>OY829913.1:24661993-30356249 GCA_963691935.1 Nephrotoma guestfalica | reverse complement strand
CGAATTATACAATTCACTGAATGTTTTAGAATTGGCCAGATAAACATCTACAGCACGTATACCAATAGCGATATGTTCCGAGCCTATCCGACCAAAACTGATGTGAATGTTATGCTTTTCTGTGAAACATGGTTCGCATGAGGATAAAACTTTTCGTGTAAATGGGTTCAATTTTCTGTCCAGACCGAAGGTTAATGGCATGGGTGGTGTAGCGATATCGACTGGAGGGGGGCGACTAACAAGGGCCTCGCTTAATGTTGTAAGATCTCACTGACTCTCATCTGTACTTCTCTAATATGTTACGAAATGTGCGAGGTCATCCAAAATGTGTATGGTATGAATGTTTATGGTGATAGGTTAAAGGTTTTGTTTAAAACAGTTAATGACTAGAGAATGCTTGAGACACAGGTATTAATGGCGATTAATTCAACCCTAATACATACTCTGTTTACTCAACATGTTCCCAAATGGGTCCTAAATGCGCCTGACATGGTATGCTTGCCGGAAATGTTTATTTTGCATGTAATTAGAGCAGAGAAATGCTCGATGTTCTCTTGAGTGCAAGGAAGTTGATTGAATTATTACGACTGGGAAAAAACGTATAAGAATGTGCATGAATTTATTAGAACGAGTTATAAAAATTAATTTTGAAATCGGTCCAGATGCCACTAAATTTTTAGGACTAGTGCCAAATACTTAAACCAAAAAAAAAATCTGAACAATATCAATATATGGCACAGCCCTCTATGAATGTTAATTACAATGAAAATGTGTAATTTATTAAACACTCAAACAAATCTAAAAAAAACTCACGATACAGGGTGGAATCCAAAATATTTCCCACCACCTCTTGTTGTACCTGATATGAGTGAAACACGATTGCCGTTCTGGAGAACCTGAAATCTTTGAGACCATTAATGGTTCTTTAGTTCAGGCTTTCCTGGCCGTGACTTTTGGACAAGAATGTCTTAAAAATATCTCGGACCCCTAGGTCATTTTTCTTTTCTTGCTACAAATTAGAAGATTTTTGCCCAATTTAAAAACAGCACCTTCTTTGGTTTGCTCAACAATACGCAACATGCGAGATCATCAAGCAACATGGTGCAACATAACTCAAAATAACGACTCCACAGGATGATTACTCCTTTGACATTTTCTATCAGAGTCATTCGAGCCCAAAAACCTAAAAATACCGCCTCCATAAGCGAATTTTTCCGAATTACAAACTCACTGCAATCGATTCCCACTACTCGAAACGAAACCCTTCCTCAGCAATTTTTATCGAGGTCGTTTGTGTTGAAAAAAAAAAACAATATTTTAAATGGAATAGAACCTCACCGAAGGGCTTCTTAAACTAATTTTTAAAAAAATCAAACAATTCTTAGATTATAAATTCGATATTTTCAGCACAAACGATCTCGATGAAAATTGTTGAAAAGAAGTTTCGTTTCAAGTAGCGGGAACCGATTGAAGTAATTTTGTATTTTGGAAAAATCCGCTTATGGGATACTCCTATGGAAACGGTTTTTTTTAGGTTTTTGGTCTCGGATGATTTTAATAAAAAATTGTGAGGGGAGTGATCGTCCTGAGGAGTTGTTATTTTGAGTTAGGTTGCACCATTTTGGTGATATTACAGCATGTTGCATGTTGTTGTGCCTTGTTGCGTGATGCTGCTACATATTGTTAGACGATACACTATGTTGCGTGATGTTACTACATTTTGCGTGATTTTGCACGATGTGGCAACACCTTGCATCTTGTTACGTTGTGTTCCGTCATGTATTTTCTGTTAATGCGTTATGTTATTCCTTGTTTCATAATGTTTTGCCATGCTATTTGATTTGATTTGATTTGCGATCAGCGAAATGATATGGTTGCGTTAGTCGCGTCGTATGTAAAATGTTGGTTATTTTGAATAATAATATTGGTTTGCCAATCGATTCCTGGCAGCGAAAACTCCGTTTCAGCGATGGTTAACATAATCGATTGAGCAGAGAAAATAAAGAGAAAAGGAATTCGGTCTCCATCGGACGACTCTACAAACCATTTTTCTGAAATCAGAATCCTTCGCAATCCTAGTACTAGAAAATCCTCCTTAGCTATTTCTATCAAAGTAATTTGAGCAGCGAAAGCAAATTTATGGAAAACGAGAGCCTCACCAAAGGACCTTCTAACTGAAGTTTTTTGAAATCGGCGCCCATAGCAATCGCCTCTTATCGAAAACCGTATTTTACCAATTTTCATCGAATGTTCATTACATAGGAGGACCTTTTCAATAAATTCCTTCTTCTCTGATATGGCCAATGGATCCTTGGCCACATCAGTGGATAGAGGACCCCTAAACAATTTTTTCGAAATCAGGACAGATCGCAGTCGATTTCTGATGCAGCAATTTTCATCGTTTGTGCTCTTCAAGAAAAATTGATGAAAGTATCGTGCCCCACCAAAGGACTTCCTGAATGATTTTTTCCGAAATCAAGAAAATTCCGTTTCTGCAATTTTCATGAATATCGTTTCGTTCGGGCTGTTTCCGAAACCCTGATAGAGCTGTTCCAGCTGTTTGCGGAACCCTGTTAGATAGATTAGATAGATTAGATAGATTAGATAGATTAGATAGATTAGATAGATTAGATAGATTAGATAGATTAGATAGATTAGATAGATTAGATAGATTAGATAGATTAGATAGATTAGATAGATTAGATAGACTAGATAGATTAGATAGATTAGATAGATTAGATAGATTAGATAGATTAGATAGATTAGATAGATTAGATAGATTAGATAGATTAGATAGACTAGATAGACTAGATAGATTAGATAGATTAGATAGATTAGATAGATTAGATAGATTAGATAGATTACATAGATAAATTAGATTAGATAGATTAGATAGATTAGATAGATTAGATAGATTAGATAGATTAGATAGATTAGATAGATTAGATAGATTAGATAGATTAGATAGATTAGATAGATTAGATAGATTAGATAGATTAGATAGATTAGATAGATTAGATAGATTAGATAGATTAGATAGATTAGATAGATTAGATAGATTAGATAGATTAGATAGATTAGATAGATTAGATAGATTAGATAGATTAGATAGATTAGATAGATTAGATAGATTAGATAGATTAGATAGATTAGATAGATTAGATAGATTAGATAGATTAGATAGATTAGATAGATTAGATAGATTAGATAGATTAGATAGATTAGATAGATTAGATAGATTAGATAGATTAGATAGATTAGATAGATTAGATAAGAAAACATAAAAGCTTGATTTAATGTTTGGCATCCGGCACGGTTACATTGTAAAGTACACGATTACGCACACACGATTAAATCTTCCACGTCGTGATTTTTAAATGAGATAGCTTTTACAATGTTATCAAATAACTCAAACATGTGTAAGTTTGTTTGCTCACAAATTTAAACTCCCGATTGCATGAAGTCTAGAGGTTAGTTCCTGCTTGTTGGTTACTACTTTTTGAAATCGTGAGTTATGGAAGCAGCATTTTCAAATCAAAATTTCAAAAAAAAAAATGTTCTCTTAACACCGCACGTCCCTGTTATTCCTAACATTTTAAGTTTTTAACGAGGTTAACCATAAGTTTAGCTTTTAGTTAATAATTTTTTGTTGAATATTACAGCTGTAGCAAAACGGAATGTCAACAATGGGTTAATAATTATAAATGTTTAAAAAAGCGGTTTCGCGAAAGAGATTAATAGCATTCTACCTTAATTAAATAACTTGCTAAATTTTGTTATTTTTTGCTCCACCGGCCTAATTTCCATTAATTATAAATAGCATGTTTTGTCCAAAACTGATAATATTTCGGCATTTAACGAGAAACTGTTATGTCAAGAATTTAGATAATATTTCGAAAGGCTACTCAAAAATCAGCATAAAACTGTGTTGCGACTACCGAATTATTTAATACGTTAATTAATAAATTTTTTTTGCCTATTCACTTTCAGATTGCAGTATTCGTTGGACCTGTGCTTGCCGTCCTATTTTCTGTATTCGGTTTCTGCACACGTTACGTGGATATCACAGTCCTTTTCCGATGGATGTGGCATATAAGCTATTTTCGGGCCGGTTTCCATTCCGTGATTAATTCGGTTTATGGATATGACCGTCCATTCCTCGATTGCCCAAAATCACAAATGTATTGTCATTTCCGGGATCCGAAACTGTTTTTGGCCGAGATGATGATCGATGACTTTAATTTAACGTCGAATGTGATATTGTTGGCGATGGTGTTTATTATCACACATATGTTGACCGTATGTGTGCTATGGTTTAAATTGAATAAAAGATAATTTATGATTAAATTAGGAACAATATGTACTGTGCGTACGTATCATTATACTTAAAATTAATTTCGGGTGATATTTTGTACATCACAGAACAAAAGAAATAAAATTTAGTACGTAGTTTTAGACTTAGGTGTAGTTTTAGTTTATGTAATTCAATGTACTGCGATATTTAGTAGACTTATATCTATAAATAAAAATTATATATTAACAAATCTTTTAGATATTTTTAAATGTAACACTTTTCAAACTGTTTTATTTTACGAATTGCCAAATTTTAACGTAATGAAATTGTCTTGATAACCTCACTAATGAACAAAAACCATTCAAATATTCGGGGGTACAAATTTGCTAATTTAATTAGGTAAGTGTGAAATATTATTCGTGAGTGGCATATGTTATATTAAAGCCCAATGTTAAAATATCTGTCGAAACATCACCTGAATGAAGCTACCAAGGCGTCTTTGGCTTTTTAACGAGGCCGGCTATTGCCGTTGTTTCTATAACAATAAAAAGAATGACGCCATTTCAAATTTCACTGAGACCATGGTACATAGAGTGAATAATTATACTCCATCAACATTTTCCAATCCCAATCTAAATTTTAAAATCTTTTCAAAAGAAGCCGCCAAAGCTGCCGGACAAAATAAAACTACTCACAACAAATATAAGGACAACGAAATTTAATTTCAGGAATATAAGGTCACACGAAACAACTGTAAACAAACCGTAGATGGTGCTTCGGTGGTGGATCCATATTTGCAGGCCGACTCACTAGCAATCACCTTTACATCGAACTCAACCTTAGTTGTCCCCGATTGAGTTACGTCTTCGCTAATTCCGTTTTCTGGTTCCAAAATGGGTCCCATCAACATCTTGGAGGAAATCGTTTTCAGAAACCTTAAGATAATGGACGTAACGAAGGCCATCGAACCAAACGGAATTCCAGTTCGAATATTGTTTGCCAGCGCCACTAGGTAGGCTCCAATATTAACTAACAATGTGCTCCTTTCATATAAACAAGGTAGATACACCTGAAAGAGTGCGAAAATACAACCAATTCTGAAACGTATGGTTGTAATAAAACTGACCCCTCCAACTACCGCGCAATATCATTTGTATCAGCCGTTGCTAAAGTTTTTGCAAAATTTACCAGTTAACTGCGGAATTTAGTTTTAAAAATACGGAGTGCGTTTTTAAAATCAAGCGATGACTAGTATACACGTCCCATAATAACTTTTCGCGAAAAAAATCAAAGTTAAGCGAGTAAGATTTCATTTTTATTAAAATGATCAGGAAAACTAAAGAAAAAAATTAAGAGATTCAGTTAATTAAAGTGTGGTATTTTCCAAAAGGTACCACACAAATTGGCATTTCACAAGCTCGAGCACTAATAACGGAACATCTTCGAACATTTGCTTTTCATGGTATAGGTGGTATAAAGATGGGGAAATGTTTTCCGAAGAGACATGTAGGTTTTGCAGCTGTACTTGGTCGACAAACTTTCTAAACTTGTGCTTGCTAAAGAAGGTGGCTGAAAACCGTAAATTAATCAACGCATTGACTATAACAAACTCGCTGATGATAATTCCAACCCGACAACATCTGCAAAAAGTGTCAAGCCTTGCTCCAATATCCATGATGTATCGACGTCGCTGCAAGCTATTGTTGTTTGCGATAACTTCAAAATTGTTCGCTAGGTGACGTAAATTGTAGGCTATTATTACCCAAAGACCGCGTTTTTGACAACTCACTAACGTTCGTCTCATTTAAAATTGGTTTGAAGGAGGCTGATTTTAACCTACTTAACAATTCTGACGTTTGGCCTGCTGGTGCTTTAATCCGCCCATTTACAAATTATTCACGCATATAAAAACACCGGACCGTGGCCACGTTTCAACAGCCGAAGTAACTACTGCGATAACCAGCCAGTTTAATTTATCAACGACCGTCGCTTCATCCAATACCACCAACACATTCACTTCTATCTGCTATCAGAATGCCCCCAGTATTCGCGGTAAAACCAAGTATTTCTGCTTAGGCATACTGGACAATGATTTCGATGTTATAATAATCAGCGAGACCTGGCTTACGATCAATATGTTCGTTCCTTTCGTAGAAAGGACAGATACGATTTTGACACCAGTTGTTGAGGCGGTGGTGTTTTAATTGCCGTAAAGAATTCAGTCTCCAATGAAGTGATCGCCTACCTTCCCTGCCTTGATGTCATCGCCGTTCGCATCAGACTAGCTTACAATACCTCGATTGTCGCCGTTGCCGTTCATATTCTGTACGGATCCGACCGGGATGTCTACAACGCGTTTATCAACTACATCGACTCAGCCGTTATACCTTCAGTCCGCCCTTGTGATCAAATTATCATCGTGGGTGACTTTAACTTACCCGGTATATCTTGGAACGACGTCGACAGCCACGTTCTGCGGGATATCAATAATAAATCCGGCTTTCGGGAGCCATGGTATAATACCGAGTTGATGCTGCTCGAGAAACGACGCAACAAGTTCCATTCCCTTTGCAGGCTTTATGGCGAAGAATACTATTCCGATTTCGTTAATGCCAGCAATGAATTTAAGACCATTAATTGGTTCCTTTTCAATAATTACGTAGTGTAAATCGAGCAAGTTTTGACAACCAATCCCAAAAAAATTTGGAACTTCATTAACAGCAAGAAAAAGGTATCTGGTTTTCCGTCGAATATGTCTTACCAGACCTCCACCGCTAGTCAGCCATCCGACATTTGTAATTTGTTTGTCAAATTCTTTGCATCGGTTTACAAGCCACTTCAGTCAACAGACACCGGGTCTCCTACTACTTCCATCTCCATTGTACGCGATCATTTCAAACTTACCGAACAGGAGGTTCTGAATCAACAGCTCCTTCTCGACGTTAGCAAGGGAGCGGGTTATGCCGGTCTTCCACCGATCCTATTCAAACGCTGTGCCGTAAGTCTGGCCCCTGCAGTTACCTTCTTGCTTAACGAAAGCCTTCATCGTGGTATTTTTCCAGATCCCTGGAAAATATCATGCGTTCATTCAATTTTCAAGGCGGGTAATAGAAGTGAGGTAAGTAATTATCGTGAGATCACCATTCTCTCTGTCTTACCCAAACTGTTTGAGTCCATGGTTCACAGAGTATTGCACTTCCATACCAAGAGATTAATTTCTCGTCTACCGTGTCTAAGTTGTCCTCATTTTGTGGTCATCTATTTGACAGCCTAAACTCCAAGCAGCACCAAACTATTCTACCCATTATTTCGGGCGCCATCCGGCGTGCCTCAAGGTAGCCATATCGACCCACTGTCATTTTCATTATTTATTAACGGCGTTGTAAAATGTTTTAAGTTTGCCAATTGCCTCCTCTTCGCAGATGACATAAAGATTTTCTCGAAATGTTACAAAACGACTTAAACCGCTTTTGCAGCTGGTCAATTAACAACTTACTGGCTTTAAACGTGAGTAAATGCAAAACCATTTCTTTCTACCGTATCCGCTCGCCAGTTTTTTATCAATATCAACTGTACAACGAAACCATTGATCGGGTTGAGTTCATTTCGGATCTTGGTGTGATCTTTGAATCTGATGCTACATTTACCAGACATGTTAGTGCCATTATTTCAAAGTCGTACATTATGCTTGGCTTCATTAAACGAAACTGCAAGGACTTTCGTGACCCGTTAACTTTGACATCATTATACGTATGCTTTGTACGGTCCATTTTGGAGTATGCATCTCCTGTTTGGTCACCCACCTACCACTGCCATTCTGAGAGGATTGAGAGTATCCAAAAACAGTTTATTTTGTTCGTGCTACGACGTTTACCATCCAGTCGTACCGTGGACTACGTTCTTCCGCCTTATCAGAATCGATCCAATCTTTTGAAACTGCAACGTCTAGACAATCGCCGAGACGGAGCTTCCGCGCGTTTGTGCGTGATATCATTAATTCCCGTGTCGGGATTATATCGAGTTACACTCCCGATCGTCGAATGCGTCAACGCGATGGAGCTTTATTCATCGATCGAGCGGTAACGAACTACGGTCTTTCTGATCCAATTCCGAGGGTATCACGGGTAATCAACAAGATCTACGGAGCTTTCGATTATCACTTGTCGAGAAATTCATTCAAGAAAGCTTTATATAATCTTTTGAAGTCGAGCTCATGCGCCGTAATTTTTTTGTTTGCCAATTGCTTTGTTGTGCCGATTGTAGTCACTGTAGGCACCATTTATAAATAAATAATTAAATAAAGTGCATATTCTTCAATAATTTGCTCAACACATTCGAACAAAAAATTTAATCGATTAAGTTTTCCGTGATCCCTTTTATATAATATATAGATGTTCAAGCACGTCTACGAGATGGATGGGTTTTCTTGTAGTACTTCTGCATCCGTGTCTTGCAAGTGAAGTCTCTGCTGTCGCATGCATAATACCAACAATATCTGTCTTCCATGTACATAGTCTTTTGCGAGTAATATTGTGATGTACCAGTTATCCATATTTAATTTATATTCCTGGTGTAATAGGTCATGATAGAGTTCCAGAGCAATGCGAAATAATTGCGAGGATAATTTTGACCATAATCTGTATATTTTCCAGTAAACATGAATACAGAATTTCCAAATGAATCCTGATTCACTTTCGCATAATACGAAATATTTCATTCCAAAACGTCTCCTTTTTTACGGAATATACTGCTTCCAAGACAAGCGGCCTTTCCACAATTCCACAAGTACTCATTTAGAAATTTTGCTCCCTTAGGTCACATTTCTGTTATTTTCAAAATGTAGAAATTTGCAAAGTAGTAAAAATCTTTCGCTAGGCAACACTTTGCTGAAAAAAGGAGTAGATATCCTTTCTCTATTCAAGAAATACATTTGAAGTGTTGACTTTCTAACGATGCCTTGTAATACTAACATTGCGACAAAATATCTTATTTCTGTATTGTCGGAAAGCAGTTCCTCGTTCTTGATCGTTTCTTCAAATTATGACTTTCAATATAGCTATTGTGCTGCATAAAAATTCACTTGTTCCACAATTATGGATACTAATTCATTACCTAACGTTTTATCAAAGTAAAATAAACATTTTTGGCTTGCCGATATCGGCACATCAAATTTTCGACCAGAATTTCCACAAAAATTGGATGGAGCTCTAATATTTTCTTGCGTATCCCATTGAGAACTTTTAGTTCGGTGCTCTTCTTCTAACCCACTGTCACTGTAAAAGTCGTTTTTAATCTCACTTGCACTGGAATATTCCTCTCCAGATTCAAATCCGCTATAATCATTCTTTTCTGAGTCATTACTATTGCCTTCGTCAGATGATAATCGATTAGCAATCGGTTTTTGGCATGGGAATCTCATTTGTAAACTTTTTGCATACGTCTTAAAAGTTGTTCAAACAACGAAAGTTCAACGTTGTGCTAAACGGTAAATCATAACAATACATTCTTCAAATGGCCGAAGTCCCTCAGGTATCAGTTTTGTCACCGACTTGGTTTTTGTTATACATCAATGATCCATAACTTTGCTGATGACGCTATATTGCACTCCTCTATTTCATTTCAATCGAGATTAAATCTGCTCCTTCATAATTAAAAGGTAAACAGATAGAAAAAATTGTCACTCCGCTTAATTCCGATTTGAGTACAATATTTTACTGGGGAGGAAGGCCAAGTTTAACAACAAAAAAACTCAAGTATGCATGTGTAAAAGAAGTCACAACGAATATCTGACTCAATTTGTCTAATTGGTGTTCAAATTAGCAATATTTTTAATGGAATGAACACAATATTACATTGACCAAGGCAGTTTCACGTAAACTACAGATGAATGATTGTAGATCATTGTTTTGGTCGAAACATTGCTAGGCGCATTCACGCATTCATCCTTGATAATGTCAATCGACTTTCAATTGCGAGTATAATTTGTAACCAACTTCGATTTGCTAATGGATCTCAAAAATCGAAAATTAGTTCTTCAATCAACAGGACACGTTTGATAAACTATCATCATTATTTTACATAATCAACAATGGCTAACAGCTTCACGGAATTATAACCCTCATAAGCAATATTACAGAAAGCTTGACGCAGTCACAATTCCTGACCGTTACTCTATCCCCAATACACAAATTTTGTCCATGCAATTACATGGATGCTCAATTTTTTCAAAAATCGATCTCGTGAGAGCGTACCTTCCGAATGAAATCGGCCTCAAAAATGCTGCACAAACTTTCCAGCGTTTCATCAACGAAATCATGAAAGATATCGATTTCGTTTTGTTTATATTGGCCTGTATTCCCGTACCATATTGGGGGTACAAATAAGTTTTGAGGGTTTACAAAAGATGGCGTAACTAGTATTAAATCGCACCGGGCCATCTTGTGACTATATTCATGTCACCTTTGTTCTAACAAAACACAATTTGCGGGAAACGCTGCCTATTTGCTTTTATTTGAAGAAAATTGCAGCTGATGGACATTGATTGCTGTGTGAAGCATATGGAGAACATGCTCCATCAATAAAAACATGTGAGTACTGGTTCCACCGTTTTAAAAGTGGCGTTTTTGACACCAGTTGGAGGCGTTATTGGATCAAGATTCACGATGACTCCACAAACGATTCAAACCCGTCTCAAGACCATGGGTATGGTGCAAAAACAAGGAAATTGGATTCCAAATGAACTCAAGCCAAGAGACGCCGAATGCCGTTTTTTGAAGCAGAAGCAAATCATGGGGTAAGCCAGGTTTTGCACCAACTTCAACCATAAAGCTCAATCACCCACAATATGTCGAAAGGCATAACAAAGTGATCTTTCAGGACGAGAACGCTCGGTCACATGTTGCAAGAGTCGTCAAGGAAACTTTGGAGGCGCTTCAATGGGATGTCATACCCCATCCTCCGTATTCACCGGACATTACTCCTTCCGACTACCACTTGTTCCGGTCGATGACTCATGGCCTGGTCGAGCAGCACTTCATCATTGCTTACGAAGAAGCCATAAGTTGGTTCGATTCTTGGATGACCTCAAAACACGAGGAGTTTTTTAGATACGGAATCCGTCTGCTGACTGAAAGATAGGAAAAGTCGTAGCTAACGATGTACCATTGCAAATCGGAGTGGTAGTGTAATACAACGTAGTCCTTAATTTGTGTCCGCGAGGTCGTTAATTTCACTTATTATTTTCTTGGTTGGTTACCCATTTCATATTTCTAAATAAACAATAAATTCCATAGAATTCTGTGCCTTATAATGCTGCGTGACTATTTCAAACCCCGTTTGAGAATATGAACTAAATACTCTGTTCAAGTACCTAGAGATGTCCTACACTTCATTGAACCGACTCTTCCAGAACCGAAATCCAGTCAATTATATTAACAGATGATTATCCCAACAAACATTAACCGATGATTGAACAAGAGGTAAAACTTCTTACGGATTCTTTTTCATGAGTACATTCGACCACCCACACCCATTATAGAACATCAATCAAGGACAAATATTTTTTACATGGCGAACGAAGTACTTCAGCGTGCCGCCACATTTAAATTACGTTCATAGTGATTCATAATTAAATCGAATGTCTTTCTAGATTTGTAACACGTGAGTTTTTATTTTCTGGAATTTAATATTTAATTATTCATTTTATTTGAATTGAACGTGCGCCACTTCTTACCCTATATTGTCGACCGCACTCATATATAATTTTACATTTGTACTCAGTTACAATACATCGACTTTGAACGAGCGGTGTCACCGGACAGTATTACACAGCACATGGCCTAATAAATTTATGAGATTACGCTAAATAACAAATATAATTTATGCAAATTACTTTTAGTATTTAAAATGAATATGGATCACGTGATATCGGATTTTAATCAATACACGGGATCGGGAATTATAAATTTATAGCAGATCATTAAAATTAATAATGTGCAAATTAATTGTTTCACCAACATATGATTGATAAATTATCGTGCATTACATATGTTTATAAGAAACGCGACGGTTAACGGTATTGAATTAATTTTATCGTCTTATAATTGGTACATATACTCGTATATTATACAAAATTAAACAGCTTTGATTTATTAGCTTTGAATAATGAAACCTATTGAACCTTACATAAACACGTGAACACCTGGATATGTCATAGATTTGATGGCGATTTTTGTAGAAGAGGGACGCTCATGATGAAACCGGAAATATGTGTTAACCTTGACTAGGTTTAATTAATTGTATTTATACATCACACACGCACACGCAAATCGAGCATCGTGTTGTTTAAATGTTACAAGTGCACAAAACATTGATCTGTTGCAGTTGAACCTTGAGGATGCCTGAAAGAAGTTGCAGACTAATATCTCTGCCTGAAAGCAAATGGAACAACATGGGAGTTAGTCCTGGTAGTCCAAATAGTTGTTTACTATCTATACTCGAATAGGAAGTCGTGAGTCGTTCCGCAGAATTAATAGTAGCTCTAAAAGATGGAGGAGTCGAGGCATTGCAAACAATTCCGCGCAACAGTTAAATTGAGATAATACAGGCACTGGAGTGGTAATAAGGAATTGACCACATGCGGTAACTACTACATCGAAATCAAGAGATCGGGCGAATAGCGCATTTAGCGAACTCAAATATGTCCTCCGATTTTACGGATCGTGTGCAAATGGGATTTTTATTGATAGCATTCGTAATTCCAGAGACAGTCAGGGCGGTGGTTTTGTCACCGAATGCAGCTCTCGCTAGAACCATTGCTTATGCTTTATTTAATGAGGCTACACAAATCATCATCAAATCGTCAATTAAGATACTACTGGAAAAGCCGACGAAAGGGGGTTAGATCACTATTTCCAAAGCTGCGGATATCAACTAGAGACAGAGTATTGGGAAAGAGTGAAGATCCAAGTCAAGGGTCGTTAAATTTCAACGAGTTATGTCAGAGGGGCATACGCTTTATCTCACAATTGATTCCCCTTTAACCTCCATCCCTATTTTCAGAGTAGCACGAAGTGGACCCAGCTAAACAATAAGAGGGGATGTTGATTGGAAAAGTGTCGTGATTATTTTAACAAAGGAGAAACTCACATACGATTGTTCGAGTGGATCTCATCACTAGCAAGAAGAATTCGGGATACTAGTTTTCAAAACGAAGAACTGGTCGCCGATATATTATCGACGAGGCCGTTCTAGGTATGGACTCAGCGGTTCAAATGTAATTACCATCTGGTAATAATTTATCACCTACAAAAGCAAATCACCTACGAAACCAAATAGAGAAATAATTATTTCGGGAAGATTGGATTAAGGTCCAGGTTCACCCAGGTTATGAGTTGTGAGTTCCAATTTGAGCCATAGTGGAAGGACCACTGTCACCACCCAGAACAGAGACACCGAATTGCCAAGCAGCTAGAACTTTAGTTTAGTTTGGTGTAACAAGAAGAAGTAGACCAAATGATTAAAAGCATACGAGTGGGAAGAGATATCGAGTCATTGAGCAAGTCCGTGGAGCTAGTTAGTCGAAACGAAAGACGTCCACATGAGATTTTGCGAAGATTATCGAAAAATTAATGATTTGGTGAAAAAGGCTAGCTATCTTTTACCATGAATTGATGACAGATTCGACATATTATCGGGTGCTAGAATGTCTCCACATTCGACCTTCAAAGTAGATATTGGCAGGTAGAAATTCGAGGGAAAGATCGTGAGAAAACGGCATTTATTGTAGGCAACGGGTTTGGCAATTTAATGTAATACCCAAGCGACTTTTCTTGTTTTTTGTGTTTCGAAAAGGACGTGAGGAATTTAGCTGAAGTCTTCGAACGAATACAGTTAAGTCATAAAATATATTCACTCTTCAGAACAGCAGTAAAGTAATTGGGTGATAAAGAAACCGCAAATGGATTTCATACAGACGAAGCAAAAAGATAAACGATAAAGGAATGGCCAAGGCCCGAAAATTTACATAAATTGCGCAGCTTTCTTGAATGTGTACCTATTGTAGACGATTCGTGCCAAGGTTCGCCAATGCTGTGGACGGAAGAACAAGAGAAACCATTCGTTGGATTCCGGAAACGGCTATGCCAATACCTCAACGTGAAATTTATTTTTTGATACCAATGCAAGCAATGATGGTATAGGAGGAGGGTTGTTACAAGTAACCGATGGTCGAAATAGAGTTATTGAATATTACTAAGAAATCCAATCGAATCCGGAGCATAACCATAACGCGACGTGAAAAAAATTATTGACTAAGGGATAAAAATTGTTATAAATACTGAGTCATGATCAAAAATTCCATATATACGAACCGACCATAGCGTTACGATGGTTGCTACAATTCAAGAATCAAGAAACAGGTGGCACATTGAATCGAATGCCTGCAATGCTGCTCACAAGGCGGCCTTGTCGAGTTGAATGTAAACACCGCAGACGATGAAAGTACTACCCGATGAGTATTGGACAGATGAATCAATTCGGAAGAGCGGTTATATGGAAGAGGTAGTAGAGGTGTTAGATTTCAGATAAAGCACTCTTAGTTAGGGCCTATTGAGCACAGTAATAACGCCTTCTTTTAGAGAATGGTTTTTTTAAACGAGTATGGAAGAGCGTCGATGACAAAGTTAAATAATTATTAAAAATGGTGCCAACAAAGTGGAGGCCATCTCGGCCCACCAATCCAGAGAATTGTCATAAGCGTGACGAGACCATTCTACAATCCGGAAAGTGGTAATATATACGAGTATTAGACTAATGAACAATTTCATAAAATGGTTGAAAGTGTACCCAATACCCAATCAGAAAACAAGAACCATTGTTGATGCCATAATTAACAACTGGATTAGCCGCTATGGAGTTCCGATATAAATTCACATGTACCAAAGAAGAAATTTTGAATCGGTGATATTCCAGGAAATTTGTTAGTTTGTCGGCATGAATAAGGCAAGAACAACGCCTTTGCATCCTCAATTCAAATGGATAGTGGATAGATTCATTAGTATACACTGGAGAAATATTTAGCAAAGGTTTTGAATAAAGGTCAGTGCTTATCGATTAGCAGTACACGACTCTACCGCGGTTACACCAGCCACAAAAATTTTCGGTAGTAATATGCGATTACCGGAAGATATTATGTTTGGTGCTGTTTCATCTACAACGTTGTAAGGCCACACATATTTGAACAAGAAAAAAATTCGTTTTGCAAGTGATCGACTGAAGGCTTGGTATGACATACGTGCAAAGAATTAAACTTTCGAAGAAGGACAACTGGTTTAGTCTACAATCCGCAACGAAGAAAAGGGTTATTATCAAAGCTCCAACCCCGGCATTTGAGAGTCTATATATTGTTATCACTAAGATGTACAATTTATTTTATAGAATATGCAGAGGTGGCAGTTTGCACACACACAAGAACCGTTGCAATGTTCGCTGATAATTTGAAATATTGAGCGCGGTATATAAATCAGAGTGCGAAAGTGAATTGGGCGAAAAATTATTAGTGATGCGAAATTAATTGTTAATTAATTAATTGTTTATTGTAAATTGTGGAAAGTGAATTATTAAGTAATTATTTGGACAATTATTCGATGATTATTCTAACCGGATTTTATAGGGCAAGTTCATAAATATCTTTTTGACGTTATTCGATCTTAAAAAGCCTCTCGTAAAATTTAAATCATAGTACGAGCGATCATACGCCATTTAGCCATGACTCGTTGAAGGCTGCTCATTAATTCGGCGACAATAAAGTGACTCAACATGTCATGATTGGAAATTCGATTTGAGATGTCACCAATTGTAAATGGCGACGATATTGGTCATAGAAAATACTGCAATTAACAACGACGTTAATCGTCAAGACAGGAATTTGATGAGTTGGAATTTTTGCGAGTATATCTACATACAAATAATTTACAATTGATATGCGCATACTTCAACAGATATACAATAAATGAAATAATCTCGAGAAGCAAGGCACAATTGTAAAAGCGCGAGCAGTTTGGAACGCAGCATTCCAATCGCCAGAAATGCGCAACAGTATTGTCTTTGGGAGTTGGTGTTATATAGTCTGCATACCTGTTAGTTTGATTATTTCACTCTGCAACAGCAGTGATCCAGCTTCTTGAAATAACAAAAATGGTTATTCCAACCTTCAAATTTGTAAAGCATAATCAAAACATGAAAAATTTAAGGTAAATAAATTTAAACTAAATACGTACTCGAAGTTTACTATTACGTCACTCACTAAGTCCAGAGGCTGACACATAGATGGCGCATCTAATAAACAATTCATATGATTAACGTGACAAATTTCAAACGATATATGTTGAAATTTTATAACAATCCGACCATTAGTTTATAAGTTGTAATTGTTTTGCAACGATGACAACTTTGGCTACTATAGCAAAATTGCACGATATTCTTAGCCGTTTTATTCTCCGGATCTGGCTCAGTGCGACTGCTATCCGTTCGCAGACCTCAAAAATGTTCCAGTGAAAAATGTTTGAGACCAGAGATAAATCGTTCTACAAAAGAGCATCGAAATATTGGCGAAACATTTGAATAGCAATAATGGTACAAATTTCGTCGGCGCAAAGAACCAACTAGGGGATTCGTAAATCAAATAAGAAACTTGCTTAGCTAGACCACGCTTCACCTCGTTTCGAAGGAACTTGGGAAGCTGCAGTCAAGTCAGTGAAAAGATACTTGAAAAAGGTTATTAGAGAAGCAACATTAACTTTTGAAGAACTATCGACGGTCACTTCACTAGTAGAGTCATTCTTAAATTCAATATCATTCGCACCACTAACCACGGATCCTACAGATGACACCTTTTTAACCCCTGGATGCTTCTAATCGGTGCTTGGTCACCGAAGGAAGCTCGTAAGAAATATTAAACAAGATTTATAGAGAAGTATATGCGATTCTATGCATAGCGAAGTCCAACAATCAAACATAAAGGTATAGGGGACATTATACTAATCAAGCATTCGTCCATTACAATGGCATCCAGACAAATACCAAAAGTTCGAATAGTTTCATTTTGTGGCCCGGGAGGCATACTAATAAAAATATCAATTCACAATCTATCGCCACTTCCCCTAGAATCTGAGAACCAGGTTGACCTCATAATAACATAATCACCAGTCGAGCAACAACTAGAATCAACAATACCTTTACGTGTTCAACCTCAGCTAATATTAAAAAAAGAAGCAACGATGCGACTAATAATATTGATACTTGTAATGATACGCGGGCTACTCATTCAGTCCACATCTGAAACCACGATAAATCCACTACCAACAGATACCGGTATCTATGTTTATAACACCGGAACTGTCAACTGTTAACCGCCTGGTGGCATTACGGTGGAATATCATTGTATACTACAACCTATCAGGATAGTGGGATGACACCAGTTATAGAATACTTCATCAACCGTTTAAATATTACTTGTCAAGGTAGGTGGAAGGCGAGCGAGAAACTGTAGCTATGTAATGTATGATCAAAATGTCCTTCTCATGTCAACCAACAAGGAACACGTGCTGATGGATGACGTGGCATGGGGATACAATAGGCATAAATTCATCAAATCCTCAATAATTGTGCAGATAAGAATCACAAAAAATCATATTTTATTTATCATCCAGATGCGTTTATCATGATCCGAGATATATCAATTATTTCACATAGTTCCGATCCCCAACACCGCTAATGATCAATTACTGAGTAAAATCATGTGATCAACAATGCGAACCACATTACAACAACTGAACTACTATACACAATTAGGCACAAACCAATGGATATTCTCGGCTATATCACCAAAAATAGTTGATTTATTATGTGATCATGAGACGAACATTTCTCTCCCTATAGACCAAAAAACCCACGGGATTAATTTTCCTTTGGCTGCACCAATAAGGTTTCAGAGTGTAAGGAGATAATCACTATATGTATTTCAGCCACCGCTCAAACTAACAGAGACAACCAGTCTCTGCTAGTTTGAGTGATGGCAGTCCAGTTGACTTCTGTTTAAATAAGGACATAATAATAGTCTTGAAACGGCAATTGCTCGATGCTAATACGAGGGCGGATTGAAAATGAAACTACCTAGCGCTAGATGGCAGCACGAACACAAATTTTTTTTTTTTAGAATTTGCGATCTGTCAAACGTCAGCTGCTAAATTCACCCAAATTCATCGATTAGTTTATTTGTTGTAGTCGTTTGAAGTAAGCAACTTTTGTGTTTCTTGAAAAATGAAAAAAAAAACGAATTTCGTGCAGTGATTAAACACTATTATTTGAAAGGGAAAATGGCGAAAGAGACAAAAGAAAAGCTCGATAAACATTACGGTGAGTCTTCTCCGTCAGATTACATGGTAAAATATTGGATTGCTGAATTTAAACGCGGCCGAAGAAGCACTGCAACAATACCATCCACAGGAAGGCCAAAAGAGGTGGTTACTGAAGAAAATATCAAGAAAATCCTCGATATCGTTACGAATGATCCCCGAGTCAAGTTGCGTGAGATTGTTGAAATGGTAAACATATCATATGAACGTGTGTTCAACATTTTGCATGGACATTTGCATATGAAAAAGCTATCGGCAAGATGGGTGCCGCGTTTGCTCAGTGTCGAACAAAAACGAGTTCGACAGACCACTTCACACAGCATTAGATACGATGCTAAAATTACGTGAAATACACTTCGAATTGGTTGATCATCCACCTTATAGTCCAGATTTAGCTCCTAGTGACTTTTTCCTGTTTCCAAACTTGAGAAAATGGCTCGCAGGACAAAGATTCATCTCAGACGAAGAAGTGATTATCGAAACTAACGCGTATTTTGAGGGGTTCCCGAAATCGTATTATTCAGATGGTATAAAAAAGTTGGAATATCGTCTTACTAAGTGTGTCGAACTAAATGGAGACTATGTTGAGGAATAAATGGTTTTTGGCAAAAAAAATTTTGTTTTCCTACTTAGGTAGCTTCATTTTCAATCCTCCCTCGTATATATCGGGAATCATATTCATAATTACGTGGTAACTTACACAGTAACGACCTTCGGAGTCGTAATAACGAAATAATAAAAAAACTAAATCATTCTGTTATAATTAGTCAGATTAGCGATCAACTAATAACGTCATTCTTCTAACCAGACCTCATCCAACATACTGTAGTATTTAGTTCAATTCAATAAATTTTCCATACCGAAATTTACGACTTGGCAATAATTTAAAATTTCGTGCCCTGAGTTTTGGGGCGGGAGCAATATTTATAATTTTAAATAGCAATTTAATTTTTTATTGTAGATCAAATTCCACGCCTAAAGTATTTGGTTTGGAACATTTTATTTTTATTAACATTCAAATGTTATTGATTCATGAAGTAATCGGGACGATGTATGCTGACAATCGTGGTTGTGAGAGGGACGGTGACACACGTTATTCAAACACCCCGACAGAAAAAGAAAACTACCAAGTCCACGTCGTTATTCCGGGGTGGAGTTTAGTGTCAATGGATAGCACTATCAATCGAAAATGAAAACTCGAAAATTGATTAAGTCATCAAGTAATCTTTGATATTATACGAGCAGTAATACCTTAGAATGTTAATAATTTCGAATAAAAGTACGTACGTACGTATTTTCAATCACTCTGTAAAAGCTTTTGTAGCGAGTACTAAAATTATAAAAAAAATCGATTACGCTGACATCTATAAATAAGTGGACGCAATAAAAAGTAATACATCGACACCTAGCGTACATCTTAATGAACCTACTAATTTTCAAACATTTCAATTAAATAGTTGGGTTCGCCACCTACCAAATATTAAGCAATTTTGGTAATTTGTACTAAAAAGTAAAAATCTCGGATAAACGCCTTAATGTTTATTATGTACTTCATAATTTTAGTACACAATTTCTGTCGGATAGTTCAATTCTATCGCGAAATTTTTAATTTACTATCACACTAAAAATAATTCACGTTTTTCTTCGCGATTACAGAATTGAACATCATTTAGGTACGATCCATTACAATTAGGCAGCATTAAAAGTACTTGACTTAAAAGGCTAATAGAAGCAACGCAGAAATTTTGAATATAAAATAATACCTCGTTGTAAATGGTGCGTAGTACTTTTTTGTTGATTCTGAAGATTTTTTTTGTGGGATAGAAAATTCTACCCGCCTCGGACACAACATACTCGTACAATGAGGACACCCTAAAGTTTGCTTTATATAAATAAATAACAACAGAACAAATCAAATATTATTGCTCTCGTTATTGGAGTGGACATTTGAATAGAAATGGTCAAATTATGCCGAGTAACTTATTTTTGTTTCTTCATATTTCCTCATAATTTTTTTTTGTGGCTGCTGGAGCGGTTTCCTATATTTTGTTGTTGTTATCTACAAGAAAAATATATGATACAAGAGTTTGCGGTGGCATTTTCATTTTATATTATTGTTATGAATTGTTCCGTTTTTTGTTGGTATACAGATTTAGAATTTTCCTAATGTCCGATATTGGGTAAACAGGGAGAGGTTGGTGCTGGTGGACGATACACATATATTTCAGATATTTAGTTTCGGATTTTTTATTTTTTGCAGTAAGTAAATTTTATTTATACATTTTTTATCTGTGATTTTGAAAATGGATATAGAGAAAAGAACATTTTGGTTTGGGTTGTGGAATGAAAAGATGATATGTGAAAAAAGATGACAGTAAAAATGAAATATTTTTTTTGTTGCTGTGGTTTTTAGTTTGTGGTCCACATATGTACATATGTAGATTGTGATTGGGTTATTTATTTGGTTTGCAATATAAGAAATAATTTTTTTTATGAGTTTGATTTTTGTTACTATCATTTAGGTTATTTAAAGTTATGTATGTTTTAAGGTCCCTGTGGTCGGGGGTTGCTACTACATGTATTATTGCAAGGCAAATCAAGACTTTAATGGCGTGGCGCTTACACTGAATCGGGGTGTATAAGATCTAAAAGTAAAAAATATTTATATATCGTTCTTGGGCTACACGAACGTGCATGTTCATACTCACCTTTTCTACCTTTTAAATAAATTCAATTCATGTCCAAACATTTATAATAAATATTCCTAATTTTTATTTAGTTTTTGTTGTTATTTGGAAAAGTATAAATTTTTTGTTGTGCAAACAATACATGACAGATTTATGAATTTTTCTAAATAAATTGTCCACAGCAAAAAATAAAATCTTAATGGTCAAAACCGAATAAATAAATAAATAAAACATTTTTAAACAAAAAAATATTCAAATTTATTAAATTTTCGTTTTATTTGGTTGTTGTTTTGGTTATTATCTTATATATGGATATTTTAGGAGATAAAGCTTAAGAAATTTTCCGTTTATTCTACATTTTTTTGGGATGCTGTGATTTGCATTATTACTGTGTTCTGAATGTCGGGCAAAAAATCCCAATAATACAAAAAATAATAATAATTTGTGTAATAAGAAAATTTGTATATGATTTGATTTTACAATTTTTGCTGTATGCATATTTTATTTTGTGATTTAGAATTTTTTATTTCATATTTATTTTATTAAATTTATAGTATGGAAGATATAATCTGTAAACCGGGTAGATATACTACTTATAGATAAAGGTTTTGTGGTTGTTCAATACTGTTACATTAGCAGTAGTTTGCGGCTTCCAATGCGATCTATGCAATTTGGCAAGCCGGCCATTCAGTCTTATAATTATAACATCATTAATTAGTAAGCAATTAAAATCGGTATCAAGTTTCTGGACACTTTTAAATAATTAGACACTCTTATAATTGGAACGAAAATTTATTCGGGCGTCCAAAACTATTTTTTAGACAAAATATAGATTTAAACAGTTATTTGCCCATGTGTACATTATTTCTTAAAAGTTTATATGACAAGAATTGATTTTAGCTTATAACTTTCCAAAACACACGAATTTCAGAGATTGACTGAAGAAGCATGCGCAAATGTCCAAAAATGTCATGCAAGCTCTACGGTTCATTTCGAAATGCCATGAAGTAATTTTAATTTTACAATGTATGCCCTTTCAAAAATATGTAACCACTATGGGAGCCAATCTCCGAGATTCGCGTAATTTGTCATAAACTATCACGACCTCTTTTCACTCAAAAATTAGCTATATGCTTAATGATTACAATTTTTTATTCAAGTGTACACGTAGACTAACGACTGTCTAAAATATATAATTTGTCTAAAAAAATTGTTTTTGACCCTTGCATAAATTTCTGTTCAAATTATAAAAGTGATTAATAATTTAAAAGAGTTCAGAACTAATTAATTGCCGAAAAGTTTGCTTTACATTGTCATCTTGCATTCTAAAATGGTAAACCGGATTCCACCATTTCTTGTAGAATTATGATGAAATTTTGTTTCAGGCATTCATGCTGAACAGAACTCTACCTATGGGTTGAAATTTGGTTTGTAATTGATATTGTTTGATAGTGATTCCTACAAGAATTTAAGATAAAGTTCTGGAATCTCACCGTACAAGCGTAATCCGATTTTTTAACGAAATTGTCCTTAATCTCTACCATTTTGTAACAAATTAATATGAAATTTGGTTCGAAGAAAATTGTCTTCTATATTCTAAACTTTGGAGGAAGTTCTGGTATCTGACTATATTCTGCATGTATCTGGGTCAAATCTAAATCCATTATAAAGAAAATTGGTGTGGAAAGACTGGATTTGGATTCTAAGGTGTATTTGACGAATGGCCACTTTTCATGGTGGCCCGACTTCCCTCGTGTGAGTTGAACATCGCAACTAGTTTTTTTTGCCATGCCATCTTTTCTGGGGCCAAAGCACTCCCTGCTCTTTCGCGGTTGATTTTCCCGTCTTACTTTACGCAATTCCTGCCAAGTCGAAGACGTACGGCTATAGGACCGATTTAAGGTACCATCTGCGTATTGCATAGCTCAATGTCAGCCTATAGTTCTGGACGTGGAAGATGGGTCGGCCCATGAGTTTTTTTTGCACGCCGATAGGGGGTCGTGGTTGTGTTCCTTTTAATCACAGATCATAATCTGTTGATGAAAATTTCCTTTTGCATCCAGCCTCTATCGGGATTCGGACCCGATACCTCCCGATCCACACGCCAAAGCTTTAACCACTGTGACATTTGGTCGGTATCACAAGTAGTTGAAATGATCATTCTGACCAAGTTTCATGATTGTCCAGGATCACCCGTAGGAAATCCTCATCCATTTCAACCCTAATTTCAAAAGATCAATTTCGAAAAATTTTGTATGGGTGATTTCTGGAAATCCCACCTCTTATTAATAAAATCACTTCAACTAGTTGAAATAAATATTTAGACCAAATTTCATGATTGTGCCTACCCTATCAGCGGGAATCGCACATACAAGACCCTGCCTTCAACCTTATCAAAAAATGGCGGAATTTGCAACAATCACCCATACAAAATTTTTCAAAAGTACTCTTTCGGGTTGAATTGAAGGTTTTGTATGGCGATCCTGGCCGGTGAGAAGTAGGCGCATTCATTAAACTTGGTCAGTGTGTTCTGTACAAGCAGTTTAAGTGATTTCATTAATAAATCATTCATCAAGTGTATTTCAAGAATTTAAGTTTTAAATATTGGGTTGAATTAAGGATTTTGTATTCCCAATTCTGGCTGATACGGAGTATGCCACCAGTGAATCCTGATCTTATCAGATTATATACATCTATCTAAACATCGTGCAATTATTAGAGCGTATCAACATGTTCATCCACCTCGTACTCCTGATGCAGTGGCAGCTGTTAGTGAAAGTGTTCGTAATGAACCAAGCACATCAACCAGGCACATCGTTCACAAGAACTAAACATTTCACGAACCACATTACGACGCATTTACGACTGCGAAGCCATAGGACCATTTAAATCGTCGTCGTTTGTTAATTGGATATGCTTGAAATGAAGGTTTTTCACCAAAAATCGTCTTTAGCGATGAAGCCCATTTTCATCTTAATGGATACGTCAATAATCAAAATTGTCAGGCTCGTGCCATTATTGGGTCGTTATTCTTTGAAACGAAACAGGAAAATGCTCTTACAGTGAATGGGGAATGTTATCACAACGTCGGAATCATGCCTGTAGGCCAATCATGAGGCTTGATAGAAAGAAGGTTCGTGCCAGTCTCAGTATGCCACGACTTTTAATAAAAAAATTGCTTTATTTCTGTGGCGATTTTCACAGAAATTTAATTTTTTTCTGATGTAAAAAAAATTGCGATAACAATTAAAGGTAATGCAGTTTATCGATGAATCTATGATATAAAGATTAAGCAGACACAATTTTTTTCGGGCTACTTTTCGTGTCAGTTTGGATTTTGGATGTTGTTCTTGCTGGTCGTTCGTATCAGCATTCACATGCTATTCAACATCGTATTGCTTCTTTGCGTAGTAAGGAGCGAAGAAACTAGCAAACACCCTGAGATTAATGTTACTGAAGATGGGCTAAGGAACGACATTATGGTAGGCCCTTTGACACATTCGTTCAATTTCAGTATTCTATGCCGCTCATTTCAAGTCGATAAGCATGCTGTAAATTTTGAATAATTTTCGCGATATATTTGATTATTCTCGCTGATTTTTTCTAATCGCTTTAGCAATACTAGAATCCTGCTCCTGTTGAACCGCATGGGTGATTGTTCATATTTCAATCCCTAAGTTTCAGAAGAATCGAGCAGTAATTGTTTACATAAACATCTTCGTTTTTCCTCTTCATGGCTTAAAATCGTCCACAACTTTGGAGGAATTCACCAGACGAATTATCAATGATGCACGTCTCGAAATGGAGCTGAGGATTGCCGCAATTTTGGAACTTGATTCTTCACTAAATTCGTTATCGTATTCACCAAGAACTAGATCATTGTTCTGTTGAAAGTTCAAAAGAGCTTCTACGCGATTCATGAAGAGGTCTCTATGTGGCTGCTCCAATGCAGCGAATGGTTCATTCAAAATATGTGTTTTACCAAGCACAAATAACCGTGCGTTGCTAGATGAAACTCTATACTCAGTTTCAGTTTAGCAAATAAATATCCAACGCATTGAAAATGTTAAAAAATTTTCACAGTTTTTCCTTCATTGGAAAGATGGATGGAATTACGATCAAAACGTACCAGTTACCACCGTATTTGCGAGTGATACAGACCTGAGCTGCTAAAATGCTTGTTTATTGGCAACATGCTACTTGGTCAAATTGATGCACCATATCTGTACTAGAATTGGTTAAAATAAAGGCACCAAGTAGGAACCTATGAAAATTCGAGTTACTTCACCCCTTTAACAATGTCGACAAACGTTAGAGAACAGCTCATTTAATGCATTTCCGTCAGTATGCAGCTGATCCACGAAGAGTTCGAACTTTTTGCCACAAGTCGAAATGGTTGGTGTAATTCGGTAGTACTTGTGCATCTTAGGTGGTAATCAAGTGATGGAGCTTTGACGGTCTTCTCCTCTTTTAGTCCGTTTTTGCCATAAGGAAGGCTATGTTGTTGCGAGTTTTCTGCTGATTTCGTTCACATTTTCCGATAACCTCAACTGTTCAACGTCTGGTTGTAAAATGACCATTGCACCAGTGAACATTTTACATCCTGACGTTGAGCCGTAGTTAACACACGTTTGAACTGTGACGATGTAGTCTGATTGTGGGACGGGCTGGTTGTCAACATGATGTGGTTCGGTAATGTCCATAGCTAACATTGAGTGCCACAAGCGGGTCATATTCAATCACACGAACGAGAGTCAGTGAAGTAATGTTTGTTTGAGCACTTCATGACCGCAAACGATTTCGATGTACGCCCTTTATTTTAATTTTTTCTATCTTGTACGGAGCCGAAGTATAGTGAAACATTAGCGAACTGAATTGATAATGACTTCTCAAATATGATGAAATCATGTATGAAAACTTCAAAGTTACGCGCTTCGAGGTAACCATCATCTGCGATTTTCGATTTGATGATTTGCAATAATGCCTCGATGCTAGGGCGCCCGAATTATGCGTTTGCTATGATGACCATAGAAGTGTAGTAATTTTGGAACTCGGGTACTGTGGGAACTTCAGCTTGCAGTGTAACTTCAGCGATGCTGCCAAGGTTCTCTTGACTTGCCTCAGCATTATAGACGATTTATGATAAATTCTCTTGCCTTGTTCAGATTCCCCAAATACTTAGTGATGACCACCATCCGATCTCATTGCTTCATTGGAAACATTGTTGGGAGCTTCACACTGAACTAAAAGATGTCTTGTGCAAAGAAAATTGCTTGCCCATGAAAACCATATTTGCCACACATACCAGACAGGTTAATAATTTTTATGAAGGTGATAATTCGCAATAGCGAATGGTGGTGGCGAAACACTCTTTATTTGTACCGAGCTGCACTTTGTATTTGTAATTTAGGTCTTCGGGCATGTAGTCGGGTATTTAGATCAGGTTGCAAATTATATTTTGCATTCTGCCTCTTTCGGGATTCGAACCCGTTACCTTCACCAGTAACGGGTTCGAATCCCGGTAGAGGTAGAATGCAAAATATAATTTTGATCGTCGGATTACGATCTGTGATAAAAAGGAACAAAACTAGGACCCCTGATGGAGTGCAGAACTCATGGGCCGTTCCATCTTCCATGCCAATACTATTTGCTGGCATGGAGCTATGAAATTTGCAGATGGCCCTATGAAAATCAGACCTATAGCTGTACGTCCCCGAATTGGCAACGGAATAAAAGTACGGACGTGAAAAGCGAATCGAAAAGATTGCAAAGATAAAAAAAAAAGACGAAGCGATAGCACATGCTTCTTCAGTTTCAGAAGGTTTTTACATTTTTGTTTCTTTCGTTAACAGTGTTTAATAAGCCCCTGCTGATCATCATTGTGTTGTTTCTTAATTTTTTTATATCTGTGTTTATTTCGCTGTAATCTATGAACACGTTGCTCAGAAGTCTCTGTAGTTGAATTATTTATTGGCTTTTGCTTGTTTACCCTAATTACTTTTGCTTCAGGAGTTTCATTTTCTTTTTTGCTTTCGTGATTCGCTCTTTGAGTAGATGTTTCATTTTTTATCATTAAAAAATGATTGATGTCTATCAAATTTGAGAGAGAAATTACATTGAGATTGTAGTGTAATATTTATTGGGATTATGGTTTTGCGATCAATCTTTTTAGATCATCTTGATTATTTTGGTAAGCGTTAAAATTGATTTTTTCGATATTAGTTACCTAAGCTCTATTTATTTTTAAATATCTCACACTTATACTTTACCATTTCTAATACAACATTACTTTGTCCTTGGACATTCCACATTACAATCTTCATTATTTCTTAACTCAATAGAACTTATGTCACAATGATGAAACTTCACACAACAGGTTTTCATTGAACAGGTTTCAACTAATTTAACTGTGTATACAATTCTACTTTTTGACACAGGTGCCACTACAATTAGCGAAATGGAATTAGCCTCGTAGCTTTTTTTTAAAATAAAACTATGTATTAGGTTCAAAAAAATTAAACAACATTTATTTTATTTACTCCCAACAATACAAAATAGAAATTATAGTTTATTGAAAAAAGCTGCCACCAAAATTTATTTTATTACTTCAAATGTCATAAAAATATGCGAAATTAAATTAGCCTCAATTTTAAGACCATTAGAATTATGCCACAATTATTGACGATTAGAAAAATAAATTTATTTTATGTTTTAATATTTTGTATGCCCACATTGGTTCTTAATCACCTCGAATAATCTATCGAGCATGCTTAAAACTTCTATTCGAATTTCAATCCAAGCTTCTCTAACACGATTTTTAAATTCAGCCACTGAACCAAATAACTTCCCATTCCGATAAATTCGCGAGAAAGAATACTCCATAAATATTCAATGGGGTTCAGGTCCGAGCTGCAAGCTGGCCAGTCCATCACCTCAATATTCCAGTTTCTTTCGATTTGTGAACGGCTGCATTATCCTGTTGAAACACATAGTTCGTGCCCATGAGATCTTCCGCGTGCTCAATTAAGCTGATCTGCAACATATCGGTGTAATCTTTCGATTTCATTCTTGTAGAAATCCAGGCTAGCGGAAGTTTTCCGTTCTAGCAAAATCCACCCCAAACCATCAGCGAGCCACCACCAAAATGCCTGCTTAATCGGATTTCTGTATCTTTCCTAAGATCGTGCCAGTAATATTGAGAACCATCTGGGCCGTCCAAATTAAATTTTTTCTCATTGCTGACAAGCACCGTTTTCCACTTTTCGTCTCAATTCATATGAGATCTGCCAAATAATAATCTGGCTTCTTTGTGACACGCAGTTAAATACGCTTTTGCAACTCTTTTTCTCCAATCAGCTAACGGATTGCTGCGTAAAATTTGTTGGAGTCGACAAACCGTAACTGGTAGCTACATTTCTGCGTGGATTTGCGACGCTGTCATGTGCCTATCGACATCATTATGAAAAATGTGACGCTTACATCGGTCGTTTATTTTTGGTTTAGCCCCACTGCCAGCGTACTTTCTGTATGACTCCTTTAATTTAACGTAATTATTGATGACCTTTGGCGACATGTTCAGTTTGGCTGCAATTTGGCTATTTGTTAGCCCTGAGTCGATGTATGCTTTAATGGCAATTATTTATTCATCCGTCAATCGTTTTCCCACGCTTGGCAAATTAATCTTGGAAAAATATTTTATTGAACAACGCGTTTTACTAGTGAAAATCCTTTACGTGAAAGTTTCGGAAATAATATTGTGCCTGCAAAGCTTACAAAATTTACCGCTTTATCAAAGAATTTGAAGAAGTGACTGTGGCAAATAAGCCAATGTATGTGCACAAGAGCCGCTACCAAGAGACCATTTGCGGCGAAAAAATAATTATGAGTGACGAAGCTCATTTTCACTTAAGTGGACATGTAAACCAACAAAACAGCTGGTTCTGGGCAATAGAAAATCCACAAATAATTCATCAATCACCATTACATCCCTTGAAAGTGGCAGAAACACAGAAACACAGATTTATTCAGCTATTATAGTTACTGGCGAATGTTATGGTGGTATGGTAAGAAACTTTTTAGGCCAGAACTACATGCCAATGGTTTGGTGAATATGTGTTTCCAACAGAACGGTGTCACATGCCATACTGCTAGAGAAACTATCGAATAGTTACGAGAAATGTTTCCACTATACAGTTAATTTCGAAATCTGGTGATGTGGATTAACTCCGCGGTTACCCGATTTAGCTACTCCTATCTTTTTTCAGATAATATTGAATAACTGAAAAGGAACATTAGAGAAGAAACTAACATGATACAGCGTGAAATGTGTAAAAATGTGATGAAAATGTAAGTAAAAGAGTCCGCATGTGTAACCGGCCTAGTAAATCTTGCGGATGGAGACCCTTTATTATTTATTTTATATTAAATGCCGACATTTATCCTCCTTTGATGTGGGCAAGTAAACCAACTGGTTTAGAATGTTACCGTTCAAGTGATTTAAATTGAAAATTTGACTTATGAATGGTACTAAATACAGTAGAAATCGAGATTACGAATAGGATTAAAAAGCGTTTAGCGGATTTTATATATAATACGCTAAATTGAAAGGTTTATATTTTATGCAACAAAACTAATTTTTAATTGAAAAAAATATTTTCAATTCGAAACTATTGGTAATCGCACTTTCTCGCGTTAAAAAACTAATTCGATTAGTTTATTCTGGAACAACCCTACATTTTAAATAATAATATGAGCTCCTGGTATATTTTCCAAAATGGTAAAAACGCACTTTAAAATTGAAAATGACCCTGTTCATATGTACATACGGAAAATGAGAGTTTGGTTTGGTTCAATTTGTTGAGAACATTCACTTTATTATCACCATAATTTTGTGTTGTATACGCGTTGAATTCAAATTAGTTCGTCTTAGGTTTTTAACTGATTTCGATCAACTAAAATCATTTAATTCGCAATTATGTAAAATGAAATTATTTTCTGATTAAGATCGATAACTATAATGGACAACCCATTCCAACACCGGTCGTAATAATTCAAGTAATTTTCAACAAATTAATTCTTTACTTCTTCTTACTTTACAACACATCTCATTACCTCTATCTGATTGCAAGGTTGCACTCTATAATTTTATTTTAATCTCAGCAATTGATAATCTTTTCGTATCGTAAAACGGAAATTTAAACATAAATTAAAATTTTTTTTACTACAATGTAAAGCACCACAAGTGTTTCATAACCTCGTGCATATATTTCCAAATATACCCGAATACAAATTTCGAATTATAGAGTATTCAATTTATAAACAGACTAAATAACAATAGAGACAGACGTTTCATATTTTTACCACCTGTAGATAGAAAAAAAAGGAGTTAGCTCAACCGCCATTATAATCAATTTGATTAAAAGGCCTTTCTAAATTAATAACAGCTTTTGAAATATTCTGTAAATACGCGAGCAAGGTAGGCAGGTATATCTGAAACAATAAGCTTAATAATTCTAAATTAATTTTCAATTGAATATACATAACGCAACGTATATGTAAACGCCCAGTACAGCATCCATCGTGGCTTTTATATGCATAGCATACTCGTATTTTCATCTGATTTTAACAAGGAATTGTGTAAAATTCAATTTTTGATTTTATTAAATTCAATCCACCTATATTTTTATTCTTGTGTATATGTTTGCGATATCAAAAACACTGAAGTTATAATCCTAGAGGCACATTAGGTGTATACAAAAAAATAACACTATACACAATTAGTTATATGATAAGATCTTTGAAATGGGTATAAGTTACTGTTTGTAAGAAATAATGTGCATAATTTGTTATCTCTTATGTGTGTCTGTACTACCTAACATAAACATAGGGGTTAGGGGATATTATATTGACCGCAAACAAATACACAAAAAATTCTGTAGCATCAGCCATTTATAAATCATATAATCATAATTCATATCACAACTTGATAAATTTTATATTGCGATGTCAACCCGTAACGCACGGCCACACAATTTCAGTAAAAAATCAAGATGACCTTAATTTAGAAACACAAATTTTATATTCATCTTTAGTTGTCTCTTTATGACGTTTCAGGCCTTCTAAATCGACTATACGTCGAATTTCGTATTTAATGTAAAACGATAATATTTATTATATACGTTTAGATCAATTTGGATTATTACAATTAAAATAAAGAATATTTTATGTGAGACGAATCCACTTTTGTAACATTTGGCTCAAACGTACGATGCAAACACTTCTGATTAATATATAAGTAGTGAAGCAGCCAACCCAGTATTATATTGATGGGTGTGAAAGCATAAAAACTTCAGTAAAAAATACTACAGATTTTCAAAAGTGCTTCGTTTTATTTAGGGTCGAAGTTTGATTTAATTTAGAAGTCCAAAAATAACATTGTTTGCTACCCTTAAACTCTTTCAAATATACTTAAAACTAATCTAAATATAAACTTAACTAATTATATTTTTAATGGCTTTGAGCTCCCGTTAAATAATTATTTATTATAACTTGAGGTTTCGATAATAATTTGCTACCATTTTCAAAGGCATTTAAATTTTACAAAAAAAATTACCGAAAGCTCAAATAAGAATAAACAATTGTTAAAAGAGAAACCTGAACCACTAAAAGAGATATTACTTATATACAGCCTTTGCCAAAAGTATTGAGCACCCATGATATCTTACAATTTTTTTGGGAGTATTAATTTCAAATTATTAGTTATTTGCATAAACTTAATATTTCGTGGATCCACCCTTTGCCTTAATTACGGCAGAAATTCTTTTGGGTAGAGAGCATATAGTTTTTTACATTCTGCAAGACGTATGGTGCTCCATTCTTGGTGCAGACGACAGCGTTTCTGGCGTTCTTTGTTATTTATTGTGTGGTGCCCGACTCTGCGTTTTAATAAAGTCAATAAATGTTCTATGGAGTTCAGCACCAGGCCACTCCAGAACCGCAATGCCATTTTCTCTTCTCGAAACCATGCTATTGTGCGGGCATGACATGGCGCTGCTGAAATTTAACGCCATCTATGTTTATATCACCAAAAAGTATTATGAGAGCGTATAATGTGAGCAGCACCGCAGATTCTAGGACGTTTATGTATTTTGAAGGAAAACTAAAATACTTGTATTGCATATAATTGTCAACTTACTTCAAAGTTCGAATCGTCTGACCACACGATATTTGATCAATCTTCTTCGGTGAAACTTTGGTATTTTAGCGCCCAGAGATTGGTTTCTTAATTTCTACTCACAACTCAGCAGCGAGGTCTGAAGAAGTTTTTTCCCCATTTTTTAAAGCTTCTCTCACTAAATTTCGGTCCTCGCGGTATGTGGTGATGCGTTTGCGTCAGATTCTGTACCTATTTCTTGTGTGATCCACTAGCGGAGAATCACTCAATAGTATATTGCACAGATCGGCGTGAACATTTTACAGTTTTATAAATCTCTACTTGTGATTTACCTTGATCATCCAGAAGCTGTATCTGCACACGTTGTTCTAAACTTAGCTCTTTTTGTTTCGGCATATTGCAACAATATCACTAAATTTAACAAATCAAAACACTAAAAGCGCACTAATTCACTGGAAGTGTAAACAATGAGCGGGAGTAGCGAAGTGATGAATAAATACAAAATGGAAAAATAGTAAGCCTAGTAAGCCTAGTAAGTAAAAATTTCCTAAGACCAAGTCATCTGCACAGTTCTGGGCAATAATACCCAATCAATCAAAACTCTAACTCAAACTACAAGACCATCCAGTTCGGCTTCGTTAAGGCGACACCTATGCATGGATTCAGTCCAGGTTATGATGGACTGGCTAATTCCAACAAGCATCAGTGATGGTAGAAAACGACGTGCTATCAAAAGCGTCCTCAATATCATGGGAAGCGACTACGAGCAACTCTTTCTTGTTACGCGATCTTGTATTCTAAGAATGTATTCTAAGAAGTCTGCGCTACTAAAAAACTAACCCAGTCAATCTGAAGAGTAGATCTTTCATCTTTATTTTTCAGTCTTCTTGTAACTCCTTAGTTTTTTATGATCATAACGCCAAAAAGGTTTATTCTGGGTTTTTTGTTTGGTAATATGAAGACACAATTTTTCAAGTACTAGTGTAATTGCTTTCGTCAATGACGATACTAGCAGTTCAATGCCTTGAGGCGATCGTATTTTACCGAGTGAATTAAGCCGTGGTTCGGGTTCGAGAGGAAATAAAACCCAGTCGATTATCTTCTTATTGCGGTAAGGTTTAAACGAAGTCCTTAAAAGTCTAAGTTAAAAGAGATACATCTGTAGTCAGAACTAAGTGAGAATGTTATTCGTCACTCTCAAGTTATAGACTAAATCAGGTATCACCAGTTACTGAGGAAAAGGGAATCAGGTATCACCAGTTACTTCTCTCCTAACAGAATTGATAAAAGTCGGCTTACAACCTATATTAAGAATTTCAAGCTTAGAAATACTAAGATAGATAGACAGGGACAATCCTCTTACTTGTTTTTTGAGCTGCACCATAAAGAATGATAAGCATTAGCTTGAGATAAGTGCCTGTTTTTACTCCACAAGACAAAATTTGTAAATTCTTCCGATGGCGTAGGTGAAGTAGAGTCACAGTAGAACAGATAGACAGATGCTATAACGAGCATGGCCGCAATAATAAGGCTGTAGTTTTAACGGCAGAACCCATACAAAGGCTTCTGCTAACAAGTAAATCAAATCCAGAAACAGAACCATCAAGAAGATAAGTTTCCTGAATTAGTCGTAAATCTGTATGCAAGGCAGGACGCGGCAACTTAAGCTCAAAAGAAGCTGACTAGCTATGATACAAGTATCAGATCTACTAAGCAAGTATCAGATCTACTACAATTAAGCATTGACATCATTAGAAGTTACCAGCAAACGACGAAAGAGTTACACAGACACGATTTATGAACCAGATATGATCTTAAAGAAGATCTTGTTTAAGACGTAATATAGTGAGAGTCAGGAACCAGGAATAATCTCGAAAGATTTCTTCCATTCTTTGGACGACACATTCAAGTTCATCAGGTCGATGAACATCGTACTACTCCAGGTATTAGTGATTTTAGATGCTTCATAAAATATAGTTATACATTTTCACAGAGCGGAACGGCGGTTTCGGCTGGCCTTATATGGTTCCGGCGAGCCACATATTGGTTCCGGATGAAAATTCAGGTAGTGCTGATGAACAATGCTTCTCGCGTCATAATTGGTTTAGTTCCGGTAGGCATGGTTCCAGCTGGTTTCATTTAGTTCCGACTGAACGCTTATTCCGGCATAAAATGATTGCGCACTGTACTCAATTTGCAAGCTCCTGATGATTCTGGCTGGCTGTAATTGGTTCCGGCTGGCTTAATATTGATGTATCATTCTTTCTGAATATTCAGGTAGTTCTCACTGTACACAATGAGCTACTTGTGCCATATTTTGTTTTGTTTTGGCTGACATGGCTCCGGTTGGCTTCATGTGATTCCGGCTGACATTGTAGTAGTTCCGGCTGATATTATAAAGGGTTTTCCAATAAGTGGTTTCATTTTGAGTAGCCTGCTATTTGAGAGCTGCCTGGGCATTGACGCTGTCATTTTTTGACGTTTGACAAGTAAAAACTACGCCATTACTAAAAATGGTACGTTACACGCTTCAACAACGCATTGAAATTGTTAAAATTCACTACAAAAATGGTGAAAATTTTGCAGTCACAGTTCGCAAAATTAAAGCACTTTTGGGTCGTCGTGAAGCACCTTCTCGGCTGGCAATAGTGAAACTGGTGGAAAAATTGTAGCTGTTGGAACAAGTTAGTGATGATCAAAACCGTGTGCGTCGCTCATGAACAACTGAGAATATCGGTGCTGTAGCTCGTAATGTTGATGGAAACCGAGGTTTGTCGATTCCTCATCAATCTTTTTAATTAGACATTCCACAAACGACATGCCACCGTATTTTGCATAAATACTTAGGTCCTAAGGCTTTTAAAGTTCAGTTAATATAAGAACTCAAGCCGGTCGATCACCATAAACGTCGTATCTTTGCTGATTTGGTCCTTCAAATGAATCAAAATGATCCGGATTTTGATCGAAAAACCATCTTCAGTGATGAGGCCCATTTTCACCTCGGAGGCTACGTTAATAAGCAGAATTGTCGCATTTGGGGTTAATAAGATCCAAAAATGATTGTTGAAAAGCCTCTCCATCCTCAACGTGTCACTGTTTGGTGCGGTTTCAACGAAACAATCGCAATTTTACAAGAAAAGTTTCCTGACTGTATTATTCCTCGAAGAGGTGATCACAATTGGCCACCGAGATCTTGTGATTTAACGCCTTTAGACTTTTTTCTTTAAGGCCACGTGAAAGATAAGGTCTATACCAATGCTCCACAATCGATTCAAGGCCTTAAAGATGGAATTTGTGAAGTTATCGAGGACATACAGTTACAAATGTGCGAATTGGTAATGGAAAAAATTTCATGAGAAGGATATGGTGCTGCAAGCGTAGCCGTGGCGGCCATTTGGCTGATATCGTTTTTAAATGTTAATGGCAAACATTCCTCTTTTGCACTTAGATAGTGCAAGATGATGCGCAACGTTGGATCTGCCATAGTTGGATTGCTGATCCCGCTGATATTGTTCCGGCTGGCTTGACGGACACGTGAGAACCGCTATGAAAATGAAATGCTACTAATGAATAATTTTTAAAAAAATTATTTTGAATCTTTATATGCTAGCGTTTTCGGCAAACGCTTGGCAATTTTTGCAACCATCCTTCCAAATATTTGACTGGCCTCATAGAACCGGCCACTTAGTATATCCAGCATAAAGCATATACATTTCCGAGACGAATTTTTTATGTAGGGGTTTTTGTAGGAATTACTATTCATTGAATTCTTTAAACCTTGTACAACATTTAATACTCTAAAACACCATCAAGCTTAGAACCGAAAGATGAAAAATAAAATAATTTAACCCATACCATTATAGCGACCGATTTTTAAAATTATCTATTAATAAATGGCAGAATTTAATCACTAACATAGTTAATCAATCATTAACTCATATATAAGTTCGAAAATTCCATCGCATACAAAATCAGTTTCAACGAAAATATCGAACATTTCAATATTTTTTTTGGCTAATTTTAAACTAGTTCCCCCACTTTAATCTACTGCCTGTTGGAGGGACTTATATTAATTCATAATATTTTTAGGTATATTGGCAGGATTTTAGGGAGTCGAGCTATATTTTTACATAACTATCGAGTATCGAAATTCATAATTACAGCCTCAATTTCCATGAAGCTTAACACTAGAGCCGTACATGGGGCACTCAGTTCCCCTAGCGATTTTCAAACTATAATAATAAACTTACAATCTATTTATTCTACAACATACTAAAATTGTTGTTTATTTGAAAGAGAAGGTTATATAGAATACACAAATATGCTGTCTGAAATGTATTTGTAGTGTCTGTTTGCGTGAGAGAGTCAAGGCCAATTCGCGTGTCTATTGAACGTTTTCGTGAAGCTGAAAATCAAACAAGTTTTACCAAACATCCTCCAGATACACAACAAAACAAAGTTCCGAAAGTTGCGCGCATTCCTTCTCATTCTAAGTAAAACAGAGCAACTTTCGTAAAAGCTGCAAGAAAAAATCGCACTGCATTGTGCAACGAAGCATTTCCAAATAAAGTAGACGCATTCCAACGGCTCATACCAATATCGGTTGTCGAAGCTATTGTACTAGACACAAATAAAAAAGCTAAACGAGCATATAAAAGCAATCGACATTTGACCGATCCCAAGAACATGCGATATTGTACCGATGTAAACGCTAATGAATTGTATATGCCTACATATCAAATTTATTATACGCTGAAGCTGAAAAGCCATGTTCAGTGTAGACAATCTATTCCATGAGTCGCAAGATTTGAACAAATAACTCGTTTTATTAGATTCGATGACACGACGCACGATCGTACGACAAAACCAGCTCGGTGGAGTTTGGGTGGACAAACACCCAAAAACCGCAAGTTATTTTGGACTATACTGCTACGAATCCTATCACATATTTGAACTGAGTTATCCAACCTGGTGTACGTCATCGAAACGCTACAATTATTTTTAAAATCGCTAGGCACAGAGTTGACAGACGCACATATTCAAAACAGATTTTTAAAAGTTTCACTACACAAGTTAACCAAAACAGCTTTGCAGTTAATTGGGTATAAAATTACAGACACTACAATACTCCCGGAAATTCTGAACAATAAAATAAAACAAAGATGTGAAGCCCGACGCAGCGTAATTGAAAAGAGCAAAAGGTTGATACGAAAGCCATTGTAGTCTGTGATGTCTGTTGTGACCGCAATATGCTGGCTGATGAGAAAGAAGGCTGTAATTTGAATTACTTGTCTGTGCAATGCACCTCCCCTTCGGTACAAACATTTACACAAATAAATCAAATGAATTTAAAATACCAGTTTTACACATTGAGGGGCATTGAGTACCCTAAGTACGATAAAGCGAAGTAACTCATAAGTACGGCTCTAAGGCTAAGAGGCCTATTTTTGGCATCTATTTGGTTAAGAGGCCTTATAAGTGTAAATGTATTTTTTGTTTATGAAATTTAATAACAAAGTGAAGAAGTTAAGAGCAGATGCGTACACCAATTCGCGTAATTTAATATGAAATTTCATCACAAAATCATCAATTAGTATTAAGGAACATCGTAGAAATTATACAAGACACCACCTTGCCAACATATATAAAATCTCAATTATCACATAATTATTGGCTTTATATTAAAAAAAAGCACAATTCGCAATTGGCTACAATGTTGCGAACCAATATAAAAGTCTGCACCACACAATTTATCATTACACTCAATTCTTATCTATCATTTTATCAACAAAACTATTAACCGACATACATTTTTATTTGCATAACAAATGAAACGTTTAAATTTCAATTTCCTTTGCGTATATTATGACGTGTTCTATGTACACAAATGTGTGTCGCTTAAAAAAAATTGTCATCTGTCTACTTAAAATACCACTTGGCCGCGTTGAATTAAATTTATTTTGTCGTTTTTATCGTCATTTATCACATTAACAGATTTCGTTATACAGAAACGTATAAAATGCAAATTCACCAAATTATTATTTTTTTTTTTTTTGAGTGGAGAGACCGCGGCACAAGAGGCAAAGCGACCTTTACACGAAACCACGACGTAATCAATAATTATAATTAAATTTATTTAATTCCATTCCACATTTTGATGGATATCACGCCATTTTGATATATAAATGACCATCATTATTCAGAATATAAAGTCTGCAGACAATTTTAATGGCTTCTTAAATTAAATAAACAGATTGTCTTACGCATAATGGCGGGTGATGAATATCGCGATTTTAACTTTTGTTTGTTTGTTTTATATCACATTGGTGGTATTACCTTTCTTTATTGACTAAATATGGTGTCTCTATATATAAATATATAGCCATATACAACAAAAAGGTGTGACAATATACTTACATGTCTCGATAGAATGTTAAATGGGTTTGCTTGGATTAGAAATTTAGAAATGAAGTTTGATACGAAATCCGTTTCAAAACGGGTTTAGAATTTTTTTTGTATACTTAATTAATACTCATGTGAATTATGAATGTATACGCGCGAGGCTTAGATTTTTTATAATGTTCTCACGCTGCTGTAAAAAATATTGTTAACTTTAATACAATTAACCGTTTTAAAATCGATCACTTTTAACATATACCGCAATCGAAATCATATATTTACTTTGTTCGCGTACAGTGGATGGATGATTCACCGAAATTCTATAGAAGAGCTTTAATCAGCGTTAATTTACGAAATTAATTATATTTGAATACCTCCAAAAATACAACAACTAACATCTGATATAGGTATAATACGTACCTACTACTGTTATGGAATTCATCTTGGAAAAGAATTTAACCAGATTATTATCGTATTTTAACCAAACCAAACGAACTAATAATATTCAATTAATTATCATTTTTTTCTAAGCACATGATTAAATTTATGTTTCAGAACCGAAATTAATAATTTTATTTGGGTGTTTAACAAACAAAGTACATATTTGGTCGAATGCACATACTCGTACAAATATTAAAAGCTTATATTACGTCTAATTTAGGTTAGAAAAATGTTGTTTCTGTGTTTTTGTGAAATCGTAATTAAAGATCAATTCTTCAAGTAAATATGTTTGAATATCAAGAGCGCACCGATCAGCCGCTTATTTATGTGTTAATAATAAACGTGAAATAAGTAATCTGGGCGCGAGTCAAATCGTTTAACGTGTTGCATCAATTTAGCAACGGTATACTTTAACTTAATTTTTCGGTACGCGTTGTAACCGCATCCAACCTGTAATTGATCATAAAATTACAATGGTTTCTTACTTTCGATCGAAATCTAGACATAAAACTGGATTTACATCGCGGTGCAACAGAAATTATTGCACGGCAACAAGCATCTAACAAACATTATCCCGATTAAATTGTTTCGAATAAAATTAGAGCACTTACTTACTTAATTTTATAATGCACAAGGGTTGACTGAACATGAGCACTAGAATGACTTAGTAGTTAAGAATTATTACTTGCAATTAAAATAAGTCCTTGGAGCACCGAGCGTGCCTATAATTGATACTTTGAAACCAATATCAGTAGTTTCTTGAATTCAGAATACAAACAAATTATGACAAATTAGCATATCGCTCAAAAATTAAACACACCATCAGTTTCTTTGCTTAACCACCTGCAATGGAATCGTTATTACTTTTCGAACTAGTAAATTACTGGAGCTAAACCTCTCGATGGCTTCGCCACACTTGGTTAAACAACGGTGGTCTGTTCAACTTAACGTACGCGCGGTATTGTTTCAATCAAATTGAATATTTTCATAGTTCCATACTACACGTTTAAGAAAAGTCAGGAATCCTATCTCATGTTTAACATACAAAGAGAGTTGTATCCTAATCGGTTAAGAAATGGCTTTCTTTCCTTTAAATTGAAATTCCAGATGGATTTCTAAAATTTATATTAGATTCAAAGTTTCATCATTAATCTGAGTTCCGTTCCCTTCTCTATACAAATTTCCCAAAATCATGATTCATTGCAGTTATTAACAGACGTTCGGAAATATCCACTCTCTAATTTATTATCAAAATAATTCGGATCGCATTTGAGAACCCCTATACAAATTTTTTCGAATTTAGTACTCACCACAATCGCACACAAAAGCTCATTTTACCTATTTTTATAAAAAAACGTTCGACCCGGAAATCCGTAAAGGGACTTTCCTAAAATTAGGACTCCTCGCAATTCATTCGTGGAATTAGAGAACCCCCTTATTAACACAATTTTTATTTAAATCGTTCGAGTGATTTTCCCCGAAATCAGCACCCATCGAAATTGACTCTTGGGACCCTCTTCTTGAAATCAGTGGACATTTCCGCATTCGGAATATTTTTTTTAATTTGTTTTATTTTATTCCTTGCAATCTTTTCTGAGGCCGAAGCACTCCCAACTCGTTCGCAGTTCGCTTATTTACGTCCTTACCTTACGCAGTGGCCTGCCAAATCGTAGACGTACGGATATAGGTCCGATTTTGTCACCATTTTGTCACCATGAGTCGGCCCATGAGTTCTGCACTCCGACAGGAGGTCATAGTTGTGTTCCATTTCATCCTAGATTTATATTTTGATTTATTTTTCTCTGTATTATTCGAATTTTTCACCGGCTACTTTAATCATTTTATAAAGTTTGTTTGCCAATTGTCTGATATTTATTTCCCAACAAAGGGAATAATTTCGATTCGATTAAGTCGGAATTTTTCCTCTAGGGAAACAAATGTTAAGAAAGTAACGGGCAATGAAATCGAATAATCTAAAGAATTATAAAGCAAAATATTTTCCGAATGCGGAAATTTACACCGATTTCAAGAATAAAGCCCCTGGTGACTGATACCTTGGTATTCCTTCACCAATTTTTATTAAAATTGTGGTAGTCGAAAAAAAAATTAATAAAGAAACCCGGGCCACACCACACGACATCTAAATCGTTTGGGGCGATAAAAAGTGAATAAAGAACGAAGGCAAACAATAAGAAGATAGCGTTTGCTAGAACTCATAACCAGTTACTCATAACAACTAATATTTTGAAAAAGACGCGATTAGTGCAACAGTAAATGTGACAGTAACACAACCAACATAACATGGTGGAACGTTTTGTAATATGATTGTACATAACGTCAGATAACAAATGGAAAACGAAAAATGATGGAACATCCCACAACATGGTTCAACATCACACAACACGGTGTAAAATAACGCAACATTGTGTAGCCATGCAACATGGTACAACCAACATCTTGCAAAATGTTTCAAACACATGCTAGAGGACACATCATGGTACAACAAGATGGCCCATCTGGAGGACTCTTTAATGAATTAACCAGAATTCAGAACTCCTTGTAAACGTTTTCTTGCATTCAAAAACTCTGTCCTGACAAATTTTATTAAAATTGTTCAGACTGAATAAAGTGTTATAAAGAGGCGGAAAATAGTGGAAGATTCCTAAATAAGATGCAACAAGCAACATTGTTAGCAATATCACGCAACATGATGGCACTCCCGGGGAATCTTAAATCAATTATCCAGAAATCATAATTCCTTCTAATCGGTTTCTTGCATTCGAAACTTCCGCCCCACTATATTTTATCAAAATCGTCCAAGCCAAATAAAATGTTAAAAGAAGGCTCCCAGCCCCGGTTCCCACAGAATGACCCTAATGAGTTTTTCCGAAATCGAGACCCATCCTAGTTGGTTTTTGGTATCATGCAAGCCGAAAACATTTTAAGAACGGACTCGTAGCGCATTGAACGTCCTTTTGAACGGATTTTCCCGAAACTGCCACTCATTGCAATCGATTCTTGTCAGGGGTGGAGGCTCCAAGTCAACATGACGGAAAATAGTGGAAGATTCCTAACTAAGATGCAACATCAAGCAACATGGTGCTATATGACCAAACATGATGCAATATACTACAACGTAGTTTAGCTTCCATAATATGGTGCAACGTAACGAAACATCGCGAAACATCATGCAACATGACATAATATGGTGCAACGTCACTCAACATTGTGCAACATCACGCAACATGACGGCCTATCCGGGGAATCCTAAATGAGTCATCCAGAAATAAAAATTCCTTGTAATCGTTTCCTTGCATTCGTAACCCGTAATCGTCCAAGCCAAATAAAATGTTAAAAGAAGGCGCCAAGCCTCTCGCCTTCCACAGGATGACCCTAATTCAGTTTTCACGAAAACAAGAAAAAATCGGCAAAAAGAGATCAAATCATTGAAACCCAATACTTACCGAAAATGAGTCGGAAAATTAAGATATTAGTGAAACGTCGCACCATATGCCAGGAAAACAAGTATGACCGTCACCCGAATAAACCTATTCTCCTTCCTACCCCCATTCCAAATTATCCTGATCACACCCTTCATCTGAACATACATTCAACGAAAAATAAACTGGTACTAACGGCCATTGACCAGCTCAGTAAACCGGCCTTCTTCAAACCAATAAAATCTAAAGCAGCAGAAGCAATAAAACAACCACTACAAGATATTCTTTTTTTCTTTAGCGTGCCAGAAGTAGTGGTTTTAGATAATGAAAGATCGCTTAATTCGAATTGAATAACGCCCATGTTGGAAGATGGACTAAACATAAGTATCTTTAGAACTCCCCCCTACAAAAGTGAGGTAAATGGTCAAGTAGAGAGGTTTCACTCCACCCTCTCAGAAAAAATGAGATGTTTAAAGGAACTTCTTGAATGATCCATTAATAAGTATAACCACTCGATCCTTTCGGCAACGAGGAAAAACCCCATAGAACTCTACTTTGGCAGAGTTCCCAATGCGGATCCTGAACAGTTAGAACAAATTCGAATCGAAAATATGATCAGGCTCAAAAATAAACAGGAGGAAACCCTACAAACAAAATTAAATCCTGAAAATCCTTTCAATTACAGTTCCATCCTGAGCGGTACACTAACCGAAATACAAACGCTCGACTACACGAATTCCCAAGTAATATCAATCTGTACGGGACGGGCAATTAAAAGACAACTTTAAACTGAAAATTAGAAAAATATTAAACTTTCATAGACAGTATGCAATCAATACTGAACCGAAAAATGACTGAAGACCATCCTTTACTACCGCATTTGAAACATGCACTCGCAGAGTTACGGATGTTAATACAAAGCCTCAAGATACATAGAACCAGACGGTCAATCAACGCTATTGGTAGTGCTTGGAAATGGATAGCCGGAAATCCAAATCGCGAAGATTTCGAAGTAATTAAAGAAAAAATAAATAATGTGTTAGAGACGATATCAGTGAACAACAGAATATTCAGAATATTCGACCGTTCACATGCGATACTGCAACCAAAAATTACCGAAGACAAATTCACAGAAACACTATCGTTGCACATCAACAATACCATGCATACAGGGCTCCTAAAGACCGAACAATTTACACACCAAATTTGAAGTTGGGGATGAAATTGAAGATCCTAAACACAACAAACATTGAAAGTTTAGGTACAGTTGAACCACATCATAGAGATGAGGAGATCGGATTGTGCAACAATTTCAGGAGAAAAACCAAAGGAGAAAACACGAGGAGCGACTCCCTACGAAACTCCGTTTTTCTGATAGTTCGAGTACGGACATTCGAATTTAAAAAGGGAAGAGTTAACACGCTTCAGCAAAACGATTCCCACAGTTGATCAGGGGTTTCATATTGCACACATGCGATATGAATAGCAGCGCAGATAAGACATAGGGCGCGGTCAAGAATTCAATCGTTGTGCAGCACACGCTGTATAAAATCAGCCGGCATGCGTAAAATTTCCATTGAAATTGTGACCGACAGTATGCATACTTGCAGGGATATTTGACAATCAAAAATTTATTGGTTAGCTTTTACTTGTGCTGAGACGTCAAAATAAAATCTTTATTTAGTAAAATTAGAAATTAAAATGAACGTAATAACAACTAATAATGTGTTAGAATCATTAATACAATCCCGTGAAACATTATTACGGTTGAATTGTCTTCGAACAAGATGAAGACAATTTAGAAGGAGGTTAACATTAAAACTGATAGCAGTACGAATAGCCGTTTCTCGAAATATTGTGAAAATTCCTAATTATCTAGATATTGTGGATCAGTATGATGGAAAGACATTCCAATCACATTTTCGTATGTCGAGAAATAGCTTTCAGGTAATGTTAAGTAATAATAAGTTATCTGTAGTCAAATGGCTTATCGTTTTAGAAGTTTATGCAGTTACTAAATCGCACAATTCCCTCAACACGGAGAAGATCAAGGATTGGCACTGAATCAAGTTTGTTAATGACAATTTGGACAGTGGGGAATCAAAATTGCTACAGAGGTATAGCCGATCGATTTGGAATTTCGAAAGGGACTGCTGTTTATTTGCAAATGTATAACGAAAATTTCTCGGGATTATATTAAGTCGCCATCAAGAGAAGAAGCCAAAGTAGTTATATGTAAATTTAATAATTTACGAGGACGCAATAGCTTTCCGTTCAAGATGTGTCCAGTTATTACAATCGGAAAGGGTTCCACTCTTTAATATAACAAGTAAAATAATTGTTAATGCCATTTTGATATAAATATAGTAATTTTTTCTATTTTGAGGGGGTGTGTGATAGCGAATTGAGATTTAGAGATGGGTTTTTTGGATGGCCAGGAAGAAGTCACGACGCCAGTGTGTGGAGTAGCAGTGCACTATGCCAGAATTTCAATAACGAAAATGTAGACTTGCCTTCGGATTGCCATTTGATTGGTGATTCGGCATACCCACTAAGGAAATATTTACTGGTAAATCAATTTAATTGGAAGCTTAGTTCGAAAAGGCCTGTCATCGAACAAGCTTTTGGTATGCTAAAAACTAGATTCCGGAGATTAAAATTTTTGAACGTATCAACCCTAATTAATGCAAAATATTTTGTGATAGCTGGTTGTTTTGCATAATTTTCTTATTAATGAAAATGAAGAAGCTTTGGATCCGGTAGAAGATAATCATTGTGAAATAACTTCAGAGGGGGATGGATTACTATGCAAACTCCTTTCCATCCAATTTAGATCACGCTGGAAAAATTAAAAGTAATTATATCACTGAAATATTGAAACAATGAAAATAATTAAAAATTAAATTTTATTCAATAAAGGTTATAGATAACAAAAATTGTCTTGTACTTTATATTTCACAGCTCCAGTTACATTGTCATGATTCTGTCCATGATCTGAATTTCCACGTTTTATTGCTTCATCAGCTCTATATCATCATCACCGATCTTCTCTCGCTCCAAATCATTTTTTTCTTTCTCGACTCTCATTATTTCATTATGCCGCATTCGTTCCTTTTCATCTTCCTGTTTTAAATACGCCAATAAACCTCCAACATCATCATCCTTTTACTTCCGCTTGCTCCTTTCTTTTGGAATTTCTTTTCCAATTTCACAGGAGTTATCCGGCGAATTTCTATTCTCTGCGTTTTCAGCTTCTCGTTGGCTTTCGTTATCGTTACGGAATGAGTCAAAAATATTTTTGAATCGAATACTTTTATCACTCCGTTTTTTTATTCTATTATAGGTAACCAACATGTTGATAAGCTTTTTACGGGCATCTAATATATGTAGAGGTTGTTAAATTTGGATAACTTTTTTTCATCTCATCTACACATTTTCTCCATAATGTGTTTTTGTTCTATTTGCCTTCAATGAACTCTTTTTCCATACCTAGCCTAGTAACCATTAGTAGCTTGGTTAAATCTGGATTCCATTTGTCTCTCTCTCTCTATACGCGGGAGAAAATATTAGCAACAAACTACTTTAGGGTTATATTTATTTTTTCTATATTGCCACTATTTTCATCGAGTTCTTCCGCATCCGACTCGAAGAGCATTTCTAAGCTGCGGCTGAAAATTAAACCTTAAACATGGCTAAATTAATTAATATTTAATTTAATTAGAATAATCTAAATTTAAGTAGAATGAAAGATTTTTTTATAATCTTATTCCATATCGTCATCCATCTTTAATATTAAGTGAGGTTATAAACAAAAAAATGACATTTGCAGTAGTTGCGTCCTTTGAGTGTAAAGTGGTTGCATAAAATGCGCAGTTTAATTTAGTTGGCTAAATTTTTAGCCGTCAGATTAATTTTGTCAACATTTTCGTTTATATCATTGGAATTGAGAGTTATTTGCCAGCTGATGGATTCTAGGTAACTTTGTAGCCCCACACGGTTTATTTTTATTGAAGATGTATTTGATTAGTTGTCAGTGTTCCAAACTCGCCATTTTAGTTAAGTCAAATACAATATCCAATCGGCTCTGCTGAAATGGAAGGTGTTTTTCATATAAATTGTTATTGCACACAATCAAAGAAGCTCATATTGAAGGTTTAACTTTCGGTACACTCCTTTCTACCAAATTTCGCTAAGATTTTCCGTTTTAAAAAGTTTTGTACGAGTATAAAGATCCATTTGGATCATCTGAAGTTGCATTCGGATGGGACGATCCGTCTGGACTGCATATATGCAATACACTTTTAGTCTGCACGGACTACACTTACCACATAAATATATATACAGACTCACAGAAAACTTTTAAAACACTTTTTCTCTGCGCTCAGCGATATAGCGATATAATTCGCTAACTTATAGAGTTTTTTCTTTGTACATACATAAATTAATCAAATTGATTTGAACACGGCAGTCCGATAAGAATGCGGAATGCTTTATTAGATTAGGTCATAAACAAGCTTGAAAACTTCAATCTATTACAATTCTTTAAAACTTGTACTATTTATAGATCATATACATGATGATATTGCGGAAAAGGATAAACAATTTACACAATTGTTGTCAAGTCATATCACTAAAAACCGTTATTATATAATACCTTATATATGATTTAATTTTATACCGTTTAGTGTTCTAAATGAATAATTAAAATCCTCCCACTCATCAATCAAAAGTGCAATGTTCAAGAAAATTTTGAAAACGCCAGCGGTAGTTTTGTTACTTTTCTTAAAATTTATTGATATTTCAACAATCTGATATTTCATACATACACCGGATGTAAGTACGAACATTAATCCGAGTACCGATTTTGACCTGTGGCTAAACAATAAATAAAAAAAGATCCAGTTCTCGCGATCTAATGCGATTGTTTCCTGAAGCTCACGTACTTCATAAATGTGTAACATGTGAGGGCAAATATGTAATGTTCACGTGTTATCAACAACTTTTTGAGCGAAGGTTAAAGTTTTCGTCCATGCGCCACAATTTGCGATTTTGTAAAATAATTTTTGTATAAATTTCACTCCTTGGTCTTTATTGCTGTTGTTGTGCGGCGTCGTTTTTATAATACCAATTCGTTGTATTTTGTATTTCTTGTGTTAGCGGAAAAATAATATCATTTTCTCTCGATTAAAATAAAATTTATTGCATTTAAATATGAACACGAAATTACCAACCCCCTAGATTTTTTTTCTTGTTCCTTGTGTATTGTGTTATCTTATATAGCAGTTCTTACTCGTATATATATCGTTGGTGTACTTAGTGGGAAACACTTTGAGGAATATAACGAGGAATGGCAGAATTTCTGTAAAGTCGGAAAAAAGAAATAATTTTTATGAATGCACGGTTATATAAATTTCGCAGTACATAAGTACCCTATATAGAAATTCTTAAGGGCATTTTGTAGTCGAGCTTTTGTGTTTTAAATATTGTTCTTATAAGTGTGTGTTTGATACATATAATACAGTGCGGCATAGCTAATATATTGAAAATGGAAAATTAATTTTGAAATTGCGGTTCGTCATACCTATATGTATTATAACCTTTTCTATAATTAATTGGATAGGCTTGAACTAAACGAGATATGAAAGAAAAGCGAACGAAAAATGCGCTAATAGCATACCACCCACGTCACACACAAGGATCAGAATTAATCGAATAATAATTTAAATCAACTACTGACCACACTTTGAAATCGTTAAATTTATTTCTTTTCGTATAATTTGACAAATCTCCGTATGTCACGGACTGAACACCAACAAACCAAAAACAAACAACAATGGGGGGTGATTAAATTATAAATTACAGCAACAGCAATTATAAATTAAATTAAATTGATTTTTTAGTTTATATTTATTTATATTTACTTTTATTTAAGATTGTTATTGTTTTGTACTCATAAGGTGTTGTGCTTTGTGTTGGTTTCGTCGTATCTTAATTGAATAAGCTAATCAGTCATGGAAATAATTTGTTTTTTTTATGTACTCGTATTGCTGCTGTTGTTGCTGCTGTCGCCTTTGTTATGGATTTAACGATGTTTTTCTTATGTCTGTCTGTCTGTTGTGCGCCGAGATGAGATCGCTCAAATAATCTTTTATTATAAATAATTATTTAATTCTTATGTTCGTTTGTTTTAACATTTATTAATTGTAAATTGAAAAATTACAAATTTATAAAATCGAAACGAGTTACGTTTTTTTTTAATCCGATGAAGAATTTCGTTCTGAAATACAAGATGAGCGGGAATTGAAAGTGATAATATTAATAATTTTAGGTACAAATGAATTCGAGTTGGTATTTCAAAACTAAAAAGCTTTTGCATTTTCATGGATTTTAATTTAATTCGACATTTGGAATCATGATTGGTTTCTGAAATATTTTGGTATTCTTATTAATATTTCCAACTGGGACAGAGTTTAATCCTTATTTGATAAAGTTCTTCATTTGGATATACTACATTATAATTATTTGTTCTGGGGCATTTGAATAACTGGGATGCTTATGATGAATTTGGATTGCCTTGTTGTTGAAAAGTTATTTGTTATGTATTGGCAATACTTATAAGCGAGAAACCAAACTTACTACACTTTTGGTAAAATTGTCTTTTTGAAACTTGAATCATAAAAATTATTTGAATTTTTAAATTCTTTTGTAAATGCCAAACTTTTCAGTCATTGAAAAAAATTGAAAAAGCTCCCACGGAAACTGCCACTTCTGGTACACAGATTTCCGCCAAATAGCACAAGGATATTCCGATAAATGGAAAAAGTTAATTATGAAGTTTGATTCCGAATAAACAATCAAACAAGGTTTTTTCCATCAAAACTCGTCATTTCCGGTATACATTAAAGAATGATCGAAATTAATTTTGTTTCAAGTTTAATTTATAATATGTTTGTTTTCAACCGTTTTTTCGTAAATTCTGATAGTTTTCACAATATTTGCAAAAAATAACGAAACAGCTCAAATGGCAACTATCACTTCCGGTAGACCAATTTCAGCTAAACATCACTTGAGCCTCCCAACTAATGGTGAAACCTTTAGTATGAAGTTTCATTACGATCATCGAGCTTTTGATAAAACCAGTTGTTTGTCGAAAATCGTAATTTCCGCTTATATTTTAGAAAAGCGATATTGTTGCAAATTTAAATTAGAATCATTTAGTTCATATTCGTGTTTCTTGTAAAAAGGAAGCACCTATAAGAGAAAGCTCCTATAGAGGGTGCCACTTCCGGTGGCCCGATTTGTGAGAAAAGCTTAGTTATGAATACTTTAGCTTTTCCTACAAATTCTGAGTGCACAGTAGTTTTTTGCCGAAAGCGGTCCACCGGTAGTGGCAGCTTTTGTAAGAGCTTTTTCGATTTTTGCAAATATTTTGAAAATTGTATTATTTACGAGAAAAACCTTTAAGTATACTAAATGGTTCTAAGATAAATTTACCAAATTTAAGAGAAAATAACGATTTTTGACAAACAACTGTTGATTTTGATAATGTCGGCCCCAATACAGCCCAGATGGATTGGTTGATCGGGATGACACTTCATTCATAAGCTCCTGTCACAAATTAAGAGATCTCAGTGAATTTTGGCTGCCATCGAGGCACCGGAAGTGGCAGCTTCCATAGGAGCTTTTTCGTTTTTAAGATTCAAAATAAGATTAGATGAATTAAAAATTCAAATAAGTAACGGGTGATTTTTTAAGAGCTTGAGAACTTTTTTTTAAAAAAAAACGCATAAAATTTGCAAAATCTCATCGGTTCTTTATTTGAAACGTTAGATTGGTCCATGACATTTACTTTTTGAAGATAATTTCATTTAAATGTTGACCGCGGCTGCGTCTTAGGTGGTCCATTCGGAAAGTCCAATTTTGGGCAACTTTTTCGAGCATTTCGGCCGGAATAGCCCGAATTTCTTCGGAAATGTTGTCTTCCAAAACTGGAATAGTTGCTGGCTTATTTCTGTAGACTTTAGACTTGACGTAGCCCCACAAAAAATAGTCTAAAGGCGTCAAATCGCATGATCTTGGTGCCCAACTTACCGGGCCATTTCTTGAGATGAATTGTTCTCCGAAGTTTTCCCTCAAAATGGCCATAGAATCGCGAGCTGTGTGGCATGTAGCGCCATCTTGTTGAAACCACATGTCAACTAAGTTCAGTTCTTCCATTTTTGGCAACAAAAAGTTTGTTAGCATCGAACGATAGCGATCGCCATTCACCGTAACGTTGCGTCCAACAGCATCTTTGAAAAAATACGGTCGAATGATTCCACCAGCGTACAAACCACACCAAACAGTGCATTTTTCGGGATGCATGGGCAGTTCTTGAACGGCTTCTGGTTGCTCTTCACTCCAAATGCGGCAATTTTGCTTATTTACGTAGCCATTCAACCAGAAATGAGCCTCATCGCTGAACAAAATTTGTCGATAAAAAAGCGGATTTTCTGCCAACTTTTCTAGGGCCCATTCACTGAAAATTCGACGTTGTGGCAGATCGTTCGGCTTCAGTTCTTGCAGGAGCTGTATTTTATACGGTTTTACACCAAGATCTTTGCGTAAAATCTTCCATGCCGTCGAATAACACAAACCCAATTGCTGCGAACGGCGACGAATCGACATTTCACGGTCTTCAGCAACACTCTCAGAAACAGACGCAATATTCTCTTCTGTACGCACTGTACGCATTCGTGTGGTTGGTTTAATGTCCAATAAAGTAAACTGAGTGCGAAACTTGGTCACAATCGCATTAATTGTTTGCTCACTTGGTCGATTATGTAGACCATAAATCGGACGTAAATCGCGAAACACCTTTCGAACCGAACACTGATTTTTGTAATATAATTCAATTATTTGCAAGCGTTGCTCGTTAGTAAGTCTATTCATTATGAAATGTCAAAGCATACTGAGCATCTTTCTCTTTGACACCTTGTCTGAAATCCCGCGTGATCTGTCAAATACTAATGCATGAAAATCCTAACCACAAAAAAATCACCCTTTATAAAGATTCCAACAAGAACTAAACTTCTAGGTTTTCTGAAATTTAAACAAGAATATCATTTTTTAATTGACAGGTTTACCAAAAATCCGGGAAGTTTAATTTCTCGCTTTAGAAATTTAATGTAATGTATTCGAAATTTATGTATACATTCGTGGTAAAAGAAAGTCGGGTGCTGGTAAATGCTATATACTTTTCAAAATATTAGCAGAAGAAAGTTAAATATCTTATGGATGCTGTCGTTTTCGTTGACCGATTACAGCCGAAAAACATGGCGACCTCTCAATTTACGACCTTAAGAATGAAGTTTCCGCTCGATCAATCAATCTGCCTAGGCTGTACAAGGATCGATTTTGTGTTAAAGTTAAAAAAAGAATTTTTGATAAAAATCGTCATTTCTGAACGAATGTGAAGAAAATGCTAATCTTTTGCTAGTTTCATTAATTGTGTTTGTGTTAGTAATATTACCTGCGTAAGGCGGAACATTATCGATTATTAGTGTTTTCTTGGATGTATTTATTAAATCATATTAAAATTAATTGAATAATAATAATTAACCGCTTTATTTCGACTAGTTACTTAAATTTATGATTTGATTCAAAGATACATGTATTTAAAATTCCCAAGATGCTCATATTTAGACATCATAAACCAACACGTTATACAATATAGTAGATAAAACAATCTTTTAAGAATTCTCGAAAAAGAGGTATCCCTAGAGATCTTAACAAACCCTCAGATATATACTATACGGTGTAAGCTAGAATCCATGTCAGTTAGGTAAAATAATCAGAAGCAAGACATTTAGCGGTGGGGACAATTTATACAATTTAGCAATGTGACCAAATATAATAAAAATTGCATAGGACAACTGAGATATCCTCACAAATCTTAACTCAACCTCAGGTATATGGGATATTAGTTGGGAACCAAGTCAGCTAGAAAAAATTATCAGGAGCCTCCCATTTAGGGGTGGGAACAGTTTAGAGAATTTTGTATTGTGATAAAATATAACAAAAATTCTTAAACCACATGAGATATCCCTAGAGATCTTAACACAACCTCAGGTATATGGGGTGTGAGTTGGAGACCATGTCAGTTAAAACATATTTTCAGTTGCTTCCCATCCAGGGGACGGGACATTTAATAAAAGTTTGTATTATGGCCAAATATAATAAAAATGATTAGGCCAACTGAGATATCCTTAGAGCTCTTAACACAACCTCATGTGTATGAGGTGTTAGAAGGAGACCATAGTTATTAGAAGAAATCTGTGTTTAATATATTTGGACATAATACAATTCTATAAATTGTTTCCACCATTGGATGGCGCGCCTGATTATTATTTCTTACTGGCATCATTTTCTACTAACAACCCAAATAACTGAGGTTGTGTTAAGATCTCTATAGATATACCTCAGTTGGCCTAAGAATTTTTATTATATTTGATCATAATATAACATTTTATTAAATGTCCCCTCCCCGGGATGGGGAACAACTGAATATATTTTCAAATTGACATGGTCCCCAACTAACACCCCTTATACCTGATATTGTGTTAAGATCTCCAGAGATACCTCAAATGGTCTAAGAATTTTTATTATATTTGTATTAATACACTAAATTGTTCCCACCCCTGGATGGGAAGCTTCTGATAATTGTTTCTAACTAACAAGGTCTCCAACTAACACCCGATAAAACAAAGGTTGTGTTAAGATCTCTAGGGATATCTCAGTTAGCCTACTATTTCTATTATATTTAGTCCTAATACAAAATTCTATAAATTGTTTCCACCCCTGGATGGGGCGCTCCTGATTATGATTTCTGACTAGCATCGTTTCCAACTAACACCCCAAATAACTACATCATCAGTTAAGATCTCTAGAGATACCTCAGTTGGCCTAAGAATTTTTATTATGTTTGGTCGTAATATAAAATTGTATTAAATGTCCCTCCCCTCTTGCATGGGGAGCGACTGAATATATTTTGTAACTGACATGGATTCCAACTAACACAGTATTTACCTGAGGTTGTGTTAAAATCCGAAGAACAGATCTTGTGTTCATCTCCGTAGCAAATATTGCCCGCCGATCAAGAAAGTTGACTTTTCAACGGTACATTGAGGAAATACTCGAGGATTACGTAGTACCTTTTGTCGGGTTTATTTGTGAAAACTTTCTATTCATGCAGGATAATGCTAGACCGCATATGGCTGGTGTAGTGTACCAGTACCTTCTAGATGTGGATGTGTCTATGGTGGAGGGGCCAGCTCGAAGCCTGGACCTCAATCCCATCGAACATATATGGGACGAACTGTTAAAATGAGTTCGAGCCAGAGATTTTGCTCCAACGAGTCTCCAACAGGCGATCGCAGACGAACGGGAGGCGATACCTCAAGATTTGGTGAAATCAATGAAACATCGAACGTAAGCTGACAAATTCACAGAATATATATACTTCAGATGTTGACCCCAAAAATCACTTTATTCACACGGTATAAGTACAAAAAAGGTACCATTGGATAGGTGTTGAACTTTGAACCTGCATTCTAGAAAATTAAACTAACATTGGATTTTTGATATTTTTGAATTTTTGCTGAAAATTGATTAAAGTGCGTAGTTTTCGCATCCAAGTATTTTATCCCATCCAGTTTACCCGAGTATGAATTAAAATTTCTCCGGTTATCTCATTTGATTCAATAATTCTTCCTTATGTAGTTCAGTGTGTAGTGTTTGTTACTAATCTGCCTCGGACACTGATTTTATAGTTGTTTTTTTAAAACTTTTATTAACCATAATTTAACCACACACTAACACAAATTAGTAATATTGATTAATGAAGTGGTAAATGTATTATAATTTTCTTCGGTTTTTTAAAAATAACTCCAAATATTTAAAATAATGTAAATAAATTAAAACTTACGTCAATTCCGCTTTATGCAGGCATCATTTTGATATGCACCAACACATATAAACGTTTAGCATAGACTTAGTAAAAACTTCATACTGCTGTATAAACATGTGAAGTTTTTGCTAATTTTTTTACTAGTAAAACTTTAGCAGTATCGTCACATGCATCATTTCTACTTAAATTTTGGTAAAGTGATCTGGACCAGTGTTGGTGCAAAATTAATTTAGTTTTTTTAGATCATAGTCGTGTTTTTTGTAAATGATATGCTTGTCAAAATATTTGCATAAATGAAAAGGCTTCTCTGGAAGCTGGCATTTCCAGTGCACCGATTTCTAACTGGAAACTAGGGCTTTCTCCACCGGATTTTGGTTTGAAAGATTTGGTCAAGAGTTAACATAGTTGTCTGTTGCAAATATTATTTGGCCCTTTTTTAGATTTTGACTTTTAATATTACATTTTTTCAAGTAAATATTATGTTTAAGTGCTACGCGATGGACACCGAAAGCTTTTCTTTACTCTCGGTTTTATTAAAATCTATACATCGGACTTGGTCCTACTGTTTAATGTTGTTAGTTTAAACGATCAAAGTATTCTTTTATAGGGTGGGCAAAATAATTTTTTTTAAATTATGGAATACTATTTCATTCATATAACTGCCTCGGCTAGCCTTGACGTATCTCATACGGTCGGTCCAATTTTTGAGCACATTTTCGATGGTATGCGGCATATGTCTTCAATGGCAATGCGAATATTGTTCTTTAGAGCGTCAATCGTTGCTGGTTTATCGACGTAACACTTATCTTTGACAACACCTCAATTCTAAGCTGCTTTGGCTTGATAAATTAACGCTTTTAATTTATTCATTACGGCACGTCATAGTGTCGTTTCTTTTGCGCACGCAACTAAGAGTTGTATTCCCTCAAATCACACTTTCGGGGTTTATGAACTCTAGTACGTCTGATGGTTAGATCCAGTGATTGTTCTGTGATTGCTTGTGGTCCAGTTTTCTTTCACTGACTAGTTGGTTACTCTTCTCAACCGCCCGCTCGTTACTGTTTTATGTTCAATTTTCGACTCCCCATTATGCCTACTTGTGTGGTTGTTCAACTTCATTCAAGGCAATGACGGTTCCTCTATCTTTAGTGTCACTACTGTGCCATAATTGTGACTTTCCATCAAAATCACCCATGATTATGATTGGATAGTTTTTGAGGTTATTCAAAATATTTTGTAGTTTGTTTATATATTTCGTTGGATCGTCTGAATATTGGAAGTATGTAGTTGCTTACTAGATAAAATTTATCTTGTTTGATCTAACTTCAACGCACACGCAATGCGAGTCGCAGTACTGTGCTATTTTAAGCACTTTCAGTTGACCATTGAAGATGACAATTGTTGTGTATTATAATTATCTCCGGTGATAGTACGTGCCAAAGTAGCCATACTACTTACTCTATCTTTTACCGCGTATATGGTCTAAACTAGTCCCATTTGCTGATAAATGTTAATATATGTGTTATGTTTGACTATCGCATATATTTACAAAATGTTCCTAACTGCCATTAAAATTCATGAAAAGATTATTAATAAACGCATGCAATGAGAGGCGTAGTCAATAAACCGCAGCAAAAATCGATAGATCTAAACCTCAGCCAAACATTACAAGATGTTCTCATGAAACTAACAAAATTTGATGAGAGACTACAAAAATTGAAAAAAAAGCGCATAGGGAGCTAAACCCAAATCATGTGTGTCTTATTTCGTAAACACATTTTACTAAGCGATCCTACATAACATTTAAAGCCTCGTATATCACACTACTCATCCATATAATTCAGTCAGAACAGGAAGTGCAGTCATCATAAACAAATATCCAACATTTTGAAGAAGCAAAGTATGAAAAGGAAGAAATTCAGGCTACAGTGGTTTATATAAAAAACCAACAGATTTTCCTTTTGTTGTGGCAGGATTGGACTGTCCATCAAGACAATCTATTAAAAACAAACAACACTCAGAGTTCTTCAAGCGTCTGAGAAAAAGGTCCATAATAGAATATTCTAGATTAATTACAACTAAAGGAAGAGATTACTAATTGCTTTGAAAGAAAATGGATGTGAATCCATTTCAAAAGAAAAACTAACATATTGGAAAACTGACCCAGGAAAAATATCTGACCTGATCGATTTTTTAAAAACCAAAAATATTTCTAATAATTTTATGAAAGTCGAAGAAAGCCAAGATATCAGGTCTGATCATTCTCCAATAGTCCTAAGCCTAAGCGAGTATATCATCCAAAATTGGAATAATCCAGTACTAACCAACAAACATACGGGCTGGGAAAGTTTCGAAGTGCACCTTGAATAAAGAATACTTTTGAAAGTTCCTTTAAAAGCTATGGATCAACTGTACAAAGAAGTAGAAACGTTCATTACGGATCACATCAGCTTGGGAAAGTACTCCAGACATCAGCTCAAGGCTAATAGGAAATAACTAGCCAGTAGAAATTAGAAATATCCTTAGGAATAAACGAAAATCCAGAAAAAAGTGCCATCAAACTAGAGCTCCACAAGACAAAAAAAGACTAAACAATCTTACTCAACAATTAAAAAAAGAAATTCAGAAACTAAAAAATGAGTCAGTTAATTTCTACTTAAGTAAGTTGACGAATGACAGTAATACGGATTATTCGCTCTGGAAAGCATCCTATCAGGAAAATGGATGGAACATGGGCAAAGAAAAAACTGATGGATTTGCTAATCATCTTGAAAATATATTTCAACCTCATAAATGTCCATTACGAGAAACATTGAATGAAAACATAATACAAATTCTCGAAGATGTCACACCTACATCGCCTCTGAAGTAACAAACGGAATTAAAAACAATTTAAACTTAAAGAAAGCACTAAGGTTTGATCTGATTACCGGAGAAATAATTAAGCAGCTACCGAGAAAAGGTATGGTAAAGTTAACTAGTATCATAAACGCTTCATTCAGGATAAAATATGTGACAAAATTTTGGAATATGGCTGAGGTTATCATGATTCCCAAACCAGAAAAACCACCACATCTAATAACATCATATAGCCCTATATCGTTGGTGCCAATAATGTCTAAACTCTTTGAAAAGTTACTACTAAAAAGACTCAAACTAATAATTGAAAAAGTAACCGATTTCCGAATCACCAATTTGGGATTCGCAGTGAGCACTCAACTATTAATCAAGTGCATAAAATAACCAGTATCATTGAGAAGATTTTAGAAGAGAGGAAGTATTCCTTGATGTAGCGCAAGTCTTTGATAAGCTTTGGCACGAAGGTTTAATCTTTAAACATATTAATCCTACCTAAATAGTACAGCTTAATACTGGAATCGTACATAACGGAAGGATATTTCAGGCTTAAGCAAAAATAAGAAAATTCTGAGCTTAAAGAAATAAGAGTAGGAGTTCCACAAGGAAGTGTACTTGGGCCACTTCTGTATTTACTATACACCCGAAACGTTCCAATTCCATAAAGCAAAAGCCGACAGCCACTTTCACCGATGACAATAAGTGATAACAACTCAGATACAACAGGTAAATTTCAAACCGCCATAGAGCAAGTACACAACTGGACACAAATGACGCGACTTTATACAAACAAGAGATTAGTGCAAACACTGCCAAAGATCTTGGTATGACACTAGACGCTAAGCTTCGCTGGAAAGCTCATGTAAAGAAGAAAAGAGACGAGTTGGGATTAACATACAATAAAATGTATGTGTTACTGGGATGAAACTTCCATCTATCAATCCACAATAAGCTTCTGCTTTATAAGCAAGTATATAAGCATATCTGGACATACAGCTGTGAGGTTGTACTAGGCAGAGCAACATGGATAATATCCAACGAATACAAAATAAAGTGTTAAGAAAACATCATCAACGCACCATGGTTTGTCAGAAATGGCGACATCCACAAAGATCTGGACATATAATTCATCAAAACCGAAATTATGAAATTTGCTAGAAGCCATGAACAACGACTATACTTCACCATGTCAACATAGAAGCCATCCAGGTACTGGATAATATGGATTTAGTTAGAAGGCTCAAAAGAGAAAAGCCTTTTGAGTTAGGGTAAAATCAGCTAAAATAAATCTCGATGGATGAACCCTTAAATTTCAGTAAAATGTAGTAGCTTAAGTTACAATAAAATTGTTAATTAGTATTCGACTAGATTTTGTCTATCCTGAGGTTAGTTAATATAAATTACAATTCACTTTGTGAATATTTATGACATTCCAGACGTTGTCAGGAAAACTCTCTAAATACGATTTGTATAAATAAATTATACCAGAAGGAAAGCAAACCCAGTGGTAATCATAATCATGCTATCTCACACATATTTAAATTACAATATTTTAGTGTCGCCGAATAAGAAGATCATGTTGTGTAGGTAAACATTATACATAGCTTTATGTTGCACGGGCGAAGAATATCATGAGCTTAAGACGAAAAAAGGTGGTATCAACGTTATTTTATGAATTTCTACTCCTCTCGTTTTCTTATTAATTTTCTTATTATTTTGATTATATTAACAATTTTTTTTTCATTCTTTTCTCAATTATTTATCTCATCAAATTATTCATTTAGTTTATTTTTTACTTTAAAGCTTTATCCTCCCTCTTTGATCAATTTCTTGATTTGTTTTTTTTTGTGTATGCGCTTGTATGTTGTGTTATTTCTTCGCGCATTTATTATGTTATTGGTAATATCCGCGCTAAATAAAATACATTTGTAAGAAGACGGTACACTGCATGCTGCATGTATCTGATATTAAGGTAAAACTGTATGCTCGCGATTTAAAATAGTTTCGGTTTGTTACATATCTCGTTGTTACTGAATTTTTATTTTCTTACGTACAAAACCAAAATTTACTTACTCTTAAGTTTATAGTGTTACTCGTATAACATTTCTTAACTTTATACTTAATGCACCTATGTGTGTATACCTACATGGTATGTTGGTGTTGTGGTTATTATGCTCTTTTCGGTGTACATGTTTTCTTCTTAGACGTTTGTTATATTTAATATAAGATTATATAGTGTGGCGGCAAAGTGAAATTAGTACGCGCGAAGATTGAAGAAGGCGTGGTCATTGATTGCCGACAAAGAAAAATCGCGCTTATACTTTTTCCACAATGAGAAAAATCTGTTTCAAATAATAATAATAATAATATAAAAAATACAAGAATTATCGAAGATGTGTATTATAGGTAAAGACAAAAATTATTTTTAAAAAGGAATAAATAAAAACTGAAAGCGAAATATATGAAACCTAGTGGATGAATTTGAAAATTGGTTTGTGTGATAATTAATTAGAATTTAATTCTAACCCTTCAATTTTGATCAATAATTTTCATGATATACATATTTTGAAGTTAATACCTTTTATCTGAAAGATCTTTGCAGAGAATATTTTTGTGTTGTTGGTATACTCGTACATGATGCGCGAAAAGAAACAAGACTCTTTCAATATATACCTAGGTACTATATGGATATCACCTTAATGTGTTTCCGAAGTTATCGGCTTTTGTCGAGGAGTTCTAGGCACTTATCATTCGATCTATTGTCCCGGGACACCTCTACGTTGATCCTTGACAATCCAACATTTCATATATTTTGTATAGTAGCTCAAAAGGGCTCAGCATACAAACAAGAAAGCCGCAGTTCATCGGATGGATGCCTCTAAAAAAATATTTTTGTAGTAGTTTAGTTCCTTAATTTTCTAAGTTACTATTGAAATTATGGCTTTATGGATGTATGGGTAGTCCTCAATATGAGTGTTCTTCTATATGTACGTTTGTTGTTGTGTCAGATAAGTTTCTCAAATGAAATGTTTTCTTATCTATTACATTGCCTTAAATAAACCCTAATAATTTGCCAACCATAACAAATTTAAACCATAATAATTTGTTTTGTTCCTCCAAAGGACACTTGAAATCCCGGAAAACAAAATCATAATGCCAGAAATAAAAATCGCGGTTTTAAAAATTCGAAAATAAAAATCTTGGAAATAATCCGGGAAAACAAGCCCTGGTAAAACAAAAAAATATAAATTGGTGTAATCAAAATATACGGACTCGGTCTTTCTTGACCGATGAAGCTGAAACTTGGTATATCGGATGAAAATAGGATTATAGCATAAAATGAATTTTGGAAGAAGTGGGAAATGGGATTATAAAACACATTTTTAGTAGAAGTTCTGGAATATGATCACTGAGGGCAGAACTCGGCTAATTCTTAACCTATCATGATGTCAAATTGCTTAATGAATGAAAATGGAATACTAAAATGATTATGATTGGATTAATCGTAGGATCGATATGAGATTATAAAAAAATTTTGGGGTTCAGGAATATAGCCACCTAGGACGAAACTGGCGCATTTTTAAACTAATCACGATGAAATTGAGTATTTGGATGAAAATGAGATTCTAAGATAATTTTTAAAGAATTTCTGAAATACGACCACCTGGAACGGAACTCGGTAATTTATTAACCAATCATGATGAAATTAGGCGTGTTGGATAAAAATGGAATTCTACAATAATTTTTGGATTGTGGATCCATCTGGAACAAAACTCGGTCATTTTTAAACTGATAACGATGGGATTAGAAATGTTGGATGGAAATAAATTTCTGGAATGATTCTTTAAAGAAGTTCTGGAATATGGCCACCTGGGGTGGAACTCGTCCATTTCTTAACCGACCATAATGAGATTGGATATTTTGGTTGAAAATGGGATTTAAAACTGATTTTAGGAAGAAGTTCTGGAATATGACCACTTTGGACGGAACCCGGCTTTTTTAACCGGTTATGATGGGATAAGGTATGTTGGATGGAAATGAGATTATAAATTTGAAATAAATTTTGGGATTTCCAGGGTTGAACGACTGCCATTTCTTAACCGAGCATGAATAGATTAAGTATGTTATACAGAAATGGGGTTCTAAAATTATTTTTAGGAACAAGTTCTAGAGTGTTCACCTAGATCGGAACACGGCCATTTCCTAACCGATTAGAATGGGATTGGGTATTTTGGATAGAAATAGGATGTTAAAATGATTTTTGGAAGAAGTTTCAGAAAATGGCCACCTCGGACGGAGCTCGGGCATTCCTTAGCCGATTGTAATGTGATGAAACAAAACAAAACTTTAAAATTTGATGGTCCACAAGGGCTCACTTGACAAAGTTTAACTTTACAACGATTGCTTATTAACTTTCTCATCTTTCGAAATGAGTTGGTTTGTGGAATGGTGAAAAGGAACTAAACTTATAAAAATATTATGTGAATTTGGTGTAAATTTAACTTAGAAACCATTTGTGCTGCATCAGTTTTTACGAAAAATGGTTTGATTTTTTAAAGTATTTGAAAAAATCAAGAGGTCCTATAAAACTTGCCACTTATCCATAAAATTTCTATTCAATTTCTTAATTTTTGGGAATAGTTTAAGCATGAAATTTCGATTAACTAGATTAACCAGCTTATCTGTCAAAATCAAGAAGTTAAATTTTGATGAAAAAGAGTTTTTTGTTATAATGCTGGAGCAATTTTGTTGCCAATTTAATTTAGAACAGTTTAAGGTATAATGAATCGATTTTATCGTAAATGCTGAAATTATGAAATTGTTTTGCCGCCCGCGCTGTTGGTCATCTAATTATCTCAATTCATCGCACACGCCCGCAAGTATCGACATCCGATTGTTCGCGGATCTTATTTGACGTCATCGCGACAGCTTAGATCTTCCCCTGCGATGTACGCCGACGGGTTGTTGATGGAATACTTTAATTATCAATCATTATATTTTGGATGCTTTTGGTAGCTACCTTACTCGAATCTTACTAGATTGAATGATCTTCTTCTTATAGGTAGATACTAATTTACATTCATTAGTGATTAAGGTCCAATTTTCATTTCCGAAAATTAGCACAGGTCTAATAATTGTTTTGTATAGTACGAGCTTTCATTGAGCTTTAGCCTAGTTCCGTCCCAGATAACCGTATTCCAGAACTCCTTTCAAAAATCATTTTAAAATCCCATTTTCATCCAACATACACAACCATCCCAGTACGAAAATACAGGATTTTCTCAAAACTGTATTCTGATTTTCCAATAATTTTAAAACCAAAATTTGTTCTTTTTAAATTGATATCTCGAAATCCTCGATTTTCTCATGATCCGGGATTTTGTTTTCCTGCATTTTGATTTCCGAGATTTTGGTTTCCAGAATCTTGAATCCTGGGACTATGGGGATGGGAGCTTTTGGATTTTAATTTCCTTATTTTGTTTTAGTTAACAGTTTATAGTTTACCTACCCGATATTGTCTAGATGGACCATCTGAAACATGTTTTTCTATTTATGAACCACCACTTAAGCGCTGTTATCTTTATTTCTATTACGCATACCTTATTCAAGATATCACGAGAATTGAAGATTTATATCTTTGGTAACTGTAACTTTTTCAGGCCTTAAGAGAAATTTGAAATGTTTTAGATCATATCTGAGAAAAATTTCTTTGGATGTCTCCTTCACCGTGTTTCTGATATGACTCATAACGTTGCAAACCAAACTAAGATTATAAGCACATTTCTAGATTGATTTCGTTTTAGATCTTGCCATGGTAACAAATAATGTAGAAATTAAAATTTGATAAGGCGTAGACTATGCCAAAATTTTGGAAATTTGGAGGAATCAATGACTATTGCACAAAATTAGGAAATTTCTCTCAAATCAATTGTTGAGTCGATGTTGCCAGAGCAGAATTTCATTAGAAAGTCTAATTTTTTACTTGACAAACATTTACAAGATACCATTAAGTTCATAACTGGTTAGAGTTTTGAGCTTATTCTGCTTTGATTATACCTCCTTACCGATAAAATGAACTTTTCAAACATTTTGGATCGCAAACCCCTGTAACTTGTGTGTTTCAAGTTTTTTCAACGTAATTTTGTTCTTAGTGGTCGTTTTGTCACTTGTACGGCTAAATAACAAATTTTGAATTAAGAATTTTGTTGAAACCGACATTTGATTTGACGTCTTTCTTGACAATCCAAAAAACTATATTTTGAACTAGTTGAATTACGGTTTTGTGCGTGGTTGAATTATGGCTTCAAATCTCCTATTTTCAATACGTCAAATCTGCTAAATAATAGCCTTGCAAATGAAATGTTAATAATAGGTTATGAAATTGAGAGCATAGTTCTTTTCCAAAACGGTGAGTTTTTAAACTATGGTTGCGTACCGTTTATTGTTAAATGTCATATAACAGTACAGCTCCATTTTGAAACAGTTCTGGTAAATAACGGTAATACCTTGCGCTTGAGTAAAACTTAGCATTAGGAAGCTAAGATAATTGAATGAGCCAACTGCCATTTTCAAAAGAACTGGATGTGTTCATATTCTGAAAATGCCACACCTTATGAACTCAATCCCTTTTCCAAAAGGAGGAATGCATTTAATTTGTGGTCGGATCAACAAAACCGTTTCTATAATTTTGCTTAATTTTCGAGTACCGTATAGTTCGTTCTATTGTGGCATGTTGCTATATGGAAATGTGTCATATTATGGGGAGCATTTTGCTATCAAAGAAGGTTTCCCATCTGCTTTATTACGCCTCGAATAAACTCCAGTATGTATTTCTTGGCAGACACTTTATTAAATTAACATGATGATAATGTATCCAAAAATTATGTTTTTCAACAAGACAATGCTTCGATACATGTTTCGAAGAGACCAAACAGTGATTTCTCGATAAAAGCATTCGTTTTCTAAAAGAGCCAGCTTGTAGTTATGATTGCAGCTTTGAGGGGTGGATGACAATATGATTCAGTAAATGAATTAAAATGTACCATCCTTTGGGTCACCAAATATTAAAAAAATAATAATTTTTAGCTAGCTAAAATGCTGCTATTACACGCAACTCGGGTTAATAAAATGTGCATTGAACTTAGAACTTAAAAAGGGTTGTCAAAAGTTCGTGTTGGAAAAAATCGTCCAAATTCAAAAAGTTCAGTGATCCTCCAACAGTTGCAAGTCTGTATAAAAATCTTTATCAAATATTTCATTCAGAACAACTAAAAGAAATCGATTCATGTTGTTTGGCTAAAAATGATTATGATAATGTTGTTCAAAATGAGGCGACTGGTTTAAGTTATAATAGCTACTCCGGTGGCCCAGTTGTATACAGTGATTAAATGTACCAAAAGCCAACAACAACTTCATATCAAAAATTTTATGTAGAAATTATGTACGCAAAAACCAGAAGACAGGCTTCTGATCACCATTACGAATTTTTTCTTTTATACTTTTCATGCGGCATAAGTTTTGAGGAAAATAAGATTCGCCCCTCTTTGTATAGAAAAAGATAAACCCCATAAATAATTTTTGTACTCGGTTTTGAAATTTTCTCTGTTTCGGTGTTAAACTATAAGTTCTTCTCTTACTCTCTCCGTCTCCCTCTCTCTCTAACATTCACATTCCATGAAGAGATTTTGACGCCTGCGCAGTGATGCTCGATCCGTTTCGGTCCATTGCCATCGCCCTCCAGTTTCAACAACCTGTTATTCGCGAAGGTATTGTTCGAGCCACTGGTTGTTGTTGGGACATTTTATTTATCATGCGTTTCTGTGGTAACCCTGCAACGTACGAATCCGATATTCGTGTTGCGACACTTTAATTGGATTAAAGATGGAACAAATGTTGTTCCTTTCAAAAGTGCAGCATTATACATTCAATAGAGGCCACGGTTTTGCTTCCGTTTCCGAACCACGCCCAGAGCTTATGAGTGCTTTATAAAATCTGAGCTTGCTCGACTGAGATAGACGTTTAGATCGCAATAATCTTGATTGGACTTATACAATTCCATGTTCGGCAGCAATTCGATCTTTTATTTCTGCCTGAACTGTAAAGTTTTCTTTACTATCAAAGTTATGTGAACAGCAAAATGCGACTGTTTCTCCCTGTCTAACATCAGAAGTTATTTCAAAGGAGTCTGACGCAATTTTTTCTATTACGATCCTACATACAGATCCATACATCATTGATAATTTGCACAGAGAAACGAGTTTATCGTTTGGTACTGTCATATGTCTGCCGGAAGTCTATATATAGTTGATGTAAGACTATATTGTGCTCCCAACATTTTTCCAATATCATACTCATGGCGAAGCACTGGACGGTGGTTGATCAGTTAGGAGGAAAACCATATTGATAGTCACCTATGATGTTTTCGACGAGAAGGATGAGTCTGACAAGTGCAACATTATCTAACATTTTCTAGGCTGTGCTCAATAGAGCTATGCCACGATATTTTTCATATTTAAGTCGGTCGTCTTTTTTGTGCAGCGGTCTTTCAATTCTCAGTTAGTTCTACTTGGTCCCAAATAGAGAAAATGAGATCATATAGGTTTGATGCAAGAGTAGAGAGCGAGTGCTATCCCGTTGTTCTGTCTTTCTAATAGTTGCCTAAACTTCTTATTCATGAAATATTCAACAAAAACCTCTTTGTTCTCAGCTCTCCACTCCCGTCTTTGATGGCTGTACTTCTTGAAAGGAAATTTTTATAGTGAGTCGGATATGCGGTGACACTCCTTAGATACCATGAGATGAGGTACCGATACATACCGATTTTATTTTCGTGGGGGCGGTATGTTATTAATGACTTCCTCCAACTCGACAAAAAATAGATTTTTGACATCACCTGATATATCTTAGCTGGGTGATATTAATTTTCTTAGGGCAGCGACAGGCCGTGTAAATCCGCATATTGATATAGCGATAGCCGATAATATCTTGCTTCATGCGCCTAAAGATGAGAAAGCCAGTGAAGAGTGTATGAAGAGTGTACCACCTACCAGACCATCTAAGCTCGGGTAGTGCAAGTATAGGTATTTAGCCATGTGTGTGGATGAAAAATCTTAAGGCATCCAGGCCTACCTGGAACATATATATAAAGCGAGCCACTTTTTACAAGACAGACACCTGCTTCATCCACCCCTGACCTCAAGGATTCCCCCGGCACCGCATCCAGTACACTGCTTGATATATAGTTTATTAGTTTACTTTATTATCTACCCATATTTGTGTACCCAGTGAGGATATCGAAGAGGTATGGATCTCGGACTTCGCTCTAAACGATTGCTAAACTCTTAAATACTTTCATTCACCATGATTTATGTGGTATGAAAATATCAGAATATTTTTTATATTTTGTACTTTCATTTTTAATATCCGATCAAATTATACTTTCCATATAAAAGTGCGATATAATTAAATATCTATTAAGTTATTTGTTGTTTATGAGCAAGTGAGGTCAAAGACTAAACTGTAAAATTTCCCCGATTAAAATTTATCAGTATCACCTCTCATCAAGATTACTGTTTAAATATACGGGTCGTACGAACCAATTAAACATTTTATATTGATGAAACCAAATAAAAAACTATTTGATGATCGAGAACGTATAATGATGATTATCATCGACACCATAGTAAACATCAATGAAGACGCGGTATGATCGCGTTTTTTGTACATAAAATTCAACTGCTCATACGAATTTTTATATTCTTGTGGAAATTTTAATTTTAGAGTCATGCGATCATACATATGTGCTGTGCATTGTTGTTGGCTACGATCATTTCGTTTGATCATTTTAATGACTTATTTTTTATTTAATGTACTCTCGGTGTATAAAATGTATATACGTTTATTTAGTGTAGTGGTTTTTCCTAAAGAAAATTTTGGTTTAATGATGTCATCTTCAATTAACAGATGTTAATTTAATATTTTTCTTATAAATGCACACTGACATAACTGAATGATTTCAATGAGGTGGTTAATGACAGTTTTTTTTTATTCATGGTTCTTATAAATATGACATGTCGAATCGAAACCTTTGTATGGACGCGCATCCCGTGTAATTATGTACCCAAACATTTTTATGTCATCACAAGCTCCTATGTTTTATATTGTGTGAACGAATCATTATCGTGTGTACCTTTGGATATAATTTATATGATAATATCTTAATTTTAACTGAATTTTTTTATTTTCGTGTAATAAATTAAATATCTATATAGAATTGACATCAAGTCCTTTTTGGAGTATTTTACTTTTGTGTGTGCGAGAGAAATCACAAAGTTAGATACCGATCTATTATCATACACCCTCATTCTCTTATTATACCGAAATTGAAGAAATACTTATAATTTTCCAACTTTCTTATCAAGATTTAATTTCCTTTTTGAAATTTTGCCGGTTATTATAAATACTTTATGGGTATTCTTCTTCTTTTAGGAATGAGAAAATTAAGAATATCAGAATTCCAATTTATTATTTTTTATTGCTTCATAATCACTTGATCTTGATCGAAATAAGTTAAATAAAACTTTATTAAAATTGTGGCATTCAAATCATCTGTGTAGTCCATGTCAAACTTAATCAAGTTGAATCAAGAATACGAGGTGATACAAATATTCAGGAATGCTTTTAATATACTCGAACGTTACAGAAATATCTCAATGAGCGACTAAAATCATGTGTATGAAGTTGGTCTGAATTATCACTTTTGCAAGGTTTCAAAATAACTAGGTGGTTGACTCTATTATAATTCCCTCCATTTTTATTCTTTAGCGCTTATGATGAAAAAGGATTTTCATTTTACTAACATATACCTGCATAAAGTGAAGCATAAAATGTTAATTGATTGATTGATTGATTTTGAATGTACGACCAAGTTCTTAGGCTTGAGTTCCCGGATGACGCCGGGTCCACCGTACACCCATTTAACACATAACAAAACCGAAGGATTGAATAGGTTAGTTAAGTGAGACAGAATCGGCCCGGTTACAGACACCTAGGTATAGCCGATAGTTAGTAACACAAAGACAACACAATTCTAATCTACTAGATGAAGGATAAAGGCTTAATAGGTTAATGGATAACGATGGTATTGGTCTTCAACAATTGCTTCTTTAAAACGGCAACCTAAGAAAAATATTATTATTTCACATGCATCTGGAATTTTCCTGAAATTTAATTCTATTAATACTTTTCGGCTTCCTAACCAAAATTGGTTGACTCGACCCGTTACAGACACCTATGTAAAGTTGTTAGTAATAAAATGACAACACAATTCTAAACTACACAATCAACAATTACAATGAAGCATTAATTCACAAGCATATGTAAATTTCCTGAAATTTAATTCTAAATTCATATTTTTCGGCTTCCTAAATAATTGAAACATTTATTAATTTAATCATTCTGCAACTCCGCAACTTAGTTTTAAAAAAAAAAAAAAAAAAAAAAGCCAAGATAAAGAGAAACAGATTAACTAGATTAACTACCGGATTGCATTCAAATATCCCTTAAAATATCCATCTATTAAAATATCCTAAATAATTTAGAATTCGCAAAAATTTCGTATGTTTACTAGAAATTTTTTATAAAACTGATGAATTTTTCCCGACGCCCATCCTTTCACAAGGAAACAACTACTTTTATCACTACTTTTGCACTAGTTCTGGAACTTCTTCTACGTTTGCTGGGGATATATCACATACAATTAATCTCAGACATGACACATGCGACTCGTCTATGACTTGTCACCTCGTATTAGACTTGTCATAAACGATTCATCTCAGACTGGTAACAAACGTAAATTAGTAATTAGTGTGTCGTCAATGGCTTTCCTGCTGGAAGGTAATATTTAAGTAAAGGCAACTAGATAAAATTTGAAAAAATTATTCTAAAATGAATGATAAATAAGTTTATTTTATAATTTTTATAATTAAATATAAATCGTACAAGAGGGATAATATGTACTCGTATATTAAATATATTTGAATGAGATTTCCTGAGAACCGAATAATTTTAATATAATAGCTCGGCACTGTACATGTAGATTAATATTTAGGGTTGATTTGAAATTGGGAATTAATAATTATAATTCTTGTACTAAAACAGTCAAGATTGGCAATGTTGCATTTTATGACAAACATCCAGTCGTTGGTGTATTGAAGTATACAAACCTTCTCTTTCTTTTGAATAATTATATTAATTATATCAAATATTTCTAGCTTTTCAGTTACATAGATATAACGAAGTTGCCGATAAACAATTCTTTATGTTAAGATTGTTAAAATCCCAAATCCAATGCAAATAATATTTCTTTTTATAAGGCAAAAATATCGCTAAAAAGCTGTGAGAAAATACTAGTAACCCATTGAGTGTCACAAAACGGCAATTTTGCGGTAAATAATAGGATTCGTTACCAACTCCAACATAGTTGCAATTAATCTTGCAAAAATGATGGATTATGAAGGAAATACAATATAGAAAACAGCTAATCATAAATTACCTACACTATATTCTCAATGCACAGAAGAAATACGGAAACGGAAAATTCTATCGCTAATCAAACCAAAATAAAAATATAACAATTTATTACACAAACACTGAATAATAGGATGAAGGAACGTCACCAAAAAAGCTCTCTTTGAAAATCTCCGAAATCAAAGCGTGGAAGAAACCACCTCTACAAACAATTGTAGTAAAGTGTACCAAGAGAATTATGCAATGTCCATCCAGGAGCTAAAATTACCTCGAAACGATCCCAACAGACGGCATGAATCTTCCCACCATGAAACCACTACCATCCACCAAGCGACCTCCTACCAACACCACCATTCAACAAAAACCACGCTTCACAAAGCCGTGACGAATCCATGACAGATCACTAACGAACCATAGCAACCCTACAGCCCAAAAACTTCAGTGTACGACCGATCATACCAAAACTCCTAAAATGATTCAGCCCCCGCCAAATCGACGGCAAACTCCAACAAAAACACCCGAAGCATTCAGCAAAGAAACCAATTTGGACATACAAATCCAACATTCAGGCAATGATTCAATACAAAACTGCAAATCCGCCCTCATACACTAACAAATGAGAACTACCTCAAGTCCTAAACAAAACAACTCAAAACAGTCAAAAATACCTTATAAATACAGGTAACGACAGAACACACATGAACACAACTCTCCCCAAGTTGAGAAACACAACGTTCAACGAACAACCACCACAAAACGCACACACCGAGCCATTACTCACCATGAATGAAACCCATTCAAATCACTCCAAATATCAAAAAAGATTCACTGCAATACAGCTGCAGCACATCCTCGCCGCACATCCTGTGTAAACCAATCACACACATACACCACTCGTCAAAATTTAATCCAGTTTTCGCACCACAGAGAAAAAGTATAACCCCCTCCCAATCGCCAAAAATATACATTCCTTTATATGTACAATATTCATTTTGCGCGATCTCGAACTGCGACAACATCCACCCCTTGCCGATGACGCCAACCCAGGTCGACAAGGAGAGGTCAACGTCAGCCCCCTCTCCATAACGACGGCAAAAAATCTCACAAAGTTATAAAGTGAAGCATAAAATATGTAGATAAATTTGTCTTCAAAATTTTAGCCAATCCATGGCCATTTTACTGTAAATGTAAACCATATGATACAAATGTAAATATTATGTGCCCTATAACTCATTTACAAAATAATTCTCGAAGCCTGATTGAGGTATTGTTAATCGGCTTTCTTTGCGAGTTTTAAGGGTTCTCTTCTTTTCTGCAAGTTTACTTCCTTCGGAAGGTTCAGTCCAAATACATTACGAAATAATTCATAATGACTTTCTGGGTAGTACCAGCGAAGCTTAGAAACGATAGATTTAGTGTAGGGATATATCGGCTTCCGTATATAATATTTGTATGAGGGTTTAATTCCATACTGATGTTAAATATCAAATCAAAGCACATCGGATTTACTGTGTTGGGGCCGATATGCATGAATACTGAACATGAATATGAACGCGCCGATTTATGGGCTTACGGAATACACGTGTTTAAATAATTATTATTTCTAAAGTACAATCGACAAATTCTTTAAAAATTGATTATGCTCGGATTTATGATCACAAGAAACACGTATAGTTTGATGTTTGAGCTGCTTCCACTTAGTACGAGTACCACCTCAAATTTCTCTAGTCCAAACGAGAAATTCTTTGGATTAGATCTAAAGATTTAAGAGCTCATGAAATTCGTGCAGTATCATGCTTAGTATTCTACCCCTTAGCACGAATATCATCCCCAATTTCCCAAGAGCAAAATACAAAACCTTTTCAAATTGAAAAAATTAAATAGTTCATGTTTTTTGAAATTTTAAAAAAAAGCGTCGTTTATACTTGAAAAATTGGTGGTGGTATTCGTGCTAAGGGTCAGCATCTCAAAAATCGGATATCCCACATTAAAATACCGGTGTGAAATTTCTAACGAAAAGTGTAGCTACACAAATTAATGAAAAGTGTAGCTACACAAATTAACGAAAAGTGTAACTTTTAAAAAATGTAGCAATTAAAAGTGTAAATAGCACACCTTTACTAAAAAGAGATCGTGAAAAATGTATATTTCATGCAAATACCGGGATCAAATTTTATCATAATAATAGTAGTTTAAATGTTGGGGTTATTACGAGTAAACAAATTAATTCTTTAAATGTTTGAAATGATATATATATATATATATATATATATATATATATATATATATATATATATATATATATATATATATATATATGCGACACTATTTCCGATTAAAAAAAGTCTTAAATACCTGCGGAATTAGATAAACTCAGAGATGTTACCAAGTGTGGGCATAAATTTTCTGAAAGTGGATGAATCGCCCTATTCGAAACATTTAACCACTTTAACATTAAAGATTTGTGAATCGTTTTATTTTTACATGGTTAACTGGTTTGAACAGGGGCCTATTTAACCAAAAACTTATCAGTTTGCACTTTGCAAAATTTTGATAAGTGCTGTCTTTTACAGATTATAAGAACTTTACAAATGAAACTTCGTTTTTATTGATTCCCTAATCCGAAATGTTTGCTATTTTCACTAGATTACGTATATATAAACAATAAATTATTAAAATAATAATGATTCTATACATTAAATACAAATTAATTTACAATTTCGATAATCCAAAGAGTAAGGAAGAAATGCAAAATGGTAAGTGAAATGTGCCAAAGACTTTGCAATTATAACACAATCGCAAACAGTTAATGTGTTTTTATTTTTCAGTTGTTTGATATTTTCTCATAATGTTTGCTAAATAAAAGTTTGCATTGCATGCATTGTGATTAGTTTAGTTGATACTTTTAAAACGTATGTTAGGTCGTCAAAAATTATTCGACGTGAATTATTATTCGGAAACGATGTAAGAAATAAAAATATATATCAAAAGAGGATAAATTTTAGAATATCCAACGAATTTTCATTTAAAGAATCGTTCCGTATAAATTATCAACAAGCAGAATTTATTTTACAAAATATCGGGGACCTTTTTAAGCGCAATACTACAAAAAATAAGGCATTGACTCCAAAACAACAACTATTACTGTGCCTTCATTGGCTTGGCAATGGATGCCAATATCATGGTGTGGGAGACTGTTTGCACCACAGTACGTCGCGTTTTTAACGCAATAGTCGAAAATTTATTGTCAAAAATTGTGTGTTGGCCAGAAAACGTGGCGGACATTGCCCCTAATTTTTATATAAAAGGAGGGTTTCCAAATGTTTGTGGATGTGTTGATGATACAATAATTAATATTGATGCACCATCAAGTAACGAAGTAATGTTTGTTGATAGGCATGAAAATCATTTACTAAATGTAATGATGATATGCTGACCGATCAATTTATTTTATGCCGTCAATGCCCATTGGCCTGGAAGCGTGCATGATTCTCGAGTGTTGCGTAACTCAGCAGTATTTCACAAATAACTAATTTAAAAATAATCAACTGATGTTATTTACATAGATTTTAGCGATAATGCATATCCACTCAAAAATTGGTTGATTCCACCGATAAATCAAAATTCAAGAGATAACTCTGTCCAGAATTTTAATAATGCACACAAAAGAACTCGTGATCTAGTTGAGGATAGTTTTGGAATTTTAAAAGAAAAGTTACCTTATTTACGACTACGTCCTAGAACCGCAGCAAAAGTTGTACTCACTTGTTCAACAATACACAATATTGCTTGCACGATAGCTCGAGAATATAGAAGTGAAGATTTATTGTAACCGTTGATGGTAAATTTGTACCTTCATCAGCTCAAGCTCAAGTTTCAATTGACGATCTTGATTTTGAAAATCACTATTTGGACGTTTCCTTTCGTTTATTGGTTCTTCGCATTTCCTTTTTTTGCAATTTGTGAATCTTTAATTGATTCATTTAATTTGGTGGAGCTACCTGACTCACCATAGCTCTCCGGTAAATTTAAACCTATTACCACTTCAGAATCTCGCTCCAAAATGTCAAGTATGAAATTATCAATTTCATCAAGCTTGCAGTCCTTACCCCCCTTCCATCCAGTTTTTTGAGCGTTATCCCGCTTTGCCTATTTAATTAACACAAATTAATTTTTACCAATGTTCGGCTTTTCCACAAGCCAAAGAGATTATCTCTAGCATATCTCCAGTCTTTGTCGGCAGATGCTAATTGCATAGAATGGGCGACGACTAATACCTCTTTCCATGCTGCCTCGTTTTCAAGTTTAGTAGTATTATTGAAACTACCAAAAATAACGTTTTCCTCTTTTTTACTTCCTCCAATAATGCAAGTTTTTGCTTAATCAAAGCGCTGCGTTTACTCATCGGATTGTTGTTTACGTGTAATAAATTGAAAAAAAAAAACACGTTAACGTCCAAGAGTATATTCCCTCTGAATTCTACAGCAAATTTGCTAAATGTTTTAGTAAAAAAATAATTATCACTCAGCAAATAATACTGATTAGAAAATCAGGACTTATAGGCAACTTCGTGATTTTTATGGCGCACATAATCGTTTATCTGAGCAAGCCATCCGTCGAACTGTGGACATATTTCGTACCACATACTCTCTAGAGGATGCAGTAACAGCAACACGTCGAAGGAATGTGCGTACTGAAGAGAATATCGCCGCTGTGAACGAAAGTGTGGAAGAAGATCCAAATTTATCGATTCCTCGCCGTTCGCAGGAATTGAGGCTCTGTTCGTCCACTACATGGAAAACTTTGCACAAAGATCTTGGCCTACACCCGTACAAGATCAAGCTGGTGCGTAAATTGAAGCCACGAGACAGATTGGGCTCTAGAGCAGTCGGAAAATTACCCGTTGTTGTATCGTCAAAGTGTGTTCAGCGATGAGGCTCATTTTTGGCTTAACGGGTCTGTAAATAAATTTTGTTTATATGCCGCATATGGAGTGAGACCAATCCACAAGAAACCCCACATACTCCATTACATCCAGAAAAATGCACCGTTTGGTACGGTTTACACGCTGGTGGCATCATCGAACCTTATTTCTTCAAGGATGGGGCCTTATTTCTTCATGGATGAGATGTGGTTTCAACAGGATGGCGCTACGTGTCATACGGCGACCGCAACCATCGACTTAATAAAATCAAAATTTGGCGATAAGTTGATTTCGAGAAATGGACTAGTCAATTGGGATTATTTTCTGTGAGGCTACGTGAAGTCACTGGTTTATGCTGATAAACCAACAACAATTGAAGCCTTGGAGGCCAGCATTGTTCGTGTTATTCGTGACATACGGCCAGCAATGCTCAAAAAGTGGCAAAATTTGGACGTCCAAAATGCGTTACGTCAAGAATAGCCGTGGTGTCCATATTGTTGTGATATTCACAACCTCACCCATGCCAAATATCAATTCCATCATCATAAATAAAAAATCTAATCAATTAAAAACAAAATCGCTACGATAATGCAAACGATATCGCATATGTATATCAAAACACATATAACATACATTCTTTACGTGCATACAAAAAGCATAGTAAGCGCGATCGACGCGATACATAAAAGTATGAAATTCAAAAGCAACAACAAAACAAAACATTAGTCATACTACGTCATACACACATTAGACATTCTTCATATAATATCAAAATACAATAACAACAACAAAACCAAGTATGAAGTATGGTATATCAAAATATATGACCTATATGTGTTATACATTTTTGTTGTTGTATTCAAAATAAATATCGATCATCGACTTATAATTCTTGCAAAATACATTTTTTTTTAATTTTAATGCAAAGCTACTCAAAAATATAAAAACACGCGTCCTAAATTATACTTTTTTAAATAAAATTGTCGAATTTCCAAAAAATGAATTGTTGGTAGAACTCTACCAAATATTTAGTATATAAGAACCGAAAATTGTTCAATAAAATCAGAAAGAAATACACAATCAGTTGATCGCAGTCAAATGGTAGAACTGAATCGTGAACCCTTAGAGGTCTAACCTCGACGGTAGTAGCATAGTTCGGTTTTACCAATAGTTCATTTTTAATCGTCATACATCGAAGCCGCGATCAACCTAAGAAAATCGAAGTATTCATAAGTCATCTTAAATATTGTAAAAGTAAACTAACATACAAATAAATAATATAAAAGTAAAAATAGGCAGTATTTAGTATTTGTGCGCGAAGAACAAAAGGAGAACCACCATCACCGAACAAAAATCGGTAAGTATTCCAACCACTAACAATCTGGCACCGGTTTGTTGACTTGTCCCTTCTTTACCTCGCACGGCAAAGCGAGGAGGTTCATGGAAGTAGTGGTTCACACCACAGTATATGAATCTAGGTTGGCACGTTTCAACAAATCTTTATCTCTTACTAACCATCCACCCATCTAGGGTGTACTCCATAATAAATAAAACTTTTACTCAAGGAAACAATTCTCGCCGAGCTTTTCACCTCTTTGCCCTTTTTCACTTCATATAAGGCCTCTTTAGTCCATCCACTTTCTCGCCGTTTTATCCGCTTCTAAATTAATTCACTTCAGCAACGATCCCTCTCGTATATCGAATCCAATTATTGCAACTCTAGTTTCCTAAAGTTCATTGGTTGATTCATTTCAACCTAAATATTGTAACTTGTATTGAACGAACCAAAAAATAACATAACAAACGGTTCAATCGAAACAACAATACAAAAATCAAATACAATAATATTCCCGAAATCTGTTTCAAATATTAATGCCATGTATTGATCTTTAATTACAATTTAATTTTTTGTGTTATTTTTTACAATTTCAAGTTCTATCGGGCTTATAAAACACCCTTTATATGCCCACACTTGGAAACATCTCTGAGTTTTCTGGAATCGGCCATAGTGTAGCAGGTATTTTGACGAGCACTATAGAATACTCATTTAATTTACTGATTTAAAAATTGTCGTGAACCAATCCCAAATCTATTCATTTCTACGTAGTCAACTGTTTTGAACAGGACGATTCATCGATTTTCATAAAATATATGCCGACACTTAGTGTCCGGTCATAGTGTAGCAAGTATTTTGAAAAATTTTTGAATTTGTATGAAATTTATATTCTAATTCTGGTGTGGAACCATTCCAAAACTATTTTGTTAAATTTAGTTAGCTGTTTTGAACAGCTCAAGTTGTTTACTATTAGACGACAAATACTTTTACTTGGTACCATCTCTTATCAAACATTTAAAGAATTCATTTTTTACTCGTAATAACTTCAACTTTTAGATAATTCTTTTATAATGATAAAGTTTGATCCCGGTGCTTGTATGAAATATACATTTTTGACGATCTTTTTTTAGTACGTGTATTTACACTTTTAATTGCTACACTTTTAAGAAGTTACACTTTTCGTTAATTTGTGCAGCTACACTTTTCATTAATTTGTGTAGCTACACTTTTTGTTAAATATTTCCCACCAGTCATTAAAATATTTAATTTTTACAAGTTTTAAGATATTTGTCGAATGTACTTCAGAAATTCCCGGATAAGTGGTGGTAATTTAGACGGACAATTGGTGCAGTGGTTAAAGTTTCTGCAATTGGACCGGAAGGTACTAAGTTCGAATCCGACCAGAGGTTGGATGCAAATCGAATTTCTGACATCGATTCCGATCGGTGAAGTTAATAAACACAACTAAGACCCTCTGTTGAAGTGCAGAATTCAGCGCCGACCCACCATCCTACAGGTGGTATGCTGTAATTGTGTGAGTGTGTTCGTGAATAAAAAGGGAGTTGTTAATTAACTTTCAAAGGACATTGAATCTACTGGATAATTAATACTTTCTTTTAAAAAATAAAATATTGGGTGTGAAGGTGTTCGTCCTAAGAGGCGCAGTAGTTTTAAAATTCAACACTTATGAGTGAGAGTTGATAAATCGGTACATCACGAATAGTGTTATAAGTAAGTAGTGTAAACAGTTCTCGGTTTAGGTGAACCTTTCCTTCTTCCACACTCGTGAGATCAAAACCACCAGCGTTAATATCAAAGGTCGTAACACATACAAACGAGTTACTCAAACTTTTAAAGGTAAGGCTTAACCAAGTTAAAGTAAGTTGAAAGATACCAAAGTGCCAATGAAAAGAATTTAGTTTAAACTCTTGACCTTGCCGGTCACATATTTCATCACATGAAAAAAATGGCACATGAGCTTTGAGAACTGAGGACCGCGGAAAGAAACCGGATATGTAGCTGACGTGACATGACAAAGGCTCAAAGAAAAAATGGCACTTAATGGTAAGAAGCACTAGTGGGTGGATGTTTTAACTTCGTTGTGCTTTAATATAAAATGATCGGTTGCTATTATTATTTATTTAGACATTCAGGGGGCAATCAAATGACTGCAGTCATATTCGCTTTATAAGGGGAGAGACTTTAGTATATTTTCTCTGTACCTGTTCGGTATTAGCACACATAAAGCACAAACATTTGTATCAGTTCGTGCGAGACACTTAATACACTTAGACTTAAGGCTGTATGGTTCTAAAATGATCAAAAACGATGTGTACAAAAAATCAATTTTCAAACATAAAAAATTACCAATTACTTATTTCGTTTTTTAGGGGATGAAGTTAAATGTATAATTCAGGTATTAATGATTATCCAAATAAAATGTTTAGTTTGTCTATGGTTAGGCTTCAAAATTTATCGTTTTTTTAAACGTACAAATCAATTTTCTCAATAGTTTTCCTCTAAATAGCGAAAAAAATTGCATCAAGGTGTTAAGAAATATAAAATCGAGGTAGGTGTCCGTGTAAAGATAAAATGCTAAGTTTTCAAAAAGATGTTGTTTTACGAAAATCGGTTAAGCCATTTTAAAAAAATACGCATTATTGTACGCGTGGAGGTTTGAGGACATTTTTAGCACTTTTTGCGGTATTTTAACCAGTTGAAACACCAAGAACTTTTGCCATTTCAATAAACTTAAAAATGTCATTTCTAAATGTTTTGTCATGGTAAACTGTGCAAATATTTAATATTGAAACTTGTTCAAGGCAATGCACAGGAACAATTTAATATTTAATGTGATAAACAAATCGGGTTATAACGAAAATCTTGATATCATGTACTTGTGTAAAAGTCTCGAACACCGAAAATTAAATTTGAATTTTTGACTCATGGATGGAAAATTTGTATGAATCACAACATCAGTTTCGAACGGATGAGATTATTGATTTGAAAAAAATCAGTCGTCTCATCAGGTCGAAATTCCTACGATTGTGTATTTAATTCAAGAGTACTGAAAATAGACGGAACGGAATGTACGGCACAATCACAATAAAACCATTACAATAGAAAACAAAAGGAAAATTTAAGTGTTTGTAAATTGATATCTATTTAACCGAACCGTGTATTGCTTTAACTTTCTTGTCAAGTGGTTGCAGTTTGTTTTAAGATTTTTATTTAAATTTCGATTTTCAAATCTTTTTATTTATTGGAACTTTTAAGAGGTTGAAACTTTTGTTATTAAACGATCGTAAGTAATTCACCAAGCCTAGGCGGACTGATCAGAAGCATCAAGAAAAGTACAAAAATTTGATATGAAATTTCCACAACCAACGACTGATACTGTGGTTGATAACGTCTGATAATAGATGACAAAGGCAAGAACCATCTCTGTTTAGCAGAACTATCGTGTTTCTATTCGTATGCTCGAGTGTTGTAACAGTACATTAGTGGATGTTACCATTCATAGATGTAATCTATCAAACGTGTATTTCCAACACAAACATATTCTAAACATAATAAACTTGATTGGCTCATTCCGTAAACTAAACACGCCACTGTAAATGACCAGTTGCTGTTCAAAGTGATATATGTTGGTTTATGGCGTGAAGTTGTGTAAATAAATTTTATGTAATATTCGTTTAACACTTAAATGATCAAATCATGAATGAATAAATAAGTGTACAACAGTTTACTTTAAAATTCAGGAAGCCTAGCTTAACCTAAATTTCAATTATTTATTATTTCCCAAACAGGACGCATGTGAAACTCGTATTTAGATTATGGAATTTTACAAACACATCTAACATGAATTTTTCAAGAAATTTATGAGTTTCGCCACGCTCATTAGGACTTGACCATTCCTTATAATTATCATCAAATTTGGTATGCAGTTCAGAAGTTTTGGAATTCGACCATGCTGACTGAGGCCATTTCTTTACTAATTATTTTTCACTTTGACAATGTTTCTAGATAATAGGTGGTTTCAGTGGTTGCTTACTGCACGCACTTAGGCCAATTTTTAGGCCCATTGTGATACCACTCATTCACTCCACATCATTAACCCACCTACTTCACCTACTCACACAACTACAGTATACCACCTGCACATTGCAAGCTCCATGTCAACCTGTACATTGACATGGAAGGTGGATCGGCGCGTGACACGGAATTCTGCACTCCTTCAGAGGGTCTTAGTTGTATTTATTAGCATCACCGATCGTAATCGATGATGAAAATTCGATTTGCATCTAGCCTCTGATGGGATTCGAACCCAGCACCTCCCGGTCCAAGTGCCGAAGCTTTAACCACTGCACCACTTGTCCGGTCCTAGATAATAAGATATAACGAACATATATTTGAGGATCCCGATAATGGCGAACACTTGATATAACACTCCTTGATATAACGAACAAATTTATTGGTCCCGCGCGGTTCGTGATAGACATTTTGTTTTAACGTTATAATTAAGCATCTATCATTTTCAACTTGACAAATTAAAAAAGGCGGATGAAACATTATAGAGAATTTACTTCTGGATTGGTTTTATTAAATTTACGGGTCAAAATTTTTGATAAAAAATAATTAGAGGGTGATATCGAATGCCAGGAAACGACTCAACAATTTCGGGAAAATTTGTTTAGAGGTTCTTCAATTTCCAACATGTCATAAAAATAAAAATTTAATATAAATGAAAATTGGTATGAGGATGGGTTTTTGAGTGCCAGGATTCCGAAGAGTCCTAGGACTTCGGGTTCTCTTTTCAAATTTTTTCTCGGTTTAGCGATTTTCCTAGAAATGACTGAGCAACATTATCGAGTGGCAAGAAGCGATTGCAGCGAGTCATCTTTTAAACCTTCTCTGGTAGGCTCTCTGGAGGGTTTAAGGGTACCAGGAAGCCAATGCAATGAGCGCTAAACAATTGTTTAGATTATTCCTTTCTAACTGAACAAACTATTGCTTTCTAATAAACATTTCTAAATGAACGAGGGGTCCTCAGTGCGTTTCAGGGGTGATTATAATATCGGTTTATACGATGAAAATGGAAATCTTATTCAAATGCTGGATATGCATGCGTCTTCTGGATATTGAAGGGCGTTTTATGTAAGTTGAAAAAACAATTTTGCAAATTTACTTTCGGGTGCGATTCTGGAAAATTATTAGTTTGTCTGAAACTAACCCATTTCTCTAACGTTTTAAATGGCAATCGGTTGGACTCTATGCAATAATCATTATGAATAGAACTTGGTTTGGTGTTGTTTTTGTTGTCTTTCGAAAATAAATTACCAATTTAAAATGTTTTGAAATGTATTACAGAAAAAAGCATACAATTAAACTAACTTTGGCCGAGCGAGGTTGGACGCTCCAGGAACCACTATTAACAAAATAATATTTTGAGTGCGCCTAAACTCAAAACGAACGTAACACAAATTAGGAAAGCAACAATTTTCACAAAAATATACCCCAAATATTATAACATACTCGTACATATCAAAGAAGCCGACAACTGTAGTCTAAAACAGTAGTACAGGCGTCCCTCGTATAACACGGTACTTGTAAAACACGGTTTCGATATTACACGATTTTGAAAAATATGCATTGGAAATTTGAATTTTTTTTCCGTTCAATAAGAGGAATACCCCAAATTCATTGCTACAAAAAAATATCTCATTTCGTTTTGAGAAGTGAAAGTACATATGCGTTTTGTCCTTTGTAAATGAAGTTGATAAAGTTTTAGCTTGCTTTGTTTTTAACATTTTAGAAAGTAAAGTAAAAAGTGATATAAAGTACATAGTAAAAAAGCTTCTTTTGCAAGTTTATAAGTGCATAATAATTTTAATTTGAGGTATGTAAAAATGAAGTTGTAACGTTTATTGTAAATCTTATTTTGGACCCTAAATTTAGATAATGTCTGACAAGATCAAGAAGCAAAAATTTAAACGAAAATTTATTTCACTCGAAGAAAAAATTGGAATTTTAGATCGTATAAAAAGCGGAGAAAAGCCTACATCGATTGCAAAATCATTAAATTTAAACGAAGCTACTATTCGAACAATATTCAAAAATGAAAGCGAAATCAGAAAAAATGTTGCCTTTGATTGCTCGCAAGGTGCAAAACGTGTGTCCCGCAAAAGAGATAAAAATATCGTAAAAATGGAACATGCTCTTATAATATGGATAGAAGATTGTTTAGATAAAAAAATCCCTTTGAGTACAAATATTATTAAACAAAAAGCCCTCAGAGTTTACACACATTTAAGGAAAGATCAACTTTCTTCTAAAGAAGAACAAAACCTTGCCATTTTTGGCAAGTAAAGGGTGGTTTGAAAGTTTTAAAAAAATATTTTCTTTGCACAATGTAAAATTGCAAGGAGAACAAGCTTCAGCAGATGTAGAAGCTGCTCAAAAATTTATATTGGAAATACCACGAACTATTGAAGAGGGAGAGTATTTAGCAGATCAAATTTTCAACGCCGATGAGACAGCTTTATATTGGAAGAAACTGCCGTCTCGAACTTTTATTTCAAAAGATGAGAAGCAATCACCAGGTTATAAAACTTGTAAAGATCGTGTTACCCTTCATATGTGTAGTAACCTATCAGGAAATTTTGTAGTAAAACCAATGATAATAAATCGTTCCTTGAATCCCAGAGCATTGAAAAACGTTGATAAGTCTCATCTACCAGACCTCTGGCGAGCAAATAAAAAAGGCTGGATGACGCAAAATTTGTTTGAAGACTGGTTTATAAATTGTTTTATTCTAGAAGTAGAAAAGTTTTTGAAGAAAAAAAGTTTGAGCTTTAAAGTTTTATTGCTCATTGGTAATGCAGGTAGCCATAGTAGAGAGTTATATCATCCTAACGTAAAAATTGTGTTTTTCCTCCAAATTGTACGTCATTGATCCAACCATTAGATCAAGGAATCATTGCAACAACCAAGGCATACTACATACGACTAGCATTCCAAAAATTTTTCGAAAGACTGGAAAACGAAAAAATGTAACGCTTACTCAAGCTTGGAAAGAGTTTTCTATTTTAGATTGTGTCTGTTACACTTCATGCGTGTTGGAAACCTTTGTTACCGCAAATGGTCCGGAGAGGAAGCTGTGTCCCATTTGAGGAAGCAGAATTTAGCAGAATAATATCGGTTGCTTCTAATTTAGAAGGGGATGGTTTTTCAGATATGAACGTTGATGAAGTTCGGGAACTATTTGAAGAGCAAACTTTGAATGAGGAAGAACTAATTGAACTACTAAATACCTCCAACTTCGATTACCCCGATGATTCGGAAAACATTTGTAATATTACAACGGTTCCTCATTTAAATTTAATTGATCTGGAGGAAGGAATAGCTTTAGCTAAAAAATTGGAAAATTTTTTCGTTGAAAAAGATCTTTCAGTTGTACGTAGCGGAAAATTTAAAAGAGAATTGAATAGTTCTTTAGCTCCTTATAGAGAAATTCTGAAAGAATTGCAAGATCGAAATAGGCAGGTAGTTTCTACTACGTCAGATAACCTTTGTAATGATGGAGAAATAAGTAGTGAAGAGGAGTTTCAACCAACCTGGAGAAAAAAAAGTAGATTAGCTATAATTTCTGATGAGAGTGATGATGAAAATTAATTTTGTAATCGTAATAAGCTGTTTCTACTTGTTTTTTAATATGTAATTATAATTATTAGTCTTTGAATATATTTTTTGTTGTATTTTTAAATTTTTGTATTTCATCATAAAATTGAATTTAATTTATTTTTCTTGATAACAACTTGAAGGTAACTTCCTTTTTTATTTATGTAGTATTTGGAACGAAATTTCAGCTATCATAAAATTTTGCACCTTAAGATTTGGTTTCGATATAACACGGTACACATTGCCTTTATTTATATTATTTCAAGGTTTCGTATAACACGGTTTCGATATAGCACGGTACGAATTAACCGTGTTATACGAGGGACGCCTGTAATACATGATTATCGAGATAAGTCTTGAAATGGCGTATAACATGTAAATTTTTTTTTAAATGTTAAAGTTTTCGATTTTTGTTGATCGAAAAATTATGTCAAACGATAATTTTATTTGTTTTACGCCGCAATGACGTTTTTTTTGGTAATTTTACTGTCCCTAGATGAGGAATAAAAAGTGTGTCCAAGAGAAGTGGTTATTAGCAATAATGAAAAATAAAAAAATTATTAGTTAATTTTACACATATGAACAATAAAGTTTAGTAAGCAAAATATATAAAATTTTGGTACTCAAATTTACTAAAGAAACAAACCATTGCATACATTTTAGGGGCATTTAAATATCGAAAGCATATTAACCAAGCACAGAACCTGCTAGGTTTATTACTGTTTCAAAGTAAATAATATCTACAGTGAGAAATTATTTGTTTAGTTTGGTTTCTTGAACACCCAGTAAAATCAAGGGCCTTCTACAATTTTATTAGAAATTCTTGAATGAATTTTTAAATTTTCATTTAGTAGCTTTTGTATGCAGGAAAGGAGTACGTTACTATGATGGTTGTTCCTCTTATTCCCAAACACATACAAATTAACAAGTGCTAAACTGAAATAGTTGGAACTTATAGCGTTCACTGTAATTATAGCTCAGTACTTTTGAGAACTTACTGGTACGTATAAAGAATAGCAATTGAATAATGATTAATTATATGAGCAGCACAATTTTTCTTAATTTTATTATTGTGCACAGAATACAATAATGATAAGATTATAATTAAAACAACACGAAAAAGTAATAAAATTAACACAACGCGTTAAAAATTAGACAGTTGGATGCATTTAATTTTAAGAATTTGCACATACGCGCCTGCTGATCACAAATTAATTTTTGAGATATGCAATTTTATAGATCAAAGGTCGGCGACCATGATGCTCGTAAAGATTTGTATTAATTTTATAAAATTAAAAACGGGATGCAATATAAGTCTAAATTAACTAATTATCTTGCGAAATGTATACTATAAACTGTGTATAAGTACTAAATTTTAATTAATACAGAATTTATGTATATACATTATATTGCCCATATATATATGCAGAACTTGTATATAGCATTTACCTTGCATGTCTGCATATATTTAACGAAATGTAAATTAAATTGTTGCAATTATCAACGCATTAGAATAATGCGTGCAATTAGTGAAGTGTTATATTACATTCACAGAATGAGAACAGTATTATGCAAAACCGAGTATATACACAACAAAGATGTACATAAATTTAAAAATAACAGGGTGTGTCATATATATATACATATATACATTTAAACAAAACAATAAATTGTGCTGATATTAAAAACTCATTAATTATCCGCTTGGACTGCGCACACATCGACCGATCTAATTAATATTTCAACTTCACTAATTAAAACAACTTTCCCAAAATGATCTGCTCGTGTATTCGCTTAAAACCCATCAAAAACCTTAAAGGAATCCGTCTGAATATATTTAAAATATAATAATAATAAATCCACCTTTTCCTCATCATCATCATCTACATCATCATCATCATCATCATCATCATTATTATTACCATTATCATCATTATAATCAATGATTTCTTACATACTGCTGTTGATGATGTTGTTGTTGTTGTGTTATTCTGCATCAAAATCAAAACGATAAAAAAATATTAAATGAGAACATGAATATTATGATGGATATACAAGATTTGCTTGAGTTGATAAAAAGATATTAAGGATTTTTGATATATTTTTGTTGGTACGTACAATTCAGACCCCCATTATCCGTATATTATGCACCGACATTATGTGTACATGAGTAAGATGTGGTAAATGGTAATATCAAGTAGCAAAAATTTCTACACACTTCAAAGAAAAATCGTCTCCTTTGCATATTGCTCGCGTATTCATGTTCATGTTTTTCATGTTATGTATTTTGGATCGTTGAATAATGTTTTGCTTGTCATTATTATTACTTGCCTTGTTGTACGCGAGAAATATGACGTATATATTTGTGTACATGGTCAGTTTAATTTGCATATATTTTAGCTTTTTTATTTTATTTTTATTTTTGTTTCAGTGGTTTCGACTTATGGGTGCGTCTGTAATTGCAATGTTTTAAGGAACATATATAAATAATTTAACTTAATGTCACGTTTTTGATACACGTGTACGTAGCACACCTAAGTATAAAATTGGAATTTCAGAAAATTTAAATACATTTCGGTTTTGAATTGCTAAATCTAAGAATTCCAGTGCGGTAGGATATGATGCTTCACAGAATACCAAATACTTTCGCAACAATACGATTAATGTGTTAGGCTGTAACGCGACACACACTAACTGTGAGCTGTTAACAGAATAACTCAACGAACTGTTTTCCCATAGCAGCCATTAGCCCGCCAGCTGAATCGGTATGGGGTGGGTAATGGGAAGTCCGATGAATGTTAATTAGCTGCATAAGTGATTTTAAACGAAAACACCAACACTATACCACTTTTCATGTTAGATCCTCCCTAATCCCGTTTTTCGTAAAACACTATTTTAAATCATTTGAAAAATCCTCATCTTCCCACCGAGAATTGCCCCATTCAGTGAAGTGAAAACGCAATGGCTGAATATATTAGAGCTCTGAGCGGCGACATAACCGCTAGTTCAAAAACGAACCAAAAGATGCCGCAAAGTAAGGCTTAACAGTTTTTGTAATGACTATTCTGAATTACAAGATACTTATTTTAAACGTGATCCCTATATTTATACTTAACCAATTTTTTGTTTGGGCTTCTTTTATGATATTTTCAAACTGTCGAAGTGCAGAACCGAAATTAAGGATTCTCTTTCTGGCTCCATTAAATAAATTATTCGGAAGTCAGTTCAAAATGTTTAACAACCTGTTATTTATTATTTGCTTAGCCACGAATGTCCATTTTCATTCTAACCTTGGATTTTTAAACTAAATTTTCATCTCTTACTGTTATTATATAGGCTGCTAATACCAACAGGTCGCGCCAACAGTAGTTTAAACTTAAAATACTAACAGGAGATTAGTGTGTAGGACAATTTTTCTCTAATTGTAATTTTAAAGAATCATAATTTCGGATCTAACATTATAAATTATTTATTTCAGATCCACTAAATTATTTTCAACGTCTTTCAATGTGTTTCAAAGTAAAATTAACTTCGTGAGATAATTTGAACTTAAAGAAGTTTTATGAGATCGTTTTTTATACCCGAGACAATTCGAGTTATTTTATCGTTCCGTCGAGAAAGATAACGACATTCATTTTTCTTTAACAGTTACTACTCTTTTCTCGATTAATTATTTATAAATATTTGATAAAAAAGTTTAAAATAAAGAACATTTGGTTAATCAGTCGCTGTCTATTCGAACGACCTGAAGATATACAGGACTTAAGATGGGCACAAAGTAAGTGATTTATAAAGATGGTTAGTTGTCGCAAGAGGAAAAAAAATCGGTAAAAAAATATTTTCAAATAAAATTTGATAATATGCGTAGTAAAATAAATTTGTATCACCTTCTACGCGAACATGCTAGCAATAAATATGTTCAATTTGCCCAAAATCAGTTCTGAACGAAAATCAGCACCATTATCAAGGCGAAACTTAACAAATAGATGTATCTTACTGAGAAGAGTAAGTGGCGTTATTTCACGCCAGAATAACGGCAAATCGAGCTTGTTGTTGATTTTTTCATCCGTTGATCCTTACGACTATACTTCTCTGCCTTCTCTGAAGCAGCTGACTAATTTAGTATTATAGAAAACGGATAAACAAATATCTTTAATGACTAGCGTTAATTTTGTATGTGGTATGGACGAGAGGATTAAAATCCGAAGAATATATGCTTCAAGAATCCTCTGCCATTGTATAACCTCCACAAAATCCTGAAACTTCTATCGGATCCATTGTTGAGTGAATGCCATTTTGTAAGTTGGAAGAGAATCTTGTTGGAAGGTTTAATCATTCTTTCGATAATATTCGAAAGTACAAAGCAGAACTGCATAACATATTTAGTTTTTTTCTGGGATTTATTTTTGAGCTTCTTCGGGAGGTACCTTTTGGACGATTATAGGATTGTTAAATTGTGAAAAGTTTCTCTTGAATAAAAATGTTTTTTTTTAGATCTGTTTACTGAACGACTGGCTACATACGTTTCTTGATTTACAGATTTATTTCCGCCATGCGTGGCGGGTTGACGGTGCGCAGAAAATCTCTTCCTCGATGGTTTAGAAATTACCTAACTCCCGAAATCGTTTTATCGCTTTGAAGACTATTGAACGCGGAAAATGATTTAAATGCTTCTTTTTTTTTAAATTATACGGATCAGTAGAAAAGTACATTATACTATACGGTTTAGAATTATTCCAAGTATTGAAATGAAATATAACCCTTAATTAAATTAAATAGCATGCAAACAAGAAAAGCTTACCAGGTACATCTGCAAAGCGCTCTCCGGACGACTGCTGAGTAGCCTATACATCATTAGATTTGGCATACACTTAATTTCTAGAAACTATAACAATAATTATTAATCACTTATATATATATTAATTAAGAAACTGAGTTAATTTAAGAATAAAGAAGCTAAAATAACAATTTAACTTTAGATAACACTTTACATAACACGATGACCTTAACAGTAGGTCCGATTCATACGGATATGTTTATATACATAGATAAATTGCACTTATTCTAACGAATAACTAAAGATCACTATGGCATAAATTTTAACTTTATAGCTTTAAGATTACACTATATTTGCGATATATTTTGTTGTAAAAAGCACTTAATTGGTGCATTGTATAACTACTATGAGTACATAGTTACGATTCCTTTAATTATTAAAGTTAAAACTCAATTAGTGATGAGGTGAAGGCACACGTAATGCTTTGAAACAAGCCAAAAACCTGTAGGATTCGAAATGTTTTCCGGTTAGTCCACTAAACTTCCAATTTGCCGACTACCATCAGCAAATGCAAATTCCATATAGGTAGCAGGCGAGACGCCGCTACACAATTACACTCAATGTTACCTGCGGTACAGGTATTTATACTTTAAAGCGCAGTCCGAAACGTCCATTTAACCTCTCAACGGTTTATGAATGATCTTTTATTAAATGAAGATTTCCGGATTTAAATTACCTTAGTAATCATGCATCAAAGTATATACATACATATATTCTTGTGGTAAGAGATTTGGTTAAAGCGGCCTAACGTAGTCGGCTTATAAAACAAATCCAAATTTTTATCCGGCTTGTTGTTCTTTTCGGTACACAACTCAAACACAATTAATTAATATTTTGCTTTTGAGTAATCAAAACACCGTAAAACAAATGAATTGCATTGGTTTCGGAAACGAAATTCATCAATTCATCGATACGTTCGAAGTTAATGCGTTGCCCCTTGATTTAAAAAAAACATGAAAAGACGAGAATTTAAAAAAAAGGTACTTTCGTTTCATTCGTGGGGAAACCTACCCCTGAGATCTCTTTGCCGGGCGTAACGAGTAAAACAAAATTATGTTCCTTGTAAATCTTTGACGTGATAAACCCCAAGGATCTTATTGTTTTCGTCACCCACCTCGAAAGCAACTCGACCAACTTTTTTTACTATTTGAGCTTTAAGATATTTCGGTGCTAACTTCGCAGAGTAGTGCTTAACTGCGTTGCTTTGGGTAAAATTTTTAGTGTATACCGTATTTCCGGGCTGAAATGTTCGCGGTCGCGTTCGTAGGTTATAATATTTCGCGCTATTTACATGAGATTTTCTTAAAGTGTCAATTGCATTCTTACGTACGACGCTCAAGTTGGGTTTTTATTTTGTCGTCGGTTCGAGAGTCTTGGAAATATCGTTGCATTTCGTTTCTTAGTTGAACCCACGTAACTTCAAAGTTGACATGTTTTCGCATAAAAGCCCAATACCATTCTGATGCAGTCTTCTCCAGAACGAACCCCAGTTCTTTTACTAATCTGTTTTGGGATACTTGGAAGGTATTGGCGAGGTATTCGACTTGGAATAAGAATTTGTCAACGGCACGATCATCACGGTTTCCGTTGTACTTGAGATTCCAATTCCTCAAGTTCGCCATCTTGGAATCGTCTCGATTATGTTGGCTACCATAATCTCGATGAAAACTAGGAGCAGCACTCGAGTTTTGCATGGTTGATATAGGAGGAGGCATATATTGTGATAGAGTATACATGTTAGACGTCGATGTTGGAAAATACGATTGAAGATTACTGTAAGGCAACTGCGGATGATTAGCAAGCGGGTAAGACAAAGGCTTTGGATAGATGGTAGAACCTGGAAATGCCTGAGATGATACGTTGCCTATATTTGAATTTGAATAGAAATAATCTGGGTTATTAGTAAAAATTTGCTGATGAGAATTACTAGGCAAAGGAATTTTTGCTTTATGACCTGAAATCTGGGAGTGTTGTGGAGCGTTCACCTTATGATTTTGATTTGTTGGGGGTGGAACTGTATTTCATTGGAGTTCATTGAACCTTTTCGTTAGGTCTGCGATCATATTGCTTATTAATTGTGATTCACCTTCAACGTTCTTCGATGTACCTTGAATAGTACCTGTCGAGGATGGCGGTCTTTTTGGGGATAAATCAGAAGTAGAAGAATCGAACGAGTCCTCAAAATGAACTTTCCTTGGCGGCTTATTATATAATTAAACGTAAGTAAACGTAAATTTAAATAATGGGACCTTAGTTAGGTTGCTTAGTCCTGAGACGCTTAAAAATAAAACGACAAATGCGAAGTGGATAAAAGACAACTAAATTACAACCCAGAATTAAATACAAAAAGGGAAAAATGTGATCAGATTTCCTAATACTAAAAACGAAACGAGTACAAGCATTGGAACATCTTTGGAGAACATTCATAGTAGTACTTTGTTTCTGAATCTGTGGACGCTGTTTATAGGTTTCTCTGTTTACTTTATTTCTATATTTGGGCTTTAATATCTGGTTATAAAGGATCAGTTTATTATGTGTTGACAGTTGGGAGTTCATTCCTGAAAGTTAGTACATCTTTCTGTGTTTCAGTCTGAGCTTTTCTAATTTATTTTTGGCATGTATCTGCGTCATCGCAGTTTAGCATCTAGATTCATACCTAGGTATTTTGCTGAGTTAACATGTGGTAATAGGCCATTATTTAGTACCACAGATAATTTATTTCGCTTCGTCCATACGTTAATTCTGTCTCTCGCACTTTAAAGTTTATTAGTAGTTTCCTCTATAATATGACCTACTGGGTAGGATAGCAGTGCCATCAGAAAGTGAACCTATTATTGTATTATTAGTTAGTGGAATAACGATTGTAACTAGAAGGTATAGTACTGGTCCTACGACTCTCCTTTATGGTACTCCAGCTTTGATCTCTTAAATTTGTGTGGATGCCTTTTATTTTGTTCAAGTTTTTTTTTCTATGTTGTCCGTTTTCCCATGAACTTGATCTATTGTGAAATGTCTACCTCGAAATCCATATTGGTGTATAGGCATGAGTTATTTACTTTCAATTAGTGTAGTGCTTTCATTCGTTTTGTTAGAAGTGTTTCAAACAGTTTTAACATAACAGGTAATAGTGATATTGGTCTATCAGTCGTTAGGTAGATGGGTGATTTCCTTGGTGCGAATATTAACTATGAAAGCTAATTTTATTAAGGTTACTAATTTTTAATGCCAATTTTGGGGATCGGTTAAAGCGCTTTTCATGTTATCAGTTTAAACCCTGGCGCTTTTCTTATATTTATTTTTCTCTTATCATTTCCACAAGAGAGGTGATTTCTTGATATTCAATTTGTTTTATTTAGGTGACCAGAAAATTCTTCTGCTATTTGTTCATTACTTCTTGCCAAACTTCCATTGCTTGTTCTCGTAGGTGGAATCTGAGTTATTGGGCTTTTTATTCGTTTTATTATCTTGCACAATGATTAGTCCGAATCTTTTTCATATGTTAATGCTCGAAGGTAATTGTTCGTTGACATATTTTTAACCTTATGGTTACCCTCGTATGCTGCCATTACTTCCTGATTTTTCATTTTTTTGCAACTAGCTCTCTAATTTCTTTGTTTGAATCCTTCCTAATCTGTATATGTATTTGTCAGGGTAGGATTTCTTAGTTTGGATATTATTTTGTCGCTGAGAGTGAGCGGTATTGTCGAGTGGTTAGAGCTCGAGTCGACACCGTATTCCATACTATAACGTAAGATATTGGTAATTTTCTAGCTATACAAAAATTTAGTGATCGGATATTTTACTGACATCTGTGGTCAAGAAAATTGTTTTGTCAGTAGAATGCCAATTACAACCAAATTTTGTCACTTCACCGAGGAGCCCTTTACATCTAGTGAAAACCTCTAGTCGATAATGAGTATGTTTTGCATTGAAGTCTCCTTCAATAATGAACTTTTCTCCTACACGTTTTAGGAACTTTATAATTATTTTCTTCTAAAGTTCTTTGGTAACTATACAGCCGCTGTACGAGAGTGTGGCTCGCCACAGTTCACACACTTTGCTGAACTTTTTATGGGTTTGGGTGACCCTTGATGGGACCTAATGGGTGACACTTGATTTTCTGAGGACTTGAATCCTCATATTTAAAGAATGTTAGCACACACAAGGGCAGAGGCGGTTTACCTGATATACAACGGCAGAGAGGGATTACCTGATCTCTTCGCAATTTGAGTAACTTCTGTAATTTTTAGATTTTTCAGAAGTAAGTCTTTTTTTATTTCCTCTGGCTCGCAGGATGACTGCATTTTTGCTATAACTTTTGTTGTTAACGTCAATACCTCAACGTAAAAGTCTGGAACATTTATTTTGAGGTCTTCTTATATCCTGACAGTTTTCAACATTATTTAATTTAACTTCATTAGTTGTTTTGGTGATTTTCATCAGATTGGATAGATTCCTCTATTTTTGGCGTTTTCCTCCTTTATTTCTATGCAACATCCATCCGACTTCCATTATCAATTCATCTGATTTCGCCGCATATTCTTTATGGCTATTTACCGGTTCCGCAACAATTATATTAGGTTACTGGTTTGCGCTCTCCATCTCTTGAATCCTTGCTTCTAATTGATATCACTTTCTATACGAATCATTTTACTGTTCTCTCCAGACGCAGAATCTTCTTCTCCGCGATTGTAATTTATTGCCTCCATACCCTTACAGCATCTGTAGAAACTGACGAGCTTTATCCGAACCGCCACTTTAAACACGCGAGAAACTACCGAGGAACAATGTGCATGTTGGCAATATCGTTTCCGTAAAACAATTTTGATAATTTGATATATAAATTATAGAAAGCCTTATTATGTGCCTGGCTAGTTCATACTTGTAATTGATAGATGTCTTTTATGTTCATATATAAAAATTTACATTATTTAGTTCTAAACTAGAAAATTAGGTCAAAAGCGATTGATAACGCTGATTAGAAATATTTGGCAGAGCGAAGTCTTAGGTTAGACACCTCCTCGTTGTGCTCTCTGGGTAACTCTAAATGAATCAAACGATGTAGTGCGGGCACCACAAGTCACGATGAGTCATTGTCGTCATAAAAGTAATACCAATTAAGGTTCTATTCTCCTCGTTAGGGACGTTTTTCTTGTTTCAAGCGACTCGCAATATATATGTGCTCAATTTATGACTGGAGGCCTTAAGATTCTTGACGAGTATGTGACCAAAACACGCAACAAGCGAGTTGAGCGGCATTCTAACAACCTGTTCTCATAAAAACAACTAAAACATCTAAGTTATAAACCTTACACTCAAAGGCTTCGGATTACCATATTGGATTCATCCCAAGCACGACCTTAGAAATTTTACATGAAGAACGATTTAGAAAAGGGAACATGGAATGAGCTTAGGCTCTTAAGATCTGGAGATCTCCAAACCTTTCGGTCCAGGCTAAAAATTACACATTCACATTAAACGTACTCGCACTACAAGAGATGGTCTGAGAAACGAATCCATCACATTACTCAGGATTACGCTCTTCACTACAACGGCCATCAAAATGGAGGAGAAATTAGAGTTGGTTTTCGACTTCCGCTCATTTAAAAATGCGGGTATGCACAGTCAGGCTCCATGCTAAGAAATTTAACATTACGATCATTAATGAACTTGCACCCACCGAAAATAAATTAGATGAACTCAAAGGCCTAGACTGTCGAGCTGGAGAAATCCATCAATAACATGCCGTATCAAGCCATTAAAATCATCATTGGTGACTTCAATACAAAAATCGGAAGGAGTAATGATATATCGAGAATACGTCACGGTCTCTAAGAGACACTCCACCAGCATATCCGACGTTAGTTCCTTTAGAGGTGCCGACATGGTCAGCGATCATTTGCTTGTTTTATCCAAACATAAGTGCAAACCATCATGTTATTCATTAAAAATAAGAAAAAACCTTTCAATGGAATGTCGATGCTTTAAAAGATCAAGCTTCACTGCAAAGTTACCAATCAGCTAGCACTGACTATCTAAAGAGGCATATAATAATAATGTAGAACCTTCACTTAGCTTCCAGAAGAAATGGCACGCTAAACAGTCAAGCCATAACTACCGATTAGTTCGATAGTGCCGCCTTGTCGTCGAAAATAAACAAAAGCTTTGTGAAACATGGTTGGCTCGTAATAATAGAAGTACTCTAACAAAATGTTTCCGTACCAGGAGGGCTATACGACATAATACTTCCGGCAATAGAAGGGCGAAAACGCATCGATAACATTAGCATATAAGCGGAACTATAGGAAATTCGAGAGATTGTTTTGCTAACGCCGGAATTTCTCTAAAGATTAACCCAAAAAGTCCAACCATCAAAGACGGGAATGGAGAGATTAGAACAAACGTGGTTGACGTTCTCTCAGTTTGATAAACCTACTTCCAAAATAAATCGGAGTGACGAAGTGATTTCTATAGAACAATTGCTCCGCCGGTTGAGAAAATAGACGCAGCTATTAGTAGATTGAAAAATAGAAAGGCACGCGGTTTCGACGGAATCCACTTGGAGGCGCTAGTCTTGCATTAAATTTTTACGGTCACATCGTCTCTATTTGGTACAAAGAAGAGCTACCGAGTAATTGAAAGACCACGCTCATATAACCTCTCTGCACAGAAAAGCGACCGTCTTCAATGTGAATATTATCGTGACATAGCTCTATTGAACACTGCTTACAAATTTTGACTAGTGTTTGGAAGTACAGTACATCAACTATATAAAGGCTTCCGGCAGACATATGATATAATCAACCGCGAGAACTTCTGAACCTCGCTCATATGCCTAGGAATAACGGAAAAACTCGACTCTCTGTGTAAATTAACAACGTCCGGGTCCATATGTAAAATCGTATTAACGAACGATTTGTATAAAAATCCAATGAAATAACATCTGGTATTCGATAGGATGATGCACTCGCGCCCGTGCAGTTCAATTTGGCGCCCGAGTACGTAAGAAAAGCAACATTGAAAAGCAACTTGGATATGCAGATGTGTTCGTGCTTTTTGGCCGAAGAACTAGGTATATCAAGGACTGTTTGATACCGCTCGATCACTACGCAAGAAGCTTGGTTTGAAAGTGAACAGTAGCAACACTAAATTCAAGACCCTGGAGTATCTTAATAGCATATATCGGAACCGGCGAAATTCAGGTAGAAATCAAAGCCAGAATCACTGCGTTCTATGTCCAATAAAGAGTTTTGCGATATAAACATTTTTCGCAATCATGCAAGCTCACACTATGTAAAGTTCTCAAACGACTTATTTAGGCTACCGGAAGCGAAAGCTGGATAAAAATTGGCGAGGAAGAGTTTTCGAAAAGCAGGAGTCGATTGCGGTGTTTACTAATTTCGGAAAATTCGTTCAGAAAGTCATTCGGTGGGGCCCCTTTCTTTAATTTTTTTCTTAGCTCACACGATTTTGATAAACGATGGTGAGGGAGGGGTTTCAATTGCTAGGAATCGATTGCGACTGGTCCAGATTTCGGGAAAATTCGTTCAGAAGGTCGTCCGATGGGGCTAGGGAGGTCGGAGATTTATTTTAACATTTTCTTCGGCTTTAACGATTGCAAAGAAGAGATTACAAAAAGCTCTGTAGACATGTTGCAGCGCACTAAGCTGATGTTGCACCATATATTACACCATGTTGCATAATTTTAAATCATGACGTTGCATGTTGCGTGATGTTGAGTTATGCTTGCACCACCAACATCGCATAGTTTGGCCATATTGCATCATGTTGTGTGATGTTACACCATGTTGCTTGATGGCATCTTCTTGAGGGATATTTTGTGATGTTCCACTATGATGCGTCATGTTGGTTTATTGCCTTCTTTTAACATTTTATTTGTCTTGGTTGAATCTGTAATAATTTGGCAGTAGTTCCGATTTTTGTATAATTCATTAAGAAGGCTCCAGATGTGGCGTTATGTTGCACTTTGTTATGGAATGTTGCATTATTGGATGTTGGCCCATGTTGCTAAATGTTGTGTGATGTTGCTTGTTATTGAGCGATTTTGTACTATTTTGCGTCATGTTGTGTCTTGTGATTTTCGCTAATTAGATATCAGGCCTTATGTTCATTCATAGTGCGGAATTATGCACCTTGTCATGTTGATTGCATTACGGTGACATTATATGGTTGCACTAATTGTGTCTTTTTGAAAACATTGGTTGGTATGAATAACAATATTGATTTGTAGCATTCGCTATCTAATTAACGTTTTAACCTTGGTCGCTTTTTGACATTTTGTACCGCTTAAAACGGGTTTGACTATGCCTGGTGCGGCATGGGTTTCTTTATATAATTTTTTTCGGCTGGCCCGATTTTCATAAAAATTGACGAAGGGCATTTCACAAGTTTTTATCAAAATTGTGCTAGATAATTTGATTGATTTGTTCAAAGGATCAAATATTATAGGAATCGGGAATATTCGTTTAGGGGGTCCTTTGGGTGATAAGAGTTTTCTTAAGTCAGGAATGGATTGCAATAAGACCTGTAATATAAATGGGTGAGACTGGGTTTCGAGTTCTAGAAATCGATTGTGATGAGCTCTAAATTTGGGAGTATTTTTTTAAGGGTTCTCAAATGGGATCCGAATCCCGTTTTAAAGAAGTCGGCTTGTATGATTTTGATTAAAGTTTGAGGCAGGATATTTTCAAATGTCATGAAATGACTTCAATAAGTCATGATTATGAGATATTTGTAAAGAGGTGGTCCGGTTTAGCCGCTAAAATTCGGCTAAGTTTTATTTGGTTTCGAACACATTTTACATTAGTTTACAGAAAGTTCGACAACTGCGGCTTGAGATTATGATACATTGATTGTTGTAATCAGCTACCGGGAAGATGCTTTTGGTTTTATTCTCCATAGCTAAGAAAAAGAACAAGACGCGATATCAAAAATATATGGACTACCATATTTTTGATATCGCGTCTTTGAGACGCGCATTTGGCTCATGAGAATCAAATGGTACAAGAAAGTCGGGTGTGGGCCACAACATAAAGACACTTCCATTTTTTATTAACTGCTGGTAAAAAAATTTATTTAACAATACCCCTACGTGAAGGCTTAGTACAAAAATAATTTTTTTTGCCAAATTCGACTTTATTCATCAACTGGAAGGAAACTATCTTCAAAAGTGATAAGTCCATCCCAACGCTTCTCTTACATCTCCATGCCTTTCTTGTAAATAGAATGATTTATCTATGGAGTCATAATTAACGCAAACCTCTTTCCATGGATAATTTTTTAGAGGTCTGCGAACAATGTTTTCTCGCAAATTCTTCCTTCAAACGCACCAACAATGACATGTATTATTCGTTATTGATCGTCTTTCCTTTTTCAAGAAAGTCATCGAACAAATTACTTAATTTTCGGTCGCTTTGGATGCTTTTTACCGGCTGCTGTCCACTCACTTGATTGACGATTTGATTCCGGAGTATAGTGGTGAATTCATGTGTCCTGCATTGCCACAAACCGATGAAAAAATTCGGTTTATTATGGTTAAGCTCCAAACAGCGTGCTTTGCTTAATCATCAAAGCGTTGCTGTTTTTGATCCAATGTGAGCAAGCGCGGCACCTACTTTGACCAGAATTTTCTCATGGACAAAATTTCATGCTAAATAGTGTATGTTGTTTATGAAAATCTTTAAAATTAATTCGAAAAATTTTTATTTTAATTTAATTTTAATTTAATAATTTAATATTGAAATATAAACATTTTAGTATACGAATAGTTTTATTGCTATAATTATTAATGAGATATTACAATTGGACTATCATAAACTGTCTAAAGTTGGTCTTCACCGGTCGGAACTGCGACGTCTATTTTACTTTGTTTAAAATTTCCGCATAAGTTTATTTTATTGGTCTGAAAGATCTAGGCTTATAAATATTAATTTGAAACAATCCTGTGCTGTTGTGTTTTATTAAAGAGATTGCTGTTTCAATTAACGTATAACCCTTTAAGTTATTTTAGAATGAGTTGAATACGTTTACAATTAATTTTAAAGGTTATATCGATTCCGCGGAAAGTTACTAATCATAAAGCCGGCTCTGATTACCTTGTATATGAGATAATTAAATCCACATAAATATTCACGAATTTTAAACAATTATTTTTAAAAACGCACATAAAATATTTCAGAAAGAGATTCAAACAATCGAAACGATAGTCGAGAAGATCAAAGCGGTGGTACGGCGATTTTGCAACATAAAGAGAAACAAAATCCTCAGCTTATTGCATGAAAACACTTAAAAAAACGAAAACCGAAAATCAAAAATAAAATTGATAATTAGAAGATCGCGATGAGGTTACCTATTAACGCCACTGATTACACACCGGCAATCCTTTGCTTCACACCTAAAAAACTATAATATATTCATATATTATTATTACAGCGGCAAATTAACATTTTCGTATTATTCGTGTTTTTAAAACACAAAACGTAAAAAAAATTAAAAATATTTTATTACACCGCACAGTTTAAAATTTGCTTTTAGAAAATCTGTATCTTAAAAAAACAAAAACGAAAATGCAAATGATTGAGTTTTCCCAAATTTGGTACATTTCTCGTCATCCACTCTAAAATGTTGATCGGTTTTGGACAGAAACACACTAAAAGCGCATGTGTTTACCACACGTTAAGTGCTCAACATTATTATATATGTGTATGCGGGCACTGGAGCAATAAAACCGCGAAATGGATCAAAAACCACATCCATGATACATGTTAATGCTTTCTTGTGCTTATATACGTTGATTGTAATGCTGAATCCTGATAAACCAAAACCTGATTGAAGTTTATAGATTGATCGTAATTTATGCGACATAATATGTTCTGTTTGAAACTGGCCGTCGTTCCTTGATGTATATAATCAAGAAGAAATATGAGATGGTTTTGCATTTAAAATCACATTTATATAAATCAACCTTATCACCTCTTCCTCTATACACAGATCGCCGAACCAACATAGATAATTGTACCTTTGGCTGTACTGGTTTTAAGGAACGTAAGTTAATTTCCTAACAGTTGAAACTTGCGCGCAGAACTATATAATTGAAATTAAATTGTTCCATGTGTGATTGCAGCATATAAGCAAAACTATTTCTTAGTTTTTATTTAATTAACTATAAATGTTTCGAATTTTTTTATTTATTTAATTATAATAAATCTTTGCGTTATTCTTGTATTTCTTATACACGGTTAATTAATTTTATGCTTACATGTACAGGTGTAATTACTTATAGAAATTATATTTTATCACGAATTACACATATGAATGTTGATTTTTCTGTTTTCTTAGTCGTATGTATAATCGATAAATGTTATCGTGAATTAGATTGTGCGAATTTGTTACAGTTTAACAGATAATATGCATATTCAATGTGGTAGGTTTTAAAAATGTGTAGCTTCGACGCGTATAAGTCGGGGTAGTTGTACATAGCATCAGAAATAAAAAGAATCGCACTCGCTCCCGCACTCAAATCCAAATTTCGTGAAATGCTTTTTGCCTCGCCTATACTAGTTCCGCAATCGAGTTGAAATATGTTTAACTTTGTTGTTGTTTCAATACATTAAGTACGATATCATGGTATTTTTCCGAACTAACTCCCGATGACATGACTCCCGATGTCATGCACGCACTCTAAATGTTGTATTTTTATGCATTCTTCAGTCTTAGCGGTTGTAACCGTCATGATAAAATCAGTACAGTAGGGACACCTGAACATTGACCGCTACATTATCTGTTACTGTAACATCATTTTCTATTTTGTCTTGACGTATGGTGTTCCTGTATTTTTAGTAAAAGTTCTAGAGAATACTTTATACAGGCGACCGTGTATAAAACATGGAAGATACACACCAACCCAATCGAAAGTTTGACCCTACGATTTATTTATCAAAATATCGTAAGATAATTTTATGGGAAATTTATGTCGATCGAATAATTGGCAATGTCTTATATAACTCTTGGAATGAAATGATTTGTCCTTGATTGTAATCCAGTAATTATTTCTAATTTTTCAACAATGCACTGAAATCTGAAACAACTAACCGTGTTTTATTACACAAGCCTAGTTTTATTGATAAATCTCTCAACAAGATGATTGTTTCGTTCAGATATTGCATTTACTTTTACTTGTCGCAAAACAAAAGTCCTTCAATGTTCGAGAACAATCGATGATGAGAGGTGGTATCTCTTGACCAGCTGCAGAGTCCGTGGGTTTCTGTCGAAGGATTTATCGTACGAAGGACTAGCTGTAGCATCGCTTGATAATTGATGTTGATTTTGACTATTCGAAATTCTAGCGACAATATACATACGTGTGTTTTACACCACATACGTCATATTGCCAAGCACCTGCTTGATCTCTCCCTCGCACCAGATGAGAAGTTTTGCACGAAAACAGGCTGACACACAAATACTTTTGTGTGACTTCTGTAATGTTGTAGATAACAGAAGTCTTGGTTGCCAACTATGAAATCTCTCGCTCGTATTCAGCACTCGGCCAAAATCGGTAATTGCTAACGAATGTCAGCTTCGCGTGATTAGTCTATCTCCATCTCCCAATTGTTTGGGAGATGGAGATAAACAAACGCTGTCTTTCGCGCGATTCTCAGATTTTGTAGTAATGTCAAGCATCTTGACCTTGAAGCACTCTAGCAAAGTCGACGTATAATCTTTTCACAGGATCGTTGCAATTGGCTAACTTTCAAAGACCCTTCTTTGATTCGGACCAACTCCTTGGCATGCTCAGCATTTTCTCATCGTCGTTTCAATTTCCTTGTCGATGTTGAGCAGCGTGAAATATCTACGAACTAGAAATTGAATTCTTTCTAACATTAAATTTGGGAAGATCTCGATTTTGGGAGCGAGTCTGCCAATTCTTTTTTCACATAAGATTGTACACTCGCTAGAATGGAATGTCTAGCTGTTTCTGCGAATATTTGTTAACTGTTCAAAATAAACTCTTTCAACATTTCGTGATATTCTTCGTTCACTTACTCGCACACTCCTGACGATCAAATTTCACATCCGGACCAACGAGAAGTCGTCAAAGTGCATCGGCGTCGCTATGCTTGTTGGTTGCCTTTCACTTGAAAGTATATTGGCATGCCATGAGAAATATAGCCCAACACTGGAGACGGTTGGCTGTCTCACAGGCAAACCTATTTTTGGGTGACACAGTGATACAATGGGCTTATGATCGGTAACCAGAATAAATTTTCTGCCATAGAGATATTGTTGAAACTTTCAGGTATAAACGGTCGAAAGTGCTTCTTTCTCAATCTAACTATATTTCTTCTGATGCTTCAAATGTCACCGATGAAAAATCTATCAGATATTGCTTTCCATTAATATACGAAATCACTGCCCCTACTCTGTGACTTAAGGTATATCTGCCGCTAACAAGAGTGGCTAGACACGCTGATGGTGGACAAGCTGAGATGCTTTCACAATGGAATTCTTTATTTGAAAAAAAATCGTGCTTTTTTGACCACGCAGACATTCGGATGATATTCGAATTCCGGTTTCACACAAAACATGCCCGAACTAATCCTCTTTCGGTTGGAAGAATTTGCTCTTACTCATAATAAATTGAGATGTTCTTCTTTGGTTACGACCTGTTATAATTATGTCGATCAAGTTATTTGTAACAAACTCCGCTTTCGCTGTTTATTTCGCTGGCGCGATAATTTTAAACGGAAATCTTTAGTACTTATTGAACAGTCCAAATGGAGTCGAAACTACCATAAGATCTCTTGATTCACTGTCAAGTTGCAATTGCAAATATGCTTCGCTGAGGTAATTCTTTGAAAATCGTTTCGTTCCTTGCAGGCGTTGAAATAACTCCGTCGGCACAGACTTAAAATCTAGGTAGAATCTCTGTTAAAGTGAATTTTTGTCAGCTTTACGGACAACGGGCATGCCTTAAAACATTTCGATTTAATATCAGGTTTCAACGTTTCGTGGGCTGATATTGATTACAATGACTCAAGCCGAAGTCAAAAATGCTCGGAATTTTTTACATAGATCATCGGCGTTAATTGCCTAACCGCACGCAATTGAAAACAAATACACTTTCTTCGCATCAGCACGTTGAATTTGAAGATCGAATACATCCAACCACTTCACTCCCAAAGCATTTGGTCCATCTGCTGCAGCCACATGTAGTGGCAATTCCATCTAAACGATAAAAAAGTTCACATTAACGTCCAATTTACCTCGCCACCAATTCACCAATTCGCCTATCCAATTCACCTTTCCGTTACTTTTTATTATCACGCACATAATATATTACCACAAAGCTCCTCCAATTTGACTGCCTTGTTTTGTTTTGGATTCTAAACTTGCAGCTTCTTACAACACCAAGGGTTCCTGTTCAAATTTGACCACATTGTATGTTCAATAAGTTTCCGAAATTTTGAGCAATTCAGCCCGAGTATTTTCAAAACTTGCACATTGTTATTGAATTCACTTCGACCAAAACCATTTTGAGATTAATCACTATTTCTCATTCGGTATTAAATATCGTTAATTTCTACTATCATACTTTGAGCCACAGCCCGGACAACACTTAAAAACATTTTTAGTTGACACACTTCGATTACGTTTGCTCGACATACTTCGATTGCCGTAGAATGACTGACCACGATCTTGTTTACCTCGAGTGCTCAACTCACTCACGTTCGAATAAATTTCGTGAGCTTGTGCAATTGAAATAACGTTCATCCCAGCTGTGGTTACTTTTTGTAAGGTGTTGTTCGTACTGGCTCGTGAAGGGTATGCACGACTACTATATCTCGAATTACAAGATCAAAATTTCTTACTTCCTGTGCATTTGGACTCACATTTTGCAGCTATACTTCCTTTAAATTAGCGAATCAGCTTGCATGAAATAATTTTAACCTGGATATTTTAACACATATGAACAGATTTGGTGACATATTTTATCAGTCTCTGTTTCATCCAAGTTTATTGTCGAAACTTCCCTCGCCATACAATTTTATGATTGTAGGTATGATACGTATTGATTCTGATCCAGGCTAAAAAATATGATTTTTTTTCATCCGACACGATGTTATTCAAAATAGTTTTAACTGATCAGTACTCATAAGAATTTTCTTTGTATGGTCGTACACACGAAACGACGCAGGCTCTGGAAAGTTATGTGTTCTTTGATTGATCAACAAATTTTTCATATGGTGTATCAAATCTGCTTGACTGGCAACCAGCTGTGCAACCAACTCTAGCTTTAACCAATGTGCCGGTTGCTCGTGCAACACCTTAGCGTTTTTTTACCTCTCTCGTGTCAGCATATGAGTGCGGCATTCAAAAATTTCCGATATATGACCCTTGAAGTCTGTTCGAATTGTTTGATCTGAAGGATGAAGCGCGAGAGGTCTAGGAAAAGTTCGTTTAGTTCCCGGAAAAAAAGTTCAAACAACGAGAAACACGATTCTGAAATCAAAGGATAAGGTGATGGCCGAATTTCAACGTGCGTGATAAGGTTAGAATATTCCAGGTAATTTTATCCACATAGTGTAAGCAGGTACATTTTCGTTGTGTAAGAGTAATGACGAAGATCGGTGTTGGGTCTATTTTCTGCACAGCATATGTCAAGTTGTGGTATTATGCACCAAGAATGGAATGGTCGAAAAAATGATAGCTTTTTGTACATGATTTGGCTGACCCCAGTAGTAAAAAGTTTAACTTAATCCACAGCTAAATTTTTATACCAAATACAGGGTTGTTAGAAATTGTGTCCATTATGTCAGCCGGAAACATATCAGCCTAAATCATTATTGTGCATTATATGAATTCTCAGCCCGAACAATACCAGCCGGAACCATGCTAGCCAAACCAAATATAACACAACCCATTGTTCTTTATCTCACTTTCCAGACCGAACTACTATTAAGCCAGCCGGATCATTTTAGAGTCATTATTCCGACCAGCTTCATTAGGTTCCATCTGAAATTGTAGTGATTTCGGCTGACCGTGACATATGGTTTTAACAGAAAACTTATATGTTACACACCCATCTTAAAGCACAATGTGCTCATTGTGCGGCTGGTAAGTCAGATAAAACACAATGCATATTATGTACTTGCGTCATAGTTGGTTTGGTTCAGGCTGGCTTCATGTGGTTTAGACTGACATTGTAGTGATTCCGGTTGGCCTTGGTATAATTCCGACCTAAAGATTATATGATACACAACCATCTAAAACGCATTGTTCCAATTGCACAAGGGTGGCTCTAACTATTTCCGCCTGGATTAATATTAGTTCCAGTGATTAATCAGAAAGTATATCGTGGTCGTGGCTTAATACTAGTTCCGGTTAGTGCAAAATGATGCATAATGTATTGAGCTGATTAGAGTAGCTGTCATAGTTGGTTTGGTTCCGACTGTTATAATTTTGGCTGGATTTATATGGTTTTGGCTGAATAACAGATTTTAGAAATTTAAGAAATTCTAATATTTCGGATTGACTAATTTTTCTGAATGTTCGGCATACAATGATTTAGTTCTACCATCAAGATTCAACAGGAAGGTATATAAATCAGCCGAGAAGCTCCAATTGTACATACTTCATCAAGTTGCGGTCCTCTTAAACGCCTGATATAAGCTACATTATAATTTTAAATGCCTAACTGCACAAAGGTTCGAATAAACGAATTGATAAAGCAATTCTTTCTGTTATAGCAATCATTACGTTACAGTAATAGGGTCCAATAATAACAATACCTTCATTTAAAAGAAGTTTTTCCAGCTTTTAAATTTGTGAACGTCATGCAAGTTAGGCAACTCATCTATTCTGGTAAACACTTAAAACATGATTGCCATTCCTAGTAATCTCCTCCAACGGATGAATGTTTTATTATCCAATTTCGCCAGCTTGCAATACGTACAATACGTAAGTAATGTTGCTTATCGACATCCATTTCTTAAAATTGATGCACACCGAACGACAGCTTGTAAATCATTGAAACTTGTATCATAAAGACAGTAATGACTAAGCTACATATATCCAAAATTGCGGGCGATTTGGATGCGTCCAAATATTTTTTAATGCAACGAACTTTAGAGCCGAGTTTCTACTTGCACACCTAATAGTCAACTATTGAAGTTTCGATAGACATGATCCAACTCTAAATCAAAATATTACACTCTCCGTAAATAATTTGTTCATTATTTGTTAGTCAAGTTGACAGTCTGAACACTGAAATTCGAGGAAGTCAATATGGAAACGGTGGAAACAATTGCGGAAACTCACGCCGATTTAAAACAAAAGTTATTTATATTGGACAAGTACTGCTTGAAAATAATGCTAACATGGGAAACCACAAAATGGAAGAATTTGTTAAATCAAAGCAATTTCTTGCAAGAGTTTTCTTCTATCAACAAGCGTGAAAGTGAAGTTCGTTTACTACGTGTCAATATTCAAGAGTTTAGTGGCAATTACGCAGATTTTCCATCTGTTCGTGACCTTTATGATACTTCTGTCCATAACAATGACCGTATTTCCAAGGTACATAAGCTGCAACACTTGAAAGGCTTACTCAAGGGAGATGCGTATGCTCAAGCATCTCACAGTGACCGATGCTAATTATGAGGAATCTTGGGATAAAGTAAAGGCGGGGTATGAAAATCGCAAGTACGTGGTTCAAACTTTATTAAAGCATTTTTTGGATCAACCTAGATTACAACAAGGTTATGCGAAATCCATTCGCCAGCTTGCGGATGTGTCAGATGAGGTCATACGAAGTTTGAAGGTACTTGGTGATCAAGCCGAACGTCGGGATCCATGGCTCATTTATCTTGTAGTAAACAAATTAGACAGTGAATCAAAGGACCTACTTTTTCTTACCTACCTTTTCCTACTTTAGATCAATTGTTTACTTTTCTAAATAAAAGAAGCGATGCATTGGAAAGCCTAGCTCCTCCTAATATTTACAAATGCCGCGAAAACTTTTAGCAGCAGAAAAGAAACTGTGTTTCTACTGCCTATCTCCTTCGCACCAGTCGGTTGTATGCAGGTCAAAATACAAATGCGGTAAATACCAGAGGAAACATCATTTGACCTTGCTCCTTGAAGAGCTGCAAAGCTCAAAATGCCTCAAATGAGGCAGAAACTATAACTGGCACTATTCTTAAGATTTCAGAGGCGAGTGCAGCGGAGGACATTAAAGTGAATACGGCAACGATACCCAGTTTCCAGGCATTACTTCCAACAGCGATAGTGGAAATAGCTATCGAGTATGGAAACCTGGCAAAATGCACGGCATTATTAAATTCAGGGTCGCAAGCCTCATTCATAACGGAGGCATGCATGCAACGTTTGAAATTGCCTTGATCCATGGCAAGCATTTCAATAACTGGTTTGGCATCAGGAAATATGGCCATCACTACCAAAGGGACGACCTCTATCACAGCGAGTTCAGTATACTTTTCAATGGATAAGGTTCAAATTGACGTTCTTGTAATCAGCCAACTGCCACATAGGCTACCAAGTTTTCGTTTTGAAAGTAAAGATGCTATATAGTTTCCTGAATGACTTGAAATTAGCCGATCCCCAATATAATCAGGTTGGACCAGTGGATATTTTCATCTCAGAGATGGTCGACGAACCAATTCGAACAAAACTCTAGTCGCACAGCGACAATCTTTGGTTGGGTTATATCTGGCATAACCAACGAAAACAGCGAGGAGTCAAGTGAGACAGTGCAAGTAAACCATTGTACTAATTTGCACTTAGACGTCGACATTGACAATACATTAAAGCAATTTTTTAACAAAGAAGAGTTGCCTCGTGTCCATGTTTTAAATCCTGAGGAAGCGGAGTTCGAAGAACACTTTAGGAGTACGCAAAAATGAAAAGATAATTTGCGATATGTAGTAGCAATTCCATTTAAGAAAAGGGCAGCTCAATTAGGGAATTCAGTGATTGTAGCCAAGCGGAGATTTATGGCACTGCAAAGAAGGCTTCAAGCTAAGCCAATGCTTAAAGTAGAATATGTTAAATTCATTAATGAATGTCTCAATCTAGGATATTTAGAACCTATCAAGGCCGCCGACCGAAATGCTTCTATCTGCCTCATCACTGTGTGCTGAAGAAATCTAGTGAAACAACAAAACTGCGAGTTGTATTTGATGGCTCGGCCAAATCTTTAACTGGAGTTTCACTAACCGAGATGCTAGTGGGTCCAACCATACAGCCAACCATATGGACAATTTTGATGAGATTCCGAAACTATAAAATAGCGTTAGCCAGGGACATTGAAAAAATGTACAATCAAGTTTTGGTTCATGAGGTTGATGCACAATTTCAGCGAATTCTGTGGCGAACTGAAGTGACTGATGAGCTCATGCACTACAAGCTCAATACAGTTATCTTTGGATTAGCCAGTTCATCATTTTTGGCAATTAGAACTTTGCACCAGATTGCTTATGATAATCAGCAGGATCATCCGGATACGGCTGAGCGCATTTTGAATGACTTCTCTGTTGACGATTTCATCTCAAGGGCAGATACGGTGGAGGAAGTGCGAAGCCTAAAAAAAAATTAATTAATTATTACTATCTGGCGGGTTTAATTTGAGAAAGTGGAAGTCGAACCTACCAGCTATTACGGCGACCGAAAATGCAGACGAAATTTCGATGTTTCAAAATTCATCAACTGAGACGATATTAGGCATTACATGGAGTGCTTTAGAGGATGTTTTTACATTCCAACTAAATTTAGAGGGCGGATTTTCAGTGTTCTTACTGTAAAGGAAATTGGAACTGCCAGAGACACCATTCTAAAACATATACAGCGCGAATTATTTGCTGAAGAATTTGATCGCTTGCAGTGAGGAAAGGTCATCAAAAACAACAGCGACATCCTCTCTTTGGCACCGTTTATTGATGCAAAAGGTATTTTAGGGGTTGGTGGTAGGCTAAAACATTTGGGTTGCCAATACGATTATAAGCATCCAATAATATTGCCAAAGGGCCATGCATTAAGCCGAGGTGTGATAATACACATTCATGAGCAAAACTTGCATTCGGGTATCTGATAAGACGGCAATTCTGGATAGTTAGCGGTAGAAGCACCATCAGAAAAATTGTGAATAAGAGTGTAATATGGTTTAGAAACAATGCGAAGACGTCCAAGCAGTTAATGGGAGATCTGCCAGTAGCTAGGATGAAAGCAACCATTTCGTTTACTTCGTGTGATGTAGATTATGCGGGGCCTATACAAATAGCCTCGAAAAAGGGAAGAGGTGCCAGTTTAACAAAGGGATATATTACCTTATTTATTTGTATGGTAACTAAGGCTATTCACTGACGCCTTTATAGCGGCCTTAAAACGATTTGTGGCACGATGAGGAATGCTGATAATTCTATCGTTGCAGAATTTTTATCAAAAAGCGAAGTGCAATGGCATATTATGCCACCTGCATCGCCTCATTTTGGAGGTCCTTGGGAGGTGGCTATTAAATCTGTGAAAAGTCACCTTACTAAATGTACATCCAGCACCCATTTGACGTTTGAAGAGATGGCTACTTTGTTAAGCCAGATTGAGTCGATTTTAAATTCAAGGCCACTATACGCAACCGCAGATGGTGATGCAACGTTTGATGTTTTAACGCCAGCGCACTTCCTAATAGGAGCAGCTAATTGTTACTTGCCCCATGAAGAGATCAATGAAAGCATACCAGTTGGAAGGCTTACCAAGTGGCTATATATACAGCAGCGCGTCCAATCATGTTGGAAAAAATTCAATGTCGAATATTTGCACAATCTTCAATAAAGGGCGAAATGGCGTAGACCGCAGCAAAATTTCAACATCGGCGACGTTGCATTAATTAAAGAAGAACATTTACCATCATACAAATGGGCACTTGGTAAAATTATTTAACTACATCCAGATCAACAGGGACGAGTTCGGGTAGTTACTTTAAAAACTTCAACTTCAACGTTACAGCGACCGATTGTAAAAAATTTGCAAGCTACTTGTGGGTTATCGAAAAGAATCGTTAACGGTGGCTGAGTATGTTACAACTGATGAATGGGCCGCAAGCTGAATCCTAAAAAAATTGTGTAATCATTGTAAGATACACAGTGATTTAGGGTGTATCTAAAAAATATTAAAATCCAGCGATTAAATTCGAGTTACCGCTTCTTGTTGAAATACCGAACCGCAATTTGTGTATTTGGATTTGAGAGGCATCGCATCAAAATATTTTGACCCAAGCATTTTAATTGGCGTTTTACAACCTGTTCGTGAGATTTGGTTTATAACAGAGCTTCGTTACTTTGTCCTTGAACCTTGGCCGGCGAGTATTGTTGGTACGGCGCGAAGGGAGCCGGCTTAAATACAACGATTCAAACGAAGTACGCTGCCAACTGTACAACAAGCTAAACAAAAGCGAGTCCGATTAGATATTTTGGAAGATGTATGATTACTTTTGCTGGTCGCTTGCAAACGATACGAGCTAGAATTTGTTCGTACCGATGTTGATGATCGATGTTGATTATTATTGATGTAAAGCACGGAACACATGATCATAAGAATCAGCAAAAAATTCAAGGAACAGTCCCAATGTGCTAGCTCCCCAAATAACTTCAAGTGACAGCTCATTAAGAAATGTACTAAGTAATTCGTCTTTACTATTTAACTCATGAAATCTTTCTTTAATTGATGCTAGTAAAGTGGTTCGTTATGGATTAATTTTTTTGTTCAATAGGTCTCTTCATTTACAATTATGTCAAGTAAACAAGCTCATCCTAAAAGCTTTTTGCATTGAAATGTTGTTTTCGCAAGGACTCTTTCGATTTTTGCTAAAGTGTGTTATCCATGTTATTTCTATAGTAGTTATGAATTTTGTATTATACTCGCATAATGCTTGAAATGGTTGGTTTACACCTGTTTTGTAATTAAAGCTAGTAAATTAACAGCCTTTTCTATAAAGAGCGGGTGTGTGTACTTAATTAACAAATCTTGTTAATAATTTATTAACACCGATAACAACTTTGCTGCGTGGTGCCCTTATCGGTTCCATAATTAACTAATCCTTTCCTTGTATTACCTTAAATGCGAGGATGCAGACAGGCCTGGGCCCTCATAAATGTTTGAGGTGTACGTCTCTTACCATAACATGTCAATTAGCCAGTGGTTGAATAATTTTGGTTTTTGAAAGTGGTACAAACACTTGTAAAGGTTATACTTAATTGTTGACATACATTGATACTTCACTGACGTCACTCAACTAATTTATGATAGAAGCAAGAATTTAAAATACATGAAGTTCCAAATATACGAAGTTATCAACAATGTATATATTTTTTTTATATTTATTTTTATTATGACTATTACGTATTTGATTAGTCGGCGTAATCAAGTGAGTATCCCCAGTACGTATAACAGTCTACTGACTTCCTGGTCGCGATAAGTCCAGTGGTTTGGTTCTTTGCAGTCTTCTTGTTGGTGTGGTAGTCAGCATACAGCGTACGTCCAGATTTTCATGCTGGTGACGTTGTAGGTGTTTTGTTCCATGATGCTTGATTTCATCTGCGACAAGCTCGATCTTTAGATCTTGATGGAGGTTGTTCCAGCATCACTGGATTTTATTTTGAACTGTTTGTATGATTTTGATATTTGTCTTCTTCGCACCCCAGAGTTGGCTACCATATGTCCATACAGGTTTCAGGATTTGTTTGTATAACAGTAGTTTGTTATGGATCGCTATTGCATTTTTCTAAATTGTATGTTTAGTTCTTCCCTCTTCTTGTTTGTGTGTTCTTTTCATCTAAGTTTAGCATCTAATGTCATGCCGAGATATTTAGCAGTGTTTGCATATATTTACTATCGAGTTTATCTTTATTGGTATATGATTAAATTTTAGATTTGTAAAGTTCACTCGGTTGATTTTGCTTCATTTAATTTAATTCGCCATTTTTTTGTCAATTACATATCAGGTTAGTAGCCTTCTGTAATTTACTAGTGGAGTCATTAATCCTCATTGAGTCTTTGCTGTTGCAAGTATTGCCGTGTCATCGGCAAAAGTCGCCATAGTTGCTTCTGTAATTGGTATATCTCTAGTAGATACGAAATAAAGGATTGACCCAAGAACACTCCCTTGTGGTACTCCTGCTGCTATTCTTTTTAGTTGGAAGTATTCAATCGCACACTTTACTCGGAAGTGCCTCTCTGATATGTATGATTTTAAAATTTGACAAAATTGCTCTGGAAGATCTCGATGAAGTTTGAATTCTAACCCCCTGGTGCCATACTTTGTCGAATGCTTGCGCTATATCAATGAATATAGTTGAGCAAATTTGTTTGTTTTCTAATGATTTCTCGATTACATCAGTAATTCGATGTACTTGTTTTATCGTATAATGTTTTTCCCTAAATCCAAACTGACTTGTGGGGATAATATTCCTTTCTTTTGATAATTGGTTTTAGTCTTTTAAGAAGAACCTTTTCAAATAGTTTTGATAATGTTGGTAGTAGAGAAATTGGCCTATATATAGACCTCATCTTTCATATATGAATCTTGATGATTCGGAGGTCTGTTCGGCTTAAGTATCACAATTACTTCTGCAACTTTCCATTGTCTTGGTGCATATCGTAGGCGAAATGTTGCATTAATTATGTGCACTAGCCTCAACGCTTTCTCCGGTAACACTTTTATTATCTGATCTGTTCTAAGATCATATCCTGGAGCCTTATACGCATTCAAGTTATTCTTGATTACCCATTTTAGTTCTTTCAATATTACATGTGTAATTTTCATTTCATCCTGTTTATTTATCGGGGTGATATTTTCCTCTTCTGTTTGCTTGGGGTAAGGTTGGAATGTTTCTTCAAAGTGATTTGCAAACAAATCCGCTTTTGTTTAGCATTTCGAGTCCAATTTTTAGATTCTTTCTGCAGACTAATTCTGTCTGTTAAATGTGTTTGGAAGAGATTCCAATTGGTTTTGGAGCTCGTTAATTTCGGGTTACTCTCTTTCATAATCATTGTTTGGCTAAGTATCATAATAACTGGTGAATGATCTGACGATAGACTTTCACTGTTCTCTACATGGATAACATTATCTGAAATCCCTTTTGTAATAAAGAAGTCTATAAGATCTGGAGTCTCACTGATATCCGTAGGCCAACAGGTTGATGTACCGCCTGAGTGAAACTCGCATTTTAGTTGTTTGCCTGATGTGAACAGTTCTTTTCCTGTAGCAGTCGTTAACCGTGATCCCAATTGAAATTTTTTGCATTATAGTCACCTCCAATTAAGAAAACACTTCCAGTGTTTTGAGAAGATTAGTATAATCCACATGTTTGAGATTGTATCTTGGAGGGCAGTATATTGCTGAGATACTACAAATTTTAATATTCTTTAATTGTATTTTGATTTTTGTGACTTGCATGGAGAGCTTCTCAACTATAAGGTCTTCGTTATGTTTTATATGATCTTTTATGAGGATAGCTGATCCACCTCGAGCTTTGTTCTCTGGATGTAATGCATGGTAGCAGTTATATCCCTTTATTTTACAGAATGAAGTTTTGGTGAAACGGGTTTCTGATATGAGACATATGTCTATATTATGCATGTTTAGAAATGTATCTAGTTCTTGATGTGATGCAATAGCCCATTTGCATTCCAGGTTACAATTCGTATTGTTTTATTCATTTCTTTTGATTATAATTCGATTTTATATAATCTATATTTTGATACACTCTAGTGTGTTTCTGCAGACTCATTTCCTGCGAGATAAGTCTTTTGTTGAGGTTCTCTAGATTTCTCAGTATGTCCAGTAAAACGAGACTCACTTTTAACTGTTTCTGCTCTATTTGCTGAACTATTTGTGAATAAGTAACGTTTTCATTTACTTGCCCTCTTTGTATGTTGAGATTAGGAGTTGACGATTAAGGCTCCGTGTTTTTTTTGTGAATTGTACATATCTTGATGTATCTGATTTGTGTGATTTGCCTCTCATTTTTTGTAGTTGTACTGCTACTTCACATCGTCTGTAGTTGACTGGATGCTGGCCTTTACAGTTGATACACTTCGGTGTGGTATTTCGGGGAACTGTGCAGTCGTTTTCAGCTTGTTTTCCTGCACATTTAATACATCTTGCTTCGCGGTGGCAGTACTTTTGTGTATGATTATAATCTTGGCAGTTTTTACATTGCGGTATTAATCGAATGACCTTTCCCGGTGTATCTATTTTAACTCTGAGGTTGAGGATAGCCTTAATATTATAAATATTTTCGATTTTTCTTGATTGTCGAAGGTTAGCATGAAAAGTGGGAGTCCTCTTCTCATGATTTCAACATTTCCTTACCTATTTCCTCGTCTCTCTTTTCTGATGATGTTGACTGCATCGATTATTTTTAGACCTTTGTTTTGCAGGTCTTCAATAATTTCATCTTTTGAACAAGTTGGATGGAGACCTCATGCCATTACTTTAATTGATCGATCATTTTTATCCTCGTAGGTATATCACTGGTGACCAACAGAATTTAATTTGCTAGCTAGGGCTTTATAATCTTCAGGCTCTGTTGTGTTTATTTTCCAAATATTATTACTGAGCGATATTACTTTGTAATTATTTCGTTCCACTTCTTTCATCAGATTCTGAATACTACCGTGATTTGTTAGTCCTAGAATATTGATCGGGGTGGAACCTGTTTCTTCTTTTCTAGTTTATGCAATTTTGGCAAAGTAATTGCATGGGCAGTTTTAATGTGGGTTTGAATTGACTCAACTTCTGGTGATGATTCAGCTTTCTTCTTGCTTGGGTTGGTTTCTTTGCTCGGTTTCGTATTTGCTCTCTTGGATTTCTGTAGTCTCCAATTTGTTTCCCTTTCAAGCTCAACTTCATCCCTGTAATATTCGTCTAGATCTGTAAGTACTTGGAATTGGTTGTTCAATAATGCTGGGTTTCCTGCGTTGTTATTTTTATTTACTGTTTCCTTTAGCATAAAATTTTCTTTCTTTAGCACGGCAACTTCATTGTTCAGCTGCGAGATTAATTTCTCCATTTGTTTAAATTTATTTATTAACTCCGCGTTGTCTATTATAACTGTTTGTGCACTGGGCGTGGCTTCAGAAATTGGCTCGAAATAGATAGAAGATGGTGGAGCTGAAGGTGGTGTTCTTTGAAGTGCCGTACTTCTTCTACCAAACGGCTAATCATTTATCGCTTGTTCCGTGCTTCCAGTAGTACTAGAAGTGGGATCACCCTGGTTGCTTACCGACGGTATCCTTTGCACTGTCGCGTTGCTTGCTCCAGAATCCGTGGAGCAACCCGATAAATCGGGGTGGGATTTAGAATCTGAGTTTGGACCCACCTGAAGTATGATATTGTTTATACCCGACATTTATTTTTTTTTGTTGACCATCTGCTATACTGTTTCTCTACTACGTAGGGATTGAATACCACAACCGTTCGAAATACATTACATTGCCTAGGATGCGCCACGAGGAGGCTGTCAACTAGCACCCCAACAATATATTTGATATGAAAATTTGAATCGATTTGGAATGATTTTATATTCAACGCCATCGCTTTTGTATATAACAAAGTCAGCCGATGTAAACGCATGCACGCGAATTATATACAAACATGTTGACAATGTGCATGCTAAAATTGTAGATATTCGTGGCATATGAGATAAAAATCAGTGTAAAATGTAGACTTTTAAATAACATTACACTCGATAATTTTTATATAATTAGCAGGTATATTCCCATGTGGCATAATATAAATGCTGAGCAAGGTTGCGGTATATAACCAAATCAATATAACACGTGTCTCGTCCCAAAACCTATATATAGCGTCTATCATCCAACTAAACAAATTACCAATTTGTACCAAAAAGTTTATAAAATTAATCCAATCAAAATATTGATTGATAAATTACATAAATCATTATATTGTGAATCATCTCAAAATCAAAATTCACTTAAGTTTTATATAATCTCATTTTGAATAACAAGGGTTGAATTTTAAACTTTTCATTTATATATCTCAAAAATTATGACAAGAATTTATTTTTAGTTTTTAATCCAAAATGACGATAAAATTTCTAAAGAATCCCGAAACACATGTAAATTTCGAGGAATTCTTCCTTTAATATAAATTTGAGCCGTATTTAGGCAGATAATGTATATCAGTTGAATGCAGCTCGTTCCTATCTAAGTGTTTGATCGACGTTGAATTAAATAAAATGACAATAATAATATTATTATATTGTTATGTACTCAGAGTATAAAGACTTTTAATGTGTCAAGATCGATTGGTTTAAGAAGTTATGAAAGATCGATCAAAAAAATGTGTGTGAGGTCGAAACTGAACGTACCTCTATATATACAGCAAGATTTCACGATAAAATTTTGTATTTGGATATTTTAAGCCAACATATTAAAATGATCGATTATATTTTGCTGTCTGATCGATTAGAATTGATAATGTTATTTTGTAAACCAAATATTATTGTGTATGCTGATTTAGAAAGTATGTAATGTACATAAAATTCAATTATAACCGGTGGCGATGATTTGGTTAAATTTCGCATACCTGTTTAAAAAAATGATTCATCAAATTGACAGCCGCATTATTAAATCCCACCCAAAAAAAATGTTGTTGCATAAATTATGCAAATCTGGTGTATAGTATATAAATACATAACTCCACCCAATAAATTAAATTATTTTAATGTCAATTTAGCATAACAACGCGTTACCCTTCAATTGCATAAATATAACCGACGTTGTTATCCCTGTAAATAACAAATAAAATTTGAATTTTTTTTTGTCACATAAGCTAAAGTAAATAATAATATACAAAATTAACCAATAAATCCTTTTCGGTTATGGTATATAATACACCGCATGAAAAAGGACTTGGCTCCATAATATTCTCATTTAAATTTAATTTGTCATAATCATTTTACCCGCGCGCAGATTTTTTTATTTTTTTGTGGCAGCGAATTAAATATCCACTGCCGCACAACGAACAAATATTATTATGAGGACTTTCACACCTGGGATCCGTTTTCTTGAAAATTATCCTTTTAAATTATTACATAATCTTTTAAATAAAATTATTGTATGTATATAAAACCGTGTTGGTCCTTACGTATATATACCCGCGTGTACACGAATAAATAGGTGGATTACCATTAAGTCAAAATTTTCTTCATTTTACTTATTATCATTTTTATTTTTGTTGACTCAAAATCAGGTTCCAACGTCTTTTATAAATTTGCTAAAATATGCCGATTGTATAGGATAGAATAATCTCGATATACACCGCACACTTATACCTATATATATACGTATACGTTTATGCACAAGTACAAAATATATTAAACGTAAAATCCTTATGGTCTCAGGTGTATTTTGTAAATTTTTTTTATTTTCTCCAGTAAACGAAAAAAAAAAATCTTTACAGTTTATAAGACAATTTCACCAAAAATAAAATACAAGATATCCCTTAAGATATAAAAATCTGTCCACTAAACTTGAATTAAACAACTTAAATCCTTAGAGGATATTTATAATTGCATTGTACAAAATGAAATGACACACACACACACACATACAAACAATATTATGCGAGTTGAAAATTGTGCGGGCGGAGACATAAAGGGTTATAATTGAAAGCATTCAATATGTCTAAATTTACGATAAATTACAATCAACTTACCTTTAATCCATTTTTAAGTCCAGAGAAAATTGTTTTGTACAGTAATCCAAATAGAGCAATGGAAATAAATTTTTTTCTTATTCTTACGTTTTTCTTAAGGTAGGATAAAGACATAAAAAAATAATAATAACAATAATAACAAACTAGCAGATATACTGGAGTTTTCCAATTTAAGGAAAACTTAAGATTTATAAATTTTTTCATCTTACGTATTTTTCCTTCTTGTAATGGAGGAAAGAACTGCAAATTGATTTAAGTTTCGTTATACTTTGCGGTTAAACAAAGAGAACAAACTTTTAATCCTGATATTCTGCATTTGAACGAGATTTTGTCAAATCGAGATTATAATGTTAAATCGCAGATGGGGTTATTGACTAGTAAATATATAAATGGCGATTTATTGGAAAATGTTTTGATTAATTCGTAGGAAATTAGTTCAAAGTATAAAATTTTTCAAAATTTTTAAATCTTCGAATAAAACTAAAATCTGATTGTGATGCTTCCAACAGTACAAAACTTTTTCTTTCAAATTTATTATACAGAATATATTCAAACTATCAGTATTTTTGTGTATCTCAACTGAAATGGCCGGATCATGAACACGGCACAGACATTTTTATCGCGTATTTCTATAAAAGTCCTTACTAATTCGTTTAGTTTAACGCTTTTGTATCTAATACGCCAAACAGATTACTAATGTGACAACAAAACTAACAATTGCACGTCCTCTACTTCAACCGAATAATTTTTTATAAGTTTTCGAAATGTCATTTAATTATGTGGACAGAGGTGAACATCAATCACAATTCGTGTCGTAAATTGATTACTAATTGCTGTAGCTCTACCCAATAATTTACCAACTTAAAGTGAACAAAAATCCTCCATTTTCGAACTAAATACCAGGTGTATTTTCGAATGGGAATATTTCAACGGAGCTGGTTGATAATTGCTTCATTAATATGTTGGGGCTGTTGTTATAAGAGATCGATTCTATTTCACTGGTTTGAGGTGTTGTTCAGATTTCAGTTCAGGTTAGATTATCAACATGCTGAGAGATTTGACATCCTTGAGATTGTCGTTATAAGTTATTCCATGGGAACAAATCGTAAACACACGGATCTTGCGGTCTGTACCCGGATGAAGTTTCTCAAGTTTGTCTAGACCCCACTGAGGTGGAAGTAGACTCGGTTCTTTGATTATAACTATGTTTCCAATTTCTATATTTGACAACGTTGAAATGATATTAAATATTCACACGACCATATTCTCCAAAAATCTTGTACTAGCTTCTGAGATAACCTCCAACGATTGCTTAAGGTCAAGATTCTTTCACTAATATATTGATCAGATGCAGCGATTGATGATTCCTCGATAATAAAATGTCCGGAGTAGGTCATCTCGATTTCTGAAGATGTATGGCGCATAGTGGTCTAGAATTAAGACATGATTCTATTTGGCTTATCTTTGTTGACATTTCTTCGTAGCTCAATACGATTACATACCGAACACTCTTTTAAGGTGATATTTAGATAATTCCCCCGAAGTAGGGACTTACCGGGGCATTAAAATACCACTTTTGCCTGATAAAATGTTAATTATTTCTGAAAAATAAATTTTTTGCTGAACTCCTTTATGCCAATCTTCAATTGTTTACCTGCGCCTCTAATTGCTGCACAGTAACCATTGTAGATGTGATTGCATTGTAGTCCTGGGCGGGAAATAAATCGTTTCAGTGCATCTATGAAGGCATTTGTTGTTCAATCACTAACAAATATGTTCTGCCTTTGTTATCGTATACAGATAAATGCCGCTATGCAAGGATTGCACATTTTTTGAACCCGCGTAATCGACTCACGTGTTTGTAAAGGGACAAAATGGTCTAACACGCGACGCTGGCAATTGTCCCATTAACTGAGTTGCTTCCTTTGTGTTAAACCGGTGACAACGAACATACATGTTTTAAATTATTTGTTTGACATTTATAATCCTCCAATATTGGCTCCTGATTTGGCTTAAAACTAAATGACATGCTCCATGCAACGTTTTAGCATAGGTTTCTTGAATAATTAATTTAGTAAAATTATGATTTTTTGGCAGAATAATTGGATGATTAGTGTCGAACGATGCTATCGAGTTTTTGATTATTCCTCCTACTCGTAGGATACCTACTTTGTTGGCAAATGGTCGTAACTGCCAAAAAGAAGTTTTATTGCTTACGTTAAAACCGCTCTCTAACAATTTTATGTCTTCGTGAAATGCATAATTCTGAATGTTATTGGTTATTAAGTTTCGGCTGCCCCTTAATTCATCAGCCGACAGTGGACCGGATGTTCTTTTTATGTAATCCTTTCATCTGCATATTTATCCAAAATGTCACATTGACGGTTCCGTGGTGGTTATGATTTTCTTCATTTCATTCTGAGTATTGAAAATTTAATGAACACCACAGGTCGTTGTTTTGGATTTATTTATGCGTAAAGCCTCATTACGCCGCGTTAGTGAGTTTATCTTCTCATTTGACGTGAAACCAACAGGTTGGACTGACGTTGTTTTGTATTTCTGCTACACGATTTCCTATGAATACCTTCCACTTGTCCAGGAGTAGTGTTTAAATCCGAGTAAGCATATATTGATGTTGGCTATTCATTAATCTTGGTAACAAAACTGCTCCGCATAGATCTAGTCATGGTGTATTAAGCTACCCTTGTTTTTGATGTTGGTAACGTAACTTTAAGGTTTCCGAATCTTAAAATCACCCTGCTGAATATATGACAGCAGCATATCCCGCTATGACTAAATTTAAATTTTAAAGCTGTAACTGTTGTCGAAATTTTATGCAAAGGTCTTCCAGGTGAGCAGGTATTTTTCATCCCAACCTATGTTTTTGCGGTTATATTTATGGGAGCCATCGGCCTAGTGGATGAAATGTCCTTGCGATGTTTGATAGGACATTTCGCTTGATGTTAACCTTTAGTGCAGTTAGGATTGCTGCCACCATAAAGCTTGATTCATCTCTTTGAGGATCTGCTGTGATTTCAAATTTCGTAAGTTCTTAATCTTCCTCTGGAATTGTTTGTAGTGGCTGCCTTGAATTGCTGCACTATGTTCCAGAGTTGTAATCTCCACATTTCAACAATTCAATTAGCTCGTTCTGCAGGATTAGTATTTCGTCTAACGAGTGTGGCCCAGTCAAGACATCATCGACATAAAAATATCTTTTTCAGACTTCTGCTGCTTGGGAATATATAGTTTCTTCGTCATTTGCCAGCTGATGTCATGCTCATATCGCCAGGTATGTATGGTGCTGAGGTAGTGGAATAAGTTACTGCTGTTAATTTGTATATTGCTGCGATGGCTTACTTGGATCATCTCGCCAGACTATATTGTTTGCAGTTCCTGATGTTCTTCGGTGACCTTTATTTATCGATATATTTTCTCGGTATCGGCAGTGAAGCCACATTTATACCTTCGCCATATTATATCACGATTGAAAAATGATCTTGCTGGAGAGTTAGTTCAATTAGTTGTGCATCTTTAAGGCAGCTGATCTGAAGATGCTTTTATTGAAGCATCAACACCACTCAAAGTTTAGTTTTTGTGCTTGTCTTCTTTATTATGTGGTAACTAATATTTTTTCTTTGTTGATTCGTATGCTGGAACCAACCATGTCAACTTGGGAAAGATATACGAATTGACATGCACCTCAAAGTCAGGGGCCAATCTGGGTTTAATTTGTATACTTGTTTTCTTGGTTGGTATCCTTTTATCCATTCCGGATATTTCCATGTTCGTCTTTTGTTTGGTGAGGCTTATCCTCTGAGCGGTCGATTCGTCGATATATATGTTGCCTGAGAACCGATATCATTGAAAATTCTGGAAAATTCTTCCGCTCCATTATTTAATTTTAGTTTCATACTATAGCGCAGTTGCTATAGAAGTACGAAAGTCGTGTGTGCTCAATGTGCCGTTATGGCGGTATGTAGATGTAATAAGGATGGTTGGCCTGCTGACAGGTATTGCATAGTGTTTATGAATCACATCATCTGTGGATAACACCTAAACACATTTTACACAATTTGGGCTAATATTTTTGAAATTGGTGCAATTTGTGATTAAATGATTACTCTTCCAATTTGTTCAGTACCCTTGAATTGTACTGTGGTGAGTATATGGCGAATTTTTTTTACAAGTAGTTATTGATCCTACCTTATTGATCTTGTAGACAGTCTCCTTTTCTTATGGAATTATCATTTCTATTGACTGGAATCTAGTTTCTAAGAATTCAAAGAAATTATCCAGTGATGCCAACTTTCTAGTATCTTCCAATTTTTGCTCATAAAATTTATGAGATTCACTGTCTAATTTTGGCAGCAACAATACCAATAATAATGGATCCTTTGATATGATACCGACATCTAGATTGGCGATCCATTGTAGAGTTTCTCTAGCTGTGTCGACTAGTTTCCTTATTGGGTGACAATAGAGGTGTTCAGTAGACTAGATGCGTGATCTGTTACATGACTTTTTAAGTCATGCATTTATGTTATTTTTGGTTAGTTCTTTATTATTGTGCACTACCTGAGTAAATATATCTCAAAATGTTACCCAATTTTGATAATTGAGTTAATTGTTTTAAGTTTTCCAGTTTGTCATCTAACTGGGCTACCATGGAACCATACTGCATTTCCCAATCAGTACATTGCTCGATGTATATATAATTATCTTGATTCTTATATACAGCTTCTGGATGTGATGCTGCTAAATTCGACCATTTGCTTTTTATTTTATCGTTCTTGCTTCTGCCATAATTATTATTTTGTATTTAGGTCAATGTCGCAATTTTTTTTAATTGCTGCGAATCATTTTTGATGTCTTGATGTTGATCTTCGAAGTTTCCTCGTGTTTTGTTATCACCTGATTGTACCCAGTTTCTAAAAGTTTCATTTAAAGTATTTATTAGATTGCTATGTCCTTTGAGATTTTTCGAGTTGTACTCAAATACTCATGATCCTTATTAAATGTAAATTGTCGACTCATGAGTTGGTCAAATATTCTTGTTTCTCTATACAAGTTTATTCTCGTTTTTTTGATTTGAGCACAAATTTCACCTTTTTTGTGCTAAATCTTCGACTTTCACTGTAGCTCACTTTTCTGTTGGACTTATAGAATTTCAATAATAAATAATTTTCCAAGCACAGAAATGTGGTTGCTGATTCGTTTTACTTAACTTAGGTGTGGTGCGGTTGGATTCTACTAATGGTTAAGCCCTCCACCTTGAAATGCTTTGAAAGAAATCATAGAATTTTGTCTATTTCCAACAGAAACATTAATTTTGAACATATTGTCTACATTCTCTACATAGTCGACGCCATTTCATTAATTGTCTACATACATTGTCTACTCATGTAGAATATTAATTAATTTCGCATCGGAGATAATACGGCACAATACTGCTCGAAACCCGTCCTTTTTCGTTCCTTTTTCAAAGATAAGGAGTTACCCAAATTGATGGGATCCGCTTTTAACCCTTACAAAGACGCGTTTATGATGATATCATAAATGTTACATTTTTTAAAATATCGGTTTTCGGGGGGGATTTTCAAGATACCAATTTTGTATTTTAATACGAACTCACTTTTGCACGTTCTTCAAGAAGTTCACGAACGAGCAACCGGCAAGTATCTTTAAGAGCGCTCACTCCAATTATCGGTCGTAATAATCGTCCCACCAAACAGGCTGTGCGCGCTATAGTGGACAAATTTGTGTCAAAATATTCATAAATGGATGTTTCAGCGCCAGTGAGACAACGCACCGGTCGAAATACCGAAAATATCGCAGCTGCCTATCGTAAGTGCTTCAGATAAAAATGAGCTAAATCATTCGATTTCCATTCACAGGAATTGGGTATCTTTCAAGCCACATAGTGAATTTTGCGTAAACATCTTGCCTTACGCCCTTACAAGATCAAATTAACTCAAGAACTGAAGTCTCTTGATCATTTGATCATTTCAAGCGCCGAAACTTCTCCGATTGTGGTTCTCTAAAGTTAGAAGAAAATCCTGAATTTCATCGAAAAATCATCTTCAGCGAATGAACTCATTTTTTCCTTAATGGTTTTGTCAATAAGCAAAATATGCGTTAATGGACCCAGTTAACAAATCTAGATGTACTTCAAGAGACTCCAATATAACCACAAAAAGTGACCGTGTGGTGGGAATTTCATGCCGGAGGTGTGATTGGATCATATTTTTTCATCGATGAAAATGATCACAGTATTACTGTGAATGAAGTTCGCTATTATGCCATGTCGGAAGACTTTTTTTTGGCAAGAATTAGATTGACTTGACATCAGTGATATGTGGTTCCAACAAGATGGTGCCACATGCCATACAGCTGGTCAAACACTTTATCTATTGAAGGGGAAGTTCGGTAACCGTGTAATCTCGAGTAATGGTTCGGTCGAATCACTTGGATGAATTTTTGATATGGATGGCTTTAATTCTGGGGTTAGGAACAACAGGAACAATATCAAACTCCAAATTTCCAACGTTCCGGCCGATATGTGTGCGAAAGAGTGGAGACAAATTGGCTCAATAGAAGCGATCACTGCAAACGTGTTCGCCGACGGTCATATGAACGAGATCGTTTTAAAAATATAATAATTCAAAGCTTGATCAAATGTAGCAAGACGAATTTGCCCAAAATTTGACTCGTTCAGAAACGTTAAATTATCCTCAAAGAGGAGAAACAGTACCAAAACATTCGAGAAGGCTAGGTTTAGAACGACCTCCGTGGAAGCTGCAAGAACGGGAAGGAAGTAGATCATTTTCTCTGCTGCAGCACCAATATTTGGGTAGTTCCTTATGAATAAAATAACAAAGTGTGAGAAATTATAAAGTTCTAAATGCGGGATGCAAAACTGACTTCCTTTTCTCACACAAAGAGGCTAAATCTAAAATATTCTATAGTAAACTGGCTGACCTGGCGAACCTCGTTCCGCCCCAAATTACTTCGTTCCGAGCAAATACTTTTGCCCTTCACAAAAATTTATTTTGATGAAAGAAAAAATCAAACAACTCAACTCAATTCTCAATAGACTGATTGAGTTGAGTGGCCGTTTCATTCTCTTTTTCATCGAATTCAACACTAAAGTATTGAAAGGGAATGAAATGTCGATTGAAACTCAGGCATCTATAGAAAATTGAGTTGTTTTTGGATTTTTGCTCTCAGTGTGGAACTGAATTGGAGGCAGTTGGAATTTTAAGAATTCAATGTATTTTATTCGAGTGGAATTAAATCGAATACAGATGCAAATCAATACAATGCACTGTGGTAAACAACATTTTTCGTTTTGTTGTCCGGCGCGTAAATGAACAACCATGATGGTTTGCCAACTCTCGAACACGCGACGTACAACTGCCTTTGAGAAAAACACAGAAATTCCGGATTTATTCCGCACACTTCCAAACGAACGGGGAACTGAATGCGCTTGAAGTCGAACGGAATGTCAGTTGGAATCAGAGGACTTCGGAATTAGAACATCCTCTCTTTTAAATTTGCCCTTGATGATCGCCGCTTGAATCACGTTGTTCATCATTGATGATCGCCGCTTGAATCACGTTGTTCATCAGTTTCTTTACAGCCAATCGCGTTTCGTTACACAATCTCGGATGTTTCAAATTACGCAGCATAATTATCACAGATTCTACCTTGAGCATCAAGTTATGCGGTGGTATTCCCGACAAATCAAGCGAATTCAAAAACTCGGTCGGATAGTTGGTTGCTTGTATCAACGTATTTCCACAGCGATTTGGTTCAAAAAAATAATTCAGAGTGTCAACATTATTGTTCTTTGGTGCCAAAATCGCCGTTCGCTGAGCCAATCGTGATCCATATAATTTCGGCGGATGTCCGGAACCAATTTCGTGATAAGCTCTTCCTCCGACGTCGTGAACATGCAAAAATTCAAAGGAAACGAAATCGATCCGGTCAAAACATGAACAGGAATTTGGCCATTGCTAAGCGCTAACAGTTGTTTTGAAAAATCAGCAGTTGATGAGTCGTTCTGTAGCGCAACTCTCATGTTCGTGGTCAACTGCAGCTTCTTCACATAGCAACACAAACTTGACGATTTCAGACATGCATTGAGTTCATCTGCAGCTGTTGATCTCGTAATGACAGGCAGCGTTTAACGAAAATCGCCAGCCAGCAGAATCATCGTCCCACCAAAACTTCTTGAGTCACTTCGTAAATCCTTCATCGTTCGATTGAACGCTTCCAATGATCGTTTATGAGCCATTGTGCACTCGTCCCAGATGATTATTTTGACCTTGGTCATCGCCGAATTCTTGGTAATTAAGCACACTGGCTTGTGCCACGGTCCAGCAATGTGGCTGCGATTCCCGATGATGCTATAACGCTATTTCAGATCTCGAGCGCATTTTGGCCAAAAATTAAATCAGAAAGGGTTTGCCTTTTCTACCTGGAGCACCGCCGTTTCCTTCGTCAACTACCTTCATCAATGCATCGTACACGTTCTTTTGCTGTGCATTAAAAAGCGGGACATTTGTTCGCACTCTTTGGCTCATTGAATTTCGATCGTACTCTTTGGGTTTTTCCGAATTTTCTTTTTTCCTAAGCCGCCACTGTATTGAGACGAACAAAGCAAAAAAAGCATGCCGCCTCTGGTGGGGCTCGAATCCAGTACCTGCCGGCCCCAAGCTACCATACTACTACACGAGCGTATATTACCGCTGCATATGCCTCTTTGGATGCGTCAGCGAATCCATGAAGTTCTAGGGTTTCAGTTGCATATATCCATCGTGGGAACTTCAAATTGGTTAAATTGTTAAGTTGATTACGAATGAGAGACCATTCCTCAGCAATATCTCGAGGGAGCTCATCATCCCAGCCAATGCCCTTAACCCAAAGCGACTGGAACACAATTTTTAAACGAATAGTTATCGGTGATAATACGCCTAAAGGGTCAAAGAGTCGGGAGGTCGCGGATAAAAATGACCGGTTATGCAAGCCTCCTGGATTGAGCAAACATATGGTTTCCTGTTGCAGCTGTAAGGCTGCTTCCAACGTTTCTCCATCTAGCATCAGATCATCCATAAAGAAGTCCCGTTTTAGGTTTTGGAGCCAATAGGCTATTCGCTTTCAAGTCTATCTGCAAGATAATTTAGTGACTGTGTCGGAGGAACGGTGCGGGACTAGTACCATAAGTGACTGTAGTCAGGCGGAAGTGCTGGATTTTGGAGCATGAGTTTTCACGCCAAATGATCCTCTTGTAATCTCGATCATTTCGGTGGACAAGGATTTGGCGGAACATCTTTCGATGTCAGCCGATAGAACAAATCTATACTTGCGGAATCGGATTAGGATGGAATTAGATTATCTTGAATAGTAGGGCCTACTACAAGATTGTTGTTCAATGATTCTCCGGACGGGGACTTGGTGGTCCGCATCGAACACTACCCGGGCCTTGGTAGTGCTACTGAATGTTTTGAAAAACAAAGATAAAACAAAGGTGTGGAAGATAAAATAATTGGTTGGAATGTTTCGCAATTTCTCGGTCAGGAATAATTTCCATATGCCCTAATGTTAGGTATTCATTCATAAAACGAGTATAGGATTCTCTGAGCAGCGGATCTGCTATCAATCTTTTTTCAAGCAAATAAAACCTTCGGAGTGCTTGCAGAAAGCTGTCACCAAGGTTTGGTGGGCACTGGAGGAATGGCAGCGCGGTTGATATACGGTTATCTGTTTATATTACATTTTCATTGAATAAATTCATGGACTTCATTTCCTCATCATTCATGTTTGGCTTAGTAGCTATGGACCATTCGAACGAGTCGTTCTTTAACTGAACATGTAATGATTATAAGTGATCATTGGTAAGTGTGGTAGGATCAGCCAATTTAAAGCTTCCCCCATAATCCAAGGGTATTCTCTATATGTGCTACTTTACCGGCAGTCAATGAGTGGAATAGGTGTTCGCAACCAAGTAAGATATCGATATGGGACGGCGTTTTAAAGTTGGGATAAGGTAAGGGTTTAAGATAATTGAAGTATGACTTTTCATCGTCAATCAATTCCATTGGCAATTTAGAGCAAATGGTAGAAAGGATATTAGCTCTTGTACTGATAACATAGTCATGATCTACACAAGAACGAATTATCAAATTTGCTACTCTTTTTGAAAATCCAGCATTAGAATTATTCAATATTTCAACTGAAATATTAGCCCTTGATCTTGGAACCCTTAAATGGTTGATACACATTTCTGTGACAAATGAATGTGTTTACCCTGAGTCGAGTTAGGCTCGAAATTTCATCCAATTCCCGCAACCATCTTCAATCTCAATTTCGGCCGTAGGGAGGACGGCTATCATACGTTCTTTTGGTTCAATATAATTGGCTACGACTAGGCGGATTGTGACATCATGTATGACGGTCCGGAACTCTGGGGCGAATTATTTTGAGGAATGTGTAGTAAGGAATTATGTCTCTTATTACACTTAAAACAGGTTTTACTATTTTTACAGCTGGTTACGATATGTTCATCGCTTAAACAGTCAAAATAACGATTTAAACTTTTGATTAGTTCTCGTCGTTCGGGAACATTTTGGTTGTGGAATTTAGAGCGTGAATAACTTGTGGTTCTCATTAACACATATCGGACATCGGGTTTCAGGTTTTATGTGGAATGATTTGGATGAGGTAGGTAAGCTCGGTGGATTGTGGCTACGTTTCGCACCAGATTCTCCTAATGCATCACTTCTCTTGGATAAGAATGTCAACAGTTCATCGAGTTTCTCTGTAGCCATATAAATCACTTTGGGACCAAGCGATTTCAATCCACGAATGGTTTCATCTAAATTATCGAACATTTTCATTAAGTGGGTTGAAGAAGGATTCGAACCAATTTTGGGTAGTGATAAAAATCTCGAATATAGGTTTCGACAATTTCTTTATTTTTATCATATTTCTTGATAAGAAGTGACATACGGACAAGTATGCTGAACCACGTGGCTGCCCCAACAGATATTTAAATTTCTGAGCGGGTGACAGTGATTTGTACTCATGAACGGTCGAAATGAAAATGTCATAAAAGGATTGCCAATTCTTATAATTATCGTCGAAAGTAGGAAGCGTTAGTCTTGGTAGTTTAAAATCTGATTTGAAATTAGTAAGCACAGAGTGATCCATACTATCATCCAATTTGGTAATTGGTTGAATACTGAATTTGCGCATTAATGATTGAATTTTCGTAGACAGTGGGAAGTATTGGTCATCAAGATCTTCCATTTCGAAGACCACTTCGGAATCTAATTGGAACAGTTTCTCTTCGGTGGCGACAAACGGGAATTCAAACGGCCTTACGTTTTACAAGCGCACCGTGAATTTTTGATCAAAGTCGGTAAAATTTAAAAAATTTTAGTTCAGTATAATTGCTGGACGATTGTGTGATTTAAGAGCCTCTCAATATAATGAAACTTTATTCAAAAACAAGTCATGCTAAATATATAAAAAAACTTTGGGAAACAACAGCCACCGATGTTTTGTAATATTGCACTACAAAAAGTAAATCTTATCTCGGATTGGCTGAAGTAGCTAAAATTAAATTGGCCGTTCCTGCTACACAAGTAAGTGTTGAAGGTAACTTTTCAACGTTAAATGCAGTCCTAATTGAAAAAGACACACTTTGACAATATTTAAATGTACAAATAATTAAATTAAAAACTTCAATAATTTTTAATTTTAGATTTAACATTTTTAATAAAAACTTATATATGTGTGAATTTATTAGAAACAATTTTGTAGATAAAAATAATTTATTTTATTTTATTATTTTAATTAAATTCAACAAATAATATTTGAACCGTTTTTGGAACCGACCCGATATTCAATGGACTGTTCGGAACGGAACCGAACCGGAGCTTAATAATTAGGACCGTACCCGAAATCCGGAATGAAAAACATTTCGGTACCAGTCTCTGTGTGTAGCAAGGGCTTAAATTAATTACGTGTAATAAATAAATTAAGCAATAATTAATAGTCGCTTCGTTATACAATACATGCGTGATAGCAAATACAACCAACCATTTCTTCGGTATGCTATACGATTTAACAAACGTAAAATATTGTAAAGTATATACCTTTAACATGACCTTACCCTCTTACAACAACAAGAACGATATGTATGAACACATTTCTATAATTTCCTATTACGATTTCATTTCGAGTTTACGCGAGTATTGTGATTAGTTACGCCTTTTGGCCAATATGCGGTTGATGGTGTTTATACCAACCATACTTTTCCAAGAGTTATTAATCAATGAAATGGAAAATTGTTAAATCTATCAAATTATCATAAAGCCGCATGCAATAAAAGTTTATCACGAAAATTATTTTATATAAAGGCGGGTTTTTACGTATTGTATATGTGCGGTGGTCATGTAATAATTTTGCTCATACAATGATATAGTCTTGTTTGGTAGAACGATTCATTCAAAGAATATTGTAAAATCCACGCGACAAACAATATATGCGAAAGCCACCTTGAGGTCATAAATCTACAGCTATGTGTATGAACACAAAACCGAAGTTAAACTGTCAACATTTTCTATTTAGGTCCATAAAAATATTCTTATTTCAAATATTGACTTTTGGATAATTCTTTATGTCCGCCTTCAACATAAAAAATTCACACCTGTAAAATAAATACATTAGCTTAGTTTCGGTACCAGACTCGAATCCAAGTGATTCTACCTAAACCGATTTCAGATATCGTTATATGTTGCCAAACAATTAAACAACACGAGAGTCAAACCAAACATCAACAAAATACTAAACAATGCATACAAAATTTCTATTCACACAAAAACAGTTCTCAAACCCCCCGAAGGGATGTTCTTAATGTCCCGCATGACAACACCTTCCAATGAATTTATATAATTTGGTTTTATATTCCAGGAACCCACAAAATAATTGAACGACGAAACCAAAGCCCATATAATATTCACAGTACACACAATAAGATGATTTTAGTGTCGGAGCATACCTGCGACTCAATTATTCATCCTTTAAGAAATGTGTATGTTGTTTGTCGCGCACACAAAAGATGTTTTAGAGTAAATAAAAATAAATAAATAAAAAATCAATAAATAAAATATTTTGACAAACCCAAATAATAATAATAAAAATATTATTAATGGATTTCATATTGAAAGGATATCGTTTTTGTGGATACCAAGGAGTACATTATATTAACAAATTTATGAATTGTTTGTTTAAAATGCCAGGACTCTTGATAAGGCATCCGAGATATAATTTATCATAATAACGAAATTATTATTCATATGAGAATTGAGATTCTGAATATTAAAAAATAGGATCTTCTGAAATTTGTTTAAAGTTAACTGAATTAGATTAATCATTGCGGGATTAGCTTGTTGTACATATTGGTTATGAATGAGTGGTACTATACGTACCAGTTAAATGGTCTTATTATTATGCGGTATGAGGCCCAAGGGATTTCGCATGCATTATTTATACAAATATATCCTTTGTCGTTAACAAGAATTTGAGGGATAAGGTTTCTTTTTATTGATAACGACAAAGGTTTTTTTTACATTGACTCTACAAATCATTCTAGTACGTCCAGTTGCGAGATATTGTACTCCTTAAAATGAGTTTTAGTTCAGACGAGTGGAGAGATTTCACTACTAGATACATGTGGTTATTCCGATTGAACAAAAAAGTTACCTAGGCCAGCTTCAGAGTATATCGGAAACCTTGGATAGCCAGGTACTGCCCTATTCTCTGGAAGTACAGCGAATCATAATAAAATCGACGATAATAATTGAATTAATGGCAAGTCTAAGTAAAATATATCTAAACTTATAGAAACACATGGTAGGATGAGAGTTGTACTGACATATTTCAGTCACACAACGACAAATAAAATATGAGTAAAATACGAGTAACATCGAAGAACTTGATACTCAGACTGGTAAAGTCGTCTCATCATCACTACATAGTATAAAACAAAGTCGCTTTCTCTGTCCCTATATCCCTATGTATGCTAAGATATGGTGATTGAAGAGGAAGGTTTATATGTATTATAACATCTATTAAATAGTGGAGAAATACTGTTATTTTTGAGGTTTCTAATGTGATGTCGTAAATAATTACATTTTTTCTGCTTACATTGCAAACGCAGGCTGAACCCTACGAGATTTATCAAAATAATGTACTAAGTATTGTACGCATTGAAAAGGTCTACAGAAAACTCCGCGATGGTATATGTCTATCTCTTATGGATATCCCACAATAACATTTTTTGTCATTTATTTTTTACGCTTCAAAATCCGTTGCGTAGTTTTAAAGATCTAAGCATACATAGGGATATAGAGACAGAGAAAGCGACTTTGTTTTATACTATGTAGTGATGATTTAAAAATTGCGGGACATAGCGTTTCTCATTTGTTGTTGATGATTGTTGCTTATCTTTTGTTTTTAGTCGCACGAATTTAATTAAAATCGTAGTTTAAGTTGAGGCATTTCAGTTAAAAAAAAGAACTGAATAGAATAGGTAGCTTTTGTTTTTTATGATTATTGATTATCATTTGTTTCTAAATGGTAAGTATTTAGATATTTTTGCTGCGGCACATACTTATAGTATGTCAATTTGTGCATAGGTAATCATACATATAGAACTGAGTAAATTTTGTACAGAAATTATAAAGTCATGTCTGGAAGACGTCGTCGTTCGAACATAGGTCGTAGTACAGTGAATGCCAGAAGAGTACGTTCAGCACGAGGTGAAGAATCGTCAACGGAACGTGAGGCTCGCCTCAGTCAGGCTCGGGATAGATATAGAGCTGAGAGAGAGAGAGAGAATCTTCAGTAGATCGTGAGGTTCGCCGCAGCCGGGATCGAGATAGGCATACGGTTCAGAGGGACAGAGAATCATCAGTAGAGCGTGAGGCTCGACTCAGCCAGCTTCGAGATAGATATAGAGCTGAGAGAGAGAAAGAGAATCTTCAGTAGAGCGTGAGGTTCGTCGCAGCCGAGATAGGGATAGACATCGAATACAGAGAGCCAGAGAATCATCAGCACGAGTTACTAATTCATGTGTAATTAAAGAAAATTCTGCCATGAATTACGATCCTTCGATTTCTTACAAGGACGATAGTATAGTATCAATAGGTACTATGTCAGTAGTGTGTGAACATTGCTTGGCATTGAAATTCAAGGACGAATCGAAAGGCATGTGTTGCTTACAAGGAAAAGACAAATTAGAAGAAATTCTCCCTCCACCTGAACCACTTCACTCTCTTCTTACGGGTGATCATCAAAAATCCAAACAATTCATGCGCAATATACGCCGTTATAATAACGCATTTCAAATGACCTCTTTTAAGAGTAAGCAAGTCGTTGAGCGTGGGTTCATGCCTACATTTAAAATTCAAGGGCAAGTGTACCAGCTGAGAGCTTGCTACCACTTCGACCCGATGATCACAAATTTCTGCAAATATATTTTATTGCAGATCCAGATACACAAGCATCTACGCGGTGTTCAAGTGTTGCACAGCCAATTGATGAAGATTTGATTAGATCTTTCCAAGATATGTTACATTCTCATAATTGCTACATACAGTCTTTCAAAACTGCGATTGAGAGTGTTCCAGCAGATACTCCTGACTTTAATGTCGTAATCCATGCAAATAAAGTTCCTGTTGGAGAACACAGAGGACGATACAACGCGCCTTCCACGAGTCAAGTAGCAGTGGTGATAGCTGGACAGCAATTTGACAAAAGAGATATTGTATTGCATAGTCGTGATGATAATTTGCAAAAATTTCAGAGTTACACAGATCTTATGACAGCTTACAATATCCGTTGATGCTATATTTCGTGGAGAAAATGGTTATGCCATTAATATTTCTCAAGTTGACCCAATCGGTGGTACACCTCTGCGTAAAACAGTGTCATGTATGAACTACTCCGTATAATGACAAGACGTAACAATTTCAACACTTTGCTTAGATATGGAATGTTAACAAACCAATACTTGGTAAATCAATATGCGAAAATTGAATCTGAGAGATTGGCCTACATCCGTAATAATCAAACTAACTGGAGAGCCGAAAATTACGTTCATCTTCAGGATGCTTTACAGGCGAATGAACAGTTGGTTATACTACCTTCATCATTCACAGATGGACCTCGATATTTACACGAAAAATCGCAAGACGCCATGACTTACGTCAGATTACGGCAAACCTGATTTATTTATAACTGCAACATGTACCAATTTAACTCCACAAGACAGATACGATATAGTTAACAGAGTCTTCCATTTAAAAGTACAGAAACTCCTGCACCTCATTAACAAGTCTCATATATTCGATCCGCCGCGCTGTCATATGTACACAATAGAATGGCAGAAACGTGGCTTGCCACATGTACACCTGCTGGTGTGGTTAGTGAACAAAACTAGACCAAACCAAATTGACAGGGTTATTTCAGCTGAATTACCGGATAAAGATGAAGATCCTATCCTGTACGAAATCGTTAAGAAACATATGGTACACGGCCCTTGCGGGACTTTAAACCCGAATTCTCCATGTATGCGAGATTCTAAATGCAGCAAAAAATTTCCGAAGTCGTTCCAAACTCAAACAAGTACTAGCGATGACGGATATCCCAAATATCGTCGACGATCGCCAGAACAGGGTGGGCAAAATGCTACCGTCCGAAACCATGATATTGATAATCGATGGATCGTTCCCTATAATCCGCTCCTTTTGAAAATTTTTGATGCCCACATCAACGTAGAGTTGTGCAATTCAATAAAGTCAATCCAATATGTTACTAAGTACATTAATAAAGGCAGTGATCAAGCCACTTTCAGCATACAATCACCAAATGAAGTGGAAAAATATCAGCCTGGACGTTACATCTGCAGCTCTGAAGCTGTATGGAGGATTTTATCATTCGAAGTGCACGACCGGGCTCCCACAATTGTCCACCTTGCAGTTCATTTAGAAAATGGACAAAGAGTATATTTCACTGAGAACAATATACAAGAAGTTGTTAATAACCCGCGGGATAAAACATTGACAGCATTCTTCAAGTTATGTGCTCAAGATCATTTCGCGAAAACACTGACATATGACAGAGTTCCAAGTTACTATACATGGAACCAGAGTTTTAAAACTTTTCAACGGCGAAAACAAGGTACTGCGGTTGACGGTTTCCCCGGAGTAAAAAAAAACGGATGCTCTTGGCAGAGTCTACGTGATTCATCCCAACAACAGCGAATGCTTTTATCTGAGAATGTTACTGCATATTGTAAAAGGTCCAAAATCCTTTGCACACCTAAGAACTGTACAAGGTGTTGTTTACAATACTTATCAAGCAGCATGCAAAGCTATGGGGCTCTTGGAAGACGATTCTCACTGGGAAAACACATTATCAGAAGCAGCTGTTTGTAGTTCAGCTACATCATTAAGATATTTATTTTCCGTCATAGTAGCGTTTTGTCAAGTACCTGATTCTGTTAATCTATGGAATAAATTTCAAGAAAATATGGCCAGTGATATTCTGATTCGGCGACGGCGAGAGTTAAACTCAGATGATGTACAATATGATCAAACCATATTTGACGAAGCATTATTTGAATTGAACAAAGTAGTGCAATTACTTTCGCGTAAATCGATCAAGGATTTTGGGCTGCCGATGCCAGCTAATACTACTAACTCAAATTTAACTAACAGTGCCGAACACACAAGAGAAACATCATACGATCAAACGAGACTTTTACAAAATATAGCTCAAGATGAGCCACGATTAAACATCGATCAGAAAAAAGTATTCACTGCATTACTATCAACAATTGATAACAATGAAGGGAAATTGTTTTTCCTTGATGCCCCAGGAGGTACAGGAAAAACATTTTTAGTCAATCTGCTTTTAAAAAAGTGAGATCTACCGGAAAAATTGCGTTAGCTGTTGCGTCATCCGGTATTGCTGCTACGCTTTTGGAAGGAGGCCGAACCGCACACTCTACATTCAAGCTCCCGCTGAAAATCGCCACATATGATAATAACAGCGTCTGTAGTGTTTCTAAACAGAGCAATACAGGAAAATTGATGCGTGACTGCTCATTAATAGTCTGGGACGAAGCTACCATGTCAAACAAGACGTCTGTGGAAGCACTGGATAGGACAATGCGCGATTTGCGCAACAAAAATTCACCTATGGGTAGATGTACAATTCTGTTCTCAGGAGAATTCCGTTAAATCCTACCAGTTGTGACTCGAGGAACACGTGCTGACGAAATAAATGCTTCCCTAAAAAGATCCAACCTTTGGCCACATGTCAATAAATTAGAGCTTAAAACTAATATGAGGGTTTCGTCATCTTCACGTGAGAACAGCCTGTTTCCAGAGATGCTGCTAAAAGTTGGCAATGGAGAGTTAACACAAAGTGAGGTAAGGATTAACCTAGAAAACCTTTGTGTTTTGATAGACAACATCCAAGAGTTAGTCAACAATGTCTATCCTGACATTGATAACATAAGTTATAAGACAATATCTTGGTTTAAAGAAAGAGCGATTCTGTCACCAACTAACGAACAAGTAGATAAGGTAAATAACTTGATTCTTTCAAAGATTGATGCGCCAACGAAAAATATACTACTCGGTCGATACTAAGAAGCTGTTCATTTTCCTACAGAATTTTTAAACTGAATTTTAAACAGAATTTTGAACCCGTTTGGACTCCCTCCTCACACAATGGTGTTGAAAGTAGGTTGTCCTGTTATTTTATTAAGAAACCTGAATCCACCTAAACTTTGCAATGGCACGCGTTTGCTGGTAAAATCACTGAAAACTTTCATAATAGAGTGCACAATACTCACAGGATGTGGTACCGGAGAAGATGTATTGATTCCCCGAATCTCTCTGATACCATCGGATTTACCCTTCCAATTTAAACGCTTACAGTTTCCGGTAAAGACATCTTTTGCAATGACCATTAATAAATCGCAGGGTCAAACCTTCAACGTTGCAGGCTTAGATTTGAGCGTTGACTGTTTTTCACATGGCCAACTGTATGTCGCTCTTTCAAGAGTAACCTCTAGAGAAAACATGTTGGTATTGTCTAATGACAAGAAAGCTGTGAACGTTGTATATAAAGACATTCTGTAATATATTAATTGTTGTAAAAATAAAATAAATTGGTGAAAATGTAAAAAGTAAATAAGTAAAAATGTAGTGTATGAATTTACATATTCCAAAGATAGAAGGAAATCTTTATGGTATAGGGAAAGGGGAATTGTTTTACTCCAAATTTAACGAGTGCGGGCCACGGGCAGTAATGAATCAATCAAAACTACTCGATTTTAATCATTTTTTCAGTGAGTGACTTAGGCTATATATTTTATACCCGTGCGAAGCCGGAGCGGGCCGCTAGTAAATTATAAAAAGGAAGCGAGGCACAGAAAACATGGAAATGCCTAGAAGAAAAACTGACAACGGCTCATTTCCTTTACAAAAAATATTATGATACCGATCTGCAAACTTGCCACCATATAGAGTGCACATATGGGTCTACCAAAATATTATAGTGGCACGTTTGCCGATCGGTGAAAATATTGAAATATTAATTTTCTTTGAATCAAAATTTCTAGGAAATTCCGTTCTTTACTCGAACCATAATCTATTGACAAGGTGGCAGGTAATCGAGAGAATGCATGAAGACTTCTGGAAAATGTGGAGCAAAAGTTATTTCCATAATGTGCAGCACAGAATTGAACAAAACAAGATCCAAATATAAAGGAAAACAAATTATTTCTTATAAGACGAAAATTTGCCACCTACCAGGTGGCTATTGGGAAGAGTAATAGAAACTCACCCAGGACATGACAAATTAACCAGAGTCTTTACCGTGATAACTCAGAAGAGAATACTCAAAATATCGATAGCTAAGATCAGCCCCATACCAACAACACACTACAACTTTGAGTCAGAAGCCTAATCATTCATTGAAAATTCCAAAATGCACCATTTTATAAGAAACAACAGAAAATCGAGTGAAGGTTCATCTCGAGAAAAAGATCATGAATCAACTGAAAGGAGAACACAAGGTCAATCCGCGAAACTATTTTGTGCTAGTGTTATACTTTATTCGGTATGCATTATGGGTCTATTATTCTCCTCAACCACCAACCGAGATTATATTTTGAAAAGCATGCTGAAGTGAACCCACTTGCTTCCAACTGAAACATAATTATCTTGTATGATCTGAAAGGAAGGGGAACTGGAGAATATAAATGTGCATTATACGCAATTGAAACGCTTCTGGCAAGAGCGTGATAACCACACAAATGATCCCGGTATTTGCGCTGCCACCATTCAACAATTTTATCACCAACTAGAAAATATTAGAAGGGCGAATCAAATAATTGAGAAATCCAACAAAGAACGGAGACGAGTAAGATGTGGATTCGGCGATACAGTGCAAAATGTGATGGGGGATTTATTTGGTGTCTTGGATGGGGATTTATTTGGTGTTTTGGATGCGCCCTAGAAGTTGTTTACGAATTACCCGGGCGTTGAGCACCAAATTTCTTATTTCAATTTAATGGTTTATTTTAAAAAAGTGATACTATCGCACGCACCCTTATAATATGCTAACATACCACAATTCGCCCAATTAATCAATTGTATATACCCAACCTTGTTAAAGTATTATAAAGTCATCTTCAATATTTTCGTAGAATCCTTCCACGTTCAAATGTATAACACATTAAATCAAATTCTAAAACTATTGTTGGTAGTTGCAATCAAAAAAAACGTAATAAATTAATAAAATATTTAAATTACTGTCGACTGAACCTCTCTAAAAGGGACAATAATATCCTATATTTAAACAATTCCTTTCGTTTTATGCAAATTAGTGAGGATGTAATAAATAATTTAGGATCTATTTGGTAAACAAAAAATTTAATGATTTATATGCGATATTCCGAATCGTTTTGTGTTAATTTTAAACAATCGGGATATTGTAAAAAGGATACAGCAGTAATATAAATTTAACTCAAATCTCGTGTAGTCCTTTGCGTATTGTTACAAAAATAACAAGCAGAATTTCATCATGTGCGGTCGATTGTTCCGATCCCGCCCATATCACACAACTCAGTGTGTGGTTTTACACACCAGAACTATTAAGTGCAAAAAATGGTCCATTTCACTTGATCGACATTTGACACCGCATACACATTGTTTTAACAACAAAGTATATAAAATAGAGATTTCTATTTTCTTTAAAAGGATCCATTTCCTTCCGAACGCACACACATATTTTTGATATATCTAGACAACTAAATTACAGTGATTTGTCTCAAATTATTTAATTAAGTAATTTATGGGATTCTTTAGGTTATGTGTGTGAGAAATTATTTATTCGACCACATCAAATATATAAACAACCGCGACGGTGCTATGCTTAATAACACCTTCTTATAGTCAAAAGGATGTTTCTTAAATAAAATGAGATTAGTGTGTGAATGAAATAATTTCCGGAAGTTATTTCAGTAAATTATTATTTTATGACGTGTTGCTGCATTAATTTTACGTTTGACGTGTGTGGGAAGATCTACATCATACTAGTTGTGTAGATACTCGTATATTGCAGTTTGAATCCGGCTATTGGATAAAGCTTAGATTGTAAGTTATAGCAACACTTTTAAATGAAATATTCATCATAACCTCCATATAACGCGTATGTACATGTGTGGTATACAAGAACAAAACTCCACAACATGAAAAGATCATTCGGTAAGAAAATTTAATTAAAGAGTAATGTCTACAGTAGTAATTTTTTTTAAGTTTTAATTGAATCAAAATGATAATGATGATGAGAAGTATGAATGAATGATAATGATGAATATAAATAAATTTTAATGTATGGTAGAATGATATTTTATTTCAAATGTACGTGGACGACGTACGTACAAACGCAACCGCATTTTTAGTATACGAGGATGTCATTTACACTTTTTGAGTTTTTATTGGACTTTTACCATAAATTCAATATTTGCGAACCAAACAGGTGAGATTAGTACGTTTAAAATAATTCAACATATTCAAACTCATGACAAATGAAAAATGTCTTTCCTTTAATAGCGAACACGCATACACTATTAATAATCGAGGTGAGATTCTCCCTCAACCATCGGCGCATGAAGCATTTTATCATCGACTTCCACCCTTTCAACTTGCGAATATGCACGGTCAAACTTCGCACTTAAAAATTTAACATCACGGTCGTTTAATGTATATGAACCCGCCGAAGATAAATCAGATGACATCAAAGATCGATTCTTTGTCGAACTGAAGCAAGTCATCAATAACATACCGCACTACGACAATAACATCATCGTGGACGACTTTAATACCAAAATCAGTAGGAGTGCAGAAAATACAACGTACATCGGTCCTAACAGCCTGCACCTAACTAGTAACAACAACGGCCAACCGGCGTCACCGACCTGGAAATAAAGTACAACTTAGTTGTATCAAGTACGAAGAACGGTAAACCAACTTGGTGTCTAAGAGACACCCCACCGGCATATCAGACATTAGATCCTACAGAGGTGCAGATATGGTCAGCAATCATGTGCTTATCATATTCAAATATATGTGCAAACTGTATTGTGAATGTCAATGCTGTAAAGGCCTAAGTGTTACTGCAGAGTTATACCAATCAGCTGGCTTGGTATACACTCAGCCATAACCACTGCGGCTCAAAATAGCATCGGAAGAAGATCTCCTAGAAGTACTCTACCAGATTATCGTCGCGCTGGAAAAGCCTCGGCAGAAATCTTCGACAGAATTAGCGCGATTATATGAGATTATGCATCAAAAAAATCAGCTTGCAAGCGGAATTAGGAAAATCAAGAGAAGAAAGAGAACAAACGTGGCTGATGTTCCCTCAGTATGATGAAGCTTCTCTTAAAATCTGCTAAATCGAAATGACGAAGTGACCCCCACTAGAGCAATAGCTTCTCCAGCTCTTTTTCGAATATCACACAGTGGAGAAAGTAGACGCAGCTGTTAGGCGCTTTTCTTGCACAAATCTATATTCGATTGTTGGCTAATGTTGTACTTTCCAGACTCACCCCTTTTGCTGAAAATATCATTGTTGATTATCAATGTGGTTTTCGTCCCAGCGATCGATCACTGAGTGTTTTACCATAAGGCTGATTTTGGAAAAATGTTAGGAGTACAACATAACCATACATCAACTATAGAAAGACTTCTGATAGCCATATGACAGTATAAACCACGAGAACCTATGAAGCCGGTCTCATATGTCTAGGAATTTCAGAAAAACTCGTTTGTCTATGTAAATTAACAACGTCTGGGTCGGTATGTAGAATCGTAATTGCGAAGGAACTGTATCAGACTTCTTTGAAATGACATCTGATGTTCGACAGAGAGATGCACTAGAGCTTATGCTGTTCAATTTTGTGCTTTTATACGAGTACGTAGTGAGAAAAAGTAACATTGAAACTTCGCGCTGTATATTTAAGAAAGCAGGCGATATAAAGGACAGTTTCATACTGCTCAATTGTTGCGCAACAATACTTGGTTTGGAGGTGAAAAGTAGTAAAACCAAATTTTTAGCAACACCCACCAACATCTGCGTGCCAAATCCCGAAATTGGCAACCATAATATTGATAGCGTCGAAAACTTTAAAAAATAGGTAGGGGAAAAGTTCGTGGCCTTTTTCCCGGTAGATGGCTTTACATTCATATATCTCAGTAACCATTGATCGTATCGGATAATGGGTGTTTGAAAGGTGGCATTTTGACTTGTACTTTGACATACAAAACATTAAAATCGCTGAAGTGAATAAAAAGTTACAACATTTTAAACATGGAGATAAATAATGAAAAAATTCGATTAAAATTTTGTTACGACAAAGGTAAGAACGGGGCTCAACCTTGCGAAATTTGTGCTGTTTATGGAGAAGGTGCTTTATCACAATCAGCAGCAAAGCTGATCGACCAACCACTGGAAAAGTCGATGAAATCATGCAGAAAATTGAAGACGACCGGCATAAAAGCAGCCATGCAATTGGTAAAGAACTAAATATTGATCACAAAACAGTTTGAAAATGACTGGCTACAAAAATCTTGGCGTTTGGGTACCACATGAATTAACAGTTAAACATTTAATGGACCGGATTTCTAAACGAAACGAAATCGATTTTTAACGCGAATGATTACTGGGTGATGAAAAGTGGATAAGATACGACAACGTGAATTGAAAAAGATCATGGCGAAACGAGGTGAAGCTTCCCAAATGGTATCAAAGACAGCATTGACGCCAAGAAAGGTAATGCTTGTGTGTTTGGTGGGATTGACAAGGAAGCGTGCATTATGAGGTGCTGCCTAACGATTGATTCTAATCTTTACTGAGAGCAACTAACGCATTTAAGGCAAGCAATTCAGTTAAAACGTCCATAATTGATCAGCAGAAAGGGCGTTGTGTTCCATCATGATAACGCTAGACTACACACACCATTGATGACCTGTCAGAAATTGGAAGAGCTTGGCCGGGAAGTTTTGATGCACCCACCATATAGTCCTAACCTTGCACCATCGGACTACCATTTGTTCCGGTCCATGCAGAACCATCTTAATGATTTTACATTAAATTCAAACAAGGCCAACGAAAATGAGTTGTCTCAATTTTTCGCCTCTAAACTACGGAAGTTCAACAGTGCTGGGATCATGGCTCTACCAGAAAAATGGCAAAATTAAATAAAGTTTATTTGAAATAAGAAAATTCTTTGTTTCAATGTCACCCAAAAAAGGCCACGAACGTTTTTACAAACCCTTTATTTCGGGTCAGTTATAACATCGTTAAATGATATTCATGCATAAATAAAAGCCTGCAACGCTGACGGACAACGAGTTTTCTACGCCCAATCAAAATTATTGCGATCTAAGCGTCTATCGCAGTCGGTTATAAAACGCTCATAGATTTTTATCTTCCTTCGAAAGGAAGGTAGATTCGTTCGTTCAATATTTAGTCCAATTAAAGTTGCGAACAACGAATTCCGGATTCTTATGAACCACGAATTAAAGCAACTCCTAGAGGAAGCGATATCATCGGACTCATTAAATCCAATCGAGCTAGATGGCTCGGCTACGATGCAAGGTCAGCACAACAATGGATGAGTAGTAAAGTTTTTCTTCAACAACCAGAAGGTGTGTGTCGTAGAGGAAGACCCTGTCTGCACTGGTATGAAGACGTCGAACAAGACCTAAGTACATTAGGATGTCGAAGCTGGAGGACTAGAGAGGGAGAGAGAGAGAGATGTTTTTAGACAAAGAAACTGTTTTTCATCAAAAATTCGGCCCTGTACAGCCCAGAGGAATTGATTGTTTGGGATGAAACTTCATACTTAAACGTTTTCCACAAATTGGAAAATAACAGTGAATTTTGGCCGAAATTGGGCCCCGGAAGTGACAGCTTTCATAAGAGCTTTTTAGAGCTTTTTTGCTTTCCACCGGAAGTAATAGCTTCAATAAGGAGCTTTTTCGTTTTTGCTTGTATTTTCGTTCTTGCTCTTGCTGAAAAAAGCGACATTGAAAACACGCGCTGTATATTTAATAAATCAGGGCAAATTCTTGGATATGCAAGTGATATCGTGCTTCATCTTGGCCTCCTAAAGATAAAAATCGAGAGTACGAAGTGACAATAATTCTGATTCTGGCAGTCTGATGGGACGACGAAATTTTTTAATTTAAAGAATTCAATGCTTCATTAGTTCGAAACCAAACTTACAACATCCTAGTAACTTCAACTCGATGTAAAAACAATATCTGACTATCACCCAGAAATCTGTATGATCTTGTTGTCGTTATTCAAAACCACATGTTCACTGTCTGAGAAAATAACTGTGGATTGCACGAATTCAGAGTTGGCTTTCTGATCAGCAACTGTGTATGCCAATTTGTAACGAATTTTAGACGCATACATAACCGGATCTGCATACTCAGACTGCACAAACGTATATGCAACATCTCATTTAAGAACAGTCATGCACCAACGGAAGTGAAATCAGAATATAACAAAGACATTTTGTACGACCACCTCGAAAGCGTTTTAAACAAAATTCCGCAACATGATGTAAAAATTGTTTTTGGTGACTTCAACGCACAAACCGGCTTTGCAGACATTATTCGTCATGGTACTGTCAGCCCAGACTCCGTATACTTTGCAAGAAATAATAACAGGGTGCCCCGCACCGGGATAAAGAAAAGTGGGGTGGCTTCACACAAGTTTTAAAGCGCAAAATTTTTGAAAAATACAAATATTCGTCAAAATACCTGCTACACTATACTTTGTGTAAATATGGGATATGACGCCATGTAAAATTAATAGTGTGTTGCTGTCTTTAATTTGTGCGGTGGTGTAGCTATGCAATACAAAGTAATTAATAAATCTGTCCACAGAAGAACATCTTGTAAATTCATATTTAATGATTCAATTGTTGTTTGAATTTTGATAGAAGTTGCGCTGCACACTCTAGATGTGCAGCGCTACTTCTATCAAAAACTTCTCGTCGAAAGCCAGTTGTTTCGTGGAACGGGTAAGTATAAATGGAGCAGCGGCTCTCCCGTATGTTACTGTTGCTAATTTATTTGTCTTCAAAGTATATTGGGGATTATTTCACCAAACAATACGCTGAAGACCTGTGTGAAAAAAGTCAACATAAACTTGTCTATACATTTTATGTATGTTTGAAGTTATAGCGTGCCGATATTTCCGAAACCGCAAGATGTCCGATCGAATAATTGATGCAACCATCAACATATCGTTTAACGATTTACCTTTTGAGCTTTTTGCTGATGCGTCGAACATTACCCTAATTTTTGTTGAAGAACTATTCCAAATTAAAAAATTAAGAATAGTTTAAAAAGTTTAAAATTTCTTGTTGATCATTACGTTGATCAATTGTCTCATAGAACTCATCCTTGGTAGTTTCATCTGCGACTTCTGTTGGGGCATAACACTGAATTATGGTATGTGTTTCGTATTTTTGAATGAACTCTTGCTAAGATTATTTGTCTTTTAACTGGGTTGCACCCCATTAATGCCTTCTTTGCTTTAGCTGTTGTTAATAGATAGAGTGAATTTCATTCGCTTGTGTTTACTTTGCACTTTGCACGTTTTTCCATTTCACTTCCCTGAGGCCATGCATTTCGATTTTAAAATGCTTCATCTGAATCTCTCGAAGAAATGGAATTCTCAGCTAACCTGAACAAAATGGATATCGCACAATCAAAAAACGCTTTTCTTAAAGACTACGTTGGTCAAGTTCATGATAGACAGAGAATTTTATTGGCACAGAAAATTTCTTTTAAACCATATCCGAATTTAGCCTCGTACAGCGTTACGACAATCAATTAAGTTCATGAAAATACATTACGTACCGACATTTTAGTATATCTCATTAAAAACTAAATCGATTTCAACCTGAATGAAAATTATAAAGCCAATTTCATACTGAAAAAATCTTAAAGATTCTCTAGGTTTCCGACTTCCTCTTCAAAGTATTACAACGATGCCAATATTGAATCAATACTGCAAATCAACAAATGTTACAGGATCGTGTAAACTCCCAGTTTAAAACTCAATTTAAAAATTGGAAAACTGTAAGATGACGGCTTCGTAAAGAAAACAATGGAAAAAAGAATAATATTCATTGTCTACGAATTGTTTTCATACTCTACCAGTTCTCGACATTGTCTACGCAATAACTAACTGTCTACACTATTTTCGACACCAACATGTAGACAATTCGGAAATACGCGTAGACGCACAACACTGCCGAGAAGTATTGGAATGAAAGACAAGCCTATAAAAAAGGCAAAAAATACTTTTGGGTCGATTTTTACTGGTAGGTTGACTGAATGATTAATTAACGACAAGTCATATTAGTTTCTCAAATGACTTAAATAATTTCCTCATTCTTACGCGAAACATGTATGACAAGTCGTCTATCTTTCTTATCCCATCAAGTACTTTTAATATGGTGTAGGTAATCAATAGAGTGGATTGGTATAATTTGTATGTCATTTCATGTTCTTGATTTTTGACAACGCCATTAATATTATTTTCTGTATACGACGTTAACATTATATTTATGGAATTAGTACGGAAACATTTTGTAATTGTTTTATTCGAAAATTTTTAACAAAACCTAGCCAACATTTTTTAATTTTTTTATATTCGGTGAAAATGCTAAAGCTCACCCACCTGGATTACCAAGACATTTACCGGAAAGAAGACATTTTATTTAAATTACGATTAATATTTTTAATTTTATTTAAATACATAAATTAAAATTATAAATAGTACATTTTTAAAATTAATTTATTTACAATATAATTACAATTTATGTATTTAAATAAAATTAAAAATATTAGTCTTAATTTAAATAAAATGTTTCATTACACATGTCTGTTATTACAGATATATCAGAACAATTTATTTTAGACATGTCACATACGATCCGTCTATGACTTCTCACATGTTACTCAACTCAGACATGTCGTAAACGATTCATCTCAGATGTATCAAAAAAAAAATAGTCTTATTTGACTGTCACTGATGAGTCATTAGTGTGTCGTCAATGAATTTCTGGCTGGAATACTAATGTAACTGGATAGAATTTTAATCACATCGGGCAGAGACAAATTTTAGAACACAATAATCTAAGAAAATTTCATAAAATATTTAGCGGGTTCCGTTGGTGTAAACAAAGTATTCGCAAGTACTTCGAGCTACTCATATCTACTCAAACAAAAATTTTCATTTGTTATTTTTAGAATGTTGTAAGAGGCACCATGTATAATAGCGTACCAAAACAATTGAAAGATTTTAATCTTGAAAGATTAATAAGAAAATGCTAAAAATTCAAAACAGAGGTGATATCGAGAAATTCGATCGGAAAATTCAATTGTTGTGAAACATTTCAATAAGCAGGAAAACATTCGAAAAATTATCAAAATAAAATAAAATAAATGAAACTTTAACGGCAAAATTGTATTTGATAATCATTGCATTATCGAGCAATTTTAAACGGAAATTTACTACCGGCGGAAATTTAATTTCGAAAATCTTCTTGCAGATTGCTCTGAAAATATTAGAGAAACTGCATCTATGCATCACCCCACATTTACTAAGGCTAATTGTAATAAATTTAATCAAGTATGCTCGAAAACAGTTTTCAATCTGTTTAAATTTTCCGATCCCAGTGGAAACAACCCCAGACGTAGTTCCCCTGAAAAAGGAATTAAAGAAAGAATTTATTTGAAATTTTAGTTAAAATATTTTTTCCGGCCCACCGCGGTCAAAAGTTTGATGTAACTATTTAATTTAATTTGTCCACTCTTGACAGCGAAAATTATTCCGAATTTAATTTTGTTTTCAAAAAAATTGACACTAGTTTTTTACCTCAACATGCAAAAATTCTTTCCCCAATTCCCTATTGCCGAGGAACTACCAGAATAGTCCCACAAGTCTAAGCCGAACAGTCTATTTATTTATTTTACTGTAAAAAATTGTAAACTAAAGTTTTAAGTTGAAATACCGGAGGCAGGTGAAGCTGGCGGTTTTTTATCTGCTAGTATTTCTGTTGTCTACAGATGGCAGTTGACACTTTGACAATTCATAAATAAACATCTCTCCTGCTTAGTTTAGTTCGATTCTTTTTTCGAATTTATTGAATTTTTAAAGATAAATCACCAAAATCAAAAAGTGACATCATCAGACCGGTGTGAAGTTTTCAACATTTATCAAAAGTGTAACTACACAAATTAACAAAAAAAATGTAGATACGCAATTTTACAAACAGTGTAGATTTACATAAAAAAATTGTGGCAGGGTTGAATTCGGTAAAATTTTCACTAAATATAATCAGATCTAATCCGCGGCGTATCACCTTCGGGGATTTTTTTTTTGTTAAGTGTAAATGGAAATAATAATATAAAAAGTGTAAACCGGGTCTAGTGGATGTTTAAGAGCCATTAACACTTAATTTAGAGATGACACCACAAATCTGAGTATACTGGCATTTCGTGGACACTCCCTACAATTTATAGTGATATGCGGCGTATCACTGCGACCTTCGGGGAATTTCGTTTTGTTTAGTGTAAATGGAAATAATAATATAAAAAGTGTAAACCTGGTCCTGTAGGTGCTTACGGGCCATTACCTCTTAATTCTAGAGATGACACCACAAATCTGAGAATCCTGGCAAAAAAAATTTCCGAAGGTCACAGTGATATGCCGCATCTCAATATAAATTGTAGGGAGTGCCCCCGAAATGCCAGTATACTCAGATTTGTGGTGTCATCTCTAGAATTAAGTGATAATGGCCCATAAACACCTACAGGACCAGGTTTACACTTTTTATATTATTATTTCCATTTACACTTAAGAAAACAAAATCCTCGAATGTTGCAGTGATATGCCGCGGGTTAGATTAGATTATAGTTAGTAAAAATTATAACAAATTCAACCCTGCCACAATTTTTTTATGTATTTCGACACTTTTTGTTAAATTGCGAATCTACATTTTTTTTTTGTTAGATTGTGTAGCTACACTTTTCATAAATGTGGAAAATCTCACACATTTATTTTAAACATACCCTCTTATCACCTATTTGTGTTGTAAACATTGAATTCGAACTTTACACATATATTGGAAATTCGTAACTTGAATTGGAAAGCTGTGAGATGACAAATTCAAACAGAAAAACAATGAGGAAAACAACCAAAAAGCAATAATCTACATTGTCTTCGAATATACTACATACTCTACGAATTGTAGACATTATCTACGCCAAAATGAATTGTCTAGGCCAGAAAAATACAATAGTAAAAGCTATGAAAATGTCCTATTTCCTTGCGAATTTTGATTAATGAAGAATTTGTACACCAGTGGCAATGTAATTTTTATTTAAACAATTTTTTCTGGCATACTGAGGTAAAAAGTTAGTGTTAATTTTTTTGAAAAAAAATTAATTCGGGAATAATTTTCCCTGGTATGGAAAAGTTGTTCCCAACTTATAAATATTTACATCAAACGTTGCTCCTCAGTAGGCCAGAAAAAAAATATTTGAACAGAAATTTCATATAAAATTCTTTCCCCAGTTCCCTATTCCCGTGGAATTACCAGAATAGTGCCACAGAAGTATTTCTTTTTTCCTAGAAGATTTAGCTTAATTTTGGTAAACGTGTAAGAGTCCAAGATTTAAATTCCATGGATGTTTGACAGTACAGGACTCAGAGTAACACTAATAAATTCAGTAAGAGTTCTAAGGAAAAATAAAATTAAATTTATAATATTTGCTCATCAACGGCTAATTTAAATGCAACAAATTTCTGAGAAGTAATAGTGTAATCTAGAACCTTAATCACGTCAAAGTAACCAAATATATGTAGTTAATAAATTTCCAGAAATCGGTTTACATGTTGACATACAAACATCCATTATATTAACAATAATTCCCAAAACATGCAATCGAAAAGTTGATATGCCATTTTCATATAACGAACACAAATTTTATATTGTTCAACATAAAATTATATACATAAATGTAACATAATATATGTTTCATGTTATTTATTGTTAAATATTATGCGTTCTTATATTGTAAGCACCTACATACGAGTACATATGAGCATAACAAAAATGGTAGTCGCATTATGACAAATACATAATTTCTGCTGAGCTTTATGATTGTAATATGCACATACTCGTATTTCTTGTTTCCTAAATAAAAATTAATTTGATGAAAAGCTTATAATTAGGTGGTAGGTAGCGAAAGCTTTGCATAATACAGCGCATATACGTTTTATGTTTTGCTTCGCGATAAATGTTATGTATTAGGTGGTATAGCGTTGAGTTAAAAATAAAAATAATTAACACCATAAAATTAACGCATATAATTGGTTTTGATTACTGGAACAAAAAAAACATGTTTACTTTATGTACCCGAGTCTATATTATGGTACGAAACAATATTATATGAACATACATTTTACACTGTGCGGCGGCGAGGTGGTTTTTATGGTTATTTTAAATTTGATTTTAACATGCATACAGTATTGCAATTTACATTATATTCGAGATATTTAGGAGCGATTGTGTTGCATACACAATTGGCGATCCAACATAATTGAATATTATTGAATTTTAATCACATAATAAAATATAATTTCTTTATGTTGAGAGTGGCATAATATGTAGCCTTTATGCCACGTTTGAAAATTGTAGTCATTTATCAGGCAATCGCGCATATGTACAGCCGGTAATTAAATTCCTTTTCAATAATACCGATTGTGTAATTGCACTATACGTATATTAATGTCATAATTAGCCTCCAAAATAATAATTCCATCCGTATGGTATATATGTGTATCGACACCCATAATTAAGACCGAGCATAAAAAAGCGGAAGATCGGTTTGAAATAAAACTAAATAAAATAAAATAAATTATTACACGCATTCAATCTCAAGATACGTGTATACATCATAATGACTTTATACAGTACACACGATAGTAATTTTTACAACTTTGTTCCACTCGATTTCGCCGTTTATGTGTATTTAAAATGCCATAACTCAGGCAATTAAAAAAATAGGATGTCGAAAATTAAAACGGAACATTTTTAAATTTCAGATTTTTTGGGATATACCGCACACAATACGAAATTTAATATTTTTGTGTTGTGACTTCTAAGTGATGAATGACGTATTGTGTAATTAAGTGCTATTTTCATGCCATTTGTGTGGCTGTGCGTTAAGGCGACCAAAAATCCAATATATATAACAAGAAAAGGAAGGATCAAATTATAATATATAATACTTGATGATAATAACAATAAGTGTAATAAAAAAGGATATTTCATGTATCCTTATTGTATTCGAATTTTATTTAATAAGGGGATAATACCGTCTATATGTGTGTCTTTGCTATAATTCAGTTGGTTCTGGCTTGTCAAGTCGTTCTCTCAAATAACAACATCTATAACATACCTGAAATTGATACTTTATATACGCTTATTATTTGACTAAATCAGTTCATGTCTAATCACATAAACTAGGGTCTTAGACATATTTTGCTGAAGCATTGACTTTGTGTTCAACATCCTTAGAAAATTTAACACGAGATTTATACAAAGAGGAAGGAAACAATAAAATTAGAATCCCTGCCGTGATGAGGGTCTCGGATGGAAATAATTTATTGCAATTAAATTTGATGGGTTTGGTTTTAGTTTTATTTATTGCACAATTTTCGCAGAGATCGGCATTAATTTAAATAATATTATAAGGTTAAGTAATCATAACTATAATTTTATAAAGCACTTTGGTCCTATATTGCAGAGATGTTTTGCATTTTCAAAATGGATTCGATATTGCGAATAATTGCATTGATTGACGTAAAATTAAAGAAATGTTGTACTGTATTGTGCCAGCGATGATATTATGAGAAAATTTTAGAAGATTGACGAATTTTTGGAACGGCTGGAAAAATTAAGATTTGTGATTAATTTAACCGTAAAAAATGCATACATTTTTTTATTCAACTTTATTAGACAAAATAATGTACTCGTATTATCTTCTTTAACTTATGTAAATATAAGTTCCTTTAAATAATGTTGTTAACGGCAGTGAAGTTTCTAGTGTATTAGAGTTACACTGTAAAACGAAATTTTAAAAATATAATTTTGACTATTAACGAAAAGGTACAAAGGATTGCTCTAAGATATGACCAACAAGGAAAAAAGCGTCAGTATTAAAATGTCCATTTGCCATGTCCCGGTCGTTTCCTCCATTTAATTTTTTTTTTAAATTTAGTATGCCATGCCGATTTCACATGGTTCAGAATTTTTTATTTCGACAAATAACGACTAATTTCGACTAGAGGTTGCAATACCCTATTAAAGTTAGCCGAAAGTTTCCAGCCGAAAGATGATAATGCAGATTGTGTCTTTGCTATCCCAGACGAAAAAATATTTTATAGCCGCTAGAAATATTACTTGATATACCAAGTTCTACTATCACCTCCAAATAACCAGAATACAGCCAAAATCGGTATGGAAATAAATAATTTGACAAAAGTGGACCAAATCCTATGAAATGTTAATTACAATAAATTTAAAAAGTATCGACCAATATAATTAAAACGTTCTGTATTTTCTAGGTTACCCATTTTCCCATCGATCCTACTATAGCCATTAGATACTGAATTCAATGGACTATATCTCGAATACTAAACATAGAAAAATTCCCAAAAAATTACAAAAATACGTCAAACGTTCCTGTATCACCTTATGCAACCCGCAAAATGAAAACCCCTTATGAAATCACAGTCGAGACTCTCCAAATTGCTAATAAGAATGGAGTGATCAACCACATCGAAAGTCTTTACGAAGTCTGTGTAGACAACGTCAACTTTCTGCCTGGAGTTTATGCTGTCAAATAGACCTACCGGGTTAAAATCCATGCTGAAAATTAGAAATTAGTCTCTTGGTATGGAAGTGCAATATTCTGTGGACTCAAACAGTTTGGGGTAAGACAGAGAGAATGGCGATCCCACGATAATTAGTTACCTCACTTCTATTACTCGCCTTGAAAATTGAATGAATCCATAATATTTTCCAGGGATCTGGAAAAATACCACGACGAAGGCTTTCGTTAAACAAGAAGGTAATTGCAGGGGCCAGACTTACGGCACAACGTTTGAATAGGATCAGTGGAAGACCGTGATAACCTGATCCCTTGCTAACGTCGAGAAGGAGCAGTTGATTCAGAACCTCCAGTTCGGTAAGTTTGAAATGATCGAGTACAATGGAGGTGGAAGTTCTAGGAGAACCCGTGTCTGTTGATAGAAATGGCTTGTAAACTGATGCAAAGAATTTGGCAAACAAATTGCAAATGTCAGATGACTGACTGGCGGTGGAGATCTGGTAAAACATATTCGACGGAAAACCAGGTACCTTTTTTTGCTTTTAATGAAGTTCCAAAATTTTTTGGGATTGGATGTCAAAACTTGCTCGATTTGCACTACGTAATTATTGAAAAGGAACCAATTAAGGATCTTGAATTCATTGCGGGCATTCACGAAATCGGGAGAGTATTCTTCGCCATAAAGAGCAGCATCAACTCGGTATTATACTATGGCTCCCGAAAGTCGGATTTATTATTGATAACCCGCGGAACATATTTCTCGATACCACTCCCGAGAAGCTCGTTGAATTTGTGCACCGTGTCATTCAAATCCGCACCGCGCTGTAAAAAATCCCAATCGGCAGTGCTGAGAAATTCATTCAAGAATGCGTAGTCGGCCATTCTAAAATTAAAGTGAAAATCGTTAGAAAAATAATTACTTGTACATTTAGGATAAAAAATATTTATCGTAATTGGTATGTGTGATAAATGCTCTCGCGTCCAGTGAAGTGCTGAAGCGGTTAAGCTGCGTTGTGGATGTGGAAGCGAAGTAATCGATGATTAATGCTTTTAATTAATTAATGCTATACATTTATGCTTTTTCATCGGTTGAGGATGATGAGAACACACCGTCGACATCGTTCCAATATTTAGCGGAAAGTACTCTTCGAATAACATATTGATCGTTAGCCAGGTCTCGCTGATTATTATAACATCGAAATCATTGTCAAGTCTGCCTAAGCGGAAATTCCTAGTTTTACCGCGAATACTGGAGGCATTGTGATAGTAGATAGAAGTGAAGGCGTTGGTGGTATTGGATGAAGCAACGGTCGTTAATAAATTAAACTGGCTGGTTAACGCAGTAGGCCAAACTTCAGAATTGTTAAGTAGGTTAAAATCAGCCTCCTTCAAACCTATTTTAAATTAACTCATTCAATTAATGTTTAAATCAGTTTAAATGATAATTGTTGGTGACGTTACACCATTTTGCGTCATGTTGCACCGTGTGGCATGATTTTTCACTATGCTGCATGATGTTGTGTTATGTTCCCTCGTGCTGTAAATATGGTCATATTGCACCATGTTGCGTGATCTTGCACCATGTTGCTTGATAACATTTGGCGGTTGAATTACGTTTTTTGATGTTGCATCGTGTTGCGTTATAACGCTCAATGTTGGGTGATGTTGTACCATGTTGCTTAATGTTGCGTCATGATCTGGGATGTTGCTAAATTGCACCAGGTTGGGTTATATAAATCATGGTGCAGAATGTTGCGTGATGTTGCACCATATGATGCGATTTTGTTCTATATTGCGTCATCTTGCTTCGTCCTGTGTTTTGTGTTCTTCGATAATTAGGTATCTGGTGCATTTTTCATCATTTTTGGAATGTTGCACTTTGTTATGATGGTGGTGTTATGGTCGCATTAGATGGTCCCACTAATCGACTATTTTAAAAATTTTGGTTGTTATGCGTTACAATATTGACTTGTAGCTTTCGCTATCTAATAAATGTTTTGACCTTGGACCCTAAGTCGGTGAATATACTTGTCGGGCTCCAGTGTGTTAAAGTTCTAAAGGGTATCATTTGATTGATAAGTATCAATCAATCAAAATAAGTATCAATTACGCCTGTTTCATTTGATAATTTTCGGCCCATCCATGGGGCCCAGGTCCCTTTCTTTAAATTTTTAGGCTTGCACGATTTTTGTAAAAATTAATGAAGGAGTGGTTTTTTATTGCTGCACGATTGTGCACTAATGTGTTGCTTAATGTTGCATCATGATCTGGGATGTTGCTAAATTGCACCATGTTGGATCATATGAAACATGTTGCAGAATGTCGCGTCATCTTGCTTCGTCCTGTGTCATGCGTTTTTCGTTAATTAGGTATCTGGTGTCATGTTTCATCATTTTTTGGAATGTTGCACTTTGTTATGATGGTGGTGTTATGGTCGCATTACATGGTTCCACTAATCGCCTCTTTTAAAAATGTTGGTTGTTATTCGTAACAATATTGACTTGTCTAGCATTCGCTATCTAATTAATGTTTTGACCTTGGGCCCTTTTTTGATTTCGCCTGGTGCGGCCAGGGTCTCTTTATTAATTTTTTTTTTCGGAGTAGCATGATTTTGAGAAACGTTATTACCAAGCAATGGTATAAGCCAGGAATCATTTTTAATGCTTGCTAATTCCGGAAATATTCGAATCCCACCCGGTTTTTCGGGTTGACCTGCTTTTAATAAAAAAAGAGTGAAATTGGTTTTCGGGGGCTAAGAATAGATTGTGTTGGGGTCGAAATTCGGAAAAATTTGTTCTGGGGGTTTTCAAATGGGATCCGGAAATGATTGCAATGGCTTATGATTTTAGACATTTCGTATAGAGGTGCTCCGGTTTAACCGCTATTTTACGCTTGTTCCACAACATATCCACTATGTCATCTCCATCAAAGTGAACGGAATTCAGATTAATGATCAAAATTGGGATGTAATATAAATCATGAACATGGATGACTCTGGAAAATTTAAAATTTAAATGAACATAAGACCAACCAAACGGCACTGTGGCTAAGGATTTAGCGTTTAGATTGGGAGGTACTGGGTTCGAATCCTGATAGAGGCAACATGTAAAAGGGATTTTTCATCGTCAGATTAGGATCTGTAATGAAAATGAACACAAATATGACCCCCTGTCCGAGTGTAGAACTCATTGGTCGATCCATCTTCCATGCCAGTAATATAGGCCGGCATAGAGCTATGCAATACGCAGATGTTTCGAAATGGCGAAATTGAGATACAACTCTATGTTTAGGTTAAACTTAGGATAGGATTTCAAAATGAGTTTCAATACTGTCGAATTCCGCAAAAGTGGTTTTCATGGTGGTGTCTGTTTGTCTGTGTCCTCTCTTTAGCCCTGGCGAATTTACTGATTTGAATGAATCTTCATAGTTAAACTTTATTCATAAATTAGGAGGTATATAGCATCTACGGAAAATCGATTAAAGACAAAAGGATTCTAAATTAAATTTATAACAAAACTGGTTCAAATCATTTTTTTCAAACTTTAACTGTTATTTCATTAATTCGATAACTCTTCGGCTCAAACAGGTTGAGGGTTCGGCGTAACTCCATATTTAAGGTTTTCTGATAAATCAAGAATCCTCAGAAAATGGAGTTGTGAAGTGAAAAATTATGAAAAAATTTCTTTATTATAAGAACTTTTCGTTTGTTGCTAATATTTTGAATAATTAAGGATTTACAAAACACTATAATCAGAATTAAATAAGCAACTGACATTTGTTTCGACTTTGTGTAATGTATAGTCACGATATTTTTCGCGGTATTGCAATTAAAAATTAACGTGCCAATTTTGAATTACTTTGGAAAGAACGAAATACTGTTGACCCTTGCTAAATTTGAAATGTTTTGATAATCAGAGTATCTTCATCTCTGGACCTTACTAAATTCAAAGATTAGCGACTGTGACAGATATATTGGCTAAACGAAAAATCTTGTTTAACAGTTTAGACATTTCTGATTAAAGTAGAGAACTTTTTGAAGCACTTTAGTATGAATCGTAATAAGTGGTGATAGCCAATCTGAGCAACACAAAGATTTTGTTGACAACCGTACCCCAATTTCATTCGTTAAAGCGAACTTGGCACTTGAGGCCAAGGAACTTTTAGAATATAATAATGATAAATTATATGAGCAGTGATATTTTAAGATTTGAAATTATTATTGTAAAGGGTAAAATAAAACCGAACCATCAACATGTCTGTCGTATTAGTTTCGTTTCAATTCCAACCGCGCATCCAACCATATAATACGTGAGTATATTTGTTCGCTTTTCAAACATTTTCAAAACATTTAGACATTTTCTTTTGTATCTTTCGAATAAATACAAAATTTAATTTCGTTTTTATACAAAACAAAATTAATAAAATTAATTTTGACATTTTGCTGATTTCTTTTTAATTAAATTTGAATTTTATGCAAACGTAACTAAAACTTCGTTGTAAATATGTTTTTGTAGAGCGATACATTACGTTATGAAAAACCGTAAAACGTGCGTCTGTTGAAGACACCAAACCAAATATAATACAGAAATAGACCCTTTGGGTATATTTTATTCATATGAATTTGAAATGCGTGTGCGGTTTCGGTTGTATAGTTCATGTGAAGTAATTAAGTTGCTTTATACGGCTGAAATATTTTTGTATGTTAATCCAAATTTACAGCACAGTAGTGGCCAACGTATTTTTATGTGTTTCTTAACTATCCCGGAATTAAGGTTTGACATGATGATATCACAACACTTGAGTCGATTAAATTATTGTAAGTCACTGTAATCAATTTATATGTTTTTTGTTCCTTTCCTATCATAAATCACTTTAGTACAAAAAAAAAATTAGGGAACATGACTGCGGTCAAATTAACAAAACTACATTATGGTGTGATGATGTAAACTGACTTTGAAATTTATCAAAATTTAATCTTATTTCGGATTTATTAATGTGGGGTCTTTGAATTTTATAGAACACAAGTTATTTCTTCTTTTCTATAGTTTTGTTTCAGATGACTGTTAGTAACCAGATTTTTGGCAAATATGCCACTGTGACATACAATTGTTGGTTGTTCGCAAATACAAAAGTGACTAATACCTATACTAAACTCGAAGTACATCCGAACCTACTTAGAAAAAGTATTGGTGTATCGTTCACCACATTTTTATTGATTGGCAAATTATTTGATTCACACTTGCGATTTTCGGCAGAAACAGATATAAGTGGCTGTAATACTGATATATGGCGCGACAATTACAGAGCCAGCAGCTAAATGACAGCATAAAAATGACATATAGCGATGGTTATTTGGCTGTGATAACACGCAGCATTTGATCATTTTACTATTTGAATCATTGACACAGTGTTCGATTGCCAAACGAATGATACGAGTGCACTAACATTGCTCAATAATTTCTTTACAATCGATTGTCAAACTTTTTAATTGTACCTCGATTCCTAAAATGTCAATAAAACCTTCGCTCTTTCTACACTAGCGGGACATCGCTTGTGGTTTGGTCGCCTTATTGAGCTTATATAGTATCAAATCATCTTTGGGTTTATGAGTAACTGGCCCATTAAATCATATTAAGCTTACCTTGAAGACAAGATATACGTATTTGAAATTTGTTTGGTAGTGGATTGCATGTTGTGAATTTATGTTTACTAGCCTCGGAGTAAACTTTCAGTTTCCCTTTATAATCCTTTCCTTTTCTATTTTTCAAATATATTATTAGTTCATCATCGTATCCCATGGAGGATACCGGTTAAGTTTAAAGGCATAGATGAGGATAAATAAATATATTCCGTTACAGAGCAGTATATGAAATTTTCATCAATGCTGTTACAGTTTAGTTCGTCGTGCCAGTTGATGTTTTTAAAGAATAAATCCAGGTTCAGTGTGTCCACTTTTCTGTATTTGTAATATGGCCTTTGTTTCAGGTGGCTTTTCATACTCGTCTCGCTCTTCAGAACTATTTCGAGCGCTTTATGGTTAATATCCTTGATGACGAATGGTGATAATGATTTAATTTTTCAGATCTTTTATCACTCAATTTCCGAACATTGGTGGGTAAAATCTCCCCAATTTCATCAACATAGGCCCAATTAATTGATGGCAAATTAAAATCACCATGGTGTCGTTGATCGTTGCTTTAACACATCCTTGCTCGATAGATAAGTTGGATAGATTAATACATTCATTAGGAATTAATTTGGCAATCCCTATCAGTACACTTTCGACTAATTTTGTGTTGCTTGTTAGTTGCGATCAATCAAATCGTCGTTGAATCGTCATCAGACTCAAATAATGGAAGAAGATATAATCTTTGTATTGGTCGCTTGAACGTGCCGCTTTTTGTTTTGATTTTAGCCACTCGTACATTGCCATCATCGCCCGGTAATGAACTGGTGATTCATCCCATTAGCCATTGAGCGGGCGGAAGATTATTGAGAACGACGTCATTTATTTGTAAACTTTTTCGTTGTATTTGCCATTTAAATCTGCTTTGAAGAGTTGCCAAGTACTCCAGCTGCCAGCGTTTTTAGAATTGTTTATAAATATTTTTCACGATGTCCCATCTTGAATGTAAATTTATCTTATGATCGGTAAATGCTTCTGGTATTTGATGAATCGAACGCCCAATTAGAAAACGAGCAGGCGTAATAAAATCTGAATCGTCATTTTGACTGGTACATTTTGGTCTGGAGTTGAGGATGCCCTCGATTTGCATTGTCAATGTTGAGAATTCTTCTAAGGTGAGTATAGTATCCCCGACAGCCGTGTGATTTATGTTTTAGTTGATTTGATTGCGCTTTCCATAATCCACCTTGATGAGGTGCCGCTGGTGGAAGGAATCGCTAATCAACTTTGTCCTTCAAAACATGAAACTATTTCATTCGTATTATTGCTTAAAAAGGTATACATTTTTTGAAGGTAGTTCTTTGCCCCAATAAAATTTGTGGCATTATCGCAGTAGATTATATGACAGCTCTCTTCTACTTATGAATATTCGTAACGTGCCGAGGAATTATTTAGTACTTAGATTTATGCAGATTTCGATATGTATTGCACGGATACTAAGGCACACGAATATGCATAGGTAAGCTTTACTGGAATAGAACCTCTTCTGCGAACAGAATGTACTTTAAAAGGGCCGCAAAAGTTGACTTCCACTGCACCAAATGTCACCGAATACTGAACCCTATATTTTGGAAATTGTCCCATTATTTGGCTCATCATCTTCGGGCATTGTCTTAAGCACTTAATGCATTTCCGGAGCATGTTCTTTGCGACATCCTTCCCCCTAATCACCCAAAATTCTTGCCGAACTAGACTAAGTAACAAGTTTGGAACTGGATGTTGATAATGGATGTGTGCGTCATATGTAATTGAGGTTGCAATTGGTGATCTCTTTTCCGGTATTGCTTTACGAGTTTGCAGACACCGATATTCTTCAGCAAAGTCAATGAGCTGCCAGTATGCAACAATTTTACGGTTGGCTGCCTCTATTTCTGTTGATGTCAGTGCACCAATCTCTCGCTCTCTTTTATCTCTCTGTAGACATTGAATTTTTGACTAATTTAAATAAGTACGACAAGACCCTTTTTAATTTGAAATAACTTGAATATTTTCTGGTTAGAATGATCATGACATCGTGTTGGTTGTCATCGTAGGATTGTAATGAAATCATACCATAAGCTTCAAATTGGCTTTGTTCTGTCGTTTCTGGTATTGGAGGTTGGTCTAGCCAATATTGATCGTTGCATGCTAGCCATGATGATCCATTCCACCGTTCGTTAGTTAATAATTCCCCAGTTAGTTTTTCTCGAGTTTCACAATCGGCTGGATTAAGTTTGGTTGGAACTGGCCGTCATAAATCTCTCTTGTACGTCCCTAAGATTTCGGACGTACGATTTACCACGAATGTCGTCCAGCGTCTTGGTGGACTGGACAACCAATCTAAAACAATTGAACAATTTTAGTCAGTCCATAACGTCACTGAGGATATGTTAATTGATAAGGTATCGGCAACCTTCTTGACAAGCCGTGTCAAAAGCACTGCAGCCATTAACTCGAGCCTTGGTATACTAAGATGCGTCATGCACCTTTGATTATATGTTGATCTCGCGTATACTGCCGCTGCATATGCCCACTTACTTGCATCACAAAATCCTTGTATGGTGAGGTTGGTTGACGTAGTAATACAACGGAGAATCTTCAATCCAGGTGTTTGGCTATTTCGAAGTTCAATCCACAATGATTTACTTTCTGCCGATAATTATTCATACCAACCATCTCTGTAGGTTGCAGGTAAGCTTGAAACAAAAAATTATCTGTGCTAGCATCCCAAGCTATATGCTTAATAGCTTTACTGTCTCTGAATTCTCCGAGATAGTTTTAATAGTATTGAAACTCGATTGATTTAGTAGATCTCGAATTTGTTGGTTATTTGAAGATGATTTTCTTAAGTTGAACCCACCGATACTTAATATTCTCAGTACATCATCCTTCAATTTCATGGTGTGGGCGCGCCAGTCAACACGTCATCTACATAAATGTCTTGTTTGATTGCTCGACTTGCTTCGGGAAATTTTTCTTTTTTTGACTGGGCCAATTACTTTAAGCACATTGTCGCCTTAAAAGATGCTGACGCCTTGCCGAATGTGACAGTTTTTAATGAGAGTGGGCGGATTATATGAGTTTTAACTCGCCAAAATATCAATTGATGTTTGATGTCTTCCTCGTCTACCTACACTTGGCGATACATCTTTTCAATATCGCCTACGAATACGTAGTGATACTGTCGAAATCGCGTAAGTATTTCGAATAAACTCGCCTGTCCCACTGCTGTTCTTTAATACTCCTTGGTATGTATGATTGCTGAAGTTCCGCGGGGGTTGCTTTGAATAAGTTCATGTGTTGCAAATCCTCTACATTAAGAATTCTTCCTAAAGCTGGCGGAATTGATTGTCACCTTTGAAGCGTCTCTCCATCGCTAGCAATCTCGATAATGTTTGCTGGTAAGTTGAGCCTACAACTTGGAGGATTCCTTAAATGGTAGTTTTGTAACAAATCTCCCGTCTGGCGCTCGTTGTGTGGCTGCCTTGAACCAATCCTCACCATTTTGTTCTTTCTGTGTGATCATGCTGATCAGTGGAATCTCTTCGACAATATTGACAATGTTTGTGAACGACTGTGCAATTCTTGATGATTCTGCTTCGTGGGTGCCTCCTATGATTCAGCTCAACTTGCTTTTATGTGCGATTAAATTTTATGGACCTAATCTGCTAACGGCAACTTCGAGTAGTTCGAATACGATGTCTGCTCCAAGTAAAATGTCGATCGGTGCGGGTTTATATAGAAATCGGCCAAGCTGATATTTCCTAAATTCTTCAAGCAGCTAATGTCAAATTCAAAGACAGGTAGTGAAAATGTAATCTTCGTAATGATGAGTGCCTTCAAGGAGGCTAACTGCACGGTTTCGAATCTGGACGTTAAAGTAAATGGTATATGCTGCCATGCGGCCTTCCGCTGTTGGCTTGACCCTCTCCCCCTGCAATCGATTTGTTGCCATTTTGTCGTTACATTCGTAATTTCTGAGCTTCGGTGATAAGGTGGCTTATGTGAAGCAGTATCTAGTAGAGCTGGGCATGATCGCAATACGCCAATGTGTGTGTATGTTTATTTCTGCTGTAGGTAATATTGTTTGTATCGAGCCTTTGAAACAAACATCGTGAGGAATACGACGTATATCATCGAGATAGGTGTGAATGGCTGCGACCGTTTCATCCTCGTTATTGCGACTTGAATTGTCTGTGCTGATGCATTTGATGATACTGATGCATTTTATGTAGCGTCCATGTGCATGAGAGTATGATGTTTGCGAGAGAAGTGGCGACATCTACCGCGTATTGCGCATCGTGCAATAATTGGTATTTAATAGCGTTATAATTTTTCACAGTATCCTTACATTGAGGCGTGACTTTGCATTTTATGTTGCTGATGCCATGTTTTGTAGAACTGAGTTCCAAAACGGTGTGAATTTAGAATCCGTATTCTAGAGATTTGCCGAAAACTATATCGTGAAGATGGACAAGCGGATGATGATGATGCGATCCATGATGTAGCCAGGCGATGTGATATAAGCGTTGCAAAATCGATCGTTTTCAACGATTCGATTTTGCAATGCTTATATTACTTGCGCTTCAACTGGTAAAGCTGCTGTGGCTATTGATGGGACAACGATACACACTGCACTAAAAATAATTCTTTCAAAGTTGCTTCCTTTGTCAATTGAAGTGGTACAGCAATATACCGGATGACTGACACGAAGTGTTACCAACTTCAGACTGTCATTGTTGTCAAACCAGTAATGGCAGAGCACTCAAATTTACACTAATGACAGTTCATTCCATTGTCAAGCGTACATGCATTTTAGTGGGAAATATTCAGAAAAAAAATAATCCTCAATGGAATTCAAGCGTAATAGTGTAATTGCTCTATATTTGGCTGAAAAACCACAGCCGCGAATTGTTAACCAATGAATAAAATGCTTGTGTATCTCACCATAAATCGTTATAACGATACTGGCAGCATTGCAAAACGCCATGCTGGTGGACCGAAACGCACTGAAACATCGCCGGTTATCATTCGGAAGGTGAAGGCAAAATTGGCTCGGAATCCGCGCCGTAGCGGCAGAAAAAAAAGGCGTGAAGGGAACATTTCGCTCGAACGGATGCAGCACATATTGAAAGATCATCTTGTACAAAAGGCCTTAAAATTCCATAAAACGCATGGTCTCACCGATGCTAAAAAAAGTTAGATTGAAAAAGCAAAGGAGTTGTTACGCTTGGACGAAAGTGGCGATTTGCCGAATTTGGCTTTCTCCGATGAGTCACCGTTCGTTATTGAGCAATATGTGAACAAGTAAAACGATCAGATTTACTTGCCCGGCCGTTCTACTGAAAATTTGAACCAACGGATTGCCACTCGAAACTAAGCGTCGCCGATAGTGATGGTTTGGGCCGCCGTAACGGCCGAGATCCATTCACCGCTCGTTTTTTTGGACCGTGGCATCATGATAAATTCTAAAATTTATCGAGATCATGTGATGGAGGGAGCGTTGAAGCCTTGAGCACAAAAATATTTTGGCCGCAGAGCTGGACATTTCAACAGAACTCGGCGCCGAGCCATGGAGCGCGCGTCTTTCAAGACTGGCTGAGAAACAATGTTCCGCGGTTCATTTCCACTGCCCAATGGCCACCAAATTCACAAATCCGCTAGATTTCTCGGTTTGGGGTATTTTGAAGAGCAAGGTTGGGACAAAAAATGTCAAAGTTTCGATCATCTCAAGCAAGCACTTCGCCGGGAATGGGCCAAAATACCGCAGAGCCGAATCGAAAACTGGTAATGCAATTCGAAAATTTAAATATTTGTGAACATTTTTTTCTTTGATTCAATAAAATTCATTAAAAAATAAAAATTCTGTGGCGTTTTGTTTTGATAACACTTCGTGTCAGCCACCCTGTAGATCACTGTATAAATACGTTCGCGTTTTGATTATCGATGAAATCTGTATGATTGGAGCCGAGATGTTGTCTCAAATAGATTCGAGATTAAAGCAAATCACCGGTAACTTTCAAGACAATTTTGGAGGATAAGATTTAATTTTGATTGGCGATCTACGTCAACTACCGTCGGTTCGCGCTACTACGATTTACAAATTCTAAATTCTTTGAACTCTGCGAAGTGATGCGACATGCCAACCGAACTTTTTCAACAATATTAACAAAAATTGGTGATCGACAGCTCTTACATGAGAACGAGTTGGAATTAATTGATTCACGATTTTACTCGGAAGAAGAGGCTGGTAGAATTTGTCCACACGGTATACGATTGTTCTTCGATAACCATTCAGTTACTGAATACAATAATAAAGTTTTAAATTCTGCAGTCATTCCGCATTTTGGTTGTCAGAGTATTGAAAAGCACACTTTCATGCGTCAAAAATTACACAAAATGTCAATAATTGTTACAGGAGGTTTGCCTTATGAAATTACATTGGTCATAAATAAACCATACATCATAACAACAAATATCGATGTATCAGATGGATTGGTAAGTGGTGCGACAGGAAAATTGATTTATATCGAACATAACGACAAAGGAGAGTTAGGTCGTTTATGGCTGGAATTCCGTGGCTCTCCCAAAAATGATGAAAAAATCCGAAGAAACGCAGCGGCTTCAATACAAAGGCACAATCTTAGTCGACTGGCAGTACCAATCGATCGGAGAACATTCTCTATACCCTTAGTGCCTTCCACTAGTCTCTGGGAGGTACATTTGATGAAATTGTATACTATCACGATCACGAGTAACATCCATTCAAGGGTTACATATTGTTCCGAAAAAAAATGATAAACAATTTTATCATGGTCGAAGAGCAACAGTATCCACACTGGAATTGCAAGCTGAATTTCAAAGGCTGAACCTGAATAGACTTGAGACTATTGAGCAATTATTATTTGTTTTCATATATACGAGGAAAGGATTATTTCACTTACCTTCAACTGCCAAAGTTTACGTGCTCATGTAGAAGATCTTCAATTGGACAAAATACCATCGTCGTCGAATTTTCTGATTTTTTCGGAGACGTGGGTGGATAATGACAACAATGTAGAGATTCCAAATTTTGATATTGTCAGGTTCAGGTATCTAAAGTGGGAGAAATATGTGCTTGCGAAAGCAGATTAGACGATGACATATTTGTAATTATTGCGGCGATTTACATTTCTCCCAACCATTCGATGGAAAATATTATTCAATTTATCCACGAGAATTTGATAAAGTATACGCCAAAAATATCGCGGATTCTGAAAAAAAAATATGGTAAAATCCCAATGAATTTGAGTGGGGATTTCACTGTGAATTTTGCATTAGATACGGCGCTCTCTTTGATTCAATTATTCAATACAGCATTAAATTTAAAAATGTGCAGCAGTCGTACTGAATCGGCAACGCGATCAAAAACTGTCTTCAAAAGCTGACGCAGTCTTTCAACGATATATTGATAGAATTAGAAGAAACTAGAGCATTCGTGCCTATTTTAGTTACCATAAACCACACGCCTCATTAGTCGAAATAGAAAACATGGAGTCAGGAATAATAAAATGTTAAAAAAAACTTCGAAGTTGTTTTGTATTATGATGTATTAGAGGGTTTTAATTATCCCACTCCTGATACTGGATTCGCCTCATTCTCTCGCTGCTTAGATTCCGGAAAGTTTCACTTCTACTGCGTGAACTGCACACAATTTTTTTTTTAATTCGATCCTAATTTATTTTTAATTTCTGTGCAACACTTCTTGCATGCAACAAATGTGGAATTTTTTTGGGAACATATTTCACACGCATAAGTTTTGACCAATTTTCAAACCTTATTAATTTGTTGCTAGCATTTTGATGCCAGTAATCACTTCAATTACTGTAGCAATTAAATACAAATTACGTGCAAGAAAATTAATTTGAATACCTGTTGCACCACAGCCGCTTGTTATAAAAATAATTTTCGCGAAAATTTCCCGCTGCTCTGTGTAATATTTTGGTTCAAGACATAATCTTTCAAATCCACTTCAACAAAAATGTATAAAAACCTAAAAACAAAGCTTTTGTATATATTCGTATACGTATCCACACATTGCATATGACAGCAAAAAATATTTCTTTCATTTCGCATTTTTGTGTATTTCATAATTGCCACTTTTTGATATCAAAATAATAATTATATTTCGTAATTGTTGGGTACAAACGTTAGTCAGTCAGCCAGTCAGCCTGCACAGATGAAAATACACATTCGTTGTATAATGGAGTGGTAAGTCTGAAAAAAAATTATATTCGTTATTTTGTAAAAAAAAAACTTGTTAAATTAAAAACGTATAACAACTTCCATTTTTAATATTTTTTATGCATTTCTTGCATCTTTCATTGCCATTTTGTATTATAAAAGTAACACAGTAAGTCATTATCTCATGGTTTTTCTATTTCGCGTTTCAATATATAAGAACGTTGCCGCTGCAAAACAAAAAATGGAAAATTAAATGTCGAAATATTTCCTTGTATACCGAAAAATTTAGTTGTAATGTGATTAAACCTAATTACACCTTAATTATTGAATTAACAACAGAAAATATCTTTTACTGCAATTTATAGTTGACAAATCATCTTTGTACAATTAATTGCAATTTTGAAATATTGAGTGATAAATGATACATGGCATGTGTGTTCACGGTTGTAATGCAAAATAATGATTGGGTGGTGCAATGTGGTTAACATGGTACTCCCTTCACATTATAATTTGTTAATAATATTAATTATTACGTCCTCGAATTTATTTATGTTTCAACATTTAATTAATTTAAAATTTTTTGTTTAGTTTAATTAAGAAAAGCTCGAATTTGAAAAGATTTAAAATTGCAAAAACTATATAATTATAAATTTTTCTTGAAGTACCATTAGGTCAGCCAGCATGCATAGTGACTAATATTGAGAAGGTATACCTACAACGTACACCCATGAGTTATTCTCCACAATTCCATAAATTTCAAAATCCATAAATTAAAGATTTTAATAATACTGCATGGCATGACCAAACAGTGATTTTGTTTACTTGCAAGCAATAAGATAAATTTAACAGTTTCTTTTGTAATGAGTAAGCATATTGAGGTATAATTGTTCACAACCGATATATACAATAAGTAACACGTGGCAAAAGCCATTGTGTGGGGTCTTCGAAAAAATGTATTCAAATATATCGGACATCACACTCTAATCCTTCTTAAATTCAATTAAGTTTTACGAATTTCTTTATACTTTTTGGCTGTATGCTGTTGAGCCAAATGTATAAGACGTTAAATTGCCATCTGAAAACTTGAACCAAATACATAACGAGACAATAAATGATAGCTCTATTTAACAAAAAAAGTCAAAATATTTTGATTGATTGATATCTCTGTATCGTATGTGACTATGTGTAGTGACCAGCTTTTGCTGGTTCAATGAAATGAATTTCTAATTTGACGTGTATGTATTCGTACATACACCAGATAGACAAAAAATGTATTTGACAAATAGAGCATCTGTTCAATATTTTCGAATCATCAATTTTAGTTTAAAAGTTGTGGTTGTTTTGTTTAGTGCACAAAAAAACCCTTTTCTGTATCACTCATTCCCTCACATGTAAGAAATGATTTATTACTCAATTGATTTGGATTTTAAAATTTGGAATTTTTGATTGAAATCCCGATAATCGGTTGTGAAAGTGATGTGATCTAACCTGTGTGTATACCTTACCCTTAAAATCTGTTAATATTATGTTTGTCACAATAATATGTTAATTTTAGTACAAAACACAACAACACCGTAAACCCAGCACCACATCCATCCTCCGCACATTATTTTTTGATCACCCGCAGAAATTTTATAGTTTTATTGAGATATTGCAAATATAATATACACACAAGAATATCACTTGAGGTGTTTTGTGTTCCTGTTGAATTTTGAACGATTTATGACTTTTTCTTGTGTGCTTAGTCTTCTGCAAAAATTATTTATTTTATTTGAAATCATATAAATTTTACATAAAAATAATAAATGATGTTCGGTATGAGTTGTTATTTATTTTTATTATTTAACGAACAAATCCTAAAAACTTGATAAACTTGCACTAGGACATCGTAGGAGTTGCTCTTTGTTTGTAGTTGTAATTAACATTTTTGCTCCGCATTAATCAGAGTAAGCGACTATATGTAACTGTGGTTGTCATAATTTTCATGAAGGGTTGTCCAAATACTCATAAGACCAACAGTATTATTTTTCCTTTATATTGCAAAAATTACGCAGGATCACTTTCCGCTAGCGCGTTTAATCCTAGAAACACACGACCAACCTATAGGTAGAGTAAAAGTAAAACATTTAAAATGCTTGGTGTATCCAAAGAAACCCTAGCTACTTTTTGGGTTTAACCCTGCGATTTACTTAGACAAGTTAGCCTTCACTAAGTGTCTTCCGAGTTCTCTTTAAACTGATTTATCAGTGAGTATTTCGTCCAGGATTTTTTTTATTCATTTTCGAAACTTAACCAATTTTTACCATAAATACTTCGTTGTAAGTCCGGAATCCGATTAGTAAGGAACTCGTTTTCCTAACTTACAACATGACGTATTTGATTGGTGAAATAAACGATACCCGGACGTGTTTTACCTATTTGGAGTAATTTCTCTGCATGTGCACCAGACTCAAAATCACTAAACATCTGAATTCGCATGTTTGAGGTGAGATGCAGTTGTTCAACCTTGGTCTATAAACGTTACTCTTTTAAACATGTATTAATTTTTCCTGTAGGCGTACGTCATGCTATAACAAGTCGGGTTTCTTGAATATCCAACGCAAGTAACACAACCACGCCAGGCTGCGATCAAGCACCAGTATCGCTTGTTTCAGTTGTATTTTGCACTCGGTCTACGGCTGTCTTACTTATATTGCACCTCGGGCCTCTTCGGTCGCCAGGTTGAGAAGTAAAAACTGAAATGGTATCCCCTTGCTCTCGCTGCGGTAAGGAAGAAGGGGCGCATTAAGTTCACATTTTTAACACTTTTAAATATTTTATGATAAGCTTCTCTTTGGTCAGGCAGCAGCCGCAGCACAGTTTCAGGAACGTGACACCCAAAACGGTCGAATCCTTGATTTAAGCAAATTAAAGTCGACCATTAAAAATCATCGCTAGGGGAGGGGGATTAGACAAACCGCAAGCGACACAACAATGCCTCTTCCATCGTGGCATCTCTATAACTGACGTTCTCCAATAACCACATTTTATCGCAGATCTGTCAAACATATTGTCTTCTGTCAAACGTTTTCAGATCCAGATAGCTAGTGAGTACCCCCCCCCCCCCCTCCCCGTATTGCATTTCGCAGCATCCCTAAATTATATCACTCGAAGTCGCCGACGATGAATATTTTTTTTAATTTTTTTTTTTAAAATAACCTATTGGTTACTCATTGCCTTTGGAGTCTTCTCACTTCATCGGTGGTGTCCAATATCTCGTCCGTGACTAATTCCATCTTTATGTTCTTATATGAAGATTGTCGTTCCTAATGTACTATGGCACATTCACAATCCCTCGCAGCACTTTACGAGTATTTTGAATGAATTATTTTGTATCATTTGTGCATTTGTCTTCTTGGCACAACCCGAAAGTTGGATACCATAGGTCCATACTCGTTTTATTATTTACCTGGAAAGAACAGCACATTTAATTTTATTTGAAACACAACTCTTCCTTCTTGATGTTCTCTTTCCATCTTAGCTTAGCATTGAGGGTCATGCTCAAACCATGGAATATGGTTTGAGTTAAGAACAACAAGAATCGAGTTTACATTTTGGTTTGTAAAGTTGGCATTTATTGATTTGGCTTCAGTTAATTCAGTTACTCAATGTGTTAACTACATTTTGAATTTTTTTTTGTTGCTTCCGATAAATCTTTTCCAATTTCTAGGATAGCTGTATCGTCTGCAAATATTGAAAATGTAGTACCTTGAATTTTAGGTAAATCCCTCGTATAAAAGATGAACATACATAATAGGTCCAAAAACGCTACTTTGAGGTGTACCTGCTGATTTTATTTAGCCCCCCCCCCCCCCTTTACACCTGACTAGCACTCTTTTAGCTATTTCTCCGATGTATTCCAGATGTAGCAAGAGAAATGCTGTAAGTTTCATCCGATGTAGTGTCGCTGCTCGCGATGTCCAACATTATCTTCTATGAGGTATACTCATTGGACAGATGCACCACCAGTTGTATCACTGTTGGGTCTCTCTCGTGCAGTGGCAAGCTCAAAAATAATTGAAAACGCATCAAAAAATGATAAAGCTTAAGCCACGATAAGATAATATAAGCTGTCACATCTGGAGGGTCGACCTCTGCCAAAAGCCCTCTTGGACCCCCCCCCCAACACATGAAAAATGTCCAAGTATTAAGCTCATCAAAATTAGTCAATCAACTTGGGATGCAGAGAGGACACAGACCTCACATTTCCACACTTAGTCTTACTCTATAAAATAACGTTTACCCTATAAAAAAAGAACTTTTTATTAAATAGGGATTATCAAACCTGCCTCTTGTCACACGTGTGTGTTTTTGGTAGATTGGAAGCAAACGAAGCACCCAACGGCCGAAAAGCATTCTCTTATTCTAATGCTCGTTTAATATATTGCGCACACGTTCATCTGAGATGCCTACTATCTCAGCTATCACATGGTATTGACACTGATATCTGGAATTTGACATCTGGCATTGTGGCGCCCTCTGTTGCAATTTTACCAGACTTCTCACATTACGCTCTCGTACGCGGTGACTAAGAACGGTTTCACGATTCATGCGGTACCCAAAATACGTCATCAGCGTGCATGAAGGAAGACAGGTGCACCAAAATGAACCCTACAGACCCCGTTCTAGTTGTTTGAGTATCTTTTAACAGCTGAGTGGTCCCTTATTTCACACTCCGTTCAAAAATGTTCAAACTCTCACATCAATGTGGAGTTCTGTAACTATAGATATAGACGATTAAGTCCAACTGCAAAACTGTAATTAAAGAGAAAGTCCAGGCTACCTTCAAAGTCCGACTTCAAACGAACGCAAATAATGGTTAGAGAGATGAGGTTTAAACATTTAGAGCGGAACGATATATTAGTAGTAACAAAACAGGGTGCCGGATTTTGAGCTTGCCACTGCACGAGAGAGACCCAACAGTGATACACGTCCAACAGTGATACAGGAATTGGGAAAAATGCTCAGAAAACCCCTACGATATGTAAATTGACCTCTTTACAAGTACTTTATCACGGTACTTATTAGCATTTTTTCATATAATTTATAATTCACTTGTTTATACGAAGTTTTACGCATACATTGAAACAAAAATGGCGGATTTAAATTTTTAGGAAAGTTTAGGAAATAGTTCCCACAAATAAAACAACTGCATTTGGCGAAGAAAAAAGTTCTCTGCCATCAAGACAATGCACAATGCACACGACAATGCATCCGCTATATTCTCCAGACTTAGCCCTCTGCGACTATTTCCTGTTTCCGAACTTGAAGAAATGGCTCGGCGGAAAGAGATCCGGCTCTACTGAGGTCATCGATGCATGAAACGCCTATTTTGAAGGGTTGGAGAAATCGTATTATTCGGAAGGGATCGAAAAATTGGAAAAACATTGGACTACGTATATCGACCTAAAAGGCGACAATGTTGAAAAATAAATTTTTTTCGGCCGAAAATATTACTGCTTATTTCATGTTTACCAGACTTCTCACTCCGCCTTCGTAGCATGTAGTTGTTGGTCATTTCGTATGGGTTTGGAATCTCACCCCATTTTACGTCAACGATTTGGTTGTTGGGTGTAACTTTTCCAGTAAAGGCAAATCGCGTTTCTGTCACACGATCGAATATATAAAGCCCCGTGTATCTCCGAAAATTTTGCCTTTTGTAAGGAGAGCAACAAAAACGTTGAAGTTTTATTTTAAAGCTTTAGCTGTCGGTTACATGTTATCCGTTGCAGGCGAAATTGCGGTGCATGTCACAAACGAGTCGAGTCACCCGTGATTACGCACGTACGTGAAAAATGGGGATCACCATTTGGGACCGTTATTTGGATTTACATATATGCATCATTCCGACACCACGCGAGCTTGGCCAGATCTGTCAAAGTCAACTTTTTTCAATTACCATTGCCCTTTATCATGGAAAGACTTACTTAGTGTCGAGGTTTTCGTCTTATTTGAATAGTTATATGAACCAAATCGACCGTTTACTTTTGTCCACTCTGTACATAAAAATTCCTTAAAACTTGTATTAACTAATACATTTGAGTCGAGTTGGGACGAATTTGGAAGGTCTGATTAAGATTTGAGATGATTTAATATGGTTAAATTGGATTTGGAGCGATTTGCGGCGAATTTTATGATTTATGATAAGATGACTTGGAACGAACTGAAAGGCATATTGCCTATTTGATTACGAAATAACACGATTTGATTATGATTTCATAAGACTTGGAACGGTTTAATTCGTTCTTTAAGATTAAGAACGATTTGGAGCTATTTGATTGCGATTTGAGGCGAATGTTTGCTATTTGAACCGATTTGGAATAATTTAATATGAGTTGGAACGAAATTATTATGATTTTAGACGGTTTGGTACTAGGTGAAACCCTTTTATTACGTCACAATATGCAGTGGTTTGAGCGCTTGATCTATAGACTGCTTAAAAATGCTCCATTTTTGATAATTTGGGAGCTGGTATTTTTGTAGGTTTAATTGGCAAGAACTAAATCAATCTCGCATGTATTTGGAAACGTGGCAGAAAAAGATAATGCGTCTTAAAGGCGACCAAACCTCTTTAAGGGACAGAAGATTTCATTGTAATATTTGGAAAAGACAAGATCGATCTGACAAGCAAGACTATGTCTGTGTGTAATAAAAATGAAGAATGACTCAACGGCTGCGTCATAAATCAGTTATTCATAGGAAGGCACTAGATTACTACAGATGTCAGACCAATGAGAGGAGGAATATTATATATATATACAGTTCTCAAATTAAGCCGACTGCTGTAAAACTTAAGCCATAAGTAGGGATGCCCAAACGAAAACAACTAGTGACCAATCTTCGCGACAATCGACCAAACGATTCCCATAGTATTTCGTTTTTAACGAATTTTAGCGAAGTAGAAATGATCAAACGAAAACGACTAGTGACCAATTCTCAACGACAATTGACAATATGATTCCGATCGTTGGATTTAAAAAATTATTAGTAATGGTCAACTTTCCAGACCCGAACACTTTGAATCGCACGGAAAGATAAAAGTTTAACGAATTTTCGCAATTAAACGTTGCTCAGTGACCATCATTCCGATAGTTGCTAGTTATGAAAAACCAAAAAATTTGAATTGATTTTATCTTAGGCCTTCCACTTTAGAAGCAACGTTTTGCAAAAGATATATAAGTTTATCTACCATAAATGATGCGACTGAAGTTAGTCGAAAATTTCAGCCGAAAACCCCTGCATTATCGACATATTTTGTTTTAGGTGGTGGTACAAAATTCTGTTGATATTAGACGAAAATTACATGTTATTGAAGTTAACAGTAAATTTTCGCCGAAAAAAATTTGAAAAATCAATTTCACATAATTCGAATGTTTAACGGTCATATGAACTCGGTGAAGCTAGACCAATTCGTAAATAGCTGGATCCCATATTTATAATTTGTCGTGTTAGGCACCATTGAATTTGAGTTGAGGCACTACCAATGAACACCTGTGCCAAAAATTAGGCCATATTTTATGTAGCATCATAGACCTATATGAAGTCGGCCCAAAATTCTAGCCCAAAAAATTACGTATTTAAAAGCTGGCAACACTAATGCAAGTGACGTGAAAAAATTAAACTATCGTGATAGAAAATATTAAAATACAACCGTTAAAAAATACTCTAATATATACCAAACCAATAATTATTCTGCCAACGAAAAAAAAAACCGCCATGTTTTAATGTCAGCCCAAAAATAAATCTGTCGTGATACTATCATTAAAGAAAAATATTACTGTCAACCCAAAAAAGTAAAATAAAACAAAATATGTAGTTGATTATAATTCTGTATCGGATTAATTAGAGTATGGCCCCTGAATATGAATAGCTTTTAAATTATAGGATACATCAGAGCAATATACGGCATAAACATTTATTGGGGAATTGGGGGATTAAGGGCTCCCCATAGCCATTATTGCGATGATAGTACCATTCAACGAAATATGTAGTTGATTATAATTCTGTACTATGGGGTGGCCTTAATCCCCCGATTCCCCAATAAACGTTTATGCCATATACTGCTCTGATTGGGTTGACAGTATTATTTTTCTTTAATGATAGTATCACGACAGATTTATTTTTGGGCTGACATTAAAACTTGGCGGTTTTTTCTTTCGTTGGCAGAATAATTATTGGTTTGGTATATATAAAATATAGTATTTTTTAACATTTTTGGCTGACACTTGCCTATAGTCAAATTCTGTATATTTTAGTATTGCCATAGATTTTTTTTGTTTTAGAATTTGGGCCAACTTCATATGCATCAAAAATCTGTAATGAAAAACACATTTGTTTTTTGGGCTGACATCATTAAAATGTCGTGATATACGATTTTTTTGGGCTGACAGTTCATACGTGACAGAAATTACAGTTTTCGTGTTGCCAGCGCGTGTTTTTGGGCTGACATTTGGGCAAACTTCACATACATGCATCATAGTGAAATAAATTAAAAGCTGGGCGCATGTTTAGTGGTAATTTGTACTGGGAGAAGTTAAACCAATATGGGATTCAGATATTTACGAATTGGTCTAACTTCACCCAGTTCATATGACCGTTAAACATTCGAATTATGTGATATTGATATTTCAAATTTTTTTTCGGCGAAAATTTACTGTTAGCTTCAATAACATTGACATCGGCTAATATCAACAGAATTTTGTACTTTTCGGCTAATTTCAGTAGCATTCATAAATGGTATAATCAAATTGGATTCGTTATTAATTTTGTAAAATGAAATTCCCCAATAAGTGACGAACCTGATTTTATTTACTTAATACAATTTTGATTTTTTTTTTTTTTTACAATAAAAAATGAACCATTGGTGAGCAAACGCCAAAATGTGTTGACCTAGGATTGGTACGGAAACCTAACGATTACCTAACAAAATTTGATAAAAACGGTGTGATTTTCTTTCGAAGAGGTGCGATAGCACTTTATTTTTGAATTTTTCATTATTTATTTGCCGTTTAATCGTAAGTGATCAGCAAACGATAAAAACGAGTAACCAATCCTGACCAAACGAATTCAATCATCATTTTTGTCAAAACCTTTATAGATGGGGTTCTAAAAATTAAAGCTTGTTATGATGACTTATTTGATATTAAGCCAAATTGCAGTCGTAAGGATTATTGCTGTATTTTTTTTGTCGGTAAATTGCTCGTTTAAATGCATTTTAGTCATTCAGAAAATTAGCCATATTATTGGTCAAAAAAACATTTTCCTGACACATATGAATAACGCTAAATAGCTATTATATTTAGCCACAGAAACTGGTTACTATGACCAAAAATATGACAGAATTTTGCTATAGCAGCTAAACAGAGATTTCATTGTTACTTGGGATCGTTCATTAATTTTCTTTCTATTACGATATTCTTTATGTCTGTGAAGCTAGCACGTAAAGTTAGCACGATATTTACGATGGTAACACGCTTGGTTTGAATCTTGAATATTCCATTTTTAGTACAAGACAGCACGAAAAATTATAAAATATGATATGAATTTATAAAGTTAGCACGAAAAAATTAAAATAATTAATTGCTCAAAAAAAGTTAAAATGAAAATTTATCAATTTAAAATATGTATACAAAACAAAAATTAGCACGAAAAACGCAACGGCTGATAATAAATAAGTAAAATAAAAGATTTAATCAAGCTACATATAGAAGCGCTTCCAAACATTTGTCGGACATGAAATTGAATTTTAATTGAAATTGAATCTTTGATGAACTACTTAGACAAATTTCAAAGCAATCGTATGGGCTAGACGGTGGTACTTAATGGTTCGAGCTAGCCTCTTCCAAGCACTTGTCGGACATGGTTTTAATTTTGTATTGTAGAAGAATTCTGATCGAAATGCCTAGACTAATTTCAAAGCAATCGTATGGGCCAGACGGTAGTACTTAATGGTTCGAGCTGGCCTCTTCCAAGCACTTGTCGGACATGACTTTAATTTGGTATTGTAGAAGAATCCTTAACGAATTTCTAAGACAAATTTCAAAGCATTCGTATGGGTCAGACGGTAGTACTAATGGTTTGAGCTGGCCTTTTCCAAGCACTTGTCGGATTTGAATTTAATTTTGAACTGTAGAAGAATCATTAATGAGTTTCTAAGACAAATTTCAAAGCAATCGTATGGGCCCGACGGTAGTAGTAGTTGTTCGAGCTGGCCTCTTCCAAGTATTTGTCGGCCATGAATTTAATTTTGTATTGTAGAGGAATCCCTAACGAGTTTCTAGGACTAATTGCAAACCAATCGTGTGTTATATGAATGCTTTGAAATTTATCTTAGAAATTCATTAAGGATTCTTCTACAATACAAAATTAAATTCATGTCCGACAAATGTTCGAAAGAGGCCACAGTTAAAACCATTACTACTACAGTCTGACCCATATTTGCTGGTTTAAAGCTGATTGCTTTGAAATTTCCGATAGTTCGCAATTTTTAGTTATTAATCTAATACGATAAAAATAATAGTTTTAAATTAATGTTTATTTGTTATTTCAAATTTTTTGTTATTTTCATTTTCTTTAAGTATGTTTAAAATTTCGTGCTAACTCTATCTAATACTCAAACCACTTTTAGAACACAAATCAATTTATTTTTTTAAATTAATAAGATGAATGTCTCATAAATTTGGATGTAGACTTTCTTTAATTTATTTATTTGTATTCTATAATTTATGTAAATAATATAACTAATTTTCAAAATATTTAAATTATGATAATTTGTAATTTTTTTGTGTTTGGTACTATTCGATATAAAATAATTGGTTAAGACCTGTGATAAAAAATATTGCCAGAATTTTACAAAAATCGTGCTAACTTTACGTGCCAGTTTTACAACGGTATATTCTTTGATGATTAATCTCATAAATTATATATTTGAGCCCAATTTTCTTGATATGCAAGTGCTTTATAATCGCACATCCACTTGTTAGCATGTGATCGGTATATATGCAATACCATCCATTTTAAAAAATCATTGTGCAAGACTTGTAACTTTAAATTATTATTTATAACAGAACTATCTCGTATACATTAAAAATTAAATAAATCATTCATGTTGTTCTAAATTCTAAACATTATCGAAACAAATTTAACATTGTCACGAGCTTTATAATTATAAATGACAAAATAATAACTTACGAGTACAATTAATGTATATGTCCGTACAAGTACAAAGATATATTGGATAATTGAAAATGTGTTAAACTATTCAATTAAATCACTGCATTGCGTTTATTTAAATATTAATTTATAATTTTAACAATTTAGTAATTATTTAAATGTAATTTTTATGTACAAAATTCTGTTGAATATTATGGAGACATTAAATTTGTAATTAATTATTTACGATACCTACATACCGTAATACATCAGTATACATCATCAATATTTCATGCAATTAAAATGTTTTTCATATATTTTTCTCGTGTACAATGTAAACTCATCACAATATATGCTTACACTACGAGTAATTTTGATAACAATCTAGTATAAATGTTTATTTCAGTAATAAGTTCAGATCAACCTACAAATTCATTGACGAAAATGCTGAACCACTTGAACTTAAATAATTGAACGCTATCACAACGTATCTCGTTCCATTTGAAATTATTTTGCTACTGGTGGTATAATCTATAAATCCAAATGCAACATTAAACTGCTACTTCGTATGTATATCGTTTCAACACCACACACTCTGCGCGCATTTCAAGTTATTCAATTTTATAGTCTTTTAATGTTTAACAAACTTCTTTGGTACTCTCGTACATAATTTTTTTTCTCCAACATTACACACATAGCATACCAGTTTCATTTGATTTGAAATGGAGTATAAAATTGATTTTCTATGTACATAAAATTGTGAATTATAATTGATAATGCAATTATAATGTGAAAATCATAAAATAAGTTTTTCTTGGTATTTTTATACGATTTGTGTTCACTGTTAATGCGCGACTATTCAGGCGAAGGGAGATATCGTTCAACGTATATAAATTGAATTTTATACAGATTGATTTTTTTTAAATGCACAAACTCGGCGTGTCGAACACGCTCATTCTGCTTAAACAAACACATTTCACATACTATAGAAACGATCGGGTTATTTTTGCAGCTATAGCGTATAAAACGACGTTGGCGATCTTAGTGTGTTTTTGCAACAAACCATAATGAAAAACCATGGTGTACCCTATTAAATCCTTGCTACTTTTACAGTTTGACCCGGTGATTTACTTGTGGTCATAGAAAATGCAAATTGTTCTGCATTACGGGAATGCGTATGCTAGTGAAGTTTATCCAAACTAATCCAAAAAATACAACAGCAACACTCTTATTGTAATAGTATTGGTGAAAGTAAACATTCAGGCGAATTTATATTAAGTAATTTAGAGGAGATGTGATTTTTTAATTGGCCTTTTGTACATTCCAAAGTCATTCTAAGTATTTTCTAATCATTTAGCATGAACTTCAGTGATACTGGTGGACTACTTATACAAGAAGGAGTGTCCCAAGCAAGTTATACGATTTACTAATGGATCTGCCAGGGTGTTCCATGAGATTTAAAAATGTAATTTCAGGAAGTGTTTCCGATTTAATCGCGCAAGCCAATCATATATTTATCATCGAAATATATCTTACCAATTAAATCATTCGTCGACAAGTTACTCGTCAATAATAAATGGTCCTCACCACAAACACCAACAACCAACTAAAAACGTAAAATCTAATCCTCCTCCTAAAATTAACAACAAATCTCCTGGATCTCCTCCTTCAAACCCAAAAGTTCTTCGGTTGATCTGACATCAACCAAAATGTTGTGAAGTATATTTATAACATCTTATAACAAACAAAAACAAACAGCTTATCAACATATTTAATGGCTCTGTTGTAGTAAAAAAAGAACATCGGGTAAAACCTAACTTAAATCCCTAAAATCGACACTATGTTTTCTTAAAACCAAAACACTTCCGGCTTCAAGATTATTACCCATTGATTATATTTTATTATCATTTAATCATTTCTAAATGAAAATCATCAAATATTTTATTTACAACCCTAACATTTATTAGTATACTTAACCTAAATCCTATTTGGATAATACTTTTATTCTTCGGTTCATAATTTAGTGAGTATTTTACCAAAAGTTCACTTATTGATAAAAATAAATCAACATCAATGTTGTAAGCAAGCCCCCTTTTGGCAATTTTCATCAATGTCATTCGGTTTAAATAGAAATTAAAAAATATCACGGGCCTCTCCGAATGACTTTCTAACTGATTTTGCGAGTAATTATTGCTTATAAAATTGGATTTCTTAATTAATTGCCAAGCGTGATTCAAAAAATACACAAAAGTGTTTCAGAATCTTATTCAGAAATATTATAAATTAAAAAATTTAAACCTCAAGGGACACCCCGTCAGACGAAATAAAAACTAATAACTAACTAAAAAACTAGAGAAACTTCTATTGGTCTAAAAAATACACTACTATCACTAAAATTTATGTTAAATGCATGGAAAGTACTTAGAATGACTTTGGAAGGTAACTCAGACCTATTAAATTAGTTTATCCTTTTTCAATTTCATGAAACACCCTGTCAGACCTAAAAGAAAATCATTAAAGTACATGCAAAATTCTTAAAAAATACTTAGAATGACTTTGGAATGCAACTAAGGTTCATTAAAAAATCGCTTTTTTAAATCTCATGGAACACCCTGTCACACCCATTAGAAAATCATAAAACTTGCTTGGGACACTCCTTGTTTCAGTAGTCCACCATTATCACTGAAGTTCATGCTCAATACTTAGAAAATACTTAGAATAACTTTGCAATGTACCTAAGGCCCATTAAAATAATTGCATTTTTAAAACTCATGGAACACCCTCACTCAATTTCCAGAATAATTGTGCTTACTTCGCCTGCTACGATTGCTGGAATTGGCTCAACGCTCATTTTTCATTCGAAATGCAATCTGTATGTCGAATCTGCAATAACAAAAAAAAAATTTAATTAGATCTTTTTACCTAGGTAGAGGCAACAAATATTTAATACCTGTTGGTCGATTATATTCGTAAACGATTCTAAGGGCTGATTATAGGTTGTTCCTAAATTATCCTGTGGATGATCAGTAACAGATAATCCTAAAAAGTCCACCTTTGTGAATATTTCCCGATTGTACGGTGAGATTTCACTGACCCTGAAGACATTATTTATATTTTCAGGTGCACCTTAGGCAGTGCCTCGGCTACGAGCTGAGGAATATTATGAATCGTAATTGATTTGCCGGGGTTATTCCGCATTCAGCTATTTTGAGCGTTTGATAAATACTTTTCAAAGGGGAAAAATATAGTCCTGTCCAAAGGCTGCAATTTGTGCGAGCAATGGGGGAGGGAATGATAACATAACTAGCCCGTTCTCTTTTGCCAAAATATTTGTGTTTAGTGCCAAATGCGACTAGTGACTACTATCCAGAAGAAGCAACACTGGTCGTTCTAGAGATGGTTTGACATGATGTACAAAATGCTGCATACATTTATAAAATTCCCCTACGGTCATCCACCCAGACTTGTTGCCTGCTCCTATTTATCCACTTGGACCATCACGAATAAAATGGTTTTGATTCCGCTTCCTTGGAAAAATAAATTGAGGAGGAACAGAATTTACAGCAACACACACCGTTACTAGGTGTCCCCTTTCTGCTGAAGTTAAACCTGCCACCTGCTTTACTCCTATTTCGGCAAATATTATCGCCAGTTTTTGAACCGTCGTTATTCCGGTTTCGTCCCAGTTCCACGTTTCACTTGCAGTAAATCGATATCTATTATTTACTTCAGCCAATAGATCAAAAAATGAGTTCACTGCTACACGATTAAAGCCAATTGCTCTACCTATACTGGTTGCTTCCTGTGTTCGAAGTGATAGGCTGCTATGTGTTTTAATAAAACTCGATAATTATTAATTTATTCTTAATGCATGACTCAGGAATTTTCTTTTTTAGTGAAATAGCGCACTCATATGCTAGTGATCTTGCGTCTCTAGGCGTCAAACCAACCTTGTAATTTCTCATTATTTTGAAATATAAATCATTTAGTCAGTATAAAACATTGAGTAAATTAATTCCAAACCTTTAAATTATTTTGTTTACTGGTTGTTATTTTCAACGGGGCACGTTGTTACATGTCACAACTTACCTCAGCAGAAACGTCACGACTTGCCTCAACAAGTTTTTTCAACAGAATTCAATACTTTTGTACATATTTATCAACAAATCAATAAAATTAATTGTTCAAAACTATGGTAAAGTAAGTACAGAATGCGATTACTATTCTTCTTATTAAAAACTAACCTCAAATACCTTACAAAACAAAATATTGTGACGATGCATTTTTTTTACTTACCGCGTGCTAAAACAGACAAGCCCCTTTCTCTCTACTCACATGCGACTGATCAAAATGAGATTTTCCACACAACTAAAGATTTATAAATCCAACATTTAACTCATACTCATACTCAAAACCTGCCCCGGCCTCCCCTACTGTTAAAGTTAGCCGAAAGTTCCAACCGAAATAGAGTAATGCAAATAGTGTCTTTGCTATCCCAGTCGATATATGGTAATGCAGATATTGTCTTCCTATTTCAACCGAACATATTTTAAAGCGTCGGTAATACAGATCTGTATCGACAAAGAAGATTAACTTCAATATTCAACCGAAAAATGCTGGCAATCAGTATTGCAAAAGTAACAATCAAATCATCAATTTTCGAAAAAAAAAATGCTAATAGCAGACATCTATACAATAGCAATCCAATAGTCACGTTTAGCTGACGCAAACCTTCAAAATCAAGATTTTGATTCGATCTGACTGTGCCAATTTCATGAAACATGACCTTAAATAGAGTTTGATTACCATATGGGTATATTACCATATCTGTGGGTTTGATGAGGTTATATTGGTAAAATGTTCCATTTCCCGTTGTTTCGACGATAAAATTATTCACCTTTCAAGATTTTTCCAAATCAGCTGTGTCTGTCTTAAATTATAAGTTTAGGCTGGAAGACTATGAATAAATTTTTATTTTCCGCATGTTTTGTCGATAAAATCTGATTCTTCAAACACACACCGGTCTAACGATGTCTATTCGATAGCCTACGACCCTAGGAAGATTTTGATTATACGTTATGGTTGGGTATAGTGAGGTTAGACGGGTGAAATTTCCAATTGTTCATATGTTTTGTATAGATAATCGTTCGTAGTTCGGGAGTTTGTAAGAATACCGACCCGACTGTACCAATTCGATGGCCATGAACATTTGTAGATTTTGATTATAGGTTTATGTGGGTCTGATGAGGTTATACGAGTGAAGATTTGATTTTCTCAAAGTTGCCCCAAAAAGTTCCGTAAAATCCAAAGTTTCCGTAAAATCGTTCGTAAATTAAAATTTTGAATGATAGGCACCAATCTAAGGTCATGTGTCATCGAATTAACTTAGTCAGATTGGTGTTTATCTGGAAAAATCTAGGATGACACACGATTTTATATAAACAAAACATTAAGAAAACCATATTTTCTCAAAACCTCGTTCAGAATTTTGCTTGATAATTATTAAGCTTCTTTATCGACTGTATGAGATATCTATGGCATTTCACCCTTATAACCTCATCAGACCCACCTCAAACATATAATCAAAATCCGCCTTTGGTCAAGGCCATCGAATCGGCATAGGCAGATTAGTGTCTATCTGGCAAAATCTGGAATGTCGAACGATTTTTTTGACAAAACATTGGAAAAATCTAAATTTCACCTCTATAATCTCATCAGACCCACCCCAAACGTGCAATAAAAATTTAACTATGATCGTTTGTCGGTGAATTGGCAGGGTGAGATTGGTGCCTATCCCTCAAAATATCGAATGATGAACGACTTTGCTTATTAATTATTGAACTTCTTTATCGACAATTATGGTCTGTATGAAACAGATATGATATTTCACCCCCATAACCTCATCAAACCCATCCCAAACCTATAATCAAAATCTGCCTTTGATCATGCGCCATCGTATCGGCATAGTCAGATTAGTGTCTTTCTGGCAAATACTCGAATGTTGGACGACTTTGCTTGATAATTATTAAACTTCTTTATCGAGAATTTTGGGCTGCATGAAACAGATATGGCATTTCACCCCTATAACCACATCTGCCTTTGGTCAAGGCCAACGAATCGGCATAGTCAGATCAGTGTCTATTTGGTAAAATCTGGAATATCGAACGATTTTATCGATAAAACCTTGGAAAAATCAAAATTTCACCTATAAGGGTGAATTTCACCTCATCAGACCCACCCCAAACCTACAATCAATATTCATTCACATGATCATGGGCCGATGAATTGGTATAGTGAGATTGGTGTATCTCTCAAAATCTCGAATGACGGACGACTTTGCTTGATAATTATTAAACTTATTTATCGACAATTTTGGACTGTATGAAACAGATATGATATTTCACCCCATAACCTCATCAGATCCACCCCAAACCTATAATCAAAATCTGCCGATTGTCAAGTTTCATGGAATTGGCAAAGTCAGGTTGATGTCTATCTGGCAAAATTTGGAATGTCGAACGATTTTATCGACAAAACATTTGGAACATCAAAATTTCACTCTTATAACTTCATCAGACTCACCCGCTAGCAGTCAAATTGCGCCCAAGCATTGCATAAATATCTTTGAATTTATTCCATTTGATAATTTCAATTGACGATTCCGTGTTATCAAATTGTGTCCAACGATAGTAAAAATAACAGGTGTTTTTTGGTGGTTCACATCTTTAAGTTGACAACACAGTTTTGTTTGACAACCGATTCAACAGCTGACATTTGCTTTGTCATTAGTTTGATTTGCTATTTCATAATGATTAGACTCCCGCCAGAGCAACGCTTGCAAATTGTTCAAATTGGTTATCAGAATAATGGTTATCTTCGCCAAACTCATCGTGCATTACGTCAATTTTACGGTTAACTGTGGATCGTTTTCGCACCACGTATTCTCTAAATGACAGACGCTGTACAGCGCAGCATTGAGGAAGACTCAACTCAATCAATTCGACCTCGTTCTCAGCAACTGGAGATGTGTCCATCCACTTTGTGGAAATTTTATCTAAGGATCTTGGTTTACGTGCTTACAAAATTCAACTTGTGCAGGAATTAAAACCATATGACCATCGCACACGCCGCCAATTCGGCCAATGGGCTGAACCACAAATAGATATTGATGTTGATTTTTTAAACAAAATTTTGTTCAGCGATGAAGCCCACTTTTGGTTGAATGGGTACGTTAATAAACATAATTGTCGGATTTGGAGTGAAGATAATTCATAAGCCTTTGCCGAAACACCATTAAATCCAGAGAAAATCACTGTTTGGTGCATTTTATGGGCCGGCGGAATCATTAGTCCATTAGTTCAAAAACGATGATGACCGAAATGTTACATTCAACTAACGGTTAACGGTATATAGAGCCATTATTTCTAACTTTTTTGTACCCCAATTTGCTGACATAAATTTTGCTGATAGGTGGTTTCAACAGGACGGTGCCACGTGTCACATAGCACGGGATACAATTAATATACTCAAAGAAACATTTGATGAAAGACCAATTTCACGTAATGGTCCTGTTAATTGCGGTCACCGGGATATGTTAAGTCACTTGTCTAAACCGATAAACCAGAGACGACTGAACAATTGAAACACAACATTCGGCGAGTTATTAGCGAGATACGGCTGCAATTGCTGCAAAGAGTGATCGAAAATTGAACATCCAGATTACGCCAGAAATCATATTCAAGCCTTATTGGCATACAGTTATCTATCCAATAAAGCTAGTTTCACTGATATTCAAAATCATTTTCTTTGTTCTATTTTAAATTAAAATTGTAATTTTAATTTAAAAAGAAACCTTTATTTTTGAATTTATTCCAATTGATAATTTCAATTGACGATTCCGAGTTACCAAATTGGATCCAGCGCTAGTAAAATGTCTTTGAATTTATTCCAATTGATTAATTCAAACGTTGGCTTCGAGAGCTACCAGATTCAGCGACAGTATAAAAATTTATTTCAATTTATTCCATTTGATAAATGCAATAAAAATTAAAAAAAAAAATAAATTCAGAGTCTACCTCGCATACATTTTGGATTTAAATTTTATTGTGATTTCAATTTAGAACTAATGTGCAATAAATTTGTAAACGCTGTGAATATAATCCAACTCATATCTAAAACTTCAGGACAAATAATTTTTATGATAAAATTTTAAATTTGTATGACTAACTACTAAGAACTAAATTTATATTATTCTTGTTATTCATCCGTCAAATTATTGTTTTTGGCTGATAATTTTGACTGATGCTCAACTACACGGTCAGTTTTCCGATAATTCATAGATTTGGTAAAAGGTGGCGCAATTGTAACGAAAAAGTTGTTTACATTTTACATGGAAACAAGCAAACAACCATGTAAATTACATTTCGTAATTTACGCGCCCAACTGACGTGTTTTTAAGCGCCAGTATGGTTCTTTGACACAACTATAACTTGGTTGTTGAAATGAACCATACCCGGATTGTCTATCTCTATTCGACCTTCAATCTAGTAAGTTTCTATGCATATTACCGGACTCCAAATCACAGAACAGCTGAAGGCGTATGGTTGTGGTGATCCAGTTGTTTAACCTTCATCAAAAAATGTAACGATTTAATCGTACATCACAAATCTTCCCAAACTTTTAGCTTGCACTGCTTCAGTAGAGCGCCGCGGCCGCCGCTCTTATATGAATTGCACATTAGGGCCTTTTCGTTTTCCAGGTCGAGAGGTAATTTAAAAACTGAATATACCATTTGCCTACCGCTTAGCAATATTGCTATACAATACCGGACAAAGTGATAGCGACTATGCCACATTTCGGTCTCTGCGGAATCTAGCCAGATGGTAGAACCTCAGTGGTTTTCGGAATGAATCTAACTTGTATAGTGCGGCTATTGTACTTTTTCTCTCACGGGTTTGTGCATTGTGTATGTCAATATTACGATGGTTGTTGCCAAAATAAAACGTTTCGGTTGATCCGGTTGAATATGTATGATGCTGACGTCTACCTCATCTCGTCTATTCGCTTAGGAAAATTTAGGGGAGAACTGGGTGTAATATTCAAAAATTGTATACCACATTATAGCACTAAAATATAGCAATAACATTGCATTGTGTTTGAATATTACAACCAGTATTCCCTTAGATTTTCGGGAAAATTCAAATTTGTTAATTGGACTGGGTCTAGTACAATGTGAAAACACCCATTCTAGCTGTAGTAATTTCTTACAAATATTTAGGACAAATCACTTTTAATGCTATATTGTGGTATACAACTTTTGCAGATTACACACAGCGTTTCACTAGATTTTCCGGAAAATTGATATTTTGAACTGAAAATTTATGAAGTTGTTCTTTATTCGCATAATTTTATAGAAAATTAACATTTAGTTTTTTTGATGTTATTTAATTTAAAATATGATCTAACGCGGCTTTTACATCAACCAAATATTCATTAAATATATTTGATAAACTTTTTTATGATTCCTATGACACCTATTAGGCATTGTGAATACTAGGCAAGGCTGATACAGTTACGTGGCTTTTACATCAAACGAATATGCATATTCGAATATATTTAATATTAGATGCTACTGAAGTCCAAAATTCTGTTGATATTAGCCGAAAATTACATGTTATTGAAGTTAACAGTAAATTTCTGCCGAAAAAAATTTGAATAACCAATATCACATAGTTCGAATGTTTAAGGGTCATATGAACTGCGTGAAATTAGGCAGACTCGTAATTAGCTGGATCCCATTAAATATGGGTCGAAATATGTCGATAATGCAGTTTTTTTCGGTTGAAACTTTCGGCTAACTTCAGTAGCATCTAATATCAACAGAATTTAGTACTACCACCTGATACGAAATATGTTGATAATGCAGGCCTTTTTCGGCTGAAATTTTCGGCTAACTTCAGTAGCATTAATATTAGATAAACTTTGATTACGATTCTTGCGACGTCTATTACGGATTGTGAATACTGTAAACCCGTTGGAATTTTGAATTGGAAACGTAATCAGGAACTGGATGTAGTACAGTTAATTTTTAATCCAAATTAACGAATAAAACGGAAATGTATTATGTAATATTTTAATATTGTTTGACTCGATTTTAGAATTAATAGACGCGAAAACTGAATGACACATTATTGGCTGGCGCACCAAGTAACACTGTTGTTAGATAAATACATCCATCAATTGCATAAATCATTAGATCAAATGCAACAACATCAAATCCAAAAATCTGTAATAACAAAATTTAACAAATATAATTTAACCGCCATCCTATTTCAATATTTTGACATAATCTAACAAGCGCGGGTCACATTAAAAGTGACATAGCCTGCTAGAAGTAATTTTAGTTTTATCGACAACCGCAACCATTTCGTCGATTTGGCGTTTTTTTCAATTTTTTGTAGAATATTATATGTTTGGATAACAAACATGTTTATCAAACAAAAAGTTTACTTGATGTAAAAGCCGCGTAATTGATATTCTTGTTTTAAATTGAACTGATTAAATAATTTAATATTACACTGTTAAATTAGTTTAAAAAGAAATTTTGTGTTTAAGACAATTTAGGGCAAACTTCACTTGATTATATAATCGTATGAAGCTTGTCCTAAATTTGTACTAACATTTGTTGTTGCTTTAGGGCAATTTAGGACAAACTTCCCACAAATGATATTTTGCTTTTTCATTTTCAAATATTTGAATTTTTGTTTTAATCAAACAGATTGAAACACTTTGATGAACGACACAAAAATGGATTTGACCAAAGCTATCTTTTCCACTGGCCTCTGATAACATTCAGTTTTTGCTAACGAAGTAACTTTATGTCGACAACTTCTTTTGTTATTGTTTTTAATACAACAACAAAAACTCCATCTTGATTTTAGTCGTTGAAAGTTGAGTACACTAAAACACAAGAGAAAAGTGAGGTTCACGTCTAAAATAAATTACAATGAAAATGAACATAGCCCTACTTCGATCGATTAAGAGGGACTGACAACCGTCGACATAGCGTTACGCCATCGTTTTAGCTTATAGGCCAGACCAGTAGTTAAGAGGCTTTGATTGGACACATCAATTTAAAAAAATGAAAATATAAACAAACTGACGCGCATGCTGGTTTCCTTACTAAATTTTTCCGGGATGCTCACCTCGCGCTTTCTTTTTGGGTACAAACGGTTTTACTTACACCGACTGAAATAATTAATTTTTTATTTTTTTTCATTTATGTAACTAATAAATTTTAAATAAAATTCTGATGCTTTATGTCAATTTTAACGATAAAGAACAATAAAATGAAAAAAACATTTAGGCATTGTGGCACACAAGTCCGTCCATCTAAAAACAAATTTCAGTGAGAATCTCGGTGTGCTGTACACGATTGAAAAGTAACCTCGCGAATAGACTTTTCGTTCAGCGCCCATGAGACAGTAAGCAGTAGCGTATATTTGATTTGTTTAGTTTAGTCGATTATGACACGATTAGTTGTTGCCTTAAAAATAAAATTGGATTAATTGTTAATGTGTGACGTCTATATTACTAGTGTGCTTACATACATATGGATGCGTATACTACATTTTCTAAACACACTTCAAATGAACAACGGATATACAATTTTCCAAATATTCAATATATTTGTGTGTTCGTGCGTGTTTCTATGTTATTACTCCTATATTGTTTCCAGACATCTTGTAAATCGAAACCTAAAATGTTTATACGAGATAAATTGACCACCCACTTGATGACAGCAGGGTGCATTTTGCGCTTTGAATTTGTATATATAAATACAATTTTACCAGTTTGGTTTTTGTCATTTGTTGTGAGTTTACATCTTTTTTGTACACTGAACAAGGATTATGGAATGTTTATTATTTCTCAATAATCATAAGAGTCATGTACACATAACAAGTCTTTGATGGATGTATCATATTTATCTTAAAATATCTCTCCGTTTATTAATATTTTAGAACAGACCGTTTTTAGGTATTTTCAAATCGTATACGAGAGTATATACAGAGATAATTATTACGAGATTTATCACCAAAATCTGTAAACATATATACAAAATATTATAAATTATCTGTCATTTGTGTGGTTCGGCTCTATATAATTATACGATTTATATTTTACGTACATTAGAATTTTATCAAAAATGCTATATTTTTATTTTTCATGTGATCTAGATATGGCGGGAGTCATGGAGCGCCATCATGAGATGATTAATACACGATCAAATGTTTTCTGATTTTACGAAGATATAGACTTCTGGAATTATAACTAATTGTGCGGTGGTTTAGACACAAATATGGAGTTGATAGACCTTGAAATGAATCGCCCACTAATAAAGGGTATACTTGTGGTGTAAGTTGAAATTAATAAAAATTATTTGTGGAATATGCCAACTTTAATGAATTTTGAAATGCGGAACTACTGATTAAGGAATTAAAAGTTGGTTTCGACTAATAACGGCACATGTAAATATCAGTGACGTTATTCACATGGTGAACACTAAATCGCTAAAGGCATATTAGGACTACTGTGCAGTAACATATATTTTATCCAAGAGTAATCGTCACTGCGGGCGATATTAAAGTCAGGGATCATTTCAGGGAGTGCTGCCATTTAAAACCAAAATGGATCCACAATCGTACGTGGAGCTACGGAAATATATTTGCAAGCACAAATGACAAGAGAGAGAGAGAGAGAGATAGAGAGTCATTACAAATCATATGTGCAAAGTCAGATGTTTGAAGTGAATCTCAATATCGAATCGAAAAAAGTTAGGTTTGATGAAACCGTATAGATAATAAAGCCACCTTTGAAATAGCAAAGTAGGAAAAAAATTCTGTTAGGCGTTTGTCAGATATAGTTCCCTGAAGCTGACCTAGATATCAATTAACCAGCACTGTTCTATGCGCTTTTCGTAGATAATGAAACCACTTTCAAAGAGCAAAGTAAGAAAAAATTATAATCTAAATTCAAATTTGAAATAGGAAAGTAAGAAAAACAATTTATTGGCCGTTTGTCAGACATGGTGCTCTGAAGTCAACCTATCTATCAATTAACGAGCACGGCTTTATGCGCTCAAAGAGCACAGTAAGAAAAAATTATATTAGCTGTTTGTATAAATGTTGTGCTCGTTAAATGATTTCTAGGTCGACTTCAGAGCATCATGTCTTATAAACGACTTATAGCATTTTTTCTAACTTTGCTACCTCAAAGGTGGTTTCATTATCTACGAAAACCGCATAAAATGTTACTAGTTAACTAGAAATATCTAATGCATTTTGTGTAGTTTTAAATTTTTTAATTTGGCACTTAATATTTATTTTTTACAATATGATGTGAACTATCGTGACATCAGGATGACTCGATAAAATACCTGTTGCGATAGATTTTTTTTTCATGCTGATATAGAAAAATGTCAATGTAGTGTAATTTTTTCCGGGATGATATATAAAATAATAGTGATAGTGTCGTTAGAATGACATTTGAAACTGTCATGATATTAAAATTTTAGTGTCACCATCGCATTTTCTCGGGATATTTTTGGACTAACTTCACAGACATAAGCTTTTGTGGTAAGGAAATAATATTGAGTGCTTTATATATATTCTAAGTATAGGCCCAACATTTAACCGGCATAGTTATGTAGTCGAATAAAGTTATATACCAAGAGTTGGCATTGAGAAACATTTTGTGATGTGTATGAATTGGCTCAAATTCTAACCCCCAAAAAAACCTATGGCAATTCTAAAATCTGGAAACTTTGACTATACGCAAGAGTCAGCCCAAAAATGTTTAAAAAGACACCATTCTCTATATATCAAACCAAAAATTATTCTGGCAAAATTATTCGCCATGTTTTTAATGTCAGACTAAAAATTAACCTGTCGTGATACTATCATGATAGAAAAATATTACTGCCAACCCAGAAAAGTACAATAAAACGAAATATGTATTTTTAATTCTGTATCGGACTAATTTGAGTACGATCCCTGAATGGGAATGGTATTCATATTTGCTTGAGAATCGGAGGATTAAGTGCATCCCGTAGTTTTTATTCTAACAACAGCACAAAGTGTATATAGCAGTTTATGCCACCTAATGTACAATGTAGTGTTATGCCTATTAATATAAATGCGATTTACAGTCATGGGCCATACTTAAACTAATCCGATATAGAATTAAAATTAATTATTTATTTCGCTGAATTTTTCATTTTTGATTTGAGACTAGTTTTTTCTTCTATTAAGCGGGTTTTATAGGTTCGCGATATACTTATTTTTGGGCTGACATTAAAATATGGCGGTTTTGCTGTGGTAACAGAATAAGTTTTGATTTAACATATCGAAAAAAAAATAGTTGGATCTTTTTAATTACTTAATGCATTAAATGTTTGTATATTTTTATAATACCTTAATATTTTTGGGGTTAGAATTTTAGGCCCAACCTCAAATACATAAGGAACCACAACCATTTTTATTAAAACATTTCATTTTTTTTAAATTGTAACATTTGCAAGTTTGTATCTAACTATTTTCTATCACGATAGTTTCATTTTTCTACGACACTTGCATTAGTGTTGCCAGCTTTTAAATCCGCCAATTTTTGGGCTAGAATTTTGGACCAACTTCATAAAGGTCATTTTATGTGGGGCTCAGACGAACAGGTAATCTAACTGAAACTTTGATGTTGACAAGTATAGTTCATAACACAACGGTTGAGTGTGTAGAACAACTGATTAAATGATTCTGGGAGAAGAAGTAGAAATGTAGAGATGTTAGAGATGAAATATAACAGTTCGAATTAACTACCTTAACATACAGGATTAAATCTGCATTTCATATTGCAACAAGAGCCCCTTCCAGATATAAATGAAAAATAATTTCCTAATGTACCTTACGTCATAACACATGGATTATGTCACGTGTAATTTTATTTCAAAGGAATTTAATGACAAACGACTCCGGATAGTAATAAGGTTACACTTTATTCTGTCGGAAAGCACCCCTACGTTGTCCGATAGCCGTAATAATTAAAATTAAAATAAGTTCCAAGAGCTTCGGTTTAAACCAAAAGGATGATATGATACAGTGCTTGCAACTAATGAAATGAAATGGCTATTAATTCGTAACAAATAAGAGGCATTGAAATTCATTAGGGTTTTTCGTTAAAATTAAATAGCAAATGCTGTTGAGTTGCATGGATTCTGTCACTCTAGCAAGTACAAGTATGCACCGGTATTGTACGTAAAGCCATCAACCCGGTTGGATAGAAATATTTGACCGCAAAAAGTGGAAAATAAACCAACAAACAAAATATAAATCATAATGATCAACGCAAAACGAAAAATTTTCACATCGAAGTAACAGAGAATAGTAAAAGCATTAAACGCGCGTTTGGCATCAATGGATAGAAGAAATGGAGATGATGAGAGCTGTTTTATGTTTACTACTTGTTTCTAGAAACATTATTTAAAATAACAAGGAGAGTGGGAATTAATGTACAATATTTCCGATTCACTTTTGGTAATTCAAATCATTTGAACACAACAAAAAATTTGAACACGAGTGTTTTGCTGATTCGTCGTTCGCTATATCGCAGGAGTCAAAGAAGGGTTTTTAAAAATCTCTGCGTGTGTTTCTGTGGGAACAAACCAAATATTTGTTGGTTCTCTAAATCCTAAACGGATTGACTGATCGGGGAAAAACTATTCATACAAAAACTTTTTTCATAAATTGGGAGATCCAAGTAATTTTTGCTTGAAATGAATTTAATGGAAGTATAGCTAGTATAGAGAAAGAGATTTCTCCCTTATTGCAAATATTTTGAAAAGTATGCCAGGCATAAGTAGCCAGGCATTAAGTAGCCAAGGCATTGCTGCTGCATTATTAGATAGTGCAGGAACAGCACATTCAGCGCTTAAGCTGTCTTTGAACATCAAAAAAGCAATCCAGTATGGCTAACGTACACAAAAAATGTTAATTATAGGCTAAAAACGATGAGTTCTGAAAGCTTCAGTAAAAGTTAGCAGAACCCATTACAAAAAATGATTTAAAAACAATTGGAAAAAAGAGTTGATGTTAGTCAATTTAAATGCCTTATTTAAATTTTTTATTCAGCTCTAGAAAAAGCATATCACTTCAGAGCTAGCAGAACCCAAATCGAAAATCGAACCAAACCCGAAATTAGAACGAAAAACAAGATCAATTGATAGACAAATAATTTTAGACTCATTATGGTCTAATCAAATGATCCATCAACATATTTTGGGCTCCACTCGTTCTTGACCAAACTTCAGGTCATTTAATCTAAAGCCAGCAGAACCCACCCCCTTCATTTAGACAACAATAAGTATTTTTGATGTGGGTTCGCTAGATTTATGACACAAAACTTGATCAAGAACGAGCGGACCCCAAAAATTTTTAATTGTTCATTGAATTAAGCCATAATGAGCCTACAATTATTTGTATGTTAATTGATCTTGCCTTGCAAGAATTTTTAATGGGGCCTCTGGTTAGGCCATAATGAGCCTAATATTATTGGTATGTTAAGTGATCTTGTCCGATCTTTTGTCCGATTTTCGATTTGGTTTCTGCTAGTTTTAGATTAAATGACGTGAAATTTGGTCAAGAACGAGTGGAGCCCAAAGTTTTCAATGGGTTATTGGATTAGGTTATAAAGAGCCTAAAATTGTTCGTATCTTAAGTGATCTTGTTTTGCGTTTTACTTTCGTTTTTGGTCCGATTTTCGATTTTCCTTCTGCTAGTTTTGAAACGATAAAGCCTTATGCTTTTTCTAGAGCTGAATAAAAATAATTAAATAGGGCTGTTAATTAGCCTAAAATTAGCCGTTTATTTTCCAATTGTTTTTAAATCATTTTTGATATGGGTTCTGCTAATTTTTCTAAAGCTAGCAGAACCCATCGTTATAGTTGGAAGGGATGGAACCCAAAATATTTTAATAGAGCATTTAATAAGCCTATTTTTAGACTACAATTATCCATACTATCTTGTACTGTTTTGCTGTATGGGTTCTGCTAGCTTAAAGAACGTCAATATCAGACTTTCCGGTGAGGTTTTATTGTTGTTATCCGGCGGCTTTCGGCAGACATTACCTGTCATTTCACGTTTTACGTACGCGGATGAGATTAGCGCATGTTTGAAATTTTCCAGTTTGTGGCGAAATGTACAGACATCCCGACTGTAGCGTGTACAATTACAAAACGATTCATCAGCCAACACATTCTCTAAACAATTGCAGGATATTGGTGGTTGTAAAATTGGTTTGTATGAAGATACGCAATTACCGATCTTTCGGTGAAAGAGTGATTTTGGCAGCCAATAATGTCGATGATGATTAAATTAATTTCCAAATATAACGAACATGGCCCGGCGAATTGATGTCATTCAATCGGTCGACACTGCGGGACCGATGTAAATGAAGCTGTCAATTACCCACTGAATTTTTAAATTCACTCAATTTGCCTGGATTACCACAACATAACCCGCACTTGGCACCAATTCAGTTCAATAAATGGAAATGAATCTGTAAAATCCAAGTTTCTCATACGGACGACTTTACGTTTCGTGTTCACAGGTCAGTAATAAGTATTTATGTGTGCTTGTGATCGAAAGTGGAATTGCCAAATTACACGTTGTGCTTCTTTTGGGCATTGCATATTGCACGGCTCTAGTTCTCCTGCACATATAAAATTTCAAAATGGATTTTATTGAAATGATAATCAGCACTTTTCGAATATATTTTTTATATTTAAAAAATGGTGGCATATATCCTTTTAGAAAAAACATTCTAATTTGCATAAAGGAAGATACCCGAAATGTGCAACCAAAGTCGACCTGAAATATTTTTATTTGTGTGTACTTAAGGATATTGTACATAAAGATCTGGATGCAAATGAGGGATTAAAAGCATATTACATGTGAAATTTATATAAGGGAAGATAAAAACCGCAGGGAAGGATACCATGTCACCATGGTTGATAGGTAAACAAGCGTTATGTATACAACATATTCAAAAAGGAAAATATTTAAATTTTTTGGTTTTCAGCTCGACATAAATTTTTTTTTTATAAATGAAAGGGATTAATCCTAAACAATGTATACGAATATTTCAAATAAAGCATGATGTGCGGTGTGTATTTGTTCGTATTTTGTTGAATACGTTATGGATATGAGTGTGTTAAGGAATTTGAGTTTGAAAAGTCTCATCTCGTTCATATATATACGAGTCGTAAATTTTGTTAAATTGTCACTTTTGGATGATACATATAAATTCGTTGAATGATGTGTCGAGTTTTTAAATTTCTATGATTTTTTGTTTTGTTATTTCGACTGCTTGTCGCTCGTTTAGGTTTTGATTTTCACATAGAGCTCATAAAATTATGTATTATGCCGTGTATATGTGTAAAAGTCTAAATCATAATGGATTGTTATACGTGGCCAGGTTATGTGAAATATTAATTTGATTGTGTGTTTAAAACAGGAATTTTTGTGACTTATAGGTGCTGATCATTATGCGAGGTGCCTTGAAATATACAGAAATGATAATAATTTGGGCAGTTTTCGATGCGGTGCAAACACATTTCCACCACATACTGATTTCAAGACTAACCATTATTTTTAATTTTCTTAAAATAAATTAAAACATCAAGTCTGGCTTAATCCTGTTGATATTGCCATTAAAAATTGATTAGTTTTGGTGTTCAATAAAATTTCTATATGCACGTACATTTATACAGAATCACATATAGAGATTTTTATCGTTTTAAATAAAATTGCATTCTGCACACACTTTAACCCATAGAATTTCACCAAAGAAAACCTAAAACATGAAAACAATAAAAATGGTAAATATCCTTCAAAATAACGATATTTTGCCTTGCGACGACCGAACACATGAAGACAATAGATTTTACAAAATTTGTGCCGCCTTTTTAACCGTAACATTCATAATTTCTTATAGCTGTGTGCTTATAGACGTTTTTAGAAAATTTATGGTTTTTACTGTATGCGGATGCCATGCCATGAACATTGAATTTTGGGTAAATATTTTCATTACAAGAAAATATGAATTTAATCAACCGGAACCAAAATATTGTTTTAAAATGATTTTTTAAACTTTGTTTTGTTCTGTTTATGGTATTATGACATTTACGATAGTTTCCGTAACGATTTAAAAATCTTTTAAGTGTGATCGTTGAGTATTTTGTATATTTATGGGTTTATAGAATTTTGGATAAAAACAGAGTTGGTTTAATGAGATTATATTTCTGGTTTAATCGTTTGGGTCGTGTGTTTGGTTTGTAATTGATACGCGGAACGTCTAAACAGGAAAATTTTGGTATATGTCTGATATTTGGTGAGAAAACAAAACTGATTTAGGCAAGCAAGCCGTAATAACTCGTGTTATTACGAAAACGAGTTTCTGTCAGCAATGAGATATTTCAATTTACGTAATAACAACGTAATAACACCAAAATTAATTTCAAAAAAATTTATTTAGGTGAAAATTGATATACCAAACTTGAACTGAAAAGGAATTATTTGAGTTATTAAAGCTTTCTATTGTGTGGGGAGTGTAAAAGTTTAAGTGGGAAAGGGAATACGTCAAAGTACTATGTCGTTTTTCCAAATTAACGTATTTAAGTTTTAGTGAAATATCTGTAGTTATAACGATTTCACACGGTATAGTTAAAAGTAATACAAGGAGTGCTAAACCCAATTATATCATTTTACTAAAATAGTATTTATTCCAAGTGAATTTAAGTTATTTCTGTATATGTAAAGCTGCCCATACACGGTGCAACTTGGTTGTACAACTGGTCTGCAGACTAGTCAAGTTGTATCTTTTGTATCGTCAAGTTGTATCGTTGTATCGAAGCTAGGTTGCAAGAAAATCAAAAAATTTTGATTTTTATAGGCGGAGTGTGACATCCTTGGTAACCCTGAGAGCATGCTGATAGACTCTAGCATGGTCGCAAAGTATCAAGCATGATCAACAAGAAAATTTTTGTTTTTCCCCCAACTACCTATTTCGGCGACAGCAGCACTCTGCCCGCTAGAGTAGCAGAAGGGGGGAGGGGTTTGTTCTATTATTACGAAGAACAGCAGCATTAGTATTTGACCCGCGATTATGAGGAGTCGTGATAGCCTGTACCTGATAATTTTCATGGGAGCTTTTTGGTAGATAGCGTTCGATGGGACTGCTTTCTTCGCACACTGATTGACACTCGATTTCATTGATGTGTTTCTTAGAAGTCATAAGTAATTCAGGAACATAGCTCATCCTATTCCAATCATCTTCTACCATAACACATCTATCTACAAAAGGAAGTTAGATCATCAAAACGTTGTCCAGCAAAATGATCTTGTAACCCAGGTCGCATATTTCTCCTTAGATACCCAATGGTTTCTTGATCAGAAAGCGGAGTTGATAATTTTAGGGTTTTGTTCATGATAACATCATAAAAATCTAAGAATGGTTCTCTAAATTTCAGTTTGGTGCGATCAATATCATACTTCAGTTCGTCATCGGTTCGCCTCACACGAAATCTACGTATCATACTTGATCTTAAACTTTGCCATGCCATTTGACAACCTGACTGTCGATAGTCCCAATACCACGTAAGAGCTCTATCTCGTAATAACACGGAAAAATTGTTGTTCAACCGCTCGTAAGAAACTCCATTTGCTAGTGCCATATTCTCGACTCTATAGAGGAAATTCTCTACCGGCACTCTATCAAGGTCAGTACCATGGAAAGCAATGCTCCATTCTGTTAATTTAAGCAGATTTCGATTATGACGTTCCTCGATACGCGGCCTAAACGAAGTCTCACAATCATTCTCATTTGATCCTGAAATCTTATCTTTCGATTTAACAAACGATTTAACAGGGGAGTCTAACGAGTTGGAACATTTAGAAAAAGTTTTAATTTTTGAAGACTCCGAATTAGTTTTATCGGCTGCATAAGGTCCAAGCTGGTTACTTTGAATATCTCGCAGATTCAGTTTCTGCATAATCCTGTTACAAATAGCATCAACGATTTCTTCATCAAAGGTCTCAACTAATTTATTAGTATTATTGTTATTATCTGATGTATCCTGTCCATTATCGAATTTTGTTTTGCGTGGTTCCATAAAAGAACAACCACCAGAATCTGACGACCCGGTTTGAACCGCCTTAGTTTTTGAGGGGAGCATCTTGTATTTCAACTTCAGCCGCGTCTGGATCATCAGGCAGATCGACAACTTTAACTAAAGCTTCCCGAAAGGAGGACTGTAAATTTGGAGTTACAGTTAATTTGGTTTTAAGCTCATCGAAGCATACTTTCAATTCACCACAAGTCTGAAGTAACTCTTGGGCTACAGCAGTAACAGATTTAAAAACCGAGATTCGTTCCAACCGACCTCTGATATGCCAAAGCATTGTCCTTAATAGTAACAATGAATCATCTTTTAATTCGTTACTTTGTAGTAACACCTCGGTTTGTTCTTTAATAGCTTTCAATTTGCGTTGACACGTCTCAACTTCTCGTTTCTGAAAACGAACGGCAGCCTTATGGGGATGTTGAGGAACTTCTGTACTGTGTTTGAGTTCTAAATTTACGGTATTTTGCAAAGTTTTAATTTTTTCATTTAAAGGTCCCGAAATGTCTCGAATCTGACATTCGATGGCTATTTCATCAAAATCTAACAACAGGATTGACACTTCCATGTTGCTTTGTCTCCGCCAATTTTGAACAACAAAAAAAATGAAAATTTAGTTTAATAACTAATTAAATAAAGTATTTTAATGGGATAAATAGTGGGTATATCATATGCAAAAAACACAAAAGATAATTAAATAAGTATTTCGTGTATATAATAAATAAACCAAAAAATAAATAAATAAATAACTAATAAATAATGGTGTTGAATTTACACAAAGAAAATTATATGTCATTATTGATGTAGTGGTTAAGATTCATAATTTTGTAAACATAAATAGTACGGTTTTGTTAGTTTTGGAAACTATAGTAAACTCTTGGAGTTGAAATTTTACGTTAATTCAGGTACGTATTCCACACTGATTTGAAGTCAAAAACGACTTAATGACGGATGTCAAACCAAAAATAGTACGGCAAAAAAATCAAAATTGTAAGTTCTTTCACTTAAGGAACTCAAAAGCTACTAGCGAATCCTTAAAAAAAATCACTGATATTAACAGAAATTATGTGATTCAGAATAATAGCCAATAATCATCTTGAAACAAGAAACAGTTCTAACTAGAAATGGAAATTGACTACACAAATTACAACAGATCAAGAATTCTATACGTCACGTCGATTTTTTTTTTGTTTTTAAACTACAATTTATTGAATTATCTCACTTTTGCATAAAAAAAATTTCAATATTAAAATTTGTTACCGCAATAGAAATCAAATACCAACTGCAACGTCAGTGGCTTACGGTATTTCATGAGGATTTGCAACTTAGTAATATTTTAGCGTAGTTTGGGCGCCACTTGTGACATCCTTGGTAACCCTGAGAGCATGCTGATAGACTCTAGCATGGTCGCAAAGTAAGAAAATTTTTGTGTTTCCCCCAACTACCTATTTCGGCGACAGCACCACTCTGCCCGCTAGAGTAGCAGTCGAAGGGGGGGTTTTTGTTCGCCGAGGATAGTTGGAGCTCGCATGTGCTGCTTAGGGATGTAAAAGTAAGGTAATTCAGACACAACAACCGAAGAAAAAAAAACAGAAGAAAGCGAGCTTACTGATAATTTACCGTACATAAGTGGAAAAATTTCTAGATTGTTAGTTTAGTTTATAAGAGTAAGTAATTTTTTTATAATAGATTTAGCATAATTCAGTACATTAGTACATATAAGTTAAATTATTGTTTGTTAAATTGTAAAATTTATAAATAAAAGTTTTGAATTATTTGAATTCTACTTGCGGTTTGTTTTCTTAATTCGTTGGTGTGATCATCAACATAATTTACGCTGACCTACGAGGCCGGCAATCGTACCATTGGTAAACGGTTTGCGGCTATAGCTGTTTGTGAGGTTTTACCGTATTAAATCCAGATACGGTATACTATATGTTTAGCGCCAAAAAACCAAATATGTATAAAAAATATAAAGATTATAACCACACGGAAAGCACCCGGGTTGACGCGGCCGAACTTAGCTGTTAAATTAAATGAAACGGAAAAAAAAACTCCAAATAAACTCATGCCGTCACTTAACCACTCGCAATAGTTACCTTTCCGTATGTGTAAAATATATGCGTCAACAAATTCCGTAAGACTTCCTTCGCACCCCGTCACTTCAGTTTAGGACAAGGTAGCGTGTACAAAAATTTTACAATATTTCCTATGATTATATTTGTAGAAATACTGCAATGAATTTTTATTTGCGTATGATGAAAAGCTTCAACAAACATGCACAACACTCGCGAAATTTACCTAGGGTGTCTTGTTGTTAGGAGTAAAACCACTTTAGGATTACACGGAACTAAAACCGACCGAAAAATTTAGCACAAATGGTTATTTATTTTATTAGTTTCTAAATTTTTATTTTATCTTTTATTTTTTATTATAATTTGCCTTTGCACAACCGACGCTTAACTAAATGTGTCACCGCCAAATTTTCTTTATCTCACAATAATGTCCATTGACAAACAGCTGATTGATGCTGCCTATGTACCAAATACATGATTACGTTTAGTTATATATAAAAGAAAATATATAACCACACCCCGATACTAATTATCACCTTAAAATTACATAGATAATGAGAAAGCACAACACAAGTACAATAGAGAAATATTGATATCGATTAATACATAATCTGTCCATGTATATTTGTAAACGATCGTAACACACGAGTTAAATGCAAGATGTACAGATTGATAACAAGCTTACGCTATACCTGCAGTTTTCGCAAATCAGTGATGGACAACAACAAGGTTGCGTTCCCTTACACCACGCAAGTCTTAACCTTCTATAAGTATTTTAGTTTTACCGCAAGGAACAATTTGACTCAAATTGTTACAGGAGTCAGTGGTTGTACGACCAAGTTGCAATGTGTGTGGACAAGTTGTACAACTTAAATGACATTTTTTGTTTATTGGGAATTTTAATACCGTTATTGACGAAGATTATAACTAAACCACATAAAACGAGCTAAATATTTTATTAAAAAAGAATAAGTTTCTTTAATTGAAATGGCTGTAGTTAATAATCAGTTGTGGAGAGACTTTTTCGAAGAATTCGAACAATGTCCAGAATTATGGAAAGTTAAAAGTTCTGTGTACAAAAACAAAGATAAAAAGCAAAAAGCATGGGAGAAATTGTTAGCCACATATAAAAACTTAGATAGTGAGGCTACAATTTCAAGTTTAAAGAATAAAATATACAACATAAGAAGCTGCTATCGCCGGGAACTTAATAAGGTTATAAAAAGTGAGAAATCTGGAGCTGGCGAGGATGATGTATACGTCCCATCATTGTGGTATTTTGAAATTTTATACTTCCTAGGGGACAACGAAATCCCAACTGCTGGAATTTCTAGTGTGGATACCGATGATGATGTAGATGAAATTGAAGTAAGTTATACATTTTAAAGATATTTCACATTACTGTTAAATTTCTATTTTAGCTTGAAACAACCCTCCCAGTTACTTAAAACTAAAAAAGATGAGTCATAAATATTTGCTGAAGGATGGGCAACATCTTTTAAAAAACTGAATGATAGATAGAAACTTTATGCCAAAAAAGCCATAGATGAAATTTTAATAATGGGACAATTAAACGAGCTGACACTTAACACAGTTTCTCCATTGTCCAGTTCCAGTAGTTCATCACGCGCTGATTCTAGATGCTCAACACCTTACACATCAAATCAATTGCCTAGTACCAGTAGTTTATCGCATGCTGATCCTAGATGCTCAACAATTTATGCATCAAACCCACTACCAAGTACCAGTAATTCTTCACGAGCTGATGACTCTAGATGTGTAAAACCTTATACATCAAATCACATCGTTGTTGAGGAAATTGTTCCTGTTAATTTTAATATTTCTAGGTCATCACAAAATCCAAATCATATAACTTTTAATGATCTTTTTAATGGCAACCAATACATGCGCGTGAAATATTTCCTAAACCTATCCTAAGTGTAAAAATTTTTTAGGAAAGGTTTAGGAAATATTTCACACTCCTGTACACAGCCGTGAAATATTTCCTAAACAAATCCTATGTATGCTAGTGTTAGTAATATCAAGTAATACCAACATAAAAGCAAACATTTAGGCGAAACGATATTTTAAAGAAATTCCTATCTAAACAAAAATATCCAAATTAGCAGTTACAAACGAATTAAAAAATGTAATTAAATAAATAGAATTAGAAATAGAAAAATGTAAATAAGCAAATTCAGAAGGAAATTTTGACAAGCACTCATCAATTTCATTATGTACTCGGCTAGCCCTGAAAGAGTGGAACTATTACACCCAGATATAAGATTCGATTGTACTTTAGACAGAATTCACACTATTCCTCTAAATCGGAACTAATCAATTTTGTCATAGTTCTGTCATGGGCAAATATGGGCCCGAAACGTGTGATTTTTGATTTATAGTGTTTTTGATATTCAACCGATTACTAATCGAGATTTTGGCCAGTTCTCATCGATCCCGTTATGTTTCCCAAGAAGATCTATTAAATGCCAATGCACACAAAGAATTTTAGAATTTTGTCATAGTTCTGGCATGGGCAAATATGGCCCCGAAACGTGTGAGTTGTAATTTATGGTGTTTTTGCTATTCAAACGATTACTAATCGAGATTTTGGCCGGTTCTCATCGATCCCGTTATGTTTCCCAAGAAGATCTATTAAATGCCAATGCACACAAAGAATTTTAGAATTTTGTCATAGTTCTGGCATGGGCAAATATGGCCCCGAAACGTGTGAGTTGTAATTTATAGTGTTTTTGCTATTCAAACGATTACTAATCGAGATTTTGGCCGGTTCTCATCGATCCCGTTATGTTTCCCAGGAAGATCTATTAAATGCCAATGCACAAGAGGAATTTCAGAATTTTGTCATAGTTCTGGCATGGGCAAATATGGCCTCGAAACGTGTGAGTTTTGATTTACAATATTTTGATATTCAAACGATTACTAATCGAGATTTTGGCCGGTTCTCATCGATCCCGTTATGTTTCCCAGGAAGATCTATTAAATGCCAATACACACGAAGAACTTCAGAATTTTGTCATAGTTCTGGCATGGGCAAATATGGCCCCGAAACGTGTGAGTTTTGATTTACAATATTTTGATATTCAAACGATTACTAATCGAAATTTTGGCCGGTTCTCATCGATCCCGTTATGTTTCCCAGGAAGGTCTATTAAATGCCAATGCACACGAGAAATTTTAGAATTTTGTCATAGTTCTGGCATGGGCAAATATGGCCCCGAAACTTGTGAGTTTTGATTTTTGGTGTTTTTGCTATTCAACCGATTACTAATCGAGATTTTGGCCAGTTCTCATCGATCCCGTTATGTTTCCCAGGAAGATCTATTAAATGCCAATGCACAAGAGGAATTTCAGAATTTTGTCATAGTTCTGGCATGGGCAAATATGGCCCCGAAACGTGTGAGTTTTGATTTACAATATTTTGATATTCAAACGATTACTAATCGAAATTTTGGTCGGTTCTCATCGATCCCGTTATGTTTCCCAGGAAGGTCTATTAAATGCCAATGCACACGAGAAATTTTAGAATTTCGTCATAGTTCTGGCATGGGCAAATATGGCCCCGAAACTTGTGAGTTTTGATTTTTAGTGTTTTTGCTATTCAAACGATTGCTACTCGAGATTTTGGCCGGTTCTCATCGATCCCGTTATGTTTCCCAGGAAGATCTATTAAATGCCAATGCACACAAAGAATTTTAGAATTTTGTCATAGTTCTGGCATGGGCAAATATGGCCCCGAAACGTGTGAGTTTTGATTTACAATACTTTGATATTCAAACGATTACTACTCGAGATTTTGGCCGGTTCTCATCGATCCCGTTATGTTTCCTAGGAAGATCTATTAAATGCCAATGCACACGAGGAATTTCAGAATTTTTTCATAGTTCTGGCATGGGCAAATATGGCCCCGAAACTTGTGAGTTAGGATTTTTAGTGTTTTTGCTATTCAAACGATTACTACTCGAGATTTTGGCCGGTTCTCATCGATCCCGTTATGTTTCCCAGGAAGATCTATTAAATGCCAATGCACACGAGGAATTTCAGAATTTTGTCATAGTTCTGGCATGGGCAAATATGGCCCCGAAACGTGTGAGTTTTGATTTACAATATTTTGATATTCAAACGATTACTAATCGAGATTTGATCGTAATCGTTGATAGTAATCGTTTGAATAGCAAAAACACTAAAAATCAAAACTCACAAGTTTCGGGGCCATATTTGCCCATGCCAGAACTATGAAAAAATTCTGAAATTCCTCGTGTGCATTGGCATTTAATAGATCTTCCTAGGAAACATAACGGGATCGATGAGAACCGGCCAAAATCTCGAGTAGTAATCGTTTGAATATCAAAGTATTGTAAATCAAAACTCACACGTTTCGGGGCCATATTTGCTCATGCCAGAACTATGACAAAATTCTAAAATTTCTCGTGTGCATTGGCATTTAATAGATCTTCCTGGAAAACATAACGGGATCGATGAGAACCGGCCAAAATCTCGAGTAGTAATCGTTTGAATAGCAAAAACACTAAAAATCCTAACTCACAAGTTTCGGGGCCATATTTGCTCATGCCAGAACTATGACAAAATTCTAAAATTTCTCGTGTGCATTGGCATTTAATAGATCTTCCTGGGAAACATAACGGGATCGATGAGAACCGGCCAAAATCTCGAGTAGTAATCGTTTGAATAGCAAAAACACTAAAAATCCTAACTCACAAGTTTCGGGGCCATATTTGCCCATGCCAGAACTATGACAAAATTCTAAAATTTCTCGTGTGCATTGGCATTTAATAGACCTTCCTGGGAAACATAACGGGATCGATGAGAACCGGCCAAAATCTCGAGTAGTAATCGTTTGAATATCAGAATATTGTAAATCAAAACTCACACGTTTCGGGGCCATATTTGCCCATGCCAGAACTATGACAAAATTCTGAAATTCCTCGTGTGCATTGGCATTTAATAGATCTTCCTAGGAAACATAACGGGATCGATGAGAACCGGCCAAAATCTCGATTAGTAATCGTTTGAATATCAGAATATTGTAAATCAAAACTCACACGTTTCGGGGTCATATTTGCCCATGCCAGAACTATGACAAAATTCTGAAATTCCTCGTGTGCATTGGCATTTAATAGATCTTCCTGGGAAACATAACGGGATTGATGAGAACCGGCCAAAATCTCGAGTAGTAATCGTTTGAATAGCAAAAACACTAAAAATCCTAACTCACAAGTTTCGGGGCCATATTTGCCCATGCCAGAACTATGAAAAAATTCTGAAATTCCTCGTGTGCATTGGCATTTAATAGATCTTCCTAGGAAACATAACGGGATCGATGAGAACCGGCCAAAATCTCGAGTAGTAATCGTTTGAATATCAAAGTATTGTAAATCAAAACTCACACGTTTCGGGGCCATATTTGCTCATGCCAGAACTATGACAAAATTCTAAAATTTCTCGTGTGCATTGGCATTTAATAGATCTTCCTGGAAAACATAACGGGATCGATGAGAACCGGCCAAAATCTCGAGTAGTAATCGTTTGAATAGCAAAAACACTAAAAATCCTAACTCACAAGTTTCGGGGCCATATTTGCTCATGCCAGAACTATGACAAAATTCTAAAATTTCTCGTGTGCATTGGCATTTAATAGATCTTCCTGGGAAACATAACGGGATCGATGAGAACCGGCCAAAATCTCGAGTAGTAATCGTTTGAATAGCAAAAACACTAAAAATCCTAACTCACAAGTTTCGGGGCCATATTTGCCCATGCCAGAACTATGACAAAATTCTGAAATTTCTCGTGTGCATTGGCATTTAATAGACCTTCCTGGGAAACATAACGGGATCGATGAGAACCGGCCAAAATCTCGAGTAGTAATCGTTTGAATATCAGAATATTGTAAATCAAAACTCACACGTTTCGGGGCCATATTTGCCCATGCCAGAACTATGACAAAATTCTGAAATTCCTCGTGTGCATTGGCATTTAATAGATCTTCCTAGGAAACATAACGGGATCGATGAGAACCGGCCAAAATCTCGATTAGTAATCGTTTGAATATCAGAATATTGTAAATCAAAACTCACACGTTTCGGGGTCATATTTGCCCATGCCAGAACTATGACAAAATTCTGAAATTCCTCGTGTGCATTGGCATTTAATAGATCTTCCTGGGAAACATAACGGGATCGATGAGAACCGGCCAAAATCTCGAGTAGTAATCGTTTGAATAGCAAAAACACTAAAAATCCTAACTCACAAGTTTCGGGGCCATATTTGCCCATGCCAGAACTATGAAAAAATTCTGAAATTCCTCGTGTGCATTGGCATTTAATAGATCTTCCTAGGAAACATAACGGGATCGATGAGAACCGGCCAAAATCTCGAGTAGTAATCGTTTGAATATCAAAGTATTGTAAATCAAAACTCACACGTTTCGGGGCCATATTTGCTCATGCCAGAACTATGACAAAATTCTAAAATTTCTCGTGTGCATTGGCATTTAATAGATCTTCCTGGAAAACATAACGGGATCGATGAGAACCGGCCAAAATCTCGAGTAGTAATCGTTTGAATAGCAAAAACACTAAAAATCCTAACTCACAAGTTTCGGGGCCATATTTGCTCATGCCAGAACTATGACAAAATTCTAAAATTTCTCGTGTGCATTGGCATTTAATAGATCTTCCTGGGAAACATAACGGGATCGATGAGAACCGGCCAAAATCTCGAGTAGTAATCGTTTGAATAGCAAAAACACTAAAAATCCTAACTCACAAGTTTCGGGGCCATATTTGCCCATGCCAGAACTATGACAAAATTCTAAAATTTCTCGTGTGCATTGGCATTTAATAGACCTTCCTGGGAAACATAACGGGATCGATGAGAACCGGCCAAAATCTCGAGTAGTAATCGTTTGAATATCAGAATATTGTAAATCAAAACTCACACGTTTCGGGGCCATATTTGCCCATGCCAGAACTATGACAAAATTCTGAAATTCCTCGTGTGCATTGGCATTTAATAGATCTTCCTAGGAAACATAACGGGATCGATGAGAACCGGCCAAAATCTCGATTAGTAATCGTTTGAATATCAAAATATTGTAAATCGAAACTCACACGTTTCGGGGCCATATTTGCCCATGCCAGAACTATGACAAAATTCTAAAATTCTTTGTGTGCATTGGCATTTAATAGATCTTCCTGGGAAACATAACGGGATCGATGAGAACCGGCCAAAGTCTCGAGTAGTAATCGTTTGAATATCAAAATATTGTAAATCAAAACTCGCACGTTTCGGGGCCATATTTACCCATGCCAGAACTATGACAAAATTCTAAAATTTCTCGTGTGCATTGGCATTTAATAGATTTTCCTAGGAAACATAACGGGATCTATGAGAACCTGCCAAAATCTCGAGTAGTAATCGTTTGAATATCAAAGTATTGTAAATCAAAACTCACACGTTTCGGGGCCATATTTGCCCATGCCAGAACTATGACAAAATTCTGAAATTTCTCGTGTGCATTGGCATTTAATAGATCTTCCTGGGAAACATAACGGGATCGATGAGAACCGGCCAAAATCTCGAGTAGTAATCGTTTGAATATCAAAATATTGTAAATCAAAACTCACACGTTTCGGGGCCATATTTGCCCATGCCAGAACTATGACAAAATTCTGAAATTCCTCGTGTGCATTGCCATTTAATAGATCTTCCTGGGAAACATAACGGGATCGATGAGAACCGGCCAAAATCTCGAGTAATAATCGTTTGAATATCAAAATATTGTAAATTACAACTCACACGTTTCGGGGCCATATTTGCCCATGCCAGAACTATGACAAAATTCTAAAATTTCTCGTGTGCATTGGCATTTAATAGACCTTCCTGGGAAACATAACGGGATCGATGAGAACCGGCCAAAATCTCGAGTAGTAATCGTTTGAATAGCAAAAACACTAAAAATCAAAACTCACAAGTTTCGGGGCCATATTTGCTCATGCCAGAACTACGACAAAATTCTAAAATTTCTCGTGTGCATTGGCATTTAATAGACCTTCCTGGGAAACATAGCGGGATCGATGAGAACCGGCCAAAATCCCGATTAGTAATCGTTTGAATATCAAAATATTGTAAATTACAACTCACACGTTTCGGGGCCATATTTGCCTATGCCAGAACTATGACAAAATTCTGAAATTCCTCGTGTGCATTGGCATTTAATAGATCTTCCTGGGAAACATAACGGGATCGATGAGAACCGGCCAAAATCTCGAGTAGTAATCGTTTGAATATCAAAATATTGTAAATCAAAACTCACAAGTTTCGGGGCCATATTTGCCTATGCCAGAACTATGACAAAATTCTAAAATTTCTCGTGTGCATTGGCATTTAATAGACCTTCCTGGAAAACATAACGGGATCGATGAGAACCGGCCAAAATCTCGATTAGTAATCGTTTGAATATCAAAATATTGTAAATCACAACTCACACGTTTCGGGGCCATATTTGCCCATGCTTTACATGCGATGTAACTTAAAAGCATAATGAGATTAATGACCAATTCGCTAAATTTTGACTTGTATATCTATGAAATCTAGAAAATTCAGCAAACTTTAATTTAACTTTAATTTTATATTTACGATGTATAATGTTTTACATCATATTATTAATTGTTAAATAATTTATGGCATTTTAATCGTACTGGTAGGATAAATTAGTTATATATTAAATTAAATTTTATAATATTATAATATATTATAATATTAAATTTTATGTAATAAAATTATAAAATATGTAAACTTTTGTGTGGTATATTTGGAATTATTTTAAAAATTTATTTACGCCTAAATGTTTTCTTTTTCTGTATTTAATCACTAATACACATACACAATTTTTACTTAGGATTTTTTTAGGAAATATTTCACACCAGTACCAATACTCATAAAAAATTTTAATAAACATATTATTGCTTTTTCTATGTTTAAAACTGTTTATTTTTATGGATATAAAAAAAGTACAAATAATTACAAACATTTATTCGATGCTATGCAAACGATTGACAACTTCGCAGAAATCGTTTCTCACGAGCTTAGCTTGTGATTATGAGTTTCTTGATGCTGCTGGTTGCATTTGCAATAATGTTTCTGAAAGCCGAAACGTTCCTCCCGATTCATTTCTAGAGTATAAAACGCCTCTACTCTTTTTTAAAAAATTATGTAAATGGCAACAAGCTATCACAATCTTCGTAACTTTTTCAGGAGAAAGAGTAATAGTTGTTAAAAGAACTCTAAATCTAGCAGCCAAAATGCCAATTGCATTCTCTACTTTTACTCTCGCAGAACTCAATTTTTTGTTAAAATGTTCCTGTTCTTTTAACAGATGATTTCCACTGAATGGTTTCAGTAAGTTCTCTCCCAGGGTAAAGGCATCATCGCCTATTAGAACGTAAGGTAACTTCCGGCCCGTAGAATCCACAGTTTCAGGTTCAGGAATATTTAATTCTTGGTTTAGTAATTTTTGGTAAAATTTTGTATTATTAAATACACCACCGTCTGATATCCTACCATTTGCTCCTACATCAATCATTATAAATTCGCTATCGGCATTGACAATAGCCATAAGAATAATACTAAACTGTTTTTTATAATTAAAATAGTAGGAACCAGATTTCGCTGGTTTTCTAATATTTATATGCTTGCCATCAATGGCACCTATACAATGAGGAAAACCAGATTTTCTTTCAAATTCATTGGATATTTTTTTCCAATCATCAGAGGTAGCTGGAATCTGTATTTTAAGAAAATTATGTTAGTAAAATATTATGCAACTAATTATTTTGGTAAAACTCACCTTAATATAATCCTTTAAAACTTTTCGAATTGCTTCACATGTTTCGATAACAATTTGTCCAATGGATTGCGCTGATACTGCATTCGAAAACTTTAAATCTTCAAAAGAATTACCGGTAGCCAGAAACCTTAAAGTTATGGATAATCGCGTTTCTTCATTAATGGCATCACGCATAAAAGTATCCTGCTTTACTAACAATGGCTTTACTTTATCCAGAAGATATAGAAATGTTTCTTCATCCATACGCATGAAGTTTTTAACGTCATCTGGTTGACTAACTTTTAACTCTTTCAAAAGTCTTTGGTTAGAAAACGTATCTTTATCTTTTAACCAGCTTTTCATCCAAATTTTTCTTTTTCTGCGTTTCTCTTGTTCTGTGTCTTGAAATAAAACTTCTGCAATAACAATTAAAGCAGTAATGTCATCACTTTCACTCATATTTATAATTTCCTTTTTTAATTTTGACTTGGAATAATTTTACTTGATAGGTATTTACTTATATTTGGAAAAACTATAAAAAATAAAATATTTAGACTGTTTCTACTTTCTATGTTTTCAAACTTGTTGTACAACAAGTTGCAAAGTGTGTGGTGTAGTCTGCAGACTAGTCTACATACCAGTTGTACAACCAAGTTGCACCGTGTAGGGGCACTGTAACTATACCAGTTGTAACGTTTTACCAAACTAAACGAATCTTGAATTATATCGCAGTGAAGTTTATGCCAAAATAACAAAATATGCACTGAGTTCTATAAGTACCTAGAATTGAAAAAAAAACACAAAAAAATTTAACTTTCATAATAATATTTGAAAATTTTTAATAAACACAAATATTTCTAAACTATAAATTTGATTAAATTTTGTGAAAAGTTTTGAGTGAATTTTGTAATAAGAAATTTTTTATAAAACACACTACGAATCGCAAGGAGGTGAACAAAGTGGTTCTGAGCTAGTATTTGATGTAAGAAACAAACCTTATTTATCTGCACGCTCGGAAATCTCTGAGATTTTTGTTATTCGACAGAGAATCTCATTGAGTGTAAAATGAAAATTTTTAAATATTTGAAATAATTTAAATCGGCCCCTCTAAATCGCACGTCGGTGATCGAAGTGGTTCTGAACTAGTACTTGATGTTAGAAACCGTTCTTGTTTATCCACATGCTCGGAAATCTCTGAGACATTTGAAATTATTTATCTCGGCCCCTACGGATCCCACGGATATAATTGAAGTGGTTCTGAAGCAGTTTTTTTCTTTATTAATTGTAACTGAGATTGTGCCCATCTAGCAATTTATCTTTCAAATTTTTACAGATTTTACATTTCTTAAACAGTTCTGATTTGTTGGAGTGAAACCTAATGGTTAGTTCCAAAATTAATCTTGTTGTGTATTGTAAGCTCAGAGCCTCTACCTATGAGCCAACACATTTTTCTTAACTTAATATTAAGTTCTTCTTTTTTCTTTTTGACATGCTTTCTTCACTTGACCTTGGCATCGAGTGTCATGCCAAGTTATTTAGCTTTGTTTGCATATGGCACCGGTCGTGAGTTAATTTCTCCAGCGAGAATGTTGAATGCTTGATTCTCCAGCGCTTAGTCCAATTACAAACCGCATTGGTAATCTTCTGGAGTTTGCTCTTTGCATCTGCAAAGGTGGCTATGGTTCCTTTATCTGTTGTTGGAATATCCCTTGTATATAATAAACACAGAATTGGTCCTAAGACACTCCCCTGCGGGACACCGACAGAGATTTTCTTTAGTTCGGAGTATTCATCCTCATATTCGGCAGATCTCTATGCAGCTTGCATGTCGACTATGCCAAACTTAATTGAATGCCTGGCCGGCATCAAGAAATATGCTGAAGCATACTTTATATATTCTTTATCGTTTTTTGAAAATGCTAAACTTTTCAACATCATTTAAAATGTTAATTTAAAAAGCTTTCACTAAAGCTGCTATTTGCTGTACCCAGATTTCCACCAAATTGTACCATAATCTCCCAATTCTTCCAATCCGCCTAAATTGTAGAGATGTGGAATTTTTGGGGAAAAGGTTTTTTTTTATCAAAATTCGTCATTTCCGGTAAAATGTAAAAAAATCTGAAATATTTTTGTGTGACATTTAATTTACGTAAATGCTATATGCGTTTTAAAGTATTTGCAAAAATATAAAGGTTCTGTGGAAGCTGTTAATTCTTGTGGACCGATTTCGGCCAAACAACACTGGAATCTCCCAATTTATTGTAAAAGCTAAAATATGACAGATAACACTTTCAACCGTAGATATGTATAATGTTTATATTGTCTTTGGTAAACGAGTGAAACTTTTCGCGTAGATGTAACGAAAAGTTTGAGTTTGAATTAACTGAGCTTTCTGTTTGACGCTTCAATAGGTTAATATTCGGTTTAGTATTACTAAGTAAGCAACGATGGATTGGCTCAGTATAAAAAACGGGACGATAATTCACCAGAGATAGTTGAGACCCAATCTTAACACTAAGCATAGCTATTTGAGTATAGGAGTTGGTACTCAGGAAAATTTAATAGTTTCACTGGTGACCAAGTATTGAAGAAACACTTCAGCAGGTACCAATTTCCTTATTTTTTATAGAATTTTTTTTAACAAATGTGATAATCGTAACGTCGAATGGCAGTTATTTGAGTGGCATTCAAATCAACATACAGGTGGGTAATAATCGGTCAGTCAATTTTCTCGATGTCTGTATAAGTTAAGATATTCTACATCAACTACGCCTAAGGAATAATCGTCTCGTTTTGCACATACATTGGATCTAATCTTCGTACTTAGTAATACTTAACCCCTGAAATGGTCAGAAATGTATAAATCATTGTGCAAAGATTGTATCTCGGTCTACGTAGGTGAAACGGGACGCATGTTCACCACACATGGTGCAATGAACATGCAGAACCTGAAGTTCCACTCGTTTACCAAAGACGATATAAATATTTGTTATTTTTAAGGACGAATATTGTCTGCTAAATCATAGAGACTTGAGGTACCATTTGCTTAACGACCAAACAAATTTATCGACGGCCACACTATTATACGATCGATTCAACTTTAACACTATCGCATATGCTATAACTTATTTGTCTTTATGTAATGAGAATGAGAGGTTCCATTGTACCACAAACATAATTTGTTTGCCTATGTTTCATTTTTAAATTGCTGTTATTAGTTTATATCTGATGATATCGAGTTGATGACGAAAGCGCGAATAATTGACTAATATTGTGAAATTAACTAAATTAAATTACAATAATTTAACAATTATCCTTTTCGGCTGTACACAGGGGCCGAATTTTTTTGTTAAATAAAAGTTCCTTTTTTCAAAAATCATTATTTCCGCTTAAATAAAATGGGCCGATATTGTTGCAAAATTAATTTACAATCTTTTAGTTCATTGTAGTTTTTCGTATAAATGATATACTTTTCAAAACTTTTGCAAAAAATCAAAAAAGCTTCTGTGGAAGCTGTCACTTCCAGTGGACCGATTTCGGTTAAAACTCACTGGACACCCCCAATTTGTGTTAAATTGTACAGTATGAAGTTCCATCCAAATCAATCAATCCGTTGGCGCGTGTTTAGTGGGCACGGTCTACTAAACACTTTTTAAACTTCGGCGATATAGGAAATAGTAAATCTGAAAAATCTGGATTCTGCATCTCGAATATGCATTTTTTTTGATTGTACTCGTATGCTCTCAATATGAAAATTTAGACAGTTAAAATTAATAGAATAAATAACTCTCTTCGCCAGCAGAATACATAGTAATTTTTTAAAGGGTCTCGCTTAATATCAATAAATGCTAACGAGTATTAACTTTCACAGGAAGAAATCCTTCCGATGATATGACATTAAAATTAACATCGATATCATTGTTCACGGGACCGAATCCGTGGAACTATGTATTCATAATGAAAACTCAAACTTACACACAAAGAAAATAATAATTGAAACTAATGCCGGGCTAGGTTGTTTGTTTCGAGTGAGTCTCAAGGTGATGATTTTAGGGATTGAGTTATTTTTAAAGCACTTTGTAAAATCGAGTAAAATTTAATGCAAATTTGCTGGACGCGTATGCCGTCGTCAATTAAAAAATCTTGATTGTGTTTCATTGTGATCACTGTAAACAATTTCAGTTACGATTCATTAGTACAGCTTGCTGTGGTTAAAAAATAATAAAGGTTCTGATGTGGTTAATAATAAATTGGACTTTTTTGAACTATTGGCAAACTTTGATTTTGCACTACGAAATTTAAGAATTAGAAAATGTCCTTTTATTCAAACATAATTCCGAATAGGGATAATTACTAAATAACCCTTTAGGTACCGATGTTTACTACGAGTATTTGTCTGATTTAACTTTTATCTGATTTAATCAGAGCACAACGATCACAAACTATCTCATTGCTATGAAACGAATAGAAAGTTTAATCAAAGGAAATACAGCATTATTGGCATAAAATATGGATAGAAAAGAAATCTGGTCTGAGCTTACATAATTAAATAAAACGCGAGTTCGAATAAAATGAAGATTATAAATTGTGACAACCCGTCGGATAAATTAACGTTCAAGAATGACCATTGTGGTAAATCGTCCATTCTATTTTTGGATACCTTTAAGTTGCCTTTCTTCGAAATTGTTATGTATTGAATTATTCTCAGGCCCATATTCCATTTCTATAAAATTCTACCAAAATTGCATACTTCCGTTAAAAATGGTGTTGAAGGTATGTGTTATGCATTATTAAACAATTCTGTTTGACATGATCGACACCTCTGGGCTAGTTGTTAATCAGTTTTTACAGATGACACTTTACTTTGCCTCGTTATTTTGATACAAACTTTACTGATGATTTTTCGCCGTGAGGACTTGTTGAAAAGCATTCTTTATGTGAAGTGTACAGGCAAATATTTTTGCGCGGGACTTTACACAAATTAATATTGTGGATTATACCCGACGGTTAGCGACGGGTATTTGTTTGAATTAAAAATTATTGCATTAAAATACTATGAGGTTTCTAGATATGCTGATGGGTTGGAAAATTCACCAATATGCCCATTTTCTGGTCGCACGCGATGGGTTTATCTATCCAAACCAGTAGATGACTTACTAAAAGACGGGTTCTATTTGGATGATATGACTTGATACTTAACGCAACAGAAAATCATATTGGAAATGTCATATTATGAACCAAAAGGACATTTTGCATTTTAATGTTAGATAAAGTAACTGGTTACTTCATAATTTCTGGCAGATATCAATATAAACCATCTAATCAATATAGAAGCTGTAGGCCACTCCGTAAACTAGATATACTGGTTAACTTTTTTATGCCTTGTGCCGTCAACTTTATTAGCAAAATCTATATAGCAATAAGAAAGAAGCCTTTGAAGCCAAAATGCATATTAAACTACTAAGCACACACATATAGCTGAAAGGATTAAACACTAATTCTATACCTCAGATAATAAAAAGATATCCTCTAAATTTGAAGCCTTTATACTTTTGAAAACCACTTCAAACTACAAGTGAACAGTAAAAACAAATTTCACATTTCAATTTATAAAATGTAACATTAGAGAAATTGCTTATATTGGTGGTTTATCAGTTATCTCTGTGTCAATAAGTCAAAAGGAAATAACTAATTTTTTGCACTTTTCCAGAAGAGCATTTTTAAGATTTAAAATTAATTTTGAAAAAAATCGCTAACTTTAAATCTATTTTCTCTCTGCAACTGAAATGACAAATTTCACCTACGTTAAACAGTTTTCGTGAAAAGTTCAATTGCAACAGATTTAAACTATTTTTCCAAAACAGAAAAAAATTCATTTATTCCCTTTTACCCCTTTACCTCCCTTAAAACTACAAAATAAATGTCTTGTTTCATCATTCTTCATTTTCCTCGTCCACTTAATCTGGCCGGACATTGTTTCGTTAGAAATGCATTGATCAATGGCAACATTGAAAGCAAGTCCTTTTTCCTTTCAGCGTTATTTTTAACCATACAGCATTATACGATTGTTTAATTCTAAATAAGGAATTGTGGTGATGCTTCGATTTTTGATATTCAGAGATTTGAAAGCGGCTTCTTCATCCAATGAGGTTTATTATAGTACAGTGTCATCCTTAGTGTACCGTAACCATCTATCACTATGCCACGAGAATAATTGGACATCTGAAACACAGAAATAGAAAAAAGCAACAAAACGTAATAGAAGGCTAGAATCTAATATTTACTTACCTACACCCTTAGAGTGATAAATAAATTCTAATTTGGCAATTTGTGAAAGTTGAAAAAATGATCTTGGGTCAATTCACAGACATTAAATTTTGTTTTGATCGTACGCACTATATAAACGTGTAGCAGGCGCTTGGATGATGTATTTTTATATTGCATCTGTTCTTTTGCTTTTCGATTATAGCGTGGCCTCTATCGCACTCCATGTGTGAATAGCGTACTGTTAAAATTTATGATCGATAACTTCCACATCATCTTGTCACTGCATAAAACACATAACTTTATCGGGATTCGAAACCGGCACCTCCCGATCATAAAACACTAGAGCTTTAACCACTGTGCCTTATTTCAAATGTTTAATTATCATATAAAACTTTTCATTCTAATCATTATACTACAGCAATAAACTCTCCAAATGCGCAATGGTTTACTTTGGGTCGAAAAGGATATAATCGAGGAAGAAATTCCAACTCAGAAATACTGATAATAAAAATCTATCTAAAGTGATTATACGATGATGTGGGCTACGAATAAATGTTTACGACGGTATGGACGGAACGGTTAGATTATGCCATTCAAATTTTTAATAAGCGAGTCTGTGTAGTTCATATGAACTGAATGTAGAGCCACAAAACATGTATGGGAACGATTTGGCGAATTTAAATTCAGATTTGATTTTGGAATAATTCATAATTCAAACTAACTTTTGATCGTATTCGAAAATTCTAGGCAAGTCATAACTCCATAAATTTATGTATTTTCTGTCTTTTTAATAAGGACATGCAGTGATAATCATTAATAAAATTGCCGGTTTGTTTCAAAATCAGAATCCAACCGCTCCAAACTTTCTGATAAAATTAAACTTTTAAATATCCACGGAGTATAATAAATAATGTAAATTGCATTTCGTCAGATATTCAAAGTTTCACATAAATATTTTAGCACACTACATCGTATAACACGAATGAATTACACAAAATTGTCTGTTTTGTCATGATTTCTATCGAGATAATATTTTTTCTAAATTACAGAGATAAAATGTACACCTACAGAGAAATTAGTCTGTGTTTTCGAAAAATGTAGATCCGTTTAACTGATCAACAAACCGTCAATCCCAACGTGGCTTTTATCTTAAAGGCTGATTAAACATGTTCATATGCATTTTAAATTTTTTTGGCTATAATTCATCGGTTAAGGCTAGTACGCAGCTGACGTGAAATGAACTTTTCGGTGGTCTCCAAAATTAACCAAATAAATTATTTCATGAAAAGTTAGTATGTTGATTTTCATAAAATTTTAACTCAGTTGTTCCATGTTGAATCATAATTTTTTTATAACTTCATGTCAAAATATTTTTTAAGTCAGTTTGTTTAACAACAAATAGAACTAATTGATCAAATGTCAAAAATGCAGTGAAAACTGTGTATAGTTAAACAGAGACATCTATATTCGAATAATAAAAATAACAATTACATTAGCTAAACTGCCTATCACAAAATAAAATTTAACGGTGAAATTTTCTTGTGATAAATCCCCATATGCTCGAATATTTTGTAAGGAAATCGTTTTGATATCACCATTCTAGTAAAACTTCCACCAGAACTCCTCCTCCTAATAAGTCCGATTGCATCATGATCATCGAGTCAGATTGTAAGAAGATTATCTGCGCGAAGTATTCGAATGAAATTTTCACATTACTTAGGTATCCAAGTGGCTGGGGCCTTATTTTTGAAACCGGCGTAAATTTTCGCGTTCGGTTTTATCGCCAGTTACTTTGATCATTTGTTCAAATTAATGGCATATCTCGTCACCTTTGTGCTCCTAGTATGGGAAAAATTCCGACTGCGGGTTAATCGATTCTAAATTCTTCGCAGTGTTTTATAAAATGTTTAAAGTAGCCGGTGAAAAATGCGGATAATACAGAGAAATCTAAAGCAAGGTAAAAAATTAATGCACAACCCTTAACTTTAAGTGAAAAGAGACTCAACTTAGGTTCAAATTCCTATGAGTATTTGATAACAACTTTTGGAACAAAATTTAAATTTCAGTCATCTGAGGATAAGCTAAAAATTACTATTACAAAATACCGTTTAAAAAGACAGTTAACGCTTAGTAAACATTACCTTTTTTTCAAATAAGTTATCCACCTTCGATGGCTTCGAAACACAAACTTATTAAATGACCATATAGAACTAAAAATGTCTGCGCATCATTATAATGGGCCGAATTGATTTTTCATAACTACTGTCCATGTATTCAACACGTGCTCCTACGCGATCAAACAGATACCGAGCCTTCTTGATCGATCTGCACTTCCACGGGTTGAACTTTGTGTTCGATTTTGGTTCGTATAGAGACAAATTTAAAAGGATTATAAAATATTTTACTATTTGAATTACGAGCATATAAAATTGAATATGTTGGTTAAATAAATAAATACACAAGAAAAACATAAATTTGTAAATTATAATTGTTTAAACCTCAATTTGAGACTTCCATTTCTTAAATTCCATTTCTTTAATTTTTTGCTCATCTTTACATGATATTAGAGTTTAGAAAAACCTATATCAGTGAAGAATATTTAATTTTTATTATTTAATAAATTAAAGAGAATAAAACTTGAAACCGACGGAATAAGAAATGTCTAGCAGGAAACGTTTGTCGTCAACCTAATAATAATCATAAGATGCAAAAATTCTTACACAATAAACAACTCATCCGTCGGTTTACCATTTACACGTTTCTATTCCCAACAAAAAATTTGATTCGCACAAAAATTATGTTAAATCCACATATTTCGTACTCGCACATATCAAAAATAAAGCACCCGAAAACTTAAAATCAACAGCCACATTATATCTCTCATTAAGAACTTCACCAGCTAATTGAAACACATCCTCCTCGTCGTCTCATTACACTATGATTTAAAAAAAAATAAATAGAAAATCACTCATTATACATGATACACAAATTACAGCAACAACAAACCATTATGCAATTTAAATTAGAAATTATGTTAGAATTTTAATCAATTATATTGTTATCATATATAGGACGAAATAAAAAAAAAACATCATCACCCTGTATATAGTGCATGCATATTGAGTATGAGACACTATATAGGAATTTAGTATGCGCTAAAACGAAATAAAATCATTTTGTAATTTACATGTGTGTGAAGTGTTATATACTTCTGTATATATTTCGATATATACATATATAAATAAAATGACAACAACAAATTTATATTATTGGTATATAACAGTTTTCTCGTGTTGAAAGGAATAGAATTTTCCAATTTTTTTTTGTATTGTTCGTAGCATACAAGAAAAACGAAACAAAAAAAATTTTTTGTATAGTGTACTGTGTGTGTACGTATCTCCCGGGAACCCAATAAAATTGAATGCATATGCTGCCAATTAAATTTCCCCATTTTTTTGATCCGACATCGGTGTCACTGTAGTGGTGTGCAACCGTGTAGCGCAGCATAATTCCCATCCCATTTTATTTATTTCGTACGCCTTTTCGCTTTTCTTTGGTCTTGTTTACGATTTCCACCGAATTTTTTTTTTATTACACATAATACCAAAACCACAAAAACCCGCCCATTCTGATTGTGCATTGTGTGTATAAAGAAATCAGATGAGGCGGAGTCACTGCTATTCGGTTGATCGCTCCGATTCGTAAAAAACTTGTTATTCTCATTTCTGCTTTTTCATTCATTCATCCATTCGGATACAAACAAAAAACTACAGAAAACAAAATAAAATAAAAAAATACTTGTGTGTCTCTCGTTTCACAAAACACACAGAGTACAAAACAAAAGCCTACACTCGAGAATAATAGAATTGAATTGGAAATTTTAGTTTGCAATTGTTTGCCCGAAGGCTCGCACGCAAAGTCGAATTTTTGTTTTGTTTTTGTATAGTAAAAAATTGTATTTTACTGGTCGGTTTGTTTTTTAAAATTTTTTAAAGAAAATTTATTGAGTCTTGAGACTATACTTGAAGACATACACACGGTGATCGCGGGATTAAAACAAAAAATTTTATTTTACGTTCGCGTGTTATATTTGTTTCGTTTACTATATATCCGTAAAGTGAAATTTATATATTTTAAGTGAAAAATTTGAAATACGAATTTTTCGTTTATATTGAGTGATTTTTTGAGTGAAAATATAAGTTTTGTGTAAATATATATAAAAAAAATGATGAATTCCATTGAAGAATACTATTTATGATAAAATTACAGTTCCGATATATTCGAATATTTAAGTGTTTTGTGAATTTTATATTTATTTGATATATATTAGTTGTGATACAATTAGAGCAAGAAAAAATTGCATCTAATACATAGTTTAAAATTAGTTGGTTAAGAAAATAATGTTATTGGGAACACAAAATCATTGTGGGGCCAACTTGGCTGCATCAAAAGGTGCCACTGATTTCTCAATAGCCGCCATAATGGCACGGGGTGGTTCGAGTAGGGAACCATCTGAACGGAGTATAAGTAAGTTTAAATTATAAATGTAGATATATAGTTTGCAATTCAAAAATCTCCCCCATAATATTTAATTATTTACAAAAATAAATAATTGTAGTCTCTCGAGACAAACAGATTGCCCGAAACATGCCAATAAAAAATTTTATTTTCAATTTGCTCTCATTACAAATAATATAAATATATTTTTAATTGGAAAATTCAATTACACAAATCCCAATCGATAAAATGCATATAATAAAAAAAAATTATTTTATTGCACATGTCCGTCGGAAAAACTCTTTTTATAATAAAAAAAATGTACTGGAATAATTTTATAATGTGTTCCACAGGTCCACTTTCAGTCGATCGATTCCCTGAGGTAGACGATGATGTCGATGTTGATGTTGAGCAATGTAGCGATTCAGAAGCGCCGTCACGTAATTCACGTACAGCATCAACATCGCTCGCATCGCCACCAAGTCCATCTGACGAGGATCGATTGTCCCCGGAACCAGCAACTGTAAGTAAAAAAGTAAATTTTCTCCACTTACACGACAATTTCGGCCCAAACTTATATATGTCAAAACTCTTATTTTATTCCTGTCACTATCGTAATATAGCCTCGACCAGGATTATTAGGATCATGTAATTGTGATGAATTACGGCCGGTGCAATGCCATCTGGAAACAAAAGAATTATGGGATAAATTTCATGAATTGGGAACCGAAATGATTATCACAAAAACTGGAAGGTTAGTGCTCAACATTTTATTTTTCTAAACAAAAACTATAAATTATACTGTGCGAGTATTTCGCTCCATAAAATCTTCATAATTATGCCATATGTGTCTTAAGTGTTTAAGAAAAGTGTAATATAAACCAATAATTATTTTAAGACAATCGTAAAACTCTTAATTATATTTTAAATATTTTTGTAAAGTCATTCAGATTAGAAATGAATTATGTAGGATGTGTCGTGATAGTATCGTGACAGTTGGGATGAGTGAAATTTTGAATTTCGAATACTTTTACTGGCTTTTTGTTTATCAATTAATTTCTATTATATCTGTTAACTGTAGAATTTGAACGACCGATTAAAATTTATTTCTGCAAATTTTATTTGAAGTATGTTAGTTCTAGGTCATTTTAAATTAATGAAAACTAAAATTGAAAATTTTCTACTGAATCCTTGTAAAATTAGGCTTTAAAACCTCTGTACTAGAAATCTTTGATGTTTGTAAAATAGCAAGCTAAAATTCTCATATAGCTATGGCATCACTATATGATGTCCTCACAGTTTTCGCAGTAAATTCATGTGCAGGGCACATTAAATTGAAAGATAAATTTTGACATACCGAATTTTTGCTTTATTGTTTGTAATTTCCAGATGCCACTAACTTAAATTTCAAATACAAATTAACTGAACTTAAAAAATAATTAAGCGTGGAACAAACTTAGTTTTACTTAGAAATATATGTCATATTATAAATTTGAATAATCAAAATTTTATACACTTCTGTCGGTTTTAATTTTTCCTAAAATTGTGTCAGTAATGAAGTATACACCTCCTATGCTTGAATTTAATGTCGAGTTTGAAATTTCTTAAATAGTAGCACATGGGAATGAGATGTAACATTTTTGAAATATCGTGCTATAACATTTTTACGTAAATCTAGCAAATTTACGCATTCTAAGATGATACTACAATACTTAATTAGTTAGTAAACATCTCCTGCATGAAAAAAATGCCAAAAATATTTGTAATTGTACATTTTTGTGCAACATAGTAAATTACTTCCTGCATGAAATAAATGATGAGTGAATAAACATCATGAACTGTGCTTTTGAGAATTGAATTGTTGGCAGCATGTTGATATTAAAATTGCCAAACTGCACAAATTTAGACTTTTTGTCTAATGCATATTTCAACATAACAAGGACGCTTTAGTGAATTTTGAACATGATGTGAATTAATATTTGAAAATATCAAAAAATTAGCATTAACATTAATTTAAATTATTTAACTGATTAATTAAATAAATAGTAAATTTTTAGATCAATTAGATTAATTACACCGTTTGTGACAAAAGAATTTTGTAACAAAAGAGGAAATAGAATTTGCATGTGTATGACGAAATTTAGATATTAGAGTTCAGAATTAAAGATGAAGCAGAAAATTACCTGGATACTAGTGGCATCTACCAATAACTAACTCGAACTAACATACATTTAATTTTGTCGACAAACTTATTCAAAATGATCTGACCCGCGACATAAGTAAATTATGATTCACAAGCGTCCAAATGATTGAGGACATTACAGGTTTAGTTGTTATTGTAGTTAAATTTATATTTCAAGGGATACCAAATCGTAAAAAAGACACGTTCGATACAATCTTAAATATTCAGTTATTTCGTTCGATTTGAGAATAAGTGTTCATACATAAGTGTTGATCAATGGTAACTTTATATTCACTTCCAGGATGTAATCAATGTTCCTACCTGTAACTTGTAAGCGCTAACACTTTTCTACACTTTTTATGAAAAAATTACATTCTTAGCTTTATATTGACACTAACTATAGTGTTGTGTCCAATGCGTCTAAATAAATGATTCCAAAGCTTTAGTTTATCATTTAGAATTAAACACATACATTTTTATGAATACTAGTGAATACTCGTAGTCAGTAGTCTTGATTAAAATAATCAGGCCGGCTTTGTGAATGTTTGCAGACTGAAAAATATTGAACAGATTGATTTTATTGAAATTCTGTTTTAAATTTTTTCCAAAGTACCATTTCCTAGAAAGTAAATTAAATTATTGTTAAATACTAAAACTATACTGACTTAAACATCCCAAAGCATTAAATTTATGAATGTCCAATAATTTTCTTCGAATAACATCAAGTGTTCAGAATTTCATCAATTTTAATCAATTTGTATTCACTTCCTGCATGTAATGTGTGTTGAGTTCGCAATTTTCGCAATTACTGAACAAAATAATTTTATTTAAGCAAACGATTTTTATACACGTTACCTAAATTATAAGATAATCCAATATTTCGGCTAGATACATAGTGTAGCGGAAAAATTCTAAACTATTGCAGATCAAAGGCATTGTTGAAAAACATTTATTGCCATTTGAATCCAATGTACGGAGGTAAACATTATTAAACAAATGGTCGCTACAACGAATTTTAAATGAATTAGGTGTTTAGTGTTTTAACATTTTAACCTTTCTAACGTACTGAATGTGCTAATGTGATACTAGGTACAATAAAAATCAAATCTTGATTGTAGATTTTTTGACATGTTAAGATTGTGTAGTTCAGGGCACAACATAAATTTAAATTTTTTTATGAAATTTGGTTGAAACCATGTTTCAGGTTTTGGAGTACTATCTAAGGTAGCTTGTCGAAATCCTATAGTTAATCAAAATCCTGGTCTAAGAATTCTTGATTTTACGAAAACGAATTAATAATATTTATGAATCAAGTAAAATGGTACGAGTGCACGAGTCTCAATAAGGTAATAAAAACCGAGTATACTTCTGCAGATTAATATTTGTTAGTTTAAAAACTTGAGAGGTTTACTCTTGTGATGTAGAGAAGAAATTTCATACAACCTTAAGGTAATCAAAAATCTCATCAAATTGCTGTCGTTTTTTAAACGAGTTTAGAAGCCTGATATGAATCCTCAGTATCTTGTTAACCAATCGACATTACAAATCTCTAGGCTAATGAGAAGCAATTCGATATATACTGAGTCAATATACTGAGCGTTATTTGTTTAATTGATGTTAATCGATCTCTGTCGCTTAGTATCTCTAAAACACCCAGGGTCTCTCATCATTTATCAAACCAACGGCACCAACAATTTCGGCGAGTTAATTTGAAGCGACGCAAAATTTCACGTAACTCACCCCTTTAAATTCATTGGTCTTGCCAAAGTCCTTTGTTTTCTAAATACTCAGCAGAAAAAAATTCCGCGTTAGAGAACCATACGGATGGTTATAGTGGTTTACAGTAATGAGCCATATAGTGAAAGATTATTAGTTGCTGAGAGCAGGAAGTTCAACACAGTTTTAGATTGAATAATTTCAAATGTAAACATGTATTAATTATTTTGATTAATGAGCGGATTTTAATTTAGAAAGTATTTCGGCACCAAAGGGTTGCAGTCATTACATGTGGATGAGATTTATAAATTAAATGTTCAATATGACAACCCTAATTTATTTCAAAGCATATATTATAAAACTGAAGTGTATCAATCAAGTGTATCAATCGTATTTAACGATAATGTACAATCATTGAGATCACTACACTTATCAACATGAAAATGTTTTATTAGAAAAACCAGTAGTATAACCAATATTTTGTGTGTAAAAAGTGTAGCTTAGTGTAGGCTACATTTTTTTCTGAAATTAAAACCAAAATGATAGATTACTCGCATTATTAACGTTCTTTACACTAAGCATAATACTCTTGCAATTTTGAAACTAGGTTTTCATAAAGATCAAATTGGAATACGATCATGGAAATTAATATCTGTTTGTATTTTTTAATGTTCATTTGTACACAATATTGAAACCATTTTTTGAAATTGTGTGTCGTTTTACAATTATATCACTTTGTACACTAGGCTACACTTTTTATATAATTAGAGGAATTTCTTATTTTAAGTTCTAGCGTTTACACTAAACTACATCACACTACACTTTTTACAAATCATTTCACATACCTTTCTCTAAGCTATGTTAGGATAATGGTAAGTCGAATAACTCACTTTCGTGCGATCCATTATGATGACATGCTTGAGAAGCACATTACTAAAATTTTAGTAATTAACCGGTATTTTTTTTTGATTGAGCTACACTAGTGTAGCCTTTTAATTAACAATATTTTTTTAAACACTTACTGAAAATATAACTATGGATTACAGTTCACTATGCAGATTCTATGCATGTACCACTCAAACGTTTAATTTGAAAATCCTGGCACGCTCAGTTAATTGTAAAGCATGTATTACTTGCTGTAGATACGCTACACTTTCTGGAAATTGTTATGTAAGATATTATTTGGTTATTTATTTTTAACTTTTTGTTTAGAACTGTAACAGCCTGTAAAGTATTTTAATTAAGCTTCACTAGACTATGCACTTTTAGTTAAAAATTGATTTTGTTTTCTAAAAGCATTTAACACGTAACACGTACGTTTGATTTTTATTATAAATATTCTTTACACTAGACTAGACTTTTTGTATATTTTTACTAATTTAATATTCTTGTAAAATTTCATAGTATTTGCTATAAACTACGAAAAAATTATTAAAATTTAATTTGAAATATTCGTTTACAGCTAGTACCTTGTATTTATTAATTTGAAAAATCATTAAATAAATAAATTTTATATATTACACTTAAAAGTATAACACTTGTAATACGAAATATCGCATTTTGACTACACTTTTTATATACATTACGCTAACCTCTCTAAGTACATTACGATAACCAACGATTACAGAGATTATTAATATAAAAACATTTCACTACACTTTTAGTATACTGTCATTTTATTTAAAATCATTTTAACATACCCGTAAGTACACAAAATAATTTGATTCACATTTTGGGTTGCATTTTACAATTACTATTTCAATATTGCGGTATTTTTTTAAATCCTTGTGTTACTCTAAGCTATATCACACTACACTTTTTTGCAAATCATTACAAATTACATTTTTCAATACACTATTTGGTCCTTTACACTTACAGTTTAAAGAATTATTTTCGTGAATTATTAGTGAGCATAATACCATGCGCTGATTCAAGGTACCCTACTTAGCTAACATTAACTCAAAATATACAAAAAAAATTTAACTTGTACAATATTTATAACTCATTTAACACTATGCTACACTTTTATATAAAATTTTATCAAAAACAACAAATTAGAAACAGCGCAGCATTCTGTACACTAAGCTACACTTTTTGTAAATTTTCGAAAATTTTATTCGACAATATTTATTAAATCCAGACTGATTTTTTATTAAAGTGTACCGGACTATATTGAAACATTTGATATTAACTACACTAAGCTAAACGTTTCCTACATTTCTGTAAATGGTTTTTAAATTCTAGTGTTATCACACTACACTTTTTACAAATCCTACAAAAATACTTACATATTTCTCTTACACTGGGTTACACTTTTTTATACAAACAACGTGCTCATTAACCCTTACACAGATTATTAATTTAAATAACATAACACTACACTTTTAATATAGCTTCATTTCTCAGAACATTTAAAATTAAATCATTTGCACAAAATAATCGAAATCACATTTAAATATTACATTAAATTTAGCAATTTGTGTTACTTGGTACACTAACCTACACGTTTCATATATGACTGTAAATTGTTTCTAAATTCAAGTGTTATCATGCTACACTTTTCGCAAATCAGTACACATCTCTCTAATCCATAACTCGCTTTTTAAAAAATTTCGTCTATAATTCATTTGGGTTCATAATATTGCACTTACATACTTCTCTTACACTAGGTTACATTTTTTTATACATTTGGATGTAAGCCTCATTTCACATTTTGCTAAATGAAATCTTGTTTAACAACACGTATTGAAAAAACAACATTGAATTATGGTGAATGTACGTTTAATTTTTAATATTTTGTACACTATGCTACACTTTATGTAAATTAGCGAAAATTTAATATTTTTGCACTATTTGTATTCGTATGTCGGAAAGATGATTTACAGCTTGCACCTTTCTAAACAGTTTGGATTTATTAATTTCCAATAAACATTTGGAAAAATTATTTGAAATTTTGGACACAAAAGTGTAAAAAAAGTTTACTCGAAATATTAAAATTGATTTACACTTTTTAAACATATGTATTTATTTAAATAACATTCCACTACACTTTTAATTTAGCTTCATTTCCCAGAACAGTTAAATTGAAATCATTTACACAAAATAATCGAAATAACATTTAAATTTAATAACAACCGACCAAATGGCACAGTGGTTAAAGCTTTGGCGTTTGGATCGGGAGGTACCGGGTTCGAATCCCGATAGGGGCAGGATGCAAAGTGAAATTTCATCAACAGATTTCGATCTGTGGTGAAATGTAACACATCTATGACCCCCTGTCGGTGTGCAAAACTCATGGGCCGACCCATCTTCCATGCTGGTATAGGCTGGCATGGAGCTTGCAATGTGCAGATGGTCTCAAAATCGGTCCTATAGCCGTACGTCCTCGAGTTGGCCGCAAGGCGTAAAGTAAGGACGTTAAAAGCATAACCGCGGAAGAGCAGGGTGAGCCTTGAGCCCCAAAACAGATCGCATAGTTACCAATAAAAAAAATAAAAAAAATAAAAAAAAAAAAAAAAAAACATTTAAATTTAGCAATTTTTGTTACTTTGTACAATACGCTACACTTTTAATATATTTTTGAACATTGATTCTAATTCCTAGACTACACTGTTCGAGCACATTTTGATGATGCTTATTTCATTTCACTTTTTGGGAAATTGATCTCTTGTTCAACAGCACATACTGAAAATACAACATTGAATAGGGACAAATTTACGTATTTTGTACACTGTGCTCCACTTTTTGGAAATTAGCGAAAATTAACAATTTTTGCGCTATTTGTATTTGTAATTCAGAAAGATGATTTAAATCCACATTCAATATTACAACAAAACGTTACATGCTACACTTTATGTAAATTAGCGAAAATTAATTATTTTGCACTATTTCGTATGTCGGAAGATGCTTTACAGCTTGTACCGTTCTAAACATTTTAAATTTATTAATTTCCAATAAAAATTTGGAAACATTATTTGAAACATTACACAAAAATGTAAAACAAATTTACTCGAAATATTAAAATTCATTTACACTTCTTATACTCATGAATTTATTTAAATAACATTACAGTACACTTTTAATTTAGCTTCATTTCCCAGAACAATTAAAATGAAATTTGTGTTACTTTGTACAATACGCTACACTTTTAATATATTTCTGTAAATTGTTTCTAATTTCTAGGTTACACTTTTTGCGTACATTTTGATGATTCTATTTCATTTCACTTTTTGGGAAATTTATCTCTTGCTCAACAGCACATACTGAAAATACAACATTGAATTAGGACAAATTTACGTAGTTTGTACACTATGCTACACTTTTTGGAAATTATCAAAAATTGACTATTTTTGCACTATTTGTATTTGTAATTTGGAAAGATGGTTTACAGCTTATTTATTAATTTCTAATAAACATTTGGAAAATTATTTAAAACATTACACAAAAGTGTAATGACTTTTTACTTGGAATATTAAAATAACATTACAGGACACTTTTAAAAATACCTTCGTTTCTCAGAACATTTAATATTAAATCATTTACACAAAATAATTGAAACCACATTTAAATATTGCATTAAATTTAGAAGTTATATCAATTTATACAATACGCTACACTTTTCATATATTTTATTTTTAAATTCTAGTGCTACCTTAAGCTACACTTTTTTGAATTACTCGTTTGGTTCTTTATATTTACTCGAAAAATCTTTAATGCTATTAGTATTTACTGATAATATATTATTCGTTGAAAAATATTGACGTGTATAGTATTTTAATTGAGTTACACTACGCTACACTTTTTTTGATACATTTTGATCAAATAAACTTATTGCATTTCACTTTTTGTGAAATTATAATCTTGTTTAATAGCACGTACTGAAAACACAACAGTGGATTACAAAAAATGTACTTTAATTTTTTAATGTTAACATTCCGTATACCAAGCTACACTTTTTGTGATTTTTTTTGTATGTTTTGTGTTTTTAAGTATTTTATGGTATAGATTATGATATTCAAAATATTGTTCAAGTACAGCTCCCCAATCACTTTCTAGTGTTAAATAAATTTCAATTACATTGTGTTAATTATAATGACCAATTAATTTGTACACCAGGTTACACTTTTTATTTATTCTGATAAATTTTGCACTAATTTCCATTTTACTACACATTTTAGAAATCATTAGATATTGCCTTTAGCTTATTAGAAATTATCGTTTATTTTATTTTGTTCATGTTACTTATACACTTTTATGAATGCAGCAAATTAGTAACCATAAGTTATAACATAAAAAACTCTATCATTTTTTAAAAGCATATAAATCAATAAAATAGTTATAAAACGATACAACCACGATTAACCTAGAGAATTTAACACCACCTACAAATTTTCGGTTTATTACATTCGTGTGAAAGGGTTAAAATATTATAAAAAATCAAAAAAAAATTATTACACGAAACAACCGAATGTAGTTTTTCAAAAAAAATAAAAAATAAAATAAAATTGTTTATTTAACCTCCCTTCTCTAACATTTTGACATTATCAATTTCACATTGATTGTCATACATCGCACCGCCGAAAAAAAAAATTTTTTTAACACAATAAAACTATAATTTCGGTTATAAATTTGACAGTTAAATAAATTAGATATTTTTTTATATTCCCTCGGTATATTCGTTAAAACAATATTATCTTGTAAGATCGTACATATAATGCAGTATATATGCAACAATGACCTACATGCAATATGCGATCATGATCTCGGCGACTTTATTGTGTATACAGAAGTATGAAAGAGGGCAAATCAATATAAAATTAAAAACAGGATTTTGGCTGAACTTTGTGTGTGAGAAAAATCACATAAAAATTGTTACATTTATGTGACAGATCGAGATCATATGTGTACGCTGAATACCAGGGAGATCGTTTTACATTTTTTGATGGACATGACCGTTAAAAACCGTTTATTTTTTATAATGAATGTTTACGTATAATATGAAATTTGCAATCATCATGACAAATTGATTATTAAAAAATATTGTTAATAGTTAATTAACGATCGTAACTAATTTTATTTGTTTTATATATATAATTCGTAGAATAGATGATGATCGTATAATAATATACGAGTAATGTTTTATGATTAATTATATTCAAAATTTCCGTTTCATTACGTATTTGGTGATCTGTAACGTGCGATCGATTAAAAATCGATTTTTTTATTAACCCCTTTATCTTACAAGGTTATAGATGCGCGATCACCCTTATATATACATACATAATATATACGTATAACTACCTATATATATATAGTCGGTTGGAGACTGTCATTATACAGAAAATTATATAGCGATTTTTATAGTTAATGACAAAAAATTATTATTTGTTGCTTTTGATGTTGTTGTAATATTATAAATAATAACCGTTTGTGTGTTTACGAGTATTTATATATAAAACATGCAAATTGATCATTAAGTTAGACCATCCGGTAATTTACAAATATGTTTGTGCTAAATTGATAACAAAATGATGAACGGAAATCGATATATGTACAAAGCCGTCGTCAACGTTGTACATATTTTAAAAACAATATATGAGCTTTTATAGGTCACTATCAATCGATCAATCATTATATATAGAGCCGTCGTCCACATATGTAATTCAACAAGTCTTAAATATAACATTTATTTTAAGTACATGAGGTGTATAAAAATGTGTGTAGTGTATCCCCTTATTATTGTGCGCTTAATTCAATTTATTTATTATCAATCAAAATTAATCAAAATAATAATTTATATTTTTTTATTTTCGTTTGTGTATTATAATACGAGAGAGTGAATATATTTGATTAATGATTTTTTAATCATTAATTATAAATTTTGTTGATTTGTAAGGCGTATAGGTTGATATAGGAAAGGTGATCGCCTTATTATAAATTCTGTGCATATTGTATTTCTTTTATGACACATTTATTATATTGTGTGTAGTTTAAAAGTTTATCTATTTTGGAGATCAACTATAATGGATGCTGAGATGATTTTGCAAATTTTTTGGGGTGCTAAATATAATTTCACGCCGCTTACTATAATTTCACGATCAAATACATTGCGTGTGCTATATTGAAATTCCATGTTCCGATAAAAAATTATTCATGTGGAAAATATACGAACGAGTTCAATGTAATTTTCCCGCGGATGATTTAATGCGAGGTATTTAGGGGTGGACGTACTCGTCTCCTATATTTACCTACATATATAGCGATATATGATCTAATAAAGTCATTTTGATGTAGATTCGTGCACGAAACGTTCGCGGTAATTTCAATTGTCATCGCGCATACACATACCAAAATTAGCATAATTTACTTATAATTTTCTAAATTTTTCGTTTTTATAAAAAAATGCCCAAAAAACAGATAAATCTAATTTGTTTATTAGGTTTAAGGTTACGTCGTTCATATATACGTACATGCATACATCTAACGTTCTGTTTGTTTATTATTTATTTTGACACGAAAATACTTAAAAAAAACTGAAAATCTCCCGCTGTTTTTGGAATGCTAATTTTTGTCCAGAGTCGAGTCGAGGAGCAGTGTGTGCACAGCGCACACAAAGTATTTTATATTATGATGGTATACAGCACATTTTCTTGGATAACGAGAATTTCGATTTTGGAATTAATTTATTTATTGAATATCAATAAAAAAAAAATGCGCGCGGCGAGCTAAAATATGTGCTAATTGATGATATGATTTATTGTTATTTAAAGATTTCAACGAATTTATGATAGAGACAAGCTTGGAAATTTTTTTAGTACCGCGCGCATACATTATGTTTCTATACAAATAAACTTACACTATATGTGGTGAGTCAGAAATTGAATATTTTATGACGTGTTTGAAATACAATTTATGTTTTGTGGTTAAAACGCGCGCATCACTTATATACGTACACAGTTTGACACCTGAGAAGCTTAAGACATAAATCCGTAACATTACATTCGATCGAGATCGAACTCGTTTTACCGCACTGCATGGAAAATTCATATTGATCGTACATAATATAAACTATACGTCGATCAGTTTTACTGTTCACACTTAATTAAAATATCAGCATGTTCGATCTTATCACATTTACTATTGGATGATCGAACATTAATATTTTTACGATCAAAAATTTGAATTTGCATATATAGTTAAAATTTTGTCAAACAAAATTGGTGTTATTTTTAATGTTTTAGGAATTTTTGACAGTTATCGATTAGCTTTAAAATTACTGCTATAAAATAACTTTATTTTAAATTTTATTTGGTGCAAAAGCCTTATGGATCGATAATCTCTTCACAATGATTAGGCTCGAATATTTAACTGCCCAATTTCTAAGGCAATCATTTATTCCAACGATGAATTGTTTACGAGATACCCCTCAAAATTGTTAATTTTATTCAAAAAATATATAGCTTAAACTTAATTAAAGTCCTTTAACAAAATCAAAAACTTTTTAACGAAAAGTGTAGCTACACAAATTTATGAAAAGTGTAGCTACACAAATTAACGAAAAGTGTAGCAATGAATATTGTAAATTGCAAACCTTTACTAACATAGATCTTCAATGTAAATTTGATGCAGATGTCGGGATCAAATTCGATCATACTAATTCTAGTCCTTTGGCCGATCAAAAAAAATCTCAGAGATGTTACCAAGTGTGGACAAATGTCGTTTAACAGTGGACAAATTGTTCTGTACAAAACAGTTAACCGCATTAAAATAAAACGATTTTGGGTGGCTTAACACAAGTTTTAAAGTGCAAAATTTTTGAAACACTATGGCCTATTCCAGGAAAATCAAAGATGTTACCAAGTGTGGACATATGTAATCTAATAGTAGGCGAATTTAGCTGAGGCAAGGTTATTACTGGGCTGTGGGCTTGATCTTTTCTCTGAAGTAATAATTCATACAGGATACGACTTTTTATGCTGATTTTAGACTGAGATGCATTGGAACGTTGAACAAGCTATATAATGCTGTATTAATTCAGGCTGAATTTAAAGTGTTCGCGTTGTTTGTGAAATTGAATCGAGAACAATATGCGTTGTACAAATAGAACTTCTTGAAATTTTGTAAACCATTTCCTGGTGATGGATTTTAATCACTTATACATCAATAACTTTTCCAGGAATAGAGCAACGTAAGCTCATTCAAATAAACCACAACCTGTACGGTTTTGTTCATGACTATACAGTTTCTATAATAACTATTTATATGTTACCTGGTCTATGAAAAGGGGGCTTACGTGTGAAAACAAGTTATCGAGAAAACAGCTGTTAAAGGTAAAAAAAACTCGTTGCGTCAGTTTTGCGTTAGTTGTTCCCATTTATCTGCGTTGCCTGGTGTCTAACTATATTCAAGGACGTTAAGTTTTTTTCTGATCGGAATATTATCGTAGTTAATCGCGTTAAGTTGAGTTTACCAATGTTATCATTAATGAAATCGTTTCTGTTGCTCTATGCTTTCTCTTCATTTTTAGTAAACTTTCCACAAATTATGAATTTCTGATTTTCATATCATGTGAAAGAGCGCCTTATACTTTATCCGAATCGGCAAAAAAATGGAAAACGATTTTTTGACACCTAAGCCTCCTTTTCATAGAGCAGCACATATACAGATTCCCATTTTTAATATGGATTTGATCTCCTCAACCAATCCAGTTTTAACCCACATACCCAGTGTTTAATCCAAAAGTCCATTGAATCTTCAAAACGTGGGTGAAACCTAATTATAATCAAATCGTTCATAAAATCGTTCTACTACTTTAAAATTACTGTAGAAACTAGGTTGAACTTTGTATCTCGGCGATCGATCTGAGAGTAAGAAGTGGTTAGGAATCTTGTTACAGCCATCGTTCGTGCATTTTGATATTCATTTGAATAATAAAGTAATTATTGCTCCATTTAGTTTTCTCTAAAGCAACTCGGGTATGGTCTTTTAGGATTCAATTCTTTTTTCTAACCTAAATTTGAAACAAATTGTATAGGTCGTAAACTATGAATGTATAAATAACCTAATAGGTGATGTAGGAATGAAGTGATACAGTTTTTTATGGTGCTACATTTCATTAAATTATTTGGCTTCCTGAAATAAGGTTTACTGTTTTACTGGTATGTCGGGAGGTTCTTGACGTGTTTTCTCACTGTGATACTCGTTCCAACTAATTTTTCTTTAACAGACATTTAATGTATTGACAGTAATCAATACTTTTGATTTTAATTTGGTGCAATTCAAAAATAAAATTTATCACAAAACTTTCAGTTAAATTGCTTTCGATTCAGTCATAAAAGAGAGAGTCGGCCAACTACGCATAGCAAGTTACTTAAGAGTGTTTTTATCAAATTAAATACGTTATTTTCAAAATATTGAGGATCTATGTAAATTCTTGATAAATGATGCAAATTTGATATATTTCTCATAATTGGATAAATATTTACCTACCGCATTTCTCTGTAGATTCAATAAAAATGTTGGACCGTTTGCATCCGGAAAGACTTGTATTTGGATGTGAACAAATTCTTTAAAGTACAAATGTTAGCTTTATATTGTTGTTTACTTCTTTACCGCTTTACTGTGTTATGCGAATTAATGTAAAAACTAATTGTTTACATTTTTTACATGCATGTAAACAATTGTAAAAATAGTAAAAAAACTAAAAAAACTTCATATATAGTGTAATCTACCATAAATAGTGATTGCAATGTATAAAAATCAGTAATAATAGCAATGCTCACTGTCTTAATTTACATTATGTACCTTAATTTAAAATTAATAAAAAATATCAATATTTAATTAATTAATTTCGTAGTAAACACCAAATTTATATATATCGATTGTTGTATTGATTAATATTAGCCAGAATTACATCACCGTTACAGTATTTTACACACAAAAAGGATAGCGTTACTTCTTATATTTAAAGAAAATTAGATTAAAGAGCTGCATGTAATTTCATACGTGCACGCCTTGGCCTTCCGTTTAGTTATAATTTAATTATTACTAATTAATTTAGTGTACCACACTGTGTCTTACTTGGCATGCCACAGAATCATGGCCATTGAGTGTATTCGTAACCAATCATAACAAACAGACAAACAACTTACGATCTTGACTTAATTATGTCACTCAATTAATTTTTAAATTTTATGTCTAATATGCAGATTAAATATTATAAGTTGCCACAAAAACGTAAGACGCAACTTAACTGCTATACACATCCAAAACTAACAGCTTATCCTCAATATTATAAGCTTTACGATTAAAAACAAATAAATGCTAATATAATCAACGCTAGTTAATTTGTCCAACCAAATTTTTTTGCGATTTGTCTTCTTCAATCACTAGAATAGTAAATTATAATTGTTTTACATGCACGAAGAGAAAATCGTTTTGGAGTTTAATGTACTTTAATATGTATAAGACATTTTCTAATGTTTTTTAAATTATTTAAAATATATCGCGTTCTTACACACATACATCTAAATATATACACACATACAATAATTATGGTGTTGCTGTCATGAATTCAATTTAAATATGCGCAAAACTATAAAAGAAATTCCGTTTTTGTCTTTTTGCGTATACACCAAGCACGCGAATATTAAGCTGTCAATGCAATGTGTTTATAGGTAGAATATAGCTTGAAGGCATATCAAATATTAACAGTTAACTTGACACCTTTATAATATATATCATCTATCGATGGGTAATCTGTAGAGTGGACATATCTACTGTAAATATTTTTTATATGCAAGTGTTGAGAGAACCAGTATATATATGTAAGTACCGTAACATAAATTTCTTTTCTTAAATACAATTTTGCTTATATAAAATAGCGTCGACCACCCGCGTATTATTAGCCTGTTTAACTTACAATTTTTTTTTTTTGTGAAATTATTTAAGAAATACACAAAAAGGGATTTGGAAAAATTTTGTAATAAATCATTTCCCTCAACAACGCAGCAACAACAATGTGTACTAAAATAGGGATTTATGCGATGTTTGTTTGGTTTGGTAAATATTGTGTATGTCCAGTCATGGTGTGAATTTCTTATGAATGGGAACGATATTGCACAATAGGGGGCTGGTTACGATCACAAAATTTGATTGATTATTAATAGGTTTTTAAAATTATAAAGGACATGCAATAATATATGATTGGGGAATTGACCCAAATTACATGAAAACTTTCATGTTTATTATTTATTGACTTTTGTAATTATAAAACTTTGTTATCTTTCGCTATTTATCACAATATTATATCACTTAACTATAACCGGTGTCACAACTACGTATAATAATACACTACGTATTGCAATTTAGAAAGTATAAACTATTTTTTTTTTAAAATTAATTATGAATTATTTATTATCGTGTATATGGTCATCTGTTCTATATATGTGTACGAGTAGTTATATAACAAGGGTCTCATATCCATAAATTGACGATGATAAATTTGCTAAATCATTACGGAAGTGGAATTTATATAAATATATGTTCGTTTGTATAATTGAAAGAAAAGTGTATTAAGATGTCTGGATGTGATAAGATTTCTAGATTTCGTAATTAGCAAATAATGATTACGGCATTTGATTAAATTAACTCTAATATCACCTTGCTCGAACTAATAAGCGCCTAGAACGGTATAAATATAATGTGAGGAGGCAAAATATTTATTATTCACACATTTTTGGTGTATAAAGATGTATCGCGCGGATCGCGAGCAGGTGAATTTATAATTTGGTGTGTGTGGGTATTTATTATAATTTACTGTCCTTCCGTTAAACACTTTTCGACGTGTATTTTCTTAAGATAAGAATTTTAATTTTTAATAATTCAATCCAGCAATAAATAATAGTATGTATAAAAACACATATTCAGGGATTATCAACTAATTTTGATCAATTTCTTTTTCACATATACTCATATATAGAGATCTCACCATCCCTGGCCTCCTCTATACACCAATATATCGATTAAATATAACAATAATAAGGTAATGTGACACCTGTCTTTTGATTATATGTTGATAAGTTAGTTTTTTGTATATTTTTGTTTAAGTCTTGGGGATTAAAACGCGACACTCCAACAAAAGTGTGAATTTATGAAAAATTGATTTTGTGTGTTCTCTCGTATTTATATATTTATTCCAAAAACTTGTTCTAATAAATTATTAGTTTATTAGACACAAATATTTAGTAGCAGTTTTCTAGAGAGGTTGCCCACTTACACTGATGGAAATCATGCATATACTACTTCCTTTAACTTACAATCACACATTAATCCATTTCATTGCCACTCGACTGTATCAATTTTTTTTTTTTGTTGGTGTATACATCCGAAGTAGTTAGTGTTGCTTGTGTGTGGTCGAACTGCACCTTAAAGGAAACGTTATAGGTTGACGTCATAACATGCTCGTTTATTTGTTTATTTTGTAACGAACCAAACTACACGGCGTACGATTAAGAAGAAGATAACGTAGAAAAACCATTTAACTTTTACAAATAATAATCATAATAACAAATAACACATATATCTTAGAAACATATAAATAAATATCTTAAAACATAAAAAAAAGGTATCGTAGAAGTCGTGCTGAGTGTCAAGGTGTTATAATAAACCTCATGAGTTTAAGCCTCTCTTTTATATATATACACACATGCATATATTTGTTGGGGGTATCCTCGTGCACTAATGATGTATATACAATTTGTGACGTTTCTGATGAAATTGCACACAATAATTCGCCAACATTATGCGTGACTTTAGTGAATCACGAATATACGAAACCCACCACAAAAATTCCTAAATAACAACACGACACCGTACACGATACACACAATTCAAAAATTAAACCTGCCCATATCCCTATGGTGACATTGTGAACATTAAAATTATATGTTTGTACATGTATGCGTTAGCTCGCTAGCCCAGCAGGATCATAAATATAAATTTAAAAAAAGAATTGTTTTCAAGAGAAACCAAATTGTAATTTTTTTATAGTTTGGTTTAGTTTCTTAAATACATTTCGAATAATATAAATAAAATAAAAAGTTATGGAGAAATTTTTTTTATTTTTAAATTTATAAATAGAGTCTTAATTAGTAAATGTTTCGTCTAAAAATATTGTTATGCGCCCGAAGTATTTGGCCCATCATTTACTAGTTTTTATGGTTGGAGGGATGTTCTAACAGTTTCGACCACAAATTCTTAAAAAACGTAAAATTAGTTGAAGTTGCTCCACAATAACTATTAATTACAAATAGGGTAGTGTAGTTGGCCCATATAGCAATTGACGGCGGTCCCAACTATTTTATTTTGATGTGGCTAACAATTATTTCAGAATTTTCCTATATTGGTGTACGAGTAGATAACTCATAAGTAGATTGGTTTTGATTATATCTAACGGTTGATGAATATGTTTTATGAAATTCGGTTTACACTTTAATTAATTTGTGTACCTACACTTTTTGTTGAAAGTTTACTTCAATCTGCAAACTTATATCAAATATCCTCCCAAGAGATCGACTTAATCTTAAAAGCAGGATTTACAAATGTAATAAAAAAATTGAAATTGCAATTTTTCAGCATTTTTTGCATTTCAGCAATTGACTTCATTTCCGGGTTAATTTTAGATGTAAATTTGCAGATTTTGTGTGTATTAGGCAATATGCTCAGAGACAGTATTTTTGTAATACAAGCAATCGTTGCTTGTGTTGCACGTTTTCTTTGCCTTTGCTGTGGCAGCACATAAAGCATAATCCATTCAATCAATCCATTCAATCAAAATTCTTCATCCTTCAAGTTGCCACGATCGTCGTCATCTAGAACAAACTCCTCTGTAGAACTGACATACACTCTATGTCCAGTTTAGATGGGAAATAGGATGTGACACTTCAAAATTTGGATCATTTTTCTATTAGGAGTTAGCTGCCGACCTAAAAAAGAATTTAGAATTGAACATAAATGAAAATCAAAAAATATAATTAAATTACGTAGGCTGCAAGAGCTGACATGCCTAATATGTTATAAAAATAGGGCCAATGGCCATCGGTTTTTTTGTTTTGTGGTATATTGTCTCAGCATTTTATCCAATGTATTTACACCGCGTGCTATTGTAAAATAAAATATTTCCCTGCATTGTTCAATTTTAATGCATTGTTGAAATTAGCGTCTCAAACCCAAAAATAGATGATAATACTGCCTGACGATGAAAAGGCTTAAATTCGGCTGATACAAATGGCGGTTCATACAATCGCTAATTTTTAGCTTCGCAAATAATACGCTAAAAAAATTGATGTACAAAAATGGTCTCCACGACATCCATCACTCTTTCCCCTTGATTTACTTCCCACCTATTTTCCACTATTTGGCCGAACAACGCGTTATAAATTTTTGCATCACATGCCCACTACACTTTGATTCCATACTTAGCCGGTAAATGGTATATATTGCGTGTTTGGAAAAATTCAATTATACTTGCTGTTTTATCAGTAGCCATTCTTATAGATCTAGTATTCTCTTGATCAAAGCGGACAACCCGTTTCGCTCACACTGTGGTTCTATATAGAGGATAAGCATTCTTTCTTCGAAACAAAACTAAACGTCCGAGGTTAGCTATGTGCGGCTTTATATATTTTATTTTGGGTTAGCGGTTAGTGTGCTGACATATAATTGTGGTAATCGATGTGTGCGACATTTTTAGTGTTTGGATTAGGACCGAGATTTCTATCTCGACAAATGTTTTGTTCGAATAACTCATCCTCTTCGTCAATAGAATCTATTTCGTTTTTAGATACGCTCCGATACGATATACGATATTGCTGCTCTTTCTATATCAGACCCTTTTTCCATGGGATATTCCAGCTCATGAAACTGTTCTTCATTTACATTATCTACCAAACTCTTCACCTCATGGTTGAGGCGCCTTTTCGCCTCATGGTTACATTTGTAAATCCTGCCGATGATATCTATGAAAATTTGGAAAAAAAATTAATTTCAAAACGTTGGCATACCTTTATCAATCTGGACGATTTAATGAATACAATTACTGAAATTAGGAACGGTTATGGTCGGTATGGAATTCCATAGTTTACTGTAGAAAAATATCCTATCACTTAATCTATTCTTCAATGTGTCACTATATAGAGTATCATTACCCAGCAGGGGATTCCGATTCTTAATCAGAATGTTTATCAGGTAAAAAAGGCACAGAGGAATAGCTACCACATCAGTGATACCGAAGTTATTTGAAATTGTTGTGTATAAAAGCTTTAAAAACATCATTCGACCACAACTATCCAAATTCAAGTGCACACAATTTAAATGAACTGTAACAAAGCACTTGACTCCATAAATCGTAGCAAATTGACTGACCAACAGTCTGAACTCCTTTAGCTTTTCTGTCAATTTTATCAATTCCTTTTTCTTTTATTTGTCACATGGATTACAATTACAGACACCCAATTATTGTACGATAAGAAAGATAAAATCAGCGAGTGGTATCAAGTCAACCAATTGCATCTCAATTTCGAAAAATGTAAAATTATGGCCTTCCACAGAAAACCAAATTAATGACCATGCCAAAAAATGCAAAAAATCAAAGTGATTTCGGCGTGACGTTTGTTCCAGATATGTCCTTTAAGAAACACATTTTAGTTTAACCGATTGTTGTATCCGATCAGTGCACTTTGTCGAAACACACTTCGCAGCTATATCATGTATCCGCTGGCATATGTAGTCCAAGTATTCTGCCCTTTCTTTCAATCTCACATTGATAGATTTGAAAGTGTTCAGAAACATGTGTTACAGTTTACAATTAAAATAACTGATTAGGACTACGAACAACGACGATCTTCCTTACGACGTAAATATAGCTCGTCTTCCGGTCTACACTATCAGATGTAAAAGTTACAAGATTTTGGCTCTAGATAATATGCAAATTTTTTTTTGCATCTTACATTCTTGGAAACCTAAATATTTACGCTATGAATCTTGGACAGCACGATGACAAAAATGTTTAACATCGACGACTCATATAAATGATTGTGTGAGGTTGTTTCTAATACCGGAGGTATCTGGGGGTAGTCCACTATCTGTAGGCGATCCGTTCCCATGCTAAATATAAAACAGATTAACTTGCACCACTGTAAATTAGCTTCCTTTGAACTAAAGAAGTTGCTTCCAGTACCATAAACAAACATTTGCTTGGGTGTTGTTTCTGGATTAAATATTTTTAATTTCTCAGCTTGCAACAACAAAAAGCTTTTATTTGCAATTAGAAAATTTTTTTTTGAAACTCCGGATGATTTTTCAAACGTAACCGGCAACGCTTTCTGCGGAATTTGCCATACCGCGCTATTTCCTTGAAACGATTCTCTGTAGGGTTATTTCAGGTACTTCGTTCATTCAAACAGCAGTATCGTTGAGCTTAATTTGCTGCTTGCTGCATCTCATACAGATATGTCTAATTTAGAAACCATACTTCCTCGACGTTGTGGTTTCTGGATTAGATCGAATCATTGTAAAAATTCTCTAAAAAATGGTTCGATTCCTGTATTCAGCTCAGCAGGCGTTGCAGCTGTGCTCGTTACTATTAAATCGGCGAATTCATTCAAATCACTAGTGTTGATCTCAGTGTGTCTACGTCATGATTCGGTTTGACCTCCGATTTCGGAAGAATTGCTCATTACACGTTATTCGTAGCCGGAATATTAAAAACAAGGTAAGCTTGAAATCCTTAACAAAGGATGTGAGCCAACATTCATCTATCCAGTAAGGAGAAAAGATATTCATATTAGTTTGTGCTCAGTGTCGATTTAATCGTCAACCGCCTCTGACCACAGATGTAGCTCTTTTAAAAAACCTTAAAATACCTACTCTTAAACCTTACCGCTTACCAACTGAGAGTTATTCTCTTCTCTGAGCTTGTACCCCTGCTGGTATTTTTGGGCAGAATTTGTTTGACTGTTGTAATTGATTTGCTAGCAATGACGATGATTATTTCCAAACAAAAGACTCGGAATAAGCCTTTTTGGTATTCTGTTCTTAAAGAAACATAAAAAAACTGCAAAGAAGCTCAAAAATAAAGCCAAAAGATCTCAGGGTGATTGGGGTAGTTTTTAGCATCTCTTTTAAAAAAATATTCTAAAATTAAGATCCGCCCACAGGCCATCTTGGAAAAATTTTTGCGAAGAGATTAATAGTCTTTCTGGAATTGTCAGGACCAATATACCTGAGGTTAAAAATGAATCTTGCAGACTTATGGTGCTACGACTTCCAGATGGCAGACTTACCTTTTCCAAAAAGGAATTTGTCGAATTATTGTTTCAGTGCACTTTTCTGGTGCGACGCAATTAATCCTGAATTTGATGCATCCGAGCAATCTAACTACTATTATTCCGCTCAATTAGAATCCCGGTAGGCACCCTATAAATCAGTTGGTCCGGATTGAGTCTGCTGAATTGTAGCATGAATTTCCTCTCATTTATCACTTACTGCTACTTGTTCAAGCATGCAATACTTTCGGAAGTGTTCCACAATCTTACAACAGGAGTAGATTTGTTTTTATCCAGAAAGCTAGTAAGTCAGATTATCCCGACCCGTCAAGGCATTTCGTCCTATTAATCTTTCTTCAACTTTCCTTAAAGCTTTGTCATTAATCTATTTTCCATCTCAGTAGCACTCAATATGCTTACAGAATTGAAAATCGTGTGAAACTGCTCTGCATGACTTTGTTGAGAGGACTGAAAAATCGCCTAGTAGTAAAGGAGTGACTTGTGTGCACTTCCTTGGATATTGTGGGTGCCTTTGGCAGATATTTTTCTATATCATCGCTGAGGCCTGAACAACTGTTGGCATCGACCAAACCTTCGTTACATGGATTGGATCCATTCTTAGCTCTCACGTTGCTGTGACCGAGTTGAATTCTCTTTCTGTTTCTGTTCAAATTACCAGAGTTTCTGTTCAAGTTACCGCTCAAGCTATGCCGTTACTGAATGCAATATGCTCTTCAAGTTGGAGAAATCTGGTGGGCACCAGAAGTGCTTGTACGTTTATGCGTTTAAAAATAGTACTTTCTGCTCGTTTTTTTGGGCAGACGATTGCCAGATCTGCAGTAAAACATCTTGGTGTAATTTTGGACAGTATCCCAAATATTTTTCTGGAAAATCCATTTTGAGTTCAAACTTTAATACGACTCCAACTTGACTCCCAATACGCTGCGGTTCATCTACAAACATCCGGTTCTATCCATGCTTTCTTTTGCTTCTGTTGTTTGGTGGCCTGCGGTTAAATCATACGCCGTTATTACGAAACTTAACAGCTTACATTGGGTGCCACCCTTGACTATTAATTATGGTAAGAAAGCTATGAAGAACTACAATAATTACCAGGCTAAACGTAATTGGCTTGCCTACACTACCTACCGAGTGGCAAAGTATTTCATTAGTCAACCTCTAATCTTAGGCTTACAAAGTACCCTTTATGTTTGAAGAAATGCCAGGTAAGAGTTTTGGTTGCTATTTTAATTGGCTAAGGTCATTTTAAACTACTTTTCCAACGAATTAAGCTCGTTCAAGATTCCGTGTGTGACAACTGCTTTGAAGAGAACAATGACAGCATTCACTTAGTTTGTGGTTGTCCGCAGCTTTCGAATTTACTGCTGATATGGCGTAATTTGATAGCACTAGGTAGAGAGTTACTTCAGAAAAAAAAACTAATTGGTCACTTAATATATATACTAAAGTGTGTTGTAAACGTTCTAAATTGTTAGCCAGCTAACGTTCGAATTAAAGCTCAAAACAGAAAATAAGAACAGCGGCCATATTAGAATACTCTGATACATATAACTATCGACGACGGCAACAGCAATTTTTTCGTTAATTAAGAGCTTATTTCTATTTTTATCGTCGGCGATAAAAATTTTAACGGATTTTTTAACTGACCATTTTCAACCATTAACTGACCATAATTAACCTAACAATTTAGATTTAAACGTAATCAATTAAAAAATATTACGACAATTAAGTCGTTTGAAGAAAAATTAATGGAATTTTGTTAAATTGCATTTTGAATGATTTCAAACATGCCAGTTAACGAAGTTTCATTGAAGATAAAATTTGGCGTGATGAATTGAAATGATTGTAACGCATTTTACAGTATTTGCAAAACCAGATGAAACAGTTTACGAGAAGTTTATGGAAGTACCGGCCGTGTAGTGTATGTGTGACTTTAAAAGTGAATTTGATTGTATTTGACTTTATTTACATTTTTTGAGCGGTGGGAAATTTTGATAACTATGAAAGTAGTATCAGTAGTACTTACAATAATAGTTATTTTGATTATCAAGACGACAACAAGCGTTCAGAGAACACCGACCTAAATAAAATTATTTTGTCAATAGCAGCGCGAAAACCTACGGGTGTTTTGGGTAAAAATTCTCTGGTTTTAGAATACGGCCAAGACTATCAACAAAAACGATACAGCGCTAACTATAGTATCCACTTTAACCACGGAAGGAATTTGAAATAGAAGTTGCAAATTTGGTGTTCAAGCGATTACGCAAAGACGAAAAAGCTCATAATTTTGGAGAAAATTATTACTTTTGTGCTTTTGAATTAACTTATGATGATTTAAATTTTAGATTAATATTTTAAATGAATAACCATTATTAAATTCAATTAACAACATTTTAGTTAAAAGACGTACAAGGAGATTCTTACGTTAACTTTTTGTGCATATTAATTATGGTATTTAGCACGTGATTATTTTTATTAAACAATTGCTTAGTTTCCGCAAGACACGTTCCAGGATAGGGGTGCATTAAGTTTTTCTGCAACGGAAATGCCGCATCCACCCACAAAATTAAACAGAAAATCTATCATGGTAGTATTTGACTAACTGAAATGTCAATTGTACGGTCTCTCAATTGCTTTCCAAATTCACTATTTTAAAAAATTGTAGAGTCGTTTTGGGCACCATAAGCACAGAACGATACTGTATGATGCCCTAGGTAATTGAAATATAAGGACTCGTTTTTTGGTAAAAATCGGATCGCGATCGAGAGTGCCAGAAGGTTCGGATGTTTTGGTTTCAAAATTATGTGTAATTTTAAACCATTTCGCATTGTTTGGTTTGACACATATATGTTACGGCAAAAGCCCGAAATCGGTAAATGTCCGAATAAAAATTTGAAAAAACTGTTTTATTGCTTCGGAATCTATGAAAAGGGAGTTCTGTATTTTCGAAATGGTTCACCCTTTACCCCACGGATTATTTTTATGCCATTGGCGCAAATTGGAATTTGGATTCGGGCACTAATTATTTCTCCCGTGACGGTCAGTCCTTTCATGGGGAATAAATGAAACTACAGTGATTTAGGGGGGAGAAGTCAACAAACATTTCGTAACCATCTGACCTTTAAACAACCGATTTTTAGTCGTGTAAACAAATTTAAAAAATTAAAATTTCGGACATTTACCGATTGCGGACTTTTACCGTAACATATACACCATTAAGTTGCCATAATCCATGAGCAATACTCATTCGAGTTGCCGTTTGGAAATGTTTCGGGTCATTTCCTTTTATTTCCATGAAACGCCGTTGACAAAATCCGTGTTGGTTTCTTGTTAACTTTATTGGTCTATCTTACCAACGATTATATTTGGCATTATTTAATTATAATATTTATATGGCAAAAATACAATTTTAGGTTATGACGTTTGCTGCTATTTTTATAACATGGACCACTAACACTCTTGTTATGGTAAGTACTGCGATATCGCGGCGATATTTTTTATTTATTCGTCAGCGGAGATGCCTACTCACGATCCAATTTCCCACCACATTTTTCAATTTTAGTTATCGCTTCTTGTTTGTTTCCCTCACAATTGGTGTTTATTTTCTATGTAATCATTCTTAATGCCTCAATTTGTTTGACTGATTGTTCGGTTGAAAGAAATTCTCATCCAAAATGACCAACTTAATTTTACCAACCAACATACATCAGATTTTGTATCCGATCCTTTTTCCATTAGACTAAGCTTTTGCCCAAATTAGATCATCTGTAGCGCTCTTAAGAAATCAACAGATACCTAATCTGTATTGTTCTGATTTCAGTGTTTTCTCACAAAGTAAGAAACTAAACAAGGTTCATGTCCTAATATTTCAACAAATTTAAGGGATGCTGCCTAAATTTCCAGATCCTAGTTTTTCGGCATATCGTAAATTGCATTGCTTTCTTTACCAATGGTTATTGGTAATTTTGAATTCGAGACCAACGGAAAATTTTGGTAATTTTGAATTCGGGATTGGGATTACCAATTGTAAATTTTTATGCAGAAATTCATTTGACATGACATTTGACTAGTTGATTAATAAGTTTGGGTTATTTTACAAATATGTAGTTTAGTTTTAAAATAATCTCCTGTTATTCACCAACAAAATAAATTATAGCTTTGACTGACCATATGCTACTAAAATAAAAGGTGCCGGTCGTTTTAATTATAAATACTTGAAATACTGTAACATAAAACTTATTTGTCTGCAATTTATTTAAATACGTTTAGCCGCGCAAAATCGAAACGCAATTTATCATATTTTTCATGTAACAAACATATAAAAAAATTTAAATAATTTTTTAATTCATTATTATAAATTTTTATTACATTTCAATTCATGTACATTTTAATGCTAAATTAATTGCATATCAATGTTTTTTTTTCGTCCGAAAACTACAAACAAAAGCAACGGGCACAAAGACCCAACATGAAAATTTATGAAAAATTACCTGAAAAAATGAATAATGAAGATAATGTAAAACATAAAAATTCGCATAATACATAACACGATTTTACATAAATTTAAAAAACATAAATTCCTTATTTATTTATTTCATCGTTTTCTACTTCTTTCTGTATACCTCGAAATTCACCGCGCGCACCAAGCACCGTCTTTGGCGGATTATTATTATATAATTATTTTGAAAGGATATCATAAATCATGTGAGAAAAATATTTACATACATGATTCGTTATGTTTCATATAAATACACACACACACACAAAAAACATAAAGCATAAACCAAATATAAAAAAGTAAACTACTGGTTTTTTTTTCAAGATTTTTGGATTATTTTTTTTTACTCTGGACAATCGCGGCATAACATAAAAGACAGACACCCAGCATAACAAAATCTCTGGAGTTTTTAATTAGATGGCGCTCTATAAATTAACTGTGCGCGCACTCTATATAATTATTATTAATAGAAATTTGAGACGATGAGTAAACAAAATTTAGTTTTTTTTTAGTTTGGTTTAGGTTTTGGACAAAGCTTTTAGATTAAAATTCATTGAACCATTTATTATACACTACTTAAATAAAATATATAAAAATAATTTGTATTCCCATTAATTAACTGCTTGGCTGTACATAAAATATGCTAATTATTTTTTGTAATATTCGTACACCGAAAAATATGCTAACCTGAAAAACAAATATTAATTTTTGTTTTATTTTTTATATAATTTTCAAAGTCATCATCACAATATAATATATCCAGTCATGACTTGGGTTAAAATACAACAACGATACGAAAAAATAGTTCTTCGTGTAGAGAAAAGCAGAAAACTATAACGAATAATATAATATAATAATGAACTAATTAGGGAGTGATCTTAGGGGCAGTCTGTGTTGATAGATACATTTTAATTTTAATTTTGTTAGTTCTTTGTTTGGTTTAGTATAGAGCTTATGTAATATGCGGACACGTTGTTCTTGGTGTGTTTGTTTTAAGCATTTGAATTTATAATAAATTAATTATGAATAAATTAAATTTGGAAACTATGCGTTTTTTGTTTCGTCACGGCGCTTTATATTATGCGGGTGGTGAAAGAGAGTCTTAAATATGTTATACACGAAATTTGATCAAAATCCGACATTTGGTTTATCCGTTATGGCAAATATTACATCGAAATTTTGATGAGATATGAAAGAAAATTTTCTCTTCCTGCATGAACGTTTTAGTACGGCGTAATTATCTAATTATTAGAACTGGATATCGCATTTAATATACCATTTTCCATTAAGTTGAACAATCCTAAGTAAGAAATGTTAAATTTGGCGGTTTGATGGTATTTTAAGGAATAATTGAAAAGTATTCTCTTCCTGCATGTAATATATTTAAAACATTATTACATTTGTACTTTTATTTATTTTTTTATATGTTTTTGGTGTTTTAGGAGCTACAGACTATAATAATAGCTACATTATTATTTGAACTTATATAATGATTATGAATTAGATATTTTGAAAATTAATTTTTAAGGTTTTTTGATAAGTGGAAGATTTTAATATTGTATTTAAGCAAAAAATAAAACTTTTAAAATTTGTGTTAGTAGAATTTGACTGCTGATTCTTGTGCTACGGTAGTTACAGACATTTCTGAAATAAAACTGTTTTTAAAACCTATTACAAACATTTTCACTTCCTGCATAAAATAAGTTTTACGGTATTATTTCTATAATTGACTGTGCAATTAAAAATTTAAACTTTCAAACTTCGCTATTTTCTTTAGTTTTATATTACTTGAAATAAATACCATTTAAATATTATTTTAATTGCAAATCTAAAAATAATAAAAAAGTTACCGGTTAGTAAAAACAGTCTTAAAAGCCGAAATTTTTGGTGTATGTAGATTATAAAAGTTGTAGAAATCATGTTTAATTAAAATATAAATTTAATTATTTTAACCAGAGATAACATTTTTTACTTCCTGCATGAAATAAACTTAACTTAACATGACCACCTAATAATGCTATTTTCCACATAAATGTAGAATTTCAAGTGCACTTTCACAGTTTTAACCGAAATAGTTAAATTAATTTTCGGAATTTATAGAAAATCACGTGGAAGTCCTTACTTTAGTTTTTCACTCATGTTCGATGATGTCCGTCTGGCGGTCACTGCATCCGGAATAATGTAAATTTTTTGGATGGCACTTCACGTGTGAGTGGTTCGAATAATAGCCACCAAGATAATGTAAGGCCACCGGTTGTTGTTGCCACACTGATTGCATTTCTCACTGTTGAAGCTGCTTTTATGTTCTTTTCTAGGATTGAATTTTGACAACCGAGATTATTCCATTTAATGGCATATTGATCAATTGGATTGAGGTAATTTGAAACAGAAAATCTCATTACTAAAAATGATACCAATAGGCCGAAGTGTCGGTGAGCATACTATGCGGGAGGTTCGAAATTGCCTCTGTAATGAGGTTTCTTTTTTGTCGGCTTTTGCTCTAGGTAACCGTTTGAGGAATTGATGGTGAGGAATTTTAAATTATTATTTTTTATGTATTGTATTGGTCGTTGAATCCTAGCCAGGCCCCAGAGCTGCTTGAAGGTGTAGACAACTAGCATGCCGGAGGGATCTAGTTTCCTTCCATTTAACAATTTTGTATGCGTTCCAATTTAGTTACTCTAATTTGTACCAGCTTAAGCAATGGTTGCATGACGTTACTCGTGATGATGCTGTCGCACTATATCTTTGTGATATGCGCTTTTCAAGTTTTTAATTAATTTTGACATATATATGACACATATTTATTTACTTGTGGATTGCTAGTGTCTGAATCTTCAAGATTATATTTTTTGTGTAGTTTTTTGCAGCTCGAAAAAATGTACTCATTCATCGAGCGGAATTTGTGTTGACCCACGAGTTGTTTTACTATGCAATATCTCCTGTTCACAAGGGTCCGTTTATAATTTAATGGTGGGGTGTACTATATATGCATATAGTTGAGTGACCTCAAAACATCTACTTGATGTATTTGATCTCGAAACTAAATAAGATATCAAATATCGAATTTTTTGAGCAGAATTATGGGATTTACCTTATTTCCCGTATGAATCTCGCTCGTGTGTGTAATTTTTTTAATCCAGCTTCTGATTTGGTTATTTTTAAGGATTACCTCAAAATTGTAAACCTCTCTAGTGATAATTGCAGCTTAAACAGTGCTGCGCAAAAGAAATAACGCCGTAATATGATTCAATCTTAGGTCTATATTCGCCAATTGCTGCATTCGCTATAAAGGTGTGATCTCTAGTAGGAATCAAGCAAGTCTCCTTGCAAAAAAACAAAGGTTTTATTGTTTTGTGTGTTGAACATTTAATAGATCGTGAGCATTATGGTAAACGATTGCCAACATCCAAACAATAAATCAATCCAACAATCAATCAATTAAGGATCATCACTGTCTCATGATCTCCGAGGATCCCGCATTACTTTTCGTTAGGCACTCCTCATTAGAGCCTCAAATCTATCAAATCACTTTAAGGAATTTTTGTGATTTAGAAGGTCTGTAATTTTAATATTCGTTTTCTTATTTCTTTTAGATTCGTTCGAGCGTTAGGCTCGTATAAATTTTTTAAGGTGAAAACTTTAAAATATAGAAACGATCTATCAAAATTGCTTAATTCGTATTTGGTCGCTTTGTAACTTTTTATTGTTTTTTCGAATCTCAGAAGAAAGTTTTCGATAAATTGGTTACGGTACATTGGTATGATTTGGTTAGTTAACATGTACATTTATGGTTTGACCTAGTTTAAATCGAGCGAATTCAATATGATTTGAATTTTTTGGCTCAAAGATTAATTATCTAAATATTGATAGGCTGCATGTGTAGAATTTGTGAGTTCGGTGCACTGATAGGAGAAATCAGCTTTGGTTCTATATTATATGTGTTATATGTATTGTACATAGTTGTTTCATAACAGTTGTAGCGCAGTAGCTAATATTTAAACCACATAAAGAAAAAAATATTTACTTCCTGCTTGCAATAATTTTAAATACGTTATTAACTATTATCGTTATTTCTAACAGAAAATTCAAATTTAATGTTTTATTCACGTAAGCTATTAATATTAGGGCGACCCATTTTTTCTCATGTCTGATTTTCTATCACGCTCAGCACTAAAAATGTTATTTTCTATTAGAAACGACCTTATGCTAATTTTCAGGTCGATCGGTCGCTCAAATTGCTTTTTTGCAAAAAAAATTACTAAAACAACCCTTAGTTACGTTTTGTCCTCTCTTTCACTTCAACTCATTCAAAAAAATGCCGGTTTAATATTTTTTAGGTATTTTTGAGTATGTCGAATTCAATGAAATGATATAAAAAGGTGTTTGGCCTACTAGAAAATTAGTTTTCGGGCTGTTTCTTTCCTCTTTTCTTTAGAAATAAAAAATTTGTGAGTTCCAGCTAATTTTTAAAATAGTGTCTATCACGTTTGTTAACATTTCACTATTTGTGGTTATAGAGCAACGAAACACAAAAACACACCTCTAATGGGCAAAAGAGACAAATTTCAAATAATTGTTTGCCACTTGCTAAATCAATGGTTAGAGATTATTAAACTCTAGAAAAATAAAAGAGGAACTTAAATAGATAAAGAAATGTTTCTAGAACTGTCTTTGAAAATTAATTAATACCTTAATAATGTTTCTAAGATGTCCTTGTCACAGAAAAGGTATAGGTTCCATATTTTTAAAAGATAAAATTTTGGTTAAAGGCCACGGAAAAAATGTAAAATAGAAACACATTTCATATATAATTAGCAAGATTTTTATATTTGTACAGCAGCTTTAATATTTGTTTCTATTACTAACGGAATTATCTTATGCTGATCTCCTACAACTTGTAGAATGAGCCCGCAATTCCTCTTTCAGCAACATCATTTACTATATGAAATTTTATTACAATTTCTTTCATTTTTATATATTCCATGTCATCCTTCCATGTATCAGTGTTTTTTTTTAATAAAATTTACCACCATTTCAAACAAAATGTCAAAAAACTGCTTTGTATTTCTTACACAAAATCTTCTATTTGGGCATATTTCACATTCTCAGGTAAGGCCGCTTTCTTCAAATGCAAAACTTTAAATAGTTTTCTCCTTTTAACTTTCGAATCATTGCCGTTCTTTCTTGGCTGTCTGTCTAGATCCTCATCGAAAAATGAAAGAGCAATAATGAGAGTATCACTTAAATACTTATAAGTCGTTTAAGAAACTTTTTATTGTGTGCAACTAGCTCCTTCAGTAGGTTTAAATCATTTCTTGGTGCTAAAGTTGGATTCGTGCGGTGAACTATTTTGGCAAACAAATCTCAATGATAAAGAGGTTGAAGTTACGCAGCGCGTTGGATGAAACCCGAAAATTAAATTAATTCAGTTTAAACGAAACAATAATTTTAAAATAATTTTATGTAACTTACAACTAAGTTCAAACTGGTTTCGAAACAAATATATTTTTATGCTATAAATAACTTTTGACATCCATCGACTCTACTGATGGCTACTCGTAAGAAAACTTCTCTTTTGCTTGATTCACTTTTTCTGCTAATATTTTTTTGAGAATCCGATAAGCACTATGTAATTTAATGATTTGTCAGTTTATGAAGTAACTGACTAATTACATCTCGTTCGTTGGAAGATGATCATTTTGTAAATTTTCAATAGATTCGCCTATGAAATTATACAACAAAAAATATCAGATCACTTCTCGAAAAACTAATGAAATTTTCCAACTTAAAAATCAAAAAAGCAACAATTAATATTATATAAAACTTATTTTATTATTCGAATGCAGATCTTGCAGGTTCAACTTCTAAAATAATTATCGTTGTTTAAACTAAACTGAACCTATTTTATACAAAATTCGATTTATTCATCGAAAAGCGATATCATAAAACTAGGCGAACGGATAAAATAAGAGTACAAGTGTTTAATTACACTTTATTTATCCCCACAGAAGTACACTTAATAAGTGTAAGTCCCTAAAATAGATGTGTTCTTGGAGATATGTGTGCACGGCAAAACGACCTTTTATGCGTTTTACGTCTATAAAATTGTTAATTTTTTAGTTATGTTGACGCGCAATGTCTCATTTTTTTTACAGCCCAAAAATTATTCTTATATTATTATTATAATTATAACTTTTTTATTATTTCATTGGATTCGGCATACTCAAAAATAATTAGCAAATATTACACCGAAATTACTTCAACGAGCTGAAGAGAAAGGGTGGAAAAAGCGTCACTAAGGGTCGTATTAGTGACTTTTTTGCAAAAAAACAATTTGAGTGACCCATAAACGTCGTCCGATCGACCCGAAAATTTGCATAAAGTCATTCCTAATAGAAAATAATACTTTGAGTCCTGAGCCCGGTAGAAAAAAGACACTATTTCCTCTATATCAAAATGGGTCGCCCTAATAGGTAACCCTCCTATAACAAGGTATCTTACAACACGGTTTCACTGTAACACGATATTAAATTCGCGGAAAATCTCCTACAACACGGTTTTACTGTTATGTATATAATATATACCTACATACTAATTGTCAAAATTCAATTGGAAAAATACCCATAAAATGCAATTAGAGGAATACTCAAATTTTATTATGTATTTCAGGCATCTCAAATTATATTTTCTCTATTTTTTTTATTGCACTACCCAACGTAATAAAATAAATCTGTGAAAAAACAAAATGGCTGTAAAAACCTATAAAATCGTCAATGGTGTACTTCATTTCGTTGCTATAAAATATAATTGTGGGAATACCCAAATTTCCAGGCCAGGTCACCCACAAGACTTGAGTCATCCTAACGTTCAAATAGTGTTTCTACCTCCTAACACTACTTCATTGCTTCAGCCATTGGATCAAGGTATTATTTATACCTTTAAAACTTATTACAACAGAAGCAATTTTCAATTAAGCATGCTAACGAAATCATATCCTTATCGCTAAAAGACCAGAAAATTACAACATTAAATGCATTGTGGAAAATGATAAGGCCTACATCAGTTCAAATAGAAAACGTGCATGATTCAGCTAAAAATGAAATTGGTTGCATATTAGAACGTGCTAGATCGATCGGAGGAGAAGGTTTTGTGGATATGGCTAATAATAAAATTACAAGAAGGTTTAAGCTTAGCCGAAAAGTTGGAATCGTTTTTCATGAATACAGACCCTTCCACTGAAAGAAGTCGAAAATTCAAAAGGGAACTACAAAAATGCTTATCACCATATCATCAAATTTACAACGGCCTTATATAAGGACACAGAAACAAAGCAAGATTACAGATTTTTTAAAGATTGCAGAAGGTGCACAAAATCCAAATGATGCAGAAAAAACGATGCAGAGAAATGCAGAAAAAAATTCAGAAAGTGAATGTGATATCGTTCAACCAAATAAACGTTCCCGTTTAATCCTATTGAGCAGCGACGATGAAGAAAATTATGAAATAAAAAAAATTATTAATTAATTTAAATTAAATTAATAATAAGTACACACGTATTTATGTAAAAAAAGATTTGATTTTTTTTGCGAAAAATAAAGTTGCTTATATGAAATTATATAAAAAAAATTTTATTTAATGGATTTTAGAACCTAGCTTCTAGTCTCTTATAGCACGGTTTCACATAACACGTCAGATTATAGAAACCTATCTACCGTGTTATAGGAGGGATACCTGTATATCAAGAAAGAAAACATTATATTTTAGTTTCTTTAAATTAGTTGCAATGTTGCCAATGTGAACAAAATTCGTAAAGATTGGCATGCATTTACTAAAAATAGTTTTTACTTATTCATTGGTAACACTTTCTTCATAACAGTTGCAGCGGTGTAGCTGGTTATTATTAGCTATTTCCAAAATATGTTTACTTCCCGCTTGCAATAAATTTGGGTATGTTACTATTATGTTAACTAAACTGTTTTTAATAGACATTTAACATTTATGGTTTTTGTTTTTCAAAATAAAACTATTGTACATAAACTTTGTTGCGCTTTTTGCATTTTATGCACACTTTTCATTTAAGTGTAAAATTGTTAATCAAAAACATTTTTATTACTAGGTTTATTTTTTTGGTAATTTTTGTACTCCAAATAATAGTTGGAATGTTAAAAATGAACAAGGTTTGGTTAAGTTTTCGTCCTGTTTGCAATTAATATGAGAAAGGTTACTATTGTGTTAAATAATCTTTATAAGAAAGAAATTTCTAGTTGTTTACTACTTTAAATGGCTAGCAATTCAATTATAAATGTGCGCTGACTGACACTTTCTTAAACTTTATTGCATTCCTTACACTTTATAGACACAAATTTATTTGAAATGTTTTATGTATGCAGTTGTAACAATAATGTGACCAATATAAAAAATATTTGTACTTCTTGCATGTAATTAATTTAATTACATTATACTATCATGTTAATAAAACAAATTTTAAAAAATGCAACAATTATATTTTTAATGAATGTTAGCAACTTTCATTATAAATATGACCCTTCTAACACTTTCCGATACTTTTGTATATATTCTCTGCACTTTATACGGTGTATATTTTAAAGTATCAACTGTTAGAATTTTGAAAATATTTACTTTTACATTTTATTGTTAATACTTTTGCCTTCCTATTTGTTGCAATATTGCCAATATTTAAAACAAATATTGATACAATATGTTTATCTCCTGCTTGTATTAAATTTAAACCTTACACTTGCAATAAACAAATGTGCACTACTTTCTAACACTTTTTGCACACTTAAATAATTTATATGCAGAACTTTTTTACACTACGCATATTATGCTTTAAATACAATACTTTCTCGTACTTTTATAGACAATATTTACAAATTGTTACACTTTACACGTTATATTCATTATGAAACGTCAAAACATGACAAATATCGATAAAACATGCAATTCCGACAAAACAATAATAAAACTCCTCTAAATTCCCTCTAATGATTGCCCTCAATTAATGATAACAATAATCCGAAATTACCATTATTATCTCTATGTATATTGTATACCTTTTCATGTACATTTTGTACATAAATTCAATATAAATTATTTATTGTAATTTTCTTACAAACACACAATGTACGAATATATTGTATGTATAAGTTGTATGCGAGTGTAAAGAAAACTCATAAAATAATAATTTTTTTTAAGTTTTATTTTTTACATTTCATAAAACTTATAACAAAAAAAAATAAAATAATTTAATTTTAAAAACTAAAAAAACATGTTCGCAGCTTTTCAAAAGATATAAGAAAACGATAAGAATTTGTATGAATAAAATATTAAGAAGGAAATGACTTGTGTGTAATAAACCTATAAAATATACGAATATTTAAATTTTTTTTTTTTTCGTTGTAGATAGATAGACGAACGATAGTTAAATTAGACTACTACTAGTTTTGCATTTTGCATTGGTAATCGACTGTTAAACTTTTGTATATTTAATCTCGCGCGCCATTAATATTGTAATGTAAGCGACACAGGGCCTAACCCATTCCCATATTTACATTATTTAATAATATTCTGTGGGTAACCAATTATAACCCGTCTCGCATAGAGATGACAGTGTGTCATTTATTTGTCTTGTTATTCTAAACACAATTACCATTTGTTAGAAACACCAAATCGCAAAACAAAACAAAAAATCAGTCTGACAATAATAGACGTATGAATGAGGCATGTTTGCAAGCGTTGAATTGATGAAAATTTTTATTTCCCGCCCGTGTGTATGTGTGTATATGATATGACAATGATTGACATTTCAATGTGGCAGAACAAAAAAAAATAAATAAAATTAAATTAGAATATAATTTACCCTACTACTGTGTATATAGAGGTATGTATACGTACGTACGTACATGTAATCTATATGTGCCTTAACGAACCGAACTTCCAAATAAATTTAAACAAAAACATGAATTTTTATGCGTGTTGTAATAAAATTTATGTTATTTATAACGCTCATGTAATTATGATGTAAGTTTATAAGTAAAAGTAACTCGTGTACACTGGGTGATAGTAAAATGAAGACAATACTCAACCATTTTCCAATTTATGGATAATTAACGCTCCCAATTTTATTTATTTTTTATATGTACGAGTATATACGAGTAAGTATTAAAACATTACAATCTGTTAATGAACTTTAAGTGTTTTCCTACGTATATAAAAAAAAAAGTTCGTGTTGAATATGCTCTCCACATAAATCATGTGTGTAAGACATTCATGCTTGTTGTTTTATATATTTTTTTTAATACGGTTGTGTTTATTAATAATTTTCATTTCAATGGAAAATTAAACAACAACAACAACAAATATATGAATGTATAACAGTTATACATACGTAATAATTTCATTTTGTCACGTGACAATCAGAAAGTGTAGAGTTGCAAATTTATTGATATTGTTTCAAGTTTTTATTAGTTTTATATTTTTTTTATTTTTTGGTTATGTAATTTATGTCAGGAGCGAAGGTGTAAGAATTATTACCCACGAACTGTTTTTCATATTTTTTTTTTGTTGGTCTAATTCCGTTGACGTGTAAATTTCGATAATATGTTTACGTATATAAAAAAAAATGGAAATGTTTAACCGGAGCTTTTAATTAAGTTTGACATTTTTCTACGTCCAAATGTTTTATTGTATTCGCAATAGAAATTTTATAAAGACGAGGGTCGATTTATTCTATTTTTAACAATGACTGAATGTGGTGTTGTATGTATTATAATGCCATAATACACGAACGGCTGGAAGATGCTTTCAACTATAGCAAAACTATTTAATAACAAATACAAATAAGAAAATCTTTACAAACTAGTTGGTTTCGATTTGCATTTTTCCAAAGCTTCAAATGACATATGAAGTGAAATTTTATGATATAACCAACACATTTTGTTCAGCATATTTTATATGTTTCGTCGAAAAACAGCAAAGCTACTATTGGGTGAAAATATTTCCGCGAAAGCACTTCTAAACATTGGATTTTGATGTAGATGGGTTTGCAATATACAATTCTGACAATTAGTAGGTTTTACATTTTTAATTTCGCCCTCTAGTATTCAGGTAACTTATGTCAAAACTCAGCTATTTATGAAAAGCTTAGAATATTGAAATATAAATATGAATTTTAAATGAAAGGCTCTAGAATACAAAAACAGGAGCGACTGATAGCGCTAAAACAAGCGAACTTTGTGAAAAGACACGTCAACATTTTTTTTTAAATTTTAAAAATTATCACAAAAAAGATAATTAATTTTACAAATTGTTTGTTAATATACATTACAAATTAATTCAAATTTTAAATTTCCCGGTTTTCAAAATCCCGGTTTTCTTTTCTTTTAAAGCAAATTCATTTATATTTGATAAAAAAGAATTACGAAATATTCCTTAAAACAAATTAAAAATTTATATTTTCAAAAACCCCTTTGACACATTTGGCCCTTCGACACATGCGGCTCTTCGAGGCATTCGTCCCTTCGAAATTCGGTTATTCGACATTCAGCCATTTGATATCGAATTGTAGAGGCTTCAGTAATTCTCGCGGGAAGTCGTATCGCTCCTCCCCCTCCGTTTAGCCCTCCGAGAGCCTTTAGAAAAAAATTCCAGGAGAGCGGGGTTCGAAAACATGTCGGAAATAAAGAAACAGTTTTACTAGTTTTATTCTAAGTGAATGATTCAAATTCAAAACTGATTTTTTGATAAAGTTCTAGAATACGGTTGATACAGGTAGAACTTGACCATTTCTTTACTGATTATGTAAAAACTCTACAAGTAAGGTCTAAATGAGATTCTAAAATTATTTTTGCTAAAGCTCTAGAATATGGCCATTAGTGACAGAACTTAGCTATTTATTGACAGATTATGACAAAATTCGTCGTTGTGATGGAAATGAAATTTTAAAATGATTTTTTGCCTAAGTTCTGAAATATATCGCTCTTTTTGTCCAGATGCGCAGAGTTTGATCAAAAAATGATTTAATCATCCCAAATAGATCGTGTCAAATTTAAACTTAATCGGTTAACAAATCAAGTTAATCGGTTAACAAGCGGTTGGCCAAATTCCATCTCTATATTGACCATATTCCACAGCTTTATCAAAAAACATTTAAGAACCCCATTTCCACCGCACGGGACGAATTTCAACGTAATCGATTAAGAAATGGTCTAGTTCCATCCCTAATGACAATATTCCAGAACTTTTAAAACCCCATTTTGATCAAAGATGTCGATTTTTGACATAATCGGTTAGGAAATGACCAGGTTTTATCCCTATCCGCTTTATTCCAGAACTTTATCGAAAATGAATTTTTTTAATTCCATTTAGGACCCACATGTCGAATTTCAACTAAATCAGTTAAAAAATGGCCTAGTTCCATAGCAATGGCCATATTTCAGAACTTTATCAACAAAATCATTTTAGAAACCATTTCCATCGCACGTGTAGAATTTCAACAAAATCGGTTTGGAGATGGCCTAGTTCCATCTCTATTGACCGCTTTATCGAAAAATCATTTTAGAATCCCAACAAAATCTGTTAAGAAATGGCCAAATTCCATCCCTATTAGCCATTTTCTAGAACTGTATCGCAAACCCATTTTTGAATTTTGTCAAAAAATCATTTAAGGGTCCCATTTTCCCACATGTCAAATTTTAAAAATTCAAACCTGGATTTCCTAAAAATCGGGATTTTTTTTATACAAAACCGACATTTTGAAAACCATTTTGGCAAACCGGGATTTGGTTACACACCTGACTTTTACGTTATTTTTTTAATTTTTCACGTATTAATCAATTTTTGGTTGACATTTATTCTGGTTCAGAATCAAAAAGTTCTACTAAGCGAATCGATCAAAAATGTATATAAATTACGCTTGGAAAGGTTTGATTGATTTAAATGAAGTAGTTTGGAGTTAAATGTCTGATACTGTTTGTTACTACTGATATAGTTTTAATCAGAAAAGTGATAATTTTTTTTAAAAAATTTTATAATTCTAATCTAATATAATTTTGAAAATAGCTAACTGCCAGTTGAACTTCTTGAAGAAGTTACCGAAAGTCTATTTCATCAATAAAATCGTGTTAAACAGTATCAAACCGCTACAACTTTGAGTATTTTCGAAGTTTGGTTAGAAAGATAATTTGTCAACTCTGTTGAATCCCACTATGCATATATGGCTGAAATCATAATGAACAGTAGAACCTGAGTCGGATAACGGAATTATTAAATTTGGTACATGAATCCAATTTGAACGACGACGGTCCTTTTTCGAAAATCGCAATAGATCATAAGTGGTCAAAAGTGAAATATCTTTATTAGATTAGCCGTCATTCTCATTCCCGTACTAGGTTATTGTAACGGATTTGAATGAGCTTTCGATGGTATGGACTAATGCGCGCGTCAATGGCTTGAATCGGTTAACAGTGACCAGTAAGATCTAAGAATTTTATGAGTGTTGAAGTTCAATTAAGAATTTTTTTTCATTTATCTTCGTTTTTAATACAAAAAAAAATCGTTTAGTAACATTTTTCGAAATACTATCTTGCACAGCTAAGCGTATTACAAAATACTATGAACCACCAAAACTATTACAGGGAGTTTTAGATAAACTGGTTATTTGAAGCGGCGTTAAAGTGGGCGCTTAAAATTATCTTTATTATCTCAAGAACCCACACTTAATCTAAAAATTTGCGGCCTTTATCCGAATGCGGTGTTATTTATGGAATAATTGGTTTCTAATAATAAATTTTCCGGAGTTAATTTCCAGCATACAAACCAACTCTGCAGCAGTGTAAATGTTAACAATTCGATGCTTGCACCGGAATGTGCTGCATTTTCGAATCCTGCTACAGGAACGAACGAAAAAGGAATTCTTATTGAATGATTGGCTTTAATTGAACGGATGTAAGTGACTGCAAATGAAAATTTTAATTAGCCTTGACACCACATCAATTGGATAATTAAACAAAACAATACTTGAAGAAAAGTTTCAGCCTGCTCGATTAAGAAATGGTTTAGTTAAACTCAAAATTAAAAAAATTTAGAGATACCGGTTCCATCAACAACAACAACTAAGTACAACACGATGCAATACGATGCAACATGATGCAAAATAAGGCCCTACGGGACGAGCCATCATAACAATTTCCAAAAACAAAATTGAAACGAGTTGGAAAAATATTGAAATATTTAACTAAACTTTCACCACAGAATCTCTAAACTAATTTTTTTTGAATTCCGGAACATCAATCTATCAATCACTTATTCAACAAACAGTCTAAATCCAAATCGTTCGACCCTAGAAAATTACAAAAAACAACCCAGGACTCGGACTTTTTTTTAATATGTTAGCCTAAAAGTAAGACTCCAAACGAATTATTCATTCGGAAGACTTAATTCAGTCACTTCCTGGAACTTGAAAAAGTTTGCTTTGTTGATTTGTTTATTCGGTAGGACCTCTTTTCTAAATTTCAAAATTGATTGGTACGATCGGTAACTCCTAACTGCTGAAAAATTAATTTATGTAGTCGGTCGGTGAGGGTCGGAGTTATTTGAATGTCAGCAGCGAATGAGATACGTTCGAACATTTATCGTCACCAATTTTTATCAAAATCGTTGAAACAGCGAAAAATTTATGGAAGGGAAATAATTTATCACAAACGGTTGGTACTAGAAACATACACCAACTATTTGTTAAAAAATATTTCGAGCCAAATAAAGTTTTAAAAGATCCAAAGACCAGGGCTCTACCGGAACACAAATGATTTAAAGAAATTCCCCCTGAGAAGGCTTCTCCCGAGCCGAAAAAAGATTAAAACTTACACCATTTAAGGACCACTAAACTAATTAAATTTTTGTTCTTTTAAATATAATCCAATGTTGATTCGCAAGCGTCGATCGTGCATCATGCTAAACCGGAAATAATTTGCTAAACATTAGAAAATGTTTAATAGACGAATTTTCATTCTTTGAATCCGCGATAAATAATGCACAGTGTACGATCGGCACTGGTTATCGGACTTTAATTTAAATTTTACCCACTACCCTTTCTAGTACATTTTTTTTTTGGAAATTGGTGGTTCACTGAATTTCAAAGTATCCGCAGGTTGTGTTCATTAGAAAACTCTATAAATTGGACTTCCAAATTAAAACAGTAAAACGTTTAAAAACACACTATAAGACATACAAACTAATAGAATACGTTCTACTGTGAAACATAAAAATAAAACCATTTCAGGTTGGTGTATAATACTGCTTTAACCTACGTGCAAAGCTGCCCTTACTTGGTTCATTTGCGCCGTAGCTGGTATTATGCATGTCTAGTTGTTATTTGGCCGCAGACGTTTGTGCTTTGCAATTGCTTGACATATAGGAACGGACAATGTTGAGCACTTGGAGTGATAGCATTGCATCACGAAAATCACACACTTTTTTGCATCCATAAGACGAACCCATAATAATAATGTCAAGATTACTGTTTTATATACAAAATCACTGATTACCACTTTAAATTTTAAGTTTTTAATTAGGTGAGCACATATTAGATGGTCAGCAGTTTTATTTTAAGTTTAGCATGGTGGTAATGAAAAGTAAAATAAAAACAACATGAGCAGTAAAAAATATAAACTTTAAAATTATGAAAAATAATATAAAATAAATAATGTTGAAATTCGGAATACGTTTGGCTGGTTCAAATGTTGAGAATATATTCTACCTTTTACCATCGTATAGTCCAGGATTGCTTTTTCGGGGTTTCCGGAATCTTTCTTATTTATTATCTACGCAATCCAATATAATTTAGAATAATTTGTTCACTCCCACAAACTTCTTTGTCACAAGCATTAAGTCGTTTCTTTTTTCATTCCTTATTAGAGATGAATGGTGTATAGCGGAACATTAAGTTGATTAAGTCGCTCGACCATTTTGGTAACTATTGATACTCCAGAACCATATTTGGAAAAAAATTGTATGGTTCACTTCATTTTCCTCCAGTACCATACTTGTACACATTTATTCCCCAAGGTTTGACTTTGTCATGAAATCATTGAATGAACATTCAATCAATAAGAGATGTTTTCCTTTCAATGTCTAGATTGTTTACCATGTGTAAATTATTTCGAAGCTGACCTGACAGAAATAAGCACAGGATATTTCAGATTTTTTTATCAAAAATGGTTCTTAATATAGGCACAACAGTAACAATTTCATTCAACAAATTAAAACATCGAATTAAATTGTTTTGTCATTCCATTTTTGCCGGTAATTTAAATTTTGAATTGGTATGGCAGGAAAACGATTTAAACAGTTCTTCATATTGACCTAATAATACGTACTATTCAGAATCACCTATGTGTTCAGTAATGTTACAGTATCCATATTACACTATAAAGTTTAGAACAAATATTCTATAACCTCAAAACAAAGTCGGACATGAAGTTTGACGCCTATTTATTAGTTAGGCATGTGGATCGCCAAAGTTGTTAAAATTTATATTTTAGTATAACTTATGACAAATGAAGGGTGTCATTGTTGTGGCCAATGAACCATAGATCTCAAATACACCACACTTAATTTCTAAAATGTTAAATTGAACCTATCAAATCAGACCAACCCTTGATTGATTGATTTGACTGAGGACCAAGTCCTGGACAAGTGTCCCGGATAACGCCGGGCCTATTCTTAGTCTGTTTACACATAACAATAGGAAGGATAGGAAAGGATTTTTTTTGGGACGGAACGACCTTTTTTCAGACACCTAGCGATAGTACGGCACAACACAATTCTAATCTACTTCAAATCTACTAGAGGAAGGATTAACGCATAATACGTTTAATGGATAACGATGGTATTAGTCTTCAAAAAATGCATCTCTAAACCAGCAACATGAGAAAAAAATATTATTATTTCACGTACATCTGGAAATTTGCCGAAATTTACTTCTAAATTAATATTAATAATAAGTAATTAATACAAACATTTATTAATTTAATCTTCCTGCAATTCCAGAACTTACAAAATAATTTCCTTCCTTTCAAAAACTGCAAAAAATATGTGAAGCATCCCAAAGGCAATGTTCCCGGAAAACTATCAATGTTATTGGATATTTCAAATAAATCTAGCTTATTTCGCTAACATTTCAAATGTTTTACTAATTTTGGTCACCAAAGAGTATTCGTTTAATTACCAAGTATAATTATACTGCACAGGATATATTAAGCCATGCTCAAAGGTGCTTTACCACTCCTCAACCAATTTCAGTCAAATATGGTATGTAGAATTGGATTGGCACTAGGCAATCTCTCAACAAATGATGGCCAAATTCGATATGAAAATCCAAATTTGACGAAATTTTGGGATTCGGCTATAATGAATGGAACCAAGCCGTTTCCTAACCGATAACTTTCCAATTTAGTTTGCAGAGATGGACTAGGGTTCTAATAAAAAAGGGTTGCTTGTATTGGGATTTTAACGTGTCTTTTTGTTGAACTTCTACAATTCGACCATGCTAATTGGAACTTGGCCATATCCTAAACAAAATTGTCAAATCAGGTATTCAGAATTGGATTGGGATTTAAAAATGGATTTTAGAGAAGTTCTGGAGTTCAGCCGTGATAGAAAATTTCTTAATTAAGATCGGGTCTGGTATGTTGAGCTGAATCGAGATTCCAACATAAATCCTGGAGGAAGTTCTGGATTTTTTTATAAAATAAATTTGAAAATAATCTGCCAAGGGATTAATTATCCAGTTTCTCCATTCATCATAGTCGAACCAAACTTAACCTTAACCTGGTAAAAGATGGCCCAGTAAAATTCAGCTTCCCCAAAACTAAAATTTGCTAGAATTCCAATTTTGCCAAAAATTAATATTTTGCATCTTCCGCAGTATACTGTCTAGAAAAAGATTACTGAGACAATTCCGCACATCTCAATCAATCAAAAAAGATCAAGGTTTCCGTGAGATGACGGCACGAACGGAAGATAGAACCACGCGAAACGCTTCTTATGAAGCCAAATCAAATCAATCGATGTTCGTGTCTGGCGTGCCCATGCTATTGCGACCCTGTTTCGAAAAATATTGTTGAGCCAGATAAATTTTTTCATAGAAAATAGCGCCAGCAGTAAGCAATCTAAAAAATAGTCAACATTAAAAGGTCGAGGTATCACATCAAAGATTTACTTGTCGTTACAAACGAAAAAAAAAATAAAAAATCCATTTTCTCTTTGCCATGTCGTAACACATATGAAATCTTCTGTTTCGAAGCTGCCACTTCCGGTGGACCGATCCCATCAATTTATGGAAAATCCTTATGTATGAAGTTTTGTCCAGATCAATCAATCAGCATGAGCTGTAGAGAAACTACATCATTTAGTGGGCATGGCACCATGCACATAAGCGCGGGGCACAAAGAGGTTTTTTAAAACTTCTTTTTTTGCCGTTGGCGATACAGTGAATGGTAGTAAATCCGCAAATATCTCGAGGTAAAAAATGTTCATGATTAGTTTCCTTTATTTTACTGCGTAAAAAAGTAAAACAATAGTTTATTGTCAAAAACGTCTTTCTGCTTAAATTTTGGCAAAATATACCGGTTTTGTTGTAAATTTGATTTAGAATCTTTTAGTTCATAACCGTTTTTATCGTAAGTGGCATACATAATTTTCAAAATATTTGTAAAAAAACGAAAAAGCTCTAATGACAGCTGTCACTCTTTGGAAGACTGGTTTCGCCCACAATTCACTGGAATCTCCCAATTTGTAGAAAAAACTTAAATAGGAAGTTTCATATGAATCAGCCAATTCGTTTTGACTGTAGAGAAGCTACGACATTTAGTGGGTACGACACATGCGAACGGACACACACACACACTGAGAGATTTTTGTAAAAGCCATTTTTTCTGACTTGGCGAAATAGTCAAAAGAAAAATGGTAAATCTGCAAAAATCCCAACGTCGAAATTTTTCATAATTACTGTACTTTACTTCACTACGAAAAGAAAGTAAAAGTAATCGAAAATTTGTTAGACAAAATAATAGGTTTAAAATTTTAGATTTTTGTTGTTACTATTGATCAAAAAAATTAGTTTGAAAGGATTTTTAAAAATTCAACAATTTCGTGTAAATTTATGAAGGTTGATAGAGACTTTTTTTTAAAAATTGAAGAAGAATGATGAATTTATAGAAAGACACTATAATTTAGAAATTGTTACTCAGTAAGCTTTATTGCTCAAAAAATCTAAAAATACCAAACATACAGAATGTTCATGTCTATCTATCACTTTGCCTGTAATAACCTAATTGGCTTTTCTTCAATTTTCCATTTTACTTTCACAAGTTAGGTTTGGGTGGACAGGGTAAATCAAGTGCTTAATATGATTTTAAGAAAGTTGCTGTTAGCGTATTGAAAGTTATCGTAAAATTTTGTATGCTGTAATTATTTTTATTGACCTATTGTGGTTGTTCCGCAAATGTGGTTATCTATTGGCACTGCTTTGCTGCAGAGGAATAAATATATATGAGGACTCAACTAGTGTAAATTTTATAGACCAATTTCTGTATCGAGGTTAATCATATTTTATTGAGTACATGAGTTCTCGTATTTATATTTTTTTTTTCCATGGTCAAGTCTGTCGGCCATAAATATACAACACTCAACTATTCTGACACAATGACAATGTATTTTATAGTAAGCTCCTCCATGTACTTATCGTGACGCTCTTTAAATACCCTCCGGAACCAATCAATTTACACCTGTCAATTACAAAATAAATTACACCAAGATATTACAAAATTATTCTTTAGCAATTTTGACCAACAAAAAATTATAATTTTTGTGTTCCGCCGGCACTGAACATTTTTTTTATTAGTAGCTATTTCGTTTCGTCTTAAATGAGTTCCTAATTTGTAATAAAAGCTTTGTTTAAAAGTTAAAGAACATAAAGTCTATATTATATTAAAAGAGGGGAAGAGTATATACACTATCGAGAGGGAGGGAAGTTTTTGTAACATTTTAGTTGACAGTTATTTCCTGTGTCCGCCATTTTTATCGCGTGCCTAAATTATTATATTGTTTATTTTTTATTTATACATAAAAATTTATATTTGTTTTGTTTTTTTTTGTATATTTTCCAGACGTATGTTTCCAACACTAAGGGTATCATTTTCGGGTCCATTACGACAAACCCAACCGTCAGACCGGTATGCTGTGTTATTAGATATAATTGCGGTCGATTGTCGTCGCTATCGTTATGCCTATCATCGATCGTCGTGGTTGGTGGCGGGTAAAGCTGATCCACCACCACCGCCGCGACTATACGCGCATCCAGATAGTCCGATTAGTGCAGAAGCGTTACGAAAACAAGTTGTGTCGTTTGAAAAAGTTAAGCTAACAAATAATGAAATGGATAAAAATGGACAGGTAAGCAAATTTTATATATGTAAATAGTTTTGTAAGAAAAGTCGTTCCATTTAATCATTGTTTTGTGCATAAAACGAAGATGCAAAATTTAAAGATTTACATCATATTACGTCGCGTCTGAGATGGAATTACACCCACACATGATAATTTAATATTTCTTTTATATGAACACAAGAAGCTACAAATCATACATAAAATAATTTACAAGAAAAGGTGTGGAGAATACAACAATAACTATTGGAATTTTGTACACATACATATGTACATACGTGTAGTTTCCGTCGGGTATTTCTTGTGTATACAAAAACGTACACAACAAAATTTAATTTAATCACGTGATCAATTAGCATAAATAAATAGTAGTTGTAATTTTCTATTTGTTGTGTCTGTGTAGCCAACAAACCTACACTCGTATATGTCTATTGTTGAAATTGAATGATTGAATTCTAACTCCTCCCAGTACATTACACTCGTATAGACATTATAGAATATATCGAGCGCACACGAAATTATATCAAAATAGTTAGCCAAATTTTTATCGTTTTGCGGGCTACCCAAATTGTTAGAATATCTAATCGACCCGGTGTACGGTTATGTGCATACAAAACAGGTGTTTATGTCATATAATTAAACGATTAAGGCATTCCAAACTTTTACAGACGTACTGTGTATATGTAGGTGACAAATCCAACTCTGGAGTCTGAATAATATAATATACTTGAGACACCATAGGCGGTATATGATAATATATTATCTACAATGTGTTTTGGAGACAAGAATATAGGCATAAGAAATCGACACACAAATCAAAAATCTAATAAAAAAATATTTTATTTTATTTCATTACTCGTCCAAATATATTTTTTTCTTATTTAATTCCTTTTATTATTTATATTCCTTTCGTTTATTCTTTAATATCAAATAACACCTACTTATTTGTGAATATACGATAATATTTTACCTCTCTGTGCCACCAACAAAGAAGTTACCCATCATAACACAAGTAATGTAGAAACGTAAAAACTGGAAATACATTCAACCCGACTATATATACGAGTACATGTAGCACAAATGAAAAGTGGAAATGGTGGGTAACTCTGAATTGGGTGTCAGAGAGAGAAATATGTATACGAAAAAATATCTCCAGTGTGTGTGGTAAATGGTTCCCCTATATATAAATTTTACGTATATACACTTGGGGTTTTATTCCTATGTACATCGATATACACATAATTCCAAGTTACCAAGGTAACTATACATAAAATGGACTATTTTTTTGGTATAAAGGGGTGTACTCATGTTCCGAACCCCTAAAGCAATGTAAATACTTTCATTTCATTTTCATCATGTCACAACCGAAATAGATTCATCAATCTTAAGATAAATTCAAAATTATCGTACAAAATAATAATTCCCTTTAAGGTACGTTCACATAAATCAATAATTTAGCCTAAATATAAATTCGTATTTTTACATAAAATGTGTAATGCCAAAATCCGTGTGTATACAATGCTAACATATACACAATGTCATGTACATTTGTAATTTAGAAATTTTTTATTAAGTCATGACATTTGTAATAAAACGAAATAAAAAAAAAAATTTGAAATAAAATAAGGTGACAAATGTAATGAATTAAAAACAAAAAAGTTTTTAGTGTGTTAATGATTGGGTTGGGAAATTTATTACAAGTTGTTTTTTTTGTGTTTCACATTGAAAATTAGATAAAGTGGAAATTGGTTAATAAAAGAATGAAATTTAAAATTATATGTGTTCATATATGTATATTCGAGTCATGACGGTGACAATAAATTTAGCAATGTGAGTTGTTATTCGCTAGAAAAGCAGTTTTTAAATCTCTAGACCTGATAAAAAAAATTATATTTATATTCACATTCTGCCAAAAGAAATTATATAAAATTTTGGTTTACTTCCTGCATGTAATTATGAGGTATGTACGAAATGTTGTGACGTTATAACAAATATACTCCGCAGGTGACTCCTTCCCACCAGATTATTGCTGTTTGAGTTCCTATTTTAACATAAAGCTTAATTCAAACAGATCACGTTTTTCATCATTGAATCGGTAAAGTAATCTTCAAGGGAAAGAATTCAGTTTACAAATATTCAAAAATCTTATCGAAAATCACTATTTCATAGCTAACGTTGAAAAGTGTTAACATTTTAGAAATTAAATAACGAGTAAAACAGTAGCGTTTGTACGTTCAAAAAAATAGTGCAACTTTTTATACTCCTTACGGAGTTACTGCTCGGTGGTGCAAAACTCAAAACTTTAGGCTTCTGGATGTAATTAATGGGTCAACTTGATTTATTGTCTACAATTAAAAACGTTTAAAATGTTTTACGTTACAATGTAGATCTAAGGACTGAAGGAGTTTTTTTTTTGTATTTAAATAGATCTGAACCCCTCTCTGTTGGTAGTTTTGTTTATTAAAAATTAGTTTACATCAATAATTATCAGCCAGTTTAACACTCTATGAGTGCGTCATCTTGAGTGTGTCTAAGAACTATAGCTCTAAATTTTTTCTCCGTGCCGTGATAGTTACCAATCGTAACCAAACTCAAACTTATTGTAAGATACAGTTTGTTACTACATATGTTAATTTCGAAGTTAACAAAAAATATGAGAACTCCACAAATCACCCAAATGTGAACTTAACATTATAATTCATTCATACATCAAGAATTTCAGTCAGAAGTATCTTTAATTTATAATTTTTTTTACAATTCCAATTCCAACATACTGACTTCTGTTAAGATGGATTCCGAGCAGACTTACAAGTTACTAGAATTGGAGGAATGAAAACTAATAAACTAAATTATAAGGTACACATAACCATTTCTCCTCATTACCCTTCGACATACAAGCAGGTGGTGGAAGCTTTTATCTTACCAAATTTAACTGAGCAACTATCAACAACGCCAGTGAAGGGTCTTAACAAATCAACTTGGAGAGAGCTGGCATTGTCTGATCCAAATTTTGACTTACCTGGTCCAATTGATATGATTTTAGGAACAGAGATATACGCCAACATATTTTTAGACGAAGTAATAAAGAAATCACCGTATCAACCTATAGCCCAGAAAACTGAGTTAGGATGGATTCTCCTGGGTCTCACAACAGAATCAGGATTAACGCCAAATTCACTATCTCTGGTAGTACAAAACAACCTAGACGTGCAGCTGCGCCAATTCTGGGAAATTGAAGAGCTATCCAAGGGAAAGTCTTTCTCAGAAGAAGAAGAGATGAGTGAGAAACACTACGCAATTACTCACAGAAGACTACCAGAAGGACGATATGAGGTCACTATACCATTAAGGGATGAACTGGAAATAGGAGACTCAAGGAAATGTGCGGTTTCAAGACTAATTCAACTAGAAAAAAGATTAGAAAGGAACCCACAATTAAAACAAGAATACCATAACTTTATGAATGAATTCATAAAGCTAGGACATATGGTTCCGGTCAATTCAGAAGATGCCAAGGGGCAAACATGTTACCTACCTCACCATGCTGTGGTCTAGCAGTCAAGTACAACAACCAAGGTGAGGGTAGTCTTTGATGCATCAATGAATCCAGCTAGTAGGTCCAATAATACAAGACCTGTTCTCTATTATAACAAGATGGAGGAAATAGAAATACGTATACATCGCAGATATTGAGAAAATGTACAAACAAATCCTGGTAACAACAACACAACAGAACTTACAAAGGATACTATGGAGAGCTGACCCAGACGAGTAAATTAAAGAGTACAAGTTACAGTCACATATGATATCTCGTCCGCTCCGTATTTGGCCACTTGAACTCTAAAACAACTTGCCATGGATGTGCAGAATAATTATCCAATTGCTGCAGAAATCCTGTTGATGGATTTCTATGTCGACGATGTGCAGAAACCATAAAACATGCAGTAAAATGTCAGCAACAGTTAAGAAAAACGCTAAATAATGGAGGTTTCAAGCTGAGAAAATGGGCATCGAACAACACAGCCATAATAGAGGGTATTCCTGAAGAACAAAGGGAATCAAAAACCACACTCATAAATAAGGACCATGAATCCATAAAAACGTTAGGAATATTGTGGAATCCACAACGAGTTGAATTTGAGTTCCAGGTCAACATGGAACCCATGATAATAGTTCTAACAAAACGATCCCTTAACTCTGAGGTATCCAAGATATTCGATCCGCTAGGATGGTTTTCCCCAACAATTATTATAGGAAAAACAACGTTCAGCGAGCTGCAAAAGATGCGTGATGTATCGGAATCAGCTTTCGCTGCAGTAGTGTACTGCAAGGTGACAGATGCAGGGGAATCAACTATTACACTTATGTCCGGAAAAACTAAGATGGTCCCAATAAGTCAGAAACTAAGTCTTCCAAGATTAGAACTTTGTGGGACAGTACTGTTAGCGAAGCTACTGAGACAAGTTTCAGAGGCCACGGGAATCCTAAACATTAAAATGCAAGCTTGGACTAACTCGACAATTGTTCTGGCCTGGTTGCATGGACACCTTAGTAAGTGAAAAACGTTCGTAGCAAATAGAACATCGCAGATTCATGCTATCCTCAGCCCTGCACAATGGAAACATGTAAAATCAAAAGAAAATCCCGCGGATTGTGCAACTGGGTGATAATAAATTATGGTGGTCCGGCCCGGATTGGCTTAGGAGTAGTATCGAGCCATCATCGAGTAACGTAATTACGGAGACCGAGTTAGAAAAAAAAGGTAAGATACTCTCTGCAGCATAAGCACAACTACAACTGAACCGGAAATATTAGAAAGGTTTTCTTCTCTCACAAAAACAATTTCGAAGCGTTAACATTGGTTCCGGAGATTGAGCAACTTTTCGAGTTCTATCTAACAGTGCTTTACTCTACATTTTCCTAAAAAGTTGTATGGGCTGAAACCTACCGAGGTAACTAGAAGTCTGGAAATTGACAAACCAGAAAAATCCACTCTAAATTGGGAAACGTCGCATTTTTCCAGAAAGAAAATTGATCGCAAAATTCAACCAATTTTAACAGTTTTTCATGATCAAAATTAATCGAAAAAATAAAGTCTGATTTGCTTAAAATTTGGTAAGAATATAAGTATATGAAGGACACTTTTCAAAGTATATAATTACCATTGCACCTGAGAAAAATTGTAACTGCTTCCAGCGCTTCAACTGTAGTTTTTAATACTATGATACTTCAGAAAATTTAACGGGATTCTTGAAAACCTTTTCATTGATATACGACAGTATATATTACTAAAATTTGAAAGTGCTACCAGCGCCACAATGGTGGTTTTGAGTATTAAGGTTTTCAGAAAAATTTATGGTATCCTTCAAAACCTGTTCAACTACTATATACAAATATGTATGCAATAAAAACCGGAAAATTAGCTACCAGCGCCAAAACGGTGAGTTTATGAACTGAGGTTGTACCGAAATAGTTGTCTGATCCAAAATCTTTCAAACGATATACTACATGATCAAATGGGAAAATTGTAAACCAGTATGGTGGTATTGGATGGTATTTCGGGTGATTTGCAATGGCAGGTACTCAACCCTTTCTAGGTAGAGACCCTAAAGCTTTTATATTTTTTGAATTAACAATAAAGAAGATTGGCGAGAAAAACCCGTATTGCATAAGCCATTCATGAGATGTCATCAGTACAGGAATCCATCCATCCAGAAGGATAAATAAACTTTTATCTGATCGCGCCTCAATTTCTTTTGAAATTTGAGGTACAGTTGTCAGTTTCACAAACAAATAAATTTGACTTCTAAATTAATAAAATCACCAATTCGTATTTGAGTGAAAAGTTAAACTGTTTGTATCACCTGTTACAGAAGTTTTATTAATCATGTCAGTCGTATTTAGAATCAATTTTCTTTTTTCTTTATTACGCATAGAAAACACTGATTAAAGGACCACAAATATTCCAGACATTTTGGAAAATTCGCATCTTCGCCTTATTTAGAAGAATTCCTGCTACCGGGGTAAAATTGCACAACAATTTTACACAACAAGATGGAGGAACAGCACAAGTTTGGTAGTTATTACCGAATCGACCAGATTTCATACACCTGAAGTGATCGATAGTCATTGAATTTGAAAAATAATTCAAGGCGCACACGAGAGCTAATTTATTTTAGCTTTAGACATGAAAAATCCAAATTTTGTTGCTAAGCATCTGGCTTAACTGTTTTCTTGATATTTAACTGCCATTAGGTGTAATATCAATATTGGTACTGTGATGATTTTTTTTCTAAATTTCCAACTAATTAAATTTATGCTTAGTTCATACCGTCCGTTCATAGATGGCACAAAAATAGCCTCGTCTCTTAAATAAAATTTGATAAATTGAAATTTATGAATTTTCAAAATAATTTTAAGTGACGATTGATAAATTTAAACTAAGTTTACTCTTTAGAATTAATTATAAGGCATATTTTGGCTTAAAAATATTAGTGGCATCTATTTAAGCAAAACAAATCGTTGTCAGGCAGACTGCACTGGATTCGATATAAATATTTATGTTTAAAAATGATTAAAAGTTCAAATTGGAGGGATGGAAAAGGATTGTTAGACTTAAGCCGGTATCAGACACCTACACGTCCTATTGCATTGCATGTGTTTTATTTTGAGTGACCTCTTTTTTATCTTTAGTATGTATCTGGCAATCCTATGATTGCTACTATTACTGAAATTTACAAGTCGATAACATTAGTATCTTTTGTACCATTACCATTACTGATTGATTTAGATCTAATTAAGTAGATCTCTGTCGAATAGAAGTTTAACGACTTTTTGGATGTTTCTGAACTCGTTTAGGTTATGTGAGTACGATTTGGGTGACAGTGCGTCTATGCAACATATTTTAAATATAATTTTTAAAACTTCAAACATATCCGTGCACAAAATGGTTAAGAAATCGATCATGAAATGCGCACACGGCAGTTAAATATGTAAACTTAACTAAACTGTTTAAGCAAAAAACTTCGACCCCGCTTTAATTTCAGCAAACCTTCAATGGCATACTCTTCTGGAAAATTTAGTCATTAAATTTATTAAAATTTGTAAGAACGGGCTAATAATTTAGCGTAAAAAAATTGAGTAATTTAATGATTTTTGAAAGTTAAACTTCAATTGTACCGTTTGAACGCACATAGAAGTTTAATGAAACTGACTCAGTACGAAAATGTTGGTAGGCCACTTCTAGAAAGCACTTTTTCTAATCGGACGCTTAGAATGGAATGTTTAAGCGGATATGTATAATTAGTTTGTGTAGTTTAACGATCTTTTTATTTCACAGAAACCAATTATTTTTATTTTGCATAATGACTAGTTTTTATCATTTTATTACTCGTAAGAGGCTAACTTTTTTTTTATAAAATATTAACATGATATTAATGGGGCGACAGAATCCTATGAGGTAAAAACTTTAGGTATTATGTCGTTGCTCTAGTTTTTTATATAATATATCTTCGGGTACATTTTCTGGGCTGACAGTGATTGGATAGTGAACTTTCTCTATAGTGATAGCTGTTCTAATTTTATTTTCTGAGATGATAGTTTCCTCTGATTATAGTTTTTGGCACTATCCTAGGATGAAAACCTGTCGTGGTAGTTTAGTACTTTATATACATCCATTTTTCCAACTTGTTTGTGGGTATCCATTGAAATATTTTGTAACAATTGATTTTTCCGGTTCGATTTCATGATCTGGTTCGTCCTTGTATTTGTTAAACGGTTTGAAAAAATTTTTCTTATTATTTTTATATTTATTTATTAAAACTGATTTACAAATCATCTAGTAATTTATCTTTCATAATTTATTTTCCTGTTTGGAGGGTTGTAGCCCTTTGGCTAGTCCTCTTTCTAATTTTATTTTATTTTTAGTCGATCCTGAATGGATCTAGTAGATCATGTGGTTCCTTCCTTCGAAGCCGTCTGCATATGTTTTCTCGTGTGTTTGCTTATTTCTTCACTGACGAAATCCATCTTCAGATCTCTATGGAGGTTGTCATTTCTTATGTACCACGGTGCATTAACTATTCCACGTAGGACTTTGCTTTCCTATGACTGGATTATCTTTGTATAGTTCCAGAGCTGAATACCGTAAGTCCACACATGTTTTAGGATTTGCCCTCATGTAGTAATTTATTATGTAGAGTTAGCTCAGAATTTCTTCCTAAGAGCCAATCCATCTTTCTGTATTTGATGTTCAACTCTTCTTTTTTCTTTTTCACATGCTCTTTCCATTTTAGTTTCATGTCTAGGGTCATGCCTAGATATTTTGCCGTGCTTGCATAGGGAATTTGCTGCGAGAGTTCAGTTCTACTGGTATCCAGTTGACCTTCTTGTTGCTAAAGTTTACGTGAACAGATTTTGTTTCATTAAGTTTTATTCGCCATCTCTTGGTCCTGATACTGACAATCTTAGTAGCTCTTTGCAATTTGCTTGTAGCTGCTAAGATAGCTGTATCACCCGCAAACGTCGCTATGTTAGTCTCCTCTATCGTTGGCAGGTCCGATTGTGAACCCCTGCTGATGTTTTCTTTATTTCTGAGTATTCGCCATCTAATTTAACTCGAAAGTGTCGGTTAGATATGTAAGATTTTAGAATTTCATAAAACTGCTTTGAAGACGCCATTTTCTTGGCTTCAACATACTTTCTTATTTTCAAGTGCATCTTCAATCATGTTTGTAATTCGGTGTACTTGTTCTATTGTTGAATGGTTTTCTCTGAATCCAAATTAATGTGGATGAATACGATTTCTTCTACTATTATCGGTTTGAGTCTCCTTAGCAGAGATGGGCGATTACGCGTCATCTACTAAATTTTACGTTATTGCGTAGACAACTTGTCGACAATGTAGAAAACGTCAACTAGTCGTAGACAACGTCGACAACCAATTGTAATTCCGCCATTAGTGATTAAATGTTCAACATATTTTTAGCTCGCGTTAACATATTTCCAAGTTACATATTACATCGCCTGAAAAGTTCCCGGTCTGACACATCGATGGTGCCACAAATTTAAAACCCATATAATTTTTAAATTCTACCAACCTTTAAACGACAATTATGAAAATTGCATTACATTCCGACCATCAATTTACAAGTTACAGTTGTTTTAGTGACGCTACTTTTGTTAATTTAAGAACAATGGAAAAAAAGAATTTTGTGTGTTGATTAAAAACTGTTTTTTGACGGGAAAAAAATACTGTTCAAGCAAAGTAGTGGCTTTGATCGTACAACCACCGATGATGCATCACGCCCAATTACGCTGTGACTCCAGAAAAAATTAAAAAATTCACGAAATTGTTTTGATAAACCGTAAAGTGAAGTACCATGAGATAGCTGACATTGTTCACGAAAAAATTGCTTTTTGACCAAGACAATGCACCATGTCACAAGTCGATCGCAACAATGGCAAATTTTCTCGAATTATTGAATTGATTCCCCATCCACCGTATTCGCCAGATTTGGTCCCCAGGGCCAAGTGATTAGGGCCAAGTGATTCCCTCCAAGCTGGAGGGAAAGTGATTTGGCTCCAATGAAGAAGTGATTGCCGAAACTAAAGCTTATATTGAAGACAAAGTTAAATCGTTCTACAAAAAAGCCATCAAAATGTTAGAGGGGCGTTGAACTGATTGTAGTGCTCTAGTAGGAAATTATGTTGATGAATAAGTATTTTCACCAAAAAATTGTGTTACTTATACTCTGTACCTCACACCAGTTTTTTCTTTAATAATGTGTGCTCGTCATCGATTTTTTGTCTAAATTTTCAATAAACTAATATGGAGGTGGGTTCATAACAGATAAATGTCTCTAATTGTTTTAAACCAAAGTATTCAAGATATTTACATCTAAATTTTAAACTTAGTTCAGATTTGACAATAGCCGATGTCGAAACTGATAAATTTTAATTAAGTTAACAAATTTTAATTGAACCCATGACACGATTTATTTGCTCCATCCTTCAAGGAAGGAATGATCCTTGAACCTACCTTTAATTTTGTTAGTCGGAAAACTAGACAAAAAATTGGCGTGAGACTCACAGTCTAAATGATTTACAAAACTAAATAGCCGTTACTAGTTACTAGTTATTTCCAGTTGATACTAAATTAAATTAGCGAATTAGCATAAAATTTCTGTGCATTGTGGTTTACTCCATTTATTGATAAGTGGTATGAACTAATATGAAGGTCGATTATTCTTTGAGCCTGACGCAGACTATTTTGTCCAAATTTCCGACTAACTAGATTAATGGTTAATTCATACAAGTCGTTGAGAGATAACACAAAGAACTAGGTTTGCAGGTTCAAATCTCAAGCATGTTTTGGTTTCAGAAACTTAGAGCCACGAATTAATAATTTTTAGGAACTAACCATCAGTTTAGTTAGTCGAAAATTTAGAAAAAAATCGGTGTCACGCAGACGGCTTAAGTCAGTAATTTAGCCGGAAAAATAGCACAGTATTAGATATTTTAATTATGTGTGCCTGACGTCGATTTTTTGTCATAAGCCGTGGCTTTTTAATTCAATTTTTCGAGTTCGCGAAGTGGTAAGTAACTCTTTATAAAGCATAAGGTAGACAACACAGTCCTCTACGTATCACAAAAATTATTCATCAACAAAGTTAGATGGTTTTCTTGTAATGTTCTTGTTCTATACAGTTCCATTATTATACAGAACTGTTGAGAATAACGATATTACAAGAAAATTATCGAACTTTTTCAATGGATTTTTTGTGTTACGCAATTTCATCTAAGATACAGAGTGGGCCATCTGTTGGTCCTTTTTCAATCGATGAATTTTAGTACTTAATGCTATCTGTTCTAAAAAATTCTTTGACATATGAAAATTCAAAAATATGCAATTTATCATCATTTTTTTCGATTTTGGGGAGCGGAGAATCCTCACGTGATTCAGGAAGCAGAAGTTCATCCGCCAAGAGTCACTATTTGGTGTGGTTTATGGACTAGTTCATTGGGTGGTTTATCTTTGAAAACGAACTGAAAAATGTCCTTACAGTGAATGGAGAACGTTGTCGCAACATGTTAACTGGTATTTTGTGGCCCAAATTGAATGAATTTCGTGTCAACGACCTTTAGTTTCAACAAGACGGAGCGAGATGATGAAAATTTGCTGATCGCATAATTTCAAGAAAATGTGAAGTTCCTTGGCCAGCAAAAAGCCCGGTTTTAACACCACTTAATTATTTTTTGTTGGATTATTTGAAAGGTAAGGTGTATGCTAATCATCCACAAACAATTCAACAACTTAAAAACAACATTCGAGCTGAAATTGAGGTCATTGAACCGCTTTTATTGGAAAAAGTCATCGACAATTTTGATGTTCTGATGCAGGCCTGTAGACAAAGCCGTGGTGGATATATGAACGGTATTGTTTTTCATGCACAAATAGGACACAACCACCTTTCCTTATCAATAAAATATTTTGACTTTTCGTCCCAAATTGTGTGTTTTATTAACAAATGAATAAAGGACTAACAAATGGCCCACCCTGTTGGGGGTAAATTTGTGTTTAGTTCATGCTAGTCATTGATAGATGATTCTAATATTAAGAAATCAAATTATGTTCGATATGCCGTTCTAACCTGCAAAATTGGTTCAGATTTATCAATCTCCATATACAAATATTTTGGTAATTATTAATGTTAATTTATTTAGTAAATTTTAATTAAACCTCATACTTTGTGTCATTTTGAACAGCTGGGGTGAGCTAACCATTAAATTAGTTAAAATGAAAATTCAAACTAAAAAAAATCGGCGTGATACACGTGACTAAATACAAATTTTTATTAAACAAGCCATAATTAAGAATTTAAAGTTCAAATTCGAGCCATGTATATTTTGTTGACCTCTACTGAGATTTGGCCGAATTAAAAAGTATGGAGTTGAATTGAACTAACAATGTTTTGTTTACTTACATTTCATTCATGCATAAATTAGCTGATGTATTTCGAATGAATTATACCAGCTAATAATTTACGTCTTTCTATATCACAATAAAAACTTATTTCACCCCTTGGATAAGAAGATGATTACCTGTTAGCTTAACAGTTTGTGAGACTAACTATACCAAAATCTAGAAAAAATAGTGAGAAAATTTAGATTTTAATATCATTTCTTAGGTTGTTGACGTTGTCTACATCGACATACGACGTCGACAAGAACGCAGAAAATCGCTATGCAATCTTCGTTATAGATTACGTGTCGACAACTGCGTAGATTACATTACGTAATCTACCTCGCCCAACCCTGCTCCTTAGGAGTAGTTTCTCGAATAATTTTGAAATTATTGGGAGTAAGGAAATCGGCCTATGCGAATTTTTGTCATTAAGTGGTTTGTTTGGTTTAGGTATCAAAATTACTTCTGCTACTTTTCATTGACTTGGAACGTGTTTAATTCTGAACACTGCATTAATTATTTGGAGTAGTTTACGTAGTCCTTTTTCAGAAAGAGCTTTTACTATTTGTCCTGTAATTAAGTCATACCCTGGATGTTTCTTTGTATTTAGGTTAAGGTTGATTTCCTCTTTTATTTTTTGTAATGTAACAGGAGATATATTGCAGTTATCCATTTTATATACTGGTGGTATGTTTTCCTCTGCAGTTTGTCTAGGTAGAGGCTGGAACGTGTGCTCGAGGTGGGTTGCAAACAACGAAGCTTTTTGCTTTGCACTTATAGCCCACGTTTCATTTTCATTTTTAACTGGTGGAACTTGTAGTGTACGTCGTTTTAAACTTTTTGTCGCTTTCCAAAGGGAGTATTCCGTATCTTTTTCCCCATTAAGGCCAAGTATTTATTAATGGATTCGTTTTTGATTTCTTAAATTAACAACTTTAGTTTATTGGATACAAATTTAGAGTTGTTTTATATTCTGGCGCTCGATTTTATTGCCAGGCCCCATTGCTTTTCGTTTTGCTGTAACCAGTTCCCTAACTTCCAGAGGATAAATAGCATTTCGGCGCATTTTCTTTGAACTTGAGGGGTATATACTACTCCACGCCGCTTCTTATATACTGTTGTTGAGTTGTTCTGGCTGTATCGGGTTTTTAATTGGCACCTGAGGATCAATATTATCCTCAACAAGTTTCTGGAATTTCTCCCAGTAGGTTTTGTTGTTCGTTAGCGAAGGTGGAATAGTTTTTTAACAATCGTTACACTGATTGTCATAATAACAGGCGTGTGATCCGACATAATCCCCTCGCTGATTCTAGGTATATGTAGTCTATACCTTTGGTGATAAAGAAGTCACTGATATCGGATATTTTGTTTCTATCCGTAGACCAATAAGTTGGTTGGTTGATCTCCAGAATGAAAACCACGATGTTTTCTTTTATAACCACCGACGATCCTTTGCCCTTCCTGCTGGATGAATAACGTGGTAACAACTGTATCCATATATTTTAAGATATGAAGTTGAACTAAAATGGGTTTCCGATACTAGGCATATATTTATTTTTTCAGTATTTAGGAAAATGTCTAATTCTGGAATATGTTGCATTAGCCCATTTGCATTCCAAGTTACTATTCTTAATGTTTTATTTGTTGTTGTTTGCATGGATTTCATTTCATTTAGAGAGTCTTGCTTATCTAACCTGTTGCTTAGAGCTTGAAGGTATTTCTCTTCTTTAGCTAGACGAATGTTAAGAGTTTTCATGCTTCTTAGTATCGTTTGGCGCACTGCTGTACCTTCAGTAGTGCCCTCCGAAATATGTGGTTTTGTCATGACTACTTGCGAGTTTAGTTTTGGTTCTCATAATTTTTGACTGATATTGCTGGACTTTGTTTTCGCGTTTTATTCCTTATTCGTTGTAGCTCCTTAGCTATTCCACATCGCCGGTTGTTTGCGGAATGTAGCTTATTGCAATTGACACATTTTGCAGCAATATTTTTACTAACCGGGCATACTTGGGCATGATGCTTTCTGGCACATTTCACGCGTCTAGTCCCTCATTGGCAATATTTCTGCGTATGATTAAATCGTGACAATTTTTGCAGTGTGGTATTAACCCGCTATTTTTTTTTTCAATGGCTCTATATTAACTCTTATGTTAAGTAATGCCTTGATATTATACACATCTTCTACTTTTTGTTTGTTATTCAAAGTGAACATAAATAGTGGAAGCAACCTTTTTTTAATTTGAACCCCTTGTTCAGTTTCAATTTTTTCGTTCTTAATGATATTTACGGCATTTTCTATTTGATAACCCTTTTGCTTGAGATCCTCAATAATTTCCTCTTTTGCACAGGGTGAAGACCTCTAGCCATAACTTTGATTGGGCGATCATTCTTATCCTCATAGGTAAACCACTGATGCCCCTCGGAATTAAGCTTTGTAGCCAAAGCTCTATAGGTTTCAGAGTCTACAACAATAATTTTCCAGACGCCATTTTTACAGATACTAGTTTGTACTCGGCTACCGTAATCGATTTCATAAGTAGAGAAGTTTGAGTATAGAAATTTAATATCCCGACGACATTTATTGGTGGAGGTGATTTTTGATGATTTACTGGTTTCTAGAAACCTCTTTTGAAGTTGATGGTAAAGTTACTCCATCTCTAGTGAGTGTTGCGCTTTCCTTTTTTGTACTTGGTCTTTTATTCTGGTGCAACATCCAATTTGTTTCTCTTTCTAATTCTTCTTCATCCGTATGGAATGAATTAATGTCATCATCGATTGCAGGACTAGGTATCGACTCAAGTTATGCACGTGTTTCATTTGCTTTTTTCAGTTCTTCATTTTTTTCTTTCAAATTCTAAATTCTTTCAATTTAGTTGTAAATTCCTGTATTTCTCTTAGTTATTCACGGAGTGCGGCATTTTCCTTCTCGCACTGAAATTTATTTCCAGTTGAAGATCTTGGTGATATTGATAATTTGGAACTACGTCCAAATGGGTTAAACAATGGTTTGAAACATTGGCCTATTCAATATAAACAAACATCTAGTTTTAGTAAAACAAAATTTTTTGTGTAGAATTTGGTGTTGTGGAAATTTTCGTAAAATAATTTTTTCACTTTGACATTGTTCTGGGAATATGTGTTCCAAGTCAAATTTTTCCAATATTTGTTCAACTGTAGGGTACCTTAAAACTTTAAACAAATACAATATTTAATTGATGTATTTTCCCGAAGTTTATTTCTCGTAAAACTTTTCAACAAGCAACTGAATACCGTATTTCACCATACCACCCAATTTATAAATTTCCTAATTAAAAACCATAATTTAATAATGCAATAAATATATCGGGATCGGGTGTACGTATCCAGAAAAACAAATAATTTTAACAGTCCCAAACCCAAAAAAATTTATTTAATTTATTGTCAATTGAGACATTTTAATATTTATAATATCGTACCCATGTCTCGAATCTAAAATATGTAAATATACACAATTTGTGAGTGCCCCGCCTTAAACAACAATATTCTAATTACTCCGGCGGCAGCAGCAGCATTACTTCATATATCCATTTTTATGTAATAACAATAAAATTTATTGTTAAGTTAATAATTTTATGTTCTATTGTCCCGCTTCTGTGTACATATATCGTACAAACGACGTACATTATGTAATCAGGGAGAAATTTTATTTTGTGTGTGCCGCATACATACCGAATAAAAAGGGTTGACAATTTTCTATCGTCGTTTTGAGAATACTAAAAAATATTTGGAAAAATCGGAGCGCCGCAAAAATATGAAAAAATTATTTTGTTTTTCAATTGAAAATTTATTGATTTGGTGGTAGATATGCATGTATCGTATATATGTACACTACATATAGTTGTGTACTGTGTCGTCTAGACAAACAAATTGATTTTATGATTAAGATGAAAACAAGATTGAATATGAATTGTGATTTTAAATGAGCTTGGAATGAGTATTGTCATCGTTAGCATAATATTGAATCGTAACTTATGTTGTTGCTAATTAAATAAATTTTTGTTAACATTATGTTATGAATTTTAAGTTATTTTATACGTGAATTTCAGATTTAATTAAATTTTCGGGAACATATTGCCTCAATTTATGTACACAAATAAAAAGTGTTAGCATAAAACACCTACATTATTTGTATAATTTGCAAAAATATTAAAAAGTGTTGAAAGTGTACACTTTTTTTTATAGTGCACACTTTTTGACACTTTATAATAATTTTGATTCTAATTATCGTATAAATCATATATGTAACTACACTTTTAAAAAATTTTGATTATTCGTATTAAAATAGTTTGTTTCTTTGTTTTTTCATTGCAGATTGTTCTCAATTCAATGCATCGATACCAACCGCGGATACATTTAGTGCGTTTAGGACCCGGCCAAAATATTCCTATATCACCAAAAGAGCTACAAGAAGTGGAACATAAAACATTCGTATTCCCTGAAACAGTATTTACTGCTGTGACCGCCTACCAAAACCAACTAATAACAAAATTAAAAATCGATTCTAATCCGTTTGCAAAAGGATTTCGAGATTCGTCTAGACTAACCGATTTCGACAGGTGAGTTTATAATACGGCTCAGAATGATTTACGATGATGCGTTTTCGATAAAGTGTTAACTTAATTACCTAAAAATATAATAACAGTAATAATGATGAGAGCGCAAAGTCCTGGAAAATCGTTTTATATTTTTACACTTTCGATTATTATACCTGGGGGTATGATTAGTTCTTTTATTTTGTAGTTTTAAAATGTTGATCGCGATACACATATGAACATGCTTTATAATTTAATTAATATTTTAATATGTAGAGAGGATGGATGATATCGGTCGTATTATAAGTGTTATTCGCGCAGTAGTTTCGTTCGTCTATTGATGAAACTGTTAATATGCGTTTTTTATACGCTTATATTGTTGTAAGAATTTCATGTTTTATGAACAACAAAAAGTAAAACTTAAAAAAATCTCTGAACATGAAAGAGTCGGCATTTGAACATAATTACAGGGTAAAAAATAAAATGAAAAAGAAAAAATGTTTGCCCCCGAGAAAAAATCTCACCACAAATTCAAGTTGAAGATAACAGAATATAATAAAAATGTTATGCATGCAGATATCGTGCAATGATCGTACAGTACTTTTTTAGTGTCGATGGGACAAATAGGTTACTCAATCGAAAAGGCACGCACCATTCACCTTAAATTATGCTGGTTGCATATACATGCATTCTTCGCACTGTATATATCATATCGACCTTTAATTGTTGGTGTAATGTTATATTTGAAAAAAAAAAAAATTGTTGTTGCTGTGTTATATTAAAACGAGTGCCCTGTAATTTAGTACCAAATTTACCGCCGCATGCTCATATATTAAGGTATCGCTTTTTATTTCACTTAAATTACCTCTTTTTTCTTCGTTTTTCATTATCTTGATCATCATCATCATCATCATCTCCATCGTGTCTTGAGTATTTTTATTATTTTTTAACACATTTTTGTTGTTGTTGTGTTGCTTAGATGGATCCTATATTATAACACTATAAAATTTAGAAGGTCGCGTGAACATGATTTTTTTGTTAATTTGTTGAAAATATTATAAAAATGTAGGTATCTTAAAGAGTCATCTTAAACAGTCATGCGCTTTATATACCTTTATGTATATATAATATGCAATATTAGGGCGGAGTTGGTATGTATGTGTATGAGTTCGTTGCATGCCTTATAAATAAGAAATAATTTTTATTGTAAAGACGACGTGATAAGAGTTTGCGCATCACTGCAGATTGATATTCCCCACAAAAAAAAATAAAAATATTATTTTATAAATTGTAACCGTCTTAGACAGAGTGCCGTCTGCGTGGTGAAAAAGAATCACACAGCAAAGTATAAAATAAAATAATTGGTCCACTAATTTGTTTCGTATCTCTCCATATATATAGTATATGAATGAAGAAGGCAACACACGAAAATAATCGTTTACGTATAATTTCGCGAGGTGTGAGGGAATCATTAATTTTAAAGCCCTTAAGCGTATACAATATTTCGCAGTGTTTTTCGTATTCAAGTTCCCTCTAATATTAAAAAAAATTATATATATATATATATATATATATATATATATATATATATATATATATATATATATATATATATATATATATATATATAAAATTGTAGTTTACAGCCCTACAGCTCATCATATCATCGCGGCAATAATAAAATTATAGAGCGGTATTTTTGTATACGAGAAACACAAAAAATATATTCAACAGAATCGGAATTTAATAGTTTTGTGATGTGCGAGGTGAGAAAACCTAAATTCATCAATCTAACTCGTTTTTTTTTTATAAATGTAAAATATCTGATGAATTTAACCCCGGCGGCGGGTGATATGGCATATTATTAATGATCTTTACCAAAGTGTGAAATAATTCTTGTAATTATGAACAACCCTGTATAGCAGTCGAGACTTTTTCCTCTCAAATTACACAAGATCTTAATCATCGTGTGTTTCTGGTTTTTATTATTCTTATTTTTTTTTTTTTTTTTTTTTTTGTTAAACATTCACCAAATTTAATTAATTGATGTTTTTTGTGAATTGATAAAATCTGGAATTTTTGAAATACTTATAATTTTTTTGTTTTGTGTTATTGCTTTTACAGAGACCCGATGGACGCCCTATTATTAGAACAGCACTTGCGAACACCGTTACGTTTATTTCCCGATCCGATGATGCCTCAATTTTTACCGCAGGACGGTGATGGTGCATCGATGGCGCTACTCGAAAAAGCGCGACAACATTTACAAATGTGGGGGCGATCCCCGTACACAGAGCTTCTGTTACCACAAATGTATCAGCGGCCCGGGCTTAACGCGCTTAATTTAGGACTGTGGCAAGGCCAGTGGCCGGCCCAGTTATCAGCCGGATTTTTACAACAGACGGCTGCGGCAGCCGCACAATCATCACGTACCCCGCCTCCGGCCTCGACACCATCAAGTTCGGGGTCACCGTCACCTGATATGCGGGCAAAGCATTTCTCCAGGTTCAGTCCGTATCCGGTTCAGTCACCACATCATCCACCATCGTCGCGAAGTCCACCCAATTAGCCCATACTGTCATTAAAAAAGCATAAAATAAAAAAAATTATTTAAGTTTCCTCCCAGCCCCCCAAAGAATGCTTGTAAATATTTTAATTAATTTATAAATTATTATTTCGCCACGTTTTGTTAATTAATTAGTTAACTATAAAACAAACTAAAACCTACTAAATTATTAAAAATCAGTATTAAAAAAAAATATTTAATTCACAAATATTAAATATATATAAAAAGTTGCTAATTTTTATGTTGTACATGTAAATAAATAATTTTGTAAATATTTTTTATAATTAATAATAATAATTATACTAAGATTTGAGAGAACATATGGTAAAAAAATTTCTAAACAAAATTGTGTATAATTTAGTAATTGTGTTCCTAAAACAAAACTATATATAAATAAATATTAATACGAAATTACATATAAATAAATTATTATTAATTAATTAAAATTAATATGTCTCTCTCTCTCTCTCTCCCTCTCAAATCAAGCTTAACATAATAATTATGATATTTGCGTCGAGCCGCTAAAAACTCAATCCCCTATATATATACAAAAAATTATTTTGTTAATTATTTTTTTGTTTTATTTTTTTATTATTACTTTTTTGTTATAAAATGTATTAATTAATATAATAATGTATTAAATAAATGGTGCACACTTTAATTTTATTTTATTTGTAAATAATTTATTTAAACTGAAAAAAGCCTAATAATAATTAAAAATATTAAATGGGATGTACTATAAAAATAAAAAATAATAATAAATATTATATAAATAATTAAATAAACAACTATTAATTAATATTATTATTAAAAAAACAAAAATATATAATACAATATTGATAAACTAAATTAAAACAAGTACTTAAAACAAAATTAATTATTTAATGAAATATATTATTATAAATAAAATTGATATATTATTATAGTGAACAGAATGAAAACAAAACAAAAATTAAAAATTAATTTGATCATAAAACAAAAACAAAACAAACAAAAAATGATGAAAAATAAATTAATTAAAAAATATGATTAATTAAAGTTTTGTGTTTTATTTAGTGATTTAAATGGGGGATTGGATTATGGAAAGTCGTAAGTATAATAATTAAAGTGGCAATGGCAATTAATTTTGCAACCTTTGTGTTTCTAGGAACATATCTGTGGTAAAAAGGTAAAAGCTTTCAATTTTACTCATTTTTCAGAATAGTGGAAAAAAGTTTTAAAAAAATTTGTTGGAAAATATTCGATTAAATAAGTAAGTTTTTTGTATTTTCTAAAAATAGAGGCGATGGGTTGTTTTGCAAAAGTGTTGGGTACTGAGAATTTATTGAAACAATTACGAAAATTAAGAAAAATATACAGATGAGCGTTTTATCCAAATTTTGTGAGTACATTTTGTTGACTTAATTCGAGACAAGACATTTTAAAAAATTAAAAAAGCAGAAGAGTAGTAAATGATATGATATGATAGAGGCATACAGGCCAGCCATAACGGCGATATCAACAATCAAATAACAAATTATATCTGAATGCGAATAATATTTCAGCATCATGTGGGCCCAGGCCCTGCCTGCATCCTTAACAGATAAGGTTAGTTAGGAAAGGATGTTAGTCACAGAAACAACTAAGGCGAACCGCAGCAAAGATTCCCGTGAAGTATGTCCTAACTTTGTCCTAAAATTACAAAAAAAAAAATTAGGACAAATTTAGGACAAACTTCACGTTTCTCTACAAATTCGTGAAGTTTGTCCTAAATCGTAAAAGATTGTATATGTATAATTTCGGATAAACCAATAAAGTTAAATTATTTACTCTTTATAATGAATTTTGAAATATATTTAGGTTTAATTATTTTAAATGATCAGATTGGAAATGTTGCACCAATTACAAAATCTATGTATATTTCGTAATAACCACTATATCAAATATTACAATAATTAAATTTTTGGAACTTACGGATTAAATTGAACAGGACTAATTATCCACAACGCATCATCAAATTATGAGTATAATAAATAATTAATACAATTTGTTGGGGTTTGGTTACATATTTGGTTAGACGCCACATTTATATACATAACAGCATATTCATAAATGTTTTCGAAAAGACCCAGGCATGCAACCAATTGTTTTAAGCTATATCGAGAGGATATGATACCAATATGTTTTGTAATTAAATTTTAAATTTGTAAAGGTACTCATATTTAATTCGTAACTAGTGCTTTGTACTCTCATGCTGGCATCTACGAGTAAGAACAATCCTCGAATGATTTTTAATATTAATCGAAAAGTAAAACACTTAAATATTTCGATTAATATTTAAAATCAGTAAAAGATTGTTCGTAGATGCCAGCATAACGGAACAGAGCACTAGTGTAACGAAGAATTAATTCCAAATTTCAATGTTTAAGGCGATTGGCGAGCACTTGTCATATGTCGTTGGATTCGTTTAAGTGTCTACTACTAACGTTATGAATATCAAGCCAATTCTATGACGTTGAAAGGAAATAGGATGGTTTGAGTACTACCGTATAAGCGATTCATGGGTGTCTATTGTGTAACGAACACTGACACCCATGAATCGCTTATACGGTAGTACTCAAATAATCGTATTTTCTTTCAACGTCATAGAATTGGCTTGATATTCATAACGTTAGTAGTAGACATTTAAACGAATCCAACGACATATGACAAGTGCTCGTCAATCGCCTTAAACATTGAAATTTGGAATTAATTGTTCGTTACATAATAGACACCCATGAATCGCGTATACGGTAGTAGTTAAATCATCGTATTTCCTTTCAACGTCATAGAATTACCTCGATATTCATAACATTAGTAGTAGACACTTAAACAAATCCAACGACATATGACAAGTGCTCGTCAATCGCCTTAAACACTGAAATTTGGAATTAAGTGTTCGTTACACAACAGACACCCATGAATCGCTTATACGGTAGTACTCAAATCATCGTATTTAGTAGTAGACACTTAAACGAATCCAACGACATATGACAAGTGCTCGTCAATCGCCTTAAACATTGAAATTTGGAATTAAGTGTTCGTTACACAATAGACACCCATGAATCGCTTATACGGTAATAGGATGATTTGATCGTATTTCCTTTCAACGTCATATAATTGTTTTGATATTCGTACAGATTATTAGAGACAGTTAACAAATGCTTATTAATTACCTTTAATAATGAATACAAATTTAAGTTTAGATGTGCTGGAATTTTACTACCTCAAGTCTAGCGGCTAGGTACAAGCTATTAACTGACCGGTTTTATTCTTCACAAACCAATATTTTTTCATTGAATTTATTTCTGAAATTTTTTTTGCTAATGAACGTTCTTTAACAGCTTCAGTATTTTCTATTATTATGAATATTAAAATTCATTATAGCGAGACTATTAACTAACACATTCTCACGACAAAAGTTAGGACAAATTTAGGACATACTTCACATTCGTCAGCAAAGTCATTTTCTAACTAAAATATATTAGAATTTTAGTCTCAATTAAATTCACACTCTAGATTAGAGTTTGTTAGTTAATTAATGTAAGTTAGTTGTGTTTGAGGTAAAGGATACTAATATTCATCATATGTATTCGGCATCAGTAATACTAGACTGGTTAGGTTATTTAATTCACATCTATGCGTCATCTCATCACATACTGCTTTTAACCTTATTTTGCCCTATCTTCCTTATTCTATCGTAATGACACGGCAGTATTATCATACATACGATGACCTAAATATTCCGTCAATAATGTCAAAATAAAAAAAAAAAAAAAAATTTAGATTCGGTATTGTCATTCAGCTACCTATATTTAAATTCATCCATTCATTCATATCTAACATTCACACAACTTCACTGAAAAATAACCTGAATTCAACCAGAAAGATCGTCGAAAAACAACATTCCATAGCCAAAATTCTTTGGATCGTTAACATATTTGATTGTATTGAGTTTATGCTCAAAGCGTAAGTAATTCAATAGACCCCCTGATCAAGAATGTTGCAATCACAATCTTCAATAAATAATAAATTTTAAATAATAATAAAAATAAATTGAATTATATTTGCCGACAACTTTATTGTTTTAAGTCAGGACTTTCGACAAAATTTCAATTTATAGAATTGTTTAAAGTAAGTGAAAATTATTAAAATAAGTTATGAAAATGTAATTAAATTTAAATAAAACCCCAAATGGATAACACAATCCAACATATTTCAGCTCAAATGATAAATTTCCCGTGGCAGAAAACTGTTACCTCCTTGCATTAACATTTTATATATTTATCAATTTATATTGTTCCACAAAAAGTCATTTTTGTCACAATACGGTGGCAACCCATTTTGAGTATACAAATTTTCGCTTATTGGGTAAGTTACAATTCGATCTGTTGTAATTTCAAATTTTGGTTTCTCGGGTACCAATATTTTATCTACTTAAGTACATACAAAGGGAATTCCCTTGAAATGTCAGTTTCTATGTATCCGATTATAAATTACCGTTCACATATATGTAAATATTTATAATAACAATAACAATAATAAATAATTAACTTTTATATAATTAGAATGAAAATTAGAATAAAAAGATACTTCTCTGATTGTATATGTGTTGAACGTAATTTTCATAATAACTGTCTCAATTCACCTGTATTTACAGGTGAACTTCTAAAGAACAAAACTCACTCAAAAATAGCACATCACTCTCACACTACACATTTCTAAACTGAATTGAATTAAAATATTAATAATAATTTATTTAAAGGAGAGACAAAAACACGTCTTTCCTCTACGACGATCAGTCGATCCTCAAAAACTATCAGTCTTCATATTCGGATTCTTCCAAAAGGTCCGGATCATCATCAGGCAAAGCGTCCGTTACTAAATCATTGTGTTATGGAACTCGTTACTAATCAGTGGGAGCATTTCCAGTAAGTCACGCTTCTTTTTCTCACTGACTTTTATTGGAGAATCATAACATAACATTAAGTCACGCTGAGTGACGGAATTAATGCCCCGCCGATGTATATTTAGTATTTTAAAATCTGTATTCCTCTGTAAAGTTATTTTGTACTGAACGTCTCTTACTTTCCTAGTGTACCGCAACCATTTAACTTCTTGCCAAAAAAATCGTTCACCTATAACAATAAAAAAAACCATTGACATTTGAATTAAATGGACATTGCCGTCAAAAACGAATTTTTATTTTGTCCAGCGCACGAATCGTTGTACAAAATTATATTTGTGTCATTTCTGATGGCAAAGATGATAATTGTTCAAATAAACACGAGGCGATTTCATTACCTCCTGTATTGCCAGCTGCCTCGTGCCCCATCAGATTATAAGCATTATTTTAATGTGCATCGTGCATAGTGAGGTTAAACGTCCACAGTTGCCGCTTGTAAAAACTTATTGACGTACGAAAAAATGGCGTTGGAAGACATTGCTGAAGGCCAAATGTATACGTTTTAGTATCATGGTTGACTTTCGCATATTGAATGACTACTTTCATATTACATGATGTGTCTTCTCCAATAATAATTTTGATTTATCAGCATCGTTTTCGGCGCATTTAATTTGCATTCCCAGAACATCACATTTGTTGCAGACATCGAACTGTGGCTTATTGTTATTGTTATTCAACACTCTTATAAGATTCTCTTTGTGTTGCGTTCGTTCTCATTTTTTATATTTATGTTTATGAACAACAATAACAATTAAGATTATGGGAAAGCCATTATTGCCTCAGTGAAACACGTAGCAAGAAGTTCTAAATCAAATAAAATCGAAAATTGCCTCCTTTCCACAGCTCTCATAATTTTTCCGCAATTTTATTTCTATTTTTACGCAACGATTTTTTTTGATTGTAATCAAGGTAAAAATGCGTTATTAAGCTTCTTGATGGAGTTTAAGTACAGCGGGAAAAGCACAAAATGATTAAAATTTGTGTCGTTTTAAATATTGCTCAATTTTTATTATAGTTAATCTGTCGAGCTTTTTTTCATTATCGGGCCACATTGTTGAGATACTGACTGCGGGTGCCTAGGTTCTAGATTGGCTGATAACTATACACGGAAAGACAATTTACTGTCAATGCATTTTAGAATTTAGGCGAAATTTAACTTTCCGTGAAAACGTGAATATCTTGTGAAATTGTGTGGCTTCTTTAAACAGGCTGTATTTAAGAATTAGTCTAATTTTGCATGATATAAAAAGAAATCAAAAATTTGTACTATCAAGTTTTTTTCAAGATTCTCTTTCGAAAGGACTGCGGAGGATAAGAAATGAGCCGAAAATCAAAAATTCATTAAGATGGAGTGGCAAAGGCAGAAAAAAGATAAAATTATTGGATCAATTATCCAAAAGCTCACCAAAGTGGAAAACTGCATCAGGATAGCTCCTACGCTAACAGCAAAAAAATGATTGGCATCTGAATATTAGCATGGAACTCAAATAGGCTAATGCAACTACAGCAAGAATAGCAAATACTCCTAGACAAAAAACAAATAGACATATAGATTTGGAAGAGCTAAATAATCCATAAAGTTTACTGTTTATTTAACGATATCACATGGAGAACAATAGGAACAAATTTAGAGCTTATATTTCAGAAAAAAGTCAGGAGAATAGGAAACATTCGATGATTAAATTCAACTGGACAATCTGTCCCAGATCAATAGAAAATTATATAAAAAATGGGACAACCGCGAGCTAGGTAATCAGAGTTGCACGAAAGCATGAAGAGACGTTTTTCACAAGCATTCAAACACTGGATCCAGACACAACAGTTGACTGGATGTTGGAGATCCCAATGTTTTCTCATGGCTGAAATCTATTAAGTAATGTCAAGTGCCTTATCTCATTGATGCCATGATTGGTTTCTTCTATATTCAGTCACTGTTTTTTGTACTGTATTGTACCGTAAGCCAAAACTCAACAAAATCAGATAAACTCCGGCAACTGGAACTTATTTACTTATTTACATCTGACCCATTGATAAAAACCTGTAAACAGTTAAAAAAGTAAAATACACTTTTTAATCAGTTAAAAAAAATTAATAAGTGTAGGAGAGCTTACAAACAAACGCCACAAATAAGAATAGAAAAATGGCGTGCAATTCGATAAGCGACGTCGTATTTTTCAAGAAATCAGCGCTAATGATGGATATCGACATATCCGCGATGATGAATTGATTACTACTGCATTTATTAGTGAAGAATTTAGCATTTGTCTAAATTCTTGTTGTCATCTTATGCCTGAATCGGTGTTTCATTTGCCAAGAATAACTTTGATGTTGTAACTGCCTGTTGATTTTTTTCAAAGTGAACGAAATAAATCGTACATACATCTTTCCTTGAAATTAAATTCTACATTAACAGGGCATGGGTGGTTGATTACCTATCAGGGATGGTCGTCAGATTTTGGTGCGTTTTAAAGAGTTTTAAGAGTTTTAAATATTTCTGTATACTTTGTATACTTTGTTAATGAAACACGAATATCATATTTATCGCAGAGATTTCAGTTAATTTTGGTTGAAAAAAGTCCACCGGAAGTGACAACTACCATAAGAGCTTTTTCGATTTTGCAAACTTTTTGAAAAGTATATCATTTACGAGAAAAACGATTATGCAATAAAAGCTTATAAATTAAATTTCCTTCAACACCAGCCCAGATCAGTTTCTCAAAATTTAAGGGAAAATAACGTTATTTGGCAAAAACCTGTTTTTTACGTTCTATTACGTACTAGAATAAAGTGTAGCAATCATGAACAATTTTGACCTTGAGAATTTGCAGATTTGCCATTTGCAATATCGCCGAAGTGAAAAAGTAGTTTTAAAAAATCTCTGTCCGTGTCTGTGCCTGTGTGCGATGCCATGCTAACTAAACGTTATTGGTTCTCTATTGCTAAGTGAGTGAAGCTTAAGACTTAAGCTTTGTCCGAAAAATTGGGAGGTCACTGTGGTTTTTGACCGAAATTGGTCTACCGGAAATGAAAGCTTTCGTAGGAGCTTGTAAATCATTAACAAGAAAATCGATTGTGACTTAAAATTAAATTGGCAACCATCAGATTGGCCAGATCAGATTTTCAAAATTTAACCGGAAGTAACGTGTTTTGCCAAAAATGTGCTTCTAACAAAAATTCGGTCCTGCACTGAAATGATTGACGAAATGATTGACCGGGATGAAATTCTTTAGTTAAGCGGGAGATCCCGGTTTTTTGGCTGAAATCGGTACACCAGAGAGGCAGCTCCCAAAAAAACGTTTTTCATTGTTTGCAAATACATATTTTGCAAAAAATACGAAAAAAACCATTAGAGGTTAAGTTTCAAAAAAAATTTGTTCGAGTTTTGATCAAAAAAAACTTTATTTCACCAAAATTCGGCATCTGTACAGCCCAGGCTAAAGCTTTTTCCATAAATTGGGAGAGCAATGCGAAATGTGATGGACATTAGTGTACCGGAAGTGACAGCTTCCGTAGGAACTTGTTCAATGTTTGCAGTGAATACTAAATTTTCAACAAGGGTTAACCTTGTAAGGTTTCTGAAATTTGGGCAGTAAAGAAAGTCGAGTGTTGGCTACAACATATTTACCATTTTTTATTATTAAAAGTCTTCAATAAGCTTTAATAAGCTTTTTGACATTGTATGTTAATTGGTAGAAGCTACGCATCCGGTCTTTTCAGGTAAATGTTCCGACAGATGATATTTATATTAAGGGATATGTATACATGGAAGCGAGTGTATTTCTCTTATATAGGAAATTCACTAAAGCCATACTAGGTTTGAAGATGACCTCGTTAAAAAAATGATTTACTTTGTTATAATTTTAAGTGGAAAATTAATTTGGTTTGATTAAACCATTCATATGCAAAGAAATCAAAATTCATAAGTTTGAGGAGGCAATCTCAAACTTTGCATATATTTAAACCAAACTCACAATGCTCGCGTGATAAAATTTAAAATATTTTTTAATTTGACAGGCCTTTTCTAAAAATCTCTGATGAAATATTAAAAATATTTTCAAACTGTTTTCTAATCTAAATACAAATATAACCTAAAATCCTCTAATAATATTTTGTGTCTCATCCCATTAAGACAATCATAAATCCATATGAGATCTTAAACCTCAAAATAAAATTAAAAAACTCTTCGTATTTAAACATAATTTTTTAATGAAATAACTCAAGAAATCTGTCATTTCTATTTAAATAAACCATAACTCATAAAATACAAGACTAAAGTATTATTTATATTATTATTCTTAAATAATAATTTCATATTTTTTAAATGTTATTTTATTTAAATTTATTTAATATTTGTTGTGCTTTGGGTTGCTGATTGGTCACAGCTATCAGCTACAGCTTTATACAGAAATAAAATTATTATAAGCGCGCGATTGTTGTTGTTTTTGGTATGTTTACAAAATACAAAAAAAAAATATAATGATAAACAAATAAAAAATTAAATAAGAAAAAAATTGTTTCTTTAAAATCATTAATCATTTTGTAATTAATGTAAGGGAACAACACAAAATAATTGTGTATGTGCTTAAAATGCCATATAACGAATTTCTGTTTTGTACCGCATTTCATTCACAGAACCGATCTTTTCTTATGCATGGTGTCCGCCAACTAAAATATCAAACGTCACACCGAGAAGAAGACACCGTCTGACTTAAGTCTAGAAATGTATAAATTATATGTGTGCACAGTTCGATTTGATTGAGTCGTCCTGCCTTTATGCATACTCAATCAATAAGAAAACGCATAAACCCTCGCTTTTGTAATTGTTCGATGTAATCAATAAGCGCGCAGTGCCCTAAAGTTAACAATCGGTGAAGAAGATACACAAATTACGTTATCGATCAACGAACAATAAAATACAAAATATAAAAGTGTATGGTGTGGTGTGGTATAAAGAGTTATTTTTAAGACTTAATTAAAATAGTTAAAATGTAATAAAATCAATCAAATAACGAATAATTTTTAATTAAGTTTTATGATCTTCCGCTACATAATTTAAATATTACTTAACAAGATAATTTATATAAACAAATTACATATTTTGTATATTGTCTGTGTTCAATCTATAAGGTGTGCACACAATGTACGTGTATTCTGTTGTACCTACCACCGTCCAAATTGTACACCAAATATACTTGGAAAAGTGCAAAAATAACACAAAACTTAATTTGCTTCACCTCGAAACAAACTCGCCACAATGATTAATGTTCAAATTTCATGAATTTTTAATTGTTAATAATCGTAAAAACTAATTAAAAAATAATAAAAAATATTATTATAAAGTGAATATTTGTGATATTCACATTGGAATTATGCGGTTGGCGCACATGTTTTTATATGTTTTTGTTAATTAAACTTAATCCATTTAACCGCAGATGCAGGGCATTTGTTTGATTTTTCACAATTACGCAGGAGTTATCAAATTTGAATGATTAAAATCTATACATTGGAAAAACCTTGAACAACTGTTTCGAAGAAAATATGTTACTGTCCGCCTTTTGTTGTTTCCTCCTCATTTCGTGTGGTTTAACTAGTATATCTAACCTTTCTAGAATCCCTCTCAGAACTCATATTGGCCTAGCCACAAATAATTTCCACGAGAAATTTTGGTGATAAAAAATCACAAATGCTAATTTATATCAATCAATTTAATTTAGACATTCATCTTAATGGTTTCAGCGCCTCTTAATTCTCAAAATTTAAATGCAGAAGAAGAAGAATATTAATTTGAACTGGTATGGGAAGTAATCAAATACGATGGATAGATTACTGTAAGCTAAGCTTTTATTCTATTGCGGAATAAATTTCGATTTGCATGTGCAAACCGCTGTATTGTATCACGACTACGTTGCTAATTTAAATCTGAATCTTTTCCGTCTGCCATCTACTGTGACGTTGCAATTTAACGTATTTATTATATCATCGCTTCCAGGTAGCACATCGTTATTCGATCGTTTTTGTGATAGGGTGAGAAAATCTATTTCATCGTCGGCAGGTTTACATAAGGGACGCGTATTTAACATAACTTCAAATTCCGCCAAAATAGTTGTCATCTCTTCTATAGTGTCGGGATCGTTCTTCCCAGAATTATTTTAAAGTGGTTTCTCGACTCGTTTCTCGACTCCATCAAAATAACGTCTATTGGGATGATTGTGAAATACATACCAAAAATTTACACTGTTAAATTTAAACATATTCCAATTAAATTTGGACAACTCAAAAAATTTCACTATACAAAAGTAGTGTACATTTTTAGATAATCTTCAAAATTTATATGAGAAGTTCCTGAGTCCTTAATCTAGTCGCTGTAAGGATCGGAATACTTTCTAGCAATCTGAGATAAACACGAGAAAATTGTAATATAATTTAAAAAAGTTTTTTCAATTCTAAAGAAGGCTGTTTTAGACAATGTTTCTACTTTTATATCTCCGATCCTATAGAGATGTTCACGGGGTCTCACCTATATGACCGAGTAGCTAAATCAAAACCCCACGTGCGTAGTGAACACGATTTAATTTTGATGATTTTTAACTTGTTCAGCGTATTTTAAACAATTGTGGTTTTCGATTTCAATCAATTTGCCAATTTTTCTGTTACCGCTTCTAGAGATGTTTGTAGATTTTAAATGCCTTTGAGCATAACATAGACAAAGTGATGATGATATGTACTGTACCAAAATTCATGGTCCTCCTAAATGGCCTCATGCATTTTATTAAAATTTCAAATTTTATGTCACTGATCCTAGAGATGTTCACGGGGTCTCACCTACAATATCAGATATATCAATCAAAACCCTATGAGTGTGATGAACGGGATCTAACTATGATGATTTTTAACTTGTTCAGAGACATTTTTACGTTTACGGTTATATCGCCTATCCCAGAAATGTTCACAGGATTTTTTTCATATATTCGGCCAGAAAATTTTCTATCAAACGTTCACATTCTCGTGAAAACGAGACGCGAATGATGATTTTCACCATGGTTTCACCAACTTCTTACTTTTCAATTTTATTCTAAATTGGAAATTTTGATATTTTCGCGAATGGGATTTTACCCAATTGACATTCCCAAATAAGCTACAAACCCGATTTATTGTAAAAATAATCAAATATCAGAAATCCTAGAGATGTTCAAGGGGTCTCACCTACATGGTCAGATAGATCAGTCAAAATCCTATGAGTTTGGCGAACGGGATCTAATTATGATGATTTTTAACTTGTATAAAGCGACATTTTTACGTTTAACCACAAAGTACTTATATCTTATATAATATATATATATAAGTACTTTGTGGTTTAACCATTGAAACGGGTTAGAATTTTAGCTACCGCTAAAGTCAACCCAGTTTCACAGATTTGCCACTCTCTGTTCGGTACCCCACGCGGCATAGATTCCCGCAGTTCAGTCGGGTAGAGGGATCGGTGTGTGTTTATGGGTACCGCAGTTTGTGACCTAGATTATCTCATTAAATAAAGGTAATAAAAGGAGACTGGGGAATGTAGGAATTGGAGTATCGGACTCCGAAGTAGTTAGCTTATCAGTCCATCGCTTGGGCAAAACTGACCGCGGTTGTAATTCGTGAAATGTTTATCTTAACATTTTACTCTACTCTACCTAACCTAATTAAAACTATCTGGCCCATAGGCCCTATTTCGTACGTTAGTAATGTTGGTGATAGTGGTATGCTATCGAGGTCCGTGAAAAGAATAGAGCCGCTTAGCGTCAACAATTTCTTTTCCACAGGCTGTCGGCAGCAACCCACTATCGTTATTTAGTTTGTTAGTTAAACTTTACACTCCTTTATTTACCAACTTGAAGAAAAAAATCTGCCCGCAAAAACACCAAAATAAAAATTAAAAAAAAAAACAACAAACACGGTTTATTAAGTTTAAGCAACACTATTTTATTATCTTCAAACTCACTAAAACACAAAAAACAATTTTACTCAAGCACAAACCAAACAAAAAACAAATAAAAAAACTTGACCACACGTTGGTCTATCTAAACACTGACTGCCCAAACCAAGAAAATTGTTGTACACCTTATTTCTTTTTGCGATCTCATCACAAAAATTCCTACGAAAGTTGTACACCAACGTGACATCGATTTTGCTGAATCGATCCACGCGAAAATATTTTTTCTTTAATACATCCGTTGAGGAAGTTCGAACAAAACAACCAAAGTGCTTTTCAATATTTGCATCGGTCGTTGTAATTTACCTAGTAAAAGAGAACAAATACATTTGTTATGTACATAGGCAACGTTCATACAAACGACCATTTTCTAAAAATGCTCCAATCATCGTGGAAATTCACATAGATATTCTCTATGCCATGCTGAGCAATTGCGTAAGCCTTATTTTTCCTAAATTTACACTACCCAAATATGGGCCAACATTTTGAGCTTTTTAAGAAAATGGTCATTTGTATGAGACGAAATATATTATGCAAGAGTATTTTCCGGTTTTGGGGCATCATTCTATGTGAAAAACCATATCTCAGCTTCTAGTTAAAATAGTATGAAAAGGCCGGGGAAATAACCAAGGGTAATGGAGGGAGTCATGAAAGGAGTAAAGATGAGTGATGACCGGGGGTAATATCCGGGGATAATGGCCGTGGAGTGTGATGGGATGGTAATGCCTGGAAGAGCGTCAGATATTTCGAAGAGTAGTCTAATAGTATCAATATATATTTCGAGGGTCTCTAACCTAAACGTTAAAATGGAGACAATGACATCGTACTATGTCATATTACTGCAAAGAGGGCTGGTCACAATTGTGCATGTCCGTTACATTTGTTCATGTTTCTCGAACTTCGCGCGGTAATACTTTTATCCTTCACATCTCAGCTTATTATTACACTGGGTTCCAATTGGCGCCGTGTATTGGTGCGATCATGGGCTTGTTAAATTTATTTGCACTAGCTGGTCAGCTATGTTTGAAATATTGAATCCATTAGCTAAATAGCAAAAATTGTTACTGTAATATCGACTATCTAAATAAAAATTTATTCGCTAAAATTTACATACTGATACTTGGTCAAAATCCACCTGCAAAAATTGGCAATTACGCTAATAAACATATTAATATTTACAATATGAACTTATTGTTTGCTAATATTAGAACTATTCCACAAAGCACTATTTTTAATTAAACACAGACAAACTAAACATGCACACCTCGAGGATGTATCTGCGCCATATTTTGTTTACAGTTTGTGGCGAACAAAAATCAGCAATCCCGCAATTAGTCCATTTTATCTCGATTTTTGATTGTTTTAAGTTTTTTCCCGTCGCCGAGTTGACCGTCGCCGTGTTGCCCGTCGCCGAGTAGACCAGACCGTCACCGAGTTGTCCGTCGTCGAGTTGGTCGTCGCCGAGGTGACCGTCGCCGAGTTGGTAGTCGCCGAGTTGAACGTCGTCGAGTTGACCATCGCCGAGTTGGCCGTCGCCGAGTTGACCGTCGCCGAGTTGGTCATCGCCAAGTTTACCGTCGCCAAGTTGACCGCCGCCAAATTGACCAACGCCGAGTTGACCGTCGCCAAGTTTGTCGTCGACGAGTTAGTTTCGCCGAGTGGACCGTCGGCGAGTTTACCGTCGCCGAGTTTGTCGTCGCCGAATTGGTTTCGCAGAGTTTTCCGTCGCCGAGTTGGTTTCGCTGATTTGACCTATTTCGGTATTGTGCTACGCACACAAAGTGGTATTGATTTAAGATAATGACTGACTTCAACAAATTAATGTGTTTGACATTCGCTGTACACGTTTATCCAGTAGGCAGCTTTGAACAAATACAATTTTTACTAATAATAGAATTAATATGGTCTAGAAGTATTTGGTTCTAATCTACTATATATTTAGGTTAAGGTAAAAATCGCATTCGCTTGTTAACTAAGTTGCATAGGACCAGGTAATCTTTAACAATACCGAAACGTGCCGATAACAGTTTTTTATTTTTATGGTTAATTAATATTCGCCAAACTTTCGAATTAATTATTTCGTTATAAGTAAATAACGTATAATAGACTTCAAGACATTCAATTTATGCATGAAATATTTAGGTCAAAGATGAGTTAATGACACTCAAAAGCATTCGCTATATAACTGTATTTATACAAAAGCTTATAATAAAGGCAAGGTGATTGTCACAAAATGTACATAATGCAATCTGTCCGTGTACGAAATGCTTAAATTATGCTCACATAGTGCGCAAAACCAAATCAAAATCCAATTTTATATAAGTTCATTAGAGACATTTGAAATTTTTGTGGAAAATTGCAATTTGTCTCTGTGTATACAACGAAACTGTTCATTTCCGGCACAAATTGGCCTAACAATCTATGTTAGCTATGTAAAATCGAATCTCGTTCACGAATCAAATCTTAATTTAAAATGGTTAATTATAACGTGCATGAATGTATCTATAACTTTCAAACGATTTGCAAAAAAAATATGCGTCAAATTATTTTTCATAACTACATAAAAAAAAGTTTGAGATCAAAATTGGTTCCAAATAAATAGATTTCCGTTGCTCTAACTCTATACGTTAAGCTTTTAATACAAAAATTTAGCAAATTAATCATTGAATCGTGCATTTGGTGTATGTAAGATCAATACCTTCACGGAGAAAAACGAAAACTATTTTAACCATCAATCCCACCCACAACTTTATGTTACACGTATACGATTGAGTATAAAACGAGAAGAAAAGTAAAAAATCTGCATCCAAATGTGTATCCCACCCACAATGGCATGCCATTTATAAGTGTACATAGTGAAAGAGAATTATGAATTATAATCAAACTTCTACATCAAGTTTGACCAGATTGCTTCGTGTACAGTAATAATAATAAAAATAATAATAAAACGGTAAATTATGATCAATTGAAGGAGAGTTATTAAGAATATGATCTTACATCCATTGTTATATTCTTGAAAATGAAATCAACTTTATTGTTGAAATATTCGCTTATAAATAAATCAGCCCGCGCTTTAAAGAGATTCCAATTAAATTATATGGGTGGCTAATTAAATTTTATGAGATGGTACGCAAATATTAAGGATTATGACATTTTTTTGTATTTGGTGACATCATAACTTTGTGAAGTATTCCAATGCTATGTTTCCATAAGAAGACTGTTTGAATAAAAGATTCTAAAAACTGAAGAACCACTCCGTTTTTAAAAGGTCAAAAATTATATTCTTTCGAATATGGAATATGGCTGTACGCGATCTGAATGTCCATTGAATTCTTTGATATGGTCGTAATTTCAGTCAGTTTTTCAAAATGTCAGGGATATTTTGTAACATCAAACGATTTCAAGATATTTTACAAAAGCTTTAACTTAAGCGAAATATATTGTACATGAAGATTGTACATCCTTGAATTTCCGAGAAGGTGTCGTTATGTAAGCAGTGTTGTGCCATATTGTCTACACCAGACGTGGGCAACCTTTCTACTAAAATAGGCCACTTTCCATTTCTATTATATTTAATTAGGCCGCACATACATTTTTTGTAAATCATCAGTTCACCACTATTTCTATTTTTATAAAATTAAGTTGATAAATAGAAAACTAGTATTGATGTGGTTTACACACACATAAAAAAATAAATAAGAGTATTTTAGTTTCTTACCTACAAAGCTTCAAACTTTTGATTTGTTTAAAGTAGAAGTGTAATACAACTTTTATATAGTAACAAAGCAACGGACAAGGCTGTTGCTCAAAAGATTGGAAAGAGCCAGAGAACAAAGAAACCTTATCCCAGAATATCAGTGTGATTTCAGAGAGAAACACTCAACTATTAAGCAGGTTCATAGGTTTACAGATGTCATTGAGAATACATTAGAGAGGAAAAAGATTTGCTCTAGTATTTTATTAGATGTGGCGCAGGCCTTCGATAAGGTGTGGCACAGGGATTTACTCTTCAAACTACATATAGAGCAAATAAAAAAAATCAATCGCCATTTTTAGGTGAAATATGAATTAGAATACCTCGAGCTACAAAAGGTTTCGGAAGGAGTCCTGCATGACAGTGTTTTGGGATCTATACTTTACCTGCTCTACGCCAGAGATTTACCTCAATTAAACGATGTTACCGTTGCAACATTTGCCGATGATACTGCACTTCTCTCAGTAGGAGACACTATCGAGGAATCGACAATGAAAGCTCAAGAAGCATGTGATAAAATCGTAAAATGGACAAACATGTGGCGTATCGGGCTGTCTGAATCGAAATCCACTCATGGGAATTTTAATAATCTAAAAATCAGCTACACACCTTTATTCATTAACGGTCATTAGATTCCGTATGCAAATAAGGCTAAATACTTAGGAATAACTTTAGATATCAGACTCAGATAGAAAAAACACGTTAAAAAGAAAAAAGCATAAACTGAATATCGGGAAAAATTCGGACTGGTGCTAAAAACCTGTATGGAGTTACGGAATTTAGCTCTGGGGCTGTACATAGAAAACCAACACCAAAATAATACAAACTTTTCAGAACAAAGTGCTACGTGGTATAGTTAACGCTTCATGGTACATTAAGAATGATAACCTTCATAGGGACCTAAATATCCAGACAGTTCAAGAAGAAATAAAAAAACTTGCAATAATTCATGGACAACGTATTTATCAACACGTACACGAAGAGCTTCGTGGTATGTTGTTGGATTGCAGAGAACGAAACCAATTGATTTAATGGATTAAGGACTCCAGTGCATAGACTACTTCAGTAAATAACCTATAAATGGAACTGGCCAATGGGCCTCTGCCCATTCATAAGTGACAAAGAAAAATTACTGGATGAATTGTTTTCAGTTGTAATAATTTAAATTAAAAAAAGCCGTGCCGTGCCGTGCATAAAATTGGATACTTTGCTAAGAATAAGTGCTTTTTGATTTTTATTAAACATTCGTGGAATAATAAAGTGAAGTGTGGAAAGATCTCAAGATGGCTGAAAAATTAACATTATTGCGTGATCGAGCGCTTGGTTCAATAAAAAACATTTCACGTTTTGCTGAAGCAATAAATGAAAATACTACGTTTGAAGCCGTAACATCTCGAAGAGAAATTCTTGAAGATAGATTTCAAATTTTCAATGAGCTCGAAGTGCAATTGTTAGATTATCCTAAGTATGTTTCAATACTTGATGAGGTTGAGGGAATCTATTTAAAAGATCGATAAAACGCCTTATTTAAACGCGACTCTTGAGCAATTTACGAGTATGTATCAACAGAGTAGTTTTTATGAAAAAGTGAATACATCGCACCACGTGCGACTTCCTAAAATTAATATCGCAAAATTTTCGGGTGATTATTTCTATTGGGCCTCGTTCCACGAACTTTTTAAAACAACGGTACACGACAATCCAAAAATTTGTAAAGTGCAAAAATTGCAAATATTGAATAGTGTATTAGAAGGGTAAGCTTCTGCTTTGATAAGACATATTTCCATAACGGAAAATAATTACGTTGAGGCATGGGAGAAATTATGCAATCGCCATAATAAATTAACACCAATCATTGCGTCATTAATTCATACTTTCATTGATCAAAGACCTTCACTCTAACGGGAAGGAGTTCACTCTAACGGGAAGGAGTTACGAAAAGTTTGCGACACAGCTGACGAAATAATACGCGGGTTAAGGACTCTTTGAACAAGAGCTGAGTCACGTGGTCATTGGCTCATTCACATTTTACTGGGTCAAACAGATAACGAGAATTAATTGCCTTTTTAAATAAAAGATGCGCTGAACTAGAAATTTGCGATGCAACAACCAAGAAATCAACATACAAACCAAGTGCAAAACAGTTCTAGTTGCTAATATTTCTCATAACAATTACGAGTGCATAGTATGTAAACAACAACACCCTCTGTTTAGATGTCCAGTCTTTAAAAATCGAAGTATGGAATATAGAATGGAACTAGTAGCAGACAAGGATTTATGCCAGAATTGTTTAAGGAAGGGACATACAAGTGTAAAGTGCATCAACAAGGCAACTTGTCTCATTTGCAATAAGCGTCATCATACACTTCTTCATCAAGGCGAAAATGATGTTCCCCAAATTTCTGATCAAACAGCTTCAAATCATCATGCCATGATCAGTCAACATTCGCAATGATCAATCATTACACTCATTCACTAAGCCACCATCCACTATTGAACTAAAACAAAACGACAATAGCCAACCAAAGAGCCAAGTATATCACACACACTTAACATCAACAACCACGGTACTACCAACAGCTGTAATCCAGATTATGTCACGAACATCCGTCATCTATATCTATTTATGGTTTAGCATCCACACCACATTAGCTCACGTTTCGATCCAACTTATATCTATCAATCACGGCTCATATTATAAACAAAATCGCTTATTTATTGCCGACAAAACCAATGTAATATCCGTCAAAGTTAATAAAGGATTTGAATCTTGCAGATTCTCAATTTTTCCAGCCAAATAAAATTGATGTTATTCTTGGGGCTGACGTGTTTTTTGAAATTGTAAATCCAAAAAAGCGAATAATCCAGGATGTTCCACCTCTTTAATCCTCAAAATTTGGTTGGTTAGTCGCAGGTAACCTTGAAAATCAAACGCAACCTATTCTCATCATGCACGCAACCACCGAATCTGCGAATCAACAGCAAACTGACGATGTATCCAATCAAACTACACAATTTATTATCGACAACATCACCGAGTTATCAAAGCAGCCACCCGATGGTAATAGTTCATATGCATTGAAAGATTCTACCGATCCTAACATTAAATTCAAGACAGATTTGCTGACACAATTGCAGTAAATCATAAATATAATCAACCATCAGTTCGAGGCACAAACGGAAAATTATCAAACAAAAATACAGCTCATTCTACTTATCACTCGAAACCGAATTGTAGTGTGATTTGGAGACCGTACACACGTCAAGTTTGTTCTCATCGTTCCAAGTATGCAATACAATGGATTACTACTTACAGTTAGCAGATACCAATCACAAGCGACAATATGAGACTCAGGATGTATTCCAAGCAGAGCCATTATCTCTACGAGATCTATTTACCAAAATTCACGCTACACTTATTAATCCGAACGTGAAAACCAGTCGGGCAAATATTGAACGCAACCAGTGTGCAAGGAATAGTTTTGCATATACACAACACCCAGGAATATAAGTACACAGTTCTGCAACAAAATAACCAAAAATTTAGAAATTCTATCAAACTCTCGATGGAAAGGTAACAAAGTTCCAGTAACGCAATCTTATGCGATAAGATTCGAGTGCCTAGTCATAGAAGCAGTTCACCGTAAGATTAAAAGCAAGCGTAAAACAAAATTACTCCAAATAACTGGATTATGGTTCATTATACATCGCAACATCCCAGAAGAAATTTGGCGTGGAAGCAAAATCAACTTTAGTGGGCTTCATAAAGCACTGCAACATTTGATACCACAAATACAGGGTGGCTGAGACCAAATGTTACTGACTTCACTCTGCTGTCATTTGTGTAGTTGTCATTTTCGCGCGTCAATTTTTTGACAGATTGAAGTTTGGTTAGTTGTTTACAGTGGTCAACAAATAATTGTTCTACATTAATATCTTCATAAAAAATCGTAATGCGGAATTCAAACGTAATAGTGTAATTGCACTGTATTTGGGTGAAAATTCACAAACAGCAATAGTTCGTCAGCTCCAGCATTTGAATGTGAATAAAATGTTTGTGTATCGAACCATAACTCGATACAACGAAACAGGTAGCTAAACGCAACAGAGGCGGTTCTAAAAAGACAGCAACATCAAAAGAAATGATACGAAATGTGAAGAAACGAATCCAACGAAATCCTCGTCAAAGTGCTAATCAATTAGCCGCACGTCTACATGTTTCACGATACAGCATTCAAACCATATTTAAAAATGAACTACACTTGAAGCCCTACAAGATACAAAAAGTTCAAGCTCTTGCGGAGGCACAAAAAAAGTTAGGCTTGAAAGAACACGAGCATTGAAGGCCTTGGCCGAACGTGATGAGATTCCAAAAATTGTCTTTTCTGACGAGAAAATTTTCACCATTCAACAGTATGTGAATAAACAAAATTATCGTGTTTGGTGCACAAGTCCAACGATAATTTGGACACAAGATTTGCCATGCGCCTGCAATCACCAGCTTATGTTATGGTTTGGGCTGCAGTGACTGCAGATGGACGCACTCCTCTGGTTTTCATCGAACATGGAGTCAAGGTAAACCAAGAGGTGTACCGCCAAAAGATCCTAACCAATGCTTTGCTACCTTGGGCACGTAAACACTTTGGTACGAACCGTTGGACATTCCAACAGGACTCGAGCGACACAGCATTTTTTACAAAATTGCGTTCCGCGGCTGATTTCGTCGAAAGAATGGCCACCATACTCACCAGACTTGAAACCCATGGGTTTCTCCATATGGTCCATTTTGGAGAGTAAGGTGTCCACTAAAAAATACAAAAGTGTTGATGCATTGAAGTCAGCTCTTGTTCGAGAATGGAATAAAATTCCGCAAGCTCACGTTCGGTCAGCATGCAATGCTTTCTATGGAAGACTGAATCAAATAATCAGAGCCAAAGGAGGTCATATCGAGCAGTAACATGTTTTCATAAAATGTAATATGTTTTCAAATTACAGCGTTTTCATTTGGTAACACTTGGTCTCAGCCACCCTGTAATTATCTACCATTCTGACAAACTATTAATGGTAATTTGGCTTTTAGTTAGTAACCAACAGTAGTTAGTTTCAATAGTGTGGCTTTGGGGTTTTCTTCAATAAATCAATTTGTTCATGTCACCATCTTGGATATATCATCTGTTACATCTGGAGGAACAGCATTCAACATTCTTCTGGATTATCATCATGTTACAAACATTTTTTGGTATTTAAAACGTATTTAAAATGTTTGTATACTCAAATGCAAACGGTAGCCAATTCATTAGAGAAACTGAAAATAACTTTTAAAAAGCTGCAATTGAGTTCGATCGAATAAACGAACCACGGACGCTTGATTTAAAAAGAACTTATGCCCTTAATTTTACTGAAAATGCTCCAGAAAATCGTGCAAAAATATTTTTTCTTGACGGAAGTGGATTCAATTTGCATCTAAGGCGAACACGTGCTAGATCACGTATAGGAACTAGTGCAACTGTTGTGGTACCCACAGTTCGCGGAAGAAACATTTCATTGCTGGCCGCTGTTAATGTTGTAGGCGTTATACACCATAATATACTTCCAAACTCAAATTGCAATAGCAGCAAGTTTTGCTCATTTTTTGCGAGAATTACTCGAAAAAATACATTCTCAAACTATGAGGAATGTATGGCTCGTTATGGACAACGCTGCGATCCATAAAACCTCGGAAGTCCGAGAGCTCGTCAATTCAAATTCTGCTAAGCTTATTTTTCTTTCACCTTATTCAGCTATGTTAAATGCCATTGAACAAGTTTTCTACATACCTATATTATATGTATACATTTACCTATTTAGGCTGTGTGCCAAACATAAGGTAAAAGTCAATTTTAAGTAAATTTTTCGGTAAATTCAATTATTTTTCAAAAACTCTATGGCAAACTGATCCTAGAATCTGTCCTAAAACCGGTTTTTACCGTAGTAAACGATTTACCTTAAGTTTGGCACGCAGCCTTATATGTACATTTATGACCTAAATCATACACAATACCTGTATAGGTGAAATTGGCTTCCAGAAGAATTTTAAGCGAAAACAACGGACATTCAGGTATGATAAATGTTATAACTGAGGGATTATGAACAGTAACTCAAAATGACTTCAATAACTACATCACAAACATGCTGATGAAGCTATCGCAAGCAGTTGACAGGCAGCCTCTTCATTAGAATATTGAAACTAATACGGCAAACCTGATTTTTTTTAATTGTTGAATTTGATTTTTAAAATGTTTAATTTGAATTTGGAAAAAGTTTAGTTTATTTTGGAAAAATTTGCCAATAAACTTTAAATGGTTTAACTTAAATTTGAAATCCTATATATGTGACATATAAAACTGATAGGTATTTGTATATTGAAGTGTTATCATGTACATCAATAATTATAATGACATGACATTTCGTAGTTCAAGCTCATTATACATACAATTCTTGTTGGCATTCCTTAAACAAATATACGACAAAGATCATCAAGATTCGAGTAGCAAGGGTATGAGTAAAGAATATAATTAATCAAGATCAAAACTGCTCCACATCGATCCATATGCATAACAAGTATATATATGTAGCGTATACAAATCGCACATAACGCGTTGACATTCAACAAAAATTGCAATTAATCAAAATGATGAATGTAAATAAAATCCATAATTTAATTAATATTTTCTTATAAACAATTTTGCCTTTTAATTAAATTTAATTTGATGAAGTTATCTTGTTATGACTTTACTGGGTATATGATGTATAAATTCATGGTAACATTATATGCAGCACTGTCATGCATATACGAACGGATATCTACTCGTGTATAAATTAATTAAAATTTATTATTTTTTATATCCAACAAATTAACATTTTAATTTTAATTTGGACGCGCGAACGTGTTAGAACTTATTGTGATTTATAATTTGTGGTCTGCAATTTTTTAAAATAGAATTTTGTCAAGTCATATACTTCCTATTATATATACGGGACTTTTGTTGAACTGCGAATCCCGAATCCCGAATCCCAAATCCCTAATTTCCTGTGCTGATTTCTTGTCATTTATCTGCCATGTTTTGTCTTGTTAATACACAATAAAATAATTGTTTAACAAACAAATATAAGTAAATAAATAAGAAACGTTCGTTTGTTGTTGTTTTGTAATTTTTATAAAATTTAAATTGAAACCCTATAAATATTGACCACAGGGGGTCTTATAGAGAAGTTTTGTGTATAGTTTCTACGTATTTTTTGAGGGCAAAATAATATTTTACAAAAGTTTCGTGTGTTTTGTTGTGTTTTGGTATGTTTGATAGTTTTTGTGTAAGTGTAAATAAACTCTCTGTGAAGATTGAAAAATTATGATCACCTGGCACGATAAATTTTCTGGTTAATTATTATTATTTGTTTTGTACTTTTATATATAATTCGGTTCGGAATTTTGGGTAAAAATTTTATCTAGTCTTTGGTATTTTAAATTCGAACATTTTATGTGCTAATGTAACGTGTTTGGCACTACCACACAATTTATGAGATTTTTGACTCGAGATTTCAAATAACATCTTCATATCTTCATATACGTATCGTGAATGATGCCTGGAATGATTACACAGCCACACTAGTAATTAACAATAACGTTAATTAAATGGAAATTGTGAAAGTTGGTGTATTTAAAGCACACGATTAGTATTGAAGTAAATACTTTTATTATGATTATTGAATTAACGTATAATTGCTGCGGTAACAAATATGTTAATCAGATTTTAAACACAGTCGTAAATTATATTGTACGCGTTTTTACGTTAAATCCTTTTGCATGCCAGTTTATCATTATTACTTGTGTTGACTAAGATATTAATTTTTTTAATTAATTGAAAGTGGATTTTGTATTTAATTTAAAAATTATTAAAAAAACCCTCGACCTGGAACATAACAGCATCCTGTACATACTTTACAGCTGGCCCGATTTAATTAAGCGTCCAATTCCATCATCCAATACAGTCTCTCACCTTATATTTAAGAAAAAATACATCAATTGTGAATGAATTTGATAAAATTTATTTTGTTCTGTGAATGTTTTTAGATTCGACTAAACTGTAAAATTAATTAATGCAAGAAATTCACAGTCTAATTCAACTTCATAATTTTTTAGTTTGAGCAAATTTCAGAAGATGTCAGCAAAATATGTATGGTTCAAAATACTTATATTTGTACTGTTTATGACTTAACAGATTTGCTTGTCTAAATTTCCAACTAACTAAATTGATGATTGATTTACTCCAGTCGTTCATAGATGGCACAATGAAAATTTCAATCTATCCAATTAGAAACAGTCATTTTGAATCGTTTTGAAATTATGAGGGGACTACGAACAACATAAAATACAGCATTTGATGTTTGAAGTAACTACGACAATAAACATATTACATTTTTGTGGGCAAAACACCCAACTATAATTTAATAGTAAATGAGTCATTTGAAACGACGAACGACACGACTAGCGTAGCCTGGATGTTAGAAAATAATTGGTGTTAGGCACACAATATGTTAGAAATTAATGTTTAATGGTGTGTGCCTCACGCCGATCTATTTGTCTAAATTTCCGGCTAATTAAATTGATGGTTAGTTCGTACCTGTTATTGATAGATGTCTCTAATGTTCATAAAACAAAATGATCCTGATATTTACTTGATAAATTCTAACAAATTTTAATTAAACCTCAGACGTGATGTGTAAGAACTAACCATCAAGTTAGTCGGATAACAAGTTTTTCGACTAAAATACTGATTAAACTAATTTAAACTTAGTTTTAATCTAATTCGCAAATTTAATTTGCAACTTAGGATTAAATAATAGGTAAAGTACGTTTTATGGATTAACTTACAGTGATAACTTACAAATCACTAGCACAAACCAACGGCAGTTTAGTTTAGTCAGTAATTTAGTCGAGAAAATCTGTGTGAGACACACGGTATAAGTTACTTGGAAATATATTTTAATAATAATCTGCTTTAACTAAATCTCCGGAAACAAAAGTTCCAAATATGGAAATCATGTAATCACTACTGACGTGAGTTACAAGTCTATCAATCTAATCATGCGTTCGAATTTTGATGATAGAAAAGGGACGATGAATGAGTTATCGGTTAAGAGTAAACGATTATGGATGAAATCGAGTTGGCACTGATATAAGGTAGGAGAAGAATTGCGATCTATACTATGATTTCCAAAGTGAATTAGAATTAGTTAGACATGATATGGTAGATTAACTCATGACATACCTTTAATCTGGAAGATAGAACCATTGAATTGGTAAAAGTGTTTAAAGAAACGCAATTTGTTTGAGAGTGAATTATATGAGAGCTGTTTGATTGTGAAGTTCATCGAACAATTAATTCTGAAATGTTCCGCATTGCATTCAACCAGAGTAGAGAAATGTTCAATGTTCTCTTGAATACAAGAAATTGAGCTAAATTATTCCGAGTGGGAATAAATTACTATAAGAATGTGTATGAATTTATAAAAATGAATCAGATAGAAGTGGGAAAAGTGAATAAAATAAAATAATTTGTAAAATTTAAAATTTGGCCATGATTCATGCTGTATAAGACAGCGGAAATTTGCCAACGAACGATAAGAGATTGCGCCATTCACTACTAGTGACAGCACTACCACAAAAGAGAATTTCTAATTATAATTCTCTCATCCGGCGCCGAAGGGAAATTTTTACTGAAACTGTAGCTATTTATTCACTGATGTCGCTATACCATAAAAATGAAATGATAAATTCATCCATAAAACAAACATTTAACGACCTGAAATATACTAATTAACATTTATTTTGGCAGGACGTTATAAAAAATAAATCATCTTGCTGCGTTTTAAATTTGTATTGTAAGATTAATTTTCTAATGGTTTAAGGGTTGTACAAAACAAAGAAAATTTAAAATTTCCCTTTGTAAGGGATAGCGCTCCCGATAGTGGCTCCCGATAAATAGGTAGAACAAGATATTTTTTTATCGATTTTTAACTAAAATGTTGAATGAAAAATCTTAGTTTAAAATTAAATAAATTAATTATATGTAAAAATATAAGTTTTGATATAGAAGATTGCGTGCTTCCGGATACAGCTATCGAGCGCTAATTGCTGCGTTTTTTTTTTTTGAAAAACCTGCTCTAGACCACCACGATAAATTATATTTTGATTTTTAAACACATATTGTGGATTTGTTTTTAAATATTATTGAAACATTCGAAGATTAGGTAAATAAACTGTGTGGACTTACTTACCATGTAAGTGAAGATAGCCTAAATTACATCCCCAGGATGTGTTCCCAGCGAAACCATAACCAAATTTAGCCTAGCAAATCGCTTATGGTTGTACCAATATTGAAGACATCGATTGTCAATCAGGATTTTCAATCGCACCTATTTGTTTAATAAAAATTGAATTTTCACTGCCAAAACTTAGGTAAAACCCAATTTAAACTAGAAGATGACGACTTCGCACAGAAAAACAATTTAAAAAAAAAAAAGTAATAATATACATTGTCTACGAGTTTTCTACATATTCTACTGATTCTCAACATTGTCTACTCAAAAATCAATTGTCTACGCTATTTTCGACACCTACATGTTGGTAAAACACGTACAAGCACAACTCAGGCTATGTGGTTTTGAGATCGCCACCCTTCTTTTAGAAAAGTAAAAAAAAATCGACCGGCGCCTGATTTCGTAAAGTTACCACGAAACGATTTTTTCTACTTTTTCTAAAAGAAAGTCAGGAGTGGGACGGTCTCAAAACCATATAGCCTTAATCCGACAAATTTATACTTTTAAAGTGCCAAATTTAAATCTATCTGCAATGGAATTTTTGCAAGAGTAGAGTGCCATAGTGGCCTTCTTCACTTTTTCTATCGTATTTAGTTCCAACTGAGCTTATTGTCCAGAAGAATCCGTAGCAATCTCGCCTTAGAAGGGTTGATCCTCAAACCACATCTCTAATTGTACCAAGGTACTTTCACGAGACAACTATCGCTACATCATCGGCATAAGCAACCACACCAATTCCTTACCAAACCTATCTAGTAGTCCCTTGATTACCATATTCCAAAGGGGAGAGAGGACACCTCCCTGAGATGTTTCCCGAACAACCCGTTCTCTGACGGAGACTTCCTCCATCCGCGCAATAACCCTTCTGCTTCCCAGCAAGTGATTAATTAGCCTGGTTACTAGGTGTTCAATCTCGAGTGGCAGTAATCCTTCCCTAAATGCCACCACCTTCACGTTGTTGAAAGCGCCCTCGATATTGAGAAACGCCACCAGCAAGAATTCCTGAAAATCCAGTGTCATCTCAATTTCCCGAACCAAGGCATGTAGTGCCCAGTTACTGGGTACAATTCTGGAACGAATATAGACATCCAGCAGCCTTTCCATGATTTGGATTTTTTGGTTGCTGTGCGAGCTTCTACCTGGTTTCGGGATCAAGATCACCTTAACCTTCCTCCATTTCTTCGGGATGTACCTCAGCTTTAGATACAGCTTCCTGGTACAATCCCATCTGGACCAGCGGACTTTAAGGACTTAAAACTTTTAGTAACCCATTTTATCTTCCGTGTATTCAGAATATGCTCTGTACACAATAGTTGGACTCCGCAGTCATCCATAGACCTGCAGTCATCCACACCCGCAAACGATGCGTCCTCACATTCCGGGAAGAGTGTTTCCATCAGAAAATTAAGAATATCTTCACTAGAAACCGTCCATTCGCCATTCGGTCTAATCAGATGGTCTGAAACAGCTGGATTTGCAGACAGAATCTTCTTTAAGCATGAGGTTTCCGAGATCCCTTGCATTATATCACAGAAGAGAATCAACGAATTCCTTTGCGCCTTCCTTGTCTCTCCTTTATATTCAATGAGGCATTCTGCAGAATTTCTGCAGACACTCCGCAAGTGCCGAGGTCCACCAAACAAGTTTCCGCTTTCACTTCAGCTTTGTTAATGGGCTTCCCTCATATAGGTATTGCAAGCCCTAGTTAGGGTATCCTGGAAACCCTAACTAGGGAGTCTTGGAAACTCTAAATGGAATGCTACCCTCCAATATATATCTATATACGTGCCATACTGTCCTCCTGTGATTTCTGGAAACGTACTGAATTGTAATTGGGAGATTAAGCGTAAACGTTAGATACCGATGGTCAGAGAAGGAATGCTCCTTCGAAACCCTCCAATCCCCGATCATAGGTGAGGTAAAATCGGAGACCAGAGTAACACCTAGAATCTCCTGCCTATTTCTAATAATAAAGATGGGTTCCTGACCTATTATACTAAAAACGAGGTTAGGTTTTAGAAGAAAATCAAAAATTAATTCACATTGATAACCGAGCTGCCCCAGATGGTATGGTGCGCGTTCGCGACACATCTAAGTTAACTCCGACCATCCTCCTTTCTGCATCACAAACAAGTGTCCCCAGTATATCTGCCAGCACTGGCTTATCCCGGTCCATATATGCAGTTGCAAGTCAAAATCTCCTACCCTCCGTCTCTATGTAGACCGCAGAAATGTCCCCAGTGCAGTACTGCGGAAGTAGAAACACATTTATATTATTCTTCACCAGTACATGATCTGCTTTTATCCATCCCACAAGCGTATAATAGGGTATAACCCTTGGCTCGCAAACCACAGATATTGTTATGTTTGATCCAAGGTTCTTGTATCAGAACTACCTCCTCCCTTGACTTAGCAAGTTTGAACAGTAGCGCCGCCAAAGCGGCCTTGACGTGGCGTAAATTTATATACACAAATCGGTTCATTGTTAACATTTCACTTACTTGCTTATGACAGCCCTGCTACGTCGGTTAGTTGGATCCGACTGAGTCGACGGTCTCCTCCGGCTCACTCCCTCCGCAGTCCCTAAATTTAAAGAGGTCCATTTTCCTTTCCCCCCTCAGAGTCCAAGGAACCTCTCAATTGGGTTTGCCAATTTTAATACCTCCTCTAGAGAGAGTAAAATCGTCGGGCTTTCCTCTACAGGCTGTACCAATTCCACCCTCTTCTCGGGTTGCATGGTGCTTGGATCAACCCCGACCTCGACCTTCTTGAACACCTTCAGTGTTATTGGCCCGAAGCCGAAATTAATAACCCCTTTAATTTTTGTCAGGGGAGCCAGAGATTCTTTATTGATTATCATGATGGATAATCTAAAGCTACTCTTAGGCACCTCTTGATTTATAATCTTCCAGTTCTCCGTCAGAAAATCCGGATTGCAAACCTGGATAATCCTCTCGGATTCTTTTAGATTTGCCTGCTCCGTGGATAGCTAGACCATTGCCTTAGATCTGCTTGGCATTTCCTCTTTAGGAACTGTTCTGAGCTTGGCTTCTGGCCATACCTCGCCTAACTCCTCGATCGCCTTCCTGTACAAGAAAACCGCTCTGATCAGTGCACGCAGTCAGCGTCAGTGTCGTTGATACCAACCTCCGCTTCTGCAAATTGGCGGATGTCCCGGATGTTGTCCAAGAACTTTAAAACAGACGAGGTTAAGTGCATTAAACCTCAACCTCCATCTTTCCCCTGTGATGATCCCGTTCTCATGGCTCTCGTTCACGACGGCTAGCACCACCTCCCCCTCCTTCACGATTTCGCTTAAAAGCGTATGCCCTTTTGTCTCCACCTCCAAAAGGCAATGTAAGAAAAAAATTTATTAGAATTTTGATCGATGTAGTGCTCTGAAGTCGACTAAGATATCAATTAAAGAGAGCGGTTTTATGCGCTTTTCGATTTTAGACAAACGGCTAATAGAATTTGTTTCTTACTTTACAATTCCAATGTCTGTTTCAATATCTACAAAAAACAAGAACCGCGGGAGATAATATGAAGTCCTTCTTGTCTTGTAGACAATTTCATTAACTGACCCTCCTTGCGATTTGTTAATTGTCAACGAGTAGACTGGTTTATAATGGGAAATGGTTTCTTTTAATATGAATCGATTTATTTCGACTGAGAGGAACTTTTGCTGATTTACAATTGACAGGAACCACTGCTCTACCAATTCCTTTTGCATTTGCGTAACCAGCCATTTTTCCATGTGTTTTGGCTCCGACGCCGTTAGAAAAAGAAGCCAAACCCATAGAACTTTATTTTGATCATCCAATTCAAGTTGTTTCAATTTGCCTACTGCTCCATTGGTTAACCCATCAGTAACATCGACGTTTGTGGTTATCAGATAGGGTTTATCTATAACGGAAATAATTTCTTGTGAAGTTTTTTTCTAGTTCTCCTTTCTCTTTCGTGATTAGCTCCACATATGAACTCATGATTCTCAAATTTTACGCATCGACTGAATGATTACCATTGAATAATTGAGTTACATTAGAACAACATTCATCGGCTTCTATTTCTGAGCATAATCTCGATACATCAGCTGCAACTCTTGTTTATCCAATCCATCTCCAATGCCAAACTTTGTTAATAATGATGAAAATTCAGCCGCATACTTTCGGTCAATTCGTAAAACAAGTAAAACAAAATTCCCTTCCACAACTGCTGGCCATCGATCCGCTGTATTATTTGCTTCCAAATGGGAGTGGCTCTAACTGGTGGCATAACTGCCTCAAATCATCAATCAATCTGACTTCCGTGGATCTGACCGCAGCTTACCCTGTGGATATACATACAAGATACTCATTACAATAACCATCCGTATCTGTAAATCGATAACAAATTTACATGATGAGTTTGATGAGAAAAGTCTTCCCACATCCAGCAAGACCAGTCAGGAACAGTTGTAACAACCATATAATGTGTTGTTCCAGCTCAAATTACTTTGCGTTGTTTACATTTCTCGTGAGCTCGAGAAACTCTGGAGTCTCCATCAAGTTGTCTTTCTTCCGCCATATTGCCCCGAGCTAATTCATCGTCGCTGCTACTGCATTATTGCTAATTCATTGTAAGCTGCTGTAAAATTAATTAAAAAACTCGAACCTTGCGCGGAGGGACAGCATAACAGCTTCACATTTTGTTAACACTCGATTTCGCTCCCCATATTTGTGTACTGCGGGCTGTATATAAAAATCGATTCTTAAGGAATAATCTCGGAAAAAAAAATTCATAGAGCTCCAAATTACAGTTTATATTTTAGTTCATATATAAAATTATTAAAACTTATATTTCTGTTCTTCAATTATTGTTGGTACCCCAACCTTCTTCCGAGAAAACAATTATCTATATATATGCAAATTTATTTGCTTTATGCACAAAATCAATTTGTGTAGCTGCAAGGCAAATAGCTGCATAGCAATTGATATAAACAATACCAAATTAATTTTATTTAATCGAATAACTCACATAATTAATTTATTGCACATTATGATATGCTTAAATAGTTTCGAAACAACAATCAGTGACAAGACAAAACAACGCAATTATTATTTTTTATGCTGTTTTTATGTTGAGCATCGAAATCAATCACTTAACCGGAAAGTTCAAATTTGTCTTAACTGAGCGATTTTAAACTCCAAATTATCTAATTAAATTTGATTATTCACATTGGCACTTTCATAACTCATCGCAATGACATAGAAAGTCATCGTAATTTGATCCGATGACAGATTTAAAATACATTTTTATGGTTGCATATTATTTTATGTATAGTACGGGAAATAGTTATATGACCACGGCAAAAAATATATCTGCCAGACGAAACTTAATTAAAATGTGTCAATTTTAGATGAATAATGAAGTTATCTGCGTGTATAATATGCCAAACTGAAAAGAAATATTTTCTTCTTCAAAGAATTTTGTGCAACATAATTTTATGCAGCGCACATGATGATTAATGACTGCACCGTCTGAAGTAAATTAGTTCATGGTTAATTACTTGCGAAATTGTGAATATAACACTTTGACAGTTTGAAATGAGATAGGATCGACTTATGCGTTTAAAATTGCCCGAAACTGAGTGGAACATTATATTATTTGTAACGATCCGAACGAATTCCATAATTTCAATTCCCATCATCAATTAACTAAATTAAACAAATCATCAATCCATAATTTATTTATACAGAAATAATGATAAACGCGCTTCAATCAAAAAATCACATTGGAATCATCGATCATAAAATATAAGCATTGCTGTATTTAGTGCCATTCACCTATTGTAGCAATAAATTTTTATAAACCACACATCCAACGATTTAATTAAATTTGTGTTTTTGGTATTTTCTAAAATTCGCAAAAATAGTTTAATTTTAGGTGTGAATGAAAGTGTAATGAAATATGGGTGTACGGTGAACCTCGAGGGATTTTTCACCTATTTTAGGAAACCGTTCCACTTGCGATATTTGATTGCTCATGATTACACATAGTATGATGACATTCACAGGTCTCAACAGACATTTCCAGAATTACTTGATTGTGGCCTTCAAAGCACCCCTACATTGTTATATCAAATAGGGCCAGTGAAGTGTTTTTTTGAAATCGGTGAGAAATTTCTCAAAAACTGAAAATAACTTATATGGCCGCAGAAAATCAAAAAATTATAGTGAAAATTCTAATCCAAAAATTTTCCTCAAATTTTCCTTGTAGACTCAGTCAGTGTTGTGCCGTATTGTCTACACCATGTATATAATTAATATTCTACATGTTTAGAGAATGTATGTAGACAATTAAAAAGATGACGTCGACAATGTAGATGATGTAGACACTGTTGAAAATTATTGTTTCTCGTACCAATCAGTAAAATTCTATGATATTTTTGTTTATTTAACCATTTCGGCTTCATGGAATTTATTCCTACCCCACATATGAAAAAGTTTTTATATGACAATGACGCACTCCTATGTTAAAAAGTAGAACTTTTTACACCGTTATATTTGTAAATCAATTAGAGCTGCAATGAACAAAATCATCACTACGCGATAAAAAAGCACCCGCTGATGGGAGATTAAAAAAAGGTATCACATAGTGCACATTTTATTCTGGTAAAACCACTCAAATACCTCAACATTTTTATGAAGCGTGTAAATCCAGTAGGCAAAAAAAATTTCAAGTGCCGCCATATTTGTACACCGTCCTTTTGCTGAAGAAACGGATGTTAAACTTGAGTTATGAAGGTCGATACAGTATCCGTTTCGAAGATGTGCATGACATGACAGCCAACATCGCACAGAGATTTTCTTTCATAGCCGCGAACTTAGCGCGAAAAGAAGCTATAACTATCGATTATCCCGGGCTTGACAAATTGTATAAAATTATTTTCGGAATACTAGCAGGAATATTCTGAATTGTTTTAACGACCATTAAATACCTTGATCCATAAAAAGCATAACATGTAGTAATGTCATGTTGCCACTTACATAATTACTTACGTATAGAAAGAAGGACGCCTATTTGAAACCAGGTTTAGATGTGGAAGATGGTTTTGACCAAATTGAACAAGGTAGCTGTAGCTTACGGACACAATCCGTTCTGTTAATTTAGCACGGGATATTCTCTGCGAGTATTTCATTACTACAGAAAACAAAATGTCAACCCTTATGGTACATTAGTGTACTATTTTAATAATAAATATTTGAAAAATACACTTGCTAGGTCTGTTTCAATTTGCAAGTTCACATCTGGAGTTACCTCTCGTGCTGTATTTCATAATCTTGAAGAAATAACAGATCGTTAAATACCAAAAACTAGGGAAATAAATGTCATCTGTACCCGTGCCAATTTTTAATTTGCGTTACCGTCTTTAAGGCATGAATTAGTTTTGCGAAACAGATTTAATTTTTTGAGCAACATATGGTTCAGTCGCCTTTAATTATTCGAATGCTGGAAAACTATATTCATTCATACACAGAATAAAATTCTCTATTATAGCCTGCTATCGCCATTGTATGAATTTAAATAATTCAGCTGTCAAATAAGATTGACAAGCACAACAATACACTTTTAATCATGACTGAGCAAAACAAACATGTTTGATATTTCGTTAGTCATTTGACAGGATTCCGCAACCCTTCAATCATCATTATACATGTACTAAATGATTGCCCAGACGCGATTATTGTCATTATTGTCTTTATGCTTTACTTCTAACTAACAAATTTGCGTTCCATTGAACATCTACTCACAAGTACTACCAAATAGGTTGCTAACACTGTGGAACTCGGCTATTGTGTGCAAATGATCGTTATCGAAAATAAATGAAACATTTTAAACATTATAGATAAACAAGAAAATGCCGAGAATTCAGGAAAGGTCTAGTCGAAACGGTATACTAAATTTTACCGTAAACAATTTTAAACTAGTTTTAATTTGAAAACCCGGAAATAGATGAATCTGACGGTTTTTTATCTGCCAGTATTTCGGTTTTTTGCACGTGGAAGTTAACAATTTCAAAACTGTTTGCCTGCTTAGTTTTAGTTGGACTTTTTTCTTAAATTTAATTTCTAAAACAAATCTCTAAAATCGAAAAGTTCAGTTACCCATTTGCCAGTAATGCATGCAATAGGCGGCGCTAGAATTTGTTAATGAAAAAACGTATGACATTGTAAATACAAAATTGGAAAATTTCTTGAATTATTTTGAACATAAACCACCTATTTGTTTTGAAAAAATTATAACTTTACACAATATTGGAAATTCGCAATTTGAACTGGAAAACTCTGAGATGGCAAATCCCAACTGAAAACCATGGGGAAAACAACAATAATAAGCAATAATCTACATTGTCTACAAATATTCTACATACTCTACGAATTGTCGACATTGTCTACGCCAAAACGAATTGTCAACGCTATTTTCGACACCAACATGTCGTAAATTCCAGATTACGCGTAGACGCACAACTCTGGCTCAGTATGACCTAAGCTATTAGAAAAACAACCGAAAGTATTGGTTACTAGTGGAAGTTTTTGAGATATTGGCCAAAAACTGAAAATAAATAAATTAACATTTTTAAATTTTCAAAAGGATTGATCAACTACTATCCAAATTTCATCGTCATTCTTTAAGAATGGCGGAAAGAAGGAATATTGTTAAATTTCAAAATTTCATTTACCGAATTCCATCACTTCGGAGATCAATCAATTTTCCATTTTAAGGATCACTTTTAATATTTTATTCCACTGGGGTGAAAAAAGAAATACAAAATGAATAAAAAATGTCCGCTGGTAATTATATAACAAAATAAATTCTCGTTTGTGATAGTACTGCCCCTTGCGGCGAGAAGCTAAATCTCTTATTTTCTGCTGATAAATTTCCGCTATCTTATACAGCATATCAAAAATGCCTACATATAGTTAAAATTCTTTAATTGACCTAAACAGTCGTTGCTCTTTAATGGTCACCGAAAAAGAACTAAAGTTCAGTTTAAGTTATATTATGTACTACAGAACCCCACAGTTTTGAAGTGTCTACACTATCAAGTACAATCGTTGTGTACTTCACTCAGATAATTGCATGAACCGTATGTGTGGTTCAAGTGGAACTTTTTCACAACAAATCGTCACAAGCAGGAATGAATAATTTTTAATTGGACTGTTTTTCAAAACTACCCCACGTCTTCGTCCCCGAACGGTTTATCATATTAACAATATAGTTTATTTACAGAAGGAAGAACTTCAAACAAAAAATTGAAAGTAAAAATTACTGTTTAGTGACGCGAGAGCAATCGACGTATTGACCGTGCAAATCAGCCCATTAAAACTTTGTATTCGTTTAAATTGAAACGGAAAATTATTGGTAATAAGTTGATAACGACGAATGTGAAGTTTTTAACAAAACAACAAAATTAACAAAAATCAAATTTGTTAAATTAACAAAAACAAACAGTCAGTAAAAGCAATGTTAATAATGGAAACCTGACAATTTTATTTCAAAGAGCACCTCCTATGCCAACATTTGATACATGGTCACTATTTGGTAGTATCTCTGTGATCTGGCCAATAATTAATACAATGACACCCCGAAATTAAAAAAAATGTATTAGTATTAGTAATGTGTTATACAGTAGGTAAATAATTTTGTAATAAAAAAATAGTACAACAGTTAAAATTACAACATATTGCAATTTATAATAAACAAATCAAACATTTAATATTATCGATCGCGATTATCGTAATACAGAACTTTTAATACTGTACAGAACTTAAAAAATATTTAAATAAATGCATCAAATTTTGAAATTCAGGTAACTTGAATTCGACAAAATCACAAAGAGATCAATCATTTTTATCAGATAATATAAGGCAAACGCTATAAAAAACCAAGAGACATTTTATTATGGAAACAAGTAAGCTTTACTGTACTGAAGATTGGCCAAATCACAGAGATGTTCTGGGGGTCTCACCTACACGGTTAGTTAGCTAATGACCTGTGTCTTTATTAAAAGTTAGTGGCACGTCAATACGGACACAAGAAGGCTTTTGTTATTGGCTATGAATGACAAAAAATTAACTCATGCTTTTCGACTGGGGGCGATGACGATATTCTCTCTTGTCTTTATAATGAATAATGTTTTTTGGTTCACTTTCGTTCTTTCGCATTGTCTTGCTGATGTTCATAACTTTGCATGTAGCATTTTGCTTGCATCATTTGAATGTTTTACTTGCGAGGGCTAGGGAATGATGATTTTGAAAGTGTTTATGTTTCTTGCTAGTTCTTACGTTTTATTTGGATTTCTACTTGTTTTTGCGAATGTTGGATGTTGATCGGATTGAGGAGGGCATATTGCAGTGATTTTTTTTTTGACGTGAATACGTCTTTAAATCTGCTTTTATAGAAGAAGGCATTTCAGAAAACTGATATTTGGTATTTTCTTTATAGCATTATAAATTATTTTTTATTACCTGACTTCTTTCCTGAACCCGACGAACGTTAATATACTTCATGCTAAGTGAGTTCAATCTTTCTCTTAACGTCCGCCACAAATCTCGATATATTGTATATCGTACGTTACATCGTACGTAATACTAACTTTTAATAAAGACACAAGTCATTTGCTAACTAAACGTGTAAGTGAGACCCCCAGAACATCTTTGTGATTTGGCTAATCTCCAGTACAGTAAAGCTAAAAATAGTGCTAAAAGCACTAAAAATAGTGCTTAGTTGTTTCCATATTAACATTGCTTTTACCGACTGTTTGTTTTTGTTAATTTGACAAATTTAGTTTTTGTTAATGATTTAGTTTTTGTTTTTTGATGCTTTGTTGAAAATTTCATATTCATGATAACGTGCTATAAATACCGCTAAAATCTACCGCTGCATCAATAATAGTTTTTTGTAATTTGATCACTTTAAATCAAGTTCCCTTATCAAGTAGGAGCCTATATGCCTTTGTTCAGACGTGAACTTCTGGTCTTCTCCGCATGTACTTTAAAAAGTGCCAAGACTGTTGTATGTCACTGGTTTTCATCGTGTTATCTTACGTTATGGAGATTAAAGTAAATCCGTTTTCCATTTTCCAAGACGCTTGACGGTTGGATACCGGTCATGTACAGAAAATAGCTGAATCCACTAAACCGCATCTGACGTTCACATATAACAAACAGATTAGTATTCGGCCACTTCGTATTGGTCAACGCTCCGTATAGTGCCAATATAGCTCGGTCTACAGGAGTCTACATTTATATGGGTTTAACATGCTTTAGACAGCACTCTTGAATACGTGACATCCCAACTATTATTAACTTCGAACTTCTGCCCATGCATATGCACCCTGCAGGTGAATCCACCATCAGCGGGTAATCGCCGACGATATGACGGGTATCCAACTTCGTCAGCTTTTTTTAATTATAATTATTACAACTGATTTACAAATTTATATTCTCGTTTGGTGGGTTGTTCACCGAAAACCAAAACGAAAAAACACCAACGAAAATTTATTTCGACAACTTTGTGTGGTGCGAGCATTTTTTTGTAGTAGAGTTTGGAATTTTGTAGAAAGCAGTCGGCTTGAGTTTTTCAAGTCGAGTTTTTAATTTTATAAAAGAAAGTCTAGTTTGGAATTTTGAAAAGAAAATATAAATTATAAAATTAAAGTAAATTGTTGGTTGGCAATTTGTTTAGGCAATCGCCATTTATTTAGTTAATAATCATATTGATTTAAGAAAAATCGAAACCAACACGACAGATGATTGAATATTTATTAAGTTATTAACAACAACAATAAAATCAATTAAAATATGAAAAAACTTTGAAATCGAAAAAACTTATTTTGTGAAAATGCGTGCTTCAACATTATTTTTCCGGGTTACGGCGGAGAGACGCCTAATTCTATTTGGTTAACGGCGGGAAGACGCCCAATGAAATTTACGGTTACGGGTGGCTCGCTAAGACCAGCCGCATTTTTAGTACGGCGGATGGACGCCTAACAGTTATCGGGTTATGGCGGATAGATGCCGAACATAAATTACGTTTAAGGCGGAAAGATGCCCAACATTTTATTTTGCGGTTTATGGCGAAACAACACTCAACAATATTTTTGTGTACTCAAGGCGGGAAGACGACCAACGGTTTATTCTGCGGTATATGGCGGCGAGACGTCTAACTCTATTTGGTTTACGGCGGGAAGACGCCCAACGAAATTTACGGTTACGAGTGGCCAACCACGTATCCAGCCGCATATTTGGTTTACGGCGGGATCCATTCCGGCATTTTTTTTTTTAATTTTTCAGTTTTTTTTTATTTTTCAATTTTTCCAAATTTTTTATTAAAAATATATTATTTTGTGATCGAGTGCCACAGCGGTTGCTTGGCATGCTCATTGGGTGCACATTGACTCTCGCTACCAAAGTCATTCGCGTTCTGTTATCATTTTTCGTTTTTTTCATTTTTTTCCATCTTCGTCCTCATTTACTTTTTTGCTTTTGAAAATTTATTTTATTAAAAAACAGCACAGCGTTTCCTGCCATTTAGCTTCATTCTTTTTTCCGTATTGGTCCCATTTTGTTTTATAAAAGGATAAGATGAATTACTAAATTTTTCGGATTGTTATAATGAGAGGGGGTTTTATTTCGTGCCGGTTCCATAGTTGCATACTGACCTTGTCACTCTCCTTCATCCCATTGGCAGGACATCCACAGTCGGAGTGGCGAGTTCAACATATTTGTCGTTCCCGTGGCACTTCGGCAACCACCAGCTGTCGGAGTGTGTAATATGGAAGAATTCCTAGAGGGCTTTCCGGGTGATGACAGGCTTTATCTGTTAGGGAGACGCCCCTACCCTCTAATGCTGCTTCGTTGTGGCTGGGGGAATCAGTCTTTAGAGGTCGATGGGTCATTCGATTCGGTCGTTAAGCGCAGTAAGTAAGCAAGTTAAGGTCATCCTTTCGTAGGAATGTCTTTTATAATTTGTCCTGTAATTAATTTGTATCCTGGAGATTTCTTTGCTTTTTGGATGAGTTTCATTTCAAATTTTAATTCTTGTAATGTGCCAGGAGATATATATTGTAGTTATCCGCCTTATTTACTGGTGGTATGTTATCATATGCTATTTGTGTAGATAGAGGCTGAGACGTGTTCTCGAGGTGGGTAGCAGATAAGGAAACTTTTTATTTTGCACTTATGCACTTTTACTTTGCGTTCCATGTTTCAGCTTAATTTTTACTTGGTGGATGTTGAAGTTTAGGTCGTTTTAAACTTTTTATCGCGTCCCAAAGCGAATACGTGGTTACTCTTCTTCGCCAGGCCTTTCTTGTTTTTCGCTTTACTGTGAGCCACTTCCCAAACTTCCAGAGGATAAATTACATTTCAGTGCATCCCCTTTGAACTTGAGCGTATACCACTCCACGCCGCTTATTGTATTGTACTCTCTCTTTTTCATAGTAGGTATTGTTTGCATTAAAACACTTCTGATTATGAAACTTGACCCAAGTGATTTAAATAACGTGCAACAGACTTCGTTAATTAGGTTATATCTTTGGGGGCAATATATTGATGATGCATAAACTCCTCTTGAATTTTAAGATCTAACAAGTGTTTGATATTTTATTTTATAACCACCAACGACCCTCCTCTTGCCCTTCCTGTCGGGTGAATGGTGTGTTAACACTTGTATACATATACTTAAAGATATGAAGTTGAAGTAAACTAGGTTCCCGGTACTAGACATCTTTATCTGTGATAACCTCGCTGATAAAATTTTTCAGCACATTTTGAGCATCGTCTGTAGTTCATGCAAAGGTGAGTTTTTATTCAATAAGCCAAAGAGACTATGAATCATTTGACTCTTGACAATGTGATGAAAGAGCGGGATCGACTGCAGGGTCTGATAATTTAGCGCTGATATTTCTTCCTTTTTTTACCATTCAACTGAATACATATAGCAGCGTACTGCTGGAAAGACTGTCTCTTTTGTAAGAAGGCTCATGAGGTAGTTCAACTTTACATAGAACATTTGAGAAATAAAGTCATTCCTGTCGTGCGACCTCTGAATTTCAATCAAATCTCTGACCTCCAATAAATAGAAGTAGTTAGGATACGAACTACATTACAAAATTGCATTTAACTCAACAACATGTCCATCAACTTTTATGAACATTTGGGCTCGACACAATGAAAAATTATATTTGTTTTGAAGACAAATGTTCTTTGCCTCTGGTACTCGTATATACATATAGTTGTTGTGTACATCTTTAAGTAATAAATGTACACAGCTTATTAAAACGTCTAAAAATAATTAATATAGAGTACTTTAAGGTGAAAATGAGTCACTTAAGTATTGAAAATGAAATAAATTGCTTGTATACGGCTATTACATCTGTGCGGTGACCTCGATACACTTAAAACGAATGCACGGAGATAATACGCGAAAATTAAGTTTTTGTAATTACATTATCTTACATGTACGAGTATGCATATATGTATAGAATTTTCGGGGGATATACATATTTATAATAAGAATGAAACATAAAATAAAAACATAATTACATATAATTCACACGATAAAGCAACATTAACAAAATGAACATAATAAACACCGCTCGTCATTGCTACAGTTTTTCATCGCGCGGAATATTTCATATACGAAACGACTGACAACGGCCTAATTGTCAGTAATTACACCCTTTTATCGATTTACCTGGAAGCGGTGACAATTTATATTTTGTCTGTTGCAGTTTTGCATTCCCTATTTATATTCGGTGCAAGGAAATTACAATTTTAGCGCTTTATGCTGCAGGAAACTGTACTCGTATGTATACGAGTATGTGCGTCGTCTTACAAGGTACTTGACGTGTATACATAAATAGATAGGTTTTATTCGATACGGTTAAATAATAAATTGTTTCTGTTGTGTTGCGCGTGAAAAATCATTTCCATGTACGTATATATTTTCATTCAACATATCAATGCTCGGTTATGATTTTTTTAATACTTTTATGTTTCCGTTCGCGCATATTACTCTGCGTTAATGCTTTCAATGCAAAACATTTTTTAAAAAAAAATTATGTTGTGTTATCTTAAAGAAATGATTTATAGTTTGTGAGGTCTCGTAAGTTTTACTGTACATCATATTTTTATAGATCATAATTGATTTGTAAAATAAGGAATAAAAAGCCTGAGATTTAATTTGAGATAATAGACTGAGATTTATTCATATACATGTAATACTCGTAATCAGCGTTGCGGTAATACATCGCCTATAAGAAATAATTTAGCTGCATTTTGGTAAATAATTTAATTTAGCCACGTGATAAAGATCACCGTAGTCCAAAAATCGTTTCATATTAAATGATTAACGAACAAAATAATTTTGACAAGGTTGCATACCACACAATTTATTTAATGTCAAACAATTTCAATTTAATTACGATCACTGAACCGATTTTTAAAGCGCTTCCCTTAGCATAAATATTTATGTACCTACAACATTATTAACTTGTTAGGTGTTCACGTTTTAATTAACTGAGATTTTCGTGTAAAAATTTTAAAACCAAATTATTTATACAAATTTACTATAACAATTATAATTTTGTGTTATGTATGTACCGGCATGTTCATAATAAAAATCAACAACATAATCATCATCAACATTATCATAATTAACTGCAATTATATGAGCTTTAATTTTTGTTGTAACTCGCTATATATAGGGCCGCAGCTATTTCGAATTTAGCAATCCATTTTTGGGAACATGCTACGCGTTTTTGTGGTTTTGAGAATTGTGTTGTGATAGTATTATTTTGTATGAACGTATACAGTGGAACCCCGGTATACAACCTAAATTTGTTCCGTCGTACACCGAAGCAACTTTTCGCATGAGGAGCTATGTAAGAAGAATTAATCCGTTCCCATGTAAACAATTTACCTACGTAACTGTGTTAATGGGTTCAAAAATAATTTAAACACTTTTATAGTTATTAATAGTGGCAGACTAAATTAATTATGAACCGAATTTTGCATCGTATAAAAATAGGTTTGGTATAACTTGCGTCATATACCGAGCACAATTTCACCAGCCAAAAAGGTCGTATACCGAGTTTGTCGTGTACCGGGATGGTCGTATACGGGAGTTCCACTGTATTATATTCCACGGCAAATATTAGCATCCATAAGCAGAAACACGTTAACCTTGACTAATAACATATAGGATAATCCATACAAACTTTGGGAAAAGGGAATTGCTTTCAAAATATGTCTGTACGCTGATTAAATAGCTTTTAGTATTAAACAAAAGTGCTGTGTATTTAATTTGATTTTTTTAATCTATATAACATCTAAGTATGTCAATTGAAAAAAAGATGTCTGCACTGTTCCATAATAATTGTGGACTAGTGGTTCTTCTCATGTAAAGGCTTCATGTGTGACAAAGTGATCGGATATAACTGTGCAATGGGAAAATCGATAAAACATTCCAAACAATTTTCCTCGGACACCAACAAATGTATGAACATTTTTTTTTGATAGCGTACCAGGACTTAGTTGGTTCTGTGATGCATGCATGAACATTAACATGAAGTTTTTGCCCAGAATAACAAACACATGAATATTATAGATGACAAAACATCCAGTATGAGCAATCTATCGCCATCTAAATCAGGAATGTCTGTAGCTAGTTCACCACAGTGCCAATTTCGAGCCCGACTTCTGAGACACAATCAACACGAACCGATACTAATGTAGAAGCTACGGTACCTCTTACTCAATCAGAAAACTGTATCCAAACATCTCCCACTATTTCGACAAATGGCCTTGAAACAATTAGAGTGATGAAACATCGAAGATGGATTTTTATCAGCAGAATTCACACATCTGTAACTGATGAACAGTTCAAGAGATTTGTGGAAAGAAACAACATCCAAAGTAACTTAAACACTTGTAAACCGTGCGACTCAACATATAACCTCAATGATGGTCTCAAAATACGTATTACGGGTGAGGTTGATGATGTCAATGCTCGCTTCATTTCGCATTCCGAAAATATCATCAGGTCAGCGAGAGTAAAAACCATTAAAATCAGAGATGCAACGTGCGATTCAAACGGTATTATTGTATTTTTCATCTTCCGAAAACTACTCCAAGGTTGACTAACATCTACGCGTCTAAACATTGCGAAACTCAAACTGACATTGATATTAAACCAGCACAAAACAAATTTCTCGCCTTTAATATCGATGAGGTCGATGTGCAGAATTTCGGTTGGGTATGTTGGGATTGGGGTCTCTTGAAGCCGAGGTTTGTTGAGATGGCGATCATATTTATTTTGATTATATATCTCGCAATTCTGCGTGTATTTTTTAATTATACTGTTCATCCGAAAGAAATAATACCTTTCAAGTATTTGTTCTTTATTCTCTGAAGCATTACCGGACAAGTGATGCAGTGGTTAATGCTTCGGCACTTGGACCGGGAGGTGCTGGGTTCGAATCCCATCAGAGGCTAGATGCAAATCGAATTTTCATCATCGATTACGATTGGTGATGCTAATAAATACAACTAAGACCCTCTGATGAAGTGCAGAATTCCGTGTCACGCGCCGACCCACCTTCCATGTCAATGTACAGGTTGACATGGAGCTTGCAATGTACAGGTGGTATACTGTAGTTGTGTGAGTAGGTGGGTTAATGATGTGGAGTGAATGAGTGGTATCACAATGGGCCTAAAAATTGGCCTAAGTGTGCAGTAAGCAACCACTGAAACCTACCTTCTGTAGCATTACGATGCGCTCTCCGATGTTCCTCTTGTATGATATGATATTTGTTGTCGTCGTTCCTGATGTCTTCTACTATTCTCTGTGTTATGCGTATTTTGTAGTTGCGCAGGTGCATGTTGTAAAGTTCTTGGAGTAACTGAAGATGTTTTTCCGGAATTTTAATGCCGTTCACAGAAGTTGGATGCAGTCCATGAGGTGTTTGATAAGTTCTCCCTTTGCTTGGTTTTCCGTCAGGAATAAGTAATGCCTATGGTAGTTCTAGTGTGGCCCTTCATACGCATACATTCCGTTTCCTTCTGTTATTAGTTTCCACTTTCACTTGATATTTAAACACATTTATAGGAGCTTCACAGTGTGGGATAAGTTGAGTACTGTGTATGGTACCGTCACTCGATGATGAAAGAGTGTTAACCTCCAATTGAAGTCTTGACAATGCGTCTGCTACTTTTTTCGTAACCCCTGGTTTGTAGATCATTTTATAATTGTATTCTTCAAGCCTTGCTTCCCACCTCTTCAACTTGCTATGATTATTCCTGTTACTAAACGCGAAGGTCAGCGGCTGATGTTCTGTAAGAATCCTGATTTTCTTTACTCCGTAGAGATACGAGTAATTCCTTAAATTATCTAGAGCCCAAACTATCGCTAACACTTCTTTTTCATTGGTAGCGTAGTTTTCCTCGGTTTTGTTGAGGTATCTAGATATATAAATTACGGGTTGATCCTTGCCTATACTGTGATTCGACGCATCCATAGTCAATATAAAAGGTTTATCGAAGTCCGGAAATATTAGAGGTCGGCTGGTGACAATAGCAGTTTTAACTGTTGAAATGCCTTCAACTCTACATCTGTTAAGTGTATGTTTATTTTCTTTGATTGGTTGGCCTTTATTTGCGCATTTCCCTTTCTTGTAAGATTGGTCAACGGTCTGCTACCTTAGCAAAATCCTTGATGAATCTCCGGTAATACGATGTTAGACCAATAAAACTTTTAAGCTCTTTAAGGTTTTCAGGTGGTTTCAGTTTCTGTACAGCCATTATTTTTTTGTATCGTAGGGTTGTTGGTATTGCATATTGTACCCTACATTTTTTGTTGCACTGACAGCCTAGGTAGTGGTATTGGTTTAGGTGAATATTGGTGGTGTCCGCCCGCATTCATTTGATTTACAGGGACTGTGATTGTATTATTAAAGTTTTTGTTATGTATCGGCATACTCCGAAAGTTTAGGTTTTGTATCTCGAGACAGGAAGAGTATGTTTCCGGAAGATTTGTTTGTTTCTGGATGGTCAGCATTTTGAAATATCGTCACTGAGGCCAATGCTCTGTTTCGATATGTGTTGATTAATACTGATATGGTGTCCGCACTGTAGCTTTCTGTCTTAATTTTGTTGATAATCAAGGATAATTGGCGATTCACTGTCGCGTAGCACCCGTCAACGCTTCTCTTTCCTTATATAAAGCTGCCCAACTGGTACTCCAGCGTTCTCACTCTCAAGATGTTATATGATACGAGAGCCGAATCAGCTGTTCTTCGTATTTTTTGTCTAATATGCTGCAATATAGCTCGATAAACTGGTTTATCTTTCACTATATCATAGTCCTTTAGAATACTTTCTACGCCGTATACCCACGATACATACTCTATCGGGTTCCCATCGAAGACTCGTAATTCTTTGATGCAATCCGGTAATCTTCCGATATCTTTGAGATCTTCCTCTGTCAAGGGTGCCACGAGATTGTTATTATTAGGTGTTTGACTCCCTGTCTTGTTTTCTAGTTGGTCTATTCTTCTTCTAATCTTTTACATATTTCTATTGGAGCGTTGACTGCTCCTGCCAACTTTCTTACGGCGTCTTAAAGTTCTTCCATTATGTTACTTGTTTTTATAGATAGTTTATTTTTAAATTATTAAATTATATGATTTAAATCGCTTGCTATTTGGCCATTTTTTAAGGTCTGGGAACTGGTAGTAGTCATTGGGAGCTAAATCCGAAAAATACGGTGGATGTGGATGCAATTCGAACTTCGGTGGAGGGCAAGGTTATTTTTCGCAACCTGCGAAATTACCATTTAATATTCGCTGTTGATGGTCTTTGCTTTCTCAAGATAGCCGACGAATAAAATACCTTGTGCATCCCGTAATACGGAGGCCAAACCCTTACAGTGTAAACAATTCCTTTTGATATCTTTAAGTTGTCAGCTATATCAAAAAATTCACTTTACTTTACTTTTGAAATAACTACCGAATTCTGGCGACCAGGGTTTCAGCATCATGGGTGTTTTTACGGCCACGTTTAAACTCAGAAAACCACGTTTGACGATTGCTTTCATAAGGGCAGAGTCTCTGTAATCCTTATCAAGCCATTTATTTGCTTGGACGGTATTTTCCTCCATCAATAAACAGTGTTTAATCACTTGAAATTCATTTTTTATTGTATTGAAAATATCAAAAGTTTCGTTATTGAAACAACTGTAACAGTTTTGAAACAAATCGCCTAAAGGTTTGTACTTTCTAAAAATTATAAATGTGTTTTTGTCAGCCTCAGGACTTATTGTCCGACGTAAAATACCAGATCTTCTTGACTTCTTTGTAAAAAAAGAGTTATAGAGGACCACATGTGCATCAAGAACAGTGAAGTATCACCTGAGCACTCACCTGAGATATAATTAAAGACCGAGGGAAACTGCCACCTATAGAAACCAATGTTTGTTGAAGGTTTGAGGAAGGGTGTGGATTGTGATATGCAGTGGACCATAATAAGAAACGAGAAACAAAATGATCCGACAACTCCTAGTCAAATAATGATAATATAGTTACCATGGTTTTCTATACTGTACATGTAGTTCCCATTCCTTGGTCGAACTAGCAGTATGCCGAATCTAAACCTTTCGACGAGTTAATGTATGGGTATTAAGCAGCAGCTAATAAAAAATGAAAGGGCTTACATGTTGTGGCCTACACCAGACTTTCATGTGGAATTTGATTCTCATGAACTCATATGTTAAAATTCTATCGATCACTTTTGATTGGATGTCTCAATGTTAACGACTTTTTTATGTCAGTGAAAACAAAGAGGCCATTTACTCACAATATATCTACCAAAACAGTAGAAAAATTCACTTTCCTCCAATTTAACCAGGGTACTTGTGTAAAGATACACCCCCTTGCAAAAATGAGAACTTCCTTAAGTTTCTTCTTGTCAGTTTGTTTCCTACTGATAAAAAGTTGATCTAACGAAACCAAACTGCCAAGAAGAAACTTAAGGAAGTTCTCAATTTTGTAAGGGTTACACAAGCACCCAAGGTTAAGAATGGAGGGAGTGAATTTTTATACTTTTTATGGTAGATATGTTTTGAATAAATGGAATCTTTGTTTTCACTGACTTAAAAAAAGTCGTAAACACTGTGAAATGTCATCAAAAATAATATTTGGTCTAGCCTTTGGTCTGAAATTTAAAAACTTATTAACTATTTTCCGTATGTTTCGTATAAATCTCAAACCGTATTCGTCGGATTTTCTGTAAAATAACAAAAAATGTGTTCGAAAAGAAATTTTTGAAATAATAAAACGAGTACTTCGCTAAATTTTGGCAAAATAAAAGTTTCTTACATCGATATTCGAGTGTGTACTCCGCTAAATTTCCAAAAATATCAGCCAATGTATCAATATTTAAGTATGAAGCTTCGTGCCGATCACTTAACCTAATTTTTAATAGTTAAAAGTTTATAACCAGACATCGTTATTTCCGTTATTTATTTATTGAAAAAGCTCCGGTGAAGCTACCATTTCCGCTGCGCCAATTTCTACCAAATTTTACTCTCCCAATTTATGAAAAAAGATGTAGTACGACGTTTTACGCAAATCAGACAATCTATGGGCTGTAGAGAGGACGCTACACTTGGTTAAGCAACGGCTAAGTTCTATACGATTTAAAGAACGAATAGTTTTGCTTCAATCAAATTGAACATTTTCGTCGTAATTTTCATCATTAATTTGAGTTTTGTCCATTTTAATTGCGAAATGACATAGTTCTAGTTTAGAACAAGCCACCACATAACGGCTAAACTGAGGCACCTCCAAACAGATTTTCTAAAATCACGATCCATTACAGTCGTTTCCTAAACTCGAAAATACCTTCACTTAAATTTTTTTTAAAGTCGGCCTAGTCGTTTTTTTAAAAATATGACCTAGTATCTCATTGAGGACCCCATCATAATCTATTCTTAGCATTCGAAAACCCCCATTTAAAAAATCTTTCGACCCGAAAAACCCTAACTGAATTTCCCAAAATAAAGACTCATCCCGTTCATGGCATTATAAAATCCTTATCACCGCAATTTTTCTCTAAATCGTCTGAGTCGAAAAAAATGTAATAAAAGGCCCCGGGCCCCACCAAAGGACTCTTCTGAATGAATTTTCCCGAAAATAGCACTATAGTTTCCAGACGTTTGATTCATTTTCGTTCCCTTCACCAATTGACTAAAATTGTGCAAATTCATTAATATAATTATTTTAAAAAACCCCGGGTCCTACCAGACAACATTAAAACCAAGAAGTTTTTTATAATCGTCCGTGATATTAATTTATTTAAGATTTTTTTCAGCTTTTCGAACAAAATATTATTTTTAATGACATTTCACAATGTTTACGATATATCTACCACAAAAAGTAGAAAAATTTACTCCTCCCCATTTTTAACCTGAGTGTACTGGTGCGTAAAGATACGTAAACCCTTACAAAAATCAGAACTTCCTTAGGTCTTTTCTTGGCAGCTTGGTTTCGTACTGATAAAAAGTTGGTCCACTCATCAGGTTGCAACGACCAAACTGCAATAATTCAACTCTTGCTTTGTCCCCATAGTATAAAACAAAAAGAACCTAACGAAGTTCTCATTTTTCTAAGGGATTTCATTATAAATTTTTCTACTTTTTGTGGTAGCCTTTGTTTATCTATGACTATAAAAGTCGTGAACATTGTGAAATGTCATTAAAAATAATATTTTGTCCGAAAAGCCGAAATAAATCTTAAACATTAAAATCGTTTGAGGTGGAAGAAAATGTGAAAATAGGATCAAGCTCAAAACGTTAATTACATAGAAAATGCTATAAATCAATATTGTTGCCCATTTCAATCAACATTTTCAAAAGGACGGCACCAATCGCGTCCTTGCCATGCAATGTCGCCGTAATGTAAAAAACACAACATGGTGCAACATTTCGCAATATGAGGGAATATAACGCCCGACATCTAATTAAAGGAAAACACAAGGTCCAACACAAAGCAACATGACGCAACTTTCTGAATCATCACGCAACATGTTGCAACATCACGCAACATGCAAGATTCTTTAATATATGAAGAAACATAGTAGAACATCACACAAGATCCCTCAACAATATGCAACATAAAGCCACATCACGGACCATGGTGCAATATGACACAACATGGTTCAATATCCCAAAACATAGTGCATGTTTCCACAACAAGGTGCAGCTTAACTCAACATTGTGCAACCTCATAACATACTCCAACATCATCGGCCTATCCGAAGGACTTATAAATTATTCAGAATACTGAACTGCTTCTAATCGTTTCCTTGCATTCGAAAACTCTGTCCCGCTAAATTTCATTAAATTCGTTCATGCCAAATAAAATGTTTAAAGAAGGGCCCAGCGCTACACAACCGTGAACAATAATCTCCTATTTTACTCAAACAAGCGTGCACTCGCCGAAGAGTTTACATTTCACAGGCGTATTGTAGGGCAGGGTGTTCCAGAATTAGACGATCAAACGAAGCAGAGTGATAGTAGAGTTCGTTTCCAACAAACACAACCAAGTAAAGTTTTATCGAATTGTTGATGGCGCAAAAGTTATTTTTACCAAAAAATTGATTTAAAAAAACCAAGAGTTCTGTGTTTTAATTTTTTTTTTATAAGATCTAGAAAAGTGTGCCTTTCCAATAAAATCATTTTTGTAAACTGGGACAAGACTAACTGGGACTAAAGACTTTTTGTTTCTCAAAATTTTTTGTTGATGTTTAAGTGACGCCAGCGGGAAAATAATGTACTACAGAAAGTTGTCTCACTATCAGAAAACTATGCGACACTTTTTCACAAAGTAAGTCGGGTTTATTAAAAAATGCAGTTAACAAAATTTTGATTTCTAAAATCGATGCTTTGTCAGAAATAAAACAAAATGATGAACACAATGGTAAACTAAAGTATAACAATTTGTTTAGGCAAATCTAGTAGCCCGAATTAAATAAAATTTGTGGTATAGAGAGAAAAACATTTTGTAATTCATGTTAGTAGTTCCATACATACATACTCGAACGTTTATAATTAAAATGTCAATAAGCTATGTGGCTTATTCTCACCGCGAATCCCACCACGATGATAAACGGCCCATCGAGTGCCACGATTTTAAAACGAAATCAATTGCACTCTTACCATGTGCAACGTGTACAAGACCTGTTACCTACTGACCAAGAAGAAACTGTGCAATTTTGTCAAGAAATGCTGCGTCTGTGCCAAGAAAATTTGAAGTATTTTAACATTTTATAGAGTGACGAAACATGTTTTAAAGGGGAGGGAATATTCAATATTCATAATTTCCACTATTGCGCCCACGTAAAGCCAAAAGTGCGGTGTAGTCGGTTTCAACACCAATTTGGAGTGAACATGTGGGCCGGAATAGTCGACGGAAAATTGATTGTCTCATTTGAACTCCCACGTCGGATCAACGATAAAATAAATATAAACATATAAAATGACTTGGATGAATTATTTGTTTGCGTTTTTCTACAAACACGTGGGAATATGTAGCTGCAGCATGATGAGCTCACCATCACTGTGCACAAGTAATGAGATAGCACCTGAACGTAAATTATCCAAGCCGCTGGATTGGAGGGGACGGTCCATTACAAGGCCACCACGGTCCCCTGAGCTAAATCCTTTAGACTTTTTTGTGTGGGGTTATTATAAAGAGCTGGTTTATGAAAGAGTAAACCAGACCGATCAGGAAATGCGGTAACGTATAATAGAATCGTCAAATATTATTAAAAGTAACGAACGTGCGTTTCGATTGATTAAGCATAATTTTATAGGGCGATGCGAAATTGTGTATTTAGACAAATGGTGAACACTTCTTTAAATTAATTTTTTGGTGGGCGTGCATGCGATTTCACTAAAAAACACTAAAAGTGGAATAACTTTTGCACCATCAACAATTCGAGAAAACTTTACTTGGCTGTTTTTGTTGGAAATGAGCTCCTCTATCACTCTGTTTCGTTTGATCGTCGTATTCTGGGACACCCAATAAACAATTTATATTAATTTTGTTGGTTTAGGACAAGCGGCTAGATAGCACAAATTTAGTACAAACCTCCCATGCATTGAGAAGATTTCATTCCACGAATTGACAAGCAAGAACAAGCCGTCTCAATGGGAAGAAGAATGACAAGAATAGTTCGTCGAATTGGGAAGGCGTTTCAGTTAACAATAGCGTTACTATTGCGGGACACGAAAAGAAAAGTAGAACGTGGATCAAACGCTTTCAAGCTATGATTTCTATAATTTTGAAATAGAGCGTTGGTGAGCGAAAACAAATTGAAATGCTGACGAATTAGACCTTTGATTTTCAATAATACTGAGTTATTCATAAAACGAAGGTTGGCCAACATGCGCAGACAATTTCTCATAAACCGACGTTGTGAACTTGTAAACAATTCACAGTAGGAAATCCTTAAATTAAAACACGATTGTTCAAAACGAAATTAGTATAATTCGAACTGCAAAGTCGAATAGAAAGTATCATGGAATTTCTAGTGGAGCCTACATAGGAATTAATAAGCACGCACATAACCCGTTTGCGATTTAATTTTTTGTCATAAAGACAGTTGGTGTTTCAATACGACCAAACATTGAACACTGTAAAAATACGTACTACTAAAATTATAGTACATCGTCGGAGGTACGCGAGTGAAAATTCGATTAACCATAGCGATCGAATGAGGACAAGAGATATTATAAGTGCATACAAAAAGACTTTTGAAGGACAGCTTGTTTTGCTTGCAACCAAGCTCAAACAAACCTGGGCTTGGAGCTATATGGGGGGTATATTTGTCAACACTAATATAAATGACGTAGTTTACGGAATTAAGGAAGGGTAGCGAAAATAGCTCATTGTACTTGGGACATTTGATACTATCCAGAGGCAGTATATTTAGGATCCTGGTCGGGGGGAACGGACTAAGGCTGGTGATACGGATTAGCCCCTGGTGGAATAAACTATTTGTTTTGAAGTAATTCTGTGTTGTGTTAAGTTAACTAATAAATAAAGGTATAGTAACCGGTGTTTATTGATTAGAAAGTTTTCGCAAGGAATCTGGTTTTATTTTGATCGCCTTTGATGCGAGGTTGTAAATTTTAATTTCCATTTTAGCCGGATCCCAGCCTTAATATTCACAAATGTGCATCAATTAACACCAATTTTACTTTTATGGTACCCGACCTTATATTTTTGAAAATTGAAAGTAAAATTTTATAAACAAACCGAAGTGTTGCTCAACTTGATTGCGTCCCGAAGTACCTCACACTCAACATGGTTGTTTTTTAGTTTAAAATGTGCTTTGCCCACTCCAAGAGCAAACTGAACTATGGACTAGTAGATAGCCTCTACACCGTAATTATCAACAATATTAAAATTATTCATGCCATTATAAGGTTCACAACTCAATAATCACGTTATTGTGTTATTACAGCGCGACGACGACATTAAACATGTTTGATGTTACTTTATTTATAACAACAACCTTGATGACATGCTTTCTAGTCATTACACTACAAGAACATAACAAACATATCTTATCTCTTGCATGTGACGTGTTAGCAAAAAGCGTATTACAAAAAAATTATACACAGACGACGGTTTGACTGCATTAAAATCCATTCAAATGCAACAAGCAAGAAAAAAAAAATTATTAAAATCGATTTTGATTGATTGATTTGAGTATACCCGCGACATACGAAGAATCAACGCTCCGCTAGATTGATTGATTCGCCATATGCATAACTTGATGTACGTACTGTAATAATTTTAATTAAAATATTACAATTAAATATATATTAAGATGTTATTTGGAATTCGATTGCATGCAACAATTAAATAATTGCGTCTCTTGAACGAAACACAAAACGCAATCAATTAAAAATTGACATAAAATTACAGGAAATTAATTATCGCACCGAAACACAAAAAAATCATGCATATAAATTACTTAACACCTTTGTATTTCTATTTTCAAGATTATGCAACAGCATATTTTATGTAGGTATAATATCTATGTAATTGTGATGATAAATACAATTTAAATTGCACATATTTATGCGATTAAAATTATTTATTTTGTATACGAGTACATGCATCGGTTGATGTGAATTGTGGATTAAGCAGAAAATAAGGAGCTTGTGGTATCGGCGGTAAGAAGAAGTTTATAACAGGTTCAATTATAATTAAGAAAATAGTTTTACTGTAGCCGCACCATCAGCAATAATTAATTCAGGTTAGATCATTTTTCATCTAAACGTGCGAGTGCTATGCATAGCTCGATTATATTCATAGCGCGATAGAGGAATGAAATGATTAAGTGCTAAATTAACTGTTATGGGTAATTAATAAATAAATGAGTAATTAGCGCTTTAAGCATTTTAATTACAGATCAGACTTACTTAACCAGTTGTCCGATTTTTTCATATTTGCAAAGTAATACTCGTAAAAGAGGACTACGTTATATAAAGTCAATGAAGTTAGCCCGAGCCGAAATTTTTTGGTGGGTATTTTGGATAAGTGTAGCCATTCCGAAAAAGTGTAAATAGATTAAAAAATGTAGCACCATCCCGAAAAACTATTTGCGCATGAGAAAAACAAACAACTTAGAAAAATAATATTAATGTAAAAAAAATTACTGGTCTAAAATTTTTTTTTATTTTATTTAACCCGAATAGCGACAATTTGAGTAGTTACTATGGGCCAACATTAAATTCTGGTCTGAAATACCTAGAGATAAAGCCACAAAGCGGCATACACGGTCAAATAGGCCAATGTACTATCTGATATTTGGAAATTACCCTATGTCCATATCAGGTGGAAATAACCTTTTTTAATTAGTTTATTTAACCGAAAGGCGATTTTTTGTGTAGTTACCGTGGGTCAACATTAAATTCTGGTCTGAAATACGTACAGATAAACCCACCAAGCGGCATACACGGTCAAATAGGCAAATGTACACGTGCTATCTGAAATTTGGAAATTACTCAATGTCCATATCAGGTGGAACTAACCTTTTTTTTAATTTGTTTATTCAACCGAATGGCGATTTTCTGTTTAGTTACCTTGGGTCCACATTAAATTCTCGTTTGAAATCCTAGAGATAAAGCCACCAAGCGACATACACGGTCAGATAGGCCAATGTACTATCTGAAATTTGGAAATTACCCTATGTCCATATCAGGTGGAAATAACCTTTTTTTAATTTGTTTATTTAACCGAAAGGCGATTTTTTGTGTAGTTACTATGGGTCCACATTAATTTCTGGTTTGAAATACCTAGAGAGAAAGCCACCAAGCGACATACACGGTCAGATAGGCCAATGTACTAACTGATATTTGGAAATTACCCTATGTCCATATCAGGTGGAAATAACCTTTTTTTAATTTGTTTATTTAACCGAAAGGAATTTTTTGTGTAGTTACCATGGGTCCATATTAAATTCTGGTCTGAAATACTTAGATATAAAGCCACCAAGCGGCGTACACGGTCAGATAGGCCAATGTACTATCTGATATTTGGAAATTACCCTATGTCCATATCAGGTGGAAATAACCTTTTTTTAATTTGTTTATTTAACCGAAAGGCGATTTTTTGTGTAGTTACCATGGGTCCACATTAAATTCTGGTCTGAAATACCTAGAGATAAAGCCACCAAGCGGCATACACGACCAGATAGGCCAATGTACTATCTGAAATTTGGAAATTACCGTATGTCCATATCAGGTGGAACTAACCTTTTTTAATTTGTTTATTTAACCGAAAGGCGATATTTGTGTAGTTACTATGGGTCCACATTAATTTCTGGTCTGAAATACCTAGAGATAAGGCCACCAAGCGGCATACACGGTCAGATAGGCCAATGTACTATCTGATATTTGGAAATTACCCTATGTCCATATCAGGTGGAAATAACCTTTTTTAATTAGTTTATTTAACCGAAAGGCGATTTTTTGTGTAGTTACCATGGGTCAACATTAAATTCTGGTCTGATATACGTACAGATAAAGCCACCAAGCGGCATACACGGTCAAATAGGCAAATGTACACGTGCTATCTGAAATTTGGAAATTACTCAATGTCCATATCAGGTGGAACTAACCTTTTTTTTAATTTGTTTATTCAACCGAATGGCGATTTTTTGTTTAGTTACCTTGGGTCCACATTAAATTCTCGTTTGAAATCCTAGAGATAAAGCCACCAAGCGACATACACGGTCAGATAGGCCAATGTACTATCTGAAATTTGGAAATTACCCTATGTCCATATCAAGTGGAAATAAACTTTTCTTAATTTATTTATTTAACCGGAAGTCGATTTTTGTGTAGTTACCATGGGTCCACATTAAATTCTGTACTGAAATACCTAGAGAAAAAGCCACCAAGCGACATACACGGTCAGATAGGCCAATGCACTAACTAAGATGGGGAAACTACCCTATGTCCATATCAGGTGGAAATAACCTTTTTTTAATTTGTTTATTTAACCGAAAGGCGATTTTTTGTGTAGTTACCGTGGGTCCACATTAAATTCTGGTCTGAAATACCTAGAGATAAGCCACCAAGCGGCATACACGGCCAGATAGGCCAATATACTAACTAAATTAAGGAAACTACCCTATGTCCATATCAGGTGGAAATAACCTTTTTTAATTAGTTTATTTAACCGAAAGGCGATTTTTTGTGTAGTTAACATAGGTCCACATTAAATTCTGATCTGAAATACCTAGAGATAAAGACACCAAGCGGCATACTCGGCCAATGTAATAACTAAGATGTGGAACTACTCTAAATCCATATCATTGATTTCAGTACAGAATTTAATGTTGACCCATGGTAACTACACAAAAAATCGCCTATCGGTTAAATAAACAAATTAAAAAAAGGTTATTTCCACCTGATAAGGACATAGGGTAATTTCCAAATTTTAGATAGTACATTGGCCTATCTGACCGTGTATGCCGCTTGGTGGCTTTATCTCTAGGATTTCAAACGAGAATTTAATGTGGACCCAAGGTAACTAAACAAAAAATCGCCATTCGGTTGAATAAACAAATTAAAAAAAAGGTTAGTTCCACCTGATATGGACATTGAGTAATTTCCAAATTTCAGATAGCACGTGTACATTTGCCTATTTGACCGTGTATGCCGCTTGGTGGCTTTATCTGTACGTATATCAGACCAGAATTTAATGTTGACCCATGGTAACTACACAAAAAATCGCCTTTCGGTTAAATAAACTAATTAAAAAAGGTTATTTCCACCTGATATGGACATAGGGTAATTTCCAAATATCAGATAGTACATTGGCCTATCTGACCGTGTATGCCGCTTGGTGGCCTTATCTCTAGGTATTTCAGACCAGAATTTAATGTGGACCCACGGTAACTACACAAAAAATCGCCTTTTGGTTAAATAAACAAATTAAAAAAGGTTATTTCCACCTGATAAGGACATAGGGTAATTTCCAAATTTTAGATAGTACATTGGCCTATCTGACCGTGTATGCCGCTTGGTGGCTTTATCTCTAGGTATTTCAGACCAGAATTTAATGTGGACCCATGGTAACTACACAAAAAATCGCCTTTCGGTTAAAAAATCAAATTTAAAAGAATGTTATTTCCACCTGATATGGACATAGAGTAGTTGCCACATTTTAGTTAATTTAGTTAGTATATTGGCCTATTTGGCCGTGTATGCCGCTTGGTGGCTTTATCTCTAGGTATTTCAGACCAGAATTTAATGTTGACCCATGGTAACTACACAAAAAATCGCCATTCGGTTAAATAAACAAATTAAAAAAAGGTTATTTCCACCTGATAAGGACATAGGGTAATTTCCAAATTTCAGATAGTACATTGGCCTATCTGACCGTGTATGCCGCTTGGTGGCTTTATCTCTAGGTATTTCAGACCAGAATTTAATGTTGGCCCATAGTAACTACTCAAATTGTCGCTATTCGGGTTAAATAAAATAAAAAAAATGTTTAGACCAGTAATTTTTTTACATCTATATAATTTTTCTGTATTGTTTGTTTTTCTCATGCGTAAATGGTTTTTCGGGATGGTGCGACATTTTTTAATCTATTTACACTTTTTCGGGATGGCTACACTTATCCAAGAAACCCACCAAAAAATTTGGGCTCGGGCTAACTTCATTGACTTGGTATATAGCCTTTATCTGCCCAATCTTTATTCGATTTTCTGCCGACATCTTTATTTAAATGTCTACGTAGAATGCTGCGCTGGACCAAATAGCATTCTGTCATAAACTATATACTTGAGCAAATTTAATGTTTGATTGGCTAACTGAATAAAGCAATCATTCAAACCATAAAAATTACAACAACAAAGTCTAACACAAAAACACCTCGTAAACTAATAAAATTCGGTAAATCGATATTAAGAAATAAATAAATAACAAACAAATCAATAAATAATGAAACAAAATGTAAGAAGATTAGCTTTATAAAAAAATCGTTTTGTTATTTGTATATACTTTATATTATGCATGTTCCTTTATATAGCTACATCCATACGAAGATGATGATCTTTCAAGCGAGCGAGATGATACGCGTATACATATTCAACTAATATTCAAATGATTAATTTTCAATTAGTTCAAAATGAATTATCATCATAAAAATGAATAATTTTACGTTGAGAGATTATTTTGTATAAAAAGTTATATGCAGGAAGAATAAAAACTCTCAAGAAGTATTTTATGACAACAACAATAAAGCCACGATGAAATATTGGTTGTAATTTAGTTTTGTGAGAAATTCAGATACTATGCATTTCAATATATGTAGTATACGCGGCTTACATGGCGGCCAATTACACAAATTTTGTAGTTTTGTTAATTAAATTTTTAAATTGCGTGCTAAAAGGATATTTTTTTCAATGAAACCCCAAATATTTTAAAATATTAAATACTTAATTCAAATTTGTATTATTGTTACAGATATATACACCTGGATAATTTGATTGTGCCCGAGTGCATCAAGAATGCAACAAAGTAACAAAAAACGTGAAATTAAAAGTAAATATAATCAAATATTTGCGCGCAGAACTACACCTCATTAATATCATTAAATCGAGCTCATTTCCTAGATCAAATCTCCAAACACTTCTTATTGCAAACTTTAATTGGCATTTTACTTCTGTTATTTGTTTCGTGTACAAATGTAACAACTATCTCCAGACTTTCAATTCAATACAAGTAGAATTAAATTGAGACTTAATGTGTATCTATTATTCTTTTCAATTTGTACATTCTTATTTATATTATTACACAAACAGACTTACTGTTGCTATGTGCTTTCTAAGAATTAAATAAGAAATACTTCAAGATTGATTTGACAAATTGCATTCAATTAATTTGTTCAATATTATATTCTCACGTTTTTATAATTTTCCATTACTCAAATTAATCATTAGATGCGGATAAGCTCCGTCTGTTTGTTTATTGGATAAAAATCATCGTGGATAAATTAAGCTGTAGTTATGAATGTGCACGGGAGGTCAGCCAATTCGCCGAAGTACAATTAATCGAAATATTAGTCTGACATAAGCTTTTTCATAAAAATGTATATATTTGCATTTGGAAAAATTAAGTATTTTGTGGTAGTGCCGTTTCTAACAATTAACAAAAATAAATATTTATTAGTAAGTACACTGTTAAAATATTTCTTATAACAACTTTGAGCGAAATAAAAACAAACTCATGAAAATAAAAATCGGTTTTTTCCTTATGTTAATTAAGAGAAGCACACCGTCCTTTTCTTACTATCTACGTTTCGAACTACTATCTCGTTCCGTTGATGCTGCATCCCGAGTTAAATATTTGAGGTATAAGATTGAATTAATCAATTTAAAAGAAATAAAGAAAACTTAACATCTGTAAAAAAATATAAACAAATATGAGCTGGCCGGGCAAAGTTCGTTTTGCCCAAAATATATTTTTTGATTGAATTAATTTCGAGCACTCATAATTCCATCCAAAATTTGTTTTTTGATCAAAAATTATCGATAATTAACAATATAATCTCAATTATACTACTGTGGGCAAAAAGTAGTAAGACTTTATAATTTAAATTACGCGCGGAAAACCATTCGGTCGAAATATTTTTTTTTTCTATGTAGGTATGACTGTCAGTGACATCTGTGCCAAATGTCACATCAAAATAATCATTAGTGTTTAGTATGCGCTTGTCTTTCTGAAGTACAAAAAGTGCATTCGGCGATTTTTACAATGACTGAAATTATTCAACAAAGAAGTTCTATTAAATTTTGTGTGCGGAATCAATTTTGTGGTGCCGAAACGCTCAGAATGTTGCAAAAGGCCTTCGGTGATAATTGTATGTCGCGAGCAAGTGTTTTTGATTGGTACAAATTGTTCAAAGAGGGTCGAGAACGAGTTGACGACGAACCACGTCTAGAACGGCCATCAACATCAACTGATGATCAACACGTTAATAAAATCAAGGAATTGGTGCTCGAGAATCGACGATTAACAGTCAGAGACCTTACTGGCATCGTTGAAATATTGGAAGGATCAGTGAAAACCATTTTAAAAGATCATTTCGGCCTAAGAAACGTGAAAGCACGATTGGTTCCAAAATCACTCAATTTTTTGGAAAAACAGCATCGCGTTGACGTCTGTGAAACAATGCTTTCCGACTACCAGGATGTCATGAAACGTATTATAACTGGCGAGGAGTTTTAAATCTATGCTTACGACTTGGAAACAGACGATCAATCGGCCGAATATCGTGCCAAAGGTGAGCCGAAGACGAAAACCCCAGGTCAAAGCTAGTCAAAAATCAAGGTGATGTTGACAGTTTTCTTCGATTATCGAGGTGTGGTGCACTCCGAATTCCTTCCGACCGGCCAAACTGTCAACAAGGAATACTATTTGAGTGTTATGCGTCGTTTGCGCGGAGCTATTCGTAAAAAAAGGCCGGAATTATGGGTCGACAACTCTTGGTTATTGCACCACGATAATGAACCTTCTCATACTGCATTGGTTTTACGTGACTTTTTCGCCAAAAATTCCACCCATATCGTTCCGCAACCACCGTGTTTGCCTGATTTAGCTCCGTGTGACTTCTGGCTGTTCAGCAAATTCAAACGACCACTCCGGGGAAACGGTTTTGAGTCAATTGAAGACATTAAACGTGAATCGCTACGCGCATTGGAGGCTATTCCGAAAATTGAATTTTAACAACTGTTTCGAGCATTGAAAAAAACGTTGGCACAAGTGTATTGAGGCCTGGGGGGACTACTTTGAGGGGTACGAAATAGATTTGGAGAAATAAATAAAGAATTTTAAAATTATGAATAAAGTCTTACTATTTTTTGCCCACAGTATTATATTGAATGAAACGTTTTTCGAATTTAATTGAATTCATTATCCTATATTTATAGGGAAAGCTGACCCGACGGACTTCGTTCAGTCCAATATTTGGCGAAAATAGAATAAAATCAAGTATTAATTTCATTGAATTCTGATTTTATTCAATTTAAGCCTGCATAATACACTACATTTTTTGTTTTCTACTCTGGAGCTTAAACGAAGAGTGAGGATGGTTTCCCAACCGCCGTGTGAAAAATATGACATTTCCAGATTTATGCCGCACACTTCCAGCGACTGCCCTTGTGACTTATTTATGGTCATCACACATGCAAGTTTCACTGGGAACTGAACGCGTTTGAACTGGAACGGTAAATCGGCTGAAGTCAGGAGAATTTGCGGAATTAGGCATTATTCTCCCTTGAACAACCCTTTCAAAATCCTTGCCACTATCACATTGTTCGTTAGCTTCGTCACAATCAGTCGGGTTCCATTGCACAGATTCGGGGCGTGAAGATTTCGTAACATAATGATGACAGGTCCAACTTTAAGACGCAAAGGCAAATCCAAAGAGTTTAGAAATTTCACTGGATAATTGACGACTACGTCTTCGTTTTCAACGCGATCAATCGATTTGAATGAACGCAATTCTCCAGGAATTTGATTTTGAATCATCCAATTCAAGTCATTGACATCAATATTTTTCGCTGCTAAAATAGCGAGTACACTCAATCAATCGTAGTTACGATAATTTTGACCAATGTTCGGATATACATTAGTGATGAGTCATCTTTCGTTGAAGTGAATTGGCAAATTTCAGATGGAATCGATATTAAACCACTTGAAGTATCTACATGAATTTGTCCTTTTCCGATTCTCAGCAGTTCTTTGAAGAAAACTTCTGCGGTTCACCATAGACAGCCGACAGCATAGACACGCGTTGGCGGTGGCATACGAATTTCAATCAAAAGTTTGCCACTTATAAGCAAACACAAATCTTCAATCAGCACTAACGCTTCATTGTAGATGTCATCGTTCATTTGCAATTCGAAATTTTTTGTCACGACTTGAAAGCGATGCAAAATGTCTTTTGTGATGTCATCTTTGTACGTATCCTATAATTGACGTGGGTCGACATTCTTTGGATGTATTGTGTAAATTCGACCTAATGCATCACTTGAAAACACCTGGATATCCATCTACTGGTTTACCTTGAGACATATCCGAGTAAAGCAATGTTCTCGCAAACGGATCACTGTTGCAAGTTGAAAAGAAACTCGTTAACGTTGTTGTTGGCGGACTTTTCACTCGCTGTGCTGCGTTCTCTGCGTTGAAATAAACTCGTTGGCCATTCTCCAAATGAAATTCCAGATGCAGAACAGTCGGATGACGTTCATGAATCGCAAATGAAAATATTCTCCAGAGTGCTTCGTTGCAGTTCACATATCGTTGCATCAATAACCGCCATATCACTTCTTTTGGTGACCTATTTGCAAACATACTTAACCGATTTCACCGAACTGCAAACCTCAACATTGATATGTATTTTAAATGCCTTACACAATATTGACGAATATGGCACGACCCATGTGTTATCCGCTCCTTTTAATTGAGTGATGAATGTTATGCCATTGTCATCTGGTGAGCGACGTCGATAGCGTGGAAATCCATCGTTTCCAGTTTGGCTTTCAGAAATAAATGTACCTGATAATCGTTTTGTGTATTTATTGTCGGACATGCAAACTTAAGTGGGATTATGTTGAGCATATTGGTGTTAACCACTTCGTGCAACTCTGGATCTATCTCAGGACCAGGAATTTCGGCGGAAATGATGTCATTAATTTGGTCTGGCGTAATTTTGTACACCATTCAAAAAAGAATGTGTGCGTGCGGCATACCTCTTTTCTGCCACTAAACTGAATACATCCAACATCGAACAGTACCGTATACACGTTGTTTCGCAATGAAGTCCATTAAACATCTCAGTTTTTGTTTGAACACTCGTGCTGTAACGTCATGACGATCGCTTGGTGATTGACCGGGATGCAATAACGCGCAATCTCTGGCCATTTTGGATTGTAATTAAACGTCACAAACAACATCAGTAATATCAGCCAGCATCTGTAATATCTGCGTCGCTATTGACCACATCTCGCAAGTGAATATATTCTTCAGATCGCAACTTAGCCTGATTGAATCGAATGTAATTTAGTCGTTCTGTTTCAACCTTAACGTACATACCAACTGCATATTGTTGAAACAATCGGCGATACCTCATTAAGTGGTTGTCAATGTTTTGGCGAATCATCATTCGATATGCGTAAAAGTTCATTGAACTGACCTTTTTATTTGTCTCGACCCCTAAAGATATACAATTTATGAAGTGACAGTCAAAATGTTTTTTTTTGTACTAACCATTGGCCGAATTTATCAAGTTGTATCTGAAATGATATCCGTCTTCACCACGGCAGAACATAAGCGGATATTGCAGTGCGCCATACGATCGATGTGTCTCACTTATTCGCTGTAGTGCGTTTCCAGTTAGGCGTTTGAAGATTATATCACGCGATTCCAAATTTTCGCCAACAACAACAATTGATATTTCGCTAACTGTATGTGCATTATATTGTCGTTCATGAGTTCCTGCTGTCGTTTGTCCGCTTTTATGACAATGCACACTGTGATCATCTGATGGCATCTGTTCCAACGAAGTCGTAAACAGTTTGATGAGCTCATTGTGTTCGTGTAACATTTGCTGTAATTGCTGGACTATTTCTCTTTTCGTTGTGTTAAAGATAGCACACCACTGATTTACTTCATCATGTGACTCTCCAAGAAAGTTTATTTGCAGATATTTGTATTCTTGATCTGCTGGATGCGGCAACAGCGATCCAGCAAGATGAAAAATTTGCCCATGAATCTGTATAGTTGGAGGCAAATTATGTAATTTTTGTCTTTTGTTGGCAAGATAAGTGTTATATCGTGATGTATCGTGTATTGTGTGTTAGTGTATTTTGTGGTGTTAGTGTTCGTTAGTGCATTCGTTGCTGATGTTGGTGAAATTACCTTGAATGTTGGATTATATTTTCGTTCATTTACAATTTCACCACCAAACAACGATTTGAAAACAATCGTTGTACATCTTGATGTGTTGCAAGAAATGGTTCGAATTAGGAGATTTACCGAAAAGCAGCGTGTGCAATGGCTCTAGTGGTGGAAGCAATTTCTCATTGCCGTTCGAGCAACACAATCCAGGTGGTTCTTTCTCAAACTTTACTGTGTTGCAATGCTGACAAATAACAGACATCTGACCGAATTGAACTGATGCATGCGCACTGTATTGAATGTTTGTTGTTGTCGACGTTGTCGGTCAATAGTAGCGCGTTGTGATCTTGCTTCATCACTTTACCGAGCACGACCATCTTTTCTTCTCAATCGTTGTTGCTCATTGCAAGCTTCATTGATCTCTTCTGAATATCGATTCTGAATCTCTTCTGAATGTCTAAGTTATAACGGACAGTAGCATCAATCTGTATTTGATCTTCCATATCAGGACAAGAAAGCAATCTCAATGCTTTGGTGACAAAAGGTAGCATTCACACTGCGCCAATAAGCCTAACCAGCGACACTTTTGTAACCTGATGATTTTAATTGTGTTCTTGGAACCTTTTTTCCTTCCCACCATCTTACACCCCTCAAAACTGGTTTAACTTAATTTTTCAGACCCCAGTTCATTAGATAAGACAAGTATTTTCTCTAATCGTCTGGTGCAATGTCTAACTGTCTTATTTCTTCGCGTTTTGGATCTCGTACGTCACTTCTTTCGGGCGCTGTATAATTAGCTGCTTACAATCCCTCAAGTAAAGGCTGAGTTATTGGTACCGGAAACACCGAGATGGGCAAACTGATCGTTTTCTTTCATTGCTCGAAAAGCTATAGCCGTGACCTCTTTTATTACTACCTTTATTTTGGAGGTGGTATCCTCCGTAACCAGCTTCCACAACTTTACTGTGTCAGTCTGTTTGCCTTTAATAATCTAGTATTGGTTCTTAAATGCAGTTTTTGTCATGACCAAGACATCTGCAGCTTTTCAATGAATAGACAAAATGGCGCGGTTGAGCTGCTTCCTTGTGCCCCAACAAATGTGCTGCACTGTCGCTTGAAACTGCACTTCAAAATTCTCAAATGGGATCTCGCATCGAAGTTGCAAGCTTTAAAATTTCTCTTGAGTTTTTTACGACTGGTTTGATTGAAAACGTTTTATTTAGCCGGTCATTTTTAGTAGTCTGCAAGGTATGTGTTTCGAGGCGGGCCTCCACTTCCTTCATTTTATTTTCAAGGTTGTGTCTGATTTGTTCTTTAAATTCCTTGAGGTGGCATTCCACTTTTACCTCTAGAGATTTTATTTCTCCTCTTAGTTCTTTAATTTTGAGTGTGCCGAATTTGGTTGAGATTCTGATTAAACTCGGCAGACCGACCACCTTGTTCCGCTGATAGTTCTTCCAGTGAGTTCTTTGTTTCTTACGTAGATCAGTAAATTTCTCGCCTTGTTGCAATTCCTCCAATTCAAGTAAAAGCGCTCTCATCATATCTCCCATGTCCAAGGTTGGTTTATGTGGCTCAGGAGTAGGCGGCTATACCGAAACGTTTTTTCTGGTTGATCAATCGCTCCGGACCTCTCATATTTTACTTCTTCCTCGCAAAGCATGTGATGATTATCGTGACCTTTGCCCTCCTGTCTCAGCATCCTCTTCCCTAGCGCTCTGCAGCCTCGAAAGCAGCTCGATTTTATTGCGTTCGGTTGAAAATTCGATGCTCTGAAGCTTTCCCTGTAAAAGTGTTTAGGCTTCAAACCATTGCTGGTGTTTGTAAAATGCCACTTCTGGGTTCGATATGGATTCGCACACAATCTAACAAATAAAACAATCACTGTTTAAAATTACAAGATTATTTCCCAACACCTTTAACTTTTTGAACAATTTCACAATTAAACGCGGTTTCACGCGTTATACTTTTCGAGATGTTTACTTTTAAAATCTTTATTTGCACTGTTCACTGCTTAAATTACAACTGTACTTGAGCATGTTGTTATATTCGCAAAAATTCCATGTCATCGATTCTTCTGTTTTGATTAACAACGTCGTTATTAATTCCAAAATTTTCCGTGATGACTGTAGCCGCCGTTTACAATTGCTTTCGTTAATTTCATATTCCGGTGCACTCCACATTAAATGTCATCTTTCCTCTACATGAAATACCAATCCCCAATCATTAGTAGATGAATACTTGAGCCGGCAACATCGATGTGTGTAAGGTAACACTTTGTGGTGTATTCCTTAACCACTCGACCCACCTAGTATTATACGTATATAGAGGAGAATTCTCAACAGTAAGAAGTTTCATCTCAATCAATCATTCTGTCTAGGCTTACAGGGGCCTCATTTTTGTTAAAAAGATTTTTTTTACGAAAAATCGCCATTTCCACTTAAATTTTAGAACTCTGGTTTGGGCCGATATTGTTGAAAAATTAATTTATAATCTTCAAAAAGTGAGATAGCTACTATGAAGGCTGCTACTTCCGGTGGACCGATTCCAACCGAAAATCAATGGGATCTCCCAATTTTTGAGAAAAGCTTGAGTATAAAGTTGGCTGTGGAGAGTAATAGTGGACAGTGATAAAATTTGAAATAGTGCACAGTGGAAAGCACGAAATTCTTTAAAATTTGTACCGGTTTCTATCTAATAGGGATTTACCTGGAAAAATTGAATACCACTTACTCTAGAAATTTAAACCATGTTTCGACGAAATTTTTTTCGATCATTCATCCTAGAACTAAGTAGTGGTAGACCAATCCTCGTAATAATATATTGGAACAGATGCTAAATATAAGTACCAACACTCGATTTATTGAAATCAAATTATTAATTATTTTATATCAATCAACAAACGGTATATACGTAACAATACAAATAAACAAACATTCAATTTAAAATAATAAAATAAAATTCATCAAATTACACAAGAAAGCCACCCGTAGTGTCAATATTTCATCAAATAGCGTATATACAAGAAATGTATAAGGAAAAAGGGAAAAAAAATTATTTTTTATACGAAGATCCAAAAGTCTCCCGAGAAACCAAAACTAATTTAACAAAATTTAAAATAAAAATATTTTTTGACGAAAATTAATTTCAGTCGATTAAAAATAATAATCTTTTTATATAATAAAGTATGGACCAACGAACGATCTTAAGAAATGCATTTACAACACTTTATATGTGGCGTACAAAATCAACCTGATAATTTATTTTCTTTGGATTTCTTCTTATCCACACACACTCAGAGTTGATTATTTCATTGGATATCTTCTTTTCAGATTATCATAAACATCAAACTGGTGGCTCGATTTTTTATATTGTTGTTGTTGTTGTAACATTTAATTCTATCTGCAGAAGACCAGTGAAACAAAGAATATAAATAAATAATTTTTTTTTTATGGAAAACAAAAGAAATTGAAATTATGATAAATTTAAAAGAATTAATAAGAATTTATTTTATTATTTATAAATGCAGAGTTGAGTCAGTCAGGTGGTTTGGAATTTATACATACATACCTACCTGTATACAGATAGGCTTTCTTGAAACGATCAATTAACCTTGAGGAAAATTTAGAATTTAGATTAAAATCGTGCACAAAAATCCATTAGAGAGCAAAATGTGCAATTTGCAATACTAATTATTAGGTGCTAGAAGGCTAATAAATTATACAAAACACAGCTGAAATTTGTCGGTTATTTCTCGTAAACAAACTAATCTGCCAACAAACGTATAAAAGTACTTTTCCACACCATTTCAGTACTTATGTAAAGCGCTAGCATTAAAAAAAAATTATATATGATTTTGAGTTTGTGATAAAAATATGAAAAGTATAAAAGTAAAATATGCACCGATAACACAATTAATCAAGATTAACGTGTACTAAAAAAAACTTCATGACACACATAAAATCCGCTTTAACATTTTTAATTATTATACAGGATACGTAAAACTATAACATAAAATTCATAGTTTTTTTTTTTAGGTGTACAATAGTTATGCGGCCCGAATAGCCATTCTGTAATAATTTTTCATTATTTTTATTAATCCTATATAAATTCATAAATTATTGGATTTTACGATTTTCCGTTTCACTTTGATGGTTTCGGGTTTTTGTATATTAAAATTAATAATTTTATTTAGGCAAATGCTTAAAATAAATCATAACTCGAGTTTTTATTACTTTTGAATAATTTTTGTTTTGTGTGTTGGATACCTTAATTAAACAAAACATTGTTAAAAGGTGAACTTGTTTAAAATGTTAACAGAAATACGCAACATCATACTCATTAAAAAATTTATTTGGATAAATAAAAATTCCAATTAATTTAAATTATTTTCCAATAATTATAAGAACAATCGATTTCGTATTTATTTTAACAGTTAAATCCAATTAAATTGTAAATTATTTTAAATCTTAATTAAACAAAAAAAAAAAATTCTTTCTTTTTTGGTTTGAACTAATTGCCCAACTTTAGAATGTTACACCTCATAAATTCAAGCAAATAGCTGCTACACCAAACAATAACGATAAACAAATCGACGAGATATACGAGAAAAGGTTACACGTATACTAAACACATGAATCAAATTATAGATCGTAATCTTTGAATACGGGATTGCGTTTAATGTGTCAAGTCACACAAAGTGACAAAAAATTTAACGATATTAAAAATATATCGAAAATCACAGCTGGACATCGGCGGGATAAGATTTATATGATTTTTACGAGCCTTTCAAGTAATAAAATTTTGTATAAATCAAAACCATTATGTTTTATATATATATATATACAAATTCACCCGCATCGGACCTCGGCTTTGTGTAACGCAACGAAAATTTATTATTTTGCTTATTTGTCACCGCCTAACGTATAGTTTAGTTTTAATCCGGGATTGTTAATATTATAAACAACACACCACTCAATAAAAAGTGTAACATATTTTTAAAAGAATATAGGTATGTTAAAACACCTTTTTGTTAAAAAACAACAACTTAATAATTTATTTAAAATACAATTTTTTACTACTGATATTTTAATAGCCCCAGAAACCGCTTAATTTTCGTTTACAACAATATCGCATCCAATTAGAACCTGATCACAAAACGCATCGTATACCATTTATAATTAAAAAAAATTTTATTCATCAATAAAATTATAAATTCCAAGTTTTGTTGTTTTTATGTCTATCGACGATCTACCGATTTATGTACAAGGCAACAAAAATTATGTCCTAAAAATCATTAACCATATAAATTATATAAAATTTTTACAACTTTTTGAAAAATAATTTAAAAGTTTTATAGTGGCTATTTGGTAAAATGTTTTATAATATATAGTATACCATCTTTTAGATAGAAAAGTCCAAAGAAACACTTGTCTAAGCATAACAACCTAAATTATTAGCTCATCATCAAAATTTTATTGTATATCATATTTATGTATATGAACGGGTGGTAACAAAGATGTTCTTGAAACCTTAACATACATAAAATATCGATTTGACTCAAAGATATACATCTTAATTAATACAACTCATTTAAATTATTATTAAGATGATTTCGAAAGATTGGCGTCCCTCACACGAGAAAGTATCACCCATTAATAAATATCATAATGTTTTGGTTGATTAGAGCTAGGCCATAAACAAGATATAGTTTTGCAAGTTTCATCATATTTTGTGCTATGGCTAAAATTAAATGACCTAATCATGTTGTAAAATTATTTTATGGATATTAATAAAAATAAAATCGTATAATGCGCGCAGCATCACAACATGCCTAAGCATTTTGTAAAAGGTTCACAAATTATTTATGATAATGCCCATAAAACTATAATGTGCATACGGGTTGGCTTGGTTCTGTAATAAATACCGTATCAAAACTTTTAGCGAATGAAATGTGTAAAGTGCAGGTTTTTATTTGCACCACAATGAACCTGATGAATCGATTGTCTTTGGCTTTAGATACATTAAATTTATTTATTTATTTATTTATTTTTATTTTTTACCAACAGTATTAATTTACATCTGGTATTTTTAAAATTAGGTTTATTTATATAAATCAAATTTGAATAAAAAAAGTTTTTAGAATTCTTTTAAATTCATCTCTGGACAAACTAAAATCGAACACGGTAGATACATTATTAAATACACGGCTAGAATTACAAACCGGGTCCGACATACCAAAATTAGACCCATGGAAGTGCAGATTAATCACTAAGCCTCGGTGTCTGAGTGATCTCACTGGGGCACGTATGGCTCAATATTCAATATCAAACAACGGCCTAGATACGATCGAACAAGTGCGATCGAACAAATGAAGCAAAGAGGACTTTTAGAGTATATGGATCATGAAAGTCTTTGGAGAAACGGATTAAAACCCCTAACATTGAATTAGCCTTATTAATACATCTGTCAATATGGTCCTTAAACGATTAATCTCGTGAAAACAAAACCCCTAAATCTAGAAAAGAATGAACTCGCTCTATCATAACGCCATTTAAGAATAAACTATTATCATGTCCATTACGTCCATAACGTCTTCTAGAAAAGTTCATAACTTTACATTTCGAAACGTTCAGGCAAAGCTTATTCAAGCTACACCAGTTGCAGAAAACGTTTAATTCCTGTTGTAGATTTAGCAGATCGCGATCATTTCTAATCTTACAAAAGATTTTTACATCATCAGCGTAAATCAGAAACTTACAATGTTTGAAGCACCGCTTCACATCATCTATGAATGCAATAAATAATAGAGGTCCAATGTGGCTACCTTGTGGGATGCCAGACAAAACATTGATGTCTCTAGATAAAATATTATTTAAAAAAACTTTTTGAGTTCTGTTCGTCAAATATGAAAAAATCCACTTTAAAGGAAGGGCATCACACTTGTTGAGCTGTCCCAGTTTCTTAACCAAAACATGATCAATTTTATCAAAAGCTTTGCTAAAATCAGTAAACACTACCTCAACACCATCACCACCTTCTAATGCTAGCGTCAAAAAATTTGTAAACAAAGCAAGATTTGTCACAGTTGACCGTCCGGGGTAAAACCCATGCTGGTTTACTGAGATGGAATTTTTAATTAAGAAAATGATGCGGTCCTTGACCATCGCGAAATACCGCGGTAATTTTCGATATCCGTTCTCCGTCCACTCTTGAAAATTGGTTTAATGAAACTGAATTTCCAAATTGAAGGGAAAACCCCACTTTTCAAACTCAAATTGAAGATGTTCGTCAGCGGCTGAACTAAGACCGAAGCACACTTTTTCAACACAAGCGGGTGAATTTTGTCCGGCCATAACTCATATTCACATTTACATTCAAAAGAGCGTGCAGAACGTCATCGGTAGTAAATTGAAATTGAATGTTTGGATTATTATTAAAAACAAGTTCGTCATTCCCTCTCGACACATTTTCAAAAAATGCTGCAAACATGTCAGTGATAATTTGTGGATCACTAGCCGTCAAAGAATTGAAAGACATTTGCGAGGGTATACCTCTACAATTCCGTTTCGAATCAACATAACTCCAGAAACATTTAGGGTTGTTTCTAATATTCGATTCGATCTCGACAATATATAAATTATACAAGAAACGATTTAAAATTTTAAATTGAGATCTGAGAGCGCTAAATATTTCATAATTTACGGCGGATGGGTTTAATTTATATTTTTTATGAGCTTTAGATTTCCGATTTTTTAATCCTGAGAGGCGACTATTAAACCATGGCTCGCGCATCGACGAAACTACAGGTGAACGGGGATTGTTCAATTGCCAAGTTCATTATTTTATAAAACTGATCAATATAAGCGTCTAAACTACCCGTTATATATTGATCCCAATTAATATTGTCCAGAAACTCATTTAAAGCATTATAATTTCCCTTATTAAAATTGAAAGACTCACTAGAATTAAAATTAACGTTAACATTAACACAATTTTCAAATATTAATTGGATATGTAGTGGTATGTGAGAAATACTTGAAGAACCGCCGAGATCATTACAAGCAATGATTGTGCCATGTACTTCTACTGGAACGAACACCAGATCGAGGATATTGCTGCACTGGTTCTCGATGTTATTAATCTGTCTTAGCCCGAGTGAACAGATTGAGTCCATCACCAGATCTGAAGTTAGACCACCATTGAATGGCAGAAGTTCATCATCTACTGTAAGCCATTTTATTTTCGGTAAGTTAAGATCTCCCAAAATCATCACACAATCAAAATCAGGAGCTGCAGCTGCTAGTTGGTTTGAGAAAAATAAAGATAGCTCACCATATATATTAACTGAGGATCCGTATGGTATGTAAACAGCAACTATCAACACCAGCTTTCCATTGAAAGCAAGTTTAACAGCCAAAATCTCCAACTCGTTACTCCCAAGGTCAATAATATCCGCACGTATAACTTTCGTGACCGCTAGCAGAACTCCGCCACCTCTCGCTGTCGATTCAAGATCCGTATAACGATCGCGTCTGAAAACATAGTAGTCTGGAGGGAAGTACTCTGCAGAATTGTGCGAGCTTGTCAGCCATGTTTCCGTGATGCAGATGACATCATATTCATTTTCCAACACTGATAGGTACATTTCACGCGATTTTGATCGTATTCCGCTAGCGTTGTGATAATAAATAGACAATGTGTTGGTTTCATCTGAGAGTGGCAGTGTCAGTTGAGCGATAGGTGCAGACAGCGGCATCAGATTTGAAGAAGGTATAAAATCAGTTGAGGTCGCAGTAGATATTGTTACAACGTCGTTAGAGCTGAGCGTGGGACTAAAAAATTATTATTCATTGATTTCCGACGTGAATTTAAAAATTCTTTAATCAACACTCCAGAAGGCCACGCCGATGAATCCAGCATTTGGTTAAATTTGCTTACAGGAATACCAATTTTAAATGATACATAATCGCGCTCATCATTACGTCGAAAGCAATATAATACAGGTTTCTCGACTTCAAATTTGTTTTTGATATACATCATAAGATCATCATCAGTAACGTCCTTGCATAATCGAGAAATAAAAATCCATCGTAGCGGTTCAACGGTACGCAAAGTAGAGTTCAAGTCACCGCTACCAATAAAAATTTTTTTAGGCGAGTTCATATTATCGTCTAACGATTTAGCAGTTGAATCCGTTGTTATGCCATTATTCACACTACTCTTTGATCTTGTAAGTATTGGTGTAGCAAATTCCATATCAGTTTGTGTTGTTTTTTTTTTCAATTTTACAGACGACGACTGTTGAGATGGTGTTGGTTTTAACAAACTTTCCACGTTATTACTAATAACGGCTGATGTTTTATTTAGCAATGACAAAGACGCTGATATAGCATTGATCGAATTACTCATATGATCGTTCGTTTCCTTGAGAATTTTATAAACATCGATACAAACACCACATCGCCACGAAAAATTTGGAATTATCGAAATGGCATCAAACACAGGTTTTTTAATTCCGGCGCATCCAAAATGAATAAGTTTATTACATTCACCAGCACAAGTAAAAAAGTTTTCAGACACTTTGGCACTACATTCACAGCACGCAGACATTATTATTCAATTTAGAAAAAAAAAATATTTAATAAAATCACAGTTATGTATTTATATCACAGATATTGATAGATTTGATGAATTTATGATTTTTAGCCGTTTCACAGTTATTAGAAAAATAGTTAATTTAACTGAAAACTAAATAACAAATTTATTAAAATTAAATCACAAAATGTAGATAAATTATTTAACCATTTATATATTAAATTTTTAATTTTACGAGCAAATTGTACACGTGTGATCACATCGACCACCAAAATTGAATTCGCATTACATACGACAAATACGAGCAAACAACTCCTTATGTCCGTTGACTTAATGCGTTCTCGAAAACGTGAACTGTTTGCAGATGCAGATGCAGTGTTGCCAATTTAGCTCCTTTGAGGCTAGTTTTATAATTTTTCTAATTCTAGCAGTCTATAGTTTCTACCAGACTAGGTTAAATTCTTTCTAATGAATGTTTTTTTTATTTCTTAATAATAATAATTCCCAGCGATCAATTATCACTCTCTGATTGCACGTGGGGAGTCACTATCTGTATTATTTTGAAAGAATTTAAACAGAAGTATTAAAGTCATGGGTATCCGACTGATGAACTAACAAATTAAGTTGGAAATAGAGAAATTAACGTAAGGTAACGTAAAAGTAGTTAAGCGAAAAGAAATAAAAATTTGAAAATTCAACTCCGAAGCTAGAGGACGAGTGGTGCAGTGGTTAAAGCTTCGAGTACGAGATTGAACGTTGTTGGATTCACATCACAGTTCAAATCCAAAACTAAACTATTTAATTAAAATTTAATTTAAATCAAAGACCCTCAAATTTAAGACCCTCTGTTGGAGTGTAGAATTCAGCGCTGACCCACCGTCCATGTCAGTGTACAGGTTGACATAGAGCTTGCAATGTACAGGTGGGGTGTACTGTAATTGCGCGAATGGGTGCTGTGAATGAAAAGAAGGTATTAATACCTTTTTCTCTTATTGGAATTTTTGATACTAAAAAAAGGAAAGCTGGGTCTGATTAATACAAACAGATTTAATGTAGGAAACAAAAAACTTAAAAATAAATTATGAAAATTGTTTTTAAAATAATAAAATCGAAATGTAAAGTGGAGTGGAACACAACAAATTATAAAAGTTTTAAATGTCTTCCCATTATGAGTATCTAAGATTTTGTAAGTGCCAAATAGATCCAAATATAGATTTCGTTTTCGTGTTTTTGCCCGAAATCTGGATTTCAAGCTCGGACATTGTGGATTACAATTTCAAGGGATTTTAATTTTTTGCGAATTGTAATGACCAATACTTCTGGTGGTGCGGCTGTTTTCGTGAGATCTTCCCAAAACTATCAAGTATCGTCACCAAACTTTTCATCCGTTGACGTTGAAAATCAACGTTCAACTATAAGAAATATGAAATTTTATTTCATCTTAATCTATAACCTACATGGAAGTTAACATCATCAGTAATGTCACATTAGCACAATGTGCTTAGAGTTAACATCCTCAGCAATGCTGCATCAGCACAACGTCAAGCAAACAACAAGCCAGACACGCGAAGATCAAATTTGTTGCCTCCAATTGTAATATGAATTCTTTAGAAGAATTCCTTAGAATAAGAATTTTTTGTATACTTTTTATGCAAGCTAAGATAATATTAATTTTCTTATAAAAAATGTGTTTACTGGATTAATAAATCACCGCATTTCCACTACGAAAAATAAGTAATCCAAACCTTAATATACACAAATATTTTAAGATAACAAGCTATAATAATTCAGTGAATAGTGAAGTCACAAGAATTACAAACGCCCGAATTGCAGTGGCAAATTTAGAACAAATTCAAGCAACACTTAAACAGATCACTGGAGCTTTAAATGCCCAGATCGAAATATTAAAAAAAATGAAAGACGATTAGATAAACTGGAAAATCCTGAGATTTCCGCAGCAGCTCCAACAACGCTAGTTACTCCAAGAAATGATTCTGTCAAGGAACTACAGATTTTTGACGGAAATCCCGGCCAATACCTTTCATGGGTGCACAATGTTGAGAATATATTGCACGACTACAACAATCTGATGTTCATTCAAATATACCGGGTTATACTTCAGCATATCCGCCAAGAAATTCGACGAAATGCCGACGCAGCGTTGATCTCCTATAATATTTTCAACGAAGAATGGGCATCCATTAAAAAATGCCTGTCATTACATTATGCCGATAATCGAGATCTCCGCACATTGGAACACCAACTGAGTACACTATATCAAAAACACATGACGTTGGACGAATTCTATGCCAATGTAAATCACCAATTCTCCTTGATCGTTAAAAAAATCAAGACAGAAGATTATTCAGTGGAGACAATCATAGTTTTGATCGAAACTTGTCGTAATCGAGCACTGGACGTGTTCATCCGTGGATTAAGTGGTGTTACACATTACCCGAGGCGTACGCATCCTGCTTAGAAATTCAAAACCTGAATTTCAGGAACATGGCCATACACAAGAAAAATATCAACAATGTTGTAACAGCCCCGATAAATCACATTTCTTACACACACACACACACTACCTTCACCAAAGAATAATAACGCGCTACCATTTCAACGGAGAAACATGGCATACAACATTCAACATCATAACTACAGCACTCCTGGTAATACTGATGGTAATCAGAACTCAAACAACTTCCCGCCACTAAGGCCGAACTATCCGAAACCACATCAATGCAAACGCGACAAATAAATTATATCAACCGTCCCGTCCCACTCCTCAGGATAACCTGGTAGCAAGATGGGAACATTCTCATCTCCACGAACCAAGAAAACAGCAACGAATCAACCACTTGGAAACGCAAACGGAGGAGGACTATTATAACCAATTGGCATTACAACACCGAACAAAAGATATCCATTGACGAGCAAGATATAGAAGATAATTCGGAGGTAAATTTTATGACGGAAGCCTCTCTAGCGTACCATACCTAGAGTATCGGCTTCGATACGTAAATATACTTAAGTTCCTCATCGATACAGGAGCCAATAAAAATTTTGTAAAATCCGAATTAGCCATTAATGCCAAACCAACCGAAAATCAATTCCAAATCAGATCAGCTGGAGGTGGCATCAAAACTAGTCACAAAATTAGTGGACCATTCTTCAAAAGCGTGGGCATCAACACTACCATCGACTTTTTCATTCTACCAGCATTAAAATCATTTGATGGCGATACATTGAAGGAACTTGGGGGCACTTATTGATCGAAAACACAATGAATTGATAATCACACCCAACATACACATTACAAGAAAAACCATCATGCCAAGTTAACAATATAAAAACTCGAGATGGTCATCTTTCACCTAACACAAAACAAATATTGTAATCAGCCATCTCGACATTTGCAATACTATTTAGACCTGTTAATAACTTCGAAACCATCGATACCGATGTACGCGCTAAAATCAAAACCACCAGCGAGGAACCGATATACACTAAATCATACCCGTATCCATACAGTACGAGGCAGGAAATGGACAAGCAAATTGCTCAACTTAATAAGAACAACAATGCCAAGTTAAAGCGCTGGAAAGCTCAGTTGGAGGAATACAATTACGAGCTTATTTACAAACCTGGCCGTACCAACAGGGTAGCTGACGCTCTGTCAATATTGGAACTTGAAGCGAACACATTGTCCACAACTGGAACTATTCACAGTGCAGAGGAGGATTCTGTCGACTTTATTCTATACTGTGATGCACCCATCAATGTCTTGTCCACCCGTCCATGTCAGGAACCAACTGATATTTCAGAAAGGTCAGGATATCTAAGCTCATGAACAACCTCATCCCGCTTACCACAGATACTATATTAGCCTGCCGGAGCTAAACAAAAATATTCTATGGAAGGCCCTACAGGAACAATTGCACCCAACCATCATCAACGGAATCAAAATCTCGGAGGAGTGTTGCTCTCCAAGAAACACCTATTCCAACATACCCTGCATAAATTCTTCATATGAATAGAGTGGAAATCAAAAAATTTGTACGTGATAAAATCATCAAAGCTCTACATTATTTCACTGCACCTGGCATACTCGTGATGGGCAATGAGAGAAGTTTTGTGAGTCCTATCACAACGGACCACTTAAAAGCAATGGGTATCCAAATTTATTTAACACCCTCCCAACGATGTGAGGTAAATAGCTCTATAGAGAGAGTTCATTCTCTATAATGTACTGGAAATAGTTCGATGCCTCCAGAACGAGTACCAACTGTCCACAAAAGGAAGCCCAAAACGATGGCTTTTTAAAATCATCATTCGAAAATAAAGGGCCTAAATTCTAAAGTTTGCTACAAATTTGGAAATGTTTTATTTAAACCTAAAGAGCCTCAGTCAAGAGGAAATAATCTTATATTGAAATCAAACATTCCATAAAGAAACCTTTCAGGTTCACTAAACAGATTTGGGACGCTTAATCGATCCTGCCCTCGAAATGATCTACCACTCAGATCTGGTCAACCAGATAGAAACGGATCCGGATCAATACGTAATAGAACGATAGCATGGTCAAATGGAGGTCCATCAAGTATAGGGGTTCATTTAATAAAACTTCTGGTGGTCTTGATTTTCTCAAGGCAACCTGGAGGTTCTAATCGCGAAGGTAACAGTGGAGATTAAGAAAGAGGAAATAATTTTAATAATTCAAGAGAAGTTTCGACTGGGTCATCAATTCCAAACCAATTAAATGAATTTGCAAACAACATTGATAAATTGCGATCAATTTCAGGAAATTTACCAATTAAAAATTTTTTAGGATCTTGATTGCTGATTATTTATATCCAGAAAATAAAAGTTATTGTGCCGTCTTGTGCTTTACTAACTATTGACTACTTAGGTGTCTGTAGCCGGGTCAAGTACGGTAGGTCCGGCGTATCCGGGATCCCTGGTTAGCCTTGGCCGTACATTCTAATCAATCAATCAAGAAGTAAGATATAACAAGCATGACGCCCACATGTAATGTCGCTCTCATTCATTTAGTAGGTAAAGCGTTGGCTCTGTTATTCGGGGGATCCGGGTTTGACTACCACTGGTAAACAGTATAAAAGTAGCGGCTGGGCGTTTCAAACGTGCCAAATGTTCTAGATATAACGTCAATTTCCTCAATCCAAAAGTTATTCGGAGCTGATAATATGTAATATATGAGTATGACACTAAGTCAACATAGTTTTATGTCAAAATGATCAACTGCAACTAACCTTACGAAGTTCACAAGCAGCACGATTATAGAAATTGAAAATTACAAATTGCATTCCTATTATGAAACATACAAATATTCGAAATGACAAATTTACACTTATATTTAAATAAATTTATATAACAAATTCAATAAATATTTTAAATTTATCGACTTTTTATTAAAATTCAAAAAAATAAAATAGCAGCAGACATTTAGTTTTTATTGCATTTTTGGGAAATCCCAAAGTTTCATAACACCAATTTTATGATTTCGCAAAAAAGAATGCTTGTAGTTACAAATTTAGTGTTCGCAATCTATTTGTGACCTGGTTTAAATCGTACTTGAGCAACCGTACCCAATATATCGAAATCGGAAACAAAAGGTCTGAATTAATTTTAGACACCTCCGGTGTTTCTCAAAGCTCCCATATTGATCTATGGATCTACACAATTTTCAAATCGGGATCACCACAGGAATTCATAATCCAAACGTACTAATGTTTGCAGACGACCTTAAAATTGATAAAACTGTGGAGAACATTAACGATACCCACAAACGGTTTGGTTTGATTCCAACCGTCCCAAATAATATAATATTGCTGGCATAATCGATACATCATGATGTTTAAAAAATTCCTCGGCCCAAATTTATTAAATATACAAGCACAATATTCTTTAATTATACCTTTCAATAGTTTCCTTGTATCTGATTACCCCATGCAAGAAATCTATCAATCAGGCGCAGAGAACAATGCACTTTTTGCGTTGTGGATTTTAAAATATTGTTTGTGCTTTATAGCCTGGACAGACTGACGATTAGTTAAACTGGTTTAGCTAAATTCGGTCAAGTACTCTAAGAAATAAAATTCAATTTAGTTCGATAGACTACGAAAAATTCAAAAATCTGCTACCAAATTCAAGATTTTCTATGATGAGATTGATTGAATTTTGCTAAACCAGTTTAACTAATCCGCACTCTTTCCAGACTATTGGAGGCTTGGGTGAACCTAATAATAAATAATTCGACAATTAATTAACCTAAAATTAATTTTTTTTTAAGAGGCTCTCCCAACTCTTTCGCGGTTCGCTTGTTTACGTCCTTACCTTTACGCCTGTATTGGCCAATTCGAGGACGTACGGATATAGGTCCGATTTTTTCACCATCTGCACATTGCATAGCTCCATGCCAGCCTATACTGGCATGGAAGATGGGTCGGCCCATGAGCCCCGTACTCCGACAGGGGGTCATAGATGTGTTCCTTCTCATCCCAAATCGTAATTTGTTGATGAAAATTCCATGTGCATCCTGCCCCTATCGGGATTCGAACCCGGTACCTCCCGATCCAAACGCCAAAGCTTTAACCACTATTCCATTTGGTCGGTAAAATTAAATTTTCGTGTTAAAATAAAAATTGTTGTTAGTGTATTGTGTTTTACGCCACCTATTAATAGATGGTCAAACAAAATGGTATCAGGGACGTTGATTTCTGGCTAAATACAATTTATTTCTAAAAACGCATACAAATTCAAACAATTTCTATTTTACAAACATTTACCGACATTTGGCCAAACTTAAAAATTTTAAGTTGAATTGCACAATTATTTTACTTCCTTAAACTGTTACATATTTCTTACTTAGATAGATTAATTTAACCATGCAGTTAAATGTCAAAGCATTCACTAAAAATAATAGTTTACGTGTGTGAACCAGGAACATTAGGGACAAGTTCGAATTTCACATGATGAAAATGGAAGATAGATTAAATCGGGCAAATAAGCCAGGTGGAAAATATATGAATTCATATTCATCGCCACTCACGGCTAGCGATTCGTTTTCAATTGTTTTGAAATTTTAAGTATGTTCATCATACTAACCGTGTAGGAGAATCACGTTTTTCCAGTCGCAATTTACGTTTCTTAAAAACACGATCAGTTTTAGCTGATATACGTTAACGAAGCATCTCTATGAAGTTGAGCGTGAGCACCAAAATAAATTCTAAAGTCGTTGCCACCCACTTACTCGTAGATAATAGAAATCTCAGATAGTGGATGAATGACCAACAAAATATTTTAGGAATACATGTAAAAACATTTCAATTCGATTCTAGTAAACAGTTTAATTACTTTTCTATTTATTTATTTCGAAGATATAGTACTCACATGACGTGAAAAGTAAGTACTTTATGTCTGTATTTATTATTAAGTAAAAATAATATTCTAAAGAAAGGAAAGAAGCGGAAAGGACGTACGAGTGAGAATTGAACAGAGCAACTCTCGCGTATTTTCTACTGAAAGCATTTGATGATTGCACAATTGGAACTACTCATCAACAGATTTCTTCAAGATATCTGGGAAAATCGTCTGAGATCCGGGTGTCACATACTGTCCCGTTTAATATGTGTTCAACACTACACATTTTAATGAAATTGTCGAAGGTCGAAAATAGCAACGTTTCAAAATATTTCAAAAACCTCGCTTCATTTAAAAAGTTATGATGGATACTTTTTTTATTATCCCTGCAATTTGTTCTGGTGCCAAGTCTCCCCCAAATCTTTCGCGGTTTGCTTTCTCCGTCCTCACTTTTATGCCAGTGTTGGCCAATTCGAGGACGTACGGTTATAGGTCCGATTTGATCACCATCTGCACATTGCGTTGCTCCAAACCAGCCTATACTGGCATGTAAAATGGGTCGGCCCATCAGTTTTGCTCTTCGACTGGGGGTCATAGTTGACAAGGGGTCATCTGTTGATGAAAACTCCCTTTGCATCCCGTCCCTATCGGAATTCGAATCCGGTAACTTCCGATCCAAACGCCAAAGCTTTAACCACTGCGCCATTTGGTCGGTACACGACATTTTATATACGGAAACTTTTGTTCCACATTGTGTGGAACAAAATTTTCCCAATTGACTTTGTTTTGAAAATTTTTGCGCTAAACTTATTTCTTCAGTAGGCCAGAAAAACACAATTTGGACAAAAATGCTATGAAAATATTTCTCCCAATTCTCTATTCCCATAAAGTCAGAATCGTGCCTCAGCGGACTTTTTCGAGATTAATTTGGTAATTTAATAATTTTCTTGTAATAACTAAAATCATTATTGTTTTTTTCTTTAAATTTTCATTATTTCTATTGCAGTTTAAGTGCTGCTTTACATAAAAATGAGACTATCAGAAGCATGTGAACAAATTGGAATTACTGCATGTTGTTATTTTTTAACCGCAAAATGGTGCTAGGTAAAATGAAAGAGGAAGTTAAAATATTGTGCCTAGGCGTTTATTCTCGAATAAAACGTGGTTATTATTTGCGGGGTAATACTGTAGGAATGTCAAAATTAAAGAATTTAGTAAATCAATAATTCCGAAATAGAAAATTTTATAAACGTTGAAGATGGCATTTACAATACAGAAGATAATGCGTGGACCCAACAGAGCAACAGAAAAACACTAACACCAACACAAGGTGGGTCACTTAGTCCAGGCCAGCGCAGAAATCGGCCCATATATATTAACGAATAATTTATGTGATTTTGTGTCAAAATGTGAACTTATTTGGCCCATGGGATAATTAGACCAGCTAATTGGAGAGAGTTGTGTCTAAAAAAAATTAAAACGTAGACTAATTTACAACCATGTGCCTAATTATTAGGATTACAAAGGCATACAAGTTATTTATAGAAGTCTCTAATATTCATAAAATGAAATTTCCCTGATATTCATTTCTAAACTGCAAACTTAGATGTCAAATAGACAGATTTATAAATCGCCGATCAGAAATATTTTGGAGATTGAAAAATCTTAACTTATTTAGCAAATTTTAATTAAACATCAGTACCATTTGGTTTTGTGCGATCTATAAATGTCTTGTATGAACTAACCTTCATTTCCTGTTAGTCAGATTGTATTTGACGTGGAATTTTCTAATCTCTTAAACAGTGCGAAACATGGTAAACTCAACCTATGAAAAACAGATTGTTGCATCTTAAAACCATTCTCACGAGCAAAATATATGAACCTGTGCCAAATTATTTTAACGTACTTCAATGACACCATCATCCCAGGCTCGTTTCACTGGTATTTCAACTGTACATATTTCCTACGAAAACGCATGCATTAAGGCAATGGAAAATAAAATGACGGCTACACGGTTACTCTTTTGAGCTAAATATCAAATTCGATTAGTTTAGTAGAATGATAACAGATTTTTCAGCTGGGATTGATTCTTCAATTCGAATTCCAAAAATTAATCGTAAACATGTACATTTGCATTCATAAAACGGTGAATCTTAATTGTTGCTTAAAAGTTTCCGACCTCAACATATGCAGATGGCAGCATTCGTCAACAAAAGTGGGGAGTGTGTTTGCGCAACCGTTGACCCGTTTTCCGAGCAGTTGTTGTTTAACAATTGTTTGAGTGAGTTCATTGAATATTTTTGTAGAAAAAATATAAAAAATCGAGTATCGAGCTGTCACTAAATATTTATTTTGGAGGGGACTCTGCAACATCATTTACCACCGTGACATCTGAATTTAAACATGATCGTATCAGTTATAGGGTGAGTATAAACCTTCGGGACGTCCAAAAACTGCAACCACTGACGATAATATCGCTCAAGTTCACCAAATGGTGCTAGACAAGAGTCAAATTAAAGTTAGAGAGAATACCATTACACTTTAGAATCAAAAATGCTGTCAAAACAGTGAACTGCCAAGAGGGAATCGGCTTCAAAAAAGGCAAAGACATTCTTTCGGCTGAGAAAGACGACTGTTTTCAAGGACCGTCATGGAATTATCTTAATCGATTATCTTTAAGAAGAGAAAACCATTAAAGAAGCATACTACGCATAATTATTTGGCAAGCTGAAAGTATAAATTGCGGAAAAACGAACACTTTTGCAGATAAAATATAGCTCCACCAAGACAACGTTATCTCAAACCCCAGCGATTTGCCATGGCGAAAATCCATGAATTATGGTTTGAACTGCTTGACAACATAAAAAAATATTTTGCAGAGAACGACGTGGAGTATTATTTGGACGGATTGAATTGATGCAAGCATGCTGAGGGAAGTGTATATATACAAGGAGGAAACTTTTCACGACCGTAAGCAACTTTGAGTCATTTTATCGGTACATTATGGAATAAAAATGACATTCTGCCATTTCGATATGAGACGTAAGGTGTTTAAAAGTGTTCTATAATTTAAAAGTGGCCAGATACTTCACACCAGTTGTTGGTATGTGATAACAACATCTGTTGAGAAGACCATATATATTCTACATCTTATCAGTTTGAACTAGGTCTATTATTCTCTTGATAATCTCAAATGGAAGCAATGATATCTGGCTAAAAATTACGCATAATTTGGTATCCAATATGCAATATTCGTTGCTTTTATTGTGCTTAATTCCACATAATTATTTATTAACATCTTCGCATCTCAACATAACATAATAATGTATTATACCATCCTATACAAAACTACAGATGTTGTAGCCGTGTCCAAAAAACCTTTCAACAAATTTTTGTCCGTACAGCAAAATATAAAACCTTTTATCAGTCAACCATGTCAATTATAGTGTGAAAGTGCTGAGTTGATTTTTCGTTACATCTAACATCAATATTATGTACGTATGAATAGTGTTTAGTGCATGTACGAGTATCACTTGATATACCATAAAATTAAAAATCACACACACACACACACACACAGCCAAACAAAAAATCTCTAATTTCTTGCATGTTAATGTTAAAATAAAATATTTTTTGGAAAAATTATTTCACCGTAACACATCGATGGGTGGCCAGAGTTGCTCAACATTTTTTATTATTTACGGATCGAATTTTAGCAGGATCGATTATACAAAAATTTATGAGCACCATAAAGTTTCACAAACATTTAGTTGACCACGGTTGATGTAAATTATATCCGTGTTCCAAAACTAACAATAAAATCCAGGAAATGGTTACGAAATAAATCGAAATGTTGTATGTAGTAGGTAGATTCATGCGGTCTCCAGGATGTGGTTTACGTCTATACATAACAAAAACAGATTATTGGAAAAATGAGAATATACGCACCAATCTAATTTTTCATCTCGTTACAATATACATGCATATCAAGAAAATCTATTTGAAAAATTGTGAAAAATCCCAGAGAAATGGTTCACTTAATTTTTTGTTACTTTTTGGGAAACATAACATCATGTTGTGTGTTGATAATCAACAGCATGGTTTTATTCATTTTAAATATTGTTGATGGTTAGGCAAATTCTCTATACACACTGGACATGCGAACATAAACCTATTTTGGATACCAAAGAAATATGTATCGATCCCTACAAATATCTAATCAATCTTGCGTTACCGCAAAATAAAAATTTATTTGATTTTTGAGTTTGGTTGTATTTCGAACTAACCAGATGTCATTTTGTTAAATCTTAAATGTGTCAATATCGAATAAAGGATTCATTAATATTTTAGAAAATATAAAACAACATAAAATGGTATGTTGAACATAAAAATGGATTGTTGTACAAAATAAAAATAAATTGTATGGGAATTTAAATTGGTTTTCTGTTGATGTGTTACTCATCCCCTATGGGGATGTCCTTTCATTAAAAAATCATTGAAAAAGGTGACTGTATATATTATGGATCGATTTTATACAACCGCCCAGCGTAAGATACACACTTCCTTATGAAACGACATATGTGTCTATCGTTGGTGATCAATTTTTAATAAAAACCGATCGCGAGGCAAGAAAATATATCATCTTTAAGATTGTAATCTTATAAAATAATGAAGAGACATCAGGTTTGTTTGCCTTGTTGCATTATTCATTGAATTAATTGATCGCAGCGTTATCAATAATTTGTGATGTAAATTACTGGATATTTAACGTTACAAGAAAAGGTGTTTTATAATAAAGTGTAGAGGTGGAAAACGCCTGGTTAACATTATTAATATTAATTAGTATTTATTCAGGCCATTACATTAATGGGCTAACAGTTTGACCAGCTGTACGACTGCTTCCTATAATAATCCAAAAGTACGTGGCACAAATTTCAATAAACTAATGCGAAAAGTTTGAAAAATTTCATTCAATTTACCCCATATCTAAGCTTAACAAATTATAGTGCTAATGAAGCCTCACGAAGAAGCCAGAATATTGATCTGGAAATTGACAAACCCGGAAAATTCATTGGAAGTCGAGCAGCATCGCCTAATATACGCTCTAATATACGATCATTATTGATTGACTAAAAATTAGACAAGTTTTAACAGTTTTTCATGATACACCATGAATCGAAAATTTAAAACAGTTCTGATTTGCTTAAAGTTTGGCAAGAAATATATGTATATGAAGAAACAAATTCTAAGAGTATCATTTCCATTACATCAACCCGGAAAATTCGTATAAAATGTAAATCAAACATTTCCGTAAAAATAATTTTTTCTCTAGAACAAAATTTTCTGATCCTTCATTGATTTTGTAAAAATTCGTTCGTAAAACACCAGCACCAAAACGCTGAATTTATGAAATAAATTGCTGATAAAAAAATTTTGCTTCGTCCAAAATCTTAAAAACGAAGTGCCACATATCATACCAGAATGAGAAAAATCGTTTCTGTAAGAGCCACAATGGTAGTTTGGAGTACTAATACGCCTAAAGCGCCAAAACGATTGGTTTATCAACTAAAGCTATAATTATGAAATTGATTCTTATTTTAAGACCATTGATATGATATGCTAATATGTGAATAATAAAAGTTGTAACTGCTGCCAGCGCCACTATGGAAGTTTTGAGTACTTAGGTGTCAGAAAAATTTTCGCCAGGCAGCCACATATACTGTGGTTATCGACACAGGGATTCCATGGCGTGGCATCACGTATTATACACTGATCACTCACGTCAAGAAGCTCATCGAGAGTAAAATTCCCATCATCAGGATTGGGAAACTTGGCCACTTCATATACACTAACACTTAGCCAGAATTGACAATTTAAGAAAAAGGTTTGTGGTTTATAAAATTAAGTGTCTTGATCATAATTCCTGCTATATCAGACACACGAATAGAAGTCTGGAACAACGGATACATGATCACAAGAATAATGGCCATTTTAGAAGAAGCAACGGATTGAGTACGGTTTTGCCTACGCATTTGATAGAGTTGAAACATAACTTCGGTTGAATTTTGAACATTGAGCAAAACACATCAAGAAGGAAGCTGCTGGAGATTTTGCATATCAGAGCTCATTCCAATGCTGTAACTTTAGGGTTGACAGTACCAAGTTTACCCCTCTTATAGCAAAACTTAAAATACGGTTCGCACACATTTAATACCAAACGTTAAAAGGTCAAAAATGGTAAATGGCCACCGAGCGATGTACACCAATTTCCAACTTCGCTGATGTTAAATCACAAAATTTCACTGTTTACGTATCGTTTTATGTTTCTTCATCACTTTTAACGTAATTGTGCGCGTTCTTATGATTTACTGTCGGTTTATCGTGGACAATTTATCCTGAACAATTTACCGTAGAACAATTTATCGTGAGGACAGTTTATCGTATATCACAATTAATGTCTTGGATTTGAAGTATCTTAAAACATAAAATTTTTTTCACAGTGTATTTCGTATAAGAATTCGGTTAATTTTACTCGATTATGATGGGATTGGGTATGTTGGATGGAAATGGAATTTTCAAATGATTTTTGAAGAAGTTCTGGAATATGGCCATCTGGGACGAAACTCAGACATGATTTTTGGAAGAACTAATGGAATATTGTCACCTGGGACCGACTGGTGATAGACGTTAAGGCATCCAGTCTTATCAGAAACTTGTTTACATCATGAGCCCACGATACACGCTTGCTTACATCGCCCCTTATCTGGCAGAAACTGATGAGGTATTGGTTTTGCGGTATCAATAACTTGCCCAGACGTGTAGTGTCAATAACCAGAAATAAAATTTCTCTTGAATCGTTTTCATTAGACCACCTAATTGAATTAGAGTTACCTAGCGAGCGTATTAATCAAGGAATTTTCGCCCTCATATTACCTTCAAATATAATTTAAATAGATTGACGATATAGAACTGAAAATCTTAAAATTTTACAAAAATAAAGAATTGGCGAAATCCAATACGATTGCTATCAAACATTCTCAATTTTTATTAAAGTACGAAAACTTCATAACGAACAAAAAGTTTGGTTTTCTTTGAACATTCTAAAATGAATAAATGAATGAATATTCTAAAATGAAACAATCAAAAAGGAAAGCTTCCACCTACAATTTGAACAAGTATTCCAATAAAAATTTCATATTTTGCCACTAGAGGAAAAATTGACAATATCTTCATCGATTATAACCGGAACACACGAAACGTATTTTGTGGATGCAATAGCGAACAAGCCCGAAATTTGAGTTGGACTACTCATCAATAACATCATCAATTCGTAATTAACTTAATACCTATTAGCCATCATATTTGCGTACTCAGGTTCTGGGCTTCATTTTGATATTTCATTTGTCAATATCCAACCACCAAGTGAAGATAAACTCAATTAAATCAGTTTTCCAAAAACAACATCATGGTGTCGTGAGCAAGATACTACAATACGGCGTCAAAATATTACTGGATGATTTAAATTTTAAAATCAGAGGCGCTCACGAGGTATATCGCCGCACCATTAGTTCGAACTCCGTACTTTGTGATTTTAAACAACAAAGGGACATGAACCATTCTTGTAATTTTGTTCTACAATTCGTTGATTCATTAATGATTGACATTTCACTAGAACTATATATATGAGTTTAAAACGTGGTGCCAAGTAGTTGCGAAAAATATTCCAGAACTTCTTCCAAAAATGATTCTAGAATCGCATTTCCATCTAACATACCCAATCTTATCGTAATCGGTTAAGAATGGGCCAAGTACCTTCTCAGATGGACATATTTAAGAACTTCTTCCAAAAATCATTTAAGAATTCCACTTCCATTCAAAATATACATAATCCCATAAATATCGGTTCATAAATGGCCGAGTACCGTCCCTGGAATATGGCTTCCAAAACATCTTCCAAAACCATTTAAGAATCCAATTTCCATCCAACATAATCGGTTAACAAATTACCGAATCCTGTCCCAGGTGGCCATATTCCAGAACTTTCTCCAAAAATCACTTGAGCATCCCATTTCGATCCAACATACTCAATTCCATCAACATTGGTTAAGAAATTAACGAGTTCCGTCCCAGGGAGCCATATTCCAGAACTTTTCCAAAAATCATTCTAGAATCCTATTTGCATCCAATATAACAAATCTCATCATAATCAGTTAAGAAATGTCTGAGTTTCGTCCCAGATGGCCACATTCAAGAACTTCGTCCAAAAACTGTTAGAATCCCATTTCCATTCAAAATACAAAACCTCATAAATATCGGTTAAGAAATGGGCGAGTTCCATCCCAGGTGGCCATATTTTAGAGCTTCTTCAAAAAATCATTTAAGAGTCTCAATTCCACCCAACATATTCGATCCCATTTTAATCGAATCGAATTGAAAATAATTTTATAAACCGAAGACACTTTACTTTTTTACTAACACATACTTTGTTATACGGTGACTTTTATAAACTACGATAAACTGGCATACGATAAATTGTCCACACGATAAATTTTCCTTAATTTATGTCTCCTACATAACCTCTTATATAGGGTTTTCCAATAAGCAGTTTAATTTTGAATAGCCTGCTATTTGGCAGGCAATTTTTAAGATGTCATCTTTTGACATTTGACAAGTAGTAGTTTCTGCTTGCCATTACTAAAAATGGTACAAAAATGGTGAAAATTTTGCAGTCACAGTTCGCAAGACTAAAGCACTTTTGGGGCGTCGTGAAGCACCTTCTCGGCCGGCAATAGTGAAACTGGTGGAAAAAGTTGAGCTGTTAGGATAAGTTAGTGATGTGAAGAATCGAAACCGTGTGTGTTGCTCAAGAACAACTAAGAATATTGCTGCTGTAGCCCGTAGTGTTGACGAAACCCCAGGTTTGTCGATTCCTCGTCTATCTTTGGAAATAGACATTTCACAACAAACGACATTACACGGTATTCTGCATAACGACTTAGGTCTTAAGGTCAATCACCATAAACGTCGTATCTTCGCTGACTGGGTCCTTCAAATGCATCAAAATGATCCGGATTTTCATCGAAAAATCATCTTCAGTGATGTGGCCCATTTTCACCTCGGAGGCTACGTTAATAAGCAGAATTGTCGCATTTGGGGTTCATAAAATCCAAGAATGATTGTTGAAAAGACTCTCCATTCTCAACGTGTCACTGTTTGGTGCGGTTGTGCAACTGTTACGGTGAATGGATTGCGATACCGAGCTATAATTAATGATTTATTATGGCCAGAATTGGAAGATATTGATGTGGACGACGATTGGCTACCAAGATCTTGTGATTTAACACCTTTAGATTTTTTTCTTTGGGGCCACGTGAAAGATAAGGTCTATTGCTCCAATATCGTTTCAAGACCTTGCAGATGCAATTCGTGAAGTTATCGAGGACGTACAGCCGCAAATATGCGAATTGATCATGGAAAATTTCATGAAAAGGATATGGTGCTGCGAGCGTAGGCATGGTGGTAATTCGGCTGATATCGTTTTCAAATGATAATGGCATACCTTCCTCTTTACAATGAAATAAACATTTATTGATTTCTCTTAAAAAATACTCGTTTTTTGTTAATATCAAAATGAAACCTCTTATTGGAAAACCCTTTATATAATTTTCCCATTTATATTTGAACATGCACTTGAACTTGGAATAATCTGTTTTTACCGAAATGTTGTGCAAACAATTTTTTTTGTTATATATTACACATATTGTTTTGAACATCGCATACCAGATTACATTGGCCAATCTTCTGACAGACTTTATTTTGCATTTTTGCGACCAGGGGCCTTCAAAACGTCGAGAAAAGTGGTTTTGGATTAGCGCCATTTTCATCAAAAACTCCGATATTTTTCAAAACCTTTTCAATACACGCGACACATAAGATTCTATAATAACTGAGTAATTAGCTATTAGCGCCGAAACGGTTGATTTGTAAAATAAAGTGCTGATTACAAAATTGTTTCTTTTACCAAGTCCTTTCAAATCATATGCCATGCGACTGTAGAAAAATGAGACAAATTGCTACTGATTCCAACATCACAATAGCAGTTTTGAATACTAAGGTGCTTTAGCAAAATTTACAGCTTTCCTCGAGACCTTTTCAACGATATACGACAAGTATTTATTGTATAATGAACGAAAAATCAGCTACTAGCGCCAAACTGCTGGATTTAAAAACTAACATGGTGATTTACTATGTCAGGAACTGAGGTAGAGATCCACAAAACTTTATAATTCACTTAATTAAAAATTAAAGAAGATTGACAAACTTCTTTTTTGCACTTTTGGGGTCAGGGGCCTTCAAAACGTCGTGAATAGTGGTTTTGGACCTGAGTTATTTTTCAGGATTTCAGTAGCTTGGTCTTACAGACCGAAGGTAATTATAATTTTCTTTCATTTAACATGATGATTTTCATTGATTTAAATGACTCATAGAAAGTCAAATTGGGTGAAATAGCCGCATCTTCGCATTTTGTCAAAAAAGTAACGGGCACTGATTATTTAAAAAACCCGCTTAAAGCGATTTAGATTTTTTTTTTGTCGCTAAATTGCCACAATTATTATCTATCTAAACGTGAAGTTTTGAGCGCGATCTGTCATTTAGTATACATACATACGTATACATATGAGTGGTACAGTGCGCGAAAGCGGTTGAGATGTGGTAGAAGATTTGTATCAATAAAGTGAAGGAACTGACGGAAAATCGTCATTTAAGTTTAAAAGAGAAAGCTGCTGAACTATCAATCAACTTGATAGAAATATGCAATCAGATTTCATTGGTTTCTAGAACACTTTATGTCAGAAAATTCAACGGTTTTTGTTGTGAAAATGGAATTAGGCCAATTCTGGATTAGAACATGTTCAGTCATTATATTTAATAAACCAACCTGATAGTAATTTGAAATCAGAAGTGCCAACTTCATTGGTTTCTAGAACACTTTATGTCAGAAAATTTTTCATTAAACGCAGTCTTTGTTGTTCAATGGAATTGGGCCAATTCTGGATTAGCACAAATTCAACCACTATATTTTTCGATTGGCAATTTACATACCTGACAGGAATATGCTATTTGAATTGCTTATGACGTGGACTTTAGAACATTTTATTTCTATTGTTTAATTTGTTGTTCACCACAAATATTATTGAACGGTATTCCTCTGTATTTTGTTCGTTTAATATAGTATCGTTTAGGGGCAGGTTTGTTTTTCCTAAATTTATGAATGAAAATTTATCAAAACTATATTTCTATGATAAGCATAAATTTGGTCAATTTAGCCGCTTTTGAAAAGTTTTAAGATTAGGCCTTAAATTATTTCTGGTTTTTACTATAAATCAGGCTTTATCTGTTTCGTCTTTCAGGCGAAATTTGAAATTTTATTGGCCCGTTTTATTGGCTCCTGAACTTGCAATAATGTTTTTCCGTGAGCTCTAATTAGCACAAATTGGGCTTAATCGGTATGCATAGTTTAATTTTGAAATTCGAAAGTTTCCCTGCTGCACTTACCCACACTGAGGAGCTCTGTGCTGCTATACCTTTTTCGTTTTTCTTTTTTGGGGGAAATTCGTTAATTCTCTCTGGTTAATGGAAACCATCTAGGATAGCCAAGTCGATTTTTATGGGCACAGTGGGTAATAAATAGGCTATGATAATTAAGATAATAGTCAATACCAACTTAATGGAAAAGACCAAGAAGTGCAAGTACATACTTGTAAAATAATTTATAATTCTTTACTCAAGAAAACAACAATTACTTGAGGTAAACGCTTATCAACTACAATAAGCGTGTGTATTTCCAACCCGGGAGATCTTAGTCGAAGTGGTGGTCAAAAAGTTTATATTAATAACGGACTGTGTGCATATACGGTCCAGAACAAATATTTTTATGGTATTAAGCAGGTAAACATGGAATTATCAATTTCCCGCTAATTAATCTCCCATCGCTGGTTCGTCATTATAATAAGGGTAGATTACACAGAAAAAAACTACTTTAGTGTAACAAAGTGCCGAGAGATAATAAAAAAGAATACTTAAAACAACAACAACAACCACTAAAAAGGAAATCATAAAAAAGCAGTAAAACATACAATTTTGCATCTGCTATGAATTCATTTTAATTTTAATTTTAATAATTTTGTTGATTTGTGAAAAAAATAAAAATTTAATTTTTGAATATTTATACGTGTATTCCGGAGAGTTGATGTGATATCATGGGGCGCGAGACACTCACTATATGTATATGTAGACACAGAACTATTTAATTTTCATTAAACATAATACACAACACAACACACTAGAACGCACGGCGGTTATACAAGGAGGATTGTTTATTTGAAACAATTAATGTCGGTTTTAGTTAATTTTTTTATGATTAATTTACTTATGTCAAAATAAAAAATGTTGTTTGTTTGCTGGAAGTTTGTTTCGAGTATCACTGTACAATGAACTGAAAATTGAAGTCATCAAAGAATTATTTTTGTCATTACGTTAAAATCAAACGACAAATTTTAGCATGTTGTAGGATCTAATTCAGAAATAAAACTGGATTGACTTATGATTTGAGATGTTTTGATTAGCCTCTTTAGAATCAGTTAAAACATATTACGTTGTTGTACTGTACTTCTTAAGAAATTGCTGATGGCGCTGTATTCTCCCTTACACCCTCACTCGTTGGTAGTGCACCCAAATGTGCACCCAGTTACTCTAGCGTAAATTGCACTAATATGCATAATGTGAAAATAAAAAGTATAAAATATTTAAAATCCCACGGGCATGTATGTAAATCTTTTAATTAAAATACCATAAAATCTTCTTTAAAGTCATAAAAACTACATTGTTGCCTTATTATAGTATGCGCACATTATAGCATACAAACTCATCACATAAGACGTTCCGCACATTATTCACATTAAAATGTATATCACCCTTTTCTAAACATACATACATGTTTATGTATTGACAATAAAATTTCGCTAGATAATAAATTTACATATCAACCCTTTTATTCAATTCGCTCACATATTTTAACTCGTGTATATTAGCTCCATATGATAATGCACCCCCGGGCATCTAAATTTCAATACAAAACTAACTCATTTACACTAACTAATCGTATATCCCTCTAATTTGTTGTTTTGACTTCCTAATTCTCTTGCCTCGAATTCGATTTGTTTCGAACTTTTCTTTTGTATTACACGATTTCATCCCTTTTCCATGATTTTTTTTTGTCTGTATATGGCTTGCGCGTTGATTTGGTATAGAAAATTATCATTTAAATAGGAAAATTTAGCTTGATATGCTTAACACAGTGGATTTGAATTTAACACTCTTGAACGTTTTTTTTTGTTTTCTATAAATCCAATATATATCAAGATAACAGTTACATAAAACACCCTCTTATCGTCGATATAACGCAAAGAGCGAGAAAAACTAATTTTCCAAACTGTATTAAATCGAAATTGAACTGATTTATTAAGCGGAACAATTTTATTTATATTCAACCCCTTGTTAGGAAAAAATTAACTTGAGATTCTCAAATAATGACAAAAAATCAAAATACAGTTATAACGCTGTTCTCTTGAGACGGAAGTTTTCTTTTGTAAAAGGTGCGGCATCTTTTGGTTCGTTATTGAATTAGCGATTATTTCACCGCTCGTTGGGAAATATTGAAAATTTATTTCCAAATTAGTGAGTCAGTTGCCGAATTTGGACGTAAAATGCGTATAAAACTCGATAGAAATGAAGCTCCAAATAAGAACAGTGTATATAGACAGTATACACACGTTCCGCATCGCTCTCCAGCTCGTTCGATGAAAAATATTGCTGCTGAAGCTGAAAGTGTGCGTCACCAATCGAGCACCTCAAGTCGCCATTTTTTACAAGAATTGAACATCAGCGATAGAATTTTTCGAAGAATTTTACACAAAGACCTGGGTATATAGGCCTATACAAAGTCCAATTGGATCAAGTATTGAAGGCAGCTGATCATCTAAATTCAAAAATTGATTTTCGTGTATCACTCGGCAAACTATCATTTAACACGATCCTGTAACATTTCATGATATCTTATTTCTAGAATTAATAAAAAAAATTTGTGAAGGACCCCGGAATTGAGCTCATTGAGAGACCAAGTAAAATAGACCAAATAAAATGTCTTTATGTATCGGCGTCATCGATAATCAAATCGCAGTACGAGGCTAAATTTGCGGCTTTGAAAGAAATTCACTGTGCAATGCCAATTTTTGCTAACGCAAAAAATCTGGATAGAGAAATAGCGGGCACACAAATGGAAAGTGGAGAGGAATTAGTTCAATGAAGTACCGTGCTGTTTAAAAAATAATATATTTTAACATAGGTTTTGACTTTTCCGAATATTTTTAAAATTTTACTAACACAGCCAAAATAAATGCAAGAAACATCAATTTTTTCTGAGCATAGAAGCACGTATTATGCACAAAGGAGTACGTCATTGCTATACGAAAGGAATGAAATGTTTCAAGGCGCCGTGGAGCCGAAAAGATTATATTCACAAATAAATCTCGACATTCTCTACACATGTAGAATATCAATTATCTACGCAGTGTAGGCAATACGGCATCACACTGGTTCCAAGATGCCGTTGAAAATTCAGGCCTTACAAATTAAAAATGCGGATGTAAATTCTCTATATTATGTTTCATCCAACATTTACATATCTAGGTAAAAATGATTTAGAATGCTTTAATATTGCAATAAAACGAAATTGGCGTGATTTAATGAACATGGGGCGCAGATTTTATGAAATCTTCTTGTAAATCAGCAGGTTTCGCCATCGACATATCTATTCGGGTACATGAAATAGATAGCCATGGCTGTAACAACATAACCCATTTTCAAATCGAAACGAGCAATGTTACAACTATAGCCCCGATCCAGTGACCCTATTAAAGTTAGCCGAAAGTTGCCGCAGCCGAAAGTGACAAACACGATTATGCAGATAGTGTTTTGTCTACTTCAGCCGAAAGTTAAAAATATATGGTGGCCAATAAAACAAATGCCATATCTGTTTCATACAGCCGAAAATGAATGTCGATAAAGAAGTTTAAAAATTAGCAAGTTTTAAATGGTTTATAATTCTCGTTAAAATGGTTTGCAATTTAAGATTATGCCAGACAGGCACAGATCTGACTACGCCAATTCGGTGGCCCGCGATCATAGATTTTAAATATAGGTGTTTGGTGGTTCTGATGAGCATAGGTACATTGTGATTATAGATTTGCGTGGTCTGATGAGGTAATAGTGGTGAAATTTTTATTTTTCTCTTCTACTGACTATACAATCGTCCATCATTCGATATTTTGCCGTATAGATACCAATCTGACTATGCCGATTTGATAGCGCCCATAATCATAGGCAAACTTTGATTATAGGTTAGGCGTACGCCTGATGCGGGTATAGGAGTGAAATTTTGGTTTTCCCCATCTTTCGCCAATAAAATGCTTCATCATTCAAGATTTTGCCAGATAGACACCAATCTGATTTTGATTATAGGTTAGGCGTGGGTCTGATGAGGTTATGCCGATTCGATAGACCATGATCATATGTAGATTTTCATTATAGGTTTGGGGTGGGTCAAAGGTAGATTGAGCATTGGCTATCAAATCGGCATAGTCAGATTGGTATCTATCTGGCAAAATCTCGAATGATGAACGATTTTATCGACAGAAAAAGGGGAAATCAAAATTTCGCCATTATAATCTCATCAGTCTCACCCCAAACCTATAATCAAAATTGGCAGAATTGGCTTAGTCAGATTGGGTGAATGGTTATCACCATTTCTTAAGTTATTACCAAAACTATAATTTTAAATCAAGTCCATTCAACTTTTAACTTCTGATTGGTAAAATTTATCCATCTAGTAACAAATTTGGAAGAGTCTTGATCGCAATAAATCTTACATTTAAACGTTTTAATGATAAAATATCGGTATATTCAGAAATACATTTCTTAACCTTTTCAAACTTATATAGAGCTAATTTCAGTACATTATCTCATCAGACCCACCTCATTGTTTTAATCAAAATCTACATAGGAAACTAATCAAACCTACCAAAAAAGTATAATCAAAATCTACTTACGATCATGGACCATCGAATTGACTTAATAAGATTGGTGTCAATCAAGCAAACTCTCAAATGGCGAACCATTTTATCGACGAAACATAAAACCCCAAACATAAAATCAAAATCTACCTACAGTCACGGCTATCGAATCAGCGCATAGTCCGATTGGTATCTATATTTGGAAAAGTATCGAATGTTGGACGATTTTATCGACAGAAGAAAGGGAAACCCAAAATGTTACCCCTATCTCTTACCCCAAACCTATAATCAACATCTATCTATGGTCATGGGCCATTGAATTGACTTTTGACGATCGGTGTCTATCTGACAAAATCTCGAATTAATTTTACCGACCACACATAAGGAAACATCAGACCGATCATTAAAATTTCACCCCTATAACCTAATCAGACCTACCCCAAACATAAAATTGAAATATACCTACATGGAAGAGCCAGATTATATCTACGAACGATGACGAATGATTCTATCGTAAAAGCATGAGGAAACCCAAAAATTTACCTTTATATTTTAAGGAGTACCACCCAACACTATAATAAAAATATATCATTCAAAATTTCAAATCAAAGTTTCACTCCTATAAACTCATTAGACCCAACCAAACCTATAAACAATCTACAAATGATCAAAGGTCATCGAATTGGTATAGTCAAATCGGTGTCCATCTCACGAAAACCTGAACGACATACGATTGTATCAACAAAACATGTGGAAAAAACGAAATTTCACTCTAACCTCATTATACCCACCCAAAACGTATAACAAAAACCTTTCTAGGATCGTAGGCCATCGAATAGCCAAAGTCAGACCGATACTTGAGAAAATCAAAATTTTACCCATCACGTCCCAGCCCAAACTTAGAATTTAAACCTACATGCATACAAGTCATGCTTTATAAACTTTCCATAGTCAGACCGACACCGGTTGTTTGACAAAATCTCAAATAGGGAAAAATTGTATTGTCGAAACAACGAAAATGAACATCAAATTAGTCACATCGGCGTATATCTGTCAAAATCTTGGTATACAAACCTGTTATCAGCTAAACGTGATTGTTGTAAAGATGTTTGTTATTGACTGTTACTTGTTACTTTTGCATCTGTATTGCCGGAATATTTCAATTGAATATTGAACTTAACCGATGCAATCTACATTATCGACATTGTGCGGTTTATGTACAAATTTTAATCATTTAACCTGTATTACCGATGTTTCATGTTGAGCTTCAACCGCATCTGTATTATCGACAGTTTTGGCTGAATTCTTTCGGCTAACTGTAACAGTATTATTGTTATAGCTGAATATTCCAATCAAATGATTCGGATGGTCCAGAGCACCTAGGTTGTTATCATCTCAAGGCAAACCAAAATTGGAAAACGTTCTAAGACTGCGGTCCAATTCGTGACTTATTTTGTTGAGACTGACTTATTTGAAAGTTTATAATCAGTCTCCTGTCGAATGGACTTATTGGAAACTTGCTTGAATTTTGAAGAGCTACCAGTTCGGGTATAATCCTCGCATACAAGTCAAACAAGCCTACAATAAGTCTAGCCGACAGGAGGCTTATTGTAGACTTGCAAATAAGTTGGCCTCAGTCTAAAATAGATATTATGAAAACGTATATACGGAGATACGATTATTAAAAAAATTGCCGCCATTATTCTACTTAATACACAACAAACAAATATAATTCTAACTATATGGCCAATTTAAAATTACATGTATGCCTATATGAATTACGAGTAAAGTACACATATAACATGTACTTGTTCGATATAATTTAACAGCACAACAAGTGTATAATTTGTAATAAATGTTGCACAGTAATCATACCAACCGTATGTACATAACTATAATACAAAGAGGGTGGCGTTTTCCGACCATGGGTGGTATAAAATAATATTTCCCTGTATAATGAAAACACACAGCATAGACTGGGTATATATCAACCAAAATTGTGGAAAATAAATTTATAATTTTTCCATATTTTTCCCACACAATCATTTATTCTAATATTTTTGTTTTGTTTTGCGGTTATTGCCATTTTTATGTACGTACTCGATGGTAAGTATCGGAAAACTATATAGAAAATCATAAATCTTAATAAAAATAAATTGTGAAAAATTATAACTTTTATTTGTTGTAAGTGAAATGTATACTGCCCCTCCTCGTTTGGTGATATACTGATAATTTTGAAGGGAAGTTAAATCAATTTTTCAATATATTTTGAACTTTTTAATTTTTTGGAAAATTTTGTTTGGATTTTCATTCCATTTATTCAAAGTTAATTTATTGAGCGTTTTGTTACAATTTTTTTTTTCGGCTGCGTATTATAAACGCGCACGGGTTATTTATTTGTATATGGTTTGGCTGAACAGCACAATATTCTATAACAAAAAAAAAAATATAAAATTGAATTAAATTGATTGAAATAGTGGATATAAATTAAATTGAACAGCAACAAAAACGAATTAATTTAGTTAGTCGTGATCGTATACAAAATAATTACAATTTCAATATGCAGATATATTTCACCGCGAGCCTTTCAATTGCAAATTCTATACCCAATTATCTTAAAACGGAATAAATCTGTTCCGTTTGAAAGAAACGCATAATTAGACATCTGGAGTATGATAATATATATTCAATCACTCACCAACATAAAACTATTAAACCATCATTCCGTCGATACAGAAATATAAAATAAAGAACCAGTTGGAAAAATGCCGCACCAACTGCGATTTAACTGTAATTAAAACATAATATAACAACTTAATTAAGAAATTATCCGACTACCAGATGCCAAAAATTAATTCATCATCTTAAAGATGTTTATAGATATTTGTATATAGCGCTCAGTGTATACGGTTATCATCTTATTACGAGACTAATGATAAAGTTACCCCTTTTTCGAAGCCACAAAAATAAGTTAAATTAGTGTTGTGTACTATTAATGACGATTGTATATTGTTTTTGTTGTATTTGATTAATAAAACAAATTAATTTAAATTAAATAAAATTAAAATTTTTTATTTTGTTTCTGTTTTGTATGCCTGGCGATATATTTGACAAGAAGTCTTAATTTTTTTTTTTCTTGTGATTATCCGATTGTATTGCACCTGTTTGGTTTTGTATGTCCCGTCCTGTGTTCGGTATCTTTACATGCAGATGTGTTAAATTATTTGTTTGTGTAATATTTCATATAGGTACATAGATAAGATGATTTCTGAACCCTTTAGCTGATAACTTTCTGAACCCTTTAGCTGTTAGTTAAGTTGAAATATTTAGATTAATAGTGCTACTGTAACAGACACCTATCTAGGTATGTGTATACAAAACGTACGTGGAATTAAAAATTTAAGGAATTTCCAAGATGTTTGTCTTATTTGGAAAATGCTAAACGTTTAAAAGAAAAATTGATGGGATATCATGTATTACGCTAACCTGACAAATATTACTAAAGATTTTATACTTCCACCAGCATTTTTCTATTGTAATGGTTTTTATTGTGATTGTTCCGTACATTAGTCTATATTCAGAGCTCTCGAATTAAATACACAATCATAGAAAATGCAACCTTTTAGCGTCAAATCTGAGTGACAACGACTATGATAATCGATACCTACTGATACACAATCAACTTCCCAACCACCCCATAGTTTTTCGTTCATTATCGCTGGACCGCGGATAAATTTGAAGTTTTGACTCAAAGTAAGAAAATTTGTAAGAATCCCATTTCGTAGGCTAAGCAGTAATTTACTAGTACTACAAATACATGATGTTGTCCTATATAACAATGTAAGTAATACAACATCAGTCGTGGCGACCTGATGAGAAGACTGATTTTTTCAAATCAAGAACCTCATCCGTTCGAAACTGATTGTTGGGATTCTTACAAATTTTCCATCTATGAGTCAAAAATTCAAAATTTCCACCAGCAGTTACTCATCAAAAATGACCGAAGTTTTTTTGAAAACTCAAACGTAATTTCGTGGATTTCGTCTCATTAAGCTTTATTCTCCAGCGCTTAGTCCAGTTGCAAACCGCATTGGTAATCTTCTGGAGTTTGCTCGTTGCATCAGCGACAATACTTTCAATGGCCATGATTGCTGTGTCATCTGCAAAGGTGGCTATGGTTCCTTCATCTGTAGTTGGAATATCTGTAGTTGGAATATCCCTTGTATGTAATAAATACAAGATTGGTGCTAAGACACACCCCTGTTAAATACCGGCAGAGATTTTCTTTAGTTCGGAGTATTCATCCTCATATTTCACACGAAAATGTCTATTGGATAAATAAGATCTTAGTATGTATAGCTGTGCAGCTTGAATTCCAGTCCACTGAGCCAAACTTTATCGAATGCTTTGGTGACGTCCAGAAATATGCTGCTTTTAAATAACGTTGGTGATTCTATGCACCTGTTCAATTGTGGAGTGGTTTTCCCTGAATCCATTTATTGGTTTAAGTCTTTTTAGTAATAATTTTCCAAAGAGTTTTAACATACTTGGCAGCATTTAAATAGGTTTTGCTATCATGATTACCTCTGCTACTTTCCATTGCCACGGAAAATATTTTAACCGAAAGCTTGCATTGATTATGTGTAATAACTTACGAAATCCTTTACCTGGTAGAGATTTACTTTGCTTTTTACTTCTGCTTTTAATTCTTTGAGAGTTACTGGGCGTATATCAAAATCATCTAGCTTTTGGATTGACATTATATTTTCATTGACCGTTTGCCTTGGTGTGGTTGGAAGGTATCCTCGAGATACTCCGCAAACAGATCAGCCTTCTCTATGGGACCTCTTGCCCAGGTTCCATCCTCCTTTTTAAGTAGAGGCATTTGCATTTTGAATCTTTTGAGTCCCTTCGTCGCCTTCCACAGAGAATAATCAGAATTTATTTCGTCGGTTAGGCTAACTAGATATCTGTTGATTGATGCATTTTTAACTTCTTTAAGAAGAGATTTGAGACTGTTACCTAAATTATTAAGAATTGTTTTGTTCTGCGGTGTTCTAGTTATTTGCCAGGTTTTACGTGCCCGTCGTTTTTGTCTTACTAACTCTCTAACTTCGATTGGGTAGGATATGTTAAGCCTCTTCTCATTTTGTATAATTTAGGGTACTGTTGTTCTAATTCATCTTCAACTGGCGGGGATTTCTTATCGGTACCTGAAGATTGATTTTTTCTCCAATAATTCACGAAAGAGATCCAAGTTTGTTTTTGAATTTGTTAATCTGGGTGCACTTTCCCTTTGAATTACCATTTCACTGACTGTCATGATAACCGGGGAATGATCCGATACTAGAGAATTACTGTCTTCAATGTGAATGTAGTTCTGGGATGCACCTCTTGCTACATAAAATTCTATTAGGTCAGAAATTTTCGTTCCATCACTTGGTCAGTATGGTGAGGAACCACCAGAGTAAAATTCACATTTTGATGTCTGCCCTGCTTGAAGCAACTCTTTACCTTATGACGTCGTAAGTCTAGATCCCCAAAAGGTTTTTTTCGCATTAAAGTCACCTCCAATAATAAAATCACGTCCAAGCGATTTAAATAGTTTAAGGTAGTCCTCCCTTTTCAAGTTATGCCAGGGAGGACAGTATATTGCAGAGACAGTAAGCTGTCTGTGTTTAATTTGGATCCTTACAGTAGTGACTTGCATAGTTTCTTCTTCGATATTTGATTCTAAATGGTGTTTTATATTTTCTTTTATTTGTAATGCCGAACCACCTCTCGCTCTTTCCGCTGGATGAATGGAGTGATATAAGTTATAACCCCGTATTTGACAAACGAAGATTTAACTAGATGGCTATCAGATATTAAGAAAATTTCGATTTTTTCTGAATTTAAAAATATTTCTATTTCTGGAATAAGTTGCATAATGCCATTCGCATTCCAGATTGCTATTTTGAAAGTTGTGTTCTTACTTAACATTTTTTGTTGGATTGTGTTGTTCTGTTCAGTTGATCAAGTATCATGTTGTTCAGATTACTTTGGTCATCTAGCCGCTTTGTAATAGCTGCAATGCTGTTCATAATGTTTTCTATAATTTGGTTATTTTCAGAGCCCATATGTTTGGTTGAACCAAAACCTTTCAATACCTGGGCAAATGAACTTCTTTGCCCTGTATTGCTTGGTTGTGGGTTTTGATCCATCTGATTTGATATTTGAACCCTTCGATTTTCGTGATTTTGCGGTTGATTTCTTGTTTGATCTCTTAATTTTTGTAGTTGTTTAGCAACCTCACAGCCTCGATAATTAGCCTGATGTTGGCCCTTACAATTTGTATACTTGGCTGGCACATCTCTCCATATTATACATGCCTAGGTAAAATGATTACCTGAGCATTTTACACATCTTGGATCCCGGCCGAAATTTGGGTGTGATGGCATTTCTTGCATGGGGTATGCGTGTTGTAGTTCTCCTCATTGGTTCAATTTTCACCTTCATGTGAAGGATTCCTTTTATTCCATAAATGTTTTGAACATTATCTTTGTTGTCAAATACGACCATAAAAATAGGGAGTCCCCTTTTACTGATAATTTGATTTTCTTCCCGAATTTCTGTTCTCTCTTTTTTAACAATATTCACAGCATCTAGTATTTTAAAACCTTTATTTTGTAAGTCTTCCATTATTTCTTTGTTTGAGCAAGTGTGATGCAAACCTCTTGCCATGACTTTTATAGGTCGGGCCGGTTTGTTCTCGTAAGTGAACCACAGATACTCTTCAGCATTCAATTTCATAGATTGGGTTTCACCCCAACAAATCAGAATTATTTAAGAAATGTAAAATTTGTAAATTTGAAAGATAAATTGCTACATGAGCACAGTTTCAGTTGTAATTAATAAAGGAAAAAATAGTAATTTCGTGGTTCACTCGTATAATAGAAATGTTGAACATGCCGGAAACATAATTCTTATTGGATTCAAATAGATTCCAATAGCCATATTGAATTGTTTTAGTGTTGGTGATAAATTTACACTTGTAATATTCTATAAATGCAAATTAGTGCACATTTTATTAAAAATTATTATTAAATAAAATAAATTCATAAATTACATAATAAAATATGAAAAAGATAATAAATACAAAATATATTAAAGAAATATATAAATACCGGGTCAATAACAATCCACTTCCAGAGGCTAGGGCAAGATACCACTGTGTAGGTTGAATTGGCCTTTCTATAGAGATCATTTTCCTGTATAAGGTTTTGAATAACGCGGAGAAAATGTAACCTTGTAAATAGCAACTTTCCACCGTAAATTTTGGAAAACTCACATATTAGAAGAAAAAAACAATGCTTTAATAGCACTTTACTCCTGTAAAACTGCCATTAACAAAAGATGGTGTTTGTATAGCCCCAAATCATTGGTGAAAGCACAACGAATAGCTGCCTTGCGTATTAGTGGTTCTTTATGGAGTACATCCACTCAAGCACCGGGGATTCTTTTTCATTTAACACGTCTGGATATGCTATAGATAAACAAATGGAAGCGAGTTCAGCTTTAAGGCTCAACACCATCTCCATGTGAAACTGTCACAATACAGGACATTTAACTAGTCTAAGCAACAGAAACACCCCATATACTGCCAACTCAACCATCCCGTTACCATCTTTTGATCAAAGGTTTAGGATTGATATTCCCATCCAAAGAGACTAGATGAGGGAAGCATTTCTAAATACTGCAGATCGGAAGGTTTCGGTGGGCTTTTCTGCGAAGAATTAAATGTAAACCTATCTTTTCTTCATCCGAACTACTGGTACATTTTTTGAGGTGAACTAATCGCGATAAGGAAGGTCGTTGACAGAAGTCACAACCTGTCAAATCGGACCTAAACTAAACTTAGAATAAAAAACAAAATATAAAGAAAGTGTGGATACAAATAAGATTAGGCTCTTGTATTTCAATAAATATCGTTTTGTGTTCTAATTTCGGGTTTGGTCCGACTTTAGATTAGGGTTTAGCTAGCTTTGAAATGAAAAAACCTTTTCCTTTATACAAGCCTATATTTTTTTAACTTTCCAATTTGTTCTCAATCATTTTTTGTCATTGGCTCTGCTAACTTTTTCTAAAGCTTGTATACGACAACAGTAATGGACTGTACAGCATTATTCAAACTCTGTTGAGAGAATATGTCGTTACATTCTGGAAATGCTGATACACCTTTATATTGCTGTACTGTTATTTTGCGTCATCGTGGGTAGTGGGTGTTAATTTGTTGAGGTCTAATAATGAGTAACTTCTAGTTCGCTTAGGAGCCCTATTGATGTTCCAGTTACGTTGGGATCAATTTTGAGTTTAATTTATTTTTGATGCAATGAAAAGTCCTTCCTAGAATTAGTAAGGAAAACCTTAATGGAAAAAGGCTGTTTAAGACAGTGTAAATTTACCAGCGGAAAATTAGAGTTTATGCTACTTGCCACAAGTAGCATCACTATTACGAAAGAGAATTTTTGTTGCGAATTTTTTTTTATTTATTTTGTACCGCTTTTTACAACAAATTGATTGACCTCCGCCGTAAATAAACTCGATATATAAAATTTTTAAATTTTACAATGTTCCATGTTTCCCCGCCATTTCTTAACGAATTATGAAAAAATTTTGGTTCGTAGTATTGGTTATAGAGATTCTAAAGTGAGTTTTGGACACTGGGGTTCGATTTTGGTTCGAAACATAAATTTTAGATGAAGTTCTAGTACCATCTGTCCGTTCTACACGATTAAAATGGATTTTGAGATAGTTGGTTATTGGTGGGAGTTTTTGTGATATAGAAAATAACTTATATGACCGCAGTCCATCAATTAATTTTCCCCAAGTTCTCCATGTAGTCTCATTATGATCTTCGTTATTAAAAACCGAGCGAAAGTATCGGTTACTTGATGAAAATCAGCAAATTATAGTGTTTGATTTTCTATGGCCAAATAACCACAGAAAATCAAAAAATAGGTAAATATTTTAACCAATAAATTTTCCTTGAATTTGTCGAAAGTGTTGGTTCCATATGGGAGTTTTCGAAATATTAGCCCAAAACTGGAAAGAACTTTATTGCCACAGAAAATCAAAAAATTATCGTTAAAATTGTATTCTTATCGCATCGATTTTCCTCAAATTTCCCATGTAGACACAATATGACCTTAGGTATCGAAAGTATTGGGTCATTGTAAGAGTTTTTGAGATATTAGAAAGAAACTGAAACGAGGTCATATGGCCACTGAAAATCTGAAAATAGTAGTAAAAATTTTAACCAATAAATTTAATTTAATTTTCCAATGTGGTCTCAGTAAGTCTTTAGCTATATTAGAAGATCAACAGAAAGTATTGGTTACTTGTGGCTGTTTTTCAGATATTATAGTGATAATCTGAAATTTAATTATTTGGCTGAAAAATTTCAAAATATTAATTAGAGAATTATAATCTATAGTCTTCCCTCCATATTTGTTTGAAATGTCCCAATCTAAAATTCAGATGCACTCCTGCACAACTATTTTTAGAGTTAGTTTTAATTCAGCAGACGAGAAGCGCTTATCAATGGCTTATTTGATAACCTTGTTTAAGCACAAATTAGAATTAAAATATAGGCCTGCGATGCAAATTTAACAATTATTAATTTAGAATTAGCCGAGTTATCTCCAGCTCATTATTCATTTTAGACGTGTAGAATGGACAGGTATCAGAACTTTATCTCAAATTTTGTCGCTAGGATTGGTTATGAATTGGCCAGGTTTAGTCCAGCATAAACAGATCAAAGAATTGTATCCAAAGCCTCACTTTATAATCTCTAGCCAATGTTACTGTGGCAAGTAACGTAATTTCTTATTTTTCGCTGGCAAATTTCCGCTGTCTTATACAGCATCATGGAGGGTATATTGTGTGTGCTCACTGGAGTATCGTATCGGGTATTTCTTCCTGCAGCTGTGTTCATTGCATGTTGACTTGTTGGTCCGCGAGAGTTATTTTATTTCCCTACCTACCCTCCGAATCTAGTAGGCGATGAGCATTCCCAATTTCGCCACTTAGATACACTTAGCTATATTAAGAAAGTAATGAGAGACACCGACCAAAATAATTTCTATATGTAATTTTAAGGACAAATTGGGATCTGCATTCCGAAAATACAACGTCGTTCAGTTAAAATCACAGGCCGCGACGACTCACAAACATTTTGGTTAATATAGTGCTACCCACATCGCTCATATATACTTAACATCATTGACACATATATGTCGATCATAATTGTGCGCCACTAAAATTTTATTTAATCGGAAACAAATTTATGTTCCTTCCAAAAATATTAAATTTTGTCAGTCATAATATTTCCATCGTTAACGATCGACCACACACGTGAAAATTTCAAATGGTACACACACACACAAAAAATATTGTAACATGTCACAAAAATAGACATCTCAATTTTCTGTTTTAATAGTAATTTATTTAAGAAAATAGTTATGTAGTTCTTCTTCTTTATGTATCTAGTTATATGTTGGATATACTCGTATGTACATGGCATATACCTAATTATTATCGTATGACATACACCAGTTTCTAATATACACTTTAAACTTAGAATTATGTATACATACGCATGTACATGTATATACGAGTAGATAAAAGGGATTTATGTTTTATTTATTTTATATACACGAAAATGTTACAGATCATATTTCATGTTTTTATGTTACACGATCATTATTCATATGTGATTCCTGAACACTTGACAAATATATGTGTGCTATGTATACATGGAATAGTATGACAGCCAAGTATTTTTTAATTAGGCATTACCGCGACTTGATCGATTTCCTAATTGTATATGAATGAAACTTTGCGATCAAAGATAATACGGTTTAAATCCGCGGCGGTGTTAACAAAATCACGCAATTAATTTTTAAACTATATGTATTTTGTCTGTTTACAGTTAACCGCAGTTTCTCGTATCGTATGAACCGAGTTAAATATAGAAATTTTATTTCAATGCACTGTATACAACTAAATATTATAAATCATTATGTACGACTTCAAAGTGAATTATGACTTTTAAAATATATGTTGTGTGAAACTAAAGGAAATGATCCTAGAATAATCATAATCATCATAATATGTGGAAGAAGTTTGGAGTCGCATATGAAAATTGACGAAGATTTAGAAGATTAATGGATTGTAATTTGGATGTGCATGCCAGGGTGAAAGAATATTTTTATACTTAATTAATAAAAATTAAAATTGTGTATGTCGTTTTGCATATGTTCGGTTTATAAATCGTTAATTTATTTATCGTGTGAAAATCGAATGACTCTCCTATGTATGTATAGTCAACAACCGCAATTATATATGATGAACTTGTCGCAAATTTTTTTCTAATCCCCAAATGACAACAAGTTCACATACATATCGATTCAAAGCGGTTTGATGAACTGCATCCCTAATTTTTCCCAATAAAATCGATTTTCCCACCAATATACATCGACGTTCTATAAATGGTGGAAATGTTTTTCAAACTTTTATTATATTCCTGTCTTAAATATTTTTTTCGTATAAAATCAATTTATTTTCTATTTTGGTCGGGAAATATTTTCTCGTACTCGCCTAATCCCGAAGGACTTTTCTATATTGATTGGTTTTTTTTTTGCTATATACGAAATAAAAATTTAGTAAATTTCTGAATAAAAAGCTCTTTTCCACGGGAGTATTAAAATATGCACATACACCGCACATCACCGATAAATGATACGATAATTGAATTAGTGTACAGTGAATATCGATATTGAAACAATACAAAATCAATAAATTAACCCAATTCAAGTATTGCAGTAAATTTTTCAATTTTATTCGATTCCATTCCCCTATATAACTAAACTAAACGAAACTAAACTCGCATATGCCAATAAATATTTCCAATGGAACAACCGGGAAATGTATAAACTCATCAAAATTAATCATTAATTTCAATCGAAGCGAAGAACAACACACACAACACAATACACAGCAAAAAATATCAATTTCAGTTAACCACGTCGATGTATTTTTAACTTGATTCTCACACATCAAATTCAATAAATTTTCCTTCGTTTATAACACAATTTTCCAAAATATCAATCGAAATTGGAAAACAAATAGATTTTTTTTTGCTGTGTATATTACAGCCGTTTTCCACTCCCCAATATTTAATGCGATATCGTATTTGTGCTATTTAGTTCTATATAGGAAAATAAATTGGCTGTGCAGAAGTTGTAAATAATAGATTGAATAGAAAATATAGAAAAGCTCAATAAAATTTTTCCGATATATTTTCTATATTTTATTACTTTACATCCATATACAAGTGTATTCACATGCGGAGCTTGCATGTGTAAATACATATTATATTCTTACAAAGGAGGCTGGAAGGCATCAACTATTTGAGTTGAGCATGAAAATGAAATCTGCTGAAATATTTGTCTTCCGTCGTAGCCTTTGAGATGATAGTATCGATATTTGTCTTGCCGGTCGATGTAAATGTGGAAGCGATATCCACAGGGTAGTCTGTCGTCGACAATTATTTAATATTCTCATTAGTTTTTCTTTCTTTTACGTTAGCCAGTCTGATAACGTGGCTGTCTTTAGCTATTAATTAATTGTCTTATTCTCCTAGGAGCCAAATAAGTTAACATTTTGATAATATGAATGAATACTTACACGCTGACCTAATCTAATTCTCATTGGGTATAAACAAGAGCGTTTTCACAACTCTCACCATTAAACGTGTCAATTTAGGAGCCCGTGAAGTTTCTAACAAAAAATAACACGAATACGTTTACGATTCTAATTGGAAAACATGGCGGGAACATAATTCTTATTGGATTCAAATAGATTCCAATAGCCGACATATTGAATTGTTTTAGTGTTGGTGAATTGCACTGTTAATATTTTATAAATCCAAATTAGTAAAAATTTTATTAAAAATTATTATTATATTAAATAAATTCATAATTTACATAATAAAATATAAAAAGGATAAAAATACAAAATATATTAAAGAAATATTTAAATAACTTAAAAAAAACTTAAAAAATAAATAAAATTAACGCTTTAACAAAAAAAAATATCAAATATGTTTATTGAAAATTTTCACTCAAAATATTGAGTATTTTATCAATCTGGGCCAAAACAAGCCACTTCCAGAGATTAGGGCAAGATACCACTATATAAGTTGAATTACCCTATCTATAGAGAACATTTTCCGGTATACGGTTTTTCCTAGCGGAGAAAATGTAACCTTCTTAATAGCAATTTTCCACCGTAAATGTTGAGTTGGCCCAGATTGATAAATACTCAAAATTTACGGTGGAAAATTGCTATTAACAAGGTTACACTTTCTCCGCTTGGGAAAACCTTATACCGGAAAATGTTCTCTAGAGATAGGCCAATTCGACCTATACAGTGGTATCTTGCCCTAATTTCTGGAAGTGGCTTGTTATTGGCCAATATTGATAAAATACTCAAAATTTACGATAGAATATTGCTATTAAATTGCTATTAACAAGGTTACATTTTCTCCGCTTGGGAAAACCTTATACCGGAAAATGTTCTCTAGAGATAGGCCAATTCAACCTATATAGTGGTGTCTTGCCCTTATCTCTGAAAGTGGCTTGTTATTGGCCCAGATTGATAAAATACTCAAAATTTACGATGGAATATTGCTATTAACAAGGTTACATTTTCTCCGCTTGGGAAAACCTTATACCGGAAAATGTTCTTTAAAAACAGGCCAATTCAACCTATATAGTGGTGTCTTGCCCTAATCTCTGGAAGTGGCTTTTTATTGGCCCAGATTGATAAAATACTCAACATTTACGGTGGAAAATTGCTATTAACAAGGTTACATTTTCTCCGCTTGGGAAAACCTTATACCGGAAAATGTTCTCTAGAGATAGGCCAATTCAACCTATATAGTGGTGTCTTGCCCTTATCTCTGGAAGTGGCTTGTTATTGGCCCAGATTGATAAAATACTCAAAATTTACGATGGAATATTGCTATTAACAAGGTTACATTTTCTCCGCTTGGGAAAACCTTATACCGGAAAATGTTCTTTAAAAATAGGCCAATTCAACCTATATAGTGGTGTCTTGCCCTAATCTCTGAAAGTGGCTTGTTATTGGCCCAGATTGATAAAATACTCAAAATTTACGATGGAAAATTGCTATTAACAAGGTTGCATTTTCTCCGCTTGGGAAAACCTTATACCGGAAAATGTTCTCTAGAGATAGTCCAATTCAACCTATATAGTGGGTATCTTGCCTTAATCTCTGGAAGTGTCTCGTTATTGGCCCAGATTTATGAAATACACATTATTTTGATCGAGAAATTTCTATAAACAATTCTGATATTTTTTCTGTCAAAGTTATTATTTTTATTTATTAGTTAACTAATTCTCTCACTTGATTTTAATTTGTTTTTTCTTATCTGTTTTAATAATCATTGAATTTCATTAATATTTTGTATTTTTCAATAAATTATAGTTAAACAAATTTAATTCTAAAATCTCTTCATTCGGAAAATAATTTAACAGTGTAATAAATCTCACTCAATTTATTCTAACTAGAATTTAATATTGAGTGGTACCAACACATATATAATTTGGCTTTTTTGTTATTTTTTTGTTAGAAACTTCGCACCGGTCAATTTAGTGAGTCATGGTCTACCTGGATAACATCCTCATCGTGCACGATTAGTATATGATAAACACACTATTTGTTTGGAATCTTGTGCCATCATGAAATTGGGAAACCCGTGTAACGCGGCGTAACACTCATCATTTGGTTATTCTAAAAAGGATGAATAATTGTAATTATTTAATATTTAATTGTAATTCTGTTTACTTACTAACAGCAAAACTTTAAATATGTCATAATTTTTATAAAAATTCTTTATTTATTCATATTACGACTGAGTCTTGTACCCATTTAGTAATTTACATTGCATAATAAAGTATTTGAATAGTCGGCGTAATCAAGTGATTATCCCCAGTTAAGTGTAACTCCTCCTCAGATTTTCCTCAGTAAGTCTACTGTTTAGTTGCATGATGCTTGATTTCATCCGCGACAAGCTCGATATTTAGATCTCGTGTGTTTGTATGATTTTGATATTTGTCTTCTTGGCACAACCCCAGAGTTGGCTACCATATGTCCATACAGGATTCAGGATTTGTTTGTATAACAGCAGTTTGTTATGGATCGCTAGTTCAGATTGTCTCCCTAAGAGCCATTGCATGTTTTTAAATTTTATGTTTAGTTCTTCTCTATTTTTTTACGTGTTCCTTCCATCTAAAGTCATGCCGAGATATTTAGCAGTGTTTGCATGCGGTACTACTATCGAGTTTAACTTTATTGGTTTATCATATATACCTTTATTGATATATGATTAACTTTTAGATTTGTAAAGTTCACTTGGATTGATTTGGTTTCATTTAATTTAATTCGCCCTTTCTTTGTCCAAATACATATCAGGTTAGTAGTCTTCTGTAATTTACAAGTGGAGTCATTGATGTTCTTTGCTGTAGCAAGTATTGCCGTGTCGTCGGCAAAAGTCGCCATAGTTGCTTCTGTAATTGGTATATCTCTAGCATATAGGAGATAAATGATTGGCCCAAGAACACTTCCTTGTGGTACTTCGGCTGTTATCCTTTTTAGTTGGGAGTATTCTTTATCATACTTTACTCGGAAGTGCATCCCTGATATGTATGATTTAAGAATTTGGAAAAATTGCTCCGGAAGATCTCGATGAAGTTTGAATTCTAACCCCTGGTGCCATACTTTGTAGAATGCTTGCGAATTTGTTTGTTTTCTAGTGATTTCTCGATTACATCAGTAATTCGATGTACTTGTTCTATCGTAGAATGTTTTTTCCTAAATCCAAACTGATGTGAGGGGATAAGATTCCTTTCTTCGGTAATTGGTTTTAGTCTTTTAAGAAGAACCTTTTCAAATAGTTTCGATATCATTGGTAGAAGAGAAATTGGCCTATATGAAGCTTTATCATTCGAAGGCTTGTTCGGCTTAAGTATCGTAATTACTTCTGTAACTTGTCATTGTCTTGGTACATATCTTAGACGAAATGCTGCATTAATTATATGCACTAGTTTCCTCAACGCTTTCTCTGGTAACACTTTTATTATCTGACGAGTTATAAGATCATATCCTGGAGTATTATACGCATTCAGGTTATTCTTGATTTCCCATTTTAGTTCTTTCAATGTTACAGGTGTAATTTTCATTTCATCCTGTTTATTTATCGTCGTGATATTTTCGACTTCCGTTTGTTTGGGGTAAGGTTGGAATGTTACATCAAGGTGATTTGCAAACAAATCTGCTTTTTGTTTAGCATAGCCCAATTTTCTTTATTTTTAATTGGAGGAACCTGAAGTTCGGGTCTTTTAAGATTCTTAGTTGCTTTCCATAATGAATAATCAGTATACTTTTGCCCAGTTAGAGTATTGAGGCCCAGCTGAGGTATTTATTAACTGACTGATTTTTAATATCTTTTATTAGGTATTTTAATTTGTTGCACAAATGGTTTATGGTTAAATACCCTCTCATTTTCCGGGTTTCGATGTTTTTGCGATTTCTTCCGCCCTTTCCTTTAATTTTTAAGAAGTTATCTCACTTCCTTTGGAAAGCTATCATTGCGTTTCATTTCCTTACTATTGTTAGGAGTGATTTCCCACGCAGCACTTTGGATATTATGGATGAGCTTGTCTAGTTCATCTTCTATTTGGGCTGGTCCCTGTATCGGGTTCTGCAGACTATGTCTTTCTGTTAAATGTGTTTGGAAGAAATTCCAATTGGTGTTGGAGCTCGTTAATTTCGGATTGCTCTCTTTCATAATCATTGTTTGGCTAAGTATCATAATAACTGGTGAATGATCTGACGATAGACTTTCACTGTTCTCTACATGGATATAATTATCTGAAATCCCTTTTGTAATAAAGAAGTCTATAAGACCTGGAGTCTTACTGATATCCTTAGGCCAATAGGGTGGTGTACCGCCTAAGTGAAACTCGCATTTTAGTTGTTTCACTGCTGGGAACAGTTCTTTTTCTTTAGCAGTCATTAACCTTGATCTCCAATAGATATTTTTTGGGTTATAGTCACCTCCAATTAAGAAGAAACTTCCTAGTGTTTTGAGAAGATTTGTAAAATCCACTGGTTTGAGATTATGTATCTTGGAGGGCAGTATATTGGTGAGATACTACAAGTTTTTATATTGATTAATTGTATTTTGATTGTTGTGACTTGCATGGAGAGCTTCTCGACTTTAAGTTTTTCGTTATGTTTTATATGATCTCTGGATGTAATGCATGGTAACAATTACGAGTATATCCTTACATTTTGCAGAATGGAGTTTTGGTGAAATGGGTTTCTGATATAAGACATAAATCTACATTATGCATGTTTAAAAGTATATCTAGTCATAGATGTCAAATTTCAAGTTCGAACAAGAGTTACATATTTAAAGTAGGTTATATTGTCGATCATGCAGTTGCTGCAATTACATTGTACCACTTGCTTAACAGTTTTTTACACTGCTAAAGTTAGTCATTTTTAATTTGTTTGCAAATTTAATTCTAGAATTTATTATAAAAAAGCCAGTCAACGGTGCAGAATAATAATATACGTAAATAAAAAAGAAACCGTAATTATCGGTTCATATAGAATCGATACACTATTTATGGGGAAATTTTCCCACAAATAAAAACCAGCCACAGTGGTGAGCGACGATGATAAAGAATTCATATATTTTCCATCCGGTCCATAAGCCCGGTTCAATCTAGAATCTATTTCCACTATCCAATTCGGTTTTTTCCCTAATGCTGGTTCACAGTTTGAAAATTATTTTTTCTATAATATTTTGACATTGCCTTTTATAAATTTATCGATGAAAATTTGTCAGTTTAGTGGAGACATTGTTTTTAGTTTGGCCAAATGTCAATAGATGTCAGCAAAATATCGATGGTTAGGTTTTTTTACCATTTTTATACAGATGGCTTTGTGAATTCTTAATTATGGTTTTCACGCGAACATAATTTGTTATGAGTTGCCAGTGTTGTCAACTATTATTTTCGATGGGTGCCAGATTGTAACTATATAACTTATATGATGCCAACCGATAGTAATAGAACCATAATACCTAAAAGATGACGATGTTATTTTTGATAAAAGTATTTATTAATTTAAGGAATCTATGAGCAATTGGAAATATTGTTGGTTTAGAAAAATTTCTAAATGCGCCCAGAACCTATCAAGTACACATTCGAGCACACAAAAGCTGAAAATTCAAAATAAGCAGTAGTGTTCATAAGGTCGATCGCGATCAACTGATCAATCGCATACTGATAGATTTAGCTTCCTTAACAGACGTCACAGCCAAAATTAGAATTGAATTTTAAATTGCCAAATAAAACTAAACTGATTCACTAAATGAGAATGCTTTACAAAAGTAACTAAGTCTATCTGACATCACATTGTGTCTAGAAACAAAGATAATTATAATTAAAAACCACTTAATACTTAAAATGATATACTTCTGTGGAACATTTTTAGCAGTAATGGTAAAAAAACCTATCCAACATAAGAAAATGTGCGGAAAACTTACATACTCGTTCTGGATAATTGGGTAGATCACTGGTGAATTTAATTTACTTAAAAGTAGATTCGAGTGAAGTATGTCCTAACTTTGTTCTAAAATTAGAAAACCAAAATTAGGATAAATTTAGGACAAACTTCACGTTTCTCTACAAATTCGTGAAGTTTGTACTAAATCCTAAAAGATTGTATATGTATAAGTGCGAGTATAATATCCTTTTTTCGGGTAAACCAATAAAGGTAAATTATTTACTCTTTATATGGATTTTAAAATATATTTAGATTTAATTATTTTAAATGATCAGATTGAAAAACTATTGGCGACATTTTACCATGTGCTGGCCAGTATGACGATTGTGAAATATAATTTTTAAAAAAGGCTTGAGATGGAGACATCAAATTTATTTCGCAGACAAATTGACATTTGAAAAAATTATACTAATACCTTCAAGTTTATTAAAATATTGTGGTCGGTAATAGTTGGTAGAATAAGTTTCTTGCAACGAAGAGATCCCAAGCATTTCAAAAGGTGACTAAAAATTTTTGCAATTCTAAATGGGATCGTGTTGTAAGAAATTCGATTGTGCGAAAAATGATTCGTTGAGCTACATACGACATTCACCATAGGTTTAAAACGTTCGTCGAACAATTAACTATTATAGGATCCAAAGACGCCACATTTATGTACATAACAGCATATTCATAAATGTTTTCGAAAAGACCCAGGCATGCAACCAATTATTTTAAGCTATATCGTGAGGATATGATACCGATATCTTATAAAATGAGTCATGTTTCATTAATTGGTCTTTCGAATAATTAAATTTTAAAATTGTTAAGGTACGCCTATGTAACTCGTTTAAGCGTTTTGCGTTTCGACTAATATTTACAGTCATTCAACGATTGTTCTTAGATGCCAGCATAACAGTACAAAGCACTTGTGTAGCGAAAACTAATTCAAAATTTCAATATTAAAGGCAATTAACGAGCACCTGTCCTATGTCGTTGGATTCGTTTAAGTGTCTACTATGAATATCAAGAAAATTCTATGACGTTGAGAGGAAATACGATGATTTGAATACTAAGCGATTCATGGATGTCTACTGTGTCACGAAGAATTAACTCCAAATTTCAATGTTAAAGGCGATTGACAAACACAAATTAAATTTGGAATTAATTCTTCGTTACACAGTAGACACCCGTGAATCGCTTATGCGGTAGAACTTAAATCATCGTTTTTGCAAAAATTGATCAAGTTCGGGATCAATAACAAATGGGTCTACGTCATCGTATTAAAAGAGGGATAATTTTTATTTGTTTGTACATTTTGAATTTCGTTTTAATTTTTTTTTTTGTTATTGTCATTGCCGAAGTCGCTAGTTTACTAATTGCTTATTAAAGTAGTTGATTATCATAACAAAATTATTAAATTATCCTAACATTGCTTTTGTCAACTGTTTTACTGTTTGACACTTACATGTTTTGTTAATTTTTAATTTTGTCGAAAACTTCACATTCGTTTTTTCGACTAAATTACTGACCAAACTAATTTCGTTTTTGTTCATACCAGTTGATAATAGATGGCGTTACGCATATTGCACTAAACTTTTATTATAATTCGCCAATTTAATTTAACTTTTATCAATTTTCGAAATATTTATTATCGATGTTGGATAGCTAACAATTAAGGGCACAATTGGGGACTAATATATTAGAAAATAATTTAGACTGTACGCTTCAAGCCGACTTTTATAAAATGTCTGGAAGGAGAAGTTTGCATAATATGTAGATCATTCGATCTCTAATGACGTGAATTAAAAATAATAGTTGACATTGTCTATACGAGTATTTAACATTGTATTCGAGTAGTCGACGTTCTCGATGAGTTGTCGACAGTATGAGGTAGATTATGCAATGTAATCTACGCAGTTGTCGACTCGTAATATATCACGTAGATTACATAGCGTTTTTTTGTGTAGACAACGCCAACAACCTAAGAAATGATGTTAAAACCTAAATTTTTCATTATTTATTCTTTATTTTTCGTTAGTTAGTCTGACAAAGTTGCGTCTGGCTAATAGGTAATCATCTTATTATTCAAGGGGCAAAATATGTTTATATTTTGATACTGAAACACATAAATTATAAGTTAGTATAATAAAATAATATATTAGTGGCGACGTTAGTATAATTCGTTAGTACTCACTCATATGCTGATCGCCGTTAAACGCTCATTATAGTGAGTACATGTGGTCAACCTGGACAATATCCTAATGACAAACTTCGTATGATGAACTTACTTAAAATTCCATCACAATTAAACATTTTAATTAAGCACTCATTTCTATCATACACTTTGGGCTCTTCCATAATGTATCTGGTTCATATTTAATTCGCTTACTATATTTAAGGAAGAAACCTCACGAAAGAAATATTTGTCAGTTTCGCGAACAAAATATTTTTAGTTCATTTCAACTCCATGTTTTTTTTAAGTTCGGCCGAATGTCAGTACAGGTCAACAAAATTTATATGGTTCGATTTTTTTACCATTTTTGGCATGTCACTTCGAAATTTTAATTGTGGTTTTCAAACGAACATTCTTTTATGTTAGGCGGTTATGTTTAATACAAATTTGTATTTAGTCCGAAATTAACGTTCGTACTGCATCACGTCGCCTTTTTTGGTTTGAATTTTCGACTAACTATGACGGTTAGCTCATACCAGCGGTTTCTCACAAAACACACCGCGTCTGAGTTTAATTAAAATTTGATTGCAGTTTAGAACTAAATATCAAACATAATTTAATTTCTTAATATTAGAGACACCTATCAATGACTAGCATGAACTTACCACTAATTTAGTTAGTTAGAAATGTTAGCCGCGTTTTTTTAAACAGTATTCGGATCGCGATAGCTTAAGTCAAATTTTGTGAAATTTGTGAAAGTATTAATTTTTTTTTAAATCAAATATCTTAGAACAAATTGCATAAGACAAAAAATCCATCGAAAAAGTTCGAAAGTTTTCTTGTAATATCGTTGTTCTCAACAGTTCTGTATAATAACAGAACTGTATAGAACAAGAATATTACAAGAAAACGATCTAACTTTTATGATGAATAGCTTTATCTACCTTATGCATTAAAAGTGTTACCTACCTGTTCGCGAACACGAACAATTTAATTAAAAAACCGCGGCTTACGACAAAAAATCGACGTCAGGCACCCTTTTGTCCTGATACTAATTTTTTCGACTAAATTACCGGCTTAAACCGTGCGCTGACACCGATTATTTTTCTAAATTTTCGACTAATTAAATTGATGCCCAGTTCTTACAAATTATTGATACGTACCTCTTTGGTTTGGAAACTAAAGTATGCCTGATATTTCAACCAGCAAATCTAGTTCAAATTTATCAATAGCCAATTCGAAACAATATGGAAATTGATAAATTTAACTTTATTGCAAATTTTAAATAAACATGATTTGCTTAATGCTATCTCTGAACCACTAGTATGAATTAACCATGTTAGTTCATATCTGTGATCAATAGATGGCGTAAAACACTATTGTATTGAAATTTTACTCTAATTCGTTAATTTAATTTGAGTTTTATCAATTGTCAAAGTATTTATTATCGATGGTAGACAATTGCCAATTTATTACTTAATTTAGTACTAAATAATAAACACAGTACGCATTTTGGTAAGAACTAGAAATAACAAGTAACTAGTAACGGCTATTTAGTTTAAAAAGTCATTTAGACTTTTAGACTTGTGCCTCACGCCAATTTTTTGCCTAACTTTCGACTAACAAATCGTGCCTGGAGTTTAATTAAAATTTGATAACATAATTAAGATTTATCAATTTTAAGAATATTTCTAATCGACTTTTGACAAATCTGAACTAAGTTTGAAGTTAGATGTAAATATCATGAATATTTTGGTTTAAAACTATTAGAGACCTTTAACAGTTATGAACTCATCTTCATATTAGTTAGTTGGAAATTTAGACAAAAAATCGATGTCAAGCACAAAGGATTAACGAAAAGGACGGTGTGAGGTACACAGTATAAGTTACTTGAAGATACGTTAACAGAAGTGTTAACTATGTTGATCATTCAATTACTGCTGGCAGAATTAGAATTGGGGTTCGACGATGTCTACCGACGAGTTGTCTACGCAATAACTTAAGATTTAGTAGATGACGCGTAATTGCCCATCTCTACGGTATCGACGAGTTTTCTACGAAATCAAGGAAAAATTAGTAAATGACGCGTAAAAGCTCATCTCTAATTCTCACTGTTAAATTACAACTGTCACACTTTAAAACTTCTCAACTTGTATTGTTCTGTATTGTAATTTGCTCTCGTCCATTTATTGTGTAAGCGTATATCGCAATTGTAAACCACTTTACAATAAGTATTCTCTATTATGGCTTCACATGGAATGCTATTGTAAACCCCAATTTTCAATATAGGTATTGGAGGAATATTTTGTCCGTTAGTATCGATGCGCATCGATCAGAATCATAATCGCCTAATAAAATTATGGACTCCAAACGGACTCAAATCGGCGACCTGTGTAAAATTTTTACTTCATGTATCATGAGTTATTTTAACAAACTATATGACAACTTTAAATTTAAATTTTTTTCTAATTTAATGTAGAATAAATTCACACACTTAAATCACCCAAATTTTCGGGAGACGGAAATGAAACAACCCAATAAATTGTATTGAAATATTTGTAATGGTACATGTTGCTCTATGCTGAGAGGGTGCACAAATTTTCGCCACCAACTTGTGTCCTCGTATAAATCGAAAAACAGCAAATCTGAAAATTATATTATTGTAGCCTGCGAGGTGTGAAATTGCACCAGTAGTTCAATTGTATTATCATTATAAATGACAACAATAACAACGCATGTAAAATATTATTTTCACAGTTCCAGTTATATATGGGGTGAAAATATTTTATGTATTATGTACCTACATCGATGAAAATCGTATAATTACATTTTTACCAATTTATCATATAAATATACAGAGATACACTATGAGAGGGAGACGCGCACATTAAACTCCTTGTAATATATATTTTAACCATAGATAACGCACTGTAATTTGCATTCCCATAAAATTACGAGTAATGGAACAAATTTTTTAATGACCGTCGAAAATATTTTATATTCCCAAAATAATATTCAATTATATTTTTTCAATCTCCCATAACTTGAGTCGAGATTACAACACTAACGGATTTATAATATCCGTATCCTTTAAGGAAGTTGGATTTTTTACTTAGTATATGTAAGTAGTTTTCTAACAAAACATGTGTGTATATGATGCGAGTATAATACGAATTGTAAATGCAGCACCTGATTTTGTGTAGCCACCTTGCATAACGTAAATTAACGATTTGTCAAATTTTTTTTTATTTACAACCGATAATAAAATAAAGAAAAATTTATAACACGTTCTGTGTAATCTTAATAAAGATGCAAATAACATGCTATTAAGAATGCAAACCGAAAAGGAAATTCATTTATGCATAATGCGAAAACCGCTGAATTCAGCATTTCAATAAAATGATAAAAATCGAAATAAAAGTAAAACTCAATTAATATTTTAATTGCGTGTTGCAATATTTGAATTTATTTATATCCGATGAGATAAGATTAGCCCATAATCTATAACGTTGCGACGTGAAACCCATAATTGAATGACGTGCGCACACTTTATCCCTATTATGTCCTGATTGCTAATTTTACATGATGTTATAACAACACAACGCCTTTGTAATTTAGACAATTGATTTTATCTCTGTCAAAGGACAATGGTACACGTGACAACATGCATTTTGGCACGTGTGTGTCACGCGAGGTGTTAAATTTGCTGTTTTATTACATCCCGCACACACCGAGTATCATGTAATCGCATGGGAGTGACAAAATCAATCGATTGATTGCGCAAAGTGGAAATATATTCATATACAGCATAAATTTATTTAACACATCTTGACTGCAAACATTCTGTTACATCGACTGTGAATCCGATCTTGTGTTGATATAAAACTTCCGGTATTCAATACAATAAACTATATACACACAGACCCATTAATTAGGAATACAAAATTCTTAATTAAAATTATGTTGATCATCATCGTCTTGAAGACGAAAATCTTGTTAAAATTTCACACTCAACCGAAAATTTAAGTCATTTAACAACAGAAATAAATTCCAAACCATTTTTTTTCTGTGTATTTCGATATGTTCGTGTGTATTTGGTTTCGTATACCAACAGCACACATACCGATATACATAAGAGATAGGTCGTCAAATTTCTGCTCAGCACTTTATTTATTTATTTTGTGTCTTCTGTATATTTTATTCTTTCGTATATATCTTGCGAAATCAAGAATCCAGCAAGTTAGTCTGCTTGTCGATAATAAATCCTTCAAAATGTGAAATTTGATTCCTATGCTGTGCTGTAGGTCTATTATAAATTGTAAAAATAGATCTGTTTTCATTTTCAGGGTATATACACTGTATCCTTACTAATTATCCCAATTTTGACACCCTCATTGATCCGGGGATTTACGCATAAAGAAAGAAAGTGTAGTGATGAGAAATATATACAATATACATAAGATGTTCAACCCATCTTCATGTAATTTTCCAATCTGTTATCATAATTAAAATGTCAACATCATTAAACTTTGTAACAAATAACACGATATAATATAAATGTATAAAAACACCTCCTTCCACCACCCCAATAGAATACGAAAAAAAAAATTTATCAACTTCACAAACCCTATTCGAACTGTTGTGTAATAAAAATCACTTGGTAAAAAATCATATAAAAATCAAACAATCATTTTTATTACTCCATTTGGTAATTCACTGTGTTCCGGGTTTATGTGTGTTGCGAGTAATCTCCCTATTTTATCCCTTTTTAGAATATAATCGTAATCATAATAAGTGGAAAAAGATTTTCCTAAATATATTCGTATATATATACGAGAGTACACAAATATCAACCCCTCTCACAAATTGTTAGATAAACAATGTACGAGTATATAGCTGTGGAACAAGTGTTAAAAATTAACTTATATACAGCAGCACGAGATAAAGATCGTAATTGAATTGAATGACTTCAAAAATTTTTGGGTCAATTTTCCCGTACAAATTTGTAAAAAGTTAAATTTAATTACTGCATAATGTAATGTAGATAGTTGTACAATCCACAATTAAATTACCGAACCTCATGTCCATGTCAAAAAATTAAATCATATAATGCTTGTATATATAGAGACGACGGTCGGTATACGGATACAATATTCAACCCCACAATATATTGTTCACATCTTGATGGTTAAGAAGGAGGAATTGCGACCAAACAACCGATCGACCGAGACCGAGACACATCTCCATAAAATCATAAAAGCACTATATAATTGTGGGCGGAATATAAACATCGCACAAGATATGAAAATTTTTCCTAACATGTAATAAAATTTATATAAGAAAAATGATGGATGGCCAAGTTGAAAATGATTAAAATAAATGATTTTTCATCTTGTATACGAGAAAATATACATAAATTTAGTTTATTACCGAACACATCATTCCATCATCATCATCATCATCATCATTATAATCATGATAATAGAGACTTGATAGAGAAACAGAACAGAATTATTGTTTCGCTTGTTAGGTTTGTGAAAAATTTTACAGTTGATAGCGATGGAAATGATCGAATGATATTAGTTTTGTGTGGAAATCAAACGATTTATGTACTGTACCTGCGGAAATAACAATATATGCATGTAGATTACATCTAATTGTTAATTAATTTATTTTGTGCAATTGTTGTATTCAGCACTTTATAAATCTTTACATGGAAAGTGTTAACAAGCATACGAAATCAGTAAAATAATTTTGAAATCATTCGATCAACATATACTTTCCCAGTTGTATACAGAAAGACTAGTATGACGGAATTTACGGGATGTTAAGCTTAGGCGTCATCGTAGTAAGTGTGAGTAACCGTGCTTGGGGTTCTCCCTTTACAAGCTTGATGTTCGTAAGAATTGTTAAATTCAAAAATATTCCAATTGGATTTATTTTGTAGTGAAATTGAAACATTTTTAGATAATTTTTAACATTTATACGAGAGAAGTCCCTGAATCCCTAATATTGTCGCTGTAAAGATCAAATGATTTTGATGATGAAAATTGTGATACAATTTACTAAAATTTTTTTAATTCTAAAGAAGGTTATTTTAGACAATGTTTCTACTTTTATATCTCCGAATCTAGAGTTGTTCACGGGGTCTCACCTACATGGTGAGTTAGATCAGTCAGAACCCTATGAGGGTAATGAACGGGATCTAATTATGATGATTTTTAACTTGTCCAGAGACATTTTTACGTTTACGGTTATATCGCCTATTCCAGAAATGTGCACGGGATCTCTTTCATATATTCGAATAGATCAGAAGATTTTCTATCAATATTGTGAACATGGCACACGAATGAAGATTTTCCTCATGTTTTCGAAAATGTACAACTTCTTCATTTTCAGGTTTAGTCTCAATTGGAAATTTTGGTATTTTCTCCAATAGGATTTTTATCCAATTGACATTCCCAAATAAGCTACGAACCCGATTTATTGTAAAAACAATAAATCCTACGGATATTTACAGGGTCACGTTTATACTTTTGCATAGCTCAAAGATTCGACTTTCGGTAGTTCCGAACAGGGTACAATTGTGATGATATTTACTGTGCCATATACGACTTAGAAGTTTCATGAATTTGAACAAATTTTCAAATTTTATTTCACCGATCCTAGAGACAGATAGATCAGTCAGAACCCTATGAGGGTAATGAACGGGATCTAATTATGATGTTTTTTAACATGTCGAGAGACATTTTTACGATTCATTTTCATAATATTCACGTTTTGAATTTAACAGTGTACATTTTTGGTATTATTTTTGGTATGTATTTCACAATCATTTCGTAAGCTTGAATCCGTTACAACAAAAGACGCCTGCCTATTATTATTAAAGTTAGCCGAAATTTTCCAACCGAAAAATAGTCGAATGTAGATAGTTTTTTTTCCCCCTTTATTAATTACAACTGAGACTGTGCTCATCTAGTAATTTATCTTTCGAATTTACAAATTTTACATTTCTTAAATAATTCTGATTTGTTGGGGTGAGCCCAATGGTTAGTACCAAAATTAGTTAAACCTATTTAAAATATAATTTTAATTTGGTATGTTTACTAGGTCAAGTGGCCTCGTTCTTTGAAGTCTTCTTTCAACCACAAGGTTATCTATCATATGGCGAATATAGGGGTTTCCATGTTCCAGGAGCCTTATTTCGTGTTTGGCGGCGTGCTTTTTTATTTCATCTTTGATGTATTCTATCTGTAAGTCCCTGTGAAGGTCTTCATTTCTTGTGTACCACGGAGCATTTACGATGCTATGGGCAACCTTATTTTGAAACGTCTGTATCATTTTGGCGTTTGTTTGCTTAGTACATCCCCAGAGTTGAATACCGTAGGTCCATATCGGCTTCAGTATTTGCCCATATAGCAGCAGCTTGTTGTATATTGTAAGCTTAGAGCCTCTACCTATGAGCCAAAACATTTTTCTGAACTTAATATTAAGTTTTTCTTTTTTTCTTTCTGACGAGCTCTCTCCACTTGAACTTGGCATCGAGAGTCTAGCCCAGATATTTAGCGTTGTTTGCATATGGCACCGGTCGTCAGTTAATTACTATCGGTAGATGGGAAGCCTTTTGATATGTAAAGTTAATATGCTTGGATTTTTGTCTCATTAAGCTTGATTCTCCAGCGCTTAGTCCAGTTACAAACCTTATTGGTAATCTACTGGAGTTTGCACGTTGCACAAGCGACATTACTTCCAATGGCCATGATTGCTGTGTCATCTGCAAAGGTGGCTATGGTTCTTTCATCTGTTGTTGGAATATCCCTTGTATATAATAAATACAGGATTGGTCCTAAGACATTCCCCTGTGGGACATCGGCAGAGATTTTCTTTAGTTCGGAGTATTCATCCTCATATTTCACACGAAAATGTCTATTGGATAAATAGGATCTTAGTATGGCATAGAATTGCCTCGGCAGATCTCTATGCAGCTTGAATTCCAGTCCACTGTGCCAAACTTTATCGAATGCTTGGGCGACATCCAGAAATATGCTAGAGCATACTTTTTTGCGTTCTAACGTTGGTGATTCTATGCACCTGTTCAATTGTGGAGTGCTTTTCCCTGATCCAAATTGATGTGGAGGAATTAGTGGTCGGTCCTCAATTATTGGTTTAAGTATTTTTAGTAATAATTTTTCAAAGAGCCTGTATAATTTTTTATCGTTAGGTGGTTTATCAGGTTTTGCTATCATGATTACTTCTGCTACCTTCCATTGCCACGGAAAATATTTTAACCGAAGCTTGCATTGATTATGTGTGCTTACGAAATCCTTTATTTGGTAGAGCCTTGATTATTTGGCAAGTAATCAAGTCATATCCTGGGGCTTTTTTAACATTCATGTTGATTGTCACTTCTTCTTTTAATTCTTTGAGAGTTACTGGGCGTATATCAAAATCATCTAGCTTGTGGATTGACATTATATTTTCATTGGCCGTTTGCCTTGGTAGTGATTGGAAGGTATCCTCGAGATACTCCGCAAATAGATCAGCCTTCTCTTTAGGACCTCTTGCCCAAGTTCCATCCTCCTTTTTAAGTGGAGGCACTTGCGTTTTGGGTCTTTTGAGTCCCTTCGTCGCCTTCCACAGAGAATAATCAGAATTTTTTTCATCGGTTAGGCTAACTAAATATCTGTAGATTGATGCATTTTTAACTTCTTTAAGAAGAAATTTGAGACCTAAGTTGTTACCTAAATTGTTAAGAATTGTTTTGTTCTTCGGTGTTCTAGTTATTTGCCAAGTTTTACGTGCCCGTCGTTTTTGTCTTACCAACTCTCTAACTTCCATTGGGTAGGATATGTTAAGCTTCTTCTTATTTTGTTTACTGGGGGTACTTGCCAAAGCAGCATAGTGAATTGCTTCATTAAGTTGTTTTAATTCATCTTCCAACTGAAGATAGTGTCTTACAATGTAGATAGTGTCTTACATTTTTCAGCCGAAAATAATCATCTCCGATCCGTTGAGTCATGCTCATCTAACAAAACAAATCAGCCGAAATTTTTCAACCGAAAACATATTTACATTTAACAAGAAATACTAAACAATTTTATGATGTCCGATTCGATAGAAAATTAAATTTATTGTGATACGAATTAGCGGCAGAAATAATAAACTGTGAAATTAACTAATTAGATTTACACGGTTGAAACGATTATTTTTCTAACCTACTGGCCCGTTTATGTGGTTAAGAATTCTTAGAGAAAAGAAGGAACCAGTTTAAGCTATCTGTTAGGTTATAATGTGATAAATATTTCCGTGCTTTGTCATTGATGCCGCTATATGGTTATTTGATAAGCTATAATGTTGGTCAACTTCCGCCTAATCGTGGATAGGTGTGGTCTGGTCTAAATGTAGAATAAATCTGAAGGATATACGGGGTTGTTTTTTGGCAAAATTTCGATTTTAAATATATTGAAAATTCATTGAACGCTGAGTTGCTCAAGATAAACGACCTAGGCCATTAACGCCACTATGACTATTTGATAGGCCATATTGTTTTTCTGGTCTAAATGTGGGGGAAATCTGAAGGATATTCGGGGTTGTTTCTTATCAAAATTTCCATTTTCAACAATTTGGCCTATCAAAAAGTCATAGTTACATTAATGGCCTAGGTAGTTTATCTGGAGCAACAGAGCGTTTAATGAATTTTCAATACATTGAAAATTGAAATTATAGATATATATATATATATATATATATATATATATATATATATATATATATATATATATATATATATATATATGTATATAAATATATATATATATATATATATATATATATATATATATATATATATATATATATATATATATATATATATATATATATATATATATATATATATATATTAAATATAACAGTGTCCATGTTGTTTACTTTCGGCTGATATAGCGAAGACACTATCAGCATTATCGATTTTTTTTATCTTTCGGCTGGATTATTTCGGCTAACTTTAATAAGGTTGGGGATGCAGGGGTGTAATTTTGAAAAAAAATTAGATCTCGTAAATCTGGGAGAAAAATAAGTTTTCATTCTCGTGAGCGTGAATTGTTCATTTACCTCAAATTTTGGTAAATTGTTTTACCAAAATTTAAATAAATAATATATAATATTTTCTAAAATAAAAATAAACATAAACAAACTCAACCACGTATTCTGTAGAAATTGTCGCGATTTTTATTAAAACAGATTAGAACTTTAAGACGAATAGAAGAAATATTTTAATAAAACAAGAAAATGGTTTAAATTCAAACTTGAGTTAAAATGACCTAAGAACACCTAAAATATAAAACTTTGTATCAAAAAATCCAAAGTTAAGCATTGTAAGCACCAAATTGTTGATTTAGGTGACTCAATGACCAACTTCATACACTTCATACACGGATTGACCGATAATTGCCATCCAAATTTGAGTAAAAATGACATCGGTACACCGAGAATATGAAAATTCGTAACAATAAACCCGAAGTCGTGCACTAATAGCACTAGCTGGTTTAAGTTATGTGACTCAATGATCAACTTCATACACTAGCCAGACCTGAATCACAATTTCTGGGAATGTCCGATAGTGGCCATCTAAATTTGAGTAAAAATGACATATGAACAGCTAGAACATCAAAATTCGTAGCAATAAACCCGAAGTCGTGCATTATTAGCACAAGGTGGGTTTGTTTAGGTGACTCAATGACCAATTTCATACACTAGCCAGACCTGAATCACGATCTCTGGGAATAACCGATAATGGCCATAAAAAATAATTTATTACAAAACTGGATAAGGTTGACTTGGCCACTGCAATGTCCAAGTCGTACCATTTCACTCAATATCTGGCGGCGGTCTGGTGTAATAAATTATTAAAGGTGGTAAAATCGACCTTTAAATTACCTATTTGTAGCGTCCAGCGTTTGGAATCAATTCCGCATATCCTGACACAAAAATAATTTATTACACACCTGGATAAGGCAGACCTACTCTCGACAAGACTTCTTCCAACATTTATCCCAAAATCTGGTTGCGGCCGGTGTATTTTTTTTTATTAAAGTTGGTTCAATTGACGTTTTTGAAATATATAATCGTTTTGGGGTGAAATTTACCCTTAGGCTAGTTATAGGGGTGGTCTTGAACTAACTTATGCAATGTAATTAATTTGCAATAAATTCTGGTTCAAGAATCATTCCGATATCATAGCTACAGCACAAGTTACAATTTTGGCGGTGCAGGTTTAATTGTAAGCTAAACCGACCACTCGTTCCTCGAAAATGGTGACTGTAATAAAATCGGGATTTGTTGTAATAAATTGTAATAAATGTGTATCAAATTATAGTACAGGTTTCATTGAGGCGGGCTAATTTGGTCGGTGCAGGCTTAGAGCACTCAATTGTTATCACAAATCCAGTAGGTTAAATTTTTCACTTTAGAAATAAAGCGTGGATTATGCGAGATTTATGTGCCTTTGTCGTAATAGAAAGCCGAGTGTTGGCCACAACTATTATACTCCTCCATTTTTATTTTTATATTTAAGAAATAATTAATTTTTTAAAACTATTACTATTATTATTCATATTTTGGTTATATCTTTTGTGGTTTTTGATTGTATTAAATCCCAAAGATTAATAGTGGTCCAACGTCATATACTATATCATTTTTTAGTTTAACCTCACTTCTCTCAGAGCCGTAAATTCGTTTACTAATATAGCTTTGAAAAATCCATTTTAGAGTAGAATTTTCAGTATCAACTCAGGTTGAAGTCAGAAATCCCTAAAGGATTGGGTTACCTTTTCTATTATTCATATTTTTTGACAAATTTTTTCTAGTGTATTTTGACTTAAAATGAAATTTTGAATGCACAAAACTATGGTCTCTAACGTTGGCGCCAACGGTATAATATTGAGAAACTGTTTACTGAACGATCCAAGCCCAACGTGTAACTAAGTTGATCAAATAACATTTTTTTATTTTATTTTTAATTAAAAGCCATTATTTAAATGCTAATGATATCGCTAATGTTTTTTATATCATATTAGAAGTTTCGGATCCGTCTTCACTGGCCTTGGTAATGCTCAACAGAAATGGGGTTGGGGTTTACCAAAATATGCCAGGATCTTGCTGGACTGCTTGGTGATCAAGCAAGCTATACAATTTATATCCGACGGCAGCAGTCGAAAGTGTTTATCTGCAGGTATGTTACCGTACCTTACCTCCACGTCGCCCAATTTAGTCACAACAACCTTATAGAGCTCGTATATATACATGCAGTTGCATTTGTAAGACAAACGTCAATAATATTATACCTATACTAACAGAGGACTTTGTTGATTATGAGTTTCGAAGAGATCTTTCTCGGAACTAATAAAATCAGATTAACAATGTCAATACAATGGTTAATGTCTTAGTAATTCAAGTTCTCGTTTATTACTACAGTTTAGGTATCTCACCCACACATTTATTCCATTCTATAATTTGAATCTCTTTTAAGTAAAATTTACAATTCCCATCACAAAGTCAAAATAAAAAAATAAAAATTATTAATAAGATGTAAATTTAAGAAAAAATATTTAAACACGAATATCATAAACGCAATAACATATTTATTGTGCATACCGTTCCTTATATAACTTATAAGCTTGAGGTTTACAATCTTAATAATTTAATTCACATATACGAGTACACAATATAATTATAAAAGTTAAAAATTAAATCATAACATTTTTATGATTCAAGAGTACAACGAGCGGATCTCCGCCGCAGCCCTCAACTCGAACATATTTATGGTTATAAATTGGATAATAATTTATTCAATTAAATATTAAGATTATTTTATTACATAAGAAATCTAACAATTAACTGTTTTATTTGTATGTAAATTACTTAGTCTGCTATATTCAAATTATATAGAAGAATACTGTCTAAATCTCCCATTGCTATAGTCTGGGTTCCGTAAATCATCGTTGCACAACTTTCGCTTTATCTAAAGATTTATAATTTCTCGAATTGATCTATGCGGTTAATTTCGTCTTATTTGTCTAATAGAACTCAATGTCTTAAACTCGCAAATCATTTACCAAAAGTTGCAACCGCTAATTGTGGAGTAGATCTGGGAACGATATTTGGTTCTGTAATATTTTCTCTATTTATTAATGATTTGGTTGATTGTAAGTCCCAAGATCCATTTTCATGCTGATGTCGTGCAAATCTACGACGGATGCTCGTTAGACAATTACATCGATGCTAATTTTACAAGAATTAATGAAAATTTAGGACGAATTCACGCCTGAGTTTGTGTATACGTATACAAGAAGTTTTGAATAACTGTGTTGTGAATGTGGGTGTTTTTTGTGAGCATATGCATCATTTATCGAACCGATAAATGAAAGAAGGAGGAGATCATACATCCCACAAGCAACTAAACAAACAAAAAATCGGTGAGCCATTTTATTGAATCGTTACAATGTACTGAAAGTCAATATTGTCGTTCGCAAACACAACGAAAATGGAGCTGTCCATAAAAAAATTGTGGATGATGTACACGTATGATAACTTAGCCAGAAGTCTTTTCAGCCCGAAAAGGCTTTTAATTTTGTGTCTTAGCTAAAAAAAACTCTTTGAAAGAAATTACAACAAAAAATTTAACTACATATAATCCATACAAATAAATATTAAATTGTAAAATTACATTTATACAATTTTCGTAAATATTATTGACATTCATATTTATACATTTAAAAATAAAACCTCCCTTAAACGGAAAAATTTTCTTAAACTTTCTTGTGCAGATCCCATAAATGTCTGGACCAAATAGGTGGTGGTTTTAGGCTCCCGAATCATTAGATACTATGATGGCAAAACCTCATTACGATATCATAGGGATTACTGGTAGAAATAATTTATTGAATTATTCTACCACTTGCGTACTAATTTATTACCATTTATTACCAACACGGAAAGTAAAACCGGCGCTTAGTTTAACCAATTAAAAAATTTGTGGAAAATATAGAATCGGTTGGTTAAACCATCGGTTTAACCAACCGATTCTATATTTTCCACAAATTTTTTAATTGCAAAAATATAAATCTAAACTAGCCTATGTTTTTCAAAAGATCACGTTGGGTAAATCTGCGCGAACTCAATGTTTATTATAACCATTACCAAATTTGAAAACTGTGTCTAGCCAATCACTTCCTTTTAGAGGTTATGTTTTGTGGAATCGGCTGTCGTTGGAGATTAGATGCACGAACTCTCTAACAAAATTCAAAACATTGGTGTTTAACCAAATAATAGAAAATATTTTTTAACATTCATCAGCTACTATCTAATCTATGTTCTTGTATTATAAATTTTTCCGCCAACGAAGTATGGAAAAACACACTCAGAGAAAAATATGGGTTCAAAATACTAAAAATCGGTATCATTTTAACCGAAAATTAGTTTATTTTCCAACCAACCCAAGGCTTGGTTAAAAAAACAACCAATTTTTTGGTATTAAAATATTTTGACTGCAAACGACAAAAATTACAAATACCACTTGGTCAATCTAACCAAACATCATAGTAAAATGTAAAATATTGATTGATTGATTGATTGATTTTGAATGTACGACCAAGTTCTTAGGCTTGAGTTCCCGGATGACGCCGGGTCCACCGTACACCCTTTTTTACATATAACAAAACCGAAGGATTGGATAGGTTAGTTAAGTGGGACAGAATCGGCCCGGTTACAGACACCTAGGTATAGCCGATAGTTAGTAACACAAAGACAACACAATTCTAATCTACTAGATGAAGGATAAAGGCTTAATAGGTTAATGGATAACGATGGTATTGGTCTTCAACAATTGCTTCTTTAAAACGGCAACCTAAGAAAAAATATTATTATTTCACATGCATCTGGAATTTTCCTGAAATTTAATTCTATTAATACTTTTCGGCTTCCTAACCAAAATTGGTTGACTCGACCCGTTACAGACACCTATGTAAAGTCGTTAGTAATAAAATGATAACACAATTCTAAACTACACAATCAGCAATTACAACGAAGCATTAATTCACAAGCATCTGTAAATTTCCTGAAATTTAATTCTAAATTCATATTTTCCGGCTTCCTAAATAATTGAAACATTTATTAATTTAATCATTCTGCAACTCCGCAACTTACAGTAGAATTTCCTGAAACCAAAGTTATTTAAACTATATTCAAAATAACTCTAAAATTCATTAGTATTTAACCGTTGAATTGGGCGAACACGAAATAGCAAAAAAAAAAAACAGATTAACTAGATTAACTCGCTGCTAACCTGATATGTTTTTGGACAAAGGAATGGCGAATTAAATTAAATCCAAGGGAACTTTACAAATCTAAAAGTAATCATATACCAATAAAGATAAATTCGATAGTAGTACCGCATGCAAACACTGCTAAATATCTCGGCATGAATTTAGATGCTAAACTTAGATGGAAGGAACACATAAAAAAGAAGAGAGAAGAACTAAACATAAAATTTAGAAAAATGCAATGACTCTTAGGGAGACAATCTGAACTAGTGATCCATAACAAACTGCTGTTATACAATGAAATCCTGCAACCTGTATGGACATATGGTAGCCAACTCTAGGGTTGTGCCAAGAAGACAAATATCAAAAAATACAAACAGTTCAAAATAGAATCCTGCGAGGCATTGTCAATGCACCGTGGTACATTCGAAACGAAAACCTCCATCGAGATCAAAAGATCGAGCTTGTCGTGGATGAAATTAAGCATCATGCAACAAAACACCTACAACGTCTGCACCAGCATGAAAATCTGAACATGCGCTGTATGCTGACTACCGCACCAACAAGAAGACTGCAAACAACCAAACCACTGGACTTATTGCGATCAGGAGGTCAGTAGACTTACTGAGGCAGAAAATCTATGAGCAGTTACACGTAACTGGGGATAATCACTTGATTACGCCGATTAATCAAATACTTTATTATGCAATGTAAATTACTAAATGGGTACAAGTCTCAGTCGTAATATAAATAAATAAAGAATTTTTATAATAAAAAAAAAATAATAAAATAAAAAAAAATAAGATGGGGTTGTCCTCCGGAAAATGCTTGCCTGCTATTATTTATTGGGAGGAAACTTGTAAATTTCTGTTCCCTTTTTTTATTTCAAGGGAATTTAGTTATTTCGAAGTTCAAGGATGCGTGATAGTTTTTAAAACTCGAAAATATAAACTTCATAGTAAATCCTAAGGAATTTGAAGATAATTTTTATTAAAATTGCTATCTTGGTTTGGATGGCACTTCGTCATAATGTAGAATCTCTAAAACCATATCAAGTATTTAAATCGAACATTTTTGTCTGTAGACATATCTGTAATGCATATAATATGTTAAAAATGCCTAATAGTATTTAAAAGATCTTGGGCGGCGGATAATCGAGAATCCCAAAACGTTAGTTAAGATTTGGTCAAAATAGTCAAGATCACCTATTGTTCTCAGCTATTTAAAATTTCAAAATTACGGTTTTAATTTATAAACGCGTTAAGATTACGTCCCTCAATGAACTATACCACTCTAGTCATTTCTAACCAAAAATTTGGGGGTTTTTGTACAAATATATCTACGAAAGATCAAACTGTTAAATGAGAATGCATCTTTGGCACGAGCAGGACTCCATTGGAAGTCTCGTTTTATTTAGGTATCTCAACAAAGAGAAGTTTTATTCAATGGATCAAAATGCAAGGTGTTAGGTTGGGTTGCAGCTTTCCCCCCTCTATAGAACCATTCAGAGATACGTAAATAGCGTGGATCTAAATCATTTTATTGGTTTCGAAGTCGAGAGATCATTAAATGTACAGTGTGAGTGCCTTCTGTCTAAGTTTACTATGTATAATGTCGGGCACGAGAAGAGAAAGAGAATTAAATTATCATAGTAGACGAAGCCCTGTAATTCGTACAGAAGCCATCCGATTCTAGGCCGAGCCTTACAGTTTCTTCTTGCAGGAAAATAATCGTATTGCAGCCTCCCAAATCAAGTTTTGACCAGTTTAGATCTACTCGTAGTGGTGAGCCACGAGCTTCGTGTCCAGCCACACCTCACCCACTTCGACTACCGCCTTTCTGTAGAGATTTGCCGATCTCCCGTCAGAAGACGCCACCTGCTTAACGCCTTTGTAGCATTCATCATCTCTACGGGATGTCTCAACATTCTACTACTTCCCGATTTAGATGTCTTAAAATCAACCTTCTTCAGATCCATGTCTCACTTATACTCTGCTTCGATTGGTTGGGCCTTTGGTGTCGGTCTCGGTTTTTAAAGTTTATTTGTTTTCATTTAGTGTTCGAATAAATAAAATCCTCACATTCAGAGAGCCGTATACACAGTAAGCTGTAGAGTATTTCAACTAATCTTCCGACATCAAAGGCTACGATTTCGGCTAAATTTGTTAAATGAGCCTTCAGCCTGGTAGATTATCAACTCTGGTATCTTCACACCTTGGCTCAGTTCATTCCGTCATAAAGCGTCTCCGTACTTAGTTAAAGCAGTTGTTTTACCCACATTCCGTTTAAATAAAACGTTAACCGAAGGCGATAGCATTTCCCGGCAAAATTCAAGTTGATAATCTAAAATAAACTTCCGAAGATCTATCTCTTATTAATCTATTTTTGTATTGATCTTAATAACATATCAAAGTATTGAACTTGAAAACTAAATATTCGGCAACTGTAACACGGAGGTAAATACAGTTTCTCCAGCCACAAAGTAAGAAGATTAAAGTTTAAATATCTAGGAGTAAGATCGGTGATGACTGATCAGGCTTTATTAAAAACTAAAAGTTCACCACAAAGCAAAACGAAACTAATTGTAGAAGGCACTAGTACCTGAAATCTCAGCTCACTGTCACTCAGTGCAACTTGTATGTATGATGCTCGGACCAATAAACGAGATAGTGTATAGATTACAGAATCATAAGATTAGAAAACGTTTTTACAAAATGTATATCATAAGATCGCTAAAATTATTTAATTTAAATGGTTGGACATGCAAGCTTAGAAGTTCCCACCAAAGGAGTTAAACGTACTTGGTCATCGTACCAAACTGTCGTAGACTATTATTTGGTGAAACATTTCGCGGCCAAATATTTACACGAGGAATTGTTTGAATTAGCTTTTGCGAAATACACAATTACACACTATCAACAGTTACACTCTATAAATTCTCGAATTTAAAGGTTGGTTTAGAAGCTGGACCTCACAGAATTTTAATCGGTCACATTGCTAGTTGTAAGCTAACTTCCGATTTTTGTTTTGCCAGCAACAAATACTTCGAATACATTTTACAGGATGCTTGGGACGTTTAAGCCAGATAGGAATCACCCAGTTCAAATATGTTTTACATATTATGGAACAGATAGATTAAAAAATTCGAGACAAATTCAAGATTTTGACGTAACATTAGCTTTGACATTCCAAAATGTTATTTTAATACGGATGCCCTTCCCTTACAAGTATAAAAAGTGTTCGAATAGCGGACGCATTTAATTATACATGTAAAATTAAAATTACATAAACATATATGTATGTACATATAATATAAATATTTAAATTACGTTTTTTATGAAATTCGAATTGAGTTTAATACAAAAATAGAAAATTTTCACAAAACACATGTGTAATGTCAAAAGCATAATTGTAATTTTAATGTTTTTCCTCAAACTGTTATACCGTCGATAGTGTAGTTTTACCTCCAAACGTACACACATTAAACTGTCCTAATCAGTTGTACGGAACCAGGCATACTGTAAAATTCTATTTGGTGCTCGAAACGCCGATAATACACTGCCTTGAAAATTGGGGAGCGCCATATAAAATCCAGGTAAACGTTTCTTCATTATATTTTTCTCGGCTTCTTTAAGATTCAGCTGATTTATTATTTCGCAATCATAGTAAAATGTAAAATATAGTATAAAATTATTTTGTTAAAAACGACAAAAAATATTGTTGAAACGATAATTAAAACCGGTTATTTTGAAAAATATGAATGGTTGTCATAACAATTTATTAAGTAAATAAAGCTACTCGTATATGTTTAGTTTAGTAGTGATTATAATTTTGGTGAAAGCAACATACAATGCGTTAAATCTAATCAAACATATGGTGTAACGAACAACCAATTTTAGAAAATTCAAACGACTACCTTAGTAAAATCAGAAAACTTTTGGAAATTATAATCAAATTCTTTTGGTTAATTTAGTTTAAAAGTTTGTATAAACTAACGAGAGCCCTAGTAAATTTGTGATGCATATTAATGAATATTTTTGTAAATTCAAACAAATTGATAGCGATAGCTTTGTTAATACAAAGAAGGTTTATTGTTGTATTTTAATAATTATGTTTTAAACTTGACAAATATTTATGATAGTTGTCGACCAGAATGCAAATCTCAGTAATAAGAAAACTATGTTATTTAAAATAACAACTTACATTTAGGTGGAATACGAAATTGGATAACAAGTAGTTTCCTGTTTTGGTTAGATGAAGTTCAAATACAATGTAAACAATAACAAATTTATCATTTTTCATTTGATTTTTCCTCAAAATTCAATTACTTATTTGATTTCAGATATTTCTTATGTACATAGTTAAAAATGAATTAAATCATATAATATTTATTATATTAAATTTAATTAACTAAAAATGATTTAAAAAAATAATTGTTTTACTGACAAATTTAAATATATTTTATAATTGCATTAATAATGTTTACAATGTTTAATTTTTCAAAAATTCAACCAATTCAAAATATGTTTACTTAATTGAAATAAAAAATAAAATATAAAATAAAATGGAAAAATTATTTAAAAGAAATTAAAAATTTGAATAAAAATCCAAACATTTGAGCATTGTTCTGGATACATTAGATTAAATAAATTAAATATGTAGTAGTAATTTATATTTTATTGAGTCGAATATAAGGAAAAATTCATTGTAATTTAAGTGGCTTCCAATTGCGGCTACTAACGGCTGCAAACTTCTCTTGCTTAACAAACAGTTCTTTCCGATTAATTCTAATTTTGCTTGCAAATCACCAGAATCTGTTGCTTTAATTATAAACATCACCTGCGCATCGAGCCTGGTTGTTCGGTTTATATTAGTTTTGCTCATTACTGCACCTGTTGGCAATATATGCGGTAGCATGTAAAGTAATTCCAAATTAAACGTATCTGCAAAAAAGAGATTTTATTTTAAATATTTTGCCACATCAATAGTCAGGCTCCCAAACAAGAATCGATAAACTATAGAGAAATAAATAAAAACAGATAGGACAGTATCAATGATCAGTAACAAACTACTGTTGAAATCAATTTTTACAATTTTCGTCTAAGCACACTAAATCCTATGGTAAGTAATCGTCTTCTATATTAATTTCTAATGTCGTTTTGTACCAGAAAAATCTATAACATCCTAGATACTGGATACTGATAATAGAAAAAATACATCATAATGACCAAACCAATTAATTTAAAGTGTCATTACTTTAATGATTTTTGCAAACACTAATTTTAAGGTTGATTTATAAATAAATTGAAGAGACAAAAAAAACAAGTAAGCGACACACAACGTTTCTACATATAGGCATATAAATATAAGATAAATTCTGATTAACAGAAAATATAACTTCATTGACAGTACAATTGAATTTTGATAATATTTAACCGTTTTTCACTGATGCAATTGTTGATTTGTTGCTCAATCTTATACAGGATATTACCTCTGTAAAAGGATTTTGTCGACAATTTTGCTTCAACAACTTGTAGATCGGTAATTTTACCAAAGTTAATAATATTTCGGAAGATTGGCTTTTAGTCCCAAACTTACAATTTTCTCGTAAATGACATTATAAATCATGAATTTCTATTAGAAATTATATCATTATTTATATTTATATTATTTTGTACTTCTAATTAAATATATTATTGATTTGTAATTTAATTTTAGACAGAAAACAAATTATAGGTATATTTAAAGTTAAATACACATCTGAGTTGGAAGTTTGCTTAAAAGACAAAGAGCGAGTTGGTTTATTGTTTTCAACTAGATAAACGGAAAATTTATTAATTTATTAACACAAGACCATACATATGTATACATATATTCCTTTCTTGCTTCTCTTTGTGTAAAATCCTAGCCCAGATTAGTATTTTCTTCCTTGGTCATAAACTGATTCCTTTATAAAAATAGTATTTAAAACTCATAGCTTCAAAACTTTATATTTGAGTTTTATAATTCATTCGCCCTGAATTGATTATAATACTGAAACATTAAGTATCAAAAACTGTTACCTATATTAATCGCATCCTTATTGTTCAATAGTTCTTTAAGTAAAGACTTTTGTATTGGGTCTTTGAGCGAACTTTCGTAAATTGATGGCATTTGCTGTACAAATTTCTCCCAATTAGTATAAATATAATTTTTTGTGGTCAAATATTGATATAAGTCCTTTGTGATCTGAAAAATGTTCAGGAAAATGTTTACATTACATTGACTATTTTCAAAATAATATTAAATTACCAGTTCTGGCGCTTGAGCATGTTGGTAGAGAGGCCACTCTTGAATTAAATTTGCCATATTCATATCCTTATTTTCCATCATCTCCTTAACACGAAAGACGGAGGTCTCCTGCCATTTCATTAAAACTTTGATCCAAGGCGACCGCAGGTGCTTCAATTCTGCCATCAACTGTTGAATTTTTTCGATATCCATATTTGGCTCAGTCGATTCTATAGAATTTGTAAATTAAAATAAGCCACTAAAAGTAGAAAAAATGTTTGAATAAACTTACTGGTAAATGCCGCGTTACAAATTGAGCATCTACAATTTTTCCGTTTCAGACACCCTACTGGTTGTTTCTCTTTTTTCAAAAAACTTCGTTCTCGTTTGTTAATGTTGTGCAACTTATCATAAAGTTTCCCTTGTGGTACATTTTTCTTGCCATAATTTAAAAACGTCTCCTAGTATAAACAAAAAAATAAATTATAAAAAGCTTCATTTGTTTACGATACTCCATGTGGAAGACAATGTTAACTTTACACTTCTAATGTTGAGCATGTGAGAATGTTGGTGAAAATATTTCCATTGAAAACGCTTTGTGACAGTTTAAAATTAAAAACATGTCGACACAACTAGTAGAAGAGTTAAAATAACTAAGCAACAACCTAAAAAACGGCGTGGATTAAATAGTAATCTCTTCTCAATTCGAGGAAAATGCACCCAAATGTTATTTATCGTCGTGAAGTTAAAAAACTAATTGCAGTAAACCATTTCACTAAAATTCCTAATTAAATTGACACCTTTAATTAGACGTTTTAGTGAAATGGGCATACAATTTAAAGTTACCAACTAGGAAATGTATATGTGATCTTGGAAAAAAAAGATCATTGAAATCAAAACATAATTAAAACAACCTAATTTTCAAAGCGCTCCTGTTAAAAATGTCGGTGGATCTTGGGCTATAAGTGCCAAGCAAAAAGCTGCTTTGTTTGCAGATCTTATCGAAAAGACGTTGCAGCCTCTAGCTAGACAAACACCAGATGAAATCATACCGCCAATAAATAAAGTAAATTATTACAATATATTTCTTGAAAGAATTAAAACAAAAAATAAAAACTAACCGGCAAAGTACCAAAGATATAGCAAATATAACATGATTAGTGCAGTTTTAAATCTAGTTTCGTTCCTAGTCAGTACTCGCAAAGGACCAATCATGATATCTAAGCCAAACAATCCACCAAATGCTAAAAAATCAAATAGGACCATTTCCTTACTTTTTAAAATTTCTGAAATACGATAAACTACCGCTTAATAACCTAATAAACTATTGCTTTAACCAATAATACTCGTAGAAGCAAAAATAGTTTTATAAGGACATTCTATAGAGAAGACAAACATAGCAATGTTTGCAAAGGTAGAAACCAATTATAGTAGATTCAATCTGGGTCGAATAATGAAAATAATAAAACTCGCAGAGGACTACGCAAAAGGTTATATCCGTCTACTCGAGAACAAAATATTTGCAATTTATTTATTTTACAGTGCCCAATGTAATATAAATTTTGATTTTTAGTTTTTCCCTTAAACGCTGACATTTGGAATGTCCCTCTCTGTTTATAATTTCGCAGACAATTATAAACAAAATTTCCCAATAATAATTTAAAGTTATTTAACATATTTTTATCCACAAAATTCTTGCTTACTTGAGCAGCGTAACTTGAAAGCAGCTGCAGCTAAAAATACGTCTTTCTTAAAATATTCTGCTCTGAGTGTTCGTAAACAACTTTTAACTAGGCTTTAAATTGAAGAAGCATCTTCATGTTGAAGCTTGCAGTAACACTTTAAAAAGCTCTCTTACGTAATCACCGTATTCAAACCTTAACCAATTTTTTAAATTCCCAAACAACTTAAAGTGCATATCGTTGAACACGGGATAGAAGTAGCTTCTCAATATATTTTCAATTTTGGTTTAATAGTCACTCACTTGTTTGTTAAAGAATAATATTTACGGCGGATTTATACAAGAAATTCATTTGGATCTGTCACCAGAACTCTCATATCAACTTTTGAAGGTTGGTTCCTCTGATTCTCTTGCGTGCGATATATTTTGTGTAAGCTAAATGCGCGAATTTGTATTTTTTTCAACATGTTGTACATTGTTTTCAGTATTGAATAGGTGGTCCAAAAACAAATAAATCATTTACCCGTCTTCGGTTCGTAATAAAAGTCACCATATGTGTGCGATATCTCATACGAAATATAATTTGTTGACTGATGAATCAAGAATTTAATATATTTTCGTCTCAAATTTTCTTGTTATTTCATAAATCTATCATCGTTTAAGCCTTGTATAATTATCACTTTAACAATACATCATCTACAACCATACACGCATTAATAGTTTTTTTTAACTCTGGTATTCATCATATGGTCTAGTTTCTATATATTCCATGGAATTTCTAAACAATAAATTCAATCTGGAAATGTTAGACACAGTATAAAGCGCAACACAAAAAAATTTCACATTTTCATGACAGAAAACAGTCAACCCAAATCATTCTCACAGTAATCAACTCATCAAATCTCTTTTGATTTTATATATGTGAACACACACACACACACACACACACACCAACCCTATAACAACAGAAAACTAATTCTAAATTGAATCTAATAACGAGATCGGTTCTAAAAATTTTATTGTCGGGTGCATCGAATTCACGGTTGTAAAATATTATATCGAATGTACGAGTTCATATATGGATGGTGGTTCCATCGGAATTGCCTTTTAAATATTTTAGTGATAGTCATCTCGTGTATGTTTGGTACACCAAACCATACACGGTTGGTATATGTATCATATTCTGTTTTCAACTCAAAATGTCTTTTTTGTATTTTTCGAATGTCTATACGCGATCCAATAGTTGTATACTGTGCGCGCACAATTTGATTTATCACTTTTAAATTAAAACATGACAACAAGCAACATACAAACAAAGTTAAAAACAAAAAGAAAAATTTACTAAATAAAACAAACAGCTACTGATTACTGACTGGTTAACGTCACGCTGTGTGACAAAATACGTACACAACACACATCAGGTAATATTTGTAAGAAAATAATATTGACTGATAATCCACGCCCTTTACATGCATCAAATTAATAATCAGGCTGTTGTTCTCTTTGTATGTATGTACGTATATACACAGATAACCCAGTTGACAATAAACAGCAATCCGGGTGCCACAGAATTTCGTGTCACATCAACTAAATTCATTGAGTACGAAAGGTAAGAAATTTATTTTTATGGATATGCTGACTGCTTTGTGTAATCCGACTAAATAGTTGCCTTCTTACGAACATAATTTCCTTACAACAATAAATATTTTTATGTAAAAACCGCAAAATTAACTGACATCTGCGGATCAACATCGTCGTATTTTTGGATATATACAACATTACCAACAACAACAAAAAAATGTTGATGACAATTTTCCTTTTATTGTACGACTTAAGTGGTTTAATTGTTTTTTAATTGTACTCACAACAAATAACCATCATTTCATCAATTATTATGCTTAATGCTTTTGTAGTTATTATACATACAAATTGGGTTTTTGGCAAGAAATGAATGAAAAATTTCAGTTAATTTAAATTGTATCATAGTTTTGTGGTTTAGATCAAAGTTGATATGTTTGTATAGAAACATATAATTATGCGTGTTCTTGTTCGAGAATAAAATCGAGGTTAAAGTTAATAGTTATGAAGTTCATACAACACTTTGTGCTTTATTGTTTACTTAATAGTATACTTCTTAAATAATCCACCTGCTTTCTGTGACAATTTGTGAGTATTTTCCTTCAATGGAACGACTTAATTTTTTCTAATTAAATCTCGTGAGACGAAGGATATTAATTCCACGATTCATATTTTGAAGTTGTTACAAAAGTACATAAAATCATAAAGCAAGCATCGCCAAGAGTAGTCTTACCACAATATAACCGTATCAATAAATCAAAATCATATTTGCAATTACCAACCATCAAAATACCCGAGTTTACTGGAAATTAAGATAATTGGATCGCAAGTTCAATTCAAACAGCAGAAGCTAATTATGAGGTCGCATTCGCAACGCTAGTCGAAACATACGAGAATCTTAAAATGATCATCACAAAACATTTGCCCCTCAGCCTAGGCTACTCAGAGGACTTCGGTACAGCTGCAGAGATGCTGCCAAATCCACACTCTTCGGAGGCAGGCCCAACAGATTCTAAGGTGGGCCAATAATTGTTTAACCTATTTGGATACGAAGTTCCAAATTATCAAGATCTTCAACTGGAAATATATTTCAGTACGAGAAGGAAAACTCCGAACTCCGTGGCTCCGAACTAAGAGAAATAAAGGAATTTACAACTAAATTGAAAGAAGAATTTATTTAAATCCAGACACACTGGGCCTGGTTATGGATTTCGTTGATGTTTGTTGAGTTAAATTGAATTAATAGTGTATTGTTTAATTACATGTAATTTCATATCAGTATCGCTCTTTGGTATTCCAGCAGAATTTCTTATTTGGCCGTATTTGGAAATAAATGAATCCAATCGTTTTAAGTTGAAACGGGTTAGAACAGTAGCTACCGCTAAAGTCAACCCAGTTTCACAGATTTGCCACTCTCTGTTCAGTACTCCAAGCGGCATTGATTCCCGCAGCTCAGTCGGGTAGATGGAGTGGTGTGGGTTTAGGGGTACCTCGAAGCCCTTTCGTTACGTCCTGCCCCTGAAATTGTTGTTTTGTATCCGCGGTCGGAAAACATGAAACGCCCCTAGTGGAAAGGTAGAAGCAGTTCGCTTCGTCCCTTCTGCTAGATTGACTCAGTAAGATACACGATTACTGAGTAGCAGCTTAGCTTTGTTTAATTTGATAGTCGTGTGCTACTTGGCATCTCAATGGTTCCGCATGACTGCATATCTTTATTTAGACCAGGATCCTCTTGATGGTTCGCATCTTTGATGAAAAGTTTTTGACCGTTCTCTGATTGCAAAAAAACCCTATCCATAACATAACTTCTGATATCCTTTCATCGTCATCTTAAGTTTGGATAATATGCGGTGACTTATGTTGTTTTTAATTCCTCAAAGGTTACGAGTTCCTCTTTATTCAAATTTTGTTTAATTTTATTTTACATTAATTTACATCTTGGTGATATAACTAAAATTGCTACTACATTTTATTACCTTAATTAGTTGCCAATACGAATCTAGTAACTTAACCTATACCACTTTGCTAAATTGTCTAACTGGGGTTGAGCCAACCTCATCCTTTCTTTAAACCATACATATATGGTTTAATGGTAAACGGCGGCGCTTCCAATTCCGGTATTTACGAACATCACTACAACATCGGATCCTGTGAAATAATTTAAAAATTGTCTGGATGGCGTGCAATGTGCCTTGTGTATTCCTTAAGTTATTGCCATAATATGGTTTACATTAAATTTCTGCAATATCGACCTGTTGGATTATAAACTGCTCTGATTTGTGTGCGGTTTTAAATTGCCTTTTGTGGGATCTGCATGGTAATGGCTTGTGCAAATTAGATTTCCTCTCTTTACTGCGAAATGAGTCCTTCTTGCTTGTGTAAGATTTTGGTTTAATTTCATTTCCTAATTTAATAGGTAATGAGTCACCATTTAATTCATCAATTTTATTACTGGATGGCGATACTAGGCCTATTGTGTTATTTGTTGATAGTGGCCTATCAGAACACATACTACTGTCTGCAAGCCGTTTACTACAACTCTGGCCCATCTCTTGCTTCGCATAACTGAGATCTACTTCGGTATAACAACTTTCTTGCGGTGATCTTGGAGCTAAGATAACTTGTGGCATCGTTTCGACAGCTGGTAATGCTTGTTTATCAGAAACCTGAGGTGAATTTCTTCGTTCATCAACCTGGTTACCTACACCACTTGCACATTTTTTATCGTCTTCTGAGATACAGGTTGACGGTGAGATGTTTGATGATATGTTATTAACCACATAAGTTATTTGGATTTAACGTTGATCGTAATGTCATTTGTGATACATGTCGCAAAAGTTTATTACTAGGTTTGGTTTGAACTACCTAATTATTATGTAATTCTTGCGTGCGGCTCGGAAATGATCTGTCTGGTGGTTTTTTTAACCGAACTATATGAATCGTTTAACTGAGATGTTCGTGATGCTGATGGTGGAATCACTACTGATCTATTTGACAGACATTGCTCCTGGATCAATTTTCACAATAGCTTAAGTTCGTCTAACGTGCCAATTGGTGGCATCAGTGCAATTCTCCGCTGATTTTGCGCGTCATCACTAATTCCCAGTAATACTCTGGTTTCGTGGGACACTACTACTAATTTGTTTGATTCGTTATCGGCTTCTCGCAGTGTTATATCGAGCCATATTATGGACCACCCAATATCCCTTTGTTTATACCCTGCTTGTCTCATCTCGACAATTATATCGTCGAATATTACAGAATTAGAACTACGTTCGATTCGACCTAAAACATGAAGTAGTTTGGTGTAAAAAACTGGTTTCAACTCGTCTATAGTTAAACCACCCTATATCCGAGTTCTCAGCAATTTATGGATGTACACCAAATTCTTAAAGCAGACTATCGCCTCGCGAAGTGGACATTCTTGGGCTGCCCTATGCGGAAATAGCGGGGCACAAAGAAAGCCTCTTCGCTCCTGTTTAAGGGCTTCTTCCAGAACAATTATCGCTGGCCGACGAGCCTCATAGCGAATTCCCCTTATGTCACATTCTACCATGAGTTCGTCTGTATACAACAGTTCCAGCTCCATTATTACCTAAATAAATTTTTTATCCTAAAAGAGCTAAACTAAATTAAAAAAAAATCATTTTAAATATAAATAAAACAAAAACAACCACAGTCAATTCCACCCTCGCTACGAGGTGACGGTCAAAATGTCCACTACTTGGGTCAAACAAGGAAACGGAATAAAGGAAATGCAATTGTTTTAGATGAAATACGAAATGCCAACCCAACCAGCAATGACATTCATTACTTCGATTTCTCGCAAGTGAGACACATTGCCTTGGTGAAGCCATTTGGTATATCATTAGTTTACCTAGTTGACTGTAACAATCCTCTTGCCCTCATATCTCACAGTCATCATTCAAAATCCCCTTGGATGAGTATGACTGTGTGAGTGGCAGGCCAAATCGTTCACTCAAATAGGAACAACAACACGCCGGTTGCTGTTGTGAATTTCCATAACTTTGCGATACTATAACTACTACTACCATACTACTCCTAAGTATGACCAACCAATCACGTTGTACCCTGGATGCATCTATTTTTTAAACGAGTAGACTGGCGACTCCATCCCGCAGGATGATAATTTAAAATTTTAACAACATAGAAGCGAAGAAAACGCGACTCTTAAATATAAAGTTATAGATTGGGAATTCCATTTTTATCTAATTTTAAAAAATGACAAAACTTAACCTGTGGTAAATTCTAGCCACAAGCTAAATTGTTGTCACTAAACGGAGGATGGTTAGGAGGTCAATTTTACTATTCCAGCTGGGATGCGGAATGATGTGTCAACTTACCTGAGAATGAACATCCCTTTATACCACCCAAGATCGTTGCCTGGCAGGAAAGGGATATGCTGATTACTTCATGGATCGCATCACTCACCCTTGCCAGTGTAGAATTGCAAAATTGTACGTTGTACAAGGTACACGAAAACCGCACAACATTATTGTTGGTGCAAATAATGAACCGTTGTAAAAAAATAAGTTCAGCGAGTTCCATATACCACCACAAATACCAGTTCAATTTAAGAAACTCTTCTGTGTGTGTACAACCCACCCAGAATTAGGTCAACAATTTTACTCAATCACACAATAAAACTAAACTTATGTTGGTCTATCTGACTGTCGCCAAACAAGAAAATTTTTGTACCTCTTTTTGAGTTTCGTAGGAAACTTTTTGCGATCTTATCACAAAAATTCCTACGAAAATTGTACACCAACGTGACATCGATTTTGCTGAATCGATCCACACGAAAATATTTTTTCTTTAATACATCCGTTGAGGAAGTTCGAACAACAACAACCACAATGCTTTTCAATATTTGCATCGGTCATTGTAATTTACCTAGTAAAAGAAAACAAATACATTTGTTATGTACATAGGCAACGTAATCAAATTACGTTCATCTCCGTCTCATCTCATTTGCGTTTACTTAACTGTGGCACATGTGAAAAATTCTAAGCTGAATGAATCATATGATACATCATATGATACATAAATAAATGCAAAGGCGAAATGTAGAAAGCCGGCATGAATGGCATGTAGTTGAAGATATTATCTTCGAGGTCATGCCGATGAGGAAGTAGATTTTGTTGGATGGGTTGATAACGAAATTAGGTTTAATTCCGTTATAAAGTTTAGACCAAAATTTTAGAAATATGACTTTATTCCAAACGAGATTTGTGAATCTGAGTCATATGAAGTTTACTGAAGTTGGATTGGCAATATAACGCTGTCGGCAACATGTAATCAGTTTTATTAAGTGAGTGTGATGTGACGGACTGGTAAGTTTCACCTGAAGGCATAATTGAAGCGGGCTTAAATAAATTTATGTCTTCAATTTTAGATGAAATGCGAAAACTTGAATGATGGATTGCTGAAGTTGATTTGAATTTTTTTTGTAGATAGCCTAATTTGATAACGGAGCAATTTGTGAAGTAGTTTATTGCAGATAAGACAAGATGTATTGTTTGTACACTTATCGCTCACGCGCCTCCCTTTAGTAAGCAATTGAATGTATGGCATTTATGCATCAAATGTAGATTTTCATATTCACAAAAAACACAGATAATGAAACCGTTCGAATTAGTAAAGGAGATTTTAGTAGTAACCTGTTCCAAAGTTTTGAGAGTTCTTTCCCATTCAATGTAAATACATACAGAAACACTTGAGATATTCTAGTCAACAGTTTGTTCGAGGAGCTCACGGTCACTTCCACGTTTTCGAAGACATTTGATAATTACATCAGTATTTTCCGCTATCTGTTGTAATTCCTTTGCGTTTGTGTATTGACAAAGTTTCTCAATAAAAACGGATTTAAGACGAGATGTAACTGTAAGATTTCGCTTATTGTACTTTTTGCAAAGCAAATCCCAAGCTTCATTATAATTCGCTTCTGTGATACGGATATATTGAATTAATGAAGCTGCATCGTCTTTTAGCAATGTGCTTGTGTGTGACTCGTAGAATGTTGGCCAACATTGATAATTTACAGCAAATGGCTCGATAAGTATTGCAGAAAAGAATTGTTTGTGTTCCGAACTATTGACTTCGTAATAAGTGGGTGATTGCCAAATATGATTCTCGAAATTTTCGTTTAAATTAATCGAATCGGTAGCTATGATCCTTCGATTTGACGATGCTTGCATAAGCAACATGCGAGCTTTATTGCTTCATTTACAGTTTTAGTATTGAGATTGTAAACTTTGCTAACAGTTAATAGTTCTAATTCGTATTGATGAACAGATTGGTAATGAATATTATTCTAAGCGAATAGTAATTGTCTCGATCGTTGTGGTATTGGTAATTGTTTGAGTGAATTTTAAAATACTCTAATCGCTCTAAACGTTGTTCCATTTTATTTTTAATTCTCTCTGTTTAATTCTTAGTTCACAAATAACTTTCAGCTATTCTTTCGTTTACAGATTAAACACCGTTTAAGTATGATTAAAGCTTACGATAATAAAGTAGTTGTGTACTTATCTTGTCTTATCGCATCCATGTGGGATTTTCCCGGGTTTCGGCTCCAAAAAATGTAGAAAGAATTTCCAAAAAAATTGACATCCAATATTTCCAAATTAGACTTTCAAAATAATTGCAGCAACTCGTGTTGTATTGATTGAAAATTTAATAATAACTACCAGTACTAACACACTGTATAGCTGAAACTGATCTAGAAAAACTAAATGATTTCTTGAAATTTTAATTTTGCGGTTCAAATAACTTTGTTGGGATAAAATTGTTTACAGTTCTTCGTATAAAGTGTTATAGAAGAAATTTGACTGTAAATTTCATTTCGTACTCTTAGGCCCTGTCCCAAACACCGACTTATTTGCATATACCGACTTATTCAAATAAGTCTGCTATCGAGGTGACTTATTTTGAAAGCAGAAAACTTATTTGATCATGTAAACATGGAAAATTCATTTGTTCATGCAAACATGAAAAGTTGTTAAATATTATTAATATTTTGGAAACATTAGTTATTAATAAAATTAATTTAGCAAAATTATACATTACCAAAATTAATACGTGATAAATATGAAAGAAAGCAATATAATACTCGTTGTAAGTATATCTTGAAAATTATTAAATAAAATATGAATTCACAGCCTCAATTTAAAAGTTTTGTTATTTTCAATAATTCTAACTGAATGTTTAAACAATATTATATTTAAATATAGTTATTATTACAATCAATTTAATAATACGATATACAAATATAATGTAATTAATTATATTTTATATTACAGGGACTGAAGAGGAAACTTTTAGCCTCATTGATGCTAGAATAGCAAAAAATGAATAATTTAAAAAAAAACAATGTCAGTTTCCCGTAGTATGGAGGTAAATTTTGTGCTCAACAATTTTAATTTATTTATTGAAAATAAAATATTCTCTTTATTTTTAGATCTATACAAGCTTCAACACCATTATTGTGTGAGCGTACATCCGCGAAGTGCATTAAAAAATGGAAGAATTTGGTAGATAGTTACAAAAAGATTAAAGATCCAAAAACTGGTACTGAGCCAGCAACAACTAATGCATCAAACTGGGCCTATTTTAATAAGATGAACGACTTTATGGGAAACAAACATAATATTCGGCCCGGAAACGTGATTGAATCTACGACATTTAAACCAATATCCCAGATCAATTTAGACGACTTAATCGAGTACGATCCAGAAAGCGATGAAGCTTTACTTGATACATCATTGTGCTGCGAACCAATAGCAAGTACCAGCCAAACATCACAAATTCCAACAGCACAAATTTCAAAAAAATATCAAAATTTAAAAGAACAAATTTTAGATCACATAAAAGAAAGGGATCAAACGATAATTATATCAATTAGAAAAAATAATAAAATGATGCGGGCGGTCTGTAAAAAATATTTCGCCGATGTACAGCTGTCTTCGGATTCGGACAGTGACTAATTGACTTATTGACTAATGACTTAAGTACCTGCATATTATAATGGAATTAAAAGTATTACATCGCATCCCCAATAGAAACACTTATGTCTTTTGCCTTACAACCTTCTCAAATTTCTTTTTCATACTTTTCTGTAAGGCGAAAGTCATGTTTTTCTATTGGGTATGCGATGTTAGTTGTGATAAAAATGAATTAAAATTATAGTCTGAAATATTTAATTTTTATTTTTTTTATATCTTATTTTTTATTTAATGAAATAAACAAGTTTTTGACAATCGTTTTTGACAATATTTTAAAATAAAAAAAAAATTATATCTCCAAACACAATTGATCTCGGAATTTTGTAGCGCTGGTTTGGGGTTGATAGTTTTCTGTATTTGATCTATCCACATTATTTTCATTTACAAATTCAGCATCGATGGTTATTAAATCCCCGACGTTTAAGCAAATATTATGCAGAATGCAACAAACGGCGATAACTTTGTTACAATTTTCTAAACTCAGTTCCAGCGATCGAAGGAAAATGCATCGCCATCTGGTTTTCATCTGCCCAAATGCCTGTTCAATTGCAATTCGAGCTTTGCTGTGAAGACGATTAAATTTTTTTTGTTGTTATGTTAACAAACGGTTCTCAATACATGGAGTTATGATGGCTATGGGGTCCAGCGTCAACTGATATCCACTATCACCTAACAAATAACAAGATCTTGGAGGATACCGGCTATTTAAATATATATCAATATTCCTGAGAACCCTTTGGTCGTGAACCGAACCTGGCCATCCAGTGCAAATATGTAAAAATTTAAATTCAGCGTACATTAACGTTTATTTAAAAATGTGTATACCTTGCAATTGAATGCTATAGTCTAACTTTCTATTTAAATATTCGTCATGACGATTGGTTGGGCATTTAATTTTAATATGGGTCCCATCGATAGCACCCACAGCCTTCCTGAACACGTCGGACCCTGCGCGATTAGTGAACTTCAAGCCTATCCCCTCTAATTCTTCTTCATTAGGCAAAACAATAATTTTGCCCATTAAATTCAGGATCACGTCCAGTGTACGTTTAACTACATTAAACACAGTGGATTTTGGAATATTGAACGATACTCCAACCACACGGTAGCTTGTTCCTGCTGCTAACCAAAACAGTGTTACGCCAAGCTCCATTTGGGGATCATACCCGTGATGTTTCGAGGGATAAAGCTCTACTAATTTTTGAAACGCTTCATCTGAGACACGTAGGTGCTTTTTTATTACCATTTGGTCTCTATTCATAATTGCTTCATATATAGAGCTCCGCTTGATGGAACAATATGTCAAGCCCTGAAAATTTTATGATCTTAATATGTAGATTTAAATATATTATTATATGTATTAATAAACATTCCAAAATTTAGTATAAAAAATTGTACCTTGCGCATTTCGCGTTTTTCCAACCACAATAATAAATTTTCATCGTCTTTTAACAATTCAAGACACATTTTTATGTTTTTATTTATTATATAATTCATTAAAATAAATTGTTTTTTGTACATTTTAATTTTTTTATTTTATTATTTAATAACAAATTGCTAAAACATTTGTTGTTTGCTATAGCTGTCAAAATAAGTCAGCAAAATCGTTTGGGACGACTTGACCGACTTATTGAAGATGGCGTCAAATAAGTCAAATAAGTTTGAAATAAGTCGCTGTTTGGGACAGGGCCAGAACATAACGAAAACATATAATTTCCAAACACTGTAGGTATTTTGTCCTTTAAAATTATCGTTTTAAAAAGATCACGAATGTCTTTAATTGAATCACCCAATCGACATAATCTATAGCATGCGGTATAATTTAAATAATTTGTGTGTATTTTTTAACAATGGAATCAAGCTATATAAACATGAATTTCTGTTTATACGAGCACATATATTGACAAGGGGGTGAAGAAGCTTTCTTCTATACTCGAATATCATTTACATTAAATACAAAACAAATTTGTTTTTTCTACATATTTAATTGTAACAAATTTTCAAAATCATGCAATGCGACAATCATCTTCTAAATTGTTTTCTTACAAATTACTCCGCACATATTTTAATGCGCGCGGTATAATTTTATCAAATTTCAAAAATCATTTTATGTTTAATGTAAAATAATGATTTAATTCCTTCTTTAGTTGCTTTGTTGTATATAGATAGTTTTCTTTTATTTACCTTTAACGTGTGTAACGGTTTTTTCGCATATTTATATATCGTATTTGGTAGACAGGCAATCCCGCGGAAGATATACGAGTCTAGTGAATAGTTTTTATATGTGCAGTTCCATGAAATTGATTATACCTGCCCAAGAATACTTATATAGAGGAATCATTGACTGCGAGATTCCTTGAATTGAGTGCACCGACTCAAACCCATTAATTACCGCGGTACATATACGCGAGAGATAAACTCTAAAACAATAAATTAAAACAATTCATATAAAAATGTGTGCGCGCACAGCAAAATACCTGAAGATATATACCTTTAAGACATTTTATGATTGAATATTGAAATATTTTCATTTCATTTTCAATTTTTCAAAATCAAAACGATTTAAATGTGTAATTCGTTATGTGTTGTGGTGTGCGGTAGATTTCATGAATAATATATTTTGAGGGAGATCTTTCTTCATTCATTAAAAACACTTCAAATGACTATGATTAATCTTAAGATGCGGAATGGTAAAAATATTATGCTTAAGTGCTGTTGCTCTAACTCAACTTTAATTATATTATTATTAAGTAAAAGCAATTAATATTTTCTTGGCTGTGGATTTGATTCGTACACATTTTGTATATGTTGGGTGTATGCGGACGTATAGTGTTTAAAATTTAACATAATATCGTGAAACTTATAGTAGTTTACCTGCAGGGACGAGAATTACATATACATGCGGTGATTTTGAAGTGTGCGGAAAGAATATTAATCGCAGTCACGATTAGTGACGATTGTTAATATGTATCATTAAAAAGCGTTGAATGTGCTATAATTTACTTATTTCAGAGCAACAATTAATTACAGGAAGCCCAAAACTATTAAATTATAGGAAATAAAACTTTATTGTACATAATAGAGCAGAGACTAATCGCGAATTTTTAAGTGAGGGAAACTGTGATCTATAAAAGTTTTATGATTTATTGTGAACAAAAGTCAAATGTAAAAATTAATATTCGTTTATTTAAAATTTAATTCAATTCTTCGATTTTTTTTTGCTTGAATCCATTAATAACTAAATTATAAAATTCTGGCGACCCTTTCATTTCAGCTAAGAGTTTCTTTTCTATGGAAATTAAAGAAACGAATGTTAACCTTTCATCACCTATAGTACTTCTATAGTACTTCTCAAATAAGATTTTATCCTGCGTAAAGCCGAGAAACTTCTTTCGGATGATACGCTTGTTGACGGTATACCGTAGAAACAGGCAGCATAGATTTGTTACTTCAGTGAAACATGTTGTTAAATCATTGTCCATTAGAAAATGTAATATCGTGAATATTGAGCTCGCCAAAAATTCCTTATCGCTATAAATTACAATTAACTCCGACTTTAATTTTTAGAAATCAAAATGTTTACCATAAACGTTCTGCAGTTTTTTAAATTGTTGGTCTGGAAAATTAGTTTTGAATTTGGAAAAAAATTTGAATTTAGCAGCTCCAATTCATTTGAAATATTGTCTATTATTTCAAAAAATAATTTTCGATTAGACGTTTTAATGTCTAGTATGAGATTCATCAATTTCGACGATTTCGGTAGTTTCTTTCCGTACTTTGTCAAATTTATTTCTAAAATCCTTAATTATTTGCAGCTAATCATTAACTTTTTATTTGATGTCGTTATATCGGTGTTTTGTTTTTTGCAAGCATTCAAAAAGAATATCTGAAAACGGAAAAATTTCAACAGTAAAAAATTGAACTTAAACTTTCGCGCTTCTTCTACGGTTGCGTTGTCCCAATCAGAAGAACTCTCGGACATATCCTTGTAAAGTTCAAGTAGTTCCTGCTTGAATTCAACAATTACACTAACAATTCGTGCATTAAACTGTCATCTTGTTGGGGCAGAAACAGGAATGCGGTTTTTGATTAAAAAATCAAAAGCGCTCGTTCGTTTCGATGATTTTTTGAAGAAAGTGCTCATTCCCGATAGTGCCATAAAAAATGATTTGCATTCCTATATGCTGCGGCCATTGATTGAGATAAAACTAAATTCAGTCTGTGAGCATAGCAATGAATAAAGATGGCATCTTTACATAATTGTTTAATCCGAGCTTGTATAGGCCCGTGAGGTGACCGGCCATAACAGCTGCTCCATCATAACTTTGTGCAACAACTTTTTCGGTGCACCGGTATTCTTGAAATACGTCTTTGGCTACCTCGAATAAATTTGATGCAGACCGATCATCAGAAACATTTCAAACCCCAAAAAAACCTTTCTTGGATAACGCCTTTCATGTCGATGTATCGTAGAATTAAGGAAAGCTGTGATTTACTGGATATATCCGTAGTTTCGTCCATTATTACTGCTACACATTTGCTGATTTTAATTTCATTTTTAAGCATTGGAAGCACCCGTAAAAGTATTGGAGTGTTCTAACTGATTTTTAGAGCCGGAAAATATTTAGCAATCAATGCTAATAATTTCAAATAATTTCCATTATTAATTGATGACTCACTTTCATTATGCCCTCGAAATGGCAAATCTTTCCAGGACCTTCAAATTTACTCGAACCTTTTCGTTGTGCTTAGCTGTACCCAATGCAAACGCCTACGATAAACAATTTTCGATTCTTTCGATTTTTCCAAATCGTTTTAGTACTAAAACAGGTCTTAAATGGTCTGAGGAAAGTTCGTGTCTTGTAATGGCCTTATGAATATTATTCAAATCACTGAATTCGGTTGTACGTCATACGCCAGTTTCTTTACAAAAGAGTAAACACGGCCAACAAAATGTTTTGTTTAAAAAATCGCAACCTGTTAACCAGTTAACCTCATACAGATCTATAGAGAAATGTCGCGTAAAACTTTTGGCACTTGAACATATATTCTTTGCAATTTTGGCTGTAGTCTTCCCATTAAGACGATTTCCTACTATTACTCTACGAATCGATAGGAATAATAAAAATTCACGTTACATGAGCGTATATTGACTGCGTTACTTCACATCAAACACACCTACTACACTACACTTGTAATCTTGTATAATAAAATGCAACGAAAAGCGATAATATTGCTAGTATCTATGACAATAGTGCTTTAGTGCTGTATCCCATGAGAGGATTGGGCCGTCTCAATAATATTTCTCCAGATAATCCAGTCTGCAGCAAGAGGACGCCAAACCTGAACACCAAGTAAATTCAGATCCTTCTCTACATCGTCCGTCTATCGATTAGGTGCGGTCTTCAACATAGTCGCACTTACGTTGGTATCACTTCTCCAGAAAAACATGTTTAAATCTTTTGATGAAATCGATGATCTCATTTTTGTGAAGATCATTTCTGATCATGGAATTTTACACATCTCTTTATTTTATTAGATCAGACATCAAGGTGGAGTACAATGAATTGTACGTTCTTTCCCACCTTGAGATAGCTCAGAATATCTACAACTTGGAACCAATCCAAAATTAGTATCCCTCCTCACCTTAGTGTAAATGGGGCGGGGGGTGATTTTGAAATTGAAATAGGAACCCTTTTGTCTTGTAACTAAGTCATATCCTGGAGATTTCTTTGTATTTAGGTTGAGATTGATTTGCTCTTTTAATTCTTGTAATGTGACAGGAGATATATCGCGGTTATCCATTTTATATACTGGTGGTAGGTTTTTCTCTGCAGTTTGTCTAGGTAGAGGCTCGAACACGTTCTCGAGGTGGGTGGTAAAAAACAAAGCTTTTTGCTTTGCACTTATAGCCCATCTGCCATCTTCATTTGTTACTGGTGTAATTTGTAGTTTAGGTCATTTTAAACTTTTTGTCGCTTTCCAAAGGGAGTACCCGGTATCTTTTTCCCCAGTAAGGCCACTCTAGTATTTATTAATGGAGACGTTCTTGATTTCTTTAATTAGTAACTTTAGTTTATTGGATAAAAAATTTAGAGTTGTAGAATATAATGGCGCTCGACTTCTTTGCCAGGCCTTTCTTGCTTTTCGTTTTGCTGCAACCAGTTCCCTAACTTCTAGAGGATAAATAGCATTTCGGCGCATTTCCTTTGAGCTTGAGGGGGTACTACTCCACGCCGCTTCTTGTATACTGTTGTTGAGTTGTTCTAGTTCTTCTTCTAGCTGTATCGGCTTTTTAATCGGCACCTGAAGATCAATATTATCTTCAACAAGTTTCTGGAATTTTTCCCAACAGGGTTTTTTGTTCGTTAGCGACTATAGTGGCGGACTAGTTTGTTTAACAATCATTGCACTGATTGTCATAATAACGGGCGTGTGATCCGACATAATCCCTTCGCTGCTTTCTAGGTATATGTAGTTTTCGTCTATACCTTTGTATTTTGTTTCTATCCGTCGTAGGCCAACCACTTTTATAAATACTTTTAAGGAGACTACTTGCATAAATTCCTCTTCAATTTTAAGATCTATAAAGTGTTTGTTGTTTTCTTTTATAACCACCGACGATCCTCCCCTTGCTCTTCCTGCTGTTTATCCTGCCGCTTATCCTTTCTGATACTAGGCATATATCTATTTCTTCAGTATTTAGGAAAATTTCTAATTCTGGAATATGTTGCATTAGCCCATTTCCATTACAGGTTACTATTCTTAATGTTTTATTTGTTATTGTTTGCATCATTTTAATAGAGCATGAATTTCAATTTCATTTATAGAGCCTTGCTTATCTAACCTGTTGCTGAGAGCTTGGAGACATTTCTCTTGTTTAGCTAGACCAATGTTAAGAGCTTTCATGCTTCTTAATATCTTTTGGAGCACTGCTGTACCTTCGGTAGTGCCGTCCGAAATATCTAGTTTTGTCACGACTACTTGCGAGTATAGTTTTGTTTCTCTCGTTTTACTGGCATGACGTTTAGGTGCCTCTTTGGGGGAAGTTTGGTAATTTTTTACTGATATTGCTGGACTTTGTTTTTGCGAATGTGGCTTATTGCAATTTACACATTTCGCAACAATATTTGTACTAACCGGACATACTTGGGCATGATGCTTTCCGGCACATTTAACGCATCTAGTCTCTCTTTGGCAATATCTCTGCATATGATTAAAACCATGACATTTTTTGCACTGCGGTATTATCCCGCTATTTTTTTCAATGGCTCTATTTTAACTGTCATGTTAAGTATTGCTTTGATATTATACAAATCTTCCACTTTTTGTTTGTTATTTAAAGTGAGAATAAATAGTGGAAGCAACCTTTTGTTAATTTGAACCCCTTGTTCAGTTTAAATTTTTTCTTTCTTAATGATATTTACGTCATTTTCTATTTGATAACCCTTTTGCTTGAGATCCTCAATAATTTCCTCTTTTGCGCAGGTTGGGTGAAGACCTCTAGCCATAACTTTGATTGGGCGATCATTCTTATCCTCATAAACCACTGATGCCCCTCGGAATTAAGCTTTGTAGCCAAAGCTCTATAGGTTTCAGAGTCTACAACAATAATTTTCTAGACGCCATTGTTTAGAGATACGAGTTTGTACTCGGCTATCGTAATCGATTTCAAAATCGATTGTATAGTGGAGAAATTTGATATCCCGACGACATTTTTCTTTTGGTTTAGCTGGTTTTTGTTCTAGAGCTAGTTGTTTCTTGATGATTAACTGGTTTCTAGAAACCTCTTTTGATGTTGATGGTAAAGTTACTGCCATTTTTGGTGAGTGTTGCACTTTCCTTTTCTTACTTGGTATTTTATTCCGGTTCAACATGCAATTTGTTTCTCTTTCTAATTCTTCTTCATCCGTTTGTAATGGATTAATGTCATCAACGCCTGCAGGGCTAGGGGTCGTCCCAAGTTCTGCTCATGTTTCAACTGCTTTTTTCAGTTTTTCGTTTTCTTTCTTTTGTCCATTCTTCAATAAATATATTAAATTTTACATATTATCAGATGCAGACGCACTACATGAATTACTTGAATCGCAAAAATTTTTAAATTTGCAAAAACTTTTTAAGTTTATTTGGTCAATCGCAGATTCATTTATGCAAAGTTCAGCACAATTCACAGATGTTTATGTCAATGAATTCTCAATAATTACGCGTGAAAACGATACAAATGAGTTACGAGAGAAGTTAATGAAGTTTCGAAACGACTACAACACACGTCTTGAGCGAAATTGTATGCATCATTTCATTTCTCAGCCAAAAACATAAATCATAGACGGTGGTGTTCTCATCAAAGGAGTTAGGGAACGCGAAACAAATCACAACCAAGAAAATCATCACGGCTCCCGAGTCTTCCATGGATTATAAGACTTTTCTACATCACTCTTTCGAGCTCCGCCGCTCATAGCTCTAATGTCATCTATCAAGTGACAGAAATTCAGTATTATGTTCCCGGTGAACGGAATGAGCGACATACGCTTGATCAACGTTGGGAAATATTGAAAAACTTATTTCCCATAAATTATCTTTTCCAACGAATCTCATTTTCATCTCGGCGATTATGTGAACAAGCATAATTGCATAAAGCATAAAGAAGCCAATACACCCAAAATGAGCGATTGTTAGTGAAAATTAAGTTAAAGGCATCGTAGCAACGTTTATGTGGGTGCTTACCCGCACTAACTAACGGTGAATGGCGACCATTATCGTGCCGTGTTAACTGAATTTTATTCCCTACGATGGAAGAAGAGGGCTTGGCCGATATTTGGTTTTAACAGGATGGCGCCGCACTCAGCCAACGATACAATCGATCGATGTTTTGTCAGTCGACGAGAATGTTGTGGCAATGTGAGTTGATGTATTTCTAAGCAGACAATTATACAGTTTAAAAAGGAGAGATACTCGTATCAGCGCTGCATGAAGGGGCATACTGCTGCTGCTGAAAGAGACACACTGGCATGTTACAGAAATATTTTTGTTTTTCCTTCGATTTCAAAATTTCCTTTTATGCTGTTCCCATGCGGCCGGTTTTCTTAATTGTTTAGTGCGTTGAAACGAAGCCAAATGACCACCTCTAAACAAGCTCTTTATGGTATCAATAATTTAAAGCTTCGTTTCAATTTTTCATAAGGTTTAGAAAAAATTTGGATTTTTCATTTCACATTATAAATTCGATAAAAATTTAATGTTATTTGAAAAACCTCTAATTAGAGTACCAACATGAGATGTATTTACAAATTTATAAAATTTGAGTACCTTAATTTCTGAATCGAAAAATACAATTTCGCAGACCTTTTGTAAAAAGTGTTATCTTGTCTTATACATATAATCAAAAATGTGCATTCCCCCCCCCCCCCACCCCAAAAACCCAAATCACTACTCTTCTGAAAAAATCTTTAAGTATCTTATAATTCTCAAACGGAAGCTAACACTTGTGGTGCACTGTTCCGTTTGATTTTTTGACAAATTTTGGAAACTTCGTGTAATGACTGTTGCAGTTATTGCGAGTTCTTTATATGACCGATCTCAGGACCGACTATAGTACATGTAAAATCGAGGTATACAAAAATTAAGGGGAGAATATGTTGTGGCCAACACCCACCCGACTTTCTGTTACAACGAATGTATTGATAGATTTCGAGTACACCACACTTGATTTCAAAAGTAAGAAACTAAACTTACCGGACTTTGTTCCTGCTAAAATTTCAGAGTATCTACTAGATCAATTCTTGTCGGAAATTTAATTTTAAAATTTCTTTAATCTTTTAATTTGTGGTCGTTTTTGTAAATGTTATACGAGGGCAAATCAATATATTCGTAGCATCGATACAAAAGAGCTATATATTTAGAGACATTTTATTTTTATTTTTCAACATAATCTCCTCCAAGCTCCAACACTAATGCATTTATTACATCTTTCAAATAATTTATTTAAACCGTCGAAAAAAAAGTTTTGTTTTGGCCTTCAAAATAACCTTCAGTAGCGGACATGACTTCAACAATATTTGAAAATTTTCGGCCCCTCAATTTTTTTAAAATTTGGAAACTGAAAAAAATCGCTAGGGGCCAAATCTGGACTATTAGGTGGGTGAGCGATTTCTTCAAAGCCGCATTCACGCAGAGCAGTTTGTGCAATTTTAGCCTTATGAACAGGCGTGTTGTCGTGGAGAAGTAAAATCTTACTTTTAACTTTACCATGCCGCATCTCCCGGATGGCAGCCTTCAATTTGTATAAAATTTTCTCATAAAAGTTGTCTGTGGTAATGATCTTTTGTGGTTCCCCAGCTGACTGTTGAGTCTTAAACTTCTTCGGGGGAGGTTCATCACATTTTTTCCATTGCATAGATTCTTGTTTTGATTCCGGATCCCAATGATAAATTCATGTTTCATCGCCCGTCACGATACTATTTATGAAATTATCGGGATCATTTTCTTTCATATTTAAAATGTTGCTTGAAGTTTCGACACGAATTTTTTTCTGTTCCGAATCATGAAAATGATCATGCAAAATTGTAAATGTAGTACCAAAAGAAAGCCTGAAATTGCTCGATAAGTCTGCGATATATACTTGGCGGTCCTCTAATACAAAATTGTCTGCCAAAATAACGTTTTCATGCGTGATGGCGTCCTGTGGTCTTCCCGGCGCTCATCATCTTCTAGCGATTCTCTACCACTTGTGAACAGTTTAACCCATTTCGTTACTGTATAATATGTTGGTCCAAATTCACCATAAACTTTTGACGTATAATCAGAAATAAATTTAGCGTTTTTTTCAACTTTAACAAAAAAATTTAATTACCGCACGATATTCAATTTTATTCATTTTAATTTTTTGTCTAAACACGTGTTGGAATATTGACGTCCAGAAATTATATACCAATACTACGAATAAATTGATTTGCCCTCATACTTTTCAACGTCATGCAAAAACTGAAAATGCTCAGAGCTGTCCTGCATGAGAGTTTCCACTTTCGGTACACAAAGATCTCCCTGTATTTATTTATCTTTACAGATTTTGTGTGAAATTTAATTTACAAACATTTTGTTTTCTTCGTTTTCTTTGTAATTGGTACGAGTGTATCTTTTCAAAATAATTGAAAAAACAAAAAATCTCCTCTGGAAGCTATTACTTCCGGTGGGTCGATTTCGGTCAAATATCACTTGGACCTCCCAAGTTATGTACGAGGCTTAGATATAAAGTTTCATTACGATCAGTCGTCTTGGTTTAAACACAGTTTTTTTCTGAATCCATGTGCTTTAACAAATTTAATTTAGGATCTCTAAATTTTTAGAGATCTCTAAATTATTAGAAAATGCTCCAAATCTCCCAATTTATGAAAAAAACTTAGAAATGAATTCACACAAATCCGTCAGGGCTGTAGAGAAAAACGGCCATTTAATCTGCTCCCAAACACTCACAGATTTTTTTAAAACCACTATTTTGGCTTCGATAATATAGCAAATGGTAAATCTGCAAAAATTTCGAGGTCGTACATTTTCAAGATTGCTATGCAAAATACTTACAAAAAACGAGAAAGCTCGTTTAAAAGCTGACACTTGTATGTCATTTAGACAAACATCACTTAGAGGTAAAAGATAAAAGCATGATAAGCAAGGTAAAAGCATGAAGTTTCATCCCGATATTTTTGTTAGTAAACAGTTTTCGTCAAAAAACCTAATTTCCGCTAAAGTTTTGGAAAACTGACCTGGACCGATATTGTTGCAAATTTTATTTAGAATTTTGTTACGTTCATTTACATCGTAAAATAAAGAAGGATAATCATGAAAATTTTTGACCTCGAGATTTTGCAGATTTACCACTCGCTATGTCGTCAAATTCATAATTGAGAAACTTTTATAACAATCTCCATACAGACTTAATATTTGTAGCTTATTTATAGCCCAGATGGATTGACCTACGAAGATAAAGCTACATCTTAAGCCTTTTCCATAAATTGGATCCGAAGAAGTTGCAGTTCTCAATAGAGCTTTTCCGTTTTGTGCAAATATTTTGGAAAATATGGCATTAAAAAGAAACCCGACTATTAACAAAGAGATTTCATATTCTTTTCTCAGCAATACCGCTCCAGATTTTATGCGTAAATGAAGATTTTTGGCAAAATAATTGTTTTCCAACAAAATTTGGGCTATGTACAGCCCATTCGGATTGTGTTTTAGGTATGAAACTTATGTTAATATTAAATCATTTTCCATAAATTGAACCCAGTTATTTTTGACCGAAATCGGTGCACTGGAAGTGGCGCCTCCCATTTACAAAGAAAAACAATTAAAAATAAAATCATTTTTAAATTTTTCCGGTAATGACGAGTGTTGTTAAAAAAATCTATTTAACCAAACTTCGGCATCTCCACATCCGCATCAGGCGGATCGTTTATTCAGAATACAACTGCATACTAAATTTTTTTCGATACACTAAGAGATATTTGCAAGATTTCATCAAAATCTGTTTACCGAAAGCGGCAGCTTCCATTGGAGCCTTTACATTTTTGTAATGACGTTGAAGAGTAAAGAATTTACAAAGTACGAACATTAATTGAAGGATTAAGTCCTAATAAAATTAGGCAAAATGAAATAAATGTATGATTGAAACAGTTTTACCACAAGTCCAGTAAGTTAAATTTTTCGCTTTAGAAAAGAAGTGTGGTGTATTCGAGTTCTATGTATACATTCTTGGTAATATAAAGTTTGGTCCCACTTCTGCATTTCTAGCTCATATCGTTTTTCTCTTAAAACCAAAATGAAGGGATGAATATGTGGTATACCCGACTTTCTTTTACCAGGAATGTATAAATAGACCTCAAATATACCACACACAGATTTCTTAAAGCTAAAAATTTAACTTATCGGATTTCTGGTAAAACTGTCTTGTGTAATCAAAAATTCTGCTTAAATTTCAGAAAACCAACAAGGTCAATATTTGTTGAAAATTTTATCCTTAAATTGGTTTGAATCATTTATTTTTATTTTTTTTGTAAATGAAAAGCTTTTCAACGTTTTTACGAAAAGTGAAAAGCTTACATGGAAGCTGTCACTTCAGGACACAGACTTTCATTAAATTTCGCAAGGATCCTTCAATAAATTGAGAAAGATTAATTCTGAAGTTTTACTCCAAATTGTCAATCCGAGATTGACTGAATGATTGAATGCCGAATTTTGAGATGCCGAATTTTGGCGAAATAAAGTTTTTTAATCACAACTCGTCATTTTACAGTAGATTTAAAAATTGATCTTAATTAATTTTGATTGAAATTTACTTAACAATCTGTTTGTTTTGAATCGTTTGTTATGGAAGCTGCCACTTCCGGTAGACCGATATCAGTCAAAAACCACTGGGACCTTCTAGTTCATGGAAACAGCTTAAGTATGAAGATCCCGATCCATCAATCGCTAGGGATTGATGGACTGTGCATTCCAAAAATAGCCACTATCGTTTAAATTTTGGAAATCCGGTCTGGAATCATTAACAAAATATTCGGTTTTTTCACAATTTTCTTATGATTTGGTAGTAAGCCATACGATTCGTGCTGGGCATGAAAATGATTTTATATTAAAGTAAAACCATTAAACATCGCAGTTTAATATAAAACTCAATTCATACCGACAAATGTTATGGAGAGCCCACTACGAGCCGCTAGTACTCGCAGTTTCATATAAAACTCAATTTTAGCCGGAACGTTAGCATTCCCGTTCAACTAACAGAATTGTTTTGAAATTTTGTAAATAATTTTGTAAAGGACCGCAGCTTAAAATAAACTCATTTCCGGCAAATGTTAAAAAAGGCTCACTCAACTCCTGTCCAATAAATGGTAGTAAGGGCCCAGCACGAACCGTTAGTAGCACCATCCATATTATAGAATTATTTTGAAGTTTTGAGAATAATTTCATAAGGGATCGTTGTTTAGTATACAACTCGGGTCGTAGCCCTATTGAAAGCATAGAATTGTTTTGAAATTTTGTGAATATTTTTATAAACGTTCGCAGTTATATATACAACTCAATTTATGTCCGACAAATGTTGAGAAGTTCTCAGCACAAGCAGGTAGTGCACATGTTCAAGTCATAGAATTGTTTAAGTTTTAAAAATAATTTCAAATCTTAGGATTATTTTGAAATTTGAAGAACAATTTTATAAGGTACGGTAATTAAATATAAAACTAAATTCATATCCAAGAAATGTTAAGAAAAGCTCACTATATGAACGGTCAGTACTCCCGTTCAAATCATATAGAATTGTTTTGAAATTGTGAGAATAATTTCGTAAAACATCACATTTTGCACAGTCCCACAAAGATTTAATAGAAGTTGCTATTTTAACCTTTGCATAAAACATCGTTTACCATATACATCGTCCGACTCCGTTCCGCATATTCCACCAGAACCATCAACAACGCCAACACATTCTAATATACAAATGATAATCAATATCAATTAAATTTTCATCAGCTCTATCAATTTAACTTTAATCCGCTAAAAAATTTTTAATACCAATTTCATTTAATTATTTTTTATCAAATTTTAATGGATTATCTAATCACGAGACTCAACGGCGGGAGCTGGAACAAAAATTATTTTTATATTGCAAATTTTATGAAAAATTTAATATTATTTATAATTAATCCATTTAAATCAGTGTATCGACCGCTGTAATGAAAATTAAATTTGCATAAATTGTGTTTTGTATATGATACATGACGACATTATACTTACTTAGAAAATTTAGCTCATTCGCATGTAAATTGACATGTTTGTGAATCGGTACTCGCGAATAAGCTTACGTACTGTTACTCCGTTGACGATGGAACTACGAATTTTTTAAAATCTATTAGTCTATCAATATCCTTTTCGTCAACAATAATCAAATTTAAAACAAATTAGGCACTTTTGTATGCTCAGAAGGTACAATATCACATGCTACATCGATAATTGGGGTTCGAAGCTTTATTTCTGAGGTTACATACTCAATTTAATTTCAGATTAATGAATGATCGAATCCTAGCAAGGACCCAGGGCTGCTGGAAGGTGCATGCTGGAAATATGTTCTAAAAATAATTTACTTTTAGGTAATTTAATTTATTTTTATTTAGTTTAAACTTTTTAATTTTATTTTCAATTTAATTTGTTTAATTATTTTTTAACCGAAATATAACTTAATCCTAATTTGGTTAAATATATTATGTCGGCACCCGAATATATTATGAGTGTGAAAAGTAGGTCCCACATGTTGTTATTCTGCGTCATGTGCAGAGGATCGTAACTCCTGTCGAAGAAGAAAAGGGCATAGGGACTATGTGTGCGGTCGCTGGTTCAGTGGATGGCTGCGTATTGTCCCGTTTTGCTACGCGCTTTGTGAATTTGTAGCATTTCCTCTAGATACAATAGATGATAATTGCAATAATAATGATTATATTAAGGGTGGTAGTATACTGTCATCTTGCGTATGCTGTGAGATTACGCCCGCTCCTTTAATATCATAATTTGAGCTCCATGTTGTATTTGGTCCAATTAGTAATTTGTGATATTGATAACGACTGTATAACATTTTGACTATTCACATCGTAGCATGCTATAATGACGATCTGGTCTCTTGGTAGACGATTCGATTAAACCTTTGATGAACTTCGTATTTTCCATTAATGATTTCCGAGACTTTCTGTTCTAGTTCGTAAAAGCTGTATAGTTGCATTGATCTCGTTGTTGTGAGATGATGCTAAGTATGCAGGTGTTTGCTATTGATTGTAGTGATTGCATAGTGCAGTAATACGTGTTCATTTAGGATTATGTTATATGACGGGATTGGGGTAATCATGAGATTTTTGGATGGAATACGTTTAATTTCGACATAACTAAATATTGTTTCGTAGAAGGTCGATATCTGTATACTAAGAATAATTCTAGTCTGATTGTAATATCCTTGTGACATCAAGAAGTCGTAGATATGTTTGGATTGATTATTTCAATTTGATTGTGGATAATAAATGTCGTGAAATTCGTTTATGTGTAGCTGAACAAAATGTTATCTGTGTTTAGAGTATCCGCATTGTGTTCATATGTATTCCTGTTTGGATTGTATTACTGAGCCTATTTAGTTCAAATGTAATCTTCTTACTACTGTATTTTACACGTTTTTGTACGTAATTAAATCTGTCGTTCATACCCTTGTTTATCTCAATTTGAGCCATACTTTCCTTGTTTAAGTTATTTTGATTTTGGTAAAGATTGTGTATTGCAAAGCTGACCTCCTCTAGATCATGTTGGACTAAGTTTCATGCATGGAATTCATGAAAGGATAATAACGGCTATCACTGGTGTGAAATAATTCCTAAAAAAAACCTAAGTAGTCTCTCGGAGCCATAATGCCCTTGCCAGAACTACGAGAATAACAAAATTCTAAAAATTACCATGGATATTGGCATTTGTTGGATGTAACATAAAACTGAGACTAGTGGCCATCTTGATAACATGAGACTAGTGACCAATTCGCTAAATCTTGATTTGTACATCTTTGAAATCAAGAAAATTCAGCAAACTTTCATTTAACTTTAAGTTTATATTTACGATGTATAATGTTTTCTTTTTCTGTATATAATCACTAATACACATACACATAACGCGATCGATGAGAACCGGCCAAAATCTCGATTGCTAATCGTGTGAATAGCAAAATATTGCAAATCACAACTCACACGTTACGGGCCTTATTTGCCCATGCCAGAACTATGACAAAATTCTGAAAATCCTCGTGTGCATTGGCATTTAATAGATCTTCCTGTAAAACATAACGAGATTGATGAGAACCGGCCAAAATCTCGATTAGTAATCGTTTGAATTGCAAAATATTGTAAATCGCAACTCACACGTTTCGAGGCCATATTTTCCCATACCAGAACTACGACACAATTCTAAAAATCCTCGTTTAATATTGCCAATCAGTGGTAAGTTCCGATTTATAGGAATGGTGTGAATTATGTCTAAAGTACAATCGAATCTTATATCTGGGTGAATTTTTACTTCAGATCCTCTCTTTCAGGGCTAACCGAGAACATAATGGAATTGACGACTGCTTTGCCAATCAGCAGTTTCTGCTGAGTTTACTTGAAGATGGTTTTCATATTTGACTTTAACTTAAATTTTTTATTTCGTTTGTAACTGCTAATTTACATATTTTTGGTTAGATAGGAGTTTCATTAAAATATCGTTTCGCCTAAATGTTTGCTTTTATGTTGATATTAGTAACCTAGCATGCATAGGATTTTTTTAAGAAATAATTCACGACTGTGTGCAGGAGTTTGCAATTTTTACTAAACCTTTCCTAAAAATATTTTACACTTAGGATAGGTTTAGGAAATATTCCACGCACATCGGCTATCACACAGTACAAATTTAATTTCGGTAAAACTACTCAAATAGCCCAATATTTTTTTGAAGCTTGTAACTCCAACGTGCAAAATATTTGATTGTCCACACAACGAATTCGTGTGGCCGCCATATGTGTATATGACCCTTTTGTTTAAGAAATGGATATTAAACTTGGGTAATGAAGGTTGATACAGAATCATTTTCCAAGATGTGCATTGAGACGTTGAATAGAGAATTGCTTTCAGAGCCAATACGTAACCACATTTTATTCGGTCTCGTTAAAATATATTTTGATGAACTCGATTTCGACTAAATATTTTGAGTATGTTCCGAATTTCCGGGTTCCTTGACTAGCTACTGGAAGTGGAGTATCCACATTAAACCAGGAGTTAAATACTTGTCGCCAGCGCCAAAGCGGTAGATTTGTGAACTAAAGTGTACTGGTAATATATTTGTTACTTTTCCAAAACCTTTCGACCATGATTGTTTTATGCGTCTCATGATTTTGTGTCATGCGTCACATGACCAACAATGGTAATTTTGAATCTTTCAATGATATGAGATACGAATATAAGCGTCTCCAAAGAAACAATTTGCTTTCAGCGCCAAAACTCTAAATTTGAGAAATTAATTGCTGTTAAAAAAATTTCACTTCCTCAAAAATCTAAAAACGATATGCCACATGATCATATCAGAACGAGAAATAAAATATTTGAAATCAGCGCTACAATGGTATTTTGGAGTATTAATATTCGTCAGATGTTTTGTGAAATTATTCAAGACCTTTTCATTGACATGCCACACTTATATATAATAAATCAATTAAATGCTCCCAGCGTCAAAACGGTAGATTTAAGACCTTTCGAATGATAGGCTACATGATTATATGGGAATGAGTTAAATTGTAACTGTTTCCAGCGCCACAACGGTAGTTTTTAGTACTAAGATTTTCTGTAAAATTTATGGAATTTTCATTTCTGAAAAAATTAAGGCCTTTTCAACGATATACGACAAGAATGTATTTTACAGTAAACGAAAAATTAGCTATCAACGCCAAAACGGTGGAATTATAAACCAAAGTTTAATCGAAATTATTGTTTGATCCAAAATTTTTCAAACGATATATCGTGTAGCATATATGACAAATATAAAGCAATGTCGTATGGTAATGGGAGATTTCCTATAGCAGGTACCCGACCTCCTTGAGGTAGGGATCCGAAAACTTTTCAATGCCCCGAATTAAAAATAAAAGATTGGCGAAAATAATTCAAATCACACAAGCCGCTGCAGGGACCTTCGAACTTCGAGAAAATTGGTTTTGGACCATTTTGGGGTCAGTTTTATCAGGATTTAAATAATTTGACCTTGACAGACCGAAGTTGAAATAACAAAAAAATTATAATCTACATTGTCTACAAATACTCTACATACTCTACTCATTGTCGACATTTTATACGCCAAATGAATTGTCTACGTTATTTTCGACACTAGCGTGTCGTAGGAATTGGATGATGCGAAGGTTTTCGCGTCATAGAATTGAATCTCAATTGCGTGGATGATCATTTTATAACTTTTGATCATTTGAGCCTGGCCTATTTTGATGAATATCAAGCCTTTGCTGTTGTCCAAGTCGGTCGTTTTCAGCGTTTGGCTCATAACGAGCGTGCACTTGAAACGGATCAATCAATTTCTTATGATATTTGCCATCTTTAGTTAATATGGTCACCTTTACGAATTTTCCTAATTACAAATTCAGGTTTGTTTGATTCCCATTTTTGGGAGGTTTATCTCGATCGATATTGAGTTTGTTGATTAATTTAACCTTTTTTGCATGAGATTCTTATAGATATAGATTCTTATCTTATGTTGCCCTAGAATAGTATAGTGTCTGTTCTCTTAATAGATCGAACTGTGTAAGTGTTGAGGGGTACATTTTTTGGCACAGTTTAATTTATAAAATTTTTATTCATTTTCGCTCATTGCAATCATTCATGATTAATTTTTCGCATCTAAAAATTTACCGTTGTATATCTTTACGGAATGCGGCTTTGCAAAAATAATTGTTTTTCGAGATGTCAATTTTTTTTTTTTTTGTGTTTTAACAACTTTATTGATATGGCTACTACAATCTTAAACATTATTAATTCATTAGTAAGGTTGGCATTAGTACTTATGAGATAAGCATAAACTTGTGTGGTTCTGCTGGACCAGTGTCCAGTTCCCTTGGTTTATAATTTTCATACGGTTAGCTCATGTGGTTTGATTCGTTTGAGCCGCCTTACTTCGTTTGTACTGTCCAGTAGTTGTACGGCCTCAAGATTGGTGTGGGTAATAAGTCTCTTCTCATGTTTTATGGCACATTCGCGGATAACGTCGTCTATCAATTGTATATCTAAATCATTGTGGATTTCCTTGTTAGTCACAAATCGGTAGGCGTTGGTGACCATTCGAAGAAATTTATTTTGGTTTCGTTGTATAATGTCTCTATTGGATTTGTGTGTACAACCCCATAGCTGCGCACCATACATCCATATTGGTTTGAAGATAGTCTGGTATACCAGTCTTTTGCAATACAGGTTCATTTTGGAATGACGTCCAATTAACCAGTACATTTGACGTTGTTTCAATCGTATCTGTACAGCTTTTTGTCTCACGTGATGTTTCCAGTTGAGCCTGGAATCTGCATGCAGCACTTGCACTCCTTTGAGGTGTATATGAAGAGTGTTATTTTTATGTCGGAGCGTAAATGTCACATATGTTGATTTGAGCTCATTCAGTGCGATTTTCCAGTCAATTGTCCATTTAGTAACGTTGTCCATTGCTCGTTGAAGATTTTCCACTGCTCTTGGTTGAGATTCGTCTACTGACATAATTACACTGTCGTCAGCGAACGTGCCGATGAATGTTTTATTCGTTGTAGGTATGTCCGCAGTATAAAGAAGGTAGAGGAGGGGACCCAATACGCTTCCCTGCGGAACTCCCGCAATCGCTGGATCAAAGTCAGAACATGTTTCTTCATGAATGACTCTGAATTGGCGATCAGAGAGGTATGATTCAAGCAGCTGGCAATAGTTTTGTGGTAAAATTTTGCTGAATGTCAATCCCTCATGCCAAACCCTATCAAAGGCCTGGGATACATCCAGAAATACGGCGGGGCAATATTTCTTTTCTTCTAACGCTTGCTCTATTACCGCAGTTATTCGACGGACTTGATCTATGGTGGAGTGGTTATTCTTGAATCCAAATTGGAAATCAGGAACGTTTACCATTGGCTTTAGACGTTTTAGTAGCAGTTTCTCGAACAGGTTTGATAAGGTCGGAAGCAGTGAGATTGGTCTGTATCATGATACTTCTTCATCTGGTTTACTTGATTTCTTTAGCATAATTATTTGGGCCATTTTGTGAGCATTTGGGTACATACTTCAATCTCATACAGGCATTAAATAAGCATGTGATCAAGATGATTGCTTTACGTGGAAGTTCCTTGAATAGACCCGGTGATATTTCATCAATTCCTGGTGCTTCTTTATGATGAAGATTCTTGTCGATTTCTTTAGCAATTTCCATTGGCGTGACCCTTTTAAAGTCCTGATTTGGTTGATAAACAGGTGTTACATCAATGTTGGATTGAATGTCATGGGGTTGGAACACTGCTGCTAGGTGTTGAGCAAAGAGTTCCGCTTTTTCTTTGTCTTGTCGAACCCAACTGCCTTGAGCATTCCTTAAAGGTGGTACTTGAACTACAGGTCGTTTAAATCTTCTGGTTGCTTTCCATAACGAGTAGTCTTTATCCATTTCTGGAACTAGCCCGCTTAAGTACTTATCGAGGCAATTCTGTTTGAAATTTTTGATTAGTCTATTGACTTTGTTACTTATTCGATTAAAAGTTGTCTTGTCAGCGGGATTTCTGGTGAGGTGCCATATTCTCCTCGCCCTTCTTCTTGCCTTGATTTGTTCCCTGATTTCAGCCGGGTGACTTCAATCTCCGCTTTGTCCTTTGATTCAGGAGTAGCTAGTCTGGCAGCCATTCGAGTGTATTCAATAAAATTGTTTGTTTGTTGTTCCAATTCTTCATTGCTTTTAATACTAACTTTTAATTCAACCAGCTCTTCCAATTTTTCTCTGAAGATGTCCCAATCCGTGAATCTATTAGTAAGGTTTTGCTTTTTCTGTTTCTTTATTACTGTAGCGCTTACTGACAACAGTACAGGAATGTGGTCAGATGTTAGGTCGTTAATTCCTTCGACTCTAGTGTAACTTCGAGGAATACCTTTTATGATGAAGAAATCCAGTAGATCTGGTATTTTTCCTGCATCCTGAGATGTCCAATGAGACAGTAAAACTAAATTAGGAATAATTTTCAAACAATTTTCATCTAAAAAATATGTATATGATTTATCGTATTTATGTTCCGCAGATTTATAACAACGGTATCGATACGGAATCCGTATTACTCTGTTATATATGACCACCCAAACACCGCAAACGATCTATAAATACATACACATATTTGCATAGTATATTGATCAGCAATCTATCTAAATCGATCAAACCGATCATGCCAATAACACATTCTTATGTTACAAAACATTCATAATTAATGTCAAAATGGTTAATCGGGCATAAAAATTCACAAAACGCATGTAAAACCTATAAGAAAACCACAGCCTCAGTAAATGTGCCAACATAAAAAAAAACACGATCATGATCAATAAATTTTTTCGTTTTACTCTCTTTTATTTTATTTTTTCAGATCTACTTCTTATTTCTGTATGCTCGTACCACAGTATAAAGATTAAGAAATTTACATTATATTTTTTTATATAGATCAATCAATTTTTTTACGATTATTAATTAAATATTTAATGTATTTGTTTCTTTAATTTAATGAAATATGATTTTAGTTAGTAGTTCTTTACGATCATGAACGTTGGCTTATGAAATTTTCATATTTTTAATGTTTAAATCGTGATTTTCAAATTATCATCAATCGCGCTCACATTATATATGTACCGATGCGGACCGGGTACGCGTTTCATCGGATTGTGTTTGGTAAGGAACTGAAATATCCATATATGCTTATAATTTTATCATCGCGCACGTACGATCAACAAGCGCGATGCACAAAATATTTTATTTCAATTAACCCAGTATCATGACAATAAACAAATTTCTTACACACAAAAATCAGTAAAACATCTTGATCGAGAAGTTATATATTATAAAACAATATATTTAAGATCAAAAAATTGATAAATCTGATCATAACTAAATAAAATAAGATTTTATTGACAACCGATCGATGTTAAGTTTTATTTCATTTAGTTTCATGTCACTTTGGAATCTGTGAATAAAATTGTATACGAGTATATCTTGTTTTGAGTTTTGTGCCTGATCATTCCAATTTATCCGATCAATAATGATGACAGGATTGAGATTAAAAATTGTTTTGTATTTTTTTTTTTCTCAACTTTGAAGGTGAACTCAATGTACATATTTAAAAAATTATTTAAATTTGCATGTACGACCGCGATTACCTTTAGTGAAAAACTGTGGACAGATATAGGTGAGTCATCCACCGCAAACGAACTTGTTTTTATTCTATAATTACAAATCCATATGTGATTGACGCACAGTGTACACGTTGTTCTTATAATATAAAATCATTAAATCGTTTGGACACCCAAAGCTAAACGTAATTCAAAACTGACTTCATTGGTGAGGGTGTGTTGTTGTTTAAGAACAGAACAGATTTGAAAATTCGAAAATATTAAAAATGGGAAATAATATTTTTCCATGTGACCACATCAAAAACCTTTTAACATTTTTTTATTACTGAAACATAATTTTAACTGTTTTGTTTAATAACAAGTAAATAAACAGAGTTGTTTGAGTTTATAAAAAAAACTTACAAAATGTTTTGAGGTTGATGACAAAAAATAATGTTTTTACTTTTCAAAGTTGATTTTATTGCGTTAGGATGTTAGTAATTTGATATTGAAGGCAGCATCATGCCGCAGTTTTATGATCATTGTATATACGTGTTTAAGATAACCCCAAATGAGACGCGTGTCGATTGTATATATCAACGGTATAATGTGCTTAAAATGAGATTCAGAATTTCTTAAAATTTGAGAAAACGCAGATAAAATGATGGTCCTCATTTCGATCTTATCGTTACAGATATGTTTAGTTTATCAACCAGGAAAGCTCTAGTTGGAGTTTTTGTTTTAAGGAAAATTAAATAGATATATTGTCTAAATTTCTTGAAGAAAGAAGGATCTTTTGGATTAAATTGGGTAACTTTAGTGAGAAGTAAAACGAGCCGTGAGCTGTAACCAATTAAATCTTAATTATAATATTATAATTAGCACGATTTCATTTAGACCAGATATACAGGAAGTCCTAAAGTCAACTAAAATCACAATATAGCTAATAATCAATAATTAAAAAGTCTGTTATTGCAAAGTCAGATTTTTTTCAGTTAGTTTTTGAACTGATAACACTTTTCGTATAACACAGTACAATGATCAAAGATACCCGTGGATTTTGATCTGGATCGTTTACTAAATAGAAAACTAATTGTGCCAACGGTACCGATATTCATCTGTCAAAATACTCGTGAGTACTGCGTATCATTAACTAAACTATAAAAAAGTGTGGGGTAAATTGCGCCCCTAACAAGGTTATCCAATTCAAGCTTGATAAAGTAAACTTAAAAAAACACACAAAATATTCGGAATGTATTGTAATTTTTATTTCATTTTACAGATTGATCCTTGCCATTTTTAGTTAAACAAGATATCATTCAAATGTCCTCCACGGGACTCCTTACAGGCCTTGATTCTTTTGCGGTAATTTTCAATGACTTTTCGGCACATTCCGGGCGGTATCTCGGCCATTACCTTACGAATATTAGTTTTCAATTCGTCAAGAGTTTGAGGATTGTTTGCGTAAACACGATCTTTCGCGTAGCCCCACAAAAAGAAATCCAAAGGCGTTAAATCACAGGATCTTGGAGGCCAATTGACATCAGCCAATCGCGAAATCAAACGTCCAGGAAATTTCTCTTGCAAAAGATCTCGGTTTGCTCGTGTTACGTGACTGGTTGCTCCCTCCTGCTGGAACCACATATCGTCAAGATCATAATCTTCGATTTTCGTAAAAAAATAATCGGTTAACATGCGGCCATAGCGCTCAGAATTGACGGTAACGGTTCGTCCATGGTTGTTCTCAAAAAAATACGGCCCAATCACACCACCAGACCACAATGCGCACCAAACAGTGACTTTTTCCGGGTGTAATGGCTTCTCTACAATCAATTGCGGATTTTCTGAGCCCCAAATTCTACAGTTTTGCTTATTAACGTATCCACCAAGCGAAAAATGAGCTTCATCACTGAAGAAAATTTTGTTCGAAAAATCAGCATCGACGGCCTGTTTTTCCAACACCCAATTTGCGTATGTTCTTCGTTGTCCATGGTCAGCAGGCTTTAGCTCTTGTGTCAAATGGACTTTATACGGATGAAGATGCAAATCCAGATGCAAAATGCGCCATAATGAGCCATAAGATAGGCCTAAATGTTGAGCTCGACGAGGAATTGACAAATTTGGATCTTCTTCCACACTTTCAACTACAGAAGCGATATTTTCAGCATTGCGAATGTTTCGATGATGCACAGACCTTACAATATCAGTAACAGATCCAGTTTGTTCAAATTTATTCACTGTATTCAATATGGTTTGCTTTGTAGGACGATTATGACGACCATAATCTGCTCATAAAGCGCGAAATGTGGATACGGCAGAATCTCTATTTTTATAATAAGATTTAAAAATTTTAACGCGTTGGTCGATTGTTAAATGCTCCATATTCTTAAATGGCAGAATGTCAACTAAATAAATGACAGCGTACTTGACGTTTATCTTTGACAGATGTCGGTATACAGATTTCTACTTTATCAACCTCGAATTGGATAACCCGTTATAATTCATTATGAATAAAACTTGAACCCTATCACCATAAATTATTATTAGGCGGTGCTAGGGTTATTCCCCGTGGTTCTCATTTAACTTTACATGAAGCCATATAGTTGTTGTTAGAATACTCCCATTATACTCCGACTCAACATATAGTGTAATGGATGAATCAGATAGCAAGGTCGTTTGGTATAGTTGCGTGGAAATCTAATAATAATTTATTATAAATCAGATTTGCATCCCTCCGCCATAAGTTGTGACGCTATGACTGCAGGATTCTAATTTAACATATAGTTGTTGGCACAAGATGCCTTATATAGGGTGTCACAATAACCGGTTCAGATTTGACATATCGGTTATTTTGGCTCTGGCAACACCAATGTCATTCTTTCTTTGATAGAAACTCAGTATATTACTTCTAGTTGAACATCCGCTTCGATATCGATTCGCTGTGTGGGCCTGCGACAAACTCAAAATTGATGAGGATTTAGCTCAAAAAATCTTCTTTTCGGACGAGGCGCATTTCCATCTCGGTAGGTTCGTGAACAAACAAAATTGTCGTATTTTGGGATCGAAAAATCCACAAAAATATGTGTAGAAGCCAATACATCCATTGAGTGTTACTGTTTGGTGCGGCTTTTGGCGTGGCGCCATTATTGGGCCGTATTTCTTCGAAAATGAGGCAGTGCGATCGTCACGGTCAACGAAATCAACTACCGCCACATGTTAACATCTGTTTGTGGACATATCTTGAAGATATTGGTTTGGATGACCTTTGGTTCCAGCAAATGGTGCGCCATGCCACACATCGGGCGCTACAATAGAGAAACTGCGTCAAAAATTCGAAGGCCGTATATTATCAGTCGAAATTGGGACGTGAATTGGCCGGCAAGGAGCTGTGATTTGACGCCTTTGGATTTTTATTTGTGGGTGCCGTGAATGACAAGTGTTATACGGACAATCCACAAACAATTGAGTATTTGAAAGCCAATATTGAAGCAACCATTGCCGAAATAGATCCTCACACAATCCAAAATGTGCTCAGAAATTGGACCGAGAAGGATTGTACTTGGAATATCATAATCATTAGATATTAACAAAACAAAAACAATATTCATTACTTAATCTTTGATTTTTTTTGTTTATTACAAAATCTATAAATATAAACAATGTCTAAAAATTAATAGAAAAAATTAATTTCGGTTCATCTACTAGATGGCAACTCTAAAGTGATCATTTTTGTTAGAATTTATTCGAAATCCTACTACAGTTATTACTACAAGTGACACGTACTATTATTATTATTACTGATTTGTGTTACTCGTTGGGTAACGATTTGCTTTAAGAGTTAATAAATGAACCGGAATTTATGTATAGAATTCGAAATTTATATATAAAAATAAGTGCACGACCGAAAAACAATCCATTCAAAATGTCCGTACTGCCATCTTTCAATATATTCTGTATTTAATTACTGCAACATGAAACATGTGAATTCGTGAGTTTAGTGAGTAACCATTATAGTATACAATATAATTTATTTAGAGTTTTATCAGAGAGCAGGGTTAATATCGATGCATAATATTTCTGAGATGATTAGTACATGATAGTTCATAGATGAATCGCATATGTCAAGCCACAAAGATTAATAAGTGACTTGCAATTTTATTATACATTGACGCGCTCTCTACCTGCCATTGACATCAAGTTATACCATTCAAAGTCGAACAGTTGTGCAAAGTTGTGGTGGCGCAAATTATTAATGTCTTGTATTGCATGTCTGTGAAGTTACCCCGAACAATGTCCGGAAGAAATGCGATGGCAACACTATAAAACGAATATCGCAACATGTTTCAGCGTCATCCCGAAAAATTTACTATATTACGCTAGTTTTGAATGTCATCCCGAAATTTTTTACTGTCATGACATTTTTACTATCATGACATTTTTTTTGTTATCCCGAAAAAAATTCCAAAAGAGCAAATTTCAGTAAACAAAAGTTCCGAAACCAACAAAAATATTGAAGCGGAAAAATTTATATCACGAAAAATTAATTTAATAACAAATAATTTATTGGCAAGGTTAGTCCAAAAATGAAGAATAATGTTGTTATTAGTTAGTATAACAATAAAGTATTACTAAAAATAGCCACACAGTTTAAAATTCTAAAGCTAAATTTTTAATAAAGTCACATAAAATCAAAGTAGATAGCAATCGACTCTATAAGTCAAATTTAGATTAATATCCGTGTTATCAGGCCAAAATGCCGTGTAAAGTCGTAGTAGTTATTAATTAACAGCGCAAGGTTGGTATGGAATTTGTAGAGGTAGGATTCATCTTTCAATCGTCAAAATTGTGGCTCGATTCTGAAGGGTGGATTCTTTCTTTACGAATGCTACTTTAACATTATTTTATGAAAGACAAAAAAGTTAGTTCTTAACTTTTATTTTGTTATTTTATGTACGTTAATTATAGTCTGTTTGGGGATAACGAATTTATTTTTATAATGTAATTCATTTTTAATTTTCAAGAAGACTGAAATGCGATCTGTTATCTTATAGAATTTCTCACTTTCTTTATAAACAATTTTTTTTTATTTCGAAATAATAAAATATTGTTTTTTTTTTAATATTTAATTTTTCTCGAGAAATGGAGAATTTCCGAGAGGACCAAAATAAATTCTCGATTTTCCCGCGAATGAAATAAAAACGAGAAATGTGTATAGATAGATTTAACGTAAAGTTCTGAAATCTGACCATTATAAATGGAACTATCATCAGCCATTTCTAAACCAATCATGGTCAAATCTTGGTTGTAGATCTCGACTGAGGTTCTTACATCAATTTTAGCTGAAGTTTTGAATTTTGACCATGATGGATGGAACTTGGTCATTTTTTAACCAATAATGGTCGAATTTGATATGTCGATCAAGATTGCTTAATTAAACTAGCCTATTTCTTCTTTTTATTGAATGGAACTTGAAATTTCTTAACCACTTATGTAGAATTATAATCCAGCTCGAATCGGAACCAACAACTATTTTATGCATTTACTACATTGTACCGACAATGTACTGAGAAAAAGTTTATCGAAATTTGTACTGAGAGAAAGACTATCAAAAGTCGGCAGGCCCGCGGGTGCCCGACTCAATAAAAAACAATTTTAAAAAGCGAGATGTTGGAAAGTGTGATTTTGGAAAACGGAATTTTGATTTCGAGCCAATCCGGTTTTATTCTACCAAAATTTGCTATCAAGTATTCCGGGAGCTGACTTGTCCTTGTTCCGCGATTCGTTTAACAACAAATATAAGGAGATCGAGTGTCCTATAGCGAACTGATGGCTGGTCTCCACTTGCATATTTTACTCGTGACGGAAAAAAAATCAAGTCCATTTTTTTCTTATGGCATTTTTTAGTACATTTTCCAAAATACATACGCAAAAATGGTGTTGAGCATGCGCATTGAAATTTTGTCAAGAGAGGAAAAGATCAAAATATTCAATATTTGTATCATGATGTTGTGTCAATTGAGCATAATTTGTGATTTTATGCTCAATTTTGAGCGCACATTATATGGTTTTGACATTTTTAATTAAAAAATCGTACACGTTCTTGTTTGTTAAATAATCGCGCACACTACCCGTAATAAAAGTGAAATTTCAAAATAGTTTTTAAAGTTGTGATTCAATAATTTTGTGCCGTGGATATTTATATATATATCTATATATATATCTATATATATATATATATATATATATATATATATATATATATATATATATATATATATATATATATAAATTTTTACTTTTAATTTTAGCCATTTTTGTAATTTCCGTCGGAGTAGCTATATCACTGATGGCCTGATCACGATCACTTGGTTTTGGTGTTTAATAATTTATTAATTTTATTTCAGGCAGTAAGGCTGTTAAGTTTGTTCATCTACTAATAGTTTAATATTTTTCAGCAATCGAAGAAAAGTTAGTAAACGTGTTGAAGGACCCCAAATTGTTAATGTTGGTGGATACTACTGATCACCATTTTAAAAATATGTCGGAACAGAGTTTACTATGGGAAGTGCTATGGGACGTTCAAAAATTGTACCGTAATTAAAAACGACGATACAAAAGTATAAAAAGCAGTCGGACTGGAAAAGTAGAGATGGCAAAAAACACTCTACAGCCGAAAATATTATTTTTTTGAAGGAGATCGAGTATTTTAATAAATACTTTATTAGCGCAGAGTAACATTTTGTAAATTAAAACTATTTATTTTACAATGAATCTTATTTTATTTGAATTGCAGAACTGTTCGTTGAAATTATGATCCTGCGGTCAACGAAAAATCCGTAGTCCAATCATTTCTGGATGATTTGAGCAATGAAGTATTGGAAGAGGCGGCTCATACCGATGAAATTGTCTCCAACCCTGAGCTGCCGTGATATTCGAGTGATATTTTCTTTACTTCGATCATTGAACCTTCAACGGCTGATGCTGTATAAGATAGCGGAAATTTCTCAGCGGAAAATAAGAGATTTCGCTACTCGCCGCAAGTGACAGCACAATCACAAAAGAGAATTAATTTTGTTATATAATACACCAGCGGAAATTTTTTATTCATTTTGTATCTCATTTTTCACTAAACAAAACATCCCAGCGGAATAAAATATTAAAAGTGATCCTTAAAATGGCAAATTGATTGATCTCCGAAGTAAAGGAATTCGGTACATGAAATCTTGAAATTTAATAATATTCCGTCTTTCCGCCATTCTGGAATGACGATGAAATTTGGATAATAGTATTGATCGGGGTCCAAAATTTAGGACAAAATTCTAGGATCTGTTCATGCTGGACTAAACTAGGCCATTTCATAACCAATACTTTTGAAAATTTAAATTTAATTAATTAATTAGTTTATTTATTAATAAAAATTAGTTTATTTTCAGTTTTTGGCCAATATCTCTAAAACTTCCACTAACCAATACTTTCGATTGTTTTTCTAACAGCTTAGGTCGATAGGTCGTCTGAAAATTCTAAATTTTGAAGCTAGGATTCCAAACGCATTTTCAATTGCACGTCGACATCTTGATAAACGATAATTAAAAATCTTCTTATCAACTGGCAACCTGCCGGTATTACGTGCTGGATAAGAACGCATTAAATTTAGCAGCAAACGAAATGCTTCATCACCCACAAAGGCAAAAGGCACCACTGTTATCGTACATGGTAGATTCGTATCTGCTGGAAAGTTCATATTTGCTGATCTATTTAGGATTCCAGATCTGAAAATGGAGTTCCGGGAAATTCTTCCATCACTATTTCGGCCAGCACTACCTATATCCACCATAGTAAACCTGTAACGGGCATTCCGTACAGCCATTAACACAACTGAATGTTGGTGTTTGTAATTAAAATTGCTTGACCCAGAATTACCAAATGCCTGGGATGAAAACAATCAAATTTGGTCAAAGTTATTTTATGTTTATGCAATTAAAAATGCCTGAATATTAACGTGTTTTCCGTCTATAGCTCCTAAACAATTTGGAAAATTCCATATCGCTTCAAAATATGAGCTAATTGTTCGCCACTCTGCTTCTGTTTTTGGGACCAATACAACTAGCAGAAGGCAATCTCAGATAACAGAACATGTCTCACTAATTACTTTAGAAGTAGTAGATTTCCCGATTCAATATTCATATTTATCAATGGACACCATGAAATTCAATAACAATAAACTTACCGTACCTTACGCCGTGTTGCGTCCCGTTGCATGCGCGGCCCAATTATATTTAATAGTTTGTCGAATTCGAATAGATACATCCGATGGAAATTTCGAAAAGTCTCGTGATCTCGCAAACGCATTTCTTTCCCAAGATTGTGGAAAAAGCCTTGACGTTTCTTCCTTACTCCCAAAGGATGTATATCCAATACCGTCTTGCACGTCTTTCGAGACAATCATCTGATAAATCAGCTAACAGTGACAACAAAAATATATGCTATGAACATATAATGTCGTATTCCATATCAAGTTCGTCCAAATTAAATAATTAAAATTTGAACTTATGTAAATTATTACACAGGCACAAATGAAAATCTCAATTTATTTTGTCGCAAAATGATCCCACTATCTAAAATGACAAACGCAAATCATTTTTTCTACGTAATCAAAACAGAGAATATATGGCTAGTTTTTAAGAGTGTATTAGTAAGTGTACTATACTAATAGTATTAGTAGCCGAGCGTACTTATTAGTAATAGCCGACCCATTTATTTTTTGTCAAGAGAAAAATATGCAAGTGGAGACTAGCCATGACAGTCCTAGTAAGCCAGTAATTACGATACCGATGTATTAGAATATTTTTTGGCCCGAAAACAGACATCACCAGTATTTCCCCCTAAACAAAACTGCTAGCCGTCCTACTAAAACATGAACAATAAAACAATTAATAATTTAATTTTTTTTAGAAAGAGGATATAAGCTTAGTGACTGCCCAAGTTTTTGTGTACCCATCGTAAATATACATAAAAAATAAATTTGTAAAATTCAGCTTCCTTTAAGCATCTCACATATAAATAAATTCTAATTTATTCATCTTTTTATCATCTTATATATTTTAAATTCCTTTTCATATTTTTTTTGTTGAAGTAACTTAAAATTATTATTATTATGATAAATGTTGTTGATTGTATAAACTTCAAGTTTTTGGTAGTTTGAATTTTTTCTTCTTTAGGAATGATATCTTAAATCAAGAAACCAAAGATTTTTTCGTTGTGTATCTCTTGTGGCTTTAAATATGTACTACTCGAATAATAAAAATCCACATTTTTTGGTCGAATGACAGACATTTGATTTATTTGAATGACATAAAATAATTTTTTGGTTGGATTTAAATAAAATTAATAATAATAATAAAAGTATGTTTTGTACAAAAAACTACATTTGTTGTATGTGTTCATGAGTGTATGTTCCATGTTGATATAGTCAGGTGTGAAAATTAGACTTATAATATTACTTGCTCGTATATATAATTTATAGTTTGCATGACTAAAAAATTTAACCCTCTGTGGTCTAACAACTATAATTTCAGTAGCTTTCTTCTACATTTAGTTGAACACACCTAACATACACACTTGCGACAAAATAATCGATCATTCATATTCCAAACTATAAAAAATATTTTAAGTTATCGATCAGCTGGATTCATCATACGAATACGATAAATATACGAGTATATCGGTTTGGAATGCAACCAAATATGTGCTACGTATATTCTTGGAATCCTAAATGAAATAAACATTTTTTGGTTATAAATTAATAAATCTATTTAAATAAATGACTGATAGTTTTATGTAATAAATGACAGATATGAGAATAGATTAGATGATTTCTTATGAAATTTTCTATAATGACCACATGAATGGTTGTAGCATCGCGAGTCTATTAAAACCATTTCGACCTTTAAAAATCGTTCGGTACATGACAGCGTAGTTTGAATGCACCACACAACACACCAACAACAACAAAAATCCATTTAAAATTTTAAATTAGGATTACATAAAATAACTTGTCATCAAAAATCATAAAAATAAAAAAACTCTTGAGATGTTTAGTCGTCTTTAAGATGCTAGATTATACAACAAAAAAAATGTTATTTAAAAGGACAATTGGTTTTATTGTTGTTGTTGTTAAAATATGGTTTTCGTTCTTGTACTCGTATAATATTTGAAAATGATATTTGTTCATTTAATGGGTTTCAATTGGCCTTTTCAACACCATACGAAAGGGTTAATTAAATTTAACTACATATTACTGTATGGTTCTACGATTTGTAGAATATCTTTTTGATTGCTTTTTTATGATGTTATGCTAGTGGTTTTTGTAATTAACTCGATATGCACGCTGCAGAAAAATTGTCTGACCTTTTGGTTTTATTTTAATTAAAATTACAACAGTTCAAGTGATTTGTTATTTAGACATTGCTTCGATACACAATAAATTGGTCCGGGAAGCGGACGCTAACACCGTATAAAACATTGATAATTTATTTGTCTTCTAAACGTTGGCATTTAATTGAATTTAGCCAAATTAATTTATATAACCGAGTTCGATTTTTTTTTTTGCATTCAATTTATCCATATCTGCACGTTATCATCGTATCCAGACGACCAACGTAAGTTTAAAATAAATTGTATTTCAAATAGAGTTGGAAAAGCGAGTTTACACAAATAAATAGGAAAATGTGGAAAATCGTGAAACTGTTAGGTATTTATTTTTTGTTTTGTTGCCTTCACACGGTCCTATATATTCGTGTATATACGAGTATATGAAGATTGGACAATCGAATTGATTTTTTTTTTGGTTGCACTGTCTCCAAATTTATAGTCCCAATTTAGACGACGTAATAAAGATAGACTTAAATCAAGAAGACGGAAACGATTGTGTATTTTATTCAAAATTATGTGTCCGATTCATTGCATATACCCCTTGAAAAAAAACTGTACAATTCTTCTCGTAATCGTGTAAACGGCGTTAATCGGCCAGAACAAAAATTCTAACTACCACATTCAAGTGTATTAGAAAGGCGGTATGCGCAATCTAGCGGCACTCCACAAAAAGAAGTCTCTTGGGCGTCAAATCGTCTAGAAACATCTAGTATTTTTAAAATAATCGGTTTTTCTCTTGCCCCGATCAGGCAATTCCAGCTCTACAAATTTTTCTTAACGGGATAAAAAATCCTATTCCCCTTGGAAATGGTCCAAGCTTCGAGGATTTAAAAATCCGGCTCTATAGATGAGGCAGCTGCTGAAACCAAGAATAAATAACAACCTCGTTACAGTGACACGTTACAGGTTATCAGGTTAGCATTCACAAACCAAAATTGTTCCAAAGGTCTCTCTAGAAACAACTCAATTGTTAGCAGTCCAAGAAAAAACTATGGATGTAAGCCCCCAATGGGTTGTATAGACCCGAACTTTCTGTGCTGCCGAATTACAAATGGATTATTAACAGTTAAATACGTGGATTGTACAGTGAAATGGTACAGTGACATGGCACACAAATCGGAAATGTTGGTAAGGAAGGTAAAACCACACAGCAAACCGGACATTCTCGAAGCGATAGTCAGAGATCAGATCCTTCAAGTTTCTATAATATATTTGCACATCATCAAGGCATATTGGTCATGAATAAAGCCAACCGACGCCCTATTCACCAGCCATCAAGACTATACTGCTTCTGAGCTTAATAAAAGCACGGCACAGCACAGACCACGACTGCGTCCATCGAAACCTTAAAAACTTCATTTATGGCAAAAATGATAGGACACTATATCGGATCTAATACACGTCAACGATACACTTTGTATCTCGGTGAATACGTGTATCAGACTGCTAAATCAAGCGAGACAGCTCTACACAAAAAAGCACAAATTGGAGATACGAGTACACTTCGAAATACAGGAATGATGCCATGTATCTTTATTTATGTACAATGCGCTTTCAAGATAATTTGGACACAAAACATGGAATCTTCATTCCTTCATTCTATGATGGATTATTAATATGTATGAGTAAGGATTTCGAGAAATTTAATTTAAGGGGTCATCTTGTAGGCCCAGGTCTTGTTTTTATTTTTTTACTCGTATGATTCTGATAAAAATTGGCAAAGGGAGGCTTTCGATTGCCAAGAATCGATTCCGATTGGTTTAAGATTTGAAAAAAATTTGTTCAGAAGGTCAAACGGTTGACTCCGGGTCTGTTTCTTTAATCTTTCTTGGGCCCGGAAAAATTTTATAAACATTGGTGAGGGAGGGTTGTACCAGGGGTCGATTGTGATGAGTGCTAATTTCGGGAAAATACGTTCAGAGGGTTGTCCTGTGGAGGACGGAGTTTCTGTTGAAATAGTTTCAAAGCGTTAGTAAAACAATTTTTTTAAATATTTATTTATATTTCGTTTTATTAATGTTATATATTATATTATAATTTTAATTTTAAACATTCTTGGCCATTAGTAGAATCGAACTCGGGCCTTCAACACAATAAGCAGCTGTTATCCACCCTCACTACCATCTAAAATCATACATTATGTAAATCAAATACAATATGTTGCGTGATGTTGCTGCGATTTTGTACTATGTTGCGTCATGTTGCTTCGTCTTGTGTTTCCATGTTATGTTTGAAAATGTTGGCTGTTATGAGTAATAATATTGATTTGTAGCATTCGCTGTCTAGTGAATGTTTTAACCGTGGTCCATACTTCACATTTTGTTCCGCCTCAAATGTTTTTGATGTCGCCTAGTGCAGGCCAGGCCTCTTTATTAATTTTTTTTTGATAAAAATTAGTAAAGGAAATGGCAAGGAATCAAATGCCAGTAATCGATTTCGATGGGTGCTAGTTTTGGAAAAATTCGTTTAGGAGGTTCTTATACGATATAGATAAAAATATCGGTGATAAAGGTTTACTTGTCAGGAATGGATTACGTTGAGTATTAATTGTGGAACACTTAGTTTAGAGTTTTTCGGGTCGAACGACTTTTAATAAAAATAGGTAAGATAGGCCATCGAGTGCTAAGAATCGATTATGTCCACTATGCCATCTCTGTCGAAGGGCATGGAACTCTGGTCAATGATGAAAATAGGAAAGAAATATAAATTTTGGACATTCCTCTCGAAAATTGTCAAATTAAAAGAACTTAAGCCATTTTTAACCGATTGGGATGCAAATCTATTTGTATGTTAAAAGTGAATGTTTGAGAATAAGACCGATCTGTATGCATTGTTGCTTGTTTAAAGAGCACAAAACGATTTAAAGTTAGCTTACTAGTTACAACATTAGAGTGAACGGAGTACTCAAGTTTAACCGCTTAAAGGTTACCTGGAGGTAGGAAAATCCCAAACGGACCTTTGAAGATTCTGAAAGACAGCGATGCAAACATCTGAACATATATTAGTCACATGTGACGCCCCCACTCAAAAGATTCAAATTTCTCACCTCACATCAAACGCAATATTTTGCCTGAAATAATACATTTATCAAGGAACTTAATCTTGACTTACGCGATACGCTAACCGGAATGAATAATTCTTAAAAGCCGCCATGCATAAGGCTCTTCAGTGCACCTTCATCTAGTAAACAAATAAAAAATACGAAATAATCTAATGTGACTGACAGGGTTCTTCGTAGTAAAACCGCACACAATAAACTAAAACCTGTCATTTATGTATTATGGGAGCTCCTCTGTTTTTAACACATGTTTTTAAAAAATTGTAACACATTACCACTATTCCTTCTATTATGCCAAAAATTCCAATCATTCGTAACACTGGGAATGATAAGACTTTTGGATGGTATATTGCTTAACCGGCGTTTCCTTGAAACAGATTTTCAAAATTATTAAATTATTCTTTGTTTCGCATTTTTGTCTGTTTTAGTGCACCATGCGCAAATGGTTGGTTGACAAATGGTTAAACTGAAATTAACAAACCGAAACAATTATAAGAATAACCAAAATACGAAATGTACTGGGCGCCTAAATGAGTGGTTTGCCGCTTCGGATGGCCTCACACAGATTTTTTGTGTTTTCACATTGCATTCATGTCTTTTGCTTTACAACAAAGAGCACGGGACGAGGGTAGCGTGAATTTTCCGAGAAATTGACAAAAAACCTTACAAAAGCTTAAAAGTGTATATACACAAATATTCTGATTAAATTTTACCTACGTAAAGTAGTATAAGGATCAATAGTTAATGACAAGGCATCGTAGAGATGTCCACGCTTAACGGTATATATCGAGTAAAAGTTCCTGATCAAGGATGCTTGTATTAGGTGGGTCTGCACTGATAGTTAATAAATAATCACTTTTTTAAGTCATTTAGGCCCTATAGGGGTAGTAAGAATCAAGGGCATGTTTTGAAAATTTTGACGGTTTTACTAATTTGCTAACTTAAAAATAGAGTGAGACCGATGGTAAATTTGCTGAATTACTGTTTACCAAAACTAGGTTTGTTAAAAAATAAATTAAATTCAAATAATTTTTAATTCTAATTTTAAAATTAAAAAAAATTTATAATTGCCCCATCGCATAAATATGTTGGTTTATAAAGAATATATTGATAGGTTATGGCTCATTGTTGTGGCTAAATTACCTTGCCATTGTGAACTTATTTTTATTAGAATTTTATTTCGTTTTACAAAACAAGTTTTTTTTAAAAGTGTAGGTTTACATTTTGTGGGCTGTTGTAAAGTTTTTTGTCATTTTTAGTTTGTCGGAAATTTCACTATAGTCGGGACGAGGGTGGCATTGCAAATTCTATCCATATCCTGATAACTATAAAATATTTGTCGAAACTCCATCGGAATTCAGACAGCGACCGAAGCGTGTTTGGTATTCTAACAAGGCTGAATAAACTTTATTGGAAGAATATATGGCCACATGAAACATTTGTAAAAAAGTATGTGCTAAGCGCAAGCGAAAAGAGCCACCAAATGGCTTGAAAATCTAAGATCGCAACTTTACCAGATGGTTGCATCGGTTGTCAATATTTCTAAAACATCGATTTTAGCATTGAAACGCGCTTTGTTGGTGGAGCCATAGCTGCAGGCCAACTAAATGGCAAAAGCCTTTACATCGAATTCGACTTTAGTTGTCCCCGCTGGAGTTACACGTCCGTCCATTCCGTATTGTGGTTCCCAAATGGACCCATCAATATTTCGGTGGAAATCGTTTTCAGAAAGCTGACTTATTTACTTCCAATATTAAAAGAGTTTGCCGATGACTTTGCCCCAATATTAACTTAAACTTGTCTCCGTTTACTATACAAGTAAGATAAATACCCTAACGCCTTGAAGAGTGTCGTACTAGTTCTGAAACGTGATTATGATAAAAATGACCCCTTAAAAAAGTGGCTAACATCAATTGTGTCAGCCATCGCCAAAGTTTTTTAGAAATGCATGAACCAATACTCTCAGATAAAGCCTTTCATGAAAGCCGACCCACAACTGACCGCTTAACGTATATGTTGCAAGGAAATAGAAGTTCGCTGTATCCTTTAGATGTACCCCACGCTTTTCTCATCTAAACTTGTGGCATAAGGCTTGGATTCGGTGACTATCAAGAGGATAAAACGGTTCTTAAAAACCGAAATCAATATTGTGCCAGCCAAGAAATCATCAACCACACACTACCCAAATGTCGCAGTCCCTGCGGGATCAGTTTTGTCACCGACTTTGATTTTCTTATACATCAATTATTTGCTGTAATCATTGTTAATCCTATCTATAGCTTTGCTGAAGACGTCACATTGCGTTCTACTATTTCATTAAGTGTGTGAAGTTATCCCAGTATTTCATCCCAGAAAAATAAAAATTGTTCATCAGGCAATACTAGTTATAGTCCATCCCAGGATTTTTAAATTCATCCCAAAAAATTTTGAAATTACACAAACCGAGATAATACTAAACCTTAAGTGTTTATTCTTAATATCTATGATATCTATGATAAAATGATAAGAAGACAAGCCGAATGTTGAGATTGGCGCAATAGGCCCATATATGAATGGCCCATTCAGTTTATGTATGAATTATTGATTTAAATTAACGGTTCCCGGGAACCACGAGTGTCGTGACCGGTCTCTTCTGGTTTCAACACGGCATCATATCCGCTTTCCAAAATAAAATTTACATGGCGCTTCGTATGTTGAGATTGGCGCTAAAGCATCCTGGGATGGCCCATTTTAAATAAACTGTAAATTTTAGATTTAAACGAATGGTTCTCTAGAACCTAAAGTGTCGTAACCAATCTTATTTGATTTCGATTGGGTATAATGTGTGCTATCTAAAAATAAAATTCCAAGATCATCCGTATGTTAGGATTGGCGCTATGGGGTCATATGTGTAAATGGCCGAATCATTTTTAAGACCAAAATTCGGATTTAAAATAATGGTTCCCAGGAACCTGAAATGACGTCACCGACCTTTTCTGATTTTGATAAAAGATGATGACCTCTATCTACAAAACAATTCACAAGACCAACCGTATGTTGAGATTAGCGCAATAGGCCCATATTTGAATGGCCCATTCAGTTTATGTATGAATTATTGATTTAAATTAATGGTTCCCGGGAACCACGAGTGTCGTGACCGGTCTCTTCTGGTTTCAACACGGCATCATGCCACAAAATTAAATTCACATCGTGATCCGTATGTTGAGATTGGCGCTAAAGCAGCCTGGGATGGCCCATTTTAAATAAAATATATAATTAAGATTTAAACGAATCGTTCGTTGGACTATCTAGAAATAATATTCCAAGACCATCCGTATCAAATGAGATATCAAACGAGACGGTTACGACAATTTAGGTTCCAGGGAACCAATCGTTTAAATTTTAAATATAAATTTTATTATGGGCCATCCCAGGATGCTTTAGCGCCAATCTCAACATACGGATGGCCATGTGAATTTAAATTTTAATAGTGGACATGATGCCGTGTTGAAATCAGAATAAACCAGTCACGACACTCGTGGTTCCCGGGAACCATTAATTTAAATCAATAATCCATATATAATCTGAATGGGCCATTCATATATGGGTATATTGCGCCAATCTCAACATACGGCTTGTCTCCTTATTATTTTATCATAGATATCAAAGATTACAAGAATAAACACTTTAGGTTAAGTATTATCTTGGCTTGTGCAATTTAAAAATTTTCTGGGATGAATTTAAAAATCCTGGGATGGGATATAACTAGTATTGCCTGATGAACATTTTTTATATTTCTGGGATGAAATACTGGGATAACTTCACACACTTTATTTCATTGGGGGTGGAATCTACTCATTCAGAATTAAACTGTAAACAATTTGTTTGCGTTTAACAATTTAAAATGTAATGAACACATTGTTGTATTGGCCAAGTCACAGTTTCACAAAAACTTGAGCTTCTCAATAGATACAGAGGGTTCTTTGAATCGTATCGCGTTCTTCTAGGCATATGAAGTTAGCTCAGTTTTTCATCCCAGAAAGAAATACAATTTCCTTAAACAATACATTTCACCTAATCCCAGTTTTTTCTATTTAAACTTGTATAAGACGGAATATATTTGTAAGTTGAGTAAAAAACAACAAAATATTTACCCCAGATTATTCCATTTAATTGTTGTTTTTGTACTCTACTGAGAGGGCATTAACAGCCATATGGTAGCTTTGGCGCAAATGGCCAAGTTCCATATGGGCCCATAGTAGAATATGAGAAACACATGCCATTTTCCTAGAAATATGATTTGCCGGAAATAATTCTTTATGTTTTGAATAACTTATAGAATGAACTAACTGTGACCAGTCGGGCAACACCAGCCGTATGGTAAGATTGGCGCAATCGGCCAGATTTCATGTGGCCCATTACAAAACTTAATAATTGCCATTCTCGTAGCAATATGATTTGCCGGAAATGATTGATATTGTTTTAAGTTGGTAGTGGTAAGGGCTTAAAACTACCAAGAGGGCAGTGTCATCCGTACGGTAGTATTGGTGCAAATGACCAAGTTCCATGTGGTCCCAGAATATGAGAAAATCATGCTATTTTCCTAGAAAAATGATCTGCTGGAAATGATTCTTTATGTTTTGAATAACTTATAGGACGGACTAACTGTGGCCAGTCTGGCAACACCCAATACTGGCCCAATACAAAAATTAATAATGGCCATTCTCGTAGCAATATGTTTTGCCGGAAATGATTGATATCGTACGGCTGACACTGCCTTCTTAGTCATTGGAAGCCCTTACCATTACCAACTCAAAATAATATCAATCTTTTCCGGCAAATCATATTGCTACGAGAATGGCAATTATTAAGTTTTGTAATGGGCCACATGAAATCTGGCCGATTGCGCCAATCTTACCATACGGCTGGTGTTGCCCGACTGGTCACAGTTAGTTCATTCTATAAGTTATTCAAAACATAAAGAATTATTTCCGGCAAATCATATTTCTAGGAAAATGGCATGTGTTTCTCATATTCTACTATGGGCCCATATGGAACTTGGCCATTTGCGCCAATGCTACCATATGGCTGTTAATGCCCTCTTAGTCATTGGAAGCTCGTACCATTACCAACTCAAAACAGTACCAATCACTATCTTTAATCAAAACAAACAATTATTTAAATCATATCACTTAGAAAAACTATTTATAATCATTTATTCATACTTAGAGCATAAAAACAACAATTAAATTCAATAATCTGGAATGGATATTTTGCTGTTTTTTTACTCAACTTAAAAAATATATTCCGTCATATACAAGTTTAAATAGAAAAAACTGGGATGAGATGAAATGAATTGTTTAAGGAAATGTTATTTTTTTCTGGGATGAAAAACTGGGCTAACTTCATATGCCTGGTTCTTCTGATATATTAAACCGCAACCGCAACCGCGTGTTCTACACATTAATGCATGCAGGGTGAAGTGAACGATACCTCGAACTGAAGAAGTCAAGCACGAATTTAGTTATCAACCATCCCAGAAGTGGAACTCGCTCAACGGTTTCGAATTTCCTTTGGACTATAAAATGCATGGATTTAAGGCAGCTTAGGTGCAGCAGCTCTGACAGTTACACGGAGCTAGGACAGTCCAGATTACACACCAACCATAAACCCCTTATAACTTACATGAATTTGTTTTATTATACTAATTATTGTAGTCTGGAATTTAAGTTGATCAGCACATCTCGAATCATTTTGCAAAATTAACTTATAAAATTTATTTATTTCACAAATTATTTTGTAATTGTCGACAATTTAATGCAAGATGTTTGTCTATCAAATTGCTGTACTATGGACTGGTACCGAAGCCGTTGTAACACTCTTATTCGCACAGCGTTGAACTTTCTAAAATATAAATATTTGCACACAATCGTATCATAATATTTTGATTGATAAGAAAGATAGCAGCTCTTCCAATCGTATAAAATTATTTACAAACAAAACATTACAAAAATATTTCAATCATATTCAACAAAGTGAAAGAACATGACAACAAGTAACGCATTTCAAATTTTAAGACAAAATAAAAAATATTTTTGTAAGATTCCTGTAGATTTACTAAACCATCTCGCATCTTCTCATACGTCCGTACTCCGTACACATATACACAACGCATTAATAATGTACCATTAAAAATTCATAAATTTTAGAATGTTTTGAGTCAAATCATTTCAACCAAAAAAAAAACAAAAAGCCAAAAATTTGACATTTCGATGACAGCCCCCAAAAAAGTATAGAGAAATCCGGAGGTCTGTAGCTTACTTCAAAAAAAATGATTCATTCACTCGCGTCTAATAAAACAAAGAAAATTACGTTAGATGAAGAATAGTTAAAAAAAATCTTATGACATGATCTTTTTGATGATGGTTGTGGAATGTTGTTGGAAATCTAGAAAAATACTCGTATATACGAGTATTTTATTTGCTTCGATCGTTTATTACTTATTAGTGCACATAAAACTTGGTAATTACTTTGCGCGCACTGTTCTATAAACGAAGTCCGCTATAGCTGCGGCTATCTTTTGAGCTTCAAATCATGGCTGTTGATTATGTGTGTATAAATATGGTGGCTCTAATTTATGATATATTACGTATTAAGTCATTTAATTCCTAGAACCACGACCTTCAAGGTATACATTTTACATACCATGATGTAGACATACAGTGATGAAATGCGCACGATTAATTGAGTAAACCTTGTAAGTGCGGCCACCCAGTCGCAAACTATTTAATATATGTTGACTAGACTGTACACAGAAGCGTATAATTTCAAGTCAACAAAAATAATTATTGTTATTATTAGCATTATTACTGAAAAATCTAGCTAATTGTCTTGTGAATGTGTTAAAACACGCGACTTATTTTTTCTTACCATTTCCGTCAGCCATAAAATGTAGTTTTTTTTTCTATGCACACAACACGAAAAAATTATCCCTTTCGCTCGCGATTAACACTGTACGACTAGACATCGGATGTCATTACCATACTAAATGTTCGAAATTCTTGAACGAATTTATTTATTTTATAGTTTTTTGTGCCTTTGTTACATTACAAATTATTTTGTGGCCTATCGATTCAAGGCAGCAGTATACATAATGTAGTTAAAAGCAACTATCGTTTAATGAAAATGAAAAACATATTTATGTTTTGGGTGTTCCAAAAAGCACATGCAATAAACAAATTAATAGTTTTCATTTCATTATAATGTTCGAATAACAGTTTCGAACTAGTTATATAGTTTTAATGTTATACATTATCGTTGGAGCTAAAATATTTAGTCATATTGGATTATAAGAGAAAAATGGGGGAGTGAATATATATCGTGGCCAACACCCGATCTTCATTCACCGCGAATGTACTTAAGATCTCGAATACGCCCCCACTTAATTTAGCAAAAGTTACTGGAATTTGGTAATTGAAAATTTAATCTTTAAATTTATTTGATACGCCAGAGTCAGCCAATTCGAAATAAAACCATATTTCTCTGTCGGTTTTAGCAAATGCTGTACTTTTCGCCATCATTGTAAAAATTCGATAAAGCTACTATGGTCGCTGCTACTTTCGCTACACAGATTTACAAACAATTTATAATAAGCTTATAATATTTCATTCAAATTAAAATTTAAAAAAAAAATTCCTGCCAACTCCGGAGGATAAAAATTACTGGGATCTCCAAATTTATGGAGAAAGCTTAAGTGTTAATGAGCAGCTGTCAAGAATGTTGAGGGCACAGACGTGTTTATACTCCAACACACATCCACAGAATTTTTTGAAAATCCTTCCAATTTTTTGAAAATGTGGGTCAAAAACGGTGAGGTAAGCTTTTTTAGCTCTTTTTTGTTTGATTTCCCATTTTGTAGACATATTGAAGAGAGGAATCGGCGGAGAGGAGTCGGGTTAGAGTATCAGAAGAGTGTAATAATGATCAAATGATTAAGTTTATTTTCTTCAATGTTTTAAGAATAAATGACAAAATGAAACAAGATTCGTTGACCTGATGACCTCGGGAGATATCCCCACATTAAGTACAAAATTACTCGTACGTCTCTTCAGCATTTTGAAATGAATTTCAAGTGATAGCTGGCCTAGTACAGCATAACAAGTAGTGGTTTATAAGAATTAAATTTACAGCGTGGGATATTTATGGAGTCCGTCCAATCTCCACTTGAGGATTATTACGGGTTGAAATAATTTATATCCAAGCGGATTCCTCCATGGGTGAAAATGTTTATTTTGTTGTTATTAGTGAGCTAAATGTTGTTGATTTTAATTTCACCAGGGAATAAATCTAAAACTCTCGTCGCGAGTTAGGAAAAATTTGTATTCTGGGCGTTTATTAGTGCCTCAGTGATGTGCTTTGGAATATCTGATTTAGTATTAATGTCGGTTTAAATACCGGCTAAATTATACTGGAGTCTGTTGATATACCGTAGACTTGCCACTAAATGTGTTTTGGTGTTCTTAATAAGGTTTCTTAAGGAGAAACTACTGTGTATCTAAAGAACTACGCGAAATTCAAACGACGGTTTACAAATGTACTACGGTTTACAAAGAAACCTCAAATCTTAAAATAAATAAAAACACAGGACATGATCCTCACGATAGTAATGCAAGCAAAACAAATAACTATAATAATACAATAAATTTTAAAATTTATTTTAATTAAAACTGTAACAAAATACGACGTAATTAATAAATAACTAATTCTCGAAATAGTAAAACGATAAAAATTAACCAAAAATAAAATTATGGGATTAAAGTGAATAATACAAAATTTGTCTTGTAATTAAAAACATAATCAATTAAAAATAAAAATTACCAACAATGGAAGCTATAAAAAACTAATTAAGAGGAGCTTTAAATGATCCTATTAAAATTAGCCGAAAATGTTCAGCCGAAAAATGTCGATAATGTAGATTCAAACTAATCAAACGAAAATGACAGCCGATAATTGTCGGTAACATCATGTTCATAGAAAACTCCAGCCGAAAAATGCCGATAATGCAGATACAAGTTTTATGTCGGAAATCAATTAATTATATTAGAAATTTTTATTTTGCTGTTCCTAAAAAACAACTACACAAATTAAAATAAGAATTTTTAATTCGAAACATTTAAAACAAATTACCCAAAGCAAATTTTTCAGGTCAAATTGTGAATAGTGACATGTTCAGGGGGGGGGGGGGGGAGTTGGGGAAAACTAGAAAATCTTTCAGGTCAATTATCATGTTAGGAGTTCGGGAAAACTCGATTGAATATATCGCACACACAAAATTTGATTTTTTTTAAAAATTGACCGTTTAAAGTGTCATGGCTGGAAATAGATTCAAATGAAAGTTCTTAATGATGCTCATACCTAGAAAATCTTCCAGGTCAATTATCTTGTTGGGAGTCCGGGAAAACTCGATTTTATATATCGCACACACAAAATTGAAAATTTCTAAAAATTGACCGTTCAAAGTGTCATGGCTGAAAATAAACTCAAATGAAAGCTCCTAGTGATGCTCATACGTGGGAACAATTTCAGGTTAATTTTCATGTTAAGAGTCCGGGAAAGCTCGGTTGAATACAACATATAAAATAATTATTTAATCCACAGAAATGCTCAGCCTAAAAATGCCGATAATGCAGATTAAGTTTAATTTAGATTAAATTACAGCCAAACAATGTCGATAATATAGATACACATTTTTTTCATCATGAAAATTGACCTGAAATATTTTTTGATATAAGCATCATTAAGACCTATCATTTGAATCTATTTCCAGCCATGACACTTTAAACGGTCAATTTTTAGACATTTTCAAATTTTGTGTGTGCGATATATTTAATTCGGTTTTCCCGGACTCCCAACATGAAAATTGACCTGAAATTTTTGAGGTTTTGCTTCATATATTTCTTTGAGTTGTCTCAGTGGTAAAATATTTATGTATTACAGTTTTAATGCATTTAATGCAACGAACTAAACATTTTGGATTAAAGAAGAAATTACTGTTTAACACCAAATGTATTTATCTGATTTGACGATATTTTTAGGCTGGTTATGTATACGAATCTATTTTACCGACTTTTACTAGCGGGCAATCCGTATTGTTTTTAATCTGCATTATCGACATTTTTCGGCTGGTAATATTAATAGTTACAGCCGAATTTGCGTTGCAGAAATGTTTCGGCTGATTAATTTAGTTGTTTCAGTCGAATCTGCATTATCGACATTTTGCGGCTGGAGCAAGTCGGCTAACTTTAACAGTATCTTTAAATGCTCAAATCGAACAAATCAAAGAACTAAATGGAAGACGGGAAAAAGGAAAAAGAGATGGCTCACATCGCAGCAGCGGCAACGACATCACCTAAAACGGAGCATGATTTAAATGATAGCAAACTATACAGTAAACTACAAGATAGCGTTAAACCATAATTTCAAGGAAAATCCCACCCAGTATATTTCCTGGGTGCACAATGTAGAGAATATATTTAGGGATCATGAGATCATGCACAATTAGCCTAGTGGTATATAGAGCCACAATATAAAACACCTGACAAAAGATACGAAGCAAGGCAGACTCAGCACTCCTTTCATAAAATACAAACAAAAGTCAAAAGAAATTTGCGGACCCTGCGCAAGCGTCAATCACCACTTTTCTTCGCCTATCGTAAACAAAATAAAAACAGAAGATTACACATGTAATACCATCAACGATCTTGTCAGAACTTACCGGAATCGGACACTGGACATATTTGCCACAAGTCTGAATGGGGACCTGACAAAGATGCTAATGATTCAAGGAACACAAACTCTTCTGGAAGCGTATGCATCTTGCTTAAAAATACAGAATATTAACTTTACGAACATACCAATTCATAAGATAGATAGTAGTAATTCAGTATCCGTCCGTACCTATAAATAAAATTTTACCTAGACAACTATTCAAATCACAATGGAATTTTAACTCGATGCCACTATTAAAAGGTGCATGGCTTATAATATTCATCATCAAGACAATATACGAGACAGGTAAATTACATTAATCGTCCGAATTACCAAAACAACCAGGTATATAAACGGAAAAACTCGTATCATAATGAACCACGGAAACTACAAAGAATTCATCACATGAAAACCCAATTATTATAACCAACTATAGTAGAAGAACATGCTGATGCCAAATACGAGGAGCCAAATTTTATGACGGATGCTAGATAGGCATCCATTATAAAATTTAACTATCATATACCCTACCACATAAAAAATATAAACTTAAAAACGGCAACATCTTTAAATTCTTAATCGAGATCGGAGCTAACAAAAATTGTGTAAAGCCAGAGCTAGCTGCAACCACTGTCCCAACCAACGTCCAATTTAAAACCAAATCAGCAGCAGGATATATCGGAATTAACAAAAAAAACAGCGGGCATATTTTCGAAAGTATAGGCAACAACATAATTGGATTTTTCGTTTTACCGGAACTAAAAATATGCGATAGTTTATTGACGACACAATAAGAGAATTATAACCAATTATTGATCGCAGAAACAACACTTCAACACTATACCAGCAAACCTCAAAATTCCACACCACTAAAATCAATCTCTTGAGATGAACAATTGTAAAAAAGAAAGTGAAAAGTAAGCAAAAACTCTAAATCGCTCTTTCAATATTGCATGCTCTATTTGGACCTGTGAACAATATTGGAACAATCACCACTGGACTAAGAACCGAAATTAAAACAACGACTGAAGAACCAATCTATACTAAGTCATACCCATATTCATACAATATAAGATAAGAGGTTTATAATCAAATTGACCAACTTCGAGCCGACTTAAATAGTTAAAAAAATGGATGCCTCATATAAGCAAAAAGCATCGAATGTTAAATAGACTTCAAGAGATTAAACACAGAAACTACACCACACACAACTGATTCCTGATAAACAACACAATTGTAAATCTTTTGATAAATATTGGTGAGAGGGCTTCCAAATACCATATTGCGGGATGTTGCGCCAAGCTAGGGCAGTTGCAGTATGTTGTGGGATGTTGCATCATGTTGCACCATATTGCACCACGTTGCACTATGTTGCAGCATTTTGCACCATGTTTCATGATGTTGCACCATGTTGTAGAGTGTTGCACAATGTAGCGTGACTTTGCACTATTTTATAGGATGTTACAGTATGTTATGAAATATTGCACCATGTTGCATCATATTGCACCGTTTTGCGTAATGTTTTACCATGTTGCTTGATGTTGCATCTTGTTAAGGGATGTTGAATTCGTCCTAGATGTTGCACCTTGTGTATCAAGTTCCACCGTGTTGCATGATTTTTTACCAAACAATTTTTATAAAAACGGTTGAGAAAGGTTTTCGAGTGCTATCTAAAATTCAATTATGCTGATAGAAAATCGAGAAAATTTTTAAGGGGGTTTTCAAACAAAAAGCTACTCGAACCGTTTTTGTTAAAAAAAATTGAGAAATAATGTATTCGCGTGTCAGGAAGCAACCGCAATGGATCATGATTTTGGGAAACTTGTTGAGAGTTGATCCGGCTTATAGCCGTTATGTTGTGACTTGTTGCTCGATAACAGATCTATGTCATTTTTCAATAGAAAAACATGGAACTCAGATTAATTTTGAAAATGGAAATCTAATGTAAATGGGGGACACGACCTTGAAAAATTGTAAATTTAAATTAACTCTAAGCCATTTCGTAACCGATTGCGATACAACTATCTTCGTATATTAAACATACGATAGGATTCCAAAATGTGATGTGATTTTGAAAATAGAATCAATTTGATGGAACGAAGACCTTTGTTAGTTGTTTGGGACTATGCTATAATATTTTGTGGTCTACACCCAACTTTCTCTTACGACAAGTGTACATAGATCTAGAATATACCACACTTAAGACTTTGTGGGTTTTTCTGAAATTGAATTATACAAAATCATTATTCCTGCCTAAATTTCAGAAAACCAACAAAGTCAATCTTTGTTAAAAATTCAATCTTACTGCAAAAAATTGAAAATTTATATATGGAAACTGCCACTTCCGGTACAAAGATGGCCATCACATTACGCATGGATTGATTGATTGATTGACATAACAATTTTAGTAGAGGAAAAACGCATTATAGAAGCATTATAAAGTAGCATTATAGATGAACAACAACAACAAAAAATACTTCCATTAAGCATAAAAACCTCAGATTTTTTTCACATCAATGAATCTCCCAATTTATTAAAAAAAAATTTAGTGTGAAGTTTCATTTCGAATAGTCAAGCCACCTGGACTGTAAATATGCCTAATTTTAGTGACCAAAATGAGTCAAATTTAGTTAATCCGTCTGGGCTGTAGAGAAACTATAAACATTTAATCCCGAGGCAACACATACACACAGTGAGAATTTTTTAAAACAAATTGTTTGACCTTGGCGATATAGTGAATGCTAATGCTATACTTTATTTTACTACGTAAAAGAAAAGAAAAGATCTGGTATTAGGTTCGACAGTGTATAATACAGTTTTTACTTTCCGCTGTATTTCCGCCCTTGATGGCACAAAAACTTCCAATTCAACCATCTTAGACCAAGCAACGCTCGGTGCTCCAGCACCTGTCATGTTAAAGAGGTATGTCGTCTATTTCAACAATTACGAAAGTATTGGAACTGGTAATATGAAATTGATACATATCACTAAGTCAACATGGTTTTATGCCAAAAATATCAACAGGAAACACCTTTACGTAGTTCAACAGCAGCACGATAAAAACATTGAAGATCATGAGCAGATTAACAGTGGAATAAACAGACTTTGCTAAAGCTTTCAACTCATTCCGCTATTATAAAACCTTAGAATCCCTGTACAAATTTGGTTTCGGTAGTCCGCTCGTAACTTATTCCTTACCAACAAAAACAAACGAAAATTTGTATGTTTGGTTAAAATGTAAAATAAGAATGTCATTTAGGCGAAACATTTTATTTGTGAACTAATTCCAATTTCAATTTATAATAAATAATTAGGATTTTTTGCTATGCTTTACTAACCTGAGAAGTTAGGATTTTCTTAAGAAATTGAATATCTCATAACCTAATATATTTATCAAGAATGTTATTACGTTTTTCGGAAAATCCAGACTTCTCAGGTTAGTAAAGCACAGCAAAAACTTAATTTGATCACGCAAAAATTATTAGCTTTTCAAATGGCTTGCAACATAGATAGTCCTAACCTAGACCTATCAGAAAAAGATAATATCATTTTTGATAAACATATTAGGTCTCGAGATATTCAACTTCTTAAGAAAATCCTAACTTCTCAGGTTAGTAAAGCACATAGCAAAAAATCCTAATTATTTATTATAAATTGAAATTGGAATTAGTTCACAAATAAAATGTTTCGCCTAAATGACATTCTTTTTTACTTTTTAACCAAAACATACAAATTTTCGTTCGTTTTTGTTGGTTAGGAATAAGTTAGGTCTAACTTCAAACGCGTATAACTTGAGTGAACTTTATGTTTGGCTTTATTAAACGGTCACGTCAGATCCCAAATTGAGTATTAATATTAACCCTGTTTACTGGTCCTTAGGAAATTCTGAGTTTCTTCAGGTAAAAAACACAGAACAAACTCTGGTTGCAATGAGCCACTGAACATGATGTGCATGAATTTAAAAAAAACAATAATCCCTTTGGATTGTGCCTATGCAAACACAGTTTTAAATGCAATTTGAAACGATTTTATGAGCCGACACCACTTAATAAATTTAAAAAGGCATATTTTCACTGAATTAAATTTTTTGTATGTTCTCAAATTAAATTTGCCAATTTTTATGAATAAATAAATAGGTTTGCATAAATTTAAATATAGTTTTTCTGTAAAATGGCAGAATACTGAAGTAACGACTGAACAGCAAGCCGGCTGCGAAAACTTTTTTAAAATAATTTTAATTTTTGTGATTTAGGCTCAAATGTTAAATATAGTTTCAAATTTTAACTTCTGACACTGTGCTCCATGAAATTTAAAAATATGATTTTTGTAATGATCCTTAGGTACATTCCATAGTCTGTCTAAGTATTTTCTAAGCATTTAGCATGCACTTCAGTGGTACTGGTATACTACTGAAACAAAAACGAGTGTCCCAAGCATGTTATATAATTTTCTAATTGGTCCTACAGGGTGTTTCATGAGATTTAAAAATACGTTTTTTTATGATCCTTAGGAACATTCCAAAGTCATTCTAAGTATTTTATAAGCATTTAGCATGAACTTCAGTGACCCTGGTATACTACTGACAAAAAGAGTATACCAAGAAAGCTATCTGATTTTTATTGGGTCTGACAGGATGTTCCATGTTATCTAAAAGTAGGATTTTTTTAATAACCCTTAGGAACATTCCAAAATCATTCTAAGTATTTTCTAAGTATTTAGCATGCACTTCAGTGATACTGGTATACTACTGAAACAGCAAAAGTGTCCTAAGCTTGCTATATGATTTTCTATTTGGTCCTACAGAGTGTTCCATGAGATTTATAAACATGATTTTTTTTATGATCCTTAGGTATATTCCAAGGTCATTCTAAGTATTTTCGAGACATTTAGCAATAACTTCAGTGAGACTGGTATACTACTGAAACAAAAAGAAGTATCCCAAGAAAGCTATATGATTTTCTAATGGATCTGACAGGGTGATCCGTGAGATTTAAAAATTGGATTCTTTTAATGATGCTTAAGTATCCATTCTAAGGTAATTCTAAGTATTTATAAGGATTTAGCTCAATTTTCAGTAATACTGGTATACTACTGAAACAAAAAAGTGGGTCCCAAAGAAGTTATATATTTAATGCCCATTTCAAAATTATATATTTAAGTCGCATGGAAGATCCTGTCAGCCCCATTAGAAAATCATACAACTTTCTTGTCACACTCCCTTTTGTTTCGGTAGTCTACCAGTATTACTGAAGTTCATGCTAAATACTTAGAAAATACTTAAAATGAGTTTGGAATGTACCTAAGGATCAATAAAAAAACTAAAATTTTAAAATCTCATGGAACACCCTGTAAGACTCGGGTTATTAAAAAAATCACATTTTGTAATCTCATGGAACAGACCCATTAAAAAGTCATATAATATACTAAAGACGCTCTTTTGGATTTAAACCGTCTACCAATGTCACTGAAGTTCATGCTAAATGGTTACAAAATACTTAGAATGACTTTGAAATGTTCCTAAGGATCATAAAAAAAACGTATTTTTAAATCTCATGGAACAGCCTGTAAGACCCATTAGAAAATCATATACGGTAAACCCCCGTTATACGGACGCCCGCTTTACGGAATTTCGATTTTACGGACAAAATTTATTTGGACTCAAAATTCGGTATACGAACCAAAAATTCGCATTCACGGAAATACATTTTTTCTCACTTTCTTTTTCCGTTATTAAATCCTTGTTATCTACGAATTCTCTTAGTTTCTATTTCGGGGAACTCCCAAATTACAATATTACAACAAATTACATGTTATTGTTACTCAAATCCATTTTAGTCGAGTTTGTTATGCGGTTAAGCTTAGTAATGTTTTGATTTTGTTCGATAAATTTTGCTTTTATATATTTGATAAAGTACATACATAGTGTGTTAGTTTTCTTACACAGTAAATATGTCAGGAAAGCGTTCAGGAAGTGTTGACGAAAAGTGTGTAAAAAAAATCGAAAGTCTTTAACACTAGAAATTAAATTAGATGTGTTAAGACGATTTGATGCCGGAGAAAAAAACAATGAAATTGCTAAATCTTTAGACCTCGCCACTTCAACCGTGGGTACGATTAAAGATAATAAAGAAAAAATATTGATCAGTGCGAAACGCGTAACACCGTTAACAGCAAAACGTGCTTCACGGCAAAGAAGTCAGGTAATGGAAGAAATGGAACGTTTGCTGAGTGTTTGGATAGACCACCAATCCCAGATAAATATGCCGATTTCCACATTAATTATCCAAGAAAAAGCTAAGAGCCTGCACGAAAATTTAGTGGCCAAATACGGTGAATCTTCACAGTCTGAACCATTTTTAGCTAGCAAAGGCTGGTTTGACCGGTTTAAAAAACGACATTCTCTTCACAATTTAAAAACAACAGGGGAAGCAGCAAGTGCAGATACTCAAGCGGCTAAATTGTTTCCCGAGGATTTTAAAAAAATTGTCGATGCTGGTGGTTACATCCCACAGCAGGTATATAATGTTGACGAAACGGGTCTTTTCTGGAAAAAGATGCCTTCTAGAACATTCATTTCCAAAGAACAGAAAACAGCTTCAGGATTTAAAGCAGCTAAGGATCGCATTACGCTTTTAGTCGGAGGGAATGCGGCTGGTGATCATAAGTTAAAACCGTTACTTATTTATCACGCAGAGAACCCACGGGCATTCAAAGGTATTAACAAATCAACACTTGATGTTATTTGGCGCTCAAACAAGCGAGGATGGATGACAACAAGCGTTTTTGAGGACTGCTTAAATAAACATTTTTTAACTTCTGTGACAAAATTTAACGCTGAGCAGAATATTGCTAACAAAGCATTGCTCATTGTTGACAATGCGCCCAGCCATAAATTCGGCAAGGTACCTGAACACATTAAAATTATATTTCTACCACCAAACACGACGCCTTTATTACAACCTATGAACCTGGGTGTTATTGCTAATTTTAAGGCTTACTATTTACGTCGAGTGTTTAGAAGTCTAATTGAATCTATTGATGATCCAAATCAAGAAACCATTAAAGAATTTTGGAAGAAATTCAGTAAACTGAATGCCATTAATAACATCGTAAAATCGTGGGATGAAGTTACTGAATCAGCAATGAATGGAGTGTGGATGAAATTGAAATCAGCCAGCTACCAACTTTCAAATGTGGATGTACAAAACCAGATTATCGCAATTGCACATGAAGCAGGTATTCAGAAGATATAGTAGAGCTCCTTCAATGTAATGATGAAGATCTTACTGACGAAGAACTATTGATGGTGCTTGAAGAAAGATGTGATTTAGAAAAATCAGAAACTCCAGGCGAGAGCCCACAAATTACACAAACACAAAAGTTGTCAAGGGCAATTTCTTTGATTAAGGAAGGCCTGGATATATTTAAAGAAATTGATCCATTAGATGAAAGAAGCCGACAAGTAACCAGACTTGTTCAGAATGGTATTCTTTGCTACAGAGAAATTTACAAAGAAAAAGTTAAATCAAAACAAACATCTCTAGATTCATATTTAACTAACTCGACATTTGAAGCCCAACTTAAAAAGACAGACAAAGGTCCTCTTAAGCCACTAATAGCCAACAACATTAACAAAGAACCGAGAAAGAAAATGGAACCAGAAAAACCGACGCCGCTATTTTTCTAAAACTGAAGTTCTAGTTCCCAATGCACATGTTGATTTAACTTTGGATGGCAGTTCTGCCGAACGATCCCGTTTGACGCAATTTTTAATAATTTAAAATGAAAATTTAAACTTTAATAAGAGGAATTTATGATTTGTTTATTTTTGTTGTTTTTTATCTGAATTGTTTTTTGAAATAAAAAAGTACTTTTGTACTTCTTATAATTAAGGTGCTGTATTTCATTAATTTTGATGATAATAATTTTTTCGACCGTATGGTTCGCACACCGGAATATTTAAATACGCATCTTTGAATTTTTAATATAGTTCTATACTAAACATGATTTCGTTTTACGGATATCTTGATTTGGTAGAACGCTTCTATATAACTTTCACACATTAGTGGCTTCATTTTACGGATTTTCGGTTTACGGCTAGATGACGTAGAACGCATCGTGTCCCTAAAGCGGAGGCTTACTATACACTCTTTATATGTACGCTCTTTCTTGTTTCAGTAGTATACCAGTATCACTGAAGTTCATGCTAAATGCTTAGAAAATACTTAGAATGACTTTGGAATGTGTAATCGGAATTTGGAATACGTGCATCGCAATATGAGTTATAATTCGATGCAGCTATTGAACACCCACAATCTTGTTACAATTTTAATTTTAATTGCACGTACATAAATTACGGAGTGTAATAACCCTTTCGTCTTTAACTGAAGACTACTACCCGGGTGATTTCACATTATATCGATTACGATATTGGCGCGCTTTAGGTGATTTTCAAATTTATCGTCCTTCTCTCGGTCTCAAATAATAAGACACGACAAAAAATATTCCAACAACAACACACACAAATAAATAATAATTTATTATTTTATATTTTTTTTTTTTTTTTTGAAAATTAATATTTTTATTTGTTACGAACACGCGAAATTATTTATAAATATTGTGATACAAGATTATGAACATTTAATTATTATAAATAAATGTGTACAACATAAAATTTTTGTTTGTTTTTTTTTTAATAAAGTAAAAAGTGTCATAAACAAATTAATTGAAAAATGAATTGGTATAATTAAATTGGTTGGCTTAATTGATTTTTTATAGCTTTCTATATCTACCAATGACTTGCGTAATCATATAATTAATTTGAAAAACTGTGGAAATTTATGAGAGACAGTAGCTCAATTAGCTATTAGTTATTAATAGTCGTCTGGTCGATGTAGACTGGTTATTATGGTATGCACGATAGACAATTAAAATTGGAAGCTAATTCAAACTTCGTGGCTCTTTTATTCAAATGTCAGTTTAAATTAACATTAAAATTTAATATGTTTCTGCACGTCGTAAATATTATTTTGTACAATTTAGTACGTTTGCCAGCCAGACACAAAAATAATATGTTTTGATTGATGCACTCGGTTTGCCGACTACCTCTCCTTTAGTCGGCGGCTACATAATGCACTGTACACAAATATGCAAATATTACTTTACCTCCTTCTATATACATAATAATAAAATACATAAATTTGCTTGATCAGCCAACGTACTCGTATATACGAATATTTTTTTTGTATACTGACTGCTTCTTGAACTCTGACATAAATTTATAAATCTTTTGATTTGTTAACCAACCAACCAACAACGTACAAAACGAAAGAAATACAAAAGTTTGAAATTAAATTTTTTGTGTGGTCCATAACTCGGCATCCACACAGCGCTCATATACAACAAAAAATTATTTCTTTTCGGTTGTACAATTTTATTATACATTACAACAACCTTTTTGTGGTCGTTGTTGTTGTTGCTAGTCCAAAAATGATTGAAATATTTGTGAGTTGGGGCTTACTTATTCATTAATGTGTGAAAATTGCTTATGTTTCTTCATGTTAATTATGATTTGTGCTGTTGTTGTTGGAGCATTGCTTTTCTGTTGAAATAAAACACTTTGGATTGTTTTGAGAGGTTAAAAATAGGTTATAAAATTTTAGGAGTTTGTGAATATACAAATTAGGAATTTTAGTTATATAAATAGTTACCGGTCTGTAGCCGGAGAGGTCTCTATTCAACTATTTTCAAGATCAGTGGTACTGTATAGAAAATTTCTTATGCTAAATAATTTTAAATGAGGGCTCATGAAGCTGTCAAAAAAATTTGCTACTAAGCACTACGAGCAGCGCCGTCACAAAAAATATTTTTTTCTGCGTCGATATGTTAAAACCAGCTGAATATTTTTAAACTTGTGAGCAGTGCATTTGTTACATCAAAACAACTCGGTAGATTTGTTTTTTAAATTACAAGTTCGAAATAAAATAAATCCAAAACCAAAATTTAACTGAACAATCAACACTTTTGAAAGGAGGCTACTAACAGATTATTGGTTTTATCTAGATTATCTCAAAAACCGTACTTCTTACATTTATTGTCATTGTTGGCCAAAACATTTAAAACTTTTGTGCAAACCAATGAAAACTATTATTTTCTGGTAGCTAAGCTGATAACATTTATGTATGCGCACAGTCTTATCCATTGTGAATTCATTATCATCTTAGCTACTAAAAAAATAATAATTTAAATTGGAAACTTTTGAAAGTTTAAAAAGTTTGTCTAAAATACTAAGTCAGTTTAATTTGGGTCAAGTGAATTATAGACGATATTCTTTCCTGAGATGGCGGTGAACATATTGTGGCCAACTTTCTTTTGCTACGAATGGATTAAAAATGTGGACCCCGCGCTGCACATACGGATTGATTGATCGGCATGAACTTCAAACTTAAGCTTTTTCCATAAATTGCGAGATACTAGAGAGGTTTGGCCGAAGATTAAATTTTTAACAAGGGTTGATTTTGTTCTTTTTCAGAGATTTAAGTAGAAATAATAATTTAGGATAATATAAAATTATTTGTTATCACAAATATCAGGCACGTTTAATTGTTCGCGTTAGAAATTAAGTATGGTGTATTCGGGATCTATGTACATTTGTCGTAAAAAAAATCGGGTGTTGGCCATAATAATCAAATCCCTCCATTTCTTTACTTTGGCGATATAGCGAAAAGTAATTCTGTAAACATCTTGAGGTCCAAAATACTCATAATTACGTAAAAGAAAGTCAAATACTATAAAATTCATTGAAGATGATATTCTGTGCTTTTTCTTCTGTAGCTAACATTTATAGTCTATCAGGGTTGGTAAATCCAAAGCAAGCGACGTACAGTTGACGAAGCAACGTGTTCATTTAAATTGAAACGGAAAATAAATAATATAAATACGGTTTCAGCTGCGCTACATCTCGTTAGAATTTCTACCTCAACTAGATTTTTCTAAATTTGATCACGTTAAACCAAGTAACGGACATAATTTTGGAAGGCCTAAGTTTCGAAAAAGCATAATCCGGAAACCAACGGTGTTTTTGACACGAATACTGCTTCATTTCCTTCAATTGTGGACAGAAATTTAATGTTAACTGCAGCTGCTTGGTCATTTTTAGATGTTAAAATGGCTCATGCACATATTCATTAATTGCGTTGATACAATATTTATGTTAGTTTACTTCCACTTACTGCCAAGCATTTCCGGAAGGTTCCGGTAAAGTTCCTTTGAAAATTTTTTACACCATGACAGAAAATTCTTGGGCTTGTAAATTACCGCCAAGGCGAAAATCTCGTCAGCCCTAGAAGCCCTAGTCCCTACATGTAGTATGAACCTCAAGAAGCTCGCAAGTAATTTCAGGTCACTTACGATTCGCGGTGATTGTAATAAACAAATCTGGTTGGTAATACTTTCACACATAGGAGAAGGCTTATCGGCGGACTTAGCCATAATTTTATTTAAATAGATTTATTTAGTTTTTAATTTCTCTTTGTTAACTTTGGGTCAAATGGCCGACCAATTCTGGTAATCAATTTTTGACCCACTGCACGCATGTGTATTTCCGATGACAACAATTTATATGAAAATAGGAAAGTAATCGGAGCTCAAGGTCGAGGAGTTGCCACATAAATTTTTTTAGCACGAAAATTAAGCTAGGGTAGGTACTTGTATTAAATGGTCCACCAGTTTGTCATTGACATTGGTTTCTGTACTCAGTTGGCCAATTTGTTACGAACTATAAAGTTCCGCTGATCATGGGAATTTCCTTTATTCGAATTTAGGTGACACGGGAATCGTATCGGAACCCTTGACAAATAAAAAAATTCTACTACCTAAGTCCGCAGATTTGTTGAATTGTACAAGTTCTAGACTCCTAAGGCTGTTTATAAGAAATACCCGTATATAGATATACCCCAATTTGTGATTAACACTAATTTGTGGCATTGGTGTAAGTGCTAAAGCAGGAAATGTAAAAGTGAAAATTTAAATGTTTTTGATTTTCAATCGTTATGGAGGGACTCGGGTATGCATATGAACCTTTTATCCAACTGATATGGTAATAAGACTTTTTGTTTTAGATTCCTAGTTACCAACTTTATTTCCACGATCAGCGGAACATCATGTCTCGCCATAAATTGGCCAACAGGGTACAGAAATTGGCAATGAAAGAACGATGGATCTTTTAAAACAAGTAACCATCCCTAATTTTCGTTGCTCAAAATTCATATAATATCGTATAACGATCACTTAAATTTAAATTTGCTGGAATTCCCACGATCTGCTTGCACGGTCTCATCATTCTTGCACGATTGATGGCCATAGGATTCCACCACTAAATCAACAAATTTGCTGATCTTTGAACCTCTTAGGAAGAAGAATTTTTGAATTTTGCAAAAAACAAGTACGTTTCTCGTTCTTCTTGTTTCGCCATAAATTGGACAACACAGTTTCGCAAATATTGGCAAAGATAATTTGGTGTAACCTTTAGTAGAAGTACCCTTCCCAGACTAATTTTCGTTGCTCAAGTTCGTAGAATATCGTAGTATACGTTAACTGAAATTTACATAGCGAGAATTCTCACGATCAGTTACGATTCCCACTGAACCTGAGTTTAACATGGTGTAGGATTGGCTCTTGGAACCACATATGACATCGAATTTAGGTTCATTGAGTACCACACATGGGGCTGTATATGACATCTAATCAATTCTCGTGTTGTAAGATCGCTACCTCGTATTGCGTTTGGTTGATTGGAATGTCAATAATTGCTGATACTTCGCACAAGTATAGTTACAGGCTAGAATACTTGACATTGATTCAAATCTCAAATTCATTTATAATTCAAAGTGTTCACTCCGATTGTCCATGCAAAAGATAATTTAAAATATTTCATTTTTCTGAGTTACTCGGCTGCCTGTATTCTTGCTCTGAGACACACGATGGAGATCGTGAATGTGTCCTGGTATGGTAAAGGTTGTGACGTGTCGTCGAATAAATTGTACTTTTTCTTCTAGCTCTGGCTTGGTATGAGTATGGATGAATTTAGGTTGTCTGGACGGGCTGGATAGGACAGGTCCAGTATTCTGGGGGCTCGAAAAAATGAATATACATGTATAAATAGAGGTTAAGCTGCATACAAAAAATTTATGGTAACACCAAAATTAATCGTTTTTCGACTTAAATAATTGACTTAGAATTTCCAACTCATGGAATATACGTTTTGTGTTTCTTTCACTTTAAATTTGTTTTAGTTTTAATTTTTTCGATGCGTCACTGAGACTCCAAAACCCCCTTTCACTCATTTATAATTATAACTGCTATCGAATAATAGTTCGTTTGCCATAGAAGTTGCTGTAAAATGGCATTAAAATTTAAACAGGTCAAATCAGTAGGAAGTCAACTTGTAATGAACTAACTAACGTTCATTTCGTTGTCACCATTTTGAGCTGGCCCAATTCTATGAAGAATATCACGGTGGACTGGTTAAAATAACTTATTTGTATGATGGCGTGTACAATTTCCAGAATGTAACACATTGAGGTTTTTGTCAACGCCACTTAATTTCTTCTCCCAAACTTGGTATATGATGGAGACAATGTTTCTTCGAATTGCTTTTGTCGATTGGTAATATACATAATTATATAACTGGCCTTTTGTATGTTGTATCCCGCCATTTTACTGTGTTGACTCGCATCAACTGATTCTTCTTTGGGTGTCTCTCAAGAATTTTTACCAATTTCCACCGTGTGGAAACAAGTAACTACAATCATCGTTTATTAGTACTCTAAGTTGTTCAAAGTTTCCGGAAGTTTGGAACTCATTGTTTGGCCATATGATAAGAGATAAATCGCTAACAATATTCGACCATGAGTTTTAGTTTATTCAAGCTTAAATGTCGCCCAAATAATTGTAAAAATTGGTTAACTTTCATTAAGTAAATCAAATTGTTTGTTTAATCTACTTCTAATTCATCCGGCTGTACGTCATTAAGCATGTTGTCTGGCCTTGGCCCATTGGAATCTAAAACGAATTCATCACGGCTCTTCTATCATTGTTTTTAATGAGAGCTGAAGGGATTATTTCACGTGACACTATGTCGAGGGGGATTCTCATTTGACTTTCTACGATTCATGAAGTTGTTGGTAGAACACTATTTATTGCGAGTATTTTATTATCCACAAACTTCAATCGGTTTTAAATTTTTTAATCGGTTTGGTTCCCCTTAGACTCAACATAGTGGAACGGCTGAGTCAGACAAAGCATAAGTTTTGATATCGTTGAGTTTCCTGGACCCTTGAGTATTCTGTATACGTTTTGCGAGTAGCAAGGCAGCGTCAAATTATAGGCATGGGATGGATAATTTAGTGGAGGGTCCATGTACCTCAATTGCTGATTCTTTTGTTGAGCCAATCCACCGAGGAATCATTAGCTGTTTTTGAAGACATTTCACAACCGTTAGGATTATAATTGTAATTAATTGCATTTAATTTAAAGTTCGTTCAAATTTTGGAGCAGTTTTTCAGGCATATACAAATTTCAAATGACAAATCCAATTTAGAATTTAGCTGTAGCTAATGACTCCACCAATTCCTCTCGCACAAAAACTAATTTCAATTCCTAGGAATTTATAATCTACTTAAGATTAATTATTATTTTTCTTTATAATTCACAGCAAATCATTTTAAATTCCATGCATCGTTATCAGCCTCGCATCCATTTGGTACAGCTCAATAATCATAAATCACCCAAAAAAAAAATTCCATCAACATAACATCAATTACAGCAATGCTACGAACGCAAGACATTTGTTTTCATGAAACAGAATTCATTGCAGTTACAGCCTACCAAAATCAATTGGTAAGTCCTCCTCCCTTCTTTTTTTCGAATCTCATATACAATTTGCTTTTCTAATATTTTTATTTATATTCTCTGTACACACAAGAAACATTCTTCTGATTACTTCTTAATTGACTGTTATTTTTCTTATATACGCTCGCGCAATACACGACGGTGGTATATAGCCTGCGTTCGTATAATACACAATAAAATTTACAAATATATCAACCGGAGATAAAAAAAATACTTAAATAAACACGACAACAAATCTTTGTCAGAAGATACAAAAAAAAAAATTTAATAAAAAATAAACTTAAGAAATAAGAAGATATCAAGATATTTTGTTTCTTGTGTGTATATTCGTTGTTGTGTATTTGTTCATGAAAGATGAGTGAAAAAGTGACAAGAAATGATAAATGTCTTCTCATATATCTCACACATTGAGGTTTTCTTGTGTATATCGAGTCGAAATTATAGTGGCGCCATCTATTATCCAAAAATAAGCGCTCATTGAAAAATATAAATAAATTAATTGTGTAGCGCTGTGTATGCGCCAACCCTTTACTAATGTGTACCATATATCCGCACAATTAATACAATGTTTTATGGTCTAGCTTTTATAGAGACTTTATAGGGTTATCTATACCTCGTTCATATGGAACCAGGTTTATATTATTTTTGGAGCTCTCTCAAAATTGATTGAAATTATTTGATTAGATTTGATTAATGTAGGTGTTGTATTTATGATTAATTGACATTGTTCAGTCTTAGTATTCAATGATTCATTTCAATATTGTTCTGGTGTATTAACCATAAATAGCTAATTGAAATTAATGTGTTAAATATTAGTGCGGTATGCGATGTGAATTATTCCCGAAATAATATTCTCATGATAAATCTAAGTTTTTGGGTGGCGTGGTGTAAATTTACATTATTTGTGGAGATTTAGCGCCGCAGAGGCCGGTATATGAGATCATGGGAATTTATTACTACTTATAGCTGTAGCTGCTTCATTCACGTGTGGACTTCAAATTAATACGAGTACTGCGTTGTAATGCCACTCCAAGAAAGAAAGTGTTTGTGCTTTAATTCTGTTTATTGAAGTGATTAGCAATAACTTTTGATTTTTCTTCATTCATACACGTGAACAAACTATTTTCAGATGTTCGTGTACCGAAAATTTCAAAATTTTAATTTAAATGGCATATCTGTCGGAATCATTAAGATTGATGTTTCGAAGAATCAAGAGAATTCAAGAATTCAGTTGGATAATATTGACAACTTCGTCTTGATACATTACAGTATCGATGGACTCATACGCCGTCGCTTCACCTGGTATTTCGTTTTGAATGATGAAACTGACGGCATTGATATTATTGCTTCTGGCTGCTTATATAGCATGTGACTGCAGAGCTGTTATTTTCCTCCAAGTGTTTTAGTGCACGATGTAGCCTTTTACATGATTGGAATACTTTACGCATTCCAAACTATTTGTTGATATTAGATGTTGAAGTCTCAGTGAATTGCATATTGAGAGAGTTGTGGCTATTCCAGATGATGCGTTTGCCAGTGTAATATTTTTCGTCATCGTACGGTTGCCAAATAAGTGAAAAGATTCTATTGTGCCTCCGGCATCTAGGAAATCAAACCAGCGCTCTGGCTTTGTCAATTTTGTCATACCAATCCGTCGACATAAAAGTGTTTTTATCAATCAATTGCTCAGCCATTCCCAGGTTTTCCATTGCTATGTTAATAATTGTCAAACATATGTCATCTATTGAAACCAATGCTTCTTTATACACCTTTTGTGTGACTTGAATATAAATGTTGATTCATAGCACGTAAACAATGTAGTAAAGATTTCCATCTTCAAGAAGTCTTTGTATTTTTCCCATAGGTCTTTACGATTGGTTATGAAGCGCGTTATTCATATACGACTGCAAATAACGTGAGAGCTGTTGTTGAGCAGTATTCGATGCAGCATTTAGTATCAATGGCCTTGCACGTGCATTTCCTTTTGTAAAGCATACGCGCCTTCCATTTCCAAGGTGCACTGCCAAATAAAAAACTGTTGAATGTCATATTGGATTAGGAATGATAAAAAGCGCTACACTACTTCATTGATTCTAATATAGCGATTCAGTTGATATTGGTCGATTACAACGATAGTAGATGTAGATGAATTTTTCACTCCAAAACTGCCATATCGCTGCCTGTGTTGTTACATTTGCAAATTTATTTGATGTATGCGTTGTCCGTTTTCGCGAGTAACGGTTAATATGGTACAACCCAATTATTATCAACTTCAACATCACTGTTTCGTACTTTTAAAGTGATCGTCGACGATACAGTGAATATATCATCTTGTCACTTGTGAGTGGGAAGAGGCCCATTGGTCAGCTCCATTAATAGGTTATTTACTGAAGTAGTATTTTCACTGGTGTCATTAATACATTAAATCAATTAGTTTCGTTCTCTGCAATCGCATTACTGCATGTGAAGTGTTCAACATATCACGAAGCTCTTCATTTACGTACTGGTAAATACGCTGTCTATGAATTACTGCAAGTTTTTATATTTCTTCTTGAACTGTCCGGTTATTTAGGTCCCTATGATGGTTATCATTCCTAATGTACCACGGAGCTTTAACTGTACCACGTAGCACATTGTTCTGAAAAGTTTGTAATATTTTGGTGTTGGTTTTCTTTATTACAGCTTCAGAGCTGAATTCCGTAACTCCATACAGGTTTTAGCACGTCATCCATAGATATTTAGCCTTATTCGTGCACGGAATCTGCTGACCGCTAATGATTACAGGTTTGTAGCTGACTTTTAGATTAGTAAAATTCACATGAGTGGATTTCGATTCGTATCGAGCCCGATACGCCACATTTTTGTACATTTTATGATTTTACCACGCTTCTTGGAGCTTCGTTGCCGATTCCTTGATTATGTCTCCTACTGCGGGATCTGCAGTATCATCAGCAAATGTTGCAACAATAACATAGTTTAATTGTGGTAAATCTCTGATGAAGAGCAGGTATAGAATATGCCCCAAAACACTACCCTGCAGGACTCCTGCCGAAATCTGTTTTGGCTCGGAGTATTCTTAGACCTGCGCCACATATAAGAAGATACTAAAGCAAAACTGTTTCCTCTCTAATGTAGTCTCAATGACATCTGTAGGTCTATGAACCTACTCAATAGTTGAGTGTTTCTCTCTGAGACCAAACTGATATTCTGGGATAAGGTTTCATTGTTCTATGGTTCTTTAAATCAATCATAACAATTTCGCTAGTGTTGGTAGAAATGAAATTGGCCGATAAGATTTTCTATCATTCAGTGGCTTGCCCGGCTTCGGAATCATTATTACTTCTGCTATTTTCCACTGCATTGGCACATATTTTATCCTAAGGATCAAATTGATTATGTGCAATAATTTACGGGTGCCTTTTTCGGGCAACTCCTTTATAATTTGCCCAGTTATCAAATCGTAACCAAATAAAGATTTGCTTTTATGTTCTTAATTTCGGCTTTTAGTTCTTTCAATGTTACAGGCCTGATATCTTCGAAGTCAGATGTTCTGGACGTATCAGCAGTGTTTTCGTAGCTGGTCTGCCGACCTAGAGGTTGAAATGTTTCTTCAAGATGTTCAGCAAACAGATCAGCTTTATCTTTCGCTCTTCTAATCCATTTTCCATCGTTTGTTTTGATTGGGGGATCTGCTTTTTTGGTCGTTTTAACCCATTTGTTGCTTTCCAGAGGGAATAGTCGGTATCTTTAGTTGGAACTAGAGAACAAAGGTATTTTGTTTGTAAACAAGTTGTTTAAGGTGGTTATATCTGCCGGCGCACGCGCAGTCTGCCATTTATTTTCGGGTTTTTCGTTTTTCCCGCACTAGTTCTCTTACTTATATTGGGTAAATAATGGAGTTTTCTTTCCTGGATGATAATTTGGGGGTGCATTCCCACACCGACCATTGTATGACATCAAGGAGCCCGTCTAGCTCCTCGTCTATTTCATTTTTACTTTTAATTGGCACTTGAAGTTCTACTAGCAGCTAAAACAATTCCCAATTTGATTAGTTGTTTGTGAGCTATGGTGAATTTGTTTTTCCTATTACATTTTCACTAACCGTCATAATAACAGGAGAATTGGCACTATAATTATTTAGTATCCCACTTAAGATTATTTAGCATCCTAGATACTTTTTTTTAGTAAATAGCAATTCAATTAATTAAACTTTTAGCAAAACGGTTTAGCTTGTGTCACACAATTATATCATTCGATATTTTAATACACTACAAACCTTTTTTTAATGTTTATCTAACAAAATCTCGAGATTAATGCCCTCAGCACCAAACAGCAAAAAACGGACACCACACCCAAAGAAAAAAAATACCGTTGTCCCTTTTGTTCCCGCTATATTTCATAGTTGTCATCAAAATACGAAAATGTTTTTTTATGGCGGGGAGATCAACCCAATTCCACCGGATTGTGACATATTCGTCGTAGTTTGAGTAAAAGAGACAAGGCTTGCCTTACTTTGTTGGATTTTTCTAAAGCGTTCGATTCAATTAAACACCAAATTTTGTTTAATAAGCTTATTTCGGACTTTAATGTTTATCTCTGTGCTGCTAAATTGATTTTAGGCTATATTTCGGGTCGCTTTCAGGCTGTCTTTTGTCACAATTCTTTTTCTGACTTCTTACCTGTCTCTTCTGGCATGCCTCAGGGGTCGGTTCTTGGTCCGGTAATGACATTGCCTGTTTAATTCACCACTCTACTTTTCATAATTTTGCTGATGATGTGAACATTTATAGAAGTAGTCGCTTAGAAATTGATTCCATTAACTCTAATATTTCTCTTATTAATGATGATTTGGTAAGAATTTATAATTGGTCATTATATAACTGACTCAGACTATTATAATTTATAAAAGATCTACAGATACTTCCCGCTTTCCTGAAATTTTTCTCGGCGATTCTTTAATTCCATTCTCTAATACTGTTAGAAGTTAGCTAGAGTTAGCTTGAGCATAATATGGAGGGTATTAGCATGGAGTTGTTTTTTGAAAAAATCTGAAGTTTTCATGCCTAATAGAAAGATTTGTGTTGTTATTGTTGTTTATTTATAATGCTTCCATCTGCGCTTTTTCTCTACTAAAAATGTCATGTCAATCAATCAATCGATAAATAAATAAATTAGTTAAATGGTTCGGAATTTCTTTTTATTTATGGTTTAATCTATGCCATCTGTTCTGGGGCCGAAGCACTCCCAACTCCTTCGCGAATCGCTTTTCCTGCCCTACCTTACCGATTTACGTACAACCATCTGGACATTGCATAGCTCCATGCCAGCCTATAGTACTAACATCAGTCTTGTGCAGATTAATTACGTTACATTAATTACGCTATTATTTACACGTAAATAATTGTATTAATTACGCGACTTTTTTACGTTACATGGCATATCAAATGAAATTAATTAGCGACATTTGCTTGATAATACTTAAAATAGTAAAATAATTAAAAATACGTTATTTACATCTATTGAATTTTTGACATTTGAATTTTATTTTCATTGTTGGCTAAAATGATTGTTTGTGTTTCTAATTTCCTTTGCATACCAATACTCGTAAATTCGGGTTTTTCGAATTTTCTTCAAATGCACGTATTTAATGTAAAACTGTAAACACATATACACGCTAAAATTCTAATTGGGTGATTCCTATTTTTTAAATTCGAAAAACTGTCATAAACAAATCAATAGCAGTATCATTCCAACATCAGCAACCATCCCACACAATCTACCTGATGCATTCAGTCAAATGTGCCAAACCCAATCGTTTCATAGCGAGATAACAATTTTTGATGCTAAATATTTTATTTTTTTAAAGTAACAGTACATCGAAATTCTAAAATAACTATTCCACAGTCCACGTAATAATTATTTGGCGCTTCCAGAAACCCAATCAAATTGGTATAAGCTCCCTGAGACCCTCCGAATATGTTTACCACCTAAAACGTGATTATCTGAGCTATTAACAATATATTTCATCCTTTGAATCGTAGATGGATCTGCTATTAGGATGTTTTTCATTATTCAAATTTCAAACGAATTACGCTCATTCAAACGATTTATTATTATTTATGTAATGATTTACACATTAAATTATTGTATAGCAGCGCCATTAATTAGCAGATGTCAGGCATACAAGGCCTGTTAAAGCTGCTTGTAATAGTTGTATTTATTATCTACTAGAAAATAATGTATTTTAAATTATGTTACTAATTTAAATACTTTCATGCAGATGTCGCTAATTAATTACATTTTTACATTTATTACAATTTTTTACCGTAATTAATCATTATCTACATTATTTACGTAAAACATATAAAAAATTATTTTTTACGCGTAATTGCACAACACTGACTGACATGGAAGATGGGTCGGCCCATAAGTTGTGCACTCCGACAGGGAGTCATAGTAGTGTTCATTTTCATCTCCGATCGTCATCAGATGATGAAAAATCCCTTTGCATCCTGCCCCTATCGGGATTCGAACCCGGTACCTCCAGATCCAAACGCCAAAGCTTTAACCACTGTGCCGTTTGGTCCGTTCCGAATTTCCGTTGGACTCTAAATGCTCAAATTTATCTGCCTTTTTACTTTAGACGACATTAACTTGAAGGGTCGCGCATTGAGTGCAGAAGCTAACTATCAGAGTGAGAAAGAGCTAGGACAGTGTAAAAGTCTCCTCTGCAATTAATTGAAACGTGAAAAAAATTCACTAACTTATCTTATCACTCTCCAAATTTATTTCTAAGTTTAACTTGGCTACTAAAGGCAAACAATGACTTTCCGCCAGATCACCGTTTGTTATTCAGCGGCATCCATCATAACGATAAATAAATCGTCAGATTTTATCACACCACCACTAAATGTGATGCGTAACGTTGGAAACATTCGTCTAAAAATATAAATTTAGAAAAATTGTTTAATTAACATTTTTTTATAAAAATTCATGTAAAGTTGACATTAATTTAATGAATTTTTAAGGTAAATTTTTCATTTAATTTTCATTTTTATTTTGTTTAATTATGCGATTGAAGATGAGAGAATTTGATGATTAAATAGAAAATATACGCGCGAAGTAATAAAATAAAATGGAAATAAAAAACGAAATTTTCCGTTAAATATGTGTGAAATGGTACATAGGACAGTGACATATTAAATTGAATAAATCATAATGAAGTGTCGTTTGGTGTCATATACGAGTACTCTCTTATAATATTAATAATATATTCGGTTGATTACACATAGCCCACATAAGTGGAATGGCGCGAGCACACAGACCGAGGGCGTTGGTGCGCCAAAGCAATTAAAATTGGTAATCCATTTTACGAGTATATATAGATTAAAACTTATGGTATTAAATTAAAATATAATATAAGAAACTGGAAATTATCCAAAATAAATAAATTATCTTACTAACCGCGTATATATGTACATAAGACGCAAAAGAAGAAGATCCAAACGACAAATATATATATTTGCATAAAAAACGCAAAGGATAAGGATTTTTTTACTGTGTGTCTTTCGCGATTTTTGTTAAAAGCGTGAAATAAATTTATTTCTTTTAAACATTTATCTGGTGTTATTCCGCGCTGTTTCTTCTTCAACCGTGGTGTGGTATATAGCCCAGCATAATATAAATTTTATTTTAGTGATGGCGCCATGGGGAAATGTAGCGCTATTTGTATATTTATGCATAAAATTTCGCGCTGTACATATAGTTTTGTGGTTCCGCAAAGTTTTCTTCTATACATACATATTTGTTTGTGTATTTTGTATACTTTATATTTATGGTTCGAAACAAAATACCATCAATTTTACATGATTTAATGGTTTTGTGTTACACCACAGTGTTTTTTTGTTGTTGCTGTTGTTGTGTGAAAGAAAAGTTCATATCGTTAAGTAATTAAGTTATTTCCAAATATAAAGAGATTTCCTACATCCAAAAGAAGTTGTCTAGTCTATAATTTGTTACCTATAAATTATATTTCGGGCCGACACGGCGCTCACCCATTACCTCATCCAAATCTAATAATGATTACCTCTTTTCGAACAAAATCACATTTACCTACAAAGGTGTTAAATGATGATGAACTATTGATTGTATTAAAATGAAATTTATATATTTACAAGTTCGTTTTTGTTTGATGACCCCGACGCACATTAGAAGACGATTTCATCATTAATTGTACATACGAGGCATGTCCGTACAGAACTCATCAAATGTATCGCATATAATAAATATTAAATATCAACGTTTTTTTTTTTGTTGTTGGCTTTGTATGCGATGTACTTTCCAAAAGCTCAAAATATTTTGATGATTCTCAAATACAGAATTAATGATATTTTTGCCTTGTACGTATGTATGTATAGACATTGTCTTGATGATGGGAAATTTCTTAAATTTTTTGTTTTGTTTTATACTTCAAGCTAAATGAATTATTATAATATCACCTGTCATTATGGTTTTTAACTATACACAACAACATATAGTTCCCTACTGTTGACTAATCAACTAAAAATATAATATAAAAACTTAATTAAAATGGAAAATTGTAAATCAAATTAATGGATAAACACCTAGTCTCTATATACGTCTGTGTGTTTGCTATGCGATGTGTAGAATGGTTGATTGTGGTGTGTTGATGTAATTTATGTGATGGAAATGTGATTTTAATAGAAAATTACGTACGAAGACAGTTTGGCAAAATGTTGAGAACCGTATGGTTAATATTAATCAAATGAGTGTGGTGTTAATTCGGCCATTCTGATTCCGGAATTTTATTAATAATTTATAGTGATAATTAATTGTATTCGTATAAATTATGTTCGAATATTTGGGTGTACAAATGTATTTCCGACCTTTTTTAGTGAAATAAAAGACATTAGTTTGCTTAGAAAATGAAAGAATATGTTATTCAAAGTATGCTCCTTCTGAAGCTATAACCTTCGCCCATCGTTCAGGCAAAAAACGGATTCCCCGAAGGAAGAAGTCGGGTAGTTTCGAAACGATCCAGTCCAGGGCTGCTATCGACCGGAACAAGTAATAATCAAATAGAGCAATGTCTGGTGAATACGGCGGGTGGGGTAGAATTTCCCAGTTCTACCTATCCAAGTAGTTTTTGACAGGTATAGCAACATGGGGCCTAGCGTTGTCATGTTGCAAAATAGTCGTATCGTGCCTTTTGCCCATTCCGGTTGTTTTGCAGCTAGAGCTTGCTTTAAAGCCATTAGTTGTCGTCGATTAACTTGTCCCGTAATGGTTTCACGCTCGTTCAGCAGTTCATAATAAACGACACCCTTCATATCCCACCAAATACAAAGCATCACCATCGAACCATGGATATTTTCTTTGGGCGTCGATAGCCCTGGTTCATCGGACGTGATTCATGCTGGTTTGCTCTTTTTATTGTCATAATGGATTCACTTTTCTTCCCCATTGACGATCCGACGCAAAAAACTCTCCCTTTGTTGTCGTTGAAGCAACAGTTTGCACCGAATCGAAAACCATCCGACATTCCATGTCCCGTTCTTTCAATTTGTGTGACACACAAATTGGGTAATATTCAACTCTTCTGTCAATTGTTTTTTTGGTCTAACAAGAGTCCACATTAAGCAATTCTTCCAATTCTGTATTTTCAAATTTTCTTGGTCCGCCTTCACGTTCTTTGTCTCTTACGTCAAAATTACCAACTTTGAATCGTTGAAACCACTCTTTGCATGTTGTATTCGATGGAGCATGTTCACCGTAAACTTCCACAGGCGAACGATTTGTTTTCGCTTCACTTTTCTTCAACAAAAAAAAATGAAGTAAAACTTGTTTACGCTTTGAACAAAGGTCACTAGTAATTATTCAAGTTTGACATCTAAGCTCCAAAAACATGTATTGCCCGATTGAATAATATACACGCAGTGATACTAGCGACACCTCTATAAAAAGGTCGGAAATACATTTGTACACGCAATATATTTTTAGCAAAAACATAAAAAATTCTCGCAGTTTTATAGAGCGAACTGTCATTCCATTTCCTATTATGGAAAATTCGATATCGGATCCGAAAGCGGATTTTACTACTATGAAAATCCGATATCGAAAAATCCGCTATTATGAAATTAAAAAAAACAAAACGAAATCGGATTTTCCGAAAATCGAATGTCAAAATCGGACTGCTATTTAGTTGACGAATTTCATTTTTTGTTCTCGAATGTGTGTGTTTCTTCAACTATTTCAATCAATATACCGAGTGACTGACACGAAGTGTTACCAACTTTAGACTGTCATTGCTGTCAAACCAGTAATGACAGAGCGCTCAAATTTACACTGATGACAGTCCATTACATTGTTTACAAGCGTACTAAAGCATTTTAGTGGGAACTCAAGCGTAATAGTGTGATTGCTCTATATTTTTCTGGAAAACCACAGCCGCAGACTGCTAACCAGTTAAGACATCTGCATGTGAATAAAATGTTTGTGTATCGTGGCATCAAGATAAATTCTCAAATTTATCGGGATCACGTGTTGGAGGGAGCGTTGAAGCCTTGGGCTCAAAAACATTTCGGCCGCAGAGCCTAGACATTTCAGTAGGACTCAGCGCCTAGTCATAAAGCGCGGCAATCAAGATTGGCTGAGAAATAACTTTCCGCGGTCCATTTCCACTGCCCAATGGCCACCAAATTCATCGGATGCAAATCCGCTAGATTTCTCCGCTGGATTTTGAAGAGCAAGGTTGGGACAAAAAAATACCAAGGTGTCGATCATCTGAAGCAAGCGCTTCGCCGAGAATGGGCCAAAATACCGCAGAGCCACTTTCGTGCTACATGCAATAGCTTTGTCGGTCGTTTGAAGGCCATAATCGCGGCTAATGGTGGCCAAATCAAAAACTGCTAATGCAAATTCGAAAATTTAAATATTTGTGAACATTTTTTACTTTTATTCAAAAAAATTCATCAAAAAATAAAAATTCTGTGGCCTTTTGTTTTGGTAACACTTCGTGTCAGCCACCCTGTATTATGTTTACGAAATATAAAAACTAACAAAATTGAATTTAACAATATTTAAAATGTAAGTATAATATATTTAATAAAAATCATTCATATTTAAAGGATAATTAAATTACTTATTTTGAATTTATTAGGACTACAACAACAACCAAAGAAAAATTTGAGTTACTTGTCAGTTTTATGAAACAAAATGAGGGAATAGCAAAAATTAACAGTTTAAGGAGCAAACTAATTTGATCCTCCGAAATGTAAAAATTTATGTATTCCCTACACATTTTTGACTCCTATACTAAAAGAGTTTCGGCTAACACTCTGGGAACAGTTGGTTGAGCCATTCCAATCAAAAAATCTTGTCCCACAGATTGTTGGTAAGATCCTTTTGCCAAAAACCTTAAAGTGACTGCCAGTTTTAATATCGGTGGAATCGCATCAATATTTTTTATTTCTTGAAAAGGGGGCTCCGCTCGAGTTAAAATAAAATGGAACAACTCTTTGGAAACCCGAAATAATTGTATAAACCAATTTTAAATGACAAGTCATTAAAAAACAGCAACAAAATAAAATTTAGCAACTTCAAGTCAATTACAAAACGCAGTATTGCTAACTCGATGCTTAATTTGACAAATTGTAGCAAACAATTTCATAATAGGAAAATTCATGGCGGATCGAATTTTTCGATATCGAAGAAAATCCGATATCGAATTATTTCATTCCCAGAGAAACTAAAAGATATATTATTCGTTTATCGTAAAGGTAAATATTTAAACTGAGTATTTATTTTCTATAAGTCGACCACAAACAAAAATTAAATATTGTTAAAGTAAGATATTATTTTACATCGAGGTCCAAGAATCCCCAAAATACGAATTTTATTCAAATCGTTTTTCTGGCTCTGCAAACCAATATCAAACTCTTATAGTTAGTTAGAACCCCGAACTGTTTCAAAGTTTTCAATTGTGAGTGATTTTTTTGCATCCTTGACGTCGGCAATGTATAAAATGTCGACAACCATAATGATATTAAAAACTAAATGTTCTCTTTGTTTTTGCTTTATTTTACGTTAGTCGGCCTGAAAAGTTGCATTAAGGGGCCAAATAAGTTTACATTATGATACTACATGAATCATTAATTAGCATATGAACCGACTCATACGCTGAAATACCCGTATTTTCATATTGTGACGGTCATTTGGTTGTAGAACATATTGTATGATATAAGGTTGGTGAAACCATGTATCGAGATACTCAATTCAGGTTGTCAACCTTCACATGTATCCAATCCGCTTTATAATGTTCTCCAACCATTTGATTTCCATATACATCATCATATTCCTTTTCAATTAACTCACGCTGCTGAATGTACTGCACAAAATCGTATTACACAATGTCCCAGGTTAAGGAGACGTTTTCCATATGAATCAGGCGTAAATAACTTTTTATTTATTTCATTGGGAGCACATGACATATGGCGGATCGTATCTAAACCCGTTTATCGGTGTTAAGGATACATGGCTGAAACGAGATACCTAAAGAATCACGCGAGCAAACAAATCAAAGCGTTACACTTATTTGAATTGACTGCAAGATCGGCAGAGATAGAAACATCAATAAACTTCAATTGTTCATCATGATGTAATTTTCCGGAGAGGGAATTGAGGATAATCATGTTTATCGTATTATTAAATTAAAATTCTTGTACATCTATATTAATAGTTGACTTGCCAGCATAATAAACGAAGATTGTCGGTTACATTGAAACTTATCAAATTATTAGTTTGTTTGATAAAATGACAAAAAAGTTGGTGTCTGGACCACGTGTACGGACATATGACGTGAATACGTACAATCCGTTAAATATATAATTGTATAGTTCAGCCCCAGGTGGCCATACTCTAGAACTTCCTCCAAAAATCGTTTAAGAATCTCATTTCCGACCAACATATCCAATCCCATCATAATCGGTTAAGAAATTACCGAGTGTCGCCCCAGCAGGCCATATTCCAGAACTTCTTCCAAAAATCATTTAAGAATCCCATCCACCATGCAAAATCCCATCATAATCATGTAAGAACTTACCGAGTTCCAGATGGCCATAAACTAGAACTTCTTACAAATATCAATTAAGAATTCCATTTCCATCCAACAATATACCCAATACAAAAATAATCGGTTAGGAAATGGCAAGATCCGTTTAAGATGGCCATATTCCAGAACTTCTTCCAAAAATCATTTAAGAATTTCATTTCCATCCAAGATCAACAATCCCATCATAATCGGTTATAAAATTACCGAGTTCCGCCCCGCAGATGGCCATATTCCAGACCATCTTCCAAAAATAATTTAAGAATCCCATCCACCATGCAAAATCCCATCATAATCAGGTAAGAACTTACCGAGTTCCAGATGGCCATAAACTAGAACTTCTTACAAATATCAAGTAAGAATCCCATTTCCATCCAACAATATACCCAATACAAAAATAATCGGTTAGGAAATGGCAAGATCCGTTTAAGATGGCCATATTCCAGAACTTCTTCCAAAAATCATTTAAGAATTTCATTTCCATCCAAGATCAACAATCCCATCATAATCGGTTATAAAATTACCGAGTTCCGCCCCGCAGATGGCCATATTCCAGACCATCTTCCAAAAATAATTTAAGAATCCCATCCACCATGCAAAATCCCATCATAATCAGGTAAGAACTTACCGAGTTCCAGATGGCCATAAACTAGAACTTCTTACAAATATCAATTAAGAATCCCATTTCCATCCAACAATATACCCAATACAAAAATAATCGGTTAGGAAATGGCAAGATCCGTTTAAGATGGCCATATTCCAGAACTTCCTCCAAAAATCATTTAAGAATTTCATTTCCATCCAAGATCAACAATCCCATCATAATCGGTTATAAAATTACCGAGTTCCGCCCCGCAGATGGCCATATTCCAGACCATCTTCCAAAAATAATTTAAGAATACCATTTCCATCCAACATACTCAATCCCATCATAATCGGTTAAGAAAATACAGAGTTCAATACAAACGGCGCAAATTAAAATGGCGGTGCTTCCCTCTCCACCGCAAGCGAGGCGTTACAGTCCCCACTCAACGTAACGAATTCTTTGATCGTTTAGCTATCGAGTTGTGTAATTAAATTTTGGATGTAGATGATAGGTATAGCTCCAGCATCAACCTGTATCCCCCAGATTTTTTTATCATCAGTTTTTTGAATTGCCCCCTATATGAAAGCAAATTTAAAGACGTATTCACGTCAAAAGACAAAAATGTGAGGCTGAAGAAAACGTATCGCTATTTGGTGTAAATTAAAGGAAAGATTGTTGTCTGAGTGTCGGCTTAGAGAAGGATTGTATTCGTGTGCTACCTCAAAAGAGAATACAAGTGAAACAAAAAAAAGTAGCAACGAATACGTCGGAACGTGGTTGAGGCAAGGAACGAGGAAAAAACTTTGTGTGGCGAACAAAAGATAAAGCAAAGTCGGTAAATACATTCAGACCATAGGTGAGTCCGTTATATTTTTTATTATTCTTTACAAAATACTGCCCCTCACTATACGATTGAGCGGTTGACAACTGAAATAAAGTTCGATCTGTGATTGGTTGATTGCTTTGTCGCATTGTTTTTGCTTTCTAAATACAAACAAAGGAGGCCGCACTGTAAGTCACTCTGCTCTTCGTGCGCTTAGCCCGGCATGATATGCCAGGTAGACCAACGCCCAACCGATCTTAAAAAAGTCGTAAAAACAAAATAAAATAAAACGAATTGCAGTATCGAAATTTTGTATTAATTTCCTTCAATTAGAAGCCAAATTATTTATTGAAAAGGGTTATTCCAAGGAAAATAACAAATTTAACCGTGTAAGTTTTCGATGAAACAATGTCTCATAGTGATCCATTTATTAGTAAGCAAGAATCTGGAAAGTTGGTGCCTATAGTGAATGACGATATTGATACAGAGGAGAAGGATAATGCCAAAGGTGATGAGATGATGGAAAAAAACCGAATTTCAACGCCTTGTATCAATATGGATGATATCGGTAAATTCGACTTAAAGAAAATTTAGAAAGTCGTTGAAGAAGCGGCAGTGATCTCTGATCTTGCTAAAGAACAATTGTGGCAGCTATATACGTTTGGACGAGATAGTATAATAAGATAAGAAGAACAGAATAACATAAGAATTCCGGGCAGAGACTGCGAAATTGAGACTGCGGTGGAGTGACCCACATAGGATCGGATTTGAGTCCGTTAAATAGAGCATGGAACCATATCTGGAGGAGAAACCAGCTAAAACGAGTGGCGACTGTGAATGGTATACCAGTTATAACTGAGACGAGCAATATGGATGATAAGTTGTGTAAACAGGTGGTACCGAATGTAGAAGAGGCGCGTGGCGTGAGTGATTTTCCAGAATTCATGGAGCGGATTGTTATTGAGGATGAACCACATGTAGAATGAGCCATGGATGGTAAGTGCGAGTTTGGTTGGCGTCGAGCGGCGATAACAAACGAGGTTGAACGACCTATTAGTTTAATTGCCAATTGAAAGTGGATTGGTCACTTGGGTGGGAGATTAATTCAACAGAAATTGTTCAAAGAAGGGTTAGAAAATTAATGGAATTTTGTGATTCGTAACATCCAGGTTTGAATGGAGGTAAGAGGCACCAGTAAAGAAGGTCAACTTACGTTCAGCGGTAAACTAATGTTACTAAAAAATCCACTCGAAAAGATATTCCATTGTACAAAAACGATAAATGCGACCCCAACAAAATAAGAACGGAAGCTATATATAAGCGACTAGAACGACAAGAAGCCACGAATGAGCTATACCATCATTGTTATACTAATGAAATGAACAGAATATTTAGAAATGTTATTTAAAATGCGAACAGATAACAACAGCACAGCTAGAAATTATCGGAAACTAATTTACCAGGAACTTCAGTTATTAGATTACGTGACTCATTGTTACCATGCTACCACCTACCATGCTACCACCTCGAATTAAACAATAATAGAGGTCTCAGTATCTCCTCTATTTACTGTCCCAAACACCATTAGATAAAAAAGAAGATTACAGTCGACATTTTAAATCACTAGGACCAAATTTTATAATAGGCGGTGCTTCTAATGCTCTAACCTCTAAAAGAAAATAGTTATTTAATGCAGCTCACGAGAACAACAGTGAATTTCACTTTGGTGATAAACCAACATGCGAAATTAGACCTAGACATCATACCAATATCTTTATGAAACACAACTGTGCTCTTTAGGTCAGAGAACTGGCTAGAGAGAAACGGAAAGCTCGTAAAATCTAGCAGCAGGCTCGTACTTCCCAACATGAAAAAATAGGTCAATTTGGAAAATGTATGTGCCACATATCAAAAATGATGACAGATCCTGGGCTAAAAGTAACACGCAAAAAGTCTTTCTATTGCTGGTCATTTGAAAGAGACTTTCAACCGTAACCGAGGCAAAATAGAACGGTCGTAAATAAAATAGATGCTCTTAACGTAATGCATGTAGCTTTATTGAAACTAAACATTTGAAATAATAAATTAAGTATCAGAATAACTCCAGATTATGACTTAATTACTGAGCAATTTGTTAAAGCCATTACCGAGAAAGGCTTGCATAAATTAGTTCAAACAATTAATACAGCTTTCAGATTGAATTATGCTCCACGTCAATCGAAGGTGGCTGAAGTAATTATGATTCCTAAACCAGGTAAACCAGCAAACGATAAAAATCTTAGCGTCCAATATCATTTATTCTAGTCACATCAAAAATATTGGAAGAACTGCTGTACAAGAGGCTCAAGCCAATAATAGAAGAGAGGAAGGGGAGAATTACTCTGCTACTGTGTTTAGAGAAAATTACTCTACTGTTCAATAAGTTCACAGAATTTCGGATGTCAGGTGGTTGCACGTTAGAATAAGAGGATATGCTCTAAGCCTTGAATTTAAACTGCATCAAGACATAGCAAGAATATAAGCAGGTATACGAAGAGATAGCGTATTTGGACTAGTTTTGTTCATCCTTTACACGAGAGATTTACCTAATATTCAAGGTAGTAAAGTTGCAACATTTGCAAATGATTTAGCTATTAAACAGTTAACAGTTAAAAATATTTATCGGAAGAAGCAAGCAAACTTAGCAGTTACCACAGTGCGTAACTGGACTAAAAAATGACGCATCCTGCAGCCAAAGTCGAAGTGAATCCAAATCAGTACATGATAACTTTACAAAACAAAATGTAAACTTTATTCCTATGGTCCTTAATATAAACCTATTTTCCTATATAACTAAATACCGTGTCATGATCATCGATGCTAAGCTAAGATAGAAAGAGCGCAAGAATCAAGAAAAAAAAAGTTGTAAACATCTGATGTTAGGAAAATTCGCGTGAAAATATTTCTTGTTTATGCGGCAATATTGCAGTGTTCAGTAAATATTAAGAAATTATTCGGGATTATTTTCGATATATTCGGTAATATTCCGGAAGTGGTGTAAATTGTAAGAATTGGTAAGGTAAATTAGTAACAATATGTATCTAGATTTGGAATAAAGGAACAACGTCAAAAGTTAATTTATAAAACATAATTAATAATTTTAAATATCAAGACAGAACCTAAATGAATTTAGTATTGGATGAAAGATTGTGTGGTGAAACGTAAATATAGAAAATTCAGATCTATAATGTAGACTAAGGACAAGCATCGAATTATTTAATGGTGACTATTGCTCAATTCTAGGACAAAATTTTGTTACTTTAATGTAGTAAAGTAATCTTGTAATAATGTAAATAACATAAATTATAAATATTTTTTACGTATTTTGGATGCGTGTGGAATACGTCCCAAACAAAATTCAAAATTTGTTGCATGCAACAAATGTTAGACAGAAATCTCAAAAAATATATTGACTGATTTGAAATAAAAATAAATGATAGATTTTCTTATCATGTTATAACCATATATGTTAAAAATATAAATAACGAATCATACCACTAAACTATAAAAAGAAGGCAAACATATGTGCAAGAAAGTTTTCAAAATGTTTGTAAATTTTCAAAATAATGACAAAAATCATCGTGTAAGAGGCTCATACACTGGGTATATTCCCAAAATATTCAAACAATCTGTTCTACAAAATTCAAAAGGTTGACATGTGGGTAGGTTTTATAGAACGCTCGTGGTCCGTTTTCCTCACGGGACAAATTAATCGAACGATTCCTGGAGTCGGCGATATAAATAACGGGTATTTTACAAAGTGGTTGTTGCAAGAAATTTCAATTCGCAAATATGTTCAACAAATTTAAAAATATTGTCATGTTAGTAAGTTTTCTAGAACGCCCGTGATACGTTCTTTTAACGGGACAAATGAATCAAACGATTCCTGGGGTCGGCGAAATAAATAAGGGGACTTTTACAAAAGGGTTGTTGCAACAAATTTGTTCAACAAATTTCAAGACATTGACATGTGAGTAGGTTTTATGGAATGCTCGTGATGAGCTTTCTTAATGGCACAAATGAATCGAACGATTTCTGGGGTCGGCGATATAAATAACGGGACTTTTACAAGGAGATTGTTGCAAGAAATTTCAATTAACAAATTTTTCAACAAATTTCAAGACATTGACATTTTAGAAGATTTTATGGAATGCTCGTAATGAGCTTTCTTAACGGGATAAATGAATCGAACGATTCCTGGGGTCGTCGATATAAATAAGGGGACTTTTACAAAGGGGTTGTTGCAACAAATTTCAATTAACAAATTTTTTCAACAAATTTCAAGACATTGACATGTGAGTAGATTTTATAGAATGCTCGTAATGAGCTTCCTTAACGGGACAAATGAATCGAACGATTCCTGGAGTCGGCGATATAAATAACGGATATTTTACAAAGAGATTGTTGCAACAAATTTCAATCCGCAAATATGTTCAACAAATTTCAAAATATTGTCATGTTAGTAGGTTTTATAGAACGCTCGTGATACGTTCTCTTAACGGGACAAATGAATCGAATGGTTCCTGGGGTCGGCGATATAAATAAGGGGACTTTTACAAAGTGGTTGTTGCAAGAAATTTCAATTAACAAATTTTTTCAACAAATTTCCAGACATTGACATGTGAGTAGATTTTATGGAATGCTCGTAATGAGCTCTCTTAACAGGACAAATGAATCGAACGATTTCTGGGGTCGGCGATATAAATTGTTGCAACAAATTTCAATTAACCAATTTTTCAACAAATTTCAAGAGATTGACATGTGAGTAGATTTTATGGAATGCTCGTAATGAGCTTTCTTAACGGGACAAATGAATCGAACGATTCCTGGGGTCGACGACTTAAGTATCGGGTCTTTTATATTGGGATTTTTACCTACCCACATGTCAATCTTTTGAAATTTGTTGAACAACTTTGTTAATTGAAATTTGTTGCAACAATCTCTTTGTAAAAGACCCGTTATTTATATCGCCGACCCCAGTAAACATTCGATTTATTTGTCCCGTTAAGAGAACGCATCACGAGCATTCTAGAAACCCTACCCACATATCAATCTTTTGAAATTTGTTGAACATATTTCTTAATAGAAACTTGTTGCAAAAACCTATTGATTGTGCAACATTTATTGCATGCAACAAATTTGGGATTTTTTGGGACTTATTTCACTTGGGATATTTTGGTCATTAAACTGATGTGTGTTTAACATTATATCAAATCAATGATACAATTGGCAATATTTTTTTTTAGTTATTAAATTTGATAATCGGTTTGGCATTAAATATGATAATATTTCGATTCGTAGTCCTCTAATCAAAGTCGCAAATTTGAGGATCATATTAAACGCGTGATAATATTATCAAAATTTAAATTACTGTACATTATAAATTTGACACATGTTGTTAAATTATACATACACAATCTAATTTAATTTCTAATATTGTCGTTTAGTGTGGTATTAAGAAGTCAACAGCAACGAAGACCTAAAAAACTCACACAGTAAATAAAAACAAAAAGAAGCATAATCACATGGCGCATATATTAGAGATTATAACACTAAATACGAAATGTGTGGTCTTATTATTATGCTTGCTTTGAACCGAAAAGATACAACACCATATATACACATAATCATAATATACAGCATCAAACCGAAGAAAAGATCTAATAAATTTCCCTGTATACGTATTCTTATGTTTGGTTGGAACAAGAACGAAGTTCATAAATTTTCTTTTTACTCGAGTGTGTGTCTATATTGTTGTTGTCATTATTAATACAACAAAAACAACAGCAACAAAAACACACAACAGAAGTAACACAAACAAAACAAAAACGAATATAAAAAAATTATTTTGAGGTAATTAAGACACATATTGGGATATGCTATGCGTCTTGAGATTTTGATATATCTTTCGGATTTTTTTTCTGTTGTTTGTCATTTAAGATGATTATTATACGGTTGTTTATAAGGGGAAGCATATCATTAAAATGTTTGTATCAGATTTATATACTCTCAGTATGTTGAGTGAAATATGTAATTGGTTTTCAGGATGGGTTTTGTTTGTTTATAAATTTATAATTTTCTTTGATTCTGAAATTGCAAAAAGTCATGTACACTTGAATTTGGCGCCACTGAATATGAAATATGAATTTTTTTTATTTTTTGGTAATATGAATGGGTGGTCCCAAAAATGTGCATTGTGTAACATATTGCAAAATATTATCGCACAGCACTCTACTTAATAATATTAAACAATGTAATTTGCACATCCGAGGTTTATTTCACTCCCGTGTGCAGCAGTACGCAAACGATTTATTTTATTTAAATTTCAACACAAATATATATTTCAAGGTGTTAAGGTGAATAATTAGTCAAGTTTTCGCGCAGCATTTTGCATGTAGATATGCACGTCAAAATCATTAATTTATATAAAAATAAAAATGTAATTATTCATTCAATTAATAATTATATTTAATGAATTATTAATTAATTTATTCTAATTATTGTTATTATAGTGTCACCTAAAAAATAAAAATTAATCGCTCTTATCGTGATCACGATAAGTTATTATAATATTATACGTTTATCATAAATAAACGGTTTTTGCTTTGCATAAACATAAAACTATTATTTCAAAATAATTTGCATAATCGATACACAGCTCAAGCCATAATTAATGAGATTGAAATTTGCGCTGAAATGTACGCATTCAACAGCATGCAAATAAAACTGGATTGATATATCAAATTTGTAATTTTTGCTTTGTACACTTTCAAATTTTAATTAATATTAAACCGAGGTTTAAAATTATTTATAAAAATTACATATAAATAAATATGAAAATTTTTATATAATTAAACACAAAAGAATTGTGTTAGTTAAATATAAATTTAACAACAACATCAACAGACCATAAATCAAAATGAGTGTTGCGCGAACAAAAGAACTTTGAAATACGCTGTTTCCTCTTTAGCCAGAGTCTAGTCTACTCGTACACTATTTTGTAGATTGACTTGGGCGTCGTCCATAATAATTAATCAATTGTGGCGGGTGTATATTATACGAGTATGAATGACTAAAATCGTACGAGGGCAGATGGCGCTAAAAATAATGTGGCTTATGTAATTTCAACCCACGATCAGTTTTTGCTGTACGCTGTATTATACATACTTAATATTTTGACGACGACCAGTCTTGATACTGCAAACCCAATTTAAAACTCACAAATTTTTAAATAACTGATATATTGAGGTGGGATAATATAATCAATTAAAGATATCAAGAGCGACTTGACACGATAAATATTATTATTATTTTTTCTTTATTAATTACAACTGAGACTGTGCTCATCTAGCAATTTATCTTTCAAATTTACAAATTTTACATTTCTTAAATAATTCTGATTTGTTGGTTAGTCCAAACTTAATCAAACCTATTTAAAATATAATTTTAATTTGGTATGTTTACTAGGTCTAGTGGCCTCGTTCTTTGAAGACTTCTTTCAACGACAGGATTATCTGTCATATGGCGAATATAGGGGTTTCCATGACCCTGGAGCCTTATTTCGTGACGGGCGGCGAGCATTTTTATTTCAACTTTGATGTGTTCCATCTGTAAGTCCCTGTGAAGGTCTTCATTTCTGGTGTACCACGGAGCATTTACGATGCTACCGAGAACCTTATTTTGAAACGTCTGTATCAAATTGGCGTTTGTTTGCTTGCAACATCCCCAGAGTTGAATACCGTAGGTCCATATCGGCTTCAGTATGTGCCGATATAGCAGCAGCTTGTTGTATATTGTAAGCTCAAAGCCTGTACCTATGAGCCAATACATTTTTCTGAACTTAATAATAAGTTTTTCTTTTTTCTTTTTGACATGCTATCTCCACTTGAGCTTGGCATCGAGAGTCATGCACAGATATTTAGCTTTGTTTGCATATGACACCGGTCGTGAGATAATTACTATCGGTAGATGGGAAGCCTTTTGATATGTAAAGTTAATATGCGTGGATTTCGTCTCATTAAGCATGATTCTCCAGCGCTTAGTCCAGTTACAAACTGCATTGGTAATCTTCTGGAGTTTGCTCGTTGCATCAACGACATTAATTCCAATGGCCATGATTGCTGTGTTATTTACAAAGGTGGCTATGGTTCCTTCACCTGTTGTTGGAATATCCCTTGTATATATTAAATACAGGATTGGTCCTAAGACACTCCTCTGTGGGACACCGGCAGAGATTTTCTTTAGTTCGGAGTATTCATCTTCATATTTCACACGAAAATGTCTATTGGATAAATAAGATCTTAGTATGGCATAGAATTGCCTCGGCAGATCTCTATGCAGCTTGAATTCCAGTCCATTGTGCCAAACTTTATCGAATGCTTGGGTGACGCCCAGAAATATGCTGGAGCATACTTTTTTGCATTCTAACGTTCTTTCAATGACGTTGGTGATTCTATGCACCTGTTCAACTGAGGAGAGCAGTTTACTGAATCCAGATTGATGTGGAGGTATTAGTTGTCGGCCCTCAATTATTGGTTTAAGTATTTTTAGTAATAATTTTTCAAAGAGTTTTGACATAATTGGCACCAATGAAATTGACCTGTATGATTTTTTATCGTTAGTGGTTTTTCCGAGTTTGCTATGATGATTACTTCTGCTACTTTCCATTGCCACGGAACATATTTTAACCGAAAGCTTGCATTGATTAGGTGTAATAGCTTACGAAATCCTTTACCTGGTAGAGCCTTGATTATTTGGCAAGTAAACAAGTCATATCCTGGGGCTTTTTTAACATTCATGTTGCCTTTTACTTCTTCTTTTAATTCTTTGAGAGTTACTGGGCGTATATCAAAATCATCTAGCTTGTGGATTGACATTATATTTTCATTGGCCGTTTGCCTTGGTAGTGGTTGGAAACTATCCTCGAGATACTCCGCAAACAGATCAGCTTTCTCTTTAGGACCTCTTGCCCAGGATCCATCCTCCTTTTTAAGTGGAGGCACTTGCATTTTGGGTCTTTTGAGTCCCTGCGTCGCCTTCCACAGAGAATAATCAGAATTTTTTCATCGGTTAGGCTAACTAGATATCTGTTAATTGATGCATTTTTAACTTCTTTAAGAAGAGATTTGAGACTGTTACCTAAATTGGTAAGAATTTTGCCCGTCGTTTTTGTTTTACCAACTCTCTAACTTCCATTACTTCCATTGGGTAGGATATGTAAAACTTCTTCTTATTTTGTATAATGGGGGTACTTGATTTTTTCCTCTAATACCTCACGAAAGATATCCCAGTTTGTTTTTGAATTTGTTAATCTGGGTGTACTCTCCCTTTGAATTACCATTTCACTGACTGTCAAGATAACCGAGGAATGACCCGATACTAGAGAATTACTGTCTTCAATGTGGATGTAGTTCTGGGATATACCTCTTGCTACATAAAAGTCTATTAGGTCTGGTATCTTCGTTCCATCACTGGGCCAGTATGTTGGGGAACCACCAGAGTAAAATTCTCATTTTGATGTCTGCCATGCTTGAAGCAATTCTTCTCCTCTAATTTGATTCTAAATGGTGTTTTATATATTTGCTTTTATTAGTAATGCCGAACCACCTCTTGCTCTTTCCGCTGGATGAATGAAGTGATATAAGTTATAACCCCGTATTTTAACAAACGAAGATTTAATTAGATGGCTTTCAGATATTAAGATAATGTCGATTATTTCTGAATTTAAAAATATTTCCATTTCTGCAATATGTTGCATAACGCCATTCGCATTCCAGATTGCTATTTTGAAAGTTGTGTTCTTACATAACATTTTTTGTTGGATTGCGTTGAGGGAGTTGCATTTTCTTCAGTTGATCAGGTATCATGTTGTTCAGATTACGTTGGTCATCTAGCCGCTTTGTAATAGCTGCAATGCTGTTCCTAATGTTTTCCATAATTTGGTTACTTTCAGAGCCCATATGTTTGTGTGAATCCAATCCTTTCACTACCTGCGCAAAGGTAACCCTTGAAACCTTCGATTTTCGTGATTTTGCGGTTGATTTCTTGTTTTATCTCTTAATTTTTGTAGTTGTGTAGCAACCTCACAACCTCAATATTTAGCCGAATGTTGACCCTTACAATTTGTACACTTGGCTGGCACAACTTTTCCTATTGTACATGCCTGTGTAAAATGATTACCTGAGCATTTTACACATCTTGGATCCCGGCCGCAATATCTTTGGGTGTGATTAAATGCCTGACATTTCTTGCATTGGGGTATGCGTATTGTGGTTCTCCTCGTTGGTTCAATTTTCACCTTCATGTGAAGGATCTCTTTTATTCCAAAAATGTTTTGAACATTCTCTTGGTTGTCAAATACTAGCATAAAAAGAGGGTGTCCCCTTTTACTGATAATTGGATTCCCTTCCTGAATTTCTGTTCTTTCTTGTTTAACAATAATCACAGCATCTAGTATTTTAAGACCTTTATGTTGTAAGTGTTCCATTATTTCTTTGCTTGAGCAAGTGTGATGCAAACCTCTTGCCATGATTTTCATAGGTCGGACCTGTTTGTTCTCGTAAGTGAACAACTGATACTTTTCAGCATTCAATTTCATAGATAAGGTTCTATAAGTATCTGAGTCCAGAGTATTAATTGTCCAAACGCCATTATTTAACGCTGTTACCTTATAGTCTTTGTCAGTAACCGATTTTATCAGTAACTGAATTTCTGGGTAACTGGTTACACCCAGTAATGTAATTTAATATTTATTGGTGGGGTGATTTTTCTTTCGGTTGCACCAAATTTCGTGTAATGTTGTTGTAGATTTACTACCTTTTGGTTGCTTGGCTTTGGGTAGAACATCGTTTGAATCTGGACTAGATTGTCCCCTACCATTTAATTGCTCAGCCTCAGGTGACGATTCAGCTTTTCTTTTCTTACTCTTCCTGCGGTCTACTTTTTCTTCTTTAGGATCCAGTCCGTCTCTCTTTGTAATTCATCTTCATCAGTGGAATAGATGAGTTTGTCTGGTTCAACGCTTGCTATATCGCAATCTTCTTTTGAATCCCGATTCATTTTTAGGTTTTCATTTTCTTGCCTTAGATACTCAATTTCTTCGCTTAGCTTGGCAAATAATTGCTCTATATGATCTAACCTCGCCAAGAGATTCATATTCTCCTTTTCTAGGTCAATAGTTGTTTTACTAGATTCGGCTATTTGCAAAGTAAAATTTCCGGTGGCATCACTTATTTCGTGTAATGTTCGTTAGAAAAAGTATCGGTTTGGTCAGCTACCGAGTTGCTTCAATTTTTCATTATCGGTGATCTTTGTAAATTTGGTCTTCTCTGAAACGGATTTGATATTCCTTGGTAATGCAATAGATGGACCTCCCCAGAATCCATGTGGCCAGTCTCCACAGAGAGTGGATTTACCAATATTGATATTGGTGTACCACCTGGCGTATTATTTCCTTTTGTTTGTACCATTGCATAGTTTTGATTGACTAATTAGCAATTTTGCTTCACTACTACGAAGGGATTGGGTACCATAACCGTTCGTTCTACAAAACATTGCCCAGAGTACGCCCGTATCCATTTATGAATACTTCATGGTGGCTATCAATCCAGATATCAAAGTGCAAACACACCCACAGTAACCTCTTACAAATATCTTAAGACAAAACACTTTTAATGTGATTTTAACGTATACAACTTTTGATTATTACACCCAGTGTTCCCAACAAATTTTCCCGATAAGCTCATATTTTTAATTGGGTTTGGTCTAGTACAAAGCGAAAACATTCGTTCTAGCCGTAGTAGGGGTAATAACCCGATTTTGAGCTGTTTAACTTTGGAATATTACACCCATAGTGTCTTCATAGATTTTCCGGGAAATTCATGTTTTTTAATTGGATTGGGTCTAGTAAAAAGTGAAAATTCTCATTCTAGTTGTAGTAATTTCTTAGAAATATCTTAGGACAAAGCACTTTAAGGCGGTTTTGACCTATTCTGCAACTTTTGAATATTACACCCAGTGTTTCCCTATTGGTTCTAGTGCAAAGTGAACATACCCATTCCAGCCGCAGTACTGTCTTATAAATATCTTAGAACAATGCACTTGTAAAGCTATTTTGAGGTAAGCAACTGTGGAATATTATATCCAGTCTTCCTAATGGGAAAATCCTCAACCTGTTCTGTGATTTACAGAGGGTGACAAAATTAAGTGAACATATTTATTTTACAAGATACAAATTAAGATTTGTTGATCATTTTGATTGATTAATATTCTGTATGTCCGCCTCCAGGAGTTTCAGGAGATATTTGTTCCCATACGTGTCTTAAGTTATTAAAATAGTCGTTTTTATTTAAGTGTTATTTAAATAGCAATTTTTCGTCCAAGATCACCCAGAAATTTTTTATTGGATTAAGATCCGGGTTCTGAGAAGGCCATTCCAATCGTTTGATTTTTTTTTGTTAAATATTGCTTGGTAAGTTTGGAAGTATGTTTGGAATCATTGTCTTGCTGAAGATAAACCGCCGTGGTAACCCAATTTTACGTATTGAGTCTTTTAAATTTTCTTTCAACATGTCCACATATACAACAGCTGTCAAAATATTTACAACTAAGCCCAAATTACCAACTCCAGTTCTAGCGAAACACCCCCATACTATAGATCTACACCGTGTGTTATTGTGGCTTTTATATTTTGAGCTGCACAAACGGTTCCAGGATTTATCCAAACTCGATCTCGTTTTACAGAACCGAAGAGTTGAAATTTGCTCTCTTCTGGGCATAGCAAATGATTTCAAAAGTCAAAACCTTTATTTTTATATTAAATAAAACTATTAATAGAAAGTTTCTATTATTCTAAATATGAAGAATCACACCGACGCAATTCCACTTATTTTATACATTCATTACCACAAAATATTAAAATTTATAAAGAACGCAATGATTTACTAACTACCATGTACATATCAATTCACCAAAAACAAAATGTAGACCAGATTTTCATGTAAAACCTGAAAGTGCAATATAATTTATGGGAAAACTGTCATCCAGAAAACTGACATTTTTATTTTACATTTCATCTCTTGTGTATGCACCACACTATTCTCATTTCGATTCACAAATAATTGCAACATAAAAAAATCGTTTTGACAGTGCGAGAAAATTTTCTTAATTAAATTTTCCACGTTACTGTGCACGTTCTTCATGTTCATTTTGGCAACCGTTTTTCATATTTGCTTCGCAATTTGTTGTATACAGTGTTGTTGTTAAAATTGAAACGTTTTAAATTATTTTTAAATTTTCATGTGAAGATTTGTTAAAATTACTGCGTGTCTCGAATACACATAATATATAATGTCGTATGAGAAGAAGATGAAAATGAAGGAAAATCTACATAAAGAAAATTAATTATATTTTCCTCATTTTATAATTGCGCGATACATACGCACACATACTAAGTATGTAGAGTTATAGCATAAGAGATGTAATCTTATTTATTCTTCTTCCTATATATATACGAGTACACACAAATTCAACCCTAAATAACGTACAATTTCCTCGTATACTTTGTTACTAGATGTCGGGAAGTCGGAAAATTTAGTTTGGAACGAGATGTGTTACATAAATTTTTATTTTTTGAACCCTACATAAAAATTTTTTTAGGTCCATTTTGAATTTTCTCACTTCTTCATCGTAAACAGATGAAATGGTTTGTTGTAGTATACAGCTTATATGATAAAATCACCCACTTAGAAAGTAATTTTTGTTCAGTTATCTGGAGTCGTTTTGTGTGTTTGCCTGTATATTATTATACGAATGTGAATAATTAACCGAGGGGTTACATTTGTTTTGTATAAATAAGGCTTCTAAATATTCTAACGATTCAGTTGTGCAGAGTCTAAATGCTAATTTAAATTTTTGTTGATTTCTCATCAGATTTTTCCCTTAGGAAATTAAATTTTGTTGCTGGAGTGGAAAATAGATAAACAACAAAGTTAAGCATTTGCTGCACTATACATGTACTGAACTTCAGCGATTTGCACATTGAGCAGATTGATTTCATATTCAAAAAATATTGTGGGTTGATCGGTTTTCTTTATTAACGATATAAATCATACATAGTCAAGCCCTTTATAAACGGTCACCCATCACAAAATGAAAATGTGGAAAAATTCTGGAAAAATATGATATGGAAATAGCAAATACTTTACGAACTGTTGCGTTATCCCCATATAGACGTATACAAGAGTATTTTGCCAGAAGTATTGATTTTCCACGGGTAAATTTTTTATCTAAATACATATTTTTAAGGGGCGGGAAACCAGGAAAAACCCGTAAAAAAAGAAAATTGAGAAAAAATCTCTCGTATTTGTGTGAAAATAAAATTTGTGAATTTACAGCAACAAACACGTAAAGAAAATTTTTTATTTTTTATGCTTTCCCCGTTTTTATATATTTGAATGAAAATTTAAGTGACTGAAGAAAATTATTATGATGTGTGGCTTTTTGTGTTATAAAAATTTTTATGGCGTTTTTCATCTACATTTTCGACGTGAACAAAATATTTGTACATTTTCAAGAAACTTACGGTAAAATACTTATAAATATGATATATTGGACAGTTGGTGCAATGGTTGGTGTCACATAAACTAAAATATTCGTTGCGACAATGTAAAGACATAGTGTCGGGAAAATTTTGAATTTTTTTAATATAAAACATTTTTATTTATGCTGTGAAAGTGTCAAGTGGAGAAAATACTCTGCACCATATGAATTCGTATACTTTATATGCATACAGTATAGCGGATTGGTTTAAAATAATATAAGAAACTTTTATACAAGAAAATCCGAAATGTATTTGTCAGTTTATTTTATATTCTTTCTATACTTCTAGAGTTACAGTCAAATTGTCTTCCATGAATATTTTTATATAACACCAATTTTGAAACTAAGCACATATTTTTTAAGCACTCACATTCAACCCGAAAACTTTTTCGAGCAAAATTAAGTTTTCTTCGTTGTAAAAAGACATCTTCCATCTGTATACCAAAACACCACCAACAACAAACTTGTGTTCATTTAACGATGAATCGCGTAAATTTTCACAATGTTTATAAACATAAAATATCTACAACAGCAAATATACATTTAACTTGAATAAGTGTAAAAAAGTTTTTTTTTTGCGCCGCGATAAAAATGAAAACTCATTCCATCTAGTTGAGTGTTGTATTGCAGTGAGTCTATATGTATATATGGAATCTATCCAAAGTACATTTTTCATATTCATATATGTGGAAAACGGTCGGAAAATTTCACATTTCTACATTTCAATTTATCTAACATTAAACCGAGGGTTGAAATATAGCAGAAGATAAATTTTCATTTTTGCCACTCTTCTATATATGTACATACTGGTGTTGTTGTTATTATGTATCTTAAAATATCGGTAAGTGTATATATTACCATACAACAATGTCACTAGTGTAAAATATATGTAAATTGTCAAAATTATATAATTAACGTTGTAAATGAACGTCATCAAAATTCGAAAAAATTTCTGATATACATTTTATGCCTTCCAATTTCTTTTTACCAATGTTCGCCCCTTTCGAATTAATGCTTCCTTTCATAATGGTACCTACACCAAAAGCAGTGCGACATACCTCACATTTTATTCATTATGTTCACATAATAAATTTCCATTTTACAACCAAATTAAAACGGTAAACAGAAGATTTTTACATTTTTTTTTGGTGCCGTGCTGTTGGGAAAAGTTTGTTAAAAGCAAAAACAAGAAAATGTCATTTAATGTGTCACAACAGTTGACACAAAATGTTGTATTTACACGGTGTAAAATATTATGGTACACAAACACAATTTTTGGTACATAAATTAAACGTACACATTTTGGGAAGATTATACGATACTAAAGCAGATAGGCGTTAGAAATTTTTCACAAATTTGGATTTAATTAATTTAATGTTTAATATTCTCTTCCTGCATGAAATTAATTGATTGGTTCAAACGTTTAGTGAAATGTGCTTCATTTTTGGATCTTATCGATCGGCTGATTGACCAGTTGTTTTAGATACGCGTTGAAAGTTAATTTTAACCTGAATTTACAGGAGATGTTGCACTATCATAGTAAGTTGTTGTAAATTCCGCTCAGGCTGCGGATTACTTCTATGATAAACTTATAGAGTATTTCACAACTTACTGACACGGATTCCAGGATCAAAGCGCAGACTGCTTTACATATTCTACTTCGCACGTAGACGAGCTTTTGTTAGCTTATAATCGTTTAAAAACAGGTATTTCACCGAAGTACCCATATGTTGAAACAAATGCTATATATTTTTAACCAAAGCATACAATTTTATAATTGTATATTCATTTCAAAGCCCATAAAATGGCTTTACAAAGCCTGTCCAACAAATAATATACATATGTATTTTATATTATATCGTTTTGAAATTTAGTAAGGAATTAGAAATTCCCCAAAGTCGGACAAAGCAGAAAAAAAATCACTTAGGTATAGAACTCAATAAAAGTATGTTGTTCGGTATCGACATTTAGAATTTCTTCAAGTCCCATTTTTCGGACAAATCATTCGCTATGAACAAAATATTTTTTTCAAAAAATTAGACTGCTAAATATTTTAAGAGAGAATTGAAATTCTACTGTAATTATATCGATAAATTTAATTCGCTTAAATTTGCGCATGGTTTGGAATCTGGAACGTCGCAAATCGTTTTTGCAAAATTGATGTTTACAAAATTCCAATTTTTTTCAAAATTCCTCGATGCCAAAATACATCGAAACTAAAATTCATTAATTCCAAAATCCATTTAAGCACAAATTCATGGTATAGAATCCTTTACTTTTATTTGGATTTAAATTATTGTTTGCAAATATTAATTTTTATTCAACCGAAAGATCCGCATATCCGCAATGTAATTCCTTCTATAGCTAATTCTACATCTGATTCAACTATGACTGCAGTAACTACAACTCCAACTATTACTCCATCTACAGGACATCGTTTTCTTTACTCTTCAATATGTTGCTCGAGATCTCTGTCCAAGTTACCCAGCAGTATCCGGATGAGCAAGTCCAAGTTTGGGTTCCATATGTCACAGTTGGAGACAAGTATCAAAATCAGAAGTTGCAAACTAAGCTAATACCGAAGGAACGAAATGTTTAACCCTTGGAATTGGTATGCTTTAAAGTTGGAGTGAATTTCAACGTTAAAGCGAAAGCTTTCTCAAAACAATGCTGGCCTAATGATGTATTCACGTCCAACACAGATTCATCGGTGGATTGCAATCACCAGCCGCATCAGTCCAGGAATTAACTACGAATCAAACTAAAATCATTTATATTTACTACCATAACACCTCTAGTATTCAAGATAAAGAAGTCGTTGACGTCGAGAATGAACACCGAAGAATATTTATCATCAAACTATATCGTCTATCGAAAGGGCAGGTTCAACTTTGACACCAGATACAGTTCCAAGTGAAATAATTGCTTCATATCCTAATGTTGACATTATTGTAGTTCGTGCCAAAGTGGCCGGAGACTCTGATCTTCTCGTCGGATTATATGTTTACATGGCTCAAATACCGACTATTATAATGTAATCATAAGTTTTATCGACTCAACTGTGATGCCTTTTATTCGGGCTAATGACCAACTTATGATTGTCGGTGGCTTTAACATTCGCGACAGAGTTTGGTTTGATGTTGACGGTATTTTTACTTCTTATTCGACAGACGAAAAGTCAAATACCATAATTGATTATTGCAATGGCATTTCAATTACAGAACTGAACCGGATAAGTTTTAACCGTGATTAATTTCAGGACTTGTTGTTTGCAAACGAGATAATGTATTACGAAATCTTATCCTGTGAGGACTGTATAGCGGTATTCGTCACACTTCTATAACGATAAATATTTTTCATGAACATTACGACACAATTTTTTTTTTTAATAATTTTCATTTTAATTTCAGTAATGACGACAAAACTACTTTAAATCAATTTCTGTTTAATTGTGATTGGTACTTTTGGTGAGATCATGCACCGAGTGTTAACTTACTTACTATTCTGCCCGAAAATATTTCAAAAGTTTGAACACCTAAATATTACATCACCCGAAAAGTACCCGGTCTGACACATAGGTTAGTTTAGGTTCGGTTTAAGTGATTGCTATTGCACACTTAGGCCAATTGTGTTCCATTGTGATATCACAGGATCCGACATCACTAAACTTCCTTTAAAATTATCTAGTGCTATTCACATAGCGTAACAGATCTTGCACATTACAGCTTTCGGTATCATAGCGGCTGTCCATAGTGTATTTGCCTAAGTGATCATGTCTTCTACCAGCTAGCGCGGGGCATGAGCATAGGAAATAAACTAGGGTCTCCTCCGCCTCCTCGTTCTTGCAGCTTCGGCAGAAGTCATTTGCATACAGGTCCAGCCTTTTCGCATGATCTCGGAAAAGGCAGTGACCGGTAAGGACCCTTAAAATTCTAAAGCAACTGCTTTCCTATCGCTTGTTGCTTTCAGCACAGACATAGACATTCCTACACATTCTCTTCCTGGTTCCAGTCGGAGTGTCATACCGTACCTTGCTAATTCGTCTGCCCTGCAATTTCCGTCAACATCAGAATGGCCCAAATCTCAGACTAACTGGATATTGAACTGTTCACTCATCTCACTAAGAGATGTGTGAGAATCCAAAGCCACCCTTGAAGCCAGGAAAACTGAATGTAGTGAAAAAATGGCCGCCCAACTATCCACATAAATGGTGATATCAGTCAACGATATTACCCTATACTTCAACCAGTTCATGACTTCTTCAATCGCTATTACTCCTGCCTGATACACGCTACAGTTATTAGGAAGGATAGACTCACATCTAATTCCCCATAGAACACACCAGCTTCCACTCTACTATCGAGCTTGCTTCACCCGGTCCATATATGCGTCTGCAAGCCATAGTTGCCTACCCTCCGTCTCTATGCAGACCGCACTGATGTCCCCATTGCAATACCTATTACGACAACTATGCTGCTTCGGTTAATTGAACCCGACGGAGTCGACGGTATCCTCCATCTCACTCCCACCGCAGTCCCTAAACTTAAGGAAGTCCACTTCTCCTTTCTCAGAGCCCGATGTGTCCCCATTTCCCAAGCCTAGGGATAGTCGATCGCTGGTTCCCTAGTTAACCCCTCACTTAGGTTCGCCACTAATTGCAATTTTAATACCACCTGTGGAAAGGTAACACTAGTCGAGCTTCTCTCAACAGGCTGGACCTCTTCCTCCCTCTTCTCGGGTTGCGCGGTACTCGATTCTTCCCCGGCCTCGTCCTTCTTGAACACCTTAAGTGTTATTGAACCGAAGTCGAAATTTATAACACTTTTGGTTTTTGACAGGGGAACCAGAGATCCCCTTTAGATTATCATAATAGATAATCTGAAACAGAATAGATAATCTTCAGGGATTCTTCCAGGTTAGACGGTTCCGTGAGAATCCAGACCATTTCCCTAGGCTAGGTATTTCCTCCTTAGGAACTGCCCTGGCTCCTGGCCATACTTTGCCAAATTCATCGATCGCCTTCACGTATAAGAAAGCCGATCTCTGATCTGCGCACGTGGTCAGCTTCAGCCGTTGCTGATACTAATCCACGTCCCTCCAAATTGGCGGGGATCCTGGATGTTGTCCAAGGACTTTGAGAATAACGAGGTTAAGTGCATTGAACATCAACCTCAAGTTTTCTCCTGTGATGCTCCTCTTCTCATGGCTCCCGTCCACGATGGCTAGCACCAACTCAGCCTACTTCACAATTTTGCTAAAAATCGTATGACCTTTTAGACGCAAGACCCTTCTTTTGTGAAATTCAACTCTTCGCCCAGTTAACAGATTTACTCTGATCCTCAGTCCACTGCTCCTTGGGGACTGTAGCCAGTCTGTCCAAGACACGGAAGGCTGAACGCCTGGTTCTGTACCTCCGAACCGACGGAGCAGTGACTTTATCTTCCTTACCGCTAGTCCCTTGCTTACCAGCCGCGGAAACGCTTTTAGCATCACTGATGGCTGGAGTCACAGATCCCCGTCCTTATCAGCATTTGAGAAGTGCTGGTCACTTCTTTAATTTTATTTTTAAAGGATTCCATATTTGGTCCCACGAGTATCGGAGAAAATGATAGTCACCCCGTACAGAGATCCGTATACACGGGTAAGGCTACATACAACTGGAGCTCGCCAGGTATCCAGAGGGCTCCGTTCAATACTGGACAATTAGTTCGCATAACACCTTAATTCGACCCATTCGCCACCATTTATCTTGAACCGCCTCAAACCTAGGTTATTTATTTTACCCATTCTTGTTTCCAAGAAATGAGAACCTGGCAAAGTCTGACAAGTCTGGCAAAGTTAGTTTACAAGTTACAGTTGTTTTACTGACACTACTTTCGTTTATTTCAAAACAATGAAAAAAAAAATACTTTCCTGTGTTCATTAAAAACTGTTTTTTATGAGAAAAAATACCGTTTAAGCAAAGCAGTGGCTTGATAAGTGTTATCCGGACTCTGCACCAGGTAAATCAAACATCATTGACTGGTATACTGAATTTAAACGTGGGCGTACAACCAGCAATGATGCACCACGTTCTGGATGCCCAAAGTAGGCTGTGATTTCAGAAAACAAAAAAATTCACGCAATTATTTTGAAAGACCATAAAGTGAAAATGTGTGCTGATAGCTGACATTATAAAGATATAAATGTTGGTTATATTTTGCACGAACATTTGTCCATGAAAAAAATTGCTCTTTCACCAAGCCAATACACCATGTCACACGTCGGCAATGGCAAATTTGCAATGGCAAAATTGCACATTGCATTACTTTCGCATCCACCGTATTCGCCAGATTTTCCCCCATCGATTATTACTTGTTTTCGGACCTCAAAATAAAAAGCTCCAGGACCCCCAAAAAAAAGCTTCAGAGAAAGAGATTTGGCTCCAATGAAGAAGTGATTGCCGAAACTGAAGCTTATATTGAAGTCAAATCGTTCTTCAAAAAAGGCATCGAAATGTTAGAGAGGCGTTGGAGTGATTGTATCGCTCTTGAAGGAAATTATGTTGATGAATAAAATGTATTTTTCTCCAAAATATTGTGTTTTCTTTTGTGAACTTTTCAGACGATGTGTTATGTTGTGAATGCAAGAGGAATTAATAGATAATCAGAAGCTATTTTTGAGCTTTATGAATAGTAATGGAAAGAACTTGATTTTCGCCCTCGGATTACTTATCAGAACTACTCTACTAATTCACTCTCTGACATATTCTATCAATTTGTCAGATTTAATGCTTCAGTTTACGAACGATCGTCGCCGACTATAACCACATGAAATAATTTACAAAAGATCTCAGATTTTAGCCACTGTAACTTTACAGCGAAAGAAATTCACGATCTACTAGCCTGTGTCTAGAGACAAAAGGTGCTGGTAACGATAGCGTTCCTCCAATCTTAATCAAGAATTGTTTAGAGAGTTTGACCCACCTGATTACTTCCATATTAAATGAGAATCTTTGTGCTGGTGTTTTCCCTCACCTCTAAAAGATTTCTTTAGTTCATCCAATTTTTAAGTAGGCTAAAAGTAACGAGATTAGAAATTATTGTGGTATTAACATCCTATCTGTCATACTGAAACTGTTGAACAACATGGACTTTATTCCGGTAGGTCAAATGTTACAAACTTAGTTTCATTTTGTGGTGGCTTATGTAAAAGAACGAATTATAAGCGACAAGCCTTCAATAAAATTGATCATTTAATTCTTATTGATAAGATGGAGAATATAAATTAAAACTTTCTCCCCACGTAATGGTTGATGTCCAATCTTTCCATCCGCTGGTAATTCGTGAAGAATCTGGAGTACCTCAAGGCAGTCGTTGGGTCACTGTTAACGATGTTATTGATTGTTTTGAGTTTGCGAATTGCCTTAATTGCGAATTGCCCTATGATGACCTAAATATTCCGTTGATATTGTAAAAAAATAGAATTTAAATTCGGTAGTGTCATTTAGCTACCTATATTTAAATTTATCCAACTGTAATCAGGATTGATTTATATTTAACATTCACACAACTTCACTAAACATAACCTGAATTCATCCAGAAAAAACTATAACAAAAATTCTTAGAATTATTAACATATTTGACTGTTTTGAGTTTATCCTCAAAACGTAAGTAATTAAATAGACCCGATCAGGAATATTGCAATCACAATCTTCCCTGACTTCTCTTAAAAATAAATTGAATTATATTTGCCGACAACTTTATTGTTTTAAGTCAGGACTTTCGACAAAAGCACTATTATGCGCATATGCATGCGCATTAATTCGGTGACCTGTCGGTTTAATATTAGTTAAAAAATAAAAAAAAACACGAAAGTAGTCGAAGATGTAAAAATCAAACGAACCGATAAACGTTGATTTATGTGATCTTCTTGATCAGTTGAGTCTTAAGAGTTATTGAAACAAGTTGTTTAAACAATTTTAGAGCGTTGACAAACAGGAGAAAATTCGTAGTGAAAACTATTTGTAGTGAAAATAATTTCTAGTTGGATAAATAAAGTTATTCTTATAATTTTGAAGAGAGCTTTGTAAGTTCCTTGTTTTTAACTTATGTAGTTATAGAACAAAGCAATTTGTTTGGGTCGATATTTTATTACCTTGAAATGGCTGACAATCCGAAATGATCCAATTCAGAATTTCATTTTAGTAAAGATACGTACTAATCAACAGTGGCAAATTTTCCTGATAACGTAAATCTACTCAAGTTTATAGATCAAACAAACTTGTTTTATCGAAGAACGCGACAATTTATTTTTAACAATGAGTGCTACATAGGATCAAAACATTGAATGCTTCCAATTTTTTATTTGTTTCCACACAATTATACCATAACTGTAATCTGTCGTTGCAAAAGCTTCTGATGGTATTGCTGATTGGCATTTTAATTTATGAATTCTATTTTTGTAAGCATTACCGACTGATTCTTGAATATTTCATCTGACTCCTCTATATGGATATAGGTTGCTTTTACTTGGGGGATAATTGTTGTGTATTGTTTTAATACATCCGTATGTTCCGGTTTTATTCTCGTTCCATTTGAGCATAACTTGTCTAATTGATTTGCAATGATCCAGAACTCTGCCCAGTAAAATGTTAGATTACAATAACTTATAATTGTTCACTTCTCGTTGATTGTGCTTCCTTTACCAATCTTATCAAAATAGTTGCCTGGGTAGAAGCCATTATTAGGGTCACTATTAGAAGGTGTGGAATAATAATTTTGAGCTAGCTTTCTTCCTGTCACTCGTCTTTCAGCTGACGATGGGATGGGAAGACGATGGGATGGGAACAGAATTTCCCAAACTTCGCAACAAAGCGACTCGTATGTTCATCTAAGACCGGATTTATACCTTGCATCCCTTTTGAAGAAGATAAATTTCTATGAGAGGAACAAGATACTCTATTTCGAAATGTATAGTTTCGCACATAACCACTTCGGCCGGTCGTTTTTGCTTTGATCGTGATGAGCTTTTTCAACAATTGCCTTCTTGAGAGTCTGTGAATATTTGAGATGCATCACAGAATAACTAAATTATTAATGATCCTTTTAAGAAATGATATGTTGTAAGGACTTCGAGATTGGTTATATCATTAGTGGTAAATCTCGAGATTAAAATTGTTTAAGAATTTTTTTTTTATCTAATACGTAAAATAAAATAAAGATTATTCTTAAAGAGGCACATTTTCTGAGTGACAGAAGTGTCAGAAATTTAAAAAATTTAGGTTTCTTAAATAAAAGCTGTACTTTCGTACAATGAAACAACCAATTTCGATATACTCGTAATCATAATACAAAGGTATGCTGATCAACTATGCTCAAACACGTTCGTAATATTGAAAAGAAAGACAAACAAATTACTAGAAAGAATAAGGAAAACAAGAGAAAAACTTAAATCAATAACAAAAACTTTATCCATAAGTCAATTTAAATATGCTAAATATTTCAAAATCACAATACATCAGACAAACGATAAAACATTTTATTTTCCCCAAAAAAAGCAGAACAAAATAAGCAAAGAAAAGCATTAAAATTTTCTTCACCCGAAAAAAAAACGAAAAACTCCCATTCTGGCACCCCTTTCTCTCCCCCACAAACACAATTTTTTGCATTATCACCATAATTTTCTATGTTGAGCATTTTTCCATTTCCATTTTATACACACATAAAACATTTTTTTTTTCATTTGGTTCTGCTTCCTCCGCATATCCGACATTTTTCCTATATCGCATACAGTAATTTTCATCTAGCGGAAAGTTGTGGAAAAATGAAAATATAAATACAAATACATAAAAAAGCAGCAACATTTCCATGTGTTAAAATGAAAATAGGATAGACATTTTTTTTATTTTCTTCCGTTTGTGTTGTTCGGAATTTATATCGGATTCCCACCCCGCGCAACTTTGGTAATTTTTTTCTCCACCTTTTCAATGTGCATATACTATATATATGTATACATATGTACCATATTCATACATACACACACATACACAACATAGAATAACAATATATGTAGAGAAATGAAAATATATGTATTTTCACTAAAATGGACGAACTTCTAATTTGACGACGGAAATATAGTTCATACTGTCGACGTGTAGATGAAAATGTTAAAATAAAGTGGAAAACGAAGAAGAAAAAAGCAGCAGCAAAAGAAGAAGTGGGAAAATTCGAGAGGAAAAACAGTGAAACATTTATAATGATGTATAAATAAACGAGTTATGCTATGAAATTTTCTTTTTATGGGTTTATATTTTCTTCATTTGTGCTGAGCACAGAGCATTATTGATTTTCCACAAGAGCTTTTTTATGCTTCCATTTTTTTCTTTGATTAATTTCAATGTAATATCCCCGAGTTTGTGATTCTGACGGGGGGAGACGAGGGTGCGGTCGTCGCATATATACATATATATATACAATTTTGGGGGTTGGATTTTAATGTTATTTATTTTAGATATATTTTTAGACATTGATGATGGTTGTATTGCTTTGGTTATTTGTTTAAGATTAAATATTATGTTGATGTAGAATTTGTTCGTATTTTGTTGTTGTTTTAGGTGCTTTGGCGGTAATGGTTATGGCGTTGGCGGTAGTATGGTATGTACATACGGAAAATTATGTTGAAAGAATTTTGTGGAAATAAATTTCGATTTGATTTTGATATAGGCTTTAAGGGATAAAATGGAAATTTTTTTAGTGCCGCATCGTTTTGATGATGAAAACCTCGTATACAAAATATACATTTAACATATATACCTTAGTGGAGCTGTTCTGCATTTAAATTAGATTTTAACGATGTATACTCTAATCTAATTGTATCGCCTCGTCGACTAAAGATTCGTTTGGAAACCGTAATTTGTAAAATGTTTGGTTATTTGATGACGAGCTAACAAATGATGTATAAGCTAGGTTTTTATTAGCTAATATTTCAGTCATTTTGTTTAAAATGATACGAGTTTATTTCGCTTCACTTAATAAACCATTTGTCACACATTAAATATTTATTGAAGATGGTTCCAATTATTATTGATCCTTGTTTCTCGTAGATCAAGTGCATTTTACCAAATTACTTATATTAAGATAAAATTAATACTATCAAGAAACCGATTTCTTAAATACAAATCGTTATTCTTGATTATAACTTCACTCAAGATACGAAGGGCGTAGTGAGGAGTCTGCTAAACTTGCAACAGATAGCGCCACAATTACAAATCCCAGATGTCATGTGTCAATACCATCTGTCACTAGACCAAATTAAAATTTTCAGACAGATCTGTCATTTGGTTCAGTTTTGATAGCCATTGAAAACAGACAACCCATTGTTTTTTTGCAAACATGTAAAAAAGTGAATTTTGTGTGTGGGCCATTTTTGGTTTCGTGTTTAAACAACATTTTTTTCGTGGAAAAATCATTACGCAAACCAAAACAAAGCTGTTCGTACAAGTACAAGTGATGCCAAACGTCCAGAATGCCCAAATGAAGTCACCACACCAAAAATGGTTGACAAATTCCATGATACGGTGTTGCAAGATCGCCGAGTGAAAGTGCGCGAGATAGCTGAGATAGTAGGCATCTCAGATGAACGTGTGCGCAATATATTACACGAACCTTTGAATATGAAAATGCTATTCGCGCGTTGGGTGCCGCGTTTGCTTACAATCGACCAAAAACGCACGCGTGTGATAATTTCAGAGGCAGGTGTGGCGATGTTCAAGCGAAATAAAAAGGAGTTTCTGAGTCGTAAATTAAACAAGGATCTATCACTGTACACCGGAGAACAAAGAACAGTCTAAACAGTGGGTTTCTACTGGCGAATCTGCGCCAAAGAAGGCTAAGGCTGTTTAATCGGCACATCGATTACCTTCAAAAGAGAAGAATAGTCAGCGGCGAATATTACTGCAACTTATTGGACCGTTTCAACGACGTTTTGAAAGAAAAACGACCGCATTTGGCGACGAAACAAGTTCTCTTCCATCAAGACAATGCACGGGTCCACACGTGTTGCCATGGCCAAAATCCATGAATTATGCTTCGAAATTCTTCCACATCCACCATATTCTCGAGGCTTGGCCTCCTGCGACTATTTCCTGTTTCCGAATTTGAAGAAATAGCGCGGCGGAAAGAGATTCGGCTCTAATGAGTAGATCATCGATGCAACAAACTATTTTGAAGGGTTGGAGAAATCGTATTATTCGAAAGGGATTAAAAAATTGGACAACCGTTGGAATAAGTGTATCGAGCTAAAAGGCGACTACGCTGAAAAAAAAATTAGTTGTTGGCCGAAAATATTATTGCTTATTTCATTTTTACCACACTTCTCACTCCGCCCTCGTATGTTGCGTGTTCTTTTAACTTTCAAGATTCCTGAAATTTTCTGACTAAAAGAGATAGAAAAATTTAGTTAAATGAATTGCTAAAAGAGGTAATTTTATTTTTAAAACAATTTAAAATATAACATTGAATTTAAATAAATTAAATAAATAAAATAAATTAAAAATCAAATAAAATAAAATTAATTAAATTAAATAAATAAAATAAATATTAAATATTAAATATTAAATATTAAATAAATAAATAAATAAAATAAATTGAATAAATTAAATAAATTAAATAAATCAACTGAATTAAATGAATTATTTTGGAAAAATAAATTAAATAAATTAAATTAATTAACTGAATTAAATGAATTAACTGAATTAAATGAATTAAATAAATTAAGTAAATTAAATAAATTAAATAAATTAAAAAAATAAATAAATAAAATAAATTAAGTAAATTAAATAAATTAAAAGAATCAACTGAATTAAATGAATTAACTGAATTAACTGTATTAAATGAATTAAATTAATAAAATTAATTGAATAAATTAAATAAATTAAATAAGTTAAATAAATTAAAAGAAATTACTGAATTAAATGAATTCAATGAATTAAATAAATTGAGTAAATTGAATAAAATAAATAAATTAAATAAGTTAAATAAATTAAAAAATTTAATGAATTAAATGAATTAACTGAATTAACGGAATAATAAATTAAAAAAATTAAATAAATTAAATAAATACAATAAATTAAAGTAGTTAAATAGATTAAATGAATTGAATAAATTAAATAAATTTAACAAATTAAATAAATTAAATGAATTAAGTAAACTAAATAAATTAAATGAAATAACTGAATTAAATGAATTAAATGCATTAAATAAATTAAATAAATTAAGTAAATTAAGTAAATGAAATAAATTAAATAAATTAAAAAAATAAATAAATTATTTAAATTAAATAAATTAAAAAAATTAAATAAATTTAATAATATTTGATTTATTTATTTTTTTAATTTATTTAATTCATTTGATTCAGTTAATTCATTTAATTTATTTAATTTATTTAACTTATGTAATTAATTTAATTCAGTTAATTCATTTAATTTATTTTATTTATTTATTTTACTTAATTTATTTAAATGAATTAACTGAATCAAATGAATTAATTAATTAAATTAAATAAATTAAAAAAGTAAATAAATTAAATAATTTAAATAATTTAAATAAAATATATTTTATTAAAAGAAATTAAATAAACTAAATCCATATATATGTACATACTCAATCCCATCATAACAGCAAAACCCGAGTTCGTACCCAAGTGAATCTATTCCAGAACTTCTGCCAAAATTCAATTAATTATTCCAATATTCCATCCAACATGTCTCATTTCGTTATGATAGTGTTCAAGCATCATTTACTAATTTTTACGCGATCGCGTCGACAACCTCGACCAAACGTAGACAACGTTGATTACTATTGAACAACCTCTACAACTACTTGTAATTCACGCCATCCATCAGTGGTGCGGACTAACATTAAATTAGTTTAGTGTACTTGGCAGAGATTTTAGTCTCACTAAAAGTGGTAAATAAAATCAAACCAAATATATTTTGCTGTCATCTACTGAGATTTAGCCAAACTAAATAAAATGTGAAGTGGAATTGAACTGTAAATATTTTGTTCACGGAGCAGACGTTTTTTCATGCATAAATCGATTTTTGTAGTTCAATGAAAAACAAAATGATTTTGCCAAATTGATTCTGAGGTTAGCTAATTGAATGCGAACCAATTATATTTTCGATAATACTGAATTGGATGCTGGAAACAGATACTAGATTAAATTGGGCATAACTCGAAAGTTGACAGGCCAACTGGAAAGAATTTGAATTTATTTTCATTGTCGCTCAACGGCTATTGTTGTAAAATCACCTTCTTTTGCACCTATAATAAGAATATAATTTGGTGCTCAAAACATTTGATGGCCACTGTTTTAACGCATGGCCATTATCTTCTTGTGACGTGGTACTCATTACCATATATCTATGTAGAGTTCGACAATTGTTTCAATTTCGACCCCGAGGCATAGAACTCGATTTTTTTCGTAATTACACGATCGCTGTCGTTGGAGTGGGTGATCTATGCTCGTTTACGGAAAATAATATGCGTAAGCATGGTACTCCCGAGTGGTAGTTAAATACTAGCAATGAGAAGGCACAAATTATGTCACAGCCAGCATGCCAAACGAATTAATGCACGTACCCATGGAGAACATAATAAGACTGCACTATAAATCGGACTGATATAATTTCGATGCCTATGATTATTAGAAAATAATTGGTATCTGCAGCATTTTATGTTGCATCTGGTATACAAAATTCGTGGCCCTGGTATAGGAAGGAAGTGAACATTTATTAATTAATATGGATATGTTTCATCAAACTCACACACTTCATATTTTTCAATTCTAGTTTGCAAAATTTGACACGATATTTAAACTTCCATTGGCAAGACTTCTTAAACACCGTAACTGGCAATTGAATGTGACAGTTGTTAGATGTATGAAAAATATTTACGCAGTCATGGTCGAAAGAAATCCTCCATTTAGACAAATAATGTAATTATTGACAGTGTACATTTTTTTCAAAAATCTATTTATCATCATATCATTTAATTATCCTCCAAAAATTATTTTATAATCATATTTTCATTCAACAAATCGAATTCGATCATAATTAATTTAGAATTGGCTGAGTGTCCGTCCCAGATGATCCGAATTCCGAACTTCTTCAAAAAATGATTTCAGAATCCCATTAACAAATGCGTGAGTTTCGTCTCAGAAGGCCATATTTCAGAACTTATTCCAAAAATCATTTTATAATCACATGATCAACCTACATGCCCAATCCCATCGTACTCGGTCAAGAAATTACTGAGTTCCATCACAGGTGGCCATATTCCAAATCTTCTTCCAAAAATAATTTTATTGCTGAGTTTGGTTCCAGGTAGCCATATTTCAGAAGTTACTCCAAAAATCATTTTCTAATCAGATTTTCATGTAACCTATGCCGAGGACCATCATAATCGGTTCAAAAATGGCTGAGTTCCTTCCTAGGTGGCCATATTCCAGAACTTGTTCCAAAAAACGTTGTTAGAATTCCATTTGTATTCAACATACTCAGTCCCATCATAATCGGTTAAGAAGTGACTAACTTCCGTTCCAGCAGGCTATATTCGAGAATTTCTTCCAAAAAATCATTTTTTGGTGATTGGCTAAGACATGACGCACTTTAGTATCAACATTACGGGAATTTTCTAATATTTACCATTCGCTATATAGCCGAAATCAAAAGAAATTGTTTTATAAAAAATTTGTGTGTGTATGTCTGCGCGTGTGTGCATGTGTGGTGTGATTGATTAGTCGGTTGGAAACTTTAAACTTTTTCCCAAAATTATCAGGTCCCAATGTTTTTTTGTCGAAACCGATATACCGGAAGTGGTAGTTTTTCAGCATTTTCGATTGCAAATAGTTTGAAAAGTATATTTCATTTACGAACAAAAGATTGTAATTTAAATTTGTAATTAAATTAGTTCAGAACAATTTTCAAATTTTAACAACAAAATTCGACATTTCTCTAGTCCAAGCAGATTGATTAGTCAATTCACCGAACTTCATACTTAAACTTTATCCATTAATTGGGAGATCCTCGCAGAATTTCGTGAAATTTTACCGGTGTAGTAGCTGCTTCATGCGAGCTTTGTTAATTTTTGCAATTTTGTTGACAAGTTTAGCATTTACAAACAACAACAAAGAATTAAAAGATTCAAAAAAATTTAAAGATTAAATTTTCAGAAATTTATGCTGGAAAATGAGTTTTTAATTATGCAAGGCGGTTTTACCAAAAATCCGGTAATTATGGTAAGTTTAATTTTTCGCTTTAGAAAACAAGTGTGGTGTATTCGAGATTTATGTATACATTCGGGGTAAAAGAAATTCGGGTGTTGACCACAACCAGGATTGCGCGAGATTGATTATGTAATGTGTTCTACGCAGTTATCGACACGTAATCTATATCGCGTAGATTATACAGCGACTTTTTGCGCCCCTAAAGTCGACAATGTAGACAAAGTCAACAACCTATAAAATGGTATAAAAATCTAAATGTTCTCAATATTTTTCTTTATTTTAAGTTAGTTGGTCTGATAAAGTTGCTGTCTGGTTATTAGGTAATCGTCTTATTATTCAAGAGGCAAAATACGTATATTTATTTTTATGCTAAAGCACGTAAATTATTAGTTAGTATATAATAAAATAATACGTTACTGGCGCCGTTATTCGATCTCATACGCTGTCCTAAACTAATTTTCTTTGAGCGTAAAAGAACGCGATTTTACAACAATCGCCGTTAACGTTAATTATAGTGAGTACATGGTCAGCCTGGACAACACCCTCATGATAAACATCAGTATGATGAACACACTTAAAATTCCACTACAAATAGAAATTTTAATTAGGCATCTATTTCCATCATCCAATTCAGTCTCAGCTCTAATGTACCTGGTTCATATGTATTCGGCTTATATTTATGGAAGTAATAATTCACCGAACAAAACATTTTAGTTCAGTTCAACTCCATATTTTTTTTAGTTCGGCCAAATGTCATTTGTTTGTTATGTTCCGTGGCTATGTTTAACAAAAACTTGTATTTAGTCTGAAATTAACGTTCATACTGTGTGCATCGTGCTGATTTTTGTTGTTTAAATTTTCGACTTACGAAAATGATGGTTAGCTCATACCAGCTGTTTATGTATGACACAAAACAAACCGCGCCTGAGCTTTAATTAGAGATTGATAAATTTGAACTAATTTTGCAGTTTAAAACTCAATATAAATATAATTTGATTTATGAATATTAGAGACATCTATCAATGACTAGCATGAAATAACTACTAATTTAGTTAGTCACAAATTTAGCCGCGTTTTTCTGAAAAACAGTTATTCGAGATCGCGATAGCTTAAGTGAAATATTGTCAAAATTAAATCTAATTTGTTTTAAATAAAATATCTTAGATGAAATTGTACCCTCCTCCTTATGCTTTAAAGAGTGTAACTTACCTGTTCGCGAACTCGAAAAATTCAATTAAAAAGAACGCGGTTTACGCGACCAAAGACATTCGCCTAACGCCGATTTGTTTTCTAAATTTCTGACTAACTAGATTGATGGTCAGTTCCTACAAATTATTGATATATTTCTCTAAGGTTCAGAAACCAAAACATGCATGATATTTGAACCTGTAAATTAGTTAAAATTTATCAATATTCGAATTAGACGTGATTTGCTTAGTGCTATGTCTGAACGACAAAGACGGCATCAGGCGCAAAGTATAATCTAACTTCATGTTAGCACTGAAATTTTATTCTAATTCGATAATTCAATTTGAGTTTTATCAATTGTCGAACTACTTATCTTCGAGGGTAGATATTTAACAATTTAGTTCTCAATTTAGGACTAAATATTAAATATTCCGCGACTTACAAAATCAATTCTAGATTCATGAAGGTTTACACGGATGAAAGAATTTCGATAATATTTGTAATCAGCTATCGACAATTCTGAACTAAGTCTGAAGTTTAGATCTAAATATCATGAAAACCATTAAAGAAATTTAACTGTTATGAACTCACCTTCATATTAGTTAATTGGAAGTTTAGACAAAGATCAATGTCAGGCACACAGTATTAACGAAAAAACGGTGTGAGATACACCGTATAAGTTACATGGAAATATATTGACAGAAGTTAAAAATATGTTGATCATTCAATCACTACTAATGGAATTACAAGCGGTTGTCTATGTTGTCTACGAGTAGTCGACGTTGTCTACGAGTAGTCGACGTTGCCTACGTTGTCGACGTGTGTTCTACGCAATAACGTAAAATTTAGTAGATGACGTGTAATCGCCCGTATGAGGGCGCAACATATACACCCCTCCAATTTCTTGTCTTACGTTTGAAAAATAAAATAAAATTTTTAAAACAGATTAATTCAAGTAAGTACAAATCAGATAGCAAAATTCATGAACAAATATTAGTAAACGTTTAATTAACCACCAAACAATTTATTTTAAATTCTGATTATGACTTCTACAAAATTTGGATGTCAGAAATAGTTTCGTGCTACATTTTCCCTTTCATGTATGGAAATTTAAATGGTGCGACTTTATATGTTCAGATATACCTTGCCATCACAACATTTAATGAAAGCATAATCTAATTACTGCCGACATTATATAGACACAGCACAAAAGCGTTATACTCGTACATAAAAAATTTTATAATCCATATACAACACAAGTGTTAGGTATTTTCGGCATTAGATAATAGGAACGAGTTGACACAGAAAATCCCATTTCTCTACTTTTCACTTGCTTTATCAAAATGAACACCAACCGAAAAAAAAGTGTAGAAGTTGGTTATATAGCAGAAGCAGACAGTAGCAGCATTATTAAATACAATAGCAGGAAACACGAAAAGGAAGAAGAATTTTCATTATGTGGGCAACCAATTTTTCTCCGGTTGTGTGAGCGTGTTTTTTTTTGTTGTACTTCGTTTTTATATTTTCACAATTTACTTGATGATGATGTTGATGATGACGATAATAATAATAACAATAATGCGATACGGAATAATGATGAAGGCGGAGCGGAATACACTCACACACACGTTCAGTATCTTAAAGGGAATATAAAATAAATAAGAAAATCTCTATATAAATTTGGGTGACATACTCGTAGATGTACCAAAAAAAAAACTACATCAAGAAAGAAGAACCCCATAAACTTGAAGACGGGAAAATCGATTTTCTTTTCTTTTTTTTTTGTTTGGTTTATGTACATGTATATTCGAGTAAATAATAAGAACCTAAAAATAAACTTTTGATATGTTTTATAATATACTATATACCTCTACATACGAGTACAGTTCTATAAGCTAATTATTTTTGGCATTTTGACAATCATTATTTCTACTGAAAATATAAATTATAAAAAACAGCAAAACAATTTAAAAATGAGCGAAAGATTTTCTTCTTACACACCATCGTATGCTCAACGTATCGTACTAACGCGTTATAAGAAATAATTTAACACATTCAAAAATGTAATGTGACAAAAGATTTGTTGTCGAACATCAACATCATTTGTGAAATGTGGGAAATGATGAGATTTAAACAAAAAAATTAACCGAGAAGAAAATACAATTTAGGATTCTAATTTAGAACTTTTCGTATTTGTTTTGATGAATGTGCCAATTGGCTGGTGGTGGTTATGTTGATTGCTATTTTCTAATTTTTGTGCTATACGCGAGAAGTATAAAATACTAATTAGTGTTATTTGATGATGTAAGAATTAGATTTTTTGATTTATTTGATATTTTGTGTATACGGCATATAGCTATAGATGCGATTGAAATTTGCGATAAAACATTTTTTGTATAAACACAATTGTAAAAAAGTCATCATCAATTTGGCAAATGATTTATGGGCTAATGAAGGAAGTGTGTATGTGAAAATTTTATTTTTGATTAGTCAGAGTTAATTTATTAGTTGGCTACCATTGAATTTATTGAACACATTTATTAACCAATGCCATCGGTTCAAAATTAATTTCAAGTGTCTTTTTCGTATAAAGAATGGCTCGAATTAATTACACGTAAAGAGGAAGAGATAATACTTACGCAAAAATGAATAGCTCTTTTATATCGGTTGGGATGTCATGGGAACTTTTAAAAGTATTTCTAATGGAATGTTGGAATTTGCTAATTCAAAATCTTAAAAATAGCAACACAATAAAATTTAAAGAATTATGGCTTTAAACTACTGTAAAATCACAAAAATTTAAATAGTCGAATGCGCTGAAATTGATATTAGTGTGGACGGGCCCGAAAACAAAACAAATATTTATTTTCTGACTCCTCACTGGGTGATTGCTTAAGGGCAATTTATGATTTTAAAGAATGAAATCATACTACGTTATAATGCACAATGTGTCCTTTAACAAAATTTTAACTATTTTTAGGGTAATACTCCTAGTATATTAGGGAAAATTAGGTAATTTTCAAATGTATTTTGTGGCGGTCAAATGCGTTTTTAGGTGGTAGTGCCAAGGGCAATTAAATAACGTAATTTACAGCAACACTAAGTATAAGATTGTACCAAGTATAAGATTTGAAATAAATCGTTCACAAACACACTGAAAGAAATCGGGGATATTTACCAATTTAGATTTGACCTAATTTGCAATTATTACCAATAATTTTTTAATTTAGTATACGGGCCTCGTAAATTTATAGTGCAATATTTACAATGCATTTTTAAATATTAAGATTATTGCTGCATGTCGCAACGCTGCTTGGTAAACTTTAGCTGCACAATTTGTATACAGTGAAGTTTACTTAAAGCGGCTGCGAAGGGACCGGAAAAAGTTCGTCGTTATATCCCAGAATGTCGTTATATTCGAATGGGATGAAATTTTAATCTGTTCATAATATTCATAGGTATATCATATACGGGGTGCTTTTATGTTCCATGTCGATTTTGATGGGCCGCCATTTTGTTTTGGATGACATTTGTCAGTTCGCATTGGACAGTCGTAGGGAGCAGTCGTTAACAATTTATTATCGAATAGTAATAGTAAACGTCGCAACAACATCTTCAAAGTACGAGACTTTTTTGGTGATAATCATGTGCCGAGCAAGTCAACCATTCAGCGTGTAATGAATAATTTTGGAAATTTACATACACTGGGAGATAAAGTAAAAACTGGGCACCAACTAAGCTAACGTAAACCAAAACAGATTAAGGTAGAGTGTTGCTGAATGTCCTGGTACCTCTTATTGACGCCGTGCACAATAATTGAGAATGTCTCCGTCATGTTTGATAAAAACTCTCACAGAAGTGAGAGTACCCGTAAAAATTCAATTGACACAAGAGTTGCAATAAAATAACCATAAACGGCGGTGAGATTATAGAGTGCTCTAGTATTACAGCTCGGCATAGACGACCACCATTTTTGACAAATATTATATCCTTAAACCATAGGTGTTCTTCATATACTCGTAAGTACATTTTTTCAAATGCATTCACCAAATTTCAATCAAATCAGGACCGTTTTAATTTTCTGCTCCATTGTTTGTTACGAAAAAAAGTTAAAACTGGTCGAATTTTGCTACCAATATATAATGGAAATTTGTAATGTTCCCAAATTTCCTGTTTTTTTCGACTTGTCAATTTTCGGACCAAATATCTGATCGCTCATGAGGTTTCAACCCGTAGCACTTTCTAACGACCTCAAATTTATATTATTAAACGTTTTTTGTTTTCAAATTTAAATTTGTAATATTATTAGAAAGGCAACTGGCTAAGGGCGCGATAAAAGCAAATGTGGCGTAAAGTTGCCGCACACTGCATTGGCGGCAGAAATCAAAGGGGGTATGAATTAGACTAGAATTGATAATTTTTAAAACAAATTTTGGTGAAAGACGTACAAAGATCAAACAGTCGAACCGGCTGTTAACCACCAATCGTATGGTAATTGCACTTAAACTATACTAAACCTCAAGATATGATTTAGGACATTTTTCTAATTATTTGAAGTAACAGCGTTAAACTAACAAGTCGAAAACCTTATAAAGAACATCCAGCTGAGCTATATTATCTTCGCCACTTAACGGGAAAAGTATACGCTTTCAAGTTTAGATTACCCCACTAGATACTCTGGTTACCTATAGCAATTACCACGATTACGAAAATTCAATTAGGAACATGCCACAATTATTTTAACTACATTTTTAAAATGAACATATTAGAAGCCGATTAAAGCAGGTTCAGTTTATTGAGGCACTGGTTATCGTATCTTGATTTTGTAACAATGCATTTTGATCGTGGATCCCATTTTTGAAACAAAACAGCTATCAACAAACAGAGAACCATTTCTTTTGTTTCCAATTTACAACTTTACTGCCTTTGGAAAACGAGTAAAGACTTCTATGCCTCGTTGCATAAAAAAACTACTGTACTTGGTTAGAATTTCCGCTGATTCTACTGTGACGGAAAAAATTATTCATCAATCCAAACAAGTGATTTAGGAACCTAAGGAGCACCACGGGAACTTCTTAAACTAAGTTTGAATTAATACTTCACTTTTTATTTCATTTCTCAACGACATCGATCCGTTTACTCACGCAAATAAAGTAACGGGTTATCCAATTCGAAGTTGATAAAGTAGAAATCTGTATACCGACATCTGTCAAAGATAAACGTCAAGTACGCTGTCATTTATTTAGTTGACATTCTGCCATTTAAGAATATGGAGCATTTAACAATCGACCAACGCGTTAAAATTATGAAATCTTATTATAAAAATAGTGATTCTGCCGTATCCACATTTCGCGCTTTACGAGCAGATTATGGTCGTCATAATCGTCCTACAAAGCAAACCATATTGAATACAGTGAATAAATTTGAACAAACTGGATCTGTTACTGATATTGTAAGGTCTGTGCATCATCGAAACATTCGCAATGCTGAAAATATCGCTTCTGTAGTTGAAAGTGTGGAAGAAGATCCAAATTTGTCAATTCCTCGTCGGGCTCAACATTTAGGCCTATCTTATGGCTCATTATGGCGCATTTTGCATCTGGATTTGCATCTTCATCCGTATAAAGTCCATTTGACACAAGAGCTAACCATGGACAACGAAGAACATACGCAAATTGGGTGTTGGAAAAACAGGCCGTCGATGCTGATTTTTCGAACAAAATTTTCTTCAGTGATGAAGCTCATTTTTCGCTTGGTGGATACGTTAATAAGCAAAACTGTAGAATTTGGGGCTCAGAAAATCCACAATTGATTGTAGAGAAGCCATTACACCCGGAAAAAGTCACTGTTTGGTGCGCATTGTGGTCTGGTGGTGTGATTGGGCCGTATTTTTTTGAGAACAACCATGGACGAACCGTTACCGTCAATTCTGAGCGCTATGGCCGCATGTTAACCGATTATTTTTTTACGAAAATCGAAGATTATGATCTTGACGATATGTGGTTCCAGCAGGATGGAGCAACCAGTCACGTAACACGAGCAAATCGAGATCTTTTGCAAGAGAAATTTCCTGGACGTTTGATTTCGCGATTGGCTGATGTCAATTGGCCTCCAACGAGGAGGAACGCCTTTGGATTTCTTTTTGTGGGGCTACGCGAAAGATCGTGTTTACGCAAACAATCCTCAAACTCTTGACGAATTGAAAACTAATATTCGTAAGGTAATGGCCGAGATACCGCCCGAAATGTGCCGAAAAGTCATTGAAAATTACCGCAAAAGAATCAAGGCCTGTAAGAAGTCCCGTGGAGGACATTTGAATGATATCTTGTTTAACTAAAAATGGCAAGGATCAATCTGTAAAATGAAATAAAAATTACAATACATTCCGAACATTTTGTGTGTTTTTTTTAAGTTTACTTTATCAAGCTTGAATTGGATAACCTTGTATATCATCTGCAAGTCATAAGCTCGTTTCCAACGAAACCGATACACCAAAGATCGCTACACCCTCGTAGGGTAACTGTATGGTGCGCCATTTGGTCCAGCGGCTACATCGGGCCGTATCTCATTGAGGATGCTAGAGGCAATGGTGTATCAGTTATTGGTGAGCGCTATCGGGTCGCCGGATAATGTCAAAAAGTGGTAATATCGACAGACCCCTCGATCCTATGATTTGACCCCTCCTGATTTATTCTAATCAGAACACTTGAAAAACACTTGTAAACACCAATAAACCAACCACTACCTCGATGCTTAAGAACAGCATTTGAAAATAAATTGCTGAAATAACACCATAAGTCTGCGAAAATTTTATGAAAAATGTGCTTAAATGAGCTCGTTGACATCGTCGCCAACTACTTATAATCCACACCAGTAATAATTGTAAGACACACATATTTCCAACCTTTGTTTCTGGAAATTTTAGTTAATGGCAATTATTATTGCTATAAAATATATTTCCAAGTAACATAAACTGTGTGTTTCACACCAAGTTTTTTGACAAAACTTTCCGAAATTACTGACTAAACTAAATTAAAGTTGGTTTGTACTAGTGATTAGATTGTTGTCACAGTATTTGTAAAACGTACTGTGCCTATTATTTAATTCTAAATTGCGTACAAAATTGTCCATTCCAATTTCCCAGTTATCAATTAAACATTTATCAATCATTTTGGTTTATGAACACTAGAGACATCTATTAATAACTGGAAGGAACTAAATTGATGGTATTTAGTTAGAAGGAAATTTAGACAAATTATCGGAGTGAGGCACACAGTATTGTGTGTCTGAAACCAGTTTTTTCTAAATTTCCGACTACGTAAATTGACGATTAGTTCATACCAGTTGTTGATAGATGTCGCTAATTTCCATATACCAAGATATTTAGTTTTAAACTGAAAACTTAGCTTAAATTTATCAATCGCTGATTAAAAATATTGTGGAGATTAAATATTTTTAATTTATTAGGCAATTTTTAATTATACATCAGTAAACATTTTCATTCTGCCATCTATGAATGATTAGAGTAAACTAGGTTAGGTTAGGTTTCAGTGGTTGCTTACTGCACACTTAGGCCAATTTTTAGGCCCATTGTGATACCACTCATTCACTCCACATCATTAACCCACCTACTTCACCTACTCACACAACTACAATATACCACCTGCACATTGCAAGCTCCATATCAACCTGAACATTGACATGGAAGGTGGGTCGGCGCGTGACGCGGAATTCTGCACTCCATCAGAGGGTCTTAGTTGTATTTATTAGCATCACCGATCGTAATCGATAATGAAAATTCGATTTGCATCTAGCCTCTGATGGGATTCGAACCCAGCACCTCCCGGTCCAAGTGCGGAAGCTTTAACCACTGCACCACTTGTCCGGTTAGAGTAAACTAACTATCAATTTAATTTGACGGAAATGTTGCAAATCTGTGTCAGACATAAACAGTATAAATGTGTTTTCCAAATACCGGCTTATTACCGACTTATTGACTTATTTGTTGACGCCATCTTGAATAAGTCAGTCAAGTTATTCTAATTCATTAAGCCGACTTATTTGTGGAATACTATAATCCAGATTTCATCGTCATTCTTTTAGAATAGCGGAAAGATTGAATATTGTTAAATTTGAAGATTTCATTTACCGAGTTCCATTGCTTTGGCGATCAATCAATTTGTCATTTTAAGGATCACTCAAAAAAGAGATACAAAATGAATAAAACATTTCCGCTAATAATTATATAACAAAATAAATTCTCCTTTGTGATGGTGGCGAGTAGCGAAATCTCTTACTATCCGCTGAGAAATTTCCGCTATCGTATACGGCACCGTTAAAAGTAGATCAGTTGTAATGCTTTTTCTGAAATATTTTCAATAACAGCATCAGAGGCACTCAACAACTACTGCTTGCCAAACAAAAAATGGTTGATCGTTAAATACTTCTTTTAAAATGTGTTTGTTGGTTGCTTATGGTTTATATTGAAATAACCCCATAGAATCGAAATTAATTAACATTAAGATAGATTTGCAAGAACTGCTTGCCATGAACATGGTGACGATTATTAATATTAATTTAACTCGCAGTGTGCCTAGGGCGACTAGGGAATGTAAGAAGGCATTAGTTAAAATTGCGGTCCTGCAAAATGCTATTTTGATGTGAGTCCAGTACAAAAGCACTTTCAATCTGGATTCAGTACTCTGTTCCCTGAAAATTCAGTGCTTTTAATTTCTTGGCAGTATCAAAGAGTCGGTTTTTTAAAGAATGTATGTAATAAAGGAGTGTTTTGCAAAATGCCCTAAAAATTTGGTAATAGATTGAATTAACTTGTTCGCATATCATTTAGCCATTTACAACTCAATTTATTTATATAAATTATGTCGATTGTCACCATATTCAGAAACAAAACGCAAAATATTTAAATTATGCGATGGATCTGTCATTAAAAAAGCGAAAATTCTCAATTGCAATACCAAATTGCTGTATACACAGTAGCACTGTAACATTATACCAATGAAAATGGAAATTTTCCATTTTACAACCAAAAACAAAAGAAGAAAAATTTCCAAAAATTAATTGTGTGGAACATCAAACATTTTGAATTTGTAATTTTCTAGTTCTTATTTAAATATATATATATATATATATATATATATATATATATATATATATATATATATATATATATATATATATATATATATATATATATATATATATATATATATATATATATATATATATATATATATACGAACATTTTCCAAATTGAAAATAAAATAGGAAAATATAATGTGGAAATTATGTATGTACCAGTATTAAAAAAAATCGTTCGTATAATGTTTAAGATTTTAAATTTATTTAGTTGATAATTTGTTAAAAATATAAAAATAATAAGAAGTAGAAGAAAATTAGAAAATTCTGCTGAATATCTTAGAAAAGACGATTTTCTGTTTATTATTTAAATAGAGAATACGAAGCTTATAAGTTAGTCGTCCGAAAATTTTGATTACAATGATAAAAGTTTCGTAACCAGAAAAAAAGCTCCGTTTTATCGTATTATAAGTTTTGTATGAAAATTTATTTTCCTTTTCTCACAGGGGAGGGGATGTTTAAACATATCTCTATATTATTGGTAAAGTCAGTAAAAAAATTCCACTGATAATTCGTATTACATTCACTTCAATAATTTATAACTGAAAAAAAGTTCAATTATACGTAATTATCTTGAAAAATATAATTTCAAAATAATTGAGATAACAGATGGAACATAATATTTTGATTGAGATAACATTTCTAACTTTCTAAATATTTTATTAGAAAAGTTTTTTATATATACGAGTAGTAACAAGGGGTTAGATAACAAAAAATTCTACTTACCTTCCCGTTTTCATAGTAATCATCTCAATTTGTAATCGATGATATTTTCTCCAAAGTTCGATCCAAATGGCATTCGATACCGTCGTATTAATTTTATGATGTCGTATCGTGCGGTAACTGAAGATCATCGTCGAGTTTTTATGACATTTTTGATATGAGAACTGACATGAAACCGTAACTCGATTAAATTTACAGTAACTACTATTTAGACTTTCGTACACCGAATTTTCTGTGTTTTATAGACGGGTTGTGAATCCTGTCTTATTATTATGACCCTAACGCTATAAAACAAAACAGCCGCGCACAAGAAATAATCATAAGATTGTATTCATAGTTAATCTTGATTTTTGTTGTACTTAGACCAATTTTTAGTTTAGTTGGCTTAAGCTTACGAGTTTTGATTGATGTTTCTAAAGAAGATTGACTGAATTTGACTTCTTAAGTTGGATATTAATTTGTTCAATATGAGTGGTTCAAATGGAATTGTGAAGCCTATATTTGGTGTTCCAACTGGAGTAAAACTGTTCAGACTGTTGGCTGTAGACATTTTCAAATTTAGATGGTTTCACTGTTCAGAAAAACGTGTATCTGCGAGTGTTGTTCTGTGACGTAACGAGAAAAAACCAAAATATGGAAACAGCTTACCGGATATATTCTTATCTATATCTACATATGTGGAAGTATTTTGTAGAAGAATTAACTTTATTATGTATTTTTGTTAAAAGGGAACAGCTATGAATTAATTTAAACAAACTTTTCACTTGCGTGCCATTTATGTCCATGTAATAATATTTAGAGAAAGGATTGACCGAAAATTAAATAAAAAAGATTGGCTGCTCTGATGTTACTTATACATAAGTAATTATGAGGAGAATTAACATTGGTAATGAGAATAAACATCGACATCTTCCACGTTCATTTTCAAGTCAAGCATAAACAGGACACAAGGCATATGGTTAATTTTTACCATTTGACATCCACTTCAGCAATTGGAAGTTATATTCGAGAATAATTCTAGAATATGGCTATTCAAATCAACTCCAAAAGTAACACCAGTTGGAAAACTCTCTATCACTTCACATTTCCCCAAATACTGAAGAAACTTGACTTTCACGCACTACATTGCTTAACCCAAATTACGTTTAATTAACTACATTGTTATGTCAAATAAGCATATCTTTCGAGTTTAACGTGTAATGAGATAAAAATAGATAGGGAGCTGTGTTACCGCTAGAAGAACATCCAGGCAGGCAGATCCAAAAACGATAATGGAAACAGCATGTGTTTACCGTCAAAATAGTCAGTAGAGACCATTATCCGTACAAATTTTAATTATAGAGAAACTGAAAAATATGGCTTGACTTATAAAAACCGAACGTGTCCTGATTTGGTATTCTATTGGGTGTATAACTAGTTTTTTTGGATTTTCTAAGAGATGGCGCAACTTTAGTACTAAACATTATTTTACAATGGCACCTACACAACATATTTTTTAAACCCTAAACGTGTTTAAAAAATAGGTCGAACTTAATATGTCGAATTTCATACCAACAAAACATGCTTCCCGCACAATACATTTTTGTTTTAATCAAAACAAAAAAGCTGCTGAAAGTGTTCGTTTGCTTTAAGAAACTTATGGTAAACATGCACCAACTCAACAGACTTGCGAAAAGTAGTTTAAACGATTCAAAAGTGGTGATTTTGATGTCAGACAAAGAACGTTCTGTTCAACCAAAACAATTCGAAGATGAAGAATTGGAAGCAATATTGAAGCAACTCAGCTCAAACAGAAAAAGAACTCGCAGAACAGTTATATGTCACTCAAGCAGCCATAAGCAAACGTTTACATGAAAATGATTCTAAAAGAAGGAAAATTGATAGCACATGAACTGACTGAAGCCAACATTGAAAAGCGTTTAATGGTTTGCAATTCTTTGCTTACAAAACACCGAAGATGGTATTTTTTGTCTCAAATTGTGACTGGCGATCAAAAATGGATTTACTATTGCACAATAACCCTAAACTTAATAAATCATGGGTCATCCAGGCGAACCATCCACATCAACTACCAAACGAAATATTCATGGAAGTAAGGTTATGTTGTCCATTTGGTGGGATCAGAAAGGAGTGGTGTACGATGAGCTACTAAAACCGAACGAGACTATTACTGGTGAATGTTACAAACAACAATTGATAGATTTGAACCAGTCAACAAACAGCGTAAAGTTATTTTGCTGCACGACAATGCTCGACCACATGTCGCAAAACAAGTAAAATATACGCTGGAAGTACTTAAATGGAAAATTCCTCCACATGTTCTTTAGTCACCAGATTGTGCCTCATCAGATTACTATTTGTACCAATCAATGCAAAGCGATCTTCAAGACCAGTACTTCAGAAACCACGAAGAAATCAAAAATAGCTCGGCTAATAGATCGCATCAAAAGACAAACAATTTTTTTTGCGAAAGAATCCATAAATTGCCAGAAAGATGGTCGAAAGCCATTGATAACGATGGAAAATATTTTGTTTGAGATAAAATTTACCATTTACCATACTTCGTAAACAACGTGATTCCTTGGATAATTCTATATCACAATATCACATGGTCGAAGAGGGGTTCGTTTTGGCTAGCCTCCGCGTTACAGGTTGTAGGAAAAATTGTGTATGAAACAAACGTATAGTGACTTCTAACTAAAAAGTAGGGCAAGTAGGGCAGCCGATCAATTTTATCAATGTTCCTCGAAAAGTTGTGCATTATGTTACCACATATGCCATAGAATAAGGCACACTTTGAAAATGGAGCTCGCCTTGAAATGTCAAAACCATTACGATTATATTATCTTACCACTCATTTGGCATTTGGTCTATAAATTTGACCCATGTAGAAGGTTGTGAAAATATTTTGGGCGGAATTTCTTTCAAAACAATTGGACGCGTTGCTTTATGAATTGTCATCTGGAAAGTCTGACAACATGAATATTTTCAATTATTTTGCTGAGCAAATTAAAAAATGAGCTGCGGTTAAAACTGGAAAAGATGCATAACCATCTGGTGCTGCGTAAAGTGGCCGTAATTTTAAATTATTCTCGATTTGAAACAAAATGTGGAGGAACAGGTGAATTGAAGTGCCACCGTATTTGAGATTTTAACAATTGATCTGCAATATGGTAGAATTGTGTTTATTAAAAAATAAAATTCTCTCTAGGTGCATTACTCCTCGACATAAATCTCTTTAAAAGAACGATAAAACCGCCAATGGATAAGTCACTCAAAGCCTTCAGGTGTATAGCCTTTGTGACCATAAGATAAATACCGCAATGTAGCCCTTGGTGAATCTAGCGCCTCTCCCTTTTGTGACGCAAGCTGCATTGGGCCTGCATAATCGACACCGCACGATGTGAATGGTTTTGCTGTTTTCAATCATGCTATCGAGAGGTCCTCATGCTTGGAGATTTTTGCTTTGTTTTTGAAACATACGGCGCATTTCTTTATAATTTTTCTTATAGTACTTCTTCCGCTTCTTCTAATGGCAACAACAACTAATTTCAACTCATAAAATACCATTCTCATAAACAACGTCAAATATTTTCTGATTTCTCTGCCTTTCTGCGAACTATGGATTTCGCTCGCCGCATACATGTTGTATGATGATGCGAGACTTCGAACAAGGTTTTTATAGGATGAACACCTCTGCAAAAACGCATCAAATATATCCTCTTGTTTTTCGCACTTCTTTCAGATAATTTAAAGTGATATTTTCATCGCTTTCAATATTGGTAATCAATTCAGGGGTTTCAAACCATTTTGCACCCTGCCAACATTGCCGCAAATTTACCAATTTGGATGGAAGTACCCCTCGAGATGCGTGGTCTGCTGGATTCTGCTCAAATCGTACATGGCTTCCTTTCGGGGTAGCTCATATAATCGTCAGCCAACGTGTGGCACATAATTCTATAGTATTGGCAGGGATATCTGCTTAATCGGCGCTACTTTGGTTTCGGATGTCATTAGAGTCACCTTTACTGCACCATATTTGCATTCGCTGCTCCACAATATACTACAGCGCCGTACGCTTTTTCGCTTGCGTCCAAGAACACATGTACTTCCACCACTTTCTTCTCTGAGACTTTCTTCTTCGAATTTTTTTTATATAATTCTGACACTTCATTTGTCAGTTCATCGTCTCAGCTCAGCTTGATCAACCATTCAAAGGTTTTGGAAAACGATTTCCATTACGATTATTGATGGAGATAGCCATCCAAGGGTATCAACATTCTCGAATACTCCGAAATAATCTGCCATTTCGTCAGTTTTGAATTGCTCGCCAGGTTTAACTTGAAACTTAAGACGTCATCAACTGTGCTCCATTGAAGTTCCAATCTTCTCGTTTCTTGTGGATTTTTGAACATCGAAATTTGCTCAGGGGTTTTTGTTGTCATAATGTTAGCAGAATTGAACTTACACTTTCTCAATTTTAATCCTATTTCGCCTTTCAGATTGCAAACTTCTTCAGTAGTGTCTGCTCCGGAAACGAAATCATTTCAAAATATATGGAACGATATTTGAATGGTTGTGTCGCTTATACGTGACTATATCTGGTGCATAGTTCTAATTGCCAAAAGGCCTGATCTGACTAAACCGAACGTGACCGTATTGAGCCTGTAATATGCTTGAGCTCATCTGATTGCTTTACTTTATTTATTTATTTAGTTATTTATTCGTTAATTAATGCAAATTTCGTGAACCCAACACCTCATTTTGAGCATAATCGCTGTTTCATATAAAATGCGAGGTTCATTTTTGCATCCAAACAATTATTTTATGAATCTTTCCTTTCCGTGCATAGGTATATCTGTTTCAGGCAGCTGCTTCATTGCACCACTGTGAAAATTACTTGTGGCTAGGTAGCGTCATTTATTTGGCAAGCACCGTGCTTCACTCCAGTGTCAATAATGTATAATACTTTTCTCAACAAAATTTCCGCTGCATTTCGCGTTTTCTCGTATGATCGTTTGGGTTTCCTAAAACTTCCAAAATAAGACCAATTAAAAATTATGTACATAAAAAAAATTAAATAGTTTAACATGGGAACAACAGGCGACTTCCCGACACGAAAATCAAAGCTGACATACTTCTACATAGTATATATGCGTTGGAATTGCGCGTCCTTTTCAGCAACTAAAACTTGGTTGTACATCTTCTCAATGCTACTTTGTGGTTTTGAAACTTCATCAAAATTGATCAAAAAAAAAGGCTGAATCGTTGGAGCAACTAGCATTGTTTCATTTAGCAAACCTCTTGATGTAGTCTTCGCCGAACCATCAAACACCACTCTCAATTTAATCGTTTTACTATACTCCTCAGCTTCAGGGATAGGTTGCACGTATCTTAAATTTATGAACTCGTTAATAAATTTTCAATATTCACCTTTTAACAGAATATTAGCAAGCAGCTTTCTTTCTAAAGAAATAAATTTCCTTTGTGGGGGCATTCACGGAATTTCCCAGTTAAGCAGCGAATTTCTTAAAGGGAATCTGCACTACGTATCTCCCATCACTTTCGGCTATACTTTGACTTACTAATGAGCTTCCTCTGCGGGTTCAGCAAATGCACTTTTGGAATTTCTTCTTGCTAGAAAAAACGCTTTAATGTACTGTCGATTTCGACACTCAAACTGAGATTCAAAGCACAACGCTATTTTTCCTAGTAATTCCCGCTATAATCCAACCAAATAATGTTCGCCAATTGTTGTGGTTTGAATTGGTGGTTGCCCAATCGAGGACCATTATGCACCTTGGTTATATTATGGATCAGCTAGATTCAGATCATTTAAAAAGCTGCAATCAAGTAACCTTAAATCAAAATTTGGAAGCCTATTCGGAAGTTACCCGATTACGGAACTATACCAATAATTGTTTGCAAGCTAAATACTGCTCCTATGTTATTCGGTTTCTAAATCAGTAAAAAGGAATAAGTCGTGCTAACACAATTAATATAAAGTAACAATTAAAATGTCAAGAAGGCATTAATCGAATTATGCCCTTGTAATATTTGTTCCTTTTAAGGATGGAACATCCATTTTACATTTGTGACCTGGAAGATTAGCACGGTAGTTTGGGTGGGTACGAAGACAACCAGAAATAAGATTATTTATGTGATAAACACCATCAAAAGCTCCCTCTCATAGATAACGATGGAAAATATTTTGATTAAAATAAAATTTACCATTTCTTAGAAATAAACGTGTTTTGCTTGTGTAGATCTGTGATGAGCCGGCGATGATGTGATCAAATTTCGGATAAAGAAATGTTGGTAAAACTCCCAGATGTTGTATATAAAATTGCAGCACGGAATATAGCAGAAAGTTACTGATGGAAGTTAATTTAAATGCGATGAGAATCCAACACTATTGATACAGTCACGAAATTGATGATGAACTATCGATAATTCCAGATTAACAAACGGTTTTATTATTAAATATAAATGTTTTTAGTGCAACCACGCGGGTGAGGCCGTCACTGCCTGGATGAATCTTGATAACTCTACCAAGTATCCATTGGCTGGGATATAAGTTTTCTGCTCGTATTAAAACTACATCATTGACTTCGAACTGATCAGTCGTAGATTCGCATTTGATACGTTGTTGTAATGACGTTAGATAGTCCTGATGCCACCGCTTCAAAAATCCTTGGAGTCGCTGCTGAATATTTTGCCATCTCGATAGTTTATTTTGTGGTATCTTGTTCAACATTGGCTCAGGAATACATGTCAGAGGTTCTCCAACCAAGAAATGTGCGGGTGTTAATGCTTGTATATCAGCTGGATCGTCGTTAAGTCTGCATAATGGTCTCGAATTCAACAGTGCCTCAATTTGAATTATGAGTGTAGTCATTTCCTCAAATGTCAGGTTTATGTTGGCTACCCTTCTCAAATGATACTTAAATGATTTAACTGTAGCTTCCCATAATCCTCCAAAAAATCATAAATTAATTGGTTGTTCGACTGAATTATTATCTGATGTTTGAGTTTCTGGAGTTCTTTGTTAGCCCCAATAAAGTTTGATCCGATATCACACCAAATTTTCTCTGGACTTCCACGTCTTGAAATGAGCCGTTTTAGCGCAAAACCCGCGCTTTTATCTAGGCTACCCACTACCTCTAAGTGCACAGCCTTCACCGCCAAACACAGGAAAACTGCCACATACACCTTTTCCACCGGAGAATTATTGCGTTTGCTCCTTTTGATATATAGTGGCCGAGCATAGTCCAATCCAGTGTGTAAAAACGGCCGACTTTGGTTACATCGTGCTGCTGGGAGATCAGCCATTTTCTGTACATTCTTGTAAAAGCGGTAACGAATACACACCGTGCAGGATTTTATGCAGCGTGAATGAATTTCCAGCATGCATGTGCTTGAAGTGAATATCTCGAACAATTTTATCGCACACTATATTATCCTTCGGCAAAATGATAGGATGCATGGTTGAATACGGTAAGGAGGATATTTTTAGGCGGCCACGGACTCTTAGTAACCCATTATAATGTATAAATGGGTTAAGTGACGCTAATTGGTGTTTCGATGGTAATATACATTGTTTTCTGAGAATCGTGAATTCGCTATTGAATGCAATTTGCTGTACGTTCCGAAGTATTACGTTCTCAGCGTCATTTAACTCGGCTACAGTAATTGTGTTATATTGTTGCTTCGCCAATTGTCTTCTTCGAGTTGGAATCCCAAATCTCAACATATATACACTAATACTTTGCGTATTTTGAGCCAAGATGAGATCCTTGATATTACGTTTATAGCGATGTTGTCTTCGGTGGTCACTTCAGTAAAAACGTTTGCATATTTTGACCTTTCTTTGAATGAAAAGTTAACCGCTTCTGTTGGTATGGAAATTGCTTCTGGCCAACAAAATTTTGGTTGACTCAACCAATGAGGTCCGTGCCACCACAGGGATAATTTTGGCAACGCTTGTGGTTTTATTCCCTTAGTTATTGTATCGGCCGGATTTTGTTTTGAGTCGATATGTTGCCACTTATGTCGAGGAATAATCTCCAGAATTGCTGCCGTTCGGTTGCCAATGAAATTTTTCCAACGTCGAGGAACATCGGATAGCCAGTGTACTATCGTGGGATCTGTCCAGGCACAGATTTCTATGTCACTGTAAGATAGAGATGCAACACAAAATTTAATTAATTTGCACAGAAGGACCGCTCCGCGGAGTTCCAATCGAGGTAACGAAACTTGCTTTAGCGGGAGCTACTTTACTCTTTGCAGTTATAATATTCACGCTGAGTTTGCCGGACTCGTCTATGCTTCGTAAATACAACACACTCCCATAAGCGGCTTCGGAGGCATCACAAAATGCATGTATTTGAAGATGGGTTGTAGTTGTTGATTGTGTGAGACACCGTGTGATTTGGATTTTTTTTCTAATTCGGGTAACATTTCGTATATACTCTTTCATGAATTGAGGACATTTCTAGGTAACTCAGTATCCCATTCTAACTACAGCAGCTATAACTTCTGTAGCAACATTTTGAATAAAATTACTGTCGGTGCAAGCCAGCCTAACGGGTCATATACCTTGATGACAATATTTTAAATTATCGCCCGGACATGACGGAAGTAGTATTAAACTCAAAAACAGTTTCCATTGTAAAACATAGGTTTTGTATGAATTTGTTTTCTAAAACTTTAATTTTTTAATTATCATGCCATATCAATTTTTAATGCCAATTTTTAATGGCACAACTTAATAAACGTCAAATATCTGCCAAAACATTACGTACAAGCAGGAGTGAATGCCGCAAGAAAATTAAGCATGTTTTTGATACTACATTAGTCAGCTCCACAGTAAATAAGTTTATTACATTTTTTCAAAATTAAATTTGTAGCTTAAATCTGCTCTCCTGAAAATCCACAAAAAAGTTGTTAACGTTTGCATTGTGATCACGGTTAGTGTAAATTAGAGACTAGAGTGTTGAGTTCTGTTTTTTCTAATTTTTAAGACTTGTACTTTTCGTCGCAAGACCACATGAAAATAGAAGAAAGAACAATTTAGTTTCCTTTTTTGGATTGAATGTGCTTCATTTACTTGCTTTTGTAATTTGTAAATCAATTTGAAACAGTTTCCAGTTTTCCATAATGAACCTAACCTTCCATTTAGCGACACATCACATCTATAATTATGTATATACACCCAAAAAGCCACCCTAAACCATCCAAGGCTATAATTTACCAAAAAAAAAAAATTCAATTCCGTCGACCCAAGCTTTTTATGTAAAAACGAAACAAAAAGCTGTCAAAGCATTAATATTCACCCATTTGTCATATTTTTTTTTTTGGTCTTCGTGCCATTGTGTTGCTCTCTTATGTATACTCGTACATGGTGTTGTTGGTTTGTTTATTTTTATAAAATCATCATTGGCGGTGGTTTTGGGTGACTTGCGGTGCCCCTTAACATATAAAATACACAACACCCTCCACAAAAATAAACCGAAATATGAATAATAAATATGGCCGTCGCGTAACAACAATAACGTAACGTGAATGTAATTTGTATATGTTTTATGTATTTTGTGTATATGTTGAGGTTATAATTTATGATATGCGTTTTTAATATGTGCGAGCATTCAAAGTCGTTTGTGACTTCAAAACCGAGCCAACCAAAAATTTGTATAAATTATAAATAAATACAACACAATAGTAAACGACGCATGATAAAAATCAAATAATTATGTTGATGGTTTTTTATGTACATGTTGTATGTATATTTACATAAGAAAAACGAATATATGGTGTACGAGGTATTAACATACAACCAACGACTGTGTGTACAAGTATATGCGAGATTTAACCCAAAAGATATAAAGTTTTGATAAGATTTTGTTCGAACCAATCAAAATAATGATAATTTGTAATTGGAATTTAAATGGCCGGGTTTTTTGCTTCTCTCGCCTTATATGTGTGCATATATACGACATAATTTATTTTGTTAAGTTTCATGATTGAGGAAATTAGATAGATTAGAATCGAATATACAACGCTCCTAGGAGTAAAACTTTATATGCCGATAGGTGATATCAGCCATTGTCATGCATACTTTGTTACTTTGTATATTTCCCGCGTGCAATTTGAACTACTGTACATGTACCTCATATATACAGTATACACCGCCCCACAAACTAGAATTAGGGCACTCAAAAAATTTCAATGTTGATTATTTTAATTGTTTGTACTGAGATATTAAGTTCGAGATAATATTATCATCGTTTTAATTGTTATTGTCATCTCATTTTTCTTCTGGTTATTATCTTAACCCTTGGCATAACCCAATATACGGAGTACGCAGCTCTAGTACGAATCCACTCAAAATTATCTTGAATGGGTTAATATTTTTTTCGGGTATTTACATAAATTTTAATGACAGTGACATTTTCGTGTATTCTTGATAATTATTGTTATGATTATGATGATGATTACCATTTTTAACTATTCGGTTTCCTTGTGTTTTGAGGTGTGTTCTATATGAGAGTTGATTAAAATAAGTCATTTAAGAGACAAAAATGTTTTTTTTTTTGTTTTCGTTGTTCCAAAGATAAACCGAAACGAGGTTAAATGTTTGAATTTTTTTTAGAAACAGTTAAACTGAAACAATTAAAATAATTGTTTCAGAGATAAAGATTAATTGGGGTTTTAGTTGTTCTGTTCATAATGTCTCACCTAAAGGTGCTACAATAATGGCACGATAATTTTTTCTTGCGATGCGGTTTGAGATTTAATAAAGTTTTGAACGGTTTTTGTAGAACGTTATTTTCCCCCAGTTCCCACGGCGGTTAAGGCTACAGTTTTTTCATAAGCACGGAGCCTTTAATTATTTGTATGTGAATTGATTTTTTTGCGTTCTAATGCTAGCTTCAAATTATATCACGTAATGCTGGGTCAAGAACGAGTGGAACCTAAATTTTTTTAATGAAGCATGGCATAATTAGGCCATAAAGGGCCTAAAATTAATGGTATGTCAATAGATTAGGTTTTGTTTTTTGGTCCGATTTTTGATTTGGTTCCAAACTGTAAATTAAATGACCTAATGCTTGGCCAAGAAAGAGTGGAGGCCTTAATTTTAAATTGAGGCTTTTAAATAGGCCATAATGAGCAATAAATTATTTGTACGTCGATTGATCTTACTCTACTTTCTATAATTTTGGTTTTGGTTCTATTTTTAATTTAGGTTCTACTAGTTTTAAAGTAAATTACATAAAGGCAGGTCAAGAACGAGTGGGGCCTAAAAATGTTTGATGAAGCATTCGGGTAGCTCATAATGAGCCTAAAATAGTTTGTACGCGCCAATTGACCTTAAAAATATATCTTGACTAAGCAAACATTTAGGCGAAATTATTATCAATGAAACTCATAAAAATAATGAAATTAATTCGGCCCGTTTTCAAAAAGTATAGCTCTGACTATAATAAATGTTTTATAGTGTCAGCTGATTTCCGTTGATGCAGACAGATTAGACATCTGCCATTAACATTTAGTTTGTATTGCTTTGAGTTTCATACAAAGCGTGTTTTTACGGTGTTGAATATGTCGGATTTTGTGATAACTAAACAGCATTTGCGGGAAGTGTTAATTTTTGTTTTAATTAAAAATAAAAAGGGCAGCGGAAGCACATCAAATGCTTGTGGAAGTTTACGGTGACAATGCTTCAACCGATAAATAATGTAGGAAATGGTTTTGTCGCTTCAAAAATGATGATTTCAGAGTTTAAGATAAACCTCGCGGCTCGAGCCAAAAAAATTCTTAGACGATGAATTAGAGGCATTTCTCAATAAAAATGAATTATGAATTGAAACCAAGAGACGTGCGCACTTGGAGAAAAATTTGAGTCAAAAGAAACAAAAGTCTGAGTCTATTTTGGCAATCTCCGTGTTTTCCGATCAACCAAATCTCTTACTTAAAATATCAAACAAGATCTTGTTTGAATAAAATTTTAATTTTAAATGAGCAAATCGTGGTTATTTAATTTTTAACTTAGTTAATATAGCCAAAAACATATGGTTATTTTATTGGATAGAAGTGGAAAAAATTGGTAACAGTGCCTAGCTATTTTGTAAAATCAACCAAGGGAAAAATTATTTTACTAATGACTTGTTAATTCTACCAAATTTTCGTAGTAAATGTAACAAAATTGACGGTTAGTTTATTTAAGATTTTTTCGGTTTTTCGGACAAAATATTATTTTTAATGGCATACATGTTTACGACTTTTCTAGTCGTAGAAAAACAAAAAGGCCATACTCACAATATATCTACCAGAAAAAGTAGAAAAAATTACTAGAGATTTGATTTATCTAGATCAGAATTTTGTGTTAAAACAACTAAATTAATTTTACTAAATATTTGGAAGTAATATTTTTTCTGAGTGTGGAAAGGCGATTCCATTCTAGCGAGCAGGTGCTTCAAAGACAAACAAGAAGGGGTTTTTTACATCGGATAATCACTTGTGACGAGAAGTGGATCTTTTATGATAACCCCAAGAAGAAAATATACTCCGCTTTGCCCGGTGAATCATTGTCATCGACCGCAACATCAACACCAAAGACGAACATTCATGGTTCGAAGGTGATGCTGTGTATCTGGAGGGACCAAAGAGGCGTTGTGTACTACGAGCTGCTACAACTTGGCGATTCCAGTACGGGCGAGCAGTACAGACTACAATTAATTCGTTTGAGCTGTGCATTACGAAAAAAACGACCAGAATTTGAAGAAAGGGATGATAAAGTTATTCTTCTGCATGACAACGCCCGGCCTCACGTTGCAAAAGTTGTAAAAAATATTTGGAAACGCTCAAGTGGGATATTTTACCGCACCCGCCGTATTCTCCGGACATTGCTCCTTCTGATTACTGGTTGTTTCGCAAGACGAAACGTTTTTTCTAGGTGGGCTTCGAAAATTGCCTGAGAAGTGGGAAAAGGTCGTAAGCAGCAATGAACAAGATTTTAATTAATTTGTTCATTCATTTTATTTTAAAATAAATGCATTTTTAAATTAAAACAACGGACCGAATTAATTTGTACTCCCAATATTTAATAATAAAATGCGATAATATGCGGGCCAGTTTCCCCGAAAAAATGATTAAATGGCAAATAATGTGAAAGTTCAGGGATTTACTATGACAAATCAGCCCTGTGATCCCTCTTCTAACATTGATTTTATTTTTAGCTATTGAGTTTTTTTTACTGGGCCAGTTTCATCCTCTTTTCTATAGGTTCCGTGATATCCAGGTATGGCAAAATGCGATAATACACCGATAAATATATTGTAAAATTCTAAAACCCCTTATAAAGTCCGCGTTCGACGGAAGTTTAGCGAACTGTGAAATATTTCGAACGAGCTAAAAATACAAATTAGGACCCTACCATATGCGAACAATTAAATATTTCGGATAATATCAAGAACTGAATGCACATATATACTACGTGGCATAAAGTATTAAAGGTATTTGTGCTTTTAAAGAAATTTGCAACGAAATTTTCCTACCTGTGCTAATTCTATGAATGATATTCAGTGCGTTCCCGTGTGAGTTGTAATTCGTTTAATTCAGGCCAAGTACCGAATCTAATTATTGGTCCTAGAAAAGAATTTACTCAACTTAGGGGAGCATGGCGAGATGAAATTAAAACTAAAATTACCCACGTTTTATCTTACTAAGCTTATTTAGAGAAAAGCACGGCAGTGGAGAAGGATTTATAAGATGTGGGTAATCATACACGACGTATATGATTAAGCCATCGGTGTTAAGAAAGGCACGTTCTGACAAATTATGAGAGAATGATAATATTATGAAAGCCTGTAAAGTGTCTCACCTATATTCACGATCTCGGATATAACTTTTAAACGAAAAATATATTTATTCTATTACGGAACCGTTATCAATTACTCTGATGAGTATCGACAATCTTAAGCTGTTAAATAATCACCTTCCGCTGTTCATTGATGCTACCGGAGGTTTAATACGAAACCCTAAGTGCTGTCCGCATCATAATTTTCGTGCATTTTAGTATTGAACGGCATGATAATTCTGCCATATTTATGTTAAAGCCACGAATTTTAACTGTAGCTCTCGTATCTGTTGACATCACTTATTGTTCATAATGCGATTCATGCGACTCTTATTCGGCAGATTCATTTAAAATTGCCGACGTGTAAACGTGACCTGTGAATTAATGATATAGTTATGTTCTATTTAAATTTAGACAGTAACAATTTATGAGGTTGAATTATACCTTTGTTCAGCGCGCATTATCGGGCAATCCCTCTACCGGTAAATTGATCTCGGAATTTGCTTGATTATCTATTGATGTTCCAGTTGCGTAATGTTCAATGAAACACGGCTTCAACCAGTCGATTGAAATATTACTGGTGTTTCCTCTTATTTCCAGAATGAATGATTTTTCATTCCGGCTAACAACATGGAAAGGACCTTTGTATGGCGGCTGTAGCGATCTTTTGGATAGGTCGGTTCGAACGAACAAATGTGTACATTATGTTCAATTCCTGCGTGACACCAATATGTTTTGGCCGCAGTGACGTGATGGTGGAGTCGGGCGAATTTCATTGAAATGCTCTCGTAGTTCTTTGGCGAAATCTGACGAAATCTGAGATCTCAAATAACACGGTCGGTAAAACTCGTGTCCAATCGCTTCTACCGTGACACATGATAGCCGCTTTCAGTGCACTGTGCCACCTTTCAATGAATCCGTTGCATTTTGGATTATATGCCGTAGTCCTTTTGTGCTCGAACCCTAATAATCTGGAAAATTCAGCAAAAAGTTCTGATTCAAATTGGGAACCTTGGTCCGTTACTATCGAATAAGGTACCCCAAACCGAGAAATCCAATTATTAAATTTGCGATTGTCACAGTTTCGGCTTTGTTATCCTGAATTGGGATTGCTTTAGACCACTTGGTAAAGCGATCAATAAGTGTAACGCAATATAGCTGCCCTTCCGACATAGGTAACGGACCACCAATATCTATATGAATCTCTGAAAATCTTTGACCGGTGTATAATTCCTCAAGGGACTCTTGGTGTGTTTAGCCACTTTCGACCGCTCGCACGCCAAACAACACTGAGCCATTAGTTCCACTTCCCTTTTAGTACTAACCCACACAAACTGGTCCGACACGGCTTTCACTGATGCCCGTACTCCTGGATGCGTAAGTTGTGGTTAGCTTCAAACACTGCTTTATGGAAATCCGCGGGGATATATGGACGTGTATTGCCTGAGAAAACATCACACCATAACAGTTTAGAGAAATTAAACGTTACGGGAATTTTTTCAAACTGGAGACGGGTTGGTGATGCCAATAATACTTTTAGTGTGTTCGATGCTATCCAACCGTGACAGAGTATCGGCGACCACATTAGCACATCCAGAAATATGCTGAATGTCGGTTGTAAATGGCCCGATAAAATCTAAGTAGCGGAATTGTCTTGTTGACACCTTTGCCAGATTCTGCATGAACGCGTATATCAACGGTTTGAGATCCGTGAATAACGTGAATGAACTGCCTTCAATTATATGCCGAAATTTCTTGACAGCTGAGTACGCGGCTAAGATCGTATGTGCTGTACCGTTGCTGTGTGGTGATAATTTTGCCGAAAAAATTGCAGTGGTTGCCATTCGCCATTGCCACCTTTACTCATTTACTGGATTACAGCTCCAACTGCCGTGTCGGGTACATCAACCATCAGTGCTAATTTAGTTGTTGAACAAGGATGGACTAAAAATGTGGCTTCGCTTAGCTGAATTTTCGATAGAACAAACGCTTCTTCAGCTTCCTTAGACCACTCGATGGCTCTGGAATCATTCTTTTTGCTACCCTTTAAATAATCATTAAGATCAGCTTGACTTCTGCTCGCATTTGGCATAAAAGACCTATAAAAATTTAGAACACCCAAAAAGCGTCGTAATTCTTTAATTGTTTTCGGCTGAGCCATTTTTACGATGTCCGCAATACATTCCGGAAGTGGTTTAATTCCCTCTGCTGATACTTCATGATCCAAGAACATGATTTTTGTTTTCAAGAATTGACATTTCTCTGTGTTTATCACGAGACCTGCGTCGCCCAATTTAGCAAAAATAATCTCTAAATGTTCCAAGTGTTCGTCTGTGTTTTTTGATGCTACCAGCAGATCATCCAAATAAACAAGACAGAAACTCAAATTTTGTAAGATCGAATGCATAAACCGTTGAAAATAATTGAACGCATTTCTCAGACCAAACGTCGTGCGAGTAAATTTGTATAACCCAAAAGGTGTGGAAATTGCAGTTTTGGCAATATCTGATTTCTCGATTGGAATTTGGTACGCTCTAACTAAGTCGATTGTTGAAAACACCGTAGATCCTTCCAATTGATGCGTAAAATCTTGTATGTATGGTATCGGGCAACGGTCCGGTACTGTGACGTTGTTTAGAGACCTGCAATCTCCGCAGGGTCGCTATTCAGCGGGCTTGCCCAAGGACTGTCAGAACGTCTACAGATTCCTTGCTTGATCATATAATCGAATTCTTTTTTGGCTATCGCCAGCTTTTCTATGTGCTCAATCGTCGAGGTATGGCAAAAATCGTAGGACGAGTCACTATGTGATGTTTTATCGGTTTTTGTCCCAGAATCTCGTGAGTAATTTCCTTGAATTTGGTTAGTAGTGGAAGAATACTAGTGTCGATGACACTGGAGTTGATTACACGAACAGTGGGTGTATTATCATGAACTTTAATGGTTAGTGAAAACAACGATGTTAGAGGATATAGTAACCTGCCATGCTGAACATCAACTAACAATCCTGACTGGTTCAAAAAATCGGCCCACCACAAATGTTCAAGTGAATTGTCGCCTGAGACATATAGGTCTAAGTTGATTCTTTGATTTCCGAAGGTTTTAAATTGCGACCCGTTTGCTGCATATAAGTAAAAAATAAGGGTTGTGTTTCCTCTGCTCGCCATTGGGTACCGGCATGACAGATATGTCCGCCCCGGTGTCAATTAAATGTGTTTTATTCGATGATTTATCGTAGATTTAAGGCGACAGTTTTGAGAGTTACCGGAACAAGTTGCCGTCTGCACCGGAGAATTTAATTTGTTGACTTAAACTCCTCCCACTCGGGACAGCTCATTTTGCAATTTCGAGCTGCTTCCTTAAATCGGTAATGGAAAAACATAATCGTGGTGTATCATTATCCGCTGATGAGGACTGTTGACTGTTGACTCGAATATCTCCGTGCTCTGTTTGTATCCCGAGAACGACTCCTCTGGTAATTGCGATCCATATTATCTAACCGTCGAATGATCTCATTAATTTGATTAGCAAGTGAGGCATAATTATTCGTAATTGGCGTTAATCAACATTACATGCGTTTGAGCCATTGTTTCGAGAATTCTGTCAGAATTAAATTAAAGCTTAAATTAAAAATAAAAGATAAAACATCAACTAAAAACCAGGACATTTTTTAAAAAAAATTATTGGAAATACGATCCAAACCAGGAGTTCAATTATTTTTTAGCGAAAGCATGGTAAAATACAGTTCTCCAGATGAAATTTCCGGAAAGACGCAATTATATGTAGATTGGAAATATTGACGTATTCACCAACAGTAGTAAAGAACTCGTTAAATTCATTGGCGATTTGCACTGAACCAGATATTATGCAACCTATTTGATCATTAAGTTCTTGAATTTCAACTGGATCGGGCTGTCCGTTTATTATTTCGTCGACTGTTTTCCAATTTTTACGAGCATCACTACCATTGTTGTTGAATTTTTGCGAATAAAACCTTTTTTTGGTTATGTCAATGCGTAGGTTAACAGCGTCAAATATTGTTTCAATCTACGGTTATTGTTATGTTTTTTTTTTGCAAGGCGACAAATATTATTTCTTTTACCTATTAGTATCAGTAAATCATCAGACATCCATGGCTCTAGCTTCGTTGATTGTTTGAGAAACAACTTAATTGAAGTGAATCTTTCAATATAACCTTTAAGGAATATCAGTCCATTCCTCATACAATAGTAGTTCCTGTAGCTTATTAAAGTCGATCTGCAAAACTTCAGAGGTTCTCTGAGGTGTAGATTTTGTGTTAAAGGCAGCTCTTGATAATTTAATTTCGATTAAATAGTGATCTGAAATTTTCAAGTCTAATACACTGTAAGAAACTACCGGAAAATACCTGTGATCAAATATTTATAATTCGTGTTGGGTCAATTATCCAATTCATGTTCCGATAATGAAAGCAGCAGCCTATCTAGTATTGAATTCTGCTTGAGAAAGTCAATGTTAAAATCACTCATGATAGTTAAGTTCGAATGGGATAGGTCTTCCAAAAGCACATTGAATTCATCAATAAAACTGGTAAGTAGATGAAATTTTTTACAATTCAAACTGCTACGAGCATAAGCAGCTACACCTCCTGAACGTTTATCATGTAAGCAAGAAGTGAATAGATCATACCTCTTCAAACCATAATTCACGACTTTATTGTCGTAGATTCAAATTTCAGACTATCCAATAATTTGAGGCCGTATATTACCGGAACCTATACGCGTGCAAGCAGCTTATCTAAATTTGTTCTTATACTACGAATATTTTGATAAACAAGATTAAAGTTCATTGAAGTGCTCATTGAAAATAATAATAATAATTTTAATGTAACCAAGCGTAATAAATAAAAATTTTCTAATTATTTATCACTTACAATCATTAATTTTTTTTTTGCGAGATACTATCACTTCCCATTTGAAAAGGATCAATATAAAATATTGTTCTTATGACACTAGTTGCGCTTCTATAGGAATTTTGATTTGATTTACGTTAACACTTTTAGAGATCGTTGCACTCAGAGAAAAAATATAAGTATTTTCTACCGACCAAACGGCACAGTGGTTAAAGCTTTGGCGTTTGGATCGGGAGGTACTGGGTTCGAATCCCGATAGGGGCAGGATGCAAAAGAGAATTTTCATCAATAGATTACGATCTGTGATGAAATGGAACACAACTATGACATCCTGTCGGAGTGCAAAACTCATGGGCGACCCATCTAACATACCAGTACAGGCTGACATGGAGCTATGCAATGTGCAGATGGTGATATAATCGGACCTAGCCGTACGTCCTCGACTTGGCAGGCAACTGCGTAACGTAAGGACGTGAAAAGCGAACTGCGAAAGTGCTTCGACCCCAGAAAAGATTGCAAAAATTAAATAATACAAAACAAAAGTATATTCTACAAAATAATTTGTTGATGGTACCAAACACTACTTTTACAATTAAATTGTAGGTTCAACACAGGCTTTCGTAAAACCTACTTAGAAATAGTTATATGTACTAGGATAATTGTAAAAAAGAATAAATATAGTAAAATATGTTATTACATTTAATTTGTAATTTCAAATAACAAACCTTTTGAATATAATATTTAAATAAAAATATGTCTTAGAATTAATATTTCTGTATTTTAATCGTTTGACCATTTCGCATACAAAAAGTTCTCCGAGTGCCCATTACCCCTGCACAGTTGCATAAACGTATATCGAATGATGGCATAAGACGTGCTATTTGAAATAAAATTGGCCTCATCAAAGAACTACAAGATTTTCCCATTTGTTAATGCGTTGGAAAATCGGGTCGCATAGAATATTTTGGCGATTTTTCGGTTACGCTGTATTAATTATTGGCCAGATCACAGAGATTCTACCGAGTAGCGACTAGTATCAAATGATGGCATAAGAGGTGCTTTTTGAAATAAAATTGACCTCATCAAAAAACTACGATTTCTATATTGCATCTAGAATTATGTGTTTTGATTCAATAATGGTAATCTAGGAGAATGACATATCATGAACAATAAAATGGTAAACTTCCTTCCAATTAATTGTTTCGTTTACTCTTAAAAAGTAAATAAAACAAATAAATAATAATAACAATTGTTATTAAATTGTAAATAATTAAAACAAAATATTCAATTTTACAAGCAATTTGTATTAATTAATATTTATTTGTAAATATTATTAGAATAAGCCAATTTATCTAAAACAACGTGGTGTTCAGTTTAAGTTGAACCTTAAACAAGTCAACACGTTATTTAGTGAAAATTTATTAAAAATTATTAATTATTTTGGATATAACAATTTTGTATTTGGTGATAGAAGTTCATTGCTTGGTAAGAAAGATTTTTTTGGTATAAATTCGTTTGATAAAAAACCAAATAAAAAATCGGAAAGTGATATTTAGTTTTGTGCATTTCCATTATATCGTATTATAAAGGGTGATTTTTTTGTGGTTAGGATTTTCATGCATTAGTATTTGACAGATCACGCGGGATTTCAGACAAGGTGTCAAAGAGAAAGATGCTCAGTATGCTTTGACATTTCATAATGAATAGACTTACTAACGAGCAACGCTTGCAAATAATTGAATTATATTACAAAAATCAGTGTTCGGTTCGAAAAGTGTTTCGCGATTTACGTCCGATTTATGGTCTACATAATCGACCAAGTGAGCAAACAATTAATGCGATTGTGACCAAGTTTCGCACTCAGTTTACTTTATTGGACATTAAACCAACCACACGAATGCGTACAGTGCGTACAGAAGAGAATATTGCGTCTGTTTCTGAGAGTGTTGCTGAAGACCGTGAAATGTCGATTCGTCGCCGTTCGCAGCAATTGGGTTTGTGTTATTCGACGACATGGAAGATTTTACGCAAAGATCTTGGTGTGAAACCGTATAAAATACAGCTCCTGCAAGAACTGAAGCCGAACGATCTGCCACAACGTCGAATTTTCAGTGAATGGGCCCTAGAAAAGTTGGCAGAAAATCCGCTTTTTTATCGACAAATTTTGTTCAGCGATGAGGCTCATTTCTGGTTGAATGGCTACGTAAATAAGCAAAATTGCCGCATTTGGAGTGAAGAGCAACCAGAAGCCGTTCAAGAACTGCCCATGCATCCCGAAAAATGCACTGTTTGGTGTGGTTTGTACGCTGGTGGAATCATTGGACCGTATTTTTTCAAAGATGCTGTTGGACGCAACGTTACGGTGAATGGCGATCGCTATCGTTCGATGCTAACAAACTTTTTGTTGCCAAAAATGGAAGAACTGAACTTAGTTGACATGTGGTTTCAACAAGATGGCGCTACATGCCACACAGCTCGCGATTCTATGGCCATTTTGAGGGAAAACTTCGGAGAACAATTCATCTCAAGAAATGGCCCGGTAAGTTGGGCACCAAGATCATGCGATTTGACGCCTTTAGACTATTTTTTGTGGGGCTACGTCAAGTCTAAAGTCTACAGAAATAAGCCAGCAACTATTCCAGTTTTGGAAGACAACATTTCCGAAGAAATTCGGGCTATTCCGGCCGAAATGCTCGAAAAAGTTGCCCAAAATTGGACTTTCCGAATGGACCACCTAAGACGCAGCCGCGGTCAACATTTAAATGAAATTATCTTCAAAAAGTAAATGTCATGGACCAATCTAACGTTTCAAATAAAGAACCGATGAGATTTTGCAAATTTTATGCGTTTTTTTTTAAAAAAAAGTTCTCAAGCTCTTAAAAAATCACCCGTTATATTAAATATTTTCATTATTATCGAAAATTATGTACGTTCATCTTTAGGATTTTATCGTTAGTTAATTTGTAATTATTTTACCTGGAACATCATTTAAAATTGTTATCGATTTGAATTTCTTATAGATTAAATTATTATTAATATTATACATTTATATAGATTTATAAAAACCACCTCCTCCAGTGATGACAAGCTTTGTATATTATAAATATACGTCTGGCTAGCCGTTGAAGAACGATGGAGAGCAATAACTGAACAAAGTTAAGCCGATATTAAAATCTTCAAAGTAACATATCAGCAATAATAAACGGATGGCTGCGGTGCAAATTGTGATCGTCATAGATTGGAAAATTATTTGTACATTTTGATCTGAGTTCGAACAAAATATTGAAGCTTGATGAAATAATTAAATTAAAAAAACTTTGCTAATATTACTGGTAAGTTTTGTTTCACTTCTTACTGTGTACGTAACGTATAATTTAAAATAAATAAATTTAAAAAAATCGGTTTTTTAACTTTCAGAATTGCAACATTTACAGCAATTTAAATTGTTGCATTACTTGTTGCCTCCGATAATTAAACATAAATTAAAAGTGGCGGAGAAAAAATTTCATTGCAAACCATCATCCATTCAAGATTCCATGAATAGTATTTTTTTGATTTTGGAAAATAAAGCAAAAATCAACCAACAGATCTGTAATTTAAGGGATGAACATCTAGCGAAGAATTTAACCCTTCAACCAATAATAATCGAGATTATGCTAAACCAGTTGCCGAATAAATTTCGTTTAAGAGTAGATCAACATACAACATACATTCTACCTTTTATTTAGACTATCCACGTCAGTCATATAACGTATGATATTGTATTCAAAGTAATTTTTATGCAATAAACACGCGTTTTGATAAGTCTATGCAGCGAGCGGCATGTTTAATAACTGATTTATCCAACATTGGAAAACACAATTTTAAACAAATTTATTTAATTGCATTAATTAGATAATTTTAATTTATATTGTTATTTAAATATATATTTAAATTATTTTCTTTAATTATGCTACTGTATAATGTATCCGTGCTACGAGTGCGGTAATTTATTTGACACTGTGTCTGCATTTTGCAATCATATTGGAAAAAATATGCACGGAAAAGCTCGTTCAACACGTTTTCTAAATGGGGTTTTAGTAAGTGATTTCAAATTAACCAATATACGAATTATTTTAAAAGACACTTACTGACACAACACATATTAAATCAATCGAACGAATACACCTATAATTAAAATTCAAGAATTACATACATTAGAGCCAATTCCACAAACAATCAGTTCGTCTGGCAGTACTGTGGATTTATCAAATGTTGTAAATGATAGAAAATCTGTTTAGAAAATTTTGAAATTGTTATCAAGTTGGAACTATAATATTAAACAGTATCACAATTAATACTATCGAAGATTTTAAATATCTCCCAATTAATTTACATAAATTACAAAATTGTTTTAGTTATGCGAAGATCAAATATTTTTAACATTATAATTGAATTTTTAATTAATATACCAAGCCTAATGTTTGTATTATATTATGTGCCACATTTCGACGTTCAAGAAATAGTTAAACATTAACCAATAATATTTACTCTATCTGACTTTATGGCAATGCTATTGTATTATAATAATTATATGGTGATAGCTATAGCCTCATGGTGCCTAATTATTACAATATTTCTATGGTGTGGAAAAGTGACACATTGAAAGTGCAGGCCTGAAATATAATCAGTTTTCGTAAATTATATAAATGTATAACAAAATATTATTTATAAACATTTTATTTATGTTAAAATCATAAAACTTTTTGATCATGAACTACTCTAACTTTTCGTAATCTATCACTTTAAAACTATAATAAAGCTCAATCAAAAAATCCTAAAAAAAAATATTTTCTTTCGTACCAAAGGTTTCATTCACCTTACACAGCTCGTCCTTTAGACTTCTTCCTGAACAGAGGTCAAAAGAGAAATAATAATGTCCAGTAACTGGTAATTATACCAGATTAACAATTTGCAAATATTTGTTGAATTTGTTATAATTATTGTCATTTCTAACAGTGATTTGATGATTTCACAAAATTTAATGATTGTGAAATACATACCAAAAATAATACCAAAAATGTACACTGTTAAATTCAAAAATATTCCAATTGGATTTGTTTTGTAGTGAAATTGAAACACTTTTAGATAATCTTTAACATTTATACTAGAGAAGTCCCTGAATCCCTAATAGTGTCGCTGTAAAGATCAAATAATTTTCTAACAATTTCAGATAAACACGAGAAAATTGTGATATAATTCACTAAAGTTTTTTCAATTCTAAAGAAGGTTTTTTTAGACAAGGTTTCTACTTTTATATCTCCGAATCTAGAGATGTTCACGGGGTCTCACCTATATGGCTGAATAGCTAAGTCAAAACCTCACGTGTGTGGTGAATAAGGTTGAGATATGATGATTTGTAAATTGTCCAGCGTATTTTAAACAATAGTGGTTTTTGATTTATATCTATTTTCAAATTTTTCTGTTGCCGCTCCTTGAGATGTTCATAATTTTTTTAATGTATTTTGGGATAGCATAGATAAAATTCTAACATTGAAATAAACATGGTTATTTTATGAAAATATTTACTGTGCCATATACGACTTAGAAGTTTCATGAATTTGAATAAATTTTCAAATTTTATTTCACCGATCCTAGAGATGTTCACGGGGTCTCACCTACATGGTCAGATAGATCAGTCAAACCCCTATGTGGGTAATGAACGGTATCTAATTATGATGATTTTTAACTAGTCCAGAGACATTTTTACGTTTCCGGTTATATCGCCCATCCCAGAAATGTTCACGGGATCTCTTTCATATATTCGAATAGGTCAGACAATTTTCTATCAATATTGTGAAAATGGGACACGAATGATGATTTTCATCATGTTTTCCATAATTTACAACTTCTTCGTTTGCAATTTTACTCTCAATTGGAAATTTTGGTATTTTCTCCAATAGGATTTTTACCCAATTGACATTCCCAAATAAGCTACGAACCCGATTTATTGTGAAAACAATCAAATAACAAAAATCCTATGGATGTTCACAAGGTATCAATTGTGATGATATTTACTGGGCCATATATGACTTAGAAGTTTCATGAATTTCAATAAATTTTCAAATTTTATTTCCCCGATCCTAGAGATGTTCACGGGGTCTCACCTACATGGTCAGACCGATCAGTCAAACCCCTATGTGGGTAGTAAACGGGATCTGATTATGATGATTTTTAACTAGTCCAGAGACATTTTTACGTGCCCACAAACTAAAAATAACTTATATGGCCGCAGAAAATCGAAAAATTATAGTGAAAATTCTAATCCATCAATTTTCCCCAGATTTTCCAGGTAGTCTCAGTATGACCTAAGCTATTAGAAAAACAACCGAAAGGATTTTTTACTAGTGGAAGTTTTTGAGATATTGGCCAAAAACTAGAAATAACTGATAGAGCCGCAGAAAATCAAAAAGTTTTAGTGAAAATTCTAATCCACCAATTTTCCTGGTAGTCTCAGTATGACCTGAGCTATTCGAAAACAATCGAAAGTATTGGGTACTAGTTGAAGTTTTTGAGATATTGGCCAAAAACTGAAAATAAACTATTAAAAAAATTTAAATTTTCAAAAGTATTGGTGAGATGGCCTAGTTCAGTCCAACATGAATAGATCCTAGAATTTTGTCCTAAGGTTTGGACCTCTGATCAATACTTTTATCCAAATTTCATCGTGAAAGACGGAATATTGTTAAATTTCAAGATTTAATTTACCGTGTTCCTTTACTTCGGAGATCAATCAATTTGTCATTTTAAGGATCATTTTTAATATTTTATTCCGCTGGGATGTTTTATTTAGTGAAAAAAGAGATACAAAAGGAATAAGAAATTTCTAATTATATAACAAAATAAATTCTCTATTGTGATTGAGCTGCCACTTGCGGCGAGTAACGAAAACTCTTATTTTCCGCTGAGAAATGTCCGCTAACTTAAACAGCATATGAAAATCATCATTCGTGTTCCATTTTCACAATATTGATAGAAAATTGTCTGACCTATTCGAATATATGAAAGAGATCCCGTGAACATTTCTGGGATGGGCGATATAACCGGAAACGTAAAAATGTCTCTGGACTAGTTAAAAATCATCATAATTAGATACCGTTCATTACCCACATAGGGGTTTGACTGATCTATCTGACCATGTAGGTGAGACCCCGTGAACATCTCTAGATTCGGAGATATAAAAGTAGAAACATTGTCTAAAATAACCTTCTTTATAGAATTAAAAAAATTTTAGTAAATTGTATCACAATTTTCTCGTGTTTATCTAAAATTGTTAGAAAATCATTTGATCGTTACAGCGACACTATTAGGGATTCAGGGACTTCTCTAGTATAAATGTTAAAGATTATCTAAAAGTGTTTCAATTTCACAACAAAACAAATCCAATTGGAATATTTTTGAATTTAACAGTGTACATTTTTGGTATTATTTTTGGTATGTATTTCACAATCATAAAATTTAAATATTATCAATGTTTGTAAATATCATCATTTGTAATATTTATTTGTTTATAACACAAGAATGGCAATTTTTTTGTAGAATTTACTAGGAGTACAAATTATTTGTAAATACTACCGTTTCCAACATTTATTTATTGACTTTACAAGCATTGCAATTTACTTGTAGTACTTGTTAATATTACAATTTTGTTGTTGGCTGAAAATCGTACTCGGAAATTGCTGAATTTATCGTTTTTTGTAGATTCAAACAATTTTTTCTCTCAGTGTGTTCATGCTGTGCCATAAGTGTTCTTGTCGACTTCTTCTTCAAATAATACATTGCATATTTGCATCGGACTTCCCATAGTATTGCTGATATTTTTTTCGACAAAAGGTACCGGCAGAAGTTCTGAAGATATTCATCGGAAATTATGTTCTGGGGAAATCGAATAGATTTTGTGCTCAAATGTCGTTACATATTGGAACTGTTAGCAAACCAACATTTTATTAGATTACTACAGTGGTTGTTTTTTAGGACGCATCAAACACTACTCGTTGTTTGGTGGTAGTACTTTTCTGCCTAGTGTGGCATAAAATACTTCAACCCTCTGTAGTTCAGGCCATTGTATTACAACCATGTGATCCAGTTAAGTATATGCTTCAATATATTTTCTATACTCGTCATGGTAGTCTACGATCGAGAGGATTTGTTTGTTATTGTCTGTAGGAGTTTGTTTATTCTAGAGTGACCGAATGAGAGTAGTTGGGTGATGATGTTGTTGAAATAAAAAATCGCGTGTAAATCTGTAAAGAATTTTCAACTTGTTAGTACTTTATCAATACTTCCGTTAGATTTCCATTCCTATTGCTGATAACTTCGAAGTTGGGTTTCGATTAGTTCTTAATATGGGCTACGTTATAATGTAAAAAGAGTTCAGCTCTTTTAATGCGTAATGTTGAGCTGCGTTTTTCCTAGGTCAAACTGGCAGTGCCGTTGGACAGAGCAATGCGATATTACATGTGATTTAATTGTTATGTTAGATTTTCTCGTGTTTCTCTCTGTCCTGTTTCTTCCTGTATTCTGCACTCTCCTAATTTAAAATTAATAGCATTCTGAGATATCTTAATAAGTTTAATATATACGTTCAATCCAACATTTGCATGTTACAAAGCAAACTCACAGAATTCTTTTAACTAAGCAATCAAATCAAATAAACACCATTTAAATAATTATATAAAAGTGATATGATGGCCGCACTATTATTATTCGAATTAAATATTAATCGATGTTTGCATTATAATTCCATCATGTGTAAAAAAAAGTCACCCAACAAATTATAGCTCTCCGCATGAATTATAAACGAATTATTAAACAATGATTGTTATCAAAGCTGCGTACTCGTATATATGGAATGTACATAGAAACTATAACAAAACTATTTTTGTCTACTCGGGTGCGCGCGCGATAACAATCATGTCAAATTATTTGGTTTTTTGTGTGTTGATCAAACAAATTTCTAGGTAATTAAACCATAATTATGTAATGTGTATTATACCCATATTACAGTTTGTTATCTAATCTTGTATTGTGTCCTTTTTTGTTTCGGGATTGGTAACACAAAAATGTTGTGGTCGATATCTTAGAATCCAATCTGTCTCTCTCTATATACATATATACATATAGCTACATGAGTATATACGGTAGTTTAAGTTTTCGGGTAATTTTTTTTAACAAATTACACAAAATTGATATAGAAACCGAATAGTATAGGTTGTAAGTATTTGGATACACATTAAGATGATTATCTGTAACGAATACTACTCGGTCTTGATTGTTTTATAAATTTTATAGATTTGGTGTGTCTCTAAGCGCACATGTAATATTATAACATTCTGTAAGCTACTGGTTTATACATATATATGGTTTAATGACAGTTATCTAGATAAGAGTTTTGTGTCTGTGCGGTTGCTGGAATTTCAAATAGTTACTTTGTATTTCGGTTTTGTAGTTTTACTTAGCTTAATCAAACAAAATTATTCATAAAGTATGGGCTACTTGAGTATTGCTGCTTGCTGGTGGTTTTGAAACGCTGCAATAAAAATACCAAAAATTATTATTTTCAAAATGAACGCAAAATAATACTTAAAATTTAATGCGAAATCCAATAATTAAATATAATAAATCTGCATTTGTTAAATTTTTTACGAGCCTCGTCCTAAATTAATGGATCACCATCCTTCGATCAGCATTCTTCGAACACATTGGAAAATTGAGTGTATGTTCTGACCTTCGCAAAAAATTCAGAATTATTTGTTATGAGTTTTAAATAAAATCTGTACACTTCGATTCATAACGTATGCCCGCAATTGATTGATTTTTTAAAAACTCACTGTAGAAAATTCCAGAAAAGTTATTACTACAAACTCAGGTTTTTCAAATTGTTGTAATTTCATTATTGAGCCACTTTTTATTTTGCTCGCTCCGGCTAATAAATGAACAATAATTTTAATTTTAATTAGTTTCTTGAATAGCCAAGTGTTGCACAAAGAACTTGATAAGTTTAATGTGGTTATTTTGCCTGAAAATATCTAAATTAAAACATTTTGTTAACTAAGGTCTAACAATTCGTTCCTAGAATGAAACCATCCTACAACTGCTGCAAATGTTTTTTGAGAATAACTTGTTTACTGAACGAAATACATGGTACCTGGCTACGGCCGCCAATAGTTTTACCTGGACCATTAGCCGCTCAAACATAATTCTTCAACTAAATACGTCAAAAATCATACGCGTGAAATATTTCCTAACTTTATCCTAAGTTAAAAAAAATTTAGGAAAGGCTTAGGAAAAACTTCACACCCCTGTATACCGGAATGAAATAGTTCCTAAATAAATTCTAAGTAAAAATCGTATTTGTGTATTAGTAAACAAACACCAAAAAACAAAAATTTAGGCAAAGCTAGTTAAATATGCAATTTTGAATAACTGGTTTTACTGATAGATTTAAAATTTCAAAACTAGGAATTTTCACTTTGTACTAGACCCAATCTAACTAGAAAACATGAGTTTTCCGGAAAAATTAGGGGAACACTGGGTTTAATATTTAAAAGTTGTAGAGGTAAAAATTTAAGTGAAAACCCTCTGTCCTAAGATACTTCTAAGAGGTTAAAACTCTAGGAATAGGTGTTTTCACTTTGTACTAGACACAATCCAACTAGAAAACATGAGTTTTCTGGAAAAATTAGGGGAACAAGGGGTTTAATATTCAAAAGTTGTAGAGGTAAATTTCGAAGTAACAACCCTCTGTTCAAAGATACTTCTAAGAGGTTACAACTCTTGGGATATTTGTTTTCACTTTGTACTAGACCCAATCTAACTAGAAACATGAACATACCCTCCCAAAAAATAATAATACGAAAAAATATCAATGAAAATATGCTAGTTTTGTGAGAGTATAAAAGCAAGGAATATTTTTGCATCGTGCCATTGCTTATTCGTTTTTTGTATGGTGCATGTCGTATTTTTGTAAATACATACCAAATACATTTACAGAATGAAACCGTTTGACGCAAGAAAGGTTAAGAGAAACCATGCAATTCGTGCTAATCTTTCTAATATGATAACAAGTCAAAACTCACCTATTATCATTGAACTTTGCCAAAACATGAACATTAAATGCAATAAAATTAATTTTCAAAGAATATTTAATATTTGGCGTAAAATTAAGATGGATATCAAAGCGACTAACGTTGACATCACAGATTCTAAAGAGTGCGAAACGAATGAGTCTATGACAATTACACAGGGTCAACAAGAACCTATCGGTTCTAAAAATATTCGTCATAAATTACGTTCAAACGAAACACAAGATCCCGAACTAAATAAGCACCTTCTTGTTTTGGATGAACCGCCTATTGCGTCTGATGTAGTGACACCCACAAACATCAAATTCGTCACTTTAGAAAATATTTTGGAATCCACGGTTACTGCGGAGACAGAAATTTCCAAACCAAATTCTATTATTTCGAACTCATGTTTTCTAGTTGAATTAGGTCGAGTACATAGTGAAAACACCTATTTGAAGAGTTGTAACCTCCTGGAAGTATCTTAGGACAGAGGGTTATTACTTCAATTTTTGCCTCTACAACTTTCGAATATTAAACCCAGTGTTCCCCTAATTTTTCCGGAAAACTCATGGTTTATAGTTGGATTTGGTCAAGTACAAAGTGTAAACACCTATCCCAAGAGTTGTAACCTCTTAGAAGTATCTTAGGACAGGGGGTTTTTCTTCAATTTTTGCCTCTAAAACCTTTTTAATATTAAACCCAGTGTTCCCCTAATTTTTCCGGAAAACTCATGTTTTATAGTTGGATTGGGTCTAGCACAAAATGGAAATACGTATCGCAAGATTTGTACCTCTTAGAAGTATCTTAGGATAGAGGGTTTTTACAACTACAACTTTTGAATATTACACACAGTGTCCCCCTAATTTTTCCGGAAAACTCATGTTTTCTAGTTGGATTGGGTCTAGTAAAAAGTTGAAACACCTATTTCAAAAGTTGTAACCCATTAGAAGTATCTTAGGACGGAGAGTTTTTACTTCAACTTTTGCCTCTACAACTTTTGAATATTAAACCCAGTGTTCCCCTAATTTTTCCAGAAAACTCATGTATTCTAGTTGGATTTGGTCTAGTACAAAAAGAAAACACCTATCCCAAGAGTTGTAACCTCTTAGAAGTATCTTAGGACAGATTGTTTTACTTCAATTTTTGCTTCTAAAACTATTGGATATTAAACCCAGTGTTCCCCTAATTTTTCCGGAATACTAATGGTTTCTAGTTGGATTGGATCTAGTGCAATGTGAAAACATCTATCTCAAGAGTTGTAATCTCTTAGAAGTATCATCGGATAGAGGGTTTTTACAACTACAAGTTTTGAATATTAAACCCAGTATTCCCCTAATGTTTCCGGAAAACTCATGTTTTCTAGTTGAATTGGGTCTAGCACAAAATGAAAGCACCTATCATAGGTATTGTAACCAAATTTTTTAGGGTTTCAAATACAATTGAATGCAATTAACAAATATTTATATTTTTTGTTGCGAAAGAAATTCGTTATGTAAAATATAGTTTCACCTAAATGTTGATTTTGGGTGTTTATTGACTAAACATATACAGATTTTTTTACTTAGGAATTATTTAGGAATTATTTCATTCCGGTCAAAAATCACTACCTTTCAAATGATGTTGAACACCTGGAATATATATCAAACTGGAACCAAGTACCGCGCTAGATCAATTCTTTAGGCCACAAGGTCCGATATTCCGGGATCTTAAGTCGTTTTGGCGAAATGAAAGAACTTCGTTGGAAAAGTTTTCAAATTTAAATTTTTTTCTAAAACCAAAGGAACATTTTCAACATGTTTGTTATTTGTACAAAACTGGACCCTATTAAAGTTAGCCACAAGTTACCATGCAATTCCACCCGAAATATTATGTAAATGCCGAAAAATATATGACTCAAAATACCTAGTACCTAGTATACCTAGTACCTAGCACTATCATCTCCAAATAATCACGCACTATCCCAAAAATTTGTCAGGAGCAATATAATTTTACCAAATCGGTCTTAACCATATGTCCTATAAATTACAATATTTTTTATAAAATTTTATATTCTCAAAGAATTAGGAGCTAACTAAGAAAAGCTAAAACGAAAAAAGAAGTGATAAAAAGAATTTATTATTTTTGGTATGCCAAAGTAATGCATGTGCTTGTTACACAAAATAATTGACTCGATTTACACTCATTTGTTTGAATATATTATATTTGATGCCAGTTTATTAATTATGATGCAAATCCTCGTCGCCACAAAATTTTTATTTGTTCCACTTTCACAAATGCTTCGGTTTTCATACACATTTATTCAAAAATATGATTTTTGTTTCCAATTTATTTTTTTATTTATTTCATTTTGTTCAACAGAATGAATTTTTAGTGTTGACGATCTATTATTTTGGAAGCCACTTGTAAGGTTGATACTCTATCATTTATGGTCGTTCAAACTAGTTATTGCAAACGTTGCGTCAAATTTTATATTTTACACCAATTTTTTACAATATTTTGCTTTGATCTTCAAATGTAATTGTTTCTGTTCCCTTAAATGTGTACCTAAAAATTATTTAAGGTGTTAATATAATTTCTTTTTTCAAAACATGTTTGTTTCTGGTTTCACACAATTTTTGGAGCCAGATAATTGTTTTTTTGCTGGTCATTAATTTGCGCCACCTTATTAGGTTTGGTATGCCAAATAATAATTTTTTAGGTGCTGACTATATATTAGCCAACAAATTATGCCTAAACTTTATCCACATGGTGAAAAAATTCTCGCATCCAAATAATATGTTTGTTTTTTGCTTTTTTCCTTTAATCTGTTTTGAGGCCTAGGCACTCCCAACTCTTTCAGGGTTCACTTTCCCCGTCCTACTTTTTGCCGTCCTACCGTTTGCTAGCCAATTCGAGGATGTACGGCTATAGGTCCGATTTTCGTAGAACCAAATGCATATTGCTTAGCTCCACGTTCTGCGTCCCACGGGGGATCATAGTTATGTTAATTTTCATCACGGATCGTAGTCTGATGATGGAAAATCCCTTTAGGGAAAATTTCTATAGGAATTCGAACCCAGTATCTTTCGATCGAAACAACAAAGCTTTAACCACTGTGCCGTTTGGTCGATAATAATATGTTTCATCCACCTCTATAAATAATTTTGTGTTTTGCGTGTACTGTTAAAGATAGCAGAAATATCACAGCCGGAAAAGTAGGTAAGGCAGATTTTGGTGTGTCATAATTAATGAAATTTTGGTTGCAGCAAAGAAGTCACCGAAAAATGTTCCTATAATGGAAATGAAAAATAACATAAATTTACCAAAACATCGACAAAACTGGCCGAAAACCAAATAATCGATAATACAGATTATGTTTTAAAAAGTTTTTTTTAAATCAAACGAAATAAAATCGTATTGATTGAATGTGCATCGCTAAACATATTTTGCCAGTTATCCATATCAATCTTACTTTAACTGTAAGTAAGCTGAAATTAGCGAAAATCGATAATGCAGAAAGTGTCTTTGATATCTCAGCCGAAAATATAATATGTTATAAATATGTCAAGTATTACTATTCTTCAGCAGAAAGTTATCAGCCGATAGTTTTGGGCTGAAAGTATTTATGTATACTAAAAATATTTATTTTAAAACTAATTCAAAAATTTCAACTGAAACCGTTAAATCCAAAACATTAAACTATATTTTGAAGAGCATTATTTAATGTACGAAAAAATTAAATTTCCTATTGGAAAACTAGTTTCATACATAAAAAAATGTAAAAAATTAAAAATTTCAACGTTTCAAGTGTTTCGGTTGAAAAGTAATTCAAATGGAAGATCTTACTCGTAGTAATGGTTACCTCTTGAAAATATTGCTGATTTTTTATTATGTTAAGTCTGCGAAAAATCGTTTGAAACATAATTTGAAAATTTCAAAAAATTGAAAGTTTGAAGTTGCATAATTGGAAGGTAATTTAAATGAAGGTCTAAGTGATGGTAACATACAGGGGTAACCATCACTTAAATCTTTTATTTCAATTACTTTTCAACTATGACAATTTAAACATTCAATTTTTAAATATTTTCTAATTTTGTATTTATGATATATTCAAACTAGTTCTCCCAGGCTTTCAACAAGAAAGGTGACCCAAAATTCTCTAAGCTCAAACCATCACTAAGACCGTTCATTTCATTTACCTTTCAACCATGACATTCGAAACGTCAAATTTAAAATAATTCAAACTAGTTTTCCAAAGAATTTCCAGGTATAAAGTGACATCATATTGTTTCCAGAGCTAACTATCACTAGGACCTTTCATTTACTCATTTACTTGAATTTCTTCGCAACCATGACACTTTAATCGTTTATTTTTAAGATATTTTCAAATTTTGTTTGTATGTTCCCAGGCTCTTCGAAGGTAACCATCACTAAGAACTTCTTTATCATTTACTATTCAATCAAAACAGTTGAAACTTTCTTTGAATAAATCTACGGGCGACTTTCCGTTTTCGATTACATTTTCGACATACCAAGACCGGTGTGTTAAAGTTAAATTTGGAATCGTTTCGTTTTTAAGTATTGTTTCATCCCAAGACCTTGGCCTTCTCTTTCTAGATAAAGCAGTCGTTGGCTTTTCTGAAACATTTTCTGTTGACACACACTCAACAGGTTCATTCCCTCCAACTTCACAATTCAACTCCTCAAAAATTTCGGTGTCAGTTTGAACGATTGAGGTAGTAATATAATTTGTTAAATCAATATGTTCGCCTTCAATTATACCATTTAACGAACAAATATCCTGTACCAGCAAATATGTATACGAATACAATCGTATTAAAATTCACGAATCAATAATGAAAAATCCCGATTTAGGTATTATAAATTAAAAATCATCACAGACTCATTTTGGCCGCTGTATGCAAATGACAGTAATTTGCTCTATTTACTACTCTTTTAATTTTTTCACTCAAATAATGTTTCTAGGGTACGCTCTGTGACATCAATTGCAACAAACTTCAGAAAATGAATATGCGTTTACATGGTACGATAAATACAAAATTTGCATTTTAGTGTAATTTGAGACTTACGCTAGGCACTGGTGGGTTATTAAATTGGAAACTATAATTTAAGCCATTTCTACATATGAGCGGATTTACATTTCACGCACCTAATCGAAAAAGTATTGAAATCTTTTATAAATTGTTTTGGTCGCAATAGAAAGGTTTTATTGTTGTTATTTTTTATCATTTCAAAGTCGCATTATATTTATATTTCTGCCTTAAATGCATATTTACGTGAAATATGTCCTAATCTGTCCTAGCAATATGAAGTGTTTCCTAAAACCTAACCATGTTTGAAAGTTTAGTGAAAATAATAGATAAAATAACGTTTACCTTCAATGTGGCGGAATGTTGGCCATTTTGAAATATAAACACATGCCAACACTATGGCAAAATAAATTTAAACTGCCTTGATTTCGATTGATATTTTCCTACTCTAAAAATAGTACACGCATTGTATAACCTCATTTTATATCAATGGAACAGAAATGAACTACTACTCGATGTTTATCACTCTTCCTCGAACAAAGTGTTTTGTTGAATTCAAAAAATTCCTCATCAGATGAAACTGAGGACAATAATGTTGATGTCGTGAAGTAAATGTCATTTAAAATTGCCTCCAGCGTAATACTCGAATTAAAGTTATTATCCCGATTATTAAACACGTATGTCTTCACAAATAGAAAAAATGTCGTATGACAACAACAAAAAATGACTGCTTTAAACCTGCGCCGACCAAACTAGCGCGCCTCAATCAAACCGGTACTATAATTTGTTAACTGTTCGCGATGTTCTAACATCATCCTTTATCTCATCCCTATCTCCATCGTTTAATTTATCAGAGTTTATGTCTCGTTTCTGAATCTACATTATCTCTGTTTCAAATATTATATCATTTACCAGCCTGAGATTGAAACATGATGATGTTAGAAACAATTATTTTTGAAACTAGAATGAAATTGGTGAAATAGGCAGGTATTGTTCAAATGTATTCTAGTAGGTTGTGATAGCAATAGGGAAGAAATAATTGAAAACCGAAACAGAATTTAAATTATTTCTAACAGAAAGACAAATTCACACCCGTTTCAGCCGCTCCTAACCTGGAGGACAGACGCTGATTTGGTGTGGGGATTTGGGATTTGTTGGATGAGGGTTTATGTCGGTTGTGTGTGTGGCAGTGAGTGGGTGTTATTGGGTGATGATATGGGTGGTGTCGAATAGGGTGGTGTGGGTGAGATGGGTTTTAGGGGTTTGAATTTGATGGGTGGGAGTAGTAATAATGTTTAGGTGTGGTGGTTTGCGGTCTGTTGAGGTCGGTTGAGTTATGGTGGAATAGGATCGGTTGGGCTGGGTGTACATGGGGTTAGGTGGGTGTGGGTGTGTGTGGTTGGGTATGCGCGGGTGTAGGTGCTTTTGGGTAGATGTGGGTGGAGAAGATGGAGGGATTGGGGTAGATGAGGTGTGGTGTAGGTGGGGTGTGGTACGTGGAGTAGTTTGGAGTGGGAAGGATATAATTTATTCTCTTTCATTTTCCGGACATTATTAATAGTGTAACTTGTGACATACTACTCATTCCATAGATATTAGTGTGATTTATACATCTAGGTGGCAATGCATGGCCAATCCATTTGTTATAATAATAAAACTGATACTATTAATATTAATTATTTTATTGCATTCATTAATTTTTTATTTAGATTCCTGCTTCAGAAGAAGAATGGAAAGTTCTATCTGATGATTTCGGTAAACAAAACGGAATTACGATCATTGCCTGGGTGAAATCGACGGTAAACATATCGAAATAATTAAACCACAGGAATCTGGGCTCGTATTATTTCAACTACAAACATACGTTCAGTATTGTTGTAATGGCTGGAGTATTAGAGGTGCCAGATATTGGGGCCAATGGGCGAGTGTCAGATGGAGAAGAGTTTTCAAACTCAACTTTTTACAAGAATTTTCAAGAAAATAAAATCAAGATTCCAGAGCCTCATTACTTACCAGAAATCACTGGCAAAATGCTATATGTTTTTGTGGCAGATGACGCATTTCCGATTTCTAACAATTTGATGAAACCTTATCCACAAAGGAATTTAAGTAGAGATAAGCGTATTTTTAACTATAGATTCTCCAGGGCACGTAGAATCATAGAAAATACATTTGGGGTATTAGCATCGCGGTTTTGTATACTACTATGAACAATTAATTTTAGTCCTGTAAAAACCGCAACAATTGTTCGTACTTTGGGTTACATAATTTTCTAAGAAAAAATAAAATGGACGACATATTTTTAAATGAAAATTTTGATACTGGAAATATGAAATACTGAAATATGAATACAGTAATTATCAAACCAAGAAGCTGGAAAAGTGTAAATCAACGATTAAGTCTATTACAACCTTGCCAAGGAATAAATGCACCTATGACGGCTAAAGAAATAATAGATAAGTTTTGTTATTATTTGAACAAAGCTGGAGTAATACAAACCCTCTCCTTGTCTAGATTTTTCAAATAACCGTTATTTTTCGAGTAACTGGGGCTTCCTACTATAAGAAAATTTAATTTCCAGCTGTGGCAGCCATTTGCGTTTATTCAAAGAAAATTCATGAGAAATCCGGTTTCAATCGTAGTCAATTTGTCAATCAAAAACATTGAATACTAACCCCCTCCTTGGCTAGATTCGTCGAAGAACCGTTATTGTTCGAGTAACTGGGGCTTCCTACTATAAGAAAATTTTATTTTCAAGTGTGATAGCCATCTGCATTTATTCAAAGAAAATCCATGAAAATTCCGGTTTCAATAGTATAGTCAACCAAAAACATTGAATACTAACCCCCTCCTTGTCTAGATTTGTCAAAAAACAGTTATTTTTCGAGTAATTGAGGCCCTCTACTATAAGAAAATTGTAATTCCTGTTGTGTTTGCAGTTTTGCTTTATTTTTTACTTTTTTATTTTGTGCATACGAATTTTTTTGTAAAAATTTATACGTAGTTGCGGATTACCAAAATTTTATGATATAAAATATAACACAATACAAATCTCTTAGAATTAAATTTTGTTCTTAACATTATAATGCTGATTTTTATTGCTGCAAAAAAAAAACAGTTTGTCGCTTCACCACAAAATCTTGATACAATAAAATTTTCACTCGCTATTTCGCCTCATACCAAATTTTAATGCATATTGGTCGAACGTAATCCAATTTCTAATGTCGCCTAAATGTAGAGTTTTTTATTTTATTCCATAATTGCTAATACATTCTCACTATATAAATGTTTTTGTTGTTGGTTTAGGAAAGTTTGTTGGTTTAGGCATTTAAACCAGAATTCGGCGACCCAGAGAATCATTTACCTGCTTTTTTTTTATTTGCCTGAAAAACGAATATTTTCAAGCTTTCTCATGATTCATTATTCATATTTAATATCTGCTAAGTAGGCGCAACGTGAGCATAGCTCCTGAATGTCTACACAGAAAAAAATAAATTTTGTTAAATTAATAAATTACTGGTTTTCAATTTTGTATAATTTTTTTTATATATTTGATAAAATTAGTAATGCTTGCAATAACTATTTGTATAAAAAGCATTAGCCTTTAATTAAAGTTTTTTATTTGACAAATTAAATAAAAATGTGCAAAATATGATTTTCAAATTAGCCATTTTATACAAAATGTAAGAAATGTATAAATTTGCTTTTATGTCTATAAAATTTACTTACTGGCTTAAAAAATAATTTATATTTTTTTTATATACTGTTATAATACCTCATTGCTCCTAGAAAATTTTAATTTCATATACATCATTTATATAATATCAGAATTCCAAATTTTTTATAGTTCACACTTGAGGCTCACATGAGAAAATTTAAGAGTTATCGTTGTATGAATTCTACTTCAAAAATTTCATCGTTTTTCCTGTAGTTACAGAGAAAAATTTATAATTTTGTTCAAGACATTGCAAAACTGTTAAACACTCAATCATAAGATCAATTCTTAAAAAAAATTAGCTGACAAAAAAAACATCAGGTATGTTTAGCTATACTTTCTTCCGGGGATTAAAGGCACACAAATAACCCTTTAAAACCAAATTTGACTGGCTTAAGACTTTACTCGGACTCAGTAAACAGATACAAAGTACATGCAAAAATTTATTAGGAAAACGCGAAACTTCTGCAAAGTAATTCGAAGATTGATCACTATTTCAACTTACAGTTTTGCTTTGATAGTCTTATAAGTATTTGTTTGTACGGGATCCCAAATTACGGGTTAGAAAATGGATTTTTGTTTAGAATTAGTTAGTAGAAATTGAGTCAGAGTTAGCATTCACGCACGCTGATCGTTTTCTTAAATTGTGTATTATTTAACCGTGCATTAAGGCAAATGAGTTCCTCCTGTTTTCATAAATTATACACCTCATTTTCATTTTATTAAAATCGTTCATAAATTATAAAACCATTGGTAAAAATATTAATAATCATAAGTCTTGTTATGAACTTGACTCAGGAATTTATGACTGACATGTTTTTATGTCATCGATTTATGGCTTTCAAAAATAAGTTATCATTTTCATACATTTTGTAAAAATCAGAAAACCGAAATATTGGCGTTTACAAAAGCACATTTATTCTAGTATTCAGTATCGAAATTTTATGCCGACAGGATGTCACTAACTAAGTTAGTTTGGAGGTTAAATATTCAGGTAAAATAAACATCGGCGATAATTTCGAGATATTTTAATATATCCATTCAAATTATCACTTACAGATGGTGATGCAGAAATACCCGAGAATATGAGGGTCATGTAAAACCGCTAATTAGAAGAACCCGATCCACTTGGTCAAAAATAGATTGGAGCATCTAGTGTATACCTGTACGATGCTTAACAACCCACTCAGCACTCGAAAATGCCTCAACCAACTGGTGAGTTTAATGGAAAATAATTATTAGTTTGCGATAATAGTTTAATCACTTCTCTTTTCAGGTTTTTGGAAACTTGTGCCGGCAGAATTTTTCATTACAAGAGGTGCTCCTGGAAATCCAGCGTAAATTGTTGCAATTATCAACCAAAAATATTTCATTAATTTTAAAAGTTATGTTTGTTTGAAAAAAATCTAAGTTCATTATAAAAAATAAATTCATAAAATTAAATAAAAATTCTATGTTTTCATTAAGATTGAGTTATTAAATCGAAAGAGGTTTGTATGTTGACAATACATTTTGTATAAGCTAGAAAACGAAAGATATAGTTTGCATAAAATCAGGTTATCGTATCAATAAGGAGTTTCTTTAAAAATGATTAATTTTGCATCATAAGCAAGCAGGATTATTATAGATTACTGAAACTGAACTTCAGTTTGAAAACATTAGTAACATTCGCATAAATCGATTTATCAAAGTGATGAACCACTAGTACTAATTTTTAAAAAACTATTTATCATATTCATAATTTTCTTATAAACACTATAAACTGTTCATACTTTCTTCCACATTTGCTTTTCCCCTTAAACCGATGAAAAAAATTATCAATTTTGTCAATTTTACTTATGGGTTGCGTTTTTTATCAATAATACTAATATTTTATCAATTTTACTAAGTTATTTTTTTCTGTGAACAAAGCCTGTCTAAAAGATTGGCAAACTAAGTTTCAATTTACCATTTTTATTGGCAATTTGTTTTTAGCCTAACAGTAGGTTTCAAAGTGGAGGAATTAATTAGCAAACAATTGTTTCTCTCGAATAACTTTAAAGTGGAAATTGTATCCAAAAATTTCTCGGATAATGTGGCCAAAGCTTTTCTGTGTTTTTCGGATAATAAGAAAAACTTAGGTGTAACCATTACAAATGGGGCAGCTACAATATGGGTCAAGTAGAAATTGAGGTCGTGGTTCACAGCATACAAAAAATAAAAAATTATATCTGTGCTTTGGCACTTATATTGGTCTATTGTTTTTGAGCCGAATACCAACGTACATCGATTAAGTCGTCACCCAAAATAACCAAAAAACTGAACATTATACCACAAGCAAACAGCAAATAACATATAATCTAGAGAGTTAAACTTAAGTGGCATTTTTCCTACCAAAGATATGTATCAAATCCGATTCCTGTATACTTCTGTAGACGTCATCACAACCGTTTCATGTAATACGAAAGTGCTAATTCGTTTCTAAATAGTGTAACGCAGTATTGACATTAGTTAATTACTCTATTGCGTGCATTGCCAGGTACAAAAGAAAAATTCCTTATGGATTAAAAACACAGAACTTACATACCTCTTATAAAATTCTTTATGTGGTTCTACCGGTTTAGCATTTCATTATAAATGCATATACAAAACTATATATAATTAGCTCTTACGTCCATATATAATTAGACATGTTTATTTGAAAAATAACAAATAAATCCAACAATTGAACTTTCCTTAGCTTATCAGGCAAAAAGACTTTTACAATAACAAAAAACCCAATAATTTGCGTGATTATTTAATAACAGGTATATGTGATGGATATGGCGCGCATATAACATATGGATTTACTCACATAATACGGCTGTAAGTTAATATCGCATTTATGCAGTAATAATTTACTTGTAATATAACGCAAGTGGCCCTCGCATAATAATTGCAAATGCCAATTTAATATTTTTGCCCACACTCCAACCGTATTTTGCGTATTGAATCCGCCTCATCAATATTGCACTAAAATGAAAATACCGCCGACCATATATTATACCGATGATTTTCCAATTATCTACTAATAATTTCATAATTTGATGAATTATAATAGTATAGTGCGTCAAAATTTTCCTTTCGTCCATTTGTATAGGTACTAAGTTGAAATGTGGTATGCGAGAGTGGAAAATTTATAAAGTTCTATAATTGGATGGGATTGGTCGATTGTTGAATTTTTTATTGTTTTCAATAGTAAAATATTTAATTGTATATACAGGTTGGTGATGGTTTGTTTGTTTGATAATTACTTGGAATAATTAGAGTCAATTTATTATAGTTATATGCAGATGAAAAGCACTTAAGGTTTTGAAATACTTCGCCTAACTGAAAAAAGAAAATCCGCAATTTGCATGCTAATAATTTCTAGGTGCGTACATTATTATTAGCGTAATATACATGTACAGAGAAAATAACTAGAAACATTATCGCAATCGACTTGATCCATTTCATTTTCAGTTTAATTATCTATATTTTAATCATATGGTATTTTGTGTTAATTTAATTAAGATCTGCACACCTATAAATTAACTAATCTAGGAAATAACAGTATACGAACACCCGCCAATTGTATACGAGTATATGTTTGCAATTACGGAATTATCGCGACCTGATTTATAAAAATATTTAAAATTATTAAAAGTTAGCCCACCCGCACTTGCACGCGTGTAAATCTAATTCTTAACCAGACACCCGACCAAATATAATTATAAATCCAATTTATTGATATTCTCGAGTGCCTCGCGTAAATGGGTTTTCTTCTTCATCCTCTCGCTGTATATATACTCGTATATATATATAAAATTGGGTATAAAAATGTCAACACACTCGATATATGTATAGAACGAAAAAAATAAATAAAACACTTGACATTTTCCTAACAAATTTTCACCCATTCAAAATAAAAGAAAAAAAATTTGAATAATTTTCTGCTGTGTCGCCTTAAAAAAAAATCTTCTCGACTCTCTATAATATGTGAAATGAAAATTCATCGCGCAAACACAAATCCATCAACATGCAAATTGATTATATTTTTCCTCACGTACTTTATATGCGCGAGTACGATTCTCGACTGTGTTGTTGTTGCACGTTGGTGCCTCCAAAATAAATTGGGTGGTCACACAAATTAGCGTTGCGGGTCTCCTATATACTTTAATTACCTCTAAATTTTAATATTTTGATGAGTTATTACCACAATATATACTTAGTGCGACGATGATGAAGTTGATGATAATGAGGTTGGTGTATAGTGAGCGGGGTGGTCGCCCATCTCGCGGTGCGTATATCGCACGACGCGTGAAGTCTTTAATTTTAAAATTAACTCTTACATATTGATTGATAATTACTCGTACGTATAATTTTTTTGGAGAACATAAAAATTATTTTTAACGGAAATGTTTTATGTTTATGTTGATGATATGATTGTCATTTAATTTTTCGGTTTAATTAACTCATTTCAGAAAATCGTTTTTGTCGTGGTCGCGTCGAGATGTGTTGAGAAATGTCTAAATGGAATTTATTTTTGGTTTCTGTGAAATTAAATTTAAAGGTTAAAATTGAACATTTAAATTTAAATTATAGATCGCCCAAGATGAATTTTTAATGGCATTTTCAAAATTAATAAAAAGTTGGTTTTACTAAAAAAATGTATGCCACAGTGAGCCACCATTACATAAATCTGGTTCTAAGAAATCAGGAATCAGTCCGTAATAAATCGTGAAGATTGGTATATGTGTATGTTCTGCCAATGAACATGGTTGTTATTTATTTAAGGCTTGATTCGCTGTTTGTAAAAATCTGGCCTCTGGATAGATTTCTGTACTTAGGTGAGTAGTTGGTTTACCACTGGTGAGCTCCAAATATTCACTGAGAATTAAACCAACTGTTGTTATGCGTTCATAATTCAATTCTATTTATTACCTCGATAAACCGGGCTTTTTATACATGAAAATTGCTTACACACAATACAATATACAAACAATTAACAACTGTTGAATTTGCTACAATATACAATATTCCACCCGTGTCGATACTGTGACCGCTTTCAACATATTCCTTTCTTTACTGATGTCGCACATCTGTTAAATTATGCTTTCGTTGGCTCTCGCTAGAGGAGACGCCGGACGGTGGTTTGGAATGCATCTTCCTCTTAATTTGTTGGCAACCCAGATCACTCCTATTACTACAGCACTCCAAAATAAAATTTGGATCATTGCGTAATGGTGGATATGATGAGCACTCTGATGATGGAAGGTAATCTGTTCATCATTTTTCAATGATTCAAGAAATTCAATTGATCCACTTCGTTCACTTTATTTTTGACCACAGCACTGAATTTCCGTAGGTTGTAAGCCCTATGCATTAAATGAGTTGCGTGCAGAGCAAATTTATTGATATTGTGTTTAGCTATTTCTACCGCAATTATTTGAACGTCAGAGTCTCTGAGCACGTAGCCGGATTCGATTTCCACTATACCGGAACCTACGATGGTGTAAGATTGAATTCTAGACCCACATATGACATCGATTGTGATTTCGTTGGGTATCACATATATAACCACTGGTTGGCAGCGTTTAGTTTGATCCAATGATTACTAGCTTTTGTTGACGTAGTGCCGCATACGGTGCCCAATTCGTTGTAATATCGCTACCTCACATGATGTTTGATTTGAAGGAGTGTTGATAATTTGTGATACTTCGCATAAGAGATGTACAGGCTTAAATACCTGACATTTCTGTACGTCCTCTCTGGTTAATAATGCGAAGTGTTCACGCCGATTGTCCATTTCTATATAGTCAGTGGAGCTAATGATTTGTGACTGAGTGCCTCCATGGATGATGTTGGGAATTGGGACTACATATAAATATTAGTGTATAGTCCCACACGAACGACAGTGATAAAGTTATTTCAATTATTACATTTTTTTGAGTTACTCGGCTGCGGATTTGCATGCTTTCATGCACATGGTGGAGGTCGTGAATGTTGTGTCCTGGTAGAGTAATGGATTGATGCAGGACGTCTTGATGAGCATGACAAATCACGTTGAGTAATCCTTGTTGCGTGTCCTGGAAGCTCTGTAGAACTAGCATCATTTCAAAAATGGTCATTAGCGTTGATCGCACTCTGTCTTCATACGTTCTATATTCTTTTAACTGCAACATTTCCAGCCGCAAACGATGTTGGTCTTTAATTAAGTTGTTTATAGATGCCGTCAAGATGAGACTCTTTTGATGAGAGTCAAGAGATAATTTTCGTCACTGTTAATTTGTTCAAAATAGGACTCGTACTTGTCAGCTTCTCGCTGGGTGAGTACTCCAAATATGTCCCCTAGTACAAGGCCCACCGAGTCACCGAGGTCTCGCTTCATTCGTTTACGATCCTTATTACTTTCAAATAATAGCTCGTTGTCTGCTATCAAATAATTATATTGAAATAAGAGTTGCTCACAAGAATGACAGCTCCTTACAAACTGATTGTAACTCTGTGTGGGCTCTTTTAAAGTTGTCAATTTCATCCCAGTAGGAAGATAAATTGTATTTAAAACTAATGTCCATTTTGTTGCCACAATCTCCAACTTGCCCAATTCCTCGAAATGTATCCCAATGGAATGATTGAACGGCCTGATTTCGATGTTGGTGCTCACGAAACCAAATAGGCAGCACACTGAAAGAATGGCTAGTGCCATGTGGTTTATTTTTCCTGTCGTTTTGGTTCGACGGTGAGGTTGTTGCTTGGATACCGGCTTGTTGTTTTGAGTTGTAATTGCGGGTAGTTGATCATACTTCACCAATACTAGATCGTCTGTTGCTAAATTTGGCTGGGAGGTTTTCCACTTGCTCCGTTGTTGAAGTTGGTGAATGTATTCAGAAGGCCATCGCTTCCAAAAGTCTTGCGCCATTTTTTCGACCATCTCGTTCTTAATCCTATGTTGCTTGTTGCCGCTTCCGGTATCGCCTAAAGTGCATCTCCAATCAGAAAGTGTCCTGGTGTTAGCGCTGTTGTATCCGTTTTGTCATTGGTTAGTGCAACCAGCGGCCGAGAATTGAGGACCGCTACGATTTGAGTGGTGAGAATGGTTAACTCTTCGAATGTTAGAGTTGAATCTCATATTACTCTCTTAAGAGGAAATTTCACGGATTTTATTCCTGCTTCCCATATTCCGCCAAAATGTGGGGTACGAGGTGGTATGAAGTGCAATGTCGTTTCATCACTGGCTAACACAGTTGCTACGTCGTCGAGTAATGTGGTCATAGCTGAACTGTACGTCTTCTTCATTACGGAATTTGCACCCACAAAATAGGTTGCGTTGTCAGTACAAAGCGCTCGTCTAAACGAATCTTTTGTAGGCCGCTATGAATGCCTCTGTTGTTAGGCTGCTCACTATCTGCTGATGGTAGACTACACATTAGTTGTTCCATGTGTTTTTGTTTATAGCGAAAGCAGGTTATGCATTTTTGTATCACTTGTCTTACAACTCGTCTCCCATCGATGATCCAATATTTCTGTCTCAGCATTGAAAGGGTATAAGCTGTGTGCCACCATGTAATGTGTTTTGGTGGGTTTCCTCAATTATCCGTTGATTAATTATGTTGTTTTTGCTTAGAATTACAGGCTGTTTGCTGGCGGTTGTCAGATTGGAGTTTTGGAGACGTCCCATTACACGGAGTAAACCTTCGCTGTCTAGGAAGGGGTTTAATGAACCTAGCTTACTGTCCTTTTTTAGCCGTCTGTCCTTGCTCATGCGGGCGATTTCTGGTCCGAAATCTTGCTCTTTTGTTATTTTTATTATTGTTGTTTCTGCTGCCTTAAGTTCATTGCGGTTAGCCAACCCTTGTTACGATTTTCTTGTTTGCAGTGATTTATGAATCGTAGACAGTTTGCGACCGTGCGCTTCATTTTGCTGTATGTAGCCATTCTGCTAAATAACTCTGCAAGTATGTGCGGCCTTTCTATTACCGTCGCCAGCACTATCTTTTCTGCCAGCTCTGCTTGTAAATCTTATGGTGGATCCGGAACGGGTTCTTCAGTATTCCACTGCGGTGGCATAGTTGTTGGGAAGCTTGGTCCATGCCACCATAAGTTGTTGTCAATGAGCTGCCTGGGTGTTATGCCACGAGAGGCGGCGTCCGCGGTATTTTTCTGAGAGTTCACGTGATGCCAAGTTGCTGTTGGTAATGTCTTCTTAATCGTCGAGATTCTATTTGCCACAAACGTTTTGAAGCGGTTTGGGTCTCCTTTAATCCACCAGAGTGTTATTGTTGAATCGGACCAAGCGAATGTATTAACGTTTTCAAGCTTCATGGTATCTTGAACGTGTTTCATTAATTTTGCCAATAATAAGGCTTCATTTAACTCGAGGTGAGGAACTGATATCTTTGTTTTAACTGGTGCAACTTAGTAGTTGGGTTGTTATTTCACCGCTGTCATCCACTGCCCTTCATTATACCACTGCAGTATATGCTTGATTAGTAGCGTCACAGAAACCATATAAATCAGCCTTAACACTGCTGGTGTAATTTATCCAACGAAGAATTTTAATCTTGCCTACCTGTGACAGTTCACTTTTAAGCTTTGCCATCTTGCATTTGGCTATTATATTTGCCGGTTGTTGTTTGGTATGGACTGTGCTTATTTGCCTGTTGTTGCTTAGCTTGGCTGCTTTGTTTCGTTCTTGCTTTGTTTGCCCGTTGTGTTGTTGCCAATTATTTTGAACGAAGTAGCGCTTTGTTTGCCCGTTGTTGTTTGGCTGCAAGCTGCTTTGTTCCGTTTTTGTTTTGATTGCCTGTTGTTCTTTGGGTGCTTGTGCCGGGATCACAAGCTTAGTTGGCTTACCACCGATGAGGGCCAATTAGCTTGTGATCCGGCTCGACGGATCATGTAAAAATCTGGCCTCAGCCTAGATTTCTGTACTTAGGTGAGTATTTGGTTTACCACTGGTGAGCTCCAAATATTCGCTGAGAATTAAACCAACTGTTGTTATGCGTTTATAATTCAATTCTATTTATTACCTCGGTAAACTGGGCTTTTTATACATGAAAATTACTTACGCTTAAAATCCACAATATTTACATATAACAAAAACACACAATACAATACACAAACAATTAAAAACCGTTGAATTTGCTACAATATACAATATTCCACCCATGTCGATATTATTGCGCATGTTGACATTGATTCAACACTGTTACTAGTTCTAATCGCAGTGTAAATCCAATGCCTAACTCCGATTATTGTAGAATAAAATGTTGCGATGTTGCATAAACGACACGTTTATCGTATCCAGGTATAACCAAGGTCAAATTGTAGAAGCCGGTCAAGTTATACTGAGCGGTATGCGTATTTATGAACTTCAGCAGGTTTCCTGTAAGTAAACGGAAAGGCGAGGTAAATGTATATGCAGCGGTAATCACTGATAATTTCACAAATGAAAACTAGGAACATATGAAATTTCAAAAGAAAGTTTTCAAAGTTTTACGATTGGTCGCTGTATTCTTCAATTTAAAGTTTTGTTCATTACTACTCGAATCAGATCGTCAACATCGGAATACATTCCCAGAATTCGAATTTAGTGTGGAATCTGTTCAGTTATATTTGATTCCGAGACAGATTCGGCGAATGTGCCTATCAGTAAATGAGTGGGCGTTAGTACTTCGAAGATACGAGTAGCATCTGTCGCTGTAGTGCACAATGGACATGAATTGCCATTTCTTTAAAAATAAGGTTTACGGTTTGTCAGATTCCCAAAATACATCAAAATGTGGAGATGCTGGTGGAATGAAATGCCAACCTACACCATTTTCGCGTAAAATTCTGAAAGAATATAATTTTGGTTAATGTTTTTAATAAGTTTGTATGCATCATCAAAGATTCTTTTCGCTCAAAAGAAGTTATATCCATTATCCCTGTATTTCTTTTTTGGGACTCCTTGTCTTGCAGTATAACATGAGGCATTTTACGCTTTAAGGAATGCATCGCTAGTAAGTTCATTTACTAGTTATATATGAACTGCTTTGACCGACTGACAAACGAATACATAAAGATGTCCTCCTTCATTGGAGCGAAGAAAAGTGAGCCAGAGAACTCTATACCATGGTTAGTAAATGATTTCGATGGTACTATCCTCTCTACTGATAAACCACCCATTGGCATTGAATTGGACTTATGTGCGTATTTTATGCAGATAGATCACACACTTTTTCAATGTTGATTTCATTTTTGTTCGTCTTTTAACTATCCAATATTTTTCCTTTATCAGACTGCTGGTAAGTGTGGGCCCTGCGAAAAGTTCTAGAAGTGTATCTCCCATATCAGCCGTTTGGTAAAAATATGATTTGGAGGAACTATCACTTGGTGTTTATTCTCATATTCGGAATCGGCATTGACCCGTCTTCCACCTTCTCAACACTCCTAATACATCGATAAACGGTTCCAAAGATAGTAAATTGGATTTATTGTCCGCAATTTTCTTTTCACGCAAATTGTTGACATCCTTAAGAAATTCTCTAGCTTGCATGCAAAAGAAACATGTAGCTGGCAATGTACCTATTGGTAATTTGGTTTTGCTACGCTCGGCATCAATCGCGGTTTGTTCAAACGTTGAGCTTGAGTAAATAGCCTTCCAAAGAGTGTCGGGTTGCTTTAGGCAACTTCATCACTACCATCATTGTTCTAAGTTGACCAATTGTTGGGGATAAACTCCTCGTGAGCCATAATTATCTGTGTTATCATCGGATTTGACACAACCCAAGGTTTTTGGGAGAATTTATTTGTATCTGGCTGGTCCAATTTGCCACAAATGCCTTCCATATGGCCGGATACGCGGATAACCAAGCGAATATGACTGATGAGTCGGCCAATGCATAGAATATTGCGTTAGGTGTTATTGTTTATTTCACCGTGAACACGAATTTAGTTGACCAATGTGCTGCACACAGCTCCAATCTCGGCAAGGGAACCATTTTTACCATTTTAAGACCAAACCATTTATTTGCGTGGTTTCAAAACGATCCTTGAATCTCCCTAATTTTATATTTTCATAATATCCAAATTCACCCCTGACTTTTCTGTACATTTTGTGGTAACATTCTGGCAACGTATCATTTCAATCTTATTTTAAAAGCCAGAGCTCTGGAACAATACACCTGCTTAACTACCAAAATAATGGTACACCTCGCTTAGTTACATTTAAAAAATCTGGTCCATCGATCCATGTTGTATTACTTAAAAATTGTTGTGGATTTATTCCTCGGGTAGCATGATCGGCTGGATTATTTTCAGTAGCTACAAAATACCATTGACAGAGTTTCGTTATTTCCGAAACACGATTTGCTTCGAAAGGTTTTAATAATTTTGGAGGTTTGGATAACCATTGTAATGTTATGGTGGAATCGGAATATTTTATAACTTGAGTGACTGTAACACAATATTTGGTAACCGGACTAACAACGTTGCTGCATTAAGTTCCAGTTTTGGAATATTTAATGCTTTGATTGGAGATACACGCGTCTTTGCAATTAGAAGGTTGACCTTATCTTGTCCGTTTATTATTGTTCGCGCATATATTACAGCTGCGTATAAGCGACTAAAGATGTATCTCCAAATCCATGTAATTCTATGGGTTGATCCGTCATATATAACCATCTAGGAAACTTTAATTCAGCGAGTTGAGGTAATTGCTCTCTTATTAATAAATATTGTTCCGCAACGTATTGTGGTAATTCTTCATTCCAACTGAATCCGTGTAACCAAAGAGACTGAAACAATATTTTTAATCCTACCGTAACAGGTGATAACGCCCTAATGAATCATATATTTTGGCAATCTCTGGCAGGAATGATCTTTTTGTAAATTGGCTTGTTGGAGGTAGTGCAATATTGAAAAAGAAGTAATCGTGAAGAGGGTTCTATTTAATACCTAATACTGATACCATTTGATTATCCTTGATTTCGCAAGATGCCATTTCACGATTCTCCAAAGGTATGTTTTCCAAAAGTTGCGGATGATTGGACGACCATTTGCGAATATTAAACCCTGCTCGTTTTAGTAAATTTATAATCTCGCTTTGTACCAATTTTGCAGACACTAAATCACCAGCTCCGGACATCAAATCGTCCATATAAAATCGGTTTTTAGGATCTCCCTGGCCCTTGGAAATTTGTCACTGTATCTGCCAAATAATGTAGTGCCCCAACAGCCAAAAACGGTGCGGCCGTTGTTCCGTAGGTAACGGTTTTTAAACGGTAATGTTCTAACCTGGAATTAGGATTATCTCTCCAGATAATTTGATGATATTCTTGATCATGGGCTGATATAGCAATTTGCCGAAATATTTTCGGTCCCACTATTGGATTATCGTTTAGCGAATAATTATTGGTGGATCGGGCTGACGCATCGAACACTACCCGAACCTTCGTCGTACTATTGAACTCCTTTATAACTGCGTGGTGCGTGGGAAGTAGAGTATCTTGTTACCGGGTCGAACAAATTCGTTTTGTGGGATAAGTTCCATATGGTCCAATGCTAGGTAATCGGCAATGAATTGATTATAGGCTTTCCTTAGTTCATCGTCTTTCTGTAATCGGTGCTCTAAGGCATAAAATCTTCTAGTTGCTTGTGAACAACTTTCTCCGACCTTATGGGTAGACTATGTTTAAAAGGCAGGCAAACTGTGATTCGGTTATCCTTTATTGTCGAAGTTCTATTGAATTGATCAACGCCCATTTGTTCCTCTACACTTAATGTTGGGACAGGTGATATTTCTTCGATTTTCCAAAATCTTTCTATTGCCGTTGCATTTTGAGAAATGTCATTATTTGGTTCACAGTTTGTTGAATAGGCGGATTCGTCATTTGGTTTGATGACTGATTGGTTGTCAATGTTTAGTTGGCCTGCGATTATCCAACCAAACCTTGAATTTATTGCTATGGGCCCATTCCGATTTTTTTGCACGAACTTTACCTCTTGAAGTGGCTGGAAGAATGGTTCGCATCCCAATAATATATCAAGCTTCATGGATATATGAAAAGACGGATCAGCTAATGGCTTACTCAAATGCCTCTAATTCAGTAGTGTAGTTTTGATCGATACGAGATCAAATCTTTAAGCTCGTCTTAACGAGATGAATCTAGTAAAGCTCGAGAGCTTATCCAATTACCGTCTATATCTTATACCTCAATGAAGGCTGTTGGTAAACTGTAATCCTTGGCTGAATTGGTGCAATGTTGTTGAAATGCTTGTTGGATCCCTTGGTTTCTTTAATATTTTCTTTGGTCTGCAACGCAGAACTTTGATTGGAAATTGGGATGGTGATATCTGGTAAATGAAGGAGAGTGTCATGACGCTTTGAACACTTCCAGCAGTGTTTGGAACTCTTACACTTTGTAATCATGTGCTCACTACTGAAACAGTTGAAACACCTTCTCGATTTGGTAATGAATTCTCGATAGTCTATGTGGCAAATTGAGCAAGTGGGCAACTGAGCAGAAGCGTGAAATATTTTTGCTGTGGCTTGTCTGTCATGATTATAATTACCTCTGGACTTTACTTGTTCTGGTACTGTTTCAGTTACTGCATCGGTTCGCGTGCTTAGGAAGCCCAGAAATTGCTGAATTGTAGGATATTCAATTTCCGCGGTTTCATATTTCCATGATCGTCTCGTCTCTTCGTCTAATTTATCACTGGACTCCATAAACTTATCCTTTGGACCAAGCGATTTCATGCAGCTTCGTCAAATTATTGGATGAAGCTTTTCTAAATTTTGTAATAGCGAGAAAATTACGAATATACGTTTCGATTATAGGCATTTTTGTCGTATTATTTCGTAAGCCCTTTAAACGCATCAATGTTGTTTGCATCGTCATCTCGAAAATAACATATTGACGAATGGGCTGCACCCCGTACTCGACAAAGCAAATATTTAAATTTCTGTGCCGGAGATAGATTAACATTTTCATGAACCGCTGGTATGAAAATGTCATAGAACGATTGCCTCTGTCTAACGTTACCATCAAATATTGGTAGATTAAGGCGTGATAACTTGAAATCGGACCGAAAGCTTATATTCGCGGAAGTATTAACCGATTTTTGCTACTATTGGAAAGTATATTTCATCTATCAAATTCATTTCCGTTGCCACATTTTCATCAATTCTACCTTCAACCTCGCTATTACACAAACCGATAAGTTGGTATTAAATTTAAAATATATACCCGAAACCATGTTTAATTAATTTGGAATGTGCACCGAAACGTCAATTTAAATGACGAATTTATATGCCGAATAAAATAATTGGATAATAAAACAGATTACCTGGTGTATGTTCTCGAAGATAATGGCTTCTTATTTAATACGAATGCTAGCTGGATGAGGTGACCACGTTTTCCTTTCCGCACAATAATAACCGAGATGGTGTGTGACCTTGGTATCCGCTGCGTAACTGTATTGCACCTTTATGTAATCGGTGCACAGCGTTTGATTGTGGCCGGTTAACTGGACTTGGTAGTCGCCGCTTCGCTTTGATTGGATTCAGGTTAGCGAACAGCCGGCTCGAAGGACCAAAAATTATGTCGTAATTGTTAGGAATTATTACGCTGGCTTTGGCGGTATGGTAGGGTGGTAGTTTATGTGCACTTGGATGGTACACAAAATATTGCCTTCTCTTAAACGATGGGTTTTATCTGTTAAAACAGTATTTTTGTCTTAATTTTTAGTGCTAAGTGCAGTCAACTAAAGCTTAAACAAAAATACAATACAAAAAAAAATGTCCCGGCATTTGACGCTTGCAATCTCGAATAGCGAAAATTATGAATGATGTTCGAGAAAATTTTACTAATTTCTTTACGAACTGTTTAGTAAAATTTTTAGTAAAAATTTCTCGAATCAGATGGATCATGAGAAGTTTTCACTAAGCCACATTTTCCTTTATATGTATTAGTTAGTTAACCCTGTATAAGACGAAACTACAAGATTTTGATTTTAAATTTTATTTAATTTCAAAAGACCGTTAAATTTGATTTTAAAAAATAAACATAATGACATATCACAGATTAAAAAAAATAAAAACACCTTTTACAGATTTTAAGTGTCGTCATTATTAAATATGAACATTAAACTTTCAAACCCATCATGGGGTTTTCGAACCCATCAAAAATACGGTCAAATAATTACAATTAAAACGAAAATTTCCATATAAATATTCATAGCCACAAGCGAATCGCAAAACATTAAAGCTGTCCAGCATAGCCAAATATGCCACATGTCTATGCGGATCGTTAGGGTGTCCTTTTGGGCCCGTTCATTTTATCATATTAGGACGAAAAAATGTGAAAATAGAAATTCTGTGGAGCGAATCCTGGAGATTTTGCCACATAGCCACATACATAGTCCAATAGATTAAAGCCGTTCAATTTCGCAAAAATACGCCACATGTCTATGCGGATCGTCAGGAGGTCCCATTTTGGCCCGTTCATTTTATCATACTTAGGACGAAAAAGTCTTTAAACAAAACAACAAAAAAATACAAAAAACCCTCACGTTCCTTTCCTGGCGAAGTGGCTTGATGGCATCTTCAAGTGGCTTAACGGAGCTCCATGAATATCTTGGCATGGAAACCTAAGTCTAGAGTTGTCAACTAATGTGAACAAGCATACCTTTATTTAATTATAATTAAATGGGTTCATTCTCGGAACAAACCATATTTCAAATCCGAGAAAACTCCTAGGATTACTCTTGCATTACAGTATTTATTTTCCTGAATGTGTTCTTGATAATTATATAGAGAAATAAGTTCCACAAAAAATATCAAATAAAAACTATTAATTACAAATTAAACAAAACCAGGCCGATATGAAAACCTTGACAATTTAAAACAAAAGAACAGTATTTATTCGAAATTGAACCGCGTTCATCTATTGCACGTTATCCGAAAAACAGAATTTCCGTTTTCGGACTTTTCCGCCTAGGCGTTTACCATATTTTGTTCAAAATTGGGCAGCTTCGATCTATTGCACTATGCCATCTATAGACATATAGATGGCTATGTGCCATAATATCCAGGATATCATCTACAAAATTTCAATTTACGAACTTAATTGTTATGATAAAAGAACGGGTTAAAATGGTACACCTCGACGATTCACGAGATATGCGGTGTATTTTTTCCAAAACGGACTGCTTTAATCTGAAATAGTTAATGAGATACATCACCACTATCGACATCTCGTAACCGTTGCTTGGGTTTGCACAACTTTAGTAACCGCTGAACCTGGGTAGGATTCAATAAACTTATCAATCATTAATCTAAAAAAGTAATCTGACATCGTAACTTCAATTAAACGGTCAAATCTCTATAAGGGGTTCAGTGCCAGAGAAATAAACATAAAGTAACCGACTTTAATCTATCATAATATGTAGGTCTCCGACTATTTTATTATAATTCAATAATATTTAGGCCACAATGGAGCACCCTGACAATCCGCATAGACTTGTGACGTATTTTCGCGAAATTGAACGGCTTTAGTCTATTGCACTATGTATGTGGCTATGTGGCAAACTCTCCAGGATTCGCTCCACAGAATTTCCATTTTCACATTTTTTCATCCTAAGTATGATAAAATGAACGGGCCAAAATGGGACACCCTGATGATCCGCATAGACATGTGGCGTATTTTTGTAAATTTGAAAAGTTCTTTTTTCTATTGCAATTTCGTAAATTTTTTTTCATTTATCTGGTCCCATTTTACTTATAGTGTGTTTGGTCATAATAATTATTTTGTTAAATGACTAATTCAACTATTTGGCATTTCAAATATTCGATTATTACGATGGGTATGTTTTTTGTTTAACTTTGTACAAATTTTTTCAAGTTTTACTCTTTTTTCGTCTTATACAGGTAATAATACTAATACATATGCAATTGAAACAAGTCGCAAACGATTCGTAAAAACTTCCAATACGTTTATGAATGGCATTTAGTAAAGATGTTCAATGATAGGTATCGCGTCAATCACCATTTTCGTTATTCGTTCTTGCACTGAACTAAAATATAGGGATTCGTCCACTAATTCTTATTTGAATTTGACGTTTGAATTAATTTTGTTTTGTTGGCTTTTATTGATTGGATTTTTTTGTGGTATTTATTTGTTTGGTTTGCATGTATGCCTCTCAGAACTAATTTTTCAGGAGTATTTGAACAATAAGTGTATTTCAAAAATTTAAGTATTTAATATAGGGTTGAATTGACGGTTTTCTATTCCCAATTCTAGCTGATATGGAATATGTCACTAGTGAATTCCGGTTTCATCAGGTTATATATCTAGTCTAAACATTGTGACTAGAAAACTTCGACTTTTTCTTACATAGTTGATCTACTTTAACAGCTTTTGTGCATAACGCATGTAAATGGCCAGATATAGCCATTCTAGGAAAAATCCCGACCAATTCTGAAAGAGAAATAAATTGTTTTTGGCATGCACAGTTTTGCACAATTAAACTAACAAAATACATTATATCTGTAACGATACAGCACCAAATTTCTGCTTATCGTAATAAATTTTATTGAATTCAAGAGTTTAAATCGTGTTCACATAGGCATCATTAACCATTTTAAAGCGGACTTCTGATATTCACTATCCAGTAATTTGTAGTTCCTGGGAGTAGAAGGCAAATAGAAAAGGTTGATACAACTATAGTTAAATTTTATAAAGCGTGAGAAAATAAACAAGCAGACAATATTTGGCAAAATGCATAACTTATTTATTAAACAAAACTTAAGCACTTTAGGGATTTATCATATATAGATTAAACCAGACCACCTGTTAATGAAAACAGCACAAATTTTACTGGATCAGCTTAAATCTGTTGTCCAGAGCAACACTATTGTGTTGCGAGATCCGTACAACACGAACAAGAATTAGACTAAGGTGCCAATAATTTTCCCTTCAATCAATAACACAAATCAGTCATCGAGCTGAATACATTAGAAACAAGAACGCAATATAGCGCACCTACATCGAAGCGATCTTGCTCTATAAATAATAAATTTATTCAATTAACATAATAAAATTGAAAATCATTGATACAAAAAAAATAAAATCTCGCACAACTCAATCTATACCATTCAACATCTTCCGAATCGAAAAAAATAAATTATACAAAATTAATAATTGGGTGGTCCGCGTGTGTTATACCAAAATTTAGTGGGATAGGTATCACAAATTGAAGAAATAATTTGTTATTTAATTTCAATTTTTATAAAAGATCGTCGTTTTGTGCGCGACCATAAATTGATCAACCGATTTGAAATCCATGAAAAATTATGATGAGGTTACATAAATTTATTCGTTTCCCGAATTTCGTTTGATATTTAAATCAAAATTTTTAAAGTAGTTTTGTATTGTTTATTAAGTACAATATGATTGATCATGATCGTGATTGATTTGTTGATCTATGGGTGCATCAAATTTCGTCATTGCATTAACCCCTATATCATTGCGAGCGTGTACACTGGAATTTAGCAATAAATTATATTAAAATATGGACAATCACCAAAAAAAAAAATTGTTGTATACGCACGACCTTAATTTTACAAAAATTCCAATATACCATTCGCAAAACAAAGGCTATTCCAAAGTTCATTAACTAACTACTGTGTGTTATATACAAAATGTAAAAGACATTGAGAAGACCACCATGGTAGCTACAAATTTTCGCATTAACAAAAATTAAATCTTCTCACACAATTTCATATTTTCGTATAACCATGGGCATGTTGTATCCCAGGTAGCTTTCACTTCAATTAACAATTTGACAAATTGATATTTCGATAATTTATTTTCCATAAGATTACCGAATTTTATATTTTTTATATCTTGCAACCGAAATTCTCTCTCCATTATTATTTTGCTATTATTATTACCAAAAAAAAAAAAAACTATCGAAATTCTTGTTACACACGAAAGAGTTAACAAAAAACTATAAGAAAACATCTAACACTTAACAAAAAAAAAAAATAGTTTTCTTAACTCGATTAACATATTATACCTAGGTATATACTCGTACACAAACTTTGTATATTTAGAAGATCATAAGAAAGGTCAATTTTGTCAAATGGAGAAAAAAATAATCAATACGTAAGATGTTAAATAAGAAGAAGGAACAAAACTATTTAAATATTTTTTATTTTTCGTTCTTTAAAGCTCTTGGTATTGTTAAATTGATTTTATTACGTGTGTGCGTGTAACTCATCTAATATTTAGAAGAAAGGAAGATCGTGAGATCAATATCTATCAACGAATCGATCATACATACGATTTGAATTAAATAATCTTTTATGGATTTATAATTCTAGTTGGGTGATTATAGTTCTTGGAAAAATAGGTTTAGTTTATTATAGGTTTTAGATCGATTGATTACATTAAGAATTATGATATGTGATTAGATTTTATATAAATATTTAAACCGAAATTCACCCACTGTGATTTACACCCATACTGTCAGCGCTGATCACAAGAAAGTAGAAATAATCAGCTCCAGCGACAAAACCTCGGGATAACCGCTACCTCAAACATTTTTGGCAACTTATTGAAGTGTCTCTGCAGTTTTACGATGTTTAATGAAGTGGCCATAAAGCACTTTGTTTTATCTTCGAAAGACGTAAATTGCCAATACCCAACATATTTACTAGAAACTTTCCTCATTTATAAAGCTATACATGCCTATCAAATACTTAACAAAAAATAGCAAATTTTCTCATATTCGTATACGCTATAAATATGTATTGGTTAATTATTTCCCGAAATGTTGCTCTTATGTAAAAACATAAAAAGTAGACTACAATTAGGCGAATTAAAATAAAATGTGCAGTACAATCGAAACATTGTTATCAAAGATAGAGAACAATTAGGCGAAAATGAATAAAATCGTGTAACAATCGAAACATTCATTTGAAAGTGAGGCTTTAATGTGCTGAATATGCCCAATGTAAAAATACAAATGTGTTTAAAACAATTGTAAGATACAGCATAAGTGTAATGCATAAAATTGATAAATAATCGGTTCCATATTCTAAAGGGTAAAAATGCTAAATCGTCGGTCAATATGAATTACAAGCAATATCTGCAACAGGTGTTGCACGAAACTTCACTGAAAAATTTTGTTCTAAAGCAGTCAAAAGTCCCACATTTAGACATGGTTTTTAATGATGGCCTTGGTATGTACTTTAATATAAAAATGCAAAGTGGTCGGTCCCTGGGTTCGGTCATATGAATAACAAGCAATATCTGCAACAGATGTTGCACGAAACTTCAATGAAAAATTTTGTTCTACAGAAGCCAAAAGTCCCACATATAGACATGGTTTTTTATGATGGCCTTAGTATGTATTTTAATACAAAAATGCCAAATGGTCGGTCGCTTTAATTTTGGCATTTTTGTATTAATGTACAGAAAAAGGCTATCATAAAAACCATGTCTGTATGTGGGGCTTTTGACTTCTATAGAACAAAATTTTTCACTGAAGTTTCGTGCAACATCTGTTGCAGATATTGCTTGTTATTCATATGACCAAGCCCAGGGACCGACCACTTTGCATTTTTATATTAAAGTACATACCAAGGCCATCATTAAAAACCATGTCTAAATGTGGGACTTTTGACTTCTGTAGAACAAAATTTTTCATTGAAGTTTCGTGCAACATCTGTTGCAGATATTGTTTGTTATTCATATGACCAAGCCCAGGGACCGACCATTTGGCATTTTTATATTAAAGTACAGACAAAGGCTATCATAAAAAACCATGTCTATATGTGGGGCTTTTGACTTCCGTAGAACAAATTTTTTCACTGAAGTTTCGTGCAACATCTGTTGCAGATATTGCTTGTTATTCATATGACCGAGCCCAAGGACCGACCACTTTGCATTTTTATATTAAAGTACATACCAAGGCGATCATTAAAAACCATGTCTAAATGTGGGACTTTTGACTTCTGTAGAACAAAATTTTTCATTGAAGTTTCGTGCAACATCTGTTGCAGATATTGCTTGTTATTCATATGACCAAGCCCAGGGACCGACCATTTGGCATTTTTATATTAAAGTACAGACAAAGGCTATCATAAAAAACCATGTCTATATGTGGGGCTTTTGACTTCCGTAGAACAAATTTTTTCACTGAAGTTTCGTGCAACATCTGTTGCAGATATTGCTTGTTATTCATATGACCGAGCCCAAGGATCGACCACTTTGCATTTTTATATTAAAGTACATACCAAGGCCATCATTAAAAACCATGTCTAAATGTGGGACTTTTGACTTCTGTAGAACAAAATTTTTCATTGAAGTTTCGTGCAACATCTGTTGCAGATATTGCTTGTTATTCATATGACTGAGCCCAGGGACCGACCACTTTGCATTTTTATATTAAAGTACATACCAAGGCCATCATTAAAAACCATGTCTAAATGTGGGACTTTTGACTTCTGTAGAACAAAATTTTTCATTGAAGATTCGTGCAACATCTGTTGCAGATATTGCTTGTTATTCATATGACTGAGCCCAGGGACCGACCACTTTGCAATTTTATATTAAAGTACATACCAAGGCCATCATTAAAAACCATGTCTAAATGTGGGACTTTTGACTTCTGTAGAACAAAATTTTTCATTGAAGTTTCGTGCAACATCTGTTGCAGATATTGCTTGTTATTCATATGACCGAACCCAGGGACCGACCATTTGGCATTTTTATATTAAAGTACATACCAAGGCCATCATTAAAAACCATGGCTGTATGTGGGACTTTTGATTTCTATAGAACAAAATTTTTCATTGAAGTTTCGTGCAACACCTGTTGCAGGCAGATATTGCTTGTTATTCATATGACCCAGCCCAGGGACCGCCCATTTGGCATTTTTATATTAAAGTACATACCAAGGCAATCATAAAAATCCATGTCTATATACTCGTATATGGGACTATTTACTTAATTAATTTTAATTATTAATTTATTTTAATCAAGCAACAATTGTTGCCTGTATTTCTCCCAAATGTTTACTATTTGTATATTCGCACACATGTATAGTTTTTGTTATTTGGTAGAAATTTGACTTCGGTGGCCATAAAGCACTTTGTTTTATCTTAATGGAGAGACGTAAATTTTCAATACCCTACATGTTTACTAGCAACTTTCCTCATTTATAGCTACAAAACTCGAATTTAACGATTTCTCCAATTTAATGTTCACCTTACAAGCATTATCAGTTGTTTCTAAATGGGTGGATGGATTAATTGAGAGAAAACGGAATAAACAGTCAGTGGTATTGCTGTGCAGAAACACAGCGGAAAATACGAGATTACGCTTAGTATCTGCGGCTCCCAGGATTTTTAAATCTATATTTATATTCCCGGGAGAATTTTTTTTGCTCAATGTATTAAATGGTCATATCACAATATATAGCGTTTGCATGTATGGAGACCTATAAAACGTAAACATACAAACCGTAGTCTTCTTATTTGCGTTCGAGTTGGCCGTAAATATACGCAATGCTATTTCTTTAAATTTTTTATCATATTTTTAATTTGAGTAACTTCTCAAAAAGTTCCGTCATCTTCTGGGCTGTGTATTGTTTCGCTGGTTGGTGAAGAAAGGGTGTTCACTTCCAATCTTAATCTGGATAAGGCAACCTTGTTAGTGGTGCCCGTTTTGTATACTAATTCATAGATATACTCCTCGATGCGCGCTTTCCATCTCTTCAACTTGCTGTTATTATTACGGTTGCTTAAGGCAAAGGTTCATGGTTGGTGATCCGTGACTCGTGACTTTCTTGATTTTTTGCCCATAAAAACAGTTTCTGAGACTGCCCAAGGCTGAGACAATTGCCAACATCTGTTTTCGTTAGTTGCATAATTGTCCTTCGTGATATTCAAGGACCTTGTCACATAAGTGACTGGAGGATCTTTGGAAATCTCTTTTTGAGACAGAACTGTCCCAATGCTGGTGATTGGCGCGTCTGTTGTTACAATGAACCGTTGGTTAAAATCCGGAAATACGAGTAAGTCTGATAATGACAGTAATTCCTTCAGTTGTTCAAAGGCTTTTAATTCTTCATTCCCCAATTCGATTTTCATTGTTCTTGACTTTTACTTGAGCGTTTTACCCTCTTGTAAGAATCGTGAGTAGTTTCGCGAGTTTTAATTCTAGGAATCTCATCAGTTCTTTGAGGTTCTCAGGTGGTTTGAGATTGTTAATCGCTGAAACTTTTCTTGGGTCTGCTTTTATGCCTGTACTGGTTATAATATATTCCATGAAGTTCGCTTCTTCCTTGAGGAATTCCGTTTTGCTTAGGTTGACTAAAAGATTTGCCTTAGCCGATTTACTGAACACTTTTTCGACATTGTGTCGAACTTGGCATTTGTGGTGCCACCAAAAACGATAATGTCATCAATATACACGTAGCATATTTCCCCTTTGTATGATTTTAGGATGTCGCCAATCATCCTTTTGAAAACGGCAGATGCCTTTTTCAGGCCAAATTCAGGTGAACTCGAATTTTTCATTTATGGTTAAGAATGCCGTTTTTGGAATATCACTCTCTTTCATCCGGATGTTGTGGAACCGAACGCCAAATTTATGGTGGTGAAGTGCTTGGAATCGCCCAGACCGAAATCGGATACGTGTTCGATGTTGTGATCGCATTTAATTTTTTGAAGTCTATTACCATTCGGTATTTCTTTATACGCGAGGCGTCGAGTTTTTTCTACACGACCCAAATTGAAGAATTGTAGAGATTTTAAACTGTCTTATGACGCCATTGCTTAAAAGTGGCTTAATTTGTGTCCCCACTTCTCATATTGACGGGATACGGGTATGTTTTCGTGTAAATCGATTCTTCAGTTGTTGGCTGGTCTTGCCCGTCAAAAATTGGTCTAAACAATGTTGTGAACGTACTTCAAAATTTTCGCCTTCAACGGAATGCCGATGTCTGGAGAGATGATTAAAATGTTTCGTTTCTTCTCTATCATTGCCCCTACCTCTTTCAAGGTGTCATCTCCAATTATACCATTGAACGAGATTAGTCCAGGTATAGTATGGATAAGTCCACTGGAATGTCATTTATAGATCTTTTGAAAATGGGTGCGGTTGTTTTTTGTTGTATGTGTAGTTCACCTTTGGCTGATTTGACGGTGAACGGTGTTTATGAAACAATCGATAGACAAATTTTTACTAAAATTTATGCAAATATTGAATACAAAGTGCGGTATTTGAATGGATCAATATTTATCTTCAAGAAAGGCAACAAAAGTCAAAAACAGTGTCTGAAAGCCAATACCGATTAACCTCGGAGTACCGCAGAGATCTATGTTAGGGCCATTGCTATTCATCCTGTACATCAATGATATACCGGGTGACTGATACGAAGCGTTACCAACTTCAGACTGTCATTGCTGTCAAACCAGTGATGACAGAGCGCTAAAAATTACACTAATGACAGTTCATTCCATTGTTCACAATCATACATTTTAGTAGAAAATATTGTAATAGTGTGATTGCTCTATATTTGGCTGGGAAACCACAGCTGCAGATTATTGACCAGTTAAAACATCTGCATGTGAATAAAATGTTTGTGTGTCGCACCATAAATCGTTACAACGATACTGGCAGCATTGCGAAACGCCATGGTGGTGGACCGAAACGCACTGAAACATCGCCGGATATCATTCGGAAGGTGAAGGTCAAATTGGCTCGAAATCCGCGTCGTAGCGGCAGAAAAATTGCTCGTGAGGCGAATACTTCGCTCAAACGGATGCAGCACAGATTGAAAGATCATCTTGGACTAAAGGCCTTGAAATTCCATAAAACGCACGGTCTCACCGATGCTCGAAAAAAGTTAGAGTGGAAAGAGCCAAGGAGTTGTAACGCTTGCACGAGAGTAGCGATTTGCCGAATTTGGTTTCCTTCGATGAGTCACCGTATGCCATTTATGTAGGAGTATGAAAAACATTATCGCTCATATGCCCACCATGGTTTCGCTTATAAACCTGCATTAGAACAACAAAATTGTCGATAACATTTTCCAATAAAAGCGGAACAATGACCTCAATTTCAGCTCGAATATTATAATAATAGCATACACCTAACCTTTCAAATAACCCCACAAAACTAATCAAGTGGTGTTAAATCCGGGCTTCTTGGTGGCCAAGGAACTACACCGTTTGTTGAAATTATGCGATTAGCAAATTTTGTTGACAATAAATGGATTGTTACATGTCACTTCGTCTTGTTGAAACCAAAGGTCGTTGACACGCATTTCATTCAATTTGGGCCACTAAAAACCAGTTAACATGTTAATGACCAGATAATGTTCCCCATTTATTGTAAGGGCATTTCGTTTAAGAAAACAACCCAATGATGCAACCAGCCCATAAACCACACCAAATAGTGATGCTTGGAGGATGAACTTCTGCGCTTATTGAATAACATGAGGATTCTCCGCTCCCCAAATTCGACAATTTTGCTTATTGACGTACCCATTAAAATGAAAATGAGCTTCATCGCTAAAGATGATTTTTGATGAAAAACCTTCATTTCGTTCATGCATCCAATTAACAAAACCACGATGATTTAAATGGTTTGGTGGCTTCAATTCTTGAGTTAGTTGAATTGTATATGAATGCAAATGAAAATCGTCGTAATGCGGCTCGTGAGATGTTTAATTCTTGTGAACCATGCCTGGTTGAAGTTCTTGGGTCATTACGAACACTTTCACTAACAGATACCACTTCATCAAAACGTCCATTCTTTTTTTCATAATAAATTTGGACAATCAAAATGCGTTGTTGTGTTTTGACTTTTCTTATGTCAAAGAATTTTTAGAACAGATAACATGAAGCACTTTATCGATTGAAAAAGGACCAACAAATGACCCATCCTGTAGTAACCTCAAATAAAGAGTGTTTTTAGAGGTTCATAATTTTAAAATAAAATAGAACAAAGAAAAACATTTTAATATCAGTGAAATTAGTCCGCGCTATGTGGCATGTGGCACCGTCCTGTTGGAGCCCCATATCAGCAACATTTATACCAGTGGGGTACAAAATGTTAGTAACCATGTCTCTATACCGTTCACCGTTTGACTGTCACATTCCGCCCATAATCGTTTTTGAAGACATATCGACCAATGATTCCGTCGGTCCATAAAGCACACTAAACAGGTATTTTATCTGGATGTGTGTTTCGGCAAAGGCTTGTGGATTATTTTCACTCCAAAACTGACAATTCTGTTTACTTACGTACCCATTCAACCAAAAGTGAGCTTCATCGCTGAACAACATTGTGTTTGGAAAACCAACATCAATATCAATTTGTACCTCAGCCCATTGGCCTAATTGGTGGCGTGTGCGATGGTCGGATGGCTTTAATTCTTGCACAAGTTGAATTTTGTAAACACGTAACCCAAGGTCCTTAGATAAAATCTTCCATAAAGTGTATGAAACATCTTCAGTTGCTGAGAACGACGTCGAATTGATTGTTTTAAGTCTTTCTCAATGCTACACTGTACTGCGTCTATCGCTTGTTCGGTACGCACTGTTTGACGTCTTACTGAATGCGTATTATAATTTAGTTTATACGTGGTGCGAAAACGGTCCATAACTGAATTACCCACTCTGATGAACGATTATGACGGCCGTAAAATGGACGTAATGCATGATGAGTTTGGCGAACAGAACCATTATTTTGATAAAAAATTTCAACATTTTGCAAGCGTTGCGCTGGCGTGAGTCTATTCATTATGAAATGGCAAATCAACCTAATGACAAAGCAAATGTGAGCTGCCAAATCGGTTGTCAGACAAAGCAGTGTTGCCAACTTAAAGATGTGAACCTATAAAAAACACCCATTATTTGGCATATTCAATTTTATTTTTTATTTTCAACGTTATGGACAGACAATTTTAAGAATAATTAAATAATTATTAAATATGTAAAAGATAGCTCGTTTGTCATGGAAAAGGCAATTTGCATATTCATTTTTATTTTTTACTTACACAATGTAAAAAATAAAATTTGCTTCATAAAAAACCGTGTAAATTACATCGTGCTATGTCGCGCCCAACAGTGATTTTCTCGATCCAATCGTTAGTGTATTACAAGTACATACTTAACTACTCTCTTAATAACTCATATTTTAAGTACTTAAGTAGTTTAAATCATATACTACAATAAAAATCACAAACTTTTTTGTTATCACCCGATATTTTCCTGTGTGTTGTAATCATAATTATGATATGCGATAGCGGCGCGGCGGCAAGATCAAATAAAAAAGAAAACTGAGATCGTTATAAATACAAAGAATACAATGTTGCGATCGCGTATATTAAACAAAATACGTGAAAACATGTGTGCTTGGTGTACATCAACGCGCGATTTGCCCATCCATAAAAATAGCTCGCAAAATGTCAATTTAAATTATTAAATGGGAAATTATTAATTGCCTGCGCGCAATTGCAAATTATATTCGCGCGGAGCACTACACAAATTGGATCGCGCTATATCATGCAACACAGGAAGAAAAAAACACGGATCCGCCCCACTCCATATATATATATATATATACGAACCTGATCAATCGATTTTCCAATGTACATCATGCAATATATACCTATACATTTTTTGTTCTGTACCATCCCACAAATTTATGTGATTCTACTTCAAAAGAATTTTTGTTATGCTCTTTTATGTATTATGATTTTGTATATGAACAGCCTTAAACAATTTAACGATTGCTGGTTATTAAAGATTTTGTGTTTCTTCTTGCATCTCGGCACAATTGTTTATACCCCTATGGCTAAACGATGTGCGCGCCCTGTCTCTTTCTCGTGTACAGAACTAATCGCGCGGCTCAACTACACTTAACGATTTAGGAATTGTGGCGGCTTGATCTTATTTTTCTGGTTTCATGTGTATAGTGGCATAAAGAACTGATCAATTTATCTCTAATTTTAAGCTAAATCGTTTATAACTACATATATAGCGCGGTGTGTGAGTGGTTTTTAATGTGAGTGGAAATTGTTAATTTTCTTGTCAAATCTAAGGTAATTTTCATATTATTTATAATCACATTTTAGTTTAATTTAATAACGATTCTCACGACTTTTGTCAGCTAAGGTATAACACTCGTACGTACAAAAATTTGTTGTAGTTGGTGTTTTATTCTTTTGAATCATAAATCATGTTATGATGTTTGCATATTTATTCTATGATTCTGTATGCTATACTAAAGTTTTATTACAAACCAAATTATCACGATTTAACAATTATATGTTATAGGTTCTAGTTGTGTAATTCGTAATTTGTTGCAAATTAACTATGTGTAATGATTTTTGCGCATATGAACCTCGCGCTCGAAATACTGAAGGTAACTGGTGTAATAAATTTAATATCCGTGGTATTGACCTCGATATGCAGCAAAATTTTAAATTGTCAAAAAATGAATGTTTTACTATTTTATAGTAAATTTGAATAACTAATATCCTCCATTCATTACCATTTAAACCTTCTCCGCGTACAAATAGGTTTTGAGAGCTTTTCAATTTATTAAGTTTTGGCCTACAATGTGAAGAGGAGAAAATACTTTTTGGCATAATAATTATCTTGTTGGCTTTTTTGGCAAAAACAATACCAAAAATGTACACTGTTAAATTCAAAAATATTCCAATTGGATTTGTTTTGTAGTGAAATTGAAACATTTTTAGATAATCTTTATCATTTATACTAGAGTTTACGGTTATGTCGCCTATCCCAGAAATGTTCACGGGATCTCTTTCATATATTCGAATAGATCAGAAGATTGTAACGACAGGCTTTTGGTTGACTGCCGTTAACAAAAAAAATAATAATAAATTTTGAAAGAGAAAATGTGTTGGATTGGTGGTGGGGTTGTGCACTGGTCGATCTAACACAACCATGGCATACGAACTATAAATGCAGCTCACTCTAATTCAACTCACCACTTCGCATCACTCCAGTTGGTCACTATTTGGTGCGGTTTATGGGCTGGTTGCATCATTGGGTTGTTTTTTTAAACGAACAGGAAAATGCCCTTACAATAAATGGGGAACATTATCGCAACATGTTAACTGGTTTTTAGTGGCCCAAATTGAATGAAATGCGTGTCAACGACCTTTGGTTTCAACAAGACGAAGTGACATGTAACAGTCCATTTATGTTCAATAAAATTTGCTGATCGCATAATTTCAACAAATTGTGTAGTTCCTTGGCCACCAAGAAGTCCGGATTTAACACCACTCGATTATTTTTGTGGGGTTTTTTGAAAGGTTAGGTGTATGCTATTATTATAATATTCGAGCTGAAATTGAGGTCATTGATCCGCTTTTATTGGAATAAGTTATCAAAAATTTTGGTGCCTACAGACGAAACCACGGTGGACATATGAACGATAATTTTTTTCATACATAAATGGCATAGAACCACCTTTTCCTTATCAATGAAATATTTTGAATTTTCATCCCAAAATGGGTGTTTTATTTACAAATGAAGAAAGGAATAACACATGACCCACCCTGTAAGTTTCTCGTGTTTTATAACATCGTTTTGATAAACCTATAATTTAAATTTAATAAATTTCCGAATCAATCGATCATGATTTACCATCAAAAAGATAAAAGCTATTACTGCTAGAAATTGTGAGACTAAGGCCTCGTTCTCTCGCCTTGAATTCAAGTAACTTGAATCTTCTTCACCAATATGAACGTGGTATTTTACTTGAATTCAAGTATCAAGTAAAGTAGAGAACCTTTCAACTTTTGTATTCAAGTTGGGTCGTCTTAGATGAGCTTCATTATACAATTTAGTAGTGTGGAAAGCACTTTACAAAAAAGGGGGGTTAAAATTTTTCACATCCACAAAAATGAAGTGGAGTTGTGCAAAAATTATTGGAAATTTACTAATCATTTGAAGTTTTGTGGGACATCGAGTTAACTTTATATCACGACCGAAATTCTCGAGATGAAAATTTTAAAAATTTATTAACTAAAATGAACGAGAAAGGGCTAAAATCGGATATGGTTGATGTTCGAAAAAAAAACTATTAAAACCGTATACAGTCAGCAAAATATATAAGCCAAAACTATAAGCTGGTGTGGGGTGGCAGATAAGCGCCAATCATTTTTAATTGCCATGGTACTGAACCGATTTCTGTGAAATAATCCGCACATGATTCTCTTAATTTTCCGTCACCCTGAGAATAATTATGCGAACCCACCCCGGACGAAATATCTGACATTGATTATTCAGCTTTCCCAGTAGTTTCTCGCCATGATCCAGGAATTATATAGCCAGTGTTATGGTCTTCTTCATCTAGGGACCCTACTGATAAATATGCAGTTCCAGTTATGGATCCAAACCAATTATGCAAGAAACAGCTAGCCATATCACTAAATCTACGGTCTCTGGTAATAGTGAAATTGGTTTTTCAAATACTCCAAATCGTGATGCTAGTATCCTAAAGGCATTTTCGATGAATCTTCGTGCTCTAGACAGGCGATAATTGACTATCTTTTTTTAGTGACACTTAGTTTCTACTGTAAGGTTCTAATAAATTTTTACGTAGAGGGAATGCGTCATCTCCGACTGATATTACCATTATTTGGGAAATGTAAAGTATTATTGGTCAACGCAATATTGAACTTACTATTTCTGAATATGGCATTATCATTAGCCCTGCCATTGCATGATAATCTGCATCAACTACGCCAAAAAGTACAATACTAAAAGTCCCTTATAGTTATAAAATCTGGATCTGGTGTTGGCTGGTCGTTTAACAATCCCGTCATTCCCATCTATGGATCCGCAGCAAATAGAAAAGTTCTATTTTGTTTCGGATGTGTTTTGGATGTAGTTCCACTCCTCAACGGTACTCGGAACCAGCAAATATATATATTTGCTTATTATTACAGGCTACAATGGTGCCAGACTCAGCAATGGACGAAATTCTTCAAATGAATTAATCAATGTACATACTACACCTTATAAATAGCTGAAAGAACTTTTGGTAGAAACGCAGATATTGTGTTTTTTGGGATACGGAAAAAATACTGCAGAGCAGTTAGGCTATCACCACTCGCTAAATAGCGCAGAGTGATTGCCAATTTTATTCCTGTTGAGATTGGTTGTCTAAACCACGTTGACTTTCTATGTATTCTCTGTTCAACCATACTAAGGAGGTTTTCGAAATTATCTACTGACATTGTTAGGATATTTTCTATGCTCCTATATCCTCTGAAGCCAACTCTTTTGCAATAGAGTTGCTGAGACGCCTAATTGATTTCTTCTGCCAATCCACTTTCTTGCTCTATGGACCGTTTACGTTTAAGTTTAATTAATAACTCATTTTCAATTTTTAATAATTCATTCATACTTTCGGTTTTATTACTGAAATTTCAGCGCGCACCAGCTCCTTCGATGTCATTTTAAACAACTAATTGATTAACTTAACTTGAATAGATATGAACGCAAACTTGATATCAAGTGACTTGACTAATGAGAACGAACCTTAAGGAAATTATGTAACTTGAAACAAAATTTAATTGAATTGGAATTGAGTAAGTGATCAAGCAATCATCCTAGCATATTAAATGGATTACACATGGATGAGATCTTGAGCGGCAATCTTGCCATTGCCGATGAGCAATCAACCAAAACCTTAGGAATAGGCTATAGTCCGTCGGCCAACTGCTTCATATTCCAAGTACGGTTACCACCCAATGACAAGAAAATAACGAAACGCCAATTTTTGTCGAAAATGTCGAAAATCTTCGACCCTTTGGGATGGCTGGCACCAGTAATCATCGGTTGTAAAATAATATACCCAATTCTATGAAGTCTCGACCTAGGCTGGGATGAAGAGCTACCAGCAGAATTCAGCTCGAGCTTGAGTTGATCCCAGCGTCTAGCTGTTTCTGCTGGTAGCTCTTCATCCCAGCCTAGATCGAGACTCCATAGCCTTTGGTACATTATTTTACAACCGATGATTACTGGTGCCAGCCATCCCAAATGGTCGAAGATTTTCGACATTTCCAACAAGAATTGGCGTTTCGTTATTTTCTTGTCATTGGGTGGTAACCGTACTTGGAATAAGAAGCAGGCGGCCAACGGACTATAGCCTATCCCAAAGGTTTTGTTTGATTGTTAATCGGCGATAGTAAGATTGCCATCTGATTGGAAGCTGTGCTTTCACTTGTACTGCTTCTTCCAATGTATCTGCACCAGTCAAAACGTCGTCAACATAGAAGTCGTGGTTTTGGATATGGCTTGCCTTGGGGTGCTTGCTGTGTTCATCTTCGGCGAGTTGATGTAATGTACGAATCGCCAGATATGGTGTAGCAGATGTTCCATATGTTATTGTGGTTAATTGATATTCACTTACTGTATGACGATTGCTTTCTCCACATAAATGTCTTAGATATTTCTGATGCTCCTCTTGAACCAGTATTTGCCGGTACATCTTTTTGATGTCCGCAGAGAATACTATCTGATGTTGTCTCCATCTAAGAAGGACCGCCCATAGACCATTCTGTAGTGGAGGGCCGACACATAAGGCCCCATTCAGGCTGATGCCTGTGGATGTTCGCTTGGTGGTGTGTTTGAACAGTGTTTCGCCAGCATTTCTCCATGTTTCCGTCTGTCTTATTAATCTATGAGCTGTTACGATCTGCTGTTGGATTGTGCTTTGTGAAGGGCCAGAGATTATGCATCACAAGCTTGTGCTTATAGCGCTTGGTCTGCCTCTAATTATTCGGTTCTCGATGAAGTCACTGCAAACGTTCGCCCCTAACAGTAGGCCAATCGGTGTCGAACGATCAAAATTCGGATCCGCTAAACGTAATCTACTCCATTTATCGTCAGACCTTCTGGCGATCGGTTGTTCCAGGTAACACGTATGCTTCGACCTTCAATCTGTATGAGGAATCAAAATGAGGTTCAAGCAAATCTAGACACTCGCATTTGCCTTATTATAGTTGTATTAGCTCCAACTCCTGAGATCCTATCCGTTGTTTGCTTTATTGGTAGGCCTAGCTGTTGAACTGTTTCCTCCGTAATTAGAGAAACCTGGGATACTTGATCTATTATCGTTCGTACATTGAACATGTTGATTTATTGCCATCCAACGTGGTGACAGATACCGTTTTTGTAGTGGCGATGTCGGTTACTGCAGCTGGTGCATCCGGGTTTTTCGCTGCATTGTATTTTTGGACTATGTGCGAGACAGTTCGTGCAAATTTCGGAACGATTCACAAAATCGATTCTTCGTTTGATGAGCGGGTTTTGAAAATGGATCCACTCCTTGAGAGAACGATGCCGTCCTCCATAATACCTGCAATCAGTCGCATTGCATTTCTCCGCCGATTTGCTGAGGCTCATAGAGTTTACGAAACTTTTCAGTGTCACGCTGATCTCTGGTTTGGCCAACCGTGCGATGTTTAGTGTTTGTCCTCCGACTGTCCCCAGCGATTGGAACCTTCTCGTCAAAAATTCCAACCAATAGTCCAGTTTAGGAATCTCGCGTGGGTGGACCAGGCTGCTTTCATATTTCTCCAATGTCTCTGTGTCCAACTTTTTCATCACGAGGTGTATGATTCAAAGGGATTATCTAGCTTCAAGTTTTTGTTGTTGTGCAACACCTCCGCCACCGTATCGTGTAGCGTTCTGATGCTGGATGCTGTTGCATTTTGTATATTATGCAATGATAATATAGAATTGAAGTAGGATGAGGCTAAAAACCGTTCGTTGTTATATCTGGCCTGTTTGATTTCCCTTGCTATCTCATAGTTATCGCCAATGGTTGATAAGTGGCTAATTAGCTGCGCGGTTCCCTTCTGCAGATGAGATTTTAGATGTCATCTTCAGTGTATTCGATAGTTGCTTATTTTGATGAACGAGCCTTGTAAATATATCATCGAATGCATACCAGTTTTCGTATTCACCGTAGAACGTTGGTATTTCCAACTTTAGTAGCTTTAATGATTGTAATGATAATGTGGTTGCCGGCTCTACCTTCTCTTGATTGATCCTCTGGTGTAATTTTATTACTAATGCCTCTACCTCATCTGTTAGGGTTCCATAGTAATCTTCAATGAAGTATTTATGGTTATTTTCATCCTCGACTTCCATGAGGAGGTTTTTTTGTATTTGGCCAGATCCCGATGAATTAGTTTGGCGGTCCCCTGAACTCGATGTTTGTTTTGACACGTGTGTATCGGTCCATTTCATACTTTCGATTCTGCGCCCCCCCTGGACTTCGTAAATGATGGCGTATCGGCATCACTTGAATCGTGTTCTTCTTTTTCCAGAGACTCACCGGATCCGATGTTCAATTGATCCGCTTTTGGCTGCTCTATAACCTATCTCGTTGATCGTCGTGTTCCAATGTATTTTTCGTTGAAGTGATTGATGGTGTAACTTTTGGCGGATTGACGGGTAGCTGTGTTACGCAATTATTGATGTCCTCAATTGCTATTTTATACGCGCGTTGCGTATCCTTCCTTTCTTCGAGATACTGTTCTGGCGGCTTGATGTTTTCATCTTCAATTAATCTTTCGTCATCTTCACAATGTTTGTGGTATACAGCTATGATGTCCTTTCGACTTTGATCGTAGTAAGGTCTAGCGTCACTTTGCGCCTTAAGTAACGCGTCCATGATTTCACTGATGCTGCTGGTGATGGTACGATGTTTTTATTGCAGCCGTATTTTAAACGCTGGTGTTCGCCGTTTATCACGGGGCGTGATACAGTAACGCGGGAAATTGACTTTGAATCGATGGCAGCGGATACATTGTTGGTTATTATGTTTGACGGCTTGGATGCCTCTGATGATCCAGAATTTTTTCCGAAGGAACGCCAAAGTTAACGCGTTGCCGCCGTGTAATGTTTGTTTATGTCCCCACTCCAATACTAACTTGGTGAATGGCCCTTTGTACGGGAGGATGACAGGATGTTTTTCCTCGTAGGATAGGGACGACTTTTCCAACCTTCCACTGACCCGAGTTATGTTTCCCTGGTCGAGGAATGGGTTGAGCGAAATAATTCTGCTGTGTTTATTGATTCGTTTACCTTGTTTCAGTAGCGAATGTTCTGCTGCAAATTCCTCCTGTTGAACTGCTACTACTAGCCATGACAAGGCTAAGTCCCACCCTTCCTGGTCAATTAGTATGAGCGACCTGAGGGATGATTGTCTTTGTATTAAGGTTTGAATTGGAGACACTATTTTTTTCACTTGCAGATGTGTGGTGACTATGTTTTTCTTCTCCTCGGCTGTTTCGTATTCCTCATCTTTGCTTGTTGTCAACGCGTGCTGTAAGTACTCCAGGCCGTTCCACCAGCTCTGGGGTGTCGCTCATTTCTTTGAGGTTACTCCACGGGAAGCACAATCGGTTGGATTGTCTTCTGAACGTATATAATGCCATGACTGGATGCTGGTGTTTTGCTGAAACTCTGCCACTCGATGTGCGACAAATGATTTCCAAGATGATGATGGTTTTTGAATCCATGCCAGCGTAATCTGGGAATCGGACCATAAGGTTGTTGTACTTATCTTAATCCCCAGGCTCGTTTTTGCTTGTTGAATTAACCAACTCATCAGCACCGCGCCGCATAACTCGAGCCGAGGTATTCGTCAATTTTACCGGTGCTACCCTGGTTTTTGCTGTCAAAAGACGGATTGTACTTTGAACATTGATGGTGCTTTTGTTGTATAGTACAGCCGCGTCAGCAGGCTCGGACGCATCACAGAATCCTTGAAGTTCGAACGTACAGTTAGAGATAGCGGAGTATTTTAATTTGTCGCGCGGAATTCAGCTAAGAGTAATCGGTGAAGTGCATTGGCGAAAAATTCGTTCTTTATGCCGCATAAGGTATCCTAACACTTATTCTCTTTGTCGTAATATTTAATCTATCGAAAAATACTGCAGTGGTCGTTCTTAAATCAAGGTTTAAATTTTTCTTTATTTGGGGTGTGAACGAATATTGAAGGTGTAATTGCCTCACCATTCAGTTCTGGATGTTTTCATATAGCTTTGTATCAAGAATGCTATTCGACGGCTAACAAATGTGTTCGTGAATTAATCTACAGAATGCCACTTTTGGCTTGTAATGGTCAGGCAACTACTACAAGATTCTGCGGAAGATATGAATAAACATATTTATGACGGAAATAAAAATTTTTTATAAAAATTACTTTGGGCATTCTATTTTTATTCTTTGTTAGTGTAGTTCCTCTTTGGCTAGAGCTGATTCTAAATCTTAATTAAGGTAATTAAGATCAATCTCGGAATCCGTCGCCCCTGTTGTTTAAATAGTGGAAATAATACCTGTTTTATTGAAAAAAGACTGTTCCATTAGCATGTGATTGCCGGATTCACTGAAACTACGTTTTAATTTTTTCTTCACATTGACTAGGCTGATGACTAAATCGATTTTGGAATCTCCTTCAGAAGAAGTCATTACGCCGGATATCATTTGACGCCCGGGATCATGAAACGAATCATTTTCTCGTATCCAAACATTAGCAGGTATTTAGCAGAGAACGTAAATATTTTACTTCAATTGACACCACCAAATTGTGTCTTATAATACCATCCCATGTATTATTTAGAGTTGATATTCTGTTTAACAAACTTGAGTTTATCCAATGGCACTCCAATCGATTCTAAAGTTGCTTTGTTCACATCAGCATCATAAAGTTTGCAGACTTAAATTAATTTGACTTGAAATTCGCTCGTAAACTTGCTAAAATATTGGTGGAGTACCACTTTCAGGCCGGATTCAGTACTCTGTTCCAATTCACTACTTTTGATTTCATGTCAATATTATCCGTGATAGATATTAATAGATTGTTTGGTTTGCGCGCCATCTATTATCAAATAAACTTATTTATCGCGATGGGAGATTTCTCTTCTTTTTCAATCACAGTAAATAATTTTGATATTTTCCGATTGTTTAAAAAAACTTTACCAACAGAAGTTAAAATATCGTCAATATCGTGTTAGAGCTACATATACATATTTCAAAATTTCGTCCGGACTTTGAGAACCAATATCTTCGGTCTAAGTAATTGTACTAATCCCTTGACATTTTATACATCATATGAATTGAAAGATCTGACAACAAAAACTAATAAACAAACAAATAATTGCAGTTTGTACATATTTAACACGACTTTAAACTTCCATTCGCAAGATTATTTAAACACTGAACAAAACTGAACAGAAATGTTTAATCGCGATAAATAAATCTATTTGATAAGAGATGGCGCGCAAAGCAAATAATCTAGTAATGTCTATCAGGGATAATATTGACAAAATTAAAATTATTCAATTTTTGAGGAACAAAGTACTGAATCCAGCCTGAAAGTACTTTCTGCACCTTTAACTACTCCACCTATATTTCAGCAACTTTAAAAGCGAATTTCAATACAAATTAATTTAATTCTGATGGGAACCATATCGAAATAACGATAACACGATAATACTATTCTCCTTCCATTTTCATGTCAAATAGGTTTTGTAAAACTATCGTAATTTTTGGGTGATTTGGATTACACGGGTTTAAATCAATCTAAACCATGAACAACCAACAACATCATTTTAAAGTTATAACTCGTATTTAACGAGCCACAATTTTTTGTTTGGCGTTGCGCCAATCGTAACTCTCGATTTTACTTGAGGACAAGTCTCTAAGGTTATGTGTGTTGTTGTAGATTCGCATTGCTCGTTTAGTTTACCATCTTATTGCTTAATGTTAAAGATCTTATCGTAATCTTAGCAAATATTAATACTAATCCTGGAACTTGCGACTATAAAATGTGGCGTTATGTATAGGTTGTAAGTAAGTATTGGATCGCTGAACACTAAATTCAACTGTAAGAATGATAAATTGTACGTATTTTATAGTTTCAAAATCAGTTGCAAAAATCATAAATCAACTGTCGTAATGGAATATCACATCTTCCGAGATATTGTCTCCTAACTTCCCGCTGTTAAAATAGCTGCACAAAGTTTAGTTCTTTGCACTAAAAATTAATTAAAATTATTGCTTAGGGCCAGCTATTCTCTGTGTCTAAAAATTATTACTCGACTATCGCAACTAAGGAATGGGATTGAAAATCTCTCGTCTCATAAAATTGTTTAATATTTTTATCATTGGAAAATATTTTGAGGAGACATTTTGTGATCTTCCTATGTAATAATAAACTATAATCCTACTGTGTTAGGAGCCAAAATAAGTAACCCCTCAAGCATTAAACTTTGCCTAGTGCAGTGTGCTATTCCGACAACAGCAATTTTAATGGAAATTTTCAAATTTTGTAATCGAGAATTAATTCGCGTCTTCGATACCAATTCAGTAGACCAAAATTTGAATATTAGTAGTTCCTTGACACGGATAGTTAATATTGAGGACTTCCCGATTTTGTATTGACACTCTTTGTACATTTCCGCCGGCCAACTATACATTCTTTATGAATTAGCCACTTTATTGTGCTATTTTGGCAAATATTGCCCGATATTTTAGCAAGATCAAGTACTTCTTTCAGTTCCCTTAACATGGTTTTATCGTTCATATACTAACGTATAACTTATGTGATTTAGTCTCAAAAGTTATTTGACCTGTAGAAAGGGACCGAATTACTGCTTAGACAACAAATTTAACAGAACTGGTCTTAATCGTCAATTTTTCGTTGATACGTCACTATCAGTCGCCCATTTACTTTTGATCTTAATTCAAAGGCAAAATTTAGGATAGATACTGGAGCTGATGTGCCGTTCCTCTAAATGTATGTAAAATTCCTTAAGCAAGATTCTTAACTCAAACCAAATTACATATGCAAATATACCTTTCCATGACCCTCGATGCTAAGATAAGATGGAAGAAGAAAAAAATAACTAAACATCAAATATAGAAAAATGTAGTGGCCGAGTAGAAATTCTGAGCTCTCAGTACACATCAAATTGCTTCTGTATAGGCAAATGCTCAAAAACCAGTATGTACCTGTGGTTTCAAACTTTAGGGTTGCGTCAAGAAGATCAATGTACAAATGATTTAATTTTTCCAAAATAAGAGGCTGTGGGGGGAATGTGAATGACCCATGGTACATTAGGAACGAGAGCCTTCATAGGGACCTAAAGATGGAATACTCACCGATGAAATAAAGAAACATGCAAGGAAACACGTACATCAGTCTCCACATCAAAATGCAGATATCCATCGCGTGTTAGACAATGCCAATAGAGTGAGCAGATTTCAAAGGCAGAAACTGCTGGAGCTGGGCAGTTCTAATTGGAATAAGAAACTATTCTAAAGTGAGTAACCAATACGTTAGTCATCATAAACCGGGAAATTAATTTAACATACATAAAATACTAGATGATCTCTGAATCAGTTGCAGTTCAATAAATAATAAAAAAAAGTTGCCCATTATTGGTGCCGACTATCTAAAAACACCGACTTGATTGTTGATATCCACTAACATCGTTGTATGATATTGGATCTATCACCTTATTCACGGAGTCAGCATTACTACTATTCGATAAAACGCAGATGAGCTTCCGAATTCCCAAAATTCTATCAAAAGTTTTTGAACATTCTTTGAATATTATTATTTCTGAGCTTCCCGTTCCCTGTAAACCTGGTTTGGCACCTGATAAATTGAAAAGATTGTAAGGAAAAAATTCGAACTTATGGGACTTGGAATTTCTCGACCAAGTAACAGTGCATGGTCTAATTCCAATCAACGTTTTTTCAACATTGATTTTTATCCAAGCCTTTATCATCGAACTCCGATTGACGCGTCTAACGAAATTAAATTTCTTGAACACCTGTTAATGCCAAAGCCATTTTACCTGACGTCGATAAAATTGAAGTATTTAAAAATTTTGAACGTCCATTATATCAAGCAATTTTTGGGTGTGATTAACTTATATATACGCTTCATACCAAATGCACCAGCAGACCAAATATTACTGAACAATTTTTTTTGAAAGGTTACAAAAACACTAAGACCGCAATCAATTTGTCAGCATCTATTGAAGCCTTCAACAATTATAAAGAAAAGTTGTGTCAAGCAACTCTTCTAGCATATCCGTCCTCTACTACAAGTTTCGCAATTATGGTCGAGACATGGTAGACTAAATTGGAGCAGTGGTTCAACAGTATATAGATATGCAGCTTATTCTATCATCAAGTGTTTTAAATGTCTTTAAGAGGGTCGAGAGTTTACTTTGTTGACGGATCATAAGCCAGTAATCCACGCGTTTATCAGAATCCAGAAAAACATCACATCGTCAATTTCCGGATTTTAACGGTTAATTCACTACCGGTATCCAACACATCTCGGGAATTAACAATAACGTTACAGATACTTTATCGCGCATTCTAATTTCTATCTCTGAATATATGCTCTGAATGTATGCTCAAATTGCTGATGAAGATGATGAACTTCGAGAAATTTTGCGCGACAACACGTCATTAAAATTCATGCAAATTCCACTAAATTTCACTTCCAATAAAACATTTTATCGTGATGTTTCGACTGCTTCATTCAAAGACCTTTCCTACCGAAAGACTTATTCCTATCGAATTTTGCAAAAATATTGTGACAAAATATGTTGAGACAAAATATGTCATTTGGCCATTTATCGCTAAAGATTCAAAAACTAAGGCTTAATGTTGTTTATCTTTGCAAAAGACAAAAATGTCCAGGCTGTTATTGTGGCCACTAATGCATTTGCCGCATAGTCGCTTCAATCTGAAGTCAAGCGGCATGATTAAAACGGCGATTACGTTATGAACAACTTGAGTTACCGACTTATTACCGACGGCAATGTTAAGATTGAGAAAAACATATATAGTGTAGAGCTTAAATAATTCCGGCCAAGCTTGTATTTGAAAGGTCACCAGAGAGTGCTTGGTCGCAACTTCCAAATTTTTCTTTGTGTGGTAAAAATCCACAATTCGAATTGAAATTAATTTAAAAAGCATTTTGTCGAAATTAAACCTACTTCGGCATCCAGACACACTCATGACGTGTGCTAATGTATTTTTAAGAACTGGTGCCAAAGTCCATTCAAGCTATTTATACAGCATAAAATTGTTTAACAGAATCGAGAACAAAAAATTGATCAGAACATTTATCGATTGCCTAAAACCTTGGCGCCACGGAGAATGTTGATAACATGAAATTGGTTCGAACAGTTCTACTGGACCACAATAATAACAAAATTTCAAATTTTAATACGAATCCTCACAATACAATGTTGTTCAAAAATGGTCTAACGTTTAATTTTCTAAGTTTCTTTTCGTCTAAATTTAAACTTTCCAAAATATTTATAAAGCTCAGTAAAATTATAAAGAGCCAGTTACTCGATAAAAAAGTAGTATATAGGTTTAAAAAACCAATATTGAAAAAATAATTACTAATTATTTTTTCAATTGTCGTTTTAGAAATGAAAACTTTATCCAGGTATTACGTTCGGGAATAAAAATATCTAGAGTTGCACAAAATCAATTTTAATTAATCGCAACGTTATACTGAGTGCTTGCCACTTATATTTCTCGAAATCCACAAGTATCAGCAATCCGCCAGTGTAACGATGTTTATAAAACAGGCCAACTCATATATAGCAGTTGCTGCCGGTTTTGTTTTGTTATCGCTACAACATTTACACTTTAATTATAAGATAAATTTATATTGATGGTGCGATTTAGCTCAAATCACAAACGTCGACAAACACTAGAAACTTATAAAACTTCGTTGATTCTATAATTAGCATCCCAATGGATTAGGTCGGTACTATAAAAATGAGTTTGCGCAAGTTTGAACTGTGGTAGAAGTAAAATCCATCTGGTGGTTAACGCAAAGCCTGGTTTAAATTCAACTTATAACTATAAGAATACATGGAATGATCTCAATTCCAAATTATAGTTGAGTTTAGGGTTATTTGTTAACGGAAACAATTATTTACAATTATGAATTGCACATGGATTTGAAATAATCTAGAATGATCTGTTGCGCCACTGCCGCTTTGAATATTTTACAGGAAGCTGCCAAAAAATGAAATATAGCCTATTATGATCTAAACACTTCATATATATAACACGACTTGTATAAATAAATACGGTAATTTAGTCATTAGATTACCATAAAAAGCAGCTTAATAGCACGCCAAAAGATACAAAACAACTTATAACATTTATTAACATGTTAAATGGTTGGCGAGTATATGTATAAATAATGACTGATCCGCAATTAAAAGATCACAGATAATTCGACTTTTATGTTAACTACGGATATATGTACAAGCCTCAGACCGTCGGGCATATCGACCGTAATACAACATACTAACCTACCAAAGTGCCATGCTCCCGACGGCAAAATACAATATACAATATAAAATTCCATCACATTTATTTTTTCTAACAGCCAATAACGCCATAATATAACAGTAAACATCCCAAAAAAACAGATGATTTTTCACATTTTTATTTATCATCATTTTCTTAACATTTTCCTATATATTATATCGAGCGCAACAACAACACTATAAAATTACCAACAACATCATCATCATCATCATCATCACAACCAAGGCATTAAAATTTTCCTCCGCCTCATTTTTCATCGCATGCTACACACCGTATGCACAACAGTATAAAACGAAACAATAAAAATTCGACATAACAAATTTTCTCGTGTTTCGTAACTTTGTGTGGAATTGGAAAAATTCATTCCACTCACTTCAATTCCAATCAAATATTCGATTAATCAAACTCCTATACCAAAAATTACAACAACACTACTGTATCCATCAGCAAAAAAAAAAATTATAACAGACTACAGCAACAACACGGCACAGTAGTCGGAACAGCACACAAAAAAACTTTTATAATCGGATTTCAATTTTCGCTGCCATTTTTATAAAAATTGTAGGCGTGGTATCCGATTATTACAATATAATTTTATTTCTTCTTCTTATTTCGACATAAAACACCAACACTCACACAAATTATTATAAAATATCCAACATCTATACAAATAAAAATATATATGCTCCTATCTCACTTCATCAATTTTGCGTTACCCTCTAATGATATTATCGAGTGAAACAAAACATAAACTCGAAAGTAAAAGAGCACGAAAAAATGAAACGGCACGACTTATAATCAAATAATTTAATCAAAACACAAAAATAAAAGAAAACAGGTAGAATGAGAAAAAGGTGGTTACCATAATATTATTGTGCAGAAAGAGGATGAAGTATATAACAATTTTTTTATACAAAACATAAAAATGCATCTGAATTTTGTTATATAAACAAACACATATAAAATACGGAAAAGAGGGGATTATGTTTTATAAAAATAATATTAATTTTCATGGGGAAATGGTAAAAGAATTTTGTTGCTCTGCTATGCAAAAGTGGGGAGGTGTTAGAAATTTGTGTTTACAAAAGTTGGGAACAGAAATAGAAGACGAGATAAAGTTCTGATCATTTTTTTGTTTTGTTGAGTGGAATTTTTTTTTTTTGTTTTTTTTGTTCGCCGATGGGTAATGTGGTGAATTTTATTTACATTTTGAATGGTGAGATAAATATTTATAATTTGGATATTTTTTCCTCGGTACCATACAAAGCAGTATAGAGTTGTTTTGTTGTGGAAAATTTCAATTTTCTTTCTTTTATTGCTTCTCGTATTAAATTTTGTTTTTTTTTCGGTATTCTGTTTTTTGTTTGGTGTGGAAATTATTTTTCGTTCGAATGGGTGAAAAGGAAAATTTTGTTTTGATGGTTTTATCACTTTTTTACTACTGGTATGTACTGACGGGGTGGAATGGTGGGAAATATTTTACATGCAGTGTAAAAGGGCTTTGGTGTTTTCTAGAATGGGGTTTATAGTATTTCACTGTGTGTTAATGGTGAAATTTTGAACGAGTTTTTAACATTTTGTGTTGCTCGGTTAGGATGACATTTAAATCAAGTATAAAATACTTGAGCTTAATACACTTTTATAAAGTTTGTATAAACACTACATTTTCGTTATTCAATAACATGAAACCCTTACGAATAAAGCTTACTTATTCGCCATTTAAGCTAAAGATCAGAAAACAATCAATCGAATATTTTTCTGACGCTTTCTCTTCACTTAGCTTCACGTGTTGCAGTTTTAGGAGTAGTATAGTATTTTTGGAGTAGTATTTTTCTGGAAAGGTTAACCGTTTAAAATGATCACTTTGTCACTGAATCATATAAGAGTTGGCCGTAAGGCCGATCAATGTATCGTCAATTTCATTTAAAAATTAATGTTAGATTTTCAGTTAGTAAGAGTTCAACATTCTTATACGCAGGGAAGGGGTATCAAGTACATTTTATATGCGTGCTTCTTGAATCCAACTGAATCGAAAGCTTTTTCAATATAAAGAGTGACTAGGCCCACGGATTTTATTTCATATAACGTTTACTTGATTTCAGCCAAGCGAGTTGTTAACAATTAGGATAATCATTTCAAGTAACGACCTCAATTAGTAAAGCGAAAATATTCAATAAATTATTGTATGACTAACAAGGCTAGTAAATTCCGTTTAGGTTTAGCAATTATAGGAACAACAATCGATATCTTCTAATAGTCTGGAAAATAACCAAATTTAGAGGAACTGTAAAAATAGTACCCAACAAACAAACTTATGATCATCTAAGGCCAACGAAGGTAGATTGCTCGTTAAATTATATAGTTTTAATTGAATTCCGTGCGAAACACGTTAGCTTTATTCACGTTCGTTATTACTTAACGATTTGTCATTCCCTTAAAACACAGGAATAATGTTTAGTTTTTTATTAGTTATAAACTTAAATTCTGAATAGTTATTCTATTTGACGGCAGTGAAGTTTCTAACAAAAAATTAACAAGTATACGTATATGATTCCAATTGGATTATTAAACTTCTTTTGTGTATTAGTGTTACACTGTAACAACATATTTTTTATGACAGATATATAACATCAGAAAAAGATGAGAAGTGCTATCCCTTTCTAAACAATTATCCGTTTCCGATATTTTTCAAATTGGAATTTTATAAAAAAATAGTAAAAATCCACGGAAGACTAAGTTTATTACAAAGAGTAATTTCTTGTATCTTAAATTTTGCCTATTAACAAAAGGTACTAAGCATTGTTCTAAGATGTGACAAAGAAGTTAAAAAGCGATAGTTATAAACTGTCCATTTGCCATGTCCCTGCTGTTTGAGTAGTTTAAATGTCGACTAAGATTATGAGGATCACAGGGATTCTTCTAAGACGTCATCAGGAGGTTACAATACCTCCATGTATTAAATAATAAACAGTCCCTATGCCATGTCCCAGCGGTCTCCCCAAATTTAAATTTTTTAAGTGATTTGTTTGGCAGGACGCTTTCACCAGTTTGAGTAGTTTATATGTCGACTAAGATTAAGAGGATTACTGGGATTCTTCTAAGACGTCATCAGGAGGTTACAATAGCCTCATGTACTAAGTAATAAACAGTCTTTATTCCATGTCCCCGCGGTCTCCCCAAATTTAAAATTTTTAAATAATTTGTATGGCCCAACGCATTCACTTATTTGAGTAGTTTATATGCCGAGTAAGATTATGAGGATCTCAGGGATTATTCTAAGACGTCATCAGGAGGTTACAATAGCTCCATGTATTAAATAATAAACAGTCCCTATGCCATGTCCCAGCGGTCTCCCCAATTTAAAATTTTTTAAGTAATTTGTATGGCACAACGCTTTCACCTTGAGTAGTTTTTACGTCGACTAAGATTATGAGGATCACAGGATTCTTCTAAGACGTCATAAGGAGGTGACAACAGTCCCATGTACTAAGTAATAAACAGTCCCCATGCCATGTCCCGGCGGTCTCCCCAATTTAAAATGTTTTAAGTAATTTGCATAGCCCAACGCATTCACTTGTTTGAGTAGTTTATATGTCGACTAAGATTATGAGGATCACCGGGATTCTTCTAAGATGTCATCAGGAGGTTACAATAGCTCTATTTACTAAGTAATAAACAGTCCCTATGCCATGTCCCGGCTGTCTCCCCAATTTAAAATGTTTTAAGTAATTTGTATAGCCAAACGCATTCACTTGTTTGAGTAGTTTATATGTCGACTAAGATTATGAGGATCTCAGGGATTATTCTAAGACGTCATCAGGAGGTTACAATAGCCTCATATACTAAGTAATAAACAGTCTTTATTCCATGTCCCCGCGGTCTCCCCAAATTTAAATTTTTTAAATAATTTGTATGGCCCAACGCATTCACTTGTTTGAGTAGTTTATATGCCGAGTAAGATTATGAGGATCTCAGGGATTATTCTAAGACGTCATCAGGAGGTTACAATAGCCTCATATACTAAGTAATAAACAGTCTTTATTCCATGTCCCCGCGGTCTCCCCAAATTTAAATTTTTTAAATAATTTGTATGGCCCAACGCATTCACTTGTTTGAGTAGTTTATATGCCGAGTAAGATTATGAGGATCTCAGGGATTATTCTAAGACGTCATCAGGAGGTTACAATAGCTCCATGTATTAAATAATAAACAGTCCCTATGCCATGTCCCAGCGGTCTCCCCAAATTTAAATTTTTTAAGTGATTTGTTTGGCAGGACGCTTTCACCAGTTTGAGTAGTTTATATGTCGACTAAGATTATGAGGATCACAGGATTCTTCTAAGACGTCATAAGGAGGTAACAACAGCCCCATGTACTAAGTAATAAACAGTCCCCATGCCATGTCCCGGCGGTCTCCCCAATTTTAAATGTTTTAAGTAATTTGTATAGCCAAACGCATTCACTTGTTTGAGTAGTTTATATGTCGTCTATGATTATGAGGATCACGTCTTTTAATATGTATAAGTAGTTTATTTTTAATCCCTTTCACTATAGTGCCTGATTCATTTAGCGTTAACCAGGTAGCACCACATAGAGGTATGAATCTCGATCTTCGCACCCGCCCTATTTCATTTTCTGCCTCTTTCCCTTACTCATTACAACTGTAGTTCCTCAAAAACCTTTCCCCCTCTCACCCTTTAAAACTTTTTATTTGCAATTAAGTGCCTTTAATTTTTCACATAAATTAACACTGAAGGATTCACACACAAATCAGGTTTAATAGGAGCTACAAATTTTCTAAGATCGTCGTGGCAATCCCACATGCTGTTTGGTCTTTTAACAAACGCCGTGTAATGCCCCACACAGCCAGTTACAGATGGGTGATGATAATGGATAACACCCTTAAGAGCGTATCTTTCACAGATTTTATTTCGACTTGAATATCCTGAAGTTTTATTTTATAAATCGTTTCATTATTTAGAGGTTCCACGTCGATCATCATGATTCCAGTAGGTGATTTTAAAATGGTATTCAATATTCGCTTGGGGCGTGTGAGTGTGATACATAGGGCTATTATATTCACTTGATTATATTCTTAGAATAATAATAGTACAAATATAAATAACTCAAACAGGTGAAAGCGTTGTGCCATACAAATTAAATAAAAATTTTAAAATTCGGGAGACCGCTGGCCATGGCATATAGACAGTTTATTACTTAGTACATGGGGCTATTGTAACCTTGTAACGTCTTGATGACGTCTTAGAAGAATTCTCGTGGCGCTTATTCTAGTATTCGACGTATAAGCTACTCAAACAGTAAAATATTCATGTTATACATAATTACGAGTATTTAAAAATTCAGAAATCGGAAGGACGTTATACAATATGGCATATGGGCCTATTAGCTTTTATCAATTGAAACTATTTGACTTGATGGCATATTATAACAATCGTTTAAACCAAAGCATGTTTTTTCAAAAAATTTACACTCAAAATTCTTATTAGAAATTAGTTAACAGTGTAACACTAATACAATGATATATTTGTTATTTGTTAAAAACTTAACGCCCGTTCTATTTCACACTTCTATTATGTAAAAAGTTTGCGAATTTTCGTATAAGGGTCCCTTGTCTTCGGTCAATGTTTCTTATTAACGAAGCATGTTTGGTCCTACCCAAACGTTCGGAAAATTTTTCGAGTTCAAGTAAATCTTTCCTTACTTATATGTAGAGAAAATGGGTGGATCCTAGCGAAGCTAAATCATCTGTGGAAATATGTTCTACTTTAACATTGTGCATGCTTTATAGAAGTCTCGTTTCGCTACGAACAAACGCTAATAAACTTGCGCTAACGGCATCAGGATGCTTTCTTGATAATCGAAGTGGCCGTTAATTTCATTCAAGTAAAAGCCGGCATAAACTTCGCTAAGTATCGAAAATGTAATGTCCTTCTAGTTTCGAAAGAACATATAGTAATCCACTCTTCAAATGTGCAAGGCGGTCCATCGCAAATTCAGTTTAAATGATATTTAACAGATTTGACTCGAGCCTCCCATACTCCACCAAAATATGATGCAGCCGGGGATATAAAATATCATTGAATTGAGCGGTACGTTAAAAAGTAGACCTTTATAAGGTTTTTTTAACCTGTAACAGGAAATTATCCAATCTCACATCCCTCCGATATAACTACCCAACCGGGACAATACCCACCCGCCATTAGTTCCGGCTAATAACGCCCTCGCGACACAACGGTGTATCGCAACACAACGGTCATTACCCCCGGTCTTTACCCTCCAGCCATTCCCCACGATTATTATGAATAATTTCGATGAATTGTATCTTATCACAATTCATTTCCGATCATTAGTCGGCCGCTCAAAGAGATTCCCTATGGAGATTTTACAATTCATCGAGGTAGTACTATATCGATATTAAGTTGATTTGAAGCGGATCATTGTCATGAGACACTTGTTTTATTTGAAACAATTTCAATTGCTATATTAATTCGAATACCCCATGAAATTATGGACCAAGTGGTTAGTCTCAAGCACCAAATTTGCTGATTATAGGTAACAGTATACTATTTCGTCAGGAGAAAAATTTTGCTTTTTAACTTTTTATTGTGATGGAATTGGGCTCAGTTTGACAAACTAATTCTAAAACTATAAAGCACCACGAGTATATGACGCAAAAAATTGTAAGCCTATGTTAAATCTCTTTAAATTCAAATTTTTTGTCACGCGTCGGTTCGATCGCCGATTTCTTAAAAATCAATGTAAATTTCAGGTAATTCACAGAAATATATATTTAACATATCATGCTATGGTCCTTCCTCTATCCAGAACAGCAAGCTGTTTCATTAAATTTTATCCAAGAGCTGAGATATGGTTCTTCTTGTCAAGTGATGCCCCTAAATCGAAAACTAAAAATGCGCTAATCCATGAAAATTCACTTGGGTGTTTTTGTACCATGCTGAGCAATAATGCAATAAATCTTACCCTATAATTTTTTCAGACCGTTTCAATAACCGATGGGGGGATGTGTACGGCTCAAAGACTAACAATAACCATATATCCCTTGTAAGTAGTTTTCAAAGGACATTTCGGTGCTTTAACGCTAATAATATTAGCAAAACAGAAGAATTCCCATTAAAGTTGCTCGGCGTTTTTGACTCATTCAGGCGATAACATTTCAAACATTTCACATGAGTCTAGCAGTTTTCCTTGCGTCAATTATTCATCAAGGCAAGTTAACACCTTTTGGGTTCCATCATGTCTAGTTCGATTGTGATATTAGAAAGTAGGTATAGCATGATTGCACATTTGCCAAGAAGGAACGAGCTTTTAGATCCGAAGGCCATTTTAAAGAAACTAAAACGATTTTAAAAATTTTAAAAATGTAACGTTTGCGAACTAGTAAATTCGTTGGGAATCAAGAATAAGACGTTCTTGGCTATTGGCGGAAAATTGATGCTAGTTCTAAAGACAGAAAGGTGTAAGCGAGATTATGAGGAGCTCAATCATAAGTCCAATGTACCATTAAACAAGTGCAATACTGCGAGGTTAGTTTGAGATATTACCTGCCACATCATGCATGGCCAAATTAATCAATCTTACAACTAAATCGCGCATGATTTTGGGCTGTGCAATACAATCTTAGGGTGGTCGTTATATAACGACCAACAGGTTTTAGGATGCGATAACCCGAATAATAGTTTGGCAAGTAGTTTACGATTACCGTACCGTACATGAACTGTTTAGCTTCCTTTATAGCAAACTAAATGTCTGAAGAAGTAAGGAATGCAACATTTAAAGGATTTTTAGAAGCTAGAGCATTAATAAAGGACTTCAATGTAGATAATTTTATTTAGGGAGCAAATACAATTGAATTAGAATTTTTGCAGCCGCAAGTATGTAAAATCTTCAGTTCTGCTATGTTGAATTTACGATAATGGATGTACAATTTGAAAAGGCCTGGGATGTCAATTGAGTACAAATTGCACTTTCACTCATAGCTAAACCTGGTTCTTGTTTATTGAGTTTTGAAATTGGGTATGTTGTAAATTTTAGCCAGGTTGGATCATTCCACCAAAAGTTATGGTTTAGCAGTTGGCTAGGGTTTATACCTCTCGATGTACAATCTACTGGGGTTGCACTTGATTATAAAGGGTGCTTAAATTTTAAGGGCCGATGTTGATTTTGAATAAAACACAAATTATTTAGGAAGTTATTGTCAATTCTTTTTATTATGATAATATTGTATGGTTCAATTATGTATGGAACAAAATATCGGCCAATTGGCCGCCGCGACCTCGGCGGCACACCTCCACCCGATGATCCAAATTTTCGATGACGCTTAGGCATAATTGAGGTTCTATGCCGTTAATGTGCCGAATTATCTCATCCTTTAGCTCTCGAATTGTTGCTGGCTTATCGACGTACACCTTTTCTTTCAAATAACCCCAAAGAGAGAAGTCCAACTGAGTCAAATCACATGATCTTGGCGGCCAATTGACATCGCCGCCACGTGAGAGAACACGGCCATTGAATTTGTCGCGCAAATGAGCCATTGTTTCGTTAGCTGTGTGGCAAGTGGTACCGTCCTGTTGAAACCACATATTGTCCACATCCATATCTTCCAATTCGGCCCATAAAAAGTTCGTTATCATCTCACGATAGCGAACACCATTCACAGTAACTGCCTGACCGGCCTCATTTTTGAAAAAATACGGCCCGATGATGCCGCCAGCCCATAAACCGCACCAAACATCTTTGTGGGTGCATTGGTTTTTCGACAATCACTCTTGGATTATGATTCGCCCAAATGCGGCAATTCTGCTTATTGACGAATCCACTGAGGTGAAAATGTGCCTCGATGACATTTGGTTTCAAATTGAGTTAGTCTGAAATTGAGAAATGCCAAATTAAATGCAGAAAAAAACTTGACGTTTAGGTGTGGTTCACATTCAACGTCGGCCCTTAAAATTTAACCACCCTTTATATAGTGCCATTTACATGGATTGGTATTTGATTGTACTTCAGTTATCCTGTTGGGCACAAATATTTTGTAGTTATGTGGTTTCCCTTTTATCAATCCCAGTGCTGTCATGGAATCAGTCCAACAGTATGTTTGGTTCTCGCTTAGATCCATGGCAGTTCATATTTTCAGTAGCAATTTCATAGTAGGACCGAAGCACTTAATCCTAGCCTCTGCATATGCTTGACTCGATGCGTCACAAAATCCATGTATTTCGACATGGGAGCTTTTCTTGTAATTTATCCATAGTGGTAAGCCTGATGCCCATAAATCTTAAAGTAGTAGTTTTGCTCTAATTACTAATTGTCTGGGATTCTTTGTTAAATGGAATTCTCACCTGGTATATACCATCCACTTTCCAATCATTTGTGTGTCTCTTTTAAATGCTGTTTGCAATCAATTTCTGCAATGGTTAGACTCCGGTTTGGATGTAGTTCTTCGGAGTTTCAAAATTGTTTCAGCGGACTCTCAATATCAGTTAATGTGACGAGACTTTTTAGTTGAGCGACCAGAGTGTTGTTGTAGCTGAGGCCCCCAGAAAGAATCCATCCGATTTCTGATTTTTGAGCAATATATTTGTGACGAGGATCCTTCTTTATCCCTTCCAACATTATTTCAACATATGTGTCGGCACCTATTAGTAGGTCGATGAGTTCAGTAGTTTTAAAGGTAGAATCGGCTAATATTACTCCATTCTGAGTATTTTAATGCACAAACCCACTATTTTCTTGCCCGGTATAGTGGGTTCGTGATTGTCTTCAGAACTAGAGGCCTGTGCGTCTATGTTGATTATATGAAAATCAGGGCTTATGTTGATTGATATTTGTTCATGTGACTTATTTTTATGATGAAATTCCAGAAACCTCAGCTAAACCCCTTGTTCTTGGGAGTCCTATTTGTTGTGCTGCTTCTTGCATCACAAATGTGGCTTGGGAAGCCACCACATTTATTTCTCACTTTGACTAGTGCCGTTGATAGTAGTACTGTATTTAAGACGTTGTTGTGTGTTGATTTGATGTTTAGTTTTGTATAGCTGGTACTGCGTTTTTGTTGTTGTTTTTAATGCAATTAAACATTGGCAAATTTGCAAATCGAACTCTTGGTATGGCTGCTGCATTGCAGTGTCTCATGGTTATGTGAAAGGCAAGTTCTGCATAGGTTGCGTGCTACATGACCATTTGATTCTTCTTTATGATACTTAGGTTCCCAAAACGCTGACATTCATTTATTTTGGTGGTTGAAATCTTGATTGTCGTCTATAGTGCTTGGAAACGTATTTCCAAAAATTTCCAAAGAATTCGCTTGTACTTTGAAACCCTTTAGGATTGTCGATCGAGTTCTAGTATAGTCGCCTTGATTCATGGTCCATTTTTTTGAATTGTTAGAATTATAAATGAACCCCATGTTTCATTGTTGATCCCTGTAATTATTATTGCGTATACAGGCTGTCAGGCTGTCTTTTGATGACAACCGCAGATTCTGTGTTTATGGTTGGTTGGTTGAATAGGATGTTCAGCAGGTTAGTGTGGAGCATTCTTATATTGTTGAATCTGGTTTTTTTAAATTTCCCAAACCACTTCATAATTTTTTCCGGCTGATTGTAAATGATTCAATAACTTCTCTGCTTGGCCACTTACGTGGCTTTTTAAATATTTCATCTGGTGTGTATTTGTTAGCTGGTTATTGCCGTACACCAATTTTTGAATATATCTTCGAATCGCTTCCACTTCATACAACCTCCGTTGAAGTGTGGGATTTCTATAGCTTGTAGTCGAATTTCCAGGGGTTTGACATTATCCTAACATTCTTCAATTATGGTTGTTATAACTATATGAAGGTGCTCCGTAATTCTCAAAAGTTGCCGCATATCGTCAATAAACGTGTTGCCTGTGTTTATTGTAACACTTCTTTCGTTGAAGTATCCATGTGTCTATGTCGGGAGGTGTTGTGGACGACTCAATCTGATCACGATTGTGGTTACATTGATCGAAATACCCTTGAAGTTTTTCAATTTTTGCCTCAAGATTTTTGCCTCGACAAGGTATCGAGAGGAGTTGCAAACCGGGACCCACCAGACAACTCCTTACACTATTTTTCTCGAATTGAAGATCCATCACAACCGGTTCCCACCCGTACTAGAAAACCTCATGCAAGCAATTCTCATTTAAATCGTTTGAGCTAAGAAAACAATTAAAATTGAACCCGGGCTCACCAAACTAGCCCTTATACGATTTTTCTCGAAATCATTATCCATCGCAATCGGTTCCTGTATTACTAGGAAAACTCCTACAAACAATTTTCATTTAAATTGTTTGAGCTAAGAAAAAAATTAAAAATTAGCCCAGGGCCCACCAGACCTTACACGATTTTTTTCCGAAATAAGGATCCATCGTAATCGGTTCTTGGTACTCGAAAACCGTCTTCACGCAAAATTCATTAAAATCGTTTGAGCTAAGAAAAAAAATTAAAAATGAATCCGGGGTCGTACGCGAAAACCGCCTTTAAACAATTTTCAATTAAATCGTTGGGCCGGAGAAAAAAATTAAGAATGAACCCGGGGCCCACCAGACAAAGTCTTACACGATTTATCCCGAAATCAGGACCATCACAATTTATGCAATTACTGCAAATCTCGACTTTCTGCGAGCGTTCGGGACAAACATTTTTAGTACAGCTCCCGCACCGTTGTTTATGCATTCAGCCAAGTTCAGGAGAACGCATATGACACCTACGGTTTTTTGTAATTTCGATTTTACAGAGTCCCAACACATGCCAACCCCACACTTAACATGCTCCTCCATGCTGGTAAAAAAATTAACAAATGTATGTTATATTCCTGTTTGAATTATAAAATGGAGTATACAATTGTTGAACCAAAGTGGATGGTACGAGTAGATTGAAGACTTTTTGTGGTCCTTCTTTCCCCAAATAAGGAAGCCCATTGAGAGGATAGCTTGTGGTACTGCCGCAGGTCCACTAAAACTACTTCATGTATATTTGTCCGACTTTGAGGGTATATTTTGAAGAAAGGATACTCTGCCTCGATGGGTACCAATTACTCATCAAATTTCCCGAAAAGGAACGAACTTGTTAAGGTTTCTTCTAGCCGTGCAAATTGTTTTATCATCGAAGCGAATGTATTTGGTCAATAACTTCATTCTTTGGCAAGACATGCTTGCTTTGAATAGAATGTTGCCAAATATAGGATGCCAAAATCCCTTCAAATATGTCCTACCAGTCTAACACCGGCGTTGATCAGCAATCAGGCGAATTAGCGAACCTCAACTTCGTATGTTAGCTTCCACATTTCTGCACGTTTCTCGTAACCGCACAAGGTGGTAGAATAGCGAAAAATCATCCCTGTGGCCCTATTCTGGTAATTCCCCTGGAATAGTTAACTGGACATTTATTTATTTATTTATTTATTATAAATGATGCCTACAGTGACTACAATCAGCACAACAAAACAATTATTAAAAAAGGAAATTATGAGCTCGACTACAAAAGATTATATAAGCTTTCTTGAATGAATTTCTCGACAAGTGATAATCGAAAGCTCCGTAGATCTTGTTGAACACCCGCGATACCCTCGGAATTTGATCAGAAACACCGTAGTTCGTTACCGCTTGATTGATGAGTAAAGCTCCATCACGTTGACGCATTCGACGTTCGGGAGCGTACAAGTAGATACGTGCTAGTAACTCAATACAATCGACACGGGAATTGATGATATCACGCACAAACAGCGCGGAAGCCACGTCTCGGCGATTGTCTAGACGTTGTAGTTTCAAAAGGTTGCATCGATTCTGATAAGGTGGAAGAATGTAGTCCACGGCACGACTGGATGGTAAATGTCGCAGAGCGAACTAAATAAACAGTTTCTGGATACTCTCAATCCTCTCAGAATGACAGTGGAGAAGCATTCTCCATAATGGACCGAACAAATCATGCGTATAATGATGTTAAAGTTAACGGGTCAAGAAAGTCTTTGCAGTTTCGTTTAATGAAGCCAAGCATAATGCACGACTTTGAAATAATGGCATTAACATGCCTGGTAAATGTAGCATCAGATTCAAAGATCACACCAAGATCCGAAATGAACTCAACCCGATCAATGGTTTCGTTGTACAGTTGATATTGATAAAAAACTGGCGAGCGGATACGGAAGAACGAAATGGTTTTGCATTTACTCACGTTTTTAGCCAGTAAGTTGTTAGTTGACCCGCTTCAAAAGCGGTTTAAGTCGTCTTGTAACATTTCGAAGTTTAACACGCTAGAGACCTGGGCAAAAATCTTTATGTCGCGCCCGAAATCGCGTCTTCAAATCGCGCCCGAAATAATGGGGAGAAAGAATCCAGAATCCTAACAGAATACCAACGATCTGAGAGATAAGAACGCAACCAGTCGATGGGAATGAAATCACAGCTGAGACTCTCCAACTTGCTAATAAGAATGGAGTGATCAATCAAAAAAAAAGCCTTTGTGAAGTCTATGTTGACAACGTCAAGCTGCTGCTTGGAATTTAGGCTGCCAAATAGATGACCACAAAATGTGGACAAGCTAGACACGGTAGACCTACCGGGATAAAATCCATGATGAAAAGGAGAAATTAGTCTCTTGGTATGGAAGTACAATACTCTGTGAACCATGGAACCTCACTTCTATTACCCGCCTTAAAAATTTTACGAACGCATGATATTTTCCAGGGATGTGGAAAAACACAACGACGAAGGCTTTCGTTAAACAAGAAGGTAACTGCGGGGGCCAGACTTACGGCAAAGAACTGGGGTAAACATTTACGGCATACTACAGAGTAAGTAGTAATTTTTTTGAAAACAAAATAAAATTGGGAATAATTTTCCCTGCCAGTATCGCTATGGAAAAATTATTCCCAATTTATCAAAATTTACAGTAGAAGTTATACAGTAGAACATTACATAACTTTATATTCTAATTTAGACAATTTACACATCACACTGTAAATTAGAATTACAAGGTAAATGATCGCATAATACTTGAGCGTTAATATAACAACAAATAATCCTGCTTTTAAATCAATTGTTTTAAATAGGACAACGAATGAGTCTATCAGACTCATCGTGTGCGGATTTGTTTATAATTTCAAAATGGTGTCTCAGGACATTTACCGTTATAAATTTGGCATTACAATTTCTTTGATCACGTATAACGCATTTCAAAATACATTTGGCCGAAAATGTATCAAAATAGTTTTTCAGCAGATCAGACTTAAAATGAGCATCCGAGACTCAACCTGCACTGGTTAGGGTTAAATGAGGTGTTATGAATATATAGTGACCACTGCAACATAGCTGCTTCAGTTATACTCTCCGTAAAAACCATATTCCACATGGTTATAAACATTTGGAACTTACTAGCTTCTGTTGATAAAATGATTCACAAATCACAATATTTCCAAATATTGTGCTTTGTACAAAAAATTGAACCAATTATTTAATAATTATAGTTTTGAAATTAAGTAATAGCTCTCGGTTAGTATACTGACCAAAATTGTTACTAAACTCACAGTTAAATCTTGCTTTATAAATCCTTGTTCTAAGTTACTAAATATTGTTTAAAAAAATACCTCACAATACGGTGCATACATTGCTCAAGATTGCACAAGAACTTGGTTTCCAATATTGGGTTTTCCAATATCAATTATTGGGTAACAACACAGTTATGGTATACATTCACCTCCATTTATGGGTATAAAGTACAAGCATTCGTATGCTCGCGTATATCAATAAAAACCACTCAGAACTTAAACAGATTTCTTCATATTTCAATGGAAGACAATTTCAAATTCTAATAACCATAACTATAAAAATAGCAATTCTAACAAAAAATAAAACAAACATTGAAACTACAATAGCTAGTTTTACTGTTACACAAAACAACAAGGTATACTCGTGTGTGTAAATGCTCGCGTATAATAACCATTTGAAAAAGAACCAAACTTTCTTGTTAAGGTTAATTGGAAATGGTATATATGTGATACCCATATTTCACTAATTCTTCCACCATACCGGAATTACACTCCTCCGCATAACATAAAACTGTTCATATAAAACATATTCTTTTTTCAATATATTGGATTATTTATATTTAAACAAAACTATTTTTTGCACATGACACTATCATCATGTACCAATCATATATATTATAGATAAAAAAAAATTTTTTTGCTCTGCTCAGTCGAGAACGAAAACCACCCTCAATACACAGAAATACACTAAAAATTCATATAATTCACATAGAAAGTACAGAAATAACAGTTTTTATTAACTTTTATATGTAGTTTTTGTGTACACGAGATATACACAGTCGAAATGATAAAGACAGAATTTTTTTTATTATTAAAATTTGTTAGAAAATTATGGATTTTCCAGTGTACAGCAGCACAGTGTTTTTGCAAATAAAACTTTTAATATACTGGATGATATATTTTTGAAACGTGATGACGATTTTTGATATAATTTTAAGCAAAAATAATTTTTCGACCCTTCAAGGGGCTACTATTTAAATCTTAAAACCGCGCACTTAATTTTTAAACATTCATTCCGAATACAATACATTTAACTGAAACTAACTAACTCAGCTCGAGTGCGCTCCCTATAGGAGTGAGAAAGTATACTAAATTAAATTTGACTAGTTAAATCAAACATAACTGTAAAATAGATCAAAATGAAATGTCGAATGGCACGAAAGTCTGAAATACACCATAAATTTCGTATATAATTCATAACGTTCTTTCAAAAGTGACAATCATCCATTCAGTTCTTTTTTTAATTTTTTTGTTGGCACTAGCTCCAAAAATTTGGGGCCATATGGCCCGTTTCAACATTTACAATTTTAATTTCTTTTCATACACCTAGCACACATCGATCCCCTTTCACACTTCTATCTGATTTGTTCTAATAAATTCATACACATTCTTATATACGTTCATTCCCATTCATAATAATTCAGCCAAACTATACTTGCACTCAATAGAACATCGAACATTTGTCTGCTCTGGTTAAATGCAGAATATTTCAGAATCAAATGTTCGATGTCCTCCACAACCAAACAGCTTTCACATAATTCACACACAACCAAATTGCGTTTCTTCAAACATTCTTTCCAATTTCCATGATTCAATCTCACTCGTTCCATAGTTCGTAACATTCTAGTATCTCCTTTGAGCACCTTAAAGAACGGTTGCCTCAAAGGAGACCTAACCAACTCAAAGTACTTCTTACCTTTCACCTGACATTTTTCAACAAACTCTCTCTCCCATTTTCTCCACAGATTCATCTGAAACATGCGAAGTACGTCTCTGGCATCCGTGAATTCATATTCATTTACATCCTCAATCAAACAACCCCGTTTCGCAAGGATATCGGATTTTTAATTATCGTTAATCTGTAGGTGTGATTGAAGATACTTGTAAAGCATTTCCACATGCACATTGCCATGAGTTCCCCTACCCTTACTAATTAATTCCAACCCACTCCGGGAGTTAGAGAATAACACTATTCTCCTTCTCCCTTATGTCATTGCCAACTTTATCCCTTCCATAATCCCTATTAATTCTGCATTCATTATACAGATACTGTCATGCACTCTTACCATTTTTTCTTTCTTCATTGAAGGAATATAAATTCCCACACCTACTCGATCATCATTTACACTTGCATCTGTATACACTTCCACATGTCATTGCTTTTGTTGTGTCACCAAACTTCAACGCACATTAGATTGCTCGGAAGGGCTTTCGGATTTGCCGGACGAATCTTGGAGAACATGCAAATATTTTCCAAGATTACCAGTGATCTTGTTGTCTTTTTGCAAACTGACCCTTTTTTCAATCTCTCTTTCATTTCATTCACCAATTTATTGTCCTTAGAGTTAATATTCGCACGGTGATTCCTCCCCTCTTATAATTAAGAGGCGAATCACCCAATTCAGACCACAAAGTGTGTATTGGTGTTGAATTGATCTCGCCCAATACCACTCTGGCACACACATTCTCCACAAGTAACAACTTTTTAAACCCAACCTTGGACCCATTACCATGTATACTCATTCCATACGCAATTTTAGTTGACACTAGCGCGTTTCGTAACATATCAGTCACACTCGGATGAGCTCCCCATTTCGGTTTGCTCGCCCTTTTAATCACGTGCAATCTACTCTTATAACTATCGGCCAAATTTTCTATATGCACTTTGAAACTCATTCTTCTGACAATCCAGATTCCCAAATACCTAGTCAATTTCACACACTCAATTCTCTCATTATATACTGGCACATCAACCATCCGATTCGTTCTAAAAGCAATACTACAACATTTACTCGAATTTACACTCAAATTCAATTCACTCAAACATTCGGTTACCTGATTCACATATTCTTGAGCTCGACTCAAGGCCTCCTCGATGGTCCTGACCTTGCCCATCAGGGCAAAGTCATCTGCAAACTGCAAAATGACTTTGCCCGAGGAGTTACACCTATGTATCGAGCTCGTGTACACATTGAAGAGAGCCGGCGAGATTTTACTGCCTTGGTGGAGGCCCATAGTCACCGCTCCTTCCAAACCAAGCTCCTTTCCACCCTCTACCACATAAAACTAAGTTTCTCTCATTCATGAACTCATACACCCATTTGCAAATTTTCCAGGGAAACCCCAAGTCCATAAGGATCTGATAAAGTTTCCCTGGAACCACGTAATCATACGCCCTTTCTATATCCAAAAATACCCCCACAACATACTTATTTTCGTTTTTTTGTAGTTTCCACACAAACTTTTCTACACATTCATTAGCAGAGTGGTTGTGACGGAACCCAAAGGTGGTTTCCGGCAACAAATTTCCCTCATTCACAAATTTATCCATACGACCTTTCATCATACCATTCACAATTTCAACAAATACATTCAACATACATATTCCCCTGTGATTTGTTGCAAAGTTTCTATCCCGATCCGTTTTAAGAATAGGGACCACTCTGATTTCCGTCCATTTTTCCGGTATCTGAATACTCATCCATATACTTGATTGAGAATTCTAATCTACCAATCATTTTATAACTCACTCTGTTAGTTCCGGCGGTAGTATATTTGGATGTTTCTAAAACCCCTCGGAACTCTTCCCATTCAAACTCCTAACACATATCGTTCATAAATTCATTTTCATTATCAGGTAACAAAACTTCATACCTATCGCTCAAATTGTTACGTACGTCCGTAATCATTTGTAAAAAGACACGTCCATTCTCTCTGTCATCTAACACTGCATTTCTGCCTTGCGCTCTATATCCTTTCACTCTATTAAATTTATCCCATACATCCTTAGTTGTGGTTCTATGTGTCTTTTTGGACACATAGTCCCGCCAACTTTTCCTTTTCGCCCTACGGATAGCCTTTTTCAATATTGCATTCATCCTTCCATAATTTATTCTGCATTCATGACATATACACCTATTGAACTCTTTCAATGCTATCCGTTTCCTTTTCAAACCAATACTGGATTTCACTGTTCCACCAACCATTCACCTTGAATTCACTCCCTCTGACATTTATAGTACACATTTCATTCACTCTCTCTATTTCATCCTCAAGTTGGTTAACCTCATTTACTTCTTTCATTATGAGAGTCTCAGTCTTACCATTCATAATGACCTTACGGTCTATGTCAATATTTATACCACCTAAGCATGTCCTGATCAAATAATGATCACTACCCAAATTCTCATCTGTGACATCCCAAGTGACTTGGCCCTCTAGCCCGCTAGATATTAAAGTTAAATCTATCGCGCTGGCTGACGACCCCACTCTCGCCATTCTAGTCGACCCACAATCATTCAGGACTACGAGATCGAAATACAGAAAGAGGCGGGTCAACCAGTTACCTCTCGCATCAGTTCTTTCATTCCCCCATATTCTTGAATGCGCATTCATATCACCCGATAGAATCACGTTACTTTTGCCTTCCACCCATTCAAACAAAATTTGAAAACCTCGTTCTCTCTCTGTCAGACGTAGACAACATTAGAGTTGCATAGATACTAAAAACTAACTAGTTTCTGTCCAGATTCCGAGTTTTGGCTGTGCTCGAAAAGCGGTATGTCACACAGGACCAGGGTGATATTGGCACGTGACAATATTGTCACCACACCGAAGCCATCAGCCCTCGGTCTGGACAGATAATTGTATCCTTTCACTCGAAACGTCTTAACCTCAGGCTCCCTTCACGTTATTGGTTAGATAATTCCGCAACATTTCGCCATTGGCATATATACTGCGAATATTTATCTGGCCAATTTTCACGCATTCATTGGATCTCAGCATTCGCTCTACCATTCAAACAAATGAAAAAGGGAGAGGGCATTTATAAACGCAAATGCGTTCTCTCTCTTCCTTCCCTCATTCAGCATCAATCATACTTACATGGTTAGTTCCAAATAGTGTTAATTCATTTGGAGTTAAATTAGAATATCTCATTGCTAGCCAGGCTTCATTTTTTTGATTGTCTCTATGTCCATCGCTGTATTACAAGTTGTTTGTTGATTTTATTGCGGTTGTGTTGTAATCTTTCTTGTTGTCGTTGTACTTGATGTATTTGTGTTGTAGTTTGTTCGTTTCTAGTAGTTGTTTTGGCTGTTGTGGCTGTTGTTGGTTTTGTTGTTACTGTACTTGATCTTTTTGTTGCTGTTGTGTTGTGGTAAGTTTAATTTTGTCTTTTGTTGTCTTAAAGTTGAAATGGTTTTTGATATGATTTAATGTGATTTTGTCTGTTCTACTTGGTTTTCTTTGTTTTGCGGCTTTTGTGGTGTGTTTGGTGGGTTAGGCAGTTTTTAGTGTATCTGCATATGTTGTCTGGTTAGCTGGTGTGGTATATCGAAAATATGTGGCTTTCGCCTCGGGAAATGTTAATTTATCTATAGTTTTAATTTTCACTATTTCTACTTCTCCTTTATATACTCGACATTCCTTACTGTTGCTGGTGTGTGCCTCTCCACAATTTATGCATTTTAGTGTAGTGCACGGCTGGTTGTGTGGTGTTGCTTCTCTACATTTGTAGCACTTAGGATCGCGTGTGCATCTCTTTTTTGTGTGACCAAATTTGTGACATTCGGTGCACTTCAACGGATTTGGAACGTACATCCGAATACTTAGTTGTAGAAAGCCTGCCCTCACATTTTCCTGTAACACTGGTGAATTAAAAGTCAGGATAATTGCTGCTGTGTCCGTTAACTTGTTTTCCACCCATTTCTTTATTTTATATACCACTATGACGCCTTGGTCCTTAAACCCTTCTTTGAATTCCTCCTCAGTTAAACTTTTTAGGTCGTGGCAGAAAATGATACCTTTGGAACTGTTTAATATGGGGTGTTCCCCACACCTTTATTTGGGGTCACTTTTATTTTGGCCAATTGCCCCAGAGATATTGGCTTCAGTAATGCATCCGTCGCTGCCTGATTTTTTGTCAGAACCAACAGTTCTCCAGCTCTCGAGCGTTGCGTTTTAATGATACCTTTGGTTATCATATCCAGCGCTTTTTGTATTCCAAAAGGTGAAAAATTTGTCAAGTTTTGTCCCTCCTGCTCGTGCTTGATTATTAAATATTTTTCATTCACTCCATTGCAATCCATTATATCTGCACCGAATCCTAATCTCTTTGTTCGCATTTCTTCGATCTTTTTTCGTTTGTAGGGTTGGGTATTATTTCCCAACATCCTCAACGGTACGAATCTATTTGGGCTTTCAAACATCGCCACTTTATGGGACCGAAGCCCTCCTTTGCCCACACCTGACTTTGCTTGCTGTCTAAAATCACACCGCTTAAATATAAAGAAGCTAATAAATAATTTGGTCTCTAAATACCAAAACTGGTGACCCCGATAAAAATTCGGATTCGTCAGTTAATTAATCAAAAATTATCATCAACCAAATACTTTAAGTGCTACATATTTTGAAATGTAAATTTGTTCAAGTCCACTAAAAGTTTACGTGAGAAAAGAACGAATCGCTGCGTCGAAACATTAGTTTAAACTAAACTCAAACTGCTATTGTTGGATGGATTACAATTATTGCTTTTAATCAAAATTCGACTTCATTACGCGAAGAAACCAACATCGGGCTGTTTTATATTCGTGCCTGTATACTGGATTATTGCAGACCGCAGCATCGTCAGCCGCATAACTGGCCGCTTTCAACATATTACCAGAGCCTGAGATGACACCTTAAATAACGTGTCTTTGCAACGGCTGATAATTGGATAAACTAAACAGAATTGCAAGTACCCAATTAAATTTAAATTTAATTTTAATTAAAACGTATTTCGCCTTTGCAATATTTGTGTTTTCGGTAATTTTTCTTATTTTCGCTTTTTTGTTTCGGCGTGTGGTGCAAGGAGTGAACGATCCACCATATGCCTGTATGAATAGGCGATAACAGTTCGGCTAATCGTGCGGTATAAAGCGGTGGTAATAAAAATAAAATTCGGTAAAGTCCGAAATTGTGTGGCTCAAGAAGTCGAGTGACTTCACGCCGAAAATACATTTCGAAGCTTTATATTAATTCCATATGCGGAGAGACGTTTAAATGCTGACTCGAGATATTCACTGTGTTCCATCTCGAACCGGCTCGCAACGAGGATATCGTCGATATAAGAGTAGACGAAGTCCAACCCTCTTAACACTTCGTTAAGGAATCGCTGGAATGTCTGGGCTGAGTTACGAATATGGCATACGGGTATACTCAAAAAGCCCAAAAGGAGTAGTTATCGCTGTGTTGTGAATATCCTCGAGAGCCATGGGAATTTGATGATATGCTCTAACCAAATCTATTTTCGAGAAAATAGTGGCGCCGGCAAGTTTCAACGAGAAACGAACGGGACAGTGACAGTGTTTGTATGTTCACCATATGTAATGGTGAGGAGACTGGTGATGATGAGGGATGGAAGAATCCGATGTCTGTCATAAACTGAAATTCAGTTTTTGTAGCTTTTAATATCGTTGGACTACGTTATGCTTTCTTCAAAACTTCTTTGTATTTCTTCAAAAGAGCGCCGTAATCGTTGTTGACGCTGAAATTGTTTGCAGACGGCGTCTCAACTTGAACGAAGATTGCGTTCACAGTGAGGGTAGTAAACGAATCAAAGAGTCTTTTGTTCTTCAAATCGACCACGGGACCGTATTTGGACAGAAAGTCAGCACCTATATAATAGGCCTGTCTACTGCCGCGAGGATGAAGGGATGTGTGAACGCACGCCTGAGACTGAGATTAACCTTCAACAGTTTTGTGCCGTAAGTGGAAATTGAGGATCCGTTTCCTACGGTAAGAATGCAAACGATGTCTTTAGCATGCGTGTTGTAATTTTATGTTGCTATATTTCGCTGATGCGGTTTTGTTCGCGTGCTGCCACTTTGATCTGCCGATTTCTGTTGTTTGAATCAGAATGTTGTTGCCAGCTCCCTGGCTCCCTCGATGGGCGCGATCGCCTTTGCGGGGGCAGTTGGTCCTAAATGTTGCGTTTTTTTATGTGTATGTTTTCGTGGTTTTCAAAAAAACATTTGAAATGGCTTAACCGCGTATCGAACTTACGTTCGTTCGGGTGCGCATACACAGTTTTGGCGCACTTGTTCACTGCTCTACTGACGACTATGTTGTGTTTTATAATTTTTTTTCACACACTTGGCGTTTATGTGCGAGTGTTATTTTATTCGTTAGAATTTTTTTTCATGTTGCACTATTTTACTTATAGTTTTATATAGTAAATTGATTAATTGTGCTATTAGGCACATTGCAAAAAAATAAGCTCTTGCGCGGAATTTAGTTAACGGTTGAAATGTTTTTTTTAACCGTTATTCTCGCGTCGGGGTCACCAGTTATAGCGGTGTTACCGTGTTTTATTAAATCAACAAAATTATTTATTTATTTATTTAGTTTTAAAATATAAATTTTCACTAAAGATATTGTTTACCTACAGTTCACAAAATGGTTGCTGTGTGAACGATTGTCCGCTGCACTTTCACTTTTTATTATGAGACTATGTCTCGTGCACTTCTAAAACCCGACTGTCGTTTTTCGTTTCTCATTTCTTTTCTTGTGTAAATATTTTAATTCTCGATATTTATCGATAATCGATAATACCGAGATTCGCGAATGTATAGGTGGCGAAATAGCTCTATTCAGCAAAACGAGCTATGCCTCGTACTTAAGCAGTGCGGTGTATAAATAGTTTTGCTACGAAGAGTGCCACGAAGTGAAAAGGATTTTGAGCCGCTACACATTAATTTTTTAATTTTTTTATCAAGGATTTTTTGAAGGTCAGGTTTCTTAATAAAATTAAGTTATGGAATGCACCGACCAAATTAGCCCGCCTCAATGAAACCTGTATTATAATTTGTTACACATTTATTACAATTTATTACAACAAATCCCGATTTTCTAACAGTTACCGTTTTCGAGGAACGAGTTGTCGGTTTAGCTTACAATTAAACCTGCACCGCCAAAATTCTAACTTTTGATGTAGCTATGATATCGGGATGATTCTTGAACCAGAATTTATTGCAAATTAATTACATTGAATAAGTTAGTTCAAGACCACCCCTATAACTAGCCTAAGGGTAAATTTCACCCCAAAACGATTATATATTTCAAAAACGTCCATTTAACCAAATTTAATAAATTGTTTTACACCAGACTGCAAAAATGATGGCTGGAAAGATGTGGACTGACTGGAAAAATGTTGCAAGAAGTCTTGTCTAGAGTAGTTAAGCCATATCCAGGTGTGTAATAAATTATTTTTGTGTCACGATACGCGGAATTTGCTCCCAACGGTAGAGGCTTCTAATAGGTAATTTAAGGGTCGATTCTACCACCTTTAATAATTTATTACACCAGACCGCCACCAGATATGGGGTCTAATGTTACGCTGTGGTCGTTGTAAAGGATAGCTCAACCTTATACAGGTGTGTAATGAATTATTTTTGTGTCAGAGTATGTGGAATTAGCTTCAAACTGTAAATGCTTCAAATTTTAAATTTAAAGGTCGATTTTATACCACATTGGCCTTGCGGTGGGCATATGAACCGTATATGGATGTGTTTATTTCATTATTTTTGTGTCAGGTTAGACGGAATTAGCTTCAGAATATATGGGTAATAACTAAGGTTTAAAAATGTGCTCTACTTAATACACGAAAAAATTAAAGTTGTATCTAATAAATCATTGAAAATGAAATAAATTTGTTAAATTCAATTGGTTGGTGCTTCTAATCCAATGCGCGGTTTAGAAAAAATGTCATATATTTCGACATCCAAAATTAACACTATTTTAGATGTTAGATACATGCTACAGTGTTAATTACCAATATAGATTTTTAATTGGTTTCCGGGTAAAGTAGAGTCTCAATTTTATACTTTTAAAACTTAGTTTTTATGGGATTTTTTCCAATCAAATAGAAAAACAAAATTTAACAGTGTAGTGTCACAAGGTTAAGGTTGAAATCCAAATGCACATATGGCACTGCATACTTTTATTTGAAATTCATTTTTATTTGTGAATATTTGTTCACGAAAAATAATGTATATAATGGACTGTATCACAATAAAAATATGATTTAATCTTTATTTAATTGTATTTTCTTTTAAAAATATGTACAACCGTACAAGTACAAACTCCAATCACCCTTTTTTTCAGCAAAAAACAAAGACAAAGCATAAAAAACTAATAAACCAATGTTGTCAAATTTCATTACCATTGATGCCGGATTTGAATTGTAGACTTCATAATTTGTGGAGACATATTTTGCTCGCCACCATATTTCTCGGCACCATACTCCCGCCTTGAAATATTAGCTTATTTCAATAAATTATTGTTGTTCTAATGGTAAAATGGCTAATTTTGCCATTGATCGCTTTATAATTCCTTGTTGTGTTCGAATTAATACCACTCGCACGATGTTATCCTTTCCTGGATAAAGATGAACTATACGTCCTAATTTCCATTGTTGAGGTGGCACATTATCTTCTTTAACCACTACCAATAAGCCTTCTTTGATAACGACTTTATTTTTATACCACTTACTAAGAGTTTGAGAGTTTGCAATGTGGTTAGGTATTCATCTGCCCATCGCCTCCAAAAATGCTGTTTTAAACTTTGCACATACTGCCAACGTGACAGTCTGTTTATTTTTGTACTCTCATAACTTGGCTCACATATAGATTTACATGGTTTGCCCAGTAGAAAGTGAGCTGGAGTTATGCACATTAAGTCGTTAGGGTCATCTGATAGCTGAGTTAAAGGGCTTGAGTTCAAAATTGCCTCGATTTGATACAATAAGGTTTGCATTTCCTCAAAGTTCAACGATGTATTGCTCACAACACGTTTCAAATGTGATCTAATAGACTTGAAAGAACTATTTATTTATTTATTTAGTTTCACACAACAATTTTTAAGCTGCACACCCCATTTGTGTTTTCGGTGTTGAATTCTTTTCTCTTTTTTCCATCTTCTTGACAAGATTTGTATTTCCAATGACGATTATCAGAGCCACACTTCAACTCAAAAAAATGCATAACAAAAATTGAACCGAGCTATTAGGATGGCTTTAGTGCTCACAATCCAAAATGGTTACCTAAGCTGCACTTGCTTCTTTCCTTTCTTATTCCAGCTTCCAACAATTTATATTAGTGGTTATTTTTTTATTATTTAAAATAAAGTAAAACTTCCAAAATACAGAAAACAAACACTTGTCACGACATGAAAGTCAAAGGAAACTCAATTCCCATAGACCACCAAAATGTGGTGTATATGCGGGTATACATTTCCACTCAATCTGTTTTGATACACAAAAATTTTTAATTTCTTCGTTAAACTCGTTATTTTTAACAAATAACTCATGTAAATCAGATAGCTCTGATTTAGCTCCAATAAATGTAGAGCCATTATCGGAGTGAATGCAATACGGAATTCCTCGACGACTTACAAATCGGTGTAAAGCAGCAACGAACGCCTGCGATGTCATATTCGATACCAATTCAATATGAACTGCTTTGGTTGTAGTACAAATAAATACGGCTCTGTAACCCTTTACTAGTGTTTGTTTCCGGATGCCAGATTTCAAATATATAGGCATAATCAAGTCCCACATTTTCAAATACCCCAGTTGGTGTCACTCTAAAATCTGGCAAATCACCCATATATTGAATTCCACATTTTGGACTTGCTCTGAAACATCGGATGCATTTCCCAACAACAAATTTGATAATTTGTTTCGCTCCAATTGGCCAAAAACGTTGTCGAACAACGGAAAGCAATCCACTTTGGCCTATATGTAAATTTTCGATGTGCAAATGCCTTATTAAAGTTGTTGTAAATTCGTGGTTTGGCAAGACTAATCGGTGTTTTTGATCCACTGGTAATTTAGCATGCTTTAACCGGCCACCAACTCGCTTTAACCGGCCACCAGTTCGCTGTCCAAAAATACGTTTAATTGTTTAAGTTTGCTTTTGTTGGGAATCTCATCACCTTTCTTTAATGCAATGATTTCTAAAGAAAATTCCTGATCTTGAACTAATTTCACTAAAAGCTTAATTGAATTCCACATTTCCTGATTTGTGAAATGTTTTGTTTGAATTTGGCGATTATTAGGATTTTTAACACATTCTCGGCAATTATTGATGAAACGCAACACGTAACACAAGATGGTTTGAATCTTTTTAAACGTACTAATGTTTGTCATAAATTCAAAACACTTCAAGTTAACCATGGTAACACTCATCACAGTTAAATGTTTAAGTTCAGGTAAATTACTTTATTCTACTTCAGGAACATAATTATGATATTCTTCATCGGAACTTTGCAAAATCTCTGGACCATGCCACCATAAATGCCTTTCACTTAGTTTGTTTGCATATTCACCACGAGATACTATGTCTGCAGGATTGTATTTTGTGCCAATATATTTCCAAATGAAATCCTTTGTCAATTGTTGGATTTCAATCACTCTATTTGCTACAAAAGTCATCAATGTGTGAGACGACCTTTTGATCCAGCTCAAAACTATCTGAGAATCAGACCATAACACTACCTTATCAAAATCAATGTTCAGAGCACACATAACATTTTTCACTAATTTGGATAATAAAAGAGCAGCACATAATTCAAGTCTAGGGATTGACAATTTTTTTATCGGTGCAACTCTCGATTTACTACATAAAAGTCTCACTGTATATTCACCTTTCACATCTAGCGTGCGAATGTACACACAAGCGCCATATGCTAACTCCGACGAGTCGGAAAAGCCATGTAATTCAATCAATTTAAAATCATCAGGAATCACACACCTCTTGATTTTTAATTTATTTATATTATCCAATTGATTTTCAAATTCACACCAATCCTTTTCTTGTTTAAAAGGTAATCTTTGATCCCACTCCAACTCTAATTTCCACAGATCTTGCATAATTAATTTAGCTTTTATAACTACAGATACAATCAAACCAAGTGGATCAAATATACCCGCAATCCGTGACAGCACTATTCGTTTATTTATAATTTCACATTTATTTTGTTGAGCTTGAATATTAAATAATAATTCATCGGTAGAAGAATTCCACAAAAGTCCCAACGTTTTGATAACACCATTTACAGCCGAATTTCCAATGACGATGTTTTGTTCTCGATCATATTCAGGAATATTTTCCAATAATTTCATATGACTAGCAGACCACTTGTGTAATTTAAATCCACCCTCTTTTAGCAATTCAATTAATTATTGTTGTATTTGTAGCGTATCTTCTATATTACCAGCGCCCGTTAACACGTCGTCTACATAAAAATCATTTAAAACTACCGCTGATGCTAATGGAAATTTACTTTGCTCATCTACTGCTAGTTGATTTAAGGCGCGAGTAGCCAAATATGGCGCCGATGCTGTCCCATATGTGACTGTATTTAACTGGTAACTTTTTAATGTATCTCGACTATACTTTCTCCACAATATCTTTTGAAATCGTTTATGTTTATCGACAATTTGAACCTGGCGATACTTCTTTGAGATGTCCGCAGTAAACACAGAATGATGCACGCGAAAATTCAAAACTATGTGCAATAAATTTCTGTGGACGTGGGTCCCAAACGAACCTTTGTGGTTGAACTTGTTGGTTTGAATACAGCATGATGTGCCATATAATATTCCTTGTTTTCATTAGAACTATGTGACACTACATTAATATGTCCTAACTGCTCGAAGTCATCCATAAATTGATCATAACTTCTTTTATACTCAGGAAACTTATTTAAACGCTGTTCTAACTGTTCAAATCGTTTCATCGCAATTTTCTTTGAATTGCCTATAGTTGACTCAAATTTTCTCTAAATGGTAATTCAACAATGTAACGTCCAATTGTATCACGAGTATGAGTATTTTTAAAAATCTCTTCACATTGTGCTTCTTCGTTATTAAATGATACATTTTCATAACATGACTCAATTTCCCAAAATATCTTAATAGAGTCATTTAAATTTTCGAGTATGTTCACATGACAAAGAATCTTTGGTAACTTTGAATTTACGTTAATTGTTCCGGGTGCAATCCATCCTAATTGTGTTTCTTGTAATAAAGGTAAATTACTTGGTAGTCTGATTTTACCATTCAGCATGAGGTCGAAAAACAGTTCAGCTCCCAATAACATGTCGATGGTATCAGGAACAAAAAATTCGGGGTCAGCTAGATCAATCGTTGGTGGTATTCTCCAAGCTGATAAATCAATATTTACTGTTGGTAAATTTCCCGTAATCTTATTAACCACAAGAAATTCTAATTTAGTCGAGTAATTAGTTATCCGAAATTGAATTATCGTTTCGACTTTAAATTTTATGTTTGTACTAGCTTCATTAAATCTACTAATTGGAATGTTCACCGATTTTCGACGAATCTTTAAAATAGATGCAATTTTCTCTGTTAGAAAATGAGACTGCGAAGCAGAATCCAAAAGCGCTCGACACAAATGACTATTACCGCATGAATCCAAAACAAACACGATAGCGGTTGACAATAAAACAGACTTGTTAGTTGCCGTGTGAACACAGTTTGTAGAATTATTTGTTGTTGATTCTGTTTGGTTTGCTTCTGGTGTATTAATTAAGATATAGTTGATTTAGTATCAGTGATCGGTTCACTGTTCGATGTATCACCAAAAGAACTCTCATTATCTCTTTTCAAGTGCAATAAGGAGTGATGTTTCTGTTTACAATAATAACAAACAAATTCAGAGTGACAATCCTTTGTCAAATGTCCGATATCTAAACAATTATAACATCTTCCGAAGTGTTTAATTTTTGAAATTCGCACAGGCACGGGTAATTTTTTAAACTCTTCACAACGAAATAATTTATGATTTTGTTTACAAACGGAACATGATTTTTGATTACTCACTAACAAAGATCGAGTTGTCTGATTATTAAAACTCACAGGAGCTTTAAATTTGTCCTTCACTGTCATTTTAGGAATACTAAACACACCACACTCCACTGATTCCAAAATCTGATATCTTTTCTGCAAATACGCGATTGTTCCACTATATGTTCGGAGTTCTTTTTCTTCAATAGTTGCTTCCCATTGTTTCCGTGTTTCACTATCCGGACAAGCAGAAAGTATATGAACAATCAACATCTCTGAAAGTCCTGTCAAAGGTTGATCAAAAGTTTCAAGAGCTTTAACATGTTGCTGACAATTATCGACTAATTCACGAATTTCAATTGCCGATTCTTTAACAAGGAGTAACATTTGACTCATATCTGGTGGCGGTCTGGTGTAATAATTTATTAAAGATGGTAAAATCGACCCGGGAGCGAATTTCGCGTATCCTGACACAAAAATATTTTATTACACACCTGGATATGGCTTAACTACTCTAGACAAGACTTCTTGCAACATTTTTCTAAAATCTGGTTTCAGTCTGGTGTAAAAAAATTTATTAAATTTGGTTAAATGGACGTTTTTGAAATATATAATCGTTTTGGGGTGAAATTTACCCTTAGGCTAGTTATAGGGGTGGTCTTGAACTTATTCAATGTAATTAATTTGCAATAAATTCTGGTTCAAGAATCATCCCGATATCATAGCTACATCAAAAGTTACAATTTTGGCGGTGAAGGTTTAATTGTAAGCTAAACCGACCACTCGTTCCTCAAAAACGGTAATTGTTAGAAAATCGGGATTTGTTGTAACAAATTATAATACAGGTTTCATTGAGGCGGGCTAATTTGGTCGGTGCAGGTTTAGAGCACTCATTTTTCGAGTTTGTGCTTTGTACCGCTCAGAAGTTATTTTCATTTTTCTGAACACGTAAAATTGGTTATTCCAACTCTGATTCCAGGGTTGGGTCAATCTTTAGAGGTGGGGATTTTTTCTAAAATACCGTCTTCAAGTAGTACTACAACTCTGTAAGATTTCGTTTCTATTGGAATTATTTACTACTTTTGCACAAAATTCCTGCACTACATAAGTTAAAGTGTAAATTAGATTTTTTAGCTATTCCACAATATCTCGCCGTAACGATTCCAATTTCCCTCATTCGCTTTCAAATTTAAATAAATGTACGATTCCTCCTACACATAATTACGAAAGCAATTGAATTGGATAAAAAAAATCTCAAAAATGATTTACCATCTATTACACAATTGTGTAGTTATTCTATGTATTAGAATACATATTTCTAAACAACGTAATGCAATAAATTCAAAAGTTCACAGGTGATATTCTCTCTTTCGGTATTTACTCGTAGGTATGTACCAGCACATATCTATAATAATTGATTTATTTATAAATAAATAAATACATAATTTAATTATATTCAAATTGTATATTAATAGTTAAAATAATTAGAAATTAGAAAATTTTAAATAATTTATATGCGTATTAATGAATAAATAAATATTTTTTTAATATTTACATTTGTGTTTAGTTTTCTAACGTCAATTCAAATTTACATGTAATTAAATTAATTGCATATGAATATATAATTAGAAATAAATAAATATTATGTACACAGATTCGTGTATTAAATATAAAAATATTTATAGCAATTATGAATAAAAATTAGATAATTTATCACCTTCAACACAGAACACAACTATAGACTCTGTAGAGTAAATACTTGTGAGAAGGCCATTTTTGAATTGCTACGCGTATTAAGGCATTCCCCTTTCCCCCCAACTAAATCATTACGTACCAGACATGATTTACATTCATTAAGTTTTCAAAAAATTCAAAATGTCTTTTACATATATATTCTCACGCAATCTATATAATTTGTTACCGCGGTGCGCAACCCACGCATCGACCAACCAAAACCAAATGTATTTACATGGTTTCGAGAGAGTGATGAGTAAACACCGTTGATGACTTCCTTCCATCTTTTTATGGATACGAAACGGCACACCCTTAATCCATGACAATACAATCAGTGCGCGCACAGTTTATTCCACTCTATTTAGTTGTATACGCGAGTATTAAGACGACCAATTAAGAAAATCCTCGATTATATACTCTGCGTTGTGTTGTTAAAATAAAAAAGTCGAAAAAAATAAAAGATTGGATTTCGTCGTGTTTTCCATATCTCATTATATAAACTAAAATGAACTTCATGACTTGGCCATTAAATTTTTACAGAAAACCACAAATCGTAATTTTATTTTTTGTGTTTATGTTTGTTATCGTCCCACACGCAATATATCAAAGTACATGAAGGCAGCGCGAGTTATTTCGCGTGACAATTTATTTATGTGAAGCTTTTCGTGTTTTATATGTTTTGTACTTTTATTGGCAAATAAACAAATATTATATGGGGATATCCGAACTGTGCGACACAGTGCATAAAATGTATAAGGACTAAAAATGAGGAACAAAATGACCATTTTTTATGCTATGGTGAATTTTATGCCTTTTTATCAATGGCATATAATCAAATTTCATATGTATTTGCGATCGTCATAAAATTTATAAACAACAACAAAAACGTAATCGTAAAAATTATAGTTTTTATATAGGAAGTCGAATATGTGGAAAGGGGAAATTGTTTCCACCTATTTTAAGAGGGCTGTTTCCCTCCCGATTAGCACCCAAAACATTGTCAATTCCGTACTATGATTTCAAATTTCGAGTTTCATCATGTTTTCGAGTTCTATCTTCGCGATAATGAATTTATCGGGTGGTCGTGGTTTGCGTGGTACCGGTGGTCCGTTTGTTTCAATTTTGTGAGTCACGTTATGTCTAGTATTAGACATACTCTAGACAGAGTAGTGTCATCTTAGGAGGAAGGAGTTTCATTTGAATACAGAGAGGTTAACGGATATATGAGCTCATGTCTCTGTATATCCACAGGCAAACCAGTTTTCTTTATAAAAATCCGCGCCGATGATAGGCAACGACACGTCAGCAACTATTAACTCCCAGGAGAATTCGCGGCGCAGTCCGATATCAAGTTTCAAAAATTTAGTCTCGAACGCATTTACCGAAGAATCGTTTGCTACGAACAACCTGAGTGATGGGTCGACACTTGGATTCCGAACAAAACTGGCTGAAAAATTTCGTAAATTAAAAGAAAAGTAAATTAAAAGACGGCTCGTTTTAGGAACGCCATTACAAACCGCCAATTGTGAATGACTATTTTTTTTTTTGAAACATTGTTATCGGAGTTATTTGATTCAAATTTACAATTTGGTTTACATTTTAACGCCTTTGTGCCGAAATGATGATTATAAAACCAAATAAAATTATTTTCAGCTGATGGATCACCATTAAAAAAATTGAAAGAATTTCGAAAAGTTGGCGAGTTTTGCCGTCTTGAATTTGATCGCGAATTGTTACGACTACGCGATTTTGAATTAGACGTGATCTAAAATTAAGAATTTCCGAAATCTCCGATAACAATGTCTATTTGAATTCCGAAAGTTTATTGTCTAGAGAAAAGGTGGAATTTTAATTACAAGTACAAGATGCAGAAGTCTCAATAGAGTTTATTTGTGCCTGAGTCATAGTCTCATGCACGTTGTCGGCCCGTTCTTCAAGGACTGACAGGGAGACGTCGTTTCAAATAGTGTGAGCACCATTTGGAGTGACTGGTGCCACCTCTTCATCCAAAATTGACGAAGTGCCGGTTTGTTATTATTGTCACCAGCGTTCAATGTCATTATACTCAACAACTGTGACGGCTTCCTGTCCCCAAGTGTCAAGCATTGCATCAGATTATTAAACTTCGACTTTGCTGATTCACCAAGAACGCGAATCACCTCAGTCTTAAATGTAGAATAAGGTGTATTACCCATCGGGCTAGGGACTATAAATGCAAATGTGTCGTGGAATCGTGCATCCAGCGCTCCCACCACATGGGCATATTTAGTAGACTCAATAGTAATTTCTGCCAATGCGAACTGCTGCTCGAGAATCTAAAACCATACAATTGGATTTTGAGAGTGAAGTGGCTGAGGGAGTGGGGGTTTGAAAGCCACTCAGAGACAGCCTTGGCAACAGCATCATTAATAATCCCAGCCAGCTCAGTGGGAGTTAACGTGATATTAGACTCCCTTGTTGAACCGCTGCTGGATGCCGCTGACAAATCTGTATCATTCATCGCTGCTAGGAAAGTGCATTTGCCCACTTTACTCCAGAAAGGCAAAAACAGAAGAAACTTCTCAGGGCCCGCAGATTGCACAGAAGCTTTCGAAAATATCACTCTTTTGGCACATCCGTTGAACCACGCGCAGTTGGAGCTGTCTTACAACAACGTGATAAAGAATGTTGGCAACCATTAGCGTTCTTTTCAAAGAAGCTCTCTCCTGCGGAAATTAAGTATTCTAATTTTGATAGAGAACTTCTTGCTATGTATTTAGCAATCAAACATTTTCGCCATTTCGTGGAAGGACAGAATTTCTCTATATTTACCAACCATAAACCGTAGCGTAGTCCCCGGCAATTATACGACATCTCGATTACATTATCCAGTTTACTACCGACATTCATCACATCAGAGGTAAACACAATGTGGTGAGCGACTGTTTGTCTCGTTATGGTGAAACACTTCTCACAGAACTCAGCGTCTTCGCCTTCGACACGAAGGAATTACTTGTACAGCAACAACGCGACGACGCATTGCAGAAATTGATTTCAGCACGCACACCGAAATCAAGCGTAAACCTGCAACGGATCGATTTACCAGACAAGCAGCAAATTTAGTATGAGACTTCAACAGATAAAAATCGACCTTATGTTCCTCTCAACATGCGACAAACAATCTTCGAGAGTCAACCGTGTCCTCTCTGCTGCTATATCATAAACGACTTCGATTTGGGGCAAAGAAGCCAAATTGAGCGCTGGTGAACATAAAAACACAAGCAGCATGAGGATGTCCGAGTCCTCTGCAACAACCACCACCTTTGCAATAAAGGTATCTGCGTCCTCTTGATATGTTGCCTGATATGTTGCTACTTTCAAACAATGTATAGGTGTTGCTTCACTTTGCTGATGAATTTCGATTTAATATCGTTGTTTGAGAGAAATTCGCTTTGAAAAATTGTGCACGCCATGCTCTCTACTTCGATGTTTGCTGAAATTTAGTTAATAACTCTTCTCTTTTGTTATTCTCCTGCCATGGTGGCGTAGTCCGGATAACCATCAAACACTATCGTTGTGTTCTGCCATAATGTGTTAAAACATAAACACTATAAAACACCATAAAACACCATTGTAGAATCGTGCCATATGTCGCTGGCTTTGGCCATACTACCGAGTGAAGCAGGTGGCCTCCATCTACAACATATTTGCAATTTGTTGGAAAATTGTCTCTATCAATGTCAGCTCTTTGAAATATGGTTTTGATGCTCGGTTTTTTTCCCTTGATGGAGCTGAAGCCAATTCATATTTAAAATAAGACTGTAACTCTTTCGGACTTTTGACGACACAAACAATTCGTTGAAATAAAGGGGTTATGTTGTTGAAGCCATGAAATAAATTTTTTTTTGTCCAGATTGTCTCTTGATTTCCTACTGCCTCGGGGTTCAACATGTTGTTCGGATGGAATTGATGATTGTCCTGTAAAAGTCTCCATCGCGGATATCACAAGCATGCTAACGGGCGCAGAAACAATCCATTTTAAAATGGCGTCATCGGTAATGCCTCGTCCTCGAGATAATCCTCTTATCGTCTTCATTAATCGCATAAGTGATTGTTCTATGGACATGTCCGTCCAAATACTGATCCATTGTATACTTTTCTTCTTATCGAAAAGCATTTCCCTGGAAATTTTTTGTATTCTTCATCGGTCACTTTGGCTAGCAACTCTTTCATTTCCTGTAAAATGAGCAGCTTTTGCATATAAGTTATGACCAGCAGAATGGAAATATGGCAACATTTTTCGAACAGATTTCATGTGCATCTGCCAGCTGTCAGTCCTCTCAGCTCGGATATACTACAGCACAATCATAACTTGGTCAAAATATTGCAGCCAATAAAGCAGCTCGCTAGGTCGCGTACTACTTCCGAATCATGACACATATCCTGTGACATGTAGTTTTCGCTCAGTTTTTGATACGTTTTCATGGCTTCAGCAGGTTTCATTACAGATTTCAAATCTTCTGAATTGTCCACATTCAAATAATTTAATGCTACCGTCAGTATATGTGATCGCAAAGTACGCGAAAAACCACATCTGGTGGGCATGTGTTTGACAGTTGCATTGCCATAAACTGTTTCCCATATTTGTTCTAGTCCGCTTCCTTTCATGATATATAGATGAAATCCTCCAAGGCGTACAATTATTCCAGATATATCCACTGTTTTGCTCTGCAGACTTAACCATTTCAATTGACTTCATGTAGAGTGGTTGGTCAAAAGTAACTATATGCACATCTGCCCATCTTGCTTTCGCAGGCTGCATAAATTAAAGCTGAGTATAACGTCGTCAAGTCACTTGCACTGAAATTGACGAACGGCACTGGTACTATTTGTGAAACTTCAAACGAACTTTGGAAAATTAAAAAAATTTCTTAAAATTAAAACAATTAAGAGATAAATTATAAATCTTACCAGAATTATTAACTGCTTGGATATATCCATTCCAACTTGGTACATTTTCCAAGTTATTAAATCCAGCCAACCAAATTAAATCTAAAGACATGTTTGGAAGTAAACCGGGCTCGTCATGTGTACCTGCATTTACATCTTCAATTATAATTTTTCTTAGTCCTGGTTTGTTATGTTTTGGTTTGTTATTTTGTGTAATCACACAATTTAACCGCCGTAGCAGGTGCAATGCGTTTAATCCCTCCTATAGAGCATGAAATGTGTCTAAGCCGCCTAAAGTACATACATTAACATCAACATTGTCAAATACAAATTGCATAAATTCATTTTTTCCACGTGTACGTCTGCAAACTCTGTTGCGCATTTGATGTAATTAGCAGCCTCGATGCATGATGCAGTTATCCCTATTGAATTCAATAGGTCGATTATATGCCTCGAACCAACTTTACGATGAAGGTAAACTGATAATCCAAGCAGCACTGGTGATATAAACGATTTTGGTCAGCATCCTTATATCATACATTGATTGAGAAACTGCATCTTTTTATTTGTTTTCGTTGAAGTCGCTGGTACAAACACTTCACCACCATTTTTGTTATGAATGTCTGGTTTGATAATTGCTGTTGCTGCTTTAACAGTTCTCACGCGCTCTTCTTCAATAGAACTGCTTTTGTATGAGTCCCAATTCTGCACTAACAATTCTTCGGGTAACATGTCCTTTAACGTTAAAATGATGGTTTTGCCAAATAAGTTGGTTGCTACCAAATTTGGTTTAAAATGATTTATAAGCAGGTCTCTCAAATAGTAGTCAGGCAAGGAGACCCAATATTCCAATTAAAGAAGTTTCTCTTCAATTGAAAATAATGGGGAAACAAATTGGTCTCCATATATTAACAAACTATTGCCTCGTATCTAATCAATGGAAATCGGACCTACGATACAGTTTTTATTGGTGAGTACATGATGGCGCATGCTGGATATATAGGACTCATGGTTATCCTTAGTAAATGTTCTAAAATATATCTTCTGGGTGATAAAAACCAAATACCATATATTGACAGATTACAGCAAGTCAACATGCAATTTTCCGATGCAAGTGCATTCGTAACAAAGGCGGAATACTTGAATGTGACGTGTAGATGCCCAGCTGATATCACATCTGCTCTAACGGAATACTACCCTAACATTAGTAGTAAGAATATCGTGCAAATTTCAGCCAAATTTATAAACCTGCCGTCAACTTTATGTCGATACCTCTATTGAATAACACATTCTATCTTACCTTTACCAAAGCTAATAAACAATTAATGTCCTAGCTTAAGATACCAGAATGAAGTAAAGTCATGACGATCCACAAAGCATATAAAGATTAACCTCACCAAATATGTTATGTATAAGAATCAATTCTCAGCCACTTGCGCTGTTCGATAGTGCAGCCCATAGTTGCAATTTCAAGACACACCCAGTCATTTAGATATTTTTCACCAGTGGCTAATGATAGACTACACTCACTTTTAATGAGAGCTCGAGCCTACACTACTACTCTAAAAGTAAATCAACCCATAAAATTGAAGAAAATGTTGGTTTATGAGAAATATGCAATTTACTATCAAAACTTCAACAAAATGGCATCTCAAAAGCATCTAAGTTTCATAACTTTGTTTTAAAATCAAACTACCTAATCTATGTAATTTGTGAAACTTCATTAAAACCCGGCATAATGAGCAGTGAATTGTTTGGCCATGATTACGTTGTCTACAGATGCGATCGGTCTCTCGAAACTAGCTCAAAGAAATCGGGTGGTGGCGTACTGATAGCAGTACATTCCAAACTCTGGAATGCTCCAGTAACTTTAGCCCTATCGAGAGTCGAACAAATTGGTGTACAAATCAAAATTAACGAAACCAATATATTCATCTACGCAGCATATATACCACCTCAACCAAATAGTGATCATTACGCAACTTGCATCGATACGATAGATGAAGTTATTAATTCAGCAAACTCGTCAGATTTAGTTCTTGTGCTTGGTGATTTTAACCTTCCAAATATAATATGGAATCTGGACCCGGAATAAAATTGTATTTTTCCAAACAATATAACAACAGATGCTGAATCTTTATTTGTGGACGTCATGCTTGGTTATAATTTGAACCAGATATTGTATTTGACTCAACTAATTTAATGGCGAGTTCGGAGCACCTACAACCAATCAAATACAACTTCAAAAAAAACAAACCGTGCCGGACTACAAAATTATCTAGAATCCATCAACTGGCAAACAACTCTCAATTCCAATGATATAAGCGAAAATGTTGATAAATTTAATGACATTATGCAGCAAGGCTTCGAACTTTATGTACCTATGTGCTGTAAGCCACAAAATGCTCACCCTCATTGGTTCGATAATAGACTAGTTAACTTAAAAAATCGGAAGTCGAAAGCGTATGCCAAAATGTTGAAAAGCGGGTTAGAAGCCGACAAAACAATGTTTCTACAACATAGTAACGAGTTTAAAATTTACTTCAAATCAAACTACAGGTCGTATCTCGATCAAATTCAAGGTAAAATCAAAGTAAATCCAAAATAATTTTGGAAATACTTTAGGAATAAACGCGAAATTGACGGATACCCTACAAATATGACATATAACAATACCAGCCCGTCAAACTCCAAAGATATAGCTGACATGTTCGCGAAGTTTTTCCAATCAGTCTATAAACCGAGCGTTACTAGTGGATTGTACGAACAACCCAGCAATACCAACGTGTCAATAACTCCTCCTGTTATATATGAGGATAACATTTTATCGGTTCTAAAGGGATTTGGAGACGGTTGTGGCCTTGACAATATTCCCTCTTTTATTCTGAAGGAGGACGCTGACATTTTAGCAATTCCATTATGTTACCTTTTCAACCACTCCAAAAGCACCGGGGTGTTTCCCGAAAAATGGAAAATTTCAAAAATTACACCAATTTTTAAATCGGGCAAACGAGACAACGTTACATGCTAGAGAGGAATATCAACTACATCATCTATTCCAGAATTGTTTGAATTAGTTTTATGCAACAACTTTAAATCCACAATTGCACGTCATATATCAACAAACCAGCATGGGTTTATGCCTGGCCGATCCACATCAACTAATCTGGTTGAATTCACCAGTAAAATAATTAATGAGATAGAAAACCATCATCAAGTTGATGTAGCATACACGGATTTCAGTTTCCATCAAAAAGCACTCCGGAGTTTATTCGCATTTTGGTTTTCACTCGATTACATAAATTGGTTCAAGTCTTACTCGTATCTATCAAACCGGCGACAATTTGTAATAATGGGAAATGAGAAATCAAACGATATTAAAGTTACGTTTGGTGTACTCCAAGGATCTCACATCGGGCCGTGGATATTTATTGTTTTTATAGATCAAATAACCGAGATAATCAAAAACTCAAACGTCAAACTTCAAGAAGACATCGATAGATTAAGTGAATGATGTGATCGAAATTCGCTTTACTTAAATATTAAGAAATGCAAGATCATGTCTTTCCATCGTAAGGGAAATCCGTTAATTACTTCCTACAAAGTCAACAACGAAGTATTGCAAAGAGTCAATGAGATCATAGATCTAGGTGTTACATTTGTCGAGACTGCCAGTTTCAATAGGCATATTGAAAATTGTATGGCGAAAGCGACTGCCATGTTTGGAATTGTTAAAAGGTGGACTAGCGAATTTAAAGATATTCAAACCTTATGTTCACTCTATTTCGCTTACTACTCGCTTTTTAAAGAAAAGTGACTGGAATTACGGCGACAATTTACCATTCCATGAACATGTGGCTCGGTTACCTCCGTAGTCAACAAGATGCACGAATTACAAAATATGCACGCTTGAAAATAGACGACTTCTCTTAGGAGCGGCTTTCATTGGTAACGTTTTGCTTGGTCACATGGATTCAGCATACATTTTGGAAAACATATCAAGTCATGTGTCTTGCAGAACATTTCGAAACAAAGAATTTTTGGCACTAGAACTCCATTCCACAAACTATGGAGAAAATAACCCCACTAACCCTACTAATAGGTCGTCTAAATCATAATCATCTAATCACAGCATTAATTTATCAAAGGACAAGCTCAAAAAAATACTTCAAAATTATTTTTAAAATTTTTAATTGTTAAATCAAAATTTTATTTTTATTTTTATGTTTTAAATTTCTTTATTTTACTTTTTAATATTTTTTTTTAATTTAAATTATCTGAAATCATACATCTAAATCACAGAAGAGATTTCTTTAAATAAATAAAGCAAACCCCAAAAACGTGGCTATGGCGAGAAAGCAAACACGCGATGAATTTTCAACAGGTGACAATACGAAAATGTGAATGATTTTAAATACTTGAGATGGTAAAAGTGCAAGACTGAGCACTGAGCAAAGCATTTATAAGGTCAATAGCTACTTTTGGTAGCGAGTCTTAGACGCTAACAACAAGGAACAACCAAATGCTTACGTTTTTGTGCGTAAATTAATGCGTATAATGCTAGGTTCCATTGAGAAGGAAGAAATACGTTACGTAGAACACGACCGTCAAACTCTTGGTTATCATGCCTGGTGCCATCTTCTTGCGAATCGATCACCTTGAAGGGGTATTTTTGGGCGGCCAAATGCCTTTATGGGTTGTAACGCCTGTGAATTATTCGAAACCTAATTTTACGTTCATTGTGACATGATTTTTAAGGTCATGTCCATCTTCCAGAAATCTTACCAAAAATGTTTAGGTCACGAAACACTATGTGAAAATTATCTTAAAGTCCCTACCGTTCAATTTTTGGAAGAATTAGCTCTGAAGTGCTTAATGCCTTCTTTAAATCCACTTTAAAGTTTCTTCCTCTATTTTGGTACAAAAACCTGCAAAAAATTTATCAATGAAACGTGTCAACATTCCATTTAGCGTAATAAATTTTTGGCCGGATTACACACACATAAAATGATTCCAATCGTTATGTATAAAATTAAGATTCTTTATAAAATGTAAGGCCATAAAATAGTCTTAGTTCTTCTTAACTAAGTGAAATATAAAACAAAATACCAAATCCTTTATCCATCGATATAACAAAACGAATTATATACAGCAAATATAAAAAGGCAAACAAATGTTTAATCCTTGTGACTTATAACGAATTTCCCTTTTTTGTGAAGTTCTTCCAATTCGTATATAAATTTATACTGCTGTATATAACCATCATTCGGCTCGTTTTTGGGTATGTGTTAAAGTTAGAAATCACAACTTTCTCAAATAATTAACCATATACGCAACAGAGGTATGGGAATCAAGGAATCAACATCCCATATAATCCCAATTTATCTCACACTTAATTTTTCCATTTGTATTCGTTCTCGTCAATCATCCTTTTTCCATTCGTTACTTATACGTATCTCTCATCATATTTAAAAAGGATTACAAAAGATTTTTTTTTGTACTCCTCGAAGAATAATTAAAATTATAAATGAATAAATAAATATTTATTTCTTTTTAATTTATTTAATTTTTTTTTTTTATAATTAAGGATTTTTATTTTAATACGAATGGTTTAATTTCGGATTTGTTACAAATTTATAATTAAAAATATATCTGTATAAGTGTTGGTGTTATTTAATCTTTTTAGGAATATAAAAAAGGACTTGCGGAATACAAGACATTATTTGCCTTACATCCTATTTATAGACTGTATACGAATACAGTGTGTTTGCAAATTTGTTAATTATAATGTTTAGCCCTCGATTTATATAAAATCCGCAATCAAATTAAAATTGATTAAATTAAAAAATTTTTGGTACCGCAGCTAGCAATTAGTCATTACCCATTATTCGGCACTTTACAGGCACGCGCATCCAATTTTCCTCCTCCTGATGTACACATAATATTTATTATACTGCATGTCACCCCTATATATATTTATATATAGATTTGTTGTACAACTAAATTTTGTGTCCTCCCTCCTGTCGATGGTGTTGGTATTTATCCTCCTATCATGAGATTTCATAAATTTTCCTAGTTTGATTTTTCCGAGCAAATACATAACAATTTTTATGTTTTTAAATTGAATTATTTTGGTTTGGGGATTATTTCCAAACAATAAATCTTGCTGGCATTGTATATAGAAATTAAATAAATTGAAAATTTATAAACAAAAAAATTCCCTCACTTTCTTCCCCCGTTACCCTAAATGTACCGGTATACGGTCCGGTGATAAATATTTTTTGGAACAATTGATGTTGTGTGGCTTAATCCTATTCTTCACACCGCACTGTACACAATACATAATATCCCTAATCAGTCATCGTGTATACGCTCTATTCAAATGACATTTTCAAACAAAAATAAAAATCTGTCAAAACATCAAAATAAAATTTATATTCAGGGAATTATGATCGATGATGTGCCAAAATACGATCATCTTCCTATTGTGCGCTTGCAAACATTAGAAAAATTTTACAGTTTTGACACATTTTAAATGTCGATCAAATATGGTTTTGTACGTACTCGTATATGTACACATAAAAGATGCTGGAAGCATATATTTTGCGGTTGGTAATCTAAACAAAATTAAATTACCTCTGTATACATGAAATGATGACAGAAATCTCTCCGAAACGATTCTAATCATGGTACAATAAAATATTTATCTCTCTAGGATACACGACTTTAGAATATTTTAAGTTACGATGTCACGACATTCACGTCTGTTATTTTGCCAACAAATATAAATTTTATTAATAACAATATGTTTATACGTATAAAATTTAATGATTTTCTTGTACTCGTATGTAGAGAGCTCTTATCATTCATATCAGATAAACATACATATACTCGTATGTATAAATGGAAAATAGTTGATTTAAAAATTTTATTGGTGGAAAAATATATAATTTAATAGTTTTTTTGTGTGTTTGTGCAGAGCCGAGAAACATGTATTTTGGAAATATTTTTTTTTGTTGATATATTACCATATATAGTGGGTACTTTGATATTATCTTTATCACATCTAACTGCTTCAATTTAGTATATGTGCCTACGGAAAAATGTTTATATAAAATTTCAATAAATCTCTACACATGGTACGTTACAGATTTTAATTACATACCATGCCTCTCTCGAAATCGTATAATCATTAATGCAAAATATGAAATTATTGTTAGTAACATGAGCATCGCTTTCATATATACAGATCGGAGTAACATTTGTTAGGTTTTGGGCAATCAATCAAATATGAACATGTAGAAGGGTAACGCACATAAAAGAGGTGTGCAAAGCCTAAAGAATAATGCTACATACAATTTTCAGTCAATACTTAAATAAGAGATGGTCGCAATATCCATGTCTCACCATGAAGAGCAACAAAACAGAAGGAAGAAATATCCACACTCGGCCATGGCCAAATCATCGGCGTGCTGGCTACAATCAAAGAAAATAGTTTGAGAATTGCAAAACCGCAGTTAAAATTTTGGTACGTTACAACTCGACAAAACTTAGCGACGACGGTCAACTCGGCAACGGTCAACTGTGACGTCATTTTTTAAAAACTGTTTTAAATAAAATATAAAGTTTCATGAAATTTAGCTCGATTAAGATGAGATTTGGTACATTGGATGGTAATGGGATTCTAAAATGAGTTTTGAAAGAAGTTCTGGAATATGACTATGAGACAGAATTCCGCCATTTCTTAACCGATTATGATGGGATTGTGTATGTTGGAACTATAGTGAAGTTTCTGACAAACTAAAAATAACAAAAAACTTAACAACAGCCCAAAAAGTGTAAATCTACACTATCAAAAAAACACAATACCAGGCTAATTAAGCCATAACCATGTGCCATAGCCATTCTTTATGATTTCTAGGAGCTCACTTATTTATGCAGTCACAGATTTTTTTTAATTTTAAAATTTTGCTATAGTTGAAAGTGTAAAGGCGATTCGATTGCCAATGACAAAGCATCGTAGAGATATCTAAGTAAACCGAAGTGTGCTATCGTGTACTTTATTTCATCTTTTGTAGAAGCCAACATATTTGTGCGACCCGTTGAAGCATAAATTTTCTATGTTGGAATCATAAATGATCGAAAAATTAGAAAAATTCAACCATTCGAATTCACGTGGTTGGAGATGAATTCGAATGGTTGAATATAATTTCGCAGTATTTTAATTTACCACCGATAAAGAATTCGAACGGTTGGATGATGGACTCGGATGGTCAATGGCCTTGTCAATGGCCTTCGAATGGTTGAATTTTTCTAATTTTTCGATTATTTATGATTCCAACATAGAAAATGTATGGTTCAACGAGTCGCATAAATATGTTGGCTGCTACAAAAGATGCAATAAGGTCAGTACTACACGATAGCACACTTCGATTTACTTAGACATCTCTACGATGTCTACCTTGTCAATGGCCTTCGAATGGTTCAATTTTTCTAATTTTTCGATCATTTATGATTCCAAGATAGAAAATTTATGCTTCAACGGGTCGCATAAATATGTTGGCTCAGTCTACTATACAGGTAAGGTCAGTTCTACACGATAGCATACTTCGATTTACTTAGACATCTCTACGATGCCGTGTCAATGGTTTTCGAATGGTTGAATTTTTCTAATTTTTCGATTTTTTGTAATTCGACACAGAATTATATAATTTTTATTTTTGATTTTAGTGACGTAAAATAAATTTAAATAAATAGATTTTTTTATATATTCTTTAATTATTTCGTGTTGCTCTTAATTACAAATTAGTTTTTAAAATTGTAGTATTCTTACTTTAAAGTGTAACATTTTCTTTTACACTTTTTGACTGTTATAAGGTTTTTTTTCTCAATTTGTCAGAAACTTCACACTGCAATGTTGGATGGAATGAGATTCTAAAATGAGTTTTAAATTTGCATAAGATTCTGGAATCCGCATCTTCATATCGCCTTCGTTTCGGTGGACATTCATGACCGACAGTACTTCCCTCATACTCAATATCGTACATTTTTCGAAATTTTTTAGTTTATCCATAAAACCCATAAACTATAGGGTGAACAATACCACCGCCGAAGCTCAATAGTAATATGCGATGACAAGATTCAGAAAAATTGTTTGTTCTGTCGCTACCATAATATCGTTTTCAAGAACAAATACAATAGACGTGATTATTTTGCCATGCAATGCGAGATCAAAATGAGTATTATATCTTCCTAGAAGATGACAAAATGCCAAGGGTTTTCGTAGATTTTTCACTAGTTGAAATAGGCAACCATTAACGTTGGTTTCTGAAAATACTGTACGAATGGCTTGATGAATTGCGAGCTCGAAATCCACATTTATACCTTCTGGATTGAGTAGAGACCAAATCTCGTGTAACATATTATAACTCCTTCGCACATATTTACTCCACGTTGAGTGATATTCCCTGCCAAATATCAGAATATGTTGCGGGTTTGGTTGATCTCTAGCTGAATCCCCTAGTAAGAAACGTTTAAAATTGTTCGGACTATACTCGTAACGTGTATATTCATCGCAGCTATAGTAATAACTTCGCGAGCTTCCTGGATTAGCTGGCGCTCTTATCTCCTTCTATGGATATTTCTGCGCATAGTACTGCCACTTGGAAAAATACCACGCACTGCAGCAGGTATATCTTCAATGACCTTTGCTCATATTTGCGCCGGATTTTCCATCGTTGAGTCTGCAAACTATTTCACGGCTGCATTTATTTTTCGAAGAACGACATTTGCTGCATTTCGCACAGTATGAACCATCTTTCATATTAGAATATTCAAATTAGATTTGACTGGATTTCCACCAGAAGCAAGTGGTATCCCACAAAATGGGCTATTTTTCAAAGGTTATTTTTAATACACAAGTATCAGCCAAAGATAAGGTAAACACAAACCGAGAAAAGATTTTCACGGAACAGATAATCACGGAAGCTGGGAAATTCTTCGATGAAGATAAAACCTATATCTGTTGATGATGCAGTAGACTGATAGACTGACTAGACACAAATAATTAAATAAAAAGATTGTAAAAAATTACTTGGGACATTTGGATTTTCTGTTTATTCTTTGCTAAAATAATTTATGATTTCAGTTTTTTCAATTGTAAGTAACAATTACAGTGAAAATCAATACATTTACGCTTAAATTCTAATTTAATGATTCCTATTTTTTTTAGTTCCAAAGAGACCCAGCAAACATAGAAGTACTTCCAGAAACGGTGCAGATGTACTGAAGAAAAGTACTTCATGTCTTCGATAATTTTTAATTAAACACTGACAAACTAAACATGCACACCTCGCATGTACTTGCACCATATTTTCACATTTTATTTACACTTTGTAGCGACAAAAATGAGTCGAAACATAATTATTTCTGACGTGTCTACTAACTAACATTCTAGTTTATATAAAACGGTGCGGTGTGTAGGAAAAGTGGTATGCAAATATTTAAACTAGTGAACTTACGTTTGCTTGCTTGGCAGTCTTTATATGCAGGTACATCTAAATTAATACTTCCGAGTTCCGTTAAAAGTTCCTGGCCATAATCCAGAACCTCTTCCGTCATTTTAGAATCCATCATTCCAAAATCGGTTAAGAAATGACCGAGTTCCGTCCCATGTGGCCATATTCCATTCCAGAACTACTTCCAAAACTCATTTTATAATCCCCTTATCAAGACATGGTCGAGTTTAATAAAATTTCACGAACCAAATTCATTTTAATATTTTATTTAAAACAGTTTTATAAAATATGACGTCACTCGAACCAATGGTGTACAATCCCGGAATAAGTCAATTTTTTTCTTAATTTTTGATTTTTTTCCCCGTCGCCGAATTGACCGTCGCCAAGTTGGTCGTCGCCGACATGTTCATCGCCGAGTTGGTCGCCGCCAAGTTGGTCGTTGCCGAGTTGTTCATCGCCGAGTTGGTTGTCGCCGAATTAGTCGTCGCCGAGTTGGTCGTCGCCGATTTGTCCATCGCCGAGTTGGTTGTCGCCGAGTTTACCATCGCCGAGTTGACCATCGCCGAGTTGACCGTTGCCGAGTTGACCGTCGCCGAGTATGTCGTCGCCGAGTTAGTCGTCGCCTAGTTGTCCATCGCCGAGTTGACCTGTTTCGTAAAATTTTTCCTAAATTATGTTCAAAATAGGAACAATCAATATAACATATTGGGAAATTAGTACAGTCTTTGAACTTCTATTTTTTTTTTGGGAGCATTTCAGCTTTTGTGGCTGTATCCATAACATATTGTATCCCAACGTCCTTTGAGCCGGATTATATCATTAATCCGCATCCAACAAATAATCCAGAACTACCCAGAAATCAACGGAAATTTGAATAGCAAGTAACCTTTGATCGCACATATAACGGTAGACGTCGACGCAGGAATTGTAAGAATCCGATACCGCGTGCTCAGATAAGTTGTGATAATAAACTTGAATACTTTAGATTAAAATAAAGAACATCTGGTTAGTTGATTAAATTTACGTGATAACAGATTTTTCGTGAGACAATACGATGTGGCGAAGCAAATTCTTGCAGGTCTCAAAAAACAGTGCAGCACAAGTTAGTGCAAAAAGACGAATTTAGTTAAATGGGCCAATCAGAATCACGAACTGACCGATCTGAGCGAGCTGACCACGCAGTTACGGCGCGTCGAGTAGCTAATGGAGGAATTCACGCAATTGGAAAATCGAACGTGCTTACCTATATGAAGAGAGTTATTACACTACGATTTCGATGTTGAACAAAGCACCAACCAACGTATAATAAATCTCAACACGTCTTAAGCTACCAAAAATACACAACTCATCATCTTCTGGGGATTACTCGGAGTGGCAGTTCTTCTTTGATATGTATACCGTCACCATACACGAGCCGCCGAGCTTGAGTGCAGTTAAGAAGTTCCAAGATCTCAAGTGGCTTCTTCGAGCAGAAACAGCGTTATTATGACGTCACATTACTATGACGGAGATTAACAATATTGGTGCACTCAACAAATTAAAGGAAAGGTATGTTAGAGAGAAACGCATCATCAATTCTTTCATTCGCACATTCATGTAGCAACCAGTAATACAGAACTCCACTGCAGCTAATAGCAAATGCCTGATGGACACTTCTGACGAGGTCATATGAGGACTGCCAGCTCTTGGTGAGGTGTGAGAGACACATGATCCCTGGCTTATTTACTCGTACATTCTTCTACAAAAACTTGATGATAATCCTAAAGCTCTCGCCTTGGGCGAAGCATTCATCGGAACCAGTTAATCCAAAATTCTTCGAGTTTCTTCAATTTTTGAGTTGACGTATAGACACTTTAGAGTCCATAACATCTCCGTCAAAGACAACAACTCCAAAACAAGAAGTAAACAGGCACGTCGTCTGTGACCATGAACAAGCAGAAATTGCGCGATATGTAACAACAAGCGCGTTATGTAACGACCAAGGGTTATTCTATTTTTTCAATGTAAGGAGTTTCAAATATTGCGAGCTAATGATCGAAAAGAGTTTGTAGAACGCACAAATCGCTGCTTCATTTGCCTAAGCAGCAATCATCCGATTTTTAGATGCACATCCAAGCAACGATGTCAACGATGTGGCAAAAAATACAAATCACTTTTACGCTACTAGTGAAACTACTCAAACTAAATCTCATTCATCCTCAGAAGTAATCAAGATTCATCACTGTCAAAACAACAGCATTTTAGCAATTATCGGTACAGCTGTAGAGCAAATCAACGACCATCCAGGAGGAACAACACCGTGCAGTGCTCTGCTGGACTACGGCTCACAAGCCAGGTTTATAACTGAACGCTGCGTTCAACGCCTACAGTTGAAAAAACACCCTCGTATATCGGGTAGTGGATTGGGTCATTAGAACTCAGGAACATCGAAAGGCATGATGACGTTGAAGATTAGAACCTCATCCTGAATTTTCAACCAACGCCCTTGTGATGTCAAAAGTTACCAGTAAACTATACCTCTCTTATAAGACGTACCCTGGTATCAAATTAGTTGACCCCGATTACAACAAGTCGGATAATATTCACTTACCTATTGGAGCTGATTACTTCTTCTGTATTCTCCGGAACGGGCAGATTAGAACAAACGCGAATAAGCCTGTCCTTCAAAATACGATACTCGGATGGATAGTTTCAGGGCAACCCGGGCTTTCCAAAAATAGTGGCCTATAGTTTCATTGATGGCGTTATCCAGCTAAAAACGCTTATCTTGCTATAGCAAATGACACCTACGAGGACGACCTCATGACGGGAGCCAATATCGAAGACGATGCACTGCAGCTACAGAAAAGATAGTAGACATTTTAATTACCTATGGGTTCCATCTCAGGAAGTGGAAATCCAATTGTCAACGTATATTGCGTAACATTTCTTAGAAACTTCAAGAAGTAGAAGACTAGGAAATACAGGATAATAGACAGATCGTGGAATCCGTAAAGTGTTAGGAATCAACTGGAAACCCAAAACCGATTTTTAATGCTCAACTCCATAATTCCACAAAATTCACAAAACGTACCGTTCTCTCCGAAACCAGCCGACTCTTTGATTTTCTGAGTTGGGTATATCGTTGGGTATATTATCATAACCTTCAAAATATTCCTGCAGATAATTTGGTGTGACAACCTGAAATGGGATGATCCTCTCCCAACAAAGAAGGATATTATGTGGAATAAGTTACGAACAAACTCTCCTCTGATGCATCTCATTAACATTGTTAAAAGAGAGTCGACATAGAAAATGAATGATGTGCATGCATGGATTGACAAATCGTACTGGAATGGCTGGGAAGTTATTCAAAACGTTGGAGCACTTTCGTTGGTAGCCGCATATCCGAAATTCTCCCACATTGTCTAGGAAAAATTGTTGCTATGTTCCTTCAGCAGAGAATCCAGCTGATTGTGCTCCTATGGGGGGTGTCTCTCCCAGCGAACTCAACTCTCACGCACTTTGGTGGAATGGCCCGAGTTGGAAGAAGAAAGATCAATAAAGGTCACCTCTCTAACACTCATTTGCGCCAACTCAAATGACTAGTTTAATGAATTAAGCATTAAATATTCATCGTTCCTTCAAAGGATTATGAATTTTATATGATTTGTCAACTATGCTAGAAAATACAAGGACACCGGAACTAGCAAGATTCGTCTACTACGGGAAGAGTTGATTAATGCTGTGCTCCTTATTTGTCAACACCTACAAGGCCAATAGTACAAATATGATTTCTGAATTTCGTGAACACCATCAGATCAGTTTTAGATAGATTTACGGTGAAGAATCTAACCGACGCGCCAAGACTCCACGGCATTGAGGGCTTGTTGCCTGAGGACATTCAGATGCTTTCCCTAGATAGGTACAATTAGCTCGTCAGCCTAAAAATTGGCTCAAAACCCAGACTATTGCAGTTTGTCTAAATGATTATCGATAACCAAGAGGCAGTGGTGGAAGTACACCATCATGCGGAAAACAATTGGTAAATTGTACAGAGACTGATAACCGATACACCGTAACCTCGGAAATGCGAGATTTGTGCATGGATTTAATTCAGTTGGTAATGGCGTTATCGATAACAATTTGATATACGAATTTATTATAGTAGCAAAAGGTTTGGAGGTCATCTGCGAACATCAGGATATTGGAATGCTTTATTACTTCAGTAATACCATTAATGAATATTGTGAAAATCCATGGACCAACGTGAGAGCCTTGTGGTACAATGTTTTCTTCAATCCTATAGTAACAAGCTTCTGGAGCGCCGTTTCACAGGATCCGCCAACTCTTTAAGCATGTCTATTTCTCATCTCACCAACATGCAACAAATGACGCAGCTCCTAACGAATCTGTCAACGATGTCTTCTGTCGATTTCAAAAAGTTCAAGGACACAGTTATGGGGCGGTAAGTATTATAATTAGTGTAATAAAAATGACTCGACTCCTTTTCCACGAGCTAGGAATGAAAACCAATGCCACAAAAGCTTAGAAGAGAAGAACCACATGCGATAGCCATGCTGTAATTCAGTGGATAAAATATCACAGGACCGCATTTAACGGTGCAAAGAAGAACAAACTCTAGTGCTAAACATTGCAAGTAATTAGCCTTTGCGAAATATACCAATCAATCGTAAGAGGAAAAGCGGTAGTTTGTTCAGTAGCAACAAGATCGGAACCGACCAAGTGGCATAGTGGTTAAAGCTTTGGAGTTTGGATCAGGAGGTACTGGGTTCCAATCCCGATAGGGGCAGGATGCAAAGGGAATTTTCATCAACAAATTACGATTTGTGATGCAAAGGAACACATATATGACCTCCTGTGCAAAACTCATGGGCCGGCCCATCTTCCATGCCAGTATAGGCTGGCGTACGTTTTCGAATTGGCCAATACAGGCGTAAAGGTAAGGACGTAAATAAGCAAACAGCCAAAGAGTTGGGAGAGCCTTGGCCCCAGAACAGATAGCAAAAAAAAACAAGATCGGAACCAATTTATTGGAACCAGAGAAATGAACACTGAGAAGCAGGTCAGCAACCTAATTTTTTTAAGTGGTTAACTTTCCGTAAGGGTAAGCAAAGACCTTCAACTTTACAATTGTGATTTTAAACCAACATTTTGTTAGCCCTGGTGACCGCCGCCGACGCACGATTGCTGTCCTCGCAGAAACTACGCCATGAAGACCCGTGGGCAGATCTTAAGCTTTCTTGCAGACTTTCTGTACAAGAAATTTATACCAATCGGCCTGAATATTTGCTTTTCTAGTCATATTCCTCAGTTTGCTTTGGGGAAAAATATTCAGTTTGTTCATTTTTTATTTCGATAATGTTTTAACGGTGGTCAATCTAGTCTTGAAATTAAGATTAAAAGAGATACGTCTGTGATCAGTAAAAAATATCGTTTGTTACTCTTAAATTTATGGATAAATGATGAACATGGTCAAATGACAAACATGGCTAAGTCTAATGTCAATCACTTCGCGGCGAGCGGAATGACAGACAAAAAATGGTTCACAGCCAACGATAAAAACGTCAACTTTGTAGCATTCACATCACAACAAATTATAACGGGAATCATTGTATTCAGACGCCATGTCAAAAGTGCTAGAAGTTTCTTCGACTCAAGGATATCAAATAGCACATATTCTAAAGTTAAAATCACCTCCGTGTAACCATTCGAGAGCAGCTGTGAGATCCGCAGTGTTGCACTCACAAATCAAAGTATGAGAATTGAACAGAGATTGTTTGATAAAATAATAATAGGCTTCGAGACATTATTCAGAAACCACACCATGAACAAGGTTTGACTATGGGCCAGGGATGATCTTAAAGAAAATTATGTACAAAACGCACGGAAGCGGCTTTCTGAAACAAGTGTCTTGCCGTTTAGCCCCGCGCTTATGTTCATTAATACGACACTGCAGGATGCTCAGGTGAAACAAGAGACCAGGTGTATAATAGTAGAGGTTCCGGAGGATCACCAACTAATGGTACCAACCAGTTGGCAACCATTTCAGATACCAGTGATTTTGGGAAATTTAACATAAAACATAAGTTTCTTCAATAGCACATTTACAAATGAAGACATTATCTGACAGAGAGCATTCCAACAATTGCAAGATAAAATTTGACATTTTGACGGACTCCAACACCCTTCGGGTTAGTTCTACATGGAAAACAAGTAGATTTTCCTTGTCAAAAATGACAGCCAGATTCTATGGTTACAAATTTTAACACATAAATTTGTACATAACGTTTTTCAACCTTTAACCTTGAGCACATTCTTGACAGTAGGTTCGTTCGTAATGTTCAAAGATATTTAAAGATTGACCAGAAACAACATATAGGTGTTACTAATTCGTTCATGTATGTGTGACTTACTCGTATATGGGCCGATTTAAAGAAATAAATAATTTTCACTCATAAAGTTTCTCAAATAAAAAATACTGCAAAATATTACTCGTATCGTGAGTGCATATTACTCGTATCGTGAGCGTGAGTGCATCCCATTGAAAAAGAGCCAAAATTACGTTTAAAAATTGACTAAATCATAGTAGTGACTGTGAATCAATCGCAAACTAATTTCTCTGCCATTGAAAACTAGGCTGTGCAAATACTATATTAGTCTGTTGCGGTTCGCTGGAGTTTTATTAATAATCATTTCTGTTTGGGCTTCTGGAGGTATAAAATATTTTTAAATTACAACCAGGAAGATAATAAATGTTAAGCTAAAATGAAAAGAAACTTGAATACTGGTACTAATTAAACAGGGCCTTTTATATTAGAATGGCTCGGAAACTCAAGTTTAAACAAAACTGTTTCATTTATAAAAAATTGAGGTAAAATTATAAACATCTCCTATACCTATACCATAAAAAAAATTCAGATTTTTATGACAACAAATTTCATTAAATTTTCATTTGAAATTTGCATTTGCAATTTGTAATTTTTATTTAGTTGTGTTTTATATCAACAAAACATAATAAATTTACATAAAACTTCATAAATATTCATTTGTATTTTTATGCATAACATATTTTGGTGCACATCTCTAATAAATTTTCGTTTTATTATTTTGGTCGGATTTATCTCATCCCATAACCATTTGTGTCTCGACGGTTTGGCGCTTTGCAGACGTATATACTTTATGTACAATCGAACCGGACAGGTAATTATGTAAATGCAAAATGCTTAAAAACGTATTTGTGGTCCATGATTTTAAATTCAATTAAGTTTGCAACCATTAAAATTTTTATCTAAATATCGTTAAAATTCAATTTAACAACATTTCGCATTTCACCTTCCCATCACCACCACACACATGCAATCCATACAATATAATTTAAAAATCATTATCACAGTTTACTAATCTTGAATTAAAATAATTTTCCAAATTTCCTATAAAATGTTAACACTAAATGTCAATTTGATGATCAACGAAATTATTTTTATTTTTGGAAAATGACCAACAGTTTTATGCTATGTATACGGTACAGTAAATACATTACACATGGTCACCCAGAGAGAGATGTGAGATAAAAATCCTAATATGTCTACACTGAATTGAAAATTTTTCACCAACATGATGTTAAAACCAACTAAACCTAAAAATACCCAATAAAATCGATAAGATTATAAAATAATTTTCAATCCTGATATGTGTACTCGTTACACAACGGAAAAATCCTTTCCATACATCTACGGACGTACATATAAACACACACACACACACATAATTTGTACGCGTTAACAGTGACCAATCGACAGGATGAACGATTTTTAGTAGATTTTCGTGTTTTACTTAATTATTATTTTGGAGATAATCCAAATTTTTGGCCAACATGTTAAACTCTATATGGTGGCTGAATTTTTAAATGGTTTCGATTTAGAAATTAAAATCCATAGGCATTTAAAATTCTTGACACATCACATATGTACATACTCGTATATGTGAGTACGCATATTTATAATAAACATTCATACGTAATTTGAAAAGCATAGCCCAGGTAGTCGATCTGCATTAGACTGTAAACTGTAAGTATTTTTATCTGCGATATACAAAGAAGGCAGCTAAGATTGATCGGTTTAATGTTAAAAATATTAAAACCCCATTGATTAAAATTTGATAAACTTGTGATTGGTTCAATGTGTGTGGTAAATATAGCCGAGTGTTTTTAACTTTTAAGTGATAGATCGTATAATTGGGTGTAGTGCCTTTTTAATAGAAATTGAATTTTATCTGATCACGAATCGTTATTGTTAACATAGAATTAAAATATGTGGGGAGCACTGTCAATTTAAATTTACTAAATAATATTTTTATGAAATGTTTTCTTTAACAAAAACACCTTGAACAGTTGAGTGTTTAATTTTGCGTTTATGACAGGTAAGAATTTGTTATTTGGAAGTTGTGAAATGTCTGCATGATTCATAGACATTTATTGGTTTATTGTTAATGTTGTTTTAATTCGGTTACGGAGAATGTTTCATCAATTATAATAGCGGACCACAACAAAAAATATCTGTGCATAAAAGATGGTATACAGCTATACTTACTAATATTTTTAAGAAATACTTTAAATTTCAGTCAATAAAATGTTGTATAAACGAGCAAAAGGCTAAATAAGGACGCTTTAATTTTCTCTAAACTTTTGCGATTCGAAGTGACAACTCTTCAAGATGTTTAAGGAATTTTTTAAGGGCAAGTAAAGCATTTAAATCGAAAAACAAATAAAATAAAAATATTAAAGTCAAATTTCAAACAAAATTAGTTCAGATCGTATTTTAAATTTTATCGGAAATCACGAGTTTTCATAAAAAAAAATTATTCACCAAAATTCGGCATCTCTATAGACCAGGCGGTTTAATTATTCGCAATAAAACTTGATTTTAAAGCTTTTTCCATAAATTGGGATAGTTAAGTGAAATGTGGCCCACTATCGCCACCGCCTCCAGGTTCTCATTCTTGATAACAAGAACGCTTATTTAAGTAACCTAGGTGAGAGCGGGTCACGCACGGATGGGTTGGATCAAGGTGTTACGCGAACCGTGCCGATGATCAGCCTGACTGGGGAGCCATCTAAAAATTATTGCTCAGTCCCTAACGGAGCCCTCCAGTTGTATGTAGCCTTACCCGTGTATACGGATCTCTGCACGGGCGGACCATCATTTTCTCCGTTACTCGTGGGAAAAAAAATTGATAAAAAGGTAAATAAAACTAAAGAAGTGGCCAGCACTTCTCAAATGCTGGTGAAGACGGAGGGGTCTGGGACTCCAGCCGTGAGGGTGGCTTAGACTGAGACTGGTTCCGAGGCTTGCAATCCAGGAACTGGCAGTAGTGGGAAAAAGGAGAAAGTCATTGCTCCTTCGGTTCGGAGATACAGGACGAGGTGTTCGGCCTTCCGTGTCTTGGACAGACTGGCTACAGTCCCGGGGGAGCAATGGACGGAAGAGCAGAGAAAATCTGTTAACTGGTCAAAGAGTTGCATAGCCGAGGGGAGCAATGCACGTAAGCAGGATCATTGGTCTAAAAGACAGAGGTCTAGTGAGGAGGTGCATGGAGGACTGGATGCCGAGAGGAAACGAGCCAAGCTTCATGTGGGACAGTCTGTTGGGGTACAGCTACAATGATCGAATGCTCACTTGTGTGATGTGAGTCCAACGGCTGTACTGTAATCCCAAGTGTGTGTTTGAAAGATTCTTACTAAAATTCTTACTTTTTCACGATTAAAATGAAGTATATTCTGAACACAGTGTTACTCAAGGTGTGTTAGCTGATTAATATAAACTATTTGTTGATATTTAAATTTTTTATATTTTATTTACAAGATGATTTTAATCGCGTGTACTTTTCTCTTTTAATAAAAATTTTTTGTAGCCAAAAAAAAACTTGTTGACAGCGGAGGAGTTTGACGTCTGTCCATCTTCTTTATCGACATTCACGTAATTAAAAATTAGATTAATGCCATCTGTCATTGAACTTGTTGGTAAGGTAGCGACTCAGCGCAGCACTATTTGTTTTTTTTGTTTTTACAGCATCCAAACACAGTCGCCGAAGGGGCATAAGCTCTTCAGCGACATCTGAAGGAAGGGAAGGAGTGCTAGCCGTCGTGGACGAGGGCCATGAGGAGGGGAGCATCACTGGGGAAAATGGAGGTTAGTGTTTAACGCACTGTTCCAGGCTATCTAAAAAACCCGGATGGCGAATGGACAGTTTCTACTAAAGAGACTCTTGATTTTTTGATGGAAACTCACTTCCCGAGTAGTGAGGATGCGTCGATTGTGGGAAAGGCCCCCCAGGCTGACTGCGGGTCTAGAGGTGACCGGATAGGATAGTGCCTGCAGAAATTCAGAAGAACTCGGAGGTTTTACTTTTCAGGCTGGAGGTTATCTTCAAAGGGCGTCTGAAGCTGGGGTGCATCCCGAAGAAATAGAGGGAGGCTATAGGGTGACCCCCATCCGGAAGGAGGGTAGAAGCTCGCACAGCAACCCTAAGGACCTAAGACCAATATCTCTGTCATCTTTTCTGCTGAAAACCATAGAAAGGTTGCTGGATGTCCATATGTCGAGAATTGTAGCTAGGAGCTGGGCACAGTCTCAACATGCGTACCAAAAGAGTATAAGTCCATGGACACGGCATTACATACCTTGGTTCGGAAAATTGAAAAGTCACTGGGTTCTCTAGAATACTCGTTGATGGCGTTTCTCGATATCGAGGGCGCTTTCAACAACGTGAAGGTGGAGGCAATTAGGGAATGATTGTTGTCACTTGAGATTGAATACCCTGTAACCAGGCTAATTCAAACTGCTAGGTAACAGAAAGGTTATAGCGGAGATGGGGAAGTCTCCGTTATAAAACGGGTTGTTCGGAGAACACCCCAGGGAGGTGTCCTCTCTCCCCTCTGACCTCTCCCCTCTCCCTCATGACCCTTACTGATAGGTCGAGATTCCTGGGGATTCTTCTCGACAGTAAGCTCAGTTGGAAACCAAACACGATAGACAGAGTGAAGAAAGTCACTGTGACACTCTATTCTTGCAAAAAAGCCATTGGAAGAGAATGGGGTTTGAAACCGGAGCTGGTGCACTGGCTTTACACGGCAGTGGTAAGGCCCGTACTATTGTATGGTGTGAGAATATAGTGGGCAGCTCTGCTTGCTCATTAGTGGGGCGTTAAAAACAACCCACACCAATGCCTTGGAGGTTATGCTGTACCTTCTCCCGTTGGATATTATCGGTAAGCAAATGGCGGTCAATACGGACGCCCAGCTATCAGCGGGCTCGGGATGGAAGTGCCTACAAAAAGGGCACTGAACTATAACCAATTCTGTTGGATATGACCTGGTGAATTTGGATTATATAACACCCCTCTTGTACTTTAGCAACCGTTTCAAAGTGATTCGCCTCTCTAGGGAGGCTTGGAAGAATGGTCTCATTACGGAGGCCGAGAGAGTTAAATTCTTCACCGACGGCTTCAAGCTCGATGGTAGAGTGGGAACTGGTGTGTTCTGTGGGGAATTAAATGTAAGTTTATCTTTTCATCTACCTGATTACTGCAGCGTGCACCAGGCTAAAGTTATAGCGATTGAAGAGGTCATGAACTGGTTGAAGCACAGTCTAATATCGTTGACTGATATCACTATCTGTGTGGACAGTCGGGCGGCCATTCTTTTGCTGGATTCAGTTTCCCTGGTGTCGAGGGTGGCGTTGGATTGGCACACATCTCTTAATAAGATGAGTGAACACTTCAATATATAGTTGATCTGGGTCCAGGGCCACTCTGACGTTGAGAAAAATTGCATTGCAGACGAATTGGCAAGGTACGGTACGACTCTCCAACTGGAACCAGGGAGAGAATGCGTAGGAAGGCCTATGTCTGAGCTGAACGCAGCTAGTCATAGGAAAGCGGTTGCCTTGGCAAATGCTAGGTGGCTCGTCAGTTCGACTGGCAGGGTAGCGAAGCAAGTCTGGGCCTGGATGCAAATGACTTCTGCAGAAGCTGCAAGGACAAAGATGAGGAGGAGACTCTTGTTCACTTCCTACGCTCATGTCCTGGGCTTGCTGATAGGAAACATGATCACTTGGGCAAATACACTATGGGTAGCCTCTCTGATATCGAAGGCTGTAATGTACGAGATCTCTTACGCTATGTGACTAGCACTATATGGGTTTAAAAGGAGTTTAATGATGTCGGATCCTGTGGTATCACAATGGGCCAAAACTGGCCTAAGTGTGCGATAGCAACCACTGAGACCCAACCTAACCTAACCTAAGTGAAATATGGTAGACTTCTGTGTACCAGAAGTGACACCTTCTGTAGGAGCTGTCCAATTTTTTCAGAGAAGATTGCATTTTGAATAAGAGTTGGCCTGGTTGGTTTTCTGAAATTTAAGCAGGAATAATGATTTTTGATTATACAAGACAATTTGTATCTTAAATTCATAGTAGGTTCAACTTTTCGGCTACGAAATTTAGTGTGGGTGTATTCGTCTTGCTCCTAATCCTACGGGTGCGTTCGTTTTGTAACGCGTTATTGATTGTGTTGTATTGATGTTGATTGGTTTATTTCCTTAATAATTAAATTTGTTACCGTAGCATCTAGGTTCCATTCGAAGATAGTTTGGTTTGATTTGATTTGACTGGTCGTGGTTGATAAGTATCTAAACATGATTGATGCTTATGTGATTGATGAGATAATTGAAGGATTTTATTTAGAGCGATGATGTTAGTCTGTTTAGCTGTATTTCTGGAATGCCTATTTTATCGAGAAGAACTTGTCCTAGGTGGCCAGTTTATGTCACCAGTTTATGTTCTGCGTCGTAAATGACCCGTTTATTTTAATTTTTGTGTTAAGTGAATTTTGTCATGATGCAAATGCAAATCCTTATGTAAAATTTGCCAAACAGTCAATAGATGAATGCCTAATTCCTGAGAACGTCATAATATCAATATTGAAGGTTCCTCCGCGACACTTTCGGAGCAGCAATGTTCTCACTTTTTGGTCTGCCACACCTTTTACGACTCACGACAGAACCAGTCTGGTGGTAAGTATATCCATCGTTAAAATTGTACATCTACCTGCTTCACAAATGTCAAAGATGACATAAAAAAGGTTGCGTTTAGAAATTATTTACTACTGACATTTAGGCGCGACTTTTGAAAGGCCCTTTACAAGACGCAACCGAGAAAATCATTAAATGGGTGCAATAGACAGCATGGTCAGAGAGATCCAAACCTTGACTAGAAATCTACAATTGAACAACAATAATAAGTTATCTTCACTCACCTCATATCTAGATTCAAAAAAATTTACACTCGTCGGTTGCAGATTAAATAATTCAAAGTGTCTACTGATGAGATCAAACATCCAATAATTTTACCTAAGTCACATCCTCTCATTAGAATGATTATTTCCCACATCCACATAAAATATCTTCACCCCGGTCTCTCCTTGACGTCCCACCATATCCGTCAAACTTACTGGATAGTAAATGGCAGGGCACTTTTGAGAGACGAAATAAGAAAGTGCATGCAATACTTCAAAAATAGAACGATGACGTCGAAGCAATTCATGGGAAGTTTACCGTCAGTACGCGTTATATATACGAGTACATCTAGAACCAGTCATACGGAATTAATAAAAGAGGCTTTCATAGCAACTCTAAAACAATTTTCGTCCATTTTCAAATTAAATGTTGAATCAAATCAATTGGCACCATATTCCTCCTTCACCATAACAAGTTTGGTGGATAGAGGGTGGGGATCAGTGGTAAAGTCACCGGAAATTACAATGTCACATTCGAGGAAATGGCATGTCACCGGACCCCCCACCACCTGCACACTTCCTGATATATTCATCTGTTGCTTCTATTCTCGAATACAATTATGAACTAAATAAAATTAGGTTGTGATTTGATATTTTCGTGGCGATCCTTATATTTTGGCTTTGTTACTAATATTCTTCAATTAAAACCTAGCTGCAACGTGCAATTTTATCAGCATTAACAGGGTTCAGAAAATAGCAAAATAGAAATATATTTTAAATCCATTTGAGAAACAACCTCCCGTGTTGGTGTGCAAAGCGTCCTGTTAATATAAAAATTATCTGTAGCAAAATTTGCAACAATATTTATAGATTTGATATAGTGGATGCCGTAAATACTTCATGAATCTCAAACAATATTTACTCAGCAATTAGTTAAATAATTACCCACTCTAATTTTGGTACAAAAATTTCCATCTTATTGTCATAACAATTCAACTTCTCAAGAGTCACAGCATTGATTTCTTAAAATAAAATGATTAACTCGAGCGGTTATGAATCTCATATACATAATTAAATGGAGGCGCCAAATGATTCTATTTATATACCAAATTATAATTAGACGTCAATTTAATTAACTATTATACACACTTCAAAGTAACAACAACTTAATTTAAATTCGAATCGGAAATTTTGGATGAATGCATCATCATGATTCTGTATATGAACGTCGACGATACACAAAACAATACTCCAATTAATCCTACGAATTTTCCAGCGACCTAGATGATAATCAACGGAAATTAACAATCGACATTTTATTTTCGGTTGGTAATTTTTAGTCTCTTTGGCTTTAAATCACATTTATAAGTACACACGGAACCGAACGCCACACAGTAAATTACCAAACATCACATAAAGTCTTTATAGACGACTCCCACTCGAATGAATTTTTTTTTTTTTTATTTATTTAGTTTTATGGAAATTATCATTATTAAAATTCTGAATTTCTACAAACATTTTATATTTCCTGTCTTCTTTGTAATACTCGAATGTAGTAACAAATTTTTCGGTTTTTAATGAGAAAGAAGACAAAACAACTAAGTGTTACATTGTAAGAGATTTAAGATGTTTGTTGTTTTCGGTAACATGATAAACCGACAATTATAGAGACGAATGAATGGAATGAATTGCCAGTTTATTGGTTTAGGAGCCTCTCGCTCTCTCGCTGTAATGTAAGTGGGGTAAATTAACTTATTATTTTGAAATGTTTTAATTAAGCTGCGCAAGTTTAATATTATGGTTGTGTCGGAAGTGTGGCTCGAACATTACGATAGTTTTTGATATTTGATATGCATAGGTGTGGTCAATTTATTTATATGTTTACGGGTTTATGCTCGTTTGATGTTGGTTGGTTGGAAATGGCGACCATTAATGTATATGCGGTGCTGATAGCAGGATACTCTAACCAAGCATCACCGAAAATCATTAAATTAACTGATTAAATTCCCCAAAAATTTCATTTGATATTTGGACTAAAATTTTGTTAGATTGCGGTTTTCCTTCCTGTATTAAAGTAACAAAAACTTCATTTTATCGTTTCCTATAATGAAAAGGCCATATGTTCTATAAAATAACAGTAGAAAAATTATGACGTACATGAAGACTTCGTTAAACGCAGATTCATAACGCAGCTACATTGAAATCAGTCTTTAGAACCAAAAGAGGGTTACTCGAGGCATCCCTGTACAAATACCAAAATCTATACGACCGTTTTATGTAATCTCGTGACACGATAAACAAAATTATAAACAGAGTAATTTTCTAAATTTGGGTCTAGTACATAATGAAAATGCGCGCGTGAGGTTAAACTGATGTTAAAAAAACTTTATAAATATTTGAAAAGGCCCCAAAATATGGATTTGTCAAATACATAACTACAACAACAACACCAACCACTTTATATTTATTTATTTGAAAATGAGAAAATAATTGACATGAAAATGAAAAAACGATATAAAAGGAAAATGTTAGGATAACACAGCAGTAACACCTTGTGACTCATGCTCATGATTATGATTATTATGATGATGATGATGATGTTGATGTTGTTGTGTGTGTGTGTGGTTTACAAAGGACATGTGTCAAATTTTAATTTAAAATCAACATCTTGTGTGGTGAACCGACACATCGTATTATGTACCCAAAATCAACACACATATATACCGTCCATATATAGCAGAGAGTCTAAATAATATAAATTTATCTAATATCTATCATCAGTAAACCAAATACACGATATAATTATATCGAGATATCGCCCCGTCCAAAAACAAAGCGATAAAAAATTTTACAAAACTACCAAACGTATAAAACAGAAATTTCGGCAAATTGAGTTTTGTAAATTACAAGGTAGTCGATTGAAACTATTAATATGTAGGCGTTTCGTATCCATCTTCATTCTATATAATTTTAATATTTTTTTTCGGAGTTCTTAGGTCTGTGGTGTACAACCCAGCGCACACATACGTAATAATATCCACACTCAATTATATGTCGGCTTATTTATCCAAATTAATCTAAAACGCACTTCTCCATCAGATTGTTGCTTTTTTTTATCTAAATCGATTATTATTGCGCGATCACTGCGCGGTTTGATCTTTTTGATTTTATGTTCTTCTTCGTTGCGCAAAGCTTACGGGGTCTTAATATAATATGTGAACAATAATTTTTGATATGAAATTATATAATTAAAAAGGTGAAATGAAAAGGTGTTGCTTTGGATACACCATACAAAAAATTGATAGTTAATGTTGGCTTCTAGTTTCATCTATTTTTGAGACGTTCGACTTTGTGAAGTTTGGGAAGTGGTTTCAAATAATTGTTTTTATTTGGTTTAATTACAGAGGTTTGGGTAAATTGAAGTGAGAGCATGTATGATTCGTGAGAAAGTTTATAAAACGCGCGCATATAATACAAACGGTCAGATTAATGCTAAGGGTAAGTTGTATTATTTGAGGTAAAAATCGGGAACACAGAGTATTTATCCAAGTTTACATGCTACTGAAGTTAGCCTAAATCTTTAACCGGAAGAAATCTGCATTACTGACATGTTAGCACAAAATTGCCGAAAAAAATTTGGATCATCAGTAAAAAAATAGTAAAAGGTAATATGGACTAGATGAAGTTATACCAATTCGTAAATTACTAAATCTAGTGGTTATAGTTTGTCGTGTTAGGGATCAATGAATTTCAGTTGTGACACTAACAGCAAACATCTGTGCCAAAAAATGGCATATTTTATGTAGCATCATAGATTGAATATAATACCTTTAAACATACAATTGGTTTAACTTCACGCAATCCATATTCCTTTAAACAGCCTCTACTATGATGCTTCATAAAATATGCCCTGATTTTTAACACATGTCTTCACTGTAGTGTTGCAACTCAATTTCGTTGCCCGTTCACATTAAAAATTATAAACGCGGGACCCAACAATTCACAAATCGGTCTAATTTCACCCAGTCCATATTACCTATCAACGTGCGTCCAGCTTTTAATTTATTTAACTATGATGCTCAGGGTTGGGCTATAATTTTCTTTCTTTATTTTAGGTTAGCCAAGGGGCCAAATAAATTTACACTTCTACCACATAAATTATTCGTTAGCACCGACCCGTACATTATGAACCGACTCCTAAGCTGTTTCTGTTGCTCTAAGTAAAAACACATTATCTGCTAGAATATAGCCACGAAAATTTTCTTATCGATTCTAAAACCATTATATGGTTGTTTCGAATGGTGTTGGCGAATAATTTAGCGATCGAAATAAAGTTTTATCTTTAAGTGTCATTTTAAGTTCGGATATAATGCCTATCAAATATACTTAACAAAAATAAAACAAATTTTCTCATATACGTATACGCTTTAAATATGGATTAGTTAATTATTTCCCTAAATGTTGCTCTTATGTAAATAAATAAAAATTAGAGTACAATTAGGCGAATACGAATAAAATCGAGTAACATAATCGAAACATTCATTTGAAAGTGAGGCTTTAATGTGCTGAGTATGTACTTTAATACAAAAATGCCAAATGATCGGTCCCTGGCTTCGGTCATATGACTGCAATAACTGCAATAATTGTTGCACGAAGCTCCAATGAAAAATTTTGTTCTACAGAAGTCAAAAGTCCCACATATAGACATGATTTTTTATGATGGTCTTGGTATGAACTTTAATACAAAAATGCCAAATGGTCGGTCCCTGGGTTCGGTCATATAAATAACAAGCATAATCTGCAACAGATGTTGCACGAAACTTCGATGAAAAATTTTGTTGTACAGAAGTCAAACGTCTCACATATAGACATGGCTTTTTATGATGGTCTTGGTATGAACTTTAATACAAAAATGCCAAATGTCGGTCCCTGGGTTCGGTCATATAAATAACAAGCAATATCTGCAACAGATGTTGCACGAAACTTCAATGACAAATTTTGTTCTACAGAAGTCAAAAGTCCCACATATAGACATGATTTTTTATGATGGTCTTGGTATGAACTTTAATACAAAAATGCCAAATGTCGGTCCCTGGGTTCGGTCATATAAATAACAAGCAATAACTGCAATATTTGTTGCACGAAGCTCCAATGAAAAATTTTGTTCTACAGAAGTCTAAAGTCAAACATTAAGACATGGTTTTTTATGATGGCCTTGATATGTACTTTAATACAAAAATACCAAATGGTCGGTCCCTGGGTTCGGTCATATGAATAACAAGCAATATCTGCAACAGATGTTGCACGAAATTTCAATGAAAAATTTTGTTCTACAGAAGTCAAAAGTCCCACATATAGACATGGTTTTTTTGATGGCCTTGGTATATACTTTAAAACAAAAATGCCAAATGGTCGGTCCCTGGGTTCGGTCATATGAATAACAAGCAATATCTGCAACAGATGTTGCACGAAACTTCAATGACAAGTTTTGTTCTACAGAAGTCAAAAGTCTCGCACACACAAAAATGCCAAATGGTCGGTCCCTGTTTTCGGTCATATGAATAACAAGCAATATCTGCAACAGATGTTGCACGAAACTTCAATGAACAATTTTGTTCTACAGAAATCAAAAGTCTCGCATATAGACATGGTTTTTTATGATGGCCGTGGTATGTATTTTAATACAAAAATGCCAAATGTTCGGTCCCTGAGTTCGGGCATATGAATAACAAGCAATAAATGCAATATTTGTTGCAGGAAGCTCCAATGAAAAATTTTGTTCTACAGAAGTCTAAAGTCAAACATTAAGACATGGTTTTTTATGATGGCCTTGGTATGTACTTTAATACAAAAATGCCAAATGTCGGTCTCTGGGTTCGGTCATATGAATAACAAGCAATATCTGCAACAGATGTTGCACGAAACTTCAATGAAAAATTTTGTTCTACAGAAGCCAAAAGTCCCACATATAGACATGGTTTTTATGGCCTTCGTATGTACTTTAATACAAACACGCCAAATGGTCAGTCCCTGAGTTCGGTCATATGACTGCAATAACTGCAATATTTGTTGCAACGAAGCTCCAATGAAACATTTTGTTCTACAGAAGTCACAATTCCCACATTTAGACATGGTTTTTATGGCCTTGATATGTACTTTAATACAAAAATGCCAAATGGTCGGTCTCTGGGTTCGGTCATATGAATAACAAGCATTAACTGCAATATTTGTTGCACGAAGCTCCAATGAAAAATTTTGTTCTACATTGTTTTAAATTTTAATATTTTCAATTTGGCGATCGTGTATATTCATTTTGTTAATTAAATAAAGGACATGTATAGTTTTTGTTATTTGGTAGAAATTTGACTTCGGTCGGATATATTATTTAACAGTGATCGTCATATATTTCTAAAAGAAGTGGAATTTTTTCAAATGCCAAATTCCAATTTCAATAAATTATGCACTGTTTATTGAAACGCTATTAAACGAGAAATCAATTGATGAGTTCCATATGTACAAGCCGCATGATATAAATCCATTATGTGTAAGTTGTGACGTAATAGAATCATCAAATACTTTCAGAAGAAAATAGGTGAAATGTTCTCTGATTAAGGCATCACTCAGCAGCTTTATGAAATAACGCTTTAACTAAGTGAATTCTGCGAATGCCTATAAGGTCACACATAATTCACTTACTTGAGACTTGACTTTATAAACGATTACTATGGCCTTAGTATTGTGTCTCATTCTTCGGTCATCTACAATTCCTAATGCCTACGTTGGTTGTAACGACTTCCGATTTTCTTTTGGTTCTCGCCCATATCATTCCGCAACCACCGTATTCGCCTGATTTAGCTCCGTGTGACTTCTGGCTGTTTAGCAAACTCAAACGACCGCTCCGGGGAAACCGTTTTGAGTCAATTAAAGACATTAGACGTGAATCGCTAGGCTATTCCGGAAACTGACTTTAACAACTGTTTCGAGGATTGGAAAAAACCTTGGCACACGTGTATTGAGGCCGGAAGGGATTACTTTGAGTGGGACGAAATAGATTTGGTGAAATAAATAAAGAATTTTAAAATTATGAACAAAGTCTTATTATTCTTTGTCCACAGTATTACTTTTTACTACTAATTTGTATGGATAGAAAAGCTATGCTTTATCCTTTATACTGAATAAATAAAAACTCGCCCTTTCCAGTAAAACTTACAAAATGGTCTGAACTAATTGGGTTCGAAATTTAATTTACAAAATTTAGACCCAATTTCGGAGTCTCTAATTTCATCCCGATCAATCAATTCGGCTGTAGAGGACCAAATTTTGGCTGAAATACAGTTTTTTGTTAAAACCGTTATTTCCGCCGACATTTTGGAAAACTAATCGGAACCGGTATTGTTGCAAAATTAATTGACAATCTCTTACTTCATTTTCTTTTCTCGTCTTTCTCTCTCCTTTTACGCTGATTTCAGCCAAAAATCATTGGGATCTCCCAATTTATGAGGAAAGCTTAAGTTTGAAGCTGTAGAGAAGCTACAGACATAGATATATTTTTTAAAAACATTTCAATGTCGAGGTCGAAATTTGCAGCGGCCAGTTTCCTCAACTGTACTCAAAAGCACTACACAATACAATTAATTACAAACGGACAATTTTCCATTCCTACCGGAAGTTAATCAATAAACTAGTCGATGAGTTCAAAATTAATTTTTCAATGCAGTCTCATATACCCTTCTTCTGTGCCCGGGACTAAATTAATTTATAGATTTAATGAAATTTTACGTGATCTAATGGACGATGTTTTTCGAATCGTTGACTTTTGTAAAGAAATAATTTTTATAGTAATAAATAAGTTTGGGGGCAATGGGGCATATTCACTAATATTCTATAGAAATTTGAACACAAGTGTCAAATATAAAGTTATCAAACTTTTGATTTGAATAATTAAGGAGTAAACATAATCCTATAAAGGATATTATAGATTGGCCTGCATCGATTGCTTCAAACATAACTATATATGCTTACAAATATGTAAAAAATTTGGTTCCATTCAAAAAATACCTCACGTATTTCCTCTGCTATCACCAAAACTAAAATAAAAAACGGCAAATTAAAATGGAATAAATCGAAAGATCCTTTTCCCCCTCCCAATAAAATAAATAGTTTTTCAATTAAGAAGGGACTACATAATTTAACATAATAAAACTCATAAAGAACAATAATATCCCTTTGTGTTTGTAAAAGATATATGAGAGCTATTGAAGGATTCCAATTTTACGTGTGACCAAAAAGATAATCCGTGCTAAATCTATGTAGTTAACTAATATCACATTTTAGAAATCTATTACACCAAACTAATGCTCTTTGCTTAGGATATGTTATTGTTATTTCTGATTGAAAACAGTATAATCCTTAAGAGATCTATATAAATAAGGATGTATTGTATTTGAAATACGACTATGTAACAAAATTGGTTGGGAGGGTGGAACTCGTAAATAAGACATAAAATCCTGATTTACTTGATTTGAGTGTAATTCAAAGTGTTACATGCTGATGGATTTTCGATATGCATGCAACAAATTTATTTAATTAGAATAAAAGCTTTTAGGTATTTTTTTGTATAGCTGTACTTGTATATGGTATATACGTAATCAATTAATCTTTTCAAATTTTGGCTCTACATAAATCCATCAAAAATTAATTTTTTTTTGTTATACATAATCCATAGATTTTATATTTTAATTAATCGGCAACCAAAAATCAAAAAATGTACGAACAAAAAAATCGTGTGGATTTATAGCGACATAAATCTAATACCTAAAAACCGACTTTTTTAATCGTTAAAACCAATTTTGGATAATAAAATAATTATAGTTTGGGAATTTTGGAAAGTACGTATAAATACATTTTGTAACACCCCAGCCACCCTACGCACCATAATTTCTCATATATTACACTAATTAGGCCAGGTATTTCATAATTTTATTACGTTTACGTTTTATAAATATGCTTTGTGTTCATCTTGATTTCATGTAATATTGACATAACCTGATCATATTTTCGAAAAACTTTTTTATTGGCTTTTCGGGAAAATTTACGACATTTTTATTGGACTCGATTTTTATGTATATACAGAGCACATATACATAATCCCAAAATATGTTGTCGTGTGCATTTTATACAGATACAAATATTTTGGAAAATTAATTTATGTTAATTTATCATCGTACTGAAAAGTTGTTGGTCGCTTTTTTCTGCGATTTGACATCACACTAATGAAAATCAAATTAACATAATTTTTAATAGCGCGCGCTTGACGTGCTGCGGCCTCCGTTTAATAAAAACCAATGTTCATTAAATTTGAGTTGATAACAAATTCAATCAAAATTCACGTTCGTTTTATATGATCCAACAATATGTCGATTCAATATTAACTTTTTTTGTTGGTTTAATCAACAAAATTTACGACTGTTCGATTAAATGCCACTTTTATACTCCCTTGGCACTGTACAAGAGTATACGAGTATACCGTATCAAATTATTTTTGTGTCAATTTTGAAATCTTCACTTTCCTATTTGATATGGAGGTAAATCAACCAATTTTTTATCCAATATGCTCTACCGTAACTCCTAACGCTTAAAGATAAGTCAGGAAAATCAAAAATTGTCATAGAAACAATGAAATATTTTGTTAAAAGAGTTGAATATTGAAAGCTACGTAATAAAAGGCTTAAAATTCCGCAAATCAGAATTCCGGAATTTAACAGAATCCCGGAATTCGAAATCCCGGAAATAAAAATCGCGGAAATCTAAGTCGTGGATTTCATGATATTGATTTTAGATAGATCGATTTCTTCGCCGATTGGCGAAACACACTTTCTGTGAGCAACGAAAATCCAAAAATTAAAGGAAAGTCAACATAACCATCTCCGCTACTTTCCTAAAAACTATGAGGAAAACACTAGCCCCCAACGAAGAGTGGCACTAGAATCGTATCAAGTGATCATGTTGTGCCGCCGAGTGGTCATTCACCTTGTACAAAAATGCTGTAGAGAGCCTAAGAGATACCTGGCACGATGCTATAGACTATAGAAGTACTCGCTAGAGCAGATATCCTCGGCAGACCAAGAGCGAGATCTTGGATCTCAGCAGAACGGAGCTATCCTAAATTGCCGACCGCCGATTGGAGAGTGGCTAACTTGGAAAAACCAAAGGCTGATTATAGGATATAGCTACTATCATATTAAATAGAGAATGGCTGGCTGCGCTGGCGAGAATTAATGGTTTAATTACCTACAGTTTAAGCACAGCCACAAAGGAAAACAAGAGGGAGACATCTTGAGGACGCCGATACCGGTAGAGTCCCCGGCTATCAACCTGAACATCAAGGAAATGGGTAGGGATTAATCAAAATCAGAAGAAGACTCATTTGCGACTGCGGTGAAAGTTGAAGTAAAGGAGCAAACCTAATGCTGAAGTTGCTGCAGATTAACCTCCATCATTGTAAGGCAGCTTCGGCTACGCCATGCTCAAACTAAAAGAAAAAGTGACGGACATTGCCCTAGCCCAACAACCTTGGATCATTGGTGCCCAGATACTTGTACTTAAGACTCCTAAATATAAACTGTTAAAAATAATTTCAATATCATTCTGATATCAATTTAAAGAAATTCAGATGTAAACACAACAAGCATTAAAATGGATGGTCAAAATCTCTGGCTAATATTACCTTCCACATGATGTAGAAGATATTCCACCTGTTATTTTAGGAAGCTCATTAAAGCAAGCTCAATACGATGTACTCCTTAATCTTATTCTTAGTACTAAGCTATTTATACAAATGCAATATTGGCTGTAAGCCAACGACTATAGCTAAAAATAAGTAAGAGCTACTATAGTCATTACACTTGTCTCAGATACCATTATGCATAGTTTAGTGAATTGGAAGGTGTCGGAGGAGCATTCTTTCTGATCATTGTTATCTCCAATTTGGATTGGAAACAAAACAAATCAAAAAGCCCAGCTAAAAAGATTAGGTTAGGTTAGGTTAAAGTGGCTACTATTGCACGCTTAGGCTAATAGTGGCCCATTTTGATACCATAGGATCCTATCTCTCCTTTACTCCCTCACGTTGAAACCATCCCGGGCTACTTATGTAGCGTAAAACATCTCGCACTCCCCCAGTCAGCGAGTTTCAGAAGGCTGTTCATACCGTATACACACCTAAGTACTTATGCCTTCTGTCTGATAGTGCCGGACACGAACCTAGGAAGTCAGCTAAAGTCTCTTCCTCCTCTTCGTCCACACAACTTCTACAAAAGTCATTCGTCTGTATACCCAGCCTTCTCACATGTTCCCCAGAAATGCAGTGTCATGACAGTATCCCTACGACCAATCCTACCCCTCGTTTTCCTAGGGATACTAGTGGCTTGAAGTTGTAGTTTTGGCCACACCTGTTTTGCTACCCTACACGTGTTCGTCCATCTCTCATTTGTCGAGGTTATTGCCTTTTTACTGAGCGCCTGTTTGAGCGCTGCTACAGGTCTCCCCATACTCTTTCCGGCTGCATCTGGAGAGTCGTACCGTACCTAACTAGTTCGTCTGACCTGCAGTTTCCCGTGACGTCCGAGTGACCAGATACCCAGCATATCTGGATTCTGAAAGACTCTCTCATCTCATTAAAAGATGATTGGCAATCCAGTGCCCACCCTTGGCTTCAGATAAACCACCTCTAGTGACCTGACCGCCGCCTGACTGCCCACATAAATTGCGATATCCCTCACGGATACCACGTTATGCTTCAACCATGTAACGACTTCTCCGATCGCCACCACTTCAGCCTGGTACACGCTGCAGTAGTCAGGGAAACGAACAGCTATATTAACAATAAGCTCACAGAAGACTCCGGCTCCTACCTTGCCGTCTAGCTTAGAACCGTCCGTGAAAAATTGCACTGCCTCGTTTTCCAGTATTGATCCATTCCTCCAGGTTCCCCCGAAGGACAGATAGTCCGAAAACCTCTATCGAAGCACAACGTTGGTTTACTATAATCTCTCGCTAGTCCTTCAATCATCGATCTAACTATCGTCGAGTGCCCCGTCTGAAGGCAGTTCCACTGAGAGATAGCCGAGAGTCTCGCAGCCACATTGGCTGCGTTCTGCTTACCAAAAGATTTGATTGGAATAAGGTGGAGCATAACCTCTAAAGCCCGTGTAGGTGTTGTTCTCAGAGCCCTAAGCGTCCCATACTATACCGAAGCTGGTAAAATAAAAGGAGCTGCCAACATACTTAGACAAGATAGGTTATATTGAGGATGCAGAGACCAGATAACCAAAAATATATCATTTAGAAAGACGGCAGAATGAAAAAGGATTTAACTCAGACATTTTCGAAAACGAAGCTGAGTATTTTCTAAATAACAGATTTAATTTTTCAAATGTCTGTATATAGGCCCTGTTAAACAAAATCAAATCAGAGCTAAATATTGGTGGCTAAAATCAACCACCAACCAAATCCCAATATCACCGTCATCCGATAACCGACCCCGATCCTGATTGTAACACAACACTGCTTCATAAAATGTCATAAACGGTTGCGGACACTGAAGCGGGCAGCCTGATGTAACTCCAATATCACTATCGGCCTTGCTTCTTTAGTAGAAACGGTCCTTGGCATTTTTTAAGCCAACTCCAAATATCATAAAGCTCGATCTGAAATAGAAAAATTAAAGTAAAGAAAGTATTGAAATATATAACAAGATAAAGCGCATGAAATGAGACTCTTCGGAGCATATATCATATAAAAATAATTGTAAATGTACAGGGCATTCTTAGTCCGCTTTGGCCCAAGCGCCCAAAAGCCTAATTTGAAAATAAAAACACAAAACGTTACCAATAAAAGCCGCGCCTAAGAGAAGTCGTCTATTTTCAAGCGTGCATATTTTGTAATCCGTGCATCTTGTTGAGCACAGAGGTAATCGAGCCACGTTTTCATGGAATAGTAAATTGTGGTCGCAATCACAGTCACTTTTGATTAACAAGAAAATCAGAAATTTCTTTTAAATGCTTTCAATTCTTTTAATGTGTACAGAATAGTATGGATTCCAGACTGATACAGCGTATTCCAGTTGTGATCGAACGTATAAGCGAAATAGAGTGGACAGAAGTTTGAATATCTTTAAATTCACCTGACCCGCCATTTTCAATATGCCTTTTAAAACTGGCATTTCCGACAAATGTAACACCTAACTCTATAATCTCATTGACTCTTTGCAATACTACGTTGTTGAGTTTGTATAAAGTGATTAACGGATTGCTTTTACTTAATCTATCGAACTCCATTTAGAGTTCGAAACGTTTGAGAACAATAAAAATCCAAGGCTCGATATGTGATCCTTGGGGAACACCACAGACGTAACTTTAATAACGTTTGATTTCCCATTTCCATTTATTACAAATTGTCTCCGGTGTGATAGATAATTAATAATCGAGTGAAAACCCAAATGCGAATAAACTCTGGAGTGATTTTTGATGGCAGATGGAATCAAATGCTTTACTGAAATCTGTGTACGCTACATCAACTTGATGATGTTTTTCTATCTCATTAAGATGTGGATCGGCCAGGCATAAATCCGCGCTGGTTTATTGACATATGACGCGTAATTGTGAATTTAAAGTTGTTGCATAATAAAAATTCAAAAAATTTTAGACTAGTTCATCATCTTTTTTACCCGAATTAAAAATTGGTATAATTTTTGAAATTTTCCATTACCGATGCTTAGGAGTGGTTGAATAGGTAACATACTGGAATTGCTAAAATGTCAGCGTGCTTCTTCAGAATAGAAGTGGGTATATTGTCAAGACCGCACAACCATCTCCAAATCCCTTTAAAGCCGAAAAAATGTTATCCTCAAAAATAACAGGAGGAGTTATTGATACGCGTAGGACCGCTTATCTGGCCATGATGATTTGCTAACTAATACTGAGCTCATTGATCACCCTTTATCAGAGGTGTCCATAAAGAAAATATGTACAGGTGAATTAAAACGAAAAATGTGGGTTGAATTTATTCTGGCCACCAGCCCGACTTTATTTTATTACGAATGTGTAAATAAATGTATTTCGAATACACCACTCTTGATTTCTTCAGCAACTAAACTTACCGGAGTTTTGCTAAAACTGTCTTGTAGAGCAGTCTGTTTAAATTTCATGAAAACAAACAAGACCAACCCTTGGTGGTTGCAAATTTTCTTTTAATTCTTTATCGATTTTGAAATTTTTTTAAACTTTTAAACATCATTGCGAAAAATTGGTAAAGCTCCCATGGAAGCTGCCACTGGTACATAGCGAACACGTCTGAAAATGAATGGAAAAAATTTAAGTATGAAGACCTACTCCGTCTTCTCAATTAAGATGCCAATTTCCGCATAAATTTTGGAAAACTGATTTTGATCGGTATTGTTGCAAATTTAATTTAGAATCTTTCAGTTCTTAGTCGTTTGAAATGAAAAAGTTTCAATAAAAGCTGCCACTTCCGGTAGAACGACTTTAGCCGAAAATCACTGGAGTCCCCTAGATTATGATAAAAGCTTAGATTTGATATTTCAATCAGTAAATTCCTCTCTGGGCTGTATAAAGGACACATACAATTGGCACTACACACAGACATACAGAATTTTTTGAAACCCACTTTTCGGACTTCTATGATATTGGGAATGATTTTCCTATAAGGAAAAGAGTAAAACGTAATCAAATTAAATAAGCAAATTTACGTTAATTCAACCGTGGTTCATTAAACTTTCTAATGTGAACTAATAAATGAATTGAATAACGTTTCCATTATTTAAATATCGTTGAAGATATTATCTCCAAGGTAATGCTGAGGTTGATAAATGAATTTGATAGAATTCCGTTACAGCGTGGAGAAAACTCAAACCCTGAGATGAAAAGATATCTCATGCTCTGTTTAGAGGGAAAGGAATTATTGGCTTCGTCAGGCAGAATATTCTCAACCGGGCATTTTTTTATCCCTGCAATCTGTTCTGGGGCCAAAGCTCTCCCAACTCTTTCGCTGTTTGCTTTTTCCTTCCTTACTTTTACGTCAGTGTAAGCCAATTCGAGGACGTACGGTTATAGGTCCGATTTTAAGAGCATCTACACATTGCATAGCTTCATGCCAGCCTATACTGGCATGGAATATGGATCGGCCAATGAATTTTGCACTCCGACAAGGAGTCATAGATGTGTTCCATTTCATCAAAGCTCGTAATCTGTTGGTGAAAATTCCCTTTGCATCCTGCCCCTATCGGGATACGAACCCGGAAAATTTGAAGTGTATGATAGAAAAGCACAAGCATACTATTTTGCTCATAAGCCGACATGGCAAATAACGGGGATGACAAGGACCACCTTGGAGCAAACACCAATAAGCTCCATGCTGAACCTGAAATAGCCTCTGGGAGAGCAATCCCAAAAGTTGGTTCTTGACGGCCAAAATAATGTTTGACGCGAACAAAATTACAAGCGACAAACAGAAGTTTGCACATATAGTACTTTCACTATCGGCAACACAGGCGGAGAAGATCAATTATGTATTACAAGGTCCTCCAACTGTTGAAAAGTATGAAACTATTAGAAGAGTCTTAGTTGATCGTTACTCCATTTCCGAAGAGCAGAAATTGGAGACAATTCTGAGTAAAATCGAAATTGGTGATCAAAAACCATCTGATATTTTGCATCAGATTAAGTCGTTGGCTGAAAAAAAAATTCCAACCAACGTCATCACTAACTCTCGCTGATATTGCCGACAAGCTACACGATTTAGTTGGCACTCGAACTCAAACTTTGAGTTCGATACAATGCAGTAAATACAAACCTAGCTCAGAGCTACAGATAGCAACCTCGGCGAGAAACACGCAATTTATAACACATCAGGGAAGTTCAAATCGCCGAAATAGTCCACAAGTGCACAGATACCAATATCTACAAAACTGGTGCTGGTATCCATGTCGATTTGGTAACAAAGCGTTAAAATGCATCAAACCATGCAATTTTGTTACCCAGCACAGAGAACCAGCAACTATCGGTTCCCCAAACCATTAAGTTTTAAGGTCGCAGCGGCAGACTTAAGACAAGCGCAACACAGTCGGTTATTTATATAGGATTCGGAAAATATTATCACGTTTCTGATTGATACCGGCGCTGACTTAGCGTAATCCCGTATTCCAAATATTATCGCTACCACAATAAATACTTTTGGTACCAAATTACTCAACGTTGACATTGGACTAAGACGTCCTTTCAATCACGCATTTATTCTTGCCAATGTCAACCGCCCCATCATCGGCGCGGTTTGATCCATCCACTAAGCGTTGTATCAACACAACATCAGCACTCGTTGATACACCAACACCATTGTTTTACATAATCGACAATGGCTATGGAGCATTGTTAAAGAAATTTCCTTCTTTAACATCTCCCTCTAACTACAACTCTCCGGTAAGGCACAATGTAGTACACCACATCGGCACAAAGCGGTATTCCTAGAATTCTAACACATGGTGGAACTAGGAATCTGCCGACCTTCTTCTTCAGCAATATCATGTCCATTACACATGGTGAAGAAGAAGGACAACGACTGGAGACCATGTGGGGACTATAGAAGGCTTAACGCTGTCACAATTCCTGACCGTTACCCTATTCCCCACATCCAAAACATTTCTATGCAATGCATGTAATGCTCAATTTTTTCAAAAATCGATCTCGTCAGAGCGTATCATTTGATACCAATTGCTACTGACGACATACATAAAACAGCAATTACCACACCATTTGGCTTATTCGAATTCACCCGAATGCCATTTGGATTCAGAAATGTTGCACAATCATTCCAGCGTTTCATCAACGGAATTGTGAGAGATCTCGATTTCGTTTTTGTTTATATTGACGACATTCTCGTAGCATCTAGAGACGAGAAGCAACTCTTCCAAAAATTATCAAATTATGGCGTCAATATTAACACAGCAAAATGTGTGTTTGGGACAAACAACCTTGACTTCCTCAGTCACAAAAATACTCCTAATGGCATTCTGCCGTACGAAGGACGAATTAAAGCAATTAGAGAATTCCCAGCACCATAAAGCGTTAAACAAATTCAGCATTTTGTCAAAACTCGCTGAGATACTTGCCCCAATTCACTCACAATTGGCAAGACTTCTCAAGGAACCCAAAACGCCTCAACATTTTTCTTGGCCTAAAGAATGTCAAAATGCATTCCTTCAGCTCAAGAACAGCTTAGAAAATATTGCTCTTTTAGCGCATCCGCTAAATGCAACAAAATATAGCATCACTACAGATGCATCTAACACAGCTATAGGCGCAGTATTACAGCAATTAAATAAAGACACTTGGGAACCTCTTGGATTTTCTCCAAGAAATTATCAGATGCCGAAAGAAAATATTCAGCATTTGATCGCGAATTGCTTGCAATTTTCCAAGCAATTAAACGTTTTCGCTATTTTGTCGAAGGTCGGGAATTCATTATTTTCTAGAGCAATTACCTCTAAAGCGGAACGCAACCCAAGGCAAGCACGCCACTTAGATTATGTCTCTCAGTTTACGACAGACATACAGCACATACAAGGTAAAGACATGCCCCTCAGTGATTTTTACTTACTTGTTACTTCACTTTTATATTTTAAATTTTCAAATCAAAATCGGATTTAATTATATTTTGTATTTTAGATTAATATTTTTCAATTTGACTTAGGCTTATTTCAAAATAATTAAATAAATAAATATCCTTCTTTAGTTTAGTGTAAGATAGGGTATGCAGATGGGTCCAGGTTACTTTAAACTTGGCTTTACACTCTAATAAATAAATTAGCCATTAGGGATAATTGAGCGCGGTTTATCCTGCCAAAAATGGAGTAACAATACGCGTCCGCAAGCCTTAGATCGATTTCTATGACGACAAAACTTCGACTTAAATGATTAATCAATTTATATAACCGACAATTATATTATAAACTATAATAACAAACTATAAACATCGAACACCTTATGGTCTAATCATCATTATTGATCAACTAATCATGTTACCAATAAATATACATTTACCATAAAAATTATGTTATTTTATTGCAGCCAAGAGACGAATAATAAAACCACAATGGAAAAACCACAGGAGCTACCTATATTTGGCATGTACACGAGAATAAATACAAAAAACATCCTACACCAAACCTTATAACAATATAATCTAAAACTATAACTAACCAACAAAAATAATTTTGAAAATTGCATTCAATGGCAAGATGATATCATTTAATTTTAGTTAACAGCCTATCAACCATCAATTCCATCGTTCGTTCGTTCGTACTTACATTGACCAATTTAATTGAAAATATATGCTTTAATATCACCTAAGGGGGTAGTCAAATTTTATATCTACATAATAATTATGAAACACAAAGTTTTTAAAACCAGATGGTCCTACTACATTGCACTGAAACGTTGAAAGATTTGATTTTGAAAATACTCGTAATATGGGACACAGTACACGAGTCTATGCCATATAAAATTGACGTGCCTAAATCGTTCCCGATTTATAATAACATTTTATGTAGTAATTTGTTATCAACCGTGTTTTAGGTAATATAGATAATTGCATGACATGATTTTTATTTAAGTACAAATAAGTCTTGTTGTCTAATTTCACGCTACCGTTCATTCATATACATACAAATGTCGTTTAAATGTACAAATATTATATTCATCGAATTTATAGATTTTTATCGGGCACACATGGGGATAAAAAATGCATAGATTTATACCTTAATTAAATTTTCATGTGGCATACCCAATCGATCGTTTTCGATTGGGATATAAGCACGCGCTTATTAAGACGATAAATCAATTTGTGTTTTATCCAAATCGCGCACTCAGTAGCCACACGGTCGACACCGGAAATACACTTTCCTAAAACATTAAAAACAAAAATCGCGATTTATATGCCGACATACAATGTATGTTTATGTATATTATGTTGTTGTTGTTGTTGTTGTCGCAAACTATACAGAATTTTTTATGCTGTACATACATAAAAATGTCGTTTTATTTTAGTGTCAAGTTGTTTAAAATTCTCACATATTTGATGTTGGTTTTTTTATGTATTTTAATGAACATGATAATAATGATGATGATTTTATTGCTGTGTCTATGTGTTATGAACTATTATGTATGCTGAAATCTATTCCAAACTGTAAAAGAATGTGAATAATTCGAAAGTTTTACTCTAGCAACGGCCAATTAACTATTTGTAAACCTCAGCTAGGCGCTTAGCGCTCGAACAGCATATTATTTTGAGATGTTATAACGTAAATGGAACACTTTTGGTGGCAACACTTTTATTTTAATGCAATCCTGGTTAGTCCAACAAACTCAACTTATTGCTGGGCCGACGAAACAACTTACAAAAATAGCTATAACCCACCGAGATGCACTTTTTAACGAAAAGTGTAGCTATACACAAATTAACGAAAGATGTAACTAAAAAGTGTAGCAATGAAAAAGTGTAAATAGCAAACATTTACTAAAAACGAATTTGTGTTGAGGTTGTTAAAAAATTAATTACTTATGAAAGGACATATGCGACTCTATGGCCGATTAAACAATCTCAGAGATTTCACCAAGTGTGGGCAAATGCTGACGACTTGAGCTATTCAAAGCGGTTAACCAAATGGAAATAAATAGTTTTAGGGTGGCTCCACACTAGTTTTAGGAAGTAAATTTAATAGAAATTAAAATATTCTTCAAAATACTTGTTACACTGTGGCCGATTCCAGGAATCTAAGAGATGTCACCAAGTGTGGGCATATATCGCTTGATACAAGGCGGATTCATCTGTGTAACGGAATTTTATCCACTTCCATTACCAACCTAAATCTAAACACTTAAAAAGTATAATTTTTACTTTGGTTTTCTACTGTAATGGGTTTTTTGGTGATCGTTCCGTACATTGGTATATCTTCAGTACTCTAGAATTAAATACACAATCATAGGCAATTATTCCATTTAGCGTCAATCTGTGTGGAAAACGACTATTATAATCGACACCTACTTATACACAATCAACTTCCCAACCACCCCATACTTTTTCGCCCGTTATCGCTGGACCGCGGATAAATTTGAATTTTTGACTCATAGATGGAAAATTTGTAAGAATCCCAACAATCAGTTTCGTTCGAACGTATGAGATTATTGGTTTGAAAAAATCAACCTTCTCATCAGGTCGTGACGATATTGTCCTTTATATTTAGACAATATACCAATGTAAGTAATACAACATCAGTCGTCGCGACCTGATGAGAAGACCGATTTTTTCAAACCTCATAATAATCTCATCCGTTCGAAACTGATTGTTGGGATTCTTACAAATTTTCGATCTATGAGTCAAAAATTCAAACTTAAAAATTACCTATTGGCATAACCTCCGAGGTAACACCTTAACATTACATATATAATAAATATCTAAAGGGTTTTCCAATAAGAGGTTATTTATATGAATATTTTTTAAGAGAAATTATTGAATGTTTATTTCATTGTACAGAGGAAGGTATGCCAACAACATTTGAAAACTATATCAGCCAAATGAATGCCACGGCTACGCTTGCAGCACCATATTTTGTCATGAAATTTTTCATGACCAATTCGCACATTTGCGGCTGTATGTGAATTGGCCAATTGTGGCCATTTGGCCAATTGTGATCACCTCTTCGAGGTCAGGAAACTTTTCTTGTAAAATTGCGATTGTTTCATTGCTTGTGTGGCACGTAGATCCGCCTTGCTCAAAATAACCGTCGCCCACATCAATATCTTCCAATTCCGGCCATAAAAAATTATTAATCATAGCTCGGTAGTGCAGTCCATTCACCGTAACAGTTGCACCATCCTCATTTTCGAATAACACCGCCAGCCCAAAAACCGCACCAAACAGTGACACGTTGAGGAGGCTTTGCAACAATCATTCTTGGATTTTCTGAATCTCAAATGCGACAAGTCTGCTTATTAACGTAGCCTTTGAGGTGAAAATGGGCCTCATCACTGAAGATGATTATTCGATGAAAGTCCGGATCATTTTGATGCATTTGAAGGACCCAATCAGCGAAGATGCGATGTTTATGGTGATCGACCGGTAAAGTCTTTATGCAAAATACGGTATAATGTCGTTTGTGGAATGTCTAATTCCAAAGATAGACGAGGAATCGACAAACCTGGGTTTTCGTCGACACCACGGACTACAGCAGCAATACTCTCAGTTGTTCTTAACCGACGCACACGGTTTCGATTCTTCACATCACTAACTTGTTCCAACAGCTCAAATTTTTCCACCAGTTTCACTATTGCCGGCCGAGAAGGTGCTTCACGACGACCCAAAAGTGCTTTAGTTTTGCGAACTGTGACTGAAAATGTTCACCATTTCTGTAGTGAATTTTAACAATTTCAATGCGTTGTTGAAGCGTGTATCGTACCATTTTTAGTAATGGCGTAGTTTTAACTTGTCAAATGTCAAAAGATGACAGCTTCAAAATTGACAGCTGCCCAAATAGCAGGCTATTCAAAATGAAACCTCATATTGGAAAACCCTATGCCATGCCGATTTTTCGCATTTTGTTTCGTGTATACGTACTCCAATCACGGCATATACTTGTGCAGTGCTTGAATGAACGTATATTTTAAGTTAATGTAACACGATCGCTATGTTTTGGATTGATACGCAGAGCCTACGTTGCGTTGGTTTGTGTTTTATTATTTTTTCTCTTCTCCTTGTACGTGGAAGGTCTTTAGGGATTATGACGCCCTAAAGAACCTAAATAAACAACCACGAGTATAAGTCCGTTTCTCATAATGGTTTGAGAACGCCAATTTTGGGTCAGATATGCCACACAACCCTTTCCCCTTTTCTTTCGTTTTGTAATCAGTTTTTTATTCCTCGCGGCAAACTAGGCCGTTATCTGGGTACCCCAAACCCACACGGTTCCCCTCTACCAGAGTGAGCTGCGGGAACCAATGCCGCAAGGGGTACCAAGCAGATAATGGCAATTCTGTGAAACTAGCTGTAACTAAAGTTTAATCAACCAGTTTCATCTGTTCAGAACAGTAAATTGTAACAACATTTAAAAAATTTGGGTGTCTCCACACAAGTTTTAAAACGCAAACTTTTGAAAAATTCAAATCTTCGTCAAAATACCTGCTACACTATGGCCGATTCTTTGAATCTCAGAGCTGTTACCTAGTGTCTACTCAAAATCTTTTTATTTTAATGTGTTTAACTGTTTTAAACAGCCTAATTCGACAATATTAGACGACATATGTCGACACTTGGTAATATCTGTGACATTTTGCAATAGGCCATAGATTTTGTACTTTAAACTTGTGTGGAGCCACCCAAAATCATTTATTTTTTATGTGGTTTACTGTTTTATATACCTCAATTTGTCTGCTATTCGACTACGTACGTCCACACTTGGTAACATCTGTGAAACTCCTGGAATCGGCCATAGTGTAGCAGATATTTTATCGAATATTTTAATTTTTCAAAAATTTTGTACATTAAAACTAGAGCTGAGCCATCTAAAATCAGTCCGGGCATATGTCCATACGTAGAACATCTCTGTGATTCCTGGGGCTCTGTTCTTCAAATCGTGGAAATTTTCGCATTCGGGATATAATTTGCTTTAAAATTCTTTAAATTATTCGAATTTTTCGCCGGCTACTTTAATCATTTTTTCAAATTTGTTTGCAAGTTTTCAATTATTTATTTCCCTACTATTGGTGTTTTCCAAACACCGACTTATTACAGGCTTATTGAGCTATTTGACGCCATCTTGAATAAGTCGGTCAAGTCATTCCAATTTATTGTACCAACTTATTTGTGACGTAATAATGGGATACGCACCACCCAGCTAGCTTTGTTATCAAATCTAATCTACTATCACATACTCCCCACATAAACGAACCTACAAAGGCATGTGAAAATTAAATGATGGAGTTAAAGTCAATCAAATCGACCAAATCGTCGTGCCTAAAAGTCATTTTTCTAGCATCAAAGATATTAAAACCAAACGCGGTACCAACGTCGATTCGGATACTCACGTCGGAATACTTAAGTTTTTAATAGTCAAGATAAGGTCAACTTCGAAGTAAGCATCTGGGAAACCTAATAACAATAAGCCTGGCGATAACAAATGCTTCGATTATAAATTGAGGTAAAAATACATCTAATAACCAAGAAACAAATGGCTGGATGAGAATATGACGCATGAAAACGACATCTCTTTCAACCAACGAGGCCAATCGCATAGCCGACAAAAATCCTTCAATCGGCTGTGTAGAAGGAAAAAATTTTAATGACACAAACAACTAATACTTGAAATCGAAACTGCAAGTTTAAGAGACAGATACCGTCCATTAAAAGAAATCACCAGCGACTTATATCCACGCAGTAGCGGTATTCGCAACGATTCAGGAGAATTACAGATAGACGTAAAACACAGACCTATAACAGTATGGCGAGATTATTTCTGGTCACTACCACTCGCTTCATCTTACGATAAAGTGCGAAACGTCATATATATGAAAAATTATAAGGGACCTGGTGAGGATGGCATGTTTAATGAAATGCTCAAATCTCAGACGAGTGGAAAACAGCACTAATATGACCAATACATAAAAAGGAGGCCAGTTTAAGGTAGTAGTAAGTTTTGCTTAGCAATAGTTTTGCTGTATACCGTCTATAAGGTCTTATGGCCAACATAGTTGCCCACAAATTATTAATTTACAACGAACTCGTTTTAGGCGACTACCAGTTCTGGTTTCATCCGCAGAGGCCGGTCAACAACCGATTATATTTGTTCTCTGAGTATTGAGTAGGAAAATGCTACAAATAGGACATCCTTGTACATCTTCTATTTATAGATTTTCAGAAGATATAACATCCACAGGAACAACACATTATGGAGTGTCTTGTCATATTTAGGCAATCCCTCAAAATTGATAACCTATGTGGAAAGTGTTAATGAATAGTTCTAAAAGCAAGGTGATAATCGAAGTCAAGCTTTCCAAAGCTTTCGGAATATTATTATCACCAAGACGCAATATCACAAATTATATTCAACTTATCGTCAGAATATGTCATTCGCCAGCTTTACAGTCAAATATTTGCTTATGCGATTGACACTTGCATCCTCCGTCGTAATACCGAGTCTCGAAAATAGTCCTCATCCCGTTCGTAATAACAGCTCAAAACCAAATAACTATCGTGAGAAGGCTAACACATGAGGAATTTTTAACTGGCGATACACAATACGAAAAGCTGAATGAATTTATATACTTAGTAGCGATGGTAAATGTGCAAAACTCAGTCTCTGTGGAGGATTCTGCACAGTATCTACAAAGCGCTGATAATACCAGAAGTTAGTTTTGGTAGCGAGTCTTGGACGCTAAGAACTTGGGACATCCAAACTCTTGGTTTTTTAGTGTAAATTAGCTCGTATAATGCAAGGTAGGTCCAATTAAGGGAAAAGAAATGTTCCCGATGCGAATAGCTCGAATGATCCTAAGTCCAATTAATTAAGTCTGAATAGAGCGTAAATTAGTTCGTATATGATGCTAGGTCCAAAACAGGAACAACATTGATATCGTTCAAATAAAGGCAGAACCTCATGGGAAGCCCTCTATTCTGTAGATAGACAACGCTATATTTTCGCTGCCGGCAATTTCTCAGCCCAACCGATTCCACACGTCCAATTAAAAATATTGCATTAAAAACTTACTGTTGATTGGAAAAAGCCATTGAATTGGATCAAAAACCTTTGATGAAACTGACGACGATATTTTAGCTGCAGACGTAATTGTTGCCGTAATATTGCCATCTATTAGATTGTGTAAAATACTCGATCTTTTAATGTACAAATAAACCTCATTTTGCCATTATGACGGCTTTAATATTTTAACAGAAAAAGTAAAATTTTCAGCTGCCTTTGTTCCATAGGTGACAGTTAAAAATATCTTGTATTACGTGGCAAGGATCTTTACTCCACACAATTCTCTGATAGATCTGCTGGTAAATGTTTATCTATTTGCTAGAGATTTGCTAAAAAAAACTCTATGTGTGTGTGTGTCTGGTGGCGTGCAGACTAAATGTCTATTTGTTCTCTACAGCTCAGAAAGATTGATTGATCGGGATAAAATTTCTTGCTATATATACTTTTACCATAATTTGAGAGGTCCCAGTGGTGTTTGACCGAAATTGGTCCAAAGGAAGTGACAGTTTTTTTATTTGTATCCGAGTGTGATCGAGGTAAAACTTGATACTTAAGCTTTTTTATAAATTGGAAGATCCAAATAATTTTTAGTCAAAATCAGTCCGCCGAAAGTGGCAGCTTCCATGGAGCTTATTCGATTTTTAGTGCATAACATTTACGAAAATACGATTAAAAACAAAAAATTGTAAATGAAATCGAATACAAAATTAGTTCAGGACATTTTTAAAATTTTCCCGGAAATGATGAGTTGATATCAAAAAACTTAATTTCACCAAAATTGGGCATCTCTACGACCGAGGCGGATTGGATTAGCTATTCAAAATAAAACTTCATACTTTAACTTTTACCGTATTAACTGGGAGATCCTTACAAATTTGGTAGAAATCTGTGTACAGAAAGTAACAGTTTGAATGAGAGCGCGTCTTCAATTTTTCCAATGATGTTGAAAAGATTAACATTTACAAAAAACCACAAAAAATTAAAAAATGTAAATAATTCATCAACCGAACTGGGTCTTCTTTCATTTTTAATGCCAGTTCCCGATAATTTGAATAATAACCTTAAGGCTCTTTTTATAGACGTGTTATTGGAAAAGTTATCGCATATTGGTATTAGGGGTGTGGCACTTTCTCTATTTAAATCCTATTCATATAATCGAGTTAGAGAGTGCCATTTAACATGCCCGTAGCAATAAAAAAAATGGGTAATGTTGGGCTTCCTTAAGGATCTGTGTTGGGACCTCTACTCTTTTTGATTTATTGTACTTCTATGTTTGATCTTGATTTGTGTGTTAATTTTGTCGACTTTCCCGATTATATGTTTCGTTGTGATCTAAAATTACTAAAAAAATATGGAGCTACGTTCACTTCATGGTTCCTAGCTGCAAGTCTAAAATTATGAACTTCAATCTGTCCTGTCACTGATTCTGGCACGATGGCTTATCACTCATTGGCGTGTAATGACTCTAATTGCAGCAATCTCTGTGTGCCCAACCAAAAGTTATAATTGAGGAAATTGGATGATGCCTACACAAAAAGTAAATTATTGATCAAACGCAATTAATTCTAAGTAGTTTTGTATACACAGTTGGAGACACATTCGATGCCAATCGCTTTAACCACCATTCCCTACCGTATTGGTATAAAAATACAAATACTGAGATGTAATATAACGATATAAAGCAAACATTTATTAATTATTAACAAAATGTAAAGTAAAATTAATCAAACTCGGATATGCGGCTACCATTGGTTTATTCCGTTTTCGGTTAATAAATTATGGATTAAAAAATTTCCATTTTCCAAAAACTCAACTTGTGTGATTAATTCGTTCAATAATTTGATGAGAATTTTTAAGTCTTCACATTTCCAATGTGTATGGAAATACACAAAAATAAAAATAAACGGAGAAATAATAAAAATTGAAAAGGGTTAAGGTTTTTGTCTTGCTTTTATATTTGTTGGATACCAACAAAAAGTTTTAATTGTCCGTGAATAATGTGATCGTTAATGCTCTGGGTAAATGGGTTAAACAAAAATAATAAAACAACTTTTTGTTTAAGTTTTATACTTAATTATAATGGAATTAGTTTAAATATTTAATTGTATTCCTCCCAAAACAAAGCAATTTATTTCGTTGTAATTTCGAGAGTTCGTTGTTTATGTTCCCAACTTATCGTGTACGGAACAAGTGCGCCGACATTTTTTGTAACGTATGATGCTGCAGATGCTCTATACCAACTCACATATTTACCCAGAAATCGGAAATTGAATTTTTTATTTCGTTCACACTAAATCAAAATATTTTTTATACATCAGTATCCGAGAGAAAGGATCGAGGGTGCAGTCTGCATGGTGAATTATGATCCATGAAAACCGTACAAAATGTTAATATCCGATTTGTTTTTAATAAAAAAATTTTATCCGGCGTGAATAATTTCGTTTACAAAATAAGGGATGATATTTAAGCAAAACTGGGAAATTGAATTTCTGATCTCGAACACGTGATACGAGAAAAAAAATCGATTACTTATAAATTAAACGATTCAATGTGAAAGAAAGACCAATCGCAAAAAAAAATGTCGATCCACCGATGAATTTTTGTTAATTTACAAATATTAAAATGAGTTATATTTCCTGTTGTTTACATATATACGAATTATATAAAACCGCTCAAACATTAACCGTGTCGAATTAACCATTTTGTAAAACTATCGTACCATAATCACGAATTTAACCTAAAGAGTTGAAGAAATATTGCAATTATCCAGAAAATGACTTAGAGTTCATCGTTGTACTCGTTGTGTACAGTCGAGATAAGCAAGCAAAAAATTTGATTGATTCGAGGCGATTTCCTGTCTAATTAATTTCATCAACTATAAAATGTTATAATTTCGAAACGAGTTAATTGAAAAAATGACGGAACAATTTTAGCATAAAGTAAAGTCAACAGGTCGTTAGCTTGAAACGTTTTTTAGTGTTCATTAGAGAATACATTATAAGGTTTCTATATCGAAAGAACAAATTATACGAATCATTTGAGATGAGAACAGTTATCTCTGGTTGATCTTTATTTTTTGTTGTTTTGACTTTCGTATATGGGATTCTTAAAATAATAATTGTTAATTTTTGCAAATCAAATTTTAATGAATTTTGTGATGAATGAAAATTTGTATGTTTGTGATCAGACACAGCCGCATAATTTACAAAATGAATACATAAATAATTTAACCGTCATACTTAGTAATCTAGAGGTATTTAATCGGTACCTAAAAATGCGAGGTTACTAACTCGTATAGGAGTCGAATTTTCTTTCTGTTTCCGAATTGACGAATGGTATGGCGTGTCCTAGCAGAAAAAAATTAAATTCACTAAACGCTACAGTTTGGATTTTGACTTTAGTGTTAATAATAATTTCAAAAAGTCTTGCGGAATTTGTTTTATTAAAAATTAGGAAATCATTTAAACTTAGCAAAATAAAGAAGCTGAGGCGTTGTTACACTTCACATTATCTCAGATGGAGAGAATGATGAACCATACAAATCTTCACGATATCTTATGCCAGGAAGCGTCAAAGTACGAAGAAACAACAAATAAATAAAGGGTGTTCCATCTGTTAGTTTTTTCAAGCTCAAAAAAATATTTATTGTGCGGTAGCAACCCGAAAGTCTTTTCAAAAACGATAAGTCAAACTATGCCATTTTTAGTCATGGGTTCGTTTACATTTTCAACACAACAACGCGTGTTGGTTATCCCAACTTATAGCTAAAACGGTCGTGATGATTTTGGTCAACATATAGACGTCACGTCTTACAGAGCCTGGATTTCGCAAAATTATTTTGAACGTTATGAAGAAACTGGATCAGCTGCAGGTCATAGAGCATATGAACACCATCGTCTAATAAGTACTCGTGAAAGAGTAACAGCTGTTGAAAAACTGTTCGTGAAGGGCCAAACATCTTTCTGAGGTGTTGTTAACTAGATTTTTGTGAAAAAACACTCGAATTAATGGCAACCAAGTTCGATGTATGCGATCATCATTTCAAGAAATTATGATGTCAATTGGCCACCAAGATCATGCTATTTGACAGTCCTAGATTATTTTATTTTAAGTTTTTTAAAAGTAAAGTGTATAACAATGATCCAAAAATAATTGAAAATCTTAAGAACAACATTCTAGTTGAAATTGAGGCCGTTGACTTGCTTTTAGTGGAAAAAGTCATCAAACATCTTAATGTTTTGATGCAGGTCTGTAACAGAAGCCTTGGTGGTCAAATTCCATACAAAAATTGCATAAAACCAACTTTCGTTTTCAATATAAAAAAAATGTATTAAATAAAATAAACTTACAGATGGAACACCCTTTATTTCACAGATGTATGATGACATAGTAGTAGAGGCCAACACAAAATATAAATCAAGCTGCCAGAAATATAAACATCAAATTTTAGCGATGAACACATTAAATGAAAGCATTTCATAAGGTTTTTCAACAAATAGTGCACAACAACGAAAGCACTGAATAACACATAGAAGATCAATTACTTGAAGAATCACATTGGAGGTCAAGCAGTTTAACTTATAAATCACATATAATCCGTGGGAGCAAACTACGAAACCGCATGGAATATAATCAAAGAACGGTACGATAATCGCAGGACGAAACTAATGAAATATAGACACACCTTGTTGTCGCAACCGACTTCTAAGAGAACTCAATACGATACCTATAGAGAATTAATGGGATCCAATAGTCATCTACGTACTGGCCAAAAAACTGAACCATACGATGCTCTAAGGTTATACGAAATATTCTTAGAAAGTTGAGAAGTGAAAGCAAAGTGAAAACTGCGAGTTTTTGAAAACCATCACTTGGCACCAAAACAGCTCTATTGACAACGAATCCAATAAAAACCTGTAATCTCTGCAACCAAAACCATCAACTTAAAGATAGTTCCAAATTCAAATCAATGATTATACCCAAAAACAAGCTAGTAACATTATTGCATCTATGCAGAAATTGTCTTAAAAATAACCATGCGTTCTGGAGGAAATCCCTACTTGCTACACAATAAGAAGTTTGAAAAAAACACAAAAATAAGAAACAATTCCGAATCAGCAAACGACAGCAGAACTACATTACAAATGAGAAAAAATGGTACATACGTGCTTTTACAAACCGCATACTAACGGGTGTTTTTTTAGGAGGTTTGTTTTTCCGATAGATGTCGTTTTATTTTATGACAGTTGTTTTGACAGCTCAAAGTGGCATTTCTACTCAGTATTGTTTGGCAAATCATTATGAATAGGTTAACTCCAGAACAACGTTTTCAAATCGTGGAAATTTATTTTCAAAATCAGTGTTCAATTAAAAATGTTTATAGAGCACTTCGTGAATTTTATGGTGCACATAATCGTCCGTCAGAGACCACCATAAAGAACGTAATTACCAAATTTCGGTCTACATTCACTCTTTTGGATGCCAAGCCACCGACAAGAATGAGAAGAGTTCGTACAGAAGAAAATATTGCTGTCGTTGAGGCCAGTGTCGAAGAAAACGACAATTTATCGATTCGTCGTCGTGCTCAACAAATTGGACTTTGTCCATCGACTTTATGGAAAATTTTACGTAAAGATTTGGGTTTGGTGCCATACAAAATTCAATTGGTGCAAGAATTAAAGCCACACGACCATCGTTTGCGCCGTGAATTCAGTGATTGGTCGTTAAATCAATTGAACGAAGATCCATTTTTTTACCGTAAAATTCTCTTCAGTGATGAGGCGCATTTTTGGTTAAATGGATACGTCAACAAACAAAATTGTCGCATTTGGAGCAAAGATAATCCACACGCCGTTCAAGAATTACCAATGCATCCTGATAAATGTACTGTTTGGTGCGGTCTATGGGCTGGTGGGATCATCGGTCCATATTTCTTTAAAAATGAGGAAGGACGACGCGTTACCGTGAATGGAAATCGATACAGAACCATGTTAAATGAGTTTTTGTTGTCAAATCTTGAAGATATGGATATGGATGAAATGTGGTTTCAACAAGATGGTGCCACTTGCCATACAGCACGTGAAACAATCGACTTATTGAAAGAAACTTTCAACGACAACATTATTTCGAGAAATGGTCCGGTGAATTGGCCTCCGCGTTCGTGCGATTTGACGCCACTCGATTACTTTTTGTGGGGATACGTGAAGTCATTGGTTTATGTGGATAAACCTCAATCGATTGACGCTTTGGAAACCAATATTCAACGTGTCATTGCTGACATACGCCCTCAAATGCTTGAAAAAGTGCTGGAAAATTGGACCTCCAGAATGACATTTGTGAAAAATAGTCGTGGTAGCCATATGCCAGAAATTGTGTTTAAATGTTAAATGCCAAAAAATTATCTACCAAATAAAAAAAAATTTTGGTCATTTCATAATTTTATATGTGTTTTATTCAAAAAAAAAATCGGCAACCTTTTAAAAAAACACCCTTTAGTAAAGTCATCAACTAAGACTAGCTAAGACTATTATCTACGTGTTATTATAGATCCGTGCTCTAAAGCTACTTTAATCACTTCCAGTGCAGTAAACTGACTGCAAATCAAAACATGCAGTGCAGAATTGCATATTAAAGGCATCTGCGCGGATATCAAAGAACAAATCAAAAAATCTGCTAGGCTATCTATCGAGCATGCTTAGATTTAAATCAAAATATAACTTCGAGCTAGAAGCCTATGTAGTGAATAAAATAACCGACAACCAAGTACGGAAAAACATAACAAACCCAGAGTTCGGAGAATCTCGATCAGTTGGTTGATCACTTCCACAAGGCAGCACCGATAGAATTGCTTATTGGTGCAGATCAATTACTCAACAAACAAATGCTGTATAAGATAGCAGAAAATTACCAGCAGAAAAATTGTATTTTTGCTATTCACCGCTAGAGGCATCACTATCACAAAAAAGAAATTTTTCTGCTGATATTTTTTGAAACCAGCAGAAATTTTTTGAAATTTTCAAGCAGAAAATAATAATCCTTTCATAATTCTCAGCAGAAAGTTTTGTGAAAAATCAAATAATTTATGAAAAAGAAGAGAAAATATATGTTTTAAGGTTTTGCGTTTGCATAAGGACTCTTAAATAAACTAAAATTACCATAATCATCATAAAGCAAATAGAGAAACACAAAAAACGAATCGCCTACCTTTATACCACTCCATTAAATTTTAGTTATTATATGTATGTGAAATGCTTTCAGATTTTAACAAAAGTGTTAGAAAAACCCCCCTGTAACACTCTAGGCTTATGTTTTTATGGTAGCTGAGATCATAATCTATATTCATAAGCAACATAAGATTCATAACTGGCGTAAGTAGCGTTCCATAAATTATAGAAGTCATTTTAATGTGAAATGTTTTCAGTTTTTTAACAAAAGTGTTAGAAAAACCTCCCTGTAACTACTCTGGGCTTATGTTTTTATGGTAGCTGAGATCATAATCTATATTCATAAGCAACATAAGATTCATAATTGACGTCAGTAGCGTTCCATAAATTTTAGAAGTCATTTTAATGTAAAATGTTTTCAGTTTTTCAACAAAAGTGTTAGAAAAACCCCCCTGTAACTGCCCTGGGCTTATGTTTTTAGGGTAGCTGAGATCATAATCTATATACATAAGCAACATAAGATTCATAATTGGCGTCAGTAGCGTTCCATAAATTTTAGAGTTCATTTTAATGTAAAATGTTTTCAGTTTTTAACAAAAGTGTTAGAAAAACCCCCCTGTAACTGCCCTGGGCTTATGTTTTTATGGCAGCTGAGATCATAATCTATATACGTGAGTAACATAAGAATCATAGCTAGCGTCAGTAGCGTTCCATAAATTTTAGAAGTCATTTTAATGTGAAATGTTTTCAGTTTTTTAACAAAAGTGTTAGAAAAACCCCCCTGTAACTGCCCTGGGCTTATGTTTTTAGGGTAGCTGAGATCATAATCTATATACGTGAGTAACATAAGAATCATAGCTGGCGTCAGTAGCATTCCATAAATTTTAGAGTTCATTTTAATGTAAAATGTTTTCAGTTTTTAACAAAAGTGTTAGAAAAACCCCCCTGTAACTGCCCTGGGCTTATGTTTTTATGGCAGCTGAGATCATAATCTATATAGATGAGTAACATAAGAATCATAGCTAGCGTCAGTAGCGTTCCATAAATTTTAGAAGTCATTTTAATGTGAAATGTTTTCAAATTTTTAACAAAAGTGGTAGAAAAACCCCCCTGAGATCATAATCTATATACATGAGCAACATAAGATTTCTAACTAGCGTCAGTAGCATTCCATAAATTTTTGAAGTCTGATTTTAGTGCTATACGTTAGCCAATTTCGAAAATCGTAAAAAATCATCACACGAAAATTTTCACGCGGTAATTCCGTTTTTTCACTGAATTCAATTTTTCAAGTAAATAAAAAGCAATGTTGCGATGCGAACTGACAGATGACTTCTGAGAAACATAACCTCCAAAAATGTTACACTTTTTGACTGACATAGAGATTTGCATCGGAAAACGCTAGTATTACCATTTTCTAAAAACTCTTGCGGCAGCCTATGTAAACATAATAGATCTCGAGATATTCAGTTTCTGTAGAAAAGTCAAAAATTTTAGGACATTAAAATCTTAATTGTTTAGGTTAGTAATTTACATGGCATTAGGTGAATTTCTACGTAGAATACTTAAGTACTAAATAAATTCATTTATATTTGACACTTGGCTCATTTGATGAGGCATTTAGTTAGTTCCAAATCCCAAAATAGGATATAGGGCAAGTGAAAAAAAAATATTGAGTAATTTGGCTGAATGACTTTTAATTAAAATAAAAAATGTTAGCAAATTTAATATCCCTGCTTTAAATGAATTATTACATTGGCACGTAGGGGCACCCCTACTTAGAAAAAGGAACATTTCCAGATTTCCTGCACAACAAATTGAGTACGAACGCGAATTGCTACTAAACCTAATTAGTGTACGCCTTTAAGATTGAGTATTCCTGTGCATCGTCAAGATACAATTTAAACGGTTGGTTGTAGGAAGCATACAGTGCTGATTCTAGTGATGCAGCAGAAATGAAGATTCTTCAGATTCTATCTAAACACTTAATGATATTTATCAAGGCAAGAATAAAATTAAACCAGTGAATTAAACCAATTTCTACACATATCTTAGAATTTATAATTGTACAAATTGTATGAACAAGGTAAACCATACATTCTTAACAAGATTAGCAACATTTAGTCCTAGAACCAAAACTCATAAAACAATATTCAAATTACGAATAATTTATATCGATCGCGAAATCTTTCACAATGCAAGCACCAGTTGTTACACAAAAAAACTAATAATTTTGGCAAGCTTCCCAAATTCCATATTCCCAACGTTATGATCGAAATTGTGTCATATATTCCTTGTTCACAACTACCTCGATATCTATTAAAACGTTTTAATGACCCAGTTCTTTAACTTCGGGCCAGGAACCGTTTTTTTTTATATATATTATAACTCCTAAAAATAACAATTTATTTGATTTAAAAATCAATTTTCTCACACAAAATATGATGAGTACCAAATCTTTTTACTGTTCCCAGTCTAATTTTTCATCTCTTCCGCGCATGAATCCAAAAATCTAAAACATCTTTTGATTAAATTTAATCACCGTCATTTAATCAATGTCCTATTTTGGATACATCCTCCTTCTTTAACACATCTTGTTCTTACTAATAATTTTTTTCAACGGTTCAACAGTATGTAACAAGAAATAAAGCCCAACACACAAAAATCACCCAAACAACACAACAAACGTAATCAAATTTTAACACGATTTTGTTGTTATGACATTATGAATTATGTATATTTACCTGTGTTTATATTTTAGGTGTTGTTGTTGTTTTTAATTCTTTATGTAGATACGCGGTCTAGAAAGACATGCCTATATATACAGAAAGAACGTGGATCTGAATTAAGAAATAGAATGATTAAGCTTTTATTGTATACCGATGTTAGCTTCTGAAAACATGAAATTCGGGTGTACCTTTGAAATATGATGAGAAAAGAAAGTTTCTTTGTTTTAAATTTCTATACATAGATGGCAACATGAACCGGGGCATCTCAAAAATTCCAAATTGTACACGCTTTTCATACCGAACATGTATAGCTAGAAGAAAAATTAGACTCAATTATTTATCCGAACAATTTATTCCACGTCTGTTATCTAATTAACGAATGTTGAAGTGGAAAAGAATACGCACGAAGATAAATCCCAAACCATGGATGGACTTAGTATGTTACTTTACACATCCACTTATTAATTATCGTTAACCAACAAAAAAAAAAGGATGAAAATTATGTGATGAGGGTTTTTCAGTGTGCTCTTGTTTATAATTTCGGTGGTTTTAATCCGCATCCGTATACACATAAATATCACAAAATACATGGAACAGCACAACACAAACTGAAAAAAAAATAAAATAAAGGATCACATTGGATTTACCGAATTTATATTTCTTCACAGCAGGATTATTAATTTCGATACACAATATTTTGATATTTTTTTTGTTATCTGTTATTTTGTTCTCTTGCTGGATTTTGTATTTTTCTTGATAAAATTAATTGTTAGAAATTAATCAGAGAAATTAATAATAGGATTTAAAAAATAACAAAAATTTTATAAAACGTATTAGGTATATTTATGCTATACACGTCATGTATATAGGTGGCCTAATTTAAATCAATTTGGGAGTTACAAAAAGCATCTTGGATTTTTTTATAGTGTGTGTGTGTGGTAGTCCACTATAATATAATACCGTATAATTATCAATCCAAAATATTTCTGTTTCGTATTAAGAGCCTAAATCATTGTACATAAATCAAAACAGTATTAAAACCCAAAGATTCTAAGAAAATGTCATCGAATTTAAATACAACAAATAACTTTAATTAATTTGACAAATTGGACATGAATCGATAAGCATCTGGATTTATTTAATTTTTTTGATATATAAATTTGGAGACGATGAAATAAATTTGGTTACAAGACGGGTTTTTCTTCCTGCATGTAATATTTAGATTACATAAATCTTTTCGATATATGGAAATATTCATCGCGTGTCACTAATTAGAATGAATATGATTAGGATTACGACGTCAAAAAGCTACGTATTGCTTCAATTGATATTGACAATTATTAGTTTTGCATAAATTGCTTCTCAAAACTCATCGTATGTTATATTAATTCGACTGCTGATTTATAAAAACACCCAAAATTCTGTGTGGATAGAGGTGAAGAATTCAATATCGTTTAGGTCATGTACACACAATTTGAAATAATTTTATTGTTTTGAGGTTCGGAAGGTAAATATAACAAACGAAAAGTGCAGTGTTTGTGCTTTTCATTTTATTATATGATTTTACAATTAAATACACACGGTGCAAAAAACTAATATAAAATTGTAATTTAATAAGTGATAATGTAAACATGAGGGGCTTTTTTCACCCAAAAAAAGACTTCTTGGAACATCGAACGCCGAACACAATCTACAACAAACTTGAACCAGTTTCATGTAGAAAATATAAATATTGCAAGTTCAAGTGGGTAAAATTCAACACAGCCTAAAGAAAACAACTATGCCAGTGAATAATAATGCTTCTTCGACAGAATTAATTATACGGTTGCTTAAAAATAAAAATAAAAACAGCTAAGAAAAAATTAATTTATCACCAAATTTAGCAATGCTAAACGAAAAAAATAGTAATGAACTCAGTGCGACGAACTCTAGTGACCGTGGTCAGTGTGAAAATAAACTAGTGCAAACGGGATTGGATAGGTATATCACTGGTGAATCTAAATGAAAACGTAGCCTGAGATCTGCCCAGTTTGTTGGCAGGACCAAAGTGACACGGACTGAACTAGGTGTCGATGGCTTCAGAGCCCTAGTTAAACACTTTGACGAAGATCCATGCCAAATCTATTGGTAATATAGTAAACTGTGAGGCGGTACCTCAACCAATGTTCCGTTTGGAACTAGAGCTAGAGGGGGAAAAGTCAAAAGGAGTTTTCAAATTGACAAATATCTCGATCTTCTTCTCGATAGAAGATTGACATGGAAAAAGCACATTGAAACAAAACGCAATCAATTAAAAATAAAATTTTCTAAAATGTACTGGTCGATCGGAAGAAAATCGAAACTATCTCTAGACTGCAAGGTCCTAATATACAAAGCGATCCTAATCGCAATATGGACATATGGTATCCTACTATGGAGATCAACTATAGATATTGTACAAAGAACGCAAGGAAAGATACTTCGTATCATTACTAAAGACTGGAAAATAATTAACGTTGTTGGACGGTTTAGAGGTGTATGCTACTTCTACACCAAAATCTGAATTAAGGAATCAGTTAAATCTGTAAAAAAGCTAGCCAAAAATAAAATCCTGCTATGATTTCACTGTAAGTTTTCCCTTCCTTTTGATCCAGCACCCGAAATAGTTCATTAGCAATTGCCATTACCTACAAAATTGAAGGTGTCCGTTTGAGGCGGGTGATTTTGTTCCCGCCTAAAATGTTTAGGACATCATTTTGCTCATTTAATTCTGTGTGAAGTGATTTTATCTGTGACACAATAGCTTCACAGTATTTTAACGTATCAATGTATACTATTGTTACACTTATAAGCACTCCATTTGAACATAGTTCAGTTGACGAGCAGTCTTCCTAAGGTAGTTTAATTCTACCCAATAGAAAGTGACATTATTGTATTATAGATTATAATCGTCCAGCCTTCGTTGTTTAGACTTGCTTGCCCACTTTTATCAAAGTAGAACCCAATGGGATGGGAGGTGAATCTCGATCTATTACACTTTGTTGGTGACCCTGCTGCTACTAATCCTAAAGTAGATTGATCTTAGTATTTGGCCTGTTGAGTAATCATCCGATGCTGTTTTTGACTGTTACTCTAACAAAACCATCGTTATCACTATGTGGCTCATGAATTCTTCCAAGGCGCCATTTTTCTGACGGTAGATCATCTATAATGAGTACAAGGAACCAGAAAAATAGTTGTTATACTCTTTGCAGAAGTTTCCATCATGCTAAATAGGTTGGTGCTGGTACCATTCTGAGCCGTACGTCTATCAGGAAATGTCCCCAATAACAGTGAAAGTAATGGTCGTGAGTTTAGATATGCTTCTATACTGGAAAACTATAGTAGATGCTGCTTTACGGACTTATCAGCCGCACATACATATCACCCAGGAGTAGCGCCATTGGTGGTATATAATACCATTGGGTACCATTCTTTGCTTTTGAAAGTGTTCTTCGCATCTTTCTTCGTCACTGGTAAATTCTCATTCGATGTCGTTTTTCTTCAATTCCTCTGAAACTTTTCAACTGATTCTCTAACTCGATATATATGCTGTCATTGGTTTATGTAATGTGGCGTGTAATGTGATGTGGCGCACTTGTACCTTTAAATTTTCCGAACACTATCCATCCCAATTCGATTTTTTGCGTTATTGTATGTTCTGGACTTCCGTTTATAATGTCACCCAATACCATCTTTGAATGTCTTTAGATTCTGGTGTATAATTATTTGGATCTGCGCATGCTTTAGGTTGTTAAAGTGCTCCCAGTCTTGCGTTTGTATCTGTTGTTCTGATGAGTTTTTCAAATACTAAAGCGTCTAACTGCAACTCATATTCAGATGTTCTACCAGGTTTTATTTTGAGGTTCACTATTTTTTTGACCTCTTCAATGTTGTGACCCGCCGACTCCAGCAATTTTACCATATTCTTTTTACCCCTTCAGCTTCAATCTGTGAATTGGTTCCTAGTTAATGAAAGTTGTTTGTGGTCCAGGTTCGGAGGATTAGATTGTATCTGATAGGATTAGCAGATATTACCATTGCTGTTGGTTGTTAGCACTGTGTTCTGTATCGTGATTTACGTTTGTTATTAGTTTTAAAAAAATGTACTTCAAATGTGCTCGTAGTTTTGGCTTTTGGCTTTGCTACTACAGTTCGAACATCTTTTGTTTTGAGTGCAGTGATAGGTTTGATATGTGCTGATGATATCATCTTATGTGCGTAGTGTTTACGTTTGCTTTATCTTTAGTGTCTTGCATTGTTGCGATTGAATTTTAGTGCTATAAGAGGCTTCCAAGGACTTGAAACGTTGTTTACGAAACTTTTCAGAAATTCATCGGTTTCCTGAAATTCAGAACGTTCTGGAGCAAATTTTCATATAACCAGCGGGTTTTATTATCTAATTTATTAAATAAAATGAAAGTTATAAAAAAATTCCACGATTCGACGGTTGTTCCAAAGCTTCTAATTGCGTGTATGCACTCATTTGGTGTGACGTGCTAATTTTTGATAGCCGCTGAAGGTTCTGTATTAATTGATGATTGGTAGGCTGATATAATTCTCCGTTTGTTGTTGTATTTATTACTTAATATACTGCAGTTAGTGTTATAATAATCCGCGGTTGATTCCAAGTGACATATCAGTTTGGCTGCTGCACCACTAAGATGATTTTTCAGATAGTTGACTTTATGTGAGAGCTTTTGAATTGGGTCTATGAACATTTTGAACATTTGAACATCTGAGAAACTAACGTTTCATGTAGTCTCCATAAAATGTAGGTACATCACATAGACTTTAGTTTTATTTAGCCTTGTTTTTCATTCAAAACATTTTTGGCCATCGCTACTTCCCTATACAATTCAATAATTTTAAGATCTTGTCTTCGTAGTAACTGGTTGAGCGTATTGTTGCTGCTTTGATCAGTTGGTATTTTGGTTGATTGTTCGGAAAGTTTAGTAGGATCCCAAAGACAAGGGAATAAGAACTCCTGGCTGCGCGGCGGTGCCGAGTTTTCTACGCCCAATTAAGCAAGTTCGGATTCCAAGCTCGCTCGGCTTCCGGAGACGACAGCTGGACTCTGATCTCTAACGACTGTAGAATGCAATCTACATTTGAAAAGAAGGCCATTCTTCCATCAGTGGTTCAATTAAAGCTACGCAACATGAATAATGGACTCGTATGAACCACGAAATCATCAGTTCTCGGAGGCAGCGTTATCACTGAATTCATCAAATCACGACGTCACGTTGAGGATTAATAAAGTGAAGGTAGAGGTTTCGTAGAGTGCTAAGAGTAATAAAAATTGTGGACTGCATTAGTAAGTATTAAATTCCCCAGCTAAATGCTGAAAATTATTTCAATTGACGTTTTAGGATGGAAATGCTTTTGAAGCGTAAAGGACCGTCGCAATCACAAAAGAACAGAACGTCGATAATGCAAAATATTGAGACACAAAGGATGGAAAGGCTCATTCAACAACTTCGTTGTGTGTAGAACATGTCCTAATTCATCATATCCGAAACACAACAAATGCAAAAGAAGCACGAACGGCGCCGAATGAGTTTTATGAGCGCGATTCACAGGGCACTAAAGTGCGAATTTTTCGTGATATAATAAGATAACGCACAACAGAGGAGAATCAAATATAGTAGTTCACGTGAACATGAACGAATTATTTAGAAGCTGTTAACGCTCGGTGAAAACCTCATACCAGAACTGTTCATAAGTTTTATTTGGTTCATGGATGGCTGATGGATGACGCCAGCAATGATATATGAACTAAGATAATTGAGGAGTACATATACGAAGATCAGCTTAAGAAGGAGCAAAGCATGTGTAATGGTTAAAAGTGGAAAAATTTAAATGGAAAACTGAATACAATTAAGCAATTTTTAAACAAAGATGGAAACCCAAACATAACGAAAACTAAAATTGTTTTGTATATCCCAAAAATTTGTAAACACTTTATTTCTGGAAGCAACTGAAAATGACAGAGTGCGAATTGAAATACAACCATGCGGCGGAATATAATATTTATTTCAAAGGGTAATTAGCTCGATGTCATTTGTGAACGTGCTTAGTGATCATCATTCACAGTGATATATTCGACCCAATGAAAACAGTCAGAAATGCAGGTAAGCATCAGTATATGTGATGTAAGAAAGTGTGACATAGAGTTAAACATGAAGTTTGTGCAATATTTGAACACGACCGGAACCAAAATTCAACGTAAGGCACTTTATTATTCTCCTCAATACAAGGAAATTGCAAAACGAAAAAATTGTACTTTGATTGAAATGGTCCATTCCATGCTCATCGATTCTGGATTGGAACACCGGTTTTGGGATGAAGCGGCTGTAATGACGAACTATTTACAAAATATATTATTTTGGATCGATAAAAAGCCATTTTATGATAATTTACAGTTGGGACCAAAATGTCTCGTAAGGCGGTTCAAGATGTGCAGCGTCGGACGGAAGAGGCAATTTGGTTGGATTTTGATTCAGAATCGAAATCATATACGTGTTTCAATCAACAAAACAGAAGATTATCACAAAAATACAGCGCATTTACAAAAAAAACTTTCAATCACCGAATTCAAGCTAGTAAGGAGGTTAAAGAACAGCTCAATATTTATGTTGATTTCTACGATCATGAACGTCAAGATGGTCTCGTTCACACAAAAGTCTGGCCTACCTTAACAGTTAATAGTAATCTCAACAGCGATGATCATACTCAAGACGAAAACGTAGAGAAAAAATCAGTTGTGAGTAAATCGCTGATTGAACCATGAAAACGGCCAAATCGTTCGTTTCTTGAAGAAATTAGAATTGTGAAGTTGAAACAATTTCAGTTATTTCGAATTTTAGTTAATCATGTCGAGTTGCGAGTTAATATAAATGTTTATATAGAAAAATTTCGTTACCACCATTTTTGTTTTAATAAATAACAGCAGTCATGACTTAACTGCTTTCTTATGGGAATTTTGAGCTGCTTTATCATTTTCGTCGGCATACATACCCAGTTTACACATCTTTGCACATAATTAATTTGAATACTGAGAGTCTCGCTCGACCTTAGTTTTAAATTGAACCATTTCAAATATGAATTAGTGCAATTAATCATAAATTCGAAATGAATAACATTACGACATTAATGTCTTCATTAATTTGGGCCGATTCTAGAACAAAAACAAATCAAATTACAGTTTGATATAATGAATAGGTCCCGAAACGTTAATCCTTCCGTTTTTTATTTAGATATCCTCTAATTTATTTATTAATTACAAAGCCATCAAAAAATGTTCTTTAATCGTATAAATTGTCTAACACAAAAAAAGGGTTCAAAAAACGGCCAGAACAACAAAAATTAGGGATGCATCCACTTAGAGAAAAAAATATCTGTTTTAAATATTTTTTTTGTTGTAACGTTAACAGATGTCCTAGTAAATTATTATGTTAACCCTTTTGTTATTCCTGTTTTTTTTATTTCCATTTTATGTTACGACAGCAACATTTTGATAAATTTGGATACAAAAATTTGTGATAGAAAAATGAAAAATAAAAATCATCAATCACGATTTGTATATACAATGACAGGTTCAAGTTGTTTATTTGTAATTTTCTTAAGTTTCATTTTTAAATGGATGATTTAAAAAAAAAATTAAAAGTTGTGTTTAAATATAGAAACAGGTACTTAAGAATTATGTATACTACAAAATGATAAGAGGGATTTTAAAAAAAGGGAAATTACATGAAAATTGAATGTAAGTGATAGTCTTATCTGAACAACTTAATTCTTTTTCAAATTGAAATTTTATTTTTAGTTTTATTCATTCCGGAAAGGTTAAATTTTATTGGAAACGCGGTTACTCTGAAGTGGATGGAGGATTAATCTGTTGTATAGCACTATACACACATAACAAGTTGTTTTAGTAGCTTGATACACGATAAGAAATTCTAGAAATAGAATTACTACCGCCGGAAAAGTAAACTGGGCGGTAATTACTGTAAATAGTTTATGCTATCCATCGCGGTTTCCGTTCACTCGTTTGTAAAATTAAATATAATAATTTACAAAATACCGCTCGATAAGTAATCTCGGCCACGTGTAAAAGGAATAATATAAGACATCTGTATAAAAAGTCCCCATCTTAAGAACTGACACCTTACTTAACAATCAAGAAACATATTTCTTATTGGTTTATCAGTTTCAAGTAAATGGAATGCAAATATTTTTAAAGCGCATTGCAAATATTTGCTACTATTGTGATTGGCCTTAACGAGTGCTGCATATACAGAGGGGGAATGAAGTTTCGAGCCTGACTCACTATGTAACGATTTCCAATAAAACTATACCAAGATATTTTATTTTATCCTGTGTCGGTTTTCACAGAGATTTCCTAATGTTACTGAAGTTAGACGAAAATTTCAGCCGAAAGCCCCTGCATTATCGACATATTTTGTATCAGGTGGTAGTACAAAATTCTGTTAATATTAGCCGAAAATGTCATGTTATTGAAGTTAGCAGTAAAAGTTTGCCGAAAAAAAAATTTTAAAATCAATATCACATAATTCGAATGTATGGATGCATGTTTAGTGGTCCTGGGTTTTGTACTGGGTGAAGTTAGACCAATTCGTAAATAGCTGGGTCCGGTATTTATAATTTGTCTTGTTAGGGGCCAATGAGTTTGAGTTGTAGCACTAACAATGAACACCTGTGTCAATAATTTATTTCACTATGATGCTACATAAAATATGGCCGCACAGGTGTTCACTGTTAGCACTGTTGCATTGGCCCCTAATACGACAAATTATAAATACGGGAGCCAGCTATTTACGAATTGGTCTAACTTCACCCAGTACAAATTACTACTTAACATGCATCCATACATTCGAATTATGTGATATTGATTTTTAAAATATTTTTTCGGCAAACATTTATTGCTAACTTTAATAACATGGAATTTTCGGCAACAGAAACAAACAACAGACGGCAACACATCAACAGAATTTTGTATTACCACCTGATACAAAATATGTCGATAATGCAGTCTCTTTTCGATTGAAATTTTCGTCTAACTTCAGTAGCATGATTTCTGAACATTTATATAAATGTAACGCGTGTTTATTATCTGGAGTTCAAAAAAGAAGCCCCATTTCTATGATTGGACCCCGGAGAACATGAATAAGTAATTTTTTCATGATGATAGTGTTGTTACATTCCTGATTCGAATTTTATTTCTAGTTCGTAAACAAATTTGGCTACAATTTTTGGATTCCAGACAGCCATTACTATGATACAACTCGCAAGAGATAGACAGCAATCTTAAACAATCTGTATATGAAAGTTGGCAAATAAAAAGTTGTCTTGCCAATTTCTGTGTTTAACATCATTACTGTGTCTGGAACAAAGCTTGTTTTTCGCATCTATAGAAATGGGACCACATTTTTAGAATATGAGTATCAGTTGGCCAATAATATAGCTCGCGACATTGGTCGAGAATGTTTTAGTAAATAAATTCTTTAGTATGGTTTAACAATGAGCTTTCACGGTTCTACAGAAAATGGGATACATTTTATGGATTACAGATATCCAACCACACAAGGAAAAGTTTTGCTAATTTTTTTTACCGTAATCGTTACATACTGTCTGGTAGGAATCGTCTGTCCAGCTCGCACAGAAATGGGACTATATTCTGCCGAATCCAAATATATCTTCTACCTAACACTCGCTGAAGTATATTTAAAATCCTTTTGATGATTTTCTGTCCCAAATCGATTATAAGAACGTTCTGTCTCACATAATCACTTCATGTCAATGTTTGGAATGAGCACGTGATTTTTTTCAAATTAGAAAGAAAATTGTCATAGTTAAGCTTAGCTCACTAATTGAAATGGCCTACTGAAATTCCTTTTATATAAAAGTTACTTCCTTTTGCGTGGTAATAAAAAATTTCACCAGGTACTAGGCATGCTACTGAAGTTAGCAGAAAAATTCAGCATAAAAAACTGTACTATCGACCTCCTTTATATACATTGGTAGAAAAAGTCAACAGAGAATTTTTATTATTTTTGACCGTTTTTCTGCAAAAAACTGATTTATCGATGTTTTTAGTCGTAGAAAAATTGACGTAAGCATTCTTTACGTAGGCATGTTTTTGAACGAAATTCGAGAAAGATTGAATTAAGTATTAGAAAATTGTTCATGAATCCACTCAGTATTATTGTAATATGGAGTATTGCTTTCTGGTATTCTGGCAGAGGTAAAGAATTAAATGCTAAGCTCTCAGGAAACAATTCTTTTAGGATCATAGTCAAATTAGTTAAAAGCAAATCAAGTGAAAGTTAACCCTTGCTTATAGCTTGTCGTGTTGCGAGCAATGAATTTAAGTTGTGATATACCACAAAAAAGAGGAATCCAGGAATTTTCAAACTTGGCTAACTTAACGCACACTAACACATTTGTTTCATTATAAAGGAATTTTCGGGTTTGTCCAATTTCGACCAAACCATATAACGTTTCTCAGGCGTCCAGCTTTTAATTTATTTGACTATTATGCCTCATAAAATATGTCCTGATGTTTGGTACACGGATTCATTGCTAGTGCCCCAACTAAAATGTATTGCCTGGTATCACAACAAATTATAATCGTGGGTTCCAGTAATTTGCATTCGTAATTCATATGTCAAAGTATAAAATATAGAAAATTGGTCAAAATATTTATAATTTAATTTGAGCAATGTTTAATAAAAAATAAGTTATCAGTAATTTTTTATTTGCCTTTGTAATAAACTACAATATAAATTTTTATCACTAAAATATGTATGTGAAAGTGTCTCGTTAGCTGTTCCCGCCTTTTACGTTTGACTGTGAACTTGTAAATTTTTCCGTAAATCAGTGTTGTGTGCTTAAGTGAAAATGCCACAAAAGTGTATCAAGTGTAATAACAATATCAGAAGTCGAAATAGGAGTAAAATGCAGCGGTCCATGTAAACGTCTTTATCACGTCTCCTGTGTAAAAAATCTCCGACGATTTAATGAAACGCTTGAAAGAAGGTACTGCTATTTGGAAATGTAATCCGTGCCTAAAAATTTGCCGATCCTCGCTTATTATCTGTGAAACTGAACAAGATCCGTCGGGTAATTCAGACAACATTAGTTTGCCTGACGTAATGAGCATCTGAATGGACCTTAAATTAATAATTGAAAATGTTGAAAAATCTCAAGATTTAAGTTGTTGCTTGCTGAAAGTGCAACACTTAAAGAGAGTTTGAAAGCACTGAGTTCTGCATGCTCGGAGAATAAAGTGCGGATCAACAAATTAGAAGCTAAAATCGATTTAAACGTGCAAGATAAAATTATGAATGAACTTGTTATCACCGGACTTCATGTGCCTGAGGATTCTACTTATGCGAAAAACCTAGTTTACAGTGTTTCCAAGTGTCTTGATGTTGCGGCACCTGAGGATGCTATCATGTCAATCCGCTCGGTAAAATTAGTGAATAAACACAATTCAAATTCTCAAAAGTTACTAATTGTTGTCAACATTTCAACGTATTCTTGAGTAATATAAGTGCTCTAAATTTGGATTTTGATGTCACATTATTGGCTGAAACATTCATTTCGAGTTCGGAAATTTCAGATTATAAATTGGATGGCTTTATGTTCTATGCAAATTGTAATGATCAATATAGATCTGGTGGTGTAGCGGCACTTGTTAGGACTTCGTTGGATTGTCAGGTATTTTCGTTAACGTTCTCATAGTCTAGGTAAAATTAAATACTGTTTCGTGTTGATTTATAGGTTGCATTCCTATGGATTTGAAGAATTTTTGAGAGAGTTGAACGGCTTCTTAAACTCCGATACTTCAAAACAAAAAATATTGCTTATTGATATAAATTTTGATCTAATGAACGATTCTCAGTTAAAAGATAATTACTTGTCAATAATGTAACACGACCATGTTCTAATACTTGTATTGATCATGTTTTTGTAGAAGCCGATCACCAACGGTTTTCTATCGAGCTTAGCACAATGTACAATTATTTATATCTGATCATAATACAATTATTTTAAATCTGAAAAATACCAACAAACCGAAGAATAATCGCAAATACAAAAAATTATGTCAAACGAAAATAAATTTTACAGAGTTAGGCAAGATCCTTAAGTACATATGATTGGTGCACAGTCTGGAATTCGGTTGGTCCTAATATAGCATATTCAAATTTTGTCGAAATTTTCATTTCTAATCTAAATAAACATAAATCGGTACTTAAAATTAAACGTAGTAACTGCGGAAGCTTAAGCCTTGGATATCCGACGCCTTATTAAACTTGATTAATCTTCGGAACAGGTTATCTAAGAAGCTAATCAATGGCCGTAATAACAGCTCATTAAACAAAAAAGTGGACGCGCTAAACTCCAGAATTAAAACCTTGATACCTAAAAGTAAAGAAACATATTTTAAAAATAAGAAGTCTTCAGCTTCAGATACAAAATCAAAATGGAAAATTGTAAATTGTGTACTGAATAACGTTCCCGTTTCAGATACTATTACTTCTTTAGAAATTGGTGAAAATAACTTCATTTCGGATCTTAATGAAATTGCTAATGTGCTAAATGATCATTTTATTAATCAAGCGTCATTCTAAACGAAACACAAGAAAATATGACTTGTAGAAAATACTGTTCGAAATAATATGGTGTTAACTCGGTTTAAAAGCTCGAATCTATTTTTTCCCCAGTTAGTGACTTGGAAATTGTCTCAACCGTCTGTGAACTGAAAAATACTAAATCTTGCGGTATTTATGGAATTTCAAATGTAGTGGCCAAAAATGTGATCTTTAGTATTGCACCTGTCTTAGCGTTTGTTTTTAATGTATGCCTTGCTAAAGGGGTGCTTCCTGATAAGTTAAAAGTAGGTATCGTGAAACCACTTTTTAAGAAGGGTTCACGTGCTGACCCAAACAATTATCGTCCAATCACCCTATTGAACACTTTTTCGAAGATTTTTGAAAAAATTATTAAATCTAGATTATTGAATTTTCTATGTACACGGCAATTTAGTTTTATTAAAAAATTTTCAACCGAACTGGCTTTTCTTTCATTTTTAATGCATGTTCTTAACAATTTGAATAATAACCTTAAGGTATCCGCTCTTTTTATAGACGTTACTAAAGCATTCGATTAATCATCATTCGGTTAATCATGAAGTGTTACTGGAAGAGTTAGCGGTGTGCCACTTTCGCTATTTAAATCCTATTTATATAACCGAGTTCAGAGTGTATGTATTAATCATGTCCGAAGCAATGAAAAAATGGTTAATGTTGGAGTTCCTCAAGGATCTGTGTTGGGACCCCTACTTTTTTGATTTATTGTAATTCTATTTTTGATCTTGATTTGCGTGGTAATATTGTCGCCTATGCCGATGATGTTGCGTTGCAGTATTCAAATTTGAATATGGATTCTTTGAAATATGACTTTAAGTGTGACCTAAAATTACTAAAGAAATGGTTCTACGTTCATTTCATGGTTCTTAGCTGCAAGTCTACAATTATGTACTTCAACCTGAGTAGTCCGGTAATTAATTATGACTCAGAGACCTATCACTCATTGGCGTGTAATGGTTCTAATTGCAGCAATCTCTGCGTACCCATTGAAACCGTTAGTTCTTTCAAATACTTAGGTTTAAATCTTGATTCAGTTTAAATCAAAAACTCCGTCGTGCTTTAAGATCATTTTTCCATTTGCGTAATATCTGCAGCTCCGAATTTTTAAAATGTCTCTATTACGCTTTGATTGATTCTCATCTTCAGTATGGGTTAACATGTTGGAGTGGAATTTATTGGCCAAACATCAAACCATTATTGACGATACAAAAAAGTGTGCTAATAAAAGTGTAATAAAAGTGTGCTAAATAAAATATGCCTAACGTCAAATTGTGAATTATTTTTCAATTTAAGGAAGAAATATTTTATCGAAATTTTCGAGATTCGAAACCCCTTAAATTCATTTAGCATTATAGCGTCGTCAAATATTGAAGCGCCAGTAAGAATATCGGTCACGTAGAAATCGTTATCCATAACTTTTGTAAACGATGGGAATTTATCACACTCGAACAGTAACTGTACCACATGAGATAGTACATAGTTTGAACGATTGTAAAACATCTGAACATTTCAAATTCCTTGAAATCCGTGCTGATTATCTTACTTACATATGCTTGCGAATCCGAAGTATAAACGCAAACAGTATTTGTCGAATCGTAGGTCCGATGATCAAACAATCATTCAGCGATAGTTGTGACAAACTTCTTGCTGAGGCATTGAAAACTACCAGAAGTTTTGTGGTAGAAATACTCCGTATTGATCGTAAATAGTTTCCTTCTTTACGGTCTACACGTTTTTCTAATGGTAAAAATTGACGACGTGCGGATTTATCGGATGTTATTAATTCATCAGTTTTGGGTTAAATAAAATGTGGCATACACCCTATATTTATTTGATGCTCGATTCTTTGTCACCAATACTTGATAACTTTTTAAAAGTTGGAATCTCTGTAGTTCGTAGGCAATTGCAAGCATTAGATGTGATTAAGTTCATGTGAGACCAGCAAAACTCAGGCATTCAAGGTGCATCTATCATCACAATCTCATACGTGTCCTCCTATCTATTAATTTCGACAATTTAAAATTACCAGACTGAAGACTGCATGTCTTAATATATTACGAAGAGTGGCCCGTGACTTGACAAATCGACTTTATAACGTTTACATCATCGTGATTTAGGTTTGTTGTAATGTTTGAAGCTACATTAGTGTTTCGAGAGTTTAATCTGAACACGAATCACGAAAGTTGTGTTACAGAGGGAGACAATTGGTGAATAAAAAATAATCTTGAATGAACCGGAACCACATCTGAAGAGATTATTTGCATCAGTTAATCAAGAACCATGAACTATCAGGTGATCTTCAGAACTTATGTGAATTACGTAAATGATATAAACTTTCCTGTATTTTGAGCTGTTGCGAGGACTGTTGCATGGTATTCGATTGCAATGCTTGAAGCAGAAGGATATAATCTCTTAATATTTGGGTTAAATTCGTGAAGGAAAGAATCTTATCTGTCTTGGTCTTCTTGAGTTAACATGAGGTCTCAATCTCTCATTTTTATCTTTAATGTTTTCAATGTATTATAGTATTTTACGAATTGAAATTTTTAGCAGGATCTCCTTCATATGGGCCGAAATCGAATTTATAAAATTAAATATACAAATTTTACCGACAACTTCGTACAAGGAAATATTTTAAAACGAAATTGTAGCAGAGGTGTCATCGGCCCTTTTTAACTCATCAATTGTATTTAACATCGTAGATTCCAATTATCAAACTCATTGTTAAAGCCATCTCGGTCACTTATAGCTGAATCATCTATTGATTCTGTTTTCAATTGTACCGAACCATATTTATCCTAAACAATATGGATACGCCTTAATAATGATTCGAAGGTATCCCAAGGTTGAGGCGCTATCTAATATACGTTATTTAACCCTTAAATGCTGCTGCTTTTAAAACAAATCTACTTTACCCTAGTCTTCAGTCTACATGATCTGAGCCAACAACTTAGTTTAAATAAACGAAATAATTAAGACTCGTGTCAATTTGGAGAGTTCCTACACAGTTCCAATCTTACACAAATATTACACTTACGAGTACACTTCTTAACAAAATGAAATCTATGTACTTGAACGTTTTCGACTCGTCACTGGTGATGTGTTAAAATTTTCGCATATAGTTGAAGATACTAATATCAAAGGCCACCGATGATGCCGAATAGTGCGCTGGAACTCGATTAATCTCCGATTTATGTATATGGTATCTGCATATAATACAATTTGTCTTGATACAAATTAACTTTGGTGTTGCGTTGAATACTCCATGCGGTTATTTTTTACAAATGCCGGCGGCTTATCGCAAACTAACCACACAATTCTCTAATACGGCTGGCAATCGCTTGAGAACTGCTATTGTCCCAATTGACAACCGCAACCAAATCTTAATATTCGATGACAATGTCGGATAGATTTTGCAAACACCGCTTAAATACACACTCAACGTAAACGTGGCTTGATGACCATGAGATGGAGGCTTTAATAATATCACGTGCCAACTATTCTTCAAAAAATAGTGGTTTATAAAGTTTATAAAGCAGACTGCCTGCATACGATGATCACTTTTTGTTTTGTTAACACCCGGCAAACTGAATTTAACCTTTGTGTCGCTTTGATGAAATCCGCCTCGAAAGACCAAGTAGTTATGACGATGTTAAATTCGATGACTCCATACAACCAATTTTTTATTATGAGACGGTCGTATATTATGGACGCAACAAGCACTGCAAACCTCAGATTCGGTATCGCAGGTCCTCGTAATGAGTTACTTACCTTAATTATTTTGTTTGCGAAAAGCACTTAAAAATGTTAGGTCATATAAAATTCTGATAGGCGAGTTATATCGAGTTTGCAGTTATCTCACGCAATTCATTTCGACAACTTTTTTTTGTTTCCCCCGTGTCATATTCTTTCACGCCACATAACACTTCACGAAAAGATGAGATGAAAATATTCCAACATTTCAAATGTATACGGCAAAAGATAAATTTTATGGTTATGTTTACGGAGAGATAAACATAATTTATTCACATTTTTTATGTGTATAGTTCCAAATTTCGTCTTCTGTTAGCTTCTTGATCACCAAAAATAAGAAAATGTTTAGTATAAATAATAAGATGAAGAATGAAAGTAAGGTGGATGTGGATGATGATGGTTGGTTTATTTATTTAACAACATTTTTTTGCATTTTCTGATTATTTGCGCTACTGTTTGCGAGCGCAGCAATGATGATTTTTTTGTTGCCTCCTCACATCACATAATATTCGTTTTCCGTTTAGTTCGGGGTTCCTTCTTAATTTTTATGATGTACAAAGTCATTGAAATCATTTAAATTTTGTGCGCCGTTCATCAATCGACTTATATATCCATATGTACAAGTACATAAAACTTCATTAAAAATAATTACTACACTCTGAATTTTCAATTTTCTTGAAAATTCGCCAAATTTACAGAAAGCAGCAACCAAAATCTTAAATCGAACGTTTTATTACTATGCGAGTAGTAAAAAAATTGAGATAAGTGTTTGCCAGTATTACACATTAAAATGAAAATCTGTTGTACACGTCAATGCCGCATTGAACCGAAATGGTCATCTGGAATTTGTTGATGATGTATCTAATCGTAATGTTAATTGTACAAAAAACAGAAATAGAAGAATGTGAACAATGATTCAGTGAAATGAGTTGTAGAGCACTTGATATTGAATGAGTCGTTATGGTGTGTTATCAAAATATTTGATCCACAAACAACCATCGAGTTATAGAGACTCATCAGGCTCACCTCATCTATCTTAAATACAACGGAAAAAATCCTTGGTCCAATTGTGACCAGGATCCAATTGTGAAAATGTAACTCGTAATTGTTCCTGTGAGATATCGAAAACATAAAACATATAATCGTGTTAAAGGCAAAGGTGATAATAGTTCCCTTGTGAAAGACACTTGGAGCAACACGTTTCTGGTAATTATTTTTAATGGTCCAAGGTAGTGTGGATGTTTACCAACCTATACTCTCCATGAACCAAAATTGAGATGATTGGTAAGCGGATCGCTTGGTTTAATGAAGAATAGTTTATCAAATCATCCTTGTCAATAAATCCAAATATTCATCACCGTTTTATTAGTTAGTCATCTTTGTTTACCCAAATCCACAAGTTAGAAAAGTTGTATCGGTTTATGAGTTTCTGATTGACCCCGCCAGCTTAAAATCAGTCCCAAATTTATCCAGTTCAAAAGACTGCATCAAAAAAAATTAAATGTTAAATGTAGCGACTACCCATAAATAATATAAGGATTCCCATTTTATAACGACCTCCAATACGCGCGGTGTATTGATTTTTAAGCTCACGGTGTGTGATCATTTAAGCCCAACTTTAACATTTACGACAGCTCTGACAAAATTTGTGTTTATTATAGAAATATAATTTTCCTAAATTTTCATTCATACTGTTGAACAACAAATAAAGTATTGGTATTGGTGTCAGTTCATTGGTTTCTAGAATATTTTATGTCAAAAATCGATCATTCAACGATCTTTGTCTTTCAACTGGGCCAATTCTGGATTAGCACAAATTTAGCCACTATATTTTTCGGAAGGGAGTAAAATAGATGATGGGAACATGCAAACAGTGTTAAGTTCATTGGTTTCTAAAACACTTTAAATCAGATAATCATTCATTCAACGGTGTTTGTTGTTCAATAGAATTGAACCAATTCTGGATTAGCGCAACAGTCACTATATTTTTCGGTTAGCAGGTTCATTGGTTTCTAGAACACACAAATATCAGAAAATTGTTCCTTCAACGGAACAAAAAGTTCAATGAAATTAACTAATTCTCGATTAGCACAAATTCATATATTTTTAAAGCAGCAATAAATATGTATAATAGGAATATCCATCGATAACATAACAAGGGATCGCTAGACATCCCATAACAAGGGAGCGCCAGACACGACAGTCAAGCAATTGAAGGTTCTGATTTTCGAATTCCATCCACCGAATAAGTGGCCTCGCACGATATCCATTTCTTCACTTTCTTGTCGACTCCAGGTTGTGTTTTACGATTCGATGTTAGGAACGTAAATGGTGTTCGAGCCATCAGAGTGTTCGGAAATCTTATGATTCAGACAGCAAGCTTTTAGCCGTTCCGTGTTGTTAACCTCCAAGACTCGCTACCAACAGTCACAACTGGTCTTGTCAACGCTTTATAAATATTTAATATTAGTTTTGGGCGATATATTGCGAGACTTGAAAATGTTAATGTAGCGTAGAATGCTCGGTATAACCTACGCAATCCGTGATGTTATATCTGCAGAAACAGAGCTTTACACATTTACTTTCGATAGGTATTAAAACCAATCCCCCTTTTGGTATTGTGTGTCGCCGTATTTGGTTGTCGCTTCGTTGATATTTAGGTCGATTTGTTGGGCTGTTGTTTTCAACGGTAGCAGAACTTCTTTGAGAGACACAAACTTACGACTCAAGATTCCTTGACTTATAATATAAACAGCTGCGATGGGCTATGTTGAGCCACATATAGCCCGTTGTAGCCTGTGTTGAGCAAAACTATTCTGCGATATTTTTAAAATTGTTAAATAGCCGGTCTCCCTTTTTAAGTGTGAGTCTATTTAAGATTGACGAGAAATAATTTCGCCACACTATCAGGATGGTGTTTGTGTCCATTGGTAACTCTCCAGATTTGTTGGAAATAGCACTATACAACGTGGATGAAAGCCGGTGGCGATTTCTTTTATAAAACGGTATATGTCTCTTAAACTGGCAGTTTCAATTTTAAGCACTTGCTGTTTGTGCCATTCACGTATCGTTTTTCTACACAGTCGATTGAAGTGTTTCCTCGCGCCCAAGTAGTCGTTGTGTATTTGCTTTATTGACTGAGAAAGGTTCCGTTTCCATGTACGACCCTTTCCTTGAATTGAAAATTGAATTCTGAAAAATTCTCATACAGCCAAGTGTTTTAGGCTTAGATGTATTTTTACGTAGACTCGCAGTTGAATCAGTAGTTATTGCCAATTTTATTATGTTCCACTGTTCTTCTACAGAATGTGGTAGTGGTTGGCTGTCCAATGATTCTGATATGCTAGCTTTGAAGTAGGCCCGGGTAACATGATTGTTTAATACTTCGGTATTTCAACGTGAGATTCGTTGGAATCGGTCATTATATGTGGTGCATAGATGGGCGGCATATTTCACAACCGGTAGAAAGTGATCTGAATCGATGTTAGACTGCGTTTGGTCATAATATCATTGATGCTAGAATAACTCCACCATTTGACTTCCACGTGCCTTCGTAGATTCAATCTTTAAATCGTGTTGGTGAATTTAGTTTAAAACACTTTCGAGTGTCGTACAAAGTGTCTGTATCATATTCTGATTTTACCTCCGTTAAAGCATGTACGTTCATACTTGGGATGTTGAGGTGACGCATGTGCAATTTGAGAATGCAGTTTCAGTTATTTAAGGATCTAAAATCTGTTACAAATTGGCATAATTGATTGCTGATCAAAAACCAAACTCGTGCCTATCGAAGTTTTTGCGTTGACCGAAAGTAAAACAGGGGAGCCTCTCCAGGCGGTTTAAACTGAAGACAATCCATGTTCCAAATTTTAAATCCTTGTCCTTATTTCGAGTCAGAGGTCATTGTTGTAAATTCAAGTTAATTATTCGAGGATCTTGTTAAACTTTCGTAACAATTTTTTTTCAGAATGAGATGTTAGTCCAACGATCACCTCCTGTAGAAGAATCACAGCATTCACACATTGAGCCTACCCCAGTTATGGAGAAGTTACCCGTGACCGCAAGGAGACGGTGTTCGACTTGTTGTAGTTGCATATAGAAAAGGTACAGGATATAAGTCCTGCAGTAATCCGCTTCACTCCAACCTGACCACCAAGCGCCAATTCTGGACTAGTGCCATTATATTTTTCGGATATGAATGAACGCGAACTTGCTTTGCAGAACAATCTTACACTAAGTATCACTTTCGGTCGTAGGTCGTCTTACAATCTGCAAGGGCCCCATATATTATTTAAACAGTAAAAATCAACATCAAAAATAAAAAATATAATAGGAACGTTTTCAGAAAGTTTCTTTCGAATCCTAAGATTGTGTTTGGGCAGGCATATAGAGGACAACCGCACCTGGACAACTTGGTTGATATACCATTATATCCACATGATGATTACGAAAGCTGAGAGTTCAGAAATTGGAAAATAGATTTATTGAGAGATCCCGATGTGTTGATAAATTTCAGTCCAATATAATTGAGTATTTAGTCAGAAAGGGTTTGATTTACGATGGGACCTTATGTTTAGCACTAACCGCATCAATTGAAGAAATTTGGAGAGAGGCAGTATATGCAATTAAGAACTCCGCTAAGGTAGTTTTATCTAAGCTAGAATCTCTAACCGCAAAAGAAAAATTTTCTTTAATTGCTTTGAAAAGAAAACCACGTAATCAACATTTATGGATGAGTGTATGGAGTTCTTTAGAAATTTAAATGCTGTAAATCCATTTAATCATCCATTTAATCGCCAAGCTTATAAATTCACTAGGTCATACAGGCAAAATTTCAACAACCTAGCTAGTACCTATATTCCTTTGTCAAGGTGTGGGAACAGTTGTTAACAAATACGTCAGGAAACCCGGTGCCTTTAATATCCGATAGAGATCAGAGAAATAGAAAACATATTATCATCTATTTCTCCCGGTTTGGACCAGATTTCAATTGAGCTATTGGAATGTTTACCGGAAGAGGGGATTAATCTTTTAGTTTATGTTATGCAGCCAGTATGGTTGATAAATATTCCCCCAAATGAATGGGGACATTTTTTTACCAAAGAAGTCACGGCCTAACGAAATCACATAGACGAATAACTTTATCCAATACAGGTTATCGAGTTTATGCAAAAAATTGTATTAACCAGATTAGAAGCAATTAATGTCGAGCTCGAGTTCTATCAAGCTGCCTTCATACGTAACCTATGGAAATATTGTTCCCAATTTATAAAAACGTACATCAACCTTTTTCCCTAAGTAGGCCAAAAAAAAAAATTTTAACAGAAATTATATGGAAAAGTTCCCTATTCCCGGGAAATTAATAGAATTGGGCCACTGGACCAGTTTTATTTCTTGAGCACTAGTTAGCACGAATTTGGCTTAATCTGTATGCAGTGTTTCATTTTGAAATTCAAAAGTTTCCCTGCTTCAGTTACTCACATGCTTAAAGTTTGTTTTTCAAGCTGATAATTCTAAGCAAGAAATTTACATTATTAAATTTATTCAGAACAAAGCATAAATTTTTTCAAATCGCTCATCTGTTGCAAGAGTGACACGATCCAAAATTTTTAATTTTTCAGATGAGCGATTTGAAAACATCACTAAAAACTCTTTGTAAAAACAGCGTTTTTCAAAACTAATGCCTCAACCAGTGAACACTTAAGAGCTTAAGTTGCACACTGTTTGTACCATTTCGGTTAGTGCTACAATCATCAAAATTTTATAGGTTTCTCGTCACAAATAAATAACTGACCTCTGAAAGTTTGGTGGTCGTACCGCTCCCCTAAGTGGTCCAAACGGAGCAGAACTTAAGCTTTTAAGTTTTCGCTGGTTGAGACTAAAGTAAGTAAATTAAATTATTTTTTACATCTATTGGTGACGTTACCAAGACGTTGGAAGCTTGACTTGAACCTTGTATTCTTTAAATTAAAAAATTCGGCCTCTCATCAGACTGCAGTGACCAATTTACAAAAATATCTAAAATACTTTGCACTTACATATAAAGTATGATCACAATGCCTTAGCGAATTATATTATCTCCTTCGTAACCTCGAATTGTATTGTATTATTTATATATGACATAATTCGCTAAGGCATTATGATTATACTTTGTATGTATAAGTGCTTTAATTGTTTTTGTTGTTTGGTCACTGCAGTCTTATGAGAGCATTAGTTCGAAACCAAGCTTCCAACGTCCTGGTAGCTCCACCTAGATGTAAAACTAATATCTGGCGGCTATCACCTAGAATAACCCAAAATTTCACATTATTTTTTACTGCTACATCCTCAATCGGATCTTAATTTTTTAATTTTTATAATTTTGCAAATTTGCTTAGGATAGTTTCCAAGATCTTAAAATGTTAATTTCTTTCGCGAATGGAGCATTTTTATGAAATTTTGTATGAAATTTTACCTAATTGGCTAGAAATAACTACATAAGAGAGTGTGTTTTGATAATCGTTTGATTCGAATATTTTAGCAATGAGTGGATTTTGAGTTGTGTCACTGTTGTAGCAAACGAGCAAATTATTTGAAAAATTAAATTTTACCACTTGGCCAATTCCATGTTGTATTCATTTTATGATTGAGGACATAAACTCAACTAGGGCCTAAAATTTTTAGTTAGTTTGATTTTTACTGATACTCTTCACAGCAGATAAGTAAGAAAACTTAATTTATGTCGATCAATATTCGTATGTCGCAAATATTTTTTAGATTAGGAAAGGGTTTTAGAAAGTTTTAAAAATTTAAGATACACTAAAAGGTGTTCGAGCATTAAGTATAAACTGCTTTTGTCATCTTAAATCATATCAGCATACCAAACTAATCACGTGCTTTATTAGTTCGTTGTTAAGTATGTTGATTGCTTAAACTACACTCCGCGACACTTGATTATCCTCACTTGAAAATTTTCCATAAAACCTAAGATAAGATGCCTAATTATTAAAAAATTTGTCATCACCTTTGTTTTTAGCTTATTTAACTTCCCAATGACTAATACGCATGCTTGCATGCAATGCGAAGTGGAAACTCCCCGTTTCTATTATTTGGCTTATTTTAACTGCGGCACTTGATTACCCTCATCTGTGAAATTAAGGAATAAAACCCATTACGTTCTATTGTTTTGATATCTTTTCTTTATTTAATATTTAGTGTGTCCTCCATTTTTCTTACAACATCATAAATTCTATTAGGCAAAGACCTATAAAGATTTTGTATCAATTCTATCGATACTTTCTCGAAAGCATCACACACAGCTGCCATAAGATCATTCCGGCATTCGTATTGTATTCTATTCGAATAAATTTGTCTTGATAACCACCCTCAAAGATTTTCAATAATATTTAAATCCAGCGATGGCCTTCAAACATTTCACCAAAATTTCCCTTTTGCACTTCTAGGAGCGCGATGTAGCTTTGGAAGTTTTGTCGGCCTTCCAGGACAACCAAATCAATTGCTCAATCAAAAAATTGCTGCCCACACCATGATGGAACAAACACTGGTGTGGCGGCGGGACAGGAATAGCTCTGATTTCCTCAAATCATGGAAAAAATGTCTAAAACCATCTGGTCCATTTAAATTAAACTTTTTATCGGCCGAAAACATAACCTGGAACCATTCTTCCTTCCAATGCAGATGTCCACTGTAATTTTCCAATCGAGCACTTCTACGTTGCTGGAGCAAACGTGGTTTTTTCATAAGTTTATGTCGCCGGAGATGTGAACACTTTTTTATTATCCTCTGAATAGTACGGACACAGGCTGAGACTCCAATTTTCTGCTTTATTTTTTTTTTTTTGCAGATAGCATCGAATTCGAAGCTTCGCGCAAAATAGTTCTATGTTCCCGTTTTGTTGTTGCGCTTGCTGTGCGACCTCTTCTATCTTTTCCGTAATTTTCTGGATCTTTGAGATAGTTGTTGATGGTCCAAGAATTGTGACGAATTTTTGTTGGAAATCGCACGATTCGAATAATTTTCTTGTTTATGCGGAAGAATCTTTCCGATTTCTACCTCTGTTAGGATTTGTCTCGACCCATTTTCACCACTATTAACTGCAGCTGGTAATAAACTTAATAAATTGATGATAAATTATTAAACTGAACACAACTAAATTTATTTACACGCACCTTACGGTTTCGACGTCAAAAACAAAGTGATGAGAGTAATCAAGTGTCGCAGTTTAAATACGCAAACGAATCGAAATGGGGCGTTTCCACTTCGCATTGCATGCAGGTGTGTGTATTAGTCATTGGAAAGTTAGTTAAGATAGAAACCAAGGTTTAGTATTTCCGGCAATTTACGGATTCCCTCTTTGAAGAAATCCGGTCGTTGGAGACGATCTAATCAATAAGCCAATTTTAAATCTCTGCGCAAGCACTGAATCGCAGTTCAGAAAGAGACGACTGCATCGACCGGCATAAGTACTAATCTGAAGGAGATATGTCTGATGAATACGACGGGTGGAATAGAACTTCCCAGTTCTGTCCTTTTAAAAAAAATTCACAATGTGGTTTTTCATTGTCGTACTGAAATTTAATTTATTGTGTCCTTTCATCAATTCTGGTCATTCTTCCTCTATAGCTCGCTTAAAACGTATTAGTTGTCGTCGGTAGACATCGCCATTTTTAGTTTTGCCTGATTCCAGTAGTTCATAATATGCCACACCTTTCTGGTTCCGCAAGATACAGAGCGTAACCTTATTGCAATGAATATCTCTCTTTGATTGCAGTGGACGAGCTTCATTCGGCTTCACTCAAGATTTTTACTCTCGATCTCGATTCGATGCAAAAACCTTTTCTTTTTTGTCTTTGAAGCTTGTTACACAACAGTTGTTCCACCTGTTGCCAACTTTTTCAATCATTCCGATTGTTTGTAAATGTTTTGCAAGAGTGCAATAAAGCTTTCTAAGCTTTCTAATTCAGCATCTCCACATTTCTGGGGTACTTTTCCCTGCTCTTTCTCTTCAATTGTTCAATTCGATACGATTTGGGAAATTGCCACAAGCAAACGATAAGTTTCCGGTGCATATTTCTTTGTTTACACTTCAACCAAATGTTGCATACGCCTATTTATGGTATACACGTAAGAAGTAATAGTAACGACACCTATTGGGAAAGGGTGGAGTCATATTCACACACCCAATACAATAAATTGCAACTGGGTATTACTAGTTTACAGTGATGAGTGTTTACATCTCACCTACTAATTTTTACGTGATTTCGACAACAACGTCGAATATTCATAAACAATGTCGACTACTTGTAGACAATGTCGATTACTGGTAGACAACGTCGCTAACTACAACTTGTAATTTATGCCAGTAGTATTTGAATGATCTAGCTAATGTAAGCTAGAGAGATTTTAGGTGCGGGATGTTGTTCAGGTTGAACATCTAAATTTAACAGTGGACTGGTGTGCAATCGCCTTTTATTATATCCAGTGAGAGAGAATTAGTTTAGGTAATTATAGCTACCAGCAACTTTATCAGACCGGCTAACGTAAAATGAAGAGAAAATTAAGTTTTTAATTGTCTATGTTGTTTGACATTGTCTACATTGATGATGTCTGGCACGCAAAAAATCGCTATAAAATTTACGCTAGAAAAGATGTGTTGATAACCGTGTAGATTACATTGCGTAATCTATACCTCGCCCATCTATTACGTATCTTCTGGAAAAATCGAGCTCATACTAAAAATTAAATCTATATTCACACGGCTTAATGACGCTACTAACTTTCACAAATAAACTGGCGATAAGAATTTCCTTTTTGTTTTATACCAATTTTGCCGTATAACTTCAAAGTTTACAATTACATAACTAGTATAGTGTATTTAGTATCCTTGTTACTGATATAGTAAAGCAGCTTAAAAATTATACAAAGTGGAATGTAAATTTGTTTTGCAATTTATCGGAGCGGTTTATCTTTAAAAAAATTTATTTTTTTGTTCTGTAAAGAATTTTATTTCCATTCTGTGTTGTTATCATGAAGAAGGGTAGTTGGGCTACTATCCATTATTTACTGCCTGCCCGTTTTTTTTTGTGTTTTGTGTTCTGTTTTGAGAAAGTTGAAAATAATGATGATTGTTATGATGATGTTGGGAGTTGTAAAAAAAAAATTTACAAAATCGGTTAGGGTAAGAACTAAGAACTGAACAATTTTTTTTTTGGTTGGTTGGTAGAAAGGCAGGCAGCAACAGAAGAACCAAATAGGGGGTTAAAGTATCTATGATATTTATTAAAGAAGTTTAATTTTATTATGACAATTAAAAACCATTTTTTGTTTGCCTTTTTATCTAAACAAAAAAATCTTTGGACAGTTTTTTTTGTGTTATTTGCGATTGTGACTCTATTGAATACATGTTGGTATTAAAGGGGTGGATAATTTATTGAACTGAAATTTTATTTTCTTCGGTAATTATAGATAATTTGATAAGAACTATATTTGGACATTTTTATTTTTGTGTGGCGGCTTCTTGGTGGTGTGGTAATAATTTGTTTATTTGAACACCATTTCTGTACTAAATATAAATGTGCGGGGTGGTAACCAAAATACGTACGATCATAAAGTACGATAACCCTCTAGCTAGATACACATGCGCCACATTAATATATAATTTAATAACACTGTTACCACAAATCTGCATAACAAATTCACCGCACAATCGAGAAATCAAAACAAAAAAATTTAATTCGGCTTTAATTTGATAAAAAAAGTTTATATTTCGATGATCCAATTACGATCGTATTTTTATAGTTAAGCGGAAAGATACACAAAACAAGATTATTTCGTATAAATGATAATCAAGTATATAGGGAGATGTCATCTTAATTTTACGACATAATATCATAAAAAAGGACGATTCATATAAATATATATCATGCATCCCTTACGGACTACCCCTAAATATTAAAGACCAATTTTAATAGTAATAATGATACAAATACGAGGGATGTTTCGAGGTTAATTCCTAAAACTAGAAAGATAACGAAATAGACAAATCGGGTATATAATTTATAGTAGATTATACCATAAAATTTATATAATTCAATTTGGTATGGTCAGTTTAAATTTGCCACCCGATAAAAAAAAGTTTGTTTTGCAACCGTTAAATTGTTATGCGGGTTTTTTCGACACAATGATTCGAGCCGCCCAAATTAATATATGCCAACATCAAACACCGCCATAAAAATATTAATTAAAAATTTCTGGTTTACACATACAAATCGATAACAAAAAATTAATTTTTTATATATTTTTAATGGCTTCTTCGTTTTTATTTTCATTTATGTCGGGGGGGAATTAATCTATTAAATAAACTAAAAATAATTATAATTAACTTTGTTTTTATGAATTTTTGATAAAAATTAACAACTTTGTTTTATGTTTTACGAGCACGTATTTCTCCAATACACAAAATAATATTTTATATTACTGAGTTAATAATTGATCCAAAAATAATTGTGTGCGGTGTTGTGTTCAATATACAATACAGAGTGAATGGAAAACAGATGTCATTTTCTTAATTGAGAAAATTAAAATCAACTTTGGAATCAATAAAACAAATAATAGTAATGGCATGCGTAATGGGTATGAAAAGGGTTGATCGTTATAATTTTATGAAGGTTTTTTTTTTGTATAAATGATGTTAATTACAGAATACCGACATTAACTTATGTAACGATATACTCAAAAATGTTTATACTTGCTTACATAATCATTGACCGCACATGCAAGGATGTCGCTGAAATTTTGTCAATCGTTAGACTCTTTTTACAAACTGTTTAAAATTTTAAATTATGTTTAGATATTCTTATCGACCAAGTTGCAACACACAGGCTCATTGGCCCTACTATTATAAAATTTAAGCATTGGAAAATGTATAAGCTTTCCGATCAAATTGTGTTAAGGAAAAATTTCCTTAAGATTTCATACTCGTGACTTGGCGATCTCACATTAATGCCTTAATCCAAAAATTTAATTTATCTAAAGAACAATTCCAAACCAACCAATTATATTTTTAACGGAACAGTTGTCATGATGACGCTACCGAAGGCAAATCTAAAGTAAAGCATCTCAGAAATTTTACACACATTTCAATTCACAACCAGCGCCAGAAACGGAACTCGTGAAAGTACATCATCATTGCCATGCCATTGCTGGGACGGAAGGCTGTCGTCACTGGCAAGACTTTTCTGGGTGAAACAGCGGTTTATGATCCGTTACCAGAATAAATTCTCTGCCATAGAGATATTGGTACTTTTTACCGTCATAGGCGTTAGAACGTGCCTCTTTATCAATATGACTATATTTCCTATGATGATCGTCACGCGCTTTCGATGAAAAAGATATCGGATACTCCTTTCCATCCAGGGTAAATATGAGAAATCACAGCCCCTACTTCGTGACATAAGGCATCGGCCGCTAACTTAGAGAACGGTCTTACTAGTAGTTGTCAAGCTGAGTCAATGGAATTTTTTATTAGATAAAAAGAATTGGAATAGTGTAAATGGTGTCGAAACTACCACCAAATCAATCAATTCAATGTCAAGTTCCAATTGCAAACCTAATTCGGATGAAATCAATTTTCGAAACGCGTCAACGCTCGGAATTGGCGTGAATCTATCATTAAACTTAGTCCATCCGTTCAAACGGTAATGAACGTATCTTGAAACATCTCTGTATATCATTAGGTTAGAAAGTTAAGCGGGATTCGAATTGATTACAGAGACCCAAATCAGGTTCGAAAATGCTCAAGTATTTTTTACACAGATCATCATTATCCGCTTCAACACGCTGAATTTGAAAACCGAATATATCGAACCAGTTCACTTCCAAAACATTTGATCCGTCGGCTGCAGTCACAAGTAGTGGCAATTCCGCCTGAACGTTCAAAAATCCCACATTAATCTTCAATCTGCTTCGAAATTGTTAATCCAGTGTCAACTAAACATTTTAGAGGATTGATTTCTACTGCCACGAAAAATTTCTTATCAAAACGCTCCATCCATTTTGACGGCTAACAGCCGAGCAAATTTTAGTTTTGGTTTTGATTCCAGTCTTCATAGTTCATGGTTCCTGTTGAGACTCAACCACATTGTCGCTCAGAATAAGATTAGTATACCAAACGAGAGTTGGTATAACGCGAACGTTAGAATCAGCCGCCAGAGACACAAAAATTAAAACCTTCGTCACGAAATTGTTGCGGGTTAATCTATAGATCTGAAACGACCATTCACTCATGCTTTCATTTTATCTGACATTACTCGCCCGATCATTGGCGTCGATTTTCTCGGTAAATACGCTCTTTTAGTCAATATCAAACAAAAACGCAACTGATTGATTCAGCGATCCAACATCCAAACTGGTACATCCATCCAAACTCACTTCAATATCGACCACAATTATGCCCCAATTAGCCTTCATATGGTAAGAAATAAAGATCTCAATTTGAGACCGTGTAGAGATTAACGGCGAGTTAATTCGCTGACAATATCGGAAAGTCGCCCGATACCCCATACACACCATCAATGAATGTTTTATCAATGAAGTTTTATCAATCAAGTCGTTTGAGGACTCGACTTCCGAACAGTTTGCATGAATATTCGGAATTCAAAATTCGTTTTCTGTTCGAACTCTCTCGATTTTCTCATAAAATCACTCCTAATATGGTAATATGCCTTCACCTAAACGAATTAATGCCGACATGGTAAATTACTTTTACTTTACGAATTTCACGATGCTCAGACATTTCTTTTAGCCCGAGAAATGCCAAGACGCATATAAGTAATGAGAAACAGAATTTGACAATATCACATTGTTGGCTCACTCGCTAAATGAGGCTAAATTCAATATCACGATCGACACATCGATTACAGCCGCCGGAGCAGTATTACAACAATATTGTAAATCGGATCGGAAGCCACATGCAATCTTTTAAATATTTCTCATTTGTCTGTGAAACATGCGAAGGTCAAGCAGGATAGTAACTCGGGCAGTAAAGCAGGACAGTAACTCGGCACTTAATCCGAAACGGCACAATCGGCTTAAGAATCGAATGAGCCGATACTAATTTTGACTATCACACAAACATACAGGCACGAAAAGCAGACATAGAAGGTCAGAATATACTTTCAGCTTCCGAATGACGCGCTAATTCGAATTACAAACTAAAGTTTTTGAAAATTCTTGGATTTCAAATGTATTTCGAAATATCAACAGGCACGAATCGCAGATCCGTAATGATGCACACATACACACCCTGGTACTCGTACATTCTGGCCTAGTATAAACAAAGACGAGAATCATTGGGCGCAATCTGGTTTATTCTGCCGACGCTCGAAATTCCGCCTGGTCAATTCCAACATATCATTTAGATATAGTGGGTTCCCTACCGCATTCCTATGAATGTATAGAGCACATTGCGGTTATGTCCGCACAGACCATTGCCTCAACATTCGTCAACAGATGCATATTACCATTCAGCATTCCACTCAATCTTACAACTGATCGAAGAACGCAATGCAAGTTCAAACTTTTTGCTGAATTAACGAAACTTCTGGGTTCACACCGGATTCGCATGATAACATATCATCCGCTAGCGAACGGCATGGTCGAACGATTTCCACAACAGCTCATAGCTGCTCTCAGACCTACGCATCATTACGATAATCACGCCAAAACGATATATTTGTCCCAAAATCATTGCGATTTCATTTTCATAAGAGCTGATAAGGTTCGTTCAAGATTACAATCACCATACGAAGGCACCTTTAAAATTATTCGCCGATTACGAAGTTACTTTGTGATCTTAGCCAAAAATAAGAAACAATCAGTATATAGCGATCGATAGAAACTGATCGAGTATAATGACACTGGCTGGATTAAATCTCCGGTGCCGCGAAGCTATCGAATGATTTGTTTTGTGCATCGGCAAATTGCAGTTTACTCATATTTTGAAGTTTGTTGGTTTCCAAATTGGAAGTGACACGGAGATCAAAAGTGCCAGGAGATGCCTTAAGAATTGTTTTAAACATGTTTTAACGTCAGAGTACCAACCAAACGGCTCACGGATTAAAACTTTGGCGTTTGGATCGGGCAAAAGGGATTTTTGATCATCAGATTACGATTTGTGATGAAAATGAACACAATTAAGACCCTCTGCCGGAGTGCAAAACTCATGAACCGACCCATCTTCCATGCCAGTACTATATGCTGGCATGGAGCTATGCAAGGTGCAGATGGTTCTACGAAAATCGGCTCCAGATCAAATACTAGAGTGAAAACTAGGACTTGAGAGTTATGTCTAAAAGGTTTAATGTTTTTGTTTAATAATTACCGAGTTTCATGACACCCATCATATTGACCCGGATCTGTTTAAATTTAGTGTGGAAAACCTGATCCAAGTTGTATTTTAGATCATAAATTTTGCTTTTAAATCTAGTAAGCGGCTTTGCGTTGTTTCATGAATTATGGACTGAACCAGATCAGATCAAGCATCAAGAAACACAGCTAACATTTAGATTTCAAAGAGTGGAGTCTATTAATGAGAACACGCACTTGTGTTGGTATTTTACTTTATTTTGCTTTAGTTTTACCTAGCACGTCTTAATACACCAAAAATGTCTGCTAAACAGACTGATTAATCTGCGCATGTTGTATTCACAACAGGGGTGAAGAACTGTAGTTGACATTGAGTTAGACATTTTTTCACATAGATTGGATTAATTTGATAATGTTAAGCTGAGTATTAGTTTGGTCAGTGTTTCATTCAATATTGATTGATGTTGCCTTCTTGAATCCTGAATATCAAATAGAATTAAGTAGCTTTCAGGCTGACCCATATATTTCATGTATTGTGGTTGGATGTGGAAAAGTGTTAAAAAATATCTGACGCGAAATGTGTACGGTTAAAAAATAGAAACAGCTTGCTGAATTCAACGGTTGAAAGTGTAATTAGAGTTGCCACAACAAATGTTATTTTGACCATTTTTAAAAATATTGTTTATAAGATCTGAATCTCGGACCAATGGTTCAATTTTTTAGAACATAGAGCGGAAATCTGCTGTTGTTATTTATACCTGATAAATCTGTTTTTCTCAAAACAATAAAAGCAACAAAAGATGAATAAAGTGTAGTGAAACTAAAGATATAAAAACTTAACTTGTGAGTGAGTCAGAGAAATAGTGTGTGAACAATGACTACAACAAAAACAAAAAAGACTCGCAAAGACTCCGAGTCGGAAATAACAAATAGCAGTATGGCAGACATTTCGGCATCAACAATCGACGCCGACACACCGAGACCAACGATCAAACCCAAACGCTCGCCGCTAATTGTTCTACATAACGTGGCGGCTGAAAAAGTGCCTGAAACAACAAAACAACTCATTACGGTTTCTGGGGGTGGCACCACCTTCAAATGCGGTGGCAACTCGATATCAGTTGCCACCACAAACAAAGAAGATTGGGTAAAAATTAAGCAAGAGATCGACAAGAATAAAAATATTGAACATCACACCTACACGCATCCTGACGACAAAAGAGTCACGTATGTTATGCGTGGAGCACATTCATCACTCCCACTGAACGGAATTGAGACAACCCTCAAAGAGCAACACAAAATCGAGGCAAAAGTGTCTCTCATGACCTTCAAACGGAAAGCGGCAATGGTACGTTGACATACGTTCCAACGCCGCTCTTCCAAGTAATAGTGGAGAGACATGCCAAATGAAAAGTTGTTGGAAGTAAGAAATATGTCGTTCTATAGTGTTTTCTGGGAAAAGAAAAGAGGCCTAGCCCAGGTTAAACAGTGTCGAAATTGCCAGAGGTACGGCCACACGTCATCAAACTGCGGTCGTATCTTCCGATGTGTAAAATGCACAGAAAGCCATGAAGAAGGAAAGTGCTCCAACACCAACAGGGACGAGAAACCAGCAATGTATGTCAACTGCAGGAAGCAGCATCCGGCAAACTACAGCAAGTGCCAGGTAAGAGAAAAGTATTTAATTAGAACTGCACCTCGCAAACCAGACCAAGCCAGATTCCCTTCAGGACTCGGGCTGCGGAGAGACGGAGTTTCATTCTCGAAAGCTACTCATGGCAATCCCACACCCTCGCCTTCCAGCAATAGCGTAAATCGCCTAATGCAGGAATGCACTGAGTTGTTTGGGACCAACCTGTTTGATCTTAAAGAGAAATGCGGTCAATTCTTCACAGAATACGATAACATTCCTCAAACAAACGCCGCCGAAAAACGCCTAGCCTTCATGAGATTTCTTTCTCGAACGAACAGCATAGGCTAAACTTCCCCGGCTATGTCACAGCTAGGCAGGATGGGCGCACGGTGGAATCAGGAGGAACCGCTATCTTAATACAAGAAAGCATTCCTCACTGCAAAGCTCGAGCGTTCATCACTGACGAAACTGAGGCAACGCTAATAGTCGTAGGAACCCCCAAAAATCACATTATAATTTGTTCAATATACGTCAGGAAAATTAACAGGGGCAATATTAAATATCTCACCGAAAACAGCAATAAAATAATAGTGGCGAGAGACTTCAACTCCAGACACACCTTGTGGAACTGTCGCTCAAATAACAAGAATGGGGAGGACCTCTATAAACTCTGCATAGATTCAAATTTACTTCTAAACACTCCTCACGAGCCCACATTCCCACATTCTCACCAAGAACATAACTCTTACAAACCAGCCGCAAGTATTGCATGAATTCTGCTCCGATCACCTCCCAGTAACATTCGGAATCCCAGTCAAAATCATAAATAACCCACCAAAAATATTCCGAAACTATTCTCTAGCCAACTGGGAAAAATTTAAATTCCATGTACATCAAAATCTTCCAAATAATCCTCCCATGACCACTACGAATCAGATTGAAGCATTCGCTTTCAACTTTTCAAATACGATCCAGCACTCCATCAAAAAAACAATAGCGATCTCAAAACTCAAAGGTAAAGCTGAACTGGGAGTTCGAACTACAACGTCTCATTAAAAAACGTAACCACATGAACTGACTTCACTACAGATATCCCGGATCTATGGTAAAATCTGAAATAAATTTTCTATCCAAACTAATTTCGTTCTGGTTTCAACAACCAAAGAACAAAAATTTCCAAAACAGACTGAAAAGAATATTATCGGGTATTCTTTTCCCTGAAATATTTAATGAGATCCGAAAACCCAACGTCAAATCGAATAATCAGATCTGCGGATGACGAGCGATCTCATCATCCACACCCAATTATTAATCCACAGCAGATCGCAGAACACGTTGCATTCCACTTCGAGAGAGTTCACTCACAGAATGAAGTTTTAAGAGACCCTCATTTTACCCAATTCGTAAATTCCACAGTGCCAGAATAGCAAAAATGTCCGTCATATTGAACCACCTGAATAAAAGAAAAGCCCCCGGGGACGATTGTATACCCAACGCTGTACTGCGAAACCTACCCGCGTAGGCAATCAGTCAATACACAGATCTCCTTAACACAATAATTAAAACAGGTCACTTTCCAGATTGCTGGAAAATCGGTAAAGTAGTCCCCATACCTAAACCAGGCAAGCCACCCAATAAAACTGAGAACGGCCATCCCATAACACTCCTGAACGGATTAAGTAAAGTAGCGGAAATAGCCATTCTTAATAGATTACTCTCTTCAATTAAACCCTATATTCCCGAGGAGCGGTTCGAATTTCGCGCCAACCACTGCGCCACCCAAGCTGTTATGAAACTTCGAAATACTGTCAAAAACTTTAAACGGTTCGGCCGATCGAGAATCGCACCTTTTCTAGATATTGAAAAAGCCTTCGATACAGTTTGGCACGATGGGCTAATTTACAAATTAATCAATCGCGGTATCCCTTACTATCTTATCAAGCTGATCTACTCCTACCTCAGAGACCGAAAGTTCTATGTTCACCTTAATAACCATTCTTCCACCACCAAAACAGTACTTGCGGGAGTCGCACAAGGATCGGTCCTAGGACCACACCTTTTCTGTTTCTACTATCACGACATACCAAAACCAAATAACAAAGAAACCAAAATTCAAATTTACATCTCTTCCGTCCAGTGCCAGAAAGTCAACCACTCGCCTCTCAGAATACCTCAGTCGGTATTCCGACTATGCAAGAAAATGGAACATCAAAATTAATAACAATAAAACCGAAATTATTCATTTCCACGAAAACAAGTTTTCTAAAGCTCCTAAATCAGAACGAATTCTTTTTGAAGGAAGTGTTCTGGAACCCAAATCTCAAGTGAAATATCTAGGAGTTGTTCTTGATAAGAAACTCTCGCAAACTCCCCAAATTAAATATATCAAGAAAAAAGCCTTTGCCGCTCGGCAACAACTCTACCGATTTTTAAACAGAAACGCCCTCTCTCTGCCAAAAACAAATTAAAGCTATACAAAGCGTATATAAGGTCCGTTCTAATAGCCTGGACAGACTGCGGATTAGTTAAACTGGTTTAGTAAAATTCAATCAAGCACCCTATGGAAAAACTAGAATTTGCTATCAAATTTATGAATTTTTCGTAGTGTGTCGAACTTAATTGAATTTTATTTCCTAGAGTACTTGATCGAATTTTGCTAAACCAGTTTAACTAATCCGCAGTCTGTCCAGGCTATAACCTACGCAACGCCTGCATGGATGAGAGACTTAACCGCAAAACTCAGTTGAAAAGTCTTTCCTCTATCCAGGCAAACGCGCTACGATTTGTGTTCGACGATTGGCCAAAACCACCAGATTACAAATGTACTCGTAATTCCGAATTGGAGTCCCGGGCGAGGATTGAAAACCTGCAAGACCACGCCAGGCGTCTCCAAGCGAGATTTGTAAAAATAATGTTACGCTCTAGAACTCAGTTCCTCCGCAATATTATCTATCCTTGGGATCTGAGAAACTGAAGGGGCAGTCACTAATTAAGCTTACTTGGCACAAAAAAAATAAAAAATTTACTAAAAGTAAACCCAAACAAATATCGGTAGGTGCCTGCATACGTATGCCGACTCATGCGTATGCACGAACCCCAATAGAAATTATGTTAAGAGATAGTTAGGGTAAGCCAAAATAATGTAAAGTAATCAAATAAAAGAAGTTCAAACAGGATATTAGAATATTAGACGAGAAAGCTACGGCTAGGCTAAGACTCTAGGCTAAGAAAATTTATGTATTAGTGATAAGACAAATGTAGATAAAAAAAATTTGTCAAAAATAAAAAAAAACCAGTGGTTCAAAACCTGTGTTCTATCTTTATCAAATATTTACACAACAGTCACCAAACTCATATACTGTACCTATTCCAAACACAGTTACCAAAAAACTAATTCATTCAAATTTCATTATCGTTTATAATCAATTCATGTTATCAATAAATTATAAAAGTATGTTTGTTGGCAAAGGTTGTAAAAACAAATCTTTCTAATTTTCTAAATACAAATACATGTTCTTCTACTTCATATAAAATAATACATTTAATTTTATGACCAAACAATAACTATAATCAGAAACCAACCATATAAAATAATTGGTCACGAACATCTCTTAGGGATGTCATGGCTCATGCAATATCATATCAAATTAAATATCTAATCTAAGGTATTTTGCTTCGCATCCATCTCTCTTCCTTCCATTCACATTTCAACAATTAAGTGAATGAAAGTTGGTTTGGTATAAAAGAAATACTTAAACGGGGGTGGGCCACATTCGAATACCCGGTTTGATTTAAGTGATTTGATTTTTATTGACGCATTAAAATAAATTTCTTTCGTCCAATTTGGATTAAAATACGAAATTAATTACATTGGTATGCAAATATTCCTGTTAAAGGTGCATACGCTAAGCATATATAAAGACCACTCCTAAAATATGATAATAATTTAATTTTAATATTTAAATGAATATAAATTTATTGTCCGTATATGTAATATTGATACCGGGATATGTTTATATAAACCGAAATAACTACCACAGAACATCTTAAATTGTTCTGTCGATCGATTTTGATCATAAAATTCTTAACAGGTGATCAAGACGATATAAATTTAACTTTTATCGTTTAATTTATATTCATACACGTTACATACCGTGGATTCATTCATATGGTTTAAGGAAAGGCGCGCGGGATATACAATTCGAGTATTAATTTATGATTGATACACGACTAGACGTAAGTGTGCGGTTTTATCTAACATTTCGTTTTTAATTTATCGTAACTCGAAGGCATATTCGTAGTATATACATACAGGATCACAAAAAAGGATTTATTATACATAATTTTGTTGCTTGATGAAATGAACATAATTTATGACCATATCCTCATAACATTTTTATATGTTTTTCATTTTAATTTAAATACACTCGTACATATGTAACGTACTCCAGAGAACCCTGTCATTAAAACAACATAATATATGATATGAATTCAACTCAATCTACTCCTGTGCTATGCCGTCGTCAGTACCGTTTCTGTGTATCGTACACATTCAATTGAAATTATAATACGAGTAAAAACTGTAGCAGCAGCATATATACGTAATTTTCAACAACCCACTTGAGTCGGAAAAACATTTTTTTTTTGTCCTGTTAATTTGTAGTTTCAACTTTTATTGATATTTTATGGTTCATTTGCATGAAATTTTGTAACTATCTTGTGTACAAGATACAAAACACAAAAATAGTTCGTGTAATAGAAATTATTACTATTTGAGTTATGTGATGTGCTATAGAGTGAAAGTTAAATTGATATTTTACATGATCGACCCATTATTAGTCTCGTACGTATACAGAGAGAGAGAGAGAGAAAGAGAGAGAGAGTTTAGTAGATTGATGTGTTGTCATCTGGTGGTGCGGTACATTCGTTTATATGTAATTATGGGTTTTAATTAAGTTTAGTTGGTATATCTATCATTTTTAATTTATACCAGAAATTTGTACATATGTCAGTGCCATAAACTAAAGCAATAAGTCATCTAAAATTATGTATATGAATTGTACATTCAGTTAAAAGGATATATGAACTAAATGTAGATTGGATCATTAAACCGTTATATGATTTTTTTTAATGATACGATGTTTGCTATATCAGTTCATATCTCAACAAAATGATGAATGAATCCGAATGATTAATATTTTTATTGTTCACCAACTAAAAAATATTGAAAATATTTTGAACTTACATACGAAGTATAATCACAATGCGTTAGCGAATTATATGTTAACTCTTTCGTAAACTCGAATTTTATTTTATTTATACAATTTCTATATGAAATGTTGGGTTATTCTGGGTGATAATTAGATAGTATCGCCTTAAAGGCGACTTTATGTTGACCTGTGCCAAATTTTACTGAGAGTATTTTTTTGTACAATTTTATTTTTCTCCGATCGTAGGAAAAAATATATCTTTCCGTTGTTTTTTCGAAACGAAAAGCTCATGATTCCAGTAAGTTGTATTTGTTGCTAAGCAACAAATAATAATAGTACGAGAATATTTTTCCTGGCCTAGGCCGGGAATATATTCCCGTATGGATTTTTAATTGTTTAGAAGAAATAAAAGTACACTTATAAGTTCAAACGCATTTATTTATTTTAATTTAACAGTATACATAATAATCAATTTTTATTTGATAAATCTATGCCAAACTAATTATGTGTTAGGTATGGGAGTTTAATTTTACTTATTTGTAATATTAACGGTTATTGTACAATTAGTACAGTTATTGAACATTGGTGGATTAGTAGTATCGCATCCCAGCATTGTTGTAGATATATTGCTATTAAAATCATTAACATTATTTGCATCGGCTGTTTCATTATCCGTTGTATCGAAAATCTTATGAGCAACTTCAATTTTATTGATAATGGATTCATCGATATACCCTTCAGCAACTGTCGATGACTTCCATCCTCCAAATCTTTTTAAGCATATTAAATCTGCGCCATTATCAACTAAAATTGTCGCAGATGAACGGCGGAAACAGTGCCATGTGTATTGTTTTGCGTCTGGCAATTTTAAAAAAGTAGCAACAATTTGTGGCATTTTACCAAACTGATGTATGCCAAATACGCGAAGCTATATATTTTCTGTAATATTCTAAATAAGTTTCGTTTACGATAAATGATCGTGGTTTATTTGTCTTGTTATTCGGGATTTTAACTAGAAGTTTAGATCCCAAATGACTAATGTCAGTAATTACCATGCGGGAGTTCATCCCGCCGACAAGCACCAGCGATTCCAAAAATTAACGCAACCTACAAAAAACAATCATAATATTACATACAAAAAAATATTGCAAATAATACAATTCACGTATTTTATCCGAAAACATATTTGAATTTAATGTGTAAATACAAATAATAATCGTTTTAAATACCTACATTTCTTCGCTTTATATCCGTCGGATTTGCGTTTCAAGAAGACACGTAATTTTTGGTATTTTGCAACATCCACATTATTTTTAACCACTAGCATCGACCTGATCATTGAGTAGTTTGACCATAATGTGGATGATTTCAAATTTGTAGATAAATCAGTGAAATACGCCATAATGACGTTTTCCGAAAATGATTTGATGTGTTTAGATTGACGATAATCCATTTATAAGCATTTTCGTATTTTTCCTTCGATTTTGCGGGAGTAAATCACATGTAGCTGAATTAGCTGCTTCCACTATCCGCGGCGGGGTACAAGATAAGACTAATTCGCTTTCACTATCCATATCCCTTAAATTTCGTTCACACGTTTTTTATAAATCAAATAGGTACACAAACTTGACAACTTTTGAAAAACAAAATGTATTTATGTCTTATGAATGATGTCATGGCTAACTAAGCAATAATTTTATATTATTTTCGATTTTTTACTTTGTTTTGATTTCTTAGGGGTAGATGCTCGATCGGCTAGCAAGCAACCAATTTGTTAGACGAAATCCTGGATACTCAATTAATTTTACCAAGGAAATTTGAATTTCAAATTATATTTTTCATAAATTTTTTGTTTATTTTTGCGATTGCACTCAAATCTTAGTAATTATGTAAACCATAAATTTTATAATTTATGTTGTCACAACCATCGTTTTCAAATATGTGACGTTGGCCCAATATCCAACCCAGAAAAACACTATGGCAACACCAAAATATACGGATTATATCAATAACCGTGCGATTCTGTCGTTAAGACTGTTAAGAGGATCACAACTAAGAGAAATTTTGTTAAGAGATTTTGTTTAAGAGAATTGGTATTCTGATGGTCATACTCTTAAAATTTTTCTTCTTTAAAAATACTCTCCAAATATATTGAAAATATTTGGAGACCTGTCAATTTGGATTTTTACTGTTGTGAATTTGTGATTTGTGCTTTCTTTGAGTTCCAAATAAAATAAAAAATAATAATATTAATGCAAACATAAACATATTTTTGATAAAGTAAATAATTTAAATTATAACTTCAATATGAAAGCATTTTATAATAATTATATATTTGTAATTTAGATGGAAAATGCGCGCGAAATACGAGCCTCGCGAACAAGCTTCGAACAGCTTGAGGCATATCTATGCTTTCTACAAGAAAACCCCCAATTCAATGCCGGAAAAATACCCCAGAAAATACCAAGTATATGGAAGAAAAGTGTGAAGAGTTGGCGGGGAAACTAAATATTTTAAAAGGTCCTTTTAAAAGTGGGAAAGAATGGAAAGTGGTATAAGATATTTTTGATTCGAAAATTTTATTTTTCGATAGAATTTTACATACCTAAAATATGACATATTTTTCTATTTTCAGTCCCTCACTCACTGGAAATACCAGTTAAAATCACGAGCCCGCAAAATAAGAGAAGAAATTTTGATAACTGGAGGCGGTGAGTCCACGATAACATCGATGTCAGGGTCATCACGGTTCGCGGATTTCATGATATAGTCATTATGGGATTTGAGGTAAGGCATACTGTAAATGTTAGTAATTATATGTAATTCATCACAACCAATTTTAGAACACAAACCATAATTCGACGCATGAAGAGACGTATACTGTTATACACCACCTAATATAGATATACCGACCCCCTCAATCCAGATCGAACCGAATACATTTTCATCCGCCATTTCAGATTGCGTTGCGAAAATAAGCAAACTGGCAGATGAGCGTGCTAAACAGGAAAAGGAATTAGCAGAACAACGTCTAGCAATTGACAAACAAAATGCGGACGCCTTGACCAGGATGGCAGAAGCCATGTAGATATTGGCAAATGCCTTTAAAAATAAACAATAAAGGAAATCGGACCATTTGTGGATTCTGAGCAATTATAAATTGATATTATGCTCGTAAATAAAAATATATGTAATTTATAATATATTGGCGTATTCATTACGTATTCGTCGACCCTCAAACAAATAATTTATTCCCGTACGTTCGCAGAAATCATCTTCTTCGTCATAAACTATGTCACCTGATTCTTCATTAACCCCAAAATTCAAACGCATATTATGTAAAATAATAAAACTATATATTATTACTGCGGCTTTATCTGGGGTGGGGTATAATGAAGAGTTCGGCATTTATTCATACACCTAAAACGGTTTTTGACTGCACCGAATGCAAATTCTACAGTGTTTCTGGCCCGAATTTGTAATGTATTAAACTTTTCTTCCGATCTGTTGGCTGGTTGAGAGAATGTTGTTAGCAGCCACGGTTCTAACGGACAACCACTACCTCCAATTAGTCAGTTATACCTTCGACTATCGTTTAGGCCATTCAGGTGTATTCTTGCCGGTGTTGTTAGCCAAATTTCTGAGTCATGCACACTTCCGGGATATTTTGCATTGACCGACAGAAATTTAAGGTCAGAATCTACAATCTAACAAAATGGAAAATAAATAAAACCATATCATATTATGTATAATTTAATATTTTAAGCGATTTTTATTTTACCGCTTCCACATTAATACTGTAGTACCCCTGTAACCGCATTCTTTTCTTCCTGAGACGTACAAAATTTTATTCTGTTTCCCATATGTGAGACCATCAGTTGGCATATGTGGGTTATATTTCTTGATATACTGGGCTGGCTCATTGGAAGAAGATAATTTGCCTCAATACTCCTGTGACCCGAAAAATGAACAGTTGAGGGCACCAAAAATTACTTAATTTATGAATTATTTAGTTTGATGAAATTAAATAATAATATAAACAATAATTAACATAATGTTAAGACGCAAAGCAAATGGAATATCGGATGTCTCCTCGTTATGCTGTTCCAATTCGTTTATTAATTCGATGGCTAACACTTTTTGAAGACGAAAAAACTCCATAAAAATATTTTCCTCCACATCGAAAGGATTGGTTGTATCCCGAAGGTACCGGAGATGTTGTCTTCGACTTTCCCTGAGAAAACCAGACAGGCATTAGAATTATAATAAGCAACTCACCTGTCTTCCTTGCTTATTAAAAAGTTAATATTTGCATTAACATATCCATTTTACAAAATGCACTGGAAAATAAAAACAAATGAAAAAAGCAACACAATATTTTTTTAATTTAAGGTTAAGTTTTTTACGAAAAACCAAATAATAAAATAATTTATTTATTAATCTTCCTTCACATATTAATTAAATATTTTTATAAAACTTACCAGATTGTTTAAATATTGAAAATTCAATTAATATAATTAATATTTAAAAGACAAAATTTATTGTTTATTTTTATACATATTGTTATACTTTAATAGTTCACGCAACCGAACAGGTACCACCTATTTCCTGTCTCTTCGTTAAGAGATTTTTTAAGAGAATGTCAGAACAAAGAGGACATACAGAATCGCAAAATAGTCTTACGTAAGAGAAATCTCTTCACTAAGAGAAATTTATTTGTTAATACGTCTGTGAGTATACGTCAGAATCGCACGGTAAGTTAGTCTCAGCCCAGAAAATATTCCACAAGACGCTATTTACTATAGTCAACACAAAAACAATTATCTATCGCGCTACAGAAAAAGCCGCCATATGTATGCTGTCAGCCCAAAAATAAACTTGTCGCTACACTATAAAAATGTTAGAAAATTAATTGGAACCACGAATATTCAATAAATAAAAATTAATTAAATATTAATTTTGTTTGTTTCATGATTTCACTTTTGTGTACTTTTACCACAATAAATATTGTTAAAAATTCAAAGAATACAACTAATTTTTATTTATAATTAATTTTGTAATCTTTTCGTCACAGTTTGATAATGTTTTAACCGCGATTCACCAATATGAAGCGCTGAATTGAAATTGCTATTCCATTTATTCCATGTTAAAAGCAATTGAGTACTGCCGTTAACTTTGAGATTCTTTTTTATTAGAGGGTACCCAGAAGCATACATACCAATAATCATATTTGGAGGGATCACCAGTCTGGATGGTTCCCGTTGCCAAAATCTATCCATATATGTTACTTTCAACAAATTTGCATTCGTTTTACTTCCAAATCGAAATTATTCGAGTACTACCGTTAACTTTGAAATGCTATTTTATTAGAACGTGCCCAGGAACATACATGGCAATATTCATGTTTGGGGAAATCGGAGGTCTGGCGGGTTCATGTTGCCAAAATCCTTCAAAATGTTCCTTTCCACAAAATGTACATCCGTTTTACTTCCATATTGAAATTATTACTGTACTGTCGTTAATTTTGAGATGTTTTTCTATTGGCGGGTGCCCAGGAGCATACATGCCAATAATCTTTTAAGAGGAGTCTAACGTCTGGAAGGTTCGCTTTGCCAAACTCTATCAATAAGTTCCTTTCAACAAAATTTACTTTTTGTATTCGTTTTACATTCTTGTCGAAATTATTCGAGCACTGCCTTTAACTTTTAGATGCTTTTTTATTAGAAGTCTAATCGGAGATCTGGGGGATTCCCGTTACCAAAATCCTTCAATGTGTTCCTTTCACGAAAATTGTATTCGTTTTACTTGTCGAAATTATTCGAGCACCGCCGTTAACTTTGACATGTTTTTCTATTAGAGGGTACCACGATTATACCGTATCATCTGCGAAAGTAAACGTCATAATTTGCAAAGACGTCATGAAGTGTGGTAGAACTGAAATGGAAATTAAATTTATTAAACGTTGGACCAAGCACACTGCCTTGTAATACTCCTGTCAGAATGTTTTTACGCCCGTTTTATAGGTTTGGAATGAATACACTTTCAAGGTAATCATCGAAAGCTTTAGCTTTTTCTTCGTCACCTTTAGCCCAGTCACCGTTAGAAAGAAGAATTGGCGGATTTGGTTGCTGAGGTCGTTCAAGGTATTTAGTGGCCTTGAGGAGACAATTCCTTAAGACAGTTTTGTATATATTCCATTTTGTTTATATGCAAGTAATGTGGTAAGACCGGAGAGTGGTTCAGTGAAGTGGTGATTTAGCCTGGAATATTTCTCGGTTTAGTTTACCTGTGACTGCAAAATCAAGGACGTCAGGAATTTTTCGACGATCAGTAGGCCTTTAAGATGGCCATTTTTAACATTAACATATTTAACATTCATTAATCGACGACCTCTTGGAATAGTCAATCTTGAACCCCTAGTAGGTTTGAATGGCATTAAAGTCACCGGCGACCATAAAACGTTGATCCAGAGTTACAAAAAGCTTTTTGTAGATATTTGCCGAAACGTTATTATTTGGAGGGCAATATATGAAGCGATGACTAAACTTTGTTTATCGAGGTCAACACTTACAGAGTAAGAGCTGCATACAATGCATTTAGAACATAATGGCCAATCCGCTTTTTTATTCAAGTAGCATTTCCACCTCGAGTTCTGCCCAAGAGATGTTTCGTGGCATAGACTTCGTAATCATGTATTCTGAAATTGTGTTCACCGGTTAAATGGGTTTGAGAACCTAGCATACGATCAATTTCGTGTTGTACTATGAAAAGTTTTAGTTCTATAGTTTGCGTTGGCTTACACCGTTTGCGTTCCAGTAGCATATTTACAGACAATTTATCGGAGACATTCTAGTTTCTTAATTATAATGGTTGGATTTGGTATAGCATTGCTTGTAGCTTATTTGCATTGTTGAAATTAACTGCATCGTTAGTTGCATGCAATTATTCAGGGTAAGTTCACCATTCACCTTGGAGAACGCTTGCAAATGTTGGTTTACTGGATGATGTTGTGGGAGAACGAGAGTCATTTGGCGTATGCGAAAAATATTCCTTCTGCGCATCTGGGACGTGACAATTGAATACTATTTGTGTAGAGTGGGCATCCCCGGTACTTTGCAGTGTGATTTTCACCGCTTTCACCAATTGCTACATTTCTTTTCTGTTGAGGAGTTCTTGAGTTTTGGGCAGCTGTTGGTTTATTGCAGTTCACCACATACGATGCACACTGATATAAAGTTGCAATATATGTTATGCGCCTGCGTATAAGGTATATATTGAATGAATTGCTCCATTTTTCAAAATGCTTTCGGATGCATCCAGTTCTACTTTGACTATTGGTTGTGGTTGCTTCAAGCAATTCATGATCCTATATACAGGGTGGCTGAGACCAAGTGTTACCAAATGAAAACGCTGTAATTTTTTTAATTTTGATTATTTTTTATGTTGAAAACATATTACATTTTATGAAAAACATATTACTGCTCGATATGACCTCCTTTGGCTCATTTGAATCAGTCTTCAATCTCTTAAGTCTTCAATTTTTTAGTGGACACCTTACTCTCCAAAATGGACCATATGGAGAAATCCATGGGATTTAAGTCTGGTGAATATGGTGGCCATTCTTTCGATTTAGAACAATTATTTGTTGACCACATGTAAACAACTAACCAAACTTCAATCTTCACGCAAATAGATTGGAGGTTGCTTATATTTTCGATTAGCTTGTTCTTGAATATTTGCATTTACAGTTTCGCTCTCTTCCGCATTCTTCTCGGTGAACGTTTCCAATCTGTTTTTCGCGATATTTAGAATTTTTCGACGTTTGATTTCCTAACTTGTCAGTAGTTTTTCAATTTTTAACAGTCTCTTTTCCATTTTACAGTACCATAGCGATCGTTGCCAATTTGTGTCTTATGTATATTACCTTCAGGCTCATACTTTACGGTTAGTGTTGCTACTGTGTTTTTTCAAGAAGTCACAACCTCAAAGGTATTGCTTGTAGATGTATGTATATGGTATAGTGTGTTGAATCATTCCATTAGAGCGGTCGCCGGATCTCGGCGACTGGGAGCCCGCTTGTTCATCCCTGAGAGCCGCCGGTACTGGACATCCGATCCCGTACACCGTAACGTTGTTTTTCATGTTTAACTCCATCGTGCATTTATAGACTCCGAGTTCCTTCCCTTATAGCCTTTTATACCTACTTCAGGGTTTGCTATGGGCATTTCTCCCTTAAGGCCAGAAGCTACGGTTTTACCGCGCTCGTATACTCGTGGATTATACTTTCAGCGTTACCCAGGATGCAGCGCGAGGAGCGTGTATAATCAGCGCATTACTATATTAAGGAGTATTGAACGAGAGTAAAGCTAACAAACCAAAACATTTATTTGGTAAACAAAACTTCCATTTTATATTTCATTTGTTCCCGTTTGAATGAAAATATTGTTACGAATTCTACTCTACTACACTGGTTTTACACAGATTTCATCTGAAAAACAGAAGTCATTCTTGGTATGAAGGCGCTATTACTTCAAATAAAAAAAATGCAAGCAGCCCAGACCTAAAAGTTTGACCAAAGTGCCAAACTAGACAAGCACGGTCCGAAAATAGACCAGTTAGGTATTAAATTAGACCCGAGAGCCGCCAAATCCGAGCAGCAAAGTGCACAATTGCCAAAATTATGAATGAAACAAGATGAGTGGTTTGTCGAGATAAGCTAGAAACGAAGTGGAGGCCCGCTTTGGAACACAAACATCACAAACCATTGGAGATATTCAGCTAAACTAAACGTTTTCAATAGAACCAGTTGTCTGAAGCTCAAGAGGAATTTAAGAAGCTATGAGCAAGTCATAACTGAGTTGCAACAAAGATATGGGCAGCCACACGTTAGAGAACTATTCAAGATGCAACGCAAGCAGCGAATACGTAGCTAGAACCTGCAAAACCTAGAAAGAGAGTAATGAGAGCTTATGGTAATGCACCTGCAGATGTGTTGAATGGACTAAGGGTGGACGCGTTTATAAATTCTCTCAACGACGACCATCTGAAATTCATTTGAGGACCAATGCTAGAGGTAAAACCACTAATGAAGAAGAAATTGTAATTGGCTTTTGAATATGAGACAATTAGAGCTGGTTTAGCCACACATGCTACGTAGATATAGGAAATAATAAGGGAGGAATTGAGGCAACTAAAACAAAGCTTTTGGATTCACAAAAATTTATAACAGTCAAGTATTGCGCCAAGTGACATCAAAACTCAAAGAAGATTTTTCAGATACGGGAAGTTAGGCTACTAAAGGGTGATTTTTTTGTGGTTAGGATTTTCATGCATTAGTATTTGACAGATCACGCGGGATTTCAGACAAGGTGTCAAAGAGAAAGATGCTCAGTATGCTTTGACATTTCATAATGAATAGACTTACTAACGAGCAACGCTTGCAAATAATTGAATTATATTACAAAAATCAGTGTTCGGTTCGAAAAGTGTTTCGCGATTTACGTCCGATTTATGGTCTACATAATCGACCAAGTGAGCAAACAATTAATGCGATTGTGACCAAGTTTCGCACTCAGTTTACTTTATTGGACATTAAACCAACCACACGAATGCGTACAGTGCGTACAGAAGAGAATATTGCGTCTGTTTCTGAGAGTGTTGCTGAAGACCGTGAAATGTCGATTCGTCGCCGTTCGCAGCAATTGGGTTTGTGTTATTCGACGACATGGAAGATTTTACGCAAAGATCTTGGTGTAAAACCGTATAAAATACAGCTCCTGCAAGAACTGAAGCCGAACGATCTGCCACAACGTCGAATTTTCAGTGAATGGGCCCTAGAAAAGTTGGCAGAAAATCCGCTTTTTTATCGACAAATTTTGTTCAGCGATGAGGCTCATTTCTGGTTGAATGGCTACGTAAATAAGCAAAATTGCCGCATTTGGAGTGAAGAGCAACCAGAAGCCGTTCAAGAACTGCCCATGCATCCCGAAAAATGCACTGTTTGGTGTGGTTTGTACGCTGGTGGAATCATTGGACCGTATTTTTTCAAAGATGCTGTTGGACGCAACGTTACGGTGAATGGCGATCGCTATCGTTCGATGCTAACAAACTTTTTGTTGCCAAAAATGGAAGAACTGAACTTAGTTGACATGTGGTTTCAACAAGATGGCGCTACATGCCACACAGCTCGCGATTCTATGGCCATTTTGAGGGAAAACTTCGGAGAACAATTCATCTCAAGAAATGGCCCGGTAAGTTGGGCACCAAGATCATGCGATTTGACGCCTTTAGACTATTTTTTGTGGGGCTACGTCAAGTCTAAAGTCTACAGAAATAAGCCAGCAACTATTCCAGTTTTGGAAGACAACATTTCCGAAGAAATTCGGGCTATTCCGGCCGAAATGCTCGAAAAAGTTGCCCAAAATTGGACTTTCCGAATGGACCACCTAAGACGCAGCCGCGGTCAACATTTAAATGAAATTATCTTCAAAAAGTAAATGTCATGGACCAATCTAACGTTTCAAATAAAGAACCGATGAGATTTTGCAAATTTTATGCGTTTTTTTTAAAAAAAAAGTTCTCAAGCTCTTAAAAAATCACCCGTTATATTCGAGATTGTACTCAACGAAGGATTGATAGTTTTGCGCGGCAGCCTGATTCCCGAGGAACGTAACAAGAAAACTGGCGAGAAGAGCAGAGAGCGGGAATATAGAAAACCACAAAGTGTTCAAGAACAACCAAGATCAGAGGCAAATGCTCGGTCCCAGATCAACAAGTCACGGACTGCGAGAAAAGAGTGCATGACAACAGGCTTCGAAGTATGAATTGGTTTACCGAGTGGAAGAAAGATCCCTAAAGGAGGCCAGCTCAAGGTCTCAGTACGTTTGATGACGATAAGTCCGGCAGTTAGGTTGATCCCTAAAAGGAGAGCGATCCGAGCTAAGGGCCACGCATTGGATTTGAGATGGAGAACTGCTGGATTGTGGCGAGGCAGACAAATGATCAGGAGTAGGTTGAGTCCATAGTAGAAAGCGTTCATAAAGACAAGTCGAAACGATGGAATAGTCAAATATTACGTGGCCGTCGATGCAAATAAGTAGAAAATCTCCGATGAAGAATTCATAACGATCGATTCGCAGAAGGTAGCAACATCATGAGTGTCAAGGATAAACCGGAGACGCAACACGACCACCAAGGAATATGTAGTAATTTTCAACGTGGTGTCCTTGTGTGACATACAAAGTGAAGAAGAAGATCTTAAGAAGCACACCGCAATTGGAAAGGTCTCTATAAAATTGTTAAGAAGATCAGCAATAATATGTGACGGGTAAAAGAACGCTTTAGAGGCGGACGGAAAGTCGGTCGAGAATGTCTATTCCGGATAAACAGATTTAACGTGGGATTAGTGTTGCGAATTCTATACTTCACACTGGTAAAACTGTTGGTGGTCAAGTGGTTAAAGTGTACATCACCAGATGTTATTAACTCAAAAGTTCGGGCCCAACCCGAGGCAATAATTATAATCATCAATTATAGAATTATCAAGTAATGTTGGTGTTTACAATAGCATGGAATAATCTCGAGAGCGATAAATTTATAAGGGCGAACCAATTGTCATGCAATAATCATTATAATTAAACCCTTGTGTGCAAGTTAAGAGGTGAACCGTGCGGAAAGTGGAATTCAACAGTAAAAACGAAATATTTAACAGTGAAAAGTTACTGGTATTTATTTGTAAAATCCAGTATGTGTTATATGTTTATTTCGGGTCAAACTTTGACGCCGAGATGCCAACTGCAGTATATTCTTCCGAACAATTTTGACGTAGTTAACATAAAATCGGCTAAATTTATACGCTGTTTTGGATATTGCGATGACCACCGAAATTGAAGAGGCTTCTCGTCAAATCTTAATATGTAGTCCAAACAAAGTATAGCTTAATCTCTTCCGTGTTCGCCAGTTCAGGCTTTAGTTTTACATCGAGGTGAGTTTACCAAGACGTTGGAAGTTTGATTTCGAACTAATAAAATATTGACTTCGTTAAATTTAAAATTCGGTCGTCTTATCAGACTGCAGCGACCAAACTACAAAAACATTGAAAATACTTTGAGCTTACGTACAAAGTATAATCTCAATGCCCTAGCGAATTATTATATTTTTCTGTGCATTTGTTATTTGAGGGTGACTTCATGTTAATCAGCTTCAAATTTTTTCGGACAAATTTAACCGAGAATATTGAAAGAGAGTAAAATCCAAAAATCAAAACACTTCATTTGGTAGACAAATCTTCTCCCTCCCACTTTATATGTTCCCCAGAGAAATAAAAAATGTTTATCTCGCATCAAGCTTTGACGAACAGGCTTCATTATTTTTTAATATTTACGATTTTTTGCTATTTTATATATTTTATAACTAATCGATCAGTCAGGTCTGTAATCAGGTGATCTCTTTATTACTAACAAATCTGAGATTTCCTCCTTATGTTATGTGTAAAGAGGGTAGCGGGATCAGCGTTATCCGAAACACAAGTTTCGGTCAATGAACAAATAAAATTCAGGAAGTAATGAAACAGCAAATTTAGTAAGCGCACGCACTCGAATAAAAGAGACAAAAAATCGATTATGCAACTAAAACATTTATCAAGTACAAACCAAATTCAGATTGAACTTGTGGTCCGATGGTGATTTTTGTGATTAAAAAAATATCCGCGAACATCTTTAACCAAAAATACCTCATAAATTTTGATAAAGAAGTTTCACGAGTTTTATTATCATATCAAAAACTCGTATGTATGTGTGGGTGTGATTGTGTAACCATTAATTATAATTTTATTGACGTTTCTTAAGAATTTAACAGTTGATTATATAAAGAAAGAAAGAAAAAGGATTTAAATATTTAAACGAAACATAAATAATAATTTTTATGACTTTTCGTGTGGTGACAATTTTATTGGATTGGGATGAATCTCATTATAATTTATTGTTGTATACGTTCGAAATCATATATCGTGCTACAAATCGATTTAAGTTCATTTCTCTACCCCCTCCCTATAAATAAATATTAGATTTGTGTATATTACTCCCGTCATAATATTTTTAATTAATTTTAAATTACATGTTATTACATCAGAATGAAGTAAATAAGTCAAATTTATATAAATACTAATGTGTCTGTCTGTATGACGATTATATAAGATATAAGTATGTATGTATAATGTAATTGAATATATTCAAACACGCATCTTTGATTACAAAGACAACACAAATTGATGTGGAATTAAATTAAAAGACATTTTAAGTCAATTTTTATTTGGTTTTGTAATTTTGTTTTATTGTTGTTTTGATTTAATTAAATGTTAATTATTTTAATGTTGGGTTCAAATTATATCAACTAAATACAGATGGAAAGTATTATTTGGGTTGTTGGATAAGCGCATTGTTCGGGCTCAAAGACGATTTTAGGTTAGATCCACCTAAAGAAAGGAAATAGAATCAACACAAAATTCAACACAGTTGAAAAGTTTCCAACCTCAACATGAAGATGGCAGCACTCTTCAACAAAAGGGGAAGAGTGTGTTTGCGCAAGCGTTGAAAGGTACTCACCGTAATATCAGCCATTTTCCACGCAGAGTTGTTCGTTTGAGTGAGTGATGTGAGTGTTTTGGCAAAATGGAAAAACTCAAGTATCGAGCTGTCATTAAATATTACTTTTTGAAAGTCATTTTAATACGTCTACGAAAATCAAAGACGAATTGAACCAAAAATGTTGGGCAACTGAATTTAAACGTGGCCATACAAGCTTGGATGACCATGAACGTTCGGAAAATCCAAATACTGCAACCAATGACGATAACATCGCTCAAGTTCACCAAATGGTGCTAGACAACCGTCGAATTAAAGTTAGAGAGTTAGGCTATGAATATTCCAAAAAACGGGTTTGCCACGTATTGAATCGCGTGCAGCATTTGCTCACTTTGGACGAGAAACGTGTTCAAATAAACATTTTCAACGTTCCGTTGGCGGAGTTTAGGCAAAATAAATCAATTTTGACGCCGGGTAATTTCGGTTGATGAAACTTATTGGATACATTATTACACTCAAGAATGAAAAATACAGTCAATACTGTTCCTTCAGCTGGGAAAGTAATGGCGACTGTTTTCTGGAACAGTCTTGGAGTTACCATAATCGATTAACTTCAAACAGGGATAAACATTACAGGACCATTAATTGCCAAGCTGAATTCAGAAATTGTGGAAAAACGGCCACATTTGCACAATTACGGTTTGAACTGCTCGACCACCCTCCTTACTCATCAGATCTAGCCCCAAGCGACTTTTTTTTGTTCCCTATTTTTTTATTCGCCGAATAAGAAGTCCGTCACCTTCGTAAACAATGGAGGTTGAAGAGATGGAGAGCTTCGTTGGGAGAAGTGCATATAAACTTACAAGGAGAGTATCTAGAGAAACAAAAATAAATTTGAAGAAAAAATGTCTTGTATCTTTGTTTGGTCGGAAACTTTTCAGCCCACCCTCGTATATCTACTTACCAATAATATTTAGATCACTTTAGTTATTCATAAAATTTATTACACCAAATCCCGATTTTATTACAATTAAACCGTTTTCGAGGAACTAGCGGTCGATTTAGCTTATAATTAAACCTGTACCGCCAAAATTATAACTTTTGAGGTAGCTGTCATATCAAAATAGTTCTTGGACTAGAATTCATTGATTAGTTGAAGGCCACCTCTATAACTTGCCGATGGATAAATTTCACCCCAAAACGATCATTAATTTCTAAATGTCAATTTAACGACCTTTTATAAGATATTGCTCCAAATCGCCACCAGATTTTGGGTCAAATGTTGCCCTAGAAGTTTTGTAGAGGATAGGTCAACCTTATCTAGGTGTGTAATAAATAATTTTGTGAGACAAATTAGTTGAGATTTGGCATCAGGCGATTTAGGCTTCAAATTGAAATTTTAAGGTCGGTTTTACCACCTTAATAATTCATTACAATAGACCACCGCCAGATATTGGGCCAAATGTTACTCCATGCTTCTCGTGAAGTGCAAATCAACCTGACCAGGGCGAGTAATAAACTAGTTTTATATGTTAGGTTAGACGGGATTGGCTTCAGACGATGAAAGGCTTAATTCCAATATGTAATTTAGGTCGATTTTACCACCTTTAATAATTTATCACAACAGACCATCATCAAATATTGAGATGACCATTAAATTACAAATTTGAAGCCATTACCGTTCATCATTAATTATTTTATGAACCGCCAAAGCTAAATGACATAACACATAGTCAATATTCCTACGTTTTCTGACGATTCAACGAAGTTCCAAAGTTTCATTGATCTATTCAACGCTCCTGGTGTAACATGGAAACGTATAAGCAGTAACAAAAATTTCAATTGGGTGAAGCTGTTGTGTTGGTACGTCATCTACCAGTCAATGATGCGAATGATGTTAACGCCATGAAGCGTTTAAATCAAAGACATGATCAAAGAAAACCAATAATTTACGCATTCATTTGAAATTCAACTTACTAAAACTGTCGAGAGATATTGCATTAGGTAAAAGTTCAGCACACGATACGACAGATGAAATACTTCGGGTCCATAAAGCATTGCGTGTCAACGCGGAAAGACTCACCAAGTTACTCTCGAAATTAGCGATTTTTAGAAGTTTTTGGATGCACGAGTGGAAGCCCTTTTTCAGTTGAAATACCAAATAAATCCAAATAAACGCAGCTTCCGCACGAAAAAGGCCATATGTTAATCATTCAAATCTACCGCGTCTGTCAAACAAGTCGACTCCAAACCTAAGTCCGATCCACTGAGTTTAAAAGATGTACATCGGTATACTGGGCACCGTGTTAAGCTTTGCACCTCAAAATCAAGATGCATAACTTTTCAGCGAAAACATTATAGGTCACTTCATATAGATCGTTTCAGTATTGGCTAAGCTCAAGATACAAAGTTTACAAGCTACATCAAAGTTTGTTGCAGTACTCAGGAGAAGACAATTATGAAATCGTGAGAGAATTCAGAGCATTACTCGAATCTGGATCACAAACAACAAAACGGAGAAAATACTAAACATCGTGGTATTTACAAGTAAGAGCTTCATTTTTTGTTTAATGAAGCTTGTTCGCTTGAGAAAGGTGGAAGGTCCGGCTGATACCAACGCTTACTTTATGCCGCATCATGGTTTATTAACTACCAAACTTTCACTTTCCTCTGTAAGAAATCATCTTCCAGTAGATTTCGTGAAGATGTATCGTCAGGTGTTTCTGTATACGAACTGGACCAGGCGTACCAATCAAATTGTTGGTGAGATGATTATAACAATTTGTGGACGTGTCAATTATCTATAGTTAGCTATCGGACACCATCACCTCCTCTTGTCGTTAAAAATATCTCGGATGAGTTAGCTTGTTATTCTTCGCAAGTTCATCCACGCAGGCTGTTAAAGATGTACAAGAAGATGTTTATGACGATGATGTTCTCAAAGATGCTGGTACAGTCAGAGAGCTAGTAATACTGATATAGAATATTTGTTCTATATTTCAAAATGACAAATTTCATTTAAGGGAATTTGTAAGCAATCACCTAGAACTTCATGATTCCTCACAAACAAGCAGCACAAAATCGCTATAGACGAGCATAAAGGCACGATAAAACACACACAAAACGATCGGTCCTTTCCGAAGCAAGCCGAGTAATTCACGTTTTGGTAGCTTCTCAACTTCTAACCAGATCAAAAATTATCCTACAAAATTGGTGGCATAGCAAGGTTGATTGGGATGCCACTCTACCAAAGTATAGGTACTCAACGAATGCATCAGTTTGCGGGGGAAAGACCGAAATTGATGACAGTGATAATGAGACTCTAAACTACCACTTCTCAAAATTTTCAAACTAACGATGAACAAGAAACACGTATAGGTAAGAAAGTTACACAAAATGTTTGCGTTGTAGAACAAAGATATACATATGAATATGTACGACCTTCAGGCTGGCTCCTTGGATTTCTTGGACAATATTTCTGAGAAATTGGTGGTACCTAAACTGGATTAACACTATCCAAATAGAACTTTAACCAGCTTTGGTTTAATTTTTATTTTCGGAAAGTACAGAAAACGTCTGTATCTAGCGTGTTTGCTTTTTATTTTTTATATCTGTTTTCGGCTTCAACGAAGCATTCCCAACTATTTCGCAGTTCTCTTTTCACATCCCATCTTACACAGTACTCGAACCTAAGACTCTAGGTACGAATTACGTAAAACCGCATTTGCATATTGCATAGCTCCACGCCAGCCTATAGTACCGGCGAGGATAATGAAGCCAATTTGCCTACCAATCGTAACATAATCCGCAACCTCATGTTACATGTACACACATAAGGCCATCTACATGGCCACGATCGATCGTCAATTACTGAGCCCGCGACAGATATCGATGTCCCCAATAAAACGGGTTAACCGAAAAGATACACATCACAAAATGCAGTTATCATGTAAATTTCAAACCAAATGAGCACAAACAATTAACTAATTTGGTTGGGATATACTTAAACACCCCTGTACAGCCACTCATTACACTATTCGATTTCATCTGTACCAATCTATGGACCAATTTACGCATGGACGTTGTCCAATCAAGATAATGGCGTTCAGCATGATATCAGGAACATTTTAATCAGAAAACGATGGATCTCTGAGGATTTTAGGTTACTACCGCATTGACGGTCACTAGTTATTTCATAACAAATGTGTTAACGGGGCAACTCATTATATATTTCTTCTATATTTTGCAGATGTATCATTCGCTTTATACATTTAAGAAAAATTTCATTTCGAAAAGTTCTCTCGGCAGCTCATGTGTGAAATCAACACTTAATGTCCAAGAATTGCGGTGTTTAATAATGTTCGAGTGCCTAGCGGTCGATAAATTTTCTTATGAAATTTCAACGATTTGTTCCATATGCCTGCCGATTAGGATATGTGCTGGTGTGGGAGATTTCGTCAGTACTGGTTGAACGTATCGGTCTCGAATTGAATATGGCTTCAATTTCAATGACCAGCCCTGTGCAGGTGCGTTTTCATCGACTTGACTTACCTTTCCATAGTCCACCTTGATGCGGTATTGCTCGGGGTATGAAATTCCACTCAATATTTTGTTTTGAAAATTTGATTGAAATGCTATTGCAAAAAAATCGATATCGATGTAAAAATGTATATCGATTCAAACTGGTTTTTCGTACATACCTACATGTACTGAGTGAGTGCTGAAACAATTATGCTTTGCTGGAAATGGCTCCACGTCTTCGGATTCCATGTACCTTGAACGGCCCATAGATATAAATTGCTAGTGCAGCAAATGGAAAAGCGTATCTAATACTTGCTGATTCATCTTATCTTCTTGCCTCGAATTTTTTATATATTGCCAAAATACATTGCCGACGCGACGCGATTTGCAACATTTTTACCTCTGACTACGAAATAGTTTTAACGGATCAGACTTACAGATTAATTACAGAATCGTGATTTTGATCATTTACTCTCGTATGTATGTGGTGAGTGATCAACAATGATAATCGGTTTTGGCTGAAAAAAAATTGCTGGATGTTTCGTGTTAGATGGATAGTTCAGTCTTTCTCCAACACGCATGATCTCAGCTTCGTCGATGATTGGGTGCAACGTTTGTTTTTTACTTCAAAGTTCGTTATTGTTGGACGAGGCATTATATTCATCTAGAAATTCCAACCGTTGGAACCTTTCTAACTAGAATTAGAAAATCAGCTCGATTTCGATTCTTGTCAAGTTTCCACAACGCACTCGAAGCTAGTGCTTTCTGTAATTTATAAAATGGAATATCTGTTGATCAGATTGCTACTATAACTGATGCAAAGTTATCCTTCCAGACCCAGTGGATGGAATAACCAGTTGATTTGGCCAATTTTCATCGGTTTGACACAACCAATTTGGTCCCTTCCACCAAAATCGTTTGTAGATATCTTGTCAACTTCCATTCAGATACTTCGATTTAGTTCGCTTATGATCTTCGACGTACGGGTAGCACTGAATTTTGTCCATCGTCGTGGTTGGCCGAACTGCTAAACTTTCAAATCTGTCCATAGCGTAATGAAGGATATATCCACATTTACTTGTTTCGTGAATCTGGTTAATATTGCGGCAACCATTACTTCGAGTCATGGAAGGCTAATTAGTCTCAATAGATCGACTTTCGATTTTGGGCAGACCAAGTGCGTCTGTAATCCATAATCGGTTCGTGTCATTGTGTAAAGCACTATTGCAAAGGCTCATTTGCTTGTGACGATGAAAATGTGAACGATCACTGTCCCTTTAGTAGCTATCCGCAGTGTGTATCAGTGTGGATCTACATCTGGTTTCGTATTTTCAACCATGTTGATGGTTTTTGATAATTGTGATCTCAACAGGCAATTCATCGCCCCACTCTATACTTTGAAGCCACAACTTTTAAAATAATATTTTAACGTGAATTCTAATAGAGAATATCAATCCTAAAGGATCAAAAATCCTGCTGGCTTCGGACAACAAAGTGCTTTTCGTGCGTATATCTATAGACGATTGATATCAGTTTGGAAAATAAATCTTAGATTGTTCGGGTCTGGATAGCTGCAAAATGGTATCAATCTCTTATTGATGTATTTGATCTAGCACAAATTTTGTAGGTAAATCCCCAGCTACTTACAATTCGAAAAATACTACTGTTTAAATCTTGCAATTGCTGGGGGATATCTGCTCCCATCGTCAGATCGTTCCTTGGAATGCAGCTGAGATAGTTCGATCAAACATCTGGTGGCCATAACTGAGGCGAAAAAGCCTTACTTTATGTATTTGTCGTATAACCATCGATCAATTTTCAAATCAAGTTTGATGTTGAGAGGTCTGGCTAATTGGGGGGAGGGGGTGTAATATATGTGTAAACTTCAAAAGTTTCAAAAATCTTAACATTCAACGTATGTTATGTCTAGAAAAGGTCTCATTTAAGAAGTGTATCGATGGTTATCTATCGCTGGATAGTTTCTCAGGACCAGTTTGATGTTGGCAGGTTGTGAAAATTGGGGTGCGTGAAATACATCTGGAAACTTCACAAATTTATAAAAATTACATTTTGAATCGATATTTTTGGAAAAAATTTCATTCGAAGCAGTTTGTCGATGGTTATCGCTGGAATATTCTCTAAGTCAAGTTCCATGCTGGGAGGTCGGGAAAATTGAGGGATTGAAATACACGTGCAGCCTTTAGTTTTATGTTTAGAAAAAGTCTCACTCTAGGTAGTTTGTCGATAGTTATATCTGGAAAACAATTCATGGTTATAGCTGAAAAAAATTTTAAACCAAGTTTCATGTTGGACCTCCCAACATGAAAGGGGAAAGTTTGAAAAAGATAAATACGCGAGCAAAAACTTTGGAAAACGTTTCGCGATTCATTGATGGTTGTGGCTGGGACATTTTCCAAGTCCAGTTTCGTTTAGGGAAAAGCGGGAAAATTGGGCGGAGTGAAATACACGTGAAAACTTCAAAAATGTGTAAAAACTTAGCGAAAAAAGTGTTACATCAGGAAAAGATCTCATTTGAAGCGGTTCATCGATGGTTGTGGCTGTAGAAGTATCATGTTGGGTGGTCTGGATAATTTGATGGAGATATACACGTAACTTTATAAGTATGTGTGGACATTGCTGCTTGCGCTTTTCCAAGTCTAGTTTCATGTTGGGATTTTAGGAAAATTACTTGCAAATTTTAAAATGTTGTGAAAGCTTAATGTTTAAAGTGTTATTTTTGGAAAAAGTCTGATACGAAGCAGTTCGTCGAAGCTACAAAATTTTCCAGGTTAAGTTTCATGTTGAGTGGTCCGGAAAATTGGAGGAAGTGAAAAACACGAGCCAATTTCAATTTTTTTTAAAAATTTAACGTTTAAAGTGTTATAGCTGGAAAAAACTCATTTTAAGCCGATCGTCGATGGTTACCAATATTTCAGGTCTAATTTCATGTTGGAAGGTCGAGAATATTGTTGAGTGGTTAAGTGAAAAGTTATATAAAGTTAAGTGAAAAGTTATATAGTTAAAATTTCCTAAAACTTAACCTTTAAAGTTTTACGTCTGAAAAAAGTCTCATTTGAAACGGATCGTCAAATGGTTATAGGTAGAAAACTACACTGGCCACGTTTCATGTTTTGAGGTCGGGAAAATTGGTGAGAGTGTAAACACATGCAATCTGCAAAAATTTCTTAACGTTTACAGTGTTATGTCTAGAAAAGGTCTCAAGTTTCTGGTTCAAAGGTTGGGAAAATTAGGATGAGTGAAATACACGTGAAAATTTTAAAAATTTGTAATAACTTAACGTTTAAAATATTATAACTGAAAATCGTCTCACTCGAAGCAGTTTAAAAATTTTGAGGTGGAGTTTCATGTTCGGAGGTCGGGAAAAATTTACATTTAAAGTATTATGACTGGAAAAGGTCTCATTCGAAGCAGTTCATCAATGGTTATATCAGTAAATTTCTAGCATTCAAGTCAAGAGGTCGTAAAAATGTGGAAAACCGAAATACACATGCAAACGTAAAAAATTACAAATTTGTCAAAACTTAACATTTAAAGTGTTATGTCAGGAAGGTCTCATTTGAAGCGGTTCACCGATGAACAACCTGTACACATGTACAAAATGACTGAATAAAATAGTATTCGTCTTTTGCCTTATATTACTTATAATTTTCAGTTTGATAAGTCAATCCAGCCTTGAAACGTGTAGCGAATTTACTTCAAAATGTTCATTTTTTGTGATTTGGTTCTTAGTAGCTATTAATTTACCGCGAACCCAAAAAATGTCTAGCATCAACAAACGTTCGAACACAGAATTAACAAATCCGTTGATTAGGCGCCATTCAAAAGCGGGATGTGAGTGAAAACGCAGCACTTAAGCTAGGTTCAATAATCTTTGATTCAAAACTATATCAAACAGCTAAAGTATGCGTGAAATTGTTATAAGTCAAAATTGATGTTTGCCAAATCCAAAAAAAAAATATTTTTTACGTCATCTCATCATTTTATAATCCTTAAATTAATTACCATTAACAAGAATACAATGAAGAAATGCAATCTTTATCTCAGGCACTACAACAACAATGTGTACGGCTAAATATCTGTATACAAAATATAAAAAATAAACGATCGGTCGTATTGCAGGCAGCCACCCGATTCATGTAGGCGAATTTATATTCATTCCTATATAAAATAACCATTTAATGGCCATAATGAGGTGTTTTGTTGGCAAACAGTAATCATTTTTCACACATCTTATAAAAATGATTTTTATATTAAATATTTCTCGAATAATCATAAAATTTATATTTATTTGTTAATAAAAATTACTACTATTATTTTTTATTGCATTGCAAAAATATACGCGAAATAAAGTAATTTCGGTTTTGCATATTACAAAATTCGCATTTATTTATAAAAGAAAAAATGTTTATTGTGTACAGGTTTTTGTGTCGCGCAACTAAAATACTGAGATCAAAAATATTTCATGTAGGGATGCGCGCGAACTAAGATTTTCAAAAAAAAAAACTAACTGTAACGATCGAATGCGCTGCATTAAATCTTTATACATAAAATATATGAAGAACATAAAATCATAAAATTTAATAATAGACCGGTGAAAAGCTGTTTGAAGTTGGGTTCGCATTCAAGAAGATCGCGCGATCTTCACTTCTTAATAATAATTCTTTAATTTCTTTTTGATTATTTTCCATCTTCGATTTTGTTTTCTTTTATGTGTACCAAAATATATTCTCATCAATATTGTCTTATAATATATCTCAAACAGAAAAAAAATTGTCTTACAATAAATAATAACGACCACGAGAGCAAGCAATATAATCAACGATGTATATGTACAAAATAATTATAATTACACATGTACACAATAAATAAGAAAACTATTATCGTTTGCGATCATCAATAATTGAAGTGTTTTGGTTTGATCTAGATGCGCGAAATGTTCAAGAAATTCAATCAACATTTTATTGATCGATTGTGTTATAAATTTAATTAAAAAAAATTTTTGTATCTCATAGCTGCGATCTGATCCATAATATAGATGTATACAGTTATTATTAGAAATTGATTTAAAATTACTTGATTTGTACAGTGTTTTGATCTTTGGTTTATAAGAAATCACGCGGTAGTAAATATCATACATATAAGGAAGTTAACTAACTCATGCTTATGAGAATTCAAAGAGTAAGCAATCTACGTGATAAAAGATTTAATAAGATCAGATTAAAGATCTAGTTTTACTATGATCATTATGTAAAGATAGTTTTGATTAAGCTACAGAGGGTCGGTTTAAGGTACAGGCGCTAGATTTTACCACTTTAATTTTACGTCGTTTGAGTAAAAAAGACGCCAAACGAAATTTGCATCAATAATGTAGTGGAAGAGTAGAATTTTTGTACTCAGCACGGCAGGTCCCAGTAAGGTTGTTTTGTCGCTCCTCATCTCTTTCAAAATGCCAAATCTCTTCATGAAAGTCAAAATATTCCTTTGGCGTTGGTCTATGTGTACTATAAGCGGCAGAATCATTTGGATGAGTTCTATGTTGTGCAATAACCCGTAGGTCGGCTCTATATCGTTGATAATAACAACAGTACGTTGAAAAGCTTAATCCTCTCTTAGTTTATTAAATCGGGATAGCAGCAAACTCCATGCCATTTAATTATTGTCACTTGTCGTTGGCAAATGAGGGCTATAAGCTGGGATACATGTTTTAGAAGATGCGACTTGTGTAAATGTCATTAAATGAGGCTTAGAAGGTAAAGGGCGTCAGGTTAGAAGATCAGTATACCACCCAAATATCAACTTCATCCGCACGTGGTTCTCCCTACTAATCAAAAAAATAAAAAAAAAGGAATTTTAGGTACCCCCCAACTGCTCAGTTGACTAATTAACGAGTCCGGCTAGATGGATTCGTGGGTGCGTATGTCACTGCAATTCATTCAAAAATCAAAGATATATTGATCACCACCTAGACAAACACTGTTCGCGACTCAGCAGGAAAATTAAAATGTTAAACTATTGAGAAGACTTAGCGAAATAGAAAAAGATCACAACTTAGCAATGAAATCAATAAGTTAACAAAGGCCTAGGAAAAAACGAAGAGCATTCACAAATCAAAGTTAATGAAACTAGCGAACCAATGCCTGTACCTCAACAACACCAGCCACAAGAACAACGCAAGGTTGCAATGAAGACAAAGACACCGCCAATCGGTGACGGCTATAGAGTAGTGGCAATAAACACAAATGTTTGGAACATAAATACAAAAGATCCCGATGCAAGAGAGCTTTAGACATAAAGCTCATTGAAAAAGGTACAAAGTGGTATACCTACGAAGATAAAAGTAAAAGGGGGGAACTAAGGTTACGGCCAGAAAACTTTATCCCACCTGCAAGAATTAGGATATAATAGAAGACCTAAAGATTACGTCCCTTAAGCTAGCAGAACCCACACAACAGAACATTGCACGACAGTATGAATAATTATAGGTTAATAACAGGCTAATTAAAAAAATTTGGGTTCCACTCCTTCCAACTAAAACGATGGGTTCTGCATCCAGATGGCCAAATCACATAAAGACCCTAAAATTATTTGTATGTCAATTAATCTTATTTTTGGTTCTAATTTCCGTTTTGGTCCGACTTTCGATTTAGGTTCTGCTAGTTTGAGATTAGTTGATCTAAGGTTTGGTCATGAACGAGTGGAGCCCAAAATATTTGATGGCGTATTTGATTAGGTCATAATGAGCCTAAAATTATTTGTATGTCAATTGATCTGGTTTTACGGTCTAGTTTCGGTTCTGGTCCGATTTTCGATTTGGGTTCTGCTAGCTTTAGATTAGATGACATGGAGTTTGGTCAAGAACGAGTTGAGTCCAAAATATTTAATGGCGTATTTGGTTAGGTCATAATGAGCCTAAGATTGTGTGTCAACTGATCTTATTTTTGGTTCTAATTTCCGTTTTTGTACGATTTTCGATTTGGGTTCTGCTATAGCTTTAGATCAGATGATCTGAGGTTTGGTCAAGAACGAGTTGAGCCCAAAAAATTTTAATGCGGTATTTGATTAGGCCATAATGAGCCTAAAATTAGTTGTATGCCAATTGATCTTATTTTTGGGTCTAATTTCCGGTTTGGTCCGATTTTCAATTTGGGTTCTGCTAGCTTGAGATTAGATGATCTGAGGTTTTGTCAAGAACGAGTAGAGCCCAAAAAATGTGAATGAGGTAAATGATTAGGTCATAATGAGCCTAAAACTATTTGTATGTCAATTGATCTTGTTTTGCCTTCTAATTTCGTTTTTGGTCCGACTTTCGATTTAGGTTCTGCTAGCTTTAGATTAGATGATCTAAGGTTTGGTCAAGAACGAGTTGAGTCCAAAATATTTAATGGCGTATTTGATTAGGTCATAATGAGCCTAAAATTATTTGTATGTCAATTGATATTGTTTTGAGTTCTAATTTCGTTTTTGGTCCGATCTCCGATTTGGGTTTTGTTAACTTTTTCTAAAGCTTTAGCAGAACCCATCGTTTTAGTTGGAAGAGGTGGAGCCCAAAATTGTTGAATAGCATTTAATTATTATTAGCCTATAATTATTCATACTATCTTGTAATGTTCTGCTGCATGGATTCTGCGAGCTTAAGGGTCGTCAAAGATTGCAAAATTGCAAATTTTGCAATGCAAAACCAATGACCAACCAGTCATGCTAACATTCAACAAATGCGGAAAAATTGAAAGTATTTGTAATATCAAAGTAATAATCAATATGAGGGTTAAAATAGATCCACTGAAAACTAACATGAGATTAATACCTCAACCCAATAGGTGCGTAAAATTAAACTGCGCAACACGAGAGACCCCGTAAAGGGCAACACCCGGCCAACTATAAATGATGCAAAGTTGCGGTAAAACTGCAAAGATAAGGAAATGAGACGCGCCAATAGCCTCAAAAATATAACGTTCCAAGACAGAGGATTCCAACTAAAACAAAATTTATTTTTTTTTTTTTTTTGGAAAAGTCTGCAAATTTGACTTGAGACCATATAAAAAATTAAATGCAAAGAACCAACTCGACTCATAAAATTTCTTCAACTTACTTTTCAACCCGTCTTTGCTTAGTCAAATGACAAAAAGATGTTTAATTTTGTTAAAACTCGTGCACATCATGTTCACCGGCTCGTAACCATAATTTGTCCTGTGTTTATTTACTTGAAGAAACTCAGAAATCCTTAAGGTTCTGCACGCTCCTTTAATTTCAATAGACTCAATTAACTTCGGTGAATCGATTTCATTCAAATAAACACTTCAAAAGCTTATTTCTATTTGCCATGACTGTCAGATCGTAGGTTCTACATGCAGTGAGGTATGGCAGGTTCTTGCAGGTTAACGTGATACAGTAAGTCTTTTTCATGACCTATGCGAAGTACAATATCTTTATTGCCTTAATATCCTCAGTCCACCAGCTCGATGTGCTTAGAGAAACTCATATTTTCAACGAAAGTAACCCCTAGGTTTTTAAATTCATATACTATTTGTAGAGTGGTACCATTTATATGTATATGGTACTGTTGGACAACAGGTTCTCAGCAGGTTCAAAATATGTGCCTATGAATTACTTTGCTGATTCCATTAATAAAAATGGTGAAGACCCAAGGGTGGCTGATATTAATTCAGACCATTTGTTCTCCATTTCGATGTATTGAGAGTGGTTGCTTAAGTATGATTTAAACCAGGTTATGCAAACTGAATGCAGAACCCAAATTTGCTCAAGCTTTCTAAAATTGTATAATGACTGATGGAGTTAAAGGCCTTAGCGAAGTCTGTGTAAACCACATCAACTTGCTTGTGATTTTCTATTCTTTTATCGTGCTGCGGGTGAACTCTTTAAGGTTGGTTGCAGTTGATCTTTTTGGCATGAAACCATGTTGACTTTGTGGTATGAATCGTGGTAGCACGGTCCTGAATGAATTGCATATGACTGGCTCAAATAATTTAGAATTTGATGAAATTAAGTAAGTTATTCTGGTTATTTTCCACTTCTGAGGAAAAATGTTGTAGTCATGACTTTGAGTACAATAAGAATAACAAAATAAAACTTGCCTAAATTAACAAACAATAAAACCAATTGGCATTTATTCAAGAAGTTAGTGGAAGAGCGAACAAATTTCCGTATAACAATTAGAACAGGGTTGCAGCTGGAATATGAAATACAGAAGCATTCAATATTAGTTAGACAAGTTAAACTTGAAAACGAGTATACTCTGCAATAAAAACAATATCAGCAGGTATACCACAAGATAGAGTACTTGAACATATCCTGTTCGTCCTTTATACTAGAGTTTTACCGAAAGTGCAGGGTACTACATAGCAACATTCGCCGCAGCAGCTCCAAAATTCAGTTAACACTGTGAGAAAAATGGCTCATCTGACTGTGACTCTGAACTCAAACCAAATTCCATACGCAAATACAGCTAAACACCTTGGCATGACCCTCAAAGCTAATTTAGGAAATGTATTGGCTCATGGTTTGAAATTCTGAGCTCACAATACATAACAAATTGCTTCTATACATGCAAATGCTAAAACCTATATGGACCTGTGGTACCAAACTTTGGAGTTGTGCCAAAAAAACCAATGTACAAATGATCCTAATTTCAATTGTAATGTTGAATAAATTTCAAGTTCATCGTTATTTTTAATTATATTTGTCGATTTGATTAATCATAGCCGCAGCTCCTTCTCGATCTGTTTTTCTCTTGACTCCATAGAAATAAATATAAAGTATTTAGATCAGGAGACCTCGGTGGCCATGGAATGGTCCGTCCCACTATAATAGTGCGTAGTGACATGGAACTCCGTCTTGCTGCATCCTCATGTATTCACGCGTTTATAAAGACGCGGTATCAAGTTCATCCAAGTTACTTTGTAGGAAACCGAGATAGGCCTCTCGTTGATCCGACATGGTAGTTCAAATGAGCTAATCAATTTTCCATCGACTAATCTCACCCACCTGTGGGACGTGGAACGTGGCACTCCTGAATGTTGTGATAAGCGACGACTTATAGATAAGTCGTCTGTCATAATTGCATTTATAATATTTTCGTTTTTATCAAGTTTTTAGTCTAGATCTTCTAGCTCTCCTCGGGTGGCCAGGGACCTCGCCAGACTCTGTAATTAGAAAATCGTCTTCGATTGTGGACAGATTTGCAAAGGACACTAGATTGTTGACTGTTAATTTAAACATTTTAATCGTTAATAAACACAATTTACTTTACTCCGATGCTTGACCAGTTAATCGACTATCTGCCAGTACATTCACTCCAACCTTCATTCAACGTCAGCCTCACTTAAAATGAATTAAAATTTTTGGAAAACAAAAATACTTCACAACACCATTGTTTTTATTTGACAGAAGATATTAGAGTTTATAAAAATAATTTTATTGGAAAGGTATTTTTAGGATCTTATTAGAAAAAAAAGATAGAATCAAGAACATTAAAAATGAATTGTCTTTTGGCATAGACAGATTCTATATCTTTACTATAGTAAATCATCCAACCGGTTAATCGTAGAACCATTTGAACTATCCTTCAGCCAAAAAATGACGATAATTCAGATTCGGCTGCCGTCAATGAAGAGTAATTACTATAACTATATATTATCCAAAAAAGGCGGTAAAGAAGATTCACTTTAATAATTATCCGATAAATCACGGTTTAGAAATGTTGGTTGTAACGGTCGAAACAGCCAGTCGAAAAATGTTAGAAGAAAATCACACATAAATGGCCCCGCGTTCAAGATTTTCCCAATTAATCATCAATCTCACTCTTATCGATATAAGCCAATTGTCGTAGTAAGTAGTAAGTGTTCATTTAAATGGGCATGCGATAATGTATCAACATGCACGATTTAAAATCAATATTTGCTAAACATAACAACTATCAACCAAATAAAAAATGTACTTATTCCGCGTGTGGCATAACAGATAAAACGATCAAAACACTATCGACATGTACAAACGATTTATTGACAAATTATACATGTTTCAAATCAAAATCAAATAATAAGCAACAATTAATTGATTGATTATGTTCCTAATTCATAACTAAACAACGTTAATGTGTCCGCAGTAGATAAGATTAAATATTTGAGTACAATTAATATTGTTAACAAGTTGTGTTATGAGTATCTTATCTGGCCGATAAAGCTCCCAATCAATGAAATGACAAATATTGTTAATATGCTAACGGTTAATGAGTTTGCCCCACCATCGTTATCTTCCGGTTCTGGTTCCGGTTCCTCTTCTTTCTCGCCTTCCCGAATCAATGCCACTTCTTTAGCGAGAACATCCCTAAATTCCTCTGATCGTACTGTATTCCAGTTCACAACCACTTGCGCCTTAGAAATCTGAACGGAATAATCTTCATGCATCGTTTCATATTTTTTGGCCAATGATATAATCTAAAATTAATCGGATTAAAAAATATCTAAACAAATAAATCCAGTTTGCTTTACCTTTTCTAATCGCACTTCTGTGGTAGTAGACCAAAACAACTCAATAACAAATTGCATTGCATAGTGGAAATCATAAATTTCTGACACACGTTCTGATTGCTCCTCGAGCACCGTATAGAACGTGTCCAAAGCTTCAAAATTATTTTTAATCAAATTCTCGAAAATCAAGTACCGAACGTATCGATCCAAATTAATAGTAATGTCCTTGTACACTTCACCATTATCGGTCATTAAAATATCCAATAAATATTGGGTGTGTACCGGGTTCTCAGTCATTCCAATCATATCGGTGTAATAGTTTTTCTCACTACCTCCGTCGTTAATCCTGTTGAAAACTTCCCAAAATATGGTCTCATTACACATAATAAACCCGTACATTATAAGATTATAGCCAAGATCGGATTCATATGCGGACTCTATTTCTTCCGGATTCGAATAATATTTCTCAAATATTTCATTTGCATCTTCCAGACATTCTTTAAGATGCATGCGGCATGCAAATTTTGTTATAGTATCCCGGAGGCTTATCTCATCAAAATCTAGTTCATGCACTGGTCGTGTAACACGTATCCGTTTATAAATATTTCGTAACTGATGCCGCATAAATATCGTGTAATTTGTATACACGTCGGACGCATACAAATTCGTCTCAATCTCGTAAAATTCGTCGCTAAATAGTAATCTGAATGGATATGTGCTTTTCTCCTTGTGTAGATAACTGGCGGCTGCAAATGCTACATCGAGTGACACACGATTCTCGTAGCCGAATAAAAACGCGTCAGATACCAAATGACCTCGATTTAAATAGGGAATTTTTTCGTGATCCGCAGACAATTGTGCAGCGAGTAATAACCAATTTTGATGGTCGTAGATGGTGTGATAGTAGCCACTTTGGTTTATGTTGAATAAAATCCATTCGGCGGAGTCAAGTTCGTCGCTCAAATCGACCTCGACTGAATGAATTCCTTCAATCCAACCTTTCGGTTTAGTCGACCAGTCTGTTTCACTGTTTTCGGTTATATAATTATACGGCACCCACCATGTCGTTTCATCCGAACCCCAATCATAAATATTATGTTGAACCAATGTAACTTTCCCGGAGTCATAGTCACGAGTAATAGTTACCATAGGAGATCCCGCTTCCGAAAGCCATGTATTCATAATTGTGGAAAAATGGTAGCCAGATGGTAAAACATCATTTTCGTGAGCAATATTAGTTAATTCCTCAAAGAACTGGGCCGTGCTTATTGGCACGTTACGATAGTCAACTACCAAATTTTGTAAAAATTTGTGAAAAATCTCTTCGGTTACAACATTTTGCAGCATGTACATAAATTCGGCGGCTTTCCATTCATATGACCGATCAAATAGATACCGTGTCATTTCAACACCTTCGAGCTGATAATACATTCGTTTGTAAGACATAAAATTGTACAGCTTTACCAGAAACGTGTCCATGCTTTTTAAATACGCGAAATCTGTGCCAAGAATCGAGTACTCAAGTAGAACAGAAATTCCTTGTGTGATCCATGCGTCTTCCCAACTGCTTGGTGTAACTATATTTGAAAAATATTGGTTCGACATTAAACGCGCAGTTCGTCTTATGATCTCTTCACGTTGTAGGAGATTTGCCGAAGATTCGCAATAATAGTACTGGTAATCATTAAGCACTAGACCATAAGTTCCGATTTTTATATAAAAATCATCATATTGAGGCACTTCACTAATTTGGACCAAATCAAGTTCGGCACCCAAATATTTTGCCAACTCCCCAAGTATTTTATCTTCGACCTCAATCACCAATTCAACATCATTACTATCGTGCGTCTCGTCGTAATAAGCGACGTAATTAAATTTTTTATCAACAGTCGTGCTTTTAAATTCCGAAATAACAAATCCGAATGAATGTACTGATAGCAGCGGTGTTGTCTGAAAAGTTGTAATTGTTTCTTCTAATTCATCGTCTCTCAATTGTGACTCAATTGGCATATTAGAGATAGCGTTGTATTTGTTACCATGAACAATTGTTAATTTCATGCGAGCCTTATAGAACGGCTCATCATAACATGGAAATGCTTGATGTGCATAGTTAGGCATAAAATTTGTTGCTACCATATGCGTCTCGGGATCATACCAATCCTCCCCTTGAAAATATACTCCTTTCGCCGCACCATCAAAATATGTCACAAAATTTATAACGACTAAATATTTTTTGCCAACCTCTAGTACAAAATCTTCATCTTCAACATCGATCGTGAGCTGCGCCCAACCATTTTGTAAATTAATCTCATTTGTTGGGATTTCCGCCGACCTTACACCATCTTGGAGTTCGTATAGATGGGCTTGGTAGTCGAGTGCAATAAAAACGAAATCGTAACTAAGTCCAATTTGATTTGTCTGTTCTGCGACACCAATCTCGATTTCGACACGCCCGTCAAAGTTCTCGTTTTCCCAAGACTGTGTCGCATTTATCCACAAATTATATAAAATCGGATAGGTTGAGGCAGGCAGACATTGAACAATTTCAATCGAAAATATGGTTAGCACAAGCACTTTTAATATCATTTTTACCAAATAAATAACATCACGGTATAAAGTTTAAATGAATACTGAAGAAGCGAACGGATAACAGTTTCAGAAATATCCAATCTATATGACAATTATGTAAACCATTTTAGCTAATCTTAAAAACGTAAATTTTATTTATTATCAAACACTTTGCGGAGTACATTAAAATTTTCGTCGCTTTATCGCTATCTTTGTCAAAAGGCTCTTCAAGTAATTGACAAGTGCCATCAAGTTTTCGTTATACTCGTAGCAACGATAATGGTAAATTGCATAATTAATGGTAAAACATATTTTTTTTAATATGTTTACCACTTTCCAGTAAAGAAACATCAGTACCTCATACCTAATCACTAGAAAGTGTAAAAATCACCGTTTGACAATTTATCAATTACTTACGTAAATTTAGGTTCTCGTATCTACAAAAATTTATTTAAAAATTATCACAATTTGTTCAAATATTTAGAACTTTTAGGCATCCACTTGGTTATCTCATGACCTTCTTATCAAAGTGCGACATTTTGATAACCAATTGTATCCGGATTCATTATGTCGACATGGTCATAACTTAATCATGATAAATTTATCGCAGAGTCTCTTCTTCAAATACCTTGCTCCAGGCCTAGATTAACGAACATTCTAAACTATTTGATCAGATGTATTCACTCACAGCGTTTTACGTCTCTTTACAATTTAACATAGTTTCACGAGTAACATGCTCTCCAATACTTCTCTCAATCAAACTTGGCTTGCTCTGCAAACCGTGGACATTTGAAAATATATGCTCGACTTTCTCCAGTACTTAAGTGCATTTTGGACAATTATGACTGTTATCGTGTTTGTACTTAAATAAATGCACTCGGAAGCAGCCACTCGGTTGCCGTTTCCTCTCAGGCAAGATTATACTCCTGTCTGCAATACTTACTACGCTGCGATGGCTGCATTCCTGTGATATCTTCACTTCGCCAGCGCTAATTGTCTTCCTCTGTTTATATTCGGCATTATTCGAAACAGTGCGTTACTTACAACGACGTCATTTATTGCAGCAGAACCATTGGTCCTATAAAGATACCTAATCACTGATTGTGAAGTAACAGTGCATTCGCTTGAATCCAGAGTTACCGTCTCCTTTACCTTCCTGCTAGAGTTCAGTACCGAGTTTGTCTTCTTCTCAGCCAATTGTTAACCCATTTATTTATTTATTTTAGACAAAAATTCTCCAAACTTGACTTGAGAGGACATATAAACACTTAAAGACAGAGAAAATATATATTGTCTTGTTAAAAAATAATTAAAAGGTCGACCCAAGCAAAATCTTTCGGTAAGCAAAAGCCAGAAAAATTATCATTTTTTTTAAAACTCGTGCACTGACTGCAACCAGTGGAGGATCTCGCCTACAGATCCAGATTACCTCTGTATTCGACAATCTGGAGCCTTAACATGTCATCTTAAATAAAATGTTCCCCAGCACATATCTTTATGAAACACCACCCGTAATAACGTATTTCAAGGTACCACCGTCTATTTCAATGTAAGGATTCCGTAGCAGGATCCTTATGTCGTCCTCGATAATATCTAACAGTTTTATCTTTGGAGTTTTCGTCGACGTAGTGCATCGCTAATGCACTTTCATCGGGTCATTTTAACGCTTTCCTAACATTTAAGGTAACAATTGCACGGCTATCGCATTTTGGTCAACCTCTTTGACAAAGTTAGTGGCATCAATTGTTAAGTGTCCTTTCTGAAGCCATACTGGTGTTTCGCTAAGTCATGAGACATTACAATTTCCTTTCAGCCTTACAGAAATCACATGATCACTGGAGCATACAGAAAGATCTGTACGACGATGGATCTTCTGGTGGTCTTTTGCTAATCGGTATCAGCACTAATTAGTGCTTCTTCCATCTTTAGAGATATTCACCTTCTCTTAAGCAGGGATCGAACACATTTGTAAAAATTAGGGTATTGCTACTAACTAGGTATATGTTTTCAGACCTGGGTGTAGTGTTACTTCAAAGTCTCCTGATAGCCTTGACCACTTTATCGAAGGTTCGGTTGATATTCGTTCGTTGTCAAGTACTGCTATTCCGCTGGACGAATTATGTTGTTGTTACGGGAACAAAAAAGTTATAATATTGCGCATAATTCTGGGCAAGTGCGGGAGCCTTTTTCATTACCGTTTGGTAAGGTCGACCTCTTGACTCTCTATCGACTTCTTCGCACAGCTCGAATGAATTTTAACTCCAAACCAATAGATAGCGTTACGACGATTACCTAATACTCTTCTCGTCATTGCTATATCACAGGACTTTGTGATGACCTTCCTAATTTGAGATGCCTTATGAACATGAACATATTCCCGCCGAAATGTTTGGACCTCCAATCGGCCGTCTCTGATATAGTTCGCTATATTAGAACTTTCTACGGAAATGCTGCTACTAATTCACGATACATCAGTTATTGATGTGGCATTACCTCTGCAGAATATTGGTATGTCTCCAGTATTTAACCGAACAATCTTTACTGTGGCAAAAGCTTCCAATAAAGCATCCCCTTGATCGTTCGATACTCTGCTGACTTATTCAGTAGACCAAGCAATAAAGCCCCAATAACACGCTCGGCTAAGCGTAGCAATTCTACTTATAAATACCGTCGATTTTCACTCTTACGAAGCCAGACTCCCTTCAACTAGTGCATTGCGGAATGTCCGTTGACTGCAAGTTCAGATGGCGGTCCTACCACATATGCGTGTGTCCCAATAGCTTCCTCGTGGTTTCTTAATTTTTCTTGCAAAATAGCGACGTCTCCTCTCATTTCTCGCAAGCAGTCTTGTCAAGCAGATGTTGTGCCACTTCACAATAATTAAGAATTAATTATAACAAAATCGTATTCCATATTATTTTTAACACCTTCTAGTATTTCCGACATCTGAACCCCCGTGGAATGGTCGGTAGACATTTCCCGGCAACGTGTCCATAGTCCAAACATTTAAATCACCTAGTGGCGACCATTTTCTTTCTTACTAAGCATAGGATACCCATCCAATTCTAATTTTTGCCAATTCTAATTTGCCCCCCCCCCCCCCCTCCCCTAGAGCACTAGGAAGGCTGATCAAAGCTACATGGGTTCTACGATATCCGGATGCCATTTTCTTCACTTCAAACATACTGAGCTCTCAAATCTTCTTTCTAGGGAAGCCCGCACTTCGTCCACCGTTGTAACTTCATCGGAGTCCTCGATTTCTATAAGAGCTTCATGGTTTAAAGACTTTATATAGCGTCCTGACCAATAATAATCTCAAGCTTGGCTTGGTATCCTATGGTCATTTTTTAGTTGCCGGTATTTCGCAGCTCTAGCAAAGGGACTCTCTTCGTAGTTCTGTAGATGTGCTTTACATTTCCCCCAAGACAAATAAGCTCAGGGTCCAGTTATGAGATATCCTTTGTCACTATAATCAGTAGCGCATCTGAAAGAGTAAATTTTTTACATCTCTAAGCACTGCGTTTCTTGAATTTTACTATCTTCCATTCATTAGTTCGGGTTTTTCCTGGTTTCCGACTTCCTTGTTTATAAGGGTCTCTGACATTCGAGGTGCCTGCAGGTCATTTTGGGAAGTAATTTGAGGAGCGGTTTAAATTTCTTCATTTACCTACTTTCATCAGTCTTAGATCATGTGGGCCACTTTATTTTGCTGGATTCCACTAGTGGTGCATTTTCACCAGTAGCTTTCTCCGGTTCCTATTTCTTGTTCACAATTTGTAGATGAACTAAATTTTCCTTTCTCATTGCTGATAGGTGAAGTTTTTCACTCCGTTTCCGATACATTCATCTTACTAATGACTGAACCATAGAGTGTGCTAGTGGTGTTTCTCATCTTCTTTGCACATTATTTCTCCCCTCGGTAGCACATTATTTCTCCTTGACAATCTCCTTTACTTTCCGCCTTGTTACCTCTCAGAGAATGCAATGAAAAACAACTCTTGAATGTACTAGCCACCGCATCTTTCTTCGGAGATGCACAGATTTACCCATCCTATCTATTCTTTAGTAGACATATCTGTCACAACGCTTGCTTAAGGGTGCTTGCTCACTCCCTTCAGACGGTACTAGGTTTCATATTCGCTGCACCTCACTAAACTCTCAAAAATTCTGTTTTCAGTAATTTTTTCACAAATCCACCATTTTGATTCTGCCGGTAAGCTATTCCTTTGATACACAATGCATGTGTGTCTCATATCACTCAAAAGGACTTGCAGTACGTTTTTCATGATGACATAGACAAATTTTTTTCAAAATCGATTATGATCGTATATTGAGATTTTATTTTTCTGAGACGTTTTGTGATCAATTTTCTTTCAAAGAATTTGTGCTGATTCCCAATTTCCCGTGAATTTTACGGGTTTGTCAATTTACAGAAAGAAGTTCTGAATTTCTCGCACGGTTTCAGCTCCACGCACTTGCATTTTTGGAAACAGGGACCTTCGAAACCTCGAGAAAAATAGTCTTGGATCAGGTATGGAATTTGTATATTTAGGGAATACCGATATTTGGAATATCTAAAACCGGTATTGCGGTATTAAAAAATCGTTCGGTAACCCGGTATTTCGGGTTTTGGTATATCGGTATTGCAAGCCTTAGTTAAAAGAAGAAAAGTTATAATACCACGTCAAAGTACACATTGCAAACCCATGGCAACTGTAACTATATCGGACAGATTTGGAATTCCAAGACCATATCGAAAGAAATTAGGGTTGTAAAAAGAAGTAAACACCCCTAACAGCAGGACGCCCATAATAGCAGGAAATTTCGCTGTTATTCTTACAACTGTAAGAGGAGATTTTAGAATTACCATCAGTCCTCTTCATCCTCTTTCCTTAATTAAGCGATATCGTTCCTAAGATGTGATGCCATTTTTTTATATTTCACAAGTCTTTCAACTTTGGCCGTATTTTCATGTCTCTTTCAAGTTGTTGGAATTTATTTGTCTAATCGGTATAGGAATAGTTGGATCATCCTAGAATATATTAAGCCAGCCTCGTTAGAGGTGTACTCATTGCTCAATTTAACATGATAGAAGTTATTTGTTCAGTTTAAATTTTTTATGACAAATCAACTCAATCTAGAATGCCGGAAAATTCATTTTTTGTCCTTTAATAGGCAAAATACCAACCGAATTTCATTATCAAAATCGAAATGTTTCACCCATAATCTATCGACAATTCACCTCAAATGACAATTTGCAGATAAAGGTGATTCACTGAAAATATGTCATCATTTGAATAGGCGCACATTCTTTTTGAACATTATTGAAAAAAAAAATTAAAAGAGAGCTGTTCGAGTGCCAAAAGTCCAATTTCTGGAAATTTAGGGTTGTCCGTTTGTTCACAGGTTTTGGTTTTCTCTCGGCAAGGTTTTATTTGAATATGAATTCCGGATGTAGCTCTGAAAAATTGAATGGCAATTACGCTTTTCTCAAGCGATTATGATGGAGTTGAATGTGTAGGATGGTAATGGAATTCTTAAATAGTTAAAACTAAAAGTTTTTGACATATACAACACCAGGATAAAATTTGGTATGCTTCATAGAAACTACGAGCTAGGACATTTCTTAACCGAATATAGAGAACTTGGGTATGTATAATAGAAAAGGAATTTTAAATTAATTCTTGGAAAAAGTTCTGGAATATGGGCATCTTAGGTTTACCTTACCGAATCCATCAAGTTGTCCTTACAGCAAGCATATGACTTGATCAGTCGAGACAGTTCATATTCTACTCTTGGAATTTTACAAATTTCACGCCTTAAAAATTAATTTCAATCTAAGATAGACAATTTGCGCAGTTGATCATATTCCAGATTTCCAAAAATCATTTTAGAATCCCATATCCATTGGACATGTCCAATTTCATCATCGTTTGTCATATTCCAAAACTTCTTTCAAAAACTTGTGTGAAACTTGTCGTTTATTCGGTAAATTGTCGTTTTTGTGAATTGTCATGCAAATGGTAGCTCAACCAATCCTTCGATAACGATACTGGTATTCCGTTCTAAAAACTGAACTATAAACAACAGCTCTAAATTTCTGCTCCCTTGCTAGTACCTCTGTTTAGAGACTGATCTACTATGGTTACGCTAGTCAGTTATATGTACGAACCCGGTGAACAGCAAAACGATTCGCTTAATTATCTCAAAATGCATTCGCAGGCCAAGATTAAATTGTTTAGTTCATTTCAGGAAGAAAATTATTTAATCATTAATGATTTTCAGAAGCAACAGAACCATTCTAAAGCAAAAGAATTATTGTACTCCGTGCAAAATTGCAACCATTTAATACATCAAATACCTTTGCGGTTATGTCATTCAAACTTGAAGCTACTCGTATCTTCTCATTAAGGATTGTAGCGTCATCTAATGTGAAAATAAGGTTTTTCGATGGCCTACACTCTGAAGTTTCATGCGGTTCCATGAAGTTCCAAAATTCATGGGCAGACCTCCAAGAATAAATAGCAGACAGATCGACCCACAAAATATTCCATTAACCATTTCTTATAGAAAATCAAGTGAATTACGCTGAGCTAGAGCATTTCATAATAGCAAATGTGTCTTCAGCTTGATAGCAGAAAAACAAACGTTGATCCATTGCAGTTATCACAAGTGGCGTTGAAACTCTTAATGTATGTCTACCAAATCGAGTCAATATTTTAGTAATAGATATGGAACAGATGAGTTGTTGCTGGACATACTCATGTGATAATCGTTTGACAACTCATAATTAAACAACGTTTATGTGCACTAAACGTCCAAATGCGTCAGATAAGATTAAATTTGAGTAATTTTGTCATAAAACTAATGATTTTGCAAAATCATCACTTACACTTAAAGTTAAGTACATACATAATATTATTGTTAACAAGCAAATTTTCGAGTATCTAAGAAATTAATCTAACGATCATTGGTAAAATCAATATTGTTAAAATGCTAACGGGTAGTGATGGCGCGCTTCCACCGTCATCTTCAGGCGTGGTTGGTTCGGGTTCCTCTTCCTTTTCACCCTCCTGTATTAATTCCACTTGCCTAGCGAGAACATCTTGAAATTCTACCGATCTTTCGGTGTTCCATTTCACAACAACTCGAGCCTTAGATATCATAACAGAAAAATCTTGTGTTGCGGTCTCATATTGCTTCGCCGCTGCTATAAGCTGGAAATGTTAAGGTTATATAATACTCTTATAATGCGAAAATATTTAAGTGCTTACCTTCTCTAATCGCTCCTCGGTGGTAGTGGCTCTAAATAATGATTGCACAATTTGCTGTGCATAATGGAAACTATAGATTTCATCTACTAGTTCGGCTTGCTCTTCTAAAATCTCATAAAACCTTTCCAATACCTCAAGGTTATTTTTAATCAAATTACCGTAAATAATATACCGAACGTATCGATCCAAATTAATCGTGACACCATTATACGTCTCCCCGTTTCTGGTCAATAAAATATCCAACAAATACTGCGTGTGTACCGGATTCTCAGTCATTCCAATCATATCGGTGTAATAGTTTTTCTCACTACCTCCATCATTAATCTTGTTGAAAACATCCCAAAATATTGTCTCATTGGACATAATAAACCCATACATCATAAGATTATACCCGAGATCGGATTCATATGCGGACTCTATTTCTTCCGGATTCGAATAATATTTCTCAAATATTTCATTTGCATCTTCCAGACATTCTTTAAGGTGCATTCGGCATGCAAATTGTGTTACTGAATTCCGGAGACTAATCTCGTCGTATTCTAATTCCTGAACCAGGCGAGTAGCTCGTACCCGTTTGTAAATATTTCGCATTTGATGTCGCATAAATATCGTGTAATTGGTGTATACATCGGACGCATACAAGTTCGTGTCGATCTCGGAAAATTCATCGCCAAATAATAAGCGGAACGGGTATGTGCTTTCCTCTTTGTGCAGGTAACTAGCGATTGAAAATGCTACATCGAGTGGTACTCGTTTCTCGTAGCCGAATGAAAATGCATCGGACAACAAATCACCACGATTTATATAAGGAATTTTTTCGTGATCTGCAGATAATTGATCGGCCAGCAATAACCAATTTTGATGATCGTAAATGGTGTGATAGTAGCCACTTTGGTTAATATTGAATAGAATCCATTCGGTTGAGTTTAATTCCTCGCTCAAATCGACCTCGACTGAACTTGTACCCTCTATCCAGCCTTTCGGCCTACTCGAATAATTGTTATCATTGCTTCCGATTATATAATTATAGGGAACCCACCATGACGTATCGTCTGAACCCCAATCAAGAATACTACTAACGGTTAATGTTATTTGTCCAGTGTCATAGTCACGAGTAACAGCTACTACAGGAGAACCTGGCTGATCAAGCCACGTAGTCATAATTGTGGCAAAATGGTAGTCGGAAGGTAGAACATCATTTTCGTGTGCAATATCAGTTAATTCTTCCAGAAACTGAGCAGTGCTAATAGGCACGTTTCGATAGTCCACAACTAGTTTTTGCAAAAATGTTTGGAAAATTTCTTGGGTCACAATATTTTGCAACATAAACATAAATTCAGCAGATTTCCATTCGTAATTTCTATCAATTAAATTACGTGTCATGTCCACGCCACCAGGCACATAATAAACTTTTTTGTAAGACATAAAACTGTATAACTTTATAAGGAAAGTATCCATGCTGTTTAAATAGGCAAAATCCGTACCAAGAATCGAGTACTCAAGTAGAACAGAAATTCCTTGGGTTATCCATGCATCTTCCCAACCATTCGGTGATACTATATTTGAGAAGTACTGGTTTGATATTAATCTGGCAGTTCGCCTTATGATCTCCTCACGTTGGAATAGAGTGGCCGACGATCCGCAATAATAATACTCGTAGTCGTTAAATAATATGCCATACGTTCCTATTTTAATATACATACTGTCGTATTGTGGTACTTCACTAATTTGCACTAAATCAAGTGCGACGCCTAAATATTTTTCCAACTCTCCAAGTATTTTATCTTCGACGTCAATCACCAATTGAACATCGTCAGTATCATGCGTTTCATCGTAATAAGCGACAAATTTTAATTTTTTATCAGCAATCACATTTTTCAATTTCGAAACAGCAAAACCGAATGAATGCACTGATAGTAACGGGCTCCTTTCAAACGTAGTGGTTACAACGCCATTTTCTTCGTCCACGGTTTGCAATTCAATTGGCATGCTCGCAACAGCATTGTATTTGTCACCATGTACAATCGTTAATTTAATACGAGCTTTATAAAACGGTTCATCGTAACACGGGAATGCGAGATGAGCGTAGTTTGGCATAAAATTTGTCGCGATCATTTTCTTTTCGGTGGTATAAAAATCTTCACTTTGGAAATAAACTCCTCTCGCGGCACGATCGAAATATGACACAAAATGTATAATAACTAAATAATTGTTGCCAATTTCTAGCACAGCATCTTCTTCCTCGAGCTCGATTACACATTGATTCCAAGCATTTTGTAACTCAATTTTTTTCGTTGGTATTTCTCTAATCTGCTGACCACCTTGTAATTCGTATAGTTCGGCCTGATAGTTCAGCGCAATAGAGGAGAACGTGTAACTGAGAAAAATTTGACTTGTCTGTTCGGCAATTCCAATCTCGATTTCAATTCGACCATCAAAATTCTCGTTCTCCCATGACTTTGTCACATCCATCCACAAATAGTACGATATCGGATAGGTAGTAGCAGGCAGACATTGGACAATTTTGATCACACTTATGATAAACACAAACTCTTTTAAGAACATTTTAATAAAACAGACCTTTGCGTTAAAGGTTGAGCGATTACTGAGGAAGCTTTACTATACATAAGCTGTTTTTAATAATTTGTTTAATCAAGATACTTGAACTCGTATCATAAATGTAAATTTTATTTATTATCAGTCGCACTTAACAAATTATAAATTCAGATCTCTAAAGTATATTTTAAGTGTATATACAGGACACTAGCTAAAATGATATTGGTAAAATTTGCTTTTTTGAATCGATACAACTCACACTCACCATTATGAAGATTTCACAGCGCGCAAATAGCTTTTCAAAGCTTTTTTATTTATAGTAATCGGATCGGTGATAATAACACATCTGTTATTTTGTTGGTATTTCTCTCAATTGCTGGCCACCTTGTAATTCGTATAGTTCAGTCTGTTGCGCGCAATAGAAACGTACTCGTAACTGAGGAAATTTGATTTGGCTGTTCGGCAATTCGAGTTCGGCAAGTACGATATCGGATATAGTAGCAGGGGAGACATTGGATAATTTTAATAACACTTATGATAAACACAAACAGTGTTAAGAACATTTTAATAAACCAGACCTTTGCGTTAATGGTTGAGCAATTACTGAATCAAAACCCTAGCATTTATATCAGAAACCTAAATTTTATTTATTATTAAACGCACTTAACGAATCACGAAATGTGATCAATGAAATAAATATAAATGTATATAAGTTAATGGTTATTGACATCGCCCCGCCACCATCATCGCCGTCGTCTTCGTCACTATCACCGTCATCTCCATCGTCGGGTTCCTCGATACGCCCATCTAAAAGTCTAGAGAGCACGTCCTGAAATTCTGGAATCCTTGCCGTGTTCCATTCAATCGTTCGGTTAGCTAGTTCTATTTCGTATTCAAATTCTTCGTAATAATCGATTTTGTATAATTTTGCAACACGCAACAACTTTTCAAAGCGCTCTTGTGTAGTAATCGGATCGGCGACCATTTGCACTAAATATAAAGCATCATATCCATACATCTCTAATACCCGAGTATGCATATCTTCTAAATACAACAATGCCAAATCCAATGCATACTCATTATTCGTAACAAGCGCTTTAAAAAGAAGGATCCGAATGTCAGTTGTAAGATTAACCTTGTGCCCAAATACCGAGTCACCATTTTTCGTAATAATAATATTCATTAATCGGTTGATGTACACTTGATTTTGCGACACTCCTATCATTTCGACAATATTAAAATACACGTTATTTTGAGTGCCTTGATTAATCCGTTCGAACATGTAAGCAAACTCTTCTTCATTCGCTAATATAAAACCATACTTGAGAAGCGAGAATCCAAGGTCTGATTCATAGTCCAGCGCTGCTTGGGTAAAAATCAAGTTATCTGCATATTTGTAGTATTTGACCAAAACGTTATGCGCATCCTCGAGGCATGCTTCCAGTTGCATCTTACAAGCGAATCTAGTAAGACTTGCGCGTAGACTTAATTCATCGTAACTTAATTCTGCAGCATCTCGCGATACACGTACCTGGTCGTACATATTCGCCATTTTAGTTCGCATGAATAGTGTGAAATTCGAATACACCTCTGTACCAAATATATTGTCTACGAATGTGTTAAACTCCTCGGTGAATAAAATTCGGAATGGAAATGTACTGGTCTCATTATTTAAATAGTTTGCCGTTTCGAATGCAACATCGTATGTAGTGTAATTTAAATATCCGAATTTGAATGCATCGGTTACCAAGTGACCGCGATTTATATAATGAATTTTTTCGGGATCCGTCGATAGCTGTTTTGCTAGCATCATCCAGTTTGTATGGTCATATAAGGTGTGGTAAAATCCTGTCTGCTTTACATTAAACAATATCCATTCGTTAGATTGTAAATTCCAACCGAAATCTAACTCTTTTGATCGCGCTCCTTCCAGCCATCCATTAGGTAGGGTACTCCAGGAATATCCCCCATTTCCTGTAATATAATTGTATGGTAACCACCAAATTGGATCCTCTTCGGAGAACGGATAATCAATGTAGTTTAAATAGTCGTCTTGCTTTAGTGTTACAATTCCTGTTTCATAATCTCGCGATACTTCGAGAATTGGACTAGCATCAGCTATCAGCCAGGTTTCCATTATAGTGTTAAAATCATGATTAGTCGAAAGCACTCCAGTTTCATGGCCCACCCGAGTTAAAACATCAAAAAATAATTTTGTGCTGACTGGAGCGTTCCGGTACTCCGAAAGTAAAGTTTTTAGAGCAAGTTTAAAAACATCTTCCGTCAAAACATTTTTAATCATGAAAATCATTTCAGTTGCCTTCCATTCATAAAGTTCAGTTAACAAAAATCGCGTTAAATCGGGCATATCTACTTCCCGAAATGCGACAGTAAACTCATACATATTGGTATACAGAGGTACCAGTATATTATCCATGCTCTTGAATTCGGGATAAACCGTATCAACTATGTAGTATTCAAATAGAATGGAAAGGCCTTGCATATACCATGCATCATCCCACCATTCTGGGGTGATTAAATTACCAAAAAACTGATAAGCCATTAGTCGAGACACGTGCCTTATCACTTCATCGTGTTGAAATCTGCTCGAAGTTTCATTGATGTAGTAGTACCGCATACTAAAATAAAATATAACGATAACTTTATTTCAATTAATCGCAATAAAATTCACCTTACTCATTAAGAACTAGACCTAAATTTCCAATTTTCGCGCTAGCATAATCAAACTGTGGCACGTCTTTAATTTCAGGTAACCCTAAATCGGTATCCAAATAGGTTTCGAGGGCATTCAATATTTTCTCACTGGCCTCGAGTGCCAAACTAACTTCCTCCTTGTCATGTGACGGATCATAGTATGCCACAAATTTAATCTTTTTAGCAGAAACCGTGGCTTTAAACTCAGTTACAACGAAACCAATTGAATGGGGTGATAACGGTGGTGTTGTCTCAAACCTTGTTGTTGTCACAGTATTAACTGTCGCAGATGTTTCTATGGGCATATTGGAGATAGCACTATAATTGGAACCATGCACTATTGTCAATTTATATGTGGCTTTAAATTCTGGTTCATCGTAGCATGGAAATGCTTGTCGAGCCGAAACTGGTACAAAATTTGTGGTTAATACTGAAATTTGGTTTCCATCTCTCGTCCGACCTCGTCGAATATATAAACCGTCTGCAGCCGAATTCACCCATCCATCATATTCGAATGTTAAAATGTAAATTTTGCCAACCTCAAGGATCGCGCCATCATTCGCCAACGTCACATATACTTGCTCAAATGCATAGGATTCATCTATATCGATGGGGATTTCAATGCGTACACCATCCCGTACCTCATACAGCTTGACAACTCTCAAATCAAGATTTAATTGATTTACAGTGAATTCGTTCGTCTCTTCGCGCACATTTAATTCAATCTCTGTCCTAGCGCTAAACAATTCGTCTATGAACACTGTTTGGGTATCGATCCATATATCATATGACACGGGATACACTTTCGATGGTAAACGATTTGGATTAATTTGTGCCAATACTTCATTCAGTGTAATTACCACCAAGAACACTTTTAATATCATTTTAAACATATGATGATATATTTCACTTTGAATTTTTAATCACAACTGAGTCCGAATTTGCTCTATTTTCTAATACCCTATCAATATTGAGGCAATATGACGCACAAAATAATGATTGAAAATAAACTGGCCTTTTATTATCATATTCGTAGCTATTTACAAAGAATTAGACGATATACTTAACGGATTTTATCATATGCAGAAAAATCATAAATTCATTTAATGTTCGTAAACACTTAACATAATCTTATCGAAGTGTCACGGTTATATGAACAATTAAATTTATTATCAGTATTTCTATAATTACTAGAATAAGTTTCAAGCTGACCAGTTTAAGCCTGGGTATAAGTTTAAAAATTCCTTGCGATGAGTTTGATAAATTTCTAACATAAAGTTGGATTGTTTTAGACATAGATATTCCAGCTAATCGTAATCTAGAAAGCTTAATAGTAAGAACCACTCATGGGTTTTCATTTGATTTTAAAAACTGGAAGTGTGTAATTGTTCAAATTAACATCCACCTAAAATGAAAATTAATTCCCTGAAACAAGACTTACCTTACCCACATTAATAATTATTCCCCTTTTTGAATGATAAAGTCTAATTAGAAAATTAAGTTAATTTAAAGAAATATTGTAAATAATTATCTTAATAAGAAATTTGGGTTATTCTGGGTAATAGCCATATACTGTTTTTACATCTTGGTGAGGTTACCAAGACGTTGAAAGTTTATGCGTCAACAAGCGAACACTTAAGAGCTTAAATTACGTGCTGTTTGTATCATTTCGGCTAGTGCTACAACCACCAACATTTTATAGGCTTCTCGTCACATATAAACAACTGATCTCTAAAATGTCAGTGGTCATACCGCTACCCTAAATCGTCCAAACGGAGCACAACTTTAGTTCTTAAATTTTCGCTGGTTGAAGCTATTTGGTTTCGAACTAATGAAACTTGAATTCTTTAATTTAAAAAATTAAATTAAAGATTGCGTTTCATCAGACTGCAGTGACCAAACTCCAAAAAATATTGAAAATACTTTGCACTTACATACAAAGTATAATCACAATGCCTTAGCGAATTATTTTGTTTCGCTACGCAATTGTCCACCTCTTCGTAACATCGAATTTTAATGTATTTGACGCATACATGCGATTTCTATATTAAATTTAGGTTATTCTGGGTGATAGCCATTGATATTGTTTTTGCATCTAGGTAAACAATACCTGGCTAACACCCAGAATAACCCAAATTTCGAATTTTTTAAATTAAAGAATTCAAGTTTCATTAGTTCGAAACCAAACTTCCAAAGTCTTGGTAAGCTCACCTAGAATTATATTTAATATTTTGTATCCACAATTAAAGGTCAAATGAAGATAGATTCTGGTATTTAAATTTAACAATAGCGGTGTTCCATTGGCGTAAGCAAACTACTCACAAGTACTTGTATCTACTTCATCTACTCAAATTCAAACGATGGTGTGGATCAGGGTTCGCAAGTACTTCTACTTTAGTGTGCCACTAAACAAGTTTTTTGAAAAATCGCCTGCATTTCATAATAACGACAAAAATAAGAAAACCAAAAAACGACAACGTCGGACAAAGTGGCCTTCATTAGAAATGGTTGTAAAAAAATGGGTTTTGATTGAACGAGCTAAGGGGCGGCAAATAACTGGTAAACGAATTTTTCAATAAGCACGTTCACGTGGTATAGCAATGAAAATCGCATTTAATGGATCACCGAAATGGATACACAAGTTTATGACGTGACATAAGTTAGTTGTAAGAGCGATGACATCAACAGGACAACATTTGCCAGAAAATTGGGAACACAAAGTGTGTGACTTTAAAACATTTGTCGAACAATGCAAATTGAGAGTAAATTTGAGTCAAATTGCAAACATGGATAAGGTCCCAGTGAGTTTTGATTTATCATCACAGTTTACTATAGCTGAGCGGGAATCATTGGATGATAAAATTACCAAAACGGGGAATGAGAAATGTAATTTTACTGTTACATTGACTGTTATCGCTGATGGCAAAAAACTGCCTGTTTATATTATTTTAAAGCAAAAAACCATTCCCAAAGGAAATTGTCCACTAACAAAATTGTATCGGCTAATGAAAAAGGGTGGATGTCATCCGCAGAGATGATATTGTGGTTAGAAAAGTGTGGCGGAAACAACCATAATCATTTTTTAACAAAAAATCTATTTTAATATTAGACGCAGCACCAGGTCATAAAACTGAGGAAATTAAATTGTTCTGCAAAAAAATCCAGGCAATTCCTGCTATAATTCCAGGTGGGTTGACGAGTAAATTGCAGCCGCTTGATATATCTGTCAACAGATCATTTAAATCGTAATTAAAAAATCTTTGGGAAGAATGGATGTTGACTGGCTACAAAGAGTACACAAAAAAGGGGCCATGAAACGAGCGGGATATGAAGAAGGATAGCATGGACAGCATCGGCTTGGGACAGTGTCACTGACAATACAATAAAAAACGGGTTTAAAAAACCGGTATAATGTTTTACGCTGAAGAAGATACTGTGTTGAAAATTTCGTCAGATGAAGAGTCAGAAGATATTGAACAGGATGCTGCTGAAAAATTAGCGATTTGTGATATACTAGTTGCTGGTTTTAGACAGATAGAGGAGGGAGAAGAGGATTAGGAATAGAATATAGTAAAGTTCGTCATGACACAATGAAACTATAAGTACCTATACCTAACGTGAATTAAGAAGTGTTTTTTTTATTATTAAAACGTGATATTTTGAAAATTTATTTTGTTTTTTTTTCGATTTCTTTATTAAGCCGCAGTACCATAATAAGCCGCACTCCTTTAATAAGCCTTTATTTGACGCCTTTGGAAAACAAAATTTTTTGAGCAACAAGACGCGGCTTATAAGGGAAAAACAGGGTACATCTCATTTATCTTCACAATAACAAGAGAAATTCACCACCCAACAGTCAATGATATTCCGTGGATATGTTGGTAGAAATAATCCACGGCTGCTAGTTCTATTGGTGGCTTCTTCAAATCAAACTCCCGTATACTCACAATAGCCCCAATGTTTCACCACACTCTTTTGGTTTCGCAGGTTTAAATTAAATAAATTTTAGTAATAAAAATAAATAAACAAACTCATGTTACGACGGCAAAATCATAGAATCATTCAAATCTCAAGCATGTATGCAAGATTTAAATCTTAAACGGGAAAAAGCAAAAGTTTTCGTAAAGGAACTCGGAGGGCTACACGGAAAACTGAAGTACTCATTATACCACAAGTACCCAGTATTTCGAAAGAATTTAATTTGTTGGGGGTCGCCAAATCCTGAATGAGTTGCAGCTGGCTGACTCTAATTATAGCAAGCGTGGTCAAATTTATGTGCTATTGGAACTTGGAAAATGGATTAACAGCGGTTCGCACAATTTTTGATGGCCGGAAAAATTACGGAATATTGTGGCACAAGTGCAACCACAAATTTTAATATCCTGTTAGTTATAAACAAATTGGTAGAAGAACTTCCAAAGATTATCAAAAGAAAAATGCAAAGTGTTGTTTAAAACTACAACCAAAATAGATGAAGATAATAGTACGATTAAAGACAATGGAACGTAGATTTGAATGTGAAGGTGAATTTAAACAATAATACAGAACGTTTATGTACAAGTCAAGTACGTATTACCTTCCACATCACGGGGTTTTAAAAGCAAACAGCACCACAACAAAACCCACTTATTTTGGGTCCCACTGTTCAACATCCACTAGTAAATATACTCGTGGTGACGTGGACAAAATGTATAGACCAGTGTAGCTAGAAAGCGAGGATCGGCGATGTCAAAACATTTTATGGAGAACCATTAAAGAGATTCAACCACTTACATATAAACTAAAAACACGGAACTAAAAATACGGAACAGCAAAGCATACGGGATATTGACTTATAAATACAGTCTATAGCTAGCCAGAAGTAGCAAGGGTCATATAGGAGGATAATGTATGTCGATGATATGTCAAAATTTTACAGCACCAGATGACGAAGTCATTAAATAGCTTTCAATTACGGAAATTCTTGACAAATAATGGGAAATTGCGATCATATATTCAAACCACCGAGAAGAAAGGAAGTAAAGACAGGTGAGCGAAAGGACACGCCATACGTGTTGAGTCTTCAATGGGATCGTTATGAAGGCGCATTTCGATTCGAACGTTGCTATCTGATGCTGGTTTCGACCAGCAGAGTTGCAACGATTTTAATCTATTTACTTACAAAGTACCCTTCCACCGATATAAAGATAACAAAATCAGTTGATAAGAGAAATGTATAGGTTAAATGTTGCCACTTCGTGGTCTGAATCTAGTACCAATTGTTTAAAAAAAAATTATTCCAATTTTATCAAAAAAGAAGTTTTAGTAGGACGACCACTGCATAATAAAAGTAGAAATATATAAATTACTGCTACTCCTTTAACAAATTTCTAGTTTTTATACAGAATTAACAGATTTAGACAAATTAAAATTTCAATGAGTAATTTTCCAACAACAAAAAAAAGTAATAAACCGGAATATCATATTACCTACCGTGTTGAACTCCACGGGACGGTTAACATTAATTTGTTTTTCTGTGTTAAATTTTCTTTAGATTTGTGGTTTCTTCAGCTTTACGAGTATATAAGTACAAGAAAACTTATTAAAAATTATTTATCATGCTTTTATGATATTTTTTTAATATTTATTTATTATTATTATTTTTTATTTGTAAATAATTTATTTAAAAATTATGCAAAAATCCAATATTTATATACGAATGTATGATTTTACGAGATGGTTGTTTTTTTTTTTAAAAGGTAAGAGAACGGATCGTCGCTTGTGGTGTGATTATTATTAAAAACTATTTATTATTTATTTAAGACAGCCAACAACAAATTTATATACATTTTATAATAAACTAAACTTTGGGAAGGTAAATTAGTTAAGATTTTTATATTTATTTTTATTAATTAATCACCTTTCAACAGTGATTATAACCGATGAAAATAAATAGCGTTTTGTAGTGGTGACTGGTAAAATGTAAGTATAAGTATGAATATACAAACATACTTATCACTACTCATATAAAACTTGATATGTGGATTTTCTTCATCAACGGCATCATAAAAATTTCAAAAAAAAACAAAATGAGGTGAGAAAAACATCATAGCATCGAGTCTTATAATGATTTACATATGATTTATGGCGATACATTTCAAAATATAGGTAGATACCTAGACTTTAATTTTTAATGGCATTTTACATGTGATAATAATTACATGGAATTAGAATTTGTTTATTAAAATAATCATAAACAATTCAAATATGTAAATACATTTTGCTATTATTTTGTATTATATGCAAGAAGAGAAAATCAAACAAGGACACGCTCGGTATGTAATTCATTCAGTTAATAAACAACAAATTAATACTTGCTCATCGATGCTACTATGGCCAACAGATAGGTTTCGAAACTAAATTAACAAAATGTCCTGTAACTATTGAGTGCCCCACTAACTCATCGATCATAAGTCTAGGTAGCTTGGGGTGGAATTTGGGGTAAGTGCGAAGGAGATAAGGAAAGTAGAAAATCCGAAATTTTTGAAATTAAACTAATAAAATATGGTGTAACTTTTAAGTTACCGTCGTCGGTGTCATAACCCTGGCTAACCTCGGAAAGAGTTTAGGGCAAGTCTGAAAAGGATAGGGTAGTATAATATGGTTAATTTACTAGCAAATACGTATGGCCATTGTAAGATCGACGTGGAAGTAGGTATAGAACTTTTACTAATTTACGCCCCATAAAATATGATAAATTCGGTAAAATTATATATCTCCCAACGTATTTTTGGGTAAGCCTGATAATTCAGAGTTTATATTACAACTAAATATATCAAACTTCTTTAGTGAATAAAATATTTTTTTGGCTGGGATAGCAAAGATAATATCTACATTACCATTTTTTGTGGCTGGAAACTTTCGGCTTACTTTAACAGTATCAACACTTGGCTACTCAAAAATGATTAAAACTAAAATTTTGAATTATTTACTAGCCAGCGCGATAACAATTAAATCTGGATATGAAACGAAGCAGCCTAAAACATTTGAATCAGGTAAGGGATATTTTCTGGAAATCTCATTGGATTTCATTGGAATTGCCCAACTCAGTTATTTAAAAAAACGAAATAACTAGCCGACGTATAGTTTTCTATAATTTTTCCCAGAAGTTCGCTCAAGACTATTTAATTTAAATTTCGCGCGAAAAACCATTCGTCGAAATATTTTTTTTCTATGTTGGTATGACTGTCAGTGACATCTGTGCCAAATGTCACATCAAAATAAGCTTAGTGTTTAGTATACGCTTGTCTTTCTGAAGTACAAAAAGTGCATTCACGAGCAAGTGTTTTTGATTGGTACAAATTCTTCAAAGAGGGTCGAGAACGTGTTGACGACGGACCAGGTCTAGGACGGCCATCAACATCAACTGAAGATCAACACGTTAATAAAATCAAGGAATTGGTACTCGAGAGTCGACGATTAACAGTCAAAGACCTTACTGGCATCGTTGACATATCGGAAGGATCAGTGAAAACCATTTTGAAAGATCATTTGGGCCTAAGAAAAGTGAAAGCACAATTGGTTCCAAAATTACTCAATTTTTTGGAAAAACGGCGTCGCGTTGACGTCTGTGTAACAATGCTTTCCGACTACCAAGATGTCATGAAACGTATTATAACTGACGATGAGTCTTGGATCTATGCTTACGACCCGGAAACAGACGATCAATCGGCCGAATATCATGCCAAAGGTGAGCCGAAGCCGAAAAAACCACATCAAAACAAGTCAAAAATCAAGGTGATGTTGACAGTTGTCATCGATTATCGAGGTGTGGTTCACTCCGAATTCCTTCCGACCAGCGAAACTGTCAACAAGGAATACTATTTGAGTGTTATGTGTCGTTTGCGCGAAGCTATTCGTAAAAAGGGGCCGGAATTATGGGTCGACAACTCTTGGTTTTTGCACCACAATAATGCCGCATCTTCTCATACTGCATTGGTTTCACGTGATTTTTTCGCCAAAAATTCCACCCATATCGTTTCGCAACCACCGTATTCGCCTGATTTAGCTCCGTGTGACTTCTGGCTGTTCAGCAAACTCAAACAACCGCTCCGGGGAAACCGTTTTGAGTCAATTGAAGACATTAAACGTGAATCGCTATGCGTATTGGAGGCTATTCCGGAAATTGACTTTAACAACTGTTTCGAAGATTGGAAAAAACGTTGGCACAAGTGTATTGAGGCCGAAGAGGATTACTTTGGGGGGGACGAAATAGATTTGGAGAAATAAATAAAAAATTTAAAATTATGAATAAAGTCTTACTATTTTTTGCCCACAGTACTAAATCCAAAAATTTTATTTTATTCTTGAGGTGAAATTAGAGGTGGCTCCGTTAAATTAGCTATACCGGTTAAAATGGAATATCATAGCTTATACAAGCGCAAGTTTGATCAATTTATGGGCAATCCATTTTTATGCTACGTTCGTGATAGCGCAAATAACACCATTTTAGGTGAAAGGTTCAGTATATCAGTTATGTTTAATTACATCATTTAGTTTGCTGAATGATTGATAGAGCGAATACATTTACTCATTCAAGTTATGGATCGAATAATTAAGAAATGAGCTCGGTCAATTATAGTCCAAATCAACGATCGAGATTACTCTACTGCGTTGAATTGCTCACATGACTTTAATTAATAACGTGGTCATCTTTCCAATCATAAGTAAGTGACAATATTTAACACTTGTGGAGTAGCCACGCACTCATAGTAGACCACGATCGCCAATGAATGATTCAGATACTTTAGACTACTTGATACTTGACCCTCGAGTAAAATATTTAGATTAAATTCGGTGGAAGATAACGAATCAAAATTTTTTAAGTTCCGAACTGCGTAAAGAAGGTAGCAGTTTTAGCTGTTTAAATTTAAATTTGTCAATACATAAGCGAGGTCTGGCCAAAATATTGAGTGTACAAGCAACGTTGGGTAAACGTTGATGAGTACCATGAGTTGATTTCCAGACGATGAACTAGTTCAACTTCTGGAAATGAACTCATGGTAGAGTGACTTAAACCTAACCTATTATAAATTTCCTACAATAAACGAATTACAAATGATTGCCGAACTCCGATAACATGAATTAATAAATCTCTTCGGCGAGCATTAGTCAAGCGCATGAGACGGTTGAATATTTCCTTCTCCATTATATTATCCCATTTCTTTTCAATCCAGTTTAGTCAAAGTCTCCAAAAGAATCAGTCTCATTGTTGAACCGAGTAACTAACTTAGTAAGATCGAGGTTGGCGGTTCCTCTCCATCGCCTGCATAAACAGTTGTCTGCAAATCTCAATTGTTTTTCGGATGTTTAGATAGGACTCAAATTCTCGTCGGCATTGTAGAAAAATATTCACGTACTCATCGCTCATACCTGCATGTATTTTGCTTTAGCGAGCCGTTCAGCCTCCTCATTCCTGCACGGGATATGCAACGTCAAATGTTCCTGACTGATTCGTCGAAATACGCTTTCCATAGCATGCTCTTCTTAACCTTCCACATATCAGTAGAATCCCCCGCTGCCTCCTTCACGCCTAGTGGCACCTTTGAAGCACGTAGATAGGTACTGTATAACTACCGAGCATTCCGACATGGGTAGATCAAGCCGCTTCCTGACTGGTGATCTCATCCGAATTTAAAAGATTCATACTCAATTTCCTTGTAATTTCGGCTATTTCAATCTCCGGATGTTCGTTCATAGTCTGAACTAATCTAAGCTGTAACTTGCTAATACTCTCTAACTATAAGGGTATACGGAGGAGGATAAACAGATTAAATGGATTCATTCATTTCTCTGACGAAGTTAGCTGTATTGAGACCTTCAGTCTAGTTATACTTGCAGCTGTACTGGTTTGTAATTCTATGAATTTCTGCATTCAATCTTAGCTTATGAAAATGTTCCTATAGAAGATGGAAAGGTTTCATTGGAAATCGAACTTCATTTATCCTACAATCTATGCCTATCTACTGATATCATTTTGAGAGGAGCGAAACCACAAGATTTAACAAATTCCCATCTATAGTAAAATGGATAAAATTGGTTGTTCAAATCAAAAGACACCTGAGAAACCCAACTGTGTGTAATCGATTCCGCTGCAACAGAACACAACACAAAATTGTCGCTTTGCTAGCCATCAGCTAGATGCAGCTTGCCAGCAGCTAGATGCAATCAGACTATAGACTATTCTAATGGAAAGGACATATGTAGTATATTTTGCTTGTAGAGCTGTAAAACCGATACATCTTGGCTACTCTTAAACGTTTCCCGTTAAGACGTCGAATTCCCTTAGAAATTCAGCGTGATAATGGGTCAAATTTTGTTGGTGTCAATAGAGAACTAAACCAGCTGAAATCATAAATCATTAACCAAACTAGCAATCGTTTAATTTCTGATTTTCTACTGAAGAAAAGTATAATCTTGCGCATTTTAATGCATCACACGCTCCACAGTTTGGCGGTTTATGGGAGGCAATGGTAAAATCGTTTAAGATTCATCTAAAACGAATGATGAACCTCAACGTAACATTTTGAAGAGAAGTCTATCCTAATTGTTCAAATTGAAGGTTTACTAAATTTGAGGCCAATAAGCCAGGAATTGTACCTCATAAATTAATAAAAGCCAATTCAACGAATAATAATAGAGAAATAATCATAAGAAACCTTTTGGACACACATAAAATTGTTAAAAAATCTAAAATCAGTTTGCTAGGTAATAATCTACCAGCTCAAAATTATTACGAATTAAATGTCCATAAATTTTTTGATGGAATACTAGGTTCTGAATCAATGGCAAAATTGATTACAAATTGAATTTGTGTATTACCCAGAAGAGGATTGTTATAATCACATTGTCACCATAAATACCTCGTAGAACGGCGACTGGTTAGTCTGGGGATTCCAAGAATTGAACAACGATATAACTATTCAACTGGGTTTGTATAAAGCGATTTCAAAACAACGGTGATAATGTTGACTGATAGCCAAAATCCAACGGGAAAGCTTCAGAAATTGAAATTGGAATCAAACACTAAAACCAATTCCGGGTTGCGAAAACTAAATAATTGGTAGAGATACTATTGAGAACCTAGTCCGGACAGAACACCTAAACAAAACGTAAAAGAACATTTGAATTGAAAAAAATTGTAGAAAATCAAAGAGTATTATTGAGACAGAATGAGAATTTGTCATCAACCACAACCATTAAGCATAAAATTATCACGAAAGATGAAAACCTACTTAAACGTACAGATACCCACATCATCATAAAAAAGATGTTGAGGAACAAATACAGGAAATGTTGAATAGTGGAATAATCCGTAATTCAAAAGGTCCCTATTCTTCTCCATTCTGGGTCGTCCCAAGAAAACGAATGCCCCGTGGAACCGATAAATTAGAGTTGTAATTGACTATCGTAAACTAAACGAGAAAAAGGTAGACGACAAATATCCAGCCCCTTAGATTGAGGAAATATTGGTTAGCTTAGGAAAGTAGGTATATTTTTCAACGTTGGATTTAAAATTTGGCTTTCACCAGATTCCAATTGTCGAAAAATCTAAGGAAAAAACGCATTTTCAACCGGCAAACTGGCCAAAAATATTAAACTAGCCAATACTGAAAATACCTGTACGGAAACAAATTCGTTTGTTACCAACCACAAACCTCTAACCTTTATTAAATCTTCGGAGATAAACGACGTAGTCTATAAAGAAGACTGAACAAACGATGTGACGGATGCACTTAGCAGAATGCCCACCACAAACAATGAACTGCATTGTAATGAACGTACAGATAACACTTCACGTGAATCTGGAAGGAAGTCACAAAACCACCTTGCTAACGATAATGATATCGAAACAGTGCATTCGGCAGACACATTTGACCACTATTTTATACACTTTTCAGACCGTCCTATAAACTATTATAAGAACCAACTAATTTTTAAAGTTTCAAATCTGTGTATGGCAATTTTGGAAGATATATTTCCAAACTTCAAATGAATTATAAATTCAACGGAAACATTCGACAAAGATGAAATCATGAAACTCGCAAAAAATTCCACGAAAGAGAAAGTCAAATAAGACGCTCCTACTTTTTTCCAAAAACCGCTAATAAAATCAAAATCAAATCAACACATGCGGAATTTCCAACACGCACAAATACGATCGAAAGTCATATTATATAAAATATCCTGCAGACCAAACACTGAAACGCCGCTAAAAACAGTGAACATTTATAAACATATTTCAAATTAACAAAACCAACTTTTTGTCTCTACACCTACAGATGATCCCAATCGAAACAAAAAATCTTTCAATCAAGTGCTTTAGCAAAATATTTCAACCAATTCGGGATCCGCAATACCGTTTTCTCAGATCACGAGTCAACGTTACAATTTAAAGAGTATTTGAGCAAACTAAATATTAAATTAGAATACGTATCACCACCAGAGTCAAACGGCCAAGTCCAGAAAGAACATTCGACTATAACAGAAATCTTTAATACAAATAGACATAAACTTTCGGACTCAAGTACCTCAACGGTAATAGAATTATCGGTGGCATTGTACAATAATTATGTACACTCAACTACTGGCATCCAGTGAAGTTGTGCTCAAAGATTAGAAATAAAACATTTTGCAAAATGGCTCCATACTGCTAATTAAAACAAATCAATGTAAAATCCAGGTAAGGAATATCAAAATTATACACCCTGCGAGTATTAAGTAAACTAACATGAAGATAGCTGTAGAATATATTAGGAAAACTTAATTGGAACTTGATAACATAATAAGGTAAAAATTGAATAATTCAACGGGAATGATGGTATTACCATTAATTATAAATGACACCATCATAAAGAGCCATCCTCAAAACCTCAGCAAATGCGACAAAAAATTGTTCACAAAGGGGACCAAAATCTACTGTAACGTAACTTCCGAAACAGAAACAATGATACATACAATTTATCTCCGATGGTAAAATTCTAATAAACAACACAAAAAACGAGACGCTATCATCCGATTGCGGACCTACTAGCAACCTAAGGTACCCAACATTTTGGAATTGTACCATAAATTTCAATAAGACAAAACTTCAGTCAGACAGAAATTAGGAGCAAAATGCAGAAAATTTAGTAAAAATTGAAGTAATCAAGAGAAAATAGGAAGGAATAGAAATCACAACAGAAATGTACATCTTAACCAAATTGATCAGCAGAATTGGATATGGACACTAACAGGATATCAGCGTATTCCTCTCATCAACCGGCATGTTTGTATTAATCAGCACATTGCCATCAATTGGCGTACTACCGCAATAAAAATAGAGAAATGAAACAGGTCACGCCAAGAAATACCGAAGACCGAAAACGCGTCATATTCGGGCCTGTTAGCAAACGCTGGCATCAAACCAAAGGACGTGACCACACTTTCATCACACCGCGAAGGAGTTATGCTTGGATAATTTGCTGATTCAACATAATAACACATTGCCACAAGGTGTCAAGTAATATACAGCGTGAGAAAGAAGTAGGTTCCAACTTTTCGCTAAGTAGACATTTTTCTTTTTAGAAGAATTAATTAACAAATGATAAGGGAAAAAGTTCGTGGCCTTTTTTGGTTGACACAGAAACAAAAAATTTTCTTATTTCAAATGAACTTTATTAACCCAAATATGTGCCATTTTGATCGATGACCTTATGTCATTTTTCTGGTAGAGCCACGATCCCATCACTGTAGAACTTCTGTAGTTTAGAGGCAAATAATCGAGACCACTCATTTTCGCAAGCCTCTTTTGAATTTAATGTCAAACCATTAAGATGGTTCTGCATGGACCGGAACAAATGGTAGTCCGATGGTGCAAGGTCAGGAATATATGGTGGGTGCAGCAAAACTTTCCAGCCAAGCTCTCTCAGTTTCTGCCAGGTCTTCAATGATGTGTGTGGTCTAGCGTTATAATGATGGAACACAACGTCCTTTCTGCTGATCAATTCTGGACGTTTTAACTGAATTGCTTGCCTTAAACGCATTAGTTGCTTACAGTAAAGATTAGAAACAATCGTTGGTCCGGTGGCAGCACCTCATAATGCACGATTCCTTTCCAATCCCACCAAACACACAGCATTACCTTTATTGGCGTCAATCCTGGCTTCGATACCGTTTGAGAAGCTTCACCTCGTTTCGTCCATGATCTTTTTCACACAACGTTGTCGTATATTTTCCACTTTTCATCACCAGTAAGCATTCGCGCTTTAAAAATGGCTCGATTTCGTTCCGCTTCAGCAGCGTTTCCGGCGTTGCCGGATAAATTTCTTCTTTTGAAAATACAGTATTATATTCTCATACACTCCACATTTTTCAAACAGTCTCATCCAGCTGCAGTCAGCCAAGGAAGGATAGGATTCAATTATCCAATCACACATTAATCCGAAAATTACAGAATTATGTAACCTCATTAACGAGGCCACCAAATCTTTCGGTGGAAGATTGTGCCAGCAAAAAATCGGATGACGGTCGTTTTATCGTAAACAATTTATAGTGTTTCAATTTAACGTGAACATTTTAACGTAGAACAGTTTATCTTGGACACAATTTACCGTGGACACAATTTATCGTGTGGACAATTTATCGTATGCCAGTTTATCGTAGTTTGTAAAATTGACTGTATAACAAAATTATTTGTAAAAAAATTAAAGTGTCTTCGGTTTATAAAATTATACTGAATTCGGCCTCTATTAATCGATTATAATCGGACTGAATATGTTGGGTGGAATTGAGATTGTTAAATGATTTTTGGAAGAAGCTCTAAAATATGGCCACCTGGGATGGAACTTGCCCATTTATTAACCGATATTGATGGGATTGTGTATTTTGAATGAAAATCGGATTTTAAAACAGTTTTTGGACGAAGTTCTTGAATGTGGCCACCTAGGGAGGAACTTGGGCATTTCTGAACCGATATTTGTAGGATTTTGTATTTTGAATGAAAGTGGGATTCTTAAATGATTTTCAGAAGAAGTTCTGGAATATGGCCGCATGGAAAGGAACTTGGCCATTTCTTAACCGATTATGATGAAATTGGCATGTTGGATGCAAATGGGATTGTAGAATGATTTTTGGGGAAAGTTCTAGAACAAGACAACATGTCCCTTTGTTGTTTAAATACAGATCGTAAAGTGTTCGAACTGATGATGCAGTGATATACCTCGTGAGCGCCTCTGATTTGAACATTTAAATCATCCAGTAATATTTTATTCGCTAGGTAACTCTAACTGAATAAGGTGGTCTATTGAAAACGATTTAAGAGAAATTCTGCTTCTGGTTATTGACACACCACATCAGCTTCTGCTATCCAGGTGAGAAGTAGGCGTCCATCTTGAGCTCATGATGTAAACAAGTTTCTAGTAAGACTGGATGCCTTAACATCTATCACCAGTAGGTCCCAGGTGGCAATATTCCATTTGTTCTTCCAAAAATCATTTGAGAACTCCATTTCCATCCAACATACCCAAGCTAATGATAATCGGGTTAGAAATGTCCGAATTCTTATACGAAATACATTATGAAAAAAGTTTTATGTTTAAGGTACTTCAAAACCAAGACATTAATTACCGGACAAGTGGTGCAGTGGTTAAAGCTTCGGCACTTGAACCGGGAGGTGCTGGGTTCGAACCCCATCAGAGGCTAGATGCAAATCGAATTTTCATCGTCGATTACGATCGGTGATGCTAATAAATACAACTAAGACCCTCTGATGGAGTGCAGAATTCCATGTCACGCGCCGACCCACCTTCGGTGGGTACCCAATATACAGGTTGACATGGAGCTTGCAATGTGCAGGTGGTATACTGTAGTTGTGTGAGTAGGTGAAGTAGGTGGGTTAATGATGTGGAGTGAATGAGTGGTATCACAATGGGCCTAAAAATTGGCCTAAGTGTGCAGTAAGCAACCACTGAAACCTAAAAAAAAAAGACATTAATTGTGATATCCGATAAACTGTCCTCACGATTAACTGTTATACGATAAATTGTTCTAGGAAAAATTGTTCTACGATAAATTGTTTTACGATAAATTGTTCACGTTAAACTGACAGTAAATTTAAAAAAATAAATCGGTTGATGGGCAAAGAAAATTATTGAGCGAGTGACTATGTCATGATCATCAAAGACATTATCACATAAAAATTTAAATTTTCTACCCCACATATTCAAACAATTACTCGATTGGTGGAGCCCAACTTTCACTTGAATTACGGCAATTAACGTCAAAATTGTATTAATCCCTTCATTAAATTCGAAAAACAATCATCAATTAAAAGAATTACTCAATAATTTACCAAAAGAACTAATTAAGAAATTATTTCTGTTATCGGCCATTATTATTTGGATTTTATGTTTTAATGATTGACATATACGAAATAACGATCATGTGCATGTAGCGCTCGCACACAGTAATTCTGGTAAAAAATAATTCAGTTGGTAAAAGTTTTGTATAATAAACATCAAAGTATTTTCCAGGTTCTGCTACATATAACCATCGATTACCAATCTCATGAATTTAATGATTTAATGTCTTTTTCATTAAATTACGATCGTAAAATAATTTTAAAGTAAAATCGATTTTGGTATACTCGTACTCGTATAATAGGTAGGCACACCAGAACACAAATATAATAAAATTTAATTAAGCGTTTTGTCTGGGTTATTAACGATTGATGTATAACGCCACTTTGGAGTGCTCTGGAACATTAATTGATGGGTTTAAAACATATCACGAAATATGTTGTTGTTGTTTATATAAATTGCATAATTATGATTGATTTGGAAATGGCCTAAGGATATGTACAAATTAACCCTATATAGGTAAGAATAAATTATATGTATACATAAATTATGTTGTAAAAGTTTTTAATATATTGTTGCATGACAACACCTAAGAGATGTTAAATTCACCCCTTTCACCCCGTTTCAATACCGTTGATTTAATAACGTTGACATCATGTAAATTATTTTGTTTGTTTGTTTCGTAATGAAACTCGGAAAAGTGATGATCGTGCTGGTTGCAGCATACACAATTGCACTCTAGACATTAGAACAAAATTGAATCTCTAGAGATGTGCTATAGCAAAACTGTATACCAGCTAGTAGATTGAAATGAAGATTTTTAAATTGACTTTTTTGTCTATTCGATATTCAAATGAAATAAATGTTGGTGGTTCCGTTTCAATAATGAAGAAATTCTATCTGTTTGCTATGTACACCGAGGGGTTTAACGTTTACACACACACACACGACATATGTCAGGTTGAACTAATTTCTATATACAGTGAAGAAATAAAACAACATACACCTACGACTATATACAGAATCTTTGATTGTTGTCAAATCAATCGTGGTTATTGGGTTTATCCTAACAAAACACAAAAAAAAATTCTTCTAAATATTCCACATAGATTTTCACAATGGCAAACACAAAATATTTATATATAGGGACAACTTTATTCCATATGGTGACATGTAAAATAAGGACGAAATTGTCAAAATATGCGTATGTATAAGATTTTAAACTATTGGGTTTGCTATGTGTATATACGATTCGACATTATTAAAAGTCAAAAAAGGGTAAACATCTGAGACATTTTCAATTTCTATATAGCAGATTTTCCAACGAACAGATTAAATTGATTTTATTTTCTATCTATTATTGGTTTGTCTTTGAAACAGCAACAAAAAAAAATTGGAATTGTGGAAAATATTTGCGATTTAAGTTTGTCAAGCTCAGCACAAAATGGATTGATAAGAAAATATTTATAACGGGGGTTGTCTTATATAAGATTAGTCATGCATTGATGTTATTAATGGTTTTATGTACGACGATTTAGCTTTTCGACCAAAAGGTCAATCAATTACATTGTATATACATATCGTTCACTGCGTGCAATAAAACGATATGTCATTAAAATTCGAGTTTTCAGGAGAAAGGAGTTCAGGTGTTTCAGCTAGGTGTTTTGGATACCTTAATTAAAACTATAGAGAAAAGTGTTTCACAGTCAGTGTTTCATTTTCACTAACAATATCGAAACTAATTTAATAAATTTAACAATTTTATTATAACAATGTTGTATGTACTGGTTTTCTTGACCGGCAAATTTTTAAGTTTTAATATTGTAAGTAGACTAATAGTTGTTATAAGAAAAATCGCCGCAGTATTGCAATATAATTATGGGGCCCGTGAAGGATTCCATAGATTATAATCATAAACGTATGCAATTTCAATTGGACTTTGGCTAATTCCAATTGAAATATTAAAGCCTTTCTATGTAGTTGGGTGGAGCACCCTGTTATGATTTTTAATTTGCAAAATTGTCAATGAAAATATTATGTTTGATTTTACAATATTTTAATTAGTTTAGAAAGCATAGAACACATTTTTAACTAATTTACAAAATTTGTACATAATTTTAATCCAAAACATTGAAATAAAATAAAAGTTAGATAGAAACAAGAGACAGATAAAGGGTGGTTAAATTTTAAGGGTCGATGTTGATTTTGAATAAAACACAAATTATTTAAGAAATTATTGTCAATTCTTTTTATTATGATAACATGATATGGTTCAATTATGTATGGAACAAAATATCGGCCAAATGGCTGCCGCGACCTCGGCGGCACACCTCCACCCGATGGTCCAAATTTTCGATGACGCTTAGGCATAATTGAGGTTCTATGCCGTTAATGTGCCGAATCATCTCATTCTTTAGCTCTTGAATTGTTGCTGGCTTATCGACGTACACCTTTTCTTCCAAATAACTCCAAACACAGAAGTCCAACGGTGTCAAATCACATAATCTTGGCGGCCAATTGACATCACCACCACGTGATATAACACGGCCATTGAATTTGTCGCGCAAAAGAGCCATTGTTTCGTTAGCTGTGTGGCATGTGGCACCGTCCTGTTGAAACCACATATCCTCCACATCCATATCTTCCAATTCGGGCCATAAAAAGTTCGTTATCAGCTCAGGATAGCGAACACCATTCACAGTAACTGCCTAACCGGCCTCATTTTGGAAAAAATACGGCCCGATGATGCCGCCAGCCCATAAACCGCACCAAACAGTCACTCTTTGTGGGTGCATTGGTTTTTCGACAATCACTCTTAGATTATGATTCGCCCAAATGCGGCAATTCTGCTTATTGACGAATCCACTGAGGTGAAAATGTGCCTAATCACTGAAGATGATTTGCTTCGAAAACTGATCATCCACTGTTGCCATTTCTTGCCACCATTCTGACCATTGACGACGTTTGGAATGGTCAAGAGGCTTTAGTTCTTGAGTCAATTGCACCTTATAAGCGTGTAAATGCAAGTCTTTATGCATAATGTTCATCAACGACGAGCGTGAGAGGTGCAATTGTTGGGCACGACGACGAGTTGAGGTGGACGGCTCTTCAGCCACACTATCGCGAACAGCAACAATATTTTCTGCTGTACGAGCTGTACGAGCATGCATTGGTGTTTTAAAATCTCCTACAGACCCGGTTTGCTCAAAATTTTGCACGATTTTTCCGATTGTACGCACATTTGGACGATTAAATTGACCGAAAAAATCACGAAGTGCACGATTTGCATTTTGATTTGAACGCCCATTTTCATAATATGCCTGAATAACTTTAACGCGTTGCTCGATTGTGTATCTTTCCATGGTTCAAATTGAGTTACTCTGAAATTGAGAAATGTCAAATTAAATACAGAAAAAAACTTGACGTTTAGGCGTGGTTCACATTCAACGTCGGCCCTTAAAATTTAACCACTCTTTATAATACTGTGGGCAAAAATAGCAAGACTTTGTTCATAATTTTTAAATTCTTTATTCATTTCTCCAAATCAATTTCGTCCCTCTCAAAGTAATCCCTCCGGCTTCAATACACTTGTGCCAACGATTTTTCCAATCCTCGAAACAGTTGTTAAAGTCAATTTCCGGAATAGCCTCCAATGCGCGTAGCGATTCACGTTTAATGTCTTCAATTGACTCAAAACGGTATCCCCGGAGCGGTCGTTTGAGTTTGCTGAACAGCCAGAAGTCACACGGAGCTAAATCAGGCGAATACGGTGGTTGCAGAACGATAATCACGTAAAACCAATGCAGTATGAGAAGATGCATAATCGTGGTGCAAAAACCAAGAGTTGTCGACCCAAAATTCCGGCCTCTTTTTACGAATAGCTTCGCGCAAACGACGCATAACACTCAAATAGTATTTTTTGTTGACAGTTTGGCCGAACGGAAAGAATTCGGAGTGCACCACACCTCGATAATCGAAGAAAACTTCCAACATCACATTGATTTTTGACTTGCTTTGACGTGGTTTTTTAGGCTTCGGCTCACCTATGGCAGTTATAATACGTTCCATGATATCCTGATAGTCGGAAAGCGTTGTTTCACAGACATCAACGCGACGCTGTTGCTCAATTTCCAAAAAATTCAGTGATTTTGGAACCAATCGTGCTTTCACTTTTCTTAGGCCCAAATCATCTTTCAAAACGGTTTTCACTGATGATCCTTCCGATATTTCAAGACGATGCCAGTAAGGTCTCTGACTGTTAATCGTCGATTCTCGAGCACCAATTCTTTGATTTTATTAACATGTTGATCATCAGTTGATGTTGATGGCCGTTCTAGACGTGGTTCGTCGTCAACACGTTCTCGGCCTTCTTTGAACAAGTTGTACCAATCAAAAACACTTGCTCGCGACATACAATTATCACAGAAGGCCTTTTGTAACATTCTGAACGTTTCGACACCACAAAATTGATTCCGCACACAAAATTTAATGGAACTTCTTTGTTGAATAATTTCACTCATTGTAAAAATCGCCGAATGCACTTTTTGTACTTCAGAAAGACAAGCGTATACCAAACACTAATGACTATTTTGATGTGACATTTGGCACAGATGTCTCACTGACAGTCATATCAACATAGAAATAAAATATTTCGACGAATGGTTTTCTGCGCGAAATTTAAATTAAAAAGTCTTACTACTTTTTGCCCACAGTAGTATATTCATTGAATGACTGAAAAACAGATATATATATATTCATTAACGTTGAACAAAACAACCACATCAAGATAAGTTTATCTAGGGTTGCCAGATGTACTTATTTAATATGTACAGTGCGTATTTTTTATAATCAAATGTATGATGAACATAATTTTTGGAGCAGGCGAATCGTACCAAAATGTACCTATTTTCTGTAATTAAAAATAAAAGAAACTAGCCAGAACCATGCAAAACAGGAGAAACTGATCCAGACCAACGAATAACAATAAACATGTATTTGCCTTTTAAGTGCCGATAGCAACGGCTCTTCCACGAGAAAAAGTGGTCAAAATTTATTTCTTACTGAAATTTAAATATGAAGTTTCAACCCATTTCTTAATACAAAAAAATTCACTAGATGTTAGACAGTTTGCCTTAATAGGCAAAGAGCTGCTGAAATGTACACTGTAATTCAAAACTTTTAGAATACTTAAGCGTTTATATAGGGTTTTCCAATAGGAATGATATGATTTTTAAGTGACGTTTCGGCCTTTCGTAATATGTCATGATCTGGCATTTTGTGTTCCATTATATTCAGTAATGTTTACAATTTTATCATGGTGAGATATACGCAAGAACAACGTTTACAAATTGAAATTACAAACGATAACGATTTTTTTAAGAAAATTATCTTCTCCGAAGAGGCTCACTTTCATCTGAGTGGTGCGGTAAATAAACAAAGCTGTCGATTCTGGTGCGAAGAATATCCACAAATTATTCAAACCATTACATTCACCTAAATTGACAGTTTGGTGTGGTTTTTGGTATGGTGGAATCATCGGTTCGTATTTTTTTCGAAATGAAGCTGGTAACACCGTTACTGTCAATGGAGATCGGTATAGATCGATGACAACCAACTTTTTATGGCCAAAATTGGAAGAAGTTGATATTGACAATGATATGTGCCACACAGCAAGTGCAACAATTGAATTATTGCGAGAAAAGTTTAGATCATATCACTCTTATTGGAAAACCCTATACAAACATATTAACACATCCTAACAGTTAAGTAAGTTAGTTAAAAGATTTCGTATACTACTGGATTAACCCATTCTTGGAAGGTTTGGGCACAAGGTATATAAAATAATACGGTATACTACTCGTATATCCAAGATTTAATTTTCGTTTTGTTTGCGCATTACGTCATTTGCATGGTACAATTTGTATTCTCTTTATTGAGTTTTCTCATTTTGAAATATATTTTACATCGGAAAAACAATTTTTTTTTATTTCTAAATCTTAATTAACATTTTTTGATATTGATACCAATTCGTTTATAAAATTTCGACCTACTTTCAATGAAGTAGAATTATAATTATTGAATATATCCTCCAAAATTTTGAATGATTTGACAAACTTATCATTTGGTGTTTTAAGCCGCCTTTACTTATAAAAAAATAAATAAATTGTTGGTCATCAAGTAGAATGTGTTTCATTGATTCGCCTAAGTCCATTTGTAAAATTTTGCAGTTATCTCGTTCAACATTTGCCGATTGTGAAACGATACCTTCATTTCGTCCCAGTGAATAGCTTCGTAAGTGATACTTAAATTGCAATGCCGTAGGGTGGTCATAAAGCCCTCTTTCGCACATATAACTCCAAAAATCATTTCTAAAGGGTTTTGATTCAGACGACATGTACGTATATAGGCAGCTTTGACATCGTTGAATAACATTCTCAATGCTTTTTTTATATTCGTAATAATCCCTTTCTGGAATGGTAAAAGGGACTTCTTACTTCGTATTCGCATTTCTTTACATACATTTTCCATATCACCTAAAATTTCTTCTTGTTCTGGCATGAATAAATTGAATTGAATAAATCGAACCAATCGTTAACCTAAATGATACGAAAATGTTAATGCAAAAAATCAACATATGAAAATTTATGAATCAAATTTACCTGTTTAAGTTAAATGGCCAATTCATTCCAAAATTTGAATTTTGCAATACCCAAACTACCTACTCTACGTAAAGCACAAGAAATGGTGTGTGAAAATAGTTGCGTTGCAAATTTCACCTTCTGCCTTTGGCCACCTTTAACTACTAGATGAGATGCTGTTAAGCCATGAGCAATTTTTAAATCTGAATTAGATTGATTGCTTAATAATTCTTCAAGAGGTTTTTTAGTCAACAGGTTATTATTTAGCAAAATTCCAGAATCCAAAAAATGATTTCTTAGAAGTTTAATGAGCTGAGAAGTGTCACTAAATACATATACTTTGCGATTATCTTTACAAGGATTTGCAAAACAAGGGAGACTTTCGTTTATTCCCATTTGGCTCCACATCGGTTACCTCCACCCAAATCGGTAACAATGGCCACAACATCATACTCAATGGCACTTAGTTTTATTATAATTGTCTCTAAAATTTCTTTTGCTAATTTTGCATCGTAATTATAATAAATTGGCTGTTTCCAATTTTCAAATAAGCCTCTCGCCACTATAACTTGGACGTAGTTAGCTGGAACAAGCAACGTGTCAGTTTTTTTCATATTCGTAAGATTTCATATTCGAATACATCATATTCGTAAGATCAGCACACAGACCTTTTGATCAGCAGACAAATCCGTGTTTCCCGTAAGCCGAAAAACAACATTTAAATACCCTGGGTTGATGGTAATTTTTGAAGCCCCATTTCTTAATGTTGAAACAGCTGGAAACGGATATTTTTTTTCAATAATAGGCGATATATTTCAAACAATAAACGTTACGGGCGCACACTACAAAACAAAATAGGAGTATTTCACTAATCTAGATCATAATTTCTAGGCAAATATTTTCCAATAAAAAATGATTGTAAGTAGTACTTATAGGTACCTGGGATAAATTACGCTTACAGTTGCAGTTAAAAATTATTTGGTTCCTAAGAAAACGATAATTAAAAATACGATATTTAGAATACGATTTGTTACAACCAAGAAAACTAGAAGTCATTTCTAGTATTATCAACGGGAGCAAAAAATAAAAATTAACTTATCATATTATTGGAAAGCCATTAGAAAGACCCATTACAAAAAAATGATTTAAACTGGAATGTAGTACTTTCTCTGAACTAAATATATGAAAATGAAATCATGTAATAATGCGATAAATAGTACTATCGCCATCTTGCACACAGTGAGCGATATATATATATATATATATATATATATATATATATATATATATATATATATATATATATATATATATATATATATATTTCAGATTTCGGTCTTCGATTTGGGTGACAAATATTTATAAAATATTCAGTTACCTACCGCACCAAGTGACTATATTAAGAAAACCTGAATAATTGCTACTTAAAATATGTGTTTGAGTAATCCCACCAAACTGCTTTTCTCCCAATATTCGTTCGCTTGTTGGTTATTGATTCGATTGGGATCCAACAAAAAATATTTATATATAATTCATTAATTAATCGAAAAATATTTTATTAATTTATTAGAAATTCTATAAAAATCTCACCTTTGAATTAACAAAAAAAATGAGTTGTAGTTGTTGTTGGTGGTGGTGGAGGAATTTATTTCAATGTGACAATTTTTCTGTATATATTTCTTCTCTCTCCTAGCACAAGCGCTGCGGGATACCAATTTGTTATAAGAGATATTGTTAAAAATTCATTAAAGGTGTCCAAACAAAATTTTTTATTTAGAATCACACAAGAACGACGATTTTTATGAAAAATATAATTTTAAATTTTGACATGAGCAATAAGTTAGAGATGGTTTGCGGTTAAAAGGTGTGAGAATGTCATAAACGCTGTGATATTTCAATATTTTCTGTAGTTTTTCAACCCATAATACGTTGATCTTAGTTTAACAATTGTTGCATGAAATACGGCACGAAATGGAAGTAATATTTCTCAAATTTGGCACCGATTAAAAACAGTAAGCCTATATAGGGATTCAGTCAAATTAAACAGTTTCGTCCCTTCACTGAACAATTTAAAATAATATGATAATTGATCAAATAATATTTATCCACTGTCGCGTAAAGGGTTTCATAAAGCTTGCGTTATAGTTTTTATTCTGGCTGAAATTTTTCAAATTATGCTAGCACAGAACTTCTATACTGGACTAAAGAAATTTTCTTGAATATTTCAACTGATTCAGAAATCATCTAGAAATGTATCTATCTAAAATTAGTTTATCAGTAGATGATGAATTACGTTTTGGTTACTAGTTTCCAGTGGTTTCTGCCATTGGAGTCTTATCACTCCATTGAGGAAGTGGAACATGGGTCGTGTGTCTGCACATGCCGAGATAATCGCTGTACGTGTTTGCTTGCTTGAGACGATTTCCTCGCAATCAGTTCCTGGCATCACGTGTAAGTAAAGTGATACCAGATCTAATATATTATCAGATAAATACCTTCACATATATTTACTATCCGGTAACTATTTTTTAATTTTAATCCTATTCCATGTTTATAAAATAAATAAAAAGGATAAACCATTAGATTCTTATAAACTTCAATTACACGGTACGCTAAACAAAAATTCAATGTGTCCAGCGAAATACACAATTTTTTACATATAAATAGAAAACGGAATACAAAATTTTCTTGACATTTAAAATGTAAATTTTATTTATTTTATTTAAATTTTTAGATTAACTTTTGATTAGAAAATTTGCTATTTGACTTATTTCTAATTGCGAAGGTGTCATTTGCACATCTCATATTGGAAAGTGTATATATTCACATAAGATGTTTCTCTCCCTCCAAATATGTAGTGCAAACAACAAGGCAATTTAAAATTTTATTTAAATATTTGTGTATATCCACCAAATAATAACAATATTATTATAAGGATTTGAGCAAATCGGGCCACCTATACATACTCGTATATACAATAACAGCAACACCAACTAAATTGGAAATTGAAAAATTCACAAACAAAATCAAAATGAAAATGTTCGTTTCTTTATTAATTTGAAATGTTTTCAATAACATAACACACACACACAGACTAACACACCAGATGGTGAAAACAGATTTTTTGTCGCAAATACGTTATTTTTGGAATAATTTAAAACGAAATTTTCAAAATAACATATTTTCTACTCGACTAGAGTGAAAGTGTCAGTAAAAACAAACAAATAATTTCCATATTATGTTCAATTCTCTAGTATCAGGGTTATCCCTTTTTTTGGTTCAAAATGCCAACTGATATAAAATTGAACAATAATAACATTTCCAAATTGATTGGTTTATATACGGAATATACTCGTTCAGCGAAATAATAAAACTATTACGTGACCAATAAATCTTATTAATTTTGAAAATCGCGCGAGAGAAATCACTATACGGTTAAAGGTTATTTACAAAGAAATCAAAGATTGGTTTTTTTGTAAGTTGCTTAATAACATTTCGTTTGCAATTTTACCGACCACAATTTCCGTTCAAATTCACCGCGAATTGCCAATTAGAAAATGTACAGTATTTTAACAAATTAAACGAAATCAAAGAAAAAGGGCGCACAAAATGAAGTGAACGTGCAATGATTGGGCAAAGTACATTTTGTATTTTTTTTTGTTGTTGTTATGTGGACGCGATAAAAATTCAACAATCTAACGAAATATAAAAATTAAATCCCATTTCGTACAAGAGACGTCAACCTTAATAAACCCCAAATAAAGCAAAAACAAAAAACGAAACCCGTACCAATTTTCTTAAGATGTTAAAGTAACAATTAACAATTAATGCACCAGAAAATTTAAACAAATTAAAAACCAAACCAAGGGATGAAAATAGAAAATTAAAAAACATAAAACAAATAATTAAAAAGAATTTTAATTTAAATTTTTGGGGAAATTAAAATTCCAGTAAATTGTAATAAAATCACGCTTTTCTTTTATATTCTTGTTTAGGTCATATTGATCTTAATTAAATGTAATAAAATACGTGTGTATGGGCGGGTTCGACAATAATTTTCGATTAATTAAATTTATTTTAATTATGTAATTTCCTCATCTCATCTACTCACTCAAGAAATATCTTATTTAAGATTCCGTTTCAATTGTTTCGTTTTCCTTTATATTTTAGTTTACAAAAATTATTTGGTAAAGTCACAATATGGGCGGGTAATGTTAATCGGAAATGGTGTACGTAACTAACAGTGTTGTGCTGTATTGTCTACGTTGCCTAGTTAATTAATATTCTACATGAGTAGACAATGTATGTCGATAATTAAACAAATGGCGTCGACTATGTAGAAAATGTAAACAATATGTCGTAAAGGTTGAAAATTACTGTTTCTGTTTTTGTTGTCAATAAAAAAATTCTATGATTTCTTTGGTACGAACCGTTTCAAGCGGGAGAATTCCATTATTACTCCACATTTGAAAAACTTTAGCTGTTTTAGGAGAATTTCGAAAGAAACGAACAAAAGACACCTTTGTTAAAAAAATAGAACTTGATAGACAGTTAACTTATAGTGAGCACAGCGGGTTTAATTTATTAAATGATAACACTCACTATATTTGTGTTATTATAAATATTTATTTATTATTTATTAAAACTTTATTCATTCAATTTTTAACACAAGTCCACGACTTCAATGGTGGACGATTGTTCGGCACTTCTGGTTTCACTTTCTTTATTTTCACTCGCGTGTGCGTGTATGAGACTGTGTCTCTTGAGCTTTAAAACCCGACTGTCCTTTTTCGTTTCTTCTTTTCTTTTTCCGTGCGAATATTTTTAATTCTCGATATTTATCGATAATCGATAAATATCGAGATTCGCTAATGTAGGTGGCGAAATAGCTCTATTCAGCAAAACGAGCTATGCCTCGTAATTAAGCGGCGCGGTGTATAAATAGTTAATTAGTTAGTTAGTTTAAACATCACTCCCCTCCTGGATCGAAAACCGTAGTGGTTTAAACTAAATTTAACCGTTTTTCGAACACTACGTTTCTCGACTGGGTTTACCACAAGTATTCCGTATGCTGGTGTAAGCCTGTCGATGCTAATTGTTGTTGATTTTCCATCTATATCCACAACAAAGAATTTGCAGAATGTGCGGGTTACTGGATACGGCCCAGAATAGGGTGTACTCAAAGAACCTCTGACTCTATCCACACGCACGAATACGGGTCAACAAGTTTCCAGATTTTTGGGAATGTACATTGCCTGTTCGTTTGAATGTCGTGTGTCCGTAGGAACTAAGGCTTTCACGGTGGTTATATCAAACAAATAGCTATCAAAAAAATTTTAGGTCCAAAAAGTTTTTCAGACAAGGATACATTAAAATATGTTCCTACAAGTTCATCGGTTAATAATCCTTATATTCACGATAGTTTGACCGAAGGCTGGATATTAAACTTCGATATTATCTACCCTACCACAAAATACTAGTATATGAAAAAGGAAAGAGGGCATATTGCCCAGAGAACTTCTCTTATAGCCGGATTTAGCGTCGTTTGCTTAGAGTTATGATTATCATACCCATGAAGGGATATTATATCCCAACATTTTATTTGGATTTGTTGGTAACTCGATTCTAACCAGAATATAAATAAAGTATCAGAAAATGTAACAAGATCATATTCAATGATTCTATCGGTGAGTGCTAATTTACCGATAGGTATGCGAGAAAAAATGTTGATCTAACTCCACTGAGTGGCCGCAGGACTATACTTGATAAATATTTTAATTTATACACTAATGTATGGGCTTAATGCAATTCCGGAAATTCAACGGATGACCTTTGGGAATGTACTCATTTTAAAATCATCATTGATCGTGGCCGGTAAAAAGTACAAATGGGAACGGTCTGAAAGTTCGAATTTCAACATTAAAATTATCAAATTATCCTATTATTTTTAAATCCCGTATCTTCAATATATACCGCTTTTCAATTCCTCAATTTTTAAAGTTCCGCTTTTTAAATTGCTGCTTTTGCTGAAATCTTAAAAAATCTCCCAAAAGCATTAAAAATATTTTATCTACATTTTTATTAAGAAATGGCAAATCTAGAATATGTGATTCCATGTGATTTGCATTTTAACATGAATTTTTGGAATTAGGCCATTCCTCAACCAATAATTGTCAAATTTGGTAGGCAGAATTGAATTGGGGTGCGAATCAAACATTATCATTGTCGTGACTATTGATAGAAAACAATATAAATTACGACAATGCATTTTTTAACGAAAATTTTCCCTTCGTTTCGTTACTCGCCATAACACTGCCTATTTTCAAAATAGCAATTTTGAAAAACTAAATTATTCAAGTCGCAGTTTGTAAAGCGTTATTTCGAAAAGCGAAATTTTGATATCGAGATATTCAAGAGAGGCAAGCGACTAAAACCCAGTACAAATGTTCAAAGGACTCAAGTTGTTGTATTCTACTAAATTCCATCTATAATAAGCCACCATATAAAAAATACAAGTGGCAGATGACATTTTGGTTAGTTTAGTTCGAATTTTGTTTTCAAAATTATTATATTTTCGAAAAGAAATCCAAATACTGACATATGTGGCAAAAATACAATATTTTTTTTTATTCGAAAGATCATTACATGGCATTAATATTTGAAAATGATTTCGGGCATATGAGCACCGCGGCTGTTCTTGACGAAACGCATTCTAGACGTCCAATTTGGCCTTCAAGGTGTCCAAGGTGTCAATTGTCGCTGGTTTATCAGCATAAACCAGTGACTTCACGTAGCCCCACAGGGAATAATCGAGAAGTGTCAAATCGCACGACCTTGGAGGTTAATTGACAGGTCCATTTCTCGAAATCAACTCATCGCCGAATTTTGATTTTAATAAGTCGATGGTTGCGGTCGCCGTATTGCACGTAGCGCTTACCTGTTGAAACCACATCTCATCTGGATCAATGTCATCCATATTTCCAAATTAAAAATCATTGATCATGATGCGGTAACGATCTCCATCTCCGCAACGCGATCGGCCTGATTTTCAAAGTAATTTTTAATAATTTCGTAGGGTTGAGATCTGTTCATAAAAATAGAGTTTATTAATGACTAAAACTGATGGAGTTGAGAATATTTTTTTTAATATAGTTTACACGAAACAATCTTACCCCCGATAGGGGCAGGATGCAAAGGGAATTTTCATCAACAGATTACGATCTGTGATGAAATGGAATACATGTATGACCTCCCCCATCTTCCATGCCAGTATAGGCTGGCATGGAGCTATGCAATGTGCAGATGGTGATAAAATCGGTCCTATAACCGTACTTCCTCGAATTGACCAACACTGGCGTAAAAGTAAGGACGGAAAGAGCAAACCGTCAAAGAGTTGGGAGAGCCTTGGACCTAGAACAGATTGTAGAGATAATAAAAATAAGACAGCAAACTTCAAGCAACTCAAAAAACAATGATAACACTACCAATTATCGACAGTGTCTACGAAACAATCAAATAAACCACAACACTGATAACTAACAGAAGTAGTATGCTAAATCATTGTTGCAAATGACTCTCTCTCCCTCTTTCTCTCTCTTCCTCTTTCTCTCTCTCTCTCTATTATCTGTAACACCTGTTAAAATTGAGAGAATAAGCAAATATATACGCACACTGATCACAGATACTGAATCAATGACACATAACTTCTAATATCAAAATCGATTTACAGTTAATAACCCTTCGGTAGAACCTCTTCAAAAGTGAACCTTTCGTGATGGGTAGGCGGAATGAAATATGAAAAACTATATAAATCCAAATAGCTTCTGAATCATGTATGCCACGGGGAAGCCAGCCTAAAGTAAAATCGAAAGTAAACTATCCAGAAATATAAACGTCATCCTGTACATATCTCCAGATTTCCCGTCATTCTATTTCATTTCAAATAAATCGGGTTTCGTCGCTTATTTGGGAATATCATTTGAGCAGCTTCCAATTAGCGAAAATAGCAAAATTTCATGTGAGAAAAACAAAATTGAGTGTAGTTGAAAGTTTCTAAAATTATAAGTCATACAAAATCCGTCAAACGTCACCCCTTTCCACAAAGCTGCGAACGACATCCCTGAACATTTCTGAACTAGATTCCGTTCTTTTGAGATCGGCGAAATAAAATTTTAAAAATGTATTCATATTCATGGAAGTTCTATGTCGTGAATGGCTACTAGGCTGAATCATCTAACTCTGTTGGGTGCTATTGCTTTGATTTTCTCCCATGGCCTTGAGAGTTGTTTCGCTTCTGTCCGACTTTCCTTTTCTTGGGTTCCATTCCAGATATCATCTTATTATGTTATTCGGTAACCTCCTCTGTATGTGGTCGATCAATTTCTACTTGTGCTTTTATATTTGCACATGGCATAGTAATTATTGTCATAACTGAACTAGTTTATTTCACCATTAGAACTTTAGCTAAACTTAGTCTTTTATAAAGACCAGGTATAAAAACTTGTGAACATCTCTTGAACCATTAATATATTAAATTGACGGTCGTTTCAAACACAAGTCAAGTCATCACAAAGTGAAATTTTCTTAAAGCGTTGGTTTTTGGAAGCACAAACATCTTGGAATTCAAATATTGGGACGTTTGAAACCGTGAATAAATTGTTAGTTCATCACTTTCCATGGTTGACCCGTTTGAAGTGATAATTATTTCAATGCGTATAGATGACAACTGCTGAGATTTAAATTTGTCGCACAAGATAAAGTAATGCGGATCGTATACAGAAGTTTACAGACGCCCGTGTAATGAACAGTATTTTTTACTTTTTTTGCAAGTTCGGTACAACTTCTGAAGCGGTTATCACTGGATTTGAAATTAAACTAGAACTAGTTTCATGCAACATAATCGAATGTAAAAAATTGTAATGGAAGTGAAGTTAGACCTAACTAAAGTAGAACTTATTTTAGTAATAGTTGAGCACGTGTTAAATTGACTGTAGCGTGCACAGGAAGTTACAACTAAAATGATCCTAAACTAACAAATAAACTAAAATGATGAGGTATTGTAAAAATTAAATAACAATGACATTTAGGCGAAATTTTTAAAATATTAGAATCAATTTTTTGAGTGTTAAACTATTTTGGGAGGATTTCATTAGTGCCATACACATCACTAATACAGGCTTTTATTAAAAAATTTAATATCTTAAGATTTAATATGTTTATCACCTAGGTCTGTATGATTTTCTGCGACGCCTAGATTAGAACTATAAACTTCCAAACCATTTGAAAGCTAATGGAATTAACGTGGTCAAATAAAAACTTTCCTAATCTTTTCTATTCCCAGAATTTAATATTTTCTTAAGGAATTGAACATCTTGAGATTTAATAAGTCTATCATCTAGGTTTGTACGTTTTTCTGAGAGATGTAGGTTAAGACTATCATCCTTCAAACCCATATCAAACGCTAATGGGATTCGCGTGGTCAAATAAATACTTTACTATCCTTCTATGTTCTACGAATTGAGGATTTTCTTAAGGAATTTGATATCTCGAGATTTATTATGTCTATCATCCAGGATCAGAAAAGTACGAGTATGCGAAACTTAGTGATAAGCATACTAAATTTCGAGATATTCAATTTCTTAAGAAAATCCTAAATTCTTAATATAGCACAGGTTGTTAAAGTATATATTTGACCACGTGTTTCCCATTAGCTTTTTAAAAAGTTAGGAGTTTGATAGTACTAAATTAGACCTTTCTGAAAATCATACATAACTAGGTGATAACCATATTACATCTCGAGATATTCAATTTCAAACAAATGGGCAATCAAACAATCAAATCAGCATCAATCAAACGGGCATATGACAAATTTGTCCTCGATACGGTAAGCGTTTGTCACAGCATTTATGGATTTACGAAAGATCTCTTTTCACTTAAATTCTTTTTTGAGGAGGAAATCTTTTGATTAACATTTATCTAGTTTATCCTACAAAAAGACACTTATAAGCAACGGCGAATTAGGTAGACACCCGCCCTTTATCCATCTTGTTAACTTCGAGTCAGCATATTCGAAACTTTTAGATGGTTTATAAGTTTCAAGAACCAGACCAATTACCCGGGATATTGCTTCTAATCATTACCACCATGTATCTTAACACAATTCATTTTCGCACATTTTCCGGGTCTCAAAGCGATTTTGATGTCGATATTAAGTCGATTTTGAAGCGGATTATTGAAAAGTTTGCAAAGAGTTAGCTGATTATGGGATAATATACCATTTCACAAGGAGTAAAATTTTGTTTTTTTAATTTTTCATTATGACGGATTCGAGTTCAACTTGAAAAGATGAATCTAAAACTTTAACACATTATATGTCGCAAAAATTGATAACCCGTGTTAAATCTCTATAAATTCAAATTATAGGTCACGCGACTTTTCGATCGGCCATTTTAAAAAAATCAGTGTAAACTCAAAGAAATTCACATAAATATGTAATTTAACATAGTCAAGTCATGGTGTTTCCTCTATCTAGAACAGTAGCCTAGTCAAGTGAGATATGGTTTTTCTCGTCAAGTGAAGCTCCAACATCAAGAATTGCTCTTGAACAATATCTTTTCCCATACAAAGGACTATTTTCTAAAATACTCCAAACATCATGAACGATCCACATGGACATGTTATTCATTGACGATTAATTCACCGGCTGCAGGTTCGAATATATTCGTTCTATTTATAAAAGCTGCTATGTCCGTAAGCTAGGTGGTATTATCATATAGCATGCTATATAGCTCGTGCACGAGTTATTCTTCACATTTGTGTCAACATTATGATTCCAATATTTATTGGAAATAGTGCGAAAATCTTTTCGATGAACTTTGCGATTTTATTGTGAAATATGGGAAGGAATATATGTTGTGAAGGAAAAATCGTTCTTCTGAAAAATAAATCACATCAGCCGAGTTAATAGAATTAAACTTCTGCAGATGCCCGGTTAAAGGATGGTCATTGCTATAAGGAAATAATTAAATTAGCTAAAGAAATAGAAACATTGTTCACCTTCAGGGGTTCTGGAAAAGCTCTCCGTATTATTCAAAATTGCTTACTTGCAATTTTAATTAATTGTGAAATAAAATTACAGAGCTTTTCACCGGGCCGATTAATAATAAACTATTTTTGTTATTTTATAGAATCATTCTGTGCTGACTTATGTTATAATGTTTTATTTTCTCAGGTGTAAATAAATTGCACATACACGTCCGTTTTCATTAAATATCCCGAAATTCAACCTATAACGAAACGTGAGAAAATATTTATCAACGGTTATAATTTTCCAAAACACCTTTAACTGATAACACTTTATACTCTAAACATAAAATTTTACAAAAGATCAAAGTGAACAAAAGTTACACCTCGATTCAACCTTATCTTACATACCCTGGAATTAAAAATAGATGACCTCAATCTAATAATTAAGATAAAGAAAAAAATTTAGACAAATACATTCACTAAATTACATTTGATAACCTCTAATCAAAATCTAATCAAAATATCTATGGTTACTCTACCCTATATACCCAACCCGGTTACATCTATGTATAAAAATACACCTTTCTCTAATTTTTCGCAATTAAACAAATAAAAAATTTTGATTCGACCCAAAAACCAAAATTAAATAATTTTTGTGGGAGGGATATTTAGATAGATTAGATAAATTTTATCGATACCCAATAATTTGTCTTATAAAAGAGATTTATACCGACAAACCTAACACACGATTCATGTGAGGACAACCTGGCCTTCAGCGTGTTAATCGAAGTTCGAATGCAGTATTTTGTGTGTATGAAAAATATGAAAAATTAAATAATGTGTGACTTGTGACCAAGATGATGTCTAGGCATTTAATGAGATTTTGTATATAAAAAAATAAAATTGATTGACAGCAGATGTCCCCCTTAAATTCGAAAGAAAATTATTAGGTTTATATGCATCCCATATACGTAATCATCATTAAATCGATTTAGGTTTTTGATCCATATGTAGTTTTAACACATGGAACTAGTATTTTGTATATACGGCTAGCTTTGGATTAAAAGAAAAATTTCTGTAAACACGTTGAGCAACATTCCTTATATACATCGTATCAATATATTCAACAAATTATCATATTTCATTCATAAACTAATTAAAATTTTTTAAATTTACTATATTCATTCAAATAGTTTATAACTATAGATATAATTTAATGAATGAATAACGAAAATTTTTACTTTTGAATGAGCTTTATAAAAAAATAAATAAATGTTAATGTGTCGCGCACAGTATGACACTTTCTTTCATTGTCCACCAAGATGTCCACAAATAAGTTTTACTGTATATGGAATTTTTGACTACATATAGAGATAGTTGACATCACTTGATACCAATTAGTGATTTTATCTGTATATAGTTTCCGGTGACTTTAAACTATTGAGATCGTTTTTCATAACAACATAATTTTCAGAAACAAAATAATAAGAGTTTCTAACTTGAATGGGCAGGAAGATTGGTACGCACGCAATTGATAAAACTGTTTGGGACTAATTCAATTGTTTGGCGAAGCAGTGAAGCGCACATAACCCACAAACTTCATTGCAAACGTCAGCCGGCAGTGGTATGGGTTAGTACGAAACTTAGGTGACCTAATGCGGGAGTTTAATACATATCCCCGAAATACCGGTATGTTTGGTTACAACGACGCTATTCCTCACAAATTTGTATTTGCAGCAAAGTAGAGTAGCTGTGCTTTAAACCTGCAGTAATACACTTTTCGTTTTTCTGCAAAAATTTATTGTATTGTACTGGGAGGGTAGTACTGGAATTTTTATTTTTTTTAATTACGACATATCGGCATAGTTCAACCCTGAAAAAACTACCGTTAAGGGGTGCCCATTTTTCGTTTGACCATACGATTCTCGGCTTTCTGTTAATATTTATTGTAATTGAAAAATAATTACAATATATTGGAATAGTTCAAACTCCAAAAAACAACCGCTAAGGGCTGAAACTCTTTAACAACCATATTTTTCTGTACAAGAATTGTGTACTCCCTCTATTACAACAGCCCTACTCACTAAAATCAATCATACTGCATTGAATTACCTTCCTGTACAAGAAATGGGTACTCTCGAATTTATTACAATAGTTAAACTGTTTCGCTTCCTCGATAGAATTGGCCTCGATCGTTCACGTAAAAATCTTGGTTAACTACTGTGGGATTAACCGTAATGTTTTGCAGACCAATGTTCCAAAGCGCCATTTATGCCAGTGACAATTGTTACTGTAGGCTTTGCCGCGACACAGTTATTCAATGAAATACCAGACGTTGTTTTCATCCCATGCCACACGATACTCCTCCATGAATTTCTTATATTTGTTGCAGAACCAATGTTTCTTCTGAAATCTTCTTTACATACCTTGAAGATGACAGATTGCTATTTGTAATTAATAGTAACAACGTAGTGGCCGTCTTCTGTAATTGCTATGTTTGTTTGAAAATTTGCTTCACGTAATCCTTCCTCCTTTGCCAACATCGCTTTCGTTTCAATCTATTCAACCTCCCAGAAACTTCGCAATGTCTTGGCAATTTCACTATCCGATACGTTAATTATAAAAGTGGGGAGGAATCATGAAATAGGACCGGAAAATTTATACGGGTTGAAAAATACTTTCAAACCTACTCGTTCAAATGTATTAACATTTGCTTTAATGGATGTGAGGTATGACATTTCCGTTTAAAATTGCTCGATATAGTTGTCGAATACAATTTTGTCGGTAAACTTTCGTTTATTTGTGTTTTCATACAAAATAGTGCGGCCAACTTTGATCAGGTTTCTAACTTTTTTGTGGTTGTCTATTGAGATATTTTGACCCGAAAAATCAGGTTGGATTTCATGATCTCACTCTGTTGGTTACAACGGAAGCCTCAAATGTTCCGCAGTTAAAAAAATTTCCTGCTGCAGACCAACCTAAAATTGTGGTCTAAAGGAAAGGTCTATCTTTGTTTATTCGAATGCATGACTCCGTTGTAAAGCTGGTTTGGGATTCAGAATCCTACTATACAAATTCATTACCTTTGATATGTCAGATGGTAGAATGGATTAGACGGTTAGTGTTTGGCCGTGATTTGTTAGAACTGCATTTGGTATTTCGGAGCACTCGGTTTTTATTCTTCTGCAGTGGTGTCGTAAAGTCGATTTAAAGTAAATGAAGCAGCGTATGATGCCCTTACATATTGTGCAGAATCATCTAAATGAACATCTAAAAGCAGCATGTCGGATACTTAAGCAATTGACATATCTTCTATTTTCATTGATCCAGACACGTCGTTAACGTTAACACTGCTAAATGGAATGACTAAAGGTGATTCACACACTGAACAGCCTGGATTACTGGTACGAACATAACTTTTAACTGAATTCCGCTTGGTCGAATTTCGAAGGGATCTAAAGCGTCGCTTCTTCGTTGAAGAAACACAAATAATTCTTGAATGGTGGGGAACTGATTTTACAGTATATGCGTCGCCCATTGACATATTCTCTTATCATGCAGCTCCGTTAGCGTTCATTGCCTTCAATCATCTATGTACTTTGTCCGATGTATTGAGAAGCTGCTCTACTTTTGTATGGATTGTCATATTAATGGCTGGCTCTAATGTTGAAATGCTCTAATAAACGCGTTGATCGCACATCTCTGCCTGTCATATCGTTGTCGTACCTGTTGCAAGGTTTCAGTGTCGTTGCTATCTGTAATGCTGTAGTAGTTTTTTGATATACTGAAACTTCTATTTTGGATCGATCGATGGAATGGGCGGTCATACATACTCAAAAATGAATTTGCACATGAGTATTGCGTTGCAAGTACCGCCGAAAAGTAAAGCATGTGCGCAGTATGGTCGAAGAGAAAAACGTCGGGGAATGTTATGCGTTTTGTTCGAACACATAGCACACAAGTGTTATTGACTGGCTTAGGCAAAGCACATACAAAAATGACATTCTGAAAGGAACGACGAATTAAAGGAAATGCTACTACAAGACAATGTTTTGTATAAAAATATAAATAACAGAATCAGTTAAACAGATTGCAAATTATCCCAATATCAATAAAAACTTTCGCCCCCGTAGCAGTTCCGTCTTTTACGGTAAATGTTGTGTCTCGTAATTCGACATTACCTCTTCCGGCTATTTCCCCCAGCCAATTACCCTCCGTTAAAACTATAGAAATAAAATATTTACCGGCGGTAATGGCAGGGTAATACCCGGGTAGGAGGTAAAATCCTAGGCCCGTTGTGTACAACTGCAATTTGGATTGAACCTAACGATTTCAAGTTGTCGTCAACAAAAAAGATGAGGTTTTCTATCTTGGTAAATTCTTCCACCAACTTCTCCACTCGAACTAATTTTGCTTTGCATTCTTCTAAAGAAAATTAAGTTACTGCGCGGCCAATTGAGTGTAAAACTACTAAGGTTAACTTCCCTTGTTTATAGCCTTTTACATTTTCAATGCGCTGAGGTCACTCATTACTGATATACAATAAACGGCTATGCTTGATTATTTGTATTAGATGGCGTTACCGTCCTCTTCACTACTCACAATTCGTTAAACCACGTATTTGTTGTAATAAGACGGAAAATGCTAGGAATGGCGTCACTAACAACTTCCTTACTACAATTTAGAAAAGTCTACACAAATGGCCATGGTATACAAGTAGTCCAGGTCTAAGCGAACAAAAAAATGGAGGGATGAATATCTTGTGGCCAACACCGGACTTTCTTTTACGACAAATTTACATGGAACTCGAATACACCACATTTAATTTCTAAATCACACATTTCTACACCACATTTATTTTCTAAGGTCAACCCTTATTGAAAATTTAATCTGCACTGCAAAATTAAAAAAGCTTCAAAGGAAGCTGAAACTTCCTGTACACAGATGTATGTAAAAAGCTTTAGTATTAAGTTTGATTCCGAATAGTCATCTGGACTATAGAGATGCCAATTTTTGATGAAAACAGTTTTTTATCAAAACTCGTCATTTCCAGTCAAATTTAAAAAATGATCTGAACTATTTTCAAAAAATAATAAACTCAAAAAACCTTCAACCAAACCTCAGCCAAAAATCACTGGAAACTTCCGATTTCACTCGAAGTTTCACTCCAAAAGGCGATCCGTCTGGGCTTTAGGGAGCTACCAACAATTAGACGCACGACATCGCACACGCACAAAGTAAACATTTTTCGTGATTTAAACAAATAGAACTGTGTTTTGTAAAAAAAACTATAAACCATCTGGTTGCAAGTTTCAGGCAATAAGGTGTCGTAAGGAAACTCCTAGATTTCGGAAGACGATGAACGGTACGCAGATGATAATATTGAACGTATATTGGAGAATGTGCAGAATAGCTCAGAAATGTCAACCAGGAGACGTTCAACATAACTGGGATTATAGCAAAGTTCTGGACAGAGAATTTTGGTCACCGAGAATTGACTGCCGCGTTTACCAGATTTAACCACTCCCGACTGTTTTCTTTGGACTTATTTGGTGTAGGTCAATAAACCAGCGATTATACCAGGACTAACAAACAACATTCGAAATAAAATTCTGACCATAACACCTCAAATTTTGAGGAAAGTTATAGAAAATGTGTTAAAAAGAGGACGGATATGTAAAGCAACAAATTTTCACCACTTGCGAGATATTATCATTTACATGAAATATACTGTGTTTAAAAAAGTTATTAAACATTCTCACTAGAACGAACAAGCTTAAATGAAAGATGACACTTCCGGTGGGCGGATTTCAACCCAAAATTCACTTGGATCTAACAATTTGAGGAAAACTCTTAAATATGAGATTTCATCCCAATCAAACAATAGGGCCGATTTATTGTTGAAAAATGTGAAAAACATCATTTCCGCTCTAATTTTGGAAAACTGATCTGGACAGCTTCTGTTGCAAATTTGATTGAGTATCGTTTAGTTCATAATTGGTCCGGTGGACCAAAAATCAAAAATTTCAACTAAAAATCATTGGAGTCTTCCAATTCATGAGAAAAATTTAAGTATGAAGTTTAATCCCGATCAATCAATCCGCCTGGGCTGTAGAGAACCAACAGACCGTTAGTCTGCACAGAACTACATACGTGAACAAAGTGATTTTTTAAAACCATTTTTTTTACTTCAGCAATACTGGTAAATCTGCAAAAATCTCGTGCAAATTTTTCATGATTAGGCAATAGTCTAGGCAAACAAAAAAATACTTTAGATTTTGGAAATATAGAGAATAGGAGTGGTCACATGTTATTTTAATAAGATAGATATTACTCGAGATGACGTCACTAACAGGGTTCATTACAATTCATGAAAGTTTACACAAATGGCCATACCATATACAAATTGACCGTATAAGGGTCTAAAAAACAAAAAAATTATTTAGGTTTTGGAAATATAGTAGAGCAATCTTGAAGGCTTGAAATAAGACAGATATTGCTTAAATTAGCTTGAAAATTATAATTTCAGAAAATTTACATAAATGGCGGTAATTGCCATTTAGTACAATTCATTCATATTTTAATCAAATTGGTCGCTACTTTGTGAGTAGATTGGAATTGATCGTCTGTTTCTTGGCATGCTTAAACAGCTTCGCCACGTCAATGTTGTAATAATTAAGAGTTCTGGAAATCGCGTGATCGTTTTCGAATTATTTTATAACAAATTTAGAAATTATTAAATTGTTAAACAGAAACAAACTACCGAATTTTGCGGACACACGCACCTCAAAATTGATCTATCAATTCTTAGGAAAAAATATGTTTTGAATTTTTACAAAAAAAAATAAAAATATTTTACTTCATTGATAATATAATTTATTTGAAAGACTTTACAATTATTTCTTGCTTTACTTTTTCCCACGAATTTTTCACCAAGGTACACACTTCAGTAATTGTATAGCTCATTTCATTCTTCCTGTTACTGTCATATCGTATTTTAGTTTTGTCATCCATTTGTTCCATTCCTCTCCCACCAAATCTTTAAATGGCTTACTAATTGACACATCAGGAGGCTGTAGTTGGCTTGGAAGACCTCCAGGAATTCCCGCTATTTCTGTGTTCATTTTTCTTAAAAGGTTTTTAGTTGAATCTGTTGTATGATGTCTAAAATGATCTCACACTAACGACGCGCGTTTTTAGACAACGTACCAGGACATTTTGACCATGTTCTTTGTAGCCACAATTTAATCCCCATTTCATCCATCCGGGTCCAATCTTTATCTTGAACGTGGATTATAATTCCACGGGGGAATTTATTGTTACTAAATTCCACCTAGTTGATATGATAAATCTATGGAATTCTATAATGTTATGGCTTCATAGTCAATCGACATTTTTTGGGCTAGACTGCGGTTTCCGTACGCTTGGATAGCTCGTGTCTCTTCATAAATCTGAAGCACCAAGATGTTGATCCTGTGGAACCACCAATACCATTTTAATAGAAACCGATATTTCATTGCTTCAGTGATCTGTTATGAAATTTTTTATTTGTTTTTTAAGTTCCGGCCATTTTGGTAAGTGCAAACGAAGTGTTTTCTTATGTTTACGGAGTAGTTTCAATTGCTCTTCTTGTTTTTTCCATTCACGAATCATTTTTTCTGTAGGTGGTGGAGCTAAATATCCTTCTTCTGCTCAGTTTCCGTGTTATTTTGTAGTTCACATTATTAGAAGGTCTCGTTGGTTTTGAACTCATTTTCAGGTTTTATAACAATTAAAGAATAAACTCAAATTATAAAAATACTTTATTAAACCGTACGAAATCACATACGCTCCTACACTGACTAATGTTGACATTACTGTGGGGATCCCCGATTCATTTTCATTGATAAAATTTACGATTTATTTTCGTGGGATTTCCCGTTCGGACTATAAGTCGCACTTCGTTCCATAAGACTCATCCCAATTATTCAAACACATAGTGAACATAAAAGTTTCTCGACTTTAATTTTAACATTTAACGTCAACATTTTTAGAGAATTTCTTCTTTCTATTTGAAATTATATTTTATTTGATATTGCAAGTTGTTGATTGTAGTCTCGACCCTTTCAAACAGGTATAGCCTCCAAACATTGCTAAAATTGAATTTGCTGTTGACCCACAAAAAAAAATTTACATTCAAGTAAATCTTTCATCAAATCTTTCATATTAATAAATGTCACAGGTTAATCTTGCATTACCTTCCAAATTTTTACTCAGCGGTTAAAATTGTGTCAAGTAAAATGCCGTGTTGCAATGTCGCAGTACGATAATTTGAGGTATGTGGGATTTTCAATTGAAAAATGGGACATCAAAAAAAACTTGTAAATCGGGACATTCCTAAATTGTATACAATCGGGCCAGTCTGAACAGATTATCCAGTTTATTGTACTTTGCATTAGTTAAAGATTTATATGCGTGGTGAGCATGCAATATAAGCATGATTCATCATTGTAAGACGTTTTTCAAGATATATTCCTAAAAAAATGCAAACTGTTTGACCTTTTGGCTAATAAACCGAAATGTGTTAACAACGTATACAACAACAAATAAATAAAATACAAAAAAATTATTATTTATTAAAAATCATAATATTTGGTTATTTATTATACAAAACAAAATCTGTGTTCGGTTGGTTATTTATAATAATAATAATAATAAATAAAATATTTATAAACCACAAAAATATTAGTTATCATCAGTTCACACCCTAATCAATATATCAAAACCCAGAAAATAAAAAATACAAATTATGAATATTTATTTTCTAGTGTTGATATTTTATTATTATTATTGTTAAATTTTTTTGTATTATCATATTTTATTAGTTATTAAAAAATATAATTTATTTATTTTAGTTTTAATATATTTTTTGTGATGATTTTAGAAATACGTATTAATAGAAACGTGGTTTAGTATTTTATATCCATAATATTATCTTCGCTGGCAATGGACCAATCCGTATCGGTGAAACAATAAAAAATTTAGTTGACAGTTGCCTCGGCTCGGACCCATCCACAACACTATACCTTTAACACTCGATCATATATATATATATTCAAATAGACGTTAAAACATTTATATTACCACCTACTCACCGAACAGAGTCATATATCATAAAATTTATATGTCATAATTTTTAACTAAATACCTTTCTGTGGCGTATACAAATGTAGTTTATATAACAGCTCGCCGTATTCACATATTTTAGAATTTAGTGAAATGTGATGATGGTGGTGGGTATAATAAAATTATTTAAATCTATTGATTATTATAAATTCATATTTTTCGTTATAATATGCTCGTAATTATCATATTTAATAATCAATATACAAAGTTATTTGTTAACATTGAATATTTTAAGTATTATGCTAATAACGTTTTAAGCCGATCATGTATGGTGTTAATATTCTTAAGAATTCTATTCATACGCATTTGAATGCACTGAGCTTAACAAGACATAAAACAGAAAAATATCAAAATCGTTCTATTGTCATCGGGATCACATGGAGCTGTATTTACATCCACAACTGGTTTTAAAATTAATCTAGAAACGACCCAAATTGATAAAACATGAACTTATTGATTATTTACTGCTTTGCAAAACCATATCATAACGAGTGACGATACGCTAACACCTCTTAATGTACAACAAACCACAGAATACGAATTCATAAATAAAAAACTAAAATTTTATAATAACCAATACCACCCATAACAACAATTCATCGGAAAAACAGTTTATCAAAAACGGCCAATTATTCTAAAATTTGCTGTAGAACGTTATAGCCTGGACAGACTGCGGATTAGTTAAACTGGTTTAGCAAAATTCTATCAAGCACTCTATGGAAATGCTAGAATTTGCTAGTACATTTTTCAATTTTTCGTAGTGTGTCGAACTGAATTGAATTTTACTTCTTAGAGTACTTGACCGAATTTTGCTAAACCAGTTTAACTAATCGTCAGTCTGTCCAGGCTATTAGTATCTTCTAAGTAGTTTATTAAACGGATCATCGTTATGGGGCGAATAATTTATTTCTAACAAATTCGATTGATATAATAATTCGAACATTTCGGGAATTTGAGAAGCCATTTTCCGGCCGGAAAAGCTCTAGCTAATTAGTTCGAACAGCTATCTAGAACTTATCAAACTCTCTCAGCCAGCTTTCCGACGTTGTAACAGCATCTACTGCCGATCTGTGCCAAAACCGACACATTGTTTATTTATTATCACAACTCTAGTGGAATTCGAACAAAATCGCATGGAATGTACTGATCGGTGTTGGAAATGAGTATGATATCATTTGTATCACGGAAGAATGTCTGACAAGCTCACACAGTTCTGCAGAGTATTTCCCCTCGGACTAGCATGTTTCCAGACGCGATCGTTATTCGGATGTTGAATCGACGGTGAGTGGTGGAATTGGGCATTATAGTGACGTTTTTCTAGCAGTTGGGAATTTTTTAATTGGGAAAAAATAATTCCATTTTATAGCAGTTTTGACGTTAATTTTTCCCCATTATTTTTTGGGGGAATTGTAATTCGTACATTTTTGAATATTTAAACATTATGTTTTCTAATTAATATATATTTAAAAATATTGTAAATTAAACTTGTAATAAGATCGCAATACGTGTTTTCCTTTATAAATATCTACGTAAAAAAAATTCCCCAAAAAATTAGTGCAATTTGTAATTACAGCAAAATATTTTCCCAATTCCCAATGCCCCGGGAAAACTAGAATAAGGCCACTGAAGAGTAACGAGTTGAAGATTTTGGCTGTTAAACTTGCTTTCAAAGGAAGCTGGTGTTGATAATTATCGATTACATACCATACGGATCCTCAGCTGATATATAAATATAGCTCTCTTGTGATGATTTTGATTCTGTGATGATTTTGTGAGATCTTAATCTATCTAAAGTTAAATGGTTTACTGTTGATGATGATCTTCTGCCATTCACTAGTTATTTAACCTGAGACCTCGTGATGGACTTAACCTGTTCACTCAGACTAAGACAGGTATTCATACTAGTGGATGCGGATGGTACAATCATTGTTTGTGATGATCATGGCGGTTCTTCGAGTATTTGTCATACACCACAGCACACTCCCTTAAAAAGGGAGCCTATGATTCATTAAATGAGTTGCTCGACAATATTAATAGGGTTCGATATAAAACAGCTAGTTTGAACGCTTATATTGATCAGTTTTATAAAATAATGAACTTGGCAATTGAACAATTTATTTCTTGTTCGTCTGTGGTTTTTTCGGCATGCAAGTCATGGTTTAATCGTCACCTATCGGACCTAAAAAATCGAAAATTTAAAGCTGGTAAAAAATAAAAATTACATCCATCAATCGTAAATTATGAAATATTTAGTGCTCTCAGATCTCAATTTAAACTATGAAACCATTTCCTGTATAATTCATATATTGTTGAAGTTGAATCGAATATTAGAAACAACCCTAAATGTTTCTGGGGCTATATTTTCATTCGAAACGGAACTGTAGAGGTATATCCTCGCAAATGCCTCTTAATTGTTTGACTGTTAGTGATCCACATTCAATTTCAGTTTACTACCGATGACGTTCTGCATGCTCTGTTGAATGTAAATGTGAATAAGAGTTGTGATTCGGACAAAATTCACCCTTAAGTTTGGCAAGTGGAGTATTTCCTTTAATTTGGAAATCCAGTTTCATTAAACCAATTTTCAAGAGTGGACATAGAGTAAAGATATCGAAAATTACCGCAGTACTTCTATTTTATCGGCTATTTCTAAATTATTTGAATGGCTTTGACCCGCCTGGTCAACTGTGAGAAATCCGGTTTTGTTCTCAAAGTTGTTGACTTTAGCGCTAGAAGGTGGTGATACTGTTGAAGTAGTGATTGAAGTAGAAATTGGTCATGTCTTACTTGCAAGGAAACTGGAACAACTCGAGTGTAATGTCCTTCCTTGCTGCTGATGTAAAAATATGTTGTTTAATTTACAACAGGAACTAGATATTTTCGGTGAATTGTGTATCTTGAACAAGCTTTGTCTCAACATTTCTAAATGTAAAGTCATGACTTTTCTAGAAGTTAAGATGAGTTATGAACGATCGAGTCCATTCTTTTCTAGATTAAGGTGCCTTATTTTCTCGAAATTTATCGTTTTAAGACCATAAGAGCATATTGACAGACGTATCAACAAGACTAATGCAATGTTAGGGTTCTAAATCCGTTTCTCCAAAGATTTGTATGATCCGGATACTCTAAAAGTCCTTTTCGTTTCATTTGTTCCTTCGCACTAGGAATATATCTCAATATTCTGGAGACCGTACTATAATAATTCCTCTGGCCATTTAAAATCAATTAAGAAAAGATTTCTGTTGTTTGCCTTAAAGCGACTCCGTCAAGAGGTACTCGTAAACGCTTCTAAGTATGTCCTACAGACAAATTTATGCCGTTCTTTGTTTGTGAATATTGAACCATTCTCCGTCCGTAGTACTACTACTGTTTAGGGTCCAAGTAATCGGTTCCCAAGTACCAAAATATATGAAAACAACAAGTGTTTCTATTATTAAAAAATTAAATGAATAGAGGATCATGAAGAAACATGATTACACCAGCCGGATTATTTTTTACGCGATTGAGGTTACTAAAAGTTGGAAATAACTTGCTTTCGAATTGAAGAGTACAGCATTTTTCAACAAAAAATTGGTCTTCTCGTCAGGCATCACCCAAATTTAATACTGAATTAATTAATTAATTCAGTATTAAAAGCGATATCGAACACATCGGCCCAAGTCCTAGATGCGGCCTACTGGCTGCAAAGATGGTGACTAGAGAAATATTATTAAAGTGGATCTTTTTCCAAGATCAAAACCCACCACCTCCTGCCACTCTACAATATGGATTGTAATTTATATTAAACCACCTCATAAATCGTTTGAGCCCGAGATGGATAGCCGATGTGTGATCTTGCTAAATCGGATATCCTAGACAATCCGTCGACCAAAATGGTAAATTCGTTGATAAAATGCTACATCAAGTTGTTAAGCGAATTAAAAAATCGTCCAAATAATTTAAGGGGATGGTTAGTCAATTCGTGGTTAGACCAGCCAAACAACAACCGGATTTTATTGTCCGGGGTATGTCCATGATACTTGTTGGTAAATATATAGATGACCTAAGTGATCTCATATAAATGGCAAACAACATTGTCATAACTTGAAGTCGTGAAAATGACTTATCCGTGGACTGTAAGAAATGTCAGTAATTTTAGAAAAATTCAACCATCTGAAAGATTGTAACTTTGATAAATGATACAACTTAAAATCGAATAATCATACAATTTCGTATGAAAACTTGTATAGGTTACTACTAGCTCAAATACACAGGATAGTTTGCTTAAGAATACGCTACGCATATATCACACCGATTAAGACACTGAAGATTGTCTTTGATATCCTAAATCTTGTTCTCTGGATTAGAAGATGTGCAGCATTCAATAATACTCCCTGTAGCATTGACATAGCCATTTTCTACTTTTCAACTATATGGCTGCAAGATTCAGGTAATCATTAGTCGAATAACTTACTGAAAGATAATACTGGGAACATAATGTTCCTTCTCACATTTCTGGTAAGTATCAATAGAACAATTAGTGATGGTTTACCTACTGCGTATCTGATCAGACAGCCGAGATAGGCTGTCTTTGTTTCGAATGCGGGATGGTGAAATGAAGGAAGAGAATGTTTAAAATTTGTTAAATTTCGATCCCTCTGAACATGTTCCTTCGCTCACCCTACTTGAATAAAACATTACAACTTTTCAACTTTAGCTACTCCAAAATTTACTTACACTTTACTGCTTTTGCAGGTTCCTTCGAAAAATCCCAAATGAAAAAGACGATTCGGATAACAGAGAAAAAAGAGAAAAAATGTTTGCCTAATTTTATTTACGAAGCCCAATCAACAATAGAGATAAACTTGATCAAATTTTCTAATACTGTTACGATCACGCCTATTGGCTTGGTGGGCATCAATTCCGCGTGGATTGGTCACTTGGGCGGGACAATAATTCAGCGTAGATTCATCAATCAAGGGTTAAGAATTTAATGAAATTTATTAGTGACATCTAGATTTAAACATTACAAGTAGTTTTATAACAGTTTAGGCTTATTACGTATATATATTTAATTTAATAAAATAAATAAATTTTTAAATAAATGAAAGTTGCTTTTATTTATTTAAAAATTTAATTGTTTTTGTTATTAAGCTGTGGCTGCTGCGATGATGTTCATCGGTAAGTCTAAAAACAGATAGACTGGTTTTGGTTTTTATTTTCGTCACGAAGAGAAAAATAAAAAAGTAATCAAGTCAGTTTTTATCAGTTTTTCATTTTGTCTTGGTTGGTCACTGCCCCATTTCAATTCCGGTTCACACTCTTAATAAAATATGTTTCGGTGAACATAAACGTCTGAAGTGCAAACTCTATGCGTTTTACATGATTTTGTTTTGCAAAATCAATACGATCCAAATAATATGATTTTGTTCTCTCGTGGAGATTATGTTTACGGAGGATTGTCCGTTGAGGAATAATTATGTTGTGGCCGGAACAAGCCGCTATAGTCTAGAACAGTACTATTCCGATTGTTCGCAGACAAAAGTGTGATGAATGCAATGAGTGACATTAGCCTTTGATGAGTCTTAATTAAGTCGCGGTGCACGATATTTTACCTAAAAACGAGAGTAGTGAGAAAATTGTATGTCTTGATAAGTGAAATTAGTGATGTGATTAAAAATATTTGCAAATTGTGAAAAGTGAATTAATAAATAATTGTGGAAATTATTTGTTATTGTGTTTTAGTGTTTAAGGATAATAGCAGAGAAAGTTATTGTGGGAATATTTCTGATATGTTCGTGTATATTCCAGTAGTGTATGGCGATAGTGGTGTAAGTGTTTGAGAGATTATTTCCGGTATATACGAGATTCCGAAATTTATAGTTGTACTTACGCCGATACGAACATATTACAATACTTTTCGAGAATTGTTGAGTCCAGTCTGATTGTCCAACTAACATATTGTTCTTACTTAAATATTAATCGATTGTAACCAAAAGAAATACATACAGTCACTCACAAAAATTTGCGTACACCCTAAAAATCCAACGGATTTCATATTAAGATCAGTGTTTATTTAGACATAAATTAAGAAAGACTGTCTTTGTTTAAAAAAAATATTTACTTCAATAAATAATTCACGTTTTTCTATAATACAAGGTCGCAAAAATTTGCGTATATTTAATAATTAAAAACCAAAATTTAATGGAAGATCAAAAAATCAGTACCTCTTTTGGCTTTCAGCACAGCTTTCATCCTCAAAAGCATAGAATTTATTAAAATCATGGTAGTGGCATAACCTATTTTATTCCATTTCTCTTTTAAAGGGATATATTTTACATCTCTAAATATATCTCAGCAGTCATGTTTCCGTTGATAAACTCTAAATTGTCGACACCATTTGTTTAATTGTTGGTTTTACATTTTTTTCCTCAGACTCCGTATTAGGCTCCCTCCACACTTTCCGAAGTGCATCTGATCCATAAATTTTAAACATGCTTTCGTCGGGAAATAAAACATTTTGCCAAAATCCTATATCTTTGTATCGGTACAATTTTGCAAATTGTTTCCTTTTTTTCTTATTTACGACAGATATAAATGTTTTGTTGCGCATAGTACATGGATGAATAGTAATCCCCGACCATTCTTCCAGTTCATCAGCGATTTTAGAGGCACTTTTGGCTGGATTGGTTTTTACCATCCTTACAAATGTCCTTTCGGTACTACAAATTATCTTCCGAAGTCGGCCAGTTTGTAGTTTCCTTGCTATATTTCCATGTTCTTTGAAGTTATTATCAACACCTTGGATTGCAAAATGCGTTCTCTTAACGATTACTCCAATTTCCATGTATGATTTGCCTTCTTTAAATAATTTCACTATCACATCTCGTAATTCAAAATTTGAAAAATCGACAAAACTGTTGTCTCACGTAGATCAATTAATTACAACTAATTGATGCCTAGAAATTTTACTCAGTTTTAGTAAAGATAACAGTAAAGGTGTACTCAAATTTTTGTGACCTTGTATTATAGAAAAACATGAATTATTTATTGAAGTAAATATTTTTTTTAAACAAACAGACTGTGTTTCTTATTATTTATGCCTAAGTAAACACAAGAAACAGAATTCGTTAATTATTTCTTGATCTTAATATGAAATTCGTTCGATTTTTAGGGTGTACGCAAATTTTTGTGAGTGACTGTATAATTCAGCAAATTGACTCAGCAAATTTTTTCAAATAGAAAACGACTGAGAAAATTATCAATACCCAGTAATAGTAACGTCATTACAATTATTCAAATGTATTATTTTATCTGGTTTCTGAGACTTTAATCGAGAATAACCCGTATATATACTCGTATATATATATTTACATTGCACAACATACGAGTAGTATTTTGTAAAAGCCATCAGTTGTAAGCAACGTCTAGTCAGATGCACACACGAGCTTTGTTTTATTTTATTATACCGCTGGTTTGCGGTCAAAAAGTGAATTCGCTGCCACCGAATTATTGTGATATTCAAAAGGTGTTGTGTAATGGCCAGAAGCATATTGCTTGTTTGACACAGGTATTTTCATTCACATTATTTTAGTCGATTTACATTTAAATCATGGCCTAATTTTTAGAACAATTTGTTTCTGAACACAGCCGACGAAATCATATCAGCTGATTTATTATTGCCTTCAATAAATCGAGGAAGGCGAACTAAAAAATTTGTACCAATAGTTTGGAACGAAGAACTTGTCTCTTTCCTGCAGTTGATTACCAGCTATCCCACAAATGACTGCCTAATTTCATCAGAGTATGTTAATATAGAGTACACTGAACTATGGATACATTACAGCCGTTTATTTGGAAATCAAATTACAGGACTTGAGGTTTTCATAAATAATAAACATACTAAAATAATCGGATGCGTGCAAGATGAGCAGGATCGATTTATAACCTTGTCGAAATATAAATTGAAATGTTTGTACAACGTTTCAAATATGTCAACAATTAGTAAGTACAAAAATATAACCGACACGAACAACATACACCTTATCCCAAACCAGATCGAAATTATTGTTCGAAGCACAAGTTCCAAGCAGCCTTATGAAATTCTCCAAACTGAGTTTAATTTGGAATCACACGATATTTGGATACTCTTCGGATTGATTTTTTTAGTCTGGACGGGGATTTTAATTATAGTAATTTTTCGTTACGTATCTAGGCGATATGAACGAATGCTGTTATTCTATTGTGGTGAATGACATATAAAATTAGAATTATCAATAAAATTTTATCGCGTAGTTAAAATGTTGTTGAGTTTCCGTTGCAATTATGACGTTTCGACTGGTTAATCATGAAATGGATTAGCAATACAAATATTGTAAAATCCTATAGAATTGCTCATAATTTCTAGTCGGTTAGTAAAAATTGCTAATGTAACAACCTTAATCAAGGGACAATGACACAGAACGTGTATGGCAATGTTTCACTGTTGTAACCGCAAACCCTGCATCGTTGATCACCATCTCGAAATCTTCGGTTACCGTTTAGTGGTATTGAGTCTAGCTCGATGGATTCTGCAAATTTCGTAAAATTTCCAGCTCGCAGGATATTATCAGGTCAGGTTTGATTAAATGTTGCTGCAGAATTTGCTTTTGGAACATTTCTTTCAGTTGGGTTTACATAAGTTCGGGTGATGTATAGGTACTCACTCCGTTAATCAGCAATGACATCTCCGAATTGAGTGAGGATTCCCGCAAGTGATTGATATTGTTTTGGCCAAAGACGTGAAGCTGGCGCGATTTTGGTCGCTGGACCCACGCATTTGAAAATTACTGCGGTTTGTCGAATAATTTATCCAGCGATCGATTCTGAGAGCCTCCAAAGATTTCAAACTATCTCGATAAGTGAGCCATCTTTGAGCTATTGATTTTGGATCTTACGATATGCCGAGTACTCACTATTCTTGAAATATGGTTTTGCCGATAATTATGGTAGTTGGATATATTCGTTTGGTTCGTGCATGAACATCCGATGTTGAGTTCGAAACAATCGGCCAACGGAGACTAATGTAGACCAAGTGTTTAAACTGAATCGCCCCAATCAAGTTAGCCTTGATGCTCGCAAAGTCCGATTGGTATCTCACTGAGAAACTGTTTGCTGTTCATTACCACAGCAGTTCCACTATTTTCCTCTGGACTTCGCGTAAATTAGGTATATCGTCTGAGTCGATCATCAAAACATCGATGTAAAAATCTTTCGATGCGACTTTGGCTGCAATTAGGAATTTTTCCTGTTCGTCCCGTGCCAGCTGATCGATGGTGTCAATTGTGAGATACGGAGCGCTGGCAATTCCGTAAGCACAGTGCACAAACGATAATTTCGAACTGGTTCATTTCGAGAAGGCGATTCGCTAGTAGTTTCTAAGTTCGAGCGAGATCAGGATCGGGCGTTACATCTGCTTGATATCTATGACGAAAACGAATTTATGTTTGTGAGAACAGGTCAGTTTTCGAAGAAGTTGTGTTGAAGCTTGGGACCATGCGTCGAATACCAATCGCAGTTTGCTTTGCATTACACCGTGATGAGGAAGAAAGCACGTCTGGCCCGGTGAGCTGTGGTACTCTTTTGGCCCTTCCTCCATATAACCTAATTACAGGTAGTCTTGCAAGAATATGTTCTATTCAAATCGTAGATGAACAAGCTTAGAAAACTAACGCTCCATATATTGTAGTCGAATAACTACGTCCTCTCGGGACCTTCCGAGGGGCGATAACTTGTCAATGCATGGCAGAAAGACTGTGTATCCTCCGTCCTCGATACTATAGTGTGTCGATCCGTAGTGCCGTTCGCATTTTGTGCGTTAGTTCTAGAGATAAGCAAATATTCTCGATTCGCCAGAATGACCTAACTGTGTTGTCGATGGTGTCCTAATCATCGATAGTTGCTGTTAAACTGATGCAAATATCATTTTCGTGTTAATTAGCTGGAATGGCAGCTTGCTTATGATCTTCTCAACGACGAAGGCTGTAACCAAGATGAAGAATGTTGTATAAATTCACGAGCTTAATATAAATTCGATAACTGAACGCGACGTGGGCGCGTCGCTCGCAGCGATTTGCGGAACTCTCATGAAGCTGACTTGCAATACTGAATCCAACAGAGCTTAAACAATGAAATTTTTATTAGAGTGCGATGCAAAACAGGTTGCTATGCGAGTCGTGATGACCTGAGTTTAAGATGATGATTCGACGGATGACGATTCGGTATTCGGGTTCGAATTATGTAGCAGCACGAGATGTATTTTGTTATGTGCAAACCTGGCACAAGCAGGATTTGCAAGTTGAACTGGTGGGGCCTTTGCGTAGACAGTTGAAGCACAACCTCATTTCTTGAACGAGACTTGATCTGTCTTCGAATGTAAGAGGCTTGAATTGATCGTACTAGAATACGTTTAGATTCCCAGCACAAACTAGAAACAAGTGAGGTTCAAAGATGCAACTTTTGTGACCGGCACTTCTGAAACTTTCAGACAGCGAACTGCGAACTCAGTCTTGTATCAAGGGTCTTGCGTAATCACACAGCTGATAGTGCAAGTATGGTTCTAAACTTTCGAAGGGGCTGTCGATGATGTACCGATGATGATTATATCGATCTCCAAGAATTCACCAAACTTTCTCGTAGTTATCGCTGGTGATGCTCACAGACTTGATCAACAACGCTTCGTCTTTAGATAAATTCGCCTTTAGGTAGTGTAACTTCTGCAAGTTGGCCAGTAGTTTGTGGTTCTGGACGAGGTCGACGAATAGATTCTTGAATTCGGTACAATTAGTGTATCCGCCATTGAAAATTGGAATCATGATTCGAAGCGGCTTTGAATCGAGCGACTGCTGTGCTTGCACTGGTTTCACGTCACCTTGCGGATTCTCGACCATGGTTGATATTTGACGGTTTTGAAGATCGAGATTGCGATGAGGTAATAATGTTCGAGTTCCTCATCACTGCTCACGGTCCGGATCTCATCCTGTATATAGCAAAATTTCTTGTACCGGGACGCCGTGGACCTATCTGTGTCTGTATGAATTCGTCATTTATTAAGTGCGTGTTAATTAAGCGCATCGAATTACACGCAGTCAATATTGACAACTGAGTAAAAGTGTTGTTCGATAGATAGTAGTGTTTTATTTAGGGTTGCCCAACGTTTGGTATAAGGTGTCACCTATCATTGTCGTCGGCTTATTGGTAAGATTTAAAAAAAAATATTTTAAGGAGTGATATTAAGTGATATTAAGTAAGTTCCTTACATTTTCGTAATGAGGAGTTGAACAATACACTTATCACTTCATTTTTTAAAATGATTCGATAACTTTGATCACTTTTATGGGGGGATGGGGGGGGGGTGTAAGGGACGTTGGTCTAGAAGGTCTATATACTAGCCCAAATGTCGACCTCACCGGCACGTGGTGTTCTCTGCCAATCAACCAACGAGGCTCTGACGACCGAGAAACGGCGGGATAATCGAACACCGAGAACCTAGCAAATGATGTTCTCTTCACTGACCCACTACCAATCTTACTAGTTAGGTTGGTAGCTGCTGCAATAACCAGTCGTTAAAGCAATGAGTGTAACAAAACGGAATTTATCAGATGGTGGACGGACCTAGTGAAGGTACATAAGAACATATCACTGCTACCGAAAGAAAGACCACTGCATCCAGTTAATACACCCAACGTAATCAACCAACGAAAAATGCAGGGAAATCAACCAATACATAGAGGGATACCACCTCCACCCATTAACTTACTTAATGTTAATGAATACGTAACAATTAAAAAAAAGTGAAGCTAGTTACAAACGATAAATAAAGTCACTGCACTGAATAATAACGTTTGGATAGTGAATTCACTTGACCCACCAGAAACTTACAGAATGTTATCAAATGCAATCACCACTCAAAACATCGAATGGTTTACCTATGAAAACAAAGCTGAGCAACCAATTAAAGTCACGGCCAGAGGGATAAATGCTATGAGAAAAAGGTCACTAAAAATGAAAACGGTAAAAGAGAAACAACCAAATTGGGCCTTCTCCTTTTCATGCTAACATTTGACAACACTGAGAGCATTGATAGGGTATATGGAATCAAGACAATCCTTAATATGAAAGTTAAGAATGAGATATTAAAAAAGAACAGTAGTAGAATGCCGCAATACTACAACTGTCAGACGTACGTCCATCAAAAGAATGCAACAAAACTAAGAACGAACCAGTGAAATGCATATAAAAATGTAGTAATCATCATTCAACAATTTATAAAGGCTGTGAGGCAGCCAAGAGCTGCAAAGAATGAGAGACAACAAGAGAAATCAAACAAGTAAGAGTTCTCAACCTAGAATGCAATCCTACCCAAAACAAATCCCTCTAAACAGCACCATAGCAAGAGAAGTCACAACATATGCACAAATGGCTAAGCAGAACGAAAATATCAAGAAAGCACCGAGTGAGGAAAACCATGTGCTGCAAGAAATACTTCAGAAGCTAAACGCTATTAATTCACACCTGGCTGCGCAGGACCAAACACTAGAATCTATGGGCGAGCTACTGAAAAAACAAGAAAAAAGACTAGAAACACATGGAAAATACATCGATGAGCCAAGATAAAAGAAAAACGGATGCGTCAAGTAAAACTAGAAAATTCATTGACTACCTTCATTCTAGTCCATATGATACAAACTTAACAAGAAAAAATAATGACACACTATTTCTTAGACGTAGCCCAAGCTTAAGGTTTGGCACCGTGGTCTTGAATTTAAATTCCAACGAGATTTGCCAAAACAATATTTTGAATTGCTAAAGTCTTACATCAACGACCGTTACTTCCGGGTGAGACAGAAACGGAATACACAAAACTAAAGAAAATATTGACAGGGGTTCCACAAGGCAGTGTTCTGGGCCCTGTATTATACCTCCTGTATACAAATGATCTACCAAACATAGTAGAAGCTAGAATAGGAACGTATGCTGATGGCAATATAGTGAATAACTGGACAAAAAAATGGAGAATAACACTAAACGAGTCGAAGTCAACACATATCAACTTTACAAATAGGAAATTAATATATTTTCCGATTAAGCTGAATTCGCAACAAATTCAATGTTCTGAATTTAAAATTCAGAAAAATGCACTATTGGGGGAAACTCCGAACTGATAACGCACAACAAACTGATGTTAAATAAACAAATTCTAGAACCTATGGACGTATGATACTCAGCTTTGGGCTGAGCAAAGAAACCTACAGTTAAGATCAAACAAACATTTCAAAACAAACTACTACGTAGCATTGTGAATGCTCCTTGGTATGTTAGAAATGACAGTCTCCAACGAGACTTAAACATGGAATACGTCAGCGATGAAATACAAAAATTTGCAAGGAGGCATGTACTGCGACTGCAGCAGCATGACAACGAGAAGCTGCGGAACCTACTTGATCGCACCAACGGACCAAAGCGCCTAAAGAGGCCTTTAGAATTAGTGGTGCCCTGAGTCGCTGAAATCAAAGAACTAGCAGAACTGGAATGAACTGATAGGTTTCATCCCAAGAATAGACTACCAAAGTAATAAAACAATTACTAGATAATCAATGAGATTAGTTGTAATATTATACAGAAATAAAGATTTCTTAAAATAAAATAAAAAATTTAAATAAAAACTTTTAGGAATATTCAATATTTACGGCCTAAAACCACCAAAGGCGAATACTAAGTGCAATGGCGAAAATTTGATCAGCATCGGTTGATTTGGTTCTGAGATTAGTCCGGACAAAGCATCGGCAGACTTTACTTTATACTACTTTATACTATATTGATATAGATAGCTGGATTGCAGTACGCACAAAACTTCGGATCGTTTTTTGGTTATAACTTTTTTATTATAAATCGTACTGAAAAGAGTGGCATACGAAAATTCGATTCTTAACATTTACTTCTTCGTGGAGAATTTCAGTTGGAGATTAGGGTCATTAATAATTCACTGCAAAATAATTTAGGGTCCTTTGAGTTTTATGTTTGTCCTTGATGGGCTGGTTTAGATATGTATTTGTCTGTCCTTGTATATGTACAACTTGAAGCGGTGTGCTGCACCAAAGATTCCTAGATAGTACACGCGCAACATGTTCAGGCTTATAATAGAAGAAAAATTTTTACCTTGTAGGGCATGCACAACGTGCATCAATCTACCGTTCAATTTCTGCGCACAACGAGTGTACTGAACGAGTCACCATCAAATTATTTAGAATTCATATATGCGAATTAATTTTGGCATACATTAGTAGATTTCCTATTTTCATTCAGTACACTGTATTTACGATACTTTTGTTGATACTGTAAAGGGGTACGGGATTTACAGCCTCCACGAAGTATTCATAAATGGATACGGGCGTACTCTGGGCAATGTTTTGTAGAACGAACGGTTGTGGTACCCAACGGTTGTGGATAAATCCACTCTCTGTGGAGACTGGCCCTATGGATTCTGGAGAGGGCCATCTATTGCATTATCAGGGAACATCAAATCCGTTCCAGAGAAGACCAAATTTACAAAAATCACCGATAAAGAAAAATAGAAGCAACTCAGTAGCTGATCAAGCCGATACTTTTTCTAACGCTATACCTAGACAAACATTACACGAAATAAGTGATGCCACCGGAAATTTTACTTTGCAAATAGCCGAATGTAGTAAAACAACTATTGACCTAGAAAAGGAGAATGTGGACCTCTTGGTGAGGCTAGAGCATATGGAGCAATTATATACCAAGCTAAGCGAAGAAATAGAGTATCTAAAGCAAGAAAATGAAAACCTAAAAATGAATCGGGATTCAAAAGAATATTGCGATATAGGAAGCATTGAACTAGACAAAGTTATCTATTCCACTGATGAAGATGTATTACAAAGAGAGACGGACTGGATCCTAAAGAAGAAAAAACAGTCCAGGAAGAGTAAGAAAAGAAAAGCTGAATCGTCACCTGAGGCTGAGCAATTAAATGGTAGGGGACAATCTAGTCCAGATCCAAACGATGCTCTATCCAAAGCCAATCAACCAAAAGGAAGTAAATCTACCAAGAACATTACACTAAATTTGGTGCAACCGAAAGAAAAATCACCCCCACCAATAAATATTTTGGGTGTAACCAGATACCCAGAAATTCAGTCACTGATGAAATCGGTTACTGACAAAGACTATAAGGTAACAGCGTTAAACAATGACGTTTTGAAAATTAATACTCTGGACTCAGGTACTTATAGAACCTTATCTATGAAATTGAATGCGTAAAAGTATCAGTGGTTCACTTACGAAAACAAACAAGCCCGACCTATAAAAGTCATGGCAAGAGGTTTGCATCACACTTGCTCGAGCAAAAAATAATGGAAGACTTACAAAATAAAGGACTTAAAATACTAGATGCTGTGAATATTGTTAAAAAAAAGAGAACAGAAATTCAGGAAGTAAACCAAATTATCAGTAAAAGGGGGCTTCATCTTTTTATGCTAGTATTTGACAACCAAGAGAATGTTCAAAACATTTATGGAATAAAATGAATCCTTCACATGACGTTGAAAATTGAACCAATGAGGAGAACCACAACACGCATACCTCAATGCAAGAAATACCAGGCATTTAATCACACCCAAAGATATTGCGGCCGGGATCTAAGATGTGTAAAATGCTCAAGTAATCATTTTACCCAGACATGTACAATAGGGAGAGATGTGCCAGCCAAGTGTACAAATTGTAAGGGCCAACATCCGGCAAATTATCGAGGCTGTGAGGTTGCTAAACAACTACAAAAATTAAGAGATAAAACAAGAAATCAACCGCAAAATCACGAAAATCGAAGAATTCAAATATCAAATCAGATGGATCAAAACCCACAACCAAGCAATACAGGGCAAAGAAGTTCATTTGCGCAGGTAGTGAAAGGTTTGGTTTCAACCAAACATATGGGCTCTGAAAGTAACCAAATTAAGGAAAACATTATGAACCGCATTGCAGCTATTACAAAGCGGCTAGATGGCCAAAGTAATCTAAACAACATGATACTTGACCAACTGAAGAAAATGCAACTCCCTCAACACAATCCAACAAAAAATGTTAAGTAAGAACACAACTTTCAAAATAGCAATCTGCATTCATCCAGCGGAAAGAGCAAGAGGTGGTTCGGCATTACTAATAAAAGAAAATATAAAACACCATTTAGAATCAAATATCGAAGAAGAAACAATGCAAGTCACTACGGTAAGGATCAAAATTAAACACAGACAGCTTACTGTCTCTGCAATATATTGTCCTCCCCAGCATAACTTGAAAAGGGAGGACTACCTCAAACTATTTAAATCGCTTGGACGTGATTTTATTATTGGAGGTGATTACGACGTCAAAAGGTAAAGAATTGCTTCAAGCAGGGCGGACATCAAAATGTGGATTTTACTCTGGTGGTTCCCCAACATACTGCTCCAGTGACGGAACGAAGATACCTGACCTAATAGACTTTTATGTAGCAAGAGGTATATCCCAGAACTACATTCACATTGAAGACAGTAATTCTCTAGTATCGGATCTAGTATCGGATCATTCCCCGGTTATCATGACAGTCAGTGAAATGGTAATTCAAAGGGAGAGTGCACCCAGATTAATAAATTCAAAAACAAACTGGGGTCTCTTTCGTGAAGTATTGGAGAAAAAAATCAATGTACAGGTACCGATAAGAAATTCCCACCAGTTGGACGATAAATTAGAACAACTCAATGAAGCAATTCACTATGCTGCTTTGGCAAGTACCCCCAATATAAAAAATAAGAAGAATCTTAACATATACTACCCAATGGAAGTTAGAGAGTTGGTAAAACAAAACCGACGCGCACGTAAAACCTGGCAAATAACTAGAACACCGGAGAACAAAACAATTCTTAACAATTTAGGTGACAGTCTCAAATCTCTTCTTAAAGAAGTTAAAAATGCATCAACCAACAGATATCTAGTTAGCCTAACCGATGAAAAAGATTCTGATTATTCTCTGTGGAAGGCGACGAAGGGCCTCAAAAGACCCAAAATGCAAGTGCCTCCACTTAAAAAGGGCTAGATGATTTTGATATACGCCCAGTAACTCTCAAAGAATTAATTGAAGAAGTGAAAAGCCACATGAATGTTAAAAAAGCCCCAGGATATGACTTGATTACTTGCCAAATAATCAAGGCTCTACCAGATAAAGGATTTCGTAAGCTATTACACATAATCAATGCAAGCTTTCGGTTAAAATATGTTCCGTGGCAATGGAAAGTAGCAGAAGTAATCATGATAGCAAAACCTGATAAACCACCCAACGATAAAAAAGCATACGGTCCAATTTCATTGCTGCCAATCATGTCAAAACTCTTTGAAAAATTATTACTAAAAAGACTTAAACCAATAATTGAGGACCGACAACTAATTCCTCCACATCAATTTGGATTCAGGGAAAAGCACTCCACAATTGAACAGGTGCATAGAATCACCAACATTAATGAAAGAACGTTAGAACGTGAAAAAGTATGCTCCAGCATATTTCTGGGCGTCACCCAAGCATTCGATAAAGTTTGGCACAGTGGACTGGAATTCAAGCTGCACAGAGATCTGCCGAGGCAATTCTATGCCATACTAAGATCTTATTTATCCAACAGACATTTTCGTGTGAAATATGAGGATGAATACTCCGAACTAAAGAAAATCTCTGCCGGTGTCCCACAGGGGAGTGTCTTAACACAGTAATCATGGCGATTGGAAGTACTGCTGCTGATGCAACGAGCAAACTCCAGAAGATTACCAATGCAGTTTGTAACTGGACTAAGCGCTGGAGAATCGAGAAGGTTCCCATCTACCGATAGTAATTAACTCACGACCGGTGCCATATGCAAACAAAGCTAAATATCTGGGCATGACTCTCGATGCCAAGCTCAAGTGCATGTCAAAACGAAAAAAGAAGAACTTAATATTAAGTACAGGTAAAAATATATTGGCTCATAGGTAGAGGCCCTGAGCTTACAATATACAACAAGCTGCTGCTATATAGGCAAATACTGAAGCCGATATGGACCTACGGTATTCCAATCTGGGGATGTACTAAGCAAACAAACGCCAAAATGATACAGACGTTTCAAAATAAGGTTCTCCGTAGCATCGTAAATGCTCCGTGGTACACAAGAAATGAAGACCTACACAAGGACTTACAGATGGAATACATCAAAGATGAAATAAAAAAACATGCCGCCAAACACGAAATAAGGCTCAAGGAACATAGAATCCCCTATATTCGCCATATGATAGATAACCCTGTCGTTGAAAGACGACTTCAAAGAACGAGTCCACTTGACCTAGTAAACATCCCAAATTAAAATTATATTTTAAATAGGTTTAATTAATTTTGGGACTAATCATTGGGTTTTACCCCAACAAATCAGAATTATTTAAGAAATGTAAAATTTGTAAATGTGAAAGATAAATTGCTAGATGAGCATAGTCTCAGTTGTAATTAATAAAGGAAAAAAAATACTGTAATTATATTGTTTTATTACGTCAATTGTTAGTACAATTTAAAGATAGCTAATCTAGTCTATAGCTCCTGTCTTTTGACCATTCCCACATAACAGTTAAATGAAAAATTACTGGAAATTTCGCCAGTCGCAAATCCAACGATCGGAATAATTTAGTTATGTGTCATGAAGGATGACCACTAGTTGTTTACATTTGGTCGCATTGACAGCAGAAATGTCGAATTCTTATCGAGTTCTAGCAAAGGTTTTGTAGATAATGTGGAGATAACCGAACAAAACATCTATTAACCAATTCTCAATGACAGATTTAACACAACGGCATATGATTTTCTTTCAATGAGGCTTTCTTAGTAGCCAATTCGGACCAAACAATTTCAGACATCATTTACCTTAAAAACTTTGCGTAGGGCGCTAAAATGGTGAAAGTCAAACTTATGTTACATTAACGTGAAATTTTATCCGATCCGGATTATGCCAAGAATAATATGACGTGTCACGTGCACAACTATAGATCCACAAAATTATCAATGATTCAAATAAACATAATCGTAAATTGATAAGACAACTGAAAAAAGCAATTCAACAACGATTTAACCGAAACGTAGATTTAGATACGGAGAAATGAATTAAGGCGCAAGGATTATTGCCACACGAAAACGGAACAAAACTTACGATGATTTTTATTGTTAGTATTTTCTTATATAGGTATGTGTATCAAGATGTTTGTATGTGTATACATATTTTTATCACAAAATTTAACATGAAATTGGTGAGAATTTAATTTATTGATGCCCAAAGGGATGATATGGTGTAGATACATAGAAAGATGAGTGTAGTATATTTTGTTGTTGGTGTACGTTTGCGTTAAAATGTTTGCCTTGCCAAGAAGTGTTCTCGTGTGTAAAACAGATTCAGAATTGTTATTTCCTTATATGCTTGCTTTTAATTAAACGATTAAATAATCTCTTATATAAATTCGAGTGTGTGGAAGAGCAACAACAAATTTATTTCCAAACGACACAAGTTTTTATTACTTACCATATACGAGTAGTGTTATTGTTGTTATTATTTGTCGATAATCATTATTTTTTATATGTAACGAATGATTTTTATCTTTAATTATTTTATTTGGATAAGAATTTACCAAGGGGCTTTAGAATAAATAAATTTAATTCTTTTTGGGTTTGGATATGAGGATAATTTCAAAATTCAGTAAACTTTTTGCTTATATCAATGTGTGTGTGTGTGTGTGTGTGTCTATATACTATGTAGTGTTAACACGTAACATTGCGGTTCTGAGTTGCTATGTATATATGCCGACTAATAAACAAATCACTTTTTAATTGTATATGGTCTAAGGGTGTGTAATAAAAGAGTTATCTGCACAATGCAACTTCCCCAAATAAGATTTGCATATTTTAATTAACCGCCGCTTATTTAATTTTAATCACAATGTTCATGCTGATTGCTAATTAAATTACAAAATATTCCATTCTGCGGTAAACAATCGTCGCATTACGGTGCAACAAAAACACGACACGTCCGTAAATTTAAATTAAATATAATTTTTGTATTTGTTATTGTTAAAATTAATTATTATATCACATAATAATATTAATAATAAAAATTATATTAAATTTTCATTAGCATATTTCATAGCACTAAAATCAAAATGTTTATTAAGTCAATCCCGGCTCGCCACACCACAACCAAATATCGTTGGTTGCTTGTCACGTCCGCATAATATATACTTAAGTATATAAATAAGTTATAAAGAAAATCTTAATCCGACCATTTAAGGTGTTAAATAATGTGTCGATTTAAAATTATAATTTATGATATTTTTTTTTGTTTTTTATTCAATATTAAATATTTTTTATTATATCCATTTTTAATTTTTTTTTAACTTTAAAAAAAGATTTTAATAAATTTCCAAGTAATTGGTGTCCAACTGATTCATAAACACATAAAACACAAAGTTTTATTTCTCTCGAGATATTAACAGCATATATATGTACCTATATATATATAAGGACAAATTATTACATGTGTAACCGACTGGAATTTCATTCACAAAAAATGTTTATTACATGAAAATTTAAAGTAGTCTGGTCTTCGTTAATCTCACTTTATTTTTTCTGCCAATTTTCTCTTCTACTGTTTTATGTGAGATTTGAATCGGGAGATAAAGTTTCCGAATTCCAATATAGGGACAGGCTGCAAAAGCGGTTTTCTTCATCTAAATGCACCAAAATAGGTTACGTCGATTAAAAACACAAGTACTTGTTAATACAAGCGAACGACACTAAATTCGCACCTCGAAATACATTGGTTAAAAATTGCATAAAATAGTATGGTTTGCAATGCAAACAGGAAGGAACAAACGGATTATACGAATTAAGCAGTAATTGTTCTGAGGTCAATTCGATACATCAAAAATGGAACAAAGTGTTTCGTTTCGCTTTTCAAATATTTTTTAATGTCTGTGTCTTAAATATAGTCCCTGGAACTCCGAGCGACGCTCAGCCAAAGTTGAATGAACTAGAAGTTTTTTGTGATATTTAGTATAGACATTTCAAAATTGGAACGTTAATTTTTAATTGCAATACCGTGTAAATCGAGTCTATAATTTATAAATATACAAAATCGAAACAAACATCAGATCTTTCTTTAATTCTGAATACAAAGCAATTATGATAAATTAGCATATCGCCAATAAATTAAACACATTCCTTTAATTTTCACAGACCACCATTTTTTATGCTTTAACCAATGTAATCATCATTACTTTTCAAACTAGTAGCTTATCGGAGCTAAACCTTTAGATGGCTTCACGTAGGTGAATTTTTAAATAGGTAAGTTTTCTTACCAGCAGTTAATACAATAATTGCGCCACACTTGGTTAAACAATTGCGTAGTTAGGTCTGTACAATTTGAAGAACCTACAGGTTTGTTTCATTCAAATTGGATATGTTCTAAGTACCAACCGAGATGCTCTTATACAGCAGAAGCGGGAATTTCTCAGCGGAAAATAAGAGTTGTCGCTACTCGCCGCAAGTGGCAGCACCATCACAAAAGAGAATTTATTTTGTTATATAATTTCCAGCGGACATGTTTTAATCCGTTTGTATCTCTTTTTTCACTAAATAAAACATCCCAGCGGAATAAAATATAAAAACTGATCCTTAGGAGTAAACGAACTCGGTAAATTAAATCTTGAAATTTAACGATATTCCGTCTTTCCGCCATTCTAAAAGAATGACGATGAAATTTGGATAATAGTATTGATCAGGGGCTCAAAACTTAGAACAAAATTCTAGTTATTTGTTCATGCTGGACTAAACTTGGCCATTTCATAAACAATTCTTTTGAAAATTTAAATTTTGTTTATTAACTTATTTTCAGTTTTTGGTCAATATCACAATAACTTTCACTAGTAACTAATACTTTCGGTTATTTTTCTAATAGGTCATACTGAGACTTCCAGGAAAATTTGGGCAAAATTGATGGATTAGAATTTTTACTATAAGTTTTTGATTTTCTGCGGCCATATAAGTTATTTTCAGTTTTTGGCCGCAGAAAATCAAAAAATTATAGTGAAAATTCTAATCCATAAATTTTCCCCAAATTTTCCTCGTAGTCTCAGTATGACCTAAGCTATTAGAAAAACAACCGAACGTATTGGTTACTAGTGGAAGTTTTTGAGATATTGGTCAAAACTAAAATTAATTAACATTTTTAAATTTTCAAAAGTATTGGTTGTGAAATCGCCAAGTTTAGTCCAGCATGAACAGATCCTAGAATTTTGTCCTAAGTTTTGGACTCCTAATCAATACTATTATCCAAATTTCATCGTCATTCTTTCAGAATGGCGGAAAGACGGAATATTGTTAAATTTCAAGATTTCATTTACCGAGTTCCTTTACTTCGGAGATCAATCAATTGGTCATTTTAAGGATCACTTTTAATATTTTATTCCGCTGGGATGTTTTATTTAGTGAAGAATTTCCGCTGGCACTTTTGGCGGCTACTTCCACACTATTTGTTTGAGGAAGATCTCAAATCCTATGCAATGTTTATCTTAAAAAGGGCGTTATAATTCAATCAGTTAAGAAATTTATTAGATTAATTTAATTTGAAAATTTTACAGAGTTTATTCTAATTTTTATTATTATCATGACAAGGTTCGATTGTGCAACAAGATGCAACATTGCGATAAAACCGGAACACCTTTATACAAATTTTCCAAAATCATCATCCATTGCAGTTATATCCTGAAATTCGGAAAAATCCTCTCTTAAGTTTTTCATAAAAATCGTTCGAGCTGATTCTTTTATATAAGAACCCAGATCGCATTTGAGAACCCCCAAACAAATTTTCCCGAATTTTCTGCCCTCGAAAGCCCATCTCCGAAAAACCCTAAATGAATTTCCTGAAATTAAGACTCTTCGCAAACCGTGCCTGGCATTAGAAAACCCTTATTACCGCAATTTCTATTTAGATCGTTCGCAGCACCGAATGAAATCGACTCCTGATATTTGATTATTTGGCATTCCCTTCGCCAAATTTTTTAAAATCGTGCTAGCCAAAAAAAAATAAATACTTAAATAATACCACCGAACGACAACCAAATCATTTGACGGGGGAAAAAATGTGAAAAAGGACCAAGACAAAATATTAATTAGATAGCGAATGCTACAAATAAATATTGTTACTCATAACAACCAACATTTTCAAAAAGACGTGATTGCTGCAACGTAATGAAACATAGTGTCTGATATCTAATTAACGAAAAACACAAGACCGACACGAAGCAACAAAACGCAACATAGTACAAAATCGCGCAGCATCGTACAACTTGATACACATGACGCAATAAGTTGCTATACCTAACAACCTTCCACAACATAATGCAACATTAAGCAACATAGCAAAACATCAAGCATCATAATGGAATATGACGCAGCATGATGCAACACTCTACAACAGTTCACAACATTGTGCAACGTAACGTAACGTCTCGCGCCATGGCTCAATATAACGCCACAGTGTGCAAATATTCGGCAACACGGTGCAACACCACGCAGCATGGTGTAACACGTTGAAACATTATACAATAGTACAACATCCGAAGGACTTGTTGTGCAGAGCGGCTTGGAGATTGGGCATTTTAAAATTCACTTTTATTATTCATTTTTTGTTTATAAAACTTAACTCTTAAAATAATTTCTTAAAATAATTACGCATTACTTAATAATTACTGACTGTAAATAATTACTGCTTATGACTATATCTTAAAACTAAAATCTTAGTCTTATATACTTAAATTTAGAGAAAATGAAAATGTTATATACAAGCACTACGGAGAACAAATCTATATTTTCCAAGTTTGCATTTCATATTTTGAACGCAATTGTGTATATTTTGTTACAAATAAATGGATCGAGTTTTTCCGGTATATTACACAACAGACTTCTAAATGAATTATCCAGAAACAAAGAATTCGGTTAATCGTTTGTTTGCATTCGAAAACCCAGTCCCGCCAAATTTTCTCAAATTCGAGCATGCTAAAAAAATTGTTAAAAGAAGGCCTCAATGGGTGGAGCATGGAGCAACATCATGTAACATGGCGTAACGTCATACAACATAGTGCATCGTGTAGCAACATGGTGCAAAAACGCGCATCATGACGGCCCATTCGGGGAATCCTAAATTAATTATGTCACGGTAAATTTTATCAAAATCGTCCAAGCCAAATAAAATGTTAAAAGAAGAATCCAAGGCCACCGGTCCACACCGGATGACCTTAAATGAATTTCCCCGAAATCAGAACCAATCACAATTAGTTTTTGGTATTCAGAAACCGCTCCTCCGGCAATTTATATAAAAATCATGCAAGTCGAATAAAAACTAAGATGGGACTCGGTCCGCACCGGACGGTCCTCTGAACTGGTTTTTCCGAAATTACCACTAATATTTAGACAAATCAAGCTAGCCGATAAGAAAATTAAAGAAAAGGGGCCCGAGGCACACCGGACGACCATCTCAACGAAATTTTTCGAAATCTAGACCAAGAGGTCAATTCGTGTACATACGATTAAAAACCGGTTGTATCGGTGTTAACGAAATGTTTACTGCCTTTCGTAGAAAAAAGGTTAAGCGACATGACAGTCACAATTAGCTCTCCCGGGCCCGTGAAAATTAGTAAAGACATTAGCCACTACTATTCCTACTGACTTTGCGCACTAATACCGTAAAAAGTAGTCCAAGAGGTGAAGCGTGAATCATTTCAGGAATATAAGACTCCCATTTCAATGATTTCGAAGCAACAAAACATTTTTTTCAATTTTTATTGGTAAATTTACCGATTTCGAACTTTCATCGTAACATATACTCTTGTAGCTAATTTTAGGCCAAGTTAGACAAAAATCAGACAAAACTGGAATTATTTCGTCAAAACTAAAAGTGAAATTCCTAGTCCAGAGCGGCGGCACGGGAATTTAAATTAAAATCAATGTAATTCCTAGCCCAGAGTACATTCGCGGGAACTCGCCACTGACCGATTTTTTCCAGCTTGTACTAAAATTAGCTATTAGAACGTACACCTCTCAATCTTCATGATATGTCTCCCTAATCCGATACATTTTTAGTTTGGACGAAATAGTTTTATCGAAATATTAAATTCATTTGGAAGCGGTTTTTCTGAAATTAAGTAAAATGCTCGGAAAAACCATATGGTACGCAAATTGACCTCTTTATAAATTTATTTACTAAAACACCCCTAGATTGTTCAATGTAATTGTGTTTATCTGTTAGTTTTGATCCAGAACCACTCAAAAGTGCGCTTACTATCTGGAAGCGGTTTTTCTGAAATTAGGAAAAATGATCTGAAACCGTACAAGATCCAAACCAGGGACCCCAGATTTTTGAATGGAATGATGTTTATCTGTTATTTTTCGTCCAGAACACAGAACCACTCAAAAGTGCGCCTATATTTGCACGCGGTGTTTCTGAAATAGGAAAAATACTAGGAAAACCAGTACGATACGCAAATTAACCTCTTTACCAAATTTACATATCAAAACACTCGGGGTCCTTAGGTTTTTCAATGGGATTGAAAAATGCGCTTAGTATTTGGATGCGGTTTTTCTGGAATTAGGAAAAATTATCCGAATCCATATAAAGGGTGTCTCAGCAAGAGCGCCGGATTTAAATTTGCCGTCATTTTGTTAATACGAGGTATACGGTGATTTATTCTTTAACAGTTGTCACGTACAGACCACGCGATTTAAGAATATGGAGAAGTATTCAGACCACCAACGTTTAATTATTGTAAAAATGCATTACAAAAATGGTGAACGTTTTGCGAAAACAGTTCGCCAATTACGAATCGACAGTGAGGCGTTTAATTACAAAATGTGAGACCAAACTTACGCTGATGGATCAGAAGATCGTTGTTCGTCATCGTCCTTGGCGGTCACTCAAAAATATAGCCACAGTAGACGAATCTGTTGCCGAGAATCCAGGAACTTCCATTCGGCATCGTGGTCAAGAATTAAACATTTCTAGAAGCACTATGCAACGAATTTTGGTAAAAGATCTGCATTTGCACGCGTACAAGGTTAATTGGTGCAAGAAATCAAGCCAAGGGACCATGCGCAGCGCCGTGAATTTGTTGATTGGGTGTTGGAACATCATCAAATTAATGCGGATATTAACTGTTTGGTGTGCATTTTGGGCTGGCGGAATAATTGGGCCTTTATTTCTTTGAAAATGCGGCTGGAAATGCGCTAACTGTTAATGGAGTGCGAAATGGAGTGAGAAATTGGATGTAATTGATGTGGAGGACATGTTTTTCAAACAAGGCGGTGCGGCCTGCCACACAGCACGTAAAACAATGGTGTTATTGCAGACTAAGTTTCTAGGCTGTGTGACTTCTCGATTTGGCGATCAACAACCAAGATCGTGCGATCCAACACCGATGGACTTTTCTTTGAGGTTATGTGAAGGAAAAGCAGTATGCGAATAAGCCTGAAACAGTTGAACATCTTAAAGAGGAAATACGACGCGTTATTGGTGAAATATGGCTACATTTACGCGAAAACGTTATTCAAAATTTCAACAAAAGAATAACCCTGTGCCAGAGGTTTCGTGGTGGCCATCTGCCTGATGTTGTGTTTCACGTTTAATAGGAACTATTTTTCTTTATGTTGAAATAAAAATGTTTGCTTAATTCAAAAATAAATGTTCTTTAAAATTAAATCCGGTGCTCTCCGGTCTCAGCATCCTTTACAAATCGTAAATTGTACTTTACCAACTTTACGTACTAAAACATTCGGGGCCCTTAGATTTTCAAATGGAATGGTGTTTATCAGTTAGTTTTGATCCAGAACAACTCAAAAGTGTGCTTAGTATATTATGGTAGCAGGAAAATGTTTGAAAATTGTTTGTTATTTATTTAAAATACTTTATTTTATAATAATTTTATGAAAGGTGTCCACATCTTTAAGAGGTCCACATCTTTAAGTTGGCAACACTGATTTGTTTAACTTCCGATTTAACGGCTGACATTTGCTTTGTCATTAGTTTTATTTGCCATTTCATAATGAACAGACTCACGCCAGAGGAACGCTTGCAAATTGTTGAAATTTTTTATCAAACTAATGGTTCTGTTCGCCAAACTCATTGCATCGCGGTCGTCCTAATCGTACATCAGAGCAGGTAATTCCGTTAACTTTTCGCACCACGTATACTCTAAATGATAATACGCATCCATAGTGAGACGTTAAATGGTGCGTACCGAACAAGCAGTACACCGTAGCATTAAGAATGACCCAAATCAATCAATTCGACGTCGTTCTTAGCAACTGGTGTTGTGTCTATCCACTTTATGGAAGATTTTAACTAAGCATCTTGGTTTACGTGCTTACAAAATTCAACTTATGCACGAATTAAAGCCATCCGACCATCGCACGCGCCGCCAATTTGGTCAATGGGCTGTAACACAAATTGATATTGATGTTGATTTTCCAAACAAAATTTTGTTCAGCGATGAAGTACACTTATGGTTGAATGGGTACGTTAATAAACAGAATTGTCGGATTTGGAATGAAGTTAATCCACAAGCCTTTACCGAAACACCATTACATCCAGAAAAAATGACTGTTTGGTGTGCTTTATGGGCCTGCGGAATCATTAGTCCATATGTCTTCAAAAACGATGATGGGCGGAATGTTACAGTCAACGGTGAGCGGTATAGAGACATGATTTCTAACTATTTTGTACCCCAATTGGCTGGCATAAATCTGATATGTGGTTGCAACGGGACCACACAGCGCGGTATACAATTAATTTACTCAAAGAAACATTTGTTGAAAGGCTAATTCCACGTAATGATCCTGGACGCTTGGAACACAACATTCGACAAGTTAGTAGCAAGAAACGGCGCCAATTGCTGCGAAGAGTGATCAAAAATTACACCAAATTACACCATTTGCGCGCCAGCCGTGGCGGTCACATGGCCGAAATCATATTCAAGCATTAATTGCATAAAATTATCTATCCAATCCATGTTCTAGTTTACCTAATTGAAAAGTGTGAACCTCTAAAAGAACACTCTTTACTAAGCAAGACGGTTTACGAGTAGTTAGGATATAATTTAGCATTGAAGAGATAAGGCATAATACCGAGTTTCAGATAGTCATTGCAATAAATTTTAAATTATTTGTTGTTATTTTGAGATTTATCGACATTTTAAAGTAAGCAGATTTAAGAAAAGATTTTGACAAATTTTTAAAATTATAGCAACAGTTTTTCAAAATTCAAAACATATTCAAAATTTTAGTGCGTTTTTGTTAAAGAATCTTGTTTAAATTAATAACAATCGCAAAATTGATTTCACTAACATCGGACGTAAAATAAAACAAACGAAAAGTGCAGTGTTAGTGCTTTTTATTTTGTTATAATATACGAGTATAATATAAAATTGTAATTTAGTGAGTGATAATGTGAACATGAAGGCCCTTTTTCCCCAAAAAAGACTTCCTCGAACACCGAAAGCCGAACACAATCTACATCAAACTTGAACCAGCTTCATGTAGAAAATTTAAATATTGCAAGTACAAGTGTAAATCAAGTGGGTAAAGTTCAACATAGTCCAAAGAAAACACCTATACAAGTGATTAAAAGTGCTTCTTCGACAGAACTAGTTATATCGCCGTTTAAAATTATAAATCAAAACAGCGAAGAAAAAATTAATTCATCAGCAAATGCAATGCTAAACGAAAACAATAAGAATGAACTCAGTGCGACGAACTCTAGTGACCGTGGTCAGTTTGAAAATAATCTAGTGCAAACGGGATTGGATAGGTATATCACTGTTCAATCTAAAAGAAAACGTAGCCCGAGATTTGCTCAGTTTGCTGGCAGGAGCAAAGTGACACGGATTGAGCTAGGCTACCGCTTAACAACCGGTTCGCGCCGAAATCGAAACCTGAGAAACCGCCTCCAATTTATTTAAGGGAAGCATCTAAAAATGAACTGGTTAATAAAATCGCATCATTAACAGACTCTAAATTTTATATTTCCCCGCTCAAAAGGGGTAATATAAACGAAACAAAGATTCAAACCTCCGAAATCGATGGCTTCAGAGCCCTAGTCAAACATTTTGACGAAGTCGGTAAAAAATATTACACATACCAGCTATAAAGTCAAAAAGGGCTCACTGTTGTGCTAAAAGGAATTGAAAGCTGCGTAGATGTTAGCGGCATACAAGCTGCACTTGCTGCGGAAGGTTTCCATGTCAAATCTATTGGTAATATAGTAAACCGTGAGAAGGTACTCCAACCAATGTTCCGTTTGGAACTAGAGCCAGAGAAAGAAAAGTCAAAAGGAGTTCACAAGATTTACAACCTAAAATATTTGCTACATCGCAAAATAGTAATTGAAGAACCTAGGAAGAGGTCAGGACCAGCTCAATGCATAAAGTGCCAAGAATACGGACACACGAAAGCATACTGCACCTTAAATGATGTTTGTGTTATTTGTGGTGAACTTCACGACTCCAAACAGTGTGACAAATCTCGCAATGACCCATCTGTGAAACGTTGCAGTAACTGCGGTGAAAATCATACTGCAAATTACAGGGGATGTGCAGTGTATCTGGACTTAAAACGGAAAATAAACCCTAAAATGAGAGCTGAGCAACGAATGCTCAATATGCAATTTAATCAGAGGGCCATGTTACCAAAAAATACAATAGTCACCAAACCCGCGAGACGTTTGACAGCAGTTTTGCATACCCAGGTGTTTCTTATGCAAACATCCTAAAAGGTAACAAACCAAAACCCAAAGTCCGTTTTAATGAAGAGGACCTAAATATTCATACCACGCTAAATAAATTAACCGAGACCATCCAAAGTTTCATGACGATGATGGAAAGGCAAATGAGCATGATGATGCAAAATATGAATACGCTTATGCAAATAATAGTTAAAAATCAAAAATGACAGTTCTAAAAATAGCTATTTGGAATGCGAACGGGCTTCCGCAACATAAAGCTGAGGTACACACCTTTCTTATCGAACAAAATATAGACATCATGTTAATATCTGAAACACACTTTTTTAGTATTACCGGCTATTCCGTTTATGACACCAAACATCCGGAAGGAAAAGCACACGGCGGCACCGCAGTCTTGATAAAAAGAAGGTTAAAGCACTACGAGCTCCAGAAATATGCTAAAGATCATATCCAAGCTACAACTATTTGTTTGGACGAATGGTCTGGGAAATTTGTAATATCGGCTGTTTACTGTCCACCGAAACACGCAATTAAAAAACAGCAATTTATCGACTACTTTAATCAGTTGGGAATCAAATTTCTAGCAGGAGGTGATTACAACGCTAAACATGTGCAATGGGGTTCGAGGTTGACGTCACTCAAGGGCAAGCAACTCTACGAAGCAATAAACGAGAAAAACCTAGATTATTATCATCTGGACATCCCACTTATTGGCCTACCGATAGAAAGAAAATTCCTGATTTAATAGATTTCTGTGTAATACGAGGAATAGCACGCACCAATGCTCAAGTCGTTGACTGTTATGATTTATCATCAGATCACTCACCAATAATCGTAACACTAAGTACGCAAGCATTAAAAACTGAACCACCCCAACGTTTAGCAAACAAACTAACGAAATGGGTTCTGTATAGAAACATAGTAGACGTAAATTGGCATCTGGATGTCCCACTGCAAACACCAGAAGATATCGATGCCGCGATAGAAAACTTAAGACAAATAATGGAAATGGCTGCAAAAACAGCTACTCCGGAGTACAAAAATTCGGAAAAAAATAGTAAGCTTTCAAGTAACATTCAAAAGTTATTGGCAGATAAGCGGGCAACTCGGCGGCTATGGCAGCTGCACCAATCTCCTTTTCATAAATGGAAACTAAATAGAGCTATTAAAGCTCTAAGAGAAGCAATACGGGAAGAACACAATCTTGGAATGCAGAATTACCTAAGTGAGCTCACAGCAACAGAGAAAACAGATTACTCACTGTGGAAGGCAGCAAGAAATTTAAAAAGGCCAGAGCTATCGAACCCACCGGTAAGGAAACCAGATGGTCATTGGGCCAGAAGTGATTTAGAAAAGGCTATCGCTTTCTCTAACCATCTACAAAAAGTGTCCACTCCAAACGAAAAAAATAATGACTGCGTACTACCACAGTTTACGAGGGACGAGTCGAACCCAAATCCAAAACAGGATAAATCCTAAGAAAGCTCCAGGCCATGATCTAATAACTGGAAAAATGATCAAAAAATTACCAGATAGATGCATAAAATATATAACATATATTTTTAATGCGATAATGAGATGTGGATACTTTCCCCAAAAATGGAAAATATCTAAAATTATCATGATTCCTAAGCCAGGTAAAGACGAAACCCAAGTCTCGTCGTACAGGCCAATAAGTCTACTTCCGATAATTTCAAAGCTCTGTGAATAGATGCTACTGGAAGAACTAATACCTATATTAACTGTAGGTCGCATTATACCAGATCACCAATTTGGAATTAGCGAGCAGCACGGTACAGTAGAACAGGTGCACAGAATTGTAAACACAATTAAGCTCTCCTTAGAAGAAAAGAAATATTGCTCGGCAGTTTTCTTGGATATTGCGCAAGCTTTCGACAAAGTATGGCATGAAGGATTAAATTACAAAATTAAAACTCTTCTGCCTAGACAATTTCATGCAATTCTTGAAAACTACTTAGCCCAAAGGATGTTCCAGGTGAAACAAAGTACATCCACGACTGATTTAACCGAGATAAAGGCAGGAGTACCGCAAGGTAGTGTATTGGGACCTGTGCTATACTTGTTGTTCACAGCTGACTTACCAATAACTGAAAACATAATCACTTCAACTTTTGCTGATGAGACAGCTATATTGTTTTCACACAAAAATCCTCAAACAGCATCGAGAGAATTACAAGAACATCTGCACAAAATAGAAGATTGGTTAAAAACTTGGCGGATAAGGACGAATGAATGTAAATCAACACATGTAACATTCATCCTGAATAAACACACAGCACATGTCCGGCAGTAAAATTAAACAATATCACAATTCCTCAACAATCAAATGTCAAATATCTCGGTCTTCATCTCGATAGAAGGTTGACATGGAAAAAGCACATTGAAATAAAACGTAACCAACTAAAAATAAAATTTTCTAAAATGTACTGGTTGATCGGAAGAAAATCGAAACTCTCTCTAGACTGCAAGGTTCTACTATACAAAGCGATCCTAATCCCCATATGGACATATGGTATCCAACTATGGGGCTCAACTAGTGCCTCAAATATAGATATTGTACAAAGAACGCAAGCAAAGATACTTCGTAGCATTACAAATGCGCCCTGGTATATTCGAAACAGCAACATCCATAGAAACCTAGGAATCACATCCTAACAAATTAGCTAGAGAACTACTATGGCAACCGAAATACAAACGGCTCCGCAGATCAGATCCTCTAGATTTATTCAACTGAAATATTTAATAATTACACGCATGTTGACCTAACACACTTAAATTAAGTAATTAATAATAATTTAAAAACAATAATGCATACTAATATTAAGTACTAATATAGGTTAAGGCTTAAGTAAAAAAAAATATATAACGGGTGTTTTTTTAGGAGGTTTGTTTTTCCGATAGATGTCGTTTTATTTTATGACAGTTGTTTTGACAGCTCAAAGTGGCATTTCTACTCAGTATTGTTTGGCAAATCATTATGAATAGGTTAACTCCAGAACAACGTTTTCAAATCGTGGAAATTTATTTTCAAAATCAGTGTTCAATTAAAAATGTTTATAGAGCACTTCGTGAATTTTATGGTGCACATAATCGTCCGTCAGAGACCACCATAAAGAACGTAATTACCAAATTTCGGTCTACATTCACTCTTTTGGATGCCAAGCCACCGACAAGAATGAGAAGAGTTCGTACAGAAGAAAATATTGCTGTCGTTGAGGCCAGTGTCGAAGAAAACGACAATTTATCGATTCGTCGTCGTGCTCAGCAAATTGGACTTTGTCCATCGACTTTATGGAAAATTTTACGTAAAGATTTGGGTTTGGTGCCATACAAAATTCAATTGGTGCAAGAATTAAAGCCACACGACCATCGTTTGCGCCGTGAATTCAGTGATTGGTCGTTAAATCAATTGAACGAAGATCCATTTTTTTACCGTAAAATTCTCTTCAGTGATGAGGCGCATTTTTGGTTAAATGGATACGTCAACAAACAAAATTGTCGCATTTGGAGCAAAGATAATACACACGCCGTTCTAGAATTACCAATGCATCCTGATAAATGTACTGTTTGGTGCGGTCTATGGGCTGGTGGGATCATCGGTCCATATTTCTTTAAAAATGAGGAAGGACGACGCGTTACCGTGAATGGAAATCGATACAGAACCATGTTAAATGAGTTTTTGTTGTCAAATCTTGAAGATATGGATATGAATGAAATGTGGTTTCAACAAGATGGTGCCACTTGCCATACAGCACGTGAAACAATCGACTTATTGAAAGAAACTTTCAACGACAACATTATTTCGAGAAATGGTCCGGTGAATTGGCCTCCGCGTTCGTGCGATTTGACGCCACTCGATTACTTTTTGTGGGGATACGTGAAGTCATTGGTTTATGTGGATAAACCTCAATCGATTGACGCTTTGGAAACCAATATTCAACGTGTCATTGCTGACATACGCCCTCAAATGCTTGAAAAGTTTTTAAGAATTTCACACTTCTTGTTAGTTTCGTATAAAGAAAGATTCAAGAATAAAGCCTTTGGCAATAGTTAAAAAAAAATAAAAAATTGATAACAGATAAAAGTTCAAACTGCTTCGGTTTTCACTAAACAATTGATTTTGGATAATTTTAATTCAATAAATCAATCAAAGACATAAACAAATTAATTGAATAAAACAAAGTTTACTGCGATGATTATCTAAAAAGATATGAGATTATCTAAAGATGATCGTCTAAAATTAGTTTGGATTTAAAATTGTTTTGAATGCGATACTTTTCAGAATGGTTTTCTATTTTCAGCAATATAAAGAAGCTTTCATTGCTATATTGCCAATTCCGAATTATTTAAGCCGTCCGACTTTCGCTTTCCTTTAATCTCATATAAATTAGTTTGAACGACGGCATCGGGTGGATTTAATACAATTTAACAAAATTCGGTTAAATTATTGGATTTATTGTTTTATCCGAAAAAGTATATTATACTCACGCATACCTATAAATATTTTCAGGATTTAAGAAAAACTTCCGACGATTGTACAAACACATGAAGTTTTCCCTAAATATTCCTTTATCTATTAGGTTCTCACTAGCAAACGAGCATTTTCCAGTAGTGATTAGTTTCAAAATTAATAAATCTACAGAAAGCTTACTTTGGTGCCAGTTGGAGTCATAGGATGTTTGCAGCCCGTTTGTTTGAAACCTCCAAAAATATCAGTCCCAAGATTTGTCTATATTTAACGCTTTATGTACGGAATAAGTGTTTAGAAGAATTATGTAGAGTACAGACATTCTATACCAATTTGATTGGATCATGCGGCGACCACGATTCCATAGTTCGGCGCCATAAAACAACTCAACTAATATTATTTTACTTTGTTACTCCGCGTAAATTACCATATTAATCACCAAACAATAAAAAAAATTCCAACCGCAGAAACATCCCCTCGTCTAAAATGCTGTTAGATCAAACAATTAATGGGTGTATGTCGACCGGTCGATTCGACGAATAACCATCTCTAATCGAAACGATCAAATATTCAATTTTCAATTTATTTCAATTTAATAAAACAAACAGAAATACGAGTACGCGAGTATAAAAAAATATTAACCGCGTATCTAGTTAATCCAAATATCACGAAATATTCATTTCCATACGGAATATTTTCAATCAATCAACGCAGCATCGAAAGTAGTTAGTTTGTGTAACAAAAACCCCAAATCTTTAAAACTAATAAATAAAATCGTCTTAATAGATTTAAAATATAGACAAATACGGCCACTCCTTTACAGAAACACTCGAGTGTGTATATAGACGGTCTAAAGAATTTCGAGTCATCTCAAATTATTATACATGAAATGATTTCCAGCCGTGCTTTATGTTCATCATTATTGTCATTACTATTGTTACTTTTATTAGATAGAGATTTGTGTCTTATTTATCTATTTCAAAGAAAACGATTTTTTACGTTAGACTTTTATATCGCAAACAAAAAATCGAAGATTGGGGCCCATAAAAGTATCGACCTTTGTTGTGCGCCTCAAAAACTATCGTGTTTGTCTATTTATTGATTTCAAATTACCGAGTGCAAATTTTATTTACGTGACTTTTATGATAATTTGATGATATGATAAGAAGATTATGCTACTAAATTTGTAAGACATTAATGGTGCGTTCGATATATATGAGTGTGTATATTAAAGCGAGATTGGTGCTTTTATTTTATAGCTTTATACAGCGATATACGCGTGAATGATTTTAATTTTATTACACATATGTTATGTTATTGTTAACTTTAATCAATAATTTAATCGGATATGTGAATACGAACTTGAATTGAAATTTATGGAAATTTGGAATTTTGTCGTTTTTTTCTATATGAAGATATGGGATTTCATTTAACGACTTTACATTTAGTAACGTGATACTCAGTTGAAATGTTATCTGCATAATATGCGGAGGCTTTATTATGATGCGCAGCCGACATTTTTAAATATTCAAATAAGATGTTAAACTATATAAGTATATATTGTTTGTTACACATGGGACAGAATTTAGCTGAAATTTTACTATCCAAAGGCCTCAATATACACTACAATTAATTCGCGATCTCTCTGAAATAATATAGGCAAGAGATACTTTTGAAAAGCGGAAGCATCATCACTCAATGTGCTTAGTAAAGCTCATGTTTTCAACCAAAGTAACCCCTAGGTATTTACTTTCAACTACTACCTGAAGGAGAACACCATTTATCTTGTAGCCTTGTGTAACAGCTTTACGGAGATTTGCACTTTCGAATTAAGACTCAGAGAGTTAAACCCGCACCATAATGCTAGGTTGAGGTAAATAATAAATTTATATAAAAATTAAAATTAAAAGATTAATAACTAATTGCATATTTTAATTCTACCTATTTTAAACTGGAAGTTTAGCTATTCTAAACTGGATTCAAATAGTAAGTATAAAATATTTTGAACATTCTAACAACAATGATTTCTTTATTTTTAGATGTGCAGACGATCATCAACATTCTCCGGTCCATTAACGATCCCATCGTTAATCATCATCTTGATCTGGGAGTTTGCAGAGTTTAACTATACTGGTCGTTTTAATATTGTTGTTGCAGTTTTTAGTGTTGCGACTCTAACTAAACCGCGATCATCAGAATGTAGTTGAGTAACTTGGCCAAGAGCCCACTTGTAGCTCGGCAGATTGTCTTCTTTGATTAGAACAATGTCTCCGATTTTGAGGTTGCATTCCGCCTTTCGCCATTTGACCCTTTGCTGAAGGTTCTGAACGCTGCGCTGAATTTCTTCCAAAATGATTGGACGTGTTACTGTATAAATTGCCATCTGGAGAGTCTGCCAACATGAATGCTTTCGTTTATTTCCTCATCAGGTACATAAAAATTTGCTGAGCCGATTAAAAAGTGAGCTGGCATTAGAACGTGAAAAGATTCATCATCATCTGCTCGTCACCATCATCGTATAACGTTGCCATCTCCTCAAAAGTAAGATGAGTATTTGCGGAGCATTTTGAAAGGTGTGTCTTCACGGACATGACAGCAGCCTCCCATAAACCCCCAAAATATGGAGAAACAGGTGGATTGACAAATGCTCTGCAACGGTAGAATTGTGTTTATTATTAGAAATAATTGCATGTACCTCACTCATTTTTCGTGCGGCTCCGACAAAATTTGAACCGCTGTACATATGATCTGGTGATCCTCTCCTCGACACAAATCTCTTTAAAGCAGCGATAAAAGCATCAGTGGATAAGTCACTCACAACCTCCAAGTGTATAGCCTTTATGACCATACAGATAAATACCGCAATGTAGCCCTTGGTGAATCTAGCTCCTCCCCCTTTTTTCAACGCAAGCGAATGGTCATGCTGCTTTCAATCTTGCTATTGGAAAGTCCCCCACGAGCTGCTTGGAAGTCTTCGCATTGCTTTTGAAACATACGACGCATTTTTTTCTAATTTTTCGGATGGTGCTTCTTCCTCCAATTACCCAAAATTGCTGCCTTATTAGATGGAACGTCAGTGATAAACCAGAGTGCAGATTCGGTACATGTATGTGACGTCTAATAATTTTACCGAATGAGTGCCGCTTTGGTAGAATGATCGGATGCTTATAATCATATTGACAGTCTAAATGCTTCAGTCTGCCACTGACTCTCAAAATACCATTCTCATCTATAAATGGCGCCAAAGATAGAATATCGCTGTTTTTCTAATTTCTCTACCTTTCTGCAAACAATCGAGTTCTCGACAATATGAATCTCGCTGCACATGTCGCATAATGGTGCTTCTGGCGGCTCGCAGCTCCTCTACAGTTAGGTAATCTAAAATTCGTCCAGCTTTAGGTAATCTTGCGTTTCTCAAAAATCATTGAATATAAGCGAGGCTTCGAACAAGCTTGTTATACGATGAACACCTTTGCAGAAACACATCAATAATATCCTCTTGTTTTTCGGCATTAAAAACGAGAAGATTTTCTTTGTTTCGCTGTTCTTCCAAATGATCTGAATTGATATTTTCATCACCTTTAGTATTAATAATTAATTCAAGAGCTTGAAGCCATTCGGGGCCGTGCCACCATTGCCGCAAACATACTAATTTGGATGGAAGTACTCCCCAATATGCGTGATCAGCAGGATTCTGCTCAGATCGTACATGGTTCCAAAACTTTGGTATATGTGACAGTTTCACAGGCTTTGGAAAATGATCTTCATTATGATTATTGATGGAGAGGATCAAATACTCTCGAGTACTCCGAAATAATCTGCCCATGTCATCGGTTTTGAGTTGTTCTCCAGGTTCAACTTGAAAGTGACTAGGTCATCAACTGTACTCCATTGAAGGCCCAATATTCTCGTTTCTTGTAGATTTTGGAAAATCGAAATTTGCTCAGTAACTTTTGTCGTCATAATGCTAGCTGAATTAGACCTCCACTTTCTCAATTTTAATCGACCAATTTCGTGCTCTCAGATTGCGAGCTTCTTCGACTGTGTCTGCTCCGGAAACAAAATCATCTACAAAAAAACGTTTAAAATGTACGGCATCATATTTGGATTTGTCGTAGGCTATCTGGTGCATGATTATAATTGCCAAAAAGGCTGAACTGGCTAATCTGAACGTGACAGTGTTGAGTCTATAATGTTTGAGCTCTTCTGATGGCTCGTTTCTTCATAGTATGCGTTGGAATTTCGCGTCTTTTTCAGCAACTAAAACTAGGTTGTACATCTTCTCAATGTCGCCGGTCAATGCTATTTTGTGGTCGTATCATCGCCATTTTGTCTATACGTTGAATTATAGTGTTTTTCACATTCAGCTTCCTCTGGGTTTAGTACATGCACCTTTAGGATTTCTGCTTGGTCGAAGAAACGCTTTAACGTACTGTCGATGTCGACGCTCAAATTCAAATTCAATGTACAACTGTGTGCTTGATTAACTTCATCACTCTCCACGCTATTTTCGCTAGTATTCCCCGCTATAATCCAACCAAATAGTGTTCGCTGAGCCACTACAGTGTTGCTTGAATTGGTGCGCCGCCCATTTCGAATAATATGGAAAAACCGATCCGATCCGATCCGATTAAAATATCAATTGGTGCGGATTGGTTCTATTGTGGATCAGCTAGTTTCAAATCGTTTAAAACGCTGCAATCATATAACTTGAAATCAAAACTAGGGAGTCTTTTTGGAAGTTTTCCGATTACAAGTGCATCTATTTGTACCTCATCCTTTGCCGAGTATAATGATTTTAGTGTGACACAAGCCGAATCCCTCGTAGTGACCTTTCCAGATGCCAAGCCCGTTATTGCGATGTTTGCTTTTGACCACGGAAGTTTTAATCGCTGCATACACGCCTCGGTAATAAATGACGATTGAGATCCTGACTCCAGCAACACTGCATTTTTGTAGATTTCCAGATTGGTCCTCAACTTGAACTATTGCTGTTGGTAATAATGATCCAACTTGGTATGGTTGCTGCGTTAGACACAACATGAGCCGTGGTCTCTTCTTTATGGCTACTTGTAGCTGTGTTCACTGTTGGCTTCACTGCATCCTCGGTGTGTAGCGTTAGAAGGTATTTTCTGTAGCATTTACAGCATCTATATCTCGATCTGCAAATGATTGACTGATGACTTGGGGACAAACAGTTAAAACACAACTTTCTCTCAGACACAAAACCTAGATAATGGCCTTACGAGCATTTAAGGCACAAAAGCGCTGCAGATGATTGGAATGATTTAACGCGATTGTAGGTCAATGGTTGTGGCACCTTATTGACTTCTATCGCATCCAATCAATCACTTCGTTTGCTTAAAAATCGGAAAAATCTTTCCATCGTAGGGAAATCCTCTTCAGCAATCTCATTTTACCATGCTTGTTTGGTCACGCTATCCAATTTCTTTACCAAAATGTGAATGAGCCATGGATCCCTTTTTCCCGCTTCGGCGCCTAACACCTTCAATCTTCTGAGAAATTCATCCGATACATCAGCCATTTGATGAAGCGCTTTAGCCGAAACCTTTGATATAGCTGGTTGATCAAGGAACTGCTTTATGAGATTTGCCACCACGAGCCTTTTTTGTCGTATCTCTGTTTTATCTTCTCCCAAGCCTCACTATAGCTTGCCTCAGTTACTGCAATATGACGAACTAATGCGGCAGTTTCTCCTGTTAAAAGACCTTTCAAATATTGGAATTTAAGCACTTTTGAGATTTTATCATTGATGTCGATGGATGCTTCGAATAGATCATTAAACGAAGGAAACTCCGAGTATTGACCGGAACAAGAGGGAATATTAGTTTTTGAAAGCCGGACATCACTGTTCTGTGGGTACCACCAACTCAATAGATATTAGGAAAAATTGAGGAAATATTTTCAGGAAGAGATGGTAAGGTCGAAGTAGTCACACTCCAATGTAAAGGTAACACAATAATAAAAAGGCCAGTTCAACAGACAACAAGCGAGATGGAACTTCTAAATCAGAAACCTAAATCGAGAAACAACGAGAACGCGAGTAACGGAACGTTGAAGATCACCAAGATCCTCTAAAGGACTGATGAATTTATTGTTTCTCTATATAATGTGGGGCAGGATTGCTGACACTGTATCAATACTTCGAACAAATATAAACTTCAATGCTACCTCTCTGAGTACTTCATTAAGCCAGGTATTTATTTCAAAAATATTGCGAGAACGACACTTGCACAGGAACAATGGAAAATTGTTGTTAACTTTAATCTACAGCCCGTTAGATTGATGAGCAACAATTAAGGAATTGTGTAAAACGTGAGACCCAATTATGCTCATACCTAGGGAAGTTGAGATTAATGAACAACTCCGACAGTTTACGAACATGTATATCTTCACGATCAGTTACGGATCATTGAACATTTCAACAACACCTAAAGAGCCAACAAAAAACTATCCAGTTCAAGCTGGCGGCGAGCCCTACAAAGTTTTTTTGATACATTAGCCCACGATCTTTTTGGGGTTCTAGATGAAGAATAATCTGCAAACAAATATGAATTCAAGATTACAACATCACTCAAAGATCTAGCAGAATCAACTTTGAACGTAAACAAAATAACAGACCAGCTTGATGAAGAATTGGCGCTGATAAATCAGAATACACCAAGTACGTTATCAACTCTTGGAAGTGTAATCATTGAAATATTAATTTCAATGACCGAAACTGAAATCAACAAAACCCACAGTATTCAGGAACATGAATATTGGTGCGAAAGTCAACATACTGTACATATCACAGTACAATCAGATGCATTCAAATGCGAATTAAGTATTTTGGAACACAACACAGATCTGTCACTATGTCGAATAGAAAAATTAAGGTCTTCTAGAAAATGGGTACAACTTTACGAACCACATTCTTGGATATTAATTACAACCACCATACAAATGGGCGGAACAGGAGTTTTATCGTTGAAATCATCGTGTCAACCATCCCATACCATATACGTCAAACTAAGTTCCCTAACAGAGTCATTTCTACCAATTACGAATATTTCGGAGCAAATTTTGTCATTTCAGAAGTCCAAACTTCTCAATTCCCAGAAGAACCCAATACAAGGAGGTTCAATTTGCAGAAAATCGATGACACCCAGAAAGTGATTAATGAACTAAAATCAAGAGAGATACGTCATTTGGCAAAGGCTACGCAACACGACAGACACCAAAATTTCGCCTTATGGAGCATTAACAGTGTAGGAATTATAATAGTTATTATTGTCACCATCTTAAGACGTCGAAAGAAACCGTCGTGAATCAACGATACTTAACCATAATATTGACTTCCGTCAAAGGCGCGAATATGTTTTTTTGACATTCACCTACTCACAAAATTACAGTATACCACCTGCACATTGCAAGATCCTTCTCAACCTGTACACTGACATGGATGGTGGATCGGCGCTGAATTCGGCACTCCAACAGAGGTGGGATTCGAATCCAGTACTGCATCACTTCTCCAGTCAAAAAATAAGATACTTACAAGTAAGCTGAGTTGGATAAATATAATTACATTAAGGTTGTCCAATGTTTATCAAACGCAACTCTATAGTAATTACATCTCGCCAGAAATTATAACAAACAAAACAAACCAACTAACGATGGTTAAACAAAGATATTTTTGGAGGTGAAAAAACTAAACGGTTGCTCCAAAATGACGAACATAAACAGCAAAAAATCAGTTAGTTTCTACAGAAGTAAAAATTTCGGGAATTTATGAATTAGCAAGTCATTGTGCGTAGATGTTCAATGGAGCGCAAGCTTGTTAGTTACAAGTAAAAGATAACAAAACAAAATTTTTGACAGAGAATCTGTGAGTAGATCAAAGTACTTACGAGTACTTGGAACCCGACTAATGGCTAATTATATATGGCTTAGAAGAAGTTCAATATTTGCATTCGCTAATTTATAATTTAGAAAATGTTCAAAAAATTATAATAAAATTTGTACAGAAATTATTTCGGTTTCGTTACTTAGAATATTTGAGGATGAAGAAAATAAGCATATTGTATCATTAAATACGCCATAATGTGTATTTAGTACAAGTGTACGAAAGAGGAATTCTCTATCAAGAAAAGTAGTTTCCAAAAATATTTTCCATTGTTTTAAGTACTGAGAGGAGCTGGTAATGCATCAGAAAGAATAAAAGTATGTAACAATTCTAGTTTCAATTAGTATTGCAGACTTCTGATAATTTAATTGGATATATTGGTTCTAAGATTATACCCCTCCTTATATTATCTCCCTCCATTACCACCCACTATTAACCGCAGTCAATTAAACTTGCGGTACAGTAACCCCCCCCCCCCCTCTCCACCAGTTACGCAAATAGGAAACGTGGTTTTTGGACGTGATTTAGTGAATTTTCACTAGGATTAAGCTATAAAGGCGCGTTTTGATCGTAATGGAATCAGGAATTGACAGAAATCACTCAACAATTAAACTTGTCTAGGATTTTATCCCTGGTTAAACCCCTCTTCGGTCTGCGATTCTGTCCTCCCAATTACCCTCCTGCCCATTACTTTATATCATAGCAACGCGCCATTACCTCCAAGGTTCGGTTAAAATGCCGTAGTTAACCAACTGCAAATGGTCATAATCAGAATTGTACAAGAAAATTAGGAAAACCTCATCCGAATGCTTTTTTCAGTGAAAATGAGAACGCAAGATATCGAAACCATAACAATCCTAGAGCCTAGGTCGCAAAGGGCGATTTAACAGTAACGTTAGGTTGCTCGGGAGTAACAGAAAAGTCTGAGCTAATAATGTCACAACCGCAAAAGTGAACCAAAAGCACTAACTTAACAATTTTATTATTAAAATAGGGCGGACTACCATCAGGAAGTCATTAAATATCAAGTTTTTCAAAAACCATTTAACTTTCCTTAAGTCGTTTTTAAAGTTTCGTCTTCGTGTGTGTTTTTCTTCTGAGTGAAGCAGGAAGCTTCGAACAAATCCTTATTCCCGGTAAACTATGCCATTCGACTATGTAAAACTACTTTTAGGTACGGATTATTTAACGAGGCTGATTGAGCGTAGCATTCCTTCTTATTCTGCTAGAATTACATCATTACTTCGTTTTGCTTCATCGAAGGCGTTTCAATTCTCCCAAAATAGAACCCGACTACTCGCTTAGTATAGGAAACCGAAGCTCAACTACTTACCTCATAAGTTTTAATTCCTCCCTCGGTTTTATAATTCAAGATCCTCCGATTTCATCTCCACTCACTCACTTTTTTTCTTTCGAACTTTTTTTTGTCTATTTGGCATTTATATAGAGAGTGCCAAACTTTGCGCATCCCTTTATCTCATTTTATTGATAATACCAGCCTAATTAATAATATATATGTTACGGTGAAAGTCCGAAATCGGTAAATGTTCGAATAAAAATTGACAAAAACGGTTTCATTGCTCCAAAATCGGTAAAATGTTAGTTCATTAGTTCCGAAATAATTCACTCGTCACTCCACGGACTACTTTTCTCTTATAAGTGCAAAGTTCTTTGGAATAGTAAGGGCTAACGACATTCCTAACTCTCCTGGGCATGCCATATCTGATTGGTAATTACGCCCCTTACCTTGCTTAGCGCTCTGATGAGAAATAAATAAAACTACGTGGGTAGCAAACATTTTGTTAACATCGGAACTCTGTGCGATTTTTAGTCGTGCAAACCAACTTAAATAATAAAAATTTCCGATATTTACCAATTTCGGACCTTAACCGTAACATATACACGGATTGTAAATCAACCACAATAAATTATAGTCCGCAGTGACAATTATATTCCAATACAACTCTTTAGCGACGATGTTATCTTAGCAACCCTGGAAACTTCCTGAAAACAAGAACTACTAATGATCGTCCAATGATGGGACGTAAACCCACCGTAAGGACCCCGCCAATGTTAAGGTCGTCATATAGAGAGAGATAGTTCGCCAAAATATCGCTCGATCTGCAAAAGGAGATCGTAGAGAACTGATAATCAACCGTAAATCTGTTCAAACAATATTTAAAGATAATCTAAAACTAAAACCTTTCAAAAAACGTAAAGTTCATGGAGTTCAATCCTCAAATAAAATATTTGTTCCGGAGCAATCCCACAACTCCTCAGAACGACGGATTTGCTCTGCTAGGATTTTGGATATCCCGCATGGAAAAAAAAACATTTCAAGACTCCAGAATCCTGCGTCAGTTGTAGTTTGAGAGGGGGTAATCGTTCGGCGGGGTCCTGTTCTAAGTTTTCTTTACTGAGAATAAAAGTATGTTTTACACAATTATACTACTTGCAATTAGTTGCATTTCGGATCGACAATTGAATCAGTCCACTAGGAAACAGCAAACGAGACTCTCATTATCCAGCAGTTTGCATGGGAGAAGAATGAGCAATACATCAGAAGACAAATAATGCTTATGCCTATGCTTATGACCGAATCAGTATATATTGTCGTTAAGAAAAACTCAGTAATAGAGGTTCAGAATGATAAAAACTAGGCAGTCCTCTTAGCATATATTCATACACGCTGACATACACGCTGCGTTTGCATATTTCATCCGTTGTGACACATTCATTGGGTCTTACCGTTTGCGTCTATCCTTCTCCTGATCCCCTCCTAACCATCTTCATTCATACTCTCACTACTCGTGCTAATCTTACCCCAAAAGTTCCTGGTAATTCAGTTGCATCGATCAATGATGTAAAAATTGCTGGACCATTGTTGTAAAAGGTGGTTAAATTTTAAGGGCCGACATTGAATGTGAACCACACCTAAACGTCAAGTTTTTTTCTGCATTTAATTTGACATTTCTCAATTTCAGAGTAACTCAATTTGAACCATGGAAAGATACACAATCGAGCAACGCGTTAAAGTTATTCAGGCGTATTATGAAAATGGGCGTTCAAATCAAAATGCATATCGTGCACTTCGTGATTTTTTCGGTCAATTTAATCGTCCAAATCTGTGTACAATCGGAAAAATCGTGCAAAAATTTGAGCAAACCGGGTCTGTAGGAGATTTTAAAACATCAGTGCATGCTCGTACAGCTCGTACAGCAGAAAATCGCGATAGTGTGGCTGAAGAGCCGTCCATCTCAACTCGTCGTCGTGCCCAACAATTGCATCTCTCACGCTCGTCGTTGATGAATATTATGCATAAAGACTTGCATTTACACGCTTATAAGGTGCAATTGACTCAAGAACTAAAGCCTCTTGACCATTCCAAACGTCGTCAATGGTCAGAATGGTGGCAAGAAATGGCAATAGTGGATGATCAATTTTCGAAGAAAATCATCTTCAGTGATGAGGCACATTTTCACCTCAGTGGATTCGTCAATAAGCAGAATTGCCGCATTTGGGCGAATCATAATCCAAGAGTGATTGTCGATAAACCAATGCACCCACAAAGAGTGACTGTTTGGTGCGGTTTGTGGGCTGGCGGCATCATCGGGCCGTATTTTTTCCAAAATGAGGCCGGTCAGGCAGTTACTGTGAATGGTGTTCGCAATCGTGAGATGATACCGAACTTTTTATGGCCCGAATTGGAAGATATGGATGTGGACGATATGTGGTTTCAACAGGACGGTGCCACTTGCCACACAGCTAACGAAACAATGGCTCTTTTGCGCGACAAATTCAATGGCCGAGTTATTTCACGTGGTGGCGATGTCAATTGGCCGCCAAGATCATGTGATTTGACACCGTTGGACTTCTTTCTCTGGGGTTATTTGAAATAAAAGGTGTACGTCGATAAGCCAGCAACAATTCAAGAGCTAAAGGATGAGATAATTCGGCACATTAACGGCATAGAACCTCAGTTATGTCTAAGCGTCATCGAAAATTTGAACCATCGGGTGGAGGTTTGCCGCCGAGGTCGCGGCGGCCAATTGGCCGATATGTTGTTCCATACATAATTGAACTATGCTATATTATCATAATAAAAAGAATTGACAATAATTTCTTAACTAATTTGTGTTTTATTCAAAATCAACATCGGCCCTTAAAATTTAACCACCCTTTATCTGTTCTAATCTCTTTAATTTTTGTCTGGGCTTTTTCACGTTGCTGATTTGTGTTCTGTTTTGCTTGAGTATGTAATAGATTGGCATTATTTGTATAGCTATTCCTCTTGTTATTACTGTTGGAGTTATTATTTGAAAACTTAAGCGACGTTGACGTCGATACGAACAACCCGAGGAAGTCCTATACTCAAATAGGATGAATTGCAGAAAGTCACTGTCTCTCGCCGAAAAGAAAAGCACCGAACCTTATGCAAGCTGGATACAGCGAGAAAGCTATTGGAATGTATACAGCGGAAGATACACTTCCCATGGCTGTAATTCAGATATGGCAGATCTACAATAGAAAGAAACGCGCTTCAAGGACTAAGTTAATTATCTTGGTTTCGTTTGGATTCTAATGACCTATCTGACACGGAGACGACATTTCTCGGACAAAGCAGCCAAAATGACATTAGCACTAAGTAGTGTGATTTCGAATGTTGGAAACCATCTAAATTTTGCTTTATGGGTGCAAATTTTTGTACGACATACTGAAAGTAATAAAATTTAGAAGCAAGAAATATCGCCAGAAGAGAAGTTTTGTTTGCTTGACAGGAGAGTTTGCTGACTCGAGGAAATTGAACCACAAAGCTAATTACAAACTTGGCCGAAAGAGGGTAAGTTAGAAAGAACACATAGAAAAATTAACTACAGTTACAGTTCTTTAGTGGCCACGTGTAGGAATGCCGATCGTGCATTCGGTGACTCAGCTTTCATGAATTTTTCAAATACTCAAAATGGTTACCGGAGAAGCAAGAAATAATTAAGGAACAAATGGATCAGAAGTAGATGAAGTAAAGAAAGGAGAAGAAGCCTACGAAGATAATATTTACCTATATTGTCAAAAGCGTAATGGGTTTCCCTCCAATGGATTATATTTTTGGTATTATCATTGTTGTTGATACTATTCCAGTTATTATTATTAATTTTATTTTCCGCGATTACCATATTTTGTTTGAGCATGTCACTGTATGTTTCTTTATGTTGTGTGTCCATCAAGCAGCCCCACTCGGTTAGTTAACTAAAATTAGTATAGAAGTAGTAAATTACAACCTGCTGCTGAAAAGAGTCAACAGCATCATAATTATATGCAATGAACTATGGATAAACTGTTTGGAACAACTGATACTGATTTTAAAAAATATCCAGATACATGACCAGTTACAAAAATTGATTGATGTATTTTCATACGCAGAGAGAAAATATTTTAATTTCCATATTTTCCCAATTATACAGACAATCTAATTTACATATTTCTATATGCGAAGGCGAAGGGGCCAATTTAGCATAATTTGTTACCAATTTAGGTTATTACAAATATGCATATAGGGGTTGAAACGATTTATGTAAAAAATTAACTTATGTAAACGAGACAAAATACTTTGTGGAACGATTATTATGATGATGATCCCCCGCCGATCAAAACAAACTTTTTTTTTTATTACTTCGAGTATATTTTGATTTAATATTAAAGTTACTTTGCACCCTCATGAGGGTGACATTCTCTGGTCTGTATACAATAATATGTATCGTATTATGTTCTTGTGGGATATTATCTGGAAAAATATGGTTAAATATTTAGAAAATACATAAAAACAAACAAGACATCAACCCATATCGCAATAAACATATACATATTTACGTAGTATTACAGATAACCCCTTGTATGTATATGATAGGTGGATGAAATGATTATGTGCTGCTTTGTGTATATGGTATATCACCACAAATTTGTTTGTTTTTGCGCGCCGGGTTATCTAATGGGATCGGGATACACACAAAACTAATAACACAACAGCATGTCACATATATTCATTCACAAAATGTATGTAAAGTTAATTTTGTTGATTTAGATTTATGAAATAAGAAGTGAATTTATTAAAAAAAATTGTTATGCTCGAACATAAAATAATATGCTGAACATATTTCAGAGGGTTAATCGACTCGACGCGGAGAGGGTTGATGATTTTCAATTTTGTTGTTGTAATATGTTTATTTTATGTTTGGTTGACAAATTATTGTCATATATTTTATTTGGTTTATACAATGTATGCATGTATATGTATGTATAGATACATTAAAAAAACCGTTTGCTGTTATGTGCGTTTCAAGTGTATTAGGAGCTTTTCGATTCGGTTTACGCCTACCGCCCACCCACACCCAATTCACAAATTATACCATATCGACGAAAATTTACACATTATCATAATCGTAGATCCGCATCCAAAACCACAAAATTCAATTTCTATCAACTTAATAAAATTCCAACATATGCACGAGCATGGTGTATATCCAATTCAATCCATGTACCACATATACCTCGTGCCACATAACTAATTTTTAATTTATAAATTATTTATCTCATCTCATTAACATAATTACATAATTATCATAAAATTAATTTTTTTTTTTAGTTTTGTTGTGTGTTATTTTAAATGTCTGATAAATCGGTTTAAAAATAAAAATTCGGTATCGATACACGGCAGCAGCAGCAGCAGCAGCAGCAACAACAACAACGACGACAAAATATTTATTAATTTGAATGAAAGGATTTTAACTGGTGATAAGAAAAATGTTGATATGATCATTTTAACACATTAAAAACTAAATTTTAATATCTCATTATAGTAGTTGATTTGGTGATAGTTTGTTGATAAGAATTGACATAATTTTATTATATGCATACGGTTTTAGATTTTAGATAAGCATATGTCGTACGTATTATTGATATAAGCAGAGTCGCATTTCGAAATATTTACTATTAGGCCTTCTCCACTAAATGCTTTTTTTCACTTAAAGCCAAATTGGTTAAACTTTAATATTTCAGAACTACAATAAATTATAAATTTTATTTATAATTTATTGTAGTTCTGAAATATTAAAGTTTAACCAATTAACTTAAAGAACTTAAATTCAACTCAGTTTCGACCATTTGCATTACAGTTAGTAACTAGAGAAACTTCAGGATCACATTGAGTATTAATATTATACTAGTGTCGTCTATGGTCGATATTCAACCAAACTTATTCTAAGAATAAAACAAACCCATTCAAAGTCATTTTTACTAAAATATTTTTATTACATTTTTTACTAAACTGCGTACACAATATGATACATTACATCATTACATAAATTACTCGTATATAAACTGGAATGCGATGATCCATCGATTATTTTAAGTTAGTACACCTAAAGTAAAAACATTTATTCCTTCCCACCACTCTATTGTGAACCATTTTGAAAATCCTCTCATACAATGAAATTTTACCGGGTGACTGACACGAAGTGTTACCAACTCCAGACTGTCATTGCTGATGACAGAGCGCTCAAATTTACACGAATGACAGTTCATTCAATTGTTTACAAGCGTACCAAAGCATCAGAAAAAAATAAGAAATAAAGTTATCCGCAATGGAATTCAAGCGTAATAGTGTGATTGCTCTATATTTGGCTGGAAAACCACAGCCGCAGGTTTTTAACCAGTTAAAACATCTGCATGTGAATAAAATTTTTGTGTATCACACCATAAATCGTTATAACGATACTGGCAGCATTGCAAAACGCCATGGTGGTGGACCGAAACGCACTACAACATCGCCGGATATCATTCGGAAGGTGAATGCCAAATTGGCTCGGAATTAGCGCCGTAGCTTCAGAAAAATGGCTCGTGAGGCGAACATTTCACTCGAATGGATGCAGCACATATTGACAGATCATCTTGGACTAAAGGCCTTAAAATTCCATAAAACGCAAGGTCTCACTGATGCTCAAAAAAAGCTAAAGTGGACAAAGCAAAGGAGTTGTTACGCTTGCACGAAAGTGGCGATTTGCCGAATTTGGTTTTCTCCGATGAGTTACCGTTCGTTATTGAGCAATATGTGAACAAGAAAAACGACCGGATTTACTTGCCCAGCCGTTCTACTGAACATTTGGAAAAACGGATTGCCACTCGAAACCAAGCGCCGCCGATGGTGATGGTTTGGGCCGCCGTAACGCCCGAAAGCCGTTCACCGCTCGTTTTTTTGGACCGTGGCATCAAGATAAATGCTCTAATTTATTGGGATCACGTGTTGGAGGGATCGTTGAAACCTTGGGCACAAAAACATTTCGGCCGCAGAGCCTGGACATTTCAACAGGATTCGGCGCCGAGTCATAAAACGCGCGTCAATCAAGATTGGCTGAAAAACGACGTTCCGCGGTTCATTTCCACTGCCCAATGGCCACCAAATTCACCGGATGCAAATCCGCTAGATTTCTCGGTTTGGAGTATTTTGAAGAGCAAGGTTGGGACAAAAAATACCAAAGTATCGATCATCTCAAGCAAAGTATCGATCATCATAGCTTTGTCGGCCGTTTGAAAGTCATAATCGTGGCTAAGGGTGGTCAAATCAAAAACTGCTAATGCAATTCGAAAATTTAAATATTTGTGAACATTTTTTACTTTTGAAACGGGTTAAACTTTAGCTACTGCTAAAGTTAACCCAGTTTCATAGATTTTTGCCGCTACCTGTATTCATCCCCAGCGGCATTAACCCGTAGCTCAGTCGGGAGAGGTTAATCGGTCGTGGGGATGGGGATGCACCGGTAACATCCTAGATAACCGCATCAAAAAAAAACAAACATAAAAAAAGGAAAAGTGGGGTATCGGACCCCGAAGTAGTGGGTAGCCTACCAGCCCATCGCTTGGGCAAAACTGACCGTGGTTGTATAGGTAAAATGTTTATCTAAACATTTTACCCTAATCTAACTAAACTAATTAAAACATTCTGGCCCATCGGCTCTAATTAAAAAAAATGATGTTAGTAAGAGGGGTTAATAGGGGGATGCTATCTAGGTTGGTAACAGAAAAGAGCCGCTCGGCGTCAACAATTTCTTATTACCTTCTGCCGGTAGCAACCTCACTATTATTATTTAGTTTGTTAGTTAAACCACTTTACTTACCAAACAAAAAAAGTCGGCCCGCAAAAACACCAAAAATAAAATTTTAAAACAAACACAAGAACACCAAACACGGTTTATTAAGTTTAACTATTTTAAAATCACACCAATCAAAAAAAACACTTAAAATACCACAATTTCACTCAAATACAAAAAAACACAATTCTCGACCACACGTTGGTCTATTTCAAAACTGACTGTCCCCAAAGCAAGAAAAATGTTGTACCTATTTTGAGTTTCATAGGAAATTTTATGCGATCTCATCACAAAAATTCCTATGAAAATTGTACAGCAACGTGACATCGATTTTGCTGACTCGATCCACGCGCAAGTATTTTTTTTCTTCAATCCATCCGTTGAGGAAGTTCGAACAACAACAACCACAATGCTATTCAATATTTGCATCGGTCATTGTCATTCACCTAATAAATAGATCAAGTACATTTATTATGTACATAGGCAACGTAATCAAATTACGTTGATGTACATATCTGCGTTTACTTAACTGTGGCACATATGAAAAATTCTAAAGTGAATGAATCATATGATACCACTATAAATAAAGGCAAAGAAGAAATGTAGTAGGCTGACATGACGTTTGTTTGAATGGAATGTAGTTGAAGATATTATCTTCGAGGGCATGCCGATGGGATGGGTTGATCACGGAATTAGGTTTAATTCCGTTACACTTTGATTCAATAAAATTCATGAAAAAATAAAAATTCTGTGGCGTTTTGTTTTGGTAACACTTCGTGTCAGCCACCCTGTATTTTTGTAGCTGGTTGGTTTTTGATTGCAAATATTCCATTGAGCAATCTGTAATCTATAGCTTTTACTGCCGTCCCCATCGTCCATTGAAACCCAATCCATGCGAAGGCGAGCTATTAATAAAGACTGTTGTTCATCACTTTTACTTGGCTTTGGGCTTGTTTCGTTGTTTGATAAAATACCAAAACCCTGATTATGACGATAGTTGTGACCGATCAGACGTTGACAACGTCGGAGAGTAATCCGTTAACCTTTCTGTTTTTTATGTTGACTTCCGTCAAATTAATATACGGTATATCATCGCATTGCCATGTTTATCATTTTATACGACACACCTAGAAATTACTTCTCCATTATCACGGATTCCAACTTCGATGAACCATTCTATTTCACACTAACTAGCTTGTACTGCCATGTGATATATGGAATTTTTAGAAATAACCATATCCTCTACTAATCGGATCTCACTCCTAACTTCTTCTTCCTCTATAACTTACACTTACGTCACTTACAATTTTCATTTGTGGCTGTTCGGTAAACTGATGAAGCACTAACATAAGAAATTTGTTTATGAATTTGTTTACGATGTTTTTCAAATGTTGGTATGATGCCGTCTTACCTCTGGTATTTTTTTGTTTTGTTACGGAACATTATCTCGGTAACACACGTTACTCCGTTTGGCATTGAACTACTTTTATTAACTTTGACACTATGAATGTTGTCACCTTCGATTTTCAACCTTATTACGTCTTGTTAAAATTTGGCCGATGTGCTGCAGCTGCTGGGTCAGCTTCACGTAACTCAATTAACAGCACCGCTGGAGTTTTATGTTTCCTTATCGTGCCCAAACAGTTGTTGAATCTCAAGTGTCCCAAACCCTCCATGATCAATTCAATTGTCTCCGCACAAATAGTTAATTATTATAGTATAGTACCGTTGTACTTCGGTTTCTGCAATGTGCCTTGAGTTGATCGGAAATGTTCGTGTAACAGAACCTTCCAGTGTTCCTAACTCCTATTCACATTTTTAACACTGTCACACCACTCTTTAGGTACGTACACAATTTTGAGCAACGCCATAGTGACGAATGGTTACATCATCACAATCATACATATGAATAACCAAACTCTTCAATTCGATCTACCCGCTCATCTACACTCTGAACTGGATCAATGCTACTGAATGAGGGTAAACATATTACCCTCATTCAGTGGCATTGATTTGTGCATATTCTTTGCAATGTCCACGTGGTCAAATATACTAACTTCGCTTTCTGTTTCTCTTGCATCGTCTTCTTCATTCCATTCCCTATTTCGAGAACCTTTTTCTATACTTGTAGGTTAAAATCAGTGGTTCGCACTATTCTTCAAAATTTACGAATGTTTACAAATTTTTCACTAAAAGATCGCGCACGTTGATTAACAATCCCACTTCTGAAAAATTGTCCTCCCTTTTGGCACCAATTAAATCTCACAACGCTCAAATACTTATTAAAATGCCATTCTCTTTTTTCATTTGATTTTATTTCATTCGTAACATTTTTCATGTTTGAACGTGTCTATATATAAAATAACATTCTTTCAATTTCGTTCTTAATGTTTAAAATGCCATCTATCTAAAATAATAATAATAATATTTGACCATCTGAACCTCACAAAATTTACGACAATAAAATTAAAAAAATGTTTATTTATTTAATCAATTCATAATCGAATTTGAGCAACAACAATTATTACAAATAGTGAGCAACAAGTACATCGTTCATATACGCCGGGCTATGAGAAACTATGATGAGTGCCTTGGTTCCATCAGAATGACAAAACCTAAATCCATATAGTTCGGAGAGTGAGGAAAATGAATATTTTTGAAAATGAACAAAGCCACTCAGTAATCATAGAACTTGTGCAAAGGCACTCCAAACAGAATAGAAACATAACTGTTCTGTGATACAGGCGCAAATCTAAAATGTACCGGAAACACTCACTAAACACTTTTGAAATTTTTTTCATCAAAGAAGAGAACTTCGAAATAATAATGTCTCCATATAGCGAATGACTCATTGTAAGCGTACGTCAAGGAACGATCTAGAACACGGCGACGTGCCCAACCGTTTATTTCGGAATAAGCGCAAGATACAAATTTTTTGACTAATCTGATCCACATGGTTATCTCGCAGCTCAGGTCCTTGGACATAAGAATTCCTAAGGTGCTAACCAAATTGCTTATGGTTATTTTAGTTCAAATGAATAATCTAATATTGTTACTAGATTGCGTCTAATGTCATAGACTACTGGTTTCATAACTATAGTTTCGAGTTAACCATGATTTCGCTTTAATGGGTCATGCCTAACCATGATTTACAACTAGGTTTATGCATAGTTTCGGAATGAGATATTTTTTCTCATCCCGAGGCATTTTTGTGCTCCCAACGCCGAGTACATCAAAAATGATCGTTTCGAACACTAATAGTTTACCAAGCAAATCTAATTTCCTTTGAGTTTTCTATTTGTCATTGAGATATTTAGTTGGCGGGAATAAATTTTTGTCTGTTCTGTCAATATAAAAGTCATTTTTGACAATTTAAAAGTCAATTAAATGTCAATCTTGACTTTTTTGTCAATGCCTACTCCATTACTATTTAAAACCAAACGAAGACAAAAGAAATTGTAGTGTGGCTTGAGTTTTCACTTAGGAAATCATGATCTCGAAACTATAGTTATGAAACCAGTAGTCTGTCCGTTCATTTAAATCAAAAAAAAATATCTTCAAAGTGCGAAGAACGACACGTTTGCTAAATTTGTACTACCATTCGATGTTCACCCCTAAACAAGATATCAAAGCTTTGAACCAAATTAAAATTGTAGCCTATAAAAATTTTCAATGTGTGGCGCTAACAACAGTAAAATGAAATTTAATGAATGAAAATGGTTTATTAATATTAGTTTACATCCACACAAAGGAGATAGCGCAATTATAAGTAAAAAGTATTTTTGATTTTCTCGTACATTTTACAGATGTCCTTACGTACTTGTAAAATAGTTAATTCATCTTTCGATAGATGCGTTAAATCTAGTAAAATGCATTACCTAGTTTCCTTGGGAACAAAACAAATCCCAAGTGTTCATTCGTTAATCATATACTCAATCATCCAAATAAAAATTCTAATCCTAAAGTAAACATGAAATTAATCAATTTATATCGTAAAAATGTGCACATCACTTATAAGCACAATATTTGTTCATTTCCGGCATTTTCCGTTATCATTATCACAATTTGCACTGTGCTTTTTCCACTTTTTATCGTCTACACCATAAATCATAATTTATGGCAGCAGGATTTACTACTTTATGAGCAACCTCAGATAAATTTCCAGTATAAATACATCGTAGTCGGTGAATTAGATAATGGAGATTTAATCGTATGCAGTTCATTCGAAACGCTCACACAATTGACGGGTGAAATTGGTGGCTGTGATACAATCCAGTTTGAAGAAGCGGACTATAATTTTGACGGTACCATGGATCAAATGAAATTTTCCGTTGATCTACAAATTTCTGATGAGCAAAACTTGAAATACTTATCGATGATATTCTTCCTCGATTCTCGAGTTCAGGTAATTTTTCAGCTGTACCCAGTTTAGCAGATTCACAATAAATATCATTCGGTTATATTTTTTTTCTAGTCACAATGCGATTTTAAAATACCATCGGCTATTATCATAAACCGAGCCGTTATTCCGAGTAGCTTCCAAAGTGGGGAACTATACTATAACGGCGTACTTAAAGCTAATCAAAAGCAGGCATTCCATTGTTCATTTTTCATGAGTTCATTGCACACGAATTTTAATTTAAAATTTCATCCACATTCCGAGACGAATCACACAAATTTCGAAGATTTTCAAATTGCAACGATTCTGAAGTCATTAAGGTACAATCCGGGATATGTGTATTTCGAAAATTTAGAAACCGATTGGAATAACGTATATGAGCCGAACAAAATACGGGCTACGATTCAAGCAGATATCGAAGACGTCCTATTAAGATACAAAACAACATTCTGGCAGAAGTTCAATCTGATCTGGATGCAATACTTATCATTCCTAATTATCTTCGCATACGGTATGAATAAGTTAAAGGAGTTGATGTTCTCGACTCACTTCTTACGCGCCTGGGAGAACGTCCCTTGGAAGAAAATGTATTAATCATTTAAATTAATTAAAGTTTTTATTACAAATTATTTATTAGAAATACGATTAAATATAAATATAAAATAAAATCTTTTTAATAAATTTTGTTACTTTATGTGGTCGTGTGGGGCCATTGTTAGCTTCTGTGAATGTGTGTTATTGTTGTGCAATAGTTCCACACGTTGCAATAATAAATAGAATAACTACATAATTGATTTTGAATAACAGAGAAATTAATGTAACGGTGATGCTAGACGGGCCGATTGATGATTTCGGGAATTTACTTCATACCGGAATTCGTCCACCTGGCGCTGCAGTTGTTCTTGCAGCGCGATTAACTCTCGAGTTCTTTGGTATATTGGATCCTGGGTGCGCATACTTGGATTCCAGCGACAGTACAGTCCCTTCCACAGCAAGATATGCCTCATACTGGCCACAGGCTTTAACACTACCTGTGTATTTGAGATTTTGCCTCCGTACAATGGATTCAAATATTGTTCTGGATTGGTATTTATAAACGACCACAGCGAGTTTGACTTCTCTTTTAGCTCGCCCTGAACGCGTTCCCGTTCTGTATTGCATAGGAATGTACCGAAGCGGCAGGAATACAAATGATCCAATATCGTAATCAGGAAATATTCATTGAATTCAAATGCGTTAGGGAATTGTTTGCTAATTTGCCAGACGCAATCGATAAATTGAAGAAAAACAGGAGATCGATTGTCATCCGAATGATGATTATCGCCGTGACCGATGCGCTGTTGGAATTTATGACCGAAACTAAGCCACTCTTTTTCTATAAGCACCTCGAAACCGCGCATCGTACGATAGTATGGATCAAGCAACAACATTGCGAGTGCAGTCAACTGAGAAGTCCGATCCCAACCATCTGAACAATGTACTACTACGCTCGTGTTCATGTTTTCTATCTAAAATATTAATTAGAATTAAATTTTAATATCGAATTCATCCCTATTTTCTTACCTTATCAACAATTCGTATGGCACCAGCTAAAATACATTTAATATGTTTTAACCATAAGCTATTCTCGATGGCTGATAACCACTTCTGATCGTCATTGGCCGGAAAACATATTTCCTTTAGCTTGCGTAAACTTTCTCGCATCACATGAATATTGTGAATGTCGAGAAAAATTATCTCCACATTCTGATAAAAATCCTCAGACTCATAACCACCACCTTTTGCTTTATTTGCAATCGCATTTGCACTCGGTCTCGCATCCATAATAGACAGCTTGTGAGCTTGTGCATTTGACTCCATAATAGCCGTAATATATTGCTCGTCATCGAGACTTCGTTTGCCCCCAACTCCGACTAATGGTTGCGAACATCGAGTAATCGTTGCTAGTGACTTAGGATGAATCCATGATAATACTGGTAATCGATTACGTGAACGAAAATTGGCAACTAACTTTAATTGTTCATCAGACACAGTTTTCGGTACGGCCCATATTGCCGGATAGCTATCACAAATCAAATAATTTTCGTTTATTTTCGTTATTCGCCAGGTATCGTTATTAACACCCATGCGTCGTAATTCAGCGACAGGTTCATAGATTTTCCAACCTTCTTCTGCAAATTTTTCCGAATAGCTAAAGGCAAAAACTGATTTGTTATGGGAGACTGGAAAAGCTCCAAATTGTAAATTCTCAAACACTTGGCGCCGTGAATGATTTTCTTGTTTGTGAGCAAACCGTAAATTTCTCATATCCTTACAAAATATATCGATACCGTATGAATTAGCTCCGCGTGAACTTGCTCCTCCAACTTTCTCGATGCGGGAGACCTGTTAATCATAAACAAACCCTGTATCTGTTTATTACTTTAGAAATAATAAATAACTTACAACTCCGAGTGGCACATCGATAACAATTAACGATTCCCGTTCATTCGTTGGATTCGATTTGAAATGTAACCGATAATTGGTTAATGTGAGTGTTCCCGGAACAGGCCCACTGTACGGGCAAATGTACGTCACGTCATTTGTTACACTTTCGATTTCTTCACCGGATAAAAGCGTAAATGATTTATCACCAGCCAACTGGAAAATTCAGAAAAATTAAATGGAAATCTTAATAAACTGGTAATTTTAACGTTCAGTATAAAACAAACCCGAACCAATTTTATCGGAATAGGAGTGCACTTGCACGTAAGTACTTACCATTGATTCATTTGCATGTTTTGAATTTAATGAACTTGATTTAGAATCGGAATCGAGAGAATTCGAGCTGGCGTGCTTCGATACATTGTACTCAAGATTATTTCGTTCTGCTGTTAATCGTTTATCCATCGTAACATTAATTTTTTTGTAAAACTTTTTTATACAAAACCAAGTGCAATGAAATTTGTTGTTTGACAGATGACTCGAGCTCTTGTACATCATTTGTCCCAAAATTATTTTTTTATGACTAACAAAATAAAGTACTAGATTTTTAAAATATATAATTAGCTTGTACTGATCGAAACAATTTTTGGTCGAAATTCTTAAAAATTTGAACTGAATAAAACGGATACGCAATGTTTAAAACGAGCACAAGTGCTTAATACGTTTTATTAGTTTTTTCAAGTCAACTTAACGGGTGGCACGAGTGTTGTACCGAGCTATACGACGTCAAACTAAAAATTTGAATGGAATGAAAAAATTAAATTCAAGCGAATGGCGATTCCCAACTTCTATCTCTACCCTTTGACGATCCAACTTTTGTCTATTGATTTCACAATTTCGACCTGCCTTGTTTGCTGCAAAAGCTCTCTATTTCAGATTTGTTTAACCAAAAGGATCTTATCAGACGCCTAAGGCAGTGGGAACAAATGTCAAGAGTATTCTTGTAATGTTCCCAGCGTATTTCCATATGGAACACTGCTCTATATAGTAGAAGTACTTAAATTATAAAAGAATCAAATATTGCCAGTTTTGTGGTTCTTGATAAAACGTACGTAGGTACACGAGATTTTCTGAAGAACATAGAATTATATACTTAGAATGAGTATAATGATTTTGCCCATACAAAATTTTATATTTCATGTGTTATTAGTTAGAGCACGAAAAGTCCCAAAAAACTATTGTTGTTGTTGACAGATTTTTTTTTATCTTTGCAATCAATTATGGGGTCGAGGCTCTCCTAACTCTTTTGCGGTTTGCTTTTTCTTTCCTTGCGGTTTTCGTAGAACTTTCTGCACATTGCATAGCTCCATCCCAGCCTATAGTACTGGCATGAAAGATGGCTCGGCCTATGAATTCTGCACTCCGACACGGGGTCACACTTGTGTTCCTTTTCATCACAGATCGTAATCTGATGATGAAAATTCCTTTTTGAATCCTACCCCTATAAGGATTAGGTACCCGGTGTCTCCCGATACAAACGCCAAATCTTTAACCATCGTGCCGTTTGGTCGGTGACAGCAAATTTTGTTCTCTTCAAAAATATTGAAACTAATGAAAAGTATTACAATAAAGTCATATATTGGATTGTTGGGTTGTGGATTATTTTGTTAGTATAAATTCAAAATGCTTAAATAAAAGAGAAGAGTGCTGTAAAAAGCTGCCGAAACAAGCAAAAAATTGATATAGAGGATTTTACACCACCGGTACGTTTGTTGAATTTTTATATACAATAAAAAGTAAAATAAGTTTTAAAAAAATTGAGTACTAATCAAAATAGTATTGTGTTAAGTTATAAATCTGCAAAATTTTATAAAACAATATTGGATTTTTGTGTCAGTGTCACATTTTTCTTATTAGTATGATTCGAAAAGATGATGTGCTTCATGGTTTTGCTTAATTTGTTTACCCAATTTCTGTTATAATGTATTATCTCACTCTTATTAATACTATGTAGGTATATGTATTAATTTCTCACTTGACATACACACACAACTCTTTCCTCGAATTCACCGCGCATATTTATATACCGCGTTGAATATTTCATGTGTCATACGAATATTACAAAGGTTCTGTTCTAAACAGAAATTGTTAAAAAACAAATCTGTTATAAAACTATTTCTAATGCTTAAATCTCGATATCACACTCCCACTTCAACATGATCCAAGAGCATCGCCACACCTGAAACGAGTTTGCAATTTTCTTTTAGTCATATCGTTCTCGGTTACAGGTGATCCGTCATCGTCCTCACTCACCAGAAACACCGCCTCTCCTGGCTCCCGCTGACCAGAAATAGCTCCCTATGAAACGCCAATTCTGCATATTATTGAGCATCTAACAGCCCAAGCAGTTTGTCTCCCTCTTCTTGAACTGTGGCAATATCCCGTTTCAATTGTTACATATTCTTTTTGAGCTGGCTCTGCTGATCCTCTTATTTGCTGACTTCACCATTCGGTTCCACCTTATTACCGACAGTCAGTTTTCAACATTTATCCCCACCTTTGTTCCCCTAAATGTTCGACCTTCTGTTCTGTATCACCAACATCATCATTTCGTTTGTCAAATATTCTTCTCAATTAGTCCACTTTTTTGTCGATGTCTTTAATTAACTGCTGTTCTGTCAAATCATTAGTTCGTTCATTTTGAGTTATAACAGCCAATAATTGCGGCATATAGAAAGTTACAGGTGGTCTGGGAACTGTGTTTACCACTACATGTTTATGGTCTAATCCTTGCTTCCCCATAGCCTTACGTAGTCACAATATTAATTCATTTTGTGACCACCCATCGGTAATAATTTCGATAGGAATAAGATGCAAAAAGGATTTTTCATCATCTGATTATGATCGGTGAAGAAATTGAACACAATTATGACGCTCGTCGGAGTGCAGAATTCCTAGGCCGATTGCTAGGAGCTATGCAATGTGCAGATGGGCCTACGTCTAAGCGGACCCATAGCCGTACGTGCTCGATTTTGGCTACTGCGTAAAGTAGGGCATGAAAAACAAACTGCGATAGAGTTGGGAGTGCCTCGGCCCCAGAACAGACTGCAAAGATTAAAAATAAACAAACAAAATCATTAAATCGGAAGGGCGAGTAGCACAGAGACAATAAGAGCCGTAAACAATATCATCACCCCATCAAGTAACCATTGCTACAATAAATACAAATTTGAATGACCGTACGGGAACACAAAGAAGAATAAACAAAAATCGGAATGAAATGGAACCACGTATCTCCCGGCATGCCATAGTATGCCTCATTCAGCACATGTGGGAGCTGGCTAGAATTCAACTGATCAATTAATCAGAAGTAAAAAACTGATCATCGTAACCTCATATGAGACGGCCAAATCTGTTAGTGAGACGTAGTGACACTCTTCTTCAAATATTCACAATATATATTTACAGTTCTCGTAATTTATATACACTACAATAAGAATATTAAAAAAGCATTTACCAATCTACTACGTTCATATACCTGCGACTTCCTCGGCAAAAGAAGTTTGGATAAGTTGGCAAAAGACTTATCCAACTTATCTAACTTATCCAACTTTGGATAAGTTGGCGCAAGAGTTGGGAGTAATTCGGTGACAGAATAGAATGCAAAGACAATAAAATAAATTAAAAATAAAAACAATTGAAATAATGGAACTTTCGATATGGCGCAATATAGGCTGTTATAACTAAACAGTTAGATCAACAAAACCAAAAATTTCATCAAGAAAGTAAAGATATAAAACAAATGAATCAAAAATTTGGCCAACGAAGTAATGAATTGCCAGAACAACCGAACCGGAGGGATTGGCCAACGAAATCTAAAGTTAGATCAAAGTGTGGAGGATCTCAGACAGCCAATTCTAAACATCGTGCAGAAACTGGACCAATCGGGAGGCAAAATATTTGACTAATGATGATATATATAAGAAATGGAGGAAAAGGTCGAGCATTCGATTGACGCTGGTGAGTAGGTAATAAGATGATGGTATTAGCTGTAGGTAATAAGGTGGAATCGGATGATATAGAGCATGGATGGATTCAGTGCCATTGGCGGGAGGAACCATTGAGCGTTATGAAATCGAGTGATGGCGGGGAGGCAGCAGATAAGGAGTATCTGCTATGCCAGCTCGAAAATGATAAACAATTTAACATGTTCAACCGTATGAAAAATCTACGTCTCATAGTGAGCCATTTGTATATTAGCGGGAGCCGGGAGAGACGATGTTCATAGAATTCTTTATGTAACGGAGAACGCCCGAAAATTTGGGAATGATAATGATAAAAATAGTGATGAGACAGAGAAAATTGAGCACGGATTGTGATGCATGGTTCCGTCAATGTCGAAGAACAATAGATGCAGCATCGTTTCATTAAAATAATGAGACATAACAAGAACGAATGCTTGCACGATCTAATTGAGATTATTGGAGTTGTCATCTTAGAATCAGAAGGATTTTCATTGGACATAATATTGATAGGTATTTTAGGAAATACCGGCTAGAGGAGTTGAGATTGTGGATGGTCCACCAGTTATGACTCTGAGGGAAACAATAGAGTAATCAGAACAATTGACAATTCACAGGAAGGCTGCCCAGCGTGGATGGTATGTGTTTTGTAACTGCTCGTGACGGAAGGGAGATGTGTGGTACATATCTATCAATGCTGTTTAAGCAACTGGCGGAAACAAAGACGAGCAAAAGCCGTGTGGAGAACGATTGACATGAAGAATAGCCTATGGAAGGTATGCATAAACGGCCAGGAATTATGAGGAGCGGCGACTATTCAATGGAACAAGGTAGACCGTATATCGCTGAAATTTGCAAACGTAGATGAAAAAGATCAGGGATGAGATACTGGGATAAAGAGAGAGGTTGCGGCAGTCATTGATTAATGGGGTGTTTTCTGATTTCGAGGATTATATATATATATATATATATATATATATATATATATATATATATATATATATATATATATATATATATATATATATATATATACATATATATATATATATATATATATATATATATATATATATATATATATATATATATATGTATATATATAAGAGTGGTCCAATAGGAGGTACTTTCTCCAATTGGGATTCATGCGTCATGACTGTCATGTTCATATGACGTTTGTGTTCAGTATTCATTGACATTTCACCATGAATAGACTTACGCGAGAGCAACGTTTACGAATTGTGAAAATTTATTTCCAAAATAAGTGTTCAGTGAAAAATTGTTTTCGTGCTCTTCGACCATTTTATGGTGTTTATAATCGTCCAACTGGACGCACTATTCGCGAAACAATCAATAAATTTCGAACCACTTTTTCATTATTGGATATTTATCAACCGACTAAGAGTGCGTACAAGTCGATCTTTTGTGAATATTGCTGCTGTAGCTGAAAGTGTATGTGAAGATCGCAATCAATCATTTCGTCGCCGTTCTCGAGCTCTGGGTCTCTCGTATGGCACATTGTGGCGTATTTTGAAGAGATATCTTGGTTTGAAGGCATACAAAATACAGCTTGTTCAAGAATTGAAGCCGGTTGATCGATTTATTGAAAGAAAATTATAATAAGAACATCATATCAAGAAACGGACCCGTGAATTGGTCTCCAAGATCTTGTGATCTAACGCCGTTAGATTACTTTGTATGAGGTATCTGAAATAACTTGTTTATATCGATAAACCACAATCGAACCGGACAAGTGGTGCAGTGGTTAAAGCTTCGGCACTTGGACCGGGAGGTGCTGGGTTCGAATCCCATCAGAGGCTAGATGTAAATCGAATTTTCATCATCGATTACGATCGGTGATGCTAATAAATACAACTAAGACCCTCTGATGGAGTGCAGAATTCCGTGTCACGCGCCGACCCACCTTCCATGTCAATGTACAGGTTGACATGGAGCTTGCAATGTACAGGTGGTATACTGTAGTTGTGTGAGCAGGTGAAGTAGGTGGGTTAATGATGTGGAGTGAATGAGTGGTATCACAATGGGCCTAAAAATTGGCCTAAGTGTGCAGTAAGCAACCACTGAAACCTAAACCACAATCGAATTCTGCATTAGAAACGAACATAACACGCGTAATTAACGAAATATCGGCCGAAATGCTCGAAAGGGTGCTCGAAAATTGGACCCATAGAATGAATCATCTAAGAGTCAGTCGCGGACAACATTTAAAAGAAACTATTTACAAACATTAAATGTCATAAACCGAACTTACGTCACAAAATAATACAATTTTTGATTACTAAATTGATTTTAATGCGTTTTATTTCAAAAAAAACTTCCGGAAGCTCTTATTGGATAACCCTTTGACAAATGACATAAAAGTAGTGGTGTGAACTCGGCATTAAATATAAACATATTTATGTAATCTCTAGAGAAAAAAGGAAATGTTTTGGAGAAAAAATGTTAAGTTTGTTCGTGCGGGTGGTCGGGTCAAAAGGATATTTGATCGAGACTGGGATCTGCTTAATAAACAAAGTAACCATTAGAATAGAACACAACTCTAGTCACATTCCGAAGCATAGACAGATAACCAACCAAAAACTTTCCACATAAAAAGTAATACACACTGCCAGGAATAAGGTATTTTCCGAAACGATTTTAGGGTTAGTTAGAGGGGCGCCTCTAGAATTTTCGTAGACAAGTCTGCTCAAAAATGCGATTATTGGCTTAAAATGTAAGAAATAATTTAATTTCAATTATTGGGAGACATTCAAGCGGCATTGATGAATAGCCATAATAAATTTAGGGTAATGAGAAACGTGAAAAATCGATAGCTTGACAAACATACTAACCATCGATGTAACTGACAGTTTCATTAAAGAGAAGTACACGGAATGAACACTATAACTCAAGTTCCAAAGCCGTTGAAAAGCCGTTATTAAACCAGAAATTTGAACGATTCAGACAAACGATTGGAATTTAAGGAAAACTCAGTTTAATCATTTGTATATCTCATTAGATTTTTGGTACATATATGATAAAACTATATTTTTCTATATCTCTCTTTTTTACCTACTGACTTAAAAGATATTGAATGTTAATTGATGCAAAAAGTAAAATGACGATGGGACACATTCCCATATTGAAAATTGTAATACATGAATAGAAACTGGCTTATTTTAAATTAAGTTAAAACCACAAAATGGTAATTCTTTTTACTGCTACGATAACACTTATAAACCAATTACATTAAATTTCTACATCAACCAAATGTTTTATTTTTATGTGAAGTACTCGTACATTTATATGAAACATGTCCAATGTCCAGTTTTATTTATCGGGGGGCGGGCCTTCCTGCATTTGTTTGTATACAATATTTACGTAATCATCAAATTGACCTTGATGCCAATTAACCGCAAGTGGAGAACCCAAATCATATTTTAGTGCAAATTGTTTAACCGAAAATCCTCCGCGATCTCCATTATATTTATCAAGATGCGTCCATTTAACTCTCATTTTTCCTCTTTGCTTGAACAGAACATATATGTAACGATGAATTCCACTGTTTGGTGGAGGTGCTGGTCCAATGTACTCTGATAACGTTTCACCCTTATGTACATGATTTTCCGGAATATTAATAACCAACCAATGGTGCCATTCACGAAAAATTGGCTCAGCGCGGCTTGGTGCATCTGGATCAGAATAGATCAATGTATAGTACGCATTACGTTCTGCTACCCATTTCACTGTTGGTGCATCTTTTGCTTGGGTTGGTGTCAATAAATTTCCATTATCAACTTCTATTCCATGTCGATATGTAACTTTAAGCACTGATGTTCCAGCCTCAGAGATTACGTCGGGTACTAGACCACATCGTTGCAAATCCGCTAAAGACACCAGTGAGGTAAAAAATGCCCGTGGATTACATAACTTTTTCCCCAACTTCCTCCATGCACGAATTGTAATCATTGTTTGGTCGAAAACAAAACAGATATTTCACTTATAATACTTGAGAACCTATTGATCAAACTTTCCGTTTTAGCTGAAATTACATAAATATTAAGATTTCAGCGTTATTTAGAACGATTGTAAAATTTGTGAAAATTGTTTTCGTCAGATTGTGATGTTTATCGGCCGCCTACTTTAGTACTTACGTATGAAAGAATGACACAAACCCTAAGCTAAAGACCGGTGCAAATAGTAAATGAAAAGCGAGATAGATACGATTATTTTCCCCAAATAATATAAGGAAACCGCGGAGAGACATAAAAATTATAGCGATTATTTTTAATCGCGACTTCTCACCATAAAATCGCGGCTTAAAAAGTGACACACACCAACACCATTTTGTATCTCTACCAATCGTTCAAACTCATATTTTATTATTGAAATAATACAATTTTAATCTACATTTTGAAATTACCTAATTCAAACTAACAGACCAGTATAAATAGTTTCACGATTTATAAAATTTTTAAGTTTGTTCAACAATCTTCCTATTTTCTTGTAAGTTCAATAAAAATGGCATTTATGTTCTCTACCTCCCCCCGTTCCCATTCAATTCTGCTGATTTTTCTTATATTTCACACTTATGATGATCCTACGACCCATTGTGATAATCGCGTTTCATATAAAAATCCAGCTATTAGGAAAATCGTGTAATGGCCGACGTGTAAAATATCGTAATAACCAAGAATTGTTAGATGCCAACAAAAAATAATAGCAAATGGTGTTCTGTGTTTTAGTGATTAGCGCATTTTATCAAAAATTCGTCTAGGAATATTTCTGGTATATTTCGCAATATTTCAGTAGTGGTAAACGTAAATGATTCAGAGATAGATTATTTTCGATATATTCACGAATATTCCGGAAAGGATGTAAATTACGAGAATTAATGTTGTAACCGTCAAATTCTATACGGTAGGTACAATGCAGTATTACGAACCGGATAGGGTAAATTCGTAACAATTAGTGACAGCGGTGGAATTGTGAATATCAGAAGATCGGTTTAGCAGATTTAACGTTTGCGGAATTGAAATTCTAGTTAAAGCGCTTAATAACACATTAAAACACTTGTTTATTATTTATCAAAAAAAAATTTTTTTTTTTCCAAAATTTTTAAAAAATTACTCGATTAATTTCGACTTGTTAGGTCATCATCAGGAGTATACCTACTGATTGGTAAAAATAAAAATTTAGTTATATATAGTAGAAATAAGCAAAAGAAAATAAAAGAAGGAGGGACAAAAAATAGGCAATAAAAATTAACACTTTGGGGAATAAAAAATTCCCAACTGCTAGAAAAACGTCACTAATTCTCAATCCTATATTCCCGGGGAAAACATAAATTGGGCCACGAATAAAAAATTTAATGAATACAACAACAAAAACTAAATAAAATTTTAGCGCGTTGAATGTAATATGCATGTTTATATTTTAAATAAGGGAATTTTCAATTATTAGTGTATTTTATCTTTCCTATTTAAAAAATTTTCATGTGCACAAAAACTAATATGAATATAATATCAAAAATAATTTTCAATACACTGTAGAATTGTATTTTTCTAAACTTAACCTAAAAAAATAATTTATCGAATTGCGATGAAGTAAACCGCATATAAATAATTTTTGTAATTTTAAAAATATATATTTGTTGATATATAATTCGTTTAAACTCAAAACTAACTAAGAATTTTAAAGAGTCAAAGTAAGACAGCAATAGAAATATTCGTTTCGTTCCGGTTCGTTTCGTTTTCCTGGCTGCCGCATGAAAATAGTCTACGAGCTTGGCTCAACTTAACAAAGGGTTAAAATGTGTGATCTCAAAACGGCAGTACCAACTTTTATTTTTATTTTTTGCTATGTAGATTGTACATATAATGCAATTGTAAATATGCTAACAACGTCATTTCTATTTTCATAGAGCTAAAAAAATTATTTAGATCAATAAGAAACAGCAAAAAATAAAAATAAAAGTTGGTACCTCCATTTTGTGGTCACATATTTTTAAATTTGTTATGTTGAGCCAAGCTCGTATAGACCGAATTTTTTTAGTTCTTATAATATTGTTTGAATTCAATTAATTATTTATAATATCACAGCAATTAATTTATTAATGGGTGAAGATTTAAAAAATTATATTTTATTGTACACACTAACAAAAAACGATAACCATAAATGCCAAAATGAAAAATTTGAGGTTATTGTTTAAGTTTTTTTTTTAAATTTGATCAACTCTTTCGGTTCGGTTCCGCCTTAACTGAACAATGTGACAATGTTTTCGGTTTCCATACATTTTAACATAGTCATCTTAAAGGTAGGAACGAAACGAAAGCTATGTGCATAGAGAAAAGTAATATAAACAGAAGTAAAGCTGCATACTAAATTTTGACATAACTTTTTTTTATTGTAACCCCAAAATTCAAAGTCGTTTTACGACGTAAATAGTAGACTTAGAATTTCCGACTGTGAAATTACATTCTGTGTTTCCGTAACTTTTCGTAACGTTTTTGTTCTTACCTTTTTCGTTTAGAGTGTAACTGTAATATTGTATTTGTATTTGATAAACTTAAAACCGTATCGAAACCCCAGAATTTAGAATGAAAAATGAGTAAATATTTTGTATGCAGCGTTACTTCTGTTTATATTTATTTTTTCCGTGTTGTGCCTCGAGCTTTTCGGTTTGTATTCTTTGTTGTTTACTTTCAATTTCTGCTTGGTTTGCCATTTTGGGACTTTATTTTAATTTAATCGAATAAACGTATGTTTGGGGTTTACATGTGCAATTTAAAAATTATCAAAGAATTCGTACCTCAAGAGTTGTGGAAAAATAAAATTTTTGTATCTCACCCGAGTTGTTTAACTTAAATGCATATTTATTCCATTTATTTTACGTATATACTTTTCTTTTAGCAAACAATATGATTAAATTATTTAAGGCGATCAACTAACAAATTAAAAATTTCATAAATAAACTACAACAATTATATGAGCACAATTATTGCTCATACTTCAGTTTATTTTTGTATGTTGGTACGACCAGGATTATTTGCTCAAAATATGGAAATATTTCACTAAACCTGGAGCAAATTGGGCGGAACTTAGTTGAATATAAAGATTTAATTGGCTAAAGATTAAAAATAATCACTTTTCGCGAAGTCACAATGAAAGGAGACAAAGTAAAGCCAACGCATGCAGCAGAGTCTAAACATGCACATTAACATACCATCCACTGAACTAAACTCCTCAAAATTCTGATTAGAAAAGCCTAAACCTAAGCAGACACGCAGCATTCTAGTTTTTTCAAACGCAACATGATTGCAATTCGTAGCCGGCTTTGTGTGACACTAGGAAGAAAATTGATAAATTCGCAAGTTCGTTTTAATTCTGGAATAAAAAAATTGATTATGGAAAAACATGGTGTTGTTCCCGATATAATCACTGTTGCACCGTCAGCTTTAGTAAATGTTAAATATCCAAGCGGTGTGGAAGTTGATAATGGCAATGAATTAACGCCAACTCAAGTAAAAGACATTCCTCAAGTGGCATGGGAAAGTGAAACTGATACATTTTATACTTTGTGTATGACGGACCCAGATGCACCAAGTCGTAAAAAACCAAGCTTCCGAGAATGGCATCATTGGTTAGTTGGAAATATACCGGGGAATGATGTTGCAGCTGGAGAAACACTTTCGGAGTATGTTGGATCGGGGCCACCACCAGAAACCGGCCTCCATCGCTACGTCTTCTTGGTGTATAAACAAAAGGACAAGATTAATTTCCTTGAACAAAAGCTTACAAATCGCAGTGCTATCAATAGGGGAGGATTTTCCATTGCTAAATTTGCAGCCAAATATGATTTGGGTAATCCAATTGCTGGTAACTTATATCAAGCCCAATATGACGACTACGTTCCACTTTTATATAAACAATTGGGTGAATAATAGGAGTTAACAGCATTTTGCATTATTATCGAGATTAGAAATTAATTTTGTCGGAAAGTCAAGGCCAAGTGGCAGGTTATAATCACATTATATTTTGTTATGTAATCAAAAATTTAATAAGAATACAAGTAAAATTTCACGGACGTTTGTTTTTTTAAATATTTACAGTCGTAATATTTTGTTTTTGTTAGACTAACATTCTAGAATTACATTTTCTTATTTTGGCTAATGAAGAAATACGGGATCATACCAGACGTAATTACAGCTGCACCTGCTGCTTTGATTTCCGTAACATACCCAAGTGGTGCCAAAGTTGACAACGGAAATGAGTTAACCCCAACTCTAGTCAAAGATATTCCAACAATTAATTGGGCTGCGGAAAATGACGTGCTCTACACACTTTGTATGACAGATCCAGACGCACCCAGTCGTAAAAATCCAAAATTTCGCGAATGGCATCATTGGTTAGTGGGAAATATTCCCGGGAGTGATACAAAAAACGGAGAAACTTTATCCGAATATATAGGAGCAGCCCCGCCGCAAAATTCTGGGCTGCATCGCTATGTTCTTTTGGTGTATAAACAACCCGGCCGACTGCAGTTTACAGAACAAAGACTTACAAATCGTAGCGGTAAAAACCGTGGGAACTTTTCCATCTCGAAATTTGCTGCCAAATACAAACTGGGAAATCCAATTGCTGGAAACTTTTTCCAAGCTAAATATGATAATTATGTTCCAACCATATATCAACAGCTGAGTGGCTAGCCATTTAAATAAATAACATACATATTTTAAAATCGATTTATTGCATTGTTTGAGCACTTAGATTTTTAAATTTTGCATGGATTTTGTAAGATTTACAAGATCCCAAATAACAAGTTGGCCGTCGACCCCAGTTGTGCTGATCTTTTTTGCAGACGCTTTATCTCCAGAATAAATGCATACACAAGTAATAGCATTCTGGTGGATTGATTCAAGACTTGTATCCGTATTCTCGGTTCTCATGTTTCGATCGAGCGATTGGAAAATTCTCATTGCCGATATTCCAGTGCTCTCTTTTTTCTGTGATTGATCCAATCGGACAGAAAGGTTGATACTACTGCCATCAATTGTATAAATTAATGGAGCACAACTATGACCAGCGACCAATATAGAATTCGGGGATATCCAATCACAGCATAAAAATGGAAGAAATTCTGTTTTCAATTTAACGACTTGATTCCCATTTCCAGCTTCAGCCAGATTTATAGCAGAGTCATGCCCAACCCAGCAAATCTTACTACCGTCAGCCGAGAAGCTCACATCATGTACCCAGCCGCCACCCGATGAAGAATTCTTAAATTCAGCCATTAGTTGACCAAGAGGCATTTTATTACCCCAAGGTGTTGGTGATGGTTGATCCTCGATATCTTTGATATATGCAGAAAACACTCGAGCTTTGTAATCGGTGGACCCTGCAACCAGAAGTACGTTATTCGGATGCCAATCCAAACATGTTACAGTCGAACGAATTGGCTTTTTTATGTGCTTTGACACCCACCAATCATTTTCCGATTCAAAATAGCAAACAGAAATTAACCGTGCTCCGGATCCCACCGCAAATTTATTTTCTAGCGGAGACCATTTCACACAAGTTGCTGCCCGGTTAATACGCAACAACACAAGCGAGGGTTTCCATTTTCCATCCTCACTTTGAGTCCATACATATGCATTCCGATCTACAGCACAAGTAACAATGCGGTTTGTACTCTTCGCCCAGTCGATGGCCATGACCCGAAGGTCATGTTGATTTAGCACATCAAGCTGTTTCCAATCAGCTCCATCTCTTTTGTAGATATGAACCTCGTGGTTATTCGGTGAAATCGCGATTTCTAGATAAAGTAAACTTCCGATTTAATCTTGGGTGTTGTGATTAATCATACAAATACTTACGGGTACGATCCCCGTTCCAAGCGTGGCATGTTATCGAAACATTATTTCCACCAAATGTATGACGCTCAGTCATTTTCTTAAACGAACGCTTTACACAATCTGCTAATAAAATATCTCGTTTATCAGTTAGTCACAAAAACTAGGCGGTGGCCATGTTTACCCACACAGAGTTAAATCATTTTATTTAATCGTACTGCCTTACCTGAATTTATTGGACAAATTTAAAACCGTTTTAAATCCGTGGACTCTGGTCAGTCGACACGAATTTATAATCTGTAGTTTTATCAAATTTTAAAACAAAATTAAAGTAATTTCACGTGAATTTCTTACACAGCCGCTATCACAATGAAAATGACGGATTGAATGACAAAATTTTGACATAGTAAAGGCTTCAGTATACGCTCCAAAAAATTTGGATACCAATGCCGCTTTAAAGATAGCCATGACAGTTTTTAATTATCTCTCTGCCCGCCCCGAAGTAAAATAAATTACACAAGTTGTTTAAATAAAACCCGCATTTTTGTAAATACATTTTTTTAAATAAATAAATAATATTTTAAAGCACTTTCATTTAACGTAATATTACAATTTTTTAATATGTCTGAACAACCGGTTTAGAGTGTCCGCTCTTTGTCAACTTTCCTTCTAAAATGAACATAAATAAAATTTAAAAATGTTTATCGCAAAATTTTGGGGATTTCCGCTTTAAAATATTTGAATTTATTTATTAAATAAATTTTATATACAAAATGTGGTTTTTAATTAAACAATTTGTGTTATTTGTGATATAAAACCGCGGGAAAACTTAAAATATGGATTACCATTTTTACGGCACTTGAAATAAATTACATAATGCAATTGCTCAAAACAATTGAACCTTTCATAATACTGCGGTACAGTATAGGTTTAACGATAATAATATATCATTAAATATCATTAAAGTAATAGGAAAACTAAATACCAAAAATATTTGTCCTTGAAAATGTTTGTCCTGCCATCTTCTACCAATATCTTTCTACAATTTCAACACGAATCAAGCTTATTCACGAGTTTACTATAGAAAATCGATATAATAGTATGTACGAGTATAATTTATTTGTAGAGCTCACACATATCTTATATAGAAAATAGGTCGAATTTTCCATTGGTAAATGAGTTCCAGTACCTTTACTAAAAACCTCATCCTAATGGTTTTGAATTTCAAGAATATTTCATATGTAAGCTACTACTTCGACATCGTAAATACAGGAACCACGTTGGAACGCCGTTTCTTTTTTATTTCTTATATAGTGTATACCAATATCTTATATAGAATACACTATATAAGAAATAAAGAAGAAATGGCGTTCCAACATATTTCCAGTACAGAGATTCAGTGTAGTTTAGTAGAAATAAACCAAACTAAAACTGTGTTTATTCTTTTATCCTCGAACAATGAACAATTTATAAAATATTCCGACTACTCAAATAATTTGTCGACGTCGAAAGGAGGATTTTAAGAAGCCTACTTTTTTATCTTTTTTTTAACATAAAAGATTATACTCATAACACTATTTAGTGTTCAGTCGAGCAAAAACGATAATAAAATATCACGATATGTTTTTATCACATTTTGCCATAAAACGGACTCACTTATCACAAAACAAAAATTATATTTTTGATTCTAGATCATCTAATCCACGCTGGGGGCTGGATATCATAGGTCCGGTATCATTCGAAAAACGCAAGAATTGGTGAAATTAATTCATAGCTAAGTAGCTAACAGATGAGCCGATCGTCAGCATGGAGCGCGAATGCTTCTTTGTTTATATTGAACCCTTCTTTAATCAGCGAAAAAGTTTATAGCAAATTTTTGAAACATTTGGTAACATTAAAATTAATATAACTTATTTTGAAAGTCATTTTGCAAACAGTTCATCTATCAGTTAAAACAACTTGAACAGTTAAACGGGTATTTCAAAACGTTGCCATCTTCTGGTAATTCCCGGAGAACGGAAATTTTAAATTTTGTAGCAGTTTTATTCCCTTTTCCCTGAAGTGTATTCTGACTTTTGAGAAAGAATGTTTCTTGGGAAAAAATTATTCCCCATTATAGCAGTTTTGTCGTTTATTATTCTATACCTGTTTTAGGAAAGAGTTATGTGTGCGCCTATTTTGGTAATTCCTTAGGAATAGGGAGTTGTGGAAAGAATTTACATAGCTTTTATTCAGAGCCTCTGGGAGTAGAATGTAACGGAAATTTGTTTTATAACCTAATTCGTTTAAAATATAAACAAAAATTAAACGCACACAATTATTGTTAGACATTTATTTTCTTGTTTTATTGAGGATTATTTAATTATGCAATACAAGCAGCATGTCATGTAAAACATTAATCATGAGCAGAAATCACCAAGTGTTTTTCATTTGTTTAAGATCATAAATTGGACGATTATCTATAAAATCAATTTATAAAATTAAGAATAACCAAAGATGATGACCAAATAATTCATTTTTGTTAAACAAATAAATATTGTATAAAATCTCTAAAATAAATTCAAAATTTTATTATTATTAAGTATGTGAAAATAAACATTTAAATAATGGGATAAATCTGAGCCCTACAAATCAATAGTTGATTTATAACATTAAAATAAAAAGATTTTATTTTAAGTTGAAAAGTTCTAACTATTTAAGGTTTTGGTTTTATTTTTATAGAAATACAACAGCAAAATTATGTCACTATAAAACAAAGAAAATATATTAAACAGAATACAAACTTTAATCCTAGAATAATTAAAATCCAAAATTTAATTAATAATAATGTATTTTATCAAGGTTTCTAAGAATAAGGTTGGAAGAATGGTTTGTTGAGGTTTTCGATGAATAACAGAGTTCTCATAATAGAAAAATTTTTCCTTTTACCTTTCAAATTTGTTTAAAATAAAACATGAGACAAAAAAAAAATGCGTTTTTACCTTAAGGAAAAAGTTAGCAAACTCTAAACTTTTTGTCATAAGAAAAGACTAAATGGAGTTAGCTACATTTCAAAATCGGCGATTTTGTTGTCGTTTTTCAAACCAAAAATGTCAAAAAGCAAATAAAAACTAGTTTGTCGGTTTAGCATATCTTAAAATTAGCAGTAGTAACATAAAATACAATTTGAAAAATATCACTAGTATGGAGAAAAATAAAACCAAGTAGGTTTCAATTCCAATTTTTGGTATTAATTTTTGATTCACTGTGCGAGCTACGCAAAACGTAAAAGTTTAAGGCACAAGGTAAAAGCAAAATTGTTTTCTATTGTGAGAGGTCTGTAACGCAGTGATCGATGATCACATGTAAATGTGTAGTGAAAGACTGGTTCATCATGATACCTGAGATTTCTCGTAAATCTTTGTTTGTTTTGATGAGAAAATTTTAGAATTATGGACTCGTCCTGCTTTATTTCGATATGCAGTCATATTTTAAACTGAACTGGACTATTACTCAAGACTTGACAACTGTGGAATTCCGAATTGTTCAACTTGTTGGAACATTTAAAACAAAATTTCAATAATTTTATAATGGAATGTATTTTCAGTATTTTAATTTGTTTAATACTATAGACACATTAACTAGGACTAGAATTTGAGATTAACTCAATGCCAAGTTAAACTTTTACATAATATAATAAGTACTAACAGGAACTTTCGGAATAAAGTTTTCAGCGATATAATTTACTCTCTGTCATAAATGTTGGTATTAGATGTTGTCTAGAAATTATAGACGATAAATTATTATTTATCTTTCAAAGTACATATGTTGAATCATTCAAAATCATTCTTATTATTCAAACTATTACCGTCTACAAAAGTAAATAATGGTAATATAGCTAGATTATGTATCAAGGGAGTATGATAGGATTATTGCTCGGATGAAGAAATAGAGGCCGAAGACTAAGTACAATAACAGCTAGTTTTAGTTAAAATATTGTGATTTTATCAAGAGGTTAATAAAAATAAAGTTAAGTTAAGTAAATATATTTTCTTACCTAAAATATACCATCAAGAAATTTTTATATTGCTATCGAGCTTACATAAAACATCGTTAAAAAAAAATTTTGTATATTAAAATTAGTCGATTTACATAATTAAATATCTAGTAACCCTTCTACTTTAGTCCCTAAGGAGTAAAATACAACAATTTATTTACTTATATACTTATAGTTTGTTGTATGATATAATAATGAATTTTACTTTCGATTTTTAAACAAATGAAATGCTTTATGTTACTTTTAGTCGTAGGAATAGAAAAATGTTATTTTTGTTATTATAACTTTAGCTATATAGCTTTTCTTATTATTTATTTATGTAAATCTAGTAAAGCCTCATAAAATAATTTAAATTATTACATTACAAGTTGATTGTTATTCAAATTAAAAGGCCCTACCTCCAAAATTACGGGCTTCTCCGACTGTTCAGACATTTCAATATTTTTAAAGGATGTTGATGGAATAGTAAACTGAATTTTTGATATGAGTCTTCATTTGAATCTTTGCCGCTCTCTGATCAACAGAGTTGACATTTTACTACATAATGTGCTTGCTTCTTCTTTTATCGAACATCAGTTTATGCAGTATACATTTTATTAAACAAAGTTATACGTATGTACAATATAATTTATTATTAGCATGTTATCTTCATTTTGCATTGAATCACAATCCGTCCCTATATAAACCGGACCAAACCATAACTTTATTCAGTATAATTCTTTAATTCGTAGTAGAGAGTAACATTATAGATAGATACACGAGCAAATTGTATTCTGCAATAAAAAGTTTCGTGTTGACTGCCCAGAGTCCACGAATTGTTAAATATTTTTGTCTACAAAGTTTTTAATAAAATCACAAGATAAATACCACTCTTAATGATATAGTTATATCTACTACAGTATTTCACACATTTATAGGTATTCTGATATCCGGTATCACCAACGCCTTTTCCTATTAAGAGTGATAACATTATAATAATTTTTTTAAATAGTTTGTTATCGCAAAATGAGTGAACGTCATACATTTGGAAAATCAAAATATACAGTTCCTGTGACATGTCATGCTTGGAATAAGGACTGTACTGGTAAATAAATTTGTTATAATTTTTGAATTACGAGTAGTACATAATAACATACTAACTATCAGGATATTTAACTAATTTTAGAAATTGCGTTATCACCGAACAACAATGAGATCGATATTTATAAACGCGCCGGAGCAGAATGGAAGCTTATTGATACTCTAAATCAACATGATCTTCGAGTTACGGCCATTGATTGGGCTAAAAATGCAAATCGGATTGTGACATGTTCAGTGGATCGAAATGCTTACGTATGGACCAAAACTGATGATGGTAAATGGAAACCATCGTTGGTTTTATTACGTATTAACCGTGCTGCAACTTGTGTTAAATGGTCACCCAAAGAAAATAAATTCGCAGTCGGATCTGGTGCTCGATTGATCTCGATTTGCTATTTTGAATCAGAAAATGATTGGTGGGTGTCAAAGCATATTAAGAAACCGATTCGTTCTACTATAACATGTTTGGATTGGCATCAAAATAATGTCTTGCTAGCGGCCGGATCGACCGATTACAAGGCGCGAGTGTTCTCAGCTTATATTAAGGATATTGAAGAACAACCCGCTTCCACACCTTGGGGTAATAAAATGCCTTTTGGTCAATTAATGGCAGAGTTCAAAAATTCAATGGCCGGTGGTGGCTGGGTTAATGGTGTAAGTTTTTCATCTGATGGTTCAAAATTATGCTGGGTCGGTCACGATGCCGCGATTAATGTAGTTGATGCATCCAATGTGAGTCAAGTGATCAAATTGAAAACCGAACTACTTCCATTTTTGTGCTGTGAATGGATTACGTCAAATGATATAGTGGTCGCAGGACATAGCTATGCTCCATTTATTTACACTTTCGTAGGTGGCACGATCAAGCAATCGGTAAAATTAGATCAATCTCAGAAAAAGGAAACCGCTGTTCAGTCTGCGAAGCAAAAATTTGTAAGCATCGAACGCACTAATCAATCGGAAAATACTGACACAACCGTCAACTCTATCCATCAGAATGCCATTATTTCGTTACGCATTTACACTGGTGATAAGGCCAGTGCTAAAAAAGTAAGCACAACTGGTGGCGATGGCCAATTAGTTATTTGGGATATTCCAAAAATATAATTTTTATTTATATTCAGTTAGAGTCGTTAGAACAACTTTGATCAAGTTCTGTAACAAATCTGAGAAATACATTTTTTCTTTATTTTTTCTTAATTTTGAAAGATGTTCTTAGAGCCTGCACCCGTCAATCATAAAAAAATATTAAACTTATATAAAGAAATTAAGTGTTAAACGTTTCGGTAACTATGGGAAATTAGAAATTTAACCTAGTTATGGGAAGCAAAACGAAAATTTTGTATAGAAAGAAAAGAGGGAAAATATCTAGTTTGTGAAATTGGAATACGGGAAACACAGAGAGTAATAGTGAATTAGCCTTAGAATAAACCAGGAGAGATTAACAAATGCAAGATAATTTTTTTCTAGAGCATTAATATACTGAACTTTGCTAGTCATCTCCAAGCCCTCCGTTCTATGTTGATTCTTTAATAAATTTTGCAAATAAAATTGGGCACATTCAGTGCATGTAAAGTTTATATTTGAAATTATAAATATTACAGAATAGTATTATTATATCTTGGCGGAAATGTATACTATAATTTTTAGTCTCACTAAAACACGTAGATTCTTATTTTTTTTAAATAAAGTATTGAGATTCAATGAAATTGTGAATGTAGAGTGAACCAAAATTTGATATGCTCTACATGAATTGGAAACGGCGAGAAAAATCTTCAAAAATTTTCACCCCACTCGATCTAGCTACCATATCCAAAGGGACACCTATCTTATCAACTTACTATTAAAAATTATAATATATATATATATATATATATATATATATATATATATATATATATATATATATATATATATAATTATTTGTAATTAATACAGTTGATAATTGAAAAAAAAAGCTTCATTTAAGTTCTATTCAACTAAAACTTAATCTATTTTTACACAGGCCGAATTTGTTTAAAGCAGCTGATATAGTACTTAAAATCGGTATTGTAGATTAAACACAATTTTGTGTAGTACAATATATTATAAAGTAAATATATACACTACTAAGTGGACAGAAAAAAGGTTGACTCTACCCTTATTGAATCTATATACGTTCAGTGCATAATTATTTTCACCATTTTGTTCATACAAAAATGGAGTTATGTCGTAATATATTTACTTTATAATATATGGTAGTATGAAGAACGGTAGAGTATGGTGCCGGACGTTGACATAAAGTTTATATTTTTAATGTTGCTCATATATACACGCAACGACTAGGTACTTGCAGAAATAAATCGTACTAGTCGATTGTAAAATACACACACCTTCTAAACTAAACGATTTCGCAGACACGACTCGATGGCAGTTGCCATAAACTGCTTTTCGAAAACTCTTAATCTAAATGGGTGTATGCAGGCTATGTAGGCCTCACTAAAAATAGAAGACCTCATCTTATGGGCTGGATGAAAAATATCTCACTAAAAAAATGCCGATATCTCAATGTTTTGTGAGGCAAATATTTTCCGCCTACTTTTGAGTAGATATTTTTTAGTTTGAGCCTGTACTTAAAGTAACAATTTATTTTGTTTTTATCTTCAAGGCATGAAGTGTGCTGATTAGTATGCATGCTCATACACACCCGTTAGTGTGGATTGTTTGGAATATGTTGCGCTGCTCTTGCTGCGTTTCATTCCTAATGCTGCTGCTTTCATTCTATTTGTTGTAATTTTTTTAACAGCCATCCACCTGTTAGATTTTCACACATCTTAAAAAAATAAAACAAGAACAGTTTACGAAAAAAAATTTGCGTCATCGATAATTAATATATAAATGGCGACGTCATTGAGAAATTGATTTTTATTACTTCTTTAGTCCAATCCGATTATCGCAACCATTTAATGCCATTATTTTATCATTAAACTAATACCCATATTATGAATCTCACTTAGTAACATTAATTTTATTTATATTCCTATTATGAATCTCATCGTCATCGAGTGAAGATGCGTCACCATAATTCAATTCTGGTATGATGATTCTCACTGTGGGTGAGAATCTCACATTTCTTCATCTACAATTTCTAGGCGACACCAAGTGGAAATTTAAGTACTTTTCGCAAATTAATAAGTTAAAATATAAAAACAAATTAATTTTATATCAAAAAATTTTAAATTCTGATTTGGTATCGTCAAGAAATTGTAGGTGAGGATATGTGAGATTCTCACTCACTCAATTATGGTGACGTCTTTTCACCTGGTGACGAGTATTTGAGATTCACAATAGGAGTATAAATAAAATTAATGTTACTGTAATAATTAAATATCATTAAAATAAAATACAACACGAAAAAATAAACTAAACAGAAACGTGCATGCACAATCGTGTGCGTATTCTACTGACTGGTCTCATAAAACTGAAGATAAGATACAAAAAAATAAGAGAAAAACAATTATTTTGGTCCAAAATATAATTTATTGTGTCATTGATATTTTGTAGTGCGGAATTTAGTATGTAATCAAAACAATTTTTTCCACACAGTGAAAAAATCATACCTGCAGGTATGATTCTGGATTTCCCTAGATAAAAGGAATTAGGAAAAATACTTACATAGCGTTTTTGTCGAAATTATCATTTTCTGGTCCACTGAGAAATCATATTTGATCTAAGTTTTTATAATTTAGGAAATATTTTGTCGATATCGAAATTGGATGGAAAAATATTCCCAATTTAATTTTGTTCTTGAAAAAATGTACACCAACTGTTTACCATAGTATGCTAGAAAAAAAAGGTTTCGATAAAAATGCTATGTAAATATTTTTGCTAATCCTTTTTTCCTAGAGAAAGCAGCATTGATGTTAACTAATGTCCTCATCTATTTAGTTTTGCAAATCTAAAGTTTACAGTTTACATCTATAACATTGCGATGTTGGTCGCATGTAAATGCACCAACACTACACCCCACCGACAGCAAAATTTTGCAGTAAACGCGACCATCCACTTGAAAAATAATCGAACTGTTGATAGGGTGCGAAATATCTGTCATATTGACAAGACAATACAAAAGTAATATTATTTGAAAATGTGAATTTTTCAACAAAAATGATGAAAAAATTCGGAAAATTACCACTTAATCCATTAAACATAAAAATTATTGCCTTTATTAAGTCTCGGCCATGTCTATGGGATAAAAATCTGTCTCGAAACATCGCTGTAAAAAACAAGGAATGGAATGAGCTGGCGTCCCAAACACACTTAACAAGTTCGTATTATTATATTTATTTAATCATTATTAATTATACCAGGTACAACGTTAAATTTGTTTCTTTATTAGTTGACGAACTTAAACAGAAATGGGAAAATATACGACGTGGTTTTCGGCAGCGATTAGCGCGCATGAAATCGGAGAATCTAACCGAATGTAACTGGCCTTACTTCCCTTTTATGTTATTTCTTGTCAAAAATATTGATGAAACTATGGTTTCCGCAATCGAAAACGAAGACCATTATAAGGAAATGTATGGCATCGAATCGTTCGACGTTGACTCGGATGACATACAAATAAAACCAAATTCGCCGAAGGCTCCGGTCGCCGATCATATTTATGAGAATATGATTAAAAGTGAACCGGAACTGAGTCTTGATGATAATATAGAGGAGATGGAGGCCACCTATTTAAATGAAGTTGATTTTCTACATGATGAATCAGTAATGGAAAATGAGTTAATCATGCCACCTGCAAAAAAACTACGACTAAAGGAAACCACTACCACCGACAGCGACATGTTGTTTCTACTGAGTTTTGTAGATGTGCTAAAATCATTTGAATCCCAAAAGCAGTTACCTCTCAGGATTCGCATTATACAAACATTAAACTCAGAACAATTGGATTACGATAAAATCGATTCAGTTATCGTCAAAGATGTTGACTTTCCTCGAGATTCCTGCGAAGCGATATTCCTGGCGAGTCTATATCCATATTTGAAAATAGTTCCAGGGTATAGAAAACTTACAGTTCGATCAAAAATCACCGATCTATTTAATAACGAGATTGAACCCGAATTTACGGCAGTTGAGGAGTATATAGAAAACTAAAGTTTAATTTTTCTAATATGTTGTTTACTTCTAAAATTGAGTAGTACATTTAAGAATTATCTGTAATAATATCATTTATAATTTATTTAAAACTTTTAAACTAGAATAATAAATTAATTTAAGTTTGATTACGGTTTTCTCTGACCATCGATAATAATTGCATCATTAAAATAGCTTCAACTTTATCCAGTGGGTCCATAAACCCTCGTTGCAGCCATTTCGGTATTGTTGTTCGTGCATGACTAAATCCTAATTTATTTAAAATATAATCAATTCCATATGGTTCAATCGATTTGCCTACGAGTGACGAATGCAAACGAACTGTTGGTTCTAAGTGCCAAGTCTTGCAGTTAAAGTGGCGCCAATCTTTTAAGAAACATTCCATATCCATCTTATTAAGATTATCACCGTCAGATGTATGTAAATGACTTAGAGTTGAACCACTGCCTTTATTTATTTTGCCTGAATTAGTTGCACCACTGCTTCCGTTCGACGATGATACCGATGTGAGATTACTATCATTCGTGCCTACGGAAGAGTGTGACGATGACAAATTTGTAGCGGAACCATTCGATCCAGCCATTTTATCATTATGTGAATGTTGGTGATGCATTGAAGCTGGTATGTTAGTTGGATTTGGTGAAGCTGAACGAGCCGTTTGGGTGGCTATAACCTTTTCCTTTTCTTTCATGTATGAACTAATCAAATCGTGAAGGAAGAAAAACGTATCGGCGTCCACCGACACGAATATGTGGTCTTCAAATTCGGTGATGAAACTACATTCCACGGCTGGTTTCTCTTCTGAAAAATTAAATCAAATTGTTAATTCGCATTGACGTTCTTTGTGAATTTTACTTACGTGATGAATCTGGTGTGATTGCTCCTTGTAAGTGTTCTGTCTTGAAATGCAATTGTAGACTTGGAAATGCGAAAATTAATTCTCGATGATGTTTCGGATCTTGCAGCTTTGGATGCGCCGGATTGATCGAACTTCCGCGAACTCGTTCAATCGAATTCGTATTAATTTCACGATCTCGCTCAATCACAGGGAAATTATCAATGCCATCTATATCGCTATTAGCAAAAGCGTAATGGAACCATTCGTGTAAAGTTTTAAATTGCGGTGGGAATATAATATTGCGGGACACTCTGTAAACTGATGCCATTGAATGATGTTGTGGTGCAGTATTCTGTGAACTCATACCTAAACCAAATGTTAAGGTTTGAATTATGTGAACTTCTCCGGATTTTTCGATTTCTTGTGCCTCGGTGGCAAAATTTATGCAAGGTTCGCGTAGGCTGAATAGCGCCCAATATTTGGATTTGAAATTAATGCCATGGAAACAGGCTAGGGATATATTTTTACCATGTAGCTCCATAGTTCCACCTAGGACTGTACCCGAATTTGGAAGTGGCACGCCTAATGACGTTAAAAACAGTCCAACACTTTGCTTCAACGGTTTCTGCCAATGACGATGATGCTTTGCATCTTGAGCCGAGGTATCTTTAGAATATGCACCATTATTCGGCACACTTGGGCCATTGTTTTCGTTTATAGATATTGCACGTTTTCGCATTTGGAACTGTTTACGTTTAAAACTGCCTGTACTAAATTTTGGTTCTAAATTCGAGAATATCCGTTTCGACGATTTAAATTGCTGAGAAAAGAACTCCTCTAGCTTGTAGAACATTTTTAATAAATCGGCTGTGGTGGATTTAGAGATCATCATCTGTAATTGATCCCAGCTTAAATCGCCGTGAATCAAAATGATGGCCGGTCTTCGAGTTGCTGAATCGTTATAGTCTTTTGAATTTTTCCATTCGTCTCTGAGTGTGGCATTAAGCGCACTAACTCGAGTCATCAAAATACTAGTTCCCATATAGTCTAATCGTAATTCTAGTGCAAGCAGCTTAATCCCGACCGTGTGATGAGGTTCAATGCCGGGTTCTTCATGAATATGCACATACGTATCGATTTTATTCAGTTCGATTGTACCACCAACTATACCACCTTTGGCATCCAGCACGGATCCGCCTAAACTCACACCGATATACATATTTTTGTGACCAGTGCTTCCGATACTTAAGCATCCATCGCTTCGGAATGCTTTTGTTAACCAAATTACATTACCCATCACATTGCCCATGTTCATCTGGACATTGAGCTTTGTAAAATTGATAGCAAACAGCACAAGCGTTTCCCATGATGTTGATTGATTTGGTTCGGAGGGTGAGGTATTCGAGTCTAGACTTAGCGATTTTTTGTTCAATTTGGTTCCTCCACCGGATTTCTTCGGTATGTCATTATCCAAGCTAAGTCGTAATTTTTCTCTTGTCATAAGCAATGGACTACGATCCGAAGTAAAATTGGTTTGATGATCTTCTTCAGACGGTGTAAAATCTAAATCACCTGTAGAAGTTTGGTGTATTGATAAATCGCCTAGGAAAAGACGACGAACTATACTATGCCGATACCAGGCTTTTGGGAATGCTAAAATCTCAGTCAACCTGCGCATATCGTATTTAAATGAAGCACTTCCGATATCGACTATCGTACTGAACCGAATCACTGCGTGCGACTGATCTCCTGGCTTTTTTGTTGTACTCGATGTTTCAAAACTCATTTTTTTAGATCGCGTTATATGGAACTTAACAAACTCGACGTTAATGCTAAGAGAATCTTTTCGTTCGCTGTCTGCGAGTGGAGAAAATTGCGCCCCTTTCGAGCTACTTGTCTTTTTACCGCCGTATGGGTGGAATATATATACATTGAAATCGGCTAGACATCCGGTTACGCTTAGTCCACCAGATGATGATTTATCATTACCATCCGTTTGCTGATTATCATCTTCCTGCCGCTTTGAGCTGAACACGATATCTAAGCTGGGCAATTGGAGCATACATTCCACTCGAGACACTGGTAAGCAGGAGAACCGAAATGTAGACGGCTGCATATGGAAATAGACAATCACATCGACCGGGAATGAGGCATATGCAACGTAGTTCGTTTGTAGTAAGTCGATATTGATTTGATTCGCTGGCATGATGCTGTCACCATTCGATGGAATTGGTTCGAGTGTTTGTTCTAAAAATTCTAGTATATGAGGCGATATGATAGTCTCCTCTGGAATGCTTTGTAATATAATCCATGCGAATAAAGATGCCCGTTTTAAACCTAACCGTTTTTGTGTGGTGGTTGTGGTCTGTAAACCACTAAACGTTGGAAACGATGATGGCTCGCAAGTACTTAGTCGTGGTGAATTCTCCTCCGATAGCGTTTTTGATTCATAATGCAGTTTAACATCAAGTCCCGGAATGTGGAAAATCGTCAAATCAACAAGAAGCGAATGTGCCGTATTAAACCTAAACTTTGTTGATTTATCTTTACTGCGTCGAGTAGGAACAGGGCTCCCCCAATCAGTTCCAGTACTTTGTTGTCTTTTATGGTGTTTGGAATTGATACTCGATGAAGTGGCGGTAATTTTCTCGTCATTTAACTCCTTGGTATGTAGAACACACTTCCCGGAGTTCACCAGAACTTTGATGTCCAATTCAAAATCAATATTTGGTTCTTGTTGTTTTTGCGAATGGCTGATGCTTTTCTTACGTAACTCAACTTGTTCACCGTCCACATCGATAGTGTTTGGTACTTCAGTTACCGAACCATTATATGACGTCCAATCTAATCCTGTATCACTAAAGTTTACGTCGGAATCGGCGCTAGGTAAAGAAGATTGACGCATTGAGTCATTGAATGTGACACGAGGCACATTAGGCAGCCGAACTTTTAACGAAGAGCTTCGTGATGGTCCAGATTGTGGTGAACTTTTTAAACTATTTGGGTCACCATCATTTGAAAATATAGTGTCTAGTGTTCCATTTTCATGCTCGAGTAAATCTTCTCGGGTTGGTGATGGCACTACAAATGATCGTGATCGATTTGTAGTTTTTAATAGTGGCCGCCGCATGGATGGTCGTTTCCATTTCTACAAAACGGGGAAAAAATTAATTTCCATTCAAACATCCTCATAAATTAATTGAAAAGTCTATTAATAAGAAATACAGATAATTTATCAAACAGCCCATGATTTTTATACTTTTCGGATGTTTTTGAAAGAAAAAATTTAAGTGAAATTAAATTGTGAAAAATGTCAGTGCCCCAGGGAAATACTGAAATTGAAATAGAAATCGAATTGGTCGCAAACTACAAACCGACCGTCGATTCCGAAAATAAAAATATCTCGCTAGAGTTCTCGGTAGAAAAACCAAAAGAATTGATCGAGATGGAAGATGGAAATTATAAAATTCCTTTGACGATACATTTAAAGAGGCCAAATCGAAAACCTGTTAAGGAATCACAGGACAGTAATTTTTCAACAAAAGTGCAACGTGAATTTGGTGATATAAATTTAAAGGCACGTATGAATTCGATAACAAAGCATGTCGATTTTAATTCAGATGCCGAATTGTTAAATGGGAAATGCTCGAAAGAAACGATTACGAGTGTAGTTAGCCACATTAGTCGAACGCATTCGAATGCCCCATCTATAATCACAATTAAACCAAGCTGTTTCCATAATTTTGAATCAATGATGGACACTTCAGTGAATTATTTTGCCAAGGGAATTGAAGGTGAGGCGAATGATGGACCCTCTTTACTGCCAGTAAAGTTTAATTATAAAATTCCGTTGAATACTAGTGATTCAGATGCTGAACTTAACATTTTGTATTCAAGGAATATGCTATCATATCCACATGAGACGCTTTTGGAGCGTATCAATAATATCCTAGAAATGAGGCTTAAACCCTTTCAAGATACCATCAATGAAACAAAACAGGCTGTGTTTGAGATTCTCGCAAATTCTAAGAAAACGTAAAAGTTACCTGTATTATATCGCGTCTAAAGTATTTGTAGCAAACTGCCTGAAGTTCCTGAAGTCGACGCTCTTCATAAGCAATTGTATTGTGAGATGCACCAAGCGTTCGAAGATCGCTGATGATTTTAAATTGTTCCTTCATCTCCTTTTCCATCAACATAGACCGCTTCTTTGGATCGATGTTCGGATCAAATACAAAGTCGGGTAAGGTGTCGAGTGTTTTTCGGACGCAACGGGCAGCCTCCTGTGTTATAAAATGATAAAATAAATTTATACGTTTTAACGTTTGTGTATGTCATATTTACATGTTGTTTATTTTCGTCATCTTGATCGCCTTCTTCGCTATCCGGACTTGCTAGAGTGGTGGGATCATCTTCTTCTTCATAACCAGTCAACATTGTTAGCGTATGCCCCAGGGCAGAGAGTTGTTTACCAATGTTAACATCTAGATGTATATCAACACCTTCCATTTGCCACTTAACATTCAAAAACCATTTGGCGTTTTCCATTTGTTTGGCAGCAATAGTTCGTGAGCAAACTTCGTAAGTACCTTCCGAGACAACACACAAATTCATGATTGATGAGTCATTCATATTCGGTTTCCAGTCATCCAAGGACGTTTCAAAATCGTCCGCGAATCGTAGACATAAACCAACAAATCTTCCTTTAGATACAAGCGATCCAGAACTACAAGCTGAGATTATCGTATTTTCTAGTGTGATAACCACCGCCCCACGCGATTCAAAATCTTGCGTGGACCGTGGGCCCCAAGACGAGGGCGGTAATGTTTTTAATGGCAAACATATACCCATATCTTCAACAGTTAATTGTAAAAATAGAGTCGAGGTGTTTCCAGATAAATGGTGGCTTAATTGACCAAACGGTACTTTCTCAAAAATTTGTTGCGTCGCGGTTAAAACTTCTTTATTTAAATTCGCCCGTTTCTCGGTCCAGTACTCATACGCGTTTTTGTAATTCAGCCAGACGAGAATTGCTTTATCCACGGCAATTGGTTGTATATATATTAATGGACGTTTCAGCGTAATCAAAACAAGTTCCTTATCTTCGTTCGCCATTTCATTTTGGAACGCATTTCTTAGTCCTATTGTTGTATTAAAGAATGCGTATTGTTGGAATTCGGGCTCGGCCTCATCAAACAAGGCGTTCTTAATAATTTGTCCCAGGGATAAATTTAAATCGATCTGAGCTTTACCAAATAGTTTTGTTGGTGAACCATCCGCGATATTTTTCACCCGATTTGAAAGTTGTAATTCTACTACTCCGGTTTCAAAACGCACCGCCGACGAACATGGTGTTGTCGCTGTAAGCTGTATTCGCTTCATTCGAATATTTAGATTGAAAAGTATTCGTTTTAATGAGCTCCCATTGTCTTCGCTCTCTTCTAACCAAAGTGGTACTGGTTTCTCACCGCCGTACACTTTTTGTACAACCTCATTCACCTCTTTCATGAACACTTTTTGTACAAATACTAGATGATTTAATAGATCGGTTGTTAGGCATCGTTCGAATGTTCCGATTTCGGCAAGAGCCGCTACATAACCGCCTTGTCGTAACACAATACCATCTAGAGGTGTGTCTTGCGGTGCATTTTCCGAAATATATTCGGCACTAACGTGCACTGGAGGAAGTGCAATGCAAGCTTCTGATGGCAGATTTGCTTCCATGGCGTGAATTTTCGTTGTGAAACTCAAAAAATGATTAGGCAGATCAATTGTGAATTTTGCTTTTCCGCCTGTTACACCGTTCGAAGTAACATGATCCATCTTGTATTGGGCTTGTAGTGATGGTAATAATGCGGCTGTAATCGATAGGCTTTGCAACACAATATTAAATTGCATTACCAGCGGTTGTAGTAGTCCGGTTTGTGTTGATTGCAACTTTTGTGGAATTGGCTTTGACGACGTTGTTGGGAATTTTTCTTTTGGTTCCCGCTGGTGTAATGGTGAATCTGGCTCTTCATTTTGTCGAGAAAGCCGAGTTGAAGTTCGAGTTACGCGTAACTCTTGTAAAGTGGACGATAATTGTTTAGAACTTCGCGTCATCATGCCATGAAGTGCGACTGGATGTTGTGGTATATCAATATTAATAGGACCAATGGTTAATAATCCACTATTTTTATCTTTACTTCTTCGCGTCATACTCGAGTATAATGTTTGACTTTTTCCAAATGTGACTCGAACTACTGTTTGTTGATTGGGTGCTACACCTTCGAGTAATACAATCATTGCTCGACCAACTTGTCCCGTCAACGAGCATTCTAGTGAGGCCGGTCGCGACTTTTTACGCCACGTCGCACTACTCTGCAGTGCTGTTATTTCGGCTTCTAATTTTAAACCACTTAATGAAGCCAACAATCGTGTTCGATGTATTTTAACAATTCCGAATACAACGAGCCGTGTTCGTTCGGGTGATACTACGCCAATTGGTAGTGGAGTACCAGCTCCACCTAATTCATCTTCGTCCCGCTGGGACTTCGTATCATGTAGTATATTATATTTGCGATGGGATTTTAAGTGATCTGCAGCGTCCGGGGATATTGAAACTCGATGTGTGATGGTTTTAGTTTCAGGCATTGTTGCGTAAAGGTCTAACAAATGGTATATTGTTTTCCAACATTTTGGAACTCCGAGTCCGGAGCTTAATATTGCAGATCGGCCAAAAATATTTTGATCTATAGGCGCATGATCAGTGAACGCTTCATTAATCAGAGCTCCTAAAATAATTCAAGTTAAATATAAAATATATTCCATGATTTTATCCAATTCATACATACCACCAAACAAACTTGAAGTTCCACCGGTCAGTGAATTTTTGGGCTCCAAGAAACCCTTCTGAAACACTTGTTCAAACGTCAATGAAGCCGTTGGACTTGTCTTTACTGGAGTTGAAATTGTCTCGTTCAAATTGGTGTAGCCTAGTTTACCTTTTACCGTTTTACCGGTTGATCGTATTTTTTGCGCGAAGCTCTGCGGTCGATTGCGCTGTGTATTTGGTGAAGGAGTAGTTGGAATTAATGGGCCCCAATTCGATACACGTGATCGACTTATCGAATGACCAAAGGGAGTTTGCTCATTAAATTTATCATACCGTTCATCTAGTAGCGAAATATCAAATGGTTGCTCGTGTATAGAACCGGTTAATGTTGGTTCGTGAATTTCCGATGCCAAACTTGATTCATCCTTTTGGTGTACATTACGTTTTTCAGTTTCGGGTTGTTCGCGCAACTCATTTTGCGCTTCTTTTACATTTTGATACATATTTGTAATTTGATGCAGCAATCGAAGCAACGGCATATTAACTTGTTGACTAATATATCGCACATTTAGACTAAAATTGATCACAGTCTGTGTATGTTTTTTGAGCTGACCTCGAGATAAATACAATACATGTTGTTTAGCTTCATCTGAGAGTCGATCGGCCATTTTTAAAACTTCTAATTCAACACCAACGCGTTCGCATAAAAAAGCTGGTGTTTCGGCTGGTAGTATAAGTGAGAATTTTCCATTCCCTTTTTTGCCTAATTTTGGTTTTGTTTTTTTATCACAGGTCGTGGTTTCGCTTACCACAATATCGATACGCATGGTGTCAAACGAGCCTACTAATGAGAGATTGGTACCCAAATTTTCAAACGTTGCAATATCCGAATTTCCAACACTATTCACCATTTGCTGTGGCATGACTCCAAGGCAGGTTAATAGTGGCTCAAATATTAAATGGGCATCAATAAGTCGATTTGAGTCTTGTAAAATGGCATTACCACCGGAAACAGGTGGAATTGCTTTAGGTGGTTTAATATGTTTCATTTCATCGGTATGCTTACTCTTCGATTTACCGTTTGCATCGACTTGTTGTTTTGCCATCCACGAATATAAATCTTCCTTATGATTTGGGGGTGGGCTCCAGTTTGGATCGGAATCTGTTGAACTACAAATTGACGGTAGTGATCCATCACGCAACGTTCCGTATTCGATTTGTGGATCTTGCTTATCAACTAGCCCCGATATAATTGGAAACATTGGTATACTCGATCGAGAGGATGAAGCTGCTTGCGGTATTATTGTTTTTAAACTTTTTTTTCGGGCTTTTGACCCGGAATTCATACTCGGTGATGTATTAATCGAGTCCGTATACTTTGAACTTATTGGTTGGATGGCCTCATCTGGTAATTTAATCACTTTATTTAAAATTAATAATTTAAATGCCAAAAATACTACGAAAAATAAGGCTGGAATGCATAAAAATAAGTGGCTTAAATTATATAAAAGTAAAAATTGCGCATTTCTTTGTGACCCGTCCTGGATTCTAAACTCAAATTAGAGAAGTGTGACGGACAATAAATAATGACCATCATCTTCTCTTGATAGAGTTTGAACAATAGGACAAGCCTATTTAACTTAAGTTACCTTAATAGTATTAATTATACATATTTTCATACATTCCAACCAAAAACAATTTTACTTACCGTGGTGCAAGTCACTATTTTGTCCTAGCAGCATAGAATGCTCATTCTCTTCGCTCTCGTTAAGCGGTGGTGGATTAAAGGTTTCCGTATCTAGGTCATCGACATCGTCACAATCTTCTTCTATACCATTAATTGGAAACGCTACGTTAAACGGCCGATTTAGTTTATTTTTATATTGGTGCTCGAATAGCATCGGATTATACAAGGTGTTTTTCCATTGCCGGCTTAATACAATTACACCTTGTCTCAAGGTAGTAAGCGGAGGTAAGTCTTGTTGTTTTAAATGTTGTTCAACTTTTTCGATTGTTTCTTGGTTAACATATTTCTGCATGATGGTACACAACTGGCAACTAGGATCTTCTTGTAAAGTTTTGGCGAGCGGTGTAAACTTACCAGAGTATCGACTTTTTGAAGCACGATATTTATTTTGATCTTGTTCTAGAACTTCGGCCATAAGGCAAGCTGCAACAGCGGTCCGCCGGATATACATTGTTTTTATGAGGGCAACCAATTTAATTGCAAATCGGTTACTTGGATTCATCCATGCCGTAATAGCCGGTGATGCAGTCGATAACAGGTTCCAATCTAATCGAGTGCAATCAATTTTCCGAGTTATTGGAACTCGTGGAGGGGCGGCGAAATTAAACCAAACTGTTTTAAAATCAATAACACACGACGAAGTCTTTCCATTATCGTTAGAACAGTCGACTAGAGTCGAATTATTTATTCCGTTTTTGTTACTACTACTTGAAGTATTTTTACAATCGGAACTATTATTTGGATTTGTACTCGTCGATGGACCCGGGGTCATCTTAATCTCAGCCTTCTCTTCGTCTCTTAACTTAGGCGTTTCGCATTTTTCAGTAATATGTGGCGTTTCCCCAATTATCGATGATCGATCTTTTTGGGGTTGTGGCTTAGGTGTGGTTGGTTTTTTAATCCCGAGTTTTAGAAAATCTGCCGCCTTTGCAGCAGCTGACGATGCAGTAGTCTCATTCGAAGTATTTAATGTATTTGCAGTCATGTTTGATAAATTTACGTCAATAATCGTGTCGGTTGTCTTTAACTTATCCTCATTGTTTTCCGATTTTTCAAATTGGGACCGTTTCACAATTTTAACACAAACCCCTTCTAGACCACACTCAAACATTATAAAACCATTTGATGATGGATCACAATTTTGATCTTCTGGATATTTACTACATTCAAATAGTGCCCGGCTGCGATGATTCGGAATTGCGGTTACTATAGTTTGGGATTCGGATAGAGCACACCCTTCGTTTTTAAGTCGACGCAATTGAGCATGCGCCTTGCCTACATCCAATGTTATGACAAGCTCTTCTAATTGTTTTTCCGAAGTTTCAATTAGAACTGGTTCGCCTGGTATATTGTCTGGGCGCGTTTGCGATGATAGGTGCGCCCAAAGTGCTCGAGTTCCTTTAATAATGCCACCTTTTTTGGAATTTGACCGAACCGCTGGTTGAGTATAAACAGTATGCATGCTTGCTTTGGTTGTTTTACCAAAATGGAAACGGGTGGATATGCTTTCAATACAAACTGCCAGTAGTGATGCACAACTTAGGTCATGTACATTATCTAGAGCCGCGAATGAGATAACTTCCTCGACAACCGAGGTTTGCACTAAAGATATATTAATTTTTGGAAGAACAATAAGCCCTTGTAATTGTGTTGATATGCTTTCTTCATACACGTCGGTCATTACAGGCCCACCGGGCCCTTGTAAATTGCGTTCGGCCGTCGATCGTTTTGAATTTGAATGTACTTGGGACCAATAGCTTAATGACTGATCACGTTTCAATATATTACCCTCTTCAACTTTCCGGACACACGACCCATGTAGAAAGTTTACAATTGTCAATGGATGTAAGGCAGAAAGTGTTGGGGTTAAAGATTCCACCATTCTATAGCAAAAAAATAAAAAATAAATTTGATTTTTTTTTTTATAATCTATTAAATAAATAAAAGTAACGAAATGCCGGGAATCTTTAGCTTTTTTAAGAAATTTTATTTTAATCAACATAAGAGTAATGAAATTTTTTTAATAAACAAATATACACGATTATAAAGTAAATTAAAATCGCGATCCAAATGATAAAATATTTAATCGAATCGCTTAACTCGGACCAAAGGCTCATTATTTTGAAATGAATTTCCTGGGTTTGGAAACGATTCCTCTAGTAATTTTATATGTGCAGGACTGGTCGGATCCTCACTCATAATTTTTGTTTTCAACACTAAACTTTCGCGCTTACGACGGATAAATTGATCTTTTTCATCGAAATTATCACTTGGTTTCGCATCAGGATGAGATTTGATACCATTCTTACTCTTTTCTTCCCTTATAATTGAATCTCGTTTATATTTGTCACGCAGATAATTTATTTTTGCTTGGATTTTTCGTTCCGCTGCAGTTTCTTCGAATTCAGTCTCTCCATTATAATTTTTATTATAATTTGATGTATGACGTTTGGCTTTCCGGGCGATTGAGCTAGGTTTATTGGATAAATCATCTAATTTTATTAATTGTGAATTAGTATCAGAATCTTTATTATTACTTGTTAATTCCCCCTCCGCCGTCGAAGTATTATTTCCTTCTGGGGCGGAGGTGGTACTATTCGATGAAGTCGTACCATTATTTGTGTCGTCCGAACGTTTACCGCGATACTTATGTTTCTTCACTATGCACGCGCCCTTACAATTTTTATCGTAACATCTCTTTTTACTCTCGTCTTCGGCCGGTTCTTCATCCTCGCTTTCAGTATCTTGAATTCGTTCCTGATTAAAATGATATTTTCGGGGACTTCGAGCCTCTCGTACTAATTTATCATCATTGTTTAAACCACTTTCACTTTCGACTAATTTATTCAGCACGCTTAACTCGTTCGGCGATAATTTAGCGAGTGCCGCTGTTATTTCGGCATCCGTGAAAGGAATGGACCCTTCTGAATTCCGTTTAAAATCTTTGTTTTTATTTATCGTATTTAATTTTGCCTCGCTATCGTCGTACACATTATCATAGTAATCAGTATTATCAGCATCTGAACTACTTGGATCGATATCTTGATTTTTTTCGTCATCACTCATATCTAGATCCCGTTTATTATACAAAGTATCTTGGCCATCATTAAACTGATCACCAGGATAACTTTCATCAAGTTCATCTACCTTCGTATCTTCAAGATCGCTAGACATATATTCACTAAAATTTACTAAATTAGTATATACAACACGGAATTATAAAACACAAAGTATTTACTCATGACTATCAACATTTTCGGCCTCTGGCGCATCATCGTCATAATCCGACTCACGATTTTTAGAATTAGTTGCACTTAAAATGTACGTAAAAAATAAGTGAAGTACAAATAAATGGAAAAATAGTTTTAGTTGATACATAATTGTGTCTTAAAAATATAGATTTGTAGAAAATAATTTGTTTTTTGGAATAATGATAGAAAAATTCGGGGTCTACTTTGATTCTCGGCATTTCAATAAAAAAAACATTTAAAACTTACCGCTGTAATCCTTCCAATAGAAGTGGTGTTAACGTTACATCAACTTGTCCTTTAAATCGAACTACGACCGAATTTCGTGTAGCGGATTCTCCTTGAATTCCGATAAATTCACTCTCTTCATGATTTTCATTACTTGATTTATTTGATTCTTTAACCATAACACTCGGATCCCATGGATGAGATTTTGGTCCAATATTTGACGTTTTACTGATGGTATTGTTTGCAGTATTTGAATCAAGACGTGATGTAATTCGTATCTCGCGATAATTGGAATATGTATCAAAATGTGGTAATAGTTTCCCGCCAATATAGACCAGACCGCTATCCTCATTTTGTTGGAAAAGTGGCACAGAGAATGCATCACCACCAAACGGCATCGAGCAATGAGACCAATTAGAGCATCGTGCTTGAGCTAAATGTGTTACATAACTGGCCATCAACAGCGGTGAATCAACTATCGGACGATTTACTTGCATATGTAAATTAACAAGTGTAATATCTTCTTGTGATGATAACGCAGATATGAACGAATTTGACGACAGGGACGGTGAATCGGACGAGGATGATTGATGTGAGTCCATCTAAATTTATAAAGTAGATGCATATGGTTAGTTCGAATTAGGATAATAATTAGCCACAAAATAGATAAATTAACAGAAATATAAATCAGTGCAATGGTTAGGTACACACCTTTTATGTGACATTTGGAATGATTAAGAATGATTAAACTAGCAAAGCGAGCGAACACCTGCAGTTCGCACATAATTGAAAAACTAACTTGGTGTCTATAAATGTTGTGAAGTTCGATTCCTCAGTACGTCATTATTATTTTTCATCACGGATTCACTAAATGAGGAAGTTCAGTCTGCGAAGCGCTCCAGCCATCAATGTAGATCAAAAGTCGAAATAAATCGAAGAATTCTATATCGAAACAGCTACCAACACACTCGAGCGCCAAGAATACAGACGCAAACCCTGGATCAGTGATAATACGTAGAAAAAATTTGAAGAACGCGGACAGCTCAAGTTGGAAATGTGCCAACAAAACCGTATGCAATACACCGAACGTTCTCAAGGCAGCAGAAAAGGCTGCAGTAATCTGGAAGATGCGCACAATACATCAATGCGTACGACAGGCAATTGGAAAATAAATCACCAGTAATGCTGAAAACAGATGTGCATAATTTATGCGCGCATTGCTGCGTGCGAATCTGCGGGTAATCCCTCCATTTTTTTAAATATTTTGTGTTTCTTTCGGGAAATACACAAACCAATAAACAATAACACGTGAAGTTAGAACTGATTTCGATTTTTTCGGCTTTTTTCTTTGTTGTCAACATTGCTGATGTGCATCAAATTTAGAAATAAACACAACTTGCATAATTATGCATGTCATGCAGAATACATCTAATTCATTTCATAGATACTAGTGTATTATAATTTGGATGCATGCATAATTATGCACATCTATTTTCAGCATAAGGGATGCATAAGGTCAAGCCTGAACAACAGATGAAGCACAATTGAAGAGATGCAAGGAATATTTCGGAGACATCATCACCAGCAATACGCAAAACTTCGAATTAACAACTGGCGCTAAAAACGAAACTCCACCAACGGAGCGGGAAGTTAGCGGTGTTATTGCTAAAATGAAGAATAACAAGGCCTCTGGAACGGACAAAATTAGCGATGTTTCGGTTTAAATAGCATAAAAGTTAAATGATTAAAACAGGAAGAAGTAATAAGAAATTCTAAATTTTTATTTTTACACTGGTCTGGCCAAAAGTTAAGTAAAGGAGTTACCACAGGAAGGGGATCTAATTAACAGGGGCCATGCTAAATAGAAATCGGCCCTTTTTTAGGCGATTTGGATAAAACTTGGTTTTGAAGTTGTCATTGAGATTTGAAATAGATTTTTTATGAAGTTTTGGAATATGAACAATGTGGGTCTTTCTTTTGATAAACTTACGGTTTGTTTATAGGTATGAACATGTATAATTGACGTTTTGTGAATCACAGGAATATGGTGACAAGTCACATGGCAATGCAAACTTAATCATTTTTTGAGCAATTTTGTTCAAATTCGATTTATGTTGAAATTAGATTAATAAACTATTTTTTTCACTTTTTATACCGTTATTTTGCACCGTGGTAAATGATGATTAATCATTTCAAGTTAAATCAAGTTCCATATTAAATAGAACTCTGCTGTTCCTGAAAATGATGTGCCAAATGATGTGCCGTGTACTTCGCTAATTGCTTATCAATTCAAAATTCGGGTTCTATGTTGGCATTGAGTTCTCAGTTGATTTATTTTTAAAGTTTTGATATATGGTCCATTTTGACCATAATAAATGATACTTTGCCGTTTCATGGAGCCTTTTAATTAGGTCAACATATTCTATGCATTCAAGTTCTGGGAAATGCCCATTTTTGAATGAATTTTGGTAAAAACCTGACAAACGAAAAGAAACATTACCCAGGTGGAAAACCAGGTTTGATTCTGGAAATTCCACCCTTCTCAAAGAAGGCCGGCTCCATGGATTCTGCGGGAACCAACCGTTGCAAATAGAAGATAAAAAATGAAAATATAGATCGTTATATTCGAGGAGACTGAATTGGCAACAGAAAAAGATCGCTTCCTGTACAAGACCCAGCATCTGTAAAGAACAGAAAGGGCGAATCTTATAAAAGTGTTAAACAATTAGAAGCAAGTATTCAAGAGATGGAAAATGCTGACCAGAAACCTAATATGAAGGTTGCCGCGCCGGTAAAATAAATCAGAAAGGAAAAGCGACGGATTCACGACGAATTGTATAGGGAAGTCGGCTGTTGCATAGAAATAAACGGGGAAAAAACGAAATCAACATATCGCCAATTGTTTCTGCTGAACACAGCCAAAAAAAGAGGAATCTCAATAATCTGATAAAACTGACGAAAACACTGATGAATTGTGAAAAAAAGAGATCAAATAAAACTCCTCTGGCCTTGCTTATGCTAACATTCGATAAAGATTCGAGACTCGAGCCCTTAGAAAATCATGGTTGATTTCACCATGTAAAAGATGTCAGTTATATGGACCCACTCATAATATTGCATTAGAGTCCCAAGATGCGTAAGTGTGTAGCTAAACATCTTACAAACGAATGTAAAAATCCTTGACAAATTCCAGCAAAGTTTGTTGCGAACCAAATCTTGCAAGCTACAAAGAAGCAAAGAACTTCAGAAGATGCGAAACGAGAAAGAAATAGTAAAGATAAACGTATGAAGCTAAGAAACCCAAAACGAACGGAAATCAAACCTAAAACTGGAACACAAATAAATAACGGGTTTGACCATTATAGTCAAATGTTGCAAACATTTTTAGACATAATGGATGAACAAGGGCAGAAATAAGACAAAGCTATTGGATCAATTAACCAAAGACTTATAAAACTAGAAAACAATGTCAGGGTAGAATATTGATTCCATATCAAGTATATCACACAATACACTTCAGATAACATTGCAAGAGGAAATTTTAACTATTATAACAACATTTACCACAATGCCGGATTTCCACTAAGCGAACAAAACAAAAAATTACAAACAAACAAAAACTGTTTCTCTCAACAAAAACTTCTTGTCGGAGAACAGTGTTTTATAGTAAACAAACATGTTCTCAAGAAAAACAATTTTGTTTATGTTTTTTAGTCGGTTCTGGTGAAACACTTACTTTTGAAATTTTGTTTTGTGTGACATTAAAGGCGATGATTCATGAACAAATATTGTCTGACAGACATCAATAATAATCGGTCTGATTGGTTGAAGGTCGCCCATATTTTTTATCGTATGAACATTGCTCAATTTTGAATAAGATTAAACATTTTGGCGGCAGCGAGAACAAAAGAATACATATTCTAAAAATTAAAACGAAAATTATAAAATAAAATATTTTGAAAAATGAATTCCCATAGTGAGTTTTATGTATTAATTTATTTTCGTATTAATATGTGACATATACAATTTCATACAATTTCAAAGAGATCAAAAATGGAAACACTTTCAGGTTATGCTTTATAAAATGTCAAAAAATATACATACGACAAAATTTTATACGTGTATCGCTTAAGTGTGAATTTCGTTTTTATCGTATAAGACAAAAAAAATATTATCTAATCAGAGCGATTATTATTTATGTCTGTCAGACAAAATTTCTACATGAATCAACGCCTTAACTCTCCGTTTTAATAGAGAACTAACCCAATATCTCGTCTGCGTACGTCTCTTTTCGATCTGACTAATTATAACAAAACCACAGCTAATAATAAAAATACCGCCGTCAACTAAATTTTTTTGCAAACTTGAATATATACGAATAAACAGAACAAACATTCGATTAATAGAACATGATATCTATAGTCGCAATATTAGTAATACCGTGGACAGACACAAAAATTATCGCGATCACTTCCAATCCCGATTGCACGCCAAACAAATAAAATCACGACTTTATAATTATGGAGACAGACACAAACCCGATTTTATAACTATGCAAACGTTCAAATTCATATTTAATTAATGAAATAAAACAATTTCATTGCGTATTTCCCGATTTTGAACTACCTACATCTAATAAGTTACGATAAGTTAATATAAACTGAATGAATAAATAATTTCTGTGGCAGTTTATAAATTTAATTTACAATCTAACAATTTGTCTGCATTCATTCAACGATAATGACTTTTATGTTCAATAGCCGCTCCTCCTCATACAATCCTACTGATCTTTCTTATATTTCACATTTATTTTCTTCCTACAACCCGATTGTAATAATCTTGTTCTATAAACGTAATAATCCTGTTTTGATGGAAATCGTGATATGACAGACCGGAGAAATATTGAAATAATCAAGTATTCATGATTATCTAGTTTGTGTCTGTCTATGGTATAAAGCTAGGTAGTTTAATTCGTTGTTTACCGTGGTTTATTGGGGCGGTCGCCGCTTTGTCAATTTCCATAATTTCGAGAAATATAAATCAAATTGTTTTAATATTTCAATACAAAATTGAAGTTTTATACGTCAATGTTTAATTATCTAAACCACATTCTAATATAAGGAATGCCCATTCCAAATCCATAAATACGTTTAAATTCGATTATATGTTTGATATTTTATTTTGCGATATTTTTTTTACGATTAAACATTTTTCGATTATTTTATTTTCGGATATTAATTTTACGACTAAAAAAATATTCGATCTTTTGGCAAATCGATACTATTTTTTTCGGCTAATTGGGGTGATCCCCAATTTATTAGGAGATGGATAAAAGGATAAGAGGGATGGATTATGTAAGCATTATGACTTCGACTTACGACAAATGCATGCCATTTGACGTGGCTTTTTTATTTAAAGCATTTCGCGTTGTTGTAATTGCGAATTTTGTTTGTGCTAGTCGTACACATTTATAAATTCGAGTCGTAATGATTATTTTTTATTTTTATTGAAAATTTGCCAAAAGTAGCTTGAATCGAAAGTCGTAAATCGTACTCGTAATGATTACATAATCCGCCGCCATGTTTTCGGCGTTGATAGCATAGTAGAATAATAGTATACTATTATTATACTATCAATCCATGACGGTTTTTCATCGTACGATTTCAAGTTAGCCTTTAACCATTACCAGTTTTAATATTATATTACCGCAATGAGAAACAATTTATTGAGATAGGAAAAAATTTACAATGCTAAACTTACTATTTTCTACGTATTATACTGCTGGTGTACGGAAATTACTATCAACCTTTAATATTATAATACTAAATATTATACTTTTATACTAGAAACCATACCAGTGGCACTATTGTGGTAATTCCCCGGGAATCCCGGGAATAGGGAAATGGAGAAAGATTTTATATGTAATTTTTATTTAACATTTCTTTTCTGGCATGCTGAAGTGTTAATTTTTTTGAAAACAAAATTAAATGTGGAATAATTTTCCTTGCTAATTTAGATATGGAAAAATTATTCCCAATTTATAAAAATTTACATCAAACTTTTCTCCTCAGCAGGCTGGAAAAAAAATATTTGAACAGAAATTACATATAAATTCTTTCCCCAGTTCCCTATTCCCGGGGAACTACCAGAATAGTGCCACTGGGGTCAAGTCGCGTTCCGTGAAATAATGAAAATGATAAGTTTTTTTCATTAGTAATCTAGTAGTTTGAATTATTCGCACGTAGTTTTAAATTCCACTGTATGAAATCAAAATTTGTTATGGGCAATTCAAACCTACTCGATTGCCAATGAAAAAATTTTTTCATTTTCATATTTCCACGGAACGCGGCTTGACCACCAGGTTTGGGATTAACCCAACAATTTGGGATTATTCTGAAATATCGCAAAACGAAATACCGACATAAACAAAATACCGAAAAAATTATCTCGATTTTCAAAATACCGAATGCTAATATGTCTATTATTTTCCAAAACGATGAATGTGAAAATCTTGAAAATAGAAGAAATGTAACGAGAAAAATTATATACAATTTATTTAATTATTTCTAATTAATTATTTAATTTAACTTCACTTTTATTTCGCAATAAATTCATTAAAGTAATAATCAATAATAAATTATAAAATGAAAAATTAAATGGGCAATATGTTTTGTTGAAATAAAAGTTAAAAAGAAAGAATATATAAAAACTATTTTCTGTATCCCGAATAATTAAAATAATTTTGTATTATTGCCGCAAATAATATTACAAAATCATTCAGGATTCGCGATTTGATTTGAAATTTTGAATTCGATTACTTCGTTATTTTGAAATTAGATATTTTGAGATTCGTCGTGGGATTATGTGTCTAACCTAAACAATTTCGTTTATATTTCTTAAAATTATGAAAACTGAAGAACCTCCATTCTGTAAGGTAAACAACGAATATATTCACTTACTTGAAAATCATTGTTTTTCGTTTTACTTAATATTTTTTTCCATTAAAACTTCTACTATATTTTATCTTTCGATATTTTCGGAGTCAGCTATTTAACGTTAACGCGTTAAACAATCTTTGGATTGGAGATCACGACAATTAGCCGAAAAAATTAATGTCGATTTACCGACGTCGAATGATTCATATTATGTACATTCAAAGCGCTAAAATTTGTTTGATTTTTGTTGCTGTTTTCCTTATTCTCTTATTCCATGTACTAAAATTCGATCGTTTTATTTTTAAGTAAATTGCACGAATATTGAACGAATCATTTGTTATTCTTTTTATTTTTCCTATTCTGAGCATGGTGGAAGTCGATAACATATAAATCCTGTCTCCCGCTTGCTTACGTTATTCCTCTTAAATTTTTTATTCCAAGTATGGAGGCCACTTTATTTTGCGCAAGAATGTCAGAAAACCAGATTTAAAAATTCAAAAATTGCTTTAGATTCGATTAAATAGAAATTCGATCATTTTTTGTACGATGAAACATTTATTATTTAAAGGGTTCGTGTCCGTTAAGCGTGTATTATGTAGCACTACTACTTTCGATTTATAACAAACGACGTGAAAACTTTATTTTATTTAAAGCATTTTGAGTTGTCGTAATCTCGACTTTTTGTTGTGGTTTTAGTTGTACACATTTATAAATTCGAGACACAAGTCGTAATGATTATTATTTTTTTTTGTCTTCATAGAAACTTTGCCAATGTTAGTTTGAGTCGAAAGTCGTAAATCGTACTCGTAATGCTTACATAATCGGCCCAAAGTTAATTTATTTTATTTTCGGATATTAACTTCTCGACAAAAAATATTCGACGTTTCTGTAAATCGGTATTATTGTTTTCAACTAAGGAGTACGTACAACGCACCCCTTTCTTTTTTTAAATACATTTTTTTCGACATTTGATCATTCGATATTTTCGTTTCGGGGTTCTCGCAAACGATCATTTAACCTAAGCCCGTACTTTTTACATTTCTCAGAGATTGTTCTGTATATTAGTTTATTGGGTTCCATTTGAAAATATGTAAAAACCCGTATCAATTGCATAAAAAACTTACCTATTTCTGAATAGGATACGGAAACAGCAGTACTAGACTTGGTACTGCATAAGAATCACGACTGAAGTACGGTTGTACAAATATTAGATGTGAAGCTAGCTTTCATATCGTATTCAGGAATAGGGCGCTTGTGAAACAGGAACTATGAAATTTAGTTTTCATATGGACTTTGGGTTTATACTTCTGTTATAGTTGTCATAGCAGCAAGCGATTTCATGCCAACCTTTTCACATTTAATATTTAGTGATGTGAGAGCCATTAACAGGAATGCAATTATTACTAGGTATCTGCAATTATTACTAGATAGTAATTCTTGAATTTTCTTTTATGTAGGAGAATTGCTAAGCGATCTGTACAAAAATTTACAATAAAAGTAATGTTCAAAAATAGCTGTATCCAAAGATTCGACTGAAATGATTCGTGCGATATAAACTAAATCCAATTCGACAAATGTTAATTTATCGTTTGATAATAACCGCTTAGGTTAAATTAGGAATATAATGTTGTCAATTAAGGCATGTCTTGGTTTTAAACCGGTCAGAGTTTAACTTCCCCTTGTCCCATGATCATGTCATGTAAACAAATAAACTGGACACGGCCATTATCTACTATGATAAATTACCTAAGTTTAAGTTTCTTTTCGGTAATCGAAAATGGCATTATGAACAAAAGATGATACAACATTCCAAGCATGTCCCCAATTTTTGCACTTTTTTATTTTTCATTTCATCGAGGTCTAACAAAGTTTATTGAGTGATGAAAATAAGATTGTGTTAGTCATTGATAAATTGTATGCTAGACTAGCTAGAGAACATTAAAACACTCTATAGAAAGCATAAAATATAATAGAAAATATTTTGTCCATTAAATTAATTTTGTGGAAGTTCTATAAAATAGCGTTTGATAAATTAAGCGTAACTAAAACTTAAAAAAACACTAGAAAATACCAACACACATAAAAAATGAAAGAAATTATAATTAAAAACCAATAAAACATTTAATAAATTAAAGGCGAACACCACTAATGTGTAAATTTACTCACATCATATGTTGGTTTTATGTGCCGAAATTCTGGTCGAGGTGATATGTTACTAATTTTTCTTAATGGTGTGGCAATACCATGAATTCTTCGCTCATCATCATTCTGCGATTTTTATTTTATATTTATTTCGAATTGAATTATATTTTTTAAAAAAAATTGTGTGATATAATAAAATAAAACCAATTTAATTAAGCTCATGATGAATGTTTATGATTTAAAAATTATTATTAAATTTAATAATTAAAAAATGGGAACCAAAAAACAAAAAATAATTTAAAAATATGGGAAAATATTAAATACAATTCTTACCAATTCCGCGGTGCTTTGCGGTCGTGTTGATAGACTGCGGTGTTCTGGCGTATGGATTTCATAATCACTTCGATGAGTTGATAGCTTTCCTTCTTGCTCGTTTTGACCGCCTATACTTAAATCAGAAGCAAAACGTTTTTTCGGTATTATCAATGGTGGTTCTTGATTTTTTAAACTGGAGCTGCGTGAAGCGTGTAGATTTCCTTCTTCATCGGCCGAAAAAAATGCTTCCGACGGATTTTCCGAAGTCAATGAAATTGTTCGTTGAACATCACGCGAAACAATAGTCTCCTCGGACGTTACGCGTGGACTGAGGGAGTATTCCGAATCGGATTCTAATGGATTCGGCTGTGGTGCTGAATGTGACATAGAATCAACACCTTTTGAATCATATCGGTCTTCATCAGGAAAATATTCAACTGTCAACCGAGAATCGGACGCTGACGTTTTTGGTTGGTGTGACACTTTTAATGATTTAGGAATCATGCGAGCATCACTCTCAAGTTTTTGGGGATGAGACAGAACACCAGCACTTGTGGCTGAAGTTGCGTTACTGATTTTCGAAGGACTATCTAATAGACGAGCATACGGTACATCGTGCGTCACTGGAATTGGAGTCCTATATTGAATATAATGTACAAATTAGTAATTCGCAAATCTCCCACGAATATTACATTTTAATGTCTGTGGCTTTATACAAAACTAATCTAGACTTATGAATAATTTCACCTGTGCACACACGTTTTAATCTAGGATTCAATTTACTATACTAAATAGTAATTTTTATTTTAGTACATTATAAAATCGACCCCAAAAAATACAACAAAATAAATTTAAATTACCTGGTTTGATGTGTGTACGAAAATCGTCGTCCTCGCCTCTCGGTTACAAGAGGTGAGCTAATTACATCGCCACGATCTCGTACTTTAGTACACTTTTCGCCTTTATCACTGTGTCGTATTAACGAGTTGTTTGGAGATATATCATGCTTGTGTTGACCCATCATTTCATGCTTTGTGGGCAACGGTGATTTTGATGGGTCCATACAGTGGCGTGATGATCGCAGATTACCCTAAACAAATATTTCAATATAGAAAACTAATCTATTAAGTTCAATCTTGGTACTTACCCGATTGATATACTCATAACATTCCTGTAATGTTACCGATTGAAGACTGTAGGGTGGAGTATGGAACACTAATTGACCTTCGTACAGCAAACTTTGTCCGAATCCGTATTCCTTAGGATTTGGGTGTATATTATACCGAGCTATATTCACCCCATCTTGCAAATCTTGAGCCGAAGGTTTAAAAAATTTTGGCCCGTTTCGATTCGAACCAAAAAATTGGCAACCCCCGACACAACCGCATTTCATCTGTTCATTCCCTAACGAAGACGACCAAAGGAATGTTAATTTCTTATGTTTGGTATCATGAACTTTTAGATAACTGAGAAATAATTAAATTATTATACTAATTAGTTTTTAGTGCATATTCAAATGACGAGTACTTACTTATGTTGAACTAGATGAAGACAATGTTCCGGAATCGGTAGTGCCGATGCTGCTTCAAAAATTATGGGACCAAGGGAAACACATCCTACTTCTAACCATGGATCGTTAGAATCGATATCTCGATTACGATCGCGGCCTGACGAGTAAATCGACGAATATACATCATCCTTATCGCGTCGGTAGTGAAATTCGCTATCTCGCGATCGCCTGTTGTATGATTCATCCTTTTCTTTAGACTCTTTGCGATATAACCCATAATCAGATTCCTTTTTCGATTTAATCGCATTTGTACTATTCTCGTCCCGTTTAAAGAGCAAATTTAAATCATCTTTACGGTCATCAGATGATTTAGAATTTTGATGTTGAATCAATTTAGTTGAACGGCCACTTCCCGTCGTGTTTGTATTACTGTGAGAATTCCCATTGACGTGATTAAAATGTCCACTAGTCGACACGAACTGGCGTAGCAGTATAGTGGGAATTAACCCTGTTATACCGGATTTTACTTGCTGTCCATGTAGATTGCACGTCGAAAAACGAATTGGTGATATCCATGTATGTAATGCGGTCCCACTTTCGATAAAATATAAATCAATTGCATCAATTGAAACTCGGGTCATTCGATATTTAATATCCTCGCACGATGGGCAACGATAGCGATTGTCTTCCAAAGACTGTGGACACTGGTTTGACGGCATACCATGATGACAGTAACGTAATAATTTTGTCGGTCGAAAGTCATTTTCTGAATCGAATGCCAATAAGACTAGTGTCTCAAGTCCCGTTACTACATGGCACAGTTGTGGAAGAGTTAGTTTTCCCGATAGTTTTCCTAATTGTACTTCCAGTAACCAAGCATATTCTAATGTGTCTTCACTGAGATTTAAACCTTCGTTACTAAACATGGCGTGGCCGCGAATTTGTAATGCAGATAACAATAAATGTCCTTGTTTTAAATGTCGATCCTTACTGGGACGGATTACATTATCTGACGAGATTAAATAGGATGGACTAACCAATATTTGTAGTTCTGTCTCTGCAAAACGTTTTTTCATTTCAAACCCGAGTCGCTCAATTAGAACGACCGGGCATGGTGGATCATTGTTGTTACAATTTTTCATTACATGCGCTTGAATATCGTGTATAGTCAATGTGACTGTAACTTCGATTGGCCGAAAAAGCCGCGGGTCAAAAGGTTTTGGTTTTTCCTCGGCACTAAAACTACTTTCCGAAAGTGATTTTGTAGTTGTATGATCATCTTTATGCGTTTTGGAATTATTTTGATTATTTGATGATGAATTAAGTTTCGTATTACTTGTCTCCATGTCGGTGAAGCTTTGATCTTCGCCAAAAATATTTTCTTTGAGATATATAAAATTCTTGAGTACTGCTCCATATGCCAGCAGAACAGATGAACCAATTTCGATTTCAACGGTGACTCGATCTGGAGTCATAGTGGTTGGATCAAAACGCTGTGAATCCATTTGACCCCAAGGAATTGCTGGCGATTTTTTAATTTTGGGCATTTTTAACGGACTCAATAAAATCTCCTCTTTCTCGGGGGTTGTGATATCAGCTTGTGGATCTGGGCCAAGTGGCGGCATCGGATGATATATATATTGAATTGCTAATGCTACAATTGGTACACTCCAGCAGTCGATCCAACCAGTTGAACGTAAACATACTCGTCGCCATTTATTCGTTCGAATATCGTGCAGTTTTTTTATTGATCCATCTCGTGTCATTATTCTAGCATTTTCATCTAATCCTAGTAATATTGGTCGGCTGGTCGATACTTCCGGTAAATACATACTCAAATCTAATCCTTCACCATGTATCCAAAATTTCAGTGGAACAGTCATTGGTAAGAAATCATCAAATGGTAGATTGAAGCTTAAATCAAATAAATCGCCACAAAAAGCCAAATGATGATTTTCTTGATTGGTACTCGAGCAATCGATCCAGTTATATTGATTGCAGTTGGTAATAATTTCGAATTCCTTTAACAGAATACAAAATTTCCAAGTGTACGGAACGAACGAGAGAATATCCGGTCGCGCTTTTGATGCCCAATCCTCGATCATGTCTTGGAAAAAATCTTTATGTGAATATACTAGGAAAGCTGTTGCTTTGGACCCCGTTAAATTGATGAGCCAATCCTGATGGTCGTTCCATTTCATTGGGTAATGAACTTTCACTGTAAACTGAAGCGTTTCGCACTCAGCTAAACTTCGATACTGTAAACTTGTTGTAGCCTCGACGTGAAGTAACTGACCAGTAACTTTAGTCGTGAATCCATCCTGAAGTGTAATCCAAGGGATGGTCGCTTCTAAATAGGTACCTGGTCCGACATTCACATGAACCGCATTCGTTTCTTTATTTTTTGAAAACAGCACGTCTACTACGGCATTATGGAGAGTGCAAAGGCTCATGTCAAACGATTGATATTGTCGCCTTTCACCAGGCTTTGGAGCTTGAGTCACAACCATGGTTTGCCAATCGGGGGGATAGAAAAATTTAAATAGGTGATCACGTTGCCGATCAGCCCATGGACCGTAGCTGAAATTGGTTCCTTTTCCACATTTTATATCGAGCCCCCATACGGGTGGCGATGCTTGCACTACATCTCCATTAGCTAATGTGATTACCGCGGGTTGTTCTGGTACAATTCCTGGTTCATCCATATAAAAGTACAGCTCTAAACAATTCGACATCACGACCACGAACCCTTCACCCATATATCGAGGTGGATCATCGACGAGTCCTGTATATTTAGGGCTTGGTGCTAACAATACCTTAGAATTCTCAGTCTTAGCCTTGACAAAATGCATAAAATGGTCAAGTTTCGATACGGCCGGTTTGGTGCTGTACACACAATGCGCTTCTTCAATACAAATCGACAAAGTTGTGGGGGTTAATCGATTTCCGAATACAAAACGTCCCGAACATAATTCAAATTTTATCACAGGTATTAAATCACGCCATGTAGTTGCGGCCATCGCCTCCGATCTAGCTTTTTTCGCTCGTTTATCTATTTCGGCCGCACTCTGCCGCTGATTTTCTACATTCATACACTCTTCACGCATTTTAGCCGACTCTTCCGCCGACATATTTTCCGTTGGTAATAAAATCGATGGTTTTAACCCAAATGTTTTTTCAAGCTTTGCATACAGATCTGATCGATTATAAACATGCAATTCAAGTCCATACAACATAATCGATAGCCTAGTATCTGAATGCGATAAATCTTCTGACACATCTTTTGGCACATAAGACCGCCACCAACGAAATATAATATAGCCATCCTGTATTCGTACCGTATAATCATAGTTTATGTAAACAACATCCCTAAACATAATTTTTCCGGCAAGTGGATTAATAGTGAATGATCCCAGCTTGAAATAAGCTCCCTTTATAAATAATCGGTTAACCAATTTGGTTATAAAATAACCGAATACTCGACTATTATAAAATGTAATGTAAATTACCCAACCAATGGCCGAGACTAAACTAAATATCAGCCATACCATATTCGAATCCAATTTTAGGTCCTCAATTTTCAAATTTTGTGTACTATTATTCCAGTGAGGCGGAAAGCCTAGAATATTTGAGGCTTCCGTTGACGACGAGGACATGGTGGTGGACGTTTCCATTGTTACTAGTTTCTGTTGCAGTTGTGATTTAGTTTTTTTAGTAAATTAAAAATGTCACAACACATTAAATTATAAATTAAATATTTTATTAATAATATAAATAATAATAAATTATGTTATAGTGAAAAAATTTCGACGACACCTGAAACGAGATGACAACAAACAAATGCAGATTTAGTGGCAATCACGTATTGGAAATTAATATGTTTAGGCAAATAAATGGCTCAATTAAATTTATGTCTCATAGACCAATATCACTATTACCTATTATGTCAAAATTATTTGAAAGGCACTTATTAAAACGAATGAAACCGCTTATTGAAAGTAAAGAACTCATCCCTATACACCAATATGTTCATAGGAATAAGGACATCAAAGAAAAAATAATCGAAGAAAAGGAAATCTGCTCAACAGTTTTCCTTGACGTGGCTCAGGCTTTTGACAAAGTCTGACTCAACGTTCTATTGCTTGAACTTAGGAAAGTTTTACCACTACAATTCTGTCACTTTCTTGAATCATACATTACTGACAGACACTTTCGTGTTAAACAAGCGTACTCACAAATTAAAGAGATCAAAGCTCGGGTACCACAAGGGAGTGTCGTAAGACCAGTATTATATCTTCTATTCACAAGCGATATTCGACTAACTGATAATAGAGCAATGGGTACATTTGCCGATGACATACTGTTATCATATGAAAAGATGACACCATAGAAGAAGCAAATAGTAAACTTCAAAGTGCGATAGATAGAATGAACGGACGAAACAAAATCCGTACGTGTTGACTTAACTAACAGAAAAGTAAACTAAATGCCTGGGGTACTATGCTAACTCAGCAAAATACCTAGGTATGACTCTAGATGCTAAACTGCGATGGAAGGTTCATGTCAAAATGAATTGTGAAAAGCTCAGACAAACACAGAAAAATGTACTGGCTTTTGGAAAGGAACTCCCAATTGTCAATACATAATAAACTGATGTTACTATGCACATATTAAAGCCCATAAGGACGTATGGTATTCAGCTGTGGGGGTTTACTAAACCGAGTAAGCTGAACATCATCCAAAGATTCCAAAACAAAGTAGTGGGAGCAACCAACTGCTTGACCAACGAAAACTAATAAAAGCGGCCCAAAAGCGTAAAACCGTTTGAAATGGCCAGCACAAGGCAGAACAACCAATACTCGACAAAATTTAGCAGAAAACAAAGGGGTCATTCTAAACTTGTAACAAAGTAGCAAGTAACTTAATTTAAAAAATGAAATGTTGTTAGTCAACATATAGACTAGGTACATTGTAATAATTTTATATGAATAATTAAAATTAATTTAAAACAAAATATTCCTAACGTTTTTCTAAAACTAAAGATCCACTAAATCTTTCGAATTGATTATTGAACTCTGTAGGTGCTGAATCTTATTCAAAAGCGAGTTTATCAACTGATAAATTTAAGAAATTTCCTCCAAATTAATTACGCTATTTAAAAATTTCACTATGCAATATCGTGTGCTTTGAGGAAAAGCAAGAGATGTGCGCAGACCATGTTAGCTCCAGATAGCAGTTGCGAAAGGGTTGAGGAAACTTCTTGAATAAAGTCGTGACATTAGAATACAAGAATGGAAATGCCAATATAAAAACGAAGAGCTGCACAGCTGAAAGCTTTCGGATTAGGAAATGAAGTTTCTGTTCTCGATCATGATGGTTTAATGCCAGCTGTCACTATATCAGGGATTGCTAGTAGAACAGCCAATTCACAGCAGCGGAGAGCACTTTCAGATGCACTTGAGAGCTTTCTTGCTTTACTAAAATATTGTCCAAAGTAGAACCATATACATCAGTGAAGGCACTAGAAAGTCGAACTAATGTAATATTATATCGAATGTACACATCCCAGATTTAACTATTTCTATTAAATGCCAATTTTGGAAACACACTGACAAGAAGAAAAATGCATTTTAGTAAAGAAAGCAACATAAGTGAAACTAGTTACCTTCAATGCCCGGGGAAAACTTTATATAAGCAATGCTATACAAGCATGTGTCGGATGTTGGAAAATAAGCTTCAGGTTGATTGGACGTGTGATACGACCGGTTTGTTTGATGGTCTTAAAAGCTTTATTTTAATTCATTACATAAATAAAGTAAATACTTTTTATCTCTAATAGTTATTATTTTACAAATTATGTCGAAATGAATCAACTTTAGCAGGGCGGAATCGAATTGTATTAAAGATTTAGGTAAACTATGTTATCGTAAAGACAGTCAAATTAAGTTCGTGAGTGCCTTACAAAAATTAATTAGACAATTCGTAATGCAGCTATGCTAAATTAAAGGAACTTGAAGTTTATACACTAGGTACTAAAATAATAAATAAAATATGTACTTGTTTTGTCTGGTATATTGATAGAAAGAGGGCACGTTATTGCCATCCGTCAGACAATTATGTCTTTCGCTGAGTTAGTTTGTATATAATTTCCTATAAAAATTGTTCAGCAGAATACCACAATTTTTCAGGGCAGAAATTAATAAACTCGCACTAGAATCCGAAATACCTAAAAGTATCAAACAAACAGGAAAAAAAGATCAGACAAATTTATTTATTTTATCCAATAAGTGGCAATTCGCCACGTTCAATCTAAATCGATATACACTGAAATACTGAAAGAAATACTAACTTCTTGGATGCGACAAAATTGTCAATAAGTACATACTTATTTTGAAATTTAAAAATATCTCTATTAATTTAGGTTCTCTCGATTCTATTCAATCAATCCTAAGATTAAAGGCATTTCTTAATGAAAATTAGTTCCTACTGTCCTTTTTTCTACCTGTACGCGCAATGAATTTTCTATTTCTCTATTACATATTCATTTTAAATGGGGCACATCATAAATTTCTAATCGGTTCACATATTGGGGATATGTAACACAACGCAGTTACAAAGATAATTGGTTAATTCCTGCAACTTTCTAAAGGTATCAATATGAAAATTGGGAGGATTACGGTTTTTCTGGTTGCGATATAATAGACTTCGTCGTCTAATGTAATTTCCAGCATCCGTTAATCCTTTCGGTTTTACAATCTTGGAAGCGAGTAGCTATTTTAATTAGTTTGACAAAGTTTTTTGCCTCTCAAAGACAATGACTATTAGGTTACTTAGAAGCTATAAGTACACCATTCCTTTTTATTTTACCTCGTGATTTATCCTATTTCCGCAATTATGAAAGATGAGATCAAATCGGCCCTTATGGGGCCCATACGATGGTATCATATTTCGATAAAGCGATGATAATGTAAATCCACATTATATATCAGTCCAATCTTTAATTTTAGGGAAAGCTTGTTGTGCAAGTTTTAACCTGAGAAGCAGATTATCTTTTAAACATTACAATTCATCCTACCAAAAACGGAATCCGAGATGAATGACGATTTGTTGGGATTTGACTTTTATAGATTTTTAGATGGTTTGTCAGTCGAGAGAATTATGAATGGGCGCGTTCAGGACCGCCAACTGTTGGCATCATGATTAGAGAAATCATCGCCAATTTAATTTCAAAATTTCATAGTACTAAACATTTTCATAACGTTGGCTTTGATGCGCCCAATGTTTCAAAATTCAACTGCTAAGTAGAGAAAATGCCTTTAATACCTGACAAAATCATAGTTGACAACCTAATATATTCAAAACGTCCAAAATAACGCCACACCCTCATATTTCATTCAAATTATTTTTCAAACGATTCGTTTCAGACGACTTACAAACTAAAGCCATATACATATAATAACACAAACTTTAATCCACACTATAAAATACACAAGTAATCCACTTTAAGTTTTAATCGGGCCAAAGTTCAATTACAAAAAGTCCGCTCATTATCAATCAAACTAATCACTAATCACAAAACGGTTATCAGTGTAATAACAAGAGAACCGATCAAGCAAAAACCACACTTAATAAAAATTAAATAATTTTCCATTTATGTGCATATAACTTTTTTATATCAATATACACAACACATAAATTCTTGTGTTTTCACTTTGCTATTGATTTTCACGTTCTACACCAAAAATAACACAAAGAAAAATCAATATTTTCATTTGAAATAGGGGCGATCCCAATGAAATAGCTTTTATCAGAATTATGAACTATGAAAACTCAAATTTTTATAAAACAATTTACATAATTGTAATACAAACACTATACACTTTAAATAAACAAATTAACTTTGTACAATAAATCACGATTTATCAAGGTAAAACGAAAAATTATAAATGCGACCATTTTTCCCCATATCGATATTACGCACCATTTTTTCTTTGTCGACAATCCAGTTTTTTGTACAAAATTTCACCAAATATTTGCAGAAATTTTATTTTAAACGTATAATTAATCACTATTGAACATTGAACTTACATTTTTACATTATAATTTTTAATATTTTATGACTAAATTAAATTAATTTAAAAATGAAAATCAAACGCAACCAATCGATACATCGAGTCTGACGTTTAATGAAAGATAATAAAAATATAAATGGACGACTGTCAAAACAATCTGATTGAGGCGGATTCGTGTATCGCTTTGTTTTGGCATTAAAAACTGCGGGTACTGAGAAACATAGTACATATAATATAATAATCTTGTTTCCATGCAGAGTTGAAAGTGGCTTTAGTTGGAGTTAGCGTTCATGAAAACAGTAGGGTTGAGTTTTGCGTTATTATTTTGAACACGACAAAACTAATATGATTGAGTTGAAATTATGTTATAAATTTTGAACTACAAATTTGTATATTTAAAATAAAAAAGTATTTGAAAATAATGTTCTGGGCATATAAATAAACGTTAAGGAATTACACATAATAAAATTAAGTTTACTAAGCGGGTTTCACAATTTCAACTCAACCTAACTCTACTCCTTGAAAACGATCAACGCCATTTTGGAAAACGAAAACCTAATTTCAACTCAACCTAACTCCAACCTGTGGCACTATTCTGGCAATCCCCGGGAATAGGGAGTTGAGGGAATACTTTACATATATAAATATGACATATATGCCAAACATCAGGAATATTCTTTCCTCTAAGTATTTCGTTAGCGATATCGCCTCAGCTCGTCTAACGGCCTTGATTCCCGAATTTGGATCAAGGATACTAGCGAAGATAATCCACGGCAGTTTTTCCCATAGGCCGTTTCGTACTCTTGGCTCACCTATGGATGATATCTCGATATCTCTCACTTTGGTTTGTTTAGCGACATCTGTAACCATCCTTGACATATTGTAGCACATTCCTAGCCATCTTTGGCCAGTAGTATTTCTGTTGGATGCATTTTAGCGTTTTGAATACGCCATAATATTCCATGTTTAATTCGGAAATCAGGATACTTGTCTGGGGAATCGATGACACCTTTTCAGATCTTATGATTGATCGTTCTGCATCGCAGTATCCACGTCAATTATGACTCAACCGCATTTGGAACAAAGCGCCAGGAACCACGTTTTTTCTGTGCAGCAGTTCGAAGTCATGCCCCTGGAGACGCATAGACCAACAGGCCAACCTCGATACACAGTCCTTCAGATTCTTCAACAATATCAGTCCGTTACCGCTTTGAATTTGACACCATCGATATAAGGCCTAAAATTCTCGATGGCTAACAGCACTGCCGAACATTTACGCTCTGTTCGGATATTTTCATTGCGTGGATGTGTGCACTAATTACAGTATCAGAAGCATCATTCTGAATGGTAAATATCCTTTTGAAGTCTATCGATTAACAAGAATTGGAGCGGACACAAGTAAACTTTTTAACAGAGTGGAAGCATCCTGATCTTCGGAGGTCCATTGAAACTTCTTATTGGCAGTCTTTGCTATAGATTGGAGAATGGTGCTGTTACTGTAGAGAACTCGGAGATATACCTTCTGCACCAACCAGCCATTCCAATTAGCCTCTGAACGTCTTTAACAGTTTTTGGTGTTGTAAAGTTCAGAATACCGGTAATCCTCTCGCGATCAACTCTTAATCCGTGCTCGTCGAGCATATATCCAAGATACTTCATTATTTTTTTGATACAAAACTGTGATTTATCTAACCTAATTGGCAGACTTGCCATCCACAGACGTTCGGTAAATAGTCTCGGTAAACAATTACTCTCGGTTCCAAGTCAACACCGAGAACTTTGTCCATCAACCATTACAGAGTTGGATCAGCATTGTAACCAAACGGCATGTGCTTTTCCTGGAAGAAGCCTATTCCAGGTACAATAAATGCTGTTTTAGGCTGACTTGCAGTATTTACCTCGATCTGTCAGAAGGCGTCGCACGGATCTAATAAGCTGGGCAAGTATTATTGTACCATTCAATTGTCTTAAAATCCTGATGTATGGTAACGGCTAGGTATTCTTCATTGTCACTTCATTGATTCCACGCATTTAAGCAGATTCGAATCATTCCTGAAGGTTTCTTCCACAACTCCCAACCGAATCATTCGATCCAATTCGAGATTTACAGTATTTTAAACGTAAGGAAAGATGAGTCGAGAGCCCTCCTTTTAACCTTTAACATTGTCGTGCAACCAAGCCAATCCAAATTAATGCCTTACGTCGTCCAATAAATGATTGGATTTGATCATTTCCATCGCATGCTGGTTGCTCGCTTCATTTGGATTCAGGATATAATTATGATTTTTTCTTTTTTTTTTATTATTTAATCTTTGCAATCTGTTCTGGGGCCGAAGCACTCCCAACTCTTTCGCATTCGCTTTCCACGTCTTTACCTTACGTAGTCTTACTCAGAGAGGTTAAGGGGTGTCGGATAGCTCAAACCCCTATGGAGTCAAATCCCTATGAGTGTAATGAAATGGTTCTAATGATTTTTAACTTGTCTTAAGACATTCTTACGTTTACGTTTATATCGCACAATACCCAGAAATGTTCACGGGTTCTCATGATGTTTTCGAGGGTTCATAAACGAGAACTCGTGAACATTGGTGTTATAATCGTGAAAGTAAAAAAATCGTTAAAGAAAGTTAAAACACATTGAAATTAGATATCGTTCGCCACACACATAGGATTTTGAAATAGCTATTCGGTCATATAAGTGAGACCCTGTGAACATCTCTACTATCGGTAAAATAAAATTTGAAAATTTATTCAAAGTAATGAATCTTTTTAGTCGTGAACCGCACAGTAAATATCATTATAACCTAACCCCGTTCGGAACTATCGATAGTCATAACTTTATCCTACCCAAAAATACAAACGTGGCCCTTTGATCATTTCTAGGATTTCAGTTATTTGAATGGTTTTATAATAAATCGGATACGTAGCTTATTTAGGAATATCAATTTGTAACATTCTAATTAGCGAAAATACCACTGAGAATAAAATTGAAAATTAAGAGGTTTTAAATTTTTTAAACCATGGTGAAAAATCATCATATGTGCCTCATTTTCATAATGTTGATGAAAAATTTCCTGACCTATTCGATTATATGAAAATGATCCTGTGAACATTTCTGAGTTAGGCGATATACCGTAAACGTACCGACCAAATGGCACAGTGGTTAAAGCTTTGGCGTTTGGATCGAGAGGTAGTACCGGGTTCGAATTCCGATAGGGGCAGGATGCAAAGGGAATTTTCATCAACAGATTAAGATCTGTGATGAAATGGAGCACATCTATGACTCCCTGTTGGAGACTCATGGGCCAACCCATCTTCCATGCCAGTATAGGCTGGCATGGAGCGATGCAATGTGCATGTGGTCATAAAATCAGACCTATAACCGTACGTCCTCGAATTGGCTGACACTGGGGTAAAAGTAAGGATGGAAAAAGCAAACCACAAAAGAGTTGGGAGAGACTTGGCCCCACAACAGATTGCAGAGATGATAAAAAATAATAAAAAACCGTAAACGTAAAAATGTCTTTAGACAGGTTATCTCATAGGGTTAATCTCATAGGGTTTTTTGACTGAGCTATCTGACCATGTAGGTGAGACCCCATGAATCCCGTGAATCTAATCTCTAGCACCGATAAAGAAAAATTGGAAAATAGATTGAAATGAAAAACCACAAATGTTTAAAATACGCCGAACAAGTTAAAAATTATCGTTATTAAATTCCCAGGAACATCTCTAGGATCGGAGATATTAAAGTACAAACATTGCCTAAAATAGCCTTCTTTAGAATTAAAAAACCTTTAGTAAATTGTATCAAAATTTTCTCGTGTTCATCTCAAATCGTTAGGAAATTGTTTGATCTTCACAACGTCATCATTAGAGACTCAGTTACATTTCCAAGATATGGGTTAAAGATAATCTATAAATGTTTCAATTTATGTGTTTTTTCATTGTAAATTTTTGGTACGTATTTCACAAACATAACCAGGCTTCTTAACATCCTTATCGGATTAAGATGAAATTAGGTCAATCCAAGCAAGTCATGAACATTTTATGAAACCGAACTAGCATATTTTTCGAAATTTCTAAATTATCGTACTAAATGGGTGGAATGGAGTGGAATGTGGCCAATTAGGGCGAACGAGCCAAACCGCTTTGGTAAAATGTACAGAAGCAAATGTGAAACATGATAGCACTGATGGATAATAACTCTTTAACCAAACTGGTCTTTGAGTAGGGTAAGGTACCATCTAGGGCACCCGTCTAGTTTAGTTTAGAGATATAAAAGGACTCCCAGGAAACTACACCATATTGGTTATAGCATATATTTAATAGTATCAATATAAGACAGTGCCTTATAAAGTCGTGTTCCAAAATTCTTTTCTATAAGGCAAGAATGAAGTTAGTTGTTTTAGTACAAGTTCGAAGAAAATTCGAAAACCAACACAACTAGTGAAAAACTAAAACTAAATTTAATTGCGTAGCTTATTTGTGAAAATAAAAAAGTAAATAGTACTGTCGTGTAATCGATATCGAAACGTTAAAACACGTCCTCAATTTATTTTTAGTGTAGTTTGTTAGTTGTTTTGTGTGAATTTTAATTAATTAAAAATGCTGGAAATATTGTATAGTTTACCGTCCTCAATATTTGAAGGTCTTAATTTAAAAATTAAACGTCTATCATGGTTTGTATCAGACACACATAGCAACACTTAACATCGTGAGCCTCACTCTCGTAAACTTTGATTAGTTTTACTTCCTCCTCCACTTGATACGTGTAGATAACTTTAAACGATTTTTTTAAATGGCTTTCTAGTAGCTTTTCACACCACACACCAAATTGGACATCAAAAATGATCGAATCAAATGTTTTTCGTTTTTCCGCGGATTCTTCAAGATACTGGATACTATCTTGTATTACAACTTGTAACTTATCGTTTAATTTCAATCCGAAATATTCAGTGGCAATTTATAACATAGCTGGATCTAAATCAAACGCTGTTACTTGTACATTGCGTAAGCATTGTTGAATAAAAGTACAGATCTCCACCGCCAAGGCCGATTACTGAGGTTGGCGGGTTTTTGGTTCCCTGAGCAAATCCCTCATCTAATTTAGCAAGCTAAATAAGATGCGTCCATCACTTCACGTGTTTCTTATTTTCACCACCTTTCACTGGCTTTAATTTTACCAAATCCTCAGACTGAACAATAATTATAATTATTACAACAAAATACAAAAATAGCTATATGGTTATGTACTTACTTGGAAGTTGGTAGTTGACACGTTGACAACATGAACGTTTTAACAGCTTAATTTACTTCGAATATTTTTTCGAACTTCGAAAAAATGACAAAAGTGACACAGTGCCAAAAAATCTAATCACGGAAAATGCGTATGGTAAGAAAAAAAGTACACGTCTGTCCTTTACACAGTGGGTAAAAAATAATAGGTGTGGGTTATCTTAAACAAGATAGTTCGTTATATCCTTATCCTACTTTGAGCTATTATATTTGCTAAATTGTCACCAACCTTAGTAGTGTAAATTATTATTTTCTCATACGGTAACGTAAGTAGGTTTTGTAAATATAAAAATGTTATTTTTAAATAAATAAAAAATTACCAATTTCTTCCTAGTTTTTAGGGAAATCTTATTATAGCTGTATAATGAGACGTGGCAAGCACTGCACGTCAGAAGAAAGAGGAATCATCACCAAGGGGAGATAAACGAAAACTACTATGTGAATGACAAACGAATGATGGTAAAAATTGCCAATATGGACCCGTTTGTAACATCAACAGAAATTAAAAACCTAACATTGGATGACTATAGTAGATTACATAGTAAGCTACATAGTAGATTACACGAGAAAAATATAGTTCCGCGGTCGGCCAGAAAGGTACCACACCTCAGTAAGAAAAACGTGGAAAATCGAATAAAGTTTGGCAAGCGTTATCGCGATCGGAGTGGAAAAGAAAACCTAAAAAATTGGCTCAGTGTACTTTATAAGTTACGAATCAAAAATAAATTTGTTTGGGTCCGACTCTAAATATTACGTGAGACGACCAACAAATCAGGAATTCAACCCAAAATATACGAAGAAAAAACTATTAATTACACTGTGATTGAATCGCAAACTTTTTTTTTGTGACAAGCTGGGCACCCAGGGGGTAAACCTAATTCAAGTATGCTGAATTCAACGGTGCTAGTTCCATTTCAAAGTTAGTCCCCATTTTTGAGATATCGCTTTCGACATGTTTTGATTCTGAGTCAAAAATTTGTCAAAATATACACTCATTTTCACGTTGATAGCTCTTGAACCGTTAAGATTTTCGTTTTGCTTTCTTCAGTAAAGTTGTTGCGCAGACCAAGACAAACAACTTTGCCGAACTTATCAAAACCGAAAAACCACACTTACATTCACATTTTTGTGTTATATTTTTTTCTTTTCACTTCGATAAAAAACACTTTTTTCATCATTCATCGTCCATTTTTTGAATTTAAATCGATTGAAATCGATCGAATAAACATCGCATCGACAAATTAAGATACAATAGAAACTATTAAAAAGAAAATTAAATCGATTCAGTTGATTTTATGATGATTTCTTCCTAAAAATTAACATTTTTCTTAGCTTTTTTAATTTTAATTTTCTGATTCGTTCGCGTCGTCGTCTTCGGGATCTTCTTCCTCTTGCAAATCCCAACAAATCTCATCCAAGAGTGCATGTAGCTCTGTGCCGCTGTACCTATGTTCAAGCCTTGCCGTCAGTTGGTGAAAACGCTCGCCCTGCCCATCGGATTCGGCTGGTGATTGTTCGGCGAATTTTTCCACATGGCAATGCAAAAAATGTATTTTCAATAACATTCGAACGTTTATATTATGAAAAGCGGTTAGCATATTTTCAATATATTTGCACCAATCAACGGATCGATTAGTTCCGAGAACATATTTTATAACTACTTTTACATATTTCCATGCCACAAGCTCTCGTTCACTGAGAGCATTTTCAAATGCATCATCTGTAATAAAAAACAAGATGCGAAATGAAATTTCATTTGATCAAAACTTAGATTCGATTAGATTCAAATACCAACCTTCTTTTATTTTCTTCCACTTAACCGTGGAAAAATGCGACGCAATTCGATGAACGCATTTCCACCTGGATTCCGAGGTTTTATAAAATGTTTAACTACTCCAAGCTTGATATGAAGTGGTGGTAGCAATATTTTTTCAATTGGCACAAGTGGTGCCTCAACGATGTTGTCGTATCGCAATCTAATGTTCTCACGTAAAGCTCAGTTCCATTCGTTGTATTGGTCGCTTTTAAAACGTGTATTCTATAAGCACATAAAACACATGTTTTTAGTGTCACCCAATTGCATGCCTCTTAAAAGGGCTATCACTTTTAAATCTGCACAAACTTTCCCTTGATGGTCATTGTATTTAATCAAATCAATGATTTTTCTCATTAATGCATAAGTGTGTTTGTGCTGAGTGCAATTGGAATTGAATTTTTTGGTAACGTGAAGGAGAACTAATATGCGTTGTGCATTGTGGATACCAAACCACGGATATCAGTGCAAAAAGCGAGTGAATTATTCTCAATTGATTTGAAAAATTCGTAAAATGACGATGACGATTTATTGCTCCATATCCGAACATTTGGAGCCAAAATGTTGACTTGTTTCAAATTCTTTGACAAAAGAATGGCTTGCCGCTGCGATAGTTTCAGACGTCGTACCATAATATCCAAACGATTTTGTGAGATTTCAATGTGATTGAAAGGCGCAGCGACATTTGATAGTTGATATATTGATGCAGATGTTTCTCCGGTTTCATCAGATTCAAATATTGGTGGTAAATATTCTTCAGTTGGATTTGATCTTTCCGGAACAGGAATTTCATCTGAATGCGGTAGCAGTAGTTAGTCATTTGTCGTTGCAGTGTATGTCCAAGAACCAATTTATTTTCTATTTGTACCGAGAATATAATTCAAGCACCCATAACATTGAACTGGATCATGTCCTTGTGGATCTATCCATATCATTGGGACACCAAATGACATTGCGGCTCCAGTATTTTGCCATCTATGCAGATGGAAAATGCATGCCGTACAAACAAACGAAGGCGTCCAATTTACATCACTAATAACATTTTGTGAAAAGTATAGTCGATATAAATCAGCTGTTTCATCACTTATTTTGCGGCCATTGCTCGTAATTGCAAATTTTCCACACACATAACAAAAGCACTTGCGTTTAAACCACCTATCCATATTATTTATTTCACCAGATTTCACAAGCCGATTTTCACTTTATTTTTTGTGTTTGTTGTATGGTAGTTTTTAGTTCTTACTTATTGTGCCAATTTTTTAACTTTTTTAGAAATATCGATTTCGAAAATAATCTCTTCTTCGGTTTATCTTTTACTACTATTACATAATTTATTTTGAACCTGTTTATATACTGTTGCTAGCTAGGCGCTGCTGTTTGGCACCTCCTTTGTTTTTAAGTTATGGATAATAAGTCGTAAATTTGTTGGTGTTTTTGTTTTTGTATATTTTCAGAGTGTGAATTTTGGCCGCAATTTGACTCATGACTCATGAGACATTTGTATACGTACGGTATACAATTGTCTCATGACTCATGAGTCAAATTGTGTCCAAAATGTATACCAAGATCTTCTAACCTGTCTCATTTCAGTTCTTTTTTGATTCTGTGCAAAATAGTTAAAGTTTTATTGAATTTAGTGTACCTATGATTTTCAGTTTTTATGTGTTGTCCGAAACTTATGTAACTTTTTTAAATTTGGTTATGTCATTGATGTGTTCTTTGTATCTTATTTGAAATGAGCGTCCTGTTTGGCCTAAGTATGTCGACCTCCAGTTGTATTTATCCTTACCTGTGTATACGGATCTCTGTACAGGTGAACCCATGTTTCTCTCGACGGTACAAGGTACGAGCAGGAGTCTTATGTTAGAAGCTTTTGCCAAAACTGACAAGACCCTGCCTTTTTGGGGAGCATGTGAGAAGGCTGGACCTACAGACAAAAGACTTTGTAGAAGTTGCATGGACGAAGAGGTGGAAGATACTTTAGATATCTTCCCACGTTCGTGTCCGGCACTATCATACAGAAGGCATTGGTATTTGGGCGTGTACAGTATAGCCAGACTTTCAGATCTCGCAGACTGTCGAGTGCGAAATATTTTGCGCTACGTACGTAGCTCCGAATGGTTTTGAACAGGGGAAAAAAGGAAATAGGATTCTGTGGTATCACAACGGGCAACTACTGGTCCACGAGTGCAAAAGCAGCCACTCCAACCTAACCTAACCTAACCTTGGCCTAAGTAAAACACACATATATGGTGGATGTGGTTGTTTGTCTTAACTTGCTGAAGAAAGCATAACGAAAATTTTTAACTCAAAGCTAAAATATGTCGAAAGCGATATCTCAAAAATGGGGACTAACTTTGAAATGGGACTAGCACCGTTGAACTCAGCATACTTGAATTAGGTTTACAACCTGGATGCCCATCCCAAGCAACAAAATGAAACCGAGATTTCAAAAAAACCTTTTGGTAATTTTAAAACGTTTATGGAATGATTTTTAAACTCAAAAATAATTAATATTAAATATATTGAACCCAGTTTCTTTAAAATGGTTACGAAACTAAATTTTTGTGGTGTTCAAATTCCATTATTTTAATAATTTTGAAACGTTTTCTATCCGTTTTATTGAGCCTCGTATAGTACTTTTTAGTTTTTTGAAAACTATCCAATAAGTTTTAAAAAAACCGATTTGAAACCGTAGTTTCTAAATCGAGTTTAAACGTGTTAAATACGTTTCAGAATCGGTATAAAAAACCAGTCTGAAACTTTGCCGAAGAGATGTGGTAGAAGCTACTAGATCGTATAAAAATCATAAAACAATTAGTGTTTTCTACAATTTGAGCGTGCTAGTCGGGATAAAATAAAAAAGTGTTATTTGTTTTAATAATTCAATTTTAGTAGTTCAGTGTTGAAAAAGATTTGTATTCTTTGGTGATAAAGTAAGTACATATTATAATTAGTGAAAATATAAAAGTTTATGTTCTGTGTGGTAATTTGATTTCCATTTGGATAGTAATTTATCAATTAAAGTAAATTAAAATCCAGAATTTAAAAGTGAAATGGTAAGTAATTTTGAGGAATATATCATGACCATTTAAATCTTAATAGCCTTCAATTTAACTTTTTGAATATAATTTGTTTCCCTTATACTTTAAATAGCCTACATGTCTTCTTTCTTTCGGGTGGGCCGAATTTTAATGGGTGTGTCAGAAGCATCTTACGGCAACTTATTAAAGGTGACGTTTTGGTGCTCTATTGATGGGCTGGCACAGCAGCAAAAAACGTTTTTTGTCATTTGGAGAAATACGAGCAGTGTTCGTGGCTGCCGTTAAAATCAAGTATCGTGAATATACCGAGCATGACAGCAAAATTTTTCTAAAGGAATATTTGAAATCTGCCAGTACCAGAATAGCCCGCGCTTCCGAAAAATTATTAAAATAATAATTGCCGTCTTTTAAATATGATTGAAAGAGAAGTCGGAAATCGAATTACGCTTATTATAATTTATATTATTAAATTCTTTATAATTTTTACCATTAAACTAAAACTGTTTTATTTCAATTATACTCGTACCCACAACATTATTTCGTGAAAATAAATTAATCACGCAAAAAAGCTAGATAGAGTTTTAATCACCATCCTTGAATCTTGTTACACCGATTTCAACGAATCTTTAATTTTCAAAAAATCTATGAGAAACGAATTTTTAAAATTTAGCATCAGGAAAATTTAGGCAGGTAACCAAATTAAGAAATATTCTCTAAGAATGAAAGCGAAAATTGGCGAAGATTGGGGGAAGAAATAATAAATTTGATTCATATAAAATATGCTATTTATGAAAAAGTTTAATAATTTGGTCCTATTAATGCAATAAAGGAAAGTGTAATTGGATTTTATTAATAATTTTTATACAACTTTTGTAAATATTTATATAATATTTCATTGATTTATGCACCTGTTTTATATAAAATTACATCATAATGAAAAATGTATAAATTGGGTTGCATGTTTAAATTTTCTTGACCTCAATATATGTAATCGTCGCTGTAAACAAAGTATTAAAAATTCATGTAATAACCACTTTTCGACAATTAAAGTTTCATTGAAACCGGTGCAACATAATTCCAGCAATGGTTTTGAAAACACGATCTAGTTTTTTGTTACTTATGTATTTAAAGTACCCAATTAAATAGGTTTATGAATGGATTCTATAAAACCAAAAAGTTCCAAAAACCTGAAAATTACACAGGGTTTCAACCGCTTTGTAAAACTTTGGTTTTATGTAGAACGCCAAAATTCCGCCCAGGAAAGTTTCTATAAAACAATGGTTTTTTTACCGCAGGTTTTTAAACCGATACCTAATTTTTCTAAAGTTTTTTTTAAACTAAATTTATTAGGTGTGTGCACTGTTCTCATACAACCCAAAAGTTTCAAAAACCACGATCAAACAAGGTTACCAGTTTGGATTCGTAAGGTGTCAGTAAAGGATTAGAAACTTTTTTTGAAACTTTTTAGTTTTAACACCACAGTTACGAACAAGCATTGAAACCGTATTGAAACCAAAAATTTTTACTTTGAGCCAAAACATGTCGAAAGCGATATCTCAAAAATGGGGACTAACTTTGAAATGGGACTAGCACCGTTGAATTCAGCATACTTGAATTAGGTCTACCCCCTGGGTGCCCAGCTTGTCACTTTTTTCAACTAGCACAGTGTTATGGAGGTGGAAGCATGGTATGGGGAAGTTTTTCCTGGTACGGTGTAGGTCCGAATTTTTGGATAAAAACGATTATGACGCAAGATGTTTACATCGATATATTGAATAATATTATTCCAACAGTACAATTATCCTAAACATGCCTCGAAGAGAGCAAAACAATGGTTTAATCAAAGTAAGGTCAATCTACTGGAGTGGTCGGCACAATCGCCGGATAGAAGCCCCATTGAAAAACTTTGGAATGAAGTTAAGACGAATATCGCGAACAGAAAATATAAAAATGAACAAGAATTATGGTGTCCTATAAAAGAGGCGTCGGAAATCATTCCAGTCCAAATGTGCCAGTCCACCAATGTCTCTTTTGCGAGACAGTTTTGAGGAACAAGAGGTATACAACGAAGTATTAAATGTGATTTTGTTTATTTACACCTATTATTTTTTTACTCAACAAAATCTTGAATCCTTGAACCTATGTTAAATTAATAATTTTTGGATTTAAAATGTTAAGTAGTGAATAAACTATGAAATACAATCACCCAATTTTCTTTAATTTTTCTAATCATCCGATAATTGCGATATTTGTGCATTTTTTGATTCATAACTATTATTTTTTTACCCACTGTATAAGCTATTTAATATATGGTTATAGTCTAATTAAAATCTATCAAATCAAGTTTTTCCCTTAGATGTGATACTAAAATACGCTCAACAAAATTATTCGTTAAAATAATTTATTGAGGTATTTCCAGTACGTACAGATAAAGAACTCTAAAGACATTTTCATCAAACTTTTAACCTTCATAAATCAAACAGGCGTATATTATATATGAGCCGCAATATATTGGTGGCCTTCATTTTATAACCGAAATTAATAAAATTCCGCCCACAATATCAATATACTAAGAATCAAAGCGAATATCGGTCTTACATTCCCTATCAAATTTTATTAGCCAGGATTTAATCTTATTGTTTTCGAAAAAAATATTACCCATTATAATCATTATTAGAGACTAGAGTCTTCACTTACTCTTTTTATTATTTCATAAAAATAAGAAAACATACTCGTACGTATATAAGAACAATATATGTACATTAAAATATTATTCAATTTTCTAAAATGAAATTTTATATTATATTTTTGTATACAAATTTCTTAAAGATCAAACAGATTATATCTTATTTCTAACAGAAAATATATTTTAATACGATTTACAATGATAAAAATCTTAAAGCTTCTCGTATTTTATTACAATATATATATAAGACTTACGAGTATACCTACCGTAAGCATATGTGTTTTTAACTGTATTTGCAATTTGCATAAATCGTACAAAGATTGTACATCTTCATCCATTATTTTTGTATATTTTCTTCATATTCCTCTAAGATTTTATCATATATACCAACATTTGTACGACAAACTCTAGTAATTTCCCCCGAAAAGCTTAATTTTTGTGATGATTTAAATAAAATTTAATCGAAAATTCTACTTGTTGAATGTATGTTTGTTGGTGTGTTGAATCGAAAAATGTTTATTCAATTTATGTTTTACATTACACAATGTTTACGAGAAAAGGAAATAAACAAGGAAAGCATTAGGATGCCGATACAACAAAAACAATGTCGAGTCATAATAAATATACTCGGTAGGTACCGTCAGAAGATTAATATAAAGGCATATATATGATGGTTCCAAGCGGTAAAAAATTAAATTTCGCAGAAAACTACACTCGTCTGTATGAAATGAAACTGTGATACACAGTCATCAACACTGTCAATCACACGAAACAAAAAACTTTTTTCAAAAATTGCTCATTTCCAAGAAATTTAAACATTTTGTGCTTTGCTTATTTTTCAAAATTAATGTAATTTCATTTATAGACTGACATTGATAAATTTGTTGAAATTAGGTTTTATGTTATTTGATTAAAGAAAAATTCAACTGTTGAAATAGATTACACGATTTTAGATAACAGTAATTTTACAGCAATCCCCCCATCAAATACTACTGTTACACGTATATTGATATTCAACGAAACAATAAACTTTAATATGCACTGAAAGAAGGATCCTAAATTTGCTTCAAAATTACAACAGGTTGTAATATAAGCGAATAAGTAAACGCAAGACTCTGCCTCTCTCGTGGCGGCCACTATTAGCTACTCAGTAAAACCAGGCTGACTTTATTCAGAACTTTAAGAAATTTTATTCTAGCTTATACATTTGTTGTGCAAACTGTGTCATTGACTATTTTCGCTTACATACAAGGTGACTTTTAAGTAAATACAATGAATTCGGCAGGTGATGGAGGACTCTAATCGGAACAAAAAATTATATAACAGCACATATCCTATCTGTAACCATTATATAGAGATAATACAACCTTGATTAAGTCACTTTGAAGTTCACTCATAACTGAAAAACCACTACCCACAAATTTCGTAAATAGTTTACCAAACACGGGGCCTAGTAAGGTAAATTGGTAATAAGTACACTTCACACTGAAAATGGTGTGAAAATCTTTAGTCTTTCAATCTTTCTTTAAAAAATGCGCATATTTAAAAAATTGCGGAATATTTTCAAAATTTACTGTAATTTTGAGGTGTTAGTCGTACTGGTCAGTTACCTATTTTCCGAACAAATGCATTTATAACATCTAGCTCAGACAGCTTGTTCAATAGTTCTCCAGATTTGGACTGGTTCTACATAAACTATCGATTTTAGATGTCCCCACAGTAAAAATTCTAGAAGATATAAATCCGGAGATCTTGCAGCCCATTCTTGGTTTGACCTTTGAACACCTCGACCTAACCATCGATCAACAAACATTATATTCGAAAACTCACGAGCTATTGTGCTGAAGTGAGCTGGAGCGCCATCATTTTATTTTCAGTGAAAACCATCTTACCTATAAATTGCGGAAATATTAAAACTTTTCTTTGAACCCATTGACAAAATATTAAACGTTTCATGAAATCGAGTGGCAATAGTTCCTGTACACGTTGAATATGATAGGCCTAAATATTCTTCCCTTAAAATTGTCCAAGTTAGCTCTTGATACACGTTAAGTTCACGAGCTATTTTTCTTGTGTTCGTCTTGCGTTGTTCGGCTAATTGTTACCGGCCTTCCTGGCACACTGCCTCGTTTGGAGTCCGCCCGCTATAAATATGCCTTGTTTGTACAGCATTTCCTGCTTGTACACCATTATCTGCCATTTCGGAAGTTGTATAATCGAACAGTGTTAAAAATAGTTAAACGATACGATACCGAGTTGTTAAATTATGAATTAGTTTATGTTAACATTAAAGCAAAATAGTGAGCACAATAAGGCTCACTTACTTATATTTTACGTATAAAACTATTGAAGCTAAGATGTTATAACTGCATTTGTTCGTAAAATATGTAACTGATCAGAACGACTGATCGAGTGATCGATAACAATTTTTATGGGACATCTAACGCCGCAACGACGTGTTGAAACTGTTAAAACACTTTATTTGAGTAATTGTTCAATTGTGAATACGCGGAGAAAATTAAGTAATATTTTGGTGTTAATCATGTTCCGAGCAAATCAACCATTCGGCGTATAATGAATAATTTTGAAAATTTGCATACACTGGGAGTTAAAGTAAAGGCTGGGCGACGATTAAGCCAACGCACACCAGAAAAGATTGATGCAGTGAGATAGAGTGTTGCTGAATGTCCAGGTACCTCTTATCGACGCGAAAATTCAATTGATGTAAGAGCTGCAGAAAATGACCATGAACGGCGGCGAGATTAGAGTATACCCAAAGACCAGTATACCCTCGTAGAGTAACTGTATGGTGTGGCTTTTGAGTCCACGGCATCATTGGGTCAAATTTCTTTTGCAATGCTGTAAGAGTTACTGGTGACCGCTGTCGGAACATGTTGGAAAACTTTATTGTACCCGAATGTGATCAATTATGCCTACAGGTGGTTCCAACAGGACGGTGCATCATCACACACAGCTCACCATACGATGCCAAATTTGCGAGCAATTTTCCTCGGCCTGATAATGTCGAAAAGTAGTGATGTCGACTGGCCCCTACGATTCCCTGATTTCAGCCCTCCCAATTTCTTTCTATGGTGGTACTTGATGGGAAAAGTACAGCAATAAACTAACCACAACCTCGATGTTTCAGAGTGTTCTTTACTAAATTAAATCTATTGTTGAACATAACCTAAAAATTTAATTTAATGTGTCTATTTATACGTTTTATCTTTGTCATTCGAACCTACGTAATAGAAAAACTTCGTATTTGCATACCAAACAATTCCTGGCTCTCTATCGGTAATTTTCTGATTTAGTTTTCATGGTAAAGAAAAAATGCTTAGACTTATTTTAATTTAGTTTGTAGGTTCAACAATAAATTTAATTTAGTAAAAAACGCTCTTAAGGACAATATTTGCCGAAATAACACCAGAAGTCTACGAAAATGTTATGAAAAATGTGCTTAAAAGAGCTTGCCTTTGCGCCACGGCCAGAGGCGGTTTCTTGGCCAATATTATATTCCAAACATAATATTAAAGACCATATTTATATTTCATTTAAAAGTTATTAGAAAATAACATCGACCTGGACATAAAAAACACCCTGACTTATTATCAATTTACCTTATTATTGGCCCTGTGGTTGATAAACTAATTAATTTGCGGTAAGAAACCGTTTATTTGAGAAATTTTAGTAGAATTTTTGAGTAGAACCTTAATTATCTCAATAAAGGTTTATTTTTGATTCAGATTAGTTTCGTCAGTAAATATATCGTTGAATGAGCTCCTATTTTCGTACTCCTTATAGAAAAATTTGGAATGTCCAACGTTGTCCAATGTCGGTAGCTTGATCTGACATAGTTGCAATCTAATAATTGTTGCTTCCTCCTTTTCTTGCAAGGAACCGTGGAAGTTCTTTTGAAAATATTTGATTGTGCATCTTCGTTTGAGCAATCTACGGTATCTAATGCATACTCGATTGCTGCAACTTTTTGATATATAATTGACGGATTAATACGTCCTGCTTTTTAAATAGCTTATTACTGCCGTCGTTATCGTCCATTGCGGTGCGTGACGATGGTCGTGTACCTCAACTATTCGTCTTCTCGTACTGAGATATTGATGAGATGGCTTCAGCGGCTGAATTGCTACTCGAATTTTATCGTTTATTGTTAAGTACTCCTGGTACAGCAGCTTTAAATTGGTTATACGAGTTTCCAAATAGGTTTTTGTTTTCTGTACTTCACCGCCTTTGTTGTAATTCCTTTGGAAGACGGTAGTATTGTCAGCATTTTATTGCTGAATATCTAGTAGCTCCTTCATACTTTCTGTTGTTTTAACGATCGAAAGCTTTGTTGGTTTCTCTGTCTCTTAATTGTTGTATGCCGGGTGTATCTGGCTTAAAGGACCTATGAAAACTGATGAGCTGAGGTCTCTGCTCTGATTTTGTTTAATACTGATTATTTATATTACCTCTGGTGGGGCTTAAATAATAGTGAGAGCTACGAATCTAAAGGTCTTATTTATACATAAAATGTCTGCTGTCTAAACAGTTTATATAAAATGGACAATGTTTATATAATTTCTTTACTGAAAATGTGAAAGAAGAGAATAAGAGATTACGCTACTCGCCGCAAGTGACGGCACTATCGAAAAAGAGAATTTATTTTGTTATTTAATTACTAGCGGAAATTCATTTTGTATCTCTTTTATTCGTAAAATAAAACATCCCAGCGTAATAAAATTTTGAAAGTGGTCCAAAATGAAAAATTGATTCACCTCCGGAGTAAAAGAACTCGGTAAATGAAATCTTGAAATTTTACAATATTCCGTCCTTCCGCTATTTCTTATATGTGTTACATGAATTACGATGAAATTTGGATAGTAGCATTGGTCAGGGATTTTAAAGTGAGTTTTTGCCAAAATTCTAGGATCTGTTCTTGGCCATTCCATAATCAATACTTATGAAAATTGGTTTCTAGATTGATTTTTGATTGAAATATAAATTTGAGATGCAAATATGGTATCTGTACATTCCACACGATTTAAATGGATTTTGAGCTGAATAAAAATCGGCTATTTCTGAATTAATAATTGTAAAATTTTCATCGCATTCAGGGATAATTCGAACAAGATTTATTAATTAGAATTTTCACTATAATTTTTTGATTTTCTGCGGCCATATTAGTTCTTGGTCGCAGAAAATCAAAAAATTACAGTGAAAATTCTAATCAATAAATTTTGTCCGAATATCCCTGAATGCGATGCCAATTTTATAACTATTAATTAAGAAATAGCCTAGTTCTCTCCAGCTCAAGATCCATGTTAATCGTGCTGATACCATATTTGCAACTAAAATTTATATTTCAATCAAAAATTAATCTAGAAACCAAATTTCAAAAGGATTGGTTATGGGATGGCCATTAAGCCCAGCATGAACAGATACTAGAATTTTGTCAAAAATTCACTTTAAAATCCTTTACCAATACTACTATCGAATTCCTTTACTTCGGAGATCAATCAATTCGTTGTTTAAGGATCACTCTTAATATTTTATTCCACTGGGATGTTTTATTTTGTGTAAAAATAAGATACAAAATGAATAAAAAATTTCCGCTGGAACATTATATTACAAAAGAAATACTCTTTTGTGATAGTACTGGCACTTGCGGCGAGTAACGTAATCCCATATTTTCCGCTGTCAAATTTCCGCTATCTTATACAGAAGACTGATTGTTCTGCATGTATTCTCAACATGTGTTGTTGAGCCAACACGTTTCATCATCGGGATAATGACTTCGGAGAACCCTTAAACCTCCGATTCCCCAACAAATGTTTATGTCGTCTAATGCTCTGATGTATCCTTTAATTTAGGGTTTTTGGGGTTGATAGTAATATTTTTCTTTCGTGATGAGTATCACGACAGATTTATTTTTAGACTGACATTAAAACATGGCTGTTTTCTTTAGTTGACAGAATAATTTTTGATATAGAAAATTGTATATTTCTAAAGATTTTTGGGCTGAAACTTGCACATACGAGTAGTCAATGTTTGTGCATTTTGATATTTCCATAGAATTTTTTGGGTTAAATTTGAGCCATATTCTGTTCTTACATCGACTGAAAATTAAGAAAAATACCCTCGAGAGGATTCAATTATGTTTAAAAGTAAATCCCACAGAATAATCCCGCACATTTAAAATTTGAAAGGTAAACATTTATTAGCGATTTCTTAAAGGTTACAGTTCAAATTAATCAAATAAGAATTCCGACTTAACAACATATTTTTTACAAACACAGAAGATATAGGCTATAATTAATCAATTTTTCTAATAAACATTTAATTGCAAGAAAATATTTATGCGAACAATTTGATTTTAAATGTGATGTGAAATTTACATATTTGATTAACTCTAATTAAATAAGACAAGTTATTTGTATTTATTTCTTTTATTATTGTAAAATTTGCTTTTTATTTTTGAATAAATTTATAATAATTTGATGTCTAAATAGAAAATGGAAAATTAACAAAAATCGTTTATAATTAACGTGTATAGATAAGAGATATACAAGAGAAAATTGTATTTTAACTTTTATTTTTTACTTAAATACGAACATTTGTTTCTTTAAGTAAATAGGGGGGTGGCAAATCACTGTAAGTAGGTATACACGAGTATATCGTACAAACAATTTATATTTTATGGGTGGTACACTACACAAAACGATTATTGTTGGTTTTAATGAAAAGTTTCTTAATTGATTTGAGCTAAGAAGATCCTGAATAATGCTGGTACCATTTAAGTACATAGCACGCATACATTAGAGAGATCCGATCATCACGTATTCAATTACCACAATCTATCAATAAAACAGGTATAGTGTATTGATAGACATCAATTGAATTAAAAAAAAAAAAATAAATAAAAGATAAACCTATTTGGTAAAATGAAAAAGAAATTGAAATCTTATCCTAGCGTATATAAATGATAATAATATCAAATCAAATCAATTCAATTTTATAAATGAGAAGTTTTCATCGCAGAGTACCAACAAATAATATACGAGTATTACAATAAAACCTGAAATAACCTTTCAAAAGCATCATCATCGTCGTCATCATCCTCACACAGCGTACAATCAAATCAAATAAAAATGGAACCGACAAGAGTTTCCATTGTTATTAAAAGTAAAACCAAATAAACATCTCGATATAACAATTGGTTTTCCAAACGAATGATTTGTTGTTATTTAATTTTTACGATGTAATCGAATAATTATTTTGTAAGAAGAAAATGCTTTTTTACGTATACGGGAAAATTCAAAATTGATTTGTTTTCTTAAGAAAAATCCACACCAGACAAATGCGATGGAAATTCTTCTCCGTTTTATCGGAGGATTATTTTACTGAAGTGAATTTTCATTATTTATTTATATAAAATTATCGTTTTCGCAGTTAGTAAAGGGTGTTTTTTTAAGAGGTTGCCGATTTTTTTTTTGAATAAAACACATATAAAATTATGAAATGACCAAAATTTTTTTTTATTTGGTAGATAATTTTTTGGCATTTAACATTTAAACACAATTTCTGGCATATGGCTACCACGACTATTTTTCACAAATGTCATTCTGGAGGTCCAATTTTCCAGCACTTTTTCAAGCATTTGAGGGCGTATGTCAGCAATGACACGTTGAATATTGGTTTCCAAAGCGTCAATCGATTGAGGTTTATCCACATAAACCAATGACTTCACGTATCCCCACAAAAAGTAATCGAGTGGCGTCAAATCGCACGAACGCGGAGGCCAATTCACCGGACCATTTCTCGAAATAATGTTGTCGTTGAAAGTTTCTTTCAATAAGTCGATTGTTTCACGTGCTGTATGGCAAGTGGCACCATCTTGTTGAAACCACATTTCATTCATATCCATATCTTCAAGATTTGACAACAAAAACTCATTTAACATGGTTCTGTATCGATTTCCATTCACGGTAACGCGTCGTCCTTCCTCATTTTTAAAGAAATATGGACCGATGATCCCACCAGCCCATAGACCGCACCAAACAGTACATTTATCAGGATGCATTGGTAATTCTAGAACGGCGTGTGGATTATCTTTGCTCCAAATGCGACAATTTTGTTTGTTGACGTATCCATTTAACCAAAAATGCGCCTCATCACTGAAGAGAATTTTACGGTAAAAAAATGGATCTTCGTTCAATTGATTTAACGACCAATCACTGAATTCACGGCGCAAACGATGGTCGTGTGGCTTTAATTCTTGCACCAATTGAATTTTGTATGGCACCAAACCCAAATCTTTACGTAAAATTTTCCATAAAGTCGATGGACAAAGTCCAATTTGCTGAGCACGACGACGAATCGATAAATTGTCGTTTTCTTCGACACTGGCCTCAACGACAGCAATATTTTCTTCTGTACGAACTCTTCTCATTCTTGTCGGTGGCTTGGCATCCAAAAGAGTGAATGTAGACCGAAATTTGGTAATTACGTTCTTTATGGTGGTCTCTGACGGACGATTATGTGCACCATAAAATTCACGAAGTGCTCTATAAACATTTTTAATTGAACACTGATTTTGAAAATAAATTTCCACGATTTGAAAACGTTGTTCTGGAGTTAACCTATTCATAATGATTTGCCAAACAATACTGAGTAGAAATGCCACTTTGAGCTGTCAAAACAACTGTCATAAAATAAAACGACATCTATCGGAAAAACAAACCTCCTAAAAAAACACCCGTTACTAAAGGAACTGAATTTAGAATAATTTATTGCTACACTCACTCCGAGGATCTGTGTCGAAGTTAATATCCTGTATATTTGATAAGACTCCTTGTTTTAGTGGTTCAATACAAGTTTTAAAACTGGTTCATACAATTTCTTATTTAGACTTCATTACAAAATTTATAACAATATCTGACAATGTATTATTGATTTTTTGTCGATAATTTCTTATCACTGTCTTGCCATTCCAAATTTTTGGTTATATGGTTTAAGCTTTAACATTTTGGATGGATATGAACACGTCTTAACACTTCCGATGAAATAAATCGACCTTTCGTGACGGGAAAGCAATATATTTTCAATTGTTTTATTTAAAGATACACAATTATTTGACTTATATAAGTGTTCTCATAGAAAGTATCACAATGTATCCAACATAAACAAAATATGAGAGAGAGAAACGCTTCTCGGCGAATGCAAAACTCAAGAGAGCTACGATTTGGAGCTTTTTTGAATACTAAACCCCAGAAAATAGAACACCAAATACAACGGAAAAATATAGATGGGTAGATCATCAATAAAAGCTAACTCCATAAGACTGGCACCTGGCTGTTTAGGTGTTGACTAGGGAAAACTTACGATGGATCATTCTTTGTCTATGTTCAAAACAGATGTGTATTTTGCCCGTTCTCTTGTGTGATCTTGCTAAATATTTGGCCCGATAAGTCTATTTTCGTTCTTACTTACATGTTTTGAAGCCTAACGGATCTTTAGAGATAATTCCCTCTCTATTTTCCTATAAATAACTCTCCCTCTTTTGTCCCTTAAATTAATTTCATTATTCATTGAACTACGGTGCCTTGTCACTAGGAATATGCAGGATCTTTCCTTCGAAATCTCTTCGAAGGCGCAATATTTTGGGGTTCAATTAGTAGTTTTATTACTGCTTTGGACAACTCCTATCTGCCCTTTATCTAGAATTAGGAGCATGATAGACTGACTCTCTTAGTTCTCAAGGTGGAACTTTAATGGTTATTCTCAATGGAGTAGAGAAGAAAACGATTGAGCGCTTTTTACTCACTAATACCACTTACAACGGTGCAGATACTGAGTCTCTCCTCACCCGATACTAGGTTACCTACTCGCCAAACCGTAACTAAATTTTCCGTTACTTGGGGTAGAGCCGCGGACTAGGGAAGCGAGTTTAAGCACGATAATACTTAAGTGTTAAGTGTGGCCAATGTAACTCACCTCTGAGTAAACCTTTGAGTATAATAAAAATTTCTTAAATAATTGAAATTATTTACTCGGCCTCTACAGAGGTGCGATCCGCACCGAGGTGTACGAAGTGGTTCTAAATTAGTATTTATTAGTATATAACCAATCCTACTGGCATGTGGCTATGCTCGGAAATCTCTGAAACTTTTGTTATTCGAGAGAGAATATCTTTCATTGGCATACCAACTTCTTAAACATTTAATTTTTTTTATCTCGGTCTCTGCGGATTGCACAGAGGTGATCGATGTGGTTCTGAATCAACATTTGAAATAAAAAACTAATTTTGTTTAGCCACGTGCTTGGAAATCTCTGGTGTTTTTGTTATGGTGATCTGAAGGGACCGAATTAATTGATTTCAAATAACAAACATTTTCAGAGAGTTCAGAGCATATGGCTAAGTAAGATTTCTTACACCAAATGCTAGTTCCGAACCACTTTGATCACCTTTGTGCGATCCGTAGGAGCCGAGAATATTTTTAAATGTCTTGAACATTTTTTGTTACACTCAATTCCCTCTCGAATAACAAAAAATTTCAGACAATTCCGAACATATAGCTTACTTACCAAGTAAGATTGGTTTCTTACATCAAATACAAATTCACTACTCCTTTAATCACCCCTGTGCTATTCTCAGGGTGTTTTGTTTTAAGGGATTTCATTTCATAACTTTCACTTAAAAGTTTTGCTAAAAATTAAATTTTTCCCATTTATGATGTTGAAATATTTGTGTTTATAAGAAATTTCCCAATTTTATTATGAAAGTAGTTGTATTCGCGAACAATCCACGTCATCTATACCTCTGTCTTGATGATGATTAACGCCGTTGTTGATTCCACTATTTTCTGTGATGACTATCATCGTCGTTTAAAATTGCTTTCGTTATACTAGTATTCTCTTCCACATTCAATTTCCAATCCGTATTGGAGGATTACTTGATGCGGGCAACATCCACAAGTGTATATCTCTGTAGATAATAATTCGAAACATACCACCACCACACCCTATGTATCGCCTCAGTCTCTCACTTTCCGTTCACTTCCAAAGCGCTCTTGTATCATACACAATGTCGCTGCTCCCCTTAAAAATTGTATTGAGTCCTTTCGAATTGCGGTACGCAACTTGAGCTTTTCTTTTCCGCTTTGTGTACAACCACACAAATCTCTGGCGCTGGTGATGTTGCTTTCTTCTACGGTTCGATTTTCGAACATTCTTCGTCATAGGCCGTTGGCTCATCCTGTTGTCGATTCTTTCTCTGCATGATCATATTCCGGCACTTCTCCATCTCAACTACAATGCATGCCAGCTGTAGGTCTCTTCGTCGCGGCCTACTCGATCTCTTCAGCGATCGATTCCTCTGCCGTACTCAGTTGCAACAAACGTACTGGTCCCTCGTTTCTCGTTTTCACTTGCCAAAAACTCTCTTTGAGCAGTCTTGCACTATCTGATTTTGAATTGAGCGTTTGACTCTGATATTGGTTGTTTCGTATGTTCTCTGTGTTTTCTTTATTCCCGGCCTCTGTTTTCACACTAGTTTTCTTGTTGCGTTCCTCGAGAAAGAGGCGTACAATCTCGGATGTAGTGATCTAACTTCCCGTATCTGAATCATCTTCTTTGACTTTTGATATCGCTTTGATCAAAACCTGACGGTTGAAATTCTCTGTGACTCCAATAGCTTTGTGTCAGTTGTTTAAACTCCTCTCTTATTATATCTATATCTCCGCAATATCATCACTTCATTCATTATTTTACCTCTAGTATTGGTTCTCAAATGAAGTTTCAGATGGTCGTCCTTGTACTGATAAACGCATCCACTGTTAGTACATTCAACGCATGCGCAGGTGCATTGCTTGCTCTCTCTTTCCAGGTCTTGCAGGCTCCTTCAACGTAGTTGCCGCTTGCTTTGTAGTTATATCCTGCATAGTTCTCTGAGGTGTGGACCGTCATACCTCAGATCAAGCCCAGTCATGAATGACCCTCTTCATAGCTCCTTTCCAGATATGTGTTTCAAAGAAAGACTTCCACTTGCTTAAGTTTATTTTCCATATATCTCCTTTAAACGGCCGTCTGTTTCTTCCCTGTTTTTGTTTGTTTACCTTGTTCAGTTCGGAGTTCTGCAAATTGGGCGTATTTTTGCTCGCTGTGCTGGTCTATTTTTGCACTTTGCTGTTCAAATTTGGCATCGAATTTAGCATTCATCTCTTTCAGTTGAAGCAAGAGTGCCTTCATAATATCTCTCATGTCCAAAGATGGTTTCTGTTGTTCATTTTTTACATCTTTCTTGCAAGGCTAGAGTTTCTGTTCTTTGTTTGGAGTAACTAGCAGCATTCCTGATAGTCCTGGCGTCGGTAACGATTGTCGCGATCTACCACGACGACTATGGCGTATGTACTCCGATTAGGTTCGAACTTGAGACCGTTGGATTAATGACACTTGGTACACTGTACAATTTATCAACTAGACCTCCAAGTGAATTCGTAGCAATATTATTAATTCAAAATTTCACAATATTAATATTTAATTTATTTTATAATTACCTTTTATTGCAATCTTAATGTAATGTGAGCAGTTTAGTTCAACAGTTTATAGACTTTGAACATACCTGCCTAAATTGTTATTTATATAAAAAAAAATTGAATGTTTCTCATTTGCATACTAACCCTTCAAGCACTCGAAGGTACCGTACAGTATTAATTGTTTTTTTAATTTGGAATTTCAAACTAACTTTACTAATTGACATTAAGATATATTTGGATGAGTTAATTGTATTTAATTAAAATATTTGAATGAAATTTGTTTATGCCGCGAATCTCATGGCGTCCAGTAAATTTTCATTTATATCTTATCAACAGTGGTGATAATAAAATGCAAATTTGTTCAAATATTTTCATCAAACATTTTTCACGATATATTATCTGCTATGCTAATGGAAAAAATACTTTTCATCAGTAAATACGACAGTTAAATAGATTTAATTGATGATTGCAGTCGTACAACTATAGTAGTAGATTAATTTGGATTTATCTACATTTCAATTTAATTAAAAATATATTTGTCTGGAAAATTAAATTAATATTTGTGTAGTCACATTTCTAATTGATTGAATTTATATTGTAACGTGACAGATTTGTACAGTGTCAGTATATGGCTAGACTGAATTCAATCTTTCTTATTACTTGTTCTTTCAACATGCAAAACATTAATTTTTCGTACATAATTAATGAGCAAATAGAGCCCTTACTATTTCGAACAGTATATTGTGGACTGGAGGATGTAACAGGCTATTATTATTTTCAATATGATTTCAAAAATTGGTAAAGCTCTAATTGAAACTGTTAAAGTTTATGTATGAAGTTACGCAGTTGCCTGCCAAATCGAGGACGTATATGTCAGATTTTGTCATTGTTATGTTCCATTTGCCCCTATTGGGATTCGAACCCGGTACCTCCCGATCCAAATGCCAAAGCTTTAACCACTGTGCCATTTGGTCGGTATGTATGAAGTTGTTTTCCGAATAGTAAATCCGCCTGGACTGTAGAGATGCCGAATTTTGATTCAATTTGAAGTAATTTTCTTTGAAATTTAATCTGCAATCATTTGTTTTGTAATCATTTTTAAATGCTTTATGTTTTTCAAAATACAGTGCGACCTATAACTATATAACCACTCGTTTTTTTCAATTGTTTTAAAAAACTGATTTAGAAAATTTCAAGAAGCGATATTTAGTAACCGACATTTAACAATCAACTTTCATAATGAACCGCGCACGAGCGCGCGATACTCATAAAATGGCCACTAATACTGGTATTAAGGAAAGAAATATTAAATAAGCGACGTGAAGTTGATATCTCGATTTTTCTCGTTCGTCTTGAAAAGGTCAGAAAAATAAAACATAAAAACACTCTCATACGTCTATCATGACAAAGTGAACGGGCGCCTAAAAAAATCATTTTTGCAATTAAATTTAAATACGGTAAGGATATATAAATAATAAACACTTATTACGAAATAGATAGTGAACGTGTTGTATTATAAAAACCCGAATTTTACAGTGGTGACCCCGACGTGATAACGCCAATGGAATAAATGTAAGTAAGTATGTAATTCGTCATGGAAAAGCGGTTTCAGGATTCATTTACTTTGAAAAAAAACAGATTTTTCAAAATTGCTTAGTTCCATAACTATAAAACCACAGTAGCCTTTGATTGTGTTTCTCACGATATGCCTAATAAAAGAATAAATATTTTAGTTGTATTGAGTTTCTCAAATAACCCAGTGCTGTATACAAATAATGCCACGTGGAAAATACTCATCGGCCGAGGAAAAAAGCAAAATTCAAGCCCTTTTCGGAGAAGGTTTCTCTTTTCGGAAAATAGGCAGGAGATTAGGCCTCATGCAACGGTTGCAAATTATTTAAAAAGTCCTATACTACTTAAGCGACAAGAAAAACGGGAGGACCCAAAAAAAAGATGATTTGCCGACAAATACGAGGACTGGTTAAAGCCGCCAATAATTCCACGAAAACTATTGAGCGCCTGAAAAGCGATTTCCAGTTAAATGTGTCCCAAAATATGGTCCCTCGGGGTTTAAAAAGTGTTGGCCATATCTGAATTACACAAAAATGAAACAATTACCAAAATTATTTCCACGACATACACCAAGCTGCACAACGTGAATTTGTTAAGGTAATTATGAGGCAGAACTAGTCAAAGGCAATTGAAAAAATTTACTATAACTAGCCAATATTAATCAATAGGTGATTTTTTCCAATTCCATTCCATACTATTGGAGGGATCTTAGAAAGCAACCAATGTACTTCTCACAGCGAAATTTTGGTGGTGGAAGTCTAATGGTATAGAGGGCGTTCTCTTCTGTGGGTACGCTCGATTTAGCCTTTTCGTCAATTAGATGAATGGCGCGGAGTACCAGGGGTCTTAGAACATCACCCCTTAGCTTACTTGTACATTCATCAAGAGGAAAACTGGATTTTTCACCAAGATAACGCACAAATCCAAATACCGTCAAAATACCAAATCTTAGTTTGTGGAGCATTACACACCAATTTTTGATTGGACCCCGCTTGTTCTCCGGACCTAAACCCTATAAAATTTTTTTGGAGATTATAAATTAGAAAGGTTTATGAGGATAACAGACAATTTCAGAGGACCAATGAGTTGAAATTAGGAAGTATATCTAACAAGATTCTGGCGTTGACCGAGACAAAGGAGGGCTGACGGCATATCATTTTTTGTAATTTTTATGCTGAATGCTTTTATTATTATTTAAGTGTATTTCGTGGCCATCCTCCATTTTGCATGATTATTATTATTATTTAAAAAAAAATCCAGAAATACGAGTGGTTATATAGTTATGGATCGCACTGTATTTACCAAAAACCGAAAGCGGTTTAATGAAAGCTATCACTACCGGTGAACCGATTTCGACCTAAAATCACTCGGATCTTCCAATTTATATGGAGAAAGCTTAAGTATGAATTTTCATTCCTATCAATCAATCGGTATCAGGGACCGAAGGTTTGTTTAAAACCAATTAAAATTTTATTTTATCAAAAATTGTCATTTTCATTTTTGAAACAATTATTGAAAAAAAAATTAATGAAGTACTTTTCAAAATATTTGCAAAAAGTGGGAACACTGGGGGATGATTACTATACAAAGTATACTATACTATACTTTGTATAGTAATCATGAAAAATTTTGACCTCAAGATTTTTAAGTAGTTTTCAAAAATTCTCTTTGTGCGTATCTGTGTGTGCATGTGTGGAGTCGTGCAGACTAAATGTTGTTGGTGCTCTACAGCCCAGATGGTTTGGCTGATCAAGAAGAAACTTCATTCGAAAGCTTTCTTCATAAATTCGGAGATCGTAATGATTTTTAGCTGAAATCGGTGCTACGGAAGTGACAGCCTTCAGTGAACTATTTTGTTTTTTGCTAATATTTTGAAATGTATATCATTCATCAAAATTCTAAATTAAATTTAGAACAATATCAGTCCAGATCAGTTCTCCAAATTTTACCCGGACATGACGATTTTTGACGAAAACTGGTTTTATAAAAAATCGGCCCTTGTACAACCCACATGGATTGGTTGTTCGGGATGAAATTACATAAATTGGGATTTCCCAGTGATTTTCACCGAAACGTGTCCACAGAATGGGGCAGGTTCCATAGGAGTTTTTTCGGTTTTTGCAAATATTTTGAAAAGTATACAACATTTACGAAAAAAAAATTTAAAACAAAACGATTGTTATTTAAATTTGTGACTAAGTTAGTTCAGATCAGTTTTTGAATTTTATCGAAAATGGCGAGTTTTTATAAAACACAACTTTATTTCACCAAAATTCAGCATTTCTACAGTCTAGGCGGATTCACAATGGGTTAAAGGGGCATCGGTCTAGAAGGTAATTATACCAACCTAAATGTCCCCTGCTCGTGGTGCTCCCTGCTAATTAAGCAGAGGCTCTGGCTACCGAGAAACGGCGGGAAAACCGAACACTGAGAACCTAGAAAATGATGTTCTTTCTACAGACCAGTGCCAATTTCACTGGTTAGATTGGTAGCAGCTTCAAAAACTAGTCCTTAATACAATGAGTTTACAACAAAAAGGAATTTTTACCCGAGTGGTGCCCCAACTGCTCAGTTAGTTAATCCACACTCTAACGAGGCCGGCTCGAAAGATTCTAGGGTGAGGAACCCATTGCAATGCCCATTCGATCGAAGTTCAAAAATATCTAGTTCACCTAGACTGAGTGAAATAGAAAAAGTTGCATCACAACTTAGTAATGAAATCTCAGCTAAGTTAAAAACAGAAAATGAGAATCTGAAGAAAACCAGACTGATAGAAGTTCTGAAAACTCCTCTTACTAGCTATAACGAAATTAGCACACTTACCTCTACTAACGCAGATTTCCACGTGGTGTAGAAGCTATATATAAGTGGCTGGATAGACAAGAAGTTACGAATGAGATTACATCAATGCTATACTAATCAAATGAATAGAACACTAAGAATTGTTATTTGGAACGCCAATGGATTACCACAGCATGTTCCAGAAATTTTTCTAAGCTTAGAAAAAATAGATATCATAAATATGTCTTGTATCAGGAACTCATTTAACAGAAACCTCATTTATTAAAATACGTAACTATGAATGCTACCATGCTATTCATCCAGAAGGAAACACTAGAGGTTGATCTGCCGTAATTATTAAAAGAAATATTAAACATTATGAAGTACCTGGTATTGAAGAAGAAATTATGCAAGTTAAAACCGTAAAAGTTGAATCAATCAATAATAGGGTTCTCAGTATCTCCTCTATTTACTGTCCCCCACACCATCAGTTAAAAAAAGAAGACTACAGTGGACTTTTTAAATCAGTAGGACGAAATGTTATCATCGGCGGTGATTTTAATGCAAAGAATACCTATTGGGATCTAGAATTACAACCTCTAAAGGAAAATAATTATTTAATGCTCGCGAGAACAACTGTGAATTTCACTCTGGTAATAAACCAACAGAATGGCCGGGTGACACACGTAAAAGACTAGATCTGACCACTCACCTGTGGTCATGACCCTCTGTACAATGATAATAGAAAAAGATAACTTGTCTAAATTAACAAACAATAAAACCAGTTGGAATTAGTGGTAGAGCCAACAAATCTCAGAGAATCAATTAGAACCAAGATGCAGCTTGAACATGAACTAGAAGCATTCAATAATAATATCCAACAAGCAGCTTGGGAAAGTTCACCGATTTCTCATAAGGATACATAACTCTCCTTTGGAGGTCAGAGAACTAGTTAAAGAGAAACGGAAAGCTCGTAGAACTGACTTGTGCTCCGCAACACAAAAATTTCCTCAATTTTATGTCCAATAAATTAAAATAACTAATAAAGGAAATAAAGAACAAAAGCATAAATAAGAAACTTCAAAGTCTTTTTGTACGGATGGGATGGATGGGAATGGTAGGATGACGATTATTCGCGTTGGAAAGTAACGTATGGGCTAAAAAGAACCAAAATGCAGGTGCCACCAATCAAAACTGATGACAGATCCTGGGCTAAAAGTATCAATCAGAGAGTCTCAGATAAACAGCAAATGGAAATACAACGGTCGTAAACAAAGTAGATGATCTTAACATAAGACATGTGACCTTATTGAAACTTAAAACTGAAATCAATAATAATTTAAGTATCAGATATAAAAGCTCCAGAGTATGACTTTATTATTGGACAAATTGTGAAAGCCATTCCTGAGAAAGGATTGCGTAAATTAGTTAAACTAATTAATGCATCCTTCAGATTGAATTATGTTTCACGTCAATCGAATGTGGCTGAAGTAATTATGATTTCTAAACCAGCTAAACAAGGAAACGTTAAAAAATCATATAGACCGATATCACTACTTCCGGTCATATCAAAAATATTTGAAAAACTGTTGCTAAAGAGACTCAAACCTTTAAAAGAGGAGAGATATTTAATGCCACCACTAGATGTAGCTCAAGCTTTCGACAAAGTTTGGCACCAAGGGCTTGAATTTAAACTGCATCGATACCTGCCTAACCAATTTTATCAAATTCTTAAATCCTACATAGCAGATCATGCTACATAGCAGATCGACACTTACTAGACAAATTGGAAAACGAGTACTTTGAACTGAAAAGAATATCAGCAGGTATACCACAAAGTAGCGTACTTCGGCCTATTCTATGTATTCTTTATACGAGAGACTTACCGAATATTCAAGGTATCGAATTGCAGACGATACAAGCAACAAGCAAACTGCAAAATGCAATCAATAACTTGAGCAACTGGAAAACATGGCGCTTCTTATTAAATGAAGCCAAATCAGTACACGTCAACTTTATAAATCAAAATGTTAACTGTATTCCCATGGTTCTCAACTTAAACCAAATTTCATTGAAATCAAGGTTTAAAAACCTTGGGATGACGCTTGATGCTAAGATAATATGGAAAGAAAACATCATGAAGAAAAAAGAAGAGGAAAATGAACTGGCGCATGAGTAGAAATTCTGAGCTCTCAATACTCAACAAATTTCTTCTATACAGGCATGCTAAAACCTATATGGACCTATGGTATCCAACTTTGGGGTTGTGCTAAGAAAACAATGTGCAAATGGTATATCCGTTTTATGTTGGACACCACCAATGAAGTGAGAAGACTCCAAAGGCAGAAACCGCTGGAACTGGACAGCTCGAATTAGAATAAGAAATTATTGTAAAATGAGTAACCAATCGGTTACACATCGTAAACGGAGAAAATAATTTAAGATATATAAATTACTAGATGATCTCTGAATCAGTTGTAATATCTAAAAAGTTCTCCCCATTTTACAGCATCCCATTTTGAAAATGCTCTTGTGTAGTTAAACAAAATCGTTTTTCTAAAGTTCTCTAATATTAAATACGTCGGAGTTTTAGATTTTGCCTAAGGTTTAAAAATTAAACCACTTTTTTACTTTCTAATTTGACGGCAACCCTTTATAAATTATTTGTTCATTTTGTGGTTTACGCAAAAAAGTATATCGTAAAATGCGGTTGTCTGCGATAATTACTAAATAATATAATTATAAATTTAACATAGATTATGATCTCGGATGGAAACCGCAGATTTGATTAAGTTGTTATCAAATTATAATAATACCTAACTTATAATTTATATGCTTTTGCATTATGTGTTACGAGGTGATTTAGATTTTTTACTGGCGGCACCAACTAATGCCACGCGTATAATAATATACGCTTTTGGTGGTTTCTAACTGAAAAACTGCACACATAATTTATTTTTTGATTTTTTTATCAAAGTTTGTACTAAAACGAAAATTACAAATCGACTCTCGGAAAATTTTTTATTTTCCTCTTAAAATTAAATTATAACGAAAAAATTAAATACAAAAACGACATTTTCATGTTGCTATAATAAATATTTTTTTCATTTTTCTCATTTTCATTTCATTTTCTGTTTGCTGTTTTATATTTTCGAAAATAAAAATTTCAATTCTTGTTCAGTTGTAGATGAACTTCGGTTACGATTAGAACAGTAATAATATCTTTTACGTTATTTTATTTATTTATAATATAAAATAGTGAATTTTTAGTCAAATCCTAAATTTTGGCAGTACAGTGTTTATTTATCAAATTGTTAGATTAATTTAATTTATAAAATTGTGCGTGTGAGTTTTGTGTGAATTTAATTGCAAAATTAAATTTAATTTGCAAAATAAAAGTTTTATTTTTACATTTTGAGTGAACGTCGCCTGATCATAATTTAAAAAGAAAAAAAACTTAAGAAAATAAAATCAAATTAAGTGATTTTTGCAATAATATAAAATTAATAAATATAAAGTGATGGCATACTCCTGGGATAATCGTGTTAATTTTGTTGTCAGATATTTATATGGTATGTGATTAATTATACTAAATAAACAATAAAGAGCTTTGGGGAAGAATAGAAAATTCATTTTTCCAAATAATCGTTTACCACCTGTTCGAATGATTTGTGATACTTTAACCTTTGAAAGTACATTTTGTAGTTAGGTTGGTTTAATTGAATTATTTGATATTGTTTCAAAATACAAAGCAAGGTTTTATGTTGAATTTTAAAAATAACATTTAGACAAAGCAAAATTGTTGAAATATTTTGAGATAAAAGTTAAATATTTCAAAAATTTCTTAGCTACGCACGTCAACATTTTAGATGCGATACATTTGTTATTTGCAATAAATCTAGGGTGCAATTTCACTCAATTATTCAACAAATTTAATTTCATACACAGCACACCATTCTAAGCACATACTCCTACTATATACAAAAAAAAATTGTTCAATCACCTGATAAAGACGTGTGGGTTAATTTCATAAATGATAACAACATTAAAGACATTTTTACGGGTATCACAAAATAAATTTTCCAGGTAAAATCTTCGTTCGTATGATTAATATATAAAGATTGTGTAAAGACGAATTATATGCCAATAAGAACGTGATATTATTTCCGTCTTATGATCGTTACCAAAAAATAATTTTTTTTTGGTTTTCGAAACTAACCGGTACGACCAACGTACCAAGATACATAAAACTAAGCGACAGTTATGATTTTTATTATTCATTAGTTAATAATTTATTTGAATCCGTGAATTTATTTTCTCGTAATGTGGGTGGAAAATTTCATTTCTACCTACTGCATGTAGACGAGCAATATATGGTTGATATTGTATTCAGTATTCTTCTTGTTTTATTCTGTTTATCAAAAAATAATTTTGTTTTTGATGTTGTTAATAAAAATTCGAAGTAGAGGATTTCCCAGGAATTTAAACATATTTTTCCAAAATTTCCAGGGTAACAATATTCCTAGATTTATGTATTTTATTTGCTTGTGCCAGCGCTTTATGTGAGCATTTTTCGTGTTTTTCGTGGGAACATAATTAAAACAATTTTTCAGTAAATAGATTTTTTAATGTGTAACAAGTGGTTTTAAAATAAACGTGGATTTTTGTTTTATTTTTACGAGAAGAAGAATAATAATAATAAAAGAAAAACCGACTGAGTTTCCCGACGCATCGTAAAGTAAAAAAAAACGTATTTTTAGCTAAGTGTAAAATTTAGAGTAATTTTCACTTAAAACACTGTGTACTAACCTTTCAGACAATCATATGTAACTTGTTATTCAATATGTGCTGTCGCAGCGATTACTAATCGGGTTTCTGGGGAACCTGATTGCACCGAAAAATGTTTCTTTAGCATTTTATGTAGGATTCGATTCTATATTAATTTAGCATATAAATTGACTCAATTTTTTTGTCAACGGTAACATGTGCATCTAATTATTTCAATCAAATAAGTATTCCACTCAGGTATATATTTCACTCAAACATATATTTCACTCAAATATATATTCCACTCAATAAAATATTTCACTCAAATCAATACTAAACATTTGGTTAATGTTTCGATTGATATTTATTCTACTTCTAATTTAACCCTAAACCGTTTATAGTGGTTTATTGTAAAAAGTAGAAATCGTATAGTTTCAAACCTGGCTGCTCTTGTCGGTAATATTAAGTTGTGTTGTGTAGTCAATAAGGTCGGGTTATAGTAGCCTAATTATAAATTTCGTTAACAATTAAACTTTCTTTAACTTTTCTTGCCATTTTTGTCATTATATTTCGGGATTTGCTATAGTTCTTGATGGTTTAACATTTCTTATATGCATAACACGCGTCTTCAGAAAGGGACTTATAATATTTATTTCTGGCGTTCAATGAAACCACCTGAAAGGCCCGCAATTGTTCATGGTTGATGTATCGTGGCATACATAAAAAAATTTTAATTTTTTCAAATTTGTCAAATGTTTTAAATTTCAAACACATTCTCAACACGTTTATTAAACATTTAATCATTTTACAGTAACAAAATTGAATAAAACCTCATAATGGTTGATGCTGGATTGTGTACCAGTGTCCGTGGCACTCTCTTCTCTACTGACATTTGTTTAAAATACATAGTTATGCCTGTGCCCTCATTTAAGCAGATCTGCTAAAGGTCAAATTTTCATTTTGAATTTTTCAACCCCCATTTTTATTAATTTCTTCAAAAATTCTGCTTCAAAAAGTTGAAGACCCCCAATTTATCCCTAGGGGCGCCATCTAAGCCCCGTTGCGAAACACTGCTGTAGACGGAACACGAAGCATAAATAAATACAATTTTAGATATAGCAATCGAAATGCATCATGTTTGAACGAGAAAAAACGAGAGAAGTTCCGATGCAACATCAACAAACGCGAAATTCAATTAAAGCAATTTTTGAGGCGGCTCCTTAATGATTTGGGCCGCATTTTCCTTTGGGAAAACTCCTATGTGTAAAATTTTGACTCGAATGAAATGCAAAGATTACATTGAGCTGTTATATGAAATTTTAATAGATTTGGTGAAAATCAACCAACCTCGAATTGGATTTTTCAGCAGGATCAATTGGTTTAGAGAGCGACAGAACTAAGTTTTGGGCTGGTCTGCACTCTTGATTTAAATCCTATAGAGAATTTATGGGACAATATGGCATGAAAGGTCTATGATAATGGGAAGCAGTACAACAACTTATTTGAGTTGCATAAAACCGTTGTACAAGCATGGGAGCACATTTACGAAATGAAATTGTAAGGATTGGTTAATTCCATGTCGAGCACAATTTTTGAAGTAATTAATAAAAATGGGGGTTATACTCATTATTAATTATATCATTAATTGCAAATACTTTTATTTTTATTGATATTATAACCTCACTTTATTATCAAAAAAAATTAAGGATGGGAATTTCGCGGAGTGTATATTTCACAATATTTTTTTGTAACAAAATTATTTATTTCTTCCCATTCTTCCTCTAGAGTACAACGCCAGAGAACAAAAATAAGGAAAAACAGGGTTGCCATTACATCCTCCTCTTTAACCTTTAAATCGTCTTGTTAAAGATTAAACAACAAAAAAAAATCTATTGATCTCGACGACGTCCTCGACGTCTAATAGGGTTGGTAGGTAATGAAGTGCTGCCTCCGGAATACAAAGTTAGTTCCGACATATGGTACTTTAGTAATAGAGTTTTGTCACGGTCGCCGGTATCCACTTCATGCGTTGTTGAGTTGACAATTCATACGAAATGGCTCATCACGATCGGAAGCTAGTTTCTTACTAAATTTTTTCGCTGCAACGCTTTGAACGTGGGATTTGGGCAGTACTAGGTCACCGACTTTAAATGGTCGATGTAGACCTTCAACCACTCCTTCGATAAAAGCGGTGCTTTTATCAATGACTTCACATATTATGGTATTTATTGCAAACCCAATATGATTTATAAATTCTTATTGATTTATTTATTTATTTATTCCTAATCGGTCACTCAGTACGAAGATCTTTAACTAAAATTCCCAATTGAGTTTTCAGGTCCCGATTACGGCGTTCCACTGAATTGGCCTGGGGATGATACAATGAGGTTAGGTTAGGTTAGGTTTCAGTGGTTGCTTACTGCACACTTAGGCCAATTTTTAGGCCCATTGTGATACCACTCATTCACTCCACATCATTAACCCACCTACTTCACCTACTCACACAACTACAGTATACCACCTGCACATTCCAAGCTCCATGTCAACCTGTGCATTCACATGGAAGGTGGGTCGGCGCGTGACACGGAATTCTGCACTCCATCAGAGGGTCTTAGTTGTATTTATTAGCATCACCGATCGTAATCGATGATGAAAATTCGATTTGCATCTAGCCTCTGATGGGATTCGAACCCAGCACCTCCCGGTCCAAGTGCCGAAGCTTTAACCACTGCATCACTTGTCCGGTCAAACAATGAGGTTAGACTTTAATCAATTCCTAAACAGCACGTAGTATGGTAAAAGATTTCGCTCACAAACTGCGATCCATTGTCTGAAATGAGCCGCGTGGGTGGTTCTTAACGTAGGAACACTCGACAATCAAAGTTTTTGGACAATTCAGACCAATAGTTTCACCCACCGTGTGGCAACACCCTCCACTATCACCAAAACTTCCATTCGTTGGGCTTCACCCTTATCGGGGTGTTCAAAAGCCCGCTGGGTTTCTTATTTTAAACTTTATACTTCTGATAATCTACACAATTACGACAGAAATCGGTAACAGAAAGGCGCATTCCCGGCCAGAAATATTTCGCCTCAATTTTCAACAGAGTTCGGTCAGAGTAGTAGCTGAGGTTCTTCGACTTCTTTGTTGTCATTTTCATGATTCGGATCGTTCACCTCTTCATCTTCCACCTGCATTCGTTTTAACTCAGTTGGTCCTCGCTGGGGAATATCAATCTCAAAGGCACTGGATGCGAATAACTGTTCGGATGTGGTAGGTGGTTAAGACAGCGTGTCAGCAGTTGTTAAATTAATTGATTTAATTAACATTACCTACCTGGCTAAGCGGCCAATGGGTGATTCCGTTGTCAGTAGTCTCGTATCACCTTGTAGTAATACAGCACCCAACGCATAACAACTCCGTCATCACGATAAACGATTTCTTAGGATCCATTCGAATATAAACGTTGATAATCCACGCACACTCGAACTTTGATATTCTTCTCAGGCATCATACCTACAGGTTCAGCCAAAGTCGACTGACACTCTTCGATGACATCGCGCTATCAAGCAAACAATTTTGTGTTATAAAATTGTTTACGGGATCCAGACATTTGATATGATGGGACGGCTACGGGAAGCTCAATCGGATCTTTCATCTTGATAACATGTTCGATGAATTCTTTTGGGTCTCCTCCTGGCTCAAAACTATCGGAGACAGATGTTAGAAATCTTTCGCTTGACGTTTTTCGTCCGCCGTTATTCTCACGCCTTCATCAAAGCTCGATTGTTGCAATCTAGTAAAACAGGTTGCTGACACGTGTCGAATTAAGGCAGATGCTTGCTTTTGAGTTCGTCGTTAAACCAGAATAGCCGCTGTCTGGAATCGTCGATAACAATTCCACCATCCATGATAAAAGCAATCCCCAGATTTATAGTTTGTACTTCACCATCGGGAAAAATAAGACACGCCGTTGCCACAATTTTTAACCCAATCGCAATCGAAACGTCGCACTGAGTACATGGTATACTTTTCCCTGTCTCACTTGACCCATCCGCCAGCTTAACATCAACATGCATTTCGCTGCACGGCAGACCTTTTTTTTAAGATTTCTGGACAATGAGATACTCGCGATACTTGCTAGTGATGCTGTATCTAGCAGGCCCATTCCGTTGTTGTCTAAAAGGGCGATGTTTTAGATAGGTCTGTCCCGACATTTCAAATCGGCCGATTTCTTAATATAAGTATATCCCAGACTAATTTTCTTTGCTCTTGGTCTCTCAAATTAATAAAGTCAGAATTCTTTCAATCAGCATAATTTCTCACTCGTCGGCAGAGCTTGTTACTACTTTCGCGAGTAAAATTGCTTCCTTTAGATCGGTGGATGAATGGGTTAGTATCTCTACTCAAATAACGGAGTAGTAGAGGAGTAGTATCTCTACTCAAATTGCGAGCTCTACTTATTGGTTAAGAAATGGCAACGATCCATCCAACATGACCATAATCCAAAACTTCAGCCAAAATGGATGTAAGAATCTCAATCCAGCTCTACAATCTAAATTATATCATGATTCATTAAGAATCGACCAAGTTCTATTTAGAATACCATGTCTAACCCAACAAACATGTGGTAATGTGGTTGTTGTCGTGTCTGTTGAATATTTAAGGTATTTTCGTTATTTTTTCATTTGGTTTAAAGCGCCCCTGTTTAGATGCGCCCAGATGTTTTGATTCCTTTGGATCCACAGTAGAGTTCGACTTGTATATACATAATTTTTTAGGATGTAGAACAAACTTCTCGAATTTGTACATAATCGTCGCAGAGTCCGTTTAAACGAGTGCCCAGTTCTATGTGAAAAAAGGATGACCAAACTCTGTCCAAAATCGAGATCCACAGAAATTTCACGTTCTTGCTTTTCAGGTTGAGTTAACTCGAGTCATGATTCCTCTCAGTCTGTGGAATAAAGTTTTAGCCCTGTTGCATATTGGATATTGGGGCATTGTTCGGTCATATGTGGATGTTATGTGTGGATAGTTTCCCTCGATATCCCTACGTTATGAAGATGCCAGACATTACTACCAAATCTACGGTTCGCCCGCTATAAGAACTTTTTGCAATGTAAAGGTTGCCAGAAAGCATTGTAAGGGATAATGGGACAGCGTTTATATCTGCTGATTCACATACAGAGTTATTTCGACGCAATGGTATTGATCATTTAACAATTGTGCCTTTCCATCCTTCGTCAAATGGGAAGGCAGAAAGATTTTGTGAATTCTTTCAAAACCGCCACGAAGAAGCAATTAGGAGATGGAGATAGTACTGATCACTCGAACCTGACGTTCCTTAACAGTTACCGATGTTCGCAGAGTGCTGATGAACAAAATAAAAAATAAAATCTCGGAGCAAAAAACTTCATGGTCGGCAACCAAGGACTCTGTTTTCTCTCATGTATCCATACTCAATTTCAACAAGGAATAGATGGACAAAGTTCATTGTGGGCGAGTCTGCTTTCATGCGCGATATCTTATTTGGCGCGAAGCGGATTGAGGGAGAGATCAGGCAGGTAATTTAGTTACACAGGATGGTTTGGTGCGATGTCATTAAAACCAAGCCAGAGCTCAAATACCCGATCCTGATCCGTTCATTGCTGCTGGAACTTTGAATAGTTAAAATCTATATCAATTATTGTGTGGGGTTGCTACAGCCACTCTTAAGCTGGTGCGCTTTGTCACATTGGACTAAAAATAGCAACGCACCAATGGTTTATAGCGCTATTAGGAGCTGTTTAGCCGTAATAGACAGAATTGTTTGCATCGGTATGTGGCAATGGATGAAACATACATCAAACAATACACTCCGGAATCAACTAAGTGGTCAGCAATCGGGGAATATCGGCCGGTTTTGGCCTTCCTATCTGTCTCCCAGCGACTCCAATGAAAGAGATTTGCATCAAATGTTGAAGTTATATAGCCAAAACAAACGTCTATTTGTAATTGTATTAAATAAAATACACAGAAATTATCAACAAAAACACGCAGCTATTCATATGGAAGTCGCAGTTCAAGGCCGTTGAAATTTTATTTTTTTTTAATGGTAGGAACTGCGCCATGCTTTTAAATATAAATTTACTTTAAATTGATTACTTTTAAACAATTAAATATTACACAAAATACTATAAACAAACTCCCTATTAAAATCACAACATGAAAAAACTGAAATAAAATGTCTAAACGTTTTGACAGCTAGAATCAAAAAGTTTCTCGGGTATTTTTTGTGATAAATGAGAGCGTTTTATGTCAAAACACTTTATAAAATGTCGTGATATTTTGTATCATCTTTGTCCGACTGAACACTAAGAATTTGTTCTAATTTTTGTTTTTGTTAGTTTATTACAAAGCTAGGACATATGGAATTCGTTAATTTTAGAGAAATTGAGAAGAAGTTTGTCACATTTCAAATGAAACAACCCACAGATCAACTAAGTACATAAGTAAATTGCAAGTTTGGCATATGTGTAATTGATTGATATGTGTTTAACATTATCTAGAATAATATATCCAGATATGAGTTTACATACAACCAGCAACGTTGTACTGTAGATGAGAATAACAAAAAAATAATTATTCAAATTTGCCGAGTGCCTGGTTGAATAGTGCGCCCTTGTTTTGAAATTCTGGTTATATCACATATTCTGAATGAAAGTGTGCCTTGTTAAACGAAATGTGGTCAATAAATTCTATTGAAATGGCCCACAATGTTCATTTTTCTTATTTCCCTTGAAGCAGCTCTGTAATATTATTTTACTCTATGGTCACATTTATAAAATATAAATGTGAATTTGTATCAGCATTGCAATTTTGCCGGATGATTAAATAAATACTTAGGGCACATACTCTAAATTTATCGGCAAAATGAGAAATATGTAGCTTGTATTGATCATCCCCCCTTGATAAAACTTTGAGGTAAATGGATTTTTATGTAAAAGTATTTTATTTACAGTAGAGGGTTCCATTTTAAAATTACATGGAATATAAAACATAACACCGAAATTTAGGATACTCTAAATTTATAAATGATTCCCTCGATAAAAACCTTTTAATTGAAACTTATGACTTTTAATTTTCATGTAAGTATGCACACATGGTCGTATTAATACTGTGTAAATGTTAAACACATCCATTAAGTGTGTAAATGAGATAGCGAAAAGAATAAATTCCATAAATTAATCATCTTTCGTTTACCCGAACTCCAACATGACAAATTGCTTAATAATTTTACATTGACTATGATATCTATAGAAGAATATTTTAGGTTGTCGGTGGAAATCCCACAACTGTGATAATAATACTTGAAAATTGTAACGCGGTGAGAAAATTTCGTTATTGTTGTATCCGAGATTTTGATATCTTCTGGGATTTTGTATTTCTTATGCGAAAATACACAAATACAAAATAAAAGCAAAAATAAAAAGATTTTCTTTATCATGAAAATGAAAATAACTTTAACATGTGACATGTTTCTGATGAGATAACTTATCATCAAGAGTTTGGGATTTATATATAAGTGGGTTATAAATTTTTTAAGTTAGAAAAGTTCGAATTGGAATTTATACCTATACGAGTGAAGAGTGGAATTGGTGTCAGATTTAAGTTTATAATGCTTGCTTATGCTTAAACCTATTTAAATTTGCATACGCATACAGTGAACATGTAAATAGTCATACCAAATAATTTTAAAATAGCGATTACATTATTTTATTCAAATCTGGCAACATACCAGACATATTTTAAATATTTTTATATGTAGGAAAAGCTAAAGATACTCGTACATTATATTGTCTTTGAAAAATTTCATTCATAAAAATTTGCAATATTTCCGAGATATTTAAAAATGTATGCTTATTTTAGATAGCGATCAAACTTTTAGTCGCGTGTTTATTGAACTTAAAATTATTGTACCAACATTATTTTGTTTCCCAACAGGATATGCAATATTTCTTGTCTTGTACTTATAGGCTGTTCATTTTAGAACTAACTTTGATCTGTATGAAGTATTGAAATCCTGATCGAAATGATAAAAAATGAGCCCCTACACCATCTTACCTTTCGCCGAAAATACTGTCATAGGAAATCATACAGCAAAACCCTAAACCACGATATGGCTCACAACTTTTGTTTATGATACCCACACACTCGTGTGAGATAATTTTCACAATATATCACTTTAGTTCGTAAATCCACGGTTTTGATGCTGATAGCAAATTATTAGTCTCATTTTGAATATGCACTGTCGTGTACCATAGAAAATATCTCGCAGAATGCTACAGAGTTAGCTGAAGGTACATTAAATTACCGTTGTCCTGCTAGAAGAATCATGTAATCAGCAAAATATCTACTCTCGGGGCAACATATAATCGAAGTATTTAAGTTTGTACCGATTGCAATTCCACCAAAATAATCCTCGCTATCGGGGCCGTTAGCTGAAACTATTTTCTCGTCAAAACCTAGGATTATTTGTGGCCGTTGCCTATCGTCATCGTCACTAGATCGTTGTTTAAGTTATTTACTTAATAGCAGCATTTTGGTTTATCTGGGGGAATTCTGTACCAAGGGGTCAATTTATTCAGATATTGAATGAAAATAGCTGCTTTCCGTGCTTTCATCAATTTTGCCTCGCAACTTGTTTCATTAACCTTTTCAATTGTTCGTTTGAAACTATCTCGACGAACGCTAACGAAGTTACGTAATGCAGCACATTTTAACGCATATTTTTCACAATTGATGTCCCTTTCGTTCTTCTACTTCCGTCTAAAAATTTTTGGTTTGTTTTTAGTATTTTGCAATTAACCAAATATTACATAGATTACTTAAAACATTACAACAGCTGAAAAGGAAGAAAATTGGAATCTTTGTTAACGGAATTTATGTAGATTTGGATCATGGAGGCACAAAATTTTATGGGATTGGAAAATAGCTTATTAAATTCCATCTCTCACCCCAAACCGAGTAACTAGCCTATCCGAAATGCCCAGTTACCACACCCGCTTAGTTACCGAAAGAAAATTCGAGATTGATCGATTTAATGTCGAAAATTTTTCTTTGGGGAGCCACAGCTTGTGGTAATTCATGCCACCGGAAAATTGATAAATACATTGAACTAGGTTAGGTTTCAGTGGTTGCTTACTGCACACTTAGGCCAATTTTTGAGCCCACTGTGATACCACTCATTCACTCCACATCATTAATCCACCTACTTCACCTACTCACACAACTACAGTATACCACCTGCACATTGCAAGCTCCATGTCAACCTGTACATTGACATGGAAGGTGGGTCGGCGCGTGACACGGAATTCTGCACTCCATCAGAGGGTCTTAGTTGTATTTATTAGCATCACCGATCGTAATCGATGATGAAAATTCGATTTTGCATCTAGCCTCTGATGGGATGCGAACCCAGCACCTCCCGATCCAAGTGCCGAAGCTTTAACCACTGCACCACTTGTCTGGTAACACATTGAACTAACTTATTGCTAAACTTTGTCGTGTAGTATCAGTTCATCATGTCTCTCGAAAATGCAAATGTATGCCCCCTGAAAACAGATACTGCGATACTGTATTCTAATCATCCTAGCTGACCCAAATTATAGAAATTCCACCCCGGTACTAACTACTACCATATATTCGTTCCCTATCAATTTTCCTTCCTGAAATGCTATCAGGTCATTGGCATTTTACTTACCAACCATCTTCCATTCTAAATCTTTGAACTCGTACTTGTTCGATTCTAGTTTTCTTGCCACGACACACCTGACAAACTTGAGCTTCGAGTTATAATTTTCTATGGCATTATCGACAGTTTAAAATTCGTTTTTAAGTCCCCCACTTTAAAATTACTAATTTTTGACCTGAGATATCTATGTGAATATATATACACCTTTGCGAAAAACCGGTTCATGTGTGCTTTATGAGGTTCCTCGCCTGAATTATTAGCACTGTTTCATTGTAAAGAACCCGTCTCTGCACGACGCATCGACGTTGATTACCTGGTTATATCTATGAAAGGGGCCCATATAATCTACCGCGGCCATTGCCAAGGGCGCGTTGGCGTTTTTTCAGATCCCATTGGTACTCGATATGCATAATTTCGATGTTTGTCTATTTGAAAAGCTTCATAGTTCCTAACATAGGCTTCAACATATTTAGCCATACGAGGCCAATAATACTTTTCTCTGATCCTACACATAGTTTTGGTGAATCCCATGTGAACTGCTGTGAGCATGAATTATTGCAGTCTATCGGTATTTTGTTGGCACTTAAGCTGGTGTTGATTCTTCCCCGGAAGAGTTTGCAATGGTTATTTAGTGGTTACACTGTCCCTTATTATGTACGTTTTGACGGAGACTGTTTAGGTCTCGATATAGACAGCTCATTTGTTTTACCCCTTTTTCTTGCCTCGTCTTTACTGTGCCATTATGTTATTAAGTCCAGAGCAACCTGGTCTTGACAGCTGATGGAAAGGTCGCATAGGTGCTTTATTAGTGCTCGATAAGTCTTGATTAAGACCTGGACGATTTGGTGATATTGCTACTTCGGTGTCCAGTTTGCTGACACTTTTCCGTTCTTTCTTCCAACGAAAATACCAATTTGAAACGCAAATTTTCTTTGTAGGTAGTTGGAGCCTTTTAGGTTGTCCGCTGTTTTTGGTGTAATAAAGATGCATTTTTGAAAATATCAATTTTAGCTTCTAGCTTCTTGTATTGAACCAGCAGGCGACAGACATCTTATTTTGTCATTCGTCTCGTGTCTGCAGAGTGGCTGGTAGACGAGAAAATTGGGGCGTGGGATTTCGTCCCAGTTAACGGTCAGCCAATCATTTTTCATTCTGCTGTCTACAAAATTTGAGCTTAAACAGTCCGTAGGGATATTTACTAATATATCCAAGATGTGGTTACTTCTACTGTCCAGTTTTAGGCCAGTCAATTTAACTCTGATGGATGGTTGCCATGCAGTATGATTGATGAGAAAAGAACATCCACACCAACAGAGCCTTTTGCGTTCTGTTGACTAAAGTGTTCCTTTAGCCATTCAACCTTCGGCGCACGTGTCTCATATAGGATTGAGGATTGTTTATCGGTGTTTTTTCCTCTAAATCCGTTACATCACTGGGTCACCATGACTAGATTGCGTTTATAGCCGTTTAAATAGTATTGAAACGATTGAGGCTCTATGTATGTTTGCATTATCGCTTCTTGATCACAGAAGAGCTCGACAAAAACCTCAGCACATCAGATTAATTTATATAGCCAGAATAACTCAAAAATTCAGTGAACTATTATGAAGCGGATTTTCCACAGCAAATTTTCTCTAAAGTTCGCAAGTAAATTCGCAAATCCCAATTCACGAAATGGCGGAGCGCCAAATCCAATCAAATGAATTAATTATAGTTAGAAAAATCCAAGATTTCTCCAGAATAGTTAGATTTCAAATTTCGAAGACATTTTCTTAGTTCAAGGTAAACGAGTTAATCTGTTTCAAAGAAAAACTAAAGAAAATGCAATAAAGGAAAATTTGCGGGTCAGACAAAAACTTGGAGTTGAAATTGTGCAAAATTTATTTTTATTATGATTATTCATGGAAGTGCAGATTGTTCGTGATGGCTTCGGTATTTGAGTGATCGCATGATTACATATTGAATACAAGGACAGAAAACTGCGCAAGATACTTGTCTACAACTGGCGGTAGCCTTAAGAGCAAATAAAACGAAGAGGACTTTTAGAAACTTTTACAAACCCTAATTTTGAATTAGCCTTGTTGATTTCGGGATAATGACACCTAAATCTAGAAAATACGAAAAGGACGATTACGACTTCTTGAAAAGTTCATAACTTTATATCTAGAAATTTTGAGACAAAGCTTATTCAAGGTACACCATTCACAGAAAATATTTAATTCCTGTTGTAGTTTAAACAAATCGCCATCCTTTCTGATCTTGTAAAAGATTTTTCCATCATCAGTATAAATCCAAAACTCACAATGTTTGAAGCATCGCTTCAGATCATCCATGAATGCAATAAATAAGAGAGGTCTAAGATGGCTACCTTCTGGGACGCCAGATAAAATATTTATATCTATAGGTATGAAAATGTTATTAAAAAACTGTCTTCCAGTTTCGTTACAAGGCATGATCAATTTTATCGAATGCTTTACTAAACTCAGTAAACACACTACTTCAACACTACCACCTTCTAATGCTAAAGTCAAAAAGTTAATGAAACGCTTAATGAAACTGTATTTCCGAATGGAAAGAAACCAATCCACTTGCCAAATTCAAATTGAAGAGGAACGTATTTCCCTTAGTATTAGATACACTTTACTCCAAATAATCGCCCACAATATAATTAACGAAATACAACTTGTAACGTGATTATGAGTATCAGAAAAAATTTAAACAAGAATAAAATTTCGGCGACAGTTGGTAACAAAAAACTGCTAATAATCATGCACAGTACTTATTAGGTAATAACAAAGTTGTAGATCTAATTAACTCCGTGGTCCTTTTCAATTACTCCTTAAAGTACAAAAAACTTATGATAAAATAATTAAAAATATGCTAATGTTTAACTACAAAAATCTCCTAATCTAATTTAATGTTACGTGATTTATAGGATTCGTGAATAAACTTAACAGCATAATGTTTATTGACTTGATTCGTTATTTACATTACATTTCGAAATTTAATTACATTATGTTCGTATACCCCCAAAAAGGATATCGGTTAATTGGAACACAAAAAATATTTTTTAAGTAAAATAAGATAAATAATACTTGGGTATATTACCCAGATACAAGAGATCAGAATCCTAGCTGTTTTCTAAACGGTGATTTGATACCATTAAATGTTTAATTAAATTGTCATTCGATCTTTGACCTTTTGTATGTGTAGTGTACGGTGCGGTGCACTCAAATATCATAACACAAAAACAAAAACACCAAAATTTACATTTAACCTTTAAAAAGTATGTCCCACGTGAAAAGTTCCTTTTTCAACATTGAAAGTTAATTCCAGCAAAGCAAAAACAAAAAATGTATTCCTTTTACTTAAAAATTAATAAAATACGACATGAAAATGGGAAAAAAGTAAATAGCTTCGGAAAAACGATACCATCCTGGGTAGGTATCTGTTTATGTTTGAGGCGGAAAGGGTGTGGTTCTCGTGTAATATCCCCAAAACAAAACAAAAATTTCAATTATAAATAAACACAAAGTAAAAATTAGCATTACGAGAATATATTGTGTACTAAAGACAAAGCTTTCTGTTTATCACCGAGCTTTTCTTTTTATATTATTAAACCGCAGACAAACCTATAACCACACAGAACCAATTAAATATCCCTAGCTCTCGTCCCCCTCCTAATTATAACATTACAATGTACGAGTAAATATACGGCTAAATCAGACTAATTAATTAATAAAACAACATTCACTGAAATCATTGGAAATTGATAGGTTTCCTTTCCAGCAATTACATAATTTTCCATACTTATACTCACAAATTACAATTGAAAACAAATAAAATATAAATCAGTAAATATAAGAAACAGAAATAATTACGAAAAAAAAAATTATTTCGTTTTAAGGACTTCTTCTGGTATAAAGCTTCCGTTGGCATTTTCTGTGCTTTGTACATACATTTTATTCTTCATTTCAATTTAATTCAGAGCGGATATAGGAAAACATAATTTTACTTTATTTTGTCAGTTGTTTAAGTCAAAACAAAAATTTTATGTAAAATCCTACAAGCCAGCAGGTTAAATATATGTACACAAATTTATTTATGTTCCTTACCGAAATCAAAATACGAATATAATGTCATTGATATTCAAAAATAAAAACTGTGACAAGTTAAATTGTATATGGGATCCCGAAGTATAACATATTCAGGTATATACGGTATAGCTACCCAGTGGATAACTATAATGGGCTACGGTTTTGAAATATGCTGGAAAATATGGTTATTTCCTTTGGTATAAATTTTATTGTTATACGTATTTAGGCCGTGCACAGTTATACACAGGCACACAAAAAGGTAAATTATTGAGGTATTAAATAATTTTTCCAAATTAAACCAATTCAAGCAGAAGTTTATTGACCACTGGTGGCGGGTAATTTTTGTTAAATGGTAATTGGGTCAAAGTATTCTGTTGATTCTCTGTATGTGCTTATATTTGTGGCTTGCTACTGCGGCGATACTGTATTTTATTAGGTTACAGGGTGTGAGGTTGAACTGTAGCTTTTTTATATTTAAACAAGCGCATACATTTTTCTATGGGGCATGCTTATAACGGGTGTTTTTTTAGGAGGTTTGTTTTTCCGATAGATGTCGTTTTATTTTATGACAGTTGTTTTGACAGCTCAAAGTGGCATTTCTACTCAGTATTGTTTGGCAAATCATTATGAATAGGTTAACTCCAGAACAACGTTTTCAAATCGTGGAAATTTATTTTCAAAATCAGTGTTCAATTAAAAATGTTTATAGAGCACTTCGTGAATTTTATGGTGCACATAATCGTCCGTCAGAGACCACCATAAAGAACGTAATTACCAAATTTCGGTCTACATTCACTCTTTTGGATGCCAAGCCACCGACAAGAATGAGAAGAGTTCGTACAGAAGAAAATATTGCTGTCGTTGAGGCCAGTGTCGAAGAAAACGACAATTTATCGATTCGTCGTCGTGCTCAGCAAATTGGACTTTGTCCATCGACTTTATGGAAAATTTTACGTAAAGATTTGGGTTTGGTGCCATACAAAATTCAATTGGTGCAAGAATTAAAGCCACACGACCATCGTTTGCGCCGTGAATTCAGTGATTGGTCGTTAAATCAATTGAACGAAGATCCATTTTTTTACCGTAAAATTCTCTTCAGTGATGAGGCGCATTTTTGGTTAAATGGATACGTCAACAAACAAAATTGTCGCATTTGGAGCAAAGATAATCCACACGCCGTTCTAGAATTACCAATGCATCCTGATAAATGTACTGTTTGGTGCGGTCTATGGGCTGGTGGGATCATCGGTCCATATTTCTTTAAAAATGAGGAAGGACGACGCGTTACCGTGAATGGAAATCGATACAGAACCATGTTAAATGAGTTTTTGTTGTCAAATCTTGAAGATATGGATATGAATGAAATGTGGTTTCAACAAGATGGTGCCACTTGCCATACAGCACGTGAAACAATCGACTTATTGAAAGAAACTTTCAACGACAACATTATTTCGAGAAATGGTCCGGTGAATTGGCCTCCGCGTTCGTGCGATTTGACGCCACTCGATTACTTTTTGTGGGGATACGTGAAGTCATTGGTTTATGTGGATAAACCTCAATCGATTGACGCTTTGGAAACCAATATTCAACGTGTCATTGCTGACATACGCCCTCAAATGCTTGAAAAAGTGCTGGAAAATTGGACCTCCAGAATGACATTTGTGAAAAATAGTCGTGGTAGCCATATGCCAGAAATTGTGTTTAAATGTTAAATGCCAAAAAATTATCTACCAAATAAAAAAAAATTTTGGTCATTTCATAATTTTATATGTGTTTTATTCAAAAAACAAATCGGCAACCTCTTAAAAAAACACCCTTTAGTAAATATGCATCTTCGTTTTAAGTATAGAATGAGAATGACATTCATATTTAGTGTCGAAATATATGGTCAAAATTAATAATATATGAAACACTAATAACACTTAAATGTGTTCTAATAAAACCTTTAGTTTTTTCAATCGAGATCTATATAATAGTTTAACTACACTCGCGAGGCACTAAATCGACTCAAACCTTCAGCGCTCACAGAGAGGCGAATTTTTTTAAAACGGCTTAACCGATTTTCCCAAGATATTATTTTTTTGAAAATAAAAGGCTGAGATTTTTACTATAAAACGACACCATTTTCATGAAAATTGGTTCAGTACACTTTTTATGATGACTATGAAAAAGAATATTGGGGATATTGAAATTTAAACAACAACAAAAAATTCAAGCAAAATAGAAACAATTTTATTGGTTAATACTTGACCTTATTAAGGTTTTGACTTGGGGGATCGCACCCCACTCCTCATCCAACGCAATCTTGAGGTCACTGATTTTAGTTGGTACTGGATTTCTGGTTCAGACCCTTCGTTTTAGTTCGTTCCATAAATGCTCAATTGGATTTATGTCTGGACTGAGGGCAGGCTACTTCATCGTCTCGTGTTCAACCTCATCAATAAACTGCCGAGTGGTTTGACCTTTGTGATACCGGGCATTGTCATGCATTTATAATGTCTCCCTACATATTCTGCGTAGGGCAATACATGATCCTAGAGAATATCCTTGATATATCTTCCACCTGTCAGACTTCCTCTACGGCCTCCACCAGGTACGAAAATAAGATCTGTTTTTCCCTCAAGCGATATGCCAGCACACACCATACACGAACCGCCGTCGTACGAAACTGTTTCAGCAAAACAGCAATTTGATATGCAATCCAATTGATATGCTGTATAAGAGAGCAGAAAATTTCCAGCAGAAAAAATGTGTTTTTGTTATTCACCGCTACAGGCATTACTATCACAAAAAGGAAATTTTTTCTGCTGATATTTTTTGAAACCAGCAGAAATTTTTAAGCATATCAATAATTCTCAACAGATAGTTTTAAGTTAATTATATTCAAAAAATGATTTTCGTATGTATATAAGGACTCTCAAATTATAGTAAAATTACCATAATCATCATAATGCAAATACGGGACAACACAAAAAAAAATCGCCTACGTTGATAGCACTCCATAAATTTTTAGTCATTTTAATGTGAAATTTTTTCAGTTTTATAACAAAAGTGTTAGAAAAACCCACCTGTAACTACTAAGGGTTTATGTTTTTATGTTATGAATCTTATGGTGCTGCTAGTTAGGAATCTTATCTTATGTTGCTCATGATTGTAGATTATGATCGAATATAAATTATTTTATATTCAATAATTGAAGCAGCCGTAAGATCTGATACCAGCTCTAAATGGACAGCCTTTGTTGCAAGACATACAAAAATGGCTAGGTATGTCTTGGTCGGAACTTTGCCACGTGTACAATAATGAATGTAAACCGGCCCTGTATAATCAATACCAACGTTATAAAACAGTGGTGCCGAATTGAGCCTTGCTGATGGTAAAGCTGCCATTAATTGTTCTGGAAGTTTTGGTCTTGCTCCACAACAAAGCACACATTGTTTATACACCCTCTTCGATAATTGTTTTCCGTTTATCGGCCAATAAGATTGTCGTACGGCCGCTAATAATGATTGTGGACCAACATGTAGGTGCTTTCTGTGAATGAAACTTATTAGAGTGGTTGTGAAATAATGTTTGCTTGGTAACAGTGCTGGATGTCGACATGTGTACGAACTTGGTACAAATTGTAGACGACCACCCACTCTAATTATATGTTTCTCGTCCATAAATAACGACAATGGTTTTAATGTGGAATCACGAATTACAAAGCCAGGTTGCTGTAATCCTCAATATTCTGTTGGGAAACAGTTGGATTGCACTAAACGTATTACTGTATTCAAACCAATTTGTAATTCTTCTATATTCAACGGCCCGGTTATCTTTGAATGTTTTAATCGACAATTATTGATGGAACGGAGGACGTAAGATATTGCATTTTGAATTGTAATGAACGAATTTTTAAAATGTAATCGATTCAGGATATCATCAACGGATACAGTCATAACCGTCAACGTTTTTCGTTCTTCGATGATCTCAAATGGTTGTGAATCACCCCAAGATTCAATTGGCGAATGCTAAAACCTAGGTCCGACCCACCAAAGATCGGACATCATAAACATCTCAGGAAAAACTCCTCTTGAAATCAGAGTCGGCTGGATTTAATTTTGATTCTACATGCAGCCATTTACCAAAATCAGATCTCGCTTGAATATCGGAAACACGGTTCGCAACATATGTCTTCCATCTGCATGATGGAGATCTAATCCAATGCAAAGTTATCATCGAATCCGTCCAGAAATAACATGCATCAACCTTAAAATTTATAACACCTAAAACCTTTTGTATGAGTTTGGCCAGAAGTTGCACTACACACAACTCTAGCCGAGGCAAACTAACCTTCTTCAATGGAGCAACTCGAGATTTTGAACACATTAAATTAACGCAATAGCCTTCGAGGCCCAAGAATCTTACGTAAATGACGGCACCAAAAGCCTTTTCGCTGGCATCAGCGAAACCATGCAACTGAATTCCAGGGTATTTCTCCTTACCTTTGAACAAATGACGCGGGACGGTCAAGTTAATCAACTTTGGGAGTTCACTAAGAAATTTAAACCAATATGTATGATATTCCATGGGAAGACCTTCATCCCAGCTAAGCTTAAGTGACCATCATCTTTGTAGCAATAACTTCCCGACGACTACTATTGGGGCTACGAATCCAAGGGGACCAAAGATTTTTGCAACGTGTGATATGGTGATTATTTTCGTAAGACTAGAGGTACTCGCAGAACTGAAGTTGACATTGATACGAAAATGATCTTGGACAGTGTGCCAGTAGAGACCTAACGTTTTTATGTTTGTCTTATCATCGATTAGATAACGGCCTTCCCTATCTTCAACTGGAATATCGGCACGAAGCTCTAAACTATTGGAGCACCATTTACGTAAGGACAATTTAGCACTTTGTAAGATCGATGTGATGTCTTGTTTTAAACTGACTGCTTCAGTTAGCACATCGTCGACATAGAAGTCATTTTGTAGTTTTGCTTGCTTCTGGCTGACAACATTGAAAATCAAGGGCAAGTTGAAGTAGGCAACGTGTTGCTAAGTATGAAGCTGATCTAGTACCATAAGTTATCGTCGTTAACTTGAATGTTTGAAGCTCATCGGAAGGGTTGTTCCGCCAAAAAATGTATTGGAATTTTTGATCAGTTGACTCGAGGCGAATTTGCCGATATATTTTACATATATCAGCACTAAACGCATACATATGAGCGCGAAAACGAAGTAGCACAGCGAATAATTCGTTCTGCACTACAGGCCCGTTTGTCAATAGATCATTCAGTGGAAGATTTTGCTGAACCGTCTAAAACGACTCTTAGCTTAGTTGTAGTTGAATCGGGTTTAACTACCGAGTGATGGGGTAAATAATAATTTAAAGATCCGATATTTTTAACCAATTGCATATGGTTCAGTGTCTCGTACTCTGACATGAATGAATTGTATTCATTCTTAAGTTCTGGATTATTATTGAAACGTTTTTCCATCATCAGAAACCTTTTCCTGGCCCAAAATGAAGAATCACCCAACAATGACGGACTTTTAGAGAACGGAAGTCTTACTGTAAATCTACTATCTGTATCCCGACTGAAATTCTCTCGAAAGTGGTTGTCGCAGTCCAAGCTAAATAATGAAGGTCCATCCGTGTGGCATTCCTCGACGTTCCAGAATCGTTCCAATAATTCATCTAACTGATTTGATTCAGAGGCAACTAGATTGCAATTACTATATTGCTGTAAAGAAACTGAAGTTCCACCTGATACTACCCAACCTAATACCGTATTCTGAAGAACAGGCAAATCTTCACCAATTTTTATTTGCCCAATAGATTGCATTTAAAGAAAATATCCGCTCCGAGAAGTAAATCTACTACATGTGGCTCATAGAATGATGGATCAGCTAATTTGATATTTGCGGGAATTGACCATCTAGACGAGTCAATTCGAAGTGACGGTTGGCTATCAGAAATTTTATTCAATAAGTGCACTTCAGTTTTGGCAGAAAACTGGTTTATTCGGGAATGGATAGTAATTGTCGAACTTTTCGACGAAGAAGTAGAAGCACAAGCAATACACTTGATGTTGACCAACGAATTATGAGTTTTAACTCCTTAAACCTTTATCAACGGCTCTGTGATAAAATTTAGTTGCGAACCTGAATCGAGTGATGCACGTGCTGTAACTGACCGACCATCCTTATCAATAATTTCAACAAGTGCTGTAGCAATGAAAACAAATTTTGGAATGGATGTCCCAAACCAATGTTGTTAAGTTTGGATTGCTCGGAGAAGTAGTTATACTGGTCAAGGCTGATGATTCAGAGTTAATTTGAGATGGGGTCGTGACGCTAGTTGCTGAAGCAGAACTATTCGGATGCAATAAAGTGTGATGTTTTGTCTTACAAACTCGACATACTTTAGTAGTATTTCATTGTTGAACTAAATGTGATGACCTCCAACCATTTGTACACAATTTTAGCTCGGTTGCCACTTTTTTTCGTTCATCAACCGACATTGCAATATATTTATGGCATCGAATTTGTTACAAATGACGCAATTATATCCCGTTTGTACTGAAAATGCTGTTCGTTTAAATGGTTTCGATTAATATTGTTGAACTTTTGAATCTTTTACACTGTTTGATGTAGATGGCAGTTAAGATTTATGTCCAGTTATTTTGTGACTTCGAACTTGAATAAACTTTAAAATGTCATCGAATGTTGGAAGCACATTCTGTAAAGAGGCTTCTTTCCATTTAGCACACAAAAGTATGTGAATCGAACTTAGAAATAATCAAGTACACTAGAAAATCGTCCCAATATTGTACTGGACGACCTAAAGTTTTTAGAGAACGGACGTGAGAATGGAAGTCATCCAACAAGCTCAACAATTTTTGGGAAATTGGCTTATCAATCGGCAAACAACGCTTTTTTATGTTATTCAGCAATTTAATTTGGTTTATCGAAACGCTCAACCAATAAACGTCGAACTTCAACATAATTCGCTGCTATAAAATCTAAATTTTCGAAACATTTGGCCGCGAAACCTCGAACTGAATTTTCAAATATTGAAATCTAGTTAAATCGTTTAATTTGGGGTTGTTATGCACATGGTTATCGAAAGCTTCGATAAATCCCTTCCAGTTGGTAATCTCTCCAGTAAATGAATCCAGCATGATTTCTGGTAATTTCGGAATAAATGAGAGCTCATCCGCAGTGTTGGCAACTGGAATTCCCTTCTTCTTCGCGAGATCTGATATTCTATCTTCTAATGCTGGCCGCAATCCATAATATAATCGAACTACCTTGGTTTGGACCTTCGAATCTAACTGTGTTTCGTCTAACAATTCGTATTGGCTTTGATTTTTCTTAAACTCTCATAATTGAGAATTAAATCATTAAGTTGAAGCTGAACCTGAGACCTGGGTGCAGTTTCCAATTTAGTTTCAACAAAGTCGGATAATTCAGAAAGAAACTCATCGAAATTTGCCTTATAGTGTTTGCACCTTTTTAATTGGGGTTTCTGTCGCCATAATGAAACAGGAAACATCTAACACAACCACGAGGTATAACACTTAAATAATGTGCAAGTATATTAGTTGCACAACAAACACTTAAAGAAAACTTGTAAATAAATCGAAACTTAGATGACTGCAGTAGTTTAACACGCCAAATAATCCTGACTGAGCAGCGGTAAAATAATGTATGATGAAACCGTATAAAATGCAATAAATAATGAGGACGAAACGTTTGACGTCCCGTCGAATTCGAATGATAAGAATTATGACCCTGGTTTAAACCGCTGCTGATGTTTTATGATAGCCAGATATGTTCCAAAAATTTAAAAGAGATTTTTCCAATAATGTGTAGGTTAACAAATTATTTATTGCCAAATTATATTTTAGGCAACTCGATAGATTATAGCGATTGCAAGACGAATGACATTCGAAAAATTATTATTTTTTACAAATGCGAGATATATAACAAAATTACATAATATACTCGTACATACAAACAAATTAATAAATAAATAGTACATAATGAACATGAACAAGAAATAAATATTATATATAAGCAAATAGGTAAGTATTGTACAAAGGGTTAGTATGTAAATTGTATCTAATGCAAAATAGGTAACTGTATACCGGGTGTTTCTTTTAAACTGAGACGATCAAATATCTCGAAAAATAGCCACTCCGCTTTGTATTGTATACAAAAAATAATACATTAGTGCAAAAAAAAATAGTCCCCCACCCCCCCCTCCCCTTTGTAGGTGGGGCGGGGGTAACTTTTAAACTAAGATAGGAAGCCATATTTTTTATTGCAGATACGGATTCTACGACTAAAAGTACGTATGATTTGAATGAAATATTTTGTTCGGTTCATGATAGATGGCGTTGTAATCGACGAAATTCAATTTTTTCAATTTCTCCTTCTTAGAACCAACGCATTCGATTCTGTAATACGTTTGAAATAAAAAACATCACGTTTTCATTGGAAATACTCGAAATTCGTCATCAAAACAATTTATTAATGTAAATGGCAGGTGAATAAAATAATTTTAGCTTAAAATAAGTGTTCAAAATGATGGCCTGCTACTTCAATACACTTATTAATACGCATTTCAAATGAGTGTACACAACTGAGAAGTGTGTCTGGTTGAATTTCAGCACACGCATTTCTGATTCGCTCAATCATGTTCTCACGTGTTGTTGGTTCTTGTTTGTAAACTTTGTCTTTGAGATAGTCCCACAAAAAGAAATCTGGCGAAGTAAGATCTGGTGATCTGGCAGGCCAATTTACCGGACCAGCTCTACCAATCCAGCAACCATTCAAATCACGATCAAGTATTTCACGTGCCACCACCGAATAGTGTGCAGGACAACCATCATGTTGAAACCACATGTTCCGTCTCACTTCTAAGCTCAAATTTTCAAGTAATATTGGCAGTTCATTTTCCGAAATGTTTCGGTACATTTGACCATTCAAGTTGCCTTCAATAATGTGGGGGCCACCACACGTTGACAGTCCAAGGACGCTGATGTTCAACTTGACGAAGCCAGTGCGGATTTGTAATACTCCAATATTGCATGTTGTGTCGATTAACCGTTCCATGGTTTGTAAAAGACGATTCGTCAGAGAACATTACGCAACGAACAAAATTGGGGTTTTGTTGTATTTGTTCACGTGCCCATTGACACAAAGTTACCCGATTTTGGAAATCAGCGCCATGAAGATCTTGGTGTAAAGACACATGATATGGATGGTACTTGTGCCGTTTTAAAATTTTCCAAACACTGGTGAGGGACAATCCGGAATCGCGAACTATTGCTCGTGTACTAACATGAGGATTATGAGCCACTGCTGCCAATACAGCAATTTCATTATTTTCTCATCAGTAATAAATTGTTTGATAGTACGGCCAAATGAAGCACGTGAACGAATCCTATCCGGAAAACGTTGAGCGTAAATAGCAACAGCATTTCAAGATTTCTGCCAGCTTCTCCATAAACCAGAACCATTTCAATTTTCTCTGGCACAGTTAAACGCTCCATTCTAAAGTATTTTATCGTTTATTTTGCAATTACGAAACACATGAAGATAAGAAATAACACAAACGTTAAATGTGATTTACAAAACTGAATAAATTGTTTTGATGGCGAATTTCGAGTATTTCCAATGAAAACGTGATGTTTTTTATTTCAACCTTATTGCAGAATCGAATGCGGTGTTCTAAGGAGAAATTGAAAAATTGAATTTCGTCGTTTACAACGCCATCTATCACGAACCGAACAAAATATTTCATTCAAATCATACGTACTTTTAGTCGTAGAATCCGTATCTGCAATAAAAAATATGGCTTCCTATCTTAGTTTAAAAGTTACCCCCGCCCCACCTACAAAGCGGGGGGTGGGGGACTATTTTTTTTTACACTAATGTATTTCCCCCGCGGTATGATTAAATTTTGATTATGGACATTTTTTCCGTAGAGTGGCTATTTTTCGAGATATTTGATCGTCTCAGTTTAAAAGAAACACCCGGTATAACAAGATAAGTATATAATATAAATTGTACTGGTCAGGGATGTATTTATTATAAAGGGTGGTTAAATTTTATGGGCCGATGTTGATTTTGAATAAAACACAAATTATTTAGGAAATTATTGTCAATTCTTTTTATTATGATAATATGGTATGGTTATATTATGTATGAACAAAATATCGGCCAAATGGCTGCCGCGACCTCGGCGGCACACCTCCACCGATGGTCCAAATTTTCGATGACGCTTAGGCATAATTGAGGTTCTATGCCGTTCATGTGCCGAATTATCTCATCCTTTAGCTCTTGAATTGTTGCTGGCTTATCGACGTACATCTTTTCTTTCAAATAACCCCAAAGAAAGAAGTCCAACGGTGTCAAATCACATGATCTTGGCGGCCAATTGACATCGCCACCACGTGAGATTATACGGCCATTGAATTTGTCGCGCAAAAGAGCCATTGTTTCGTTAGCTGTGTGGCAAGTGGCACCGTCCTGTTGAAACCACATATCATCCACATCCATATCTTCCAATTCGGGCCATAAAAAGTTCGTTATCATCTCGCGATAGCGAACACCATTCACAGTAACTGCCTGAACGGCCTCATTTTGTAAAAAATACGGCCCGATGATGCCGCCAGCCCATAAACCGCACCAAACAGTTACTCTTTGTGGGTGCATTGGGTTTTCGACAATCACTTTTGGATTTTGATTCGCCCAATTGCGGCAATTCTGCTTATTCACGAATCCACTGAGGTGAAAATATGCCTCATCACTGAAGATGATTTTCTTCGAAAATTGATCATCCACTGTTGCCATTTCTTGCCACCATTCTGACCTTTGACGACGTTTGGAATGGTCAAGAGGCTTTAGTTCTTGAGTCAATTGCACCTTATAAGCGTGTAAATGCAAGTCTTTATGCATAATGTTCATCAACGACGAGCGTGAAAGGTGAAATTGTTGGGCACGACGACGAGTTGAGGTGGACGGCTCTTCAGCCACACTATCGCGAACAGTAGCAATATTTTCTGCTATACGAGCTGTACGAGCATGCACTGGTGTTTTAAAATCTCCTACAGATCCGGTTTGCCCAAATTTTTGCACGATTTTTTCGATTGTACGCACATTTGGACGATTAAATTGACCGAAAAAAACACGAAGTGCACGATATGCATTTTGATTTGAACGCCCATTTTCATAATATGCCTGAATAACTTTAACGCGTTGCTCGATTGTGTATCTTTCCATGGTTCAAATTGAGTTAGTCTGAAATTGATAGATGTCAAATTAAATGTAAAAAAAAACTTGACGTTTAGGTGTGGTTCACATTCAACGTCGGCCCTTAAAATTTAACCACCCTTTATGTACATTGGAAATTAACTGATTTTGATGATTTTTAATTTATATTTGATTAAATTGTAATTTTAAATTGTACTGGCCGATGTTAGCCGTGATCAATGTCCTTGTAAAGAGAAACTACTAAGCTGTCAAAAAAAGTTGGTTTACGAAAACCGGTTAAGCCATTTTGAAAAAATACGCATTTTTGTACGCGCGGAGATTTGAGTCGATTAGTTGCCCGCGAGTGTATGTTTGAAAAGTTAATTTAACAGAGAATAGTTTAAATTAACAAAAATTATTAGAAAAACAAATGCAGATATTCTTTAATAATTTTTCAAATTTGTTGTATCGGCAAACTTGATTGAGAACTTCAACATATTCTTGACGTATTTTTAATTAAATTGAGAATTTACACCATAATGATTTTTAGCGTTAACCTAGTTAAACCTTCAAAATTTAATACATTGTTTGTTATTTAATCAATGTACATAATATTGCTCATTTATACAAAACGAATATTTTAAAAATACGTATAATTACCACAAAAAAATAATTTCAAACCAAAAATGTTTACGAGTGGATATTAAATTTCCATATGTTACGTATGTACTTCAAACGTAATTATATATTGGTTATATTTAATTATTTACATGTTAATTTTCAAGTAAACCATAAATTAACAAAAAAGGGTAAAGTGTTTTGTAATTTATATGCCTGTACAAATTAAATAGTAACAACGTCAAATACGGGATAATATTTTGTTGTACGTTTGCCGAAATTGACTAAATTTATAAAAATACTTGTTGGCCATCACGCATTAATCCCGGAATCCAAATAAATAAAAATGACAAAATATGTTCATTGTAAGCCATAGCATTTACATTTAGGCCACTTTGTACTCACATCAAACGGAATTATGAATAATTTTAAATCGATAAATGTTTTATTATTACGGGTAAATAATATTGATGATGATACATTCATGGAAATACACCGAATATAGTTTGTCACGTTTTTATACAAGGTTGTTTTCTGTACACATCGACATGTATTGTACTCATGTGGTGAAAAAGGGTAATATTTGTTTAGGTTCTATTCAAAACCAAGCCATACGATATTGATGGTATTTTGTCGTGATTGAAGTTTTCTTCATAGGAAGAAATACGTAATATTTCAATTGGTGTCACCTTAGGCATAAATTTGGATCTCTAACCTAACCATTGACACGTTTACGATTTAAATGAAATATTATATAGGTCCTAGAGATTTCAAGTAATAAATTAATATTATTTTTTGCATTTACATATTTATTTAGGCCCAATTTATAAAGCAATATCGTTTGTTTTCTACTCCCAATAATATTCATCAAAAAATATTAATTATAATAAATTTGGGGATCGTGCCTACCTATAGGTATATTTAAAATAGAATAGCATGGCGGCCAAATTTTCTTCCAAACCATAAAATATGAATCAAAATTTTCCTCATCTTAATTCAAGAGTAAAAATTTGATTAATTTTTAATATAATTTTCCCATGCTTTTTCGGTACACTTTCACAAAACTTTTCGTAATTTTTTTTTTTGGTTCATTAAAATAATCTTTTGAATAACAAAATTTTCGTACGACAGGAAACTAACAGAAAGCAAAAAAAAGAAACCAATGCAAAATAGAAGGAAAATGGATTCAGTATTATGGAAAAATTTTCACAAGACGGAACAAAAGGGATAACCGAAAATATAGACCCATGAAATTTACTGTAAAACTTGTGTGGAAAAAGCCTATGTTTCGGTTAATCATGTATTGCAGTATTATTATAATTAGACACCACCCCAATTCCACCATCCCAAGGACAAACCGTTCAAGGCAAATTAATATTTAATAATGATTTTATATAACAATTTTGCCCCCAAACCAAATATAAAAATTTGTTTTCTTTGGCAATGATTAGCAAAATAAAATGGAAATGGAGAAAGTCAGCGCAAAATTTCGATTTTATATATTGTCATGTTTTCGTGAAGAAAGCGTAACAAGGGTTGTTTTTTATATTTGCATTTGAGTCGTGTCCAAAACAATAAATTATTAACAATTTGATATACTTTAGTTTTAAATAATTTAAAGTTATTTAAAATTTTTTGATATGCTGAGAAATCCTGGGTGGAATAAATTTCACTAAACAATTTAAAAAATAATCCTTTAAATATCACGACTTTCTTTCGGACCTGCTTCCGAGTCGATCGTCAAAAAAGTTATTGATTTTATTATGAGCTCATCAAAATTTATTATTAATTATTTAGCAGTTCACTTAAAATTTAACACCAGTGATTTATGAGAACAGCCCAGTGATACTATCAATTAGTCATCTGGCCGATGACTAGCCAATCCACCGCGTACTAACTAAATAAATACTACACAGCTTCTTCCAAAATTTATGGGCCAATAAATAAAAAATAAATAAATAAATAAAACATTCATTTAAAATCTAAAGAGGGATTTTTGTTGTAAACATTTTGCTGGTGCCGAAACCCGGGAAAACCATAACACAAGGATATATCATTGACATTTACACAAATATCTATACACACAACTGAGGTATAACTGAGGTATATTTTTAATTATTCGGGTGAATGAAAGCGAGTTTGTGTGATTGAAGGTGTCCGCTACGCTACATGATTTTTCACCCGGACCCTTATAAATCCAGCAGTAAACATATTCCCTACTGCCAAGCCAATCTTGTATGGCACAAGAAGCATGCACTGTGGATCCATCATATGTGCATTATATAATTTTTCAGCAGAAACCTTACAATTCCACCCGAAACCTAATAAAGCCAGTCGGAACCATACTACAGCCAAACCAACTATGGCACAATAAGTGCAATGTATTGTGCATCATCGTGCACTATATGATTTTTCAGTTGAAACTTTATAATTCCAGCCAGAACCGAATAAAGCCAGCAGGAACTAAACAAAATACATGTGGCTAAAGTAGCACGACGCATAGTGTATTATTGTCCACTTTCTGGTTTTTAGACCGGAACCAATATTAAGCCACCATTAAGAGTTTGACAACCATTAGGAAAATGACCACAATGCACTTGTATAGTATTTTTTTGAACTTTCAACCGGATCCATATCAAGATCAGCCGAAAACACTACAGTAGCAGCCGAAACCATATAAATACAGCCAAGCTAACTATGACACAAGAAGCAGAATGTGCTGTGCATCATTGTACACTATATGATTTTTCGGCAGGAACTCTATAATTCCAGCAAGGACCTTATAATTCCAGTCGAAACTTAATAAAGCCAGCCGGAACCATGCTACAGCCAAACCAACTATGGCATAATAAGCGCAATATATTGTACATCATTGTATCTTATATGGTTTTCAGTCGGAATCTTATAATTCCAGCCGAAACCTAATAAAGCCAGCCCGAACCATACCCTCTACAGTCAAACTAACTATGGCACGATGTATTGTGCATCATTATGCACTATATAATTTTTCAGATGAAATTTTATAATTCCAACTAACTTAATATGGGTTCCGGGTGTAAAATCAGGCAGTACACTATGATGCAGAATACAATGCCATAGATAGTTTATTTCCAGCTGGTATGGTTCCAGCTGACTTTATAAGGCTTCGGCTGGATTTATAAGGTTCTAGATGAAAATTATATAGTACACAATGATGCACAATATATTCTGCTTCTTGTGTCATAGTTAGCTTGGCTGTAGAGGGCATGGTTCCGACTGGCTTTACTAGGTTCCGGCTGGAATTATAAGGTGCCGGCTGACTTTATTAGGTTCCGGTTGAAATTATAATGCTTCGGCCGAAAAATCATCTATTGCACAATGATCTACAATTCATTCTGGTTCTTGTGCCATAGTTAGTTTAGCTGTAGAAGGTATGGTTCGGCCTGGCTTTATTAGGCTTCGGCTGAAATTATAAGTTTCCGACTGAAAACCGTATAAGGCACAATGATGCGCAATATATTGCGCTTCTTATGCCATAGGAGGTTTGGCTGGAATTAGAAGGTAATTATAAGGTTCTGTCTGAAAAATCATATAAGGCACATTGATGTACAATACTGTGCTTCTTGTGCTATAGTTAGTTTGGCTGTAGAGGGTATGGTTCCGGCTGGTTTTATAAGGTTCCCATTGGAATTGTAAGGTTCTGACTAAAAAATCATATATTATACAATGACGCACAATTCATCCTATTCTATGGCTACTTGTCCCGTAGTCGGCTTGGTTCCGGCTGATACGGTTCCGGCTGGCGTGACAGACACGAGGGGTGATATAATTGAGACACGTGGTAATTTAACATCATTACAAACAAAATGCCTAATCAAGGTCATTTTGAATTCCACTAAGACAATTATCGCTGCCACCGGGCTTGAAACAATTAATAGTCACTTAGCCATATACTAGAAACGCGATATTTAGATTTTACTGGATGTGATGATGAACTTTTTGCTCACGATACGAATCAGTCCATTACTGAACAAGTAGATGAAGTGTGCCATAAAGCTCGCTGATTATTGGTTCGCAATAATCGAAGCATCGGCAAAGCGAAAACTTGTATCTGGTGATACGCCGGAATTAAATACAACTTAAAATTTTTTGTGGCACAACAACGCACATTCTATGGGAATGAATTCCCCAGCCCAAGCACGTCTCCCAAAGATAACTAACTATATTACCGTTTTCTAGAGAGTATCAATATTGGCCGTCATTTCACGACTTATTTACGACAACAATCCACGATAATAAAAATTTCAGCAACATGCACAAATTTCTAAGTGGATTGTTAAGAGATCATGCAGCTTCACTGATTCGTTTCTCGATCGAAAACCGTTTCATCAATCATCGTTCGATCAAACACCGTGCACAGCAGAACACGGCGACGAGGTTATCCGTGGATTGCGAGTATTGAGTAGCGATGCCCAGACTCGTAATCCCTTGTTAATTTACATCATGTTATTAAAGGTTAATAATTAGCCCAGGCAACTTTGGTCAAAACTCTCCGTCGATAATAAATTTCCATTATCTTGCGAATTTTTTGACTTTGTAAACGTAAGATGCGATGCATTAGAAATGTATGAGTTAAATACAAAGAAATCGGCTACTACTATAAAATCATTAGTCAAAAGTTGCCTAACTAGTGGTGCAGTAACAAGCGTAAGTGTAGTTTGTAAGTGTTCGCATCTCATATTAAAATGTCCTTCGTCTAAAAACATGCCGCTGGAATCCGATCTGTAATAAACGATATCACACCTTACTTCATAATACTCACCTGAAATCGATAATATCACCACCACCACACCAATAACAAATCACGTTTATTGTGATAAGACAGGCTCGCCAAAGTAATTTGTGACAAAATCACGCATATAACGCCTAAGCCTAAATAGAACGCTTGTTTCAATTTTAATTCACGTAAAGCATCAACGCTAGCTGGAATTACAAAAGGTAAAACTGATATTACACACCTAATGTTTGTAGATCGCGACTTCTATAACCCTAATGATATAGACATATTGGTAGGTACTGATACGTTCTTCGAACTATTGAGCTCGATAAAACAAACAGTTTCTGTCTCCAGAACTCAAAATTTGGTTGATTTGTCGCAGGTACATTAAAATCCGATCCTGCCGAATTATAGCAGCTACCATAACCAATTATGAAGCCGATGTCAGTTGAATACATTTTGGGAACTTAAAGAAACCCCTAGTCAATCTTCACCGAATCCTAGTGGCAACTAGTGCGGAACCCATTATAGAGAAACAACTACACGACAAGCCAATGGGAAATTTTGGGTCCGATTTCCATTTAAACATCCAACACCATGCAAAGAAAATTCACCATGCAAAGGAGTTCATGCGTGAGTACTTCGAACTAGGTCATAGGACGCATCTCTCCTGGTCAAAGGATCCCTCTAAACGACGATGGTAAATATTTCATACTTTAGTAGCACTACGAGCGGCCGCAACATCCAGTAAGAGTTAACAACGATTGTTTGTAATTTCAAAAACCCATAATTGCATTTGTCGCCGACATCGAGAAGATGAATCGTCAGGTTAAGATCGATCCGACAAATGAAAAATACCAATTAATTCTATGGTGTAAAACCCCTAAAGAATCAATAAATTCCAATAAGCTAAAGACCGTCATGTACGGCCTGCTGAGGAGTCTCAACGTTTATATCTTAACGCAGCACAAGCAATTTGCATAAATGTCTAAGTCGATGATCTAATGACGAACAGTGAATCATTAGAGAATGCTAAATATCTAAAAAGCAATATTATTACCATTTTAGGCAACAGTGGATTTTATCTAAGAAAATGGAGGTCCAGAGTCCGGGTTACTACAGTCAAAACATTGGGAATAGTGTAGCAGGCAGAGTCAGATACATTACAATTCAAAGCACACCATAAGGACGATAATATTATCTGGATAAAATGAAGAATGTTGTCAGCACCCGTAATCATGTACAAGATCAGTCTGCAAAAAATTTCACTGCTCAAACTCGATTGAGATTCACAGTTATCAGAGACGATAATTAAGGTACGGAAGGTCCTCCATGATGATATGGTTAAGCCTGTGCAAATTCACTCAGTTTGTTATGCGTCCGATTTAGCATATGGAGAAGTTATCTATTTGAGAGCAGAGGCCGATGTGGGTAACGCCGCACTGAAGCAAATTTTATTACCACGCTTGGAACTGTGCGGGGCAGTTCTAGTTTCCGATCCCGTTAAGTTATGCAATCAGTCACTATATTACGACTATATACCGATCTACGGCTGGACCGACTCTATGATCCACGTAGATGGACCAGTTTTATCGGCAACAGAACGTCACAAATTTTCGATTTAAAACCTCGTTGCAGTTGTGTTCATGTCAAATCAGATCATAATTCAACTGATTATATCACTATAGGAGAGTGAAACCATAAACAGTCACTTGTTTTGGGTGTATTGGTTTCTCAATTGCCACGTGTAGATTTTATGTGTTCTGTGGCCATTTTGCTTGTTCACATAACCGCCGAAAAATGCTCATCTTCTAATCACCGAGAATTGGCTCATTCAGCGAAGTGAAAACGCCATGGATGGTCAATTTCAATTCTTCAACTATTGAGACGCTCGGATGTTGACGCACACTTCAAGCTACACTTTATTCACAAGTTTCGTCACTCTGTGCTCAGTTGGTGTTTCATTTCTACCAAATTTTTTACGCAATTTTTAGCAAGTTTCTGCAACTGACTCACAACTTTGAAAATAAGTTTTCAATGTTTCCGAACCTTAATCAACCGTATATCGACTCATTTCTTTCAGCGGGAATATAATATTGAATTTATGTAACTTAACAGTGACATTAGAGATATGAGCAGCAAAATAACCGCTAGTTCAAAAAAGAAACAATAGATGTCGCACTCTTTATAATCAGATAGTATTAAATTGTTTCTTTTCTAATAAATGCTTTTCAAAAATGTTTCGTTAACCTCACCTCGATGACACAGCAGTCAAAGTAACCAAACATTTCTATTAAATATGTTACGATTTTAGGGGAAAATATTAACTAGGAGACTAATCAGAACTTCAGTGACCCAACTAAACATTAAATTTTTATTATCTGCGACTTTTCGAAGTTTTATGATGCTTTCTAGATAAACAAATTTCCGGAAAACCAGAATAGTTTTCATTTTTTCACCATGTGGTCTTTGGACAAGTGGCTTTTTGAATTAAGACCAATTTATGAATGAAGAAAGTGCGATGAGGTTTATAGAATATTAACAATGACGTGATACGTAAATATTTTTTATAATAAACTATTAATTTGCCACAGGGACCGGTGGATTTCAGAACTAAAAGATAATGATAACAAGATTGCAGCGCCATAGAAGTATAGGGTGTTCCAACTATTAAATTTCTTTACATTAAAAACACACGTAATGTATGTTGGAAATTCAAATTTTTTTTTTTGAAAATGAAAGTTGGTCCTATGTGCCATTTATGTACGAAATGGCATCAGAAATTCAGAACATGAAAATTGTTGATGAGTTTTTCCAATAAAAGCAGTTTAATAGCTTCACAGCTCGAATGTTGTTCTTAAGATCTTGAATTGTTTGTGGATCATGGCTATCATGGCCGTGTGTTTCACGATTTGTGAGACATGGGGCACCGTCTTGTTGAAGCCAAAGCTCATCTAATTTTGGATACAAAAGAGATGCTGGGCTCTTGACGAACATTTTCTCTTACAGATTTTATTGTTTCACGAGTACTGGACGATGATGTTCATATGCTCTACGACTTGCAACTGATTCATTTTCCTTAAAACGTTCAACAATTTTGCGAATCCCAGGCTCTGTAGGACGTCTATGTTGACCAAAATCATCACGTAATTTACGATTTTTTTTACAGAAAAATCATTTTCGTAATAAGTTTGGATAACCAAACCGCGTTGTTGTATTGTAAGCGCATACATGACTAAAAATGGCATAGTTTTGACTTTTCGTTTGTGAAAAAATTTTTGGGTTGCCACCGCACAATAAATATTTTAAGAAATTTTTCATAATTTTCCGTGATATTAATTTATTTAAGATTTTTTTCGGCTTCTCGCACAAAATATTATTTTTAATAGCATTCATACAATGTTTACGACTTTTTTAGCCATAGAAGACAAAGAGGTCATTTACGCACAATATATCTACCACAAAAAGTCGAAAAATTCACACTCCCCATTTTTGTAAGGGTTTAAGTACCCTGGGGTTAAAAATGGGGAAGGAGTGATTTTTTCTACTTTTTGTGGTAGATATATTGTGAGTAAATGGCCTCGTTGTTCTATGACTAAAAAAGTCGTAAACGTTGTATGAATGCATTAAAAATATTATTTTGTCGGAAAAGCCGAGAAAAATCCTAAATAAATAAATATTTTTTGTGAACTTGAAAAAAAAACCAACAGATGGAACGCCCTTTAGTTTGGAGTACCAAGGTACTTCAGTTAAATTTATGACATTCTTCTAGAATTTTTAATCCGTCCCCATTAAACTGGCATGCGACGTGACATGCATAGTCTATAACCATAATGTTGCATGGTCAATGTCCTTTCAAATATTATGCCACAAAATTAAAATGGATCCGCCTCCAGCGCCAGAGCGGTGTTTTTGAGTATAAAGAATTTCAGTTAAATTGATTACATCTTCACGATCTTTCAATGATATGCGGCACGTATTTGTTCTATAATTAATGAATAATTTTCCACCATCGCTGTTGATAACAGGTTTGTTGCTTGGTCCAAGATTTTTATCATTTATTAAATTTGTGAATTATAGTGGTATTGTCAAAATTGTTGTCTGATCCAGGAACTTTTAAACGATAAACTACGAATATATGGGAAAAATAAAAGTGACTGTAAATAAAGCTATATATCGCGAGTGTTCGACTCTCTTTACGTACAGGTCCCAAAAGCTTTTCAATTTTCTGAATTAAAACAAGAATAAAAATAGACATCCAGATGTGGAACGAACAATTTTCAGTTTTGGCTTAGGGGCGTTCAAAACATAAAGAAAAATGATTTTCATTTGTTGCCATTTGCTGTTATTTTCAGTGTAAGATTAGTAGAGTTATTTAGTTTTGAAACTTTATGACCAATTCTACGTTTCTAGGACTGAATCTTTGAACTCTGAATTCTAGGCTAAATCGATAAACGTCACCTTTAAAGTACAAATCTTTTGTTCGAAGGTTTTTCAACTGCAAAATTTATTACTATAAATTCCATTGTGAATTAGCTTTGTGTACGTTCTTCATAATGTCGTTACATCATTGTTAAACATTTTGATATTGTTAAGGATTAAAAATTGATTGGAAATTATAATAGTTTTCAAACTTTACGACTCAATTTGGATTTTCCATTAAATACGAGTATATCATTCTCACATGTCAATGAACGATAAAAACGAACGAATCTAAAAATAATATTAGTCCGTATAGACGATTTAATTTAAGTAGTTGCGCCACGTTATGTAAACGTTTTGGTTCAATTTAGATTTTAGACAAAAAAAATTTGTTTTGAAAATTAATTTAATTATTTAAAAGTTTAATTAAGTTTGTTGTATAATTTATTATGATGAGAAAAATATTTCTTACTCCTTTGTAGAAAAATATTCCAATACAATATTGAAAATAATGCTTATAGTTATATGTATGTAGGAAATATATCTCTAATTTATTATTAAAATTTAATTAAAAACCAAATTTTTTTTGTACACTAAACTACGTAAAATGTCAAATCGAAATTTATTAGGGTTGATATTTTACTACTGTACATATAAATTTGAAACGAGTTGTATATTGAATCGAACCTTATATTCGAATTTAGTAATTAATTTTATATTGCTCGCATTATATTGATCCGACAGATAGTACCAACGTATACAGTACGAGTTCATATTCAAATTCTGCCTTATTCCGGCACAAAAACTGAATTAATAAAATTTGATTTTACGCACGGTACTCGTGAGTCGTGAAATTTTCTTCATAACAAATCATGCAAATTTCGAATACGCGTATAGTAGCGTTTTATTTTTAAGATTTAATTAATTCAATTTTGTTTTTCTAATCTAATTTTAATTTTATATTGTAAAATAACGTTAAAAAAATATTTGGATATTATTTAGTCGGAAATGAATAATAATAATAATAGCATAATAATTAAACATTATTTGAATATTATGTAAGCATAAAAAATTGTTTTAATGATATTTTAATTAATTGGATCTCATCAATTTGCAATGAAAATAATTTTTTATGCTTCCCATGCTTTCCGATATTATCCAAACAATATACCATGTACATTTTTCGTAATTTATATTTTTAGGGGTGCTTTACGAAATTTACGTTGAATTGTTCTTTTTTGTCAATTTTGAAAATTTAATTACACGAGATTAAAAGTTTTAAGTATAATTATTGAAAATTTTATGCTTCGAATATAAAGCAGCCTACACACTGCAAACATTTTGAGAATAGTTCTGGTGGGGAATAATTTAAGCTTGTTGTTTACTTTTACTTCGTTTGACATTGCCGATGCAAAAGAAAATACCACATTTGGAAAATAAGCCATATTTCATTGTTGCATCCCATCTCCAATGCCAATTGTTCATCTAGTAAAACTCAAGACTCCAGTATCATACTAGAAAAATTCAAGGTTTTACTTGAAAGAACGTCATCATCTAGCCATATTACCTACCGTATCTGAGAGCATAAGAGTCAAGTTTTTCTAGATTCTGGATCCAAAACCTATTTAATCACTGAAATTTTCCTTCAAAAGTTAAGGTTAGAATATAAACACGGGACAATATGTACTCAAGGACTTGTAAACCAAAATCTTCCAACTACTAGAATATTATTTGACATGCCGTTATCATCCCAATTTTCAACTACTTCTACATGTGAAACTTCTGCTTCTGTACCCCTCATTACCACGGTTAACCCAATTGAAAGAACTAATTTGGTAGTCTATCAGTCTATTACAAAGCTGTCGTTAAGTTTTAAATTTGCATCAAAAATTGGCTTATTAATTGGAGCTGATAAATGCTTCCAAACCCTGAAACCAAAGCAGTAACAGACTCCGATGTTCAAATATAAACTCACAATACTAATGTTTGAGTGGATATCGACTGGCAATTTGCGTTGGTTGGAGCAACAATTTTAAAAATCCAACCCCAAATTACCAAATGATTGCGTACCAGATTGTAAAGTGTTTATGTTGAATACTGCGTTAATCATTTGAAGGAGTTTACTTAGTGGAAAAGGGTAAGGCTTTTAATATTTTTCCCATAAATTATGACTTAATTGGAGAGTTGTTTGCACTTAGGTTATTATTATATGTTTGATTTCCTCTTTTAGCTCTTCTAATGTGACAGGAGGTATATTGTACATATCCAATTTATTTACTGGTGATATGTTTTCATCTGCTGTTTGTCTAGGTAGAGGCTGAAACGTGTTCTCGAGGTGGGTTACAGAGAACGTTTTGCTGTGCACCCATGGAGTTTGAAGTTTAGATTGTTTTTGTTTTTTGTTGCTTTTCAAATGAAATACTCAGTACCTTTTCCCCCCAGTCAGGTCACTTAAGTATTTTATTATATTAAATTACCAACTTTAGTTAATTGAACAAAAAATTTAAAGTTGTTTTATAATCTGGCGCTCGACGTTTTGCTTTGTTGGTTTGTTCTAGTTCTTCTTCTTCTTTTAATTGGCACCTGAATATTAATATTATTAATATTAATATAATCCTCTACTAGTTACTAGGATTCCTCCCAGCAGGTTTTGTTGTTTGTTAGCAAAGGTGGACTTTTTTTCTTAACTATCGTTACACAGATTGTTTTAATAAGAGGTGTGTGTTCCAATATAAGCAATGCTTAGAGCTTCAAGGCATTTTTCTTGTTTAGCTAGCCAAATGTTAAGATCTTCCAAGGTTCTTAGTATCTTCTGGAGCACTGTTGTATCTTCGTCAGTGTCCTTCAGAATAACTGGTTTTGGTATTGTGATTTGCGAGTATAGTTTTGTTTCTCCCGTTTTACTTGCATGAGGTTTTCGTTCCTCTTTGATGAAAGTTTGGTTAATTATGTCCTGTACTTCTGGATTTTGTTTAGCGTTTTATTTCTTAATATCTGTAGCTCCTTAGATATTTCACTTTACTGACCGAGCATACTTGCGTTTGATGCTTTCCGAAACATTTCACGCAATTAGTCTCTCTTTAACAATAATTCTGCGTATGTGTAATGGTATTAGACCGCTATTTTGTCAATGGCTCTATTTTAACTCTCATATTAAGTATTGTCTTGATATTACACACATCTTCCCCACTTCTTTTTTAATTAAAAGTGACCAGAAATAGTGAAAATCCTCTTTTGTTGACTTAAACTCATTGTCAGTTTCGATTTTTTACTTTCCTGATGATGTTTACAACATTTTCTATTTGATGACTCTTTTGCTTGAGATCCTCAATAATTTCCTTTTATGCGCATGTTGGATGAATATCTCTAGCCATAACTTTAATTCGTCGATCGTTCTTATCCTCGTAGGTAAACCATTGATGCCCCTCGGAATTAAGCTTTGTAATGAGTTAATCTCTCCAAATTGGTGTAATAAACAAGTTTTACAGTTAGATATGGTCGTAAATAATTTCTAGGAAAATTGTACAACCAATTTAAAAAATATCAAGAGAAATTTTAACAGTTCTAAGTCCCTTGGACCTTTAATCTTTGCAATGTGTTATTATATAATTTGACCTAGCACAATAATACAGAAGTGTAACATTTTGTATAACGCTCCTTTCTTAAGTTTTACTTCCATGAAGCTAGCCCGAATTTTACCAGTCAGAAATTTTAATTTTTAATTTATGGCAACGCCACTTCTGTCTCGACACTGACAAAACGTGTGACAAAAAAAATAAAGTTAGCTAAAAATGCATACTCAGTCGGTCAAAAATGATAAAAAATATCATGATATTTTTTTGTATCAGCTTTTGCCATAAAACGCACTCATTTATCATAAAAAACCAAGAATATCTTTGATTCAGGCTAAATTTGTGTATATTTTATTTCTAATGTTTTTATGTTATGGTTTTATTTGGACAGTTTGCTCAACTTATAATTACTTGATTATAATTATTCGAGTCACGAGTTGAGCAAGAAGATAAATATTATGGTCCAATTCTGAAAATGTAAAAATTCTATAGCTGCAACTTTATAGGAATTGCTTACAGGGAAAGTGTTTTTGAAAATTATTATGTAAATTAATTAAGAAATAATAAAAATAAGAATGTATTTTACAGTTGTTAAACAACATATTAGTACAGTTGGCGTTATTAATTTGTATACCTTAAGAACAATATTTGTTCTGTGTATGTTGCAGACAAACTATTTGTTTCGACTGTACGTGTATGTAAAACATTATCAACATTTAGGCGTATATAAGAAAAGTAAAAAATCTTAAATACATTTTTATCTAAAAGCACAAAACTACACATCGTTTCACAAAATGACAACTTTTCGAGTTGTTCGCTATCGAAATCTAACATATACAGTTTGGGAATTACCTAATAAATACTACCTAAAACGACTTGTGATAGATTTTTAGCATGTTCAATTATCTATATATCTCTGCTAACGTGAATTACGATGTGCTGCCCAGGTTTATTGTATTAGCTAAGAATAGATGTGAAGTGTTAAACTATTGTGAAAAACTCTTAGGAAGTAGTACATATTTCATTTTTGTTATGCGATGTTTTGACGTACACAACCAATTTATAATTGTTTTTTCGATTAGGTCAACCCCTCGAGTTTGACATAAAATTATACGAAGTGGAGTTAGGGTCACAAATAACATCATGATAATTTTTATCATTTTGGTCGGACTGAACACGGCGAATGTGAATTTGCAAATACCAAATATAAAATAACTTAGAAATGTTAAAAATTGTTTCTTGTTTCGGGCAGAGAGCTATCAATGAGGGGACATAGTTTCTGTTGCGAAAACGCAACATTTCCTCCGGAGATATAATATAATCACCTAGTGATAATTAAGTTTCCGGTAGAAAATTTCGGGTAGAATATCATGACAGGGTATTATGAAACTTTTTACTGTCGCGATAGTGGCATTATTTCGGGCTGGGACGTTAAACCATCACGATAGTGATAGTTTAATTTTGCTACGAATTTTTGGGTTGAGTATTGGGCTAGCCTTTTATATACGCAGAGTTTAAGTTTGTCTAGGCTACCAAACAAACGACATGACAGAGTGTCATGACACTGTTTACTATCGCGATAGTGACATGTTTTCTGGCTGGGATAGAAAACTCTGACGATAGTGATAATTTAGTGTTGCCATCGTGTTTTTTCGGACTGAGGATCGAGCTAGCTTCTTATACCTTTGAGTTTTTGGAAACTATAGGTTTAGCGAAATATTTGTTCATAAAATTTAATTAACGAAATTCATAATATCGAAAATTTCCTCTGATTTTTCTATGTATCGTATTTTGTTGTTGGTTTTTAATACTGATTTAGGTCAAATTTCATCTAATTCAAATAACGTTGTTTCCGCTTCTAATCAAGATTGAAAATCAAATCAAACGAATTTTTTTTTAAATGTCACAAAATTCACTCAAATTTAGGTTATTACACCACTATGTTGATATGTAATGATGGGTTTTGTACACAGCATCATAAATAATGGTTAACTGAACAAGGAGGAGCAGATAAAACAATTTTTAAAATTGTTTATATGAATAACTGAAAATTCAGTTTAAACTATAAACACCAAACTATGAATAAATTAGCAATTTTCGTTATCATTATTTCTAAGTTACTCTACGGTCCCAAATGGGTCGTAGTTCCCTCGAACTAGAAACATACGTCATAATTTCAAACAAAATAACGAACATTTGCCACCTAAATATCTTAAATACTCAGATCTTAGGTCATAACATTAAACAAAGAGATGATTTTTTTGGAATCACTTTAATTGAAAAATAATCGAACAGTATACATTAGTAAGCGTCATTCATTGATTTCCCAAACTTAAATCATACGTTTATCCATTATCGAAAGTATGAAAGTCTCCAAATGAAAATATCAAATATACATGCAGGTGTATTTGTTTGCCTTTTCAGTGATATATTCACTCGACATATTTCTTCCTCCCTTTTCCAGAGATAAAAGCAAACAATTTCTTTTACTTTTTGTAAACACGTTCATCCCATAAAAAGGAGACACATTCAAGAATGTGTATGCCGAATATAATCGTTAAGTAGAATGGCATGGTGTACACAGCTTATTCTAAAATATCGTATACGACTGCTTTCAATGTAAACGAAACAGAAAAATATTTTTTGGATATTTCACTGTTTTTATGCCCAAAACATTTTGAGTGGCAAAATGTTTCTCCTAATATCTGTGTGTGTAAAAAAGTTTTAATGTAGGAGTAACATAATTATTCGACTTATATTACCGTAAGTTATGATAATTATCTGCTAATCGTTAAATATAATTTTGCGATCGTGCAAGGGAAATTTTTTGTTATTTATCGCCGACCGAGTCAAATGAAATACCGAGCTACATCTAAGTCGTCACCGGTGACAGGCCAATTTGTCTATTCTATAATAATATTTCAATTTGCTAAAATTCAATCTAATTCTATTTTCAATATATGTTATAGCCAGCGGGGAATATATAGCATAGATATTCACATATAAATTATATTATTTTATTCGTGAGGTTAAGCAATACGTAACACATGAAATTGATAATTCCCTAAAGTAATTTTTTGTCATATAAAATGTATTTGGTTGTTGCCAAATACTTCTAGTTCGTTATTAATAAATAAATATAATCCGTTTAATCCTTAAAGTTTTTATAAATCAGAGAATTAAAGATAGAACGTTTGAAGAACAAACAAACTGGGAGTAAGTTATCATACCGTAGTTACATAACGTTCGTGACAAAAAGTGTAATCTGACAGTCTCGCATTCTCGTAATTACTAATTCAAATAATACAGTTCAATCGAACTTTGCTTAAACTTATTACTTGCAAAGCTCCATTTACAGCGGCATCCAAAAAACTATTTGAAACACATTAAAAGCACTAGTAGTGAATAAAACTTCAGGTACGTCGGTGTTAGGGAAGTGACACATGAGCTTCCATTATGATAATTATCTGCTATAATTATGTGCCTAGAGTTATCCGTTGTTAAAGTCGTCTAGCCGAACGGAAAAAGGTTATTGAGTCATGAAATTGTTTAATTAATCGTAATTTCTTTCTGCGTTGAATATATGATATATGAAAGCTTCATCTCTATGTAACTGCCGCAATGTTCTCACGGCTAATGTGGCTGCTATGAACAGCTTTTCTTAATTCCATTTTTTTGTTACTCGATCGATCTGTGTTGAAATTGTCACCAAACTTTGACTCATCTCCATGTTTCGAGTGAATCTCTCTGGCACGCATTTCAGTAAACTAGCCATTATTATTTGACCGTAGAAAACGGTTTTTAGTGTGTTACCAACTTGGATTGCTTACTACTTCAACTAGATGTCCGGTTTTGTTTTTGAAAAGCATGTCCTTTGCTTTTGCTTGAAGTTTGAAGTGGATCTTGAACTAATGGTGAATTCTGCAATCGTTGTTCTTCCCCTGCCGGTAATGTTTACTTGAGTCGGAGTTCTTGGTATCGTAAACTTATCTGCAGTGATGAATGTGGCTTAAGAGGCAGAATCAATAAACATTCGAATTAAATTTTCTCCACTGTCGGTTATAATCCTGACCATGGCCATTACCAATAAAATCCTACTTAGAGTTGGGGTAGGGTTTTGACGCTAGTAACGATTTCTTGGTTGGAGTTTCTAGTTTCTTAGCTTTTTCCTTCTGAATATTCTGAAGTAAATCTTCGTAAAATCTTTCACAATTGTTAAGGTATTTGGTACAGTGATATTTTTGTAGATATGCATAATTTCTTATCCTTGGCTATCATCGTCTCTGTCACTGTTAATTTCTGGATTTTTGAATGACCGTATCTCTAGCACCTGCAGCTAGATAACGTAATCTTGATTCCTGGAATTCAAGACGCTCTTCTATGTTTGGATATCTTTTGGACTTTTAATACTGGTTTCGTAAATGCGAGGTGCTTCAGCGTCCAGCTTCCTTGAGAGTATATACTTAATACGAAGGCACTCCAGTTTTCTGTCTGGATACCTAAATTGCTGAGAGGATGTATGCAATCTAGAACATTATCATGAATAGTTCTTAGTCCATTGACGGTTTCTACCGTTACCTGGTCAGTATCCTTCTGTCTTCAAATCTAGTGACGAGGGTACTTCTGACGATGAGTTATCGGATCATTTTGACTCAGATTCAGAGGCAGACAGTAATTTGGAGACTGAACTAGTAAGCAATATTTCACTAATCCTTAAAATAGCGACATAATTCAATAAGCAAGATAAATTATAAAAGTGTTTAGAAGATCACCAATTAAGAACAATGTACTTCAGAAATACGTACAAGAAGCAATAAATCGGGAACTCAATTTAGTTTTGCCATACAAGGTGGAATAGTACGTAGATTTTAGTGGGTTTGGTATCAAACCATTTATAATTTGCCATTAAATAAACAAAAAAATGTCCACAATAATACTATTACGAATTCTACTCAAGTATTTCACTTGGTAAACCCAAAGTTCGAGAATTCTCGAACCCAGTTGGAGACTATAATTCTGTTACGTGATTATTATTCTTCACAACAACGATGTTATCAGATCAAGTATTCCTCCAATACTGATTGGGAATTGGATTTTAGAATGGAATCATCATCGAAAATACTGGAATTAACAACAAGCGCAATGATCAAGACAGAGGAATTAATGGTGTGGAGTATTCGTGAGCACAACTACATGATAGTGATTTACAATTGCAATACACATACATCATTGCCAGATGCAATAAAAAGAAAAATCTCGAATAGAGAGAGAAAGTATATAAACGTGAGCAATTTAAGACGCAGACAGACACAGTTGTAATTAAACCAGTGAAGAGTGCAAGTCAAAAAGTAAAAAATAAAAGTGCGAATAGTAGGGAACAGTAAATTGTTTTAGTAAAAATTTTTCATTATTGCTTGCACTTATCTTGGACGCACTTTTTATTTCGGAATTTGCCATCTAGTGGCCGTAAATTTTCTAAAAATAATCTTCATTGCGGAAAATTGATAAGTAACTGAGAAGTTACAGGATTTAGTGAATGGTCTTACCCCAATCAGAAAAGCAGTGGAATCGCTTAGTAATCTTGAATGCATCTTTTAACGAATGAAGGCGTTTTAAAGCGCTTTTTTCATGCTGCAGAGGAAAACGGAACACACTATTTGAGTAATAACTTATAATTGCTGTTAAATAAAAAATAAAAAGTGAAGAAACCAGAATTTGGTTTCGCTACCCACCCTCATTTTTACAAAATCCAAATGTTGTCTAAGTCGGAAATTATAAAACTTGCAAAGCAACTTTTCATTTGGCTTCTGATACGTGGACATTTTTGAAGAGAGTGATGTTGTGTTTGATGTTTTGCTGTCCAAGTGGTCGGACATAGGTTTTTGGAAAATATAAATCAATAAATTGCAAGTAAACTACAAATTCAAAAGGATACTGGATTTGAAGAAATTTACTCAGCTATTTGAGGGAGGATTTAGTTGACACTGAGAATGCTTCCAGAAGACCGCCTGACATATATAAATTGTACAACGTGTTTCGAAGTATTTTAGTAAAATTGGTTGAAACTGTTAGTTTCTGATTTGTAAATGTTTTTGGAGTAAATTTTATGGAGCTCTTAAACCAAACCAACTTTTCGTAATACAAAATTAAATTTCCTGAGGACTTGTTTAATAACTTAAAACATTATTACGGGGATATTTTTGATTTCAAATTTCTATTCTCTCTATTTCATATAAAACATTTAACTCGATTAAATGTTTTATATGAAATAGAGAGAATACATTTTTAAAGTCAGTATTGGCTGGGACATATAATTTAAAATGTTTGATTATGACATTAATACATGCTACGAGTGCCTCAAACGAACAATCGTTTTCAGCTCTAAAATGAATAAAACATATTGCCAAAACTTAATGAGTCAGGACAGGTTATCTGAGCTTTCTTTCCATCATGTCAATTGAAAAAACTCTTTTAAAACGGCTTTGTTTATATTTTTTTGTATTATCCCTGCAATCTGTTCTGGGGCCAAGGCTCTCCCAACTCTTTCGCGGTTTGCTTTTTCCGTCCTTACTTTTACGGTAGTGTCAGCCAATTCGACGACGTACGGTTATAGGACCGATTTTGTTACCATCTGCACATTGCATATCCATGCCAGCCTATACTGACATAGAAGATGGGTCGGCCCATGAGTTTTACACTCCGACAGGGAGTCATAGATGTGTTCCATTTCATCACAGATCGTAATCTGTTGATGAAAATTCCCTTTGCATCCTGCTCCTATCGGGATTCGAACCCAGTACCTTCCGACCCAAACGCCAAAACTTCGGCCATTTGGCCGGTTAAAACGGATTTAGCAGGCAACCTTGATATTAAGTACAAATAAACAAAACTAATTTAATATTCAAGAAAGTATCTCGTTATACTTACCAACCATTGTAAAATTAGTCCAATTAGTGATTACCTGAAATTAAGGATTTAATTAATAATTTTATATTGTTAATATTAATTTATAAACTTATCATTTTATCTCTTACTGTTCGATGCACTTTGTCGGCGTGTTCAGTCCGACCAAAATGATAAAAACTATCATGATATTTTTTGTGACCCTAACTTCACTCCGTATAATTTTATGTCAAACCCGAGTAAACAACCAAATCGAATAAAATCCCTAATGGTTTTTCATCCAAAACCGACCTTCATTTAAAAAATAAAATGCCAAATACGAATAATAGGTACAATATACACCGTATACGAATATGACAGATTTAAAGAAAATTTAGCTGGATTAAATTAATCTACAAACGGAGTTTAGGTGCCATATAGAGAACCAGAATCAAATTTATGCACAAACAAAACGTTGGATAAATGTATGTTGTGCTTACGTGTATAGGCAATCAACTATATGCAAGTAGCTAAAATTTTTAATACATAAATTTATCATCTCGAATACACGAACATAACCACAGAACAAACAATGCAGGAGCTAATAACAAATTAAATGTAATTTATACGAAATAAAACGCACAAACTATAAGCAAAATTATTTATTATTGTTACCAAAAGACACAAGCTTGATAAATTTTATTTGCTGTTGAAATAATTTAATGATTAATATTTAATAAGTAAATATAACATTAAAGATTCCATACTCTCTATCGAAGTCATAACAAAAAACGTTGAAACAAACAAAATGTACAAAAATTTTGACATCTAGAATCAAAATTATTCTTGGTTTATTTTGTGATAAATGAGTGCGTTTTATGACAAAACATAATAAAAAATATCGTGATATCTTTTGTCATTTTTGCCCGACTGAACACTAGGTGTAAAGACAAAACTTGCAATTCAAGCTGTCATTATTTCCATTATTTAATGTTGTACTAGAATAGTAATACGATGAGTGCGTTTAATATTGTAATTAGCTACATATCGTATTAATACTTTATTTAATAGTATTGATAGTACCTTTACGTTATTTATCAAATTTCAAACATGGCGAACAGTAAAGGCTGGCTGATAAAATAATAAAATAAATCTATAAGTGTAAAGTTCATGTTCTTAAGTTCATTAAAATTAATAAATATACAATTCAATCCGTGCTCGCAGCCTTTTGTTTCTACAATCCATCAACTGACCTTCTCCAGCATTTAAGTTTTTTATCTGTAACCATCTTTAGCTTCATCCCTAATTTTCATTCACCGGCTTTATCTCCACATTACAAACAAATTCGTTGATAGACTTATTAACTGTTTTAAGCCAAGCTACACCACGCCCTAGGAAGTGTTAAACAACTACAACTGAAAACGAAAGCAATTTTTCAATAACCTCTGATGTGGTTACGAAAAAGAAGAATCGCCTCTCTGTCAAATCGTTTGACGCAATTAGCTTCTTAACAGCTTATTTCCTTAAATTAAGCATAGTATATTTTTGTACTGTATAAACTATGGAACGTTTTTTAAAATTTCTCGAGAAATTGTAAATTGGATTCTCGAGTTCTTGAGAACAATTCCTTATCTATTAGATATAGAATTATTTTTTAAAATTTGAATGAAAATGTAATTACAAAATTGAATCCACTTGAACCAAGCGACCTTTATTTAGTCTTACGATTATCTCTTCTGTTTAATAAAAATTAACCCGTATCGTATACGATTCATTAAAATTCCTTCATCCCTGTACATAGTGTTGCCAATTAAAAATTAATTTTATTATTCTAATGCTGCCATGCGGTTGAACAAAGAGAAATTGTATTCACCCCATTAAACCCACCATACCGTGAATACAAAATACAAACACAAAGATATATCTTTATTTATTAATTCTTAACTTTTATTTTGAATTAATAAATTAATAAGCAAGATAACATTTTTAATAGCAACAACGCATACAAAACTGATGAGTATTAAGCTTTATATTATATTTATTTATATTAAAATATAAATTAAGTGCGTACTGGGTTGTATATATAAGAAAGCACCAACAACAACAACAACATCAACAAGTAAAAATGAATTAATTTACATTTTTTATTCAATATTTAAAAAAATAAAATAAAATGGAAAAAGTTAAAAGGAAAAGTTTCAGTGTTCCTCCGCCCGGTTCTTGTTTTCCCATTTTGATATAAATACCAAATACATGCTTTTAATATATTTTCTTGTGTAAAGCTTTTTTGTTACTTTTGAATAGCTTTGTAACTTTTTTTGTACCGTGTCTTTGTTGTTGGTGTTTTCTGTTTCTGGGAAATTTTTTGGAAAATAAAATATGGTTTTGATATTTTAATTGGTGTGACATATTTCTTATGTATGTTAATATTATTTTTAATTATTCAGAACTTTTTTGTGCAATCTGCACTCGAATGTGGTGTATAGGGTTAAATAATGGTTTTAAATGTGGTTACGAAATTTTATTGAATTTTGTATCATTGAGACGGTCCAATATACAAACTTTTCTACCTTTCAATTATCTTGTGTATCAATTTACTTAAAATCCGTAAATAAATATGAAAACCCATTAGAACGGAAAATTCTTCACACTCTTCTAAAAAAGTTTTCTTTTATAACCAATTTTGTTATCCTTGGTTTGTTCGTACATTTATTTCCAAAATTTTAAGAAAGATGTTTCAAAAACACATACCCATTCTACTCGTTTATATCGATATAACCCTCAGGTCAACTATAATAACTTAATTGTATGAAAATATTTTGTGGTTCATCGAGTTCTTTAATTAATTTCTAATACATTTTAGTATCTCGAATTAAAAATGAGTTAACAGAATTCTTGCTGGTGTTTCAATATACTTTTTGGTTTCGTTTGGGTAGATGAGTAAGACAATTTCTTTGCTGTATTTAGTAAATAACTGCAGGCTGTTTATACTGGACTAAACCGCTTAATCGAAATCCATTTTCTTTTAATCAATCGAGTAAATTATGTATACACTTCGATATAAAACATCCCCTATATATGTATATTCTGAAGTACATCAGAAAGTCAAACAAAAAGGGGTTTCATTTCTAATCTTGGATGTATTATAAACGTTATAATAAATTATACGTATGTACACTGTGCTTGGAAAACAAAGTGTTTGGTTATCATATTTTCCGGTAATCCAGAACGAACACAAATACATAAAGCAAAATCATTGTTCTAAATGGACGACATACATTCGTTTGATATTTGAAATAATATCAAACATAAAAATCTACCATTCACCAAAGAAAATTCTATTTTGCAATTTCCATATGTACATAGCTTTACTAAATTAATTAAAACTTATTTATCGAGTACCATGTAAGCATACATTAATGTAAAATTGATACGGCAAAATCCCGATTCAAAGGAAAACTCAACGGAAAGATAACGGTATACGGTGGAAAGTAGATGATAAAAATGTCGTGTAATAATAAATTGTGTCAATATCAGTCATTTTAATTGGCTATTATCCACAGTAGATTAATTTTTTTTTATATATGCTCGATACATATATTTACCGTCTACACGGGTATCCGATATATCGATCGAATTAATAAAATTTACTGAGTATACGACTAGTTAATATCAAGGTGAGTGGAAAATAGGTAAAATTATAGCAAATTCTTTTTATAGATAAGATTTATGTTACTAGAGTCATAAAATTTAATTGTATGTACAGTGATACCACGGTATACGATCTTAATATGATCTTTCGTTCCGTATCATGAAATTTTTTATTATGGGTTGACATAAAACGCACTCATTTATCACAAAAAAACTAAGAATTTTTTTGATTTTAGCTGCCATAATTTTTGTACAGACCTACTTATTTTGTAATTTGTTAACATGTAATATCATATATAAATACATATTAAATCGTTATCCCCTATTTTAGAGCCATTAAAATAAATTTCATTTGTATAACAAAACATTTCAAAGCTGGGTATTTGGATAGAGCGAATAAAAATATTTTTGTAAATTTTTTGGGTTTTATTAAATACAATTATAAGTAATTCAGTGTTAATCTCTGGATTCTTCTTGTCGAATAATAGTTCTAGAAAGACCTATTGTAGATGGTTAATGTGCTAGAGATGCACTAAATTTGTAGTATGTGATGTTTGGGTATTAATTTTTTTGTTATGTCAAGCGCAAGCGTATATTGACGTATACAATCCAAATTTAATATTTTGGGTTGTTCACTCGGTTTTGACATAAAATTTAACATAGTGAAGTTAGAACACACCGATTATAGTTATTAATAGTGATAGACTAAATTAATAATGAAATGTTTTGCATTTTTTTATTTTAAAACTAGCGGATACCCTGTAATGTGCTCTCCAGTTATTGTTATCGAGGTATGGGTAGACGAAAACTTCAATTAACCCAGCTTTGCTCAGATGTGAGCAGGGCGACACGGGCGAGGTTATACCACAAAATACCCCAAAAAACAAAAAAACGCGATCAATCTCTCAGACCGCAGCAACTCGAAATCGAATTCGCTCAATACACAATACATCCACGGAAAAAATTAAGGAAAACAATACGTCGGAAAATATATGAAAAAGAAGGATGACTCACCTGTGATCTTGAGTACCGCTATACGCAGTTATACGGTACCAGGGTGCGCTTTATGTTGCTTCACTAACGCGCTCTACACACTTTTTAATCAGACTATTCTCTTGATGTATCCCACACTCGAACGAAATTTGTTTATTTCACAAAAAAAAACACGACAGTACAAACATTTTAGTTTATTTCATTTAATTTATTATCGTTCTTAATCATAAATTGCACAAACAATATAATAGACCTTCATTATTAAGAAAATTAAGTCAAATTTTGTTTTATTCATTTTTATATTTACCAGATGTTTAAATAATTTTCAAAACCGTAATTTTCCAATAAATGGCGCCACCTATCAATATACCTTTCAACAAACAGTGTCATCGGCACCATTGTTTTCTTTTGACATCTGTCAACAAAATCTAATTCATAACCATACACGTTTCATACAAGAACACATGTTTTTGCTCGCCAGTTTACAAAAGAAAGTCATTCCTCCATCGAATTGTGACTGGCGATAAAAATGGATCTGTTTTGAGAATCCAAAGCTTAGCCATTGGTGATTTTTGTAATTGCAATTACTGTTTGGAAATACGCTGTTCATCAATTCGTTAATTGTCTGTATAAAGTTACAAAAATCTGGTGGAATGGTAATGCAATTTGTGGTATCATCAATTTTCATTTTCCCGTTTCCAAGATCTAAAAGTTGCTTGGCGAATCGAGTAACGGATTCGTCTTGTTGCAGTTGGTGGTCAATAAAATTTTTTGAAGATTTTATCAAAGAACAGATTATCTGAGACATGCGTTTAGTTCATCGGCTGGTGTGGAACGTGGTATAACTTGTAGAGTCTGACGAAAATCACAGCCAGCAAAATGAGTGCACCTCCGAATGGCTCTGTATTACCTCTTAAATGATAGAGCGCCTGATTGATTGCTGTTTTGACTGTTCCACCGGGTGCATCGAGGAAAAACAAACCGCTAATTTGTTGTGAAATCGCATTCATAATGCGGTTATATGCATTGTGTTATTGTATCGTCAGTTTTGGCAGATTTGTTTGAATTAATATTTGCAGCTCATTGACATTGAATTGCTGCGTTCTGTGCAAATCTCGATACATCGTCTGCTAATTCGATTAAACCATTCCTAATTGAATGAGCGTTCCGTTGACGATTGATACCACTTGTTCCCAATCATGAATAGCCCATCGTTATACATTTCCGGTGAGAATTGCATGCTTGCGTTGTTGCTGGATGTACACTCTCGATGTAAACTATTGATCTTTGTAATTTTCGCACAAATCTTTCGGATTAGACGGGAAGCAAGTTGTCAAAATGATGATACTGTGTATAATGATACAGTATAAAAATACTGTGCGAATTTGGTCCACTAATTTTAATTTCTGGCATGCTTCACGATAAGTTTGGCATAATTGGGCACCAACTGTTTTCAATTGTTGAAACGATGTGGGTCCACGTACATTAACAAGCAATAATCGCAAGTAAAAGCATTCTGTATTATTGGGATGAACGGTGTACAATCTACTCAATGCATGGGTTGAAATTAAATTGTTGTATCCTTCCAAATTTTTTTGATGTTGTGTTCCATGTGAAGTATATTGGCACCTCTGAGTATAGTAAGGTCTTAGCGGATTCATCATTTTGGTTTAATGTGCTGTCAATGTTGTGGCTGGTGGTATATCTGCCCGATGTTGTGCATTCTCTGCAGTGAAATATATACACACGCTGTTCGATGGCGTTCATGTATTGGAAAAGCCAAAACCCGTCAAATTGCCTCATTACTACTTATATAGCGACCCATTTGGTATATCTCGTGATTTTATCGTTTCTGTTGGTCAATGCAAAGACAGGCATGTCCTATCCTTTGTTGATATATTTGCAGATATATTTAATCGATTTGACCGAATTGCAATATTCCACATTAATAAGGGTTTTGTTTGTTTTGGAGAGCAATGGCGAATACGGTACAACCCAGCGATTATCGATGTCGATGTCGTTGATTCGTGCTTTTATTATTGTCGAATGCCCGCCATCGTCAATTGAGCGACGTCGATAGAGTGGATAACCATCGTTGCCAGTGATGGTTTCTTTAAATAATTTTTTGGGGTATTTTTTGTGCATTGGCCACCTGCTATGCACGAAGACGTTGAACTGATAATGCCGCATAGCCCATGGATCACATTTTTGGTGATCATATTCTTGTAGAAGATGCGATATTTTAAATATAAAGTTAGTACTTTTTCAAACACGCCAATTTTACACGTAAAATATTTTGTAGCAGAGAGTATTTCTTGTGGAAGATGCAATTTTTAGTTGATTGGAATGGTGGCCATAGTGGACAAAAATGGGATAAGTAATTTTTATTATAAATTGCTTTCTGAAGTTACATGGATTAGTCGAATATTTAGTTTAAAGTATTAATTTTTTTATTGCATTTATTTGATTATGCCACCATTTTAAATATCAGAAACAGCTTAAAAATTGCAAAAGTTTAAATTAATTAATTTTAAATTAATAAATATCTTTTTGAGTCCATCAATTTATTTTTACGGATCGATTCAATTGATTGATAACGCAATTCGTTTCGTACAATGTTTCAGAGGCAACAGTTTGCTTTTCTGTTCACGGAGGCGATTCCATTCCCAATTGCTGACGAACATTTGCAAAATTTGTAGCGAACATTTGTAAAATTTACTCAGTCGTATTATTAAAATAAATAAAAAAGTCATTTTCGAAAAGATGTCTGAGAATTAAATGCTGGAAATCATAAATTTAGCTGTATTTTACTCCACACAGTATACAAGTGTGGTGTATTCACAATTTAGGTACTGTTTTATTTATCTTTAATCTGTTCTGGGCCCTAGGCACCCGCAACTCTTTCGCGGTTCGATTTTCCCGTCCTACGTTTTCGACGCTAGCTAGCCAATTCGAGAACGTACGAAACGTACCATCTGTACATTGCATAGCTCCTCGATGGGTCGGCCACGAGTTCTGCACTCCGGCAAGGAAATTACCTACTTTCTTGGAAAAAGAAAATCGGGTGGTGGCCATATGCACGCCTCAATTTCTTTGCGCTTGTGTTTCCACAATATTTAAAATCACAGTTTTTTGTTTTTGTTATTTGTAATGCGAACCATACATGCAACGACTAATTATACAATGCACACATATGCTCTAACTGATTTCACAGGGTCGACTCGATGACAGATGTCATAACCTCTTTTTCAGAAACTATTTTTTATAAATAGAACTATTATATATTACATATATGGAAACATACATACATATACGAGTATGTATTATGTTAAGTCAATCTATTTTAGTTTTTAATTTGTTTTCTTCAAATGCTAAAATTTTTGCTTTAATAAACCTAACCTTACTTTATTTAATTTAGTCTATGTGTCTGTCAATCTATATCACATTATATGGTACGACTAGTTAGTAAGATTATTAACTCCGCCCTTAAAATCAATTTTTTTTTTTATTTATTGTGATTAATAATCAATCAAACATTAAACAAATGCCTGCCGTCATCGCAATATTTTCTAGATGGTTTGTAGTTTGTGATAGCATTGAACATACATTTTTAAAGTATAAATTACCTAATTTACATATGCCACACGTAGTTCGTCACACAATCGTGTAAATCACCCTTTTTGTTCTCATGATGTGTTGTGCTCACTACAAATGTGAAAAGGCACAATGAGTCTGTAGAATGCACCACTCAAAAGTACGATTTTGTTGCGATTCAACTCAGTTGTTCAAGTAGTCGTAGTGTGTACAGGCCGCATACGAGATTAAAAACTTTACCCGGAACCTATATTTTTATCGCGTTCTAGTTTTCTGCAAAATAAAACGCTGTTGTAGTGGAATAAACCCATAACTTATAGATTTGTTAATGGTTACTAAATAAAGCTAGATGGCAGTAAGCGTTAATTTTTCTCTAATTTTTGATTGCATAAACATTTTTAACCAGTTTCTAATAACGAGTCGGTATAGTATGATATTGAAAATTTATTGGCAAATAGAGCGTCAAATTTTGGTGTAAATGGCATCAGAATTCCCATTTTGGAAATCCCACTATTTTCTTATTTTACCGAGTAGTATTTGATTGTGTAATTTTATGCATAATGTATTTTGGGAGATAATGTGGGATTTCTGACGTGATTATCACACCCGAAATCCTATAGATCCGTTTAACCATTGCAATATTTGTTTTCCTTTTATATAATTGTGCTAAACCGTGCATTCCACAAACAATTTAGTTCTCCACCTGAATTGGTCAGGTTTGATGCTGGAATGGCTAAATCTAACCATTTAGCGCGTCCGTTGAAGTAGATTAACTATATAAAAAATATCGTAGTTTTATAAGCAGCGTTTTTCTGAAAAACAATCGGGTTGAGTTCGCGATAGCTTTTTTCAAATTTGTCCAAGTTAAAATTTAAAATTTATTTATTTTTTAATTAAATAATTTAGATTTAATAGTAATCTACGTTTAACCGAAAAAATCCATCATAAAAGTTGTATAGTTTTCTTGTAATATCGTTGTTCTGTATAGTTCTGTATAATATCGGAGTAGTTCATACTATTAACAGTTAGTTATACTAACAGTATCTAATGGTTAGATAACTAACTAAATTACTGTATAGTAATAAACAGTTCTATTTATTAACTATATAAAACAATATCGTACTTTTCGAATCACATTGTTTAAGCTAAATGCATATAACCTGATAAAACCAGGATTCATTTTGCATACTCCATATCAGCCAGTTTTGATAATAGCAAATCCTTAATTTAACCCTATTTTTACAACTTAAATTTTTGAAATACATTTTATGGGTTATTTCTGGAAGTCCCAAGTTTCATGATTGCGCCAACTTCCCTTCAGCCAGAATCACCTGTATAAAATCCTTATTTCAAAACATCATTTTTGAAATTTTTTATTAATAAGAGGTGGGAATTCCAGAAATCACCCATACAAAAATTTTTTAGAATTGTTCAAATCTTGTGAAGTTAGGGTGGAAATAATGGTTTTCTTTGGAAGTTTCTGGCTGATAGGGCGTCGGCACAAGATGGGATTTCCAAAAATCATCCATAAAATATATTTCAGAAATTTAACTTGTCAAAATAGGGTTGAATTAAGGGTTTTCTATGGTCTTATAAGGTTATATGCATCTGGCTTAAACAATGTGACTAGAAAACTACGATATTTTTTCCCACATAATCTCCCAAAATACATTTTGAACAAATTTTACCGTTAGACGCTCAAAATTACACAATCAAATAATACTCGACCAAATAGAGAAAATAAGGAATCCGTGGGATTTCCAAAATGGGATTTCTGGTGTGATTGACACAAATACTGGTTTAATCGTATTCATCTGCGGGCTTTAAGTATGAAGTAATACAAAATATAACAATTTTAATTTACCAAAATCGAATTATGAGTCCCAAGCCAACCAAATTTTAATTGGTTTTTTAAGCACTGCAACATAATGTAAGACACGCAGACAATAATTGAGATGTAAAGCTCATATAACATATGTAACTCAACCGGGAATCATAAAGTTTATAATTTTCTTTAAAATCTAAAATACATACGAACATACATTTTGTTTGTTTATTTTATTACATATGGTAAAAATACAGCTTCTGTTACATATGGTAAAAACACAGTGCCGTCTCTAAAAGTAAGGAAATATATTTTCCATAAATTTCTAACTCACCAGAAAAACCTTTTGTGCCATTCGATACCCTTAAGCAGCACACAATGTATTTCGCATATGGTCGACCATCTTTCCATAATTGATGTACCCTACTTATTTACGGTGCTTAATTTTAATGGATAGTCTAACAATTTATTCGACACACAGAAATATCACAATAAATTTTCTCATATCGCAAGCACACGACATAAGGATTGCGCCCCATTGTAAGAAAATTAATTATATTTAAATATTATTTTATCATTATAAAATCAGTATGAATAATTTAGTGACACACTTGACTATATAATTACTTCGTCCTACAGCACAATGGAAAATATTAAATGGGAAAACAAGACACAGTGCTTTTTAAATTAAAATTAATAACGAAAACAAATAAAGTCGTGAAGAAATAAATAAAAAGGAAAAATTTAAATTTTATTAGCTCCTTGCGGGATGTCTGAACATTTATATAAACAAAAATACAGGAACGGTTTGGTATTTAAAGGAATGACTTTCTTACTTTTGTTAAATTTCTTATTGTTCATCAAAATCTTTAAATAAATATTTTTATTGTTTTTACCAAAAATGTTATGAATAATTTTTGTATCTAATGAACAAAAAATCCAGATGTAGAACAGCACATAACTCTCCAATTATTCGTATAACATAAAATGAAATGCATCTCTTCTGGATCTACTAACTAAACTGGGTTTTTCGCCCAAAAAACCACCTAGAACCAGTTTATTGCTTTTCATTTTTATCTTATACTCAGTATCGCCTGAAAGGTTTTGAATCAGACAAAAATTATGGCAATGTAACTTTAGTACATAAATCTATCGTTTTGGTGCTGCTGGCAAATTATTAGTTTATTATAGAATATGTACTTGTTGTAGAATATACTCAAAACGGAAGGTTGTGGCGTTCTTTGGTTCATTCCAATATATTTATGTGGCATATCGTTTGAAATATTCCAGACGCACTGTAGCACCAAAAACTATCATTGTCGCGCTGATTGCAGGTACATTTATCGCTTTTCAATATAATCATGAGACATATTATTTAAAACGTTGTTACGATGACAAATATGTTCGTGGTTCCAAACTTGATAATCGGGTTAATACCTCGATTTTATTTACCTTTAAAACCTGATGCAAAAATTCTTCGCAGTTTAGAGGAAAAATATTAAGAAAATTGATTTTAACGTTTCTTGTTTAAACCGATTTCTAGTGCACATCGTTTTGACAAGTTGAGAAACCAAGAAGAACTCCCACGAAATGTTAAAATCAAAACAGTAATCATACACATTTAACGCATTAAAAATATTTATAAGTAGTTCCGAATTATTAAAATTATTAACAATCGATTCTAGAGCACAAAATATCCCTCGCAAATATAGCGCAAGCAATTTCGCACCTACTAGGTAAAGTTCGTAAATTCAGCAAGAGAAGATCTTTTACGGACGGCTCTCGAAAAAATCCCTGTATCAGATTTGGTAACAGCCGTAAATCATAAATCAGTAATTGCTTTTGGATACTATCCATCCTGTCAGAATGCCTTTATAATATGGATTCCGTATCACTCAAGTACTGACCTAACATAAGTGACATACAAGGTTTATAAAGTGAAATTATATGTTCAATGTGTTTATTAAATGTGAGGTTACTTGTAAAATAACTCCAAGGTCAAGAATATTACATACTCTGCTAATTTGAGCACCAAATTATTACGCGTGAACCAATCACAAAAATGTTGAGCTTATCTTGCATACGCCCAATATCCATCACAGAATTGATATTAACATGTATATTTATAGATCAACGGCATACATAAGCACTTTCAAGACTCGAAACATTGTAGTATGTTAAATTGGAAGAGCAAACTTGGGATACATTAACACAATGCTTTCGAGAAGTAAGATAAGACGAAATCCATTGGATTGTAATGAAGTCGGATCCGATTAACTTCTGAATAAGAATTTTATGATCCAATCAATAAGCTTTCGAAAAGTCTGTGTAGATGACATCAACCTACTATAAATTTTACTAATGATTCAAAAAGCTTAGGTATAACGGAAAGAATAGAAAGGCCTCTATAACAAGTAATATCGCTTCTTGAACCCGATTTAAATATCGGGAAATAGTCCACTCGAGAGGCTAACATTAAACAAATACAATAGAGGTTCCCACAAGCGCATTTATTCAAGATCAAGGGTGCGATACTATCGGAACCTGTTCCACTTGTCAAGAAAATTACCTGGCAAGCTAAACAAATCAGAAAGATCAAAGGACTTTTGGAAAAAAAATTTCGAATGCGTTACATATATGAATCGAACCCGAAAAAGGAATATTATTAAGTGTCATAATCCTCGGAAAACCGTATTATGAATGAAATAAATCGTTTCGAGTTCAGTGAAATTTCACTTTCAATTTCTAAAATATGCATTTTATGAAGAAAATCATTATGAAATTTAAACGATGTTTACGTTGTTTGAATATCTTAAAAGCTCTAGATTTAAGATTGATGAAATTTGTTACCCGACTATTGAACAAAGGCTCGGCTTAAGTTGAGCGCACTTATTTCATCGGAACAAATACTTTGAAACCGCTCGTAAAAAATTTATAGAACTCAGAGAGGCAGCTAGCGAAATGTTCAGCCCGTCAAATAACACTATCCAACTGACATTTTCGAGAGAGTTGTTTAACTAAGAAAGGTCATATCTAAAATTATCTTTTATAAAATCAACCAAATCACAATTTGAAAAATATAATATAATCAAAAGTGGTACATGGTATATACTAGTGTCCAGCTAAATCCGAACAAGATGCAACTTCAATAAAATCTAACGATGAAAAAATCGAGTCTAAAATGGGTCCATAATCATTGGAAACATCGTTTAATTGTCGCATCCCATAAAGCTAGAAAGCATAACTTCTGTGGAGCCCACAAAGTCATCTTCTATCTAGCCCTACGAAATTTTTGGCCGTTAAAAATCACCTGCAAACAACACCTGGCCACTTTCCTCAAATAACGGCAGAACTGCATTGACAATGAATTGAACGAAATCCTGGTAAACGTCAGTGGTACTGGCCCATCTAACGTTTGCAATTTAATTTGGGTCTAATCCAAAGACGAATGAATATTTTTCAAACCAATTTGTTTTATTAGAAATAGTGTACGAGTCATGTGTGACCTCCTCTTGAATTCTGGGTAACAAAAACTCGTTTATCATGGATAGGATCGGTAACGCTACCTATTGAATGTAAAGGCGGCTCCTCTCTTATTTTCGATAAAAATGGACCAATATTGCCGCTGTTCCAAAATCCACACCAAACAGTCTCTTGTTATGGATGCAATTTTGCTTGTTGACGTAGCCTCCTATGTGAAAATGAGCTTCGTCGGAAAAGATGATTTTTCGGTAAAAATGTTAATTTTCTTCCAAACGTTCCACAGCCCAATTAGCGAACCGAAAACGTTGCGGATGATCATTTTCTAGGGCTCTATGCAAAATTCTCATCACAGAACTGCGTGAAATATTCAATTGTTGAGCACGATGGCGAGTTGATAATGATGGATGCTCAGACACATTCTAAGCAACAGCTGTAATGTTTTCGGCTGTACGCGCTGTAAATGCACGAGCACGTGTTGCTTTATCCAATAACAAACCAGTTTCACGAACTTGCTTCACAAATTGGTCTAGAAATTGCCTTGTAGGCATTTCATTTTTACTGAATTTTCCACGTAAATTTCTTATAGTTTGGTGGAACATTCATCACGTTGAAAGTAAGTTTTCAATATTTCCCAATTGTGTTCAAGCATAAAGAGACCCATTACGTATATGACAAACATTAAATTAATTTTCTGTGTTAACACGAATGAAGTAAGTGTTGCCACACTCGAAATAACCGGTAGTTGAAATTGCAAACGCTAGATGGGCGTTAATTTATTATATTTAAATCAGCAGACATACCTTCGAAATGTTTCCGCGCAAATAAGAATATGTGCTAATTAATTTTAATACTTTAAAACGGTTACAATTTAATATTTTAATATCACATTAAATATTAACAAACTCTTTAGCAAGTCATAACAAGAAAAATTCAAAACAAAATATGTATAAAAATTTTGACAGCTACAATCAAAAAAATCTTATTTTTGTGATAAATGAGTGCGTTTTATGGAAATATGTGGTAAAAAATACCATGACATAAACTATTTTTTTTGTATAGATTCAGGATAAACCGACTGTAAAGGTTAAAAACCAAGTATACAATACAATTTTGTGATAATAAAATTCAACAAAATTGTGTTTAGGTTAGGTTGAACTGGACATTAAATATGAATGATCTATCAAGGATTTAGAACCCAAATAATTTATACACAGTTCAATTACTTTTATTTAAACTTATTTTAGATATGATCATAATCTAATAAACTTCGCAGTTTGAATTTTGAGATTCTTGTTATTTAAGATAGAGTCGAAATCAACGATATCAATTGTAGAGAGTACTAATCTTCTGTTAATACACTACCACTGACATCAGAAGAAAAACGTCTTGTTAATTTGAGTATACTTGATCTTACCATGTTCACATAGAGTCGAAAATTCGTATCTCGAAATAGTTATCAACATTAAGTTATCTCTAAGAATGTCTATTTCAAATGAGGAATTAATCGTTTTTGTCCAAGTTAGTTATGTTTACCAGCGCCATAGTAAACGATTACGACTTACGCTGCTTAAACTTTAGCAAAATTTTCTCATAATTCTTATCTGAATTCAATTTGACAGTGTACTAGAATATAGATTATAAATATTTCAAAACCGACTGATTAAATTAATAATGAGAGCATACAAACGGAAATCGACAATTTTTACACAAAACCGTAAAACATGAAAACGTAACCGCTTCGTATTCTACTACACGCAATAAAAAACCATGTTTATGATAGTTTTTGTATAACGACGACTATCGACATTAGAAAAAATTCCATATTTTTTATTCATATACATAACATATTCAACCAGGTACATGAACTATCCATGATTCATGAATTTTTCATCTATCTCGTAAAAGCCAAATGTATAAATAAGTTATTGTTACGCGGTGGAATTTCTACTCGTATTACGGGATAGTTATTGTATTGCGCCTGAATTTTTTATTATTTTACTCCATTGTATGAGTCACATACGAACATATTTGATTCATTATTGTCTTTTTCAATTAGTTTAATTTCAATGTACGTATACCTAAATACTATGTACCTCCTAAAAATATTGGAAATGATTGATGCCCTAGGCATGACAAATTTTTGTATGTACACGGGTATTACATTATTCATTGGGGATAATTATATAGAATTACAATTGTTTTGGAGATATAATCGGGTAAGAAATCAATTTTTGGTGAATCGTGGTGTCAATCCATTTATTTAAAAGTAATTGTCTAGTTAAATGTTTTGACTATGTCATTTTCAGGATTCAAAGCAATTCATGTACTTTGGTTAGGTATTACTATATTTTCTATAATAAGTGGAAAGTTAATATATACTTTTAAATTCTAAAGTACTGCCAATGCTTTAAATTTGTTTGAACGTTAGTGGCTTCTTTAAGAATTGATTGCATTGAAGATAAACTTAGTTAGCTACATAGTTACAATTAGCAACATAACATGCTCCAGATTTTGAGAACATTTTTCTTCTCGTACGCTTTTAATTATGTTCTTATAATATAACAAAAATATGAATAATATTTATGCCATTGTTATTTACTCTTATGCTAATTAGTCCAGGGTTTCAACAAACAAGTCTAACAAAACAGAAATATTTGTTTTACTGCAAATATTTTTGCAGTTTTCTTCCTTAAAGACATAACGTAAACATTTTGTGTAGTTTTGTTGAAATCAGCAGAATTCAAATAAACATTTCGTCCCCATGTTAAAATTAATAAATGTTTACTTTACAATTACAAAGTAAGTAAAGTCATGTAATTTTTCGAAAATTATAAGTTACATTATGGCGGATATCTTGAACTTTGTCCCACTGTTTTGGTTCCAGTTTGTCCATTGAGTAATTATTTCAAAAAGTGTTAGTATTATTGTGGAATATATTTGCGGAAGTTCCACCTTACAAATTTTCAATCAACAAAAATTAGTTTTAATTATGCAAAACAATTTTTTTTGACGCACATAAACATATGGGTAAAGAGGGTATTGAATGCAAGCAAGTAACACAAAAATCCTGGAAAATTATTTATGCGAGTATCCCAAGCTTCCTAAGTGACTAAGAAATTTTTCAAAATCTTGGACAATATAAAATACTGTTACGAATTCTACTTATACAACGCTTGGTGGTCGAGTGGATATCAACCAAAGCTCTCTGTATAATGGCCTCACACTAGTCTCATTTTATGCATATGCCATTGACGTCAATGTATGTCTACACCTAGATGGCAGCATAATAATGTTAAGATAGTTACACTTTAATCCCGTCTTGCGCTGGAGGCAGGTTTCAAAATTAAGTAACTAAAAGAAAATTAAAAAATTAATTCGTGAAAATTAGAAACTTATCATCTTAAATTAAAATTAAACGCCACTCACACAAATTTAAAAAAAGATCGATAAATATAAATAAATAAAATTAAATTAAAAAAATACGTTTATGCTAGACGAAGTCAAAAAACTTTGTTACAGTGGAATTCAGAACAATTATCAAAAGCAACACATTTTCCCTTTTCCGTTTCTTACAGAATTAGATTTGTTTCGTGGATTATTTGAAACTCTTCATTGTAAAATTACAATTACAGTTCTATGAACGTTGAGATAAGATTAGAAAAGTTCTTTCGCATTAAGTATGGGATAAAATCATAAAAGCGCTACGTCATTTCACTGTACCTTACATAATCGGCATGGTTAATGAGAGAAGTTTTGCGAGTCCTATAGTACCGGACTATACTCAAAAACCTTGGGTATCCAAATTTATCAAACTCCTTCTCATATTAGAAATAGTTCGATACTTCCAGAACGAGTACAAGGAACTGTCTACAACAGAACTCATCAACATAGCTGTAGACCACTATAATGACTAATGACATCTTTTTCGGAAAAACACACAAAACCAATAATCAAAATCTTGAAGATTTCAAGAGAAAAGTTCACGAGGATCTGGTAGAGAGACTTCGCAAAAATCTGGACTCCACCGTTTCAAGAAAAAGTAGTAAGAGAGTCGGTCCGAAGACCTATGAAGCTGGTGATACCATTTATACGGCAATCAAACAAATCCAACGGAAATATAAGCCAAATTCCCGACAGGAAACAGTGTAACAGGACAATAATGTCACTGTAACAAGTACTTCTGGAAGACGCATCCATAAAGCCCAAATCAAAAACCTACCACACTAGTTTACTATTATTACCAAAATACTTATAACAAGCGTTCCTTCTCTTCTTTTCTAGTTCTTGGCTCTGGCGTTTTACTATGCCACTGAGTATATATGAGTACAAAATTCCACTAGTTACAATAACACAACCGGACAAGTGGTTAAAGCTGGCCAGTTGAGCCAGGAGGTACGGGTTCGAATCCCACCAGAGGCTGGATGCAAAACGAATTTTCGTCATCGAGTACGATCGGTAATGTTAATAAACACAACTAAGACCTTATGATGGAGTGCAAAATTCAGCGCCGACCCACCGTTCATGTCAGTGTACAGGTTGACATGGAGCTTGCAATGTGCAGGTGGTATACTGTAATTCTGTGAATGGGTGGTGTGTGCGTGAATAGAAAGGAGGTATTAATTGACCTTCAAAGGAAATTAAATCCATTTGACAGTTAAACCTTTAAAAAAATAAAAAAAGACACAAGGGAATGGACGAATAATCCAAGGGAAGTTGATTCACGCCACAAACCTGAAGAATTAGGAGACAGTCATAGATCGGATTACACCCTCGATTAACAACGTTCAACAAGACAACAACCTTCAACCGCTTTGATCTCTCAAGCGAGTCATAACGCAGCTGATTTCGTAACTGAAAGGTCACCGGCGAAAACGAATATAGTGCCTAGAAATTGGTAGCAGGATCACCAGATGCCACTTATTGGGACCAGATAATGACTATGACGAGATAATTCGCAACAACAATCAATTGAACATCATTAACAAAGCCATAACAAATACAACTCAACAATTGCTTGCGGAACACAACAAAATTATTGACCACTTACACGACGAATTGGAAGAAAAACTCCAACAAGTATTGTTTAATCGACTCAGTATCCTCGAAGACGAAATATATGAGATAATTCGAGCAGCTCAATTAGCCAAAGGAAACATCGTCTAGACTAAACGAGATAAAGGCAATGGAATATGCTGAACCTATTATGATTGCGGGTCTTCTCAATGCCGAAAACTTACAGACAAGACTACAATCACATCATTGTACTTCTTTTCAACCAAGAAGAGATAAATGGAATTGTCAAAAAATATCACACATTCGGGGAGATGATTATATGTGAGCTAAGTGGACTAAAGAAAATACCAAATAATCATTCTATCTATCAACTGATCAAAGGTTTCAACGCTAGAAGCGAATACCAATTTGGTACAATATTCTAACGAGACAGACAGTCACATACACATAAAAGGGCTTCAAAATCACTATCTGTATCTGGGTAATATTGAACTATAACAGGAGCTATTCAACGAACACAAGGATGCGGTTGCCTTGGACAGTGGGATCATAGTCATTATTTGTACTTGGTCTTTATTTTTGTGATACACAGGGCGAGACTCGCCCATAGAAGAGGACTCCTGTTTTTCCCAAAACCAACTGTCCAAGAGGAACTTCGCGCCGCACGTTTGGTACTTTACAGTTTACACTTTACAGCTTTCGCAGTTTTATATTCGTAATTCGTTGACAAGTGAACGTTTATAAAATCGTTTTCGTGTTATTTTTAGTTAAATTTATCGAATTTTTTACTTAAAAAAGTGTAAATTTTTGTGATTGTGAGTTTACCAAGGTTGTTGGATTTTCAAGAATACATTTCGTGCTTTTGTTTGTGGGTGGCCCCATTAGATTTGAAATGGATGCCATTGCAGTTGCAGTCAATTTATATAAAGGCTCTTGGTTACATTCTCGTTTTAATAGTTTACACGTCACCAAATACGGAAACTTGAAAATTCTATCTGTTACGCTTCTTTTGAAAATCTATTTAACTTCCAAAAAACACAAAATTTGTGGGCGTGTGTGGACTGAAAATATAATTATTAGTTAACAAAGCAATGGTTTTGGTGGAAAGTTTGTTTTGGATGTTGCCGACCTCTTTGCCTACTCAAGTCAATTTTCTTCCTACTAAGATTAGACTATTTCATTCTAGGTACAGCCTGTGCAGTTTTTGTATCATCATCATCATCGTATACCGTAATCTTTATAATTCCTAGTCGATGATTCCAGAAATTCACATGATAGTTGATGACACGATAGTTTATTGTTCGTTAGGAGTTCGTAAACAGTATATGTTGGAGTTAAGGAGAGATAGCCATGTCATTCTTCTGTGAGCTTATAATAAAATTGAAGAATGATCGCTGGCTCATTATTAGCCAACCCTAAGGCGAATTAAATTCTCTACCCGATTTATGATTAAAAGGGTTTTCTACTCCAAGCTGCTAGTTAGTATTAAAATGTAAACTAAATTGATATAACCTCCGATTTAAATACTTCAGTTTCACAAATTGGTCAACTCATTCCTTAATGACATGTACTACTTGCCATGGCCGTTTTAACATCGAACATAAAACATCCACATTTAATTATATGAAACCAGTAAAGTATTATCCAGAATTTTTTATGATTTGTTACCTATTTCTTATTCAAATAAATTATTAATTGCTGATAAGTCAAATTTCGTAAATAACTTTAAAAATTGTTTTGAATGTAGCCAGACATCTTATGAATATAATAAATTTTACTTTTCAAAACAGATACATAATTTGGTTTTTCATCTTGGGTAATGATCCACTCTACACTCTCGTACAATACAAAAATTGTATTATGACATTTGAATTTCCGGTTCATTATATTTCGGCACCGCATTAAAATCAATTCATAGAGCACAATTCATCAACAATTTATTTCCGCCTATTGCCTTGGATGTTTATAATCCCATGTCACCCAAGCTATAATGCCGCAAAATGTAGTACATGCCCCATAAATTTTGTCTTCTCTTTAGGAAAATAATTTCAACTTTGTACTGGTCCTACTTTAGCCAATATTTAGCCACATAAAAAACACAATAAAATCAATTTTTCATCTGATAATTTATTGGCTATTTAAACAGTGATGACAGTTGCTGTTAAAAAACAATAAATTATTATTTATTGCAAATTTATTAAGTCGTCGATGCTATACAATTTTTCACTTTCTTTACTTTTATTAATGGTTGCATGAGAAACTAACGTCCATGGCATATAATACCACTCACCTGTTTAGTGGTGAAGGAGAATAATCGAAGAGCTTGTCAAAATTAAATGAAAAATTGGTTCACCTTCGCCTGACCTCAAAAGTACTCGTACTTGTGCATCTAATTTATAATATTAATTATAATTTTCTTTTTATCGTCATTACAGATATCGATAACAATGGATTTTTAGATGAGAATGATTTTGAATGTATGGCGTTACGAGCATGTATTATCGAGGGTAAAGGTGCTTGTGACCCGTCACGTCTATCAGATTATCAACATATAATGCGAAGTTTATGGGATGAAATATCGGATTTGGCTGATTTTGATAAGGTAAATTTAGTTTTGTACACAAAATAATATTTTTGAAATGTAAACAACCACCACCTGTTGTTAATAGTGTTTAGTTTATAAATACAAAATTTCTAAATTTATCCTCTGGCAAAATTTCGCGGAAATTTTTTAATTGTTTTTGTGACACTTAAATGACTTTAAATGTAATTAATAAATGGGCTAATCAAGTAATATCTGATGGGATGTACATAGCGATATGCATTAATCAACGTTAGTTGCGTCTCGCGTATAATCGTTGGCTCATCAAAGAAAATTAGAAATAATTTATGGAGTCATTAATTAAAATAAAACAGGTCATTTATAATTGGCACGATAACGTGGTTCATGCAGCTATACACCGGGAATAATATTGATAGTAGTTTTTTGATACTTTGGTTGTATGAAAAGAAAATTCAAGAAATATCGCTCGTAATTCGATTATGAGATAACTTTTGTAGAAGAAAATAATAACCATAACGCAATATGTACATTGGGTTTCATCTAGAAATCAGTGTGTTCAACAGCTCTAATTCAAATGTCGCTTATTATTTTGAGCCAAGTTTAAAGTATTCTACAGGCCCCGTGTAAAATTTAACTCTTTCTTAAAGAACTAATCCATCTAAAATCCAGATAATAAATTTAAATTTTAAATTAATCAATTTGGAACGCGCTTTCCAAGCAGTTCTTCAAAATATCAATGACTTAAAGAAACAACTTCGATTCCGGCTGGTTGACCACAAAAAATTCATTATAACTTTATAATGTTTCGTTTTTTTTCGCTGTCCCGTTGTTGTTGATGTTTTGAGTACCGCTCGTTGACAAAACGATCGATGCACTTTGAGCAAAATAAAAACTACTCCAACCCCTCCTCCTCCCGGTATAGACTGTATTGTGGCACTACTGTACGCGCACGGTACGTGATCTCGCGTACGGTAAACTCTCACAAAAAATGTATCAACATTAGCGATCAACTCATCATCAACTTGCACGCAGTAACTACAATTTATTCACACCGCACTCAAGTAAAATATATCCCAAAAATATCCTAAATTTGGTGCATGCAATAAATGCTGCAAGTTTCAATTAAGAAATCTGTTTAACAAATTTCAAAAGATTGACGCGTGCGGGTAGGTTTTTTAGAATGCTCATGATATGGTCTTTCACTGGGAGAAACGAATAAAATAATGGGGTTGAGTTCCTTATTGAAATTTATTGCAACAACCCCTTTGTAAAATACTAGTTATTTATATCGCCGACCCCCAATCCCGCCGAATCGTTCGATGTTTTGGTAAGAGACCATATCATGAGCACTCCAGAAAATCTACCCACATCTCAATTTTGTGAAATTTGTTGAACAGATTTCTAATTTGAATCTTGTGGAAATAAACCCTGTGTATGTATCTTTTAGAAGTTTACTTTTGTTGTCGATCCTAATATTTTTTGACATTTCTGTGCAACACTTGTTGCATGCAACAAATATGGGATTTTCATTGGGACATATTGTACGCGTATCTACATCGCGTATGTTACATAAGAAACGCACTTCACACGCAACACTACTAGACAAACTGTCAAGGCAATGAACGACAAAAAACTTCGGTTGTTCACTTTTTACATATGTGCCGATGTTTGCTTACAAGTTCTCGCAATTAATGTTTCGTTCATTTTTCTACTTGCACCTCACAATTTAGGTTCGTTTTTATTATTTTGTAATTAAACAAATATTACGCAGATTACTCAAAACAAAACATTACAAGACCTTAAAAGCAAAAAGGTGGGAATCTTCGGCAATGGAATTTATGTGGATTGGGATTCTGGACGCACGGAATTGCATTCTAAAGATCCCTCCCTAACCAATGTTTTATGTTTAAGCGATTTATATAATAATAAATAAACAAACAGAAATTCCTAATATTTTATTTGCACAGTTATTTTAGAAGCAGTCCTTAGATTTAACGTTAAATTGAAATTTCTCGGAATATTTTTTTTTTGTTTTATTATCCTTACAATCTGTTCTGGGATCAAGGCTCTCCCAACTGTTTTGCGGTTTGTTTTTCCATCCTTAGTTTTACGCCAGCGTCAGCCAATTCGAGGACGTACGGTTATAGGTCTGATCTTATCACCATCTGTACATTGCATAGCTCCATGCCAGCCTATACTGGCATGGAAGATGGATCGGCCCATGAGTTCTGCACTCCGACAGGGGGGTCATAGATGTGTTCCATTTCATCACAGATCGTAATCTGTTGATGAAAATTCCCTTTGCATCCTGCCTCTATCGGGATTTGAACCCGGTACCTCCCGATCCAAACGCCAAAGCTTTAACCACTATGCCATTTGGTCGGTTTTCTCGGAACATTAAAACTATAAAAAATTTACGTGACGAGTTTGCATTTGCAGGGCCTAGGCCATATATTTAATTAATTTTGGATGCAGAGAACTAAAATGTATGCAGCGGTTTTAACAACGAGAATTTGTTAGTTAATGTCTCAGAGGTGGTAGTGATTGCGACAGCTCATTTGACATTAAAATAATCTCTCAAAGTAAACCGCTCAGGTAAAGCCGATGGGCGTTCAAAGTCGGCATTTGGTTTTGAGACTACGTAAATATTATCGTCATTTTTCATAATCATCGAACTGAGTATTCAAAGCGATCTTACTCTTTACATTCTCAAGTTCCAGGATTATTAAAGTAATTGCTGAGATTACGGTAAGATCTTAACCATAAAGCAATATGTAAAATTTAATTATCATAGTGCAATGCAGGCCCATAACACAAACACACCACCGTTACGTTTGCCGCATTTTTAATGTTGGCTTGTAACTTGTTCAATAACAACACAAGGGTATTCAACAGTTAAAATCCCACTGTTACCAAACAAACAGTGGTTGTCAGTTGTTCAAGGTTTACATTGAAATAAACCCCCTAGAAAACAAATTACCTAAAATTACGATAGGTTTATGTTGAATTATTGAATTAACCTTAATCTCGTTAATTGACCAACCCTAAATTCAATACGGAGTGAAACGAATAAAACAAATGCCAGCATGTGTAAAACGAAATTTTATTTCTACCTAACAAAAATACAACAGGACTCAAGACTAGGTGTTAGGCATTAGGCGCATCAAACTACAAAAATATTCATGTTTACCTTTTAGTAACGCCTTGATCATTAAGTCGGCCGTTTGTTCATACAATCGATAACGCCACTGACTTTTGGCGTTCTGAGCTCCAACTTATAATTGCCAAACATGAATATAAACCCGGACGTAAACAACCTGGTTTCAATATCTCCGGCGTAGTTCGCGTCACTTTAACCACACAAACTCAAATTTATGTCACTTTCAAATCGAATTCCCGTGTTCATTATCTCCGTGATATATTTCATAATGCATTTTACCGCTTTCGATATACCACTGGTCTCTCCAAGTGTCGACTTGCATTGCCAACAGCAAAACTGATGTCTGGTCGCATTGCCACAGCCAAATACATTAAGCTACCGATTAACTCACGATAAGGAAAATTGATTTATCCAACCGCTTCAAAATGGTTAAGAGTTTGTACACTGTCCGATGCAGTTGCCACACCATTGCAAATGGTTGAGCACCTTTTGCGCATACGCCTGTTGATTCACATGTATCGTTCCATTTGATCGTTGTTCGATTTCAAACTCCAAGAAACATTTTAGCTCGAATCCTTTGACCTGGAATTGCCTGAGCAATTGTTAAATGATCAGAAAATGCTCGTTCTCATTACACACAAAAACACATAAATCCGAGTTACTAACTTCTTGTTCTAGCAGCGTAACACTTGTTTCAAACCGTACAAGCTCTTAGATAACTTGCATACTCGTCTGCTGTCATCGTTATATCCGATCAGTTGATTCATATAAACGGTCTCTTCCAAATCACCGTTCAAAAAATCTGTCTGACCAATGTCGAACCAATGTAAACTTAACCATAGAGCTGAACTTTTCTGTGTAATCGATGCCATACTCCTGTGTAAAGCGCCGCACTACCAATCGGGTTTTGCATCGATCAATGATTCTATCTAGATTTTGTTTTAGTTTGTAGACCCAACGATCAATCACCTTTTGAACTTTTAGTGGATTGACCAAGTTCCACTTACGATTTTTAATGAGCAAATCGTACTCTCATCTCAGTTTTGTTCATCTCAGGATTCCACACTAGATACGATGATTATCATTTCTGACGACCAAGCACTTGACTGCTTTTGAATCCGGGTTTTGTTGGGGGGGAGGGGGGATCACTCAATTATGTGTTATTTCGCTGAAGTGTAAACAACATATTTTTTGTGCTCTAACCATGTCAACCTTTGTGCCAACAAAACATAATTTGCGGGAAGCGCTGCTTTTTTGTTTTAATTTGAAGAAAACTGCAGCTCCGATAGTTCCGCCGTTTTAAAAGTAGCGATTATGAGCCCAGTGTCAAAGAGACCAGTAAAGTTGGAGGCGTTATTGGACCATGATTCAAGCCAAACTCAAGACGAGCTCGCTGAAACTTTGGGAGTAAGAGTGACTCAACAACCGACCCAAAACCGTCTCAAGACTATGGGTATGATGAAAAAACAAGGAAATTGGATTCCGTATGAACTCAAGCCAAGAGACGTCGACGCTCCGTTTTTGCACGTGCAAACAACTGCTCCATAGACAAAATCGGAAGGATTTTTTGCATCGAATCCTGATGGGGGACGAAAAGTGGATCCACTACGACAACCCAAAGTGCTGAAAATTATAAGCATGCATCAATATGCATGTATCAAGCATGCATCATGCATCAAATTCAACCATCAAACCGAATATTCATGGCAAGAAGCTAATGCTGGGCATCTGATGGTATCAGTTCGTAGCAGTCTATAATGAGTTACAGTATCAGTTATCACGTTATCAACAACAATTAATGCAATTAAGCCAAACATTGAAGCTCAAACGCCCACAATATTCCAAAAGACATGACAAAGTGATCTTTCAGCACGACGTCGGTCACATGCTGCAAGAGTCGTCAACGAAACTTTGCAAGCGCTTCAATGGGATGTCCTATCCTATCCACCGTATTCACCAGACATTTCTCCTTCCGACTACCACTTGTTCTGATCGATGACCATGGCCTGGCCGAACAGCAAATCACTGCTTACGAAGAACCCATAAATTGGGTAGATTCTTGGATCGCCACAAAGCACAAGGAATTAGTCAGCTAACGATGGACAATACTTTGAATAAAATACATTCTACCAATTTCTCTCTCTTCGATAGCTTCGAAGTTATAAAAAAATCTCAAAACTTATTTGTACCCCCAACATATAAATTGGAGACACAGTTTGTTTTATGCGAGAGAAAATAAAATTTTGGAAATTTGAAATGTTTATAATTCATATTTAAAACTCATTTTCTGACTGACATTCCATTAATTTGAAGCGGCAGGTTCAATGGGGGCTTTTTCAATTTTTGCAATGATGTTGAAAAGTGTAGTATTTAGAAAAAAGACAAAGGTTTAAATAAATTTAAAGATTAAATTTTCAACCAACAAGCGTTTACCTTGTTACTTTTCGGAAATTTAATTAGGGATATAGACAGTTTTACCAAACTCCGATAAGTTCAATTTTTCGCTTTTAGAAATCAAGAATGGTGTATTCGTGATCTATGTATACATTCGTGGTAAAAGAAGGTTTTTTGCCACAACATAATCAACCCTCGTCGTTTTTATTTAAAGCTAGCAGTCTCCAAATCGACAATTGGACCAAAGCCGAAATAAGAATACAAAACAAGATCAATGAACAAACAAATCAAGAAGCTAATCAAAAGCTTGGTCAAGAACGAATAAAGCTTAAAAATTTTTAATGAGACATTTCACATTTGGCATAATGAGTCTAAAATTATTTGTATGTCAATTGCTTTTGTTTTGCGTTTTGGTTTTGGTCCGGTTTTGGATTTGGGTTCTGTTAGCTTTAAATTAAATGATCTAGAACTGGTTCAAACACGATTGGAGCCCAACATTTTTTTAATGGGACATTTGCCTAGAATTATTTGAATGTCAATAGACCTTGTTTTGTGTTCTAATTTCGGTTATGGTTCGATTTTCGGTTTGTGTTCTGGTAGCTATGAAGTGGAAAAGCCTACTGCTTTTTCTAGAACGAGCAGACCAAAACAAATTTTAATAGAGCTAAATGCTAATTAGCCTAATATTTCAATTGTTTAAGGTCCTTAAATCATTTTTGATATGGGTTCTGTTTACTTTTTCTAAAGCTAGAAAACCCACCGTTTTAGTTGGAAGGAAAGGAGTCTAAAGTTTTTTAATAGAGCATTTAATTAGCCGATTATTAGCCTATAATTATCCATAGTATCTTGTAATGTTCTGCTGGGTGGGCTCTGCTAGCTTTAGGGACGTAAATCAACTTCCTTTCCGCACGAACAACCAAACAGACTATATACTCGTACGACGATGCCTGATGAAAGTTTATGATAAAAATCACGCATTTTATTGAAATCAATATCACAATTGATTGGATTCTCTTGGATACAAACACAGATTACCGATAAATAAAATGGTTTCGAAGAAATTTTTCTGTATTTTAGGGTGTTGGTATATGCGATGATGATGATATCATAAGGGTTCATGATGTTTGTCGAAATTCGAGCAGATTTGGAAATTGAAAATTCAATGTGTGTGTAGGTGTATACGAGTATATGGTATTTGCATGACGATACATAACGATATTTACCACATGTCATTTTTACATAAAGTTACCAAAAAAAAAATTTATTTCACTGTTATCTATCGAACAGATAAACGAGAAAACCAAAAATTATGTTGTCTGTGATACGAGTAAAGACAATATTTACGGAAAATTGATGGATAAATTGGAAAAATGTTTAACAACTGGCATATACTCGTAGCAATCGACATAATATGACATTTAATGTTCGTTAGTGCTTTTCAAAATTTGATAACACTGAGACAATACATACCTAAGACACGTTACACGTCATTTCCCATGTCGTGCTCTATAATTACCAACCAAAATAAACTAAATCCGTAATCCGTAATTCCGTTAATACACATTTTTGCTATTTTCGTATATTTTCATTTGAATTAAAGGAAATTATAAAAGATCTAGGTTTATAAATAAAATTGGATAAATTACAAGATATATAAGCCGATGTAATAATAATTTGCTAACCTTGACGACGAAACAATAAATTATAATAGCTAGCAAATTGAAAATAGAAAATATTTTTCTACAATTTGTATAGGTCGAGTAGGAAAATGTAGAAACAGTGAAATTGGCTCTAATTACTCGATTATTTTTATCTGCTGTGTACATACGTAATGCCATGTTATTTAATCAACAACAACAGAGAAACGAGTTGGTTTGGTTGACATAAGCGTAAAATTAACTAATTACCGATAGCGAGCGAAAATTTGGAAAAGTGGATTTTAGTTTTTATTGATGTCGAAGGCATTATAATAGCACTGTTGCTGACCCAATTTCAGTTGTGCAAATTAGTTGGCTGGCAACTGTAGGAGAAGACAGAAATTCAGACCGACAAATAACATCTCGAAACACGGCAGTGAAGTTTTTAGTAAATAACCAATGTATCATTGGATTAGTGTTACTCTGTTAACATAATTTAAAGGATTTTTCTAATATGCCTTAAGTCGATAAAATAGTTTCAAGTGAGAAGAGCTAATTTGCCCATATGCCATATAAATAACGTTCTCCTCCGATTTCACTTGTTTGAACAGTTTCGCAGGGATTCTCCTGAGATGTCGTCAAAAGGATACAATAGCCCTGCAGTATAGTAGTGAGTATTAAACTGGCTATATGATATGCCCCAGCGGCCTCCAGAATTCTCAATTTTATATTTAATTGAAATGGCACGCTGATTTCACCTGCTTGACACCTTAGTCTGTTAGTCGAAAAATGAAGATGAAATTGGCAAGCCATAAAAATTAAATTTAAAAATGAGAATTAGAGAGACAGCTTTGGCATGGCATATATGCGAATTCAGTTTAATACTTGGTACTGTGACTTTTGTTAGCTCTTGGTTATCTCTTAGAACAATTCTTGGCATCTTTACGTTAATAGTCAAGATTTAAATTACCCAAACAGCTGAAATCTGAAGTTAATGGAAGTTACTGGTTGTAAGAAGAATCCATTCGCGAATGGAACGTCGAATTTGCTTGAATATTAAAAAAGGTGAGTTTTCAAGTATCAGAAAATCATAACGATTGGTCTTGGTTTCTGAATAATTCGTTTAGGAACGATTTTTATACAAATTTGTGAGTGAAGGTTTTGGGAGCCAGGTGTCGATTGCGATCTAGTGCTAGTTTCTGGAAAGTCCGTTCAGAGGGTCGTCCCATGGGACCCAGGTCCTTTTCTTTAATTTTTTTTAAGTCACACGATTTTTATAAAAATTGGCGGAGGAGCAGTTTTTCGTTATCAAAAATCGATTGCGATGGGTCTAATTTCCGATAAATTCATTTAGAGGGTCATTCGATGATGGATGGGGTTTTCAATTTCCTGAATCGATTGCGATTATTTCCGGAAAATTATTTCAGGGGATCGAACTGTTAGCTCCATGTCCCTTTTTTAATTTTTCTTTTGCTCGCTAGACATTTATAAAAATTGGTGATGGATACAAATTTCGGCAAAACCCGTTCAGAGGGTCTTTCGGTGGAGCCTGGATCTCTTTCTTTAATTTTTTTCGGCCTGCACGTTTTCATAAAAGTTTTTGGAGGGGCGTTTTCGACTACAAATTTGAATTTGATGGGTTCTTATATCGGAAAAATTCATTTAAGAGATCATCCGATGGGGGCCAGGAATCTTGGAGGCTCCTTTTAACATTTTATTTGGCTTGGATAATTTTGGTAAAATGTAGTGGGACGGGATCACAAGGAATTGTGGTTTCTGGATAATTTATTTATTTAGGATTCCCCGAAAAGCCGTCATGTTGTGCGATGTTGTACGATGTCGCATGATATTGCACCGTGTTGCTTAATATGTCACCATGTTGTCCAATGTCGCGTGATATTACACTTTGTTGCGTTATATTGGCTTGGGACCTTCAGTTAACGTTTTATTTGGTTTGAACAATCTCGATAAAATTTGGTGAGCAAAGATTTTCGAATCCAAGGAAATGATTACAAAGAGTTCTAACTTCTGGATAATTCATTTAGGAGTCCTCCGGATGGGCCGTTGATGTTTCATCATGTTGCGTCATATTGCACCATGTTGCGTGATGTTGCATCATGTTGTGAGATTTTATTTATTTATTTAAAGAAATCTATTCTGTGGTTTACAGGTATAATTTCAGAAATATAAATCAAATTTTGATTTAACAACTAAAAATTTAATTTAAACTTAATTCCTAAGGATATTTTTGAAGTTATCCTTTGATAAATTAAAGCCAAATAGGTCGTCGACGATGTTGAAAGATTTATAGGACCTATTAATGGGGTTATTTTCTACATAGTTTGTGGAATAGTGTTCTATAAATAAAAGCCGCGCCTATGAGAAGTCGTCTATTTTCAAGCGTGCATATTTTGTAATCCGTGCATCTTGTTGAGTACGGAGGTAATCGAGCCACATTTTCATGGAATGGTAAATTGTGGTCGTAACCCCAGTCAATTTCTTTAACAAGAAAATCAGAAACTTCTTTTGAATGCTTTCAATTTTTTTAATGTGCACAGCATAGTATGGATTTCAGACCGATACAGCGTATTCCAGTTGAGATTGAACGTATAAGCGAAATAGAGTGAACATAAGGTTTGAATATCTTTAAATTCACCTGTCGATCTTTTAACAAATCCAAACATGGCAATCGCTTTCGCAATACAATTTTCAATGTGTCTATTGAAACTGGCATTTTCAAAAAATGTAACACCTAAATCTATGAGCTGTTTGACTCTGTGCAAACATTCGTTGTATGAAGTAATTAACGGATTGGAAATGGAAAGACAATGGAAAGACATGATTTTGCATATCTTAATATTTAAGTAAAGCGAGTTTCGATCGCACCACTCACTTAATCTATCGATGTCTACTCGAAGTTCGAAAAATTTTCACGTCATCAGCAAATATGAGCACGAATAACTAATTGATAATGCCTCTCATGATCTTAGTAGCCGATCATGGGGCGTAGTGCATCGATGTAAAAGATGCCACTCGACTAGATACTACATGTGCGGGACTTTTACAGCTCTTGTTTTATCAGATATAAAAATAATCTGCTAGAGAAGGAAATAGTTTTTATACTAAGCCACAGGCCCCACATTTACTAGCACAATACGGTTGACACCTTGACCACTGTGACCTGAAATTGTAATAAGACTTTCTGTAGCTATTGGGGCCTCACCAACATTTAAGATTGTGAAACTTTTACAGTTCTAAGTTTCTGTAATGTGATATAATCGAATGGGCAAGATATTCAACTCCCTAATTCTTCCGATTTAGTGTAGACACAGTTTATGTACAGAATGTATGGAAAGAAGTACGCAAACCTTTAATAAGACTTTACTACACCAAATTTAGAAAACCATACACTTATGAAATTGATCAAACAAACCAAATTGAATAAAAATTCCTAAATAGTTTTTTGCCGTTTACGGGTACATAATACAATTTCGAAAATAGGCAATAAATTATTTCCATAATAAGACGATAATTTGGAAATAATTTAGTAGTGTAATGCTCGTGTACATAAAATACGTTTCCCGTTCGTGTATCATAAAAAACTGTAATAGTTTTCAAGCATATTCCAATGCCGAAATGAAAAAAGAAAGTGGAAAAATAAAAATTCTATTAACCTTCTTAGAAAACTGGTAGTAGGGTGTTTCTTGTGCACTTGACAATATGGAAAATTATGAACCCCTCGACAGTTTGTATTAAAACTTATGACACAACTATTGTAATGTGATTCTGCTGTTCACCTTTTACCATGTCTGGAAAATTGATTCTAAATACGAAACTAATTTTATACATTTTGCAAAAATGTTGCTTAATAAATTGAAGAAGATTTTAGTGGCAAATTCTCGTGTTGCGAATTTCATTTTACGATAAACACGCTTTATATAATTCGAAATATTTATTGCAATAAATTGTGGTAAACTGACTGGGCTTATTAAAATGTGTACGAATATATATGGCCTAGGATTCGTGAATTCTCCATTTTGTAATATCGTTAATGCCTTTTATGATTTAATTGTACAGTGTAGGCAATTTGTATATCACATCACGACATAAACTGATTTTAATTTAATTAAACGTGCGATTATAAATTTTATGATACAATATATTTTTTATGATATATCACAGCAGTATATTTTTTACAGACGAAATCATTTCTTGTGTAACTCAACTCACGTTGTATCATGGTTTTACTGTCAGTTTATCACAAACAATTTACCGTAGAACAATTTATCGTAGAACAGTTTATCGTGGAACAATTTATCGTAGAACAGTTTATCGTGAGGACCGTTTATCGTTTATCACAATTAATGTCTTGGATTTGAAGTATCTTAAAGCATAAAACTGTTTTCATAATGTATTTCGTATAAGAATTCGATCATTAACTATTGCGATGAAATTGGATATGTTGAATGGCAATGAGATTCTTAAATGATTTTTGGAAGAAGTTCTGAAAGATGGCCACTTGGTACGGGACTCGTTAATTTCTTAACCAATTATGACGGGCTTGGATATGTTTGATAGAAATGGGATTCTTAGATGATGTTTAGAAGATATTCTGCAATTGCCACCTGGGGCGGAACTCGGTAATTTCTTCACCGATATTGATAATATTTTGGAAGAAGTTCTTAAATATGGCCATCTGGGACGGAACTTAGACATTTCGTAACCGATTATTATGAGATTTGTTATGTTGAATAGAAATGGGATTCTTAAATGATTTTTGGAAGAAGTAATGGAATATTACCACCTGGAACAGACTGGTGATAGATGTTAAGGCATCCAGTCTTACCAGAAAGTTTACATCATGAGCCTAAGATAAGCGCCTGCTTACGTCGCCTCTAACCTAAGGAGCAGAAGCTGATGCGTTTTTGGTTTTGCGGCATCAATAACTTGCCCTGACATATAGTGTCAATAAGCAGAAGCAGAATTTTGCTTGAATCGTTTTCAATCAAGCGTATTGATCAAGGAATTTTCGCCCTCATATTACCTTCAAATATAATTTAAATAGATTCACGATATGGAACTGAAAATCTTACAATTTAAAAAAAATAAAGAATTGACGTAAAGAATTGCAATGCGATTGCTATCACACATTCTCATTTTTAATAAAGTACGAAAACTTCGTAACGAACAAAAAGTTTTGGTTTCTTTGAACATTCTAAAATAAATGAATATTCTAAAATGAAAGAATCAAAACGGAAAGTTTCTACCTACATTTTGAACAAGTTCAATAAAAACTTGATATTTCGGCACTAGAAGAAAAATTGGGAATAGCTTCGTTGATTATAACCGGAAGCACACGGAACGCAATTTGTGAAAGCAATAACGAACAAGCCCGAATTAACTTCATACCTATTATCATATTTTCGTACTTAGGTTTCTTGAGCGTTACCTTGACATTTTGTTTGTCAATATCAGGACCCAAATGAAGATAAACTCGATTAAATCAAGCATGCTTTCTACAAACAACGTCATGGAATCGTGAGCAAAATACCACAATACGGCGTCAAAATATAACGATTTTAATGTTCATATCAGAGGCGCTCACGGGGTAAATCGCGGTGCCATCCGGTCGAACTCCGTGCGTTCTCTTTTTAAACAACAAAGAGACATGAACCATTCTTCTAGTTATGTTCTACAATCCGTTGGTTGCAGGCACGTATTTCTTATATAAACGCATTCATAAATGATTGACATTTCACTACAACTATTTATATCAATAAAAAACGTGGTGTCAAGTAATTACGAAAAACATCTATCATCTACATATATACAACGTACAATAAGCCTTTAATTAACATATACGTTGAAACTGTTCGTTAGATTATTGAAGCACTTCATAATCATGTCAACTGCGAATATTTCGATAATACTAATTCAGCAATTCTTCTTGTCATCGGGATCAGAGGTAAGGTGGTCATATTGCAGAACTTCTTCCTAAAACCATTCTAAAATCGAATTTTTAACCAACATGCCTAATCATCTCATAATCGGTTAATAAACAGCCAAGTTTCTTCCCAGATGGCCAAATTCAAGAACTTCCTTCACAAATCATTTAATAATTCTACTTCCAATCAAAATACAAAATCCCATCAATATCGGTTAAGAAATGACCGAATTCCGTCCCAGTTGGCCATATTCCAGAATTTCTTAAGACATCGTTTAAAAATCCCATTTCAACATACAAAATATTATCAATATCGGTTAAGAAATTGCCGAATTCTGTCCCAAGTGGCCATATTCCAGTACTTCTTCCAAAAACCATTTTAGAATCCCATTTCCATCCAACATACGCAATCCCAACAAAATTGGTTAAGAAATTACCAAATTCCGACTCAAGTGGCCATATTCCAGAACTTCTTCCAAAAATCATTCTAGAATCTCATTTCTATTCAACATATCCAATTTAATTATAATCGGTTAAGAAATGGTCAAGTTCTTTCCCAGATGACCGTATTCAAGAACTTCTTCCAAAAATCATTTAAGAATTCCACTTCCATTCAAAATACAAAATCCCATCAATATCGGTTAAGAAATGACCGATTTCCGTCCCAGGTGGCCATATTTTAAGGCTTCTTCCAAAAATCATTTAAGAATCTCAATTCCACCCAACATATTCAATCCCATTTTAATCGATTAATTTTCGTGGTATGGAACCATTGATTTACGTTTCCCAATAGGCAGGATGATTGTAATATGTGTAATAAAGCAATTCTGGAAAATAATTGTCCAAGGTTTTCTGAAATTTTTGGACCATTACAATGGACATTTGAACTCGATAATGCCCCGATTCATAATTCGCGTGTCGTAGAAAACTGGATTGAGAACCAAAATATTGAAATTTTACCGTAGCTCCCATATTCACCAGAATTGAACATCATAGAAAACGATTGGGGATGACTATCACGAAAAATGTACGAGGGAGGAAACAGTTCGAAGGCATGGAGGAACAGCTTGGCGTAAAATGTCCTTAAATTACTAGAAATCGCTGTACGACTCAATTCCTAATCGAGTTTACGAAGTGATTTTAAAAAACAGAGGAAGTACCAACTACTAAAAATTTTATTTTAGTTTTTTGTTTTGTTTTAAAAGAAATAAAAAAGTTTAATTTAAGTTTCGCTGATAACACAATGCAATAGTTGTGTTCATTATTTTGCCTTTTTTGAGTTGGCCCTATTCAAGTGAACAACTGAAAGCATACAAATTGTATTTCTTATTTTAAACCAACTTCAAAAAAGAAGCGGTTTCACTCTCAGAGATGAACGAATCTCATTAATTGTTTTTGTTCTCAACAACACGTAAAAGAGAATAACTGTGGAGAAAAAGAAAATATTAAATTGGAAAACTGAAAGAAGTTATGATGGCCCTATTCAAGTGACGTGGAGTGTATAACCGTTTTAGTATATATTTAACCATTTATGACTGGTTCGGTATTCCAAAAAAAAACCCAATCCTATTTGTAGACTTCGTGAGTCTATCCGCGGTATTTAATCTGGTAAAATACTGGAATCATGTTTGTGTATTAATTAGTTAGAACAAATAAATTAAATTAAAATAATAAAATAAAATAAATAAGAATTTTTGCGAAATTTTGCAAATAATATTTTGCTAATTATGGTAAGCGTTAAATTCCAAAACTTCATTCAAAATTTAAATCTGCCTGCCGAATTTGGCAATTATTGGTTGAGGGATGGCCAATTACCATTAAGCCTGATAAAATTCCATAAATTCATGTTAAAATATTAATCACAAACCATAATCCAAATGTAACAATGATCTGCCAAGAAATGGCCTAGTTCTTAGTCTCGCTTTTTATCGGGTTATTTTAAGATTTCAGCAAAAGCAGGATTTCAAAAGCGGTTAAAGTTCCGCTTTAAAAGCGAGATTTTGAAAAACGGAAAAAAGTGCGAGATGTTCATAATTCAGGATTTTAAAACTTGAGCTTTCGAGTACCAATCCCATTTGAAATTTTCACATTCCCGGATAAATGATAATTTTAAAATTAGTGAATTGCACATAAGATCATCCGTCGAATTTCCAGAATTGTATTAAACCGAAACTGTATATAACCTAAAATATTTGGCAAGTATAGTCCTTCGTCCGTTTGGCTAACCGATCTTCGAAACGAATAATGTATTCAATGAGGCTTTCTTTGCTCAACCAATTTCGTTTTGCCTGCTTTAAATCTAGCTTTATGTTTCAACCACAATACATTTACATTTGACCGAGAGATTCACCATTCTTAATTTTTCCCACTAGAGCCTACGATCAAACTATCACGTTTATAAGGATTATCAACCGATGAACTTGTATTCTCATTAAATGTATCCTTGTGTGAAACACTTTTTCAGTTTTTCAGCTCTGTGTTTATATAAAAACTTAACTGTGTATCAAGTTCTACTTTTTAACAAAAATGTCAAAAGTGTTGTTTTCGATTTTTTCAAAATTGTTCTAAAATAAGGAAACCTTTAGCAAATGTGGAGTAAGAATGAAGCTCTCCACCTTGAAATGAAAGAAATCATAGAATTTTGCTGATCGTTCACAGAAACTGTAATTTTCAACATTTTCGACATTAACCATTTGTTTAAATTTCTAAATACACTCCGCGTCACTTGAATAGGGCCAACATAATTTTTTTAATTTTTCCAATTCATTATTTTCCTTTTCTCTTGAGTTATTCTCTTCTATGCGTTGTTGGGAAGAGAAATCAATAACAAAAGCAATTAATGAGATTCGTTCATCTCTGACAATAAAATCGTTATTTTTTTGAATTTTGTTTAAAATAAGAAATAAAATTTCTAAAATCTTAGTTGTTCACTTGAATGGGGCCAACTCAAAAAAGACAAAATAATGAACAAAACAAAGCGATAATTTATCAGGAAAACTTAAATTAAGTTTCTTTATTTCTTTTAAAACGAAACAAACAGCTAAAATTAAATTTTTAGTAGTTAGTACTTCCACCGTTTTTTTTTAAATCACATCGTAAACTCGAGTAGGAATCGAGTTATACAGCGATTTTTAAGTTCCTCAGTATCTTCGAACTGTTTTCCGTCCTCGGAATTTTTTAGTGTTGAAACCCCAAACGTTTTATATGGTGTTCTCAATTCAGTTTTTTACGACACGCGCATTATGAATCGGGACGTTATCGAGTTGAAATGCCCATTGTAATGGTCCAAAAATTTCAGAAAATTATATTGCAGAATTGCTTTATAGGACATTCTAGTCATCCTGCCTATTGGGAAAAGTAAATCAATGGTTCCATAGCACGAAATAGCGCCATAGACCATAATACCCCTGCCTTCTCTGCTGTGATGCCCATTCAAAAACGTTTCATCGTCATTTCATACATTTAAATTTATTTTCATCGCTGAACACCACAGTATTCCATTCAATATTTCACGTCATATGCAAAAATTTTGTAGAGCATATAGCGGCGTTTTTTTGCAATTTTTTAAACTTAAGATGCTTAGCATACTTAATAATACGTCGAGCAGTACTTACACTGGCCGTTATACCGGTTCTTGTTTTGATTTTCGCCACAAAATGTGCGGAATTCGAGACTTCTCGAAAGATAGTACGTTTGTCTTGCGGTGATGCAGCTTCTGCTATAGACCTTCACGTTTTTACCATAGGTTTTAGTATTATTAAGGTAATTATTGATAACCGATTTGCTTCTGCCGATTTTACTTACAATTACGCGACTTGTAAGATTTCCCGAGCTCACTTAACGTTTTTCCACGACCCATGATTTCGAATAAAACCAAAGTAATTTTAAATTTGAAAGAACGAGTTCAGTTTAAACAAAATTAAAAAAATAGCGATTTTACTCTCTGAGATGAACGAATCTCATTAATTGTTTTTGTTATTGATTTTTCTTCCCAACAACGCAAAAAAGAGAATAGCTCAAGCGAAAAGGAAAATAATGAATTGGAAAAATGAAAAAAATTATGTTGGCCCTACTCAAGTGACCCGGAGTGTACATTGTCTACCTGTGTACATATAATATTAATTAACTATGCAGCGTATACAGTACGGCACAACATTGAGCACGAATTATGATTCGTGGTCAGAGCAACCCACATACTAAAAGCAGTAGGTACGTAGCCCACATCTCGCCAACAAAATTTAAGCGAAATATTTTCATTTCTAAATGTAACAAAATCTCCTTTAATTTTTCAATTAACTTAAAAAAATTTATAAATAGTGTTTACCATACAAAGCACAAATCATTTTAAGTGAAAACATATATATTCTTCTGTAATTAATTTATAATTTATTTTTATTACTAATTTCCAAAAAATTCTAATGTAACCTAAAACTTTTGTTTAGACAGCATCGACATAGTCGTGAAATTAATTATTCAGAATTACGGGTAATTTAAGAAAATTATCTTTATATATTTTGTGCTGTATGGTTAATGGTTTATTTATTTCGTATTAAATCGGAACCATATGGAAATTGGGATGGATTGATTAACACTAAAACGTGTAGTTTTGGTCTATATATTGATTTATACGCTTAAAAAAGAATAAAAGCCAAATAATTAAAGGTTAACCTCATAAAAGTAAAGTGCTTTTTTGTAGAAAATGTCACCCATCTATGAGTACTCGTTTGCCTGTAATGAAGTAAATTCAACCATTGAAAACCCGTATCAAACACAAAATAATTGGTTTTAATTAATTGCCTTGAATTCAATAAAAATATTGTACCCGCATATTTAAAATTTTAATTAATTGATTTTTAATAATTTCATTCTCTCTATATGTTTATTGTAGGATGGACGGATAACAACAGATGAATTCAAAGAAGCAGTACAAAGGACATGTGTGGGAAAAAAATACGCTGATTTTCCGCAGGTAATTTTTTTTATTCGTATCTTGTTATTTTTTGTTTAAAACATCAATGTCGACGTACAAATGCGTACGCGTATTGTTTATTTGCCAAATGAAACTTGAAAGTAATTATTCTTCGGCTATATAAAGTTAAATCAAAATGTGCGCGTGTTGACAATTCGGAAGGCTATAAAATGAGTTTGCTTAATACTGTAATGAAATTTTGTGTTTGCTGTGTATGGACACGCCTAGTGAAATCAAAGAACGACATGTACACACTGACGATATACCTTGTGGCTATTTTAGATGGACGACAGAAATTGTTGCCCTTGACAGTCTTTCGTCAGTTAATAATGATTTGGTTGATATTGGGCTGCAAAAACAACGGGGATTTTGTTAATATGATATGAGGCCAATAATATATAGTTGTCCATTATCGGATGCCGATTAAGAGAATGTATTTTAGTTGTATGGTTTATATGCATCTTATTGCGCGTATTTCTGGTTCTTTAATTTAGATAGTAGTACCTAAATTAAAAATTTGCTTAATAAGTCAAAGAAGTTTGATTTTATTGATTTTTATTTCTCGTTTCAACGAAACATTGTTGGAACTTCGAGAAAATTGTTTTGCTGTAATGCAGATCCATTTTTGCTCATGTCTCTGAAACCATACACTTTACGAAAAATTTTGTATGGACAAAAAATATTTATTTGTTTATTTTTAACTGCTTAATCAAAAAGCACACTGAAAAATGTTGTTGTTCTAATTTTAAAAACCTAACTTTCGCCAATATCACCCAAACTAATAAATTTTAAGGTCATTCAAGATCAACAATAAAGACACCGAATATTTTTCCAATATATCACATCCTTGCACCGTTTTCCGTATAAAATCCTGACATTTATTAAAAAAATTTGGACGATCAAACGAAGCAGGGTGATAGGAAAGCTCATTTCCAAAAAAACCAGCCAAGTAAATTGTTAACGGTGCAAGAGTTCTTTTGTTTAACTTTCTTTCTTTAATAAAAGCTAGAATATTGTGCCTTTACATTAAACTCATTTTTATAAACTGTGTTATCTTCTGTCAAATAAAAACAATGGTCATGTAAAGCCTCCTTGTTTCATATAAATGTTAAGTGACGCCAGCGGGAAAACAATGTACTCGTACTTCAGAAAGTTGTCCCACTATCAGAAAAATATGCTACACTAATGCAGATTTTAAAATAGTATCACACACCGGGGCTATTCACAACAAAACGTTTTTATCGATGTTTTCACAAAGTAAGCCGTGTTTATTAAAAAATGCCCTTAACAAAATTTCGATTTATAAAATCGATGATTTGTCAGAAATCAAACAAACTGATGAACATAATGGTAAACTAAAGTATAACAATATTTGTATGCAAATCTAGTAGCCGGAATTAAACAAAATTTTTGGTATAAAAAGAAAGACATTTTGTAATTCATATTAGTAGTTCGAGAAGGCAAAGTCCCTGATCGTTCAAGAAGATATGAAATAGCCGGTCAACTTGATATAGACGAAGATAGAGTAATTGAAATGGTGGCAGACGACCCACCTATAAGTGTTCGTTGTTTATCAAGATGTCCAGTAGCGCCACAGTCCACGTTGCATCGTATTTTGAAATGCTGCATCGATACCAAGAAAATTCGTAGTTATTAACAACATTTTATGGAGTAACGTAACATGTTTTAAAAGGAAGGGGATATTCAATAGCCATAATTTGCACTATTGGGCCCGCGTAGATCCAAAAAAATGCGGCATAGTCGGTTTCAACACCAATTTGGAGTAAACATGTGGGCGGGAATAGTCGACGGAAAATTGATTGGCCCATTTTAACTCCCACGTCGGGTCAACGGAGAAGTCTATCTAACTTTTCTACAAAATGACTTGGATGAATTATTTGCAGCATAATGTAGCTCCCCCTCACTATGCACAAGTAATGAGACAACACCTGAACGCAAATTATTCAAGCGGTCTCCTGATCTAAATGGTTTAGCCTTTTTTCTGTGGGGTTATTAGAAAGAGCTGGACCGAATAAACCGATCAAATACTCAAACCTTGCTAGAAAAGGAATTTCGATTAGAAGCTTGAAAGATTACTCCAAAATAAATTTTGGACCAACTTTCATTTCATCGTACACAAGCCTGCATGATGCTTTTATTGTAATTGAGTCTCTTCCATTTTGTGCAGCCTTTTTAATTTCTCGTTGTAAGAGTCACTAGTAATTTTCAAGCCTCTATACCTAGTGTTATTGGCTTTGTTGAAGGCTTTTCGCATAATTTCTGCTAGATATCCAGTTTCGCGGGACAAAGTACCGAAAGATAAGCTCTCTCTGTCTATTAGAAAATTCAAATTATTTAAATTGTCGAATGGGAAACGTCGACTTAATATTTGTCATGATTTTGGTTGATTGAATACCAGAAACGTTATGTTTCTGCAAATTCTGGGCTTGGTACATTTTGCGGGCCATCTTTTAAAGTGCGTCGATTGTTACTCTATCTGTCATTTCTCGATCGTATAACTTTAAGTGTTAAGTAGCTCGGATGGTTTACGGTTTCCTATTTCCAGACCAGTTATTAGTGTCTATAACTGTCTTTCGCCTGACGGGATTAACCGTTCAATAAGTCTCAGTAATTTGTACCTATTGATTCTATTTTGATTCTACGTTCATTAGGATGTTGAACAATTCCTGCAAAATCGGAAATATTATCTGGAAGTACTTCATTCGATCACTTTTTCGGAGGACTCAAAATACATCTCTGGTAATTCCCTCGGAATAGGAAATTTGAGAAAGAATTTACAAAGCCTTTATCTATAAATCTGTTTTTATGGCAAGTTAGGAAAGAAGTTTGTTGTAAGTTATAATAAATTGGGAATAATATTTCCATAGGGAAACTGGCAGGGAAAAATATTCCCAATTTTATATTGTTTTCAAAAAAAACTAATTGCGATACTCGTCGCTTAGCGTGCTAACAGCATCGATTAGGAAGTGCGTTCATTTACCGCTTATGTTCCGCTAATCTGTTTCAGCTATATGTCGATTTTTGAATTTTACTTTTTTTCGTTTGTATGATTAAAATTATTAATTTTAACCACTACAATCCATTATTAATTTTGTAACAACAAACAATCAAACCATAGCTCTGCTGCATCATGGTTTTAATGCACTAACGCAGAGATATGTTAAAAAATAAAAGTGAGTACATCAAAGATTTTTAAACCTACTGACATTTAAAAACAGTGACGCACTTAGACAAATTAATAGTTGACGCTATTTGCCATTGTTATGTATAAACCAATAAAGGTAGAAATAACACTAAAATACTGTTGGATGAGGATCCCTAGACGTGCAAAATTTAGGTTTTTATCGGATCATTTCTGGTCACAGTCTTTAAGAAGCTTTAAGAATACGAACAGTATAATTCCAATTTAACCATAAACTAATTCTGCAGAAGAAATTTTCTATTCCTCTTTTAATGCTATTCGAAGTCCCAAGGATATTATTGGTAAGACTTTGGCATATTACATATGGTCCGATGCGACCTTTATATCATGCCGTTACATGCTGGGTTATAAGTAGCGGTTCACTTGTGTTTGATACGTAAAACCTTGATAGCTTTGTAAGTAATGTTGATTCAAATTGGAACACTGGTCTGTGGTAATACTAGCTGGTACGCCAAACCGGTAAACCCAGTCCTTAATTATAGCATTTGTCACGGTTTTTGCCTTTATATTTGCACCGGTATAATCTCCAGCCATCGAGTATACCTATCTAATAACGTTACGCAATATATATCTCCCTGAGATGGCTGTAATGGACCTATGACCTATTGTGGTCCGTAAAAACGGTTGCGTACTGTTTAGTTTAATTGAAAAAAACTAAGTGGCGGCCAAACATCTATCAATTGATGTTGAACTACAGCACCAATGGCTGTATTTGACACATCCATCTACCACAACTGCCAAGTCGGCTTCAGACGAAGGGTGTGCTATAGTACAACAACACAGTCCAAGCAATTTTTCTATTTTCATTTGTTGTTTCCTTGAAGGAACTTCATCTTACATCTTCGTTAATCGGAATCTGATGATAGGCTTCCACCAAATCTATCGTATAAAATACCCTACAGCTGGATAAAAAAAATCATTCAGGAACGGAATAGGGTACCGATCAGGTTTCGTTTGTACATCTAACATGCGATAATCGCCACAAGGACGCCATGGTCAGTCTTTCTTTCTAACTTGTAATCGACCATTCTGAGTCTGAGGGACGACAAATTCCTTGATTTAGCATAATGTCAAATTCCAGTTTTACTATTTCTAACTTATTTAATTTTTGGTGTGTCTGATTAAGCGACTGTACTATTGCGCGTTTAAGATCATCGTATCTGTCTTTTTCTGACATTATTTTACCCCGGAATTTGCAGTGTCACTATCTAAAGTGGCTACTAAATAACTATATTTCGTCTTGTTAGTGCTAACTCCACGTTCTGAATTGAATCTGTGATATAAAGTGAATAGCAACCATAGTTTATTGAGAATTAATGGAGCTCAATATGGCTAACAGTGTATATTCAACAAGTTTTAAATAAAATCGTTAATATAATTTAATTTACACTTAATTCCAGGCAATGAAGGCGTTCATTGATTCTAACTTCAAAATGATCGATTTAAACGGCGATGGCGTCCTAAACGAAGAAGAATTTCGTTACAATTGCATTACGCGCATCGCTGTCGATGATATACGGATTGTAGACGATGCATTTAGAAAATTATTGAGCGATGATGATCGACGTCGCGGTGGCATAACACTAAGCCGTTACCAAGAATTATACGGATCATTTTTAGGCGATTCAAGCGACAATAACGAAGGTATCTATCTATTCGGTCCATTAAACTATCCAGTACAAAATTAAAATTTGTAATAAACATTTGTTATAATCAAAATGCACCGAAACATATATTTAATAATAAAAGAAATGTTTTAAATAGTTTAAATTATTTTGATTTACTTATTTTATTTTTATTTTTTCTTTATTTTATCTTTTGTAAGATTTTTATAACTTTTAATAAATAATAAATAAAATAAAATTCGGGAAAAATATAAAAAAAAAATAAAAATTAAATTTATTACGTATATTTGTACACTAAATGTTAAGTCAATTTTATAAAAATACCATAATATTATAATCAACAAAAAAACAAAAGAAATTATGCTAATTAGGTAATTTAAATTTGGTGAAAATTTCTTTTTTCAAAAACAAACGAAAGAATTTTCTATTAATCGAAAATATATATTATATAATTAAATGTTATTAATTAAATAAATTGTATATGTTTAATATTATATTATAAAAAAAAATGTTTGTCACATGGCCCATTCGTGTGCACGGTGCTTGTATAGCCATTTACAGTAAACAGCAGCACAGATGGGTGTTAATAATTTGGTCCGTGCCATAGTTTAATACATTGTATTATATGTTGAAGGCTCAAAGCACATTGCAAATCCAATAAAGTGGGGCGATTAAAAATTTTAGCTAAACTGGCTTTTATTTTGACTCACCTTGTATAAACCCAGTCTTCCTTAGTGAATATATATATATATATATACATATAGATACATCACCAAAAATATATTTTGAACACAGGAAAGGGTTTACCAGATACCATGAAATGTTAAAAAAGCGTCAATGAAAGCTTAAAGCTAATACAAAATTAGACAACTCACGCTTTTCTTTATAAAAACCAAATAAAAATAAATGAATGTAAAAGTATTAATTGTTAATTATTTTAAAAAAATATATTATTTTTAATTTTTTTTTATTTTTGGTTTTAAATACAAAAACAAAAAAATGTTTCCTATATAAATTATTTGTTATTAATTTATTTAAAATTTTTAAAACGAAATACATATAACAGAAGAAAACCAACAAAAAAACCTTAAATGTATAAAGGACGTGTTTTATTTTAATCTTTCAAACCTTAGAATTAGTTAGTTCCGAATTTGGAGCAGCCAAATGTAAGTAATACAATTTTTAATCCTTCAAAATTATAAATCAATAATATAAGAACTATTGTCCTTTGCAGTTATACTTTATTAAACAGATACATTATGTGACAATTTATTGTCGAATTTTTGTCGATAATTTGTTGTCATTACCATTTTGGGCGCTTAGTTCTTACTGTCAAAACTAAAGATAACTACATAATATAGGTCGATTGTGTTATTACCCCTACTTTTGGAAAATTAAGTTTATTCTTTTGAAATTGTTCGACGGTTGATTCAAGTCACTGGCGGGCAGTTAAAAATATTTGACGAAACCTTGTTTATTCATTATGAAGAAAACAAAATTAAACTGCGCAGTTATGGAGTGCTATAAATTTTTATTAAACTTTTTTTAAATGCTTGCAACTTACAATCGAACAACAATCATTTGATCATATTATTTAGACAGATATGCCGTATTTTATATAAAAACTGCTTCTAAATGTGTTAGAGACTCAGTGGTGAGGTATGGAATGGTCCGGATATGAAAACTATTAGGAATTTCGAAATTAATGTGTATGGTGTCCTTCAACCAATTTCGACTTCCTATTATTCGAAGATCATGTTCTATGTCGTCTCACCAACGTAGTTTAGGTCTTTTCATTCTCATACGATGTACGTCAATTGGTTTTGATGGAACGCTTTACGTGTCATTCGTTCTGATATCTGGGATCTTTCAACGTGGCCCAGCACACTAATTCGGATGGATTTAATGAATCCGATAATACGGCAGCCTCCAAGGAAATGCTTAATTTCGTGACTCACCAGACTCTCAAATGGTGATAGTAATCTACAATCATTGGTAGTCAAGGTTCAACTCTCACAACCCAAAGTTTGGGCAGGTCTTATTAGTACTTTGTAAAGTGTTGGTTTACATGACTGCGAAAGATATTTTAATCTCTACTACCTTGATTTTGAATAGAAGATTCGATCTCCGGGTGCTATATCGGCTTTTATATCTGCCTGGATATCGTTCATTCATGTTATAACGGACCCCTGTCCTTGATATCATTTGGTCTTCGGCCCAGAAGCACTCAACTCATATCCAAGAATTTGCCCTGTCTTATTGAATAATGTAACACAACATAATCATAAACTAACACTTACTTAGACTTGTGACGCCTCTGTGTGCAATTTCAGCAAGTGCTGAAGATGTTTGCGTTTTCCTAACAATCCAAACCATAAAAAACAGGACTTGAGACACGCATTAAAGCCAGCAGCTTAAAATTCGGAACATGCTTCATTTATGATGTTAAATGGCAGTGTGAACTCTGGGAAACTGAAATATGCAGAAACGTGTGGAATTGTACTCATTGGCATTGTTGGAGTCTCAGGTCATGAGTTAGTTTATTTACTTAACTGAAGCATTTCAATTCTCTTCAATAGACTGAGAACCATTAAATGATCATCGTAAAATTGCATATCCATATAAATAGCTGGGAGGTATATTTTCGAGCTCATGCAGCACCAAGAAACGGAAATTTATTTATTTTAAAACTCTCATTTCGAGGGCGTGTAAAAAGAGGCATAGTTAAATCTACACGAGGTGACCTCGCCTAACAAGAAAACATTGTTAAATGAATCCCCAGTTCAAAGTGAGTCACGTGCAGCCAAATAACACTTTAGTCGTCATAACAGGCGTTGCTCCGGTAGACTCTCTTGCTTCATCAAACATTGTTAAAAATCATGATGACGTTGCCCCTTAAAAGCCACTAATCTCAAATGTTAAGGAACCAATATGAGCAGACACTTGTCCACATCTACCTGATTAATTTAATTAATCTACCTGAAGATCACTCTTCCCAGGGACAAACAAACAAACACCTAAAGAAGTGGAACCGCAGAACTATTGCCGTTTTTTAAACAATCACCCCTTCTTCATGAGGATGCCACTTTCATTTGAGCTTTCGTTTGCCTTTAATACTCGTAAAATCAGGATAATCGGGATTGTTGGAATAAATACCAAAGAAAGTTAAAAACTACTGAAGAACCAACGATCACAAAAGAATTAGATTCGGGTGATCAAACTGTTTGGAAAGCCAAGTATCAATCATATGTTGGTTGACCATTAACAGGCATAATCCAAATAATGTGTTATGCACAGATTATTTAACGAACATAGTCGTTTAAGAAATAATCGAGTTCGCGCTATCCACACAAGAAATTGCTCATTTTTATTCAAAATGTCCAAATTCTAGATTATGATGAGTAATTGGGATTTTAACAAGAACTTTGGACAAAGTTGAGAACCAACCCAAACCGACCCAAGAAGGCCGTCACTCAGCGCCACAACCCATGGACCCATGGTGCAAACCAAAGTTATAATCTAACTAAGATAAAATTGGATTTGCTAATCTTACTTCTTCTTTATTACGGTGGAATTCATTTTTGGTAATAACAGGAATTCGGTCAATTCTTAATCGTTCATATTCAAATTTAATGTGTAAGGTATAAATCTAATAATATTTTTATCGAGATTCTAAAATTAGAACATGAACAAAACTCGTTTAATTCCTAACTACACAACTGCCAAATTGAGAGTGCGACTTTAAAGTGGTTGCTCATGCAGATTATGTTACGTTTGGTGTCTTCGGTAAATATTCTTGCACCGTAAGAGAACGCATGTAAAGTGCGTCTGGCACTCCCTCCAATTGGACTAACAGTTCCGGTTTTAACCTTTAAGCTTTATAAGTTGACAGGACTCAATAGCATTATACCGGCGGATGTCCAACAAACGACTACTGAACAGTGACCTCGAATTCCGTCATGTTCCTAGTAAAGCAAAGACCTGTAGTTTAACCTCTTTTCCACTAAAAATTTTGGAAAGACAGATAGAAGCACATATTGATTAAGTCAATTAGGCTAGCGAAATCCCAATATGCATACTTCAAAGGGAAAACGGCGGAAACTGCCCTCCACACGGATATTGCTCCTATCGAGGAATTCATGGAATGTAAGGAATACCCCATGAGATTTTTCTGGATATAGAGGGGGGCCGTTAACAACTTCAGGTCAGAGGTGATCGATCACTCAGGGGCTCGGTAGATCAAATGCTAAAAAGCATAGTTATGACAGAAAAGTGATTTTACGGTGGTTGCTTATGCGGATGATGTTACGACTGATGTCTTCGGTATATACCCTTGCACCTAAAGAAATAAAGTGCGCTTGGTATTCTCTGCAATTGGTCTAACAGTATTTGTTTGAACGTGAATCCGTACAAAACTGAGTTAGTCCTTTTTTCTAGGAAATACAAACTAAGCTGGAATAATAACATATTAGAGAGAGTAAATAAAACTACAATAACGATCTACTCCTGCCATTGGAAAAAGCTACGGTTTGGGTGGCCATCTTTAAATATTCTCACCAACCTAAAATCTACAGTGAACAGCTGTTTTGTGTATTAGTAGGGATCTTACGAACACATTCGCTTAAGCACTGGAGATTCTCTTTCATTTCACACCCCTAGATATCCTAGGTAAACAAATGGCAGGGAGCCTATAAGGTTCAACTCCATCTACCTGTGGAAATGTAACAATACAGGACACTCATCTATTATAAGAAACAGAACCATCCCAAATATACTACCGACTATATCAAGCCGTTACCATCTTTTGATCAAAGGTTTAAGACCAATATTCCCACCAGAGGGGACTGGTTGAAAGAAACATTTTTTAATACTGTAGGTGTTAATTTGGAAGGTTGGGATGGGATTTTATGTGAAGAATGAAAATCTTTCAGACTACTGCAGCGTTTTTCAAGCTGAACTATGTGATAAGGGAAGATGTTGACTAGTCGAGGTATAATGTAAATTTGCAAGAAATATCGTCTAACTTTAAGGGACAATCAGGCTTCAATTAAAACGCTCAAATCATATTTTCTTACGTTGAAAATACCCCAGCATTTTCTCTTAACGAGATGACAGAGCAGTTCAACATTCACCTGATGTGGATGCCAGGGCATTTCAATTAAGGTAAGTGCCTACGGATGCCTCATTTCACCGAGCAGGGCGGATTTTGATATACCGCTCGCTTCGTGCTTCACCAGGAGGCTAGAAGAAAAATGAACGACAGATGGTCCAAAAGTACCTCATAATAACTAGGCAGATCTGGCCAAAACTTGTCAAGATCAAGATGGCTGGTATCGCTGCGGCTGATACTGTCTCATAGGTAAGCATGCGAGCAGAATGGGAAACTTCTCATAACATTTACCTCATAGTTGCGAAGATGAAGAGGAGGAAGAAACTGTTCTCCAGGATATCCTACGCTTCCTTGAGAGCTCAAGATGGTTCGGTGAGTAACCATCCCAAGGTAATCAAACCTTGTACCAAACACGTCCATTAATTTTTAGAACCAGACCAGAAATTCATATTGGAAACCCATTTTTGTTATTTAAATCGATTTCGATCCCAATCGGTTAAGACATAGTTTAGTCACCTTTATCATTAGAACCACACCTGAAATTCATATTAAAATCCAATGTTCATAATGCAAACAGAATTTTATGCAAATAGTTTAAAAATCGGTTGAGAAACAGGTTGATTTAATACAAATGAACATTTTCCAAAAACCATGCCTCTAAATCTGAACAAACTATTTCACAATCTGACTTAGTATTGTCAATTTTCCAAATCTGCTTTTGGAACTCATACCAAAATCTCTTTTTCATTGCACAAACAAACTGGGTCTCACCTCAATCGGCTACAAAATTGAACTATCTATCAAATCAATATTTTGAAATTCACGATTTTGATTTCCGAATTTTATTAATTCCGAGATTAACTACGAAATTAATTATCGATATTCAGTGAACAGCAGAGTATCATGATAACATCGGTTTCAATCTTGAATTTTTTATAGATATGATTTTGAATTTACGGCTCTTGTAAAAATTTAAGTTTATTAGCGTCATAAAATTATTGAATTTGACTTTTTTGTTTATATTATACGACTACGAACAAGATTTTTATCAAAATATTTCAGAGGTTGTAAACCAATACTGGCAAACATAAGTGATTTACGTCGAGTATTAAAATAATAAGTTAATCACTTTGTGCGCTCCCAACGATTAGTTTCAATATGGAAATAAGATTTATCTTAAATTTTACGAGTTCATAAATTCGTATAGAAACTTTCGGGTCTATCGCCATCACTAAATAACTGGGAGAAACTCTTAAGATCACTTTGCTTTCACATTTGGAATTTTATATCGGCAAGTAATAAAAATAAAAAATATTAAAAATCTTTACTGCTCTGAGTTGACCAAGCCATTGAGCTAATTCAAGAGGTTAAGAACCAGGGTTCAATTTCCGGTTAGGATTCAGGTTTCCCCATATTACAGATACCCATTATCAATCTGTAGTCACTCGAAATTTCACTATCAGCAGATTTAAATAAAGTGATTTTATTCAGTTCATAGTTTCACTTCAAATGCGTTCACTTTAACACTTTAAACTGCCAAATTTAGCCAAACAGTTTACTTTTTATAAAATAAAACACATCATGTTATAGTGTTATGCCTTCAAACAACGTTTTATTATCATTTTATTTTTTCAGCCTTAATATGGTTGGTTATATCCTTCTGGACCACAAATATCTCAAACAAATTATCGTCTATCGTCTTCAGAGTGGCTACCCTGGACCTAGTTATATTACAAATCCATTAATTCTTACAATTTTGAATTTATTGCTACATACTTCATATATTTCTCGCCCCACTTGTATCATTCTAATAGCTTCGAGGCACAAATTACTTAGTTCTTGTAGATTATAATTTGCGGTTTCATGATCCAAATGATCCAACGATAATTTGTCATAGTTCTCGCGCAATTTTATGATATCATTTTTTAATTTATTAACGTCATTTCCAGTTATACGATCATCTCTGATAATTGCATTGTTCACTTTTTGATTTTTACGACACTCGGAACACAACCATATTACTTCCCTTTTCTTAACTGCCTCAAATAAATCTTCCACAATTCCAACACAGGTACGATGGAAATAATTTTGACAAGATGCACATCTTAGCCCAGTATCAATCAATTCAGAAATTGATGTTTCGCACACTGTGCAGTAAATCATTCTTGTACTCGCTTACAGTATTATCACATAACTGAACAATAAAAGGGTAATTTTTACAATTGACATTTATTCAATTGATAATAATTATCACTACGTTGATAAGATAGAATATTCCACTTCACACATTATACAATTTATTTATTTAGTTAGTTTTGCTGATGTGTTCTGCTCTGTTTCATAATGGTGAAAAGAAAATGTGACACTTGCAAGAAAATGATCACAACGCGAGAAAGGATTGGTTTACAGTGTCCATATTGTTCAAAATATTTTCACAAAATGTGCGCAAGTCTTTCAAATTTTTTATATAATCAAATTGCAGATAAGCAGGCAATTTGGGTTTGTGGTTCTTGTCTCTTAACGCCGAATAATCGAGAAAATGAAATACTAATAAATTATGAAAGAGCATCGAAATTTCAACGGAGAATGGCTGACATTGAAAGGATTCGTAATCGGCTGACAGAACAATGTGAAACTGTTCGTGGTTGTAATGATTCACGAATGAAGAAGTTACTAAATCTTGCTAATGATTTATTAGCTTTATGTGATCGTGCATCTCTAATTCAGTTGGATTCAATCCAAGTAAGTTTATAGTTAGACTGTGTTCGAATTGTGTGATAAATAATTTCTAGCACAAATATTTCACGGTAACGTGAATCCTGTCCGGATTCTGTGATCATTTTTTTTAATAAAATATCCAACCACTCAGTTTAATTTAATTTAAAAATATTGATGTATTTTCATTAAAGGATTAAGATTACGTTAAGATAACAAAAACCGTATCCGACCATATTATCGCAAACATTTCTGCGGTCACAAGGCATAATCGCTTAAGTTGACTTAAGGCAGAATTAAATTTCGTAACAAGCCGATTATTTTTTTATTGCACTATACAAAAAAATACTTACCGCTTAAACCATTTTAAAAATGAATGTCCGTCCATGTACTAACAGCTTACTCGTAAGTCTCAAAAATTAACCTAAGCGTTTTATAAGTGCTAATAGTGCAAAAACAGCTTTCAATTTAATTGTTGACTTCATAGAAGAAGGGAAAACAAAAACTAATTAAACTCTTATCGTAAAATCAGAAAATTAGTGGTTTTTAAAGTGTTTCTTAATCATATTTAAGTGACAAATAAAGATAACTTAAGCTATTATTGCAAATTCTGTTAAAAGAAAGTATTCAATTTATTTAAGCTGTTATTGCAATTGTGTATACGAGGGTTAGTCTCCTTCTAAGTCTATTCACTTCACCCAGCGAACTAAATAGTTGTTTACGAAGGTGATGGCCTTCTCATTCGACGAAAATCTCTATCCTCCTAGCGCAACTTTTAGTTTAGTGGAAAAAAATCGCGTGCGGCTAGATCTGGTGAGTAAGGAGAGTGGTCAAGTAGTTTAAACCGTAATTCGTAAATTTTCGCTATGGTAAGCGCTGAGACATGAGACGGCGCATTACCGTGATAGGGCAAGATTTTTTTTCTGCCTTCAGCTTGTGAAGTAATGATGAATAGTATATGCTCGTGTAATAGTTTCCCTATAAGCCTTTGCCTTTTTTGGAGTTGATTCCCCCTTGACAGTACACTGCCCTGACTGTATTTTTGATTCTGGAGTGTAATAGTGTATCCAAGTTCCACCAACATTCAACAGTAATTAGCCAGTGCCAAGAGCGTTGAAAATGTTCATTCGAACACATTTCCGGTCCAAAGTAAGCAAACGCGGCACTGATTCAATATGTGACAAACCCATTCTTTGAACATATTCTAGACTCTTCTATCTGTCTAACTTTAATTCGACGGTTTTCTAACACCATTTCGTGAACTTGAGTGATATTATGGTTGCAGTTTTTGACCGTACGCTGGTACGACCACGTTTGAATTCAGCTGCCAAAAATTTCACGGTGGTACACGATGGTGCAGAGTCCGTGTTCACAGCGCCTAATTTGTCTTTGATTTGCGTAGGCGTATTACCTTTCAAAAATAAATATTTAATGACAGCTCGATACTCCATTTTTTCCATTTTCATAAAAACACTCACCTCAACTCACTCACAAGATTGTTAAACAACAACTGCGCGGCCAAAATGGCTGATATTTCGGTGAGTACCTTTCATCGCCTGCGCAAACACACTCCCCCACTTTGAGGTTAGAAACTTTTCATACAACCCTCGTATTAAACAAACCGTTCGTTAAATTACTTTATAGTGGTTGTTCCGCGTACGTTATACGGGTAAATCCTATAGCTCCAGTTAAGCTGTAAAGAAAATGAGTAATGCCAAGGCATTTGTGTGACAGAAGCAGTTTTTTGATTAGTACTAGTCTCTTGGATCATCCGAACAGCAAATCTTGTACATGGCAACCAAAAGTTTTCAGTAGTCCCAAGAATTAGGGTGAATACAATGGAATATTGGGCAAGCAAAACCATCGTGTACCTTAAAATCACCGTGTGTCAAAAATGTATTCGAAAATGCTTAAGCGTAGCAGTGAGTTTTTAAAAAGGCATTCAACCATGAATACTTACATTCCGATTTGTCTATTACGCAAATTCATAGTGACTTTATAGGATCTAGTATTCTAATTAGGATACTATCTCTTTATGAAGAGATCAAGGTTTGAACGATTTTTGTTCGAATTTTCTAGTGGATGCCATATTTGTGCTTCCGTTTTTTGATGTATGTATGTTAATACAGCGTGGTCAATTGACCTCATATTGCGTTTAGTTGATCCATTACTTGATCCGTCTCTGTCCTTTCTATAATGTTACTTTTTGTTGACTTTATACCCCCATCAGTAATAAAGTTATCAATTAGTTTTCTTTCCTGTACACTGGGCGCATTCAGAGCACCCAACAGTTGGGAACATGTTGAGTAAAATCAAAGCCAACGTTATGAAAATGTTTAGAACTATGAAATTTTGAAATCAAATTGGCGATGATTTCACTAATCATGATGCAGTTAATCATGATACGTGAAAAGCATAGTAAGCTTTTCAACTTTACAGAAATTACAACAACAATTCTGTGTGATTTTGTTTATTTTTCGTTTTACACATTATAGTTTTTAAAAGAATCAGGGCACAGAAAGAGAAAGTTTTCGCTTATTTTTTGTTTCCTGCTTTCGGAAAAAACAATTTCGTGATTTTGTGATTTTGTGTCCTTTTGGTTAACATAAAAATGTTTTTTTTTTCAAGAATCTTGGCCGAGACTTGCTCCTCGCACGAATACCATGTGCAACCTTTCTCATTAAGAGAAAGTGTAGTCTGTAGTTATCTACGTCTGGAACATTTACTTTGAGGCTCCACTGTTGCTTAATATTGTATCTGGTTTTAATCCACGAACTTTCTTATTTGATGAAAGTTTTCAATTTTATCTACAATTGCTGGTAGTGGTTATATTTGTGTCATACTTTCATCATTGATTTCTTGAGTTTTATCATGAGATTCCTCTTTCTGTTGACTGTGTTCAGGAGACCCAATTGGCTAATTTGCTTATTTTGCCTCCTCGTTTATTTCCTTGCAACATCCAGCCGACTTCTCCATTCAATTCAATTTCGTCTGTCACACGATTCTGGTGAGCGTTTTCCACCTCTTGAAACTTGCTTCTAATTGTTCAACAATTTCTAGAAGAATCATTTTTCCTGTTCTTTCCAGACGCAGAGTCTTATATGCTCCTCGATTGTAATGATCTCTGTTTTGTATTTTTATTTATCTACTATTTGCAACGATTGCTCTCCCCAGGATCCGTGGGGCAATAAGTGCATTATTTTTATAGCTATTTTAATTCGATGTTTACTTTAGAGGAAGGTGGCTGTCGTATTCGATTGTCCTGATCGTACTATAAAAATAGACTCCCCAACTCCACTTATCATTGGTTTATTTTGGGTTTGACATAGATGGTAGAAAGAATATAGTTAAAAAAACTTAAACTTAAAAATATTTATAATAAAAATCTCTCTCTAATCAGATTAAGTGGTCTTACGATTAAGTGTTTAAATTTTAAGTGCTTAAAACACTGTATTTGTATTGGACTTTTTAAAAGGCAGAATACAAACGTATTATGGAACATACTTCATTATCACATATCTGTAAAAATTTTATACCTAAAGGCTATGCTGATCGGGGTACGTTCGGCATTTTCACAACATTAGCACTAAAAACTATTTATCACATAATTCGGACACACCCTTTGGAATGATATCTGATTTCATCCGCATATCTTTAAGTTTGTCTTTCAGTTATCAAGCGATTCGGAGTAGTACGAGTAGATAAAAATTGCAGCTGCAGTTTAAAACTTTGTATTTGTGATGACGAATAAATTATGGAAATTGTTAAATGTTGTGTTTATATAAAATTTTAGTTTAGTCAAATAATCGTAACGAATGGGACATCGCCTTAGTGCCCTTCCGATTTAAAATCCCAACGATTAACTTATGGTAATTTCTGATTATAGAACACCGGTAGTAAATTATTGTTCATTAGTGTATCATGGCCTTAACAATCATTTCCGGGAGATAACAACTATAAATAGCATTCTCCAGCATTTCTGTACGGGAATTATTTCACCGAATATTATAATTTCCATGAGCTAGCAACAGCCCTACGCTCAAACTGGATGCATTATTAGAAAAACAGTCCTCCAGTGAGAAGCAGTTCCAGTAAATCGTGAACATCAAGCAAGAGGATGGCATCCCGATAGACAAAATGTTTATGAAATTGTCAAAAAGAAGTATAGGGTGGAATATTTGGCAACGGTTCCTTTCTTCTGTAGTTAGAGATGAGAAATATGTAGCATTTGCATGCATAAGTGGTAAGAAAAGGTTTGTTTACAAGCTCCGGTTTCAATAAATGGTGAACGCGTTAGTCGCACTGGTATAAATGATACCAACTCCCAGTCCACTTAATTGTAATAACCTCCCTCATCTTCCATTATTTCCAAATTCTTAAAAGAATCATTTTAATTACCTTCATTTATAAACAGCTGTTGATCAAACGCCAAACAGACGTTGTTATTGATGCATCACCGTTTATTAGAATTATAAAATAATACTGGTAAATTTTAACTTCATATTTTTATGGCCAGCGAATTTGGTGATACATACTGCTACTGATATACTGCTACTGATAATACATACTGCTAAGAATGTGCCCTGTCAAATTCGATTCGTTACACGGTTACAACACCAATTCCTGTAATTTACACCACTTTCGACCCGTAAAACCGGAAATAATCCGGAAAGTAAATTACTCACACTTACACCACTACCGTAATGCTTACACCACTGAAATATTCCCGAAATATCCTCACAATAATTTTCCCGCTATTATTTGCTAACACTAAAACAACCCAACAAATAATTTTCGCAATTATTTATTAATTCTCCATTTACAATTATTTTGAATTATGCCACTATTTTCATTGTAACATAAACTTATTATTTTCCCGCTACTCATTTTCGCATTTATTCTATCGCATAAAGGATCTATTTGCGCTATAGTCTGCAATACCACTAAGCTGCCATAAAACGACCTCTAACGTTACTATTTAAACGTACGAGTACATGTCACTAATTTCTCAAAAATGCCATTAAACCTAAACTTTAAATGAGCAATGTTCGTTAAATAATGATGTCCATCAAACCAGTAGGCGAGATATCGTAAAAATACGTAACAATATTATGAGATACCGCAGCAACATACCTTTAGGCGAGGCAAAAGTACTTTGATGAGATGGATCTTAGATGGCGACGGCGGCACCCATATATACATATTCGATTAATGTACAATTTACATTCAGCAATATTTTATATCTGGGAAAAAACTCGAGACCACGAAAAATGTTTCATCTACTAAAAAAGTTGATACTGAAACCCGAACGAGCCACAAACAAAGATGTCGAATTTCATCTTTTTAAAACAAGAAGATGTCGAAAATCCAATAAAATTAATTCAATACACAATATTACGGCACAATCAATAGACCGCAATTTTCCCAATTTTATTAGTTTGTTCGTAAAACAATGAATGTTTTTCAGATTATGTGCATCTGCAGAATATCGTTGAACGTAAATTGTGACAATTTTCAAACTAGAAAAGTATTTTTCGGAAGCGAACAATTTTATCGTCGTAAACTTCACTGCAAAGAATTTTTGGAAAATTGAAGAAGGTGAAAAAGTGAAGGACGATTACTCCGAAGCAAGGCACATCAGTGACAAATAAATAAAACGGAAATAACAGAGAAGAGACGCAAAAGGAAACTAAGACGGAATGAGAACGCAACCATTTTTATCGTATTCCGTAATTCCGTGAAACGCCCGCATTATAAAATGTATTTGTATTTTGAAAAGCCAACGATTTACTTTTACGTTGATGTGCAAGACTGCGCCACATATAGTGGTGCAGTGGTCAACATGTATGGAAAAAATTCAAAATGTGTGGAAGATGTCACTGCTGACCGAAGTCCAAAAAACTACATTGTAGGAAGGCTGCTAAGTTTATCAGATGTAACATGCCGCGACGAAAATAAGACTAATATAAAGGGTAGAATGGGCAATTAGAGTATTTGACTTTTCCGCAGTGTACAAATAAGATCTCATTCAGATAATACGGATTTTATGGGAATTAAGATTCTTAGAGCAAACCAAGAGGGAAATGATCCAATTAAACGAATATAAACAGTAGAAAATCGTGGAGAAAATCTAAAGGAAAAAATGTGTCAAACTTTAATCGATCGTAATAAACTGATAACGCGAGTTTACTGAACATAAAGATGAGGCTAGCAGTCAACTTCTGAGTATAACCGTCCTCGCATAGATGTCGAGAGGTATAAGGTGTGCCATTTTGGTGAAGCTTAGATTGTTATTCCTAGAAAAAAATAAACATAAACCAGCAACCGTGCATTCCCTAGGACGTGTGGTTGCCTTACCTTTAGTGGTATCGATTTCAGGAAAGCTTTCAACATATGGCGCAATGTAGACGGGACGAATGATCGGATGAGCGTGCAATGTGTCGATGGGGTGAAGAAACACTATCGTCCAGAGAAATTATGTGTTCTGATGTAGCTTAGCTTGATGACTCTCGCTAGTGGTCAATGCTGGGATGCCCTCTTTATGGTTGTAGAAAATTTGTCATACTTAAAAATCCTTCTTCATCTGAGTCATTTGGCAGGGGAGCTACACAGTTGAAAACATTACTCGAATTGTTAATGTAAGCATTACATTAAAGAATATATAATGAATGTTATAACACAATTTACTACAGAGGTTGCATTAAACTGCTTTTTAATGTAATTGCTAGGATTTCTAATGCAGTTTTACTTTATAGTAAAAATAGTTAATTTTATGACCTTGGTTTTTTCTTTAGCATTTAGTTTTGTACGTATATGCATCGTTTTACTTTTCATTTTAATATAATGTAAAGTAAAACAATGCATATTACGAGTATATTCATATTATGAAGATTGAAATAGTACAAATAATATTTTACCTTTTCTAAATATAAGATATGCAAACATTTGCTTGTCTTTTCTATTTTAAAGACTAAATTAAATGTTTTTAATCTATATTTCGAGTAAATTTTGGTTTATAGAGAAGAAACACAGTGGCACCACTGCCCACAACATATAATTATTGCTCATTTTTGGCAACATTGTGCATTACGATATTAAAATAAAACAAACCGAAAACCAAACAAAAATTATTTTGTTATGCGAACTATATGCGAATACGTACGAACTATATGCACGTAAACAAATTAACGCCTGTTAAACACGCTCATTTTTGCATTTCCTTGTTTCCTCTTTCATAAAATTATGTTCCGATCCTCGTCTAGACGGTCTTTATAAAATTTGCGAACGATATATTATCAACATATGTAATATTTATATTTGTTAGAAAAAGACAAACAAATTAGAAATTTAACCGTTATTTGTGATAGAAGACAAAATTATTCCCGTATTCCCGCACGTACCACGTAGTCTTCTGTCCTCATTTATTGCGATTAATCATTTGTGTGTTGAAGTTTGTAATAATGGACAAATTAGAAAGTGTGTTTTGTAAAACTAAATTTGGTGGTGATAATATAAGTTATACAAAATTTACAAAAACGGGAGATGCGTGGGCATACACGGATTTTTTATTAGCGCGTAAGTAATAAGATTTTAATTGTTATTTGTGTTGATTTATAACCAAATTGTTTATTCGACAAGTGGTTGCGTCATTTGTGTTGTGCTCCGTTGTACTTTTTATATAAAAAATACAATAAAAAGTGCAGTCGAACTAAGTAACTATGTCGGGCAACAATTTTTGATTTGATAGAGTTTAATTTGTGATATTTTACCAATCTTTTACTTATATATTGTTGCTTATGCGATGGTGTTTCAATTGCAAAGAACATAACCATGCGCTCCTTTAACCCTTATGTCCCTGTTGAAATATTTTTCGTTCGTGAAGCCCTGAAAAGGTATATATATATATATATATATATATATATATATATATATATATATATATATATATATATAACGGGTGTTTTTTTAGGAGGTTTGTTTTTCCGATAGATGTCGTTTTATTTTATGACAGTTGTTTTGACAGCTCAAAGTGGCATTTCTACTCAGTATTGTTTGGCAAATCATTATGAATAGGTTAACTCCAGAACAACGTTTTCAAATCGTGGAAATTTATTTTCAAAATCAGTGTTCAATTAAAAATGTTTATAGAGCACTTCGTGAATTTTATGGTGCACATAATCGTCCGTCAGAGACCACCATAAAGAACGTAATTACCAAATTTCGGTCTACATTCACTCTTTTGGATGCCAAGCCACCGACAAGAATGAGAAGAGTTCGTACAGAAGAAAATATTGCTGTCGTTGAGGCCAGTGTCGAAGAAAACGACAATTTATCGATTCGTCGTCGTGCTCAGCAAATTGGACTTTGTCCATCGACTTTATGGAAAATTTTACGTAAAGATTTGGGTTTGGTGCCATACAAAATTCAATTGGTGCAAGAATTAAAGCCACACGACCATCGTTTGCGCCGTGAATTCAGTGATTGGTCGTTAAATCAATTGAACGAAGATCCATTTTTTTACCGTAAAATTCTCTTCAGTGATGAGGCGCATTTTTGGTTAAATGGATACGTCAACAAACAAAATTGTCGCATTTGGAGCAAAGATAATCCACACGCCGTTCTAGAATTACCAATGCATCCTGATAAATGTACTGTTTGGTGCGGTCTATGGGCTGGTGGGATCATCGGTCCATATTTCTTTAAAAATGAGGAAGGACGACGCGTTACCGTGAATGGAAATCGATACAGAACCATGTTAAATGAGTTTTTGTTGTCAAATCTTGAAGATATGGATATGAATGAAATGTGGTTTCAACAAGATGGTGCCACTTGCCATACAGCACGTGAAACAATCGACTTATTGAAAGAAACTTTCAACGACAACATTATTTCGAGAAATGGTCCGGTGAATTGGCCTCCGCGTTCGTGCGATTTGACGCCACTCGATTACTTTTTGTGGGGATACGTGAAGTCATTGGTTTATGTGGATAAACCTCAATCGATTGACGCTTTGGAAACCAATATTCAACGTGTCATTGCTGACATACGCCCTCAAATGCTTGAAAAAGTGCTGGAAAATTGGACCTCCAGAATGACATTTGTGAAAAATAGTCGTGGTAGCCATATGCCAGAAATTGTGTTTAAATGTTAAATGCCAAAAAATTATCTACCAAATAAAAAAAAATTTTGGTCATTTCATAATTTTATATGTGTTTTATTCAAAAAAAAAATCGGCAACCTCTTAAAAAAACACCCTTTATATATATATATATATATATATATATATATATACATATATATATATATATATATATATATATATATATATATATATATATATATATATATATATATATATATATATATATATGTGTGTATATATATATGTGTGTATATATATATATATATATATATATATATATATATATATATATATATATATATATATATATATATATATATATATATACATATATACATTCTAATTATTTTGATAGTAATTATTAATATTTCATCTACGCCCTGTTTTGGCATTTACGCCCTGTTTTGACAATTTGTTATTGGTATCTTATTTAAATATTTTAGTTAATTCACATTTAAATATACATCCTCAGGAGCTTTTATACAATAGAGAAGACAACCGCGGCTATATTTTAAATAGACTGTGCCACGTACGCAATAAACTATATAAAACAGAAGAAGGCTCATTTAAAATTACGCAAAATAAGGAAACATCTAAAAAAAAGTTAACGGTGATCGAGAAAGCGAAATATGATGAGGAGCCTCTGCCATTTACTTCAAATGTCGCAGAAAATGTTTTAATACTGCAACATTTAAATGTAATAACATAAAAGAAAAATATAAAACAAAAATTAAAAGAAACAGTGGCAATTTCCAAAAATTTCGGAAGCTTTTCCATTTTTTTTTGTAAGCCCTGGTTTGGTAAGTTGGATATTATCTTTTATATAATTTGTTCTAATCTTAAATATTAATAATTTCAGATTTTATTTGACTACGAGATACAATTTCCTGAAACAACATCATCAAATTTTACAGATAGTTGGCCGAAAGTGGAACAGTATATTCAAACCATTTGGCGGGGTTTCAAAGGGCCATCTGCTTCGCAGATTCTTGAAATCGACGGTAAAATAAATCTACTTTTTTTATTAATTTGAATAACAAATGTGTTTTAGACTAAAGATATATTAGTATTTTTGAACTATATTAACCTATAGTAACCAAAACTATTATCTTTGCAGATTGGCTATCATCTTTTCAGCAATTTTTTTTCTTGTTGCATCTGCTGCCACAAACTGCATTTGGCAACACTTCGTCGACAAATAAACGATTGACATTTATAGAGTCAATTAATCGATTTTTTATATTTAAACCGGTAATATAAATTAAATTCACAATACATCAAAATTAATTATATAATTAAATTCTTTTACATTTTTCCGCAGTTAAATTTGACAAACGCGGAGCTGATTCAACCGAACGTAAAACGCCATACATAACAGCTGTCGGTGAGAATAAAAAGGCGATTAGTCATTTTATGCTCTGTGTAGAATGTGATATTATACCACTTCCACTAGATTTTGACATAATTCAAGCAGTCGATATTTTATTTAAAGCTCATTATGTATTCAATCAACAGTTTGATGAGAGTTTAAAAAATTATAGAACAGAACATGCATCATATTGGGAAGGAATATCACGATTTTAAAATTTTTAAAAATTGTCAAGTTTTTAGTCAAGTCTACTGAAACAATTTTTAGTCAAGTCTACTGATATACACGAAAGCGATGTTTCAAAACTTGAAAATTTAAAAGTATATTTAGTAAAATCCATGATAAATAAAATAATAAAAAATGTATTATAAATATATTTATTTGATATTTGTTGAATTTTGAAACTATATGTATATATAGTACATTTCCTCTGTATGTACATACTTGCATTATAAATATTAAAATATTTGAAATATAAAATTTATTTGAATAAAAATGTCTTTCTTTTTAAAATGGGTTTATTATGAAACTAATTTTTAGCATTCAATGTTAAGCAATAGTAATGCATAAAGCTCCATACTTTTGAAAGGAAAGTCTATTAAATAGTACTGCAATGCAATGAGTGTTTCTAATTTTGCATCCAGTATATTTTGATGCAATATGCCTTATACTTTTACTGCAAAATAATATAAGTTTTAATTCAATTATTTGGGAATATCTAATGTGGTGTGCTTTACTGTTTAAAGCACTGGGCCATACAATTTTAATGCCGCTTATGACACAAAATGATGCTTCCAAATAGATTTTTTAATTTATATTAATTTATTTTTTTATGCAATGTGCTTTAAACTTTTAATGTAACATGTATCAATTTTAACAAAATATTCCGTTAAAATTTAATGTAAACTATGCAATAAAAATTAATACAATTACCATTAATATCTGATATAATGCAACTTCTGCATTAGTTTGTAATGCAAGCTAGCGCTGGACCTATATGTAATGGAATTTGCATTACATAGGTCATATTTTTTCGACTGTGTAGTGACCTACAGTTCAAACGTAATCCTGTTCCATCAAGAAGGGACGCAAGTACCTCGACGATTATTGCGTGAGTTCCTCCTAATTTATGGTGGTGCAGTTTCGTTGGCTGGATTAGAGCCTCCAAAGTGGCGACTTACCTGGAGCACAAAAGACAACAGTTCAGAGGTACTTTCTCAGTTCGAAAAAGATTTTCTTCTTGGCTAGACATATTCGTATAGAATTTCTAATGAGAACTAGAACTTCTAATGAAAATTTCTAATGAAAATGTGTTCCCAACATCATCTGTATATTCGTGTCTAATTAATTTTATACTTTCTTAATGATTTGAATTTCGGAAGGTTAGTTCAAATCATTATATTGGTATCGACATATTTAGTTACTATTTTTTCTTTTTTCGAGCCTAGTTGCGCTATCTAAGCCGGGCCTGATCACAAAGATGCTTATCAAACAAGGAAGGCTAATAAGACATTCAGCGACACCGATGTGGCCCACTCATTTAAACCACTTTTGACTAAGTTGAAAATCCTGGGAATTACCAGTTGCTTTCAACCAGATTTAAGACGGTTCGACCCTAAAGCTGTAAACATGTATTTCATCTCTTCTATTCAACTAATTAATGAACCTGTAATCGCCGCCCACCTAGCATAAACTTTGTTGATCAGTCGTTTAAAAATATAAAGGAGGATGAGCTAAGCGGTAGGACTAAGTATTTTCAACAAAAGTTCAAAAATATCAAACAAATCAAAAGTTTTTTAATTTTCTTGAATGCAGATTCAAAGTCTATTTCAACACCTATCCAGTGATACCGTGCCATAAAAGTGATTTTTGTGACCAACATCTGAAGTACACGTTTTTTGTGAATTTGTCAGCATGAAAGTTAGTGGTACAAATCGAATTAAAACATGGAAATCAGCAAAAAAACATTTTTATTAATAAGAAGTCCCCCCCTAGCCCGAATGACAGATTCCATTTGGAATCGTTGGAGCAATATCTTTGGCTCGAACCCTTTTTTAGCTCGTCCCATAAATATTCGATGAGATTAATGTCCAGGCTTCGAGCTGGCCACTCGATAATATCCACCTCTTGAAGGTACTGGTACAATATACCAGCCGTATGTGCTCGAAAGTTTCCACTAATAAACCCGGCAAAAGGTACGACGTAGTCCTCGAGTACTTCCTCGATGTTCCGTTGAGAAGTCGATCCTCTTGATCGACGATCAGTATTCGCTCCGCAGATGAGCACAAGATCTGATTTGCCTCCAGTGACATGCCTCCTAATAACATGCACGATCCACCGCCATATGAGACACGCTCGTCAATGCAAGATTGTGCAAATTGCACTCCTGATCTTCTGTACACTCTTCCTCACCCATCCTTGCCATGTAAACACGTCCTGGACTCGTCAGTCGGCTGGGATCAATTTCGATCCGTTTGCTGGTCTGTGTGCAGTCAGATAACCTTCTTGAAGTCGTCTTGTAGTCGTTCTTGAAGCCGTCCCAAAAGTCATCACGCTGTGTTGTTAAACGAAGTCGGCCAGATCCTAGTCGCCGTCTATAGCAGCCAGTTTCTTGATATCTCTACCACATTCGACCAACGGAGAATTCGCTCAAATTTAGTTGTCAAGTCATTTCACTTTGGTTCTGTCTCGCAACACTTGAACGGCTACCTCTGGTGTGGTATTCATTTTCTGGTTCTGTATGAAGACGTAATTGAAAGAAGATCGTTCAGGCTAAGCGTTAATATACGAATGATGACAATTCCCTTAAAAGGTACCCTTTATACCTGCTGCAAGTTCCGCAACAGGTGCTACATGCAACGAGCGTTTACTGGTTGTTGTGTTCTATTGTTATTATCCTGGTTTTGAACAGACAATACACCCACACATGGTATCACTGAATAGGTGATTAAATGATCTTTAGTTTGACATAATTTGGTTTAAAAAACTATTTCGATTTGCGAAGAAATTAAAAAGAAAAAAGAAAAAATGCAACGGTGTGAATTTTTTGCACCCAAGTGTATTTTGTTTTTACTTCCCGTCTAGAAAAGAATGTTTGTGGTGCCAATTCCCAAAATGAAAAACCCTAACTTAAAGCTAATTAGTATCTTGCCGACCCTCTGCCCCAGAGTGCTACCATAGCCATCGGTGATTTGATGGATGTCATTTGTGGGAACATTGAGGGTAAGAGGTTTGATATTGCTAGACTTCAATAATAGTATTCAATAGCATTGACCATGAAAATCTAACCGATCCCAGCGTGTCAATTGGTCATCTTTCTTACCAATACGTAGAGAGGTTCCTCAGAGCACGATCTCTAATCTAGAACTAACCTCGTCAGGTCGTTGGATTGGCACATTTCTTTCATAGGGCTTAATTATTTACAGGTAAATAAGCGTGAGCAAACTTAAGGCGTTATAAGCGTGAGCAAACTTAATCGTTTAAGAGATCAATTTACCATGTCACGTTAGCTTTTCGCAATTTCATGGGCATGTGTTTCTTTGATCTTTTTAACGTCAGAGTTGTGGTTTTGCTTTATAAAATTCTAAGGGTGGGATTGCCTAAATGTCCTACTTATATGTTAAGTTCAGGGCTACATGTTTCACTAGAGATTCCACTAGCCATCTCTTCATTCCTGCTCACTATAATGGTATCATGGAGAAATCTTTCTTGCTCAGGGCCATCCGGTATCGCACTCATGAGAGTGACTGAGATTGTAAATAAAAAAAAATATTAATTTTGTAAGTACTTACACTCTATAGACCCATCCATTTCACACTAAAAGACTTTTTTAGTTTAGATTATATATTTGAGTATCTTGTAAGAGTAATTGGAAGACAAGACAGCAACGAAGGCACTCTATTAGGTACAGTCTTTGCACCTCGATTGCCCTTTATAAGTTCGAGCATAAAATTCCATATAACAATTTTCACATGTAACAGTCTCCATATCGTAGTGAATTGAATCAAATATATCTTTGGTAAGTGCTGTTGACATTGACGAAGCCGCCAGTCCTCCAAGAATCGCACCTGCAGATTCACAAACTTTTTTACCTTCTCCAAGCTTTAGTTTTTCCCCGACATAGCCTCCCAACCAACTACCGAACAAACTTCCAGCTATTCCACTAGTAATTTTTATACCAGTCTCCGCGGAATTCCTAGTGGAATTATTTTCACTATCCTCGCCGATAGCCGCACCTAATTGGACGGCGGACCTCAATACGGCCATCGCCGATCCTAGCAACTCTGTGCTTTTATTATTAATGTTATCACCATCGGTAAGCTCGTGACGGTAAAATGACATAATGTTTAAAATTATAAGAACAACTTTTTATGAGTGAGTACAACCAAATACTTTTCTATCTAAAGCGATAAAATACAAAATTTAAAAATATTATTGTTTCCATGGGTAATATTTTAGCGATTTGTTTCAGGTCTACTACCATTTGTCTAGAAATCCAATTCACTTAAACTTTACACTCGGTATTTGAAAATTGTATACCTTTTCTTTTGACCTTAATTATTAAATTAACAAACAACTTTAGTTACGTCCACTGAAGGTGCAGTGCAATTGGGAAATAAATATTTAGATTTGTTTGCTGTATTCTGATTTCTACGTATATACAAATTTTCTTATCAATAATGTGTTTTACTCAAAATATTGATAAGTGATATCGTTTGTAATAGATTATGTATAAAATAATCACAAATCTGGTTAAAAATAATTAATAAATAGGGAGTACCCCGAAATTTATTGTAATTTTGAAGAGCTTGTTCTGTCAACATTTATTGAAATAAATTCTATTATTGTTCAAAGACGAGTAACACGAATAACGCAGCAAAAGTTGACACAACCAAACAAATCGAATTTCATCTTTTTATAACAAGAAGATGTCTAAAATCCAATAAAATTACGGCACAAAAAATACAATATTACGTCATTGCAGATTCATAGACATCATAGATATATGGTTCATAGATTCCTAGGCTTTTAAAATAGTGGAATGGGCAATTAGGGTATTTACCTTGTCCGAAGAGCACAAATGAGGTCCCAAAATTCATAACGAGACGAACGCAAACGGTAAATTATGGCAATTCAGATAATACGGGTGCTATGAGAATTCAGATTATTACGGCAGACCAAGAGGGAAATGATCCAATGAAACTAGTATAAAGAGTGGGAAATCGTGGAGAAAATCTAAAGGCAAAAATGACTGAAACTTAGTAGGTTAGATTCTTGTGTCGACGGCTTGCTAGATTCTGCCGCCATTCGCATCATACTGGGCGGCGGCGATATCTGTGCCAGGTTGGTAAAGCTTAGATTGGAATTGTTTGAACAACAATAAACATAAAAGCAGTAACTGTGCATTCCATAGAACATGCTGTTGACATACATTTTGTTATCGAAACGAGATGTAAAGTGATCAAATCTTATGTGGGCGACCATCCGTTGCTGGGGATCCGGATCTGTGGTGTAGTAACTCAATTTCTGGCTCAAGTACGCATATACTGGCATTAATAATATCACGAAAAAACCAACGACTCGATTTCTCTCGTTCTTCTCGAAAACATCAAAAACAAACAAAATTAAAAAAATATTTTCTCTTCCGATCTGTCAATAGCGTGAATAAAACACGCGCGAGCAAATAATAGTGGGTAAATATATAAAGGGTTGTCCATATAACGTTTGCAGTTTAATTTGGCTCTAATTCAAAGACGAATGAACATTTTTTAAAGCGATTTGTTTTATTAGAAAGAGTGTACATTGCCATTAAGTATGGAGCACAATTTCATTCAAATGACTTCCACGGCTGGCTTTACAATACCCCATTCTGTCAACCCAATTTCGATTGTATGGGCGCTTATCTGATCAATGGCAACTTCCATTTGATCTTTCTAGTCTTGGATATTCTCTGGATGGTAAGTGTAACAAAAACCGATTGTTGTGCTCGCTGTATGGCGCCTTCCTGTTGAAAACAAATGTCGTGTGTGTCTTCCTCTTGAACGGTTTCTATATGGTTTCGTGTAGATTTTATGTGCCCAAATGCGACAATCTTGCTTGTTGCAGTCTCGAAGGTGAAAATGAGCTTCGTCGGAAAAGGTGATTTTTCGGTAAAAATGCTCATTTTCTTCCAATCGTTCCACAGCCCAATTAGCGAATCGGAAACGTTGCAGATGGTAATTTTGCTTCAGCTCCTGCACTAACTAAACTTTGTATGCCTTTATACCGAGGTCTTTATGCAAAAGTTGATGTTGATAGATGCTCAGACACATTCAGAGCAACAGCTGCAATGTTCTCGACTGTACGCGCTGTAAATGCACGCGCATTTCTTGGTTTATCCAATATCAATCCAGTTCCATGAGCTCGCTTCACAAATTGATCTATAAATTGCCTTGTATAGGCATTTCATTTCTACTGACCACGTAAATTTCTTACAGTTTGGATAGAAGACACCCACCACTCTGAAAGTAGGTGACGTAAGTGTTACTACATCAAATAACCGGTAGTTTAAATTGCAAACGCTAGAGGGCCACCCGTTAAAAATATTTTTACGCCATGTAAAACATGCAAGTATCAAATACACATAAAAAACTATAATTACATATAACACAAGGTTTTATTATCCGCGTGAGATAAGTAAAACAACACGTCGTAACAGTGGTATCGATTTCTGACTTTTTAGAAAAACCGAACGATCAGATGAGGAAGAATGTATCAATGTGGTTGAAGAAAGACAACAATGAAATTCAGAAGGAGCTGGACATATCACACTCTTCCCTGATGTACAATAGCTGATTGTTCTCGCTAGTGGCCAACGGTTGAGAGTGGTGGTTCATCTTTGAGGATTACTACGTCTACCACGTGAAGGACAGGTTTATCTTGTACCATTTTGGCCTACATTTTTTCGGAAGAGATCCTTATTTCCATTTCTCCATAATCTTTGACTGAGTTTGACCAGCAAATTCCACCTTGTGCCTGTCGGAAAGTCCTCGATATCAGGCTGGGGTGTTACTATAATGACTCACCCTATCAGAAAATTTGCCGGACTTAAGAATCCTTCTTCATCTGGATCGTTTGGCAGAGAAGCTAGAGTGGCCTATAGAGTTTAGTCGTGCTTAGATCAAATCAGTAATGACTGTAAGGGCCAGATCTGTATCAGAACATTGTCAAAATCCATACTAACGAGAACATAGTATAAAAAATTTGATTTATTTAGAAAATCGATAATCTGGTTAGCAATAATTTTTTATAAAATTTTGCCAAATACCGATAAAACTAAAATTGGACGATAATTATTAACTCACCAATGAAATGAATTAATCTGTAATAAATTCTGGTCCACGAACATTCTCGATGTCATAGCTACGCTACATCAAAAGTTACAATTTTGGTGGTGCAGGTTAATTAATATAAAAATCAATTAAATAAAATAATTAATTAAATTAATTAAAATCTCGTTCCTCGAAAACGGTAACTGTAATCAAATCGGGATTTGTTGTAATAAATGTATAAGTTTAAAGCTGGCAGGTTTAAAGCTCAGTCGGCGAAGGTTTAAAGCACTGGCTTACTAAAAGCTCTATATTGGGACAATTTGTCGTAAAGTTACAATAATAAAATAAAGATTTCTAGGGTGTTAGTCCTACTTCCAAAATCTTCTAAATTGAACTGACACAGCGCCCTAACGTTTATAAAACAGTTCCTTCAGGTTCCATGTACTTGGAATATTTGAGATTCAAGATCATCTTACAACACTTGTCGAAATAAATATCTCTTTTCCTCGAAACGTTTCAGTTTCCATGAAAGTTATACAATGTTCTACGCTTTTCGAGTAAAAGCGTAGAAACGTACAGTCCAATACTTTCAAAGTTCAGCAACATATTTTATTGGACGCAATGAAATTCAAGTGATGAATTTTCCTATTCAATATGCGAAATTACGAAAAAACGGTTCTTAGGCAAAAATCTATACAATCATATTTTCTCTGTGTTACAATCTAATCTATTCGATTAATTTACTTACTCGTATATGTGATAATGATATTTGAAGTAGAATCGGTCAAATACGTGACTTTCATATAATTTTCAATTATAACTTCTTAAGAACTACAATATAATACTAATCTATAATAATTGCTGTTGATTGCGATACGATGCTTATCTATTTGCCTTGCTATATTCTCTAAGTCAATATATTTGTCACTTATTATTAAAGTTTTTCACACAATCGTGACATGAAACATCAAAATTGATATCTCTGATGTATCAACTCGCTACAGTTGCGGGTGGGGGTGGGCGTTGGATAAAATGCACTTGTAATTTAAAAATGCAATTAAACTTGTTTGTATATTATTTAGTGTTAACGGTTGTATGGTTAGGGGAAGGTCAAGCTCATATAGAATTATATTCTGTTGATTAAAATCTATCATTTAAAAACTATTCGTGTCTGCACCAAAACTATTTTGCAATATATAATGATTTTTTATTTCATTTAATGGACTTTACATCCCATACTTAAGTTCCGCTACATTAACTCTTGATTGATAAAAATCAGTAATTTATTTAGTAATTTCGGCTTCAATCTCAAAACAAGCAGTCCGATCCTACAATAAAAATTTGTTGTTAAGCTAAGTTATGCTTCCGGTTTATCGTATAGTAAACATGGTAAACTTACCTGATCGAATTCAAAAAACAGTTTGACCGACACCGTTCCCTTAGCCATTCCCATCATATTCTTGTACTTTGCAAGACTAATCTTTTTTGTTTCACCGCCGCATATGCGGTTCGCCTCGACCGGACAAGTTTCGGGGAAAGCTAATAAACGAAACACAGCTTTTAAATCGTCACTCGCCGATTTCATTTCTTTGCACGCATCTTTAGTGCCCTCGCCAAGTTTTGCGCCATTCTTTATAATTTGATATGTTACTTTAGAGGTTTCGAATGCCAAACAGGTCATGCATCCGTTTAACATGATCTCACATTTTTTATTCATACTGGCCGTTATATTATCATCAGCAACAATTACGGCATCACTGCCATTACAGTTGTTTAGGCGGAGCAGATTAAATTTGTAGCCGTTCTGAAATTATAGATGCAACGTGTTTTTAAATTTAATTTATTTACTAAAAATCATAATCTATAGTACGTAATTAAACAAGTTAATTATATATTTGATTTTTGGTATATATGTACATCAGACTAAATTACATACCTGGGAAGTACATGCGAATAAATACTTTCACAAATATTTTACTAATCAAAATTTATTAGAAACGAATTGCTAATTACAAATCTACACTAAGCGACTTGCATGCAATATTCTGATGTACAATATTTTTATTTGATTAGAAATCTTGAAATATTTGTCGTCAGATATAAAAAAAACCCCTAGGAGCATTGCATCTATTTTGAATTTCAACCTGAGCAGGCAGTGCACTGTCAAAAAAATTTGGAGTTTTTTTTTATTCAACCTGAGTAATTTTACTCTGCACACTGCGTTTTTATTTGTGAACTGTGTTTACAAATAACTAATTGGGCATACTCGGTTCTTAAAATTTTACTCTGATACGAATGTCAATGTACGAGGAGTGTGTCAAATAAAAAACTATTCATTACGCAATATAAATGGATGTGTTCAATTAAAAATAGACACAATCACATGTTGGAGTAGGCCATGATTTCGAATCAGAAATCCACTTTTTGAAGAATGCTAGTAAATCGCATAATAAATATCGGCAAAGCCGAAGCTGTCAGCAATAAAATTAAATCAATTGTTTCTGGTATTAAAACCAACTCGACTAACATCCAACACAATAATCAACTTACAACTGACAACATTAACAAGAATACGCTCATCAATTCACATTCTGCATCAAATACTACTAGTAATACCACTGACGAATCGCTAATAGTGCAACTTAAGAAGGAATTGAGAACCACCTGTGATGCTTACCATGTTCTAACGAATCCCCTCTTAATTCACAAACCAGCTGTAATTACAGATCACGTTAATATTCTGAATTGTCATCAGAAACTTTTTGCTGCCACAGCTATCAATCATTTAAATAGCAGCTCAACTCTCTTCCTAATTCAAAGACTTCCATTTAATATGTTTGCACTCACCGAGACTAATTTGAAAAATTATTTCAACCGTAAAGAGTCGTATCTCAAATTTCAACGTCTTCCGGAAAGATGATTTGTATTGTTCAAACACAAATTTAACCGGTAGAGGGGTCTTATTGCAGTTCACATCAACTTTGATAGTCATATTTTCACCATTCCCAACACTGATAATAACTAGGTTAGATCGTGAGCTATCAGCTTCTTACTAATGCTGTCTTGATGGATACTCAAGATGACATTTTGTGGTTGGTCTCTTCAATCTCCCCGGTCTGAAATGTGATCATTCGGATGATAACCCTGATTATGTTACTTCGAACGCGATAACCGCCAAAGAAACTTCATTCACTGACAATATGTTAAACTCTGGACTATTTCAGATCACCAACATTAAGAACAATCTAAACAGGCAGCTTAATTTAGTGTTTTCTTCTGTTATCAACAACAGCGTCGCTTCTGAAACCAATCTAACCCTCTATGTCATAGGTGTATACCATACTCCCATTTTAATCACCTTTTGTCTCGAACAAGGTATTCTTAATGTCGACTCTAGAACTTAACCACGACTTAATTTTCGTAAAACGACTTTGTGAAACTTAGTGATTTAATGGCAAACATCGACTTTTATATCCTTTTAAACGATAGCAATAACATAGAAACTCAAACTGTTAATTTTCAGTCCTCAATTTTCGCCAAAAAACTGTAATGCCATTACCGCCAATAATAGTGAATTACGAACGTTTATTACTCTAACTATTTAAACATAGTTATAATGATTTTAGTAGTTTGTCCGACGAACTTTATAGGAATGATCTGACTCATGCAATCCAATTTTACCGCTGATCCTAAATATTTCTGGCGATTTATTAATTTGAAGAAAAGGTAGGATACTCTTCCACTCTGGAAGTATAAAGATTATTCTTCCAATGATCCTAAAATCATAACAAATCATTTTGATAACTTTTTCAGTCTGGTTTTTACAAACAGCGATTTTGAACCCGATACGATTACTTCATATGCATGAATAATTATGTTCAAACAGCCTTTATTTTCATTCAAATCGATTATGACTCCGTGGTACAAACGATTTCCAAATTTAAAGATGATTTTTTATTCGGTCTCGACGGTCATTCTTATTTAGCCGCTGACGGTACTTTTCCAAAAGTCGCTTTCGTTTGGAATTTGACCATTCTTTGTAGTTCCGATCCAAAAGAACGGTTGCAGGTTGGACGTTTGTAATTACTGACCGACTGTAAAATTACCTTGGTATCTTGCTGTTTGAAAGTATCGTCTATGATTCACCGCACTTTTATTGTAGCATGAATTTCTCAAAGCACGATCTACGTCCACTAACCTTACTGCATTCAATTTAAAAACATTAAATACCATGGATACTAAATTCTCCGTTGGGTAGGCTCCTATCTAAAAGTACCTATCCTACTTATCAAAATCGATTCCTTTCATTTGGAATCCCTCTTCATCAGTTTTTATCAAAATCATGCGAGCCGAAAATAAAAATAATGGAACTCGGCCCGCACCGGATGACACTCTAAATGAATTTTCCCGAAATCAAGATTCTTCTCAATTAGTTTCTTGTACTCGAAGAAACAAATTTTACATTTCAATGGTGATACGATTTGTTTTGTTATATGATCTAATTTTATTACCCTCCAATTTACGATAAGCATTTCATGATAAAAAAGTACTCACATTTTATAGTTAAATTTCCATCTTCTACCAGAAATATCCTTCAATACAAAATATTGTACCCGTAAAATCGGCTTAGTTGTTTTGTTTTTCGTAATGTCCTGGTGTAATACAACAGCATTACCAGGATGGTATATGGCAATTGTTAGAAATTTTGGAAAGCCGGTTCTTTTTGTCACCATGACCTACAATCCTAAATGGAAAAAAAAATCGTGGAAAACCTTGAGATCTGGCAAAAATGGAGCATTGGCCAGACTTGGTTGCTACAGGGATGGTTTGCGGAAATTGTGGAAAAATCTCTTTTTTAAACTGTGAAGCAAGTTTAACACATGTTCAAATTTTAATTATTCTGGTTGGAGAATCAAAATTATAAACGGACTAAGACATCCTGACCATGAGTTATCGCCTTATGTTTTTGAAATCATTGTTAAAAATACACCATGTGGCAACCGTAATCCAAACAATCCATGCGTGGGGCAAGGAAAATATTCCAAAGGTTGCCAAACGAATTTCAAGATGTTACAATGTCAACGGGTATCCCATATACAAAACATACTCGCATTAACAACACGTCGGTGGTCCCATACAATCCATACGTTTGTCTTCTTAAAATATAACAAGATGACAGAAATATTCAAATTTGTTTTCGTAGCAACATTCTTGCCCCACCCTGCAGCAACACGTCAGTTTATAAATCCACTGTTCGTACGCTGGTGTCAAATTGTTCGTTTATATAAGGTAGAATATATGCGTATCGCACATCAATGAAAAGGTTTTGAAGGATATCATAAATTTAGAAGAACCTTAGTGCTTACAACTACCATTATGGCGGTGTTGATGGAAACTATTGCGTTACCGGTATCTCCTGTGTAATGGAAAATATTCCATTTCCATTTCCGATAAAAGATCTGTCCGTTGGAAATCAAATTGATACATTTTACAAACTCGCTAAAAGAAGGAGAAAGTGATGAAGGCACAACAGCGACAAATTATAAAAAATAAAACACCAATGTTTAAAAATTTCTGAATCATTTTTAAAATAATTTTATTTTGCAACAACAAACATTAAGCAATTTCAACAGTGCTACAAAACTTCACAAATAAAGTGTTTTGTTTATCAAACTATTTTTTAAAGATAAATACAATACTAGCACTACCAAATACAATGCATAAAATGCTTACAATAATATTTGTCGCTAAATATACTTTATCAATTAATATTGCTTCACAATTGTCGAGATGATCACAACAATTTGGCAAATCTGTACAATTGTTTATATGAAATAAGCTGATTGCATCACTACGATTAATTGACATTGGTGTACGATTTTCAATCACCTCAATCATTTCGTCGATCTTAAAGTCATTTGGTGGACTATCCAAATTGAATAAAATCATAATCGATTCTTGGTACCTTCGCTTATTGTTATCGGGCGTAAATTTTAAACTCGAATCATTTCGGCAACTGTAGAGTACAATAAATGATGAATAATCGGTTGATATCACACGAACCAGGAATTGTTGGTAAATCTTTGTGTAAATGATACCCTCAGGATTATCGATTTCAAATTGTCCAACGCCGCCTAAGTTTATCGCACCCAGGAAACATTTACATTTTTTACACACTCGATATATTAACAAATGGGGTCCCGGTAGGGCCGGTTTGGAATATTTATTTATGTGAAAATAATCGCAAGCCTGAATTTTAGATGAGTAGGCAAACCATGTTTGAAAATGAGTCACCGAATAATTTGGCTCCAAACCAATACCGTATGCTAGTTTCCATGTAATATTTTTATCAAATTTCCACCAATTGAAGTTACCTCCATACGTGGGAGTGTATAATGAACATAATCCTTCATGTATGTAACTGTTTTTACTTTCTGACGGACCTATTTTGTTGTAGGCCACGCAAATATGTATAATTAATAATAGAATAGCAATCATATTGCAAGCAGCGCCAAATAGTTTATGATCAAAATTTGGTAATTCTTTGTGTTTATGACATAAGGTGAGGAGTTGATTGCGCAATATCTCTAATTGAAATAAACCTTTTCCATAATAAATTATTATTATTGTGCAACTAAATAAAAGTTTGGATTAATTCGAAATTTTTTATAGACGTACCATCAACTTATTTCAAACACGCAATATGTTTGACATATTCCCAATGAAAAGTGTCGTATAATTATATCAGTTCAATCTGTACAAATCGAGTTAGTAGAAGTTTCAAATGCCTTTCCCTTTGATTATGCACATTATAGAAATTAATCAAAGCGCAATATGCCCATTATAGAGAATAGTTACCACATCCAACCGTGAGTAGTGATCCGTAAACTGAAATAAAGGTTTCAACAATAAATGTTACAATTTACATGTCAACACTGCAGTTCCAATCTCGTGTTATTTTAACAATTTCGTTTCTAATGTTATCCGTAAGCATCGAGGTTATGGTTGATTTATTGGGGTACTCCTTTCCCTTCAAGTACCCCTATAGGAAGAGATCGGGAGGAAAATTTGCATCGCAAGACGAGCTATGCAGAACGAGTCTAATTGCATCGCAGGGCGAGTCTAATTGATCCAATTTGGACACAAGTAAATTTTCCAACCTGTCCCGATAGCGGTCGTCAATAACTGTTAGAGCATTAATTGCTTCTAGCATACTCAAAGATGATGCTGCAGGCATCACGTGTATTCATTAAGGATTTTCAGCTGCTATTCTGTTTATTAACAGAGCCAGTCAAGTCGAAATATTTTTTTCATCTTCATCGCTCATAATGTTTTTTGCCCAAAATGGTGTTTTGCCAAAAATAAAATGTTTTAATAATTTCAACGCGTTATTGCGGCGTTAGATACTCATAATAAATTGTTATCGACCACTCTCTACGACTGTCAAATGCGAACTAACAAATGTCATCTAAACCAAAATGGCGACCAAGCAAAATCGTCCTGGAACATGAAAAGCACCCCGTACTTTTCAAAATATTTGCAAAAACTGAAGAAGCTCCTAACGGTAGACCGAATTTGGCCAAACATGGAACCTCCAGGCATCCACAAAACCATAAATACGCAACATATACGCATATGATTCGATGACTAAATAACATTCTGATGACAGCTGAGAAATACAACGAGGAGATGAACACGATTAAAATGAACGTAGCATGAATAAGAAACAAAAAACTAAAATAGAAAGGGCAAACAGACTACTCTGGCGACAAATACCATAGCACGACAGAGATACATTGTAATGAACTCTAATCATCTCTACAATAAACCAAAACAAAAAACATTCTGACAGTACGGATACACTGTAGTATACAGAGCTAACAACAAAATACACCACCAATTAAAATAAACGGGAACAAATAATTGACGTGCAAGAATTGTATGAGTTTTATATGGGTCAAACCGGAAGAAATTATAAAAAATGTTTCGACGAACAAGAAGTCAAGAAACCACCATTCGTAAAAAAATCAAAATACGCATTACTCATGAAAGAGAAGTAATATTCATTCACAGATTTCGACAACGCAACGGTGCCGTTTTTTCGAAAAGTCGTTGCCATTTAGGAGGCAATTTCATTATGCCGCTTTTCAAAAACGCCTTGTCCCTATTAGCAAAAAACTGGAATAGCTAGTTTTCACAAGCCTTTCTTGAGGCCAACCAAGCTTCCGGAGCTTCTGTTGGGTCATCATGGACGTGTGAGGCCTGGCGTTGTCCTGGTGGAACACGACACCTCTCCTATTAGCTAATTATGGTAGCTTCTGGTCGATTACTGCCTTCAGTAGGTGCAGTTGCTGACAGTAAAGATTCAAATTGAGCATTTGATCATTGGACAACATCTCTTATATAGTATATGTTTCCCTTCCCATCCCACCAAATTCACAGCAAAACCTTCCTGGCCATCAATCTTGGTTTGACTATACCATTTGGGCCGCTTCGCCGGTTTCGGCCTTGATCGTTTCCACTTGATATCCGTTTGGCCAAGGATTCGCAGATGGAAACACGGCCGATCAAGATTTTTTGTGTCAGCTCGTGCGGCACCAAAACATCGAGGTTCCTTTTAAAGCGAGCCATAAGCAAATGGTTTAAAACTGTTTTGTGGTCAACATCTCATCATGGTACATCTTCGCAAAACCAATTTACGCGTGATTGGCTATGACAGTGACACAATTTCAGCCGCCTGACTTGCGTTTTCGCCTTTATCGAAGCAAAATTGTAAAGTATAGCGAATTATCTCTTTGGTTACCTCCATCCTTGACATGCTATAACTCACAACTGAATCGATCAATCAAAACCATGACTAAAGATTTTTTTAGTACATGCGAATTCCCCTTTCCAACGAGTATAAGTATGGTCTACTGCCACAAATATATCACGAGATATATGTCACTAAAGCCATCTAGCAAAAAAATAATGGACTTCTTTTTCCTCCAACCCATTATTTTTATCTTTATAAATTACGTATTTCATTTTAAACTGTGGTAAGTGTGCCTAAAAGGACAAAATACCATAATGCCTATTAATCTTAAGTATGAAGTTTCAATCAATCTGTCTGCGAACTGTACAGACGCTGAATTTTTGTTGAAAAATAGTTTTTCGTTAAAAACCGTCAGTTTCGCTTAAATTTTGAAAAACTGATCTGGGCCTTGTTGCAAAATTAATTTAGAATCGAGTAAAAGGCGGAGCTCCTATGGAAGGTGCCACTTCCGTTTGGATTGATTTCGGCCTGGAAATCACTGGCATCTCACAATTCCCATCCATTCTCCCATCAATTTAGTCTGCACGGAACCCCTACACATGTACACAAACAATTCCTGGTCTTGGTTTCAGGCGTGATAGAAGATATGTTAAAGGAATTTAATGGCAAAATCTGTTCGCCCATGTCGACGATACTATCATTTTCGGACGAACTGAGAACCAACATCTAATAAACATAGAAACAATATTCCCAGAACTTGAGACATCCAACTTATGGGTCAACCTGGATAAATTAGAATTTTTAAACCGAATTTCGAGGTTAAATCATCACGAACCATGGCAATAGGGCCGACCCAATTAAGGAAGGCTGCTATTTAAAATCTAAAAACCCCAGAGAATTGGAAAAAATTAAAAACATTCCTCGGACTGGCATCATACAGCAGGCGTTTAGTTAAGAACTTAGCTAAGATAGCCAACCCAGTAATAACGTCTATTTCTATATCCTGGCTGTGGAGCCTAACATTAGCTTAAAACATTTACATTTCACAAGTAAAACAATGCTCCACAGTGTTGAGCAACTTCTATATCACTTGTAACAAGGACACGGAATTCAATCAATTAGAATAAATTCCTGGAGAAAAAGGAGAAGAGACAACGTAGAAATCTTGAGACAACAAGATTAACAGTCACGCTAACACAACGTGGGAATTTCGAGTCCATTTCGAATATTTTCTTTCTTTTGACTTGTTAAGTAACTTTTTAGTACAAAAACATTTTGTACCGATAATGTTCAATTATTATTTTGTAAGCAAAACTAATGTACGATTGAATTTAAAAAATCGTTTTTATCTTAAACTATAAATATCATTCGTTAACTTGTATATGTTTAATAGATAAAGAAAAAACATTTGCCTAGATCGATGCACTACAAGGCCAATACACGTTGTTAAATTATCAATCGAGACTGAAAACTCAAATAGACACAATAACACAATCGGAAGAACGATCAATACTGTCGACGGTTCGACAAAACCAATTTTAAAATTTCAACTTTTAAGCACCAAGATCGAGAACCTAACTACAGACTTCCACCCAAGATCAACCATCGATAAAATGAAAGGAGATATGAAAGATTTTAGTGTCTATAGAATCTTTTCTAACTTTTTAGTTTGCGGAATCAATCTCAAACTTATAAAGGCTATCAGTAGCACTTTTACCAAACAGATCAAAAACCATTGTTTCCAACTCGTCGCACCGCCTCTTATTTTCGAATATTGTTTATAGAAAGAAAATTAATAAGAAATGATATTCGACAGCGATCAGCAAAATTAAAATCACGTCATAGGTATAAAATGTTGAACTTACACAAAGTGCATTTGGCGAAAATTGAGAGGTTGGTTTGACGAACTATATAAAATGAGCTTCAGTTCACTTACTTATCAGCTTACATTAAACTTGATCATTTTATATTAAAAATTAATAACGCTACTAATCATCCACGACAGCGTTCAGCTGACCTTTTAAATTACTAAACTACTTTAGGACTAAACAATTAAACATAACTTACACAGCAATCAGCAATATCAATTGTAACACATAAAAATATCACAAAAATAATTCCAAAATTCACTTTCGTATTCATCATTTTCGATCAAATAATCCAAATTACGGAGCACTCTGAAACTGATCCGCTTCGATGAACACTTTCACAAGTATTTATGTTAATATGCCACGACTAAACACTTCTATATATAGTATACGAGTTGGAATGAAAAATTCTATAATAATGATTCTCTGAAGCAAAACAATAGTTAATTGCGAGCTATAATCCAGATTTGTTACAAGATCTTTATCACTAAAAATTTTATTTTTATTTAATGAATGTTTGCACAAAATACTATATTTTAAATGTCGAGGGTATCAAACATTTAATCGAACATTTTAAAGGCATTTGGACGTTTAACCATAAACAAGATTTGTTATATATGCAACTATAGGAATTGGCCTCCTCCAGGATCGGTAACTGAATCAGATGATTTATTAGACCTAGAGGATCGGTAGAGCAAATTAAGTCTGTGAAGTTATTAAATATTCATCAGGCAATAAAAGTTATATCCCATCCCGCGATTATTAAAATCATCATCAAGAAAACTTTGAAATGATACGAAATATACTAATTGATCTAAAATGTTTATTAAATTCTTCGAATATCTATGATAAAAAGATAAGAAGACAAACCATTACTTGAGATTGGCACAATAGACTCATATCTCTATAGCCCATTCAGTTAATGTATGAATTATTATGATTTAAATTAATGGTTCCCAGGAACCACGAGTGTTGCGACCGATCTCTTCAGATTTCAACTCGGCATCTTGTCCTCTTCCCAAAATAAAATTCACATGAACATTCGTATGTTGAGTTTAGCGCTACAGCATCCTGAAATGGCCCATTTTATATAATATATAACCGTTAGGTCACGTTTAAAGGACCAATAAAGCCGTTGAAAGTTGAAAGTAATTTTAAAAAACAGATGGCATTCGGAAAATCAGAGTATATTATATTGGCCGCTTTAACGCCACCTAGTTAGTGCCATTTAATATGCCAGCGATATACGCTACTTGTGAATATGAGAAAAGCCCTCATTCTATTATAGTATTAATTCATTGATTGCTGAGCCAGACTCGCTCAGTGTAACACGCTGACGAACGGTTATGAATTAAAAGCGACGGTAACCATTTAAAATGGTTTATAGCAGACCACATAACAGACTTAAATAAAAGACACAATTAGATGTGCTGTCATGGAATAGATTTAATCGGATCCAATTGCATATTCAGAAACTTAGATAAATGGAAGGCCATTTTATTCGATAATCGATTTTTTCACAACAGTTTCGCGCGAAATTTAAATGTTTCCCAACAGCTAGTTCCCAAACTAGTCTTCCCCAAACTAGTTTATTGCAAAAATCTTGCGTTTAGAGATCATTGGTTGGCCTGATCTGCTAATGTCGGAAAATATACCTCACAAAATACCAAAAAAGTAGGAGAGAATTTCGATGATCTTCACACCTCACTGCCATATCATATTCATTTACGTAAACGCTTTAATGCCAAGAACTCCGATGACGTGGATAAGGTATCACAACTAAACATACTTAAGTCATCACATCACAAATGCCAAAAAGCCAAGAACAAATAAATTTGTCCGACCAGCTTACAACATTTTACTAGGTTTTGGAAATAGAGTGGACACCTCGGACTAATTGGTTGGCATATTTATTTCGCAACTGGAAGGTAACACTGAATTCATGAAATGTACTTATTCTGCGTAAACAACATGTATTGTTGGTAGACTTGATGAAAATATCAAGAAGAAAACAAATGTCACAGTACGGGAGACGCACTGCATTTCCGTAGAGAGTTAATCAAGGGCAACAACCTGCCAATCAATCACTGGCTGCTTGACAAGGTTACCCAGCTCCATACTGATATAATCGAATCTTGACAGTTATATTGTTTTCGCATCTCGGATATAACACCAACTTGATAAATTACTCCGTAAACACCATAATCAATAAATTCTCGTAAAATATTATAATAACATCCTTTTATTAGACGAGCGCGTTTCGTATTTGTGCTCATCATAAAAAGGAAAATCCTTTAAGGATATAAATGTGAACTAACAAAAAGAACAACGAGAGTATCGAAAATCTAATCAAATTTTCATTTTCCTTCTTCGTTCTTTAATTTAATTTAACATCATTACGTTTCATGATTTTTATTTCTTTGCTGTCCTTACAACGCATTCATTATACCCACCACCAACGAATCTCACCAACGGATCCATCGCATGGCATAAAATTAAAGTAACTATACGTTCTTATTACGAATATTTGCTTTTTTTAAACCAGTCTTATAATTGTATTGTAGTTTGAATGCGTCGCCGTGTGTTTTCATTTCATTTGGGAAATGAGGTTTTATTGGATTATTTATAAAATGAAAATTAATTTTCTTATGTACACATACGCCTATACATAGTTGAATTGAATCACTAACGCGCATTGCACCAGATCATATTTGCATATTTGCTTACAGAGCCCCTCAGCTTACGGCGCTCAGAGGGCTTCGGCTGTGACTTTCGTTAGTGTAGTTGAGTTCTACCATAGAACAACTGGTAGTATACTTGGCAACAAGTGGTAGTGCTATAACTTGGTACAAACACAGAATGTAATACGCTTAGTCCGTACAGCAATAAAGATGCTACTAAATTCATTATCTTCGTAGAGTGATCTAAAAAGATTCTGGAGTGAGCTGAACGTTGTTTAACTCCAAAGCTGAAGAAGAATTCGAAGAAAAACTTAGCTCTTAAGCAAGTAAAATGACTAAAAATGGGGTATCGAGATGGCAGTTAAATCATTAAGAAACAACAATTGGAAAAACCAGAGGAGAAAGCATCTCCACCAATTAACGTTTCGGAAATATCAAATAATTCCACTATACAATCGATTATAAAATCAGTTACCGTAGCCGAGTGCAAGCTCGTGTTCTTAAATAATTACTACCGGAAAATTAATGTTGCATAATATATAGCTTTTATGGGGTTTCGAAGTAATTTTCATAGCCCGAACAAAGTTATAGCTAGAAAAATCTTCACCCAACCGGCTCAAAAAAAAATTCCTAGCTCACGTAGAAAAAAATGGTTTACACGTTATACCCCGCCATGTCAGCTATAGTATTAAGTATGGCATTCTTGATCGAGGAATTTAATTAGTTGTTAGACACAGTATCGGAACCAGTGTTAAAATTTATGGTAAGAGTGTTAAAGGCCATTTTTAATTCTAAAACAAATTTGAGTTTCTTCGAAATAAATTCGTGAACACTTTGGAAACCGGATTGAGCGATGGTGTTCCAAGAAAAATTTGAGATTATTGGAAAAAAATTCGTGAACATTTTAGGACTCAGGATAAGGGATGGTATTTAGGGTCGTCAGATGAGGAATTTAATTAGCTATTGGACACACTATCGGAACCTGAGTCATCTCTGGTAAGGAGTGTTAATGGCCATTTTCAGTTCCAAGATAAATTTAAGTTTCTTCGAAAACAATTCGTTAACACTTCAGTACCCTGTTTGGGGGATGGTATTTAGACTCATCGGATGAGAAATTTAATTATTTATTAGACGCACTATCGGAACCTGAATCAAAATTTCTAGTAAAGAGTGTAAATGGCCATTATCAGTTCCAAAACAAATTTGAGTTTCGGCAGTTTGAGCGAGATTTAATTAGCTATTAGGTGCACAATCATAACCTGAGTCAAGATCTCTGGTAAGAAATGTTAACAGTTTCTTTATTGAGACAAATGCTAGTTCTTGCAAAAATTTCGTGAACACATTGTGACGCGGGTTGAGGGATGGTGTTTTAGTTCATTGGATGTGGAATTTAATTAGCTATTAGACACATTATCGCGACATGAGTTAAGACCTCTGATAAGGAGTGTTAATGGCCATTTTCAGTTTCAAGAGAAATTTGAATTTCTTCGGCAAAAGAACCTACCAATAGTGCACCTAATACCTAATTAAATTCCTCATCGATGAGCTTCACGTTTTTCCCAAGAAACGTAAATCTGCCTTGTTGCGATAGTGCGCCTAATAGCTGGGAAAGCAAATGGACTAGTGTTACATATCCCAAAACTAAAAAATTTTCTAACTACAGAGAAAACAGAAATGCATAGTGCCCGGTAACTGTCTGCCACGAATGGCACGGTTGAATTCCGTTATCAAAGCAAAGGTGCCATTTTCGAAAGCCAAAAATATCAGGCTTTCAAAAAAATAATGTCTTGTAAAAATCGGTTAAGCCGTTCTAAAAAAAATTATCGACTTTCTGTGAGCGCCGAAGGTTTGAGTCGACTACTTGCTCGCGAGTGTATATTAAATTGAGTTCAGATAAATCAGGGGGAGAGAAATACACACGCAAACTTCAGAAAATTGTAGAAACTAAACGTTTAGTGTTGTCTGGAAAAGGTCTCATTCGAAGCGGTTCGGCGATGGTTATCACTGGAGAATTTTCCAGATCAAGTTGGTATTTCGGGAAAATTGGTGGGAGTGAAATACACGTACATACTTTCAAAATTGATAATAACTTAACGTTTAAATTGTTATGTATGGAAAAATCTTATTTGAAGCGGATCGTCGTTGGTTACCACTGGAAAATTTTCCAAGTAGTTTGATGTTGGCAGTTCGGGAAATTTTCTCTCTCTCTCTCTAGCTTCCACATCCCATGAAGGGATTTTGCCGCCTGCACTATAGTCCTCGATCCATCACTCTCGTCATCCTGTCTTGGCATCCTATTATACATAGGTCTTGTTCGACGTCGTCACGCCACGAGCCTTCCTCTACGACGCACACCGGCTGATTATTGTTGGAACAGGTTATTAATCATACGTTGTTGTGACGCTCAGATTGAGGTGGCTCAGACATCTAACTCGATTGGATTTGATGCATCCGAGAAGTTGCTTTGCCTCTTAGTTCATACGAATGCGATATTCGTTTTGCGCATCTTTACTTAGACCAAAGATCGAAAGTAGATAACATTCTAGTCGTTAGAAGCCAGGATCCAGCCCCCCTACATTACGATGCAACGTACCCAGACGTTGTTAAATTACAGAGAAACGAATTTCTCACTGCGTAGTTGTCACTGCGTATATACACGACCAAGTCGAAGCTAAATAAAAAAATAATAGTTTGTATGAATCTTGCAAGAACGCGAAAACAAATTTCATACAAATGCTATAGAAATTTTTTGTTGTTTTTTTGACTTTATGGAAACACAAGTTCGTAGAAAACCTGCGGCGGATGAATTTTATGAACTAAAAAAAAATTCCATAATAAACCCCCGGTATTCCATAAAAGCAATCATATGTTATTCGGCCCGTCTTTTTAACTTTTATTATAATTAGGAATGTTGCCATTTCGACATCAATTCGAACCTGGACCTTGCAAAGTGCTTAGGTTCAGAACCTCGAATTCTTCCAATATCTTTATACAGAACAATATTTTACAAAAAGCAGGTGGTGCTTGACCTCAGTCGAAAGCCTTACCAGTCGTCACAAGTCTATAACCAAACGAAAAACAAAACTGCTTTTGCTGCACTAATTGAATTATGTGTTTAATAGCAACATTAATTTTTTATTTATAATTATAAATACTTTTGAAATATAGTTATTATATAAATATAAAATTTATATAAAAGATTTTGTATTTGTACCGTCAAAAACATATTTACTGTAATATTATTATGTATATTTAATCAACTAAAATAAACAATTAATTTTTAATAATTATTTATGTAAATGTATTTCAAAATTTTTATTTCAAAAAATTTAATAGCGAATATAATAAAATTAAACTACATTTAAAAAAAATCAAAATATAAATTAATGAATTTAGTATTAAAATTTTATAAATTACACATACATTAAATATCAATTACTTGTAAAAGTTGTGGTTAGTTTTTAAATAACCTGAATGGTGTGGTAATGATGAATATGCAATAATAAACATATTTTGATATTATTTTGTTGTAATTTTAATATTCAACTCCTATTAAAATTATGTATATTATGCATTTGATTTTACTAAAAATTAAATTGTTGTCTTGTCAGTTTAAAAGTTACTCTTAAAATCATAAAACATTATACTACAATTAATATTTAATTAGAAATTATGAGAATAACATAAATGTGTGTACTATAAACTACTAGATTTTTATTTATTTATTTCCTTATTTTTTGCAATCGATAACGATAATGATTAATTAATTAAAATTACAAAGCGAAATCACTGTCATCATCATCTTCTACATCATCATCACTGGAATTAAGTACTACCTTCTTCTTTTTTGGTTTCTGTAATCGTAAGAAAAATTTGAGTATGACATAAAAACAATAACATAATTTCCCCCAAAACAAAATGAAAATATGTATGCAACTACTAGTTACGATACACCGAGATGCCTACATAAATAGTAATAAATTTAATTCTTTAGTTTACTCACCTTTTTCTTAGCTACAAATTCATCGTCACTGCTATCTTGTGACGATTGTTTCTTTCTCGGCCTCTTTTTGGCTTTCTCGCCATCATCGCTTGTTGTTTGTTTCTTTTTCGGTGTTGCTCTCTTTTTAGGCGGTTTGCTGGCTTCTTTCAGTGAATCGAAAGCATTATTGTCACCACCACTACCACTTACAATTTCTAAATCGCTATCATCAGACACAGTTCCCGCAACTACGGGTTCATTTGTAACTTGTACATTATCATGGAATACAATTTCCTCATCAGAATCGTCTTTCGGCATTTCAACTTCATCTTCATCTTCATCGTCTAACAAGAACGAGTAATTAATTGGTTTTGTAGCCGCCCGCCTTGCTGGCTTTTCTCTAGCAGGTATAGCAACAGGCTTTACGTCACTATCTGAACTGGAACCACCCATGCCAACATCATCTTCATCTTTGCTTTTCTTTTTAAAGTTTAATTTGGTTTGTTTAGGATCTTCTTTTTTCGCCTTTGGGGCCCGTTTTTTAGTTTCTCCCGGCTCCTTCTTTGCCCTCGGAGCAGCGGCTTTCTTAGGTTTAGCATCACCACCACCCTCAGTTGCAACAATTGCAGCAGTTGCAGCAGTTACAGCAGTTCCATCAACCATTGCATCAAATTCATCAAAACTTTTCTCCTCGCCACCTCCCTCGCCCTTTTCTTTTTTAACTTCTTTTTTAACCTTTAACCCAGCCGAGGTGGCCGCCGCTTTTCTATGCTTTTCAAGCAAGTCAGCCGTAACTCTGAAATCAACAGGGATTCCATCTCTTGAAGGGAATATTTCCGATGCTGTTTTTTGTACATTACCCCCTCGCTTGGTTTTTTCAGGCTTGATCTTGCTAATAGCTTTAGCTTGTTTCGCAGTAATACCCAACTCTTCGAGGCGTTCCTTTTCCTCGACCTCATCTAATTTCTTCTCTAAAGCGTCTAGATCATCCATCCAAATGCTTTCTGCTGTTTTCGCTTTCAATACATTCAGCTCGGCTAATTTATTGTCCCTCTGTTTTAATAATTCATTTTTCTTTTCTTCTGTCAACATCCAAAGCGACATACCCAATAGATAATTGTATTTTTTCACGTCACTTAGATTTTGAAAGGCTTTTTCAGGGTCGGCTTTGTTAGATTTTGCTGGTTTTGCGTCTTCTTCCTGTGATGCACCTTCTTCTTCCTCTTCGGGTTGTTCCTCTTCTTCCTCTGATTTAATTTTTTCTTTCCAGACAGCTATAGGATCTGGGTCATAGCCTCTCTGAATTAATTCATCAATCATAATTTTACGTTTTTTATTCTCGATGGTAAGAGTTTTATTACATTTTTCAAGAATAAATCTAGCCTGGTTTGATAATAGAGATGATTCCGACTCAAGCATACCTTGAAGATAGTCCTTGCGTTTTTGATAATACTCCAAACGCAAAACGTAAAATTCTTGTAAAACGACGTTTACATTTTCATAACGACGAAGACAATTATTAGCGTCGAACGCGTGCATTTGATTTGAATGTATAGACGACGTAAGCTTGAATACGCGATGAAACCCAGAATCTTCACGTTCTAAGTTACGGAACTCATCCGGTGCGATCGTAACTACAAAACGAACTGTTGTATCGGTGTGATATTCTTTATAGTCGGTAACAATTGACTTTTGTTTTTCATTGCCGTTTAAAAGCGGCTCAAGCGTGTTTTCCTTGAAATTTTGAGTCCAAACTCCGATCGGTAGCTCGGTAATTTCAATCTTGTTGTCACCCAAGATTGAAATTATGCCAGCTGTTACATAACGAGCATCGCCAACACTCTCGATTGCACCTTTAAAATTCTTATACCAAGGTGTTAATGGTTTAGGTTCTTCTTTCTGAATCATTCTGCGCAAGTTGCTAATCAGATCACGAGGATTATGGTTCGGTATTTTAGTTGACCACCCCGTTCCAATGCCTTCACAACCATTCACTAGGACCATTGGTATTATTGGTAGATACCAGGTTGGTTCAATTCGTAGATTATCATCTTTTAAATAATCGAGCAACGGATCATCATGAGGATGGAATATAAATCGTGTGAGAGGACTCATCATTGTGAAAATATAACGCGGACTAGCGCTATCCTTTCCACCTTGGAGTCGCGTACCAAATTGACCGTTCGGCATGAGTAAATTGATATTATTGCTGCCGACAAAATTTTGTGCCAAATTCACTATCGTGCCACAAAGAGATTGTTCACCATGATGGTATGCAGATTTTTCGGCAACCGAACCAGCCAGTTGAGCCACTTTTACTTCCCGCTTATCGTTACGCTTGATGCAAGTGTACAATACCTTTCGTTGGCCCGGTTTAAAACCATCCACGACACAAGGTATGGAACGCGTATTATCCATATTTGAAAAGAGAACCAACTCCAAATTTATGAACTCTCGATATGAAACTGCCTTGGTAGTTTTTGTATATAAATATCGTTCTGGTAAGCCAAGAAGTCTTCGCTCTTTACACTCAACCATATATTTGGTTAACCATTCTTTACGTTGATCAACACATTTTTTTGCGAATGCCATCAAAATTGAATCATCATCCTCAGATCCTTCATATTTAAATAAAATTCGATGACGTGCCATGTCTGAAAAATATTCTTTAGCTTCCTTCGACGAGGAAGTACCCAAACCTTTGTAATACTTTACATGGTATGTATGAAAGTTGGGTGTATTAGCTTTCCATTCCTCGAATTCGGGAAGCGAGTAAAATGATAATTCTTCACGTTTCGATTTAACTTTTACGATCGGAGTAATAAACTCTTCTAAGAATGGAAGTCGTAGTAATTCCGGCCAATTTGTGTGTATAAAGTTAATTAGCAACCCCTTGATATGTGATCCATCTTGATCCTGATCTGTCATTATCATCATCCGACCATAACGAAGAGTTTTTAAATCATCAATCGAATTATATTTCTGCTTATATTGAAGTCCAACAATTTTAATCAAATTATTGATTTCAGCATTTTCTAATATTTGTTTGTGCGTGGCTTCGCGTACATTTAACAACTTACCACGAAGTGGAAACACACCATAATTATCGCGACCTACAACACCCAAACCGGACACGGCTAACGATTTAGCCGAATCTCCCTCAGTCAAGATTAGAGTACAATTCAGCGAATGTTTCGTTCCCGCATTGTTCGCGTCCTCCAACTTAGGAATTCCACGCAACTTGGAATGCTTTTTACCGCTCGTCTTATTCAGTTCAGTTTGAGCTTTAAATTTTGCCCATGAAAGCACCGCTTCGACGATACCAGACTTAGTCATTCCTGTTATAAATTTTTCTGAAAGATTACATTTAGAACCAAAATTTTTGGTTTGTAACGTCATGTTCTCTTTGGTCTGTGAATCAAACGTTGGATTCACGATCAAACAATTTATGAATACCCAAATATGATTTTTGACCTGAAATGGTTTAATTTGGACCCCACCTTTGTTTTTTTTCTTTAAAATTTCTATAAGTTGTTTTATGATCATATCGACTATATAATCCACATGACGGCCTCCTTTCATCGTAGCAATGGAATTCACAAAAGATACTTGTTGGAATCCTTTCTCGGATATCGTGGCGGCAACTTCCCACCGTTCATTAACATTTTCATAAACAATTTTAAGGGGTGCTCCGCATTCGTCGGTCTTATCCTTAATATACAAATCGATATAATCTTTAAACTGTTTCACAGGGAGCTTCTGCCCATTCAAAAATACTGAAACTCCACGAGTCGAAGCTGCGATATCGAATGCTCGGCGCGACATCAATGCAACTATATCATCATCTAGTTTTTCCATTTTAAATTTTGTCAAATCCGGGGAAAATGAAATTTTTGTAAAATCTTCACCATGAAAATCAGAAATTTTAGGCTCTGTGGTTTTTGTCATATTCATGCTCCAAATCTGCTTAAATGATTTTCTATATTTCCTCGCTGCCGTTTCCACAGTAAACATTGTACTGAATATATTACATAATTTGGCTCCATATCCATTGCGGCCACCAGTTACTTTCTTTTCCTCATCATTATAATTTGATGATGTAAGCAAATGACCGAAGATCATGCTGGGCACAAACATTTTCTCTTCTTGATGCATGACTACTGGTATTCCTTGCCCGTTGTTCCAAATTGATATTGTGTTTTTCTCCTGGGATATCTCTACCTTAATTGTGTTCATATTTTTATCTCTTTGCTTATTGTCAGCTGCGTTAACCAAAATTTCATCGAATATTTTGTAGAGTCCTAATTTTAGATTAGAAAAGCAAATTAGTACTATAATCAAGAGAAAACAATAATAAAACAACATTACCTGGAACAAATTCTATCTCTCGTTGAATCATTTTATTGTTTTCTTTATCGTAAACCCATGTTGCTTCTTTCGTAACTTCAACCGATCCAATATACGTGTCGGGACGCAGCAAAATATGCTCTAATTGCGTTTTCTTCTGATAAATATCCTCGATCTTTTTCTTCCCAGGCGTTGTAACGGGACCTCCGTTAGCCATCATTTGCTATAATGAAACACACTAAAGTTCTAGGTACTCACGAGATGTGATTAGTTTAACCAGAAGCAGAATGATTTTCAAATAGTCTCAGCAACGATAACGAAAATAAGGCCAGTGACATACCTACTAACTTGTAGTAAATTGAGCCATCTAAGAAAGATGCTGAAGATATTCGAATATATTCTGTTCTTGTTTAAAACTACCAAGAAAATATGCAAAATACTGATTCTAATCGCTACGGAATTCGGGAAAAATACTGCTCTATTTTCCTATTTAATATTACAATGACGCCGGTTTCTTAGCTTCAATAAAATTTAGCCTTGAAATAGTCAGCAAGTATGTACTTCAAACTCTAATGCACACGCTGTAATTCATACTTTAAAATGAAGCTTCGGTAAAAGCGCGCTTACATTAAATAAAGTAATTCTATCTTAATACTTAATAGCGTGCACTGGCAATAAATATAAATAACCACATAATTATTATAAAACATTGAACAATAAATATTTCGCTTTGTTACAGTAATGATGCTGATGAGACAAATATACATTTATATTTCCACTTCGCATTACTATACCATAAACAAATTTAAAATTAACGGCTATGAGAGAGAGATGGACAATAACTCAAATTTGGTAGCTCGGTAATTAAAGATTTATGCAATTTAATTTTAACATAAAATTAATACTAATACGGCATCTTCCACTTTATACTAATCAACCTACGGTTAACATTCAAAACAATTAGTTATTTTACACGTGAAATATAAAATAACCTTTACCCTAATATCCGCCATTGATGTGCTCTTATGCCGCTTTTTCTATTTAAAAATTCATTCAACAAAACCAAACACTATTAAATTTTCCTTTGCAAAATTTTGCTTCACGGTTTTCACTTATCAAATTATTATTTATTTTATTATAACAAATTATTTAAATTATAATTTTTCTTCACAACGTCACTAATAAAATAACTAATTAAAAAAACCCAAAAATTATTAAAAAACAATAAAATTGTAGGAAACACAAAACCACTCAGTTTTACTGTACGACTTTGTTTGTTAAAGCGCAAATGTATTGTGAAGACAAGTACAGTGCGACTGGCAAAAATTATTTTACCGGTATGAAAAAATATTTGAGTGACATCTTTTGTCTAAACTGAACACTATATTTTGTTTTGCCCTACAAAGATCAACCAATGCGCCTATAGATTGGTGTATGGGATTATTTTACAGTATGAACCCATTATAATCTCCAAGCGAGCTTATATTTATTGTCGCTATAAACTAGCGCACGTAGTCTTTATTTTTAACTGTTAGTCACTCAAAGACAATAATTTATTTTAGAACATTTATTTATTACAACTTAATTAATTATTACTATTACATGAATAAAATAGTATAAATTTTATTAACAATATTAACTAAATTGGTAGTGAGTAGTGACCATATTTATTCAACTAAAGCACTTATAAACAATTTGCCTTTTATATATACATATGTTGGTTCGTTTTTTATGTGAACTTATTTTTTTGAAATAATAGTTCCACGAAAATTAATAAAATTCCGAAAAACTAGATGTCACTAAATCTGTATTAAAGATTCAAATTTGGTAACTAGTATATTTTGAGAAAAATAATAAATATAAACATAATTACAATTGTTATGCCATTGTATTTATATTTGAGTATGACAGCCACATTACCCCCTTCCCTAGTGAACTTGTTATTGAACAATCACACGTAGTGACCAGGAATTTTATTAATCCGACCAACTCTAGTCGTATTTGTTTTATCGATTATAGCAATTGGGTTACTTTGGTTAGGTTCGAAGTTAAATTTGTCTTTTCGATGAGTTATGGCGGATTTTGATTGCTTCTTATTGACGTCTTCAATCGACTCACTTGGCAAAACATTTGACGAGTTCTCTTCCATAAAACATGCTTTGAGTCTACCGATCGAGAAGCTACACTGCTTGCCCCGTATATCCACAGTAAAATATTTTTCGTGACGTTTGATTACCAAAAACGGTCATTCGTATGAAGTCTGTAGCGACCTTTTAACTGAATCTGTGCGTATTAATATACGTAAGCACATATTCAAATCTTTGAAGATAAAGATTTTATCATGTTCTTGTCTTGCTGGTGGTTGTGGTCGAATGTAAGGGAAATTTTTTCTGACCTGACGTACGAATTCTGGTTGGTCCTGTTTGGTTTGTTTTCTTCCAGCATATAACTACGAATCCGTATGGGTTCGCCAAAGACGAGTTCTGCAGACGAAGTTTTGAAGTCTTCCCGATATGACGTACGAAGCCCCAACAATACCGGTTGAAGAACACGTGTCCATTGTTTGTTCTGATGACACATGATGGCGGCTTTCAGTGCCCTATGTTATCTTTCTATAAAACCATTGCACTGTGTATGATATCCTGTTGTCCTTTTTCATTCAAAACCCAACAATTTTGAGAATTCTGTAAACAATTCTGATTTGAATTGTGCGCTTTGATCGGTTATTATTGAAATTGGAATGCCAAAACATGAAATCCAGGTATTGAAAATAGCCGAAGCTACAGTTTCGGTTTTGATATCTGGAACTGGTGCTGCTTCTGTCCAACGAGTAAATCGATCTATCAATGTGACGCAGTAACGTTGTCCTTCAGGTTCTGGAAGTAGACCAAGTAGAGTTTTATTATGACAATGTATTTTGGCTATTTGACATGCCAAACAACATTATATATATATATATATATATATATATATATATATATATATATATATATATATATATATATATATAAATATATATATATATATATATATATATATATATATATATATATATATATATATATATATAAATATATATATATATATATATATATATATATATATATATATATATATATATATATATATATATATATATATATATACATATATGTAGTAGTAGAGTTTTATTATGACAATGTATTGACTATTTGACATGCCAAACATCGTTTTTAATATTAAACCATTGTGCATTGCTCCAAATGCCAATCTGCGAAAATCGGTTGGAATGTATGGTCGATATTTTCCTGTTGAAGATTCACAATAAAGGGTTATTGGATTTATTAGTTTAGATTAGTTGGGTTAATTCGTTGGTTTGTTGAACATTTGCTATGACTTGATAATCGACGGATTCTGGCAATGATGTATGGCTTCAATTCTTGAAAGTGCGTCTGCTACTACATTCTCTGTACCGGAAATATGCTGTATGTCTGTGGTGAATTGGCTTATGTAGTTCAAATAGCGGGATTGTCGAGGTGATGCCTTTTCAGGATTCTAATGAAACGCATATATTAATGGTTTGTGATCTATGAACAGCGTGAATTTGCAGCCTTCGATTAAATGGCGAAATCGTTTCGTGGCAGAATAAGCGACTAAAAATTCTCCTTTATATGCACTGCAGCGTTGTTAAGTGTCGGTTAACTTTAATGAATAAAACTGCAGAGGTTGCCAAGCGTTTTCGATTTGTTGTTGGATGACTGCTTCAATGGCTTTGTCGAATGCATCTACCATAATTTCGAGTTTAGCAGTGGATAATGGATGTGCCGACATAGCAACTTCGCTGAGTTGTGTTTTGTTAAGCTCGAATGCAGCTACAGCTTCGTCTGACCAGTGATTCGTGAGTCATTCTTTTTACTTCCTTTTAAATAATCGTAGAGCATTGCTTGATTGCCACCAGCGATAGGAATAAAAATTCTATAAAAAGGTCGTACTGTCATCGGCAATAGTGTAGGCGATAGCGTCAGTTTTTTCACCAATAATGCTGGAACACAATTGGCTGCTACTGCTGACGGGCATTACGACTAGTCGTGGTAACAAATCACGAAAGTGCCGACGATAGCGACTGAGGATCAAGAACTATGGGATTATTTTACAGTATGAACCAATAATAATCTCCATACGAAATTATAATTATTGTCGCTATAAAACTAACGCACGTAGTCTTTATTTTTAACTGTTAGTCACTCAAAGACACTAATTTATTTTAGAAAATTTATTTATTACAACTTAATTAATTATTATTACATTAACCATTTAATATAAATTTTATTAACAGTATTAACTAAATTGGTAGTGACCAAATTTATTCAACTAGAGCACTTATAAACTTGTTCATTAAATTGGCAGTGATCATATTTATTCAACTAGAGCAGTTATTCGTTCATGAATGCCCGAAAAAAAATTAATAATGGAAAAAACAATTTGTCTTTTATATATATTTTGGGTTGTTTTTTATGTGAACTTATTTTTTAGAAAAATTAATTCCACGAAAATTAATAAAATTCTGAAAAACTAGATGTCGTTCTGAATTGAAGATTCAAATTTATACCAAATTCGTTTACTTTTACAGCAACAATTTGACCGGATTTTATGTAAACGAATATGAAAGAAATTTGATCGACTTTTGTAGTAAATTTGTGAAAAGAAAGACAAAAAATTGTTTATTATAAATGGCGGGTTTATCATTTCAGCTTGTTAGCATCGGTATAATAAAAAATTATATAGCAAAGAATTAAAATGTTCAATATAGTGTCTCCCATTTCTCAATTTAATTAATTTATTTATCAATAATTTTCAATTAAAAGCATAAGGAATTATATAATTTCGCACATAAACACAACATTTTAGTACACAAGATATTTCGAAAATACGTCGCACAAACAAAATTACAAATTATCCTTAAAATTTTAATAAATCTATTAAAAGCAAAAACACACAAGATATTTTGAAAATACGTCGCACAAAATTACAAATTATCCTTACAATTTTAATAGATTTATTAAAATTAATTTAAAATTTATTAATTTAAAACTGAATTGTACAAATGGCGCGGGGTCTTTGTTTTGATGTTATGTTTTGACGTTTACTTTTGTATATATGTATGCGTAAAAATCTGACAAAATATCAAGATTTTTTAAAATTGATCTAGGCAATTTGTTAGATCAAGATTTTTGTGTGAAAAAAAATTGTAATGTCCAAAATGTTGATCTGACAGCTGAATCCGATCAAATCTTTTTGATCTGACAGTTCGAACGAATTTAGTATTAGTAACTATTGTATGATTTGAGAAAAATAATAAATATAAACATAATGACAATTGTTATGTCATTGTATTTATATTTGAGTATGATAGCAATGCACATTGAGGGCAAGTAGCGACAACGATTTGTTCACTTTACAAAATCATAAAAGCAATTTTTTTTTTCAAAATTGAACAACAATAGATTTTAACTGAACAATAACATATAAATCTTACATTTAATTAAAATAAATTAATAATTATGTTTATTTCTTTCTTGCATAATGAATATTTTTATATAGCGCATGCATATTTACTTGCAAAAATTTGCAGAAGAAAACAATTTTCTACATGTAAATGACCCAATAACCTATCTATGTATTCTGTTTTTTTTCGTTTGTTCTTTTATTTATTTAGAATTTTCGAATTTAGTATTCTTCCACAAATTTTTGCAGGTAAATAAGAAGCATCTGCTATATAAAAATAATGAATATGCGAGGAAGAAATAAACATATATAGTAATGCCATAATTTTTTTATAGGAAAATTATTAATTTATTTTTAATTAATACAAATGCGAAATTTTTCATTTTTATCTATGGCGTCTGTTTTTATTATGAATTCTTAACATTTATAAATATAAAATAGTTTATTTGTCAATTTTACAAATGTTGCCAAAACATTTTCATTTTTATAGTGGTTTTGGCAGTGTAGTGGCTCAAAAAACCTTCTGCAAAATTTTGTTTGGATGTATTTATTTTCTTGTCTTTCATGTGCAAAAAGTCAATGCTATATCTCTTTCAATTTGCAGAAGAAAAATTTTGGTCAACATAATATATATATATATATATATATATATATATATATATATATATATATATATATATATATATATATACTTTGTTGTTTAAAAAAAATTAATTATTTGCACACGAATGTTCTTAAGTCACGTGATCATTATTCTATTCCTTCTATTCTTCCTGAAGAATGAATTAACGGAAACACCCTAAATATTACATTGTAATTGAGCAATTTTTTGTTGTGTTTTTTTATAGCAGAACCGCCATTTTCGATTACTTCGAAATGACTTTACATTTATTAAAATTTTGACGAGAAAGGAGACCGAGTTTTCGTCTTTAAAAGAAGTCCAGTCGCGCTTATATCATTATAAAATATTCAATAAAGAAATTACCAAGTATATAAAAGAAAATATAATTTATTCTTTTTTAATTTGTGATAATTTAAATAATATTTTTTTAATTATTATGCCTTCATATTCAGGTGATTATGAGTTTACAATCCTCTTGGCAGTGCAGGTTGAAAAACGTGTCATTGTTTGTTTTTTCTTCCCCTCAGTAAAAGTAAAATGGGGCCGTGAAGTTTATCCAAATATCGAAGTGAATACAGATGAAGAGCCTATGTTGTTTAAAGCACAGCTGTATGCATTGACCGGAGTGCAACCAGATCGCCAAAAAGTTATGTGCAAAGGTATCACAATTAAAGATGACAGTTGGAATGTCCAGTTAAAAAATGGGGCAACCGTTTTGCTACTTGGCAGCAAAGATGATGTCCCGGAAGAACCAGTAGAGAAACCTAAATTCATTGAAGATATGAATGAATCAGAGTTAGCATCAGCGGTAAATAGCATGAATTGTTTTATTTTGATTGAAGTGATTAAAAAAATAATTATTTACAGATCGATTTACCGGCTGGATTAGCAAACCTGGGAAATACCTGTTACATGAATGCAACGGTACAATGTTTAAAATCATGTCCTGAATTGCGCGAAGCACTCAAGGAGTACAAAGGGGATGGAGCGGTAGATAATTTTACATCGCCCCAGTCGCTAGTCTCGGTCATGAAGAACATGTTCACACGAATGGAATCAAACACGACTGTAACCCCATTTCTATTACTTCAAACTCTTCACATGGCATTCCCACAATTCAATCAGCAAGGTGAGAATGGTGTATATCGCCAGCAGGATGCAAACGAATGCTGGTCTGAATTAATGAAAATGTTGCAACAAAAGCTCCCACCGCGAGGCGACGAATCCAAGAAAGGTTCATTTATAGAACAATATTTTGGTGGAACGATGGATATTGAAATGAAATGCAAAGAATCACCGGAAGAGCCATCCACTTTCTCGAAGGAAAATTTCTTACAGATGAGCTGTTTCATTTCAACCGAAGTGAAATACATGCAAAGCGGGTTAAAACTCAAACTGCATGAAATTCTTACGAAAAAATCACCAACACTGGGCAGAGATGCAGAATATACTCGCACGTCCCTAATTAGTCGACTTCCAGCGTATTTAGCTGTGCAATTTGTTAGATTTCAATACAAAGGCAAAGAAGCAATAAATGCCAAAATTCTTAAAGATATTAAGTTTCCGATCGATTTTGATGCGTTCGAGCTATGCACCCCGGAATTACAACAGAAATTGACGCCAATGCGGCTCAAATTTAAGGAATTAGAGGATAGTAAAATGTTTGAACCAAATAAGGCAAAGGGAAAAGTAAAAGAAGAGGTTAAAGAAGGGAAAACCCGAGCAGAACCTTACGCTTTCGAAGATGGTAAACGCGACTATATTGTCGACCAAATTCAATTTTAATTTGATTTGTTTTTCCCTAGATATCGGAAGCAACAATAGTGGTTACTATAGGTTGCAGGCAGTTTTAACTCATCAAGGCCGATCTTCTTCATCGGGCCATTACGTAGCCTGGGTCCATCAAAAAGGCGATACATGGATGAAATTTGATGACGATGTCGTTTCGCCGGTTACGACAGAAGAAATACTACGATTATCGGGCGGAGGAGATTGGCATTGTGCCTATGTACTTTTATACGGGCCAAAAATTTTAGAAACTCCCATCGAAGATATACCCATTGAAGGAGTAAAAATGAGTGAAGAAAAAGACTCGCAAATGAATGTTGAATAGAAATTCAACTGCGCGATCCTACTTAATACAAAACATTTTTTATTAAACTACATAATAAATAAAACAAAATTGAATTTAAACAATTAAATAATTATTTAACTCATATTCCCATTTAAATTTCGTTTTATTTTGTGGGTCCGGAATTTTTACGTGGGTAGTGTTTTCTTAGGTAGTATAAAATGTTTACTTAATCCTTGTAGCGGAGGAAAATGGAGGCTCGATATCAAACGGTTAAAAACCCAGCGGATATTCAATTTATATGGCATGAGACATCTTCCGCACAACGGCAGGAGCAATCTTACAAATTAATTCCGACAAGGACGCACCCCTGTAAATTTTAGAATTGAAGTTTGCAATATCTGACATATTTTTAAAGTTGAAGGCATTTTACCTATTTTCAATCATAAACATTTCCATTTACCTAATTTCGAATCCATATTAAACTCTGTTATCATAATTATCAAATTAATTGAATATTTTATCTTATACATAATAATCAAGTGTCATAATTGAAAGTTGAATCTTGGATGTTATGCTAAACACAGCCATTCTGCCATTTTTCATTGATTGTTGATAATTGTTGCACCGGAATTATATAAGTAAATTATGGCATTGCGTTGGGGAATTGTGTCGGCTGGCAAAATATCTCATGATTTTACGACGGCTTTAACCTTGCTACCGGAAACCGACCATACAACGATTGCCATAGCGGCGAGTGATGGAGAACGTGCTCAAGCATTTTCGGAATTACATAAAATTCCAAACTTCTACGATAGTTATGAGAAATTAGCGAAGGATCAGAATGTTGGTAAGATTTGCAAGAATTTGTATGCCATTATATTTCAGCTCTTATATTTGTTTTATTATACCTAGATATTGTGTACATCGGGAGCATTAATCCCCAGCATTATCCTCTCGCTAAGCTAATGCTAGAGAACGGAAAACACGTTTTGTGTGAAAAACCATTGTGCATGAATGAAAAACAGGCCCGCAAGCTAATTTCGTTCGCAAAATCGCAAAATTTGTTTTTGATGGAGGCAATTTGGTCACGATTCTTCCCTGTTTATCAATATGTTCGCGAGCGAATTGATGCCGGTGAGTTGGGTGACGTGGTTGAAGTAAATGTTTCTTTCGGATTCCCAATAAGCGATGTAGATCGGCTTAGATTAAAATCTTTAGGCGGTGGTACAATTTTGGATTTAGGTGTGTATGTGATTCAATTATCGCAATGGATTTTTAACGAACCACCAACTTCGATTCGTGCGCAAGGTAAACTAAATGAGGATGGGGTTGATTTGGAAATGGAAGGTCTTCTGATTTATAGTGAAAACAAACGATCGGTTATGATGACTAGTGCTTTGGAATTGTTAGATAACACGGCTGAAATTAAAGGAACTAAGGGTTCTATCATTATCGATAACTTTTGGTGTCCCACCTCAGTAATAAATGTTGATGGATCCTCGGCACTTTTTGAACTTCCTACGAATGACTATAATGACTACAATTTCACGAACAGTGGAGGACTACATTATGAAGCTGAAGCTGCACGATTGGCAATAAAAGCCGGACAGGTAGAATGCCAGAATATTTCGCATAATGAAAGCATCCTTATTGCCCATATTCAAGATGAATTTCGAAAGCAAATCGGTGTTAAATTTCCAGAAGATGATCAAGAATAAAAGAATTTGTTGTTAAGTTTATTGTATTTATTTACAATGATTCCAACTTTTTTGTGATAAAAGATTTAAGAGTGTGGATAAATATTACAACTAGATAGTTTTCTAATTTTTCGCCTTAATCGAGAATTGCTTCATTCGATTCTCAATCTCTGGTCTAAAATGTCTAATTAACCCTTGTACAGGCCAAGCAGCACCATCACCCAACGCACAAATTGTATGACCTTCAATTTGTTTTGAAATTTCCCACAACATATCGATTTCAGCAGGTTGGGCATCTCCACTTACAAATCGTGTCATAATTTTATTCATCCAACCAATGCCTTCACGGCATGGTGTGCATTGTCCACAACTCTCGTGCTTGTAGAACATAATTAATCGGGATATGGCTTTAATCACATCCGTTGATTTATCCATGACTATGATTGCTGCGGTACCTAATGATGTCTGACATGCGATTAAACCATCAAAATCCATAATAGCATTCGAACAGACGTCTTTAGGAATAATTGGTGTGGATGAACCACCAGGAATAATTCCCAAGAGGTTGTCCCACCCTCCTATTACACCTCCAGCATGCTTCTCGATTAATTCTTTTAAGGGTACAGACATTTCTTCCTCCACAGTGCAGGGTTTATTAACATGTCCTGAGATATTAAATAGTTTGGTTCCAGAATTACGAGTTCGACCGAAACTTGCAAACCACGGGCCACCTCGGCGACAAATTGTTGGTGCGACTGCAACAGTTTCTACATTGGCAACGGTTGTTGGACATCCAAAAACACCAACATCAGCCGGGAATGGAGGTTTCAAGCGCGGTTTGCCTTGTTTACCTTCCAAAGATTCAATTAATGCTGTTTCTTCACCACAAATATAAGCTCCAGCGCCACGATGCATAAACACATCGAAGTCAAATCCGGATCCGCAAGCATTTTTGCCAATAAGACCGGCTTGATATGCTTCAGCAATTGCTAGTTGCATGTTTGAAGCTTCATTGTAGAATTCACCTCGAATATAGATATAAGCAGCGCAGGCTCCCATTGCTCGACCCGCAATCAAACAACCTTCGATTAATTTATGTGGATCGTGACGCATAATTTCACGGTCCTTGCAGGTACCTGGCTCACCTTCATCCGCATTCACAACTAAATATTTTGGCCGACCGTCTGACGGTTTGTTCATAAACGACCATTTCATGCCCGATGGAAAACCAGCACCACCGCGTCCACGCAAACCAGAAGTTTTCATTTCGTTCAATATCCAATCGGCACCCTTTAATACAATTTCTTTCGTTTTATACCAGTCGCCTCGCTTCAAAGCACCTTTTAAACGCCAATCATGTCGCCCGTATAAATTTGTAAATATACGGTCTTGATCAGCGAGTCCCCCGAATGTTGTTCTAGTTTGTGGCGGTGGGGTTCCCGGTGGAGGTGGTGCTGGATTCGCATATCCCCGCAATGATTGAATTAATGGAATTACTGCTCCTGCAATTATTTAATCAATATATTACTAGAAATTGATAGTTTTATGACGCAAAAATAATTTTATTAAATGAATATATGAAAATTACATAATTTAGGACAAACAATGTGAATGACGTTTGAACTAAACTAGACAAATTTTTAATATATTTGGGTTTGGCTAATACACAAACTATTTAGCTTATAAAATAGTACTTTTGTCATGGTAATTAGAACTTATATTTACCCAATTGGTGTTTGGGAACACAATTTAATCGTGCCAAAGCTCCAGCCATTTTTCACGATTCGGAAAATATTTTTTGGTCGATTAAAATTTTGACATTGCGTTATATTGCCAGCACCAAATCTTTTTTATAGCTGAAACTGTCAGAATATTATAGCTATGTACCATATCAGTAAAGCCGTGGGAATAAAATATTTTCTCAGTAAAACTAGAACGAGAGAAAAATATAGATCGACTATTTGGGAGAATGGTGTATCCGATAATATTTTGCATGTAGAAAATTGTTTTCTTCTGCAGATTTTTGCAGATAAATAAGAAGCATCCGCTATATAATAATATTCAATATGCGCGAAAGAGTTAAACATATATATAATATCATAGTTTTGTTTTGTAGGATTATTATTTTTAATTAATTCAAATGCGAAATTTACACTTTTATCTATGGCGTCGCTGTTTTTATTATGAATCCTTAACATTTATAAATATAAAATAATTTTTTTTTGTTAATTTTGAAATTGTTACCATAATACCCCATTTACATGCAAACAACATTTTTCTTGGGAAAAACCTACAAAAAGTAATAAACAGTAGCCTGAAGATCTGTCTGGGTATGACGCGCAGCACACCAGTAACAGCCATTATCGCTGAAGCATTGGACATCCCATTCGACTTAAAAATAGAAACATTCAAATTTAATTACATAGCGAAAGAGATATATCAAAACGGGGCAACGGGAAAAATTATCCAACAGAAAAACTCGCCCAAAACTCTGAACGAGATAGTGGAACAACAGGAAACACTACTGAACAAATTACCGAAACGGAAAAAAATAAAACAAATCAAAAGAGGTACACAAACGAACATATGAAGATAAACATACAACTCCATGAGATTTTAAATAACAAAAAAGACACAAACTGCGTACAATCGGAAAGTAATTGTAGCGGGTAGTTTCTTCAACTATGAGAAACTCCGCACAATTACTCTCAACGGACAATCCTCCGTTCACATAATTCTTGATAAATGGACAATTCTCCATATAAAGAATTATTCCCAAAATATACAACAATCTTGTATACACAAATTATGTACATCACCACTTGTACATAGATATCGTACAACAACACTTGTACATAACGAAATTGGTGTAATCAAAATAAAATTGAAAAATTATATTTTGGTTACATAACAATCTACAATTTGCACCTCTACAATCATATCATTTAGAGATGCATACAAATCGTATTGATTTTGCATAACCAAAATCAAGTAAAACGCACCTACACATCACCATGCCATCGCTCAAGAGATGGCATGGCAATCATCTATGTTTATGGAAACATATTTTATAAAGGGTGCACCAAAAACATTTTGGTGCATGTAATATTAAAAACCAGAAAATCAGGTTTTGATTTTTGGTTTTATTTTTAATTTTACGCAAGAAGACGAAAAAAAAATTATCTTCTTCCTATTATATTTTTGGACATTGCCGGAGCAATACACGCCGCCGCAGCTCATCACTCACCAGCAACAAAAAATTAATTAATTAAATAAAAAATTTTATTTAAATTAAAAAGTAAAAAATTTCGTGTTTTTATATTTATTATTAAAATTTATAAAGTGCTACATATTACCAACGCGATATCTGGTGACCCACGACGACGGTTTTTACCGCAAATCAGGTGAGTGATTTTTTTTTATTATTTAAAAAAAAAAAAGTGAAATAAAAATTTTATAAACAAAGTGCATGGTGTTTTATTTTTAATACATTTAAAAATTTAATCAGACGAGTTTTGTGATATAGTGGCCCAAGCCCCCACCCGTGGTAAGCGCACTATTTTCACAAATCGCCCCAATTCCCTGGTCGATTTTTAGAAAGCACGTGTCTATTCCGACACAAATTCTAGAAATTTTCATTTTGCTTCTATAGTGAACCAAAAATAAAATCCGCTTGTTTTGACAGAAATTTAAAAGTGCGACAAAATTTTTAAAGTGTGTAAAATTGTTTTTTTTAACTGTGCACCGTTATATTCGAGTCATCAACAACATGGCAAATAACGGTGACAACAAGGACGAAGTTTATCAAGACGCAAATCGTCAGCAACAGGTGCCACCCCAGCTTGAATTAGCCACGTCAAAACAATTGACGCGGCTACCAGCATTCTGGGAGAATAACCCGAAGACTTGGTTCATATCAGCCGAGATTATGTTCGACGCGAACAAGATCACCAGCGACAGACACAAGTTTGCGCACACAGTGTTGTCCCTATCGGAAGCACAAGCGGAGAAGGTCGAGTACATTCTACACGACCCTCCAGCAAATAACAAATACGACGCCCTCAAGAAGGTTCTAATTGATCGCTACTCAATCTCTGAGGAGCGTAGATTAGAAACGATTTTGAGCAAAGTCGAATATGGTGATCAAAAACCTTCGGATATACTGCACCGAATCAAATCGTTGGCCGAAAAAAATTTCACGGTCAACGTCGTCACAAAACTATGGATCAGGCAACTCCCTGATTTCATACAAACAGCATTAGTCCCTCAACAAGAAAAACCAGAAGAGGATCTTGCTGCAATCGCCGATAAACTTCACGACATCATTGGCACGCGGACTCAGAGCTTGAGTACAATAAAACGCGAAACACGTAATAACGAAACGCGAATATCAAGCTCAGAGATACACGCGCCAAACTCTAGCTTAAGCCGTATAGAAAACACGCTAAAACAAATTAGCGACCGGCTAGTGAAGCTAGAGAATAATGCACACACACAGCGACAACCTTCGCGGTCTCAATCGCCATGGAGACGAACTCCTTCTCTTTCAAAAAAACCGCGATCTCAACCAAACCAGGGAAGCTCTTTACAGCCAAACAACACCCACTTATCAAGATACCAATTTCCACGCCACTGGTGTTGGTATCACACAAGATTTGGTAACGCTGCAGAAAAATGCACAGCACCATGCACTTTTGCTACACAGCAAACGGGATCCGCAAATACCGCATCCCCAAACGAGTAAGTCTTAAGGTCGTAGCGGCAGACCTAAGACAACCGCAGCAGAGCCGCCTCTTTCTACGGGATTCGGTAAATCAAATAACATTTTTGATTGATACCGGCGCTGATCTAAGCGTAATCCCGTACTACAAATATTATCGCTACGGAACAAATCGCAATCCCGATTTAGTTCTGTCAGCAGCAAATGGTACCACAATAAACACTTTTGGTACCAAACTACTCGACGTTGACATTGGATTAAGGCGTTCATTCAAACACGCCTTCATTCTCGCCAATGTCAACCGCCCCATCATCGGCGCGGATTTTCTAAAGAAATTCGGTCTTTTAGTGGATCTGAAAAATCACAAATTGATTGATCCATCCACTAAACTCTCAATCAACGCAACATCAGTACGCGTTGATACACCATCACCATTGCATTACACAATTAACAATGGCTATGGAGCACTGTTGAAGAAATTCCCTTCTTTAACAGCTCCACCAAATTATAATGTTCCGGTAATGCACAATGTAGTACACCACATTGTGACTACAGGGCATTTACCATTCTCAAGACCAAGGCGGCTTGATCCAATTCGCCACAAAGCAGCTTTCCTAGAATTCCAACACATGGTGGAACTAGGAATCTGCCGACCTTCTTATTCAGCAGTATCATGTCCATTACACATGGTAAAGAAGAAGGACAATGACTGGAGACCATGTGGGGACTACAGAAGGCTTAACGCAGTCACAATTCCTGACCGTTACCCTATTCCCCACATACAAAATTTCTCCATGCAACTACATGGTTGCACAATTTTCACCAAAATCGATCTCGTCAGAGCATACCATCTCATTCCAATTGCTACTGACGACATACACAAAACTGCTATTACAACTCCATTTGGCTTATTCGAATTCACCCGAATGCCATTTGGACTCAGAAATGCTGCACAAACATTCCAGCGTTTCATCAACGAAATCGTAAAAGATCTTGATTTCGTCTTTGTGTATATCGACGACATTCTCGTAGCCTCAAAAGACGAGAAACAACACCTACTCCATTTGGAAAAACTCTTCCAAGAATTATCAAAGTACGGTGTCAATATCAACACGGCAAAATGCGTGTTTGGGACGAATAATCTTGACTTTCTCAGTCACAAGATTACATCTAATGGCATTCTGCCGTCCGAAGGACGAATTAATGCAATTAGAGATTTCCCAGCACCACAAAATGTGAAGCAAATCCAACAATTCATCGGCATGGTAAATTACTACCACCGATTCATACCAAAACTTGCAGAAGTACTTGCCCCAATTCACACGCATTTGGCAAGTCTTCTTAAAAAGGCAAAAACGCCTCAAAATTTTTCTTGGACTGAAGAATGTCAAAACGCATTCCTTCAGCTCAAGAAAAGCTTGGAAAATATTGCCCTTTTAGCGCATCCGCTAAATGAAACGAAATATAGCATCACCACTGATGCATCCAACACAGCAATAGGCGCGGTCTTACAACAACTGAATAACAAGACCTGGGAACCTCTTGGATTTTTCTCCAAGAAATTGTCAGATGCAGAAAGAAAATATTCTGCATTTGATCGCGAATTGCTTGCAATTTTCCAAGCAATTAAACACTTTCGATACTTTGTCGAAGGTCGGGAATTCACAATATTCACCGACCACAAACCGCTTACTAGAGCAATTACCTCTAAAGCGGAACGAAACCCACGGCAAGCACGCCACTTAGATTTTGTCTCTCAATTCACGACAGACATCCAACACATTCAAGGCAAAGACAATGTGGTCGCCGACACACTATCTCGGACTTCCGACCACGAACTTGCCTCCGCAGCAACACGCTACGACATCACAACAATCGCAAAGGCACAAGCTAGCGATCAAGAACTACAAGACTTACTCTCTAGTTCTACAAACCGGCGAAAATCAAATTGGAAAATAGAAAAATTTCCACTAGCCGATTTGTCAATTTACTGTGAAATATCTACGGGTAACAATCGCCCGTACATTCCAGAGTCACTGCGTCGAACTATCTTCGACACTCTGCATAGTATTTCCCACCCAAGTGTACGAGCAACTCGAAAACTCGTCACTTCAAGATACTTTTGGCCCAGTATGAACAAAGATTTAACCCTTTGGGCGAAATCTTGTTTATCCTGCCAAAAATGCAAAGTACAAAGACATACCAAATCACCTCATGGGAGTTTCGGAATTCCACCAGGTAGATTTGAGCACATCCATTTAGATATTGTTGGACCACTTCCACCATCTAATGGATTTACATATTTGTTAACCTGCGTTGATCGTTTTACGCGTTGGCCAGAAGCCTACTGCATAAAAGACATCTCCGCACAAACAATCGCAAAAACGTTCGTCGAAAACTACATTTCTAGATTCGGCGTTCCGGTCAACATTACGACCGATCAAGGCACACAGTTTGAGTCCAAACTATTCGCTGAGCTTATGCAACTCTTAGGCTCACATCGAATACGGACAACTGCCTATCATCCACAAGCAAACGGTATGGTTGAGCGCTTTCACCGCCAACTTAAAACAGCTCTCAAAGCTCGTGCAAATACCGTCAACTGGAGTTCAGAGATCCCAATCATATTGTTGGGAATCCGAGCAACAGTCAAAGACGACCTAAAATGCTCACCAGCAGAACTGGTGTACGGTCAAACAATCAAATTAACTGGGGAATTCTTTGTGGAACATCCACCTACACCTCAAGTTACCACTGACACAGTGATACATCAACTGCGCTCCACGATGAATAAACTCATCCCAACGGACACGCGCAAATCAAATCAAACTGACATATTCGTACCAAAGTCACTGCAAACCTGTGACTATGTTTTCGTACGAATAGACAAAGTTCGCACAGGCCTCACACCACCATATGAAGGCCCATACAAAGTGATACGACGACTTCGTAAGCACTTTGTATTACAAATCAGAGACAAGCAGCAATCTGTCTCTATCGATAGACTCAAACCAGTCTATGGAATTCTGAGTTCACCCGATCAACTATCGGGAGTGAAGAAAACTGTCCGCATTATCGGATAATATACATACCACAATTACGCATTTCTACCAGCAATCAACAGGTACACAATTTACATCACCTCTACCATTACAACGATCATTCATCATTATAATGGTACTACAACCAAATGCATCCACAAACGCCAGCGAATACAGAACTCGCGGTGGGGGAACTCACTGCGCGGTGGGTGATGTAGCGGGTAGTTTCTTCAACTATGAGAAACTCCGCACAATTACTCTCAACGGACAATCCTCCGTTCACATAATTCTTGATAAATGGACAATTCTCCATATAAAGAATTATTCCCAAAATATACAACAATCTTGTATACACAAATTATGTACATCACCACTTGTACATAGATATCGTACAACAACACTTGTACATAACGAAATTGGTGTAATCAAAATAAAATTGAAAAATTATATTTTGGTTACATAACAATCTACAATTTGCACCTCTACAATCATATCATTTAGAGATGCATACAAATCGTATTGATTTTGCATAACCAAAATCAAGTAAAACGCACCTACACATCACCATGCCATCGCTCAAGAGATGGCATGGCAATCATCTATGTTTATGGAAACATATTTTATAAAGGGTGCACCAAAAACATTTTGGTGCATGTAATATTAAAAACCAGAAAATCAGGTTTTGATTTTTGGTTTTATTTTTAATTTTACGCAAGAAGACGAAAAAAAAATTATCTTCTTCCTATTATATTTTTGGACATTGCCGGAGCAATACACGCCGCCGCAGCTCATCACTCACCAGCAACAAAAAATTAATTAATTAAATAAAAAATTTTATTTAAATTAAAAAGTAAAAAATTTCGTGTTTTTATATTTATTATTAAAATTTATAAAGTGCTACATATTACCAACGCGATATAATAAAAAAAATAAAATTAATATAAAGAAATTCATGGACAAATACAAAAAGTTGATCAGGGCATGCAGCGATGGCTCCATCACAGAGAGTAACATAGGAATAGGTATCTACAACGAATACGCAGAAGAAGTATCAAGCTATAGAATAGCGGAAGAGGTTTCTATCAGAGCCTTAGAAGCAACAGCGATATACGACACAATAAAAAAGGCATAAAAAAACAACATTTCAGAAATATTAATATTCACAGACTCGTTAAGCACCTGCAAAGCACTTCATAACGATACAACCAAAACAAAATACTATGATGAAAAAATACGAAACACTGCAACAAGATATAAACTAAAAACAACAATGATATGGATACCAAGACACATGGGAATAGCAGGAAATGAAAAAGCGGTTAAGGCAGCGAAACAGAGTGCACAAACAGAATTTACAAAATAAACATATCCGTGGAAGAATTAGCTAGAATATTTAAAGCGAGAAAGGCGGACAACCTAGAGAAAACACAAATGGAATTATTAGAGACAAACTCTGGTTTCTCAAAAGGGGGCTACAAGCGGGACTAGTCAAAACGATGAGGAGGCTGAGAACTAATCACACGTTTGACGCCAAATATCGACGCGAGACACGCAATAGAAAAATGCTTAAAATACGAAGACTTAAGAAAAAAAATACAAAATAATAGAAGATAAAGCCCTACAAAGGATACTAGGGGAAGAAAAAACAGAAAGTTACGTGGAAATTTACAACTTCTTAATGGAGGGGGAAATCAAAATCTAAAAACAATAAATACAATAAAGCAAACAGCGTAGGAAAGCACACACATTTAAAAAATATAACATAATACATTATGATTCTAAAGTGTACAAGATAAACAAAGTGAAATTTGGAAAAGAGAGCTCCAATAACAACAAAGTGATATAGGAACAAACCAACATGACCTAACCCAACATTTTTTTTTTTGTTGGTGAGGTGGTTAAATCGACCAATCCAATCAAAGAAAGCAGAAAAAAACATTTTCTTCTGCAAAATGAAAGAGATATAACATCGAGTTTTTGCACATGAGAGACAAGAAAAGAAATATATGCAAAAAAAATTTTGCCGAAGACTTTTTGAGCCACTACACCGCCAAAACCATTATAAAAATAAAATTGTTGCCATAAAATATATTCGATCCTAGTATTTTTATGGCAACATTTCTAAAAAATTCGAAGCGGAAAGGCGGAATTCCATTACTGCGGGTTTTTTTTACGCAGAAAACCAGGAAGAGATAAAATCAAAAATCCGTATGTGTGTGAGCGGCGAAACACTAAAATTTTGTTTACTTAATTTTTTTGTTGTTGCGTTTTGGTTGCCATAAATATAAATAAAAATTCAAAACGAAGTATTTTTTATGGCAACCAAAATGAAAAATACTCCCCACTCTCAGACATTTTATATGTTTGGTGGAGTGTGATAAAAATCGCGTTTTCATGATAAATTTATATTAATGTTCACATTAAAATATTTTACAATTTTTAATTTTTATTATCTACTCTGTATTACATAATTTTAATGCATGTGATATTATTTAGGTTATGTTATAAACGCGGTCAAATATTCCCCTAATTTTTTTTTATAGGAAAACGTTTTTATAGTTTTTAATTATTGAAAGGAAATAATTAAAATACATAATAAAATGATGCCTACAAATAATATTTAGAATTTTTAGTAATTTAGAGATAGAAATAAAAATGATTTAACCATAATTTTCATTTTTTAACTAATTTATACGTTATAATTTCGTAGTTGTCAAATATTCCCCTTAAAATTTCGCCATAAAATAAAAATAATCTTTGTCGGATTTTTGATTTTATCTCTTTCTGTTTTTCTGCAAAAAAAGCCGCAGTAATGGAATTCCGCCTTAATTCATGGATTTTGGCCATGGCAACTACACACGTGTGCACTCGTAGAATGTCTTGATGGAAGAGAACTTTTTTCTTCGCCAAATGCGGTCGTTTTTCTTTCAAACGTCGTTGAAACGGTCCGTTGCAGTAATATTCGCCGATAATTGTTCTCCACTTCAACGCGCGGATAGCTTTTTCATATTCAAATGTTCGTGTAATATATTACACTCACGTTCATCTGAGATGCCTACTATCTCAGCTATCTCGAGCACTTTCACTCTGCGGTCATGCAATACCGTATCATGGATTTTGTCAACCACACAAAAAATAATGTTTAATTAACATACGAAATTCACTTTTTCCCATATTTGCAAAAAAAACAATGGGATGTCTTTTTTCAATGGCTGTCAAAACTGAACTGAATGACAGATCTGTCTGAAAGTTTTACTCTGGAGTCGACGCGACCGACGTGACTAATATCCCATTTACATGCGACCAACATTTTTCTTCTGCAAAATGAAAAAGATAAAACATTGATTTTTTGCACATGAGAGACAAGAAAAGAAATATATCCCAACAAAATTTTGCAGAAGATTTTTTGAGCCACTACACCGCAAAAACCATTATAAAAATAAAAATGTTGCCATAAAATATATTCGATCCGAGAATTTGTATGGCAACATTTTTAAAATTACCAAAAAAAAATTATTTTATATTTATACATGGATTCATAATAATGAAATTAAAAAATGAATTAATGAAATGAATTAATTCAGAAATGAATTAATTAAAAACAAATTAATAATTTTGCTATAAAAAACTTATGGCATTACTATATATGTTTATTTCTTTTTCGCATATTGAATACTTTATATAGCGGATGTTTCTTATTTACCTGCAAAAATTTGTAGAAGAAAACAATTTTCTAGATGTAAATGGGACATAAGTAAAAAGAAATAGTTAAAGAAGCCCGGTACATACGTCGGATGGAAATCCGGGATTTTTTACATCTCAAACGAGAATACTAAATATATAGGTTTTTTGCTCTATATTTGGTCTATTATTTTTGTGACGTAGCTCTCAAATTTTTATTTTACTTGCGCTTGGCACTATTGTGCCCCCATTTCTGAAAAAATTAAATGTTGGTATTAATTAATGTAATACATTTGTATTATTTAATATAATATGCACATACCGTTCGAAATAATTCCAATAATAAATAAATTAATTTAATACGGCAGGCACGTTTTACAACACAAACAAAATACAAATTTCATTAAGAAGAACTCTTACAACACACAAGAACTTAAGCAAAAAAGTTAAATGATCTACTAAATATTGCTGAAAATTACAGTTTTGGTTTTTTTAGGTTGGTTGTCTGCAGGATTTTTGTTCAAAACGTAGAAATAGATTATCTAGAATGAATGTAATGAACTGTCAAGTTTGTCAAATTCGGAGGGTAAAAGAGAAAGCATATAAATTAACAGGGCCATGTTTAAAAAAAAAATTTCGACCGAATGCAATGAAGTTAGGAAGTTAAAATTAAAAAATTATTTAAATTTAAATAAATTTTTATTTCTTTAATAAAAGTACATTAATTATTTTTATTTAAATATAATATTATGTATATAAAAATTAGTAATTATAAAACCACTACGCTTATTTATTTCACATTCTTTTAAAATGTAATAAAGAAACAAACTTGTTTCTTTTTGTTAATTAATTAGTTTTGTTAAACCGGATGTCATAATATTTTTCTATGATAGAATGAGCTAACAAATTAACGTGTTCTTGAGAATGACTATATTGATCTTCATCATTGAAAATATTTACACTTATTAGGTTGTGAAGAACGTTATAACTTATTTTTTTTAAACAATTTAGAACTAGATTTTAGTTGCGTTATGTTTTTGTAGTCCGCAATAGCCAATTCCCGTTTTAATACAGCTTCTGAATATTTACAAATTTTTAATACTGACAACGAATGAGTTAAAACACCACCCTTATTTTTTAAATTGATTAGCGAGGTATAAGAGTTACATTGTTGTATTAATGTGCAACAGTCCTCACAATTCAATTTTCTAAATAAATATCGGACTATAAATCCTCCTATGTATTCAATAACATTAATTGAAAATTCACTTAGTATAATTGGGTATCCAAGAAAATCTTCATCATACATATTCGATTCGTTTACTTTTGAAATTTCTTGGTCAATAGAAATATCATCTCATGAGGCTTCAACCATTGCTTTTGCAATTCTCCATATTTTGGTAAACTAAAAACAAATGTTTACAATAAAATAAATGTAAAAAATTGTATTTACAGTACATATTCCAAAATAAAAATAAATTATGAAAAGAAAAGCACTTAGCACATGAAATAAAATAAGAAAAATGCGGCACTGGTAAAAACATATGTTTATTAAAAGCATCAACCCACGCCAATAACCAAAATTGTTTTCTTATTTTTATCTGATTTATAACTTAAATTAAGGATAATTTTACCATAAATCACTTTCTTTTCAACATAATTTATATTTTATTTTTTTATAAACACTTACTGATGGTACGAAATTTCATCTTGTAATTTTTGAGGCGTAATTAGCAGTTTTTCACGAGACACTTCATTTTATTAAATGTTTCTAATTTTTATTACTAAAATGATGCACTACACACAATCCACTAACTATTTTAATAATATTTTAATTAATATTTTCACGATTTTTTAAGAGCACAAAATTAAACGCGTAATTTAAAACAAAAACAAAAACTGGTTTGACTGGGTTGAATCTTTGACATATGAGACCGCCATATGCATTTTTGATATAACCATCCTGCTCTGGCTTGTGACACGTGAAACAGCAAATCTTATATGGGAAAAATCATTACATTCATTCTATAGTATTTAATTCTATGGTCTAGTGACGGATGGTATTGACACATTACATCTAGGATTTGCGATTGTGGCGCCCTCTATTGCAATTTTACCAGACTTCTCACTACACCTTCGTATTTTTACATAAATCCAAAATTTTCCACCCCCATTGGGTGACCGATACAATTTTGTAATATATTTTTGTACAAACAAATACATGTTTAATTGATAATCGAAAGATTGAAAAATATTTTTTAATTTTTGTGTATACTGTCGTGATAGATTTGCTATAAAAATAAATTCCTGAGGTCCTGCCAGATTCAAATCATTTGTCATTCTTTGTTTTTGACAAAAAAAGTCAGTAATAAATTTTTTATTGCAAAACGTCAAACATCTAATCAAATTTGTTTTTGTGTATAAAAGTAATAAATTTTAATTTAGAATAAAATTTAAACTATATAATATATAAATCATTATGGATCGGTCACCGACAAGCGTTCGATACGCTGAATCATCTGGAGCACAAAGCCGAACTGAAATTATTACAGAAACGACGGATGGTGGTGGTGCCACTACGCAGGTTAGTTGTTGTTGTTTTATAATTTTAAAGATTCTTTTGATATGGTGCGTAAGCGACAACAGTAATAAAATGATTAGTAGTGGGTTTATCTTTAAACGCGACAAAATGAAACCTTTTTATTTTTTACGAAAAAATTTGAGATATTTCTCACAAAGTGCGCAGACTGGAACGGAAGAAAATATTCTGAGTAAAGAGTATCCACTTAGTGGAATACGGGTACTAGATTTAAGCCGAATTATTGCGGGTCCTTATTGTACGATGATTTTGGCCGATATGGGGGCTGATGTTATAAAAGTCGAGAAGCCGGGTGACGGGGACGAAGCACGGAAATGGGGACCACCGTTCTTGAATAATTCAAAGGATTCGGTTTATTTTACTGCCGTAAATAGGAACAAGCGAAGTGTCGGGATCGACCTAAAACTAGGTCGCGATATAATATATGATTTGAGCAAAAAATGTGATGTTTTTGTGGAGAATTATATACCAGGCAAGCTTGACGACCTTGAAATGGGTTATGATGATATCAGAAAGGTGTCACCTCATATAATCTACTGTTCGATTACTGGTTATGGGTCACGAGGATTGTATCAAAAGAAACCAGGTTACGATGCTATAGCTGCTTCAATGGGTGGTCAAATTCATATAACAGGCGAGCAAAATGGGCCACCAGTTAAAGTGGGTGTTGCAATGACCGATATTGCAACTGGACTGTATGCGCATGGTGCAATTTTAGCTGCACTCATTCAACGTGCAAAAACAGGTCAAGGACAAAAAATTGACGCAAATTTATTTTCAACACAAGTATCGACTTTAATTAATGTCGGGGCAAATTATCTAAATGCTGGAATTGAAGCTAAACGTTGGGGAACCGCTCACGAAAGTATTGTACCATATCAATCGTTCAAAACAAAATCCGGATATTTTACGATAGGCGCGGGAAGTGATGACCAATTTAAATCTCTATGTACGATTTTGGATATCCCTGGGGTTTTAAATAATCCTCTATATAAAAATAATTCGGAACGAGTAAAAAATCGTAAAGAATTAATCAAATTACTGTCAGATATATTCATAAACGAGGCCAATGAGTATTGGATAGCTAAATTCGCTAAGGCTCCGTTCCCAGTTGCTCCAGTTAATTCCATAGCTGAGACCTTTAACGATCCACACATCAAAGACATAGGTCTGGTAAAAACGCTGAAGCATCCAGTCGCAGGTGAAATAAAAGTTGTCGGTCCTCCGGTAGAATATAGTTTTGGCAAAAATACTGCTCGTACAGCACCACCAACTCTGGGTCAGCACACACGCGAAGTACTAAAAGACATTTTAGGCTATGATGATACTTACATAACGCATTTGGCTAATAAGAAAGTTATTCAATAATATTTTGTAAATTTATTTAATTTAATAAACTGAACTTAACTGAACTGATTAAATGTGCATTTAAGAATTGTATTTTATTTGATTTCATTCTAACACAGGCACCAGTGTTAAGATTACGATTACAGAAACCAAAATCAGGTCGAAAAGTTTCATGGACTTCAGAGACCATCGATAATGAGGAGCTGAACAAAAAGAAATCAAAATGTATGTATTAATTCTAATATGTAATTCAAGCCAAATTAAGATTTTGCTTTTTTACAAAATTTATTTTTATTTTTAAAAATGCGACGAACGAATTACTTTAATTGATAAGAAATTGTTTATTTAATTTAAGATAAATGTTAATCTATTAAAATAGTCATGAACTCGGTTCATCGCAATTTGAGATAACATCCTCTCTTTTCTTTGTATTCTCAGGTTGTTGCGTTTATCACAAACCGCTTGACTTTGGTGAGAGCTCGTCCGAAAGTGAAGATGATTGTGAACACTGTGCGGGCCATGTAGAGAAACGTAAAAAGAAGAAACCCCATTCCCATGATGGTACAAATCATGCAGATTGCTCAAGTTCGGACAATGCTTGCAGCTCGCTAAAAGAAGAGTCTCCCAGTTCTACCACAAATCCTATTTAAATATATAAACAATTTCCAAAAAATTAATAGTTAATTATAAGCTAAAATTATTTAAAATGTGTTATAAATAATTATTATATAAATTAAATATATTATAAAATCTAATCTAAATGTTAATATATTTTAGTGTGTATTTTATGATTTTAGTAATTAGCGAAGAAAAATTAAATTTTGTTGCTAAATTGCCGACGTTCAAAGATATAACATCAATTTTTAAGAATTATTTTTTTTATTAGAAAATGTTTGTGATAAAAATTCTATTACGAAATATACATATTTGAAATGATCCGAATTTCGAATCCACGAATTTTATTTACCCTGCTGGACAGCCACTCCGAAATTTTTCAAGTAGATACATAAAAACTTTTTAAATTTTGTTTAATCTACATTAGTGCTATATTTAGACGAATAAATAACATACAAAAAATCATGGAATTTACATATAGTTTTTATGAACGATATTGGGACCCTTAAACTTAGGTGCATGGATTTATAGTTTCTAGCCGCAACATACAAGAGTACGTAAAATAGAAAACAATTAATGGTGTTTCAATTTGTATAATTAAAATAAAAAAATCTATCTAATTTTTTGTAAGCTAGAGATATTTGAATAATAATTCTTAGATATCAAATCATTAATTTGTCCCCTCATTGAGCATTATAATGTTGTGCTTCTGTTTCTGATATTCGGCCTCTTTTTCATTGTATTCTTGCTGTATTTGTTGCTCCTCCGGTGTCCACTCACCGCATGACGATAGCACATCCGGTTCTTGGCTGCGTTCATCATCTTCTTTCTGTTTAATTTGAAGAGGAATAGTGTTAGATATTTACCAGACGCCAAAAAGAAACAGCAAAACAAAAACGAAATTGTTCAATTTATAGACAATCACATGCAATTAGAACTTAATATTAATGTTTATTTATTTATTGAAAATATTTATAACCACACAAAAAAGAACAAAACTAAATTTAAGATTCTTCCTCTGGTACCTGTTTATCAGCGCTGGCAAATTTCTCAAACATTTTAGCATAAATTTTTTTCTCTTTCTCGTTAAGCTCCTTGATCTTTTGTTTGCATATCGCTATTTGATTGATTGCAGCCTTATTTTGTGGTTCCAAATTATTTACAGTTTCGAAATCCTTAAGTGCATTATTTACTTCACCCAGAGATAAATAGCTTTGCCCACGACGATATAATGCCTTAACGTTAGAACTATCCAATTTCAAAACATTATCGCACTGCAATAAATACAATATTGTGGTAAGAAATAGTGAATACATATCTATTAATGAATGATAATAAGTACTCACAGATGTTTTAGCTTCGTAAAAATCGTTTTGCTTCTGATAAGCTAAGGATATATTTAAATTAACCGCGATTTTTATAGGTTTAGAATCGTCTCCGCTACAATTCGATAAATACGAATTACTCTTTTCGTACATTTTAAGTGCCAGCCCTAGTTTATTCCCTAACAAATATTTTGTTCCCTTCTCTTTAAATATTTTCGCCTGCTCAATACTTTCTTCATTATTTAGTTTCCATGTGTCGGGTTCACGTTCAAATTTGTGCAAAGTAATTTCATATTCAACTACTGTATTAGGTGGCACACCGAATTTCTCATTACCCGCGGCGCCAAATGCGTGCTGCGGTTTTATAATGACTCGAGCTCGTTCACCATGACGCATTTTTTCAATAGCCCGTTCCACTCCGGTCACGACTTCGACATCAGATCCTTCGCCTAAATTAAATTCTACGTCGCGTTCATCAAACACTATGGAATCAATGGTGCCTTTAATGTGTACCTTAACAGCAGCCCCATCGTTTGGAGTCTTTGAACTTTGCCGCTCGCTTGCTTTTAGGATAAATTTTTCTATGGAACCATCTGAGTCCGGACTAATATCTTCACCACTCCAAACGAGCATTTCCAACTAAAATATAATGAGTAGGTATTGTATAAATTACTATTGTATGTATTACATATTTATATAGTATAATTTGCATAATTCACCGCGATTATAGGTCAATAGTTGTAGCAACAAACCGCAAAACTTACCTCAAACAGTAGCGTTGAATTTGGTGGAATATTCGGTGGACTTCCGGCTTTACCATATGCATATTCAGGAGCACATGTTAGCACACATTTTTCACCTTTTTTCATTGTTGCGATACCCATGTCGAACGCCTTGATTACTTGGCCCTTACCTAAACTAAATTCAAATGGCTCATTTCGGTCAAGACTGGAGTCAAATTTTGTACCATCAACAAGCCGTCCAGTATAATGTAGCAGAACTTTACAACCATCCGAAGGTGTTTCATCGCCAACACCTTCACAAGTGATTAATTTTAGGACTCCTCCATCATTCGATAAGTCAATTTGATTTTGTGATGCGCTCATTGTCTCAGATATCTATTAACAAAAAATAGTGAGGTTAGAAAATAAACATAATTGAAATTCAACCAAATACAATTGTTACTAAATTTATTATGGTTGTAATTACCTTACTTAAAATAATTCCGTCGGATTGAAATGAAATAATATACGATTATTATTTATAAAGTAAATAAAAATTACTTTTTACTGAAAGAATCAAAGAATTCAATTATTGATAAAAGTCAAAAAGTTAAAAGCTTGGTTTCCAGAGAAATATGCTATAAAAAATAAAACTTTTACTCAGAGGCAGAGCCGCATACTCGACCAAATTCCTCGATTTAAGGGTGGTGAATAAATATTTCAAAAATGGTGAAAAAATCCGAATGATTCATGCAGTCTTTCCGAAACGAGATAATAAAGTTGGATTACATTTTTACCAACTTGAACATAGTCACACATCAGATTTGCTCAAAAAATTCGTCTACGTCTGTCATGCGAGTCATATGTTTTCTGTTGAAAAAATGAAAGTAAACAATTTCTGCTTGGTTTGCGATTAGTTGGGGCTTTATTTTAATTTAACTGAATAAACGTATGCTGTGGATTAGATATACAATATTCGGTTTTGTATAATAACATAATTTATAGGTTATCCAAAAAATTTGTAGCCCCAGTTGTAGAATGGTCACGTGGTCCATCATTTGCATCTTCCCAAGCAATGAGCAACGCGTCTTCGGCGGCAACTAGATATTATATTGTCGCAATATGTTTAGCGATTAGTTAGGGCTTTATTTTAATTTAATCGAACAAACGTACGTATGACTGCGAATTACATACACAGTATTCGGTTTTATATATAACACAATATGCATTTCACATATTTATTGCATTTATTTTATGTATATACTTTTATTTAACAAACAACATGACTAAATTATTTAAGACGATAAACTGACAAGTTCATTGGAAAAATGTTATAAATAAACAACAACAAATATATTCATTATTCTCATATTTTAGTTTATGTTGTTACTATGTTGGTACGATCAAGATTAGTTGCTCAAACGATGGAAATTTTTCAACTAAACCTGGATTAAATTAGGCGGGGCTTAGTTGAATTTAAAGATTTGATTGGCTAAACAGTTGGATTAAAAACAATCCCTCTCGGTGAAGCTACAAAATATGTAAATTTATTGAAACTTTTTTGAAAACAATAAAATAAAAACTGCAATGTTGCTTGTTTATACCGCTTAAATAACAGTGCTATTTTAGCTTTATGAGTATGCCGTTTTTATACCGTTGATACAGCTGTAGTAGTATTGCTATTTTAGCTGTGGTATAAACGCAGCAATAGAGACGAAAACGGAAAAATAACCACTCTTCCTGCATACATACATATTTTGCTCTATATATTATACAAAGATCGTCAAATTCACGCTCAAGAGGATGATCAAATCAATAAAATAAATAAAAAAAACTTACAAAAAAGAATTTCCATGGCATTTGTATTTTTTTGTGTTTACGTTTTTTGTGTCCTGCCATACAAAGTCCATATATTGTGATATGGCCGCAGACATACACAGTCACTGCATCAAGAATTTTAAATTTTGGTACATGTGAAATTTCGTGTGGAAATGGTAATCAAAATAAATAAATTTCTTGTTGTTCAACTGTGATGTTTAATTAAATTATATGTATAAAATAATCTTTTGGTGATGTGAACATTAAGGTTCAAGCCAAACAAAAAAAAATAAAACAAAAAAAAAAAAAAAAAATTATATGTATATTGTGTGATTATAATATTAATAATTGTTGCGTGTGAATAATTAATTGATTTGTAAGTATGTATAATAAAATAATAGTGTGTAAAACCGAGGTATTCCATAGGAAAATATTTATTCTAAAATATACCAAGATATTTTTTTTTTATAATCATAATTACTGTTAAACCATTTTAAAAGAGCTAGTTATGGTAAAACATAAAAGTCGAAACACTGCTAAAGCCGATTAAGTAAAAATCTCCCGGTCGATTTCCCATGTGCAACAGCAACACAATTCCAAGACTTAGAATAAGTGCAAAGATATCGAGGCAATTGAAAAACGGTTGGAATTAATAAATGGTTAACCTTTATAATAATTAAAGATTAAAATAATTTGTTAATAATTCTAGACCACCACATTTGATTCTTATCAGAACCACGATATGAGTAAATTGCTAAAGTCTAAATTGGAAAATTTACTTAAAGATAGTGTTGCAACGCAGTTTGGTTGGTTTGACCAACAAGGCAGTATCCCTATTGAAATCTATTTAATTTTAAAACTATTATAATAGGTAAACTTAAAACTAACTCAGTGTATTTTTCTTTTAAAAACTCAACACAAAAAAATCAATGTTTGCCACGTGATAGGTCAGTTTTATAAAAAAATGGTTCGAATTAGCAAAATATCGGCAAAGAAAAGGATTAAAATCAGCGAATTTGAACCAGTTGTATTATACCTTAATTTTAAGCTTGTTAATTAATTATTTTTTACTTGCTGAAGTAGAGTTATATTTATTTGACTAATATATAAGTATTTTTATTAAATTTTAAATTAAGAATTACAATAAATAGTCTTTTAATGTGAATTTAAAGACATTCGAAATAATAAAATACAACCAACTTTTTACAAAAGAAATAAATGATGTTTCTTACAGAAAATAGTAAGATGATATGCCAAACTGTAAAAAGTTCTTACATAAATGAGTCAGACGATCATACAGAAAGAAGTATAGTGCCAGAAAGTTTAAAAATGTGTATACATAACGAAATAGCCTTTTCCTGCAGATATTCGTATTAAATTGAGCATAATATTTTCAATGAGAGATGTACAATATTCGCACGGAAATTCACTACAAATTCTGAATATTTCTCATTACTAAACCAACCATACAATTGAAAACAGTTGCCCATTATCTTAGGCAAAACGCAATGCTTTCCGTATGAAAATCAACTTGAAATCCATGTTTCGTGTGTTCTTTCGTACCGATTTCCGCATGGATTTATGTGCAAAATGTTTATTGGGTAATTGCGTTTTCACCATAAATTACGCATTGGTCTCGTGCGCCATCTTAGTTGCTATAAAAAATAATGAACTAAAGATTTTTATTTTATCTGTCATTTTTACAATAACATTTGTTGATGCCGATCAGAACACCCCGTAATATAGAAATGGAGGATTTGGAAGCGACGGGAACCAAATCTCCTAAATTAAATAGAACGAAGCTTCCAAAACGAGCTCGAAATTTAAGGTAAAAATGTTTTGTTTACCCCAAATAACATTATTTACTCCGATGATTGTTCCAGTAAAAGTCAACTTCTGGAGGCCCTTGTTCGGAAAAAAGAGTGTAATGCAAAAGCTCAAGTTATAGTTAGTCGATACATAGAAGAGGATATTACTCAAGAGGAGTTTTTAGCAGGCGTAAGATATTTTTACTCATTGGCCGTAGTCGAATCTAACAATATTGTTTAATTACAGCTGGTCGACATAAACCAGTGCCATTACGAAGATATAGTAATCGAAAGAGCCATAGACAAAACCTGCGGGTATCCTTTATGTTGTGAGCGACTTACATTCATCCCAAAACAAAAATATCATATTTCCATTGTGACGAACAAGATTTACGATTTAACGGATCGAAAAAATTTTTGTAGTGCAAAATGCTTTAAATCTTCCAACTATATAAAAGAGCAAATGTTGACTAGCCCATTATGGCTTCGGGACCAAGAAGATATTCCTGATTTTAAATTATTATCATTAAACTAACCTATGTATATTTCTGCAAAAAATAAAACAGGAAAGCCAATTCTCAAATTCTGTTGTTTTTGACAGCTGTCACAATATTTTAGTCTGGCATTTATTATTCTATTGATAGATATTATTCAATAAATTCTTTTATAATCAATTAAAACAGATCTAATTTGTTCATTTACATAATGTGCCTTTTTTAAATTATCGTATTAAGCTTTTACTGTTTTATATACAAACCTATTTAATGGAGAACGAGCGCGAAGTTGAACTCCCTTCAACACTGCCGTCCAATTGGGATTTACTACCCGAACATTTACTAATTAATATATTCTATCATTATTTAACACCACGAGAAATATTATTGAACGCCGGCCTCACATGTAAGCGATGGCAGCAAATTTCGGTTGATAACTTTTTATGGAATAAATTATTTCATCGGAATTTTAATGTGCATCGCGATATTGGAATAAAGCCTGGTGCTGAGTCATGGTTTTTGGAGTACAAAAGGTTGTTGTATCATACACCACATGCTTTAACCGAAGTACTTACAGATCACGGAGATCGTGTTTTGCACGTTAGTTTTTCGCATAATGGTAAAATGTTTGCGACCTGTTCGAAAGACGGTTACGTATTGGTACATTGCAAATGTTATGTAATGCAAATTTCCCGAATGCCTAATTTGTATTTATAATTTCTAGATATGGAACTCGCAATATCCTGCCAGTCTGAAATATTCCCATGATATTAAACGATTTAGCTGGCAGTCGACCCTGTATTCTCAGTTCAACGAAACTGACACCTTACTTTTGGTATCTGGGACCCATTTCGGCAATAGCACATCTGGAGAAATTGCTGTATTCAGTGTCGAAGGCGAATCACATTTACGATGTCGAGTTGGAAATCGACCATATGATTTATTCGGAACTTGGTTCACCGACCAATACTTAATTTCGGGAGATTTACATTGGCTCGATCATCTAATAAGTACATCGATTCTCTCGTTGACTAAAGCTGATCAGGAAATTAGTTCTGAAAGCGTACCTATTATGAAACCCTTATATCGTTTTTATAATCGTAATGCGAGTGCTATACGTTCGATTGTAATCGCCAACTGTCCTTGGCTTTCGTGTAAAGATTCTCAGGTTGAAATGAAGCAAAATGAAAGCATAGAATGCGACTTAGAGGAAGAAGACTATAATTATGAGTATGATCTAGACGTAACATATCAAAAATTATGCGAATTATTCAAAGCTCCCAATACGATTTACTATCGAGATGAATATCGTGAAAAAGTGTATAAACAAATAGAATTGAACAAGCTCAATTTCGCATCAGATTCCGAAAGTAGTTCTGAAGAGGATGAAGCCGAAGCTGCAGCGCAAGATCCAGTAAACGAATTAGAAAATTTCACTCCAAAATATTTAATATTCACGACTGGTGTTAGAACTTGCATGCCCCATCTTATCGGTATCAAACGAATTGATAAAGTGTACTTTCCGAAGAAGTTAGATCGTGGACTATCGCTTAAGGACCGATTAGAAATCCAAAGGCGGGAACGTGAACAGCAAGAACCTGAACCAGATTGGGGAGATTACGAATCTGTAGCCGATCGTTTCGACAAAATTGACAAGGTTATTGATTTTCATGGTCGCGTAATCGGAATGTGCCTTAGTCCAGATCATCGATTTTTGTACGTTAATTGTCGATCGTGGCCCGAGAATTGTATAATCTCTGACCCGCTAGAACCGCCACCGATTGCACAACAAATTGATATACACGTTATCGACTTGGAGACCCTTAACACTGTTGGAATATTACAACGAGCCCATAAGGCTTATACATCGAGCGCCGATAGCTTTTATATATACTTAGACGTAAGTGAAGATTATGTTGCGAGCGGTGCAGAAGATTGCCATGCCTATACATGGGATCGATTCTATGGTCATTGTATTGCCCAATATCAACATTCAGATGCTGTGTCCAGTGTGGCTTTCAATCCACAAGACCGGGAGATGATGATAACCACCAGCGATGATCATAAAATTAAAATTTGGCGGTCTAAATCGAATATAAAGTCATTGAATGCCGAAGTGTTGGGCTATTCCACACAATTTAAACGGAATTAAATATTTATTTGAAAATTTATTTATTTTAAATCGAGAAAATATATTTTTACAAATTGAAACGGTATTTCAATATTCATCTAAATTTAGGCGATTAAATAAAACAAAAGTCATTTTAATTAGTTACATTGAGAACCAGTAATATATTTTAAAATAGGTACCTAATTAATACATTAAATACTGTTTGACTAGAATATAATTAGGTAGATATTTGCCCCGTCCAATTTTTTTTTTTAAAATTGGGAAAAAATGTCTGAAATGTCGAAATGCTTACAATTTAATATTGTGCCTTTCTTAAAATTGTCTTAAGTGCTACTTAGATATAAAATAAAAAGTCTAATTATGCTAAAATATTGCACATAAAAAGCGTTAAATAACCAAATACGATCTAATAATTTTCTAATGAGCTCATCGTAGATTCAATTAACAAATCAAAGTCCAACTCGTTTAGACTTGCTTTAGCCGTTAATAAATCCAAAAATGTATCCAACGGTGATAATTTATTTGCAGAGGTTGGTAAATTTGCGGTACAATGTTTTCGAGGCTGTGAGCTTCCTCGTGGATGTATAGGATTTCCAGATAAAATGTTTGATGCGTGATCTCGAGCTTTAATCATAAGACTAACGGGATGATTCCAATTATTTAGCAGGCGGCGAGATCTAGATCGCGGTAATATTGATAGTAATGATAATTTGCGCCTTATCCCATCATCATTGTCGGGTATATCATTAAGAATTATTTTAAGCACATCGATCTGCAGCTCGAATACATGACGAGTTGCGTACTGCATAAATAAATCAAAGTTTAGGGCACGATAACCCAGGTAAGTAAAAAATGATGAAAATCCTTGCGGCAGTGGAAATGATAGAGATTCGACGGCGAGGCAATAGCGCTCCAGTATGTGGAATAAAATGTATTGTTGCGTAGACGATATATGATCAATTAAAGAAAATCCTCGAATCGTTTCTAATCTAGCATCAATACCAGCTGCTCGACAGACGAGGACGCAAAGAGCACGAGACAAATCTAATTGAGATGCAGCATATTGAGATGCCACCGCATGTACATGACTTGCGGCTGGACTTTTGTCAAAATAAGCATCCTTTAACCAACGAAAGCCGGTGTTTTGTTTTACACTATGCTTTACCAAATGCACGCTTAGTTCTCGTAGATTTACTGATATAACATGTTCCTGTTTACTTGCGGTGCAAGTTTCTAGCTCAACGAATGGTAGTATTTCGTTTTGGGATCGACGGGATGTTGAGGCTGAGGCGAAATCGATGAAACCAGCACCTATGGATCCGCAGCTGGGTGACATTGGTGTGCTGCATCGGGATAGAGCTTCGGGCTGATAACAAGCTAAGGAATAAAGAAGCTTTTCAGTGACTTGTTCAGATGAAAATCGTTTCATTTCCTTATTTTCATTAAGCTTCTCCCATAATCTTGTCCATATGTCCGTCCGATACGGAGAAAGCCGCTGTTGAGGCGATAAAAGCATCATAGTGGTATTCCAGAGCGTTTCGTGCGATAAGCCCACTGTTAAATTTAGTACTTTAGTTTCTATCGGCTTGGCAATGCTAGTTGTAGTTAATGGAAGTAGTTTAATCAATGAGTATGCTTCTTTTGGAAGAGATTTTTTGACAGCCGCATATGTCCCAGCTACAAGAGCTTCTTTAAGTAAGCTAACGGTGTCGATGTTAAGCGGATGCTCCATAATAATGTTCATTAATTCGGCCAGCACATCAATATCATTAGAATGTACTAAAAAGTAGTGGATAATACTGAGTCGATTATAAATCGAATTATCATTCCGGAAAGCTTCAATTAAATGTGATTTAGATATATTGATCGCGATCAAATCAAGAGTGGCGGAGTCAAACGATAATGATCCCCATTTAGCGCAAGGTACCAAATACGTAAGATTTTGATTTGTAAACGGAGGACATACGATGTGACAACATGGTTCATGTGTTATACCAATGTCCAAAAGGTGCATAAATAGTCCTGCTTGAAATACGAGTAAATGATGATCACCTTGTAAAGCAAATGTTGGCTTCATTAATTTCGCTTTTTCCCAAGGGATTCCTGGTATGACGCAATGAATTACACATCCATGATGTATAACGGTTACGGAATAAGCAAAATGCACTAAATTTTCTTCAGTTTCCTCAGGAGGCTTGATCGGTTGGTAGAGGTAATAGTGACATACAAACAGCATTCCATTATCATCCGAGACGATTATTAAGTTTAGAGAAGAATCATGAATTCTGATAGGAATAGTATCGTCTTCATAGATTTCCTCTCCTATCGAAGATGAACTTGTTGATGGTAATTTTGGTAGATTAAGTGGGATGTTTAACTAAAATTTAACAAATATGTATTTTATGTTTAATATTGAGATACGAATATACATACCACGGTCTCAGTTGGTAGATCTTCATGAAACTGGAATGCTGATAGTGTTGGGTTCAAATTATTTTTGCAGTCATTCGAATTTTCTTCTTTCTCCAACATAGTTTTGGTGACTGGCTTTAAATGAATATAATAAAGTGATTGAATAACGGGATCCCACTGGCACCAAGTAAAACTCTTAACGATTGATTCAATTTTCATTAAGTTTGGCTCTAGTTCCCAAAGATTGGGAGCCATGTACAGTTCACTACAAGCCTCATCGAATTTAACTTGATGGCAAGTGTACAGAGAAATATCTAGAAACAATTTAAGTAATTCTTAATGCTAATTTGTATAATATTAGAAAGGCACTTACGTTCTTCATGTATCATAATCAGGAATTTCTCTTTCCAGGACCGATGAATCGAAACATTATCCTTGGTCCAAAGAAACTGTAACATAATTTGCCTCATATTTTCTATTTCGAGAAATTTTGGTTCCTGTTGATCCATAAGTTTGTCATCATTAATCTCGACCAAATATGGTTTATATACATAACCATCCTTCATCACGAAGCCCAATAAATTGTGGGCCGAGTTAAGAGATCCTTGAATCACATTTACTTTTTCTTCGAATTTATATAAAATATCGAAAGTTTTCTCAATCGGATTGTAAATCCCAATATTACTTTTTGGTATATTATCATCATATGATATAGATATCCATGTAGCTAATAGTGACCCATCAGATTCTTGGCCCAAAATACGCCACTCAATAGCACAATCTATAAAAATATTCGTATAAAATTTACTAATTCGTCTCTGATCAAAAAGTATTGTAAACAAAAATAGCTCATAGCCACAGTTCGTTAGAGGTATGCACAATATATGCATAGCATACATATAATTTACCTCGGTTTCCTGACTGGGACAGTAAGCCACAAAAGTTGGCTGCTAAATTTTCTTGTTTAAACATTATTTTATGTTACGTTTTTATATTTTTACATACGCGTATTTTGCTTTTCTCCTGTCTATCGCAATTTAATTTTGACATTCAGAATTTAACCAATGAACTGCAATTTTATAATGGAAGAAAAATGTTAATTTTGGCCAATGCCGATTTAATGTTAGCCATACAATAAAAAAAATAATGAGAGGTGATGGGTGACCTGTAAATATTGATGATTGTAAGACTAGGATAGCGCCGCTCTCGGAGAAACTATCAACAGAACATGTAAATGTTAGAAAAATTACAACTCTTGCCAGCAAATACAAATTTCTATAATTTATTATCAGGAAATATCTTGTTCAAACATCTTGTTATGTTACAATTGTAGGTAAATAGTTTAATACCAAAGATGGTGATGCTATATATATATATATATATATATATATATATATATATATATATATATATATATATATATATATATATATATATATATATCGATTCTGTACATCAAAACATTGCTGACGCTGTCATAACAAAAAATTAATATAAATTAATTCTTAAGAGTTTCTCACAATATTTTAACAACATATTTTCGTATAATTATAACCAAGTAGTTGTAAGTTGAGCAAAATGTTCAAGTAAAATCATAACACAAATCCACCAAATAAAATGTATACACATTTTGACAGCTAGAATCAAAAATATTCTTGGTTTGTTTTGTGATAAATGAGTGCGTTTTATGGTGAAACCTGATAAAAAATATCGTGATATTTTTTATCATTTTTGTCCGACTGAACCAAATAACTTATAATACTTTCCCCTACTAGGGAAACCGTGTCAATTTCCGTAGTAAATACCAACGACAGTATGATTTCGTTAAATATTAGTTTCGGAAAAGAGTTCTAGATGGCATACCAAACGTTTTTAACGAGAACAATAAATGGCGCGTGAAGCAATTTTTTCTTATTTTTTTTCACAACATTTTATAACAAAATATTATTTTAAAAGACCTCTTTCAAAATCGACATACAAAATTTTTTTGAAAATTTAGAATTTTTAAAACAAAATATTAATGAATTAAAATATGTTAACAAATATAATCAAAAATTAAATGTACTACATAGTAATTTTAATACAGGATTTTTAGGATTTTTAATAAATGCTGAAAGCCTAAAGATTATATACACTGAATTAATTATAAATGGTAAATTAAATTTTTTGTTAACATATAAGTTTAGTCAGGATCACTTGGAGTTGTTTTTTGGATTGATTCGTTATCGAACTGGTCCAAACGACAATCCAACATGCAAACAATTTATTGCATCTTACAAACGGCTAGTTGTTAATAAATCTATTAAAGCCCAAGGCACGGGTAATGTTTCCGTACCAGAAATATTAACTATATCATCCAGCCGAAACAAAAATCAATTAAATTTAAATGATGATGTTGCTTTAGATTTAATTGAAGTCGAGCTGGATGAATACTCGTGTGATATTATTACTTATTTAGCGGGGTATATTGAAGCCAAACAATTGCCTAAATTTTTAAAATGCAAGGAATGCCTCTAAATTATAAATGAAAGCGCACGGTTGGAGCTAAATTTAGCTTTATTTAATTTAAAAAAAATGGGGTAAATTAATGACCCCATCATTAAATACATACAAAATTTTACTCGAATGTGAGAAATTTTTTAAAATTAATGTTAATAGATTTAATTTTAATAGATTTAATTTTTATAGATACTACCAATCACTTAAATGCTAGATTTAATATTATTGATATAGAAAATCATTTTTATGTATTACTTAAAACTATTATAGAAATTTATTTTAAAATAAGATTTTACGATTTCACCAAACAAGGAACAACTACTAACAGTGCCATCTACTAATCTTCTCCGGAGTTATATCATGTTGGCACATGATATCGACACAATTTCCCTTATAGTTTTATAAGTTATTTGGACTGAACGCTAGGATTATGGGATTTTTTGTGAGGCTTTTGTTTCGCTTTATTAACATGAACACGTTTTTAAAGATTTCTCAAAGGTATCGCCGGGTTTTCATCGTCAGCACTCGCAGCAAATTAAAATGATCACCGTTGATGTCGTTAAAGCGTTATCGAGTGATATCCGGTTAATGGAAGCATCGTGGCCATCGTGACATTTTCTTAACAATATTTGTATTTTTCACTGGCCTGGGGAAAATTCGTGTTACGTGAAAATATGAAAAGGAACAATTTTTTTCATTGGTAATCGAATAGGTTTTAATTGCTTATAAGAAACTTTGATTTCACGTAACTTTGATCCCAGTTTAATACAAACCTTAGAGAGTCGATATAATCAATCCATTTAATATAAATCACAAGAAATCCGTAAAATAGGAGGATTGACAAATAATTTTTCTTCATTTTGTGGCACTATTCTGGCTTTCCCTGGGAATAGAGAGTTGGGAAAAATATTTTCATAGCATTTTTGTTTGAATTGAATATTTTTGGTCTACTGATGGTATCAGTTTGATGTAGGGAAAGCCCGAACTCCCATAGAGAGTTAATTCGTGTTGCGTGAAAATATGAAAAGGCCAAGTTTTTTTCATTGGAAATCGAGCAGGTTTGAGTTGTCCATAAGAGATTTTGATTTCACACAGTGGAATTTAAAATAATATGCAAAGAATTCAAACTACTAGATTTCTGATGAAAAAAAAAAATAATTTTCAATATATCACGGAACGCGACTCGACCCCCAGGACTGCTTTATAGAAATTGATAATTTCATTACTTAATAAAATCAAATTTCATCTTTAAAGATAATAAATTAAATGTCGGTATGTAGTGTGCCTGCCGATGGGCTTGGTCGATAATCATAACGCTGTACGATGGTAAAATCAGCCTCAAATGAAATGAAGGTGCCAAACGTCACGCACAACTTCGAAACGAATAATGTATGAGGGTCGATCAATAAGTACCCGTGTTTGAAAACAGGTGGCGTTTCTGAGTAAAGTTGAAATTACCATCGTGTACTGTCATCTGTCAAACGACACCATACTAAATTTAAGTCTAGTTCAAAGGTTAGTTTTTATTTGGCAGCCAGTTGTATCACTTGTGTTTCGTGTCTCAATAAAATGGAAAAAAGAGCAATATTGATCCGTAATTCGCATTTTATTTTTGGATGTAAAAACTTGCGAAGGAATAAAAGCGAAGTTGGATATTGTCAAAGAGATCACTTCACCATCTATAACAACCATGAGATACTGGTTCAACGTATTTAAGGCCAGGCCGCCCGGCAGACGTTGTTACCGAGAAAATCGTTGAAAAGGTCCACGACATCATTCTTGCTGATCGCCGAACTAAAGTGCGCAATTAATATTTTAAATGATAAGATAGGAGTGGCAAAGGTGTCGGCCCGATGGGTCGGGCCCGCAATTACTCATTCCAGCCGCTCGAATTACTGGTGCACCCACTTGTTGCCTGCGATTTCTTTCTGTTCCCTAACATGAAAACATGGCTTAGATTAATAAAATTCAACTCAAACGAGGAGGTTATCGCCGAGACAGAAGCGTATTTTGAAGAGTTTGAGAAATCGAATTTTTTGGAGGGATAAAAAAAATGGTAGAAACAGGAGATTACGTTGAAAAATAAAAAAATAAAAGTTCAAAAAAATTGAGTTCTCATTCCTAACACAGATACTTATTGATCGGCCCTCGTATAGAGGTTCATTGCCAAGTTTAAAATTGGGTTTTTGTGCAACACGAGTGGCATACAGATATGGCGACCACACGACAAGGTTATGTATAATCTATTGTTTTTCCCGCAGTAAATCCAGCTTGATATAAATAGTAATTCTAGGATTGATTTTACCAGCTCAAAAATTAGTAATATGTGTTAGCAGTGATTCACGTTTCCTTGGAGGAAGGAATATTTTGTAATCCATTTTCTTCTGATAAACTAAGATTTACATTTGGCCGACAATTTATCAATTTATAATCAATCGAAGATTGTTTTTCCTGTTTCTTTTTCACTCTGCATTTATCTATATTGCCAGAAATACTCAGCGAGCATTCTATAAAATTTTCGCATTTATTAGGATTATGAACCGATGAACTGGTATATGTATGATCATTATGTATTTACTTGATTGAGAAACTTTTTGTGCTTTAACAGTTTATTGTCTGGTGAAGAGGTCATTGTAGTACATTGGCAATTTGTTGGCTCTGCCTTTAGTATAAAAATTAAACGTTATGTAAAACTCTACTTTTAACATAGACGTCCGTCGTTTATTTTTTTGGGACTAAAACACCTAAAACAGCTAAAACATATTGAAGTATAAACTTTTCCGATTATTTCGTTTTCCGGTCATGTATACGTTTCTTGTATACTGATACGGAGTTTATAAAAAATTGGGTTCAAATTTGTCAAACGTGTGGTGAGAATGAAGCTCTCCATATTGAAATGGTTCCATTTAACAAATGGATCCTGAACATTTTAAATAATAATTTTCGACATTATTGACATATTTACATTATCTATATACATTGTCTACGCGTTTAAAATATTAATTAACTACGCGGTGAAGATAATGCGGCACAACACTGCAATTTTGAAGATTTATTTCAATGTAAATAACAAAAAAAGGATTAACTCGGTTTTATTTTAATTGTTAATAAATTTAAATTTCGAGACATATTACAAAATCAGGATGGCTTTTTTTAAAATATATTTTCACCCTGACGAATTGTCAACTCATTGTATATTGCCTTCTGACTTTCTACATAAAAAATTTGAAATAAATACAAATACTAAAAAATTGTCTTAATGTTAGCTTTTGTAAACATACTGGCGCCAATTCTGTATTTAGTATTATTAAATACGTTCCCATCATGAAAAACGATGTATCAATTTTACTATTATTATTTTTTTTACTATTGTATTATTTCTTGCATTCGATTCATCAATGCCAAAGCGAAAAATATCTTTAAGATTTGTCCCAGTAATGCAAGTTTATTGACGTTCTAATGATCAACATCACCGACCACTTCATTTTATTACCAATCCGTCTTATCGATCCGTCAACCGTTCACCACCTTGCAAATATGAAAACTATGACCGAAAAAGTAAATAAAACCGTAAACAATAAGCAAAATAAACAAACTGAAAACGAGGGGACTCGCGTAATGAGAAAATGTATGTACTATTAAGCATGTAGAACGTAGAAGTGAGTGTAGAGGATATCGTAAAATGGGGAACTTCGCTTTTTTGTTTTGTTTTGTATTTTAATGTGTTTATTCAAGTTTAAATTACATTATTTTGTTATTTTATTTTGATCAAATACCTAACAATATTCAACCACCCCAAATCAACCGCCCCATTACAATTTTTTTTTCATTTTCCACGCTGTTTTTCCCAACTTTTATTTTGTAACATCCGTTCCTTCCAGCGTTTGTATTTTTTATTTTAGTTATATTGAATTAAACATGAAAGCACTGACTGTCTGACTATAGCGCTGTGAATAAACATTTGAAAATTGAGTTAAGTTGTTTTTATTAATGGAAATTATTCGAAAAAAAATATTAAAATCTGTTTTTTAAATAAGTGAATAAAATTATTTTCGGTAAATTACCTTGTGAAAGGATAACGAGAATATGCATTAAATTATAAAATTGTATAAGATAATCGAGAGAGCTTTCCTCTCTATACACATAAAATCTTCTAATATTTGCGCATATTTCTCTAAGGTTACACACAGCTTCTCCTAAAAATTTTAGACATAAATTTAAATTGTAGGAACAAAAGTCGCAAGATAGAAAAGAAAAGGAAAATGGGTAAAATAAAAACAAGGAAAAACACCGGAAAAAATAAAACAAAATAAGCACAAAACATCCTTCCAACTGAACAGAATATTGTTATAAATTTAATGAAAATATGGAAAATTGTTGGTAGATTTTATTATTTTTTTACCAGAAGAGAATTAAATTTAAAAAAAAAATAACGAATATGGTTCAGGCCAAACAGGAAAAAATTAAATGAATGTAATTTAGAAGTTTGTACCTAATACTAAGTTTGTTGTAATATCAAAACCTGTTTATGTATCTTTAGAATTTGTTTCCTGTGATATTAGTTTAGACATATTGTTGTTGTTTTACAAATTTTGGAATAATAAATGCTTAGCATGTGGAAATTTTTTGACATATTCGAGACATGATTTATAGATAACGATTACTATGTATAAGCGGTTATACGTACACGATTGGCATATTTGGACTCCGTGCTTAAAGCGAAGGTGAACTTGTGGTGGTCTTGTGTCTTAAAAATCTGTACCACTTTGCTCTTAACAAGTATAATAGTTAGCTGCCAGTTTGAAAAGCTAACTTTGGTACAGTTCCTAACATGTTTTCTTAACAAAGCTAAATAAGAAATTATTTTTCTCTATATAACTATTGGGTAACAACAATTTCTTTTTTCATCTCGTTTCTAAAATATTTGCACCAAACTGATTCCATTAGTAGACCCGAAAAATGATATTCAAACAAAAATGATATGGCTTTACCTGGTAATTCTGGCCTACTGTAGGAATAAGTTTGGTGTACATATTGTAAAATGGGGAAATATTTTTCCCTATTAAAATTGTGGTTTCCCAATTAAAAAGTTAATTTAAAATATCTGCACCAAACTTATTGCTTCAATAGGCCAGAAAAATACAATTGTCACAAAACTGCTATGAAAACATTATTATTATTATTCCTGTTTCCAGGAAAAACCAAAAGTGCCACATTACACCACAAAATAGAGCCACGGGGAGCGGATTTTTGAAACTTACATGTGTATGTTTGAGCATCCGCCAGAAGTAGTCGAAAATGTATTTGGTTAAGAATGTGAGTTTTTATCTCTTCAAATGTCGTATTTTTACAAAAACCAGTTTATCTTCGGATTAATGCATGATTGATCCGTTGTGTCCTAACCCATGGCTTCTGGAATATTGCTGTTGGTTGAGGCATACTTTACATTTACTTTTCACTGTTCGCGTGCTCTCACTTAAATTTGTACTAACCCAAGCGACAGTTATTTGTCGTTAATGGTGAAGTTGTTGTCACATTATCTCCCTATCCACTCGAGCTCCGCGCACTAATATAAATGTTACATTAGCTTAGCAAACCTTTCTAATCCTAGAAAACGAGCAATGGCTTTCTCCTTCCTTCCTCTAAAACAGTGAATGGGTTCTCAAACCAAATTGCGTCACTACTAGTTAATAAATGGTCGAGCTTCTTTTAGCATAATTATTACAAAATGATAATTTTTAGAGCCACATCCTAAATTTATATTTCAATATTATTTGAAGGATTTAATCTGAATTTTATCCCAATCGTCTTTGTTCCATTTAAATTAATGATTTTCCATTTAATTTAGTGATTCATGCTTATATAGTTAAGCAAAATGGTCACATTCTCTGCTGAATCCTTTACATTCAAAGGCTAAAGTGAAGGTGACGTATTCATCACTGAAATCGGGCAAGATGAATATTTTTTAATGATTAAATCAATAATTTCGGAAAAATTTCCACAAGTTTCGAGAAAATTTTGACATTTTGAATTTTTTTGCTTTGTCAAAATTTTTAATAGATTTTGATGATGGAATCGTAAATTTATAGTAGAATTGCCAGATTTTCCACGAAAATTTTGAAATTTTTCGTAGTGTTTCGAAATATGTTAAGATGTACAAATTTTGGTATTCGGCTGTGATATGATACAACTCAACATTTGACTTTTGCGTCGTTTTGTTAAACAGTGGTCATTTTATGAATTAATTTTTCCATAGTAATAAGCATACATTTTCCCTTTTCCAAAATATTGGTGTACAAATAAGTTTTGAGGTTTTTTGTATAACTTCGAAGCTTTATTCAGAGAAATTGGTAAAATGTATTTTATTCAAAGTATTGTCCATCGTTATAGCTACGACTATTTCCCATGTTTAAGGCAGCATACGGATTCCGAGTAGAGAAAATTCCTCGTGTTTTGAGGTGATCCAAGAATCGACCCAATTTATAGCTTCTTTGTAAGCAGTGAAGTGCTGCTCGACCAGGCTATGAGTCATCGACCGACACAAGTGGTAGTCGGAAGGAGCAATGTCCGGTGAATACGGCGGGTGGGATAGGACATCCCTTTGAAGCGCCTCTAAAGTTTTCTTGATGACTCTTGCAACATGCGGCCGAGCGTTGTCGTGCTGAAAGATCACTTTGTCATGTCTTTTGGCATATTGTGAGCGTTTGAGCTATTGTTGATAATGTTCTCCAGTAGTGGTTTCGTTAGACTGGAGTAGCTCATAGTAGATCACTTCAAGCTGATCCCACTAGCATTAGCTTCTTGCCATGAATATTCAGTTTGACGGTTGAAGTTAATGCATTACCTTTGAATCGCTCTTTGAATCACTTCCAAAGTTTCAGCGAACTCCTCTTCAGTTTGGCATGAATTTTGGTCCAATAACGCCTCCAACTCAGCGTCTTCAAACTTTACTGGTCTCCCTTCGCGGTTTTGTCACTGGTGTCAAAATCGCCATTTTTAAATTAGCAGAACCAGTGCCTATGCCTCACACAACACTCGATGTACATCAGCTGCAATTTTATTCAAATTAAAACAAAAAAGCAGCACTTCCCACAAATTGTGTTTTGTTGGCACAAAGGTTGACGTGGTTAGAGCACCGACAAATATGATGTTTACCCTTCAGTGAAATGACGCATACTGGTTTTTGGAGGGAAATAATGACGCTTTAACATGAATATAGTTACTAGATGGTAAGAAGAAATAGATTTGATATAACTCTACAAGGAGAGGAATATTGGGGGGCTTTAGGGAGTTTCAGCACCATTAAACACAGGTGTTATCGGCACTATTTGAATTGAAATCATTTTCAGGATTTTCTTGAAAATTAACTGGACACAGAATACCGGCATGTTTCATACAAAATTTTAGAATCATGTACTTCACCGTGTACCTCCCATACAATTTTTTACGCCAAGACAATATCTTGTAGCTTCGCTTAGCTGCGCGCCACGTACCTTCTATTTTATTAGTATGTGCTCGATCAACTAAATTTATAGAATGATTCACTTTTAAGTGAATAAATCTTATAAGTTGAAGGATGATAAGAAACTAACCATTCCAAATACCCATTGGTCATCGACGTGGCGTCCGCGATGGTATTTACGCTTGTCAAACGTTGATTCGTTAATTTCTGACTTATGAACTATTGCATCGAACAATATTGTATCAAAGTTTTTTGGGAAATTTGTAGGTGGTAGATAATTTTTTTAAACTGATGTTACTGCACCAAAATGACACAAATTTGTTCGATGGTTAAACGGCTTTTCGCACAGAAACCAGTACGCACTGAAATAGATTGCTGGCAAATTTGATTACCCTTTTTCGTTAAAAAATATTGTTGACGGCAATCCCATTTCCAATTTAATCCCACTTTACTAATAAAGGGCATAATAAATGGTCGACTTTTGGAATCGCTTATAAATCCATTAATTAGTCAAGTTCACTGGCCTCTCGCCATTCAGCTGATTCTCGATTTGGTTCTGGATCCATTTGAAAAATCCTTTTTATTGCGCTTAAACAGCGCACGGAGTCATCAACGCGTTGTCATTTTTGATCCATTGTGAGCAAACGCAGTACCCACTTCGAACACAGCTTTCTCATGGACAAATGTTCGTGCAAAATATGACCAACACGTTCATTGATATCTTTCTACTTCACTTTAGGGTCTTTCAAAACAATTTCGTCGATTATCAAGCCACTGCTTTGCTTGAACGGTATTCTCTCCCATTGAAAAACCGTGTTTAATCAACAAACAAAACTCTTATTTTTTCATTGTTTTGAAATTAACAAAAGTAGCCTCACTAAAACAAGTTCGCCATAGATTTCTCTTTTTATAAATCGAGAGATAAAAAGGAGTTGAGTAAAAAACTTCTGATAATTCCAACCAATGCCATGATTGTATTTGTGACTTTACATTGTCTCTCGATTTATAAAAAAGAGAAATTTATGGTAAACTTATTTTTCTAAGCTTATGCTATAGACAGACTATGCTATATACAGATTACTGGAGTCACAACTGTAGTCTCGAGTTAACCATGATTTCGTTGTAATTTGTCATACCTAACCATGGTTTACAACAAGGTTTGTACATAGTTTCGGAATGAGATAGTTTTACTCATCCCGAGCCATTTTTGTGCTCCCAACGCCGAATACATCAAAAATGGAGGTTCCGGACACTAATAGTTTATTAAGCAAATCTAGTTTTCTATTTGTCATTGTGATATTTTGTTGGTGGGAACTAATTTTTTTCTGTTCTGTCAATATAAAAATTTAAATACTATTTAAAACCAAAATAGAAGACAAAATAAATTGTAGTGTGTCTTGAGTTCTCACTTAGGAAATCATGATCTCGAAACTATAATTATGAATCCAGTAGTCTGTCTATGGCATTAATGATCGAAATGTCACGAAATTTTTACAGGTATCATTTGAAGATTGGTAGAATTTAAAAATCATATGGGTTTTAAATTTGTGGCACCATCTATGTGTCATACCGGAAACTTTTCAGGCGATGTAATATTTGCCATTTTGATTTTAATATTTAAAATTTGATAATTCCTGGATTACAATAAAATGTCGAGAATGATGTTATTTGTATTCTTAATGAATTAAAGTATGGGCTACGAATTACTTTTTTTTCTAGGACGAAATTCTGGGCTAACGTGACTTACATAAAATTTATATAAAATCATATTGTGCTTACCTTTAAGGACAAATTTGTTCCTTACATTTAACCTTGTTTCTTGATCCTTCCTCCATTACAAGTACTGCTTTAAGCTTATAAAATCAAACGTGATAGAAAAATTTTATTTGTGAAATTTTACAGTTCTTACTTACATTTAATTATGCTTGATAATGTTTTATTCAAACGGAGTTTTCAACAAGTAAAATATTTTTATAATTAAACAACGAATGCAAGGAACTCTCAAGGATAATGAAATAAGTTGTTTGTAGCTTTTCATACGCAATTATACATCCTTTTTCCATTAGCATTTTGATTTTGAATGATGTTAATTTTCCAGCACCACATTATCCATTCATTTATTCATACTTAGGTATATACTCGTATGGTGTGTGTACTGTGCACAACACAAAACAAAACAGAATTTGAGAAAAACATATTTTGCTCAAACAAAACAAAACTAAACAAAACGAGGATAATTTACATAAAAGAGAATTTATGTTTTTTACTGTAGTATTGCTGTTCTCCCACACTTTCACTGTGAGCGAATTTACGTGTGCAAAAACAAAATAGAAATGAGGAGAAGAGAAATGTTGTTTCCGTTCTCTATATATTTTGGGGGTACAATACATAAACAAAAGTAAAAGGAAAAACAGAAACTTTTTCCTGTTTATAAAAAATATTAAATATAAATTTTAAGTTTAGTTTAGTTGTTATCCTTCCTTCGGTCGGTTGAATGGTTGGGTGGCGGTACACCGTTTGTGTATGAATTAATTTTATAACTATTAATTTAAATGTGTGTGATAGAATTATGTTCAAAAATTTGTTAATTTTGTTTACGTAAATAATTTTTTTTCCCGTTACCTTTTTACGTCCTTAAAGTCCTAGCAAAATTTTTGTTTAACTATTTTTTCTACAATTTAAGTTTTATTGATCAATCTGCTGAAAGTGGAAATAAAAACAATGAATATTTTATTTGTGTGTGTGTGTATGTATGTGATAATTAAGTTTATTTTTTGTTTGAAAAACGGAAAATAAAAAGTTATTTCTGATAAAATAAAAAAATAAATAAAAGTGAAAAAAAAAATTTGGAAAAATAAAATTAAAATAAATTAAAGTCTATCTCTCTACATAAAAGTGTTTTGTTCTATGGTGAAAAATTTCTCTCTCTATATCTAGTGAAAATTTATATTATTGTGTTCTTCGTGGAAAATGAGATTTATTTTATTTTCATTGTTTTTCATGTGATAAATTTCCAATTCAAATTAATTTCGGATTACAGTGATTTAATTATTTTATAAAAAAGGATTTATTTGTTTATACTCCGTATACTAGATACGAGTATATATCCAGGACATCACACGCAGAATACGACGTCAGGATATAAAACAACAATAAAAATGGTAATGTTGTCTCCTTTCTATATTTGTTGTAATAAAATAAGTTAATTTGACTTGCTAATTTGGTTGATTTACATGTTTTTAATCAACCACTTTACTATTATTTGTTATTTTGTTGAGATCGCATCCATGTGCGAGTCTATTCGAAAATTTGACTGTTGTGACAGGTGATTTGTTAAACAATTTTGGTGGATGGTGCGTAATATAGAATGATGTAATTCCGATGTTCTAGCTCATGCTCGATATAGGCGAAAACTGTTTACAATTTTGTGCTAAACTGAAGTTAGTAGCTGTACTCATAATATTTCTACTATAGTGCAGAAACCTACTGTGTTTTCCCTGTTGTTTATTACGTTATGCTACTTATTTTATTGTTTGATAAATTCCTGCAATGTATTATTTTACTTGTATGTTTTAGTTAAATGCTTAAATACATATTCGGAAAACCCTTTTACGAGTACCTCACGCCTAACTATGTATTCTCATTTTAAAAGAGTCTTAATTTAAGTTTATATTCAATCCGTTTTGGCACGTTTTTCAATCCTCTCAACTTAGCAAACTGGATTCCCTTATATCGTCGGCTTGTCTGTAATCTCGCCTCCTTGAAGATAAGGTATAAATAGGATATTAAATCGTATCAAGATGTTGTCTTAAAAATTTCAAATTATGGTGCTATTTATATATTACTCAATCATCTCTTCTTTGTTCCAATGAGCTAGCTCCCAATTTTTTGCTATTTTTGTCAAAATATTCTCAATGTGGTTTAGGTCGAGGCTGTGAAATGGCTACTTCATAAGAGTATAATTCTGGGACGATTAACATACCATCTGGTTAAAGTATTCTTGCGATCGGTAATTTATCACATCATCGAGAATTGTTGGAATCTATTCAATCTGCCAGTTATTTCGCATAATTCGCCAATACATTGCCCCACAACTGATTCAGCAAAATTTTGAACGTTTGCACAAATTTTTGGTTAAATCTAAATAATAAATGGCTTAGCGAAGTCGGGGTATTCCAAAATTTGATCAGTTGATATGATTCCTTGAGGATTTCTAAAGAATTAAATTTCTGAATCGTTAAATGCCAGTATTTGTCAGTATTGTGTTTTACTCCATCCCGGGTGATGGTATATGCTCAAAATGAAATTTTAAGGTCAATGAACTTCAATGATACTATTTTTCAATTGCCGTTGTCTCTATACTATTTATTCGTGAAGTTTAGTTTATCGTTGAGCACATCGCTCTTAAACATTTACGATTTACAAATTGGTGTTAGTTTTGAATTTTATTTTTGATATTTCGGAAAATACGCCGCTTTTAAATGATTGATTTAATATAAACATAGGGGAGTTGATAAAATGTTAGAGTACTGAATCATAAAGAGTAGTGTTATATATATATATAAAGCCCAGGATCTTTAGAAAACTCAACTGACTGACTAATTTGAGCTATTTGCTAATTTCAAATTTAGTATAGGTGATTTTTTTTAGCAAATCATAGAAAAAATAGCGTGTGTACCTTGCAAATAAGCTCATTATTGCAATATATTTCGTTCGAGATATTTCAGACCATTTCGTTCTGCAGCTGAATCTGAAATGGGTTAGCCTCTAATAACGGTTACGCACCCCTTGTGGCAATTGTTCCCCTAGCTCAATCGTTCAGAGAATTCCGGCGTAGATATTGGGATGCTCAGAAAAGGACCTTTTTAACCGCAATGAAAATAGAATAGAGAAAGGTGGGGTTGAATGGGAATCCGGATCCTGAAATGGTGAAACTTGTTTCATCAACCCATCCCGAGGGCGAATCAACTGCGATTGTGTAAAATTAAAGTGTTAAGGTAACATAAGATTTACCTTCCTACCTTAAAGGAAAACGGCTAGTGATCTTGAATTAAATTGTTATTATTTTTATTTATTGATTGTTTTTGGGTTAGTAAGTAAATTGTAGTAGCGAAGCGGTTTCAGCAGAAAGAAAAGGAGTTACTAGCATAACAACATAGTTCTGTCCTGGTTATTTTTATTTTTCAGTAGGACGCTACCAAAACACTGCTCTCAAACGATCAACAAAAGAGTCCAAACAAAAAAAATTGTGTTAAATTACAGTTAAAAACATTATGCATAAAGACTTGCATTTACACGCTTATAAGGTGTAATTGACTCAAGAACTAAAGCCTCTTGACCATTCCAAACGTCGTCAAAGGTCAGAATGGTGGCAAGAAATGGCAACAGTGGATGATCAATTTTCGAAGAAAATCAACTTCAGTGATGAGGCACATTTTCACCTCAGTGGATTCGTGAATAAGCAGAATTGCCGCAATTGGGCGAATCAAAATCCAAAAGTGATTGTCGAAAACCCAATGCACCCACAAAGAGTAACTGTTTGGTGCGGTTTATGGGCTGGCGGCATCATCGGGCCGTATTTTTTACAAAATGAGGCCGTTCAGGCAGTTACTGTGAATGGTGTTCGCTATCGCGAGATGATAACGAACTTTTTATGGCCCGAATTGGAAGATATGGATGTGGATGATATGTGGTTTCAACAGGACGGTGCCACTTGCCACACAGCTAACGAAACAATGGCTCTTTTGCGCGACAAATTCAATGGCCGTATAATCTCACGTGGTGGCGATGTCAATTGGCCGCCAAGATCATGTGATTTGACACCGTTGGACTTCTTTCTTTGAGGTTATTTGAAAGAAAAAGTGTACGTCGATAAGCCAGCAACAATTCAAGAGCTAAAGGATGAGATAATTCGGCACATTAACGGCATAGAACCTCAATTATGCCTAAGCGTCATCGAAAATTTGGACCATCGGTGGAGGTGTGCCGCCGAGATCGCGGCAGCCATTTGGCCGATATTTTGTTCCATACATAATATAACCATACCATATTATCATAATAAAAAGAATTGACAATAATTTCCTAAATAATTTGTGTTTTATTCAAAATCAACATCGGCCCTTAAAATTTAACCACCCTTTATAATAAATACATCCCTGACCAGTACAATTTATATTATATACTTATCTTGTTATACCGGGTGTTTCTTTTAAACTGAGACGATCAAATATCTCGAAAAATAGCCACTCTACGGAAAAAATGTCCATAATCAAAATTTAATCATACCGCGGGGGAAATACATTAGTGCAAAAAAAAATAGTCCCCCACTCCCCGCTTTGTAGGTGGGGCGGGGGTAACTTTTAAACTAAGATAGGAAGCCATATTTTTTATTGCAGATACGGATTCTACGACTAAAAGTACGTATGATTTGAATGAAATATTTTGTTCGGTTCATGATAGATGGCGTTGTAAACGACTAAATTCAATTTTACAATTTCTCCTTCTTAGAACACACGCATTCGATTCTGCAATACGTTTGAAATAAAAAACATCACGTTTTCATTGGAAATACTCGAAATTCGCCATCAAAACAATTTATTCAGTTTTGTAAATCACATTTAACGTTTGTGTTATTTCTTATCTTCATGTTTTTCGTAATTGCAAAATAAACGATAAAATACTTTAGAATGGAGCGTTTAACTGTGCCAGAGAAAATTGAAATGGTTCTGGTTTATGGAGAAGCTGGCAGAAATCTTGAAAATGCTGTTGCTATTTACGCTCAACGTTTTCCGGATAGGATTCGTTCACGTGCTTCATTTGGCCGTACTATCAAACAATTTATTACTGATGAGAAAATAATGAAATTGCTGTATTGGCAGCAGTGGCTCATAATCCTCATGTTAGTACACGAGCAATAGTTCGCGATTCCGGATTGTCCCTCACCAGTGTTTGGAAAATTTTAAAACGGCACAAGTATCATCCATATCATGTGTCTTTACACCAAGATCTTCATGGCACTGATTTCCAAAATCGGGTAACTTTGTGTCAATGGGCACGTGAACAAATACAACAAAACCCCAATTTTGTTCGTTGCGTAATGTTCTCTGACGAATCGTCTTTTACAAACCATGGAACGGTTAATCGACACAACATGCATTATTGGAGTATCAAGTTGAACATCAGCGTCCTTGGACTGTCAACGTGTGGTGTGGAATAATTGGCAACAAACTCATAGGCCCCCACATTATTGAAGGCAACTTGAATGGTCAAATGTACCGAAACATTTCGGAAAATGAACTGCCAATATTACTTGAAAATTTGAGCTTAGAAGTGAGACGGAACATGTGGTTTCAACATGATGGTTGTCCTGCACACTATTCGGTGGTGGCACGTGAAATACTTGATCGTGATTTGAATGGTTGCTGGATTGGTAGAGCTGGTCCGGTAAATTGGCCTGCCAGATCACCAGATCTTACTTCGCCAGATTTCTTTTTGTGGGACTATCTCAAAGACAAAGTTTACAAACAAGAACCAACAACACGTGAGAACATGATTGAGCGAATCAGAAATGCGTGTGCTGAAATTCAACCAGACACACTTCTCAGTTGTGTACACTCATTTGAAATGCGTATTAATAAGTGTATTGAAGTCGCAGGCCATCATTTTGAACACTTATTTTAAGCTAAAATTATTTTATTCACCTGCCATTTACATTAATAAATTGTTTTGATGACGAATTTCGAGTATTTCCAATGAAAACGTGATGTTTTTTATTTCAAACGTATTACAGAATCGAATGCGTTGGTTCTAAGAAGGAGAAATTGAAAAAATTGAATTTCGTCGATTACAACGCCATCTATCATGAACCGAACAAAATATTTCATTCAAATCATACGTACTTTTAGTCGTAGAATCCGTATCTGCAATAAAAAATATGGCTTCCTATCTTAGTTTAAAAGTTACCCCCGCCCCACCTACAAAGGGGGGGGGGGTGGGGGACTATTTTTTTTGCACTAATGTATTATTTTTTGTATACAATACAAAGCGGAGTGGCTATTTTTCGAGATATTTGATCGTCTCAGTTTAAAAGAAACACCCGGTATACAGTTACCTATTTTGCATTAGATACAATTTACATACTAACCCTTTGTACAATACTTACCTATTTGCTTATATATAATATTTATTTCTTGTTCATGTTCATTATGTACTATTTATTTATTAATTTGTTTGTATGTACGAGTATATTATGTAATTTTGTTATATATCTCTCATTTGTAAAATGGGAGATATATAACAAAATTACATAATATCTCTTTTATAATTTATCTCTCACCTCTTTTTTTGTTTTTTCCACTTTTATTATTAATTGTAACTCAATTTACTGTGACTTAAAATAAATTTCAACTCTCTATGGATCGAGACGGGTTGACCACACTGGTCACCGCTAAAACAGAAAAGATCGCATACCAATGGCACGGTATACACGGTTGTCCGAGAGAAAAATGGGTCAAAAACAGGAATTAAATGTTTTCTCACGATCAACCACTCATCTTTTTGCTATATAAGCATAAATACCGAGCATTTAAAGTTTGTTTCTCAATATTTAATTCTTAAACTACATTAGGTGGGATGAAAAATGCAATTCCTCATTTTTTTCTTATCACAAAGCAAGGTTAACCATATTTTACATAAGAAAATTAATTGCATTTATCATGTGCAGAGAGATGAAATGGAAAGAGAATAAATGTTTATGTTTATTCATTTGTAGCACGAAGCGAAGATGGTATCTTCAAGGCTGGCGGAATTATTACAGTAGATTTATGCTTATTCGATTCGAGTTCCAATTCAAAATACGAGTAGCATACAGACAAATGTGCAAAATCGGCATGATGTTTCCATTATTTAGAAGACGTTGGAGATGTTATCACCAAGGTCATGCCGACATGATTATTTAGAATGCAGTTGGGATGGATTGTTAACGAAATGAGGCCCACGTATATTACATTGTGGGGAAGACCCAATTCCTGAGATGAAAAGAGATTTCATGCTCTGTTTAGAGGGGACCAATGGAAGTTAATCAGTTTGTGGTAGCCCAACGCGGTGGACGCCACACAACATGAGATAATCTCAAAGATGGGCAACTTAAGTTTGGGAAATTCCGTTGAATAATATTTTCAAGCAGAAGCCTTAAGAGTCGACCAAGCAAGTTCTATGGGGTTTCACATTGGACTGTACGGATCTAATCTTAATAACCTACGATGATTGATGAATTCACTTTCAAGAAACATATCTTCAATAGACATGGTCTAGACTTCATTACGACTGGTAATTGATATTTAGTCAGAGCATTGCGTAGGCAATTGCGTATGAACTCATTAGCTTGCGGGGTTTTAAATGCTTCTTTTCTTACTTCGTTTCAGGTTCCCTTCGAATATTTTTGATATATAAAAAGCATATGCCATGCTTGCTGTATAAGTTGCGTACATTTCTCTTTCATTTGCTTTAATGTTATTCTTGTATTTTGTTGAATACCTCGTCGCTGTTCAGCCACCTTCTGTCCATTAACCCACCTATATGAAGTTATCGTTTTCACTCCTAATGTTTTTAATATTATTCTTCCCTAACTACTACTAAGTTAAATAACGCTGATATATTCATAATTCACATAATATTCATCATTCGCTGAATGATGTACGCATTTATGTTTTCTCCGGTGGCGTTTCCAATTCCCGAATGTAATACACTTTGTACCCATGTGTCAGTTTTAAATAACCCAAGAACCCCATATTGCCATACACAGGCTTACAACGTACTGCCTTTGTATCAATACGTTGGACTATGAATCGCCTTGACATCTGTACGCTTCTTATTAGCCTCTTGCGGTATCTATACGGCAATGACTTATGTGATTTACACCTCTTCTTCTTTCTGCGAGGTGAGCATTTTGCATTTTTAGAAATATTGGTTTTTATTTTATTTTCTAATTTGATAGGTATACCGCCCTAGAGTTTAATTCCGAAATCTTATTACTTGATAAAGGTACAAGACTAGCAAATTCTCGCTGTGATGTAGATTACGGCACTACATTTTTCGAAAGATCTGCATCATCTTCTAAGATGCAGATTGACGATGAGCTGTTTAATGTTATTTCAGTCGAATCACATACGCCATTTGAATTTACCGCCAATTGTAACGTTATTTTTTATGCTTGTGGCGATATTATGGCACTTACACTGTTTACATAATTGATCCTCATCTCTCTCCGTGGGTATATACCAAGATTCAACTTCCTCCGTCTTGTGCACAGACGGTATCGTGTTTAATGTGTTCGTCCATGAATTTTCCAAACCAAGTCGGTTCCGTTCTAGTTCATGAACTAACCTTGTGTGTTGCAGACGTGTTCGTTCATCCCTAAAATAATTTTTTAGCGAAATCCTCAGGTGATGAATTTTGCGTAAGTGGAGGTTTTGGTTGATCTAACAAGCTTTGGAATCGTCAGAGATGATATCCAATAATATAATCGTCTGGCAGCCAAAATCATCTCACAACTTACCTCTTTTAAATGCAGTGGAGAACGGCACACCTTGAATGTGTAAAAGCTTTGTTGGCAAGACTGGCCATTGTTTGTGTATTTCGATATTCACATTCGATTAAAAACTCGCCATAGCTCAAGTGTTTTGCATCCTTCTAAAAAACAATAAACTACCTATATCTAAACAAACTAAACTAAACTAAAATAAAATAACGTTAAATCTAAACGTGATGCACCCACGATTTGTCCTGACCCATCGCCATGGGATGACATTACAATTTCCATTACTTGGGTTAAACAAGGAAAAGTCAAGAAAATTGAGAATCGAATTAAATTAGGAAAATATGAAATGACGATCTAATCCACCAGCAATGTCATTCCTATCTCCGTATATAACGGGAGTGAGACTCATTGTACTTGTAAAGCCATTTGATATTTCTTTAAATTACCCAGTAGACTTAGACACTCCTCTTGCTCTCTTATCATTCATTTATCATTCATCCTATACCTTAGGGGACGACCTAACCTGCGTGGCAGGTCGAACTGCGCTCATTCCACTCGGAACAACAACACGCTGGCTGATGTTGAGAATTTCCATGACCTTTCAAAACAAACTCATCTTGCTTACACCTATTCCATGCTCATCCACTAGCAGACAACTGAGTGTGGTCAACCTGATAAATCGTACCCTGGATGATACTAGCTTAGCGATTAGAAGACTGGCAACCCATCCCGAAAGCTGATAATTTTAAACAAAAACAGAAAGTACAGGAGAATTTTTGGAACTTTTAGTATTTTAACACATCATACTAACAATTACTGAATTTTAAATATTTTAGGAACAGGTTTTATATCACTAATCACTATATAATATATACCACTCTGTAATTATGATATCAATACATCTAATTTGAAAAATTGTGACGAACACCTCAAAAAAATATGGACTCTAAGGAATTTCTGGATTATTTTGGCAAATCATACCAAGTATTTTTGTTAACCTTTGCCTCTATGAGAATACCGTTGGAAGCAGTGATGCCTACATAATATTATGTAGGCCTCAATTAAATTGAAATTCACCAATTAGTGATTCTAGAATATTTTTGTTTTGGGCAAATTTTGGGCCCTACGGAGGGTTTAATTATGGTTAAGGCCAATCCGGTGCATGCCTCTACCTGTCACGCGCTTCTTGCAGTAATTGTTCCCACAGCTCAGTCGTACAGAGGGAAATGTGTAAAATAGGCATTATGTTTGCATTATTTAGATTTTGGAGATATTATCAACAAGGTCATAATACATTTTCGTTATTAATCTTGCAGGAGGTATACGGTTTAATATATTAAAACAAAACGATTAATCATGTGAGTTGTGCTCTGGAATGTGCATGGCACTAAGTTATCACCCTATGGTAATTTGGCAGTTCAATTTGGCTTCAATATCCAAGTCAACATTTCGTCTCATTCCACTTTTGAAACAAATTGGAAAATTCCTGCCCTTGAAGCACTGATTGTTAACAATTCAACTGGTACCAGAAAGCTATAAACATAATAGCATCCACTTGCATTTGATCTTTACAGTAACTAACTAATTAATCGAAAACCAGACAAAATAACAACCAGCGAAGTTTTCAACCATAATCAAGCGCTGTACCACATCCAGTGAAACTGAGTATCATCATGCAACATTCACAAAACAACCGTCCATAATGGATCACTTTCTTGATCAACAAGATACCGTTAGAGGAAAAATAACTCAATTAGAGAGCAATTACAACAAAGATTTAGATACGACCAAATATTTGGAAACGAAGATAGAATAATTGACCAACCAAATGGGACAGTGGTTAAAGCTTTGGTGTTTGGATCGGGAGGTACCGGGTTCGAATCCCGATAGGGGCAAGATGCAAGGGAAATTTTCATCAACAGATTACGATCTGTGATGAAATGGAACACATATATGACCCCCTGTCACAGTGCAAAACTCATAGGCCACCCCATCTTCCATGCCAGTATAGGCTGGCATGCAGCTATAACCGTACCTCCTCGAATTGGCCGACACTGGCGTAAAAGTAAGGACGGAAAAAGCAAACCACGAAAGAGTTGGGAGAGCCTTGGCCCCAGAACGGATTGCAGAGATAAAAAAAAAAAATTGAACAATTGAAAACGCCATACACACAGACTTCGTAAAACGGATGAACAAGTTTACAACCTTGATCCACCAAACAATAAACATCTCCACATAGGAACCATAAAGAGTATTGTGGCGTCAACCGTCATAAAACTTATAGAATAAATGTGCCAGCGGTTAAACAATCCGACACCGCTAGTGCCAACGTGCCGCCTGGAGTTCATACCCGAAGGCCAAAAAAAGTCTTGGAAGAAAAACAAGGCAAGCATTACAATTTGCCGTACAGTACATGCAGCGTGCAATAAATCAAATAATTGATAGGCATGAACAGCTTTTTGTGTCGAGAACTCAGACGATGACCATGAGAATAGAGTACTATACAAGAGGGGATTATGAGGTAAATAAAATAATGAGCCTCAAAATCCAACCTGTCAAAGCATCCGAATTTGAATTACATTTAGTGGCTTTAGTATTTCAAAAACCCACTACACTGCTACCAGAACAACGGATATAAACCAACGGCTGGGGACATCTACACACAGCCTATAATACATGCATAGAAATGTTGCTTGGAGCGGATTATTATCCAAAGATCGTATTAAGCGAATCCAGAGAACATCCAGAGAATTAGATTGGATCGTGTTCGAAAACTTCAAAAGCGCAAGTATCCAACATCACCACATAAAATCTAAGATATTTTAGAACATCAGCTAAAGAGATTTTGGGAAAATGAAAAAGTCCACGTAGAACGGGAACCTACCATTTAAGAGCGACGATTTCATATTAGGCGAGTTAAGGAAAAAAGCTACAACACGCTGCCTTCAAGTGGAAAACCAGCTAACTAAAAAAACTAACTAAAAATCCAGGATCATATGATATAGAAATAAACCAACGTGATGATACAGGTAGAAACTATTTTCTACCACACCATGCAGAGTAATCAAAGATAATATCTCAACAACCAAGCTCAGAGTAGCCTTTGACGCTTCAGCAAAAACGCCCAACAATGCAACAATCATTCGTAGAGAGATATTGGTACGTTGGAGGAAACATAACTATCTGTTTTTAAGCTGACATAGAAAAAATGTTTAGACACTTACAAATCCGTTCCCCAGATCAAAGTTACCAGTTGACACTATAGAGAAATGACAAAGACACAACAAGCTGAAAACGTTCACGTACGGAACAGCCTCGGTTACATATCTAATAATAAGAGTCGTACGCCAACTAACTCAAGATGAAGGCGACAAATACCCAGCAGCAGAAACAGAAGTTCTTGAAAACTTTTATTATACGATAAAATAAACTATCATAATGCAAGCTTCAATCTGAGAAAATGGAGTAGCAACAACCAGAAGATATTAGGAAACATAGATACTGAGCATCGAAATGAAAACAACCACACAATCGAAATAGGGGAAACTATTAAAACTCTCGGCACCTTATTGAATCCTAGAGAATATATTTTTCAATTTAAAATCAAACTACTAAATATCGATGCACCTATACCAAAGAAAAAAGTACTATCTGAAACTTCCAAACTGTTTGACCTCAAAGGGTGGCTGGCACCGGTTATAATAAAAGCAAACATATTCATGCAACAACTATGGACATTAGGAACAGATTGGGACAAACAACTGTCCACTGAATTAAAAGTAAAATGGATTTGCTATGCTATCATCCAATTGTAGACGTTAGATAAAGTAAAGTTACAAACATGGTTAAGCCACAACACAGACAACAGAAGACAGATATGCAGCAGTAATTTTCTACAAATCTACTACAGCAGTAGTTTATTACAAACATCCAAAGCAAAGTAATTTTAATCACTGTTTAAATAAAAGTTGCACCCTTAAAATCCAAATTAACCATCCCTAGATTAGAATTATGCACAGCTATCAAAATTAATTAAGAAAACCAAACAACCGCCGGATATAAAAACAGAGCATTTAGCAGTAAATTAGAACTCTCATTAATGTCGCAATTTAATTTGATTGATCATGTGATGTTAGATCCCGCCTTCAGAGCAAATCGAAGTTCACAATTCAACTCATATATCGAAGCCATTAAAGAGTCAATTCAAAATCAACAAAGGAATCTAAGGGCAACAACTATCGAAGCAAACATGCAAGAGTTCATCACTACACAACATCTTATGTCATAATATGAATATTGTTGATAGCAGCAGCCATTAGGCACAGAAGAACAACTCAAATTACTACAGCAGGTTCACTTCCAGATCCGTAGCCAATCAGCAGCAACAACTAATAATCGGGTACATGTTACTAATTCAGCTGGAAATATCTTTTACTTGATTTTGATCTTTACGTTTAATCAAGTAATTACACTATATACACTGTATAAAATTTTCATAATAAAGCCAGAAGTTATAAGACCAGTCAAGATATCCCTTCTCATTCATAAAAAATATATTGTTTATAATTAGTGGACTAGCTCCGACCCACGGTAGACACACTAATCTCAAAACCAATACGCTGATCGAAACTATTCTTTCTGATCTGTTTTGATTTGGTGGTTGGTATCCACCGAGCTAACCGAGAGCTGTTAACGAACTTTGAACAAAATGTAAAGCCCAGATTTTTATTACCAAAAACAATTAGGTTAAAACGGGTGTATCACCAACATTATCACACCATATCATATCGTTCTCGCTTCGAATCTCATAATATACATAAAAAATATATGCGATAAAATCATAAAAAAACATTTTTTATTTATTTTCTTGTTCAAACACTTCAATTTCCCATTCATGGCGACAACAAAAATTCAATATTTCAAGTGATTACATTTCCCGCTTGAAATAACGTTTTCTTTTCGCCTTTCTATAACATTTTTCTTTAATATATTGATGATTATTATTTTTCGGCATTCTCAATCCAAGTGATAAAACGTAAGTATGCGTCTCACAAGGAACATATTTGTACACAAATAAAATAATTTCGGATGAACTTATTGATCGATCGAAAACCTATTTTTATCACACTTGAGACTTACACAGGTTCTAAATAAGTGTAATTAGAAAGGTAAAAACCTTATAAACCGTAGTGGTGATTTTTACGGTACACTTAGAACTACTGGTCCGTTGTGGTACCACTACATTTACCTCTATTCACTCGAAATCCACATGCACCTACTCACACCATGACAGTATACTATCTGCGCATTCTGAGCCTCATGATAGTCTGTAACCTGTAGAGGGTCTTAGTTGTGTTCATTAAGTCATTAATCGTAATCGATGAGAAAATGACTTTTTATATTGTGCCTATGGTGAGATGCTCAGTGCCGTCGATTATTTTTTATAAATTTATTTTATTTATTATTCCGTCCACGATTTAAATATTTTAATACAATGGAACATTCGCCGAAGTTTTGCGATGCAGGTTCCGAGGCCATCCTACATAGATATTTACATAAGAAGTAGGTAAGAATGTTTTAAGACCGTGGCATTAGAAGTACTCTTAGATTCATCCTTAACGTATGTTCCCACACTACATTTTAATTAAAAAAGCACTAATATCAAGATAAGTGTAATTAAGCCAATTAATAATTTCGCATTTTATATAAACATTTTATAGCAATAGCAAAAGCACTATAAAATACAATAACCATAATTAAATTTAAACACGATAATTTTCAAAAACTCGTAATCATCCTGTAAAAATCAAAAATTAAACAATTTTAGTGTGTAGTTCTAGTTAAGTTATACAGATTTGGGGGTTGTTCGATGGCGAAATATTTTTAAACAAAATCCTTTATAAACATATAATTGAATCTTTACTGCCATTAGTCACGCATTTCGAAATAATTAATAATTCTGTCACCAATAGAAACCCAAACAACTTTCCATTTTTTCATTGTGTATGTGTGTAAAAACAGCAGCAATAACAACATAAACGACTTTCTTATCGTAATCGTAAAAAGTAGTTTTGTGATTATGATTTTATATTTTTTTTATAGTTTTTTAAGCGAAATGTTACAAGGATTGTATAATAAAAAAATAAAAGTTCTAGACATTTTATTTTTTTATTGTCTTCGTTTAGCATAATAATAATACGATTGAATATTTAAGCACACGACGAGCAATGAGTGCCGATGATCATATTTCTGACATAAAATATGGAGCGACTTGGATTTTCGTATTCTATTTTGTTGAATTTAATCGTTTTATCTCTATTAGTTGCAAAAACCCATAATTCCTAAAAATAAAAAAATTTAAGTACAGATGCCAAAGGATAGATGGCTATTTTCTCTATAGCATTATAACCAGGAAAACGCATACAAATGAATTCCCCTTGTAAAATTGATTTCAAAAGAACCACACTCCCCCACGCAGAGATGATATTGGCCATAAATCAAAAGTACTAAATTTTTGACGAATTTTCGAGTACTGAATCAAAATATCATTTTCCAGGACTGTAGTCGCAATATTATTTAATGCATTCTTATACACAGCAGAGATAGGTTACAGCGATATACAGCGAGTTAAATCAATATTAATAATCTTGACCATGTGCACGTCAAGCAGGTCTTGATAATCTATCGTAATGTTAGGTAATTTAGATTCTATGGGTTTATTTCAGTGTAAGCCATGAACAACCCACTACCTCATTTTAAAAAAAGTTCCTGAAAAAATTTCAGGAAACGTATTAAACTGCGCCAATCGTAACGCTCGATTTTACTCCGCATTTTTCAGTTTCCTAGTTTTCTCCTGCCACTGCAGTCATTTAAGTAAATGTATTTGCTGCTTGGTAATTAAACCTTTTTATTGCTTCATGTTAAGAATCTTACCGGCTCAGCGGTCACAATGGAATATAACCCCTTTAAAGACATTGACTATTTTCTGATTAGACTAATTAGACATATGGCATATGGCAAGTAATTCTCTCTGTGCCTGAATCGAGCAAAACCAGTGGTATCTGGTTAGACCAGAACTTTTAGAATGCAAACCTCCGACACCAACAATTTTAATCGAAAGAAACAAATTTAGTGACCGTTCAGACGAGTGCCAAGAGACCCGAATTTGATGTGAATATTTTCAATAACGGATAGTTAATATTGAGGACTTTCGCTATTGTGTATTGGCCCTGTGTGTGCTGTTGCCGTCCGATTTATAAAGCTAAACATTTTATTTTTGAAATGAGGAAATGAGATAAAGCTACTCGAGACCACTTAAGGACTAGACATAGACATTAAAAGTATTTAATTAATCAATTATTCGAGAAGAAAATTTGCAGAGAATAAATAAATTTAAATTTTAAATTTATTATCGATATTTGGACTTGTTAAGTCAGAAACTTCCATAAGAAAGAGTTGCATTTCGCATGGGGCCATTGTAAAAATTTACACTTGGCTCAACAAATTAAACTTCATTAGTAGCTTTGATCATAAAATTGATAAGAGATCTTAATCATAGGAATTAGAGTTGTAGAACGCCCTGATCTCTAGATGAAACAAAATGGATTGCGTTATTGTTATTCTTTGCTTCTACAAAAGTTGTATTTTCGCAAACGTACTAAAAATCACTCGAAAGTATCGCGTACTTTTCATAAAACCAAAGTATCGTATAAAGTATTATAGTATCGATAATATCATCCTTGGTGGTTTTCTTAAAGACCAGTTTTGTGGTGCACAGAACAGAAATTCTGCGGTGATGGGAATGCTCTAGTTTTGGTTGCAACAGGTTGCACCATCCCATGTTATTGAGATCTAGGTAATTTTCCCAATTCCTGGACACTCTTATATTCCTCCCGACAGAATGTTGGCCCAGCTCGAAAAAATAGTAAAAACTGAAGAAAGAATAATAAAGTCAGAGGAATATCTTGATATAAATTCGGAGCATGGACAAATTATTCGATTGGGATCCGCTACGTGTCCAGTAAATGATTAGAAATCAGGTTCCGCAAAATGCATTAAACCACCAGGCCAGTGGCACTTTAGATTTAGTAAAGCCAAACGGTTTATTCTCACCAAAATGTCTAATACGGTATTAATGGGAGGGGAACAAAATTCTAGATATGATTTTGGAATAGCTAAGTCGTTTCTTAAAAAGGAAAGTATATAGGACAAATATTGCCAAATAAAGTAAATGTCGGGGTTCCTGTGAAATCGGCTAAAATCTATGACGACACGAAACTCGTTAAAAAACATCTTGGTCAAAATTGGGAAGACATCGATGAACTCGGCTACTACAAATCTGTTCTTTTAAATAATGCAGTTAGTGAGGAAGTCGCTGAAATTCTGGATACGAACTGCTGCCATGATTCCGATCAAGATGGTTTAATGGTGTAAACGTACAATTTATTATAATTTTATTATTTTGTTCTTATAGTGAATTGTTATACATGTATTATTTATTTTGTTAAACAAAAAACAGCAACTCCACAATAGATTGTTTCAAAAGTCATTAATTCCCGTAAAGCTACCTGCAAAACTCAACAATTCCAAAACATTTTAGGAAATTCATAATTTCCCAGTAGTAAACCAGAACAAAAAACATATTATGATAAGGTTCTATTAACAACCCAAGTCAAACAACCAGTCAAAATGTAGGTATATAAGGTAAGATAAATAAACGTTTTTCACAATTTACACAAAATAGCTTGAAACAGAGTTAGTGGTTTTCTTGTATTTTACCCATTCACGGTTAACTAAAGTTCACGTGTTTAAATTGACGTTGTGTAAGGTTTAAAACCCTGCTTGCACCTTCAGTTAGAGTAACTTTTATATTTTCTTAAGCAATTTTAGTCTAAAGGGATAGAACATATGAAAGATAACGACGCTTAAATTTCAGCATTTCCTGTAATGCATTCAATTCCAAAGACTGCTAGTTTGGCTAAAATTTCACTAAATTAACATTTATGTATTTTTTGGTTTATTAGTCGAAAATGCTGTCGGTTGATTTTTACACGAAAAAATTGAATATAAATTCACACACTGAAGTGAGGGCTACACTGAAACTTACTAAACGAAAGGAAGAAAAAAGCGATTATTTCTGTACTCACATTGAACATGACATTCACAATTAAAGATTAAAATCACAAACACAATTCCCAAGGTTTGAATTCAATGCGACCTTGCTACTAGTAAAGCTAGTAAATCAAATTCGTGAAACGAGACAATATGCCGAAGCAGAAACTTATTGTTATACAGACTCAACATTTGGTTTAAGGCGAATTAAAGGCTTTTTAAATAACTATAAAGCCTGCAAATTGATTGATAGCAAATCGCAAATAGAATGTCTGCAATAATAAAACGGCTTCCTCAAGCAGTAAGGCGTCACGTATACCATCTAAAGAAAACCTTGCAAATGTCGCCTCAACATGAATTACGTTAGAGGGACGTACGAATTGTGAACTTTGGTGAAATGAACCAACATTCATACGCTTAAGTAAAACAAGATAGCCTGAAGATATTGAGTCTGACATGAGCGCCGAATTTAAACTCATTCTACCGCATTAAACGTAAGAATGTAGCTTAACTATTTTCGAGAACATTAGAATGTCAAAAATTAATTAGGGTCATAGCTATACTTAGAGATGAAATGAAAAAATATCAGCAATGTTGGATATTAATGATGTTGAATTTAAAGAAGCAAATTAAAAATCGCAATTAAGATGATGCAGAAAACTTCAACGAAGAAATCACCCGCTTAACTGAATCCAAGTAAGGATTACTTTTGACATATTGTAAGCGTTTGAGCTTCAATGCTCGGCTTAATTGCATCAATTGTTGGTGACAAAGTTCTCCATTAATGGTTTCGTTAGACTGGAGTAGCTTATAGTAGATCACTCCCAACTGATCAGACCAGATGCACAGCATTGGCTTCTTGCCATAAATATTCGGTCTGACGGATGAAGTTGATGCATGACCGGACTTCGGGTCAACCTCACAATTATCTGCGCTTTTCGGTTGTCATAGTGGATCCACTTTTCGTCCCCCGTCACGATTCGATGGAAAATCCCTTTCGATTTTGCCTTTGCAACAGTTGTTCGCACGTCGTGGAGAAACGGCTTTCGAAGTCTCTTGGCTTGAGTTCATGCGGAACCCAATTTTCTTATTTTTGCACCATATCCACGGTCTTGAAACGGTTTTGAATCGCTTGTTGAGTCACTTTCAGCGAGCTAAATAATGCCTGCAACTCAGCATTTTGAAACTTTACTAGTTTCTTTTCACGTTCTTTGTCACTGATGTCAACATCACCGATGTCCATCAGCTGCAATTTTTTTTAAATTAAAACAAAAAAGCAGCGCTTGCTACGCAAAATAAGCAAAAACTGAGTGGATATCTCACACACAACTTGTTTTATTTACATTTAAACATCGAGCGTCTTTATTGAAGGACCCTTTATATGCATACACGTACCATAGATACTCCAGTGCAATGGATTGTGATTTGTTTTACTTTTTTATTTAATTATATAACCTTAATTATTAAAGGTTGATAATGAGACATTAATTTACTTTGTAAATAATTTAACTTTATGGCTAATTAATTATTTATTTTTATTTTTATTATTTATATTTGGAAAATTATAATTATAATTATTAAAAAAGTTTATTATTTGAAATGATAAAATTTGCAACTCTTTTGAGTATTTGTCTTTAACTGTATATGGAAGCTAATAGTGCAGCAAATATTTTGCGTGAGTCAAAGGGTTAAAAGAGAAATTTTCAATGAAAACTCGGTAGTAACTTCTCGTCGATATATTTTTTGTAAGAAAAAGCTTTCGGCCTGATAATCTACTATTTTGTATTCATTCAAACATCAATTATGATAACCACTTAAAGTGTCCTATTGTCCTCCTGCAAGAAGTCCATTGCCTAGAGACGCTTCTGGCAGCAATGCAATATGAAAGCAATCTGTAGTGACTGATATCTTACATTAATGTAACGGTTGATGCCCCTACCACTTGCCTTTACTGAAAATATTATATTTCTCATACATTACACACTGACACCAAACCAACCGATTACCTAACGCTAATATTCTTCTCCATTTACACCGAACTGTATAGGTTTCGTATATTTGCTATACCATATACATACGAGTATACATAATCATATCGATTTAAAATTCAACGATGATCTCATTTCATCTCATCATATCCATAATATACCATGAATAATACATTTCCATTTTCCAACTAATGACTGGAAAAATTTCTTCTATATACGTACGTACATATATGGCGTACATGTATATGAAGAAAAATCCCATTTAACCCCGTTTCTAATGTAGCGAGACATGATTCAGTTTAGTTTAATCGTAAACCAATATTTAATTATGAGTACATTAATTTGTTGTTGTGCCAAACAATTATATATCCTAGAATCTCGCTAGAAAGTTGGTCCTTGGAAAAATATAATGCGTCATGTATGAGAATATAAAGTGTAAATTTTTAAAAGTGAAAATTAATTTAGGATGGGTGGCGGAACGACGCGCACATAACTAACAATTTTCTTAAAGTTGGTAAAAAATATGTTTTCATCAGATAAACAGATTTTCTTGTTAATTTAACAATTTCATTAAAATTATGTTCTTAAAATATAGAAGAAAATTAAGTTTTATTTTATTTTGAGTAATTTTAAGGCAAAATTCAATTATACAAATTTTTCTCTTCGGCTTTTCTTTCTTTTAATTTCCTTCGTTCGCTTGGTGCGGTTGCCACAAAACCATATTTTCAACTTTAATCAAAAAATAGTAAAGTAGCAATGTTACAAAAATAAAAAACTGAAACTTTTCCTTCAATTTTCTTTGTGTTTTCCACAAATTTTCCTCCACTTCAATATTTATATACATTTATATAAAATAACACAGTTTATGTACGTGTAATCATTTATTGTTTTTAACTTTCCCAATCTTTATTGAAACAATAAAAAAATGAAACATTTATTAAACAGAAGGGTTGGAACCTGTAGTACTAAATACAATATAATAGTGAAAATTGCAATAAACCGGGAATTTTTTTTATAACATTTTGTTATAATTGTAAAAAACCGTGGGTATCGCAGAATCTATTTAATTTGTGTGTGTGTGTGTGTAATACACTGGTATAGAAAATATAGCGGAAATTGTAATCCAGAATTTGTGTTTGGCTGGGAAATTATGGAGTCGGGAAAATGATTACAAAATTACAACTAATAATAGAATTTTGTGTTTCTGTTAGAGTGAAGTAGTGCAAGAGTGGTAGGTGCACACGATAATGTTGATGAAGTGCGGGAGATAATAATTTATTGTTGTAATTTTTTTGGAATTTTTGGAAAACTGAGGAATTTTTCATGTTTGACAGTGTATTGCTGTTTAGGGGGCGATATTTGTATTGTGTTTAGTGCGGAAAATTTATTACAATGAATAGAAAACATGAAATTAATGGATGTAATGAATGTCTATTATATACACAATAATGTCCTTTTGTACAACAACAAATGTTTATTGATGATTTATTTTTCAAGGGATTTCGTCAATACTATCAAATTATACAAATTTTTTTTATAAACGTTAACGTAAATATATGAACTTACTTAAGCAGAATCGATTTTTTGGGGCCAGTCAATAGACTGTGTGAAATTAAAATCGGCTTGGAACTTTAACATTTAGTTTTCTAAAGGCAAGGTAAGGTAGATCACAGTTTCTTGAAAGCACCAAGTTGTCTGTTCCAACATTGAAAGAATTCAACAGATACTTCTGGAAGAAAAAGCCCGATTATCTTAAGACTTAAATAACAAAGCCTTTTGCCCATGTTTATTGACTTGTTTTTTAAAATTCTCTGATTTATAGATTTTAGGAAGTAAGAAAAATCTTGTTCCACATTGAAGTCAATCTACGGAAAATGTGGAAAAAATGACTTATAGCGAGATCTGCATTATAAGCTTCAAATGTAAATATATACGTTACCTATTGGGGTAATCCACTTAAATCCACCGAAACATTTCGGCTCGGTGAGTAATTTGCTAATAGCAGTCTATGAAAGAGCGATGGACTCAATTAAACCTTAAAAACGTCAAAGACACAGCGCGAGACTCCAAATTCTCTAAATCCAACTATTTCAATAATTCGCTACCAATTGTGAAAAATTCGCTTTTAAACTCGAATGTAGATGTTCATCTTGTAACATCACATTTAATGACAGATTTAATTATTTTCAAAACAGATCAATCAATTCGTCGGTAGTTGAAAGCTGTTAACTTCTAAAAAAACCCACTATTGTAAATATAGATGATGAGGAAGATAAAATCAATTTCATGATCATTTTATATTCAGCGTGCTGGACCTTCAAGGGTAACGTTCCATAATCTGACCGTAAATAAAATTTTAACCATTGACATATTTATGAAAGTAATTCACGCATTCTACTATACCTAATAAGTGACGCTCTATCCGATTTCGATAGTATTTGAGTAATTCTGAGACGCTTCTCTTGACTTGATGTGGAAGAAAATTATCTGTACCATGACCATACAGAACCGCAATATGTTTCTATAGTACTACCTGGCAAAAATGAAAGTTCAGCTGAAATAAAAAAAACACTTTCACTAAGCTTTGACCATTTACCAGCATCTTGAAATTCAACTCTGACATTGTCCCGAATGCACTCGTCCTTTAATTATGTAAAACGCGGATAAGAATCTCCGATTAACCATTTCAAAATCTACAAGCTAAAGCACATTGCTAACCATATAGTAAAAAATTGCGAGTTGAGTTTTTTTTGTTTTCTAGTTTCACCAGCAATTAAATTTTTATAGCGAACTGAAAACTAGAAATTTAGTGTGTTGAATGCACTGCTTTTGGTATGATGAGAAGAACCACCATTTCATAAAATTATGTCTATTCATTACGTGTACCTTCCTCTTGCTAAAACATCCAATTTCAATTGTGTTTGCAAAGAAGTCAAATACAATTTGACGCATCGCCGCGTTGATAGAAGCTGTATATTAAGCTGTATATTATGCCGGATCAAGAGTTACTACAGTATTAAAAATATTTTAATTGTGTTTAATATGTTTCAAATCAATCCGCGCATCACTATAATATGCGATGCACAATCGGTACTCGTGAACGGGCCAACTAGAGACAGTCGAATTTTTGATTGCATATTCGACATCGATAACTGACATGATGGCTTGGTTAAAACATAGGAGTCCAAGTGCCAGATAGAGCGTAGTCATAGATTCATACTTCCTCGTGGTGTTTTCTGGGTAACTCTAAATGAATCAAGCGGTGTAGTGGAGACGAGCACTCTCTATATAAATGTGTTAAAGGTAGGACGGCATGCCTTAAGATACTTTAAAAGTATGTGACTCACATACGTAACAAGCGAGTTGAGCGGCAGATTTACAACTTTCTCTCATAAAAACGGGTAAGTTATGAACCCTACACAAAGACCTCGAATTACCATATTGGACTCAACAAACAAGTCCTCGAAAATTGTTCACGGACGACGCTGTAAAACTGGGATTCCATGTTCCCAGTGCTTAGAATTTTATGACTTAGATATCTCCAAAACCTTTCAAACCAAACAAAGATTTACACATTAGACGTACTTGCACTGCAAGAGCTTAGGTGGTCTGGAGTGGTGTCATGCCAGCAATGGTTACGCTCTTTACTTGACTTTCTCATTCATATCGGCCCGTGAAGCAAAATATCATCGACTTCCGCCCTATCAATATGCGAATAAAAAATTTAACATCACGATCGCTAATGTACATTGCCCCACCGGTTTGTCAAGTTGGAGGAAGTTTTCAATAACATACACACAACGAAATTAAAACAATCGTGAGTGCTTTGAAGCAAAAACCGGTAGGAGTAAGAAAAATACATCTCACATCGGTCCTAACAGGTTGCTCCTTACCTCAATTTGGAAGCATCAAGTACGTTTTTTCCACATAAGAGAATTCACAGAGTAATGTGGAGATCGCACGATGGAAGAATGGAAAACTAAATCGATCACGTCATGGTCTCCAAGAGACACTCCATCAGCATATCCAATGTTAGATCATACAGAGAAGCCGACATGGGCAGCGATCATTTGTCATATTCAAATATAAGTATAAACTGTCATCTACATTCAATAGACAAACACAAAAGACCGTTGGATGGAATTTCGATGCATCACTGCAGAGTTACCAATCAGCTGTTACTGACTACCGCAGCGTAAAATACTATCGGAAGAACACCACCGAGATTTTTTTGATTCATCAAAAGAAGCGTGAACATACGCGATCGTGCATCGAAAACATCAGCTTTTAAGCGGAATAAGAAAATTCAAGGGACTATTTTGCCTGCGTGAGGAATCAAAGTAATTGCGCTCGCATACTGGCTTTCCTGACCTCTCACGACTGTAGAATGTTATTAACTTTCGAAAGAAAAGTCATTTGTTCCAACTTTCACCCAATTAAAGTTGCGAAAAAAGAATATCGGATTGGTATAAACCACGAGATAAATCAACAAAGCAAGGTCCCCACAACAACTTATGATTGAAGTGTTTCAACAACAACCAGCAGGTGTTTGTCGAGACGGATGGAGAACTACAATGCAGGAGGCAAAATCCCTTCATGGAATGTGAAAGCTGGAGATAGAGAGAGATCCAGTCTATGTGACAGACACCAGATCCTTCTCTATTCGTACGATTTTTATGAATTTTCGAATAAGTCCATGAACTTTGCAATGATTACAATATACCTAAACAAACACCTATGCAGAAAGTTTGAAAGTATTTCATCTCATTTATATGCATTGCCAACCGTTATATTCTCGCAACAGCTTGGTTTTTTAATAGATCGTTAGCACTACTGTCGCACACACTTTTACAACTACGGAGAAAGGAAATTAGAATGAAGTGATTCTTCCAACTTCAATAAAGCTTTCGACAGCTATTACACAAAATCATCTCATTAAATTTCGAAGCACTTAGTTGTCCATCTTATTTTCTGATTTGCGTGAAATTATTATTACAATACGCAGCTTCCTTGAGCTTTTTGAAATAGTACCAAGGACAACAAACAATTTAATCACTCCAAGGTGACCTGTTTAACGATCATACACCCGGCGCTTTCAAAAAATATTATTTCCACCCTATCTACCAGGAAAATTAATAACAGTAACATTAAATTAACATTAAAAATAAAACAATATTGTTTTGGGGTTATGATGGTATTTTAGCTAAACGGAAATTTAGGTTACGACCTTAAAAATGAACTCTACACTTAAATGGCGCGTACATTAAAAGGTATATTATTTTAGGTATTAGGCCAGCTGTTGTTTCAAATTTTCAATAGTGCTGCACATCTTACTGTTTTTCTGGTTAATGATACCCTTTAAAAATTAAGAACGTTACGGAGTTTTGTATATAAGATACATAATTATTTATTATTGCTTTATACTAATATTTCGATGTGCTTCATAATAGAAGAAGGGGTTAAATTAAATAAAAATATTGTTAGCGAGTTTGTTTGTTTAAAGGGTACCGCCGAATCGAATAATTAAGCAAAAATTTGCCTCGGAATTTATTTTCAATTTATGGAATGATGAGATGGGGTATGTCAATGTCATCAGAAATACGGAGGGGATTTAAACTCCAAACGAATAGTCCTCATTTCAACTGTCTCATCAAAAGTTAGTACAGCCATTTAAAGTTCCTTTTATTTTTTGGTCTGAAATTTAAAGAAAAAAGTCACACGGAGCCATTTCTTGCGATTATGGAGGCTGGGACCTCATGGCAGTTTCGATTTCTGCAAAAAATGTACAAACTTAGGTGCATTATCGTGGTGCAAATCCCATGAATTGTCATGTTGTCGTTTGCAGACATCATTAGCGACTTCTCTCTTTGTGAACCGTTTCGTAATCGGCCACTCGGCATCTACAACGGCTTCACGGGCCCTCTTGGAACCACTCTTACTAAACTTTTCTAAACTTTGCGGAACTTTATTCCATTCTTATATCAAGATTTAATAAAAATTTTCTAATCCATTTTTTATACAAATTAATCGCCGGTCCTACCAAAACACATATAACCTTTATGACAGCTGACAACAGACTAAATATCCAATATGGCTTACACTGTACATACACTTTTCAGGCACGTTAACGAACACAACAACGAAAAACTCGTGCGAATTGGACTACTACAACGCGCGAAATTTCAAAATGTCTATACATCCGACCTATCTGATGGCTATAGTAGGAACAGGGCAAGTGATACAAGTGATAACCCCATCAGACTTACCCCTAACCTATAATCAAAATCTACCTATGATTATGGACTATGGAATTGGCATAGTCAGATTACTGTCCATGTTGCAAAATCTCGAATGATGGACGATTTTATCGTCAGAAGAAGGGGAAAAAAAAATTTCACCCCTATAACCCCATCAGACTTATCCCTAACCTATAATCAAAATCTACCTATGATTATGGACTATGGAATTCGCATAATCAGATTGGTGTCTATCTTGTTAAATCTATAACATCTATATAAAACAAATTTTTGAAAGTTGGCCGTATGCTGCTATATACACATGAAACAATAAATTAATATCGGTTAAATTGCAAATTGTATTTGTTGTTTGTTACGATACTTATGTTTGCGCGGCTGGTTAAGTAGGTTAGTCACTTTCGACTGCGATTATCGATTTTTCACTTTCGGCTGGCAACTTTCGGCTAACTTGAACAAGGTGGGCAAGTGGGTAACTTAAAAGTTACAGAATATTTTATGAATTTTTTTCGACAATTTCGGATTTTCTACTAAATTATACCACATTACTTCTTTTAAATGCTTTCAATTCTTTTAATGTAAGCGAAACAGAGTGATAAGGTTTGAATATCTTTAAATTCACCTGTCCATCGTTTAACAAATCCAAACATTGGATTCGCCGTTGCAATACATTTTTCAATATGCCTATTGAAACTGGCGTTTTCGGCAAAAATGTAACACCTAAATCCATAGGTAAAGAAGTAGTCTTTAAAGTAATTAAAGACATGAATGATTTTGCACTACTTAATATTTAAGTATAGTGAGTTTCGATCACACCACTCACTTAATCTATCTAAGTCTTCTTGATGTTTCTCCGTATCTAGCATTCCATTAATATTAAGAAAATATTTCACATCATCTGCAAATTTTAGCAATTTTGAGTTTTTGATATGCATTGCAGAACATCAATTTTCTTTAAGTTCGACACTGTTTCATTGTAACACGAAACAGAACTAAATAAATTCAATTGGTTTTCGATTCATTAATCAAATTCTACTGATTTAAGTGATACTGAAAAAATTAAATAAAACTGGAATTAAAAAATAGAAAGCCAAAACGGTTTCATAAAAAATACTTGTTATTTTAGTAAATGTTCAAAATGTCTCCCATTTAATTCTAAACACTTTTCTAATCGTCTTTACAAATTAATGTGAACTACCCTCAATTCAGTTTCTGACGTAATATTTCAGATTTATTTTAATTTCTTATTTGTTTCATTTTTTCTGCTGTGGTAGGGTGATCAAGCCATCGCTTTTCACAATAAATAAAAATCCATGAAGCCAGATGCAAGGTAATCGTGCGGGAAAAGAAGTAGGGCCACCTCTTCCAGTTGAATCTACTTTTCTTATCTTATTCACAACGAAATACTTCTAATTGGTTAAACCTTCCATTAAAAATTTGACAAGTTTTTCATTTTAAAGTGTTCCATAAGGAAATTGGTTCAATTAGGCAAAAACAAAATATTCCAACCCATACATATACACTCCACCGATTCAATAATTAACAGTACTCATCCAATGAGGATTCACGTCGCACCAATAATGTAGCTTCGTCTTTCCACATAACAAGTTGAAAGAAGTTTCAATTTCCTACAATTCGTTGCCTGGTTCAATGAATACCCGTAGCAATGGTGTGTGGTATGCGTGGAACTTGTTTTCTCTGAAAACGTGAGAGACGATTGTTTGTGATACTGCAGCTTGCAGATCTACAAATTTTTATCTTGAATCTCGCGACATCTCGTTGGAGTTTCTATAGTTTCGGTAGTGCGATACCTTTCTGCACATACTCTATTCGCATTCCGTTCATTTTGTCAACACTCGCCGTTTACCATCATCGTATCGAACACTTTTTTATTACTGTACAATGTCTTCCTAAGAATATCTTTTTATTGAGTTGTTTAGTTGCTGTTACAACTAAACAGTGTTAGAAGTTAGAGAGAATTGTTTGACTTAGTTTTTCTCATATCTTTGAAACCATATACTTAAGCGAGGCTATTTAGCGGGCTGACTCTTTCGGATGGCGCCGGGCTCGCCGTACACCCTTATTACATTTAACAAGACGGAAGGATAGGGTAGACATGTTTAATATGACCGAATTGACCCGGTTTCAGAGACCTACGAGTAAGTAGTTAATAGTTAGTAAATTTTTAGTTGAAAATGTAATATAAGGCGGTTAACACAAGGCAGCACAATTATTTTTGATTTTTATGGTAATAAAATAAAATAAAAAATAATATAATGTAAAAGTCACTTGTCCTTGCTAACCCTAATCTAATATAAATTTACTTATTTGTAAAAAATCAAAAAAATGACCAACCAATATCTGGTAATTCTAGAATCATAATTCTAGAATCTCCAATACCAATATGACGTAAAGATAATAATTCATTCTCAACCGGAATCAAATAAAACTATTAAGCTAATCAGGCATCTGTAAAATGACAGAATTAATAAGAAGTAACCAGTACAATTGTAAAACCCTTATTAGCCACAAATAATTTACCAATTCTAAAGAGAACACAAAATACAGTGTTGGAACAATACACCCCTATCCCCTTCCGACTTGCCAAAAATTTCGCCTGGGGTTATGATAACCTGTCTAATGGCCATAGTAGGAGCGATGGACAAGTGGGTAACACGAAAGTTATAAAACATTTTATTAATTCAGTTTCGAAAATTTCGGATTGTAATTTACATGTCAAAGTCTAGCAGATGTTTGCTGTAGTCTGATTATTTGGATTAGGTGTATCGAGTAATATATCTTTCGGCTATAAAATATTTTTTCTGTTGGAACAGCAAAGACACTATCTGAATTACCATTTTGACTGGACACTTTCGGCACATGTTCCATTACTTTATTTCTCATTCTTACACAATACCTCAACTAATTCTTTCTTCTCTAGACAGGTTCGTTTGGGCTCAGACTACAGGTTTTTGGTGAATACTTTTATTTATAAACCCAATTGACTTAGGCTATAGTTTTAAAGGTAATTGTGCCCTGTGTAGATTTTTAAAACCTCCCATCTCGTTTGAATAGCTTTTCTAGAGTCGTTTGACTTTATATGTTTGGGTTTGAATTACCAATTACGGTCATTTTCCCAGATTATATTTGATGCTTGTTATAGAAAGACCATCAAAAATATCAATGTCATTTCGAAGTGGCTTGTAAAGTGTTATGGGATACTTACGTTCTCCATATAGTTCGCCTAATCATACTTCTTACCTTACAAGTGTTGTGCGTCTACTCGTACTTCAGAATTGTCTACATGTTGGTGTCGAAAATAGCACAATCAATTCATTTTTGCGTAGACAATGTTGACAATTGGTAGACTATGTAGATAATTCGTAGACAATGCAGAATATTGTTAATTGTTATTGTTTTCCAATTGGAGTTTTCTGTATGAGGAAAAATAAATTCAATTTTTGCAACCGAAACAGGTGAGCTTAATACGTTTAAAATAATTTACCTTATTTAAACTTTATTTCAAATTTTTTATTAGTCATGTAATCTGTTTTTGTCATTAATAAAGGTTTACGCCACATATCACATAGTAATACTGGACAATTTGATATGACATGGTCATTCCTTTCCGCAAGTAAATTAATTTCGAAAAAGATTCGAACAACTTTTACTTTAGTTAAATAGTTAAAATAAATAAAAAGGTTAAATAGTTTATGTCAATTTAATTTTTGAAATCTTCCGTGTTAACTGACACCCAGTTCCAAAGCTAATTGCTATTATTCGACGACTATGCCCCAATTGTTTTGGTTATATTAGCTGTTTTTCTTGGTGTTTGATCTGATCCGGTTCAGTTCATGAAAATTTACATCTGGTTTTCCATATGAAATTTTAACTGATCCGGATCAATGGGTGTCATGAAATACAGCAAATAGTGTGGCGCCAGTACTTTCAGAAATCATTTACAGCTGATATCGAAAATCAGTATTTATTCATTTTAATTAAGTGAGTCTATTTACTAAATTTGTCCGTTGAATTTTCGGAAGTGTGTTGTCCTTCAATTCAAGTTTATAAGCAAATATAGGAGTGGTAATAGTAGCATGTACAGCCTAAAACATTTGTAAGCTCCTGTCTAGCGGCTAAAACCGCTCGACCGGCAGTGGAGTCCGCTTAAAAATCATCCGACAGAAGAGCTGTAGCGAACAATCAAAGTTTTATTGATTTATCAAAACAGCCAAAAAAATCACGCAAATGGCTAAGATAACCCTCATGTTTTCAGCATCACAGCCTGGTGGGGCAAGTAGTATCGGCCCGCGACATGAGATATTCGTATCATGTGACTTCTGTTGAAGTGCTCGGTCATGAACTGAGTTCTAGTTTCTTCTCTAGCTGTAGGAAGCGTTGAAGTGCTTATAGTCTCGAACTTCCTAAAGGGTTCAATTGTGTCCCCGTTATGAGCAGGTGTAGGCAGATCTCAAGTGGAAGTTACATGCACCCTCTTGGGTTCTGACTAGTGATTATTCGAAAGAGTAATTCATATTCGAATCTCACTATGTTCTTTCACTATTGAATAAGTGGTACCCATTTGTATTGGAACGGAAATCACACAGCCAAAATCGGTTTTTATAGTGTTTGGCTTGCTCTTTGACATTTGATGACTGACTAATTCACCATAAACATCAGCCTTTAATAAAATATCAATTGGAGCAGGCGTTTTGAATCTTGAATCGAAAGCAATCACAAATTTTGTTGGTTTTTGCTTGATTGGACGGACGTTCCGGGATATCCATCGTAGTTTTTGAAAACAAGTATGCTTCAATTTCTAAATGACATCACGGTGTTGGTTCACTTTTTTATGACTGAGTATGTATATGAGCGTGAGTATACGTTTATGAATGGCGAATTAGATTATGACACGGGACATACGAGAGTCCATTTGTGTGCTGAGTAGTGATGCACCGTACTTACGTCTCGAAGGATTCCCAATCCATAGTATGGATTATTTGTTGTTAGGTGGTTTCTTGAGTATTGTGATGGATTTGTGGAGTTGTACCTGCGTGCTTCAGCGTGTTTTTTTGTATAGAGCCTTATCCAAGAACGGTAAGCCTGGTCCGATTTTATAACGGGCCACTTGCTATAACATATTGCTCCAATAGTGTTGTTAGTCGTTTGACGGGCTTGTTTCTCGCAGCTGTTTCAAGGTTAGTCAATGTTAGTATTTTTTTCTATATTTACTGGTATATGATCAAAAACCATATAGATAATATTGCTACCGCATTCTCAGTCACCAGTCGGTGCTGGTGATCGGGCGTATGTAGTGGCGATATGTTTGTATCGTTCTCGACTCCTTCTTAGCTTAACTTCAATTAATGAGATTACAAGCAGATTACCTAGTCCGTAGATCAAGATGTGTTGACGAAGCATTAATTTAGTATTAGGCAGATTATGTTCTGTATAAATTACATATGCGGCCAGAGCTGCAATATGAAAAATATTGTAAGACTTACACGCCGAATATAATTAATAGCAATTCGCTCTGGTTCGTTTCCTCGCTAAAGTGTAGTCATCCCGAAAAATGATGTAAATATTGAACAAGTGTAGTCTCATCCCGAAAAATACACATGAAAAATGTAGACACATTGTTCATGAAAAAAGTGGTATTATTTTATTGCCATATTAGTCAGAATTTTAATAATATCAAACCAAATAATAATATAAATGTTAGATACATATAGTTAGATTTAAATGACAGAGGGCAATGGTTAATTTCATAAAGTAAAGTTATACTTAGACTTATTAATCGTTTTAAGACAAAATCTTAAATTTTCTAGAGCCGATACTAGAGATAAATATGTGTAGTAGCGTAAACGGCGATATAAGCCCTGGACATACCTAATTACCCCGGGCAAACCTTAGTTATTCTTTGTTACCCTAGTCAACACAGACGCAAAAGAACACTGGAAAAAAGAGGAGGGATACTTACTTATCATAATAGGATATGTTGTAAGCATCAAATTTGTGATTTCATTCTTGACATTACTGCCCTATTTGTCTTATTCCGGGGATCTTGGTCAATTTCGTTACACAGGTCTGTCTCTATGTATGTCTCTTTATACGTTTGATACGAGATTAAGATGAAATTGAAATCTCTTAAACATACTCTGTTGGATGGAAAATGTAGCGATTACCTTCTCGCGCGATGGCACTTGCTGTATTATTGGTTATGAATGACAAACATTTTCATGAATATATACGTAATTTAGAGGTTTACTGTACTGGAGATTGCCCGATTCACAGAGATGTTCTGGGGTCTCATCTACATGGTTAGTTAGCTACTGGCCTGTTCCTTTAATAAAAAGTAGTGGCATGTCAGTACAGAAACAAGGAAACTTTTGTTATTGACTATGAATGACAAACATTTTTATGAATTTATACGTAAGAGATTTAAAGTAAATAAACTAAATTACGTATAAGTTCACAAAAAATGTTTGTCCTTCATAGCCAATAACAAAAGCTTCCTTGTCTCCGTATTGGCATGCCACTACTTTTTAGTAAAGGCGCAGGTTATTAGGTAACTAACCGCGTAGACGAGAACATGTCGATTTAAAATTATTTAGGAAAGAAATTATAAAGAAAATTTAAGATTTTGTCTTAATACGATTAACAAATATTTATAAAACTATATGTTATCGCCGTGATAGGCGCCTGTGTTGCCCAGGGTAATTAGGTATGACCAGGACCTATATTGCCGTATTCGCCACTACACATATTTATCTCTAGTATCGGCTCTAGAAAATTTAAGATTTTGTCTTAATACGATTAATAAGTCTATGTATAACTTTACTTTATGAAATTAACCATTGCCCTCTGTCATTTAAATCTAATTAACTGATATTATTAAAATTCTAATAAAATAATACCACTTTTTTCATGAACAATGTGTCTACATTTTTCATATGTATTTTTCGGGATGAGACTACACTTTTTCAATATTTACATCATTTCTCGGGATGGCTACACTTTAGCGAGGAAACGAACCAAAAAATTCAGGATGATTTTTCGGGCCAACTTCAACGACTTCTCTAAGCCGGATGTAAATCAATGTTTTCCATGCGATTTATGATAAAGTAGATAAAGTTTCGATTGTACACTATGGCTTATTATATCTTGTCAGTTCTGATGTAATCCACTTCGGCTAAGTCATTCATCAGTATATCCGTAAAATAGAGACAACAACGATAGATAGAGATAACGCAGATCGACTTTAAATCCAGCTACATAACAAAATCCCTTTGCATTGCACCAAAACGTTTCGTACACCTTTGAAAGGAATACTGTATACTGTATACATGTTGATTGTCAAGTTTAACGTCATTTTTTATTTAACACGGATGGTATAGATTTGATTTTACCAATGTTAGCTGTGATTAAACTTTCCTTCCATTTTTGTCTCAGAAATTGAGGTTTACATTTGGCCGAAAAATTCATCAATTTATAATCGATCGACGATTAGTTTTCCTGTTTCTTTTTGACTAGGAAGTTATATTGCTCGAAATATCCAGGAAGTCTTCAAATTTTCACATTTATTAAGGGTGGTATATTGACATTTTGATGGCTCTGCCTTTAGTGTTTATAGTTGTTTATTCTTTTTAACATAGGCGTCCGTATTTATTTTTTTAGGTACTAAAACAGATAAAGCATATTGAAATACAAATTTTTCCGACTATTTCGTTTTCCGTTTTACATACATGTATCTCTGTACAGTACTCTACGAAAACTTCAAAAAAGTTAAAATTTTTCAAATCTTCGGTAAGAATGAAGCCTTCTATCTTAAAATGGTTCCATTTAACAATTAAATTTTGAACAATAACAGAAATAATAATTTTCGACATTGTCTACGACATTTTTTCAATTATCTACATACATTGTCTACACGTGTAGAGTATTAATAAAATACGCGGTGTAGACAATATGGCTCAGCACTGCTTCTTTTTAGGTATTTACAAGACGTCCTCTTTGAATTATACCTTTTTTGCTATTTTAAGTGTCACAATATATTACACAATATATTTTTAATAGTCAGTCCTTTTGATAACGGGCATTCAAAAACCTAAACCTAAAAAAACTGAAACTAATTGTGTATATGCAATATGAAATGTAAACAGTTCGTCGCCCGTTCTATTTATCCACTAGGGAACATTATTAAAATTATTTCGAAAATTGACTCTATACGCAATGTAGTACAACTCGTATAAACAATAAATTGATATAAATAATTAAATAAATAATCAATGTTCATTATTTATTTTAAATTTTGTGTTGTTAAATTATGCCTTAGGCTAAATATGAACTCGTATGTACATTAAAATATAAATGGCATTATTCCAAAATAAAGCAAGGCCCCCCTTCAATATCTTATTTATTGCACTGAATAAAACCGAACAATGTACACTCCTGTATACCTACTCGTGTATATTGCAGTGAATTCAATAATTATAATTAATTGAGTTTATTGTTTCAGATCCGAACGCAAGGATATGGTCATGTGTGTGTGTGTGTTTGTGTGTAAAAGTAATGCATGCGTAGTAAACACACAATACCTCGGAAACTTTATTTGTTTACACGTTTTTTGTATTAAATATCGGGGGGGGCTTTCTATATTTATAAATTTTATAACTTATATATAGCGGAGGGTTGGAATGCGGTTTTGTCGTATTAAGGATGGATGACATTTTAAAATGTCACTAAAACACTATAAATTTATGCTAATTTAGCTTTAAAAACTTTAATTTTTATTAATTTAAACAATAGGGTTATAAATCGTTTAACTAGCCAGATGGTAAACAGTAAAACACCGAGTGTCGTACCTATTGTATCGACTGAATATAATTCAAACATGCTTAAATGTATGGCAGGTGATTGTAAATGTTTTGCGCCTCTGTGACGAATTACGTATTCGATCCAGAACACGGCTGTGTCACGGCTGCTTAGTGGCCGGTCGCGATACAGCGTCGAGTATTCTTTCGCCTTTTGACGATATTTAGGATTTTCGAGTACCTCGTTCATCGCATTTGTTAACGTTTCCTCGGATAAATCTTCGTTTAGGAGTTTAATACCCCATTCCTCGTTTACAACGGTAATCGCGTTGTAAATTTGATCACCAAATATAGGTAATATAACTAGTGGTACCCCATGATATTTTGCCTCATTTATGCTTCCTAATCCACCATGTGTCACGAACAGTTTTAAATTTGGCTGTGCAAGTATATCGTCCTGTGGAAACCATTTCTTAATCATAATGTTCGATGGCACATTTTCTATTTCTAAATCAAATTTCCAAAGTACGTTTTGTTTAAACTTGCCAAGAGTTCGGATGATGTCCTGGATGTTTTGCGGTTCTAAATTATCACTTTTAATATTTGAACCCAAACTGAAATATATAACACCATTTTTATTCGAGTCAAACCAGTTTTGTACATCATGCGGTAGCCGGTCCGGTTTATCTTTCACTTGAATTCCGCCTATTTCGATAATACTTTGCACATAGGGGCGCACACCGTTTTGTGTAAAATAACAGTTTACTAGTCCCAAAGAAATATTTTTCTTCATTTCATCAAACGTTCGAAAATTTGTTAGGTGGCCAAATGTGAATTCATACTGTTCACGCATTCGTTTTTCTAGAAAATATGTCACGAATGCTTCCCCTGCGGCTAGTCCTAAATTGACTAATCGTTGTTTAAATGGCATACGAACTTCAGTGCTTTGTACAAAGTATGGTATATAAGACGCGCCAATTGGATTTCCTAGTAGATTATTAAAATGTTGAAATGGCCTGACGGTGTTCAGCAATATTATCGGACATTTGAAATGCTCAGCAATTCCGATTTGATAGTAATTAAAAAACATTCCAAGTATTAGTAGATCAAATTCATCTTCAGCAATTATTTTTTGAAACTCTGGCGAATAGTAGGTATAGTTTGCAACGTCTATAGATAAATTAAGTGTGGTTGCCAACATGCTGAATGATGTTGGTGCTTTTGTGATTTCCGACATAATTTCTTAGGGGGGAACAAATTAAATTTATTCTTTAAACTTTTACTCATATTTCTGTATAGCATACCTTTATGACGAGGTGTTGGTTCGACCACAATATCACGATAATTTTTCGCCGTATGTTTTGCTGAAAACGAACTAACTACAGTAACGTTATGTCCACGAGCGGCTAATTCACCCATTAAACTGTGTCCAATCACTAGGTATGATGGCGACGTGGAAGGGAAAAACATTAAAATGTTGGCTCCGTATATCACATTCACTTGAAGTGTGGCTAATAGCAAACATATTTTTGTTAACATTTTTGTGCGACTGCAATTAAACGGTGCTATCAAAACAACTAACCGAGTTCGCTCTCAATTGGTGTAGTTAAATAATGCTAATCTTATCAGTTACTATTTTGTGATGATGAATTACATTTAGTAGTCGAAATTTTTAATTGAAACTCGAGCCTAATTATGAGTAACACGTTAAGTCATATTATAGTATCTTATCAAAGCTTTGATAATATGTTTTGATGATAAGATGGACATATGTTACGCAATCGTTAAAGTGTCAAAACTGAGAATGTGTCATTCAACTCGATATTTGCTTTGTAGACGGTGATACAATTCTTATTTTGCGAATCACCAACATTTGTATTGCTTATATTATGAATTGATCTCGGTGTAATTTTGACTCAATATTTTTGCACACGAAATCCGATACAACCCATACCATCTCTGCACTTTAAATTTAAAATCAGGATATCATATTGATTTGAAAAAGTACCCTTATAAGTTTTATGCTTCCTCTATATAAGAAAAATAAATATGTTGATACAAAAAAGGACTTTAGAAAGGATATGGTACATAAGTATCGTATAAATAACAACAACAAAATGATATCAATATAAGAAGGCTTACGGAATATAGAAATGTAAAATCAAAGATTTAGTTTAATTTATTATTTTGATCGGGCCACTTAACTGGTCTCGATTATAGACACGGATGGTGTAAAAAATGGAAAACCAGCCCAATACAAATTTCATCACTTACACACCAAATTTAAAACTTTCTAAGCCAAAAAGAAAAGTGCTAAAAAACCGAAATATTTTAGAAAATATTTTCTCACCCCTCGCACAGTAGCAAATACACCATCGGAATGTGTAATGTGGAATGAGTAATTGAAAAATGCAATGAAAATAAATTTAGTTAGAGAAATGAAAATATTTTTCTTTAAATTCTATGTAATGGATGTGAACACAGCACAGAAATGAAAAAGTGCAATCCTTTAGCTTTTAATCCCCTTCCATTTCATGTATATTTTATGGTTTATGGTGTTTTTCCCTTCTCCGCCTAGCATTCAAAGCTATTACAAAACCAAAAAATAAATTCTTTCCATATACAATAGAAAGAGGAAACTGTTTTTCTTCTTCTTCCGAAATGTTAAACAAATCAAGCGAGGAAATAAAAGAAAATCAAGAAAATATGTTACCACTGTTAACAATTGTACATCACCAGCATCAATAAATCGATTTTCTTTTTGCTGTAAATATTCGTGTATTACCAACCACCACGTATACGTATTCTGTTGTGTAAGAATAGACGAGAAAATTTCGAAAATATACAAGATGTGTACACATAATCAATCAAGAATCAAGATACGATGTGGGGAGATATGGATCGGTTCAATTTGAATTCGAGAGGGCGATATAATTTGAATTTGGGGATTTTGTTTGTAAAATATTTGATTGGAAAATTATTTAAATTATATTGTATCGGGCAAACGCGCCACATATTTTTTGGTTTGGGTTTCCTGTTTAAATTTACAGCAATTAAGAACTGGGTGACATAGCAGGTCTCTTAAAAGTTAAGCCAGAAGTATTAAAATTTCTGGCCTACAATATAGTCTAGTTGATAGAATCCGATTTATTTATTCACTGTAACTGCAACTACACTTATGCAATGATTTATACCCAGCTCATTTCTAAAATTACTTTTGAATATTAAGATTTTGTTTGTGTTGGCGAGAATATTCGCTAAGACCAACGTTCGTTACTAGTATGAAGTTTCTGGCAAAATAATAAAAATCCTGCCGCAGTCAAAACGTGTAAACGAGACCACTACTACTATGTAATACGATCAAAATGTGTAGAATCCGGTAGGCCAATAACGTCAATACTAGAATTATCTATAAGTGATTCGGAGTATGCCATCGTCATTTAACGCGACTCTCGGGGGTCTATTTATTTATTTTACAGTAATAGCTACACCAAAATTATTGTATTTTATCCAATCGAAGTTGTTTCTGAAGCTAAACGTTTTTGGCAGTTCGTATTTGCTAAATTCTGTGTCTAGCCGCAATAACCATTTGTATGCGTCTTTTTAATACATGCATTTGGTGTATTAAATTTACTACTAGTTGATTACCCGTTACTACCTTTGTTTTTAACCGACCAAACGGCAGAGTAGGTTAATGTTTCGCATTTGGATCGGGAGATACCGGATTCGAATTCTGATAGCGGCAGGATGCAAAACGGGGTTTTCATCATCAGATTACGATCGGTGGCCTAGCCATATTCTAGATTCTAGATAAATCGGGCCTACGACGTACGTCCTCGATTTGGCAGGCAATGCAGGAAGGACGTGAGGTATGCTATTGTTAGACAGAATATTATATTTTAAATAATTTCAACATTTTTTATAATAAATTAACAAAAAATGGAATTCATCATTCAGTTTTAATTTAAATTAGCTAAGTATTTAACAACAAATAATTCATTAAATACTATATTTCTAACAGTCCTATTCCCTTCGGTTACAATTTTCAAATTATTTCTAATTCCAGTGCGTGACATTCCAACATACTCGTATAATTTTCCATGGGAAAAAACTGATCAAGTAAAAGACCAACTCTGTTGAGGGTTTGACCTTGTGCTTTATTGATAGTCATTGCAAAAGTAACTCGGACGGAAACTGGCGTCTCTTAAAAGTATCCGATGGGATCATAGGAAGTCTGGGATCTGTATATTAAAACACGAATTCTCTTCTTATTACCAACACAAATTTCTCCTTCAATTATATTGGGCTTTAAACTAAATATTAACAATTTTGTTCCATTACAAGTCCAATTGATGGGTTTAAATTGCTTAGGAGAATTATTGGACCACCAACTTTTGAGTGGTGGTAAACCGGAAACTTCTAATGAATTCAAAATTTCAAGGATATATAACTGCGTTATGTTCTGCAATAACTTAATCAGCACTACAGTAAACCTTTTCCTCGCTGATTAATTTATTTGACACGTACGTGTTCACGGAATTCATATAATCATTTTTAGGTGCCAGAATAGCACTTTATAAAAATGCTGATTTATTAGGTTGATTGGAATTTTCAAAGTAAATGAAGTTTACTAAGCCTTCCATATTATTTTTATTGGAAGCGCTAGTTCTTGAGGTGAATTTTATCTTTACAGCTGTTGGCAATCTCTTTTCCTTCATCCGATGCGTAATAGATATTCTGAAAATTCTCTGCCATTTCTGAAATTAAATTCTCTCATATTTGTTGACAGTTTTTATTTGTTAACTCCTTCTCTTGTCTGATCTTCTCGCATGCAGTACAACAGGCAAAATTCGTCGATTTGTCCGCCAGTGAAAGAGGGCGGCAAAATTATTCTTTTTTCAATAGTCGCAGCATTACCATCTCCTTCATTAAGGGTATTCTGAACTCCTTATAAAAAATAGTCTCATGATTTCTTGTGTTGCATAACAACCTACAAGGTATTGGGCAAAAAGTCTACAGGAGCGATGTAAACTTTCCTTGGCATTCATATAAAATGTGGTATGCATAAAATTACCTAAGTGAAACTTTCCAGGCGGTTGGATTACGATAATCTATTTGCGAATGATAACCTAAAGCACCAGTGGGATATGGTAAAACATAATAAAGTGGAAATGGATGTATTTCACTAATTCGCGACATTAATCCCTGTGTAGATTTGAAAATAATATCTCATGCCGAGTACGTCTCATTATCATCACCGGGCATTAAAACAGCTATTTGGGAGGATAGAATAATAGTGTCTTTCTTTAGTGAATCGGATGATTTTCCGGTAATCGAATAGTAAAATTCAGATTATGGTTTGCAGCCATTTCGGATGGTTTTTAAATTATTGAACAAATGGATTAGCCTCATGTTGCATTTGTTGCAACTTGGACAATAACTGACGATTTAGAAATGGCATATTATTATAACGGTTTTCTAACTCATTATTAGCATCATATGTGTATATTTGCAAAAATTTTGGTCGGCCATTGCAGTTAAGTAATAATGATCCAATTTTATGGTGAACTGCACCATTTATACGAAAAGTTTATACACCTTGTTTCCCATTTGCTAAATTTTGGTCAAAATTAACTCCACCAAATGTAAACGCAAGTGATGAATTTAATGCTTTATTATTTGCAAAATAAATACCTGAAAGATTGTCTTTACCATTCAAACCCTACCTTGCCTCCTAGGCAGCACATTGACAACTCGTTTTTGCAGATCTAGTGCTGGTGAGTTTTTCAGAATCCCAAAATTTTGCGTTACGATATGAACAGATGCTCGAATTGATTTTTCACTGCTTCATTTTGTTATGTCCAACTATATTTGTGTATATTAACACATCAAACATCCAGGTTTCCACATTAAGTGAGGAATCATATTCCTCTGCTTGTGTTAATGATACTAGGCAGTTTAGAACAACCCTCGCAGATTTAGATATAATTCCCGAAAAAAACGTAGATAGGGTCCTACAAATATACAAACACCTGAAAGGTACTCGAAAGTATTATGGTATCCTAAGCGTCATAAGGAATAAAATAGTAGGCCACGCAGATGTTGCATTATAATTGTATAATACCTCACTTAATTGGCAGAATATTGCCAAATGTCTAACTTTGTATTCCGCAGAGAAGCGAGATTTGAGAGCCCTCGAGTATCAAACGATGACGCTGATACAGAGTAACCAAACAATACCCGAGTTCTATCAAAGGGTTTACCAACATCCGTCCCTAATATTAAATAAATTATCCTGCATGGATATAGGACAAGAATCTTTAATTTATTTAACATTCATTTATCAAAACAGGTATTCGACACATTCATCAGGTCTCTAAAAAGGGTAAAGATTACCAAGGAGATCTCCTTGGTATTAGAGAACCTTACCTCAAGCAATACACCTATGCTTGAAATTAAAAAATTTGGATTTCCGGGCTCAATATTGCTGGGTTTGTTTATTCACTATTCGGGGCGAGCTATTGAGCGCTGAAAGGAAAGGTCGCTGTACCAGTCAAATTAAAAATAAATTCATCCATAACATAAACTTTTAACGATCTGAAATATACCAATTGACATTTATTTTGACATGAACAAGAATTCATCTTGTTGCGTTTTCAATTTTTATTGTAAGATTAAGTTTGTTATGGTTTAAGGGTTGTACAAAACACAGCCCTCTTCAAATTTCCCAGTGAAATGGATAGCGGAATGAAAAATATTAGTTTGGAGTTAAATAATTTAATTATATGTAAAAATAGCGCGCGAAATATAAGTTTTGACATAGAAAATTGGGTGCTCTACTGGGTCACAACCATTTTTCCCACAACTCCCACACAACCCTCAGAGCTTCTTCGTCCGAAGAAATATATTTCAACCTAATTTCAATTCATTTCATCTTGTTCAATTCAAGTCATTGTCATTCGGATATCCAAAACCAACTGAAATGCCGATAGAAGGTAGCGACCAATCAAAACATGTGAATTACATGAATCGCCCGAAAAAACCCGATTCCCCATAAGGAAACCTTTATCCAACCAATCACACCAAAACCATCATCCGCATAGAGCGCGAAGGATATATCACTACAAACACACGAATACACTGATGCGGAAAACATACTTGAATGACGAAGACAACACAATAGGATTCAACGACGTTCACGAAACAACAGAACAACTAGACGATATCAATTTTTTAGATTAAAGAACTCTTCGCTTCCTTATTTCGAACCTCAAGCGACGAGTGGCAAAATAGTTAAATTTCTGATAGACACGGTTTGAAACAAAAATTACGTACAACCCCAGTATGTTTGCAACCCCATTTCAAATAAATAACCATTCATAGTCAACTTAGTAGCGGGGAGTACAAAAATCACTCATCATGCTACGATAGGCTTGTTCGGCCCAAATAGAAAATTAAAATTCTTTATTCTGCCCAGCCTAAAATCAATTGATGGAATAATTGGTAACAAAAGTCTGAAACAACTCAGTGCCACACTCACACAAATCCACCCTATTCTCAAGATCCCATTTAAACAGCACATATCGAGTTCCGTCAACAACATAAATCTAAGAGCATCACATCTCAAACCGATGCACAAGTAAATGTTGGACGATCCTAACCTATTTGCCGACCCAAATGAAAAACTTATACGTTCACTACGACGGTAAAGGTAGAAATTAGGACTAATAGCGCGCCAGTTTACTCTCGATCCTATCCTTACCCCATATCACTTAAAGGCGACGTAGAAAATCAAATCCATCAGCTTATTGACCGATGGAGTAATTAGGCCATCCAAATCGCATTATAACTCTCCAGATTGGGTCGTAAACAAAAAAGGAGACGCTTCTGGAGAGAATAAATATAAAATGGTTATTGACTATCGAAAACTTAATGAGGTAGCAATCTCGGACAGGTATTCAGCTCCCGAAATTAATGATATATTGGCAAACCTCGGCGAAAATAAACTGTTCACCATAATTGACTTGAAGAGCGGCCATCAAATTCCACTTAGGGAAGCAGATATCGAGAAAACGGCTTGTTCAATGAACTATAGAAAATATGAATTTAGGCGCCTTTCATTATGTCCAAAAACGCGCCATCTCGCGCCAACAAAACTAAGACCCTCTGTTGGAGTGCAGAATTCAGCGCCGATCCATCGTTCATGTCAATGTACAGGTTGACATGGAGCTTGCAATGCGCAGGTGGTATATTGTAATAGTGTGATTGGGTGGTGCGTGTCTGAATGAAAAAGGGGGGTATTAATTGGCCTTCAAAGGACATTAAATCCACTGGACAATTAATACTTTCTTAAAAAAAAAAAGATGGACATGTGCCAAAAACTGCCTCAAAAACTAAGCAAATTAATTTTACTAACCAACAAATTTGTGCATTTAATGAAATAAAATTATCTTTTCTCAATTTCCATGACGAAATCCAATTGACCACGGATGTCTCCAACTTCGCACGTGTAGTTCTTTCACAAAACGGGAGACCAATTACGTTTCTGTTATGGACTCTAGACAAGACAGAAGAAACCTACGCAGCCAACGAAAAGAAAATATTGGCAATAAATTGGTCCCTTAAGTCACTAAGTAATTGCCTATACGGAAGTCCGAAAGTACATTTACGGATCATTAGCGACGAAAGTTTCACTCATGATCCCGACAATCGAAACTCCTATGGTTTCTGAAATCAACTGATACTGAAAATGATGAAGATTCCAATATCATGCTCGAACCTAATTTCACTTGCGCCGACATAATAAACATATTCAAGAGATAGTTAAATAAATCAAAAGAGCAAATATAACCGCCCGTAACATGAAATACATTTGACACGAAAAATCAACAATTCAGGTACTACCAACAATTCTACAACCTACACCTGAAGAAGATGAATATTCATCTGAAATACTGTCAACACTGAAGAAGCACTTAAGCATCAGCAACACGAAAACGAATTGGTCTCTTTCAACAAGATACATACATGCAACAATCTATGGGATTCGGTTTACTTTCAATAGGCATATTGATCACCATACTCATAATGGCCATCATAATAAATAAGAAGAGAACGTTACAAATTACCAATTCAATTAATTTCGAATAAATAGATAAAGTCAAACTTCGAAATTCAATTGAAGCTACGGAACCCATGTCATTCAACCGACTACAACAGCTGATGTAACCAAGATAGCAGGTACAGTTCCTCCCAGAAGAAAATTCCTCGAGACTCCATTCTTCTAGAACAATCAAATGGAACATTTGAATTTATGAGAGGAAGAGTTTACACAGAGGATCATATTCCTCTGCTTGCGATAACAACACATTTTTCAACGTACAATCGCTTGGTTTACGATTCAATTAGAATAAGAAATCAGTTGTAACCTTAGAGTAGACTAAGAAAGACACAGTTAAGAAATAAAATTACTAAAGTAAAATTGTTAAAGTGTATTAAGATAAAGTTTTAATAAATAAAATCCAAACAAAGAATCAGAAATTGGTTTATTTAATAAATCCGAGTTTGAATTGTCGTTAGTGACAGTAGTGCATTACGTCGCATTGTTGTATCTGTTTTGTATTATTTCCCTAGCTGTTTGGTAATTGTCACTAATAAGTCATCTTCACTGTGTCGGATATTTTGTTGTTTTGATGAATCATCTCAGTGAATATGTCGTTAAATGCTGCCTCTTTGTCGTTAAATGATTCACCGTAAAATACTGGTAGTTCTGCTTTTGGCAGTTTCATTTGTACTGCATCTGTCGTGGCTGTTTTATCGCCATTAAATTGTTGCAATTTGATCATTGTGGTTTCTACTTTTCCTTGTAGCTGGCCAAAATAATCCTTTTCCAAATAGTCAGCAGTATAGTATAGAGTTTTGGTTCATTATTTTCTGCATATCTTTTACCAATTGTTTTATTTTTAGATTAACATGTCTCGGATTGATTGTCACCAATTTTTGATAAAGCTGGCGCATGAGGACGTCTTTCCGTTTCCTGCTTCACCGCTGAATTAGATTGACTCGGCTAGGTTCAGGCGGGTTGAGGTCGTTAGTCGCGATTTTCTTCCATTTTTCGAGATATGCGTGTTTCTGCTCCAGAGGTGGAACCCTGGCAAGTATTTTGTCATCATTGGTGACGTATTCGTTGTACCGCGCGTTTAGACTCGCTATTTTCTTCTCCATAAACGGTTTTGTTTTTCTCTCCTTCCCGCCCTTGCGGTAACTTGATTCTATTTGAATTATTTTACCACCGGTTTCATCTTGGCTTTGGGGTAAGCTTTCCATTTTGTTGTTGTTTTGTGGTGGCACAGGTGTTTGTTCTTAATGGTCGTTGCTGATTGTTTCAGTGGCTCGCAGGATTCTGTAAACTTCCATTACACGTAAATTTAATTTATCTACGTACAATTCAAGAATTGGGCTGAAGTTCCGCTTTATTGTGTTTATTGTAAACTTCTATGGAGATTAATGCGGCAAAGGGTTATAATTTATATTTTAATAAACTAGTAGATTATCACTGGTGAGGTCTACTAGGTTTGTGTACATTATCGTGTGGAATTCTTTCATTCAAATCACGCCAAGCTTCCTTGGAAGGGATGAACAATTGGAAACATAAAACTAAGAGGAGTAATTACAGTCATCTGATACGTTCGAGATCATTAACTGCGTGCATAAGTATAAGCTAATTAATTGGTTCTTTCCTAACTGGTAATTGAAGAAGCTTTATAATTGCGTTAATGTTAGTTAACACACACTTGCTCTTTTTAATTTTTTTGTGCACTTAAATTTGTATATTAAGTTACACATAAATGGGCACGCGAATATTATCACCGCACAGTACATCGAATATTAATTATTGAATAAGGACATCGGTTGCAGCAACGGGTAAGTACACAAAATCTAATATATTCTACCATTAAAGAGTACATGCCTAAATACTTATCGAAATGTAAACGTCACTCTCAATTAATGTGAGCACCCCTGTCAATAGGTTTTATGATCCCCGACCCTATTTGTTATGTATACTTAATTATGATATAAAATCTCATCAGAAATTATATCACTCCCATCACCTGTTCGACAGGAAAACATTTAAACCTCTCTACTAGTATAAGAGGTAAATACGAGTATATCTTTTTGATCTTCAATCAACTTTTATTGCATGGAAAATTTTAAAAACATTTTCCTTTTTTTATCACACTCAAAATTGGTACCATCGAAGGGAATTTTCTTTAATATTGAAGAGATATAGATGAGGGGATAGAAAAAGTTTATAATAAATGGTTGATGTATCCCGTAAAAAGTTAGGTGGTTTTCGGTTGTTTGGTGTTAAGGAAAATGCAGGATATTTCTTGTATTAAAATCAACGTTGTTTTAAAGGATTTTCTTTTCTCTCGCAAAGCCGTAATACGTAATAATATGAATAAATAGTGACTCGGATTGTATAATGGTTTTAGAGAGGGGTCCTTGGATGTACATGTACACTACATGTGAACTTCCTTATATATAAATACAAAAGGTGGAAAAGATAACATGGGATACGGTGGATAATATTTTGTATTCGCACCGTGTTATCTGTTGTTATGTAACCGAATTGCACAAGGGGAGATAAATAATATGATTTTGTTTAGTTTTGAAAATCGGCCGCCATATTGTATCAGATTATTGAACCGCACGTTTAAACCAAACCGCACCAGTAGATCGCTAAAAACAATAATCGTAAATAACCGGAGTTTAATCCTAATGAACATTATTATTGTTATTATAATTTAGGTCAATCCAAAATTACTTCACAATTTCTAATCTATCTAGTTGGAATATACAACTGTACCATAATAAGCAGACATCACACAGAAGGATGCGATACAAATATATCTCGAGACTCATATTAATCACGTAGGTTCGTATTACGCCATATTATGGTACACAACAAAGAACAAACAAAATTGTTGATGTTGTTGGATACAGTTTGTACCGTATAAGGATGTTGATGAGTCGGAGATAAAAGGGAAACTTTTCGAAAAATAGTCAAGCAAAACGAATGAAAGGAAAAGAATAAGCAAATTACGTGAGCTGGTTTATAAAACTAATCGTGTTGTATTGAGTTTTTCCTCTTTTGTTACTGCTAGGCCGCCATCAAATTGATGCGATAACAAAACATTTTTTTTTACCCCGATTGTGCTTTTGTTCATGAAATATTCAAACAATATTGTTCTAATATGCTAACGTATTTTGTTACGTTTCAAAGAAACACAACTCTGATACATGTTTTGTACATTCGATGAATTTTCTAACACAAATTGCCATGTTATATTGCAGTTATATTTCTATTTGCTATTTTGATATACCGTGTGCTCCATTGAAAACTTTAAACCCGAAATATAACGAAAATCATATATACCTGAAAAGTGTGTTCTATGCTAAAACTGGTCTCGAGGGGAAGGATAATAGTACACAGTTTTTATACAGTCTGCCTCTCCTGGAAAATGTGATCTATTCCTCTAAATTAATTTTTTTCTATTCTGATGTTATTTCTTCATTTAAAATTGACTGAAATTTTGGTGCTCGTTTCACTAATCGAAATGAAAAGTAAAAATAAAGTTGTTTAATCGACCTCAGTATTTGTTGAACACTGAAAGAAGGATAATTTTTGAACGAGTTGAATGAAATTTATCGGACTAAACACGATGTGATCACTGGAAGTGGATCCTTTGGCTTTAATAGCAAACGGAATGCGTTTCAAACAAACATTTCATAAAAGACTTCTAGTGACCAACGCATTTTTCAATCTATAGCTAGCTATGGATGATGCCAAAGAATCTTCAGAACTTTCAGTTTTATCAGTTGCACTATTAAAAAGCCGTAAATCATCAGTTTACAAAGTTTTACATTGGAACAAAAGGTTATGTTCCATGTTGCAGATAAACAGGTCCGGTGCGAAATATTTCGACAATTCTAGCTATTTTGGCGTTCATTAAGTATTTTAACGGCGCAATCATATCCACTGTGTGTATCTTTTGGGAGTACATGGAACGATATATATAATAACTTTTATACCATACTAGCATTTTTTTGACAACATTCAATTTACACAAAAATAGTTTCAGATCGAAATAAGTTGCTTGCACATCACTTTATTTACTAAGATTACTTCCCAACCAATAATTTCTTATAAGTTGCCAACAATTTGTGAGGCTTTGCATCTGATTCCTTTTCTTTGATTTGTTCATCTGGTTTGACTTGTTGTTGGCAGTATACATCTAATTGATGTCCTGGCTCCTTCGAAGCAGATTAAAATTCGAAACTGACATATGGTCCTCTTTTTGATACAAATCTGCTTTCGATGTGGTTTGTGTTAGTTCGACACGCTTGAATCATGATCATTTTGGAACAATTGCAGTTGCAGTAAACGACACATTTATCGTCACCCTTAACGATTGGTTTAAATAAGAATCGAATTCATTGGGCTTGAGTATCGCAAATATTTGTTTGCTGGGTTAAATGGATTTCTTCCAAATCATACGGAACCCAAATACTACGTATAACAGTTTCCAATTAGTGTTCAACTGTGTGGTGCGATACATGTAATCTCTCTGCAATCTTTCGAACAGTAAGACGGTTTTTTTTGTACGGAAATAATGATAATGAAAAATTTTTATACCGAAAATGTTCGTCCGTATATTAAAACACTGACAGAAGACTTAAAAAAAACTACAAAACCATCTATATGAAATTTTGGGTTATACTGGGTAATAGCCAGATAGTGTTGTTACATCAAGGTGAGATTACCAAGACGTTAGAAGTTTGGTTTCGAACTAATGAAACATTGAATTCTTTATATTAAAAAATTCGGTCGTCTCACCAGGCTACGGTGACCAAACTGCCAAAATATTGAAAATACTTTGAACTTGCATTCATTCATTTACTAGTATCAAAGAAAAAACATCTATGTTTGAAATGAAAAAATTAAAACCGAAAATACTTTCGTGCCAACCGAATATCAACTTTCTCTCAAACATTTTCAACCAATCGTAACAGACACTGGTGCGGGAATATGAAATATTTGGTAGTGCGACGATCAGCAACATCGAATCAACGCCTTTAAGTCATAATCGTAATGAGTTTCCCTAGAGGCCAAACACTTTTTTATGGAACACACATTCCAGTTATAAGTAGTTTTCGAGATAATTCTAGTGGAACATTTTCAATGGGTCCCACTGTACATTAACAATTTGTGAATTTTGTTTATAGAGTTCTCGCATCTTGTTTGTTGTTAAGCCAATATGGTGCGATTTGAGATTAGAGCAATCAAATTAATGCTGCCTGGAACTGGAATATACTGGATCCCAACGACTCAATGATTTACATAATACAACGATAATAAGTCAAGTATTGAATCACGACGAAAGTAGTCAACTGGCTATATATGATGCATGGTTTAATGTTTAAGTACAATGATGAAATAATACAATCGGTTAATCAGTTTTATTTTTAATTTTTATCAATTTCCTTATCACATATCTTATTGAACCCTTTGCTATTTTGATTTGTATATACAAAATTAACAATAATACTGCAAATAAAAATGTAAACGTGTCGATTGAGTTCCGTTCAATAAAACTTAAATCTTTGGCATATGACTGCAGGTGTGGAGCGCCATGATATCGTAGTATGTAGTTAGTCCAATAAACTACATTTTGTCTAGCAGTGTGCGGCCGATCACGATATAACTTTGACCAATGTTGTACGGTTTGTTTATATTTTGGATTATTTAGTATCTCATTTATCGAATTCGTAAGCGTTTCTTCGGTTAATTCACTCATCTGCAATTGAACACCCCATCCCTCATTCACAACTTTATCTGCGTTTGCATTTTGATCACCGAAAACCGGAATCAAAACTAACGGTACGGCATGGAATTTTGCTTCAACAACGCTTCCTAGGCCAGCATGAGTAATAAATAACTTTAAATTGGGATGGGTTAGTAAATCATCCTGTGGTAACCATTTTCGAATCATGACATTTTTTGGTAGACCATCAATTTTTTCGTTTTCGAATTTCCATAAAACGTTTTGCTTTAATTTTCCAAATGTGTTCAGAAGTATTTGCAATTTTTCTGGCGTTAGATCACTACTTTTGATATTTGAGCCTAAACTAAAGTAAACAACGCCATTTGGGTTGCTCCCCATCCAGTCATTGATGTCTTTCGGTAGCGGATCTGGTTGTTCTTTAACCTGAATTCCTCCTATCTCAACCATGTTATGGACTAAAGGTCGGTTACCGGATTGTGTGAAATGATCGTTGACGAATATTAAAGAAACATTTTTCAGTTGATCTTCATACGTTGGAAAATTCTTTTGATGGCCAAATGTTTTTTCATAAAACACATTATCTCTACTCTTCAGATACCAAACAAAAGCATTTTGTCCCGTGGCTATACCAATATTGATTAATCTCTGTTTAAAATTCATTGGACCTTTTTCACTATAAGTTAATTGCGGAACATATGATACTTCAAGTGGATTTCCAATTATTGTGTTTAATATGCTGAATGTGTTGCCAATACTTAACAGTATTGTTGGACAGTTGAAGTGAGCACCAAACCCAACCAAATATAAATTCATAAACGGGCCTAAAAGTAGCAAATCAAATTTTTCTTCTAAAATTGCTTCAAATTCGGGTGATTTTACAGCCTCGTCAGTAATTTTTAGTAGTAATTCGATCATTTGAGAAACCATGATAATGAAGTTCATTTTCTTTTCTAATGAAGATGCAGTGATGTTATTCATTTCTGTATGGAAGAGAAAACAATATTTAGATTTCATTTTTATAATTTTTATTTATTTATGTATATAAGATTCACCGTTATGCGTTTCACTTTTTGGTATGACAATATCGCGGTAATTTTCCACGGATTTCCCGAGAGGGAAGAAACTTACCATGGTCGTCTTAAAAAGTTAACAGATTAGGTCATTTTATTTTAAATTACCACTATGAATTACTATACCTCATGTCCACTTCGCGCCAACTCGGTAAGCACTGCTTTAGCCACGATCAAATGTGACGGTGATGGACTTGGAAATAAACATAAAATTCGGGCGCCTTGTATCCCATTCACTAAAATTGCTACAGTTAACAATTTGATATACCACATTTTGCGGTCTGTTCTGATCAACGTTTTTTTACCGACTGATATCATATGTACGAGTCCAAAATAAAAATATACTTGGTCACACTTCAAAGTAAGCTTATATAGATAAGATAAGTTAGTAACTGTGGTAGTAAGTTTAAACAAGTTTTGAAGTGTGGCGATGTATACAAATTTATTTGTTTGGCTCGTATATATAATTAATTGTTCTGAGAACTTTGACCATTGATCATATGCAGTTCATAAAAGTGATTTACTCCCCGGGCATGTCACACATTTAAACTAACTTCCGATGTTAAATATGCATGACACGAGAAATCAAGAATATTCAACAGCGGCTAATAAATATTTTATTTACTGCTTTCGAATTTGTAATAATGGGCGTCCGTCACGCCAGCCGAAACCATATAAGTAGGAAACAAACCAACTATGGCACCAGTAACACGATGCGTTGTGCACTTGATGTGCACATGATTTCTCAGCTGAAACCAACTACTCTTCAATCAAAGCAACTAGGACACAAGAAGCACATGATTGTGCACTATATGATTTTAGCCGGAACCTTATAAAACCAGCCGGAATCATGTCCTCTACAGCTAGGCTTCGGAACCCATATTAAGCGAGCCGGAACCATTTAAGCCCAGCCGAAACCGAGTTTTCCCAATCCGAACCATTAAGAGTTGAGCACAATGTACCATACTTAAATAGTTGTGAAATATATAAGCCTTCAGTCGGAACCATAACAAATACTAGTACCGGAAATACTAGAATAGCATCCGGAGTCATACCCCCTAAAATGGTTCTGGCTGCTATTGTAGTGGTTCCGGCTAACTTTGCTATGGTTTTGGCTGAAATTTTACATGTTTTACAAATATTTAAGTGCATTGTGCTCATTATGCAAACTCCTAATGGTTCCGGTTAACAAAACTTTGGTTATCGGCTGGCCTTAAATGGTTACGGCTAGCTTAATATGTATTTCAGCTTAAAAATCAGATAGTGCAAACTGATGCACAAAGCTTTATGCTTTTTGTGCCATATATATAGTTCATACTTATAACACTATGCGCCGTTGGTACTTGGCGAAACACATTAACACTTAATAAACACATTAAAACACTTATTTATTATTTCGCAAACAACTTTTTTTTTTTCAAAATGTTTAAAAAATTACTCGATTAATTTCGACTTGTTAGGTCATCATCAGGAGAGTAGATACTCCTGATGATGACCTAACAAGTCGAAATTAATCGAGTAATTTTTTAAACATTTTGGAAAAAAAAAGTTTTTTGCAAAATAATAAATAAGTGTTTTAATGTGTTTATTAAATATACATAGTTAGTTTGATCTGGCTGGATTTATAATACCAGATTCCAACTAGAATTATATAGTTCCAGCTGAAAATCATGTAGTGCACAACGATGCCCAAGGCATTGTACTTTTTGTGTCATAGTTGGTTTGGTTGTAAAGTGTATGGTTCCGGCTGCTATTGTAGTGGTTCGGGCTGACCTTGTTGTGTTCCGGCTGAAAGCATATATGTTTCACATTCTTGTGCCATAGTCAGTTTGGCTGTAAAGGGTATGGTTCCAGCTGGATTTATTAGGTTCTGGCTGGAAAATCGTGTAGTGTACAATGATGCATAATGCATCGTGCTACTTGTGTCATAGTTGGTTTGGTTCCGGCTGATATGGTTCGGCCTTGGGTAATGGACCCAATAATGGGGTATTGTAAAAAATAAAAATGAAATTGAGGGTTATTCCGGATTAAACTACACGGATTAATTTTATGCGAGGAGGTTGTTGATATTTCCAAAAGTTGTGAAGGTAATTGGTTTCGAACTGAAGAGAATCAGAATTTTCTAATGAAAAATTACTCTCCTCCTCAGAATGGAGTGACGAACTACAAAACAATGTTTAATACTATTTCATCTCATCCCAGTTTTTTCTATTTAACCTTGTATAAGACGAAAAACAATTTAAAGTTTTTAGTCTAACAATAAAATATCCATCCTTGATTTTTTCATTTAATTGTTGCTTTTGTACTCAACGTACGTACAAATAATTTTAAATATTTAGTTCTCTGTATGGAAAAATAATTATAAAACTCTTTAGTTTTGATTATAAAATTATTGATACTGTTTTGAGTTGATAATAGTAAGGGCTTGTAATGACTAAGAGAGCAGTACCAGTCGTATGGTAGGATTGGCGTAAACGGCCAAGTTCAATGTGGTCTCATATAAGAATATGTGGGCATTGTTTATGATTTGAATAGTCTTTGATAACTAGGACTAACTGTGGTCAGTGGGACATTACCCGCCATAAGGAAGGGATTTACGGAATCGGCCAGCTTCCATTAGGTTCAATATAAAAATTAATGAATGCCATTCTTCTAGCAACATGATTTGCGGAAAATGATTGATGCTGCTTTAAGTTGGTACTAGTAAGCGCTTGCAATGACTAGAAGGGCAGTACCAGCCATATGGTAGGATTAGTGCAAATAGCCAAGTTCCATATGGCCCCATATAAGAATATGAGAAAATCGTGCCATTCTCCTAAAAATATGATTTGTCGAAAATGATTGTTGTAGAATGGCGTGGGCCATGTAGAAGCTAGCCACCGCACGAATCCCACTATACAGCTAGTACTGAAACAATCAATTCTGGCAAATCATATTTCGAGGAGAATGGCACGATTTTCTCATATTCTTATTTGAGGCCATATGGAACTTAGCCATTTGCGCCAATTTTATCATACGGCGGGTAATTTCCCTTTTAGTCATTATAAGCCCTTACTATTACCAACTCAAAACAGAACCAATTATTTTCGGCAAATCATATTGCTAGGAGAATGGCAATCATTAGCTTTTATAATTCGCCTAATTTATTTACTATCAAGAGGGCTAAGGGTCTTGAGGGGCACAATTAGTCACCGCAAGCCCCTTAGAGTTAGTAAAGCCGTTTGCAGCCTTCTACTCCAAATTCAAATTTGCACTAGTACCATAAAAAATACCCATGAGGTGGGTGAACCATTTCGAGAATAAAGGACTATGATTTCATAGATTACGATGCAATAGAACAGTTTTTCCAATTTTTATTCTGATACATTTGTCGTTTGTTTGACTTTTCTATTTTCTGGGCTAAAACTCTGACCTAACTTCATATGTCAAAAATAAGAAATCTGCGACAAAATCGTTAATGTTTAAATTCTTAGCCAGCAACGCTTTTGATCTTCTCGTTCAGTTTTAACAAGTACTTACAGAATTGGGTCAATTTGAGTATAATTTAAGTCTTGCTAACTTCAATGGTTGTAATCCGAAGGCCAACTTTTACTTTGATGTTCGGTAGGTACATTTATTTATTTTGCAACAATTCTAAGACGAATGCTACATGCCTACCGAAGATAAATCACTAAATTTGTGTAGGTGGGAAAATGATGAAACTATACAACTCGGTTTAATCAATTTTGTTTTTATTTTTGGTTAATTTTCTTATCACATATCTTATCGAGTATTTAATTATTTTGAATTGTACGTACAAAATTAGTAATAACATTACAAATAAAAATGTAAACGTGTCGATTGAGTTCCGTTGAATAAAACTTAAATCTTTGGCATATGACTGCAGATGTGGAGCGCCATGATATCGTAGTATGTAGTTAGTCCAATAAACTACATTTTGTCTAGCAGTGTGCGGCCGATCACGATATAACTTTGACCAATGGTGTACGGTTTGTTCATATTTTGGATTATTTAGTATCTCATTTATCGAATTCGTGAGCGTTTCTTCGGTTAACTCACTCATCTGCAATTGAACACCCCAACCCTCTTCTACCACTTTGTCTGCGTTTGCATTTTGATCACCGAAAATCGGAATCAAAACTAACGGTACGGCATGGTATTTTGCTTCAGCAACGCTTCCTAGGCCAGCATGAGTAATAAATAACTTTAAATTGGGATGGGTTAGTAAATCATCCTGTGGTAACCACTTTCGAATCATGACATTTTTTGGTAGACCATCAATTTTATCGTTTTCGAATTTCCATAAAACGTTTTGCTTTAATTTTCCAAATGTGTTCAGAAGTATTTGCAATTTTTCTGGCGCTAGATTACTACTTTTGATATTTGAGCCTAAACTAAAGTAAACAACGCCATTTGGGTTACTTCCCATCCAGTCATTGATGTCATTCGGTAGCGGATCTGGTTGTTCTTTAACCTGAATTCCACCTATCTCAACCATGTTATGGACTATAGGTCGGTTACCGGATTGTGTGAAATGATCGTTGACGAATATTAAAGAAACATTTTTCAGTTGATCTTCATACGTTGGAAAATTCTTTTGATGGCCAAATGTTTGTTCATAAAACACATTATCTCTTCTCTTCATATACCAAACTAAAGCATTTTGACCTGTGGCTAAACCAATATTGATTAATCTCTGTTTAAAATTCATTTTACCTTTTACGCCATAAGCTAAATGTGGAACATATGAAACTTCAAGTGGATTTCCAATTATTGTGTTTAATATGCTGAATGTGCCGCCCATACTAAACATTATTATTGGACAGTCGAAGTGGGCACCAAACCCAACCAAATATAAATTCATAAATGGGCCTAGAAGTAGCAAATCAAATTTTTCTTCTAAAATTGGTTCGAATTCGGGTGATTTTACAGCTTCGTCAGTAATTTTTAGAACTAATTCGATTATTTGTGGAAATATCATAATGAAGTTCATTTTCTTATCTAATGCAGATGCAGTGATGTTACTCATTTCTGTATGGAAGATAAAACAATATTTAGATAAAATTTTTTTTTGATTATATATGATTCACCGTTATGCGTTTCACTTTTTGGTATGACAATATCGCGGTAATTTTCCACGGATTTCCCGAGTGGGAAAAAACTTACCATGGTCGTCTTAAAAGGTTAACAGATTAGGTCATTTTATTTTAAATTACCACTATGTCTTATTATACCTCATGTCCACTTCGCGCCAACTCGGTTAGCAGTGCTTTAGCCACGATCAAATGTGACGGTGATGGACTTGGAAATAAACATAAAATTCGGGCGCCTTGAATTCCATTCACTAAAATTGCTACAGTTAACAATTTGACCCACCACATTTTACTGTCTGTTCTAATCAACGTTTTTTTACCGACTGATATCATATGTACGAATCCAAAATAAAAATATACTTGGTCACACTTCAAAGTAAGCGTATGTAGATAAGATAAGTTAGCAACTGTGGTAGTAAGTTTAAACAAGTTTTGAAGTGTGGCGACATTGATCATATGCAGTTCATAAAAGTGATTTGTGTAATTTTCATTGTTAAGGAAAGCGGGACACCGCTGAATTTATAAAAACTATGACTATGGATAATTTAACTTACTCACCGTGTATGCCACACATTTAAACTAACTTCCGATGTTAAATATTCATGAGACACAAGGAGTCATGAATATTCAACAGCGGCTAAAGTTTACTGCTTTCGAAATTGTAATAACGGGTGTCCGTCACGCCAACCAGATCCAGAAGCAGGAACCAAACCAACTAGAACACAAGAAGCACACTTTATTGCGCATCACTGTGCACTATATGATTTTTTAGCCGAAATCTTATAATTACGACGAAGCTTCGGAACCCATATTAAATGAGCCGGAACCATTTAAAGCCAGCCAAAACCAGAGTTTTCCCAATCCGAACCATTAAGAGTTTGCACAATGCACCATACTTAAATAGTTGTGAAATATATAAGCTTTCAGCCGGAACCATACCAATGTCACCCGGAAATACTAGAATAGCATCAGGAGCCATACCTCAACAGCCAAACCAACTACGACACAAGAAGCATATCATGTTGTGCACCATTGTGCACTAACTCTGATTTCGGATGGTTTAAATGGTTCTGGCTGCTATTGTAGTGGTTCCGGCTGACTGCTATGGTTTTGGCTGAAATTTTACATGTTTTACAAATATTTAAGTGCATTGTGCTCATTGTAGAAACCTTTAAGGGTTCCGGCTGATAAAACTCCGGTTCCGGTTGGCTTTAAATGGTTCCGACTGGCTTGGTATGGGCTTGGTGTGAGAGCTATTGTGGCTGACTTTATAACGTTCTGGATGGAATTATAAGGATTTGCTGAAAATCATATAGTCCACAATGATGCACAATATCAGTTGCTAGTGTAGTGGTTCCGATTGATCTTGTTATGGTTCCGGCTGAACGCTTACAAGTTTTACATCTATTTAAGTTCATTGAGTCCATTATGCAAACTCCTAATGGTACCGGTTGACAAAACTGCGGTTCCGGCTGACTTTAAATGGTTCCGGCTGGCTTAATAAAGATTTCAGCTTAAAACTCAGATAGTGCACACTGATGTACAATGGCTTCTTGTGCCATAGTTGGTTAGATCTGGCTGGATTTATAATATTCCGTTTAAAATTAATAGCTCCGGCTGAAAGTCATATAGTGCACAACGTTGCACAAGACATTGTGCTTTTTGTGGCATAGTTGGTTTGGTAGTAAAGTGTATGGTTCCGGCTGGCATTATATGGTTCCGGCTGACCTTGATATGGTTCTGGCTGAAAGCTTATATGTTTCAGATTATGGTTCATGTGCCAAAGTTAGTTAGGCTTGTTACTTGTACCATAGTTGGCTTGGTTCCGGCTGATATGGTTCCGGCTTAGGTAATGTACATAATTATGGGTTACTGTAACAAATAAAAATGAAATGTAGGGTTTTTCCGGATTAAACTAATCGGATTATATTTTATGCGAGGAGGTTGATGATATTTCCAAAAATTGTGAAGGTAGTAGGTTTCGAACTGAAGTGAACGGTTTCGAACGTCACTGAAGTGATGAACTACAAAAATATTGTTTAATATTTCATCCTATTGAATAAAACAATATCATTTTGATCTAGCGAATTATATACATAATCTGCTAAACGTGTTTTGACCCACCCCCGCTTGGTAACCTCAAATTTTATTGTATTTGACGCATACATGCGATTTCTAAAGGATATGTAGGGTACTCCGGAATAACCCATCCCCTTTTTTCAAAGGATATGAAGTTAGTCCGAAATATTTCCTCAAAAATACTAATTCATCTCATCCCAGTTTTTTCCTATTTAACCTTGTATAAGACGAAAAACAATTTAAAGTTTTTAGCCCAACAACAGACATCTATCCTAGATTTTTCATTTAATTGTTGTTTTTGTACTCTACGTACGTAAACATAATTTTAAATATTTAGTTTCTCTCTCTGGAAAACTACTTATAAAGCTCTTTAGTTTTGATTAAAAATATTATTGATACTGTTTTGAGTTGGTAATAGCAAGGGCTTACAATAACTAAGAGGGCAGTACCAGTCGTATAGTAGGATTGGTGCAAATGGCTAAGTTCCATATGGCCCCAAATAAGAATATAAGAAAATCGTGTCATTCTCCTAGAAATATGATTTGCCGGAAATGATTGTTGTAGAATGGTAATCATTAATTTTTATATTGGGCCATGTAGAAGCTTGCCAATTGCACGAATTACACTATACGGTGAGTACTATCCGCCTGGCCACAGTTAGTCCTTATGAAAAGCTATACGTTTTGAAACAATCAATTCCGGCAAATCATATTTCTAGGAGAATGACACGATTTTCTTATATTCTTATTTGGGCCCATATGGAACTTAGCCATTTGCACCAATCCTATCATACGGCGGGTATTTTCCTCTTAGTCATTGTAAGCCCTTACTATTACCAACTCAAAACAGACAATTATTTTCGGCAAATCATTTTGCTAGGAGAATGGCAATCATTAGCTTTTATACTTCGCCTAATTTATTCGTTATCAAGAAGGCTAAGGGTCATGAGGGGCACAATTAGCCACCGCAACTCCCTTAGAGTTAGTAAAGCCGTTTGCCCCTTCTACTCCAAATTCCAATTTGGAACCTAACTAATAGGCTTTCAAAATATCATGGTAAAATTTAGGGCTAGTGAGATGCACTATGAATTAACAAGCTTTCAATGGGAATCGGCCCCGTATATCGAAACACACAATGGGGCCAACACAAAAAAATCAAATGAGTTTAGATTTCCCATTGAAAGCTTGTTAATTCATAGTGCATCTCACTAGCCCTAAATCTTACCATGATATTTTGAAAGCCCATTAGTTAGGTGATTTAACGTATATAATGAAACCGCGTGGAAATCTGTAGGATCGGCCCCCATTTTGAAAGCCTATTAGGTAAACTGTTTAATGTATGTAATATAAATGCGTGGAACGATCTATAATTGGGCTCGAAAAAATATATTGAACAACACAAAAAATTGAATGAGTTTACTTTTAACTATTTTAATGCGATTTTCAATCATTTATGTTCAAGTTTTTGTTGAATTACACTGTAAAAATATTGATTGCACACTCGCGTAAATTTTAAAATAACAAATTTTGTTAAGTTCTTCAGACTGGTTCAATTGAAAGATTTTTTTTGCTATATTCCTAGGCTGAGCTAATTTCTCATCAGAGTAAATGAAGTTTATAGTTTTGCCTGACTTTTCAATTTTCTGGGCTAAATTTCTGAGCTAACTTCATACGTAAAATATAAGAAATCTGCGACAAAATCGTTAATGTTTAAATTCCTAGCCAGCGACGCTTTTGATCTTCTCGTTCAGTTTTAACAATTACTTGCAGAATTGGGTCAATTTGAGTATAATTTAAGTCTTGCTAACTTCAATGGTTGTAATCCGAAGGCCAACTTTTACTTTGATGTTCGGTACATTTATTTATGTCGCAACAATTCTAAGACGAATGCTACATGCCTACCGTAGATAAATCACTAAATTTGTGTAGGCGGGAAAATGATGAAACTATACGAGTACACCTCGGTTTAATCAATTTTGTTTTTATTTTTTGTTAATTTTCTTATCACGTATCTTATCGAGTATATAATTATTTTGAATTGTACGTACAAAATTAGTAATAACATTACAAATAAAAATGTAAACGTGTCGATTGAGTTCCGTTGAATAAAACTTAAATCTTTGGCATATGACTGCAGATGTGGAGCGCCATGATATCGTAGTATGTAGTTAGTCCAATAAACTACATTTTGTCTAGCAGTGTGAGGCCGATCACGATATAAATTGGACCAATGTTGTACGGTTTGTTTATATTTTGGATTATTTAGTATCTCATTTATCGTATTCGTAAGCGTTTCTTCGGTTAACTCACTCATCTGCAATTGAACACCCCAACCTTCATCTACCACTTTATCTGCGTTTGCATTTTGATCACCAAAAATCGGAATCAAAACTAACGGTACGGCATGGTATTTTGCTTCAGCAACGCTTCCTAGACCACCGTGAGTAATAAATAACTTTAAATTGGGATGGGTTAGTAAATCATCCTGTGGTAACCATTTTCGAATCATAACATTTTTTGGTAGACCATCAATTTTATCGTTTTCGAATTTCCATAAAACGTTTTGCTTTAATTTTCCAAATGTGTTCAGAAGTATTTGCAATTTTTCTGGCGTTAGATCTCTACTTTTGATATTTGAGCCTAAACTAAAGTAAACAACGCCATTTGGGTTGCTCCCCATCCAGTCATTGATGTCATTCGGTAGCGGATCTGGTTGTTCTTTAACCTGAATTCCACCAATCTCAACCAGGTTATGGACTAAAGGTCGACTACCGGATTGTGTAAAGTGATCGTTGACGAACATCAATGAAATATTTTTTAATTGGTCTTCGTACGATGGGAAATTCTTTTGATGGCCAAATGTTTCCTCATATATTTTATTATTTTCTCGCTGCATATACCAAACAACTGCGGTTTCTCCTATGGTTATAGCAAGGTTCGTTAATCGCTGTTTGAAATTCATTTTACCTTTTACACCATAAGCCAAATGTGGGACATAGGCTACTTCAATTGGATTTCCAATTATTGTGTTTAATATGTTGAACGTGCCGCCCATACTAAACATTATCATTGGACAGTTGAAGTGGGCTCCAAACCCAACCAAATATAAATTCATGAACGGGCCCAAAAGTATCAAATCAAATTTTTCTTCTAAAATTGGTTTGAATTCGGAAGATTGCACAGCTTCGTCACTAACTCTAAGTATTATATCGACCATCCGCGGAATTCGCAAGAAGATGTTATCTTTCTTGTCTAATGTGGATGCAGTTATCTTCTTTACCTCTATAAACATGAAAATGATATTTATATTTCGTTTTTATAATATTTGTATTACTGTTTACCTTTAAACATTTCACTTTTTGGTATGACAATATCACGGTAATTTTCCACGGATTTTCCAAGAGGGAAAAAACTCACCATGGTCGTCTTAAATTATTACAGATTAGTTCATTTTATTTTAAATTACCACCTTGTCTTATTATACCTCATGTCCACTTTGCGCCAACTCGGTAAGTATTCCTTTAGCTACGATCAAATGTGACGGCGATGGACTAGGGAATAAACATAAAATTCGAGCGCTTTGAATCCCGTTCACTACGCCTGCTACAATTAACACTTTAACCCACCACATTTTGTGGTCTGTTCTATTCAACGATTTTTATAGACTAGCACCTGTTATACCGCGTAACAGTTAAACAGAAATATGATCACACTTCAAATTGTATATAGATAAGATTACAAGTAATAATGAAGTGCACAACAATTTGACGATATGTGTGGACGATAATTTAAGTTCATATAAGTGCTCGTGTTTATTATGAAATCGTTAGGAGAAAGTTCCACTCATTATTTGCTAATAGATAAATATGATTTGTGCAGATTTTATTTTTAAATGAACCTCAAACAGCAATGAGTTGCAACAAAATGTGGCCGAAGACAAGTTATTTGCTGATTTAGGGACCGCTAACCCAGTTTTTCATTAATACTTGGAGGTATAATGTTGAGAGTGTTTCAGGACAACTGAATTGAAATCCGATGAACACGAAAGCTAAGGTAGCAATTTTTAATAAAAATGGTGAAATTAAAAACGGTACAAACCTATATGAACTATGTTTGCCGTTCAAGCGATTTTCCAATAGTTTTAAGCTATTACATATAGGCCATATTGTTAAAACTAGACTGGCGGTGTCAGTTATTTACAAAACTGGTCTAGTTAGTATGCCATGTAAATGGTGATGACTTTACCTGTGCGACTTGCCGCTTGCGAATCACCATTTCTAGTTATAAAGCGAGGCTCCGTCCAAATTCTCTAACCTAGTCCTCTTTGTCCATATTTGTCTAACTCGGTAACACTGTAAGTTAATTGGAATGCAAAAAATATCTAATTAATTTCATAAAATCACATACGTGTAACATATGTTCGATATTATACCGGGTGACTGACACGAAGTATTACCAACTTCAGACTGTCGTTGCTGTCCAACCAGTGATGACAGAGCGCTCAAATTTACAGTTATGACAGTTCATTTCATTGTTTACAAGTGTACAAAAGCATTTTAGTGGAAAATATTCAGAGGAAAACCACAGCCGCAGATTGTTAACCAGTTAAAACAACTGCATGTGAATAAAATGTTTGTGTATCGCACCATAAATCGTTATAACGATACTGGCAGCATTGCAAAACGCCATGGTGGTAGACCGAAACGCACGGCAACATCGCCGGATATCATTCGGAAGGTGAAGGCCAAATTGGCTCTTAATCCGCGCCGTAGCGGCAGAAAAATCGCTCGTGAGGCGAACATTTCGCTCGAACGGATGCAGCACATATTGAAAGATCATCTTGGACTAAAGGGCGTAAAATTCCATAAAACGCATGGTCTCACCGATGCTAAAAAAAAGTTAGAGTGGAAAGAGCAAGCTCCTTATTGCACGAAAGTGGCGATTTGTCGAATTTGGTTTTCTCCGATGAGGTGACGGTGACGTTATTGAGCAATATGTGAACAAGCAAAACGACCGGATTTACTTGCCCGGTCGTTCTACTGAAAATTTGAACCAACGGGTTGCCACTCGAAACCAAGCGCCGCCGATGGTGATCGTTTGGGCCGCCGTTACGACCGAAAACCGTTCACCGCTCGTTTTTTGTGGACCGTGGCATCAAGGTAAATGCTCAAATTTATCGGGATCATGTGTTGGAGGGAGCGTTGAACCCTTGGGCACAAAAACCTTTCGGCCGCAGAGCCTGAACATTTCAACAGGACTCGGCGCCGAGTCATAAAGCGTGCGTTTCTCGGTTTGGGGTATTTTGAAGAGCAAGGTTGGGACAAAAAAATACCAAAGTGTCGATCATCTCAAGCAAGCGCTTCGCCGGGTATAGGTCAAAATATCGCAGCACCACTTTCGTGCTGCATGCAATAGCTTTGTCGGCCGTTTGAAGGCCATAATCGCGGCTAAGGGTGGCCAAATCGAAAACAGCTAATGCAATTAGCAAATTTTGATATTTCTGAACATTTTTTACTTTGATTCAATAAAATTCATCAAAAAGTAAAACTTCTGTAGCGTTTTGTTTTGGTAACACTTCGTGTCAGCCACCTTGTATTTTCTTAGTGTAATATTTATTAATTACAATTTGCCCTTCAAATCGTTTTAATTTGGTTATATGTCTTATAGCGTTTAATTTATTTACGATATCGTAAGTACACAAGTGTGTGTTCCCTCTGAATTATTTTCGCAATTATTTTAATAAGCAATATAAACGAATTATTTGACAAATGTCATAATTAAATGCAAATTTACAGCGAAACCGGTTGTGATTCCCGACTTGCTTACTTACTGCTTGTGCTACATACATTCCATGACGATTGCTTTGCTTCAATTTTCTTATTAACAAATGATGCAATCATCCATTTAGCACATTTACAATCAACTCGTAAGTGTTATCTGTCCGAATCGATCTTTTGAAAATAGTGTTAAGAAAACTATTTCCATAGATAAGGTAAAATTACATCATTTGTTCTACTCTACTCATATTCGTATGATTCTCGAATGGTTGCTCGATGATCTAGCACTATAATTTGCATCATCATTCAAATTCGTCAAAACTGTATTCTATGTGTAATTGTCTAGCTAATGCGCTTCTCACTAGAGTTTTATAAAAATTGTTTTTAAGTGAATGGTGAGTTACCCGTTTCATTCGAAAATAATTTTTCCCGAAAATTTATTAAATTTTCATTTTCCGCCTTAATTGTAGCTGCTATAATTCGTTGTCTTTGTCACATTTGTATTATTTATGAGATGAAAACGAGTTCTTTCAGTATTACATTTATTCTTGATATAGCTTCTCGAAAAGTATCCACAACTCTTACAGATCCTATTTGATCGTAAGGAATTATATATTATCACCCACAGCAATGATATTCTCAAATATCGAAATATTCGCGATTTTTTACTCGAAAACTGGAATTCAAATAACTGAATCAAACTGACTAGAGTATATCAGGACCAGAAACAAAGTTAACGGCATGATTAGGACTAGTAAATGTGGACACCATGCGGAAAAGGTAATGATGGTTTTAGTTAAGAGATGTTGCATTATGGCACTGGTCTACTTTCTTAATGTGTGAGGCAATATTCAAATTTCGCAATATATGCAAAATAGCTGCAATCACACCGATTGCTAAGAGACGCGCTCCAATCACTGAAAATGTGTATTGAAATCATAGTTGTTAAAAAACGACAGTCGTTAAACAACGAACGCATCGAAAGCAATAGTACAACGACGACTATAACAAAACGATCAAAAATCGACGGCGGTCGATTTCAATAGTAGGCACCCAGATTAATGTTTATGTGAGAAGTTATAATTTATTAAATACTCATCAGTCGGGTTTGCGAGTGAACCATTTCCTCTCTCCTCTCCTTCAATGTATGCCCAATGCAGTGAACCGATCGAGTACCATCTGTGCAAAATCGAAACGATCCTAGGCTCTATATCGGGCCAACAGAAAAAGGTAATGATCCTTGGAGACTTCAATGCAAGAAGTAAAATGTGGCATGACCGTTTAACCGACGAAAACGGAAGAAAAGTAGAGGGCTTCGTGTCTAGGAGTGACCTTTTCATAATGAACTTGCAGGGACACCCAACGAGGTTCTCGTCAAATGGCAACTCCAATATCGACCCAACCATGATCAATGGCGCCTTGCTGGGCTCGATAGTTGAGTGGTGTGTAAGAGAAAAATGGACATCTAGTGACCATAGAGTCATCACGTTTGATTTATCAAACTCACCACAGAGCAGTCCACTTGCAAGTAGCAAAACTCCGAGAATTGCCATTAAGATAGCCGACTGGGGTCTAGTTGCTAGACACTTGGTTGGCTCTTGGGACAGTGTAGAAGTAGTTCCGGAAATAGATTCGATAGATGAAATTGTTGCTCGTGTGGAGCTGATCTCAGTACAGTTAGCCGCAGTGTCTGCAACAACTCAATTCCTAAGAAGAGAGTTGCAAAGAAACCAGACGGAAAGGAACCAAATAGCAAAAGAGTTTCAATTGTCTCGCTCTAGAGAAACAAGAAATAAATATTTCCATGAAGTATTTATTGCAAAACAAAATAGTTTCCAAAGGTACGTCACGGAACATGGTAATATAGACCCATGGGGACTTGTATACAAATTTACCGCTGGCAAAGCAAAACCTCCTGAAGTTTTGAACACCATCAGGAAGGCAAATGGAGTTGTCACTGATATATGGCATGACACACGTTTAGAATTACTTAACTTACGTCTTCCGGACTAAACGCCGGACAAAACTGGGTCTCAAGCAGAAATGTGCGAGATCGCTACCAACAGTAGTTAGAGCAGGTCACCAGTGCCTTAACTTGCTTTAAGCGTAACAAGTCCCTTGGACTTGACAACTTGAACGCTGAAATAATAGGGTCTAGCATAGTAAAATTATTAAACAGCTGTCTAAAATTTGGTTACTTCCCTAAGGTATGGAAAACGGGTCAAATGATTATAATCAGGAAACCTGGCGATAGAGATTCACTATGTTCGAAATCTTATAGACCCATAATGTTACTACCAGTTAGGGGAAAACTCCTAGAAAGGTTGCTTGCCACTCGCATTACACCGCAAGTTGAACAGAGCGGACTGTTCTCGGACAAGCAATTTGGATTTCGATGGAGCATGTCTACTGAGGATGCGATAGACCGCCTAACCAACATTGTCAAAACCCAAAGTTCTAAATATGTTAGAGCTACCGTAGCCTAGTGTCATTGCAAGTTTATCGGTCTATAATCTCTCTAGAAACACGATGAATGTTTTTAGGAGCTACTTCAGCAATCGATACGCAGTAATCAGAGACATGTATGGTTCTGTTTCAATGCAAATTACAAAAGGATGTCCTCAGGGCTCTATTTTGGGTCCTCTAGTCTGGAATATCGTGTTTAACACAAGCATGATCAACGACTTTGAGGAAATTGCATTCGCGGGTGACAAAGTCATTCTGGTGCTCGGCATCTCGAGACTCGAACTTCAGCGCCAGGGTCAAATCGCAATAAATAATATGATCCAATGGTATGAAGCAAATAAGATATCACTATCAGCAGAGAAAACAGTGATGCTGCAACTAAAGGGCAAATTTGCCTCTAGTCGACCACCAACAATATCACTAAACGGTAAAAACATGAAAATGGTCAAGTGCGTTAGATTTCTAGGTGTTGACCTTGATGAACGAATGGGCGTGGCATTCTACGTTCTTAGAGTCTGTGAAAACGCTAAGAAGCTATACCACTCTTTGGCGTGAGTGTCAAGAGAGGGATGGGGACTTAATCACAAAACACTAAAGTGAATATACAAAGGTGTGGCGGAGCCGGTTTCACGTATGCAGCGGCTGGTTGGTATGATAGGTTAGACTGTTACCATCATGTATTCTCTATTTATACCATCATGTATTATCTATTTTCTCAACACAATTTTGCGTAGTAGTCTCTTCGTTCCAGAGTTTGCACGCATCTAATATGTTAGGGCTGGAACTTAATTTTTTTTCAATACACGATGCACGTTCGAGTTTGCAATTCCAGTGCGTCGTGCTATTGCTCTTGTAGAGATAGACGGATCTCGCTCAATTTCCTCAAGCACCGTTTCTTCAGTATCAATATTAGTGACTCTTCCAGTGCTAGTACCACCAACACCGCTGCCAGGTAATCTTCCTTCCGAGTAACAACCGCGGACTCTGATAAATTCGCGATAATCCGGGTGACGCGCGTTTGGGTATCTTTCCCTATAAAGCGCTGCAGCTGCATTTGCGTTACTTCTGCATTCACCATAAATATAATGCATGTTTGCGTATTCTTGTGACGTATACTGATTACGTGGCATTTTGATACACAAAAATCCGCCCAGATACAAGCCAGAAACACGGAATAAACACATGCGATGTCGAACAAGTCGACCATTTTGATGAAACAATATATTGACGTTTGGTGGCAATTGCTGAAGTAAAATTGTTTGGCCCTATAACGTTCTCCATTTATTGTTATTCTTGCACCTCAAACATTTTCGAAAAAATGAGGCGTAAATCTTTTCGACGGTAATGGCAAACCAAGCTGTATCACGAATTGGATGTAGCGGCCTTTGATGAAGATTTTTGGGATTTTATGATCCTCAATATCTGCAGTTTTGTTTATTTACGAAACCGCTCAAGTGAAAATTCGCTTCGTCGGTCATCATTATATATGCAAAGAAGTTTTCATCATTCTCAACGAGATTTAAAACTGCTCTATCGTATTTGAAGCGCTGTATTTCAGGTCCCCAGGATTTAGTTTTTGGACTAGCTGCATTACAGGAGGGAGGAGGGTGTGGTTCGCACGGTGCAACTAGGCACATCCGGGTTTCCTGTGACGCTTTGTCTCACAACATTTTCGACCGATTTGCCAGTTGTCCACCCGTGCGTTTTGAACCTCCGACAGTCCCAAATTAAGCAAATTTACCCACCTGCGAACGAATGGTTGAACCCTTTAGAGCAGTTTTTTCACCATAAAATTTTCTGTATGCACGTTGAGTATTAATTAATGAACCATTATTTTCAGGGAATAGAATAACAATCTTAGCTCTTTGCGCAATTGTGTAGCGTTAATATTTTTTTGAGTGTAGTGTAGTCAATAGCGTTAAGTCACTTATTTTAAATATACAAAATTACCAAGTTGCTTTATATAACATTTAATCAATTTTATTTTTCGGTTTAGTTAATTTTCTTATTACAAAACTCAGACCAACTTTCAAAATTCTGAATTGTACATAAAATATTAAAACAAGCAAAACGAATATAAATCCAAAAGTATCAATCGATTGTCGTTGTATAACATTTAATTCTTTAGCTGCCGATTGTAGATGAGGCGCACCATGGTACCTTAGCACATAATTGGTCCAGTAAACGATCGTTTGTCTTGCGGTTTGTGGACGATCACGATACAAATTGGACCAATTTTGTACGTTGTGTTTATATTTTTGATTGGTGAGTAACTCATTAATCACAGCGATTAAGGTGTCTTCGGTTAAATCGGCATACTCTAATTTTACACCCCATCCCTCCGAAACTACTTTATCAGCGTTAGCCATTTGATCACCAAACATGGGCATTAAAATTAATGGTACCGCATGATATTTTGATTCCGCCACACTTCCTAATCCACCGTGTGTTATGAACAACCTTAAATTAGGATGGGTCAGTAGATCATCTTGAGGTAACCATTTTTTGATCATCACATTACGGGGTAGTCCATCGATTTTATCGTTCTCGAATTTCCATACAACATTTTGTTTCAATCTTCCGAATGCTTTCAAAATCGCTTCTAACTTTTCCGGAGCCAAATTAGAACTTTTAATATTTGATCCTAAACTAAAATAGATTACGCCATTTGCGTTGCTTTCCATCCACACTTTTATATCGTCTGGAAGTGGGTCAGGAGTTTCCTTAACTTGAATACCCCCAATCTCGATCATATTGGTGACAAGAGGCCGACTACCTTTTTGTGTAAAATGGTCGTTGATGAACATTAACGAAATATTTTTCTTTTGCGCCGCATACGATGGAAATCCCGGTATATGTCCAAATGTCTCTTGGTATATGTCGTTGTTCATCTTTTCAACCCACGAAAACATTACGTATTCCATTGAAGATATTGCTACATTAATCAGTCGTTGTTTAAAACTCATTACACCTTTTACACCGTACATCATATTTGGCACGTATGCCAATTCATGTGGGTTACCGAGAATTTCATTAAATATAACCTTGCTTGCTGTATGGCTGAACATAATGATTGGGCAGTTGAATAGTGCTCCAAGACCGACTAAATACATATTCATGAATGATCCTAAGATAAGTAGATCAAACTTTTCTTCGGTCAACATTTTCTGAAATACATCCGATTTTATAACTTCATCATTTAGTTTGAGCAGAGTTTCAGCCACCTGATTGAATTTTATTAGCATGCTGAATTTGTTGGTTACAGAAGATGCCATCATTGCGTGTATGTCTACTCAAATTCAAATTTATGTTACAAGTTTTATTATTTTTGATTTGGTTACTTACATTTATGTGTGTCAGTTTGTGGCATAACAATATCCCGGTAATTATTAAGACGCTGGTCTTGTGGGAAGAAACTAATCATGGTTGTTTCATGACCATTTCGTGCCAGTTCAGTAAGTATTTCTTTTGCTACGATTAGATGCGACGGTGACGGACTAGGAAATACGCATAAAATTTTAGCGGCTTGAATTCCACGAAATATCAAAATTACGGACAATAATTTTAGGCTCCACATTTTGCTCGGTTTAGTGTATAAAACAATACTAAAATATTTTGTTTCTTTTGAGCTGATAAGCCATCAGGTGTATTTTTATCATAAAACATAAAACACTTTGTCATTTATAACTTTTACTTTAAAATATTCTAATTTTGGCGTCTTAACTGGATTGTGTACTGTTCAAAATAAAGTGACGAAACCATTCGATCTCATTTCTACATGTCTTCATGTCGTATTTGATACTAATTGAGAGAATAATTCGTGAGTGTTCTCTCCATTTGGGGACTATCTAACGAAATATTTTATGGTTTGGTCAGTGTGTAGAAAATATAAATTTAGTTGGTCGTCTGATTTGTTGACGAAATATTACTGTAGATTAAATCATTTGTATAGGGTTTTCCAATAGGAATGATATGATTTTTAAGTGACGTTTCGGTCTTTTGTAATATGTGATGATACAACGTTTACAATTTTTTTTAAGAAAATCATCTTCTCCGATGAGGCTCACTTTCATCTGAGTGGTGCGGTAAATAAACAAAACTGTCGATTCTGGTGCGAAGAAAATCCACAAATTATTCATGAAAAACCATTACATTCACCTAAATTGACAGTTTGGTGTGGTTTTTGGTCTGGTGGAATCATCGGTCCGTATTTTTTTCGAAATGAAGCTGGTAACACCGTTACTGTCAATGGAGATCGGTATAGATCGATGATAACCAACTTTTTATGGCCGAAATTGGAAGAAGTTGATCTTGACAACATTTGGTTCCAACAAGACGGGGCTACGTGCCACACAGCAAGTGCAACAATTGAATTATTGCGAGAAAAGTTTGGATCTTATTGGAAAACCCTATATAATTTTTCATTAATGTTAGCATTTCAATTCTAAATATTATACTCCGCGGCCACCAGTTTACACTCTCTTGGCAAGGGCAAATACGATATCCAAATATAACAAAACACTTAGCAATCATAATTTGTCTTTAATCAACTTTATTTTTACGTTTTGTTAGTTTTCGTACAATCAGTTTTATCGTACACTTGAAAATTTTGAACTGAATATACATGGCGACAATCACTACAATAAAAATAAATCCAAACGTATCAATTGAATGTCTTTGGAAAAAATTTAATTGTTTCGCGTGTGATTGTAGATGAAGGGCGCCACGATACCGTAATATGTAGTTAGTCCAATAGACAACCGCTTGCCTTGCGGTATGTGGACGATCACGATACAAAGCGGACCAACCTTGAACGGTTGTTTTATATTTTGAATTCGATACTACTTCATTGATTGCCGTATATAAATTTTCTTCATTTAAGTTTTCGTAATCCAAACGGACTCCCCATCCCTCAGCTACGATTTTGTCCGCATTAGACATTTGATCAGCAAATAATGGCATAATAATTAATGGTACCGCGTGATATTTCGATTCGGCTACGCTACCAAGACCGCCATGTGTTATAAATAATCTTAAATTGGGATGCGTAAGTAGATCATCTTGCGGTAACCATTTCTTGATCATTACGTTTTTCGGCAGGCCATCAATTTTCTCGTTCTCGAACTTCCACAAAACATTTTGGTTTAGTTTTCCAAACGTTTTAAGAATACTCTGCAATTTTTCTGGTGCTAAATCAGCACTTCTGACATTCGATCCTAAACTAAAGTAAATCACACCATTTGTGTTACTCTCCATCCAATTTTTGATATCCTCTGGAATTGGATCGGGAGATTCTTTTATTTGTATTCCACCTATTTCCACCATATTATGAACTAAAGGCCGATTGCCCGATTGTGTAAAATGATCGTTGATGAACACTAGTGAAACGTTTTTCTTCTGGTCTTCGTATGATGGGAAACCTGATATATGGCCAAATGTCTTTGTATACATATCACTGTTATGTTTATCCATGAATGTCATAACACCAAGCTCGAGTGTGGAAACAATAATATTCATTACTCGTTGTCTAAAATTCATTGGATCCCTCGTCCCATATAATATGTGTGGTACGTACGATACCTCGGCTGGATTTCCAACCATTCCATTTAATACACTCATAGTGCCAGCCATACTAAACATAATAATTGGACAATTGAAATGTGCTCCATATCCAACAAGGTATAAATTCATAAACGGCCCTAAAAGTATAAGATCAAATTTTTCCTCGGCCGCAATTTTCTGAAATTCGGGTGAGTGAACGGCTTCATCATTCAGCTTCAGCACCATTTTAATCATTTCCCCAAATCGCAGGAACATTGAAAATTTACTTTCCAACGATGACGCGGTCATTTTTTGAAATTCTAAAAATGTATTATATATTAAAATGAAATATTTGTCGATAAAAGTACTTCATAGACAACCTACCTTTTAATGAGTCTGTTGTTGGGATAACAACGTCACGATAATTTTTCATTGTTTTGCCAAGAGGGAAGAAACTTACCATTGTCGTCTAAATATGAATAAATATTATAGAAGTTTTTGATTAAATTATATTTGCATATGCATTATTACCTCATGTCCATCTTTTGCTAACTCTGTTAGTATTCCTTTCGCCACAATTAAATGCGATGGTGACGGGCTTGGAAACAAGCACAATATTTTAGCAGCTTGAACTGCGTTCAGTACAAACAAAATACAAACCACTTTATAAATCCCCATTTGAAATGAGATATTTTTGCTTCAAAATAATACGATCAACTAAATATTAAATTTTTATTTTGCTCTATAAATAAAGCACGATTAGGTAGCTCCCAAGTGTGTAGAGAACACTCACGAATTGTTCTCTAACTGAGTGTAAAATCATGTAAACAAGTAAATTAAATGTGAAGTCATTGCAGTTTATCATTTAATCACAAAGAATTTTCAATTCGTATTTCTCTACACACAAGCTTCAATATATACTTAATTTAGTTACGTCATTAAATTTTGAAGGCCGAATACTTAACAGTGTGTCGATTCCAATATCAATAATGTAAAGTCACTAAAATGACACAGCGTTTAATATGTTTTGTATGATATGAATACACTTGAGTTTATCAGCCGATCAGCCAAACATTTTTGGTTATAAGATTGGCGAAATTGTAAAGCAGAATTGCAAATATAATTTTAGTATTTGCTTTACACTAAGCCCGGTACATTGCTAAAATGTGGAGTTTAAAATCTTTGGTCATAATTTTGATATGTCACGGAGTACAATCAGCTAAAATTTTGTGCGTTTTTCCTAGCCCCTCACCATCGCATGTAATCGTAGCAAAAGGAATACTCACTGAATTGGCTCGGAGTGGCCATGAAACAACCATGGTTAGTTTCTTTCCACTAGGCAAAACTATTAATAATTATCGGGATATTGTTGTGCCAGAAACAGATACTCAGAAACGTAAGTAACCAAATCTTACCATTTTATCAATGTAAACTGTATTGAATTCTCTTTTGAGTAAAGATTTTTATACAATGATGGCGTCTGCCATATCGAATAACTTCGCCATGATGACCAATTTCAATAATGTGGCCGATACGCTGCTCAATATAACTGATGAAGTTATAAAATCAGAAGTATTTCAAAAACTGTTGAAGGAAGAACAATTCGATCTGCTACTTTTAGCTCCATTTATGAATATATATTTAGTCGGTCTTGGTGCAATTTTAAACTGCCCAATCATTATGTTTAGCCCTGCCGGTACTATGAATATATTAAATGAAATTATCGGTAACCCACATGAATTGGCGTATGTGCCGAACATGATATATGGCGTAAAAGGTGTAATGAGTTTCAAAGAACGACTGATTAATGTAGCAATTTCATCAATGGAGTACACAATATTTTCGTGGATCGAAAAGAAGAACAATGATATGTATCAAGAGACTTTTGGTCATTTACCGGGATTTCCATCGTATGCTGAGCAGAAGAAAAATGTTTCATTAGTATTTATAAACGACCATTTGACACAATCAGGTAGTCGACCTCTTGTCACCAATATGATCGAGATCGGAGGTATTCAAGTTAAGGAAACACCAGACCCACTACCAGACGATATAAAAGTGTGGATGGAAAGCAACACAAACGGTGTCATTTATTTTAGTTTAGGATCAAATGTAAAGAGTGCTAATCTACCGCCAGAAAAGTTAGAAGCGATTCTGAAAACATTCGGAAAATTAAAACAAAACGTTTTGTGGAAATTCGAGAACGATAAAATCGATGGACTACCCCGTAATGTAATGATCAAAAAATGGTTACCTCAAGATGATCTACTGGCCCATCCTAATTTAAGGTTGTTTATAACGCACGGTGGATTAGGAAGTGTGGCGGAGTCAAAATACCATGCGATACCATTAATTCTAATGCCAATTTTTGGTGATCAAATGGCTAACGCTGATAAAGTAGTTTCGGAGGGATGGGGTGTAAAATTAGAGTATACGGATTTATCGGAAGATACCTTAACCGCGGCCGTTAATGAGATACTCACCAATCACAAATATAAGCAAACCGTACAAAATTGGTCCAGTTTGTACCGTGATCGTCCACAAACCGCAAGACAGGCGGTCGTTTACTGGACCAATTATGTGCTAAGATACCATGGTGCACCGCATCTACAGTCGACAGCCAAAGAATTGAATATTATTCAACGACAATCGATCGATACTCTCGGTTTCATATTTATTGTTCTGCTTGTAATTTTGTATATACAGTTTAGAATTCTCAAATTTTTTGTAAAGTTTGTAATAAGAAAATTAACTAAACCGAAGAATAAAATTGATTAGAAATTAATTAAATTTGTTTTTTTTAATTTATTTTTGATAATTTCATCATAGGTGACCATAAAATTCAGAATAATTTATAAACGATTGAGAAAGATCAATGATCTTAACTAATGGCTATACTCCTAAAAATATTCACTGAAATTCCTGACAAAATTCATTTTGCAATACTCTAAGTTTATTGTTTTTATTTTCGAAAAATTTAATGGCAACACTGTGACAGTTTTGACACAATACACGCCATATGTTTCTGCCATGATGTTGAAAACTGTCGCCACCGTCTAAATTTTTGAGGCTGTAAAAAGCTGAATTTGTAAAATCGAGAATTCATTTTGAAAATATAATTTTTTTTCTAGCAGTTTCTTGCATAGAAAAACAATTTTTTTGCGAACCATTCAAGATGTTTTATTAGATACCAATTTTCATTATAAATATAATCTAAGTTCTGCCCCAAACGATTGAGAAATAGCTTAGTTCTATTCTATTGGCCCCAAAACGAATTTCCCGAAATCTCCTCTTAATAAATTTTATGAAAATTTTTCGAGGTAGAAAGTTACGAAATATGAATACGAAAGTGTGAAAAATGATCCATGTCTCATCGCCGAACCCCCCCTTTTCCCGAACTTGTTGAAGAATATCCAAACAACCACACAACATGGTGCAACTTCACGCTGCATGATGTAACATGTCGCAAGTTGCAACAAACATCACGCCACGTAGTGCATCATCAGGCAACATGGTTCAAACTCACGTAACGTCGTGAAACATCCGTAACAAGACGTCAAAAATGGCGCGCCCATCAAGGAACCCAAAATAATCTGCCCGAAAATCAGGACTCAATGCAATAACTTCCTTGCGCATGAAACCCTTCTATACCAATTTTTGTAAAAATCGTTGGAACTGAAAACATGAATAATGTAACCCTGCATCCACTGGCATTACTCCTAACCGAACTCGGTACTCAATCCCCCACATTTTACCAATTGTCAGATCGTTCGAGAAAATTTAAAACAAGACCGAGCTGATGACCGGAAGAGCATCTATACAAATTTTCCTGAAATTACATCGCAATCGATTATTTGACCTCGAAAACATTTCTTCAGCAATCTTCATCAACGTCGTTTGAGTTGAGAAAAAGTAAAATTAATAAAAGGAACCGAGTCACACTAAAAATAATTCTAAAGGAATTTTACAGAAAACAGCTCTCTCACCACATTCGTTTTTTCGTCCTCGAAACCCCTTTGTCAGCAATTTTCATCAAATTCTTGTGAGATAAAAAAAATGAAAATAGAACCCTTGGCCCATCTGAGAACCCCCTAAACAATTTTTCGCAGCATTACAATTTTTCTAAGGAGCTTTTAAACGCAAGGACTCAATGGAGGTGCGTTTTCCCGTCCATTTCGACCTGTGCTATATAATAATCGGATGTACTTGAGTTAGTAACATTTCCAGAAAGATTGGCGCTTATTCAAGGGTTGTTCGGAAAATAAGGAGACTGTAGCAACGAAAACTGTTTTTAAGCTCAATTATTTTGATGCTATATGTGAACTGAAACCTTTATATAATAAGATTATGTTCTAAACGGTTGAAATCGATAGGTCCGAATGAACTAACACTTTTAAGAAAATGTGATAAATCAAAATTCGGCCGGGCATGCAATATTTTTTTTAAAGAGCTGTGGTTCCAGCAACTTTTAAACGTTAGAAATTTTGATTTAAACAGAGTAGAACCATCACCAGCCAGACGTCAGAATAACCATGCAATATGATACAAATTTGTTATTCTCCTGAAATTGCTCCAAGTGACTTGATAACTCTCCTTGAGTGATCTTTAATTGTTTATTTTTATTTTGCTGGTGCTGTTGTACATCTCATAGCAGTATTTGACCGCTTCATTACTGGTTACGTGGTTAAGTTATTGTATCCGGTTTGATTGATTAGTCTAATGAATCTTAACCAAGTCCTAGTCCTACTAGACTAGATATACTGGCATGCCGAAGGGGGGTTCCCTTTTTTACTATGCGCTGTTCGCAAGCGGTAACTAAAATTTGTACTAAGCTAAGCAACGGTTGCTTGACGTTTATGGTGAAGTTATTATATTTATCCAGTCTATAAATGATTCGTCCACACTTGAAGAATTTCTTATATTCAAGGGATTTCTTTATAACGCCAGATGATTTGGCTCAATCGAACAACTGATGTTCCAAAAATTTTAGGAGAAAAAGATTAAGTTTATAGGTCAAAGGTGTTTGGGATTGGAATGAGAGCTTTTTCCACTTTTGGTATAAATATAACATTTACTTCAGTTCTTTTCCTGGGAATGTTTCAAAGAAACAGGCTGGCTTGAATATGGCTTCAAGTCATGGTAACGTCAAGCCAGAGATATGTTGAACATCCGGACGGATAATATCATTAGTGACCTTCGACCCGTCGCATGATTTTAGAGCAACTCAAAAGATGCCTCGCTAGTTGTGGTTCAAAGTTCATACGGTAGCTAATACTTTACATATTCTAGGAAAGTCCGAAAATTCCTATATTTGATTATATTATAGCATCCATGCGTTGTTCGGTCACTTCATAGTTCGTATTTGTACATTCTGAGGACTTCCTTACAGTAGCCTTCAGCTTCTCTTGTCCGCTTGACTTTCTTGCGACACGTACCTACAATAGTTTTATTATAAGCGTCAGGGAGCTTGACAACTTGTTCATCAAGCTCCTTTATTGATCCTGGGGGTTTTGAGACATTTAAGGTGGGTAGGTATCGCAGTCGGACTTCCTCCTGTTCCTCAAAATAAATTTATTGGTGGGTTTAGTACCCATTTCATTTATCATTTATGATCAGAAAGGAAATGAAAGTCAGAAACCTTCAATTCTTTATGTTGTGATTTATAAAATTAGAAACAAGTGTGATACCTAAGACTTTAAACGTTGGCTCTGCCAATTTTACATATACACTGCCGTACACTTGATTAGACGCACTTTCAATTTTACTTTCAAATGTAAATTTTAAATTTCTCGCGGAACCAAGAACATATTTTTATTGAGAAGAGAGAGAAATCCCTACTCAATAAATACATAATCAATAATTATCATGAGAAAGCAAATTAATCTTTTTTTCAATTTTTTTTAAGTTAAGTTTAAATTTAATGTTATTTTATCGGTTCAGTTGATTAGACGCTACTTAGAAATATACCAAAACACAGTCATTTATATCAGATAAAAATTTTAAGTAGTGCAGCAAAATCTCTGCCCAGGCAGCTTCAATTCATACAGTCAGCTCTTCGTTGGATTCGTATTATTTGCCCCCTTCATAAAGTTTGCGAGTGAGCCAGCCCCAAACGTTTTCGATGATATTTAAATCAGGGGAATACGGTGGCCATGATAATAACTAAATGTTTTGTTATGTATGAGCGCATTATCCTGTTGGAAAATCTACTGAAGAGACCCAACTAGCTCCTGAATTTCTGGAAAAACTGATTGCAGCATATCCTTATATGAATTTCTAGTCATTTTATTGGAAACAAAATTCAATTTAATAGCGCCCCAATATGAAATTGCACCCCATACCATTACTCCTCCTTTTCTGGCATGATGACGAGTCAAAAATCGTTCTTTTTTGAGAATGTCATGAAAATAATAATTATAGCCATCTGGTCCATCTAAGTCTAATTTTTTTTCATCCGAAAAAAACACTTTTTTATTATTATTCATTGTTTGCGGACGTCGTGTGCTGCTTGGCGAATTCCAATCTTTGTTGCTTGAGATTAATGTTTTTTTTAAGTTTTTTAAATTTTAAAAATGAAGCACTTGAAATTGCTCTACAAACTGTTGATTTGCTGGCATCAAGTCCAGCTGAATTCTGATTTTGTTAGTGGAAAGGGCTGAATTGGACGCTAGCCTATGAATTTCTGTTGCATTTTGCGGTGTCAGAACTGTCACCGACCTTCCTTCGTAGTTGCCTCCATATGATGCACTGCGGTGCCGCAGCGCGGTTGAAAAATTCCCCCAAGTGGTAGGCATCGATTTACTTGTTTTGAAAATCTTTAAACAATTTTTAGCAACTTACACCGAAATTTACTCACAAATACTTAAATTTTACAATGCATCTATTCAAGTGAACCGATAAAATGCGTTTAATATTAACTAAATTCCAAAAAAAACATTACAGTAAAATTTACATTTAAAAGTAAAATGGTAAGTGCGTCTAATCAAGTGAACCGCAGTGTACATAGGTTTACACTAACAATGAAATCAAGTAAGTTCACGTCGCTGCCCAGGAAGACGCCAATTTTCCTCTTATGACTGTCCGTTAACGTGCTTCCTATAATATCCTGTTAAGCTGGTATAAGCCAGAGATTTTTTTGACCCATCTGAATGTTTGCAGTCATTACGACATTGTTGCTGTAACTTTATACATGAAATACATTGAATATATTTTTAAGTAATAATACAAGAACGAATTTTACCTGTTTTCTTCGTGTTTATGAAGTAGTTTGAAGTCCTGAGTCCAAGTACTCGGTCTCCATTGACCCAAGGTTTCCGGATTAAAACAAAGTCAATTCGCTCTTCATTTATTTGGAGTAAAACAGCAGTCGAGGATTTTTGCAGTTGGTTTAAAGAAACCCAAGTATTGATCCACATGCCTTTACAACTGTTACGCCAGACCCTTCGTCCGAGAATGAATCGTCTTCCTGGAGTCTATTGAGTCATCAAGAAAGAGCGGAGTACTCTCAAAGTGCTCTCTGCTACTTCTGGAGCTCCGGACTTCTTACATTCACGTTCACTGTTCTTGTAAACCTTTATCGTGAGTGCACTGAAACCATAGCTATTAACGCCATTAGTCTTCGTGAGTGCAGCCAGCATCACCTTATTTAGCACTATAGGGGCTGACCTGTAGTCATTGGCTGCCCTAAACACTCTAAATCCCCACTTTTGTTAAAATAAACCGATAAGTACCATTATAACCCGAAGAAGTTCAAACAGATTAACAAAAGTAAACTTTTTTAAAGATTGAGTTCCCATATCTAACTAATATTTTCTCACTCAGTTTCTGCTTAAGCCTTCCTATCCAATTTTGGTTTTGGAGGACAAAACGGAACATTCTGATTCTAATCGCTTACAGTTTAGGTTTAGGCTATCAAACCGTGATTTTTATGTTTTCTGTATGTTCTACAGTGTATGAGATTATATGAAAAAGACTAACTAGTTTTAATTACGAGGATCAGAAGTTTTTGAAAATTAAATATGGGTAGCAATATGAAAGCTAATCGTGAAAGGTTTTACGCAAACTGTTTTTACGCAAACAGCAGTATAGATATTCGGCAGAATTTTATAAAACTAATTTGTGTTTTTGTTGTCATTTTCAGACCACCTTCGATTAGTATTTCAAATGGATATACGGAATACAATAAAAAACTCAAGATGACGGATAAAGATAAAGGAAAATATTCTGCACAGGAAACAATAAAGGTAAGTGAATACGTATTGTCCCTAAAAAATCGATTTTTTGCTTATACCACTATACAAATACATATCTACAACACAATATATATTTTGTCATGTGCAGACACACACACACTGGTGGTGAAAACATAAAATTTTCATAATAGCTACGTTCTCAAGCAAATTGCCGATGAGATGAGGCAAAAGCATGTGATGTTTTGAATTACCTCTAAATATTATTTTGTTTCGAAAGTATTTTGTTGAAAACTCTTGAGGGATCGAAAATTATTTGCAGCAAAATTGTAAAGCCAATCGATTTCGACAAGCTGCTGCATAATTGGTGACCGCGTAATCGATTTATTGCCAACACCAATATTAAATTTCAAATAGACAAATTTATTAAACTTTTGAAAATAGTCGCAACATATACATTTCAATCCATAATATTAAAATAAAACTTTTCGTGCTTTTATACACGAGAAAGCTTAAGGTTTAGTCATTTTTATATAGGAAAAAGGAAAATGATTTTTTCATTTGATTTATTTGCTAGACTTTTGGAAATTTTTTCGAAAGTTAAGTTATTTTTATTGGCTTTTATCGTATTGAATTTGGAAGTAGAAAAAAGTTTTTGTTTATTTTTCCAATTCAAATGATAATCGAATTTAAAAGTTCAGAATTGTTTCGGTGTTTTGTCATCCAGTTAATTTTTTTTATTAGTTGCTGATATGATTAATAAAAAGGTGGTAAAGTTAAATTAAATTTTATAGGCATCATCAGCTAAACACTGAATATTTTATCTATAGAATTTTAAATCTAACCCAACCTTAACAGAATTAGAATAAAACGTGATAGCTTAGGATATGAGCTAATTTAAAACTTCATATTTCCTATACTGCACACAGGTACTTAATCTTCTTTACACCTCCAGTTGGTGATACAAACAATATACGTAAAGCTCAAAGCGTGTTTTCAAACAACAAAGCACGAAGTTGTAAAATACTAGAAGGGAAAAATTCACCACTTTTTAATTGTATTATAAAGAAATGTCAAATCTTTTATAATCATCACAATGACATCATAAGACAGTGGAAAACTACATATAGAAAAGCTAGAGATGGCACACCATAAAAAGAAAATTTAATTAATTTCTTTATTTTCCCATTTTCAAACTGGAAATATATTAAAGCAAAAAAAATGGTGTCATCTCTTCGTTTTATTCTACTTTTCCCTAATTTTGTTCTTATCGTATCGACCCTTTATGTTCTGAAGTTTATATTAGAGAATGGAACGACCCAGGAGGAAAAATATAAGAAAGATAAATAGGAATCAAATTAAATGGACGGGACAAAAAATTGGATTTTACTTGCTTCTGTTTGCGTATGTGCTTGGAATATTTAATTCTTAACAATTTTTTTTTGTTTGTTTCGTCGTCGTCGCTGCGAATTCAAATTTGGGGAAAAATTGTGAAAAAGGATTTTTTTGTTTTATTTCATTGGTTCGTTGAATATTTCAAAATTTCAATGAAAAATGAACCAAATTTGTGTTCGTTAGTATGCGATATGGGTTACATTTCTGTATAGTAAATTTCCAGAATTATGGGTTAAAATGTATTAGGGTAAGGTAAATTCCAAAGTCGAAAGTAAAGCATAATAAAGAATAAAGAACCGATCCAGTAGAATCTTCAAAATCGACAAATTAATAGCTTTATGTAAACTTAATCAGCTAATTTTTTGCATGGTAAAAGCTCCTGCATGATAAAAATTAGCTGATTAAGTTGTGCATCTTACAGTTTTAAGCTTCTGCTTGTCATATACAATAATATTGAGTCTTGTTAGATGGAATATTAAATTTGTTTTAAAACCTATAACAAGATTTATTATTGTTTTAACAATTAAGTTGGCTTTATAGACTAATCTAACCCATAAGAAAGTTCGCACCATATTTATTGAAAAACATTGGAGCACGAAAATCAGATAGCGAGACCAGATAGTATGGGAACCTATAATTATAAGCTTTTTAAGTACCAGTTACCCATTCTCTTTTAAACAGTTTTCAACTCCACTCGTACTTGATAAAATATTCTTAAACGAGACAAGAATCATGAATCGAATATAAAAGTTCCATAAACGTGTTAAATGACGGTACTCGCTTTTGTTAAAACATTGGATTTTGCTAGCAGATCAAAAGCGAAAAACAGGTTAAAATTAATTTTAGACATCAAAACTATATTTGGAGTGAGTTTAATACAAAACAATGGGTAGGCTTCATAGGTTTCTGACAAAATCTACGCTGTTGCATTTGAACAAGTGCTCTCACCTTTGGTCACTTACAAACGCAGCCATCTAGTTTGTTTCTTGGAGTATGATATCAAAGTTCTCGTTATAATTTTTTGGAAGCATTTTTTTAGTAATTTCTGGCGAATTAAACATTCTGAAGCTACGCAGGCTTGTTTCTTGCGCTCGAGATACATTTTATTGTAAATGATTATTTTAAATACCTCGGAAAGTTTGTTCCCTATATCAGCTTGTATTTTGACCCATCCATCATTAGTTTGCACATTGATATAATTTCATACCCATTTCCAAATGGGTGTTTGTGAATCCTCTCGTATGCCTGTTAAATATCTATAAGTAAACCATGAACAGGTATATTCGTTTGTGAGACAACTATAGATTGAATAAAATATTTTAGCCTATTTTCAGTAAAGTTATCCCCGATAGTTGCTATCGTAACTTACATCTAAATGCCATTTTTCGTTCTTTCTACTCAGATAATATGATTCCCGATTTTAACATTTCGCATACAATTATATCATTAAAACGCTCTTACGGTGTCATTCAGTCGCTTTATAACGAGATGGTATTCAACATGAAACTTGTGGAAATCGTTCAATGTATGTCGTTGACAAGGAGAAAATATATTTTAAATTCAATTACCAGAAAATGGTCTGAATCGATGTTAGCTCTATACGTTTGGTTTTAATGTCTATAAATGATTGGCCGTTCCTCTTCGCCACCAGTTGACCACTATTAGAGGTTTATTCTGAGATACATTCTAGGATTATTCTTAAATCCAATTGCCGACGAATATGATCTAAATCAACTACACCAGTCTTCTGCAGTTATCCATATCCCAAAATTTATTTTAAAATATGTATCTATCAAGAGTCCCGTTTCCCAGTTTTCACTGAATTTTTACATGGTTGATTAAAAAACCACCTGTCGGGCTCGATCAAATCGTCCCAGTTGGTCAAATTTTAGAATTTAAATCCGCTTTATTTTTTCATGAGTCATTAGATTTTGTTTTGAGTTCAAAATAGGATTTGGATCCAATTTTCGATTTGGTTATGCTGTCCTTAAACGATGAACCCCATTGCGTTTTATGAAAACAATGTGAATCCCAATTTTTTAATAGGTCGCATTTCGCTTATTCGTATTCAATTAAGCCCAAATCAGTCAGTAATATTAGATCTTGTATTTTAAAGTGAATTTTTGACTTGTTTTTACGGTTTGGGATCTGCTAGTTTTAATCAGCGATATCTGATTAACATTTGTGGTTATATATATTGTAACCAATACTCGGTTTTCTTTAACCATGAACATGCATTAATCGCAAATACATCTGATTACACTTTTTGAAGATATAACTAACTCTATAAACCGCTACATAGTAAAGAAATCATTAATCATTCTAAAAATCTTGTACGTTCTAACGTAACAGCTGACAAAATTACGTAAAGCGCAATTAAAGCATTTTCTACCAATTTATCTAATCTAGACTCATTTTAATAGACCACCCAACCAGACACACAGCCAATACACTACCTATCGAAGATAAACATTTCTTGGTCAGGCTCAGTTTTGCATTTACAAATTAATCTCATGTTGAACAATAAAGCACTAAAATCGATACTTCAGCTTAAAGTATAGAAAAAGTCGGAACAGGACATTACCCCTCCCTCCTCGACAACGTCACCGTTATTAACTCCGGGGAATTATCCCCCCCCCCATCGGTCCTTACTCCCAGCAATTACCCCCTGAAAAATTAAGCCAAAGTAAACAAAATACCAATTAAACCCAATTGTTAAATTCTGATGAATCCTTGTAAGAATACTGAGCGCAACTCAGATTTGAAGTTGAGTTGTCGATTCGAACGAATTAATTCCGGCGATTCTAATTTATTCCGTGTTATTTGAAAACACAACTAAATGTCCTTAGGGCCGATATGGTCGATTTCGTTTCGAATTAAATAATTAAGTTTAGATCGTTATTAATCATCGAATATAGACGATGTTTTGAGTCTGCTGTATAAAATATAATACCATCGTCCGCGAAAAGTTGTAATGTACCTTTTAATGACAAACCAAAAATGTCGTTATAATGAACTTTAAATAGGCAAGGTCCCAATATACATCCCTGTGGAACGCCGCACAATCTGTTCTGTTTCCTACCATGCAGCTTTTCTAATTTCAGTAGCAATTTTTCACAGTCAAAGGCTTTTTCGAAATCTAGAAACAAACAACCGCATTTCTTCCCCACATCTAAGTTTTTTGTAATTAAGTGTGTTAGATTAGAGCATGCTGACAAAGTACTGGATTTTTCCTGAAATCAAAACTGTTATTGATTTAATATTTGATTACTACCCACAAATTTTTCAAGTCCTCTTACAATTATTTTCTCAACTAACTTGGAGAAAATTGGTAGGATCGCTATTGACCTGAAATTTTCAATATTGAGTTCTTTTCCGTTTTTAAATAGAAGTACAATTTTGACTGGTTTGAGACAAGTATTCACCAATTTCTAAATAATTTTTTAAGAATTAGGTAACAGATTCGCCAAATTTCCCAACAAAATATTTAAGAACTTGTGTTGAAATACGATCCAAACCGTTAGCCGCTCTTGTTCTTAAGTGTTAATACTTCAATAGGTTCAAGACTAAAAGCACTGCGAATATCATAATTCATACTGGCAAGGTTTTCAGGGCGAGCAGAACACCTTCCAATCATTACCTTTTGCGCTACAGTAGTAAGGTGTTTATTGAATAAGTTTGCAGCTATCACTCTATCACTAGCTAAAGCATCAAGTTCATTATGAATAAATATTTTTTTATTGCTGCAATCCTTGTTGAACATTATTTTTCTAAATTGCTGCCAAAGAACAGCAGTGTTGTTATTGTCTATGATTAGATCCTATCAATTTCCCATAATAGAGCTTTTTAGCCAGTTTTATTTGATACTTAACTAATCGTACTACCTACTTCTTCATATCGTATTCGCAAATAGCAATTTCTTGGAAAATTCTTTACCAATGTCCACACTCTACTTCTTTTTTTAGTATTTTGCAAAATATCTGATTGCATCCGCGAGTTGATCTTCGCTTTTTTAATTATTATGTCGCTATGCCGCGTAACTAATTTTCCTAATTCACTAATGAAATTCTCTAGATTCATTAATTTGAGTAACTCAGTCCAACTCTTATCGATACTAAATGCTTGAAAATTCAAGAAGATATTGTAGTTGCGTTCTCTAATACGTATTCTACTGATTTCGGTTACGATAATTCGATGGTCAGTTAGGTTATAATCTTTGTAAGCTAGATGGAGCAAATCCGTAATACAGTGATCAATTACCGTTGCAATTCCGTTTTGTACCCTAGTTGCAAATTTTCTATTAATATAATTCAAAATTATAAAACCATGTGAATCCACACTGGGCTCTATAATTAATAACTTCTGATTCATCTTCATTCGTCAAATTTATATTTGCGTCTCCAAACACTAGTGATTTCATATGAGAAACAAATAAATTTTCTAACCATTCCATAATTGTAGCCGAGTGTTTTATTGTGATCGGAAAATACCCTGTTAAAGTTACTCAATAGTTTCGAGTCGAAAGTAAAAAAATCGATAAAGCAGATAGTGTCTTTGCTATATCAGCCGAAAATATAATATGTTTCGTCAAATATTAACTGTTTTTTAGTGAAGTAAAGTAAAGTGAAGTAAAGTGTTTTTTATACCAAAAACATTTAAACAAAATTTTTTTAATAAATATTTTTAACAGCAATTTTAGTTGTTCGGAAAAATTCATTTTACTATTGGGAAACTGCATATAAATATATATCATGTATACAAAATTATAAATATTGACCGTTTAAAGTGTCATGGTTGGATATAGATTCAAATGAAAGATCTTAAAGATGCTCACACTTGGAAACAATTCTAGGTCAATTTTCATGTGGGGAGTTCGGGAAAACTCGATTGAATATATCGCACACACCAACTTCGAAATGTTGATTTTTTGTAGATACGAGCATCATTAAGACCTTTCATTTGAATCTATTTCCAATCATGAAATTTTAAACGGTCAATATTTAGTAATTTTCAAAGTTTGTGTGTGCGATATATTCAATCGAGTTTTCCCGAACTCCTCACATGAAAATTGACCTACATTTTTTTCCAAAGAGCTTTCATTTGAATTTATTTCCAATAATGGCACTTTAAACGGCCAATATTTTGAAATTTTCAAAGTTTGTGTGTAAATTTTCAAATTTTGTATGTGCGAGATGTTCAATCGAGCTTTCCCAAACTTCCCATACGAAAATTGACCTTAAATTTTTTCCAGTCAAGGGCATCATTAAGACCTTTCATTTGGATATATTTCCAACTATGACACTTTAAACGGTCAATATTTAGAAATTTTTAAATTTTGTATTCATGATATATATTTATATGCAGTTTCCCAATAGTCTTTCCGAACAGCTAAAATTGTTATTAAAAATATTTATTATAAAAATTTTGTTTAAATGTTTTTGGTATAAAAACACTTTTGGCTGAAAAATATCGGCTGAAGCATATTAATATTTGACTTAACATATTATATTTTCGGCTGAGATAGCAAAGACACTATCTGCATTAACGATTTTTTTTTACTTTCGGCTGGAAACTATCGGCTAACTTTAATAGTATCGGAAAAATGCAAATATATTTAATCAGTTCAGCACTAATTTAACGCCTAGAAACTGTGAATAATCATGAACAAGCTGGTAGAGTAACACCGATAGGATGCTTGAACTAACAAAAATGGCACACTCTCCGCATGCTAATTTGTTTCTTAAACTTCTTACATTCAGGTACGCCGATCTGAGATCTGCACTACCATGTAATCGGATGGAACAGGTATCCCTATTCGTTTTCGTAATTCAAATCGATTTTATTTGTTTGAATAGTTTTAGTTTATATAAATTGTGGATATCGTAGACTTTGTCGGAAAACTTTACAATGTGGTGATGTTATCCTTTGGTTAACACAATCAAATGAGTCAAGAGCCATTTATTTCCAAAAGTAGGGGAGAGATATCCTTTTTCTTTCTCTGTTTGAGTAGTTTTAGTTTAGATAAATTGTGAATATCGTAGAGTTTTTCTGAAAACTACAACCAGATTGTAGTGGAAGGGATTGTGTAATCAAATGAGTCAAGAGCCATTTTCAAAACGAAAGTACAGGTATCCTTTTTCATTGTCTCAAATCAACGAAATCCAGAATTTGTAAAAAACTACTCAAACCAATGAAATCAATTTGTTTTAAGAGAACCAACAGGGATACCTTTCCGCTTCTTTTAGAAATGGCTCATTTGATTGTGCCAATCTAAGGCTAACATTTTCACATAGCAGAAGAATTAAGTAAATTCAATAAGATCGAGTTTATCATCATTAAAAAGAATACCGCTAGTCTCAATTTGGAAATCACATTTGACTCATTTCATTGTGTTATCTTATAGGCATTTTTCGGCAAACTTTACTATTTCCAGAATTATAACAGAATTATAAACCAAAACTATTCTTACTAACCGAATTGACTTAATTTGCCAGAATAAAACTCGGAATTATCCACTTTCTTTGGAAATGTCCTTAAACTCACTTGATTGTCTTATCATAATGTAATAATAATTTCCACACAATGGCTTTGTACACAAATTTTCTATACCCGGCATTTGGAGATGTTGAAACAGCTATTATCTTTTGTAAAACAACTTATAACTGAGCATTTTTCGGGCTATTATGAAGAATGCAAAATGCATTTATTTGAGTTTTTTTAGTTTCACTAAAAATTTTTATAAGGTTTTTTTTAACAGTGTATTTACTAATAATTGTTTATTTTGGACATGTTTTACACCTTTGTGAAGATAGCCCAAAATTCCAGCCCCGAAAATAGAGAAAGGTGCGTATGGCAATACTATTTAATTCTATTTGTACTATTACGACATTGCATTATAATTATAGCTCTCTCATTCAAAACATGTACAAGGTTTTGAGCTCCTAAACAAATTACATTAAATAAAACTAGGAGGATTTATGAGGATTATTACTGTCGAGGATTATTTGATCATAATTTCAATACTTATTTGAATTTAAAATGAGTTCAGATGTTCATAGAAGTCAGGAACAGTTTGATAGGTGATTGTTTAAGGAGCATTTACGAATTTTTAAAAAAATTGTCTATGTCTAGGAGTTGAGATATAGTCCATAGAAGTTGGGCCAACGAATAATTCCTGACTTCTATGGACTATATCTCAACTCCTAGACATAGACAACAAATTCTAAAAAAAAATCGCACGAGCTACATTCACCTATCAAACGATATGCACCGCTAGTTGGGCCAACGAGTAGTTCCTGAGTTCTATGGACCATATTTCAACTCCTAGACATAGAAGAATTCTAAAAAAAAAATCGCACGTGCTCCATAAACAGTCACTTATCTAACGATATGCATCGCTAGTTGGGTCAACGAATAGTTCCCGACTTCTATGGAGTATATCTCAACTCCTAGACATAGAAAAATTCTAAAAAAAAGGTACGTTCTCGTTAAACATTCACCTATGAAACGATGTGCACTGCTAGTTCGGCCAACGAATAGTTCCTGACTTCTATGGACCATATTTCAACTTCTAGACATAGAAAAATTCTAAAAAAAATCACACGTGCTCCTTAAACATTCACCTATCAAACGATGAGCACCGCTAGTTGGGCCAACGAATAGTTCCTGACTTCTATGGTGTATATCTCAGCTCCTAGACATTGACAAATTGAAAAAAAATTCGTACTTGCTCCTTAAACTATCACCTATCAAACGATGAGCACCGCTAGTTGGACCAACGAATAGTTCCTAATTTCTATGGATTATATCTCAACTTCTAGACATAGAAAAATTTTAAAAACATCATAAATGATGTTTAAACATTCACCTATCAAACGATGTGTGTCGCACAAAGAAATCCCTCAAAAATCCCGAAAATTTCGATTGTTATGACAGTTTTTAACTATCGTGATAGTAAAAATTTTCGTGGCTGAGAGTAAAAATGTGGTGATTTTTTGGGCTGAGTGTAGAAAATATCATGATAGCAATACTTTTGTTGCCGTCGCGTTCGTTTGAGACTGAATTTAGCCTGTCTTCACACACATATGAAAATTGGTCTTACTTCACAAACATGTTTTTATGTAGTTATATATACTCTCAGCCCCGAAAATGTCAGCTATCATGACAGTTTTTTACTATCGTGATAGCAAATATTTTCGGGGCTAAGAGTAAAAATGTGGAGATTTTTTGGGCTGAGAGTAAAAAGTGTCATGATAGCAACAATTAGTATTGCCATCGCATTTTTCGGGGATGGAATTTGGGCTATCTTCACATACATAAGTTTCACTGCCATTATTTTTGTCATATTTTTTACTTTTTTTATTGTGACTTATCGCTACAGCGTATACCTTTTTCCAGATGAATTAATTTGTGCGCTTAACGTTTTTCTTGAATAAATATTTCCGAAGATCCACCTAATTTCGGCTTTAGACATATACCAATTTCAACAGACTTTAAAACGATTTGCAAGTTTAAATATTGTTTGAGTGACAAATATTAATATGTAACATTGCATGGAATATGGCTTACGAACCCCTGTCGATTAGTTAGTATATTTTATGGTTTGTACATGAGTACATGGATGAACTTTGATATAATTAAATTATCGTTATGAAAATATACAGAACTCACATTGATTAGAAATCAATACTTGGTAATAAAAAATACACACACATTATGTATTTCGTCTACAAGCATTATGTTTATGGATATGTAATGAAATACTAACAAAAGATTAGCTTTGTATGTTTATTATTTACTATTCAATTTACACAGCCGCATATCGCGCTATGGAAAACTCCACTGGAAAATTCTCAATAAATTGTGTACAAGTAAATTACATTACGCACATTAAACCTAATCAAATAGAAAATATAAAATAATTTTTTTTATATTGAACATAATTTAATGTGTTTTATTATGGCAATAAAATTGATTTAACTTATTGTTAAATATCGTAACAATAAAATTAAGATACAATCAGTATATTATTATAGCAATAATAATAATTATTATAAGTTGGAAAATTTGGAAATCAATGACCCGTACGATAATATAACAGCGGATTTAAATGTTGGGGCTATAAATTTTCGCCTGACCACTCACTGTGTACGTATATAGTTAATTCTATTTTGGGGGACTTTTTATCAAAAGTGTTTTTATATATAGACGATTTAATTTTATGGAGTCCTTACTCCATAAATATTCTAGATTATATACAAATGATTTAATAAATCACTTTAACGCTCCAGTTACTGGATTTGTGTTTGTCTAAATATATATAAAGTGCAACAAGTGTTTTTACAGCCATTAGTTGTAAATGTAATTACTAGCACATTATAATTTAATTACATCAATAAAATGCACTTACAAAACAATAAAAACAGTAAGACGATTTACATCATCTCGCACTTGAAAATTGGTGCGTGTGACTACATTTTTATGTCAAAAGAACAAAAAGAAACAGAACAGGAAGGGTCGTTTCGAAAACTATTTTTAATGACTTTTATTGTTCATGGAAGTTTTAATTAAACATAATTTATTTTCATTTTAATTTTAAATTAATGAATACATAAAAAGGCATTTTACTGTACTGTACCGATATATACATATTACGGATACTATTAGGGCTTATAAAGGAAAATTAATGGGAAAATTCCTTAAGAGGCTGGAATAAAATATTGCTATTTGGTTATTTTTGTTTCATAATAGTTGTAAAACTCTATTGGGGGTTCTTATCCTAAACTTCCCCATTTTTGTCTGTGTGCTTTGTTTTACCAACATACAAACGCGTATTTTGTACTTCCTTGCCTAGTTTTGTTTTCGGGAAATCTATATACAAAACAGTATCTTCGTATTAAGAGGAAAACTTTTCGAAAAGTTTTTTGTTGTTTTTATGACAATCATAAAACTGGAAAAATATGTTTTAACATGGTGGCTGTAAGGGAATTCGGTATCCCAAAAATTGTGATCAACTGCTAAAAACAATGTGCTAGTACTATTTTCAAGCATTTCGGGTTTTCTCTAATAGCCGACAACTATAGATTGACGACTTAGCCGACAATTGATAGTGTGAAATATCCATTTTAACAAAAAATCTGTTAATGTGTTAAATTTTTAACAAAATCCAAATTTATTTATTAGAAAAGCCTAATTTATTAGAAACTGGGTTTGAAATTTAAAACATTTAAAAAACAATAAAACATACAAATTTAAAACAAACACAGTTAGTTTCACAATAAAAAATAATACAACCTCTTCAAGTTGGAGTATAAACTGCTTTAGTTTACGTCCAAACCTGTCCGTCGAAGGAGTTATGAACTATTTTCGATAGTTCATAATTCCTTTGCCACTAAAAACTGCACCTATGTATCTTAATGGCAACAAGCCAACAACAGGCCTAATATACCTTTCCCACCGTTGTTACGAAACCTTGAGGGGTCATAACATTGTTTTCTATGTAATTTTGTTTTTGAATTTTTAATTTCTCTGCTTTCGAATAAGTAGTGTCTTTTTCCTGATGGCATTGCCATCTGTTTTCTGGCATTGACAATAAGCTTTTTTGTGGGTGTGAATTGGCCTTTATACTCTGGTTCACGTTTTGTACACGTCAGTATCGCGTAAACGTCGAATAATTTTGAGAGCGAGACCAATGTGTACACCTTGTGTGTGTATGCGGCCAGTAAGAATATAGAAGAGTATTTTTTTTTGTTCGTTTTCGTTTTGGCGTGTGAATTGATGTGCGGTGTGAAAGGGTGGGCGTGTGTCGCGCGCGAAAATCAAAACAAAAAACACCAACGAACAAAAAAATATTCTTCTAGATGTTTTTTGGTGCGAGCAAATTTTTAGTTTGCGTCTAATTTTTGATTCGAATGAATCGTTTTTTATAAGTGTGTAATTTTTTTTTTTAGAAGCGGAAAAACTAAAATAGAACATATTAAACGCTGAATTTTAATTTTGTAAATTTTTAATTGGAACGTACCTGAAAAGGAATATAATATTGTGATCTTATTAAAAAGCAACGGAAAATAAAAATACTTACATATTGTGTTCGGTTATTTGTTCATACAAAAAAAAAATCTAATAAAGAAAAAGAAGAGGAAAAAGTGCAAGTGAGGACGTGAGGAAACGTGAGGGAAATTATGTATATTTTAAGATAATAAGTTTCCCAAAAGACAAAGTTCAGTGAGTGCAAATCTAAGTGACGTGACCTGTTATTACGAAGGCGTCACATTTTCATATGGTCGAGGCCATCCTTTGTTTGGTTTACGGGTAAAAACATAGACACCGCAATGGTTAAGGGCGGCCAACCGAGGCTCGCTATTGTATTTTTACGGCGGGAACACACCCAACAATATTTACGGTTTACGGCGGGAAGACGCCCAATGATATTTTACGCTTTACGGGTGGCCAAACTCGTGGCCATTTGTAATTTTTATTAACGATGAGGATTGAGGAGACGCCGCTACCGAAGGTCAAAAGGTACTGATTTTTTATTTTTATTTTAAATTTCAATTTTTTTTTTAATTTTTCAATTTTGAATTTTGAAAAAATTGTCATTCGTGGATAGACATACCTGATTATTATTATATTTATCACTTTCAAATGTCGGCCGATTTAATTCTGGTGTTAATTCAATTAAGTAATAATAGTAATAATATTCAAGTAATTAAGTCTTTTTCAGTCTTTATTTTTTTTATTTTTGTGTTCTGTTCCACGATGTAGTCCAGGAATATCCAACTTCCTCATGACCCAAAACCCTGAGATCTAGTCGGCAAAATCACCGTGAAAGAGGCCTCTGCGTATTTAGAAGAATCTGCGGAGTGGTTTATGAACAACTCCGTAACACCGTGTGGAAGCTTATCCAAAATATTCGGGTGGTTGCGATGCGTGTATTGCACGTATTTAACAGAACAACCAGAAACTCAAACATTGAAGTTACCTAAGATGATGTCGAACTTGAGTATCTCTCGCATATCAGCTAAGTAAAGTTTAAATTCACTTGCCTAATTTCCGATTATTTTGGCGAGACTAAATGATTCAGTTCTGTGGAAACCAGAAGTAGCAAACCAGCCAAATTGTGATTAATACTAAAAATAAAAAATTAATTACTAAATTATAGAGAAGTGTTGTGGTTTCTACTAGACTTCTCTATAATTTAGTAATTAGTTTTTAAACATAACAAATTAAATTTATGATTGGAGTGAGGCCCGCTTATATATCGTGCAAGAATGCAGGGATCGTACCATTTGCCTTCCAATCCAAGGTTCGACGGACATACGAATAACAACAATGAACGTTTAATTGGATTACCCAGCTGTCTACTAATTACTCCACATCTCTTTATTGTTATGCACGCTCGTATACTAAAAGTTTACTCTGGTGTACCTACCTCTGGTAATACCTATTCGGCCTTCCATTTACATCGTGTCCATCTGCTGTTTTCTCGGCTCTTTCTTGTATCATACTTAAGTTTCATCACTTTCTTCCTTCATTCTATCTAGTTTACCTTACTCGTTTGTTCTTTTCTTCCAGCAAATTTGCTCGCCTTTACCCTATTTTCTCTCTTTCCTTTAATCATAACAAGTTATTCTCAGGGTGTGTGAAACGATGCAAATAATTTATTTCATTGTTGATATTTCCGTTATTCTGGTATATTTCTTTGCACATATTGTTTCCCAAACGATTCTATAATCTTCTTGAGATTCTTCACATAATACTCGTTCGTTCACTTTGCCCAATCTAGATTGAAGTCTTTAAGAATCATTACACTCATCATCATCAGTATCTCTAGCATTACATTAAGGGCAGTTAGAAATTGCGTTGTGCTAGAACTAGGTGATTTGTACCAGCATATTCCATTCCCATATTTTTGTTCGCCGCGAATTAATCAATCTGTGACTGACCATATATTTCTTCCTTGATCCTATTTTTACCACCAGTATCTAGTAATCCATCAGCCTAACAACTTTTTCTATCAGCTTATTGCTTCTTTTAAAGAACGGGTTTCCGTTGCATACAAATACCAAAATTTTTTCCGACAAATTTCTACTATCTCATCTACATATATTAATTACGTTGCCTTCCGCACTTCTAAGTCTATCAGATTTGGTGGTTTACCTGACTACTCTCTTATTTTCGGACAGTTTTATCCCGGTATGAGTGTTTATAATTTACTGTAAACTACAGTGTTTCAGCCACCTGATCCTCACCTTTACTATATTACTATACAACGTATTTGCTTGACTGGGCATTCGCTAGTTATATGTTCTAGACTTGAACAATTAAATATAGAACCAGTTCACAAACACAAAGTCCTTGGTATTGGTACAGCTCCACGTATAATATATCTCTCCCTCTCCCTCACAACAGAGTTTATTTGTGGCACTAAGTCATGAACTTTTTATTTACCTGCTCCTCTTCGATATTTAGCTTTCGTTATCCCCAATACAAACTTCCTTTACTCATACATTGCACCTTTTCTATCTCAATATTTAAACCACAGAATCACCACTGCCTGAAAAAGAAGCTGACTTTTTATTATTCTCCGATGAGGATTCGTTCTCACTTTTCCGAAATTCTTTTATCATCTTATTTCATATTTGAGCCCTGCTATTGTACAATTTGTGCCGGTTTCCGTTCCAACATCGTAACTTCTGACTTTTTCACATGTGTGGCTAATACGTTAAGCAAAACCATTTAACACCAAGCATTGCGTCTAATACTTTCTTATTTTGATATTTAAAACGAACACCTTGTGATGGAACCAAAATAAAAATTTCCTTCACATCCAAAGTAGTATCTTTATCTAACACCACCACTTTAACATGTCATTTGCACTTTTGTAATCGCCTCCAATGACTACTGGCGTAAATGCTCTCAATTACCCAATTACAAACTAAAACATGAGCTGCGGTGTTCTATCAACGATTTTGTTTCACAAGATTCTACTGTATGCGCGGTTTAGTTCAGGCATGTCTCCAGCTGCGAGATAACCGTTCTCAGTTCTTCAATAGTGAAGTTTGTTTTTCCAATCACTCGTTTAAGGTGATATTTTAGGGATTTTGCCGCTGCTTCTCAAAGTGCACGAACGTTTTGAGAGGAGACATGGTCACTGAGTCCCAACGCCAGTTAGAGATAAACTCATCAGTAGAATATGCATTTTTACCCGCGTTTCCGAGTCGATTAGTTCCATAAAATTTAGTTGCGGTTCCACACAAGTTCTAAATGTATAATCGCTTTTATAGCTTTGACAACAAAGGTTTCTGTGCGCTGGAAACAAGCCGGTGCCGCCTATTAGATTTGTCACGAGTTTTGAAATTGTTTACATTCTTGTAGTTAACCGTTCTTGCTTGCTTTCAATTTATTATGCAGGAAAGACGTTGACATTTCTGGAAAACTAACTGAGATATACGTAAGTGTTTTTGCAGCAAGAAACCTTACTAAATTTGTTACGGGTGTGACTCGATTAGTGGCAAATCATCTTGCTTGTAAGATAGGAGAAAAATGGGTGTAGCTATTCAGCTGCTTCGACTACTCTGTGAATTTAACAATGTCAAATCCACCAGTTGGTGATATAATGAAATTGTTAAGTTACGGAAGCGTGCCAAGAAATTATTTAGGAAAGCACGAATAACTTACAACATGAGTGATTAAAATTGAAGGAATGACATAAGCTGCTAAGATTTATAAACTTTGTTTTTATTGGTGGGGCCAGATATAAGGTGCAAAGAAGTAACTTTAATGCTCGGTCTTCACTCGCCTAATTGTATTATGACGCTAGAATGTCATGACAAAATGTAGATTTTATTGAATCTGCTCATGCGCATTACACCTTGACAAAGAGACAATTTATTAAAATTGATGATGTTTTTGTCATGACACTGTGACAAAATGAGTAGAAAATTGTATTTTACTCTCAATTGAACAAAACAGAGAGCATAAAATGATTTTACATACATTTTGGTGTTACTAGTATTGAGTGTAAAGCTTACTACTGGATACTCATTTCTCTAATATGAAGAATTAGCAGAATAAGCAGATGCCCAGAGAACCTTTTCGAATTAATATAGGAGTTTTGTACAAGTGGCAGTTTTTCTGCTAAAATATTACCCTGCGTGATTTGATTGGGCTATTCTGACTGTCTTGAATTATTAACTGTTTGTTTAAATATGGCAAGGAGTTTCGTTGTCATAAGGTACATACTCAAAGTGTGGCGTGATTGTCAGATAGTGTCCCTTCCAAAGCTTAGGAAATCATCGTATATGGTCCGTATCGAATATAAATCTGTTTGATTTTTATAGGAACGATCTCCCAATACGGAGATTTGAACCAGTAGCAGCTGTATAATTCCAATGTAGAATTATACAGCTGCTAGTGGTTAAAATTTTTCTATTTGGATCGTTTCGACATGGAAAGTGTCTTTAAGACGATTTTTTGTGGGGATAATGCACCTCTGCACTCTTCTCATCCTAAATTTAGGATCACAAGCTATGTATTTAAATTTTCGTTTTGCATCTTCAACCTCCAAAGAACTTCCGCTGAAGCTTATTGGTTTGACCGACATCCTGATATTCGAATATTGGATGAAATTTTATGATAAAATAATACCGATGAAAGAACTTGGCGCGATGCTTGTTCCAACGATGTAAAGGGTGTTTTTTTAAGAGGTTGCCGATTTTTTTTTTGAATAAAACACATATAAAATTATGAAATGACCAAAATTTTTTTTTATTTGGTAGATAATTTTTTGGCATTTAACATTTAAACACAATTTCTGGCATATGGCTACCACGACTATTTTTCACAAATGTCATTCTGGAGGTCCAATTTTCCAGCACTTTTTCAAGCATTTGAGGGCGTATGTCAGCAATGACACGTTGAATATTGGTTTCCAAAGCGTCAATCGATTGAGGTTTATCCACATAAACCAATGACTTCACGTATCCCCACAAAAAGTAATCGAGTGGCGTCAAATCGCACGAACGCGGAGGCCAATTCACCGGACCATTTCTCGAAATAATGTTGTCGTTGAAAGTTTCTTTCAATAAGTCGATTGTTTCACGTGCTGTATGGCAAGTGGCACCATCTTGTTGAAACCACATTTCATTCATATCCATATCTTCAAGATTTGACAACAAAAACTCATTTAACATGGTTCTGTATCGATTTCCATTCACGGTAACGCGTCGTCCTTCCTCATTTTTAAAGAAATATGGACCGATGATCCCACCAGCCCATAGACCGCACCAAACAGTACATTTATCAGGATGCATTGGTAATTCTAGAACGGCGTGTGGATTATCTTTGCTCCAAATGCGACAATTTTGTTTGTTGACGTATCCATTTAACCAAAAATGCGCCTCATCACTGAAGAGAATTTTACGGTAAAAAAATGGATCTTCGTTCAATTGATTTAACGACCAATCACTGAATTCACGGCGCAAACGATGGTCGTGTGGCTTTAATTCTTGCACCAATTGAATTTTGTATGGCACCAAACCCAAATCTTTACGTAAAATTTTCCATAAAGTCGATGGACAAAGTCCAATTTGCTGAGCACGACGACGAATCGATAAATTGTCGTTTTCTTCGACACTGGCCTCAACGACAGCAATATTTTCTTCTGTACGAACTCTTCTCATTCTTGTCGGTGGCTTGGCATCCAAAAGAGTGAATGTAGACCGAAATTTGGTAATTACGTTCTTTATGGTGGTCTCTGACGGACGATTATGTGCACCATAAAATTCACGAAGTGCTCTATAAACATTTTTAATTGAACACTGATTTTGAAAATAAATTTCCACGATTTGAAAACGTTGTTCTGGAGTTAACCTATTCATAATGATTTGCCAAACAATACTGAGTAGAAATGCCACTTTGAGCTGTCAAAACAACTGTCATAAAATAAAACGACATCTATCGGAAAAACAAACCTCCTAAAAAAACACCCGTTAGATCGATGTGATCGCAGATTTGATTATGTCGACTTTGCCTGGTCGACCATGTTGGCTATCAAAAATGTGACTCGCACGACACAGTGAAACAGACTGCGAATGTGTTTTCCAAAGCATAAAATTATCCCCAAAAAATTATTATGCAATATAAGAAAAGTTTTTGGGCTCGTCTTGAGACAACGAAAACTATAACAAAAACATACAATAATTTTATATGAGTACAACAAGTATAAAAGAAAATTCATTTTTCTTCCGTTTTCCGTTTTAATGGAATATAATTTTTAACGTTTTTGTTGTTGTTTTTGTTTTATTTAGTTTTTATGACGACATCATTTTTCGTCTTATTCTTCTTGTTATGATTATTACTCTTGTTGTTGATATACGAACAGACCATCTCCTATTTATTGGTATGATGATGCTGATGATGATGATGGCTGATAGATTGTGACGAGGACGTACACAGTGCTTAAATTATTGTTTTATACGGACTGTTGAGATTAATTGGATAAGAAGGCGAATTAAATTTTTCTGGATTAAAAAAGGATCTGGTAGCTCAATCAATTTAGTTATGTAGGTCCGCTGTCATTCCCAACTTATTTATATGTACATTCTCGTTATGGGAGTTATCAATATAAATTTATCATAATATTGTATGTTCATAATACGTACATGTATGATATCATACGAGTATATGAAATTTAAAACTAGATGGACATAAACATAAATTTATCAACATAAATAAACATTATAATCAAAGTAATTTGAGTTCATGTTTTTTATGTTTATACATAAAATGAATAATTACGTAATCTGGGATATAGACATAATATCCCTTTTTGTGTGTAGTACGATTGTTTTTATAACAGGAGGTATTAGTGCGGAAAGGAAAATGATTACGTAAATGCACTGGAAAATTCGACAAAATTTTTTTTGCAATAATTATTGTAGGGATATACGGGATCATCGCTCTATCCAGTATATTGCAGTAGAATTTGTAATTCAACAAGTTTCTGTAAATATTATCTCTATAAAGGAGTAATCAAATTATGATTAAAATCACCCGGTTCCATGCACATCGCGATATTATCTGTTCAGCTCGTAAATTTCCCGGATGAATATTTTTTCCAAATGCATTCATTAATATTCATAAATTTTCACGATTTTATGTTTTTTATGTATCCCTTTTATGTTGATAAAATAATGTACGGCTATACCAGCATGAATGAGTTTAAATATTTTTTGTGAGTGCAGTTTAAATATTTTATTTGTGTTATGTTTTATTTGTAATTTCACATAAAAAATTTTTTAGTATTATTGTGTGCCTCGAGTATTTCTCCCAACCAAATGACCCCTTCTCCCTGAAGCAATATAATATTACGATGATAATTTATATATGCAAAACGGCAGGTTGATGTACCTTAACACTCTCGAGCTACCTGTAGCTTGTTTAACTCTTGATGAACCACATACATAATCATGTTCATCGTCAATTAATGTGTAGTCACTCCCAGGTAAACATCGAGATTCGTTACTAGACCTGACAAAGTAATTACAACCAAATTTGTCTCGCGGCTAATGGTCGATTTTACCTCCAATATCATGACATCTATTTCGACTGACTTGCCAGTTACTTTATAGTAAAAATAACGTAATCACAAAATGAAATAATGATGTGTTCTGGGATACGAAATTTTTTCTAAACAAATTCTTGCAATAATTACCTAGAGCTAACCAAATCAATACACATAAAAATATTACAATGGTTTGAATAGAATCTTTTGTAGTTTTCAACTTTGTACATAATTGCGATTGGAGCGGAATTTATTGCAAATGGCAATGGCGATTTTCATTCCACGTTGTTTAAAGAAGATGTTAACTAACTGTTGCGATACCTTTTGTTACCTTTCTAACCTAACCGGAAAACTCATAATGTATGAATAACAAGGACATTTTCGCACATATTTCATACTAAACTTAGCCTGTGGACATAGTAATGTAACACATAACATCACTAGGTTTACCTTATTTCTTACATTTCGTAAGGGTATCGGTTGCTAATTATTTTTCAGCTCGCTTTATCCCTAAAATAGTGGTGGATCTTCAAGCGCACTAACTTCCTCAAATTTATTTGTCGTGATCGTGAAATTATAGTTTTATACTCGCTGATATTTTGATGACCCGCTAAAACGAACCATCCAATCCATTTTATCTAAAATTAACTTTAAAATAATCTCTAACAGTGAGAAATATGCTATTTGACCAAATTGGTGTTTTGGAAAATGATTCTCCGGGGCTAAGTTTCGTATTTATTTTTAAGAAATCAGCCCGCAGAGAACAGGCAAAAAATATGGATTATCACTTTTAAAATGGAAGTTAAACTCAATGTCCATCGAAATTTTTCATTTACCCCTTTGAAACACGTCCACGATGGAAATATTAATGTAATAACGACAATTAATCCGCAATCATTTAGGCTGGGATAGAAGGAACATGATATTAGAAAAAAAAATTCTATAGGATTAGACTTCAGTCATTCAGTGCGGTTAGGTAGGTACTTAAAAAAATGTTAATATTTTCGTTGTAAATAAAAATAAAAATAAATAAAATCACCTCTTCTTTGACTTGGAATACCGAAATTAAAAATTTGTTCAATAAGTCAAAGAAGAACTGATTTTATTTATTTTTATTTTTCGTAATGCAAACTTTTGCTCTTATCTTTGAAACCATACACTTTACAAAACTATTTATTTATTTATTCTTAACTGTTTCATAAAAAGTGAACTAAAAAGTATAGGTTTTTTCAAGCTGATTCAAAATCATCACTAAACGTCCCACTCGACACTGAACAGACATTTATTAAAAACTCACTCTATATTTTTGAAAAATGAAATAAGCCCGACCTGTGGCCCTATTCTGGCAATTCCCTGGGAATAGGGAATTGGGGAAAGAATTTACATAGCATCTAATGTATAAATCTGTTTTTTCTTGCCTACTGAGGAAAAAAGATTGATGTAAATTTTTATAAATTGGGAATAACATTTCCATAGCGAAACTGGCAGGGAAAATTATTCCCTATTTTATTTTGTTTTCAAAAAAATTACTACTAACTTTTTACCATAGTATGCCGAAAAAAAATAATTTACACGGACATTATATGTAAATCTTTCCCCAGTTCCCTATTCCCGGGGAATTACCAGAATAGGGCCACTGCCTGGGCAAAAACTGCTCTGATAGTCGCCTAAAATAAACTCACTATAAATGGATATCCTGTCAGCAACTACATTTCATTACAGATGCCATCCTTATCAGACGGCTTAACATTTTTCATTTCCGATATGACGTTTCGCTATTCATCGTAAGATGAAGGGAATTCAATGATGTTGGTTGCTCACTTGAGAATAGCGTTTGTCTCTTTAAAAGTGACGCGATTTCTTTTATTGCACGGGAACTGGTAGTTTACAGTTTACATTTTCGATTTTCAGCACTTCTTGTTTGTGCTATTCATGTTTCGTCATTCAACCAGAAAGTGGTCTGAATGAAGAAAAGAAAATGTCTTTTAGGCACGAGCATGTGCTTATTTTCATTTGTGACCCACATTTGTGACTTCGAGTGTAAATAATATGACGACTACCACCAGATTATATAGCAGTTAAGTAGTGCTACTAGCTGTGTGGTGCACATCGCGTTATTGTTTGATGCCTAGGGAGTTGGGGTCGATGGTGCTTCAAAGAATATACTGTCTGCTTAATGTGCAGTTAAAACACTTTCCAAGTGGTTGTAGAAAGTGTCTTTGACATATTCTGAATTCATTTCCGTTGCAGCTTGTACGAGTACGTCCACAAAGAAATATTAATGTGGCGCATATACAATCCTAGTACGCAAATCCGGTTGTTTATGGGTCTGAAATCCGTAACGAGCTATGCACCCCGTCTGCACTTCAACCTGACCACCATACAATCTTATAAATCTTCTTTACAACGATCTTATAAATAAAATGGTTTTACTCGTTTTCGTGTAAAACGCAATCATTACAAATTACAAAATATTAATGAAAATTTTATTTCAATTTGGTAATATTTATGGTAATTGCAGATTTCTAAACTATGAAAATATATAAAAACCGAAAGGTACCGATAGTCCCCTCTAATTAGTATTCTCTTTAGGTTACAGGATACCAACAAAATAAACTTGAACGACTTTGGCCCTAATTGCCTTAATCATTATTAAGGCTTGTTATAGTCTTTTTAGGACGTATTACATGCCAATGTTCAGAGTACTTGAGATGTTTCGATTTAACGTTAAATTTTCTAAACGGTTTTTACCGGATAATTAGGAGTGGGGTTGTTAAAGCTTCGGTATCCTAACGGACAGATATGAGTTCTAGATTCGAATTCCAACAAAGGCAGGATAAAATGTTAATAAATATAAAATTATTGTCTAAACAATTTCTTGATTTTAATTGTTTGGAATTAATGTGCCAATGAGAGAATCGCATTAGATATTCAGCTTATAGCACGGGTTATTCAAAAGAAAAGGGAAGATACGTTATGGCATAATTATAGAACGCCGTGTCTTAGGATATGTACCCAACATCCAACCCCAAAAACATACTATGGCAACACCAAAATATGCGAACTATTTCTATACGTAAGTATCGGCCCAAAAAATATTCCACGATAAGTTATTTACTATGGCGACCCACAAAAAATTATCTGAATTAAAGGAAAACCCGCTCTATTTTTACTGGCAGCCCAAAAAATAATTATTAAATATTATAAGCGAATTTTAAAATTCTTCTATTAATTCTGATTATATTCTCGATATTCAATTTTAGGAGAACTAACTATTTGGAAAGTCCGAAAACCATTTTTCCAAATATAACGCATTGAATTGAATTTCGTTTTAATTTGGTATCGAAATTATTCGAGTACTGCCGTTAAGAGATGCTTTTCTGTAAGGTAGAACTCAGGAACACCCATGCCAATAACCATTTTTGGGGAATCGGAGTTCTGGAGAGTTCCCGTTGTCAATACCACCAATGTGTCCTATATGTGCCATTCAACAAAAATTTGCGTTTATTTTATTTAATTACGGATTGAAATTATTCGAGTAATGCCGTTAACGTTGAGATGCATTTATATTGTAGAATTCCGATCCCTCCGAAAGGGGTTATTGGCAGGAATGCTTCTGAGTACCTTTTAATAGAAAAACATCGCAAAGTTAACGGCAGTACTCGATTTATTATGACATGGAAGTTAAACTAATGCAGATGTTGTTGAAAGGAACATATTCCCTCAAAAATGGTTTTTGACAAGTATGCTTTTAGAAGCCATCTAATGGAAAAACATCTACTATTTATAAAATCTTACTTTTTTGGTATACAATTTAGCGCCAACTTCACAAAGGTATATACATATACCGGGTGTGACGAAAATCACTATACCACGGTACGAATGCTACGGACCAAATGTGTAAATATAAGATTATGTTTCAAATACTGGCTCCTAAAAGTTTATATTTAAATTTACATAAAACAAAAGTACATGATCGATTTCAACATCTGTGCATTTCCCAAATACTTTTGAAGCGATTAAATAAAACTTAATTTCACTTAATATAATTAATTAATCCTTTTAAATCGTTTCAATTGGTTTCCTTTAAATTCCTTACACAAAAACGGTTCAAAAACCAAATCATCAAAAAACGGCGAATTCGTGCTATAAAACGAGAAGAGATGGCCAAAAAAATTCATTTTATCTGCAATAAAAGCAATTCAATTCATTTTATGTAATCCTCAAAAAAGCAAAAAAAAAAATATAAACAAAGAAAAGCTTTAAAAACAACTCGAGAAAAAACGAAAAACGACAAGTGGATTTTTCCTAGTTTAGTTTACGTTTTGTACGTTACAACAACAACAACTCACAAAATAATGATACTTTTTTACAACAATAAACGAAAAAGGATTCCTTGTAGAATAGAATAATAAAATAAAAGGAAAACACAATGAAAATTTTTTTTGGAAAAACGAACCAAAATTGCTCATGATTATCTTTTAAAAACTCTTGACACGCACAAAAATACGTTTTATAGTATACTGAATATAGGACCAATAGGAACAACAATACTAAACAGGCAATAACACTACCGTGCGTGTCTATCTCTATACAATACATACGAGTATAGTGGAAAATATTTTTCTTTTATAATCGAAAGTATCAATTTTGTTCTCCTTCGTCTCCTTACGGCAAGTACTTTTATTTTATTTTATTGTTTTCCTTGTGAAAATTTAGTCGAGACAAATAAAATTGGTTTAAAAATAGAAAACTTTTAAGAAAATACTACATAATACTTATACTAAACGTACGTGAATATGGCTTCGGGAGTCGGGGGGATGCCTAGTAAAATCTAATACGTATAATCAATTTTCGTGTAATCCAACAAAAAAATTTCCAATTTATTCTCGATATATACTTCTCTTATATATGTATGAGTGTATGTGTGTAGCTGCTGTTTATATGTGTATGTGCGTGTGTGTGTATATTCGAATACAATAGCATATATACTCGATATACTACACACTAAATGGTACAAAAAGGATTAAAGGTTTTTCCTTTTTATTAGATTTTCATTCTTTTTTTTCGTTTTATTTTACTTGTGATAAGCCAAACGTAAAAGGAATTTAAGTCGAATTATTGAATTGGGGATAATCTTAAAATTTATAACAATTTTGTGTTGTATAAATATGTATATCAACGGTCAAAAAGCAATTTAGGTTACGATCATGATATTTTTGGTATGCGGAAATGGTTTTTATATGGAAAATAACGTTCGAATATTAAGTTGAGTCCATATCTTGTAGAGAAAGATCTGACACTGTACCGTTTGAAGAAAAATATTTGGCTTAATATTTCTTATGTCACTTTCTTCCACCCACCTCGTTTATGACCATAAACATTTGATGAAACTGTGTTGTCGGCATTTTAAAGGTGGGTTACTCATAGTTCATACAATGCAGTTGACACCATTATGTAGTTATATCTGTTAAAAGTTCGTCAGAGATTAAATCGTTAATTTATCGATCCTAAAACTAGTTTCAAAGTATGCGCTAAAATTTGATCAAGTAGATCACACTAATATAAAGTACAACCACTTACTCTCTTGCACCTGGAACCAACCATTTGCATTGTAGAAGTGATGATAGCACTGTAGCTCTAAAGGAAATCAAAGCAACAAGTTCAAGTCATTAAATTTGGTTGGCAGGGCGCCAAATTCGACCAGCAAAGCGCCCAATTGGCAGAAGAAAGAGAACAATTTGATAACGTAGAAGAAGAAGAAACGGGGTCAAACTAAACTTATTTTTCAGAATCAAATAGAGAGTTCACAAATGGAGATCCAAAGCAAACGAAGAACAGTCCCTTCCTCTTCTTCATCTTCGAAACTATAACCTATAACAGTAACCATGTGATGAGACTCCCATTCTGCTCGAATGCGTACTTACAGGTCTAGTTACGCATGAGGTACTATTGAGCCATGTTCATTGTTCTTTCAGCGTTCTCTTGAAGCAGTAACTTGCACGTAGCGAGGGGTATATCAACATCCGCTCTACTTGGTGAAATCAAACAGGTTGGGTCTTGTCGAGTGAGTTCATCTACCTTTTCATTTTCCGTAATATTGAAATTCCCATTGCACTCACAGCAGGTAGATGTTGAACTGATCTACCATCTGGTTAAGAGATAAGAGACAATTCTATCCAAACCAGTCCTCTCTGGTAGGAATGCCAGTCCTAAACCTCTGGTCAAAAGATTGTAACGGGATGGTATATGAGTGGCCTGTATATTGTTAGGGTTCTATATGGGTTTGGAGTTGAGCCTTATTGCAATACACACAAGGCAGCTGTAACCCCATATAATAAGAGAAGAAATATAGAGCCAATGTACAATGTGGGTCTCCAAATGCCGCCTTTTTCAATGACATTTTTACAGGTGTAAATCGCTATTGTAGCTTTTTTTACTCTTTCTAATATGTTAGGTTCCCAGCTTAGTTTAGTGTCCAGATTCAGATACTTAGCTTTATCAGTGAATGTTTATACAATACCATTTAAACTAGGGGTAAGTCTAAGGAAGTTTGTATACCTGGAGAGAAGGGCCAACTCAGTATTGGATGGCTGATCGTTCAAAATGCAACTTAAATTGGAGAGAATGCCAAGCGCACTAGCTACGTTCTCTTGAGGTGCAAGGATATTTACCTAAGACACCAATCGCAATATCATCCGCATAAGCAACTACCTTAAAACCGCATCATTCCAGGTTTAATAACAGGTCATTTATGACCAAGTTCCAAAGAGGAGGGAATAATACCCTACTATGCGATGTGCCTCTACTCACAAATCTGCTATTGGAGGAACCACCCAGACTGGTCATCACGACCCTGATTTGAAGCATTTGATCTACCCAGCCCATGAGTGACTCGTTCACGCTCAGAGAGGAGAGTGTCTGCCTGATGGCCTCTGGTCTGACATTGGCAAGGCACTCCCTCTATATCCAGAACACTTATCATGGAGTATTCCTTTATTGAAAGGATTTATTGAAAGTAGTAATAAGGGAGTGGAGAGCTGTTTCCACAGATTCCCCTTACAATATGCACGAATCGAACTCCTAATGTGGGCTTCTATTTGTCTTTCTGAATTTTTTAGTAGGCAAAAGGCTACACTTATAGGTCTAAGGTCTTTAGACCCCATTGCAGGGACTGCAATGAGATCTTTTTCCCGTATATGAGTTCTAGGCTGCCCGTGAAGATAATTTCCAACGACTTATAGGCTTAAAGCTATTTATAATCCAGAGAATTATTCTCCTACTTATAACCTGGTATTCAGCGCCTGTGATACTGTCGTTCCTAGGCCTTTGCGGAGCTTTCTGGACACTGAGTTTCCAGTAGTATAGCTGCAAGGATTCTGCACTCGTTACTATCCAAGAACCATCCGGAGAAAACTCTGAGTGGTGGGACTTAGAGATAATAGTTTACACAGCCTAGATGTCTCAGATTACTCCTGTAGTTTACTTAGCAGCTGTAGTTTGCAGCTTTAGTTTCCTTGGCTCTTTTAAAGTCTTCTGCATTTTTTGGGTGTTTTGAAGTCTTTTCGACCACCGTTGTGGTTAAGATTTACCCAGAGGTTTACTGCCTTATAGGCACCTAATATGCCCTTAGTAAAGGCGTAAGCTTGCTGGTACAATAGGACATCAAGCTCTTGATGTACCCAGGCTGGTTTGTTGATACTGACATTAGTTTGCGACATTCTTTCAATTGATCTATCTGCTAACTCGGCGAGTTTGGTTGTATATAATGAGTCCGTGGTTGGAGATAATATTTTCTGTGCACGGTTGGGTTGACGTTTTAGTCAGATCTTCTTGATGAATTCGTTATCGACATTACTTCCTCCATTTGTTTTCATGCGACGGAGTAGCTTCGATGGTTTCATATCATTAAGCTCGGTTTTGTGTCTGTTTGGATATGCATAACCTCTCTGGAATCGCGTTTTTTTAGATCGGTATACGATGTGTTTGATATAGAGTTAATGACTCCGTTAGTCAAGGCGCTAAATACGAGATTGTAACGAATGGTTTCCCTATTCTTTTTGCCGAGAATTAATTGACTCGACGATACGGAACCAAACTCTGGGATTCTGTGAACTTTAACATAAGTGGTTCAATAATTCTTTCTGAACTAAGGGTTGTTCTCGGTGAGGACTTTGATGATGAATTATTTGAAATGGTTAGTAAGTTTCGCAACATGAATTTGAACTATGCTCTCGTTGATAACTGTCTTCAATATCATCCATTGCGACGTATGTAGACTGGCGACGTATGTAGCCTGGCGAATGTGGTCGTCTGAAGGCTGTGGTTGCACTCCAGTTGAGCAATTTACACAATTGTGACTAAGGCCGCTAAGGCGGCTGACTATCACAATAGTGTTGTGTACACTAGGCGGTAGAATTTTCAAATTTTAGTTTTCACAATGGTGTTGTGAGTATTAAAATATTTATTTTGCCATCTAATATGTTAGACTTTAGAATTGCTATTTTGGCGTCGTGCAAGCCATAATTTTTTGTGGCTTAAGCACGAACTTAAAACTTCGTGTTTCGCATTTTAGTTTTCAGTGTAAATGGGCTTTCAATCCAACGTACTACATCCGGTCTTATTCTCACAACGGCGAGTTGTTTAGTTCTTTGTTGTAACCTCAAATAGGGCCGAAATTATATCCTGGACATTTTTTTGGTAAAGTAAAATTTTTAGGGTTTTCCCTTCAGGTAATATGAATAATAAAATTTATTGAGATATCCTCTAAACTAGAGATTCAAGCAATACAAGATTATTCATAAAAATATTCGCTTTTAAACTGAGTTCAAAAATCGATCGAAATTTGTTCAACTTCAGACACAGATGCTATCCAGACGGCACCATAATTCTGTTTGCGATGATGAATAATTTAAGGTGGATCTGGCGTCATAATTTCATTATTGATTTTATTATTTCCCATAAGGTTTTCTTCTAACATTACATAAGATTAAAGTTTATGTTTTGGAAAAGTTGAAAGGTCATTTTATGTACATAGGATAAATCATGTGAAAATTCATTATGGTTTAATTTACGTTTGTTCCATTTTCTTCGACTCGAGTGAATACAAATTTATTGGCAACGGAAACAATATCGTTGATTCCTGTTCGGTTGCGATAGTGGCAAGGGTTTGTAGGTAACGAAGTTGTAATGCCATCGGGCTTTCAGCCAAAATATTTGACGCCTCTGTTAATTCTCGTGAAGCTTTCATTTCACCCTCGGCCGCGATTACTTTGGCACGGGCCCCTCGTGTTGCTTCCGCTTCGGCTGCCATTGCACGTTGCATTTGTTGTGGCAATGCGACATTTTTAATTTCAATACGTTCCACTTTAACGCCATAATGGTCCGTCGCCTCATCCAGTGAAATTTGCATTGTACGTGCAATCGCTTCGCGCTCGGTTAATATTTCCGTTAAATTGTGTGTGCCCAATACGTTACGTAACGTAGTAGCTGCCAATAATTGTGTGGTTCTTGCATAATTTGCTATTTGAATTACCGCATCAAGTGGATCATATATTTTGTAATACACAACGGCATCAACCGCGATGCTTACGGAATCTTTAGTTAAGACTTCTTGTGGCAACACATTAAATGTTACTGTGCGTAGGTCAACTTTAACGAATTGATCAGTACATGGTAATACGAAAAACATTCCGGGGCCTCGAGCACCTCCCGACCGTAGACGACCCAAACGTAAAATTACAGCTCGTTCGTATTCGGTGACAACTTTAAACGAGAAGAATATAGATATCGGGAATGTAATAATTAGAAGGACGAAGGATATCACTAATATCAGGGTTTCGATACAGCCGGTACGATCTTCTTCGGACGTACGAAATCTTCCAGTTTCTATATTTGTGTTGACGTTTGGTGCTATTAGGTTAGTTGGTTGCTTTTGTACCATTTTTTGTGTGTTTAATTAATTTTTTAAGTGTAAGACTGACGTTTAATATTCTGGGCTACTTAAAAATTCTATTGTACTTTGAATTTTGGCAAAAGATAACAAACGCTGCCTACGAGCTCGATAATCATTAATAATACATTTTTACCTATCAAACCCGTAATTAACAAATCGATTTTCTCTTTTTTGCGCCTAAACCCATAAACATTTTTTTCGAGTTAGTCGATTCGATACGCTGTGGAACGGAAACTGTAATTCAAGAGGAAAATTTATTTCTCAAGTCACATCTGTATCATCTTAAACTTTTTTTATGCTTGTTGTTGGTTTGTTTATTTTTTATTTTGTTTTTTACAAAATTCAGCAAAATGCGATACAAATCCCCTTAAAAAGTGGTGGAAGAAACGAAACGAGAAAAAAACGACATGCACGTGTTATTTGGGATTAGACATTTTTTATGTATACTCGTATGTGATGGGTAATATACGAGATGAAGACAACAATAAGAAAAAAGTTAAGGTGAATTAAGTTTTTCACAATAAAATTGGATGAATATTCTATAGTTTATCGCACATGTTTGTGCACATGCATATGTGTACGACTAGGTCCCTAAAGTGAGCATTATCTATCTAGCAGAACCCAAATCGTTCAACGTCGACCATGCAGTTCAGTAATACTTACTTTAGGTTCAAAGTTATCTATACCTATATTAATAAATCCTGAGCTTATAAAATCAAAGACAAAATTTGCAGCCATTCACCGGTTCATCCAACAAGATACGAATATTTTTTCGAAGTCATGTGCTAACAGATGGAAGGGAGACGCTTAAAATCCCGGAAGTGAAAATCCCGGAAACCAAAAATCCCGGATATTATAATCCCGGGATCAAAATCGCGGAGATTAAAATACCAAAAATAAGAATTGCTGTAATCAAATGAAACGGACTCGGCACTTTGTATGGAATGGTCGGCAATTTCTTAACCGATTATGGTAGGATTAGGGTATGGTTAAGTTCTGAAATATGACTACCTAGGACAGCACACGGCCATTTCTTAACAACTCGTAATGGGATTTGGTATTTTGGTATAAAATGGAATTCTAAAATGATTTTTGGAAGGAGGTCTGGAGTATGGCCTCTTTGGATGGAACTCTGTCATTTTTTACCCGATTATGATTGGATCGGTAAGGGAGTATGTTCGATGAAAACAGGATTTTGAAATAATTTTTGGAATATATTCTTGAATATGGCTACCTGGGACTCGGCCATTTCTTATCCTTTTTGACTAAAACAGCGTTTGAGTCTGATAATTTAATAATATAGCACTACCATGCTACCATACCCTTTACATTAAGTATTGTTTGCATTATGCGGACTATTCAGGCAACTCAAAAGTTTTTAATCTTTCTTCGAGTCTTCTTATGATATCCTCTTGTTGAAGTAAACTTTCTCGTGTGGGGTTTCTTGCTAGGCCCGCCATATGTATATACAAGTACCAGAGAAATCAAATATTCGAGGCATTGTACTGCACATATTGTAATTGTACATATTGTAAATGTACAATAGATTGGGTAGTTAAATTCTGTTACACTACTTCCTTGTAGTTCGGTATTTGTTCGTCAAAGGCTAGGAGACAGTAATTCTGATCAAAAACCACATACAAAAACAATAATAATGGCTAGTATGAATTTACAAAATATATTACCCCAGAAGGGTCCCAACGTCGGTGGACAATCGTGCAAACGAATCGTATACAAACGAGAATAAATATGCTTGAAATCTCACTGTTAGAACGAACATCATCCAATCCGGCTGCATTGCATTAAGTGGCATATGAAACAGATGAGGACGAACTCAATAGAGAAACGGGATGAATTTTGAACCGTAACAAAAAAAACGCAAGCTGAGTAAATCTCTACAGGTTTCACCCGAACAGAAACAATCAATTAAAGAGCTTTCAACCGGAAGTACGAATGTACAATAGGAGAAAAAGCGCAGTTTCCACCTGAACAGAAAGTATAGTAGAGTGCAATAATTATTAAAGCATCAGCATCATTCATTAAATAGTGGTGATATTAAAATAAATATCCTAGATGGTGACAGCTATACAAAGTTAACGGGAGCTTTTAATATAGAAAATACAAAATGGTACTCCTGCGAAGATTAGCAGAGCAGGTAAATCAAAGTCAAATACAGGTGCCAAGTTTACAGAAAATTGTAATAAAGAGCCAAGATGTGAAAAATGTGTAGGAAAACATCGTACGGCTGAATGTACGAAACAAAGATACCCTACCAAAATGCGTGAACTGTGGAGACGCTGCAGGATGTGCGTACTACAGAGGTGGCATTGTTATAAAAGAACTACAAAAATTCGTAACAAAACAAGGGAAACTTAAATAAGTAACAAAACAGAAACCAATTCAGCCTGCACAAGAATATCCACAAATTTGAGGTCACGCCAAGCATTAATCATGCTATCAAGAAATATTCCAAATGTAACATATGCAGGTGCACTCACTATAGGAAGTCCGAGAAGACAACATAATTATGGTATACAGTCAATGATTCAAATAATAACCGGACTAATAAAATACTTCATGATATTCTTAATAGACTTGGTTCACAAGAGGAAAAGCAAAAAGAGCCCTCATGTCAATCTTGAAAAGGCTCACCCTACTCAAAACGAGTCGAACAACATCAGAGTCAGGCTCTCTTTGCTAGAGGAAGGAGAGGAAAAGTCCTGATTGATCATATGCACGTGTAGGAAGGATTTGATGTGGAGTCAATCTCTGATTGATCGGAATAAAACTTCTTACCTAAGAGTTTTCCATTGATTGGAAGATCGCAGTGAATTTTGGCCGAAATCGGTCGACCCGAAGTGACAGTTTCCATTGGAGCTTTTAGTTTTTCCACCAGGAGTGACAACTTTAGAGGAAGAGGGGGAGCTTTTTAAAAAGAGGAAGATGCTAGGAGCTTTTCAACAATACCAGTCCTGATCAGTTTTTCAAAATTTACACGAAAATTACGGGTTTTTCCAAAAATTTCAGTAAAATTTGTGTCCCCTGTTCTCCCAGCCCATACGGATTGATTGATCGAGATGAAACTTCATACTTAAGCTTTTTCTATAAACTGAAACAACCCAGTTCTTTTTTCCTGAGATCTGTTTACCGAAAGTGGCAGCTTCCATAGAAGCTTTTCGTTTTTCGCAAATATTTTGAAAAGTTTATCATTTACGATAAAAACGATTATAATGTAAACATTTTTAAATTAATTTTGCAACAATATCGTTCTAGTTCAGTTTTCCAAAATTTAAGCAGAAATCACAAACTTCATACCTAAGCTTTTTCAAGAAATTGAGAGATCTCAGTGAATTTTGGCTGAAATCGGTCGATCGGAAGTGCCAGCTTCCACAAGAGCATTTCATTCATTTTTGTTTTTCCACCGGAAGTGGCAGCGTCAATAGGAACTTTTCCTTTATATACCTGTATTTTGAAAAGTATATCATTAAAAAAAACTGTTACGAACTAACGAGATTTTAAATTAACGAGATTAACGAGATTAACGAGATTTTAAATTAAAATTGAACAAATAGCGATCCAGATCAGTTTTCCAAAATTGAAGCGGAAATGACGATTTTTGGCAAAAAAAATATTTTTCTGAAAAATTCCAGTGATTTTTGGCGGGTCACCTTACCGGAAGTGGCAGCTTCCGTAGGAGCTTTGTTGTTTTTTGCAAATGGCAATTTGCAATGCATCTTTTTTTATTAAAAGATTATTTTTTTTTATCTTTGAAATCTGTTCTAGGGTCGAGGCTCTCGCAACGCTTTCGTGGTTCGCTTTTCCCGTCCTTAGTTTTACGCCGTTGTCAGCCAATTCGAGGTCGTACGGCTATTGCATCCTTCTTCTATCGTGATACGGACCCGGTGGCTCTCGACCCAAAGGCCCAAGCTTTAACCACCGCCGTTTGGTCGATGAAAAGTATATCAATTGTGAGAAAATCGGCTACGAACTAATAGATTCTAAATTAAATTTGCAACAATATGCATGAAAATTTTGAACCTCGAAATTTTTGACTAAATGTCTGTGTTGTCTTTGCAGTTCAGGTGGAGTAACTGATCGGGGTGGAACTTCATACTAAAGCTTTTGCTACAAATTGCTACAATCCTCTCTACAGCTCAGATCGATTGACAGATCGGAGTGAAACTTAATACTTAACCTTTTTACATAAATTGGAATGCCATATTGATTTTTGTCCGAAATCGATCCACCGGAAGTGGAAGCTTACATAGAAGCTTTTTTATTTTTTGCAAATATTTTGAAAAGTAAAGCATTTACGAAAAACGATTGTAAATTGAATTTCAAATAAAATTAGGAGTTTTGATAAAATACTAAATTTCACCAAAATTCGGCATCTTTACAAATCAGGCGAATTGATTATTTGAAATAAAACTTCATATTTAAGCTTTTTCCCTAAATTGGGAGGGATACGTGAAATATTGTGGTCATCTGCCAGAACTTACAGCTTCCGTAGGAGCTTTTCCGTTTTTTGCAATGAAGATTACATTTTTAACCAGGGTTTTCGCTTTAAAAATTAAGTGTAGTGTAGTCGAGATCTACGTACCTTTGTCGTAAAAGCAAGTCTTGTGTTGGCCATAACAATTAAACCCCTCTTTGCAGTGTGAATCAATTTTGGAATTTAAGTACAAACTGGAGGATGAGGAGTAGATATTGCACTCGATTGACGAGTTCGTGGTCAATTAGCTCGCGATTAAATCCCCTATTACCACAAAACCCATACTATCGCTATAGATCTTGCAAACTTGGTACTGTGGGCTACCAGTAATTAATTGCTATTTAATCCATCTAAATCGAATTGCGTTCTATTTGGTCAGTCAAATGCTGAATATTGTAGAAGTAATTTGAAGCCCGTAAAAATAATGGATGGACATTTGAAAGTTTTCTTCTCTGCTACTACTTCGATGTTGGTTAATACTCTACTGATACTCTTCGGATATTTCCTATTGTGCATTGGTATTGTTTTGTTACTGTTGTAAGAAGATAGTAAGATTATGGCAAATTAATAGAATCACAGAGATTGGCTGCCCTTGTGAAATTAAAATATGCCATTTTTGGCATTTAATGACAAATTTTTAATTTGCCATTTTCTGAACATAACGATATCCGCGATTTTTATTTAATACGAATCTCAAATTTACTCTTAAAGACTAAACTATTGTGGAATTTAAATCATTATTATTTCATTTTAATATGAGTTGTGCTTATCCTGCTCGTTCATGCCAGAGCCCAAAAGCTTATTTTTAAATGGTACTAGGTCATTCTAATTTCAAAATGCATCCCCTTTCTAACCATATAGGTAGCCAATCCGAGATTCGTTTATTTTGCCATAATCTATTACGATGTGTTTATCTTTCCACATATTCCTAAGAATTAATATTTTCTGAAACCAATACTGTGAAACACAAGGTTGGTTCTTTTTTTACAAACCAAAGTTTTATTGTAAATTTACAGAACCATTTACCAAAACCATAATTTTGAATACTCGCATACATTCGCCAAAATTTTAAAACTGTTCACCAATCTACCTGGTTTAATACTGTAGTCGATGGGGCAGCCTGATTTTGTTTCCGAAGGGTGAAGTAATGTGAATTTACTACTCCATCTTATTAAATTAACTTATGTTGTTTTACGTTTTAATTATACCCAAGAATTACACTCTAGTTTGAACTGTATATTAAAACTGAGCTTCAATTGCTTTCTTGGTTTTTGTTTGCGCTTAAATATTCAACTTCCAAATCAGTCATTCAATCAAATTAACCCGCAATATTTTAGGCATTTTATACTATTTAAAAAGGCTGTGGAACAGCGAGCATTAGCGAATGCACAAAAGCACGTGTAAAATGAGTGATCGAGTTATGACCAAACAAATTTTAATGTATCCCAATTCTGGTAATTGTGAAATCTGCTTTCCGACCATCCACCACGTATAATAAACGATTCCAACAAACTTTGAAAATTTAAAATCCTGACAACCAACCACTACAACATATCCAATCCGATCCATCCGATTCTAACATATCCAAAAAATCAATAAATACCTAGCCTCAATTCAACAATACCGGGTGACCAGGAAACACTAAAAGAGTGTACAGAAAGAAGAAGGAGAATAGCATAAACATTCAATAAAATAAATTGCTACCGACCTTAATTCACGAACTAGTGCTATACCAAAGCATCTGACGATTTGTAGATGCATTTCCATCTTTTTTTAAACAGACACACGGTATCCGCCAGCAAGCAACCAACCCCTTAGCATCAGTCCGATATCTACGTAAAATTAACTTCACCAGCCGTTCCAATTTACAATGAAGTATACGTCACATCAAATATGAAACATTTTAAGGCAACACGTGAGGTTGGCGCTTGTGCTTACAATCGTCTTAGCTAAGATATAAGTTACGGAACGTGTACTGTAGCCCCCCACTTATAAATTAAAACAATAATTTTTCTAACATACCCCACACCACCGTGGCATTGGAGGTGATGTAATAATAATATTATAGGTTAAGAGGTTTAACTTACATTTTATTTATACCTCTTAAAGATTTCTGATTTGATTAAAATATAATTGAACACAAAACGAATAAAATGTAAGTTTCGTTATTTATTTCTTCTGTTTGTTATTATTTTCTAAGAATTTAATTTGATTTCGATGGGCGAGGTGGGGCACACATAATTTTTTTTGAATTCGAGAGTAGAACAAAAGCACAGCAGCAAATTTATATCTAAACGTCTTTAGGGAATTCACAGAACAATTTCTATGATAAAATGGTTTGAGATTTATTTATTTAACTGATTTAGAGGTAAATTATGTTTATTCTCTTAACCCCCTTCGTAATCAATTTTTTTTTGTTAATTTAACGCAGGTTAACTGGTTCAAATCTAGATTTGTATGCAAATTTACCCATTATGCCTATGCATATTCAGATTCCAGTAATTTGTCATCCCGCAATGTAATAAAAAAGCTTAATACAATTTAATATTTTAATTAACTTTTTTGATCATCTGTATATCCACCCGTATCATGAAACCACATATGTGTATACCATACCCTTTTTACAGGGGTTACACAATGTATACATAAACATAACAAGTAAAACAAACATACGAATCTATTACAGAATTGTTTTATACGCATAAAGGAGCGGAAAAGGGAAAGTCGGAAAATAAAGACATTTTATTTTGCGCGTGTGTGTGCACGCTTAAAAGGGTTGAAAGCGAAATTTTTATTTACATTTCTTCAATCATCATAATTTTCAGTAGACTGAATTTTTTCCTAATTTCGTTTTATTTCGAAATTGTTAATTTTTCTTATCCAATTTTTCACCCGCGTTGTTGCGTGTTATTGTTATACTCGTAATTACCCATAAGACTTGGTGATGATTTTGGATGGCGATGATACGCGAGTGATGATTATCCTCAAGAAAATCTCATGTGGTTTTCCTGTGTTTTATGTACACACGCACACAAAGTTATATTTTTTGTTATTTTATCAGGATTTTCCTGTGTATTTTATCTATTTTCCTTTTTCCGTTTGTGTTATATAGATATATGTCTGTAACGTATACTCTCGTTTTTATCTTAATTGGCTTGATTGCTTCTTGTCTTTATTTTTAGTTATTTTTAATTAATTTTGTACAAGTTTTAGTGTGTTGCTTGTTTTGTGGTGGCGTAGTTAAAGTTTTTCTACTGAAGTATAAATACAGTACATGGACAGAAATGTATTATTTCGTCTCAATAGTATGTATTTGTTGAAGTCCACATACATCATCTCCCACACATCATCTCAGTTTCACATCTTTTAGGTATGAAATTGAATTGTGTGTATATGTTACGGTTAGTTTTATTTTTTAAATTCGTTTACACGAATAATAATCGGTTGTAAGGTGTTTTCATGTTCGACTGATCTCCCCTCCTACATCATGTTATTTAATTTATTCCTCATCGCCCAAGGTAGGCGTTATCGCTACACCTACTAGTTTTTCTCTTAGACAACGTCGACTAATCGTAGATAAGTCGACGTCTACTTTTAATTCATGTCAATAGTGATTGAATGGTTAAACCTGTCTAAGTTGACCACCAAACAAACAAATTTATTATCTTAGATGTGTAGCTACAACCTGCTTGCTAATCTGTCCAATTCTACTCTGTAAATTTCTGCATCATGACTCGCATGTTGAAAATCAGGTGCAAGTTCTTAATACTTCAGTGTACTTCGAACTACTGCAACTACGGAATTAAATATTTACTTGGCTGTCTGCTCGGCAAACTGACACATTCTTCTAAAAAGTATATTTTATGAAAGCAGCAAATCAAACTGTTTGAACCAATTGAAATGTTGTCAAGTTGGTCGGCATTTTTCACACGATATTCATAATATTTAAACTTCCATTCGCAAGAATATTTAAACACTGTACAAAAATAAAAATAAAATATCAAAATTCTGCTCTGTGGTGGTCGCTAGAAAACTTCCATCGCGATAAATAAGTCTATTTGATAAGAGATGGCGCGCAAAAAAAATGAACTGTTAATTTATGTTTATCAGGGATAATATTGACAGCAAATCAAAAGTATGAATTTTTTAGAAGGAGAATATTGAATCTAGCCTGAAATTACTTTCTACACCTCTACCTATACGCCTACGGTTAAATAATTTAAGCCCGATTTTCGCAAATTTTGATTAATGCATTAGCAATTCGAATTTAATTAACACATTCGCAATTTTAATTAATGCGTGTACAGCAGAGATTAAGTTTTTGTAAATCTATCGAAATTTTGGGTTATTTATAAACTATGAACAACCAACAACATAATTTTAAAAATAGTATTTAACGATCCACCATTATTTGCTTGGTAACACAGGGGTGGAAAGCATTGAAACTTTTAGTTGCATGTTGTAGACCCGCATTGCTCGATTCGTAATTAAACCTTCTTATTGCTTCATGTTAATATCTTATCGTAATCTCAGCAATTGTTATAAATCCCGGAACTTGGGACTGTAAAATGTGGCGTTGAACACGTATGTACGATAATTTTTACCTATTTTATAGTTTTAAATTCAAATGCATACTTCGAACAGCCGCTGGCTCTCTGGTTTAGTGTGGAGTGATTATTTTAATGGAAACTCATAAATCAAATATTGTAATGGAATATCACTTCTTCCTAGACATTAATATTCCAACTCCCGTTAAACTGCTGCATAAATTTTAGTTTTCTGCTTTCAAAATAATTAAATATATGGCTTAGATCCGGTTATTCTCTACGTAAGAAAATTATTACTCGACTATCGCACATAAGGATTGGGATTGAAGAATCTCTCGTCTCGTAAAATCTTTCGTTTCGAGAAATTTCAATTTGACGTTAAATCCAAGAACTGCTTCTAAAATAATGCAAACATATTCAAATTGTCTGTTTGTCTAGTTATCTTCCTTTGAATTCCTACTGTGTTAGGAGACAAAATAATTAACCTATTGGTTTTAGACCAAAATTACTAGTCTTCGCTTCCAATTCAAAAGACCAAAATTTAATGTAAATATTTTCTTAAAACGGATGGTTAATATTGAAGATTTCCGCCATTTTGTATTAACACTGCATGTGCTGCGCTATTTCCACAGTTAAACAATAGAATCTTTATGAATTAGGCACGTTATTGTGTTAATTTGGCAAATGTAGTCCCGCCTTTTAGCGAAATGCGATTTTGTATCAATATGTAAACTTTTTTGGTCTCTAGATAGGATAACTAGATTTTCCTAATAACTATCCAGCAACTTTTTCTGACCGGCTAACTAAAATAACGAGAAAATGAATTTTTAATATAATTTCCTACGTTGTCGACGTTGGCTACATTGTCGACGTGAGCGACGTAAAAAAGCGCTATGTAATCTACGTAATAGCTTACGTGCGGACACCTGTATAGATTATTATGAGCGGCGCAGCCTCTAATATTCCATAACCTACCATTCCATTCCAAACATCGACCAAGATCACGCTTTATACGGGTCATAATCAAATCCTAAATGTGATCCAATTCGTCACCTATACCACCATTACCCAAAAGATATTCAACACCTGCCTTCATTACTGCCGAATTCATTTCCAGTAACTAATTCAAGTAGCGTTTCAAACTCGCGGTTTGCATTATTACCTACCGCCCTCATTCACAAACGTGACATTCATTAATTAAATTAAACATTTCACAAATATATAGATGGACTCAGGATTGCAACGTACTTAACATGTTTAATGCAGCGCCTTCAAATTGGACGTTCATACTCTCCATCACTTGCTTTAAACGGCCTTGCCGATATACAAGCTGCAACAACCAAAGGTTTAGTTAATATCAACGCATCTTCAAGGCGTCCACCATTCAATAGTCTGAATCTCAATGCATATATTCTGCCGTGGTTACTTACTCTTAATCCAGTTTATCGTAATAATTCATTAGAAAACCAATTGGTCACAAGTATACTCAGTCTATAACACTCAGTTCTTCTGGCTCCTGAAGTACTAAATGATTATACACTCAATTCGATTCCAGCAACTACCAACACTGCGAATGATGCAAACCAAGCTTTTTTACTCTCTTGGAGGAATGTCCAACCGTATCGGAGCTTAAACTATACAATGGAACACGGTTGGAAGATATATTGTGCTATGGCATTTACCACATCGCGTCTAAAATTGGGCCATCCAAATCTGTGGCTGTACGTCGACTTTTAACTATAGAACGTTGTTTCGAGAGAAACCGATAGCTTGTCGTAGAATATAAAGGCTTCATGGATGTATATTTGACCATGGGTTATATGAAAGAAGTACCGAATAACGAGATTGCCAGCAAAGATGAAGACGTTTTTTACTTTCAGCAACAAGCTGTTTAAAAATTAGATAGCTTGGCAACCAAACTTCGAGTTGTCTTCAATTGATCCTATTGTTGATCCTATTGTCACTATTATGACTCGTTTCCGACATCACTGTTTTGTTTTTTTCTGCAGACATCAACAAAATGTATCGGTTGGTGCTGGTTACCTCACTTGATGATGACTATCAGTGAATCATCTGGAGAAACAATTCAACCGAAAAAATTAAAACGTATACATAAGATACGGTCACATATGAGATCCATTGTGCACCATCCGAAGGTGAAAGCTCAAATATGGCGATCAATATGTTTGAATGGAACTGTACGGTAATGGAGAGTTTCATTCCTCGCAAATGGAAATCCAACTCACCTGCATTTTTAAAAGTCATCCCTAATGAGTTTAAGGAAGCAACATTGCTAATATTTCATGATGATACCGCTACCTAAGAACTAATGGCATTCAGTGGAATGCTGGGCGATATGTTTTTTCCATTTTTGATTAATTTATCAACAAACCTAGCGAGATCTAAACAAAATTTATTCTCCGTGATTTTCCGCAGTTTTCCTGCGACTATATCAATGAAAATACTTTTTCAAAAATTATGGATCAAAAACATCGCATGGGTTATTGAAATTGCGGCAGGCATAAATCATAACTTCATGAAAATAAAACAAAATTTGCGTAAACTTGAAATTCCGCGACATTATTTTTTCTCTTCAACCACGAAATCTATCATAATCTAGTCACTTTGTAATGCTTCGGATATGGTATATGCTGCTATCGTATATTTACGCACTGCAGATTCTCAAGGCTATATCAAAACTTTATTAGTTATCGCAAAGATAAGCGTCGCTCTGATGAAACAAATTTCAATTCAAAGATTCGAGCTACGTGGGGCCTTTACTTTGATGAAACTTAGCAAATTTGGTACTCTCATTTTTCAACATTTTAAATTTCGTGTATTTGCTTGGACTGGCTCAAAAATTGTACTGTCGTGGTTGTCGGATCATCCGCAACGATAGAACAGTTTGATTTCTAATCGCACATCCCAAACATAAAAAAAAAAATAGAGATCAGTAGAACTATCAGCCATTTCCGGTTCACCGATTTCTATCGAACTTCACAAAGGACTTCCCAAATTTTGGAACAAACTTACATATAAAATTTCATACCGATCAGTCAATTAATTCACTTGATACATAAATTTGAGAAAAACTATAAAAAACGAGAAGGTTGTTCATAGAGCTACCGAACCGTACACAAATTTCTTCCACATATCACTAGGATCTTTACATTTATGGAAAAATCTTAAGCATGAAGTTTTTTTTTTTTTTTTTTTTTTTTTTTAAATCCATGCAATTTTTTCTGGGGCCGAAGCACTCCCTGCTCTTTCGCGGTTGATTTTCCCGTCTTACTTTACGCATCCCTGCCAAATCGAAGACGTACGGCTATAGGACCGATTTAAGTTACCATCTGCGCATTGCATAGCTCCATGCCAGCCTATAGTACTGGACATGGAAGATGGTTCGGCCCATGAGTTTTGCACGCCAATAGGGGGTCGTAGTTGTGTTCCTTTTAATCACCAGATTACAAGCATGAAGTTCATCCTGATTATTAAATCCGTCTGGGTCATAGAAATGATGAATTTTTGTGAAAATCTGGGTTTATAAAAAATCGTCATTATCGCTAAACTTTTATTGAATTATGATCTGAACAAATTTAATTTAGAATCTCTTTGTCACAGTCATATTTTTCGAAAATGCTGTACATGCTTTTAAAATTATTTGCGAAGAAAGAAAAGATTCTATTTAAGCTGCTACTTTTAGTGAGCCGATCTTGCCCAAAAATCATTGGAATCTCGAAAATTATGGAAAAAGTTTAAGTCTAAGGTTTGACTCCGATCAGTTAATCTGTCTGGTCTTAGAGATGTTGCCTTTTTATGGAAAATGATTATTATTTTTCAAAAATCGTCACTTCCGCTCAAATGGCGGATATCTAAAGTAAGCCAATATTGTTGACAATTTAATTTAAATTTTTTTTGACCATACTCGTTTTTCTCATAAATGTTATTATTTTCAAAGTATGTGAAGATGTCTATCTATAGTTGGGAAGATAGTAATAAGGATCCGTAGATTCCAACTGCTACAAGTTTGTTCATTGATGCGATCTTTTCGACGACGAGGGCTGTAATCATGTTGAGAAATGTTGCTTCGATTCGCGAGCCTAGTACAAATTCAACAATTGAACGTGACGTATAAACATCTCGGACGACAGATTCCACTGATTGTGACCGCGGCTGGCCTTCTCGCTAATCTGACGCGATTTGCTGTACTCTCTAATATCAAGCTAAGCTGGGATCCGGAATCCAACAGAGCTTGAATTATGACGTCTTCATTTGAGTGCGATGCGATAAAGATTGCTGGCGATGCGGCATGGGTCGTAGCGACCTGAGTTGCGATGATAGTTCGACGGATGACGATTTGGTATTCGGGTTCGAAATGTGCAGCAGTGTGTCTTTTATTGCCAGCCCGATATACGCAGGATTAGCAATATTCGAACTGGTGTAGTCTTAGCGCAGGCAGTTGAAGCACAACTTCGCACTGGAATACTTATGGTGATGACTTAGCTTCTTTGTGCGACTGCAATGAATTCGATTGGGTTCTCGCCATGGAAATCATTATGGGCGTTCAGAAAAACTATGAGATCCTGGTATGATGGATACTGTGCGCCAGTTAATGACATCTTCCATTCTCGATGTGTTTTCAGATTCAGATGATACTAATTAAGATAATATCTCATGTGGTGACCGACACTCTTACAATTTTCAGTAAGCGTAGGCATAGTTCCAAACTATCGAAGATGACTGTCGATGATGAATCGAGATGACTGTCGATGATGAGTTGGTCAGCTATTTGTGATTATGGACGAGGTCGACCAATAGATTCTTGTATTCAGTTCAGTTAGTGTAGTCGCCGTCAGAGACTGAAACCTTGAATTTTAGAACAAACAGAGTTATCGTCATTGTATAATTGTCTCTTTGTGGTTTTAAAGTTTGAAATTGCGACGGTGTCAAAATCTTCTGCTTGCACGCGTTTACTGTATTCTCTCTCGAGATCCTCATTATCACACATGGCTTTGATCTGGTTTTCGCAAAATCCCTTGTAAAGAGACACCACGTATTCGTGATTTATTCCTTGCGTGTTAATTGTGTCGTGACTCAAGTACTTTCACACTGCTCTTTCAAGGATCCACTGCATCAACGCATACCGCGACGCGAGTTGTCATTGCACCACCGATTTATCTTAGTTTTACCACCCAAATATCACTGTTTATGCACACGAACCACGAATTTTAGGAGTCATGCACGCTGAAGAAAAAAATGTGAGATTTTTTTACTTACGAGATTGCGTGTTGCGGCATGACACGAATCAGAACAAAACACGCTTTTTTTGTATAATTTATTTGTGATTTATTGGTGCATACTAACGCAGAAGTTAGGATAAGAAGAGTTAAAACTTTCGTCAAGATGTTAATTAGTGTGAGTGAATTAGAGTTGCCGGAAGTTTTGTTTATGCTTGTGTAGGATATCCACCGATAGGAGGTTATACCGATCGACGAGTAGACAGCAGGCGCCATTTCCAACAGCAACCTTTAGTTAAATCTGTTTCTGGAGTTTCATAATTAATTTCTCCCACGTTTAGGAAATGGAATTTTTACATGAGTTAAATAAGGGGGTAACAAGAAATAGGACCCTAGGATAATATAGAGAGAGTTCGGCTCAATGACTAAACAATGCTGAACCTTTTTCATTTTAGTTTTGTAGAATATGATTTTGTAAAAGCTTAAGCTTAGATCAGTGGTTCACTGACTTTTGCGGGAGGAAACGGTTGTACAACAAACGTAAACTCCCAACGAAATGTTACATATTTTTAAAATGGGGTGTCTTTAGTTTAGTTTTCCGCCTGACGACAACCAGCATATATTAAGTAATCTACAAATGTATCTATCAATGTATAGTATTTACATATGTATATGTCTCTATTTAGATACCGATCTTCTACAAATACATATCCTGATTACAGCAATTGAACCATAACAAAAACACAAAAACTTCATCAAAATATGGTAATTTGTAAAATCCCCCATGTGTCAAGTCAAAAAATTTAACATTTCACACAAAAACCAAAAATACACACACACACATACAAACACAAGAATATTATTTATCTGAGATAACATTAAACCACAAAATCCTTTTAGTTTTAGAAAAGTAAAAAACCAAAATTTTATAAAAATCCTTTTGTAATTTGACTCAACGTAAGGTTGGTGCATGCCACTCCTCACCACCGCTTTAATATTTAAATTTCATGAGATGATAATCATCATAGATAACATCAAAACAAAATTTTTTGTTTCCATTTTCCAATCAGAGGACAATAGTTGAAGTCCTTTTTTATTTTTGTATTTTATTTATACGATTGATGATGTTTTTGTGTCAAAATTCAATCAAATGTTGTTCATCTCTTTGAAACAAATTTTTGTTAATTGGATTTTGGGTGTAGAAAATGGGTTTGGGTAGATGCATAACCATTATACATACACATTTTGAGGGTGTTTTATTGATATACACAGATTTAATTGGGGGTTTTAAAATACAAATTGGTACACAAATAAAGGATGAGAGAGAATTTGTGACTTGTAAATTATTTGAGGTTTTTGAACCGATTGATTTGAAAAATTATATTTTGTCTGCACATTTTGGTAATAAACATCATTAATCTTTAATGGTCGATAGGTATATCCAAAATTTTGGTGCTTCATGCACATACGAGTATAGTTTTTCATTTGAATAATTCCCAACAGTCATAAATTATCTTGGTTAACTTTAAAATTTTCATTTTTTCTAGTTTTTGTTAAAAATCCTTAAAAAACCATAAAAGCTATCAATTTCTCCCACATAAGTTAAAAGGATGTACGGATACATTGTATGCAGAGATGATACACAAACATCTCGTATATATTTTTTATTAGGTGATATTTTGTAGTTTTACGGCTGTTTGGATAAAATTCCGACAATATACAAATTTCTTTTAATAAAAATGTTTCAGGATGTTATTTATGCTTGCGGGATAGTTTAATAACCCGTCTGGATGTAAATATTTGGTAAATTTTTGGTCAATACTAAATATATGCAATATACATTGTGAGCTTTTTATGATTATATTCGTTGTTTTATTTTTCGTTCAAATGTTAAAAAAACAGTTTATTGTGTTTACTTTAACCTTGTCTGTGGGGTATGGGTCACATCGCCTACAACAATATCGCCGACAGGAATTTTGGCCTACAAGCCCACTTAGCCGACGCAACCAGATTGCCGACAAGCAACATCGCCGACACAACCACATCGCCGACTCCCTCATCGCTGACATCCTCATCGTCAACACCCACATAGCCGACACCCATATCGCGGACACCTCACTTAATCGGATGATTTAAACTGATTTAAATCAGGTGATAAAGTTATAAAAATCGATGAAACATGTTTAGCGAAACTTTGAAGACATACTTGAGCTTGTCGCCTGTCGACGATCTAGTTGTGTATTCTAATTGAGCTTCTCAGTCAAAATACCTGTTGGCGTGTGAATGCTTCTAGCGGTACAAAAATTCCTGATAATTATACTGCTCTTATCAAAATCTAATATTGTTAAAGATGAACTTATATTGCTCACATCTACATTATCAACAACGATGAAAAAACTTCCACTTTGCTAGTTCTCAAATTGCTGGTGGTTATGTTAGAATTGATGATGTGCGATGTTAGAATTGATGATGTACGTGTCGGCATTGTGGGTGTATCGGCAAAGGGCTTGTCGGTGATCTGGTGATGTGTGTTACTTATGAATGTTGGTTAAAATTCCAGTAAGCTATGCGGTTGTTTTCGGTGTACGTATCGGCGTTGTGGATGTCGGGAATGTGCGTGTCGGCGATGGCGATGCGCATATTGACGATGTTGATGTAGGTTTTGTGGTTGTCGACGATGCTGGTATCGACCATGTGGTTGTCGGCAATGTGGATGGCGGTCATGTGGATATCATGTATATCTCGGGGTTGTGGTTATCGGCGATGTGAGTGTCGGCGATATGAGTGTCTGCGTAGTGGGTGTCAGTAATGTGATTGTTGTGGAAATGTTGCTTATCGGTGATCTGGTTGTGTCGGCTAAATGGGTTTATCGGCCAAAATTTCTGTTGCCGATGTGGATACTTCTATTGCTCTTGTCAAAATCAAAGGCAGTTCTAAAATAAGGATATATTGTTCACATCTACATTACCTGCAGCGTTAAAGCAAACTTACAAGTGGCTGTCGGTGAAGTGGGTGTCGGCGATGTTGTGGTGTCTGCGATGTGGCTTGTCCACGATCTGGTTGGGTCGGCTAAGTGGGCTTGTTGGCCAAAATTGCTGTCCGCGATGTTCTTGTTGGCCATCTTGCCGATCGGCGATGTTGTTGTCGGTCATATTAGCGGATTCTAATGAAAAGTAGGATCTCTTATGTTGAGATTTTGACTATATATATATCTTGATAAATACAATTGTTGCAAGCGAACGTGATTCATAGACTTAGGTGTGTAAACTCCCAATTCCATTTGGCAATACGCCGCCAGTATGTTGTACCGACAATTATTTGATATTTGATATTTTACTAGAATTTCTGTGTTAGGTAGAGTTATATCGGAATTTGCAGTCAAATGGAAGGATGTGGTTCCAGAATTCGAACGCCACAGCTGAAGTCCAATGTATTGTGAAAATACAAGCCTGTCAATACTTAACAAAAAAAAAAACAAATTTCCTCATATACCTATACGCCATAAATATATATTTGTTAGTTATTGCCCTAAATGTTGCTCTCGTAAGTAAAAATACAAAATTAGAGTAAAATTAGGCGAATAAAAATATAAATGTGCAATGCAATCGAAACATTGTTATACAAAATTAGAAAACAATTAGGCGAATAAAAATAAAATTGTGTAACACAATGGAAACATTCATTTGTTGTTGCACGAGACTTCAATGAAAAATTCTGTTCTACAGAAGTTAAAAGTTTCGTATACAGGCATGGTTTTTTTACGGTGGCCTTGGCATGTCGGCCACCATAAAAAACTATGGCTATATTTGGGAATTTTGACTTAATTAATTTTTATTATTAATTTATTTTAACCACGCAACAATCGTTGCCAGAATATTCCGCCTAAACTTATACTATTTGTGTATTCGCACAAAGTTTTTATTATTTGGTAGAAATGTGACTTCGGTTATGTTTTTCATTTTTTGTGTTTCGAACTTTTGCTGAACTTTGGTGAACCCACTTTAAATATTTGTTAAACAGATTTCTTAATTGAAACATCCTGGAGCAAATTATTTATATATTATTTTACGTAGTAAACTAAAGTACGTATAGTAATCATGAAAAATTTTTACCTCGAGAGTTTTACAGATTTACCATTCGTTTTACCTTTTTCCCGAAGCCCAGACGGATTGTCTGATCAGGAGTGTGAAGTTTATCCGAAATTGGTCCACCGGAAGTGACAGCTTCCTTAATAGCTTTCAAATATTTTGAGAAGTATATAATTTATGAGAAAAACGATCGGTCCAGAACAGTATTCCAAAATTTAAGCAGAAATGACTATTTTTGATGGAAAAACGTTTTTCAACAAAACATTCGGAATCCGCACAGCAGGTGGATTGACTAATAGGGGCGAAACTTCATAATTAAGTTATTTTCATTATTCGAGAGATTGCAGTGATTTTTGAATGAAATCAGTCCACCGGAATTCCCAGCATTAAGTTTCAAACAAACTTTATTCAGATAATTGGTTTTCAGTTTTACCGGAAATGATAAGTTTTGATAAAAAAAAACTTTATTTCACCAAAATTTAGCATCTCTACAGGGCAAGCGGATTGACTAATCAGTTAAACTTCATACTTAACCTTTTACCGTTAATTGGGAGATCTTTGCGAATTTTAATGGAAATCTGTGTACCGAAAATGGCAGCTTCCATGGTAGCTTTTTCAATTTTTAGGATGACGTTAAGATTTAGCATTTACTAAAAACGATAAAGAATTAAAAGGTTCAAATAAATTTAAAGATTAAATTTTCAATTACTGAATGGTAAAAAAGTAATTGAATTTTACTATCACACAAATTATAGCCAAGATAGCGTCCATCCGAGCGGATAATTTTGAATAACTTGCATGCTGCTTGCAATTAACTTCGTCTTGTAAAATTAAACTGAAACAATAAATAAACATTAGAACGCTATTGGGAGACGCCACAACTATTTATTTATTTTATTTTATTTATTTAACTGAACATTAAATGACGACATTCAATTTATTTACAAAGACATAATATAAATTATAACTCTTAGAGGCTCTTTTATCCAACATAAATAATTGTTGGTCATTTATTCCTTTTATTTCGAACAGATTGCATCCAATTGTCAGGAATAACGGTCACGTAATGCTGGTTTCAATAGCGTAGTTGTTCTCTTTTATATACACATTTTGTGGGGCGAGAGTAAATTGGAATTTATGGTCTGCCGAATTTCTCACCTTCCCTTACGTACGCACACAGATACAACAAAGTAAAATATTTCAAGGAGATTGAGTAGAGCAAATCTAATTTCGAAGGAGATTTACAAATTCTCATCTCTCGAATTTCCTTTTCATATTTTATTTTTTGCAACTAGGGCGCATGCTTTGCACGTGGTTTTTAATATTGTTTGAATTTCCTCTTTTACGTATTAACGATATTATGTATCCTTGAGAATGTTAATAAAAGGAAAACAGATTTTCTTGTATATAGAGGCGATAGATGTGTATTATATAGAGAAGACAGGAAGCAAAATGAAAATCTAAAACAAAATTAAAATTGTATACCGTATAATTTTTCACATCCTCTTATTTCGTTCGCTCTCACTGTGGTAGATCCTTCGCATATTTTGTTGTTGTACGCATTTGGTAAATATTTTGGTATATTGCTGTGTTGTTGGTGTGACTGAGAAATGTTTCTTTGAATTTTGAGAGAATTTTACTCGTATTAAAATGTGAGGTGTGATGATTTGGGCGGTGAAGAGGCCGAAATTAGGATGAGGAGATTTCGAGTTCTTTTATTTTTCTTATCACTTTCGGTTTATGTATTTTTAGGTACGCCGAGTTAGTCTTTTCAATACACAATGTTCATTTTTGTGTATACATTCAAGGATATTTTGAATTTTTTTTGTGCTTTAAAGTGTTGTAAAGCGAAGGCGTGAAATTATATGAGTTTTTCATCTCTATATATATATTTAGTTAGGGTGGTTTGGACTGTGTGGTATGCGTGCGGTTCCACTGAAATTGAATAATATATTGCGGGTATTAAATAACATTTCTGTATTTACTTTTGCATGCTGTGGTTTTATTACATTTTGCAAATTTATTTTTTGTTGGACTCGACCAGCTCTGTAGTTTTTTTTTTACATTTATGGGTAGTAGCTAGGTACCAATTCAAGTAGATTACTAACCATTTGATATATGACCGTACTGTTTGATTTATACATGTGTTCGAAATTTTATTATACAACCATCGCCAACCGACCCACTAGCCGAGCTATTTGAACCGAGAAAGTAATAAAAACTTTTTGCCCGGAATACGTACTATATTTGACTAGGGTTACAGTGTGTTGTATCGTAAAATTGGAACAGATTCTCGTAAAATATTTATACGTACCGTATATAAAAATAATATTATGGCTGTGATGAAATTACGAAATGGTGAATAGATAAAGTCATTTTATCTGTATCATAGGTGTATTATATACAAATAGGTGAAATGTAATTACGATATGTTGATGGTTGATGGATTTTTATGACTCATGAAATTTTAACGACGTTTCGTCGTATCAGGATAATTTGGGTTACAAAGTTTTCCGATTATAAAAATTTACAGTATCGGAAAATGCGTTGGACAACTCGTTCTGATTTGATAAACTTTATCGTGCTTGTAATAGTTGAATAATCACAATTTATCTTAAAAAAAATCCCTTAAGGGATCTTGTTTCAAATTAGTTTTAAAAATATAAATTGTGTTTGTTTGCACCTCCCGGAAGCATCCCAACTGTCTCTTGGTCCGTTTTTCACGTTTTACCTCACATCATTGTTATCTTATTCAATTCTCGGGTCACTTAATGGAAAGCTATCTTCGTGGAGTTCAAAAGAACAAAAACTCTGCAACTTCTAGAAACTCTCCAGACAAGAGGAGTACGCAGTAGTATATGATTTGAAGATATAAACTGAGTTAAGTGCTAAACAACTTCATTCACTATGTAGCGAGTTTTTCTACAGATCAATAGGTGTAATGATATGATGTATCGAACGACCCCTCTCAGTTATATTCTGACAGCCCTTTCTGGTTTTCCCAGCTCACAGTTATTGCTTCCTCATCCATACATTCTGAGGCGCTTATCTGCTAACAGTGCAACTAGATGCACAACTTACATAGCTTCGTTGGAAACTGTTCGGAATGCATAGCTCGATATGCTTTAGCCATCATTCATTGAAAGATTTCAATTTAATTGCGTCGGTCTAAATAAGAGCTCCATATACCAAAATCGATCTGATTACGCACGCCAGAAGTAGTTGATGAGTTTTTTGTGGCCCGTCTATTTGGTTTTATTCTTTGGATAGCTGCGTTTACGTTCGATCCCCTATTATTAGCATATGGGAATGATTACAACCGCTATGTCTTCTGCCAAGCCTATAACTTTGGCTTAGTTGGGTAGTCCAATTCTCAAAACATCATTGAAAATAGCATTCCAAAGAAATGGGCCTAATACAAACCCTTGTGGAACACTAAGCATCATAAAGGCAATTATTTCTTGAAACCTCTTTTCCATTTTTTTCCATCAATAGTTCCTCTTGCTATATTCGCCACAGGCTTTATGATCGACCATCGTCCATGTTGAGAGATATGTAACTGTCACCGCCAATTTTTCGAAATCGCAGACTGCCTTTTTTAACATTTTTCGATCTTGTCAAGCAGATTGATTGAGCAATAAGCAGATGATTTACCGGCCCTCGCTTTCGGGATTAGAACTGATTTTGAAATTTTCAGATATTTGGGAAAACTGAAGCCTTAACCGCTATATTCGGTACAGCATTCGGATATTACGCCTTTTCACTCTTTACCTTGCTACTATCAAGGATTAGTTCTTCCACAGTAACTGGCGGTGTAACTTTCAGAATAGATTTCAGTTGAACGTTCTGTAAACCATTCATTTTCGTATTTTAAGGTTTACCCCATCGGTCGTTATAAACATCGCTTCAAAGTTCCATTGAAAACCGTAATTTACTTAATTTACAAAGTGCAGTGGCTTTTTCCCAAGCTATCCCCAACACAGCAACTTCTAACATGTAGAGGAAGACCTCTACGCTAAAAATTCCCGATTTCTGATCCAATAGTCCAGCACCTATAGATTTATGTGACCGCACGAGCTGTTGATTGAAAATACAACGGCTGGATGATCACTCCAAAATAATCACTGCGCTTCCATATAACTACTGATCTCATCGGTGAGCTATCAATAAACGTTAGGATAACAATTGACCCTGATCTACCTCTGCAGTAAGTTAAAGCATCGCTTTATTTTACAGGATGATGTCTAGTCCTGAGAAGGCATTAAATAGAGCTGTATCTTTAGCATACGTCTCAATGATACAACATTCAGTATCCTAGGTGTCTACACAATACATACATTGTGGATCGTTGGTGCTATTTATATGGCAAAATTATCATTTTTCTCGCAGCTGTTATGTATGGTTTAGGTTGGTTTTCAATATTTATCACTTTGCCACAATCGGCTCAAGCGACTTTAATCTAGACATTTCAACCACCTAAGAAAGAGAGTGCAATTTCCCTTATCCGACAGCTTACCCTATTTTCACTCTAGCAGCTTTCATTATCCTAGCCACTTCCACTGGAAGATTCACTACAGCGGTTTTAATGTTACCAAGCGTTGATCCAATAGATTTCACTGCGGTGAGTTTCCGGGTAAAGCATTGAAAACTTTTTCTTCCTTAGTTATTCCATCCAGGTCGCCTTATTCTTAACTTTTATACTCAGTTAGAATTTTTGTTTGTGTCTATTTTTAAATTATGAAAATCAACTCGTTTTTTTTATGACGTTTATTTGGTTGGTTAACTCCATCGTGTATATGAATTCTGGTCTCTTTCCGTAGCCTGCTGCCAGGTATGAACGAAGCCGCTCCTGATTTGGAGAACAGATGCTGACTAGAAAGTCCGCAATAAGGTACAGGCGCTTCCGGGTTTGTTTGCACTTTTGTAGCCGCATTTTTTGACAAAGAAATTTCAATTTCTTCAATTATTTTCAGTAACATTTTTTATAGATCAGCTATCTGCCACCGTAGCCAGCAGAATTACTACTTTTGATCAAAAATCTGTTTTTACTAAAATCTGCTAAATTTAATTTTTCTATCAAATTAAGGTAAGAGAAGGTTGGTCACACTCCTCCATGATTTTGAGGGTTTTTGCCTACTACACATGCATTATCCGATTTTATAGTTTGATGTCCTTTAGGATGTAAGGTGATCTATGTTATGTTGACCTCAAAGCGTGCGCTGGATGGGTATTGGAGATTCTGCAAGGATATTTGTTTTCCTTCGGTGGTTTATCTTTCATAGCATCTCCCTTATCGATAGAAGGATAATTTATCTTTGTAATTGGGAATTTAAAATTAGGCCAATAGCTAAACCATTTGTCGGTACTAATCTGCTTAATTTATCATTTTATGCATATAAATCAACAATTACTACATCTTTAAACATCGGCTGCGTTGTACGGAATTTCGTTTTCTTGGTATCTCAAAGTTCTTTTCGTTTTCCTGGGTTCGAGCCTGGGTTTAATACCCTTTGATTTGTGGCTTATTTGTGAATTGAGGCCGGCGCTTTATGAATTTTATCACTGCTTTCCATGTGGCTCTGAGGAGGATTTATAGTGTCATATGACGTGCAGTACAGTCTTTAGCTATCATTTCTAGCACTTGTGGAATCACTTGTTTAATTATGTTTTACTGGAATACTATTCGTAGAATTTCATAATCATATTGATCAATGAGATCTTGAGTTATTTGTAACCAATTTTGCCATTCAATTGAGCTATTGACTGAGATCCAATAATTCTATCGAAATATTCGTGGATTTATATAAATTCCTAATAGGATATCCAAAATTATTCATTTTTAAAATTTTTGTTACCTTTGCGTTGGGCTTATCGCCCACCGATTCTAACTCCTGTCTTTCATTTCTCGGAATATTTGAAGATTTCCAGTTAAGCATATCATTAGCTTCTCCCTCGAATAATTTTAATTTTTTCCGAATAATCCGAGGTGCTTAGCCATGCCGACGACAGTTCTTTGTTTAGTTCGAAAGATGGAATTGACTTGTTGGGTTCTGGAATCCTGAACAAATCCTTCTTATCCTTTTGTGAAGACGCAGACACCTCAATTTTAAAAACGTAGTCACGCAGTTTTATTTGTTTTCTGTCATTTGTCGTTGTTGTGCATGTTCTGCACTAGAGCACATACATGTCAAACCCAATATATGCACTGCCGTTGATTTGTATAGCGCACGGTCATTCTGTCAATTATTGAATTTTGCGATTTTACATTTTTTTGATCTTTAGTGTGTAAATTATTTTCAGTAATGTATCCACTACAATTCTCTTGTCCTGGTTTGAAAAACGATTAAAAGTTAGGAGTGGAATATTTAGGCGATGCTTCGTGCGGATTTACGTGGTCTATACGCTGGTATTCACACCGTAGAACACAGTATCCCATGGCCGGTTTTAATCAGCCGATATAGATACTGGTTGCTCTTTATTTTTAATTGAGATGACAAAGTGTCTATCTAACCGACAAATGACTTTATATGGTCCTTCGTATGTCGTGCGTATCCGATGTGAGCCAATAAGTTTGTTTAGTTCGGTGAAAAGTTTGAACTCAAACTGCCTTCCTTGATCGGTTGTAATATTGAGTGGAACGTCGAATCGTGATACGCTGACATATCGGTCTTGCAGTAAGTTCCGGGCCATCGAGTGTATCGGTCGACACAGGTTATAAGGTAAGCATATCTGTTGGACGGTAGAAAGGGACTCGCTATAACCAAACGGATGTGTTCGAATCAACCAGGTGTAATCGTCGAATCGTCTAATCGGCGCCTTAGTATGCCGTTGGACTACCGATCGGTATTGGTATAAACACAATTGCATTCAATGTATCGCGACTTTGTTAGAATAATCTGCCAGAATATGTAATATTTATTTATTTATTAACGATATTAAATTTGCGAATCACTCATCTCGTTTTGAACATATCAGCTCATTCCTATGGGATGCTAAATTCTTGCTCCTTTCCTAAAACAGTCCCACGTATTTTTCTTCTTGAACTTATTTTCTCTGAAATCGAATCAAGTGATCAAGTGTTGGTATTTTTCCATTTTCAAGTTGGTTTCGTAATGTTTCGTTTTTTGACAGGACCTAGATTTACTGCCCCACAGTACTTACTGCAATTCCTTTCATAACAAATTTAAAAAAAAAATAATAAATTCGGAAATAACCGCGAAAAACAAAATACCAGGATGCGGATTCCAGAATGTGAAAGGTTGTACAAAACGTCAAAGATTTTCAATCGTAACGAGTCGGCGATGTTAGGGCGGTTAGTGTTCGTCGGTATTTCGCAATAGATTTGAAAGCCAAGCATCTTTAAAAGCTCTAATTTTTAATTCGAACTAGTGCAACAGTCTAAATCAGAAAGTCAATTCTAAAGTTCAGGTCTGCTTTTTGTGCTTTTATATTTGTGTTAAAATTAGCTTCGACTGATTCGTTCGGGCCAAGAGAAGTGTTTGGGACTCCTGGTCTTCTTTAGCAGAACGGCCAAGTGTTCATGGAATGGGGTGAGTTTGAACCGAAAATGTAGATGGAACAGTTGTTTCAAGTGGAGTGACCTAATTCAGTCGCAAATAATCCTCACACGGTCTTCAATCGAGATTTTTCTTCGAACATGGGTGATCGACTAAACGAGCGTATTTACCGCGAAAATCAGAGCACGGGTGATACATCAGCTAAAACTAAAGCGTCATTTTTAAACCGAATCTAACCTGTATCAAATTTGTCATTGGCGGCCGATAATACTATATCTTATGGTTTTAAATTCAAAAAATTGACGAACAAAAATGTCTGACAGTGAGCACCGAAACGTCAGCTCCCGTGTGTATTTGAAAAGTGAGGTGATTTATGTTGTCATGTATGTGAAGTTGTTGTCTTATATTTGTGATTGCGTTATTTGTTGCCGACACAACCGTACGAATTAGTCGTTTTTTGTAATTATTTGGGAGGATGATAGTGCGCTGTATTTACAGGGTGGCGGCATCTTCGTGGGTTTATAATATTTGAGTGATACCAGCACATCGTATTTCGATCTTAGTGTTACATTCATGTATAGGATCCACTACGTGATCGTGACCGTGACTGTGATCGTGATCCCACGGAAATTGCTTCGACCATCAAAAATGATTCTCTGGATAATGCTTCCCAAACTCGTTTCGATTCGGTTATATTGTTACTTTCCAGTCGCCTTATGGCTTTGTTCCGTTAATGACAGACGATGTGAACGCTCGATGGCTTTTACGCTTGATTTCTCTATTTGTATGATATTTATATCCTGTCTGCCATACCAGCAAGCGTGTCCAATCAAACCGTGTCTGGTTGAACTGTGATGCGCTATTCGAATTAAGTCCAGCATCTTGCGCGTCCAAGGTGAACATATTATTTTGCTGCTGAAGTTAAAACCGGAAAGATTTCAAATGTAACGCAGTGATTCTGCGTCGTTCATTGGATGGAACATTCAAGTATTTTTCTTTCGACGTTTAGAATTTGAGTAGTACGAGTTGAATTTCGGCGAGTGTGAACCTTCTTCCTATATCGCCGCCAATACTTAAAATTGCATGTACGCGCCGGGAGACCAAAACGAGACTGTTTTGTAACTGAAAATGTAATCACGCGTTTGTCTTTTCTTTTCGTCCTGTCATTTTTCGTTGTTTTGTATGCTCGACGTTGTAGCGCTACATGCATCGATTTTGAACATACAAGTCAAAGCCAGTATATGCATACTGTCTATTATTGAATTTTTCGAATTTTATTTGGCTTGTACGGAAAACTATTTTCGATAATTTATTCACACACTTTGCTCGGCTCGATGAATATGATTCCCTCGGTCACGTTGATTTACCATACGCTTGAAATAGTGTATCTTGCAGTTCTCGTATGCTGATTTGCTGTGTTGATTATCTTTTCAACTGTAACTATATATTAAAATTTATTAATACCTCTGTTACGGTTTTCATCTCACCAATTGACGTGTGAGGTTAGAACCATAATAACGGTACAAAACACAATTTCATGATTATAGATATTAACTAATATAATTTTTATTATTTTTTTATTTCCAGGTACCACTTCAAGATTCTAGAGCATCAAAATAAATAATAAAAATTACAGCATTTTGCTACATTGTGTACAAATTTTCCTCGACATCAGGATCAACTGTAATAACATAAGTATTTAATGCAATTGGAAATATACAAAAAAAAAATCCATTTTCCTCTTGATGAAACATTAATTTGCTTGTAGTTCAAGTTTGAGTACAAGACCCAAAATATAATATAAAAAACACTTTAAGGAGGAAAAAACATTGGATAGGAAAATTAAATTTTTTCTGTATACATTCGTCGTCGGGGGTAGTAAATTTTTATGACTGTCTGGTAGCAATTTTTTTTTTGATTCTATTAGGAAAAATATGTATAGCAAATTTTCCATTTTCATCTTTTTCGTTTTGGGTAATGAACTGTGTACGTACATAAATTCGTTACTATATTACGATAGAGTGCAATTAACATAAATAAAATTTCTATTAAAAATGTTAATAATTCATCAACTAAAATTATTCTCAGCTGCACCTACATATATTAAAAAAGGTTTAATAATCTACTCGGAAAATCATGTGTGTGTATATCTCGGTATGTTATATACCAACTATGTACAGTACAGATGGGGAAATTATACCAAATGAAAATTAAAACTTGTTATTTTTAAATTTTATTTCAAGGAGCTTCCTGTCTTTTCGTAAATTTTCCAACATACTCCGAAAAGTTTTCATTCACTCGTTTGGAAAAATAAATGAAATGAAAACAGAAAATGATACTCTGGGGATCAATGATAATCGCCATATTTCATTCCCTTTATCCTCTCGCATGTGCGTTTCCCTGTTTTTATTTTATTTTTTGGTTGTAATACGGATTTTTCTTTGGGGTTCTTTAAACTAAATGGTGGGGAAGATATATGTACCTTTACACTTGCTGATATTTTAAGGAAACCACTAATTTTATTTTATTTCTTAGAGTTTTGTATTTCTTTATATTTATAAATGAGCTTTACGCAATTGTCAGAAATAATCAATTATACTTTAAATAAAATATTTAAGCTCAAGATTTATTAAAAATTAAACCATGTGTATGTTAGGACAATAAACCGCGCCATTTAAGGTTATAAATATTTCATTGCCGATTATAAAATTTAACTTTAAAGCATAAAAATCTGATACAAGGAGTGTATCCATAAATTCAATCTCTTCTAAAAAACACTTGGCGCATACAGACACGTTTAGTTACCCCAAATCCATTTATTTTTCTTTGAAAAATCCGTTTCAAGGAAAAAAAAATACAAACTGTAGGGAGTCAAATGGTAATAATGATGATTATACTGATAAGAGTACAAAATAATAAAAATAAGAAAAACATTAAAACAAAATTTTCATCTACGCTTAAATCGTTTCGTTTTCCTTGTATTTTCCATTCTTCCCTTATCTTTCCTAATCAAATTTACTCTGGTTGTGCTTTTCTGTTTCTCTCGAACATCAACATAACAATAATCATAAATAAGCCCGATATCCATTTAAAGTTTGTTGTGCGTAGCTTATCACTGCCGTATATGTGCATAGACTAGACATACAACCGGTAATGAGTTCTTAGCCCCGTCGACCTTCAAAATATATCAGTGTGGCGTAACTCTTATAAATTTGAATAAGCGGACATTAAAAAATAGTTCTTGTAATCATTCGCTGGTAGTCCACCCTATTATAGCACTTCGAACAAAAAGTTTAGTTTGTTATTACAGTTTAATGAATCAATTTTCGTCTGTTTAGATGCTCTGTATATATTTCCGGTTGAATATGTACTGTATATTGATTCCGAATTTGAATTGGAAATTAAGGAAAATTCTATGAAAATATATATTATTTCGAAGGAAAAGTCGACATAATCTAAATTGAATGTGAATACATTTGCGATGTAGACGTCTATGTCGATGGAATATTAATGAACTCGTATTTTGTTTGGGAATTGATTACTCACAAATTTTATATTTCCTTGCAAAATTTACAGGATTCATATAGCTTCTCGTCCAAGGTTGGTTAATAAATAAACGAATTGGGGAGCCGAACAAAGAATATCTATTTTTGTATAATGTACGCGAAAGGATTCAGTTGTATATGTGGTAGATGGTTTAGGTGGTGTATCCGTTATATTTCAACAGATTTCTACTAGTTCTAGTAGTATTGCTTCAGAGAATCGAACCCACATTTTACCTACCTTTGTGGCTATATAGATTTCGTTTGTAAACAAGCAAATTTAAACTTAAATCAATGAGTTTGTGGTTTCAGGGAACGGGGCGTAGTCCTTCTTGCTTGGTTAAGTTGGATGGTTTATGAACGTAAGAAATAGACAAAACGACTAAAGTACTTCACGCAATATTTGCTTGCGATAATTTGGTTTGTAGGGTGAAGGAACTGCAGAATAAGTTTGTTTGACTTTAATGCTGTCAAGGAATGTATTAATATACCTTCGATCATCTGTTATTTAACAATGCGGAAGATGTTATAGCACAATTTCGATACGCTGATATGTAATTATTTTTATTATGAACTGGGGAAGGTGATGTTAGTCTAAAATCAGTTTGACCATGGATTATTACATTTAGAGATTGGTTTTAAGTACGATGTTTTCTTGCATTCAAGGTATAATTTTGTTTAGCTCGATCATTATTCAATATCTTTTTATTGAAGTACATTTGTAGCTGCGCATTTTATTTCGATATTCCTTATGTATGAAATATTCCAAGTCATCAATATTTGCATCTAATATCGATTTTAAACGACCCTAATGTATTGATGGAATACTTGATCTTTAATGCAGATTTCCCTTTTCGTCCGTGGGCTTCTTCGGCTTGATGAGCAAATGCTTAGCATGTAACTTATTCCAACGATCTAACGCCTCTTCTTCGTGGCCTTCTGGATTTCACTCTTCACTCTATCTTGAACGTTGGACTGCCTAACAAAAAAATTCATATCGCCTGGTGCCTTGCCGTTGTATTGGGGATTGATCAACGTGGCCCAGTCTAGATGGTTGGATTTAATGAATCCTATTATATTAGGTTGGGGAAATATAAATCCATTAGTTTTACGTTTATTTCGGGGCTTTTTTTAACATGGTTACAATCATTCATTTTGGCTCAAATATGCGCTGTTTTTGGTAAACAATTGAGATAGCTAGTTCTCACAAGCATCTCTTGAGGCCATTTTTACACCACCAAGAGCGGTTTCCATGGATAAAAGAAGATTTTTGGTAGTCACTCATCATCCGCTTCAGAAATGGCTCGATTTCGTTCCGTTTGGCCATGGATTCGCAAATGGAAGCACGGTCCATCAAATTTTTTGTGTCAACTCAAAACATTGAGTTTTTTTTTTAAAGTTAGAATTATGCAAATGGTTTAAAACTATTTTGTGGTCAATCTTTAGATCCTAGGCGATGCTATGACAACTCGCATGCCGGCCTACTTCAATAATTTCCTGGAATTTATTGACATTTTCGACGATACGCCTTCCAGTGCATGGTGTATTTTTGATATCGGAACGGAATCGATGAAACTAAAATTGCGCGTGATTGGCTGTGACAGTATCGGGACCATTGGCACCATTCACAATTTCAGCCAATTCGACGAGAATAAGTATGGTCCACTGCGACAAACACATCACGAGATATATGCCACTAAAGCCATCTAGTGAAAAAATAATGAATTTATTTCTCCGAAACCCATTATTACGATCACGATACTCGTTAGGTAGTAATCTACAATTATTTTAAACCAACACGTGATGATTTTTGTTCTGCGCTTGACTGATTTATGCATTAAAGTTACACACCTTGAGGTTGATATCACGGTGTGGGAAGTTATTGATGTTGTCTTCTAGCGCAACAATGAATATATTTCACAACATATTTGTTGTATTATTCAATTTTTTGTAGGTTCTCTAACCGTACATGTTGGCCTGGTGGAGGTTAATGATGCGTTGATTCACTCCAATCGTTTGTGAATGAGAAATCCGACTCCAAGTTCTCATCCATTTTGAAAGGCGCCATAGTAAAGAGAGCGACCATTGGTGGTTTTCTGGATTCCACTCCCGGATCATCTAAGCTCTTGTAGTGGAGGCACGTCTAGTGTGTAAATTTTCGCCTTGTTCGAAAGGTTCTGAAGATCTCCATTTCTCAAAAGGCTTAGTACGTTCCATGTTCTCCTTTTTGTAACGTTGTTTGTGTACATTATCGGAGGGCGTTGTTGTGATGAATCTGTGAAATTAGTCGGAGGTCTCGGTATAGGGTTCGTAGTAGGGGGTAGAGGGTGCCTAGTAGAACCACGAACACATTAACGAAGTGAGGCAATGGATCTTTACCTTAGACAAACTGCAGTAAATTCCGTGCAATTTGATTTGAATTGCGACCATTATAAAATTTTCTCGCATATTAGTTGTAAACTTAAAAGTAATAACATTTTTGTACAGTCTGGCGAATCAGTATGTTTTGTAAAGTATTATTTAGAGCTTTATAGTTCTGTGCTATGAGCTATCGTACATTCGTTCCACGATAACTTCCATCCTTTTAAAAATTTCACACGCCAAAGGTTTTAGTAATTCTACAAGAAATTTTGTTTGTGGAATGAGCCGTGTTTGTCTTAAGATTAGTAGTTATATGATTAATGGATGTTCTATTGGTTTGTTCCCACGAAGATAGTAGCGGTTCATCCAAGCTAGTTTATCATCTTGTTTTGTGTACGGGATGTGGAGGGGACAATTAGCTAATGGATGGGGACAATTAGTTGTTCCTGGTAATGATATCTGGCACCAAATCATCTTTAGATTTATTCCGCAATTCTACAGTATTTTCTATATCACATATGTTTTCAGCAGAATTACAAATAAATCTCTATGTTTGAAACATGCTTCTCTTTTTCACCTTCAACTTCAGCCCCTTTTTCTTCTACACCATTTTTGATTCTTCCATGTGTAATAAGATAATATTTGATGATGTAATAGCAAAACCATCCTATTGACATAATATAAAAAAGCCGTAAGAGTTGTTTCTTTGGCAGCAAGAGTTTGATGCGCTGCCGTTTTGTTTGTGAAATAAACCCTTTGTTGTACATTAGGATACGCTTCATAAATAGGAAACCTAAAATTTCTTCAAAAGGGTTCATTGCTGCTTAAATAACGATCTTGTTGATACTTTGTCACTTCATCATACACATTCTGTTGTTGTAGCGCAAACATAGCTGCATCTGAGTCCTTGTCAACATATTTGCACACATATTTAACAGAATTGCATAATTCTCTTAAGAATCCACAAGTGCCGTGCATCATACGAGTTTTAATTATATCAAATAGGTTTTTATCGTCATCAAAATATGATTCATGTTCATGAGCGTAATCCGCTTTTTTATCATTCGGTAGTGTACATACTCGTATATGACATCTTAGTGGCCCAAAAATGTTAATTTTTGTCAATAAATCCTCGAGTTTTAATAATTTTAACTCTAGCTATCAGATCATGTCTGTGAATGTGAGCTTGTTCAGCTAGCAACTCATCTTGAATTACTTATTATTGGTCGAAAATGTGCAATGATAAGTGGAAAGAAATTCGAAAAGCTCTCAGAAAATATGGTGGCAGAAAAAATTTAACCCGTAAGGATGTTTTTTGACAAAAAGCCATTTTTCAATAAAAATTCAGCCCTGTACAACCCAGACGGATTGATTGATCGGGATGAAACTATATAATTAAGCTTTTTGCATAAATTTGGAGATCCTAATCGGTCAAAATTGATCCACCGGAAGTGGCACCTTCTTTCCATATGAGCTTTTTGTTTTTGCAAATATTTTGAAAAGTATCTGTATGACAGAATCGACGATTAACATCGAATATGCACTAAACGATTCTAAATTAAATTTGTAACAGTATCCGATCAGATCAATTTTCCAAAATTTAAGCGGAAAGGTCGGTTTTTGACTGAAAATCGTTTTACTTTCTTTTACATAGTAACATAATGTATAGAAATCATGAAAAATTTTTACCTCGAGATTTTTGCAGAAATCCAAAAAAAGCAGTCTAAATGTATGTGTCCTCTCTTTAGCCTAGGCGATTTGTCTGTTCAAGGTGAAACTTCATACATAAGCTTTTTTCATAAATTGTGAGATACCAGTGATTTTTGCCGAAATCGGTTTACTTTCAAAGTTCAAATCATATTTCAAATTTTACTGGAAATAGCAAGTTTTGTTAGAAACACTTTATTTCATCAAAATTCGGCATCTCTACAAACCAGCCACAAATTCAACCTTGTTCATAAGTTAGGAGATCCATGCGAAATGTTGTAGATGTCTCTGTACCAGAAGTGACAGCCCCCGTAGGGATTTTTTCAAGTTTTGCAATGAAAATTAAATTTTGAAGAATGGTTGACCGTGATAATTTTCTGAACATTTTAATTTTACAAAATAGGTCCAATTTTTCGATTTAGAAATTAAGTGTGGTGTATTCGAGATCTCTGTTCATTTGTCGTAAAGGTAAGTCTGATGTTGGCCGCAACAATTACATTATTATCGTTATATTTTGTAATAAATCTAATATGCTTTAGTAACATATGTGGCCGGTTCTACGTAATACCCAAAACCGTATAAAATACTGTGCCTTGAGTTGATTCTAAACCATATATTATTGCTAAGATATTTAACCAAAAAGGGGTTCATATAGTTTTTAGCATATTTTAATACGATTTTGTTCGTCAACCGATTATTAAAAATATAGGAGAATTAATCTTTAATCCAAATAAAATACTACTCCAAATAAAATACTACTACTACTACTAATAGTAATGCCCTTCATGCCTAGCCTTTTAGCGTTTTGTCACTTGTAGTTGAACAACAATATGCTAGCGCGCTTAAATCGTTTATCCCATCCGAAAACTGTTTATTAAGGCAATGTTTATAATCCAGTCTATTATATTCCAGATTATTAAAGAGACATTAACTCTTACGGCCTCCGTTATCTTTGTTTTACTCTAAGAAACCAATTCATCTTTCCTGTTGTTTTGCCCTGCGCCGTCTTGCCACATTTTTGACTCATTCTTATCTTGGAGTGTTAACCTCTGGTCTTGTATGATTTTTGAACCCTGTTCGGCCTTTGGTTGTCCTATAGACTCTCTCTTTCGCCAATCCTTATATTCGGCAATCAGACGGTCTCTTTTTAGAGTTCAGTCGTTCCTGCTTCAAACATAATATTATATAGTCACTTCGCTTTCAATTTTTATTATTCTCATGAATATATAGGGAATACGGCATCCTCTACATTTGGAGGAAATTAAACATAAATATACATAAATATACTAGACTTAATAATTTTTAGGTGTTTGGTCATATAAAATAACGCAGCATTTATGAACTGGAGATATTCTTGTGCTGACATGCAAGAAGAAGGGTATTTAGCTCTAATGAAATCAATTTATTTAAAGAAATATCCATAATACCAAACGAGTCTGACAACGACGATTTAATGTACGAAGATACGGATGGAATTGCAATAGAATTTGCGAATGATTTGCCGAAAACATTAAAGCTGTGACTAAATATTTCCCAGGGTGACAGTAGAAATATTCTCCAAATAAATTTTGAATAAAGCCATAAGTCAGTTTTAGACTAAAAAACTTACTTGCGAATTGAACTTCACTTTTCGCGACTGCCGAACTATTTATTTGCGTTGAACTTAAATTGTAACATGAAAAATCATCACATCGACAAATTATTTACACTGCCCCCTCCGGAGTAATATTTAAAATTCTGTTTGGTTCGGATGAATTAACACTCAAGTCACTGACATACCAACCACAACGATTCAGAAGTAGCTATAAGCGATACAAAATCGGCTTACCTGTTAATATAAAGATATGATTTCGTGGCCGCCCATTTCGAATTAAACGAATTCCAGAAATAAATTTTCTATAGATCATTTTTGATTTTTCTAATATAATATGCCCTTTCTAACCTATACCTCGGCGTTTTTGATATGAAAGGTTACGGAGCATGTTATACCATAATTCATTCATTTGAAAAAAAAAATTGAAAGGCAAAATTATAGTTGTACACTGTTAAAAATGTTCACACTTGAAATAATATCTGTAATGGCATTCGTATAAAGTTCTTTCCAAAAATTTGACATTGGTTCGTTTCACGTACATCTCTTTCAGCATAGCTTCTTATTGGAGTGACCTACCGACGTATGAATCGATTTGACCAAGTTTCTCTGATTTTTTAATTGTTCTCATTTTTAAAATTATGGCTTTTGTTATTTCTTAGAGGTGGCCTCTTTGTGATGTCAATAAACGATTTCCAATACTTACGAGTAATCTTTTGTCATCATTATGAAAACCTTTCGTCCCTGTTAAAATTATTACTCCTCTGGCACAACATTTGTCTTAACTATAACCAATTACATGATAAAATTTAATGATTTGCACTTCAACCTTGCATATAGCCTGCAATGCTCCTTCATTCAGAGACAATTCTAAATTCGTGGAATCATTTCCGTTTTGTTAATAACTACGAATCTCGGGTCTGAGATTTGCCGGCTTTATTGTACGATTCGCCTTAGCAATCGATCACCTCACCTTAATTTTAATACCCATAAATATTTAAGCAAAAGTTTTAACAGCAATCTGAAAAGGTTAAACAGTTTTGAGGAGTCTAACAGCAATTTTTGCGCTGGTGCTATAAAAGTTAAAGTAAATCGGCTATAAAACTAAAACAGTTCTCAAGAGAATTACTTTGTAGTCGCAGAACGCGGATACAGAAATATGTCTTTTCTATATTTAATGCAATTAGACTTCTACTTACTCTTACTGAAGCAGCCCTTCTTCATTACCTGAATAAGCTAACCTCGAATTTCGGTTAGTTGAAAGAGGTTGTCTGTGCCGGTCATCGACACGAACACGGAAATTGTGTCTTAAGATTAATGGGTAATTGTTTTAGTGATCTAATTGCTTGATTAGAGGGTTCTAATCCATATGGTATCGTGTGTAATCGGTTGTGATTATGTGTTTAAAAAGATTCCGGTTTTAGTGTTTAAAAACATTCCTATAGTAGTCTTTGATGAACCGTGGACTACCACACGTAACTTTATTTATTTCGTGTATCTCTCTCGAGGCGTGATATGAGCGGTATTGAACTTTGATTTTCATTAGCAAACGCGACATGATTTTGCAATATAGATGCTATTCTGGACGAATCAATCATCATACACGATTTTGCATTTGCAACCTCTCCAAAGAATTGCATCGCTTTTTTTGAAATTTAATCAATTCATATTCGGTTGTTAAATTTTTATTTTATATTTTTCTAATTCAATATTACAACTGATTCAGAGATCAACTAGTAATAAGATGATAAATAACCTATTGGTTACTCATTTTAAAATAAAAAATATATTCTAATTAGGACAGCCCAGCTCCAGCGGTTTCTATGCCTTTGGAGTCTTTGCACTCCATTGGTGGTATCCAACAACGACGTATGTTTGCATTTTCATGTCGAGATAATCGCTGCACGTGTTTCCTTGCTTATTTCTTTATATCTTTGGTGACGTCATTTCTAATCCCTCTCAGCTGATTCTACTTTAACCGCCATATTGAGCATTACTTTCACATTAAAAATATTTTCAATTATTTTGCTTTTGTTGAATGTGAGCCTGAGTAGCGGGAGTCTTTTAAATGCACTTGGTTCCTTGGTTCTTTTCAATTTTTTACCGTTTAAGGATATATGAGATCTTCTATTATAACCTCCTTCTTGCACGTAGGATGAAGACATCTGGCCATAACCTTAATTTATCGGAAAATATTTTCTTCGTGAGTATACCGCACATTATCTTCTTCAGTGAGCTTTGTGGCTAAAGTTCTGTTTACATCGGAAAATTTAGTATTTATCTTCCAAACTTTATTGTTTAGTGCCACTACTCTCTACGCGTTTGTGGACACCGATTTCATTAAAGCTTCAATATTTGCAAAGTCTGTAACTCCAATCACATTAATTATCGGTGGCGTCATCATTAAAACCTTGCGTCATTCTTATTTCTAGTATTGTTGAGATACAGACACTGGTTCGGTAATTTGCGAAAACCCTGCTCCTCGATTTTTTTAGGTATTTTCTTTTGTTTATGCATCCAAACTGTTTCTCCTGCAAGTTCCTTATCATATGCATGAAATTCAGCTTTAATTCGGGCAGTTTTGCTGTTTTCATTAACTATTAAGAGAAGTTTCCAAAACTACTATCAATCAGGCCTTCTTCGCTGATTATTTTATTTCTTTAACTTAGCGCTTTCATTGCAAAGTTGTGATGCCATTTTTTCTATTTCACTAAGTCTTCTGCGTAATTCAGCATTTTCGTTTTCCTGCTGAGTCGCGGATCGTGTTTATCTAGGTGGTGATCTATGTTCGTATATGAATGGGCATTGCAACAGGTGGCTCACTCTAGAACCCATTAAACCGACCTTGTTAGAGGACACCTTGGCTAAAAATTCCTTTTGTTGTGAACTCATTGCTTAAAGGACTTGTTATTGAAGCATTTTACAAGTATGTAATATGCCCAAAAACCAGCCCGAAAAGCAACTTTCCAATTTCGGTGTGTTTCTTTGCTAATTTCAATGACATCCTAAAAAATAAAATAATTGCATGAGAAATGTATATCTTATCTCGAAATGATTATTTTCAGTTTACGAAATACTAATTAATCTGAAAGCTAAAATTATTACGAAAATTGTACTGGTGGTAAATCGTATTAGTTACATATGACGAAGAGTTAGACCCATCCATCACAGATATAATGCCAATGGTTCAAGTCTGAACTGTGAATGTAAAGGTTTGATCTAAAGCAAAATTTCTGTATTGGTTTCATATCTAAAATTGGTTAAATCAATAACCATGTGTTGCTAGGGGCGGATTGTACTTTTCCATTTTGATGAAAAATCGGTTAAATTAAAAATTTAGTTACTGGAATCCACCAGCTTTCCCCCTCGAGAATATTTGCTCAAAAGTTAAACTCATCCATCATATAATGCCAATAGCTCAAGTCTAAACTAAGAATGTAAAGGTGGTTTCTGAAGCAACCTCTCAGAATAGGTTCTCCTGGATTCCAGCAACTAACTTTTTAATTTAACCGATTTTTCATATAAAATGGAAAAGTACAATGCGCCCGAAGCAACACATGGTTGCAGGTTCTACCACCGAATATTTAGTAATGGATAATTCCGTTTATTTGGGACACAAAAGACGCTACCTTTCAGGCCCAAATTTTAAATATGAAACCTATTCCGAGATTTTGCTTTAATCAGACCTTTACATACACAGTTCAGACTTGAACTATTGGCATTATATGCGTGATGGTGTTGGGTCTAACACTTCGTTAAATACGATTTACTATCAGGATTTAAATACCAATTACTATCTGTATGATCTTTCAATATGGCATTTTTAATTTAGTACATTTTCGGAATAATTTTAGCTTTCTCACATCTATTAGTATTTTGAGAAAAGTAAAATTATCTCGGGAAAGAAACTCAGCAAAATTGAAAAATTGTTTTTCGAGCTAGCTTCACATACATGGTTTTCAGCGTGATAGCAACGTACTCCTTCAGATACTGCAATTTGGCTAAATCCCTGAAAATACTGAAATAATGGAATAATCGCCCGCACAGCATTGTTCCGAGTTTGTTCTGCTTTTATTATTGCAAACTCAATAAGAAATTTTTTTGTGAACATCAAACGTTCTAGTAAAGCAGCCGTGATCCTCCGTGGTATTCTATCATAGGGTATGTACCTTTTGAGAACAATCTATTAAAAAACTTCTCCGGCTTTATAGTATTGTATGGTGACTTGCTCGCTCTAATATTTTATTTTATTCCAAGATTCTTCTTCCAAGATCGTTTCTAAAGTCATTTTCAAAATGATCGGAATGACGAAAACGACCAACGATATGATAAGTAGAGTTCCGGATCTGCAAACCACTCTCCTGTATCCGACGTTTCTTGATTGGGATCGTTTGAGGGATAATGAAAGTAGATTTAGTATATAGCAAGATGGTTCATAATTCATAAACGTATTATTGTTCAAATTAAGTCCGTAATCATGATTATTGAGACCTAAACCATCCAATTCCACAGATTTGAATGAATTACGAGAAAATATTTAGAGTACCTGAAATTAAATTTAAATTTGAAATAGAAGTTAAAATTCCGTTATTACTACCTTAAAGTTCCAAGACTTCATCTTAAGGGAATATGAAATTTTGAATTAATTTTTTTACTTCCATTTAATAATAAATACCCAAAGATGTCTCTCTTAGTTTATACGTACGAACATTTGTGTAATTGTAACTTAATTTCTTGATTAACATAAGATAACTTATTTATTCTTGAGAGTATGCAATGTATACTCGTAGTCAGTCGTATACACATAAAGAGATAAACTTTTATTCTTAAAGTTATTTTAACTTTTCTTATTTAAAATTCAGTTCTCGGTATATAACTATGTGTATCATATCGCATGACTTCGAGAATAGGCACACACAGCACACACACACACACACAAAAAGCACGACGTTAGACAAATAAAAGATAAACAGAAAAAAATTTATTTGATAAGAAATGTATAGAATAAAATGGGTTAACCCTTTTTCGTTTCATGTCTCCTGTCGCTTTTATACAAAATTACATTTTCTTATATATAACCGGGCGGCGAGAAAACGATGAAATGGTAGGAGGGGGGATGGTGGCTTACAAAAACTTGTAATATTTGTTAGCTTTTTATTATACATCTTAAATAATTTATTTTAGGGTCTGATGACAGTCTTTTAGATACGAGTATATACGAGTACGTACACATTCTATAATGAATTGTAGATTCGTTATGTTGTAATTAAAGTTTTATATTTTTCTCGACTAATCCCTTCATTAAAGTTTGAATTTTTTTTTATGTATACGGAATAAAATTAGCTTCGAAATTTAAAAAGCACAACGGGAATGAAAATGATTATTTTTATGCCATATTGAGGAACTTCTCACACTGAAAATATGTTTCATTTCTCAGCCAATAAAAACCAAAATTTATTTTTACAAGGCACACGATAAAATAACAGACAGCAACAGTGTAGCGACGAAACGGTTTAAATTAATTAAATCCATCGAAATCATAAAAAGTTTTATAATCAGTTTAAAGTACTTTAGATGCCGACATGATACACTGTTACAAACAATGTATAGTAAAAGAAAAACTTAAAGTTTTCCCCGAATTTTCACATACTCGATTATGACAGTATATTTGGATTTGCAAATCGTGTAAATCGGGGCGCTTAAATATTTATATTACACCCTATATAATCTCGATAGAACACAACATTATAATATTCTAATATGAAATTGTATATTTAGAATATGCTACTAGAAGCCGGAAATTATATGTTCATGCCATTAAAAAGTCTAATGGTGTACGAAATGTTTCCATCCTCATCATATTTCTTTTATAACTGCAGTCGAGATGTAATTTTATCATATGCTTACACAACACCATTAATATCTCACGAGCGACAGTGATAAATCGATATGAATTCGACCGTCCTTATGATATCTGCAATCTTATACAAAATCAATGAATATATGACTGTGTAAGATATATGGTACATGACGTTTACTTAAAGAGATTAAAGCAAATAGGAAATGATGCGATGAGTAAATGGAATCGTAATTTGATTAGCTGGTATAGATGGAAATAGAAGGGACGAGTATGTGGCAGATAATATTGCTACAGGATGATACAAATTAATTTTTATTAAGATTAATCGTTTTTGATGCAATTTGTGTAGTGTTTAGGGATACACTTTATGAATTAGCCAAATTGATTTTTGATTGGTTTGATGCTGAATTACTCATCTGCATCTGTAAAGGGATATTGTAACTGACGTTTGATAAAATTTAATGAACTTTAACCCCATAAATAATTTTAATAAATTTTTATTTGAACTTTTTATACTCAATAATCCCCAATTAAGGATTATGCAATTTTACGAGAGCGAGTGACAGAGAGAGATAATTCCACAACAACGTCACTAACATTTGGTATTCATTTATTATTAATCGTAGTCAATATTACTGAAAAAACAGTCAGACAATCAGTGTCTTCTACTTTCAGCCGTCCACAATTAAAAATTGTGATGCTGTCATCCATAGCTTCGTGGCGACATATAAAGTCCGGATTTCCCGTCTACTACATCGCATTATTTCGTTCACTTAAGATAGTGATCAGTTCAGCACAGTGTGGCCGGAACTTTGGAAGAACTTCGTCGTATGCGCATTATCGAGCCACTTTCTTTTAGTGAAGGTTACCTGTTATACTGAATCTTTGTAGGTATAATTTGAACTTTCCATGCCCAGAGATTACTTTGCTCATCGAAATCGTTAGTGGTAATTTCATTTTGTGTCTTTCTTTGATGTCAGGAATGAAGTCAAATATATGCCTACCATTGACCAGTCGTTCCACCTGCTTTATCATAGATCAATCGCTTTTTCTTCTATTTCCGTTTTGGTTGTAAATTGATTATGTGCACATTCTGCAACATGTATAAGGTCATCTAATTCGTTTGGATTGCTTCTTCTTAGGTGGTACAAGTCCGTTCTCTTTTTGATTAGCATATCCACTGTAAGTACGCCGGCTAGAACCCCAACAGCATCTTTGAAAACTGTTCGGTAAGCCTTTGTTATTCTCAGTACAATATTCCTATGAGTATTTTATAATAATCTGATGTAGTGACAGTTTAGTCTATCATACGATCCTGCAGCGGCGTATGTAAATAGTGCCTTCGCCACATCTTTTTAAATTATCACTAGTGTTTTGTTTTCCATTAACACTCTCGGCAGGAAGTGGAATAGTTTCTTAGCCTTTTCACATACTCTTTAAACATGAGAAGTTACTCCCACACGCTCATCAAAGTCAAATCCTATATACCACACAGTTTTGACCAGTTTCAAGTTTCGACCATGTTGAAGTGTTGATCATTAGTTGATCGGTTGCAACTGATAGTCGCCCATGATTTTTGCGGCGAGAGCAATCAGTTTCACAAGTATAACATATTATCCAACAATTTGTTCAATAGAGGAAAGGAAGTGTTCAATGGAACCATGGCAAGATAGTTTTTACATTTAAGATGGCCGACTTTTTTGTGCAGTGTACATATGAGTCCGGTCTAATTGTCAATTGTGTGTATATTGCTCTAATAGGAGGTCACTTTTCTTTTTTTCTTGGGTAGAAGTCTTTAGTGAGATTCCTGGCTTTAACAAAACAGTTCCTTGAGGTTTCTTGTTTCGCTTAGAATAGAGATATCTATAGAGATATTTAGTAGTAGCTTTCCTACCAGAGATATATTCTGCTATCGAGTGCTTCTAGTTTTACAAGCTAACCATTTTATTTTCGACAACCAGTCGACTTTATCCGATAGTGTTTTGCGCCGCGGTAGTTATAGCTGAGACTGTATAGCGAGTCACTGCTCTTGAATGTTTGATGGAGGTTCTTTCATAATTCTTCAATTGGGCCAAACATCATAAGTCATTGCGGATGTTTGAGGCAAATTACGTATTAAGAACGAAAATTGATTGGATCAAGTACCATACCAAAATAGTTCAAATTTGGCTTGAATGTAATAAGCTTACATACGGATTTGTAGATGGGTCACAAACTGTTGTTTATCTTGGATGCTCCAACGATAGCTATGGAGGTAACAATTGTATTAATTGTAATTAGCTAAAGCTGACGATATTTAAACTTGAACTTTGTGGATTTATGTAGGTACAATGATGAGTAGTTTTCGCGAGCTGGTGCGATTGGTACTCCTTTCCGTAAAATTGTCTGAAATTCTGAAAACCGTATGCGGTGGTGAAACGAGTATATTTTCCTAAATATATTTTCTAGTGCCACTATCAAAAAATATCTTTGAAACTAAACCGTAACACAGTATGCAGATGCGTCTGCTTATACAACTAACACATTTTGGTTTAGTCACCGGCCTGTGTTAGTTTTCATCAAAATATGAAGGACTGCTTGCAGTTAGGTTGTCGTGCTAGTTATTAGGCAAAATGATGTGGTAAGAAAGACTGGTTCCGTTCCATGTGTTCCAATTTATGCTACTTCCTCATAAAATCGGCATATGTATTTATGTTTCAAATCTGGATTCCAGCCTGTATTCCATGGGTTGAAGTTTTCTGGTTGCTTGTATTTTGGATCCCCATGAGGTGGCTGAGGTGGCTTATTGTGAATTGCAATTATTACGACGTTATTGATGGCAGAATTAGATCTTCTATGTTGAACGATAGTTCTGGCCGAGTTTTAGGGAACACCCCAAAGAACACTTTTTCTTTGGTTGTGTCTACCTTAACTGATGCTAGATCCTGTACTGGAAATATAACAATTATTATTTGCTCCAGGAATGTTACCTGGGCCCTTTTGTTGTAATCATATATTCAAAGTTCCCGTTTGGTATGATTTCAAAGTTCCACTAGACTGCTAAAACATTAGAATTAATAATTTTGCTATTTGGAACAGTTTCTTGGGTTTTGCCTGGATTATTTTGAGATGAAGTAAGGTGGCGTTTGTGACATTGCAGAAACAATCTTTAGACACCATTCGATTTTGCTTTCCTTTATAAAATAAATGGGGCGACAGGTGACTTCGTCATTGGTATCGCGCAAGTGTTTCCGTGACACGTTTGGTACTTTTGGCTGATTAAGGAAAGTTTTGATGTACGAATTTATGGCAAGTTTCCTTTTACTGTATGTATTGTGCCAATTTTAATAAGCTTTGATACACCTATTTTCAGTAATCGTAAGATGTGGTACAGACACACTAGCCTCTCCTGCTCAAACTTTAAAATTTTATCAAACGAGAACCCTCAATATACGTGCATGTAATGTTGCATGCACATGTAACGTGCAATTTAGTTTAAAATTACTTGCAATACACTTACACAGTCGTTTTTGAAGGCATTTTTCGACTGTAACATACCTTCAGGCACATCGTCCTTGACATATTGTGCTCCAAAATTGATCACATCATGTAGTTCATGAGGTAAGATCAGGCGAGTTTACCACAAATCGGTAAGCTACTTTTCGGCGTTGTGCAGGACTGTATCACCATGCATGTCTTGCAAAACGTGAAATTATTGGTATCGTAGCTTGGGGTTAGTTCTGAAATTAGGTTACAACGTAGACACATTTCCAGTAAAAGGACTGAAAGTTTTTGTAAGGTAGGAAAAATCTCTTGCTGTAACTCCAAATATCTTAGTCCTAAAAGCTTAAAATATTCTCTCCTAAATTTTAAATTTTCAAGAAAAACAAAAAGAATCTCACCTTACAAGTTATGCGCCATATAATATGTGAAATCTTAACCTACATACTGTAAGGAAAAATCTGTGAAAACTGTTCTCCACTTTTGTATTAAAAAGAATTTGCTAATACATGGGCATTCAATAATATCAGAATCGGGCCAATATAACCAATATGTCGCTGTGGCCAAATCAGTTTAAATGCTGTGATGATTTTTTGTCTTCCCCATTTACGGAGAGATTGAAGATAAGTTCAATGCTTACTCCTGTCCTCGCCTAGTACTAAGCAGACATAAATTTCGGGGAGTTTTTTTTTCTAAAGTAATGACCTGACGGACATGTCCGGGCTGAACATTGCGGCATTTTTACACTTCATTAATAGGTCTGGATGGTTCCAACGAGTAGTGGAAAAAATATGTGGTACGGCTATCAGATGCTGGCAATGATTTTCGGCGCTGTTGTGTTCTATATACGTGTGGCGACTTCACTCAGTAATTGTTGTCAAAAATAAAATTAATTCAAATAAGATTTTCAACGAGTTCTGAAGGTAGTTCAAGGAAGAATTTACCAACATTATAATATGATAAAAAAATTCTACCGTAAAATGCTTGGCGTTCCAGTCTAGTTTGGGATGCGTTCAAGAGGTAAGTATCTATTAAATGAAGAAGAATGGTTTCAGTAATTAGAGCAACATTTACCATTCTATGATATTACTCTCTAACACATTGAAAAACCGTCTATATCTTCGAGTTTTATATAACGACAAGTCATTTCGGTACCAATATTTGAATTTTATTAAACGCAACGGTAATATTTTGAAACAGTTTATAGCACACCACAGAGGCGAGATTCAACGGGTAGCAAGCGAGGTTTATTTTGACGTTTCTACCGGTGAAATGAAAGGCATCTTTCCGGTGGCGCAGATATCGGCCCAGATCAACATAGAGCTCGGAAAGTGTTTGCGAGCAACAATGTTTGCAGCTGCGTTTTTTCTGACATTTATGCAAACATTGGCGGCGATTTTTATGATTAGGACTTGCTCGAAGGTAAAAATTTTCTCTTATCGAGCTGTTTTGCCATCTTTCGCGTCGGAGATCGCAGTTGAACGGCATCCGCTCCAGTGATGGTATTTGATTGTTCCACATAGGTTAGTACGAACCGTTCGTTAAAATTATTTAAGATTTGCAAGAACTGCAAGCTGGTTGTTAAATATTTTGAATTCCATCACTGATCCGCTCGAAGGACGGTCCGACGTTCCACCAGTTTATTTAAAGTTTTACTTCATCGTATACCGATAGACCAAGAAACCAATCCAGCCAATATAACAACGTGTTCTCTTATTGTTAGACCCCAACCGAGGTGATCTACAAAAAAGAAAATTAAAAACGAAGCAGATATATCTGCTAGCTGTCTAAAACCCAACACTGTATTGTATCAAATTTGACTTTGTCTTTATGTTAAAGTCATAGTTTTTGTGGCTTAGTTTTTCAGGTGGTGGTAAACCTGTAAAGGTGCTTAGAAAACTTAAATACGAGATGTTTAGATTTTTTAGGAAAATGTTTTGTCGATGGTCAGAGTTGGTGGTAGAGATTTGCTTACCACACCATAGAATTACAAAATATTAGAGTAAATTCTTGTAATGGGTTGGTGCCAACCGCCTCCAATACCTTATGAGAGGGTCATAAAATCTTAATAGAAATGAAGTTTGGAAAAGTTACAGTCTTAAACAACACATTTTTCCTTTTTCTATACATAGTAACAATTTAGTGTTGGTATTATCGTGCAGCAATATTTATTATGCTGCATGTTTCTTGTATTGTTGTTAGCTAAACCGGCACCGAACGGAGCAATATCAACAAATTATGAAATTGTATCATATCTGTCTGCTATATGTTTAAATATAGTAATATTCTAATACAAATACTAGAAAAACGAAAAATTTACGATTGAGGCATATGGTTGGGGCAATCTATGCCGTATCCATACATTTTTTTTATGAATTAGGGATCATAAATTATGTTATTGAAAGTTTTTTCTTTACGGGAAATTTATGATCTTCAAGAATAAATTTATTGATGGCAAAAAAAGATACAAATATTTTATTAATATAAAATTTTTGTGTAATCATATAAAAAAATACGTTGGGGCCGCTTCGGGTAATTCTCATGCCTCATGATTTTGTACTTAATTTTTTTATACATTGTAATATTTTCGGGCACTAATTTAAATATTTATATTAAAAGGTTGTTTTTGTGGCCCCCTCTCATTTTTCGCAAGGTTCTGATTTCCATAAAAAATCAAATCAACAATAAATACCACGCCGGCGAAAATCTACCTTGAATTTAATAACGAGACAATAACGACAAATTATGTGTTGTGTACCTAGATCCTTACGCATTTTCATTCTGGTATATTATTGTTTAAAAAACACAACGAAAATATGAAAATGGAAATTTTCCAAAAATACATAAAGCGGCAATAAAATAAAAAACTTTAGTAGATTTTATAAAAAAAAAAAATACAAAAAATTTGTTGTGTGTCTTAAAGAAATGGAATTAATAAATCATGGAGAAGAAGGAAAATGTGTATACCCTTGTTATTGCCTTATTCCTAGATTTTTTTATTATATACGACGAGTACTCGTACACAACACAAAATGTACACGTATATACGGGAAATCTACGTATACACATTGTTGTGTGTCGAATGGGTTCTTCCATGGTGTTTTTTTTGTTCATTACTTCTACCGTTTTGGTTATGCTCCTAGAAACGAAGAACAAAATATGTAAACAAAGCTCATAAATTATGAAATAAGTGAAAGGCGCACAATAGAGGATAGGGAACCACGCGCGCACACGCTGGAAAATACATTGTTTGAACTAGTCGATAAGTATTCATCTGCAAAAACCTAAAGGGCGTCGAATTCCATCTACCTAATTATGTATCAACTATGTATCGACTATATTTTCAAACAATTTTGTTAACCTAATTACATTAAGTACTACACCGTGACAAAACTAATTCCGGTAAACAATTAGAAAAATATTTATGTTGGATAACATCTATAGCTACGAACAAAATAAACTAAATTTATAAGTTAAAAATACAAACAATAAGCAATAATAATCATCAACCAAGCGAAATATATCCAATTCAATCCAATTACCCATTCCACAACTTTTAATCACTTTCTCTAAGCAGTTACACGGGGGTATACACAAAAACACAAGGAATAAGTATTATAACGACATGGAAAATTACACAAAATTTCCATTTTAATATCAAAAAATTCAAAGTGTTTATGTCATAACAACCAACTGTCTTCGGGTGTCTTGTCTCTTTAGAGCTCTTTCACCTGAGATTTTTTCCTCTATTTTGAGTTTGATATGACGTTTTAAATTTAAATTATGATAATTTTCCTTCTGCCCGGATTATGTTCGTTTATTAATACAAAATGTATATAGCCAACGGGTGTGGGATTTAAAATCCGTTAAAGGTGCGTACATTTATTTTGGTAACGAGGTATTGTTTGATTGGCGATAGATAAACAGAAATGGATAAATTATCTTGTTACGAATTGAATCGTGATAAAATTTAATTATTTTATTGTATATTTTATAAGCGAGGGTAGAGCTTTTCATTTTTTTTAAATAATTAATATAATTTACGATCTAAAACGGTTTCGGGCTCGTCTGTATATAAAACACAACAATATAAATATTCGTTTCTCTAAACTATGAATAAAATTTATTCCCTGACTCTGACATATTTCTGATTCTCAGATTACGAGAAATTTGAGCTGTAAGAAAGATATGTAGAAATTGTTAAGCCGTGTTTCCTAGGCACGATCTTCCGTAAGCCCGTGAGAAAAGAAACTTAGAAATTATCCATTCGGGCCGCTTACCGAAACCTAATAAAACCGATAGTTAGTATTCATTGCACAACACAATTATCTTGAAATAATTGCAAGAAATCAGATTTCTATTTGGATTGGTTGATTGGGAGTGCACGTTATTATGATAGGTTTGAGCCGGTTACTGACCTTTAATGAAGTTGAACAGTTAGCACCATATTTATGTACACAAAACAACACAATTTAATCGTAAATAGAAATAAAACAATTTCTAGTATTCTATATAAAAAGGATGTTTCATTTCGAGGCATAGAACTTCAAGTTTGTAACACTTCATTCAGAGCCGTCCATAATGAATAAACTCAAGCCAGAGCAGTGTTTGCAAATTGTTAAAATTTACCTTGAAAATAATGATTCAGTTCGTGAAACTCATCGCGTAAGATCGCGTAATCGTCCCGTAAGATCCCATGTGCTGTGCACCGAGCAGGTGGCGGCAGTTGTAGTGCGTAGTATTGAGGAGAATCCAAATGAAGCGATTCGTCATCGTGCACAACAATTGGAACTTGATCCAACATCTTTATGGTGGATTTTGTTTTGTTTCAAATTGTGTAAGAATTTAAACCATACGACCATCGTGCGTACCGCCAATTCGGTGAAAAGGCGGAAGACAATATTGACATCGATCGAAGCTCATTTGGCTATGCCAAAAAGCAGAATTGTCGCATTTGGAGTGAAGTTAATCCACGAGTCATTGTTCAAAACTCATTACATTCACAAAAAGTTGTCGTCTGGTGTGTTTTGTGGGTCGAAGGAATCATTCGGATATATGTGTTCAAAAATAATGCTAGTGAAAATGCTAAAACCAACAGTGACCCATATAGAGACATGATTACTATTTTTTTACCTCAATGAATGAGAATGAACCTGTCAACTGGCCACTGCGTTCGTCTGATTTAACACCGCTCCACTATTTTCTTTGGAGGGTATTTGTAGTTACTCGCCTACGCGCCTACGATGAGCCAGAGCACATTGAACACTTGGAAGTCAGAAATGCTGCGAAGAGTAATCGAATCGGCGGCCACATGTCCGAAATCATATTCAAACATTAATGGCATAAATTTATCTTTCAAATTCACAGTTCTACTTCTCGAAATGGAACACCCTTTATAAATATAGAGATTAACGATAACGAGTAAAAACCGCTTATCAAGGAATCTGCAAGATGATAGATGATATATTTCACTGGAATATTTTGATTTTAATTGGCAAATTTCAAATTGATTACGAGAATTACATGGAAAATGTTTATAATTTTCTGTGATTTTAGAAAATTTAATTTCCATTGAATATATGCAAGATCGAGCTATTAACAATCGATTGATTGATCGATCTGCAGGACTAAGTACACAGGACAAGTGTTTCGGATAACACAGTAATGTCACACGCAACTAACAGTGACCACTAGTCTAATGAGCGCCATGTACAAATGTTAATTTTAGAATACCTCTATGTTATGTCCACATAAACTGAATTTTGCTCTGTTACCAACAATCCTAACAAAGAGTGGATCACTGTAAAATCAAATATGCGGCGCCCGAACTGTCATAAATGTGTAAAACGCACATCCAGGTTATAAAAAATTGATGCACCGAATCGTTTAACAGTTAGCGATTAATCATCAAAACTACTGGTAAAGTTGTTAATAAAAAATCAGGCTTTATTGTTGGTCACAATATTTAGAAAATTTCCAGTGACGGACAGTGTTGCTATACATATTTAAACAAAAGAGCGTGTTTAAAAATCTATTAACAATTTAACCGCTCTCTTTCTCTCTTTGTTTATGGCAAGCAGATCAGGATCGTCTTTGATCCTTCTGGAATGTTTCAGTAGGCCATATAATACACAATTTCATACTCTAGACCAGGTACATAACATGCCATCGTCTCTTAGCATTTCGGGCTAAATTCCATTTGAACAAGGAATCACAGTATAGTAGGGGAATTATTTCAGCTTTGCTGTCGGACTGGTACAATAGAGCAAGCAGAAATATGGCAAGTACGAGTACGCAATATTTCGAATTTATGGTGATATTAAGAATGAAATTAGACAATGTTTAACCTAATTTCAGTCAAATTTGTGTATTATTATGAATTGTGGTACTCAAGTGAATTTTGCATCTACTTATTTATTCATTAACAAACATTTAGTAAATCACACACCCCAGTTTAAATGCTTAAATATGGAAGACCATTCGAATAAGAAGCGAAGTGCACACCGAAAAAGAGCTTCATGTCAGCGATGTGAAAATGATAATGTGAGTTACGAGAGGGCAAACACACGATAAATGAAAAAAATGAGAAAGCTCGATTACTCAAGATCAATGATAAATGGGCAAAAAATAACCTCTATATAGTGTAAGAATCATCAACTGAATTGCATACCACTAAAATGTTTGATATTTGCTAAAAAACGAATCAGATTGTTATTTACTGAATCTTTAGAAGAGCATTGTTAAACACAGATAGCTGCTACATTTTTTAAATGATAAAATTCAAATATGTACTTGATTTATCTTCAGAGTGACCTCGGTAGAACTAGAGGTGATAGGGTCTCTACTTTAGAATTCTGCAATTTACCAAACAATTTTCTGGAATACTAGAAGCTGTTAAAAAGAGCAAGAGCACAAAGGGTTGACTACACAATAGAACGAACTGTGAAACCCCAGTTCATCTAAATAAAAATGGCGAATTTTACTTCATGAATTAGAATTTATATGATTGCCATAGGTCTTAAAAAGAACATGTCGTCTTTCTTGAAAAAAATTGTTTGTTTTTTATCATTTTCAAAAAATGTTGATCTGTCATATTTTACAAATTCTAATCTTTTTCGCGTTAAAACAAGTTGAAGTAAAAATTAGATTTTTTCGAGACCCCCTTTTATTCACTGCTGGTAATACAGCCATTGCTGTAAGCGACTGGCATCGCCGCGCAATATAAAATCTTAGAAGTTGCAGAGCACAAATTAACGAGTATTTATTTAGCTTAATTGGGCCATATAGGCTACGATAGGCTTATGGTATCGATTAGGACAAGAACTATTCGAAACATGTAGTGGCATCGTGGGCCAATACCAAAACTTAGAAGTAACAAAGTAAAAATTGGTGAGTGTCCATTGAACTTTTATTGGGTTATTTATGGCCACGATGGTCATGTAGGTTGCTCAAATATGGTGTTCTGGAATATATTTGTACTAGAACCAATGGAAAACATGATGGCTCCGTTAGTGTATTTGAACTGAACTTTGAAGTTGCAGAAATTAATTTGTATTTTTAAATTAATTATAACGATTTTTTTCTTTAGTTGGTTCTTTAGTTTTTGAATATCCCTCATTAGTTTGTCTTTAATTCGAATTTAAAATATTTTTTTTTAAATTTTTTTATTGTTTAACATTTCATAATGAATTGTTGGGTTGAGAGTATTAGATATAACTCGCGACGGTTTTAACTTTTGTCATGATAAATTCTGGGCTGACTATGAGAAACTATTACGATAGTAATATTTTTTTGAACTGAGTTCTTATAAAATGTCGTGAAATACAATTTCTTGGGCTGATACTTTTAATATTATAGAAATCAGCATTTTAGTGTTGCCATCGCATTTTTTGGGTTGAAATTTGGGCCAACTTCATATACATTTCGCGTGGGTAACTGCAGTATGTAATTTTTCGAATTTCAAAATGAAGTTTTGCGTACCGATTACGCCCAATTTGTGCTAATTAGTGCTCACGGGAAAAAATTAGTGCTGGTCCAGGAGCCGTAAAAATAGGAAAATAAATTTCAAAATTTGCCTGAAAGACGAAATAAATAAAACTGGATTTCTAGAAAAAAACCAGAAATAATTTAAGATAAATTTTAAAACTTTTAAAAGGTGGCTCAACTGTCGAAGTTTATGCTTATCATAGAAACATAATTCTCAAAAATGTTCATTCATAAATTACGGAAAATCAAACTAGCCCCTAAAAGATACTATGTTAAACAAACAAAATACAGAGGTATATCGTTCAATAATATTTGTGTTGAACAACAAATTAAACGATAAAAACAATAAAATGTTCTAAAATCCAAGAACATGCACTTAAGATAGCATATTCCTGTTAGGCGTGTTCATTGCTATCCGCAAAATGTAGTGGTTGCATTTGTGCTAATCCAGAATTGGAGCAATTGCATTGAACATCAAAGACCGCTGAATGAACAATAAATATTCTGACATAAAGTGTTTTAGAAACCAATGAAGTTGGCTTTTCTGATTACATATTCCTGGCAGATAGGTTCATTGCCATCCGAAAAACATAGTGGCCGAAAATATGCTAATAAATAGCCAATTCGGGGCTCAAATTAATTGCACAACAAAGACCGTTGAATGAAAAATTTTCTGACATAAAGTGTTATTGAAACCAATGAAGTTGTCACTTTTGGTTGCATATTCCTATCAGGTATATTCATTACCATCCGAAAAGTATAGTTACCGAGTTTGCGCTAATCTAGAGTTGGCCCAATTCCATTGAACAACCAAGGCATTTTCTGACATAAAGTGTGCTAGCAACCAATTAAGTTGGCATTTCTGATTCCATATTCCTATCAAGTATGGTTAGCACAAATTCAGCAACTATATTTTTCGGGAGGCAATAAACATACCTGATAGGAATATGTAATCAGAAGTGTCAACTTGATTGGTTTCCAGACCACTTTAGGTCAGAAAATTGTTCATTCAATTTGTTGTTTCATGGAATTTTTTTTGGATGGCAATGAACCCACCTGAAAAGTATATAAATACAATCAGAAAAGCCAACTTCATTGGTGTCTAGACCACGTTAGGTCAAAAAATTGTTCATTCGACGGTGTTTGTTGCTCAATGGGATTGCTCCAATTCTGGATTAGCACAAATTCAACTACTATGTTTTTCGGATGGCAAAACATGCCTGACAGAAATATGTTATCTCAATTGTATATTCTTGGATTTTAAAACATTTTATTTCTATTGTTTAATTTGTTGTTTAACACAAATTTTATTGAACGTCATACCTCTGTATTTTGTTTGTTTAACATAGTATCTGTTAGGGGCTAGTTTGTTTTTCCTCCTTTTATGGATGAAAATTTATGAAAATTATATTTCTATGACAAGCATAAGTTTCGACAGTTAAGGCGGCTACTTTTGAAAGTTTTAAAATTTGGCTTAAATTATTTCTGGTTTATTCTAGAAATCGAGTTTTATTTGTTTCGTCTTTCAGGCGAAATTTGAAATTTTCCTTTTCTCGTTTTTTAGACTACTGGACCAGCATTATTTTTTCCGTGAGCACTAATTAGCACAAATAGGGCTTAATCGGTACGCAAAATTTCACTTTGGAATTCGAAAGTTTTCCTGCTGCAGTTACTCACACTTAAAACACAAATAAACTGAACCATTTCGACAACTGCACTAATTAGAGTGAGGGAAAATGACATCCCCGCCCTAAGTAATGCCAAAATAACGATTTTAGATGTTGCAGAAGAAAATTTGAATCTGTGGTTAATACTAAACCACTCTTACTGAAATTCAGAACTGTTCATCATTTTTGGTTAGGAATAGCACATTTGCATCTTCTAAGGTAATTTATTTCCACTATTTTCGAGTATATGGTATCGAAGTATGAGAAAAGGTAATGCTTACACCTTATGCGAGAAGTTCGGCGGTTCTGGTTAATATAAAACCACTCTGAGCTATTTGTTAAAAATTGCCACTATATTTTAGTAAGACCTAGGTGATTTACATTTTTAAGGTCATTTCTCTCCACTTTTTCAGATTATAAGGACTCGATATATGAAAAAAAGGAATGTACCTGAACTCCGAAGTTCTGGTTTGTACTAAACTACTCTGGGCTAACTGTTCGTCGGAGCTTTTACGTTTCTCCAAATATTTTGAAATATCATTTACGAAAAAATGATTAAAAACAAAAAGATTATAAATTAAGTTTCAGGCAAAATGTCTTTAGACCAAATTTTTAAATTTGACCGGAAATGGCGAGTTTTGAATTTTGATAAAAAGAGCTTTATTTCATCAAAATTCAGCTTCCCTACAGCACAGACAGATTGAATATTTGGAATAAAACTTCGTTCTTAAGATTTTTCCATAAATTGGAAGATCCTTATGAAATTTGGTGGAACTTGCGTACCGGAACTGGCCGCTTTCACATTAGCTTTTTCCGTTTTTTGCAGTCGTGTTGAGAAGTATAGCATTTACAAAAACGAAGGAGAATTAAAACATTCAAATAAATTTAAAGATTAGATTTTCAGCAAATGTCCCGATTAAATTTCAGAAAATCAACCTTGTTGATTTTCTGAAATTTAATCGGGAATAATGATTTTGGATTATATAGGGTTTTCCAATAAGAGTGATATGATTTCTTTAAAAACACACTAATTGTTAAGGAAATTGAAATGTTTTTTATTTAATGTGAAGTACAATCGATACAATTAAGTTCTAAATAAATGACTTCTTCTGCAGGAACGAATTCGATGATCCCAATTTTTGTGCACTTTTTCCACTAAATCAAGTCATATGTCATGAATAGCACGTTCAATATTGGCTTGTAAAGCTTGAAGAGAGTTTGGTTTATTGCTAAAGACCAATGACTTCAAATAACCCCACAAGAAATAGTCTAATGGTGTTAAATCACAACTTCTTGGAGGTCATTCAATATCACAATTTCTTGAAATAATCGAATCTCCAAACTTTTCTCGCAATAATTCAATTGTTGCACTTGCTGTGTGGCACATAGCCCCGTTTTGTTAGAACCAAATGTTGTCAAAATCAATTTCGGCAATAAAAAATTGGTTATCATCGATCTATACCGATCTCCATTGACAGTAACGGTGTTACCAGCTTCATTTCGAAAAAAATACGGACCGATGATTCCACCAGACCAAAAACCACACTAAACTGTCAATTTAGGTGAATGTAATGGTTTTTCATGAATAATTTGTGGATTTTCTTCGCACCAGAATCGACAGTTTTGTTTATTTACCGCACCACTCAGATAAAAGTGAGCCTCATCGGAGAACGGTGGTTTTCGGTGGTCCAATGGCTTCCGTTCTTGAGTGAGAACAATTTTATACGGATGCAAACCCAAATCCTTTCTTAAAATCCGCCAGCTTGTGGTTTGAGACAGTCCCAATTCTTGAGAACGTCTTGGAATCGACAAATTGCGGTCTTCAGTAACACTTGCCTGAACGGTAGCAATATTTGCATTACTTCGAGCAAATCTTTGTCTTATTGGTACTTCAACATTATGTAAAGAAAATGTACGCTCAAAATTTTCAACAATTCGACGAATAGCGAGCACACTTGGACGATTATTACGACTATTAAATGGCAAAAGCGCACGAAAAGTTGCAATTGGAGCTGAATAATTTGTAAACGTTGTTCTTGCGTATATCTCACCTTGATGAAATTGTAAACATTACTGAATACAATGAAACAAAAAATGACAGATCATGACATATTAGAAATGGCCGAAAATCACTTAAAAATCATATCATTCCTATTGGAAAACCCTATACTTGTAAAGGACAGACTTTAGTTCTATCCGGTAAGTTTAATTATTCGCTTTAGAAATCAAGTGTGCGGTGTATTCGAGATATTTGTAGATCCACATTCGTGGTAAAAGAAAGTCAAGTGTTTTCAAAAATAGGTTTGTGTGGTAGCCAAATTGTTTTAATTGTAATTTAAGATAAACATACAGTAATTTTTTTCTAAATTATAATTAAAAACATTTTAAATTTAATTTGAAAAATTTAATTTCAATAATGTGTTAATTTAGATATTTTTTTAATCGCCCCTTAAATAAAAATTATATGTGACATGTTTCAGATACGTCATATTCGATTTTATTCCTCAATCCATGACACCACATATCTCCATCCGCTAGAAATTCAAACCAACGAGTATTGCACAAAACAAAAATTTTTAATGATTTATGATAATTTTTCATCTCGATTTTTCATATCGTCCGGCCCAATGTTGCATTTTAATTATAAATATTTACATATCTGATACATGAGTGATCGCGTGCGGAGGTGAATCGCGGTGGCCCGTGGGTGTTTTGCAATTTATATGTGACAAATTATTATCTATCAACATATTTTTTGTGTTTGGTGCGAGGGACCGGGTGATAATAAATTGTGGTGTACAATAATTTTGGTGGCCATTATGTTAATTTTTTAATCTGTATACATATTTAAACCAATAAATAATGTACATGATATTGTGGTTACGGCAAAATAGTTTCAATATTTTCCATTGCGAACGTTCGTATTTGAAAATAGATTCATTGGGATTAACACAGGCATGACGTGTACGGTATGGTATATATCTGTATATATACGAGATAATAATCTGGATTAAATGTGTTTTACGAAATTAAATTTTCACAAAATAATTTTGATTTTCATGTAGTTTTTTCGGGGTATTAAAATTTTAATTGTAATGATATTGCATTTTGTTCAGGTCAAGGATTACACATTTTTAATATTGTTATACATATACCTCGAACCTTCGAAACACTCAAATCTCACAAGCAAAAAATTTAGTTCCATTAAATTTTCAACAAACTTTTCCAATGAATCATGACACATAAGCAAAAATACCAATATATACGAATCCTATATACCTATATACAGAAAGAATTTCCCAAAACTTGAAAAAGATTTTCCATTTTATATCTGTTATCATCGTGTCAAAATTTTCTTTACTTCTTCTGCTCGATTTTATTTTTTGTGATAATAATTTTCTCTTCATAAATTTTCAACAGCCAATAATGGCAACAACACTATGTAAGGAAATATTTGAAAATATCTATAATAATTTTCCATTATTTTGATCATGAAAAACTTCATCATCATCGTCGTCATAGTCATTGAGTTAGTTTTTCATCCTTATCGGAACGATATGAATAACGATGGAGGGGTGGGTGTTGAAGAAAACCAGGAATAACAATATGTACGTACATACAAAACTTAAGTTATTTTTACAACAACAATTTATACGAAATTTTATTGGCATTATTGGCATTATTGGATTACTATCAGCATCATCATCAACAGGGCACAAATATAGGAAGTATAAGTATATACTTCTGATGTGCTACGTGTATCCTTTCGATGGTTTTCTATATAGTAGAAAATTTAATTTTGATTGAAAATTGATGAAACATCTACTCGTAGAGGAAAGAAGGAAAAGATAATTTCTTTTATTACTATCTCAATGTGTTGTTGCTATCATTTGTTTTAAGGTGCTGGAAATGGTCTCTCCATTTGTGTACCCTGTATAACTCGGAAAAGGGGTGAATTGAATTGGTGTTGAATTTTAGGATATTGAATTTTGCTTCATTATCCTTTTTTTTTGTGTATTTTGGATGAGTCATTTATACGTTTTATTATTAAATGTTTGTTAGGTGTATTAGGTTTTGTGTAGATTTAATGGTTTGTGGGAAAACTAATTCTCTGGCATTATTTGAAGGTCATCCTCATTATTTTTCGATTATTCTAAATCTGTGTGTAAAATGTTCTTAACACTGTAGGACGTAAGATGTTATAAATCTTTCTTGCGCCATTACATCTGACTGCATCGAAGTGCTAAACACTTCATTTTCTCTACCTCAAAAATAAACATAGATTTCCAACATTTTTGGTGAGGCTTTCAGAACATTAGAATGGTTACATTCTTTGCCTAATTTGCCTAACCTACCTGAACATAATAAATTACAATAAAATTACATATTCAGGTAGCTCTCGCGTTATATAGATTAAATTACTATTCTTTGAGATCCACCGAGTCAAGATTTCGACGTTGTAGAAATCGGCACGTGCCTCTTAGAAGCAAACTTTCAAAATCATTCGATAGCGCCCTACTCTCGACTATCCGTACATAACAAAGAGATTTATCAACGATTTTCAGCTTAGCGGTATAAATCCATAGTGCCTTAATCTTTAGACCTAGACAGTATATAAGTATTTTCATTTATTAATGTGGAGTCTAATAAAAACTGTAGATTGCTAAACGGACTATGAATTTCCCTAACTGTCTAGTTTCGCAATGGGTTTTCAATTTTTGGAAATGTATCTCATCATTTTGATTAAACAGACTCGGAATAGAAGATCGAAATCTCGCAATTTACTGTGAAACATTTCAGTTTCAGTCATACCAATTTGTTGGAAACATTAATAGCTGTTACCGACCAAATGGCATAGTGGTTAAAGCTTTGGCGTTTGGATCGGGAGGTACCGGGTTCGAATCCCGATAGGGGCAGGTTGCAAAAGGAAATTTTCATCAACAGATTGTAATCTGTGGTTAAAAGGAACACAACTACGACCCCCTATCGGCGTGCAAAACTCATGGGCCGACCCATCTTCCATGTCCAGTACTATAGGCTGGCATGGAGCTATGCAATGCGCAGATGGTAACTTAAAATCGGTCCTATAGCCGTACGTCTTCGATTTGGCAGAGATGCGTAAAGTAAGACGGGAAAATCAACCGCGAAAGAGCAGGGAGTGCTTCGGCCCCAGAAGAGATTGCATGGATTAAAAAAAAAAAAAAAAAATCCTAGCTGTTCTAGAATATATCAACGATCCTTAGTAAGTTTTATTGAGGCCTGGTGTTGTTTTAAGGCAATGGTTCCACACTCAATACCACAAGGGGCTCATGGTACAAGCTGTTACAAATCTATCTGAGTTCGGACCTGCACACTGCCTGTCATCTTGGCAAATTGAACCAGTTTAGATCAAGAATAGTAAGTCTATTGATTTTCATGGAATCTCATCCTCTCAAGAGCAGGTCAGCTGTAGATACAATGAGTGCTATCATCCTTAGCTTCTAAGCAGTCATTACACACATGCTAGTTGGAACCAGCCGCATGCGAAACAGATGTTTCTTGAAACGACTATGCCCAGTCAGATTCACAACGATAATTCGTATGATCCTTCTTTACGTATAAGGATAGAAATTGTCTTAGCAATAAAAAGTTTTGCTTTTTGCCAGCCCTGCTTTCACCAATGCAGGAAGAAAAATTTGATTGCCAATTCACTACTATTAAATGATAAAGAAATGATAGGTAAATTCCGGCCCTAAAAAAACAGAGCGTGAAGCAGCTTTTGCCACAGAATCTGCAATCTTGTTGCCCTCAATGCCTTAGTAAACTGGCACCCACATTACTGTAACATTGTTATAACTGCAAAAACGATTTATGAGATGTTTACATTTTCTCATGAGCTTAGAATCAACCAAGGGGTTATTCAAAGCGTTAAGCACCGTTTTGCAGTCGGTGCATAAGACGATGTTGAGGTTTCTAAAATCATAACTTAGCGCTTCATAAGCACAATGAATCAGAGCTGTGTTTCACTAAGGCTATCTCACGAACCGTCTGAGTAGAAAACTAGTAATTTGAACAGTTCATTCCTAAATTCTTGAGACATCCATAATGCTCTCGAAGGATAAATCACTGAGAATGAATTAGAGAAATTGAATCCTGACAATAATCTATCATTAACCACATTTATTTCTAAAATTAATGAGCTAGACTTGTTGAGAATTCCAAGTCCCAATGCATTTGAAGTGATAAGTAGCAGAGCAAGCTGTGTCCAAAATAAAGGTCTGCAACCGAGTAAGGAAAAGAACGGTTTCCATGGAAATGAGTGGAATAGACGACAAAGCACCAGTAATAGCCCCACGATGCACAACATTGTCGGAGACTACCCCCAGGAAGGGTTAAAAGATCTGTGAATTTCCCAAATTCCCAATAGTTAACCGTCGAGTTTTATTCAAAATGGGAATTCCTAGATAATTTAGAATCAAAAATGACACCCAGATGCTTACCGCGACCTGAATTAGTGCAGGTAAGACTATCCTGATTCACATGAGTTTTGGATGGGTTAACGTAAATATTCGTATTAACGCACCAATACTCCACAGTATGGAGGTTTGTTTCATCGGGTTAAATATGACATTCAGATGCTTCCCTGAGATGGATATAATAAGGTCGTCAACATAACCCTGGGTACAAAACTCGGACTGTCGAAGTTCGACCAGAAAGTCATCGATCACCAAGACCGACACACACTACATTGGACAATGTACACCACCATGTGAACATTCTTTGGTAACTTTTACATCAACTGAGAACCCATTTAACTCAACCTCGACAATTCGAGATTTGAGCAATGAATCAATCCAGTTGATGATAGTATTGTCACTGTTCAAAAGAAGCACTATAAAACGCTCCCGCAATGTCGCGGAAGGTAGCCATGAAAAATGCTTTGTAATTTAGGGGTCTTTCAATCCTAGTAACAAGCTCATGTTCAAGAGGAGAATAGACCCTCAAGAGGATAATATATATATAGGAAGTGGTCCCTAATGAGCGATTGTTTCGAACGTTTTCAGAAAGTTCGAGGAAAGACTTATAGAGTGTAAACGACTCGACTTCTTGTCCACAAGCTTCTTCAATAGCAGAAGTATCGAAACCAAATAAGTTGTAACCATGTAAATGAGCACTAAGAAGCAGTTTACCCTCCTTAGAGATTTTTAGATTATCTTAAACTCTTTTTGTAGTCTTTCTGCACAAACAAGATTTTTATTTTCCTATTGTAGCTTTGAGCACCAGAAGGTGAGTTCTGAGATTTTTGGTTGGTTAGACAAGTATTCTCAATCGCAGTTGTAATTGCACTTGATATAGAGTGTGCAAGATTTCTCAATATCGATCTCAATATCCACCACGGATCGAACTACACCAAGCGAGTGAAATAAATTCGATAGTTCACTAGAGTAACGTTTCCATTACAACATTAAGTTAGTTAATTATTATTTCGATAAGGTTTCAGCGAGAGTCTCCCTAATATTATTGTCACAAATAGTATGATGAGCGGTCGCGTCAGAACCAATTATGACGGGAGTTTTCCAATTCAGACTCCAAGACGTAAGTGCTCCAAGTTCCTCCAACAGAGGCGATTTAGAGGAATCATATGGTAGATAAATAGGAAGGAAAATCAAATACATGTCACCATACGAAGCGACGAAAGCAATGACTATAGCCGTGAGATCTGTAGTGCTGGAACCATAAATGAGAGTGGAATTGAAATTATCTAACAATAATGCACGCCTTGGTTTCCCCTCATCATTCTTATGAAAAATCTCATTTTTACTAGTGTCTAAACCAGAAACCACACCATACTCAAGGTAAGGTTCCCGAAATAAAACGATATCTTTTTGCGATGCAACAAGCAACCTCCTAAGCTCAATGAAAGGGACGATTAAAGGAGCAGCAGAGATCTATGAACCAGAGATGGTCTCAAAGAAAATCCGGTCAACCCGAAGACAAAAGCTTGGCGCTTAGCCTCGCGCTTGTATTGGACGACCTTTTAATCTTTAGTTGACACACTCGGGTTCATCAGTCCTATGTTCGTTAATACAACACTAGGATCCTCAGGTGAATTAGGGACTCAGATCAGACGTTTTGGAAGATCACCGACCACCAGTTGTCAATCGTTCCAGATATTAGTGATTTAGAAAAAAGAGTGTGGTAGTGTAAAAATTCTTGCGATGCCAATATAATGCAATCTACTATGACGCGAAATGTTTTTGTTATGTATGGTCGAATATTCCTTGTTGACGTCTCGCAGTACTTGCAGATCTATAAACCTACTACGTTTTAAGCCGTTTCATTGTTGTCACCGAGTGTGAAGTATAGAACCAGAAAGTTCTGAAAACTATGCTTACTGTGTTTCAATGAGGATGTTGTAATCGAAGTAAGTTTCTTTCTTATCTTTGCCGCCGTGTATGTGTAAAATATCGGTTGTAAATCGTGATTTCCTAGGAAATCACGATCTAGAGGCTGGGATTGTCATACATTTCTTTGGATAAAACTATCTAAAATGTTTAATTCCTAGATAAAATTTAAGCAATTCCCTATCAATTGCTAAATATTTAAATATTTTTTTTCAGCATCTGGCATTTCCTATAAGAAAGTGTTTACTAACACTCTAACAGTTGTGAACAAGTGATTTTGCGACTAAAGAGGTCAGTGTGCTTACCTACACCGAAACCTCCGAACATTCGTTTGAGCGAAAAAACGTCATCGAAGTATAGACACAAATTGACTCTAAGTCACTGATGATTTTGTTAATAAGTAGCTGAAACGTTAGAGCGGCGTTTCTGAGACTAGAGTGGGTTATAATCGGCGTTGTGTGAACATTTTTAGTTGGAATAATCAATTGTAGAGAAAATCGTTCAATCATTTTGCCGGTGCACGGATAAATTTGCAATGTTTGCGGAAAGAGTAACGATTAAGAACAGTGGCACAGTTTAACCTGCGATAATCATGACATCACTAAAATAGTTTCTTAATTTGAAAACTATTTTCCCTATTTCCAGGACATTGATACAAATGCCAAAAGTGCTACTGGCGTGGCAAGAGATCGACTTGTTTGTTTGGCATATATAAATTTTGAGTGTGGATTTTATATAAAACCATGACTTTAGTCTGCTTCATCGAGTCGAACGATATGCCTATGCACTTCAGAGGGTTTTCTATCTCCCATTTCAGTATAATTCAACATAGCTTCAAGCTTACTGTCACCTAACAAAGAAAAGCATTCGATCAGGCTTGCCTTACCATTTTTCGTATTTACTGGTGCCAGGAAGATTTTACAACAGTCTTAACTTAAACATTCAATTTTCTGTAAATAATTGTTTTATAATTCGTCGGAAATTTTATATGCTTAAATTTTCTGTCACACCAGATAGGCACGTCGATTGGCCTAATAACGTCTTAGTATAAAAATCTTGCCGGGTCCGAGGTTTTCGAGTTGTTTCTTTGTTGTTTCCTGTTAACATATTGAAATTATCATTTCTGAAGTTTTGAAGTTCGTAATGATGCCACACAAATCACTTAAATCAATCATTAATAATATAATCAAAATTTTCAAAACCATATAATATTTCGAAACGCTAAAACATTTAGTACCAAAGGTTATGTATTTTCCCATTTCCATCGATTTCAAATTGTACATACTTTATGTTTATACCGATCGTTCCGATTGAAAATATAATTAATAATTTGCTACCCAAAAATTTTTTTGGCTTCGTAAATTTTACTACCAATTTACAATAATATAATTTAATTTGTCACCAAAAATTACACTTGTAATTTTCTTTTTCACTTTTCACCGATACCAACAACACTATTCCCATATACGGAAAATAATACAAACCCATCATCCCCACGTCAATTTTATAAACCACTATATACAATAATGGTTTGAGTTTAAAATAAAATTACATTCCAGTTTCTCACCCTACATAAAATAAAATTTACTTCATTACAATTGGTAATAGATGTCACTACATATAATTCCATGATTTCCCCTCATCCTGATTTTTTTATATAATCTCTCACTCTCATCGCACATGTAAATAATGTATTTAAACAAAATTCTCCCCGTCTCACATTTACTTCCTTCGTATTTAAACTTTTATACCGACGAAAATATATTTCCTTTACAGTTAATTTTCATTTATTCATTTTCATTAAGTGTGTGCTGAAAAGGAGAATACGGATTTAATTTATAGTAAAACCATATTTTTTTGGTAATGTTAATATTGACATAATTAAATTTAATCTAAATTAATGTTGGTTTTTGTTTACTCGGGATTTACTAATCGAAATATGCGGAATACGGACAGGTGGATCATAATATCGGATATTTCACGTCTATTAAAAATATTTTCCATTCCGTTTAACGGCAAAAAATAAATCGAAACAAACAGTTTTAATCCTTTTAAGTCACGGAATTTAAATATCCTTTTACTAATTCTGATAATTTTCTACATGGATAAACATAAATCGGGTATTATCTTTATGTATATGTTATGTTTTAGTAGCAATTATGTTCACCGTTTAACATAAATTCTAATTGATTTGATTGTTGTTTTATCTTAATATCCTTTTCCGTGTTTCAAGACAAGAATATGGTATATAAAATAAAGTAAACATTTTCTCTAGAAAATCAATGAGGGGAGATGTGAAGTTGGGATAACAAAATTGTCATGCCTTCATTTATATGCAATTTATCTCACATCACGTACAAAATTCTTCTCCACACTTTCATTCAGAGAAAATGTCTCTACCCAAAAAATATGATTAATCGATTTACGTCCTTATCGATAAAATCCCATTTCTTGTTTAATTAATCATTATTATTATTATTACGGAGTAGCTATTCATTCCCAAAAGGATTTATGTTTAATATTCTTCGACAATCTCCTGCCTGAATCTTGATTGGTACATAATTAAGAAGACGAATATCCTTTTGTAATCTGCTTAGTTTTAATTACATGCGAATTACTATATCAGTTTCAAAATTGTTTACGGTTGAAATACTTCGTAGACTGTATACGAATAGCAGTAGACATGTCTAATAATAAATCACAGAATCGGCAAAAACTAATTCTCAACGAATCAACTCGAGTGAAATTGAGCGAAAATAATATGAAAATAATGGAAAATTTAGCAATAAGATATATTTTGGCAATGCTTTAATTATTTGGCGATGCTACTGATACTTTGCTGTGTATAAAACAAAAAATAAATGTTTAACTGACTCCCTAGTGACATTGTTTACTGTTGTTCAATATGACTCACTCCTTAAATTATTTTTCAACTAACCGCAAATATTTTACCGTACAATAATTGCTCTCCGCCCTAAACTTGTATAATTTTATTAATTTTTATCCTTTAATTTTGGCCGCAATATTGTTAATGTCAAACGAATTCGTAAAATGCGATTTTTCGGTTACAAAAACAGGAAAATTGAAACAATCAACAAATTTGGAAACTTTTATTTTTATTCGATTTTTCCTCCCTTTAGTAAAAAGTTTTCGTTTTTATTTTCCTTCTATTAAAATGTCAAAGTGTTTTTATTTTGATGTCAGTAAATCAGTTGAAATTTAATTAGCTTTCATAAAATGAAAAGGAGTTTAATTGGGTTTTTCATTCCTTTTTTCAACTTTTTTGTTCTGTTCTACACCGGAAATTGAAATGTACAACATGTATAAATCGGGTTTTGTGGATTTTTGTTGGTTGTTGATGGATTGATTTTAATTGAAATGTACTTTCATGATATCATCTATTGAGTAATTATGCATGATTGGCAGAAAGAAGTGGGAATTGGACGCGGGTGTTAACATTTGGTATGGGGAGGGTAAATGAATATCGTAACCTTGGGAATTTTCTGTTATTTTGATTAATTAGTTTTCAGTTTGAAAGATGTTTAAATAAAATTCGTTTGGCCATTTCATAACCGATCATGGACTCCTCTCGATTTTGAGATGTTATTGGTGTTCTAGCATGAATTTTGAATGAGAAATGCCAGAATATGGCCATCCTAAATTAAACTATTATATTTCAAAAACCAAATTATCGTAAAATTTGCGGTTTTGCAGCTGGATTGGGATACCAACTAATACTAGTCGAAGTTGTTAATATTCGGTTGAGTGAAATGAAACTATGTATGCTGTTAAATATTTCTTTCTCACACCAAAATTTCTCCGTAGAGATAGGCTCAATAGCTTGTATTCAAAATAAACAACTAAATTGGTGTTGACCTAGTAGCAAGTACGGAACTTTTAAATGTGTATTAAAAAAGTGGTTTCATCAACACACATATAATGGTGACAACCGGTTTCTATTGAGGCTATCTGATAAAGAATTTTTTTGTATCATGACTTTTAGATTGTCTCTGATATTAGTGAGGAAGTTTACATCGTCATGGTTAGTCCACGGACTATAAACTATATGTGACCTGAACCCAAATTATTTTGGGAAACTTTTCTGTGTGGAACCCAACCTGACCCAACTTAGGTCGATGAAAAATGTGTTATAAACTCCGACTCCGACCTACAGGGGTTTTGCATTAAGAAATAGATGTCGTTAGTATCATTAATTTTAACTAACCAGATCGGCATAAAATTTATTACAGAAAAAATAAACAATACTTTAAGTATTATTCAATATATGGTGCACATATCAGGTGCGCAACTAAATTTCTGGGTGCCACACATAGATGGTGCTAGCGACACATCTAGTTATTCATGTCAGAAGTTGTGTTTTCTTCATAGCGTAGACAGTTATTAACGATAACCAGTTGTATACCAGCACATGTCGCTACGAACAACTTTTTTTCTAAGAATAAAAATGTCGAGTTTTGAGCCAAATCATCAGCATTGGCGGGAAGCTTTGCTTTTCTGCTTCAACTATAAAAAAAAATGGTGTTGAAGCACGTAATTTGCTTGAGGAGGCCTAAGGCGAACATGGACCATGAAACACTACCTGTGAAGATTGATTTTAAATGCTTCAGAAGTGGCGATTTCGACATCCTCATTGTGAGCGCAACAAGAAGCGCTCCGGAAGACCAAAATATTTGAAGACACCGAGCTGTAAGCGTTATTGGATGAACATGATACGCCAACTCAAATAAAACTTGTGGAGGCGTTAAGACGATTCGCCAAGGTATTTCTAAACGTTTACATGCTATGGGAAAAATTCAAAAGGAGGGAAAATGGGTGCCGCCTGACTGAGCGACAGATGGAAAATCAAAAAGCCACTTGCGAAATTTTGCTTTCATCTGGCTTGTGGCTTTCACCTAGCGAAGCATCAACATCGACGGCACGGCCAAATCGCTTCGGAAATAAAACAATGCTTTGCGTTTAGTGGGACCAACGCTCCATGCCATCGCATTTCCATCGTCTAGGACACCATCAAAATGCTGAAATGGGATCTACTACCGCACCCGCCTTTTTCGCCAGACCTGGCCCCCTCGGATTGGCAGGGTTACACTTGGCCAGTTTCGAAGAAGTGCAAAATTGGTTTAATGAATGGAATACGAAAAATTTGTTCCGCGTAGGACTCTGGAGAGATTATTGCATAAAAGACAAGCTCTCTTTCTCATAAATAAATTAATTTCATTATTTGCTTGTAAAATGTCGATCTATTTTAATTTACATTTAATTGTGTCATTTGCGTGCACTTGTGTACTGGTCAAATTGAGTAGTTAAAGTAATTCCAAAGTAAGAGCCATGAACTCGCTTCTCACCTTTTGTGCTAAATCCAGCCACAAGTAACCAAAATCCCGATTTTTTGTGAATCTTGTTAAAATGTATCGGGGTTCTCGCCCCACCCAGATTGCCTAATTCTATTTTAAGAAATCGAAGAGTGTAATAACCTGGACAGACTGTGGATTAGTTAAACAAAATTCTGTCAAGCACTCTAGGAAATAAAATTCAATTTAGTTTACACACTATGAAAAATGGATTTTGCTAAACCAGTTTAAATAATCCGCAGTCTGTCGTGGCTATTAGGGTTCAGTTGGGTTGAGGTTAGTAGTCATTTATGGGAATAGATGCATCTTTCCCCATGAAAAGGAGACAAGCGATGAAAAATACTTACTTAATCACTGCTGGCACTATATCCCATGAATGTATTTGGCCGCCTCAACAATGCTTCGCTAGATGACCCGGTACGTAGCAAGAAGGTGGCAGACACAATGACCGAGTAGAAGCAGATTCTTTCCGTATAGGTGGTCTTCCAAGTATGCCTCACTTTCGTAAGCGACTATTCTGCAAGGCTTGCTGTGTGACGTGTTGTGAGGGTGTAAGACTTAATCAAATGAAATTAATGGTTATACAGCGTTTCAAAATTTAGGTTTAATTTTGCGCGATATTTGGCGAGGCTTGAACAATTTTATATTGACGTGGGTCCTATAGATATTTATACTCTTTAACCTTCTCACATTGTAAGTATTTCTCTCTCTCTACTTTTCACTTCTCATGGTCATCTAATTGCCTCGGTTTCGCGCTCGCTTTCACTTGGTTCGACATCTTGTTACTCGAAGATATTGTCTTGATCTTCCTCTCCCAAGTACGCCGAATGCTTGTTGATGGAACGTTTTTCTTCCATCGAATACGATATACGATGTTTGCAACCATAATTAGACCATAAGCGGGTCGAATGACCTTCCTCGGAAATGTTGGCAGTAGTCTACAGTCGTTGGTGGTCAACACCCAACACTCACCTCCGAAAGTTAGCACAGTTCTTCTAAGGACTGCGAAAGATGTTTTGACCGCAACAACCTTGACTGTGCATAGAAGACTTGATGTCCGGCTGCTATGCTGGTTTTTATATCTTCATTTATTGATGTTATAATAGATCCGAGATTTTTAAAATGTTCCACGTTGTCAAAGTTGTAATCGTTTTCTCCGGGATTTGCCGTAGGGATGCTCCTAGTTTTTGACATCAGTTTTGCTTTGTTGCTGTTGATTCTCTAAAAAGCACGTTATCATCTACATATCATAGAATTAGACCTGACTTGTTGAATATGCAACACAAAGTTTCAATACTTTCCCTTTATTACATACTCTAGTACCAGATTTAAAAGCATAGACGCGAGTGCATCTCCTTGTCGCACACTAGATTTTATTCCGAAGGGGTCAGATACTGTTTCTTTCATTATGATTCTACCCAGTGAGCCAAATGTTGTTACCTTACACAGAGAGGCAAGTTTCTCTGGAATTCCTAGACATATGTATTAGCGCGACCCAAAGGTTTTCGCGATTTATGCTATCATATGCCTGTTGAAAGTACATTTAGTGTTAGTGAATAGTTATGCAGTGGTTGATCAGTTGGGGAGAAAAACCACATTGATAGTTGCTGATGATATTTTCTGGCAAGCATAATATTAGCAAGCACTTTGGAGGGGACGTTTAACAGAGGTATACCACAAAAATTTCCACATTTGAGACAGTCACTTTTTTGCAGCGGTCATAAGAAAGCCGTCTTTCATTCCTCAGGCAACTCCTCCTTAATTAACTCGGATAGAAAGCACTTCATCAGTCCGATTCTGTAAATTTTTGAAGTAGGTTCGCTGTGATTCTTGTTTTCCATGCAGGTCCTCCAATATTCGTGCTTTTTGCAAAGGAATTCGGTTGTGGCTTTAAAGGCGCGAGATATTTTTCGCGGGGCGTTAGTTTTTCTTTTTCGACGAGTTGGCGGCACTAATCGTCGAACCAATCATTACGTAGTTTCGATGATCTTCTTTCAATTGTATTTTCCACTGCTCCTGGATCTTTTATTGTGGATCGTTTTCGTTGTGCCGGTCTAGACGTTCAGTGACAGCTGGTAATTGTCCATAGAATCTTTATTTTTTATGCTTAGATTTAATCCAGTGGATGATATTTTGCCGATATTGTCAATATCGGTTCCTCTCTATGATCTAAAATTAGTTGAAGTGGTGGGATGTCCCTTCGAGATCATGCCGTGATAAATTTGATTTTCCATTCTTCCAAGTTCTGCAATGCGTTGGCCGTTTTATTATTAAGGTAATTTTAGCTGTTCGGACCCAGATGTGATGTAGTTCTGCTCGTTTACCAATTTTTATATTTAGCCGCCCACGATAATTCGAATTTCATGGTGCGATATTTAAAGATGATGTCGTCCAGCTCAACAAAGAACAAATCTTTTACACCGATTTGTTTTCGATTAGCGCATGTGTATTGACGATAATCGCTATATTAAACGGTGTAAACGATCCACCTGCCAACCTTATATAGCGTCGTCCGAGCACATTTTCCGCTGTCGTTGTTGTGACAGAATCGAACAATTAATTCGAGGCCTTTGTTTAGGTTTTATAACTTGAATGTTTTTGTAAGAGCATGTAGTTGGCCTGCCGCTCAACCCATTTTTGCGTGTGTGGCTTACATACTGGTGATATATCTTAAAGCACTCAGTCTTAATACGCTTCAGCGGCCCCTAACCTGAAGAACAGATGCTGATTTGGTATTGGTTTTAGAGCGCCAATGCCTCGCCGTGACATGTGGTGACCACGACTATAAATATAATTTACTCTGCTCATCCCTGCTACTCCGCCTGATTAATTTAGAATTATCTGTGGTGCGAGTAGGTATGAATCTAGGACTTTGCCCCCAATATTGTATTTTAAGCAAACGAAATTCTTTACAAGAAAACTATTGTGAACTTAAAGATTTTAAACTAAATTTGCAACAATACCTCTCCAGATCAGGTTTTTTTAAATTTAAGCGGAAATGACGTTTTTTTTCAAAAATTGTTTTCAATAAAAATAACTGCCCAGGCGAATTGTGTGATCAGGAAGAAACCTCATTCCTAAGCTCTTTCCACAAATTGGTAGGTGCTAGTGAAATTTGGTAGAAATCGGTCCACCGGAAGTGACAGCTTCCACACGAGCTTTTCCGTTTGTTGCAAATACATATTTTGAAAAGTATATAGCATCTACGAAAAATCGTGAAAACGAAAATCAGTAGATTAAGCTTCAAACAAAATTTTTTCAGATTATTTCCATAAATTTTACCGGAAATGACGAGCTTTGATCAAAAAAAAATTTATTTTTCCGAAATTCAGCCTCTCTACAATCCAGGCGGATAGACTATTCGGAATCAAAGTTGATACTAAAGCTTTTCCATAATTTGGGAGATTCAGGCGAAATTTTGTGGACATCTGTGTACCAGAAGTTGCGGCTTCCGCATGAGCTTTATCTATTTTTACAGTGAAGATTAAATTTTTGGCTAGGGTTGACCATGATGGTTTTCTGAAATTTAAGCATAAATGATGAGTTTTTTTATTTAAGACAGATTTTATAAACAATCTAGTAAATAAAATTTTTCGATTTAAAAATTAAGTGTGGTGTATTTGAAATCTATGTACATTTGTCGTAAAAGAAACTCGGGTATTGACCACAACAAATTCACCCTTCCATTGTTTTCTTTGACAAATATTGGAAAAGAACGTATAAATAATTCACCAAAAACTTTTAACCATTTCTCGCGACGTTTTGGGTCCCAAACCCCCAGGGTTCTCTGGTCCCCAATAAAGGTCTTGAATCCTACAGTAATTCTGGCTATATCGCTTTAGTTCAAAAGCAGCTACAATTTTTTCATTCTGATATATTTAAATGATATGTGGCATATTGTAATAAGTCCTTAGGTTCACAAACTAACCATCTCGGCATGGTAGCTGATTATTCATTTATAATTGAATAAATCGTGTCGCATTAAAAAGGGAAGGAGTACATCTCATTAAAAAGGCCTGAATTGAGCTGAAGCACCTTAGTACTACAAATTATCATTGTGGCGCTGATAGCAGATACATTTTTTATCATTCGGTTATAATCATTTGGGATATCGTTTTAAAATGTTTTGGACGAAACAAAAATGTTGATATCAGCAATTTATTTCCCAAATTCACCTTTTTGGCACTGGTGGCAAAATATACTTTTGGTATAGAAAATACACGTGTCGCATATACGAGTAACTGACATGGTCTTGAAAAATGTCATAAATTTAGTTCAAGCACCTTAGTACTCAAAACTGCCGTTATGGTGTTGGAAGCAGTTACATGTTGCTCTTTCCAATGTAAGCATTTGGCCTATCGTTTGGAAGGTCTTGGAAACAGTAACAATTTTGTTATCAACGCTTCAGTTGATAATTTTATTGTCAAAGTCGTAAATCTGCTGAAGCTCCTTAGTACTCTAAATTGCCATTGTGGCGCTGATAATAGAGTTTTAAAGGTTTTGAACGAAGCAAAAATTTGGAAGCAGTTATCGTTTGCTCATTCAATAAAATCATGTGACATATCATTCGAAATGTCTTGGAAAGAGCAACAGTTGTATTTCAGTGCTAATTATTCCTTTATTACAGAATATTAAGTACTGGAGAGAGATACCTTTTTGCCTTTCCAAGCAATAATATTGTTACTGGCACTTTAGGTCTCAAAATTACATCTTTGGCACTGGTCACAAATATAACCTTGTGTATAAAATATGTAATCAGAATATAATACGAAAGTTTTAGAAACAAGTTTCCGATGTTAATGAAAAATCAAAATATTTCTAGACTTGTGATATTTTCCAATTGTCAATTTTGAGAATGAACTTCTAATTACCTCGTGAAGTTGGTTTAGATTATGTGATTTCTTACATTTGTGCTCAGTACAAAATTAATGAAATGTATGGTCACATAATGTCCCTTCTCCAGCAAACCTTTTCCAAAAAATATACCATAAAATATATTTTTGAAGTTTTGGAGATCTTTAGTTAAATATCTCATAAATAAATAATTCTTTAGATACGAAATTTAAAACTAGAAATAAATTCTAAATACACAATCCCGAGAAAATGATCCCAGAAACAGAAACTTTAGGGAATATAAAAAATAAATCCCACATATTTAAAATGAAAAAATTTGTTGAAAGTTTTAGTTCTTAGAAAAATTAAGTTGTGTAACGGTTAAGTAGGTTTGGAGTTATAACTTACTTTGTTTCTGTTCCTGCCCATAGTAACCTTGCAAATTCTTTTGCTTCCTTTCACAAGAGTATACCGTCGTAATACCACCTACTTTTCGTCCGTCACTCGTTGGCTTGGTTGAAAATCGATGTAGTGGCGCTATTTATTTAAGATTCCACGCTGGGTGACAAATTTAAAAAAATATAGTAATATTAGAGTTAAAATACATATTATCCAGGATGTCAGGATCTAGAAGGACGAAGCAATTACGAATTTAATAGTTAATCGTTAAACATTTCTAAGTTCTATCAATTGGATGAAATATTTTCGGAAGATGGTTATTGTGATATGCATTGTTTGGCACTGTTACTACAAGGCACAGGAGTTTTAGTACATAATTTTCGATCAGTTTGTCATTTTTGAAAAATAATTGAAGTTATCGAAAAATTTACTTAAAATTGATTTTTACCTGACTATTGAGACTAGTATTCGAGTAGTACACGAAGCGGAAAGCAATAGTTAAAGATACATGGACTTACCAAGTGTTTTCTACTATACAAAAGCAACAATATTCACAATCAAATTTTATGAACGACCTTTCTCCGATAAAATCAACAACCTCGAAATCTAACTCACGACATTGTATCCCTTTTAAAAACTGCTTCAATATAATGTGAAAATTTAAGCAAAAAAAAATTAAACACCGATAACGATTTCCAGCAATTTTTTTCTATTATAATCAAGTTGCTATAGTATGTAATATGTACACACAAGCATGGCCTCAAACCAAAACTGTCATTATTTGAAATGGAAACGAAACAAATTGCATAATCGGAACTATATTTATACAAAAAAAAACACGGTATCGTAAAAAAAATTTTGTTCATGACAAACTCATCCTTAATCCCGCACCTAACAGTCCCACATTAAACAACACGAACATAAAATCAATGCTGGAATATACCAACAACAAAATTATAGAACCCTCACAACATATTCCCGTACACGTAACAATATTTTTATTTGGTGCTTTCGTTGTGAAATTTTGATTTATAATAATCCGCATGACGTGTGCTGTACATACTACAGTCAGAGTCAGTATACTATACAGTAGTATGACATGTACTATGTATTACTAAACAACAAGTATTAATTTATTTATTATTTTTACGACGAAAATCACGTGCGCCAATAATTTAATATTTTCTCACAAATTTTCGCACTGTGAAAAACCGAAAGGTCAGCAGTACATTCAAAATATAAAATCGATAAACTAACATTATTTCGAAGTTGATACGAGTATTACGGGTTGATGTTCGTATATAAACTTTGTGCCTGTGCATCGACCACATTATTAAATATAAATGCGTTCGTTCCAACCAAATGTAAAATTTCAACTCAATTGAACATCGATTAATTAAATTTATTTGTGTATCTGCTACACTTCACTACCTACAACACGGAATATCTGTGTTTGATATTCAAACCAAACCAAATTAAATTTATAAATATTTTCAAATAGCAAATATTTATTTGATTAAAAAACAAATCGAAAATAATTAAATCAACATATACAGTAGACATCGTACAGTCGTATACATCCATCCATATGTGAAAATATTTCTTAATTAAATTTTGGGAACGAAAATTTTAAACTTTACTTTTTAAAAGGAGAGGGTTAAGAGCTTATGTGTGTTGTATTTCTTATATGTGCATGGAAATGGAATATCCTTTTGTTTGAGTTCTGAAAAATATTGTAGAGATGATAAGAATACCAAATGGGAATTTAATTGTGTTTTGTTGAAATTAAAAAGTTTGTAAATTTGTTGGTTATATTATGTGCTTGAAGAGGGAGTACAATTTAAAAAGTTTAACAATCGTCTTGGATGTATTATTATATCATTTGAATGAAGATAAAATTTTTATCGTATATAAGTATGTACGAGATGGTAAAATATATCAAGTATGTTACCACTTTAATTTGCAGCAACAGCTCGAATTTAACAATCTTCTACTTTAAAACTCTTATAAATCTATATTAAACGAAAGAAAGACTACATTCGCATAATATGCGCCTTTAATAAATAAAACAAAACTCTTTTAAGGCGATCTCTAGCAACCGCTAGGCCACTGGATAATACAGTGAATATAATTTTTGGAAAGAATTTCTTCTAAGAGAATCTACGATCGAGAGAACATTTTTGGGAGTTTACCCTTTGTTGGAGTTCTGTCCAAAAAATTCAATTGGAACTCGTTTTATGTGGCTTGGTAAATACGTTAGGCCTATCAACACCAAATTTTAAGCAAAATGACACAATTCATTGACTTTGTTAGATGGTCTAGTGTTGAGAACAGAACATGCAAAATAACCAGTCTACCATGTTTTCGGACACTCGACACCATCACAACCAATTTAACTTCAATCTTTCAGACAGCAATTAATTTTTAGACAGTAATTAATTTTGTATAAATTAACCTTTTTGGTAATATTTAAAGTAGAATGAAGTAAGCATTCAAGTTAACAGCGTGTTTTTTATTGTTAGACCTCACCAGTGGTAATCCAACATAAATCAAATTAAACACTTAGGCATAGCTGAGAAATTATACTTGTTAGCTGTCTAAACCCAGCAACATTGGGCCTTCGAGCCAACAGAAACAACCGGCGGAAAATTCAAAAACTCGAGCCACCACAACAACTGGCAGACAATACAACAACAAAGTGATGGAAAATCTCGTATAACAACAAAAACAAATAGTTGCAAAGTTGTTTCAGCTTAACAGCAACTACAAAAAGGATGGACACGGAAGAAAAACAGTAAAATATCTCGAATCTAATGTAGCCGCATTAAAATACACCACTTTTTTTTGGAAGGCATGCGTATTCGCCGCCATACTGGTGCAGAACAAACACCCATCGATGATAATCAAGAGAATAAGTTCAAATTTCCATCATATAACCCAGGAAATGATACGACACGTAACAAGCAAACCAACCGTTACGTTCTTCAACAAAACATTAAGATGCAGAATCTATGGAAAGAGATGGATGGCACCCATAGAAACTTATAAACGAATATAAATCTGAACACGCTTTAAGATTAGAGCTCACTCAAATGAAGAGATTAATGAACCAAATCACAAATTTCCATGAAAATATATTGCACGAAACCTCAGACGAAGAAGAAACAACACTACCATATTTCACTGAGGGAACTAACGGAAATATACAGGAGAATCGTATGACAAAACGGTGATGGAACTGCAAACATCACTGAACCATTTAAGGCATAATACATAATACAATCAGTATACCGCACTTTAATGGGAATTTTTGATGTCTTCGAAAAGTTAGTTCACAAGGCAGCCCAATTAATCAACCTCTTCATCATACTGCGGGAAAACTATAAAACTGCGTGAACGATTATCAAAGATTGATACGATAATCGGCGTGCAAAAGTAACCAGATACATCCATTCATTGAAGACACAAAACACCATTAATAACGAATCGGCATCAGCCATTCGTACATTATACGACACCAGCAATGAACGCCTTCAAGTTGTAAAAACATGGGAATGAACATCGGGAATTGGGATCCAATTATCATCTACACGAAATCAAAGAAACTTGACAATGAATCAGTGAGATTATACGGGATGTCATTAGAAAATTCAAGAGACATTCAAAGCTTAGAAAGTTTTATGAAGTTTCTTGAAAAACCATTCACAGCCTTAGAAACTACAACATCTAAACCGCAATACAATATACCCGGAACAATACTGTTGACATCAGATGTGAAAAACTAACTCGTTTCACTGCTAGAACTCTGTAGCAACTGTCTTAAACGCAGTCACTCGACAATAAATTGCACGCTCAATCAGGACGACATCATCAATTGCTACACAACAATAGAAAAGGTGTTTTTAATGTGAGAACAACAAATGTAGCAGGGACCACAGACAATCGAAGTACATCGCTACACACTGCCGCAGATGAGAAAGGCGAAGACTACGTACTATTACCAACGACGCTAGTTAAAATTACAACCAATCACGAAAATTGCCACTATACGTGCAGTTATCGATCCATGCTCATAAGCGAGCTTTATCACTTCAAAAGAGCCTGGCAGAAAATTAAAAACTACTAAAGGAGAGCTGAAAATGAAGGAAATTGGCAAGAGAAGTAAAGAGCAAATGATATAAAGGACAACAACGCTATCAATAATACCACATTTCAATTCGAAATTCAAACTGCCCATAAAAGCGTTGGTAGTAAATAAAATAACACACGAACGTCCACACAAGCCACTAATGGCTCAAAAATGGAGCAATCCAATATTACCATTGGCCGAAGATTAACATTCCTCGCGGAAGCAAACTTCCGAAGAAGAGAAGTGTGAATAGGAGTTCAAAAACACTTTCAAACGATCAACAGATGGCGAGTAACAGCAAAAAAATGGTAACAGCAAGATTTCTACAACTAGAGCAGTAGCTCATTAGAAACAATGGATTAGCAACCCAATTCAGAGAATTTATGAAAAATTACGGATGGGAAACAGTGCATCGGAAACCAACAACCCTTACCATAGCCACATCACGCTGTTCTAAAACCTTCCAGTATTACGACAAAATTGAGAGTGTTATTTGTCGCCTCTGCGAAATCAACCAATTGGAAATTATTAAATAACATAATGCACATCGGACCGAAACTGCTCCAGGACCTTTGGCACATTGTCATGAGATGGAGGAAGTACCAATACATCCTTACAGCGGCCAAACTATTTGACCCATTAGGATGGCTAGCACCAGTAATAATAACGAAAAAAATCATGCTACAAAAACTCTCACTCTAACTCAACGAATTACTCTTGCTCAAAGATCTTAAAATTACAAGTTGGACAGGATGCATAGACGGACCACTCGTAGAAGTTCACGGAGTGAGTGACGCATCGGAAAAATCATATGCCGCTTGTGTTTATCTAAAAGTATTCACAAAAAAACATGTCAACATAAGCCTTGTATCAGCTAAAACCAGAGTATCGCCCACGAAACTGAAAGTGACGTTACTACAACTAGAGTTAAACGGGTTCCTTCTAGTAGCTAAAATGCTTCAAGAAGTTAAACAAGCAATAGAAATACAACAAACTCCGACTTATGCATGGATTCATTCTATCATAGTACTCTTATGGATTAAAGGCGACATACAAAAATACAAACCTTATGTTTCAAATAGAGGTAAACAAACCAATGGCATCACATCAACTCAAGTGATAATCCAGCTGACTGCGCAAGTCGAGGAATAGCAACTAAAGACCTCTTAAACCATAATCTTAGGTGGACAGGTCCACAATGGCTACGAAATAACACAAGCTACAAATTTAACGCGCTAATGAAAATATGGCGGTTCAAAAATGTCCGATCGTTCGTCGCATTTGTGATCGGATCATTTAGGTTTTTCCCGGTATACGATTCATTAAAAGTAGAAGACATGACATTTTCTCGCTTCCTTGGATTTGAATGGGTTGGTCCTCAAGCTATTAGACATAACATGCTTTCAATATTGCGAGTAATTCGGTTTGTGATGTGTGGTGAGTTTGTTGTTCTGCACGACTGGCTGACGGTTGATTAACACTTGACATGCGAGATGATGTTGTTGCTTCATAAATCCTGTGTGCTATTGGTTCAAGATCATCGATGGTTTTTTTATATCAGTAGCTTGAATCGCAATCTAAACCGGTTCGGGTAACTTATGAAACGAAAGAGTGTCAATAAAATGTTTATCAATATATGAGCCCTTTAGCTTTATCATTGGACGATACGTGAGGTGTATCGGTTGCTTTCGGTTGCCAAAATAAATGTTTCTATGGGTATTCCGTATGCGTTTCTATACCATTCATCTGATTGCGATGAAATTTTGGTGAGTTGTTTTATGCAAGCCCGCGAAGGTTTCTGAGTTGGTACGACCAGAGCTGGACCCTGGAGTCTAGGGACCCCGCTACAAATTTCTTCTAAAATTAAAATTATTTTTCATTTTTTACGAGAGAAAGGGGTTATTTGAAATTATTGACATGCTCGAATCTGAGGGATCCGCCCCCTGGATCAAGGGAATCCTTATAAGTTTCCACACCATTCATCCAATCGGTTTCTAAATTTGCAAAGGTATTTTATATTAAAATGAGGACATTATTGTAATATTTTTGGAGGGGGTTGGCTCGTGGGTCTAGGCGATCCTATACATTTTTTTCGAAAACATGTTTACAATTGAGAAGGGAATCGGCTCAACGAACAGAAGAGAATTCTGTCGACGCTGAATTGTTGTACGAAACGAATTGCGTTATCAATACCGAAGTGAACTTTTTATCGAAAAGTGTAGCTACACGAATTAACGAAAATTGTTGTAATGAAAAGTATAAATACCAAACCTTTACTAAAAAAGATCATCAAAAATGTGTATTTGATGCAGATATCAGGATCAAATTTTATCATAATAATTCTAGTCTAAAGGTTCGGGTTATTAAAGAAATTAATTCTTTAAATGTTTGAAATGATATACTTATTCCCGACTAAGGCCGATTAAAATTTTTTTAGATATGTTACCAAGTGTGGACATATGCTGTCTAATAGTGACGAATTGAGCTGTTCAAAACAGTTAACCACATTAAAATAAAAAGATTTTGGGCGGCTCCACACAAGTTTTAATTCACAAAATTTTTGAAAAATTCAATTTTTTGTCTAAATACTTGCTACACTATGGCCGATTCCAGAAATCTTAGAGATGTCACCAAGTGTGGATATTATCTCACCTAATAGTGAACCAATTGAGCTGTATTAAACAGTTAACCACATTAAAATCGACAGTTTTCGTTTTAAAGATCAAATATTTTGTCAAAATACTTGCTACAATATGGCCGATTTCAGAAATCTCGGAGATAATACCAAGTGTAACGTACTTAGTCCTTGACTTTTATGTCGAACGGTCTCATTTTTTATAATTTTTTATAAAATTATCTAGTTTTTGCTTTTTTCAATATAGACTTATAATTGCCAACTGGTCTGTCTATACATAAATTTAAAAATAATCGAAGCTGAGAAAACATCTAACAAATCAGACAAGAGAAAATAGTAAGCAACCAGCAATGCCCACACTTGATAACATCTCTATGATGAATAAACTTGTGTGGAGCCACCCAAAATCTTTTATTTTAATGTGGTTAACTGTTTTGAACAGGGCTATTCGTCCACTATTCTTTTTTAGTAAAGGTTTGTTATTTACACCTTTCATTGCAATACTATTCAGAAGTTACACTTTTCGTTAATTTGTGTAGCTACACTTTTCATTATTTTGTGTAGCTACACTTTTCCTTAAAAATTTTACTTCGGTGAAGAACGTGTTCTTCTATAGTTGCTGAAACAAGTGAACAGTGTGAGACATGACATTAAAACGATCGAAGAAGGACACCATGATCTCCTTTCCCTTCTATTTCATTATTTCTTTTAAGCTGTTCCCATGCGATCTCCAAAATTTGTACTAACTCAAGCAACGGTTTCTTGACGTTCTTATACGTTGATGATGATTATGTTGACGCATTATCCCTTATTTCCACGCGCCCCCCAATAATTGTATTGCGTACGCATCCTTTATAATATATAATCCCGTACTAGCGCTACACCTTTATAAACGGAAATTCGCAAAGCACTTAAAATATATTCGTTTATACCTTTAATTGTGAATTTTCAACCTACACATTTAACCACTCGAAAAATGATTCAACAACCAAATAATATCTTACATAATCGCTTCACATGATCCTTTTGTTGTTCGTTACAATATACAGACAATCAAACAAACGTTGTAAAACATTAAATGGCATAAGACAAACGAACAAGAGCAAGTGTATGCTCATTTTATGTATAGCTGTATAGTTCAGATAGAGCAAACATCATAAAAACGATTGCCACAAGGCAAAAATGATATAAAATAAATGTTCATCCCTTCTTCTCCAGAGAATTTAATCCCTTCTATATAAATTTGAAATTTTTACTATTTTTCATTTCGAATTTCCAATTTATATTTTTTACACACATCAAGTTGATACATAAGTTAGTTCCATTCGAACGAAATTCCTAATTCTATCGAAATGTTTTCACGAAACACAAAATCGGTAATCTAAGGGATGAAATTACTTAGGGTTGGCTTGCACGAGCGACTAGCCCCTATTTTGTTAAAAATAAAAAATATTTAAAGTTATTTTTGTGAATCGAATTAAAATGCAAAATTGAACCATTAATTTCTGTACTCAAAAAAAAAAAACAAAAAACAAAAAACAGGATTAAAATTTATCTGATTGAAGGGAGTTTTTATTGTTAAGGGTATTAATGACAAGTGTAGTTTTGTAATTTTTTTCGTTTTATGATTTAAATTAAAAATGATTAAAATCAGAATGAATAAAATAAATAGATGCATTGAAATGTGTTGGTTTTGTCGCTCTCCCGATTTTATGAGGGTCATTAAATTGGCAAGTGTCGTAATTTAATATGCGACCGCCGTTTGTGTTATGGAATGAGAGCGGAAGGTGTTTTAAAATTTGCAAACGATAAATTATCAAAAAACTAAAGTCCGGAAAAATTCGTTTGATCTTTTCCGAAAATGAACATCCGTACCGTAATATAATATATAAGTACGTAAGTATCCTGTGGGCAAGAAGACGATGATGATTTATTATTTTAATTATTTACTAGACACAAACACACACACACATACACACACATAAAAAATGTATCCCTTTTAAATTATATATCCTGTGTAGTTAGTTAACAAGTTGACCTTTATTATACGATGTAGTTACATCTTTATCCCATTAAAATGATTTTTGCCGAAATGTAGATAAAATTATGTTGGTCCATTCTGGGGAATTTTGTATTTGGGTAACGTACTTCTATATACATTTATATACCTACATTATATTCGAATGAGAAGGTCAAATGTGTGTGACAATGTTTTTTGTGTCCAAAACCGAAAATAAATTTTTCCAATTTATCCCATTTTCCTCTGCTCTCGTTCACATGCGGATTTATTTCTGCTGTTTGTTTGTTTGTTTTATTTTCTGTTGTTATTCGGTATGAACATGAGTTTACGGGGTACGGGGATGAGGTACTTTGCGCTCATGTATTCCGAAATGATGTCTGGATATTTTTATGTTACAGTTTTAATCTCATGAGGAATTTAATGTAGAAACATGATAAAAAAGTTTTGGATTTTTTTCTGGTTGTCGAAATATTGTTCTGATAGTTATGTAATGTTTTATGTGGTGAGGTTTATGATTACCCTGGCTTAGACGACTGTATAGTTTAGTTTTAACCTTATCTTTAATGAATCAATAAAACCCAAGATTTTACAGTTTTTGTATTTACTTTGCTGATGTTACTTGAATAATGATATTAATTTAATTTGAGATATTTTTGGTCTACCACGGGTAAGAGCTTGCCAAATCTAAGCGATGGTCGGTTATTTACCAACATATCTGTATGTTATTCCACCGCGGTGGAATGGTTTTTTACTTAAAATTCAAAGGTTTGGAATGTTTGACACAAAATCTGCTTAGCAAGTAACTGAATGCTGAATGAATTATTTCACTCAAATATCTAACGTGGAACTTCCGCTCCAATGTTTCCTGGTTGCTTGACATAAACCGTGATTGAGTCCTTAAATTCCAGTTCCCTCGATTTCTGTTCGCGATGATTTAGAAATTTAAAAGTGGAATAATTTGTAATCTGTTGTGTTCTTATAAGGATTGCAGCAGTGGTGACGAGAAAATATGAGCTCGCGTGTTTTTTAAAATCACATAAGTTACAAAAGTCACATAACCTTAAAACAATTTTAGGCAGATATGAGTTAAAATTTATTAAGTAATATTATTAGTAATATATAACGTCTTCCTGAGATGCCAGTTGCCATAAATGGAACTGGGGCGTCTCGCAAATCCGCAGGGAGCCTCACAAGCAGCTGCTGCAGAAATTGACTAATTAGGATTACCAGACATTTGTCAACACTATTCTGCTGCGTGAGCTAATATAATTAATTAACTCTGGCAAATGCTCTCAAAGAACTAGATTACATTTACGGGCGAAAAGAATTGCAGATGTTTGAAAATTTTGCGATCACACAATGCACCACAGAAGATCCTAAAAAGTTCCTTCTCTTTATGGAAGCCTCAACTAATCCCAGGACTCTTATCAAGTTGGAAAGCTATTTTGAGAACTAGATGTGCAGTATACGAAAACAGGGGTAGATGTAGGATAAAAATAAAATTTTCAGGTGCTAGGTAACGTCGCTAGGCATCGGAGCAACCTTATAAGTGACAAAGCATAGCAATTTACCCATATGCGGTCAAATCATCAGTAGTATTGGAAATCCGGAATAGGTGAAAAACAAGCAGCAAAATCCAGTACTAAAATTCTGCGAGACAAATGCACGAGCGACAATCGAAGACGGAGTTTTGCAATTCAGTCAAGATCAGATCAACACGTAAACCTGTCATGACGTCTATCAGATTGGATGATCATCACATGAACAAACTTGATAATTTTAGAGATGCTACATATTTTTCCGTGTAATAGGCGATCAACACAACTGGTGCCTGTCTCGACATAATGAGTAGTTCTCACGCTGAACTGCAGTTTCATGGTCATGACGCCGATGGACAGGTTTACGTTGGCAATCTTTGCCCAGATTATTTTTGGCAGTAATTGGAAGGAAATATTGAAGATTTGACGAGCCTGTATCAGCATTGTGCAACCGGATTTCCTCGCCTTGTGATGGCTGAAGGTATCGGTTAAATTAAAATCTAGAGCGAGTCGCAAGCAAGCAATTCAAAACCAGCCGCACCTATTGTCAAAAGTTGTTTCCTCCATAGGTCAAACCTTCGTCCTCAAGGGGAGTAAATCTAAAATTAAAGCAGTTCAATAATTAGCAACGCAAGCTGACATTTCAATGCTGCGTGCTTTCCTGGGAGCCATTAATTAGTATAGTAAATTCATCGAAGGATCTACGGAGCGGAGGACTCATGCTTGTGAAGAGGTATTTAAAAAGCTAACAGAATTCTTTAAATCAAAAAAATCGGTCAAAAATCCGAAGTTGGAGTCTGGTTACCACCCAGAATAACCTAAAATTAAATACAATAAAATTCAAGGTTACGCAGGGGTTGACAAATGTGCTGTAAGTAAGTTCAAACTATTTTCAATATTTTTGTAGTTTGGCAACTGCAGTCTGATGAGACGACCGAATTTTTGATTAAAGAATTCAATGTTTCATTAGATAAAAACCAAAATACCAACATCTTGGTAACTTCATGTCGCTGTGAAGCTGGTGTCTGGCAGTTACCCATAATAATCCAAAACTTCAAACTCGAAAATGATTTAGAATGCCCTGCCTTATCAGGTATAAATCATCGTCAGTTAGCAAGATGAGGATTAATTACGCGCAGCGCCAGATTGTTGGCATTTCATTTTTGGATCCAGAAAGGGATTACTGTCTCTTCTGCTAATTGTCTGCAGCGTTGTGTGCTCGCTTATTATGATTTTTTTGCAAAACTCATTAATGCGCGAACGATGCCTAAACTCGAAACCCACATTTGCGCAAGAATATTATCGTGGAGTTGCGTTCGGATCATCCATGGGCAGCTCCACGAAGCTGTTAGCGTAAAGCAAAGTTTACCATGTAAGCATATTTGGCATTTGGTAAACCAACTTGAAGACAGAAAGTGCTCACTGCAATCATTGCCGATACCAAAGAGTACGTGGTCATGCATTCACTATTATACCGGGCCCGATAATGAGTTCTACTGGTTTAACACTATTTTCCTCTTGGTTTAACACTATTGGCATTCTTCATACCATGTTTTAGTATGTGTGTAATAATGAATAATTAATTTAGAAAATTTGTGATTTTAATAATGATCGGGTGATGAGGTCCGAATGTACTTTCTAATTTCTGAGTCTTCTAGGATATGTTCATTGTCAATGATTTGATCGCCTTAATTGTAGTCATTTTCTAGCATCCTCACATTTATAGTTGGCAGAAGCGACAAATTAAGGACTTCGACACCAGACGAAGGCCCTTGAGCGGTGTCCTGCCCACTGATACCGGACCAGCAGTTGCTGAAAATGAAGATGAGAGTGTGAGTAGTGAAAAATTGGAAACAATTTCATCCGAGATGTCAACGAGTAATAGGGCTACTTGCTATGCTTCAAGATGACTGAAAGCCAAACAAAGATTTCGAATTGGCTGTAGTGAGGACTGATGAGCTTCTATGAATGAGCAAATTCAATTAAATCACTGCAACACTGCCGCGGCTGCTAATATACAAGAAATACAGAAATATTGTCCTTGTCTTAATTTAAGAAACTTCTACCAATTCAGATCGAGCACTTTGACTAAGGACTCCTACCTTTCACTGTTAGATCCGATGAGTGACAATAAAATTCGTATATAATTACAGTACATACATTATACGTTACATTAGTATGATGGGAAGGACATTCGAACTTCAATTCTAGGAAGCTGATTAATGGTGGCATAGAGAAGGAAGGTTAAAGCTATCTTAGGAAGTGTTACGAAATCGCGTCGCACAATATGACAGAGAATCCATGTAAAAAGTAGTGTAAATTAATTTTCACAACGAGTAATATACAAGAAGTCTTAGACATCACGCTAGCCTCGGATTTCATTAGGGATAATGTAGAGTATTGAAAAGTTTTCTACGAACTATCATTGGTATATGACTAGAACCATTCAAACTAATTCAGTTCGGATATTGGTTCCAAAACCCCTGTAATAATACAATAATTGGATAATCCATCTTACTCGATAACCTATCCACATGCTTTTAATAAGGAAACTCTAGGTGTATGCCCCTAGTAATCGAAGAAATAAGAAAATGCTCGCAAAAATTTAAGTTTTTTTTAAAAAAGCAAAGAGGACGCGGATTGGAACTATTGTAAGGCAGTCTTCAAAACGTCAAATACAAACAAAGAAGTGGTAGAACCAACGCCTAGAAACTCGGCTCTGGTAAAAATTAAGAGTTTTCGGATATATCTGGGCTATACTGTAAGGTAACGTCTTCCAGCCCAATCACTTTGTGTTATCTTTAATGTTTGGACTCTCAAGACATTAAGAAACGACTTTCAGTTATTTACGGAAGGTTTAGAGGTATTTACAACAAAACTGATGGACTGGTTCACATATGTGACAATTTTCGTCACATATTTTTAGGGCAGCTCTATTTTTGAGTTTTTGCTTTCTTTGAATAAATCGCGTAATTCACTTACCTTAATGAGAGTTTCATTTGTTATGTGATTAGAAGTTTCAACTTCTTCAATTTCCCAAAACCGCCGTGGAACATTCTATCGAAATGTGGTTTGTAATTGACGTTTGATAATTGATTTGATTTCTCTTTGATCTTCTGATTGATTTGAATAAAATTTCAGAAATCTAATTCATTCATAAAATATTAGTAATGGTCTTTGAAACATTGAATTTGAGATCGGTGGCCCAAACTAGATCTTATTTAAGTTTCCAGGATCATTGGTTGAATGTTAACGCTGTTTTCTCATTTGACATAACTCTGCTACTGCTGATTCCTGATATTATTCCCTCGGTTGATTTTTGCTTCGAAATATTTAGATTCTGAATTGTCGATTCGTTTGCCGTAAACTCTTGCCATCGTTTTGGACTTAGATTTTTGAAGAGCCAGTTGGTAACCAAATGATTAACTGCACGATTCCTATAATACTCTTGAATGCTATTTGATAGAGCAGCTGCTTCTTGACACACAGGTTTCTTTAACCCTGAATGAATGAATGATATGAATGAATATGAAATAACAAGAAGACAAGACGTATGTTGAGATCAGCGTGATGAGCCATATCTTTATAGCCTATTCAGTTAATGCACGACTTATTGATTTAAATTAAAGGATCACGAAAACCACGAGTGTGGTTTTGCTATTCAAAATAAAATTCACATGACGATCCGTATGAGATTGGCGCTACAGCATCATTTTAAATAAAATATACATTTTAGATTTAAACGAATGGTTCCCTGGGACCCAAAGTGTCGTGACCGATTTCAATTGATATCCAATCAGAAAAACAAGTTCCATAACCGATCTCAACTGATATGTATTGGCCAATCTCAATATACGATTGGTCTTGCGATCATTTTTTGTAGATAGTCGTCATCATTTTATATCGAAATCAGAAGAGATTAACGACATTTCAGGTTCGTGTATCCGGATGATCTTCGACCTTTCGAAGGTAGTTCAGATTTTGTGCAATCAATATCAAATGAGATCGGTTACAACACTTTAGGTTCCAGGGAACCATCCGTCTAAATCTAAAATGTATATTTTATTTAAAATGAGGCATCCCAGGATGCTGTAGCACGGCAACCTCAACATCCGAATCGTTATGTGAATTTTATTTTGGATACCAAACATGATGCCGTGTTGAAATGTTAAATCAACAATATATTTTGTTAGTTGAATTTGAAATCGTTAAAACTTATCTAAACGTTTAAATTGAACTAAACCTTATCAATTTCTTACAGTTTTGCCACAAACCAAAATGTGCTAAAAAAATTTCAACATAAACGTTTTATAAAATTTCCAATGTGGTCTTATCTGAATGAAATATTTTAAACCACAAAATGATTTATCATTTGCATATACTTTTACCATATTAGAGCGGGTATTTAAGCAGTGGATTTAAAAAAAAAATTTAGTGTCGTTCTAAATTATGGCATCGATTACAGTGCATTCTTTCGTTTTGTTGGCAATTATTGTAGCAATAGCCAACTGTGGTGAATATATTAAATCTGGTGAAAAAATTTATTATTTAAGTTACCCAAAACGGTATGATTGGTTTCGATCCTATCGAATGTGTGCTGCGTTGGGAATGCATTTGATAGATATTGAAAGCGAAATAGAATATAATCAAACGGTGGGTTTGCTTAAACGCAGAAACATAACTGAACATGTTTGGACAAGTGGAACAAGCGTAGGAAGTCCTGGCCAATTTTATTGGATGACTTCAGGCCAATCAATGGTTTCTGATATGTGGGTGATTGGGCAACCTGATAATTATGACTGCGAATGTTGCATCGATTTCAGATACTGGAACGGCGTATACGGCTGGGGAGATTATCCATGTAAGATAAAACAATATTTTTTGTGCCGCAACTCTCTCGATGTTACCAGCTATAAATCGGAATCTTGTGATACAGAAGTCCTCAACTGAATTGTTATGTTCTTTAATTTTTTTCTATCACCAATATCGTTTATTAAAAATGCTAATTAAAATAAATTTACACAATATGAGTTCTAGTTTTTGCAATTTTATTATTTCCCTCTCTTTCAGAGAGGCAGACACACACAGAGAGAGATATATCTTATTTTGTAGTGGTGTTCACAAGGCACCGTTGCCTGGGTTTACTGACCACGTGATAACAGCGCAAAAGAAATTTAAAATTGGAAGGGAATTAGAACATCGCCACGGAGTGCCCAGTATGCCTCACCCAACAAAACTGAGTTAGGACTCAATGAAACCTTCAATCATTAATACGTTTAAATCTTGATTATGTATCTTCGAAAAAGAGCGGTTCTAACCCCTCCATGCGATATAGTACCAGGATTCACGAAAAAGTAATAGAAAATACTTTCATGTTAGAGTATTTTCGTCCAATTGCGAAATTGTTTACGCCACACAATACCTAGTTGTTGCCTTTCTATCAGTTGCGAAAGAGAAATTTAATAAACTGAACACTGTAATTTGAATATTTATTAGTGAACTTGTCTGTAGTGTTTGCAGTGTTATTTAAAAATTAAAATTCTAAATAAAATTAAATTTTTTAAATTGTGGTGAGATCAATGTACGATGCTTACGGTGCTTATTATTAAAAATTTAACTACTCAACTTCAAACAATGAAGATTCGCATCGAAAATAGAGAATTTATGAAAGATTGAACTTGGCTGATCTTCACACACCCGCTTCTACAATTTATTGGAGCTGGCGGTACAACACATTTTTCTTAAATAGAACTGTGTTTGGTTGGGTAATTTCAGAGAATCCACAAACAATTTCTACTAATAGCGCTGAAGCGTTCACCACTTTTATACGAGACAATTTCAATTTGGTAGTGGTTCAGAAGTAGACAGAAAATACCAATCAATTTCCTCGCAGCGTTCCTCGCCATCAGAACTATGCAACAACTAGCAATTGACTCAGAGGATGAAAATATCTAGAAACACATATTTTGCGATTTTTACGTGGATGACATATTAACAGGCAGTAATGACATGGAGGAAGCTGATGTATGGATTCTATTTTTTTCTATCACTCTCCATTATTCTCTTGTAAATACTATTTCAGAAACTGTGGCTTTTAAAAATAGACTGCAATGATCGATTGCCGCGAGAATTTGAAGAGGTGTACAGCAGAATCCAAAACCAGTTTATACGTTTTGAAGGCATCAATATTCCAAGATTTATAAATTATCAATGCGAAGTATAAATACTCGGATCTTTAGACGCTAGTGAACTAGCCTACTGTGCTGTTATATATCGTAGAACGGGTCATGCAAATGGAAGTGGTAGTACTTACATACATTAATATCCAAAACGAAAGTAGCCTCAATCAAAAATATTTGTTTGCCTCGTGTAGCTATGTGCAGCTATGTGCAGCTCATGAATGTAGCTGAAAACAGTTACAAAATATTTTGCATATACTGATTTGGCGATGGTTCTTGCCTGGATCTCTTCATATCATGGGCGTTGGAAAACATTTGTTGCTAATAGAACTAGCCAAATAAAGAGTGTCATAAAGAAAAATAGTTCCGATTAAACGTGAAATACAACATTAGGCAAATGACCACCACGAAACCTCTGGCACAGGGTTATTCTTTTGTTGAAATTTTGAATAACTTTTTCGCATAAATGTGGCTGAATTTCACCAATAACGCGCCGTATTTCCTCTTTAAGATGTTCAACTGTTTCAGGCTTATTCGCATACACCTTTTCCCTCACATAGCCCCAAACAAAAAAGTCCATCGGTCTTAGATCGTACGATCTTGGTGGCCAATGTTGATCGCTAAATCGAGAAATGACACGGCCTGGAAACTTAGTCTGTAATAACATCATTGTCTCACGTGATGTGTGGCAGGTAGCACCGTCTTGTTGGAAAAACATGTACTCCACATCAATTATATCCAATTTAGAGTTGTTTGAGTATCACACGAGGATTATCAGCACCCCAAATCCGACAGTTTTGCTTATTTACGTATCCGGTTGAGTTGAAAATGTGCCTCATCTGAAAAAAATGATTTTCTTGAAAAATCCGCATTAATTTGATGATGTTCCAACACCCAATCAGCAAATTCACGGCGCTGCGCATCCCTTGGCTTGATTTTTTGCACCAATTGAACCTTGTACGCGTGCAAATGCAGATCTTTTACCAAAATTCATTGCATAGTGCTTCTGGAAATGTTTAATTCTTGACCACGATGCCGAACGGAAGTTCCTGGATTATCGGCCACAGATTCCCTTACTGTTGTTGATTTGAATACTTCTCCATATTCATAAATCGCGTGGTCTGTACGTGACAACTGTCAAAAAAAATCAGAAACTCGTATTAACAAAATGGCGACAAATTGGCGATAAAATGGCGATAAAATTATCAATCTGATGCAGTGGTTGAGGGGTCCAGAGTGGTTGGTTCAGCAACAGACATCATGGCAAGTGACTGAGGTTCGAACTTTTCAAGAATCCGATCATAATATGGAATACAGCAAAGCGGGACTTTCACTACCGACAGTTGCACTTCACGGTTACAAAAAATACGTATTGCATAGGTATTGAGGTTCATAAACGTCATTAAAATATCTAAGATGAAGTTAGCAGCAGAGCTGACAGCGACCGAGGCGCAAAACTAAAATGCGTCAATTGGGTACAACGAATGTCGTTTAATGAAGATATTCAAATTATTTTGCGATACAAAACTGTAACTAATAAATCGAGGCTTTTACCATTATATCCATTTGTGGACGAAGGTGGTATTTTGCGAGGTGGTGGCTGATCACAAAACTCGAATTGTGACTTTGACAATAAACATCGTGTACTTTTATTCCAGAAATATATATTTACAACCAGAGTCGTATGGGATGTTCATTTGTCACAACTTCACGTTGGTCCAACCCTTACTTCAAGGTAAGACAGAAATACTGGGTGATTAACGGACGAATCAGATCTTGAAAGGATGCTTTATTTGTACGAGATATGCAGCTAAATTCAAAAAACAAATAATGGGAAATTTACCAGCAGCTGCGGGGTCACTCTGACAAGAGTCGATTTTTTTCATTAACATACGACTTTATTCATCAACATAGTTTCCTTTATGAGATTCTAACGCTTCTCTAACATTTAGATGCTTTTTTGTAGAATAATTAATTTTTGGCCTCAAAATATTGCAATTCAAACTTCACATTCAATTCATGCAATTGATTTTTGCCATCGTAGCCAACGACTTCCGGCACAGCCTTTGTGATTTTAGCAATTTCTTCCTTCAAACGCACCAATAACGCTATGAAATATTCATTTCTGTCTACTCGGCTGATTGTCGATTTGATTCCGGAGTGTAGCCATGTTTCATCCTTTGTCCCATACTGATATAAGCAAAAGCGGCACCCACTTTGAACAGAGCTTTCCTATGGACAATGTTCATGCAATATAGTTATACGCACTGCCTTTTTCTATGTTTAAGGTGTTAGCTTCACGCAATTTCACTTTACGGTCTCCCAAAACGATTTTATGCACTTTCTATTGTTGTTGCAACTGCCAAATTCAGTTATTAAAACTCACCAAACCAACGTTCGTCGGTTTCTTTCGATAGAGCAGAGTCCCTATAATACTTATCAACTTATAACACGGTTAACAAAATTTAAAAAAAAGTTCTAATATTAAAAAAGGACTAATATTTCGATGTTCAATATGCATTAAACGCTGTCATTTCATTTTTGTATTTTACTCCATAAGACGCTCTCAGGAAATGTCAAAATCGAAAATGGTTGGAATGGAGAATTCTCTTTAGTTATGTTATTTTATTCATATGAACCGAAAGTTTGTAAATGTAAATTTCTTTTTAACTTTATTAACATACAATTTTACTAAACCTACCATATCGACAACATGAAGGAAAACGAATCTTACCAAACGGCATGTAATTTCGTTAGAAACCAAAATCAAGATTTTGAATAGATTTAAATCGGGCAGGAATTAACCCTTGTAGCAAAAGAGTACGTTTTGAATGAGGCGACAACAATAAAGGGAATGTAAGATTCTATTCGTAAAAGTGTGGCGAGTGGTAGAACAGGGAGTGTAAAATTTTCAACTTATAAACGAGATCAAATTACAAAAGCTTTACATAATTATTTGGATAGAGGATAACGGCTAAAGAGAATATCGGTAGATAGTAGGTCTACTAAACACAAAGCGCTTCAAATTTTCAACCAAATAAAAGAAAGGACACCCACTGCCTCGACAACCGAATTTTCCGCCAGCAAAACATGGCTCGAATTATTTAAAAAACGGCATAACATACATAATCTTCAACTTAAAGGGGAAACTGATGTGTTCGAAAATTATTCAAGATAAGTTATATGAGCCTGATCAAGTGTTTAGCGCCAATGAAACCGGGCTGTTTTGGAGGAGAATGCCAAAAGAAACGTATCTATCTATAAAAGTAAGATCTGCCAGTGGATTTAAGGCAGCAAAAGATAGCCACGTTGCTATTCTGTAACAATGCATCGGAGGATCGAATGTTTAAGCCACACTTTATTAACCGAGTTAAAAACCACGAGCGATGAAAGGCGATATTATGAATAATTTACCAGTTCATTGGCAAATAAAAAAAGGTTGGATGACTTGGAATTTTATTTGAAGGTTGGTTTTGTCAGTGATTCGTTCCCAAAATGAAAAGCTATTTGGAAAAGGAAATTGATTTTAAAGTGCTTTTACTATTACATACGTCACCAATCCTTACACCACTTCTTACTGTTTATGAGGTGTGGACAAATTTTAGTGTTTTCAATTGTGTGTTAAATGTTGGTTTGGAAGATGTGGTCAGATATAGTAAATCAAAGAAATACTATGTCGTCAACCGAAATGCTCTATTGAAACATCAACGATCTGGCTCATTATCTCCGGGTAGACGGATCTCGGGGTAGATGTTGGTATTCCCGATGTAGAGGAATTGTTTGACGATAAGGAAACGTCGAATGCCGAGCTCCTAGAGTTAGTAGTGGTGTCTGATGGTGCAGTAGAAATTAACTTCGATAGCGAAAAAGTAGATCAAATAAAACAAATTAGAGAGGGTCTGCAGTTAGGCAGAAGTTTGTAAACGTTCTTTATGAACATAGATCGAAATACAGACTGAGCACTAAAATTTCAAAAAAACAACTAAAACTGCACCCATGCAATATGAAGCTACGGCTTCTAACGAAAAAATGAATATGGATTCATTTCTGAAGCCGATATAATTCCACTAAAGCCGATAAACCAATGAGGACAACACAAATAACCGCTATTGATGAAATTATTATCAGTGATTTCGATAGTGATGTAATAAATGTGCCAAATAAAACTCGAGTCCTGAATTAAGTACAATGAATTTAACTGAGCTGCAGTTGAATTGCAATAAATTTATAAATTTAAGGTTCAAGTTTAGACTTTTGTATAGTATAAAATTATATAGTATTTTTGTCTTTCTTAATAATCAAATGAGCTTGCTTTATTGACGGATATTCGAGTATGAATGGCCAAATCATTTTTAAGTAAACAATTTGAATTTAAAATAATCATTCCTACCGACCTATATAGCCTCGTCACCAATCTCTTCTTATTTCGATACAATATGGTGACCACTATCTGCAAAAAAATTCTATGTTCAGCCTTCTGTTGAGGTTGGTGCAAGAAGCTCATCCGTGTTCAGTTTAAGTGTGAATTTTACAGCGATAACCCGCTGGTTTATATAGGTAGTGGATACTGTGACATATCGATACAAATCGAAATCGTTTAAAACAGTTTAGTTGAAATATTAAACGTATAGTTTAAATAGAATGGCTTCTATGGTGCCATTCCCAACATACTGTCTTGTGAATTTTATTTAATCGGGCAATAATCCAACAGTTTTATTATTTCTGGGAAAGTTTCACACACTTCAGTATATATAAAGCTTTCGCTTTTAACAGAACCGGCAGAATTTTTTAAAAGTTGGACTAAACCTTTTGCGTTTCAATATAGTAACCCTTTCGTAAGTTGAATTCACATTTTTTTCCACATTTCTTCGAATCACTCGCACAAACCTATCTCTACAATTTTATGAATTCGCCTTAGGATTTTATAATTTTTCCACTTGTATTTACAAAACATCCCTATTTTTGGAAAAAATAAAAATTAACTGACAAAAATGAACAACAAGACGGAAAAAATTAACGATAGCGGAGCGCACATACAAACAATAGTGAAAATGTACACAAAAGAAAAATCATTTGGAATTCAAAGCACAAAAACCAATTTTCCAATTTTTTGTTTTTGTCGTTTTTACAAAATTACCAAGGAAATAAAAAATTCTGATACCATCTCCATCTAACAAAAATTGAACGAAACATGAAAATTTGGCGGAAAATTTTCTCTACACAACTACCCACCTTCTCATTATATTTGGTATACAACTTTCTACGAAATATAAAAAAAAATTGGTAAATGGGAGAAAAGCTTTCCCTCGAATTAAAAATATGTTTTGTTTAACGTACAAGTTGCAGTACTCGACAAATAAAAGAAACTAGAGAAAATGTAGGAGAAAATTATTTTGTTTGGGTTTTTCCAAAGAATGACGATACCCGAATGTCATATACTGCATTTTAGATGTAAACGTACGAATACGATTGTCTGGCATTGATATAGTATTTTTTTCTGTGTGTGTGTGTGTGTGTGAGTGTTCGTTTATTGGGACTATGAGGGGTAGCTTTTTGATTTCCAATGCGCATCTCGTTTCACATGATTCAACGCACAGTGCTTTTTTGTGTATCCAAAATAAAATCGGAAAAACATAACAACAGCACCACAACTTTACGATTTACACACAACCAAACCGATGTGAATGGCATGAAAATAAAAGTAAAATTCTTTCATACTTCAATGTCACAGTATAAGGATAATATATGTACAGAGGGGTAATATTTTTCCTTGTTGGTATTTATTTTATGTTAGAGGGGGTGGAAAAATTATTCGTTTTAATATTATTAAATTTTGTTTTTTTGTTGCTGTCGTTTTGTTATTATTTTGAAACTTTAGTGTAAAAACGTTTACGGTAGTGGATACGTCGTTATTTATACGTGCAACGAAAATTTACTTTATTTCGTTAAATTTTTTCGGTTAAATTAATTTAAAAAAAAGATTGAACCGGTTAGTGTGTTATTTATTAAGGTGCGGATATAGTGAAATTTAGTGTGCAATGTAGTCAATTATTTGTGTGTAGTGCCGAATTTATTTTGGATTACAGTGAATTAATGTTAATGTGGATATAACCTTAATACCTAAGAGTGTAAAAAAAATTATGAATCATCCTTGTATATATCCAAATGTTTAGTTTTTTGTGAATAAATTATAATTTTTAATTAATAACATGCTGTCCAGAAAAGGGTTGAAATACGCACACATTTCTACAATAAATGTGTATAAAACGCGATTGTATGTTAATATCGGATATATTCGATGTATGGTCACTCCACAACCCCCTCCTTAAAATAATAACTTTAGTATCAATTCACCTTTAAGATTATACATCGGGTGTAACGTAAGACGCGTTGAATATGATTGATTGATGATGATGACGGTGTTTGATGATTATTATTCGATTCAATGATTTTGTGGATGTTATTGTTTTTGATATTCATCGCACTGCCAAAATTGTCTGAGTCATTGATATGTGTGTACTACGTGTGTGTCTTTTTGAAGGAAACCTTTAAAACGGGTATCATACTTTCGATATACATAACCCGAAAAATGTTTTATTCAGAAGGCGTAAAGTGATTAGCTATTCATCATTTTAAATTTCCCAGCTGCGTTTGTGATAATATAGGTAATTTGGAAAGTTTTTGGGGTTATGTATATAAAGTGTGATTTTCTGCAGGTGTATTGAATTGATTTTTACTATTCAGCTCATGTTCTTACCGATAATTGTTTTTGATCTTGAGCATCGATGGCATCAGCTGCAATGAAGTGTAAAGTGAATACATTGGGGATTTTTATTTTATAGGAAAAATTGTTACCAGTATATGGTAAATGACTGGCATTAAATTTCAATATTTAATTTTGGGAAAACGTAATTAGAAAACAAAATTAATTTGAGACGTCTTATCCTTCTTAATGTTTTTATGTCTTGTGGTGTAATTTGATTAGGAAAATGTGTTCCTATAAAAGGTTTTGGTGATTATTAAATTTCTATAATTATGTGAACTTTATGTACAAACTGTCAAATTTAATAAAATTCTGTTAAAAATTTTTAATGATTAAGGTGTTCTACTCTAGAGAAATAGAACCCCATTCTAATTTTTCCGAATTCTAATTTTATTTTCGTTCTTAGCCGGGAAAATAGTTTTCAAACTTTGAAACTTTTCAAATAACAATTCGTTTATGTACAATTTACTCTAATTCACCTTAATTCGTGACATTTAAATTCAAATTAAATTTAAAAATTGGTTTGTTAATTCAGTTTTTATCAAAATAGTACATCAAAATTTCATCCCCTATTTAAAACTTTTCAAAATATAAAGACTTGAATAATTTTTTTCTTGGAAGAATTGAAGTGATGTTATCTGTGCTTGTTTTAATGCGTGCATTTAGAAGATACATTTCTTAAAATCAATAGTTGCAATAGAAAGAAGAACAAATGAGAAGACTGGTGATCACTATATATCGCAATACTCGTATATCCTGATGATAACTGCTTTAACTTGACACCTTCGCTAAATACCATATTAACGTGTGTTTTCTTGTTGCTGACAATGTTTATTAACTAGTGAATTTATCGATATTTAAACTCTTCATAAACAGTGTGAGCCGGGATGACTTATTTCTTTATTAGCTCGCCATGGTAAAACCTAACATGGATTTTAATTCATTTGTCTACTTCATTTTCACAAATTTTGACCTCTCTTCCAATTTAGGGTTTGATCGCCTCATCTGAGGTTACTATGATCAGCTTTTACTTCGGATTAATGAATGATTAGCTCATTGAATCCTAACCAGCTATCAGATCTGCTGGATGAGATATACCAGCGTACCTGGAGAATCTGTGTCTCCATGTCATTCTGTTTTTTGCGAACTCCTCTGCGTTTCTACGCGTGCACCCAAATTTGTATTAAATATAGCAATGGTTGCTTGGCGTGGTGTTGCGGTTACGTTTTTTCTCTCCGCGCTACTCGCTAACCTCGCAACATATATTTTGCCTAATAATTTTCTCAATATTCTGATAATATAAACAATCCTGAAATCTAAAACCTAAACAGAAGGAAATTGACCTCTCCGGGATTATTTTTAAACTATGGCCAACAATTTTTGAATTTTTTTTTTGACTTATAGATTGGCTAATGTGTAAGAATCACAACAATCAGTTTCGAACAAATGAGACTATTGATTTGAAAAAATCAGTCTTCTCATCAGGTCGCGACGACTGATGTTGTATTACTACATTGGAATATTGGCTATATATATAGAACATAACATGTAGTTGTACTACTAGCGAATTACTGCATAGCGTACGAAATTTGATTCTTTCACATTTCCATCTATATTTTATCAACTAACTTTTCGCATTCACGAATTTTATTATATATTTTTACTTTGGTTTTTGCAATTGTAATGGTGTTATTGTGATTGTTCTGTATATTGGTATATTTCAGCACTCTCGAATTTAATTCACAAATCGTAGGAAATTCTTCCGTTTAGCGTCACTATCTGTGTGACAAACGAATATGATAATCGACACTTACTTATACACAATCAACTTCCCAACCACCCCATACTTTCTTTCCTTTAACGCTGGATCGCGGATAAATTTGAATTTTTGACTTATAGATTGGCTAATGTGTAAGAATCACAACAATCAGTTTCGAACAAATGAGACTATTGATTTGAAAAAATCAGTCTTCTCATCAGGTCGCGACGACTGATGTTGTATTACTACATTGGAATATTGGCTATATATATAGAACATAACATGTAGTTGTACTACTAGCGAATTACTGCATAGCGTACGAAATTTGATTCTTTCACATTTCCATCTATATTTTATCAACTAACTTTTCGCATTCACGAATTTTATTATATATTTTTACTTTGGTTTTTGCAATTGTAATGGTGTTATTGTGATTGTTCTGTATATTGGTATATTTCAGCACTCTCGAATTTAATTCACAAATCGTAGGAAATTCTTCCGTTTAGCGTCACTATCTGTGTGACAAACGAATATGATAATCGACACTTACTTATACACAATCAACTTCCCAACCACCCCATACTTTCTTTCCTTTAACGCTGGATCGCGGATAAATTTGAATTTTTGACTTATAGATTGGCTAATGTGTAAGAATCACAACAATCAGTTTCGAACAAATGAGACTATTGATTTGAAAAAATCAGTCTTCTCATCAGAGAAAAAATCAAAAAAATCAGTCTTCTTATCCGCGATCCAGCGTTAAAGGAAAGAAAGTATGGGGTGGTTGGGAAGTTGATTGTGTATAAGTAAGTGTCGATTATCATATTCGTTTGTCACACAGATAGTGACGCTAAACGGAAGAATTTCCTACGATTTGTGAATTAAATTCGAGAGTGCTGAAATATAAAAATATACAGAACAATCACAATAACACCATTACAATTGCAAAAACCAAAGTAAAAATATGGCCAACAACCCCAGCAAATAAGCATCCGATATCTACTTCGTGTTCTGCAATTAGGGTTGCATGCAATAGTATAGCGTTCTTTGAATTACATCGATTACATCGAAAATTTTGAATTATATCGATCTTTGACGGGTCTGGTTTAATTCCTTTATTAGATATGATGTGACCCAGAAAGGAATGACACTTTAGAGGTTGCAGTTTAAAATAAAATGATTGAAATACTACGTCATCTAACGATTCGCTGAAATGTTGCTGGTGCAAGTTTTAAACCAAAGGGCATCCTTGTGAAGTGATAGTGTCCCATCTGGGTGCTAATGTCGCAAAATAAACTGCATCTCCTAATTGTAACGATATTTGGCAATGGGAATACGTCATTTACTGTAAACTCATTTAAACGTCGAAAATCTACTACGACTCGCCAATGATTAGATTAATCTCTCGATTTTTTCGGAATAATTAGTTAAAGAGGAGTTGAATCGGCTGTTACTATTTTCAATGACGCCATTTTCACGCATTTTCTCCACTTGTGAGTTAATTTCGAATTTTGTCGATTGAGAAAGACGATAAGGTTTTATATTGACCGGCTGGGAATCAGGTTTTAATGGGATATGATGAAATCCTGCATTGGTAATTGTCAGTTGATCACTAGGCAAGTAAAATATATCGTTAAATTCGCGATCTTCTAGTGAATCTGACCAATGTTTTAATGTGAAAATTTGATAATGCTCTAGACTTTATGGTTCTATGTCTAGTTTCAACGGAAAATTGTTGGTGTTTACAACGCTTACTGTTGCAAACGGCGGATATGTACACGTCTGGTATTATCATTTGTGAGGGACATAAATATTGTTTCGTTCATAAGTTCTTTGTTTAAGTTTACCGTTGTTTGTGATTGCGAAGTAGATGATTGCTGAATGTTATCGGGTTGGCTCCTTCGTTGATCGGATTTCTCGCGAGATCGGCAGACACTAATATTATAACCAAGTTTTTGCAATAGGCACGCGGATACGAAATTTGATTAAGCCGAGGGTTAGAATTTGGTTGGTTTGGGTCTACCGGAAAGATCGTGTAGGCGTTTGTCTATTGTTATTAAAAGTTGAATTAAAAGTGGTGTTATTGCGGAATGGACTAAATTGTGTTTGGTTCGAATTTCGGTTATAACAGTTTGATGCGGTATGTCCTGCCGACACACTTTACGAATGTGGTAGAAGTATTAGAAGGTTCAAAGTTATTAAGTTTAGTTTTATTAGATCGATTTAATTTTTCCTCTTCTATAGCTTTAGCAATGGCATCTTTAAAATTTTCGAATCGACATGCTTAAATTAAAATTTTGAATGGGTCTCTCAAGCCATCTTCGAAAGCACGCAATGCAGTTTCGATATTATAATTTTTATATTTTTATCGCGGACTCCTACCTCTGATGTGGATGAAAAACAAGATTTATTTAAATCAGCAAGAATATTTTCAATTCGGATATCAGTATCTTTTACGCTTGCACATTCAATTACGACGCAAAACAGATCTTTTGACTCCGTCGTAATAATAAATTGCCCTCAGGAAATACCCCCGAAAAATCGGTTGTGTTGTCTATTATCTAATAGCTCTAATATGAAACCACTGATGTTTCCGACTTCAGAGATTTTCAACCTAAGGGGATTTTGTTGTCTTTCTTCGTAGCTAAGCGTTAATTTTGGAAATAAAATTTGATGATTTGCACACGTTGTTCAACGCTATAACCTTCCATGGTGATTTGCCATACACTACTGAATAATTCAGTGTGTTTTTCGACTTGTGAAAGGCAAAACTACCCCATTTTAGTCGTTTATCCCAAACTTAAGACGAAAATGATCGTTCTGTAAACAAAAACATTTCGTTAATTTCGTTATGATTTTGGCCACCATAGCTGCCCTACAAAGCCTGGAGTTTGCAAAATTGTTGGACGCTTTGAAGAAACTGCATCAGTTACAGGTCGTACAGCATATGAATACCATCGTCTAGTTCGTACTCGTAAAACCGTCACAGCTGTAAGTAAAAATATTCGTGAAGTGCTAACATCTCTTGAGATGTCGGCCAGAACAATTAAACGTCTCGTTAAAGACTTTATATCGAATTTTACTCGTTGAATTACACATAAATCCTTATAAAATTGAAATAACTCCAAAATTAAAGCTAGCTAAGGTGGTCGTTTTGATTATTGGATACTCGAACAAAATGAGCGTTTTTCATCAAAAATGATATTTTCAAATGAAACTCCTTTTCACTTCAACGGATACGTTAATAAAACAAAACTATCGCATTTGAAGGATTCAAAATCATCATGTTATTTACGAGCCGCCAATTCATCCCAAAACTTACTGTTTGGTATGGATTGTGAGCTGGTGGCATCATTAGACTTTATTTTTTCGAAAATGAACGTGAAGTGCAGTAACAGAGTGCAGTAACTGTGAATAGTTAATTGAATTGATATTTCCAATAGAAAGTTTTGAGGGTCCTTACTTCTTGCAAAAATCTCGGCTAAAGAATTCCAAACGTCCCGCAATCTTAATTTAACTGTCGAACAGTTTTAGCAGGATTATTCCTACTTTTTTCATTACGCTCCATTGTAAAAATACAATATTCTGCTAGCTGGCATGCAGCTGCACATCATAAGAGAAGCTGGAAACTTCATAATTCCTAATTATTTAATCCGTGACAGCTAAAACTGGCCTGGCAAGAATATTAGCCTACTTTTAGCGAGTTGTACGCAAGCATCATGGTTATTTTTCTAAATATTCGCTCCAAAGATCGATAAGCTTGTGCAGAAATTGACGATTTACACCCGCAGATTTCTTTTTAATTTTCATTGAATGTGGTTCTCTGTTGAAGGTTATTATATTTCTTACAGAGGGTCGTGATAAATGTAAGTCATCTGCAATCTTCTAAGCACTTTTACCACTAATGGATGATACATTTATAGTATTTTTAATGTCACGAGTCATGATCGCACTAAACTAACGATTTTTTGTTCTGACTGAAAATAAATGGCTCCCACGTCGATTGTAAAATATCAAAACTTCTTTTCTTTTAAAAATACTGCATTGCCAAATTTTACAGTATTAGTGGTCGAGGATAGGGGTCGTATACGTGAAGTGGTAAATGAAAAATGTCATTGATATAATAGCGCTCAAGGTCATAGATAGAGTCATGGGCCATGGCGGTCGGATTAGGGCTTCGAAATTTTTCAATAAGTATAAGTTGTTAACGCAAGGCCATTGACTTTGTCATATAAATAAAGAAGACTATGCACACTTTTTGCTCACCTTACTGTTATATAATAAGATAATTCATTTTGGCGTAGACAATGTCGACTATTTGTAAAGTATGTAGAATATTCGTAGACAATGTAGATTATTGCTGTTTTCCCCATTGTTTTTCAGTTGGAATTCCAGTTTTCCAAGTCATGGGTCACTTTTTGTTTTTGGTGATTTGTTTTCGAAAATATAATAATCTCGAAAAAATAACTTACTAGGTTAAAAGTTTATTTTGAAATTGTCAAAATGTCACTTGCCAGAACACAAAAATATGGGCAGATAAAAGTTGCCAGATTCACCTGCTTCCGGTATTTCAAATTAAAACTTTGGTTTAGAATTTTTTACGGTTAAATTTAATAGACTGGTCGGCTTAGACCTGTCTTAAATTTTCGGCATTTTCCTATCAAACTTCTACACACAATAGCCGAGTTCCATGGTGTTAGCAGACAATTTACAATTACTTGTAAGTAGATTATTCAATGGAACGCAAATTTGTTAGTTAACAGTAAAGAATAAAGGTGATGATAGAATGTTTGCACAATCCTGTGAAAATGATTAATGAAATATAAAACGAGTTGAGTTTTTCTCTTCAATCAAGAGCTGGCGCAATCATAATTGAGAATGTATTGTTGTGCTTGTCAATCTTATAAGACAGTTGCATTATTTAAATGCAACAATGGTGGTAGCCGACATTTTATTCTGAAATTTTGTATCTACATATATAGAAGTTTTTCAGCATTGTGGCAAGTAACAAGTGATGACTTCAAGAATAAGAATAAAAAATACGAATGTTATTCCGCTTTAGTCGAAAAATTGAACCCGATTGTTTCGTACAAATTATAGGCGGCAATTAAAAAAGGTAACGAAGATAACGGAAAGTAAAAAAGTGGCACGGTTACAGATGATATTTGTATCTCCGGTTTGTGGTATTTCGATAATCTGCAATATCTTCAAGATCATGAAATACAGCACGAGAGCATTTCTACAATGTTCGAAGGAACTCAAGCTGTCAAGAATTGACATTTTATTTTATATTATTTTATCATACTGTCTTGCCATACTGGTACAGCTATCGTGTTTAAATTGGCCAGAACAATCTTCTACATCTAAACCTTGTTTCAAATAGGCGCCGTTCTTCCTATGTAAGTATTGTTTAATCGCTATTTCCAATTATTTCGGGTTCAGGAATATTTAGATGTTTAAATAAATAAGATCCTGTGTCACGTGGCTTACGTATTTCGGCGTGTTTACCATCAATTGTCCCATTCGGCGTGTTTACCCGTGTCCCCAAAAGCGATTAATGATGTCTGAAGTTGGATTCAATTCATCATCTCCGAGGTTACCTTCAAAACCAAATTCATTTGTGACTTATACGTCAGTACCACGTTATAAACTTGTGTGTCACACACCGGATAATGATGAATATGATCAAAATTCAAATTAATGTGCTTTAAAATAAAGAATTTTACGTTATAATTTGATCACCATAATTTTTACATACCTTAATATTTTCTCGTAGTACCTAATCTCAGTTTGAGGTGTTCAAAATGCTGTCCTATTGCAACAAATTGTACTGTACTCTATAATCTTTCAGCTACAGTGATATCGCAGCTCATAAAATTGTAACTTGCGTCGCTATTACCGGGGTAACCATTTATAAAAGCTCTAAAAATGTTGCGTAATCCATACGCAGACAACTTGGATAATCTCTAGCCGAAAATAACTGTAGCTCCATGAGGAGGTTTTCAAGGGAAACCTAGGCCGTGTTTTAGACCATTCCTTCATCCATATTTTTCTTGGTCTTTCAGTAGTTTGAAAAAATATTTCAATTAAGTTGCCAAAATTAAAATTAGAGCTGCACAGATTTCGCAGTTATGAAAGACATTCACTGTGCGATGCCGGATGTGAAGTACATCTTCGAAACGAATACTGTATACCTTCATTACCCATGTTTAACATCCATTTATTAAACAAAACGGTGGCGTATAGATTGGGCGGCCACATCAAAATTTTTCTGGCTGCTGGATTTACAAGCTTCATATAAATATTGAGGTATTTAAGAGGTTTTACTGGAATAAAATTTACACTGTGATAGCTGTTAGTAATTTTTCCATGAATTGGTGCTTTAACATTACATGTTTGATAGAAGTGATGATTTTGTTCTTAATGACTTAAACGTCGCTTAAACTAGTTTATTTTGACTGCTTTGTATTTGGTTTAAAATGTGTATAAAGTTCTATTTTTTAACTTAGGTTTCTAACCTTTCTAGAGCCCAACTAAAGCATAATATTTAAGAAATATGCTTTTTCTTCCTAAAAAGTTGGGTTAAATTTTTTTAAATTTGGGTAGCAATAAATGCCATCGTATTTTACTATTGATAACAGAAACTATAATTATCGACATTAGCCGTGTTTTATTATTCGAGCACTATCCGGCGCCGAAGGGAAATTTCTACTGAAACTGCAGCTATTATTCACTGGTATCGCTTTTATACACATTAAGTCAAAATTTGTAAACGAGAATGGTTTGCATTCCCTTTGAAATGGATAGCACTCCCGATAGCGGCTCCCGATAAATAGGTAGAATAAGTTATTTTTTATCGGTTTTTAACTAAATAGTTGAAGGAAAAATCTTAGTTTAGAGTTAAATAAATTAATTATGCAAAAATAGCGCGATTAATATAAGTTTTCACATAGAAAATTGGGTGCTCCGGATACATCTATCGGGCGGTAATAAAAAACATGGTTATTGTCTACATTTTCGATGTCAAATTTTTAGTTATCTACATACATTCTCTACACACGTAGAACATTAATTATCTACGCGGTGTAGACAATACAGCAAAGCACCGGTAGAATGTCAAACGCATTTGTAACAGGCGACTGTGTACTCTAGGTTACTCCATAAAGTCACAGTGATTCTCACCAGTTATCTTGTGAGTATGTTAAAAGGTTTTAATCTCTTAAGGATAACGGGACTGAAAAATCTTTAAATTTTGAGGGATTCTTACTCTTTGTTAATAAACATTTCTGAGACAACCACGATTTCAGGAGATCCACATTCAGCGCAACCGACAAACCGATTTCGTCCATTTTATCGAGTGTACTTCTCGAGGGTAGCGTCATTCGACAAATTAAAAAAAAATAATGCAAATTCGCAACCAATTATAAATGACGTCAACGAAAGATATTGGGCTCTAAAAGATGATTTAGGCAAAGTTGTAAATTTTTTAGTAATATTGATTGTATAAAATTGATTAGGTGCATGAAATTTTGGGAATAGGGGTAGATATTTGGAACTAGTATAATAGTTGAACACCTGTAGTCAGTTTTAGTCAGAGTTGCATAGTACTTTTGACTATGATGGAACTAACCTTAAAATTTTCTAAATATACAAGGCCTATAAGAGTAAGGCCGAGATAAATAAACAACTTGCAACTTGGACAAAATGGTAAATGATTTTTTATAATCCCACTCTTAATTCTTAAGGACCACAGTTTGTTTAAAAGGTGCCTGCCTTTGATAAATCTTGCTCTAAGTTTGACAGTTTGGTTTCGAACTTAGTTGTTTGGGAACTTTTAAATTAAAATATTCGGTCTTCTTCAAAAATAGAGGAGTCTTCCAAAAGTTGTAGTTATTAAACTAGGTTAGGTTTCAGTGGTTGCTTACTGCTCACTTACGCCAAGTTTTAGGCCCATTGTGATACCACTCATTCACTCCACATCATTAACCCACCTACTTCACCTACTCACACAACTACAGTATACCACCCGCACATTGCAAGCTCCATGTCAACCTGTACATTGACATGGAAGGTGGGTCGGCGCGTGACACGGAATTCTGCACTCCATCAGAGGGTCTTAGTTGTATTTATTAGCATCACCGATCGTAATTGATGATGAAAATTCGATTTGCATCTAGCCTCTGATGGGATTCGAACCCAGCACCTCCCGGTCCAAGTGCCGAAGCTTTAACTACTAGCTCTTTAACCACTTGTCCGGTGAGTATTAAACTAAGAATTGTTGATTTTTTTTGAATCGAGAGTTTACTTGTTTTAACAACTGCGTTCGATTTTTTTATGAAACGTCAATATTTCATAAGGAAATCGTATGTATGCGTGAAATAAAATTCGCTAAGCCAATGAGTTTTATTGGATGTAGATACTCGAGTTAATCAATTAGTAGTTTGATTAGTGCAGTCTGACGAACGTCTGAATATTTTATTTTAAAATTTTGTTATCTTGCCTTGTAACTAGCTCAGATAGTGGGAAATTGCCTGTTTACTTTAGCTCTTGCGTACTTTAGCCTACGTACATAAAGTACGGATTTCTGCTTGGTTAGAATAGTTAGAATAATATTCAGTCGATTTTTATAAAAGGCTGTGCCCCTTGTTTCTTTGTTCCCATATTGTTTGTTCCCAATATTACATTTTGTCAAAAAAAAAAACGGGAATTGGTCAATAAAACATAAAATATTTATTATTCATTGAAATTTATTGAGTTGCTTTCAAAGTATACCCCTTCCGAAAAAATACACGTATGCCAACGAATAATCCAACCATCAAAACATTTTTCAAACGCATTTTCCAGAATCGACTTCAGTTCTCGCCGCGAATTCTCTTTTATGTTTTCTAACGACTGAAAACCTGTGCCTCGAAGGCACCTTGTCAGGTGAATACGGTGGTTGTTCGAAGATAAGTCCATGAGTTTTCTTTACACAAACCTAGGCTTTTCGACGAATTTGCTCTCTCAAACGCCACATAACGCCCAGATAATATTCTTTATTTACCGTCTGATCTTCTGGCAATAATTCCGAGTTCACAATCGCGATAATCAAAGAAAAGATAATGTTGACTTTCCTTGACTTTTGATCGACTTTGACGTGTTTTTTCGGTTCTGGCTCAGCTGGAGGGTGCCATTCCGTAGCTTGTTGACTGGTCTGCATGTCAAACCCATGTCCCACCACAAGAAATAATGCGTTTTATGAATGTGTGGTTGGAATGTTTGAAGAAAATTCAGTTTTTTCGGAACTAGTCGAAGGTTTGGCAAGATTGTCAAAACAATCGTGTAAAATGGTACGTGAGACACAGAAAGTTCTGCGACTGTCTCTCTCAAGCCTAAATGACGATTTTACGTCACCATTTCCTTCACTTCACAAACCCTCTAGAGCGAGGCAAATCTTTCACCACATTTCGACCGCTTTTGGATCCACTATATGCACGTGTTTTTGATAAAATCAATTCACCGTAAGCCTTCTGTAACATTTTCAGCGATTCGGCATACGAAATTCCATTTGCAATACAAAACTTGAGACAAGTTCTTTGTTCGATATTTTTATTCATTATAAAAATCGCAAACCACACTGGAGATGAACTGGCAAAATAGATCACTGTAAACAAACTAAATGACAGATCGCGCTCTAACTGAGACAGAGGACAGTTGTGTTAATTTAGCGAGAAAAAAATTTTGCAATCCCTTTAAGCGGACTTTTTAAATGATCCTTCACTGTTTTGACGGAATATAAATTTTCAAATTACTGTTGTTCTTTATGGTGATGCGTAAAATTTAAATTAGTTACGAAAAGCGGAAGGGGTCGAACAAGTTCGTTCTTATTGGAGTTCAGACTATCAAGACTTTAGTTTTTATGGAACATAATCAATTTTATTGTGTAACGAAACCATTTTTTCAAAACTACTTATGCGGTGATTAACAAAGCTTTTAGTCATGTTTTTTAAATTAAAACTTCTATAAACTATTTATAAGGCAATGAATATCAAGTTTCGCAGAATTATACAAAAATAAATCGTAAATGAATTGCAATAAGTTGGCACAGTTGTGCCACCAAAATCAATATTCAAATTTTATTTAGATACTACCGCAAATCCATCCCCTCCTCTATACATAGCCACCAGTATATCCAAAATAAAATCCGAAATTTTAATTTTAAATAAATTTAAATTCTTCCTCCGCAATAAAATTCGGAAAAACTTAATAATAAAACTTTTGAAAAACTTTATTTTCCAAATTAGAATTTCATACATATTTTCAGCTCAATAAACCACTTTTTTGCTCCGCTTTTTAATCCGTGTGGCAACAAAAAAAATACAAGGATTCGATAGAGTCACCATCACCACGATGATTTTATGTAGCAGCAGCTTTTTTTGTATCTTTAAATGAATCTCAAATTAAATTTCATTTTATTTTATTGTATAAAGCTGGAAAAACTATATACCAAACGAAGATAAAAGAAAAATATTGAAAATTGAATTTACTTTGCACACTCAAACTTTTCCACCCTCGCTGCTTAATCCATAAACTTCGTGTTGTGCGATGGGCGCGCGCTATTTCCTTAATTTCATTCATATTTTGTGTGTGCGTGTTTGTCTCGTATTTGGATATCTCCGAATGAAATTATTTCTCACTCTTACGCGCGCTTTTATTTGTTTGGTACATTTCCAATATTTCGTATCAATGTACAAAGCTATAGATGAAAATGGAAAATTCATTCATGCGTGAATTGTTGTTCCAGTCCAAATAGTTTTGTTTGTTTGTGTTTTTGATTAAATAAAATAAAAAAAAATTGATTTTCCTAGAATTTTTATAGGTCAAATTCTGTATCTAAGTGTATTGCGTTTGTACGATCCCATCCAACATTATACTGATGAACACTAAATTTTCTAATTTGATTTGAATTTTCTAATCAATTGAATTTTTGGTTCGAAAATATTTCATTTTCATCAAATATTTTGTTGCTTTACAATATACACACCAGCTCATAATTGGTAATGTACTGGAAAAATATTGTGGGAAAACGTGATGCTCGATTTTATGTTTAGTTTTGTAATTTACTGTTGTAATCTTGAATCTTGCCAAAAAAAATAAATGTACATGGGGTAGAAGGAGGATGATGAATAAATAATATGCAACAATTTATTTTGTTCGCGTTTGCCCAGAGTAAATTGAATTTTCAATATTTTCCAACATTCATTTTGGTTAGTTAATTTGTTTTATTTGCATACAGTTGGAAAATTTACAGAATTTTAATTTGAGATTCGTTTAAAAGATAACACAAGAAAAACTATTTTCTTGTCGAGATTGCCTCGTACATGAAGGAATATTAATATTTACTTTGCAGTAGTATTTACCCAAATCGACTTCAGTACGCAGTGCAGTGCAATATGAAGCTACCGAGCCTAAACTAACGAGCTAATTCGTTCGGGTGAAGGCAGAATGCCATTAGGATTTTGTGATTGAGGAGTTCGAGCCGAAAACACATTTAGAAGAAGTTGTTCCAAGTCAAGTTTGTGTTGTTCCTCATTTTTCGGTCCCACTTGGATGCCGCTGGTATAAGTGAATATGAAGTTAAGTCCTCGCGTTTACAAAATATTGAAATGTTTGTGGCAGTGGTATGCGAGTAAATTCGAAAAGGCCAAATGGGGTCGTGATTACTGTTTTGTGTACATCCTCGTGTGGACGGAAATTAAATGATATGCTTCAGATTCTGGTTGAGTATTGGATAGCGATCTGGTACTGTGTCCGAATTAAGTCGTCGGAAATCCTTACGACATGTTGAAGCACAGATTGTTGGATGGGTAAATTATAGTATGGGGTGTTTGTATCGACTCTAACCCTCGTAGCTTTTAATGACAGCTATGTCACTGTATCAACCGTTTTAGATCGACTAAAAGTGCAAGTTACTGATGAGAAAGTTAGCGTCAATGATCAAACGGTTCACTTCGGCTAAAACCAATGCCATAGTGAATGTACGTTTGAGTCCGACGAAGAGCACCGAATGTTCAATTCCCGTGTCTATTAGAAAATCGTAAAGTAATGTACAGGAAAAGTCGGCTTGTCGTTTGTCGAAATCCGTTCTTTGCCGACGCGACTGCGATTTAATCGTTTCTTGTTTAATGAACTCTCTTATTCAATTCGAAATAAAGGCAACTTTATTAGAAAGGAAGACGATAGGTTAACGTACGTTTTTGCTTCAGATGATATTTTTTAGATTTGTGAATGTTTATCATTATTTATTACCTTGCATTGATCAACATCATTTCCTGTTTCAATAACGTTAGTAGCGTGTTATACAAATTTAGTCAGATTAGTAGTCGCAGAACGTTTATCTAGAAAACCTGCTGGCTGAGAGAATTCAATGATTTACAATGAAAGTATCGGATACAGTACTTACAAAGAATTGAGGTATGGAAGACATTTTAGGTTTTGGTCTGTAGTTTGCAGTACGTGATTTACAACCCTTCTTGTATAAACCAATCTTTTCATATGTCCTTCATAATGTCCTTCTAAGATGTCCTGCCAAAATGAACAGTGAAGGCACGTTAATCTTTCCGACAACTATATGCCGACTAATACTGATGGAAGCAAATGATATTCGAGCACGGTTATTTAAGTGATTAAAGAAATCCGAATCAGACTTTTCTCTCTTCTCACTATGGTATCATTTAACTGAGCGAAAGGGTAATCTGTTTTTGATGTGTCACGTATAGCCAATAAAAGTTTTACAGCTCTAGTTTGGACAGTGTAACCGATCTCTAATACGATGGATAAATTACAGCTACTTTCGAACACCCGGAGTTTCTTCTATATTTCCTATGAATGAAATGATCAGAAATGGTTGATTTTACCGATTTCACTGAGTTCGGGTGTGGTTAATCTTTTAAAATTTCCGATATAGCGTTTTCGAAGTTTGTTTATTTTCATTGTGTTAAGAAACCTTGTTTTTTCTGTGTGTCTGTGAGTGTGTTTGTGGTGTCGTGTAGACTAAATGTTGTGTCCTCCCTACAGCCCAGACAGATTGATTGATCGGAGTGAAACTTCATACATAAGCTACGAAATTAAATTTGCAACAACATCGGTCCAGACTATTTTTCCAAAATTGAACCGGAAATAACAAAAATTGTGTTTTTAACAAAAATTCAACCCTGTACAGCACAAATGGATTGATTGATCAGGATGAAACTTCATTCTTAAGGTTTTTCTACAAGCTGAGATATCAAAGCAATACTCCAGCAGCTACACCGGAAGTGGCAGCTTGCCTAGGGGCATTTTCATTTTTAGCAAAATTTTTGAAAAATCAGCATTTACGAGAAAAACGACAATGAACTAAAATATTCTAAATAAATTTTGAACAATACCGTTCAAGATAGACTAATTGATCGGGATATACCGGGTATTTCTTTTAAACTGAGACGATCAAATATCTCGAAAAATAGCCACTCTACGGAAAAAATGTCCATAATCAAAATTTAATCATACCGCGGGGGAAATACATTAGTGCAAAAAATAGACCCCACCCCCGCTTTGTAGGTGGGGCGGGGGTAACTTTTAAACTAAGATAGGAAGCCATATTTTTTATTGCAGATACGGATTCTACGACTAAAAGTACATATGATTTGAATGAAATATTTTATTCGGTTCATGATAGATGGCGTTGTAATCGACGAAATTCAATTTTTTCAATTTCTCCTTCTTAGAACACACGCATTCGATTCTGCAATACGTTTGAAATAAAAAACATCACGTTTTCATTGGAAATACTCGAAATTCGTCATCAAAACAATTTATTCAATTTTGTAAATCACATTTAACGTTTGTCTTCTTTCTTATCTTCATGTTTTTCGTAATTGCAAAATAAACGATAAAATACTTTAGAATGGAGCGTTTAACTGTGCCAGAGAAAATTGAAATGGTTCTGGTTTATGGAGAAGCTGGTAGAAATCTTGAAAATGCTGTTGCTATTTACGCTCAACGTTTTCTGGATAGGATTCGTTCACGTGCTTCATTTGGCCGTACTATCAAACAATTTATTACTGATGGAAATGTTCAACCGAAAAAGAGGACCCGTATAGCAACAGACACTGGAGAAAATAATGGAATTGCTGTATGGCAGTGGCTCATAATCCTCATGTTAGTACACGAGAAATAGTGCGCGATTCCGGATTGTCCCTCACCAGTGTTTGGAGAATTTTAAAACGGCACAAATATCATCCATATCATGTGTCTTTACACCAAGATCTTCATGGCGCTGATTTCCAAAATCGGGTAACTTTTTGTCAATGGGCACGTGAACAAATACAACAAAACCCCAATTTTTTTCATTGCGTAATGTTCTCTGACGAATCGTCTTTTACAAACCATGGAACGGTTAATCGACACAACATGCATTATTGGAGTGTTACAAATCCGCACTGGCTTCGTCAGATTGAACATCAGCGTCCTTGGACTGTCAACGTGTGGTGTTGAATAATTGGCAACAAACCCATAGGCCCCCACATTATTGAAGGCAACTTGAATGGTCAAATGTACCGAAACATTTTGGAAAATGAACTGCCAATATTACTTGAAAATTTGAGCTTAGAAGTGAAACGGAACATGTGGTTTCAACATGATGGTTGTCCTGCACACTATTCGGTGGTGGCACGTGAAATACTTGATCGTGATTTCAATTGTCGCTGGATTGGTAGAGCTGGTCCGGTAAATTGGCCTGCCAGATCACCAGATCTTACTTCGCCAAATTTCTTTTTGTGGGGCTATCTCAAACACAAAGTTTACAAACAAGAACCAACAACACGTGAGAACATGATTGAGCGAATCAGAAATGCGTGTGCTGAAATTCAACCAGACACACTTCTCAGTTGTGTACAATCATTTGAAATGCGTATTAATAAGTGCATTGAAGTCGCAGGCCATCATTTTGAACACTTATTTTAAGCTAAAATTATTTTATTCACCTGCCATTTACATTAATAAATTGTTTTGATGACGAATTTCGAGTATTTTCAATGAAAACGTGATGTTTTCTATTTCAAACGTATTGCAGAATCGAATGCGTGTGTTCTAAGAAGGAGAAATTGGAGAAATTGAAGAAATTGAATTTCGTCGATTACAACGCCATCTATCATGAACCGAACAAAATATTTCATTCAAATCATACGTACTTTTAGTCGTAGAATCCGTATCTGCAATAAAAAATATGGCTTCCTATCTTAGTTTAAAAGTTACCCTCGCCCCACCTACAAAGCGGGGGGTGGGAGACTATTTTTTTGCACTAATGTATTTCCCCCGCGGTATGATTAAATTTTGATGATGGACATTTTTTCCGTAGAGTGGCTATTTTTCGAGATATTTGATCGTCTCAGTTTAAAAGAAACACCCGGTATACGTAAGTTTTATCCACAAATTGGGTGATCCAAATGAATTTTTGCCGAAATCTGTTCACCAAAAGTGGCAACATTCGATAGCAACCTTTTCAATGTTTGCAAATAGGACAGATCAATTTTCAAATTTAAACAGAAACGACGAATTCACAAAATAAATTTTATTTCACCAAAATTCGGCATCTCTAAAGTTCAGGCGTTCATACTTAAACTTTTCTCATTAGTTGAAGATCTGTGTTAAATTTGTCAGAAATCTGTGTCCTGGAAGTGGCAGCTTTCATAAGAGCTTTTCCAATTTTTGCATTGATGTTGAAAAATGTAGCATTTACAAAAAACGACAAATAATTAAAAAATTCAAATAATTTTGAAGATTAAGTTATCAGCATGAGTTGGTTGCCTGAACAGAAGCCAACATGATTATGAGACACGCCGAAGCATAACTTTTATGCATACTTCGATTTACTTAGACATCTCCACGATGTCTTGCCAATAGTCTTCGAATGGTTGAATATTTCGATTTTTTATGATTACAACATAGAAAATTTATGCTTCAGCGGGTCGCATAAATATGTTGGCTTCTATAAAAGATGCAATAAGGTCAGTACTATACGACAGCATACATCGATTTACTTAGACATCTCTAAGATACCTTGTCATTGACAATCGAAGCGCCTTTACACTTTCAACTATAGCAAAATTTTAAAATTAATAAAAAATCTATGACTGCTCCACCGCATACATAATTTAGCTGCTAGAAATCATAAAGAATGATTGTGGCGCAGGGTTAGTGGCTAAATTAGCTTGCCATTTTGAACTTATTTTGTTAACAATTTATTTCGTTTTGCATAACACGTTTTTCTTTTTGCATGACACGTTTGTCATTTTTAGTTTATCAGAAACTTCACTATAGTCACCTAGCGTGGTACGATTGCACAGGAAGACATAATAGATTTTGTATATTGGAGAACATTGGTTTGTTTCAGTACAATTGGCTCCTATTTAGTACTTGATTTCAGTACAATTCTAAAAAATAATTTTCCATGGCCAGTCTGTACGCGTTCTTCTGTCGACATTGCACCTATAGAAGTGGACGGCGTAGTGCCACCGTTAAAATTTATTCTCCCGTGTAATCCCGTGTAGAAAATGTCGGTCTGATTGACATGTGGAGACGGCGAATTTTTGTAATCTTTGAGATTCATCATTTTGTCGGTCATTTAAGAAATTGTGTCGTTGGTGCCGACTTCAGAACCTGCTTAGTGGTCCAGTTTTGTGTTCTTAAAACGTGTCCTATCAACCTCAGTCTAGATGATGGAAAGGTGGATTCATAACCTTATAACTACTTTTTGAGTTAATTTCGTATCTCATGATTAATTTGCAACAAGTGTATGCTTATCTGTTACTGTTAGCCTCTATGACTCACAACCAAAGATGACTGGTCTATTTAGCGTTTTGTAGATCCCAAATATTTTATCTGTTTCACTTTCTCATATTATTGTGTAACTCCCAAAATAATTGTTTCTTGTATTTACATTCCTGCGGAAACCAAAGCAAATTTCGGCCCAAAATGCATGTCATTAAATGACATGTGGTTGTTAGAAGCTTCATTGTTCTAACGCGAGGTTGATTAGAAACGATAGTTGTATATTGCCAATAAAAGAAAATTGCATTTTACAACTACCAGGAATGGTCGTTTTATTTACGATCGATTTGATTAACCGTGTCTCCGTCGTTTGATTTCCATGAACATTTATGAACCCGTTTTCTTGCTGTTATCAACCCAATTATGCTGTAAAGCTGGGAACGTGGACGTTCATAAACGAAATGTTAAAATTACGGCCGCGAAACCTGAGAGATTCGATTGTGGACGGGTATGATATGTTGACGATATCGCGAGTTTTCATTTGGAAACCGACTCTAAATTTGTGTTTGCTAGTATTGTTAATTTGACAAAGTGTATAGCCAAGATGGTTATACTCAGTGATGTTATGCCCGAATAGTAGTGTTTCTGTAGTGCTACTAAGGCTCACAGATTGGGTTCTTAGCCCATTGTAAACTTCTAACGGAGTAGTCCGCGCACGTTTACTCTACTATTTTCACGAGATACCGGCGGCCACCGCGATGGATGCGTTGAAGCAGTATGAGCGCCTGTCGAATATTTTGAACTTGGCGGAAAAGTTACTTTCATTTCTTGTTGGTTCTCCGACTCAGAAGAATTGAGTGTTAAATAATCTACCATCGTTGATAATAGACACAAAAAGAATGTGGTTCTCAAATAATTTTCCCAAAAAAAATGTAATTTTAAAATATTCATTTATTTTAGCTTTTTGCAAATTTTTCAAATTTAATAAATTGGTTGATTGTTAAAACTTGAAACTCATAGGAGTACTCGACAAAATTAAATTTAATTAGCATATTGCAAACACACAATATGTGCAGCAGAATGATTATTATCAGGATGTAAGATAACATTTTATTAACTCGTTTCTGTATACAAATAAAAAACAATTGAAAAACAACAGGAAAAATTGAAAAACTTTTCCACACTTACAAAAAGTGCGGTGAAAAAATTATGAATTAAAACCACATTTTAATTAATAAACTCGTATACGAGTATGTTGAGATGGAAATTTGTTTAATTTATTTTTCAAACAATATGTTAATAAATAAATTTCCCATTTTTAGGGAAATTAAATAAAATACCTAAATTCAAGTTGTGTGTACCGCTTGAGATAGGATAAGTAGAAAACGTTTTTACTTTTAGTTTATGATGATGAATTTTTTTATTTATTTATGTTGTATAGTAAAAAGCTCGCGGTGTACATAAACACAGTTGACAGGTGTGACAAAAAAAAAGGAAAATTATAGACTTTTAAATTTTTAAAACCCCTTCTGTTGACTGTCTCGTATACTAATTCAGTAAACCGTAATTAAATTTTCCATGTATACGGTATCTAGTTTTATTGACTGAATGTCTAAACGCATACTGGTTTGTAAATGTAAAACCGATTATTCATCAGTTTAGCTTTGATCATGCATGCAAAAAAGATTTCATTATGCCTTTACACTGATTGGATGGATGATATGTCTGGTCGTTATATATTGGTACATAGCCCATCATTCACGTTACAAATTGTATTCACCTTTCTCACTATACACAGTACCATTACCACATTCCACATGTAGGCGAATATTATAACAGCGGAATAAAGCAGCTAACAACAACAACAAAACAAATTTTCATGTTTCCTATACTAATGACAGCGTTTTAGCATAAAAATGTTTATCCTTTTATATGCTTGGTATATGCTAGATATGTATTTGTTATTCATAGCGTTTTTAATATGAAGCTGAATGTTTTTTATAAGACTTCAGAGAGTGAAAATAATTTTTTGTGCGAGCTTTGCTAGCTACATATAGCCGTACGTACATTGTTGTTGTGCTTTGAACTACTCTGTCGTTATTATCAGAACTGACAATATATACAAATATGCACATAACTGATATCAAGATGTGTATGGACACTACAGAGCTAACAACATCATAGTTGTATGACTGCAGAATTTTAATTAAAATTAAATATTTAAAACTTAATTTGATTTGATTTTCACGGGAAGGTGGTGATAAGGATTGCAATGAATTTGGTTTAATACTTGCAGAATTTGAAATTTTTCAGTAATATTTTAACATTTAATTAAAATGAGTATAACTCAATTTCCGTCGCTAAATCAAACGTTACTATAACTCTCTAAACTTTGTAAAATAATTATTATTTAGGAGCACGTCACCTCAAACTTTTGTCTCCATTATGCTAGTAAAGGACCCTCCCTCCTCAGTTTATTTTCTATAATGAATGTACATACATGAATCGTCTACTATCCAGAAAACTTATTTTCACAGTATATTCCACTAATCTTGACTTCATAAACTGCTCAATTAATTTTGAGAAAGTACTCAAAATAGTAATGGGACGTTATTTGGTACGGGGTTATGACGCGAATCTTTTTATAAAGTGGTTTTCTCAATCTTTTAGTTCATTATAAAGTGAAATTAAATTGTGGACACTATTACAGATAACTTGCTTTAACATAACACTTGAGACTCCATCTATCTCGCAGGAGCTATTGAATTTTAAGTCAGTCACAATGTTTAAAATCAGTTGCGAGATTATTTGAAGGCAGATTAATTAATTTCTTTCTAACCTCATCCCTATTTTTTGTCTTATAATCACTAGGTAATTATGTAAATCTGCAGGAACAGAATTAACTTGTTATCAATAAATAAATTTTATAATTTTATAATTTATGTTGTCACAGCCATCATTTTCTTCTCGCCAACAAATTCGGAGAGATGATAGTTTCTCTACATAGCTGATCCGCATCTTTTGTAATTCGTCTTTGACAGTTAGGATGCAAAGGTCCTTATGTATATTTTTACTTTTTACAAATCAGGGTGCTCCTGTAATCATTCTGATAATTTTTGACTGTGTTCGTTGGTCAATGCCAATATTCGAATTAAAGGTTGATTGCCATAATTGACACCCATACGATCAAATTTGTTTAATCATTGTGTTAGACAGGAGAAGCTTGTATTCTAGGTCAATGGTTGAATATTTCTCCATCAACCAGTGCATTTCATATTTTGCTCCATTTGCTTGAAGGATTTGTATTCCGTCATTGCGCCAGGCGAATACGTTATTTAATGTAAATGTTACGTGGAGCGACTTCTCTGCATTGACCTTCATCTTCCATTTCTTTAGCTAGATTTCGATGTGATAGATATGTTGTTGCAGAGTTTCGACGCCGTTTTTGGATTTTTATGGATACATACGACTGCCGTAACATCTGCGAAACCGTTGGTAGGTCTGAAGTGAAAAGAGTGATCTCCTGAGAGATCATTGTTGTCGCCCGATTTAGAGGTATTGTATGTACTTGACTTAATATCTGCGGTTTGACGACTTTATAAGTTGGTAAATTTCTGCCAATTTAAGATTCATTTTATGAAGCAGACCCTCTTGCCAAACTTTATCGAATGCTTGGGAAACATCCAAGAAGACGGCGGAGCAGTATTTTTTTCGGTGTACTTGCTGAATGATTCTGGTTCAATATTTTCGATAATTGCTTTTTCGAATACTTTCGAGATAATTGGTAGTAGGATTATTGCTTTATATGACGAGACTTTTTGGTAGGATTAACCAGGCTTCGGGATCATTTTTATAGTTGACGGTTTCCAGCACTCAGTACAGTAGTATCCTTGACCAAGTCGTAAAGGCACACTCATGCACAAGATGGTTTGAACGACCGATAATCCAGGGTTTGGAGTGAATACACTTTCAAAGTGATCAGCGAAGTTTTAGGTTTTTCCTCGTCACTTCGAGCTCATTCACCGTTAGTAAGAGGAATTTGCGAGTTTGGTTGCTGAGGCCATTTAAGTTATTAAGTGGCCTTCTGTAATGTATAGTTTATGTCCGAATGGAGAGATAACTCCTTAAGATAGTGTGGGTTTTATGTGGCCAGTGTCGCAGTGTATTCTGTTGAACCTAAATATCGGCCAAGATTTTCTCTTCAAATCGTAGGAAATAAAAAGTCAATTAACCGGGAATTGGCCCAACTAAGTGAAAACGCAATGGATGGTCAACTGCTTTCAATTCTTGAACCAAATGGACATTATAAGCCTTCCTACCCTGGTATTTGTGTAAAATTCTTCGCAAAGTCCTACCGTTGATGTTCAATTCTTATGAACGATAGCGGGTTAAGGTGCACGGTGATGCGGAACGAGTGTATTGTCGATTAACATATCACTCGAACGCAGTTTATTCAGAAATTTCCTCACACTGTTCTCGAATTTTGTATGCAATTTTCGGCAAGTTTCGGCAACTGACTCGTTACTTTGCAGATAAATAGATTATTTTACAACATTGATCATGGTGGTGCCGACACAGGCGAGTTTTTCTTTGGGTTTACCATGTATTTGCATTATGAGGAATATTTTGAGAGTCCTTACATACACAAATCGTTTTTAAAGAAAAATTAAAATTTTTCGTTTCAAAACGTCAAAACATATATTATCTCTTGTTTTCCATAAATATTTAGATTTTTTCATAAAATTTTATTCTGAGAAATATTGATTTGCTACAAAATTTTATAAATTTTCGGCTGTTTTCTAAAAATAACTGCTTCTAGCGGTAAATAGCAAAACACATATTTTCTGTTGGAAATTATCTTACACAACATTCAGATTCCCTATGTAGTCTCAGTGTGACCATAGGTAGTTATCAAAAAAACAAGCGTATATATTGGCTACCTGTGAGAGTTATGAGATTTTGACAGAACCTGACATTTAGATATTTCAGCGTAAAAAATCAAAATTTTGTTTTGTCAATTTTAAACGGTCATTTCCTTAACTTTCCACTCAGTTCAAAGGTTTCCAGTTCAAAATTAAAATATACAGCACTTTTATATTTACTTATAAAGAAGTGTAAAAGAAGCGGCCATCATTGACTCATTTGCGATGCAAATTTCACAAACATTGATTAAAAATTACGAGGTCTGTTCAGCATAGCCAAATATAAGAATTTCCTTCAAAATGCATCTTGGAATTCATGTTAATCGTGTAGAATGGACAGATATCAGAACTTTATCGAAAATTTAGGTCTTGATCCATAATCAATCCTAGAAACCAAATTTCATAATGATTGGTTATGGAATGGCGTTGTCCATCATAAACAGATCCTAAAATTTGGTTCAAACCTTTCTTCTTATCCCTACTCAATACAACATTGCGCCAAATAAAACGGATTTTTTTTCAGAAAAATACCCAAATTTGAGCGCTTGTATATTGGTGAAATGACGCCTTTGAAAAAATAATTTTGCTTCTAAATAAAGGAAATTTTGTCTTCTTTTCGATACTGAAATTCATTTTATTTTTGTTTTTATGACTTTTTGAGTAAAATAAAAATTGCCTAAAAGAATAAAATGCTGCTGTTGATTCCCAAATCCATATTAGCCATGATGCTGTAAGAATTTCTGTACGACAACTTCGTGTCGGTTTATTGAAGTTTTAGCGAGAAACGTAACCAAAAAATGGAACACGCATATCAGGCGTACTTTTGGTGGTTCAAGATAAAGGAGAAAATAAGTTTTTTCAGTAAAAAATGTGATTTATTTCAAAAGGTATATTGAAACAAAAATCCTTTTAAACTTTATTCAAACGTAATAAAACTAAAATCTACGAACATAATGGAATTTTCAATATCGCCGTGTTACCTCATCTAGCCCGCATTACTTCATGAATACGCCGTTGCATATTAGAAACATTTTGTATTTGTTACATGGCGATTTGTTGTAACATATCCCAGACGTGCTCTAAATGGTTCAAATCTGGGCTTTGCGGAAGATGGTTTATTAAATTAACGCGGTGCTGTTGCAGAAATCGGCATGTGTTTAGAGCTGTGTGCGGTCGAGCATTATGTCCGGAAAGCATATGAGGCCTTAAAATATCTTCCACATATACCAAATTTGTCTTATAATTCCACGAAATACCCGACTAGCATTTAGGACAATCTTTGTCCTGGTGAACACCAAACTCTGCGTCCGCCGACTTGTGCATACAAATTGAACCGCGATTCATCCGAAAAATGTACATTACACCAGTCTCTCTGAGTCCAGCAACGCATAATTTTTTCATTGCCGACGATGATTATTAGTCAGATATGGAACTCTAACAGGTCGACGTGATCTTAGTTGATAAGATTTGAGCCGATTTATTTACAACTGATTTTATATCTGATTTTGTACTGGTACATTATTTTTAATTTCTTGAGCACTGCTTGTCCTATTTTTTGTAGCATAACATGCGATAGCTCGATCTTCTCTTGGTGTAGTTTTTCTTGGTCGACCAGATCCTTCACGACGACACACACTGTCTGTTCCTAAATATCGATGTCAAGGTCGGCTCAAAACAGACACACTAATCGCACAGATTCGCCAAATTTCACGATAAGTTACACCGGCTTCAACTAAAGCCACAATTTTTGTAGCGCGGACGAGTAATTGTTCTTTCTGATTCACCTCTCGTGAATCTTCAAATCACTATGCGATGAATTAAATTATTGTATTCCATAAAATGACGTGAAATTTAAAGAAACTTAAAATTTTATTGTAGAGTATTTAGTTTGCAAGATAATATGTACATCTGGTCTAAACATTGTGACTAGAAAACTACGACATTTTCTTACATATCGCATGTAAATAGGCAGATATAGCCGTTCTAGGAAAAATTCTGACCAATTCCGGAGGAGAACTAAATTGTTTTTGGCATGCATAGTGATTAAACGGATCTATGGAATCTCTGGTGTGATATTAACTTCAAAATCCCACTTTATCTCACAAAATACATTATGCACAAATTTTACCGTTAGACGCACAAAATTGCACAATCATATACTACTCGACCAAATAAGGAAATCGTGGAATTTCCAAAATGGGATTTCTGTCGTGGCACACAAAAATGTACTTGTTAACGTTTATACGTTTTTTGGTCCGTCTCGTTAAAACTTCAATAAATCGTCAAGGAGTTTTCGTACAGAAATTTCCACTGAATCATTTTCAAGGTTTCTAAATTCTCTATAAAATGGCTAATTTGGATTTTGGAATGACATATAGAGCTTTGGGAAGTTCGTTTACAGTCTCAAATTTTTTTCTTCTATTTTACTCAAAAAAGTCTTAAAAAAAACAAAATGTAACAAAAGATACAAGCGTTCAAATCTGGGTATATTTTCAAAACAGTTTCTGTATCTTTTTTTTCGCGCAGTGTATTAATCAAATTTCATTATATTTCGTAAGAAATGGCGGAGTTAGATGGAACTTTGTAAAAATTTAAAACTTCATATACCGAGTTTTTACTTCTGAGGTCAATAAATTTAGAAATTCTGTTTTGTGATAGTGCTGTCTCGTGCCACCGCTCGCAGTAGCGTAATATTTTCCGCTGTCTTGTACAGAATCGAAATGCGTCTATTTTAAGGCGGAGGTAATGAGACTTCGACAAGGCAAACGTAAAACTGCTAAATATTTATCATTTCAGATATTAGAGATTCCGTTGTATTAAGATGGAGTTTTATGCCTGAAAGTCTCAAAGAAGAAATTGTGAGCGGAAAATTAATCCGACTTCTTGGTTTCAGAAGTCCTTTTGCTTGATGATAATTAACTATAATTTAAAAAAAACAATTCCTTAATTCTATAATAAAATTATTTCCCGTGTATTTATTAAATTCAACTTCTTCAAAATTTCTTGCTTTCATATTTTGTTTTGTACGAATGTGTCGTCGACTAATTTAACTTACAACAAAAACAATTAAATCAAAAGTCACCTATAGCTTAATTTTCCACTTAACATTTAAGGTTTTCTTTCCCATTTCAAAAAAACCACAACTTGTGTCTTCACACAACACTCGACAGCCGCAGCAAAACCAAAAACTATTTTCCCTCTAAAGAAAAATTAACATTACAGTATGGCAGCAAAAACTATTTTTCGTAATTTAAAAGCTGGAGAAGAATTTTCTTCTTATATACGAAAAACCAATTTAGATATGAATATTACTACTACTGTTGTATTATTATTCCTTTTGCCATGTCATTTTCCAAACAATTTTCATCTACAGAAAGCTCATTTTAAAGCAAAATAATAAAAAAGTTTTGGAAAATTTAATTTCTCTGTTTATTTATTTTTAAGTTTTCTTTTCTTTTGTGGTTACAGTCTTGTCTTTAATTTCCATTTATCTTAAGGAAAAATAATTTTTCCTACTTAAGATATTTTGCTGCTTAAGTGTACACACAAACAGTGTACTCGTCTCGTATATAATAGTTTTGGTTGGTGTTTCATCGTCTTCAGATAAAAGAGTCTACAAACGGATTATCCGAGTTGTATTTTAATTGAGTTGTTTGTGTGTGTGTTTGTGTCTGTGTGTAGTATGACTTTATTATTTTGCCTATTCGTTTTAATTAAATACGAGTAATCGAGTCGAAATCCAAATTTATCCTGAATGTCGTTAAAACGTAAAATATCACTGAGGATATACACGAGCTGAATATTTTAATTCAAATTTTTAATTTAAAAGTCATAAAATTATAAATTTTATATGTATTTATGAAACCCTTATGACACAAATACTCGTATACAATATTTTAAAGGGACCTACCAAACTATATCGTATATAAAAATACGAGAGTATTTCGTCATAAACTATCCAAAAATTGGTGTCTTGAGAATTAAAATTTGTACCCAAAATTAATAAATTGAGTTAAAGATGTTTGTCTTTGGCATGGAAATGGGTTTCGATTGATAATTTATATGCGAGAAAATTAGGATAATTGCGTTTGCCCGAGATACACAAAACTAGTAAAAAAAGCTTAATGTGAGCTTTCTTCTGAAATATGATGGTCATTAAAATTTTCTTTTTATGGTTTTGGGAAAATAACACATCGAGGAAAGATGTACTTGACATTTATACTGTATACGAGTATATAGCCTCTCGTTATCGGGAACATCGTAATATTAATAAAAATCGAATTTATAAACGAAATTAAAGCATTAAAGCTTTATTATAATGTGCTGCTACGCAGGGCCTTTAGTGGTGTGTGCAATGAATGGGAATTTAGTATTTGGTTATAATGACATTATAAGGGATTAAATGCGGTGAATAAATGTTATGTACTTTGATTATATTACGCATGACGAACAAACCAGAACGTTAACGGATAACGATCAAATGTTTTTGTACATCTTGAATGTTCATTTTTATTTATTTATTTATTAACTTCAATTGTATATAACTGATAATTTTATTGGACTGATGTGCACTTTATCGAATCGAGACTTAGGCTGAGACTAACTTAAATTTATTTTAGCGAAAGAGACGCGCAATGTGCGAATTATCACAAGCTGCACTACGCGTTGTTCACACATTTTTCGGATTGTGTGCTTTTGTGGTTTCAACTCTTCCCCTTAAAAAATCCTCTTCTCGTGGATATTCTTCAAAGACTGAAATGTATTTGGTTCACGATTGGTGCTGGATTCAGTTTTTTTCTTGTGGAAGCACGATCATTTGGTTGTTTCCATTTTGCAGTCTTAGTAGGACCATAAAGACAATGATGACTGTTGTTCTGATTCCATTGGTGATATTTTTAGTTTGATGATTTCTGACCATTTTTTGCAGGTGTCAAATATTTTGAGTGTGTAGGCTAGGAGATATTCCAGGTTCATTTTAATTTGTTGTTCGGTGATATTTGCTTGCAAGATAAGTTTTTATTTCATTGTTAGAAAATATCCAATCTTTAGTTTTCACTGTTTCATTTTGTTATTGAATTATTGGGAGTATAACTTATTTTTTTGCAGAAAAAACACGTTTATTTCTAAGGAATGGAAAATTTTATTTTAATCAAAATATTTTCCATCGTTATCTATGACTTTCGACCATCTTTCTGGCAATTTATGGATTCCATCGAAAAAAAATTGTTTTTGGATTGATCGGAACAAATAATATTCTGATGGGGCACAATTTGGTGAATAGGGAACATGCGGTAGAATTTCCCATTTAAGTACTTCCAGCGTATTTTTACTTGTTTTGCGACATGTGGTCGAGCATTGTCGTGCAACAAAATCACTTTACGCTGTTTGTTGGCTGGAATCGAAAGGTTTTCGTTCAACGCATGGTTCTAATCTATCAATTGTTGTTGGTTTTAGCAGCTCATGGTACACCACTTTTTTCTGACCCCACCAAATACACAACATAACCTCACTCCCATGAATGTTTCGTTTTGCTGTTGATGTGGATGGTTCGCCGGCTGAACCCATGAAATTTTGCGTTTCCAGTCACAATTTGAGACAAAAAATGCCGTCTTCGGTGTCTCGTAAGCAAAGAATTGCAAACTATTAAACGAGTTTCAATGTTGGCTTCAGTCAGTTCTTGTGATACCCATTTTCCTTCTTTTTGAATCATTTTCATGGCATTTAAACGTTTGCTTATGACTGCTTGAGTGACATTTAACTGTTCTGCAAGTTCTTTTTGTGTTTGAGCTGAGTTTTCCTTCAATAATGCTTCCAATTCTTATTCTTCGAATTTTTTTGGTTGACCAGAACGTTCTTTGTCACCACTGACTTCAAAATCATCACTATTGAGTTGATGGATGTTTCGGCAGCTTTTTTCTTTTGATTAAAACAAAAGTAAAGTTTTTCCGGAAATGCTAATTTGTTGGTACGAAATTCGACACGTTTAAACGGGATTAAAAAATATGTTGTTTACGCTTTCAAGAATAATGAAAAACTAAATTTTAATCTGAAATGTCAACACTTTAATTCGCCGTAGGTTTCATTGTAAAATAATGTTTAGTACTAACGTTACGCCATCTCTTAGAAAATCCAAAAAACTACGCTATAAACCCAATAGATAATTTCCGTTTAAATGTTTAACAGAGTTGTTGTATGTTAAAACCCCGTTGAAATTGTTTAAGAATATTCTGTTTTCGTTATCGGTTCAATAATCTTGTTCTCATCGAAGGAAAACTCGCATCAAGGATTCGATCCTTTAATCAGTTGTTTAATGCACTGGTTCTCTCTCTTATTTGTTCAGTTCGCATATAAGGTGATTTCCCTGCTGTTGTGACGTGTTTTTATTATGGCAAAAATTGTATTTTGATTTATTCTATTCTTGTCATATTCTAGATAAACTTGTTAATCTTATTTGGATATGGTGGAAGGCTTCTTTGCTTGTCTTCTAGCATGACCAAATCTGCATACTCCAAGGCGTGATGCCTATAACGTTTGTGTACGGTAATGTTTCTATTTCGGTTACCAAACGATTGATCTCATCTTTGTCCAGGATGTTTGAATTTATTACTGCTCTCGCGATTTCTTTTACCACATCTTTAACCAACAGAAAACGGTTAAATATTATGTTTGTTTACACATTACATTATGTTGTTTATTATTATTATTTTCAATTATTCTGTCTTGACTTCTGAGGATTTCATAGCAATGTGTATCATGTGGTGATCCAGCAATATACTTTGAAGTTGAACCTATACAGTAGAATGATCGTTCCACTTTCAAAGGTTGCCCCTTGAGCTCCTATAGAAGTTTTCTAATTTCGTTGATCTGATAGTTAAGCTGAGGTTTTAAGATGCTTGAAGAATCAACGTGTTTTGTTTTCAATACTATTACATTCAGGATATCTTCATAGCTTGTGAGATCGATTTTGTGTATTGTTCGAATAGAAACAATCGAAGTGTTGTATTCGTAAATACTTATGGCCGATGTTATGGTCCAAAAGCATGAGCTGAAAAGGGATAGATAGTTCATTAGACTTGAAATTGAAATTGACATTGAAATTGAAATTGAAATTGGAATTGAAATTGAAATTGAAATTGAAATCGAATCGAAATTGAAATTGAAATTGAAATTGAAATTGGAATTGTAAATGAAATTGAAATTGAAACTAATATTGAAATTGAAATTGAAATTGTAAATGAAATTGAAATTGAAATTAAAATTGAAATTGATATTGACTTTACCATTGCCATTGTCATTGTTATTGCTTGCCATTGCCATTGCTATTGACATTGACATTGACAATTTAAATTTAAATTTAAATTTAAATTTAAATTGAAATTGAAATTGGAATTGAAATTGAAATTGAAATTGAAATTGAAATCGAATCGAAATTGAAATTGAAATCGATATTGAAATTGAAATTGAAATTGAAATTGAAATTGAAATTGAAATTGGAATTGTAAATGAAATTGAAATTGAAACTAATATTGAAATTGAAATTAAAATTGAAATTGAAATTGAAATCGAAATTGAAATTGTAAATGAAATTGAAATTGAAATTAAAATTGAAATTGAAATTGAAGTTGAAATTGAAAATGAAAATAAAACTGAAAATGAAATTGAAATTGAAATTGAAATTGAACTTGGAATCGAAATTGAAAATGAAAATGAAAATGAAATTGAAATTGAAATGGAAATTGAAATTGAAATTGAAATTGTAAATGAAATTGAAATTATAATTGAAATTTAAATTGAAATTAATTGAAATTGAAATTGAAATAATTGAAATTGAAATTGAAATTGGAATTGTAAATGAAATTGAAATTGAAATTAAAATTGAAATTGAAATTGAAATTGAAATTGAAATTCTTTGTAGGATTTTTCCTCTTGCGGTTTAATGTGGAAAATTTTATTGTTTTGTTGGATTGACATTTACAATATATCCGAGTTACGGTCTCATTTATAGTTTGGCCGTTTATAGACTCGTCGATTTACATTGGGGTTGGTGGTTTTTTGTTACAGTGGCCTCATTCGTGGTATATGATCTTGCCGCCACAGGTTATTATAACCCATATTTTTCTGCTGAAGTGAGAATCTCGAGAGTGGTTTTGGTCATCTTGTAGGATTTGTGGTGTGTTGATTTAGATTACCGAAATGGTGATTGAGTTGTCGAAAGTCCGATTGTGTTGATATTCTGAATTTCAAATTTTAAATTTCTAAGTACGTTTCTTAAAGAGTTGATGGCCATTGTGTGATGAGCATTTTTGGAGTATCGCCGTTTATTCCTCTTATAAATACGTCTAAAGCACGATTGCAGTTGGTTTCGCTGAGTACGGTCATACTGTCTTGACTATAATTTTCTGTTTTAACTTTATTGATTATCAGTGATAAGGTTGACGACTTTGGCATACAATTCAACCATACCCTTGTTTCTCAGAAAGAGGTTACTTCACTGGTGTTCCAATGTTCTCCGGTCTCTCTTATCGGCGTAGTATAGGAATAAGCAAGATTTTATGGCATTCAAGTTTTCATCAAAGATTTTATTATAAATCGGAGCTGAGTCCGCTGCTCCACGAATTTCTTGTCGTATGGTCTGCAGAATTACACGATATATTGGCTTCACTCTAAATACAGGAAATATAATGTGTTGGGTCAATCTTGCAATTTTTTATTCCGCGATGATCATTTTCACAATCATAAATGATCGTATTACCGTTCTTTTAATCAAATTAGCAACTGGTTTCTGATTAGGTTCCTATAGTATGCAAATAATATGAATCGTCGATAGACAAACTAACCCAAGAATAAACCCCCACGAAGCAAGTTGCACGAGAGTCCAAAATATAACTTTACAAAAACACTTATTTATTTTATTTAGTTAAAATATTTTCGTGTAAGCCAAAAAATATGTTGTTTCTGAGAGAATCGGGCTCGAGCAGTATTTTTTGATTCCCCACTAACATGTATCGAAGGAGCGGCTAACACAATCTGGGCGCCTTAATATACGAATATAATTCCGTTTTATGGTTTGGGAATGGGGCAAAATACATTTCTCTAACTAAAAAAATAACACAAATTCTGAGATAAATACATTACTAACGTAAAGGGTTTACACAAAAGACACTTTAAATTGTCAAATGTGAACCAGAAATCTTTGTGTACTAACATAATTACGTCAATATCGTTTATTGTACCCAAAACCCCAGATGCGATATTTTCAAATATAAATTTATAATTGTTTTGACAGATATATTTTGTATAAAACCACAACAATTTGATTTGACTACACACCAAATACATATCTCATTTAATCCCTAACATAAATTTAATCCTTTCAACGATAAAAATATGAATATGACATACAATCGGATTAAAATAATACCGCACCAACACATACATAAACACACACTCGCACAAACAAACATATAAAGTTGGAAAAGAAAAAAATTAAGCTCAATCACCCTTCAATATTATATAAATAAATACATAAAGCACATAATATGAGCTTTTCTCTAGAACTTTTATTTTATCGTCACCAAACTAGTGCGATATATACGTCACAAATATAAGACGAAAAAGAAAACCCATCATAAAAAAGGGAAAATCCTTTTACACGAAAATTCCATCACACACATGGAAATTAAGTTTTTGTTGTTGTTGTATTGAAAATAGTCCCAAGTGCCATCCGAAAAGTAATTTCAACAGTTAACTGTTATTTGGTCGGAAAATATTTATTTTCGTTGTTATACGGCAACGACGATAGGACGATATAGAAATACGGGAAGATACGATTTGGGTTCACAACGTATAGTACAGTAATTATCTAAACAACGATTCGGTACGATATGCGTAAGTGTGGAAATGAGTGGTGCAAAAAAATAAAATTTGGTTTTTCTCTTTAAGTTTATGATAATGTGATAACATTAAATGGGGAAAATTAATGATATGAAATGAATTATTTGCGTTATGTATCATTTAAAGGAGTTATTTTTTGTGCGTATACTGGTTTATTGCATACGTGTATTTAGATCCTGTTTTGCAAATGGGTTGGAAAATATAAATGTGGGAAATTACAATGGCGACGATTTATAAGTACCTTTGCAAACAAATTAATTTAACAGCACACGAGACTCTGTATATAAGATCAAAGACAACACACAGTAAATAAAATTAAAACTTAACACCTTGTTCAACTCAGTATAAACATAGTTTCTTATCAATTACTTTGTATAACACGGTACGGTTTCCGATCGAACAAAAGCATTTTACTTTAATTATAATTTTCAATGCAGTATCTACCTCTCCAGTCTAGTGTTGTAAATATGTAAACAAGCGCACAATAAAACGGAAATTCTTTAGCAGCACAACGTTATATGGTGTATTGAAATCGGAAAACCTTTTTCCCTCCACATGCATGCATACACTTTTTTACGCTACGAATATAATAAAATTTTCACATGAGCTCATCATAAACAAGTATTTTTTCCGTATATACTTTACTACTCGTACACGTTTAGCTACCGTGCTATTCTAGACTAAAATAACAATAATCGTATAAAATACCATCTGGGACATTATTTTAACGTTTATTTATGCTTTTCGTATTTTCCTTAAAACTTTTCCGTGTTTTCTTTTTTTTGTGAATACGCGCGCAAAGTAAACAGGAAGCAAAATAATTTTGATCCAATTTAAACAAAGCCGAATATAAACTTAAAATAAAAATTCGAAGATAATAAAGTAATTAAGTTTTGTGTCGTTAAGGCACGGGGGGGATGTACGTTGCGGCATCGAGAGACTATTTGCGGTTGATTACGTACCGGTATATAATTGTATACGCGTATAAAATCATAATATTTGATCAGGTTTGAAATAAAAGTATCTATACTCAGAAAGACTATAATGGGGCGCGTGGGAGTGGAATCTGTATAATTATGATTGTTGCGGCAACAATTATTACACCCCAAAATTTACAGCAATTATAAATTATTTTTCCACTTTAAATCCATAAATTTTGAAAGATGAAAAATTTATAGTAAAACGTTTTCTTCGCTCCAGTTTGGAGACGCTTTTTAATAAATTAAGTACAAAAGGAAAGTGATTTTAATGAAGAATCCACTTGGTGTCGGTCTTTTTATATTTTCGGGTGTATGAAATTTTAGGTAATGTATAATGTAGTAGGTATTATTAGGGGATTTATTACATGCTAAGTAATGAAAATGGGAAAGACGTACAAATGAATTTTATAAAACTTTCGTTTTTGTACTTACTTCTCTTACGTTGCATGTGCCTTGGGAATGGTAAGTTTTGATTAAGGTCTGTTCTTCCTTTGTAACGCCTTTCTGCGATTGATATTGTTCCTCGGAACTATGAGGCACTTTCACTCGGCTCAAATTAAAAATCCAGTACAATATTGCAGTCTCATATAAACTCAAACATTTCTCTTTCATAACTCTAGAACCCATTGGAAAGGTAAATTATTATCCAAAAACAATGCTGGTAGAATGAGATTGATTAGAGATGTGGTAACAGTAAATAAATTGTAAGATGCTTACTTGATAATAATTTATAGTAGAGAAGTAGTTTTCTCATGGAATTCTAACTATAGAAGTGAGGAGATTTGTTGTAAGCAATGATGCGTACTGCTATTGGGTTATTTCTTTCTCGACCAATTGGAAACTTTGATCGTTTTTGTATGTCCGGCAAACATATACCAGTCAACACAAGCCTATGAGTTACCACCTCACGAGAAGCCTGACACTTTCATTAACAATGAAGTCTGATCGAAATTATTGGCTTTTTATGCCTAACAAACCAAATTGGAATATTCTATTTGAATAAAATAAATTTAGAATTCTTTTTTGAAAGAAAGTAACTCCATTCGTTAGTGTTAGTGGTTTATAATGTGGCAACGTGTAATATATTATGGAATTTATTTAACTCCGAAATACTCAGTGTGGTGCGCTTTCGAGTATTTCGGACATACATTTTGGTGTCGAAAATAGCGTAGACAATTGATTTTTGTGTAGAAAGCATGACGCCAATTTGTAGAATATATAGATAATAGCTGTGTTTCTGATGCTTGATCTGATCCGGTTCAGTTCATGGTCCATGAAACGACGCAAAGGTGCTTACTAGATCTAAAATCATACTTTGTGATCTAAATCAAAAGTTGAATCAGGTTTTCCATATAAAATTTGAACTGATCCGGATTAATGGGTGTCATGAAACACGACAAATGTAGAATATTGCTTGTTTATGGTTTTCCTCCTTGTCTTTTCCGTACGATGTTACAATCCTACCTAAAATTCGATTTTTACGTGATATTGGTACGTTTAAACTAATGCAGGATATTTCATATCATTCCGAATTTTTACAGTGGACCGCTTTTGCTATCAAAAAAGTTATTTTTGAAATTGGGAAAGTGGCAAGTGAAATTGCTAACAACAGAAGTCGTTTATTCGTTTAGTCCTCCAACTATTTTGGTTATATGGCGTCACTTCCATCTATCTATCACTCACTTTCAACATCGAACGCTTGTGCGTGATTCCATATACTATTCGTATAATACACAGCAAGTTGGAACGATCACCAATGATGTGATTTAATTTTTACCGAGCGATATCCGTTTGCCTAAGTTTATCCTTTGTATTTTTTACAATTTATGTTTATATAACTATGGAGCAGTATACAGCCTAAAACATTTGTAAGGTTTTATTTTCTGACTCTCTACTTTAGTTGATGATTCGATTTTAGGCCAACTACACACGCTTTTATTATCTTTTTTTGAATTGAAATTCTTCTTTTTCAAATTCAATACTAACATCATATTATCTGTCTGTTTTATTATTTCGGCAATATACAGTGTACAAAAGATTTCGCGACTTGGTGGTATGTATGTGAAGTTGGCCCAAATGTCAGCCCAAAAAAACGAAAATTATAATTTCTGTCACGTATGAACTGTCAGCCCAAAAAAATCGTATATCTCGACATTTTAATGATGTCAGCCCAAAAACAAATGTGTTTTTCATTATAGATTTTAGATGCATATGAAGTTGGCCAAAATTCTAAAACAAAAAAAATCTATGGCAATACTAAAATATACAGAATTTAACTATAGGCAAGTGACAGTCAAAAAATGTTAAAAAATAATCTATTTTAAATATACCAAACCAATAATTATTCTGCCAACGAAAGAAAAAACCGCCATGATTTAATGTCAGCCCATAAATAAATCTGTCGTGATACTATCATTAAAGAAAAATATTACTGTCAACCCAAAAAAGTAACATAAAACAAAATATGTAGTTGATTATAATTCTGTATCGGACTAACTCGAGTATGGCCCCTGAATGTGAATAGCGATTCCCTAATAAATGTTTATGCCGTATAATGCTCTGATGTATCCTATAATTTAAAAGCTACTCATATTCAGGGGCCATACTCGAATTAATCCGATACAGAATTATAATCAACTACATATTTTGTTTTATGTTACTTTTTTGGGTTGACAGTAATATTTTTCTTGATAGTATCACGACAGATTTATTTATGGGCTGACATTAAATCATTGCGGTTTTTTCTTTCGTTGGCAGAATAATTATGGGTTTGGTATATATTAAATAGAGTATTTTTTAACGGTTGTATCTTAATATTTTCTATTACGATAGTTTCATTTTTTCACGTCACTTGCATTAGTGTTGCCAGCTTTTAAATACGTAGTTTTTTGGGCTAGAATTTTGGGCGAACTTCATATAGGTCTCGGAGGTGTGGGTTCACAAATTATTTCTCACATATCACTTTTGAAAACTTTGACCCCAGGAGTTTAACACGATGCTGTATCATTTACTGAAACGTTATTTATATAGTATCGATGGCACACTGGTATGTGTAATTCAATTCGTGTAATCCTTCGTGAAAGAATTGGGAAAATAGGAGAATCGCTAATAATTTGTCTGCATTCAGCGCTGCTTTACAAAAATCAATAATTCCAATTCTGACCAAATTCGAGCTACATTCAGAATGACACCAAATCAATTTTCGGTTATTAAATCCTTTCATGGCCTTTATAGATTACTTGTGTGATCCTTCAGACTTTGATCAAATATTCGCATCAGAGCCATATACGAGTATATGGACAATTTATGGAACTCAATTAAAACTAAGTGCAATTTAAAAATTGTGTAACGTATTTTAACAAATAATTAGTAAACTTAGTTTTATTTTATGTTATAATTTGGCGATCGAAATAATCCTTTTTCCATAGAAAGCACTCGTTTGGGTACGAATATTGAAAGCTCGATTACATTTCTGATGATAATAGTCAACATATAGTCAACATATTGTCTATATTGTCGACGCCATTTTTTAATTGTAGACATACATTGGGCGCTTTCAAATCACCCAACAGTTGGCAACAACACCAACAATTTAGAATTTTAATTTACTACGGGATGTAGAAAATAAAGCACAACACAGGGAATATTGGTCAATAATAATATTTTCACAAACCCAACATTTTAGTTTATTTTCGTTTGGTCATTCATCATTCATTTATTGCGATAATCCGTAGACCATCGTTTTGCTCGATTAGAACTGTTCGGCTCTAGAAAATCCTAAAATTTTTACAAATCGAATAATCGAAATTGTTTTATCATCTGTCATTGAAACTTGACGACTAGTTGATTTCGTCGAATCATCCCTATGTCGCGATTTATTCAGTGAATCCGTTATGATTTAGTGAGAGTTAGGACATTTACATTTTGATACGAGCTAAACATTAGGGTTGGCAAACTTTTTAGAGCCGACCAGTCCTAATGCCCCACAAAAATGATTATCTCAATAAAAATGTTACGTAGAGATGACGAAAACAAATAAACTAACCAATCCTCAATGATGACGACATAATAATTTTGGTCATTTGTTTGTAGAGCCAGTGCTAATCTTGAGGAAATGAAGGATTCTTAAAAAAATATCATATAGGGATAAAAAAAAATATCGTAGGGATGACCAATAAAATTCAACTAGTGACAAACCTCCTCAATTCACTGATCGTCGAATTTGTGAAAATATTTGGGTTGGTCAATTTTTCAGAGAGAAATAATTCCCTTAATGCTTTCAGATGTCATGTTCTAAGGGATGTTTTGCAATTAAACGTTACCAAACTATGAACAATTAAAAATGGGGTTCAACTCAAGGTCCTTAGCTTTATAGGCCATTCTTTAAAAGAAGGAATTTATTCCAACGGAATATTCTAGTTTAATTAATTACGAATTTTACAAAAAGAAATTCTAAAATAATGAAGGAACCCGTTTTTATGAATTTAATGGGCGCGCTCAGAACCTCCAACTGTTGGCATCATGATTAGTGAAATTATCGCCAATTTGATATCAAAATTTCATAGTACTAAACATTTTCATAACGTTGGCTTTGATTTTACTCAACATGTTCCCAACTGTTGGGTGCCCTGAACGTGCTCAATGTTTCGTTTTTTGCGCAGCAAAAACTCCCGCATTGCTGATCAAATGAGAAATGTGGTGACTAAAACTCAGTTAAATCAGATTTTCTTTCAATGAACCGGGGTTTCTTTTCCCTAATTTTTATTATTTATTTACCGTTTACGTGCAAGTGACTATACTTCGAAAATAGGTCACCAGTCCTGACCAATCAACATTTCTAACAAAATTTTTGAATGTGTTGCTATTAAAGCAGCCATTCAGAAAACCGACGTTTATTGACTGACTAACACTGACAGCTTTTATTATTCAATTAGTTTAGAATATATATAAGGGTCGCTTATCATTGAACAGGTTTTAAATAATGCCTTAAATGTTGGTTGTGGCGCTGGAAGCAGTTGCAGTTTTTTTCATTCCCATATAATAATTCCAATATAATAATTTTTTAAAACGTTTGAAAGGTCTTGAACAAAGTCACAATTTTGTTATCAGCGCTTGAGTTGTTAAACCCACCGTTTTGTCACTGATAATTATTTTTTGATATATTTTTGAATATTTAAGTATTATAGAACATTCAAAACATCTTAAATAATGCTACAAGCATGTACAGTTGAAGCATGCTTCCTTAGTACTCGAAATTACTTACCATTGTGGTGCTGATAACATATACGAGGTGCGTTCAAAAAGCAAAGAGAAGTTTCGCACGTTGTAGTAGTCCAAATCATACGATTTTTACTTTGTTATATTGGTAAACACCGGACAAGTGGTGCAATGGTTAAAATTCGAATCCCACGAGAGGCTGGATGCAAAACGAATTTTCGTCATCGATTACGATCGGTGATGTTAATAAACACAACTACCCACCGTCTATGTTATTGTACAGGTTGATATGGAGCTTGCAATGTGCAAGCGTGAATGAAAAGTCAACAAAACAAATCCAAAGGTACACCTGTACAACATGTGTCATACTGAATATTTAAACTGTTGGCACCTGTCAAAAAAAATATGTGTTTTGAAAAAAGAATTTGTGTTAAAAATTGCTGGAATGATGATGCTCACCTTTCATTGCTTGCTCGTGAGTTTTTGGCCCAAAAGGAAACTGTAATGATTCCCCAGCCTCCATATTCGACAGACATGTTACTTTTTTGTTTCCAAAAACAAACAAAACCTTATAGGGCAGTCGTTTTACAAGCATAGATGATCGGTTCTAGAAGTGTTTCGGGGATTGGAAAAAGCGGTAGCTTAAGTGTTTAGGGGGATATTGATAATGATGTAGACCCCCGAAAGATACGTTTTAAAGGGTTTGGACAGCAAAATTTTTGTTATTTCCCCCGTTTTGGCACTTGTGGCAAATTAATCCGTTGGTAATGAATATATACATGTCACATATTTGAAAAGGTTTTGAGGGACGTTACAAATTAGTAGAGGCATCTTAGTACTCAAAACTACCATTGTGGCATTGGAAGCTGTTACATTTTTCTCTTTTTAATAATATCCTCTGAGAAATTGGTATAGTTATAGTTGATAAACTCGCCGTTTAGCGGTGGTATCTAATTATTCCTTTCTTACAGAATATTAAGTGCTGCACATTATCGAAAAGGTGTTGAATAATGTTCAATTTTTTTCAAAATCAAGTTTTAGAATATTTTTCTGATACGTTTTGCTTCCAATTTTCTTACTGGGAATTTGCGATGTTCCCAATTTTTCAATTTCATGCCACTCTTCTGTTTTTTTCCTGCTCAATTTAAGCAAATTTTTTCTATATCTGCCAAAATAGACTTTTTTTAAATAGAAAAATAAAGTATTGATAACCCAGTGTATTTGATGTCCTACCCATTTACTAGCTCACACAATTACAGTATGTCCCACCTGCACATTGCAAGCTCTATGTCAATAGGTTGGCGTGGGTCATTAACATCACCGATCGTAATGGATGATGAAAATTCGTTTTCCATTCTGCCCTCTAGTGGGATTCGAGCGAGGTACCTCCGGTCCAAGTGCCGAAGCTTTAACTACAGCACGACTTGTTCGGTAAAATAGATAGTTAAATTGGAACTGGGTTCAGGTCTATTATTTTGCATTCATAAATTTGATTAGACTAAGTGATTGATGAGGTAGTTAGTTATTTCAAATTTTTCGACTAATAGCAAAATATTCCAAAATATTGAGAGACCAACTTATTGGAAATTAATTTGTACACTAAATAAATTGTGGCCTATCCATTTTTGTGTGAATCTAACAGGTTTTGATTTAAAAAAATTTTGCAAACCAAGTGATATTCTTGTACATATATACGAGTACCGATAAGATATTTGGAAATGACAGGTTTGTTCAAAGTTATGTAGCTATACTCTCTCTGCAATACTCTTTTATTCTTTGCAAGTCTGGTTATTAAAATTACTTATATAGTTAATCAATAAATAATTTTATTCAAATTCTTTGGTAAACCGACAGCTCATCAAAAACGACAAATCATTGAAAAGCAATTCACCAAAATAGAAATTAATAACAATTCACATAAATCAATAATTCACCGAAAACGACAATTCGCCGAAAACAAAATTCTCCGAAAATATGTCAAATTAGCGGTAACTGCTCTGGGTTTATATTTTGTATCATATTCCTTTTGAATTATGTTGAAGTTTAAAGACCAAATAGTTCGAAATGCTGGGAAATATGGATATTCCTCTAGAAAATTTATAGTTCTGAAACTAAGCCATTACACCACCGATCAGGATCAAATTAAATCAGATGGAGTTCTAATTTGTTTTTGAGGACATCTTAAAATATGGCCAATTGGGAGGGAACTAGGCCATTTCTTAACCGAGTTTTGGAAAAGTTCTCAAATTGAGTATGCGTAGGATGGAAATGGGATTCGAAAATTTCCTTTCGAAACAGTTCTAGAATATGGCCAACTTGGCGGAATTAACGATTTCATAATCGATCATGATAAAATCGATTGAGTATGATGGAAATAATTTTCTAAAATGATTTTTGGAAGAATTTTGGTGCTTAGCACAGCTTACAGTAAAAAAAGTGAAAAAGCAGTAAAAAAGTGAAACCATGATGATTAATTATGAAACAAATGTTTACAGTTTACATTTAAAGTTTACAGTTTACATTTTTTTAATCATAGATCCACCCAGAACTAACACACTCAATTTTTAGCAAGAGGTTTTTTGCTCAATCATACCGGACTGTGAATCATGGAATGGACTCTACAATTAGAAATTAAAATAAATTATAGATACAACGTAATGTCTTTGTTAGTTTTTGTAAATTTTTTTTTTTTGTATGAGATGCGGTTATATTGAGGTTTAATGAATGCCAACATTCACATGCATTATTAAATTTTAGTTTATTACAATTTCTGAACACTCGATCCCATTTCCTAACTCCTTTGCTAGATTTGCAGGAAGTTTCGTTGATCTTTGCAAAACGAGCGATGATTGGTTATGAGCTCCCCTCTAACATCCTTGAAATTTGGCAAGTTTTAATAACGAAAAAACAAAAGTCAAACGTGCCTGGCTTAAAAGCCGTTCTGTCTTTTAACGTTCAAGTTAAAAAGTCCAACATAGATTAGATGAAAATGGATATGTATAAAGTGACGCTAAAATGCTTTTATTCGTTGAATGAATGTCTGACCGAAGCTGAAATATATCTGTGATCAAACATTCTCCTCATGATTGTCCTCCATACAGTATTTGCTTAAACAAGCAGCTGATTGGCCCTGTATTGTGATTAAAATAACTCAATCTGCAAGGTCGTATCAATGTACAATTTTAAGGATTCGTATGTCGGTTAAGGAATGGCCTAGTTCCATCTGATATAGTCATATTCCAGAACATCTTCGTTAGAACCACATATATATGTTTTAACGTCGAAAGCACCGATAGTGTTTGAATTTAGTTTCCTGTATGTTTCACTCTGAACACACAAACACACATACTAATGTTGTCTTAATTACCTTTCATCATAATACAATCATATTTTTTCATTCGAGCAGTATTAAAAAAGGACTAAATTACATTTCACTCACAAAAAATCATATTTCCCTATTATATAGACTCCCCAATGTCCTTTTTGGCGTAAACACATAAAATATATAGTAGAGTGACAAACTTCGTTTTTTTTCTGGACAGCATCCTTTCAATCCTGCATGAAGGGTTGATTGTTAAAAATTATTCCATTGGAAAAATCATGTCCTTTATTTTTTAATTATAAAAAATTTAATTATTTTTTCAATTATTTTTGTGTTTTAATTTCCCCTTTGTTTTTTTATATAGCACAAGATCCAGGATATTTTAATTTGTTGTGTTGCCTAGAAATACCTCAGATTAATGGTAATCCTTTTTGCTTGTTCCGTATAATAAAAGGATTATCATTAAAATATAATAAAATGTATATGTTTGCAGTGATAAGCCATATTTGGGGTGTGTAATAATGAAAATAAAATTATAAGTGAATATAAATTAACAGTGTAACGCGGTTATGTATCAATGATACCAAAACGTTTAGTCAAAAATCAGTTTGACAATGCGATTCGTCAAATTAATAACGGTAATAATATAAATCTCGATTGGGATTCTCCGAGTTATTATACGGGAACGGTGAAACGTCGGCCTACCTCACTAGATGGCGGGAGCGATGAAGTGAGTCCTCAAGATGACGAAAATTGTGATAAGGTTATTGAAATTCCAACCGCAAAAATTGATAATTCAAAATCAAGCAGTCTTCCGGCGAAAGTTAGTGGTTTACCCCGAAAAATAACATCAAAGAAGGGGATACTGAAGCCTCCACCATATCGGAATCCACCTGCTCCACCATCGTCTTCCTCCTCCTCATCATCATCATCGCCATCGTCAGCTACATCACCACCGGCTGACGTTAAAAAACCATCGTTAAAAAAGTCTGTGCGCATTGAGGACTATAATAAACTGAATCATATCACAACGGTGGCTAAAGAACCTAAAACCATATCAGCAAAGCGTGCACGACGTAAAACGATTTTTATACAAGCAGAAATCAAAAAACTTATACAGCCAGAATTCGGACGGGCAGAGGAAAATAACTACATATTATTTAACACCAAATCTAAAATGGCGGCCAATAATAGTCATAAAACGGCGGGAACTGGAAACGAAACGGCGACGAAAGAAGGCGATTGCGATATTCTTACCAAACCAGAATATTCATCAGATTTATTTAAAAATTTACCTGTTCGGCAACGTAAAGGTGCTGTATCGCATATGGAGAACTATTGCTTATTTGACCCATCTGTCGATTTTATAAACGAAAAAGAGCTTAAACTTAAAATGAAACAACAACAACAAATGCTGATCGGACGAGCAGATAGTGCAATAAATAGTTTAAGTATAATTTCGGTTGATGAGGACGAATTAATCGAAGAAATTATATATGAAGATCAAATGGTTTGCGATCCTCTAATCCATCAAGAAGAGTACGGAGACGATGAGCTCATTATAAACAACGATCCATCATCGAATTATTTTATCGTCGATCCAAGTTTAAATTCCGATATTCTGCGTTCAAGCCACTCATCACCGCAACTAGATAATAATCCCAATAAATTTACCCCACCGCTACCGGCACCGCCTACACCAAAAACAAAGTCTTACAAAACTGTTCCACTCGAATCAATGAACCGTAATTTCGCTGGAACAAATTCATCGGGTGCCATATCGCAGCGTAATAGTAAACTCAATACACCGTTAATGCGCCGTAATAATTCGAATTTGCGTAAAAATATACAACGGCCGCTCTCCAACTACAGCGATGCGGACAGTGGATTTCTAAGTCCGGCAACACCGCCATCCGAGCATGTGGTACGAAATAATTTGGATACGGAGCCGCGATTTAATGCCGCCGCATTTATCGTACTCGAGCAGTGCGATAGTATTCAGGGATATATTGAGGTAGCCCCCCCGACATTGTTTAGTCATTTTCTATTAATGCTATGTACTAATTCATATTTTTTTTTATTTCAGGTGAGTGCCGAATTGTGTACGCGATATATGTAATCGGTGAGTTTTTTTTTATATAATATTTTTTCCGCTAGAGTGATCAACCAGTCAGTTGTGAATATAACAACATATTTTGTATTTTTTAACACGCATTTTCTCCCCTATTGCAACCGGCGATAAATATTTCGTTTACACTTTTGGGAAATGTATTTCGTGAAAAATACCAGAGCTATACATTAAAAATGCGATGCACTAAATTTTCATTAAAAATTATATAAAATATTTGATTAGCGCTTTTGAATATACACATAACACATACACAGTCTAATTTGGGGAAAATGGTAAAAATAATGTAATTAAAATGGAAAATGTTAGCACAAACATCATACTCATTGCGAGAAGTTATTTTTAAGCGACCATTATACGCGTACAAGGGATATGAGTCGAATGAAGGGAAAGCCGTAATTAAAACAATGTGCAATAATTTTTTATGTTTTCGGGGAAAATTGCGTACATGATTTTCATAACAATTTTCATTTTTTGAATGGGTTAGTTTCAACATTACAAGGCGGATATGGTTGCAGGAAATGATTGAAATACGCGTGGAAAACCATTATTAAAAACACTTGCGGTTAAAACATAATATAAAGAGATTGGATTTGTTGTGTAAAGGATACTAAATCGGAATTGCCTGTAACCGGCTAATTAAAATTATATGTTCCCTCTAGTATACGAATCCGTTCTTTTATTTTTGGGGGGTTTTGACGTGGAACGCCTTTTGCAGTTTTGGTCGAGCTCATATCTTCAATAATGGTTTAACATTTGAAATTGGTTGCTGAAATAGGTTTAATTATATCTTTCCGTTCGTTTAAAAGAAAGGGCATTACCTTACTTTTTAAATATCGTTAATTCCGCGATATGACCGAATGAACTTATTGCAGTTTGCTAGCTTTATGATTTTATTCGCCATATATTCATAACAAGCATATTAAAATAAAAACATTTTGTTTGCTGATTTATCAGCGACATTCTCGCCTTCCCTGGGATCAGGGACTTGGGAATTATTTTACATATTTTCGTATACGTCGAAAAGTATTTCTCGCAAGGTGTTGAAGATGAGTTTGAAAAACTGGATGGCTTGATGTCTTGACCGATAAATCGCGAAAACGGCTTGTTGTGAAAACGGTTCGAATATTTCTCGCAAATTTTGTTTTACTTTTATTTCGCAGAATGACTTTATACCATCTGTATGTTGCAACTTGCTGAATTATGGCTCTGAGCTGATAATTCTCAACCATTTTTGGGCATTAAATCAATTTTTCTTCAACTGTCCCAAAATTAAAAAATCTCTTGGATTGACTACAAAGAGTTTTGGAATTGTGGAAACAACTCAGGATTACCACTATAAATTCGCCGGTGTAAAGTTTCTAAAATCAATGCAGTGTATAGCAACAAAAATTGACAAAAAGTGTAATCTACACAAAATATATGAAGAAAACTGTATGAATTTTTACCACCTAACACCTTTCTAAAATATTCTATGACACAGCAGACATTACATCGAGGCGCTGACGCTGAGCAAAAGTTGCACTTCTACCCCACGACGATTACCACACGAGCTCGTTTCCGCAGCTCTTAAATCACTTTACTGATTTATTTTATTTTAGAAAAAAATAGTTTACAAATTTGACTTAGAACATACACAAAATTAAACACAGAGAGAGGGTACAGGGAAAATATATTTTTCTTGTTAAAAAAAACGACTTAAATTTTTTTTAATCCCCTCTTTGCTTGGGCAAAATTTAAAAAGGTGGTCAATTTTGTTAAAATTCGCACACATCATGTTCACTGGTTGGTGGTAACCATAGTTTGCCCTGTGTTTATTTACACAAACTCAGATTTTCTTAAGTTTCTGCTTGGTGCTTTTAATCTAATAGACCCAAGTAACGTTGATGAACCGATTTCAACCAGTAAGATGTTTTCATTAAATGAACACTTAAAAAGCTTCCAGGGTTGTCAGATTGTAGATCCAGTGAGGTATGGCGATAGTTTTTGCAGATTCGTGTAATACGGTAAGTCTTTGTCGTATTTTTAGCCACCCTTCCAAGATAAGTAACATAGAAACTTCTTTTGGAGACTATGTTACGAATATGTTCATTGTAAATAGTGATCCAATAGGAGGTCCTTTTTCCAATTTGAATTCTCATTGGGATTCATGCGTCACAACTGTCATGTTCATATGACATTTGTGTTCAGTATTCATTGACATTTCACCATGAATATGATTTACGCGAGAACAACGTTTACAAGTTGTGGACATTTATTTCAAAAATCAGTGTTCAGTGAAAAATTGTTTTCGTGCTGCGATAAAGGGTTCAGCGATGAAGCTCAATTTTGGTTGAATGTATACGTCAACAAATAAAATTATCGTATTTGAGCTGATGAACAGCCAGAAGAGATTCAAGAGCTTCCAATGCATTCTGAAAAATGCACTGTTTGGTGCGGTTTATAGGCTGGTGGCATCATCGAACCGTATTTCTTTAAAAATGCGGAAGGACCGCGTGTAAACGTCAATGGCGCAAACTACGAAGCAATGATCAATGAATTCTTATTACCAAAAATTCAAGATATATGTGTAAGTCCACTTGTGATTTAAACAGGATGGTGCAACGTGCCACACAGAAGGCCAAACTATCGATTTATTGAAATAAAATTTTAATGAGAACATCGTATTAAGAAACGGACCCGTGAATTGGCCTCCAGGATCTTGTCGTCTAACGCCGTTAGATTATTTTTATGGGGGTATCTAAAATCACTTGTTTATATCGATAAACCACAATCGATTCTATGCGAATATAACACGCGTAATTATCTAAATATCGGCCGAAATGCTCTAAAGAGTGCTCGAAAATTGGACCCTTAGAATGGGACATCTAAGAGTCAGTCGCAGACAACATTTAAAAGAAATTATTTTCAAACATTAAATGTCATTTATTGGATCACCCTGTACAAAGGGCACCAGATATTAACAGTATATTCAAGTTGGAATCTTACGTACGCGAACAACAATATCTTTATTGTCTCAATATCTTCAATATCCCCAGTTCTTTGATTAATAAAGCCAAAAGTAGAGTTAGCTCTAGCTGTGCGCTGATCAATATGATTAGAGAAACTCATATTTTAAACGAAAGTATCCCGTAGGTCTTTAAACTGGACAACAGGATTAGTTTTTCAATGAAAAGGTATGGCCCTACACTTATTTATATTAAGACTGAGCAGATTGGAATGACACGAGGTCACTAGGTTCTCAATTTCTGGTTGTTATTTTTTGGGTGTCGTTGATGTTCTCCACCATTTTAAAAATTTTAAGGTCTTCCGCAAACATTAGGACCTTTGGATAAGAAATTACATCGATAATTCCACTAATGAAAATGGTGAATATCGAAAGGCCAATATGAGAGCCTTGAGGCACGCTGGAGATGGCTTAGAGCGGTTCGAATGTTTTATAAGGACTGTTGGAGTCAAAGGCCTTAGCAAAGTCCGCGTGTACCACATCAACTTGCTTGTGATTCCTATTTCTTTTATCGTGCTGCTGGTGAATTCTGTCAGGTTGGTTGCAATTGATCTTCTTGGCATAAAACCATGTAGACTATTGATAGTCCTGAATGATTTACATATTATAGCTCAAACCTGATGCTTCCACTGATGGCGATTCACGTCTACGCAGAATTTAACATTTTCTGCCATATATTTTTCGCAGTTGCTACCGTTATATAGATAGAACTTTTTAAGCTCCTTAGCTAAGAGGTCCACAGTCAATTTCATTCTTACTGTAAAAGTACTCCGTATCTTCTGATACAGTCCGAAAGGCGTAGATCATCTTTAAAGAGCAAAGTTGGTAAACGGAGTTTAGCTCATGACTATTCACGCGATTTACATTTCGTTGGTTTGCCAAATTGGAGCTCTATATAGCAATATTGATGAAACAACATGTGCATGCTTCCAATATACTAAATCCTTAGTTGTGAGGTAACAAAACAGTCATCGACGTCCAGAGTTACGGTCTCCTTTAATTGACAATGAATCGAATAGACATTCTTACCTTTCAGTAACAGCACTGACCTTTGCTTCTTCCATTTCTCGAGACGAGAATATGTTGTTAGGTTCGAGTGCCATATTATAATACCAAGATTTTCTGATAGCCTTCGATTTTGACGTTTGGTATTTGATCGTCTTCCTTTGCTGCTGCAATTTTGGTGGTCGAAACGTGTTCTTGTTGCGAGAAGGGGTGATGTATTGTGCATCATATATGGGATGGTAAGAGGATTAAAATAATCGCCATTTACGTTATTCATTGCCGTTCGATAAGTTCGAATCCACCGGTCTCTATCGCTTTCTTCATAGTTCGCTAAAACAACGTTAAAGCAGATTTGAGGTCCAATCTACTCTTCTAGGTATTGTTGCATCATGGATTTGTATTGAACTTCAATCTTGAGAAACCTTATTTTCGGCCGTTCCAAATTAAGACGCTTATGTTTTATAACATGTACTCGTAAAAGAATATAGTCTTATCGAAAAGTTCGAACCACCAACGTTTTTGATATAGTTCATTTGCCTAATTTAAGACGTAGCATCAGCAAGATCGAAAACTATAGCCCTGAGGCTACTATGTGTGTATCGCTCACTCACTTTCCAAGAAATTGCTATACCAAAAATACTGTACGTACGTCCTTTTCTAAATAGTTTCTTCAGTGTTTCTGTAATGTTCTTATATAATAGACTGAATTAGCAGCTATAACAAAATCAAAATCTATTTACTATTTATTTTTGCTATTTCGGACATTTAAAACCACTCGTGAAATGGTTGATATTCAGAGCGCATCTGGACGAGTATATCTGTACTCTTACTTAAATTCCAATTCAAGTTTTCCTGAGTTTCGTCCTCCTTTTGAAATAACTTACTGAATTCTCATGGTATTGCATTTTCATGAGTAACTTTCTCAGGTTCCTGTTTGTTGCCCATAATTCGTAGACGAAGTAAACTTTGCTCCATTTCATTGTTAATCGCTTAAGTGTGGCACTACTTTTCCAATACTTTCATCTAATTAATAGTACGATAGGGTGTGCAAATATGATGTTCTTGATTTCTCTTTATCTTCTTAATTTCATTATATACATTATTTCTAGGCTTGATAAACTCGTACAGTTCTTCAATTATTCTACCAAGTCTAGTCAGAGTTACTTTTTTGCTTTTATTTAAGTTATCTTCCATTGCATTTTAGGAATTTTAACAACAATCTTCGGTTAGCACTCAGTTACCACTGACAGGAACGTGGCTTAGTCAGCAGGAGTATACAACCCATTGGTCGGTACAATTAACTGTCGCTCTTAGGGTTTTCACCATACGAGTATAGCCACTACTATCATCGAATAGTAGATACTCTACCTATTCAAATTAGCATAGCTCATATACCTTTAGAAAGGATTAGGTCAACAAAACAACATTCTCGAAAATTCATTATTAATTTGGTGTGGACCGTTAATTGAGTGTGAAAAATAGGTTCCGTAAAAAGCTTCACTCGGCCAAAAACACCTTAACACCACGATATAGCGTTATTTTCAATTATTCCTCAATTATCGTGCTGCATATCCTTTACAATTTTGTTATTACCGCTTCAGTTTACAAATTCACCGTTATGTCAATCCCATTACTTTGACAGTATCAAATTATTATGATTTTGGCAACAAAAAGGCCGAGATATCTTAATACTCAAAACTACTATTGTGGCGCTGGAAGCAGTTAATTATAGGGTTTGGAATCAAGAAACAATCTTATTATCAGCACTTTCACCAAAATAATGCCTGCCGAATGTCCGTCTCTATTGGCCTTACACATGCGGACTCTTTTGATTACATTTTTCGTCACCTTTTCACACATTTCACCCTGCATCTTGTATAATTTTTTTCGAATGTTCCTTTTAAGTTGTTCAATATTATTTGGTTTATTTGCATAAAACTTACTTTTAGGATAACCCAATAAAAATAAGTCGGGAGCAGTTAAATTTCGAAATTAACTGTTGTGGAAACATTTCTCGTAACAATTCCATGGTTTCTCTAGCAGTATGGCAAGTGGTACCATCCTACTGGAACCACTTGTTCACCAAACCATTGGCATGCAATTCTGGTCTAAAAATGTTCTTTATCATATCACGATAACGTTCGCCAGTGACTGTAACAGCTGAATCTTTTGAATTTTCATAAAAATATGGTCCAATGATCCCTCAAGACTAAATTGCACTACATACCGTCACTTTCAAGCGATGTAATGGTGATTAATAAATTATTTATAGATTACTTACTGTCCAGAACGGGCTGTTTTGTTTAATTACATGTCCACTTAAGTGAAAATGAGCTTCGTCACTCATAAGCAATTTTTCAAAAAAAAATCGTGTCTGATTGATGTCGTTGGATTATACTGTACACTGTCACGTACAGCAGCAATATTTTCTGGATTATGCCTATACGTTGTTGCACACACTTTAGTTTATTTGCCACAGTCCCTCTTTCTTTAAATTCTTTGATAATCTAGTAAATTGTAAGCTTTGAAGGCATCATATTCTTTCCGAAACTTAACTTCCAAAGTCTGAACTGTCAATATTAATAATCGCCTAAATGGCGGCAAATAAATTATAAAACTTCCGAATGAACACCCTGTATTTTTGTTGCCTCAATCTGAAGCCTTTTTAGAAAATATATTTCACTGCAAATAAAAATATATCTAGTCATTCAGAATAATTACATTTAATATTTTTCAAAATTCTTTATGAAGAGTAAATCATTTAGTTTTATTAGTTTATCCAGAGAATTATATTATATTCACTTATACATATACAATTTTATAGCATTGAGAACAAACTACACGAATTTGTATAGAAACGTGAAGTTTGTCCTGGTGCCAACTTCACGTTTGTCCTGGTGCCAGCTGGGGTACGTCGTACAGGAAGACACCAACATCGCTGTGCAGGCGGAATAATCCCTTCATGGGATATGGAAGAGAGACAGAGAGACAGAGAGAGAGAGAGAGAGAGAGAGAGAGAGAGAGAGAGAGAGAGAGAGAGAGAGAGAGAGAGAAAGAGAGAGACGCCCTGCTGGCATTGTTGAGATATATTGATGAAAGAAGCAAAAGTTAATGAAACTACCGAAGTAGTGCATGTACTGACGACTTCTGGCGAGAATTCTGCTCTTCGTCTTTTTCTATGTTTTTTCTTTTGTTTATGCATTATCAGTTTCTCTTGAAATGTTCTCATTATCTGTATGGAACTCAGCGTTAATACATGGAATTCTACAGTTTTTATTATAACTAGTAAGAGGACATTCCAAAACTTCAATCAGTCTATTGGATTAGCCAACTGTGCAGTTGGGGTAATGCCTGGAATAAAAGTCCCTTTTTGTTGTGAACCCATTCTATTAAGGACTAGTTATTAAAGCGGCTACTAACCTAACCAGTTGATTGAATTTATAGTGATTTAGTGGTGAGAACATCATTTGATAGGTACTCGGTGTACGGAATTGAAATTTTAAAGTACCTTACCTAATCAAAAATTTTCTTTGACATTAGAGTATGAATTATATGATCTAGATAGAAGCTTTTTAATCGTACAATAAAATATCAAAACTTTTAATTTATGAATTTTAAATTTATTGAGACATAAATTTATCTTATTAAGGTAAATCAAAAATATGTTTTCCAGAGACGCCTAAAAGTATGCTACAAGTTATCCATATCTTGAGCTAATAAACTAAACATCGGAAAAACCCGTTTTATGATTTAAAATTCGTGTACTTTCCAAAGTACGTAAGTTGTAAAAACAGAATTTTACGACAAAAAGTTTTCTTACTTGACTAAAAAACTGAAATATACGTTAAGTAAACTTAATCTGGTATGCTGTAATCAGAAAATTGTTTAATATTTACTTCACTCTAATCCGATTTCATCTACATGCTTATGATGAATTTAATATTCTAGCAGTGTAAGGATTTTGTGCACCTCACCCCATTTTTGAAATGACATATTATATGTATTTTGTGTATTTAGTCTTTAGTTAATGACCCTTGAAATTAGAATAATCTATATTAATGGTGTAGTATGTTACATTCACCCTTATTGTGATATCGCACTATTCTACGAGTGTATTGATTTTACTATCCTTGTTATATATGTATGTATGTAAAGTAAACAAACTCATAACATTGTACATAGGAGTCAAAATTACAATAGCAAGGTGGGTGACATTCCGTACAAAAAACTCAATAAAATTATTGTTGCGACTAAAACATTTCTACACACACACACACACACCCAGCGCCATTTTTATTCTCGTATAGATATTTGCACCCCTCGAGTGAAATTATTTTTGTAATGATTACTGCACAACTATAGGTGTCAGCATATCGATTCGCATGACTATAACCCATTTCTATATTATGTAGTACACATTTCATGACTCATCCTGTTCGAATCCCTTTTCACATAAAAATATATAAAAACCAAACTTAATTAATTAAATAAAAACTATATACAAACTTTCCCAAATAAATTCGACTTTTATTGTACAAAAAAATCTAAAATTCCCATTTCACACTTGAAAGTCCTCATTTCATCACTCTTGAACAATTATTTTTCCGTACTCTCATTGTACGTACGGAAGCTCATGTATATATAGTAAGTGCGGAAAATATTCAACTTGTCTCTCGTCTTGTGACGTGATTTTGACATTTTAATTTAGAACAGACGTGAGGGGGGACAACAGAGACAAAAATAAAATAAATCTTTAAGGTGTGGATAAGAACGATGTTTTCTATCAAATTCTAATTATTACCTCAATTTAATTTTTCGTTGTTGTTGCTGTACGATACCCCTCGAGACGAAATGTTTCTGTGAATGTTATATCCGACTATTTCTTGTATAATATCCTAGTTAGGTCCCCTAAGGGATTATCATTATTATTACTATTATTCTTATTATATTATTGTTGTTTGGAATGAAAATGCGATGAAAATTTGTAAATTAATTTTCGCTTGGCGGTCTTTTATTTTGTGTATAAGACGCGCAAAGTGTTTTCAGTTAAATATTTGCACATAGGATGAGAAAGTGGTGGGGATCTGAAGCGCGTACAATGATTGTTGATTTTTTATGGTTATTTTTTGTACGTATCTTGATGCCCTGTGTAAAACACAGCCAACAAATGGGTTTGTTTAGATTAGGAACCATCGGCGAGGAAAAATGAAATAAAATTTACACTTAGCTGGATATCAGTCGATGAAAACTTTTTAACATAAAATGGGAGTGAACGATTCGGTTGCGATTCATGTATACATATTATACTCGTAGATTAGCTTTTTTGGCTGCAGGCGAAACAGCATTTCCAAAAGACAGGGGCGCATTCAAAACAAACTTATTAAAATCGCAACTGGTTTATCAAAATGTGTGATTCATAAATACCGTCAATATCAATTTAGAGTCAATTATCAAAATCTGAAGAGCACAAAATTCAATTTAGAAAAAATAATTTAAAATGTATTTTCGGGGGAGCCTTTAATACTTTTATATTAACCTTTAACATGCAAATGAAATAAAGATATTAAATTTATATGAATATATTACACTATCTATAACGGAAACAAAAGTATGGGATTCGTGGCACCCCTCCACTTTAAGGAAGTTTGTTTTCGTTATTATTCGAAAGTGCATGTTGAAAAATTGATGAATACCCAAAAGTTTTTAATTTAAATAAAAAGGAAATCAATCACATTGTGTATATATATATAGGACGAACCCCTTTTAGCTTTGTGTGTGTGTGTGTATATGTGTTGTTACCATTATAAGAAATAAAAATCGGGGCCAAATGGGAAAATTGAAAAAATTACGGTAAAGATAACTGAAAAATTGCAGTATTTATGTACGATATGAGTTATGAAAGTACGTGATTTAATAACGGGGAGGAACGTACGTTCATTTTCAATATAAGCTTTGATGGCAAATTTCCGCATTGCAAAATTGGTACATCGAGCAATTGTAATTGGATATTTTAATATGAATGGTGTTTTAATGAATAGGCGCGGAGCCATGCATTACACGGTTTTGTACCGATCCAAATAAATTTGTTCTTTTACAACAGACGCATTCTTCGGCAATAAATGTACGTAATCTTTGAATAATTCCTCAACATTGTAACACCCTCTTAATATATCTATGTATAATAGAATATGTCGATCCCTTCAAAACATCTCATCACACTAGGCCGCCTATAAATTAAACGCATAAATCATCTGATTAATGGTTTCAAACTTAAATCGTAACTAATCCTAATGAAACAACATAATAACAACCATTGTGCATTCGGTTACCCTGCCCGTGTGCTGCTGTGGATAATATTTAGGGGTGGCTGGTTACTTTTTGTTCGGGAATATATTAATATAAAAAACATATATTCACCCAGATGATTCCAATCACTAATTTTGATTAAAAATTTTGTTTTTAAAAAACATTTCTTATCTCCCAAAGGTTCAATTGTTATCACATACAAGTATATTTCTTAGAAATTGAACTTAACGCATGTACACAATAATCATTTTGTAGGATTGTTGTAGTTTTAAGTTTAGATATATTTGTATCGTATACCCGGCTACAACCCTAAAATTAAAATAGTTTTACTTTAGTTTAACTGTTATGATAATTTTTTTTAGGTTTCTGCTCCCTTGTTGTATACATGAGCGACACACAATTTGCCCTTTTTTTATACAACTACAATAGAATTTTACTTTTATTGGGAAGCAAGTATATGTTTTTGTTGGTTTTTCTGTAATTTTCCGTTTTGTAATTGCTGAATAAAGCACACATTTATATGAGAAGAGGAAAATTATGTTTTACTTTGGGATTTTAATAGGTTTTGATTAGGATGTGAATTGTTAAAGTGCTTTTTCCTTTTTATCGCACTCGTTGACTGTTATCAATCGATTTGAAATTTAATTTTTGGGGTATCATGAATACGGGAAATGTAAGGATAATACCAAAATCGACCTATTAAAGGTTTGGAATTTTTATCGCAACATTTTATGTTGACGCTATATTGTCGCAAATAGAGAGTAAGTCCACATTATCGACGAAATTACACGCTTGAATTTAATTAAAATTGATATATGATTTATCCTTTTGGTAAGACATAATTTCAAATCCTTGATTTTATCGGTTTCTAGAGATGTTTTAAAACTATGAGCTCTTGAATGAAAAGGCACTCATTCCGTATTAACAGATATTTTCTAAATACACAATAAAAGCCAAAGTTAGTTTATTAGTCACTCAAGAGAAAAGGGGCATAAAAACTTGGTTATGGCTTTAGAAAGTTTTAAAAATTCTGGTGCTAGTAAGGAACTCTCTATATAAACCGTTCAGATCATATTCTATGCAGTAACATAGTCAAATTTGAGTTAAAAAAATTTTTCCATGTGGATTTTGTTTTCAAAAGATATGTATAAAAATGACCGATCTTAAATGTTGTGCCGTCGAATCTAGAAATATCTACAGATTGTAGCTAACATTTTTGAAAAGGTGTAAAGCATATACTCGTACCTATTTCCAAGATTTAAGTAAAACTGACGGGTTTCAAAAAATATTCCAGCCAATTCTGGAGCTATCCACGAGGTGTTAACAACATTTTTATATAAATCATCCAATCTACTGAGTATAGCGAATTGGATATTTTGATGAATGATGATTTCAAGTTTTATAACGGGCCAGCTAAATACATTCGAAGAATAAGAAACCCTTAACGCCTTTTATTAATTTTATACACATTTTAACGATTTCATAATTTTTGCCTATCTAAATTTTTTTTTTACCGCGGATGCTATAGAGATATAATTTATAGGTAGCTCAAAAGATTTTCTAATCGATTATAAATTATATTTAATTTCTAATTAACTTTGCTGTGTGTTTGACAATTTGAAACATTTCAAGAAATTTGAATAATTTCAAAGTGTTGTACCGTCAATTCTCGAAATGGTCATGGGTTATGGCCTATTATTTCCAGTAACTCGACCAGTACACTAAAATTGTAATGAACGTTACTCGATTCTGATGAACATAGGGATGTCCATTCGAATAGATTACACAATATTCTACCGTTATAGTGATTGGCATTCGATTATAATCAACTCATGTTTTCATTTGTACTGACTGCCATTACCAGAGATGTTCACGGAACCACGTCTACATTTTTCGACAGCTTATAATTCTAGTTATGGATCAATTATAATGAGCCTTATACTCAAGCTTAGTGATTTTATTTCCTTCTACAAGATCTTAGCAACTTCTTCAATTCGATTTTAAATTGACACTCCCAAACAAGCGACGAACCCGTTTAAGCCGATTTATTTAAATATCTAGAAAATTATAGATGTTGTAGGTAATCCGACTAATATTAAGGAATGGTTAGGTTAATTGTGATATTGCAGGGGTTTACGATTTTTAAAGAATTTAGAAATTTCTATGGGACGTATTTTACAAATGTTTACTAATACTCCTGGTGAAGTCCTGAAGATGTGGTAAATTTATAAATTTTTCGATTATTCTATCACAGATTGATGTAGTGTGCACATATTTATATTTCCTGTTGCTGCCTCTGCAGTATCGACAATATTATGTAAAGTGTACTTTCTGCTATCGTCTTTTGCCATTTTCAGTATTTGTTTAGCTACCACATTTTATTGTGACATTTCTGCTGGCGGCGTGCCTCAATTTTCTTTCAAATTTCAACTGTAATCTATGGTTTCACTGTGGAAATTCTTTGTAGCCATGCATATCGATAGCAATCTTGTCATATGCTTTTACTATTGATTCCCATCTCTGATCGGTAGTGCCGATTCCGTCATTTAATAGATTGAGTTGGTGCGTTTCATTGAATGTATTTCTTGTGTCACTATTTTTCAATCAATGTTGAATTTCCTCCTAGTTTAATTTAAGCCTGGATAGAGGAATCTTTCCAGATGTATTTAAACTAGCTCTGGTTATACCGCATTTTTATAAGCGGAGATGAGTTGAAGCTTAATAACTATAGGCACATAGCTCTTTCTGTACTTTTTCTAAACTATTTGAGAAAATGGTGAAGCGCAGACTACTCAATTATCTCGATAAGATTAAATTTCTAAACGAGAAACAATTCGGTTTCACAGCGGGAAAATCTATTGAGGAGGCATTGTTACACTTTCTAAGTAATTAATATTTGGCTATAAACAAGTCTCAAAATCCTACTGCTTTATTTCTAGATATATCTAAAGCATTCGATAGTGTTGATCACGACATTCTGCTTACGAAATTGAAGTTCATAGGGGTGAGAGGCGTCATACTAGATTGGTTTGGTAGTTATCTTAAAAATCGTCCGGACCCAGGTAACTTGAGTTGTGGTGTTCCCTAGGGCTTTGTGCTGGACCACAACGTTCGCCGACGGCCTGGCGTTGAGTTATCAATTTGATTGCAATTCATCAGAATACTTGCATTGCAAAGTGATTTATCAAAACTTACTAAATGGTTCTATTATCATCGGTTGGCTGTAAGCAATCAATCTATAGTTAGGAATTTTTCACGACCTAACGAAGGAATTGTCCCAAATACATACACGTTTCATAGCTACTTATGCAACAAGAATCCCTCTCTTCAGTGCTTTCAACTTCTAGGTGTGAATGAGTTTCAATACTTAGGCCTAATTGTTGACTCGCAGTTAAATTGGGATTCTCACCTTTATAAAATCATGAAAAGCGTTATCGCTGCTGTTTATAAATTTTACAATCTGAAACCGTTCTGCAAGAAAACTCTATCATGCCCTGGTTGCATCGATAATTATGTATGGCATCTCTAGTTAGGGCGGGATTTAATTTTCACATATTGAAGATCTCTATATTGCACAGAAACGGATTGTTAAATTAATTTATAACCGTTCTGTAAGGACCAGCACAGTTCCACGTTTCCGTGAGCTCAGACTTCTACTATTAAGATATTTATACGTTTTTAAAGTGTTGAAAATGTTTTTTATTCGCAGTCATAGTTTTCACGATCGTGTAATACGTAAAGATGTTTGGATTCCTCGTGTTATAAGATGAGGAATCCAAACATCTTTGCTGGTGTTCGATACAATAATGAAAAATGACAATAACTGGTTTCATATGTTACCAAAGCATTTAAGACTTCTCACAATAGAGCGCAAATACCAATTCGAACGTGAATTACGAATTTGTCTGTCTAGAAAATTTTTAACTACAGCTCTGCATATTTTTTTTTTTAAATATTATTTAAGCTTGTAAATTTCCAATATTAATGTTTTAATAATTGCCAATAACTCCATTTCTTTTGTTTAGCAATAGATACTAGAAGATAAGAATTAATTTGTATTACTTGCTTAATTTAATTGTGCTCCAACCCAGGTATTTCCTTACCTAGGGGCTTTACTTTATTTCTACCTATGTATTTTATTGTATTTTGTAACCTTACATTTATAATTTTGATTGAAATAAAGATAATAATAATAACTAGCTGACCTGTGACTGAATAATCAGTCACGTGAATATATTTTATTCAATTTTTAGTTAAGAAATGATTAGGTAAATTTTTAAGATGTAAATTTGGTGCACTTTTATCAGAAATAAAGTAAATTCATATACGCGGTTAATTTTTAAATCTTAAACGGCAAGCACGCGCTCAAATGCACACAGTATGACTTACGTGCCAAGTTAAATATTCATATCTGAAACGGGAAGCGTGCGCTCGGGATCACATGACCATTTACGCGCCCAAACCAAATATTCAAATCTCAAACAGAAAGCGCGTGCTCGGGATCACATGATCACTTACGCACCCAAACCAAATATTCAAATCTTAAACGGGAATCGCACACTTCCTAATAATAATAATAATAATAATAATAATCTTGGAAAGTTTCTGAAACCACCTGAGGTACTCGTTTCGAGTACTTCCCTGTGGAATTTTTTCGATTTGTCTAGAATACACACAGAGCAATATTTATGTCGACCTATCTTGAAAAAAATCTAACGGATCGGATCATGTTTAGGGGCCATTTTAGGGTTGAGTAGATAATAATAAATTTTCTCCAATTACTTTTTTTGTGACATTTCAGGGCTGCTTATTTCAACTACTAGCACAATTTTGTTGTCATTTCGGTTCTAGCAATCTCCATTGTTTTTTCATCTGACAACACTGAGGTCTAGTATTTCATTACATCACCGGTTCATTTCTTTCTAAACGTGTGTTTTTTTGGATATTTGCGTTAAAGTTCTGATGTTCTAATTCATACCAGGATACGAAAGGGTGGTGTAAGCAATATTTTATTGTAGTATTCGTTTCTTTAATCATTCGGTACCGGGTTAATGGATTTCAAGAAATATATTCCATTCGTTACAAATAAAGAAGCCGTGTCACATGAATCAATTCGTACCATTGTACATGATTGTTTGGGCATGAAACGGGTTGCCATTCGGCTAGCTCCGAAAGACTTGAATTTTCTTCAAAAACTCAATTGTGTATAAACACCACTTAAGACATGCTAGAGCGAGTCAGTTCCAATCCCACATTCGTAAAACGCATTTTAACTGAAGATGAGGCAAGGGATTGCGGGTTTGACATGCAATCTAGGCCATCCAACTGAACCGAAACCGAAAAAACCGCATCAAAGTCGATCAAAATTCAACGTAATGTTGACTGTTTTCTTTGATTATCGCGGTGTTGTGCACTAGGAACTCTTGTCAGAGAGTCAGTCGGTTAATAAAGAGTATTATCTGGACGTTATACGGCGTGCGGCTTTTGAAAGAGCAAATTCGTCGAAAAAGGCCAGGTTTGTGGAAAGATAACTCATGGATTTTGCTCCACGACAATGCACAATCTGACAAGGCCATCATTGTGAGCAAATTTCTGGTCAAAACTCAACAAATATCATCAACTACCATATTTACCTGATATAGTTCCGGCTGACTTTTTTCTCTTCTTCTTTCTCTTTTCTTAAAAATCGAGAAAGACACTTGAGATGAACTGATAAAATAGAGAACTGTAAACATAATAAATGACAGATCGCGCTCAAACGTCACGTCAAGAAAGAGGACAGTTATGCCAACCTAGTGACAACAAATTTTTATAATCCGTCTAAGCGGACTAAAATTCCCGGTACCCTCTTGACAGAGTGTATTATGTAGAAATATCGAGATTTTTTTCTCGATATTTCTACACAACCTTGAGTAGAAATTGAGATTACAGTTGAGGTTTTTAAAATGATTACAAAAAAAATTTACTAGCAAGTGAAAATGTTAAAATTCAAACTAGAATTAAAATATTATGTTATGTTACACCTATAGAAAATAAAACTTCGCAGGAATAAACCCAAGGTCCTGAACCCACCTGAATCACAATCACCGCGAATGCCGTTAATGGCCATGCCAATTTGAGTAAAATAAACATCACCAAGAAGATCAAAATTCGTAGTAAGAAACCCGAAGTCGTGCATTATCTGAATTACGATTTACGGGAGTGGCATTAAATGATCATCCATATTTACATAAATGAAATCAGTTCTACCCAACCTTAAATTGTGTATCGAGAGCAATATTTTGGTTTTGTTAACCCTTTTAATTGCCTATTTCACACCAATTAGTTATTTATCTGTAGTTACCTTCAAAATACCGAATTCTAAAATCAACCGTATTTTAAATCTACCCCTCACGGACTACTTTTTATTGTATTGTTAATAATTGTTTGGTTTAAGTTAAATTTGGATGCCATTAAGGGCTATTCTCGGAGGTCGTGATTCAGATCTAGCTATTACATCAAGTTGGTCCTTGAGCCAACTATGTAATTAAAACCATCTAGTGCTAAAATTGCACGGTTTCGGTTTTTTTTGCTATGAATTCTGAAATTTGTAATTTTTACTCAAATTGGGATGGTCGTTTTCGGTTATTCCCTGAGATGGTGATTGACATCTGATAATGCACAACTTCGCGTTTCTTGCTACGAATTTTGATCTTGTTTTAGGTGCAGAATGTTGCTTTATGTTGTATAATGTTCCTATGTGTTCCTTGATGTGGTGTCATGTGTGCCCCGTTGCATTGTGATATTGTACCATGATATTGTATCACGTAATATTGCAGCATGTTGTGCGATTTTGTATCATGGTATTTCGAGTTTGGTCTTGTGTTTTGCGTTAAATCTGGCATTACATTCCATCATATTGCGGAATGATGCGCCATAATGTGTTTGTTGCTTTACGATGACGTACTGTATGCTGGTTGCTGGACTAATTTATTTAATTTTTCTTCCGCTATCGCGATTTTAGTTAAAGTTGGTGAAGAAGAAATTTCAAATGTCAGGCATCGATTTCAATGGGTGCTAATTTCGGAAAAATTCGTTTAGAGGTCCTTCGGGAGCCCATTTTAGAAATTTATTTCGGCCCGAACGATTTTGACAAAATTTATGTTGATAATGGTTTTCTAATGCCAAGAACCAATTGTGATAAATCATAATTTTGAGAAATATCAGGAAGGGTTGTTTGGATCGAACGATTTTTATAAGAATGGGTGAGGGGTTTTCGAATGCTTAGAATCAATAATGATGAGTTCTAGGTTAGGTTATATTAGGTTTCAGTGCCTGCCATCGCACACTTAGGCCAGTTATGGCCCATTGTGATACCACAGGATCCGACATCATCAAACTCCTTAAACCCATTTAGTGCTATTAATATAGCGTAAAAGATCTCGCACATTGCAGCTTTCGAGATCAGAGAGGCTGTCCATGGTGTATTTGCCCAAGGGACCATGTCTTCTGACAGCTAGCGCAGGGCATGAGCATAGAAAGTGAACAAGAGTCTCCTCCTCCTCCTCCTCGTCTCTGCAGCTTCTGCAGAAATCATAATCTAGACCCAGCCTTCTCGCATGATCTCCGAAAAGGCAGTGTCCGGTAAGTACCCTTACAATTCTACCTAAATCACGCTTCCCTAGTGTGATTAAGATCTTAGAGCGCTTCAAGTTCAGCACAGGCCATACTTGCTTCGCTATCCTACCGGTTGGACTCTCATGCCACCTAGCATTCGCCAAGGCAACTGCTTTCCTATGGCTTGCCGTTTTCAGCATAGACATAGGTCTCCCTAAACATTCTCTCCCTGATTCCAGTTGGAGGGTTGTACCGTACCTTGCTAACTCGTCTGCCCTGCAATTCCCCTCAACGTCAGAGTGACCCGGAACCCAGACCAACTGATGATGAGTTCTAAATTCTGGAAAAATTTGTTTCGGTGGTTCTCTGAAAGATTTTAATAAAAAAAATAAAAGAGGAGATTTTCGAATGTCAGAAAACCACTGCATTTGCTCATGATTTTACGAAATCTGTTTAGCGGTGATCCGGCCTAGATCTAACTGTTTTTTTAAAACGGCAAGCTCATACTCAAGAATCTTAAATACATGTCTCGTGTACTGAGACAACTACATTTATTGGTACGTATTTCCTTAATTTAATTTGCTTTTGTAATACAAACCTTTTACTTAATTTTATAAAGTTATGACGGATTTCAAATTTCTCCACTAGAATCCGTATAACTATGTGCAACATTACACCCCCTTTTATCGAAATGAAAATGGGCATTTGAAAACAATATTCCGCAATTTTCAGAGCGATAGCTTACTAGAAAGTGGGTTAAAATTTAAAAGCATAAGATTTGTAATGAAGAACATCAACAACACTGGAGAGACCGGTGTGAAGTTTTCAGAGCCCGTGAAGTTTCTAACAAAAAATAACACGTATACGTATACGATTCCAATTGGGAAACATGGCGGAGCCATAATTCTTATTGGATTTTGATAGATTCCAATAGCCGCCATATTGAATTGTTTTAGTGTTGGTGAATTGCACTGTTAATATTTATAAATGCAAATTAGTAAAAATTTTATTAAAAATTATTATCATATTAAATAAATTCAAAATTCACAAAATAAAATAGAAAAAGGATAATAAATAAAAGATATTAAAGAAATATTTAAATAACTTAAAAAAATTGTTATTGGCCCAGATTGATAAATAAATAAATTGCTATTAACAAGGTTGCATTTTCTCCGCTTGGGAAAACCTTATACCGGAAAATGTTTTTTAAAAATAGGCCAATTCAACCTATATAGTGGTGTCTTGCCCTAATCTCTGGAAGTGGCTTGTTATTGGCCCAGATTGATAAATACTCGAAATTTACGGTGGAAAATTGCTATTAACAAGGTTGCATTTTCTCCGCTTGGGAAAACCTTATACCGGAAAATGTTCTTTAGAGATAGGCCAATTGGACCTATACAGTGGTGTCTTGCCCTAATCTCTGAAAGTGGCTTGTTATTGGCCCAGATTGATAAATACTCAATATTTACGGTGGAAAATTGCTATTAACAAGGTTGCATTTTCTCCGCTTGGGAAAACCTTATACCGGAAAATGTTCTTTAGAGATAGGCCAATTCAACCTATATAGTGGTGTCTTGCCCTAATCTCTGGAAGTGGCTTGTTATTGGCCCAGATTGATAAATACTCAAAATTTACGGTGGAAAATTGCTATTAACAAGGTTGCATTTTCTCCGCTTGGGAAAACCTTATACCGGAAAGTGTCCTTTAGAGATAGGCCAATTCGACCTATACATTGGTGTCTTGCCCTAATCTCTGGAAGTAGCTTGTTATTGGCCCAGATTGATAAAATACAAAGTATTTTGATCGAGAAATTTCAATAAACAATTCTGATATTTTTCTGTTATAGCTTTTACTTTTATTTATTTGTTAACTAATTCTCACTTGATTTTTATTTGTTTTTTCTTATCTGTTTTAATAATCATTGCATTTCAATAATATTTTGTATTTTTGAATAAATTATATTTAAGAAAATTTAATTTTAAAATATCTTCATTCGGAAAATAATTTTACAGTGTAATAAATCTCACTCAATTTTTTCTAATAAGAATTTAATATTGAGTGTTACCAACACATATATAATTTGGCTTTTTTGTTATTTTTTGTTAGAAACTTCACACCGGTAGTTTTCAACATTTATCAAAAGTGTAGCTACACAAATTAACAAAAAACAACAAGTGTAGAATTACATAAAAAAATTGTGGCAGGGTTGAAATTGATATAATTTTCACTAAATATAATCTAATCTAATCCGCGGCATACCACTGCGACCTTTGGGGATTTTTTTTTTGTTTAGTGTAAATGGAAATAATAAGATAAAAAGTCTAAACCGGGTCTTGTGGGTGTTTAAGGGCCATCAATACTTAGTTCTAGAGATGACACCACAAATCTGTGTATACTGGCATTTCGGGGACACTCCCTTCAATCTTTAGTGATATACGGCATATCTCTGCGACCTTCGGTTTTTTTTTTTTTGTTTAGTGTAAATGGAAATAATAATATAATAAGTGTAAACCGGGTCTTGTGGGTGTTTAAGGGCCATCAACACTAAATATGCCGCATACCACTAAACATTGAAGGGAGTGTCCCCGAAATGCCAGTATACTCAGATTTGTGGTGTCATCTCTAGAATTTAGTGTTGATGGCCCTTAAACACCCACAAGACCCGGTTTACACTTTTTATCTTATTATTTCCATTTACACTAAACAAAAAAAATTCCCCGAAGGTCGCAGTGATATGCCGCGGATTAGATTAGATTATATTTAGTGAAAATTATATCAATTTCAACCCTGCCACAATTTTTTTATGTAGTTCTACACTTTTTGTTAAATTGAGTATCTACATTTTTGTTTTTTGTTAGTTTGTGTAGCTTCACTTTTGGTAAATGTTGAAAACTTCACACCGGTGTGGAGAACTCAAGAAAAATATGTAAAACTGACAATTTCCTAACCATTTCGTAATTCTGAAATTTAATAGAGTTTCGCAGCCAACCTAACTGTCATACCTCGTATATGTTTATAAAATCTATTAAACCCATTGTTGTCTTGTAGTTATCGACTTGCAGTGTGGCATATTTAAGAAGTATGTTTAAATAGAACGAGTTCATATTTACTATTATCATTTGGATTTGAACGGTTATTTTCTACTATAAAATGGTGTCAAGTCATCAACATTTTCTCTTACGTGATTTCGGTAATAGCATTTGCAACTCAAATGAATAGTAATAGGTAACAAAGCATGGCTTTTCTTAGGAGTAAATTGTTCTTGACTGCCTTTACAGGATTCAAGCTTAGGGTTTGCCATTTTTGTTTATACGTGGTACAAGAGAAAATATTGGTAATCGAATTCACCCCACTAATTATGAAATACTTTTACAAAATTATTAATGGAATGTGTTATATCCTATACCTCGCTGTTGTGGTTGGCATGTATATTTCTAACTTATCAAATCATATCACTTAAGTCCATTTGAAAAGGAAGGAAATTGTAATATTATGTATTCATTATATGTATTCCAACATTTCTGGCAAACAAACCACCGTTCAAAGAACGATGAATATATGCTAATGGATGTATGTAAGGGAATTCTCCTAAAACTCCAACAGATATTTTGAACTGCAGAATACTTTAACTAAAATTGCATGCGCCTTCACATTAATATACGAACAAAACACATGCGACTTGATTTGCACACGCCCACCTATCCAGAAACCCCGTATAATTTATCGAGCAAACAACTTGGCACCCTTCATACATATACATATACAAAAACATTTCAATGCATTAAACATAATTTCGGGTAACATAACCGTATTAATTGCGCTATGTTTTCGAAAACCTCGCTATCAAAATCCTAATAAATTTCAAAGTTTCACAATTTATCGATATAATAAAACAACAATTGACACGAAACCGTGTCCTGTAGGAAAAATTGTATCCACCCCCAACATCGACCATAAATTACATCATATTTCATTTCAAAACAATATAAATGACCATCAAACGATGGCGATCTTTGGTGAAAATCTAAAAAGATTTTCTTGATATAGCAACGTATCTCGCCCCCCCGGAAAAAATATTTAGCTTGTCTTGTATAATATATCAACGGGAACAGTAGTAGTTTATTCCCGATTATGTATGCTACGTAGGCATAGTAATATATCAGTGTCACCAGAGGTTTGGACAATAAAAAATTAAATATATAAATTTCACCCTCGCTGTTTTTTATTTTAAATTACCCCCAATTTACCTCTATTCCACACTATTTTCCTAAATTATCATCCCTTTAATCAACAACTACAGGATATACCGTATACCCTTACAGCGCTAATCATATATTGAAATTTAGCTTGGTGCATGTGTGTGTGTGTGTGTGTAACTTGCTGTAATTATTAGTTTAGTGAGACACTAATTGCACACACAATATTTAGTTTTAAATTAATATTCGAAACAACAACAACAACAACGTACTACGTAATTTACAATAGAGCTTTAGTGTGAACTCACTTAAAACTCTTGGTATAAGAATATACCTAAGTAGTTGATTGTTGAAATATGATATTAAACTTTTTCAATTTCATAAAGTTTTCCAGTAAATTTCCACTTCATATATGTGAAATAAAAATTTTAGTCTCGTATTTACCACGAGACCATAAGAACTTGAAATTGATTTTCAATTCGATCGGAAAACTAATATTTTTCTGTACGGGCAGAGCACCAACAACAATAGAGGTGAAAAAAGCTTCTATTGTTCTGCATATACGATGATGTCGGGCCATTATCATATCTGTACATGCATACCACATTGAACTTGAACAAAAAACCTTCATTAACTTTTTTTTTTACGAAATTAAATTTCATTGAAGCTGTCGTCGACAACGTCGTGCTCATCGTCTTGTTGAAATATTTTATTTGTTTTAATGGAATTCTTAAGAATAAGATAAAATTACTTACTTGACCGTAATGTATATACGAGTATGTACAAGAAGAGTGGTTTTGATGTACTTACAAAAATACATGTAACTTAGAAGACAAGAAACTTGGTCACCCGTGGGTATTTCACAGTTGGTGTATTCTGAAGATTTATAAGGAAAATAAAATTTAGAAATATTTGGTATAGAAAAAATTTTAACCTTTCAGTGACGCATATGTATACTAATAAAATTATATTATTTGACTAATGGACTTAGCCAGAGCATTTAGAAGTTGGCCACAAATAAATAATAAACTATTAATAAACTTCGAGGGCGTAGTACAACTTTGACTGACCACATAGGAATAGCATTTTTTAAATTTAAAATGGAAGGAAGCAAAATCATCCTCTCGGCATGCCGGTATGCCTCATGCAGCAGCAGTGTACAAATTATAGCAGCCCTGAAACTCTAGAACTCAATGAACTTATCATACATTCAACTAAATATAATCTTATCATGTAACCTCATTGAGGTGGCCAAAACTCTACATGGGATGAACCCGAATTTGGCCGATGAAGCTCAATTGGGCTTCAAGAGATTTCGTGTGGTAAGCTAAGCTTTCTAGGAAAAAACTTTTATCCCTCCAGTTACCTTCGACACAATAAAGATACAAGCACAAAAATATCAATGCGATGAATCTGAAAATAGTTCACAGTGATATAGATATGAAAAACTATATGAAACGTGGTTTTTGTAAGTTTATTATTATTTTTATATTGCTCTAAAATATAAACAATATACATTTCTTTATAATTAATATTAAAATTTTCAAAATGAAAAAGATGTCTTGGATAGATCAGAAGCAAGCTTCATTTTTTGTCATGGTGGAGTTTTCTGTACTTTCTCTAGTCGCAACATGACAATCTAGTAAGGGGTCTTAATCTAATAACTTGATTTGCAATAATAACAACTGCAATGACAACGATCATGTCTAGATTGGTTCCAAGACAATTAATTGAAAAATAATTCATCAAAAATGACAATTCATCCAAAACGACATTTCACAGAAAACGCTAATTCAGTTAAACGAAAGGAAAGATGGTAGAAAAACCTAACCGTTCGATGAAAGTAACTCCAACTATTATCGAATTTCTTATACAGTTTGTGTAATTTAAATAGAAATGCTTATAAAGTGACCATTAACAAGGGTGCACAGATTGAGACAGTCGGAACTCACTTTGAAAGTACAGGGTGGGCCATAAGTCTCTTAACATTGTAGTTTTGATATAATTTTTTTATTTTTTATTGAAAATGAATCATTTTGATTACAAAAGATAGTTTTAATTATAAAGAGTTTAAAACCAAATTAAATATTAAAAATAATATCTGTTAGATGCCTGCGATCAGCCTTTTCGCAAGCTGCTGCTTTTTGCTGTACCTAGTCCATAACTGAAGCCAAAACTGGTTGATCAATCGCAATAATTTCATTTACTTGTTGTCTTGTAGTTGTTGCAGTCCTTGCGGTTTATTTGCGTATATGTACGATCTTTCAAAAATCCCTACAAAATAAATCTGGTGGTGTTAAGTCGGGTGATCGTGATGGCCAATTAACATCTCCAAATCGTGAAACGATACGGTTACCAAAAACCGTTCGAAACAAATTCATTGTTTCCCTTGCAGTATGGGACGTAGCTCCGTCTTGTTGAAACCACATTTCTTGAGTATTATTAAGTTCAGGAACTCAAGAAATTTTCTAACATAGCCCTGCAACGCTCACCATTTACAGTCAATGCATTGCCATCTTCGTCTTGGAAGAAGTACGGACCCGATATGATATCTTGTACGGAAAAAGCAATACATTTTTTTCATTATTCTACGCAGTGAAGTTCTGGACATTTGAACCTGAGTGACACGTTTACGAGTCGATGTTTCAGGATTCTCATTTAAGTTCTCCCGAACTCGTTCCATATTATCTTGGCTTCGTGCTTCAAGCGGTCTTCCACTCCGAGATAAGTCACTAACGGATCCCGATGACTGAAAACGAGGGACTGAATTGCGTACTTGATTTCGTGATGGTGCATTTCTGGTGTTAAAAAAATTTAAAAATTTTCTTTGGGTTTGAATTATTGAATTTTGACTAGCAAAATAAAACTCAACAATTTTTGCTCGTTCCTCAATCGTATACATGGCTACTGGATCTCCCAAATAATACTTCTAATACTGAAAAATAAAAAGAGAAAAATAAAAAATATCAAAAATCAAATTTATATCAAAAATACAATGTTCAGTGACGTAGGCCCACCCTGTATAATTAGCTAAATAATTGTTTAGTTCCAATAAAATTAGTCGTTTTCCGTATTTATATTTGAAAAAGAAATGGGTTTCATTTTCATCATACAAATCGAGTTCCATCCCATTTAGTTTTTCTAATCAGTTGAGGGATAGCTAAATTCCACTCACATTTTCTATAGGGAGATCCAAAACCCATTTTGGACTATATTGTGAATCTCGATTCAAATCGAGAATTCTCTAGAACAATATTCAGATCTCATGCTCTTCATTTTACAACCCAGTTTTATTGTAATCGGTTGGAAAATGAGTAATCCCGCTTATACTAGTAGTCTACTTCCATCCTAAAAAACGAGTTTTAAGAAGTTCCATTCAAACTTGTCATTTACTAGAACCAACCTCTTAGTCTCTCGTTGAAATTTCGGTTTAATTATAAAAGTTCCAAATTAATTCGGTCGAAAAACTGGAACTGAACTAGGTAATTTCTTAACCGACCATGATGAAATTGAGTTGAAACATGATTTTTAGAAAAAGTTCTCAAATATGACTATCAGGCGTTTATCTAATCGATTCCATTAGATTCTACTTATAAGAAGCTTGTGAATGACTGAGTCAATCGCGAGAGTTTAAGAGTTTGCTCTACGACCACAAATCCTTAAGAAGTAGCTTGACTATATAGAATAACTTATTTAGGTCACAATACTTGTGACATAATTGAGAATACTCTGTCGAGAATTTTGCTACCAGAAGCTTTTGGCCAAGTCCTTAAAATGTAATAAAATTGAAATTTGATAAACGCAGTTCAATCAGGGGCTTGCTTATTATACTGAGTAACAATAGGCATAATGAGGGCAACCACGAGGTACATTTTTCATCTATTCTGTCGTTACCGACAGTTTTCAGTTTCGGCCAAAAACTAGTTCCTTTCTTATGGTCTCCGTATTCTAGAACTTCTTCCAAAAATCAGTTTTGAATCCCATTTCCATCCTACATACCAATGTCATTTGGATGAATCCAATTTCATCGTAATCGATTATGAAATGGCATTATTCCGTTTCAATTGGCTATATTCCAGAAATCATTTTAATATTCCATTTTCTTTCTGCATACCAAATTTCAACATAATCGGGTTGAGAAATGACAAAGAACAGAAATGAAAGAGAAAACTAATTAGAATACGATTTTGAAACTTCATGCTCAATTTCATCGTGATCAGATATGTAATTACTTAGTTGGAGAAGTGCAAATTTTCCAGCGATACTTCTAGAATTCATATTCGAATCCAATTATCGTCATATAAACCGACCTTAACCTCGTGAAATGATCAAAATACCTTTGGACAAGGAAAATAATTAATTCTGGGCAAAAATGGAGACCTCGTAAATTAATTTTCTAGAAATTGAAAAACTTGGCTCTCTCTTAAATTTATATAATACGAACAGCAAACCACGAGTAACTACTTATTTAACATATTTTGGTCTAATTATCTTTCCCAGAGAATTTTAGTTCTCGGTGAATTGTAGTTTTCAGTGAATTGTCGTTTTCGATAAGCTGACGTTTTTAGTTACTAGCTATTTCGGTGATTGACGTTTCAGCATATTGTCGTTTTCCGTGAATTGGTTTTAGGTGAATTGACGTTTTCAGTGAATCATCGTGCTACCATATAGATTTGTTTTGTTTCAACGCGAGTGATAATCTCGAGACAAGTAATTCGTTTGATTATTTTTGACATATTATATATTATTTTGACTGCATACAAATTTTAAGAATTTGATCCCCCCAGTTTTAAAATGGTCCACTAAATATCTGACACTTTTATGAATTCGATTATATCTATTTTTCGGGATATTTCCGTATCTCATAATTCATTCGCAATTTGTAGTCACTGCTTCCTTTTATACTAGCCTGAGCATCATATGAATTATTTTACGATCGAGTTCAGCAAGAATCCATGACTCACAACCAAAGATGACCAGAGGTCTAATCAGCGCCTTGTAGATGTTAATTTTTGTTTAACACCAAATGATCGATATTAAGCTACGATTCTTGATGTTACAGCTATACAGAATTACCGAATTTTACCGACCTCAAATATTTAAACTCTTTCACTTTCTCGTATTACGTGTGTCTCGAAAAAATACTCCGCGTATGTGCTTTCTTTCAGTAACCATATATTTGGGTTTCGCTTCGTTGATTTGAAGGCCATTTTGATGGGCTGTTGGCTCTAATGGTAACAGGACTAGTTTTGGGGAGACGAGGTTGCTGCCACGATTTAAAATATAGGCAACTATACGGTGGGTTATGTTGAGCTAACAGACGACGTATTGTAGAGATCAGTTAAAAAGTATTTGGGTGATAGAATCACCTTTCCGTACTTTTGATGTTATATACATTGATATCAGTTTTAATGGGATGCGTAGAAAGGACAGAATGTCTCACAATATATTCCTCTGTATGCTGTCGTAACCTTGTGATTCATGAATAATTTATCATTTATCAGCTTCCTAGAGATAAATTACATGCAGATGATAGTAAAATTAATTTTCTTCCCCAACATGTCATTTTCGAAAATCCATCGGCAAGTAGTTTTTCATCCAAACAAGGTCTTGCTTCAGAGGATTTTATGGTAAAAGTCAGTTACTGAGCCAGTGAACCAATGAGGGCTTCTTACCGTGATAAATGCCACCTCCGTTGTACCATTTTGGCCATCCGAGTGCATACAATTGGTGCAACAATTCGCAAATGTGATTAAAATGCATTTCTCTGTTGATGATTTGTTAACTGGAGAAGTTAAAGGAAGCAATTATTTGTGTCTTAGCAGTAACCTGGTTTTCACTGAGGAAATGGCGATTGAATATTTGAAGGTTTAACGGACGCGAGAAATGGATTAAGTGAAGATAATTTTTCCCCAGATAATGGAAGACGGAAGAATATCGACAATTTTAGGCCAAGTGCAATATATGAAACACTATATCCGGATTTCCAGAAAGAATATGGAAAAAATACACGGTCAATTTGAATTACCAAATTCAATGAAACTTCTAGGTACATTGGCTGCATTTCAGATGAAATTCAATTGCACGGATTTGGCGATTCCAGCGAATATACAGATGCTCTCACAAATTATGCAAGAATAAAAGTAGAAAATTTTATCTCGACAAAATCTAAAGTAGCGCCTATTAACCAAATAAGTTTGTCAAGATTACAGCTCTGTATACGAAGGTTTCCGGCTTAGGACCGATTCCATGATCATAGTTGGCATAGCCCCCGCGACGCTGATAAACATATGTTGCTAATCGAGTTGCAGCAATTGTGGCGAACAAAGCTAAGTGGCGGAAAATTGAGCGGGTTTAACAACACCAGGAATATGGATAGGAAACTTGATAAAAAATTAACTATGGTTCAACGGACCTAAATGGCGAATCTCAAGCGAAAAGATTCGGCCCATAAAACAAATTGTAATAGATACAATTGAAGAATCCAATCAGGTTAGAGAGTGGAATACGTTCCAGCAACAGGTGGCGGAGAATGACTCGCATCCTATTTCACGTATGCTAACCCGTATTTCGAAATACACACAGTACACAAATACTTAAAATAGAGTAATTAATTACTTAACTAGAAAGGATCGAAATAACCATAATTAAATATGTACAACAGAAGGAATTCGCCGGAAGATATCCTTGCACTTATGAAAATCAAACGACCGCTCCCTAGTTTGGAACTATGTCGGTTAGCGCCATTTATCGACGCTCATAATGTATTGCGTGTCGGTGGTCGATTACAAAACTCAAATTTTGCCTATGATACAAAACATCCAATAGTATGTTACCGAAAAAACAACCAGTTACATATTTCATACTACGACTTGCATAAAACTCATATGTATCCAGGCCTCATATGTATCCCCTCATATGTACACAGCCTTGTATACCAAAAAAAACGGTTACTTGATTTCATTTAGATTACATAAACAAGAAAATGTCCCAACCTAATTCAAATGTTTTTCTTTGTCCAGACTTTATTGAATGTCGACTGTATACTACACACATTTAATGTTAAAACTACGGGGTCTTGGGCCGATCTTGCTTTAAATTATTGATTGATTGATTGATTGATTTTGAATGTACGACCAAGTTCTTAGGCTTGAGTTCCCGGATGACGCCGGGTCCACCGTACACCCTTTTTTACACATAACAAAACCGAAGGATTGGATAGGTTAGTTAAGTGGGACAGAATCGGCCCGGTTACAGACACCTAGGTATAGCCGATAGTTAGTAACACAAAGACAACACAATTCTAATCTACTAGATGAAGGATAAAGGCTTAATAGGTTAATGGATAACGATGGTATTGGTCTTCAACAATTGCTTCTTTAAAACGGCAACCTAAGAAAAAATATTATTATTTCACATGCATCTGGAATTTTCCTGAAATTTAATTCTATTAATACTTTTCGGCTTCCTAATCAAAATTGGTTGACTCGACCCGTTACAGACACCTATGTAAAGTCGTTAGTAATAAAATGACAACACAATTCTAAACTACACAATCCGCAATTACAATGAAGCATTAATTCACAAGCATCTGTAAATTTCCTGAAATTTAATTCTAAATTCATATTTTCCGGCTTCCTAAATAATTGAAACATTTATTAATTTAATCATTCTGCAACTCCGCAACTTACAGTAGAATTTCCTGAAACCAAAGTTATTTGAACTATATTCAAAATAACTCTAAAATTCATTAGTATATTTAGGACAATATATATACAATATAATAAAATTATACTTGAATAAAATAAATGTAAAGTAACGATTAGTATTAACTAAATTAATTTGGTTCTCATAAAACAAATAAAATAAATCGAATCCAGGAAAGGCACGCACGGCCTTCCTAACTTCTAAGTCTGTTGATTTGATGGATTTATTTATAAAAAAATATTTATGAAAGTCACTTGTCCTTGTCATCCCTAATCTAATACAAATATGTTTATTTATAAAAATAGAAAATGACCAAACGAAAACTGGTTCCAAAAACAGCTAATCTGGAATCTGTAAGGTAATGTAATAATAATGAATGTTTTTCACAGCTTCAGAATCCCCAATACCTAAACAAATTCAACCAAAATTAAATAAAACTAATTAAGTAATTAGGAATCTGTAAGATAACAGAATTAATAATAAGTAGCTAGCACATCTGTAGGATCCGTGATAATCAAATAACCCAATTATATGGTTCAATGCTTTAATTATAAAATATATAAATCAGAAAATATTAAAATAACATATTAAAAATTAATCTACGATAGTTAACTATTGTATATATATATATATAGATAAACACACACATATACATATATATATATACATACATACACATACATATATATATATATATATATATATATATATATATATATATATATATATATATATATATATATATATATATACATATATACACACATACATACATATATACACATATACATACATACATACACACACACATACACACACGCACATATGCATACACACATACATATATATATCTACAACAGCATTAAATAAATTATAAATTATATAATCGACATACGTCGATAATTATTTGTCCAATCTAGAACAAGTTAACCAAAACCTTTTCCAATTTACAGTCTTCCAAATAATCTAGAAAAAAATTTAATTAAAAAGTGCATGATCCCGAAAAACTATCTACATATAGCAAATTTGATTGCATTTCAAATGTACTCCGTAGCTTCCATGTAATTCCAAATATTCAAATATTCGCAGAAATAGCAAAGTTATAAAGTTAAGCCAACAATTCCAATTCGATCACAGCCGCCTACCTCTACATGTCCTAAACTAGAGTTCCAAAATTCATTAAATTATTATTTTCACGTTCAAAACAAGAATAATAAGAAATTTAAGAAATTTAATTTAATTTTACACTAAAACCTAAAATTCAAATTAATAAATTATTAATTTATACTTCTACAAAGATCTGTATATATGAATGCGATAATACGTTTTCCGCGGAACCAATCTACCGTGTAAATCGGAGGATGGGTGTATATGAATGAATGAATTCATCTTGACAGAAAACGAAAAGTACAGAATAACCACGATCATGCTTGTTTAGTTTCTATCCAATTTCGTCATATATTTATCCCCTCAAAATTTTGTTTTATGTATTTTGTCTATTTCCTGTTTATTCTTTTTTAGCTGAAACTTGGAAGGGATAAATTATAAAACACTAATGGCTGGACTATAGACAGAATAAAAAGAATAAAAAAAATAACGTAAGAAACGAAGACAAAAAATTATTATTCCAATTTGACGTTAACGGCCATAGATGACTTGAAATATTAAGTTCATTCATATATTTTTGTGATATGTTTCTACAATTATGAATGAAACTACAAAATTTTCAGTATATCGGGCCGATCTTGCTTTAAATTATGGCAATAAAATCTTAGCAAGTTCGGTTTTAGAAAGCTATTTTTTTCTTTATTAATTACAATTGAGACTGTGCTCATCTAGCAATTTATCTTTCAAATGTTTTACAAATTTTACATTTCTTAAACAATTCTGATTAGTTGGGGTGAAACACAATGGTTAGTCCCAAAATTAATTAAACCGATTTAAAATACTAATTTTAAGTTGGTATGTTTACTACGTCAAGTGGCCTCGTTCTTTGAAGTCTTCTTTCAACGACAGGGTTATCTATCATATGGCGAATATAGGAATTTCCATGTTCCTGGAGCTTTATTTCGTATTTGGCGGCATGCGTTTTTATTTGGCGTTTGTTTGCTTAGTACATCTCCAGAGTTGAATACCGTAGGTCCATATCGTCTTCAGTATTTGCCGATATAGCAGCGCTTGTTGTGTATTGTAAGCTCAGAGCTCTGCTACCTATGAGCCAATACATTTTTCTGAAATTAATATTAGGTTCTTCTTTTTCCTTTTTGACATGCTCCCTCCACTTGAGCTTGGCACTCGATGCCAAGATATTTAGCTTTGATTGCATATGGCACCGGTCGTGTGTTAATTTCTATCGATAGATGGGAAGCCTTTTGATATATAAAGTTAATATGCGTGGATTTCGATTCATTAAGCTTGATTCTCCAGCGCTTAGTTCAGTTCAGTGCTCCAGCAGAGATTTTTTATAGTTCAGAGTATTCATCCTCATATTTCACACGAAAATGGCTATTGGGTAAATAAGATCTAGTATGGCATAGAATTGCCTTGGCAGATCTCTATGCAGCTTGAATTCCAGTCCACTGTGCCAAACTTTATCGAATACTTGGGCGACGCCCAGAAATATGCTGGAGCATACTTTTTTGCGTTCTAACGTTCTTTCAATAATGTTGGTTATTCTATGCACCTGTTCAATTGTGGAGTGCTTTCTCTGAATCGAAATTGAAGTGGGCGAATTGGTTGTCGGTCCTCAATTATTGGTTTAAGTCTTTTTAGAAATAATTTTTCAACGTTAATTGGCAGCAATGAAATTGGCCTGTATGATTTTTTATCGTTAGGTGGTTTATCAGGTTTTGCTATCATGATTACTTCTGCTACTTTCCATTGCCACAGAAAGCTATGACCGGTAAATTAGATCAGTTCTTTATTTTGAGTCTTTCAAGCAAAAGGAAATTCGGTCAATCTTTAATTTGATGAAATTGACGCATCTGTGCAAAACAGCAGTGTATGTTTGGTCAAAGGGATTTTGTTTTTCAAAATCGCAAATATTCATAATCATAATTCATTTTGGTAGATATTTTAAGAAATCAGCAGTACGTTTTCTCTATAAATGTTAGTTAACCATTTTTCAATAATATAAAATAAAATTGTTGGTCTTTGCAAATCTCCGTTATTTTCAAGATTTATCTGCTGGGGCTCCAAATTACTACTTTTACCAGTTGCATTTTTTACTTAGTTCGCCAAGTAATATAGCCTACTGATGTGATGGAGTGTCCGTGGGTCAGTTCCAAACAAAGCGCGTGTCACTAAACTTAAAAATATATGTGTCGACTAAAACCTAAAAATCTCCAACCACAGTTTTGGAAAAATCACCACACAAGTTTAGTAATATTTATTTCGGGTCAACAACTAAGTCTCTTTTATCCTCATCCCAATACGAGATTCATGAACTGTATTTTGAATTTGGATTAAATTTCTATTTGAAATGCAAATCGTTAAAAAAAATTAAAACAAAATTTAAAAATGCAAAACAAAAAAAAAACTTTTCCCAACTTTATGCATCATAAAATTTTCCATTTTGCTTTATACAATGTTACATAGTTACATTTCATTAACTTTGCATTACAATATGTACAGTTGGAACGTGTCAACAATGTAAATACAAAACTACAATCAATAATGTTGCTGCTTGAAATAGTTCAGTACTCGTACATATTATTATTCCAACTATTGATTTTCCACTTTGCTTTCTTCGTTCATCTTATTGCAAAATCTTTTATATTATTATAGTTCCCTATAACTTATTAATGCACAGTACATTGTTTATAAATGTACCTCTCATCTTATACCACATATACATTACGTCTTCGAATACGTATTGCTCAAGACAAAAGAGGGAAAATTGAAAAAATCGCACAAAAAAAAAATAAACAAATCGAAGCAAATAAACGAAACCAAAGAATTTCTATTAAAATTTATCATAAATATTTGACATTTCAAGAAGCAAAGCATAAAATAATCTTATCGGTAAGTTTATTTTCTTATGTACGTCGTCGTCTCGCCTTGCCCCTCATACCCCATTTCGTACATACTTTATCAATGTGAGTTTATTTAGAAAATATATAAATTGCATTCAATTTTAGATTTGACATTTTTTTTGCTATTTTTTATGTTTGTTGTAATGTTTTGTAATAAGAAAAGAAAATTAATGGAAATTGAATGAAAATCTGAAGGAAAATATGTTATGTAAATATTTCTTTTGCGGTCGGTCGGGCGATGATTGTGAAGGGGGGACGTCTAAAATTTTTGCATAAAATATTTATGCTATTATGTGTATACCCAAGCTAAGATTTATCTTGTAATGCAAATACCTAATCTAATTTATTATAATGGTTTGTTTGCGGACAATCTGGTGAAGTAATATACCTTCCATATTGTATATTGACAAAAATTGATTATATATCTTCATTTCCCATGTAAATTAGCATACTAAATTTTCTTGTAAACGTACACATCAACTCTCAATAACAATAACAATAAATATTTATCACCTAAATAAATTAATAAATTACTTTTCCCAATTTTCTTCGTTACGTACAGTAAGTATATCCAGTACATCGATGTCAAAAGGAAAATACCATTGCAAGTCATACTCAATAATCATAAATAATATAAATTATACCACTGTGCCCCCTCTCCCACTGCTGTACATAATATTTTCGAATAATGTTTGTTTTTTGCTACCCACTTTTAGGATTTTCCGTTCGATGTGGCACAGAAATATAGAGCAATGACATATTATGATATCGGCATATAAAGAAATGAAAATTTTGGATCGTAACCCATTTATTTTCTTCATCTAGTGAAAGTGTTCTTATTTTATTATGGTAAAACATTCTTATGGATTTGTGTATGGGGAAAACTATACGAGTACCGCGTCTTCAGTATGGTAATTTTCTCCATTTGGTTACGTAGTGCGGCTTATTAAAATAAGATATTTAGCATATGAAACCGAAGTAATATTAAAGCTGATGACGATTTCGATAGAAAACAGTAAAATTTTATATTAATGCATACCCAGATACAACCTAGGCCGGAACTTGAGACCCTTTTGGATTATAACAATCGGGGAAACGTGAATTTATCTCGCTTTATTTAACTCGCTCGTATAATTACATCCCGTACAGCGGAAACCCTTGTGGCGATTTCTAAAAATACAAACTTGTTTACCAAGCTCTATTCTGTTGACGGAATGATGACGTATAATTACGATCGAATAATTTTTATTTAATTCAGGTTTCTGGCCTGTACATCGGCAAAAGCAGACTAATTTATTAATTTATGACTTAAGGGCAAAATTCTCAAGAAATGCTAATTATTAAACGTTCCATTCTTAATGCACTCGTATGAGTTACTCGTGTTTTGAGGAGATTGACTTTTTTCAAAGTCAACAACAATTCTTCCGTTTTAATAAAAGTTAACTAAATGACAATTCCAAAATTATTTTATCTGTACTCTCACTTACAAACTGAATACGATTTTCAAGTTACTACGTCTCTATAACCCTATCTGTTGTTGTTCCTCAAAGCGCCAACGCAAATAAATTGAGTGGCCCTTCGGTTTGAAACTGATTTAATAGTGCTCTCGAGAACATAGAGAAACAACTTTGCTACAATTATTTCGTCTGTTAAAATTATTGAAAGTCAGTACAGGTTCCTAGAGCGAGCAAAACCCATTTAGCAGAACATTACAAGAATTATAGGTTAAAATTAAAATTGGTTAATTAAAAATGTTGGACACCATTCCTTCCACCTAAAACGATGGTTCCCGCTAGCTTTAGAAAAGATTAGCAGGATCCATATCAAAAAATGTTTTAAAATCAATTGGAAAATTAAAGGAGAAATTTAGGAGCAATACCCATTAAAATGTTTGTGGTACGTTCCGTTCTAGAAAAATATTAGGTTTTTCAACTTCAAAGCTAGCAGAACCCAAATCGAAAACCGGACCAAAACTCAAATTAGAACTCAAAACAAGATCAATTAATCCAAATTACCATTAAAAAATTGTAGGCTCCACTCTATACTGAAAATATACAGTTTTGGTCCGATTCTCGATTTTGGTTCGGCTAGCTTTAATAAAACAGCTTGGTCGAGAACGAGTGGAGCCAAATTTTATATTTAATTTAATTTGCCTAAAATTAGCATTTAATTTCCCAATTGTTTTAAGCCTTTTTTTGATATGATGCTGCCAACTTTTTTTTGGGGGCAGAATCCATCGTTTTTGTTGGAAGGGAAAGAATCCAAACTTGTTTAAGGGGAAATTTAATTAGCCTAGTATTAAAAGTATCTTGCAATATTCTGCTGGATGGGTTCTGCTTGCTTTACGGACGTCGGCGTACTCGATTGTCAACGTTGAATGTTTTTTGACAGCGATCGTTAAAAGTTTTTTTTTTGTTAAAATCTTGTATCAGGTATCACACACGCGAGCATTAGTTTTTTCATTTAAATTGTTCCACGGCATATTGGACTGAATAATGGAAAGCCCACACTGGTTAATACAATAGGTTATAGGCGTGGCCCATGGCAACCAATAAATTGAATAAATGAAAGACTGTAATAAATATTTATTACCAAGTTGGAGAAAAAACATGAAAATGATGATTGGTATTTCTAGGAGATCCTATGTGTGGGAACATGTTTCTCTTTTACATCATGTCGGGGCAGAACATGCAGCGATTCAATACCTATATTGAGTATTAAACTCAGTATAGAGATAGTAAAATATTAAAAAAAAATATTCGTTTGATGAAAGTTACAAGTGATTAGTTAAGAAGGTCCTTTCCTGTACCAAATCAGATTTTCGAAGGTGGAACACGTTTCGGCTGTTTCTGGATTCAATTGAGACGGCATATCGAGAAGACCGTAATTTATAGGCGGAAGTTTTTAAAAGGTAATGCAAATTTTGACGGTAACAAACCTTGCGATAGCATTTCATTTTTAATCTAATTATTTGAATGAAAGAATAAAACGCCAATATTTAGGCAAATACCTTAAGAACAATCCAGTGTCCAAGAATCTAACAAGTATGTGTTTTATGGTCGGGATCTTAGGTCGCTCGTTGGTTTGAGAACCACTGGCCAATCCTATGCTCGAAACAAAAGAAATCTATATAGATATGTCATACGCAACTTGGGAAAGTGCATGATGCCGTGAGGAATATTTAGACACTGTAGTAGTATGCATCTTCTCTTATCATATTCTCATAAGAACAAGGAAACTGCAACAAATTTTAATCGAAATTAACAACGAAATTAAAAACCAATACATGGGCTTTCAAAAATCGGATTTTTGAGTTCTGTTTGGTTCGTCAGTGTATGTAGAGTTCGTCAGTCGTTTGCCGGATTTAGTTTAATCAGGATATTCCTATGACCTGGTATGTAAACATTAGTTTAGTTTAAAAATTTTAGTTTGATGGTCCTATAGAATTGGTCATGTCAGGTATGTAGATTGCGGCATTATTTGCAGCGTTTTACCTTGAAACTGGAGCCCGGGAACTGAATTTTCCTGCGGTTTGTCATTTTTTTTTCATCTAAGCAATTTTCAATTTGACATCCTCTTTATTCCACCATTGGGAACGTCCCTAACTTTCGTGATGAATCAGAAGAAGCTTGTGTAGTATAGGCATCTATATTATTGCCTCGGTGAGGCCATTTATAGTGCTGCCAAGAACTACAATTATTGTATTAACGCCGGTGCAAATATCGGTTTATATCGGTTAAATTATATCGGAGAGTGTCAGTATATAAAGGGTGGCTAAATTTTAAGGGCCGATGTTGATTTTGAATAAAACACAAATTATTTAGGAAATTATTGTCAATTCTTTTTATTATGATAATATGGTATGGTTCAATAATGTATGGAACAAAATATCGGCCAAATGGCAGCCGCGGCCTCGGCGGCACACCTCCACCAGATGGTCCAAATTTTCGATGACGCTTAGGCATAATTGAGGTGCTATGCCGTTAATGAATTATCCTTTAGCTCTTGAATTGTTTCTGGCTTATCGACGTACACCTTTTCTTTCAAATAACCCCAAATAAAGAAGTCCAACGGTGTCAAATCTCATGATCTTGGCGGCCAATTGACATCGCCACCATATGAGATAACACGGCCATTGGATTTGTCGTGCAAAAGAGCCATTGTTTCGTTAGCTTTGTGGCAAGTGGCACCGTCCTGTTGAAACCACATATCGTCCACATCCATATCTTCCAATTCGGGCCATAAAAAGTTCGTTATCATCTCACGATAGCGAACACCATTCACAGTAACTGCCTGACCGGCCTCATTTTGGAAAAAATACGGCCCGATGATGCCGCCAGCCCATAAACCGCACCAAACAATCACTCTTTGTGGGTGCATTGGTTTTTCGACAATCACTCTTGGATTATGATTCGCCCAAATGCGGCAATTCTGCTTATTGACGAATCCACTGAGGTGAAAATGTGCCTCATCACTGAAGATGATTTTCTTCGAAAATTGATCATCCACTGTTGCCATTTCCTGAAACCATTCTAACCATTGACGACGTTTGAAATGGTCAAGAGGCTTTAGTTCTTGAGTCAATTGCACCTTATAAGCGTGTAAATGCAAGTCTTTATGCATAATGTTCATCAACGACGAGTGTGAGAGGTGCAATTGTTGGGCACGACGACGAGTTGAGGTGGACAGCTCTTCAGCCACACTATCGCGAACAGCATTAATATTTTGTGCTGTACGAACTGTACGAGCATGCACTGGTGTTTTAAAATCTCCTACAGACCCGGTTTACTCAAATTTGTGCACGATTTGTTTGTTTGTTTCCGATTGTACGCACATTTGGACGATTAAATTGACCGGAAAAATCACGAAGTGCACGATATGCATTTTGATTTGAACGCCCATTTTCATAATATGGCTGAATAACTTTAACGCGTTGCTCGATTGTGTAACTTTCCATCGTTCAAATTGAGTTAGTCTGGAATTGAGAAATGTCAAATTAAATGCAGAAAAAAACTTGACGTTTAGGTGTGGTTTACATTCAACGTCGGCCCTTAAAATTTAACCACCCTTTAGTTGCTACTTGACGTATTAGGTGTTCTTAATAAATATTTTACTCCTTAAGGTACATATTGAATCTAATATCCAAATAGTCAGAGAACGACGACTATTTCGAAATATGGCAGTCAAAGATGATGTTGGTTGTAGCTAGATTTGACAGAATACAATTCAGCGCTCTAGTCATACGGGCATTTACGAAGGTTGCGTTGCAGTCTGTTGTTTGATAAACATTTTGTAAATATTCTAAAAGAAAAAATTTACCGTGTGTCTGTCGTTCTGTATTAGATGAGTCTCTAAAGAGATCGTGGTTAAGTTTCTGGAAATAAATTGGTTATTGGAGAATATATTATGCGAAAACCGTCAAGTATTGTTGTGCCAGTTCTTCAATGTAAAGAAGCAGCAGAGGTTAACAGTCCCGCTGCGTTTGATTTAAGCTGAGTCTCTGATGAGTAACTTGGTAGTGCCTGTGAGCTAATCCGTGTTATGTAAAGACGCCCGAATATGTCTCGATGAGAACAGTCGATGTTTTCTTAACCACTTATCTTCCGAGTTCCGTCCTCGCTTTGCTTTTAGCAGTAACATCAAACTTCTTCCTGCCCCTTCCCCGTCCTTCCTTCGATCGAAAGTAAATCGACCTAAAAGTCACAAGTAAAATCACATTATTTTTGGGGTCTTAAACGTTCTCGGCAGTTTTGGGCGAGGTGGAATATTTTCTACTCCGCGTTCCACAGCTCCCTATTTTGGATCAGTAAGAGACGACTTATTTTCTCATTTGTCTCTTATTTCTGCATAATGGCAAGATTTTAAGACGCAGGGTTTTTTACTCCTCAATAATTTTTAAGTGTTCCATGCATGGTTCTAACTTCGGAAATCCGCGCAGTTAGCGGCAAACCAACCGTTTCTCACTTTTCGCAACGCAGGAAATTTAGACTTAGACCGTCCGTGGGCTCTGCTCTCGCGTGTGTGGTATGGTCTTAAACTGCTAGCATTTGAGAGGGACCTCGGGAAATTGTTGGTCCTTGATTTTTCCAGCTGTCTCATCACTAGAGCCTAATTCTTTTCAGTCATTTATTCATTTCCAAGGGAGAATATGGTTTTTAATCTCGTTCAGTCGAGACTAGTCTTTTTGGACAGAACTGTCTTTGATTTTAATTTGGCACTGCAATAACACATCGACGACAAAAAGACCAGATTGTATTAAAACGCCGGGCGTTTCTTTGCAGCTTCGTTACAACTGTATGGTCGTTTTCTTCTTATCTTTCAGTTCTAAATTTTTCAATCCATTTCTGATAGAAGTTGCGGTACTTGTAGATGTGGTGACGGTTTTTTTCGCATATTAACGCGTCGATGCTTTTTGCTGGGGATTAGTCTTCGGTATGGTGTGCTAAACGAATGAGAGCTGTCATAGTACATACTATGTCGTATGATGATATAAACTGGGAGTAAGTCCTAAGGGGTCCTTAAACAAAGTTCGCCACAACAGGGTCCCTTGCTGTGATGAGGCTATTAGTAATTTTAGTTTCATCATCATCACCTTTGACGCATGTAGTTTACCTTGGATTCGCCTGTTTAACGGTTTCGAAACGAGAGAGGCTATATGTTTGCATTATCTTTGGCTGATCACGAAAGTACTCGAGAAAAATATAAGCACTTCCAGATATCTTGACCCCAATTTTTGACAATGTTAAAATATAAACAAATTAAAGAAATTCAATTAACATTTCGTTTAGGGATGATTAGGGATGAACAACATTTAAAAATTGACAACGTAACTAAATGGCTCAATTAGTTGCTGAACTAATAAGTAAATGATAATTTACATTCAATAATAAAAAAAAATGCTTAAGCCTCCAATATTTCAATTTTATTTATTTTTAACGTTTTAAATTTGTAAACAAACAAATTGTAACGAAACATGACTATTTAGGTTTCCTCGCCAAACATGCAACCAAAAAACTAATATTTCCGTTCGATCGTATCACCCACAACATAAATACAGAAAGGTCGTAATTATTTCGCCAAAAAAACATAAATAAACAAAAGTGGCAACCACAGAGAATAAATATTAACGATAATTTTGTTTTTTGGTATATGTTGGGCCGCACAACCCAACAGGTCATTAATAACATTTATTATATTATGCTACAAATAATTTTGCCAGGTCGTCGTCGTCGTCGGCAGAACAATGATACTATAACAACGTACCATATATAATATAGAGGCAGAACTAAAAATCTCTCCAGTTAAATATATCACGTTTTATTGTTATACACCAGGCGTTGGCATAAATAAGCTTCCACACCAACAATGAGGGTGTAAATCCAAAACACGAAACAATTTTTGTATCCCGCAAGAACAACACAACCCCTATTTCTCACTAGTGTACCGTGATGTCTGTTTTGTTCTTCGTTCAAAAGCGATGTTCGCAAAGAACTTGAAAACACAAATACTTTTTGTTGCTTTAATAACAATAATAATTATTATTTTTCATTTAAGATTTAATTAATGATTAAAATTAATTTAATATTGTTTATAAAGAAAAATAGTTTCTCCTTCATCTTTGTATTTTGCTCGGAAGAACGGAATGTATCAAGTTGTCTTAAAAATATTCTCGTATCTTATGTAAACCTTTCATTCGCCCTAATATTAGTTGCCCATACTCACATAGTGATAAAATTCAGTCAAGTGTGATTATAAATTGATATAGTTTTAGTAAATTGTTTCAATTAAGATTAAGAAGTTTTAATTAATGTTGAATTTTCTGTTAAATGAAATTAATTTGGAATAAAGTGATATAACAGGGTTACGAATTGGTTCAATTACCCAAAATATTTTTCCCCGTACGTGTATAAACAGAAATAGTAAAGGTAAACAACACACTAAATAATTAATTCAGTATCGATTAGAATAGCTCGTCTAGCCTTTGTTATACCAATACAACAATAATATTTCACCTTTAAGTTTCGCCTGTCTTAAGGGTTAAGAAATACATAAACATAATAAAAATTCAACTCATCCAAAATGCACAAACAAATTAAATTCTCATACAACTTGACATATCTCGAACAACCCTTTAAGCCTCTCCCCAAATTCGATTTGTATATACTCGACGTGCGTACCACTACACCTATCAATATATATTTTATTGATTTCTAACAATCAATAATTTTCGATTATAATTTCGAAAAAAAATATTAAATTTCATATTGTGTTGTGTCGAAGGGAAAACCAACCTTCGAATTCGCATCCCACAACATAACAACAACAACACAACGGTAGAGGATCTAATAATAAGGATAGCATAAAATAAAATTGGAAATATGACAGAGGATATGCCTGTCGTATATTTATTTCTATATGAAGGGGTCATATCCACATTTTATTGGTGATATATTGAAATTAGTTACGGAATACGAAGAACGGATATCTCTCCAATTTTTTGTTTAGTCGACGAAGACTGTCAATAAATTTTATGAACAATTTGTCACAAATTTATTTTATATGTATCGGTGATACACCTACGTAATATACTGACACGGCTAGTCGATTTTAGTGTGGATAGCATATCGATATCCGTACACAACAAGTGCAAATAATGATCCCAAATATAACACAACAAACATTTTTTGAATCAAATTTAATTGAACTGCAAAATGTGTAAAATAAAAATTTTTCACCACAGTAAAAAAATTTCCGCCAAATGCGGAACATGCGGCGTACATTCGTCCGGCGACGATGTATCTATACATATGTGAAAAAAGCAGGTGGATTTCATATCCTACCCACAACAATTCGGTTATTTATTTCAATTTATCAAACATTAAAAACGCGCGCAAAGATCAAAATAAACAATGAAAATTTAAAAAAAATTTCCCATCTCCATACGGTTGACCAAAGAACGCGAGCGCGCGGATGGTAAAATATGGGCGAATTTTTTTTTTCTGTGTTCTCCCCATATTTTCTATTTATTTATTTAATGTCGAAATTATATATTTGAAAACAAAACATAAACAAATTTTCTTGTTTTTATAGTTTTCCCACTTTCGATGATAATTTCGCTGGTTGGTGGAAAAGTTTTTCTTTTTTACCGTTCGACGATTTTATTATTAGTGAAATAAAGAAAATTGGAAATATTTATTTGTTGTTTATATTTTTGATCAATAAAATTTTCGTTTTTATTTATGCTATAAATATTTGTTTGGGAAATCTATATATAAGAGGAAAATTCCATTCAATTTTCTTTTTTATTGTTTGTTGTGTTTTTAAATTTGGTTTTTTATGATTTTGGTGGTTTAAAGTTGAAATTGACTTTTGATACGATTGATTAGAGGGCGGACGATAACGAAACGGTGCAAACCTTTTCAATTTAAAAGGGTAAGCCAAAAGGTGATTTACAAATTTCAAATTTATTCAAATGACGTTTTTAGCAACAATCGCAATTTTGTGATGGAGTTTGTGAATTAAAAATTTTCAAAAATCTCAGAGGGAATGTTTGTTCCTGAAAAAAATTGTGGAACGAATTCTAGGCTATAAATCTTCCTATGATAGGAGTCCTTGATCCACCCAGAGATATTTTCCAATATAATTTTATCTAAATATTGGGGAAATGGTTTTGAATAAAACAGATAAATTTTTAAACTATTGCTGACTGAGCTGCTACTCGTTCCGAATCCCAAAAATGAATATATAAAGATAATTTTCTTCCGTATTCTTCACCTAAACCACAATGAAATCTCGTTTTTATTGATTTGATATTTTTTTTGGTTGGTCTGCCTCATTACACTTCCGGTGCCCACCCTTAATAAAATATGTTTGCGATGGGCGAGTGAGTTTTGAACTCGAGTTTTAATTTTTGAAATGATTTGTTTGAAAATATTGTGAGTTTGTTTGCGTGGGATTACTATGTTATCCGAAAATGCAGACAATTTTCTTCACTTATTACGAAGTTGTCGTATCACTTTGTGGTTTTCATAAGGTAGTGTGAGGCCAGTTTGTACTTTATCTATTCGTACGAAAACGTTATTTCGTGTAAATTGGGTTCGCGCGTGTCTTTCGGGATGAGTTGTTCTAGGTGGAACACACGTGGTCTGTAACTGTGCCAGTGGTAACTTGGATAAGTGATATCAAGAAGACACAATTGCCGAAGTTTAATCGTTTGCAGGTGATGGCGGTGAAATTGTTCTACCATACCGTTTTCTGCCAGAATAGTCCGTAGATAGGCCGTGCGTATTCGATGTGATCCGAAAAGTTGCATATCCTGACTGAATATTTTGGGCTTAAACTGTGTGCCTTGTTACGTTGTTATGTTGACTGGTACGCCGAATCTAGAAATTTACTTTTCTGCGGAGATGTCTTTTATGTAATATGAATTCATTAGATGGTGGAAGTGGTCCAACAATATTTATATGGATGTGCTCAAATCTACCTGGTGGAATTCGGGACGTTGCATCTTTGGGAGGATAAACAAGATTTCGCCCATGGCTTAAATCTTTGTTCATACTGTGCCAAAAGTATTTTTAAGTGATGAGTTTTCTAGTTGCTCGTACACTTGGATGTGCAATATTATACAAAGTGTCGAAGATGGTTCGACATAGTGACTCTGAAATGTACGGGTGATTATTGCCGGTAGTAATTTCACAATAAGTTGACTAAACGGGCGGCAATTTCTAGAACTAGAGAGTAAGTCTTGTAGTTCATGATCTCATTGTTGAGCTTTCGAGTTCATTGCGATATCGAAAGAAGTTGTTGCAGAGGAAAACTCGTAGTCGGAAGTCCGTGAAAGTGTGTGTGTGTGTGTCACGACAGATATTCAACATATATAAGGCACAGATAATGTGGCGATCACATTATCATTGCCCTATATATGTTGAATGTCTGTCGTGAATTGAGAGAGAAAATATAAGTGGCGTGCTTGCTTTGACTTGCGTTTCGCTTTAGTGAATTGCAGACCTTGTACAAAACAGCGAAAGTTTTTAGTTGCATGAAAGATTGCAAGCAATTTTCTATCAAATACGGAATATTTTCTTTCGGCATTCGACAGTTTTCATCAGTTGTGATGCTATATTCGGCATTGTTTAGCGGATCTGCCAAAAAGGCTATATTTTCTAAGCTATTCTTGAGTTGATGTAAAGTATTTTGACATTCTTCAGACCAAGAAAAATTTTGAGGCGTTTTGAGCTTTTTGAGAAAACTTGCCAAATATATGTGAATTGGGGCAACTAACTCGAGTTTTGGAATGAATTGGTGATATTAGTTTACCATACTGCCAAATTGTTGTATTTGCTGAACATTTTGCGGTGCTGGGAAATTTTTAATTGCATTAATTCGCCTTTCGGGTGGCATAATGCCGTTAGAAGTAATCGTGTGACTGAAAAAATCAAGTTTGCTTGTCCCAAACAAACATTTTGCTGTGTTGATATTGACGCTATAGTTTGCTAATTTTGGAAGATTTGTTCCTATAAATAGAGTAAGCTTATCGATATAAACTAAAACAAAATTTAGATCTCTCACAATTTCGTTGATAAAACGCTGTTTGCGCACCATTTTTAGGGAAAATTTCATTCTGGTGAATCGAATACTCCAAATGGTGTGGTAATTGCGGTTTTATAAAAATCTTCAGGAGCGATTGGAATTATTTGTTCTCACAAGATCGATATTAGAGAAAATTGTGCTGCCATGTAATTGCGTGGAGAAATTTTGTATGCGAGGGATTGAATAACGGTCAAGAATTGTGACTGAGTTAAGTTTTCGATGGTCCCCACATGGTCTCTAGTCGTTGTCATTTTTCTTGGCCTTGAGTAATGTACATGATGTTATTGATGAAGAAGACCGGGTGATTCTTAGTACCACCATGTGTAGGAATTCCAGAAAAGCTCTTGCTACTGGATGAAAATACAGGATTGAACGAACGTCTTCTTGATCAAATGTCATCGTCTAGTAATTTGGTATCGTAAGTGTTTATTACGGGTGTTATTAAAAGTGTTTATAAAATGCGTTGTTGTTTACAGAATCCCACATAAATAAGCGACTGAGCTGCGGGTGTCTTAGGTCTGCTGCTGCGACCTTAAAACTAATTGATTTGGTGATCCGGTAATTGTGAATCCCTTTTGTTGAGTAACAAATTTGCCTGGTACAGTGCATTTTAATGTGTGGAAAATGATATATTGGCAGTGGCTGGTTATTTCGTTGAATTCAACTTCCCTGGGTTGGTAACGACAGTGATTTTCCAGACAGAGAAAGTACTCGTCTTCAAGATGATTGGGAATACGGAGGTTGTCGCTGCGTGGGTGCAGTATTCTCTAGCTTTGCTAGTCTGTCGCTAACGCGTTTTCGCATTGCATCAATACGGCTAATGCTAGAGCTTGGCGAGTGTATTTCTGAGCTTGATGTACGCGTTTTGCTACTAATTGAACCCAAGCTCTGAGTCCGCGTCCCAATGATGTAGCGGAGTTTATAGGCGATTTCAGGGAGATCCTCTTTCGGGTTTTCCTTTTGCGAGATCTACACTGCTTGAATGTAATCATGAAGTTTGCCTGATTCAATATTATGTTAACTGAGAAATTTTTGTCGGTCAAATATTTTATTCGGTGCAAGATATCCGAATTTTATCCAAATAGTATCTACAGAATCTGATTTCTTGCCATATCATAAAAATATCTTGTCATGTGATAAAAGTAAAGCCTATAGTGTAGAACAGTAATTCTTTGTAAATCTTATTTTTCTACTAGATTCTTTTTATTTCTTGTTCGAACAAACAATAAGTGTAGCACAATCAAGGGGACCTTTTATCTTCTGAATCATAAACATAAAAATATTTTAAAATTGCTAAATATATTTCAAATCCATTAAACGAAATTATCAAGAAGGCGATCAGAGGAAATGTCCCATATTCTCAAATAACAACTTACCATTGTAAAAGATTTCAAATTGGTTGACAGAACATTTCTCTTAAATTAAACCCATGCCCAGGCGGAATATCAAAAATGTTATTGAGCTAATGGAATAGGGAAACAACTGGTGAATACGAAATCATGGTATCATTTAACGTTACAGTCTTGTACCCTAGCATTCTTTTCGATGAAACAACTATCATTTTGTCAGAGTGGCTCAAAAATCAAATGATAATAGAGGAGATAGTTCGAACATCGAACCTACTGTGCTTTAACAAACATGTACGGCTGAGTTTCTTGCGGTTCAGGGAAAACACCTACAAGCAGAATGGGAAACTCTCTATTTTCTATCATCGCCAATTTCCTAATGGAATATATCGTCGATGATATATTTAGGGTAATAGAAAAGAACTAAATCCGTCGACAACTAAAACTTTTCCATAGTCAATCACCAATAATAAAACTCACAATAGAACAGAAAGAAAACAATCAACTACCAACCACTGATACATCACAAACGAATCACACAAGTGTCGCCATAATAAGCCATGTGTGATCCTGTGATACCTGTAAATACTGTCACTTGCACTATCAGTGTGAAGTATATAGGCTCTTTTAAATTATTGGATATTTTTAAGTTTGGTTACAAATTTGGACCAATGAAATACAAAAATTTGATCTTTATTACAACAAAATTACAACAAACTTTTAAGAAATGTAAACACGGAATCTCGCATAAATTTCTGCCCAAAATTGTAAAAGAGTCCATCAATTTAAAAGTGTGTTCCCGCCCACTTTTAGGGTCCAGGACCTTGGCTTTTACCACTTTTGCAGCTAAAATTTGAATTTCTAATAATTTTTATTCAATAACGCCCAGGTTTAACTCCGTTAGTACACACGTCTCTTGATAGCGATTTAAATTTTTGTCTACAGCGTAGTCTAGCAAATTTCCGATACAAACTTTATCCAAATATCATTCAGTTCTCTCCATAACTGACACATAATTTAATATTTACTAAAGTATTCAGTAAATGTATAAATCAAATTTCTTAGAAAATGCAAAAACTTTTACAATCCTCAAATGATTTTCTTTCATATACGCTAATAATAAATTCATATAGAAAAGTATTTTGAATTTCCTACAAAGAGAGAACAACTTTAATTTAGTTTGTCTTCGGAACTTTATTGCAAAAATATGTAGAAAGGAAAAACAAATCAAAAATGCAAAACAAAATACACAGGAAGCAAAAAACAAAACTTTACTTAGCAGAGTATAGTGGAAAACTAAAAAAGGAAAATTCGTATAACGTAAATACACCCTCCCTACGATTATAAAAGGAATTTTTATTTTACTGTAAAAATATATCAATTTTAAACCATTTTGGCATTTGTGTATTACCGTATTAGAAAGGGACCATCAAGACGATAAGCTTCTAACAAGAAAATATATTTTTTTTATTAAATTTACTTTACGTATTAGACTACTGTGTACTAGAGCTTGGGTATTCACTAAGTCACATACCATTCGCATTATTTATACGGATATTATGAACTGCATAGAAAACGACAAAATCATTGGTAAAGGGTGATGATGCTGCAATTACTGACGTATGACATTGCCGTCTCAAATTTTTCCAATTATGTAATATGTTATCCCTTTTGTTCCATAACCGTTATCCGTACCCGGCAGATACACCACTAAATTGGATTCGTATCTTATTTATTTCCGGATTATTACTTCCGGTTGTGTTTTTATTACAACGTACGGTAAAGACGTGTATTAACATAATTCAAGATATTTTATGTTTTCCAAGTAGATATAAAAAAGTCGTACCTATAAAACCCTTTTATCATGAAATATACGACCGTTACATGCATTTTTAATTTATGCATATAAATCTATTTTCTTCTTCTTATTATTATATACGTCTTAGGTACGGGTTTCAATGATGCGTGATGAAACATTTTCCTAATTAACCTAAATCTTCTTGTAAACACATTCGAAAATCATTAAAAATAGTTTTTGATGGGAAATTGAAAGGTTTAAAAATGTGTTCTGGTTTATAAGTATCGATGCTTTAATTATGTTGATGGAAATGTAAAAAATAATTTCGAAGTGTTAGACGATGCGATGTATGTTTGTACGTAAAATGGCGTATTAAAAATAGGTTAGAAGACAATGAATGGTTTGGAAAATTAAATTAACATAGAGCAAGAATTTAATAGTAGTTTAGAACTACCTGCAGGTGTGAAAGAAAAGGCAAACTAATTTCATTATACCAGAAAAAAATCCACTTTTGATAATTAAATGCGTAACTAATACACTACAGATAGCAAAGGAGCGCGTTGCCAAATGAGTGACATTTGGACGCCAAGATAATTTTATTCGTTTTCAAATAGAAATTTTCCTTATTTGTATTAATAGGATAATTTTGTTTACAACCAATCCATCCGAAAACATAACATCGTAATACGTATGTGAAGTTATCCCAGAATTCTATCCTTGAAAATAAAAATATTTAATCAGGTAACACTAACATATCAATAACCAATTTGCTCTTGTGTGAAGTTATCCCACCGCAGCTTTTAATTCATTTCATTCAAATATACTAAATTTGTAAAGTTGGCCCAGCCAAGAATTTTTATCAATTTTAATGGAAAAACGAAAAATTATCAAATTTATTAAATTTGATTTGTTTATATATACCAAAAAAATTAAAAACTAAAGTACCAAAAAACTGTACGCTTCTCAATTGCATATAGTAAAAAAAATTACAGGCAATGCTAAAAAAGTTCGATCCATGGCAAGTTCCCGAGAATGAACTCTGGGCTAGGAATTTCATTGATTGTTATATAATTTTTCGCCCCACTCGATAAATCTAAAATTATTTCGCCAAAACTAAAAATGTCTCGGATCAGGGCTACATGATTTTAAAATGTATACACTAGTAGCTAATTTTTAGCTGAATTAGAAGAAAATCGTTCTGTGGCAGGTAGCCGAAAATTCTCGAGTTCTCAAGAACGTTTCGAAACTCATATTTTCATATCGGATTAATGAGTGATTTATATTAACCAAAAGTTTTGAAAAAAAATCTGCTTGCTCAGGAATAGCATAAATATTTCATGGTTCTTACACGGACGAAATTTTTTCTCTAAAGAAATTCCTATAGACATGTTGAACACAAATTTAGCCATTCAAACATCAGCGATTTTCCCAGATTCTCCAAATCTTCGTTTATTTTCTGAACATCTTATTGGAGCTGTTGGGTTGGTACAGCAATCGTAATCAAGATATCACCGGCAAACATATTCATTGTTTCAGTTTTTTATAACTTCCATAGTATATCATTGATGTACAGGATGAAAAGCAATGGCCTTAACATAGATATCTGCGGTATTCCGAGGTTAATTTGTATTGGCTTTGAGATATGGTTATCGACTTTTGTTGCCTTTATTGAAGATAAATATTGAACCATTCAAAACCGCGCTTTAAATTCAATATTTGTCCTACACATAAATCAAAAAACAACCGCACCCATTTTCAAAAGATGTGTAAATGGCATTCCAGTGGACTTCTTCATACTATACCTGGACCAATCTCGTTCAATGGTATAATTGGAGATGATGTCTTGAAAGAGGTAGGGGCAATGATAGATAGGAAACGAAACATTTTAATCACCTCTCCAGACATCGGCATTCCGTAGAAGGAGACAATTTCGAATTAAGTTCACAACATTGTTTGGACCAATTAATGACGAGCAAGCTATTGAAATAGATGTGCGGGCGCAGACCGAACAACAACTGAAGAATCGATTTACACGAAAACATACCCGTATCCCGTCAATATAAGAAGTGGGGACACAAATTAAGCCACTTTTGAGCAATGGCATCATAAGACCGTTTAAAAGTCTCTACAATTCTCCAATTTGGGTCGTGTAGAAAAAACTCGACGCCTCGAGTATAAAGAAATACCAAATGGTAATATCTTCAAAAAATTGAATGCGATCACAACATCGGACAGATATCCGATTTCGGTCTGGGCGATTCCAAATACTTCACCACCATAAATTTGACGTCGGGTTCCACAACATCCGGATGAGAAAGAGTGATATTCCAAAAACGGCATTCTTTACCATTAATGGAAAATTCGAGTTCACCTGAATTTGGTCTGAAAAAGGCACCTGCTGTTTTCAAACGGATGATTTACGACATCCTAAAATTATAAAAAAGGAAAATATGCTACGTGTATATTGATGACATTATCGTTTTTGGCGGATCGGAATAAACAAAACGGAATTCCTCAAGGAAGACGCGAAGTTTATGGAATATATTATAACCAGTACAGGCATTAAAGCAGACTCAAGGAAAGTTTCAGTAATTAAGAATCTCAAACCACCTGAGAACCTCAAAAAACTGAAGAGATTCCTAGGATTAACGTCATATTATAGGCGATTCATTATGGAATTGGCAAAAATCGCGAAACTACTCACGATTCTTACAAGAGGGGAGAACGCTTAAGTAAAAATCAAGGAAAATTAAAATTGGGGAATGAAGAATTAAAAGCCTTTGAATAACTGAAGGAATTACTGCCATTAACAGACTTACTGATATTTCCGGATTTTAACCAACTGTTCATTGTAACAGCAGACGCTCCAATCACCAGCATAGGGACAGTTCTATCTCAAGGAGAGATTGGAAAAGATCGTCCAATGACTTATGTAACAAGGTCCTTGAATAAAACGAAGGAAAATTATGCAACTAACGAAAATAGATGTTGGCAATTGTCTCAGCCTTGAACAGTCCCACAAACTATCTTATGGGCAAAAAATTAAGAGAGTCACAAGTCACGGATCACAGCATATTTTGGAATTAATATACAAAACGGGCACAACTAACAAGGTTGCCTTATCCAGATTAAGATTGGAAGTGAACACCCTTTCTTCACCAACCAGCGAAACAATACACAGCGCAGAAGATGATGGAACCCAGCTCATTCAACATTGCGAATCGCCAATAAATGTTTTTAAGATCCAATTAATATTCACAAAAGAGGAAGAAATGTACATCTACGAAGAACCTCACCATAACTACCATCGGAAGCTACACCCGACTCTTGTAAATGGCACACAAATCCAAGAGGAATACATGCAAATACTCCAAAAAATCTACCAACAGGACCTCATCAACTACAAAATACGGTTAACAAGAAGAGTAGTGAAGGAACAAATAACGAAGAAAAATACAGAATTACCGACGAAGAACACCGGAGGACTCATTGGAATTAGAAGAGAACTAAAGAGCGCAGATTCTCGAGAAATACTACTTCCCACAAATGGAGAGTCTTATTCGAAAATACACAAAAAATGTGAGGTATGCAATGAAAATAAGTACGATCTCCATCCGAACAAGCCGAAGCCGCAAGAAACACCAATACCGATGTACCGCCACGAAAAACAGTACCGATATACCAGGAAATACTTCACATCGATATAATAGACATAAACCGCGAGAAATTCATCACGTGTGTGGACACATTTTCAAAGAAAGAGAAATTGACACTTGATGCAGAATGAACCGGGAGAAGGCTTGATGTTTTTGTTTCCGCATGGATTACATGTACAACAGTCGTCCGACCATCTTTCACAGGTTACGAATTGAACCCATTCGTCTGTTTTTTAGTTCCAAAATAATCTTCACCAAAACCCACACAATGATTTGATTCGAAGTCTTCCGTGCCGGTAGAATTATTTAATTCAAGAGGTCTTTGCTCTTCGTCTGAAAAAGACAAATTTGGGTTTGATGTTAATTTTTTTCTTTTTTCCGAATTTTCATTTGGCTTTTTGTCTTTGGTTCAGGTTCCTTTTCACTTTTTTTGCTTCACTCTAGCCAAATGTTTGATAGAAGTCAAAACACATGCATACGCACACTCACAATTATATAAACAACTTTCCTCCACGAGTTCTCTTATTGGTTTCACATTAGTTGTTACCCTATCAAGTTCGATTTTTAGGTTCGCTGGTTCAATCCAGATATAATACAGGAATATAAACGCATATTCCTGTATTATATCTGGATTGAAAGAATAAATACCTGTTGCCTAAAGTGTTCATACGCCGTTATTTGTATAAGCAACTTTGCTGCAAGCGTTGTTTGGTTATGGCTTTAATGGATGATGCATGCGTCATAAAAATGTAATTTGAAAGACCTAAGAAATGATCTATTTAAGGGCTGCAAAAATTGAGTAGTGTGTTGTGGTAAGCACAGAATTGTGCTTAGGTTTTCTAACGCAAAAATTTCTTTGAACCAAATAAAGTATACATCGCTGTTAAAGCATGTCGATTTGAATTCTTGTAAAGAACCGATCCGAGAGATATTCCATCTTGAAATTCAATATTTTTTTATCTTTCCTCTTGAAAACGCAGGCAGGTGGAAGAAAATTTCCTTCGGCATTGCAACAAGCTATCAGCCGATGTGTCGTTATGTTTTAAAATCCTTTTCAGCAATCACATATCCAGGTTTATTATTCAATTGACAACCGCTTTCATCAACAATATAAATATGAATTAGTTTTATCTCTGTTCATGGCGTCAGCCCGTTTTTTTCATAGTCCTGCCGATTTCCCGACAGACAATTTTTTTTCATATTCTGCACCAAACCAAGAAGGAGATCAAGAGTCGGTTTGGTTATGGTGTTTTAATTTAAATATCTTCGTCACGTGTATACCAAAAATAGTTTTTTTAACTTTTCCGTTGCATCATTTGAGGGGAACCTTCTACAGTTCCGTTGCTGTTAAGGTTAGGCCTAACAGTGGTCTTGCAGTGGTTGCTATCGCATACGTAGGCCAATTTTGACTCATTGTGATGCCATAGGATCCGACATCATTAAACTTCCTTTACAACCATCTAGTGCTATTCATAGTGTAAAAGATATCGTTCATTACAGCTTTCGATATCAGAGAGGCTGTCCATAGTGTATCTGCCCAAGTGACCATGTCACCTGCCAGCTTGCGCAGGGCATGATCATAGGAAGTTAATAAGAGTGTCCTCCTTCTCCTCGTCCTTGTAGCTTCTCCAAAAGTCATTTGCATCCAGACCCAGCCTTCTCGCATGGTCTACAAAAAGGCAGTGTCCGCTAAGAACCCTTTCAATTCTACCTAAATTACGCTTCCTTAATGCGATTAAGATCTTGGAGCGCTTTAAGTTCATCTCAGGCCATACTTGCTTCGCTACCCTACCAGTCGGACTGGCGAGCCATTTAGCATTTGCCAAGGCAACTGATTTCCAATGGCTTGCTGCTTTCAGCACAGATATTGGCCTTTCTACACATTCTCTCCCTGGTTTCAGTTGAAGAGTCGTACCGTACCTTCTTGCTAACTCGTCTGCCTTACAATTTCTGTCAACATCAATCAGAATGGCCTAAAACCCAACTGGATATTGAAACGTTCACTCAAATCAGGAAAAGATATTACACTATGCTTCAACTTCAACCAGTTCATGGCCTCTTCAATCGCTATAACTTCTGCCTGGCACACACTGCAGTAATCAGGGAGACGAAAGGATAGACTCATATTTAATTCCTCACGAATACACCAGCTCCCACTCTACTATCGAGTTTGGAGCCGTCTGTGGAAAATTTAACTGTCCCGGTCTCCACGATGAAACCACTCTTCTAATCCTTTTTAAAGGGGAGAATCACCTTAAAACGCTTGCAAAAGCTCAAAAGAGGTGTTATATAATCCAAATTCACCAGATCATTCCTCACAGAATTGACTATAGTTGAGTGCCCTGTTTGCAGGCAATTTCATTACGAAACCGCTTATAGCCGAGCGGCCGTATTGACCGCCGTTTGATTACCGATAATATCCTACGGAAAAAGGTAGAGCATGACCTCTAAGGCACACATTGCAAACAGGCTGCCCTCTGCATCTTCCCCATCATGTTCCTTCCTGCATGATAATTTATCCAGATCTGGCCACCATACACTCACACCATCCAGCAATATGGGCCTTACTACTGCCATTTCCTTCCGATGATCCCCAATCCACATCTGCTGGCCCAACCCGCAGTGATTGAAAACGCCTTCTGCATCACATCCCTGATTGTACCTCCGAGACAACTATTGCTAGGTCATCGGCATAAGCAACCACACCTATTGCTTCCCGCGCCGCTTAAAATAGTAGTCCATTGATTACTACATTCCAAAGAAGGGCAGCGAGGACACCTTTCTGAGGTGTTCCCCGAACAACCCGTCTTCTGACGGAAACTTCCCCCACCCCCGCTATGACCGTTCTGAATCCTAGTAAGTGATTAATTAGTCTGGTTACTGGGTATTCAATCTCAAGTGGCAACAATCCTTCCCTAATTGTCTCCACCTTCATGTTGTTAAAAGCGCCCTCGATATCGAGAAACGCCATCAACGAGAATTCCAAAAAATTCAGTGACTTCTCAATTTCCCGAACCAGGGCATGAAATAATGCCGTGTCCAAGGACTGACCCTTATGGTACGCGTGTTGAGACTGTGTCCAGTTTCTGGGTACAATTGTCGAACGAATATGGATATCCAGCAGCCTTTCCATGATTTTCGGCAGAAAGGATGACAGATATATTGGTCTTAAGTCCTTATGGTTGCTGTGCGAGCTTGTACCCCCGCTTTCGGGAAGAAAATCACCCTAGCCTCCCTCCATTTCTTCGGGATGTACCCAGCTTTAGACACTCTTTGATTATAACCTCCAGCCAGGGGAGTAAGACCTCTGAGTTCTTCTGAATTTCTGCTGGTACAATCCCATCCGTCTCATCCGTTGCTGTTTAAGTCATTCCTGACTTCTTTTAGTGTCATTTTTGTAAAATGAATGCTGAATGCTCATTTAGGAAATCATGATCCCAAAATTGTGGTTACGAAACCAGTAATGTGTTGGCAGAAGTAGGTAATTATACATTATATAATGGTCCACGAAACATTAGTTGAACAACCCTACTTTACAGTATGAATCGAGTATAAGTTTTCCGTATCTAAAATTAGGTATTTGGTTTCGATTCGGTTGAATAATTTTTTAGATACGTACACTCATAGTACACGAGTACACGAGCGTGTGTACGTAACGATTATAATTTTCTATTTTTTTTTTTTGATGTCTCTATAATTACAGGATGCTTCAAATTAGTTATACGTTTTAATATTTTGTGTTGCCTTGATTCAATTAGCTTACACTAACATTCTCGTATGCATATTCATATAATTTTTCTATTTTTAATATTTGCAGAATATATAAATCTAAATGTGGAATGACTTGATTCGAGCCGCCGTTAAATAAAAGTACCACTTGATTATTTTTATGTGTAATTGAATATTTGCACAGCTACTTTAACCTTCTTTACAAAAATAATTTAAAATTGATCATCTTATACATATTTATATACGAGGATATCGAATGACATACGGATACCAAGATATTTTTGATAATCCCATTATCTTTCCTTTATCAGATAATCCATACTATAAATACAGTAAATATATAATAAGAAAAATCCAATCAATTAAGCTTTCCATTTTGTACTCCTATAATGTATACATTTTCTTTTCTTCTCGGTATCGTACAAATTGACAATTTTAAATCGGAAAAACTATTAACCTAATCTTTTTCTTTTTGCTTATGTTTGAAAAGCAGAAAGCTCACAACAACAACAAATAACTGAAATTTACAAAGCTATATCCACATACACACACACACAGTAGTAGTCATCCTTTTTTGTGATGCATAGCAAAACCGGAAAACTCAAAACAAAACGCAAAAGCACAATAAAGTTTGTCGTTTAAGTTAAAAACATTTTCCTTATGATTGTGTGGGTTTAATACCCCAAAATTGTAACAATATGTTTCTTATGCAAATTATTTTCCATGTACTATATGTGTTTGGGCTTTGAGAACAAATTTCCATACCATGATGACGGCCAAGTCAAACATGAAATAATTAGGAAGTATAAAACCAAACACAAAGCGATATTTTTTTATTTTCAAAGTCACAAATCGCATTGTTCTCTGGTTAAGGCCATTGTTGCGCTAGTCCATTGTTATATACCTTTACACTTTATATACCGTATTTGTGATAGTTTTTGCTATTGTCGGTAATTGCATATAGCTGGAAAACCATTAAAATGAAATAATGGTTTGTTAATAGTGTGTGACCTTTATGGCGAAAGTAGTTTGAAATGCAAATTAGGTTAATGGGGGAATGATAACAATGTTGTGGTTTAACGGTTATTTAAATAGGTGCGATTTATGGGGATTTATGGTATGCGCCGGCCTAGTTATTGCATAATATGTATGTATGCACACATGATTTCATTTGTACATGTAACCATAAAATTATTTATGTTACGAACTGAATTGTAAAATTTAAAATTCATCCTCATCTATGTACGTACAATATTTTGTATATCACATGTACACTCAACATACATATATATATAGCATTATGTACAATATAACATATGGTTTATTTTATTTATTCAGAAGAAATAAAAATGAAAAACGGTATAGTAGGGTATACGACATAAACGAAAAACTACAATTTGTAGTTTTAGTTTTTTTTTATTTCAACTTTACTTCAATTCATGCGAGACCACACTAACGAGTTTAATGATTTTTTTTTAAGTTCAAAATGTTGAAGTTTCCTTTTTTAGAATCAAATTCTAAAAATACATTTAATTTATGTTATACTTTGCGAAAAGAAATAATGTTCTTTACGTTAAGAAAGTGGAATGATTGTAAGTATGTGCTTGCAACGCGGCAGCATATGACATGCAATTTAGTTGTAATGACACATGCGATATGGAGAGTGGTTGCATTGAATAATATCTTAAGAAATGACATTTGAAATGTTATATCTCATGAAACCTTAATCAATCTTTCGAACGTGATGATTATACTATCAAAAAGTTATTTGAGATGTGCGGTGATGTGTGGCACTTGTAAAACTGAAATTTCTCCAAATCTGAAAATAAAAATTTTCGGTTCAAATGATTTTTTTCTGTCAAAAGTCTATCTAAACTGATTAGATGTTTTTTGCACGAGAATAACACTTTACTAAACGAGCGAAATGAGTGTTGCAATCATTCGAGTGCAAAATTCAATTTAGGCACGAGATGCTAACACGATTTTTTCTACTACACTCATCTAATGTTCATCTGTGATAAAAGAATCACAATTGCTATACAATTGCTAAAATATTTAATGTGAAATTTTATTTTATTTCCAATCGAGTTGCGGTTTACGTTTAGCTCCAGTGCGTAAAACATCCCAGCAGGCAAGTCATTGACGACACTTCAATGACCCATCAGCGACGGTCAAGCATGACACGTATATAGACATTATCAGCAACTGGGACTGGTTTTCGTTTGTGACAACAATCATAATTCTTCCACAATTGGGCAGAGGTTGACTAAAATTATGGCCTTTCACATGATCATAGTGGATATTGGTGTCACAGAATCTGAAACACCAGAACATTTAATGCATTTGCAATATATTGAAATGCGACCCCTAATGATAGAGCTTATTAATATGTAACGTCATTCCATGCAATGCAAACTACACTGAATCAGAATTTCACCACAATTGGGTCGAAGTTGAATTAAATTATTGCCGTAGTGGCATCAAACATAAAAAATGGTAATCTGGAAAGAAGTTAGGCAAATGTTTTAAAAAGTTATTTGGGTCCTACCGTAGGGTCCTCTAATCAAATTGTATAGAAATCAGGACTTATTGCAATCGATTATCGATATCCGAGAAACTCTTCCACTCAAAATTTTATTAAATTATTTTAAAGGGACTCGACCCTACCGGACAACGCTCGAAATAAACTGACTCTAATATTCCTCCCCCTTAGCAATTTTTATCATAATTATTTGAACCGTTTTCAAAAATCCTGATTCAAATATTTAAACAGGTAAACAAGCAGTTTACAGTTTAGTTTACAGTGTACCGACGATTTGTTTCGCTATATGTCATGTAAACCCATTTTGTACAGAACAAGACCTAAACCAGAGTAATATTATTTGCTGAATTGAATTTTGATCAAGTAAAGTGTTTTTTTACAATTCTCTCTTTCTCTCTCTCGCATGCTATGTAAGTCATGTTGGAAGTCGTCGCGCTTGCAATGCCGGGGTCTTCCTCTACAATAATTACCGGTAGGTTGTTACAAAACTTCTGTTAATTATTCGGGGCTGTAAGGCCTTCCATTTTTCCAATGAGGCTCAACTATTCAACTCTCTCGCATTTAATCAATCAAATAATTCATATCCGAAGAATTGGGGGACAGGGTTAACGTGAGCATGTTTCGTTTTGTTCATTCGTAATATTGGTTTTTCCTTGGATTGGGCAACACCCAAACGTCATAGTTGGTTTCTACGCTTTAAATTTTTTTTGCAAAAATATTAAAATTAAATTGTGTCGTGTATTTTAACTACTCTTATGTGACTGTTTTCATGGGAATATAAGCGGGTTGTTAATATTGTGTATTTATTTTAAGTAGTTACCATTAAAATAATTTTATTTTATGGACTAGTACGCATCTGACGTGAAATGAAAATATCGCTGGTCTCCAAAATTAACCAGATAAATTATTCCAAAAAAAATTAGTTATTAGATTTTCGTAACATTTTAACGTAGTTACCGTTGTTCAAATGCTCGACATTCACAAAATGTTCCTTCGAAATATTTTAAAACTCTAGAATATAATTTTTGAAACACAGCCCGACAACAAATAAAAATAATTGATCAAATGTACCAAAAATTTAGATTACTTTTGTCGTACCTGCAGATAATGCAGTGAAAAGTATGTAGAGTTAAACAGAGACATCTGTATTGTAATACGAAAACTACTAACTTCAGTAACTAAACTGCGTACCGCAAAATAAAATTCACCGGTTAAATTGTCATAATGTAAAAAATCTGCATTACACTGATCATATGTGCCACCTAACCGTGAGTAGGAGTAATCAAGGAAAATCATTAACAATTAATTTTGCCGGTATGGAAATGTTCACGTGACATCTAGCAAATGTATATTTGAAATTAGTATTTATGCCTTGCTGATTGTTGTAAACCACATGTTTCAATTATATTTTGTACAGCTTGAAGTACAACGTCTTCAGTGAAATCTATGTTTTGGTAAAAGTCGAAAGTGCGTAAATATTAAAACCAATTGTTTGGTTTATCGTTTTTAACCCTTTGAGTGCCTATATGATTTTTAGAGAATTAGCTAAAAGTGCTTAATACCTAGATACAAAAAATGTATAATTAATTATTTTGCGGAACCACTGATTGCGTTTATGCACTAACTAGGCGGGGAGAGTGGGGACCTCTCCACACCCTCTAATTCTAATTCCAAAACTAATAAACAAGAATCGACAAGTATGAAATAGAGATCGTATTAGTTCGTGCGAGAGCAAAAGCGCGATCGCGCTCCTGGTATATTCATCCAGTGTATTGAGAAGCGCAATAGAACCCCTTGGCACTCAAAGGGTTAAATTTTAAGTTACAAAATGGAATGAAAAGTTAATGAATGCAGTGTTTGTAAAAACAATTGTAAAAATCAAATTGAAAATGTTTTTTTAGTTGTGTAGAGTTATTTTGAAGTGTCACGAATAGACCATTTTTCTCTAGTGTCGAAATGCAGTTTGACAGTTGAACGTGTAGGGTTGAAGTAGGGTTGAATTTTTTTTATTTTGCTCTCTAATTCCCAATATGTCATCGAAGTTTGGCAGTGTGTTGTGCCGCGGAGCTTCCGGGGTTATAATTGGTTTTGGTTCGATTTTGTTTGTTCTACTGTCGCTTGTTTTTAAACAAAAGGTATAGTTGGGTTGAAATAATGGTTTATATCGCTGTTCTTTATAATTTTTTATTTTAGCTTCCACGTGCGAATGGCATTTTGTGAATGATGTTGTTACTTCAACGAGAGTGGTTGGTTGTGTGATTGAGGGTAGAATGAGGCGGCGTTCAATTTTCATTCTTCGAGTTTTAGACGTTTTTATTTTGTTTTGTTTTTAAATATTTTCTGTGAATGGTTGTGCGAGTGTGTGCAGTTAAATAAAGTTGCGTGAACGGTGATATTGGCCTGATAAGAAGCTAGAAGATGGAAATTTACTTGTATTTTATGTAACTGTGTATAGTGCTATATGGGTAAATTATTATTTAGGTTTGGTCGTACGATCTGTATAAATGGATTTGCATAAATTTATGTTTGTTCACATTGAGAAAAGCCGTTTCCATCCATTACCTGGGGTAGGCTTCAATGCGTGTGTCCCTCAATTTTTTGATTATGTTTTTAATTCTTGTATTTTCTTAAAATTTGGTTTTGTTTTAAATACTAAATCGTTTTTATTGCAGAGGAAATGATTTCTCAAAAGGATGATAGTGTTTCGATATAGGATCAAGTAAATTTAGTGGGTAACGTGAAAATTCTTGTAATAGACTTAAGTTTTGTTTTTGTTCTGCATTTTAAATCATTGTTAGTGCAATGGAATTGATTTTTCGAAAGAATTCAACCTAACTGTTTCGTTCTACAATCTTCTAACTACTCTGAGGACATCTGTCTTATTTTCTTTATTGATTTTAGATTTGGGTTATTGAAGATATGAAGATATTAAACCAATAAAGATATTGTACTTCGCATACGTCAGATCCCAACTTGAATATGCTGTTAATATCTGGTGCCCTTTCTACAATGTTCATATTCGTAACATAGAAAGTATCCAAAATTTGTAAGTTACTTATCGTGGAAGGTTGGCTGGAAATACGATAAAAACTTACCGTATCACATTAATCGGTAAGAACTACCGCCATATCTCACTGGATGTAGAATCAACAATCAACAACTCACACTCCTGGAAAATAGAAGGGAGTTCTTTAATTGTTCACTTATTGAAAACATATTCCTCGATGAAATCGATTCACCGACTTTACTTGATTCTACTAGAATCAAAGCATCGAGCAGAACCTTAAGAAATTCTGAGTTTTTTCAAGTAAATAAACACAAGAAAAATTATGGTTCTCACGAACCGATGAACATGATGTGCACGAGTTTTAGCAAAATTGACCATCTCGTAAAATAAGAAAATATTCCAATAGATGGCGAACCATTGCGGAAGAGGATTTCTACCCTATATGCTCATTACCGCAAATAAATGCATTTTGTTCGGTTATAACTATTTAGCTTTTATTTATTTATTATTCTAGTTGCTAAATTTATTTAGGTTTAAATTGATGTGAAATTTAATTATTAATTATTTAGTTTAAGGAATATCATCATAAATTGGGACTTTAGAAATATGGAATTCATTAGCTTAAATTTATATTAATTACCGAGGTGGGTGCGATTGAACTAAATAAATAAATTATTCATAGGAATTTTATGGTACAATATTATGCTTGGTTACTACAGTTTAGCTCCTAATGATCCGGTATTTATAGTTGGTTGAGGAGATTCAATTTACACATTTTAACACAAACACTAGAAAACGTGTAAATACTCAAACTATTAAAAAGTGTAACTATACAAACTTAATCTTTGGGAGAGGCTCCAAACAAGTAGTTTTTGTAACATAAAAATCCTCTCTCAAACAAACATAACGTAAATAGATTTCAATCTCCTTAAATGTGAATTTACTCGACTTATTCAGTAAAACTTGGGTGGTGAGTATATCTTTAAGCAAATTTGAATGTGGGTAGTTTAATAAGTATCTGGCTATATTGGCTTACATGCCTACCTGTAAAAAAATTTCGTTTCAAGGCCACCTGCATCTTGTGATTTGCCAACACGCCAATATCGCAAATTGCAGCATGCAGATTGTCTTGAAGTTTCATTATAGTTGCTATGCCAACTTAAGCCAAGAAATTTCATAGAAGGCACTCGTTATATTAAAACTAATATCTGATGATCGGCTCACAACACCCATTACAACATGCAATTGCCTTGATACTCTAGTACAACATGCATTACATTTTTTTTGGAGTCTCCTCAAATTATTATTTTGTAAAACTACACTTTTTCTTTGAATGATTTTGCAAACTTATTTTCACTAGGTAGAGTCATTCCGCGGTGAAATCACACTTTGACGCTCGTTGTTCCTAGGAATCATTAAATAATTCCGTATTGCTTTCATTAACAATTATTTCCATTTTTCATGACTGAATTAAATGAAAGTGTAGCTACACAAATTAAAAAAAGTGTAACTGATGAAAAACACTGTGCTTGCACTTTTTTTTGTGACAAGCTGAGCACCCAGGAGGTAGGCCTTCTTCAAGTATGCTGAATTCAACGGTGCTAGTCGCATTTCAAAGTTAGTCCCCATTTTTGAGATATCGCTTTCGACATACTCGTATTTTGGCTGTGAGTCAAACATTTCTCAAAATATAAACTCATTTTCACGTTGATAGCTCTTGAACCATTAAGATTTTCGTTTTGCTTTCTTCAGCAAAGTTGTTGAACAAGCCAAGACAAACAACTTTGCCCAACTTATCAAGACCGAAAAACCACATCTACATTCACATTTTTGTGTTATTTTTCTTTTTTCTTTTCATTTCGACGAAAAACACTTTTTTCATCATTTTTCGTCCATTTATTGAATTTAAATCGATCGAATAAACATCGCATCGACAAATTAAGATACAATAGAAACTATTTAAAAGAAAATTAAATCGATTCAGTTGATGATTTCTTCCTAAAAATTAATATTTTTCTTAACTTTTTAATTTTAATTTTCTGATTCGTTCGTGTCGTCCTCGGGATCTTCTTCTTCTTCTTGCAAATTCCAACAAATGTCACCTAAGAGTGCATGTAGTTATTTGCCGCTGCACCAATGCTCGAGCCTTGCCGTCACTTGGTGAAAATGCTCGCCGTGCTCATCGGATTGGTTGGTGATTGTTCGGCGAATTTTTCCGCATGACAATGCAAACAATTTATTTTCAATAACATTCGAACGTTTATATTATGAAAAGCGGTCAGCATATTTTCAATATATTTGCGCCAATCAACGGATCGATTAATTCCGAGAGCATTCTCAATAACTTCTTTTACACATTTCCATGCCACAAGCGCTCGTTCACTGAGAGCATTTTCAAATGCATCATCGTTTATCAAACGACTTATATCTGGTCCATTAAGTATTCCTGTAATAAAAAAACAAGATGCGAAATGAAATTTCATTTGATCAAAACTTAGGTTCGAATTGATTCAAACACCAACCTTCTTTTATTTTCATTTCACTTAACCGTGGGAAAATGCGACGCAATTCGATGAACGCATTTCCATCTGGGTTCAGCGAACTAACTTCAAACTGTTTTTGGAGGAATCGATAAACAATCCAAAATCTTCGGGATTATGCATTGTGGATACCAAACCACGGATATCAATGCAAAAAGCGAGTGATTTATTCTCAATTGATTTGAAAAAATTCGTATAATGACGATGACGATTTATTGCTCCTATATCCCAACATTTGGAGCCAGAATGTTCACTAGTTTTAAATCCTTTGACAAAAGAATGGCTTGCCATAATATCCAAACGAGTTTGCGAGATTTCAATGTAACTGAATGGCGCAGTGACATTTGATGGTTGATATATTGATGCAGATGTTTCTCCGGTTTCATCAGATTCAAATGTTGGTGGTAAATATTCTTCACTTGAGTTTGATCTTTCCGGAACAGGAATTTCATCTGAATGCGGCAGCGGTAGTTAATCATTTGTCGTTGCCGTGTATATCAAAGAACCAATTTTTTTCTGTTTGTACCGAGAATATAATTCATGCACCCATAACATTGATCCAGTCATGTCCTTGTGGATCTATCCATATCATCGGGACACCAAAGTTTTAAGTAACTTTAAGTTTTTATGTATTGTGCGAAACTTGATTTTACGTACTTTTTTAAAATTAGGTTATGTCATTAATGTGTTCTTTGCATATCTTATTTGAAATGAGCATCCTGTTTGGCCTAACTATGCCGCCCTCCAGTTTTATTTAGCCTTACCTCTGTATACAAATCTCTGCACAGGTGGACCCATTTTTCTCTAGGCGGCAAGGTAGGAGCCGGAGTCTTCTGTGAGAAGCTTTTGCCAAAACTGACAAGACGTTGCCTTTTTGGGTAACATTCGAGAAGGCTCGGTCTACAGACGAATGACTTTGTAGAAGTTACATGGACGAAGAGGAGGAAGAGACTTTAGATAACTTCCTATGCTCGTGTCCGGCACTATCATACAGAAGGCATTGGTATTTGGGCGTCTACAGTATGGCCAGCCTTTCAAATCTTGCGGGCTGTGGAGTGCGATATATTTTGCGCTACGTACGTAGCTCCGAATAGTTTTTAACAGGGGTAAAGGGGAAATAGGATCCTGTGGTATCACAACGGGCCACTACTGGTCCCAGCGTGCGAAAGCAGCCACTCCAACCTAACCTAACCTAGCCTTGGCCTAAGTAAAACACAGATATATGATGGATGTGGTTTTTCGGTCTTGATAAGTTCGGCAAAGTTGTTTGTCTTGACTTGCACAACAACTTTGCTGAAGAAAGCATAGCGAAAATCCTAATGGTTCAAATACTATTGTTGAACAACGAAACAAATGCTTGTTTTTACGACATTTTGTACAAAAAAAGACTGGGTGCAATTATTTGGCCGGAATAATAGGAACATTTTCGCTGAAAAAAGCAAAACGAATATCTTAATAGTTCAAGAGCTATCAACGTGAAACTGAGTGTATATTTTGACATATTTTTGACTGAGAGACAAAACATAAAAGACGATATCTCAAACATGGGGACTAACTTTGAAATGGGACTAGCACCGTTGAATTCAGCATACTCGAATTAAGTTTACCCCCTGGGTGCCCAGCTTGTCACTTTTTTCAACTAGCACAGTGAAAGTGGAAGAATAAAATATTTAAACATTCCACACATTGGCTAGATCAGGTTTGTTCAAAATATATTTTAACAAATAATTATTGGGATAAATTATGCTGCACTATTATTGTCCTCAAAATAAACAGAAATGTAACCATATGTAAATGGAAATATGTCTGTTAAAAAGTAAACCTTCTGGGATATTCAAAACCGTTTACCCCGTTAAAAGTTTGGGAATGATCCACATGATAATAAAGTGAGATTTTGTATGAATCGTCATAGTAATTGCTAAATTACAAACATTTTCAAGAATGGCAGAAATGTTGCTATGTGTGATCGTATTTCTTCTAACATTGCACGAATTCATAACAGTTAACAGTCAACCAAATCAAATTAAAAAGATAACCCCAAATCTCAACGATCTCTAATTTTGACTACTTAAATCCTAAAATTCGAACCGCAATCATATTTTGATGTGGTTTACTGTTTCGAATAGCTAAGCTCGTTCACTAATAAAATACGTATGCCCACACTTGGTAACATCTCTGAGATTCTTGGAAAAATGTAGCCAGTCGTTTGACGAATTATAGAATATTTCTGCTTGAGGAGGCTAACGGTTTGTAGATATACTTTTGACAGACGTATACAAAGCTCTTTGTGTTTTTCATGCCATCACACAATTTCCGGATACATTTTAAAATACCTGGCATGAGCTAAAATAGTATTGTCTAACGAACATTTTTTGTGTGATGAACTTATGAGCCATTATTTTTACGTTCCGTGTAATAACGATTTACGAGCACTGAAATATCCCCTCGACAAATGACGATGATGAGGAGATCATAATCATTATTGTTGTTGTTGTCATAATTATAATCACTTCTCATATATGGGTAATATAAATGCAGATAACCATAAAATTAGAATTTAAGAATTATTATAAGAAAATATAATATTAAGAAGAAGAAGAAGGGTCGACCATCAATTTTCTTATCTTGTATTTACCACAGGAAAATTTATTGTAATTATTGCGAGGTTTTTTGGTCCATAAACTTTTTATTATTTTTCGCAGTTGAACGACTAATCGGACAATAACACATTGTGTTAGGATGATGCGCATCAGTTGTATTTACCAACATAAACCAATTAATTTTTCATCTTAAATGATTGATTCGTTTTTGGCGGAAGAACATCAAAAAAAAAAACGAAATAAGATAAAATGGAAAATCTTTCAAATTAAATTAAAGAAGTAATAAATTTTATTTAAATGTCATCTTAAATTAATACGATTTGTCTGCGGTTTATGGAAAATTTGCAGACGAGGTGCAGAAAGATGTACGTCTTTTGTGTATATATAACACTTGTTGGATGTATTTTTAATTTGCCTCCAGTACGCATAACCGGCTGTAATTCTCGTGAAAAATCTGAATTTATACTAGGCCATGTGCTTACGTACACATTTTCTAAAACCTTTATACAAAATTAAGAGGAGAATATAATTTACTCAAATACGTACTGGCCCTTATACTAAAAAACATACCAACACAATGGGAAAATTTTTGATATTTAACTACTGTGCGTGTTTTATTCGTAGTTGGAAAATTTCTCTATTTTGAGAGAAAATTGAGTGATCATGCTTGATCGTTTTATTATTTTATTTTTTTTTTTTTTTTTTTTTGTTTTACGAAAATCCAAAATAAGATAAATTTTACGTTTTGTCATCGTATTTTAGTTTTTCCCGATAGTACATTTTAGTATATTTCATTGATCGCGCGGTGTATGATCATCCAAATAAATTTGATCGTTGATCGCGTGTTTGTGTGTGTGTTCTTGATATATTATTGAAAACTATTTAGTAAAAAAAAAACAAATTGTGTATTTGTGATTTATACTAAACAAGTGTTTAGTGTTTTGTGAAAATTTTTGGTTTTTGGTTTGTAATCGTGTGCTGTGATCGTGATTCATGCAATTAACATGAATTTTCTTTAGTTTTTCGGGAAAAAAAAATTGTGAAAATGTTTTCCAATGAAATTGAGATGAATCAGTATGGCGTGATCGACGTGTAACACCATATGGATACGCGAGATCTTAATTAAATTACCGTGTGCGGTTTGTAAGAATATAAAATATTACGCGGGATTATTAAATTTAGACTTAGATGGAAAATTTAATGTGACGGTGAAATTTATGATTTTTATGTGTACGTGTGTGATGTGCTGTTGTCTGCCACAGTAACAAAAATAGAATTTAATTTACGGTTTTTTACTTTAATTAACGTTGCGTTTTTCTTACTATGAGGGACATCTTTAAATTAATTAGTGTTGACTAAGCGCACACAAGTGATTTTGAAATACTGTATTTACCTAATCTCATGCTATTGTTTTCTTAATTATAAATAAACAATATAGTTTATTGGATCCATAACCAATAAATCTGTTAAGTACAAATAAGGAGATCAACATCATTAATTCTTTATGATAATAATATTACTCTAATTTATGTGCTACATGTATATGCTCTATATAAATTTCTGTTGCTTTGTGTAACTGGATCGTATACATACGAATATAGTATATAGTTGCGCAGGTAATTAAGGTTTTCGAAATACACAACAAAAATTTCATATTTTGTTTGATCTTAACTCGATTCATCTGTATATATGTCTTAATTAGTGCAAAGATGTGGGTGTCAAACGGCGTCAACTAAAAACTAAAACATCATAAATTTCAATTATATTGGGCAGTCGTCTAAATTTGGCGGTGAGCTCAGATACACTCTTACACATAATATAGGTCAAAGGTTTATGTGCCACACTCTATAATTTTCTGTACGCACGGCGATGGAAATGACACTCACTCTTATTTCTCAACCCTACTCTGGTAACAAAACATTTAAAATTAAGATTAATTAGATTTTAAAAGGCAAATAAAATTAAAATAAATCAAGAAATTTAGAAGAAATTCAATTTAATTCGATCAATTTAAATCTTATCTATTTACTTAATAGTTTGTGGTGTAGTGAAGCACTCCCCTTTCTTTCGTACTTTACGTCTTCATAAATATTTTGAATTATTTCTCTTCGCAAGCAACACACACACACACGCACTACAAACACAAGATGATATAATAAATATTAAATTTAATTAATAAGACTTTTGTTTTATTTGTGAAATAATTAAAGTTAATTAAATAAAATGAATAAAAATTAATGTGGTTAGTTTTGTTTGTTTGTTTGTTTGTTTGTCACTCACAGTTTTTGCTGATAACAATGATTAAAATGTTAATGAAATGAGTTAAAGTTTTTACGAGCATATACTTAATGCCGTTCTATAAGTGAAATGTAATCTTTGGAAAAAAGAAAGTGAAATAAAAATATAAAAGTTTTTATTAGTGTAATAAAAATATAGTGAGAAGGGGATCTACGCGGTTGAATAATGTTAGGGAAATGTGTACGGGCACAAGGATCTAATGATGACGTATCGAGTGGAAAACTTACAGCGCAGAACACCAAAAATTTACAACATGATAAACATTTGACACAGGTAATGTAAAGGATTTGTTTAATTCTCTCAAAATACGTGAGTTATTTTCTTACTCAATTTAATAAAATATTTTGTTTCTCAATCTCTAGTGTAGGCCAAAGTTTATTAAGAAATAAGATTAGTTTTTTATTACACTTAACAGATCATTTTGCAATCAAGTATTAATTTGTGACTTCGGGAACAGTAATTAAATATATTGAGTTTTGTGTAAATCGGATATAAATAACTAAAGCAAAGTAAAGTGTTACAAATATTGAGGTCGTCCGACCACCAATTCAAAAAAATTCATTCCTATGTGCCTGAAATATTATACAGGGTTTCTGAAAAGTTCCGGAATGGTCAAATATCTTGAGAAATACATTACAGTGAGTTTATGCCAAAAAACAGTGTGTTCCATAAATACTTAAAAAATACTCATAAATTGAGCTTTCGTAATAATATTAGAAAATTTCTAACAAACACAATTTTTAAAATTAAAATTTATTTTTCGGACATGTATTGAGTGAAAGTTATGAATTGAAGCCGATCTAGCACATACTCGAAAATTCTCTAAGATTTTTGTTATAGAGAGAGAACAATATCATTGAGTGAAATTCAAAAGTTCTTAAACATTGGAAATTATTTTACTCGGGAACAACGGATCGCATAGAGCTAAAAATTTACATGTTTAAGAATTTTGTACAATATAACACTCAAATATATTCTCTCTCGAATACTAATTCAGAATCACTTTGGTCACCTCATTGCGATTCGTAGCGTGTTTTGTTTTAAAGAATTGCCTTTCATAACTTTTACTCAAAGCTTTTCAGGAAAATTAAATTTTTCCCATTTAATATTGTTGAAATATTTGTGTTTATTTGGAATTGTCAAAAATTATTAGGAAAGTTAAATTGTTGAGTGTTTTTTTTAAATTTAGATACTTATGGGTCACATTGTACATTTTGTTATTTTTGCCGCTGGGGATGGGGAGTAGAAAATAACAGAGTTTCTTTATTACATTTCACGTAACCCAGGAACAACGATGCAGACGTAGTAGTATTGTGTTTCCATCTCCGTTAGTTTTAGGTTATCTCCTTGCCTCTCACCATTGAATGTGTTCGCCAACCTCAAATCTTTTACTACTCAGTCTGGATATGTCTTTCAATTCCTCAATATCGTTGGGCTTCGTTTCAAACACTTTACTTTTCAAGTAAGTCCAGTAGGAGAAATCAAGAGGCTTTAAATCGGGTGTCCTTGGAGACCACACGGTTCCTCTTCTTCCAATCCACCTGTCAGAAAAAATGTTGTCAAAATGCTTTCGATCGTGTTGAAATTAAACATTCTCGAATTCATCCCAAGGATAGTTTTAGTTCAGGTATTATCTCATTATTCAACAAATTTACATACTTTTCATATGTCAAATTGTCATCATCGAAATACGATTAAACAATATTCCATATAACAACTAGCATTAAATTAATTAATTAATAACAGAGCTCTCTGTCGAAAAGAAACATAAAACGTTTTTTAAATGTCAAATCCGAATTTGCAATAAACATGTATGTATGTATGAATGTAAAAAATGTCAGTGAGTGCTGGCAACCAAAATGTATAGTTTTCTTTTTTATGAAGCAAGAATGTATTAAATTACTAGTGCAAAGTTTCTTCCTTTGAGGGGTGTATCTTCAGTTTGGACTTTGTCAAGTCAATGGGGGATCCCAATTTGAGCAGGGGAATAATTTAGGTTGGCTAGAACGGTTCCACGACAGTTCACTGAAAAATTTTTCATCGAAAACGACAATTTACTGAAAAACAGTTCACCGAAAACGACAATTCACCGATAAACATTTCACTGAAACCGAATTGTCGTTTTTGGTTAATTGTCTTTTCGTTGAACTGTCAATTTCGGTGAATTGTTTTTCGGTGAAATGTCGTTTTCGATGAATTGTCGATTTCGGTTAATGGTTTTTCGGCGAAATGTCGCTTTCGGTAAATTGTTTTTCGGTGAGCTGTAGTTTTAGCTGAATAATCATTTTCGGTTAATTATCGTTTTCAGTAAATTGTGGTTTTCAGTGAATTGTAGTTTTCGATTAATTGATGATTTCGATGTATTGTCGTCTTCGGTGAATAGCCATTTCGTAAACTGCCGTTTTCAGATAATTCCTATATCGATTATTTGTTTTTCAACAGAGTTTGTTTTTAGTGAATTGCTATTCAGTGAATTGTCGTGCTACCAGCTAGAACACCAATTGGTCGGCGAGGGGAATGCTCTAAACCGGCATGAATTATTTAACATTTATCAAAAATGTAGCTACACAAATTAACAAATAACAAAAGTGTAGTTACACAATAAGATAAAAAGTGTAGCTATATACACTGCCAAAATATGGCAGGGTTGAATTGTCAATTGTTCTCATTGAAAACCGATTTTTACAAGAAAATGAAAAACGATTACACAAATAAAACTAAACATAATTGGTTTTTATTCATTGGACATTATAGAACTATACACCCTGCCTCGTATATATTTGATGGATATTTACACGTGATGCTAGAGATATCTACTTAAATCTACAATTTCGATGCGTTAATACAAAATTCTAGAGATGTATACGCAAATCTGGTTATACCGGCATTTTGGGGATACTTTTGATAATTTTTAGTGATATGCGGCATATCGATGTGACCCTCGGGGAAATTTTTCTATCGAAAACCTGCACAGGTACGCCTCAGTAGATGTATCTAAAAGTCATTTCGGAAGTTGAGTTTACAAATTATCTGGTATTTAATTATTCAAAGGTTACTGACATCTATTTTTCAAAAACCGCTGATTCGGAGAACTGTTGAACGCATTTTGTTTGACAAATATTCCGACAAACAAATTCGAGATGTCCTGCAAAAGTACTAGAAGAGACAAAGAAAGGTCCTAAATATTCACTTGTCACTATTAGTATAACTTAAGTGGTCCAAATAACGTACAACTTAGGTTATAATGGCTTGACTAGTTAAGGCTTAAGCCTTAATCTGATTCAGCCAAATCGCTATATTGCACTAATTTTCTCTATCAACTCTTCAGCACTTTATCGGCTTAAATAATTAAAAAATTCGATAGCCGCTTTATTTGCTCATGAGCTTCCACATTTTATCTCTATCAAAAAAATTCACCAAATTTAACAAAGTTCGGAAATGCTTAGGAGTTCTCACCTCAGACCCATATTTCGACAAGTTATGATCATCTCGATTTTTTTCCACAAATAAGCCGTTGGCATGCCCATTAAGTACTCTCAATCAGAAAGATTTTTAGTTTTATAGACTACAAGTGAAGAAGCTCCTACGGAAGTTGCCACAACAGGTGGACCAATTTCGACCAAAGATCACTGAGATCTTCCGATTTATAGAAAAAGCTTAAATATGAAGTTTCTCCGAGCAGTCACTCGATCTGAGCTGTAGAGAGGACTGTTGTGCATGATTACTGAATCGCTAAGTTACTGAAAATTGACCTGAACCGATTTTGTTGCAAATTTAATTGAATTCAAAATCTCTTAGTGCACAGTTTGATTTTGTCATGAGACGACCTCGGTCAAAAACCACTGAGAACTCCCAATTTATAAAAAAGATTATATTTAAAGTTTCATTCCGATCAATCTATCTGTACAGGGACCAAATTTTATACTGAAAAAAGTTTTTTTTTGGCAAAACTCGTCATTTTCGCTTAAATTATGGCCTTGCATAAATACGAAAAAGCTTTTGAAGCTATCACTTTAGGCGGGAAAACAAAAAGCTCCTATTGAAGCTGAAACTCAGGATCTACCAATTTGTGGAAAAAGCTTAGGTATGAAGTTTTATCTTGATCAATCAGTCCATCTAGGATGAAGAGGGGCCGAATTTTTGTTGAAAACCCGTTTCTTCCCATTACAAACTAATTTAGAATCTTTTATTTCATTATCTTTTTTCTTGTATATGATATACTTTTTAAAATCAACAAATCACCTATCGAAGTTGCCACTTCTGGTAGGCGGACTTCGGTCTATGAAATCTTCGAATTTATGCAAAAAGCTTATGTATGAAGTTTCACCCCGATCAGACAAACCATCTAGGCTGTAGAGAGGACACAGATATTTAACAACTCGCCCACATGCACAAACACTCGCATGCCATACACACACACACACAGAATTTTTTTAAAAAGTAGTTATTTTACTTCGGTGATAGAGCAAAATGTAAATCTGCAAAAATTTCGAGCTCAAAATTGTTCATGATTACTATACTTTGTTTTACTATCTAAAAGAAAGTAAAATCGGACAAAAATTTCAAAACATGAAAAAGTTTGCAAAAAATTAGCTGATATGGAACAATATCCAATTCGAACGAAGCAACATTTTGCTTTATAATTTTATTATTATGACGGATCCTAGTTCAGCTTGATCGTAATCTCGAGTAAAGCCTCGATAATTAATATTTACTTTTTAATGAATAATAGATCATCGAATTCTTTCTTGCGGGTGTTACTTGCAGAGCCATTTCACAAACTTACTCTTATTGAGTTCGTTTCTGGCTTTGATTGTTACCTAATCCATACCGAATCTTATGACTTGACACGATACATCATAGTAGCCACAATTTCAGCCCTATGCCATTTTTCTCGTTTTTTGTAAAAGATTTCACAAACACCGGATCACCGACGATGAACTGTGTTTCGACATTTTTCAAACGTTTTTTTATCCTTTGGGCGCAATCAGAAACAAGATTGTCATCAGCTGGCTTCCATGCAACAGTTCCACTGGGAATTTTTTCAATTGATACTTTTAAATGAAGAAATATGTTTTGCAACGCGGTATGAGTTGACTCTCCGTTCATAACAATTGGTTTTGATAGCTGTCTTGCCTCGTGAGATGTTTGATTCCATTTCGCTGGCAAAACTGTTTGACTTTGATTGGCGTAAATGATGATCCAAGATCTGACACTAGGGAGGCGGGTAGTTCTTCGATTGAAAATATCAAACGAATAACAGGTAAAATATTCAATACAGAGCAACCAAATCAGTTTACTCAGGTCTGGGCAAACCATCTGCCTTGTCTTGTTTTTATGTATTAGCTTGTATTTTATTCAATACCGATAATCCATCAGAATAGTGTCCCATATTTGGAGACGCTGAATTGCCATTACATGCAGGTTCTTATCAGGATATCCAGATCCATCTTCTTTACCGTACCGTTTCTGATGTTCATTTAGAATGTTGGATGGAAACACTTAAGGCTTATTTACGCCGTTTGGGTGCACCTGGGATTTGATGAAACCGATTCCGTGACGCCAAGCACTATATCTGGTGCTTGTTTTCTGGTTTTGTAGACCGGCACCATTAATTTCATTAATTCTATATTAATTTGATTAAACGAGTGATGCTCTATCGTTATCCATTCAAAACCAAAAGTTTTAGGACGCAGTTGTATCAGTGAAGCAACAATTTGTGAGAAGTTCACGATGCATTTATTATAATAATTCCTTCATTTTCTTTCAAGTTCTCTGGAGGGAAAGCTTTCCAATTTTAAGTGACATGATGTCTGATTCAACCTCTCGTTCCAAAAAATGACATTAAAATTGCATCATAGCCCCGCGTCATTATATTTTGAATTAGCTCCTTCAATGTTGCTCGATGTTCTTCCGGTGGTGGTCTCGAAACAATGATGTCATATAGTTAACAAGCCGAGTTTGGCAGATCTTCTAAAATCTGATCCAGGAACATTTGGAAAATTGTAGAGGCGCTCGCCATACTGAACAGCAGTCGTATCTTGAATCCTCTTTTATAATTTTTCGATCCATGGAATTGGATACTCATTCACATTGTGCTAAGAATTTACGACAATATTAATATGACCACATAAACGAATAGATCCATCTGATTTGTCACGGCGCCAAGTGGTGCAGCTCATTACAATACGTAATCTGGTTCAAAATGCCATTGGACGGATTTCACCAACGCAAATGTTTCAACATCATCTTCCAGCTTCAAAGAGAAAAATTCTGTAAAACAGAAAATTGGTATGAAAAAATAATATCCACATTTTGTCTTTGGTCGAAGATTTTAATTAGAATCATTGAAACTATTTCGAAATAGTAACAAGTATAGGTCAGTCGATATTCGTGCATTAGCAAATCGAATTTCTTGTTGTGTTGGTGGCAGAGTTTCGTCAGACCTTCCATTACTACTTATACGTTTCTGTGACTCCATATTTTCCGATTTTTCTGAAATTTGAAACAGAACAGTTGAACTATAAATAATCGTAGATCCTGTTTTAGATCCCTCATCACATAGACTTTTAGCACATTACAAGGTTAAATAATGTATTTAAATATCGCCATCGGGTTAATAATTTTCAAAATCAATTATCTCGAGTAAACGTACAAATTTCATGATTAGTAAGATGAAGAAACTGTTTCAAAAATTTATCTTTAGAATGCTTCAAGCCATACCCCAATTTTCTGTCATTAAAATCAAAACCAATTTTTCACGTCGTTTATTATTCCAGCAGGTAGATCGAAGCGAATTTAAAAAAAACTTTAAATATTTTCCATTTAACGTTTTATGATGATGATATTTGTTATAAAATTAATTTTATTTCAAGTTTTCCCGGTTTCGGATTTTCATCAAAGTGAATTTTCTTTTAACTATAAATTTCTTTTATTTAATTTTATTCTGTGTTTGATGAGGAAAAACGTTAATTAAGTTGAATTTATACGAGTGTCTCTATATACAAATATCTATATGGAACTCATGTTTGTTTTGAGAAAAAAATCGGGTGATGAGGATATTACCCAACCCGCCTACAGCCGGTTAGGAAACTTATTATCTTGAGATGTTTTTCTACATATTTTTTGTATTTGTGAATATATTAAATTCTCGTAAGATGAAAAAGAGTCGTGATATGAATATGAAAATGACTTATACACATTTTTTGGGGTTATTTTTTGGTTGTCAACCCTTTTCTCTTATCTAGAAACAGGCAACTATATACAAGATTTAACGTAGAAAAAAAAAACCCGAATAATAATTTTAATTATTTGTTTAGTGTCAGCTAAATATTTATATCATATAATTTTTTTCTCTTAATTAGCATTCAAGCTTGCAGGTAAATTATATAGTTTTTCATTGGTTAAGGGTTCAACATTTACCGTGCGTCATTTATTCTAGGGAGAAAAATTAATTACCAGAATTTATCAAAATTTCTTTGGGGAGCATTCAGAAATATTAATGTTTACAAAGTTCTTACCTCTTATTTTGTGATAAACCTCACACGAATTTATTTAGTATGAACACACATTTTCACCCACTCAACTTTAATATACATATTCATAAACGAGTCGTATTTATGCTCCCTTATACGAACACCTAACTAACATTTCCATTCTTATTTCGTCGGATTTAAAAAAAAATCGTAATGCTTTCAAAACTCATAATAATCATAAAAATATATACTGTCGTCGTCTAAAGTAAATTGTACGTGGCTAGACTTTGTCATATTTTTTTACATAATGTACTGTACACAATATTTGATGCATCGATTTTTCAGTATTTCACCAAAACACACCAAACTATACTCCCCCCAATCGAATATGGTAAATTGATTTTGATATTCCGCAGAGATATTTATTCACCAACTAATTTAAGGCAATCAAAATTATTTAAATTTTCTATTAGTAAATGTCACAAACCGCACAATTTCGTACAAATAGAAAATCCAAATTTAGTTCCAAGGCGAATCAAATGTTCCCCTATGTGTATACAGAAAATTAGTTGTATCAACATATACTGGGAGATGGAGATGCAGGCTCACATATTTTTAATCACCTTCCAGCGATTTTAATTTAACTGAAATAGTAATTTAGACAATTTCCCAATATATACTATACATGTTCAGTTGTTTACTTAGGGCCAGACCAGATTATGTTGGAAAATAGAATTATGTTCATTTCAATTAAAAAAATACATTCTCTAGCTTTTATAGTCGACGAAATAATATAAATATTTACATTTTTACCTAATTTTTACATAATTTTTTTTGTTTTGGGGGCCCTCTCTATAAAGAGACTCGAAGTTAATATAGCGATCAGTGTTTATTTACACAACAACGGCATTATTTCAACTGTAGAGTACATTAACCCTTTTTCTCTATAAATGTTCATTTCTAAATTAGGTCTGTATACACATGAGAGCGATATTTGCACTGTACTCGTACCTATTATACCAATTTTTATACATAAGAAAACACAACCACCAGAAGTTGGTCTTTTTAATGTCATAGATCAACATTTCGGTATTAATGTACACAGAGAAAGTTACGTTCTTAAGAAATTTATTAAAAGACGAACGAAAAACGTGAGTCTGTGTTTATATATCTTTAAACACAAAACGTTCTTAAAAGATTGGATTTTCCGGTGAGAAAATTTTATTTTGGCATTTTCACAAAAAAAAGAAAACATGAAACGTTATAAACGTAAAATCCTATATGTATAATACCGACTCATAAATTTAACCAGATAACTGTGAATGTTTAAGAATATGAACTAAGATTTGTGTATGGTGACGCGAGACTCTTGATATCAAGGGGTTGAAAATTATGTTTTCAACTTTTATTTTCTAAAACGATAATAAAATTAATTTTAGCGACTCAGCATTAATTTTACGGGTGCTTGGGTGCAACAGTAGTCGACTTGGTTTGTGTACATTTTGGCTCCACTTTAAATGGGTCAGATTTTTATAAAAACGAATAAAATTTGTATACGTTAAGTGTTTGATGTTTAATTTTATAGGGAAGTATTATGACAGATTTGTTTAGCGAAGTGAGAGTCCTATACTCTTCATGTGTCATGATGGAAATACTATAGCGAAATTTTTTGTATATTTGTTATAGAAGCCGAAATATCTTATTTTTGTTTAAAATAACAGATCCAATTAAGCTGATTAACTATTTCTGGCAGTCTAAAAATGAAAATGACATTGTGGTCAACTATTAAAAAAATCTATATGAAATATAATCTTAACCGTTAAAACTAGATATTCTCAAAATTGCGTCGTTTAGAAAAATTATTTTCTTGGCCGTGGAATACACACCAAAAATATACACTGTTAAATTTAAAATTATTCCAATTGGACTTATTTTGTAGTGAAATTGAAACATTTTTAGACAATCTTTAATATCTTTAAGATCAAACAATTTTCTAATAATTTGAGATAACACGAGAAAATTGTGATACAATTTATGTAGTACAGGTTTTTAATTCTAAAGAGGGTAATTTTAGATGTGCACGGGTCTCACCTATATGACTGAATAGCTAAATCGAAACCTCACGTGCGTGGTGAACAAGATTTAATTGCGATAATTTTTGTTTAGCATATTTTAAACATTTGTGGTTTTTTATTTCACCTGTTATCACTCCTAGATATGTTCATAGATTTTTAAATGTGCTTTAGGATAGCGTAGACAAAGTTCGAAAATTGAAATGAACATGGTATCAACCATGATGATATCTGTGCAATAAATGCTACTTAAGAGTTCCATGAATTTGAATAAATTTTCAAATTTTATTTCACCGATCCTATAGAGATGTTTAAGAGATCTTCATGGTCAGATACAGTATGTTCCACAAGAAGGTATCTTAAAGAAAACAATAAAAACACAATAAATAAACTAATTGATATTTATTTCTCATAATAGACATTAAAACTAATTTTTCAATTATCTTAGTATGTAGTCCTGTATATTATAGACTAACATCTCCTAGTGCAACCTTCACTATATTTGACCGCATATTCTGGAGTAAAGTATTTCCAAATGTTTTTGAGAACGCGGACAATCTGCTGTATGGTTGTTTTGTGTTTTTCGTGTTTTTAGTAGTGGAAATCCTTTATTTTTTAGCCCAATTTTAGTGCAAATAAAAAAATCCTGGTTAGCCAAATAATTTTTTTATACATTTAAATATCCAATAATGTATATTCTAAAAACAAATTGTTGTTTAAGTCATATTCAAATGTGATTTTTCTCAATTTAATATGATGTACATGTAGATGTACAAATATAACCAACTGTCATGTACATCCTCATCTACGAGTACATTGCAAAGAAACGATTCTTTTCGTATTGCGTTTGTTTTCATTTGATAAAAATTGTTTGGTTGTCACTATTAAACGCTGTGTTTGGTTATAGACGGCTCGTAAATATCTAACGCATGACGAAATGTTGGGCATTCTCTATGAAGACAGTGATAATCCTTATGATGCTGACGAGGGGCAAGATGAACCAATCTGTTTTTGGGATTACGATAATATTCCGGAACTTTCTAGCAATACAAGTACCAATAAAAGACGTCCAACAAGAATCGATGTAGAACAGGCGGTTGGTGAAGATGACGAAAATAAAAAAAAACCGAACCGAAAACAGTGGCTGCAACTGTTATTGCAGGAGTATCAGACGGAAGAATTGTAACAGTTTTGGAAAATATTGATTTCGAAATTATAGATGAAATGCAAAATGCTCTAGATTATTTTACAAATATAACTGATAGGGTCAGTATTTCATGAAATATTTTACTAATTATGCGAAACTATGGTAAACTTCACAAATATATATGGGCTCCAAAATGCCCAAACTTTTAAATTGACGGAAATTACATGAAATTAAAAGATTTATCGGAGTTCATTCATCGGATGTACAAAATTTCCCCAAATCAGAATGTACAGGAGTAATCTTATAGGAATTGAACACGTTATGCGAACTATGACCAGGGACCGATTTTAAATTGCGAACTAATTTTCATGTCACCAACAATTTGGACATTGCAAAAGATAATAAAAAAGTTTTTCATAAGGTTCATCCCTTACTTAATTCTGTTAGACAAAGATGCTTAGAGATTCCCTAGGAGGAGAACCTTTGCATCGACAAACAAATGGTTCCATTTAAAGGGACATTATCTGCGACACAATAAATGAAAAGTAAACCATCACCTTGGGGCTTGAAATTGTTTGTTCTAGACGGAAAATCAAGGCAACCGTTTGATTTTATTATTTATCAAGGCTTAAGAACTGAAATTTCTGATTTCCATCAACAAAAATTTGGGTTTGGTGCAGCAATCGTCCTCTATTTAATTCAATGAATTGAAGTTCCGGGATCAAACTGTATTTCGATAAGCTTTTACGACTTGCAATTTATTGGAAATATTAAAAAATAGAGGAATTAATGCAATTGGGACCGCTCGAATTAACCGATTTCACAAGCCAGATTTTTCGGAAGACGGCCAATTTAAAAAAGGACCGCGGATATTTAGAGCAATGTGTCAGCAAATATGACAAAATTATTGCTCTCAATTGGCTTGATAACAAACCTGTTTATCTAGAATCCAGTTTTATGAGAAAGGGTGATATAAACACAATAAAAAGATGGAGCGCATCCCTAAAGCGATATGTTGATGTTTTACAACCGGAAATTGTAAATTTATATAACAGCGGTATTGGAGGAGTTGATCTTTTAAATCAACTAATCCAATATTATAGGACGTTTATCAGATCCAAAACATGGCAATTGCGAGAAATGACGCATTTTTTAGATTTTGAGATCAGCGGAAATTGTATTGAGTATAAACTAGGTATGCAAAAACAAAACATACCTGCCAAAACATACTAGATTTGTTGGAATTCCGGTTACATGTGTCACTCTTTCTGATGAATTCTTTCCCCAATTCACGAAAAAGAGGGCGTCCTCCAGCGGATATTACCAATGCCGGATTTCCATCTCATTCAAGAAGAACACAGAGCGAAATTCGTCCAATCTCGGTAATTCGGTATGATTGTATTGATCATTTTCCTGAACTAGATGCAAAACGGTAAGCTGTGCGGTTCGCACGCACGTTTACTGTGGAAAATGTAATACTCGTATACATCTTTGTTTACTAAAAGAAAGGAATTGTTTTTTAAAATTCCATAAAAAATGAACGTGACTTTAAAAACTGTGAGACTAAAATATTTAAATTTTTATTTATTTGATGTTGCTTTATTTATATTATTGGTTACTTTTGTTAGAAGCAATTTACGAGTATTTTTAATTATTTTTGCATTTTGAATACACATTTTTAAGTTTGAATTTGAAATAATAAGTTTATAAACTTTTTCCTTAATACAAAAAATAATTACTCGTGGATTGACTTATTTTTTAAATATTTTTTCTTATTTTTACTTAAAATGGTACCCAAGCAACCCAAAACATGTCACAAGCAAAATAGGCCCAGTTTTAAATCAGGACAATAATAAAATATAGAATTGCGCGCACACTCACTCGCGTACATTTTAAAATAACAAATTTTATTAAGTTCTTCACATCAAATAAACCGATAAAAAGTGAAATTAATTTCTCATTGAACAAAAGTGTGTACCTCCCATTGGAGTAATTATAGTGCACTCTGTAGAAATGGCCATAACAGTGATTCATATTTAGGAAATTATTAATTTAATGGATTATTGAAATTACCATATTCTCAAAAGTTTGATGGGCTTTATAAATCGCATTATGTATTCCGAGCAAAGCATATCCCCCACGTACCAAAAATACGATAATTATCTTACATCATAAAATTGTGTATACCATTTCGTATAATTGAAAACAATTAAAATTTTAAACTTGGATAAGTATCAAATTGTATCCTTATCTTTTGTCTTAGAAACCCTACATAGAAATGTTATTGTGAATACTAAAAATAAAATTAAAATAAAAAATAAGGATACGAATTTAAATCCAATAATAAAATATAAAAATAAAATTCAAAGATTAATCGCGACTTGAAAATATTTTGTTGGGGATACAAATCCTGAATATATATCCCCATAATATAAGATCCTTTGTAATCACCGCAGTATACTTTCGTATATATTGAGTTAATGTCAATCTCGATTTTCGTCTGTCTATATATGCGTTAGATACACGCACACAATAACAGTAAATAAGAATAAATAAGAAAATGTCCTTTTCTCGTTATCCTTGGAAATTCGGTTCATAAACTTTTTGGTCAATTTAATAAGGAAAACAAAATAAAAGTCGTACGACCCTACACCAGAAAAAAAAATCACAGAGATTAAGAGTCATGATGATGAAATGTGAAGGGATCGAATCCAGTTCGAAACATATTCGCATTTTGGGGTGGAAAAATGTGAATCGAAATCACAAAATATATTTAATTGAAAATGAAATTTCGATTCACATTTCCGTTCTTTTGATTATCGGATTTACAATATGGATTATTGTTTATTTTTATGATTATATATGACGGGTTCCTTCCTTTTACATGGCGTTAATCATCAGTGTCATGGTGATCTTTGTAGAAAGGCGTCCGGCAAAAAACTCAGGTAAAACATAAACACAATTTCTTACGAATTCCATGAATAGACTACAATGAAATCGAACACCACAAGTGTTTTTATTATTTTTCTAGTATTTTCATAAAACTATAGATAAATAAACATAGTCTGAGTGTATTTCTTACCCGGATATTATCAGCTGCACAATCTATACCATATAGTACGAAACTTTCTGAGATGTTTGTTTTATATGAACAAAAACATACAAAAGTATTTTTGTTCTGTTTGCTTACGTAAAAATAACAGAGCAAAACATACTGGCATCTCGTTGAAACTTCAAAGAATAGAAAATTGCAATCGAAAATTACATGAAATAATGCCATATTGATCATATCATTCATATGTATATGTATTATGTACAATGAAAACATGGAGCATATTTATCGTTATCATGGCATTTTATCATGAATATCTCATATATCACACACGATTGTATTGTTTTCCTGTTTAAATAAATCATAAGAGTAAATGAATGTTGACAGTAGGAGTGGTGCAGGATATGTAGTCGCCTTTTTAGAATTTTCGGGTTGGTGAATTTTATGAGTTTTTTGATATATTAGTTCGCAAACTTCAATCTTATTAAATTCCACTGCAAACTTTGGTACACTAAATATTATTTCTTACCGTTTTACAACTGTGAATTCGATTGGTTAAAATAATTTGTCCCTAGAAGCTAATGAAGAATTATTAGATAGTTATTAAGGATTTCTGTAGCACTAAAACATGGCATGCAACTCATGGCGATGCCTTATGTTCCTAGGCGTACGCTAATTTGGGTGGCGCGACTGTTTGGAAGATATCGTCAATTCATTCGCCCAGTTGAACGATAACTGATTTTACTGCCAGGAATATGCCGACTATAAATCATAATACTCAACATTGAAGAAACTTCAAGAAGACATCGATAGATTAAGTGATTGGTGTGATCGAAGAGAAATCCGTTAATTACTTCATACAAAGACAACAACGAAGTATTGCAAAGAGTCAATGAGATCATAGATTTAGGTGTTACATTTGCCGAAAATGCCTCTTTCAACAGACGTATAGAAAATTGTATTGCGAACGCGACTGCTATGTTTGGATTTGTTAAAAGATGGACAGGTGAAGTTAAATTTAAAGATATGAATGAAGTGAATTTAATGATATTCAAACCTTCTGTTCACTCTATTTTCTTGTTAAAGAAAAGTGACTGGAATTACGACCACAATTTACCATTCCATGAAAATGTGGCACGGTTACCTCCGTACTCAACAAGATGCACAGATTACAAAATATGCTCGCTTGAAAATAGACGACTTCTCTTAGGTGCGGCTTTCATTGGTAACGTTTTGCTTGGTCACATTGATTCAGCATACATTTTGGGAAAACATATATCAATTCATGTGCCTTGCAGCACTAGAACCCCATTCCAGAAAACTTATTTGTGGAACCTAACTTATTCAAATAAGTATGCTGGCGGGGTGACTTTATTTTATGTCTCTTTTGCAGAGAAATCTAAATTGGTTGTCAATTTTCTATTGATATTTAGTTGTTGTTTTAGGATTTGTTTAATAATTTTAGGTATAGTAAATGGGTATTTATATGGATTAAAACTACATGAAACGATCAACAGTGTGTAATTTTACCTAGCATTCGAAGTATTAGAGTACGAGTACATAAAAAGTTCTTTCACAAATCACTCGCGTACTTACACTGTATTGAAAAAAAACGATTTAATTATAAAAATGGGAACATGATCATGGGGTTGACAGGTAGCAGTTAACACTTTGCAATTTCAAAAAACAAACTTCAAAACAATTTAGTTTCGAATATTTTTTCGAAATTATTATATTTACGAAAAGAAATGACCAAATAGTGACATCAAATTTTTCTGGTAGGAGAAAGCTAGGTTAACTTCTGGTATTATTTTAAACGCACTAATATAACCAATTTTTTTGTAAAAATTAATTTTGATTTCCGAAATCCTCAGTTTGAACTGGAAAATAATAAGAGGACAACCTCGTACTGAAAAAACAGTGGAACAAGAAGAATATTCTACACTATCTAGAAATTCTCTGCATACACTACCAACTATCGACATTGTCTACGCAAACATCAATTGTTTACACGATTTTCGAAACTGACACGCACGACAATGTCAACACCCGACTTTGATTTGTAAAGCGAAAAATTAAGCTTACCGGAGTTTTGGTAAAGATGTCTTGCATAATCAAAAAACATTATCCCTGCTTAAATTTCAGAAAACTAACAAGGTCAACTTTTGTTGATTGAAAATTTAATCTTTAAATTTATTTACCAGGTGTGTAAATATGAAACAGGAATTTTTTAGTAAAAAGTACACATTCATCGTATGATAATGATTAAGAGTATTTTATTGAAAGTATTGCCCATTATTAGTTATACATTTTCCCATCATTCTGGCACGCCAAAAAAATTGTTCCTCTTTTGAGCAAACCAGTTATCGAGCCATTTTCGTAGGCAGTGAAGTGCTCCTCAACAAGCCCGTACTCCATCGATGCAAATAAGCGATGATCGGACGGAGCCAAGTCTGGCGAGATTCCGCATGTGAAAGTATTTCCCAACTAAGTGCTTCCAACGTTTCCATGACCGGTTTTGCTTTGTGTTAAGGGTTATTATCATGAAGCAAAATCACTTTGTGTCGCTTTTATCATATTCTGGTCGTTTTTCACGCAAAACTCGATTCAAATTAATCATTTGTTGTTGATGCCGTTCAGTATTTACTGTTTCACTGCTTTTGATCCCACCAAATACCGAGCATTGTCTTCCGTCCGAAGCGATTTGGCCTTGCAGTCGAAGTCGTAGATTGTCCTGGACCAACTCACGACATTTTGCACTTTGGATTCTCAATATAGATCCCTTTTTAAACGCCAGTCACAATTCGAGGGAGAAATAAATTTCTTTTGCATCTGGCGAGCAACATTTTGCAAATGGTTTTTCTATTTTCTTGTATGCGGAACCCATTTTCCCAGCTTATGGATCTTTCCCATGGCTTTTTATGGAAACGGCTTCTCGTGACACATTCAACTGATACACGAGTTGTTTTTGCGTTTAACCGCCAACCTCATCAAACATTGCTTGTAATTCACTGTCTTCAAACTTTTTTGGTGGTCTTCCACATTTCCGAAAATCGTAATATGTAGGCACAAAACTCGACATTTTTAATACGTAAAAAACATGCGTTTCATGGTTATGAATTGGATGAGGTTGACAGATGTCAAAAGAAAACAATGGCGCCAATGACATGGTTTATCGAAAGGTACATTGACAGGTGGCGCCATTTATTGGTAAATTCCTGTTTCATATTTACACACCTGGTAAATCTCAGTTGTTTTTGTAAGTGCTAAATTGTTCAATATCATTGCAAAAATTGAAAAGCTTTCATTCAAGCTGCCACTTTTGGTACACAGGTGTCCACCAAATTTCGCAACGATCCCACAGTTAATGGAAAAAATCAAGTATGATGTGATGTGATTATTCGGATTGAAAGTCAATCCGCCTGATCGGTAGCCCAATTTTGATTAAATAAAATTTTTGCTTTATCAAATCTCGTCAATTTCGGTAAAATTTTAAAAATGGTCTGAACCAAATTTGTTTCAAATTTAATTTACAATCTTTTTGTTTCAATCGTTTTTTCGTAAATGGTATATGTGGTGCTGCCACATTCGGTGGACCGAAAAACAGTTTTTTTGTTAAAAACGGGCATGCCAGCTCAAATATTGGTAAACATGTGAATCGGTATTGTTGCAAAATTAATTTACAATCTTTTAGTTCATAATCGTTTTTCTCGTAAATATAATTTTCAAAATAATTGCATAAAACGAAAAAGCTCCTATGGAAGCCAGCACTTCCGGTTGGCCGATTTCAGTCAAAAATCATTGGGATCTCCTTCATGTTCATGGGATCTCCGTCAAAAATTTTCATAATTACTATGCTTTATTTTACTACGTAAAATATAGTAGGATTCCTTTACAAAACATACAAAATGCATTTTTCTTTACCCGGCTAGTCGTAGTCAAAATAGTGTTTATTTGACTAGCAACGATGCCAACGTAAACAGTACAAAATTTTAAAACATGTCTTCAAATCTACTATTTAACTGAAATATTAAATTTAACCATGATATTCATAAACTGTAGATTTTTTGCCGCTGTAACCAAATTATTTAACGTATTTTAAAATATTCTATCAGATTCGGCATTTGAATAATGACATAAACTAGCGTTATAAATAAAATTTGCTTTATAAAAATATTTATTTTTATGTAAATTAAGAATGTCTTGTTCAGTTGTCAAACAATATAATAGTACAGTTGACGACATTCATTTGTATACCTTAAGAACAATATTTTTTCTGTTTACATCGCAGACAAACTATTTGTTTCGACTGTACGTGTATGTGATGTATTACCAACATTTAGGCGTATAAAAGCAAAGTAATAAATCTTAAATAAATAAATTTTTTCTTCAACAACTACACGACAATTTTCTCGAGTTATTCGCTAAGTTGCAGAATAAAACTTTCATTTATAGAACCGAGTTAAAATTTATGAATACCATTTTAGTACCTATCAGCTTACATACTGGTTGTGAATTAAACCATAGATCTGATTAGAAAGCTAGGGCCCCTGGAAACGCCATTTGTCTTAATTATTAGATACTATTTAACTCTCGTTTGGGTGGGCTCCACCTGTTTAGCACCCCATCCAAAGATTTTGATACAAATTATGATTGAAATCGTTTGGTCATTGTTTGGTTAGGATTGGTTATTAGCTTTCATCGTTTGGTCACTTACGATTAAACGGTAAATAAATAAGGAAAATTTGAAACAAAATCCCGGGTATCACCTCATTGCAAGAAAACCATACCGTTTTCATCAAATTTCGTTAAGTAATCGTCAGGATTGGGCAACACATTTTGGCGTTTGATAACCAATGGGTCATTTTTTCTTGCGAAAAAACGAAATCAAAATTGTATTACTTCAATAAAATCAGGTTCTTCGCTTTTTTGAGAATTTCATTTTATAAAATAAAAACAAATCCTATTGAAATATATTTGGATAAAAATATATCCATTTTCGAAGAAATGTATTTAAAGTGGACATAAAATGACATAAAGTGGAAGACATAAAAAAGTAAAATCAATTAATTTTTTTGGTTGTTCAAGGTCGGTATTGTTCGTAGTCAACTGTCATTGAGGATTAGTCACTAGTTTTTTCCGTTTGGTCAACCTTACATAACGATTTATTGCGATAATTAGATTTCTGACCAAACGAAAACAACTAGTTAGCAATCCTCAATGACAGTTAACAAAACGATTCCGATCGTTGGATTTATAAAATTATTGGTATTGGTAAACTTTTCAGACCCTAACATTCCGAAACTGATGGGAATATGAGTTTTATAAAATTATTATTGGGTATAAAAATTGTTCCGCCGTTTTTATCAAAAATTGGGCATTTATTGTGAAAGAACGGTAGATTATGTTTTATTCAAAATATTGCACTTCGCTAGCCACTACTTTATCCCATCTTTCTGATGGCATACGAATACCACGTCGGAAGAACGCTTTATATTTTAAGGCTATCCATAAATCAACCCAATTTTTGGTATCTTCATATAATGTGAAGCGCTTCTCGGACAGGCCTTGCGTCATCGATCGAAACAAGTGGTAATCAGACGGGGCAATGTCTGATGAATACTGCGGGTGTGTTAAAACTTCCCAATTGAGTGTTTCTAAGAAAAATTTGATCGGCACCGCAACTTGCCGACGAGCATTATTATACAGGAGAATAATTTTGTCGTGTCACGAGTAGTAGCGAGCGCACTTTTCCTTCAGTGATCGGTTCAGTCTCATTGCGTTCGATAAAGAGAATCCCCCTCCCCCTCCCCCAGTAATGGTTTCGATTGGATTTAGCAACTCATAATACACGACACCAAGCTGATCCCACCAAAAAATACACAACATGAGTTTTGAATATTCAGCATAGCCAGGTGTTCCCATGTTTTTTTTTTGGGTTATCGTGATGAATCCATTTTTCATCACCAGTGACTTCTGGCCTTCCGGCTTTCTCTGTCTTCGACATTAAATTCATCATCTCTGAATTCATTCTCTTACTTAAGGTAGCCTCACCATATGTTACTACAAACAATCGATGCACCTCGCTAAATGACACTTGTTCGGCTGAAAAATTGATATTTTCACATGAGAAAATATTATGCTGATACAAAATCGCTAGTATTTTACGGTTACGTTGTTGACTGATACGGATACCCAACCATAGGGTATGATGTTTAAAATCGGGCAACTGTAACCATGTCTTACTGGTGGCACCATCTTTGTCGAACGGCAGAGACTTATTTGCATACCCAATGGAATTGGTCAACATACTTTCCAGACTCGAACACTTCGAATCGTGCTGAATGATGAGTTTTTAACGAATTCTTGCAATACATCGTTTCGTATGGTTGAGCAAACGAAAACAACTAGTGACCAATCCTCAACGACATAATGATAGTTGACTAAACGACTCCAATCGTTGGATTTCTGATAATATTAATATGTGCGCAACTAAATTTTCGGTTTTTAAAAAAATAAAAAATGGAAAATTTCAATAGAAATATAAAAAATGGTTTATTCAGAGTATGTCCTTCGCTATCTACACATTTTTGCCATCCCTCTGGCAATACATGAATACCACGACGATAAAACGACGCGTTTGTGTACCGAAACCGTTCATCCAACCAATTTTGCACTTCTTCGAAACTGGCCAATTGTAGCCCGAATCCGAGGGGCCAAGCCTGGCGAGTGCAGGTGCGGTAGCAGATTCCATCTCAGCGTTTTGATGGTGTCCTGGTTGATGGGAGTTCCATGGCATGGAGCGTTCTGGCCGTTTTTCGAGCAATGCATGGTTCACATTGATGAGTTGTTATCGATAGCGTTGCCCATTGACAGTTTTTCCCTGTTTCAGCAGCTCATAGTACACGATTCCTTACTGGTCTCACCAAGCGTAGGGCATTGTCTTCTTTCCGAAGCGATTTAACCGTGCCATCATTGTTGATGCTTCTTAAAAAAGGTCCACTTCTCATCTCCCGTAACAATTCGATTGCTCTTTCTTTCATGCCATGAAAGCAAAATTTCACAAGTGGCTCTTCGATTGTCCATCTGTCTCTCAGTTAACTCATGCGGCACCAAATTTTCCTCCTTCTGAAGTTTTTCCATAGCATGTAAACGTTTGGAAATAGCTTGGCGAGTTTGCGCATCATCTTCATCCAATAACGCTTGCAGCTCTGTGTCTTCAAATGTGTCAGGCCTTTAGGGGTGCTTCTGGTCCTACATGTTAAAATCGCCACTTCTGAAGCGTTTAAATCAATCTTCACAGGTAATTGTTGATGGTGCATGTTCGTTGAAGGCCTCCTCAAACAAATGACGTGCTTTAGCTGCATTTTTTTTCAAGTTGAAGCAGAACAGACATTTTCGTTCTTAGAAAAAATATTTTTGCGTTGCGATATGTGCTGGTATTACAACTGGTTATCGTTAACAACTGTCCACGCTATGAACAAAACACAACTTCTGACATAAATGACAACTGTCGCTAGCACCATCTACGTGTGAAACGTGATAAGATTGTCTAGAGTAAAATACGTCCATGGTGCGTTCCCGCATATTATTTAAATAAAATTTGGCATTGGGGACACATTTCATTGTATATGATAAACGTTCAAGAAGTTAATGCAAAAGCGTAATCTCGAGAAAAAAACCGGGAAAGTAACGTATTGCGAAAATAGTATTAGATTCGAATCTAATTCGAGGGCTCTCAAGATATTCACAAAAGTTTAACACGCATTTTTCTGGTGTTATTTCGACTCTAAACTAAATTTTAGATAATTCTCATTTCTAACGAAAGAATCTCACACGAAATTATGATTACGTACCCTAATAATTTAAAAAAAATGAATATTTATGGAATATTAAAATTGGATTTATCGAATCTAACACATCATAAATGAAATATTTTCTATTTTACGCCTAGAGCATATTCGTTCCTAAAACATCATCACGCAAATTCCCAAAATCATCACACCCATATCCACAATAATTTGCCAAATCGACACAAAAAATGTGAGTCACCATACGCACACATTTTCTAAATTCCAAAACTTTATTATATACTCGTATCATATACACACGAATATCGTACACCGATTTCCATTATCATGTTTTCACAGATTTCACCCAAACATTATTTAAAAAAGAACCTTAAAAAGCTCCAGAAAAGCACATAAACGATAAAAACCAAATTAAATTACTTTTAGTCTAACCACAAAAAAAATTTAATTTTTATATTATTTCCAATAATTTTCCATTCCAAATGTACTCGTGTATGTATACCATATGAACCCCACTTTCCAATTTCCTCGCACAACCTCATTATCACCGCACACAGCACAGTTCATAATCGAGTCGATTTTCCTCACCTTAACACATAAACCCAATTGTTTTTTATTGTTGTTGTTGTATTCGCAAGCAGGATACAAAAGGTGAGAAAATTATTTATTTATTTCGTTCAATCGGATCGAATTTTTATGTTGTATCTCTCTAGAATAATTTCTTGATTGGCACACACGATGAAAATATTGAATCCTGTTTATCAACTTTTTATTTCCGTGTTTTTCTATACTCCGTACCAATTTATGAATGGAAATTGAATTTAAAGCGAGCTGTGTTTTCGAACAAAATCGAAAAAAAAAATAGAAAATTAAGATAACAATCGTCTATAATAAGACGCGAATGAGAAGGAAAATTTGTATAAATTTCGGGATTCGTACACGTCATAGAATAGAACATCAATTGATACGATGTAATCATATTATTACGCGGATGCGAGGGGGAAAAGTAATTGAGGAATTATATTATATAGGGCGAAATTCGGAGGATTACTTAATAAAATGATGGTGGGGGTGGCGTTTGGGGGACTCTTTATATACAAAAAATTCAATTATTTTTTGTGTATATAGATCTACTCGTACTTTCGGATCTAGTCTATATATTGGAATCAACAGTATCATCATCATCATTTTCTTCTCTTTGGTTGTCATGATTATCCTCTCGTAACGTTTGTTTACTTTTGTTGTGTTTTCTCGTTATAGACGTTGCGTTATCTTAAGTTTTTTTTTGTTTAAGTAAATCGTATCCATGTATGTTGTGTATGTGTATCAAAATAAATCTATAACATGGGATATGCGGAAGAAGAACAGGGATTTGAATGAAATCTTTTTAATTTTCCCATGTACATATGAGAAACTCAATATGTGCAGTCGATTTGTTTTGTATTTCCTATTTGTTCATCATGTATAGCGCTATTTATAATAAAACCAGGGGTGTATCCGAGGTTTCGAAGATCAATAATATTGAATTAATTTTTGTCAAAGTAACAGAATTATGAAACTAGAAAAAATTCCTCAGGTCACGTCTCTCACAAACCGTTCATCCCGAGAACGTGCTACATCCAAATTATATGGATTTAGATGGAAAACTCTTGTTATGTACCGTAATTTTTATTATGCCATTGAACCAACTTTAATTTTATTGTCTACTCCCGTTTATATAGTCAAACAAAACAAAAACACAACTTTCATGAAATAAAATGTAAATGCTTTCAGACACCTTTTTACTGTATCTTTTAAAAAAAAACTATACATGCAGCATAAAAATCTAAATACACGATATATAAACACAACACGATATACATAATTAAGTGAAAATTCCATTATAAAGGAAAATTAAATAAAAATAAAAAATAAATAATTTTGTTTTTCATGTTTTTTACAAATAAATCAACTCTATACAATGAAAAATTATAATTCTGATTGTTATTGTTACCGAGTATTACAATTTAATGCTGGAAAATGAATAAAACAAAAACAAACTCAGTATAATAAATTTTCTTAAAAAAATAAAACTAAAGAAAATTTTGAAATAAAGAAAATGTTTGATGCTTTATTTTTTTGTCACGATACTCTCATATAATTAATCAATTTTTTATAGAACAAAACGCCAAGTGCCGAAAGTGTGTGCGACAGGAAGTTGTTCGTTTAATGGTTTATTGAGTTGTGTGTGTACATAAAAAATTCGGGGTCGCCCCACTTTTGTGTAATGTGTACCCAACGTCTCAACATTCTTTTATATTTTACAACATTTCGTTTAACGCGCAGAGTACAATCACTGCGGCTGTAAACCTAAATGTGACGTTGTTATATGAAATTTGGAAATCAGAATTTAAATGCACATAAACTTTAAGATAACGACGTAATTCGCAATCTTTGAAATATTATGATCGAGTTAAAAATTTCCCAAACAGATTTTCTAGCTAATCGCTGTAATAAATATTTTTTTTTATTTTGATTAGCTGTGTTGCTTTAAACGAATTAGAATTCCGAATTTCTCAAGATAGTAATTATTGAGTTTTTGTGACACAACATCAACAAATTATGTAAGGGAATCAGCTAATTATTCTAACTATTTATACAATGTTGTATGGAAGCCCAATTTATTTATAGAACATTCAAGAAGTGGAATTCGCTAAACGGTTTCAAATTTCCGTTAGACTACAAAATACACAAATTTAAAATCACAAGGGGCTAGGGCGATCTAAAAGTTCGGCCTGCACCCAATTAAAATTAAACTTAAAATCTATTCAAATCCAAAAATTGTACCCAAAATTCTTGTTTTGAAATGACGTGTTTCATTCAGCATGGACGAAATGTTCTGTATTGATCCGTTTTAACAATATACCTAGTTAATAATCGGATTTTCCAAAAATAATAAATACGTTGGAAAGCTTCTTTCTAAATAGCCAAATTTCAAACAAAATTGTCGATAGAATACCCGTACAATAACCCAAATTGATCAAAATCAGCAAGGAAAAGACGAGTAAATGAAAATTAAAATCTCCAAAACAGAACAGAATTGGGTAAGAAACGGCCGAATCCGATCAAATTCCTCTGTTAACCAAAATCCAGTTAGTATTCACATTCAAACCTGATCAAAATCGGTCAAGAATCATTCATTATATTGAACACTTTCCATTCAGTTTTATTGTAGACATGTGATAAATTATAATGCCCAGGTAAAAAATTGTACCCCCAAAGTTAAATAGTCCTTGGATGAGGCTATCATCAGTAAGTAAAAATAGTTAACCAAATAGGATATTTATAAATACTAGGTTGTTCAGTAAGTTTGTCGTTCGATATAAAAAACACGATTTTATGGTTTGAAATAAATTTTATTATTCAATATAATCTACCTGGGCTTCTATAAACTTGCTCCAGTGATCTTCTAATTTATGGATTACTTCCCTGAAATGAGAATCCGGAAGATTGTCAAAATACGCTTCCACGGCTGCTATTACCTCTTCATTCGATGAAAATCGTTTCCCACGAATGCATTTTTTAGATGTGAGAACAGCCAGAAGTCAGAGGGAGCTAAATCTGGCGAATAACATGGATCATAATTCATACTTTAGTACGTCTTCGTTGTCTTGATGAACAATTTTTTTTTTCTCACGAATTTTTACATCCAGCTGGTCGAAAAGGTTACAATAATAATATGAGATTATTGTTTTACCAGTTTAGAGGTAAACCACTAACAAAATTCCTTTTACATCCCAAACAAGTGATGCTAACACCTTCTTGGCCGATTTCTGGACCCTAACTAGCCCCGGAAGCACCGAGTTTACACCACTCAGCCCCTTGTTTTATTTTAGGATTATTTAAATCCTTTTTATCCTTTCGAAAACGCTCCAAATGTTGCTGAGAAAGTGGCATTCGAATGTGTTTTTGTTATATTGTTAGCGAATGTGGCCCGCATTGTACACACAGCTTTCTAAAACCCAAAAGTACAGTCAAAATATGGCTCACACTGCCTAATAAGATCCTTATATCTTCTACTAAATCTTTCTCGGTTAATGGAACGATCTTCAAAAACCATATGCTGTATTTTTGCTACAATTTCTGGTGTTGATGCACTTTTTGGACGTCCTTCACGTGGATCATCTTCAAGACTTGTACGATCACGTTTAAATTCAGCATCCCATCTCTCTACTGTTCTAATTGAAGGTGAAGAGTCCTTATACACTTTTAAGTTTAACAATCGTTCATGAATTTGTATTGGTGATACACCTTCCAAAAATAACAATTTTATCCACGACATTCAATTTTTTTCATTGTAAAAAAGTACTGCGACACGTCTACTTTGAACGTTCGTTCATAAAAAGTAGCACCATTTTTAGCAAAAAATAAAGCGACGAACCTAATAGCGCTATCTCTTATCGATCGGAAGGGTTTTAAGCAGGCCAAAATGCTGATATTATGTTCAATCACACGTATTAACGATTTTCTACAGCGGGCGAGGCGAGAGCCTTACAAATACCGTTAAAACAAAAACTACAAGTGCTTTAAGGGTTTACTTGTTTTAAAATATTCCACTAATTCGAAAATTATGTAAATGCTAAAAGTAGCAAGCAGTACTGATTTACAAAATTGAGTGTATTTTGTGACCAACACCCGTCTCTATTATACCACGAAAGTGCCTAAATCGCGACGCTGCACACGCGCAAGAAATCATGAAAGTTTCACAATTTCTTGCGCGTGTGCAGTTCCGTGTAGACTAAATGTCTGTAGAGATGCCCAGACGGATTGACTGATCTCTTCGTAATTAATTTTTGCTCATAAATTGGGAGATTCTAATGAATTTTGTGTGAAAACGGCCCACCGGGCAGTGGCAGAATCCATAAAAGCTTTTTCGTTCGTCTCATCTATGAGAAAAACTACTATAAACTAGGAGATTGTAAGTTTATTTTACAACAATACCGGCCCAGATCAGTTTTCCAAAATTTAAGCAAAAATTACGATTTTTAACTGAAAACTGTTTACAGCAAAAATTCGGCATCTACTTATGCTTTCTCCATAAATAAGGAGATGACAATTATTTTTGGACGACATCGGTCCGCCGCTAGTGGTTTCATATACGAGCTTTTTCGTTTTTAGTCAATATTTTGAAAAGTATAAAGCATTTAAGAACGAACATTTAAAAAGAAAACGATTGTAAATTCAATTTCAAACAAAATTAGTTCAGATCGTTTTTTAAAATTTTACGGAAATGACGTGGTTCGACTAAAAAAAATTATTTCACCAAAACTCGGCATCTCTATAAAGTCCAGGAGGATTGACTACTCGGGAAAAAACTTCATTATTAAATTTTTTGTAATAATTGGGAGATCCTTGCGAAAATTGGTGAAAATCTGTGTACCGGAAGTGGCAGATTCCATAGGTGATTTAAATTTTTGCAATGGTGTTGAAAAGTTTAGCGTTACAAAAAAACAAAGAATTGAAAAATTTAAATAAATTTTCAACCAACAACGGTCATTTGTGATAAAAGAAAGCCGGGTGCTTTCCACAACATATTCACTCCTCCATTTTTTCATAAATGCTTGAATTTTTAGAATAGTTACAAACATTTGAAAACCTTATGGAACCGGTACACCTATTTCCACTAATTGTCTTTGATAATTCCTAATTTATGGAAAAAGATTATATTTAGGCTGAGGAATGGTAGTCTTCAGTCGTCAAAAAGTTCTTATTTGTTTTACGTAGTAAAGATATTGTTAGATACCATGAACGATTTTTGCCTTGAAATTTTTGCAGATTTACGATTCGAGTTCCTATTTAAGCTTTTCACATAAATTTGGAAATCCCAATGATTTTTTGCTGAAATCGGTTCACAGGAAATGGTAGTCTCAGGAGTTTTTCGTTTTTTGCAAATATTTTGACAAATATATTACTTACAAGAAAAACGATTAAGTACTGAAAATTTTTAGATTATCTTTGGAATAATACCGGTCCGGATTGGTTTTCCGAAATTTATGCGAAAATGACGGTTTGTGACAAAAAAACTGTTTATTATATTCGGCTTTTGTACAGCCCAGACGGATTAATTGAACGTTATGAAATGTCATACTTAAGCTTTTTCCATAAATTAGGAGGTACTAGTGATGTTTTTCCGAAATCAGTTCACCGGAATAGCTTCCATAGGAGCTTTTCGGTTTTCGTAAATATTTTGAAAATATATCGATACCGTTTAAGAAAAAAGGATTAAATCAAAAAGATTGTAAATTAAGGTTCAAACAAAATTCGGAATCTCCATGGTTCAGGCGGATTGACTATTCGGAAGCGAACTGCATATTTAACCGTTTTGCAATAATTGAGAGTTCCTTGCGAAAATTGGTAGCATATGTGTACCGGAAGTGCCTGCTTAGAAGATTTAGGAAATTTGTCAATTGTCAATGCTGTTTGACAGTTTAGCATTTACCAAAAACCACAAACAATTAAAAGATTTAAATAAATTTAAAGATTAAGTTTTCAACAAGGATTGACCTTGCTATTTTTCCGAAATTTAAGCAGGAATAATGATTTTTGATTAAAAATGGTGTTTCATCTTTTGTTTTTTAAGCTCAAAAAGAATATTTATTGTGCGGTGGCAACCCGAACGTTTATTGACAAATTAAAAGTCAAAACTATGTTATTTTTAGTCATGTGTTCGCTTACAACTCAACAACGCGTTTTGGTTATCCAAACTTATTACGAAAATGGTCGTTCTGTAAAAAACATTTCGTAGATTACGTGATGATTTTTGGTCAACATGGACATCCTACTGAGCGTGGAATACGCAAAACTGTACTCATGAAATAGTAACAGCTGTAATTGAAAATGTTTGTGAAGGGCGAAGCATCTGTTGTTGTTCGCAACAATTAAACTTGTCGTTAATCACTTTACATCGAATTTTACACATTGATTTACACATGCATCCTTACAAAATTCAAATAACACAACAATCGACGCCAGCTGACCAACAGCAACGTTGCCGTTTTGATGATTGGATGCTCGAACATAATAAACGTTTTTCATGAAAAATCTACTCGTTCGATGAAGCTCATATTCACCTCAACAGAGACGTTAATAAACAAAACTGTCGCATTTGGGGGTGAATAGTGAGCCCTATTGTGGCTTGCTAATTGGATTTTTGTGGCCAAAAGTGGTTGAAATTGATTAAGTAGGTTTTTAGTTTCAACAAGACGGTGCCAGATGTTCGACGATCGCACATAGTTTCATCAGCTGCAGATTTCAATTGGCCTCCAAGTTAGATTATTCTCTTTGGGGTTTTTTGAAAAGAATAAATTGTATAGTAATAATCCACAAATAAGTCAAGACGCTAGGAACAACATTCGAGCTGAAATTGAGGCCATTAAATTGTTTTTATTGGAAAATGTTGTCAAAAGTTTTGATGTTCGGATGCAGGCCTGTAACAGGAGTTGTGGTGGTCCCTTAAACGTTGTTGTATCCCATAGATAAATGGCATAATACCAACTTGCATTTTCATGTGTTCATGTGTTTATTTAATATAAAAAAAACTAACAGATGGAACACCCTTTACAACACAGTTTAGTCAAAAGTCCGCTAATTTTAATTTTTCGTTTTTGAAATCAAGTATGGTGTATTTGAGATCTATGTATACATTCATGGTAAAAGAAAGTCAGTTATATGCGAGAAACGAAAAAAAATCTCTTATGAAAGCTACCTGTTCCCTCCGGTGGGAAAATTTCCGCCCCCTGGGACCTTCCACCTCCCGATGTATTAAAACACTTTGGTATGACTTTCCTCTATTCAGAACGACCTGTTTTCAATACTGACGAGGTTCCATAAACATAAAATTGCATTTCTCGCTGCAAAATTACCAGAGAATTGTATGGCGCAAAAATCCATCAACCGAAATGCAACATTTTAAATTGAATACTATCACATATGGTCTAACGCATTCACCATATCCAGTCATCAGGTGTTTACATCAAATAGGGAGAGACAGTCAATAATCCTCCCAACTAGCAATAACAATCAAATCTGACTTTTACGTTGACGATTTGTTGTCAGATTGCGAAACGATCGAAAAAGATGTTGCAACGTACAGTATTTGTCTGCGAAGTTCAAACAATCCTGAGTGTTTGCGTCAAATACCAAAGGAGAAACAAGAAATGAACTCCATTTCATTTGAGGAATTTGCTGGTTGACGAATGAGGATGTTTACACATTCAGTGTTCCTTCACTACCATCAAAACGCAAGCTATTGTCAGAGTGTGGTAAGATATTTCACTAGTTTGGGTGGATGTCTTTAGCAACCGTTACGTTTAAAATCATACTTCAGTCGCTTTGATTGTCGAAAATAGAATGGGACGATCCGTTGTTTGCCGACATTAACCAAACGTGGTGCGCTGCCCGAAACGACCTAATATGTCTCACGGTATCTGTATACCGCGATTTCTTCAAATACAGTCAACACATAGTATTAAATTCCATTTTCAAGCACAGTCAACCAACATTAACGGCGACAGCTCGGTTCACTTAATCGCTGCAAAACAAATATTTCACCTCTATAGCAATTATCAATTCCTCGCTTAGAATTGTGGGGAGCTGTGCTTCTAACAAAGTTTCTCAGCAAAGTTGCATCGATTTTGGAAGCACTAGTAGGCTCCCTGTATGCTTGGGCGGACTCTAATGTTGTTTTAGCATGGCTCATAGATGTTCCAAGAAAATGGAATTTCTTGGCCACAAATTAGAACGAGTTTCATCAAAGATAAATTACCAATCAATCACTGGCAAAACCAAGAGAACTGTTAAACCACAATCTTTGGTGGAACGGTCCATAGTACCTGCAAATTTGCCAGTTCAAACTACCACCATCGAGCCCAGAAACTCCGTTTTCTTTACAAAAAGATTTGCAATTTGTTTGTCAAATTCTTTGCATCGGTTTACAAGTCACTTCGGTCAACATACACCGATTCTCCTACTACTTCCACCTAAATTGTACTCAATCATTTCAAACTTACCGAACAGGAGGTTCTGGATCGGCTGCTCCTTCTCGACGGTAGCAAGGGAGCGATTTATGACGGTCTTCCACCGATCCTATTCAAACGTTGTGCCGTAAGTCTGGCCCCTGTAGTTACCTTCTTGTTTAACGTAAGCCTTCGTCGTGATATTTTTCCAGATCCCTGGAAAATATCATGCGTTCATCCAATTTTTAAGGCTGGTAATAGAAGTGAGGTAAGTAATTATCGTGGGATCGCCATTCTCTTTGTCTTTCCCAAACAGTTTGAGTCCATGGTTCACAGAGTATTGCACTTCAATACCAAGAGACTAGTTTCTCCTTTTCAGCATGGATTTTATCCCGGTAGGTCTACCGTGTCTAACTGGTCCTCATTTTGTGGTCATCTATTTAACAGCCTAAACTCCAAGCAGCAGCTTGACGTTGTCTACACAGACTTCGCAAAGGCTTTCGATGTGATTGATCACTCCATTTTTATTAGCAAGTTGGAGAGTCTCGACTGTGATTTCAGTCCCATCGACTGGTTGCGTTCCTATCACTCAGATCATTGGCAATCTGTTAGGATTCTGGATTCTTTCTCCCCATTATTTGAGGCGCCATCCGGCGTGGCTCAAGGAAGCCATATCGACCCACTGTTATTTTCATTATTTATTAACGACGTTGTAAAATGTTTTAAGTTTGCTAATTGCGTCCTCCTCGCTGATGACATAAAGATTTTCGCCCGGGCCTCTTGCGTGTTAGACTGCGTAATGTTACTAGACGACTTAAACCGCTTTTGCAGCTGGTCAATTAACAACTTACTAGCTTTAAACGTGAGTAAATGCAAAACTATTTCTTTTTTCCGTATCCGCTCGCCAGTTTTTTATCAATATCAACTGTACAACGAAACCATTGATCGGGTTGAGTTCATTTCGGATCTTGGTGTGATCTTTGAATCTGATGCTACATTGCTCGTACAGTATGTTTGGCTTCATTAAACGAAACTGCAAGGACTTTCGAGACCCGTTAACTTTGACATCATTATACGTATGCTTTGTTCGGTCCATTTTGAAGTATGCATCTCCTGTTTGGTCACCCTCCTACCACTGTCATTCTGAGATGATTGAGAGTATCCAGAAACAGTTTATTTTGTTTGCGCTAGGACATTTACCATCCAGTCGTGCCGTGGACTACGTTCTTCCGCCTTATCAGAATCGATGCAATCTTTTGAAACAATCTTTTGATCGCCAATCACAACATGCAAATTGTCTTGAAATTTTTTGTACTAGTTTCAGACACAAGTGAATCAAGTGGAGAACACTAAATTTCACACTCTGCACTAATTGTTCGAATTATTAAAGAAATAAGCGAATTTGACCAAAGACGCTTCCACGTGTAGTGCCATATCGCCAATCACAACATGCAAATTGTCTTGAAATGTTTTGTACAGATTTCAGACACCTTCAGACCAACTTGGCATTTGAGAACACTAAATTCCACACTCGGCACTAATTGTTCCAGTGATTTTTCGAATTATTAAAGAATTAAGTGAATTTGGCCCCAAGAGTACTTCCATGTGTAGCGTCATATCGCCAATCACAACATACAAATTGTGTTTAAAAATTTTGTACAAATTTCAGACACCATGCAAAGTTGAAACCACTAAATTCCACTAGCTACACTTTTTGCTAATTAAAAGTTAAAATTCACACAGGTTCCTAAGAATTACAATATCCCTCAAAATTTACCTAAAACAAACGCTTGTTAATCCTGCCAAATTAACGGGTGTTTTAAATTTCCGGGTGCTACAAAAAGAACTGTCTTTCCCGAATACTCTCGTGTTTGAACGGTATCGTTATATTTATTATTGTTGAAGTTATACCAAGTGAATCAAAAGTCTGAATTTTAATCATTTTTAAAAGATTCTTTAACAAGCAGGATTTATGCGTAACCGTAATCACTTCCTACTAATGCATGACAACGCGACATTGCAAAACCCTGTCCTAGAAGATCGTGTTGCAGCCCGATTTCAAAAATAGGTAAAATAATTCCTTCATATTTCCATTGTTGGTGTCTATTTCTAACTCTCTTGATTTGCTGCGAATAGTGTTTCGTACGGATGGAAATCTTTAGTTATTACTTTTACCTTATAATATCGATCTCTAAGAGTCGTATTTGTATTTTGAATGAAATTAAATTCTTCCCCCGGTCATATAATCAGTATATGATTGCAATATTTTAAACATTTCAATGGCATGCGAATTTTGTCTATAGGGGTTTTATGATTCTGTTAAACCAAAATTCGTGCCAAATATTTCCTGTTGGGTTAGGTTTTTTTTTGATATTTTACAAAGCAAAATTTATTGAAGCTTGGTTTAAAAATCTGCCGTATAACGGAAGTTCTATTTACTGGCCCAACCCAATATGCTTGTGTCTTTTGGTGTTAATCTTCTTACTAGTAACATAGCCGCCGATCAAGTTGAATAACCTTAGAAAATGTCTACCTATCTCACAACAAAATATATTAGTATTTAAAGAGTACTGAGAAGAACATCTTTGCATATTATGCCAAACACTATATAATTCACACCATATACCGTCGAATCGAATTATTCCCAAATTCAATCAACGATGAAAAATTCAATTTATCTGTTTTTGCCTCTCGCCTGCTCAAAACCAATAAAATTTATTGCATGGAAAATACATAAAAACAACATCATTTTCCTCTTCTATATTACACACAGATTCTCTGGTGCTGCTGCTGCTATACTGCCGCTGCTAGTCTCAATAAATCCAACAAAAAATAAACTTGAATGCATTACAACAAATTTATTACCAAAGAAAATTTTAAATATTTTTCCAGTTTTTCCTTCAAAATCAGGCAGAAACGTATAAAAACAAAAGAAGATGTAAACAAACACTGTACGAGTATAAAGTATACGGAAGAAATAAGAAAACCGGGAAAATCCTTTTATTTTATCCGTTTATTTATGCATTTAAGTGTAGCAAACTAATTTAATTTTATAAATGAACTTTCCAAAATAAATTTTCCAATAATTCACTTAACAAGACCGGGGAAAAATATTTTTGTTTTAAAGCTTTACCAATACCAGTACGTACGGGTGTAACAAAGAAAAAGAAATTTTCCTTTAAGGATCTTTTTTTTATGTTTTACTATTTTATTTTTCGACCGAACCAAGTGTGGAAAATTTATTATTTTAATCTTACCGTATTTTCTTATATGCACCACCATTATTATAGGTTTGTATAGTGTTTGGCTAGTTGTTGTACTCAAAATACGAGCCACAAATCACAATACACCGCAGCACCGCATCTACGAAATGGTACAAAAAATTTGAATCTTCACTGTGATTTGTATCGTACTGTATTTAAAGTCACATTTACGTATGTGTAAGTGCAAGATTTTAGTTTTTCCAGACGGTGGATTATTTTTTTTACGATGTTAAATTATTTTTCACTCACCGTATAAATTTACAATGCGGATTTTGTGATCGGCAAATCAAAAATAGTTTTACAAGACAGTATGTGCTGATAAAATACGTACACATAAAAATTCTGTGATTTTTCCCAAATTCCAAAAAAAAAAAAATTTGTTACAAAATCAAATCACGTTCGAATCAATAATATTTATTTAGTTTTTCCTTGGAATTTTTTCCGTATATTCTGGGTACATACTCGTATGTGCACTGTGCAGTGCGAGTTGTAAAGAAAAAAGTTTTTCCTCGGTTCTTATTTCCTCTTCTTGTTTTCTTGTTTTTCAATTACATATTATATGAAAAATTAAACATAATTTCAACATGTTTTCCACATATTATTACGTTTTTCTTATGCTATTTTCCACACAACGACGATATCTTTTATGATTATGTATATTGAATGTTTCTGGTGATCTTTCCATAAAGGCTGCCATTACATGCGGGGATATGTTCTTGGTAATTTTATGCGATTTGCAGGTTTTTCCATATATGTTTTCATCGACCTCATTTTATTTTAATGGTATATGTGTTTATAATGTTCGGATCCGAGTGTATGGGGCAAATTAAATCATCATCATATTATTGTGATTTAATTTTCTTTTTTCGAGCTATATTGGGAATGCGGATAATATACTGTGCGTGAGGTAGCGTAACCGTTGCGTTAAAAGCAAATTTTCGTAGTGTCATCAGAATTGTAGTATATCTGATTACGGTTTACATCGACGATATTTTATGGACTTCCTATAAAAGCCATTCACCCAAACCAAATTTACTACAAATACAAGTTACTAATATATTTTATCTATTAAACAGATAGTATATCACTTTTCATTTATTTATCTAACAAAAATATAATCTTACATTAATCCCCCTTTCTTAAAAAAACGAATTGAAAACATCATAAAAGCGATTTCAATAAAAGGCATTACATTTACAACAATCAATCTAAATTTAGAGTATCATCATCGTCATTGAGTCTCCAATTAGACTGCATCTTTCACAGTGTCTCTCATATGCGCATACATTACATTATATTTAGATGCGTATTAAGATAAACATTAAGAACTCATCATTAAAAGATTAATCGTGATATACGAGTATTATGCTCGTGTAGTAAATAAATTTATAATTTATCTATTTTTTTATTTCTTTTCAGATTTATACCGATTGGGCTAATTACTATCTCGATCGGGCGAAATCAAAGAAAAAAGTGACAGATTTATCATCTGACTGTAAAGATGGATTACTCTTGGCTGAAGTTATCGAGGCTGTAACAACATTTAAAGTACCTGATTTAATTAAGAAACCTAAAACACAACAGCAAATGGTAAGTCGTTAATTTAATTTAATTTAGTTGAAATTTGTGTATTTATATAAATTTGGTAGCTGACATTTAGGGGGGACAAATAAAATTGTTTTAGACTTAGTACAATTTTACAAAACGAGAGGTGGTAACTTGTGCTTCAACGAGTTTTATTTCAGAAAAATTTAAATGAAATTTATTAGCATAATAAAGTGATCATGTGTACTACTTGCTCTGTTAATCTTCTTATCTATTGGCGAATTCTTAGATCAAAATAGCAAAGCGGATATAAAATTTAAACCAAATGCAATCAATCAATCGGTTTTGCAGTTTTGTTAAAGTAGAGGAAATTTTTACGCAGATATTTCAGCCGATTCAGAAAATTACTAGTATTTATCATTGAAGTAAATAGAGCCATGAACGTTTAAAATAAACTCTTGTTTCATAAAAACTAATTGAACTTCGGCAAATATAAATCGGTTTTAATCAAGTGACCCATCTTTACATTTTTTCCAGTGTCGTCCAAATTTGCTCTAATTATAACGCTTTTATCAACTAGGCCGATACTGCTGGTTTTGGGAAATCTACTTCGGTTCAAGTTTCAGGAATTGTCAAAAAATTTATTAAGAAAGGTAGAACAAAAGGAAGATTCAATACCTTCACAAAAGCATTATGATAGCAAAAATGAAATTTTCAAAATGTGACGAGATTTTTAAACGAGTGTTTCAAAATGGGATTATTTAAAACGACATGATAAAGACACAAAAATATTGCGAAACTCAAACTGACCATCATTTAAATTTAATCTTACGTTAACAAGAAGCGCAAATAACAACCACCAAGAAGATTATATTAACGGGCATGAGTTTGTTAAAGATATTCCATCTCAAAAATTCCTGCGTGCTGAACCACAGTTTTCAACCTGGATAAATGTTAAACACTTAGTAATATTATTGTATTACCTTTGAAGAAAAAATTAGACAATTGTAATCTTCAAAAACACTTGTTGCGAACGGACTTAATCAACACTGCTATAAATCCGCCAATGCAGTTACAAAGGTTTATAAAATTCGGGGTAAATACGTTATTGTGATTACTCATCAATTTAAAATTGATTGCAGTGATCTATTCTACGCTCTAGAAACTTTAACATCTTACTTGCAAAAACGAATGAGCCTTTCACAATTACTTTCGATGTTAACCACCATGTTAACAAGCATTTGTCGGTGTTGGATTATATTACGAACTATCCGAAAGAGTGTTATTTTCCCGTTGGCTTACAGGTGATCCCTCGAAGGCACTCACATAGTAAATGTACGGATTTTCCATCTACATCTCCGACATTTTACAAGGTCTTGTCTGTGTATCAAATAATGTGTCACACGAAACACTGAAACAGCCTAATTAAAAGCCACTTAAAGGATCACTACATCAAGAAGATCAATATACTGCCATTCTCTGCTTCTTCCTTGCGACAACTGAACATATTTATATTTGATAATGTCACCAAACAATATCTTGAAGAACCGATCACAAAATATCAGTTTGTCTTTGATGGGAACAATCTAGTACAATTGTGTGAAGACACTATCAAATTTATCACCCCAAACAGATATATTTTTTGTTCGTCGTGTACGGAAATTATGTTAGATCATCAGACTTACAATTCGTTAAACAATATCTATCTTAAGGAAAACATAAAGTTGCCTGACATTACAAATATTCAAGGTGTGCCGGGATGATGTATGTGTCTATAATTTCTGTCACATATGAACTGTCAGCCCAAAAAAATCGTATATCACGACATTTTATTGATGTCAGCCCAAAAACAAAAATTTTTTCATTATAGATTTTTAAAGTTAGCCCAAATTTTTTTATCTTGACAGTAATAATTGTCTTGACAGTTATGTCGAACACACTCAGCCCAAAATTCAAATTTTCATAGTTAAAGGAACCATTGAAAAAGTATATAATAAATGTAAAGCGGCCAAGCAGCCATTCTTACTATTCTCAATGGCTTCATGAAAATAATATTTTTAAAAACAATAATATTGAGTTTCAAAGACGGACATACATCAAAATTACCGATTTTTCGAATTAAAACTGAGCTTTCTACTCTTGTTTGCTATCTTTCGAAATATGTAAACTTTTATTAAGAAAATCGATGTTTTCGCAATTTTACATAACTAATACTAAATTAACAAAGTATTCAATAGTAAACAAAAAAATGTTCGGCTATGAAAAAACTATGACGTATGTCGGAGTTTGATGATAAACGACTCATATACAAATCTAATTATTTCATCATTTCAATAAGAGTTTTTATTTTAACATACGTATAATATATATATGTACTACACATCCTCATACCGAGAATGGCCTATATTCAGCCGCTTTACGAACAACCATTATAGTTAGTGGAAGTTGAGATTTTCGGTGTTGGTCATCGGTCTCACTATGATTTTTGGACAGATTTCCACTAACTATAATGGTTGTTCGTAAAGCGGCTGAATATAGGCCATTATTGGTATGAGAGCCCCATCACAACCTCCTGAAATTTCTTACTCATAAAGGCTAGAACCAGATCTGTCCAAAAATCATAGTGAGACCGATGACCAACACCGAAAATCTCAACTTCCACTAACTATAATGGTTGTTCGTAAAGCGGCTGAATATAGGCCATTCTCGGTATGAGAGCCCCATCACAACCTCCTGAAATTTCTTACTCATAAAGGCTGGAACCAGATCTGTCCAAAAATCATAGTGAGACCGATGACCAACACCGAAAATCTCAACTTCCACTAACTATAATGGTTGTTCGTAAAGCGGCTGAATATAGGCCATTCTCGGTATGAGAGCCTCATCACAACCTCCTGAAATTTCTAACTCATAAAGGCTAGAACCAGATCTGTCCAAAAATCATAGTGAGACCGATGACCAACACCGAAAATCTCAACTTCCACTAACTATAATGGTTGTTCGTAAAGCGGCTGAATATAGGCCATTATTGGTATGAGAGCCCCATCACAACCTCCTGAAATTTCTTACTCATAAAGGCTAGAACCAGATCTGTCCAAAAATCATAGTGAGACCGATGACCAACACCGAAAATCTCAACTTCCACTAACTATAATGGTTGTTCGTAAAGCGGCTGAATATAGGCCATTCTCGGTATGAGAGCCCCATCACAACCTCCTGAAATTTCTAACTCATAAAGGCTGGAACCAGATCTGTCCAAAAATCATAGTGAGACCGATGACCAACACCGAAAATCTCAACTTCCACTAACTATAATGGTTGTTCGTAAAGCGGCTGAATATAGGCCATTCTCGGTATGAGAGCCTCATCACAACCTCCTGAAATTTCTAACTCATAAAGGCTAGAACCAGATCTGTCCAAAAATCATAGTGAGACCGATGACCAACACCGAAAATCTCAACTTCCACTAACTATAATGGTTGTTCGTAAAGCGGCTGAATATAGGCCATTATTGGTATGAGAGCCCCATCACAACCTCCTGAAATTTCTTACTCATAAAGGCTAGAACCAGATCTGTCCAAAAATCATAGTGAGACCGATGACCAACACCGAAAATCTCAACTTCCACTAACTATAATGGTTGTTCGTAAAGCGGTTGAATATAGGCCATTATTGGTATGAGAGCCCCATCACAACCTCCTGAAATTTCTTACTCATAAAGGCTAGAACCAGATCTGTCCAAAAATCATAGTGAGACCGATGACCAACACCGAAAATCTCAACTTCCACTAACTATAATGGTTGTTCGTAAAGCGGCTGAATATAGGCCATTCTCGGTATGAGAGCCCCATCACAACCTCCTGAAATTTCTTACTCATAAAGGCTGGAACCAGATCTGTCCAAAAATCATAGTGAGACCGATGACCAACACCGAAAATCTCAACTTCCACTAACTATAATGGTTGTTCGTAAAGCGGCTGAATATAGGCCATTCTCGGTATGAGAGCCTCATCACAACCTCCTGAAATTTCTAACTCATAAAGGCTAGAACCAGATCTGTCCAAAAATCATAGTGAGACCGATGACCAACTCCGAAAATCTCAACTTCCACTAACTATAATGGTTGTTCGTAAAGCGGCTGAATATAGGCCATTATTGGTATGAGAGCCCCATCACAACCTCCTGAAATTTCTTACTCATAAAGGCTAGAACCAGATCTGTCCAAAAATCATAGTGAGACCGATGACCAACACCGAAAATCTCAACTTCCACTAACTATAATGGTTGTTCGTAAAGCGGCTGAATATAGGCCATTCTCGGTATGAGAGCCCCATCACAACCTCCTGAAATTTCTAACTCATAAAGGCTGGAACCAGATCTGTCCAAAAATCATAGTGAGACCGATGACCAACACCGAAAATCTCAACTTCCACTAACTATAATGGTTGTTCGTAAAGCGGCTGAATATAAGCCATTCTCGGTATGAGAGCCTCATCACAACCTCCTGAAATTTCTAACTCATAAAGGCTAGAACCAGATCTGTCCAAAAATCATAGTGAGACCGATGACCAACACCGAAAATCTCAACTTCCACTAACTATAATGGTTGTTCGTAAAGCGGCTGAATATAGGCCATTATATTGGTATGAGAGCCCCATCACAACCTCCTGAAATTTCTTACTCATAAAGGCTAGAACCAGATCTGTCCAAAAATCATAGTGAGACCGATGACCAACACCGAAAATCTCAACTTCCACTAACTATAATGGTTGTTCGTAAAGCGGTTGAATATAGGCCATTCTCGGTATGAGAGCCCCATCACAACCTCCTGAAATTTCTTACTCATAAAGGCTGGAACCAGATCTGTCCAAAAATCATAGTGAGACCGATGACCAACACCGAAAATCTCAACTTCCACTAACTATAATGGTTGTTCGTAAAGCGGCTGAATAAAGGCCATTCTCGGTATGAGAGCCCCATCACAACCTCCTGAAATTTCTAACTCATAAAGGCTAGAACCAGATCTGTCCAAAAATCATAGTGAGACCGATGACCAACACCGAAAATCTCAACTTCCACTAACTATAATGGTTGTTCGTAAAGCGGCTGAATATAGGCCATTCTCGGTATGAGAGCCTCATCACAACCTCCTGAAATTTCTAACTCATAAAGGCTAGAACCAGATCTGTCCAAAAATCATAGTGAGACCGATGACCAACACCGAAAATCTCAACTTCCACTAACTATAATGGTTGTTCGTAAAGCGGCTGAATATAGGCCATTATTGGTATGAGAGCCCCATCACAACCTCCTGAAATTTCTTACTCATAAAGGCTAGAACCAGATCTGTCCAAAAATCATAGTGAGACCGATGACCAACACCGAAAATCTCAACTTCCACTAACTATAATGGTTGTTCGTAAAGCGGTTGAATATAGGCCATTCTCGGTATGAGAGCCCCATCACAACCTCCTGAAATTTCTTACTCATAAAGGCTGGAACCAGATCTGTCCAAAAATCATAGTGAGACCGATGACCAACACCGAAAATCTCAACTTCCACTAACTATAATGGTTGTTCGTAAAGCGGCTGAATAAAGGCCATTCTCGGTATGAGAGCCCCATCACAACCTCCTGAAATTTCTAACTCATAAAGGCTGGAACCAGATCTGTCCAAAAATCATAGTGAGACCGATGACCAACACCGAAAATTTCAACTTCCACTAACTATAATGGTTGTTCGTATAGCGGCTGAATAAAGGCCGTTCTCGGTATGAGAGCCCCATCACAACCTCCTGAAATTTCTAACTCATAAAGGCTAGAACCAGATCTGTCCAAAAATCATAGTGAGACCGATGACCAACACCGAAAATCTCAACTTCCACTAACTATAATGGTTGTTCGTAAAGCGGCTGAATATAGGCCATTCTCGGTATGAGAGCCTCATCACAACCTCCTGAAATTTCTAACTCATAAAGGCTAGAACCAGATCTGTCCAAAAATCATAGTGAGACCGATGACCAACACCGAAAATCTCAACTTCCACTAACTATAATGGTTGTTCGTAAAGCGGCTGAATATAGGCCATTATTGGTATGAGAGCCCCATCACAACCTCCTGAAATTTCTTACTCATAAAGGCTAGAACCAGATCTGTCCAAAAATCATAGTGAGACCGATGACCAACACCGAAAATCTCAACTTCCACTAACTATAATGGTTGTTCGTAAAGCGGCTGAATATAGGCCATTCTCGGTATGAGAGCCCCATCACAACCTCCTGAAATGTCTTACTCATAAAGGCTGGAACCAGATCTGTCCAAAAATCATAGTGAGACCGATGACCAACACCGAAAATCTCAACTTCCACTAACTATAATGGTTGTTCGTAAAGCGGCTGAATATAGGCCATTCTCGGTATGAGAGCCTCATCACAACCTCCTGAAATTTCTAACTCATAAAGGCTAGAACCAGATCTGTCCAAAAATCATAGTGAGACCGATGACCAACACCGAAAATCTCAACTTCCACTAACTATAATGGTTGTTCGTAAAGCGGCTGAATATAGGCCATTATTGGTATGAGAGCCCCATCACAACCTCCTGAAATTTCTTACTCATAAAGGCTAGAACCAGATCTGTCCAAAAATCATAGTGAGACCGATGACCAACACCGAAAATCTCAACTTCCACTAACTATAATGGTTGTTCGTAAAGCGGTTGAATATAGGCCATTCTCGGTATGAGAGCCCCATCACAACCTCCTGAAATTTCTTACTCATAAAGGCTGGAACCAGATCTGTCCAAAAATCATAGTGAGACCGATGACCAACACCGAAAATCTCAACTTCCACTAACTATAATGGTTGTTCGTAAAGCGGCTGAATAAAGGCCATTCTCGGTATGAGAGCCCCATCACAACCTCCTGAAATTTCTAACTCATAAAGGCTGGAACCAGATCTGTCCAAAAATCATAGTGAGACCGATGACCAACACCGAAAATCTCAACTTCCACTAACTATAATGGTTGTTCGTATAGCGGCTGAATAAAGGCCGTTCTCGGTATGAGAGCCCCATCACAACCTCCTGAAATTTCTAACTCATAAAGGCTAGAACCAGATCTGTCCAAAAATCATAGTGAGACCGATGACCAACACCGAAAATCTCAACTTCCACTAACTATAATGGTTGTTCGTAAAGCGGCTGAATATAGGCCATTCTCGGTATGAGAGCCCCATCACAACCTCCTGAAATTTCTTACTCATACAGGCTGGAACCAGATCTGTCCAAAAATCATAGTGAGACCGATGACCAACACCGAAAATCTCAACTTCCACTAACTATAATGGTTGTTCGTAAAGCGGCAGAATAAAGGCCATTCTCGGTATGAGAGCCTCATCACAACCTCCTGAAATTTCTAACTCATAAAGGCTGGAACCAGATCTGTCCAAAAATCATAGTGAGACCGATGACCAACACCGAAAATCTCAACTTCCACTAACTATAATGGTTGTTCGTAAAGCGGCTGAATATAGGCCATTCTCGGTATGAGAGCCCCATCACAACCTCCTAAAATGTCTTACTCATAAAGACCAGGGCCAGATCTGTCCAAAAATCATAGTGAGACCGATGACCAACACCGAAAATCTCAACTTCCACTAACTATAATGGTTGTTCGTAAAGCGGCTGAATATAAGCCATTCTCGGTATGAGAGCCCCATCACAACCTCCTGAAATGTCTAACTCATAAAGACCAGGGCCAGATCTGTCCAAAAATCATAGTGAGACCGATGACCAACAACGATAATCTCAACTTCCACTAACTAAAATGGTTGTTCGTAAAGCGGCAGAATATAGATCATTCTCGGTATGAGAGCCCCATCACAACCTCCTAAAATTTCTTACTCATAAAGGCTAGAACCAGATCTGTCCTAAAATCATAGTGAGACCGATGACCAACACCGAAAATCTCAACTTCCACTAACTATAATGGTTGTTCGTAAAGCGGCTGAATATAGGCCATTCTCGGTATGAGAGCCCCATCACAACCTCCTGAAATTTCTTACTCATACAGGCTGGAACCAGATCTGTCCAAAAATCATAGTGAGACCGATGACCAACACCGAAAATCTCAACTTCCACTAACTATAATGGTTGTTCGTAAAGCGGCAGAATAAAGGCCATTCTCGGTATGAGAGCCTCATCACAACCTCCTGAAATTTCTAACTCATAAAGGCTGGAACCAGATCTGTCCAAAAATCATAGTGAGACCGATGACCAACACCGAAAATCTCAACTTCCACTAACTATAATGGTTGTTCGTAAAGCGGCTGAATATAGGCCATTCTCGGTATGAGAGCCCCATCACAACCTCCTAAAATGTCTTACTCATAAAGACCAGGGCCAGATCTGTCCAAAAATCATAGTGAGACCGATGACCAACACCGAAAATCTCAACTTCCACTAACTATAATGGTTGTTCGTAAAGCGGCTGAATATAAGCCATTCTCGGTATGAGAGCCCCATCACAACCTCCTGAAATGTCTAACTCATAAAGACCAGGGCCAGATCTGTCCAAAAATCATAGTGAGACCGATGACCAACAACGATAATCTCAACTTCCACTAACTAAAATGGTTGTTCGTAAAGCGGCAGAATATAGATCATTCTCGGTATGAGAGCCCCATCACAACCTCCTAAAATTTCTTACTCATAAAGGCTAGAACCAGATCTGTCCTAAAATCATAGTGAGACCGATGACCAACACCGAAAATCTCAACTTCCACTAACTATTTATAATGGTTGTTCGTAAAGCGGTTGAATATAGGCCATTCTCGGTATGAGAGCCCCATCACAACCTCCTGAAATGTCTTACTCATAAAGGCTAGAACCAGATCTGTCCAAAAATCATAGTGAGACCGATGACCAACACCGAAAATCTCAACTTCCACTAACTATAATGGTTGTTCGTAAAGCGGCTGAATATAGGCCATTCTCGGTATGAGAGCCCCATTACAACCTCCTGAAATGTCTTACTCATAAAGACCAGGGCCAGATCTGTCCAAAAATCATAGTGAGACCGATGACCAACACCGAAAATCTCAACTTCCACTAACTATAATGGTTGTTCGTAAAGCGGCTGAATATAGGCCATTCTCGGTATGAGAGCCCCATCACAACCTCCTGAAATGTCTAACTCATAAAGACCAGGGCCAGATCTGTCCAAAAATCATAGTGAGACCGATGACCAACAACGAAAATCTCAACTTCCACTAACTATAATGGTTGTTCGTAAAGCAGTCAATACTAAAAATCACAAATACCTTAAATAAGTATTTAATTAGTTTTAATAAAATTGCATGCTTTTTAAACTTTCATGATACTACGAGCTCTTCCAGATCCTTTAGCTGTTGGCAAGTTGTTTTGTAAAATCATCATTTTCATGTAAGGAACTGAACGCTTTTGACACATTATGAAATTACGGAAACACTGATATCATTTTATCATTTTATCATGTTAAATATCATTTTCAAAATCTTAAAATTTCTAGATTTAACAAACTTCAGTATTTTGTCGCAGCATATCGTAAAACTAAACGTTAATAATCAAGTATTAACGAATAAATATTTTTAATAAAGATGAAAAATATAATGTTCGTTAATTAAAAAATTATTAAAAATATTATAATTCAAATTTATTTTTAATTTTCGAATTCGATGTTTTTATAGTTTTCTGTCATGATAGTTTTCAAAAAAGATGGCGGTATTGCCAGCGATAAAAATTATAATTTTTTTGGCCAGTATTTTGGGCCAACTTCACAAACGTGCCGGGATGTGTTACATCAACCTGGACTATAAACAACCATAAACGAAATCTTTCAAGCAAAGTATCTCAAGGGTTTAGGTAGGAACATTTTATATGCTTTTTGTAATAACTTTATGTAATATATAATCATTACAATAATTTCAGTAGTATTTATTTCTTAAAAATATTTATAAATAAATAAATAATAGTAATTCTTCGGAAATCAACCGTCGGTTTTGGATTCGATATCGTTTTAATTGGTATTTGAATCGTTTCTATGCATTCTTCTGGAATTAGATTCGATGAATATTTTATCCAAAAATTTCCTCAGGTAAACTGTATATGGTTGTACAGGAACCTGATCCAAACCGAAGGCTGTTCTCTATCTAATTCCATTAACAATGCTCTGTATCTCTTAATATATGTATTCAAGATTTCATTAGTACAAAACCTGCTACTTTCCAAAGTGAGAATATCAATCACTTCATCACAATAATCGCATTTTCCACGAAACAAATTGGCAATTTTTAATCGAATTAATTCAAACAGTTTACCGCAGCCCACCAACATTGTAAAAAAAAATTTGTTCAATTTACGTTCAAAGTTCAAATTTAAAATTGTATTCGAGCTAAACTGATAAGGTTAAAAGTCCCTGCATCAAAATACGTTTGTAAATTGGTAAAATATACATTTTCTTCTTCGTCTTCTGTTTTATAATTAAAATTTAATTATTATGAATTAATTAAGAATGTTATTACAATGGGAAATGTCATGCAAATTTGCGCGACGTATACGAACGATTTAAAGACTAAAAAATGTGTTATAAGCACAGTAGATTTGTATCAAAACGGGCCCTACTGTACTAAATATATAATACGAAGTACATAGATGATATGACTGGAAAATGAATTTCCATATTACAAACAATAAAGTACGGTGGCAGGCAGTAGATAGGAAAAATTTAATAATTTTTTAATCCCGAGAGAGAAATTTTTTCATCATTCTGCTTGGCTTTTTATATATTTTTCCGAGATAATAGAGCTGACAAAAAATAACAACAACAAATTAGAAAATGTATTTCAACAAAAAAAAAATAACTTTGAAGAAAATTCATGACATTTTCCAACAGATTTTCCTTTTAAATAATTATAAATGTGATAACAAAAAATTTTTATAAACGAATGTATTCAGGATTTTTGTGTTTTCCCGCCGCTGTTTATTCTTGGCAGATCACATAGTCGGCAAGCCAAATATAACCGAAAAAAATCAAATTAGGAATTCTGTAAGCCTGTCGACTTTACATCTTCTTGTTGTATGCCTGTGAAAGTGAATTTACAAATTAAAGGTTATCTGGCAGACCAAAACGGCGCCATTGTGTGCAAATTATTAAGTTGCGAAAATATCGATTTGATCACGTTTGCGGTTTATTCAATTATAAGAAATTTTGGATATTCATTGATCGTCGTCTTAAATTAATTGCATGATTATGTTGTTCGATTCAATAAATATGTACGTACAATTGATGAATGCAAATGTACATACGTAAGTACATTTGCACATGATCGACGATTAATCAAATCAGGCAGAAGCGACATGATCAAATTTTTTAATTAGCTACGCCATACGAATGAATTTCGACTTTATATTTACATACTTATGTTCAGTTATACAATAGAGCAAAAAACTAAAACCCAACAGAAGACGCAAAGTAATAAAATTAATTAGGAATTAATTGCTTTATGAACTAACTGTTTGCTGATTTTATCATGACAATGACTTTACGATGTTTATATAGATAAGGAATTTTTGTTAGTATTCTGCAGGTGTGATACGTGATGTGGTGACAAGAAATTTTTGTCTATACAATGTAAAGAAATAACGTTTACAAATCAATTTCTAATTAAGTGCTAAATGATCCAAACTAATCAATCGTCTGGTGTGCACCCCCATATATAAATTAACTGACACCTAAATATGAAACAAAACAAAAATGCTTGGAACAATTCCAGCAAAATTTCATGTAGTATCGGTAATATGTAATATGTTTAAGATTTGATGACAGATTTCATTCCGGCATATATACGACATAAATGATAGATAGCATAAAATAATGTTTCATATATATTATGAGTTACATGAACATAAATAGAATTTATGTATGTTTGTTCGGTACATATATGCGGTTTCTGTGTTGTGTGATTATTTCGAGCTATGAGAAACTCCATCATAATCAAAAATATCCTACAATACATGGCAGATTTGTCTAAATGTTGTATGCGGTGGGATTATTGTGTGGTTTGTATATAGCCACCAACTGTGTTCCTCTACTAGAGACATTTTGTTGTTGGTTGTTGATTTTATTTTGATTCGACATATTTTTGTGGTTTTCGGTAGGATTATTTGTTTGTCCTAAATTTAATGGGTGCCTGTGCGTAAGGGTTAACATTATACGAGATAGACATTATAAGATATATGGTTATTTAATTGGGTGGAAATTGAAAAATACGACCTAAATGTGGTACTAATTTGTTCTTAGGCCATTTGAGTTTCATCTGGACATATAAATTTATTTAGATTTAAAATTATCGACCAGTGACCACTATTATAAACTCATTAAACCCTAAATAGTCATTTCTTAATAATCTTCAAGTTTCCATATCACGCTTTTGATCAAAATATTACATATTTAGAAAAGTATTAAGTTGGAATATAGAAATGACAGTAAAATGTTTAAGAAGATGGGTGGTGTACACCCGAAAAAAGTGAACGTAAATTCGCTCGAGATGGTTAATACAAACAGGGTAAAGTCAAAAAGTTGTGGAAAGCTTCACCAGAATAATAATCTGCATAATTCACAATCATCTCATACCAAAAATGGTTAAATTTTAATTTATCTATCGATTTGTCTCTCGATGATAACTTCTAACTTGCCAAACACATTTTCTTAACGTTGTATATCGATTTTCGATATGCTTACAAGATCTTCGACGTATTTTAGAATACCGTAAATACAGTTCTAAAAGCGAAATGAACGAGGTTCAATTATGATAATATTTACTGTGCCATATCTGGCTCACCAATTTCACGGGTTTGAATACATTCTAAATTTTATTTTCGCGGTCCTCCAATAGTTCCCGGGATTTCACATACATGCTCGAACAGCAAAATCAAAGTTCTATAAATTTTTACGGTGTAGTTATACCGTTAGGGTCTATACTGCCCGAACCGGATATTAGTTCCCCGGTTAATATTCCCGGTTAATTACCACTCGATACCTTACCCCTGCTATTATCTCTCACTTTGGTTATCTCACTCATTCTCGCCATTACCACCAGCAATTCATTGCACATGTTATTACTGCCCGGTATTACCCCTCTTATTTATGCATTAAACATTGACCCTGGTCGTTTATCTTCCTGTCACCCTCCCTCTCCTCGCTCCAATCATGTACATTTAAATACCGATCTCGACGTTATTTGGTAGATTGAATAAGTCAGAAACGATTTTGAATGTGGTTTCTAAAATATTTTCAAATAGCAGGTACGTAACTTACAGACTCGTTTGGGTCATCATGGTACTGTTTTCTTGTTGTAAAGGATTTTTTTGTTATTTTATTTATTGCTTAATCACTTAAAATTTAAACTAAAAGTGGAAAGGCCTTTAATGTGATTCAAAAGCTGGAGTAAAAACTGGAGCTGTTCAAAAATTATTCCAGAAATTTCTACGTATCAACCAACAATCAAACTGGTTGAAAATTATACGTCTCAATCATTACCCACATTTAATACCACCAGGACCACTTATACTGTGAAAAGGAAAATAACCTCGAACGCAAGAGTTGGCATGCCTTTAGATGGAACCCAATAGATTGCTCAGAAGCAATCAAATCGGAGTTGATAATGCCATAACCTATAAAATTTTGTTATAAGCAAAACACCACAATTTTCCTTTCATCAGGAAGTTCCAAAACATTCAGCCTATATTCTACAAGAATATAATTAAACCATTTTTAAGTCTGGCGATTCCAGAAAGATTGTTAGATTGTTAATTTCTTCACAGAAGTTTATTCAAACAACCCCATATATTAAATTCGTATAAATTTTGAAACAAAACTTTCCTCCAGGCAAACGAAACCATCATTACTTACAGCTAACCCATCAGGGTTTCTATAGCATTTGATGTTTATTTATCTTTAAAATTATTTCAGATTTGTTTAAATTTAAACCAGCATTTAAAATTATACAAACAATGTCAGTTTTAACAATATTTAGATTTAGCACTAAAATTGTTCAAACCGTAATGTCACTATGTCACTTCTGTTGAGCTAACCTCTCACCTAGTATCATTGGGGAAACAATCAGTGTTCAATTCAGAGCAATTCATGAGCTCTCAAAATACGCAAATTAAAAATTTTAAGCTCGTTCAGTTTGATGGTAATTTAAACAAATGTACTGAGGGCAAGAGCGTTGATTCAGCCTCTCACCACTAAATCGTAATATTTTGAATACGTTTTTTGTTGACTTAAGGGAGCTAGTTATCGCAAGCTCATAAATAGCTCCTAATTTATAATTGGAAGATTAGGACGCTGCTGCTGTATTTGTATGGCGAATGGTAATGGCCGGTCTCCTTTCTCGACCCCATCCTACTAAACTATACTATTTTGTTTGTGGTAGTACATTTTCCACACGGTTGTGAACGTTCCAATCTTCATGTGAGAAATGGACTCTTTCAACGCGGAATGACTCTAACTGTCATATCCGTTCCATCTTACTTCTTGCAGTAACAACAAAACTTGGCATTTCTATGGGCCAGTTCGTATGCTACAGCTGAAAAATGTAGCTCAGTTAACTTTAACGCAGTGGTTACTACAGAAAATGTCACTCTGCGATCGCGATGGATCCCTACATACTAGTATCCTCTTTTACTTTCCAATGTATCGAAGGTTCTGGCTCCTGACGGCGTGCTCAATACTTCGTTTAATTAACGGTAGTCAACACAGAATTTTGTTGGCTCATTCGTTTTCTAAATAAGAACCGTAATCGTGTAGGTTCTTGACGAAATTGTGTCGTCGTTATTAATAAAAATTGTATCTTCTAATCCTTCTTCTAGTGCCCTTGATCCAAGGTGACCTTCGGTTTTGGTTCAGATTACCTGTTTTTCATATCGGTGATATCTCTACCTAGCCATTGATGATGTACTGCAACACACTATGTTCGCTTGTACTCATTTCTAGCGTACTTCCACTTCGCGTAATTTTAGTGCATAAATGGACCGTATTCCAGTACCATAGCCAAAGCCTTGATTCATTGTTTGATCTCCATTTCTTGGTCCTTGAACGATGTTTTTGGTGATTATCTGTAACTGAACAGATGCGCTTTCCCGGCCACATCTTGATCAATATTATCAAAGCTCTCGCCGTAGACTGTTACCGTTAGGTACAGTTATTTTAAAACATGGTTTTATCACCTTCCAGTGGCGAGTACCAGTCTGCTCATCTCAGCTTTTGAAATGTCAAGAATGAATCTGTAGACATTCGATTCTTTAATTTTTCTTTCGAGCCCTGCCTCCTTCTTCTTTCAAACTTTTTGAGCTGGCTTTCGCGTTCTAATTTAAAAAACTTAATTTTCTCTCTTATTGCGATCATTTAAAGCTTCACTCAAGTTTTCCCTATTTGACTCAGCTTCTGGACTATTGGTCAAAACGTTTCAGTTCTTTGTCTATTTTTCACACTAATAGTTGCCCGTTCGTTGTATAGCTTTTACTTCATTTCCATCGAAGTTGGTGTTGTGAAAAACGCTCTTATAGATAACGATGACTGAATTTTAAAGGATATGAGTTTAGTGTATTAGATCTGATAATATGAAACAGTATATTCTTCATGAGGTGGTAATCATAACACTTTAGGGAATACAAATCACTCATACTTCTCTCCAGTATCTTGGAACGGATTCCAAACTAAATCTAGCCCTCTACAGCCTGAGAAGTAGAGGATCTACTGAATCTATACCTAGTTCCATCAATATCGGGTACAACCCACTCTAGCCCTGCGGATCCTTTTGAAAGTAAAAATGTTAGTTGAGTTCCTATAGGTCTCTGATATTGTTCTTGTTACCGACCTGATCACCCAAACTCATGCAATGTGAGACATACAAATTTACTAAAATCGCCAAGTTTTATCTTCTGAATGTGCACCCCAATACTATGCGATTGAGCCCCATTCATTCGCATAGTCTTGATAAACATTTTCTAGTTTCTCTTCACTTCAAGGTCATGGTTTCACCAGGACATATTTCCTCCCTAAATTTAGGGGAACTTCTGAGGTAGGTATTTATAATTACCTCAGTGAGGCCATTAGAATAGTTCTATCAATTACAAGTTGTCTGAATATCGGTTACTTTAAATTAGACACTTAGTTTATGTTCTAATCAAGGAAAAACGATAACTATCCCCATCAGACGTTTATGAAGGACATGCCGTTCCATGATTATTTAGCACAATGTTATTTGAAAAACGGTATTCAAGGTGATGCTTACCTCTTAAATCGGTTTGGCCGCTTCCGTAGACTATGTGGTATGATTTCGAGCTTAGCAATAATTAATGATACTCTGGGTAGTTGCCGCCCTCGAGAGGTATGCTGCATAAAGCTTAAAATGTTCCTGTTCTTCTGGATAGATGCGGGGCACAAAGGAAATCGTGGTTAAATTTCTGAAAATCCATTGGATTATGAAGAAGATTTAAGGCAGCAAAGAAAAACTGCCTCTCGTCTCACTGGATGTTGATCGAATTGAAAATTTCTTCTTAAATACTCAGAATTTTGCCATTTTTGGTTCAGGCCACTTGTATAAGTAAAATATTATGCTTTTAGATATAACGAGGTCACAGAGAGGAGCAGTCGTGTTCTTCGACGTGAGCAGTTTTATTTAAATGGCTCCACTTTCTTAATCAAATTTATGCAATGCTACTCTACCTATCCTCATTACACATAATAATAATTGTAAATTTTACTATATAATTAAATTATGTACACGAGAGAACAATAGACAAAACAACATTTTTAATTTATCATCCTACACAACTCCTCGCCTCAACAATTATAAATATTCCACACATTTACCATTTCATCTATCATAAGCAATATTGCCTTAGTCATTCATCCTGCGCGACTCTATATCATAAAATTTACGACAGCATAAATTCCATATTTATGTACACCACAATAATGTTAATATGTATATATAGTGATGTACCACACAATAATTACATGCGGATAAAAATCATCTCACAGACAACATGCATACTGCATATAGCGCTACAACACACAACATGCAATCGAGCGCAACATCCCCAGACAATTTATTACATTTGTGAAATATTCTATTCTACTTGATGCAACTCCATGTACCGCGCTGAAACTACACGAAAACTAGCTGGAGGTGGATTATTACACAACATTCGCGAGTACATTACTATAAATACCAAATTTTTCACCCACTATAGTTGTTTATATTGTGCTACAGTGCTACAGAGACAGAGACGTTATATTTGCAATTAAATTTTTTTATTTTTTTGCAATATGCTAGTTTACGTATATGCAAAATGCATTCTTTATTTGTGTCCTACATTTTTATTGTATTTCTTCAATGCTAAAATTGCGGTTTTGGCATAAATATTCTGTTAATTGCAATCAATATTTGTTTTGTGTTCGGTTTATTAGTTTTTGGTTGTGTATTGTAGTACAAATTTGGGGATGGTGGTATTTGCTTATAGGAAAATTCGATTATGATCTACAGTGCAATGATTTTTAACATATGTACCGCGGATCATTAGTGGGATTTGTTGGGTTTTGGTTACTGCAGTACTCCTCATCGTAATTTTATCTCATCTGTTCATTTGGATTCTCCAACGTATTAGGTTTACTTGCTAAGAAAATATTGTAGTTCAAGGACAGAAGCTATGTGTTTAGATTCTCAACCGCTTAATTCAATTTAATGCGGAGTATGAAATGCGGGACAATTTATTGCAGACCAATCATACTACGGTAACCAAATTAAATAACCTACATTGAACAATGATCGTAGTCCAATCAAATCCTCAAAATGAAAAAATTTAGAAAAAAACGTTAATATGTAAAAGAAAATTGATTAGCCTAGCCCAAAGTGCATTCAATTATAAAAAATATAAGATAGGTGCCGAAGAATTTCTTGATCTGTGCGATTCGAGAAGCGTTTGGGATGAAATAAGTGACTATTGGACGAACTTGTGTTGATTATAACAGTATCTATTGATCCAATCGCCATGTCCAAAATATAAATAAATCAAATACGAGTAAATACGAGTATGCCGATTTATCAGTAAATTAAAACGTTTACCTCCTTATTTTTAATTTTAATTTGAGCGGAATTTTTTAACATTGAAATGATTATAGGTTAATCGAAGAAAATTATGCAACAATTGAGACATGCGATATATAAAAAGAAAAAAAAATTAATCGTTTCCCCTTGAAGTTGGCTAAAACAAATTTTATTAATCAAAATGTTAAGAAAACAGACTTTAACACCTAACAGACTTTAATTGTGAGTTGTACACAGAACGTTTATAAATTCAACTTTTACCCCTAAAAGACTGTTTAAAGAGAAGAATAATGTGATTTAAATAGTTCTCACTGAGCTCAAAAAGTTGTTTTATACTTTTACATGAAATACCCTTAAGTTCATATAATTTTTTTTTTGTTTTGTTTTAACAACTTTATTGATATGGCTACTACTATCTTAAACATTATTAATTCATTAGTAAGGTTGACATTAGTACTTATGAGATAAGCATAAACTTGTGTGGGTCTGCTGGACCAGTTCCCTTGGTTTATAATTTTCATACGGTTAGCTCATGTGGTTTGATTCGTTTGAGCCGCCTTACTTCGTTTGTACTGTCCCGTAGTTGTACGGCCTCAAGATTGGTGTGGGTAAGAAGTCTCTTCTCATGTTTTATGGCACATTCGCGGATAACGTCGTCTATCAATTGTATTTCTAAATCATTGTGGATTTCCTTGTTAGTCACAAATTGGTAGGCGTTGGTGACCATTCGAAGAAATTTATTTTGGCTTCGTTGTATAATGTCTCTTTTGGATTTATGTGTACAACCCCATAGCTGCGCACCATACATCCATATTGGTTTGAAGATAGTCTGGTATACCAGTCTTTTGCAATACAGGTTCATTTTGGAATGATGTCCAATTAACCAGTAGATTTGACGTTGTTTCAATCGTATCTGCTCAGCTTTTTGTCTCACGTGATGTTTCCAGTTGAGCCTGGAATCTAAATGTAGACCAAGGTATTTTGCCGATTCAGCCTGCGGCACTTGCACTCCTTTGAGGTGTAAATGAAGAGTGTTATTTTTATGCCGGAGCGTAAATGTCACATATGTTGATTTGAGCTCACTCAGTGCGATTTTCCAGTCAATTGTCCATTTAGTAGCGTTGTCCATTGCTCGTTGAAGATTTTCCACTGCTCTTGGTTGAGATTCGTCTACTGACATAATTACAGTGTCGTCAGCGAACATGCCGATGAATGTTTTATTCGTTGTAGGTATGTCCGCAGTATAAAGAAGGTAGAGGAGGGGACCCAATACGCTTCCCTGCGGAACTCCCGCAATCGCTGGATAAAAGTCAGAACATGTTTCTTCATGAATGACTCTGAATTGGCGATCAGAGAGGTATGATTCAAGCAGCTGGCAATAGTTTTGTGGTAGAATTTTGCTCATTTTGAATGTCAATCCCTCATGCCAAACCCTATCGAAGGCCTGGGATACATCCAGAAATACGGCGGGGCAATATTTCTTTTCTTCTAACAGTTATTCGATGGACTTGATCTATGGTGGAGTGGTTATTCCTGAATCCAAATTGGAAATCAGGAACGTTTACCATTGGCTTTAGACGTTTTAGTAACAGTTTCTCGAACAGCTTTGATAAGGTTGGAAGCAGTGAGATTGGTCTGTATGATGTTACTTCTTCATCTGGGTTACTTGGTTTCTTTAGCATAATTATTTGGGCCATTTTGAAGCATTTGGGTACATACTTCAATCTCATACAGGCATTAAATAAGTATGTGATCAAGATGATTGCTTTACGTGGAAGTTCCTTGAATAGACCCGGTGATATTTCATCAATTCCTGGTGCTTTTTTATGATTAAGATTTTCGTCGATTTCTTTAGCAATTTCCATTGGCGTGACCCTTTTAAAGTCCTGATTTGGTTGATAAACAGGTGTTACATCAATGTTGGATTGAATGTCATGGTTCATATAAATGGTGAGCCACCAAGAGTTTCACGATGAGAGCGGTGAATAAAATTTTAATATTAGAAAAATTGTTTCAAATTGACATCTGTCATCTGCAGTCAATAACAATTTTATTCATGTACTCGTATAGAAGATACACAGTGGCACAACGCGTTACAATGGTCGGGGCCTGCTATAAAATGGGCGTTCATGTGGCACATAATTTGTTTTGTTGTTAATGGTCAACCAACAATTTGAAACTCTCGGCCCTCCCTTTATTATGAAAGTTATTTGTAAAACAAATAACAAAATGCTTGCGAACAAAATGTTTACGGAAACGTTACATTTTGTTATTTACGCTGCTAATAAGCCTTTCTAAAGAAGCTGCAAAGCCTCATACATAACAGAAACGAATTTACCTAGAGGCGACACAGATATTTAGTCAGTTCAGTTTCCAGGAGATAAAGATGATCTCTTCCAGAAATAGTACTAAGCTTTATTAGTTACCGTAAAGCCCAGATACAGCAATTCTTAAGCCATAACGACACTAATTTACCAGATTCATAGATGCTTCATCTTTCTTTTTCTTTTTGATCCTGTATTGTCATCCTTATAAATGATATGAATCATACGCAGGACCTCACTCAAATTACTTTTGATAATTGATTTAACATTAGACCTCTGGTAAAAGATACTTTGGCGAGAATAATAAAACTTACTAATTAGGTAGTGTACTTTGAGAGAATCCACGAGAATCCCCAGATACCAAGACTGACAATTAATGAATTGCAAACCTTGATATTGTCGTCAAAAGTCTCGTCGAGGTGATAATAAATATCTATCACGTAAATTCTCTTCCGGTTTGGGTCAGAGACACATTTGATTTTCAGGTGAAGTTCGATCTAGAACCACGATCTTGTTAAAAGAGAAAAAAAAACTCTAACGAAATATATTATTGCGCTTAGAAAGTCATAACAAACATTTGATTGATTAATGAGATTCGAATTGACTGATCGATTTGGTTGGCTGATGAGTAAATGGATTCTTTGGCTGCTTAAGGTCTTGGATGTACTTGTTGACCTTCGCTTGTTGGTAGAACGAGTGATGTTGGTTTGTTTAGCTGTTTTGTTGGTGTGCCTATCATCGATACCGATCAACCGATTTGGGTTGTGTATCGTGATTTGTGGTTTTCTTTGACAATCGATTGTTGATTAGTTTGTATTGTATGCATCAAAATTGTAGCGATGGCTATATTATTTGATGGTCGATGCTTGATTAATTGATGTTGTGCGTTCTTCTGTTCTTTTCTGGATGGTACATATTTGGGCTTTTACGTTGATTGTTTCACGTAGTGGCCTTTTTCTTCGTTGGATCTTGTTTTTCTTGTATTTTACATTCGTGGCGTAGTACTGGTAGTCTGTCTTTTTCCGTTTTTCAATTTTCTCATTGTTTACTTTGGATAATTATTAGCTCTTGGATGATTATTCAAATTGATTGCTGATTTAATTGTGGAATGTTGGTTTTATTTGCTTAATGGATGGGCTCGTTTGATTCTTATTTGCTTGTGAAAGCTAGTCTCGTTTGTTTAGCGGCTGGACGCGTTTGATTTGTTTGTTGAGCTGCTACTTTTCTCTCATAGTACTTGTATTTATGTTGTATTTGTCTTTGTATCCGTGTCTATACTTCTAGTAACCTTAATCCGTGGTCACTGCTTAATTCGGTGTAGTTATTTCGTGCGCTCAATAATTTTCGTCTTGAATTTGCCGTTGCTGTTGACCTTTCTATGGCTGATCCTTGAATGTGTTGCGTTCTGTCCTGTGTCTGTCGTGTGATTACCGCAGTGTTCAAAAATACGTCCGCTTATCTTTTATGTTGTTTACCTCTTTGTAGTTAAACTCTTTTATAATGCTGGGTTTCGATGCTGTGTTGTGATGCTTCTTCGACATTCGTCTATTCTTATAACGGTTTTATTGTTTTCACTTCGACGATTGTCGTTTAGCTGGTTGGTGCTTCTTCTGTTAGTCGGAGTTTTATTAATTTGTCGAATAATTGCTTTTCTGTTTTGATAAGCGTTTCTGAACTACTGTCTGCAATAATCATAAAACGGTTGAGTTCAAGTGGACTGTCTTTTATGTCAGCTCCGCTAAACTCGGGAATATGTACGATGTACTTTAATATTTATGGTTATTTTTTTAATATTTTGGTGTGTCGGAGTCCAGTTTCGAAAAGAATGCACATTACACTAATGATGGTTTATTTTGTTGATATTGGTTTATGCTACTGGTTTACTAAAATCCTAGTGGTGGATTTTATTATCGACCTTGAAAATCGCGGTATGTTTCTTTCGGCAATGTTGACATCATAGTTTATAGGTATAGATTCTTCATAGATGCCGCATGAAAATTTTGTTTTATTCAGGAACCTGAGCGATTTGATCGTTCGCACCCACAGAGCCTTGTGAAATATATACGTTTTCACCCGCAGGGTCCTTTCTACTGCGCCAATGTTGTGCGGAGTGGTTTTGAGATTAAGCCCTTTAAATACAACTTCACTGTTAAGTATTATATGTTAATTAATGCTTTAATTAGTTAATAAATAGATTGAAGGCTATTTCACATGTATTTATTATCCATTTTAATTTTAATTCGTACAACTTAAATTTTTTATTCACAAAACTTAACTCTTAAAATAATTTCTGATGACTAATTATGATTACATATAATGGTTGTAACTAGTAATACTTACTGATTGTGACTCTTGCTTCAAACTACAATATAATGTTCAAGAGGAAATGAAAATGTTACACAAACATTACAGAAAATAAATGTACATTTTCCGATGTTGGAAAACAAATAAATGGATCGAGTATTTCCGATTATTATACAACACATTGAACAACTTTTGAAAAATATAAAAATTAAATAACCTGTCAGCTTAACGACAAATAAAAATAGAACACAAAGTAGCATCAAATACAACAATCTGATTTATCGAATTTCCAACCAAGGCTAATTACGAAACAGCAACACAAAATCCTCAAGTGCTACAATCGCATTGTGCTCCATAAATTCCTCATATTTTACATATCCAATTCAAAATCAGGAATAGCCGGTAATTAATTTTAATTAGCATTCTCATGATTACGCAAGTATCAGTGGACAGTAACAACAAGCCTATGCTCGGATACGTGCTTCATAATACTAAATTAGAAATGAATAAATAAACTTCGTTATTTGCGTCAGAGTGACTGTACATGATTCTACTAATTGCAATCCGAAAATAAAACCATACGGTTTCCGTACCAGACATCTGTATGCGGTGCAGCAAAGCGTCTCTGTGCCTTCAATTCAAACCTGCTTCCCGTTCATAACCTTGTTAAAGTTAGTCGAAAATTGCCAGCCGAAAGTGAAAAAATCGATAATGCAGATAGTGTCTTGACTACTCCAGCCGAAAGTTACACAACCTATAACCAGCCGAAAATTGCCGTTAAAGAAGTTTAAAAATTATCAAGCTTAAATGTTTTATAATTGTCGTTAAAGTGGTTTGCAATTCAAGACTATGCCAGACATACACCGATTTGACTATGGCCATTCGATGGGCCGTGACCATAGGCAGATTTTAAATATAGATTTTAATAATGGTTTCTAATGACGTTAGAGGGAGGTTATACCCTATCCCTCGTATTTAAGCGGCGCGGTGTATAAATATTTTTGCTACGAGGAATACCGCTACAGACACTCATCTGACTAGGCCGATTTGATAGTCCATAATCAAGTAGATTTTGATTATAGGTTAGGGGTGGGTCTGATGAGGTCATAGGGGTGAAATTTTTGTGTTTCCTTTCTTCTGACGATAAAAATCGTTCATCATTCGAAATTTTGCAACATGGACACCAATCTGACTAGGCCGATTCGATAGCCCATGACCATAGGTAGATTTTAATTATAAGTTTGGGGTCAGTCTGATGGGGTTATAGGGGGAAAGTTTTATTTTCCCTTATTCTGACATAAAAATCGTTCATCATGAATGATTTTATCGACAAAACATGTGGAAAATAAAATATAATCTTTCATAAAACTTAGAATTTAAATCTTCTTAGGTCGTATTTTATAGAGTTTTCATAATGAGACAGACATTGGCTATTTGGCAAAATATCGATAGGTGAACAGTTTTATCGTCGAAACAATGCAAAATGGAACATTTCACCAATATAATCTCATCAAACCCACTCCAAACATATAATCAAATTCTACTTAGGGTCGTGGTTCATCAAATTGGTACTGTCAGATTGGATCATAATCTTGATATACAAACCTTTCAACAGTTAAACGTGACTATTGTATAGATGTCTGTTATTGTCATTTTTGTTTTAGAAAATTGATGATTCATTTGTTTCTTTTCATTCTGTATTGCCGGCATTTTTCGGTTGAATATTAAAGTTAAACTTCTTTATCGTTACAATCTGCATTATCGACATATTATAGTATTTCCGGTTGGGATGGAAAACATAATATATACATTACCATCTTTCAGCTGGGTAGCAAAGCCATTATCTACATTACCATCTTTCGTCGGGAGACTTTCGGCTAAGTTTAACAGTATCCTTTCATACAAGATAATCTAAATGGCACCAAGAATGTTTTTACATGTTATAATGCATATTGCTAATAGAACAATAACAAATCAAAAATGACACCCAGCATAAACACCAAAGGACTTCTGGGCCTTTAATGCAATCAATGGGGTTGGACTATCTTTTGTAACAGATAACGTTCGCAACAACAACTGCCACATTTCCTCATCGAGAAAAGCGTCTGGTCTGTTTTTACGAACCCACACTTTTTTCACTTTTGATGTAGCACTTTGAACACTGTTTTTCGCGCAACTTGTAATTGTATAGTCTGTAGTATGCCTAATTAAGGAGACCATATCTTCTCGAGAGTGTAGTTTCTAGATTAAATCTGATCGTTGATAAAACCTTCCATAAAAGCACCTGCATTAAAATTAGAGCTTAGTGTTTATTTTTCATAATATTAGTGGGGCTCTCATTCATGAATGTGTGTCTATACGTGTTTATTAATTTTGTTTCGTTGAGCATGTCACATCAATTATCTCTAGTGGTAGTAGGCAGTGAGTCAACTTTGATTAATTCAGTAAGGATGGAAGTGATTGATATTAGCTTGTGCTGTAAGTTGATTATCGATTTGATTTTAATTTGGAAAGTAACCAATGATATTCTTATCTCTGACCATAGGTACATATCTTTTAATATAACCCTTAAAAGACCTACCTTACCGTAATAAGAAGCTCACCAACTGGTTGAGATACGTTCGACTGATGACATTGAATTTTTAGCGAATGCAATCACATTATATTTCCAAAAATCTCGGCCTCTACCAAACAAAATACTCAGACTATAGTTTTGGGTTTCCGATCTTAAAAAACTTGGGGAAACTGCTATATGACACTTAGAAATAGAACCAAACCATCTAACCTTCGTGTTGATTGGGATAACTTTTTACCAATTATATCTCGATCATTATTGAATCGTATTGGCGAATTTTACACTTTACACTTGATATTATGGATTTCGATTTGTCATCCAGACATCCTTCCCAATAAAAGTACTTTTCAATGTCCGATATTGATTTTTTGGTCACTATTATTCTCTGTAAAAAGTCTCTAACTTTGAGCCACTTTTTGTTTGCTCCCTTCAAATTTAGATAACGGGTTTTAATGACTCCACTGACTTTTTATGCAACCATGGTTACTATTATCACTTAACACCTGTGTACTGAAACACGGTGGCATTCTGGAAATTCTTCGTTTAACTGTTTTACATCGTAACTGCGCATTTTAACGCCTCCATCACATTTTTCCATATGCACAGCTTTAGAAGAGTGTGAGAGACATTTTGATTAAATTCTTTTAACTAATATCGTAAACGATCAGAAATCTTGACTGGTGCATCCATGTACATGTTATAAAAAAGGAATCAACGAAGCTGATGTGTATTATTTCATATCTACTTAGATTTGGGGACGAGGTCCTCCTGGTTATATATGGAAAATGATTTCATTTAAATGGGAGCCGCGGCTAATCTTAGCGTATTCCATTCGGTCGGTCCAATTTCTGAGCACATTTCGGATTGTGTGCGGATCTCTTTCGGCAATGCTTGCTTCAATATTGGCTTTCAAATGTTCAATTGTTTGTAGATTATCCGTATAACACGTGTCTTTAACGGCACCCTACAAATAAAAATCCAAAGGCGTCAAATCACAGCTCCTTGCAGGCCAATTTACGGCACCATTTCGACTGATAATGTGGCCAACGAATTTTTGACGCAGTTTGGCTATTGTAACGCTCGATGTGTAGCATAGCACACCATCTTGCCGGAACCAAAGGTCGTTCAAACCAATATCTTCAAGATATGGCCACAAAAAAGATGTTAACATATGGCGGTAGCTGATTCCGTTGACCGTAGCCGTCGCGCCGGCCTCATCTTCGAAGAAATACGGCCCAATAATGCAGCCACGCCACAAGCCGGGCCAAACAGTAACACGCAATGGATGCATTCGCTTCTCCACATATCCTTGTCGATTTTCCGATCCCCAAATGCGAAATTTTTGTTTGTTTTCGAACCCACCGAGATGGAAATGCGCCTCGTCCGCACACAATCCAAAATGTGCTTAAAAATTGGACCGACCGAATGGAGTACGCCAAGGCCAGCCGCGGCTCCCATTTGAATGAAATCATTTTCTATAAATAACCAGCAGGATTGTACTTTCAAACAAAAAAATAAATTTGGAAATATATTAAGTCGTTTTTGTTTTATTAAATTATTAAATCTGAACTTCTTATTGGGACACCCTATATAGTTGTATACTAATGGGTGTAGGTAACCAATTATTTCACATTTGTGTCCCCAGCAAAACTCGTAGGTTGCATTTGCATTGCCACACTTTTCACTCATTGTATTTTAACAATTTAGGGAAATTTGGCAAAACTAATTAATGGATGAACAAAACTATGGCCAAATCTGTACCAAACAATGAGGAAACTGGATTTTTTATATTCACATTTGGTGGTTAGAAACTCTAGCAAATTCCACTTATAAAGTAATCACTTCCATGTGAATGTAGATTAAGGTGTTCCATATATAGCAAAATGTTATGAGACACTGAAGCAATTTCAATATTATTTGCATAGGAAGTAAACACAAATTATTTAGAAGGTGTTAATGAAAGTACATAAAATACTGTAAATAAAGGTGTGTGTGCCCGTACATATTAAATCGTGAAATATTTGCTCGAAATTCATTTTTATCTGTAAAACAGGTTAATAAATGATAAGCAAATTAAATAAAATAACGTCACGTCTCAACAGACTTACCAATGTACAAAAACATAATTCCGCGATGATCACTATCATGACGCAACTATATATGCAAGTATTTTTGAGTTTAGTTTTCTTTGTGCACATACATATTTTGTCATAGAATACGTAAGAAATTATTATTCGCAGGTGTTATGCAAAATCATAAAACGTGATCAAATTTTAATGATGATGTTTGGTTGAGCTTACAAACAATTTTTTGATTCGATGGTGATGCATCCCGATCGATCCAATGTTTTAATATTATGGCATTGCGGCTATTTTCATCGCATAGAACACCCGTAAAATAATACTTTTGATGTAGTTTGAGGACATTATGTTGAAAAAAAAACTATTACGATATAAACACAAATACAGCAAACCCACAAAAAAAATTACTATTTGTTTATTGTTGTTGTAATATGCATAATATTAACCACAGAAACCGCATAAATATTGTGTCCCAAAATAAAATAAAAATTCTGAAAATTATTGAAACAATTTAAAATTATAATCACTTCCACTCTACATTAGCATACAGTTGGTTTTTCGATAAACATAGTTACAAAAAAATAGTTTTGTTCTGTCATAAATAGTAATGAGATATTGGAGGAGGAGGATGGGCTTAAGTGTAAATATGTAGATAGAGGACAAAACAATAACAAAAGTTATAACACATGACGCACATATACGAGTGTATATATGAACATATTTCGTGTGTGGCAGATTTCATTATTGTCAGATGTATTGTTCTTGTGGTATGATACAGCACTCTATCACGATTCAAATAGATAGGAAAAGTCGATATTGTCATGAAAACGTTGATTGAGATGAAATGTCTCGCCTCGCCTATATTTTTTCATTTGCCTTACACACGACGAGGAAACAACCATCGTAAATATAAACAATCCAGAATATTTTCTATTCTTCGTCATACACATCTGAATGTATCTTTTTCTTATTAAATTTTTTTTCCTTATACAATCTCTTGAGTATTGATAATACTATATATGTAGATATGCTGGTACTTACTATGCGAATGAATAATAATATCGTGTTTTGTGATGTTAGTTGTGATATAGATGACAAATATTATGATCTATGCAATTGTGTATGGATTTTTCTTAGGAACTCAATACTCAACTTCTTTTGAAGAAACGACCGTATAGTAGCTGTATAAATAAACTGTGGGAATTGATTCGAGATCATTAAATTTGTTGTGATTCAGACTTTAAAATTTCTCGTCATTGTGATGGAAAATTAGTTTTTGCTTCTTTGATGACTTCGACATATTCCCTTGAGCTTAAAAAACTTAAACTCAATTCTTAAGAAACTTCACATTTAACTACCTAGAATGGAGCTGTTATTATATATCACAAGTATTTCTGATCTATAGAGTCGCTTAGATTGTTCTAATCGTCGTCATCTAAGTGACGCAATTTCAGTATGTTATTTCCATTTTCTGAGTTCTGAAATACATTGTGTACGAATAGCTTCATCCAAGGTCCATAGAAGATTATCCGAATACATCGGATGATACTTTTTTCCTGTTTTTGTGCCGTTTTTACAAATTGTTTGCTATTAATAGTGAATTTGAATTGCCCTGACCGATCCAGATCCGAGTTCATCGAACGATAACTGAAATTTCGAGCTGTCTAGTTTCAATATTACTTATTCATGTCGGTAAGAGAAAGAGCGAAAGTGCTCTTTGCAATTTTCATATGCAAATGTTGGTACATAGGCTGCCGTAAAAGTTTTTTTAAATGGTAATGGTAGTGTTGTTCGATGCAAATCGCTCTATGTCAGTCAAAATGTGTAACATTTTTGAAGGTTATGTTTCTCAGAAGTCATCTGTCAGTTCGCATTACAACATTGTTTTTATTTACTTCAAAAATTAAATTCAGTGAAAAAATTATCGCGAAAGGGGCTAACGCAACAACAGTGTTTCGAATTACTGTTTGTAATTGATATAATGAATTCAAACGCGAACAACGTTCACTCAAAGACGAGCCTCGTTAAGGCCAAAAATAGATGTTGTGTAAGAAAACATCGATGCTGTGAGACAACTGATTGAAGATGATCGTCATGTCAATTATCGTGAAATCGAGGCACGCCTAGGCATTGGTAACACCAGCGGTCGTATCCATTGGTGCCACCAAATGCTTGAAAAATTCGTTGGAAGTACTTCCAAAAACGTATATAAGATCATGACAGGTGACGAGTCATGGATATATGCGCGTATGAGCCGAAAAGGATATTCGACTCTGTTTGGGTCTTCCAATTCGAAGAAAAACCAACAAAACCTGGGCGAGCTCGGGGTGTGTTTTCGAAGCAAATGGTAGTGTGTTTCTTCACGAAAACCGCTCATGTGGCTGCTGTGGCTCTTGAAAATCAAACGACAGTCAAACTCACACACATCACATCAAACAAGCGAGTATTTGAGTAGTCAAACGATTGAATTGATGGGTCATCCATCTTACAGCCCCGACTTGGCACCCAATGACCTCTTCCTGTTCCCAACAATCAAAGATACGATGCGTGGACAACAATTTTTATCGCCTGAAGAAGCGAATGAAACGTTCAAAAATCATGTTTTGGAGCCATCATCTTCGGACTGGCAAAATTGTTTCGATAGATGGTTTGAGCGTATGCAAAAGTATATACGAGTAGATCTTAAAGGCGAATATTTTAAAAAGCAATAAAGCAACTTTTTCCAGAAAATGTTAAGGCAGCCTTCGTAAAAGTAAAATAATTTTAAAAATTTGCTATTTCCGCTTCAATTTTGAAAAGATGGTAAATGGTTTTCTAAATCATTTTTTTCATAAATGTTTACCGTTCAAAATTTTCCATTAATTTCTTTTTGTAAGCCGAGAAACTTCTTTTGCAAGCAGCGTCTAACTGAAAACCGAATTCAAGCAAAAATCACTGGCCGAAAAAATTAAACTTCCAGTTTATAGAAAGCCATAAGAAGCTGCATATACACAAATATACAGGAGACTTTTAAGGCCCCACTTTTTCAGACATTGGTATATGCCCAATAAGGTAGTATTGGCTGCTTACGTTAACTTGAACCGGTGAAACTACAGGATCATACTCCTTCCCAAATCTACAGAAGATAATTACTTATCTAGTGAAAAATGCCTCGCACTTTACTGTTTTCCAGATCCTTCAGGGTTTTCATTATGAACTGGCCTGAATGGTTGAACTTTATGTGTGATTTGTATTGGATAGGTGCTAATATTAAATAGTTGCGCTTTTTCAGAAGTCATTAGCTTCTAGACCGCCTTCTCGCATGGTCCTCAAAAAGGTAGTGTCCTATGAGAATCCCTAAAACCAATTTTAACTCTCGTCTTTCCAGGTAAATTAAGGTTTTTACTTGTTTTAAGGCTTTCGCTCCGAAACCTAGTTTAACCACTGAAATAGGACAACCAACTCCTGTCCAGAAAAGCCATCTATTTGTTGCTAGCTTGGTCGACCGAGACTATCTGAATGAGTGTTAAATATAATTTCTATAAAACAGATATTGTTATTTTTAGCACCCAGCTAATGAAACTGTACTTCTTCGATTTTCACTTATGTGGCCTTGTTTAAGACTTGCCAGCTTTTACTCACTCCGAATTTAAGTATAGGTATGGGTCTTCTCATGGTATTGAGCAGCAGCATATCAACACTCGCTTGGTAATGGTGTTCCTGTACGGGTAAATATTTACTGTACATCAAATTAAGCCTAATCCCGTCCAAACATTAGGAAGTTTTTATTTGTTGACCAAGTTGAATCTTAATTCAAATATGACGGCCCCTGATATCGCTGTCTCTACGACGTCCACATAGGTTACCTCTCCCAGTCTTTACTCTCCCGTTCTAACAGTAATCTATTTATTACTATGATCCTGAGATGAGGGCAGAACGCTATTTTGTAGTGTACCTCCATAGTCACCCGATTCCAATCTTGTACCCCCCAGCTTAACGTTAACAATCGTACTTGCATCCGCTGTAGAAAACCCTTCCGTGATAGCCTCCGTTTTACCGTTATTAAAGGTGCCTTCAATATAGAGGAATATAGAAACTTTTCAATCGTGCGCACTAACGAGTGTAAAGCTGATCTCTACTGACTTTCCGTTACAGTGCACACATTGAAACCGTACTCAGCTACTAGATCTAACTCTTGCTCGAATATATACGTCTGATAACCTTTCTAGAGATTTCAGAAGAAAGGATAACAAAGTTATGGAGTTATTTTAGATTTTTTAAGTAGCCAAGTGAACTTTTTACGCTTTCGCCATAAATACCACCATAATATTATCAACTTTAAACATCATTTGAAAATTATCTCCAGCCTAGCAAAAATAGTGATCCGGCCCACTCCGGCTGATTTGATATAAATAAAATATGGAAGTGATCGGTCCCCAGGGTCAAAAGTACGCAATATGTATTTGAATATATGCCCATGTTATTGAAAAAATTTCCAAAACAAAATTGATGATCGGACCCGAGGAAATCGAACCCAAGTTCGAGGGGTGCCATATAAGTTTTTGAAAATTATCGAAGTTATTGAAATAATGATCGGATCCGGGAGTCGATGGGCTGCCAAATGTATTTTTTTAAAATAACCCGTTTCATTTAAAATGTATACACATGTGTATCTCCGATGGCAACACTTTATAATAAAATTTAAAGTTGCCGGACACCAGCTGGAGGAGCTGCCACATACATTTGTAAGTGGCTGTTAAATCGGACGCGAGTGTCGAGGGGCTGCCATATAAATTTTATAACAAAATAACAAGTTTTTACCATTTATCGTTTCGATTATCTTCGGTGACAATACTTTATATTTTAAAACTTGTAAATCATCGAATGCTATACTGGGTGAAACAATAAAATTGTTGCATCCGGTTTAATCACATAACTGGGAACCAGAAAAGTTCCCAAAAATTCCGTTGTGCTTTTCTCGGTTTCCTATTATAAATATTAAGGTTCTTTTTGTAAAAATCCCAATCGAGAGCGTCAAACTTTTGCTCTAACACAAAACAGACCTTTGATGTAATTAATTACCAACATGATCTTATCAGATCGAAGCTGGATATTACTTTTGATACAAAACTTCATTGAAAATTTATCATCGGTTCTTGAATGCAGATTTTGATTTTATGCGTGGAACTTTGAGCATAAGAGCTCACAAATCAACTTTAGTGTGATACAGATTTATTTGAATTATTTAGAGCATCCTGCAGCGTTTAATCTCTTAACAACGCAAGCTATACCTGGTACTGCGGTTTAAGTATGGCTTCTTACTACCGATACCACTTGTTCTTATTTGGTAGGTTGCCCGGATTATATTACTGTCGATTTTTTCCTGGTTTACCTCACTCATAATCCAAATGTGCACACTTGGTCTGCTTGAGATTTTCTCGGCTATCCGTTGCGCGATTCACAACTCACCAAGTCCAAATACTCTGTTTCTGCATAGATCCACTAATTTCTGGTTCCAGTAGGCAGACAGGAAAACACGACTTTTGAGACCAATTAACAGCTCTCTACCAAAGAATGGCCTAGTTTAAACATTTTTACACATCAAGCTCTAACTCTACCATTGCGAAGCGGTATCTTTACTTGGTTCTTCCCTTATCTATAGTTTTCGCAGTCCATCGGGACAGCCGTCGCGAAACGTATTGATTCACCCAGACCCAGCTTAGGCGCCTTGAGATATCGCAACTTCGACGCTATTGGGTGGGCCTTACCTTTATGGTTCGAACTACTCGTATGTGCAGTGGCTCCAGCCTTTGGTGGATTTGCCTTGATGCATGCTCTGCCTGTGCAGAGATCCGTATATACAAGTAAGGATATTTACAACTGGAAGGTGTCACGTAAACAGAGGCCTCCGGTCAGTATCATATTTAGCAAAATCATAGTCACGCCGCATTGAGTGGTGCTTTGTAATTTCATCATCAACCAAACGATAGGCTACGCAATTTAACAATGCTTAATTAACCGTGTTAGCGATTTTGACTATCCCAAAAGATTCGGCCGTTTGAGGTTCAAAATTTCTTTCTTTGGGTTTCTTTTAGTCATTTTTTATTGTGTCAGCTTTACAAACCATGGCTTTAATGACATAAAATGTAAAATTTTATCTCAATGTAAGAATATGAATGCTGTAAACTATACCTTATAACTTTGACACTGTTTATATTGATGACTATATGATAGTACATGCGAGACTACTAGGCCTGTAGCTCAGATTAGTGATTGTCGCAAAAAGTTTATTCTGAGGGATCAGAACCGAATTCCTTACATTGATAGAATAAACTTCCTCAATATCCGCTATTTAATGTCAATCAATTTAGTATGGAGCAGAGCATGAAGAGCTGGTGTTACACCTTACCGTTATACCACGCCACTGTAAATCCTCTCGCCTCTATAATTTTTTCTTGCGCCCAGAATTTCTGTATGCTTGTTTTAAACTTTGTACTGAAGTGTTTCGGGTTATCCCTCTGTTGTATCAAATATTATCCACTTAAGTTTTGTTTGTTTTTTGGAACCCTTTCCTCCTATATTTGTCTTAACTATAAATGTCTGCTCCCAGATTCATATAGATATGCGCAGATATGTAGAAGTTGTCATTCGCTAAATTTATCTGTTGACTTTCAAAATATTTCTTCTCCAACGAATGTTCGTGTAGTCTACATGGTGTTCATTTAGGTAACAACAATGCTTCAAGTAAAGGGTGTTTTTTTAAGAGGTTGCCGATTTTTTTTTTGAATAAAACACATATAAAATTATGAAATGACCAAAATTTTTTTTTATTTGGTAGATAATTTTTTGGCATTTAACATTTAAACACAATTTCTGGCATATGGCTACCACGACTATTTTTCACAAATGTCATTCTGGAGGTCCAATTTTCCAGCACTTTTTCAAGCATTTGAGGGCGTATGTCAGCAATGACACGTTGAATATTGGTTTCCAAAGCGTCAATCGATTGAGGTTTATCCACATAAACCAATGACTTCACGTATCCCCACAAAAAGTAATCGAGTGGCGTCAAATCGCACGAACGCGGAGGCCAATTCACCGGACCATTTCTCGAAATAATGTTGTCGTTGAAAGTTTCTTTCAATAAGTCGATTGTTTCACGTGCTGTATGGCAAGTGGCACCATCTTGTTGAAACCACATTTCATTCATATCCATATCTTCAAGATTTGACAACAAAAACTCATTTAACATGGTTCTGTATCGATTTACATTCACGGTAACGCGTCGTCCTTCCTCATTTTTAAAGAAATATGGACCGATGATCCCACCAGCCCATAGACCGCACCAAACAGTACATTTATCAGGATACATTGGTAATTCTAGAACGGCGTGTGGATTATCTTTGCTCCAAATGCGACAATTTTGTTTGTTGACGTATCCATTTAACCAAAAATGCGCCTCATCACTGAAGAGAATTTTACGGTAAAAAAATGGATCTTCGTTCAATTGATTTAACGACCAATCACTGAATTCACGGCGCAAACGATGGTCGTGTGGCTTTAATTCTTGCACCAATTGAATTTTGTATGGCACCAAACCCAAATCTTTACGTAAAATTTTCCATAAAGTCGATGGACAAAGTCCAATTTGCTGAGCACGACGACGAATCGATAAATTGTCGTTTTCTTCGACACTGGCCTCAACGACAGCAATATTTTCTTCTGTACGAACTCTTCTCATTCTTGTCGGTGGCTTGGCATCCAAAAGAGTGAATGTAGACCGAAATTTGGTAATTACGTTCTTTATGGTGGTCTCTGACGGACGATTATGTGCACCATAAAATTCACGAAGTGCTCTATAAACATTTTTAATTGAACACTGATTTTGAAAATAAATTTCCACGATTTGAAAACGTTGTTCTGGAGTTAACCTATTCATAATGATTTGCCAAACAATACTGAGTAGAAATGCCACTTTGAGCTGTCAAAACAACTGTCATAAAATAAAACGACATCTATCGGAAAAACAAACCTCCTAAAAAAACACCCGTTATAATTTTGAGACGCGAAGAGCAACGAGACATTAATTCCAAGCAAATTTTCTATCGCGGTACCTGTTCTGGTTTATTCCGGATATTTCGGCACATGTATTTTTCTTCGGCAAAGACAGTCGATGTGTAGCTTTTGATATAATAAGCGTGACTTGTGATCTTGGGTGAATTAATGCACGTAATAATTTGTCATTGCTTGAGATGTCACTTGTTATACAAATACCTCCGTATAAAGCAATGATGTGGACCATGACAGATAATACACCTTTCTGTGGGATGAAGCGCAACGGATGTAATCAAAATGTCTCAAACATTTCTAGCATAATTTAGAATGTTTTGGGTGCGATGTTTTCAAATTGAATAGTACCTTTTACAACATCGACAAGTTTTCCTAATTTTCATAGTTCGTCTTTTGTTGATAAAATAATTTCTAGTGTCTGGAATCGTTTTCCCAAAAATGCATAACGCTGCTCCATGGTTAGTAAATCCCTCTAAGGTGATTGAGTCCCAGTCCGATACACCTGCTCATTTGATAATGCCTGGATGTTCTCTCTGGTGACGTGCAACATCCTTCTTACGGCTGATGTAGGTTCGACCGTTATGGTGACACCAACAACCGCATGTTGTGGTATCTATTTTTTAATGTTTCTTATGCTACTGAATATTTCGCTTTGGTATCGGTAAATGTCGGAGCAATTAGGTAACAGAGATCTTCAAATAATATATCTTGGTTACATTCACCAGCATTTTATTGTTGTGAACCAATTATTCAAACATGTTTCTAAATGGTATTCAGTTGTTGAAGATTCCGCTGAGGGTTGGTAGATTCAGTTTAGGAAATTTAATGTCATCTTGATGTTCAATTATCATCGATAAATCTTTGTGCGTATATTCTGCGAAGTTTGTTTTCGGAATGATATTTCATGTTATAGGGATAACACATCAATTTCATCAATCCCAAAGTTATTCGAACTAACCAATTAACCTACTACCACGGAAACATTGAAATTAGTGACTTGATGGGATTCCAGCCTTCCATTACCTTTTCATCAGATAAGTAATCCTGTTGTCAAACAGAACCATATGGTCCAACTCTACAAAAACCATCTAAATATCTAAACTTAAAAAAACCTACGCGATAAATTTCTTGGAAATATATGTTTCTCCAATCGTAATTGAGCTGATCTCCAGTACCATCCCCAATTTAGTCAAAAAAAATTAATTATATTTTTTACTAAACTGTTGCATCCTAAATTTTCAAAGCAGGAAGCACCTATTTTGAGACGGAATATTCGAAATAATTTTAATTTATTTTCAAATTTGAAGAATGCTCAATGTCATCTTTACTACGGGACTGTTAGCTAAAACGATGACGTAACGCTATGTCGACGATTTAAAAAGTTCAGCCTGTCTTAATGTATATTAAATAAAAATTCAACAAATATTTTCAAATGACTGCGGCTTGATCTGCAGTACCCCATCGACCCAATTGTTCAGTACATTTTCAATCGTTCGTGCCTCTATTTCAATAATAGTCACTTTAATTGCGTCTTTCAAAGCCTCAATCGGCTGCGTGCAGTGGCTGTTGGAACCAAATATCGGCCAAATGGCACTATGATGCCACAACTGCCTTCAATTCTTGAACCAATTGGACTTTGTAGCCACTCATACCCAGGTCTTGGTGTAAAATTCTTCGCAAAATGCTCGGAAGTTGACGCACACTTTCAGCTACAGCAGCAATATTTTTCATCGAACGAACTACTGCATAGAGTGATGCAGAACATGTGTATTGTCTATTAACATGCCAGTCGAACGAACTTTATTCACAAATTTCCTCACACTGTTCTCAGTTGGCGCTTCATTTCTACCGAATTGTGTACGCAATTTCCGGCAACTGACTCACTACTTGGGAAATATATTTTCAACGTTGATCAACCGTATATCGACTTATTTCGTTCACCGGGAACATAATAATGAATTTCTGTCACTTGATAGATGACATTAGAGCTATGAGCGGCGAAATAACCGCTAGTTCAAAAACGTTCCAAAAGATGCCGCACCTTAGAGAATTATGTTCATTTTCATCGTAAATTTCTTTAGACGATGTTCAACGAATAAAGTCGATGCGTTATTTGTGTTATTGTATAAAAAACAGTAAAAGGGAATTCGTCGACATAAAGTAACGTCATTAGCAAAAACTCAATGTTGTCACTGGCCATACTTGAAGATGCCTCTGGTTTTATGGTTGCGGTCAAGAACCTACAGACAAATACCAGAATTCATAAACAAAATATAAAAAATGCGATAGACGTAGTTTAAAAAAACACTGTATACCATCCACTTAAATGAACAATTAAAATAAATTATATTCCCATCGTATTCATTAATTATAAGTCTTAAAGTCAAATATGTATAAATTTACAAAAATACTTTAAATCATAAAATGCTAAATACGCGAATAAGAGAGTTTATTTATAAACATTTTTATAATTCGAAATAATTAAAATTTATTTTATTAATAAAAGCAACGAGTAATATTTATGTAATACAGTAACGGAAATGCCACAGAACGAAAACGGAACCACCCACGTGCTATACGGATCTAGAGCTAGACACACATAAAAACTATTAACGTGAAGAGGTGTACAAGTGACGCTCGCCACGGGGTAAAATGACGCAATTGTATACAATTTCGTTTACTGTACCGCATCAAAAGGATAGGAAAAAGTAATTCATCTGATTTAGAAATTCAATAAAAAATATTTATTAATTAATTAAATCGTTTATTGTACTGTATTTGTATATAAACATATACATACATACGCATCGTGTCAAATCTCGAAATACACCCAAAATTTACCAAAAAGGTGAAAAACAAAATGTTCCACCTTCATTTCCTTATCGAATTACCTTAATTAGCATATACAAAAGTTTATGTAAATTGTTGACACTAAAATATTTAGGAAACCGAAAATTAAATTATTTTTTTCGCCCTATGGAGTACAAAATGCTGGAGAAGGTTCCGACTACTTAATTAAACATCTATAAATACCAAATTAAACTACATAACTTATCTATGTGGAACACATAAATATGTTGTATTTAAACAGCTGTTTGTCGTATTTTTTTGTTGTTGTTATGTGTTAAAACTATCGAACGAATTAAATAAATCAGATAAAATATCACCACAGTACACGAAACACATGCACACACTAATTGATGCATGTGTAATAAAATCAAAATCAATTAAAACTCAAATTTTTTTATTGCATCATAAAACACTCGTGGTGATTATCTCTAGGCCTAATTAATATTCAATTATAGATTTCAGCGGATTGCATCGCGTATTAACAATCGACTACCATCATGTTGTCGAGTATATACTCGTACAGCTAATTGCAATCTCATAAATTCTTGGGGGCAATAAAACTGTTTTACGCGTGACTGTTTTTGTCTGTTTATTAAAGGGTTAAGATAATAATTTTGTTATGCCTTTCAGATAATCATATTTCATTATTTTGGATTCATTGAATGAAAATTTATGATGACATTTTATGATGCTGGTTGATGTTCATCATTTGAATCGATAATGTTTAGTATGCAATGGGAATATGTGAGCAATTCGAGTAATTGGAGATGAACATAATACTGTCGAAATTAAATGGTTCGTCCATCTCTTGTGATTGCTGAAGCTAAAGAGGTTTTCACAGAGGTCGTCTTTTGTAGCTTTGTTTTAATGATTTTTTTATTATTTTTGTAATCTGTTCTGGGCCGAGGCTCTCCCAACTTTTTCGCAGTTCGCTTTCCCGCCCTTAATTTTACGCCGTTGCCAGCCAATTCGAGGACGTACGGCTATAGGTTCGATTATCGTAGAACCATCTGCATATTTCATTGCTTCATGCCAGCCTATAAGGCTCTGCGTTTAAGGTCCAAATTTTATTTAAACCATCACCTGTAATTTCTTCAATAATTCTTATTCCACTCTCTTCTTGTCTCTGCGTCCCAAATTGCTCGCGCTAATATAATGTTTTTTAGAGGCGGAGAACTTTAAATTGGCAACACCGTTGTCTGTGACAGCCGATTTGACAGTTATCGGTTATTTTGAGGTTAGTTTTTTCAATTTATCATGAATAGACTCACGTCAAAGCAACATTTGCAAACTGTTCAAATTTATTTTGAAAAACATGGTTCAATTCGAGAAACTCATCGGGCATTTCGTGCATTTTATGGTTCTCATAATCGACATCAGATTAATTAATTAGAGAAACTATGGATCGTTTTTGCAATACGTTTACTCTAAACGATAATACGCATCCCGTAAGACGTCGTACAGTGCGCACACAACAAGCGATTGATGGTGTGCAGCGTAGTGTTGGTGATGATCCAAATGTGTCAATTCGTCATCGTGCTCAACAATTAAACTTGTGTGTCCATCCACTTTATCCGCTTACCAGATTCAACGTCTACAGGAATTAAAGCCACACGAGCATCGTTTGCGCCCTGCATTTGGTGAATGGACCGAAGGAAACATTGCTATTGATCAAAAAAAAAAATTAAATGGCTATGTCAATAAACAGAATTACCGCATTTGGAGTGATGATAATCCACAAGCCATTCTCGAAACACCATTACATCCAGATAAAGATATTGGTACATATGCCCGTGAGAGGTACAGAGACATGAGTGTGAAAATTGGGCCTCCATATTATAACGGCCACATGCCCGAAGCCATATTCAAATATTAATGCCATAAAGTTATCTGTCAAACAAAGCCAATTTCATGGATTTAAAATGGTATTTTTCAGTGTTTTATTTCAATTTAGAGTGTTCCGCCTCTAAAAACACCCTTTACTTGTGTCTCTCTGTTCGAGATTATTCCAGTTATTCTATCTGGCGATGTATGTGTATTGCAATTGTTAATCACTTGCATGTTAATCACTTGACATTGTCTTGATGATTACCGCAGTTTTTAATTCCTGTATTTTCCATGATGACCATCGCCATCGTTTGCAATTATTTTCGTTAGCTGCATATTCCCCTCCACATGGAATATCATTTAAGAATAAAATGCAATTTCCAATCAGTATTGGAGGATTACTTGAGCTGGTAGCAACAATGCATGTTGATAATAATAATCGCTCAATAAAATTAAAGACTCAACTGAGTTCGAACTCGCGAGTGTTGGGAGGATAACCCTTGGTTTTGGGATAATACTAAACCCACCTCAAATCTGTTCATACCAAACGGTCCTCATGTTGTATCGTCGTAATCTATCAATATGGAAAACTTTCATCTTAATTCTGGGGCCTAGCAGAATTCGATATAGGAGGCCCTTCCCAACTTTGTTGTATTTTCAGTAATATCCCTTTTCTTCTCTTGCGATTGTATAACCAAACCAAATCTCCCTCTGCAAATTCCTCACTAGCCGTTCTTAGGTGGTCTATTCGTATATTTTTAGCATTCGCAGATTCCATAATTCCCATTTTGGGACCTACTTGGCGTCTACGAATAGGTCACGTATTTTTCCTGTGCGGCTGGTTCGTTTTTTGATAACCCTACCGTGTTGTTTTTGTAGAACTTCTCGTATCCGAAGCGATGGTAGCCCAGCTTGCTGTTTGTCATCGTTAACCGATTCTCAGGTTTTTACTAGTATTCCGTCATCTATTTTCAACGAGTGCTACTGTCCCCAATAATTTTTAACAGTGGTGACTTGAGATACAATTTCATGTTAATGCGGTCGTTTATCTTCTATCATCCATTTCTTGACTAACCCAATTGATTCATCAGCCAGCAGCCTTCTTTTAAATGTTCCTTATCCCAACCATGTTCTAATTTAAATTGGATTCATGCTATAACTGCGGAACAGTTCTTTACTTCCTGCCTTACACATTGCTTACGCTGAGCTGCACAGAGCCTTCTGGATAATCCTTCTGCATGGTTGTACAACATACCTCGTCGGTTTTCAATCTTGAAAGTGTTGGATTGTAGTTGTTCGACCCGACAGATATTTGTGGAAATGTTTAACACTGCCCACCATAGCCAACAGTTTTCTGCGTGTTACACAATAGTTTTTCTCTATTTTAGAGAGGAATCGACTATAATATGCGACAACTCGATCTTTTCTCTCTTGCTACTGTGATAATACTGCACCTATTCTCGAGTTGCTAGCATTTGTATCCAAGATGACTATCCCCCAAGCCTGCGGAACGACAAAATAGGAACGATACATAATTTCTTCTTTAATTTTCCAAATACTTTTTGATGCTCTGTGTTCCACTCAAATGGTTGACTTTTTTCGGTACTTCATCGCCTAGGACTTTGTGTGGCACAAATCGTCGGTAGTAGAAGCATAATCCTAGGATACTTCTTAGTTGGCAAATATCCTTCGGTGTAGGCCAATCCATTACTGATACTAACTGAATCTACTACTAAAATCTGAAAATCTGGAGCCTTGACATCCAAGCCGTCACTTTCTTGTCACTGTAATCTATCGTCCTTTTTGTGGACAAAACCACTGGCGAACTCCATGGACTGCTAGATTGCTCTATTAATCCGTCGAATTCCATTTGTTTAGTTAATTCAGCTGTTTTATGTTGTTTCGCTAGCGATAATCGTCTTGGTGCTTGCCGGATTGGAATAACGTTTTCTGTGTCGATTCCATATTGCACAATATTAGTTAGTAATCGGCTAATTCAACCAGTGCTTCCATTACGACATTTAACTGTTCTGCTAGAATATGGCTGCTTATAGCGAGCGAATAATCTTCTTGGTACTAGTACGTTGTGTTGCAATTTCTCCAAGGTTGTAGAACACAACTTACCGTTATTTTTGACATTCTCAGATTCCATAATTCCCGTCTTGGGATCTACTTGGCGTCTATTTTCGCGTAGATCACTTTTTCATACATCTATGGTATCTCGACCCTTTCTTTGATTATAACTGTCAATTTATTTGCTCATGTGTTTATTTGAAGGAGTACCTCAACGTTGCTTCATTTTAGTACCTGGTTATTCAGATCCACTACCATCTGGTGTTTCTTCATAACATCTAGTCCAATGATACATTCATCAGTTATTCTAGCTATGATAAACCGACATTTGAACCGCATTCGAAAAACGTTTTCTACCGGTAGCTTTAAAAGGTGGCTGTGATTTCCTTATCTCCTCTGTTATTAAGCCAAAACCAATACTTCAATCATGGTTTTATCTCTAATATTGATTCTCAAATGTTTCAGACGGTTGTCCTTTACAGCACTGATAAACGAGTACACTGTTAGTCCGTTCAATACATATACTGTCCGAGAGAAAGTTGCAGATGCTTGTAAACTGGAGTTATGAGCGGATTATGATGGAGTTGGAACTGATTATACCTGCCAAAATGATTGCGTTAAGGTACGCCCCTGTACTCCAATAATTGTGCTGCAATAATTGGGCCAAAACGGGCCTCCACTTGCCTAATTTTGTTTTGAAGCTCTATCTTCAAAAATTAGGTTGAAGACGTTGCGCGTGCTGAATTTGGTTGAATTTCTGGTATACCTCGGTAAACCGTACATCATTCGTAGTTCTGCTAACCGGGCGCTTTGTTCCTTACGTTAATTCGTAATTCTATTAATTGTAACGTAATTCTACTATTGGTAGAATTGAAATTCTACCAACTCTACAAATTGTGTACTTTGATGCCCGTCTTGCTGGTCTAACTTGGCACTATGTTGATTAAACTTGGCAGCCTAGTCTCCTCGCATTTCCTTTATTTGACGTAACAGCGCCTTCATCATGTATCCTATGTCGAAGAATGGTTTCTGTTGTTCAGGGGAAGGCGGCTATATTGAAATGGTTGTAGTTCTTAACCAGAGTAAATTGACTACAAGTACAATCTGCAGTTTTTATTGCATCCAACTGAAATTTAATTTAATCATGTCTCGATACATTAAAAATGAGCAATGTGCACGATAAAATAAGAAATAATTAAATTTACAAAAGAAAGATTCATGAAAAAAGAAGTTCTGGAATATAGCCACCTGGGGCAGAACTCAGCCATTTTTAACCGATTATGATGGGATGGGTTATGTTGGATGAAAATGATAATATAAAATGATTTTTGGAAGTAGTTCTGGAATATGTCCACATGGGACGGAACTCTGCCATTTCTTAACTGATTATGGTGGGATTGAGTATATTGGATGAAAGTGGGATTCTCGTTCTAGAATATAGCCACATGGGACGGAACTCGGCCATTTACTAACCGTTTATGATGGGATTGGGTTTTTGGAATGGAAATTGGAATATAAAATGAATTGGAAGAAGTTTTGGAGTGTCTGGCCACCTGGAACGGAACATGGCAAAAATTTATAAATAACCATATTAAAATTTGTTCAAAATTTGCCATAAAATCCTGAAATGGAACCGTAGATAAATTGAACTAGTTACATATACGGATAGTTCAGTCTGGGTGAAGTAAATTATCCTTGAGAGTCCTATTTTCGTATCATTAGGATAACTAGTACAGAGTTTGAATTATATTACCGCATGAGCGACATTAACATGAGGTTTATGTAATATCGCAAGATTATGAACAAGGAGATAGTTTGCCCTAATTCATTGTGTAAGCGGTCTAAATCCAAGTAGTGCCGTATACCACCAGATAATTTCTTATATCATAATTATTTGTGTAATATCATAGTAGATAGGCACAACCACGGCATATCTGGTGGATACGAAAAGAAAGTTCAAAAGCAAAATAAAATGTTTTCAGCGTAGTCTAAAACGGACACTTTCTGGTGACGTGGTCATCCAAGAAATCAAACTGCATTTTGCTTCAAATCAAACTGCATTTGGACAATTTTGGCCATGGCAACTGCGGTAGTGTGCGTGTTGTTTTGATGGAAGAGGCATTTTCAGCAAATGATTCATCCAAATGGTTTAATATCGATGTATAGACGTCTTCATTGTTCTTTCGGCTATCATAAAGTAGTCACATTTTCATCCAACATATACCCAGTCCTATCGTAATCAGATAAGAAATGACTGAGTTCCGTGCCAAGTGACCATATTCCAGAAATTCTTTCAAAAATCATAATATAATTGGCTAAGAAATGACTCACTTAATATCAGCATTACGTGATTTTGAAATACGTGATTTTAAGCCCAACCCCTAATTTTTATTGGCCATTTGCTCACAGATTTAAATGCTTCTTAGTACTGAACAAATATACCGGATACCACGGACCTATTCCTATTTCCTACCTAAAAGGTATTTTTATTAGGGCGGAACGACTTGGTTGTAGACACCTAGCGATCGTACGGCACAAGTTAACACAACACTATTCTACTAAGAGAAAGGATAAAGATTTAGTAGGTTGATGGTCAATTAAAAATTAATCTAAACAGTAAACAACCAACCACTAAATTACCTTCGCATACAAAAATATTTGAAGTGACTTTGTTAAATTTTTTAACAATGAACACAAAAACAGTTTATAAGAAGAGATTATAAGACGTTTTTGTTCATTGTGTAATAAATTTATGATTCGTTCCATATAACAACCTTGATTCAAAGTATATAACAAATTGTGGATCATTTTTCTTCTTACTTTACCTCCAGATCTTCATAAAGAGTTTTACAAACTTATACTTTTCTCAAAAATACAGTGTTCTCGTACATGCAAAATACTTTATAAAATAATTAAAACAACAACAAAATTGTATATAAAAAATTCCTTAATTCAAACCTTCATCAAGTTTATTGTTTTCAGCCGTAGCTAATTGTGGAATTGTTTAGCAAAATGTTGTCCGTGTTGTTTTTTTGGGTAATTGAGCTCTACACAGTATTTTGTCAAACTGGTTATACATTTTGTGATCGAAATTCAATTAAAATATTTAATTACAGTCAGATTTTCCAGTTTACAGCACTTTGACACATTCATCGTTTGGTTGTTATAAACTTTAAATATAGTGCAGAAGTTATATCAAACTTTTTTTGCTATAAAACTACGTACCATATAGGAACTGTGTACAAAGCGACTAGAAAATTAATTACAAAAAATTCAATATTAACCGTCTCTATTGGCACGTCACACAAAAAGTGTTTAAAATTCAGACATGTTTCAGCTTCGAACGTTTTATATTATATTGAATAAAAAAATTACATTAATTGAACAAAGTGTTTTATTATAATTTTTTTTGTGTGCTTCCACTACACGGAATTTAAATTCCCTCTTCCCAGTATACGCGATGATGATGATGGTAACATAAATATGCAAAAATACCCATATACAGATTAAACGTAATTTAACCAGCCAGCTGAATCGATTTTTGACTGTTCGTTAAAGGTGTTAGGATCCCATATGAAATAATTCTTGAATTAAATTTGCCATGCCCTAACCCATACCGTACGTCATATGCACGTGTTTCGCCACCGCACCATATATACCAGACCAGATAATCACATAATTATCATATATCCAACTAATTTAATAAAAATGTTGGATAATTTATTAGACGCACACACATAAAATATATAAAAGAATTGAAATTGAATCTTCCACCAAAACATAAAAATCGTTTACAACATAAAATGTAACAAATCAAACAAACCATCTGGTAAAGTCATTATGCTGTACGACCGAATAATATTTACAAGTATTTTGCAATCTCGATTATACGAGTACATACAAATACAACACACATTTTCCAAATCTAATGAAAACATCTCTCACTCCAGCTCTAAAGAATAAAATAATTTTATTTATTTTTCCAAACACACCAAATATAATAATAATAATAATAATAATAAGAAAATAAACAATTTAAAAATTGAAAATGAAAATTACACAACAAAAATTTTCTTTTTTATATTTAATGGCACGTGTTTAATGTGTGCTCTGCTCCATATATAGATGAAATCGTTTAAATGAGATGAAAATGCAACAACAACAAAATATATATACATAGTTAGAACGCACGTGTCCCACTTTTCATCTCTTTCATGTGTGGTAGACTTGGAATCCATATAGGTTATGTGCGTGCATATAACGATTGGAAATATCTACTCATTTTCCGTTTTCAATTAAAACATCAAAAATTTATTTACAAATTTTCATCAGAGAACGTTTTTCCGGAAATCGATTTTGTTTTTGTTACCAAATCAATTTATTATGTACGGTAGTGCTTGTTGCTCTCGAAATTACTGTTATTTACAGTTGATTAAATTAAAATATAAAAATATACACAAAATAAAATTACGATTGATTTGATTTAAATGCAATAATAAATTTCTATTTTTATTGTAAATTGCTTTTAAATACTCAATTAAATTTGTATGTTTTACAATATACATTTATTTATTTATCGTAAATATTTTATAGAAATTTGATTAAAAACTAATTTATTTGCGTATGTTCGATTTGATGGATTAAATTTATTGTTGCTAAAGATGTTTGGCAATTTATAGATTTTATAGATTCCGAATATTTTGACCCATAATTTGGGACATTATTTTGCTAGCCCTGATAACCCAGAGTTAGGTAAAACCATAATATGTGACTCCTATTGAGATTGTGGCCTCGAATTTGGGAACCGGGCGTTCTCAGTTCTCGAAATGGCAGTAACCCGTAAGATTAGTGGTCAAAACTTTAAACTGGTTTTCCTTACAAAGATATGGCATTGTTAGATTTACTTTCAAAGTACCTCGCGTTCGGGCCGGTAGAGCAAGCTAGCCATTTGCACTTAGTGCAAATTATAACAAAAATAACTCTTATCGACTAAATGACAAAGTTTATAAAGTTTTGGTATTTGGATACGGCTACTTCCCCGTAGCAACGGTACGAAAACTGGATTTTTCATACATGTAAAGTTTAAAAAAATAAAAAATTAGTGTTAACTTAAGGCTGTATGGTACTGATAAAAACAAATTTCTTTTTTTTTGTATCGATATTTAAATGTCCCTAAATGTATATACTGGTTTGTTTCTTTAATACGTTTGAGTACCACCCAGTATGCAGTTTTTACAGTGTGTGGAAAAAAAGCTCCAATTCCACACTAAATTCCGTACTACAAATTATCAAAGACACAAAAAACTCGATTTTGAGTAAAAATAATTTTCTTTCCATTTCTGATTTGCAATTTTGTTTTGCTGTTTTATTAGATTTGTTTTGTATCTTCAGTTTCGTGAGACATGTCGACGAATGAACATGTACGCTGTTACGGGTGTTTTTTATTGTTTTTTAAAATGTGTTTTAAGTATTAAAGTAAAATTTTATTAATTTTAAGTGTAGTTATGTTCTTTTTTCGCCATCACCGCGATCAACCGGGATCAACAACATTGGACTAAATAGGTAATAAAATTGAATTTCGATAATTTTCGGGATTTATTAAATTTAAATTAAAAATTATAATGTGTAATTTGATATTAAAAATTAAATATAAATAAATTTTACAATACAAAAAATGCCTAAACAATTTCTTTAATTTACGTAAAACTACTATGGAAATCTGGCCTAGTAGCATGCAGAAAAGTGTGTGCCATTAGTATGGAAAAATATATGAAGAAAACCCGAGTTTCCGACGAAATTCCATCTTCTTTCCAATTTGCTTTTTTCTCTTTTTAGTCGGGATTCACACCCACACTGGATTTTTTGTGACACTTTTCTTTGGCTAGTAGTATGGATTTCCGAGTATTTTACATGTTTCTTTCCATAGAAAGAATGTGGTTTTTGAGCGCGAATGTAAACGGAATTCCGTCGGCATACTGATCGCGTGATCGAAATCCGAGTCGGTTTGTTGATCAAGCGACCCGTCCGCGACTTGAGTTGTTCGTTAATGCTCGGTGAGAATATTACTCGTTTAGATGATATTGTGATCAATTGGTCGGTAGGAAAAGTGCCGGACCGTATTTACCGTAATTATTTTTCAAATAGCATCAGCTCTAACCAAGACAAATTCAGACGATGCTAACACGATTTGATCATAAATACTTGTTCCTTGGCATGCCGAGACGTCAATGAGGACTGAATGTCGTTGAATTGCTTAAGCGTATGACTAATTCGGATTGACTGATTTACTTGCTTGATGTCATGAAATCCGCGGGAAGTTGCAAATTCTGTCGATAATCGAGTTACGCCGACGTACTTTGGGAATCTACCTTGTCTACTGTTTGTTAGCTACACACATAATTGCGCCTTTGAGGGTACGGTGTCATCGGATTGTACGCTGTGGTACATTTATGTTCAAATCCGACTGTTTTAGATAGCTTTAGACAGCTCAAATAGAGCTGATTCGAATTGTGCTCCTCTATCGGTCAAGTATTGACTATTACGTCAGCGATAGATTCTGCCCTGATGATCGGTATTTCTGTTGCTTCAGGCGAGCAAGCGTAGCGGTTAAATAATACATATTACTTTCGGATGGTGGTAAAGGCCCTGTGATATCGATGTGAAGTTTATCGAGTCGTTTAACGCGATTTGTTACTTTGTACCTTTGACATGGTGTACATTTTTGGCCCATGAACGTATTTCCTGGATCACTGCGGGCCAAATAAATTTTTTAAAAATTTGTTTTGCTGTGCCTCTAATACCGGTATGAGAAACGTAATCACATGATCCATAGATTTGTCTATGGAATGATTTTGCAATGAAAAATTCGGCCCAGAAGTCTGAAATTATGTATGAAAAACAATGTCTGCCAAATGTCCGCCTTTATTGGCCTTACACATGCGGGCTCTTTGATTACATTTTTCATCACTTTTTCACACGGTGATCAAGGAGGCCAAACCTCATCATAAGATTTCAAAATTAACTGATGTGGAAACATTTCTCGTAACAATACCATGGTTTGTCTAGTAGTATGGTAGTGGCACCGTCCTGTTGGAACCATATACTCACCAAACCATTGACATGCAATTCTGGTCTAAAAATGTTCCTTATCATATCACGATAACGTTCGCCAGTGACGGTGACAGTTGAACCATTCGGATTTTCGTAAAAATATGGACCAATGATCTCTCTAGTTCAAATTGCACACCATATCGTGTGTAGGGGATGTAATGGTGATTGATGAATTATTTGTGAGAATCCACTGCCCAGAATCGGCTGTTTTGGTTGTTTACATGTCCACTTAAGTGAAAATGAGCTTCGTCACTCATAATTAATTTTTCAAAACAAATCCGGATTGTCATTGTGAAACAACAGTATCTTATTTGCATGCGTACGGCACCGCAAATTATCTCTTGATGAACCTAAGTCTTTATGCAAAATATTGATTAGTGTTGATCTCGTTGGATTATCGCGTACACTTTCACGTACAGCAGTAATATTTTCTGGTGGTCAACTTGGTCATCTTACCTTTGGCTGTTATATTTATCGGTTGTTGATTCGCTCTAGACTGCTTTGATCCAATTTAGCGCCTTGTTTACCGGTTGTTGTTTGTTTGAGCACGCTGTGATGCGGTATATAATAGCGTCAGTGTTGTGCCGTATTGTCTCCACCGCGTAGATAATTAACATTCTACATGTGTAGATAATGTATGTAAACAATCAAACATTTGACGTCGACAATGTAGAGAACGTAGACAATGTTGAAAATTATTGTTTCTTTTATCAATCAGTAAAATTCAATGATTGATTTAACCATTTCGGCTTCATGGAGTTTACTTCTACTCCACATTTGAAAAATGTGAACCCACGTTTTTATATGGCAATGACGTACTCCTATGTATAAAATATAGGATGCTTTGCTAGGGAAAATGGATATTTCTTACGTATAATACTTTAGTTGTGTTAACACAATTTTGTAAAAATACGAATAAGGTCTGAAACCTATGTTCAAATGTAGAACTTCATACCGAAATACATTTTTAAACCAAATACAGAGCTGTCAAAATAAACTACTTTGAGCCATGGTACTTCAATGAACAACATCATCACTGCGTAATAGAATGTTAAAACACCAGTTGATGGAAGAATTAATAACAGCTACCACATAGTGCAGATTTTACTCCGGTAAAACCACTCAAATAACTCAATATTTATATGAAGCTTGTAAATCCAGCAGTCAGAACAATTTTCATTGTGGCGCCATATCTGTGCGCTGCACTTTTGCTTAAGATATCGTATTCGTTTCGAAGTCGTACATTACAGCCAGCATTGCGGAGAGAATTTATTTCAAAGCCACAAACTTAGCATGAAAGAAGCTGTAATTATAGATTATCTTGGGCTCCGCGAATTGTAGAATTCGTTTTCGGAATAATAGCAGACAGATTTCGAATTATTTTAAGAATCAGTACCCTTGATTCAAAAAAAGCATCAAAAGTAGTAATAACATCTTGGCACTTACATAATTTCTTACGTAGGAAGAAGGGCCCCTTTGGAATAAGGTTTACATGGGAAGATTGTTCTGGCCAAATTGATTAAAGTATATAGCTGTATCTTAAGAACACCATTTTTTGGTTTGAAACGTTCAATAAAACGAAAATCTTCATCTGCAAGTGCAGTTTCATAGTAAGACAGTATGATAAAATAATAGAAAACAAGATGGCAACCCTTATGACACATTATTGTGCTATTTTATTAATAAATATTTTAAAAAAATACACTACTAGGTCTGGTTCAAGGTGCAAGTTTACATCTTGAGTTTGCTCGTACATTGCAGAAATTCTTTCGTGCTGTATTTCATGATCTTGAAGTAATCAAGATACCAAAAACTGGGGATATAAATCTCATAAATGTACTCGTGTCACTTTTTAACTTGGCGTTACCTTATTTAGTTCGCACCTATCGTTTGTACTCAACAGATTTAATTTTTTGCCCACCATATTACGGTCTGCGCGAGGTTAAATCACTTTTAATTTTTCGACTAAAGCAGAATAACATGCTGGAACATTTCTATATCCATTCCGCCATAGTATGAATTTTAATAATACAGCTGTCATGTAAGATTGACATGCGTAACAATACCTTCTAAATCATGATTGCGCAAAACCAATCGTCAATCACTTTTAAAGGATTGCGCAAGCCTTCAGTCATCACCATACGCACGCTCAAAATGATTGAACAAACACTATGATTGTAAAGGCACCATTATGCTTTACTTATAACCATGGCAGCGGGCTATTGTCTGCAAAAGATCGATATCGGCAGTAAGTGAATGCTGTAAGAAAGGACTAAGACAAACAGTCTATTATTTTTTTATTACTAGAAAAAATTTTAAAGGAAAGTTTTAATTTGAAATACCGGAAGCAGGTGAATCTGGCGTGTTTTTATCTGGCCTGTATTTCAGTTTTTTGCAGGTGGCAGTTTGGCACTTTGGCAATATCAAAATAAACGTTTAACCTGGTTAGTTTAGTTCGACTTTTTTTCGAACCTTATTTCCGAAAACAAATCATCAAAAACGAAAGTGACATCATCAGTTACCCATTTGCCAGTAGTGTTTGGTAATGAAAAAACATATGGCGTTGCACATATACTATTATCACATATTTGTTTTGTAAAAATTGAATTATATCTTTACTCAATATTGGAAATTCGCCACTTGAACTGGAAAATTGCGAGGCGTGTGCCAACTGTGTTGGCAAATTCCAACGGAAAAATGGGGAAAACAACAATAAAAAGCAATAATTTACATTGTTTACGAATATTCTACATAGTTTACGAATAGTCGACATTTTCCACGCCAAAATGAATTGTCTACCCTATTCTCGACACCAATATGTCGAAAATCCTAGATTACGTGTAGACACACAGCACTGAATAGCATTGATTCACTTCGATATCTCATATTCTGCTCGGATTAACTTCCGGAGCTATAACAGTTGTGTTCCTTCCATCCAAATGTATGCGACCCAAATTTTCTTGAAAGAATTTTCCAATTTTTATTTTCTTTTCGGTGAGGTATCCGTCTTCTGCAATGTTGTCATTCTCAATAAATATTGTTCTTGAATCGCCTTTATTGTCACCATGGCTGTTGTTGTTTAAACAGTTCTTTCCATGATTTGGTTGTATGATTATGCGGATTACTGCTGGTGAAGTCCAGATAATCAGAGCACTATACTGTTAATTGTATTTTTAATTCTGCTTTATTTTTATCTAAAATGTCTTATTTATACATACAATTTCCGCTGCCTAAACAGTTTATATGAAATGGACAAACACTAAAATGCAACAAATTAATTTTTACTGCATCGGTGTCGAGTGTGTGGAATTAGGTTGGTATCCTTGATAATTAAATCAGATATAGGCTTAATCTATCTACTCCGCAAGTTTCTTAAAGTTTCAATGAACTCTACATCCGCTAATGGCGCCTTTAGTATACTACCCTTTATTTCGTTAAGCAGTTCAATTTGCACTTAATACTAAACATATTTTGATTTTGACATCGGGTTACCAAAATGGTTTCAAAGAAAAGTGTTAACCATGTTTGTTTGTATTTTAGGCCGAATCATATTGAATTTCCCTTATCGGACCAATTTTAATCTGCAAGGGTTTCGCGAATTGTAGATTTCGTATTTATATCCTGGGAACCACTGGTCAAACCGATTAATTAGGGACGGAACTAAAAATCGTCAAAATATAACTATTCTAAACTCTTTGATACGGCATATGATCGTAATACCTATTATAGATGATAAAGGAGGTAACGACATGGTTTAAGTTTTATGTGTTGTTTGGTTGAATTATGTCCTTTATTTGATGTTATTCTCCATTTATACAGAACTCTCGAATGAACTAGTGAAATTTTTCTGTTTAGTAAAGGTGAAATCTAGCTGGCATTAGATCTAAGGAGATAAATAAAGATCGAACTTTGCAACACAAGTGCTATTTCTTGCTTTTTTGTATTTTTGCAATTTAAGCGAAAACGACCACTTGTGATACAAAAACAGTTGTTTACCAAAATTCTGCTAAGTTCTATTTTTCTCGGATATTGGTCACAAAATAAAGACCCCCACCATCATTAGATAAATTGTGGAAAGAAACCAAAAACTTACCAACTAAATAATCAGCAGTCTAGAAGTAAGTATTTATTTGGTTCTCTACCATATTCCAATCTGTGGTTTTATTTATCAAACTGGAAGATTCTTTTATTTAATTGCAAAAATTTCATTAATAAAAGTTTTTAAAATATTTAACTCGCGAACGAGTATTAAAAATCATCTAAACCTGAAACTCAATTAACATATTTCTAATCATAACCATTTCTTGTTTCGTTACAGGTATGCAAATAATTTATAGTATCAAGAATTTTAATCATATATTTTATATATGCAAATGGTAAGTCAATCTGAACTCTGTCTGAATGAATAAAATCAGTGAAAAGCATTTCTGCGTAATAAAAACCATAATTTTTAGCACCCACAAATATTTCAGTCGATTAATCGTATACACATCATATCGTTACTTACACCACTGTACCAAGGTTGGCAGCAAGAGAAATATAAAGGCAGTGATCTTATCACATAGTTAATTAAGCCGATATAATTTTATGGTTATGATTATAGCAAAACATAAATATGTGATTCATACTCGTTTGTCAACTAAACTTCTATGTAATTTAAGACGATTCACCCGCGTTGTATATGGTATATGGGCAGAACAAATTTACCAAACAATCAATTGTCGATTATAATCCGATTGTGAATATTTCATATACTCGGTACATGTTACATATACGGATATATAGAATGACATGTACAAAGCATATAAATTATTAATCATCAAAAATATGTGCGAGCAAATTTGTTATAAATTGCATTTTAAGAATTTTGTATTTATTGTAAGATGATTCATTAAAATTCTACTTCTATGAACACAAAACAGCACACAACAAAAAATCTTAATTTCATGCTCGCGCTTATCTTAAATTATTTTTAATTAATCATAAATATGGTGTTGTTGTATTTTAATGTATACAAATTACGAACACCCGCGTTTTTGGGGGATTTTTTATTAGGTTGGTGGTGGGATGTCTGTTTTGTACATTAATATGCATAAATATATACGAAAAATCTAAAATTTGTAATTTATAATTACTGATAAAAAATTATTTGAAATTTGAATTGTGTTTTGGAACGTTTCCAAATATTCATGTTCTACATTTTACACAAAAACCATGTAATGAATTTTACAATTGCTGTTTATATTTGAAATATTATGTTTCGTGCGCATCGCAGTGTTTTGTGCCGATTGCAACATCACCAGTGAATTTTTATGTTAAGTTAATGTTACTTTGGTACATGATGGTATAAATAGCGTGATGTGTGACACACTTTGTATCGACACCTCCGTAATATTTAAATTTGGATATAATTTATGATTGATCTACAACATGGTTTGCGGATGTGTGTAAAATGAAATGTAAACGCGACCACATCTTTACTACTACTACTTTACTAATATCGGGCGGTTTAAAATAGACAGGATAGGTGTCGGTTTCTTTAAGATAAAATATTTTAAAACTAAACGATAATCACTAATTAATATAGGATTCTATAATTCGTCTGAGTTGTTGGCAATGCAAATAGATTATCAGATTTTTCCCACGGGTCCATTTTAATTTTGTCAAAAGCAGTAGAGAACGATAATTATGAGGAGAGCAATTGTGAGAACGTGACAGCTCCGAGAAAACATAATTAATTAAAAATATACTGTTGATTTATATTTTGAATGGCAATATCTCAATTGCTGCGTATAGCAATGTTCTCAAAAACATACTAATTATTCCTTGTACATTTCAAAATTGTCAACCAAAATCAAAGAAATACAACATTTGGTGCTTTTTGTATACTGCTACAAATTCTACTCTAAACAAGCATATCACTTGGTGGTCGAGCGGTTAAGATATAGCACTACCAACTGCTATCAACCCAAAAGTCACAATATCGAATCCTGTTGCAGACTATAATTTTATTAAGCGATTATTAATTATTCTTAACATCATCGATGTTGTTGGATCGTGTATTCCCCCAATCTGATTGGGAATTGGGTTTTAGAAAGGCATTCCAAGTGGAGCGAAATGTCGAGATAACGAAAGCAATTTGTAAGCGGCGCCGATAATCATAGAACTTCATAGACAAATTTCAAAGCAATCGTATGGGTCAGACGATAGTATTAGTGATTCGAGCTGGCCTCTTCCAAGGATGTGTCGGACATGAATTTAGATTCGTATACCATACGATTGCTTTGAAATTTGTCTTACAAATTTATTAAGGATCCTTCTACAATACAAAATTAAATTCATGTCCGACAAATGCTTGGAAGAGGCCAGCTCGAACCATTAGTACTATCGTCTGACCCATACGATTGCTTTGAAATTTGTCTTAGAAATTCGTTAAGGATTCTTCTACTATACAAAATTAAATTCATGTCCGACAAAAGCTTGGAAAAGGCCAGCTCGAACCATTAGTACTATTGTCTGACCCATACGATTGCTTTGAAATTTGTCTATGAAGTTCATTAAGGATTCTGCTACAATACAAAATTAAATTCATGTCCGACACATCCTTGGAAGAGGCCAGCTCGAACCACTAGTACAACCGTCTGACCCACACGATTGCTTTGAGATTTGTATTAGAAATTCGTTAAGGATTCTTCTACAATACAAAATTATATTCATGTCCGACACATCCTTGGAAGAGGCCAGCTCGAACCACTAGTACTACCGTCTGACCCACACGATTGCTTTGAGATTTGTATTAGAAATTCGTTAAGGATTCTTCTACAATACAAAATTAAATTCATGTCCGACAAAAGCTTGGAAAAGGCCAGCTCGAACCATTAGTACTATTGTCTGACCCATACGATTAGTTAGAAATTTGTCTTAGAAATTCGTTAAGGATTCTTCTACAATACAAAATTGAATTCATGTCCGACAAAAGCTTGGAAAAGGCCAGTTCGTACCATTAGTACTATCGTCTGACCCATACGATTAGTTAGAAATTTGTCTTAGAAATTTGTAAAGGATTCTTCTACTATACAAAATTAAATTCATGTCCGACAAATGCTTGGAAGAGGCCTGCTCGAACCATTAGTACTATCGTCTGACCCATACGATTGGTTAGAAATTTGTCTTAGAAATTTGTTAAGGATTCTTCTACAATACAAAATTAAATTCATGTCCGACAAAGGCTTGGAAGAGGCCAGCTCGAGCCATTAGTACTATCATCGGACCCATACGATTGTTTTGAAATTTGTCTAAGAAGTTTATCAAAGTTTCAATTTCAATTAAAATTTAAATTCATGTCCGACAAATGTTTGGAAGAGGCCAGCTCGAACCATTAGTACTATTGTCGGACCCATACGATTGCTTTGAAATTTGTCTTACAAATTCGTTAAGGATTCTTCTACAACACAAAATTAAATTCATGTCCGACAAAGGCTTGGAAGAGGCCAGCTCGAACCATTAGTACTATCATCGGACCCATACGATTGTTTTGAAATTTGTCTAAGAAGTTTATCAAAGTTTCAATTTCAATTAAAATTTAAATTCATGTCCGACAAATGTTTGGAAGAGGCCAGCTCGAACCATTAGTACTATCGTCTGACCCATACGATTGTTTTGAAATTTGTCTAAGAAGTTTATCAAAGTTTCAATTTCAATTAAAATTTAAATTCATGTCCGACAAATGTTTGGAAGCGCTTTTATATCAAGCTTGATAAAATTTTTTATTTTACTTATTTATTATCAGCCGTTGCGATTTTCGTGCTAATTTCCGTTTTGTATACATATTTTAAGTTGATAAATTTTCATTTTAATTTATTTAATTATTTTAATTTTTTCGTGCTAACTTTTATAAATTCTTATCATATTTTACAATTTTTCGTGCTATCATGTACTAAAAATGCAATATTCAAGATTCAAACCAAGAGTGTTACCATCGCAAATATCATGCTAGCTTCATAGACATGCATTTTGACCATTAGAGCATTCTTGTCTGGATTTTGAAATTATATGACACTGTAAAACCATCATACGATTCTACCTTGAAGCATAAATTAAAAGAATATGTAGCTCTTCTCTTAAATTATCCCGATTTCAATTTTCAGTCACATTCGTAAAATCATTCCGAAATTCATCATAGCCCTCTTTTACCCTCATTTAGTGCTTAGAGTTTTTGGATTTTTTGGAATAGGTGTATTGTACAGGGTGTCCGCCGGGAAGGTATACTACTTTGTTTGTTTATGATTTTTGATTAAATGAAAGAGAATGGATCTTATATTGATAAATGTTTTATTTAATGACGGCAATTATGTATGGAATACAATATCAGATAAATGTCCGCCTCTGGTAGCCTCACAAATGCGAGCCCTTTTGAGCACATTTTTCATTACATTCTCACACATTTCACGCGGTATTTCATTAATTTCATCACGAATATTTTGTTTGAGTTGCTCATGCGTTTCTGGTTTGTTTGCATAAGCCTTGCTTTTTAGATATCCCCACAAAAAGAAGTCCGGAGCAGTCAAATCAGGCGACCGTGGAGGCCAATCAACATCACCATTTTTGAAATAACTTGTTGTGGAAAGAGTTCTCGCAGTAATTCCATTGTAATCCTGGCTGTATGCGATGTGGCACCGTCTTGTTGATACCACATGTTAATCAAGCCCAAAGTATGCAGTTGTGGCGTTAAAAAGTTTTCAATCATATCACGATATTGCTCCCCATTCACAGTTACCGTTACTCCGTTTTCATTTTTAAAGAAGTAAGGTCCAATGATTCCTCCTGACCAAATTGCACACCAGACTGTCACTTTTAATGGATGTAAAGGTGACTGATGAATAATGTGAGGGTTTTCGATTGCCCAGAACCGACTATTCTGTTTATTCACATATCCATTTAAATGAAAATGTGCCTCGTCACTCATTATGATTTTTTCATGAAAATCGGGATTGTCATGGGCGAGCTGTAACATCCTATTGACACGATGGTTTATCGAATATTTTTCCATAATAAATTTGCCACGCGTCTACTTCACGACTGTCAAGTATGAACTGTCAATACTAATATTCGCCTAAATGGCGGCAAAACAAAGTAGTATACCTTCCCGGCGGATACCCGTTACTTGTGTTGAATTTTTACAATAAAACAGAAAAGTGAAAATAGGATACGGTATTCACCCTGCCAAAATGCATCATGAAACTTTTAGTTCTCTATATGTATTCTCTTTCTAAGCAGTGTACTGAAAACTATTCTGCGGTAAAACATAATTCGCTAATATGAAGCATTCCTTTATTGTACTGTGTTCTATGCTTTAAACTATTACTTGACTTGCCCCTAACAAATCTTATTGTACGTCAAATCAACTTTAGATTTTGACTTTTACTGGTAATTTGAAACTGGAAAATATGTTTCCAGAGTAGTCTTGTCTCAATTATATTTGCTGGCCTACTGTTGGAATCAGTTTATTGTAAATATTTTCGTAACAAAGCAAAATTAAGCATTAGTTTTCGCTGTAAAATTCTATGGAACAAAAGTTTCCCATTTAACTTTGTTTCGAAAATATTACATCAAACTGTTTCCATCACTAGACCAGAAAGATTAAATTGAGACAACAGAGATATGAAAAGAGTTTTCCTATACTTCCCAATTCGCAGGGAAAATCATAATAATACACTGACGTCCGGAGTGGTCGCCAGTAGTTCTGTGTGAAATCATAAAACGCAACTGCAAAATTCATTTGTTGCGAAATATTTCAATGAACAAATAGATAAAAATTTGAAATCATCATCAGTTTGCCTATTTTTTTTTTTTTATTTGGCACTAGTTCCAAAAATTTGGTGCCATATGACCCGTTTCAAAATTTACAAATTTAATTTTTTACATTTTTTACCATAATAATTTAATTTTAATTTCTTTTCATACACCTAGCACACATCGATTCCCTTTCACACTTCTATCTGATTTGTTCTAATAAATTCATACACATTCTTATATACGTTCATTCCCATTCGTAATAATTCAGTCAAACTACTGGCACTCAATAGAATATCGAACATTTGTCTGCTCTGGTTAAATGCAGAACATTTCAGAATCAAATGTTCGTTGTCCTCCACAACTGAATAGCTTTCACATAATTCACACATAACCAAATTGCGTTTCTTCAAACATTCTTTCCAATCTCCATGATTCAATCTCACTCGTTCCATAGTTCGTAACATTCTAGTACCTCGTTTGAGTACCTTAAAGAACGGTTGTCTCTAAGGAGGCAACTTAAAGTACTTCTTATCTTTCACCTGACATTTTTCAACAAACTCTCTCTCCCATTTTCTCCACAGATTCATTACCTTCAATCTGTAGGTGTGAACATATCCATTGAAGGATAACCTCCCTCCCACAAGATTGAAGATACTTATATAGCATTTCCACATACACAGTGCCATGAGTTCCCCACCCTTACTAATTAATTCCAACTCACTCCGGGAGCCAGAGAATAACTCTATTCTCCTTCTCCCTTGTGTCATTGTCAACTTTATCCCTTCCATAATCCCTATTAATTCTGCATTCATTATACAGAAACTGTCATGCACTCTTACCATTTTCTCTTTCCTCATTGAAGGAATATAAATTCCCACACCTACTCGATCATCATTTACACTTGCATCTGTATACACTTCCACATGTCATTGCTTTTGTTGTGTCACCAAACTTCAACCGCATTATTAGATTGCTCGGAGGGGCTTTCGGATTTGCCGGACGAATCTTGGAGAATATGCTAATGTTTTCCAAGATTACCAGTGATCTTGTTGTCTTTTTGTAAACCGTTCGCCTAAATTTATTATATGAAAAGTTTGACGGTAAATTGCATGCAAAGTGCGCTTAGCATTCGGAATTGGGCTATAACAGTTGCGGATTAATTGCGAATTCATGCAAAACTGTGTTGGTCATTTTCTCCACGAAATACAAACTTCCTCAGATCGACGCCATAGCTTAAATGGTATAGAATAGACATTCACTGATAAAACGAAGTTTTTGAATCTTCTTCTGGACAGCAAGCTAAGCTAGAAATCAACAATATTGGAAAGAGTAAAGAAAGCTACAATAGCACTTTAATACTGTAAATTTGAATTGGAAAAGGATGGGGTTTGGACCCCCACATTGTACATCGGTTCTATATTTCTACTATTAGCTCCATTTTATTATATGGGGTTACTGTTTGGTGGCCAGCTTTAAATATTCTTACCAACCTAAAATCCTTTGTGAAAGTACAGCGAACGTGCCTTGTGCCCCGTGAATTAGTGGAATCACTCTTAGGAACACATCCACTCAAGCACTGGAGATTCTCTTTCATCTCACACCCTTACATATCCTAGGTAAAGAAATGGTTGCGAGCTCAGATATAAGGCTCAACTCCATCTCCATTTGGAACTGTAACAATACTGGATACACATCTTTTCTAAGAAACAGGAACATCCCAAATTCTACCGACTATACCATCTCGTCACCATCTTTTGATCAAAGGTTTAGGACTATTCAAGCTAAACTAATCGCCATAAATGACTTGACGGACCTCAATAAAATGAACGTCAATTATGTCCTACGCTTCGTTGGTTCGATGAGTAGGTGAGGAGAGAAAATAATGTGGTATGGCTACGTACCAGATTTTGTATATGCCATTCTGTTAGGACAACCACCCTAACCTAACCTAACTCGGAAGTAGGCGTCGATTATTGATTTCGTTCAGTTATCACCACCCTTCAGCCTCAAGTGGTAATTTCTTCTCTCGAGTACTATTCTCTTGATGCATAATCTATTATTGGTCATCATACCCCACTCAATAAGACTAATTTTAATCGTTTTGATCTAGTATGTCTGGAAATATTTTTTTAGAGTGTAATGCAACTTATTGTGCGTGCCTTTCATGCTCTGTTTTTGGTGTATGCGTAGTTTTTGTAATTGTAGTATTCTCAACTAAGGTACTTCCTCGATTTTCGCTGTCGCTGTAGTAGTTTGGAAAGCCGTTTTGCTAATACAGGTACTACTATCAATGTGTACTTAACGACAGCCTTATGTAAATCATTTCATCTATGCAGAGCTTCTCAATCATAAGAAGAGGATGTTCCTCAGCAAATATACTATGATTTACCATCATCTTTTCGCCAGGAATTTTGTAATACGCTTTTTCATTTCAAACCTTATCGTTATACTGTATGACACCGAGCTCGAAAATTATAGTTAATTACCAGTTTCCCTAAGGCTTAAAATATTCTTTCAGCCGATTCATCATCGGTTTGTACCTTTAGATGAAATAGATAGTGCTGGATTGTACCATTGTAAGTCGTAATTATCCGGTTCTATTATACCATAAAGTTCATCAAATGTTTCTCATTTGTCTGAAATATAAGCTCTCATGAGCTTTCGAAATCCGCAAGTTCCAATTTCGAGTTAGTACTCTTTAGCACGACTACCACCCCCAATTTCTTAAGTGACCATTTATCAAGAGCCAACTATAACTTTTTAAAATTGCAAATGTCGAATTAACCCTAGCGATTCATGAGCTCACATTATACGTGCAGTTTAATTATCAAATTAAACCACAAAATCTTACCAAACCCGTTTTTCTTGATAAATTGATGGTGGTATTCTTCCTGAGGAGTAACTTGAATTTGTCTATTGCTCTAGAGAAATTAGGAGTGGTATTTGCATTAAATGTATATCTCAAAAATTAAACTGAACGTGTATCTTTGCTCATAAATCGGTACATCATTTCAGCTATTGAAATATTTTAAAAGCGTATGTCGTTTCATAAATTAAATCAACCAATTCGACATCGAATAAACTAATGTTTGAAATTTTAAACAAATTTGTTATTTGCACTTAAGAAATGGGGATGGTATTTATGCGAAGGTGTAGCCAAAAATCCAATTGCACGTTCATGTGAGCCCTTAAATCGAAAGTTTAAGCCTTCTTCAACAAAATTATAATAATTTTAATCACAAGATTTTAATTCCGAGGATTCAAATACGGTTGATTTGACTATTATTTAGATATTTTTGTTTCCACAGAGAAAAAGAAATGTAACTGGAGTTCGAGACCACCGAGCACTACCCAAGCATTTTGGATAATCTAAATGTCTAAGTACGAAGCAGCAGCATACTGCCAATTTCTTACATGTCTATACCACTTCAGTATATATTCTTACCAATTATTTTCTCTCTAGTATTTACATCCAAAATGGATAAAGTATCTGATCCAGCCTTGAGCGGACGTTAGTTAGATTGTATTGAACCATCAAGCCCCAGAAGAAACCCGTTACAATGCATTTTTGCCGCCAACTCTAAATTTTGACTCTTTCTAAAATTGGGGTTTAATTTCAGGTAAGTCACTGTCGAATAGTTTACTAAATTTCGCGCAAGAAATCTGAATCTGTGAATTGTTGGCAACATCTTGTTTGAGACCTCCTAAGCATATGGTTTAATTCATTATACAAATCGTCACAGCTATCTAACTTAGAGTGTAATCAGTAATGAGACAGTGTAACAAATTCGGGTTATCAAAAATAACAACTGTAATTTTTGCATATAATTGTATATCGGATCCTTTAACTGCTAAGTCCTACCCAATCAAAACTCGATATTAATCTACAGGAAAGAGTGAGGAAGGCGAGTACCTAAGAGTGAGGGAAACGAGCAATAATCCCTAAATCAAGCACTTTCCAAAATCCTCTCACCTAAATTCAGATCGCAAACTATCAGAAGGGTTGAGTGATGAGTATGATTTTAAAATATGAATATGGCTTGAACTGCACTGACTATAAGTTCGTTCCACCTCATTCCCGATGATTTCCCCTTTTGCATTTAAACTCTTTGAATTATTCGTAAAGAATGAATCCTAAATGCGCAACTCCCTCCTAAAAACTTTTTCTATCCCACTCCTGTCTTCTCTATTTATACATCAAGTAATATTTCCAGTTCCACAGATTGTACGTCTTTATCGAATTAAACCGAATTCATAAATATTTTGCAATCCACCGACCGGTTACACATTTAAGCATTTGACAGTTCATTGTGGTTAAAAATGGTTAAAGTTAAATTATCGGTCAAATTATGTCAGCTAAAGCTATATTTTTGCTTGTTTGCTTGTGGCCCAATAAATTATTTGGATAATTATAATTGAAATGTTGGATTTAGTAGGATGTTGTGTTTACGGTGATTACCGCAAACATGGTAGGATTTCAATCAGAAACCAAAGGGTTTAAGCGTATTTTGATTAGATCATTTTCTTCTAGTCAAAACGGTGTAAAGTGAAATTCCCTAACCTGTCGTTGATAATAAACTCAATTTTTACTTGAAAAATCGAGCTTTCGGTGCTTATTGTAGTTACAAATAAAACTTAATGTTAATAAAAGGTGCCTTCATCAAGTAATTCAATACTTAAAATCAAAATAACATCAATCCAATAGTAATTAACGTGTCATTATATACAAAAATTAAGATATCTGACATAACAGCTGCACTCCAATCAAAACAATGTTTTTCTTCCATCATCTACACGTCATGATCAACGTCTATGCACATATTTATATCCGAAAACTATAAAACATAAATATTCTGTCACCATCACATAACTAGAATGTCATCACCATAATTCCAAAAACCGTCACAATATACTTGATCATATTTACCAATCACTTGATCTCCTTTCCGGCTTTTAAAACATTCTCGAATGTTTCTCCGATCCAATTCAAAACAAAAAAAAAACAAAAACAAACATTTCAGCAAACATAAATATCAATCAATCAGTTTCTTATATAACTTTCATTAGGGGGTGCAATCTTCTCCTATAGAGTAAACGAAAACGCGAGAGAGAACCGGCTTATTTTCCAAAATTATTTATTTATTTTTTCCCAAAAGTCAAATAAACATTTTCTTCTTCGTCATACTCTTCTTTAAAAATAATCTAAAATATAAAAAATACGCGCGATCGTTATTTCTTTAAGATGAATTTCGTAATCTCTCTCTCCAATAATATTATTCTCTCCCGTCCATATTCTACTGGAGTATTCAACTGTAATGATTGAAATTTGAAATTTATTGTATAAGAATATTGTTGTGTTGTTATTTTTGGTTTTCTTTTTATTTCTTGTGTTCAGTTTTACTTTGACTTGTATTGTGATCGGTCATTTGTCGCGATCGCGATTAAAAAAATTGTTGTTTGCTGTTATTTTGTTTTTATTTACGATCGATAGTGATTTTATCGTACCATAAAGTGTGTGATCGTGTGAATTATTTTAATGCCAGATAAATTACTAGTGTTTCTGTAATGGTTTATGTTTACGATCATGTATTGATCATATAAGTGATTTGCAAATTAATTTATTTCCATTTAAGGATATTTGGTTCAGTTGCACAAAATATATATGTAAAAAAAATTGCTGTGATTAAGATCTTGAATGATATCAGTGTTCTGTATAGTATATAGTGATCGTGCTTGATTTTCGTTTAAAAATTATATTAATATACAAGCAGCTGGTGGTTTATAATAATTTTTGGTTTGGTCGAAGTTCTGGCTCAATTTTTAATTGGTAAATATTTAAATTATGTATAGGAATATGATATACTCTTGTACGAGTATGTATAAAATTTGTGTTGAAAAGTAGTTGAATTAATTATTTGGAATGAATGATTTATTGACATGCGATATGAAAGTGAACGTTTGTATTTGATCTATATGATTTTATTGAACTTCAATCACGTCTAATTGGATTTATGTGGGGTATATGGTTTTTGTCAGACGCAGGTTTTATATTGCAAAATTTTGTTACTAGGAGATGTTTCTTTGGTGTAATGAAGTAAATTCAATTTACTGAACCACATGTTGATTAAGTTTGTAGAACCAAATGTGGGTCAAAAATAACGGCCGGCCTTGAGGTTGCACACTTAAAATACTGGGAAGATAATTTATTATTACGACTTGAATGCGACAAAGGATCAGGTTATTATCGTTGTAATTCCTTTAGTGCGTATGCACCTATTTGCACTTGAACGCATAAATAACGCGATCGACCATATTTCACCAAACACGATCATTAATCATTCAATCCAATACAATTTCGATTGTGATTTTAATTTCCAAACAATTCAATTAAACCAAAACCACCATCATCGGTATAATAGATATTTTTTTATTAAACCTTGAGAATGTCAAATTTCAATTAACGGTCGCAACAATCAACTCAAAATTGTTTTTGTCTTCAAATTGAAATTGACAGTTTTATGTTTAGAAGATCTAAAAAAATTTTTTGGGGTTTATTTTATTTGCATAACCATTAAGATGACATGGTTTCTGCATCCTGGGTTGCATATTTAACGTAAATAAAATATGTGTTTGTCCGGATGGGATCTATAAATCCGACGATCACGATTTATGAATTTTTGCCATCGATTATATTATCCCATCATGCAGTTCGGTACTCGATTTTAAATAGAACAAATTTGAATATAAAAATTGGTTGAATATTTATTGTCTTGTTGATGAAAGTAATTGAAATTTGAATAAGATCACGATCGCATAATGTTAATTTTCTCCTACACAGAGATCATAGTGTATTGATTAGGAAAATGTAAGGTTAGATCGGATTGGTAGAGATAATATGCGAACTGCGAGTATTTTGAATTTTAAATTGGTCTTTATACTTATATATGAATAACAACTTTTATAACCCTGTGATCACAGATTTTGAAAATGTATTTGGTACACAAGTATATTTTACATAAACATCACGACATACGGTTAGACAGTAGTTTGGAAAATTTTCAATCACGATTTATTGTTTTTCATGTTATTACCGACTTATAATGAGGATTAATGTTTATCTAATCAAATCCATGTTTTAATACGTCGAGTATAATTGGACGCCAATGTCCTTATAGTTTGTAACAGTAAACCATTCAACCGGATAACATCGTTAAACTGAAACTGCATAATTTTTTCGGTATTACTAAATCCATTAATCATATCTGAAAATGTCCGGATATTGGTTAAAAATCGGTTTGCAATAAATTAATTATTTTAAATTGAATTTCTTAAGAAACTTGAAAATGCAAATACAAGCCAAGATTTGTAGATCAATTACGAATAAATTATATTTTGCGGTTTTTATTTGCACGATCAATTTATTAAATAACTTTACGTTCAATATCGTCGCCCGTCATCAGGCCACCACCAGTTAACTGTAAAATTTATTAGTTATCGGCATCTTACACGCTTGGAAGCAAGTGATAATTTATTAAAACATCAAAAATAATTTTGAGATGTGTATATAGCTTTCTCCAGCCACACACACTGTGGTCGGCAGAACAAAACTGCACATCACAATACAAATCTTGTTTTATCTAAATATTCGAATGTCTTTAATATTGAAAATAGCTAAATTGCTTAGCTGCGGTCTGAACCGCATTGAAAATAATTGGATTTGAGTATAGTGTAATACATGCTGTGTATGTACGCGCTTAGACTAATATTTGCAATCATCCGTTAAATAATTGACGTCTACTGTGCAATTGAAGGTTAAACTAGACGGAAATTAAACAATCGTCTTAATTCTATTATTATTGCTTTAGAACATAAATTCGTTGTGTATTCAAGAAAATAATTTTAATGAAGTAAAATAATGAGATGATCATCAACATCAATCAATAAAATTGATTACTTCTGAAATGGCGGTAAATACTGGCACATGTAACATTTAAAAATTATTCCTAACAAATGATGACTACAGAAGGTCGTTGGTGCTCTACAGAGTAGAGCTACCAATTGGTCGAAAAATAAATATTTACGATTTCATCCTTTCATTGTTACACTCGACGCGAGTGATCGATATTTCACTCATCTATGGAAAATTAATGATTTTCAGAAAATGTTTCGGTCACGTCGAGTATATCTCAAGAGTTAAGGCTGAACTAGCCATTTGCACTCAATTTTGACCATTTGCATTACTGTAGAGAGGCAAGCATTTATTAAACGAGAGGTTAACTTAATCTCTTACGGATTGCCTCAATCCGAACCTATTCAAATTTATTATGTAAAATCGAATTGGGATTCTAGCCATAATTTTAGACAAGATTTTAGAATTTGACCTTGCCTTGAAAAATAAGTTTAAATGACTTGATTCGGATTCTAACACAAATTGTTAACGAAATTATGAAATCTAACCATACTGAATGGAATTCGATAATTTTTAACCCTTTATTGTCGCAGTCGGTTTGAACTTCTCACACTGTCTTTATACGATATAGCAACAGTGAAAAGAAAAATCGATCAATCCGTAAGCTATAAAAGCAGGATGCATCGAATTTTCTCAAAGAATTAATTTTCAAAATATTTAACAACAAGAATTAGAATTTTAAAATAATGACACAATTAAGATTGATAACAACCGGGACACCAAAAGCATTATTTATAAAAAAACATGTTTAATGTTTATCGGATTTTGAATCTTTTAGGTAAAATTGAAACCATCGACAATGAAAATCCCTACAAAAAAGCAATATGTGAGTCGTTAAAAGCTAGAATTCGCATCCAATTTGTAAAATTGTTAGTTCTAAGCCTCGTCTCCACAGAAGTGGAGAAGTGAAGTTTTTTTTTTATTTATTTACCTAGAGTAATACAAGTTGGTAATGCAAGAAATGTAAAAAACAAAGGTGATGCCCTCAAAATTGGTTTCGAAAGGTCGTAGTTTCAAGCGTAAAGATTAAACCGTCGTCGTAGCAGTTCCGTGCAGACGAGAGTCGAAAATATCTCTAACTAAAACTGCAGTTGCAACATCCCGCCGATAGTCCAAGCGTCGTATTTTTAATAAATTACAGCGATCTTAATAAGGTGGAACTGTAAAATCGGTTGTCCAACTAGGTGTTAGGCATATCGAAGTGCGTACAAAACAATTTGTTTTTGGACACTCTCTCTTCGAATGACACTGGTTAGATGGTGACCATGCGGTGGGTTTATATTCTAAAACTGTTCTCACATATTAAACGTATATTAGAGATAGGTATCGGATCGCGAGAATCTTTACCTTTTATCTTATAAGCCTTAGAAACAATAGTGTTAATTTATTTAAAATCGCATCGGTTGAAAAACTACTCCACTCGGTCCTCTAGGAGTGGAAGTTCAGATTTCTACATTTACTCATATTAAGGTTGTCACCGTGTTGTCTTCATTTTAAACTATCAAATAATTTACAACAAAAGTTAATAACGTTCAATACTGTAGACATCCCTGGATAAAAATGGTGCCGAAGATATAATTGGTTTAATGCGGAAACTTAATATTGTATGACCCATTGATTCAAAAAATTTTGATATGACGGCTTCGATAGATACTTACCTCATTCATTTTAACTGCTTTAAAAATTGGTTGAATGCACAAAGCTTTCCAGGGCTCAGGAAACACACCTATCCCTATACTTTCATTATATGAAAGTAATCGGAATACATAAAGTTTCCGCCCAATACTTAAGAAGAATCGAATAAAAGTTGTCGTGACTGGCATTCTTATTAATAATGCAATAAGAAACTTCCTGCTTCGTGAATCTAATAAATTTGAATCCTTCAAGAACTTCAGAGGGTTGCGGTACAGTAGCTGGCATCGAAACTGGTTCTTGTATGGAAGCGAAAAAACTCGAAAATATATCCGAAGGAAATCTATGCCGTGTAGTTAGAACAATTTATGCGCCTTGTTGCAACGTCTTCCCCGATTCACAAACCCCTTATTACACCAAAGCTCTCGAAATTGAGCTTTTCTTTTAATCAACCGTCGTTAAGCAATAAAACTATTTCGCTTATATTCCGGCTACGTTGAATAAAGTTTCAATTGCAATTTCTTTCATAGTACAGGAAATTAGCGTTATAGTAATCCAAATCAGATCCACATATAGCATATACAGCGGGAACCACAATGGATGAATTAGACACAATAACACGGACAGAAATGACGTATAGACATCTGGTAAAGCCTGTGTCTCTTTCTGAACAGCTAATTTAAACGCCGTAATAGACTTCTCACTTGCTCTTCCTGGATGCAGTTGATGAATCATACCAAACCGGGTTTGTTAACAGTGGTTGGAGGTGTTCGAGCGACCAGGGCCAATCATGAAAAACTTCGCATTTCGGTATTATGAAACACCCTAGTCGAACAAAATTAAAAGACGAATTTTTTGTGAACAAACTACAAAATGCGAGTGCTCAGTAGTAGTCGGATCTAAAAGAGTTTAATTGCAATAATTAAAAAATTGAGAACTTATATGTTTAAAAAAAATTGACAAATACAAATTTCTTGCCTTTCTTGAATGCAAGCAAATTTTAATACGGCTGATCCAGAGTATCCACTTCAGTGTTAAGCTACAAGTGCTAAGTCAGGTTGTTCGCGGCACTTTATACGTTACTTAAAGAATATTTGGATTAGCTTTCTCCAGAATACACGATTTAATCTCCCAAACTTAGAGATGTCTCAACACTCGAGTATATAATTAAAACTCTAGTACTATCCTCGCTACAGGAGGCTACAAGCCAATGTCGTTCAGCAACCTCGCCGTTCGTTGTATTGGCAGCTTTCTATCTGTGAATTCGGGGAAAAGGCACCCCAATTCCTCTGTATCCCAGCCGGCAATCTTTTACTGAACCTGTTATCGTCATTCAATGTTGATTCCAGGCTACTTAAGAAGAGCTACCTTCACCTAGAAATCGCTTAGGCTAATTAAAAAATTGAAATCGGCCTTGACTTTTATGCCAAGCAGCTGTTTTTACGTTGAGAAATTCTAAAATATATTTTTTAGTTTAATGAATAATATTTAAATGTTTTATAATCAAACAGCTTGTAATTATTTAGTAATGTGGGACTCTGGTGCCGAAATATGGGATAGGTTGTAATTAAATCCAACCAAAATCAGAATTACCAAGCAAATTTAAATATCATAAAAGGATAAAAGGAGTCGAAGACCAAATTTCGAAATTGGACAATGAACTGCACACTCCATTATAAATGAGATAATATGCTCAAAATGGGTGTGCGGTTCACAAAATTGCAATGTAAAGTAAATAAATAAATAAATAAAATAAATAAAAATTATAACCATTTAAATCAAAAATTTCATAATTCTAGATTTTAGTATAGGAGATTTTGATTTGTAAGCGTCGCGGACTTCCATATAATTTTTTTGATTTTTCCCCCTGAGTGGGATCGCTTTTTTCATTTAGGGCTAAACCTTAATTTATTTCATTGCAGTAAACTTTTGTCAATGTGGTTTTAGAATTTCGTTTTATACTTCTCCAGTTTCCTTTAAAAATATTTGTGATCAACGTTAGTGAACAAGGACGAAAGCATCGAAAGAAACTCAATTCTTCTAGAAAGGTAATTTTGTGGTATCGTGACATTTGGAGTTTTTAGAACTAATAATTAGTCTATGTGAAATTTTAGGTTTATGCCATTTTGTCATTCTAGAAGTTCTGTTATTTCAGAATTCTTGAGATGTTGCTACGTTTCTTTCGAAATTTTTTCCAATTTGCATCTTACCGAAATAGTTTACTATTCAATTTATTAATCATGTTGGTTTTTGAAGAATTCTTTTAAAACCAGACTATGTTCGGCAGAGGTTCAGATATCCTCGCCTCTAAAAATAGTCGAAAAATCTTTAGATGACCCGAAAACGTGCCAATTCTTTAAAACAACTTCGAGCTTTTGCACGTTTTCTTAACTTTTCTTGCTTCGTAATTATAAAGCAAAAATTAAATTATGCGAGAGCTTCATGGACCGTTCCATATTACAAGAAAATTAATGTAAAAACTCCGTAGTGTGGTCGAACAACACTGAAAGAAATTTCACAAAACTTGCGTTCTGAAATTGTATAGTTCTCGAAAATGAACAAAATCTAGAATCTGGAAGTTTTTGAGATAGTGGCCAAGTTTAGTCCAGCATGAACAGATCCTGGAATTTTGTCCTAAGTTTTGGGCCCCTGATCAATACTATTATCCAAATTTTATCGTCATTCTTTTAGAATTGCGGAAAGACGGACTATTGTTAAATTTCAAGATTTCATTTACCGAGTTCCTTTACTTCGGAGATCAATCAATTTATCATTGTAAGGGTCACTTTTAATATTTTATTCCACTGGGATGTTTTATTTAGAGAAAAAAGAATAAAAAATTTCCGCTGGTAATTATATAACAAAATAAATTCTCTTTTGTGATGCTGCTGCCACTTGCGGCGAGTAGCGAAATCTTATACAGCATGTTACGGGACATGATTTTATTTCTTTTATACTTAACAAGAATTATGCTGAAAGTTGAGTAGTTCTACTAACCTTCAGTTTTTTGAACATAAATCTCTAAGGTTGTTGATAATTTTCTTTCATTCTTATAGCGAGTAAAGAGTGTTGGATTTTGCTCTTGGTCAGTTCAATTTAAAGAGGCATTCTATTCGAATATAAAACGCACAAAATCACTTTATTATACATAGCTAAATGAAATTGGATGGCCATCCTCTCAGCAGGTTATCGATTATATGTCTATGAAGTTAGATTAGCACAGCCTCTGGTGGTATTCGCACCCAGTACCGCTGTACGACTTGGGACTTGTATGGTTTCAAGAACTCTTAGTTCCTAGGAGCAAATGTGAATTTTTAGGGTAAACATCAACCATTATGGCAAGTCGATACCAACTGGTTCGGTTTGCGAAACTCATGGTTCTTGGGTACCAATAATAAAAAACTGTCTCAACATACGAACCAACTTAGGATTTTTAGGTTAAGTAACAGCCATTATGGCAAGTCGGCACCAACTGGTTCTGTTTCCAGAACTCATGTTTCCCGGGAACCATTAATAAAAAACAGTCTAATATACTGGGCAATATATTGGCCTATAGCGCTAATCTCAACATAAGGACCGACTTTTAACCAAGAGTTCCGGAAACCGAAACAGTTGGTATCGACTTACCATAATGGTTGCTGTTTACCTTAAAAATCTCAAGTTCCCTTACTCTAGGCTCTTATCTGCATGGGCCAAGTATGATAGATTATAATGTATGGTTCCCAGGAACCACTTGTTCAGGAAACTGAAGCAATCTGTATCGACTTGTAATGATGTCCGCTAATCACAATAAAAATCCCAAGTAGATCCGTTATTGCTGCTATAGGTCTATATCTGTAAGGCATAGTATATTAGAGACAGTTTTTATTAATGGTTCCCAGGAACCATAAGTTCCAGAAACCGAACCAGTTGGTATCGCCATAATGGTTGATGTTTACCCTAAAAATCCCAAGTTTATCCGTATATTGAGATTGGCACTATATAATCGTATTTATATGACCCAAGCATAACAGATTTTAATTTATGGTTCCCATGGACTACGAGTTCCGGAATCCGAACTCGTTGAGATTGTCGCTATAAGGTTAGGGAAATTGTAAAGTTTTAATATTTTTACATTGATTTAGGTGGCACGTATTTGGAAAGTCCAAATTTCGATGACTTTATCACAGAAATCTTTTTGTCGCAGCGCGAGATAACCATGCACTGTAATCGCTCGTGTAGAATGTCCATCGTGGCATGCACTGTGTGGCACGTAGTGCCGTCCTGTTGGATCACATGTCAGTGGTACATATATACTAAACAATTCACAAAAAATTGGCATATGTCATATTAACAACATGGCTGCTATAACCTAACAAATTTCGAGCGACCCTATTGAAAGTCCCTTTATTTTGTAATGTAAGGAGGAGGGGGGATGATGTAGTTTACCATATATAACAAAAATACTAACATACTCTGGCCTGGAATGATAATGCAGTTTTAGTGTTGCCTGATGACATTTTTTTTATTTTTTTGGGATGAAATGGCTTGCAGAACCAGTACAGAGGTATTACTATACCAGATCACTACTGAATAATGAATCGCGTTAGGCTTTATGAGCCCCATAGAGGGCAGACCAACAGTTATTTTCCTTTCTACCTAATTTAAAACGTGATATAACATTAAATATCGATTCTGGCACAAGATATTGAGTCGTATTGGGCTTGTTGATCTGTGTAAAGCAGACAAGCCTTATAAATATTTGTGCAAACGATTTTATTTTGAGTCAAATTCGACGAAAACGGCACGAACTATTTATTTATTAACGGCATTAAATCCTGTATTTAGTGGCTCAGGTTGAATTTAAACCAATGTTAGTTTGAAATCAACAAGGTTGGCTTACTCTGTACGAAGCTCAATTCGATCTTTAAACCTTCATTCACTACATTACGTTTGAAGTCAAATTCGTCGATTCATACCTAAAAGATTGTGCGCTTTACGAGGATCATAAATTCTATTTCAGCCCAATATATGAAGCAATTTTCCACATTAAGGCAGACTAAGTTGGTTAGTGCACCAGTTTAAGGCACTGACATATTCCTTTGATACACTCTCAATCCAATTTAGAATTGACTTAAAAAGTGGTTTTTCAGGCGTTAGAGAATGGATTAATTTAATAATTGTTAAATAGTTTTCAAAAATTGAGGTCACCAATATAAACATAATAAAATAGTTTCAATGAAGCAAATTAACCACACATTATAGCTTTATTCTAATTAGCTTCCGTAACGAAAGGAATTTAAGCAAATAAACCGCAATATATTACTTAACCTTTGAATTTTATTGTTATGTCACAACAAAAAATACCATTCACTAGTCGGTTATATTTGATTGACACGTAATGGTTGCAATATACACCTGCATTTCCGTATCATATATTGCACTTTGTTGTACAAAAAAATTCTTATCGTATACTTCAATGAACTCATATCTGAAACCAGCAATCTCGATAATTCACTCTCACGACATCAATGGGAGAATAAAATTATAGGTCTACCAACCTTTTAAGGTGAAATCGCCGGCTTCAAATCAATTTATTGTTAAAGACGCGAGATTTATTGTTAATCCTTATAATTTTTTGTATTCGCGCAAAAGACGCATGAATAATAAATAAATTCACCTTCACCCACAAAAACAATAAAAATAACAAAAAGTTTACCAAAAGAATTAAATATCCATAAGAAGAAGTAAAATATCGAAAATTGCGCGCGCGTTCGTGATCTTTAAACGGGCACCAACAAAACAATTTTATATAAATTTATTTATTCAAACTAAAGACTTAAAATCGAAGAAATTGCGGTGGAATTTCCATATTTGGAATGTCGACGAGATTATGCTTGTACCATGCTATAAATTGCATAATTTCGCTGGTGTAATACGCGCTTAATTGCAAAATTTACTTTGCATGACTTACAGTCACTTGAGCTTAATTTTATAGTTTTTATTTGCTAATTGTAATCAATTTAATTGCAATTTGCAACGCTCTCACACGATATTTCCAATTCTAGTGTGCTGGCACTCTTCTACAAATAACGACTGTCAAATATGAGGTTAGATAAAACATTAAGCGATGTTGACATCATACCAATGATCGATAACGACTCATTCAAATTTATATTTAAACATAATGAAACGAGATTCAATTAAAATTACGCATTTTATGATTAATCATGTCGCGACAATTTACAAGATCACCCAGTATGATCATTCGTTTAATATTATGACCTTCTAAATGTACGATCACATATGATCACGTACATGTAACACATATTGTAGGTCGAGAGATCATATTTATGAAAATTAAGATGCGCAACGATAAAATGTCGATCGCGATCTTCATCGCAAAATCTGTTCTCATTTAATATACATATCACATATTTGATCACATGGGTTGGTGATCTTTCGTATAATTATGTATACATAAGAAGTTTTGTGATCTTAATTTTCTTTAATTGTTTATTTAAATTAAATTAAAAAAAATTGAAGATCATGCTGTTTGCATTTGGGATAATCGTATGAGATCGATGTTCTGGGTGTACTTGAATATAAAACAAAGTAATTTGTTTGAGGTACAACTGTGCTCGCCGAAGAAATACCAAGATCGTGTGTTTCATAATACGGTTAAGTTAAGATCATTTTTATGTACAGAAGTACATTTCCGTTGAAAAATATTACGTCATGAACTAACAATTCATTTTATATATTGTTTATTTGGTTTAATTGGATTTATTTTGTATTCGGTTGGAGCATAAGTCTTGCTTACGTTTATTTTATGTATTCTATATAAATCAATCAAAATCATAACATCGATGCTTGCGGCTTATAAAAATGGATATTCTATCTTACCTGTTCGTCGTCAGGTTTGTTATCGTTCAAATTTTTGTTGATTTCAAACAAGTTTTTTTTATACACATGTGTAGCGATGCAGATCTCTTGTATTTAGCGTCAATGACCATTTTGATTAGATTTTCATCTCAAATCACACCTGAATCTCATAGCCTATACAAAACATCCTGAGGCACTGTTTACTCGCCCAAACAATGCCCAATTAAATATCGGCGGCAACCACAAATACAAACAAGACGGAACTGAAATAGATGTACATGATTAATAAATTCATAGGGCGGAACGAATTTTATTGATGAACTCAAAAAATTATAAACCGAATTTATAACAACAACAAAAATTATGTAAAGACCTTCGTACATACGAAATAAGATTAAGACGATTTGATCATTCAAAATAAAAAAAAATTTTTAGTCTGTTGTAATTGATCGTGTAATTGATTTAGATAAATATGTTTTGAGTCAATATTTGATTGATTGATTTGATGATCAGTTTTAATTAAGTTGTGTATGTGTGTGTGTATATACAGCGATCGTGCGCGGAATGATGAAGTGTGATCGCACGAGGTTGATTAGTAGTATTCTTGATCGTTATGTTTATTTACTCGTCTACTCTCTAATTAGTCAAAGTACCGTACATATATTTTTGAGCTGAGTTTAATTTTTTGTTATTTATTTAATTTATTTAATCTTTATAATAAAATGTAAAAAAAAAATATATTCTTTAAGTCGTTTGGATATACCGTTAATATCCGTCATTCGATTTAAGAATGGAATTTTTTCATTATGTCTGGCGGATTGTGGCGAATGATCGGTTATTATGTTGGTAACATTAATTAATTTATAGGCATGTAATTGCATAATGTTTTTGTAATTATTATGCTTTATAATTATCGTTCATAAATGATTTAATGGCTTTACCTTTAGTGAAGCATCATAATACGGATGAATATAATTGAGTAATTTGTAGTAAGGCATTATTAAATTGGTTAATTAGGGATTTCCCACCCATTAGTAATTTAACTAGTCTTTACTAAAATTACTATTTATGTTATGGGTTACCATGTGGGCGGTTAGCTGCCCCGTGAATGAGTGACCAGCCCCCCACGAATAAAATATGCATAATTTCGTTGTAGACCACGTTTCGAGTGAATTCTCGGTCATCATGCAGGAACTGACCTTGCTATTGAGATTGTGAAATTTTCACTTTGATGTTGGTGCTCATTGCGAGCACATCAATGGGGACATAATAATGATCGTGGCCGAATACTGAATACCGAACTTTTCCTACCTTGTCATAAATTTGTTCTTGTGATTTGTTCATAACAATGTAAAACGCCGCGGTTGTACTCAGAGATAATACGGGTAGCGTTGGTCTTTTTGAACAGTTACTCAACCATCAATCGAGTTCCGTTACATAAACTCTTTTTAGGGCTCAAATTTCCTAGAAGCATGATAATTGTTCCCTTTTTGAACAAAAGGGTATGAGGAGGCATACCTGATGGTATCAATTCATTTAGAAATTCGACAGTGAAGTTGAGAGCATCTTCGAGATCTTCTGAAATTACCGAATTGGTACTGTAGTAAATCGGGGACTCACCGCGTAATTGGCGAACTATTTCCCGAATCACTGTGTTTGATAATTGTTCATTCCTATGCTCCGCAGGTTTTTCTCAACAGTCATACGAGGAGGAACTTGGATGGGCTCAGGATCGCGAAGAGAAGGAAATTTTAGAAGAGTTCCTTCACTGACTTGAAGAAGCCAATCATTGTGCTCTCACTGATCTTCGCTTCGCATGTTGGCTGACCCTGTTAATTGTCGACTTGATATACCTCTCAATATTGTCACCATCAAAAATTAAAACTTTTCCGCCGAATGGCCAATTATTTTTCATTATCTCACAAAGCAATAGATCGATAAATCTAACACCTTCCTTAGACAGCATTGCGAAATCGACAGCGTGTTGGTTGATGCTCATTGAATGCATTCGCATGAAATCTTTATTGGCTTCTCTTCGGCAACGTTGCTACTTATTTCGAACGTAAACGTAATATAGAGGCAAGTCCGTGTAGAGCAATTGTCGTGCGTCTTCTTCGAAACCATTGAGTTTAAAGAAAGGGCCTAGTTTGGTAGGTTTACTTTGTGTGGGTAAAATTTCATGTTCCTCATTCACTTCCTCAAAATAAATTCGTTGCTGATCGGGTATGAGATCTATCATGCATTTCATACTCACATAAACGCTAGACAGCCACAGGAGGCCTCTCATATCGAAAATTGAGGGAATTTGTTATCTCGTCGAATTTTAGCTGCTGGTTTCCATCTCAAGTTAGATGTGTTTATATGCATTTAATGACTGACAAAGATTTTTCAAAGTTGAAGTTCGCGTTGTACTTTAGCAACAGATCCATTCAATCCAAATACCTCGTATAAATGATCTTTCATCTTGACGGCGTCTAAAGACAGGATAGCCGCTAACATTTGGTATTATTATTTCGTTGAACTCTTTTGAAAATTTTTTTTGCATGCTAGATTTTCCATGCGCGGTGCGTTATGATTTCGGAGAGTTAAGAGTTCGGAGAACGATTTCTAGCATACGCCGATTGGTGTCAGCACTTGAAATTTCGGCACAAACAAAACGACCAATTCTATAAATTTACCCTCTGCTCTGAGCGCAATCAGAATGTGTGCATGAGAAACGCCACGTTTCTGGAACACACAAGCTTAATTTTGAAGAAGATGGCAACCAAGGCTGGCCTATCTGATGCAATTTCGCCAGGCGATAGGGTTTGAATGAAAAATAAATAAATCCAGTGATCTATGTTTAGCGAAAATTGACAAGATAACGCAGTTTTGTTCCCGCATTAATCAGAGATAGGAGAATCACTGGCATCCCAGAAAGAACATTTTGCTACATTTCCTCCTCAACTTGTAGATAGGAGTCGACAAACCACTGTTGAGTTAACTTTCCGGCGTGAGTTATGGGATTAACATTGAACCATAGAAAATGTTTGTTCGGGTTTATTGATTTGCACACTAGGATAAGACACACAGCCAGTTGAGCTGCTTGGTTCACCATACAGATATAGCAGAGCGTACATCATGGGGTCGAGATTAGGGCTGAAGATAACGATTTGTATGAACTGCAGGTGAGCGATAGATGCGAATTCACGTTCAAATGGAGGCTCACCGTCCTCATGAACAAACACCATGACAATTTTGTTAGCAGCCGGATCATTTTAACAACAGTTGTCTGGCGCGATGCTAAACGTATGAAGACTGAACTGACTTGATGTGTAGTAAGATTTACTGTATCTGTTGCAATATTCCCACTTTCCTCAACTGCGCTTATCAGTTTTGATAACTTTACGCAAATCGATTATTTTGTTGATAGAAGTGATCGATCTGTGTTATCAATGACCTATCAATGACCTAATTTTGAACTTTGTAAACTTGAGCTTCCGGGAACCGGGAACATCGACAATGCCAACACCCATGAAGCAAATCAAACTGCATTGTTAATTGATCTGATTTGATCATGGAACTTGCTAACGTGAGGATATTATGAATTACTCATAATTTCTGGATATGCTGCCGTTAATACCAATTAGACTTGGAGTTTATTGGAGTGGTCTTGCGTTATCGATAACGCTGTTCTCTTTCAAATGAATTTTAAAACGAGGAGGTCATATTCACATTTCCGTAAAGTAGACTTGAAACATTCTCTTTTCACTTGATTTTTTGAGAGCGTTACAGACACCATTTGCACCATTAGCAAATTAATTATTCTGGTCAATTTCTAAAATTTTGTAACAAATACGGTAAGTTTTGAGGAGTCGATAAATTTTTGAATCCAATTAAAAATATGTTCCCAAATCACCCTTAATTGCAACCGCTTCGCCTCGTGATTAATTGTAGTTTTGGCAAACTCCCTAAACATAGATGTAGAATATTGAAAACTAGCGGCTTGAGATCACGGGTTATCGCCCTATTAAAATGAATCTTAGACCAATTTAAATGGAACATTTTTCAACGATTACGATGAAGTCTGATGTTAATGAACAAATTTGAATAAGTAAGTAGAAGTAAACGAATCCATTTATCAACCGACGGAAGGAGTCGCTGCTTTTAATACAAGGAAGAATAATTGGTGCGAAATGAATAATACATGTGATTCCTTAGACATAAACTAACACTAGGGTACCATAGCGAGTATTCCGTGGAGTTTCTTGGATAAACTATTTCAAGGTGTTTCGGATAGTTTTGTGTATCGTGTATAAAATCAATTCTGCCTTAGCAGTTCTGCTTCTCTGACTGGCCAATTCGGAAAAGGGTTTGGTTCTTATCCAGTAACCATGAGTAAGTGAATCAGACATATGAATAGATGCATCTGACAGTGTATTAAATTATGTACTCAAGTTATCATAGATTATTGGAGCTTGGATTATTGGGAAAAGTAATTTAATTATTTATGTACTTTCACAAAATAGCGAGGATAACAAAATCGGCATTAAAAGGTTGGCGACTACAAAATTTATCTGGTATCTGCGTATATGACACAATAAACAAGAAGGCTTCACAACAACAGAGGTTCTAAACAACGACTTCATTGTTCTGAAGTGGAGCTTTTATGACCACTAAAATAATCTGTAAATTTACCTTGCTAACTCTGAAAACTCCCTGTAGATGCTGCTCTATAGTAATGTTTAGGGGCAAGCAAAACCTATTGGCTAGGTCTGCGGAACCTGGAACCAATCCAAAAATATTTAGGAAAGCCTTCAACAAAACTAAAAGTATTAGTCAAATTATAGCACTATAAGTACTCTCGCAGAAAGAACCTGAGAATGTGCAAAAGTGACTAAAAAGGTATAAAGAGAACTCCTCATAGATGCACACACAAGAGGCTTCACGCCTTATAAATCAGTTGGATTAGCAGTCAAAGTCTTCTAGTGGTATCTAAGTTGGAAGTGGAAAATTTTACAAAAGTGAACTCTACTTGAAAAGGTGTGTTTTGAAACCGGAGCTGGTACACTAATTTTACCGTTCTAAGATCTGTAGTTAGGTAAGGATAGAGTATATGGTGGCCAGCTCTGCACAAAGTCGCATACAGGAAAATTATATATTAGATGTAAACAATGAGTGTTAATTTCATAAAATTAGTCTGTAAGTAAAGTCCTATCACGGTGTTTAATCTTACGTTTAGGAATTTAACAGAAGAATAGCAATTAAAAGGTGGACGGACATCTTCACTTGTTTAGTGTAGCAAAACAAGTATTGCCAAACTATACTTGGGGCCCTACACTATATGCAAATTCTCCTAAGACGGTAATCAGGGCCTAAACAATTTTTAAACTTGAACGCCAATTTTTTTATTTGAAAGATTCATATATCGCTTTGGTACTTGGTTGTCTCTAATAATAATAATTAAAAAAATTATATTGTTGCGGTTTGTGTGCTACAAAAAATTGTGTAATGTTCGACAAATGTTCTCCGTAGCACACATAGCCATTTCTTGAAAATGATATTTTGGTTTATTTTGGGTGATACTAAGAGATTTAAACGTTTAATTTCGCTAAACTAATGAGATTTTAAGTTTTTAAAGAATATTAGTCTTTAAAGAATTCACAATCTCATTGATTCGAAGCCAAATTTCGAAACCTCTTAGGATACTCAGTATTTAGGTCGCCATTGAATATAACAAAATATCCTACGGTTTATAATAGAACGCACCATAGAAATATAATAACTCATTTTCATTTAGCATAACCAAACTTCTTAACATTGGTAACCACTTGCGTTAGAACACTAGGCCCACCCTGTAAACCAAATTTGACAATAATCGATTGAGAACTAACTGCATTTAATGAGCGAGAACAAATTGCAGAAACGCGTAGTTTTATTTAAACTAGAAAAATTAAAAAAAGTTAAAAAAATTGAACATGACTCATTGAGAAATTGTCAAGTCAGGGTGGGCTAGTTCTAGAACTTCTACAAAATTTTGGTTATTTATACTAATCCAACCAAAACAAAAAATTCATCGATAATCTTTTAAGAGAAGTCCAAGTTTCAATCAGCAATTCCAGTTTTAGAATTTGGTTGCAAAGTTTCATTCAAGTACTTCATCCAAAATTCATATTGTAATCCCAATCCTGCCCGACACACTGCGACATACTCGTTCAAATTCGTGTTGAATTCAAAAGTTCGACATCCGGCCGAAATTCACTGGGATCTCCCAACTTGTGGAAAAAGCTTAAGCATGAAGTGATTTTGGATGCTGATTTTAGAAAACTGATCTCGACCGGTATTGTTGCGAAATAACTTTAAAATCTTTTAGTTCATTATCATTTTTCTTGTAAATGATATACTTTCCAAAATAAGAAAGTTCATATGAAAACTGCCACTTCCGGTGACCCGAATCAGACCAAAAATCACTGGGATCTTCCAATTTATGAAAAAGCTTATTTTTAGGTTTCACAACCATTAGACAAATCGCCTGGGCTATAGAGAAGACACAGACATTCTGGACACACATAGGCACGCACAGACACGCATACACAGCTGTGGTTGCTTTAAAAAAATATTGTAGATTAAATTTCAAACAAAATTAGTTCAGATCGTATTTTAAATTTTACCGGAAGTGACGAGTTTTGATAAAAAAAACTTTATTTCACCTAAATTCGGCAGCTCTACAGACCAGAATGAAAACTTCATACTAAAGCGTTTTCCATAAATTTGGAGATCCATGCGAAATGTGGTGGAAATCTGTTTACCAGAAGTAGCAGCTTCCGTAGGAGCTTTTTCAATTTTAATTATGAAAATTAAATTTTCAACAAAGGTTGACCTTGCTGATTTTTTGAAATAAAGGCAGGAACAATCATTTTTACCGACCAAATGGCATAGTGGTTAAAGCTTTGGCGTTTGGTTCGGGAGGTACCGGGTTCGAATCCCGGTAGGGGCAGGATGCAACGGGAATTTTCACTAACAAATTACGATTTGTGGTGAAAAGGAACACATCTATGACCCCCTGTCGGAGTGCAAAACTCATGAGCCGACCCATATTCCATGCCAGTATAGGCTGGCATGGAGCTATGCAATGTACAGATGGTAATAAAATCAGACCTATATCCGTACGTCCTCGAATTGGCCGATACAGGCGTAAAAGTAAGGACGTAAATAAGCAAACCGCGAAAGAGTTGGAAGAGCCCTGGCCCCAGAACAAATAGCAGAGATAAAAAAAAATAAAAAATCATTTTTGTTTATACAAAACAATTTTTATCACAAATCCGGGAGGCCCCATTTTTAACTTTAGAAATTAATTGTGGTGTATACGAGATCTTTGTACATTTATCGTAAAATAAAGTCGGGGGTGTTGATTACAACAATTATACCCCTCCATTTTTTGAATATTAGCTTATTGAGGTATACTTGTCTCTGTGGTTATTTTCTCGGTTATAATTGTTGTTGTTATAATTGATTATAGTCGTCTTTCGAGACTCAGTCCTAACTTCACGTTTGGTTGTCCATCTAACTATTTTCTTCTATATGTTGAAATTAATTCAATTACTCGCTATGCCATCTTCCCCAGAGATCTTGTTTAATTTTTTCTGCCAACTTCCATTGTGTTCTTTTGTGAATGTTTGTCTCTTCCGATGTACCAATGTATTTATGAGGAATTGATCGTAACGGTACGCCGATTGAGAAGGGTCGAGAAATTAAAAATGGCATATGTGGGATCGGTGGTTTGTAGTCGGAATTGTGTTGCATTTAAACAAGCCTCCACTAGTGAAGTAACCGTCGATAATTTTTTAAAAGTCAGAGTTACTTCTCCAACGACCTTTATTAAGCATCTTTAAACTGACTTTCTACTGCAGCTTCACAAGATCCTCCAAAATGGGGTGAAGCCGGCGGTCCAAAAACCCATGTTGTTTCATCATTTGCCAATAATGAACAATTTCCTTTATTTGATTTACGAATGAGTGAATCTTTTATAACGGGTGATTTTTTAAGAGCTTGAGAACTTTTTTTTAAAAAAAAACGCATAAAATTTGCAAAATCTCATCGGTTCTTTATTTGAAACGTTAGATTGGTCCATGACATTTACTTTTTGAAGATAATTTCATTTAAATGTTGACCGCGGCTGCGTCTTAGGTGGTCCATTCGGAAAGTCCAATTTTGGGCAACTTTTTCGAGCATTTCGGCCGGAATAGCCCGAATTTCTTCGGAAATGTTGTCTTCCAAAACTGGAATAGTTGCTGGCTTATTTCTGTAGACTTTAGACTTGACGTAGCCCCACAAAAAATAGTCTAAAGGCGTCAAATCGCATGATCTTGGTGCCCAACTTACCGGGCCATTTCTTGAGATGAATTGTTCTCCGAAGTTTTCCCTCAAAATGGCCATAGAATCGCGAGCTGTGTGGCATGTAGCGCCATCTTGTTGAAACCACATGTCAACTAAGTTCAGTTCTTCCATTTTTGGCAACAAAAAGTTTGTTAGCATCGAACGATAGCGATCGCCATTCACCGTAACGTTGCGTCCAACAGCATCTTTGAAAAAATACGGTCCAATGATTCCACCAGCGTACAAACCACACCAAACAGTGCATTTTTCGGGATGCATGGGCAGTTCTTGAACGGCTTCTGGTTGCTCTTCACTCCAAATGCGGCAATTTTGCTTATTTACGTAGCCATTCAACCAGAAATGAGCCTCATCGCTGAACAAAATTTGTCGATAAAAAAGCGGATTTTCTGCCAACTTTTCTAGGGCCCATTCACTGAAAATTCGACGTTGTGGCAGATCGTTCGGCTTCAGTTCTTGCAGGAGCTGTATTTTATACGGTTTTACACCAAGATCTTTGCGTAAAATCTTCCATGTCGTCGAATAACACAAACCCAATTGCTGCGAACGGCGACGAATCGACATTTCACGGTCTTCAGCAACACTCTCAGAAACAGACGCAATATTCTCTTCTGTACGCACTGTACGCATTCGTGTGGTTGGTTTAATGTCCAATAAAGTAAACTGAGTGCGAAACTTGGTCACAATCGCATTAATTGTTTGCTCACTTGGTCGATTATGTAGACCATAAATCGGACGTAAATCGCGAAACACTTTTCGAACCGAACACTGATTTTTGTAATATAATTCAATTATTTGCAAGCGTTGCTCGTTAGTAAGTCTATTCATTATGAAATGTCAAAGCATACTGAGCATCTTTCTCTTTGACACCTTGTCTGAAATCCCGCGTGATCTGTCAAATACTAATGCATGAAAATCCTAACCACAAAAAAATCACCCTTTATGTTGCGATAAATGCTTAAGTGGTTCTTTTATATGCTGGATAAATTAAATTTGAGCCGCTGTGGCCAATAGTTTACAGTTGATCTCTCGAGTTGGTTCACTAAACGTGTTGTTATTTTATACCTTTCCTTGAAGGTGATTATTGGAATGCAATAGACTGTTGGAGTCCATCCTTCTTGACACGCTAAAAGTCGTATTGAATAGGGACAAGGATAGTGTTTGTCCTTGAAGTGCATATTGCTTTAATAACAATAAAGAAAGATGCTCATTTCAAAGGATCACCATGGAAATACGAAATTTAAATCCGTTTTAGTTTCACATCGGATTTGTTTTCCGAATTTATAGATTTTTGTTTATTCAGCACCTTGGAAAATCTAAATCTCATTTGTCCGTAGTTGTTGATTAATTCTGAGTAGTAATCTTAGATGAAGTAGCTTGATTTGCCTTCTTCCTCTAGGGTTCTCCATGTACCTGCTCAATTTGTATTATCCTTGTATCGAATTGGTGCAGCTGGTGTTGAAGCTTATCGTGGCTGCCTTCAATCTCTATTGGTTAGCATCTGCGATAAATTTATAGCGCAAACGCATTTTAACGTGTTGTGCCTTGAATTTTCGTGCTTGCTCCGAATTTCCTATATTATCTTGGTCGAGAATGCTTTTTCTCATATAGATGTATCACAAATGCTCCGAGCCTTATTGTTGTTGATTGGTGCTTTTGACTTTTTGATTGTTGGGTTGTTAAATTGTTGGCCGTTCCGTCCTGGCATAAGTGTTGTAACGGCTTTTAATTCAGTTTGGTTGGCGTAGAATTGATTTGCTCATTCCAATTTTATCAATTTTGTTGTCATCGAATAGATCAGCTTTCACTGTCTCACAGACGTTCCAATATAATACTGTGGGAAAAAAATAGTAAGACTTTGTTCATAATTTTAAAATTCTTTATTTATTTCTCCACATCTATTTCGTCCCCCTCAATATAATCCCCCCCCCCCCCCGGCCTCAATACACTTGTGCCAACGTTCTTTCCAATCCTCGAAACAGTTGTTAAAGTCAATTTCCGGAATAGCCTCCAATGCGCGTAGCGATTCACGTTTAATGTCTTCAATTGACTCAAAACGGATTACCCGGAGCAGTATGGGTGGAATTGTTGGCGAAAAAATTACGTAAAACCAATGCAGTATGAGAAGGTGCATTATCGTGGTGCAAAAACCAAGAGTTGTCGACCCATAATTTCGGCCTCTTTTTACGAATAGGTTCACGCAAACTACGCATAACACTTAAATAGTATTCCTTGTTGACAGTTTGGCCGGTCGGAAGGAATTCGGAGTGCACCACACCTCGATAATTGAAGAAAACTGTCAACATCTTGATTTTTGGCTTCCTTTGAAGTGGTTTTTTCGGCTTCGGCTCACCTTTGGCACGATATTCGGTCGATTGATCGTCTGTTTCCGGGTCGTAAGCATAGATCCAAGACTCATCGCCAGTTATAATACATTTCATAACATCCTGGTAGTCGGAAAGCATTGTGTCATAGACGTCAACCAATCGTGCTTTCACTTTTCTTAGGCCCAAATGATCTTTCAAAATGGTTTTCACTGATCCTTCCGATATTTCAACGATGCCAGTAAGGTCTCTGACTGTTAATCGTCGATTCTCGAGCACCAATTCTTTGATTTTATTAACGTGTTGATCATCAGTTGATGTTGATGGCCGTCCTAGACGTGGTTCGTCGTCAACAGGTTCTCGACCCTCTTTGAACATTTTGTACCAATCAAAAACACTTGCTCGTGACATACAATTATCACCGAAGATCTTTTGCAACATTTTGAACGTTTCGGCACCACAAAATTGATTCCGCACACAAAATTTAATGGAACTTCTTTGTTGAATAATTTCACTCATTGTAAAAATCGCCGAATGCACTTTTTGTACTTCAGAAAGACAAGCGTATACTAAACACTAATGATTATTTTGATATGACATTTGACACAGATGTCACTGACAGTCATACCAATACAGAAAAAAAAATATTTCGACGAATGGTTTTCCGCGCGAAATTTAAATTAAAATGTCTTACCACTTTTTGCCCACAGTAGAATTGTGCTTCATTAATTGATTGTTCTCAATACCCCTGGATGCACAATCCGTGGGATTGTCGGATGATTTGAATGATTTTTCTGAATCCCTGAGATTTAATTTATCAACAAATGCCGAAATAAAAGTAAGATTAAATTTTTGTCGCCCTTCATATAGGGTTTTCCAATAGGTTTCATTTTTAATAGCCTGCTATTTGGGCAGTTGTCTTTTTTGAAGCTGTCATCTTTTGATATTTGACAAGTAAAAACTACGCCATTACTCAAAATGGTACGATACACGCTTCAACAACGCACTGAAAATGTTAAAATTCACTACAAAAATGCTGAAAATTTTACAGTCACAGTTCGCAAAACTAAAGCACTTTTTGGGTCATCGTAAAGCACATTCTCGGCCGGAAATAGTGAAACTGGTGGAAAAATTTGAGCTGTTGGGACAAGTTAGTGATGTGAAGAATCGAAACCGTGTGCGTCGCTCAAGAACAACTGAGAATATAGCTGCTGTAGCCCGTAGTGTTGACGAAAACCCAGGTTTGTCGATTCCTCGTCGATCATTGGAATTAGACATTCCACAAACGACATTACACCGTATTTTGCATAAAGACTTAGGTCTTAAGGCTTTTAAAGTTCAATTAACACAAGAACTCGAGCCGGGGTCGATCACCATAAAATCACCGAAAAACCATCTTCAGTGATGAGGCCCATTTGCATCTTGGAGGCTACGTTAATAAGCAGAATTGTCGCATTTGGGGATCAGAAAATCCAAGAATGATTGTTGAAAAGCCTCTCCATCCTCAACGTGTCACTGTTTGGTGCGGTTTTTAGTTGGCGGTGTGATTGGACCTTACTTATTCGAAAATGAGGCTGATTCAACTGTTACGGTGAATGGATTGCGCTACCGAGCTATGATTAATGATTTTTTATTGACGGAGTTGGAAGATATATATGTGGACGACGTTTATTTTCAACAAGACGCGGAGTGACACGCGGGGTGACCACAATTAGCCACCGAGATCTTGTGATTTAACATCTTTAGACTTTTTTCTTTAAAGCCACGTGAAAGATAAGGTCTATGCCAATGCTCCACAATCGATTCAAGACCTTAAAGATGGAATTCATATCGAGGACATACAGCCGCAAATGTGCGAATTGGTCATGGAAAATTTAATGAAAAGGATATGGTGCTGCAAGCGTAGCCCTGGAAAACCCTTTATATGACAATATCTTATGCGTTCATGATCGAGTACAAAACACAACCTCTTGGAGCTACCAAGAGATTCATTTACCAGAACGACGCTTGTCACTACTAAGGGAAATTTCGAGGAGATATCGGAATTGTATGGTAGGGTACTTCAATCATGAACATCTAAATGAAATCAATGAACATCAGCACAAAGAATATTGCATACCTCATCATGCAGTCGTCAAAACAACGAGAGAAATATCGAATATAATTTGCAACAATTTGATGTCATTTCGAATCATACGAATCATACGAATTTCAAATTTTTTATAATAGTTCTGACATTAACGTAATTTCTCGTTGAGACGCAAAAAACCCTTTACGAACTGTCGACTAAAAATAAAGTTTTAATACATAGCCACAGAGTATCACAGTCAACCAAAGTAGAAATATACTATAGAAGGGTACACAGCAACCAGACACGAATTCTTTGATGTCTCTTTGTTTCATCAACCCGGTATCCAGAACTGTCTAAATAAGATTTCTTCTTTAAGCCATTACTCAACGTTCAAAATAAATAATTTCAGTTTGTTACGATTACATGATCGTAACAAGCGCTGTTTGATTAATTTTATTCCCCTCGGTTTGCGTCCTCGCTTTCGAAGTTGTGTAGTGTTTGTACATGTCGTGGTGATGGCGCGAGGGTGAGTGAGATGATGGGAGAGAGAGCGATGTACATCGAGTGGTGTGTAAAGCAAAACATTCCATAAGAATGTTTTTCTTATATGCCTCTCGTTTACATCAATGCGAATTGATGTAAACGAGAGACAGAGAAGAAAGACAATTCTTCTGGAATGTTCTGCGCGTCGTTTGTGTGGCATTCGAGTTTTGATTTTTTGATTATACAGTCGAGTTTTGTAATTTGATTAGAGTTTTGATTTTTATTTTGTATGTGGTTTTGCTTTTTAAAAAAATACGATTAATTATAAAAAGTGAATTTTATATTTCAATGTATAAAACTGATTAATCAAATATTTGAATAAATAATGAATTAAAATACAAAACTTAAAGCTTTAATACTATTTATGAAGGGAAAAATTAACAAATGACAAGTCTTCATTTCGTGTGTTGAAAATTGAGAATCATAAATTTTGTTGGATAAAAAATTCATCCATTTTCGTACATTATCAACGGGTGCCGCTTATTTCAACGGGTACCGCATATTTAAACGGGTGCTACGTTGTTAAGCGGGTGCCGTATATTTTCACGGGTACCACGTATATTTCATCGGGTGCCGTACATTGTTTAACGGGTGCCACATATTTCATCGGGTGCCGTATATTTCAACGGGTGCCACATATATTTTCATCGGTTGCCGTATATTTCATCGGGTGCCGTATATTTCAACGGGTGCCGTATATTTCAACGGGTGCCGCATATTTTCAACGGGTGCCGTACAAGGTCAACGGGCGGCCAACCGGCTGTTTTGGTTTTGGTATCGGGGAGAGGCCCCGCAACGGCATTTTTTTTTTGTAAGGTACAATTTTTATTTATATTTTTTAAATTTTATTTTTTTTTTGATTTTATTTTTTTTGATTTTTTTAATTTTATTAATTCTTGTATATTTTTGTAATCGAGCGCCGCATAACGGTCGCGCGCTCGATGTGCATTGTTGCTCTCTCTCTCTTTCTCGTCTCTCTCTCTCGTTCTCCCTTTCTGATGTTTTCTTGTTTTTCCCTTTAAAAATAAAATGAATTGTTAAATTTTTTCGGTGTGGTATGATGGGAGCGGAAACTCCCTCTGTGTCGGCGTAGTGTTTGCGGTCCCTTGATGCTCGCATCCGATTCCGTAACCAGGGCTTGTCCCCGTTTGAATGCGGATGGATGCGCGCACCAAGGCACCGCTCTCGGTTTATAATTTCGTTGTGTTCGTTCCTCAGGTTCCGGCCGACGAATTTTGGCGGAACTCGGTTTTGATTATTTGCGTTCCCCCTACAATTCTGTATGATCACGGTGTAAGCCAGGAGCCCTGCATGCCTCAAACCCCACGACCTTCGCACTTCTCCGCTGAGAACGTAGCCGGCAAAAATCACCGTGGAGGCCTCTGCAGGTGCTTAGTGATATCTGCAGGTTGGCAGTAGCCAGCCTGTAACAGTGGCGCCCAAATGAATTTTCGCGAATTTTTAAATTTTTTGATTTTTTAGATTTGTACCTTCACTCTCTTTGGCGTGCGCGTCCAGTGTCGAAACCAGTGCTTCGCACTGTTTGAATTCGCATGGACACGCACACCAAAGCCAGTCGATGTGCGAATTTTTAAATTTTTGATTTTTTTTATGATTTGTAGCTTCACTCCCTTTGGCGTGCGCGTCCAGTGTCGAAACCAGTGCTTCGCACTGTTTGAATTCGCATGGACACGCACACCAAAGCCAGTCTCCCGGTTGGCATTCCCCATCTGCGATCGCAACCAGCACGGGCTGTTTGATTGCGCGTAGATGGGGGTGTCATACCCCTATTCTTTGGACATCCGACTTACGAGCTCTTTCCCATTTCCACTATGTTGTGTCCGATTGTGGTGGAGCTCGGATGTCATTTGTCCAGGGTTTAGCTTAGCTTCATTTCTTCTTTTCCCCGAAATTTCTCGACCGAAATTTGAGGAACGGAACACCTTATTATTATATTATTATTATTTTTTCTATTTTTTTTATTATTTAGCCGACACGGAGTGGGATTTCCACTCTCATCATACCATCCTTTTCGTATTTTTGATTTACATTTATATTTGATATGTTTATTTGATTTTTTTTTGATATTTGGATATTTTTGGTTGATTTTTATTAAATTTTGTATTATTTTTGGGTTATATTGGAACCCCGCGTACGGTTAGTACTTCATTTTATATATTTTTTTTTGCATTTTTATTATTATTCTGCCTGCATACCGCTGGGTGTGCTGGTAGTTTTGGTTTTTTCTTTTTATTTTTGTGTATCGTTTTGTAAATTTTAACGAGCCCCTCCAAATTAGGTTCTCATTGAAAAGCGCCACTTTGGAGGGTATCTCGTCTTCTCCGTCGTTAAACCATCGTGGGAGTACGGGCCCCACGGTACTAGTGGACCACGGCTTCACCGTCCCTAGTATCAAATCTACAAGGTAACCATTCCTTCTTTTCTTTTCTTATTATTTGATTTTCTTTGCGCTTTGCTTTACTATTTAGTTGTACAATTTCACTATCGGCGTACCATTGGGTGTGTTGGTAGTTTACTTTTCGGGATTATTATTAATATTTTTCATTATTTTTCGCGTATTAAAATGGTTTTCAACGAGACCCTCCAAAATAGGTCCTCGTCGAAACATGCCATTTTCGATGGTATCTCAATTACAAGGTAACCATCCCTTTATTATTATTGCAATTATTTTTATCATTTGTATTTTATTTTTTTTGTTGTTATTTAATTATAGTGTGTGTGGAATTATTCCAATTTACTTTATTTGGGACCTTCAGTCTCCTCTAAAGTCATTTTAAATTCAAATTTTTGTATATTTAATAACTTAATAAAGACTACGTCATTGTTTCTTGCCGAATAAATCGAGCGAGTTTATCCCTCTATCCTTTCATCCTTAAAAATGTACTTAACATCATTCGAGCAAGACGATTTGGAGCGAGGCTCTATAGACGGACCATCATTAGCTGAAAGTGGACTAAACTACACTGGATCTCCCTCGGACAACTCCATCGACATGTTCCTGTTTCAGGTAGACACCATCGCTTCGTCTCGCGGATTGTCCGACCAAACCTTGTTATTCGAGCTACATACCATCCTGGAAGATATCGCCTTGCAGTGGTATTGGACATTCCGCAAACATAATCCGAACGCTACCTGGACAGATCTACGAAGCGGTATCATCGAGCGTTTTAAAGACCGTCGCACCAATTACGAAATCCGGCGAACCGTCGAGGCACGCAAACAACGACCCAACGAAAGTTTCCTAGATTTTGTCGATCAAGTGTGGAGTCTAACGCTACAATGTCGTACACCGTATTCGGACGAGGAGCTCATCGAAATTTTAATGACGAACATGAAGCCAGAATTACAGTTTCATCTCACCGATCGTCGGTTTAGCACCATAAATGAGCTGATCAAAAGTTGCTCTGCTTGGGAGGAGGCTTTCAGGCGGATCAAAGCTACGGCGGACCCTGCAATCCATTCACGACGCGTGATCAATGAGTCATCAGGCAGTCCGTATGATGATGTTGGAGCATATGACTCTCATGAGAATTATCTCTTGACTGATGTTCTACCCGATAACTCAGTATCCGCGATTCAAACGGGGAGCAGGTATCCGTTGGCAGCGGCGAGACGTTCTGGCGGACAAGTCCCAGCAGACAGTTCAGGATTAGTGTACAAGCAGCATTCAAGTTATGGTAAAAATATGGTCTGCTTTAATTGTTCGGATATGGGTCACACGTTCATGGATTGTCAATTGGCTCCCGCTGGATTGTTCTGCTATCGATGTGGGTTAAGAGGTACGATTTCTGCGCGATGTCGACGTTGTGCTGAAGAACGAAACACGCCATCAAGATTGTCGGAAAACCAGAACAGTGGTTCTTGGAGGACTGGGCCACGAGAATCACCACAACCACAACTGCCACCCAGACTGATGCCGCAACGGACAAGTCCACTCAAACCGATTCAGGAGGACGCAGCGAGCAATACGGACGCGGAACTCCGCTCCCCGTCGAATCCGATGAAGAAGTAAACTCGTCTGGCAGTAATGATTCCTTTCCCGATCTTTTTTCCCTACCAAATTCCCCTTCCCATCCTGTCGCTCTAAAGTTTTTCTATAATTCTCCGTCGTTAGCTAAGTTAGATCGCTTAAAACGTTCCAAGAAATATTGGAACCACCGCGCTGCAATGAGAAATGACGTGATTTCCTCCGTTTTGTTCTCCGAGGGTAGTGACACTCGGCCTTACGCCCAGGTCTTTATCAATAAGATCCCGTTTAAGGGTCTTCTCGACAGCGGGGCGAGTGTCAGTGTTCTCGGGAATGGATCGGAGAAAATCTTGTCCCATCCCTTCGTAGAGTTTCATAATTTTCCATCCACGATAACTACCGCGAGTGGTCAAGTCCAACGAGTATTTGGTTACATACGAGCTAACGTCGAGTTTAATGGAATTACCCAAACCATGAATTTTCATGTTGTCCCTTCATTAGAACAACCGCTTTATTTGGGTATCGATTTTTGGAATCGTTTTGGAATTTCCCCAAAAATCTCCGCGTTAAATAATTCGGACGAATTAGGTGAAACTACCAACACACCCAAATTTCATATTTTAACCTCTAATGATCGTCGTAAATTGGATCTTATCCGCGAATATTTCCCGAGCAGCGATATATTAGGTTTGGGCCGCACATCCCTCATCACTCATATGATCGATGTCGGTTCCGCAAAACCAGTCAAACAACGTTTTTATTCCGTGTCCCCAGCTATCCAGAAACTTATGTATGCCGAGTTGGATAGGATGTTGTCTTTGGGGGTCATCGAGGAGTCACAAAGTTCCTGGTGTTCACCGGTCACGTTGGTGCGTAAGGCCAATGGCAAAGTCCGTTTGTGTTTAGATGCTAGAGAACTAAACAAGGCCACCGTCAAGGATGCGTATCCGCTGCCAATAATCAACGGATTGTTGGGTCGTTTGGGACACACCCGATTCATTTCGGCGATTGATTTGAAGGATGCTTTTTGGCAGATCCCACTCGATCCAGCATCCCGCGATAAAACAGCGTTTACGGTTCCTGGACGGCCTTTGTATCAGTTCAAGGTGATGCCGTTTGGCTTGTGCAACGCACCACAGACGCTTTGTCGCTTAATGCACCGCGTGATCCCGTACCAGCTACACGATAAGGTCTTTGTGTACCTCGATGACCTTCTGGTCACATCCTCCACTCTGGCCGAACACTTCGAGTTGCTACAGCAGGTTGCTGGATATCTGAAGGATGCCGGTCTAACAATCAATTTGACCAAAAGTAAGTTTGTGTTGAAAGAAGTCGACTATTTAGGTTATATTGTGGGTGATGGTTGCCTCCGTACAAACCCAGATAAATGTAAAGCTATTCTGGAGTACCCTATTCCGAAAACGACGAAACAGATTAGACGTTTTCTGGGGATGTGCGGATGGTACCGTCGCTTCATTCCAAATTTTGCCTCTTTAGCTTCTTCTCTCACCGATCTTACTGGTAAAAACACTAAAGTATGTTGGTCTGCAGCTGCTGATTCTTCTTTTAACGCTCTCAAAACCGCCTTGTCAACTGCCCCAGTTTTGACGCATCCTGATTATACAAAACCCTTTTTTATTCAGTGTGATGCCAGTGCCGTTGGGGTCGGTAGTGTCTTATTTCAGGTGGACGCCGAGGGGGTGGAGCGGCCCATTGAGTTTTATTCACATAAGCTCAATGCGGCGCAGCGAAACTACTCGGTGACCGAGCTGGAATGCTACGCTGCCGTCCTCAGCGTGCGAAAATTTCGTCCCTACGTGGAAGGCTATCCGTTCGTCATTTACACTGACCATTCCAGTTTACGCTGGCTAATGAGTCAAAAGGATCTATCCGGACGTTTGGCGAGATGGAGTCTTAAACTCCAAGCGCTGGATTTTCAGATTGGATACCGAAAAGGTTCAGTTAACATTGTACCAGATGCGTTGTCTCGAGCTTTTCCGGATGAATCCGCTCCTTGTGCGGATGAGTCTGGGAGTAAGAGCACGCCTGATCCTGGTGCCCAATTTGAGGATCCAGCCTTGCCGAGTAAAAACATCGACTCTTCTGTGAATGCGTTAATACCTTCTTTCGTCCCCATTTTGCACGTTGATCAAAACTCGGTTGCGTTCCAAGATCCAGATTACGTCGATCAAATCGCGAAAATTCGTACGTTAAAAGATTGTTCGCACAATTATAAAATCCAGGATGATAAACTGTTAATATCCCCTTCGTTTGGTTTTAAATATATGGATACCGATTTGTCGAATTGGAAACTTGTTATTCCGAATTCATTAACTCAATCGCTTATCGAACAGGCACATGTACCTCCCACTTCAGCACATTTAGGCGGCAGCAAAACCCTCGAGCGCCTTCAGCGTCAATTTTTCTGGCCTCAGATGGCAAAACAAGTTAAACAATACGTTGCTAGCTGCACTAAATGTAAAATGAACAAAGCTGTTAATTTCTCCACACAACCAGCCATGGGATCTCAGGTCACGTCCACTCGCCCGTTTCAAAAATTGTATGTAGATTTTTTAGGTCCGTATCCACGTTCCAAACTCGGTAATACCTGCATCGTTATCGTCTTGGATCATTACTCGAAATTTGTCGTTGTAAAACCTCTACGGGAAGCGTCTGCTCTTTTGCTGTGTCGATTCTTGGAAAATGAAATATTTCTGTTGTTCTCGGTTCCCGAAATAATTACGTCTGACAATGGGAAGCAATTTACATCCAATTTGTTTAAGGATTTGTTGGCTAAATACGGTGTGTCACATATACGTACGCCGGTGTATTCGCCTCAAAGCAACGCATCCGAGCGTGTTAACCGAACTCTGATTGCCAGCATACGATCATATTTGAGCGATCACGACCATAATCAGTGGGACAAAAATTTGCAAGAAATTGCAGCCGCGTTACGAAATGCAGTACACGATACGTTACATTATTCCCCTCACTATGTCGTGTTCGGTCAACATATGTCGCTACACGGTTCGGATTACGCGTTAAGAAGATTACTCGATGAACATGATCCCAGCGAAGTCCAGATATGGGCTAAGCCAGATCGAGTCAATCTTCTCAAAGATCGTATACTTCACTATTTACGCGTAGCACACGAAAAGGGAGCTCAATATTACAATTTACGTAGTAATAAGCGTTCTTTTCGAATTGGACAACCCGTTTTCATACGATCTTTTGCTTTGAGCGATGCAACGAACAAATTTGCCGCTAAATTGGCTAGCAAATTCAAACCCGCGGTAATTACCAGTAAAATCGGACAAGTGGCGTACACCGTCGAAGATTTGAACGGAAAAGTATTAGGTACTTATCACGTCAAAGACATCCGTGTTTAATCGTTTCTCCCTCTATCTTTGTCTTCGTGTTGTTTGTTTTAGGCCCGGCTTATGAGACATCTCAGGGTGTGGGACGTTCCCACGTTTGTTACGATTACATGATCGTAACAAGCGCTGTTTGATTAATTTTATTCCCCTCGGTTTGCGTCCTCGCTTTCGAAGTTGTGTAGTGTTTGTACATGTCGTGGTGATGGCGCGAGGGTGAGTGAGATGATGGGAGAGAGAGCGATGTACATCGAGTGGTGTGTAAAGCAAAACATTCCATAAGAATGTTTTTCTTATATGCCTCTCGTTTACATCAATGCGAATTGATGTAAACGAGAGACAGAGAAGAAAGACAATTCTTCTGGAATGTTCTGCGCGTCGTTTGTGTGGCATTCGAGTTTTGATTTTTTGATTATACAGTCGAGTTTTGTAATTTGATTAGAGTTTTGATTTTTATTTTGTATGTGGTTTTGCTTTTTAAAAAAATACGATTAATTATAAAAAGTGAATTTTATATTTCAATGTATAAAACTGATTAATCAAATATTTGAATAAATAATGAATTAAAATACAAAACTTAAAGCTTTAATACTATTTATGAAGGGAAAAATTAACAAATGACAAGTCTTCATTTCGTGTGTTGAAAATTGAGAATCATAAATTTTGTTGGATAAAAAATTCATCCATTTTCGTACATTATCAACGGGTGCCGCTTATTTCAACGGGTACCGCATATTTAAACGGGTGCTACGTTGTTAAGCGGGTGCCGTATATTTTCACGGGTACCACGTATATTTCATCGGGTGCCGTACATTGTTTAACGGGTGCCACATATTTCATCGGGTGCCGTATATTTCAACGGGTGCCACATATATTTTCATCGGTTGCCGTATATTTCATCGGGTGCCGTATATTTCAACGGGTGCCGTATATTTCAACGGGTGCCGCATATTTTCAACGGGTGCCGTACAAGGTCAACGGGCGGCCAACCGGCTGTTTTGGTTTTGGTATCGGGGAGAGGCCCCGCAACGGCATTTTTTTTTTGTAAGGTACAATTTTTATTTATATTTTTTAAATTTTATTTTTTTTTTGATTTTATTTTTTTTGATTTTTTTAATTTTATTAATTCTTGTATATTTTTGTAATCGAGCGCCGCATAACGGTCGCGCGCTCGATGTGCATTGTTGCTCTCTCTCTCTTTCTCGTCTCTCTCTCTCGTTCTCCCTTTCTGATGTTTTCTTGTTTTTCCCTTTAAAAATAAAATGAATTGTTAAATTTTTTCGGTGTGGTATGATGGGAGCGGAAACTCCCTCTGTGTCGGCGTAGTGTTTGCGGTCCCTTGATGCTCGCATCCGATTCCGTAACCAGGGCTTGTCCCCGTTTGAATGCGGATGGATGCGCGCACCAAGGCACCGCTCTCGGTTTATAATTTCGTTGTGTTCGTTCCTCAGGTTCCGGCCGACGAATTTTGGCGGAACTCGGTTTTGATTATTTGCGTTCCCCCTACAATTCTGTATGATCACGGTGTAAGCCAGGAGCCCTGCATGCCTCAAACCCCACGACCTTCGCACTTCTCCGCTGAGAACGTAGCCGGCAAAAATCACCGTGGAGGCCTCTGCAGGTGCTTAGTGATATCTGCAGGTTGGCAGTAGCCAGCCTGTAACAAGTTGATCATTAATTTAAACAAATTGCTGGCTGAGCTTTATATTAAGACTTAGACTGTGATTTTATATTAAGTCCGGATCACCACTCGAATCGAGTCATCTCCCAATTGGAAAAATTAATAACATTAATTAAAAAATTATACGGACCATATGATTACGAAAACTCATTGACCTCAAAAAATTTAACAGCGGGTTCATTTCATGTAGACATTTATATAAGAGACGGATATTAAAAGAAAACCTCAATCAATCGAACGATAATTGGGCTTTAATTTTTTTATATTAACGATCGATCGCGTCTACCGCGGCAATCTTACATTCTGTTAATTAAAACATTGTGTTGATCTTATTGTTGTTGTATAATACGATCAAAATACTTGACAAGTTCATTTGTAATCCCGTTGAATATAAATCATAATTGGTATGTAAAATGCAAATTGTGCACTGTTAGTGTGTGTCTTAATAACGTATTGAGTTGCCAAAAGAGATTTTTTTTTGTATGAAATTGAAAGTCGAAATGTTATGGATTTCGCGGAATACAACAAAAGTTTCAATAAACATGTCCATCTTTCAACATGTCAATGTTTTTTTCTTTATTATATCGTATGTATTTTCAACATTAACAAGATTGTTTATGTTTATTTAAAAAAAAAAAAAAATTATGATAATGACAAAACATAAAAAGTGATTATCATGTTGATGGCCAGGTTTCGTATTAGTATATGACCTTTCGGCCCCCACACTAATTCGAACCAATAAACTTTTATAATTTATATGAGAAATTTTACATCGAACCGGTTAGTAATCTGCTTATATGCCTCTCGGCTCTTATATGGTTACAACATAATATACTGTACGCGTTGAGTGAAACGACCGAGAAGAATAAAACAAGAAAAAAAAATCTTAAATCTTTTTGACATTTGATAAGAAACACAATATATATATAAGATTATGAGTTAAGAAGAAAACCTGCTGAGAGGATTTCTCTTCGGTTGATATGCAATGAAGCTAATCAGTTGCGCTAACATAACGTTAACAACCAACATATGGATTAGATTTTTATATTACTTCCGTTTTTCATTGTTTAACTTTAAGTTTTAATTAAGATATCAATGTCTTATACTACGTTAGTTATGTAAATATATACTGGTACATGCACCCCTTAACAAACAACGAGCACATTTAACACTTTAAAGGTCATATAAAACTGTCTAAAAATATCTATTATACGTCTATTTAATCCTTTTTGTTCACCGTTCGTGTAAATCGCTCGCTTTACGAGAAAATCACGTGACATTATCATGTCAACAGCATCTCTTAAAACATTGATGGATTGAGTATTATTTGAATGTGTTATCATCTCGCGCGTCTCATATAACTCCTTTAATACTTGGTATATACTGTTTCGAAACATTTCATATCCAAATCGTCTTATTATGTCGCGAGACAATATAAATAAGCGCGACAAGCGACAACCTCTTTTTTAATGTCTTCCGATTTTTGTGTGTCGTGTCGACATAAAAATAGAATCTACTATACTCGTATCTACGTATATGTAAGCGAAATAGAATTCGGGAAACTGTGTGATGATTGATAATTTTTTCTCTGGTTCCAGTGATAAGAAAACGTTAAGTGTTTTTTAATGTCGCGCGTATGAAAAGGGAATTCCTAAAAGACTCTATATACAGCTGAGAGTTCAGTGAACTTTCGGGTACATTTATAAGAGTTGCTCTGCTATACATTATTAAGATGTAATTACGACCCTTTTTAAATTTCAATTTTTTATTTTTCGGTTGTGCATTTTAGACATTTTTGTGACTTAAATTATGTACGAACATAATTATGATCGCAACATTTAGAGTTAATTTGATACGTTCGTTTCGAGGATCAAAATGTGAAGACTGTAAAGTGTGTAGAGAATGAAATGTGAGATTTTAAATTTTTGGGACAGCAAGACATTAATTTTTTGATAATTACACAGGAAACGAGATGTACATGAAATAATTTTTTTTTAAAGTACAGTGATAAGAATTTGGTAGTTGTTGGTAAAATATCCGCCTATTAAAATCCTTTGTCGCATCACTTATATGTGAGCCTCGAATTTATCATTTCGACCTTTATTTTATTTTAATGCAGCAGACGTTACATTTTCGTAAAATAATAATTATTATTGCATGACAGAGACATACACACGGATTTCTTGGAAGACCCAAAATTCCAAAGTTTAATTATTATTTTTTGTGTGTAAATTGAAGAATTTACGTTCGTGAATATTTATTACCTCAATTAGATTAATATAAAAATTATTAAATATGATGAAATACGAAAAAATAAATTTGGTTCGCACAAAAAATCGGGATGTCTGTTTTAATGTCTGACATTAAACATAGTTCGAAATGGTTCGTAATTGATTTGTTTTTATGGGTTCGCTTCACACATAAATAACAAAGTAATTTTACAGGATAATGAACAGCAATTGGATATGCACCTCAACGTTTTGCATCTGATCGGTGCATTCAATTCGAAAATATTGTCGCTCTCACTACGTATTGGAAGTTTTTACGAATCGCTGACGACTTGTTTTAAATGCTTTTGGTTTAGTGTTGCTACCTGTATAAGACGAAACCTCAGGTTACTTGAAATAGTTTGAAAGATATGGTACAGAGTATAGAATTAAACAAAAAAAATCATAATCATCGTAATAATCGGATATTCCGAATCTTAAATAGTTTAATTAGTCAAATTATGTAACATTACTATTTAAACCAAAAATGCTCTAAGTAAGGTGGTACCAGATATAAAAAAGAATTTAAGAATTTAGCCACAAACACACCTACACAATGTAATAAATTAGAGCTGTCCATGTCTTTGGGGGTCGTCAGGGTACCCCATCTTGGCTCGTTCATTTTTCATATAATTATAACGAAAAAGTCTGCAAATATAAATGCTGTGGGGCGAATCCTGGAGATTTTGACACATAGCCACCTACATAGCGTAATAGAAAAACTGTTCAATTTCCCAAAAATACGCATGATTCGAATCAACAGGATGTCTTATTTTGATTCGTTTGTTTAATCATGTGTGTTTAGACATGTGGCGTATTTTTGCAAAGTTGGGCAGCTTTCATCAATTGCACTAAGTAAGTGGCCATGTGCCACAATTTGCTCCACAGAAATTCCAATTTTGGACTTCTCCGTTATAATTATGATAAATGTACGGACACACCCCGCTCACGATTCGCATAGACATGTGGCGTATTTTTGCGAAGTTAAACAGCTTTAATCAATTGAAATATGTAGGATTCGTTCCATCGTTTGCCGACTTTCTCGATCTAACTATTATAAAAGGAACGGGCCAAAATGGGGCACGCTGACGACCCGTGGCGTATTTTGGTGAAGTTGGTCAGCTTTTACCTATTGCCATATGTAAGTGCCAAAATCTCCAGAATTCGCTCCACATAATTTCTCTTTTCGGACATGTGGCGTAGTTTAGCGAGGTAGAGCAGCTTTAATCTTTCGGGCCAAAATCAGCCCTTTCATTTTATCGAAATTAGAACGACATTCGGGCACCCCGACAATCCGCCTAGGTATGTGGGCTATTTTTTCGAAATCGGGCAGCTTTCATCTATTGCTTTATGTAGGTGGCTGTGTGCATTGACATTTCCAGGAATTGCACGAGATAGTTTTCATTTTCGGAAATTTTAATATTTATAAATTGAACGCACAAAGATTAGGCATCCTGTCGATCCGTATAAACATTTAGGTCTTGTCGAAATAGTAAACCTTTCGACTATTGCACTAGTTGGACAGCTTTATTTTCTTGCACTGTGTAAGTGGCTATGTTCCAAAGTCTCCAGGATTTGTTCCACAGAATTTGCATTTTCAGACTTTTCCGTTTATATGAAAAATGAAGAAAGGAGTACCCTGACGATCCGCATATACATGTGGCGCATTTTTGCGAATTTGAACAGCTTTAATCTATTACACTATGTAAATGGTAATATTACAAAATCTCCAGGATTCGCTGCACATAATTTCCATGTTAGGGCTTTTTCGTTATAATTATGATCATACGATCGGCCAATGTGTAGCTAACTGACGATCCGCATAGATATGTGACATATTTTTGCAAAGTTGGACAGCTTCCATCGATTGCAATAAGTAGGTGGGTATGGGTCAAAATCACCAGGATTCGCTTCACATGATTTCTATTTAAGAACTTTTTCAAAGCGCATTTTTTCAACATTGGACAGCTTTTATCTATTGCAGTATGTACATAGGTGTATGTATGCCAAAATCCCCAGAAATTGCCCGAGATAGTTTCCAGTTTCGGAAATTTTCGTTTCATTCTGTCGATCCTTATAGATGCTGTATAAGATAGCAGAAAATTTCAAGCAGAAAAATGTGTTTTGCTATTCATCGCTAGAGGCAGCACTATCATAAAAAGGAAATTTTTCTGCTGATGTTTTTTGAAACCAGCAGAAATTTTTTGAAATTTTCAAGCAATCAATAATTCTCAGCAGAAAGTTTTGTGAAAAATCAAATAATTAATGAAAAAGAAGAGAAAATATATGTTGAAACGAAAAAAGTAAATTTTCTTTAAAGAACGATTTGCGGTTGTATAAGGACTCTCAAAATATATTAAAATTATTGTAATCATCATAATGTAAATACAGGGCAACACAAAAAAAAAATCGCCTACGTTGATAGCACTCCATTAATTTTTGAAGTCATTTTAATGTGAAATGTTTTCAGATTTTTAACAACAGTGTTAGAAAAGCCCTCCTGTAACTACCCTGGGCTTATGTTTTTATGGTAGCTGAGATCATAATCTATATACATGAGTAACATAAGAATCATAGCTGGCGTCAGTAGCATTCCATATATTTTTTAAGTGTACTCCTTTTGACGATTTCATCTCATTCTCAATAACTAAGAAAAACTTCTAGGTTAGCGTAAAATACAGAAGCAAGTATTTGAATTATGATTATTATTTTAGTTAGAAAGCCACAATTGAATTGGTTGGGTGAACAATTTAACATTCTGTTCTAGGTGATATCGGAACCTGAGTCAAAATCTCTGGGAAAGCGTGTTAATATTTGCCATTTTTACTCAATCTCAAAATTGGAATGCAAAAAGTCATACCAAATTTACTGCCCTGGTTAGGAAGTTCCAATTAGGCTGGCTGGATGAATTTAACAACCTATTTCAGGTTCTAATAAATCCTGAGTCCAAATCTCTGGGAAGGAGTGTTAATAGCCGTTTGTCATTCTCGCTCAAACTCAAAATTGAATTAATTCGTAACAAATTCGCTATCTTGGTTAGGTAGTTCCAATTAGACTGGTTAGATGAGCAATTGAAAGACTTATTTCAGGTGATAACGGAACCTGAATCCCAATCTCTGTAGAGGTAAGTAAATGGCCTTTTGCCATTATCGCTAAATGAAAATTGAAATACAGTAAACCCTCGATTTAACGGACGCCCGATTTAACGCACCCTCGATTTAACGGACAATTTCTTATTTTCCGTTTTTCGGTTGCCGATTATTATGGGATTGGGTATGTTGGATGGAAATGGGATTCTTAAATGATTTTTTTTAAGAAATTCTGGAATATGGCCACGAAACTCGGTATTAAGCAAGCGTTTTTCGTGAAGCAAGCGGCTCGTAATGCTAACAAGTTTCTGGTAATGCTGAACATCTATCACCAGTACGTAACCACTCGAACACCCACCACTCATGGAATTGGTAGGTTGAGCGGCAGGTCAACTTCATACTCTCACATAAAATTACGTTATGAACCCTACACAAAGGGCTCGGATAAATTTATAGTATTCTTCTCAACAACAACCTCGAAAACTGTTCAAGGGAACATAGAATATGATGCCTTCTAAGACCATAAAATCTTCAGAACCTTTCGAACCAAGCGGAAATTTACTCCTTTGAGGTGCTTGCAATACAAGAACTTAATCCATGTGGCCATATCCCAGAACTTTTTTCAAAAATTATTTAGTAATCTTATTTCATCCACAATGCCCAATTTCTGTCCTAGTTTGTCATATTCCAGAACTTCTTCCAAAAACATTTAAAAATCTCATTTCCACCCAGTATACCCAATCCCATTATAACCGGTTAAGAAATGGCTGAGTTCCGTTCCAGATTAAATTCGATCGAATCGATTTAATTAAAAACATTCGGATTTAACGGACACCCCCAATTTGGTCGTTAAATCGAGGTTTGCATTGTAACATAACGTATTTCAGATTATATTAGAACCTGAGTTTTAATATCTGCTTCGCTTAAACTCAAAATTGAAATCCATAAATTCGTAACAAATTTGCTGTTCTGGTTAGGAAGTTCCAATTCAATCGTCTATTTTCGGGGATTTTGGAACCTAAATTCAATTCGCTGGGAATGCGTGTTATTGGCCGTACAAAAATTTGTAACAAATTTACTGTCCTGGTTAGGAGACGATCAATTTAACAACCTATTTCAGGTGATATCAGAACCTGAGTTTAAATCTCTGAGAAGGCATGTTGATAGCCGTTCACGATTTTCGCAAGCTCAAAATTGAAATACAAAAATTTGTAACAAATTTGCTGTCCTGTTTAGGGAGTTCCAATTAGACTAGTTGGATGAGCAATTTATCAACCTATTCAGATTATAATATAACCTGAGTCCAAACCTCTGAGAAGATGTGTTAAAGGCTGTTTACTATTTTCACTCAGACGCAGAATTGACATACCACAATTCGTAAGAAATTTTCTGTCCTATTTAGGAAGTTCGAATCAAACCTATTTCAGGTGATCAGCGTTATGCAGTTCTTTTATCTTGAAGTCTTCTATTGTATCCTCCAGGTATACCACTCTTTACCTTCTTTAGTGAGTTTTGTGGCTAAAGCTCTATATGCAATCGGTATTGCTTGAATATTCGCAAACTCTGTAATGCTAATATCCCATTAATTGGCGGCAGTGCCTTTGCATTCATTGCTCCCTAACTTTTGACGAGAATTCTGCTTTTCGTTATTTTCTTCTGTTTATGCATCCAATCAGTTTCTCATTGCAAGTTCCTCACCATCTGTATGAAACTCAGTGTTAATGCAGGTAATAGTGCGAATTTCACTATAAGTAGTAAGAGGAGTTTCCAAAGCTTCTATCAATCTAACTCTTCTACGTAGTTCTGCATTTTCGTTTTCCTGCTGAGCCGCGTAGTGTGTTTGTCTACAAGATGGTCTAGACATTGTTAAACTTCGTAATAATGGACATCGCAATGTCCAGTGGCCAGTGAGCCACAATCGCCTTTGAATTCATTGAGCTAGCCTCTTTGGACGTTGGATTAGCCACTCGTTGGTTCATTAGAAAGGAGCAGGTTTTCCGTAAAATTTGTTATTTGCTTTTATACCCACCTGAAAAACCTCGTAGGAACATGCGGAACATCGCTGATGTTAAAAATCCAATTTTTACAAAACTAATGAGAAGGATCACCTTATTTTTCTAAGTCTTTTTAAAGGTATTTAACACATACATTTCTGACCAAATTTTCAGCAAATCAGAAGAGTTTTTTTTCACGGAGGATGCACATGTTGTGCCTAATATATCTTTACAAAAATACGAGTAATTTTCACTAGGTTGGCCAATGTCGTTCGTATAAGCATGAATAATCCATTTTGATGAAATTAGAGATGACTTGGTAAAATTTTCTTAAAAGTTTCCTTCCACTTTCCATTACTTACGGAAAACTCCAACATACAGAGATTTCTTGAAACGCAATTGTGATAACTGAATTCGTTTGATAATGCTTTAATGATTACATCAACTCCAATCATAATGCCAAGGTATTTCATAGCATTAACTATATCAGCTTTAGAGACATTGGGATCATGTACGAGCAGCTAGCGCATTGTCTGTGGGTTGGACGCATATTCGAGCAAATTGTCTGATTTCTAAAATTGGAATGACTTAATTTGTGATTTCTGTTTCCTTAGGCTTAGACTGTTGAAGAAGGTAACTTGTTGAAATACATACTCAGTTGACTAGATTGTTTTAGTTCTGTTTTGCGGTTAAAAATTTCCAGGAGTCGATATTCCTCACCATTGGTACAACATACATTTGAATGCTTTGTGCATCAAGGTCAAACAATAAGGTGTGCCTAGTCAGTGTCATTTTAGTTCGAGGCATGCAATGTCCAAAACTTCACAGAAGACCGAGATCATTAAATCCCCCGTTCATAGCATATAGTATAAAACTGCTTAAGAATCATTTAAAAGTAGCAGTCGATAAAGCTGTAATCAATATCAGATAAATAGAAGCATGTTAAGCTTGGAATTCTTAGATGTCAACTTTCTCTTTTCCTGATATCAACCTTGGTAGACGTGCTCAAAATATGAAGGTTAATTTCAAGGGCACGTGATAGAGAGAGATAGAGAGATAATGCGACGACAATATTATGGGATTGGGTATGTTGGATGGAAATGGGATTCTTAAATGATTTTTTTTAAGAAATTCTGGAATATGGCCACGAAACTCGGTATTAAGCAAGCGTTTTTCGTGAAGCAAGCGGCTCGTAATGCTAACAAGTTTCTGGTAATGCTGAACATCTATCACCAGTACGTAACCACTCGAACACCCACCACTCATGGAATTGGTAGGTTGAGCGGCAGGTCAACTTCATACTCTCACATAAAATTACGTTATGAACCCTACACAAAGGGCTCGGATAAATTTATAGTATTCTTCTCAACAACAACCTCGAAAACTGTTCAAGGGAACATAGAATATGATGCCTTCTAAGACCATAAAATCTTCAGAACCTTTCGAACCAAGCGGAAATTTACTCCTTTGAGGTGCTTGCAATACAAGAACTTAATCCATGTGGCCATATCCCAGAACTTTTTTCAAAAATTATTTAGTAATCTTATTTCATCCACAATGCCCAATTTCTGTCCTAGTTTGTCATATTCCAGAACTTCTTCCAAAAACATTTAAAAATCTCATTTCCACCCAGTATACCCAATCCCATTATAACCGGTTAAGAAATGGCTGAGTTCCGTTCCAGATTAAATTCGATCGAATCGATTTAATTAAAAACATTCGGATTTAACGGACACCCCCAATTTGGTCGTTAAATCGAGGTTTGCATTGTAACATAACGTATTTCAGATTATATTAGAACCTGAGTTTTAATATCTGCTTCGCTTAAACTCAAAATTGAAATCCATAAATTCGTAACAAATTTGCTGTTCTGGTTAGGAAGTTCCAATTCAATCGTCTATATTCGGGGATTTTGGAACCTAAATTCAATTCGCTGGGAATGCGTGTTATTGGCCGTACAAAAATTTGTAACAAATTTACTGTCCTGGTTAGGAGACGATCAATTTAACAACCTATTTCAGGTGATATCAGAACCTGAGTTTAAATCTCTGAGAAGGCATGTTGATAGCCGTTCACGATTTTCGCAAGCTCAAAATTGAAATACAAAAATTTGTAACAAATTTGCTGTCCTGTTTAGGGAGTTCCAATTAGACTAGTTGGATGAGCAATTTATCAACCTATTCAGATTATAATATAACCTGAGTCCAAACCTCTGAGAAGATGTGTTAAAGGCTGTTTACTATTTTCACTCAGACGCAGAATTGACATACCACAATTCGTAAGAAATTTTCTGTCCTATTTAGGAAGTTCGAATCAAACCTATTTCAGGTGATCAGCGTTATGCAGTTCTTTTATCTTGAAGTCTTCTATTCTATCCTCCAGGTATACCACTCTTTACCTTCTTTAGTGAGTTTTGTGGCTAAAGCTCTATATGCAATCGGTATTGCTTGAATATTCGCAAACTCTGTAATGCTAATATCCCATTAATTGGCGGCAGTGCCTTTGCATTCATTGCTCCCTAACTTTTGACGAGAATTCTGCTTTTCGTTATTTTCTTCTGTTTATGCATCCAATCAGTTTCTCATTGCAAGTTCCTCACCATCTGTATGAAACTCAGTGTTAATGCAGGTAATAGTGCGAATTTCACTATAAGTAGTAAGAGGAGTTTCCAAAGCTTCTATCAATCTAACTCTTCTACGTAGTTCTGCATTTTCGTTTTCCTGCTGAGCCGCGTAGTGTGTTTGTCTACAAGATGGTCTAGACATTGTTAAACTTCGTAATAATGGACATCGCAATGTCCAGTGGCCAGTGAGCCACAATCGCCTTTGAATTCATTGAGCTAGCCTCTTTGGACGTTGGATTAGCCACTCGTTGGTTCATTAGAAAGGAGCAGGTTTTCCGTAAAATTTGTTATTTGCTTTTATACCCACCTGAAAAACCTCGTAGGAACATGCGGAACATCGCTGATGTTAAAAATCCAATTTTTACAAAACTAATGAGAAGGATCACCTTATTTTTCTAAGTCTTTTTAAAGGTATTTAACACATACATTTCTGACCAAATTTTCAGCAAATCAGAAGAGTTTTTTTTCACGGAGGATGCACATGTTGTGCCTAATATATCTTTACAAAAATACGAGTAATTTTCACTAGGTTGGCCAATGTCGTTCGTATAAGCATGAATAATCCATTTTGATGAAATTAGAGATGACTTGGTAAAATTTTCTTAAAAGTTTCCTTCCACTTTCCATTACTTACGGAAAACTCCAACATACAGAGATTTCTTGAAACGCAATTGTGATAACTGAATTCGTTTGATAATGCTTTAATGATTACATCAACTCCAATCATAATGCCAAGGTATTTCATAGCATTAACTATATCAGCTTTAGAGACATTGGGATCATGTACGAGCAGCTAGCGCATTGTCTGTGGGTTGGACGCATATTCGAGCAAATTGTCTGATTTCTAAAATTGGAATGACTTAATTTGTGATTTCTGTTTCCTTAGGCTTAGACTGTTGAAGAAGGTAACTTGTTGAAATACATACTCAGTTGACTAGATTGTTTTAGTTCTGTTTTGCGGTTAAAAATTTCCAGGAGTCGATATTCCTCACCATTGGTACAACATACATTTGAATGCTTTGTGCATCAAGGTCAAACAATAAGGTGTGCCTAGTCAGTGTCATTTTAGTTCGAGGCATGCAATGTCCAAAACTTCACAGAAGACCGAGATCATTAAATCCCCCGTTCATAGCATATAGTATAAAACTGCTTAAGAATCATTTAAAAGTAGCAGTCGATAAAGCTGTAATCAATATCAGATAAATAGAAGCATGTTAAGCTTGGAATTCTTAGATGTCAACTTTCTCTTTTCCTGATATCAACCTTGGTAGACGTGCTCAAAATATGAAGGTTAATTTCAAGGGCACGTGATAGAGAGAGATAGAGAGATAATGCGACGACAATATTATGGGATTGGGTATGTTGGATGGAAATGGGATTCTTAAATGATTTTTTTTAAGAAATTCTGGAATATGGCCACGAAACTCGGTATTAAGCAAGCGTTTTTCGTGAAGCAAGCGGCTCGTAATGCTAACAAGTTTCTGGTAATGCTGAACATCTATCACCAGTACGTAACCACTCGAACACCCACCACTCATGGAATTGGTAGGTTGAGCGGCAGGTCAACTTCATACTCTCACATAAAATTACGTTATGAACCCTACACAAAGGGCTCGGATAAATTTATAGTATTCTTCTCAACAACAACCTCGAAAACTGTTCAAGGGAACATAGAATATGATGCCTTCTAAGACCATAAAATCTTCAGAACCTTTCGAACCAAGCGGAAATTTACTCCTTTGAGGTGCTTGCAATACAAGAACTTAATCCATGTGGCCATATCCCAGAACTTTTTTCAAAAATTATTTAGTAATCTTATTTCATCCACAATGCCCAATTTCTGTCCTAGTTTGTCATATTCCAGAACTTCTTCCAAAAACATTTAAAAATCTCATTTCCACCCAGTATACCCAATCCCATTATAACCGGTTAAGAAATGGCTGAGTTCCGTTCCAGATTAAATTCGATCGAATCGATTTAATTAAAAACATTCGGATTTAACGGACACCCCCAATTTGGTCGTTAAATCGAGGTTTGCATTGTAACATAACGTATTTCAGATTATATTAGAACCTGAGTTTTAATATCTGCTTCGCTTAAACTCAAAATTGAAATCCATAAATTCGTAACAAATTTGCTGTTCTGGTTAGGAAGTTCCAATTCAATCGTCTATTTTCGGGGATTTTGGAACCTAAATTCAATTCGCTGGGAATGCGTGTTATTGGCCGTACAAAAATTTGTAACAAATTTACTGTCCTGGTTAGGAGACGATCAATTTAACAACCTATTTCAGGTGATATCAGAACCTGAGTTTAAATCTCTGAGAAGGCATGTTGATAGCCGTTCACGATTTTCGCAAGCTCAAAATTGAAATACAAAAATTTGTAACAAATTTGCTGTCCTGTTTAGGGAGTTCCAATTAGACTAGTTGGATGAGCAATTTATCAACCTATTCAGATTATAATATAACCTGAGTCCAAACCTCTGAGAAGATGTGTTAAAGGCTGTTTACTATTTTCACTCAGACGCAGAATTGACATACCACAATTCGTAAGAAATTTTCTGTCCTATTTAGGAAGTTCGAATCAAACCTATTTCAGGTGATCAGCGTTATGCAGTTCTTTTATCTTGAAGTCTTCTATTGTATCCTCCAGGTATACCACTCTTTACCTTCTTTAGTGAGTTTTGTGGCTAAAGCTCTATATGCAATCGGTATTGCTTGAATATTCGCAAACTCTGTAATGCTAATATCCCATTAATTGGCGGCAGTGCCTTTGCATTCATTGCTCCCTAACTTTTGACGAGAATTCTGCTTTTCGTTATTTTCTTCTGTTTATGCATCCAATCAGTTTCTCATTGCAAGTTCCTCACCATCTGTATGAAACTCAGTGTTAATGCAGGTAATAGTGCGAATTTCACTATAAGTAGTAAGAGGAGTTTCCAAAGCTTCTATCAATCTAACTCTTCTACGTAGTTCTGCATTTTCGTTTTCCTGCTGAGCCGCGTAGTGTGTTTGTCTACAAGATGGTCTAGACATTGTTAAACTTCGTAATAATGGACATCGCAATGTCCAGTGGCCAGTGAGCCACAATCGCCTTTGAATTCATTGAGCTAGCCTCTTTGGACGTTGGATTAGCCACTCGTTGGTTCATTAGAAAGGAGCAGGTTTTCCGTAAAATTTGTTATTTGCTTTTATACCCACCTGAAAAACCTCGTAGGAACATGCGGAACATCGCTGATGTTAAAAATCCAATTTTTACAAAACTAATGAGAAGGATCACCTTATTTTTCTAAGTCTTTTTAAAGGTATTTAACACATACATTTCTGACCAAATTTTCAGCAAATCAGAAGAGTTTTTTTTCACGGAGGATGCACATGTTGTGCCTAATATATCTTTACAAAAATACGAGTAATTTTCACTAGGTTGGCCAATGTCGTTCGTATAAGCATGAATAATCCATTTTGATGAAATTAGAGATGACTTGGTAAAATTTTCTTAAAAGTTTCCTTCCACTTTCCATTACTTACGGAAAACTCCAACATACAGAGATTTCTTGAAACGCAATTGTGATAACTGAATTCGTTTGATAATGCTTTAATGATTACATCAACTCCAATCATAATGCCAAGGTATTTCATAGCATTAACTATATCAGCTTTAGAGACATTGGGATCATGTACGAGCAGCTAGCGCATTGTCTGTGGGTTGGACGCATATTCGAGCAAATTGTCTGATTTCTAAAATTGGAATGACTTAATTTGTGATTTCTGTTTCCTTAGGCTTAGACTGTTGAAGAAGGTAACTTGTTGAAATACATACTCAGTTGACTAGATTGTTTTAGTTCTGTTTTGCGGTTAAAAATTTCCAGGAGTCGATATTCCTCACCATTGGTACAACATACATTTGAATGCTTTGTGCATCAAGGTCAAACAATAAGGTGTGCCTAGTCAGTGTCATTTTAGTTCGAGGCATGCAATGTCCAAAACTTCACAGAAGACCGAGATCATTAAATCCCCCGTTCATAGCATATAGTATAAAACTGCTTAAGAATCATTTAAAAGTAGCAGTCGATAAAGCTGTAATCAATATCAGATAAATAGAAGCATGTTAAGCTTGGAATTCTTAGATGTCAACTTTCTCTTTTCCTGATATCAACCTTGGTAGACGTGCTCAAAATATGAAGGTTAATTTCAAGGGCACGTGATAGAGAGAGATAGAGAGATAATGCGACGACAATTTCACAATCAACGTCAAGCAACCATTGCTTGGATTAGTGCCAATTTGGGTGACTGCCTGGGAACAGCTTAAATGTTAATGTAAAATGGAATGAAAAAACCAAACAATCCCCCCTGCCATGGGACCTGGGTATTCAATGAACCAATCATACATTAGTCCGAAGATAAGATTCTGAATCCTTGATTGGGATGTAGCGCCAGCAAAATACAATAAACAATAAATAAATGTCCAGAGAAGAGGGGTAATGCTCAGGGGAGAAGCTAATATCAAGCGGGGAGGAGTTATAACCGAAGACGGAAAATTGTCTATATAATAAATAAAAATTAATTTTTTGAAAAGTTTCTAACGGTGCTAACTTTTAAACTAGTTGGTATACAGATGCTACCCGGTAATAACCACATAAATGTAAAAAAACCATTTCAGACAATCAGACAATGAAAATGTTGAATATTGTGTTACGATCCCGCCCATTGGTTTGGTGGGCAATTAATACAGTATGAGATTCAACGTAATTCGATTGTTCCTTTATGTTTGGCAATTAATGACATTTTATGTTAGATTAGTGACATCTAGGTTTAAGTAGTAGCATTAGTAATAGTTTTATGACAGTTTCGTGTATTCGGCAGATTATATCAGAATTAGTGTGAAGCGAAGATCTGCAAATCATCTAAAATATTAAGCGCGGTTTATAAATGCAGGAGCAATGACCACAAGAGTGAGTCATTTGGGAGATTCGGTACGCGAAAGTGAAGAGCGGGAAAATAGTAAGTGGTGTTAAGTGGAAATAGTGGTGTGATTTAAAAATATTTGTAAATGGTAGATAGTGAATTAATAAATAATTATGAAAATTGTTGCAATGAAATATAAGTCCTGGACGTTGCTCTGGGTATTTGCCATTTTGAATGAAACTCAAGAAAGTCGTATTCATTTATCTCACGCTTAACCGCATCGGGCAGTAATTTATAATATCGCTGCTGGAAACAAATTTAGTAATGCGCCTAGGATGTTCATACTACGTTGATGTGGATTACAATTAACTGTTCCTACGATGATGTTTGTTCGCGCAACTTTGTTGAGGTTGCTTATATATTGTGTTTAAAGTTAAGTGATTTTTATATAAAAATCAACGACAAATAAATCGAATAGTTTTAATCTTCACTTTCGCAGACCCGTGGTTTTAAAATTTACGTTTGCCCCACTATCTATGGTTTACAAAAAAGCTTTTGTTATTATAAATTTTGCCTGGAACTTCATTTCGATGTGCTATATTCTTTCCGTACCAGCCAATTCTATAATGATTATTAGTTTAAAGATGTTAATTCACTCTAAGTCGAGTTGGACGCCAAGCTGAGTGCTAATAAACTGAGTGCACAATAAACTTTTGAAGATGACACTGTAATAACGCAATAGTTAACATTAATAGCTAACCTACTGATGAGGTGATGGTATCTTCACCTCATAAAGAAATTAGAGCCTCTCAGCAATGTTCCTCCAAATAGCTCGATCATGGTAGGTAATTCCATTTTATATAGGAATCTTCTTTTATCGAGAGCAATTGGCCAAATGAGAGCCGGATGAGATCAAGAACCTTGTGCTACAATGTTTCATTGGTGTGGTGTATTTAAATTCTTTTATTTTCTAAATTTTGTTGTTTTCTACAGTGCACTCCAGCATATTTAGACGTCATCCGCATCAGGTTAAATTGGATTTGGGCTATTTTCCTTGCTGCACTTTTTATGTTATATCGAAAGCATATGTTTGTTAGAATGTTGTACATTGGGATCAGTTGCTGTAAATTTAACGATCATGCTGGTACATGATGGCCGATGTTTTCTCATCAGAACATATACTTCTTAAATTTCCTATTTCGAGTTCATCCGCACTACCAAATTTTAATAAGGTTTAGATTCTCACATTTAGTAAAATTATTTGAACCAATTACGAATGAGTTATGGGAGGTAGTAATTAGAAAAATTGTGATTTCTAATTCCTAAACCCCTCTAAACCAGTAAATTCAATACTTACAAAATGGATAATTTTAACATTGGATCAGGTCATTTTCGTCCGAAAAATTCGTTTAAGATCCATTTTAAGAAATGAAATTCTTCATACTTCGAGTTCACCAACTGTGGTAGTAAGATCGGAGAAAATTATGTTTAGTCTGTTAAAATACTAGTTCTAATTTCTATTATTGAAATCGGCCCAAACTGTAAAAATCTTGATTCAGTTAGATTTAGGAAATTGTAAATATTCAGCGCAACTCGTTGAACATCCGGTCCGGAATCGTGATCACTTCTTAATAAATATTCGCTGTAAGAGCACTACTTGCGTCTTAAATTTCTTATTTATGCCAACCGTTTCTCCGACATAAATTATTTTGCTGCAAATAAATAAAATGTCACAATTAAATGACGATCAACCAATTAATAATTATCGTAATTGTAATTAATCTGGCGACATAATTATATAAATAAACTTACAAAATTTATTATGTCTGACATTAAATCTGTATGCAGTTTTGTTGCAACTCGCGAAAAAAATTATGATGATCACGCGCGTTAGATCAAGGTCTCACAATCAATCGAATCATATTTATTATACAGAGATGTGCATCATGCTGCGTCCACAGTCCTCAATTCAAAGGAAAGTCACATGGTGGGATCGTATGGAATTTCAACTGAAATCTCAATTAATCAACAAAGACAATTAAATTTGTACACTCTCGGTAAACATGGTCCCACTACACTATCATTGAATTATTTTAACCTTTGAGTTTGCAAAATTTTATGTCGGTAATTAAAGCACAAACATAAAAATATTTTGTTAATTTATGCAGAAATGTTTATTCTAATGTTCGCAAAAAAAACTAAAATGTTGATCTTTCTTAGTATCGTGTATTTGTGATATTTGCTTAAGAGAAAAAATTCTGGAGATCAGGGTCATTAGAGATCGATTATAACCGTTAAATTCCAACCACTAAATCAACTCCAATTACCGGTAATTAAGAGTTTATATGGTAAGACCACATTAATCATACGGAAGTATTTAAAACTTCCATAATAGAAGATCGGTATTTCACCATGTGATTGAACTCTTGACAATTTTTCCGATGAAATACAATATTTTTATCGTAATCTTATGGTCATGTAGTGAAGCAACGGATGAGAAACTATCAAGAAATTTAAAATTCTAATTCGTCGAAAAAGAATTCATCGATGTCGTCTTGACCAAATATAGATCAATCTCGCCTCTCCATCTGTACACAAACCGCGCACATTTATCGTTTATACACAAAACCAAAAATAATTGATCGTCTTATCACATATTTTCATCGTACTTATATAAGAATTCCAAAAAAGACGATATTGAAGATGCAGTATTCCAGTTTGAGATGCGTTTGTTGTTTGTTTGATTGATTAAATAAATTATAATTTTGTTAGTTACATAACGTAGCAAATTAACGACAATTTTCTTTTCTGTTTCTTATTTATTTTCAGTATGATAACGTAAATTCATGCCTTAACACGCTCCGAACCCATTGCGTATGCGGTTTAGATACGATCACCACAGCTGAAATATGTGCTGGTCGCTTAAAAGCCATCCTAGCGCTATTTTTTGCCCTGAGTCGCTATAAACAGGCGTCGAAACAGCAAAAACATATATCAAGTGTTTCAACGGGAGCAAATAATAAGCAATTACTTTTAAATTCACCACCTCATCAAATACCACAACCGCATCCACATCTGCAATATCATCAACAGCCAAATTCACCACCAAATTTACCGACAACCGGTGTTAATGCAGTTACCACAATTGTTGATATGACAAACAGGTTAGTGAGGTTTTGTACTTTTTAACACATTTTTAGGTTACTTTATATTACGATAGATGTCGGTACTTGTTTAACAAATAAGTAAAGACACATAATTTAATTTTAGTTATTTTATTTTACGGAGATGGCATAACCATAAGAATTTCGTTTTTTCGAATTAATGTTTTGTTTCGTTATGTATGGTTGTTAACTTGACTACTTATTACGTAGTTTGAGTGAAATTCTTACCTAGTTTTATACTGAAATACTTTAATTATTTTTATATAGTACAGTGAGGATGTAAATTCATAATACATAATTCGAGATATGTATAATACCGATTAATACGTAGGAGCCAAAAAATTTATCAGGTCTTGTAAATTTATAGATATACAATTCGGTCATTTGCTGCAACGGTGATGCAACTCAAAATTCACCCAGTTCTACGATGTTCGAATCAAAGGATTCCCAATAATTCGTATTTTTATTATTTTGTATCCAAACAATACTCTCTTTGGTCGCAATTTCTAGCAAATTACGTAAAATTCCATATGAAAACTACTCAATTCGCGATAGAGATGAACATGTATTGGAAACTATCCTAAGAAATTTTGCAAAATATTAAAGGATTGTAAAAATTAAGCTCCGATTGCGGAAAATTTTGAGTTTATAATTAGAGTGTATTTTATTTACTTTCGAAAAAAGCTAAGACAATTCTGAGTGATATTTTGAGTGAAAATAAATATTATGGCTTGCTGTTGCAGCGAATGACATAATGCAGAACTTCTGTCAAGTTGCTCTTAAATTAAATGTATATTATAGGTGTCCACCTCTGTCTTGGTTTCCGGTAATTCTGACTTGTTGATAGCAGGAATACTTATTTTGGAGATAAGTGATTTTTAATTGATTTTCTCGAGTGGCACGAAAACCAGTTAGTATCGTGTCACATGGATCTGCCGATATGATTGTTAGTGGTCTAGAGTTCAGACTCGTCTCGATTATATGGAAAATTAAAATTATTGGAATATTTAAGTAATTTAATGCTGTTCCATCATGAGCCTTCATTAATCTAAAATCTAATTAGCAATCGCTTTTATTATCTTGTAAGGGTCAATGAATTCTGTTAACTTGACGGACGTATCAAAACTGCAATGTTATCTTTGTAGGCATTCTTACTGTTTCACTGTCCGTGAAAACTGTATGTACTGCATTACTTGTAATTTGAGGGTAGTTTGAAAACTATGGCAGATGTGTTAATTGTACATCAATGATTAATATTTTAGTTAATTAACCGCCTCGAACTTCAGTAATTCTAAAAAACTGTTGACTAGTAACCTAATTTGTTAGTGAATTGACTTTGTTGAGGCCAAACCTTAGAAAAACCATGAAGCCATTTCTCGTTCGCCCACTATAAACTATTATTCTTGAATTGTGTTGTAATGCCTTTAGATGCATAATCAGCAGGATTTTCCATTGTACTTAGATGACACCTTACTGTACTGGATTGTTCTTGTATCCGACATCCTCTTACTATTAGCAATAAATATCTTGTATTTATAAGAATAACTTGGTGAGTATAGTGCGGCACATAACTGATCGAACAGCAACAACACAGTTTAATTGGCGCTCTCCTTGTTTTGAATTCATGAAACTGCGCTATAATTGAGCAATTTTAAAAAGTAAGGAAGTTTGTCTTCAACATTCGAAAATCAAAAGCGATGGCTGCTTCGTTTAAAATCTAATATTCCAATATTCCTAAGATTGATTGATATCTGATTTCTAGTAGACCTCGATTAGAACTCTATTATGGAGGATTAAAACCTACAAATTTTTGTAATGCTATTGGTGTCTAGCATGGCTCAAACACAATGTATCCGTGCCGTCCGACTTGTTTTATGAAAATGTCATCTTGTATGAGCAACGGAAGGTTTCCCCTCCGCTCAACATGTGTTTGTGTTTCCGTGTTTTAGGCAAATGGGCATTTCGAAAAAACGAGACAGACGGAATGGAACATTATGTTGGTAGATAGTAGTTTGCCTACTTAAACATCATTGGGTGCGATTTCTTTTGCGATTAGTTGGTTTAGATAGGTTGTTGCGGCTGTGCCATAAATTATGATCGGCAGTTGGAAATTATTCATCGGCTGTGTAGACCGGTTTATGATTTGACCAACGTAACTATTATGAATATGAAATCTTGTGGAAGCGGGTCTTCATTTTGAAATAACTCTACGCTTGGTGATTGAGTTTTCGTCCTTTATGACAGCATGACGTAAAAGGTAGAAATGTTTCATTGAAATTCTTTTCTTTCTTCATGTGAGTCTTATTAAATTCTTTATATTGAAATGGCAATTTTAAACAAATATTGTTAAAATTTCTCACTTTCGTTTGTTCATTCATAAGTTATTTGCTTGTGCCTTTTATTATACTCGGGCTTAATACATATCGATTAAGTAGGGTGCGTAAACGATTAGATCGGCCCAAGAGAGATTTTTAGATTGATTCCAGTTATTTGGTTCGATAACCTTATCGGCTTAGGAACGGTTTACAAAAAGTAGTTAGGATGGTTCCTTTAGATGTGAACAATTGATTTTTCCTTTTAAATTGCTGCTTTTTATTTTGTTCTGGTAATCGAAGGCACACTGCTCTCGGCATCCAATTACCTAGTTAGCCTATTACTAGGATACCCTAGTTATCTGTCTGAACACCTTGGATATTGATTCACGACGTTCAATGGCGCTAACGCCGAACATTAGGCTGGCCTGGTTCAACGATGCATTTACATGCATGCTACCCAGAATATTAGAATTTCGATGGCATATAATGCTGCTTTCCCTGATATTAACATTGTTGACGACCAGTCTACTAAACAAATTCCTTTTATAATTTGTCGTGGATTTTATGAGGCACTCGTGTTTCTGTTCGCAAAGTCAGCTTAAGTGAAAATTGCATTGGTCGGCTCGTGATTCTTGTTGAACGAGCTCCGTACATGTGACCGTTGCTTTGGATTTTAACATATGTAGAACTTCTGATAAAAGCCAAACACCCAAAGCAGGAAAAAGATACTGAAGAGAATATCAATTAGCATTTTTGTAATGCCAAACTAGTTTGATGTTTGGGGAAACAACGTTATATGATATCGAAATTCTGAAATTCATCGTTGAACCTGTCCAGCTTAATCAATATCCAAGGTGTTCAGATCACTAGAGACCCTATTAATGGGCTAATTAGGAAATTGGATGCCGAGACCAGTTGGTCTTTATTTTCTGAGAGCAGTGTTCTCAACTGCATTTTCCGACAAGTTACAAATAAGAAATGTTTGCAAAACTTGTTAAAAGGTGGTGTATTTGTTGTAGTGGGAATTACTTTTTTTCTAAGCTCTAAAGCTTTTCACGAAAATTGCTGAATGGGGGTTTTTGAGGACCAGAAATCGATTGATATGAGTCCTGATTTCGAGAAACTCGCTATTGTATGGTAATTGAATTCTGAATCATTTTTGGAGAGATTTTTGGAATATAGCCAACCGGGACGAGAAATAGTGACTGCGGTAATAACGCTTTAAACTAATTGTATGCCCTAAGATTGTATGTTTTTCCAATGGATTCGGGTACAGCTTGAACAATTTTGATGCAAATCCCTAGGGCCCAGATTACAATTTGATAGTTTTTCCAGTTGTTACTGTCCTTAATGCGTTTTATTTAGCTTGTCTATAGTTGCGTACGTTTTCGATTATGGGGATTTTACTCTTCGGCTGCATGCCAAACTTAAGGTAAAAGCCACTTTTAAGTAAATTTTTCGGTAAATTCAATTATTTTTCAAAAACTCTATGGCAAACTGATCGAAAAATCTGTCCCAAAACCGATTTTTACCGTAGTAAACGATTTACCTTAAGTTTGGCACACAGCCTTAGTTCCGGATTTGGTTCTTCGAAAATAGTGAGTAGTATTAGTATAGTTAGTATACGAGTTAATTGACTTTTAAATTTTCAAAATTGATTTTTCTAGTGCCAGAACAGAATAAAAACTGTTTCCATCTAAATGTCTTAATGACAAACGTAAAGCTTTAAGGAAACTTTTTTTTTGACAAAGCAAACTAGGTTTTTAGTGCGCTTGAAACGGCTGAACTAAATCTGTTTTTGCTTTCATAAGCTATGTTTCCATGATAGAGTTAACCTAGGTTAACTCGGGTTTACGTGCATAGAAACACAGATTAAATCTGTTTTAACTCAACGAAACTAGTGCGGTTGGGTTAGACAATCTGTCAACGTTTTTTACGTGTATTTGAAAATGACGCTCATTGTAAACTACTAAAATACAGATTTTGAGTAAAAATATTTTAAAATTAACTAACTAGTAAACTATCGAAATAAATATTAACATAGCTGTCAACTTAACTCGGTTTCATGGAAACGATACGAGTTAACACCAACAAATTTTCAACTCAACGAAACCTAAACCATGGTAATAACCGGTTCATAACTATGGATAAAAGTCCCGGATTTTCGATCCCATCATTTTAACCAATTAAATCACGTCTTTTGTATAAAAGACCCTTTTCTTTAATACAAAAGATTTGAAAAAAATCTCGGATGTCGGATTTTTATCCATAGTTATGAACCGGCTGTTAATGATGGATGTGACTACATCCTGCGGGTAATATATTCTTTTGTAATTATTGAAATCATATTCGGATGCTATGCTGTTATACACAGTTGTTCAAAAGTGGAAAATTATCATGCTCCTGAGAAACTTTGTCCCTAAAAAGGGTTTTTCGGAACTTGGTAAAAAGACGATCTTTATCCGTATTTTATCTGAGTTCAATCGCGGTGGCGTATTGATAATACTCCACATTATTTTAGCTCCCATCGATACAATAATCCCATTTGTCCTGCAACGACGACAATTCCGGTGATTCCGGCATATTCCACTATGAACAATCGGGGGGGGATCGATCTGCAACTTCCAGTACTTGAACTTTGTGTCGCCTTTTCACGTGCGTGCAAGGACGCCAATATCAAAGTGAAAATTCCTCGCCTTTGCCATATCGATAAACTGAGAATATTTATCGATTCCAAAGATCTCGACGTATTTTGTGTCAAGGAAACATGGCTTATCTTGAGATTTAATAGAACACATAAAATGTGTGGAGGAGTTTCCATTTACTATAAAAAATGCCTTAAACTTAAGGCTATTCATTCCGTCCATTTAAGGTAAAACTGAAGTTTTGATGGCTGAAATGATCGATTTAGATGATTTTCCGGAATTTTATAATTGCTTGCGATATATCTAGTTGTCTTACCAACTCTCTAACTTCCATTGGGTAGGATATGTTAAGCTTCTTCTTATTTTGTATAATAGGGGTACTTGCCAAAGCAGCATAGTGAATTTCTTCATTGAGTTGTTCTAATTCATATTCCAACTGGTGGGGATTTCTTATCGGCACCTGAAGATTGATTTTTTCCTCCAATACCTCACGAAAGAGACCCCAGTTTGTTTTTGAATTTGTTAATCTGGGTGCGCTCTCCCTTTGAATTACCATTTCACTGACTGTCATGATAGGGAATGATCCGATATTAGAAAATTACTGTCTTCAATGTGGATGTAGTTCTGGGATATACCTCTTGCTACATAAAAGCCTATTAGGTCAGGTATCTTCGTTCCGTCACTGGGCCAGTATGTTGGGGAACCACCAGAGTAAAATTCACATTTTGCTGTCCGGCCTCCTTGAAGCAATTCTTTACCTTTTGACGTCGTAAATCTAGATCCCCAATAGGTGTTTTTCGCATTAAAGTCACCTCCAATAATAAAATCACGTCCAAGCGATTTAAATAGTTTAAGGTAGTCCTCCCTTTTCAAGTTATGCCGGGGAGGACAATATATTGCAGAGACAGTAAGCTGTCTGTGTTCAATTTGGATCCTTGCAATAGTGAAATGGTGTTTTATATGTTCTTTTATTAGTAATGCAGAACCACCTCTTGCTCTTTCCGCTGGATGAATGGAGTGATATAAGTTATAATCCCGTATTTTCACAAACGAAAGATGTCGATTTTTTCTGAATTTAAAAATATTTATATTTCTGGAATATGTTGCATAATGCCATTCGCATTCCAGATTGCTATTTTGAAAGTTGTGTTCTTACTTAACATTTTTGTGGGATTGCGTTGAGCGAGTTGCATTTTCTTCAGTTGATCAAGTATCATGTTGTTCAGATTACTTTGGTCATCTAGCCGTTTTGTAATCGGTGCAATGCTGTTCATAATGTTTTCCATAATTTGGTTACTTTCAGAGCCCATATGTTTGGTTGAACACAAACCTTTCACTACCTGCGCAAATGAACTTCTTTGCCCTGTATTGTTTGGTTGTGGGTTTTGATCCATCTGTTTTAATATTTGAACCCTTCGATTTTCGTGATTTTGCGTTTATCTCTTAATTTTTGTAGTTTTTTAGCAACCCCACAGCCTCGATAATTAGCCGGATGTTTGGCCCTTACAATTTGTACACTTGGCTGGTACATCTCTCCCTATTGTAACGGGTGTTTCAACAGGTGCGCTTCAACTTTTTTTCCGATAGGGACGGCGAACGACGCCATATTTTTTATTAATCTTTTGTCATGTGGAAACTTCATTAGTATACATTTCATCATGGAACGCTACACACGTGAACAGCGATTGCAAATCGTGCAAATTTTTTATCAAAATAATCGTTCTGTTGCTGCTACTTTAAGAGCATTACGGCCGTTTTACGGTCCATTTAACAAGCCAGCCCGTTCGACAATCGACCGTGTAGTGGCAAAATGTGAGTCTACGTTTTCGCTACATAATGTTCCGGTGCCCTCGAGAGCAAGAAGCCGTTTGACCATTTAAAGCGACGCCGATTCGTGAATTGGGCTCAAGAGCAAATCGAAAATGATGCAGATTTTCACCGAAAATTCATCTTCAGCGATGAGGCTCACTTTTGGCTAAATGGATTTGTCAACAAGCAAAATATGCGTTACTGGGCAGGAAGCAACCCACACGTGATTCATGAGGCACCGTTGCATCCCGAAAAAGTCACTGTTTGGTGCGGATTACATGCCGGCGGCGTCATTGGGTCATATTTTTTCATCGACGATAACGATCGCCACGTTACTGTTAATGGAAATCGATACCGTGATATGATAAACGATTTTTTTTGGCCGCAATTGAATGGAATGGACTTGGACGACATGTGGTTTCAACAGGACGGGGCCACATGCCACACAGCACACGATACAATCGCGTTATTGAAGACTAAGTTCGATGAGCGTGTTATTTCGCGAAATGGGCCCGTCCAGTGGCCGCCGCGCTCGTGTGATTTGACACCTCTAGATTATTTTCTTTGGGGTTATGTGAAGTCATTGGTCTATGCCAATAAGCCGGCGACGTTGCAAGAGCTCAGAGCCAATATAGATCGTGAAATTGCTGGAATTTCGGCCGATTTATGCGAAAGAGTGGTCGAAAATTGGGTTCAAAGATTGGACTTCGTAAAACGTGCACGCGGTGGTCATGCAAAAGAAATCGAGTTTCATACTTAAATGTATATGTTCAAATTCGTTAATAAAAAAAAAGTTAGTTCAAAAGTCGAACAGTTTGTGTTTTATTCAAAAAAAAAGTTGAAGTGCTCTTATTGAAAAACCCGTTACATGCCTGGGTAAAATGATTACCTGAGCATTTTACACATCTTTGATCCCGACCGCAATATCTTCAATATAAAAAGATGGAGCCCACTTTGACTGATAATTTGGTTTCCTTCCTGAATTTCTGTTCTCTTTTTTTAACAATTTTCACAGCATCTTGTATTTTAAGACCTATATTTTGTAAGTCTTCCATTATTTCTTTGCTTGAGCAAGTGTGATGCAAACCTCTTGCCATGACTTTTATAGGTCGGGCGTGTTTGTTCTCGTAAGTGAACCACTGAAACTTTTCAGCATTCAATTTCTTTGTTAGTAACCGATTTCATCAGTGATTGAATTTCTGGGTAACTGGTTACACCCACAATATTTATTGGTGGGGGTGGTTTTTCTATCGGTTGTACCAAATTTGGTGTAATGTTCTTGGTAGATTTACTACCTTTTGGTTGATTGGCTTTGGGTAGAGCATCGTTTGAATCTCGACTAGATTGTCCCCTACCATTTAATTGCTCAGCCTCAGTTTTTTCTTCTTTAGGATCCAGTCCTTCTCTCTTTGTAATTCATCTTCATCAGTGGAATAGATGAGTTTATATGGTTCAATGCTTCCTATATGCTTCTTTTGAATCCCAATTCGTTTTTAGGTTTTCATTTTCTTGCTTTAGATACTCAATTTCTTCGCTTAGCTTGGCAAATAATTGCTCCACATGCTCTAGCCTCGCCAAGAGATTCATATTCTCCTTTTCTAGGTCAATAGTTATTTTACTAGATTCGGCTATTTGCAAAGTAAAATTTTCGGTGGCATCACTTATTTCGTGTAATGTTTGTCTAGGTATAGCGTTAGAAAAAGTATCGGCTTGGTCAGCTACTGAGTTGCTTCTAGTTTTCTTTATCGGTGATTTTTGTAAATTTGGTCTTCTCTGAAACGGATTTGATGTTCCCTGATAATGCAATAGATGGCCCTCCCATAGGGCCAGTTTCCACAGAGAGTGGATTTACCAATGTTGATATTGGTGTACCACCAATGGTTTGACTGTTTGGCTAGGTGTCGGCCCAAGTTCTGCACCTGTTTCAACTGCTTTTTTCAGTTATTCATTCTCCTTCATTAAAATTGTAAATTCTTCTTTCAATTTAGTTGTAAATTCCTTTATTTCTCTTAATTGTTCACGGAGTTCGGCATTTTCCTTCTTGTACCAAAATATATTTCCAGTAGAAGATCTTGGTTATCTTGATAATTTGGAACTTCGTCCAAATGGGTTAAACAATGATTGGCCTACCCCAGAATCTGTTGGGCCTGCCTCCGAAGAGTGTGGATTTGGCAGCATATCTGCTGCTGTACCACCTGATGTATTACATTCCGTATTTGTTGTACTCATTGTTTGTTTTAGCCAATTTATACCACTGGCATTTGGTCCCCGGTAGCACTTTGTTACTGTCGAAACAGTACCCGCCCCCCGCTATGAGGGCGCGGCTACCTTGGTGTTACCTAGGTGTACACAGAGACAGCCGAAGCCCTCCGAGTACCCTAGGCTGCGAGGGGCGGCATCATCCAATATCCGCAAAATTGGCTATATTTCAGAACCTCATAAAAAGTGTCTAACTTCAACTATATTTCACAAACCGAACATGATCGAAATTGCTAAAGAAATAATCTAGTTACCGCAGTTAAAGCTCTGCAGATTGATTTTGATATCTGTTGTTGTAGGCCCATAATTTAATACAAATTTTATGACTAAATCTTTGGCGCCGCATATCCTAAATAATTAGGATCAGATTAATTGACTAAATTAGGATTATCTAGTTGATACATACGAGTAGAAAAACGAGTAGAAAAATAATTTCACGGATATAAATGACGGAGGAAAGGATGATTAGAGGTAGTGAAGTAAATAAAGAAGTTCAATGATACCCTAGCGAAGAATAGACCATTACAACCGGTTTTATCTTTACACAAATAAAATTCGAGCTAAATTGAACAGTAACCACGCGGTACATTGATAACAGGATTACCTCGAAAAGTTTAATTATCAATTTTGTCAAACAATTGCGGTTAGGCACACTGACGACAACAGTATTATGTCGATTTCGATTGAAAATGAAATGTTACATTGAGTGTAAAAATGGTACTCCAAATGCTGTCAAAGTGTCCGGTTGAAAAAACAAATTATCCTATTTTGCTACACCCAGGATAATACAACACCAATTCCAATACATTTTGACATATAAAATAGTAAATTTCATTTTTCTGTTCGATTGATGTATAATATGAATCGATGAATGAATCAATCGAAATCATAAGTAAGTCTGCTCCTACAAGTTAATAAATTGTGACGTACAATCTGTTATGCATAGTCGGCCGTTAATATTTTGGGTAAGATTTGAAACTTGCTGTTAGAGAAAAACTTGCATAAAATTATTTCCACCGCACGATTTCACTGTAGAAATTCGAAGAATGTCCCTTAACTGATATTATGAATTTATTACATATAAACGACACCAACCCAGTCCACTCATTCATCACAAATACGGTTTTATTTTCGGAATCGAACGAATACAAAAAAGAAATAACCGCGGGTTTACAGCAATAAAAATGTTTAAAATCCACGATTTTATTGAAATTCTTTGTTTACATTTCGTATTGTTGTTGATTCGCCTTCTGTCTTCTTAATCCGCATCGCATTTTTTTATTATTTTTGCACCTGTCCCCTTTAATTTAATTCCAAATTATACTTTTTATGTTGCAAAATCTAGCAATTAAAGTGTATACAATGTAACTTACAACCACCGACCACATGACTCAGTCTGTATATACAGTGATATTTTATACAAATTGACTCAAAATTAAAATTTTTATGTGTTTGCTATAAAACCCCCCGGCCAATAATAAATAAAATAAAAATTCTCAGAAATGGTCAAAAAACTAATAATACAAGGAAGTATAGACCGGAAATTAAAACCGACGAGCATGTAAAGAAACCAATTGATGCAACAGAATTTCTTTCATTCTACACAAATTTTTCAATCTTACAAAGTGTTTTTTTATATACACAAAGCAAAAATTTCCATATTTCACTCATTCATTTTCCAGTTTGTTGTGCTTTTGTTATAACATGTTACGTAATGTCCAGGAATTCTGTCCAATCCATTAAAAAATTAAATCCTATAGGGACGGAGATTGCGGAATCAGAAAATACTATAAATTTGACTGAACACACAGATGAATAGCGTATGAGACTTCGGTGTGCATTGTCTTAAATTTAGCGTGCAGACAGATTGATAAAATCTTCAAACATTATGGAAACTACTTTTGTACGAGTTGTGTAAGGTGGGGGGGTTATAATAAAGATTATGTCTAAACCGGGATGTGCAAATTGTGTGCAACCGAACAAAACGTGCGATAACAACGATTGGAAAAAATTGCATTTCCATGTCATACATATGTAAATATAAAAACATAAGAAAAATTTGCACAATGATAAGGGAACTGAGGAAAAATATCATCATCTGTATTCTGTACGTTGCAGTGAAGAAAATTGAAAATTTGCAACAAAATAATCCACGTATAAGTTCTGATTTAAAATTTGTGCACATAAAAAAGCGACGAACAACATCAAAACACCTGTTCCTGATAATCTTACTTTATGTACTCTCCCTTTTTTGTATAAACAGCGAATGGCCCGTGTAAACGATAAGATCTTCATGGTTTGAAAACAAATAAATTTTTCACTCAAACTGGATAACAATAAAATTTGTGCGGATATAAAAGTTATTGGCGCAAGGTGGAAGGTAGGTCTCCGCTCTATATACATAAATATAGCAATTGAATTGAATGCGGACGAATACAATTTATGGTAATATTTTAGGTGATTTTATCGCAACGAATGAATGAATATAAATACGATTGTATATTACCGAACATGCGGGGGGATTGTTCAATTTATCTCTGTTGATTACATATTTAGGGTACTGACATTGGTTTAATGGAGTGTGATGGTTGCATCTGATGATTCGTTTCTCGAGTTTGAAGAAATGGGCCCATGTAAAATCCATGAATCAAACTGCAAGCCTTCTAACTGACTGAACGAACGCCTTTGAGATAAATTCTTGAACATTATGGACTATGTAAGAGGACAGTCTCTAGTCCTTGTCCTACTTAATTCATTATACAAAAATTGTTTTCTAAATTTTTCAAAGTTTTTGACGGCCATTACTAATTTGTGTCATTCATCATTATAACACGCTCAACCCCTCCTCCCCCCACATACACTGAACAAAATTCGTTTAAATAATTTTCTCCTACATGCTACTGTTTCCGCGATAAGAGCTTGGCATTTATTAAACACCCTTAATCCGCCGACTCCGACCCCAATAGGAAGCCGGCAAATAAAATATCGCGAGTATCGGCCCCAATGGATGTAAACAAAAAAATTCGATAAGTCATAAGTCATGTTATAGAGAGTCTCATTGTAGTAGTTTCGGAAACATTTGTTCAAAGTTCAAATAAATTTTCTTATAATATTAGAGATTACGCCAGTATTTTCTCTTGTAGGGATGATAGAGCGGGTGGTGGTATTGCTATGTTCATTAGGAATGATATTCCATTTACCATGAAAATTATGGATGACGGTTCTTTAACATTCCAATACATATGCATTCAACTTTTGCAGTTTAATCTAACGAAGGTATGCAGAATATATAGGCCTCCTAATTTTGACCCAGCATCGTTTCTTGATTTTTTAGAAAAACTCCTCCGAAACCTGTTAATAAAAATTCTAACTTAATCTCAGACGATAACGCAACCCTGCTCTCTCATGGTATGATTGTAACAAACACTTTCTTTACCAGACCACTGAGTCGTAATATTTTTAGGCCACTCTGTTAGCAGTTTTCATAATATTGAGCAAGTTCGGAATTTTACCATTGAAGCCGACATAAGTGATCATAGTTTTGTACTCTCAAAATTTCGCTTCAAGCCTAAATATTGTACTCGGACACTAACGAAGAGATACGTTAATTACAAAAAGGTTAATGAGTCCTTTGAATATTTTTTAATGAGTACCGTGTTTGACGTCAGAAATCCTGAGTCTACTCTAGAACGGATTTTTGATATGTATAATCAACTTGTTCTACAGTTTTCCGTTTTGAAGGAAGTACATGTAGAAATGAAAAATGCAAGTGTTTGTCCTTGGATGACCCTTGATCTCTGGGATTTAATTAAACTTAAAAACCGGATGTTGAAGCGTTTTAAAAGGAACAGTACTAATTTAGAACTAAAACATAAATTAGATTTGCTAAATAGGAGGATCAAAAACGGAAAATATTTTGCAAAGAAGCATTATTTTGACAATTTATTTAATAATTTGAGCCAAAAAGAAATCTGGAAACAGTTAAATCAGTTCATGGTAAATAACTCTAATAATAGGATCCACTCCGTTATTTGTAATGATGTTGAGTATCATGATCCTACTGCTATTGTTAATACAGGGTGTCCGCCGGGAAGGTATACTACTTTGTTTTGCCGCCATTTAGGCGAATATTAGTATTGACAGTTCATACTTGACAGTCGTGAAGTAGACACGTGGCAAATTTATTATGGAAAAATATTCGATAAACCATCGTGTCAATAGGATGTTACAGCTCGCCCATGACAACCCCGATTTTCATGAAAAAATCATAATGAGTGACGAGGCACATTTTCATTTAAATGGATATGTGAATAAACAGAATAGTCGGTTCTGGGCAATGGAAAACCCTCACATTATTCATCAGTCACCTTTACATCCATTAAAAGTGACAGTCTGGTGTGCAATTTGGTCAGGAGGAATCATTGGACCTTACTTCTTTGAAAATGAAAACGGCGTAACGGTAACTGTGAATGGGGAGCGATATCGTGATATGATTGAAAACTTTTTAACGCCACAACTGCATACTGGCTTGATACTGGCTTGATTAACATGTGGTATCAACAAGATGGTGCCACATCGCATACAGCCAGGATTACAATGGAATTACTGCGAGAACTCTTTCCACAACAAGTTATTTCAAAAAATGGTGATGTTGATTGGCCTCCACGGTCGCCTGATTTGACTGCTCCGGACTTCTTTTTGTGGGGATATCTAAAAGGCAAGGCTTATGGAAACAAACCAGAAACGCTTGAGCAACTCAAACAAAATATTCGTGATGAAATTAATGAAATAGCGAAACCGACCCAAAAGGGCTCGCATTTGTGAGGCTAACAGAGGCGGACATTTATCTGATATTGTATTCCATACATAATTGCCGACATTAAATAAAACATTTATCAATATAAGATCCATTCTCTTTCATTTAATCAAAAATCATAAACAAACAAAGTAGTATACCTTCCCGGCGGACACCCTGTATATTTAATCGGAGTTTTGTTAATTCTGTTGATTCTTCTGTATCAGCAAGTAGTTCTAGTCCAGGCTCAGATGATTTAAATAAATTTCATACTATGGTGCGTAGTATTAATTCGTGTTCCTTTTCGCCCACTTCCTGCAGCGAAATATCGAATTCAATTTCAAATCTCAATAATACAAAGGGTGGTGGTTATGATAACATCCGTAATGTGGTTCTGAAGAATTATTTGCCATTTTTTTCACAATTACTAGCCGATCTATTTAATGTGGTTTTGGAAACCGGTGTTTACCCCGATTGTCTTAAAATTGCTAAAGTGACACCTATCTTTAAGTCTGGAAATTCTAAACTAGTTTATAATTATCGTCCAATTTCAGTTTTGTCGGTATTTGACAAAATTTTACAAAAAATTATTGCTAACCGGATGATCGACTTCCTGAATAAATCTAATTTTTAGGGTTTAAGGTTCTGGTACAGATTTAGCCTTAACAGGCATTACTGATTTGATCTATGGTAATTTTGACAGGCAAAACAACATATTTCTTGACCTTCGTAAAGCTTTTGATAGATCACAGTTTACTTCTTCAAAAATTACAAATTTATGGCTTCCGTGGCCTATCATACAAACTGTTAGCAAGCTACCTTAGAAATCGAAAGCAGTTTGTGATTCTAAATGGTGAAAAATGCTTCACTTTAGGTGTGAACTGAGGTGTTCCTCAAGAGAGTGTCCTTGGCCCTCTATTATTTCTAATCTACGTAAATGATATGGCCAATTTACCGCTCACGGGTCATGTTAGAATGTTTGCTGACGATACGGCCCTGTTCTATGAATCCAGAGATTGTCAGGTAACAATGTCACATATGAGGGATGATATTATTTTACTTTTGAATTTTCTTCACTTAAACAAAATATCAGTTAATTTTAATAAAACGAAATATATAATTTTTCACTCCCCACGCCTGCAACACATTGATTTACCACCACTTCAAGTAGCAAATTGCACCATAGAGCGTGTGGACAAATTCAAGTACCTTGGAGTAATATTCGACAAGTATTATATGACGTGGGAGGACCATATTAATTCTATTTGTATTAAAGTTTGTCCATTTATTTGCTTGATTAGGAAATTGGCTGATTTTGTTCCAGTACATGTGTTAAAAAAAATTTATTTCTCATTTATTCATACCCGATCCTCATACGCTTCTTCTACCTTTGGCTCAGCTGTTAACGAGAAACTGAATAAATTGCAGATTTTACAAAATAGGTGCTGTAATAAATGTATATAAACTGCCTCACCTATTTCCTACTGTGGAGCTCTATCGAACTGTTGCTATAGGCATTCTCCCAATTAAAGCAATTTTTGAGATGTATGTGTCGATCTACATGTTTAAGTCTCTACACATCCCATCATTAATTTCGACTATACAATTCGAATTTCTAGATCATGGCTATTCAACCAGAAATTCTAGTCAGTTGAAGTGCCCCCAAATTAGAACGGAATTTTGCAGAAAATCATTAACATTTATTGGGCCATATATTTACAGTGCTGGGAAAAAAAAAGTGGGACAAACGAATTTATTGCAAATTGGAGTCTTTTTTTGCTAAAATTACAAAACTTTTGAAAACAATTTGTTTATTGTTTCATTTTAAATACATGTATGACGTAATTTTTTGAAAAAAAAAAATTACCTGCAATTTAGGGGCAGAACCCCGAAAAATGCCAAAATATTCAAAATACGTTGATGGGTGTTAAAGTAATGTAATAAATTAAACACTTATTTTTTATTTTTTTGTTTGTGTTTTATTGATTTATAGAAGTTCAATCTTTAATATTAATATTTTGTTGGACCGCCTCTTGCTTTTATTACAGCGATACACCTCCGATTCATTGAATTTGATAAATTTCTCAAAGTCGCAGGAGATATGAATTCCCAAATCGTGATCAACAAACTTTTTAAAGCTTCAATCGATTCTGGGCGCTTCCTTGCTACTTCTAGCTTCATTATAGACCAAATATTTTCAATTGGATTTAAGTCTGGACTATACGGGGGCGGGGCCAGTTCAACACATCGATACTGTTTTCTTCGAAGTACTTTTTTACCTTTAAATGAAGAAATAAGAAAAAAAACAAGTTTTTAACAAATTATTTATGTTAATCTGAAAGCCAGTTTGTCTATCTACAATTCAAAATTAATAACTCACCACTATGGCGGTATGGCACGGAGCGTTGTCCTGTTGAAAAATAAATGGGCAAGTCTCGCCAAAGAACTTTAACACAGAAGGCTCTAATTCGTTCTGAAGGACCTGCAGATAAACAGCTGCTGTCACGCTGGAACTAAGGAAGCACAATCTACCGGTTTCATGTCCAGAAAAGCATCCCCAGACCATAACTCCTTCATTTTTCGGTGGAAGTCTTAAAAGACATTCGTTGCTAAGTCTCTCGCCCGGTTTTCTCCTTACGAGAATTCTTCCATCTCCAACATGTAGCTTGAATTTTGATTCATCGGAGAAGATCACTTCATTCCACATCTCTGGAGTCCAAGAAACATGCGCCTGGGCCCATAGCAAACGTTTTTTTTCACTAGCAAGAAGTGTACTAGTGTACTAGTGTGAACTCAGGCTTCTGGACTGGTTTAAGTGCTCTCAAACCAGCTTTAACAAGTCTCTTTCTCACTAAGCTGGCTGAAATTTTTTTTCCCGTTGCTCGCTCAAGATCCTGTCTTATGTCTGATGAAGTTTTAAAACGATTCCGACGACATTGTAATATTATAAAACGATCTTCCACTGGAGTTGTCTTTCTGGGCCTTCCAGAGCCTTTCTTTCTTTGTGTACTGCCCATCTCTCGCATTTTTTTAAGATTCCTCGCTACAGTACTTTTAGGAATGTTTAATCTTTCTGCTATTTCACGCGTGGTTAAATTTGCTCGCGCCAAAATCGACATATTGCTTTTACACTGCTCACTAGCTTTCCCATTTTTTTAAACTAAAATTGAACTTTATTCTTCATTTGACTAGAATCACTTACAGAATAACTTAAACCTTACAAAATATGCACTATTTATACTCAAAAAAAAAATTACAGGCAATAAAACATCTGCACCCTAATGACGGCCGAGAACGGTAGGCGTAAAATAAAATAATTGCGTGACCAATTTTTTTGCACATCAGTTGCGGGGTTGTACCGGTGTAATTAAAACAAAAGGCGGTCCAACAAAATATTAATATTAAAGATTGAACTTCTATAAATCAATAAAACACAAACAAAAAAAATAAAAAATAAGTGTTTAATTTATTACATTACTTTAACACCCATCAACGTATTTTGAATATTTTGGCATTTTTCGGGGTTCTGCCCCTAAATTGCAGGTAATTTTTTTTTTTCAAAAAATTACGTCATACATGTATTTAAAATGAAACAATAAACAAATTGTTTTCAAAAGTTTTGTAATTTTAGCAAAAAAAGACTCCAATTTGCAATAAATTCGTTTGTCTCACTTTTTTTCCCAGCACTGTATATTAACTTACCTGAAAATATTAAGAGCGCTGTACACATCATCTGTTGTCATCAGTTAAAGATTATTTGTGATTTATAATGTCATTTATTCTTAATAAATTAAATTAAATTATATTAATTGTTATGTATTTGAATTTTGTTTTTTATTATGCGTAATGTAGTTTTAGTCACTATGACACTCTTTGCCGTATATGTTTTGTACATAAAAGTGTGAATGACGAACTTTTAAAGGTCATTAAATCCACTAGCAGTCATTCTCACTTTAATGATTTTTGTATATAAAAATTAATGTTAAAATTAAAAATAAATAAATAAATAAAAGTACAGTGCTGGGAAAAAAAATTAGCCTAAAGCCTATAATTATCCATACTATCTTGTAACGTTCCGCTGTATCGGTTCTGCTAGCTTTAGGGACGTAAATGTTCCCATTTAAAATCTCACCGTAAAACCATGACAATAAATCGCACTTCATGCCGAATGTAAATGAAAATTTATCACGTGAAATGTAATGTAATAATAGTCGACGCGTGCAACGGCTAATTTTCTCATCAAAAAACTAAAATCCTCCCTCAATCAGCGTACGCACATAAGCAAATAACATTTCGATTAGGGGGTGGGTGACAAACAGATACACTTTAAGAAAATTCAATTTCCGGATATATACATATACCTTAAATTTATCGGTACAGACTGTATCAATATTTTATCTATACATCATATCGTATTTATCATGAAAATTTACGAAACAGCCATGTAATACACAAATATGCACACGCAATTTAAGAAAATATTTGGAAAATTGGGAAAATCTATCCGTTTGTGTGTTTGTCTCGGGTTGTTGTTTGTTATGTGTTGTGTATTATCATCATCATTGAATATAATTTAATTTCAATTGCAATTCTTGTTTGTTGCTTGTATACCGAACCCCCGACGTAAAGTCGTTTTTCCGGGGGTAAATGGGATGTAAAAAATTTCGTTACTTTCTTCGAATCCATATCTAGGGTTGTTATCTGTTTTATTAGAAATTGAAATATTTGACATGTTACCCGGAGGGATTGTATATTTCTATTTGTGCAAGATGGTAAAATTTGATCTTCTGTATATTATTGTTAAATAAAAAAAAACGGTGTCAATGTATCCGAGTGCATATACATCTCCAACTATTTATTTTAATTAACAAAATTGCATTTCGACCAACTCATTAAAATAAAGTGCAGCTAATTTTTGACATTCGAATTAGTTCAATTACCCGTTATAATGGATTCGGGGAGAGACCTGAAATTAATTAATTCGGTTACCTAGATAAATGTAATTTTCGATTTCCAAGTCATTGATTAATTATACTGAGTCAAGTCTTCTTACTTGCAACAAAAACATATTTTATGCGGTGGAAACATTTTTATAATTTTCCATTTTTAGACGAAAACATAAAAATGTTCATTCATTGAAATCGAAATCTATATTTAGCCTATAACCAACCATATACTCATCATATTATGTAGAACGCGTAAAAGGGTGGGGACGCGAGTAAAAATTGACCCGCAACTACGGAAATTCCACGCGACGGCTGTTACGATGTTAGCAGAATATAATTTATTTCGTGACAAATATGAAATATAATTAGAATATTATATTAGACGAATGTGTACTTGAGAATTGCTTTTGGATACATTCCAGTAATTAGTGATGGTTAATGTTCTGTATTCGGTATTTATAGCGTATATCGCAAATAAACTAATTTGTCATGCCCCTATATTTATACACTTATGTATATTCGGTTCGAGTGAGTATATTAAACTCCGTTTGAAGTCCCCAATAAATCTATCAAATACAATTACTAATCGAATTTATCAATAACCAATTGCACCATTCCAAATACAAAATTGATTACCCAACATTAAAAGAAATAAATTATGGATGAAATTACGAATGCAATCGATCAATTTGCACCTACCTTAACTAGATACATGCAATAAATAATTTTGGATAAATACTGCATTTTCCCCTTTTTGAGAACATGTGTACTGCATCTTACCTACGCTACTTGATAATATAAATCTTCTAGCAAATTTAATTTTGTTAAAAGAATCGCGCGAGAGATGACGACGAAATAATTTATCACAAATTTTCCCAATCAAATTACCATCCATCATAGAGCGTAATACAGAGGGAACGATGATTGGATTTGAAATGACTTTGTCTTATTTTGTTTTCTCGCACTTTTCTTAAGTTAATTACCATCGTGTACTTTGTTTTTGTTTTAAACCGTGGAGAACGGACTCGCCCCATTTCTACGCTGATGTTAAATTTAAATCGGGAAATTTGATTTATTTTCTCCTCCAAAATTTAAAAATTAAAATTTTTTATTTTTTTATCAAGATTAATGACGGCTTATGATGGATTGGATGGGCGGGCAATACGCCGAGTTCCCGAGTGAATTAGAACAATTTTTGAATTTCTTGTTTTAGGAAGGGGGTGGATTTACAACTGTACAGTGTATAGATTTCGTTTAAAGTAGTGGATTTGTGCATATGGATAATTAATCAGTTATGAATATCCCAGGAAGGGTTCCGGGAAAACCATCTGAGTTTAAAATAAAAAATGCTTTGCTCTTGTAATGTATTTTAGCTTCCGTAGTAGAGAACATATCAAATATCGAATAATGAAACTCATTATCTATATATGAAAACATATCTCCCCGTGGGGTGTACATGTCTACGACAATCTGTAATGGATACATAATTTAATAATATGCCTATAATTCAACTGACGACCCAATCTAATTTGCATAAATATCTATAATATATTTATATTCATGTTTTACGAAGCCGCGAAGGAAACCCAAAACAAGACAATCAAATGGATTAACAGCCATTCTTATGTAGATATATAGCAGCACCAACAATACATCTTATATACTATACAAGACATGATGATATTGTCGTTGTTTATTCATACAACAAGAAACGGTTATGGATACACAGCACACACAAGACAATAGACCGCGCGAGCTCGTCAGTGAAAATCGTTTCTTTTTATTAAAATTCATTTTCTTTATGCTACACAAAATGTCAAGTCGCACCTTTCTTATGTGCGGCGATTGTTGTTGGATTTTTTAAAATTTATGATAAAAATATTAATAAAAATGCAATAACAAACGCGAAGTAAAGTAAAATTGTAAAAAAAAATTAAGACAGCACGCCTAATCTTCAGACGATCTTTATAATCTCAGATGTATAATGTGTATACGGAAAATCTATCAGTCATCGTATTCGTGGATCGTGGCTATTTATGTATGTAGTATACGTCGAGTTATAATACACAATAAGTTGCCAGATTAACGTCTGGCCTATATCATTTCGAGGTGGCATGCGACGGTACACGTTTTATGCTAATATTGGGAAAGCGGAATGTCATTTGAATATAATGATGACGAAGATGAGTAAAATTTAGGGCGTTAGTAATCCAATTTGATTTTATCATTCAATTTCTACCATGATAAAAATAGCGAGTTCGTTTACTACCTCTGACTAAATATATCTACCTGGTATTTTCATTCTCATCCGAAACACATAGTGACCGAATTTGTGCTAATCCAGAAGTAGCCTAATTCCACTGATCAACAAAGCAGGTTAGGTTAAGCTGAACACACACTTGGACCAGTGATGGTTCGTTTTGATACCATAGGAGCCTACTCCATTCCTACCTCTACATTCCACAAGTTACCCATTACGATAACCTATAAGTGGCCTCGCCACTTTCGCGTTCAGATCGCACTTTGAGGATGTAGTGTTCCTATCAAGTTCGTCTGCCCTACGAAGCCTGAAGAATCGAAGCCTGTATGACCTCAGCTTCGTATATGCTGCGGTAATCAGGGAGATGAACTGAGACACTTACATTAACTAGATCACATAAGACTACGGGTCCTAATCTATCGTCTTGTTTAGAGCCTCAATGAAAGATTCAACCTGTTCAGTTTTCGGTACCGAAACGCTGTTCCAGAGTTCTCTGATCGGGCAAGCTCTTCGAAAACTTATATCAAAACATGGACAGGTAAGTTCTAATCAAAATTAATTATCTCCTCCTTTAGCGAAGCGTTAATCGTCGAGTGTCCTGTCCGAAATTATTTCCAATGGCGTGCTGCTGACAGTCGCATATCTGTATTATGCTGCTCTGTGGAACATATCCTGTAAGTCGTACATAGATGTTGTCCTCGAAGCCCTGGTGATTTCCCAACAAATCGATCTTTACACCTTCTCCATCATTTTCATGCAAATGATTTTGTTTAGGATTGCCCTGCATAAATAATGGTTGTAGGAGGCTTTTAAGTCTTTCTAGAAAGTTAGCTTACCTAAAAGTGCCCAGAAATCTCACATTATCAGTACAAGTGAGTCTAGTGCCGGCGGTTTAAAGTAGGAAGGGCAATCTTCAGAATTTTCTATTTCTTAGTACATAGAATCAGCTCAGTCTTTGTCCGCATAGGCGACTACTACCACTCACCTCTCCCCGGCTCTACCAGTTATCAGTTAGTTAGCATGCGTTACCACCCCAGCCAGCTATGCGCTAACAATCCTACTTAATATAGCATATAATTGAATAATCTGCTTACAGAGTGATCCAACCCCTCTCCAGACAAACATTCTATGACTGCCTTGATCTTCACATTTTTAAAGGCACTGTCAATATTGCGAAATGTAATTAAGATGTATTCTTGTGAGTACATAGTGGCTGCTCTACCATGTTTACTAGGAAATGTAAAGCTGTGTCTTTTGTCTTCTCTTTACACATATTGAAACTAGATCGAACTGCTCGACTTAATTCTAGCTCGAAAGTATTCGTCTAACAACATTTTTTTAGCAACATTTTCCTTAACAATACGAAACAGCTTTAAACGCTGTATTTAGGTTACCTCCAGTCGAGGTAGAATAACTTATGAGTTGTTCTGCATTTCCGCTGGAATGACTCGGGCTGGTTGATTTATATACGCTGAAGCCATTTATTATCCACAAGACCCTTTTTTGCCAACGTTGAGGTTCTTGAAACACGCTGAACTCGATCGAATGCTTAAACTTTTCTGGCAAGTGAATTTCGATCAATGATTCCATACTTGGAGACATTCATGTCAATCGAATCAATCCTTGACCATATAAAAGTTAGTGGTAGAGACGGGTGTTATGCCTAGCATCTTTCACCTTTTTCCAGAATGATTTCCTTCCTGTCTGCCTCGAAAATTGGCTTAAGGTTGTTCGGTGCAGCCTTATCTATCTACGCGGTTGCAGTTATGTGGCCGTTGTCACACTGTGGTAGATCTAATATTTCCCAGCTTAACGAAGTGTACTCTTTCGTTCTAATACCACAGATTCTGTTATTATTTACCCACGGTTTTTGAATAACAACTAAATCTTCTCCCGATGTTTCTAATTTATGAAGGAGAGCTGCCAATAGCTTTGGTGTGATGCAGGTTGATCCGTTTTATTCGGAATGTCTTGCAGTGCTCAATTTTCAATTCTTCTAACCGGCCGCTATTGCAGGCTAAGTGAGTTTGTTCTTGTAAATCTGACAATTGTTCCTTATCAGAAACCTGTAAAAAAGGCTGCCGTTGCGTAAATTTCCGGGTCGCAGCACAAATGTCCTTCTTCATCGTATCAGTACTGAGCCTATCTAATCATTCGACCAACTATCGTCATGCGCTGCAGATATCGCATCCTCTGAAATGTATAGATTTTCCATTTCTACTGCGATTGACCTCTTGCATCTTTGTCGGCTCCAGCATTCGCATTTACTCTAAGAGTTAGTGACCAAGAGAGAGTCCCATTTAACCTCCCCCCTGTTTAACGATCTTGTAATTTGTTTAATAAAAAAATAGTAAAAAATATATTTATTGAGAAAAGCCGACATTTATGGCTTAAGGTTTTAGTACTTAAACAAACATACAACTCATAACACATTAAAAGACGCACGTTTCGCAACTTTTAGTCTTGCTACCATTGGTATTCGCACTCGGGATCCCTGAGTAACAGAGCAAGTGCTCGATTTACCCTGCTGCCGAGAGATCCATGAATCTGATTTTCATTCAAATGATTTCCTCCTTGCTAACAACCACGAGCCTTACACCTTCTCGCAACTACTACGTCAGCTAAACCGCCTTCTTTGATCCGAGCATGCAGTCGGCTTTATACGCTCTTGTTAACAACCTGAAGATTGAGGGAGGTCCCGTATTTTCTGTCAATACTTTCATATTGATGTAGTTTGATGCCTTATAGTCCGTGTCAAGCACTTCTTCTGCTTCTAGGTTAGAAGTAACTCTGAGATAGCACCCAACCTAATCACCATAAATTTTGTGTCATTTTAAACCGCACAAATGTTATGGGCACGAAAAAATGAGAACTTCTGTCCGAAATTAACAACTTCGAAAAAAATACCCACCGTTCTGTTTTACTTGAAATTTGGTTCATACATATAAGGAGAAAAACATTCCTTTTCCACCAATCCGAAAAATGCAGGGGAAATGGCAGATAACGCGAATTCAATACAACAAATTTGACTCAAAACTACTGAGGTTTTCCTGATTTCCACTGATTTTTTTCGGTTCGGAAAAATTTGTATATTCAAAAGCAAAAGTAACATCAGACCAATTCAAATGTTTTATTATTTTCAGTGCCAAACGGTTAATTTCCACTGAAACGAATAATTTGGCAACAGTGCCAGAATGGCGGATCTGAGAACTAAAGTGATCCTCATAAATGTTCTATAAACAATTTACTATACGATTGTTTGCGAATTGAAAATTAATGAAGATTGGCGTAAACCAATTTCGTCCAGGCCGAGATCTATTCCCTAGATGTGTCGCTGTAATCGCTCAGATCCAGACGAACGAAAATTTTTTGTTTTTATAATAATTAATATTTGTTAAATTAATTCGTAGTTTCAATTAACTGTACTCGTATAACTAAAAACTGTCTTATTAAATTCATAATCAACTCAATTTTAAATCGAAGTTAAATTGAACAAATGCCCAGTTAAAAATGTTTATATTCAATTCATATTCAATTCATATTCAATTCATATTCAATTCATATTCAATTTTTATTCAATTCATATTCAATTCATATTCAATTCATATTCAATTCATATTCAATTCACATTCAATTCACATTCAATTCATATTCAATTCATATTCAATTTTTATTCAATTCATATTCAATTCATATTCAATTCATATTCAATTCATATTCAATTCATATTCAATTCATATTCAATTCATATTCAATTCATATTCAATTCATATTCAATTCATATTCAATTCATATTCAATTCATATTCAATTCATATTCAATTCATATTCAATTCATATTCAATTCATATTCAATTCATATTCAATTCATATTCATTCATTCATTCAATTCATATTCAATTCATATTAAATTCATATTAAATTCATATTCAATTCATATTCAATTCAAATTCAATGCCTATTCAATGCATATTCAATGCATATTTAGTGCATATTCAATGCATATTCAATTCATATTCAATGCATATACAATTCATATTCAATTCATATTCAATTCATAGTCAATTCATATTCAATTCATATTCAATTCATATTCATTCAATTTTTATTCATTCATTCATTCAATTCATATTCAATTCATATTCAATTCATATTCAATGCCTATGCAATGCATATTCAATTCATATTCAATTCATATTCAATTCATACTCAATTCATATTCAATTCATATTCAATTCATATTCAATTCATATTCAATTCATATTCAATTCATATTCAATTCATATTCAATTCAAATTCAATGCCTATTCAATGCATATTCAATTCAAATTCAATGCCTATTCAATGCATATTCAACTCATATTCAATTCATATTCAATTCATATTCAATTCATATTCAATTCATATTCAATTCATATTCAATGCATATTCGATTCATTGTTCAATTTATACTCAACTCATATTCGATTCATTTTTCAATTCATACTCAATTCAATTCATATTCAATTCATATTCAATTCATATTCAATTCATATTCAATTCATATTCAATTCATACTCATTTCATATTCACGTCATATTCATGTCATATTCACGTCATACTCACGTCATATTCACGTCATACTCACTTTTGAATATGAAGTTCTTATTCAATTTATATTCAAATATTGGAAACCACATCGACGCATTGGAAAATACAACTTCATTAGCATACTTTTGTCTCACTATGGCATTATGTTGCGTATTTGCATGATGCAATCCAATATGAATTCTACATGAATTCTACATGAAAATGATAGATTTGATGTGGTTCCGAACGTGGTTCTGGAAATGGCCAGTTTAAGTGAAATCATACGAGTTGTTTGATCAAATTTAACTCCAATATTCTGAATGCTGTGCTAGAAAACGGATATTTTGAATAGACCTAGTCGCGTAATATGAAATGGTCGATTTGAATAGAACTTAGCCATTTCCTAATCGATTCGGATAAAATATGGATATGTGTATATGATGAAAGTGGAAGCGAATTCCGCCGCGAGATTCTGATGGGGCGGTATAAAATTACCAATTTGAATAATACTAGGCAATTCCTGAACCATTAAATTTGGAACAAACTCGTATATTTACAACAGGATTTCAATACGTGTTCCTGAAGTGGCTCACGGAAATGAGGAACATTTAGGGAACTTTATGATGTCTGTCTGTAAGTCATTTTTCACACGATTGAAAATATGAGTAAAATTAATTCATCTCGAGAAACATTGTGGAAGTCAAAAGAACAGAACAATCGACGCGGTTTGCTTGTGTAACATGACATTTTGGATTTAGTTGAAAAATTATATCACATCCATCCCCTTTAAATTTTTTGGAACGAAATCCACTTACAGAGTTGTCGTTCTCTTCACGCAATGAAATAAAACCGTGACGTAATCTAACAAAATTGGACGTCTTAATGTGGAGTTAGAGGGAGAAGAACAAAATTAAAGAATTGTGAATGCGATTGATCGAGATTTCGGTAAAATCCGTTCAGAGCGTCGCCCGCTGGAGCCCGGATCTTTCCATTATTTTTTTTCGGCTCGCACGAATTTTACGGAAACTGATGGAGGAACGTTTTCGATTACCAAAAACCGAATTTAAACCGGACCGGGAAGCTTGTAGCCTTAAAGTAGCCTAAAAGTTAACAAGTTATTTGGCATGGACGGTTTTGTTAAATTTTTACAGAACAGGGTTTCCGATTCTAAAATTCTGATTTCTTGTTAATTCATTTATAATTCCCTGGATAGGCCGCTGCAAAATGTTGCATGACGTTGTACCATGTTGCATGATGTTGCACCATGTTGCATTATATTGCATTATGTTGCGTTATGTTGCACCATGTTGTGGGATGTTTCAATTGCAAGTAAATGATTACAAGAAGTTCTTATTTCTGGATAGTTCATTCAGGAGTCCTCCAGATGAGCCGTCATGTTGCACCATGTTGCGCGTTGGTTTTCCATGTTTTATCATACTGCTTAACGTGGCACGATGTTGCACCGTGTTGCATGATGTTGCTTCATGTTACACAATGTTGCGTTATGTTTCATCATATTGGAGAATGTTGCACCATGTTATGTTGGTTGCGGTACGGTGACATTAGAAGGTTGCACTAGCCGCGTCCTTTTGGAAATATTTGTTGTTATGAGTAACGATATTGATTTGTAGCATACGCTATCTAATTAATGTTTTGACCTTGGTCCCTTTTTCATATTTTGTTCCGCTTCAAACGATTTTGATGTTGTCTGGTGTGGTCCGGGTCCAAAGAAAAATTAAAGACAGGAACCCGAGGCTAACCGTTCGACACTCTGAACAAATTTTGCCGAAATCTGGATCAAAAACTAATTTTTTTTTTCAACCAGCACGATTTTGATAAAAATTGGCGAAGGGAATGTCAAGGACCAAATACAAGCAATCAATTTCAATGGGTGCTAATTACGAGAAAATTGGTTTAAAAAGTGCTTCGGTCGGGCTCGGGGCCCTGTTTTTTAATTTTTTCGGCTCGAAAGATTTAAGTAAAGGATATTCAATGGCCTATCGAAAAAAAACTTACAGTGCAAATAAAACACAACTTTACACGACCTCCAGTCTTTGGTGCTGTCATTTATCGTCGTTTACGTGAAATCTCTGCCAGAGGATCAAAATATAAAGATTTTCTGAATTATAATAATTTTAATAAGTTTGTATCAAATCAACAAATCGAGTATCAACATCTGTGTATGCGACAATTAGTTAAGACTACAAAATAAATAAACATCACATTGTTGAAAATGAAAGACACCGACACGATGATTTATTTTAAAATTAAAAATTCATCATGTCCAAAACATCAAAAAATGTTGATTTGAATAGAGACGCTCAATACAGAAGAGGAGCTGCAGAATAATTCAATCAACTAAAGATATTTAAAAAAATATTGAAAACATCTACGAGTAAAACTTAATTACATCGAAATATGGTTACGTAACTGTTTTAACGCTCGCGGCCGCATTTTATTGATGTGTTGTGTTATTCTATTTACGGGTATCTTTACACGGTTAATTACAAGAGATTGATGAAAGATGAAGATATTTTGTTATTCATAATGCATTAACCTAGATTTTTTTTGTTTGTCTGTCGTTAAAAATATGAGTACAATCTATAATTGAATCATATAAAATTGATCCTTTCAATAAAAATATCATTTCCAATTTACAGAAATGGCCATCATTTTCAATCAAAATCTTCGAAATTGCATTACTGACATATCCCTTTTTTCGTGTATTATGGGGGAGAAAATAAAACAGAATAGGATGGGGATGTTTTGCCTAAATACCAGATTCTTATCTTTTGTTTTGATTGCAGACAGGCAGATTAATTTCAACGATTAGTAGTATATGACGCACTTAAGTCACAGCAGGAAATTAATTTTTTTTATGTATTCTCCTAAATGTTGATTCATCTGAATATCTCGTCCTCCGTGCAGCGCACATCCTTTTTACATACGACTTTCATAAACATTATTTAAAATGTATCTCCCTTCTGTAATATGTTGTCTATACACAGTTCCGTGTATTTCAACCCCTTTTTGTATAAATTTTAATTTTTATGCATGCGTATGTGAACAGAAGGAGTCCAAACCTAACTACAAGGATAACAATAACATACACAGAACATAAACACAAATATAAATATCCTTTCCAGTCTCCTGTCTCTCTCTGCATATAATATGGTACGAGTACGCACAGTGAATATGGATACACATGTCACATGATTTATAGATTGATAAGAGGGTGATATTTTTCAAATATTTAGGATAAACATTAAAATCAGGATCATATTTATAAAATAAAAAAACGCACATTAAAGGATATTAAAATATTATTATTATGTGTCCTGATTACGTATCTGTCCTAAATAACGAGCAAATGGAAAACGGGAGCACATAAATTTATGTATCAGGACATAAAGGATATAAATATAATATCCATTTAAATTTGTTATCAGTACGAGGCCTTATTACGCGCGTTATCTGATGCGTCCTCGAAAAAAAAATTATTTTCCTTTTTTGTGTCTGGAATAATTAAATTAGACCGCAACATTTATATACAAATTGGGGATCATAAAATTTGTTATATAAGGATTTGACATTTGGTGCGAATACCTGTTGTTACTGACCTCCCTATAAAATCTTATTAACCTTTATACCCGAAAAAAACTTTTTTTAGATCAAACCATACGGATTTTAAGGATATGTCCTCTTAATCATCGATAAATTTGAAATCTGAAGAATCCTTATTTCATACCTATCACTAATATGTTTTAAATAATGTATATGAAAAGGTAAATCTTAACAACACAAAACTCCCTTTTTATGATAATACGGAAAAAAGGATTTTAACTTTTAAAATTTATCTAAGTTGGAACCGTTTTGTCAAATACAGATTTTTGGGGAAAATTTATCCTCTTCCTCGAAACAAATAGGGATAGGTGACATCCGTACAAAGTCAATAAAATTATACATAATACAGTGCAGCACTAATAAATATGATATCAGGTAGCAACCACTATCAGTAAACTATTATGTAACTACACAAGAATTTCATTAGAACATGTACCCACAGGGATTTGCGATATAAATAAAATCCGAACCCTCGTTAATTAATATTCCACCCAAATTTACAAATGTTTTATCATAAACACCATAAACCGTATACACAAACATTTTTAAACATTCCTCCATAAAACTAATGGACTATTGTGGTTTTACGATTGCATAATTGTTGAATAATTTTTTTTTATGTTTAGAGGGTTAATAGATATAAACTGTACCGAGTACATAATTTTATGAAAATGTTGCGTTGCACGTCACGCAGCATGTTACATGGCATTGCCTTGGAGATTTATAAATTGCAACCGCAGACGCGAGATAAAACATTTTTTTTATAAATTGGTAAGAATGACGATGATCATCATCATTCCAACGAGTCATTGTTTGGGTTTTCGTATGTTTTGTATTTTATTTTCGTGTTGTTTGCTTTCAGCTGAAGCAAAGAGAGGAGAATAATGTATGAGTATAGTTATTGTTGCAAATGAGATGGGAAGAGGAGATTATAAAATAATGTTCTTCGGTTATAAACGAGGGGTGCGAACTATCTGGTTCTAAATGCTACGCAGTTTTATATTCTGTTGATGCAAGTCAATGTGGATTTTTTTTTACATACCATGCCCACCTACGCAAGGATGACTAATTTTGTACGAATGATTAACACTAACAGCCGTAACGAAATCGCAGGTTCCGGGTTTCGCAGATTAAAAAACATTTTACTTCTCTAATTTACGATTGGTATTTATGGTACACGTGGTCTTTGCTAAAATATTAGGTTTTCCTTCGCGAATTTCAGCTGCAATTTCTTAGGTGCTTTTGTTAAATATATTGATTATGACTTGTGATCTGATGTTATAATACATTTATGACCCTCATAACTATAACTATGTTCGGGGCTGTTTATGTTATGGATGCGATAACGCAGTGTTTCCTTACAAAAGCGCTCATCCCTTCTATGTATTACTAGAAACACACTCTATTATAACTGTCTTCGTATTGTCAAAATAGTTTTAATTTTGAATAAATAACCACCTATTTTATTTTTACTACGATTCTTTCTCAGTATTTGGCGAAACTGATGGAGTTTCGTCAAATGCAGATTTTCGCAAAGGCGGAAAATAAAAGATCAGATTTTTTATATATCTTAAGTAAATTCCTTCTTTTATATTCAAAATAACAGCTTCGACCTAATATAATAAATTCTCTAATATGTTTACAGACCTTTAAGGATTTCTGGCATAATTCTACTTTAATTTTGTTTAATTTCAGTTAAAAACACACAATTTCTAAAGCAACTGTTCTAGTTTGAATATTTTGAGTTATAATGGTTCCAACATTTGCACTACTCGATTCAGTTGGATTTTTCTGAATGTGTTCACTATTTTGGATTAAACCTAAAGTCACAATCGACGTGTCGTAGATGATGGCATGATGTATTTTAATTGTCCTCCTTGTAACTGGCAGAGTTTCTGCGCCCAATGCGCGACCATCCAAATCCGGAAATTTAAAACCGTTTAGGGAATTCCACTCCGTGGATAAGTAAATTTGTGCTTGGCTTTCACAGTTCGAGGTTTCGGCAGCTTCATCTTACATCTATGTGCATTGACCGTTCTATCCAGTAATTCAAATGACCATAGTGAAATCAATGCGGATTTAGGTTAACGTAGAGCACCGGAACAAGTATGAATTGGAAAAAATTGTACTGCCGAAATTTTGTTAAATTGCACGCCTTTAGACAAATCAGAATTTCTTCACAATTCAGTCATCTATCTAAGTGGCATAAACGCGAATTTAGGTTAACCTACAGCGCCGCACCATTCAATGAATTTGAAAGAAATTCGAACTATCGATATCTGAATAATTTACCTCTTCACTCCATCAGAACTTATTCTCAATTGGTCTAGACTTAATAGGCTATCTTGATAGGCCTAAAGGTCTATCAAATGACTATAGCAGCATCCATGCGGATTTAGAAATTGTCATAAAGGCATCAATGAGGATTTAGGTTAATCTAGGGCGCCGGGCTATTCTATGAATTTCCAAAAAATTAAATTATTGAAATCTTATCAAATTGCGCATCACCGTAACCCCATCAGAAATTCTTTACAATTGGGCTAAAGGTTAACCTAGATCGTACCTATTCAATGAATTTGCAAGAAATTGTACTGTCAATATTATGTCAAATCACACGCCCATATACACATCAGAATTTCTTCACTGTACAATGAAGTGCCTATAATACAGCCATTATGGCCTTCAAAATGAGTAAAGTAATAATACGAACGATTTAAAAACGATTTAAAAATGCTGGTTATAACGTAAATTTGATTCCTTATTAAATTTAAAAAAAATTAAAATAACATAAACTGGAACTTATTTTCAAAATGAACTCTAATTAATCAATAAATTTCATTATATTTGAAAAAGAATTCGATTTAAATATCGGCTGGCAATTTTCGTCTGGAAAATATTGATCAACAGTGACCGATTTGTTTACCATGTACTCTTCAGAAAAACTTCGGCTAACTTTAGTGCTTGAAGACAATTTGCTCCGAGGAGTTGATGGGATCCATTTATGAACCACAATACAGAATTAGTGGAGGCGTAACTTCATCAGGGACAACTAAGATCGAGTTCGATGTGAAGGTGTTTGCCACTAAGTTGACCTGCAAATATAAATACACCGCCAAAGCGCCGTTTACACATTCCAAAGCTGAAATGAATGTTTTAGAAATATTGGCAACCTGTGTGATGTTTGGTGTGATCGACAGCCTTAGCAACGTTCTTGTTGTCGGCTCTTTTCGTTTATTGTGGCTTTATATTCTTCAAAAGAACAGCTTTATTTTGTCTGGCAGCTCTGGCGGCTTCTTTTGAAAATATTTTATGCAATGTTTACCATGTATCATTTGCATGTCGAGGACAAATCTACGAGATGATTATTTTTCAAAATTTCGTTTTCTACGGGTTCATCCCGAGCAAAAGTTTGTTGAATTTTCTGGATTTCATAATAACTTGCACAAATTTGGGTCGATTTGTATCATATTTGGAATAAGTCAGTGTAATGGCACTACTAATAATTTTGGGTGTAATTAACAAGAATCATCAAATATCTTTGGGTACCTCTCAAACAAGAGTTCGTTGAATTTTTGGTTTTTTATAATAACTCGGACGGATTTTGGCCGATTTGAATTATATTTGACCCTGATGACATAATAATCCTATCAATAACTCTAGATATAATAACATGAACCTTCTGGTTCATTTGGGTACATTCCTTCTGATCATGAATCCTTCGGTCCATTATCAAAAGAAAACTTCTTAAATTTTATTGATGTCCGAATGGAAGCAATGTTCTCCAAAGAACATATTGGATGCGAGTGCAATGCACAATACATCGTGCTACTTGTGCCATAGTTGGTTTGGCTATAGTATGATATGGCTGGCTTTATCAGGTTTTGGCTGAAAAATTATTTAGTGCGCAATGATGCACAATCCACTATGCTACGTGTGTCATAGATGGTTTGTTTCCTGCTGATATGGGTCCGGCTGGCGTGACGGACACGATATTCTTGGTTTCAAAGTCAATCGTATTTAATACTTGTTGGCGTTGTACAGGAATGGAATAAATACTTCCTGTTCTTTCTGGTTTCCCCGTCTTTGATTTAGATGGTTCTAATCATAAGCTGTAAAAGATAATGAAAATATGCGAATGGAAAATATTTTTAGAAAGTTATTCTGATGTACTCAACCGCGTGTGAAAAAGTTTGGAGAGTTCAAAAAAACTTCTGATATCACAACTTAAGTAGAAGTTTCCGGATATGTTTTGGAGGGATATTTATGTAGATTTCTCAAATCCATATGTCAATTTTCTATAAATTAGTTTTCTTCCGTTTGAGTTAACGCTTGATATGTTTGTGTCCAAGTAGTTTCAATAGGTTGAATGGTTTATGATCAGTAGATTTGCCACCGCACCTTTTACCACCAATAAAAGCTCTAGTACCAGGAAAAATTTACGTGAATTGCTAAACTATCTTTTGGAGGATTTTTTTTGTCGAGTATTACAGTTTATAAACCGAACTGTACATAGATCTCACTTGTAAATAATGATTTTTTTCTATTTTGAATCTAAAGATTATTCTAATTTGATAAGTATCTACATTTTTATTTCAAATGGTAGTACAAAGGTTACGATGTTAGAGTGCAAGGTCTAGGAGGCCAATTAATGTTCCATCTTCGCAGAAAGCAACATTAAATTGGGAATAATTTTCCCTGCCAATTTCGATATGGAAATATTATTCCAAATTTATAAATATTTACATAAAACTTTTCTCCTCAGTAGGCCAGGAAAAAATATTTGAACAGAAATTACATATAAATTCTTACCCTAATTCCCTATTCCCGAGGAATTATTAGAGTACAGATTTTGTTCGAAAACTGAGACTTGAGAGGTGATGAAACAACATAAAATCTCCCAACTCTCAAGTCGCGATTTTCGAACAAAATTCGTATGCAGGGGGTGAATGTTATAAGATCACATCTTCGATAGATTATCGAATGTTATGTCTCTTTTTCCTAAACGGAAATTTTCGGCTATTTCATTTATCAATTATTTATTTTATATTGCTAATACAACCTACCTATTTCTCCAAATTCGTTCAAGTATCGAAAACAAATTATTTGGTGATACAAATAAAGTAGAAATATCACAATTTTTGAATCTAGCAGGCTGGCCAATGCCATTAAAAATGAAACAGTGGGCCATTTTACTCAAGAGAAGCGAGACATAAACTTCGATAAATTATCGGAAATATGAAGTTATAGCATTTCATCCCAGATTAGTGACACAGGCAATAACTTCTTGTGAATGCATCGGTTTTTCCATTATTTGTCGCGTGAATTTTCTTTAGCTGAAATTCGACAACTTTGCTTGTTTACAAACCCACTCAGCTAAAAATTTACTTCATCGCTAAAGAAGGCTTTGTTGAAATAATTGTTAACATTAAATTGTTCAATTAAACATCTCCATTTGTAATAACCGAAATGTTTCTAAATGGCACTCTAGTACAAAAACAATAAATGGCGGCAAATTTAAAAATGAATATCAAATTGAAGCACCTTTTTTTTGTATTACTAACGATCTACTAAAGTCGACTCGGTACGGTACTTAGGAATTAAACAATGTGGTAATGATGTGCTTAATGATACCACGGAGTTGGGTTGCTCAAATAATTACTACGCTCCAGGCATTAGTGTCTACTCGTACAGCTGTCAGTTTACAACCAGGAAATATACATCATTGGATGTCTTTCTTGCTGCAGCAGTGAATACAAAATTCAATCATCTCCTAGGTATTCTATTTCCATTCCGTATAGTATGAATCTGCTGCATTGAATACTTACGATAAAATATTTTTGGAAAACCAGGTAAAATCCTATTTGTAAAATTTCCAGAAACAAAGAGACATTTAAAAAATTTAGAACTGCATTAAAATTTGTACAAAATGAAGGTTGTATTAATTTCAATCTTAATTAAAATCTTATGAGAGTAATTTATGATTTCGACGCTTATAAAATAGTTCTTAGAATATCGGTTTTGCGTGTGATTGCTAATTTTAAATATTTCTTCTAAAACTCCAAAATTTTAAATTGTGGCACTCTGGCAGGAAATGAGTGAATGATATATCTGCTCTCCAATGCTAATGAAGTTGTTGCGTAAGATGCAATTTAGCTGATGCAAGTGGGATTGTTAGCAATGTACTGTGTTTGTACTTCAATTTTTAGATGGTTTCGTGGTGCAGCTTGAAGATTGACTTCGATAATATTGTATCAAGAATAACTTGATTATTTGATATTACCGTCATTGGCAGTTGTTTTTGTTAAATAACGGTCGTTCAGTTATGGGAAAAGATTAATTCATTAATAAAAAATATGTTACGATACATCAAAATAATAATTAAACCATGGAATGGGACTAGTCATAGCTCTAACATTGGCACATTTCGAAAATTGACACAACCCAATTTTATAACCACATAAGATAAAGATATTAAACAGAGTATGCAAATAATCTGGATTTATTTTGTATAAATAACCGAATTGAGGTAATTGAGGTAAATCGAGTATGGCACGTACTTTTAAAAATTGTTGGCTCCTCGAACAACATTTCAAATTTTACATGGGAATCGATCTTACACACCCGCTTAACAGTCCAACTAGAGTTTCCGCAATCACTAGTGCTACCGAACAGTAAGCACCCGTCCCCATGCAAATTAGAATGACCGAATTTTAAAATTTTTGTTGATAGAAACGACACAACATTATTTTGCTACTCGTACCCAGTTCACAACCCCTAAAATGTCGATAAACAACCGAAAAACTGTAAAAATGTATTTAGATTTACACAACCTCTCTCCTCCCAATCTTTTCTCCTGGGCTGCATTTATATTTTGCCAGCCGAGCCAACAACAAAACAAACACCGAAAATAGAAATGAGTACTCCGCATTGTTGTTGTTATTGGTGTAACACCGCACCAACAAAAATCTTTCTGCTACATACTTTCTTCTCTCTGTTTTTGTTTTCATTTCATTTTAACTCCGATATTCATTCACGTTTCATGTTTGAGTGGTAAATTCAGTTTCGTTCTAGCGTTTAAGGTAATCGGTTCGGTTTTAGTTATACGTGCGTGTTTTTTTATTTTCGTTTTATATTTTTTTACGTTTCGTATTGTCGTCCCGTGTAAAATAAAACATAATAAATATGAGTGATTTTGTATTGAGTGAATTTTTTTTTAATACCCAATATTTCGGGTAATATAATGTGAGGAAAATGTACGTGTCGTGTCGTGGGTAGTTAAGTGTGTTTATTTTATATGAGTGCGTGCGTGGAAATTTTTTATGGATACAATAATATCATGGAACCGCGCACACACACACCTGTCAATTGTTTTTTTTTGTGGATTATCCTTTTTCCAGGCATTGATGGTACACATAAATTATAATTTTGTATATCTCGTTGAGTGTGCGAATAATATGGTTTAATAAATGATTGTGTGTGTGTAAATAAGGCGTGCGTGTGGGCAACTAATTTGTGGTGTGATTCAATATGCAAATTTTCTATTAATGTTTAACTTTAAAGATCATGTAAATAAACCTTGTTTGCATATCGAATGTAACATCTTTATGTGAACTTTTATATCTGCATGTGTAAACTCTTCCGAAATGCAAAACTGTCCAAAACACAAAATTTTATATTTTTAATAAACCACCAATTGAACTCTGGGTACACAGTACATAAGTATTCTTTTGTGTTGTTGTATCCTTTATACTTCTAATCACGTTCCAAAAAGAGCTACAGTATCGTTGATACGAGCAATATATATACTCGTATGTATGCTTTTGAATCCTTTTTTGTTAATATTTTAATGTTGTGTAGAGCAACAACATATATTATGGAGTATGTCTAGGCCAGATACTAAAGATCTCGAACCACGAGAACGAAAGAATTATGGTACTATTCTGTCAATATTTATGTAAACATAAGAAGAGATAAAAAATATCGCGTGATTGTCTAACGGAATTCTAAGAAAGTGATGACCAATCCTTATTATGTTTTATTTATACCTTTATGAGGTTTCAGTGATGTGTAATTATAAATGCAACCTTTACTTCCCATACGTTCCAATGAACGTACATTTAAGAGCTACAGTATAATGAAAAGAAAATATTATAATAAGAAGTATAATAAGAAGGATTCGCGAAGGGTTGTTTAACAATAACAATAGAGATGGAATAATAAAAGAAAATTTGTTGAACCAAAAAATTTAATCGATTAGAAAGAAAATTTTTCATTTTGAGTTTGGTACCTCGTCGTTTATAATAATACAAAGAAAGGTGAATGAGTTTTGATTAAGAAAAAAAAAATTAAAGATGAAATTGTTTAAGAATTTTTTGCAATGTCGAATACGGCAAGGTAACCTGGAATCAATTTTTTAGTCTGTTCAAACTTAGTCTTCTTTTTGGCTATAACCAAACTATTCCCAGCTGCGCTCATCAAAATTAAAACCTACTCAACTCACCCTACTTAGGTGATCCGTGTGACAAGGAAATTGCATTTGGTACATTTGAATGGCTCAAATCTCCCTGCCCAAATCCATCACCACCCTTCAACTAACCAATTCAAATGTAATTTAAAAATAAATAAAACAACAACAAACAATTCTGTGATGTTCTGTGACATTCGTTTGTGTGTTGGTGATGAAAGCGAATCATGATTATGACAATTTTACAAAAAAAAATTGTGTGCGTTTGTCGCGTTGTGTGCTTTGTGCGTACGTACTCGACTCGTACCAAAAAGGACAAATTAGTTTTCCTCCCGAAACGATATTTTCCTTATTTTTTCAGCTCATTGAAGATGAAAATCGAAATAAAATATATATCTACGTATATAAACAACTCAGCGATGATGATGATAATGATGATGATGAGACGAGATGAAAAACGAAAATTATAATTTTCTTATATAATAGTCTCTATATTGGAAAATTGAATAAAAAAATTTTCTTTTCGGGAAAAATTACTTAACCGTTTTTCCTCTGTATTCGGCGCGATTTTTATAATGCACGCGGTATATTATATAAGATTAATTTTGATCATAAACGAATTCGATTAGATTTGAAAACAATTTTCCAGACACGAATATCCACTTTTAATTTTCCAATCGTTTTTGCGGCGCATATAACAAAGAAATTTATAAATTTAATTACGGAATTGAATTTGTGCCGAACCATTTTCTGTTTGTATATATTAAATCACAGCCGAGTCAATCATAAGCACTGAAAATCATGAAAAGGTGATGAACCCATCAAGATCTATCTAACCGTACGTACATGAAAGTTATAATATCGAAAATGTATTAAATGGTAAAAAGAAAATTGTAGAGAGAACAAAACATGCAAAAATACATAAAAATCACTTTGTGATCCAAGATTGGTTGTACGATGGGTGTATGTAGCATATGCAACATGAAAATTTTTAGTTTCATATTGACATCGTACTCGTATTGAAACGTATAAATTCAATTTTGCCATATCATTGGGATCTTATATGTGTGGTTTTGTATTATTTTAAATGGGAGTTTGTGGTGGGTCGTTACCGTTGTAAAACAAACTGTTATTTTACAAATCATTTTAGATTTTTACTTTGATAAATTCCGACGAGTCATATTATATGAACGGAAGCGGTGCTAAGTTCAGCTAGAGCAATCGAAGGCATGTAACTACGAGTATTAGTATTGAGTGAGATTTAATTTTGCCTAATTTTAGAAATCCTATTTTTATTGAGGCCGTTTTAGTTAATTAGCTTTATCCGTCTTTTTGGTTCACATTTTATGCATTCATATTCTGCATTAGAAATTACTTTTAGCCGTAAATTTAACCCGGTAGATAGGATTGCACACTCTCGAGTCACGTTTAAAAAAATTAAATGATACCCGGAAATGAGTATGTCGCAAGCCCAATTTTTCTAGTCATAAATAAGTTTAACACCAAAATACTGAGTTGTTTAGTTTTGCTCGGCTAAACGTTAATTTGGCCCACCATACCAAAGAAGTAATTAAATAATTTTCTGCTCTCACTCCCAAAATTTAAATCTCAAATCCAAATGTCATAATTAACCCACAGTTTAGCCATTTTTGCCGACTCAAATCAATTTTATATGCCTTTCTAAATTGATTAGCGAAATACTAAAACGAAAAGTATGAAAAGCTAACCGGCTATAGTGGGCCAAAATTTTGCAAGCGATTACCGAAACAGTTTCAACGAATTTCTCACTGTTTGTCGGTTTAACAGGTTAAGCAATTTGAAATAACTTCGATGTGCATCAATAAATGCATTTTGTCCATCACTCCTTTGGCAGAACAGAGATTCTTACAAAAATAATGTTTACGGCAAATAGCCAAAATGTATTGGCAAAATTGTTTGCAGGTGCGAATCAAGTCACAAATTTAAATATAGACAATTTAGAGAGTCACTATTGTAGAGACATGCAATTTTCGCTTAACGAAGTTTAGAGGTTTGCTGGATCAACGATTGACCCTTCCCGTTCCGATAAATTTCTAACGGACGAGATATACAACGAAAATTAGCTAACGAAGGTAGTAGTTAGCTAAAGACATCCTCTAAAAAAATCGCTTTCCTTTCCATACGATGATGCTGACAAACGACATGAAGTGTGACGAGTCTGACAATTGAGAAAATTTCTCAACATTTGATTAAACAGAGGCTACACATTTCATTTGAATTTTAAATTTTTTCATCTTCTAATTTTGTGAGTATATTTACATCCTTGAATTCTCGAACAATACGTCTCAGACCAAAACGCGCTCTACTCATTCACCAATCCAGGACTTTTCTTTATGATGACAAAATGGTATATCTGCATTTTGGATCGCGTTTCAACTTCCCAAAAATATTTTGGGGATCCCATTTTTTAAATCAAGTCCGTTAAATTCAAATTACGGCAATTTTCCTTTTATTTTTTCCCTTTTCACGTTCGCCATTTTATCAAGTTAGACTTTTCAAATTATTTTAAGATTATCAGCATATTGCTTGTTTGCAGGTTGATTTAGTCTGACGAAATTGTGGGCGGTGCATGTCGAAGAAACGGGTTGAAATTATTTAATTTAACAGAAAATTACTTCTGAGCCTGTTGTGGTAACCAAAACACTGGTTAAAGACACGTATCCAAGAGATGCAAATAATTTTCTAAAACTGAAATTTCAACTAATTGTAAAACTCATTAGTTTTAAAATCTGACATCTTAATAGAGGCAGGCTTGAATTAACCAGTTGTGGGAATGATAATTTTGTACTCGTATTTTTGATAATTATCCTATGGAAATCTCTGAAAGGGGAGGCGAGAGATCATATTCTTTGCTTCAGGAACTAGTTTTGTATCAGTTCATTTCAGATCTGTGTTTAAAACTGGGGTTTGCATTTTTTTCATTTTCGAAACCCAGTATTACTAAGTTAACAAATTTCTACTATATATTTATAGTGTGGCTTACTTCCCAATACCGGAGGAATAATAAGGTTGTAAAGAAAAAAGAATTTTTCATCTGAGTGAAATAAAATATTTCAGATTTCTAATCTCTACGCATTTATGTTTTGCATATATTCAGGAGAAATTTTGATTGTGATAACACCCGAGTACTCGAAAGCTGATTGTTTCGGGTGTCGTAACATGGTTACCATAAAAGTGCCAAACTAACAATCCCCAGGCACAATACATGTTAAGGTAACCACCGCGATCCTTCTAGTCGTTTAGTTTACACGTCTAAATATTTAGAGACCTACTATGGCGCAAATTCACTACTTTCAAAATTTGTTTCTCTTTATTGTGAATATCTAGAAATTTATTCGTCTAGAAATACTAACCGCTTCGTTGACTAGTAAACATCGAAAATCGATTAATCAACGTAACATAAAGAAATAACTTTTATACCAAACTGTCAAACCACTGAAATATTGTTGCCAAAATAATTCATCCAAAAATAACCGGTTTGTGACGCGACGCTTCAACAAAAATAAAATTCATCCAAAAATATTTATTTATTTTTTATTTTGCTAGCCCTACATCCCATTGAGGGGTTTGGCCACCTTATTTCTAAGGTTACATAACCTATTATAATTTCGGATTAATGAATGATTGGACCATTGAGTCCTAGGATGGTCCCAGGTTTGCTGGAAGGGGCATGCTGCTGTGCATGGTGCATACTTACTAAAAACTCATGCATTTTGCTAGAACACTTCTACTATATAAACACATTTCATGCTAGAAATACTTTCTAGTAAATAATATTTTTATATGAATCGTCTTTTGTATGAATTGGGAATTTCTCATAATTTCTCATAACTGGTTTATAAGCCGAAAATTCATTCAAAACATGTTTATCGAATGATCCTCATTTTTTTGGCTCTAAGTTTCTACCGTCCTAATTAATTTATTTTGTTGTAATTTATTATAAATTATTCAATCGTTTCGATAAGTGAACTGCAATTTTTGACAGTATATTTTTGGCCACTTTTTTCGTTCATGTTTCGTTGAAAAATTATATAGTAATTCTAATTATTTTGTTATTTAACTGCGTATACTGCCATCTAATCTTTCCTATCATCTTCTGACGATTTTTTTACAGATTAAACCACAAAAGTTTTATTCCCGAAACAAGTCATCGAACAAACAAAATATAACCAAAAATTCGTCCTAAACCGTTTTTGAATTTTATTTTTGGAAAAAGAAAACATTTAGGCGTAAATAAATTATTAAAAGAATCTCAAAAATTCCACTCAAAAGCAAACATTTCGTGTAATATTAATACGAGTATTTCAAAACACCATAAACTATTACAAGTGTTAAATTTTTGCTTAACCTTTCCTAAAATTGTTTACTTAGGACAGGTTTAGCAAATATTGCACGCACATAATATAGAGTCAAAAGTAAACGGTTTGTGACGCGAAAATTCTTTCAAAAATAAAATTCATACGTAAAAAATGTCTTACTAAAAACAATCACTGTGCTAGGGCGATTAGCACCAAATTTTTATCGACGCGACGTTTCTTATAAAAATCCAATTTATCCTAAAAAAAAATCATGCAAAAATTCATTTTTTACTAGAGCAACTCGTGACAATTGAACTTTAGTATGTGAACGTTTTGAATGAATTACACAAAATTCACGTACAAAAGCGGTTTGGAATGCTGAAATTCGTACACAAATAGAAAATTACAATTCATCCAAAAACGTTTCACACTAGAAATCCTTGACTTTGGTAGAGCTTTTCGTGCCAATTCAACGTCCAAATTTTGAACTATTTGTGATGAATTTATCTGAAAAAGCGGTAGGGCGATATTATTCCAAACTAATTTTTCTTATTCGCACTATGATCTAGAAAGTTATTTTGTGTCTTGACCCATTTATCTTTATTTGAATGATCACACTCTTCGAAATTTTTACTCTGAGGTATTAGGTTTACGCCATGAGATTTTAGAGCACCTGGAACCATTTCTTTTCTGAACACCATATTTAACTGCTGGAATTATTGGTAGTTTATCTTTCACTTTGACACATCTTACTAACAATTAGGTATTATGCCAAGTATTGTAATCGTGCGAGACTTTGATGTTGATTTGATCTGAACGTTTTTCGTGCGTCACTTGACATTGTTGAGATTGATGAGTTTTGTTCGTCAGTCTGTCATTTTGGTTCGTTTTAACATTAAACATTATATCTGAATAATTATTACAGCTACGTCTAATACTAAATATGTAATTAAGATAAATTTCCCGTTCCGTCCACATCGCGGTCGGAAACTGGTAAAGAACCTACATTTACAAACACAAATTTCTAAAACATATAGAATGAATAATGTTTTTGACTTTTATACTTTTAACACTATGCGTCGTAGGTACTTGGCGAAACATGGCAAGACGTTAGACGTTTGGTTTCAACCTAATAAAACATTGAATTTTTACAAAAATATTGAAAATACTTTGAACTTTCTTATATACAACGTATAATCACAATGCCTTAGCGAATTATTATGTTACAACAAAATACGAGGTTACGAAGGGATTAACAAATGCGCAGTAAAACATAATAATTCACTAAGGCATTGTGATTATACTTTGTACTCGTATGCAAGTAAATTCATGTTATAGGGTTTTCCAATAGGAATGATATGATTTTTAAGTGACGTTTCGGCCATTTGTAATATCTGATAATCTGACATTTTTTCATTGTATTCCGTAATGTTTACAATTTCATCATGGTGAGATATACGCAACGACTTTTTTTAAGAAAACGTTTTTTTTAAGAAAATCATCTTCTCCGATGAGACTGACTTTCATCTGAGTGGTGCGGTAAATAAACAAAACTGTCGATTCTGGTGCGAAGAAAATCCAGAAATTATTCATGAAAAACCATTACATTCACCTAAGTTGACAGTTTGGTGTGGTTTTTGGTCTGGTCGAAATGAAGCTGGTAATACCGTTACTATCAATGGAGATTGGTATAGATCGATGATAACCAACTTTTTATGGCCGAAATTGGAAGAAGTTGATCTTGACAACATTTGGTTCCAACAAGACGGGGCTACGTGCCACACAGCACGAATTATTGCGAGAAAAGTTTGGATCATATCACTCTTATTGGAAAACCCTATATTTTCAATATTTTTGTAATTTGGTCACTACAGTCTGATGAAACGGCCGAATGTTTTGATTTAAAAAATTCAATATTTTATTAGGTTGAAATCAAACTTGCAACGTCTTGGTAACCTCACCTCGATTTATATATTTTAAGTTTTGTAGAAAATTGCCACAATCAGAATAGTGACGTGAGCGATAGTTGCAGGTTCAATCAATTTTGAGGTGGATCGATCGCATAGAAAAGAGTTTACATTTACCTAATAAAAATGAAATTTTGATAAATCTCAAGAAATGTCGAACACACTTTAAAATGTGTATCTGAACACCATGAGCTTCTGTAAAAACGTTTGATCCTATTGCCCTAAAATGGTTGGAAGGATTGTTTAAAGCACGAAATGTTAAAAAAAATTGACATAATTTCTTGGTTGTCACTTGATTTATTTCGGAATTTACCTTAAATTCTAGTACGCAGCGAAATTGGCATTTTTCGTATTAGAATATAGATGTCTCTGTTTAACTCTACACATTTTTCACTGCATTTGTATCTGCAGATGCGATAAAGTAAGCTATGTTTTTGACATTTCATCAATTAGTTTTATTTGTGTTAAACAAATTCACTTCCAAAATGTTTTGTTATGAAGTATAAAAAAATCCAAGTTATAAAATTCAACATGAAGCTATCTGCGTCGAAATTTTACGACAATCGACAAACTCATTTTACATGGAATAATTTATTTATAATTTTTTTATTTATTTCCATGGAAAACTAGTTTGTCGATTTTCATACGCAGGTTTTTATTATTAGTTTTTTATAACTTCATTTCAAAATATTTTTTACGTGAATTTGTTTAACAACAAATAAAAATAATTGATGAAATGTCAAAAACGTAGCTTACATATCGTACCTGCAGATAAAAATGCAGTGTCAAATGTGTTGTCAAATGAGTTAAACAGAGACATCTATATTCTAGTACGGAAAATGCTACTTTCGCTGGCTAAACGGCGTATCGCAAATCAAAATTCAACGGTGAAATTTTCATTTTCGTTTTCGCTTGTGTCATTAAGTATAAAATAGTTGTCGGAATAACTTCAGGATACTATAAACGAAGTTTGGACCGCCATTAAAAAATCGTATCCCCAATATTAAGCAGTATGGAAGAAGGCTTTGTTTTGTACTAAATTATTATTACTGTAGCTTCACTTAGCGAATTTTGTGGTAAACCGATATTTACGCAATATATATCAGATGAGGATTTAAAGTCTAATCCGCTGTAATTTGAATATTGAAAATTTCAAATTTCTGACGCTCTGTGTAGGTTCTACGGGGGTGGTCTTTTATGGTCTTTTTGACAAATCTTTTAAAGGCGCATCTGTAACAAGCTTTAGTTCCATCATCTGTGTTGATTATTTCAATCTCGAATATATATGAAAATATAAAATTAAACAGAAGCAAATTCTAAAAATATATCGTGTATCTAAAAATTCCTTATGTTGATTGTCGAAATGTTCGTTCCACAAATACAAGGAATAATAAATTCCATATTATTAATGGGGAAACAAACAATTAATTTAATTAAAAATGTAAATAAAAAGTTAATACTTCCGTTTTATCCTTTTTATTTTTTTGTATAAATTTCAATTTTTTGGAATCCTTTTTTATTGTTGAATGTATGCGCGCGTTAGATGTGATATACAACTCCGCATAGAAGATCCCCTTTCGGTATATTATATCCTATATCTTATCTATTCGTCGTGTATCTTTTGTGCGCTCAGCGCTCCGGCTCAAGCAAAAAATACACCGCGTATAATTTTCTTTTTTGTGATTTAAATATTTAATAACTTTTCCATCTTCTTCGTCATATTCATTTTCATTTTCTTAAGGAAAAAATATAATTTATGCAAATTTTTCAAATTAAAAATATTGAGAACAAAAACAAAAAATTAAGAAAAAGCTTAAAAGCTTCCCATCTTGTTATCTTCGTGCGCTGGAAAATACGTATAAATAGCGAACACAAATAAAAAGTTAATTGATTGAAATTGATAACATTATCCAGCAGGAGCATAACAACAACAACAACAATAATAATAATAACTAAACGCGGATATGTTTTATGTTTTGAGATAAAATTATGGTTGTTATTATATGTTAAAAGGACATAATGTTTTCGCTTACACTAATGACATGACGCCGATATCCATTTCCTTAACGGAATTTTTGTATTTATGTTTCACAGAAACAAAACTTTTCGCTGTTACAAACGAAACACATCTGTGCTCTTGTTGGTTGTTTTATAAAATTGGGGAGGGCGAGATGGTGTTATGCCATTAAAAATACAAATAGCAATGAATTAGAATACGTATAAGAAACCTTATGTGTTCCCCAACCGAATTATATTACGATACGTATATGTATATAGAAAATGGGGGGGTTTATAAAAATCATAAAATTTATAGTTTTCATTTTTTTTTTATTTTTCGTTTTGGTTATGCTGTGAGACGAAGACGAGGTGTTTTGTTCAATGCTGTTCACAAATGAATTAATTATCAACACTTGTCTTCACTTTTTGCCATTTATGCCGCCAATGTAATTAGTATGTTAATCAACACAACAAATTTTTAATGTTGTGATTTATGAATGAGTAATGAGAGTTGGTATTTTAACCATGACAACACACATCATCTGTGACTGCTTTTATATAGCAACTACCGTACATGTTGTACTCGTCGGTATATCGATCGATCCCCTTATAAAATTTTCTAGGGAATTTTGTACGTGTATAGCAAATAAATTAAGTTTTACTTTTTTTTTAAATCATTACCTAGTTAATTACAACAACAAGAATCGTAATTACTAAGTAACACAAAACATAATATTCGTCTGTTTACGCAACAGGACTCTCTTTCTCTCTCTCACAAAGTATTCGTTTTTTCATCCCTTAAAACAATTTTCTTATTTATTTCGTCTATTGTTTGGCAAAAAATATTTGCTCGGGTCGGGACGATGATGATGATGAAGTTTGTAGTTAAAACGTGATACTTCATTTTCAGCTATTGTTGTTATTTTTCAATTTACAATTTTTGATTTCTCCCAAAATTGAATTTAAGCTTTGTATACGAAATGTTGCGTTAAAAGGAAGTGGAATTATAATATATTGCATAAGGATTATATAGGGACGTAGACACACTTCTTCCATTGTATAAGCCGTAATATACATACGAGGAGCAATGCACAACAATAACATTCGAATCTGAAAGAAAACAAAAACAAAGCCAAAATCATGCAAGGGAAATATGAAAATGGAGATTCAATTTTGAATTCATTACAAAATTTATATGTTGAAACAGGGTGATTTTAGAAATTTTGAGAATTTTATTTCGAGGGTAATATAATATTTTTTTTTATGGTTAATGATCAAAGCTATTAACAAATAATTTGGTGAAAATTGTAATATCTTCAGTAAGCTCCAAAGTTTCTTCTAATTTAAAAGGCTTAGTTTTAATCTACAGATTAATTATTCACACTTTAAGCCAATATAGAGCAAGCTGTTGTTCACAGTGTTGAATTATTTCGTTTCTAAATTTATTCAATTAATTTCGAACTGAAGGACTTCGATGACACTGAAGGACATTGATTACTGAAACCGCGTTATCAAATTCCAAGTTAATATTAAAAAGTATGCTCGTTTCCTTAACAATTACCGCCACCTACCAATAAGAATCTTAGAAGTATGATCCATTAAAACCAAATTAATCCTGTTGAAATCAATGCGAAAATGAGGTCAACGTTTCGTTTCGTACAAGTTTGTACTATCACGAGTATTGTTAAATTATAAATGATAAATTTGTTTAAATCTTATCTAACTCATCTCGTTTGCATTTCGCACATCCACTCCAAACGGGATTAATATGTGTTAAATGCGGCAAGATTAGAGAATTATAAATTACTAAATTAGTAATGGGTATGAGTTCTGAGGCAGAGCCTGCCTAATAGCAAAGAATGGACGAATCCTGAATTAAATCAAATCATCATTATCATTCCATTTTGTTTTTGTAATTTAATAGTTCTAGGTCCTACTTTAGCATTTGTCTCTCTCCAGTACAACTCCCTTTGTAGATCAAATTTAGTAAATCCAAATGTTTAATTATAAAAAACCTTCTAATTTTAAATTTTTAGGCGAACATCATATCATCAGTATATACAGGGTGGCTGACACGAAGTGTTACCAGAACAAAACGACACATAATTTTTATTTGTTGATGAATTTTATTGAATCAAAGTAAAAAATGTTCACAAATATTTAAATTTTCGAATTGCATTAGCAGTTTTCGATTTGGCCACCCTTAGCCGCGATTATGGCCTTCAATCGGCCGACAAAGCTATTGCATGCAGCACGAAAGTGGCTCTGCGGTATTTTGGCCCATTCCCGGCGAAGCGGTTGCTTGAGATGATTGACACTTTGGTATTTTTTTGTCCCAACCTTGCTCTTCAAAATACCCCAAACCAAGAAATCTAGCGGATTTGCATCCGTTGAATTTGGTGGCCATTAGGCAGTGGAATTGAACCTCGGAACGTTGTTTCTCAACCAATCTTGGTTGACGCATGCTTTATGAATCCTGTTGAAATGTTCAGGCTCTGTGGCCGAAATGCTTTTGTGCCCAAGGCGTCAACGCTCCCTCCAACACATGATCCCGATAAATTTGATCATTTATCTTGATGCCACAGTCCAAAAAAACAAGCGGTGAACGGCGGCTCAAACCACCACCATCAGCGGCGGTTGGTTTTGAGTGGCAATCCGTTGGTCCAAATTTTCAGTAGAACGGCTGGACAAGCAAATCCGGTCGTTTTGCTTGTTCACATATTGCTCAATAACGAACGGTGACTCATCGGAGAAAACCAAATTCGGCAAATCGTCACTTTCGTGCAAGCGTAACAACTCCTTTGCTCTTTCCGCTCTAACTTTTTTTTGTGCATCAGTGAGACCATGCGTTTTATGGAATTTCAAGGCCTTTAGTCCAAGATGATCTTTCAATATGTGCTGCATCCGTTCGAGCGAAATGTTCGCCTCGCGAGCCATTTTTCTGCCGCTACGGCGCGGATTCCGAGCCAATTTGGCCTTCACCTTCCGAATGATATCCGGCGATGTTGCAGTGCGTTTCGGTCCACCACCATGGCGTTTTGCAATGCTGCCAGTATCGTTATAATGATTTATGGTGCGATAGACAAACATTTTATTCACATGCAGATGTTTTAACTGGTTAACAATCTGCGGCTGAGGTTTTCCAGCCAAATATAGAGCAATCACACTATTACGCTTGAATTCCATTGCGGATAACTTTTTTTCTGAATATTTCCCACTAAAATGCTTTTGTAAACAATGGAATGAACTGTCATTAGTGTAATGAGCGCTATGTCATCACTGGTGTGACAGCAATGACAGTCTGAAGTTAGTAACACTTCGTGTCAGTCACCCGGTAGTTGGTTCAATTCTTTGACATTCTGATACAAATGAGCCCTGAGAGACTCCTTTTATCCTTTTTATTATGTTTGATAATTGGATAAAGCTATTACTGATCCAGGTTCGCTTAAAGCGCCCAGACAGAATTACTATTACGTACAATTCTTGGCCATAATTACAAGATTATTAGTACAATCGACTTCATTTGTTTATTTTTTGGGTTGTGAGTGCTCAGTTCATTCATTCCTATGCCCTGTGATGGTAAATGGGACGTCCTTCAAATATTTGTTATCTACAAGTTCAACACCACGCATTCCTTCTTTTTCTATATAAGTCAAAAAGCCACAAACTGATAAAATATCAAGGTATGTATTTGCAACTGGAGTCGTTTGTGTTCACATTCAAATTAAAGTTTTCCATCACAATTGCCCACAGAAATAATTTCCAGTGATGTACGAATAATGCTAATTTTGTGTATAGTCTTGTCTCCACTGGGCTATTTCGGGAAAAATTGATTGATAGCTAAATCTTAAAAGTCCCGAATTTCGACCAACTAACTAATGTGCTTTATTCCTATTACTTATTGGTAATTTCCGATCAAATGCTAAGCATTTTTGTTCAGCATTCGACACAATTGTTATTGTATTGTTGTGGAAAAACACCGACTTCGCTGTTTAATCCATGAACTAACATCGGCATATTAGATAACTTAGGACTTGGGAATGCGTTGGGCAAAATTTCTGGGTGTCTCGAGCTTTTGGAGAGCAGTCGATTCGATGCTAATAATTTACTATGGCTCCTCTTTATTTCTGAACGCGTTTAATTGTTTTGAGAACTATGAGTCCTGTAATGGCATTACTAGTTCTAGAGAAGGTAGAATACCATTAGATGGTGTTTGATTACAATTTGTTCAAACCGATTTGGGGTTGAAACTCACCCTACTCTTTTGGGGTTCTCTTTACACGTTATACCTTACGCAGTATCGTTGGGACAACATCGAAAACGTAAGACTATTGTTCCAACTTACGTGGAGCCACCTGTATATAAACATCGAACTAGTGTTGTCGATTTAGACGAAAACTAAGTCTAAATCGTGAACATTTCATCCATAAATCGCTGAAATGTTTGCATGGCATTGCATAAAATGAGTTTACAGCACCTCATAATGCTACAATAACTTAGATCAATCCGTACTTGCATCGACCCATGGTTCTTCGTGGTTAACACTAAATGAATTAACGTAGGAGATGCAAAAAAGCAAACTCAAAGAGTCTATCTTGGAGCGTCTGTTTGTAGGCTTAACCTAAAATAACACAAGCGGTTGAATAACATTAAGTTGCCTGTTTTAAAACAACTCACATCAAAACAGCAAAATATGACTTAAGAGGCCTACGTCTATTAGCCAAAGATGAGTATTTATATGACATGGCAAATTTGTATTTTAATTGTTGGCAGGTCATAAATATCTCTTATCCAGCATTTAATAAAGCATAGCACAGATTTTGCCTTAGCTACATTCTGATCCACATGCTTTGTGAAGCTCATATTTTCCACAAAAATAACTTTCTGATTCTTTCAATTTTTGAAGTTTTATCCCATTAATTTAATAAGAAACGATACGCCTTAGATCCGCTCGCAAGTCTATGTTTTCTTATAATTTGATTGTATCATTGAAATTATTGCCCGACTTGTAGATTTTAAAGTCATCCGCAAACATTAGAAACTTAAAATGATACATCATCTTCAATAATATTCTTTATGAATATAATAAATATTCAAAGGCCAGATGAGAATCTTGAGGGATTCCAGAGGCGGTGTAAATTAAGATGGATCTTTTATTCCCAATTTCAACATACTGGACCCTGGAAATAAAATTTGAACCAAGCAACAAAAACATGCGAAAGCAACCAAATCTATATAAGCTTTCCAGTGTTTTGCGATGACTGATCAAACAAGAATCAAAAGCCTTAGTAAAATCAGGTAATACTAGTGAAATTAATAAGGTTGGTAGATACTGCCGAAATGGTCGTTCGACTAAATTTTAAAAATAGTTGCGTTATCAGTTCAAATAACTTTGGTACCTCTGAAATGTCATTTCTCTCACCTGTTTTGAAGAGTGGTGTTATTCTAGATATTTTCTATTTTCCGGGAACTCTCCCAATCTCAATGTAATGGTTTTTTAATAATAAATTAAGTATTCCGTCCGGACCGCAACCAACCCCAAAGGATTTTAGAGCACGATATGTGTCGTTAATTATAATCCTTGGAACTTCGATTCAGATGCGTCTGTCACTGGTATCGAGATGTGTGTATTCGTCAATATCTTCCAGCTTATAAAATCATTGGAAAAACTTGCATCTGATGATTTCTGTGCATTCAATCTCATCCTAGCATTCAATCTCACTAATTTTAAGTTTTTATTTAAAATCCTTCCAGAAGCGGTTTGGGTTCCTTTTCCCTTTTTTTGATACAAGTTTCAGAATTATGGCTACTTTTTATAAATTTATGTTTGCTTGTCTCAGAATATTCTTTCAGCATTTCTTTGTTAGTCTTATCGTTCTTGTTCTTCAGATTTATTAGAATATCATCATACCAGGGTGATTCAGTTTTTGATACGAGGGCGTCGTGAGAAGTCTGGTACAACTGCAACAGAGGGCGTCGCAATAGCAAATCCCAGATGTCATGTGTCAATACCATCTGTCACTAGACCAAATTAAAATTTTTAGACAGATCTGCCTTTTGACAGCCATTGAAAACAGACAACCCATTGTTTTTGCTAACATGCGGAAAAAGTGAATATCGTGTGTTAATTAAACATCATTTTTTGCGTGGAAAAACTATTACGCAAACCCAAATCTTGATAAATACTATGCGGACTCTTCACCAACGATTAAAATGATTCACAAGTGGTTTTTTGATTTTCGTCGGGGCGTACAAGCACAACTGATGCTGAACGAGGACGCTCAAATGAAGTCACGTAGTAGGCATCTCAGATGAACGTGTGTGCAATATACTTCACGAACATATATTCAAATGTTAAAAAAGAAGGAAAAATATGAACGGCATAATCCACATCGATTACCTTCAAAAGCGAAGAACAGTCAACGGCGAATATTACTGCAACTTATTGAACCATTTCAACAACGTTTTGAAAGAAAAACGACCGCATTCGGCGAAGAAGAAAGTTCTCTTCCATCCAGACAATGTACGGGTGCTCACGTGTATACTTGCCATGGCCATAATCCATGAATTACGCGTAGAATTGCTTCCACATCCGCCATATTCTCCAGACTTAGCCCCCTGTGACTATTTCCCGTTTTCGAACTTGAAGAAATGGCTAGTCGGAAAGAGATTCGGCTCTAATGAGGGGATCATCTATGCAACAAACGCCTATTTTGGAGGGTTGGAGAAATCGTATTATTCGGAAGGGATCGAAAAATTGGAAAAACGTTGGACTAAGTGTATCGAGCTAAAAGGCGACTTCCTTGAAAAATAATTTTTTTTTGGCCGGAAATATTATTCCTTGTTTCATTCAGACTTCTCACTCCGCCCTCGTATTTTGGAAGCAGTTGAGACAAATACAGTATTTCATTGAATCATTAAACGGTACTTTCAGCATTAATTTTATATTTGTAATTTTAGTGTGGCTGTTGAAATTGATTGCATTATCTAATCGCGGAATGTTGCTGATGTCTCTTGCGAGTAATTTTAAATATGTAGAGAACTCAGTGTTTTTAAGATTAATAATTGGTAATCACCATGTTTAATGTGTCTTCTGGTTTTAAGACTTTGGTGCTTGGATTGAAAGAACTACTTTTAAGAAACTCAATGCTTTGTCCCAATCTTCAATTATGAAGCGTACATATGAGCGTCTGTAACAATGAAAAGGGAATATATTTATTATCTGTGTGTTTTGTGCTAATTATACGGTCTGCATTTCACTATTTATTGAGTTTGCAGAAGTCAGATTTTTGCCAAACAGTTTTGCAAACTCGTAAAATACTCGTGTTTCACCTCATTATTTACATCGCGTTTGTTACGTATAACACCAACTTCAGGATCACTACTGCGCTACTGAGTAAATTGATACCTGTCTCGGGTTTGAAATTTTTTTTTCTAAAAAGGCAAATTAAATCCTTTACTAAAAATTTAGGCAGGCCAGAATTTAGAATTTAATGCGGTTTGAAAGATCTCACCAGAAGCATTAATCTCGTAAGATACTCGTATATAATCGTATTTCATACCATTGCTCGATATAGACGCAATTCACTGAGTGGTATAATCTTCAGTACATACAATTTTATCCAATACTACAATTGAGCATTTGGTGCTGAATTATGAACCCATAACTCATTTCATATGTTGGACTACTCGTATAGAATACTGATTCACGCTCAATTCCTCTGCCATTTGTATTCCAGCTGAATGCACCAAAGGAATTTGATTTTCAGTGTTTGTGTATTCGTATTACCCCTATTCTTGGGAGTAATTTTTCTTTTTCACCTTTTCGCCGTATATAATAAAAAATGTCTCTGTCTTGGCAAACGTTAGTTTTATTGTCGCCTCGATAAATAAGCACTAAACTACAAGGCTTGGTTTGAAATCACTTCTTCCGGCCACTTTGAATATGCAAACATGACACGTCCTGCTATCTGCGGGCAAAGACTTATTCTGTATCAAAAAAATGTTAGTGTAAAAATCGCCTAAGAATTTATACCAACAACAATCATGTAGACTCCAATAAATCAAATTTACACATTTCCGCACCCACCAAAACCAAAAATAAAGCAAAGAAATTCGTCTGTGGAGTGGAAACAATGTGGGTGGAAAACAATAATTGTCAAGCTCTTTACACCTGCTTAACTTTCCTCTGGTACACAAAAACAATTCTAAAACGTAAAATTCTTTAAATTAAATTAAAAGTCTCCACAAAGTTTTTCCTTGTACATACGAGTATACAGTCCTGATTAGTTTTTGTGAAAGTTTTTCCAGAAAAAAAAACTTTTTTTTTGTTCTAACTTTACGAAACCACATTTTCACTTGAATAAAACTTTCGAGTTGTTGTGTGTCGAGATTTTAATTTTCTTTAAAGTGTGCGATAAGCTTTATTGTAAGTATTATCATCACGATAAAAACTATCCAATCTAACTATACAAAACTTTCGTGTTATGTACGTACGTACATACACAACAGGTACCTGTACAATGAGAATTACCTTTATTGAAAAGCACCTGGACCATGACCATAATTATGCTTGAAGTTCATAAATGTAATAACCAATTGAATGACCGAATGATCTTGATTTGTGTGTTTAAGTCTTTTGTGTTGAATAAGTCGAATGGAGTCATGATTGTTATGTATGTGTGTGTGTATATTCCGATTTTAATTTCCGGAAATTTATTATTTTGTGATGTGTGTGTTGTTGTTGTTGTTGCGAAAATGAATTTCCGGTTGAATTGGAATAAAAAAATGTGTAACACAAAAAAGTAATTGGCTGGTTTGTTATTTTGTGCGGTCGCTACCACGATATCCACAATAAAATTTCCATTAATATTAAAGTTTAGATGTGTAACGAGCTTTTAAGCATCCAAGTGTTCAATATATTATTTTTAATAAATTATATGTGATCGTGGAAATTTAGTGATTTGTGTTTGTGATATTTTTTTATATGAAATCAATTATTAAATAAAATAAAAAAAGCTAATGGAAGTCCGAGCTTAAAGTGTAATTTTTTGGTGTGTAGTTGGTGTATTTAGTAAAATATCTAGGTACAATTTGTGGTGATAAATTATGGGAAATTCACCATCAAATCAAAAGCATCACAGTCGAAAATGTCAAAGTTTGCCAAATTCACCGGATGTCCGAAGGTAAGGCGACAAGTATATTATTGCGTTTACGTCATTTCCTTTGCGATTTCGTTTATGATTTTTTTTCGCCTCAAGTCAACATGTGTATAAATACACATGTACGGCTATCTATATGGTTTAGCCTTCAGATTTTTAATTGTTGTGTGCTGGGTTATGTTTACATATTTTACGGTTCATAAAATGATAAAATTTATGTTTCTATCGGAATACTGTGAAAGATGTCTTATGCTGTGAAAAGCAGTATATACCATATATAAGTAGTATAGCATAAGACCACACCACGCAACTAATTATTTATGTTTCGATCGATTTTAATTATAATGTTTATTACTTCGTTGGATCATAATATTTTGATGTATTCCGATGGTAGAGTAAATATTTACCAAATATGTAATTAACGAGTGTATGTGTATGTGGGAGATATTCTGGTTGGATCAAGTTATAAGAGACTTTTCATTAATGTCTAGAAATCAAAAAGAAAAAATTCAGTGTACCGCTTTATTGTATAATTCCATAAACTATTGCCGAAACCAATCAATTTACCACGACAATGGCCGAGAAACACAACAATGGTGTTGTGTTGATGGGCTTTTTAAAGAGAGAGATTATCAAAACCTAAACGGTGAATATTTTGGGTGGGCAGACCCGAATATTTTGTAGGATTTTTATTTATATTTATTTGTTGAAGAAATTAGTTTTAAAAACTTGTTGGGCGCACAACACTCTACTATACAAAACTGCGAATGGCAAAATTCTGTAAAAGTATATTGCCATCAAATAATCTATTACAGAATTTATTTTTAGACCATATTTCTTCTTTTGCGTGTCAGATAGGCTTGAAACATTCTATTTGGATTTGTAGAAATGAAGAGGATATGCCGAACGTCTAATATGCATTATCGAATATCTTATCAATCAAATATCTAACGAAAAATTGAAAATGTTGATCCCTAATTGTTTATCACAAATTTTCAGAGCTTGTTATAACGTGTAATAATTATTTATTGTTAAATTATTTTATTATAATTTATTTACCTACAAGATGGGCCATCCGCAACGCATATTTGGGATGAAAAAACAAAATTTTTTATTGATAAAGAAAGGTGGTTCTATGCCATTTATGTATGAAAAACAATATCATTCATATGCCCACCATGGCTTCGTCTACAGGCCGGCTGCATCCGTTAAAAGCGGATCAATTACTTCAATTTCAGGTCGAATGTTGTTTTAAGTTGTTGAATTGTTTGTGGATTAGCATAAATCTTACCTTTCAAATAACCTCACAAAAAATAATCAAGTTGTGTTAAATCCGGTGGCCAAGGAACTTTACAGTTTCTTGAAATTATACGATCAGCAAATTTTGTTGACAATAAATGGATTGTTGTACGACTTGTTTGGTATGTCGCTCCGTCTTGTTGAAAGCAAAGGTTGTTGACACGCAATCCATTCAATTCGATCCACAAAAAACCAGTTAACATGCTGCGATAACGTTCCCCATTCACTGAAAGGCTATTTTCCTGTTCGTTTTCAAAGAGAAACGGCCCAATGATGCCACCAACCCATAAACCACACATGCTTTGTGAATAACATGAGGATTCTCCGCTCCCCAAATTCAAAAGTTTTGCTTATTGACTTGCCCATTAAGATGAAAATGAGCTTCATCGCTAAAGATGATTTTTGATGAAAAACCTTCATTTCGTTCAAGCATCCAATTAATAAAACGACGACGATTTAAATGATCTGGTGGCTTCAATTTTTAATTGAATTTTGTAAGGATGCAGATCAACACGAACAATGCGTCATAATGTGGTTCGTGAAATGTTCAGTTCTTGTGAACTATGCCCGGTTTATGTGCTTGGTTAATTCGAACACTTTCATTAATAGCTGCCACTGCATCAGGAGTACGAACTGGATGAACATGTTGATACGGTCTACGATCTTCCACTGAACCTGTTTGTTCAAAACGATCAATACATTTGCCAATTGATTGATTGATTAATTTACGAAATGTTGTTGTTTTTGAACGATTATTTTCATAATAAATTTGGACAATCAAAATGCGTTGTTGTGTTATTAAATTATTAATTTAATTAATTTTTTCATTTATTTAAATCAGATTAGATTAAATTTAAATTTTTTATTTTTATCCGTCCTGCACAATGGTTTGAGTGCGGCATGGTGGTGACGTGCGCATATGCCTTACGCCGTGTTGTTTCCGTTTTGCGCATTGATGTACATTTGCGATATGTGCGATTATAATATTTTTATTGCAATATTCTATCCGCTACATTACCTCGCCCCAGATGAGTTACACAGTGAATAAAATGATTGCTCGGCCGTTTGATTGAGATACCGAAAGATATCCATTGTTTACGACGTTTCATGTTTTAGTAGTTATTGTCTTGCTTCTTGATGTTTGACAGTAGTTGGCAGTAGCTGCGAATTGTATGCGTATAGGCAGCACTCGTATTCATTGTGATCTTAAGAGGTGCTCGAATTGTATGCCTGATCTGTCGTTAAGTTGACCGATATTCCGATTTTGAACACATAGTTTTCGGGTGAGAGTTTGCTTGAGTGGTTACCGTTTTGTTTGTTACCTGACTCAAGAATAAACCAGATAGATTTTACCCCAGCGTCACCACCCCACAGCCTTGATGCCGACTGCCGCTCAGCTCGTCGTGGGTCTTATTAGGTGATATCAATCCGAGGTCGAGAAGGCTGCAGTTACAATGACACACTCATCTTCCGCAATGAATTAGAATTATAACATGATCTTTCGTACTATATTTAATTGAAACTTGATCTTAATTACTATTTTTACGTTAGGTTACCAACATTAATAAACTCGTTCGAGCTTTTATGAAAATTATTTACCTTATACAATGCAAAAAACAGATAAAACTACCATCAAAGGTCTATAAACTACTCTATGTAACCGTTTCGCAAAACCCGCCCAACAAATTGTTAATTTGGAAGTCCTGTGGTGGTGGACGAGGAGCTCGCCGTACTCAACTAGGATCAGTAAACAAATACATCTAGAACTATTGTAGAATCATGGATTCCACGAATAATGTTTATGTAATATTCGAATGCCTTATTTTTTAAAGTTATTCCAACTACACCATTTTCTTCATGCAGCCGTTTTTTTTTCTCTTGGTGGGTAGTCGTTGATAGTAATGTGCGTCTTTAGGACTGCGGCACGTTACAAAGCACACGTTTGAGTATGATTTCACTGCTAGTTAGAGTGGAAAGAGCAAAGGAGTTGTTACACTTGCACGAAAGTGGCGATTTGTCGAATTTGGTTTTCTCCGATGAGTCACCATTCGTAATTGAGCAATATGTGAAAAGCAAAACGACCGAATTTACTTTCCCGGCCGTTCTTATTTCGTATTTCGGCCGCAGAGCCTGGACATTTTAACAGGACTCGGCGCCGAGTCATAAAGCGCGCGTCAATCAAGATTGGCTGAGAAACAACGTTTCGCGGTTCATTTCCACTTCCCAATGGCCACCAAATTCACCGGATGCAAATCCGCTAGATTTCTCGGTTTGGGGTATTTTGAAGAGCAATGTTGGGACAAAAAAATACCAAAGTGTCGATCATCAAAATACCGCAGACCACTTTCGTGCTGCATGCAGTAGCTTTGTCGGCCGTTTGAAGGCCATAACCGCGACTAAGGGTGGTCAAATCGAAAACTGCTAATGCAATTCGAAAATTTAAATATGTATTTGTGAACATTAAATGTTTGTAATCGAACCGGCCCTTTTTGTATTAATTTTCCTTGTTTATTTATTGCACGGTACAGCACGGTCGTTGGCCACATATGAGAAGCAGTTTTCTTTTGTTTTTTATGACTTATCCAACAGATTCAAATCGTAACTTTTCTTTAGTTCACTCACTTAACAACATAAAAAAATGGGCAGAAATTGGTTGGTTTCTTGAATCTTGGTAAGACACCCACGACAAAGATTTCCCTTTTTTTGTTTTTATAGGTGTTCTTACACTAAATTTAATACCTGGATATAAGATATAGCTGTTAAAAATCACTGTGGCGCGATTATGTTGTACTCCGTCGTGTTATTCGCTTCACAGCCCGATCCAAAAAGAAATGTGTTTATTCATCTGTTAATCAATCCAACAACTTCGTGAATTATTTGACGTTAAATGCTATGTTTATGTTTGTCCTCCCCGTGCTTTATCCGTCTATATGTGAACACTAAAAGATTAAAGAATTAGCTGGAACAGAACTCCGAAATTGACTAGAATATAATTCTGAAAAATAAACGGTTACATCGTAACATATTGTCAAGCCGATCGCGAGTGATTGTTCCCCAATTTGCTTCTTTGTTTGTTTAAGTGTCGATCGTGTTAGTTGTTGTGATTCCGTAGAATATTCGTCGCTTGTGACATCTATTTTCTCAGAATTATTTGAATATTTGTGTTGCCAGTCGATCGAGAATGACTGCAACATGGTGCAAAAATACAACTGATATGAGGAAAGCTTAGTTTACTTAAAAAGCCTAGTTTCGAGTTGAAAATAGTGAGACTCATGGAAACAGGTATTCCTGAAGTTACGAGTACTGCTTTTGAAGTAGCTTATTTTAAAATTCTATTTTCATGTTGAAACTAGTGAGGACCAGATCCCTTCGTTGGAAAGTCGAAGTCGAAAAAACGTAAGTCGAAAACTTCAGCATGATCGGCATGTTTGAATTCTAAAGGGTGGTTACATTTTAAGGGCCGATGTTGATTTTGAATAAAACACAAATTGTTTAAGAAATTTTTGTCAATTCTTTTTATTATGATAATATGGTATGGTTCAATTATGTATGGAACAAAATATCGGCCAAATGGCCGCCGCGACCTGGGCGGCACACCTCCACCCGATGGTCCAAATTTTCGATTACGCTTAGGCATAATTGAGGTTCTATGCCGTTAATGTGCCGAATTTTCTCATCCTTTAGCTCTTGAATTGTTGCTGGCTTATCGACGTACACCTTTTCTTTCAAATAACCCCAAAGAAAGAAGTCCAACGGTGTCAAATCACTTGATCTTGGCGGCCAATTGTCATCGCCACCACGTGAGATAACACGGCCATCGAATTTGTCGCGCAAAAGAGCCATTGTTTCGTTAGCTGTGTGGCAAGTGGCACCGTCCTGTTGAAACCACATATTGTCCACATCCATAACTTCCACTTTGGGCCATAAAAAGTTCGTTATCATCTCACGATAGCGAACACCATTCACTGTAACTGCCTGACCGGCCTCATTTTGGAAAAAATACGGCCCGAATATGTTTTATTATTTTAGTATGATTTGTATAAATGCAAACAGTTTATCTAAAAAAACTTGCTGTATGAATTATTATTGACAATTTGAAACATACACAAAACGAAATTACGTGTTATATTGGCATAAAACTACGCTTCCTCCTCCTAGGAAATAAGTCTTGATTACTAGAGGCTGATTACAGTGAACGTTTTCCGTTTTGTTTGAATTCAAAAATACCGAGTTTATCGGTCGAATCGAAATTGTCACTCGAAACGGATTCGTACGTAGGGCCCCAACCGTGTTTTATTAATTATTTCTATGCAATGGTTCTTATTTTTTAGAATTTTCTATAATATACTTTATCTGGCCCTCAATATAGTATCTAGCCCTTTATGTACCTAATCTAAAACATAATAATTGTATTAGACTTACAAAGAACAATTTAATTTTTCAATGGAGTCGTTAACTAAATACCCATTTTGTCCGTATTAGTTTATGAACGTAAACAAATTGTTCGAATTCGTTTTGTTAGATAAGGGAAATTTACAATCTCGTATCAAGTATGTCCGAATTCGCAGTAGAATTGTACGAATTCGTACTCAAAAATACCAACCATACGAATTCGTAAGTTTTTGATCTGGAGATTGGGGTGTCACTGATTGTGCTAACTCATGGATCATGGAATTTTGCATGATCGACGCAAGAGGAAAGCTATTGTGAGCAAGGTGGTGTTGTGTACAGCATTATTCGTGGCGTGCGGTCTTTGAAATGCAACACAATGCGTGCCGTTGGATCATGAATGTTGCGTGACGAGTATAGTAAAACAATAAAATTAAATTTATTTATTTAGTTAGTTATAACCAAAAATGTAAGAATAAAAAAAATTAAAATTACTGACAGCAGTGTTTCGGTTACAACAGCTATCGCTGTTGTGGGTGCAAGTTGGCCCATATAATGTTTGACGGCGGAACGGTGCTCAATTGTCTCTTGTTCGATATCAATGTTTAAATAGAGGTGGGCAGAAAAGAACAAAATTATGAAATTCTTCAGGTCTGCGTTTAAAAAGCACTAGGCATTTCTGGCATTTTTCATCAAACATAAAAATAGATGTAAACCGGCCGTTTCTAACAGGCCAATTACAAATCCTAGTGAGTTTGTTTCACACACTCTTAACCCATTGGAGAAAAGTGCGAGATTGATAGTAAGTAGTAATTACCGCCGATTTAAGCAAAATATTTGCCAAAGTGGCAAATAAAATATTTTTTTTAAACTAAAGGCTTGTTGGGTTCCCACCCAATGTCTAAAGTAGACTGCGTTTTATTATTATTATTTACTCATTTTATACATTTTATACATTTTAAACATTTTATACATTTTATGCATTTATACATTTTACATTTTATACCTTTTATACATTTTATACATTTTATACTTTTAATACTTTTTATACATTTTATACATTTTATACATTTTATACATTTTATACATTTTATACATTTTATACATTTTATACATTTTATACATTTTATACATTTTATACATTTTATACACTGTATTCATTGTATACATTGTATACATTGTATACATTGTATACATTGTATACATTTTATACACTTTATACATTTTATACATTGTATACATTGTATACATTTTGTACATTTTATACATTTTACACATTTTATACATTTTATACATTTTATACATTTTATACATTTTATACATTTTATACATTTTATACATTTTATACATTTCGTACATTTCATACATTTTATACATTTTGTACACTTTATTCATTTAATGAAATGTTTAAATTTTCATGCATTTTATATATTTTATATATTTTATACATTTTATATATTTTATACATTTTAAACATTTTATACATTTTATGCATTTATACATTTTATACATTTGATACATTTTATACATTTTATACATTTCGTACATTTCATACATTTTATACATTTTGTACATTTTATTCATTTAAGAATTTATACATTTCATACATTTTATACACTTTATACATTTTATACATTTTATACATTTCATACATTTTATAAATTTTGTACATTTTATAAATTTTATACATTTTAAACATTTAATACATTTTATACATTTATACATTTTGTATATTTTATGCATTTTGTACATTTTACACATTTTGTACATTTTATACATTTTAAGCATTTATACATTTCATGCGTTTTATACATTTTATATTTTTATACACTTTATTCATTTTATAAATTTTGTACATTTTATAAATTTTATTACATTTATACATTTTATGCATTTTGTACATCTTACACATCTTACACATTTTATACATTTTATACATTTTATACATTTTATACCTTTTATACATTTTATACATTTTATACATTTTATACATTTTATACATTTTATACATTTTATACATTTTATACATTTAATACATTTTATACATTTTATTAATTTTAAGCATTTATACATTTCATGCATTTTATTATTTTTTTTTACATTTTTTACATTTTATACATTTAATACATTTAATACATTCAATTCATTTAATACATTCAATACATTTAATACATTTAAGATATTTAAAACATTTAATACATTTATTACATTCAATACATTTAATACATTTAAGACATTTAAAACATTTAATACATTTATTACATTTTATACATTTTATACATTTATTACATCTATTACACTTATTACATTTAATTCATTTGAAATGTACCCCACGTGTCAATGAACCATTTTTTTACACAAAGAAGAAGCAATATAACCACAACAATTACATTGGATTGGAAGATGATTAAAAGAAATTTTCCCATATTATGGCACGTCGCAATTCGTTTTGGCACTCGACCACTCTACTCTTATTATGCTTTCGATAAATTACCGATGTAGATGAATTGTTGTTTTCAGTTAGATGCTTTTTGATGAATTGTCGTGCTACCTTTCTGGAGGCAGATTGCTCGTATAATTTAAGAGTATTTTCACGATTATTTAAATTATTCGCCAAACTCCTTCTAGAAAGTGTATAGGGCGTTTAGTTTTGTACTTATAGATTGAAGTAATAGAATTGGTCAGTTCTCTACAAATTATATGCTGAAATTTATATGAACCAAATACTTACATCGAATTAAATTCATTTTGGAATAATCTGAGTTTTGGATCAAGTGATAGATTAATAACTGTTATTAAGATGTTTTAAAGATTTCAGCTATTTAGGTGCTAAATTTAACCGACCCTGAAACCGAACCATTTTACTCACAACAATAAATAGTTTATTGTTGTAATTTGAAATAAAGCAAATATTTCAATGAGGTGTGGATAATAAAGATTTTAGCAAGTTTGACGTAACCTTTAATTAAGTGTATAAATAAGTTTTTAAGCGAAAGTAAATAAAAAAAGTAAATTAATGAATTATCACAGTCATTAATTACGATGTGGTTATCCAGAACTCTCTATACATAAATCGTTATATAAACATTTCATAAACACTATCTCTTAACTGCCATACTTAAAAATTGTCGATGAGATATTTCGAAACGTCAGACACTAATCTATGTCACTTCAAACGAATGTTAAAAAATCGGAATCATCATCATCATCATGAACATCGTATGCATAGTCATATTCGTATATGAAAAACCACATCAACAAGCATGAACTAAATAAACAAATCTCTTTTGAATGTATTTAAGCAGCGCACTTTTTCACATCTCAAGTACGAAGGAACGAACCATCAATTTTTGACACAGAAAATAAAAAATTTATGTTGTTGATGATACATAAACGTGATGTGCAGCAGCACTCTACGCGTATATGTTGTGCTTATAAACATAAACAAATAAAAATATGATGATGATGATGAAATGTCTCGAAAATCGGGACTATGAGTCTCCCTTGCTGTATACGCTTTTATACGAGTATTTTATCGCTTTGTAAGTAAATAAAATTTATCAAAGTGAAAAATACTGTCGTGTATACGATACACACAACCCTTTATCGTTTAAAAACAGGAAACTTTTTGAAGTGTGTATTTGTGGAAAATTGATTTTTCCGAAATTAACAAAAAATAAAAATAATCCAGAATAGGATTTTTGTCAAGTATATTTAATTGTTTACAATTTAAATACCCGCTAGGTATATTAGACTTTATAATACGAGTATAATATAAATTTACGAGAGAATGATGGGATGTGAACCAATCTATAAATAAGTAATCTAAAGAAAAACAGTTTCCAATTTTCTTTCACCACATTAAATATTTTCTTCATTGTTTTGTATGTACGTACGAGTACATACGACTTTCCCTTCTGTGTTTTATGCTTGTTTTGGATATGCTCGGTATATAAATTATTGCCAGATGCAATTTAATTTGTCATAAAAATATATTGTATACAATTTAACTAAACAGCCCCCTAATCGTATACAATATTCTGTCATCCCTCTAAAAATAACATTGCTTAGATGCTGTATGAAATTTAGACGCGGGATACACAGAGACAGAGGATTCGTAATTTTTTTTAAGAAATCGATAAAATTCTATTTTTAGGTGTTGAACTATTAACGCCTTACGCTCGTATATTATGTACCGATTTAATTGTTGTAATTTAAATTAAATTTTCTCACAATAAAATTCGTAATTTTTGTGTACGCAGTTATAAGGTTAGGGTCGAAACCCGTGAACCTTCTCTTCTATATCAATAAACATAATAGATTTAATACAGGGACATATGCAAATTGGGTTGCTGGCTGTAAAAAAAAATATAATTCTCAATAAATTTGATTAAATTAATTCGATTGGTCTAATGACCATTGGATTCAGATGTGAATTCAATATTTATGGTTTTTATTGGGTTGACGACGGTTTTCTCTGTTTAGGGGTGAAATTGATTTTCATATTTTATATTGCTTGTTGTTTTTTTTTGCTTTATACAGGCTGGTTTTTCTAACGAATATTTTATGTACCAGACTGGGTGTCACGCTGATTTAATTTCTATATTACGACGGGGTTACCCAATATAATTTATTGAGAACTGTTTTTTATTAGGACTTGTTTATTAGTCATAATCATAAGTTAGTGGATTTGGTACTGCATGGTAACAACTTTTGTTCTAATTATATTTTTTTATTTCTTTCTAGGTAAGAACATTGGTAAACAGATGGATACATCCAAAATAAATTTAAAACTCTATTAAATCTTAACGGGCAAGTACCAAATTAACTAAAAATGTTTTCTACATTCAAATTTAAAATATTTTTAAACGTAACATCAAAAATTTAACTCAATTTAACATTTTAACAATATCAAAAAAAATTTCGATACAATGTCAAATTTCAAATAGAGCCGACTATCTAAGTTGTGAACAAGTGTTTTCTTAAAACTTTTTAAAATACGCTCAGATAAATTTCAACGGTTCTCGCATTTTGTGATTTGATGTTTTTGTCTTTTAACTAAATCTGAAGAAGAAATCAAAACCTTGGATCCGCCAATAAATAGCCGTTAACACAGAATTGGCAAATACGAAAGCTCAATAGGTTGAGCCTGGTCAAAACGTAGATTTCAATTTTTCAAATTAAAAATCTTAAAGAAAACGACGACACGAATTTTTAAGAGCCACTTATATCCATCTGTCGAACTTTCCTGATTGGGCTTTTCAGACTAATTGATCTTGGCGTTCTGCATTGGAGATCGTTCTCCGTATTTTTTACTGATATTTAAAGGGGTAACCATTAAAATTATGTATATCTCTCCACTCAGCTTTATTTAATCTAAACCGTTTTTTGACCAATACTATATGTTGACCACTAATTTGGCAATTAAACTTTTAAATATGTCTCATCGCCCGCGTTGGAGTTTGTCTCCTCTACGTAACATATATAAAGCCCGCGGTCTTTATTATTTGTTTCCTGCTCAACTCTACGATGGTATTGCTTTTGGGTTTCCCACAATGTTTCGAGCAAGAGTAGATTATATACCAAAATCGGACAGGTATAGTAAGTTTATATTAGTCTGTCATATACTTTCCTTAAGCCGATAGAAAGCTATATTCACCAATATGCAGTATTCCTTTTACAAAGCTAGAAAGTCCTGTAAAACTAATCTAGGCGTTGCTGATGATTTTCGATCGATATAGTAGACAGTGATATTCAAAAAAGATTTGGATAGAAGCGCAAATCATTTCACTTTCAAGATTTAAAATAAGCTTAAAAGCTATCACTGTATAGATTTTGTCAATTAATTAATTTTATAATCTAAAGAAGCGTGTTGCAGGTTAGACCCTCAGAATCCAAGGTTAGATTTTTAAATCACTGGTATTACCTTTATGTAGTACTTTACGGATATCGGAGCTGCAATCTCTTCTAAATAAATGTTTCGCCCACGCCAGTTCGCCCCAGAACAGGATCCAAACTACCGCCTCTATAGGTTAGATAATGTAACGCAAACCAAGAATGTTCACCTTCGCCCGTGCCTCCCGACGCCATCCACCCTTGCTGCTACTCTTCGTGATCTACCCTATCTTAACTCTTTCCTTGACGACAATCCACTCCATCACTGCTGACACATCGTGTGCCTTTAATACTCGGCACCACCTGCTCACACATCTCTTCATTAATACTGACATCCTTGCAAACAGCCAACACCCTCATTGTCAATGCCCATTTCCACCAGCATTCCCTCACACATCTACCTTTCATCAGTAAGCCGTTGCAAAAGACAGCATTCCTGTGAATGTACAGCATTCCTGTGAATTGTCACCGCTTCCGATGTCCATTGCTGCCTAACAGTCACAACTTGTGGACCATCTACAATCCTCACTCGCCTTGGCCGGTTACTTCTTCATATTCATTTTAATGCTATATCCTACGAAGCTTCATCCGATCCAAAAATGACCACTCCAATAATCCCAAATTGATTTGGCCGGCGTTCGTTCAACTTATGTCTCCCTATTCCATCCAAACGTAGCTGCCACTATTGCTCTTCGACATCATCCGAAAGTATCGCCGCACCTGCAAAGAGTTTCATTTTCTGTAAGTGATATTTTCCGATATTATCCAAGTTTTGCAATCTTAGTTTGATTTTCTTCAGCTGTCATTTTCCGTTACATAAGCAATCCTTGCACGAAAATCGTCCAAATCATCCCCACCAGGCAATCCGCCGTCTTCCTCACTCACCATGAACGCCTATTCTTTCAGCTCGCACTGATCAACAAATGGCTATCTATGGGACGTCGATTCTGCATCCGGTTGAGCATCCAAAATGCCGCGTAATTTTTTTCTTCTTGAACTGTGGAAGTATTTCGGTGAACTGTTCATCATTTTTGTTCAGCTGATTCTGCTTATCTGCTGTCTCCTCGCCACGATTCCACAAAGCCCAATATTTCCTCCTGATCAATGCCTCATACTCCATGATCTTCATCATCCGGTTTCACCTTAATACCAACAGTCATTTTGAATATCTGCTCTCCATCGTTATCTGAATGCTCGACCTTCTGCTCCATATCGCCATCCCTATTGCCAATTATTAAGTATGTCTACTATTTGGTCCAGTTTCTTCTCGATGTTTTCGTTGCATGTTTAAATTTCTTTGTTGCTGTGTCATTATTTGCGCTATATCGAAAGTTCCAAGTAGCTCGGTAACTGTCTTCACCATTTCACGTTTATCATCTAGTTTTTTCTCTATCACCTCTTTAAATTCATAATTATCCGGGTCTAATCTTTGCTTCTCCACAGCTTCACGTAGTCGCAATACTACTACGCAAATTTAATTCCATGACCGTTAAATCCTTACCATCCATCTTCTGATAGTCACCACTTACGAAGAAGCCATAAATTGGGTCGATTTTTGAATCGCCTCAAAACACGAGGAATTATTTTGACGCGGAATCCGTATACTGCCGGAAAGATGGCAAAAAGTCGTAGCTAACGATGGACAATACATTGAATAAAATACATTGTACCAATTTGTCTGAAAATACTTTCGAAGTTAAAACCTCAAAACTTATTTGTACCCTCAATAATTGAAACTTTGCTTAGAATTTCATCCAGAATCCATTTTAAAATTTTAGTTTGTTTTGAATTTTCAAACCGAACACTGGTAGTCACATAAAGTTATTTCAAAATACCTTATAATTTTTTGGAATTTTGGAATTTAATAGCCGACGAACCAGAATTGATAGTGCCCTAATGAAGTAGATGATTCCTAAAGGAACGGTGGCACTACATTTGGGAGGCTTTCCGGTTTTTTCCAATTAGATAAAAAAGTTATAGCAAAACCGCAAATGTGACCAACTTATTAAATTCAGAACCAAAACTGTCTAATAAAAATGCATAGTGGTCGAGGCCAAGCCTGATATAAACTCTTTGAATATTAAGTTATTTTTAAGAATTTACACATTAGAAAGATACATCTGTCATATATATTGCGTCTGCAATCAGGACATAATTCTTTATGTTGTCTCAATTTGAAGTTGTTTGTTACCAACTTGATAGTGTTTATTCCTAATTTGAAATCAAATATAGTTCTGCAATATGGGTAATGCATGGTCTTTGCTACGCGGGTGTGGATTAAATTCGAGTAGTATAATGTAATTGAGATGTTTGAGAATCTCTGGAACCATTTCACTAAAAACAGTCAATAAACACACTTTACTAAAATTTGTTTTATATATTTGTTGCATAGGATTTCATCTAATTTAAGTTTTGAAGCACCATCCAGTTTGAGTTAGCGATCCGCCTAAGGATAACGATGCTATTTAAATTACAAGAGAAGAGGGCGCACAATAAGGTGTAGAGAAGACGAGAAAAATATTTATTGTATAACACTTCTTAACTTTCAGTTTGATAAAGAGAAAAATTAGCCGATGGCAAGTCTATTGTTCCCTAAAATTTAATAATTTTGAATTACTACGGTTATCATATTTCGACCCACGATAGTGGTGGTAGCACCTTTCCACCAACTACCTCCTCTCATGTGAAACAAAAGTTATCGCTACGATAATTTGTAGTTCGAAATTTATTTAACTATAGATGTGCTGTGGGTGGCAATTGAACGGAGGTGATACCATAACTTTGTCTGTTAGGAGCTAGCTTATAGTTAACTAAAGCGAGGAATCGGTTTGTATTTTCGGAATTAGTATTTAAAAAATGTATTTTAAGAAGTTACCCTTTTACGTTCTTTAGATTTACCTCCTAAATGGGTTTTAATATCATTTGAAGTTGAACAATGCGATACCGGGCCTGTTCAAACTAAGTTCATTTTATCTAATCATATAGGTTTTACCGATCAAATATAGAAACTTCCTCATGTTAGATAGATGGATTGCTGAATTCTCTGTTCCATATCTCGCACCTCACCCGAATTGTTACGAAAGATAGAATCTATGATAATTGTGTGAAACAATTTGTATACGTGTATAGATTGAAAAACTAAACCATATTTGGCTTTCGATTACACACGATTAAAATCCAACCTACGATTTAGAACATAAAATTTGTTAACCACAAACAAATTTGATTTCGAATCGAATCGATTGATTATGGACATGTTAAAATGACATTGGTTTGATTCTTAACTTACAGACGAAAATACCAAAATAAGAAATGCTACAAATAATATTTTCATCTACCCACTAATTACGGCCAAGACAAATAAATTAACAGTTCAATAACACGAATAAATATTCTTAAGTAGAACAGAAATCTACTTAGCTCTGTTATTTCAAGAACACAAAACAATTTACGATATCAAGACAGTTGGACACATACTTTTGTTTATCGAAAATTTTAATGTACGGTCTTATGTAAAAGCGCGTATTATCTCTCCACATACATAACAATGTAATACGAGTATACGATGCGTACTCAAACTAACGATCAACATCCATTAAATTAAAAGTTTCCGACAATCGGAAATACTACGAGCGCGTATTACGATAAAGTACGCGCACAGGGTTGAATTTAAATCACTTGTGTCTTAAATCATATATGGACGTAATTTCTACACTTAAGTGATTTTAAAATCTACTTTATACATTTCCCACCTACACAGCATGGTTTGTGGTTACAAGTTGCAACAACAAAATACTTTGAGATAATAGTATTTGTTAAGACATAAATTACGTTACGGTAGACACTCTAAGCCATTTAAATTACAGCATACACACAATACGTACATGATTCTAAAAATATATCGTAAGAAATGTATAAATTATTTTCCGGAAAATTAGGAAAATTTATTAAGATGTAAATAGATGTGATTACTTGACATTGGGGAGCTATTACACGAGGATTGGTATATAAATAGAGTCAAAAGAGTCAACTATCTCTAGACATTATCGAATGTAACACAAAGTAGCACCTGAAGATTCATATTTGCGTATACACTTTGAAGGGCATCAACTCTCTATCTCTACCAATTTATTGTATTAAGCCAAGTGTCTCTAAGATTTCCTATATCCGTTGACCACCACTATACACGAATTCAATGTCAGTGAATCTCAAGGTTTTGGGATTTCGTTTTATGATTTTATTAAATTTTGTACGTGATTCTTGCGAATTATTTGTTCTTTTTGTTTTATTTTTTGTGACGACTTTCTTTAACAATAAAAAATAATTACGACGGCCGTTATGGTGTTAAAAAGACATAAATAAATTCTTTTAACCAAAAACTTTACACAGACATACTTTATAAGCAGCAGTTACGAAGTATAATGCAATTTTTATTGGTCACGGAATTGAGACATTTGCAATGAACAATACACTCGGTTGTGTACTTTACACTTTTGTCCTTTTGTGTGTTTAGAAACATTCCCTTGTGTCGTCGCCGGAACGGATATCCATTGTAATTGGAATATTTTTTTTTTGTAAAAATGGGATGGATTTTGCTTGTTTTGTTGTTGTTCCTGTTAATCGTTGTCTCGAATTGAACGTTTATATATTATTACTATTATGAGAGACGACGGCGAGAGGTGTTTAATGGATTTAAATCCTGATTTTATCACACCACCGTAATAAATTGTCTAACAATTTGGTGTTAATGCTGCGCTGCTGCTGCTATTGCTATACGGGTTTATTCTGATGCTAAAATAGGAATTGAGTTAAGAAAATACATAAAAATAAAATTCATAAATTCATTTTCTAAAAAAGGAAATCAATTCGTTTTGCTGCTGTATTCTCGTACATAGAACAAAAAAAAATACCGGAATTGTCTGGAGTGGATATGTTGTAATGTACTAATGTAAATTGCACATACACAAAAAATAATAAAATAAATCCAATTGAAAAATCCTTTATTGTTTTCAAATTTTAAATACAAGAAAAGTTTTTTATTGGTACTCGTATCACTGCTTCGTTCGGTCTGATATATCAAAAGGCTACTTCTTATCTTTATAAATACGAAATTTCGTATGTACCAAATACCATATACAGATGGAATGATTTCTGGCGAATTTCATTATAATCTAATAAAAAATTCTAACAACAAAATATGTGTGCTGTGCTTGGCTGTACAGATCCATTGTATTCCAAATAGTAAATAGACGCTAAGCTAAAGAGGGAAATTGTATTATGGGTTTTATTGTGATTTGATTGTTTGTAAATTGCTGGACATTGTTAAAATGATAGAAAGTGCTGATAAGAGATTGTGGTGTTAGTTGCAGTAAAGTTTTCACCTACGTGGTTGTAGAATGCGGTTTTGCAGCAATTTTATGTAATTTTGTTGCGGTTGGTATTTTTCTTATTAAAGTCGTTTACTATTTTATGCAAACTATTTACACGTTTTATATACAGGTACACATTAATTAACTTGAATTTTCAGAAACATTAAGGTGGGATTTAACAGAAAAACTTCTAATGGTGTTGCTTGGATAGTGTGTAGCTACTCAAAACCATTAGTTTTTTCTATCGGCTCACACTTTATTGTAAGGTTACTGCCTAAAAATTTCCTTAAATTAAGTTTCTGGAATCATTTTTATTTCATACTTAGGAAAATTTAATGTTTAGATGATACTTCTGAAATTTTAATTTTTAACTGCTTCTTATATATTAACTCAAATTACTCATGGATAGAATTAGTTAGTGGAAAGTAAATAGTTAGAGCAAAGTAATTCTAGGCAGGCCAATAGATTAAGATTTCCAAAGCCACCGAGGCTTTAAACATTTTCTTGTAATTTATAAAAGATCAGAAACTGGTTTTAATATTTGTTATTCTCTGTGTGAGAGGAGATTCTGTTGGTTGGATATATTTAGAATTCCGAACTGGGACTTGGAAATGATTTAAAGTCAATTAAGTACAATAGCTATTTTCATAATATCTGTTGATCTGGATTATAGATTATAGATTTATTGATAGATTGACATAACAATTTTAGAAGAGGAAAAACACACATACTGCAAGAAGTGAATACTTACAAACTACGTACAAAAACAATATAAATAAATATAAAAATATTATAATATAAATTATAATATAATAAAAATAGTACTAAGCATGTATTGTCATTCAAGCGCGCCACTTTTTAAATGGCGGAACGAGTACTCACATATTTTTATTGATGGAGCATGTTCCCCATGTGCTTCATACAGCAGTTAATGCCCATCAACTGTAATTTTCTTCAAATTAAAACAAAAAACAGCGCTTCCCGCAAATTGCATTTTGTTGGCACAAAAGTTCACATGATTAGAGCGCAAAAAATATGTTGTTTACACTTCAGCGAAATGACACACACTGATTTTTAGAGGGAAGTGAAGCCACTTTAACATGAATATACATAGTTACAAGATGGCCCGATACAATTTAATACTAGTTGCGCCATCTTTTGTAAATCCATCAAAACTTAATTATACCCCCTATACATCAAACAGATTTTTTTGCAACCATCCATTAAAGAATGTAAGGAATGAAAACCTCAACTTTATTTAGTTTACAAATTCAACAATTCCAATATATAAACCGAATGAAATGAATTTGCCCAAAATTGGCATTCGCTGCTGGAACTCATATCAAAATTTATATTAATGGTTCCGATTTACATCATATTTATAGAGAAATAATTGATCGAAGCCGTTTAATACTAATAACTCTTGAAATTTTATTAGTCTTGCTCCTAGACTTAATAATTTCCCGACTCTAACAATCTTAATGAACAGTCATCTTTTCAATATTAAGGAGGACGGTGTGAAGGCTACAGTTGGCCCTATTTGAATCTTTCATATATGTTTCTATCCACAAGCTCTGGTTTGCTCTCTTCAAATTTATATTTCATTTAGACTAATTAACCACCTATGGAAGCCTAAACAAGACCGCCGATTAAAATGTGAAAGCTGATAAATTTGTATGCAATATAAGGATAACGTATACAATAATTATTAAAGGATAATATATATTTTGAAGATATTGTACCTCGGGGTTTCTACAGATTTAGCACCCGTTCGAATTTTAGCAAATCTCAAGTCTTTTCTTGAAAATCAGTTTGCGTCTTCTTGAATAAGGTCTATGCTCTTTAGTGACTTTGGGCGGCCCAAGCAATTTTTGGAAGCCTCGATAAATATGATGAAAATACGGAAGGAGGTGAGATCATTAAAACCCTGCATTAGACCAACAGATCAAATAGTGCCGTGGTAAAGCTTCGAAATTCAAACCCGGGCTGGTTTCGTATCCCACAAGAGACAGGATTTAAAATAGAATTTTGTCCCTCTGGTGGAGGGACCAACACCCTCTGGTGGAGTTCAGATCATGCCACCGACACATCGTCCATATCACGTTGCAGACGATCATGATGCTCGCAATGCCAAATGTTATATTAAAATGGTGTGAGTATGTGTATCACGATGCGATAAGTTAGAAAACTATTGTTTAAACTTTTAAAATTTCGGGAAACTAACGCTCTTTAGTCCATTCATTTAGGAATGTACCTGTTTGCCTAGTACATGAAGAACATGAGTTATCATATTAGCCCAAGAAAACATTTTATACATAGCATTGTCATTTCTTCCGTTATAGAGATTTTTGTTCTGAAGATTTTCCCCTGAGACAAGAGCAACGCTCTGGTCGACCAAATAAAGTTGATGACAAAGTGAAAGCCACAATTGAAGAAGATTACCAAATAACTGTTTGGGAGATGGCAAGGAGGTTTAATGGATCGCACACAAAAGAAGAAAACCTACATTCGGGTTACGCGTGATTTGAATAAAATTCATTTTTGTTCTTTTTCTTGTTTTCTTTTTTTCACATTTTCTTTTGAAAAGAATCGTTATTGGTAAAATAGGTCCTTTTACAGCAACATCGTTCAAAAACTTGCATGCTCTAATGGTGATGATCCAGCACAAACCAAATCGAAAATTGATTCGCATCAAAAAAAGAAATCACGCTGTCAGTTTGATGGGATCACAAGGTTGTTGTGTATTTTTCAAATGTGTTTCTTGAGAGTGGATTAGAATATTTAACAAATTTTTAAGCGATAGTGAGTTTTAGCGTTTCTTGAATAACGGAGAAAAAATGAAAACCTGGTCTAGTAACCCCACCCAATCGATGTTTAGACATCTTGATGCATATAAGGATTAAAATAAAACTTGTTATTGTATCCCATTACAGGTTCAGTACATATTGTATCGATCTCTTGCTATAATTCCTTCGTGTTTTACATTAATTTTCGGTATTCCAGTATTCCCGTTCACATAGAATACCATTTTTCCAAAATTTACCAAAATCCAATTTTCATTCAGTATTTCTTGAGCCAGTAATATTGATGCATAATTAGGCTAGACATAGATTTATACTAAACTGCAACACATCAGCTCACGGGCAATTATTTGACAAATAAAATGTGCACTAATTTGGTAACACTTACTACAGGTTCAGAACTAAATGGCAACAATTTTGTGCAACCAAAGTTGTCGGGCACGCAATCTCTTGATTTGTAAACAAACCGAATCTTCTACCTATTTAGCTAACAACCCTAAGCTATACTGCAAAACGATTCCCTATGTATCAATCAATTTAATTATCTCCCTCATCTGACACACAATGGTCCCATAATATATTTTGGGTGAAAAAATCAAAGTAGATTAAAAATTAACAATTCATATTTTAGAAAGATATCGTGATTGAAAACTTAAAAATTGCCAAAAAATTATAAAATTCATAAATAGGAGAAAACTAAAGAAAAAAATTAAGAGATTCAGTTAATTTGCGGTATTTTTCCAAACAAGGTACTACTCAAAGTGGCACTTCAAAGGTCGAGCACCAATCCACTCCTTACGGATTCCATTTTTTGAGCAGATGATTTTCGAACTGGATTTGATTTTGATGGTGTAGCTGGTATAAAGTTGGGGAAATATTTTCCCAAGAGACGTGACGATTTTGCAGTTGTACTTGGTCGACCAATTCGTTTCGTTTATGCTTGCTGAAGTGCATATTCTTCAACAATTTGCTCAATACATTCGAGCAAAAAATGTAATCGATTAAGTTTTCTGTGATCCTTTTTTATAATATGTAGAAGTTCAAGCACAACACATCTTCGAGGTGGAGAAATATTTTCTTATAATCCTCCTTCATCCGTTTACTTGGAAGTGTATATGATGCAATTATTCCATCGCTGCTCCAGTTTCATACCACAATCAAGGACTACTTCCACTTTCTTTACTGTTTCTGTTGGAACATATAAAGGGTTGCATTTGTATTGCATATTTTTCACGAATTTTTCAATTTTAGAAATTTTGCTCCTCGAGGTCACATTTATGTTATCTTCAAAATGTAGAAATTTGCAAAGTAATAAAATCTTTCTCTAGGCAACACTTTGCTGAAGAAAGGAGGAAATATCTTATCGAGATACATTTGAAGTTCTGACTTTCTAACGATGCCTTACAATACTCCCTAGCATTGCGACAAAACATTTTATTTCTGTGTTATTTGTCGGAAACCAGTTCCTCGACCTTGATCGTTTCTTCAAATTGTGACTTTCAATATATTGTGCTGCATACAAATTCATTTGTTCCACAATTATAAATACTAATTCATTATCTATAACAGTTTATCAAAATAAAATAAACACTTTTCCCTTGCCGATCTAGGCAAGAACTTTTAGTTCGGTCCCTTTCTTCTGATCCACTGTCACTGTAAAAGTTATTTTCAAGCTCACTTGCACTGAAAAATTCCTCTTCTGATTCACTTCCTCTATAAAAATTATTTTCTGAGTCAATACTCTTGCTTTCGTCAGATGGTATTTATATTTTGGAATCATTTTGTACCTGTTTCAGAAATGTTATTCTATAGTGACGTATGTCTTTAAGAATGCTAACTATTAAAGGACTCGATTCTGTTTTTACCGCTCAATTCAAATTTCTATCACTTTTGAATTTTCGATGACCTTTATACCACTCCACGATTTTCTCCTCATGTTATTGGATGTCATGGAAATGTCATTATTCTGGAATCTATAAACAGCGTTATACTACTACAATCTGGTAAATATGGTAGGCTAGTCAAAATCAGTTAGCCAGCATAAATTAACATTTAATATTCAGATAAAATTATAATTTAACCGTCGATTTGTTATTATTTAAATTTTTATATCGCTTTTAAAAATAACTAAGGGTTCAGTAGCCACGTTGTTTCTAGAAAACGTAAAAGCCCATGGAATGCCTCTGTAGGAATTGCGATTTGTAGAGTATCTTCAGCTAACAAACCGGTGGTTTGGTGGTAGAAAATCGTAGATCTCCAAAGCAAACAAAAAAATTTCTCTATTTTGTAAAGGAGCCCAAGACTACTCCTACCACTCCAAAAGTCAGTGTGACTACACCAAGTGTTCAAATATTAATTTTTTTAAATATTTATTGATGAATCAAATAATTGTGAAATCATCGGTTCGCTTCTCCTTAAATGACCTAAACATCTTTAAAAGCATTATTGGCATGCATGTCACCTCATGACCACCAGTGCCATCTGAGTGTATTCATAGGGTTTCAGTTTGTACTAGGTTGCTCAGTAAGTTGTGTCGTTCGATAAGAGATAGCGCTACTAGGTTCGTCGTTTTATTTTTCTAAAATTGGTACTACTTTTTTATAAACACGTGTGAAGTTTCATGTAAATCTGTCAACTCATTCGTATGTTAACAGCTGTTCAATGTTGACGTGTCACAGTGTTTTTTCACAATGGAAAAAATTAAATATCGTGCAATAATAAAAACATTGTCGTACAAGTCTTGAAGTTGACCCACGTGAAGGGTGTCCAAAAAGTGCATCAACACCAAAAATCGTAGCAAAAATACAGCATATGGTTTTTGAAGATCGTCAATTAACCGAGAGAGATTTAGTAGAATACCTACGGATCTCGTTAGGAAGTGTCAGCAATATTTTGACTAAAGTTTGGAGTTTCAGAAAGCTGTGTGCACAATTGGTGCCGCATTCACTAACAATGGAACAAAAACACATTCGGATGCGACTTTCTCAGCAACATTTGGAGTGTTCCGTTTCATCACTGTGGATGAGATTTGGGTCAACCACCATGATCATGAATCAAAACAAGAGGCTAAGGTGTGGTGTGAACTCAGTATTTCGGCTCCGAAGCGAGTTAGGGTCCAAAAATCAGCCAAGAAGGTGTTAGCATCAGTTTTTTGGGATGCAAAAGGAATTTTGTTCGTGGATTTCCTCCACACTAGTAAAACAATAAACTCAGTTAATTATTGTAACCTTTTGGACCAGCTATATCTAAAAATTCGTGAGAAAAGATTTAGTTTACAGAAGAAAAATATAATTTTTCATCAAGGCCATCGCGAAAATCAGTGAATTAAACTACGAATTACAGGTGCTTTCTGATCAGTGTTGTGCAGAAAAATTACAAATAATTTTTTTTATTAATTACGCGAAGTTTTTTTACGTTACATAGCGTAACAAATGTAACAACTTCATCTATTGAAATGTTGGCATTTGAATTTTATTTTTATTGTTGGCTAAAATAATTTTTTGTGTTACTAATTTCCTTTGCATACCAATACTCATAAATCCGGGTTTTTCGAATCTTTGTAAATGCATGTATTTAGTGTAAAATTGTAAACACATACACGATAAAATTCTAATTGGGTGATTCATATTTATTTTAATTCAAAAAACAGGCGTAAATAAATCAGCGTTCTATTCCAACATCAGCAACCATACCACACAATCTACCTGATGAATTCAGCCAAATGTGGCTACTAAACTTTTTTTTAAAGTAATAGTAATAGTATTTTACACTCCACGTAATAATTATTTGGCGCTTGCCGAAATCCACTCAAATTTATATAAGCTCCCTGAGTCTCTGCGAATTTTTATTGCCGCCAAAGGTTACCTCAGCTATTAACAATATATTTCTTCCTTTCAATCATAGATGGTTCTGCTGTTAGTATGTCTGTCCTTATCCAAATATCAAGTCAATTACGCTTTTAAATAATATAGTGAGCAACGTTATAGAAAAGTTTATTGATATTATTATTTAAGTTTATTCAAAATATTGATGCCAATGAATATTTATGTAATAATGTATAAGCATTAAATTGTTGTAGTAGCGCCTTTAATTAGCAGGGCAACAAAATATTCTATAATATATTAATTTAAAACATCTGCAAAAAGCCTAGCTCCAATATCCATGATGTATAGACCTCGCCGCAAGCTATTGTAGGACCGGGGCCTCCCATCAACTAACGAATCAGATCGTTAGCTATCTCTGCGATAAACATCAAAATTGTTCGCCAGGTGACGTAAATTGTAGGCTATTATTACCCAAAGACCGCGTTTTGGACAGCGCACTAACGTTCGTCTCATTTAAAATTGGTTTGAAGGAGGCTGATTTTAACCTACTTAACAATTCTGACGTTTGGCCCGCTGGTGGTTTAATCCGCTCATTTACAAATTATGTAATAATTGCGGATTTGAATGACACGGTGCACAGATTCAACGAGCTTCTCGGGAGTGGTATCGAGAGACACGTTCCGCGGGTTGTCAATAATAAATCCGGCTTTCGGGAGCCATGGTATAATACCGAGTTGATTCTGCTCGAGAAACGACGCAACAAGTTTCATTCCCTTTACAGACTTTATGGCGAAGAATACTATCCCGATTTCGCTAATGCCCGCAATGAATTTAAGACCCTTAATTGGTTCCTTTTCAATAATTACGTAGTGCAAATCGAGCAAGTTTTGACATCCAATCCCAAAAAATTTTGGAACTTCATTAACAGCAAAAAAAGGTATCTGGTTTTCCGTCGAATATGTCTTACCAGACCTCCACCGCTAGTCAGCCATCCGACATTTGCAATTTGTTTGCCAAATTCATTGCATCGGTTTACAAGCCACTTCGGTCAACAGACAGCGGGTCTTCTACTACTTCCACCTCCATTGTACTCGATCATTTCAAACTTACCGAACAGGAGGTTCTGGATCAACTGCTCCTTCTCGACGTTATAGCAAGGGAGCGGGTTATGACGGTCTTCCACCGATCCCATTCAAACGTTATACCATAAGTCTGGCCTTGCAGTTACCTTCTTGTTTCGTCGTGGTATTTTTCCAGATCCCTCGAAAATATCATGCGTTCATTCAATTTTCAAGGCGAGTAATAGAAGTGAGGTAAGTCATTATCGTGGGATCGCCCTTACCCAAACTGTTTGAGTACATTGTTCACAGAGTATTGCACTTCCATACCAAGAGACTAATTCCACCTTTTCAGCATGGGTTTTATCCCGGTAGGTCTACCGTGTCTAACTTGTCCTCATTTTGTGGTCATCTATTTGACAGCCTAAGCTCCAAGCAGCAGCTTGTCGTTGTCTACACAGACTTCGCAAAGGCTTTCGATGTGATTGATCACTCCATTCTTATAAGCAAGTTGGAGAGTCTCGACTGTGATTTCATTCCCATCGACTGGTTACGTTCTTATCTCTGAGATTGTTGGCAATCTGTTAGGATTCTGGACTCTTTCTCCCCATTATTACGGGCGCCATCCGGCGTGCCTCAAGGTAGCCATGTCGGCCCACTGTTATTTTCATTATTTATTAACGACGTTGTAAAATGTTTTAAGTTTGCCAATTGCCTCCTCTTCGCAGATGATATAAAGATTTTCTCTTGCGTGTTAGACTGCGTAATGTTACTAGACGACTTAAACCGCTTTTGCAGCTGGTCAATTAACAACTTACTAGCTTTAAACGTGAGTAAATGCAAAACTATTTCTTTTTTCCGTCTCCGCAGTTTTTTATCAATATCAACTGTACAACGACACCATTGATCGGGTTGAGTTCATTTCGGATCTTGGTGTGATCTTTGACTCTGATGCTACATTTACCAGACATGTTAACGCCATTATTTCAAAGTCGTACATTATGCTTGGCTACGAAACTGCAAGGACTTTTGTGACCCGTTAACTTGGACATCATTATACGTATGCTTTGTTCGGTCTATTTTGGAGTATGCATCTCCTGTTTGGTCACCCACCTACCACTGTCATTCTGAGAGGACTGAGAGTATCCAAAAACCGTTTATTTTGTTCGCGCTCCGCCGTTTATCATCCAGTCGTGCCGTGGACTACGCTCATCCGCCTTATGAGAATCGATGCAATCTTTTGAAACTGCAACGTCTAGGCAATCGCCGAGACGTAGCTTTCGCGCTGATGATATCATCAATTCCCGTATCGGATTGTATCGAGTTCCTAGCACGTATCAACTTGTACGCTCCCGAACGTCGAATGCGTCAACGCGATGGAGCTTTATTCATCGATCGAGCGGTAACGAACTACGGTCTTTTTGATCCAATTCCGAGGGTATCGCGGGTGTGAATGAAATGGGTTGGCCTCTACATGCGGTAGGGCAAACCCAGTTTCATAGAATTTGCCACCATCTGTATGGCATCCCTCGCGGCATTTGTTCCCGCAGCTCAGTCGGTGTAGAGGGAACGGCGTGGGGATGAGGATGCCCAGATAGTAGCCTAGTTAACCGCGATCTGGTGTTTCCTACCCTGGAGTGGGGGAAGAAACAAAAGAAATTATGTCAGCCCATCCCGCTGATGAGTTGACTATGCATGTGTATATTTCATGACTCCTAGTGAGTCATCTCCTACTTAGGCTTCCTTACTGATAATAATTCAGCCACTTTGTTGATGTTAATGCGTTGTGTAACAGATCGGCTCTAACAGAAAGGAAAGGGACAGCCTAGGCCGTATCAGTTCCTGTCTTAAAAAGACCGTTAGAGGAACGATCTATTACTAATTTTTTTTTTTTTAACTTAGTAGTGACACTTAACAGTAACACTTACCTAGAAATACTTACCAAAAAAAAAGTTATAGGTCTCCTGGCCGCCTGCTTGCTTCCACACTGAGCACACTCGGGATATTCACAAAAACAACACCAAAATTTCAAATAAAACTGTTTTTTTTTATTTTATTTTTTTAAATTACTCTACTCAAAACTCTTCACAAAAGTTCAAAAACACAAAAAAAAATTTACTAAAACAACAAACAAACTACACTCAAACGAACAAAAACTATGACCACGCGTTGGTCTGAACACTGTCTAACTCACACTTAAAAACAATGTCTCCACGTTGAGACTTTAAACTTACTGACCCCCTTTCAAAATTTTGGTCCGGTATTTATATTGTATTAATTAACTGATTGAGAAAGGAGGGGGAAATTTTTGTACAATTAATGTACTACTCTCTCAGTTAATTAATTTCATTTTCGCAATATTAACAAAATATTGCTATAAACACCGCCCATTTAAAAAGTGTGCTAATTTGCACTTGGGGAATTTATATGGCATGTGTCGCGGAAAGTGCAATTCCTCAATTTCTACATATAGGTAGTTCGATTACCTCCATGTAGAACGTTTACCCTTTGCGCGCACAACACAAAACACATGACTACGCAATCCAACAACAACATAAATATTTACGTTTACTCATTTGTATTTATAATAACTACATTATAGATACATTGAGTGACGTCGGTTGCAATTGGATACATACGTAGATATGAAATATATTTTTTTTTATGTTCGTTGTATTGCAACAACAAACACAAAGAACTAGGTGATTCCCGCATGACTAACTAATTAAAGAATTTTTGTGAAGATGATCTCTTCAAGGTCATGGTGGAACCACTTTGCATAGAGGAAATATTTTGGGAAATGGGTTGATAACGGAATATGATAAGATTCCGTTACAGCGTGGGGAAAACCCAAACCCTGAGATGAAAAGAGATCTCATGCTCTATTTAGGCGGGGAAAATGATTTGGATCAGCTTGAAATAGCTCAACGTGGCGGACGCCCCACACCCTGAGATAGTCTCAAAGCCGGGCAACCTAACTACTTCCTTAATCGCTAAATCTAAATACTATGGGCTATTATTATATATATATATGTACATATATTTCTTAATTATTTAATTTTGAAAAAAAAAAATTTTTGTTTTAAAGAAAATTGAAATTGAAACAATAACTTCTAAAGAATAGCAGTTATGGTGGACATAATTCACTGCAGCTGGCGTTGATGTCATTACCAGTGAGGATCTCTTGATGGTTACCTTTTGTCCAATGCACACGAAATATCACCCATACTCTTGACATCCGACTATTTAATGTTTATCTTGAACCAATTCTTAACTTGGCGCAGCGCAGTGCTGTTAGCACAGTTGTATGATTTTAAGCGTAATAACAGAGATGTTGATGGTTCTGTTGCTTCTGCGGCGCTTAACTAGTTGGGCTCTCTTGGCTGCTCAAATCCCGATCTGGTTATCTCCTGGGACATCAGGTCTAGCTAATCTGAATTTGATCACTCCGGTTGCCTGCATTGCTCGTGGACTAGAGACTTGGTCAATACTGCAAAGGATTTTTGTTGTGCTTGACATATAACGACTTTTCGTTAAACTAACCCATTTACATCGCATAATCGCTTCATCTATGCTGTGTTTTTTTATTCTAACAATTAGGCAGGACCGTATTTTGGTGTAAAATTGATGTCTAGTCGAACAACAAATATGAATTAATAGTTTTTCACAGGAACTGATTTGTGATATTTTTAAAGCTGTCACCCTCTAGTGCTTTTGACAATTTTATTTGGTCTATTTCGTAATTATTTTAGAAGTTACACCCCAATGGACCTCCTGTTTGCTTTAACGACGGTTCCCACGACAAAAAGACTTATATGTGTTTGGCTCGACATCCGTCAGTGTATATTGCATCTCCATGTGCAGCTGTACAAAGGTGATTTATGATTGCGATCATCGGTGGTCATGCAGTTGAAGAAATGTCTTAGACAGATATGCCTAGTTGCACGTGATTTGGAAATCGTCATCCTTGGAGGTTGATTTAAAGTTTGTACTGCAGCAGATGTAATGAAACGGTTTGGTTGCTTTTGTTGCTGTGATACATTCGTGATGTTTTTGAGTAGTGTGATATTAGTGCGTTTTGATGGTTCTGCTGTTGGTAATTTTGATGTACACTTTCTCCTGGTCTGCTGTGCTGGTTCCTGCTATTCTTAACAATTGATATAAATGCCTTATTGTAAAGTTTAAGATTATCAAATAATTAGTTGAATCTTTTTTTATGAATTTTAAACTTAACTATATTAAACTTAACAGCAGATGGCGCTACCTCAATCCCACTTTGCTAACTTATCTGGATAGGGTTGAGCCAACCTCATCCTTTCTTTAAACTAAACACTAAACTTAATATTCTTATTAACTAATGACGCGGGTATACATAATATCGCGCGGGGTATACCAACCTTCACCTTACCGTTACATCATCTATGTACATGCCCAACTATACATAGATGGTCTAATGGGAAAGTGGATGAAGTACGCATTTGGGTTTTATGCGGCGGCGCTTCCAATTTTGATGTAGAGTCATCGCTAGAACTTTAAAAGTTCGTCGTTATTTAACTTGTCTAGGTTGAAAAAAAACTAAAAAAAAATTATGCCTAGCTGACAAAAACAAAACAAGAAAAAACTTAACTACCTAAAATTAAATTTAAAACAAACAAAATATACACACGCACAGTCCTCCCGATCTCACGTGATGAGAAGACAAAATATCCCGCACTTCCTGGGTCAAAACAAGGAAAGGAAAGGAAAGTTGAACTTGAAATTTTGATGAACTGATTTTACTCATCCCAATTTATTGCAATGGGCGTCTTAACTCCTATTGAGCGATCCTCACTGCTATTGTGAATCAGTAAACAAAAGTTCAATATTGTACCCAAAAGATCATGACTCTGTTTTTGCCGATCTTACCACAATTGGCAGTCATACTCTAACCATTAGAGGAGCTCAACCGTGCGATCGACAACCACTTCATCACGCCAGTCAACTGACGTTAGCGAGTCCTTTCAATTAAGGTCCTCGAACGACAGTTGCCATTTGTTTATCAATTGGGAGTAATAACACGCCGGTTATCACTAAGGATTTCCACAATGTAGTATGACTTCACTTAGCTTATGTCCAATCCTGGAGTCTTATATTCGTCCACTAATAGAACCTAGGTATGAACAGCTAGGTGAGCCATACCCTGGACGTAGTTAAAACTAAATTTGGTGAACTGGCGAACCCCATCCCTAAGGATGAAAATTAAATTTAAAATGCTGAAGTAAAAATAAACGCAAATACCTAAATATACATTGTATTACTGGAAATCCATATTTTATTCGAATTAAACCAATTTATCCTTACTTGAAGTAATTGCTTACTACAAACTGGATAACAAAACCGAGGTAAATGGAAGGGCAACCTTACAATTCGAATCGGGATATGGAATGACGTTTCAAATTAATCTGGGAATGAGCAGCCCTTTATACCCCCGGTATTCTACCGGCCAAGAAAGGGATATGCCCATTACTCCAGGGATCACATCATTCACCCTTGCCTATTCAGAAATGTAAAATTGTTGGTTGTACACGGTACCGAAAACCGTACAACTTATAGAGAAATTAGATACCAGTACCAGTACCAGTTTTACATTGTGACAGGTGTATTCTTGAATTCCAAATACTACCACAAATGTCGTTTTATCCCCCGGAGTGCGGGTTGGGACTTGCCACAGATAAACCAATCATTTGGAGATCCAGTATTGCAGCTCAAAAATTATTAATTCTAATCAGTACGTGTATGACCCAACATTGCATCTGGTCAGGACCACCAATAAGGCAGTACCGCAGCCATACTCGTACCAAAAAGGATTTTACATTAGTCATTAATTGAAACTTGTACTATACGACCATTTGCACTGGTTGTATTAAAATATTTAAGAAATGTACGACAGTATATTAATGCCGATATAATTTAAATCAAAACAAATGTGAGGGAAATCCTCAATTAAATTTGGGATCCATAAATGAATCTAGAATCTTTTGGCAATGTATACCAATAATTTGGGCCAATTTTTAGGCCCCGTTTGGGCGCCACTTGAAATGGGTTGGCCTCTACATGCGGTAGGGCAAACCCAGTTTCATAGAATTTGCCACCATCTGTATGGCATCCCTCGCGGCATTTGTTCCCGCAGCTCAGTCGGTGTAGAGGGAACGGCGTGGGGATGAGGATGCCCAGATAGTAGCCTAGTTAACCGCGATCTGGTGTTTCCTACCCTGGAGTGGGGGAAGAAACAAAAGAAATTATGTCAGCCCATCCCGCTGATGAGTTGACTATGCATGTGTATATTTCATGACTCCTAGTGAGTCATCTCCTACTTAGGCTTCCTTACTGATAATAATTCAGCCACTTTGTTGATGTTAATGCGTTGTGTAACAGATCGGCTCTAACAGAAAGGAAAGGGACAGCCTAGGCCGTATCAGTTCCTGTCTTAAAAAGACCGTTAGAGGAACGATCTATTACTAATTTTTTTTTTTTTAACTTAGTAGTGACACTTAACAGTAACACTTACCTAGAAATACTTACCAAAAAAAAAGTTATAGGTCTCCTGGCCGCCTGCTTGCTTCCACACTGAGCACACTCGGGATATTCACAAAAACAACACCAAAATTTCAAATAAAACTGTTTTTTTTTATTTTATTTTTTTAAATTACTCTACTCAAAACTCTTCACAAAAGTTCAAAAACACAAAAAAAAATTTACTAAAACAACAAACAAACTACACTCAAACGAACAAAAACTATGACCACGCGTTGGTCTGAACACTGTCTAACTCACACTTAAAAACAATGTCTCCACGTTGAGACTTTAAACTTACTGACCCCCTTTCAAAATTTTGGTCCGGTATTTATATTGTATTAATTAACTGATTGAGAAAGGAGGGGGAAATTTTTGTACAATTAATGTACTACTCTCTCAGTTAATTAATTTCATTTTCGCAATATTAACAAAATATTGCTATAAACACCGCCCATTTAAAAAGTGTGCTAATTTGCACTTGGGGAATTTATATTGCATGTGTCGCGGAAAGTGCAATTCCTCAATTTCTACATATAGGTAGTTCGATTACCTCCATGTAGAACGTTTACCCTTTGCGCGCACAACACAAAACACATGACTACGCAATCCAACAACAACATAAATATTTACGTTTACTCATTTGTATTTATAATAACTACATTATAGATACATTGAGTGACGTCGGTTGCAATTGGATACATACGTAGATATGAAATATATTTTTTTTTATGTTCGTTGTATTGCAACAACAAACACAAAGAACTAGGTGATTCCCGCATGACTAACTAATTAAAGAATTTTTGTGAAGATGATCTCTTCAAGGTCATGGTGGAACCACTTTGCATAGAGGAAATATTTTGGGAAATGGGTTGATAACGGAATATGATAAGATTCCGTTACAAACAAGGTCTACGGAACTTTCGATTATCACTTATCGAGAAATTTATTCAAGAAAGCTTTATATAATCTTTTGCAGTCGAGCTCATAATTTTTTTTTTGTTTACCAATTGTTTTGTTGTGCCGATTGTGGTCACTGTAGGCACCATTTATAAGTAAATAAGTAAAATTTTCAATAGATGTATATATATTTTAAATTATTTTACTAATTTACGTATTTTCATGCAGAAGTCGCTAATTAATTACATTGTTTACATTTATTACAATTTTTACCGTAATTAATCATTATTTACATTGTTTACGTAAAAAATGTAAAAATGCTTTTTTACGCGTAATTACACAACACTGCCTCTGAGATCTGGCTGTTCTCACATCTAAAAAAATGCATGCGTGTGATTTCGATGGCTTTCATCGAATGAGGAGGTAATAGCAGCCGTGGAAGCGTATTTCGACAGTCTTCAGAATTTTCACTTCAGGGATGGAATCCATAAATTAGAAGGTCCTTGGACCAACCGTATTGAGGTTCTACGAGATTATATTGAATAATAAAATGTATTTCAAACCATAAAATCGTGTTTTTCTTCTCGAACGACAAAACTTACTGAGCAATCTAGTATATAGTGTGTGAAGTTAATTTAGAAAGCGCAACTATATTAGGTCAACACTGAGTTACTTTAAAACGTGATCGAAATAACATTTTTTGTTAAATTGTGAACTTGACTTTAACCACAGACAAGTCCGATGTATATACAACTCCATAATAGAATTTCATAAATATTTTGGTTGGAGAGTTATTGTCTGCACTTCCATATCTAAATATGTACCCTTTACATAAATTTCGCCACTTGAACTTCAGTAACCTCCTGTTCAGCCCCATAAAAGCCATATATGTATAAAACATGATTGATATGTATATGGGTACATAAAATAAAATAATAAAAAAGTAATAATTTCGTATTAAACAAAGCAAAAAAAAACATAAATAAATAAGAAATATTATAGTAAGAAGAAAACTTCATCTTTTAAGTAAATAATCTTATTTCATTTCTTATTTTGATGTATTATGAAAAATGTCAAAACCATACAACCAACTTTTATTTTATTATTCTGTGTTTTTTGTGCTTGTGGTGCGGCAAATGAATTCAGTTTTTTGTTCGCTTTCGTCTTAATAATCAATCAATTTTCTTATTTAAATTAATTTGCGATAGATTCTTTTGTTTATATAAAAAAGATATAACGCTCGGTCTATGATTAATACGTTTGTAATTTTAGTAATATATAGTTTAGCTCTTGAGACCACACATAGCGAGCGGCGGTGGTGACCTAGTCGACGATCGCGACCCAAAAATTTCATCACGGAAATTAATTGAATTTCCTCGACTGTATATTTCTGTAGTTCTATAACGAAATTACGACATTAAATTTTTTTTATTAATTATTGTAACATTTTTATACAAAAGTTATGTTATTCCGCATGCTATAAAATTTATTAACGATATTAAAATATAATTTTTTTATTGCTTGACGGCAGAACATAACTATTAATCCAATAAAATTAATAATATTCTCTATTCGTATATCGACTGGTTTATGAACACCTACAGTAGTTTTTTATGTTATTAGTTGGAACAGATTTTCACAAGATTTTTCCGTTTCGTATATCTATCTAGGTACAATAAACTTAAATCACATTAATTAAACACTGGTAATCCGTTTTTATACTTCGTATAACCCTTTTTTCGGCTCCACATCTCACTGTAATATGTATTTGTGTATAAAAGACATAAAGTCAATTGAAATGGTTGCTAATTTGGAGCGAGATAAAAATTTTATTGTCATTTTGTATCGAATTAATCATTAATCCAATTCAACACAATACAATGTAATCCTTTCGAATCCTTTTTTCCCGACAAAATAAGACCTTCTAACGACGAGGAAAAAGAAATGTCATCAATCACCTTGATATATGTTTCCCTTATCTACATATATACGAATATGTATGTAGCTGCTATAGAATTGGTATCTTACACCGATTTATGTACGTACATACCAAAATTTTTATGGCAAATGCACTACCTATAAAATGCAAGATACGAGTATGTGCTGTAAAACATACGAGTATTTACTCATCAAACCAAATTATGATTGACTGGCGGAAATGGTTTCAATAAAAAAGTTATCAATATTTTTATTGGATTTCGGAGAATCGTTATATTGTTGTGTACGCGGCCATATAATTTATTTAAACAGGTTAGAGTACTTCTACTTACATTCATGTTTGGCAATTTTATAACACGAGTGAATATTTTATCTGCAATTTAGCCAAAAATAATTTTTTGTCTGGAACAATTAAGGAAAATTTATATGATTTGGATAATATGTCGTCATTTCCTCGAAGTCCGGAAGCGGTTTAATTCCCTTATGGTGCTTACATGACATTGGGAGTTAGTTCGGAAAACATACCATAGTATCGTACTGAAGTTAGTTACTTTAGCTTTTGCTCAATACAAAATGAAAAATATTTCAAATCAACTATATGCCACTAGTAGGAAGGAGGGACATAAAGCATTTCACGAAATTTGTTTGGTTTTGAGTTCGGGAGCGAATATGATGATATTTATTTCCAATGTTATGTACGCAGCAGAAATGAATATATTTCATAGGTCAAGCAATATCTATTTGGATGTTTGTAAATTTGCGGGGGCAGAATTTACTTGTTATCAGCTGATCCTCTTCTTTTGTAATCCGTCTGCTAAGGCCTTATACATATTTTTGTTTTTTACGAAGCAGAGTGCTCCTGTAATCATTCTGAGAAATATTGACTGTGTTCGATGGACAATGTCAATATTCGATTTTGTGGTTGATTGCTAATGGACATCTGTACCACCAAATTGGTTTAATCATTGTGTTATACCGGAGAAACTTGTATTCTCAGTCAATGGTTTAATATATCCCCATCAACCAGTGCATTTTATCCGCTTTTAATTTGATATGGTCTCGTTTCATTTCAATATGTTTTCGCCAAGTTAATTGTCGGTCTAGATGGACGCCTAGGTATTTTGTTCTATTTGCTTAAGGGGTTTGTATTCCATTCATTGTGAGAGGCGGATACAAAAGCTTATTTAATATGAAAGTTGTGTGGGCCGATTTCTCTTCATTGACCTTTATCTTCGATTTCTTCGGCCAGACTTTGATGTCATAGATATGATGTTGCAGAGCTTCGGACGTCTGCGATTTGACAAATACGACTTTATATGTAAGTTGGTTAAATTCTGGTAATTTAAGATTAATTTTATGAAGCAACATCCAAGAAGACGGCGGAACAGTATTTATTATCTTCAGTCTTCGTATGGTGTCCTTATTTCTGTAGCTACTTGGTGCACTTGCTCAATGATTCCGTTCTCGGCTCGGAAACTAAATTGAATTTCTTTATCTTGAATTTCCTCTCAGGTCTGATTACTATATTTTATGTTTGAACCACCGATCAGGCAAGGTTTGGAGTGAATACACTTTCAAAGTGATCAGCGAAAGCTTTAGTTTTATACCCGTCACTTCTAGGTCATTTTGACTGTTAGAAAGACAAATTAGCAGGTTTGGTTGCTGAGGCCGTTTATGATATTTAGTGGTCTTCCATAATGAACAGTTTGTTGCAGTTTTTTGCATATAATCCATTTTGTTTTTTGCAGTTTTTTTCTCTCTTTAAAGTTGTGTATCGATCTAACGATTGATTAATTTGCAAGATGGGTTTTAATCGGCGTTTCTCTGTTAACATTTTTTCTTTTTCAGCGGGTGTTATGGTGTGCTTTGTATGTTTCTTCTTTGATTTAGGCGAGGTCGAAATAGCTGCATTGACCAGTAAATCATTAAAGTTTTTCGTAGCAATGCTTATATCGTTAGCCGTCTGCAGTGTAGACGTCAAGTCGCTATGTACACTGATGTCCGTCTTGAATTTCAATGACAATTTTTTGTTGTTTGTTCAACATGGCTTTTGGTCAGCTCAGTAATGTAGTAAGACTATTATTTCTCGGTTTATTATACCTGTGACTGCAAAATCAAGGATGTCAAGAATTTTTTGTCGATCAGTAGACAAATAAGTTGGATGTTATTCTTGAATTACATTCATTAATTGACGTCCCCTTGGAGTAGTCAATTTTGAACTCCAGAAGATATGTTTGGCATTAAAGTCATCGACGGCCATAAAACGTTGACCCAGAGTTTCAAAATATTTTTTGTAGATATCTGCCGAAAAGTTATTATTTGGAGTGCAATATATTGAAGCGATGGTTAAACTTTCGTTGCCGAGGTCCACACATACAGAGGTTGTTAGAATTTCCTCAGTGCTTTCTTCATTTGAACTTAATGCAAATCCGCTTTTTTATAATAATAGCAGTTCCTCATCGTTTTCAGCCAACGGGATGTTTCGTGTCTTAGACTTCGTAGTAACCATTTATTCTGAAATTGTGTTCATCGGTTAACTGTGTTTCAGAAACTAGCATAAGATCCATTTCGTGTTTTGCTGTTGTAATTCGAGTTTGTGTTGGCTTATATACTGTTTGCGTTTCAGTGACATATCTTCAGCTAATTTATCGGAGGCATTCTAGTTCCTGGATGATAATGGTTTGATTTTGTAGCATTGCTTGTAACATATTTTGACAACATGACAATTGAATAATATTTCTGTAGACTGGGCCGTAGTTTGTACCGCAATTACTGCATTTCTTTTCTGTTGAAGAGATCGTTGGTTTTGGGCAACTTTTGGTTTGGTGTAGTTTACCGCATACGACCCACACTGATATCAACTTTCAATAAGTCCTTGAGTGACCATATTTTTGGCAGTTTAAACCCTAATTGGTTCGAACCTTTTCTTTGATTATTCAACAGTTATGCATCTGTGTATGAGGTAAAGTACCTCATTAGATAAATTGGAACAATTCCTCCCTTTTTCAAAAGCTTTCGGATAGAGTCAGTTCCACTTTGACCATTGCACGACTCTAATCGGTTTTTATTTTAGCGATGTTTTGAATTTATCGACGTTCGATTTCTTACTTGTCCGTAGTTTTTCATTTTTGGGCTATCCCTTTTCTGTTTTACAGTAATATAGCGATCGATGCCAATTTGTGTAATAAGTACATTACGTTTAGTGCTCACTTTAAGGCTGGTGTTGCTACTACGCATTTTGAAGAGTGCATTCATTGAGTGATATCACTTCTGGCTTCATATTCAACATTGAAGGTGAAATTGATCGTTGGACAGTATGTTCAGAGGAAAGTTTTATAGGCGATCTTGTGGTCATAATATTTCTTAAGAAAGGATTGTTCAATTCCGTAAAGGTGTTTGTACTTTTGTCAGCCGTTCTGGATGAATCACCCACCAGACTCACAACCTCCGAGTTGTTGCTTGTAGCTTTTTATGGCGTAGTAACCAAGTGTTGCGTCTCCACATCACTACGTCACATCTATTTGGATGAATATTTTTATCTGCTGAAATTTTGAAATTTGGAGAAAACATTCAAAAGGGGATGCCATTAAATGGTTTGGTATTATTATCTATAAAAAAATCTAGGGGTGAATATGTTGTGGACATCAACCAACCGACTTCCTTTTACCAAGAATACTTAAATCTCGAATCCACCACCAATAATTGAAAAAGCTCACATGGAAGCTGTCACTTTCAATAAACAGATTTTAACGAAATTTCGCAAGGACCTCCCACCTAATGGAGAAAGTTCTAGTAGGAAGTTTTATTCCGAATAGTCAAACCTCCTGAAATTTACAGATGCCGAATTTTGGTGGAATATAGTTTTTTCTTTAAACTCGTCATATCAGGTAAAAATTTTAAAATGATCTGTACTAATTTGTTTGAAACTTAATTTGAAATCTTTTTGTTTGCAAAATTTCACTTCACGCATGGCATGAACGACCCGGACATCAGAACATCATACACGTGAAGAAATTTTTACAAAATAATGAAATCGATTTTGTGGACGAGGATGTTGCGTGCGAAACGTCCATCTATGAAGTGCATCATCGTGGAAGGTATAAACTTCGCGAACGCGAAGAATTTAAAGGAATGTGGAAACTTATTAATCAAACGTTTGTTGGCCAATACAAACGAATTCGAGTGGCGGTTTGAGGTACTTTTTGCTTCTAAAGGAGGATTTTCAGGCAGCAATGATCAAATTCACGATTTCGCTCAGGCAACGGGACAGAGTTCGTCAATACGGAATTTGAATAGTTTTTCAATGAGATATGGGCATTAGAAATCAGCGAACTGTACCGTATATGCGGGAGCAGAATTGTTGCGTGGAACGTGACGATCGAATTGTGGAATCGCGCGAACAATAATTCATGCGAAGCAGGTGGACTACAAATTCAGTGCAGAAGCTTCCAATTTAGCAAAGCATATAACAGGGATGCCTGAGAAATCACCGTATGAATTATGGTACAAAGGCAGTCAAGAAATTCATCGGAAAGATAACCATTCGAAATCGTATCAAGTGGAATCCGAAGTCGAACACAATTGAGATAGCTCGTGATACGATTTTTCTTCTAGAAGAACCAATGGCTGCACTAGACATTCGTGACACAAATAAGAAGGCAGGCGAAAAGGCGATCGTGATAGATAGTGAATCAGAGGTGAACGATGCTATATGACAAACAGACGCGCCCAATCGAACTTTGTGCACTATGCGATCTGGATAAAAGGCATATTAATGGGCACTTTCAGGTCAACCAACAGATGACAACGTGTTGAGTGACATGACGACCAACAAACAGTATGACAATTTAGAGCTATATGAAAGTTCAAATCAAGTTGGCGATAATTTCGCACTGGCATTAAAACGAATGAGACTGCACCAGTTCGAGATAAAGACAGCTTTTCTGAACGGTTATTTTGAGGACAACGTTTATATGAGTCAACCAATCAAAAATGATGACAGCAGCGGACGAGTGAACAAGCTATCCAAGAGCTTGTATAGGTTGAAATTAAGCAAGGCGCTGCTAGAACAGAAAGTTTTCACCATACATTAAAAAATTCGACTTTGTGACCATTGAATCGGATTCCTATGTTGTTGTGTGTAATGGGAAGAATGGAATGGCAGTACTTGCGATTGAGAGCTTAAATTTTTCTTAGGGCTAGAAAGCGAACAACGACCAACCAACGTCCAAATGGATCAATTTGCCGTTGTGAATCAGCAGACGTATGCGCAAAAGGTACTCAACCGTTTTGCCTTGGCGGAATGCAATACAGTGGCAACTTCATCGGACATTGTACAGAATCTTGGCAATTTTGAAGCGGATAGAAAAATCCGTACCGTATTTCCGTATCGTAAGGTGATTGGTAGTTTATTGTATTTTGCCGTGGAAATGCGACCTGTCATCAGATTAAACAGTGCATGTTGAAAACGGGTGGTCGATGTTCGGGAATATATTCATGTTTGGCAATGGAATTATAAGTTGGGGCTCAGAACGTCAAAAATAGTGACGTATGCGATGAAAGAACTGGTGTGGCTGCATAGATTATTGTCCGAAATTGTAACAACCAATTTGAACAAGCCGATTTTTCTTTTGGAAAATCAAAGCGCGATTCGGCTCATCCAAAATCCGGAATTCCTTAAAAAGACCAAGCACATAGACGTGCGGTATCATTTCATCGGAAAGAGGTATGAAGCTGCCGGCATAATGACCAAAGCGTTACCAATAGGTGTAAACATAATATTTTTGTAAATTGCTGGGCCTTGTGATTTTAAATAAGTTTTTTAAAATTATTTTATTAACATAGTTTTTTTTGGATTTTAAAAAGTAACTTTTTGGTGGTGCAATTTACTTATAGTTGTGAAAGGTTTAACACATTGTGTTTATGGAAGTGTGCACCGTGATTTTAGACTCGACCAGTGTTATCATTTGTAAGAGTCTTGTGTCTTTGACAGCGAACAAGAAGCACGCTGAATTTATGTCAACGGTTCCAATCTTTGTCTATAGATGGCAGTAGGATCAAATAAATGATTTAATTTTTGGTACAATCTTTTTTTCGTGAAAGGTTAATCGAGGTGAAAAGTAGTCAATTCTAAAATAATATCAATTAAAAATTATGTTTAGCGCTATTGGTAAACATTAATTTATTATATTATTTAAAATACGAGTGTACATTAAACATTTCGTAAACCCCTAAAGGTGAAGTACTTTTTACGAACATTACTGCCATCTACAATTCAGAAAAGAAACTGTAAACTGCCTGGTGATATATGGTATTTTTGTCATGACACTGGAAAAATGAGAATAATACTGCCTTTAGTATAAAGTATTATAGAGAAAATAAAATTATTTTACTTAAAATTGTTGTGAGTGCCTTGTTGTTGTTACATAAAATTGTCATGACGTTGCTTTGTGGCTATCAAATTATTTGAGTGAAGACCGAGGTGTATATTCTGCATCTGGGTTTCAAAGTGAATGGGAAATGGCAGGATAGAAAAAACAAATTACAGTGGGCATATCCTGCACACCACGTTCCCACCAAAAACAAAAAGATGTTTCATATAAAATTTGATGAGGCCTTCCTTAAAGCAGTGCGAATCTCGGTGCACTGGATAAGGCCATTAAATCATCGTTATTGGTGTTGATTCAGTGAAAATCTTATATTTATTTGTTGTTTAGTTGTTTCTACTATGAAAATTTGACGTAGAATTCGTTAACAACCTATATTCCGTTTCAAAATTTGAATTTACCATCTAGTTACCTTAGAAAAATAGAAGATGAACAAGGAATCGACTATATTTGAGTTATGGTTTTTGAACGAAGTGAGCTAGTCTTGGAGATAACAGGTTCTCATTTTACTTTGTAAAGCGGAAATAAGTTGAAACGATCTCGTGGAGGTTAGCTCAACCCACTGGTTTGCACTGATTTATTTAAATGCTTTATTTCAACCTGTGGTATAGAAGCAGAGCTGGCATCATGTATATGAAGCTAGCCCGATACTCAGCTCGAAAAAAAACGCGATGGCAACACTAAACTATCACTATCATGAGAGTTTACTATCCCAGAACGAAAAAATGTCACTATCGCGACAGTAAAATGTGTCATGATAATCTGTCTTCACATTTATAGCATTCAGCCCGAAATTATGAATATTACTTTTATGTATTTTTAAGTTACCCTTTCAATTGCTGCTCAATCAGCACTACGTGATTGATCACCATGAAGATGAATTTTCAGCCCGAAATTTGAATTTGTAGTTTATGGATATAGTCGTTTCCAAGTTTTAACTACAAACTGAGATATTTGCAGAAAAACTCTATTTGGAATTCAAATATTTTACTGAAAAAATCTTTCTGTAATTATCTGAATATAGTCGTTTCAATGACGCCTCTCATGTGATTCGTGAGCGCTTCCGATACTGTCGGAAGTTTTCAATACAAACTTGGATATTTTCACAAAAATCCTATATGAATTATTATCTGTTGTTTGAATCTCGCCGAACAACCGAGAGATTTTCAGGAAAAATCCATCTGTAGTTATATCGATATAGTCGTTTGAATCTCGCTTCATAAGCAATTCGCGAGCACTTGACATATACCACTGGATACCATATACCACCCGATTTGTTGAAGTTTTGACCACAAAGTGAGAGATTTGCAGAAAAATTTCTGAAATTAACGGGATATAGTAATATGAATTTCGCCCCACAGGCGATTCAACTTGAGATTTACCGCCGGATTCGGCGATGTTTTGACTACAAACAGAGATTTGTAGAAAAATTCAGTCTGGGATTAACATATAATTCCAGATAGATTTTTTCTGCAAATCTCTCAGTTTGTTATCAAAACTTATACGAAACGGGCGGTATATGTCAAGTGCTCGTTAATTTCCTGTGAGGCGAGAATCAAACGATTATATCCAGATAATTCTAGATAGAATTTTCTCGAAAATCTCTCAGTTTGTACGTGCGATGTTACGTACGAGCATCATCCGACTATATCCCGATAATTTCAGACAGACTTCTGCAAATCTCTCCTTTTGTAATCAAAATTTCAACGAAACAGGCGGTATATGGCAAGTGCTCGTGAATCGCCTGTGAGGAAAATCGGTCGGTTTGTAGGCGAAATTTTAGCATTTCCGGTGGTACTGTTCAAGTGCTCCTGAGTCACCTATGAGACGAGATTTAATCAACTATAATCGAAGTAGTTCCCGATAAAATATTTCTCAGGCTGAACATAGTTCAGCTAGAATATAGTACTGAAAACTTTTTTGAATCTTTTTTTCAAAATTTAACCTATTAAGTTTTTTTTGCTTTAATGTTTTAGCATTAATAAATTTGGTTTTATTATTAACAAAATTTAAAAGCCTTGATTAATTCGATGGCTATTTAATACACAATTAATTAATAGTTATAATTTGTGTGAGACACAAATTTGCTTTATAGTTATAATTTGAGTATATTTTGTGTCATGACAGAAGTAGTATTGCCACAAGTAAAAAAATTTGAATTTCGGGCTGAAAAATCGGGCTAGCTTCATGGAGGTGCTGGCATCGCTAATTTTTTGAATGATATGATCAAATTATTTATCTCCAAAGGGACAATAAAACATTTAAATATAATGTTTCACAGACAGGTTTATTTCTGAGATTAATGAATAATGTTTCTCTTATGCAAAAAACTTGACTCAATTCAGAAAAGTGACATGAAATTTGAAAATTACTTTCTATTCGGAATATGCGGTAACCAATTTATTAGGCGAAAGTTTTGCCGAACTTATGTTCAGCTGATAGTAGCAGATCTATAAGGATAAATAGTAATAATTAAACCCCCAAACGATAACAGCTCTTCGAAACTAACGCCAATTATAATTAGAATTATTTGTAGTCTGTTAGAAATTTAAAGAAAAACACGAGAACTAAACGAATTTTTGCTTGGGAGGTACTCGAAGCAATGGCTCAATCAAATACACATTGGCGAAACAGTCGTACCAATATTGGTTTAAAAACCAATGTAAATTTCACCGAATTCGGTCATTTAGCTTTGAACTCCACTCCGATTGGCGCCTTGCTGAAAGCCAATAACAATAAAATCTTATCACATTTGCATATAGCGAGCGCACCCAATGTCTATATACGTTTTGTGAAAGCATTCAACCCACAATCAAATAAAACTAGGCGCATAAAATTTTAACAATCTAAACAGACATCTATAGTCGTAAACATAAGATGATAAAGTTATTACAAAAATAGCAAAATGAAATTGAGGGATCGTCTTAAGAACAAGAAGTAAATTACATTTATGGCATTGCAATTTTTATTTTATGTAAATAGATCGTCCAAACAGATGTGTCACATTGTATGCAAAATAAACTCAAGGTGATGGTCATTAAAACTGAACATGTTTAGTATTTTTATACGGCAGGCTGTATTATCAATCAGAAGCATTGATCGTGTACTACGTACAGTGTATATACGAGTACATTGTGCAAAAAATAATTTATTTAAATTACAAAAAAAGGACGAAAAAGGATTTTGTGTCATGATTGAATTATTTAGTGAGAGATCCAAATAAAAATTTACAATTTACGGCTTTAAATTTTTAATTTTATTATTTGGGCATTTTATATAAAAAAAAAATAAATCTGTATCCGTACACAAACAGTTTATATCTGTCCATGTCCAATTGTGTACAGTCTCTAATCAATATTAACCATATATATGTAAATACAAACTGGTGTATTTATACAAAATTAATTTGATTTATCTTGGTTTTGAAATCAGAGAGACAAAATCTATGTCTTATTAGCATACAAAAATAGAATTTTTGAACAAGATCGTGATACTCCATAATATTTATAATAAAATGCTGTCTGCTTTGCAATGTTGTTGTTCTAGTATCCAGAGCAACTTTCCAAATTAAAATGAAAAATCAAGATTCTGTTTACAGATCGGTTTTTTTGATATATGTATATTTAGTGCCTTGTATAATTACGGTGATTAGAAATCTTATATGTGATACGATCTTAAGTAAATGTACTAACGATCGTTTGTAGTCTTTGTATACTTAAATATATTGATCTCGATTTCGTTTCGGTTCATTATAACATTGTATGCACTAAGTGAAATTAAAAATATGTATTGGTGAAATGTGGAGGTGTTACTGGATTAAATACAAAAAGTCTTGATATTTTCTTATACAAAATGTCAAAGCAACGAATTTTTTGTGTTATAAGACGATTGTTTTCAATTTCTTAATACCTCTCTCTCTCTCTAGTGGTGTCTCCGCGTTGTGTACAATTAAATAAAAGTTTCGGAGACTTAAGCAGAAACGAAATTTAAAACAAAATATTTTGGTTATACGATCATTAATTTTAAAATTGATTACGATCGGTGATTTCGATCGACATCTCTTAAATTTGACCGGGTTTATGAGAAAAATGCAACCGTTTGTTATATGAGTCAAAGTGTGAGATTTTTTTTGATTCGTGGTATTGTTAAATTAAATTTTTATTCTACGAATATGATGAATGAAGTAAGATTTGTTTACAACCAGTTTAGCATTTCAGGAAACGTGACTCGTAGTCCAATGCAATGCTTTCAATTTATAGCAGGTATTCAAATTATTGAATAATGATAGGACAGTAATTTAATGCGTTCGCTGCGGCGGGCATCCAGGGTTTAAGTATACATTCAATAAGTATGCCTACATCAAATTGTGAAGTATGCTGGTTATGGCTATTTATAAGGGGTTAGGAAAATGTTGTACATATAGCTATTAAAGCCCAACAACTACTTTTAATTTATTATCCATGTAAAATAATAAATCTGGCTGGATTTTAATTTTTTGCTTTGATCTTGAATAAAAATGTTATCTATTATTGCACTCGAATCCGAAATTTATTATGTATAGTTCCAGAATAGAGCCGATTCACTCTTATATTTTATTCCATTCAATTAATATTCAGTGCGAGTGGTTTAGTTGATTTTATCATTATCGAACTCGATCTTCAATAAACATTTAGTCGCGGTCCCCTTATATGAACCCCTTTGTTGTTGCAATAATGAAAATTCTGGTGCTGTTGTAAGGAGGGAGTGATTAATATTATTTTGCGGTACCAATTTAATCCTTAAATTAGAAATGACTACTAATATTCTTACGTCACGCTCTCAAACATCTATCGGATTCTCTGGCATACATCCGCTTCAAAATTTTGAAAGCTAATTTTGTTATTGACAAAAGTAAACTTTTTCAGAAAAGCATGTCTCGTATTACCAAAGAGAAAACCTTGAAAAAGTCTCATTCGTGCTCTAGTTTAACTTACTAAGAAAAGCTGCTAAGAAACTTACAATCCATTGGGTACTTCTAGAACTCGGGCTAAAAATGGTACTCGCAGACTAGATGTCATGCAATATTTTTAAATTAGGCTTGCTTCCGAGCACTCAAGCGCAACTGTTAACCAGCCCAGATCGTCCTGATGACATTTTTCCGTTGTATTACAGCAAGAGGTTCTCTTTTCTTTCGGATATGTTTTTAAAACTATTCCACAATCAACAATATGATAGAGATGGTTTCATTCCAAAATCTGGTAGATTAGATTATACTGGTCTCAAGGCATTTTTTCCTATATTGTTGCCTTGAATTTTATGTAAGCTTTAGTAAGAGCAACCTCTTAATTCATCTTTAATAATAACTCATGTATTGTCCCACTCAAGAGATTGAAACATTCTTACTGAGCTGGCAAATCTTGTGAGAGCGCTCTCTTGTTGCAACGCTTGAACTTCGATTAATAAATAATAAGGAGTTTATCGTAGGCAGTTACCTGGATATTGCAAGAGCCTTCTGTAGGATATTAGTTCTACCATCACTAAAATTTGATGCCGTAAGAAGTGTTTATACGTTGGTCCATCTAAAACCAGTTTAATAGTCTATACTAGACTAACACATATAGACGAAAAATGAATGGGTAGGATTAATTTTTAGGAAAATTGGATATTAATACGACCAAGGACAAATAGTTACCAGAATTTGATTTCGATAATTGTCTGGCAGTGATTAACCTATATAGAAAAACGTATGGATACCTCAACATTTCAATAATCGGCGGTCTCATGTCGCTAGATGCTGGTTTTGGAACCTATATCACTTCAAAAAGTTGGCACAGGCCAACTTTATTATTCTTACATTTAATTAAGTTGTTTTTCTGCATACAAGTAGCAAATATTTCATAATTCGTTGTGATGTTTTACGTCCACTTCCAAACTGATTAAGTGCTGTAATAATTTTCTTCGGTTTCTCTATTTTAAGGCCAATTCCCTTCAGTCGACGAATATGGAAGTTGGAGACCATTTAAGCCTTTGCTTCTGAAACTGAATCAGTTATCTAGTTGGGTTAGTTATGTCAAATTGTTTCTTTATGAATTGAGACAAAAATTATCCTTCGCGCCACTGATTATCCTCAATATGTTAAATCCCAAAAACTGAACTAATAATTTGATGTTTAGAAGTTTTAGTATACGCCCGTTTATGGAAAAATATGGAAACTAAAATTTGTATCTCTTTGACTCTAGACGGGGACGGGTGCAAAGAAAATAAATTACCCGTAATAGTAAAATGCTGAAACACCCACTTCGTATGGATGTTGAACTGATCGCCCACCTCATTTATAAATGAGAATGAAGTATGGGTTACTTTCGCTGTAATGAAAAGGCTTTTTAGCGCCGAATATCTTCATCAGATATTACAATGCACAGTTAAATCTTGACCAGTCTAAGGCCTCTTTTATCGCAATTCCTTGAACTGGGAAAATGCCGCGCTGGTCAGTGGGGTGGAAAGAGAAGTTATTTTCAATGCATCACAGATCACCTAATTCTACTACACTGATTATCTTTGAAGCATACGCGAGTAAGTTGTACCTTCAGGGTTGGGAACAGCTTCTCGTACCAAGTCCTATCTAATTACGATCTTTATTTCGGTTCATTTCCTACGAATGTGACAAAGTTTCAGTCCAGCTTTGAATATATAGCTTCAATCAATGGCAACCAAATCAGTCCGCAAGATCGATGATATCAGATTCCGCTGAAAATGAATTTCCATAGCAGCTCCAAAGAATCCTCGCTAGTTATGGTCCAGAGTCCATCCGGTCGTTGAAAACAACTCGCTGAAAGACACATATCCGATGACTTCTATATTTTATCAGTACAGCCGTTGGCTCTGACACTTCTTAGTTCGTAATTATACGTTCCAAGAACTGCCTTATATTGGAGTCTCTATCCTTAGCGAGTCCTGTTTTCTTGGTTTTCTGAAAATGGTCATATATGAAGATCACCGTATACGTTATACCAAAACCTATATTTAATTCGACCAAATAATTGCGGCGGATATAGAATTGGCTCTGCCTATAGTAAGCGTAAGTTTTGTCTTTTATTATAAAAGTCAACATTGAGAGTGAAGCTAAGGACTCTCTTTCCGGTTAGTTTTGGTCATAGTATATACCAGGGCATCGCATAATACGCTAATAAAGCTGCATAGCTTCATAAATATTTCTTATAGTTTTCCCTGTCTAACTCAATGATTGGGGAATTAGCTCGCAATGCCACTTTGTTATCAATCAGGTTTAATCATATTATGAGTTGGTGCACCGGAACATACGCTTTCAATAAGGCCCATGTAATCAGAGAGAGTTCCAGTTCCATTAATACACCCCAATTTTACAAAATCTTATCAGTTACAGAGAGAAATAGTAATTTATTATCAAGATCGCGCGCTTTCTACCTATTAAAAAAAATATCAGAAAATATATTACCTTTCACCAATAACCAAAGTTTTGGGTTAGGTTAGGTTAGGTTATGGTGGTTGTCCTAAAGGACTGACGCACTCAGGTCCGTAGTCGTGCTACATTGGTTTCTCTCCTCACGAGTACACAAATTTGCTATTGGAGGACACACCCGGGCTGGCCATCACGGCCCTGTTTGAGTTACTCATCCACACACATAGAGGAGAGAACCTGTTGATTGAGGCAGGCAGATTTTAGTATGGAAGAGGCTAAATTTATAGGTCTAAGGCCCTTGAAATTGCAATGAGGGCTTTTTCCCGCCTTAGATATAAATATTACATTTACTTCAGTCCATTTACTAGAAATGTAACAGAGTTCTAAACTGCTCTTGAAGATAACTCCCAGCCAGGGTAAGGTTAAGCCAGTCGTTTGTTAGACATCCATCGGTATAATGCCATTGAGTCCTGCTAACTTATAAGGTTAACGTTATGTATAGAACAGAGGGTTTTTCTCGTGCCTATAACATGGTTTACAATGCCTGCGCATCTGTTATCCCTAGGCATGTGTGGCGCAGATTCGGAGCTACTTGGAAAGTGAGCTTCCAGTTCAAGAACCATCCGGTCGTGGGAGCGGTGGGACTTGGAGATAATACTTTACGTAGCCTAAATGTCTCAGACGACTCGTGTATTTTACTACAGAATAGCCTCCACCCATTTGTTTTAGTAGTTCTTAATTCGCATTTGTAAGTTTTGAGAACCTCCTTGTAGGAGTCGCAGTCCTTAGCAGCTTTAGTTTCCTTGGCTCTTCTAAAGAGGGTTCCCCATTTTTTACGGATGTTTTGAAGTTCTTTTGACCTTTATACTTCAACCTCCACCATAGATGTATCAGAGTTCTCCAGTGACTGTGATTCCTCCAGGGATCCATCCACAAAGTAAACCCTTCGAAGATGTCGTCTCCATAGAGAGTGTTTCTACCTCCTCGACCATTTTCATGATGATCACCCACCATCATCATCTTTCTTACAAAAATATATTGAGTGTGACTGCACAGAAACCATAGCTAATTAAATCATTAGTTCTTTTGCCAGTGTAACCAGCGACATTCTATTTAATGTGATAATAGCTAATCTATATAATCAGCCGTTGGTTCTTCCCACTTAGTCGGCGGTCAGCAGTTCAGGATTGCTTATTTACAGCATTTTCAGAAATTCTTTCGGGCCGCTGAGTATTGTTCTGGGATCCAAGCTCTCGCGCTCTGTAGGTTTTGCAGGGGATATTCTCTTTAGCAACTACTTTCTAGTCTAGCACCAGGCTCAGAATTCAAAACTCTCTCCTACAGCCTTTTTGAGCATATAGAGGGATCAACTACCGTTAGTCGGCATATGATGTCAGCAACTTGAACCGATTACAGTGTCACCGTCTCCACTCCAGTAATGCGGAGCGGGCTGAGGGTTTTAACCTCAAAATTTTTATTAAAGTGATCCCGGGAAACTGTCACACTTATTTATTTTAATTCGCTGGATCGCTGCTACTACACACATATCCATCCCAATAATGTAAGGATTTGGTCGCCTCAATGAGGAGGATGTTACATTATCAAATTTCTTTTCAGATTAATGGTTGATAAGTTCATTGAATTCTAGCCAGTTCTCGAAGCTACTGGAAGGCGTACACAGCTGCTTGAAGAAGCATACTTGCATGCCGGAGGGATGATCTCTTTGTTTCCTTCCATTTTACAATTTTCCTTTATGTTGTTTCCATGCCTTCTCCGAAAGTTGTACTAACTGAAGCAGTGGTTGCTTGACGCCGATGGTGATGTCGTTGTCGCATTATCTTTCTCTACCACGGGTCCCCCGAACCAGTCATACGGAATGACTGAAAAAGAATACAAAGTGATGAGTTATATGATGAGTTACACAAGCAACAGTTTACTCAATCATTTCTTCATAATCGTGTAGTATATCGTTTGAAAGGCCTTGGGTAAGGTAATAATTTAAATACTAAAGAGTTCACAAATCTACCGCTCTAGTAAACTATTCGTTTCGCTCGTTCGAATGTATAAATTTATCTGAAGCACCTTAGTACTTAAAACTACTATAGTGGTATATCGTTTGAAAAATTCTAGACCAAACAACAATTTCATCACTAACATTTTAGTTCACAAATTCACCGTTTTGGCTTCGACGGTTATGAAATATCGCATATCATTTTGAATGACATGAAAAATTCAGCAAATTTGATATCGCAATTTCTTCTTCTTTAAATTGGTGTTAATTCCAAAAGTGTCTTACGACCACGTGGCAACAAAAATATTAAGCAAAACTGACCTGATTTTAATTAAATGTGTGGAAAACCATAAAAATTTCGCATTTCTCGAGGTTTTTCTATAGATTGTGAGATTTAGGCCAACTTTTTTAATTTGAAATTAATTTTCTTAGTTCGATTTACCATGAAAATTAAAGTTTTGGGCGGGAGGAGTATTAGACATGAATGGTGAACTTTTTTTTAACTGTAATTTTTACTGTAATTTTTTTATTTTTGGATTAACATCGTAATAATTATCACTATAGTAAAGCGACCCGTCTAATTAACTGTTAAGATTAGTTGCCTTCTGGAGATTCAATATTGTTGTATATGATTTGATCAAGAAAAAGCTCATATCATCAAAATCAGTATTGGAATCCTTTCACTTAACCACATCATGTTACCACACAAATGATGAAACCAAAATAAAATCTACCTGTCAGTTCCATTCATTTATTCCAAGACATTTAAGAGTTATATGAAATATTAAAAACACATTTTGCATTCGCCGATGATCTTTTACATTGCACACACAGAGTTCCGAGATATACAATACACATTCACAATAAAGACGTATGAGCAACAGTTTTGAGTTCAGCTCATATTCTGTTTCAAGATTTGTATATGTTTTATGCAAAATGCCAATGAACTTGATTTGCAGTGTAATATAAGACGATTTTATACTGTGCACAGTGTTTGCAATTAATATTTTGTATTATTATTTATCGACTTTCAATGGAAAGTGTGAAAATTATTACATTTTTTATGAGATATGAAACACTCATATGTATATGCATGCATTGTGTTCTAAATGGCACTATACAGGAACTCTGTACGATATGATAATAAAATGGTATACTCGTAATAATATAAGAAAACTGTAATTTATTATTCATAAACTGGAGAAGGAGACAATGTTGTCACAGTTTATTACTTTTTAAAATTAAATATTTATGCTATGTTCGTAATATTCTACATAATTTCTAATGTGTGTCTCAGTTCATTAATATAAATCATAATTAAAGATGATACCGGAGGAATAATTAATTATTGGTCATCGTTTTCATCAAACCACCTAAAGCCATAAATTCTAATGCAATTATATAAATTTAATATAAAATTGGGATTATCACAAACATAAAATAAAATCTATGTTAATAGCATACAAATACATAATATTTAACGAGCATGATTCATAATAAAATTTTGTAAGATCATAAACCTGAAAAAGCTAATAAAATATATTTTTGCTGTTTATGTGCGCTTCTAACCTTAGCAGCGAAGAACTAGAATTTTAACGGTTTTATTAAGTCGAAAATCATGTCAAGATTATAAGATCTATATCCCTTTTCTTGTTAACCATATATCCAAGGCTAAAAATATACAAATTTATTATAAGATGTTGAAGATCTTTTCATATGATACTCGTAGATATAGCGTGTATTGGTAAGCGCATTACTAAACCACGAATATATGGGGGCTTTTGAAATACGTATACTGTGCCTTGATTTTCGAGTTTAAAGTTCAAACTCGTGATTTAATTATGCGCCATAATATAAACAGTAAATATGTAAGCCCCCGGTCGTTAAAATAAATAAATTCGCAAAAGTTAATTAACGCGATAAATATATATTAAAAAATGCTAAGCCGCAAAGATAAATTTTAATTACAATTGAAATGTAATTGCAGAACTAAATTTAAGATCGATATTTTTAATTAGGAGATCGTTTAAATTGGTTTTAATTAAAGTATGAGTTTATTTGACTCTGGTTCAGCGCGACTCATAATTTATCTAGAATTTAATTAGAATTTGAAAATTGTGTTGTCAACATTTTCTTGTGCTCTAATTACGAAACGCGTAGCACAATAGCTTGAAATAAATATAATGAGTGTAAAAATGTATGCAATTTGTATTTAAATTGATAAATCAATGTTTGCCATTTAATTTTTAAAAATTATTGCGAAATTTCCAATTTTGCACCAAAGGCTTTTCAGCCCGAAAAATTAAAAGAAAATATGGATAAAATCAAATTCCATCCCGAGAAAATAAAACAAGCTCACGTACACACAACAAATTTTAAGTATAAAATTACCTTACAGTGGGGATAAGGGACCTCCCCAGCTGATTTAATATTCGCTTCTGTTAGGCTAGGCATCGGAATTATGTTCATACGTCACCATAAATTTTTTCGTTCAAAGAGTTTGGCAGATATAACGGTATATGTCTAACTGATGCACTTACCATCAGCATTAAGCACACAAATGCTCATTACCTTACAGTGGGGATAAGGGACCCCTCCAGCTGATTTAATATTCGCTTCTGTTGGGCTATAGGTATCGGAATTATGCTCATATTTCGCTGAAAAATTCTCCGTTCACAGAGTTTGGCAGATATAACGCTATATGCCTAATTAATGCAATGACCATCAGCTTAAGCACACAAATGCTCATTACCTTACAATGGGAATAAGGGAGCGTATCCCCACTGTAAGGTAATTTTATACTAAAAATTTGCTCTGTGAACGTGAGATTGTTTATATTTTCTCGGGATGCAATTTTATTTTCTCCATATATTTTTTAATTTTTCGGGCTGAAAAGCCTTTTAATGAATTTAGCGGAGAAACACACCTAAATTTTAAAGGCGCTTTTCGGATGGTTTTCGGGTCAGCTTCACATACGTGTTTAATGTTGTCTTCCAATTCTGCAATCGATGTTGGTTTATTGGCATAGACGAGAGACTTTACGTAGCCTCAGAAAAAATAGTCAAGATGCGTCAAATAGAACGTTCTAGGCGGCCAGGCATGTGATGCCGTCTTGCTGAAACCACATATCGACCACCACCAAATGCGACCATTTTGCTTATTAACGTACTCATTTAACCAAAAATGAGCCTCGTCGGTGAACAAAATTTTTGGGTTAAAACGAATTGTTCACTGAAAACGAATTTTGTTAATAAAATTCAATAATTTGTAAAGGTTGTTCGGGTGTAAAACTTTTCATGGTGAAGTGGCAGTGCTAACTGAGAACAATTGACTTTGACAGATGTCGCTAATCACGCGCCAACCAAAAGCAAAAAACCACGCATTAGTAAATATTCCACCCTACCAGAATTAAAAAACGTCATGAAGCATTATGTCTGTCTGTAATTTTGAAATAAATGACTGTTTTTGTGTTTTCTGCATCTCCGTCATATTCGACCGGTGTGAAGTTCTTAATACATTACGAAAGTGTACGGTCAATTATTAACAGTGTAATTAAACTATGTGTAATTTACCTTTTTATCGTGCCAAATTCGAAGTAATCATTTTAGTAAAAAATTGGTTTAGGGAAAAATATACCGGTTTGAAGGGTTGAATTCACTGGTTTATAGGTGATAAAATAAACGTCAAATAATTTTTTTCTTATGTCAAACATGAGTTAAAACGTTTCAACAATGGAACAAACTAATGATTTAAATGTTGAAGAAAATAATAAAAAGAAATTAACCATGATCATCTTAATATGTGGCGAGTTAGTAAAACTCATTGAGAAATACATGGCACTGCAAAAATCGATTTTGCAAAAAAAATGTGAAGCGCGAGAAGTAAGTATTTTATGTCCTAATAAAGTTTAATTGAAGTTTTATTTCGATTTTCTTTTCATATTTTAGCCTAAAGTAACCAGATGTATTGAATACGAGCTTCCAGTTATTGTAGCGATTCAATTTCGATGTGTTCAGGTGATGTGCGCATTCTGCGTCATGCATAATATTTGCTTGGCAGCCGGTGACTTCACTGATTTTGAGCCAGTGCTGACAATAGAAAATTTTGCAAACAGTCCAAGAGACTGCCGACGCCACTTTAATTATGTTGATCATTTCATTTTTAGAACTTTTTTTACAGATTTTTCCGACTCGGAACACTCCATATCATCTGCCGTTGAATTAATAGTCACACAATGGGAGTTATTCGATGAGCTGGATGATCCGCAACTCTCATTTACTTCTACATCAATAATGTACGTCGGATGAAGACCATGTTTTGTTTTCAAAAAATCATGTAGCTCGTCGAATAGCTCCCGTTGTGTGGGAAGTAACTCCCCCTTCCGTCGAAACTCCCGATTGTAGTTGTATCATTCTCTTAAATAAGAACAATTTATATGGGTCATGGATTATTTTGAATGGTTACACCAAAATTTACCTTATATTTCTTTAAAATATTTTGCCACTTTTGTGTTACGATACTAAATCCCTTTCCCAATTTAGCCTCTTTGAAAACTTTTCTGTAAGAAAATAAACATTTGTATGTTAATACATAACCTATAATAATTGCTGATGTACTTACTCCCAACACTGCCGAGGGTTGCAGTTTTTGGGCTGGAATGCGCAATCCAACTGGATTCTTGCATTTATCAATGCTCGTTCTTCTTCCAATGTCTCTAAAATAAAAGTAAAAGTAAATTTAGGTGCTTATTTATCAGTATAGAAAGAAACGTCTTAGATCCTTCCGAATATTTTTTTTTATTTTTTCCATTTCAAAAATTATAATTATACAGGGTGGGCCATCTAACTTTTTTTGAACTAGCGGTTATTTTGAGTATGGTAAGGGTTATGTCACTTCTGATTTGATGGCCATGGGACTTGAAGAGGAGGACATAGGCAACATTTGGTTTCAACAAGACGGCGCTCCGTGTCACACAGCACACGTTTCAATTGATCTTTTACGCACTGTCTTCGAAGATCGAATTATCAGCCGAAATGCTGATGTGATTTGGCCGCCTCGGAGCTGTGATTTGACGCCGTTGGACTATTATCTTTGGGGTGCCGTCAAAAATAAGTGTTACACCGATAAACCAGCAACGATTGATGCTCTCAAGAACAATATTCGCATTGCCATTGAAGACATAATGCCGCATACTATCGAAAATGTGCTCAAAAATTGGACCGACCGTATGGGGTACATCAAGGCCAGCCAAGGCAGTCGGAATGAAATAGTATTCCATAATTAATCGGAAGGATTGTTCTTTACAATGAAAAAATTAATTTGAAAAAATATTGAGAACTTTTTGTTTTATTGCATTTTTTTAAAAAATTATTTGGCCCACCCTATACTAGTGGTTATTCTCAGAACCAGATCAGATTTTTGTTAATTAGTATTAGAGAGGTGTGTTTAAGCGTCTACTAATTTTTACGTGATTGGATTGGGTAGACAAGTCGTTTACAACGTAGACAACATCGACTACTCGTTGACTAATTTTCGACAACCACTTATAAGTATTCCAACAGGATTGAGTCATTCTCATAATTTTAACTTATGTTTACGGAGATTTTAGTTAATTCAAATTTTTATTAATACGAAATATTAAAAAATTTAAGGTTAGTTCATAACAATTACATAAGATGTCTCCATTGTTTTTAAACTAAAATATGCACAATAGCCGATTAAACATATTGTCGAAATCAATAAATCTTAAGTTAATTAGTCGATTTTAATTAAATAGCAAATACGGTTTGATTTACATCTATGAACGACTAGTATCAACTAATTTTGTTAATCGGAAGTTTACTCAAAACGTTGGAGAGATGCACACAGTCTACATTAGTGGCTAAACTAAATTGCCGTTAGTTTATTCTCTTTACTGTAGCCAGAAAACTTACTGAGTCTTATATTTAATCCTAAATTGCGTATTAAATTATCCACCATCGATAGTAAATACTTCGACAATTAATAAAACTCAAAAAAAATTAGAGAATTAGAATAAAATTTCACTGCGTTATGTTTTACGTCATCCATTTAAACCTGGTACGAAATGACATGAAATTAGTTTAGTTAGTAATTTAGTCGAAAAAATTGATACCAGCCACAAAGGATTAAAGTTTCTAATGCAATGTACATGACATCGATACTTTGTCTAAATTCCCGACTAACTAAATTGGTGATTAGTTCCTACTAGTCATTGATAGATGTCTCTATTATTCAGAAATCAAAATATGTTTTGTATTCAGGTCTAAACTGCAACATGAGATTAGATTTATCAATTTAGAATTAGAAATATTTTGATAATAATCAAATAATTTTGTTTGTTCAAGTGTGGGGTTCTGCTAGTTCGACTGCAACAGATTAGTGTCACTTGGAGTATAAATTTTCCGAGAAATGTTTATGTCTTATGTCAGCATAAAACCAGAAATGTGCCAGTGCATAATCACATTGTCAACGTCATTCACAATTTGATCTATTTCTCGGACATATATTTTTCCAAATTGACTACCCCGGGGTAGTCCTAATTTAGGTGTAAAATTTGTTGCCGTACGGCCTTAAAACTCTGGTGTACTACGCTCCTGCCGATAGGACTTCATATACAGTGAAAATTAAGCTGGGTCCTGAGCTTCAAGCTCATTCCAATATTTCCCGTTTCGACCACTTTAAAAGAATCTTAACCAATTTGGAAGGAATCGCAAGTACGGTGATTTTAGGAAAGTCAAGGTTCTCAGTGTACAGTGAAAATGTTTAATAATGATTCATAGTTGATGCCGAGGACAATGATGTTATCATACAAGTAGCGAGAGCGAGCTGAATTGAGTACCAGCAAAGTTGTGCAACCAAACAATTTTGTATAAATCACTGACCTTCCCCGACACATTAAATCGAATGCAACACAAAACGATAAATCTACATAAATGACTACACGGTCACTCGTTTAATATGAAAGAGCTCCCAAGAACAAGTAACTACCAGAATAAATATTCTAAAAGCGATATTCATCTAACAACATACAAAAAGCGCATATAAACCAATTTTTTTTTGTAGATGCACTTATTGTGAAATATGCAAATTATATTTTAATTGATTTTCACATTTAGTATTGTAAATTCCGCAAAAAAACGTAAAACGTTTTCAACCATATACCTTGCTTCTTTGTGTTTTTGTGTAAGAAAGAATTTGTGTAAGAAAGAAAACTGTATTACTACTTGCCTTGTAAATTTATTATAATTTTAAAGTAAGCTACCTGACAGGTAATAAGTTTTTTTTTGTTTATATACGATGAGATGAATAAAGGAAATCTTTATACTGAACAAAATTAATGAAAATACATTATGTGCTCAGATAAAATTTATAACCGCAACTTTTATATTAATTATTAAATTATAAATAGCAAAAAACCAATTAATTATTAATAAATTAAATTGGAATTGTGTGTTGAAGTTCGGGGCGCGGTGCTATGCAATCCAACAAGACCATGTCCATACAATTGTAAAACTCATGGAAATTAATTAATGAATCGACTGAACCAACAACCAAAAGCAAACACAACACGGCATTTTTATAAATAAATAAATAATTTAAATATCGATACAAACAGGAGATACAAAAAGCTCCATACCGCACGTATAGGCGTATAAACAATGATCATTTGTGTATTATTTACAACAACAACAACAAAAGAGTTTCCCAATTTTTCATTTTTGTATTTATAATTATTTTTCATGTAAAATGTCATCAACAATTTTTAGTACTATAAATCAATTGTGAGCCTCCCACTACTAGAGAACATATACAGACGAACAGCCCAACCAAAAAAATTAATCCTTTATTTTAATTGTTATAGTAACTACTCTACCGTTTAAATATTAAATATCAACGCGCGTATAAAAATGGGGGGAAACTGCTAGAAACTCGAGTAATATTTGCTTTTGCAGTTTGCCATGTTATCGTATCCGGATATACGTGCGCTTTTATCTGTATCTGTTATAGGGGTTGATTTAGGATTTCCAGTGATTACATCCTGTTTAGGAATAAGTTACCGATCCATTTACAAATTTTAGTGAAATATAGATGTTTGAGTGGAATTATTATGATACCTACCTCACGTTCACGACCGTTATTTCGACCAAAACTATAATATACCATCTATCTAAAAAAAAAACTATATTTACACGACATGCCATAAATTACAAAATATTTTTTATTCCTTATTTATATCTTTAAAACTAAAATAATTTATTATTACAATTAAGATAAATTTAGATATTTTCTTTGTCGTTTTATAATAAATTTTCCTCCGTTATGAAGCGAAGAAAATTTTTATGGTTTTGTTTCTTACTATGCTATAGATGCGAGTAGTTTTTGTTCTCCGATCAATTCATTTTCATGGTACGTACAAGAAAATTTTTATGTTAGAGATATAGAAATACTGCATCCAACTGTGTTAATCAACATTTCGTTTTTAATTAAATCGAAAGACGCGGATACCGGAGTCAGAGAAGGCGGAATTTAATCGCATACACCTTTTAAAGAGATGACATGTATCAACACAGCATAGAACAAATAAAGCAATCAACTTGTCAAATTTATTTACTGATTCAATTAATTTAAAAAAAAAAATATTATTTATAAATTCAATTATTATTTAAATTTGTCTAAATAAGTCAAGGTGTTAAACTTGATCCGATTATATGCGATGGTAAATTCAGATTTTTTTTTGTACGAAATGCAACACTCCCTAGACATAATAATCCGGCATTAAATATAATTTTACTTTTCAATTACACATTTCAATGCCAGCGTAGACGAGTAAATAAAATTATATTTGCATATAAATAAACACACAACATATAAAATATAGATTTTACATGCCAAATGGTAAAGAAGAAAACCCAAAAGATTTATGAATATTAATAATTTTTAATCTTACATTTAACATAATGTATATACATGCGATTATTTAGTTGCCGACACATAACAAACCATTCTAGTTGCGATGGAAAAATATGCAAATTATTCGTTTAAATATTCGCTATGCGTAGACACCATAAGTACTTTTTATGAATTTACAATATGCGCGCGTATCGACGTTAAGATTATCAGTTTTTTTTTTTTGTTAAAGTCTCGAAGGTTTGAGGTTAACTTTTATGATACACAATCGTGTGCAAATTTTCAGGATGGGGTTGGTAATGGTAATTTATCGGTTATTACGTAGTTCGAGAGAACTGATGAATCTGTTTGAACTAGAGAATTTATAGCTACTTTCAAAATCTTAAATATGATTATCTTAGAAGAAATTTAAATTTTAAACGTTATCGGTTAATATGAAGTTTGAGTTGATATAATTTTCCAAATTTTATAATTTGGCTGACTACAATGCTGAAATCAACCGGTTCAAATCAATCACGGTACTTCGGATACAGTGATATCTGCACCAAATTGGTTTCCCTCTTACAGTTACGTTTGTGACTTTCGTTTTTTAACAAATGTGTGTGAGTGCTTCTTTCGTTTATCATTGATCTTGGGTGGTCAAATGATGTTTTATATGTGTCTGGTATCACTTGATTCGGTTGATTCCAATTTGTGGAATTGGCTGTTCCTGGTAAAGCATCCAAATAGGTATACAAATCCCAAATTTCCCCGCGTTTAATATACAGTTCAACCAATATTCTTCCTCCGATAAGTTTTTGGTATAGATCTGGTATAACAATTCACGTTTTGCTAGCACCACCATCTATTGTACGCCAAAATGCTAAATCTTCCATCCTATTAAATATGTCTGTGACTTGGTTTTCAATCGATTTAGGCACATATTCTAACTGATTTCTCATACCATAACAAAGAATTCTTCTTCTCGAGCACATTTCAACCTTTTTACTAATTAAAGGGTTTCCGTTTGTGTTAACAATTCAATGTTGCATTTTGGTTATACTATTGAATTCTGTACTACAGAGTGACTGACACGAAGTGTCACCAAAACAAAACGCCAACAAATCGCCATAGAATTTTTATTTTTTGATGAATTTTATTGAATCAAAGTAAAAAATGTTCACAAATATTTAAATTTTCGAATTGCATTAGCAGTTTTCGATTTGGCCACCGTTAGCCGCGATTATGGCCTTCAAACGGCCGACAAAGCTATTGCATGCAGCACGAAAGTGGCTCTGATAAATTTAATTTCTTCTGATGGCCACGCCATCATGTTAACTTAGGTATTAAATGATTGTGTCATTGGTTATCACAATTATTTAATGATGATCGGGGGCATCTATAATACAATTTTAACAACTACCGTGCCATCGTTTAATTTAAATATTTTGTGTCTTGGTTATCACAAAAGGATGGTGGCATCTATGATACGATTGCAATACTGTTCGTTTCAATGATAAGTTTACTTTTGGTAACGATTTTTATTGATATGAAAATCGGCATGATAATGAGATTTACTAATTTTGTTTTGTGTACAAAATTGTTTTTGTTGTATGTACCGATTTTATGTTACAAGACTGTTGTTGCATATTCATTTGGAATATAATTATTTATACGGAGAATTGTCCGTTAATAAATAATTCGGTCTACGGAGAATTGTCCGTTTGTATATTGTGCGGTGTTTCTTGTAGTTGAAGAAACAGGCCGCTACACCAGTATTGTTATAACGATTTATGGTGCGATACACAAACATTTTATTCACATACAGATGTTTTAACTGGTTAACAATCTGTGGCTGTGGTTTTCCAGCCAAATATAGAGCAATCACACTATTACGCTTGAATTATATTGCGGATAACTTGATGAACTGCAATGACATTCTGAAGTTGGTAGCACTTTGTGTTAGTCACCCGGTGTAGTTCCACAATTGTTCAAAATCAGCGCCTGTTCTTCGGGTCTCGGTTACAAACAGCACAATATGTTCTGTTTTAAAATCACAGTCGCGAATGATAAACTCCGCATTTATTTAAAGCCCCGATCGTGGCCTGTACCTTCTAATTATACCTGCTGCAGCTTCTTCAGTTAGGACTGTTTTTTCTTGCAATAGTATTGCCGTTAAACTCATTGATGTATCATATTTCTGGAGTAAAATTTCTACGCAAAACAGGCGTACTTAAATATCCCAGCAGCCAAGCCATTGACCACCCACTAATGACTCATTAGCGACAGCCAAGTACGCCACGTTTTAGACATTTATCAGCAAATGGGAAAAATGTTTGCTTGTGACATATATGAGATGAATCGTTTATGACATGTCTGAGGTGAATCATATGTGAGAAGTCATAGATGAGTCTCACAGATATTACCTGTCTGAGATATATCATATTACGATGTTGCCATTTAAAAATATTACAATCATCTTTCCGCTTCCAGATGTGTTGTGTTCCAAATATCTGAACTTTGCATTTTTGTTGACTATATAAACAAAATTAATTAAAAAATTTCCGAACAGAACAATTACAAAATGTTGACTCACCTATTCCGCAAACAAAATGCTGTAATACCGTATGTAGTAATAAAAATTGCAACGGCGTTGCGAGAAACAGCGAACATAAAATGAAATGCAATTTTTTCATTTTTTTCGATTATTTACCTGTACGACATTTTAAAACCACGTTATAGAGTGAGAAACGTCGAAGACATGTCATACATGTCTCGCTTAAGACATTAAGGACGAAAGAAGAGAAGCAGGACGGTATTCGACATGTCACTCTCTTGTCGTCTAATGTGTACAGTTATTGGACGAGTCATTTGGGAAATTAACGTGACTTGTCATAAATTAGTCATTTAGTCAACATATCTTCAAAAATCGACCAAAAACTCTTTTTTTCTAATACATATTTAGAAAAAATGTATCGATTCATAGCTAGTACTTTATTCAACTTTTTATCAGTTATTTTGGAACCAAAAAAGACATTGAAAGGTCGCAGAAATTCTGTGAAAAGGAATTTAATTTTTAGTAGATCATCGATTTATGAAGTTTTTAATTATCAACGACATTTCTTATAAAATCGGATATCTGATCTGAGATGTCATAACCATGTGTAGCCGGATGGTGCCACAGGTTTATACAGCAGTGCGCTACGATTGCATTTCTTTGCCAAACCCGTATGGTGTATCTGAATTTTGAAAAGTGAGTTCAAATGAAGTAGGTAGTGTTTTGACCACTGCCTACTTCATTTGCACTTTGTTGAAATTATAGGTATAACTGATGAACACGTCCAAAAACCTATACACTTTATTAAGTTCACTCATGCACAATAGAATCCAAAAAAAAATATTTTCGAGTAAATACTGAAGAAATTCACTTCAATGCTATCACCGATCGATTAATATTGGCCAATCGCCAAGGAACTTCAAAATCGTTCGAGAAAGCCTGTTGATAATGTATCTTGAGGAGCTGAATGTCGCTAATATTAAGAACTGGATTTTAATTTGTCGTTATTTCGTCTGTTGAATATGTTAACTCTTTGCAACCATTTTAAATTGGTATGAAAGTTTGAAAAACTTTCTCGCCTTTTCAGCTGAATTTTATTGCTAGATATGTAGAGTTTCTAACATTTATTAACCGAAAATTAAGGCTGACAATGCGTAATTTTAAATTGAAGGCTTAGTAATAAGCCCGTGCCAAGGTATCCTACATGTTATTTGATTATAAGGGCACTTCTTTCATGTGCCTGTAGTATCAACCTAACTAGGCTGCATATGGTAACGCCTTGCAGATACAGAAGAAGTTCACTTTGCTACGCATTTCGTTTCTGAATTGAAGCCCACACATAGTTAACGATTAAAAAGTTACTAATATTTATTCTCTGCATATGGTGAGCTTCAGTGAGTTTTAGGAATTTTTCATTGAGCAGAACACCTGTTGGTATTAACTTTAAATTTTACTTATCTTACAAAATTTACTAACACAAATTTTAAACAATTTATGGTCGAGATATATCGAGATCTTGATCATTTTATAGATAATAATGAGAAATTTTGAGTTATCAATGAATTTTTAGAATCAATTTCAAGATTCTTTGATTTTGCTTTAAAACTTAACCTGGTTATGGTCGGGATACGTCATATACCTTATCAAATGTCGATAACAAAATACGATGCATAATGACAATTTGAGATTTAAAAGTGTTAATGGCCAAGATATTCTACAAATTGTTACAAAAACTAATGCCCCTTAATACAGGTTATGCTAATAAAAGTCATGAGAATTTCGTATTTGATCAAAAGCTGGCACAGGTTTTGAAGTGTTTTCTATGAATAGGGGGGACGAAGGAGAGGGGAAGAAGGGAGACAAGGGAGTTCAGAATTTTTAGTATTTTGTTTTATTTATTCAGAATTCAGGAAATATAGTATCAGACTGCTTGGAAATAGCAATTTTGAAATAAATCGATCTCATTACTAGGACGGTTTTTAGGGAAGTTTATTGTTACTTTAACCAACACAACAAGTAGTATTGGTAGCTACATATATATGGATTTAAAATTCGTTTATTCGTTCTACATTTAAATTTTAATGAATGTATACTGTAAGGTACGACCTTATGTCATTTCTTTTTCTTCGTGTCCAGAGGCCCATTTACGGCAGCTCTATATCTATACATTCAAGTGTATTAGACGTTCACAGAAAATGAAACCATGCCACGATCAGTACAAAGCAAACTTCAGATTGGAAAGATCGCTTCTTTTCAAAGGCACGAAACCATAAATTTTGAGAAGTTACCTCTTGAAGAATTGAGGCTGAATCTGTTTCCAAATAAGCGCCTTTTCAGTCGACATTCTGTACGATGGTTTAGAAAGTAAATTTTCGAATAACTTAACTGCAATATTATAGTTGTTCATTTATAATTTTGACAATGACAACACAATTTTTTGAATCGTTCAAAAAGCAAAGTGCACATCTTTGCACTTTAATGTATTATAGATACCTATCCGAAATTCTAATTCAAAAAGACAAATATGTTACCTTCGTATATTACGTCAATTGAGGCTTTCTGATCAATCCACTTATGCGCTATGATTCCATCTTCCATGCACAAATGCGAACGCCTCGTTTTTCGACTTTCCTTAAGTTTAATTAATATTCGGCGAGCCTTCTTTGAAATTATCGAAATTCTTGATAAACCTCTCACTGTTACAAAACATTACTGGTTTCAACCGTAGAAGTATATCTTCATAAGATTATTATTCTTACATGAAATCATCCTTTAAGTTGTAGACCTCCTTGCTTCTAACCGATTCTGATTTTCTAGCGGTAGGTTAAAATAAATAAAATCATTTGCGTGCGTCAGATTACAACGGGAATATGATGTCAATGTACAGTGTCCCTTTACCAAGTACTTATCGAATGCATTGAAAATGTTCAAAAAAGTTTTTACGATACCTATACATTGGAAAGATAGATGAGATTACGATCAAAATTTGCCGTACCATATTAATCTGCAGCAGTTCCCACCTTATCTCATTAGCTACGCAACTTACAACATCTTGACGCTCCAAAACAAACGTGAGTTGTTAAAATGCTTTTTTATTGGCAACATGCCACTTGATGAAATTAAGACACCCTCCATAATAGAATTGGTTAAAATTAAGGCACCAAATAGAAACCTCAACCTCAGTAAATCCGAGCTGTACCAACTAAGGTGCAAATGCAGCAATCAATATAATGTCGAAGCCACTTATTTGATTTTTTTCATATGTAAGGACGTAGCTTTGTAGCTTTGGCGACAGGTTACAGCAGTATTACACCCCAAAGAGAAATAGTTTTTATTTTTTTTTAATTTTTATGCTTTATTTATTGTACAACTTATTGTATTTGTTTAACGCTTGTATGTTTTATTGCGATTTTTTAATGTTTTAATATTTTAATTTTCAAGTCAAAAAGTTTGTCATATGCACATTTCATTTATTTCTCTCACTAGCCTCCAATATGGTGGTTGTTTACTTAACATTCAAAAGACATGACAGTTTTTGGATTTGATTGATTTTCACATGAAACCATGAAATTTGGAAACCACAACTATCAAAAACAATTACCCTAGCAATACAAACATTTACAGTCACATTGGGTAAAAATTTAACTTCCCGTTTTTGTATATGTTTTAGTTCTACGTTTTCAGTTTTACTCACTAGGCGAATGTTTTGGCGACAGTAATAGGATTTAAACCTATAATTTAGCAATAAAAACTCACAAGTAACTAAATCTTTATATACATTTTACAACTGTCATTTGTAGTATGACGCATTTGCTTAACAATGATTTTGTTACAAATGTCAATGAATTTATAGATGACTGATGAAATCAAATAATAAAATATGGCATAAAACGGCAATTTCTTTTCCCTTCAATATGAAAGTAATTGTTAAACTATCCGTAAACTTGGAGTATTAAAATTTTGATTTTTAAATACTCAAACCTGTTTTTACACGGTGGTACGTTCCAAACGTGTGAAAAAAACAAACGTAACATAACCACGTTAACCCGTGTAAAACAAACTGTGCAAAAATGGCATTGAGTACACAGAAAAATAGGTCGCAAAATATGTTGTATAAAATGTACGCAAAATATTTTTGTCGCACTCATTGTTCATTAAAAAAATTATTTTGTTTAGGTTAGCATACTTTGACAGCTAGAACGGCAGTCTCGAGTGGGATTGAGAATGATATTTGTAACAACGTTAAAAAGAGCTTACGAACGCCAAAAAGTACGAGCTCGTTGTTACAATGATAGTTTAAGAACCATTTAGAGGTGTCATTGTTAACAATATTGTAACGATGTAGGGTTTACGAACATACTCCGAAAAACAAAAGCCGATATCATAAAACAAAAATCAGAAGAATAACATTTTTCAATTATTTCGCCTTCTGTGATGGTTTTTTGAGACATTTAGTTGAGAAAATGTATTTTCATACTGATTAACGATTTTCAATTATTTTTTTATGTCACTGAACTTTTTGTTTGTCCTAAAATCGAACAATCTATGCGGTCAGTAAATCCAACCCGGGTCTAGTCTCAACGTATAATTTGAACTAAACCACGATGACCTAAGAGTACCAATTACTAAATTATTAGTAAGACAATTTTTTTAAATAAAATCAGACATAATTTGCATGTGAGGAATGAGCACTTTCGAGACTTCTTTTTTCTTCGGTGGTTTAGTACCATTAAATTTTTAATTATATTTCCTTACGAATTAGCACAATTGGGTTAAAAAAAATTTGTGAAAATTATAATCTTGAATACCACTATCCCTATGACTCTACTTTATTACCTGTAAATTTAAAGATATTTTATTTACGTTGGTAACAAACTTATTGAATATATATGTATCTGTACAGTAAGTCATCAAACTGTAGCTATCTAACATGGGAATTCGGCCATTTGTCTTTGAAGCATGCCAGTGCAGGTACCCGAAACACTTTTGACTAGGTTGTCTGGAAGCTGGTTTCGAATCTCCAGTCTAGGGCAATATTTATGTATAAAATTTATTCCACGATCACATATGACATCCGCATAAAATTTAATTCAACTAAATTACATACTAAGATCTTAATTACCATGATAACATAAGAAAGAATACAAACAATTTCACCTGATTGTCGGGCGATAACTGTATCAATGTAATAATAAACTATAAGAGCAATAGTAATAACAAAAGAAGTATAACTTTTCTTCATAATCTCTATATACCGCTTCTCTACTCCCAAGTTCATTTTCTTTTTTTTTCTACTAAATTTTATTTTTAAGTTTGTCTTGTTTGTCTTCTTATCTCTATCTATACACAATTGAAAAATAAAAAAAAAGTTGAGTTGGAAAAATTAATAAGCGTAAGAGAAGACGCATATCTAAAGGAACAAGTAGAGAATAATAGAAATGAACTTGAAAGAAGTAAAATGAAAATAAAAAATATTTCTTAAGGTTTTTTAAGAGTCTGTATAGAAATGGTATGAGATACTTGCTACACTGGATTAATAAACTGCGTGCGTATATACTCGTAATATACATGTGCGATACACGGCTGATTAATGGAAATTATATTACATGAACAATAAACTTCGCAAGACAATTACCAGTTTTAATTTAACACTTCCGCCTACACACGCAGCCATCATCATCAACATCGCATCACCATTCACCAACGAGCTCGCGCTCCATTAACGCAATAACAACAATCGATTTAATTTTTAAAAGGAATACAAAAAAATTAAATTATGGTTATTACAGCAATAAATAATATAATTTGGTTGTTGCAACTGTAATGTCGGTATAATTACAACAAGAAATCTTTTAATCAACATAAACGGTTATATCTTCTTGAGGCATCAATTAGTTGATTTTTATATTTATTCTTAATCTTCTAGAATTTATTAATTTTCGCGGAATACACAATCTTATAGCCCGAAGGTAAGTTCTTATATACACAAATACGTCATATAAAAATGTGTACTTGTGTTGGGATATAGCTGTAAAGATAATCCAAGACGTAATTGATCAATTTGTCACTATATCTATATATATTGGTACATATAGGATTGACCATATTAAGGTCATAAATTATAGCAAATCTACTACATAATCACTATACTTATCTACCATAAAAATGAATCTTTTATTTTTGTATCATCTCGGAATAGTGGAGATTGTATATATTTAAGAGATACATATAGAGATGTGGAATGGTGATGTCTAAAGCATATACTCGTATGTATATAATACATATAGGTAAAGCGAAAACAAATAAATAAAAATAAAATAAAAAACTTGTTGCTCAAAATATAAAAATCGTCTACCCACACTTTACATGGTTGGTGTTGTGTGTGTGTATTTTATATTGTGTATCAAAGAGGAAAAACTTTTCAGTTACGACGATGTTTGCGAGAAGTCTATAAAATCTGTCTGTTGCATGTAGTCTTGTATTTTTTTTTTATTATTCTTATTTATTTCTTATCGTCTTCTTTTAATTTTATTTATATTTTTATTTAACTTCTTTTCGTATACTTTTGATATTTTGTTTTATTTTGCTTTTATTATTTTATTGCTTCTTAATACTGGATTTAAAAGAAAATTCATATTTATATTTGCAGTATACACGAATTTGTAAAAAAATGTATGTTTGTTTGGTGTTTATGAGCGAGCTGGGAGATGGGGGCATAAAACGTATTTTATCGCGCTCGGCTCCACAATATATCCCTTTGTCAAAAAGCTCATATGAAATTCTTAGAATACGCCAATCTTCTATATTTCTATGTTCTATGCATTGGGTTCTCTGACTATAGAATTTGATGACGCCAATACAAAATTAAGGTTGCAAACGTTAAAATGTAATTTTTAAATTAATTTTTTTGCTTAAATTAATTAATTAGACCATTTTTTCGAAAAGCTATTTGGATTATAATAAAAGGTAATTTTAAGCCAAAATGTACGCTTGAGCCCAAAAGTACTTAAATTTAAAAACACTCTAAAATTTAACTTAATATTTTATCTCTAGTAAATAACGAGTGTTTTTTTTAAGCCCGATAGAACTTGAAATTGTAAAAAATAACACAATTGTAATCAAAAAATTTTTTTTACTCGAAAGATCAATACATTAATATTTGAAAATGATTTCAAGCATATGGGCACCGCGGCTGTTCTTGACGAAACGCATTCTGGACGTCCAATTTTGGGCCACTTTTTCGAGCACTGCTGGCCTTATGTCACGAATAACACGAACAGTGCTGGCCTCCAGGCGTTAATTGTTGCTGGTTTATCAGCATAAACCAGTGACTTCACGTAGCCCCACAGGAAATAATCGAGAGGTGTCAAATCGCACGATCTTGGAGGCCAATTGACAGGTCCATTTCTCGAAATCAACTTATCGCCAAATTTTGATTTTAATAAGTCGATGGTTGCGGTCGCCGTATGGGATCGTCTGGATCAATGTCATCCATATTTTCAAAAAAAAAATCATTGATCATGGTGCGGTAACGATCTCCATTGATCGTAACGTGATCCCGGCCTCATTTTTGAAGAAATAAGATCCGATGATGCCACCAGCGTGTAAACCGACGTGTTACTTCGATGTGTCGATGTTATTGCATCCTCTAGGGAGTATGTGGTACGACAGCTATCCACAGTTTGACGGATGGCTTGCTCAGATGGACGATTATGTGCGCCATAAAAATCACGAAGTCGCCTATAAGTTACGCGAATCGACGACTGATTTTCAAAGTAAATTTTAATAATTTCGTAGCGCTGTTCAAGCGTGAGTCTATTCATGATGATTTGCCAGAGTATATTTTTCATAAAATTTTAATGTTTTGTTTTATTTTTTACAATTTCAAGTTCTATCAGGCTTAAAATAACACCCGTTATAAGTTTTTTTTATAGTACATACTCTAAAATTAGCAAAATAATATTAACTCGGGATTTTTTTGAGTGAAAGTTATTATTTTCAAAATATTGGCTTTTAATTATAATTAGATGTAGCGAAGGATTTTAATCTCTGATCGGAAATCTTTGCGAATTTTGTTATTCGTTATTATGTATTATTGAGAATATCATTGAGTGAAATTGGAAATTGTTTAAGCAGCTAGAGTAGAGGAAAAAATATGTAGTCAATAGAAGTAAGAGTACTAGTGCAGGAAAAATGAAAAGCTCGAAAGAAATGGCAAACTACACGTGCGCGTGTCGCAAGATAAAACCACCTTAAACAACTTGTGCATCCAACTTAAGGAACTCATAAAAGCAGTGGAAAATGAAACAATTAGAAAATACCTTTGTTCTCTAGCTCCAACTAAAGATACCGACTATTCCCACTCGAAATCAACAAAACGGTTAAAACGACCAAAAACATAGGTGCCCGAAGTCAAAACAAACGATGGGAAATGGGCTAGCTGACCTGTTTGCTGAACATCTTGAAGAAGCATTTCAAAGTCTAGGACGGCAGACCAGTTACGAAAACACTGCTGATACGCCCAGAACATCTGGCTTCGAAGATATCAGGCCTGTAACATTGAAAGAACTAAAAGCTAAAATTAAGAACATTAAAACGAAGAAAGCTCCTGATTATTTTTCTGATAACAGGGCAAATAATAAAGGAGCTGCCTGAAAAAGGCACCCGTAAATTATTGCACATAATCAATGCGATTCTCAGGAAAAAATATGTGCCAATGCAGTGGACAATAGCCGAAATAATAATGATTCCGAAACCAGGCAAACCACTGAATGGTAAAACATCTTACCGGCTAATTACACTTATACCAACACTAGTGAAATTGTTTGAGAGGCAGATGCTCAAAACATTGAAAAGATCCATAGAAAAAAGAAACTTTACCCCAGATTATCAGTTTGGTTTGAGACAGAAACACTCAACTATTGAGCAGGTTCATAGGTTTACTGATACTAGGGTAGTGTTTTGGGACCTATACTTTACCTGCCCTACACCAGAGATTTACCTCAATTAAACGATGTTACCGTTGCAACATTTGCTGATAATACTGCAATTCTATCGGTAGGAGACACTATCAAGGAATCGACAACGAAACTTCAAGAAGCATGTGACAAAATCATAAAATGACAAAAATGTGGCGTATCGGGCTCAATGAATCGAAATCCACGCATGTGAATGTTACTAATCTAAAAGTCGGCTATACAAACCTGTAATCATTAACGATCAGCAGATTCCGTATGCAAATAAGGCTAAATATCTATGGAAAGAGCACGATAAAAAGAAAAATATGAACTTAATATCAAAAATTCGAAATTGTCAAGCGAAAATTGCTATAATATCAACAGGTGCTAAAGCCTGTATGGACTTACGGAATTCAGCTCTGGGGCTGTACAAAGAAAATCAACACCAAAATAATACAAACTTTTTATAACAAAGTGCGACATGATATAGTTAACGAACCGTGTTACATTAGGGATTATGACCTTCATAGCGACTTAAATATCCAGACAGTTCAAGAAGAAATAAATAATAAAAAAAACTTGGAGTAACTCATGGACTTTATCAACACATGAATGAAGAGCTGCGTGGTATGTTGGGCACTTCACATGCAGTAAGGCGGTTGCAGAGAACGAAACCAATTTATTTAATGGAATAAGAATACCACTGCAAAGACTACTTCAGTTAATAACCTATAAATGGAGCTGGCAAATGGGCCTCTTCTCATTCACAAGTGACTAAATTAAGAACGAAAAATTACTAGATGAATTGTATTCGATTTGTAATATTTTAAATAATTTAAAAAAATTGAGTGAAATACAAGTTGCTACGAGTTTATACTAGTTGCTTTTATAATTTATGTACTTTGTGTTGCCTTCCATACGTTTTTTGAGAACAAACTTTATAAGAATAAAATTTCGTTCTTAAGAAAAATATTTTTTGCTTCATTTATATCCAAGTTCTTTTTATAAAATGGCACTCAACTTCCTAGTACAGTACTGATTGGTTTCGCACACTTACACCGGGAAGATCCATTGCAATAACACGGGATCTTACGCATTCCTCTTTTACTGGAACCATTTAGAGCTGTTTATATAGCGAGCATAAAATATCTTATACCTTATAGCTTTCATGTGTGTGTCTTCGGTGCGCCAATACCTGACAGGACCAGGGAAAATTAACACTGGATTTCAGAAGCAACAGTCGATATTCGACGCCCATATTCAATAGCAATGCAGTGCCTGTTGAGAAATTCATTCCTTTTTTGGTTGCTGTGGGAGTGTAATATCGCCTACAAGTCTCCTCGATCTCAAGGTGCCCTTGTCGTCCAAATGTTTAATTCTTCTTTTTTCTTTTTCACATGCTCTTTCTATTTTCATGCCAAGATATTTTGCCGTGTTTGCATAGGGAATTTGTTGAGAGTTCAGTTCTACTGGTATCCAGTTGACCTTCTTGTTGGTAAAGTTTACGTGAACAGATTTTGTTTCATTAAGTTGTATTCGCCATCTCTTGGTCCAGGTACTGACAATATTAGTAGCTCTTTGCAATTTGCTTGTCGATTCTTCTATGCTATTAGCAACTGCTAAGATGGCAGTATCATAGGCAAACGTCGCTCTGTTAGTCTCCTCTATCGTTGGCAGGTCCGAGGTGTATGATTAATCATGAAACAAATAATTTAGCTCGAAAAACTGTCGGCTTCAATTTGGGAAAGAGCATATGATATGGAATAACTAGTCGTACAAAGTCGTGTTTTCGGATGGCAAAAAATGCAATTTGGAATTCGGGCTGAGGGTTATAACGATTATTTGCATGCTCTACGCAAAGTAGAGCTAGTTCTCAATCGACATCACAGCGAGATAGGAGGGGTTTAGTCTGAGGGGCTATGTTATAAAATGATGAATAAAAAATGACAGAAAATTCGTATTTGTCTATTTTGAATTCAGCATTTCCAAAGTTCCAACATTTGTTTGGGCCACTGAAATGGATTTATCAGCAAGATAACGCCCCTATCCATACGGCAAGGATTGTAAAAGCCTGGATTACCAAGAAGAACGTCGATTTACTTAAATGGTCCTCTTACTTTCGTGATTTAAATATTTGAGCTGATTTCAAAAAATTGAGACAGCACTCATTATTAAAATAAAAATAAAAATGTATTGATTTAAATAAATAAACTTAAAAATTACAAAAAAAAATTATTTCCTAAAAACCTTTGGTGTATTTATTCAAATTCTGGAGTGAATTTATTCACGTGTAACAATAAAAATCAATTTTTTTACCATATCTGGATGAAAAACAAAAACAAGGAACATTTTCAAAGTCAAATAGAAAAACAAATTTAGTCATTTGATTAATGATGAAATTATTTACCTTTCAAATATCGGGAATTCTTACTTGTTCAGTGGATTTAATCTGCTCTAACGGAGTGTATATATAGAAATCGTGTTTATTAATATTACATTTAAATTTGGCATGTTGTGTGACCCTTGGAAAATTATAAAAATTCGTTCCATGGTAACTTTACCAAACTGGGGCGGTGATACGAGGCCAGAAAAAAATTTATTTTTCAACGTAGTCGCCTTTTAGCTCGATACACTTAGTCCAACGTTTTTCCAATTTTTCGATCCCTTCCGAATAATACAATTTCTCCAACCCTTTAAAATAGGCGTTTTTTTGTATCGATGATCTCCTCATTAGAGCCGAATCGCTCTCCGCCGAGTCATTTCTTCAAGTTCAGAAACAGGAAATAGTCGTAGGAGGCTAAATCTGGAGAATATGGCGGATGTGGAAGCAATTCGAAGCGGATTTTGGCCATGGAAACTACACACGTTGCATTGTCTTGATGGAAGATAACTTTTTTCTTCGCCAAATGCGGTCGTTTTTCGTTCAAAACGTCGTTGAACCAATAAGTTGCAGTAGTATTCGCCGTTGACTCTTCTCCCCTTTTGAAGGTAATCGATTTGGGTTAAGCCACGTGCATCCCAAAAAACTGTGGCCATGACCTTGTTGACCGATAAAAACGCCTTAGCCTTCTTCGGCACAGATTCGCCAGTAGAAATCCACTGTTAAGACTGTTCTTTAGTCTCCGGTGTATAGTGATGGATCCATATTTCATCCACAGTTATGAAACGACGCAAAAACTCCTTTTTATTTCGCTTGAACTTCGCCAAACCTGCCTCTGAAGTTGTCACACGTGTGCGTTTTTGGTCGATTGTAAGCAAAAGCGGCACCCAACGCGCGGAAGCCTTTTCATATTCAAATGTTCGTGTAATATATTGCGCACACGTTCATCTGAGATGCCTACTTTCCCAGCAATCTCGCGCACTTTCACTCTGATTCTGTCAACCATTTTTGGTGTGGTGACTTCATTTGAGCGTTCTGAACGTTCGGCATCAGTTGTTCAACGAAAATCAGTAAACCACTTGTGAATCATTTTAATCGATGGCGAAGAGTCCTCATAATATTTATCAAGCTTTGTTTTGGTTTGCGTAATGGTTTTTCCACGCAAAAATAATGTTTAATTAACACACGAAATTCACTTTTTTCCATGTTTGCAAAAAACAATGGGTTGTCTGTTTTCAATGGCTGTCAACACTGAACTAATTTTATTTTGGTCTGGTGACAGATGGTATTGACACAGACATCTGGGATTTGCGACTGTGGCGCTCTCTGTTCCATTTTTACCAAACTGCTCACTCCGCCCTAGTATGTCTATCCATAGAACTCGTATTTAAGCTAAAATTACCATTTAAATCTGACACGTTAAAAGTATAAATTTGTTGGTTTAGGTCTATGTGGTTTTGAGATAGTCACACTTATGCCTTACTTTTAGGCAAATAAGAAAAAAATCGGTACGCTCTAACCAAATTTTGGGCTGGGCTAACCACACAAGAGCAGGTCGGTTTCTTATTGATTAGTGTTGCCTTATGAATTTTTTGATTTCTGGTAATGAAAATTTTTTATATTTTCTTAAATTTTGTTTTTCTTTTCAATTTTATATTATTTTTATTGTGAGTACGCGGTGAAAATATGAATTTAGAATTAAATTTCAGGAAATTTACAGATGCTTGTGAATTAATGCTTCATTGTAATTGCTGATTGTGTAGTTTAGAATTGTGTTGTCATTTTATTACTAACGACTTTACATAGGTGTCTGTAACGGGTCGAGTCAAAAAATTTTGGTTAGGAAGCCGAAAAGTATTAATAGAATTAAATTTCAGGAAAATTCCAGATGCATGTGAAATAATAATATTTTTTCTTAGGTTGCCGTTTTAAAGAAGCAATTGTTGAAGACCAATACCATCGTTATCCATTAACCTATTAAGCCTTTATCCTTCATCTAGTAGATTAGAATTGTGTTGTCTTTGTGTTACTAACTATCGGCTATACCTAGGTGTATGTAACCGGGCCGATTCTGTCCCACTTAACTAACCTATCCAATCCTTCGGTTTTGTTATGTGTAAAAAAGGGTGTACGGTGGACCCGGCGTCATCCGGGAACTCAAGCCTAAGAACTTGGTCGTACATTCAAAATCAATCAATCAATCAATCAAATTTTTATTGTGAGTACGGTGTCAAGAAAATTCTTGTTAATGCTCGTTATTAAATTTAAATTCAATTTGAATTAATATCATTTGCATTTCCTCCCTTGCATGGGTCGAGGAATTACAGGTAGCGGAAAATTTTCTAACTAAAATTAGGTTCTAGAAATATTTTGTAGCACCTAGTTAATTTTGGTATCTTCCAGGTTCTTAGCGTTTATTAATATTTATTTAAAATTTCAGTGATTCGGGGAAGCTTAAACTAATAAATATTTATAATTATAATTAACAATCTATTTATTTCTAGGTAGAATACTGATTTAATTAATCAATCAATATAAATTATATACTACCTTAAACAATTATATAGTTAATTTGATTTTTGGCTATTGGCTATAAACCGGGTGTCTGTAACCAGACCAATTTTGTCATAACCAACTATCCTTTACTTGCTTCACTTTTGTTAAGTGTAAAAGGAGTACACGGGTGAAGAATCAGTCAATCAATCAATTAGTCATCCTCTTTAGAAGTTATAACTAGGCTATATAGCCCAAAACTTTCTCGAAAATCAAAAAATCAAGTAAAAAATGTCAGCTAAATAATTTCAGTAGCTCTGATTCTATAAGCGTCATTCTAATGAACATTCAATTTTAGATTTCGTTAAATATTTTTAACTGCCTTTTTACCAACCGTTTAAAAGTTTCAAAACAAAAAAATTAATTTCTTAGAAGTTATGTGCTAAAATATTGCTTTAAGCCCCTCTTCTCAGCGGATTCTCCATTGCACTCAACAATTGATATTAACAATTCGTGCGAATTTTTATTTGCTTTTGAAAGTGTTTATACAAGTGCATCCGAAACTACCTTGGGGCATTCATTCTCTGTTAATGGACTATAACCTTCTTTTTCTTAGAGTGGCTCATGGGGGTGCAAGACAATCAACAGACTGACTCGTCGTTATAGTACGGCATAATTAACTGGCGGAACCACAGTCAGTGATATTGTAAATTCCGCTATTTGGAGTTCTTGCATTTTAACGAATTATGTAATTCAATATAAATATTTAGCTCAGATTTAGTAAATCGATTAAGGAACTTATGGTAGTCAGTCGTTGTTTTTTCAATCTAGTTATCGCTCAAATACAGTTAAACAAAATACCTGTACGATACAATGAAACTGACTGATGATTTTATACCTTGCGGATAATTCCTCAACATGATTTCATCAATTTAAACTACAAATGACACGCAACAATAAATCTGATTTATAAGTAATGCGATTAAGATCAATATGCGATGTCTTTCAACAACCAAAATCGTAAAGAGATCACCATCTATTATAAAAATTAATTTAGAATTGTAAAGTGACAGTTATGTACTCGTGGTATACAAGGTAAAGAGAAATTTTCGGAAACATCGATGGTTCGACAATATGCGGGCTTACCTTTAAATGTTCAGCCAAATAATTAATTGCGGCATAAACAAAACTGTACACCAATTTAATTACAATTATTAACAAGTGCGAAATGTAATTCTTTTATAAATTACTTATATTTCTCACACTCTATAAATTATTATTTTTTGCTTCGAGATCTTGAATTGTTTTTAACAAAAGCATGAATAATTAGCTACGGTATTTTACGAATACACATAAAACAGAGTATATTCTTCTATAATTAGCTATACCAACCATGTCCCTTTATAATAATAACCAAACAACAAAATACGGTTCATTTAACTACATACAGCTAACACGGCACATCTACATAGTAGTTTTGATACACTGCAACGGAATAATTCCAAATAAATCATGAATATTTTAGTGCTGTTTGTTTCCTTTTGGTGGCGATGCGCGGCAGTGGTGGTGTGGCGGTTATACCATATTCAATGTATTTCCGCAACACATATTTTTGTTTGTTGCAATAAAAAAAATTTAATAGTTTTTTTTTATGTGTATATTCGTGTTTATTAATAAACTATAAAATTAAAAATAAAACTAATTTAAATTATAAAAACCAAATAAAATTGGAATTAACGATCAGATGGGAAAACATTACTGTTTACACATAAAAAATATGTATGTACGAGTATAATAGACTTTAGAATTTTATGGGCTTGCACATAATAAAAATCAACAAACAACGTGCTGACATCTTTTTTCGTGATCTCTATTGATGTGACCACCAAAGGATCGCGTTTCAAAATGGTAATCTGCGGAATTTAAATATTACGTACAATCGTACATATATAAAAATACAATGATCATATTTTTTTCATAATAATCAATTATAAACATTTTCGTTTATGATTGATTTGACTGACGTATTTAATGCTACTTTAATATACTTTGCAAATCTTAAAATGGGTTGGAAAGGTCTGTCAAATTAGTAAAATGATATTATCTTAATGGCTATTCATAAAAATATTGTTTGCGCTTGTTGCCGTACCACAACAGTAATTAGCGATCTCCCACAATACAGTGTTGGTCATCTGGTCTAAATTATTTGAACATATTTTATTCAAATTCGATATAAAATATAATTAGCGTTTTGTAGTCTCTTTTAACAATAATTGGCCTTCTTTTCTAAAATCGTGCTGACACAGATTCATTTTATTTTATAGCTTCGTCATTGCAAATCTACAAGATCGCGATATTCCCACAAGTTATTCTATTGAGTATCAAATTCGATCGAGATCTGATTTTATCAATTAATGTGACCCTAAAATGTTTGTGATATCTGATTCTAAGTAGAATAATCAAAATACGTAGGAATAATATTCCTGGTAATTGAGCGTTGAACCTTGTTTAAATTGAAAAGACGATCATTGCCAATATTTCCTAAACCTAATTTACAGAACTTTTAATTTCACAGTAAATAGTTCCTATTCAAATTTTTTTAGTTATACCAAGGTAACCTTGATTAATTATAACTATTCTTAAATACCGACTTATTTGTGGCCACAGCCAATGGATTTAATATGCTTTTTGACGGCCAATACTCGCTTTTCATTTCACAAAGAGTTCCGCACACCGACAGGGGTCATAGTTGTGGCTATTATCACTACTAATCGTAATCATTTGATAACAATTCTTATTTTTATAATTTAATTATTCTAATTACCAATTTAACCACGAAAAAGTTAAAAATATGTCTCCTCAGAAAACTCTCCAAAAATGTCTAACTTTATATTGAAATCAAGTAACAAACCAAAAATAAAATTTTCTTTCTTAATTTCATATAATAGAAAAATTGTCGTTTATTATCCTAAGGCCGTTTTCCAGTTACTTACTTATTTGTGGAGACTTACGTATTTAAATAAGTAGCGTCGCGAGGTGACTTATTTGAATAAGTACGTGTACACAGAAATGTCTCCAAAATTGTGGCTTGACTAAATGTGATCACCGAGGAATAAATATATAAGAGAAATCAAGTAGTGCAAATTTTATAAGCCAATCTCCGTGGTTAATCTTATTTTATAGTTTTGATATATTTATATACACAAATTTAATTTTTGCTATATTTAATCCATATATATCAACATTGTTCTTGTTAGGCTTATACAAGTGCGCTAAACCTGCACCGACTTAATTTGCCCGCGTCAATGAAACCTGTACTATAATTTGTTACACATTTATTACAATTTATTACAAGAAATCCCGATTTTATTACAGTTACCGTTTTCGAGGAACGAGTGATCCGCCAAAATTGTAACTTTTGATGTAGCTATGATATCGGGATGATTCTTGGACCAGAATTTATTACAAATTAATTACTTTGAATAAGTTAGTTCAAGACCACCCCTATAACTTGCCTAAGGGTACATTTCACCCCAAAAGGATTATATATTTTAAAAACGTCAATTTAACCAACTTTAATAGAAGTCTTGTTGAGAGTAGGTCAGCCTTATCCAGGTGTGTAATAAATTATTTTTGTGTCAGGATGCGCGGAATTGCCTCGCGGATTTTACCACCTTTAATAATTTATACCAGACCACCACCGGATATTAAGTTTAAAGTTTTTCCGTGGTCGTTGTGAAAAGCAGGTCAACTTTATTCCCTTGTGTAATAAATTATTTTTGAGTCAGGTTAGACGGAATTGGCTCCGAACTAAAGGCTTCACATTTTTAATTTAAAGGTCGATTTTGCAAAATTTAACAATTTATTACACCAGACCGCCACCAGATAAGGGGTGTAATGTTACTCTGTGTTCGTTGTAATTAGCAGGCCAATTTTATACAGGTGCGTAATAAATAACTTTTGTGTCAAATTACACTTAATTTTCTCCGAACGGTGAAGGTTTAAAATTTTTAATTTATAGGCCGATTTTTCCACCTTTAATAATTTATTACACCAGGCCGCAACCAGATATGGAGTCAAATGTTACTCCTTTGACCTGCCCAACACAATGTTCAAGGAGTACCATTTAACTCAATATCTGGTAGCGGTCTGGTGTAATAAATTATTAAAGGTGGTAAAATCGACTTTTAAATTACCTATTTGACGCCTATACCGTTTGGAGCCTAGTCCGGTCATCCTGACACAAAAATAATTTATTACTCAACTGGATAAGGTTGACTTGGCCACTGCAATGTCCAAGGAGTAACATTTGACTCAATACCTGGTGGCGGTCTGGTGTAATAAATTATTAAAGGTGGTAAAATCGATCTTAAAATTACCTATTTGAAACCTATACTGTTGGGAGTCAATTCTGCGCATCCTGGCACAAAAATAATTTGATACAAAAGTGAATAAAGTTGACCTGCCCTTCGCAACAACCACGGAGTAACATTTGACTCAATATCTGGTGGCGGTCTGGTGTAATAAATTATTAAAGGTGGTAAAATCCGCGCATCCTGACACAAAAATAATTTATTACACACCTGGATAAGGCTGACCTAGTCCCGACAAAACTTCTTGGAATATTTTTCCCAAAATCTGGTGGCACTCTTGTATAAAAATAATTATTAAAGTTGGTTACATTAACGTTTTTGAAATATATAATCGTTTCGGGGTGAAATGTACCCTTAGGCAAGTTATAGGGGTGGTTTTGAACTAACTTATTCAATGTAATTAATTTGTAATAAATTCTGGTTCAAGAATCATCCCGATATCATAGCTACATGAAAAGTTACAATTTTGGCAGATCACTCGTTCCTCGAAAACGGTAACTGTAATAAAATCGGGATTTCTTGTATTAAATGTGTAACATTACAATTATAGTACAGGTTTCATTGACGCGGGCTAATTTGTCGGTGCAGGTTTAGAGCACTGCATGAGTCCTCTTATACTTTGCTCTATGCAACGACTAACATGTCAAGAATTTTTTTCCATATAATAGAAATTGCGTTTTATTTTTTGTTATTACGTCACAAATAAGTCGGTACAATGAATTGGAATGACTGGACCGACTTATTAAAGATGGCACCAAATAAGTTAATAAGTTTCAAATAAGTAAGTAACTGGAAAAGGCCTCCTTACACCCAGATTTGGAAGCACAATCACTGTTCATTTCATAACCAATCATTACAAAATTTGGTTTCTAGATTGATTTTTGATTGAATTATAAATTTTAGATGAATATATGGTATCTGTACATTCTACACGATTAAAATAGATTTTGAATTGGAGGGAACTCGGCTATTTCTTAATTAATAATTGTAAAAGTTGCTTCGCACACAGGGATAGTTCGACTCACTATAATATTTTGATTTACTGCGGCCATATGAGTTTTTTTTCAGGTTTTGACTAATATCTAATAAACCGTCACTAGTAACCAATACTTTCGTTTTTTTCTAATAGCTTAGGTCGTACTGAGACTATATGGAAAATTTGGAAAAGATTTATGAATTAGAGTTTCCACTAGTAACCAATAATGTTGACCGATATGAAGTGTTTACTAAATTTATCCTAAAACTACAAAACCAACATATTTTATGAATGTATGTGTAAAAAAGAGAACATTTAGCCTTTTTTATTTAAAAATAGTTTAAGGTAAGGGTGGCTGAGACCAAGTGTTACCAAATGAAAACGCTGTAATTTTTTTAATTTTGATTATTTTTTATTGAAATTTCGTGGAATATGTTGAAAACATATTACATTTTATGAAAAACATGTTACTGCTCGATATGACCTCCTTTTTCTCTGATTATTTGATTCAGTCTTCCATAGAAAGCATTGCATGCTGGCCGAACGTGAGCTTGCGGAATTTTATTCCATTCTCGAACAAGAGCTGACTTCAATGCATCAACACTTTCGTATTTTTTAGTGGACACCTTACTCTCCAAAATGGACCATATGGAGAAATCCATGGGATTCAAGTCTGGTGAATATGGTATGGTGGCCATTCTTTCGACGAAATCAGCCGCGGAACGCAATTTTGTAAAAATTGCTGTGTCGCTCGAGCTTTGTGTGACGGTGCCGAGTCCTGTTGGAATGTCCAACGGTTCGTACCAAAGTGTTTACGTGCCCAAGGTAGCAAAGCATCGTTTAGGATCTTTTGGCGGTACACCTCTTGGTTTACCTTGACTCCATGTTCGATGAAAACCAGAGGAGTGCGTTCATCTGGAGTCACTGCAGCCCAAACCATAACATAAGCTGGTGATTGCTTGCGCATGGCAACTCTTGTGTCCAAATTATCGTTGGACTTGTGCTCTAACCAAACACGATCATTTTGTTTATTCACATTCTGTTGAATGGTGAAAATTTTCTCATCAGAAAAGACAATTTTTGGAATCTCTTCACGTTCGGCCAAGGCCTTCAATGCTCGTGTTCTTTCAAGCCTAACTTTTTTTGTGCCTCCGTAAGATCTTGAACTTTTTGTATCTTCTAGGGCTTCAAGTGTAGTTCATTTTTCAATATGGTTTGAATGCTGTATCATGAAACATGTAGACGTGCGGCTAATTGATTGGCACTTTGACGAGGATTTCGTTGGATTCGTTTCTTCACATTTCGTATCATTTCTTTTGATGTTGCTGTCTTTTTAGGACCGCCTCTGTTGCGTTTAGCGATGCTACCAGTTTCGTTGTATCGAGTTATGGTTCGATACACAAACATTTTATTCACATTCAAATGCTGGAGCTAACGAACTATTGCTGTTTGTGAATTTCCACCCAAATACAGTGCAATTACACTATTACGTTTGAATTCCATTACGATTTTTTTATGAAGATATTAATTTAGAACAATTATTTGTTGACCACATGTAAACAACTAACCAAACTTCAATCTGTCAAAAAATTGACGCGCGAAAATGACAACTACACAAATGACAGCAGAGTGAAGTCAGTAACATTTGGTCTCAGCCACCCGTATAGTTGAATTGATATTGCAAAAATACCATTATAAAAAACTTTAATTTTATAATCAGAGCTGCAATTTTTAACTATTAATTATCTAACTATTTTATTCCAATGATTACTGAATTTTAAAACGTTACTAATATAATATTTGTCCTGGATTGTACCTACCCCTAATTATGTTTATTCACTTACATTTAGCGTAATACTAAACACATTTCCAGGTTTTTATCATCGGTTTGATGATAAATGTGTTTAGTATTACGCTAAATGTGAGTGATCGAACAAAGTTAGGAGGTAGATGCGATCTAGGCCAAATTTGAGAGTGTAGATTTTATTAGAACTTCACGATTCGGCTTGGGTGAACAGAAGTTACTTTTACTAATAGTTATCGGGAAAATAAATAGAAAAATGTGGATCTGTGTGTAGTATTTTTCAATTGTTAGTGAGAGAGGGGCATTTTTATTCTAATCTAAATTTGAAGGAGTATTTTTCCAGTTTATTAGAACTAATGAAACTGGCTATTCAAGCATGTCATACAAATAATCAGTTGTTCGCAAACATTAGATAGTTTTTATTTTTTTGAATCGCCTAAATGTTTTTAATTCACTAATACTTTCTCACTTTTTTGGTATTTTTTTATTTAGTATAAACTTCACATCTCTATATAAGCTAAAATTAGGATAAACTTCACATGCATTAATTTTGGTTGTTTTTCTAATATCTTAGGTCATACTGAGACTACATGGAAAATTTGGGAAAATGTATGGATTAGAATTGTCCATCTAACCTATTAGAAACACAACCGAAAGTATTGGTTACATAGTGAGAGTTTTTTAGATATTGAACAGAAACTGTAAAGAACTTATAGAGTAGGGCCGCAGAAAATCAAAATTTTTTAGTGAGAATTCTAATCCATAAATTGTCCCTAAATGTCTCAGTACAACCTAAGCTATTATAAAAACGATAGTATTGGTTACTAGTGGGGTTTTTTGAGACAAAAATCAAAAAATTACAGTGAAAATTCTAATCAATAAATTTTGTTCGAACTATCCCTGTGTGCGATGCAAATTTCACAATTATTAATTAAGAAATAGCCGTGTTTCATCCAGCTCAAAAACCATTTAAATCGTGTAGTAATACAGTTACCATATTTTTACCATATTCGAATATTGTTAAATTTCAAGATTTCATATACCGAGTTTCTTTAGTTCGGAAATCCATCAATTTGTCGTTTTAAGGATCACTTTTGTTAAGTGAAAAAATAGATACAAAATGTGAGTAGCGTAATCTCTTATTTTCTGCTGGTAAATTTCCGCTATCTTATACAGCATCGATTATAGCTCAAGCACCTTAGTGCTCAAAAGCACCGCTGTAGCGCTGCAACCAGTTACATTTTGCTTGTCAATTATTCCTTTTCCTTAATGGAAGTGAAAAGGTTTTGAAGAATTCCACAAATTTGGCTATCTCATCTTACTATCGTATGGCATAATATGACATATCGTTTAAATATCTGCTAAGAAGCAAAATTTATGTTATCAACAATTTAATTCATAAATCCACCGTTTTGACATTAAAGACAAACTATTCGTTTATGACAGAATATACACGTGCCGCATATCATGAGACATATTTCAATGAATGCCACAAATTTAGTTGCACCTTCGAGCGCTCTGGCGCTAGAAGCAGTTACATATTGCCATATTGCTCATTTCAATATAATCATGTGGCATACGGTTTGAAAGGTCCTGGAAAAAGCTACAATTTTGTTACCAGCACTTTAGTTTGCAAATCCGTCGCTTTATACTGCCGACAAATTATTTTTTTGGTTAGAATATATATGTGCATGTCATTGTACATGGTTTGAAAAATGTCGCAAAATCTTATACAAATTCTTTCATTCCTAAATTGGCTCTATCCAAAAGTACGTTATTAGACAACGTGGTGATATAAAAAATTGAAGCTAGTCTAATCTTGAAATTTGCCTATATAGATCAAGAAAATATTATAAGAATATTCCCCTTTATACCAACATGGACAATTCTCTTGGAATGCAATATATCGCGAATGTTAAAAACAAATTTTCTACAAACTGAATGAAGGATCAGCATATATTTCTTAGTCAATTTGTGACGAAGTTTTTTTAATGTAAACTTTCATTCTAGAAAAGACAATTGTATTCTCATAAAACTTTTACTCCATACACTCGTTCATATATTTCCTATACCAAATTTTAAGCAAATCAGAACAGTACCCGGTCATACTTTCATTTTTGGCAAATATTTACAATTTTATTATTTTGATAATTGGGTTTTTTATATTTATTTAAACTATAGCTGTATGGTAACCTAACTCGTTGCTAAGTAGCATCTCCAAAATAATTGAGAATATTATTGCCGATTATCGAGTCAGCAGATCTCTTTAACCTTCTAATATCTAATCTCGCATAGTACTACATCTCTATTAAGAAATTTATCAGATTTCATTAGATCATAGTTAGCTATAGAAAATTTTGGAAATGAATCCAGAATGTCAACTGTGGTTGTGCTTGGAAGCTAGGAAAATAATTACATCTTATTTATCTGTACGCTCACAATTTGTTTTGAAACGAAAAGCAAAACATTTAGAACCTTTAAGAGTTAATAGTTTAATCTTTCTATAAGAATATTATAAACGTTGAAAGCAAACCTTGGTCTAGTTGGTGCGTTGGTTACAGGAAGTTTTTTAAATCGTTCGCGCAAGAAGACACAAAGCGCATTGGTTGAAAAAAATATTTTCATTTTGTTGTTATGTTACTATCCGATCGGATCATTCGAGTCAGCTTAACCAAAATTAATGATTAGCGTGTCTTTAACCACTAAAGGCCTTCATTTGAGCCCGAACACGTACATTATTTCGAAAAATTATGAAATGTATTTACATGACTATGAAAAAATGTTCATCACATTTTGGGTTGATAAGTTTTGCTGAAATTCTAGATGTTAACTTATGCAACCGATGCACACATACCTTTTTAGAAAATTAGTTTCTTAATGTATGCTTGACACCCCTGCGTTTAATGGTGTTCAAAATAATATACTGCGCCTGATTGGTTAGAAAACGAACTCCTCTAAGAGATGTCGTTAAAATGCTTGAGAAAATATGTTTTAGTTAATTATAGCGACTGCTTTCCATTTGAAATCAATGGTTCTGTTTTAATCACTTTCTTTTTACTGTTACACTCGGTATTATTCAGTCTATTTGCTCAAGCTCTTTCGAAATTTAGTAAAAATAAGGAAATGTTAAAATGTTACTGTCGTTTAATTATCAAAAATTTAGTATTTGGTAACATCCAAATTAGTTTGAAGTCGTACGGGACTTTAATTTAATCAAAGAGTCTCAATCAGCAATTATTAACAGTTACAATCATTATGTTTAATCATAATTAATCATCAAAAATGATTTTAAGAGTTAATTTTTGTAAATAGAAAATTTAAATTGTGTGAATTAAGAATAAAATGTATAATAAATGTGAAATAGTCATCAATGATAAAACCAATGAAAGTGTTTATAAACATATAATTAACTGTGAAGGATTAGTTTAAAATGTCCAATCCTCAAACTGCTCTGCACAACATAATACTCATAATTCACTCAAAACTTCAAAACAGTGTCAACAAAAATATGTCTCCACCATGGACTGGAATCTCATGCAATCGTGCATCTTGATCTTCAAGATCATGATATTAATATTTTAATTATTTTTTTTAAGTGACGCGATCAACTAAGTCAACGAAATAATCTTATTAATCCAATCTTATCTTATATATGCTAATTTACAAGATTTAAAAATTAAATTTATCAATAATGAACAAATTTAATTCATCCAATATTGAAATAAAAATTCAATTAAAAGTTTATCATTTCTTATATATAAATCGTGTGTACCTAAGCACACAGAACAAGGAATCTCTTCTACGTTACCTGAAAGACGAAAATTGTAATCTTTTGTATACAAAACATAAATTTCATTATAATAGAGCAAAACTTTTCGTTTCGTCTCAAGAAACATTTAGAAAAATAAATTTATCTTAATTGTTTTTTCTTCATGTTACGTTTCGAATGTTGCTGCGAGTATAATGAGGAAGATGAATTATGTGGTAGCAGAGCAAAAATTTATGTATTTGCACAGAATGATGAAATCAACCCTAAAGGACTTTAAATATTTGTGTGTATATGGTAGTTCGAGACGACAAAGTTTGTTTATTTTTCCTCCCTCGGCGCTCAACCCCCCCAAAAGTCGTTTTTCTTTTATTGTTCAATGTGGTTTTGTATATCGTATTATGTGTGATTAAGTTTTCCTGTGTATTTTATACTTAATATAATTCGGTGCACAGGAGAAAGAAACTTTATGTTGTTGGAAAATATGTTTTGTTGTATAATGAATTTTTAATAATCACATAGTATACAGTATATGTTGTATAATTCAATTGTGACTTATATATACAAGATTAATGGTATTTCGCCTAACCGCGCATAAATATACTCGCGTAATTAAGTTGCAACTCAATTTAATGAAAAATATACACACAGGTACGTTATATAACGTTAAATGTGTTAATTATGCCGCACTAAAATTTTGGTGGCGCACAATTAATCATCGTATACCCAAAACGACTTGTTATATTAAAATCTTTCACTATGTCGAGATATTTTTGGACTGGACAAAGAAAGATACCTAAAACGCAGCAAAAAATAAAAATTATCATTGGCGCCCACACGCAATAGCAAACACCGCAATAATATTTATTTAAATATTTATTTTTGGTTATTTAGCTAACCGGAAATACTTGAAGAAAGTAACAAAAACCTGAAATTTAACATAAACATTAAATTAACCAGTATCTGAGAATTTGTTAATGAATTTGTTTCTTTTTAATCTATTTTGCAGACAACTTCCCGCTCCGTATTCAACAAAATCGGGTCAAAATGGTGGTACCTCAATACCCCTTCCAGCCACTGTATTGGTTACACGGCGAAGTCAACCGGATAAAGTGCGCCCCCTGCCACCGACACCAGGACAAATTGCAGGTAATTAAACGAATATATGCACATCCCTATTAAATCTTAAATCCAATTATGTTAAATTCATTTCACATGATTAAAAATTTTCTTAATTTAGTTTTTAGTTAGTTACATCATCTCATTATATAGTATACAGTGTGATCCATTGAAAAATTACCTTGCTAAACTTTTCGAAAACCAATTATAACTAAAAAGTGTGTTTTGCACAAAAGTTGTTTGGTTTCGATGGCGAACGAGAAGGACATCGTATATTTTTTGACGTCATCTTTTCCACGTGAAAATATTTACAATTTGCGTTTGAAATTATTCGGCCGCTAAATTTATGCTTATTTTTTTTATTCTGCTGTGATTTGTATTGAAAAATACAAGCCATAATTTGATTATGAAGTTTACATTAAAAGCATCTGCAACATATCAATCATTTAAAAAAAATAATGTTATCTCTATCGATGTTACTGTCAAAATATACACTGAAAATATTGTTCCTACATATTGAGTGAAATATCAAAAAATCTGAGTGGAAAATTACGAATAAACTTACAAAAAATATGAGTGAAATTCTTAATTTATTATATAAAGTTACCCCTAAGATTGGGGTCAAAATATACACTGAAAATTATCGTTCCGACATATTGAGTGAAATATCAAAAAATCTGAGTGGAAAAAATGAAATAAACTTACAAAAAATATGAGTGAAATTCTTAATTTATTATATAAAATTATTCTAATCTTAGTGTTTTTGCAACATAGGTACTAGTCTATCTAAATAGGGGGGGGGGGGCGGTACGGGTTCTAAATTAGTAGGTCACGTTCATATAAGATAAGAGTGATATTTTATAGCTAATTAACCAAATCCAATATGAGCTCTCGCAATATAAGCACTACCTAGTTCTTTTTATATAAACGTGACGTACTAATTTAGTTAGGCCCAAGTATTCAATATTCAGATAGTGCCTATATTGCAAAAACACCGAGATTATGGTAATTTTATAAAATAAATTAAGAATTTCACTCAAATTTTTTGTAAGTTCACTCGTAATTTTTCACTCATTTTTTGATATTTCACTCAATATGTCGGAACGATAATTTTCAGTGTATATTTTGACCCCAATCTTAGGGGTAACTTTATATAATAAATTAAGAATTTCACTCATATTTTTTGTTATTTCACGCAATATGGCGTGACATAATATTTAGGATGGAGCGTTTTCAATGGTTCACACTGTAAATAGTTTTTATAATAATCTGAATAATTTAAAATGATAACATTCTTATCATGATGGGTTATATATACGAGTAAAAGTTTTTTTTTTGTTTGTTTTATTCTAATCCCGCCCAAATTCTCAACGAGAAAAACTATTATTCTTATAAAGAAGAAATTAAAAAAAATCTTTTTAATTATTTTTCATGTTTTATGATTTTAATTTTATTTTATGCTTTATATACACAGGATTAACGAAACAAAATGGTAGTGGTGGTATATCATCAGAAGATAATAGTCGTCCTGGGAGCCCACCTGTAAATAACCATCATGTTTTATCGTCACAAATACCGAAAGGTGGTGGTAATAAGTGAGTATACCGTTATTATTAGTAATTTATACCGCTGATAGTGTTCAACAACTCTCTCGAACTAATTTGTTTTTGTTCCTTTTTTGGGTGTACCGTGTGTAGACACAACTCATACATAAGTCATAACATGCTGGTAATAAGTTTAATAATCTCATTAGTTTCGCTCATGCATAAACAGTATTTGCTTTGGTAGTAAAATGAGTTATTTGTTTGTTGGTTCCAAACCATTCTTAGTAGAATAATTTAAATTTGGTTTAGTGATTGCAGAATTATATATTCTGTGTTTAATCCCCTGTAGTTGAATTGGGAATTAAACTATAAGCAACCGTCAGGTACGTCATAATCTGTGGTTTTCCAGAACCTAATTTAAAGTAGTAACATTTTTGGAAAGTAGGGATCCGCCTTAAAACATCTACGTTGGAATTCACAATTCCTCAACCATTTGGATACTTCGTTCAACATGTCCCTGCTAAGATTAATTTTATTGTCATTTAAAGTCCATTGTTTTATTCAATTACTCAATTTAATTCTTGACGATATACAATATTCGGAGATTGGCAGACACCAACCCTTGAGCAACATAAAGTTGTCCTTGGATAAAACAGGGAAATTTCAAATTAATACCAGAGTATGGTAGTGGTTATTCTTGGGACTTGTTTGTTGTCGTTAAGAATAGGTGGTGTTCACGTAATTATATCGCTCTTTAAATTTTCATTCAATACATATAACTGTTCCAATAATACGACCGAACGCCCAATTTTAAGTCAGAAACGACCACCATAGTGCCACTATAGTCAAGCAGGATGAATGGAATTGAGAAACTCTGTTAGGAAATTGCTCATCGGCCTCGACTACTTAATCTTTTGACTTATGTTTACTCACGGAGCCCGGTATCATGTATGAAGTTAGCCGAAAATTGCAGCCGCAAAAAATCTGCGTTATCGACTTGTTTTGTATCAGATGTTGGTAAAAAATTCTGATGATGTTAGCCGAAAACTACACGTTATATAAGCAGAAAACTTTTACCAGAAAAAATTTGGATTATCAATAAAAATTAATTTCTCATAATTCGCATGTTTAAAGGTAATATGGACTGAGTAAAGTTAGACCGATTTGTAAATTGCTGGCTCCCATGTTTATAGTTTATCGTGTTAGGGAGCAAATTTTAGTTGTGACCAGTGAACACCTGTGGTAAAAATCAGGGTAAATTTTATGTATCATCATGTGAAGTAAATTAAAAGCTGGAAGCATGTTTAATGGCAATTTGGGATGGGTACAGTTAGACCAATTCGAGAAAGGCTGGATGCTACATAAAATATGCCCTGATTTTTGACACAGGTCAAAACGGTCAACGATCAGTCGTTTACGAAATGGTCTAACTGCGCACCCAGTCCATATTACCTCTAATCATGCAAATTATGTGAAATCAATTTTTATTGATAGTCCAAATTTTTTCGGCTGAAATTTTTCGCTAACTTCAGTACCATGTATCATCATGTTAATTATTATGACCGCCGTTTTTCACTGCACGAATGGCCCAGGAATGTTTTCCAGGAATATCATTACCATATTAGCAAATTGGCAACCGTTGACCTCATGTTGTTAAAATAACAACTAAAACGCTTCTGAGTTGTTCTTGGAAGACAAAATTTTTGTTTAACGGTGTTGGTCTTCTTTAAGAAACGTAGCTTTTGACATACCTCCTGATACTCCCGTTGCATTTATGATCGTTCGTACTCTTTAGAACCTCCCTGATAAGGTGGCACACCAAGTAAAAGGAATTTAGGACTCATGTGGAATCTCAGGGTATAACAATGTTCATGCAAAAGCATTCTGTTGCTCCCAGTTGAAAGAGTGCAGTGAAAGTTGTGTTTGGTAGCTACGCTCTCAGCATAGTCAGTTGTAAAATATACTCGCTGATCGTTTTCTAGATGAACACTGAGTTGGTCAACTGTGGTGCCATAAATGATTTGGAAAACCCAGAATTCTCCAAACTGCTTCTGTGCTGGCCCTAACTGGTACTTCGTTACTTCGTTGTGTGTGTTGTCACTGCCTTTCTTGACATATTTATCACGTATTAAATTGACTTCACACTGACTGTAATTTCAAATTCTAATCAAATCAATCCTCCCATCCCTGTCAAATGGATGGAGATTTTCTTCAGAAATTCTGAATGGAGACTGGGAGTTAACTTTTGTAAATTGTAACGATGCTGAGGATAATCGACAGCAATCTATGCTCGATATTAATTATTATTATTTAATTTAAAATTAGTGACACTCGTAGTCTGACCATATGTTCAACTATCTTATTACTAGACTAGTAAAGGAAGAAACCTTTTCGCTTATACAACTTCATGGATTACCTTCTGTGAGGAAATAATTAGCCTATATTTGCTATCTCTATACAGAGACTCTCTCTAAACAGAACTCAACAAGAATCTGGGGAGATCCTATTTTCTGTACACTTTACCGATGCAATTACAAACTTATTTCACTTTATTCAAGCGAGTGGTTTAGACGTTGTTCCGCGATCTTGGACTATACTCAGAATATTATACTGACTTGTAAGCATTCCACCTATTTAATTTTTTTCTGTAGCTTTCAAATGCGTTAACATAGATTATTTACAGATAATTGTTTATGCACTTTGGGGTGCATTGTGTAACGAGCAGCTTACAATGATGATAAATCCTACGGAATTACTCTTCATAAGATGGTCAGTCAATTTCAATGAGTTTTCTGTGGATATTTTCCTGGATATAGCGAGAATCCACAATTACGTCAACGACTGTACTAGATATAGCATTGACCAAACCATCGTCACTTAGGGCGAGTTTATACTTAGGCCACGTATTGTCGAGGTCGGGCTAGGCCGTCATTCAATATACTTTAAACTTTTGTCCAGGTTATCGAGTTACAGATATCCCTTTCTCATAGCTATGCCTAAAACTTTATGGCACTTTAAGTCCTTCCAAGACCAATTAGTCTTTAGGGATCGAAGAGATGTGGAAAAACTATCGTTTTCTCAGCACCTTTACTTAGAAAGCTCTACAGTCATATCATGACAATATCAAAGAGCATTCAGTTGGGGTTAACCCCCAAAATGCTGTCGTTCACAAATCGCTAGCTTTACCTATACTGTCTTACAATTCTGTTGTTTGAAGGCCTGTGGTTAAATAGCCAGGCATAACTTGTTCAGGTACTTTTAAGCTGAGGTCGATTACGGCCTGGAACAATCTAGGTTCAAATATAGGGTATTATGCTTGTTTCATAAATTAATCTAATTAATGACAAAATGTTACCTGAATTGAATTAAATCATTATTTTTCTGTAGTTTCGGCTTGCATAGTTACTTGTATTTTTCACTGATGGCTGTTACTAAAGTTCGGCCAGTTAATTGACTCAAGTGGAAATATTATTATGTGAAAAGCGCAAGACACATCAAACACTTTTGAATCTTTTTTGTTCCAGCAATAGAGTTACAGTTAGTTAACTCGTCCAGCTCATTATCCCATTAATTTCTAATAAGATTTCTAATTCTCCCACCTAGATGGAGAATTCCATCTAGATGTTCGATAATTCGAACAACTAAGAAGCTTGTGTTTGTTTTATTCCAAGTTGTGATTCCCACCTGCTTCGACAGTAATATTTTTCCAATACATAATTGGTTTATCTAAATAACTCTTGAAATAGTTAATACTTCATTACCTAGAATACCAGAGTGGCCGTGTTAGTTTAGGGTAATTTTATTTTCATTGGCCAGGGACACGCGTACGATATTCGAGATATGTGTGTTTCACGTTCGCTTTTGATCAAACATAATGTCCGCATATTTAGTGTTCGTCACAATTTTCAGGATTTTACCTTGAAACCGTGTCCCTTAGTTGACACCGACACTGAACTATCATTCGTTAGCCCACGAAAATATTGCATCCACCCCGCTATTATACTCTCAATTGTACCATCAGGACTAAGTCATTTTTTTAATCTGTCGTGTAATTAGTACATCATTAATGGCCACAAAAATTTGTTAGAGTATTTCCTTTGGGGTACTTAGCAGACCATCTTAGGATAAAGGGGAAAGGCACCTTGCTCTACCTTGTGCTTGAGTTTTTTTCGGAATTACTATTCTCAAACGTGCCTTGTTTTCGTAAAGAGAGAAAGTTTCGGTTGATTTTCCAATCTGATATTCATGGTGGTTTGGATCCAAGGAGGTTAATTGAAGTTTATTGGATTTAGGAAGACGGCCTGGAATATGTTTTGAGAGTATCTCTGCTCCGTTTTCAATATGAAATTTACTCGTACATAAACCAAGCGTCTTGGAAAGATTCCCAAACTATATATGCCTAACAACATTACCCAAGATTCTGTTTCTTCCTTGAAGTAGTTCGTTCACGATTTGGTTTCTTCACTGTTCCTAGCGGATTTTTGTGACTTATTCAGTTGTTTCTTTTACTATTCCTTAGCACTGTGTTGGACAAGACTCTTGTATTTGCATAAGTACTATATTCCAATTACTCAATCTAAAGAGGTTGCTGCTATCTCCCTATATTGGTTAATCTGAATGCACCTCTACTTACCGTGGATTCGAAGGGTCCTTGAGTGGTTTGCTAGTATCGATGGTGCCTTGTTTTCGACCAGCAGATAACTGCTTAATTTGATACGGTATGATTTCGTTCTGCCCGATTATTTTTAAATTTTCATTTTCCCATTGGTTTAGCGACAAAACGCTCGAGTTAACCATTTCGCTGTATCATCGTCTTGTGTATTCAGTTAACGGTAAACCATCCAATACTCATTCTGTATCATATTACTATAACTAAACTGTTGTTGGTCCTTGGTTTCAAGCTACTTATCCATCTGAGCCTGAGTCTTTTATGATCATTGGACCTGCGGCCATTCTCAAGGGAGGATGTGGGATTTTATGTCCCGTTTAGTTGACTACTAAAGCTATAGTGTGATACTCGATTGCCTTCGTTTGCTATTTATTTTGACAGTCCCGACCTTGATTTTATTTATTTCATTTGGAACTGCGCCAAATTTTGTAAGAAAAACTTTATTGTTCTAAAAATATTAGACAGCTCCGGAGCGGCATTTTATTTGTGACCATCTTTTCTTATCCTCGAGTTCCTAACTTGTCAGTCCGTTTTCAAGGGAAGATGTGGATTTGTGGAGGTTGGCCTCTTATGCAGATACAGTCCACCTTGATTATGCTAGATAATAACATATGGATTGAACATATTGATAATTTGCCGAGTTCCCGACTTCTTTACATTTTCCCACATTCATTGATAATTACTTATTACTAACTGACATTAACGAATTTTGTGGCACAATAACGAATTTACGTTGAGATGATTTGTGACATCTGTTATATAAGGATGAATATAGCAAATGTTACAAAGTTTATAAGAAAAACTTCAATATAAGTAGCAGCAATTTTTTCAAATCGACAAAAGAAATCGACAAGCTCGCAATTTGCTTTCTTACAACAAACATATGTTTAGAGTACCAATACAGATTCAATGAGCTCAGTAAAGTTCTCAGGTGTTTTTATCATAGTTTAAAAGACCCTGAGTCGTTTCCTGATCTTTGAATTTAAAAAAATGTTAAATAAACCACATGTGGGAGATTCTTGATGATGTCACCTTTACGATACCACATCATTAAGACGAAAGCTGGTCCAGGTTTCATGAAAAATAAGCTCTATTTTGGAGCAGATAATAATTAAGTTTGACTAAAAAGAATGTTAAAAAATTACACTGTTAAAACTATTATTATTTTTGGATTTTATTTTAAGAAAAATTCTAAAATTTTACAGGTTTTTAAATGTTATGCCATCGAATCTAGAAACTAGGATTAAGCGAACTATATTTTTGGGCACAGTTCTATTATAAATACAATTTATAAATGAGTAGTTCTAGGTGGTTTTGATGGGCAAAAACGCTATTTTTAGATAGGTGAATTTAGATTATTTTAAAAGTTTTATAACCGTTGATTCTGGAGTTAATAGATTCTGGGCTGTGATATCGGATAACTCAAACATGTTACTACTATCACAACAGAGTTAGGATTGGGTTTTATAAATCTAGGCTATGCGGGAAAGAATTGTTAGCAATCACCAATTTACGTAACAAAAGCAGCATGTAAATGCTCAAACAGGATCTACAGTTCCACGATGTATTCCGTCATGACTGCTAGTTTGAGCGTTGAAGTCACCCAAAACGATTTTGATGCCAAATTGCAGTATTTTGCTCAAAAAGCTTTTGGAGCTGTTAAGAGAAAGCAGCTTCGATTTTTGAAATAAATATTACGACGGATGATATGCCGGATTATAAACGCAACACAAATATTGAAGTTTCGTTGGTATAATATTTTGATAATGTAATCGAAACCGTAAAATTCTAAAATTAGCCTCATTAGACAAGTACTATCTAAAACTATATTTCACCAAATCTCAAGCATTAATGGCCGAACTTAACATAAACAGAATATACTAAAAACTGACAAAATTAGATGACGAGAGTTCATTGGTATTGGCAGAACAGATAAAGCTTGAAAATTATTGTAGGAGCTTAGTTCAGCAGAATCGATCAAAATTTCTGTTTTCTTAATCACAGCAAATTTCATTAGAAACGAGTATATTTCTTTAGAACCGAGATTTACATTTAACCAATTCCGCGTTTTAACATAATAGTTTTCAAAAATTAACAATACATGTGTAAACCTCGAGACTGCTCTAACGGCAAGACCACCCACTCAATCACTCACTGATTCATATAATTCAAAAATTGGTTAAGGGCCAAGAATTTCTGGTATTAAAGTAAAACTGACACGGCGGCGCAATCTGATCAAAACGAAAGGAGAGATACGGGAATAGTTCAAGCATCATCATATGCTTAACATCGTGTGTAGCAGCACAATCTAAAAGATCGAAAGATATCAAATTTTTTAAATAATCGTAAATCTCTAAAATCGTTAAGTCGGAAACGATTCTGCTTCGTCACATTTACAGAAACTTGCCTGAGATATTCGATCATTCGAAGTAATTTTTGTAAAACGTCAAGAGACATGGAAATTTTTAAAATGAAATCGTAAAGTCCATTACATTTTGGCCACAAAAACTCCAATTAATCTAATTCGCAAAAAAGTGGGCGTTCTCTTTCAAACACTGGAAATGTTTATTATTCCCGGAAGGATTTACGAAAATCGTCTGATCAAATTAGCCAAGTTGGATACCTAATAGTCCAATTCCACTCATTGCTGTAAACTTGAGAAATTTTACCTATTTGGTAGATTTTTAAATTTGAAGGAGTTTAGAAGCGCAAATCTCAGATACTGTTTCAAAATAGCGTTAATTTTGATCAAGCGATTATGTTAAGACAATCTAAGATCTCTAATTATAAATATTAAATATTAATTTTTTCCGATATACTTACAGTTTTTATTTGTATTTTCAGTGGTCTCCGTCAACCTCCCACCGGTCTTAAAATGCCCTCGAGCCCCTATAGTAATACAAACGGCAATAATAATTCGATGATACCTAATGGAGGCGTAAATTCCGGCACCACAACAATTAATTCAACGACAAAGCATTCAATGCTCGAGAAACTCAAATTGTTCAACTCCAGCAAAGACAAATCGAGCGCTGAATCAAAATCGAAACAAAATAATACATCAACTGCCTCCCAAATCTCGAAACGCACAAGCTCGAGCAGCGGTTTTTCGTCAGCTCGAAGCGAACGTAGTGATTCTAGTTTAAGTTTAAATAACGATGCCAATCAAATAGTTAGCACAAATACAAAATCGAATAAAGCGAGTAAAGAATCAAAATCATCATCAAAATCGTCATCCGCCTCATTGAAAATCCTATCATCGTCGACCAAAAATAACAGTAGCGGTAAAATAATCACATCATCAACAAATAAGACTGATAAACAAAATAGCAAGGATAAAAGTCCGATGCGAAATACAAAACCAAATTCACCACAAAGTATTTCAAATTCGTCATCGATCCAGTCGCTCACGAAAAATGAGACAAAAATTAAAATGCCCGCGGCTACCTCGACCCCGATCAGTATGAAAACGGGGAACGGGCCAAAAGTAAATCAAGTGACGGCAGTGAATTCGACAGGAATACCAAAACCGATGGCCGCGATAAAAGGAACGAGTAAAATTCCAAATGATCGACATACGATACAGAAAGACGATTCAATGGAATTTGCCAAGGAGCAAAAAATATTAAATAACAATAATAACAATCATAGTAATACAACGAGTAATAATAATAATAGTAATAACAATAATAATAATAACATATCGATCGAACAGATGCGCCAAACGAACATAGTGACTCCGATTCAAAATGCGGGCAATAACATATCAATGACCGATTCACAACATTCGACCGGCGTCAATTCGAATTCTAGTGAATCAAGTGTTATATATCGACCGAGTTCCGAGTCTGGTGCATCCGATGTAACAAATAATTCGATGGGAATGAATCGAACGAACAATAATAATATGAAAATGATGGTGGCGACCAATCAACAACGTAAATTTATGGAACAAATGAGTAGCAATGATCCGTTGAAAATGCTTAACGATCAGTTGAATAATCAAGCAAATAAATTCAATACGGTGCCGTGTAATTCGAAAATTATACCGAATACGATTTACGAGGAGGATCACAAGAATCAAATGACTATAATGCCGATGAGACCGATACTTCGAGGCTATACGAGTCATGTAACACTACCGACAAGAGGGCTTAGGGGACAGCATAACATGGTTGCAGATTATTACGATGACATTGGACAGGGATATTGTAGTGATGGGGATGCACTGCGCAAGACTAATGTTCGGTATTCAGATATCGATAATGGTTATTTATCTGAGGGTGGACTATCTCGAGAGGGGAAACATTATTTGAGTATTCTGCGAGGGAGAACCCTGTTGCCGACGACTATAGAAGAACGGTAAGTTTGTATAACTTAAAATTTTATATATTTTAGCCTTATTAGATCCGGCCACTTATTTCTAAAATTCAACAGCTATACCAATACAAAAGTTAAATAAGATGAATTATAAAGCTTCTCATTTTTCACTTCCTTAAAATATTTTTTCACGTACACATCCGTCTTCAAATATTTACACCCCGACACACATAAAACACTTAATAATATTTCTGGTAATTCAGTCCCCATATGCTTTATAAAAATAGAAAAATTATGAAGATTTCTTCGTATAACGTATACGTTGTTTGTCTTCCTTGTTTGGTATGGCTTTATATATATTTGGTGTATGTGCTGTTACTTTTGTTAAATTCTTTTGTGTTATTTATTTATTTCTTAAATAATTTATTACACCTCTTCAAGAGAACAAAAACAAATTTGAAATACATTTTTTTGTGTCTGCATATAAATTATTTCGGTTTTTTTTTTAAGAATTTGTTGAAACTGTGGGTTTCATAATTTGTTCGACTGCGAGATGAAGTGGTTTAGTTGTTTCCCAAAAAGTTTGTTTGTTGCACAATTTCGTGTGAAAAGAGCAATTATATCCCTGAGCAGTCAAACAGTTCCCTAATTGTTTGACTTTATAAAAGGTATTGGAATAGGGGCGGAAATGATAATTGCATCTCTTGCATCTCTGCCATTTATAAAATTTCTAGTAATTTTCAAAATAAGTCTATAATCCTTTCTACAATTTGAATGAATGTACCAAAAACCGTATATAATCAAATTAAAATCTAAACAAAACAAAACGGAACGGATTAGCAACAAAAAGCGGAAAATCCAAATATTTCCACTTCATCTGTTTTTCCGAGATTTGTTGCCGGTTCCCGCACAAACAATAACACCAAAGATAAATAAATCACAATCAAATTTTTATCATCGAAATTCCAATTTTCGTCTACAAATTTTTCATTATATCCTATTTGATTGATGACAGACAATGAATCGTTCGTTTCTTCCTGTACTAACGATACACAGCACACACACACACACAAACACAGAGCCACACATAAAATCAATCTAAATATACGTTTGGTAAACAAGAAATATTGGGACCCACTCACTGTACCACAAACCCAAAAAGGTGGAAAACTTTGATAAAGCTGTATGTATTGCAGAGCGGCAGTGCAAATAGATAAAATTCCAATTGCATGTTAGAAAATATTAAAGGAAATCACAGCAATAAAACAGGAAAAACAGACAAAGATTTTCTCTATCGTGTGAATGTAAGTGTATGTGTTAAATAATATAAATAAAACGAAAAATAATAATCACAATAGGGAAAAGAAAAATTACTTTAATGTCCTTATACATTCCTTCTTCTGGTACTTTCGCTCGTACTGTGTCATGTCTCGTCGTTGTTCCTTGCCAAAACGGGAAAATTTATATATTTATTTTTCCGGATATTCACTTTGTCTTTATATAGTTATATTTGTTATTCATTTGGAACTGATTTGATTTAAATTTTCGAGAAAGGAAAAAATACAGGATGTGAAACAAGTCAAAGGAATCTTGAAGGATTTTCTACATTGACACGTGTCATTGTCTTTTAAACATTTAAGGGAATATAAAGTCAATTTCTATAATTAAAAGGATTTTAGAATATTTTGTTTTCAAACACACACACACATATATATTTATATATGTAAAAGGGACACATGTTTTGGTGAAATAGGGATTTTCTAGATTTTAAATATGCGGATTTACGATAATTACTAAACAAATGATTAGGGCGCATAATTAGGGTTTATCATTTTATATTTTTTTATTAATCGAAAATTTATTATAATGTGCTGTCAAAATAGTAGTGGATTAGGGATTTAAAGGATTTATATCCTATAATAATTCACCATTTACTATTAATAAAATTTTCTATAGCTTTAAAGGTGCCAGTCATGAAATGCTTGCCCTCAAGCACCTTTTTATCGAAACTGTCTCTTTATTTCATAGGTCTATAGAAATGGGTTTGTACTGACGCCAAATTCATGTTCGTTTTCTTATGTGTCACTTCATGAGACATTCTTTATATATTTATTAAAAATCGAAACCATCCAGCCTTAAAAATATTATTAACTTCGGTCTGTAAGGTCAAGTTAGTGAAATTCTGATAAAAATAATGAAAAATGACCCTGAAAGTCAAAAATGTCTAGATGGATGGATGTATGTACCGACGATATCTCATGAACTGAAAAGCATTTAGAATCGCTATCTCTAGGGGTTCGGGTACCTGCCATAATAACTCACCCAGAAAAATCACTCAATTCCACGCTATTACTTTACTTTAACTTTATTCTAATATGCTGGTGTAGTATATCGTTTGAAAGGTCTTACTTCTTAAATCCTATCGTTATTTCTAATGTTTCATGGAGCATACACAATGGTACGTAGTACTTTGTTGTGGAATGTTTGTATGATCTTAACTGTAGTTTACTTTGAGCAGCTCCAAAGCTTTATTTCTTCCAATAACCCAGTGCATTTTTAGGAATTTTAAATTTAGTTCTTGCCTTTTATTTTTAACATGTGCTTTCCACCTGAGCTTAGTGTCTAGCGTCATGCCGACTTACTTAGCGCTAAACGAATATCCTATTTGAAAAGTTTATATTTATTGATTTCGATTCGTTTAGTGTTATTCTTCATTTTTTATACAGCTACTCAACAAGTCTACTATGTTTGGTAGATCATTTGTTTATAGTAGGTATAATACAGGTCCCAGAACACTTGCTAGAGGAACTCCTGCCAATATTTTCTTTAGTTTTGAGTATTCCCCTTCCTGTCTCACCCGGATAGGTGAGGACATCAACGGTCGTTGATGTAAAACTCTAAATGTTCGGCAAACAGAACAGGTTTCATCAACCACTTGCATTTTAGGTCTTTTTAAACCTTTGGTGGCTTACCAAAGGGAATACTCCGTGTCAGGTTACTTAAGAAGCTATTTAGGATGGTTTTGTCTTCAGGGACTTTAGTTCTCTGTCAAGTCTGGAGCTCTTCTTGTTCCGCTAACCAACTCTCTCACTTCAACTGAATAGTATATACTTCTTTGTAATAATCCTTGTTGATCAGGGGTACTTTCCCAGGCTACTTTTTGTACACTTTCCAGTTATTCTTCTATCAGGTAAACCTAAACCCCGATGTAGCATTCCTAATCAGCCGCTTAGTTCCGTCGAGTAGTTGGTTCAGATGACTAGGAACAGGGCGGTAAAATTCCAGTAATCGATAGGATTCATTATTTCCGACAACTGGAATCTCTTAATCGCGTTTTCGATTGCTTCAGCTACTGCAACCGGTTAATTTCGAAAAATGCATTTCGCTCCTGGGTTCCTTGCTTTCCGTGAAACATAGACCTGACCTTTGACAAACTGCTTTTTGCCCTAGAAAGTGACAGCATGGTCCACCGTACACCCTTGCTTCTTCTGTGCATTACAGGCCTAACATAAAATTATGCAGCATTCTCCTTTCGATCGGTCCGTATTGCGGAAAGCGGGAATCTCAACACTTTTCGGCTTGGTCACGCGGACGCCATCTCAGCCAAAGTCAATACAAACGGACGGTTGATCCCTGTTATACATCTGAGCATGACGGAAGTACATCCAAATGATTTTCATCATGTATCCATCGCTCCGTTGACGAGTTCCCTCTCAACTTTTATGTTTGATCGCAACATAACCTTCGCATCGATGAATATCTTTAACTCCATTGGATGTCTTTTGTTTTGTTGACTTCATTTGAGACGATGTTTTTGATTTCAATGTTATCGATATTTCACATGACATTCGAAACTCAATTTTCCGCTTTGATTTTGTAAATGAGCACACCTAGGCATCTAAAGTGCTGGAGAGATTGGCTCAGGTCCCTCATTAATTGTTGACTCTACAGCTTGTTCGGGATGCAACTGTGCTAAATAGTCGACCATTGGTATAATATGGATGTCAACTTTGACTACGTCGAAATTTCGTAAAGTTAAGTAGCCATCCGGATTAATGAGGAAAGCATTGGAGCATCCGCTACTGCCATTTTGAAATTCAGGGCATTTATATCCCATAATATCGGTGAGAGAATGATAGCTCTAATCAAGTTCGCTGTCACCATAACAAAACACTGCACTCCTGCGTATCCGAAATCAAAGATGTTGTCTCGTCCTTGATCCCATGATGCCCGAATTATTCACGTTTTTTCACTCATCTGTATATAAGTACTACGTTTACTTTATTGGTTTGTGAGTATGTTGTTGCTGAGGCTCGGCAGTGACAACTCGAATCAAATCAGTTTGATCCAGTCTAGCGAAATAATTAACAGTCACATCGTTACACAGTGGGTTTACCGCTATGTAAAATAGCGAGAGGTGGTGAGAATATCCACTGTCTCGGTCACTACCTCAATTCCCTCGTCATCGCTTGTACGAGGTAACATAGCTGGTAGGTTATCGCTCACTTCAAACATGTCGTATGCGAACAAAACGATCTGGCCCTTGAAATCATACTAGCCAAATTGGCAACCATACTAACAAAATAATGCCACTGTTCCGAATACCTTAGGCCCATGTACATACCTGGAATATCTCCCAGCTCATGATTATACCAGTACTACTTGGAAGGAGTCTCAACCTTTGTCTTGTACTTCAGGTTGTTTATTGCAGCGGTGACACACATCCAAGGTACTCTTATTTGCAAGCTAAGTGGGTAAATATGTCTTAGAAGCCCTATCGCCAAAATATCTTGATCTCTTTCTTAAAATGTTGGCCTCCGCAAAACAGACCATATAAGCGTCGCGACGGAGTTGAAGGCTTTCGCTCTTGATTCCGTTCATCGCGTTTGCTCAATTGTAATGCGAGAAACGAGAGCCCCCTCTGTCTCGTTCGCCACGCTTACGATTTTCGGGATCACTCGAGATGTAGGCAAGAGCACGAACATCCTGTGCTTCATTCGTTCTTGCTGAAGCTTTTTGTCTTTAGTCAGGCGAGAGTTACGAGCATCTTCGGACTCCATCGCTCTTGCTCTAGCCTTTCGCTACCTTTTCCTTTCAAACAATAAAACAGCTGCACTTAGGACCGGCTCAATCACACTGAGTTGATGTCTCCTTCTACATCCTAAAATTCACAAAATTTAATATTTATGTGATTAAATAAAAAAATTAAATTGAAATATTTTAATTGATGTAATTCCTTATAGTGGAAATTCGAAAAATTGTTCAAAGTTGGAGCGTCTTTTATACACAACATCGTCCCCCTGTCCTCATCAGCTAGGACGAGCAACCACACAGAGGAAAAAGGGAAACAGTTCGTCCGTATTTAAGATGGATCCTTATCAAGTAAACGACATCATGGGCCACCGTAGATCCTGGCATCTTATGGATAGTGCGAGCCCGGCATACAATCATCGGCAGCATTCTCCTTTCACTAAGGAAAGTCGAATTCAATACGAAAAAGAGTCCTCTCTCAACGTTTATGTTGGACCGCAAACGAACCTTCGCTTCGACGAAAATCACAGTCTTCTTGGACATACCTCGTGTTTTGTTGACATCATCTGAGACGATGTTGTTGATGTCAATATTGTCGATTTTTCACGTGGCATCCGAATTTGATCTTGCGCTTTGATCTTGTAGATGTGCTCTAAAGTGTTTAACTACCTCATTGTTGTATTCATCTATCCGCTTTCTCAGCGGATAGATGCAGATAGTCTTATTCAAACTAAAGTCACCCGTCGCCTCGCTCAATCTCTTCGGCAACAACAAATCGAAGCTGCTACCATCTTGCCAGTTCATAGAGCTTTGCGGAAATCAGAAAACTATGTGTCTTCCTGTAAGCGCATATCCTCCGTCAGCTCTACTAGTCTGAGTTCTCTCCAGAGGTTGGTAGCTGGGAGAAATCGTAATAGTTGGTTGAACACGTGGGTGACAGCGTCTTCCTTCAATAAATACCGTTAAAACGAAAGACTCCAATCCCTACACATAAAAGGAAAAGTGACGAACCTGATTTTACACACAATCGAAAAGCAATTTATTCAAAATGGCGTCAAGTACTGCTCACAGCGTGCTATAAATGATTGAACATTGCTTTGTCATTGAGCACTAGGTTGTTCTGCAAGTTGGAGCACTCTAGCAAGTCAAGAAGTAGGTGAAAATTCGATTGCAAAATACCGCGGACAGACAAACAACAAATGTTTTTGAGATACTGGCCAGTAACTGAAATATTTTATTTGGCCGCAAACAGCCAAAAATTAATTAAGAGAATTCTAAACGTTGAAACTTGCCGAATATCACATTTAATTGCAAAGAAATGTACGAGTCTCACCCTCCATAGACTACATACATAGAATTACACTACAAACCTACCAAGCAAACATCACCATTATTGATTAAGAAATAGTCCAGATACCACAACTTCTCCTAAAACATATGTTAAAATCCAGATTCAATCCTAGAAATCAAACTTTTTCATCATTGGTTCCGAAATAACGAAGTTTGGTCCAGCTTAAACAGGTCCCACCAGGACTTTATCTGTAACCTAATTTCATCATAATTGCTTAAGAAAAGGTGGAGCTCTTTGTCCAGTATGGACCAATTCGAGGATTTGGTCGTAAACTCACTTTAGAATCTCCTACCATTATTTCATTATAATTGATTAAGAAATGGTCGAATTTCGCCTAGCATTTAAAGAAACAATAATTTCCTATACTGCGTACCTTGACCTCGATTTTATTCCGCTGAATGATAAAAAATGTCCGCTCCTTATAAAATAAAACAGAAATTCTCTTTTGTGATAGTGCTGTCTCTTGTGACGAGCAGTCTTATTTTCCGTTAAAAAAAATTCTCGCTTACCAAATTGAACTACTCTGCCGTTTAGAAGATGCCTTACATCTGGAAACTTGGACAAATGGTTTTCATTTCATTTCTAACCATTTCAATAACGTAGATCTCTCAAGCCCGATGTTAAAAGTATTTCCGCTCTTAATGTTCGGTAGCACAGTAATTGAGTACGACTTGACGGAGCAAAAAAATATTTCACCTAGCAATACAAGGAAAGAAGCCAGTGATATTTTTCTAGGATAACACAGTTTCACTTTTTACCAAAAGCCCTACAGATCTAAATACAAACCAATTATAACGATTTTGTCAAATTGATAAAATGTATTAATGAGCTTTAGTTAAAAATTGGGGGCAAACTCCAAATCCTATGGAAATTTACAATCCAATTGGTGCGTTTCGTTTTCGTGTACAGATAAGATTTCGATACACAAATCCCTAGTAAATACTAGCCGTACAGTATTTATGCATAAACGTCTTACATTGGGAAAAAAGCATAACTCGCAAGCATTTTTCCTCCTTTTATCAATATTCTATGATTATTATTTCTATTATTCAGCAAATCGGGGCCCCCCAAAACTTAGATAACTTAAATTTCATATTTTTCCAAACCAATAAAAGAGAAAAACACTTGAAATTTTCCATTCAATTTTCAAAAAAAAAAATCGTCATAATTTGACTACCATTCATACACACACATACTCATACTTATAAAAAATTATACTGAAGGGTGCTAATGGATCCATATATTTTGAATCGTCTTTGTATTCTGGAAAATCTACATAAATATGACTCATTGTGGAACAACAACAACAACAACAAATCATTCTCAAATCAATGGAAAATAATTTTTTTTCGAGATAAACGATTGAAAAGATGAGTGGGAGACATTTTTGTATACAGAAAGATACTTCAATTTTCTATTTTTGGGGAAAATCTCTTGAAAAATCATTTTTTAATAGAATTTATTTTCTTTATCTAATAATTTCAGAGATGTACACAGATTAGAATCGAGCCTAATTTAATTAAAAAAAATTGTAACGTTGCGACACCACGATATGTCGCCCGAAACCGTAACGCTTTAGTTCCGAATTATACACACGTTGTTAATTTTGTGATATGCGGAGAGTACCAAACTGTGTAAACGACGAGCAGGAATGTTAATCCACGAAATTAATTCATTGGAGTGAACTATTTTTTGTTGAGGGACTCACTACTATCTAGTGATGGTGGTTCGACTATTAAATCTATATATTGGTTGGGGATGAAAACCAAATGAAAATGTAATAAATGGCTTAAGCAGATTAATCTTAGATATAAAAAACAAAACTTTTTTTTATTTCATCTTTCAAAACACTGCGATAATATGAATTTGATGATGAATTGATATATGTATAGGAGTAAAAAAGGGATTTTCATTTTTATTTTTCTTCATTTCCCAAATTTAAACTTATATATGTACATGTACAAGATATGTGAATTGAATAACATATAATGTGTAGATAGATAATAAAAGTACACAAAAAAAAATATTGGGTTTAAGTAATGATAAGACGAAGTGAATCATTTAATTAGAAAATGAATGAATAGACACAAGAGATAAAAGAGAAATTCGTGAGATATTTTGATAGGCAAGGATTATAGGAGATTATGTACGTTTTAATAATATAAATGTATGATTGGTTTTTGATTTTGCCCTTCGGTTCTGGAAATTTGGTTGTCTTTATGTACGATCAAAATAAGAGTATTTTGTATATGTAATTGCCTTGCTCCTCCTAACCATTCTATACGCTGCCTGTCTAAAGTTAAAAGGATTTTTGTAACCATAAATAATAAAGAAAAGGGTGAAAAGTGAAATGTATTAAAGGTTTAATGTCATTCGCTTCCAAAACAGCTTGATATTATTAGTTTTGAATGATAACCGATTTTAATCAGGCGTCGGAGTTACCAGAAAATCCCGATATGTTGATTAACATCATTAGTTTGATGAACATTGTCAGGATGAGGAATATTGAATTGATATGCACTATATGTGTAATGAGAATCTTCGTCGGTTTTGAAACGCATCAGAACTCTATTTTAGATTAAGGGAATTGTCTGCTGTAGCGCACTGGATTGTATTCTATACACGGAAACAAAATTGCTCTCCAAAAATAAAAAGTGAGAAAAGAGAGCGAAAGCGTATAACTGCCTCGTACTCGTTCATATTGTGTATCTTTGACCCATCCAGTCCCTGGAGCACCGAGCGTCACTCGGGTTAGTTGAATTGGAAGTTTAAGTATAAACATTTTAAAATTTGTACGTTAATTTTTTAATTGTAATACCATGAAAAATATAGACTACATTAAACATTATACAAAGTCATAGCTAATAGCTGCTTTTTTGTAAAAAAAAACAATCTGCTCTAATTCTCGAAAGCTTTTTCCAAATTTATCAAATTCAAGATTAAAAATTGATTTTTTTTAATTAAATAGCTTAGATCAAATAGACTTCTAAGTATATTAAAAAAATTGTAAAAAGCTACCGCGAACCAAACCGGAGTCGTTATTTCCTTTCGATATTTTATAGTAACAATCGAGTTCCAAACTATTCGTTTGAGAAAGGTCTTCGTTCCATGAGGCATGTCCAATATTTATATTAGATTCTCATTTTCATCATTAATCTGAGTGGCATCCCCTTCGATTGAGAAATGGAATAGATTTATTATGGAGCAAGACGCAACATAATAGCTAAACCGGAGTACCTCTCAACAAATTTCCCAAATCATGATCCGTTGAAGTAGTTTCCTGACACAGGAATATATCATTTCTCAAATTGTTTATCAAAAACGGTTTGAGCCGTTTTTTTTAAACAGGGATCCGGATCCTAAACAAATTTCTCGAACTTTGGCCACTATGGCCGATTCCAGAAAACTCAGAGATGTTACCAAGTGTGGGCACATATTTTCTGAAAGTGAATGAATCGTCCTGTTAAAAACAGTTAACCACATCAAAATAAAAAGATTTGGGATTGCTTCACGACAATTTTTAAATCAGTAAATTTAATGAATATTCGAATATTCGTCAAAATACTAACTACACACACACACCAACATACAAACTGAACTTTATGAATGATTGCGATCAACAAGGGGAAAATATGGGTTTTTGGAAAAGCAAACTTTGCCAATGATGTCAATTCTGTTTTTCTTGTAAGATTCTGGTCATTCTCAACCTAGTTGGTGTGTGCAGAAAGTTAAGCAGTAAATCTTAAAATATTTTAAGACAGCTCTGATGAACTTGTATAGATTTAAACATTTCATATTTTAAATAAAATTACCAATTTTCATAAAAGTTTATCAAAAATTGTCTAGTTTTTATTTTGACAAAATAAAATTCGCTAAACCTAAATCTGCAGCTCCTTTGCACACTGCTTTGCGCATATTTGCAGCATCTCACAACATCTGTCAACCAGATACAACTTCAAGCAACATGGTGGAACATCAGAATTCCTAAACGATTACATTTCCTTACATTCGAAAACTTTGTCTCGCCAAATTTTATCAAAATCGTTCAAGCCAAATTAAATGTTAAAAGATGGCCACAAACCAACATGACGCAACATAGTGGAACATTACAAAACACCTCTCAACAAGATGCAATATCGAGCAAAATCTCGCAACAATTTGACTCGGAGCAATTTGACGCAACATGATGCAATATCCCACAACATAGTGCAACATGGTGCAACATCACGCAACATGGCACTCGTAAACCCCGCTCGCCAATATTGATCAAATCATTCAACCCAGTTTTTTATTAAAAAAAAGGAACCCGGTCTCCACCAAAGGACCCCCTAGTCGAATTTTTCCAAAATTATGACTCATCACAATCCATTCCTGTTATTAGCAAACCCTTATCACCGCAGTGTTTATCAAAATTGATCGAGCCGAAAGAAATTAATATAAAGATTCTGGCCCCACCGAAGCAACCCCTCTTAAAAATTCTCCGAAATTAGCGCCCTCGCTCACCAATTTTTAACAAAATCATGAGAGTCAAAAAAAAACGAGACCCGGGCCCCACCGGAAGACCTTCTAAACGAATTTTTCTGAAACCAGAACCCTTCGCAATCGAATGGTACTCAAAAAGCCCCTTTCAACAATATTCATCATAATCGTTTGGGCTGAAAAAAAATATAATAAGGAACCAGGGCCCCATCGCAATCATTTTCTGGTACTCGAAAACCCCCTTTTAGCAATTTTCAAGGAAATCGTTCGATAATAGTTGCTTCTGTTCACGAGAAATCCTCCTCCTTTCTATATCCCTCCAGAAAAGGATTGAAGGTTTACAATTTCTTCACAAATTATTAAGTAAATTATGGAGTGACCGAGATATCCGTTACGGCCTGATACTATTTTATATGATATCATAAGATTTGATACAATTCGATACAATTCCCTGCGATTTGATGCTATTATATTCGTATGCTTTGTCGCAATTTGATACGATTTGATAGGATTCGATGAACTTGAATACGAATTGGTATGATCCAATTCGATTTGATACGATTTGGTACGCTTCGATTCAAACTGATACGATTTGATGTATGCGATTTGATATAATTTCATATCATTTGATTTGATACTTACGATTTAATATGATTTAATCCGATTCCATACAATTTGGCACAATTGAGTATTATTCGATAAGATTTGACACGATTCGATTCAATTCCATTTAATATGATTTAATTTGATACGATTCAAAATGGTTTAATGTGATTTGACACGATTCGATACATTTTGGTAGGATTCGATACGTTTCAATAGGAATTGATATGGTTTCATACGAGTCGCTTGATTTGATACGATTTTAGATGACATATTATTTGATACGCCTCGAAATATAGGATTTGTTATAATTTTATAAAAATAGATAAAAATAGATTTGATACAATTCGATACGTTTCAATATGACTCAATGCGATTTGATGTGACTTCCATACGATACAATTTGATGTAATTTGTTGCAATTCTGTAGAATTTTGTATCATAATCACAAAATAGTCTCATTTGATACGATTTGGTGTGATACGTTTGGTGTGATACGTTTGATACGTTTTATATGATTTGATGCGACTCGATTATGGGATATTATTTATTTTTAAGACGCTTCTGATTGGATTAAGAAAATTCCCTTTTTTATAATCAAAATTGAAATTTTGATAAATGATCCCACTTAAAATAGAAGCAATTTACCGCACGTGCTTGATTGTATATGCGCTTTGATATGGTTTATAAAGCTTTGATATAATTTGATTCTATAGGACACGTTTCAATACTATCTAATATGGTTTGGTCCTATTTAAAACGATGAGATACGATTTTATACGATTTGATATGACTTGAAATGATTTGAGGCGATTCGGTAGGGTTTGATATGATTGGATACGATTCAATATGACGATTTGATACGGGTTGAAACGAGTTGATACGATTCGATTAGATTTGATACGATTTCATGCGATTCGATATGTTTTGGTACCAATCGATCCGTTAATTCAATACGATATTTGAACTCGATATAATTTGATACAATTCAATTCGAGTTGATACAATTTGGTCCGATTGAAACCATTTAGAAAGAAATACGATTTGAGATGATTTGATAAAATTCGAATTTGACACTATTCATTAAGAGTAATGAATTAATGGATAGTAACAGTATTAATGACTTATGTGGTTCTACTGGTTCCAGCCCAGCTTAGGTATATTAAAATATCTCATGAGAGTCGTCGCTTTACATTTTGATCCAGCCAATTTGGTGTTATTTAGCTTAACGGTATTTCCTTATATCTCAAATTGGACCTGAATGGTCTGTGTCACAAATTCATTTGACGACATTGCTTCAGCACCGCCGATTTTACGTGATGGAAAACTTCAAATTGCCTTATTTAATGAACGAACGAATAATTTGGGGCGAAATCAGAAGCCGATCATAATTTATGAAAATTAAAGACCGCATATAAGTAGGTAATATGAATAACCTGTTTAGTAACAATAATTTTTAACAACAGGAAAATAAATTAATTTTCCATTTTCGACAAAATAGTTAGTTGCGTGATACAATTTATAGGCGAATCATAAATTTTGGTAGCAAGGTATGCGCGTATACAGTTGTTCTTTACCGACAAGAATACAAGAAAATATGAAAAATGAACAAAATACACGAAAGTTGTAAATTTTAAGTTCAATTATCCTTAAACATATGTCAACATAATTTTATATTATGTACATTCATACTTCAAATTCAAATAGGCGGTAACACACTTAGAAAATGTTACACAAAAGAATTTTACGTCTTTATTTACTTTAAATGAGTCGTTCGTAAAGAATTTTTGCCGTCTGTACGTATCGTACTTGTACGCACTTGTCCCAAATTTGTCTAAATCCGAACTGATTTGTATATTACCTTTACTAAACAATAAAACATTTTAAGGAATTTTCTTTAATTTTTCAATTAAATTTATTTAATGACCACCAGTATTCAAAGGAATTTTATAGTATACAGGGTGTCTGGGTTTGGGGTGCAAAATTGCGACGAAGTGATTCCTTAGTTCATTCTGGGTAAAAAATCGTACAGGATAAGGTTTTTACTATTCTTTGGGTAACAGGGTGCTGAAAAAATTTCGTGCCATAATATTTGACGCAGAGCAACTAACTTAGGCATCTTTAACTGGTAATTGCTTAGACCACCACACTTATCTTTTAAACACAGTTTAATTTTAAGATGTAAATAAGGATATGAAATTCTCAACGAGAAAATAATTTTTTTTTATGGGAAAATATTATAGTAAAATTTTGACATTTTGATTCAATATAACCTACAAAAATTCATCAAAAATTATTTACTACGTCGATATCATTTGTTTCTATATCAATTTACGTTTGTTCGTGATTCATTAATCAAAATGAAATAAAAATATTTTACAAAGCCCCATTCCGCCATTTCTCCACATTGTTGGTTCACTATTTTCCCAACCATAAAATGTTCATGAAACATTTCTCGCCATATACAATGTTTGTGTAGCTGCATTTTAGTACAAGCATATTGCCATAAAAAATAATTCGGTTATTATTTTTTTAAATTTTTATGGCAACGCACCACACCTAGTGAATTACGCAGATAGGGTCTCAGGTATTTTTTATATGTTCAGCCGAAATTAAATCTGTGAATTTTGAAATTTCGAACGACATTATATTGTCGTCGAAATTCATATTCGTAGTTTACCGGTTGCATTACTTCTCAAACCGCTATGAAATTATGTTTATGCTAGACCAATTATTCATAGGGCCACTAGGAGTGGTATATATCTTGCGTATGAAAAATTTTGACTATTTGGCTAAGGTTCTACTTCGGAGCCAGTAAATCCTCGTCAATTATACTCGTTGGACCAGTTGCATACGGTAGATTGTCAGGGAATTCCATCCGTCTAATAAAAAATTCCTCAGTTTCAGATATATAAAATCATCGCGACTGTTTGATACTGATCGAGGTTGAAGCGGTTAAGAATTTAAAATCATCAGCAAATTAAATTTAGCGACAAGAGCAATTTGTTAAATTAGCCGATAAAATTAGTGCCATTTTCAGTAAATATACACTAATAATGATCTCGAGTGCCAAAGTGCTTAAACTATTATAACACATGAAACACATAAAAAGAAAGAGATACATCTTTGGTGGTAGTTTACCTGACTAGGACAGCACAGAAAAAACGGGTCTACAAAATCTACAATATCCCGACTAAACAAAAAGAAGGCGAAGCTCCGTAACTCATTCTGGCGGTAAATTCAATTGTTAAGTCGTTAGAAGGCTTGGATAGTGAACGAAGCGATGGCAGTTTCAAAATAAAATCATTTCTTCGAAAACATTCCTTTTAAATCATTTCAACAGTGTGAGGAGGTCTATCTAATTCAGTCAGGATATTCTGAGCCTTGGTTAATACGTTGGTGCTTGTTGTAATTTTTTCAATTCGAAGAATTCTTCAGGCACAGAAAATCATTCACGTAGAGTTGGCTACAATTCGGCCTTTCCTAGCAGAAATGGAGGATCATGAATCCAAATATCAGACTGAATGAGCTTACCGGTAGGCATTTACTTGACTAGGTCAGCTGTGCTAGATTGTTGGTACATGCGACTACTTCTTCGGTTCAGTGGAATGTGATTGTTGAATAGGATTAATAGAAGGTTCGATCAAACGTAAAGTTCAAAGTTTTATGAATCCTTTGTGTTAACTGTGCCGGCACCCTGCAGAAGACGGAAACTCGGTTATCAAGTGTTAAACATGATCTACAACCCTAGATGTTAAGTGGTTTTTTGAAGTGGGATTATGTCGTTCGACTGTGAACATGTTGAGTGCAACGTGTCTCGCGGCGATTGCCGATTCGTTTCTAAATATTGCGGTAGCGATGGGTTTTGGTTCCAATCCATGTTCAATTATCTCAACGATTGGAACCATTTTTACAAAATGATTTATTTTGCCACTAGTCCGAGTTGAACGGAAATATAAGCGATCTGATTTGAATTTACACTAATGTGGCCAAAGTAAATAAACTTATCAGTAGACAGATGCCATAACGTATTCCAAGTATAATGTTTCACTCAATCGCTCCCTTTAAGGTAGACAAATGATTCGGTGAATTCTAATAGAATGTCTGCGGTACGTTGAAATATCGCTTTCTTAACGCCATGTAACCCGACCAAAATTTCGCGTAAACATCCCTCTCGATAGCATCGTTAAATAGCCTGTTGTGTGATTGATGGATTTCGATTTGTGATTGATTTGATTGAAGACACGCCAATATTGATAGCTCAAGTCTAGTTTTCCGCATACGGATACACATTTCTGAAAAGATACACGACTATCATTTTCTCCTTTCCAAATGACGTGAACAGAGATGAAATAGTTTTATTGGATTATTTCTGAATCGACACTTGGGCCCTTTCAACGCTCTTGGCTGGCCCAGTTGGTCCATATTATTATTCATTCGAATCCCCATAAAAAATCGCGAACTAGTTCTGGAATAAAACCTCTTCTTACTATATCAAAAGGAGTTTTCTTTGACAATTTTAAAAACGGTTCCGAAGCACTATTTCCATCATTTCAGCCCACAGAATCGAGAATCTTATGGAGATTTCGAAAGCTAAATTCCGCTTAGGAAAAATACTACTTGACGGTAGTTTAATTATATATGAAGAAACGTCTCGTATAGAGTTCTACTAAACGCCTGTAGTCTTGATAAAGTGAGTATTAGCTTCAAATGTTAACATAGCCGGTTTATTCAGAAATCAATGAAACAAAAATTCAAAATAATTGATTTCCATTTCCGAAGCAAAAATCCAGCTAGAATGTTTTAGTCTAGCTCCTCAAATAGTTTAGCTGAACTATTAAGATGTTCAAACCCAAAAAGTAAATCGTTAACAAATAAGTTACGTCTAATTATAGAAGCTGTCTGTGGATGGTTTTGCTGTTATCTTCTCCAATTTTCTGGAGAGTCCAGGCAGCTCAAAAGTATTCACATGATGTCCCAAATGATACAGTTTTAAGTCGGTATGTCCTTATTTCATCGGTAGCCATCTCGTAAAGTGGGCCTCTTACATGCAATATGAATTGCAAGATCCATCGATTCTATCCGAAGTTTAGTGGTTGCACTGCCGGATTTCAGTGAGATATGCTTCTTCTTGAAAATTACATATGCCGCTATTAGTGGAATTTGTCGTATGGTGTGATATGAGAAGTCGCACGATGTACCGTACAACCTCGTCCTGTTTAACTGATTTGATAAAACGGGATTCATACATGCAAAGAAAAGTGCCGCTTATTGCTGATTCGATAGTTTAATAGACAACCATATTGTTCTACAGAGTAATTCACCCGAAAACAGTTGTAGCATGCAAGTCAGTGTCCCAATGTGATCGAAAATTACTCAGATTCTGGTACATACGAGTAGTGTGTAACAAAACAATTATATGACAGCACATACACATATACTCTTTGTAACTATCATAGAGATAATCAAGGTTCTACTGTAAAATTAGTCACTTTGAAATTCACTCATAACTTAAAAACTATTACTCATAAATTTCTCAAATAAACGTTTTCTTATCGCAAATTCGTGTACTTACTATCAATTTACCTTATTATTAACCCTGTGTTTGATAAACTAATTAATCTGCGATAAGAAAACGTTTATTTGAGAAATTTATGAGTAATAGTTTTTAAGTTATGAGTGAAATTCAAAGTGATTAATTTTACAGAAGAACCTCGATTATCTCTATAACGGATACATATTGGATATGCGGTAACATATAATTTTTTGTTCAGAGTTAGAGTGATCCCCATCACCTCCCAGAACTTCTTGTACTTCTTAAGGGTCACCCTGTATAGACATAAGGCAATACACTACATGACGAAATTATGATTTAAATACAGTATAATTTTAAGATCTGGTTGAGAAGAAGAATTTAGATAATCACTTAAAGTTTAATTTAAGTCTAAGCAATTACCAGTTAAACATGTCAAAGCTGGTTGATTTTGAAATCTAATTTTTTCAAATTCAGGAACAGAATGAACTAAATAAATCATACCGTAACGGTTGCATCCCAAACCCGAACACCCTGTATACAGGTACTCTTTGAAACTCATTACGAAAGGTTAACATCATAGGGAAGTCAACAACATTACAGATCAACATATCATGGTACTGCGGTTGATTTTATTTTCCGCAAAGCATAAAACATTTAGCATCACACGACAAACTTTTAACTTTTTTTTTGTTTTGATACCAACAATCCTGAAACTCAAACTGACAGAAAGTTTAATCATTGTTACTCGTTGTACGTACATATTTATCGTTAAGTCTGTCTTTTGACACATTAAAAAAATGTACAACAAAATGCCATGACGATAAACGGATGATGAAAATGACTCATATTTCATAATTTTCCTATTCACATAATTATATTTACATTTTCCTCCCCATACATACACTTAACAGAATTCTTTGCCAAAAAATACGGAAACCAAACAAACCCGCAAAAAATATAAATAAAAGCGAGAGACTTTTTATATTTTACTTCCACTTGTCGTCTTTAATTTCCTTCCTCGTGATTTCAGTGCTGAAACTTAAGATGTGACAAAGAAAATTTCCACAGAAAGAATTTTCTGTTTTTCCAAACTATAATCAAACAAAGTTTTTTTTTTGTTTAAAATCAAATCAATTTTCTTCTTATGTGTTTTATACATTGTTATCAGTTTGGTGGAAATGTTTCAAATTTACATTTTGACATTGCACATACGAGCACATACAAAACTTATACATTTACCAAAAATAAAAAGATTTCCATCTCATCATAATCATTTTCATTTGTTTTTTTTTGTGTTAAAATGTTTGTTGTTTAAATGTATGTGTGATTCAATATATTTGCTATGTATCTGGTTTTTGATTTAAATCAAATATCATTATTTTGGGTGTACGTACATAAACCACATAAACAAAAAAAAACACAAAATTGATGATAAATGAAATGAAAAACCGTACGAAAAAATAAAGAAAATTCAATATGTCTGGGAATGGGGGTGGGTGGTTACACGTCGAGCGTAATGAAAACTGTAATTTAATCTGTACGAAAAGTGATTGATAAATTTTGTTAGTAGAGCTCTGTACGAAATTAATTGGAATATAAATTAATGTAATTACATAATAAACAGTTGTTTTGTATACTGGGGAGGCAGGGGTGGCTGGGTGCCGAAATGAATATCACCAGTCAAATTGACGAGAACAACGACGGAAATGTCTACTGTTTAAATATTTTATCTCCGTTTCAGCAGAATTTGGTTATTACAACAGAGATGTATGTCAACAAATGGAAAATGTTTAATATTGACAGACATTTTGTTTTCATTTTATTTTCATTCGAAACCACCACCCCATGTCGTACCATTGTAATGAAAATCTAGGTACCACGTGGAAATCATAGGACAAAGTGAAAATTGAACAATTTCTATTCCAAGATTTGTGGGTGCTTGAAGAGCATAAAATAGCGGGCAGACTTGGAGTTGCTCATTCCGAATTTTTTTAACTTTCAACTCGGCGAGCGAATTATTACTCAAAATAGTTCTCGGCGTCTTTCTCTTCAAAATAGTTGTTTGCGAAAGTGACCTCTACGTTCGATGAAAATATTTGTCCTTCGAGTGCAACTTTTATCTTAGGGAACAAAAAAAACGTCGCTTGGGGCTAGATCTAGTGAGTAGGGAGTTGGTCAAGCAGTTCAAACCGCAATTTGTGGATTTCGCCATGGCAACCGGCGAGACGGCGCATTGTCTTGGTAGAGCAGGATTTTTTTTCTGCAAATGTAGGCGTTTTTCCGAAATTTCCGCCTTCAGCTTGTGAAGTAGATTCCCCTTTGGCAATTCACTGTTTTAACTGTAATTTTGATTCTGGATTGTAATGGTGTATTCAAATTTCATCAACAGTAATTAACCGGCGCCAAAACTCTGATTTATTGCGCCTAAACTGCGCCAACAGAGCTTTGGAAGTTTCTCTATCTTTAATTCGATGGTTTTCTAGCACTATTTGGTAAAGTTGAGCGATGTTATCGGTAGTGGTTGCAGTTTTTTTGGACATCCCGAACGCTTACCGTCATCTAGACTGGTACAGCTACGTTTAAACTCAGCCGACTAACTCGTCTTTGATTGCCATAGGCGTACGATCGATACTCGATATTTTCCATTTTCACAAAAACACTCACATCGGCTCACTCAAACGATTGTTAAACAACAACTACGCATCCAAAATGGCTGATATTTCGGTGAGTACTTTTCAACGCATGCGCAAACTCACTACCCCACTTTCGTTGACGAGTGCTGCCATCTACATGGTGAGGTTGGAAACTTTTCAAACAACCGTCGTATCTGATGAATTTATTTTTATATATCTTGCCCTATATTTCATTTTAGTACATGAATAGTTTTAGTACTAATTTTTTATTGTAGGAATCACCATGTTTAACGAAATAAGTCATTTCGGGTACTTGTTCAGTTGACGACACTGGGAATAGGCCAAAAGTAAATATTGACTTTACCATATTGATCTTGAAGTCCGAAGATTCGACTTAGATTTATGAGATTTTTCACAAATCTCTCTCTCTTAGATCAAAATATTAGATTAAATGGAAATTGGACCTAAAATATAATTTAGGCTTAATTTGCAAATTTTTATGAGTTGCATTTCGGAATTAAGTCTATCTTTTCTAGGCCCGATTTCGTGGAGCCAGTGGTGTGAGATACCTAATGAAACGCTTATAAGGTTCTGAATTTATTGTGTTCATTATGCTTCTTGTCGACTCCTGATGGTTAAAATCTTTTATAAATTACACTAATCAAGAACGAATCGTGCTCTTCCTACGGTTCCGACTCATCTCTGATGATTGTAATTGACATCGTATTGTTCCCACTAAATTTATTAGGATTCCTACTGTAAGACCTACCTACTGTGCACAACAGTTAAAATGCCTTGTGTTCGTTTTGCAAGCGCCAGATTGGCCGGGTTGGTAAAAAATTTGTTCCGGTTTACTTCAAATGGCTTCGCCCGGCGTTGGTTTTGATCCGGCTGAAAGTCTAGATAGTGCACAAGGGCTTTTGTACAATAATGCATATGCTTGAGTTCGTTCATTCGAAACATTCGTTCCCGCTGGTCTTAGCTGGTTTCAGACGGCTTCTGACTCTATATGAGGCTATGAAGAAAGCAGTCCGAAAATATGTTAATAGGTTTCCTTCTCACACTCGTTGTTGATCTTCCAAAATTTTGTTATTTACAACAATATTACGTTTTCTAATTTTTCCGCTTACTTCGAGCTGTTGTAGCAACCTTCTCTGTTTCTCCCTTGCACAGTTGACCTCCTTCCTACTCGACCCTGCACAATTTGCCTCTAGTTTCGGTGTTATCGGAAACGTAGATGTCATTAATGTCGTCGAACTAGCGTTCTTCTTCTGCGAACCTAAAGTGGCTGGTTGTCGCTGAAATAGTTTATTTACCATTCTGTCATGCGAAACCTATTTTAAGTGAGTACGAGTTTGCATGACCGAGGTAGAAGCACAATAACCTTGATTGAGAGGAAAGAACGCTGTAATACGAATTTTTATTTTGCCATGAAAGGGTGATGATGATTGAGTGACAACATTTTTGGAGACAATTAAAATTACGATCAACAGTCACTAGGCTGTTCCAGGAATGGTTCTTCATCAAAAAGGCTACTTAAAACTAACGTTTTAGTTTTGGTGGCTTTCAAACCCTATCGACCAAGAATGTACTCCCCCTTCTGTATTTAGCAGGGCTATGCCACTGAACCTAGATTATGACGACTATGTTTTACAGTTAAGTTGCGAGAGTTAGGTCACAGTTTTTGAGCATACCTGCGTGAATTCGGTCTAAACCGAGTTCTTTGCCAACAACGTTTTTTTTTTTTGTGGATAGATGGTTTAAAAGTTTTAAGGCATCCCGTTCTATGTAAATCTCGTTTAAATAGCGAGACGCCAGCTAAATTGGAAGCGTCCGCTTTGGCCGTTCATTATGTAAAGACCACTTTGGAGCTGGTCCTTCATCGTGTAACATAGAAAAAATTTACCACAGATTTAAGAGTTATTTATGATTTCTCTATTCAGTGGGGCAAGGATTAATAGACATTTTAAATTTTTATTCTTAAATCTAAAAACCATAACGCTTAGTTATAATAGCAGAACCACGTAAAAACCGAAAACGTTTTCTCAATACGAGCGCATAATATAGTAAAATTTTACTCCTTAACGTACTCGTAAAAATCACTCCAATTTCTCCAGTACAAACGTCAATGCATTTCAAATTTGCAAAAACATAAATATTTCGATATTGGAGATACAGACATGCGTAATTAGATTTTTGATCAACCTCTTGGCATGGCAGTCTAATTTCGACAGTTCAAACGAATGCAGATCAAAAATCGAACTACAGCTAGAACAGCAGGGGCCTCAAAGAATAAAACGCTGATATGGAAGTCACCGTAAAAAGTAGTATGATTGACTATATGAAATTTCAAGGGCACGTCTCGGATTTGTGAATCTCCAATTTCTCCTGTTCCGAAATTATTACAATTGAATTCCACACCAGATTCATTTGCAATGGTGTAGCTTTTAAGCTCTAGCAAAGTTAAATTATTCTTTAACCCTTATTAGAAACTTAAGCATTAATTGTACTTGTTTCGAAAATTACAGATATGCACATTACATTCAGCTAACCAATTTTCTTTAATCCTTTACAAGGCCAGTCTCCAGTGTTGTCGTCCTTCTCCAATCCGTTTGATTTGCAACCAGACTCTTTTTGAATATGATTCAATTTCTACTGAACAGACGCGCTGGTTAAAGATGTTATGTTTGATGTGTCTTGATATTATTTACGAGGGCCAAATTGGGTCGGGTTTGTTGATGCTTGATGTTATATCGGCCATATACAATGGCGGAAAATAAAAATTAAATTAAACGTTAATTTAGTTTAATTAAATAAAATAAATCGGGCGTTATAAGATTTTATCCTACAAATGTTTTTTCCACGTTATGACTTTGCTGCGGTTCGCCCTAGTTGTTTCTGTGACTAACATCCTTTCCTAATCAACCTTGTCTGTTAAGGATGCAGGCAGGGCCTGGGCCCGCATGATGTTGAAATATTATTCGCATTCAGATATATTTTGTTATTTGATTGTTGATATTTCAGGATTATGGTAACATACCTAGGATCGCCGTTATGGCTGACCTGTACGTCTCTATCATATCATATCATATCACAAATGTTTTTTTCAAGTTAAATCAGCAACGGTTAAAACTTTGCGAAAATATCCCTACTAGAACTCGTTTTATATTCTTTTATGTTGTAAAATAAAATATGATACCTGTACTATATTGCCGAAGTCTGAGAAAGTGGTTTTTCAAATGTTCTTTGAGTGTCTGGGTCCCTACAGCCCAGACGGATTTACTGATCAGGATGAAACTTCATACTTATACTTTTTCCAAAATTTTAGAGATACCAATGAGCTTTTTTGCAAAGTATATAGCATTTATGAAAAAATGATTAAAAACAAATCCATTGTAAACGGCACAGTGTTTAAAGCTTTGGCGTTTGGATCGGGGGTACCGGGTTCGAATCTCGTTATAGGGGCAGGATGCAAAAGGAAATTGTCATCAACAGGTTACGATTTGTGATTAAAAGGAATACAACTACGACCCCCTATAGGCGCGCAAAACTCATGGGCCGACCGGTCTTCCATGTCCAGTACTATAGGCTGGCATGGAGCAATGCAATACGCATATGGTAACTTAAATCGATCCTATGTTTTCGATTTGGCAGTAATTGTGTAAAGTAAGACGGGAAAATGAATTACGAGAGAGCAGGGAGCGCTTTGGCTCCAGAAAAGATAGCATAGATTAAAACAAAAAAAATTCAAACAAATTAGTGTGATCTGAACTAAATTTTTTTTAACTAACTAACGTTTTAAATGTTACAGGAAATCACGAGCTATGATAAAAAAAAATTATTTCGCCCAAATTCGGGATCTCTACAGTCTAGCCGGATTACTATTCGGATTGAAACTTTATACTTAAGCTTTTCCAAAAATTGAGAGGTCCTTGCGAAATGTGGTGGAAATCTGGAAATGGCAGCTTTTCCGTAGGAGTTTTTTCAATTGTTTGCCATGAAGTTGAAAAGATTCAAATAAATTTAAAGATTAAACTTTCAACAAGGGTTGATGTTGTTCGTTTTCTGAAAGTTAAGAGGATGTAATGATTTTTGATTATACAAAACGGCTTTTATCAAAAATCTAGTATATTTAATATCTTGCTTTAGAAATAAAGACGGATGTTGGTCACGATACAGTCATCCCTCCATTTTATCAAAGATTATTTTGAAACATTTTGCACTCAAGTTTGAGTGAAATGATTATAAATACTTCTGAGAATATTTTGAAATTAAATTTTAGTTTTCTTATTGGAAAATATGTAAATGTGTTCTAAATAGTTTGTAATTTGAATTAAACGGTTTGTTGTCTTTGATTTTGACAAAAAATTCAATTAGATTGAAATTCCAATTTGATTTGTATAGAAATCGTATAAGGCCCTGTCCAAAAAAATTAGAATACATACATTAATATGTGTAAAGTGCTGTTAAATTTCCCAAAAATTAACAAATGCATAAAAAACAGGTGTTTGAATTTACTAAAATAACGAACAACTCCGTTTACGCTGCCAAAAGGTTTTTCGACTTGAATTCCAACCCCATATCAATATTGCAGTTAAAAGGGCAACCTTTTAAAAAAAAGTCTCCCTCCCCAATCAGAACCATGTCACGTCACCATAGTAAAAATATTCATAATTCATATTTTAAAGCATAAAAAATTTATTTTTTATCACATCACAACATTTATATCCTTTTTATTCGTTTTTTTTTGGAATTATTATTTATTTACCACCTCATCCACCCGGCATCCCCTTTATACATAAACATATCTACTTCTCAATAGACATATACAACAATAACACCGAAGTAAATAATTGATAAGAGCACTTTTGTCACATACATACATACACATCTTGCATCTCCTTTATATATACATAAGTTATCGTTATTATATAACTTCATTTTTATATCAAAAAAAAATTTAAATCCAATTTTCATAAAAGAAAATTCCTTTTCATCTTTCCAAATAACAACAACAACAATAATAACACCACCAAAACTCTCGGAAAATATGATAAAATCTAATTTTACTTTTTTCGGTTGTGTTTGGTTATGGATGTGCGGAGCAAGCACATCGAGCGCTATATAACGACTTGACTAATAAAATTTTATCATTCATTTAAGATAAATCAACATAAATTTACCTTTCTACTCATATTTTATGCTCGAAAATATTTAGACTAGATATCTGTATATATGTGTGTGTGTGATGTATGTATGAATGGGAATAATTCATTTTTCCTGGAGAAAATGTCGAAAGTGTTTTTCTTCATCATTTTTATTGTGGAAATTTAAATAGATAAATCTATAAATGTAAATGTTAAAATTTTTTTGAGTGTTTTTGGTGTGGGTTGCGCGGGTTGGAAATTTTTCGTGAAATTCCGTGCTGATCGACAGGCAGCTGAACAAGATTTTTCTTTGTTTGTATACATTCGAAATATAAAAACTCGTCACGGTACTCGGCGGTGTTTATGGTAATTTTATGTGTGTTCATCATCAAATGTTTTTTAATTTTCGGAAGAAGGATTATCGTGGCATCTGAATGAAATGAGCATCGCATAGTATTTCATTTTTATATTTGTGTAATTCAATTAGTCGAAATTATGCTGTGGGGAGCTTAGTTTTTATTTACTACACTCGTATATGTATGACGACGTTTTGTGTTGAAATAGAATAGATTTACGATGTACTATAAAATTTTTTAATTAATGACATAATTCACTAGAATGGTATATTCAGATGAGCATTTTGTCAAAATGATCTCTTTGTGGTTTCTGGTTTGTGTATTTAAATATTCCAATATGAAAATTAATTTGAATCTCACGTAAATTAAATATTTTAATTTTTATAGAACTTCCGATTGAGGGGGAACCCAGGAATGAGGAATAAAATGGGCCTCGTTTGTGGCGCTTCTTTAAAATTACTTTTGCAGTGTTCAGGTTTAAATGTATTAGGATGAGCTTATTACATGATGAGATCCTTCAAATCGAGGTTGAAAGCCATGGTAAAAAAATTGATTTTTTCAGTTCTGGATTCAGCATCTTCACTGTAAACCGTCCCGATTGTTGGTTGTTCCTATTTCACTGATGCCATAATATGTTAAATTATGTTAAATTGTTCATTATATTAATTGTTTACTGGTTTTCGATTATTTTGCATACTGCCTTTCTATTAAGATGGGAGTGGGCGGCTTAATTCGTCTGCTTTGGATTCAAAACAGACGAATTAAGTTACACATTTCCATCTTAATAACGGGCAGTACGTAAAACATTCGAAAACGACAATTTTTCGAAAACAATTATTAAGCTTTTTCTCAACCGATTGGCAAGAACTTCGATTTTTATAACAAAAAGGGCAAAAGCAGGATGATAATGAGCAATTTAAATGTTTCTTTCCAATGTGGTTCTAAAAACGCGTGATTTGGTTTTCAGCATAAAGATAAATTTACATACCCGTGAACCTGAAAATATCGAAACGGAACTACTGAATGATAAAATGTCGCAAACGTTTAGAAATAACCGGTATAAATTGCAAATTACGATGCGCAAGGTTGAGAATTTTTAAGTGTTCTAGCTTGAACAACATCAAAGCGCTTTAACAAATGCACCTAGAGTACCAGGCAGTACTGCTTGGTACGTCATCAAATCTATGGCGACAGTTACTTTTCTGAATTGTAGACGGCAGTAATGTTCATAAAAAGTTTTAGAGCTTAACGAAATGTCTATAATATAATTGTTATTATTTTAGAATGTACTGCTTTTCCGTTGCGACTATACAGCCATCTATAGTTAAAGATCGGAGTTATCGACATAAAATGACGTCATGTATAATAGAAATTGTTTTGTTTTAAAATATAAATAAAAATCTCTTATGTCTTATGAGTTAAATATTTGAATAATCTGATCTAATCTTTATTTGTAATTCTCAATTCTCATACTAAAATAATAACAGAAAAATAATCAAATTTTAGATTTGCGATAGATTTTACTCGTCTTATCTAATAATTTATGATTATTTGTTTTTGCATATTTCAACAAAAAATATTCAACGTTTACACAAATTGTAATCAATTTTAAAAATTAGTCATTTTGCAGAAACATTTCGGGAGCTGATCTTGGAATCACATTTCCATCATCCATCGAGTTTCATTCCGAACTGTTCAGAAATACTTTAGTTCGATTCCAACTGGCTAGTATCAAGAAACTCACAAGAGACTCATGTTAGAGTCCAATTGCCATCATAGAAATCAAATTTCGTCCTGATCCTGATAGGTTGAGAAATTTCTTAGTTCCAGATGGGAATCACATTTCAATTTTACAAATCGAGTTTTATCTCAATCGATTGTGAATCGGTTATCGAATTTGGTGAACTGTCATTTTTGAAGTAATGTTGTTTTCGGTTAATTGCCCTTTTCACTGAATTATTTTTCTGTGTATTCAATCGTTTTTGTGAAATATCGATTTTGATGAACTATTTTTCAATTAACAATCGTGGAATCCATAAAAACATTTTTCTATAACACAAGCGGCATAAAACCACGTAAAAGTTTTTTTCTTTAACTTTTAAATGACAAAGCTTCCCAAAACAAAATCGGTAAAATGTAAAGCCAATAAAATATTAAAAATTTGTTTGAGAAAAAATGTTTGATGTAAAATTGTAATGGGGTAACATCGGGTTAGCCGAGTTTAAACTAAAAGAGCAGACTTTTATATGAAATCTGTGAGACTAAATTTTATTGCTCTTACCACTTTATGCCACCACACCACAAAACTGCCTGAAGATTAAACTAATTTCACGAATTACTAATTTATTCCTTTCTGGTATGTTGTCAATTCGTTGATAGACATACAACTCGTTAAACAATATCTTATTACAAATATTCAAGATGTACCTGAATATGGTAAATCAATCTGGATTATAAACAACCATAAACTGGGCAGTTTTCTTGTTCTATGTGCGAGAACATTCATTTTAATAACATCAAATTAATCTACAAAACGATTGCTTCGTATCTAATAAATGGAAATCGGACCTCCGATAGAGTTTTTATTGATGAGTACATGATGGTTCATGCAGAATATATAGGGCTCGTGGTTATAGTAAATGTTCTAAAATATATCTTCTGGGTGATAAAAACCAAATACCATATATTGACAGATTACATCATGTCAACATGCAATTTTCCGATGCAAGCGCACTCGTACCAAACGTAACACAAAATATTTTGCGCTCTGCTCTAACGGAATACTACCCTAACATCAGTAGGAAGAATACCGTGCAAATTTCAACCAAATTTATAAACCTGCCCTCAACATTGTCGTCGATACCTATGTTGGATAACGCATTCTATCTAACTTTTACCAAAGCTGATAAAAAATTAATCTGCCAGCTTAAGATACCAAAATCTAGTAAAGTCATGACGATCCACAAAGCACAAGAATTAACCTCACCAAATGTGATATGTATTAGAATCAATTATCAACCACTCTTGAGTTGTTCGATAGTGTACTGCATACCATAGTTGCAATTTCAAGACTCAGACAATCAGTTAGATATTTTTCACCAGTGGTTAATGATAGGCTACACACGCTTTTAATGAAAGCTCGAACATATACTACTACTCAAAAGGTAAACCAACCCATAAAATCCAAGAAAAGATTGGTTTATCAGAAATGTGCAATATACTATCTAAACGTAAACAAAAGGGCATCAAAAGCATCTAAATTTTATAACTTCGTTTTAAAATCAAACTACCTTATTTATGTAATTTGTGAAACCTCATTAAAACCCGGCATAAGAAGCAGTGCATTTTTTGGCCATGATTACGTTGTTTACAGATGCGATCGGTCTCTCGAAACTAGCTCAAAGAAATCGGGTGGTGGCGTGCTGCTAGCAGTACATTCTAAACTTTGGAATGCTCCAGTAACTTTAGCCCCATCGAGATTCGAATAAATGGGTGTAACAATCAAAATTAACCAAACCAATATATTCATATACGCAGCATATATACCACCTCAATCAAATAGTGATCATTACGCAAGTTATTAATACAACAAACTCGTCAGATTTAGTTCTCGCGCTTGCATATATAACCTGGAATTTGGACCCGGAACTAAATTGTATTTTACCAACCGATGCGGAATCTTTATTTGTGGACGCCACGCTTGATTATAATTTGAACCAAATAAACACAATTACCAATAATCGTGATAGATTACTGGATCTTGTCTTCAGCAAAGACATTGACACTTTCGAAATTTCAGAATCTGTGTTACCTTTTGTCATAAATGATATCAATCACAAATCTTTAGATACTGTATTTGACTCAACTAATTTAATGGCGAGCTCGGAACACCTACAACCAATCAAATATAACTTCAAAAAAACAAACCGCATAGGGCTACAAAGTTACCTGAATCCATCAACTGGCAAATAACTCTCAATCCAACGAAAACGTTAATAAATTTAATGACGTTAAGCAGTAAGGCTTCGAACTTTACGTACCAATGTGCCATTCCATTATGTTACCTATTCAACCATTCCTTAAGCACCGGCGTGTTTCCCGTAAATTTTTCGGGAAAACGAGATGACGTTACATGCTACAGAGCAATATTAACTACATCATCAATTCCAAACTTGTTTGAATTCGTATTATGCAACAACTTGAAATTCACAATCGCACGTCATATATCAATAAACCAGCATGGGTTTAAGCCTAGATTTCAGTAAAGCAATTGATTCCATCTGCCATCAAAAAGCACTACAGAGTTTATTCGCATTTGGGTTTTCACTCGATTACATAAATTGGTTCAAGTCTTATCTATCAAACCGGCGACAATTTGTAATAATGGGAAATGAGAAATCAAACGTTATTAAAGTGACGTCTGGTGTTCCCCAAAGATCATCCATCGGACCTTAATATTTATTGTTTTCATAGATCGAAGAACCGAGATAATCGAAAACTCAACGTGCTCATGGAACGCTAGATACGAAAAAACTTCAAGAAGACATCGATAGATTAAGTGAGTGGTGTGATCGAAACTCGCTTTACTTAAATACTAAGAAATGCAAAATCATGTCTTTCCATCGTAAAAGAAATCCGTTAATTACTTCATACCTTCATGACATATATGTCAATAGACATATTGACAATTGTATTGCGAAAGCGAATGCCATATTTGGATTTGTTAAAAGATGGACAGATGAATTTAAAGATATTCAAACTTTATGTTCACTTTATTTCGCTTACGTTAGAACGGTGACCATAGCAAGAGTTCCACGGTTTGGGCTTGGATCCAGGATGTTACAGTTTGCGGTGTGAATCACGGCATTATCGTGCTGATAAATCCACCAGATTGGTCTAAAAATATTTTTAAATTGTGGATGCGTTTCAAAATAAAAATTATAACCGTCAGGGCTGCCCATATTGTTTTTTTCATCAGAAAACACAACGTTCATGTATCTAGGTTTCTTCACTCGTTTGTCCATGATATTTTTTCCTTGCCAAATTGGAGCCATTTTTCTTTGCGTTGTTGGTTAGGGGGTGATTTTTTTTAAATTTTGATTTAATAGGACGGCGCAGCGTTGAAACGATGGCGATTTGCCTAAGTTTGATGCTGCTCTCAGTATTAAACTCATTTCTTTTGCTGAAGTGGCTCGATAAATGCAGCAGTATTTCCTTGATTTTTGCCATTTCCGCAACTGACAATATTTTTCCTACTACTTCTCTAACAGTGCTTTCCAGACCCGTTTTTATGTCCCAGTTGCCTCGTTACAAATTCTCTCACTGATTTTGAGAAACAAAAATATATAAATTACAACAACAAAACCTGAAATGAGGCAAAAATGTAAAGAATAGCTCGCCTTGGTTAAATGACGAGCAGTGTAAATATCAAACCTAACTAGTTCAGAAGTGGCTAGGCGGCCCATGCGCTTGCAATCACGCTCGTTAATCTAATCTTTCATATTTTAAACAAGCATGCTAGATTAATCATCAGTAATTAATACATTTTATTTGGATAGCAAACTCCCAGTGAGAGGGCAGTTGAAATTCTGCTTGCACTCCGTGATTCCGCACGTCGGCCGAGTCATTGGCACCTTAAAACGATTAAAGCCTCAAGTTTCAGGTACCCCAAGTTAAGGGCGGCTTGAACCATCTACGTTATATTTTTGGCCTCTTGCTTTGTGGTTATACTGTTGCTTAGCCTTGCCTTCTTATACGCTCTTCGCAACCGGCTCATTCTGTTCCTGATCCTTTATCTGCTTCGTCACATCCCAGTAGTCTTCTTTCTCGACTTCAATGCGTACAACCTTAGCATGTCTCTATCTCGCGGCCTTCTGGATCGCTCTCTCTTCGGCAATTATTCCACTCCCAGATTCATCCTCACCAATCGTGTTGGAATCTGCTGGGCCTCGCTCTAAAGTTGTCATGCACTCTTCACTCGCCGTCTTACAGGTTTTGTAATTTTAAACATTAGTCTCTGGTTTTGGTTCTGTGATTTTCCGTATACCCGCTCTCTGTTCCAAGCGGCCAACAGTCTCGGACGTAGTGACCTAACTTTCCGCACCTGAATCACCTCTGTATGCTTTTTATGTTACTTTTCTCTGGACTTGGCTGTTGTAATTCTTCGTGATTCCAATAGTTATGTTATAGTTGGCTCCACTCGTTTATTATCGCCTTTATCTCTGCAATATTCTCAGAATCAAGCTTGCGCAACTTTACTGTGTCAGATACTAAAGTTGCCTTAACTGCCACATATTCTCAAACCAACGTCAATATTTCATTCATGGTTTTACCCCTAGTATTGGTTCTCAAATGTGAAACTTCATTGGGCACTGATAAACGCGTTCATTGTTAATCCGTTCAACACATCTGCAGGCGCATTACCGTTACCTTGGCGTGCCAATTTTGTTACCTCTCTTTCTAGGCCTTGCATGCTCTCCCCAAATAATGGTCGCTTGTTTTAGAGTTGTATCTTGCCTAATTCTCTGATGTGTGACCTCAGTCATGACTCGCTTATAGTTCCTATCTGTTGCGAATACAGTTTGCAAGACATCTGCAGCTTTCCCTCGAAGAGCGAAGATAAGCGCATTAAACCTGGCATGGTTTCTGTTGTTCAGGAGTAGGCGGCTGGATTGAAATTGTTGTTTCTGTTTGATCGTTCAATTTGATCGAACACCCTTTATAAGCAGCCGAACGAGCTGTTCCAAAACTAAAAGTCTGCCATATGTAGAATTAATGAATTGTACGAGTAAATAAGGCACATCATACCCGGAGACAATACCCAAAAATTGCCAAAAGATTATTTTAGAAGTTTTTATATTTAAGGTTATTTACCTGAGGAGATAGTTACCGGACAAGTGGTGCAGTGGTTAAAGCTTTGGCACTTGGACCGGGAGGTGCTGGGTTCAAATCCCATCAGAGGCTAGATGCAAATCGAATTTTCATCATCGATTACGATCGGTGATGCTAATAAATACAACTAAGACCCTCTGATGGAGTGCAGAATTCCGTGTCACGCGCCGACCCACCTTCCATGTCAATGTACAGGTTGACATGGAGCTTGCAATGTGCAGGTGGTATATTGTAGTTGTGTGAGTAAGTGAAGTAGGTGGGTTAATGATGTGGAGTGAATGAGTGGTATCACAATGGGCCTAAAAATTGGCCTAAGTGTGCAGTAAGCAACCACTAAAACCTAACCTAAACCTACCTGAGATAGTTATAAACTCCGGATTGTTGAAGTTTGAAATAAAATTACATCGATAAACAAAAGCTCCGACAATGGTGAATTGAAACACCACCTGGTGGACAACCTTTGTCATTTTTAATGGAGACTGAGTATTCTCAATTTGATACAGTAATTTTAGACTTAGAAGTGCATGAAACACTTCCACAATATCCAGGAAGGTATCTAACAAAAAATCTCAACCATAATACAGCATTAAAATTACGGATACTTTGAACTGACCAAATGGCATGATGAGTATTTATGGCACAACCAATTGTAATGCAATTGTTCTTATTCAAACTTACACAGGTCTTGATCTTATCGATGATCTTATCGAGAAGTTCGTTTTAAAGGAGAGGGATGTACTAGACGTCATAGCCACCGTGTTATTTGTTAAATAATATCATCACATGAATGTTGAACTTTTAAACAACTCGTACATTTTATGTTCAACGGATTTATTATTAGATTGTAAAATTCGTAATTTGTTTCGTTAATTCGAGGTTTTAGCAGATTAGATTTCTCTTAAGTACCTGTTCTTCCTGATGCAAAGAATGATGGAGACATAGTTGATAATTTTTCTTTGGCTCAACAGAGAATACGTACCGTAGAATACATTTGTAACATAATCAACTCGTGACAACAATAAGAGAGTTCCATTCCAACGGGTTTTAGGGAGCTAAAAAATTTATGAAAATTCTCGCATTCCATGTTAGACAACACTCCCCCGTATATGATAAATGCGATTTCACAAAAAGACACTCCAGATTTATTCAATCAAAAGCCAATCACATTTTTCTTAATTCAATTTCCACCCTCAAACCTAAATATCAACACCTATTTATCCAAAATCATCATTAATTCAAAATCTAATCAATATACATTGCGTGTTGAACTTATAATTCATAAAAAGCTCAACGTAACCGAATTTACCAACATACACAAAAAATTATCTTAACAGTGTACAACGAAAGTTGATTTCTATAAATTAAAACGCCTGCGCTTTATGCAACCAAGTACAGAATATAGTATACATTAAAATATTTTTTACAACTTTTTTCCGTCAACAAATCGTTTGTACATGTGTATAGATATTAACGAACACAACATTTAGGCGAATTATATATGTTTGGGTTGTGCTTTCGTCTCAAACGTTATATTATTGTTGTGTTGTTGTTATTAAAATACCAAAGGGAAAATTTTGTTAAATTTTCCGGCTTTTATATTTTTATTATTATGCTACAGTCTCCTCATTTGTTATTATATTATGCATTTTAATTAAATCATTGTAATAAAATATTTAAATGTAATTTCATACTTTTTTTCCGTGTATTTGTTGTTTTGGTTGTTTGGGGTTCCCAGCATTTCCTCTCATCACATCCAGATTATTACTATTTCCTAAAATATGTGATAAAGGGTTTTCTAGTGGTTCATAATTTATGTAGATGTGTATATATAGGTAGTTTGTTACACTGCGCGCTTTATTGTCTGGATTGGAACGGTGCTCCGCACCGCACAACCATAAAACCGTTGTATTCCCACACGTTGTGCTGGCAACAAACAAATCAACATAACATTATATTCCGTTCAAATTGTTGGTACGTGACGTAAATTCGAAATGTGAAAATTTACTTGTTGTGTGTGCCCTACATACTCGTGTACACGTATGTGAAAATTGAAAATTTGTTCCACATACCGCATAATAAAAACCACAAGGATACCGAACATTAAAAATTGATTGATTGATTAGGTAATCACCTCGTATATCGACCTCACCCCTATACCCCGTTAAAATCTATATATAATATGGAAAAAATAATGACAGACAACAGGTTGGAAATGGGATATGGAGTTACGATTTTCACCACCCTTACATATAATAAAATAGAAATAAATGGAAAAAATATGAAAAACCACTTGTAGCGTATCATTTGATGGTACATAATTGAATCATTGTGATCCACGAGCTCTAAATACAACGAACAGTTTTCCACATCCAAGATTAATTGGAGATTCATTTGAAATGTAATAAAATGTGAATAAATTAAATTTCCTCTCTCTCTTGGGAAAATTACAACCTGATGGTATAAACTGATAACGAGATAAAATTACATTTTTCCAAGAATAAATACGTTGTCAATTTAATATTTGGGGTCATTGTAACGTTCGCTGCATCCATCTGGTATTGAACTTCAATACTTATCGAAAACACAAACCAATTTATAATATCGAGTAAAATAACGAACATTGATTTTTCTACGGTTCGTTATAACAAATTTATTATACAATTGTTACGTTTGCTTAATATTTTATATTGGTCTCTGTTTAACATTACTAAATTGTATAGTACTGTTAAGATGAAAGAAAAAATGGTGTTGATTTTTGTTGTTGCATTTTTTATGTTTCTCATTTTTTAATTCGTAGAATTCGTTTTATATGTGTCCTTCGCAATTGTTGTTGTTTCGTAACGTTAGTACCTTTTGTAATTAAATAAATTTAAACTGTTTAAGTTTGCTAGTCAAATGGATTTAATTAAATTCATGTTACCACGATTATTTAAAAATCAATTTCATATTAAATTTTATGTTTAATTGCACAATTTAAATAAATGAACAACTATAAAAAAGTACTAGCACAATAAAATATTCATTACGTCCTTTTATTTCATAAATTTCGTTCAACATTCTCATTTTCTCAATTACGATGACTCATACAATTTTTATTATTTTATTTTGCTTGCAACACAAAATATATTTGTCTTTTTCATACCCGTACCAAACGGTCATAACATTTTCATACTGTTTCATGTCGATTTCCCACTGTTTAGTATTTGTGAGAGAAACCACCCTAAACATAACGAATTTTTTATTTTTATTGTATTTCGTTTCGTTTCATTTGATTTCATTCATTTCGAACATCAAACGTCTCTCTTCTATTCTGTTATCGTCAGATTTTCGATATGTGAAGAAATACGGCAAATTTTATCGTAGAAAAATTATAAAATTTCTTCTGTCAAAAAAAGAAAAAATTTAAACGCAAGAAAATCGTGTTTTTAGTTTTGTTTTAACATGTACACCAAAATTTGTGATCTTTAAATTAATTTTAATTAAGTTTTACATATTGTGATTATATATTTTATACAGAAAAGTTAAGTTTTATATGTAGGAAAAAAAAAATTTGAATGTGTGCCATTGAAAGAAAACAACACCCTTCAAATGTGTTGAAGTAAAGTTGAGAAAAAATCAGAAGAAAGTGAGAAAATTTCCTTTTCTTTTATATTATAGTTTTCGTAAGATATTTTTACACGGAAAATGGTTTTTATTAGTGAAAATTTTTATATTTAAAATGCTTGTGTGCTTTATGTTATATATTGTGAAAATGTTTAATTAAAAAAACTGGGACTAAACAATAAATTCGAACCCACAAGGACTCCCCAACCCTTACCCGTCTTACACCAATGGATATCGTTAAATAATTGGTATGTGCATATACTTAAATAAAATATAAATCCAACCAAACTATTCTAGTATTTAAAAAGCATAAAACTATTTACCGGTTTCGTGTCTCACCCTTTTTTCAGTTCGTGTTCACCTTGTATGATCCACTGTATTAGTAGTATTTTGTAGTGTAGTTCCTGTATAGTTATCGTCTCGTTTCTTTACGCCACTGTATAAGCTACCACCGTCTGTGTTATCTGATTGTAGAAAATGGTAACAAAATAAAGAAAATATGGTATATATCGCATTAAAACAATCGATTCGTAGTTTTAAATAATACACACGTTATTCCCATCCCCAGAGTCTAAACGAGTTGCCTAATTGTCCCTCCGAAATAATTCCGTGTATCGACATACTCGGTTAAGGTGATACCCATCTTCCATTATTCTGTGGCGCCGACTTAAATTTACAACAGGTGGCAACTCGATACGATGCTAATTAGATTTAAGCACCTGGATTTAGTTTAATATGTTTTGCTCTAAGCTCGTAACTTTAGATAGTTTTGGATCTTTTTCAGTGACCAAATTATAATTTTTAGAAGACTTAAGTAACTTTACCAAGCCAAAATGAATACTTTACTGATGGCGAAAATTTAGCAACAGGTGGCAAATCAAAACCAATTTTTTCTATTTACTGTTTCGTTTTAATCGATTTAATTTTGAAAATCTCTTAAGAATAACCATGTCCTGTATTTAAATAATATTATTATGTACCCGTGGTATGGCTAAAGAAATGATCTAATATTGTTTGGGTTAGGTAGGAAGATTAGATGATTGAGTTTTGATACAGATAAAATTGGTAAATATTTCGTGTCAATCATGCCAGAAATCCAATTTTGAAACTTCCATGGTTTTCTTATTTTATCTAGAAGTATTTGATTGTGAAATTTCGTGCGCTTAACGGTAAAATTTGCGCATAATGTATTTTAGGAGATAATGTGGGATTTCTGACGTGATCATCACACCAGAAATTCCATAGATCCATTTAAACATTGAAGTATGTGTTTCGCATTAGTCTAATTGTGCTAAACTCTGCATTCTAAAAACAATTTAGTTCTCCTGCAGAATTGGTCCTAGAACGGCGGTTAACTAACCATTTACGTACGTTATGTACATAATCTGTTGAACTTAGGGTGGAAATAGGGGTTTTTACGGGTGATTCTGTCTGATGGGGAGTAGGCACAATCATGAAACTTGACCAGTATATTCAGGAGATTTCCAGAAATCGCACCCATTCAAAATTTGTCGAAAATGATCTTTTGAATTTACAGTGATTAAAATATAGTGGTTTTCTACGGCTGATTCAGCCTGATAGAGAGGGGAGTAAGCACAATCATGATACTTGATCAGTATGTTCATTTCAATCAGCCTAAGTGATTTTATTTATAACAGGTGGGATTTCGAGAAATCACACATACAAAATTTTTCAAAAGTTATCTTCTGAAATTAAGGTGGAAATAGGGGTTTGATACGGGTGGTTCTGGCTGATGGGGAGTAGGAACAAAAAGAAGAACAGAATGTTATTTTAAAATTGTTTCAAACGATTTTATTAATAGGTGGAATCTCCAAAAATTACTCTTACAAAATTTTTCAAAAATGATCTTTTGAAGTTAGGATGGAATTAAGTGTTTTCTTAGGGTGATTCTGGCTGTTGGCACAATAATGAAACTTGTTCAGTGGGTTTGTTTCAATCAGTCTGAATGATTTCATTAATAAAAGGTGGGATTTTCAGAATTCAATTCAAAAATGATCTTTGAAATTAAGGTTGAAATAAGGGTTTACTACGGGTGATTCTGTATGTTAAGTACAATGAGTCTAAGTGATTTGAATTATAAAAAGAGGAATCTCCAGAAATCACCTCTAGAAAGTTTTTCAAAATTGGTCTTTTCAAATTATGATTGAAATAAGCTTTTTTTACGGTTGATTCTGTCTGATGGGGAGTAGGCACAATCATGAAACTTGGCCAGTATGTTTGTTTCATTATTAATGTGTGTGATTTCATTAATAATAGGTGTGATTTGCAGAAATCACCCATAAAACGTATTTCAAAAATTGAACTTGTAAAAAGGGTTTTATATTGCAAAATCTGGCTAATGTGGAGTATTCACAGTGAATGCTGCTCTTATCGTACATCTAGTTTAAACAGTGTGACTAGAAAACTACGATATTTTCTTACATAGTTAATCTACTTCAACAGATTATGTACATAACGCACGTAAATGGTCAGATATAACCGTTATATGTCCAATTCTAGAGGAGGACTAAATTGTTTTTAGAATAGGCTGTTTAACACAATTAACCAAAGGAAAATATATACGTCAATTATTAAACGGATCTATGGGATTGTTGGTGTGATAATCATGCCACGAAATTTCACAATCAAATACTACTCGACAAAATAAGAAAACCGTGGGATTTCTTTCGGGATTACACAGATCTACCTTCAAATAGATTTGTTGTTAAAAAATTACGTTTAAGTCATGATAAAACGTTAGCCAATCGACTTTGAAGTAGATAATCTACGTTTAAACTTGTGTAAGTATGTAGTAACATTATAAGATAGTTAATTTCCTATCAAAGTATATTTATAAATTTCTTAGTGGTATTCGGTTGAATTTAGCAATAAAATACGTCTTACGTTTATTTGAGTTTAGCAACAGAGGAACCGATAGATAATCATTTAAATGATATAAATCATTTAGCTCGAATTTAATGATATGATCTCAGTACTTAAATTTAGAGAGTAGGGGTCCTAATCGTTCTGCTTTTATAAATTGTATTCTTTCGTCTGTACCTAAACAAAATTAAAAATGCTCTCTTGAATTTGAATATCTCGTTGAAATTTTAATGTTCGATCTTTTGGTTTTTGTCGATTTTGAAAATTTAAGCTTTCGAGTAGTTTATTTAAATTTAATGAAATTTTCGTTTCATATCATTTCGCATTTGGTTCGTGCGTCTAATAAGCTTAACTTTTGCTTCAAATCATTAATTTCGTAATTTTACAAAAAGCCCTTAAAACTTTAAACGAAACAACTTCAAATGATATAATCGATTTCACATTTCGTACCGTTTATGCTGGGATCTTTAGAAACTAACAAAAGAAAATTCTGGCACTTTATAGGCACTCACATGGCCTAAAGGTTGTTTATATTTGAATGATGTGCTCGAAATATTAAAATATCGTATATCTTATGATGTGACTGATATTATGTAAAAACAATTATAATCCGACTTTAGACAATTCTGCTATTTTTGATAATTCTCGTAGAATGGCACAAAAGTCTAAATTTGAGTTAGATGAAATAGTTTCGATTCCTCTATTTATCATCACTCAATATTTGCAATTAGTTAATTTTAATAAATTACCACAAAAATGTGAGTATATACGACGACTACAATGTGACAACAAGCTACTAGGTAATCAACCTCAAGTTTATAAAGAAATAAACAGAAGTAGTGGATACCAACTTGAACTACTTATGCGTATTGTAAAACCGTTAATGGTACAAATGTCTTGTTCACAAATGAACATTTGGAAACCCGTATTTTAGATGGTATTAACGATTGTAAAATATCGATAAGCACCACTCACAGAAGGACTATAGCTTCAAATACGATTACTATGCATGACGAGTACAGGATAAAAAAAAATTGAATATTCCTTGGTTGAGGCTAGTTCTCACTTTCATATCAACTCCTACCTGTTAAGCAAGGATCACAACAAGGATCTGTGTCTAGCCTCTGTGTCTATTCTCTAGCTACATATGAAAAAATTAAAATTTCTCTTAAATCTAGAAACCTCCTGCTTAACTTGCGTAACTGCACATTTCCGGTTAACCGAATTCCTCCGAAAATCTGTAGTTTACAAAACAACTTAATTTAATATTAAATGCCATCCCTTTCTACTCCAATATTTATTAAAATTCGACCCGAAAAACCGTAAATAAATTTTCTCAAAACCCATATCATCTCAATTTTTATCTAAATCGTTTGAGATGAAAATTATTAAAAGGGTCCCGGGCCCATCGGAGGAGCCCCTAAACAAGATTTTTCGAACTTGGCGCCCATTAAAATTGATTCCTGGCATTTGATTCCTTCCTTCACCAAAAATCGTGCAAGCCGGAACAAAATATGAACTAGGAACCAAGGAATGCTACAAATCCATATTGTTATTCATAACAACCAATATTTTCAAAACGTAGCGATTAGTGCAACCATATAATGTCGCTGTAACGCAACCAACTTATCATGATGCAACATTCCGCAATATGATGGAACATAACGAAACACGAAGCAACATGATACACATGACGCAATATAACGTAACATGATGCAACATCCCATAGCATAGTGCAACATCAAGCGACATGCCATTTTTACTCTGGTAGAATTACATGCAATGAAACATGACGGCACATCCATAGGATTACCAAATGAATTATCCAGAAATCAGATCTATTTTATCAAAAATCGTTCAAGAAAAATAAAATTACAATTGAAGGCTCTAAACCAACATGACGGAACATCACACATCATCCATCAACAGGCTGCAACATCAAGGAAGATGGTACGCAAATTCGTGCAATATGACCCAACATGATGCATCATCGCACAACGTAGTGCTACATTCCAGAACATAACGCAACATGGTGTAACATCCGTTAATTTTTTATTCAAATCGTCCAATAATTATAGCATCGAACACGACACTTTCAGAGATCAGCCAGCCAAAATTTGGATTATATATGAAAATTGTATGTAACCCACAATACTGTAGATACGTTATTTATAGCTGTAATGACACGCACGATTTTAAATGTTGAGAAATTGATATAATCGATTCAGATTGCGATATTTTTTGATTGCAACACGATTTTGAAATTTCCAATGATTCGCTCTGCAACTTTCATATTCCTATTTGAAACTCAAACTACGTACGAGGGCGGATTGAAAATGAAGCTACCTAAGTAGGAAAACAAAATTTTTTTTTGCCAAAAACCATTTATTTCTCAACATGGTCTCCATTTAGTTCGACACACTTAGTAAGACGATATTCCAACTTTTTTATACCATCTGAATAATACGATTTCGGGAACCCCTCAAAATACGCGTTAGTTTCGATAATCACTTCTTCGTCTGAGATGAATCTTTGTACTGCGAGCCATTTTTTCAAGTTTGGAAACAGGAAAAATTCAACAGGCTAAATCTGAACTATAAGGTGGATGATCAACCAATTCGAAGTGTATTTCACGTAATTTTAGCATCGTATCTAATGCTGTGTGAACCGGTGCGTTGTCTTGAAGAAAGAGCACTTTTTGTTTCTTTAAATGTGGTCGTTTTTCCTTGATTACATCAACCAATTGATCCAATAATGCACGATAATACTTTCCTGTGATTGTGGATCCATTTTTAAGATAATCGATGAGCAATATTCCGTGTGCATCCCAAAATATAGTGGCCATAACCTTGCCAGCCGATTTCACTGCCTTTGCCTTCTTCGGAGCACTTCCACCAGCTTCCACCCATTGTTTCGATTGATTTTTGGTTTCAGGTGTGTAGTGGTGGACCCACGTTACATCAACAGTAATTAATCGACGCCAAAAATCAACAGGATTACGCTTTATCATGTCCAAACACCGCTGTGAAGTGGTCTGTCGAACTCGTTTTTGTTCGACACTGAGCAAACGCGGCACCCGTCTTGCCGATAGCTTTTGCATATGCAAATGTTGAACACACGTTTATATGATATGTTTACCATTTCAACAATTTCACGCAACTTGACTTGGCGATCATTCATAACGATATCGAGGATTTTCTTGATGTTTTCTTCAGTAACCACCTCTTTTGGCCTTCCTGTTGATGGTATTGTTGCAGTGCTTCTTCGGCCGCGTTTAAATTCAGCAATCCAATATTTTACCATGTAATCTGATGGAGCAAACTCACCGTAATGTTTATCGAGCTTTTCTTTTGTCTCTTTCGCCGTTTTCTCTTTCAAATAATAGTGTTTAATCACTGCACGAAATTCGTTTTTTTCCATTTTTCAAGAAACACAAAAGTTGCTTACTTCAAACGACTACAACAAATAAACTAATCGATGAATTTGGGTGAAATTTTAACAGCTGACGTTTGACAGATCACAATTTCTAAAAAACAAAAAATTTTGTGTTTGTGCTGCCATCTAGCGCTAGGTAGTTTCATTTTCAATCCGCCCTCGTATATACAAATTTTTGATCTTTTATAAATGTCCGTCCATTGGTACTATTCTGGTAATTGTAATTCCCTGGGAATAGGGAATTGGGGGAATAATTTACATATTATTTTTGTTCAAATTATTTTTTGCTGACCTATTGGGTAAAAAAATTAGATATAACTTTTCATAAATTTAGAATAAATTTTCCATATCGAAATTGGCAGGGAAAATTATTCCCAATTTAATTCTGTTTTCAAAAAAATAGTAGATTCCTTATTACCTGGAAATTATCAGAATCGCTTCCTCCACGACTTTATTGGAATCGCTTTATTCTAGAGTCTAATAGACGCAGCGGCGTGTTCAAGCAATCCGAGCTGCAAACGTAATAATTAATAAAGGCAGTATTGTGGTAACCTCCAGAAAATTTTTAGACTTAATTAAATTTCAGATTGCAACCTTCAGTATGCATCAAATTTCAACATTTGTATTATTTTTCTTCTCGCTGCTACAGATAACCTAGCAATTTTATTTTAAAGTTAAAGGGCGGCAAGTATTTCATTTTGCCTTTTATTGACCTGTGGAAAACCCAGACTTAAGGTATATTAGTAAAACTTGCTAATAACAAACACAACCAAGTTCTTACACTACCGATTATAATCTAAAGCAAATAAAGTGGTTATGAATGGCCTCCAGTTACCATAAACAGTTTAATTTGTTTCTTAATTCAAGTCACCAAAATTTCAAAAACTTTTAATTATTTAAAAATGTTAAACCACTGACCTGGCGTAATATACCGATCACAAGTTTTCTAATCAACCATAACCCACAAATCGAAACAGATTTTTTGTGAATTTTAATTGGGTTTAACTTTTTTAATGTTTCGTCTGTCAAGTATTTTAATTTATATTGGCTTGGGATTCAACGAAGGTAAAAATGGTAATATTTTATAATATTCCTTAACGAACGAACAACCCTAATCTGTAATAGCGTAACATCGCAAGATGACTTTGTATTTGGTAAAATATATTTGTTTTACGATTCGAACACTCAGATACAGGTTTAATATAAAATAATAATAAGCCGTTTATCGGTCACAACAATCTGATAATCAGTGTGCAAAGTATTTTTTTTTAAATTTCATATCTCGATTACATTTTCCACAAAAATTTCCATTCAATTTACACAACATATATATTTTGTGAGTTTATAAATCTAAAATCAATAGTTAAATACGACCTGTAAAAACTAACGAACAGGAAAATTATTTTGTATATACCAAATATTACCAGCAAGCAGCATTACAGTCACATTCCTCATCCTACCCACCATCATCACTAAGCAGCACCGATTCCAAGTTTCACATTTATTAATTTAATTCTCTTTCCGTATGTGCAAAATACCTGCCTACCTACACAAACCATTTTTTGCCTTTTTTCCTACCAATTTACCTGCCTCTACTGTAAAATCTACTTTTGATTAACATAATAAAGACTATATAGCAGCTCAGCAATATTCAGAAAGAAAAATTGAAATTTAACACACACCTAAAAAAATGATGAAAATTTTCATGGTGATGAAGATGAAAATTTGTTGACATTTTCCTATATAGTCGAGCAGCAGCAAATAAACACAAATAAATATTCATACCTACGAGTACATAATAATGAAGTATAACAAGGTCAACCTTTATAAGACTTTACGAATGAGTAGATGTGACTTTGTAATTTTCATCGTCTTGAATTCATTTACACCCCGACCGAATATTATTTTGGAAAATTTTCTTAGTACCCATTTGAATTGTTGATGAGGCAAAGCGAAAACCTAAAAAAATCGCATTTAAATTTTAAAACTCATTAAGCCGCAATATAAAATCTTTCTTGCGTCTTAAATACAAAACAGCATAATTATAGACGTACATACAATTCCTTCTTGCGGAATTTTTAATCATAAAATTTTTAATGTTGAAGTTTATCATTTGAATGCAGTTTTATCTGCGTTGTTTGTAAATAAATGTATATATAGACGACTATATGCATTGTGAAAACCGCACCAAAACCACTATGTAGTAGACTACTAAAATGAACTGCTGCACATGCAACATAAAAATTATGTATTGATTTTCATTTATAATGCAATATTACAGTAACCCTCTTGTTTGTTTTGTGTGCAGTGTATTAACCTAATAGTGGTTAGGGGTAGCCTTACAACATAAGAAGCTTGGCTTTCATTGTGTTAAGATTTATGTTTCGTAAACATACTGGTTATAAATATCTACAATTTCTTTCAAAAAAATATTTTTTGCGAGGGTAGCGAATTTGCGATTTTCGCCAAATGCAAATAAAACAGAAATACAAGAGTATCCAATAGCTTCGAATGATTGTTGATGCAATTTTTATGCCATAAACAGGATTTTACGTCGCGACATTTTGTATAGGCGATGGTCTTACAAATTTAAAAATTCACATAAATTGGATTTCTTATTATGATCAACATTTTCGTTGTGCAGTAAGCAACAAAGCGCACAAAAACTGTACCAGAGACTAAAGAAAACTATGCTTGAGGATTATTCCATATACATATTGAATTTCGTCCAACAGGTAGTTTTCGTTTTGTTCTTTTTCCGCTCCTTTCACAAGACGGACGAATTTAAGTCGTTTTGTGTGTGTGTTCTGGTATTATCCTTATTTTTATGTTCATTTCTTGCTAAATCTCTTTCATTAAATAACCGAGTAATATTCAGAATTCATATCATACACACACCAGACTGATGTCATTTTGAATGACCAAATAGTGGAACAACGAATGAATGGCTTTCCATAAATAAGTAAATCCGATATAAAATAAAAGGATCAACGATATCACGATAACCCTTTTCTTATACTTGTTGGTACAATTTTATCACATCTTCACTAGTTTATCGTTTTGGCGTTAGAATTTAAAAATGTACGTCGTAATAAAATTAGAAGATAACGAAATTACGATAGAGTGTACAAACTAATTCAATATCGTATACGAGAACAAGGAAAATGTAGGAAAATTTATGTCAAATCAAATCCTTGACCCTATAAATTTGTCGGTGACACATAACATGGAGATATAGGAAAAAAGGAAAATTTGTAATATTCAATATACGACGGTACTGTATATAAATACGTAAGAATGTAAAGCAAGGATACGAAATTGACCTGGTAATGAATGATAATGATCCATTTACCAAATGACATAGATTTTGTTTTAGTTCACTTTTAAAATTCGTTTTACTAAAAAACGAAGATGTTGGGCAAATAATATACTCGTATATACGAGTGTATGTATATGTAAAGGCGAAGTCATAGAAAATTTCCTTTTTTATCTATTTACATTCTACTTAATATTTTAAGACGGTAAAATAATCAATATTTATTTGGCGACGGCGTTATATATTACGCTACTTAATTAATTGCGAATTTGAATTTGGCCGGAAAGTCAATGCGGTATACAATTATTTGATGCAAAATAATAATTTTGGCACAAAGGTCAACTATTAAAACTGTTTTTGCAACTTTTCCGGTTATTGGTGCATAAATTGATTGCAGTTTGCAGTTATTAATAAACAGGAAACCCTCAAACAACAGGATTTATTGGTTCTGTGTTCTTTTAGGTTACGTTTTATTTTTTTTGTTATGGTATACAAAAACAAACTAAAAATAATTAATGAAAATCGTGTAGTTTGAAACCGTGTAATTCAAGGGAAGGTATCCATGTTCTTCGAAACTCGTGTTCTTCGAATACCGTATTGGAGGGTTAACTTTACTTCCAAAACTACTCTCGGAATGACTAACTCATTTGAAGTAAGACGATCTTTCTGTCATTGTCGATTTAAAGTGGTCAAAATTACTATTATTTGAAGACATATTTAACCGAAAAGGAATTATGCAGACGTATAAACTGGATTCCTTTAAGAAATTAAGCAGATAACATTAACTGATGTGAAACTGGTATCAAAGCTTGTGAAATTTGAAATATGAAAAGTAAATCGAACATTTAAATGTAAACACGTAGTCAAATTTGAAAGGGTCATTAGCCGATCGTTTGCCGATTATCCATAAGAAAAATTTATATAAAATTGGTATGAGAAACATGTTGTGAACTCTCTATTTCAAAGAGAAGCCCTATTAATGCCAATGGGTGGCAAAAGCTTTATAAGGTTTAAACTCTTGATTGTCATTTAACCTCTTAGGATTAAACTATTAGTTCGAAAAACTTATTCTAAGAAAATCGTTTAAATTTATTTTTTATTAGAGCCTCATCAAGAACTTGATACAGCACTAACTACATACCTTGATTTTAATCGAGTGGTCTTAATAATATAGCCTTGCATGCACGGATGCTTCATTTGTTGATAAAGTGATAGTTAGGGGCATGCTTACCGAGGCCATATCATTATTACTGAGAGAGTAGTAGTTAATTTTACCTACTAACTGGTTACCTATAATACCTAATATCCTGGATAAAGCAATCACGCCCGACGTATAGAAATTAGGGGTCTATTCACACAGCTATATACATCACAGCGAAAGAAAGAGATTCATGTTTTCCTCCTCGAATTCACTATAAATCTGTTCAATAACCAGCATGCACATTCATCGTAGCCTTCCAAAGTTATAAACCCTGGAAATCTAGATCCCATTATTTCATGTTTCTTTTAGCTGATAATCGAGGTTGATCGGGCGATAGACACATTTTGATGGATAACAATTAAAATTAGAAATACATATTCATTTTCCGTAATAGCAACAAAATACTCAAGCGGTGTTAAAATCACGTTAGGCATAGTCTAACTAAGTAAGTGATACGAAAGCTGGTCGATTATGTAAGTAAAATAATGTTTCAAAAAGAATAAATTATTATACTTAGATCGTAGTTTTGATCACTTAACAATGTTGTCGTTTTTTAAATGGCAATCTGATTTCGAATTACTATGAAAATAACGATATACATTAGAAGAAAATTTAGCGAAACATTAATAGTCCCTCAGTTTATTGAGCAAAACCAAAATGAACAATTTCAAGTATCAGCAAAACAGGTTGCACCACGTTACAGCTAGACCCCACCCAAGCAGGTCATTATGAAAACCAATTTCGTTGATCGAAAAAAGGGAACTTAAATTCTCATCAGTATCAACATAAAGTTCTGTTCAGTAAATATATTCCAGATTTTATTTTGCTTATAGGTTAACCCATGTTTTGTAGAGCTTGAATTTTGATTATCTGTGTTCTGTATAGAATTATGAATGATTTCTATTTTTTATTTGTTTGAAGAAATTCAGTCGTTATTGTTGCCTTAAAATCACGTTTTTAGGGTAATTCTATATTGCCCCAAATAAATCAAAAAAAACTTCAACTAATAAATAATTCTAAAACTACTTCTAGTCCTCATTTATTAAAATCGGTTGAGAAGTTTTTGAGAACCAGGTTTTTGGTAATATTAAATTTTGCAAAAACCAGAAAACGGCGTGCGCCCTTGTTAAAAAGTACATGCCTCTTTCGAAAGAGGACATTTTTCCCCAAGTTTCATTAAAATCTAAGGGGTGGGGTCGGAATCCCGTCATTTTGACTAGTTTTTCTTTATAAAAATCTTTAAAAATATTTAAAACTTCACTCTAACGGCTACCTGATTAGAGCGAACGCTTACGCTGTCCAATCGATAATGGCCACCGCAATATCGTCACACTTGTACTATAATAAAATCCGGTAGTATATATTACATTATTTACCACGATTCAATATTCTTAAGTTGTGCACTAAATTGTAAGCGAAATTAACATATCGATTACTTGATAACAGTCGGTATGGGCATTTGTATGTCTGATTATAAACAATTCAAAATATTATCCCGAAATTTCAAAAACTGGGAGAACAATATTCCCAATAGTGCCCAATCTGAAACGATAGTCAGAGACGATAGTCAGAGAAAGCAATCTCGATAAAACAATCTCCTATTTAAGGTCAAATTTGGGAAAAAATCTAGATTCTCCTCGAATATCCCCTTTCGGAGATTTTACTTTAAATAATTTAAATGAAACCTATTTCAATTGCCAGCATTTTGACTTTAAGCTCTAACCTGACTTCCGATGTACAGTTATGGACGAGAAAATGAATGGTACAAATCATCATGTTATTTCAGTCTTAACTCAATCTTTCCGTTTTGCATATTAAATAATATTTCGAATTTCCTTATTACTTACTTGTTGCTGACGCTATACATCCCATGGAGAGATTCTTCCGTGGGTCTTGTAAAAATAGGTCTTTTAAAAAATCATTTCGAAGTAATCATTAATTCCCCAATGATACCGCGCCTGCATATACATCAGTACTGAAATGAGGTGGTATGTACTTACTCCAATGGAGATGGTCTTAAATATTTAAAGAATTATAAAGTGTAATAATGTATAGTAATGTATTTGCCAATAAGTACATCACCACCTGGTAAAGTCATTGAAAATTTGAATCCAGCTGTTGCCATTACGCCTCCATTATGGTGTGTGCTGTTTATTAATTGGCTGTTCGAGCTTGTCAACATGGCCAAATACGAAAACATGCACTGACTGCAACGATGAATCAACAGAATCAAGGAACATATTTAGGTTTTTGGTGTAGAAGTTCGGAAGATCTCCAGTTATTTTGGAGAGTTTAATACAGAACATCTTGATAAATTTATTTTTATAATTAAAATCGGAGATCTCTTCATTCTAAAATTTAGGGAATCTATTGTTGTGTTATATTTCGGTCACGATGGGAATTGACTTTGCAAATATGCGAGGGGGACCTTGGATGGATCCATCGTGAAAATTGATGTCTCTCATATTGGCTCAATTTATTAAAAAGGCTGTTCAGTAGCTACATATTTGATGTTTTAGAATCTTATGTCTCCATAAGTTCTTCACGAATTGAGCTTGATTTGTCACTAATTATTATAACAAATGTGTTTTCAGTACTATAAACTTTCATGTCACTGCGTTTATAGATTTATTTGTAGGTTTTTATTTAAGTTCCTGTTTGGAAAGGAAATTTTTAATTTTTCTCATTATTTTCTCCAATGAACCATTTAGTCGTTGAAATGTTTTCTTAACGGGTTGGCAAGTTAGTTGATATTTATAAGCCTCTTGTAATTGTTCTAAATAATTCTAGTCGTCATCCCTTAGACGATAATTTCCTGTGAAAAGGGTGTTTCATGGTAAAAAATTCGTTGGAAACTAGAACCGAATACGTTCGTAACTAGAACCTTCAATTAGATTCGCAGGCTAGACAGAGCCTTGTGAAGCCTTTAACTTTCATTTGGAAAATTTTACCGATTTAGCTTTTACTCGGCACCTGCGTAGTGCGCTACGTGGTCACATCTTAACCCTATGCACATGAAGATATTAAAAATTATACCATTCCTTTTGCAATTTCAGTAAATTTTGTCGCCGATGATAATAACACTCATTTCTATTAGAGTCATTTGTTGAAGTTGTTATTACCAAGTAGTCAATCATTTCATTTTGATACATATAAAATGCACATGAACTAGCACAAAAACTTGAAACTTTAAAAATAATAAACGCAAGAAATGATACAAACAGAAACATTTACCATAAGACACTACACAGAATTTGTTATAATATGCTGAAAAGTAGATATTTTATATGTCAGTTTTATAAAATCGGTTTCTCTCAGTAGGCCAAAAACACTGCTTTAGATAAAAAAAAAACTTTGTGAACAATTCTTTTCCCAAGTTCCTGTTTCCAGGGAATTACCTGAATAAATCCACAGTAGACGAATTCACTACATGTGTGATGCTGTGTAGTGTGCCTTATGCTAATTTCTATGTTTAAATTTTCGGTGAAATTCATTACATCAGTCTTGTAATAGATGGCTTATAAATAACCATGACTGATGTTGATTAAAATTTGCATATTAAATTCAGGATTATTGCCATTGAAATAATCGGCGATTAGTAAATCTATTCTTAGTTTGCCATTTTGAATTAAATGAATTTTAGCTTCAATTCGATAGTAAATTATGATGCATGTGAAAACGACTTGTATGGCTTCTTGTATGATTCACAATTTTCGTTTCTAGTACTCCAAAACACATAAAATACACAGATATTACATTAACCAATAACACAATTAAATGTTGTCTCCTATATCACGAACACAAACCAATTTAGCCTAGATATTCCATTTTCTACTATTTTCGACCGATTACATTTTTTCCGCTAGAGCACATCGTACCATTCGTCAATGGTGTTGTTAATTTTTCACAATTGAAGTAATAACAAGCAACAAACCGTAAAAATAAAAATTTTTGTTCAATAAATTTTACGACTTTTAATTAAATTGTAAATATTATGCTAGTGCTTCCATCTTTGGGTGAAGGCGCTATTGATCCATTTTGCGCTACTCGTAAATTTACGATTGGTATCTTCCAACAGTGATTCGTGGATGGAAACTACTCCGGTGGTACTCGGTAACTACCGACTTTCTCCAAAAGATGTAAAACTGTTAGTTGGTGGTAACTACTGAGTGTTTGTGGCTTAAGAGAGTGCCTTGCTCAACTTTTTGCGTAATTCGGCTTTTTCAGTGGTTGGTCAGCAAGAGTGAGACACAACTTTTAGATCGATAAGGCATCATTGGCCGTTAAATATGGCCCTTTTCCTTTAATTTTTTCATTAAAAGTGCTTAATTTTTAAGATAGTCGATGAATTGTATGCCTTGTAGGCCCCAAAAGACAGTGGCCATAATCTTACCAGCTGATGCAACAATTTTTACTTTCTATGGATCACTTGAACCAGCTTCTATACTTCGTGACGTTCATATGAGATGTAACATTGTAATAGCAATCTCGTGTACAATGTCAGCAATCTTGCGCAACTTTATACGACGGTCAGTCATAACGATTTCATCCACTTTTCGACCATTTCTGGTGTTGCTACCTCTTTTGGCTTTCCTGAACGTTCAGCATCATTTCTGCTTATGTGACATGTTCAAAAGTAGTGGTACAATCTTGATATTAAAACATTTCGGCGTTATTTCATATTCAGTGTGACTCAGTCTCAAGCAAAGTTTTTTGACATCCGTCAAATTTGGATGATATTTTTTGTTAGTATTGCGATCTCTATACTATTGTTTTCATCTATGGTATTAGACTTTATTAGAACTACATTAGACACACTGATCAGAATGAGACCAAATGAAAAATGCGAGGCCACCATTTTGAAATGAGTACTTCTAAATATTTAAATATAGTTTAGGCAAAAAAATTTGTTGTTAACCATAAAGAATGTCAATGCAACATCATACAAAAAATTAACCAAGTAGCATGACATGAAATAAATAGGCAAAATGCGTCACAATAAACGATTAATCAATTTATCTACTCTATGTGACACTCGCTAAAAAGAAGTTTATTACGAGTATCAAACTAACAGTTTCAAGTTCCAATATTGTTACTCTTAAACAATTGTGAATGCATGTTTTTCATTCGACTATCGTTAGTTTGAAATTCATATGAAAAGCCATTGAATTGTTTCCATTTTCTCTATTTTTTTATTATTCCCAACCATACATTTCGAATCGATACATTTCGACTTGATAGTCTATTGTAATTTATTTTAGTTGTTTGTTTTTTTTTCTGGATTCTAGTGGGTGAGTCTATTCATCACAGCCAGTTAAAGTTTTTGTATTTTTCGAGTACCCAATCCATAAATCAATCATTGTATCAACATAACACAATATTCATATTTGCTTTAACAGTCTAATGATGTTTACATTACAAAATAGATAATCATCGACGGGTGATTTTAACAAAATTGCGGGTAGACTAGAGTTATGCAAAAGTGTTTTGCGAGTCGAATACTTTTTTCTACTTCTACTATTATACCAAGTAATGCTAATGTCATTAAGTATTTTAACGATTTATCAACTAGCACGTTATACACCGCACACTACATACACCATGGGATTGATGAAGAAGAAATTTTGTATATGTTATGTTTAAGAATATATCTCATGAGTAAACCTATTTTGATATTATGCAATCAATCATTTTGCCTTCGAAATTAATTATTTGAATCGCTAATCTTTTTTGGGGTTTTGTTTTATTGTTTCTTAGATGTCGTAACAGTCGTGGCGAAAATTTAGACAGCGTGGGCATAAACAACCCACCTGCAATGGAATCAAATGGACTAAATCATTCAAACAGTCATCATCGTGAAAGTAGTCGATCGCGTAGCGAAAGACGTGGTGGCACCGCCGACCAATGGAGTAAATATACGGATCCGCATCATCACAATCACCATAATGGCCACCAAACACCGCCGAGTCCAACGTCATCGAATCATTCGAGTGGGCGTTCAAAGGAAAAGGGAAGTCCAAGTCATGCACGCCGGTCCACGTCGACGTCCAAATTAAGTTCCACAAGTGGTGGTAGTAATAGTAATATTAGTAGTAGTCGTAATAAAACGGTGCCACAAAATTTCGGATACATCAAACAAAGGTCGAGCAACGGAGGTGCTCCGCCGATTCCGAATAGTGATAGTCAACAACAATTACCAACGGGGCGCACAGTGCATGTATCGGCTGTTCAACGCTCGAATAAAATAAAAGTATCGGGCGGTACACAGACTTGTTCCTCGGATCTTCAGACAAGTAGCTCACCATATAATGTCACTAATTTAATAGAAAGTAATAATAATTTATCCGCAGAAGTGTCACAAAATCCACAACATCGTAGTTTTTCATTAACCGGACCAGGTGCAACCCAGTTAAGTCAATCGATACGCGAACGACTATCTACTGGATCGCACAGTCTACCAAAACCTGGAACTGAAATGCATGTCTTCCAGCATCGGTTTGCGCAGCAGCAGCAGCAACAACAACAACAACAGCAACGCGGTTCTCCTAAAATGCTCGACGGAAGTTTATCGGACACGCAAACTTACGCAGAAGTAAAACCCGACTATAGTAGTTATGCAATGTGGTTAAAACATAGCAATACAGCAACGAGTCGACTGTCGGCTGAAAGCGATGGTTTAGAAAATTTATCAATAGCCTCGAGTGGTGGGGGTGGCGGTAGTGGTGCCGGTAGTACTAATAGCACTGGTGGTATACCAAGAAATTTAAAATTCCTTCAGCATCGTGAATCAACGCACAGCCCCCGGTTAAATCGTAGTAACAGCATCAGGTGAGCAATACATTAATTTAGAACAGGATTACGATTTTTTTTATTCTGTTTACTAACAAATCTTTACTAATCTTTATATAAAAAACTAAACTACATAATATCTCTATATAATCTAAAGCTATCTGAAAGAGAGGACATATCCAAGGTATCTACTGACATAACAAAAAAAAATTTGTTTTTTTGTTTGTTTTGCTATCCGTAAAAATATATTTTGCTATTCTGTAACATAGAAATATGCTTTTGCTATGTAGAGAGAGTCTGGGCACAGAAAAATAATTGAAACATAAAAATTAGTTGGGATTGGGAGTAAATTCCCGTTTTGATGAAATTTATGATGTATTGTGAAAAATCGTTGTAAGTCCCCTTACTACGAGTACTATATGTATATATATGCTATGTGCTTATGCTCTATGATCATTATGTTATATCGAATAGATATAAAAATTTAGTGTTTTAGTAGTTTTTGGCACAAGTAATACGTTTTTTCCTTTTGTCTTAAATTGTGGCTAGAAACGAGAGTATTCGTTTCAAATATACATAAACAGATACGAGTTACACACAAAACTATTTATTTTATGTGATAAAATTTCTAAGATAAACTATTATTCTAATAAAAACAATAGATTTGTATGTTTAGTTTAGTATTCGTGTGTCGAATTGCGATTTAGTATGTTTATATAATTTGATACAGATATATTGCAGGTGGTCTGGGTCAGAATATGTATATTTTGCAACATTTGTAACCAATCGGTTCCCATAAATCCCATTAGGCTAGTTTTATAAACCAATATTATGATCTCATCGGTTATTCAACCCCATTACTAAATTAGTCACTGTTTTCCCAGAAAATTAGGTGTGCGTTATATATGCATTTTTACCATACATAATTTGTTTATCCCTTTTTGAATATTAATATCTATAGAAACCTAACACCATAACTTAAACGCAGTGAATTAACAAGCGCACAGGAATAACATTAACCATATACATCTTACGATAGTATACGTAATTATTTTTGATTTAAAGTCAGGAACAATTTTTAGGGGTAAAAAACTGAATTTAGTCAATAAAATTTTATTCAAAATTTATTAAATCCTTCTTAGCGCGTTATAAATTCTTTTCTATCCTATCTAATAATTTATACTAGGTAGGTGTTACATTTACACGTTGAGTTAATTTTTTTGAAGTGGTTATCTGCATGTAGATTTTATTTATAACCTGCTTCGTAATAATAATTCAGTAACCTAAGTAGTTAACATTTTTGTATTGCAAAACCCATTTCAGGATTATTAGTTAGAAATAGTGTTTACCTCTCAAACCGAATCATATGTCCATTAGAACCGCCTAACTCAATAGTAGAACTTCAGCAGTTAAGTAACAGCTTACCTTAATCCAAATTCTAGAACTTACGTGATTTTGTTTTAGATTCAATCAAACATATTCATACACCGAATTTTATTATGATGCAATGAGAAATTGACTAAAATAGATTTAGTTTAGATATTATTAGAAACTAAACACCTTGTACGGATACCGTGTGGAAAATTATTACGTTAGCATGCTAACGGGATCCGCTCTCTTTAGCTGTAACTTTATAAGCTTAGTTAACGATTCCTACGAGTATATTTTTTTCTAATAATTAAGATGAATATTTTTCGTCCAACTCTACGAAATGTAATAGGGCATTTTGTTTTACTCTTTGTCAGTAGGAAGGTTATCCTCCCCCGAATTTTAATTTGATAACAATCTATTTTACGCCCTCTTTAAGCAAATTATTTAGCTCCAAATAAGTGTCCAATTTTGCAATGTTAGATATTTGCTTAGAGACTACGAATATAATAATTATTACAAACAAGTTAAACTTTGGTAAAGTGCTCAAAATTCAATCAGAACCGTTGCTTTATACGGTAGAGAAAAATGTTTTACCGACATTTTTTGAATTTTTTACAAGTTTAGTTTGATTATTTATTGAACAGTGAAGGGGTTAATTTTCTTAGTTTTCCAAAACGAAAGCTGGTTTTATTAGTATTTTGAATTTCACAAATCTCAAATTTCCTTGCTCCCTAAGTTGGTTCCATATGAAATGAACTAAAACAAAGTAAACTAACGTGATCTGCGCTACGAGATGTGTACTAATACAACCTCCACTAAATAAAGTGCACTAAAATAAATTGCTCGAAATAACGTGTACTAAACATAGTGCACTATTCAAAGTAGCGGCGGCGGTTTCAAAAAACCTTCTTATTCCAATCAAATTGGATCAACCTGTTTTGACCTAATCGTTTGAGAAATGGTTTAACTCCATCAAAATTACACAAATTAGGTAGGTATGCAAATTAGATGGCATTTTTCAGAACAACGTTCGGTTTAAATTAAATTTCCAAATTTCATGAGGGGTTTCATCCCAATCCCTTAAGAAATCTCTCGTTTCTAACTAAATTGATCATTTTCCAGAGCAACTATGAAATTGTTGCAAACCCACTTTTATCACACATTTATTCAATTCAATAAATAGTTAAATTCCTTTTAAACTGTGTATTTTCTGGTTTGCTCTATTCTAATTGCTTTTTTCATCATGCAGTCATTCCCAATCATTTGAGAAAGAACAACATCAAAGCTCGTATTGGGATCATCTTAAAATCCGAAATTCATTCCAATTGGTTGAGAAATTGCTTAGTTCCGTTTTAATTGGTATTTTCCAGAAACAAATTCGGATTGCATTTTGGCCAATTGTTACCATGGATAAACCTCGATATATTTAGAGAAATGGCTTATTTGTCGTCATTTAAATCGATTTTGTCAGATTGGTGAAATGATGGCTTCGCTTTTTTCAAATTTATCGAAAAATTTCGTAAGTCCTTTTCTTGATTGGAGCTTACCGGAAACCCATGCATACAATTGTATGGTGTGTTTCCATATAGAGATAGAAAATAAAATTTCACTTCAAGATTTATATTGTAAAATTGATCTCACATTGTTTATTATTTCGAACACAAAATAATACGTATATTATAAAGTATAAAAGATGTTAATACCAGTACTAATTTTAAATTCCTGAAAATGTTTGTTGCTTATGCTACTGTCCTGTTTAGGAAAATATCAGAAGTGACGAGATCCGCAGTGACTGGCATCTTACTCATAAAAAATTACGACGCTGCCTTTTATAGACCGTATACTAGAACTCGCGGAAATGCATCTCTAGAATCACGAATGTTGCAATACATATTCTCTTTGTTCCCTCAATACGAGTAATATATATTATATTTTCAATAATTGTCAAAACTAATTAGATAATTCCATTAGTACTGGGCTCATTCGGTTTGCGACTATCGCTATTCTTTTTCGTGGCCTAATGCATAAAATGTATGTGTTATCCAAACTTTATGGAAGATGTAATCTTGCTCCTTTGAATTTGACCCTGACTATATTTCAGAACTTCGTCCAAAATAAAGTTTGGCATCCTAATTTCATAAAATGAGATCCGTAAGGTCCTTTTAAGAAATACCCTAGTCCAACCATTCTTAAATAAGATTTGCGATTCAAAATAGGATCACAATCGCTTCATTTGAAGCTACGTAGTAATAAACTAATTTATATATTTTTATACTGTGGGTCTCACGCCAATTTTTTTTTTGTCTAAATTTTCGACTAACTAAATTGAAGGCTAGTTCGTACCAGTCACTGATAAATGGCACAAAATAATCCACGTTAGATGTTTAATTAAAATTGCTAGAAAAAATTAGATTTATCAATCTTTACAATGTTTTGCATCACTAACTGATAAATCTGATCCGAAATATCGGGCCATTTTGGTATATGAACGTTAGAGACATCTATCAATAACTGGTATACACTTATCATCAATTTAGGAAGTCAGAAATGTATGCTGTGTGTAAATGTTCGACTAACTAAAAATTGATGGTTAGTTCATTCTAGTTATTAATAGATGGATCTAATGTTCACAAACTAAAATGTGCCTGCTATTCGATTCTAAACAGTGTCAGGCACACAGTATTAAATATAAATTAGTTTGCATTTTACAATTGTTAGTGTTAAAGTCTCCCTTTAGTCTCGTTTAAACTGATCACATTCCAAAACTTCAGCTTCAAATGTGTTATAGTATTCTTTTAAAGTGGGTCCAAACGAATTTTACTTTCTTTGTAACAGTACGTGAACGCAGAGTACATTCAAAAACCACACCACTTGCTTATTTGTTATCCATTGTTTTATTACTACTGACTAAAGATCTGTACAAATTTGGAGGTATGGTAAATGAAGTGGTCAAACTATTATGTTGCGTCCACGCAGCCAAAATTATTAATATTAGTGTTAATAAATTACACAACATTGTACATTTTGTAAGTAATTTCAAATTTAATGGTTGCATTAAGGCCAGCAAATGTTGGTATTATAATTTGTGAAATCATCGCTAAATTGAAGTCAAAATTTTATATAGTTTATAATTTTGATAACGTTGCGGAACTTGAATCGACCCAGTAACTCCAAGGTTGTGGGGTTCATTTCGTTTTTTTGAATTTATTTTGACTTAAAATAAATGTGAGCACTTTTACGACTGAATTTATTTCTGTTTCCCTCACCACCTAAGAACTGTATGCAAACATGATGTAAAAAGTGTTTTTAGAGTTTCACATCTTTAAGTTAGCAACACTGTTTTGCTTGACAACCGATTTCACAGCTGACATTTGCTTTGTCATTAGTTTGATTTGCTATTTCATAATGAATAGACTAACGCCAGGGCAACGCTTGCAAATTGTTGAAATTTTTTATCAAAATAATGGTTCTGTTCGCCAAACTCATCGTAAATTATCATAATCGTCCTTCAGAGCGAGTAATTCGGTTAATTATGAATCGTTTTCGCATCACGTATACTCTAAATGATAATATGCATCCAGTAAAACGTCAAACAGTGCGTACCGAACAAGCAATAGACGCTGTACAGCGTAGCATTCAGGAAGGCCCAAGTCAATCAATTCGACGTCGTTCTCAGCAACTGGAGATGTGTCCATCCACTTAATGGAAGATTTTGTCTAAGGATCTTGGTTTACGTGCTTACAAAATTCAACTTGTGCATGAATTAAAGCCTTCCCATCACACACGCCGCCAATTCAGCCAATGGGCGGGCTGAAGCACAAATTGATATTGATGTTGATTTTCCAAACAAAATTTTGTTCAGCGATGAAGCTTACTTTTGGTTAATTGGGTACGATAATAAACAGAATTGTCAGATTTGGAGTGAAGATAATCCACAAGCCTTTGCCGAAACACCATTACATCCAGAGAAAATCCCTATTTGGTGCGCTTTATGGACCGGCGGAATTATTGGTCCATATGTCTTCAAAAACGACGATGGACGGAACGTTACAGTCAACGGTAAACTGTATAGAGACATGATTTCTAATTTTTTTGTACTCCAATTGGCTGGCATAAATCTTGCTGATATGTGGTTCCAACAGGACGGTGCCACATAACACAGCGCGTGTTACAATTGATTTACTCAAAGAAACATTTGATAAAAGACCAATTTCACGTCCTGTTAATTGGCCACCGAGAACGTGTGATTTAACTCCATTAGATTATTTTTTTTTTGGGAATATGTTAAGTCACTTGTCTACGCCGATAAACCAGAGAAGATTGAACACGTGGAACACAACATTCGGCGAGTTATTAGCGAGATACGACCGCAACGCGCAAAACTATCCAATAGAGCTAGTTTCACTGATATTCAAAATGTTTTTCTTTGTTCTATTTTAATTTAAAATTGTGAAAATACCAGTTATATAAAGTTAATAGCCCGATTTGTACATTTCGGGGCTCCTGGAATGACCATAGTCAATTAATTTCGGCACTCGATAATTTAATTTTAAACAGCAGATGGAGTAGTAACGGTAATAATCAGAATAATAAGGTAGGAGGAATCTGGGCAAGCGATGTGTGTTAAAATTCGAGCATGAATTCGAGAGGCCCAATAATCAGATTAATAAAGTTATTTCAAAATGGGACGGAACACGAAGGCTTGGGCAAGGGTTTTTGTTACAAAAACAAATAACTGAATTGCTCAAATTGATCAAATGATCATCATCTTCATGACTTAATAAATACCCTCAGTTTTTGTCAAGGAACAAAGAATCCAGAACTCTTGATTATCAAAGAAAAATTATTGAAAAAATTTTCCCCGAGCATGGTAGTCAACGTCGTAACTAATGCTCATACCTGAGTTTGAAGCAAACACACCTCAAATCACCTAGGAGCTGTAAATTGTTATCACGAATGAAGAACTATATCGTCTGGAAATCAAAAAATTGGTGACACTTCATCGGACTCCCAGTTGACAGATTGAATATTTGGAATACCGCATAGATTCCGTTGAACCTGCTGGTTGATCATTTAGACACTCTATTAACAGATGTCGCGTTTGTCAAAACCAAACCAACATTCAATGACCGATAATCTCCATTGAGTCATATGTATATAGAATTCTAAGGCGTAATACAAAAGATTGCACTCCAAGCACGAGTTCCAATCTCGGACCGCGAAAACCTTAAACAAAGAAGAAGAAATTTTATTTCGGGTCGCTAATCTTCAACTGTATAAGATTTGTTTATATACAACTCGTGTCGAGATCGCCGTCCTTGTTGTTTCGCTCTCAATTAAGAAAATAAATCGAAATGTAAAACCATAAAAGACCGAAAAAAAACCGCCAGGATCGTTGCACTTCGATAAGCTTCGATATCAATTAAGAAAAATAACCCTTAATGCGAAGATATTTACAACTTTATGAACCTGAGAATATAGAAACAAAAAATTTCTACCACTGCCTAGAAATTTCCAAATTCAAGAACTTTATCCGAAATTAATGTTAGAATCTCAATCTATTGCTAGATATTATCATGGTTCGCACAATGTTTGACAATAATTGATTGAAAATTTTGTTCATCTACAACTTAGCCTTACTAATCAATTCGACCAAATGGTATAATTATGTTTAGCTTGGTTAAATTTCAATTATTCGCCCAAAATTCTTGATATAATCACAACCACATCCCATAATCCAAATTAGGTTCCAAATGAGCAGGCCATGAACTGAACCACTTATTTGACGATAATTGGTTAATAAGAACGCCTTCTTTCTAAATCCAGGGTTAGAATCTTAAAGGATCCCGATTGAAGTTCTTCTGGAACTCATCCTAAAATACTAATTAAACGCTAAATTTAGATTTAAAACTGGCCAACCTCCAATAAAAACCTTACAGAACTTCCATTCTGCATAGTGAAATTCCAGAACTTTTGTCCAAAGTTTATTATTTGTCGCATAAAAAGAAACGGCCTTGTTCCATTTAACACGGCCAAATTTCAAAAATGCGTTTTAAAGTCACATCCCAAAGTTCAAATTCAATTTTCATGGGTTGAAAAAGAGTGGATCGTTACATAAAGATATTGAAAGTACGTAAGAATAAATATGTCTACAAAGCAGAAAATTTAACGTTAGTTTACTAGCCTAGCTAGTTATAGTTATTTATGTTGTTAACATTATTTCGGACTAGCACTTTTATAAGATTAACGACATCTTTCTAAAACAAACATGATATCTCATTTCCATAAAGGTGTGGATTGTCTGTCTCCGTTTTCGGGGTTAGATTACTAGCAAATGAAATATTTTTATTCAATAGATATTTAAATATTTTTCTCCAATTTTTTTTGCAGTATTATCGAATATCATTAATATATAAATCACGTTTTTAAAACGTTTTATCTAACAAAATCCATAAATTACCACTTTAACCCTAAATGCGAAAAAATGTACACCTCTATAAACCTGAGAAGTATACAGAAATAGAAAATTCGCTCCAGATCACTGCGCGAAAACGGTTAAATTTCAGAACGTTATCAAAAATTCATGTTAGAACCACAGTCTATTGTCAAATAACATCAAGATCCGCTCAACTTGGTCAAATTCCAAAACTTGAACCAAACTTTATAGATCCAGCTCTACAAACCGAATTACAATAATTAATTAAGAAATGAGCGGATTTGTTGCCAAATTGCAGAACTACATCCAAAATTTATGGTCCTCGTAAATCTAGCTCTTCGAACCAAAGTGACCAAATTGCATAATTATGTTTAGTGTTGCCAGTGTTTCATCCAAAATTCTTAGTAGAACCTCAATCTCATCCCATAATCCCAAATCAGGCCTAAAGGATGAACCAGTTATTTGACGATAATTGGTTAATGGAACGACCAAAATGGATGCGGAAGCATAGGGAAGTTCGTAATCACTCCGATCATCCTCTAATTACGTTTGGCCAAAATCAAATGACTATGGCTTCAATCCTTAAATTAGGATTTAAAAATTACCAAAACCAATTAAAAAATAGCCTAGATTCAGGTATGGTCAAATTCCAGGACTTCATCCTAAATTGATTTTTAATCACTTTCCATGCCTACAAAACAAATTGTATTATGTTTTGTTTAGAAATCCTGGTTCCATTTAATAATTTCATACCAATTTAGAACCATATTCGAAAGTTCAAATTTGCTGTTGATATGTTAAGAAATGGTCGATTTTCATATAAAGATATGTAGATACCAAAAGTTTTAGTAAATAGATAGCTAAATAGTATTATTGGATTTCAATGTCCAAATGTGATACTAATAAAATTTCGTAGAACAAATCATTAATTTTCACCGACGATTGATCACCACCATCGCCAGAGACAGAAGCCCAAAACTAACCGACAAAACCACTCCTTTTTGTATTTTGTGTCGATATAATGTAAATAGCAGATAGATTTTCACTAATGAATTTTTTTGGCCAAATAATACAAAACTTTTTCTTTTAATTTTTCTGTTTGTTTAATAATTCGTGTATGGTGATGAGGGTTTTGTTTTTGTAAATTTTGTTTGCTCCAAATTTCTAACCAAACCAGAAAAGTATATAAAAATTTTAATTAAATAACGAAAAACCCTTATTATGGAAATTTGTTTGTGCTCTCCAATAAATAAATAGTGTGGCGTTGTCATTTTGGAAAATAATAACTTTTTTCTAGAAAATTTATAAAATTGGGTGGTACAGTAACTTGATGAATTGATTATAAATTTTAATTTTAAATTTATGGTCATCTAATTCAAAATCTTATATGACAAACCAACATACATAACCACCCCCTTAAAGAGGATTACAAAATACATAATATATCAAACCACTTAATAGCAGCATAAATTACCAATAAATTTTTATGTTACACCCTAGTTGTATTTCTATGTTGCCCAACACTATATATACAACAAAAATAGTTTTGAATTTATTTGTATTTGCCACATTTAATTAATCAATTAAGTTTAAACAATTTTATGTTGTTGTGTATGTTTGTTAAACTATATTAGGTGATTATGAATTATTAAGATATTCTGTTGAGCACTTAATTTTGTATGGAGTAATTAAAACACTTCTCCCACCCTATTTTTCAAAAACTGGGGTTCTTAATCTTTTATTAATTATGAGACATTGACTACATAAAAAGAAGCCCTCTTTAAGGTTCCGCACCATTCATACTTACGATTACTGTGTTTTTTAATATGCGTAACATAAATTCCTTCATTTCATTTTAATTTTGCTTTTTGCTCGTTTTAATTAAAAATTTTATTTCTTAAATATAAAAATATTTTAAATTTTCTGTTTACATTTTATCAAACGTACAGATCAACCAAATCAGAGAAAATGTATCCATCAATGTTGAGTCGGGCACCCGATATGGATATTGAGCCTTACTATTGTTTACCCGTTGGATCGTTGCAACAAAATACATCGGTGCCTTGGAGCCAACCAACTTCACCGACGCCACCCTCACGTGGATTTGGTGGACTGTTATCGCCAACGCACGGAAACTATAGACTGACCTATCCGAAAAAGAATGATGATGGTAACCGGTATTATGCTTACATATTTAAATAAATTACTAAATACGTTATTTTTTTAGTTCACGGAAGTGCCGCATCATTATTATCTGGTGGTTCATCATTATACGGTTCGGTTGAGGAACGGCAGGCAAATGAAATGAGACGATTAAAACGCGAATTAATGGATGCTAAAGAACAAGTTATGAGTTTGTCTAGTCAATTATCAACAAATGTAAGTACCTTACTTGTGAAATTTGAATTTTTTTTACCCCCGGTGAAATATTAAATTGAACAGAAGTAATCAAATTACGATGAGTACGTATAAAATACAATATTGGGGAGGGTGCCAATGAAAAATATTTTCCCACTTGATTAAATTATTTTATTTATAAGAAGCGATAGATACGTCATTTTTATTACTTATTGTCTTATTAAAATTATTGTGTAATGGTTTTTTGAATTATATGCTCAAAAGAGGGTGACATCGAAACCCTGGATGACAGAATAATATTTGTTTGTTTGGGGTATATCGTTATAATGGATTTTGGTCGGTAAATTATGTATCTTTTGTTCAGGAGTTTGTTTTCTATTTTTCTCGATTTAATTGATACTTTTTATAAAGTGTTACGGGCGCCAACAATATCCCCCAAAAATATGAAACTTCCTGGATCATAAACGTAATTTTAATAATGTATGCAGGGTGCTCCGATGAATAGTAAACGATGTAAAACTCTAAGTGTTACGTTAGGAACTATGACAATGTTTAAAACAATTCAGATGATAACTTCATTTGAAATGTAGAAATGTTTATTTCGCCTAATGGACTAACGTCGTTGAAAATTTTTAGATATGGTTGATCATCTGATTGCATAACGAAATTGATAGCTGTTCGTGTCAACGCCAAAAAACCAACATAATTAATAGATAAGAAAGAGTAACTTGCTACAATAACTTTAGATGCTAACTTTAGCCTGCCTTTGGCCACATTTACATAAATTTATTATGTATTAAAGACCCGATTGGTGACCTTTTTAATTGTGTTAGTGAATTGTAAATACACTGAATCCTGCCTATTGAATCGTACATGCTTGAAATAGTACAAGTGGCAATTGGCCAATATTAAAATTTCAGTTGCTTCATCTCGTATCAATTTTTCAGGCATTACGTTCTTGTTCGGCTCAGACTTAATATTTTTCTACCAGAGAATATGCCGTGAACAAATCATATATTCATTCGTAATTGTCTGTGGGGAAAATAGGGAAAATGGTCTTCATGAATTTTTGCATTTTATGCTTCATTTCTTTCATTACTAGTTTCCTATTTTTTTAACTACTACAGAAAAGTATACATCCACACATACGGATAAATTTTCGGAGATTTTAAGAGAATCTGTTCAAATGAGGAAGCCTGATAATAACAGATTTAGCATTTCTTTTAGTATTTCAACCAACCAAATAGTTGCCTCCGTCCGTTTCAGGGAATTACCAAAATAGAAAAAATAGAAAAACAGGCAATTTTTCATTAAAGTGTTAGTATTTTTTGTTTAGTGACTAATCTGTAAATATTTTGAAGTTTATATCGTAACACATAATGAAATTAGTAGGAGCGCCATCGAAAGGGTTGAATATAGATGCCGTATAATCGTGACTCCATTATCATATGTAAGTTTTGGTTTTTACTACTGGATTAGCTAATCTCTAGTGTATCAAAAATCGTAGATTAGCTAAACTCTAATAGGTTTTCCTTAGCCTGTCTGAGCGTATTTTGCTCCATATTAGTTCATTTCATTTTATTATCGTAAAATAAAATGAGTTTAGCTACTAACCTGATCTCAAATTTCACAAATATTGAAATTAGATTTTTCTTTTGTACGAACTGAGTAAAGCTACGTAAGCTGCTCAAGCTAAGCTAAAGTTTAACGCGGTTTCCAAATACTTAAAGCTAAAATCATCAAGCTTAAAATATTGTGTTGAGACAAAATTTGACACTTATTTTATTTATATCACAAAATATAATCTCGTGGCAGAGAGAGATAATGCGACAACAACTACACTATCAACGTCAAGCAACCGGTTAGTATAAATTGGGAGTCCGTATAGGAACAGCAAAAAATTGATTTCTAAAAAATGGAAGGAAACGAGATCGTAGTCAATCTATTAGAATTATATATTTTGTATAAAATAAATGTAAGTTTTATAAGTAATGGCTCAGATAAGTTTGACTACCTGCACAATTTTCTAAATTTTCTTTTCGTAAAATAAATGTGCACCGCCATTTAAAGACAAGATGCAAACGGTACTTCCTCAAAAATACGCCATTGCTTAGATATATATTAGAATATTATGAATAGTAAATTGCAACATCTGACATCTATATAGTGTGCCTTATGCCGATTTTGTTTTGCCTAAATTTATGGTTAGTTCATACCAGCCCCTAATAGATGGCGCAAAACAATCTCGGTTTTTGTTTAATTTAAATTTACTAAGTTTGAAGTATTATAGTAGATGATTGATAAATCTCTTCTTAGTTAACATTTTAGATCTTAAATCAGCCCTAATTTTGACAGTGGAATCTATCAATGGGCGCTTAAGCGCATCTAACATTTGTGATTCTGTTGAGTAAAATCGCAGCCAACATTATGAAAATGTTTAGTATTAAGAAATATTAAAATCAAATTGGTTATGATTTTACTAATCATGATATGGGACCTGAAAGCGCCCTATGATTGTATAAACTAAGAGTATTAAAAGTTTGGGAAGTATTCGATCTTCAGTTCCTATGATCAACATAGAAAATAATTCTGAAGCAACAATCTGAAGCGGAAAGAAATAAAAGAAAATGCAATTGCAAGAATGTTGACACTGTAGAAATAACATGAACAGTTATGTACGCTAATTTTAATGCAAAATTTCTTTGGTTCTCCATTTTTAGACACGACCCTTGTACTTCAAATATTTTTTGTATAGTTGCATCCACCTAATAACTTACCATGCACAGTTTCTCAGTGGAAGACGTAAGATATATTCTTTAAAATTAAATTTTTAATGGGTCAGAAATGTTAAATAAAAATTGTGATTGTTCAGTTACTCTAATCCCATCAAATTTGTATGGTTTACGTAAGATATATTTTAAGGTCAATGCCAACTAAAGACTACGAGGAGATTACAAAAGTGACATAATTAAGGCTAAACACGTAACTAAGACAAGAAGTCTTACCTAAGATCATCTTTTAATCAGTCACTGTGCATCAGAGGTGCTAGTTAAACAATAAAACTGAATATGACAAAATACATATTTTCTATGTTAGGCCAAGTTAGGCAAAGCTTGGTAGACTGCTCAGCGTATGTGTTCAGTAGAAGGTGTTTGTTTACCAGACCCAATCTTCTCCAACTCTTAGCTTATTAAATTTACTTTATGAATGACTCGTCATTTTCACGTTTTTCAATTCTAAATTTTCACAGGTGTAGTTTGAGGATATACGGCTTCGGAAAAATTACTAAAGTAAATTAAATTTACCATTCCGGCAAACGAAAATGTTTAATACTTTTAATCGAATACATGTATATCGTGTTGGTCTACTTAAAGCTTGGAACGTAAAACTTGAGGAGGTCGGATGTGGCTGGTGAATTATTCAAGTTGCATGTTTCGGGCACACCGAAAATTTCATTCACCCCTGATGTGATTCCGATTAATGTGTCATGTAAACACATTTTTCGGATCAAAATCATCATACTTTTGCAAAGTTAGCAAATGTGAGGGTTCCAGTTAAAATTTGTGTCCAGCACAGCACCAAGGCGTTTAAAATGAATTAGTTTTCCAATAATTTGGGGCTGGATAATCTTATCGGATTATTATGGGATTCGACAATTCATTCTCGGTTAAATTTAGGGACAGCAAAATCAGTACGGATTTTGTTCCATAATTGAGACTTGAGAGTTGGTAGGTTCCTCGCAAAAATTGCAACTAAAATGCATCATTATATCATAATGGTGGAAAAGGACGTGCGGAAAAACGCGTGTGTTTAAATTAGAATAGATTACTTTACGAGTATATGAAATTAAATGAATGTGTTCTGCATAGTATGCGTTATCCGCAACTAGTTTCTACTTCTAAAAAAACTCACGGCATCAATGTTGACTACACAACAAAAAAAAATATCATGAATTAATACTAACTTCACGACGACTTTGTAATGTTTTGACAGAAATTCAAAAACAAATTGTATATTGTTTATTGAAAACAGACCGAATTTTAATAAATATAATTAAATCACAAACTCACACGTTAAAATTATTTCTTGCAACAACTGAAATTCAATAGAAAACCGAAAGAGGGCCTCCAAAAGAGTAAAAACGCAATGTCAAATACGCTCATGTAGTTAACTTCCGTTTTCGCATGCGTATTTGTGTGCGTAAATTCCACACATCTGCCGTCATTGTTTACAAACACAAGTAAACAATGATGTATTTTAGTCTCTAGAGGATAAGTAACTCATCTATACTGGGCGCTTTCAGGGCACCCAACAGTTGGGAACATGTTGAGTAAAATCGAAGCCAACGTTATGAAAATGTTTAGTACTATGAAATTTTGAAATCAAATTGGCGATGATTTCACTAATCATAATCCCAACAGTTGACGATCCTGAACGCGCCCATTTTAATATTTAATTATAAAAATCGAATAATTTGCATACCGAATTGTTTTTTAACAATAATTTTCAATGAAAACTGGAGAGCAATACAAAAGTTCACGTCGGTATATTTTATGTTTGAAAATTGCGTTTACTAGAAAATTCTTGATAAAAACATAATATTTTTACTACTCGGTAGTAAACGCCTATTATAGCTTTCGTTCAGTAATTCATTCAAGCCATAATCTCCTATTTCACTCCCTTGATACATAATCTACTATTTATACATGTAGTAACTTTGTCAAACAATGGTAAAACTCTCAAGTTTCCAGTTTATGAAGAAAATCCGTAGACATATTTAAATAAGTTTACCTAAAATTACTTAGTTATTTTACCCAAAATCATCGTTACAATTTGAAACATATTTACCAAATTTGTTTCTAGATGATTTTGAAATAATAGTCCTTGTGGTTATTAAATATTCAGCGACATAACTGGAAGTTTTTGGTTCCCCGGAGGGACACGAATGTTCATATCTGCTTGTAATTCACGGATTTTTGTTCAAATTATATATACAATATCGTATCTGGTTCCTATTCTGTTCTCTAAATTGCCTATGTATGTGCCAAATGATATTCAGTTTTTTGATTTAGAATTAGAATAACAGTATCATTATAGTCTGAATACTCGTAACGAACGATCTTACACAAATAATACATTTTGTAAAACGCGTTAACCTAATAGAAAAATATGTAACACTCAATTTTTGATTTTTCTTTTGACAAGCACTCTTCTAAAATCTCAATGTCAATATAATAAATAACGCATGATTACCAAACTCAAAATATTAATTTTCCATCAATATTTAAATTCAAATTGAAAAACTTAGATCCGCTTCGATGTACACCTGGTAACCAAAAATAATCAGATTTTCATTTATTTATTTTCTTTCCAATAATCTCCATTCCTCTCCACACACCATCTCTTAAATTTATATACAATAGAAATTTCCCATTTTCTTGGTTTAGTCATTGTTATTTATTACCAAACGAGGAAAAAATCTAAATTCAGGAAAATGTGGAAAAAATCGCAAAATATCCAAAATCGGCACAATACTCTGCTCGTTATACTGGGAAAAATACTTAGAATTTATTTTGTATTATCCTTGGAAAATAATAATGTACTTATATTTTCGTATTTTGCTACATTGCGGAATAAGTATGTATGTACTCTAAAATATTGTCCGCTTACACATACTATGTATACAGTATTATCAATTGCCAACCGTACCCCACACTATAAATTCAAAGCAGCCAAATAGCTAAATTTGAATAATTAAATTTTATTCTATAATGTTTATAGGAAAATATAAAATGATATTTTGGCATAAAAATATGTATAGGAAATTTAATTATTTAATTATCAATTCAAATATTTTATTAAATTATTAATAAATATTTTTTGTCTCTTGTGTTTTTACCCGGAATTTAATATATGAATTTTTTTCTGCGCTATATGATGATGGAAATTTCGTCCTTCCTCATTTTTATTATTATTTTAGTACGTAGTTAGTAGATCAATGGAAAATTATATGTATTTCCTTTTCGTCAGAATTAATCATAAATATTCAAAGGGAGTTCTTCAAGTTCATTTTCGTTATTAAGCATATTAAAACTTTTTTTTGTGTGTGCGTTCAATTTGGAAAAATTGGAAAAATTAATTTGATTGATGGGTTTGGAGCGAGAAATTAATTGGTAAAAAGGGCGCGTGCAATTTTATAGATTTGTTTGATGCGTATACAATTTTATCAAATTAAAAAATCTTTTTGTTTCCACCTTGAATTGTAAACGTATGTTTGTCACTTCAGAATGGTGTAACTATATGTTACGCATCATCCCTATAATTTATGATTTTTCTCTGGTATACGGGTATGTCTCGTGTGTGACTTAATTATACGAAAGCTTGAATATATTTTGTGTGTTGTAAATACAAATTCTTAAGGTTTTCACAGTTTTTTGCTTAATTTATGGTTTTGTGACTTGATTTATAATTTAAAAGCACATAGAAGGATTTCGAGGGTGTGTTCGGTTAAGTAAGATTTTGTACATGATTGTGTGTATGTATCTCCGCGAATAAAAACAATTGTGTGTTAGTTATAATATGAGTCAAACTAAAGTGCTTGCTCTTAGATCGTGACGACGTAATGAGACGAATTTTTATACCAACACAATATATTTTGGTTGCGCATAAATTTATTAATTAATTTTAGGATTAAAATTTGTGCAAATTTACTGCAACGATTTAGTTGTATTGCTAAACGAAGAAATTATCAATTAGTAGAAGGTTAAGTTGCTATTAAAATTGTTGAATGTTTTCATTCAATTGTAACGTTTTGTACTTTCGCTGGACACTAGCGCAAATTGTTCCAATTGTGCACAAGTTAAGATCTTACTGATGAGTTCAGTCGTACAACTATTTTTATTTTTATTTAATTGGTTTTCAGGTTTTGTAATATATGTATACTTTGTTTACAATTACATGTCTAAACAAATTATTTAAATTTGTCACTGTTAAAATATCCAATCGTGATCTACAATCGTACGAAATTTCTAATATTTGCGACAAAATGCAGTTCCCATGTTGGAAATATTTTAGTCTATTGTTATTCATTGCTTCATTCATTATTGTTATTCGCAGAGACTTACTCTGCTCAAAATATTTGGTATAATTTCGAAATCAGGAATTTTAATGATTCAGTGATCTCTAAAGAATGAAGAATCGTAGATATTTTTTTAAGTGCAGTAGAAAGGTTCATTGATAATCTTTAGTAACTAATAATAATTCGTGAGTCATTTACTTTTATAGTTTTAATTTCTACAAAAACATAAATGATCTTAAGAAACTTAAACTGATGTAGTAAGTAAAAATTAATTTTTCAAATCCTTAATTTATTCTACTTATCGTACTTAATATTTTCTTGAATCCCATATAATCACTATATTATTGTCACGAATTTAATCAACTAATACATTTTAATTTGTTTCCGGGTAACCATTCTGCAACGATTGAGTTTTACCACTCTCACATGTCTTAAATCGTTTTCAGTTGGGACTTTGATTCACATTCAATGTCATTATTCAATAGACGCACATATAAATCGCAACCAAATTAAATGAAGAAATTTGAAACTAGGGACAACGTCACAAGCCTAAGGTGGTTTGAAGATTTAACCATTAAACCCACAGTTTTAAATTATTGTTCTTGGACTCAATGCAAAAGTAAGACGAACCGGAAACTGAACGCTGAAGTTCGAAGGGCAAGTAGTAATTGCTTGAATCACATTTGGTGTCAGTTTGACAGACACAAAGTTGGGTTCTGTTGTGCAATTTCAGCGGATCCAAATTTACGAAGAAGCATTATTAGTTAACCTACTTTCAAAAATAATGTCTACCGTGGCATTGCAGGTGGCCCCAAAGGATTCAGCTATAGATAGTATCAATAGATATAAATTTCATGTGTTGACCGGACAATGGTGATTGAAGTTTAAGTATTTCATTGTCGTCAGATTAGACACAGATACCATGGGAACGATATTGTTCAAGCGTCATGGAATCAAGTGGAAATGATGAATGGCGGAAACATGCTTATCCAAAAGTTGCTTGACAAATATTTCTAGTAAGATGTCTGCAAGAAGGCACATTTTTTGATTTTCATGTCCGAACAATATTAATTATTCTTAATTATGACTAAACGAAGACAAAAAGGCTTAGCTAAGATCTTCTTTTATTCAGTGACTGTGTGTCAGATTCGGGATATAAGTATGTTCACGAAGTCACCATACGAAGAAACCAAACGATTCTTATTGCTTTGACACTTCGCAGTAAATAAGTAAAGAATAAGTAATCTTTTCGAAAAGGATCTAAATACACACGCATGTGGCGCAATAGACAAAGATGTGGCACGAGTATTTATAGTAGAATTATTGGCACAGGCTATGAAAATTATCTGACAGCAATGTGATAGCCCCGCCATGCCCGCTCATTATCTCGCAAATCACACAGAGCTCCAGCAAGTGCGTAAAGTACCTTTTATGTATCACAATACATTCATTTTAAATAATGATCCTACGTGTTTTTAATGTTTGATTCAAATTTAATGGTAGTTGGAGCGTTTGATACAATTCATTCCAAATGATGTTGCAGCAGGATTCTGGTGAAGCTATACAGCAGAATCCCGCTGCAACATCATTGCAAGTATGAAATTGAAAAGAAATATTTTCCAGTGAGTGGTGTGACGAAAAATACGTATATATATACGTTAGCCTCAGTGAAAACTCAGCTGATCAACTTATTATTTTTCTGTTGTATCGGCAGAAATGGCCCAAGTTGTTAGTTTAACTACAGAACCTCCCCCAGGATGCGTTGTTTGTCGTGGAAGGTGCATTTTATGTGCAACATTTGGATAGCGGTAGTGAATGTTGAAACTCAAATCGAATTTGATTGTCTTCATCGGTTGGTGTATTCAAAGTATATCACTGCCTTTGTTGGCAAATGCACATCTGCATATTATTGGTTTAGCTTTTAATATTCTCATCAGTTTTCCATGTCTACCATACATGGTTCGCTTTGATAATGGCTGTGTGTCCTCCATCACGTGAACCAACGTCGTCTTTATTGTAAGTACTAATTCCCACCGCTAAGTGTTTCCTGATTAAATTTTCATACATTTTTCATCTTTCTTGCAAGAGGGGACTGAATTCAATATTTCACATGGTATGGGAATTATATTTTTACTAATGGCTTCAAAAAGTGCCAGATATTTTTCTGGATTGAATGCTCAGCTGATATAACTATCAATTTGAGCTGGAATAATTTTTTTCGTTGGCCAAGCGTGGTAAATCTTTGTGGTACGAAATGCTTTCAGCAACAAGGTTTCCGTAAATGTGATATTTGGGTATCAGCTTCATAAGGCTGATGACTTATGAGTTTCTGTTTCTGTAAGATTTTGCCGATGATTGCCAAATTTGAATTAAATTCACAGTTCAATTTTAATGAATGACATGTATACGTTACCAACAAGGCATGGACGCCCAATTCATCTGGCATATAAATCATGGCATTTTCCGGTATAAGTAGGTCGCAGTATAATCATTTTTCCAATTTCAGAAACATTTTCATCATTTGTAATTGCATCGCGAAAATTTGTTTTACTTGGACGTTCTCTGTTTCTTCTGATTTCCATTACCCTGTGAGTTAAAAAAATTATTACACATTGAAATTTTAATTAATTTTTGTTCGGAAGATATCCAAAACCTTTTGACGTTCTTGTTAATTTAACCCACAATTTTTTGTAGTATTTTTAAATTATGATCAATTATAATTTAAATCTTTGTGCAGGCGATTTCCGAGCAAACTAAATTTTAAAAACATCTTAAAGCTTTGTCACACAAAAAAATTTTAATTGGTCAAAATATCAAGACGACGGGTTAGCGGCTGATGCGCCCATATAACAACTATTTCACTTTGCTAAAGAAAAATATGGAAATGAAATGAAAGTGAGCTACTCGCACTGGAGATAAAATGACTTTGACAATATGAATAAAATTCCAATCATTCAAAACGTTTATTAGTTGCAATTAGACGGGATGTCAATGCAACTGGTCAACGAATCCAGGTATAGGACTGGACTTAAAATCTATAGCGTATACCTATGCTAACTTACTGTTTAACTTGCTAACATAAATTGTGTATGTAGGGGAACGCTTCACTTTACTTTTGAGAGATTGTTCTCCTCTTAGTGCGCTTGATCTATTATTGGTAAAGAAAATCCAACTGATATAATTTGGGATTCGTTTCGTCCTTTGGTTTATTGGTTGTAATGGGTTGAATCTATGTTTAGATCTCGAACGGACGAGTTTGAGTTGAATGGTTTCACAATTTCCTTGGGGAAAAAATCAAAGGTTGATTATCCACAAGGTGATGTACTCTCCGCTTTGTTGTGGTATTTGATCGTTGATAAGCTTTGCTTGGTGGCCTAAAAAATTCCGCTCTCTTTGGAAACGCGACTACCAAATCAGATGACGTAAGTCATAAGACTGTCTGAACACACCTGCGTTTTATGATGGAATTACTGGCTTGCACCGTAAGCCACTTATGGCACAGAATGCGGAACGCTTCAAATCAGAGCAAATACCCATTGAGGATCTTTCAGAGCAAACTAGCACGTTAGTTACCATTACAACCCATTACTATCACCTTGTGGATAATCAACCTTTGATTTTTTCCCCAAGGAAATTGTGAAACCATTCAACTCAAACTCGTCCGTTCGAGATCTAAACATAGATTCAACCCATTTAATAATAGTGTAATCAATACCAAAATTGAGTTGAAACAGGTGTTAGTAATTGGAGCAACGACGTGCCATTGAAAGCTCCCGCAATATTCAGAAAAGTATCCTTGATATTGAGTGATCTCTCGATCCTAGCAAGAAGTCCTCGCATCGCCATTTTACAGGAATTGCAAACTATAAGAATGTTGCATGTTACTTAGAGGAGATAATGGTAAGTAGTGGTCCACAATAAATCTATCACCAAACCATTCTAAAGCTTTTAGACAAGTTTGAGACAAACTGTTATGGAGTCAGTATAATCTCATTTATTAGATTTAGGTATTAAAACGTCTCCGCCCGTGCTCCAAAACATAGGAACACAACCTAAAGGTCATGCAATCTAGAACAATTGCAACGTAGTGTATCGTAATCAGCCGATACGCTATATTCCAATCGGCGATTACCTTTGGGGTTCGGTTGTACAGCTACCAAAATGGGATTAATAATGCTAGATCAAGGAATGCTGGAAGCAGTTCACAAATTATTCGTTTTGGAACAAGTAAACAATTATCATTTTTTACCAACGATCTGTCGAGTATAAAGACATAAACTGTTAATTTCTTCAGATGTATTTTTCCATCAGAAGCTGTGAGCGGATCTTAAACGTTTTTTATCCATCTTTTGAACAACTAGGAGGCTATCCCACAGTCCCCTAAAAGGTCTGTTCTTCTAACTAGATTTTTAATTTCTTAGCAGTTTTTCTTAAGCTTTTCAGATACTAAAACGATTTTACTGAATACTTCAATTAGTAATAAGTAGACAAAAGGAGGTTAGTTAGTATTAAAATAAACTAAAAATTTATTTCGAAAAGCTTGCAACTGTGGCTTGACATGAAAATAAACATGGAACACATGACACATAAAAAATCCTCAGTAGTAACTTTCTGCCTTGTCTCCACCGAGAGTCGAACTTGGGATTTACTTGATCTTTGAACTTTAAAAATTGAGATTAAAGGAAATACTATGATACTATGAATCTATGATCGGAGGTCAGAATTTCATTCGGTACTATCCAATCAAAAATAAAATCGACGATGGATATGGAACATAAAATAATGACAATAACCTCACGGCAAGCTGTATTTATAACTGCCGAAGTTGAGAATTCTAGCTTTGTTTTGATCAAATTTTTTATTAGCTTCTTATTTTGCTATGGGAGCGTCTAATTATTTGTTCTCATATCGGCTTGACGGGCAAAAAAAAACATGAGTATTTTTCCCAACATAGCGACGTCGAGAATATTTGGCAGATGATAAATAAATAGTTGCGATTGCAATTTTTTGTGAATTTTTTATTCATATTTAGAAAAAAATTTTAACAAATACAGTATTAAGTGTAGTACCAAGTACCAAGTATCTTCTTAGAAGTGGAATAAACTCTTTACAACCTAAGATGTACTTGATTTAATGCTTCAGTCTGAAGTTTCGGTTTGAACCTGCCTGCCGTTAGATCACCATTTAATTAAAAGTAAATTTCCTGCCATTTGTCCATTTCTCCGCCAATAGACCACCTCTATTTGTTTTGAAACGCATGTCAGTAATGGCCTTTTATATTTAGCATTATTGACATTTCTAAAAAAAACGGAATGGAATGGAAACCGCTACACCTATTCAATGGACTGATCAAACATTAATCTGAAGTAAAAAAATTGATCTTCGTAACTTCATTTGAGGCGGCCAAATCCCTTAATGGGATGCAACACCAATGAGAAATTTTGATATGGTGGAGACATTTTTTTACTCAAGATTTTTTATGCGAAGAAGAAGCGAGAAGGATCTTCGAAATAGATGAATTTTCTTATTACGGTGGTCACTTGGGATAAGCTCTTCTTTATTTCGTATTCGTTGTCTCGTTAATCGATCATGATTTTATAATGTATTGCACTCTTATCTAAGATTTGTCGCTTTTTATTATCATTATCCCCGGGTGATGTCTTTATGAGGTATACTAGAATTAATTGCCTGTTTCTACTTAGTTAAACGGCCCTCATCAAAGCGCTATAGATGGCCAATGCCCACTCTTTTAAAGCTCAATCCAACACCCGTTTTATCATAAATTCATTTGTTTTACATCTTTGATAAAAGGGGTACTCGCCCACCCCTCTCTTCCTCTTCCCTTCTCCGCATATTAAATTAGACGGTTATGATATTGAGTATCAGTATTATGCGTAAAATGAGACATACATGTATTTTATTAGGAAACACAACAGCCACGAATGATACACAAGACAGTTCTGATACATAGAGTGTGGAATAACGTAACAACTTTTGTTTATTACAAATTTACAAATTAATTTTGGTAATATCGCCTATGCTAAATGCATCTGTCAGCATTCGTACAATAGAATAGTTTCATCAAATATGATGGTACCGATATATGTATAGAAATGTTATTTTTGGATTGCTAAGATATAAAATCTTCTAATTGAATATCTGCAATTTTTGTATCTCATTTTTTTTATCGTTTTACAGAGATAAGTCCCTCCGATTTTTATGCTGTCGTAAAAATATAATATTTAATATTTTTTTGTGGTGATAAAAACTATTTACGGCATCATAAAACAAATTTTTGATTGGAAAAAATATTGTCTAGTAGTTTATCTGACAGACTAGCTATTTATAGTACTTCTTTTCGGTGTAGTCAAGTCGAGACCAAAGTTTAATTCCACTGTACTACGAGTAGGCTTTAAATTAATACATTATAGTCTATCCTTTCCAATATTTTAATTAGCCCTCCTGGAAATATTTAGTTTACGTAATTATAATGATAATTATTAAAAACTAAAATTAATAACCAATGGTTATGTAGAAACATATAGTGGGTAGATATCGTTTTTACAGCACATTGATATATAAAATTTAATTGTTTATACAATTGTATAATAAAGTTGCGTGAACAAGATCGGTATCGCAAATCCCATTAAAACTGTTTTAATTATGTCGTTGACTTTACACATAAAGCTCAACATATCTTGAAGACAAGAATTGTAACGTAGCAGCATTATTTGATGTAAAGAATATAATTTATTATCCTAATTTTAACACAATGTATGATTTCTTAATCAATATGTACATATAAGATATTTAGTTTCGTCTATTATCTTCTACTAGAATCAGAAAATAGCAGTTCGTTAATGGTAACCATTGCAAGTCAAGAAATGTTTTTATTATTATATAACATATCGAATGACTCCATTGTTTGTAATTAAAAATAAGTGATGTTTTGTAATTATTATTTAACGACGCTTTTGAAGGATGTGAAAATCTTGAAAATGTCAATTTACAATCCTCATTAAATTAAACTTAACATTTTATTTATCCAATCTCTAGAGAGCTTATAAGAATATGTACGAAAAATATACATATATAAAACTACACACTACGAGTGAGTATAAACCCTAAAACCTTTTTTAATCTTCGGATCCTAGAAATACATGAATATAGTTTCGAAATTACTTTAATATTTTAATTATTTTAATAAATAATTAAATTCTTGTATCAATCCATTTTAATGTTTTAGTTTGTTACGCCTTTTCAATAATTAATTTCATTTATTAAATTAATTATGTAAAATGATGACATGCAATCTTCTCTGTCTTATCGTTGTTGATAATAAAATGACATGTTTGTTAAAATTGTATATTAAATTAATAAATTATTAATTAATCATTCTTGTGCGATGGGGACTATATGTGGTATTTACGAGTGTATTCAATGCAAATTTTTATTAACATCATTCATAATTTTCTTTGTTTTTTTATACAAATTTTTGATGTGGCCAATTGTGACGGACGGAGTTAACGAACTTGGGAATAAAAATCGTAAAGTTATTTGGATAAAAATGATGTCATTTTGATATCGTCCCTTTGCGTGGCCTCCGAATATATTAGACCTATTTGTTTCGAATTTTGTATACACCAAACATATTCTCTTATAGGCTAGAAAAAATACAATTCAAATCAAAATACTATGAAAATATATTTCCTAAAAGCCAGAATAGGGGATGATGTTGGAACCCTTGGCATTCATGTTGTTGGTGAAAATAGTGGGTTAAGAAGACTTCGTGTATGCATTATACAAATAATTATGCTTTGAGGCATGCTTGTACTAATGTTGGTTAGGGATTTCGGTTTTTCGGTTATTTGGTTAATGATTGGTTAATAATTAAGTATCCGCACCAATGTCTCCATAGATTTAAGCGTAAAAAAATTCGAATGTGGTTCGTTTTCGTACGAATTTCCTTTAAAATCGAAACTCAGCCTTAAACAATTAATTGTGATTTAAAATTCCTAGTGTAAATTTCCAAAATAATCTAACAAAATTCAGACTGGATTTCGTTTGGTAAAATCATAATAAAAGAATTTTCGAACAATAATTAAAGAAAATTAGTCCTCAGTTAACAGAAATTAAAACTAACCTGGAAAATTGAGAAATAAAAATTCTTGTTACATTGTTTTGTCCGGGAGCGAAGCACCCGGTAAGACCTTTATTACACAAAATATCTCTCGGTGGATAGGATCCGGGAATAAATGAGAGGACAATTTTCCACGATTAGCTGCTAAATTAAGAAAAGTAACTCATTAAAAAATTATGAAAGAACTTGAAATAAGCAGACATAAGCCATGTTTTAATATTGGAGCACCATCCGGCTAGGGAAATTTCTACTGAAACTGTAGCTATTTATTCACTGGTGTCGCTATACCATAAAAATGAAAAAATAAACTCACCCATAAAACAAACATTTAACGATCTGAAATATACCAATTAACATTTATTTTGGCATGACGTTATAAAAAATAAATCATCTTGCTGCGTTTTAAATTTTTATTGTAAGATTAAGTTTATAATGGTTTAAGGATTGTACAAAACAAAGGAAATTTAAAATTTCCCTTTGAAATGGATAGTGCTCCCGATAGCGGCTCCCAAATAGGTAGAGCAAAATATTTTTTATCGATTTTTAACTAAAGAGATGAATGAAAAATCTTAGTTTAGAATTAAATTAATTAATTATATGCTAAAATAGCGCGCTAAATATAAGTTTTGGTATAGAAAATTGCGTGTTCCGGATACAGCTATCGGGCGCTAATAAAAAAATAAGGCTATAGTAAATTTTGGCTGGGTCGCTGCGTCGAATTTACAAATCTAACAAGAACGGAAATAAGAAAGTAAGAGAAAAAATTCCAGTTTGGTTGCGCTTGCTAACAAAGAAAAAATAAAACTAATTAAACCGTTCATTGGAATATAACAGTTCATTTTTACTTTAATTCACTTCATGGAATCAATATTTTAGCTGTAGAAAATTCTCGCTAGATGCACTCAAGCTAAGAAAATGTCATTCCTCAAAAGCCGAACACTGCAGCGGGAAATTCGGGCCATGTCCATGTACGTCTCTTACACAGAAACTTGTGTAAGGAAAATAAAAGAGTTTACCTTGATGTACATTGAAATTCTTATTTTTTCTGGAATAATAAGACAACGTAAAAATTAAGGGCTGATTATTTAAGCGTAAAGTACTCGTACTACTATAGCAGATCTTTACTTATTTACACTGACTAGCAAGTAAGTTACTTGTCAAAAAGGATCCATTAGTAATTCAAATAATACTATAGTTAACATGAATGGAGTTCTTTTAAAATCGACTCAATTTAAACTGAAATAATAATGTTTTGCGCTGGCGCTTTATAGATAGAATATTTTCTAGATAACTCGATCCGCAACAAGAGGGCGCAAGTTGGTAAGTCCTGTTCAACGTCGTCCATCTACCGAATAGGGGGTCTTCCGCGAGATCTTGTCTTCTTTGGTGCTGACTTCAGGGCCTGTTTTGTGGTACGATTTTACTTTTCATCTATAAGCCTTGATGTTTTGATTATTCCGATTATGTCGATCTTGTACAGATAATTATCGGCTGTGCCGTAATGTTGTCCAAAATTCGTTATCAAAAGTTACTACTGGTCTTATCAGGGCTTTGTGAATATTTAATTTTGTTTTGTGCAATTTATTATGAGACTTAAAAATATTAATGTTAGTGTAGAACGCCGGGTAACCTGCTGCGATAGGTGATGTTATGTCTGCAGAGACTAAATTTTGCACATTTACAATCGATCCCATCGTATTGTGTGTTGCCTGTTATAAATTCTCCTCGTATTTGCCTTCTCGCGATAGGTTTTCGTTTCATCGATATGGCGGCCGATTTGTTGGGCTGTAGTTTCCAACGAGAGCAGGACTTTTTTGAAGACACACACGATATTACGACCCAGGATACGTCTGTCGTCCGCGTAAGCGAATATCTGATTTGACTTATATAATAATGATGGCTACGTTGAGCTGGCGAATTGTCATATTCTAACGAAAGGTGGAATAGCATTTGAAAGAATTTGAGCTATTGGATCTCTATGCTGCACCTTATTTTTAGAGCCTTCCATTAATCCTTTGCACATGGTTAAAATTTTTAAAGGAATGCTCAAATGTAACAATGCACTCCAAAATGTGTTCCTCTGGATGCTGCCATAGGCCTGTTGAAGATCTATAAAGAGATCTATGCATATATAATGTACAGGGAGGTCCTTTTCATAGCACTTTTCTAACATAATTCTCAGAGAAAAAATTTGATCGGTGGTCTATCTACTTGGACGCTCCGCACTTCATCGTAAGATAAGATATAATAATGTTGGTTGCTCGCTAGAGAATCTGTCTGGCTGTTTAAAAGTGACGAGAAATTATTTCGTCACACTGTTAGTACGGTGTTTGTGTTCATTTGTGACTCTTCAGATTCGTTGCGAGTAGCGCTACTACGTGGATGGAAGTCGGTAGCGATTTATTTAATACAATGGTATCTGTCTCTCAAAGTGGCAGTTTCGATTTTAAGCATTTGTATGATGGCTTGTTGATTGCTTGAATTTAAGGTAAACAATTTTCCTCCAGCCATGCGTTTCTAGATCTAGATTTATTTGTACCTAGATTTGTTGTTGAAGCATTTGTTATCGCCAATTTATTATATGTTCCATTGTTCTTCCACAGAATGGGCTAATAATTGGCTGGCCAGATTTTCTGATATGCTAGCTTAGAAGTTGGCCCGGGTAAGTTGATTGTTTAATGCTTCGGTATTCCATACTGAGATTCGTTGGAATCGGTTATTGTGCGTGGTGGATAGACGGTAGGCATATTTCGCAACTACCAGAAAGGGGTCAGAACGGATTGTTGTGATATTCACAACCTCACCCATGCCAAATATCAATTCCATCATCATAAATAAAAAATCTAATCAATTAAAAACAAAATCGCTACGATAGTGCAAACGATATCGCATATGTATATCAAAACACATATAACATACATTCTTTACGTGCATACAAAAAGCATAGTAAGCGCGATCGACGCGATACATAAAAGTATGAAATTCAAAAGCAACAACAAAATAAAACATTAGTCATACTACGTCATACACACATTAGACATTCTTCATATAATATCAAAATACAATAACAACAACAAAACCAAGTATGGAGTATGGTATATCAAAATATATGACCTATATGTGTTATACATTTTTGTTGTTGTATTCAAAAATAAATATCGTTCATCGACTTATAATTCTTGCAAAATACATTTTTTTAATTTTAATTTGGAAATGCAAAGCTACTCAAAAATATAAAAACACGCGTCCTAAATTATACTTTTTTAAATAAAATTGTCGAATTTCCAAAAAATGAATTGTTGGTAGAACTCTACCAAATATTTAGTATATAAGAACCGAAAATTGTTCAATAAAATCAGAAAGAAATACACAATCAGTTGATCGCAGTCAAATGGTAGAACTGAATCGTGAACCCTTAGAGGTCTAACCTCGACGGTAGTAGCATAGTTCAGTTTTACCAATAGTTCATTTTTAATCGTCATATATTGAAGCCGCTATCAACCCAAGAAAATTAAAGTATCCACAAGTAATCTAAAAATATTGTAAAGGCTGTTAGTTTACAAATAAATAATATAAAAATAAAAATAAGCAGTGTTCAGTGTTTGTGCTCGAGAAAGAAAAAAAGGGAAGAGAACCATCACCAGCAGAACAAAATAATTGGTAAGTATTTCAACAACTAACAATCTGGCACCGGTTTGTTGACTTGTCCCTTCTTTACCTCGCACGGCAAAGCGAGGAGGTTCATGGAAGTAGTGGTTCACACCACAGTATATGAATCTAGGTTGGCACGTTTCAACAAGTCTTCATCTCATACTAACCATCCACTCATCCAGGGTGTACTCAATAATAAATAAAACTTTTACTCAAGGAAACAATTCTCGCCGAACTTTTCACCTCTTTGCCCTTTTTCACTTCATATAAGGCCCCTTTAGTCCATCTACTTTCTCGCTGTTTTATCCGCTTCTAGATAAATTCACTTCAGCATCGACCCCTCTCGTATATCGAATCCAATTATTATAACTCTAGTTTCCTAAAGTTCATTGGTTGATTTGTTTCAACCTAAATATTGTAAATTGTATCGAAAGAACCAAAAATAACATAACAAACGGTACAATACAATAAAAAAAAAAATACAATATAAATTGGCGCTGTAGCAATTCTCTCAGTTAATTAATATAATTTAAAACTGCAGAGATCGAACCTTAAGTAAACCCAAAATAATCACACATTCAAAACAAAAAGAACATATTTGAATCTAATTATTAAATTTTACAAATCCATAAATTCATCAAACGATATAAAACACGCCCACCTGCACCTTTAATACATTTTTTACCAATCAACATTCCTCACACAAAATCCCACACTCATAACACATTTAATCACAAGAACTAAAAAACAAATTTAACACTAAAATACATTTCCAACATGAACCTTCCAATCAAATTAAAACATAAACCATTCATCAATTAAATTTATCTTCAAAACACCAGTTGCCAACATATTTAATGGCACTGTAGTAAAAAAAAAAAAAGATTACATCGGATAAAACCTAATATAATTCCTAAAATCCACCATCTTTTATTAAAACGTTCAAAATTTATACACTTCTGGCTTCAAGATAGAATATTTAAATAACATTCAAATTATTACCTATTGAATATATTTTATTAAAATCTTTCCATTTAATCATTTCTAAATGAAAACCATCAAATATTTTATTTACAACCCTAACATTTATTAGTATACTTAACACAAATTCACCTTGATACCCTAAAACCAATTAATGATTTATTTCTAGTAACCTATCGAATAAATTTCATATTTAACATTAAAAATTATAATCAACATCATCGACATCTACCATTTTATCTAACACTATTCACATAACATTCAATAATATTCACATTATTCCCCATCTCTATATAAATTGTATACAACATTAATTTCAACATAACCCATTGAATACAGAATATTCACCAATAATCTCGTAACTATAAAATAAGTATACTACCTATACGGACATTATGAAATAAAATAGCTCCATGAGCCAAAAAATTTTCAAAATTTCCCATTTTAAACAACAAAAAAAAAAACAATGAAAAAATTCAATTCGAAATCTGACAACGATGACACAGGGGGAAATAAGCCACAACAACAAGAAGGTCCAACCAGCATCAAAACACAGCATGAAGAGCAGTACCGAAATAACAACAAAAACAGCATGAAAATAGCATCAAAACAACACACAAAACAGCATCGAAAATCACTTTGAAAACACAGAACCACATCAAAACAAGCATCAAACCAGCATCAGAAGATTAACGAAAACCACCACCAAAATATCAATAAAAGTATACCAAAAACGAATATCGAAACACCGTTACAAACTACTACGAAAGAGCATCAAAATCACATCGGCAAAGCATAGAAAACGAGTACCGAAACTCCATTACAACTATTTCGAAACAATTTAAAAAACCGCATCGAACCAGCATAGAAAACAACATCAAAACAGCATCGAACAATATCAAGAAAAAACAGTAACTAAACAACATTGAATACAGCATTGAAAACAGCATCGAAACCGCATCGAAACTTAATCAAAGCAGAGCATCAAACACATCAGACAGATACTCATAAACTTCGTCATAGAATATATATCACAACATCCAATATTAGTCGAATACATCATACAACATATAACACAATATATACATCAGTCAAGATAATCCTAAATGACACTGATTGAGCACACAAAATCAAGCAGTAACTACGGATTCAAGCAGTAGAGAATAGACAAGGATACAAAGAAAATACAACGTAAAACACACACAATATACACGTCAAATCAAAACACAAAAAACTTCATTCAAATATCAAAACAATGATTGAACAACATCATACATGGGAGAAAAGCAGCAGCTCATCAAAAAAAAAAAAGAAAACAAACGAGTCCAGTCACTCAACAATTAAATACAAAGAGTCCAGCCACTCAACAATTAAACACAAAGAGTCCAGCCACTCAAAAATCAAATACAAAGAGTCCAGTCACTCAGCAATCGAATACAAAGAGTCCAGCCACTCAGCAACCAAATCAAAGAGTCCAGACACTCATCAAACAAAGACGAGACCAGCTCTCGCAAATTAAGTATATAAGAAGCAAATCAAATGAGTCCAGACACTCATCAAACAAAGCCGAGACCAGCTCTCGCAACCTAGTATGTAAGAAACAAAACAAAGAGTCCAGACACTCATCAAATAAACTAAACGAGCCCAGACGCTCATCAGCAAATAAACAAAACGAGCCCAGACGCTCTCATCAATTGGATAAAACGAGCCCAGCCGCTGAAAACAAACAAAATCAACATCCCGCCAGTAAACCATAATTCAAACAATCATTCTAAGTATCCCAATGACAATACGAAGCCACGAATACAAAACAAAAGTAAATCAAGAAACAACAAGGAAGAAGCGTGACCAGTAAAACAATCAATATGAAAGCTCAAGCACACAGAATCCAGAAAACAACAAGCTCATCAACAATCAACCATCAAATAATCAATCAACAATCGACTATCAACTAAAATCTGTCATTACAAATCTTGTTACACAACACAAATTCAACATAAAACAGAACTTAAACTATAAAACGAAGATGCACAACGCGAAATCATCATCAAACAAATCCAGTACAAATCCACCAATACAAATCACGATACATTATCAAGCAAAAACTAGTACTACAAATCAAGATGCACAACAAAAATTCATCACCTCAAACACAAATCTCGATGTACAACAAACATTTATCTCCATCCTCAAGCAAATTTACCAATCACAATGCTTAACAAGAATTCATCTTCAAACAAATCTACAATTACAAATCACGATGTTTAACAAACTTCACCGTGAAGCAAATATACTAACACAATCGCGATGCACAACACGAAATTCACCATCCAGGAAAATCTATCGAAAATCACGATGCTCAAGACAAAACCAATCTTCAAGGAAAAACTGTCATTACAAACCAAGATGCTTAACACAAAATTCACCATCAAACAAAATTTACCAAAACTAATCAAGATGCACAACATAAATGAAGCAGAATTTATCATTACAAAAATTCATCATCCAGCAAAACCAGTCATTACAAAACACGATGCACAATACAAATCCATCATCAAAAATAACCTGCTCATCAACAAAGGACCATCAAAATCATCAACCAAAAACTAACAAACAAAATTGTAAACAAATAGATTATAAGTTTTTTTTCATTATTTCCCTTCAGGAAAACCGCACACATAATTTAAAGATATTCATTTTTCTTACAAATCAATTTTTGTCATGCTAAAACGAAGATACATTCACATAAGTCAAAAGTAAAAAATTCATATATTACATTAATTCATCAAATCAATTAAAAGTAAGAAATTCATCATTCATTTGTAAATACATTTCAAAGTTAATAGAAATCCTTAAAGTTATCCATGCAAAAAAAAAAAAAAAAAAAACTTTATCATAAGAATTTATTAATTTTAAATTAAAGGCCCACCAAGCCAAACAAAAAAACTAAAACCAAACAATAAAGTATAAAAAAATTGGTTGCAATTATATGAAAAATCTATTAAAAAAAAAGAAAAACATTATGTAAAATCTCATAAGCATGAACCATACAATAAGCAATTCATTATTCATTACTACATATAATAATTTAATAAATAGAAAATTCGACAATATCATATTATCATAACAAAAAAAATAAAATCCTCTTCAGGAATTTTATTTTTTCACATCGGCAGAAAGATATGTTGTGATATTCACAACCTCACCCATGCCAAATATCAATTCCATCATCATAAATAAAAAATCTAATCAATTAAAAACAAAATCGCTACGATAGTGCAAACGATATCGCATATGTATATCAAAACACATATAACATACATTCTTTACGTGCATACAAAAAGCATAGTAAGCGCGATCGACGCGATACATAAAAGTATGAAATTCAAAAGCAACAACAAAATAAAACATTAGTCATACTACGTCATACACACATTAGACATTCTTCATATAATATCAAAATACAATAACAACAACAAAACCAAGTATGGAGTATGGTATATCAAAATATATGACCTATATGTGTTATACATTTTTGTTGTTGTATTCAAAAATAAATATCGTTCATCGACTTATAATTCTTGCAAAATACATTTTTTTAATTTTAATTTGGAAATGCAAAGCTACTCAAAAATATAAAAACACGCGTCCTAAATTATACTTTTTTAAATAAAATTGTCGAATTTCCAAAAAATGAATTGTTGGTAGAACTCTACCAAATATTTAGTATATAAGAACCGAAAATTGTTCAATAAAATCAGAAAGAAATACACAATCAGTTGATCGCAGTCAAATGGTAGAACTGAATCGTGAACCCTTAGAGGTCTAACCTCGACGGTAGTAGCATAGTTCAGTTTTACCAATAGTTCATTTTTAATCGTCATATATTGAAGCCGCTATCAACCCAAGAAAATTAAAGTATCCACAAGTAATCTAAAAATATTGTAAAGGCTGTTAGTTTACAAATAAATAATATAAAAATAAAAATAAGCAGTGTTCAGTGTTTGTGCTCGAGAAAGAAAAAAAGGGAAGAGAACCATCACCAGCAGAACAAAATAATTGGTAAGTATTTCAACAACTAACAATCTGGCACCGGTTTGTTGACTTGTCCCTTCTTTACCTCGCACGGCAAAGCGAGGAGGTTCATGGAAGTAGTGGTTCACACCACAGTATATGAATCTAGGTTGGCACGTTTCAACAAGTCTTCATCTCATACTAACCATCCACTCATCCAGGGTGTACTCAATAATAAATAAAACTTTTACTCAAGGAAACAATTCTCGCCGAACTTTTCACCTCTTTGCCCTTTTTCACTTCATATAAGGCCCCTTTAGTCCATCTACTTTCTCGCTGTTTTATCCGCTTCTAGATAAATTCACTTCAGCATCGACCCCTCTCGTATATCGAATCCAATTATTATAACTCTAGTTTCCTAAAGTTCATTGGTTGATTTGTTTCAACCTAAATATTGTAAATTGTATCGAAAGAACCAAAAATAACATAACAAACGGTTCAATCGAAATCAATAATACAATAGGATGTTAGCGTCGCGTTTGCCTTGAAAAATGCCTTTTGGACACGAGATTGTGGTCGATTTGATTGACCGTAATTCTATCGTTTTATTTCCACATGCCTTTATGAATTCGCTTACGTGGGAGGTATGTGCTGGCTACCACCGTACTATCCGCATTACCGATTTGAGTGTTGAAGTCATCCAAAACAATCTTTACATCGTGTTGGGAAATTTTATTTAAAACACTTTCGAGATGATCATCGAGTATCTTTAACACGTTCTGATTACACCTCCGTTGGGGCATGTACATTTACAAATGACATGTTGAAGCGTGTGCAATTTGAGTAAGTATATTCGGTTGTTTATGGATCTTAAATCTGTTACGAATTGGAGTAAACGATTCTGATCAGAAAACCAACTCCAAACTCGTGCCTATCGAGGTTGTTGCTTTGACAGAGACTAATCTTGCAGTGAGATGCTTGATCGAAGAATTTTGGGCTTTCCGATCGGTTTAAGCTGAATACATTCCATGGTACAAAGGACCAGCTCACACACTTTGAGCTCCAGAGAAGCTTCTGAGAAACCATACATTTGATCACAACGAAAGCTTGCATATCGAGATGGCACAGCATGTGTGTTCTGCGGTAGTCTCTGTCTGCACTCCAACCTAACCACCAACCATATCTGTTATATAAATATCTAAAATGATTTTCGTGGTTTCGATAAATTTATGAGCCAATCCGAATCTTGATATTTGGCTAAGATTCGAGAAATTTGAATCCGTTGAGCTCCAGAGAAGCTTCTCAGAAACCATACATTTCATTACAATGAAATCTTCCTAAACTTTGATTGACGATTGATATAAAAAATTTACAAAAAACAACTATACAAAATGAAAATTAAAGATTTAAGATCTTTAATTTGCGCTATAAAGAATTTGGAAAGAACAATTTCAAATTTCCATAGGAATAAATGGATTTCTCCAGGCCTATATATAATTTGCATCTAAACCAATGACTCATAATAATGGCCTTCTCACTTTAAATATTTGCTAAATGACGTCATTTTAAGTCGTCGACTCCAAGATTTGACTATAGTTGGCATGAAACGTCAATCGTGGAAAGAAACTCAAACTTAACAATAAAATATAAGCCATGTAATGTAAATATTAATTTATTATATTTGTTATTAAATAATGGATTTAACATTGTTTTAAACGTTTACTTTGCAATTCTTAGATTAAAGAGACAATTACATCCGCTCTCTTACATTTTTCGTTCTCAATATTTTCCGTCATTTTTTTAATACTTTTTACGAACATAACTGCGATCTACAGTTCAGTTTAAGCCACTGGCGATACAAATTTAGAGTGCTTTCATTTTAGGTTGCGTTGTTTGTAGAAAAAATGAGAACGTGAAATAAAAATAAAATATTGGTCCTGCACACATTAGACATAGTCTGAGAGATCTTCACACCATCGTTCATTATGTACCTCGAATGTTAGTCAAAATTGAGGTTAGACTACAGTCCGATACATATCCAAAATATAAATGGATCTAATGGTCCCTTACCGAGTAACTGGTTCATCGTTTAAAAGATAGTTCAACTGAAAACCCGTGAATCCTACCTAAATTACTAAAAGTCCAGGGTTAACATGGAAATTAAATCATTCAACAAAATTTCAGTAATAATTTATTTTACATAATTTAGTTTAAACGCAGACGACGACTATATGCATGTCCCTGCCTTTCGGAAGCTCGGACTTAATATATATATTTGGTTCTTCATAATAATTTCTTTATCGATTTGTGCGTCTCTAACGTACATTTTTAAAAGTTTTTTATTTGAGATGCGATATCTAGTTACATCAAGACGTTTCTGATTCATTTTCTGGATTAAGATTAATTTAAATATTTAAATATATTGGCTCTGGATTTTCATTGTTTAACGACATTTCTTTTTTCATTAAACGCGGTGATTATATTTGAAAATTTGTTTCGAATCGCCTTTAACTGGTGTCTAAAACATTATGATCTTATGTTATTAAATTATTTATCATGCAAAGTAGCTGTCACTCGGTCATTATAATATATACAGTCCGATTCATAACTCACCATTAGATTTTCTGATTTTTTATATAACCGATTTGGAAAATTTAAATTAATGTATGCCGAAAATTTATTTCACTAAGTCACGATACGTGTAAAACAACCCATTATGTTATAAATCGGTTATCTAAAAAAATCAAAAATAACCAGTAATTAAATTTTAAATTAAATTTTTTTAAATATATTTAAATTTTTGTAAATATAAACGATATCTTAGCCCTCCTCTCCCTGACTACATGTTTCCCAAACTTATTTAATTTTTTAAAGTTTGAACCTCTAAAATTTTAGTAGATAATTGAATAAACCTGGCCATACACTCTTCACGATTTTCACCTCCGCAATGATTTTAATGAACCATAATCCACCTAATTTATAATTTTAATTAAATTGCTCTCAGTTGTGCAGACATTGTTCAAAGTTATACGCTTCATCAGCATTGCGTATCTGTTTGTTAGCTTCCTTCCTTCGATTTTAGTTGTTTTCATGCAAATTTATTTTTTCAACAAAAAATTGCAGCATAGTTAATATCTTACATTATCTGGAGATTGTGATGGATGCTTTATAATATTAGTTTAAAAAGTAATTCTCGGTTTATCTCGCTACGTATCAAAATACTGACTAACGGATTTCCTCTAATTAAAATTTATTGCAATTTATCTAGTTCTCAAAACACATAAATTACTTTATGTGTACACATATCGATTTCCAATCATACGATTCCCAAAATAGAGCTTGTTATCGTTGTCGCACATCAAACCCATTAAAATTATATTAAACTCACATAGTACACCAAAAAACATAGCGAAATTTCTAAATGAGAATATCTCGCATAGTTTAACCGCAACTAAACGTAAAAAATGTTTTATATAAATCAAAATTTGAGTCGAAACAACAAGAAGTCATGAAGAGGTATGAGAGTCTGGAAAAACTGATGTGTCTGTTGTGTATGGTATAAATATAACCGATAAACTTTATTTTGTATTTGGTTTTTGGTCGGTTGGCACCGAACAGCCCCAAATATATCACACTCACTGGTTTTATGTGTGTTGTTTAAAAAACATGGATATGCTTCTATTTTGGCATTAAGCCCGCGATAAAAACTTTAACTTTGTTTTTTTTTACTATATAAGCACAATTTGCTATTGCCTTATAAACGTCGTTATGTTATATGCTATTCTATTGTTAAATAATATGGTTATATAGTTTCTAACGGTTATGCAATCTCTGCGCTGGTTGAATTATATGGCGTCTCTGGTATAGGATGCATTTTGGTACACATTTGTATCAAATATTTAATTTAATTTTACTTTTTTGTGCTTAAAATGTTTTTGTGTGCGGAGACTTCATGACGACGACGACGGTTTAAATAGAATTTTCCTAAAGAACCGGAAAAATAGAAAAATCTATTTACATTTTTCTTTTGTTGTATTATTATTTTATTATTATGTACTGAAAAGTTATTGTATTGGAAATTTTTGAATGAGGTATAGAGCACACGGGAAAATTAATTGGTTTTTGAATTTTAGATGGAAAACATCGTACGTTTCCATATTTCGGTTAGAGTCAATTGGAAAATTGATTGGTTTAATATAGCAATTGATGAATATATGAAGAATTACAAAATCATATATTCAATTAATGATTTCATGAATCTATTTGATCTAGATAAAAATCCATCAATTAAGAAAATATTTCCAGATCTAGTAGTCTTAAGTAATATATAGATCAATTAAAATCGAATGAAACTATTTCTACAATAATACAACTGCAAATTTAAGTTAAATTAAAATTTTAAAAGATCGGTCCAATTAAAAAATAGTTTCAATGAATAGTGAGTGCATGAAGCGATCGAACTTGATTATCACACTCTCACTATTCAATCAATCAAAAATAACCCGTTAAAATCGCGGTAATCTAAAACGTTTATACCTCTATATTTAAAAAAAACAGTTAATTACGTTAATTTGTGAAAACTCCGTAAAAGCACGTACAAATTCCGTCTAATCGTCGAACCAGAACGTTAAATATTAATCATTATTGTTAAGTTTAATAGTAAAACTAAGTAAAGTAAATACATTTTCCCCATTTATTTATTTTACCTAATTAAAGTGTGATAACAATATTTATAGCGAGCAACACGTTAGGTGTACCTGCACATATACTTGTATGTATAGAGTGTAGACCACCAGTTTTTTCTTAATATAATTTTGTTTTTGAAATTGGCGCCTTTCGCTTTTCCAAAATCGCAACAACTCTAAAGCAAATAAATTTATATTAATACAGACGAAAGAAATATTTCAGCCAAGCGGTAAATATAATTAAAGTAATGCTTAAACTATAAATATGTATATAAAATAGTTTTGTTTATTTTTTTTTTTTAGATTTCAATTCCGTATAAATTATATATCGCTGCGGTATAAATATTGATCATGTTTTTTGTAAATGATTTGCACTTACAATTATTAATATAAATTGACAATTAGATTGACATTGAAAATGGATGAAAAGTGTTGTAAATATGTACGTATAAGAGATAATTAAAGAATTATAATAAGTTGACATAAGTGATTGAATGTCAATAGATTAGTGAATGGTATTTAGTTGCGTGTTGCAAACAGAATTAAATCCTTTTGTTACTCTCCACAATAGTGACCTATTTAGACGTGCTTTTAGGAAATTGATTTCTCGATGCTGGATTGGTTCTTTATATATTGCGAGATGAACGCTTTGATAGAAAGCTCGTGTAAACCAGGTTACTTTAAAATATAATAGCAGAGAGTCATTTATGACGAAAGCTGACGTTATGTGTTTTTCGTTAGTAGAAGGGGAAAATATAGTTTTGCTGAAAATATACAGCAATCGAAAAATAACTTTTTATAGTGAAGCTGCTCAAATATGATGTATTAAGCCTGTATGGTACCGACCAAACGGCACAGTGAGTAAAGCTTTGGCAGGGTGCAATAGGTGCAGGCTGCAAACGACGATTTTGATCAACAGATTACGATCTGTGATGAATTGGAACACAACTATGACCCCCTGTCGGAGTGCAAAACTCATGGGCCGACCCATCTTCCACGCCAGTATAGGCTGGCATGGAGCTATGCAATGTGCAGATGGTGATAAAATCGAACCTATAGAGCCGATTGCAAATATTAAATAATAAAAAGGCCTGTATGGAGTACTCAGAAAACAAATTTCATTTTGGTATCAATATTTAAATTGTCAAATAATGTAACCAAACTGGTTTGTTTCTTAACCCATTTTTCTACCACCGTTGCGTTTTCGCAACACTACATATTTTGGTGTCTTACAACTACACCTAATGTTTTCTAGGAAAAATTTCAAATGGTATAACTAGTAGTTCTAAGGCCAACCTTACAACCTACTCTTGTTTTAGACCTAAAATTAAATGTCATTTTAAAGCAATTATGGCATTCTCCGTTTAAGTGGTTTCTCGTATTTTTTTTAAGCCTAACTGATTGAGAATTTTAAACAAAATCAAAATAATATTCATTTAATATTTTTATAGAATGATCGTGAATTTAGTTGTGTATTCAAAAAAATATCTGGTTTGTAGAATACAATTAAGTAAAATGTGTTTTGAACCGTTTTTGACGATCGTTTTCGCAACCTGTATTCACTTTTATTATGTTTTTGAATTTTTTTTGTAGAATGTTTAAAAAATGTCATACACTCAGTGAAGTGATGACGAGGAGGAAGCAAATATTGTAATTATTCTCCCTGAGGATTATGGTGGTACTTTTATTTTTTGCATTTTTTTTATTTTTTTTTTTAAATTTGTATATTTATTATTGTTATAATCAGTTTAACTTTATAATTATTTAAAAAACACAACATTCAATTTTAATTTTTTTTAACAGTAATTTAAAAAAAGCTTTCTTTTTTAACAAATAGTAAAATTTTTAAAAGGAGGACATGTTTTTCCAACAATGTGGTGCGGCATGCCAAACAGCACGTGAAACAATGGTGTTACTGCATACTATTTTTCCAGGCCGAGTCATTTCTCGATTTGGCGATCAACATTGGCCGCCAAGACCGTGCAATCTAACACCAATGGACTTTTTTCTTTGGAGCTATGTGAAGGAAAAGGTGTATGCGAATAAGCCTGAAACAGTTGAACATCTTAAAGAAGAGATACGGCGCGTTATTGGTGAAATACAGTCACATTTATGCGAAAAACTTTCACCATTTTTGTAATGTGTTTTTTACAATAATTAAACGTTGTTGGTTTGAATACTTCTCCATATTCTTAAATCTCGTGGTCTGTACGTGACAACTGTCAAAAAAATACCGTATAACTCGTATTAACAAAATGGCGGCAAATTTAAATCCGGGGCTCTTGCTGAGACACCCTATACTACAGTGGGTTCAAAAATATCGATGAAATATTATGATGAGAATCCGAAATCAGTAATACTTATGAATTTGCGGTTCTCCGATTTTTGGTATATTCACTTTTCTTCACTAGTGGGGGCTTAGAATGTAATTATTAGCTGGGAAAACAAATATTTAAATCCTTAAATCATATAATAGTTATCAAGCCGCAAAATAGAAAGAGAACGTTAGGCATTCCATAGCACCTAAACTGAAAGCTTGATAATTTATAAATTTCCAATTCGTAACGCTATATTAATAACACTTAAATATTTAAATTAATACATCATCTTTAATATTTTTCTACAAATTAAGCAGCAGCAGCATAACGAAACGTCTCTTTAGTATGTTTTAAAGGTGTCTCACGGACGCCACATTTATAAATAAAGACTTAACTCCAACATGAACATTTTGCTTTTTTATAATCAACAGGAAGGAACTATTATACGATTCGTCTTTTTTGCTTAAATACAAATTCGTCTCAGTAGGAAAGATATTTAAAGGAGATAAAAATGATACCAGCTGCTGTTCTTTACTATACGACGTTTTATCGATTATAATCGCATAATGTCTTTTATACGTAGAATATTGCTTATATACGATATATTTTGTATTAAGTCAATAGCAGAATGAACTTCATGATCTAAATTATTTTCCTGTATATTATCATTATATTTTGACCGAATCATCAATCTAACGATTTTTTTTATCATCACTTACTTCACTTCTAATTCCCTTAAGTCAATTTTTTTAGTATTTCCTACTGTTTCTTTATATAAATCTATAATTGATACGTATAAGTACAATGGTGATTGGATGTAATCAGACAATAACGATATAAATCATATTGCATACAGTGACTGAATATTTATGTTCGTGACTGTATGCATTTAAAGAACCACAATATATTTCTTTATTATTTTATAAATTTTTTCTCCATCAATTCGTTATAAATAACTAAAGACGCGATCATCATTATAATCATCGTCAAAATCGAAAACCGTCTTATATAGAAATAATAATAATAATATTGCTGTACATAACTTAAAGAAATTGATAGACACTCGTCATTGTTCAACTTTGTATTTTATCTTATTCGTACGATCGAGCAAAGTTTGTTTGGAATATTTTTTCCCTAACTACTGTATACGAGTAAAATACCAAACAGTTATACAACCAAATAGTATTTTGTGTTAGAGTTTAATTAAAATAAAGAAAGGTCGTTTGAGTTATATCGGATGCTTCACTGTATTTATGATTGTACTCGGATCGAACCATGATATATTCGAAAATTAAGTTATTTTATGTAAAATAATTCTAAAAACAAAAAAAAAATAGTTTCTTATCGAGCGACGAAGATCAGATAAACTAAACATAACATTAATTTACCCTCATAAACTCGATGTACGATCGAATTTCACCAAAAAATTATGTATACTGGAGTGAGAGTCCAATAAAATACACGATCGCGATATATAGAACATAAAAATTGATTTAAATCACAGGGCAATTTACATTTCGTATGAACAATGGAATGTCGTTTGTAATTAATCGATATGGAATCTGGTCTCTGAGATGAATAATGTATTTTAAGTACAGCGTTCTGTGGAAAGAACATAATTGAGCAGCATTCTTGTATTCATAGTATAGGCATGTGTCACAAGTGATCGTAAAAAAATTTATTGAATGAACATGAATATGGTGCGCGCTGGTTAAAGGTTAAGTTAAATTTAATTTGTTTATTATTACCGTCATAACTCTCCACTACATTTACAAACGAAGACTATATGAAATTTAATTTAATTATATGATTTAATCATGCATCCTGGTTAATAAACTCTTTTCGACCCGTTGTTGTTCACAAGATGCATTTATATGCTGCTACACAAAATGCATACATATATCAATGAAGAGACAGTTGGATGGAACATATGGTTTTATTGTTAATAACGCAAACATATTTTATTTTAGAGATACTTCTTGCCCTGTGATGTATGTGGATTTCAATACCTTTGTGTGTTGTTATCACAATACAGAAAATGTGTTTGTTTAGACACACTGTGGTGAAAGAATAATGAAATGGAAATTTTATTTTCATGGATTTTTAAGAGAAGAAAATCGAAAAATATGAATTACAAAGGCATAAACGTACACAATAATAAGAAGTGTTATAATTTCTTTCTCATTTTAGGGCGGAATATTTTAAAAAGATCTGTTGATAAACATCTGGTTTTGGGTTAATTAAGTGTTTTTTTCGTGTTAAACCGAAACGAAGATGCTGTGCATACATTTCAATGATATCTAAATTAGCTGGCGAAGAATAGATGACGTTTGGTTTAATAAAATGCGGCAACTAAATAAAGTTTGTCTTCTGGAAAGGTTCGATCTATTAGTTTAGTAATTTTAATTTATTCTATTTACGGGTTACTCGAAAAAATTACTGCAATATTAAGAAAGATCTAATCAATATCCAACAGTTTAAAAACGAATTGCCATTATTACAATTAAATATCCAATAGATTAACATCTATCACACTTAACAAACATCGAGTGTAGATTCGCAGAGAATATAACATTAAACATTACAAATAAACATCCAAGAAATAAGTAAATTTGATCCCCTTGGGCTCCTAGCTCTTAACACCAAAATACTAATGTACCAAAAGCGAAACAATTGGCAACAAAAATAAGACAAGAATAAATTTTAGTTTTAGGTAACAAAAATATGTAAGACAGCACAAAATATAAAACCACGATAAAATAGATTTTCTATCACAAAATTAACTGCTTAGCAGCCGAAATAATTATTGTTGAATCAAGCTTATTGTTCTCGTCGATTTGTTGTAATGTTAATTTTTTTCTAAAATGTGTAACATTCAAGAATGTTGCCTAACATATTGCAATATATTTTAACCTAACAAAATTGCAATATATTTTTGAGAAAATGTCACACAGAAGGTTTTTGTTATATAGAGAGAAGCACATGTAACAAAAATCTAATTTGCGGCTGAATTCAAGCGTTTATTTTTATTTTTATAATCAGCAATAGATACCGATAATAATGGTCAGTTAATATGAATAAAAGGTTTGGCATGCTTAACTAACTGTAAAGAACTATATGTGCTTGTTATTAAAATGTCACATAACTTTTCGTTATAGGGTTCGCACCATGCAATAAAATACGAGTATGTTGCAAGTGTAACTAGCATAACTATTTTTAAAATTCATCGAATCATCCACTTAAATTCAAATGTCCCCGAAATTCTCATTTTAGTAATAGAACCATTTTTATTTATAAATTCTGATGTAATTCAAATAATAGAAATTTCAGACCAAGATAATTTAAATTTCACGATTTGGCACTCACTTATAAAAATTGTCGCAGTAGTACAACTACACTTGAGAGCAGAAAAATTGCACAGGTGCATTTTATCTTCTTTTTTAAATTTTCTCGCGAATCAAAATGTTTTTTTGAATCAAAATATGTCAAGTTATCCAATAATACCACGTGTGTGTATTGTCTGCTCAAAACCAGGACAATAACGTGTGCAGAAGTTCAGGACGGCGATTTGCACAATGTTGCATTGAAGAACGTGTCTCGTATAGCGGTGGATCTTGCATGTTCTGGGGGACATGTCACTGGATTTTGTATAAATACAAAAAAGGTATAACTGATTTTTTTGATATTTTTGAACTTTTGTTGAAAATTGATCAATGTGAGAATTGTTTACACCCAAGTGTATTTAAACCTTAAAATTCCCATTTATTCTCTTGCTAGGATGCTACACCGATTTTTGTTAAAAGCACTTCAGAAAGTTGTTCCCTATAAATTAAATATTTTATTTACAAAGACTGACCAATTATTAATTTTGCCTGACCAAATATCGGCATCTATTTCTAAATTAACTCCACACTTCGGTTTATTCAAATATCAAGGTCCATAATAACAAATTGTAACTAAAACGAGGATGCTACACCGAATAATTTGAAAAATAGTTATATACGCTTGCAACATGTTTTGTTGCATAATAATCTGTATAAAAAAATTGTTTGTGATATTTTAATCATCAAGCGCACGTGCAATGCCAGATATAATTATTTTTTACCCGTTGGAATGCTTAAGCCAAAACTTTTAAACGCAATGCAATGATAATCTAATAAATACTTAAATCTAGGATAAAAATCAAAATTAAATGTTTGAGTTTCAGTCGCAAATTTAATTTATTTCTTATTTAAATATATTCCTTACTGGGAGTGTTAAAACTTTTAGATGACTTTGATGAGGTGCCAGCCCAATGGTAGGCTTGCCTGCCTTGTTTCTTTTCGTTATGAATTAGATATACCAGATATAATCTACTTCAAAGCTGATCACTTTGTAGTACATATAGCAAAGTTTTAGGCGCTTCAATTGATTGAATTTATGATTATCAAAAAGAATAAGACATAAATAGAGTTATTTTGTATGAAAAACTGAATCTGTATGAAAAGCTAAAATTCATTAGCTCTGAAGTTGGTACATTAAAATGTACTTGAACGCATCCAAATCGCCCGCCATTTTGAATATAGGTAGCTTAGTCATTGCTGTTTTTATGACATACATTTCGGTCATTTACAAGTTGTCGTTCCGTGTGCATATTTTTTAAGAGATGGATGTCGGTAAGCAACATTTACGTCATTCCATTCTATTCTGTTTTCAAATGAAAAAAAATGCTGCTCAAACTAAGGAATTGATTAATTCGACTTTAAGTGTACATTCTGTGAGTCATTCAACAGTAAAAAAGTGGTCTGCAAGATTTCGTGATGGAAATTTTAGTCTTGAGGACGATCCGTCCAGGTGCAGTAAAACAATTTGAAGACAAAGAACTTACAGTTTTTCAAAACAGTTAGGAGCTACTCACCAAGCAATATCATTTCGATTGCTTGCAATGGGATAATACAGAAGAAAGGGAAATGGGTTCCTCATAAACTGACCGACTAAAAACAAAAACCGAAGAGTTGGCCTGCATGAATTTGCTTTCTCTGTACAAAAGAAAGAATTTTTGCACAAAATCATTACGAGTGATGAAAAGTGGATTTTGTACGCTTTTCCTAAACGCAGAAAACCATGGGTTGATCCAGGTCGGCCATTAACATTAGTTGCATAAATTAATATTCATGCCAAAAAAGTAATATTTACTACGAGATTCTGGAATCTGGTCAAACTGCTACAGTTGAACGATTTCAGGAATGCTTGTTCGGAAAAGGTGTTACAAAAACCTATGTAAAACTAGCACGTAGCGTTAGTACAATTTTTTTGAAAATTGAAGATTTAAACCACTTACATATGATATGCTTCTAAAATAAAGTGCTGCGAGGGATTGTGAATGCCCCATGGTACATTAGGAACGACAACCTTCATAGGGACTTGAAGATGGAATACGTCACCGATGAAATAAAAAACAAGCAAGGAGTGAAAATGCAGATATCCGTCGTATGTTGGACACCGTCAATGGAATTGTTTTTAGTACGCAAATGTACAAATGTATATTGAAGGATAAAATCGATCAGAAAAGTATAATTTTAACGATTTTCGATTATAGATCGAAATTTCTGATCCCCATATTTCTGTAACATTTTATATCGTAACTGATCATGTAGCGTTGCCGTCTAATTGCTTAAAAATTTATAAAATGTGTTACGAAATAATGTAAAATATATTAATATGGCATTTTTATCATTCTTCATTGCCATTCTGATCAATTCCATTAACTTTAAACAATTTTATCAATTTTGTATTAATTTAAAAAAAAAAACATTTTATATACTTTCATTAAAACGTATAAAATTCCCAATAAATTAAATAATTTTATTGCTGATTACAAACCACAGATAATCTGCCAAAAATATGTTAAAAATGTTGATTTTTCGTTTCTTAAATCAGGTTTCTCACTTATTTGCATTGATATCTGTTCCGGAGAGACCCTCAGGCGAATATTGATCAACATTTCTCGGTATTTAAAATATTGATAAGATTTAATAATCGCACTACCTTATCACGCTAGAGATAACACAGCGATAAAATAAAACCAAAACGTTCTGTTCTATCTCGCTTGTAATCGTTGTTTACTCGTTTATTTCGGACATGTGTGTGACATCAGCTTTAACTTGGTTTTATAAATTGTATACGAATGATTTCTACGGGTATACTTTTGTATTGTGACTGTGAGCTGTTATTATGATCATTATTGTTATTGTTATTCTCTCACTGTAGCCTAGAGTATTAAATTCAATAACAACAATATGTAGTATAGTAGTAATAATAATAATGTCTGGAATACTGCACACAGTTAAAAAGAAAATTACTTACAATAAGTTAAAATAAAACTTTTGTTTGTTAGTTTGCCAGAAGAATTATACAAAATAAATGAAATAAAAAAAATGAAAATATTGTGTAGAGTTTATTCAGTTGTACCATTTCCAATTGAAAACTGTAGTAGTGTTTGTGAGAAACTATATACACACACTACAGTAATAACTGAGTATTATCGGTTATTCTGTTTTTGGTGGTTTCTTACATATAAATTTCTTTAAGACATTAGTTTCGAATTAGATTGCTTGTGGAATGGATATCGCGATTTTTCTACTTCGAAATTTTCATAAAATTTAATTTACGTCGTGAATCCCCTAGCCGCGTTTTACTGTACCCTAGTTCAAGTGTTTTTATGTGTAGTGTTATTTTTGCTTAGGCAAAAAAATTTGAGATGTAATTTAATTGTTTGTGTTCGTTTGATGGTTGAGACCATTCAAGAAGCGGATTAAAGTTATTTTTTTTAATGATCTCATCATCAAATATTTTTTTTATTATGGTTCTTAATTAAAAAGACAAAAATAAGTTTTTGTTGTGTTATTGTTGTTGTTATTATTAAAATGTTATTGTTTTGGATAAATTATTATGATAAATAAAGTGTCATTGTGATCTTTTGTGATAGTGTTGTTTGATAATGGTTAAATGTTTTGTTTTCTTACGTACCAATAAAAGTGGCTAAATTTGCACCTTAATAAAAAGTTACACAAAATCAAGAAAATCAACTTAAGAATTTAAAAAAAAACGTTTTGTTTTTATTAAATATAAAATTTAATTTTGTATGCTAATGACAGATTGCGTAGTCGGAAAATATTTAGTATTGTGTGTACACGGCAAATTTTCCAACCGTTCATAATCCAATGTCCCTTTAACTTGAAAAAAAAAATCATAAATCAAATTTTTTTCGGTTTCTAGTAAACCGGATAAAAAATTAAAATTTATTCTTCTCGCCGAGTCGCCAAATATCCTAGCAAGGGAGACGATAATTTATGAAAATCGATATTTTTGGATACAGCGAGATTTTCATCGGGGTATGACTAAGATGTATATAAAACAGCAACAATAAGATATTAAGTCGTATTTTAATATTTTCTTGTATAATATCTTGGCTATATGGATATAGCTGCTGCGAAATGACCGAGATTTTAATTTATTTATTTACAGGGAGGGAAAAAATGTTCCTAACTCCCGGATATTAAAACATTGCACAATCCAAACAATCACATTGTATTGTATATGTATACGAAATGTCATTTAAATTTCCTTATTGTTTATGTTATATTATTTTATTACAACAAAATGGGACAACGGAATATATTTAAGAAACAATCAATGTACGAGTATGTTGTATTATTATACACGTTCGTATATATAAGATTTTGAAAGTTAAAGAAAAATTCTTAATTCAAATAATTGCCCTTCATAATCCACCCATATTTTATATAATTTTACATATCTCGAAATTCTATATAATTTTCCTTGGATTAATTACAAGTTGGGTATACGAGTATATTTACAACTGTAATTTGCATACCAAAAATATATTCTGTTGTGATGTGATGATGCAATGTGATGTGATGTTTGATTGTCATTTATTTAAGACGCATTTATCTCTAACAATCAAAGATTGGTATTCAGCGCGCGGATTTAAGTTTACCAGATTTTACAGAAGATCTTGCAACTATTTTCTTTAAATTGCATTTCCGTTCCACTAAAGTCGATCAACTAAGGTGGTCATAAAACCATGAAGATATTTTTTAGGGTCAAATCAAAAAGTATAAGTTTACGGAATATGCAAGTCGTCATACTCTAGGGACAACATTGTAGACTTTCTCTTTGCAGTCTCGAAACCTACAAGAGATTCTTGTGCTGATTTGATTCTTAACCGATTATAAGAAATGTCGTCACACTTTCACTTAGATTCTCGATTCTGTTTATAAAATATTTAATCTCACTAGTAGTTTAAAATTAGTTGACCTTTTCCAAATAAAGTAAAATTCAGCTTAGGTTTTTTGTAAATGTAACGAGCCTCAATTTTCTAATCTTATCGATTTTATTTTTATGTTTTGAATTTGATAAACCAAAATAAATAAAATAACATGGTGTTTGAATATTAGAATTATAAATAAATATAATTGATAATTTTTATAGATTTCGTTTTTTGACATATCAAATTTATTACTTCACCCGCCCGATATTTTAAAGAACGCGTATTGAACTTAATTATAAAAGAAACTTCGTTTATTATCTAAACCAAAAAATATTCTAATTCATCATCCATCATTGAGATATTTCAAGAAAAAGATTTTTGATTAATACTAGTAATAAGTTCCATGACTTAACAAAATCCGAAAGTGACAACTCATTTAGTGTGTGATGCTGTGTAGACTGGTGTAATACTATTTACGGATGGAATAGACTATCAACTTTTTGTGCGTGCGAGGGCTCTTATTCCTATGTTGTTCAAAATTTTATGACTAATAGAATTATGTCAATCGTTATTATAGTCAGAAAGTTGCTCTTTGTAGAGTATATCTTACGTGAAAAGGAAATCCGATGCTGAATGGCATGAAAGGTTTTTATATTTCGCTCTCATCTGAGTTTAAAAAATTCTGTGACCAATAATTTAAAATTCTGTTACTCAACAATTTGGAACATCAAACAAATCATAGACTTATGGAATTAAAACATCGCCTGAAAAGTTCCTGGTCTAACAAAGAAAACACAATTTTTTGGGGAAACATACATTTTATTCATCAACATAATTTCCTCCTAGTGCGATGCAATCAGTCCTCTCTCACACTTCGATACCATTTTTGGAGAACATTTTATTTTTGTCTCCAAAATAAGCTTCAGTTTCGGCAATCACTTCTTGGAGCCAAATCTATTTCCTTGGAGCGTTTTTTTGAGGTTTGAATACGGTGGATGCGGAAACAATTGTTGGTGCAATTCGTATAATTTTGCCATTGTTGCGATCGCCAAGTGGCATGGTGCGTTGTCTTGGGAGCAGAGCAATTTTTTTGATCAACACGTTCCATTGATATCTTTACAGTGTCAGCTATCTCACGCAACTTCACTTTACGGTATTTCAAAACAATTTTGTGGATATTTTTATGTTTTCTGGAGTCAGCCTCATTTGGGCTTCCTGTGCGTGATGCATCATCGTTGGTTGTATGATCACGTTTAAATTCAGCATACCAGTGAATGATGGTTGATTTTCCGGATGTAGAGTCCGGATAATACTTATCAAACCACTGCTTTGCTTGAACGGTATTGTTTCCCAATAAAAACCAATACAAATGTAGCGTCACTAAAACAACTGTAACTTGTAAACTAATGGTCGAAATGTAATGCAATTTTGACACATACCCTTTGAAGGTTGGTAAAATTTAAAAATCCTATGGGTTTTAAATTTGTGGGACCAGCTATGTGTAAGACCGGGAACTTTTCAGGCGATGTAATATATCGTTTGAAGAAACTCTAATAAGGGAGAAATATTGATAATTTTAACTGAATATTGCACTTGAGCAAGAGTAACATGGACTTGAAAACTATTTTCGGGCAAATAATTACTCCAATTATTTTCACTTTCGGTGTCGGTATATTGTCGGATACCGAAGGTTTCCATTCGGCTTTCGAATAATCAAAATTAAATGAAATAATAATATTCGGGTATTTGCATACACTTAAGGTTTATTACCGACTGTTACACTTCAATCACAACATGAACACTGTTCCACTTCAAGTTTTCATTTGTGTAGGATGACTTATTTGAAATTTCCAATAAGTTTTCTCTCGAATAGACTTATTTACTTTTTTGAGAAGATTATCCATTTTTGAGGAACTATCCAAATTCGTACAACTAAAATAAGTCTACGCGAGCACAGACGTATAATAAATCTTCAAATCTCCACACAATAGAACATGAATTAGACCAGTCTTGTTGATAGCAAGCTTGAAAGTAGACATTATATTTTAGAATAAAAACGCTACAAATGGGTTGGTTTTAAAAAAATATTCCATCTAAGCTGGAATTCTATGAAGAATAATTGTTGTGTAGACAATACTTATTTATATATTAGTTGCCTTTCTGTGGAGACTTACTTATTTGAAAGTTTACAACAAAATTCTTTCCGAGTAAACATTGTAGATTTGGTTGACTTATTTGGAGGGCAACCAGTTTGGACGAAAGCCTCCCAGAAAAGTCAAATATTGTAGAGAGAGACTTATTGAAGACTAGTTTACTTTTATGGAGAGTTTTAAGTTTGGGAGGAACTGTTCCAAATAAATGTCCCAAGTCTAAAAAAGTATACTCAAGTAGAGACGTATTGGTAATCTTTAAACAAGTCTCCACAAAATAAATCAAGTAGACAAATTACGTTTTAGAATTAGAACTACAAGTATACTTCAAAAATGTCTTTCTATGTTATACACAATTCATGCTGATCAAAATGCTGATTTTTGATGTTTTCAGAAGATTAAAGGATTAAGTTTTGGTCCATTCGGTTTAAGTTAGTTACTTGCAAATAGTTGTTAAAATACAAAATAATTAGTCGGTTTAGGTTATTTATAGTGCTCATAGACAAGTACCGAACCGACTACTAAAAAATAATGAACTGAAGCTAAAGTTTCTCGAAATTAATACTTAGTGGTGGCTTTTTTACATACTAGCCGAATCTGAATTCGTTGTGCTTAGTTATTTGTTATAAAACATCTAAAACAGGTTTGACATATCGACCGCATACCGCATAACTCACTTAGATTGTGGTTCAATTCGTGTCTGTATGGAGACTTATTTATTTCAAAGACGACAATAAAACTCCTATCGCGGAGAGTTAGTGTAAACTTGTTCGTAGTAGTTACCGGTTTGGATGGAAACCTATTAGAAAAGTTAATTTAGTCTACAATTAGTCTAGTCGATGTCCAAATGTTCAAATCTTACTTAGTAATTTGCATTGATCGCATTTTGCATATATCCAGAACAAAATTGATTTATTTTACTTAATTCGCTTACTGAAATGATATTGCTCAGTCCAATTTTATCGTTAATCCACTTAACTTGTTTGGTATATATTTTTAGTGGCTTACTAATGCCGGTTGATTATACTAAATTACTAATATTGCGGTCCAATTTATAACTTATTTTGTGGAGACTAAGTTAGTTAACAGTCTACAATAAGTCTGCTGTTGATTAGACTTATTAGAAACTTGTTAAACTTTTAAGTGAGTTGTCCGCCCCAACGTGGTAACTAATTCAAATAAGTCGAACAAATCTTCAATAAGTTCACTCGAGAGGAGACTTATTATAGACTTTCAAATAATTTAGTCTCCACAAAAATGTCGCAAACTGGGCTGCTGTATTAGTGAGCTAAATTGACATTAGTTCGTACCACTCATGCCAACAATTCCTTGCATTTCGTTCCAACCAGAATAGTTTTATTTCAAGTTTTTGTAAGAAAAGGAATACAATTATTCTACGTAAAGTTATTCTATTGGCCAGTAGAAGAATTTCTTTCCGTCTTGAACTGCGTGTTATATGCTTTAACTAGGGATTTTGCTGCAATTTACATATAAAGAAGAAAAATCGATCGATTGCACGTGAAATCCTCATAAAATTTTACCAAATTTCTGTTGTCATTTTATAGTGTGAGGTTAGTTCGTCAGCGAAACACCAAATTTGTTCAATACATCAATGATGGCGTGCATAAACACTTCATTTTTTCACACAAAAATAATTTCCCGCTATTATTTTCACGTGTAATTTTGACATTTGTGTTCGTTTGGCAAATAAATGTATTTGATGTTTGATAATTTTGTTATTCTCGCTTGTTTGACGTTTAGAATAGATAGTGTAGTTCACGGCTTGAACTATATTTCTGCAAAATTATACGTTAAAAATGAGATTTATCCAAATAAAATTTCATCTATAATTTCAAGTGGAAATATAAAGATTATTGGACACTGCGATAAAATTTAATTTCGCTTTGAACTGAGAATTCTGTAGTCAGTTCATCAGACACAAAACCAAGTTTGTTCAATATATCAAAGATGGCGCGCATAAATTCCTCCAATTATTTTTCCATATGAAAACAATGTCTCGATTTCCTATTTTTACGTGGAATTTTGATATTTGTGGGTTTGTATAGCCGTCTCAAAAATGTTCACGGATTCTTAGAACTACATAAATTGTGCATTGTGCTCATCGAAATCGAGAATCTTCGTTACCCAAAAAAATTTAGTACATTTTAATGAAATGTGAAAGTGACATTTGATATCTAGATCAAACGACATAATTATGACAAATTATAATATGATTTTAGACACAGCCCCAGGGCACCTAGTACATAAATTTGAGACTCTAAAAGGCGAGATAGATCTATATTGTCTCGTTCGATATAATTTTATATTTGGACGGCATAATGCTCCAGGGCACAAAAAATCTAAAATAAACATATTTTTAATAATGATTTTGACAAATTGTTTTTATTTTAAAATGACGGCTGTTGAAAGTAGAAATTTTCGTAATGTTTAATTATTATTGTTTATACTTGAATATGTTAAATATGAGTTAATTATGGGGAAATATGGTGCGGGTTATTTGTAATTAGATGTAATAAGATTCTCTATAAAACTGTCAAATATAGCTAAAATTCTAATTTTAGAATGTTTCTCATAATTATGAATAAACCACTAACAAAACAATATCAATTTTCATCGTGATTCATTTCCCAGCAATTTTCTCGCATTAACATAAAAATATTTTTTCTTATGAAATTAGACACTGTATAAAAATTCTTGATATTATACAAATCGGAAACACAGAATTCACTGTAAACATGTAAGTCCGCGCAATCTGTAAACCAAAAAAAAATTTGCGATCTGACACATCAATCAAAATTTCGTTTGTGTACCACACTACACTATATACAAGCAATACTAAACTGACCAAATTGCGAACATATTTTTGGTATTAAGAAAACAAAACTATTTAACATAATACCTACTTTTTGTTGTAGCTGTTTTATGATTAATCATTCAATTTATAATGATGAATTCACATAAAAATAATATTTTCTATAATATAATGTCGTGATTACAAAAAAATTATAAACTCCTAAAGTGATAAATTACAATTAAGAATTATCGTGTAGCCGTAATGGCAAATATTAAATCGAGTCAAATATATGATGGATACGCTACAATAAGATCGCGTGGATTACAGCGCAGTAAAAGTAATCAATTAACAAATCATAACAATCACAATGGGGATAGTAAGAAGAGTAAAATTTTACGATCACGATCATCGAATTCTAATTCATCGAATTCGTCGTCGATTTCGATCGAAGATATAGAAGATGAGGAGGCGGAGTGCGAGGATAATGAGGATGATGTATTAACGGATATTGAACACCAGCCTCACCGATCGCTGTACATAGAGAGTAATAATAATAGTATATTTTATAAACCACCACCGCCTTTACTATCGAATTCCACCTCAAATGGGTACCTAAATTACAGTTCACCGTTACGGAATAGTACATTTAAGAAATCAGCCACTCCGACCAGTCTAAATAGTCGGATCGATAAATTTAACGAATACAAAAATGTTGTTAAAACGACATACGATCTGTTGGAACAGTACGATGTTGTGTACTCATCACTTCCCGTCACGTTGAACGCGACCTCAACACCAACCCCAAAATCTCCTTATTTAATAAATAATTGGTTAAATTCAACTTCGAATGGATCAATCACAACGGGCGGATCGAGTGAAACACCATATTTTTATACCCGCCCCGAGAGTCCACGATACGGAAAAATTGGATTTAATCGTACCCTCTCGAAAACCGGTAGCCTTGAGGCACCCGATCCATCAATTTGTACCGAGCTACTAAAAACAAAACCACCCATAAACCCGATGTCCACATCATTAATCCACTACCGTAAATCGTTTAGTTGTCCAACAAATCAAAATAATTCTAGTGATAGTAGTTTAAGTAGTTGCCAAACGTTAAACGAAATACCAAAAATTAAGTTAAACTATGAACGTCGTTATGCTACGCTCGGTGGCCATGGTCCACGGGAGCCTGCACAAAAATATGTTTTAAATTATTCAACGAATAATTTAAATGATTCTAATTTGGATCGCGAAAAGTGGCAAGAAACAATAATGGATTTAAAAATTGGTTGCCAAACAACATTACGGTTAAAACCGCGTATACCGTGGTACGAGTTGGCGATTAAAGCGGATTTAAATAAGGATAGACGACAAAGTTGTCCACCATTTGAAGAGGTTGGTACTGTATTATTATTTTGTATAAACTATATTATATGAATTAAACAAGAACATATGTTTTACATATTACGTCATTTTTGTTTATTTATTTTCTTAAAATATATACAATTTTCTTATTTTTTGACAATCTTATATTCCGTTTTGCCCTTTTGTATGTTTTCTTACACATATATTTATGTTTTTTTAACATGGTAGCTGTCAATAATTTATCTTGGCTCGACTGCGACTTGAGAGACAGATAGGTATAAAGTTACAAATTTTGACGGTTCCGTTCTAATATATTTTTGATGTACGAAATGCACGTAAGATGTTACACAATATTTCCGTAGTAGTGGTTACAATTAGCAATATATAATTAGTCCCGGCCTACATCACGTTGATTCCTTAGGCGAGCCATTTAACGCACACAATAAACATTCAAAAACCAATCTTATAATTAAAAATTATGATGTGTGATGTAGTTTTTTTAATGACGTGTGTGCGTGTGCATCATTTATCGCGCCGTTTTGTTTTTTTATTTGATTTCAAAAAGGTTAAGAAACACTGATCTATTTGTTTGTCTTAACAAATTCAATTACATATCAATTATGTTATATATGTAGTTTGTTATGTTGTATTCTCGTATATGTTATACCAGGTTCATTGACCTCTAAACCGTTAAGCGTTGCAACCTATCTTATATAATTTATTATACACATATAAGACAATGATTATTAAAATAAATAAACAATAAGAATGATTTTGGTACCACAGGATATTCAATAAGACGACAAGATACGTATGTATTTCAAGATTATTTCAAGTCACGATATTCGGTCGAATATACGAGTATTTATTGGAATTTCCTTCTTTGAAATTTAATTTGTATGTTTTTCGTTATTTGTTTAATGTTTTGCTGATGATAACCTCGCGTCTTTTAAAAAATAAACTTAAGACGCGAGAGATATAATTTTGATAAATAAGTTTCTCAAGAATCGTTTATATTCGAAGAGATAGGTTGGGTTCAATTTACTGAAAGAAAATTATTGATAGAATTTAGTTTTTATTTCCACTTGTCATGCGGCATATAAATTAACATGTTTTGGATAAAACGTGTACGTATATCCTTAATCGTTGCAAATGCCAGGTTAGCAAGTTTCGAAAAGCCACAATATTTACTCGTAAAGGAAATAATTTTTCATAGACTTTAAAGCCAACAAGATACCAAATCCTAAAAAACAAACCTTAAAATCGAATTTTTTTAAATGTTCACTAGAATAGTCCACAAGTTGGTCAGTTTACAAGGAATACTAAGGATATTCAACTTAATTTTGAAAGTCTTCAATTGATGATATGGGCATTTGAATAATAAATTGTTTGTTGGGGTTTCTCTTAGTTTTATCGATTTACAATAACATTAACTTTATAATCAAAACTACCGCAAAACTAATTGAGGCCCTCACCGATGACACTAAAGTAAAAGCCCGTCTAATATATTCCGGAATAACCTGTATTTGAGATAGAAATCGCGTAAAAAAATCGAGATAATGAAGACCTAAAAAATTATTTGTCGGGATTATTTTATAATTCGCTAGATTAAGGTGTTTATACTATTAAACATTAGTTTTTTAGTTTGACCACTGCAATTTAAAGTTAGCTAGTATTTAGCTAGTATTATCCGAGAATATGGAAGCTAGAAATTTGAACTCTTCGGGCTTTGCTCTCTAATAAATTATTTTAGTTCACTTTTAAATAAATTTACTATTTGATGCAATTGAAATTTAGGAGAGGAAAATTCGCATGGGATCTCCCCGCCTTTAAAAAGAAAATTATCTCCTCGTCTTTTAAAAGAAAATTAGCTCCTCGTGCTGTTGAAGCCCTATTCTGCTATAGGCTAAAGCAATAGGCAGAGGAGCCTACAGTTAATAAATTGGAAATTCCTGATCATTATTGCTAAATAAATCCCCTCTTAAAATAATATAATCCGTAGGTGACTAAATCGGACCTATAACCGTACATCCTCCATTTGGCAACTGCCTGAGGCAGGACCTGAAAAGCGAACCGCGAATGAGTTGATAGTACTTCGGCCCCAAAACAGATTGTAAAGATTAAAAATAAACTAATAGATTTTCTGAAGAAAGTTGCGGGACCATCCCAGATGTCATATCAATAATGTATAAAAATCTGTTACACCTTGCCGCGCTATGTTTCGCCGCCTATTTGCCTTGCCAAATTCGGTTCATACCACTGGATTATAAATTTAACTAAGAAGTTTTTCATAATCGTCCGTGATATTAACTTAAAAAGTAGAAAAATCCACACCCCCTCTCCCTCCCCCCATTTTTAACCCCAGGGTACTTAAACTCTTACAAAAATGAGAACTTCGTTACGTCTTTTCTTGGCAACTTGGTTTCATACTGATAATAAGTTGGTCTACTCATCAGGTTGTAACGACCAAACTGCAAAAATTCAACTCTTGCCTTGTTAAAAATAGTGCAAAACAAGAACTTATCGATTTGGCGAATTGTATTACCAAATAAGTATAAATTTACACCACTTCCGAAATATTCTCGATATTACTGGAAATATTCTCACCATAATATCCACTCAGCACTTAAAATTAAACAGTGATAATTGATAATTCAAGTTACACTTTAAATCATACAAATAATTTCACTTTATTCAACACTAGTAATTTTCTCGCTAGTTACTTTCGCAGAGAATCCATTCAGTACCGAATGTTCATTACCCCTAATTCATCGTTGTAATTTATCTACATTCTAGATTTGCCTAGATTTTTACAGAAGTAAATGATCTCGATCCACCTAGAACGTTTATGTGTAGTACTAAGAATGGTGGCCAGTATTAGCCCACATGACCAATAAACATTCAATTGACATTAGCCCACTTGATTAATCAACATGTAAGTGACAACTAGACCAAGTGACCAATCACGGTCATTTTTCATAATAGGCGAAACCGTAACAATATTATGTTGCTTTAACTGGATTCTTATATCTGATCAGACTCGATTCTTATATTCGTTAGATCAGATTCAAGCGTCACTTATTTGTTAGGACATACAGTCTCTGTGCTACTGGTACTGCGCTAAAAATTAGTTGTGGAAGCCTTTAAAAATCATTGTAGTGTGCGTTTTTGAAGCAAAAACTTGCCGAGAAGTAGCCAAAAAAGAGAAATTATCAGAATATAAAATTATCAAACCCGTGAAACTAAACTGAAACATAAAAGCATTAATTGCTGTATAAGATAACAGAAAATTTCCAACTAGCATCTTTTTGCTATTCACCACTAGAGGCGGTACCGAGACAAAATAGAATTGTTTCTGTCAAAAATGTACCTAATTAATTTCTTACAACAAAAAATTTCAGGAGAATTTACAAAACTATGACAAAATTTGTGATAAATTTTCATAAGATTTCACACAGATCCATTATGATGTTAGCTACATACCAGAACACCGTTGTGACGGATTTTAAAATTATGACCAATAAAATGAAATAACTTAATTTGACATAAATTCTGAAAAATATTGTGGAGGTAATTCTAGCCGATAAAGTAGTTTCCAGAAATTCAACGGTAAATATTGGTTAAATATGGAAATTTTGGTCAAGATACTTAATCTGACCGAAATGAACAAATTTATGGAGCGAATTCTGGACGATAAACATTCCTCGAATTTTACATACATTTCTTTCCGTTATGATCTTTATTTATTTATTTATTTTATTTTATTTTGTTGGCGCTACTTCCATGGGGGAATTTCTCCACCTCATCAAGGTTAATCAATTTTAATTTTGGATTAATGATTATAAATTTTCGATTATTGGGGGAGAATTCGGTCCCTAAATTTGTACTAACCCAAGCAACGGTTGCTTGATGTTGGTCTATCTCTTTCTCTCTCTCTCTCTCTCTGCCACGCGTCCACCAATTACGATCGTAGCTTCCTCCAAAACAAGGGTTGAATATTGGTTATATATGAAAGTTTTGGCCAGTCATGAAAACTAGCAATTTGTTAGAACAGATACAAAGTTTTAATTAATTTGTAAATCAAAATTTTTGTATTAATTTTGTCGGTCTTAAAATAAATTTTAAGAGAAGAAACACTAGTTTCAAGAGAATAACGGCTCGAAGAGTCTTGCTTAGTCTTCCTAATAGATCTCGAAAAATTTCAGTTCTGAAGTTCAGTATATTTCAAAAACCCAAGTGACCGTCAAGAGAAGGGAAATTGCTCTATACAAATAAATGAAGATATTGTCTGTTAGTCGATTATTTCCCGACTTTAAATATCACAAGGAACCTTTATTACTCAAGCCCAAAAATTACATTAGACCGCGATTAGTACAGGGACAAAAACTACACCAAAACAGATGAACAATTCAGGGTTCTAGCCTTCTAGGTTAATAACAGTTTATGCAAATTAGCGCTTTATGAAAAATGTATAACCAAAACCCAGATTTATTCTTAATCAAGACTCCGCAATTATTATTTTAAAATTTTATTTAAAACGATTCATAATCTATTTCGAGAAAATTTAATTTTCCCTCGTTTACAATTCACTCAAAGTGTACAATTAAACTCTCATGTATCTTCATTTATAAAGTCCAACTAACCGCAAAAAGTGCGAAAATACAGTTTAAATATGTTTTGTTTCAGATTAAAATAAAATGCTGGATTCCACAGTGTTACTGCGGAAAAAATCACTTATAAAATATTAACACTTATTAAAATATGTTAACACCTTTAATAATTTTAGAACATTTTTGATTTTTTAATTTAGCACATTTTATTCAACAAAATGGCATAAATTGCAAAAATATTGTTTATTTGCTTAAACTTTACTAATAATAAACATTCACTCCTGCTATAGATAAAGGTTCCCAACATTGGAAATATGTAATTATACGTCCTGATCCTAACCGTTTTTCTAAAAGATGGCAGCATTAATCAATAGAATTTTAAACGATAAAATATTTACAATATAATTTTACAAAATGCGCCTTCATCCCAAAATTATACAGTTTGGCATGTTTGAAAAGCAACACTTCTCCCTTTCAAATAGTGTATAAACAAACATCTTTTTGATTGTAAGATCTAAGCAGCCATTAAAAAGTACTAAAATCATAAAAATAACGGAGTAACCCATGTTTTGTAGAGCTTGAAACAATATTATTCAAATTTTATTTCATACACAGGACTATTTTCATGATCGTAATCTCTTGTTTCGCTTAAAATAGGCACAGAAAGTAATTTTCAAAAAATCATATAAAAGTGGGAAGCATGAGATTATTTTTTATTTTATCATTTGTTTCAAAGATTAAATTTAAAAAAAATGGCATTGTTTTGTTATCCACTCAAACAATTAAAACTACCATTATGTCCCTTTCATTCGTGTCCTCATTCATTAAAATTGGTTAAGTAGTTGTTGAGAAGATACTGGCGTCCACCCCTAATCAAAAGTATAGTGGCGAGAAAATACCAAAAAACATTTTTCGTCTTTCTTGGATATATGAGTAGAGAACATTTTACACAAAATTCATAAAAATGGGAGTCAGGTCAGAATGCTGTTGTTTTCGTGTGGAATTCCTGAATTTTAGGATACAAAAAATGTTAATCAATATTTTTTGCTTTATTTGTGAAAACATTTTCTCCGACTGGACTAAAAACAACTTAGATAAAATTTTCAAATTGCATATCAACGTTATGCATTTGTCGTATACATTTATTGGTTCTTATGTTATTGATCGGCCATTGTGAATGAATTTTATTAATCACAGCTTCATAAACGAATGTATAATTTATTTATTATTCTAGTTGATTTTTGATTTAAGCAATTTTTAGAATTCTAATTTAGTATCGATCGGAATGTAATTAAATTAGCATACATTAGAATCAATGAATAAATATATAAATTTTATTTTTATATTTCACTTTGTAGAAGTGCGGGTGAATAAAATACTTTTTAGTGATTCTGTATTAATTTATATGACTGTTGAATAAATTTTGAATATTTAAGGAATTTAAATTTTGTGAAATTTCGTATTGGTTCCTTATGGTTCATTAAAAATATAATAAAATCCCTCATTAAACATTTTAATTAGCAAACATTTTTTTTTTTTTCATAATATACATGATTGTTAATGAGAAATATTGTATACATACATAATTTTAATTATAACAAAAATATTTTCCCAAATCGTCGGTAGCAACCATCTCAAATTACAGACATATGAACACAAGTGGTGTGTGCTCGACACATCGTCATCCGTAACAATTTATAACTATAACTAGAAAACTATTAGTTCACTAATTATTACGAATTTCTAATGACAAAACATGTTAATTATTATTTACCAACGGAGATTTACATATTTTAAAATATCACTTTTAGTGTACACGGCAAATTTTCCAACCGTTCATAATCCAATGTCCCTTTAACTTGAAAAAAAAAATCATAAATCAAATTTTTTTCGGTTTCTAGTAAACCGGATAAAAAATTAAAATTTATTCTTCTCGCCGAGTCGCCAAATATCCTAGCAAGGGAGACGATAATTTATGAAAATCGATATTTTTGGATACAGCGAGATTTTCATCGGGGTATGACTAAGATGTATATAAAACAGCAACAATAAGATATTAAGTCGTATTTTAATATTTTCTTGTATAATATCTTGGCTATATGGATATAGCTGCTGCGAAATGACCGAGATTTTAATTTATTTATTTACAGGGAGGGAAAAAATGTTCCTAACTCCCGGATATTAAAACATTGCACAATCCAAACAATCACATTGTATTGTATATGTATACGAAATGTCATTTAAATTTCCTTATTGTTTATGTTATATTATTTTATTACAACAAAATGGGACAACGGAATATATTTAAGAAACAATCAATGTACGAGTATGTTGTATTATTATACACGTTCGTATATATAAGATTTTGAAAGTTAAAGAAAAATTCTTAATTCAAATAATTGCCCTTCATAATCCACCCATATTTTATATAATTTTACATATCTCGAAATTCTATATAATTTTCCTTGGATTAATTACAAGTTGGGTATACGAGTATATTTACAACTGTAATTTGCATACCAAAAATATATTCTGTTGTGATGTGATGATGCAATGTGATGTGATGTTTGATTGTCATTTATTTAAGACGCATTTATCTCTAACAATCAAAGATTGGTATTCAGCGCGCGGATTTAAGTTTACCAGATTTTACAGAAGATCTTGCAACTATTTTCTTTAAATTGCATTTCCGTTCCACTAAAGTCGATCAACTAAGGTGGTCATAAAACCATGAAGATATTTTTTAGGGTCAAATCAAAAAGTATAAGTTTACGGAATATGCAAGTCGTCATACTCTAGGGACAACATTGTAGACTTTCTCTTTGCAGTCTCGAAACCTACAAGAGATTCTTGTGCTGATTTGATTCTTAACCGATTATAAGAAATGTCGTCACACTTTCACTTAGATTCTCGATTCTGTTTATAAAATATTTAATCTCACTAGTAGTTTAAAATTAGTTGACCTTTTCCAAATAAAGTAAAATTCAGCTTAGGTTTTTTGTAAATGTAACGAGCCTCAATTTTCTAATCTTATCGATTTTATTTTTATGTTTTGAATTTGATAAACCAAAATAAATAAAATAACATGGTGTTTGAATATTAGAATTATAAATAAATATAATTGATAATTTTTATAGATTTCGTTTTTTGACATATCAAATTTATTACTTCACCCGCCCGATATTTTAAAGAACGCGTATTGAACTTAATTATAAAAGAAACTTCGTTTATTATCTAAACCAAAAAATATTCTAATTCATCATCCATCATTGAGATATTTCAAGAAAAAGATTTTTGATTAATACTAGTAATAAGTTCCATGACTTAACAAAATCCGAAAGTGACAACTCATTTAGTGTGTGATGCTGTGTAGACTGGTGTAATACTATTTACGGATGGAATAGACTATCAACTTTTTGTGCGTGCGAGGGCTCTTATTCCTATGTTGTTCAAAATTTTATGACTAATAGAATTATGTCAATCGTTATTATAGTCAGAAAGTTGCTCTTTGTAGAGTATATCTTACGTGAAAAGGAAATCCGATGCTGAATGGCATGAAAGGTTTTTATATTTCGCTCTCATCTGAGTTTAAAAAATTCTGTGACCAATAATTTAAAATTCTGTTACTCAACAATTTGGAACATCAAACAAATCATAGACTTATGGAATTAAAACATCGCCTGAAAAGTTCCTGGTCTAACAAAGAAAACACAATTTTTTGGGGAAACATACATTTTATTCATCAACATAATTTCCTCCTAGTGCGATGCAATCAGTCCTCTCTCACACTTCGATACCATTTTTGGAGAACATTTTATTTTTGTCTCCAAAATAAGCTTCAGTTTCGGCAATCACTTCTTGGAGCCAAATCTATTTCCTTGGAGCGTTTTTTTGAGGTTTGAATACGGTGGATGCGGAAACAATTGTTGGTGCAATTCGTATAATTTTGCCATTGTTGCGATCGCCAAGTGGCATGGTGCGTTGTCTTGGGAGCAGAGCAATTTTTTTGATCAACACGTTCCATTGATATCTTTACAGTGTCAGCTATCTCACGCAACTTCACTTTACGGTATTTCAAAACAATTTTGTGGATATTTTTATGTTTTCTGGAGTCAGCCTCATTTGGGCTTCCTGTGCGTGATGCATCATCGTTGGTTGTATGATCACGTTTAAATTCAGCATACCAGTGAATGATGGTTGATTTTCCGGATGTAGAGTCCGGATAATACTTATCAAACCACTGCTTTGCTTGAACGGTATTGTTTCCCAATAAAAACCAATACAAATGTAGCGTCACTAAAACAACTGTAACTTGTAAACTAATGGTCGAAATGTAATGCAATTTTGACACATACCCTTTGAAGGTTGGTAAAATTTAAAAATCCTATGGGTTTTAAATTTGTGGGACCAGCTATGTGTAAGACCGGGAACTTTTCAGGCGATGTAATATATCGTTTGAAGAAACTCTAATAAGGGAGAAATATTGATAATTTTAACTGAATATTGCACTTGAGCAAGAGTAACATGGACTTGAAAACTATTTTCGGGCAAATAATTACTCCAATTATTTTCACTTTCGGTGTCGGTATATTGTCGGATACCGAAGGTTTCCATTCGGCTTTCGAATAATCAAAATTAAATGAAATAATAATATTCGGGTATTTGCATACACTTAAGGTTTATTACCGACTGTTACACTTCAATCACAACATGAACACTGTTCCACTTCAAGTTTTCATTTGTGTAGGATGACTTATTTGAAATTTCCAATAAGTTTTCTCTCGAATAGACTTATTTACTTTTTTGAGAAGATTATCCATTTTTGAGGAACTATCCAAATTCGTACAACTAAAATAAGTCTACGCGAGCACAGACGTATAATAAATCTTCAAATCTCCACACAATAGAACATGAATTAGACCAGTCTTGTTGATAGCAAGCTTGAAAGTAGACATTATATTTTAGAATAAAAACGCTACAAATGGGTTGGTTTTAAAAAAATATTCCATCTAAGCTGGAATTCTATGAAGAATAATTGTTGTGTAGACAATACTTATTTATATATTAGTTGCCTTTCTGTGGAGACTTACTTATTTGAAAGTTTACAACAAAATTCTTTCCGAGTAAACATTGTAGATTTGGTTGACTTATTTGGAGGGCAACCAGTTTGGACGAAAGCCTCCCAGAAAAGTCAAATATTGTAGAGAGAGACTTATTGAAGACTAGTTTACTTTTATGGAGAGTTTTAAGTTTGGGAGGAACTGTTCCAAATAAATGTCCCAAGTCTAAAAAAGTATACTCAAGTAGAGACGTATTGGTAATCTTTAAACAAGTCTCCACAAAATAAATCAAGTAGACAAATTACGTTTTAGAATTAGAACTACAAGTATACTTCAAAAATGTCTTTCTATGTTATACACAATTCATGCTGATCAAAATGCTGATTTTTGATGTTTTCAGAAGATTAAAGGATTAAGTTTTGGTCCATTCGGTTTAAGTTAGTTACTTGCAAATAGTTGTTAAAATACAAAATAATTAGTCGGTTTAGGTTATTTATAGTGCTCATAGACAAGTACCGAACCGACTACTAAAAAATAATGAACTGAAGCTAAAGTTTCTCGAAATTAATACTTAGTGGTGGCTTTTTTACATACTAGCCGAATCTGAATTCGTTGTGCTTAGTTATTTGTTATAAAACATCTAAAACAGGTTTGACATATCGACCGCATACCGCATAACTCACTTAGATTGTGGTTCAATTCGTGTCTGTATGGAGACTTATTTATTTCAAAGACGACAATAAAACTCCTATCGCGGAGAGTTAGTGTAAACTTGTTCGTAGTAGTTACCGGTTTGGATGGAAACCTATTAGAAAAGTTAATTTAGTCTACAATTAGTCTAGTCGATGTCCAAATGTTCAAATCTTACTTAGTAATTTGCATTGATCGCATTTTGCATATATCCAGAACAAAATTGATTTATTTTACTTAATTCGCTTACTGAAATGATATTGCTCAGTCCAATTTTATCGTTAATCCACTTAACTTGTTTGGTATATATTTTTAGTGGCTTACTAATGCCGGTTGATTATACTAAATTACTAATATTGCGGTCCAATTTATAACTTATTTTGTGGAGACTAAGTTAGTTAACAGTCTACAATAAGTCTGCTGTTGATTAGACTTATTAGAAACTTGTTAAACTTTTAAGTGAGTTGTCCGCCCCAACGTGGTAACTAATTCAAATAAGTCGAACAAATCTTCAATAAGTTCACTCGAGAGGAGACTTATTATAGACTTTCAAATAATTTAGTCTCCACAAAAATGTCGCAAACTGGGCTGCTGTATTAGTGAGCTAAATTGACATTAGTTCGTACCACTCATGCCAACAATTCCTTGCATTTCGTTCCAACCAGAATAGTTTTATTTCAAGTTTTTGTAAGAAAAGGAATACAATTATTCTACGTAAAGTTATTCTATTGGCCAGTAGAAGAATTTCTTTCCGTCTTGAACTGCGTGTTATATGCTTTAACTAGGGATTTTGCTGCAATTTACATATAAAGAAGAAAAATCGATCGATTGCACGTGAAATCCTCATAAAATTTTACCAAATTTCTGTTGTCATTTTATAGTGTGAGGTTAGTTCGTCAGCGAAACACCAAATTTGTTCAATACATCAATGATGGCGTGCATAAACACTTCATTTTTTCACACAAAAATAATTTCCCGCTATTATTTTCACGTGTAATTTTGACATTTGTGTTCGTTTGGCAAATAAATGTATTTGATGTTTGATAATTTTGTTATTCTCGCTTGTTTGACGTTTAGAATAGATAGTGTAGTTCACGGCTTGAACTATATTTCTGCAAAATTATACGTTAAAAATGAGATTTATCCAAATAAAATTTCATCTATAATTTCAAGTGGAAATATAAAGATTATTGGACACTGCGATAAAATTTAATTTCGCTTTGAACTGAGAATTCTGTAGTCAGTTCATCAGACACAAAACCAAGTTTGTTCAATATATCAAAGATGGCGCGCATAAATTCCTCCAATTATTTTTCCATATGAAAACAATGTCTCGATTTCCTATTTTTACGTGGAATTTTGATATTTGTGGGTTTGTATAGCCGTCTCAAAAATGTTCACGGATTCTTAGAACTACATAAATTGTGCATTGTGCTCATCGAAATCGAGAATCTTCGTTACCCAAAAAAATTTAGTACATTTTAATGAAATGTGAAAGTGACATTTGATATCTAGATCAAACGACATAATTATGACAAATTATAATATGATTTTAGACACAGCCCCAGGGCACCTAGTACATAAATTTGAGACTCTAAAAGGCGAGATAGATCTATATTGTCTCGTTCGATATAATTTTATATTTGGACGGCATAATGCTCCAGGGCACAAAAAATCTAAAATAAACATATTTTTAATAATGATTTTGACAAATTGTTTTTATTTTAAAATGACGGCTGTTGAAAGTAGAAATTTTCGTAATGTTTAATTATTATTGTTTATACTTGAATATGTTAAATATGAGTTAATTATGGGGAAATATGGTGCGGGTTATTTGTAATTAGATGTAATAAGATTCTCTATAAAACTGTCAAATATAGCTAAAATTCTAATTTTAGAATGTTTCTCATAATTATGAATAAACCACTAACAAAACAATATCAATTTTCATCGTGATTCATTTCCCAGCAATTTTCTCGCATTAACATAAAAATATTTTTTCTTATGAAATTAGACACTGTATAAAAATTCTTGATATTATACAAATCGGAAACACAGAATTCACTGTAAACATGTAAGTCCGCGCAATCTGTAAACCAAAAAAAAATTTGCGATCTGACACATCAATCAAAATTTCGTTTGTGTACCACACTACACTATATACAAGCAATACTAAACTGACCAAATTGCGAACATATTTTTGGTATTAAGAAAACAAAACTATTTAACATAATACCTACTTTTTGTTGTAGCTGTTTTATGATTAATCATTCAATTTATAATGATGAATTCACATAAAAATAATATTTTCTATAATATAATGTCGTGATTACAAAAAAATTATAAACTCCTAAAGTGATAAATTACAATTAAGAATTATCGTGTAGCCGTAATGGCAAATATTAAATCGAGTCAAATATATGATGGATACGCTACAATAAGATCGCGTGGATTACAGCGCAGTAAAAGTAATCAATTAACAAATCATAACAATCACAATGGGGATAGTAAGAAGAGTAAAATTTTACGATCACGATCATCGAATTCTAATTCATCGAATTCGTCGTCGATTTCGATCGAAGATATAGAAGATGAGGAGGCGGAGTGCGAGGATAATGAGGATGATGTATTAACGGATATTGAACACCAGCCTCACCGATCGCTGTACATAGAGAGTAATAATAATAGTATATTTTATAAACCACCACCGCCTTTACTATCGAATTCCACCTCAAATGGGTACCTAAATTACAGTTCACCGTTACGGAATAGTACATTTAAGAAATCAGCCACTCCGACCAGTCTAAATAGTCGGATCGATAAATTTAACGAATACAAAAATGTTGTTAAAACGACATACGATCTGTTGGAACAGTACGATGTTGTGTACTCATCACTTCCCGTCACGTTGAACGCGACCTCAACACCAACCCCAAAATCTCCTTATTTAATAAATAATTGGTTAAATTCAACTTCGAATGGATCAATCACAACGGGCGGATCGAGTGAAACACCATATTTTTATACCCGCCCCGAGAGTCCACGATACGGAAAAATTGGATTTAATCGTACCCTCTCGAAAACCGGTAGCCTTGAGGCACCCGATCCATCAATTTGTACCGAGCTACTAAAAACAAAACCACCCATAAACCCGATGTCCACATCATTAATCCACTACCGTAAATCGTTTAGTTGTCCAACAAATCAAAATAATTCTAGTGATAGTAGTTTAAGTAGTTGCCAAACGTTAAACGAAATACCAAAAATTAAGTTAAACTATGAACGTCGTTATGCTACGCTCGGTGGCCATGGTCCACGGGAGCCTGCACAAAAATATGTTTTAAATTATTCAACGAATAATTTAAATGATTCTAATTTGGATCGCGAAAAGTGGCAAGAAACAATAATGGATTTAAAAATTGGTTGCCAAACAACATTACGGTTAAAACCGCGTATACCGTGGTACGAGTTGGCGATTAAAGCGGATTTAAATAAGGATAGACGACAAAGTTGTCCACCATTTGAAGAGGTTGGTACTGTATTATTATTTTGTATAAACTATATTATATGAATTAAACAAGAACATATGTTTTACATATTACGTCATTTTTGTTTATTTATTTTCTTAAAATATATACAATTTTCTTATTTTTTGACAATCTTATATTCCGTTTTGCCCTTTTGTATGTTTTCTTACACATATATTTATGTTTTTTTAACATGGTAGCTGTCAATAATTTATCTTGGCTCGACTGCGACTTGAGAGACAGATAGGTATAAAGTTACAAATTTTGACGGTTCCGTTCTAATATATTTTTGATGTACGAAATGCACGTAAGATGTTACACAATATTTCCGTAGTAGTGGTTACAATTAGCAATATATAATTAGTCCCGGCCTACATCACGTTGATTCCTTAGGCGAGCCATTTAACGCACACAATAAACATTCAAAAACCAATCTTATAATTAAAAATTATGATGTGTGATGTAGTTTTTTTAATGACGTGTGTGCGTGTGCATCATTTATCGCGCCGTTTTGTTTTTTTATTTGATTTCAAAAAGGTTAAGAAACACTGATCTATTTGTTTGTCTTAACAAATTCAATTACATATCAATTATGTTATATATGTAGTTTGTTATGTTGTATTCTCGTATATGTTATACCAGGTTCATTGACCTCTAAACCGTTAAGCGTTGCAACCTATCTTATATAATTTATTATACACATATAAGACAATGATTATTAAAATAAATAAACAATAAGAATGATTTTGGTACCACAGGATATTCAATAAGACGACAAGATACGTATGTATTTCAAGATTATTTCAAGTCACGATATTCGGTCGAATATACGAGTATTTATTGGAATTTCCTTCTTTGAAATTTAATTTGTATGTTTTTCGTTATTTGTTTAATGTTTTGCTGATGATAACCTCGCGTCTTTTAAAAAATAAACTTAAGACGCGAGAGATATAATTTTGATAAATAAGTTTCTCAAGAATCGTTTATATTCGAAGAGATAGGTTGGGTTCAATTTACTGAAAGAAAATTATTGATAGAATTTAGTTTTTATTTCCACTTGTCATGCGGCATATAAATTAACATGTTTTGGATAAAACGTGTACGTATATCCTTAATCGTTGCAAATGCCAGGTTAGCAAGTTTCGAAAAGCCACAATATTTACTCGTAAAGGAAATAATTTTTCATAGACTTTAAAGCCAACAAGATACCAAATCCTAAAAAACAAACCTTAAAATCGAATTTTTTTAAATGTTCACTAGAATAGTCCACAAGTTGGTCAGTTTACAAGGAATACTAAGGATATTCAACTTAATTTTGAAAGTCTTCAATTGATGATATGGGCATTTGAATAATAAATTGTTTGTTGGGGTTTCTCTTAGTTTTATCGATTTACAATAACATTAACTTTATAATCAAAACTACCGCAAAACTAATTGAGGCCCTCACCGATGACACTAAAGTAAAAGCCCGTCTAATATATTCCGGAATAACCTGTATTTGAGATAGAAATCGCGTAAAAAAATCGAGATAATGAAGACCTAAAAAATTATTTGTCGGGATTATTTTATAATTCGCTAGATTAAGGTGTTTATACTATTAAACATTAGTTTTTTAGTTTGACCACTGCAATTTAAAGTTAGCTAGTATTTAGCTAGTATTATCCGAGAATATGGAAGCTAGAAATTTGAACTCTTCGGGCTTTGCTCTCTAATAAATTATTTTAGTTCACTTTTAAATAAATTTACTATTTGATGCAATTGAAATTTAGGAGAGGAAAATTCGCATGGGATCTCCCCGCCTTTAAAAAGAAAATTATCTCCTCGTCTTTTAAAAGAAAATTAGCTCCTCGTGCTGTTGAAGCCCTATTCTGCTATAGGCTAAAGCAATAGGCAGAGGAGCCTACAGTTAATAAATTGGAAATTCCTGATCATTATTGCTAAATAAATCCCCTCTTAAAATAATATAATCCGTAGGTGACTAAATCGGACCTATAACCGTACATCCTCCATTTGGCAACTGCCTGAGGCAGGACCTGAAAAGCGAACCGCGAATGAGTTGATAGTACTTCGGCCCCAAAACAGATTGTAAAGATTAAAAATAAACTAATAGATTTTCTGAAGAAAGTTGCGGGACCATCCCAGATGTCATATCAATAATGTATAAAAATCTGTTACACCTTGCCGCGCTATGTTTCGCCGCCTATTTGCCTTGCCAAATTCGGTTCATACCACTGGATTATAAATTTAACTAAGAAGTTTTTCATAATCGTCCGTGATATTAACTTAAAAAGTAGAAAAATCCACACCCCCTCTCCCTCCCCCCATTTTTAACCCCAGGGTACTTAAACTCTTACAAAAATGAGAACTTCGTTACGTCTTTTCTTGGCAACTTGGTTTCATACTGATAATAAGTTGGTCTACTCATCAGGTTGTAACGACCAAACTGCAAAAATTCAACTCTTGCCTTGTTAAAAATAGTGCAAAACAAGAACTTATCGATTTGGCGAATTGTATTACCAAATAAGTATAAATTTACACCACTTCCGAAATATTCTCGATATTACTGGAAATATTCTCACCATAATATCCACTCAGCACTTAAAATTAAACAGTGATAATTGATAATTCAAGTTACACTTTAAATCATACAAATAATTTCACTTTATTCAACACTAGTAATTTTCTCGCTAGTTACTTTCGCAGAGAATCCATTCAGTACCGAATGTTCATTACCCCTAATTCATCGTTGTAATTTATCTACATTCTAGATTTGCCTAGATTTTTACAGAAGTAAATGATCTCGATCCACCTAGAACGTTTATGTGTAGTACTAAGAATGGTGGCCAGTATTAGCCCACATGACCAATAAACATTCAATTGACATTAGCCCACTTGATTAATCAACATGTAAGTGACAACTAGACCAAGTGACCAATCACGGTCATTTTTCATAATAGGCGAAACCGTAACAATATTATGTTGCTTTAACTGGATTCTTATATCTGATCAGACTCGATTCTTATATTCGTTAGATCAGATTCAAGCGTCACTTATTTGTTAGGACATACAGTCTCTGTGCTACTGGTACTGCGCTAAAAATTAGTTGTGGAAGCCTTTAAAAATCATTGTAGTGTGCGTTTTTGAAGCAAAAACTTGCCGAGAAGTAGCCAAAAAAGAGAAATTATCAGAATATAAAATTATCAAACCCGTGAAACTAAACTGAAACATAAAAGCATTAATTGCTGTATAAGATAACAGAAAATTTCCAACTAGCATCTTTTTGCTATTCACCACTAGAGGCGGTACCGAGACAAAATAGAATTGTTTCTGTCAAAAATGTACCTAATTAATTTCTTACAACAAAAAATTTCAGGAGAATTTACAAAACTATGACAAAATTTGTGATAAATTTTCATAAGATTTCACACAGATCCATTATGATGTTAGCTACATACCAGAACACCGTTGTGACGGATTTTAAAATTATGACCAATAAAATGAAATAACTTAATTTGACATAAATTCTGAAAAATATTGTGGAGGTAATTCTAGCCGATAAAGTAGTTTCCAGAAATTCAACGGTAAATATTGGTTAAATATGGAAATTTTGGTCAAGATACTTAATCTGACCGAAATGAACAAATTTATGGAGCGAATTCTGGACGATAAACATTCCTCGAATTTTACATACATTTCTTTCCGTTATGATCTTTATTTATTTATTTATTTTATTTTATTTTGTTGGCGCTACTTCCATGGGGGAATTTCTCCACCTCATCAAGGTTAATCAATTTTAATTTTGGATTAATGATTATAAATTTTCGATTATTGGGGGAGAATTCGGTCCCTAAATTTGTACTAACCCAAGCAACGGTTGCTTGATGTTGGTCTATCTCTTTCTCTCTCTCTCTCTCTCTGCCACGCGTCCACCAATTACGATCGTAGCTTCCTCCAAAACAAGGGTTGAATATTGGTTATATATGAAAGTTTTGGCCAGTCATGAAAACTAGCAATTTGTTAGAACAGATACAAAGTTTTAATTAATTTGTAAATCAAAATTTTTGTATTAATTTTGTCGGTCTTAAAATAAATTTTAAGAGAAGAAACACTAGTTTCAAGAGAATAACGGCTCGAAGAGTCTTGCTTAGTCTTCCTAATAGATCTCGAAAAATTTCAGTTCTGAAGTTCAGTATATTTCAAAAACCCAAGTGACCGTCAAGAGAAGGGAAATTGCTCTATACAAATAAATGAAGATATTGTCTGTTAGTCGATTATTTCCCGACTTTAAATATCACAAGGAACCTTTATTACTCAAGCCCAAAAATTACATTAGACCGCGATTAGTACAGGGACAAAAACTACACCAAAACAGATGAACAATTCAGGGTTCTAGCCTTCTAGGTTAATAACAGTTTATGCAAATTAGCGCTTTATGAAAAATGTATAACCAAAACCCAGATTTATTCTTAATCAAGACTCCGCAATTATTATTTTAAAATTTTATTTAAAACGATTCATAATCTATTTCGAGAAAATTTAATTTTCCCTCGTTTACAATTCACTCAAAGTGTACAATTAAACTCTCATGTATCTTCATTTATAAAGTCCAACTAACCGCAAAAAGTGCGAAAATACAGTTTAAATATGTTTTGTTTCAGATTAAAATAAAATGCTGGATTCCACAGTGTTACTGCGGAAAAAATCACTTATAAAATATTAACACTTATTAAAATATGTTAACACCTTTAATAATTTTAGAACATTTTTGATTTTTTAATTTAGCACATTTTATTCAACAAAATGGCATAAATTGCAAAAATATTGTTTATTTGCTTAAACTTTACTAATAATAAACATTCACTCCTGCTATAGATAAAGGTTCCCAACATTGGAAATATGTAATTATACGTCCTGATCCTAACCGTTTTTCTAAAAGATGGCAGCATTAATCAATAGAATTTTAAACGATAAAATATTTACAATATAATTTTACAAAATGCGCCTTCATCCCAAAATTATACAGTTTGGCATGTTTGAAAAGCAACACTTCTCCCTTTCAAATAGTGTATAAACAAACATCTTTTTGATTGTAAGATCTAAGCAGCCATTAAAAAGTACTAAAATCATAAAAATAACGGAGTAACCCATGTTTTGTAGAGCTTGAAACAATATTATTCAAATTTTATTTCATACACAGGACTATTTTCATGATCGTAATCTCTTGTTTCGCTTAAAATAGGCACAGAAAGTAATTTTCAAAAAATCATATAAAAGTGGGAAGCATGAGATTATTTTTTATTTTATCATTTGTTTCAAAGATTAAATTTAAAAAAAATGGCATTGTTTTGTTATCCACTCAAACAATTAAAACTACCATTATGTCCCTTTCATTCGTGTCCTCATTCATTAAAATTGGTTAAGTAGTTGTTGAGAAGATACTGGCGTCCACCCCTAATCAAAAGTATAGTGGCGAGAAAATACCAAAAAACATTTTTCGTCTTTCTTGGATATATGAGTAGAGAACATTTTACACAAAATTCATAAAAATGGGAGTCAGGTCAGAATGCTGTTGTTTTCGTGTGGAATTCCTGAATTTTAGGATACAAAAAATGTTAATCAATATTTTTTGCTTTATTTGTGAAAACATTTTCTCCGACTGGACTAAAAACAACTTAGATAAAATTTTCAAATTGCATATCAACGTTATGCATTTGTCGTATACATTTATTGGTTCTTATGTTATTGATCGGCCATTGTGAATGAATTTTATTAATCACAGCTTCATAAACGAATGTATAATTTATTTATTATTCTAGTTGATTTTTGATTTAAGCAATTTTTAGAATTCTAATTTAGTATCGATCGGAATGTAATTAAATTAGCATACATTAGAATCAATGAATAAATATATAAATTTTATTTTTATATTTCACTTTGTAGAAGTGCGGGTGAATAAAATACTTTTTAGTGATTCTGTATTAATTTATATGACTGTTGAATAAATTTTGAATATTTAAGGAATTTAAATTTTGTGAAATTTCGTATTGGTTCCTTATGGTTCATTAAAAATATAATAAAATCCCTCATTAAACATTTTAATTAGCAAACATTTTTTTTTTTTTCATAATATACATGATTGTTAATGAGAAATATTGTATACATACATAATTTTAATTATAACAAAAATATTTTCCCAAATCGTCGGTAGCAACCATCTCAAATTACAGACATATGAACACAAGTGGTGTGTGCTCGACACATCGTCATCCGTAACAATTTATAACTATAACTAGAAAACTATTAGTTCACTAATTATTACGAATTTCTAATGACAAAACATGTTAATTATTATTTACCAACGGAGATTTACATATTTTAAAATATCACTTCTATACCAAAAAATTGCGCGATTATCAGAAACACTATTTATTTTCGTAATGATTACGTAATTTGTTTAACGTTGTTGATAGTGAAGATAAATTCTTGCTAAGTTATTGAATCAACTTTACGCGTTGGTCAAAATAACAACGTAAAAACTGGTAATTAAATGGCATTAACATATTACTCACCAAACTCGTCGTTTAAATATGAATTTATTAAAATAAAAATTTCATTGATAGTTTGTATATGTATACAGTTTTGGAGATGATCGGCGATGGACCACGCAAAAATTTTACAAAATTCCAAATACTGTGTAGTGTGTACCTTATACTCTGGGAACCATCATGTTATATAAATATAAATATTATTCACGTATCAGTTTAATATTCCTGTTTTTATTTTAGAGATTTTTGATATTGATATAAATTTGGGCAAAACATACCAACAATATTTTATAGTTTTATTTGGAATAAAATCGTTATATTTGTGCGCTTGCTAATTTTGTATCAGTACATTAATGGATTTTATAGTAACCTTTCAATGTCATTTTTCAAAGTGCTATATGCAGATTACAGAGTGTCCACAATTAACGAATTAGCATCTGGTAATGTCCGTTTCTCGCGTAATGTTTATATAGTTAATGAGGCCTTTTGCAACGAATCGGAAGAAACCCTTTTAATCACTTTAATCACTTGAATTATACTTTAGATATCCGGTTAAAAATTACTAAGTTGGGACTGTACTGAATGCCTATAGCGTATTATAAGCTGTTACCAAACAATTGATTATGGTAACTATTGTACCTACTTAAACATTTTAAAGGTAGCAATCGACAAGAGTCGTCTGAAAACAACATTACGCCCATTTTTCGCCATAACAGCGGCTGAGATGTTCAATAGTTTAAAAATGACATAATTTGATACTTGATAGCTAAAAAATGAAGGAGTGAATATGTTGTGACCAACTCTTGACTTTCTTTTACCGCGAATTTATACACAGATCTCGAAAGCATCACATTTAATTTCTAAAGCGAAAATTAAACTTACCGAACTTTTGGTAAAATTGTCTTGTATAATCAAAAATCATTATTCCTGCTTAAATTTGAGAAAACCAGCAAGATCAACCCTTATTGGTTGATTGATCTTTAAATTTATTTGAATTTTTAAATTTTTTGTTGTTTTCTGTAAATGCTAAAATGTTCAACATCGTTGTAAAAATTGAAAAAAAGCTTCCTTGGACGCTGCAACTTCCCGTGCACAATTAATGGAAAAAGTTTCATTTCGAATAGTCCACCCGCCTGGAGTGTAGAGCTGCCGAATTTTGATGAAAAAGTTTTTTTATCAAAACTCGTCATTTTCGCTAAAATTAAAAAAAATTATCTGAACTGATTTTGTTTGACGTTTAATTTACCATCTTTTTGTTTTTAATCGTCTTTTCGTAAATGTTAAATAATTATCAAAATATTTGCATAAAACTAAAAAGCTCGTATTTAGGCTGCCACTTCTGGTAAACCGATTACAGTCACAAATCATTTTAATCTCCTAATTTATGAGAAAATGTTAAGTATGAAGTTCCATACTGCATTACATGTTGAAAAACTTTAGAAAGAACCTTCAGATTTTCAGAAAGCCATTCTTACAATACAGGAGACAGAAGCTAACAACTTTATATCGCTTATTTTGATTTAGTGGTGTGCACATTAAAAAAATCACTTGAACAAAAGCTCCAAGGAATTAAGGTCCAAGGAATTTTTTAATTATTATCAATATCAACTAATTTGTTAAAAAACACAACATGCTTGATCGTCTTTTCAAATTTTATGCAGATGCTGGATACAATACCAAATCGACCACATTAAACTCCACACTTGACATTTAAGGGTTTTATCCAGCCAATCAAAGAATTTTGTGTGCTCGACTTCGCATAGTTGCTGAATGCAATGCCAAGTCGAGCACACTAAATTTCACACCATAAACTCAAGGTTTTAGGAATTTATATTGAATTGATCAGGATCAAATAAATTTGGGGAGATATATTACAAAATTAATCTCCATTTGCTCAAGACCGTTCCAGGAGTTCCAATTAGAACATGTTTTCCAAATTTGTTTACATCGGGGAACACCATATGATAAATCGAGTTCGCGCACCTGCCTATTTTTATCTAAACGTGCCTAATTTTATCTAGACGAATCGACACGTGTAATATGCAGTTTATTAGGAAGCGATCAATAATAAAAATTTTAAGCTCCGCATGAAGTTAGCCATCCGAATGATAATTTGTATACTCGTGCCTAGTGAGTAATGACTCATCCGAACTAGCCGAAATGACTCAGCTTACAACAATTTAAGCGATTTGATAGGATCCATAATGAACTCGATATGAGGCTCGTCATTCATGCCTTCAATCAACGCCAAACCAACCAGAAAATGATATATGTACATACCTTGCGATTGCCGACAAATTTGTAGGTAGTGATCATTATTTGGTTGCTGCAAAATGTTACGTTAAGAATTTCGTGCAGGTTAAGGAACACAGTGGTTAAAGCTTTGGCGTTGGGATTGGGAGGTACCGGGCTTGAATAGGCATACAAAAGGGATTTTACATCATCTCTTTACGATCGGCGATGAAAATAAACACAACTATGACCCTCTGTCGGAGTGCAGAACTTATGGGCCAACCCATCTTCCATGTCAGTACTATAGGCTGACATGGAGCTATGCAACTTTACGTCCTCAATTGACTACTCGTAAGAGCTCCTACCTGCGGAAGAATTGGGAGTGTTTCGGGCCAGAATTGATTGCATAGTTTAAAAACAAACAAAAAAGACAGAGACTATAAAATCTATTGAATCACGGTCAAAAACAACGATATCCGGATGTTAGGTCAGCTACGTCAGTACTCTTTCTGATAAATTCATTCAAACGCAGATTGCAGGGTCCATGAAGTAACCATCCTACCATTCATAAAGGACATGCATAGACTGAAACGACGCGATTCATTTGGTCACTTTTTGAAACGATCTATTATACTCGTATCTCGTGCAATTAGTATGGAGAAGATTTGCTGAATGAGTGGAAAGTGGCCACGATTTACACTATATGCTAGAAGAGAAGTGTCAGAACTATCGTGGTATAACCCTACTTGACTACTTGACCAGCATGATAGAAAAATTCTAAAGAGGATTTTGTTCAAAGGGGTCCAGTACTGATCATGTTTTCTTGCGTCTGATGTTCATTCTCAGGCAAAATCGTTTGAGGTACGGTACACCAGATGTTTATAAACTTCAGGCAAGTTTATGTTTCTGAATGAAAAGAAAATGCATAAAATACGCGTTGAATGCGAAACCTGGATTGAAATTCTAACAGGAACGTTTTAAGTTTTTAAGTTAACATTTAAAAAATCACAGTCTAGACCAACATATTAAATTTAACCATGAATTGTTAAGAAATGGCCGAGTTCCATCCAAGATGGCTAAAATCCGCAAAACTTTAGCTACAATTGATGTCAGAGTCCCAATCCAGTTCTACAATCAAAACTTGACCATAATTGGTTAATAAATAACCATTCATCAGTTAATTCCAAAACTCTATGTAAAATTCACCTTTAAATCTCAATCCAGTTGTACATTCCAATTATGACCATATTAAGAAAATTCAAGTTAGAATCCCAATCCAAATATGCTTATGAAAATAGAGAATTATTGGTTAAAGAAAAAGGTTTTAATAAATCCTACAAAAAATCCCGACAAGAATCGAACGTCATTGTTAATATATCGACGGTGTCATTGAGACGAACGGTCATGTTTTGCTTTTTTAGAAGCAGGGACCTCCTTATCGTCGATAAAAATAATTTTTAATTTTCATCCGTTATTATTTTAGAACTATTTAAATTGTATTGTTTTAATTGAGGCACTCTGTATTTTAAAAACTTTCATTGTGTCATGAGCGAAGCGATCAGGTTAATGATGAAGAGGCAGACCCAAATTAGCTGTTAATAACCGTAACTACCCTGTAGATACATGTAGCTCTACAAATACGGTAATTTTCAATCTCCCGGAATTACGTAATTTTCTGACATTTTATGTATCGTTTTGAATGAAACCCGTATAAAAGATGCAAAGTTGAATGACAAATTTTTATCCTAATAGAAATAATTAATGTTCGGTCATTAATAAATTTTTGGTGTTTGACTTAAATTTTTTGTATAAATAACCTGTTTTCGATTTGGACGGTGCGCAATTTGTTTAGAAGTGTGGTCATCCACACCGTGTTGCTTGTCCGGTCCCGACAAAAAAATAATTCTTTGTGTAGGAAATGTTATTTCCTCGTAATTTCATTTCCTCAGCATAACATTTCTGTATAAACAAATCATTTTATCAACATAAATAAATTATTCGTTGCCTTGCAACCTAATTTTTTTGTTGTTTGTATAAAAAAAATTGTGTTTTGGAAGAAAATAAATAATAAAACTTTAAAAGTTTTGTTATGTAGTTTTATACACAAGAAATATTGTGACACATAATACAACTATTTGGCAACCGTTCGGTCGAATAAAAACAACTATCAAACAAAGTGACTTAATTTTCCAGTCGGAAGTTAGGTAATTTGATGCAAGTGAAGGTGGTTATATGTTTATAATCTCTGAATTATTAAAATCGAACTAACAACGAACTAACAATGTATCATCTTCTTTGATCGTCATTATGCATACCAAAAAAATACGTTATTTCACATGTGAAATTGAATACGTCATGTGTGACCTTCGCGAATATAGCAAATTAAATTTTTTAACGAATTTATAATAATAAAAAAACACTTGTGGTGATCCTCTTAAACTGCTACTAATGAAAATTTTAAAACTATATAGTTCTCATTCATTAAATTTGGTTAGCATATGTTGTATATTCTGTGAATAGCGTTGCGGGTGATTATAAAGAAGTATAAAGAATGACAACTATTTTGCATAATTAAATTAACATAATTTCAATTTCGTTCCATTTTTTTGTATTTGCAGGCTTGCCATGACCACCTAATTTATTTCCTCGGGCTTTTAAATGTATATCTGTTTATAATTATGGTCCTCTTTTGCAAACAGCTAAAGGTTATTCAATATATAGTTTACGATTAAATTACTTAACATACACCACCAAATAAAATCCAAGGTTCCATCTACGCAAAATTATTCCATATGTGTACGTGATATATGTCGCACACGTGATCGTAATTTGATCATCCATAAATAAAACCAAAATTTACTTACTTTTATTATTCATAACAAGATCAATTACAATTTACAACAGAAAAACTATTCTTGTTACGGTAACACAGCATTAAATGTAACATTTTTAATTTATAGACACAAACGCCAAACAAAAATAGTTTATTGGTCGGTAATTTAACAAAAAAATAAAAATAAAAAACATTGTCAAGGTTGACCAGATCATAACAATTGTTGTGTGCATACGAACGAACGAGTATCTCTTAAAAATACGCTAACGCCCAAGCAATTTTTAGCGATATGTTTCTTAATTCTGTTAATATTTTAACGCCTTTTTCAATTTTATTTTTGTTAAGTAAATTTAATTGATCGAGTTCAAACTATAAAACAAAAATATACTGTGATCGACACAAAAACGTATATTAACGAAATTGTATTTCTTTATTAAAAACTTAAATAGCACAACAACAAAATATACTAACATACTAAGTATATAATTAACCGTAAAGCTCTATAATTTCCTTTTTTTCTTGTCCAATTATTTATTTATGGTAATACATGAAGTTCTGCTATTTATTGGTAATTAGAATTTATGTGTAGTACAAAATTACAAATATGATCTCAGGTTACTTTGGTATAATATTGATCTCTCAATATACGTGGTATTTAATAGTTGATATGTAATCAATATGCCACATAACATTATGTGTGTGTATCCAACATTATTTTTCTAATGGATATTATGTAACAAAAATTGGAATGATATTGGATTAATGTTTTCTAATGTGTACAAATTTAGATAGTATTTAGAAATATATACAGTATGTATTCTAATTTTCTTATGTATACGAGTGCATAGGATGCGAGACATACGGGTAGTGTCAATTGATTAATTTAGTTCATTATGGTTTCTGCTCATTAATTTTATAATTTCGTGAAAAATTGACTTTTACTAATTAATTTTTTATTCTCTTTTTCTAGGTAAGTTCGCAGCTATTAAAATAATTTTAATGTACCGTAAGTTTTTAAATTTCATTACAATAACTCCTTAATTGATTGGTTGGTATTTTCCGAATAGCCCAAAGCATTTTAATCGCAAATCCAAGACGACAAGATCTCATTTAATTTAATTTTTTTTTCTCACCACTTTAACACCATTAGCTAATAATAATTAGCTTGGTAGGTGCCAACTGAAACACACATGAGATTGAAATATTTTTGTTACAATAAAGATTGTAATGACAACCTATTAATATGACTAAATGTCACGCTGTTCAAATCAATACGTTTTAAAATTATGAGCGCTGAATATATATAAGGCTAAACTTTTACTAATTTTTTAAACTGTGGTTGCGTTAGTGATGTTACCTATGTTAGATGGAAAATGGGCAAAATTTACATGAAACCGTTTTTTTTCGACAAGTTCTTTAAATATTTATGTTGACTTTAAAATATACTCGAAAATGAGTATGAATTATGTGTACCATTATGGACTATGTAATTTCTTAGGCCATGACACATCAGTCGGTGTAACGAGCAAAATTATAGTTAGCGGAACTGTCCTCAGCCAAGTGAATCAGTATAGAAATAGAACAATGCAATGATCAACCAAATCATTGCTTGCTATGTCCAGAACCTGAAAAGTTCAGCTAGAATCGTTCACTGAACTGCACTATTTAACTTTTCAATCGGAACTTCAACAAAGTAAGCAACAATCAGTATCGTGTCAGCCAAAACCAGAAGATATCATACGTACGAAGCTTGTTGGAACAATTGTTTGAATAATAAAGCCTATATTACATGCTACCCGGAACTAGGCAAGACATGTCAATGAGCATAACGCATTCTGATGTGCATGCTATGCCGCTAAATCATTCGGAATTTACATAAGGGTGCGTACACAGTGACTGCTACAAGCAGAGTGGTGTTTAAAGCAGACTTTATTACTGTGTGAAACAACGAAACAATGCGAGATTATTTTTGTATGTGTTGTCTGAGCAAATTTTACAATGGTGCAATATACAGTGAAGATAGATATATTTTTCGAATTAATACTGTGGGCACAAAATAGTTGTGAAATAAATAATACAATGTTAATAATAATAATGTTTAAAATTATGTTGTTCATAATTTTAAAATTCTTTATTTATTTCTCCAAATCTATTTCGTCCTCCTCAAAGTAATCCCCCCCGGCCTCAATACACTTGTGCCAACGTTTTTCCAGTCCTCGAAACAGTTGTTAAAGTCAATTTCCGGAATAGCCTCCAATGCGCGTAGCGATTTACGTTTAATGTCTTCAATTGACTCAAAACGGTTTCCCCGGAGCGGTCGTTCGAGTTTGCTGAACAGCCAGAAGTCACACGGAGCTAAATCAGGCGAATACGGTGGTTGCGAAACGATATGGGTGGAATTTTTGGCGAAAAAATCACGTAAAACCAATGCAGTATGAGAAGGTGCATTATCGTGGTGCAAAAACCAACAGTTGTCGATCCATAATGCCGGCCTCTTTTTACAAATAGCTTCGCGCAAATGACGCATAACACTCAAATAGTATTCCTTGTTGATAGTTTGGCCGGTCGGATGGAATTCGGAGTGCACCACACCTCGATAATCGAAGAAAACTGTCAACATCACCTTGATTTTTGACTTGCTTTGACGTGGTTTTTTCGGTTTCGGCTCACCTTTGGCACGATATTCGGCCGATTGGTCGTCTGTTTCCGGGTCGTAAGCACAGATCCAAGACTCATCGCTAGTTATAATACGTTTCATGACATCCTGGTAGTCGGAAAGTTTCACAGACGTCAACCAATCATGCTTTCACTTTTCTTAGGCCCAAATGATCTTTCAAAATGGTTTTCACTGATCCTTCCGATATTTCAACGATGCCAGTAAGGTTTCTGACTGTTAATCGTCGATTCTCGAGCACCAATTCCTTGATTTTATTAATGTGTTGATCGTCAGTTGATGTTGATGGCCGTCCTAGACGTGGTTCGTCGTCAACACGTTCTCGACCCTCTTTGAACAATTTGTACCAATCAAAACACTTGCTCGCGACATACAATTATCACCGAAGGACTTTTGTAACATTCTGAACGTTTCGGCACCACAAAATTGATTCCGCACACAAAATTTAATGGAACTTCTTTGTTGAATAATTTCACTCATTGTAAAAATCGCCGAATGCACTTTTTGTGCTTCAGAAAGACAAGCGTATACTAAACACGTCACTGGCAGTCATACCAACATAGAAAAAAAAATTTCGACGAATGGTTTTCCGCGCAAAGTTTAAATTAAAAAGTCTTACTACTTTTTGCCCACAGATAAGAAACTAATCCTATATAAAATAAAAATTAAACTAAGTAGCTGCAGTAACCCGAGCAGTAGTCGAAAAATATTGCTACGAATTTCAGGCGTTCAATTTCTTTGGCAATTCACTAATATCACTCTTTATTACTACTGTTCACTAATTCACTTTTACTGTTCACTTTAACTATTCACCACTTTTTGCACTGTTTACGTGTTACTTCTTGACTTGCACTGTTCACTGATTAAATTATAACTGTGTCAATTGCTCAAACTTATACACGTGTCTATCGATACACGTGTGTATGTTCGAGATTATTCTTTTTATTGCAACTGGTGATGTATGCGTTTTGTAATTGTAAATCACTTTCATGTAGTTGTATTTGCGAACATTCTACGTCATCAATTCCCCTATCTTGATGATTAACGCCGTTCTTAATTCTAGTACTTTCCATGATGATTATCGCCGCCGTTTACCGTTTTCCATTGCTTTCGTTAACTCCACATTCCCTCCACTTGGAATGCCATTCTAAAATCCTATTGCTAATCAGTATTGGAGGAGTACTTGATCCGACAACATCGTTATGAATCGTTTAATAAAATTATAGTCTTCTACTGCGTTCGAACTCTCAAGCTTTGCGTTGATAACAGTTGGTGGTGTATAACTTTACCACTCGATCACCGAGTGATATGCTTGTTTAGAGTACAATTCGTAAAACTACCCCCACCTTAAATCTGTTCATCCCGAACAAACTCGTCCATAGTCCTCTTGTTGTGTAATCGTAATCTTTCAATGTGGGCCACTTTCATCTTAGTTACAACATCGTTAATCCGTGTGATGACTTTATAAGGGCCCTCCCAAGTTTGTTGTAGTTTCGTTGTTGTAGATATCCCTTTTATTCTCTTGAGATTGTAAAGCCAAACCAAATCCCCCTATGCAAATCCTTCGCTATTTATTTCGTAGGTCATATTTCGTATTCAATCTATTGATGGCCTTTGCGATATTGCTTTTTACTTCATTATGAATCCAGTTCATTTTCCGTCTTAGATCGACTACGTACTCATGCTGTGCGACTGATTTGGTTTCTGGTATCCCAAACTTAATATCACATGGTAAGTAGGACTCTCTGCCAACCAGGGATATACATCGATCGGTTGGCATTGACTTCTTTCCGCAAATGTTCTACCAGTGGCCGGTTAATCTCCTCTATTCCATCTGATTGAAGGTGTAATGACGCACGAGTTTTGTTTATGTTAAGAATGTTGCACAGTTCTTGAAACACGGATGACTAAAAATGTCTGCCTTGATCCGAGTGTAGTTTTTGCTCCGTACTCCGAATCTGCAAATAAATTGTTCGAAAATTTGTTGGCTATTGTCCAGGCTTCCTGATTTAAAATCGGATTTGGTGTGGAAACCAGTCTTCAATTTCCTTTGTTTTATCGATCCTAAATGTGCACCCAAATGTGGAAGATCACCGTGTGTTTCTTGCAGCCTTTGTCGTATCCGATTAGCAGGTAGCACAATTTGATATTTATTATTGTCGCCGTTAACCAATTCCCAGATTCTTAACACTTTCTTCAACAACTTTTAACACTAGCGCTTTGGGATGCCATTTTATGCCAAGGCGGTCGACGACCTTCTATCAACCATTTCCTTACTGGCCCGACTCATCAGCCTCCTAGTCTTCTTATAAATGTTGTTTATCCCAACCATGTTCCGATTCAAACTGCATTCGTGCAATAATTGTGGAACAGTTTTTTGCTTCATGTCTTACACATTGCTTACACTGAACTGCATTGGCCGTTCTTGATAATCCTTTTGCATTGTGCGACATACCTCGTCGGTGTTCAGTCTTGAAAGTGTAGGTTCGTAGTCGTTCGATCCATCTAGCCACTTGCCCCTCGGGTTCCTTAAACTGCATCAACCGTTTGAGTGCTGCATGATCTGTTCGAAGAACAAACTCTTGCCCAAACAGATATTTGCGGAAATATTTAACACTGTCCACCACAGCCTACAGCTATCAGCGTGTTACACAATAATTTTTCTCCGTTTTAGAGAGAGATTGACTGTAATATGCGACAACTCGCTCTTTGCCCTCTTGCTCTGTGACAAGACTGCAACTATCATACCGGCCTGGGGTACGCCATGGGAATAGGAGCGCTGCATAATTTCTTCGTTAATTCTTCAAATGCTTTTTGATGCCCTGTGTTCTGCTCAAATGGTTGACTTTGTCCGACAAATCGTCGGTAGTATGAGAAAAACCCTAAGAAACTTCTCAGTTGGCTAATATCCTTTGATCCAGGTCAATCATAGATTACAGATACTAACTTTTTTAGATCCGTTCGCACACTTGAAACAACATGGCGCAAATAGTTAACTTCTTCTCTGAACAGTTTGCATTGCGTTACACTTAATTTAAATCCTGCCGCCCAAATCGCTTGTACTACTTGTTTAATTTGACATGTTCATCAAATGTGCGGCCTAGTACAATTATGTCATCCAAATAAACCAGACATGTTTTCCAATTTAGGGCTCGTAGAACTCTTCTCTCAAATGTTGTATAAGCCAAACGGAATTATCACAAATTGATGAAAACCATTTCCTGCTGAAAATGCCATTATCTCTACCATTAGGATGGATTACTACTTGCCAATATCCACTTTTGAGATCCAATGTAATGAAAATATTGGCCCCTGACAGCGCGTCCAAGATGTCGTCAATGCGCGGTATCGAATAATGGTTTTTCTTCGTCACTTCGTTTAATTCGGACAATTGGTGAACTCCATGGTAGGAGCCCATGGGCTGCTAGACTCCTCAATTGCTCCACCACGTTCCATTTTTTTAGTTACTCTTGCTGCTTCGCAAGCGGTACTCGTCTTGGTGCTTGCCGGATTGGAGATGCGTTTCCTGCGTCAATTCTATGTTGCACATTATTAGTTTTTCTTAATTCATCACCATTAACAGCAAATACAGCAGCTAACTTAACCAGTGCTTAACCGTACTACGATATCTAACTTAGTGTTTAGTGATCGACAACGTTATCTCGAGTGGCAGTTATTTTTGACATTCGTAGGCTCCACAATTCTTATCTTGGTATCCCCAAGGTCACCGTTAATTTTCGCGTAGATGACTCGCACATCGGTGAATCTCGACCCAGTCTTCGACTAAAACTCGCAATGCAGTTTGTTCACTTTTATTTATTTGAAGGGGTACATACCTCCACATTGTGCCATTTTAGCACCTGATACACCGCACCGATGATACATTCATCAGTTATCCTAGTTACGATAAACCGATGTTCGAACCGCATTCAGCCGAACGTTACTGGAAGGGTAGTCCCCCCTTTGACTATCGCAAATTTACCTGTTGCTATTAGCAAGTTATAACGAACAGTAGCAGCAATCTGTTTTGGATATACCATATCAGGACGGACCACCGAATTCGAAGTTCCTGTTTCTAGTGTAAAGGTGCATTCATACGCTGTGCCAATACGCTAATAACAGCGACACTTCTTTAATCCGCCCCTAGTTGTGTGATTTTAACGATGCTTTTGGGTCATTTTCTCCCATCCACCACCTTGCGGCCCTAAAAACTGGAGTAACTTAGTTTATTGCATGCATGTCTACTAAATGAGACAATTGTTTTATCTCCTCGTCTCGTTCAACGTTTAACTGCCTCATTTCTCTCGAGTGCAGTGTACTTGGTTGCTTAAGAGAAGAAATGGTGGAAGTCGTCTGGTTTTAGCGGTTACAACCACCTACTAGTTGACATGCTTATGCTTTTGGCCAGTTTTTTAAAATCACGTTGAAGAGCTTTAGTCAAAATCCAGTGGTATTAAGGCAGCTGTGCACGAACTTTCTTAAAGTAAGAATATGGACAAGATTTATACTAAGCCATGTGTTCTACGAGTATTTATAAGAATATGTAAACAAGTTTATGGTAACTTTCCCATACCGTTGAGAAAACATTAAATTAGTCTCATTTTAATAAAAATTTCCCGCCACTATTACTAATGAGTCTACTAGTAGTTCCGTCGCCTATAGTTTTATTGATATTTAAGCTAGATGTCTTGCCGTCACAGCCGTCAGTTAAATTTACATTTTATTTTAAAATTTGAATGATGTTTAACGAGAAAAGTGCGAGTCAAATCAAAAAACATTTGTTAATTGTATGGTATACAGCTGGCATTTATAGAAAATTGCCCAAAGTGATAATTAAATTGTTCGCGTCGTCTGGTCTATTGCTATTCTGAATATGAATTTAATATACGATTATCTCTTAACAATTCTTGAGTACAAACGCAACAATAACAGTAATAAACGTATTTACATTTTTCTCGCCTCTTGAAATTTTTCTTTATTACAAAATTATACAAAACTGTATCTTTTCTAAATATGAAAAACTTAAATTGAAATTATTATCATTATTATTAATGCATTTATATAAAATAGTAAAGTAATACAATATCTATTATGAAATGATATCTCTATTGTTAATTTTATTTGTTAAGAGGGCATAATTATGTTTTATGAATATTAAATTAAATTAATTTTTCTTTCTACAGAATGCTTGCTGTATGCATACGCTGCATTATGCATATTTTCATTTAAGTAGAATTCTTATATTTTTTAAAAATATATAAAAAATACTTTCGCTATTCATACATACATTCATCGCACAACATCAACCCGAGTGCGGTTAAATAGTTTATAGTCGCTTTGGGTGACTCAGAATTATTTAGTTCCTATATATGCCGACTTACTGTCTGCGACATTGTTACATTGCAATATACGTATGCTCGTGTATATAAAACAGCCAAGTCACATGATGATGATAACTACAATTTTAATAATCATTTTTATACGCATAGTTAATAGTTTTTATATAATCTTAAGTACTTCAAGTATACAGCTATTAAATTTCTATTTTCGATTTTAATGTAATTAGGAAATATTTACAAATGAGGCATATACCACGCACGCACACATTACCAAATTACACACGATAACGAAATATTTTTATCAATCATAAATTATTGTTGTGATTAAAATACCGTGCGAACTAATTTTCGGTAACATCAATATATCCATATTAAGCCGCACACCACCTCTTTAAATTTCGTCAAGTATCATTAATCAAGCATATAAACTTTCGGAATTTTCACACATATTTGTGTAACATTCCAAATTCGGTTCGAAATATATTTCACCATACATAAATTAAATTATGTCGTACAGCAATTCCTTAAATTAAGGCTACCTGGCATAAATAATCCACCCACTAAGAATTCGTGCGCTTATTGAATAAATCGATCGATAAAATTCTTTTCATGCACTTAAAATTAAAATTTGAAATTACTTAAGATTTATTTATTATGTCATATTTATTTACGTTGTGAGTACTGTGCGAAAATTTATTATAAATAAAACCGCAAATTGTATATTTACTCAAGTTAGTTATCTCATTTAAGTAAAAAGTTGTTGTAAACCACAACTTAAAACCGAAAAAATGTTTTATTGGAGTCAATAGTCTTCTAAAAATACTCTTAAATAAGCATAGTGTGGCAATAAAATAATACGAGTACGAGTATGTGTGTTTTAAATCATCATTATTAGATTAGGTTTTTGATCTTTCGTAAACGTATTTAGGTTGGTGCAAATGAATCAATCGGATATGAAACTTAATGCTAAAATTCTCGTCTATTGTTGTTATAGCCGAGAAAATGCTGTAAATGAGTAAAGTTTTTAGTTCAGTGCTTCTCAAACAGCTTAAGACCTGAATCGACCTTCGCTTATAAAGTACTAGCGGAACCCGACCAAGCGTCGCTGTGATTCTGACCTTAATAATTAGGGAAGTAAATAAAAATATTCTAGTAAATATAAATTCACCGAGAAAACACATCATTCAATTTAATACCCTACTTTGCGTTGCTGTGGCTATGCTTTGGAATGAAAGAAAAGAAAGAAAAAATGTTTTTCACTTTTTCATAGAAAATCGTGTTTTTATTGTAAAGCTAGTGAATGTACTACGTTTTTGGTTCGTCTATTCTAAATTCAATTCGCACACTTGCAAAGATTGTCCTTGCCCTTTATTGATAGTCATAGCGAACGCAAGGCGTATTGGAAGTTGAAGTCGTTTGAACTCGAACGCCATAGCTGTCTTAATGAGTAGTATTCGTGGAAGTAATTAGTTTTCACCTTTATGAGGTCCAATCAGAATTGTTGCTTCAATTAAATTAGTCATCAAGTTTTGTAACTGCTAATCGTGTACCATTGCATAACTTTGGCTGATTGATATTTCGGAGTAATATAATTGGCACTCCAATTTTCAAATTCAGAATGTGTAATCTAAATTGCATGACGATAATCAGGGAACATCTTCTTTTGTATTTATGATGTTGCAGAGGGAAGGTGATTTTTCCTGTTTCTGGATTTGTAGATACAGTGCCGTTACCGACTTTGTTTTACTGTGTTCATCCGTGTTCATTTCATCAGCTGGTGTTGAGAGAGGTATCACTGGAAGCGTTTGCCTAAAATCAGCGGATAGTAACGCCAATGCTCCACCAAATGGAACCTGATTATTTCGCAAGTCTTTCAATGTATGGTCTAATGCTTCCAATGACTTTTTGTGAGCCATTTAACACTCATCCCATATAATGATTTTGTATGCCCGGAGAATCTTTCCCATTCTTGATGGTTTTAGAAATGTTACATGTTGGGATTTCTGTGAATTACATGTTTAGTGACAATTTAAGAGCTGACAATTGAAGTGTTCTACCTCCTTCCATCAACCTACAGCAATATACTTGAAGAAACAAATGCTAACGCAATATGGCCGTTTGAACGGATTTTAGCCAGGATAAAGGAAATTAAGAACGTTTTTCCAGTTCGACCTGGAGTGTCCAAAAAGTACAATCAATCGGTTTGATTGGTTGAAGAAGTTTCGGTGTATGTTCTTGGACGAACAGCTGTAAGTCATTTCTGTTGCAGTTCTCTCTCAAATGTTGCATTGATCGACCAATTCGGTGCTGTTACTACCAATTGTGCCAACAACTTGCCGCACATTACAAAACAAAGATCTTCAATGAAGATTAGCGCTTCATTGTATATGTCTTCTGTGAAATCCAAGTCATATCTTCGACCATGTAGTCTTTGTATTTCTCCCACAATTAAACTGGTTGTGGCGGGAAACATGTAGCTAACATAATTGCGGACAGCGTAAGTATTTGAAATGGAATAGAAGTAGTGGATGAATCTTCAATTGACTTATCCCAATGATTGTCGTTTTCCAGCAAATTAAGTGCTTCGTACACACTCCGATACGTATTATGTACTATTTGTTATGGTTCGCAATATTTTTTAAGCGACAACTGAATCAAGGCTCGTCAAAAGTTGAGCGCGCCATTTGCATCGGAACGAATAGTTTTAAACCACTCTTAACATTTCTTTAAAACTCAGAGGCAACTAACAAAATGTTCTGCCCGTCAAATAACGTTATCCAATTGACATTTTCGAGAAAGTTGTTTAACGAAGGAAGATCCGCTTTCCCAAAGTCATATCTAAAATCATCTTTAACAAAATCAACCAAATCACAATCTTAAAAATAAAATTTTAATTAAAAGTGGTGTGTGGTATATACTAGAGTGTCCAGCTAAATGCGCACAAGATAAGATTGAACTTCAATAAAATCTAACGATGAAAACACCAAATCCAAAATGCGCTCATAATCATAATCATCAATCAGCGTTAACTTGTCGCATCCCATAACCCGCGAAGCTGACCAACAAAAGTTAGACCGCATATCTTCTGTGGATGCCACAAAGACATATTCTATCTAGCCCCACGAAATTTGAGTTATATTTAAATCGCCTGCAACGAACACTTTGTCGCATTCCTCACATAGCGGTTGAACTGCATTGGCAACGAATTGAATAAAACCCTGCTTAACGTCAGCGGTACTTCCATAAGGTACGTCAATTCCAATAATAAATAGTCAAAACGAGCCCCATTTGACCTTGATTATAATAGACTCACCTCAAGCACGAATAATAATGTCGTAATCGTTACATAACAATGAAGAGTAAATTTGTTGTGCGTTAGTACGCATTTCGCAGATGACCATATGGATCAACTCCAATTTTAAAAAATACAAAATTGAGGCGGCTATTATCTTTGTTAACAGGAACCAACAGACGGCAATTAATTTCCCCAACACCTCGAGTTTATCGCTCAAATATTTACAGAGGGTATCAGGCACAGTAGCGTTGGAAATTTGGAAGCATAGATGAATTTTCTATTACGGAACGGTTATAATCGTTTCATCAATTTCGGTGGATGAACCAACAACACACTCCAACCGCGGTACTGGAATACGATGGGTCGTGGGAGCAGATGAGAAGTAGTAAGAATATAGGTTGATCCTCATCTAATTCAGGAACAGAATGCAAAACATTACAACTTAGCTGGTTCATGAAGAATCATGTTGGTAATCGTTGTACACAAATTTTGCGTATGAGCAAAATCTTATCTTATTATCGATACATTCTGGATGAAAAGCAATACAATTACCAAAACAACGAACTAAATACTGGCTAGACGCAGATTTTTTTCATTTTCCACACTTGTTCGACATTGCAAAAGTTTACGATAATCCAACACAAAATTATTAAACCACGGACCTGTCATAAGTGTAAAACTTCCGATTATTATATTTCTGTTCCCAAGGAATACTTCACAGTCATCTCAACTATACGTTATTGGCCTTTTATGTAAAAAATAATTTCGAATTAATTTAATGCAAGCCATCGTTTTTTTTAAATAAACTGACAAAATTTAAAACTCAAACTCTCTAGGTATTTGTCAATTTGGCAAGTACTAGCGTAATACACACACGTTAATGAAATTACGTAAAAATTGAATTAAATAGTAATGATACTCCATACTTTCTTTTAATTCAATGTATGTTGCTTGTGTTACTTAATTATAATCCTGGGTCAAATTTAGTTATTCTAATTCGTGTATGTATGGTAATGCTTCAAAAATTCGTTAATAGTTTATTTAATTTTTCTTTGTATATCAAATTAGACATAAAAGCATTAACCAATAATCCGAATTATCATTATGATTGTGAGCGGTTTATTTTCTAGGCCTTCGCCATATTGAGGACAGATATAATCATAAACGCCTTTATACCGTTCAAACCAATTTACCTTCATCACAATTGAGATAAATCCTAGATAACCCGTGTCGGTACTATAATAAACTATAATAATTGTTAAATATAGTGTTTATGAGATCATAGTCCTTGATTCGAAATTTCGAAAACAAATAGTTTTTTTATATATACGAGTATATAATTTTTGTATTTAATATAATACGTTGATGTGATGAGTAAATTTATAAATTGATTTCAATTTCAATTGAAATAATTTAAATTTATTGATGGATAATATATTTTTATTGATATGGCGTTTTGTCGTCCCCATACATCGTACTCTTAATTGTAGATACTTGAAAAGGTTGAATTATTGTTTAGTACGCTTAAACCAGTGTGGTGTCGCTTATATGCTTATCGAAAAATTTGATTCATTGAACTTTAGGATACGAAACAACTCGAAGTTTGTATCGCCTTATATATGACTAGTATTTTGGTATGTTTGGGGCACTACCCAATTCATTTACAGGTGTTAAAAATATAAGCACAATTTCACATAAGTTATTGCTGTTATCTATAATCAATATATTTTTTAAAAACATGTCAATAAAATTGTTATAAGTAACTATACGAGTATATGACAAATTAAATAAATACAGTGGTTTAATATAGTGCACACTTTTTTCTATGCGGATAAACCAAAATTCTTATCTAAGCTATTTTATAGCTTTGTATATACGAGTACAAATTTCCAGACTTTTGTGTAAAAATTTGACCATTTAAAAGAAATTGAAGGTTAATCGTATTAATAATAGATCAGCCAAGCGACAAAAAACCGGAAATTATGATAATTTATCCATTAGAGAGGTTTTGTATATTTTAAAAAAAAAAATGTCTTAGACTGTTGCAAAATCTAACAACATTCACTAGCTAATGTGCGTACGTATGAAGTTAGGCAATAAATCAGTTTAATATGATTACATGTCAAGCTGTCTGTCAATGGATGATTATAGTCGTTGATGGTTTTTTAAAAACCAAATCATTAGTACCTTTAGAACAAAAGATTTACGTCCATTAAATAAAATTTTGTATAGTTACAAACCCTTAAGCTATTTACAATATTTTACTTGTACTACAGATCTCTTGTTCCAAATATTTGTTCCCAACTAAAATTCCCAATGCATTCGATAATCAATCTTTTGAAAAACTTTCTTTCCAAGTGAATGTTTTCTTCGTCTATGTACCAATTCGATTCGATCGATTTCCCATTTTACTTAAAAAAGCAATCGAAACAAAAATTAATTCATTTCTATAACTTGAAGACAGAATGATTGATCATTGATGCAATTCAATGCATCAAATTAATGTTTTTGCTTGGCTGTTATAATACGAGTACGAATTATATAGAGAGGATTTCAGGATGATAAGTTTCAACAAATTTGTTTCACTAGTAAAATTACTATATCTTGTTAAATCCAATTAATTACAGTGTTAAACGATAAATCTAATGTAGGAGCTATGTAATTACGTAATCAAGTTTTTGACATTCGTATTGTTCTTGATAAGTAAATGTTTTATATTTAGAAAACACCAAAAACAACATAGAAGGTTGTCAGAAGTACTCAATGTGTTGAACACCCTATGGCTGTACAAAATATTTTCACAGCAATTATAAATTCTTTACAGTAATTTTTGTTCGATAAACAAGATAAATGAAACGTCAAATTATTCAATTATGGACAATCCAAGACAGGAAAGTAGAAGACCAAACACTTGACAATCCTCACAAAGACGATTTAATTTTTCCTTCAATTCATAAATTGAAAATAAACATTGCACATTTGTTTGTGTCACATTTTGTTCAATCTTAATAATTGTCCGCCGCTGTATGCAGACCATGTTGTGGGTGAGTCATTGCAAACAATTAAAGGAAAATATAAATCTATCTTCATATCCAAACAAATTAGATTCAATTGAAGAATATATAAATATAGGCTCCGTGGTATGTGCATCATGCAATGTTTAATTATTGTCAGAACTGTATGTGCCTATACATATATTATATATACATTTAAATCCGAGGGTACTGACATGTGTATCAAACCTATACAATATACGTTATGTAGAAACACATAACAAATAAAATACTCAGTGATAAGATAATTCACTTGAGCTCTATATTTTGAAAACGTATATACTCCCTAGTAATATTTATAATTCCACTTGAAATTAAATACAAAAACCAGAGAGAATAAATAAGTAAAATAACAAACAATAAAAAATTAAGAAACTCATCTTCATTCAAATTTTGTATGACTTTAGAGATAATGATAAAGTACTTAGAATTTGGCGGCATAATTTATAGTATTAGTCTAATCTAAATTTGTTCGACCACATTAGGTAGAATAGCTACGAAACCGCACATATTAAAATTTGCACAAGGCTAAATAAGTGTCACACCCGAACTCTCTTTAAATTGTTTGATTAACATCAAATAAAAATTAAAACAAGCACGCGGAATAAAATTGCGAAAGAATGGAGGTCAATGTATACCACGACACGGTATCAATCACATTATTGCATTTTATAAACGATGACATCCGGAGATAACCTGCTAAAATACATTACTGGCACGACCTCCTGTTGTGTTAAACACTATTAGTTAATTAATTAATGTAATTAATTATAAATACACCAAAATGGTTTCAATACATATCTCTAAATGAAATCTGCAAAATAAAAATTTCACTATATAGAAATCTCGAACTAAAATTCTCATCGATGATGCCGCCGCGGTGTTTAACACGAAAAAGGAGGTTACATATCAAATCAAAATACAATTCGACATAAATATCCAAATATGTAAATAATGTCTTCCAATCAATTTCATCCAATTGTTATTTATTTATAAATAATAAATTCGAAAAATGTCATAATTTATGCAAATCAAAATAAATCAAATTCATTTTATGATATCAGCATACACATATTTCATAATCAACGTAAATGTCTACATCAATTCTTCTCGTTCGTGTGTGTCGCTCGCTCGCCATTTAGTGTCACAGAATTTGTAATTTAAATTTTTTTTTTTTTAATTCAATGTAAAATTTATGTAGAAGACATATATCATATTAATAAACTTTTGAATATTTGGATACGCATAATTTAGACCTCATAAATTAGACTATTAAAGGGCTCTTAATCTATTTACATATAATGTTGTGCAACTGCTGGCCTTTAGGTATGATCTTAGTTATTTCAAAACACCACGCAAAACATGAGATCATTAATTCTAACATTTTAGTTCATCAACGTATTTTAGTCGTTAAGATAAACGGTGCAAAATTAGCATAATTTAAATTTTGTTTCCTACTTTTTCCATTACAGCATTTTGTTACTTTAGGCAAATGTATTACGGGGTCACATTCATATTCTCGAAAATTTTAATCCCTAAATTACGTTTTTGAATATTACCAAAAAGTGTGAATGTGTAATACAGGGTGCCCACCCAAAAGGTTTATTACTTTTTTTGCGTATACATTTTTTTTTTAAATAAAAGAAAATAGATTTAATGTTTAGAAACCGTTTATTTAATTTTGGAATTATGTATGAAAAGCAATGTCTGCCAAATGTCTGCCTTTATTGGCCTTACACATGCGGGCTCTTTTGATTACATTTTTCATCACTTTTTCACAGATTTCACCCTGTATCATGTTAATATCTTCTCTAATATTCCTTTTAAGTTGTTCAATATTATCTGGTTTATTTGCGTACACCTTGCTTTTAAGATAACCCCATAAAAATCATTGTCAAGCAACAGCTTCTCATTTGCATACGTACGGCGCCGCAAATGATCGCTTTGTAGCAGCTCTTGTGTTAATTGAATTTTATACGGGAATAAATCCAAGTCTATGCAAAATATTGGTTAGTATTGATCTTCGAAGTTCAAGTTCTTGCGCACGGTGTCTGATTGATGTCGTTGGATTGATTATCTCGTACATTTTCAGGTACAGCAGCAATATTTTCTGCTCTTCTGACTATACTTTGCGTTCACGCATACACTTTGGCTTATTTGCCACAATCCCATTTTCTTCAAATTCTTTTATAGTCCGGTAAATTGTGGGCTTTGAAGGCACCATTTTCCTACCGAAACTCTCATGTAATTTTCTTAATGTTAATGTAGTTGATGATTGACTTGTGTCAATTTGTGTGATTGAATATTTTTCCATGGTTAATTTGCTACGTGTGTACTTCACGACTATCAAGTATGAACTGTCAATATTAATATTCGCCTAAATGGTGGCAAAAACACTGTAAACCTATTGTATGGATACCCTGCACCAAAACAATAATTTTTTATCGAGTGAATGGATGAATAAAATAATACTAAATTATTAAATCCCTAAAATATTTGAAAATGTAATTTTATTCAATGAAAGGCTTAAATTTTTGCTATAATGAAACATAGTTTTTTATGATTCCCGTTTTTTAATATATTTTTAATCTGTTTGTATTTTTGAATCGTTTTTTAATCCGACAAACGTCAATACCGGCTTATTGCCACAATCAGTTTATCCTGTGCTATACTTTATTAATTTAAAAACACCACCATTTTTGCGCCCAACTATAAATTAAATATTTAAACGGCGGTGCCACACTTCTACGCTATTTTGCGTTTTGGGAAAGCTTTTTTTGTCTCATCAAATTGCGTCCAGAGTTCAGTAATTCGTTTATTTTTTCTTCAGTGTTTAATATTTGTGGACTTCACCGAGTGATACAAATGCGTTTAAGCATTTTAATTTGAATGCTGAATTCTTCACAATTGCCCTATTCTTTTAACTAACTTTTTAGAACTTGTGGTTGGTAAAGTTGGGTTGATAGAAAATAGGTTTTGGCCGTATTAATATAGCCTTTTCAAATTTGAAACGAATGAGTCGTTGTTCTTCTTAGTCATTAGGCAGAATGAATTTGTCCGTGTACGAAAATTAACTGCCGCATTAACTTGGGAACTATCCATCAACGAGACCACATTTTGCGGGCTGAATAGTTGGCTGAAGGGACAAATAGTTGGCTGAAGGAACAAATAGTTGGCATTCTAAATATATCAATTCCCGTGGAATATCTAAATGTTCTAGAGATTGAAACTCTTTCTAACAAACATTTGCCCTACGTACTCTTTAATTTTTTAAATTGGCCTGTACCTTGCTTGGCTAATAACTACAATAGATTCAATAGATGTATTACTCTCGACTATTATTTTATTTATAATTTGAGATGGTTGCGTTTCTATGCTCGTTGCAAGCTCGTTTCATTTATTCACTCTCGTTTGATCTACTTCGTAGGCCATTGAATCATGGCTATGTTCTGTTGGTTATTTTTTTAGTATTATATTTTTTTGTATTACAATTGATAATTGTAATGAGTAACATTATAATTGTAACGCCCTTTTGTCCAAATTATAACAGAAATACAAATAAAATATTGTATTTTTACGAGATTCGAACTGTAACAACAGAAATATTTGAATTTGAATCTACTTTAGAAAGGTTTCGCGCTAAATTGATTGAAAATATAAACCATCTAAAACTGTCCAAAATAAAACCGAATTAATCAAATCTGCGCACAAAGATTTTTACTTATTCTTGGGATTATAATTTCGGATAATTTTTTGAAGATAAATATTTTTTATTAGGATTATTGCTTTCCAGCTTTTGCGATTTAGGATTTTTATTTTCGGGATTGACTTGTGCATTTGTTTTCCTTATAAATTTTTCGCCTTATCGCTACCAACGCGAAATCCCGAAAACATAATCCCGAAAAACGAAATCCTGAAAAATAAATATCGAGAAATGAAATCCTGAAATCCCGGAGAAACATATCCTGAAACACAATATCCCAAAAATATCGAAAATGTTGAAATGGTGACGTTTTGATTTATCGATTGTTAAAAACAAGCTTTTTAGCAACTTTACAAACTTGGTATTGTTGTTAAAGTTGGAAAAATTGAGCATGCGAGTGTGAAATATGAACAATTAAAAACATTTTTCAAAACTCTTGCTTTAAAAATTAATTACCAAAATTCAGGTTAATTCACAGTTCGCGAAAAAAAAATTGAAAGCAAAATTTCAACTAAGTCTCAATATTTTTAAGCCTATCGTTATTATTTCTAATCCTCATACTGAAATTACGAACTCCTCAAAGCCGCTTAGCATTGGTTTAGTTTGCGCAAGAATGACCGGCAGTCGTGAGATTTTTGTTGTTTTAAATTCCTATACTAACAAAATGAACTCCCAAAAGCCTTCTAGCTTGAAGTATTTTGCACAAGAATGACAGAAAAGCATAACAATGATTTAAAAAATTGAATGATGTTGAAAAATTAAAGAAAGATTAATAGAGGAATGAACATAATGTTTGAAATTTATCAAACTAATGCTAAACTTTTAGCATTACTCATAATTATTAAATTTAACTATTCTGCAAACTGGTTCAGCCAGTACAATAAAAATGTACAATCAAACTAAGTACACAATAAATAAAGTAAAAAAAATGGCTAAATTCGCTTAAATATATTTTGATATTTAATTTCGTGATATTTTTTACAATTATTGATTATTTTCGGATATTAATTTTTCTAATGGTGGGTAACCGTAACCTGGATATCCACGAAGATAACTGTAGATATCCTGGTTACGATTACTCGCTATTGGATGCTGAAAATCTTGAATTAATCGACTATTACAAGCTCTACTCCATTTATCACGGCGGTATGTGAACCACTTTTCTTTCAGGCTGCTAGAAGCAATAAACCAACAGTTATTAGTGAACGATAGCTTGACATGATGGACCATTTTCGTGTGTTCGAATTGGATTAATTTGGCCTACAAAATACTTCATTCCAACAGGACGGTAATGCATCACACATAGCTCCTGGCCACGATACAAATCTGGCAAGAAATAGGTACGGTCCCCACGATTTTATGGCATGACCGACCCCGAAAATATTTTGAGTACATGAAGGTGTATACCAACTGATCAAAATTTCGATGCTCGAGAGCAACATTCAAAACGATTTTGCTAAAATGGTGGCCTAACGCTGCGAGAACATTATTAACAATAGCTTAAAACAGTATCAAATGGAACGATTAAGTATTAAATGTTGAAACTTGGAAAGTAACTTATTATTTCTATGCACATATGAGTATTTTGTATTTCGGGATTTTGTTTTCAGGATTTCGTCTTTTTCCTTGTTTCGGGATTTTGATTTTCGGGCTTTCAATGGAATCCCATATGTACATGCCCATAACCCGTGGTTGGGGGGAAGATCACAGATTTAAGTACTTCATATAATTGTTGCTCCTTCATTCAGCCGTATAATAACATTCTGGTTTGCCATCCTTTAGGAGTTCTTGAAGAAGTATCGCTCTGTAAAATTGGCTTTGTGATGACAGAGAACCAAAGTTTTAAAAATATATTTAGTTAAAGCTATCGCGACTTTATAAATGTCTTTATTATTTTTTATGACAATCTGGTTAATTCGAAACGGTTTGTTTTTTAAATTTAAGTCAGACCCATAACACGAATTATACAGTACGTTTCATATCTATATATCCAATCGTTTTTTTGATTTTTAAAAATAACTAATTAAAAAAATTGAATGCTAAAAATTAGATAAATACAAAATGCAGCAAAATATAAAGAACCCGTTGCAAAATTCAATTGTTTTTGGCGGAAAAACTAATTTTTTTAAATGGTTTTGTTTCAATATGTATTTCCACTTTTTTAAAAACTACGAAAATTAATATGCCGTTGGTCCTCCTTTGTGTTCTGCTATTGCAAAAATCCTGTTACGCATACTTCTAATCAATGAATTGATGGTTCCGGGTGATATATCGTCCCAGTCATGTAGGATGGCTAATTTTAAATCATTTATTGTCTCGAATAATATTGGTATGTAATATTCTGCAAACCATGATTTTGCACTTCGGCGTGTGTGTACTGGAGCTTTATCTTGCTGGAAAATCTAGCTTTCTTCTTGATTTATGTACAAAAAAGGCAGAAGGTGGTTTTCTAGGACGCGAATATACTTCCTGCTGTTTATTTATTGGATGGAAAGGCTAAGGCAAGGGTGAAAAGAAGGCCCCTCACGGGGCCCTCATTAAAATATCATCACCAAAATTCCGCTTACAAAAGTACTTTGGCTCTTTTCTGAAATCCCCCCAATAATATTGAATATCGTTTGGCCCATCTGATTTTTTTTATCGGAAAAATCAACTATTATTAAATAATGGTTAGTTATGAAAAAACCAGAACAAGTTGTTTTTCAATTACGTTTAACCAGCCACTATTCATGTTTGCCATAACACAGTCAAGTCGCGCGGCTTTGTGCCGTGAGATTAGCTTCGGTACTGATATTATATAGGTGTGTTTTAGAAATTCAACGTCTTTCATAGCCCGGCAGATTGTGCTTTGAGACACATTTAATTTAAGCTCGCTTTTCACTATGAACTATTTTTTTGGTGATCCAGTTTTGTTGATGCCATAATTAACAATATTTCGATGACGGTTTAATCTTCTCCTCGATGTGTTTAAAAGAAAGATCTTCTTCAAAAAGCTTGCATTTTTCCTTTTTCCATCACGGATAAGTATTGTTCACATAGCATTTCTTTTCTACTTTTTCGTATAAGCCTGAGCGATCCAAATGATCAGAAAGCTACTGTGGTTATATAGTTAGAAACAAAGGATTTAGGAAAAATCTGTTTTTTTAACCAGGTGATGTGTTTTTATTCGCTATCCGGGGCGGGCTATTGAGCGGTGCTGGATGAAAAATAAACTCATCCGCATAGAACAAACTTTTAAAGGCTTGAAATATACCAATTAACATTTATAAAATTTTGACTTGACGTTATAAACAAGAATTTGTTGATTCGGCGCCAGATAAATAGGTAGAGCAAAATATTTTTAAATCGATTTTTAACTAAAAAGTTGAATGAAAAATATTGTTTGGAGTTACATAAATTAATTATTTGCAAAAATAGCGCGCTAAATATAAGTTTTGACATAGAAAATTAGGTGTTCCGAATATACAATCTATCGGGCGCTAATAAAAAAACACGGCAAGTATGTCCGAACTTCGTTAATTTTTGGCATTAAAATGTTTTATTTTTTATTCAGTTTAATCAAAAAAAATCAAAATAACAATTGGATATAGTTATGAAACGTACTGTATACTCATACATTGGTTCAGGGTGATCGAACATTTATTTTAAGTGAATCACAATTATGATGTCCACCCTAAATGTATTTGTAAGTGACCTTGATCGGGCCGACCAAAGCAAAACTATATTTATAAATTTCTTATGGCCGAAAATGAAAATAAACCTGCAATTTAAAGGAATGTATATTTATCGGTTGCTTTGAATTTGAAAGAAAAAAGCTCCATACTGAAGAATTTTACGGATCGCTCCTTATCCAAAAAATACCATTCTATATATAGAAATTGACGTTGTATTATCTTAAACTCAATTTACCCCGTTTGTACAATTAGGAAAAATAACCGTCAGTTTTATAGAACTTAAACTTGAGCACGAAACTTTAATCTGGCCGAATCGCCTTTTTCCCTATTAAGAACACGAATTTGTGATTCGACAATAGAAGTAGAACCCCCCAAAAAATATCCACTAGAAGATACTTCCAAATAAAACGAACAAGTCGCGTGGGAATTCAACGACGTAGTCGAAACATTCTAAAATAATTAAAAATTTTAAATTTTCGAAATTTTAGTTTGAGTTTCGTCGATACTTCACTTTTGCGTAGCTCTTTTCACCGCTTCAACTTTTCCCTCTCCTTTAATCCTTCCTTCTTTTCCAACTCCTTCCTCCAACCTTTTTCCCCTTTAACCCCTCGCCAAAGAGCAATTTTGATAGAAACTTGGCCAAGTGAACCAGTGGAATCTGAATATTTAATAGAGAGCTTCGACCTCAATGAAAGAGCTTTACTCATATTTGTTTGATGTGGATAAAAATAATTATTTTAAACAGATAACTTTTGATTTCGGAAATTCCTTTGAAGTTCGATGCAGTGATCTTAATAACAAAACGGAGTTTCTCATAATTTTTTGAAGTGAATTTTTTATTTAAAGTGCACTTCTTACCTTTTGTTATTTATCATAATCATATTAATTACAACAATATGTGGTTTCAATGTAGGAGGAGAAAAATTAAACCCCGTGGTACCATAATCGGACCTTAACTTATATAAGAATGCGGAAGTCAACATTACAACCTACCCTAACCAAATTGTAGTTTGAGCTAGATCAATAAAAACAAGGTTTGTACATCACTGCAGGTCCAACATACATTAATGGTAATCATTCTTCACACCGTTGTACAAACAGATGGCGCTGGGTTTTTCTAAATTTCCTGTCCTTCCAATTTTGTTGTATGCCACATGGCAAAAGATTATCTTAAAATTGCCAACGATGAGAAATAAAAGTAAAGACGATAAGCCAAAAAACTTTTAAAACCGAAATAAAAATAGGTAGCATGTTTTTTATTATCGGAGCGGGCAGACAGACAATTAAAAAGGTTTTTTAATCAAGAGCGATCAGATAAACGAATTTCTTTTCGGATAAAAGCTTATCTTACCTGTCTGAATTCCGTTGTGCGCATTTCAGATATAATAACTATGAGCGGTTCTTCACAAAAGTGACAAGTCGAATTGTTTCGCTTAATCGTAACCATAATAGATACCCTACACTAGCACTAAGTAGCACCGTGAACTTCGTTTAAAAGCTAAATAAGAAACCAGAACCTCATAAGTTTGTATCCTTGGTCCCTAGGCCCGAATTTCAATGAGCTCTTAATTTTTAGCAGATGGGGTACACAGTCCCGCTACCTTATACTAACTTTTTAATGAATGTAATTTCAATTATTTAAAATTTTGATTTCTTTTAAATTAGTAGCCAGCCCTTTGTAGAACCTGGTTCACGCAACTCTTTTTCTCTGGAGGGAGTATTTTTAGGGTCGACAAATAGGTAGTAATTGCTGGGAGCCAGATCCAGAGAATACGGTGGACGAGGAAGCAATTCGAATTGAAATTCGCGCAAATGTATCACCGTATCAAACGACTTGTGACACGGTATATCGTCTTGGTGAATGAGCATTTTTTTATTTTTATTTAGGGGCCGTTTTTCGCAACTTTTTCTTTTAAACACACCAATAACACCATGTTCGCTGCTGATGGTCTTTTTTTCTCAAGATAGTCGACGAATAAAATACCTTGTGCATCCCAAAATACGGAGGTCAAGCTGATTGACCATTTGATGCCGGAGTATAGTGGTGGATTCATGTTTCATTGTTACATGGCGATGTATAAAATCCTGTTTATTAAGATTAACAGCTCCAAACCACGCTTCGAATCATCGACGCTTTGCTGTTTTTGATCCAATGTGAGCAAGCGTGGCACTCAAATTGAACTGTCAGCTATAAACTGAACCGAATACCTGCCGAATTCGGATGGCCAGAGTGTCCAGCATAATGCGGTGATTGTACGGCCACGTTTAAACTCCGTAAACCAACGTTCAACGATTGCTTTCGAAGGAGCAGAGTCCCTATAACACTTACGAAGCCATTGCTTTGCTTGAACGTTATTTTTTCCCATCAAAACAGTGTTTAAGCAACACACGAAATTCATTTTTTTCTATTGGTTTGACAATAACGAAAGTAGCGTTACTAAAACAACTGTGACTGTTTGAATGAAGGTACTTCCTAAAAATCATATGAGTTTTCATTAGATGCGCCATATACGTATGTATCAGCCTCGGGAGACACTCAGCTTAACAATTCTTAAGTTTTCTGCACAACCAGCTCAATGAAGGGTTAAAGAGTAAAGACAGAATATGTGTCGGTTTCGGGTATGGTATCATTGAAAAGAATAAAAAATGTGCCTCCTCGTGAAGTTAATGAATCTATAGTCACAAAATTTAATATCGTACACTCGAATTAATTTCGAAATTTAGTTTGATAAATCGAAATACAAAAACGATTTTCCAAAAAACACAACCTAATTTAATTTTCTTTTGATACGAGACGTATCTCTAGTCTATTAAAGTTTATTTTCTAAAATTTATTTTTGTTTGGTCAAATAATTTTTTTTTTTGGTTAATTGCCAAATTAAATCCGATTATGGTACACTAGACAACTAAGAAAATACAAGAATATAGTTAAGAAGCTTAAAACCACGATTATATGGAAATTCCTTCTTTGGTGATTAAATTTTTGGTGGGTTGACGTTTATAATTAAGACAAATAAGAAAAACTTTCGTCTTTAAGACGTGGATTTGAGGTTGAGAGTAATTAAATAATTATTAGAATTTGGTGCGAGACGGTAATTAAAATATCTGAGGTGATTATGCATACTGTTTCTAAGATGTCGCAGCGAAGAACATCGAAATAATAAAATTTGCTGTTTTAATTACATAGACATAATCTTAAACACAATGTGACCATGAATATAAAGTGTTATGTTAATTTATATTGTGTATGAAACGTGATAAAATGATCTTAACTAATTAAGATTTCTAAATGCATATCAACTATATAAATAGTTTTCCTCCCGCTCTGCGATAAACTAGATTCCTAAACGTTTTTGTGTTAACTATTTTGGTACCTCTAACATTTAAAATGTGTGCTCAGTTTATAGACCTTGTGGTTTTACCTCTAAATATGCATTCACTTTGTATTTTGAAGTAAATATTATATTCCTACGCAAAAAAAATTATGTAACCGAATGGCATTTGGATAAATTGATTTGTTTTCTTCCTTAATTAAAATCAAATTAGGAAATAAAATAGTTTCCGTTTAATTTGTAATTAGTGTAATGACTATCGTGAAACTGTGCCGCATTATCAATTAAGCGGGACCTATAATGACTTAAATACAAGTTTTTCCAAATTAAATTCGTGTTGTTATTTTCGGTTTGTTATAATTCAATTGAGATGACCCCATGTTGGCTAAACCGCCAAACCAAAAATGTAGAAAAATAATAATTTAATCAGACTATGGAGAAATTAATGACGAGAGGTATTGTGCGTACAAAACATCTCTAAATTTAGGTAAATTAGTTTGAAGCTACATATAAGACAGGCACGCGCGTAGGTTGGCACAATAAGGCACACAATACTATATGGCATGATACAAATTAAAGAAATTTTTTGTTTTTATTTAGTAACGTTTTCTTTTTATCTCGTCTCTAAATCTTTGATCGTATTAAATAAATTAATAAATTTGTGGTTTAGTACAAAGAACTAAATAATTAAATCATAAGAAAAAAAATTGTATCACACATAATTTACCATCATCGGAAATATCACAATCATAAAAATATCTAAATTACGATGATCGTGTGGTTTGTGTGGCTATCTCTGTCACTTTATTATTTTTTTTTTAATGGAGCGTCTTACGAGCTCAAAGCAAACAGATTTTTTCTACTTTTGTAAAATTAGCATAATTGTTAATAAAATTTACAGATTTTTTTTTTTAGACAATTTGTCGTCTTTAAAACACAAATATTTTAAGACATTGAACTTTTCTCGTCCACTGTAATCAAAAATCAATTATTTTATTCAATACTACAAGAATGTTAATTTTGGTGCGCTTGGCTGACCGAACGCACGACATTGAACAGCAAAATAATTTGTCAACAGAATATAATTATTTCAAACACATTGAACCACCAGTAGTGTAATAAAACATTTTAAATGAATTTTTCTCTTGTTGTTTGTTTAACATCTGGGAATGATTAAGTAACATAAAAAATACATAAATTTTTCTATAAGATTCAATGTCTTCATATTTTTTGTTTCACATTTTTATTGTACAAAATCAATCAATTTTCATTTAAAATACAAAAAACGCGTAAACGATTGAAAATTAATTAAATTAAAAATTCATTAATTCTAATTTTTGTTTGTTACAGATTTTAATGGGTTTTAAATCGATTGGAAATTTGTTAAATCTTAAATTTTGGGTTTTTATTTTTGTTCATAGTCATTTCCTTTGATCCTTTCCTTGGTTGATTTAGATTACATTGATTTGAGGGCGGTTAAATTAATTTGATTTTAAGGAAAGAAGTTGTGATGCATTTAGTAGACAATTGTTTTTAATTACATTAATCATTATTTTCGATATTTTGTCTTTGATAGGAATAGTAATACTATTGCGAGTATACCTAGATATGTACCTATAGTTCTACCACTTAAAGGTGGTTTAGGTGGTAAATATATATATTTTATATGGTGGGAGAAACTTTTAAACTTTTAAATAGTTTACATGAAAAATTGTGGGATTTTGCAAACTAAAATCTCCCTTCAATTCCATTCTCCTCCACTCCTCCACAGGAATTCACAGATGTTTCCACATTTGACATTCTCCACTAACTTACAACTTGTTGAATAATAAGAACTGTCGTCGTCTTTGTAGTTAAACTAGTAGTTCAGGAAGCAAGTATGCCCTCACAGGTAGAAATCGATTTCCTCATGGAGGACGATAAGTCCATCAGCCTTTGATTGGTTGATTTCTTTTGATTTGCCACACGGTCCTACTTACCCTCGTTATCATAGTTATGCAAACAGTTTTAAATGCTATAAAGCTAAGAGGTCTGTCAGACCCATTCCTGTAATCAAACACACTGTGTCACCTGGAACTATCTTAAACGTGCGGACCGCCTCTAAACCACTGAGTTGATATACAGATTTTAACTTAAACCCATCAGAAATCGTTATACTGTCGGTCTAAATTGGAGTATAATTGATAAGATTTATCACTATTCGTGATCTGATTATCCTTGAAAAATAATCTGCTATCAATGGTGATAACCAAGGACTTAATTCTGGTTGATTGCGATCATTAGCAAATCGTACCTACAAGTTCGTTATAGATACAAATAACGTCTTCCATTATTTTGCCAGCGCTTTCACCGTGAACGTAAGGCGGCTGGTACGGCGACTTTGGTTGCGTACATCATCGATCTTTGTGGAACACCATCCATAATAACATATTCGACTGTGCGATTATTGGTTTTCTGGATTCTGTTATAGAAGTAATCCTCGATAGTATGTAACAGGTACCTATGAACTTTTCTTCGACGTAATTTTCACCAAGTACGTATGTAATTCCATCGTGCCATGTTAAATACATTCCTTACACGTAACAGACACAATGTTCCTTTTTACATCCTTTCCATTGACATACAATGATCCCATTGGTAATCGGACCTTACAATCGGTTCTTTTAATCTAGCAGTAACTGCATATTCCAACACCATATCTCCTGTATCGAGCGTACATTAAGGACGACGGACCTTCAGGTGGCTTCTTACCTTTCGACTGATGTATCGCAGACTATTCGGGTATCGTTCGCATTGCTACTTTAGTCGCCTAATTCAGAATGATGTGTTGCTATTCAAATTGTGTTTCTAATGCGGAAACAATAAGGTTACAATATTGCACATCATATTTGACCAAATGGAATAGTGAAAATACCTCTTTGGTGTAGTGGGCCCACCACTCTCAAATAACTTCTTCGCTCAGTTCACTAAACATTTTGATTCCTTCATCGGTTTTGAACTCTAATTGAGCCTGCATTTATCGACCATCTTCATTATCTTTACATTTTGAAAGCCGGTACTTCCGCCTTGTTCTCAAACATTTTCGACATACGATCGCGATTTTCTCCTTCCACCAATAAACAGCTTCTTGACCGCTATCTACTAGTTTAGCATTACTGCATTACAGGCATTTGTAATAGCAATGATAACTCGAGAAACCGTGTCAAAGCCATTCTTAATATGCTTATGTCCCAAACTTCATTGTTGTCGTATTTTGGTAGCTATTCATTAAGAGTCAAAAGCAAGAGCTAATGGAGACATCAGTACATACAAATGTACCTCACAATTCTGCCCTGAAGTCACCCAGTATCTGATGGTATCATCCCTGTGGATGTCCTATATTCCTAAAAATAAAAGTTATATACAAGGTGAGTTCAAAAGATAACGAGAACTTTGTAATAGGCTAACCTAAAGTATTTGATAAAAGCGTGATGAGCGGCTATCCTCGCATCAGTGAGGACCGCAGAAGCACATCCACTCAAGCAATGAAGATTCTCTTTCATCTCACATCGCAGTCGTACTACGGTAAATAAATGGACGTGACCTCAGGTGTAACTTTCAAATCATTCTCCTTGTAGGCCCGCATGCACGCAGTTCCTCTATCTTGTGTAATAGGAATATCCCTAACACTTTCGGCTATGATGTTCCGTCAACATTCTTTGAGGAGAGCTTTTTAACTGATCTTATCACCGAAGAAGACTGACAATATATTAGTCACAGAGAAAGTCAGGAGATGGTAATATATGTTTATATAAAATATATTGATATATGAAATTATAATAGTCACCAAGCAGCAGAAAAACTAATAAAAAAAATTATTTTGAAAATGTATGTGCTGCCATCTGTCAATGTCTTCCGATTATTAGTCTTACTGCAACTTCAACACGAATCATGCTGGTGTGACGCTTCGTTGACAGCTCTTAATAATTCCAATGAGCATTCGGGAAACTATGTGGTGTGGCTATGGATGGAAATATGTCTGTGCCAGCCCTTTTGGTCAACCATCATAACCTAACCAAAGAAAGTTCGCAGGTTATAGCCTTGTGTTCGCTATGCGTGTATAGCCTATTCACTTTTCAATAAACATCGATTCCAAATACACCGCTGCCAACCTACGTACACCACCAATTCTTGATACTACATTGCCTCTACGAAATTATGGTGTACTGCTCCTGCTTTGTGTTAAGTGCTAAAAAAAACGGCCATTGTTGACATTATAATGTTACACTATGAAAATTGATAGTGAATTGAGTGGCTCCTCTTTGCGTGTTCTCACAAAATCTCTCATCGCTGAACTTATGGAAGAGTTTTGAACGGTTTACGTTATTAGGTCATATTAAGGGCATGTCCGAAGTTCAGACATTTGAAACGTATGGTGATAACTATTTTCCGCCTTAAGTACAGATTACTCATTCAATTCGAATTTTATCTTATACAATAGCTTTTTCTCACAGACTGCTGGGAAGGCCTGACCATTAGGAGTTGTGTTCTACACAGTATCCAGCTGATATTTTCTTCACGCGGAAGATATATTTCGAGTCATTCAATAGACTTCCCACTGCACACCGCAATTCTATAGCCGTTATGGTAATGTTTGTTTTTCACATTTTCATTTGCGAACTTTCATTACTCTTGAGTACTGTGAACACGATGTAGTTCGCTGATAAACGATGAGGTCTGAAACTTCTTGCCGATATTATATAGCTCATACCGAATCACAAAGTGCAAATGATGTTCGAATTCGAAGATTCAAAGACATCTTGCCACACTTTTTAAACTGATTTTTGGGTGTGCTTGAACCTTGACTTTTGCAGCTTAACTAAATTCTCGTTTACAAATCATGGTGAATTCATTTTCGGGCATTACGCTTAGCATTTTATCACGCACTTCCTACCAAGTATTTACACAGACATCCCACCTAAATATAGTCGCCCATCACGGAAGCAATCAATATGAGAGATACGCTTCTGAACTTAAGGATGAAAATCCCATAATTCTAAAATGCATTACTTGAAAATGACAAATGTGGCTTCTCTGACTACTGCATCGGCCTAACTTCGTTGACGAATTTTCACTTAAAGTTTCGGCTAGAACAAAGTTATCACGGATACAACGTGGGCCTATAGAAGTGGAGATAGCGAGACTAAATCTAGTAGCTGGGACTACTAGATAGAGTTGGTATTGTGTAACCTCCTCGACTGTTGATGATATTTGCTCAAGAATAGTTATTGCCTCATTATACTGCGGACTGAATATTTCCCGGGTTTCATTCTCTAAGGTCGCCTTTCTTCTGAATTGTTATAGTTTTAAGCCCATTCTTCAAAATTCTACCAATATTCCATACTTCTATTAGTAGTGCAGTTACCAGCTACTCAGGAACTACCCATTCTATTAGCGGTTTCGTGTTAATCATTTACTATCTCAGTTGTCATTGGGAAGCTAAAACCCCTTTGATCGCTATTAACTATGCATTTGTTCTCGAAGATCTCATGCTTTGCTTAGCAGGAGAGGACCTGATCAAAAGTGTTATGTGATTAGCTTGTACATTTTTCTATGACTCGTTTACATATTCATGTAGTGTGCTCTTATTTCTATTTAATTCCCTCGAGAATGAATTCGGTAATTTACCGTCTTGTTTTCAGAGGACTTCTCACTAGCGGGAACTCCAGGTTTAGGTGGAACCTCAAATAAATCTTAAACTCAAAGTCTAGTTTGGTTATTTCTTCTACACATTCGAAAATTGAGACAGATTTTATGAGAGGGACATTTGATGTTGTCTCAATGAATCACCTAAGCATTTCTTTAAAATTTTAATCTCATTTCCACAATAATATTAACAAAGTCAAAGAAAACAGAACTGAAAAATGTTCGTCGAATCACGCCCAAGCAGTAAAGGTAGAAAATGGAAAATTTAGAACATTTAAGTTTTAATTTATTTATTTGGCTTGAAGATGGCCGCCACATCACCTAAATGTATAATTCAGTAGATATACTTTGTTAATGCTGTCATTTCAAAAATAATTAAAATTCCTATTGGAACCAATCCAAAAATTACGTCAAACGTTTTTATTTTCATTGTCCTAGATGACAGATCTGATTACCAAACAATGCTGGATAAGGCAGTGCGTTTTAAAAATGTTTAGTGATGCTTCAAGGGACGCACAATTGTAATCAAATTTAATTAAAATCAATAATTTCTTCTATTTCTAAATAAAATTTTTATTCGTCCATGAAGATTCAAAAGTATGAGCAATGTATTTGATCCTTACTGCAATGGGTGGTGTAAATTTAATGAACCGCAACAAATTTTGCTAAGAGACAAATTATCTTTCTTACCGTATCCACCATTCATGTGTGTTAATATCTTAAAAATTAGTCACAAAGAAAACTTTTGAGGTTTTGGCTTTTTTCGGTACATTTTAGGGTTTTTTGCTTTTTTCTTCTTAATATTAATGTGCACAATTTATACCAGGAACCCACCTGTTTGAATTTGTTGTGGTATAATCTTATAATAAATTACATATTTACTCTTTTTAACTTCTGATTTACGATTAATTATGGTAATATCGAGTATGTTGCTTCAATTACTCATATTACATCACTTGTACATTATTTAGTGTGGGTTTTCCGCATCATATAATTTAATCGTAAAAATATTTAATTATCTCTTCAATAACATTAATGGATTACACCAGCTTGGTGTTGCACCCTGACGCGGTACATTTACAAATTCTCAAGTTCCGATTGCAATTATAATTGTTTACGTGTGCGATAATATATTATTCCGTCAGTGCCAATCAACACAATAATTAATTAGTTTAGCTAGCGTGGGTTTAAGACTCGCACCACATAATTTAATCAGAAATTGATAATTATCCGATCAGTAGAACGAAAACAACGAATGTAAAAAATATTAACGTTAAATTGTATAATAAATTTCCCAACTTCTTATCTTTTTATGTGTTTCAAGACGACGTCAAAAATAAAATTAAATCATCCTCATTATATTATCGTGATCATTAAATCGAAAAGATGATGAATATGAAGATGAGAGGAAGAGATCACATTAAAAAAATTAAGAAAATTAAAAAATTATTTATTTATGAGATTTCTTGTTTTTGTTTTATTAATAGGCTCACGTTGTTGCCGCTTTCGAACAAAGTTTAACAAGTATGACCGGAAGATTACAGCAATTAACAGCGAACGCAGAAAAAAAGGTAACTAGTGACTTAATATCCGTGTTTCTAATTTATTAATACCGTTTATAATATATTTTAGGATAGCGAATTAACTGAGTTACGACAAACTATTGAACGTCTACGAAAATCATCGATACAAGCCGGACTAACATCGGCCCATATGCAAAGTATGGGCGTCCAATCGAATAACACCCAAATTATGCAAAATTTAGGCAATAGCACCGATCAACATAGTAGTAGTAGTAATAATACAAATAATCAACAAAATAGTAATAGCAATACAACAACGGGGAATGGTTCGATGCAGCGACATCACAGCACCGACTCAATGTGTTCGTTAAATTCATTAAGTTCAGGATGTTCGGCACAGGATAAGAAAAAGAAAAAAGGTTGGTTACGTAGTTCCTTTACAAAAGCGTTTTCAAGAAATGCAAAAATTTCCAAAACTACACGCCACCTAAGTGGTGGTGGCCATCATCAAAGCAATAGTAATAATAGTAATACAAATGACTCAGTTACAAATACAACAATACAGTTGGCAAATAATTCAACGATTAATGAATCGAATTTGCCACCAGCTTCGCCAAATAAAAGTCCGCATAAAATTGTAACGCTAGTTGAAAATGGTGAGACCTTTCTACCAATTTTATATTTTAGGACTGATAACTAAAATTCCCTTTTTAAATGTATAGCCAAACCCGTAGATGCAATCGATACAGAAAATAATCCAATGGTCGATGAATTAAAGAAACAATTGCGCGAAAAAGATTTAGTTTTGACTGATATTAGGTTAGAGGCACTTAGTTCCGCATCTCAATTAGAAACGTTAAAGGACACTGTGATGAGAATGAGGGTGAGTATGATTGAAAATATTAACCGAAATGAGATATTTATAAGATTTATATAATTTAGGCCGAAATGATGAACCTTAAACAAAATAATGAGAGACTACAAAAACTAGTGACAAGTCGATCATTAGCCGGCAGTGAAGTTTCTTTAGGTGCTATAGGGAATAGTGGAAGTGGTGGTGGTGGTCGTGATAGTAGTTGTGGCGGTAGTATGACTGGTGGTGGTCCTGTTAGTCCGAACGGATCGGTAAACGGAGAACCACGTCGTTTTAGTTTGGTCGATGGTTTGAATCGGCCGCCTCTAGAATTACCTAAAAGTCTCGAAGAAACAGAAGAAGAAGATATACCACCAGCCCCCGCCCCAGATTCTCTAACCAGTTTAAGTCCAACAACTCATGTTGATTTAACACCACCGCCAAAATTAGACGTCCATCCAGTTGGAGAAATACTATCATCGACCCAGGTGGTTGAAGAAACAGGCGACACAGATGGCAAACGCATTGCGATTGCTGTTTATATCGGGCAACCGGAATCATTTTTACGTTATGCCGAAGAAATGAACGAATGTGATAATTACTATGTGAACACAAATTTAGATAATCTAGATAATTTAGAGAATGGATATGACAATAATTACCATAATCATCATCACAGCCAGCATTATTTACACCAGCAAAATCCTTATGAATTTATAATCGCCTTTACCTATATTTCGGGTAAAACTACGTGGCAAAATTTAGATTACATCGTTCGAAAAACGTTCAAAGATTATCTCGCGAAAATCGACCCAGGCACAAATTTAGGATTAAATACGGATTCAATTACGTCGTATCATTTGGGCGAAGCGAAAAGAGGTCCAGAAATGGGATTCCCTGAGCTGCTGCCGTGTGGTTATATAGTGGGTAATGTTCGGACGCTGTATATATGCCTCCAAGGAGTCGGAAGCCTTGCATTCGATAGTCTAATACCAAAAAGTATCGTACATCGATATATTAGTTTATTAAATGAGCACCGTCGACTTATTTTGTGTGGCCCAAGTGGAACTGGTAAATCATATTTGGCGCGAAAACTAGCTGAATTTTTGGTTGCTCGATCCGGACGGGGCAATATTACGGAAGCGATTGCTTGTTTTAAGTATGTAATTTTTGCATCTATTAGTGGATCATAACTAATTTTTTATTTTAATTCCAGTGTTGACCACAAGTCGTCGAAGGAGCTACGACAGTACCTTACTCATATTGTAGAGCAGGCATCGATGGCGAATGGTGTTTCAGAATTACCATCAATAATCATTTTAGACAATTTACATCATACATCGGGTGATGTATTTTCATGCCTAACGGGACCGGTACAAAAGCTTCCCTGTATCATTGGTATAATGTCGCAGGCAACGTGCAACACCACAAATTTACAATTACACCATAATTTCCGATGGGTTTTGACCGCAAATCATATGGAGCCGGTGAAAGGATTTTTAGGTAGATTTTTACGTCGTCGACTTTATCAATTGGAATTATCAACATCGACACCACAATCTCAATTAGCCTCTGTATTCGCATGGTTGCCCACTGTGTGGCAACATATCAATAGATTTTTAGAGACGCATAGTTCGAGTGATGTAACAATTGGGCCCAGACTGTTTTTATCGTGTCCGCTCGATATAAAGGATTCGCAGGTTTGGTTTACCGATGTTTGGAATTATCATTTAGCGCCATATCTAGTAGAGGCGGTACGAGAAGGTGTCCAACTGTATGGCAGACGAGGGGGTAAGTTTTTATATATCTTGCGATCAATACCCGTTCCGAAATCGATAGTTATTTACGAGTAATACTTATTAACTTATTTGCCCGATATCAAACTAAGCAATGCTATAAGTACGCAAAACCATCCGAATTGATTTTGGTTACTTATTTTGTGGGTGTTCGTGTTTTGGGTTTTTGTGTCACCAGTGACTGTGGATGGATATTTGGGAATTGTACTATTATAATGATGTATGATCATTATAATAGTAGTGGTGATGTAAATTGTTTACCAGCGAAAATTATTTGATGATAGATCATGTGTAGTTGATCGGGCAAACTCAGAATATATACTATAGACTCTTTGAGTCTATCAATAGAGACGGATTGTAGACGGATTGAAAACGTAGTCTCAACTTTCAGTGACTTGAGAACGAATATGTCGTTTTGATTTGTTTTTAGCGTGCCCGTTGCGATGAGTTTGTTCATCGTGGCGCGCAGTTGATTAATCACTGTGTCACTGGTTACTTGGAGTGTAAGTGGATGTTCCACCAATAATTTTCCACGTAATTTGATTGTTTGACCGTTCTGCTGGTGAACATTTTGAGTTTGACTGTTGTTCGGATTCCCAACAACTTGATTGGGATCTCTGAGCTCCAGTTGACGGTATTTGTACGACCTTTGAGAGCTTTTTAAGTTGGCGGTAGAAGCGCTCAACCATACTGTTTGCTTGTGAGTGAACGCGGTAGTCCGTATTCGATGTGAGCCTGAGAATTGCATAAGCTCAGCGAATAGTTTGGATTCTAACTGTGTGCCTTGAACAGTCGTAATGGTGATCGCTTCGCCGAAGCTGGAAACGTAGTTTTCGACAAATGTTTTTGCAATCGTTGGTGTGGAAATATCTTTGATGCAGTAGGCTTCTGAGCACCGCGTGAAACGATCTCCGCAAGTTAAAATATATGCGAATCCATTATATGGTCGAATTTGAAAATTCCCGTGAGGTGATTTGGGGTGACGTTCCACTTTGGCATTTATGGCAGGATAAAGAAGGTTTCGCCCACAGGGTTACATCCTTATTCATACTGGGCCAAAATAGTTTTAGAATCACTCGTCCACTTGGATGTGAAATACATATTATGTAGAGTGTCGAAGATAGTTCGACGTCATGTTTCTGAAACGTACGGGCGATTGTTGTCTATAGTTATTTTACAATAAATTGTCAAATCGGCTAATGCGAATTTAACTATCTAATTTCCACTTAGACGAAAATTCGACAAAATAGCGAATGTGTTTAATTGCACGTTCTCAAGTATATTTGTTTAGTTGTTGTAGAACCGCGTCTATTGCTGGGTGAAATGCATCAGTCGTGAAGCTATATTTTGTGTTATTTAGCGGATGTGCTAAAAGGGCAATATTTCCTAAGCTGTTCTTGAGCTGAAGGAATACATTTTGACATTCTTCATACGACGTACAATGTTGAGGCGTTTTGGGTTTCTTAAGAAGTGTTGCCAATTGTGTATGATTGGGGCAAGTATCTCTACAAGTTTTGGGATGAATCGGTGGTAGTAGTTTATCATACCGACAAATTGTTGAATTTGCTTAACGTTTTCGTTTTGCGGTGCTGGGAATTCTCGAATTGCATTAATTCGTCCCTCGGACGGCAGAATACCATTAGGTGTAATTTTATGACTGAGGAAGTCAAGATTGCTTGTTCCAAACACACACATTTTGCTGTGTTAATATTGACGCCATAATTTGATAATTTTTGGAACAGCTCTTAAAAATTGAGTAAGTGTTGCTTCTCGTCTAGATGCTACGAGAATGTCGTTCAATATTTACAAAAATGAAATTGAGATCCCTCACGATTTCGTGAGGACATGGCCAAGTCAAGTGGTGTGGTAATTGCGGTTTTATGTATGTCATCAGGAGCAATTGGAATTAGATGATACGCTCTGACGAGATAGATTATTGAAAAAATTCAGCATCCATGTAATTTCATTGAAAAATTTTGGATGTAGGGAATAGAGTAACGGCCAATGGACAAGATATTACTGAAGAAGAAGGTCGACAGATTCCTAGCTCCACCTTGGAGCTTGTTGGAATTCTAGGAAAGCTGCTCTATGGCGGACTGTATGTGATATCGAAAATGATAAATGGCCTGTAGTCACAATGTGGTGTACTACATTATGCCTTACTGGAGAGTTATAGTTTGGTGGAGCAGTTAAAGATAGAAATTTCTATAAAAATGCGCCATAGCCATCTTTGATTATCTAAAACAATGGTGATAATGTAAAAACGCGTGCATATGTTGTGTTAATTGTAAGTTTAGTGGATGGATCAATCAATTTGCGATTTTTCAGATCACTAACAAACCGAATTTCGTTATATCCGCGCCGATGATGCATTGTCAACCTTTGACATTGGATTAAGACGTTCTTTCAAACACGCATACAAGAATGTATGCATGTTTGAAAGAACGTCTTAATCCAATGTCAAGGTTGAGTAATTTGGTACTAAAAGTGTTTATTGTGGTACCATTTGCTGCTGCTCCAAGAACTAAATCGGGATTGCAATTTCTTTCGTAGCGATAGTTTATGGTTGATTGCATTTTGATGCTGTTTGTGACAGCAAGATATTTTTAATGAAAAGAGATTCGTAAATGTATTATAACAAACGAAGAATTCACCAGCGCCAAAACGGTTAACTTTTGAACTAAATTACCCATAAGAGAATTGTTGTATGCCTTTTAAACGATATGCCTTACGATTTTATGTGAATGAAAAAATTGTATCTGTGTCCGGCGTAATAATTTACCAGCAGCGCCAAAACGGTGGATTTATGAACTAAAGTGGTATAACAAAAATTGTTTCAAACAATAAGCTATTCGAGTTTATGACGACCCCATGACGTAAATATAAAGGAAGATGGGTGAAAAAATCCAAATCGACTAAGCCATTACATAGACATCCAGAACGACGAAAAATTATTTTGTTTGAGCTCAGTGAACTTCAAAACGTCGAAAAAAGTGACTGAAGCGCTGTGCTCAATCCATTGCTAATGAATGTGATCTATATTCAAACTGGTTAAGTGGATCATGTTTGGAATTCATCACATTCGACACGGGAGTTGCTTGTGCTTTAATAGTAGTTGGTTAGCTTTGACGTATGCATGTCCCGGTTTCTTGGCTGCTGATTTTTGAATGTAGATCAGATTTTTTTTTTGGTACACACATTGGGTTCGGAGGGGGGACTCCGTAATGGGTTACGGAGTGCGTATATAATAGAGGATATAAATAGAGATGTGTGAAATCAGATCTATAAGCCATTTGGCTGGCTATATCCAAGTATGATGAAAAGGGAATTGGGCAATTTTAACATCGTTTATTTTAAATCTCGTGGTCTTCATTAATAGCTTGTCATGATCAGACACTACACGTGCGTCATTCGTAAATGGTTACACAATTAATGTTATTCGCAAAGTATTTTTAGTTGTTTTTTTTTGTTGCCGCTGATCGTTTGCGGTTCCAAACAAAACTCTCATTCTTAATAACATTTATTAATAACTTTTATTATATAAATTTTCAGGTGCATGGGTCGATCCATCAACATACATCAAAGAATCTTATCCGTGGCCTCAACCACCATCTGCAGTTGCTCCTCTAAGACACATAACAGCGGAGGATGTTGGTTTAGAAAGTGATCCCCCAGATGATAATGACACGCAGGATCCATTGGTAAATCTCGAATTAACCTAACTAAATTATCTGAATCTATAAATAATTCTAACTTCTAGTTAAATATGCTGCTTCGACTCCAGGAAGCCGCAAATTATGCAGATAAAGATGGCCAAGAATCAGATTGTGCCAGCCTCGATTCAAATATAACACAAGACAGTTCGGCGGGGGCCGAATAAATAATTTTATCTCCCTCACTCCCCAACTAAAAATAATAATAATAAAGGTAAATTCTGTGCTTTGTTTTTCTTTTCTACTACTAATTAATAAATTTAATTAAAAATGGCAACGTTGTAAAAACAAATAATTAAAAGTAAAGTAAATTATATATATTTTGATAATTGATGTTTTAAAATACTAAACAAACAAAAATGATAGCTTTTTTCATTAGAATTTCTAATAATTTATGAATATTAAGAAATAATGGTTAATTTATTTATTATTTGCTTATATACATTATTATAAAATACAAAACATACAAATTTTCTATATATTATAATATATAAAATACCAAAATAATTAGTAATAACAAAACAATTGCCTTGAATTTTGTTACTTTCATATTTTAATATTCGATGAAAAGAATAAAATTAAGAAAATTTAATGTAATCTCCTAATGTGTATCTGTCATTGTCACGTGAATTTTCTAGCCGCTTGACCAATGACAATAATCGCAATATGGTCCAAATTAAAAAAGAAAAACAGTTTAAGGAATTGAAATTATGGCTAGAAATTCGCCGACGAACTAAATAACCAAACCAGTCGTCTTACTACTCCCCTGACCGTTACAAATATATTTTTTTCTACTCTAAAATAAAATAGCATTTGTACATAAAGTAAAAAACCAAGGTATATATTAACACACCAACCAGCACCAATTATATATTGCATACAATTTAATTACCTAATTATAAAATAAATTAGTTCTGAGGGCATTAGACTATTCAAAATATATAAACACAAAATAATACATTCCTTAAATACATATATAGATAACAAAACAATTACAAACTGAAGTCCGTGTCATATACAAAAAAAAACTACTAATCATAGCTCCTAACAATGCCACCATACTTAGCTCCGACCGAGCCAAATCTGTTTAAACTTTTGAGCCGAAACATAATAAATATTTGATGTGGAATGGAATTGTTGTATGTAGCAAAGTAACGCGTTTATATTAAATCAACGTAAAATATTCATAATATTTTAATTAATTTGATTTTATATAAATAACACGAATTGGAAATTAAGTTCCGCGGGAGACGTGCAGAGTCAATAGTTTTTTTGATAGTGTAACGAAAAAAACTTTTTGAATTTTTTTTATTTATTATTTAAAATTTAGCTAAAAAATTCTTATCAAAATTATGTTAATGAAGAGGAACAGATTGGGTATGGACAATAAACAAAATAGTTCGGTATATAAATATATTAGTCAAAACATTTATATAAACTAAAATATAAAATAAATAGTAGTGTTAGATAAAAATTATATATGTAGATATAAAATGTACTCAAATATGGTTTCAAATGGGCTTAAGTATGGTGTGCTTAGTGCGTTCACTACCAGTTACATTTTTTTTTATAAAACAACGACTAACTACTGGCTTAATATCGTTCCGGAAATCCTATTAAATTATCGATACATCGATACAAAGAAGCTATCAAAACATAATAAGAATAACTAAATAATATAAACTTTCCCCTACTTACCTACTACTACTATTATTATTATTATTACTATTATTTTCTAGTGTTTTTAATTTATGTATTATTTTCTTTTAAATAATTTTAATTTAATAAACAAAAAATGAATAAAAATCAAAAATATATATTACCTATATAAAATTATTATTATTAATAATAAATTTATTATTATTATTTTTAAATTAAAACAAAATTATTCGTGCGCTTTGTAAATAGGAACAAAATAAAAATTAATAATGTTAACACAAAATAAATAAAATAAAATAAACTAAAAAATAAAAAATTGAAAAATCTTTTTTTATATAAATGTTTGTAAAAATATATATATTAATTATATAATGAAAACTATTATAATATTATTATATTATGATATAAAAATAATAAAAAATGCTATAAAAATAATTGATTTTTTGAGTCTCTCTGGTGTGTTACGGACAAAAATTTACGTTGATTTTATCGTGGTAAGTGTCTAGTTAAATTGCAAACCCCCAAATATCACAGCAATAAGAAATTAAAGCAAAATCCCTACAAACCTTATAGATATATTCGATATTTACAAAGGTTTAATGAAAATATTCAAACCTCGAAGTAGTAATCTTGAAATATTTGATCAATTATTCAAGGTTGGGTAATTTTGAGCTAAAATATACTTAATTGAACCAAAACATTGATTAATTTTTCTCCAATCAATGATTGAAGTTTTGATCAATGATTCAGGTTCAAAAAAGTCAAATAAAAATACCGCTGTCTCGTCAAATAATTTGATGTTTTTCTTGGTCAAAATGACAGTCTAAGCCCCAGAAATCATAAGCCATCTAATTTCTGTGTTTATGAACAATAATTTGTTTCTTCACATATAGCAGGACCCTTTTCATGAGGGAAAATATCAAACTATTTGTGTGGTTCAAATTTTGAAATATTCCGGCAATTACTTAAGGTTGGATTATTTTGAACGAAACGACGTTAAAATCGATCTGTAGTCAACGATTGACATTTTAATCAATGATTTTATTTAAAATATATCTAATAGGTTTCTGAATTTTTGGTCTCAATAAATTTGCACTAATTGGTAATAGGGAATATCCAATACTGGCAACTGGGTCTATTTAAATATTCCATTAACGCCGAGAAATGCGAGTGCGATGGCTTTGTAAGTTTCTTCGAGCGGAAATGAACATCGAGAAAAAAGAAAATTCTGCTCTGCATCATTCTAAGTTACCGAACCGCAATCCATGGTAGCCTTTAGATCAAGCGAAAATGTTTTTAGTAGTGGTTAAAATTTGCTTCCCGAACTGTATTTACATTTGCATAAAACTTCATAGCGATCTTATTTTTTCGGAATTTAATTTCGAATTTATAAATTTTTTTGTTTTGCTTTCCTTGTAGTTAATTAAAGTAGTGTCAACTGTCAAGTTTACGTGATGTTAGGTTATAGTGCAAGAAGATAAACAGTTGGGAAATTTTTAAGAAAAATCGAATCACTGCCATATAATTATATTATAATGCTTTTAAACGCAATATAATTATCGGTTTATTATTTTCTGAAGATAATTGTAAGAATAGTAAGTTTATACTTTGCACCCAGCTCGTATATTATAAAGCATTTCGTGCCCAGCTTCAGAACATTTAAATCAGCTACGTCAGAACATTTAATTAAAGATTCTGAAGGTTACGCAATCAGTTATCTATAGTTAAGCAAATTTAGTGTAAAAAAAAATGTCTTCCACACTAGTAAATGTTATTTTAAAACAAAATACTGGTAAACGTGTTTTAAATACTGTAGTAAATAAAAGGTTTGCCGCACATTTTACCTATATACCAGATGCCAAACCACCTGTTGATGGTCCCACGACCAAAATGAATATGTTCACGGCGATTAATAATGCACTCGACATTACATTGGAAAAAGATAAATCTGCAGTAATATTCGGCGAGGATGTTGCGTTTGGCGGAGTGTTTAGATGTTCCGTAGGTCTCCAGAAAAAATATGGAAGTGATCGAGTATTTAATACCCCCTTGTGTGAACAGGGAATTGCTGGATTTGGTATTGGGTTGGCAAATACTGGTGCCACTGCGATAGCAGAAATGCAATTCGCCGATTACATTTTTCCAGCATTTGATCAAATTATTAATGAAGCGGCTAAAAATCGATACCGTAGTGGTGGATTATTTGATTGTGGATCACTAGTTTTTCGGGCCCCTTGCGGTGCTGTAGGTCACGGTGGCCTTTATCATTCTCAATCGCCTGAAGCATATTTTGCACATACTCCCGGGCTAAAAGTAGTTGTGCCTCGGGGCCCAATCAAAGCGAAGGGTTTACTTCTAGCTGCAGTCCGAGAAAAAGATCCAGTTTTGGTATTCGAACCAAAAATTTTATATCGAAATGCGGTTGAAGAAGTGCCATCGGGAGATTATATTTGCCCTATTGGAAAGGCGGATATTTTGAGAAAGGGCAATGATATTACATTAATCGGATGGGGAACTCAGATTCATGTACTGCTGGAAGTTGCAGACATGGCTAAAAAAGATCTCAAAATTAACTGTGAAGTAATCGATTTGGTATCAATTCTGCCTTGGGATAAAACAACCGTGATTAATGTAAGCATTACGTAAGTACCAGTGATAACAAGTTTAATTGACTGTTTTCAAATTTCAGTCTGCCAAGAAAACTGGTCGGGTGCTAATATCACACGAAGCTCCATTAACGGGTGGTTTTGGTGCTGAACTCGCAGCCACTATTCAAAGCGAATGCTTCCTACATTTAGAAGCGCCAATTAAACGTGTCACCGGATGGGACACTCCATTCCCTCATGTACACGAACCATTCTATTTACCGGACAAGTATCGATGCTTCGAAGGAATCAAGCAATTGATTAATTATTAAACTTAATTCGTTATTTATAAATATAAATTTCTGAATTTTTTGTAACTGATGCATTTATTTTACAATAAACATATTTTATATTTCGCAATATTATAAAAAGATGTCTCTGGTTTCTATATAATTGTGTCTTGGATAAAGGGAAATTTTATAAATCCAAAATGGCGTATAATTTTCATCACCAAAAAGTGCACCATTGTTATAAATTTTTATTAAATTCTTTATAAATCGAATTTAATTTAATAAAAAAAGAGTTTAACATATTTATAAACTAATAATAGTAGTATATCATAGTTATAAATAATAAAATAATCTAAATATAGTGCAAAACTTTAACATAATCAGCTGTTTTCTGTCATTCAACTTTGATATTCCCTCTTATTGGATTTCGTTATATAGGAATTTTCTAATATTTTTTTCGTGTAGTGACGTAATAAAATTTGATTTTATTGGTCGATTTAAATATTTGTGTGAGAATGTACCAAAAAAATTGTCTTGTTTTTTTATTACATATATTTTGACAATATAAATAAAAACAAATCGCGACTGCATACAGTACTTTTGTTTACAAATAATTGTGTTCATATTGGAATTTTTTTTTATTTGATACACACACAATGGTCAATATTTTTTAACGCCACAGAAAATATTTTGTTTCCCGTTTTTGCTCAAATTTTTTTTTTTTAGTTTTATTTATAAATTATAAAATCAAAAAATTTTAAAAATCCATGATGGATGATTTTGAGTGTGGTGGACTGATATTTAATTCTAAGTTTGATTCAGGGAATCTCAGAACCGTGGAACTCCTGGGAAAAACGGAAGGTAAGAAATCATTTTCTGGTTTCTTCGATTTGGTCAATTTTTTATGCAATTCTCTTTCTAGATTTAAAAGCAGAACATTTTAATGGGTTAGAATTTAAGTTATACACAGCTCCTGATTGCGCTGGTACACCTTACGAAAATGGAAACCGAACCTGGTTCTACTTTTCGGTGAAAGGAGGTGAATCGAATCATGTCGCAAAATTTTATATCATGAATTTGAACCGACAAGCTAAGCTGTATGGTCAAGGCATGCAACCAGTCGTCCGAATTGGTTCGCATGGAAAATGGGAACGTATTAAAGACAAACCATCTTTTGAAGTGGAAAACGATAATTTTGTCCTGGGATTTATGCATCGCATCCCCGATAATCCAAATACCTTAACATATTACGCCTTTACCTACCCATATTCATGCACTGAGCTGAACGAGTTTCTAGGCCAGTTGGATAAAAAATTTGAACGGTCGTCAAAGGAGTGTGATTACATCATTCATCGAATAAATGGGTTATCAGCCGCAGCGAACTCCAATTCAGAAAGAATTGAGGACAGTGATAATAATTTAAGTAGTGATAGTAGCTCCTCATTTATTAGCAATCCAACTTCTAGTGAATATGATACGGTCAATTCGGAAAATCAGTCTGAACCGCATGAAATTAAGCAACAGATAAAAATTGAGGAATTAAAAAAACTTGAAGGCGATTTACAAAATGAGATTTATTATTATCGCGAAACCGTTACGTATTCACTGCAGGGTCGTCGAGTTTATCTATTGACAATTACTTCGTTCCATGGCATAACCGAAGATTCCGAACCAGTTCTAGAAAATTTATTCCCTGAAAAAATTCACAAACGTTGCCACATTTTTAAAAACAAAAAAGTTATTTTTCTATCATCTCGGGTTCATCCAGGTGAAACCCCAGCTAGTTTTATACTAAACGGTTTTATAAATTTTATCTTAGAAAAACGTAATCCAATCGCCTCAATTTTGCGGCATATGTACATATTTAAAATCGTGCCATTTTTAAATCCGGACGGCGTATTCAATGGAATGTATAGATCGGATACGTTAGGCCAAAATTTAAATCGGGTGTATCTTAATCCGAAGCAAGAAACACAGCCAACTATATATGCTGCTCGTAAACTAATAAGATTTTATCATTACGGATTCGATAAAAGGGAAGAATTTCCAAATGAAAAACGATCAAAGAAAAAGGGAAACGCAGGTAGAATATCTCCAGCAGTCAAAGAAAATGTGGAAGCTTTGAATTTGAATGATCCCCCAGAGACGCCACCGATTGATCCCAAAGAAGGATCAATAACCTCAATACAATCATGTAGTTCGATGGCTAGCTCGTCGTCGAATAATGATGGTGATGGTAAAAGTGGTTTGGATACTGTCGAAAGCGAAGATGATAATTCAAAACCGTCTGAAATAAATATTTCGCCTGTTAACTCGCTAGAAGCATCGCAAGCCTTTCTAAACATCTCGATTTCGGCGAACAAAAAGAAAAACTTCTTAAAACAAAATAAATTAAATGTGATAAAATCTGGAAGTTCCGGTGCATTAAAACTATCAAAGTTTACTGTGTCTTCCACCATAACTGGTGGCAGTAAAGATCACAAAAGGCCAGCCAGTGTCGGGTGCAATGAAAATAAAATTGGGACGAATAAGAAATTGAGCGCGCGTAAAGATAAAGTAAGTGCTGGTAATCGTAGTCCAATGCATCCAGTTGTAGTGGGTTCGCTTCAATCGGGTTCGAATCGGCAGAATAGCATTCGATCTATTCGCTTGGGAAGGAGTGCTGATGTTACGCTAAAATCGGAAGACGATAAAATATATTACCCCCCTTCGGATGATAAAAGTAATTTATTTTTGTACATTGATTTTCATGGACACGCCTCGAAAAAGGGGGTTTTTATGTATGGAAACCATTTGCCGAATGTTTGGGAAGCGGTTGAATGCATGCTACTGCCACGCTTAATGAGCATGAATTGTGCTCATTTTCATTTTGATGCATGTAACTTCTCCGAACGGAATATGTACTTGAAGTAAGTTGAACGATTTAATTTGATAACAAATTTAGTATTGATCGAATTTTTAACTGCCCAGAGGGAAACGTGATGGCTTATCCAAAGAAGGTTCAGGTCGTGTTGCAATGTACAAATCGATTGGCTTGATTAAAAGTTATACTCTCGAAAGCAACTATAATACTGGGAAAATGATTAATGTGTTACCACAGAAAGCCAAGGATAAGAGTCCGCCAAAAATTTTAAACCCGCTGCCTCCAAAATATACACCAGCCGTATTTGATGAGGTACACTATTATTTGACTAAGGATTACTTAAATTTTAATAATTTTGTTTTATAATGTTAGGTTGGGCGTGCACTTGGGCCTTCGATACTCGATTTAACCAATTCAAATCCATCGTCCCGACTAGGAAATTCCGAATTTCGTACGCTACAAGGTATGCGGAATGCATTGAAAACTTTGGAATTCGATCGGAATATGGCCAGTCGAGCTGCCTCGGCAACATCAACCACTAAGGTATACAAATTTTTCTAACTTTATTTTGTGTAATTTAACCAAAATTACCGTCGAATGTTGTGATCTAATTAAAATTATTATTTATTTGGCCCGTTTCTAAATTAAGAACACCAAAACTAATAAAAGAAACAGAAAAAAAATAAGCAAAGCAGTCTCTAGAAAATATTGATTAATTTTGCCTGAAAATTGAAAAATATGTGTGTCTAATTTTGAAGTGACCTTATCAGAAGTACAGCTCACTCAAACACACATGTTGATTTATATTTTTAATTTATTTGCCTTCGTATTTCTTTATGTTGTTTACTTGTTTCTCAAATTAAATAAAACTAACAGCTGTTGTTAAACTTAAATGTATTTTCAGTTTAGAGAGGTACTAGGGCTATTTATAGCTATTGCTAACATAAAGTTGCAATCGTGCGAATAAATAAAAATATAATTTACTACACTTTAGTGTAAGCGATTCCTAATTTAAGGTTTTAAATGTTCATACCATATACAATGCAGTTCCTGGATAGGATAAAATAGCTTCGCCATAATCGGAACGAACCAACCTATAACCTTTTACACATCGTTTATGATTAAAAATAATGTTTTCTTTGTTTTATTCTCTCTCATCTCTTTAGGGTTCCCGTCCTAAAAGACGCATGAAAAACAAAAGTAACATTAGTAGTAATTATTCCCGGGCAAGTTCATCACATGCCGATCCATTAAAAGAGAACAAAGCATTATATGAAATGCCGGCGTCATGGGATTTACTAGAAACGGGAGCCTCTAATGCTAATACCAATACAATTAATGTCGTTAATGTTTCATTAGAGAATAACCCTTTAGTTATCCTGCCACTACAAACAACAACTCAACATACATTATCGAACAATAACAACATTATGCAGACAAATCAATCACTTCCATCGCCATCTTGTGCATCATCAAACTCATCATCGTCGACCGCATTAGCATTGACCACATCAACATCGACTACGTCAACGTTAATACTAAGTCCAATATCTTCACCGTCGACAGTGTCGCTTACGGTGGCGTCTGGTGATTTCAAAACGAAGAAACTCACAACAACCACGAGTTTTAAAGCGAAAAAGTCGAGCCAAACTTTATACGGGAAAAAGGAAAATGCTACAAGTTCAAAAAAAATTAAAACATTTTGTGATAATCAAATAGCTGGTACGTCTGGTGTATCAGATCCACAAACATCACTCTCACAAGTGCCAAGGAAGCGTATTAAAGTAGCACAACATCTTTTACAGTCAACACCATTTACAGTGACGTCAGCGATCACTTCCAAACTTGATATAATGGATTCTACAAATTTGGTATCATCGATTCTTATCCCGATTACCCAGCAAATCGTCAAGGATAATGATGTACCATGCTGTTCACAATCATTGAAACGTAGCACCACATGTATTAAAACAACAACAATCCCAACTCCCATCATGACAAATCCTGCCTCCGCTCAATCAACTTCATCCACATCGTCTACTGGATCAGCTGGAATACCAGGTACATCATTTGTAGTAAAATCGGTACTCGGTGGTTTTCGCACCACTTCATCAAAACCTAATGCTGCTGTTAATACTTTACGTAAATCGAATTCTCTTCCAAATCTATCAAAAAAACTAACATTTGATGGGGCACCAGCATTGGGTACGACTAAAAAAATTAAAAAAAAACGTATTATAAAAAATGAGACTACGATGACGGGCTTGAAACGAAAGAAGTCGCGTGTTAAGACTGGATGGCATTAAACTAATTTTTTGTTTTCTTTTAGTTTTTATGAAATTAAAGAAGATGTTTGGCTGGAGTACGAAATCTTAGAACTTGGGATATTTTGGTTTTTATATTGAATTTATTTTTTACAAAAATTTTAGGTTTAATAAGAAATTGAATTAAACATATTTAATAATCGAATACCTAGTTTTGTTGGTTTGTGGAAAAGTTGATCGACTGACCAATTGAACTGATAATATTGACTTGCAATTTGATGACCTTTCGACTGAATATACTTTTACTTGACAATTTTTACTCAAATTTTATACTAGAAAATTCTATAACGAAACTGAGTATAGATTTTAATTTATTCGAATATGTCTCAAAGGCAAAATCCTTCGCGTGAATCGTCTCTATATTATAAAACAAAAAGGCGGATTTTGCGAAAACACAAATAATTAATAACCTCGTAATTATGATTTGTAATTTGAACAAATTTTATGCTATCCCATCGTAGATTAGGAAAATAAAAAATCTTCGCGTGACTTATTAACAAAATTTGAAACTCAACGCGGAGTTGACGAACTCATAAAACCGCGTAAACTTTAAAATTTAATAAACCGATCCGAAAAAGTTAATTTGATAAAAATAAATTGTTAAATTAGAAAATTTTATTGCAATTATTTTATTCTTTATAATTTTAATATTGTGATATCGAAGAAAAGTTGGAAGATTTTGAAATTAAAAAAAAAATTAATTATTGAATTTTTTTTAAATCACTAACTATTCATTTTTATGAAAACTATAATTGTGAAAAATTAATTATTTAAAAAAATGTATTAATAAAATAAATGTTGTAATAAAAGTAATTACATTGTTTCATGATTTATGTTCTATGTACTTGTAATCGGAATTATGCATCATATCTAATCTCAGTGCATTGGTTCACATACCATGTTCCTATTTGTTCACATTATATTTGCGTACTTAAATGCTTTTCTTATTTTCCAGAAAAAAGTAATTAGAATAATTAAACGAACGATTAAACGGCGGAAGAAAAAAATTATCAAGAAAGATGCTGGGAATAGCAATCAGACCGGATCTCCAATGATGGTTTAGAAAAATGTTTATGTAGGTTAGTCAACGAAATTAAAGTTAAATTTTTATTTTCAAATAAAAACCCTTATATACAGAAAATCGAAATAATTCAAGTTTCTTACAGTTTAATGATGAGTCCCTGGAGCATTGAGTGTCGCTCGACCAAAGCTTCATTGAATTGGACTTTTTTTTTATGGCATTACCAAAGAGAATAATAAATAATATATTTTGTGTGAACACAAAATATATTATTAGGCTAGTATGTACTGGAGCATTACATTGTTGGAAAATCCAGCTTTCTGTTTCTGTTTCTGCAACAATTTGAACGAATCTCTACTTAAAATTACAGCATTAACTCAAAATAACCGTAATATACGGAATCTGCGACAACAAATTTTAACCGTTCAAAATAAGTAAGGCTAACCATCAGGGATTTTCGCAAAAAATTGGAAATATTTTATTGTTGAAATTCCGGTTCAAATTGATTGTAGGTAATGGGGATAATATGTTTAGCAAGAAACTAACGGTAGTTTGCGTACGGAAAGCGCGGTTATTGGGAAAATCGAATTTCGAGAACCGGTAACATTTTGTAAAGGAACCTGGCTGGCAGGCGAAGCAGACGACTTATTGCAACAACTTAAACGAATCTCTACTTAAAATTACAGCATTAACTCAAAATAACCGTAATATACGGAATCTGCGACAACAAATTTTAACCGTTCAAAATAAGTAAGGCTAAACCATCAGGGATTTTCGCAAAAAATTGGAAATATTTTATTGTTGAAATTCCGGTTCAAATTGATTGTAGGTAATGGGGATAATATGTTTAGCAAGAAACTAACGGTAGTTTGCGTACGGAAAGCGCGGTTATTGGGAAAATCGAATTTCGAGAACCGGTAACATTTTGTAAAGGAACCTGGCTGGCAGGCGAAGCAGACGACTTATTGCAACAACTTAAACGAATCTCTACTTAAAATTACAGCATTAACTCAAAATAACCGTAATATACGGAATCTGCGACAACAAATTTTAACCGTTCAAAATAAGTCAGGCTAACCATCAGGGATTTTCGCAAAAAATTGGAAATATTTTATTGTTGAAATTCCGGTTCAAATTGATTGTAGGTAATGGGGATAATATGTTTAGCAAGAAACTAACGGTAGTTTGCGTACGGAAAGCGCGGTTATTGGGAAAATCGAATTTCGAGAACCGGTAACATTTTGTAAAGGAACCTGGCTGGCAGGCGAAGCAGACGACTTATTGCAACAACTTAAACGAATCTCTACTTAAAATTACAGCATTAACTCAAAATAACCGTAATATACGGAATCTGCGACAACAAATTTTAACCGTTCAAAATAAGTCAGGCTAACCATCAGGGATTTTCGCAAAAAATTGGAAATATTTTATTGTTGAAATTCCGGTTCAAATTGATTGTAGGTAATGGGGATAATATGTTTAGCAAGAAACTAACGGTAGTTTGCGTACGGAAAGCGCGGTTATTGGGAAAATCGAGTTTCGAAAACCGGTAACATTTTGTAAAGGAACCTGGCTGGCAGGCGAAGCAGACGACTTATTGCAACAACTTAAACGAATCTCTACTTAAAATTACAGCATTAACTCAAAATAACCGTAATATACGGAATCTGCGACAACAAATTTTAACCGTTCAAAATAAGTAAGGCTAACCATCAGGGATTTTCGCAAAAAATTGGAAATATTTTATTGTTGAAATTCCGGTTCAAATTGATTGTAGGTAATGGGGATAATATGTTTAGCAAGAAACTAACGGTAGTTTGCGTACGGAAAGCGCGGTTATTGGGAAAATCGAATTTCGAGAACCGGTAACATTTTGTAAAGGAACCTGGATGGCAGGCGAGGGGTAATGGGGATAATATGTTTAGCAAGAAACTAACGGTAGTTTGCGTACGGAAAGCGCGGTTATTGGGAAAATCGAGTTTCGAAAACCGGTAACATTTTGTATAGGAACCTGGCTGGCAGGCGAAGCAGACGACTTATTGCAACAACTTAAACGAATCTCTACTTAAAATTACAGCATTAACTCAAAATAACCGTAATATACGGAATCTGCGACAACAAATTTTAACCGTTCAAAATAAGTAAGGCTAAACCATCAGGGATTTTCGCAAAAAATTGGAAATATTTTATTGTTGAAATTCCGGTTCAAATTGATTGTAGGTAATGCGGATAATATGTTTAGCAAGAAACTAACGGTAGTTTGCGTACGGAAAGCGCGGTTATTGGGAAAATCGAATTTCGAGAACCGGTAACATTTTGTAAAGGAACCTGGCTGGCAGGCGAAGCAGACGACTTATTGCAACAATTTAAACACCGGTAACATTTTGTAAAGGAACCTGGCTGGCAGGCGAAGCAGACGACTTATTGCAACAACTTAAACGAATCTCTACTTAAAATTACAGCATTAACTCAAAATAACCGTAATATACGGAATCTGCGACAACAAATTTTAACCGTTCAAAATAAGTAAGGCTAACCATCAGGGATTTTCGCAAAAAATTGGAAATATTTTATTGTTGAAATTCCGGTTCAAATTGATTGTAGGTAATGGGGATAATATGTTTAGCAAGAAACTAACGGTAGTTTGCGTACGGAAAGCGCGGTTATTGGGAAAATCGAGTTTCGAAAACCGGTAACATTTTGTAAAGGAACATGGCTCGCAGGCGAAGCAGACGACTTATTGCAACAACTTAAACGAATCTCTACTTAAAATTACAGCATTAACTCAAAATAACCGTAATATACGGAATCTGCGACAACAAATTTTAACCGTTCAAAATAAGTAAGGCTAACCATCAGGGATTTTCGCAAAAAATTGGAAATATTTTATTGTTGAAATTCCGGTTCAAATTGATTGTAGGTAATGGGGATAATATGTTTAGCAAGAAACTAACGGTAGTTTGCGTACGGAAAGCGCGGTTATTGGGAAAATCGAATTTCGAGAACCGGTAACATTTTGTAAAGGAACCTGGCTGGCAGGCGAAGCAGACGACTTATTGCAACAACTTAAACGAATCTCTACTTAAAATTACAGCATTAACTCAAAATAACCGTAATATACGGAATCTGCGACAACAAATTTTAACCGTTCAAAATAAGTAAGGCTAACCATCAGGGATTTTCGCAAAAAATTGGAAATATTTTATTGTTGAAATTCCGGTTCAAATTGATTGTAGGTAATGGGGATAATATGTTTAGCAAGAAACTAACGGTAGTTTGCGTACGGAAAGCGCGGTTATTGGGAAAATCGAATTTCGAGAACCGGTAACATTTTGTAAAGGAACCTGGCTGGCAGGCGAAGCAGACGACTTATTGCAACAACTTAAACGAATCTCTACTTAAAATTACAGCATTAACTCAAAATAACCGTAATATACGGAATCTGCGACAACAAATTTTAACCGTTCAAAATAAGTAAGGCTAACCATCAGGGATTTTCGCAAAAAATTGGAAATATTTTATTGTTGAAATTCCGGTTCAAATTGATTGTAGGTAATGGGGATAATATGTTTAGCAAGAAACTAACGGTAGTTTGCGTACGGAAAGCGCGGTTATTGGGAAAATCGAGTTTCGAAAACCGGTAACATTTTGTAAAGGAACATGGCTCGCAGGCGAAGCAGACGACTTATTGCAACAACTTAAACGAATCTCTACTTAAAATTACAGCATTAACTCAAAATAACCGTAATATACGGAATCTGCGACAACAAATTTTAACCGTTCAAAATAAGTAAGGCTAACCATCAGGGATTTTCGCAAAAAATTGGAAATATTTTATTGTTGAAATTCCGGTTCAAATTGATTGTAGGTAATGGGGATAATATGTTTAGCAAGAAACTAACGGTAGTTTGCGTACGGAAAGCGCGGTTATTGGGAAAATCGAATTTCGAGAACCGGTAACATTTTGTAAAGGAACCTGGCTGGCAGGCGAAGCAGACGACTTATTGCAACAACTTAAACGAATCTCTACTTAAAATTACAGCATTAACTCAAAATAACCGTAATATACGCAATCTGCGACAACAAATTTTAACCGTTCAAAATAAGTAAGGCTAACCATCAGGGATTTTCGCAAAAAATTGGAAATATTTTATTGTTGAAATTCCGGTTCAAATTGATTGTAGGTAATGGGGATAATATGTTTAGCAAGAAACTAACGGTAGTTTGCGTACGGAAAGCGCGGTTATTGGGAAAATCGAATTTCGAGAACCGGTAACATTTTGTAAAGGAACCTGGCTGGCAGGCGAAGCAGACGACTTATTGCAACAACTTAAACGAATCTCTACTTAAAATTACAGCATTAACTCAAAATAACCGTAATATACGGAATCTGCGACAACAAATTTTAACCGTTCAAAATAAGTAAGGCTAACCATCAGGGATTTTCGCAAAAAATTGGAAATATTTTATTGTTGAAATTCCGGTTCAAATTGATTGTAGGTAATGGGGATAATATGTTTAGCAAGAAACTAACGGTAGTTTGCGTACGGAAAGCGCGGTTATTGGGAAAATCGAATTTCGAGAACCGGTAACATTTTGTAAAGGAACCTGGCTGGCAGGCGAAGCAGACGACTTATTGCAACAACTTAAACGAATCTCTACTTAAAATTACAGCATTAACTCAAAATAACCGTAATATACGGAATCTGCGACAACAAATTTTAACCGTTCAAAATAAGTAAGGCTAACCATCAGGGATTTTCGCAAAAAATTGGAAATATTTTATTGTTGAAATTCCGGTTCAAATTGATTGTAGGTAATGGGGATAATATGTTTAGCAAGAAACTAACGGTAGTTTGCGTACGGAAAGCGCGGTTATTGGGAAAATCGAATTTCGAGAACCGGTAACATTTTGTAAAGGAACCTGGATGGCAGGCGAGGGGTAATGGGGATAATATGTTTAGCAAGAAACTAACGGTAGTTTGCGTACGGAAAGCGCGGTTATTGGGAAAATCGAGTTTCGAAAACCGGTAACATTTTGTATAGGAACCTGGCTGGCAGGCGAAGCAGACGACTTATTGCAACAACTTAAACGAATCTCTACTTAAAATTACAGCATTAACTCAAAATAACCGTAATATACGGAATCTGCGACAACAAATTTTAACCGTTCAAAATAAGTAAGGCTAAACCATCAGGGATTTTCGCAAAAAATTGGAAATATTTTATTGTTGAAATTCCGGTTCAAATTGATTGTAGGTAATGCGGATAATATGTTTAGCAAGAAACTAACGGTAGTTTGCGTACGGAAAGCGCGGTTATTGGGAAAATCGAATTTCGAGAACCGGTAACATTTTGTAAAGGAACCTGGCTGGCAGGCGAAGCAGACGACTTATTGCAACAATTTAAACACCGGTAACATTTTGTAAAGGAACCTGGCTGGCAGGCGAAGCAGACGACTTATTGCAACAACTTAAACGAATCTCTACTTAAAATTACAGCATTAACTCAAAATAACCGTAATATACGGAATCTGCGACAACAAATTTTAACCGTTCAAAATAAGTAAGGCTAACCATCAGGGATTTTCGCAAAAAATTGGAAATATTTTATTGTTGAAATTCCGGTTCAAATTGATTGTAGGTAATGGGGATAATATGTTTAGCAAGAAACTAACGGTAGTTTGCGTACGGAAAGCGCGGTTATTGGGAAAATCGAGTTTCGAAAACCGGTAACATTTTGTAAAGGAACATGGCTCGCAGGCGAAGCAGACGACTTATTGCAACAACTTAAACGAATCTCTACTTAAAATTACAGCATTAACTCAAAATAACCGTAATATACGGAATCTGCGACAACAAATTTTAACCGTTCAAAATAAGTAAGGCTCATCAGGGATTTTCGCAAAAAATTGGAAATATTTTATTGTTGAAATTCCGGTTCAAATTGATTGTAGGTAATGGGGATAATATGTTTAGCAAGAAACTAACGGTAGTTTGCGTACGGAAAGCGCGGTTATTGGGAAAATCGAATTTCGAGAACCGGTAACATTTTGTAAAGGAACCTGGCTGGCAGGCGAAGCAGACGACTTATTGCAACAACTTAAACGAATCTCTACTTAAAATTACAGCATTAACTCAAAATAACCGTAATATACGGAATCTGCGACAACAAATTTTAACCGTTCAAAATAAGTAAGGCTAACCATCAGGGATTTTCGCAAAAAATTGGAAATATTTTATTGTTGAAATTCCGGTTCAAATTGATTGTAGGTAATGGGGATAATATGTTTAGCAAGAAACTAACGGTAGTTTGCGTACAGAAAGCGCGGTTATTGGGAAAATCGAATTTCGAGAACCGGTAACATTTTGTAAAGGAACCTGGCTGGCAGGCGAAGCAGACGACTTATTGCAACAACTTAAACGAATCTCTACTTAAAATTACAGCATTAACTCAAAATAACCGTAATATACGGAATCTGCGACAACAAATTTTAACTGTTCAAAATAAGTAAGGCTAACCATCAGGGATTTTCGCAAAAAATTGGAAATATTTTATTGTTGAAATTCCGGTTCAAATTGATTGTAGGTAATGGGGATAATATGTTTAGCAAGAAACTAACGGTAGTTTGCGTACGGAAAGCGCGGTTATTGGGAAAATCGAGTTTCGAAAACCGGTAACATTTTGTAAAGGAACATGGCTCGCAGGCGAAGCAGACGACTTATTGCAACAACTTAAACGAATCTCTACTTAAAATTACAGCATTAACTCAAAATAACCGTAATATACGGAATCTGCGACAACAAATTTTAACCGTTCAAAATAAGTAAGGCTAACCATCAGGGATTTTCGCAAAAAATTGGAAATATTTTATTGTTGAAATTCCGGTTCAAATTGATTGTAGGTAATGGGGATAATATGTTTAGCAAGAAACTAACGGTAGTTTGCGTACGGAAAGCGCGGTTATTGGGAAAATCGAATTTCGAGAACCGGTAACATTTTGTAAAGGAACCTGGCTGGCAGGCGAAGCAGACGACTTATTGCAACAACTTAAACGAATCTCTACTTAAAATTACAGCATTAACTCAAAATAACCGTAATATACGGAATCTGCGACAACAAATTTTAACCGTTCAAAATAAGTAAGGCTAACCATCAGGGATTTTCGCAAAAAATTGGAAATATTTTATTGTTGAAATTCCGGTTCAAATTGATTGTAGGTAATGGGGATAATATGTTTAGCAAGAAACTAACGGTAGTTTGCGTACGGAAAGCGCGGTTATTGGGAAAATCGAATTTCGAGAACCGGTAACATTTTGTAAAGGAACCTGGCTGGCAGGCGAAGCAGACGACTTATTGCAACAACTTAAACGAATCTCTACTTAAAATTACAGCATTAACTCAAAATAACCGTAATATACGGAATCTGCGACAACAAATTTTAACCGTTCAAAATAAGTAAGGCTAACCATCAGGGATTTTCGCAAAAAATTGGAAATATTTTATTGTTGAAATTCCGGTTCAAATTGATTGTAGGTAATGGGGATAATATGTTTAGCAAGAAACTAACGGTAGTTTGCGTACGGAAAGCGCGGTTATTGGGAAAATCGAATTTCGAGAACCGGTAACATTTTGTAAAGGAACCTGGCTGGCAGGCGAAGCAGACGACTTATTGCAACAACTTAAACGAATCTCTACTTAAAATTACAGCATTAACTCAAAATAACCGTAATATACGGAATCTGCGACAACAAATTTTAACCGTCCAAAATAAGTCAGGGATTTTCGCAAAAAATTGGAAATATTTTATTGTTGAAATTCCGGTTCAAATTGATTGTAGGTAATGGGGATAATATGTTTAGCAAGAAACTAACGGTAGTTTGCGTACGGAAAGCGCGGTTATTGGGAAAATCGAATTTCGAGAACCGGTAACATTTTGTAAAGGAACCTGGCTGGCAGGCGAAGCAGACGACTTATTGCAACAACTTAAACGAATCTCTACTTAAAATTACAGCATTAACTCAAAATAACCGTAATATACGGAATCTGCGACAACAAATTTTAACCGTTCAAAATAAGTAAGGCTAACCATCAGGGATTTTCGCAAAAAATTGGAAATATTTTATTGTTGAAATTCCGGTTCAAATTGATTGTAGGTAATGGGGATAATATGTTTAGCAAGAAACTAACGGTAGTTTGCGTACGGAAAGCGCGGTTATTGGGAAAATCGAATTTCGAGAACCGGTAACATTTTGTAAAGGAACCTGGCTGGCAGGCGAAGCAGACGACTTATTGCAACAACTTAAACGAATCTCTACTTAAAATTACAGCATTAACTCAAAATAACCGTAATATACGGAATCTGCGACAACAAATTTTAACCGTCCAAAATAAGTAAGGCTAACCATCAGGGATTTTCGCAAAAAATTGGAAATATTTTATTGTTGAAATTCCGGTTCAAATTGATTGTAGGTAATGGGGATAATATGTTTAGCAAGAAACTAACGGTAGTTTGCGTACGGAAAGCGCGGTTATTGGGAAAATCGAATTTCGAGAACCGGTAACATTTTGTAAAGGAACCTGGCTGGCAGGCGAAGCAGACGACTTATTGCAACAACTTAAACGAATCTCTACTTAAAATTACAGCATTAACTCAAAATAACCGTAATATACGGAATCTGCGACAACAAATTTTAACCGTTCAAAATAAGTAAGGCTAACCATCAGGGATTTTCGCAAAAAATTGGAAATATTTTATTGTTGAAATTCCGGTTCAAATTGATTGTAGGTAATGGGGATAATATGTTTAGCAAGAAACTAACGGTAGTTTGCGTACGGAAAGCGCGGTTATTGGGAAAATCGAGTTTCGAAAACCGGTAACATTTTGTAAAGGAACATGGCTCGCAGGCGAAGCAGACGACTTATTGCAACAACTTAAACGAATCTCTACTTAAAATTACAGCATTAACTCAAAATAACCATAATATACAGAATCTGCGACGACAAATTTTAACCGTTCAAAATAAGTAAGGCTAACCATCAGGGATTTTCGCAAAAAATTGGAAATATTTTATTGTTGAAATTCCGGTTCAAATTGATTGTAGGTAATGGGGATAATATGTTTAGCAAGAAACTAACGGTAGTTTGCGTACGGAAAGCGCGGTTATTGGGAAAATCGAATTTCGAGAACCGGTAACATTTTGTAAAGGAACCTGGCTGGCAGGCGAAGCAGACGACTTATTGCAACAACTTAAACGAATCTCTACTTAAAATTACAGCATTAACTCAAAATAACCGTAATATACGGAATCTGCGACAACAAATTTTAACCGTTCAAAATAAGTAAGGCTAACCATCAGGGATTTTCGCAAAAAATTGGAAATATTTTATTGTTGAAATTCCGGTTCAAATTGATTGTAGGTAATGGGGATAATATGTTTAGCAAGAAACTAACGGTAGTTTGCGTACGGAAAGCGCGGTTATTGGGAAAATCGAATTTCGAAAACCGGTAACATTTTGTAAAGGAACCTGGCTGGCAGGCGAAGCAGACGACTTATTGCAACAACTTAAACGAATCTCTACTTAAAATTACAGCATTAACTCAAAATAACCGTAATATACGGAATCTGCGACAACAAATTTTAACCGTTTAAAATAAGTAAGGCTAACCATCAGGGATTTTCGCAAAAAATTGGAAATATTTTATTGTTGAAATTCCGGTTCAAATTGATTGTAGGTAATGGGGATAATATGTTTAGCAAGAAACTAACGGTAGTTTGCGTACGGAAAGCGCGGTTATTGGGAAAATCGAATTTCGAGAACCGGTGACATTTTGTAAATGAACCTGGCTGGCAGGCGAAGCAGACGACTTATTGCAACAACTTAAACGAATCTCTACTTAAAATTACAGCATTAACTCAAAATAACCGTAATATACGGAATCTGCGACAACAAATTTTAACCGTTCAAAATAAGTAAGGCTAACCATCAGGGATTTTCGCAAAAAATTGGAAATATTTTATTGTTGAAATTCCGGTTCAAATTGATTGTAGGTAATGGGGATAATATGTTTAGCAAGAAACTAACGGTAGTTTGCGTACGGAAAGCGCGGTTATTGGGAAAATCGAATTTCGAGAACCGGTAACATTTTGTAAAGGAACCTGGCTGGCAGGCGAAGCAGACGACTTATTGCAACAACTTAAACGAATCTCTACTTAAAATTACAGCATTAACTCAAAATAACCGTAATATACGGAATCTGCGACAACAAATTTTAACCGTTCAAAATAAGTAAGGCTAACCATCAGGGATTTTCGCAAAAAATTGAAAATATTTTATTGTTGAAATTCCGGTTCAAATTGATTGTAGGTAATGGGGATAATATGTTTAGCAAGAAACTAACGGTAGTTTGCGTACGGAAAGCGCGGTTATTGGGAAAATCGAGTTTCGAAAACCGGTAACATTTTGTAAAGGAACATGGCTCGCAGGCGAAGCAGACGACTTATTGCAACAACTTAAACGAATCTCTACTTAAAATTACAGCATTAACTCAAAATAACCATAATATACAGAATCTGCGACGACAAATTTTAACCGTTCAAAATAAGTAAGGCTAACCATCAGGGATTTTCGCAAAAAATTGGAAATATTTTATTGTTGAAATTCCGGTTCAAATTGATTGTAGGTAATGGGGATAATATGTTTAGCAAGAAACTAACGGTAGTTTGCGTACGGAAAGCGCGGTTATTGGGAAAATCGAATTTCGAGAACCGGTAACATTTTGTAAAGGAACCTGGCTGGCAGGCGAAGCAGACGACTTATTGCAACAACTTAAACGAATCTCTACTTAAAATTACAGCATTAACTCAAAATAACCGTAATATACGGAATCTGCGACAACAAATTTTAACCGTTCAAAATAAGTAAGGCTAACCATCAGGGATTTTCGCAAAAAATTGGAAATATTTTATTGTTGAAATTCCGGTTCAAATTGATTGTAGGTAATGGGGATAATATGTTTAGCAAGAAACTAACGGTAGTTTGCGTACGGAAAGCGCGGTTATTGGGAAAATCGAATTTCGAGAACCGGTAACATTTTGTAAAGGAACCTGGCTGGCAGGCGAAGCAGACGACTTATTGCAACAACTTAAACGAATCTCTACTTAAAATTACAGCATTAACTCAAAATAACCGTAATATACGCAATCTGCGACAACAAATTTTAACCGTTCAAAATAAGTAAGGCTAACCATCAGGGATTTTCGCAAAAAATTGGAAATATTTTATTGTTGAAATTCCGGTTCAAATTGATTGTAGGTAATGGGGATAATATGTTTAGCAAGAAACTAACGGTAGTTTGCGTACGGAAAGCGCGGTTATTGGGAAAATCGAATTTCGAGAACCGGTAACATTTTGTAAAGGAACCTGGCTGGCAGGCGAAGCAGACGACTTATTGCAACAACTTAAACGAATCTCTACTTAAAATTACAGCATTAACTCAAAATAACCGTAATATACGGAATCTGCGACAACAAATTTTAACCGTTCAAAATAAGTAAGGCTAACCATCAGGGATTTTCGCAAAAAATTGGAAATATTTTATTGTTGAAATTCCGGTTCAAATTGATTGTAGGTAATGGGGATAATATGTTTAGCAAGAAACTAACGGTAGTTTGCGTACGGAAAGCGCGGTTATTGGGAAAATCGAGTTTCGAAAACCGGTAACATTTTGTAAAGGAACATGGCTCGCAGGCGAAGCAGACGACTTATTGCAACAACTTAAACGAATCTCTACTTAAAATTACAGCATTAACTCAAAATAACCATAATATACAGAATCTGCGACGACAAATTTTAACCGTTCAAAATAAGTAAGGCTAACTAACCATCAGGGATTTTCGCAAAAAATTGGAAATATTTTATTGTTGAAATTCCGGTTCAAATTGATTGTAGGTAATGGGGATAATATGTTTAGCAAGAAACTAACGGTAGTTTGCGTACGGAAAGCGCGGTTATTGGGAAAATCGAATTTCGAGAACCGGTAACATTTTGTAAAGGAACCTGGCTGGCAGGCGAAGCAGACGACTTATTGCAACAACTTAAACGAATCTCTACTTAAAATTACAGCATTAACTCAAAATAACCGTAATATACGGAATCTGCGACAACAAATTTTAACCGTTCAAAATAAGTAAGGCTAACCATCATTGATTTTCGCAAAAAATTGGAAATATTTTATTGTTGAAATTCCGGTTCAAATTGATTGTAGGTAATGGGGATAATATGTTTAGCAAGAAACTAACGGTAGTTTGCGTACGGAAAGCGCGGTTATTGGGAAAATCGAATTTCGAGAACCGGTAACATTTTGTAAAGGAACCTGGCTGGCAGGCGAAGCAGACGACTTATTGCAACAACTTAAACGAATCTCTACTTAAAATTACAGCATTAACTCAAAATAACCGTAATATACAGAATCTGCGACGACAAATTTTAACCGTTCAAAATAAGTAAGGCTAACCATCAGGGATTTTCGCAAAAAATTGGAAATATTTTATTGTTGAAATTCCGGTTCAAATTGATTGTAGGTAATGAGGATAATATGTTTAGCAAGAAACTAACGGTAGTTTGCGTACGGAAAGCGCGGTTATTGGGAAAATCGAATTTCGAGAACCGGTAACATTTTGTAAAGGAACCTGGCTGGCAGGCGAAGCAGACGACTTATTGCAACAATTTGAACGAATCTCTACATAAAATTACAGCATTAACTCAAAATAACCGTAATATACGGAATCTGCGACAACAAATTTTAACCGTTCAAAATAAGTAAGGCTAACCATCAGGGATTTTCGCAAAAAATTGGAAATATTTTATTGTTGAAATTCCGGTTCAAATTGATTGTAGGTAATGGGGATAATATGTTTAGCAAGAAACTAACGGTAGTTTGCGTACGGAAAGCGCGGTTATTGGGAAAATCGAATTTCGAGAACCGGTAACATTTTGTAAAGGAACCTGGCTGGCAGGCGAAGCAGACGACTTATTGCAACAACTTAAACGAATCTCTACTTAAAATTACAGCATTAACTCAAAATAACCGTAATATACGGAATCTGCGACAACAAATTTTAACCGTTCAAAATAAGTAAGGCTAACCATCAGGGATTTTCACAAAAAATTGGAAATATTTTATTGTTGAAATTCCGGTTCAAATTGATTGTAGGTAATGGGGATAATATGTTTAGCAAGAAACTAACGGTAGTTTGCGTACGGAAAGCGCGGTTATTGGGAAAATCGAATTTCGAGAACCGGTAACATTTTGTAAAGGAACCTGGCTGGCAGGCGAAGCAGACGACTTATTGCAACAATTTAAACACCGGTAACATTTTGTAAAGGAACCTGGCTGGCAGGCGAAGCAGACGACTTATTGCAACAACTTAAACGAATCTCTACTTAAAATTACAGCATTAACTCAAAATAACCGTAATATACGGAATCTGCGACAACAAATTTTAACCGTTCAAAATAAGTAAGGCTAACCATCAGGGATTTTCGCAAAAAATTGGAAATATTTTATTGTTGAAATTCCGGTTCAAATTGATTGTAGGTAATGGGGATAATATGTTTAGCAAGAAACTAACGGTAGTTTGCGTACGGAAAGCGCGGTTATTGGGAAAATCGAATTTCGAGAACCGGTAACATTTTGTAAAGGAACCTGGCTGGCAGGCGAAGCAGACGACTTATTGCAACAACTTAAACGAATCTCTACTTAAAATTACAGCATTAACTCAAAATAACCGTAATATACGGAATCTGCGACAACAAATTTTAACCGTTCAAAATAAGTAAGGCTAACCATCAGGGATTTTCGCAAAAAATTGGAAATATTTTATTGTTGAAATTCCGGTTCAAATTGATTGTAGGTAATGGGGATAATATGTTTAGCAAGAAACTAACGGTAGTTTGCGTACGGAAAGCGCGGTTATTGGGAAAATCGAGTTTCGAAAACCGGTAACATTTTGTAAAGGAACATGGCTCGCAGGCGAAGCAGACGACTTATTGCAACAACTTAAACGAATCTCTACTTAAAATTACAGCATTAACTCAAAATAACCGTAATATACGAAATCTGCGACAACAAATTTTAACCGTTCAAAATAAGTAAGGCTAACCATCAGGGATTTTCGCAAAAAATTGGAAATATTTTATTGTTGAAATTCCGGTTCAAATTGATTGTAGGTAATGGGGATAATATGTTTAGCAAGAAACTAACGGTAGTTTGCGTACGGAAAGCGCGGTTATTGGGAAAATCGAATTTCGAGAACCGGTAACATTTTGTAAAGGAACCTGGCTGGCAGGCGAAGCAGACGACTTATTGCAACAACTTAAACGAATCTCTACTTAAAATTACAGCATTAACTCAAAATAACCGTAATATACGGAATCTGCGACAACAAATTTTAACCGTTCAAAATAAGTAAGGCTAACCATCAGGGATTTTCGCAAAAAATTGAAAATATTTTATTGTTGAAATTCCGGTTCAAATTGATTGTAGGTAATGGGGATAATATGTTTAGCAAGAAACTAACGGTAGTTTGCGTACGGAAAGCGCGGTTATTGGGAAAATCGAGTTTCGAAAACCGGTAACATTTTGTAAAGGAACCTGGCTGGCAGGCGAAGCAGACGACTTATTGCAACAACTTAAACGAATCTCTACTTAAAATTACAGCATTAACTCAAAATAACCGTAATATACGGAATCTGCGACAACAAATTTTAACCGTTCAAAATAAGTAAGGCTAACCATCAGGGATTTTCGCAAAAAATTGGAAATATTTTATTGTTGAAATTCCGGTTCAAATTGATTGTAGGTAATGGGGATAATATGTTTAGCAAGAAACTAACGGTAGTTTGCGTACGGAAAGCGCGGTTATTGGGAAAATCGAATTTCGAGAACCGGTAACATTTTGTAAAGGAACCTGGCTGGCAGGCGAAGCAGACGACTTATTGCAACAACTTAAACGAATCTCTACTTAAAATTACAGCATTAACTCAAAATAACCGTAATATACGGAATCTGCGACAACAAATTTTAACCGTTCAAAATAAGTAAGGCTAACCATCAGGGATTTTCGCAAAAAATTGGAAATATTTTATTGTTGAAATTCCGGTTCAAATTGATTGTAGGTAATGGGGATAATATGTTTAGCAAGAAACTAACGGTAGTTTGCGTACGGAAAGCGCGGTTATTGGGAAAATCGAATTTCGAGAACCGGTAACATTTTGTAAAGGAACCTGGCTGGCAGGCGAAGCAGACGACTTATTGCAACAACTTAAACGAATCTCTACTTAAAATTACAGCATTAACTCAAAATAACCGTAATATACGGAATCTGCAACAACAAATTTTAACCGTTCAAAATAAGTAAGGCTAACCATCAGGGATTTTCGCAAAAAATTGGAAATATTTTATTGTTGAAATTCCGGTTCAAATTGATTGTAGGTAATGGGGATAATATGTTTAGTAAGAAACTAACGGTAGTTTGCGTACGGAAAGCGCGGTTATTGGGAAAATCGAATTTCGAAAACCGGTAACATTTTGTAAAGGAACCTGGCTGGCAGGCGAAGCAGACGACTTATTGCAACAACTTAAACGAATCTCTACTTAAAATTACAGCATTAACTCAAAATAACCGTAATATACGGAATCTGCGACAACAAATTTTAACCGTTCAAAATAAGTAAGGCTAACCATCAGGGATTTTCGCAAAAAATTGGAAATATTTTATTGTTGAAATTCCGGTTCAAATTGATTGTAGGTAATGGGGATAATATGTTTAGCAAGAAACTAACGGTAGTTTGCGTACGGAAAGCGCGGTTATTGGGAAAATCGAATTTCGAGAACCGGTAACATTTTGTAAAGGAACCTGGCTGGCAGGCGAAGCAGACGACTTATTGCAACAACTTAAACGAATCTCTACTTAAAATTACAGCATTAACTCAAAATAACCGTAATATACGGAATCTGCGACAACAAATTTTAACCGTTCAAAATAAGTAAGGCTAACCATCAGGGATTTTCGCAAAAAATTGGAAATATTTTATTGTTGAAATTCCGGTTCAAATTGATTGTAGGTAATGGGGATAATATGTTTAGCAAGAAACTAACGGTAGTTTGCGTACGGAAAGCGCGGTTATTGGGAAAATCGAGTTTCGAAAACCGGTAACATTTTGTAAAGGAACATGGCTCGCAGGCGAAGCAGACGACTTATTGCAACAACTTAAACGAATCTCTACTTAAAATTACAGCATTAACTCAAAATAACCGTAATATACGGAATCTGCGACAACAAATTTTAACCGTTCAAAATAAGTAAGGCTAACCATCAGGGATTTTCGCAAAAAATTGGAAATATTTTATTGTTGAAATTCCGGTTCAAATTGATTGTAGGTAATGGGGATAATATGTTTAGCAAGAAACTAACGGTAGTTTGCGTACGGAAAGCGCGGTTATTGGGAAAATCGAGTTTCGAAAACCGGTAACATTTTGTAAAGGAACCTGGCTGGCAGGCGAAGCAGACGACTTATTGCAACAACTTAAACGAATCTCTACTTAAAATTACAGCATTAACTCAAAATAACCATAATATACAGAATCTGCGACGACAAATTTTAACCGTTCAAAATAAGTAAGGCTAACCATCAGGGATTTTCGCAAAAAATTGAAAATATTTTATTGTTGAAATTCCGGTTCAAATTGATTGTAGGTAATGGGGATAATATGTTTAGCAAGAAACTAACGGTAGTTTGCGTACGGAAAGCGCGGTTATTGGGAAAATCGAGTTTCGAAAACCGGTAACATTTTGTAAAGGAACATGGCTCGCAGGCGAAGCAGACGACTTATTGCAACAACTTAAACGAATCTCTACTTAAAATTACAGCATTAACTCAAAATAACCGTAATATACGGAATCTGCGACAACAAATTTTAACCGTTCAAAATAAGTAAGGCCAACCATCAGGGATTTTCGCAAAAAATTGGAAATATTTTATTGTTGAAATTCCGGTTCAAATTGATTGTAGGTAATGGGGATAATATGTTTAGCAAGAAACTAACGGTAGTTTGCGTACGGAAAGCGCGGTTATTGGGAAAATCGAATTTCGAGAACCGGTAACATTTTGTAAAGGAACCTGGCTGGCAGGCGAAGCAGACGACTTATTGCAACAACTTAAACGAATCTCTACTTAAAATTACAGCATTAACTCAAAATAACCGTAATATACGGAATCTGCGACAACAAATTTTAACCGTTCAAAATAAGTAAGACTAACCATCAGGGATTTTCGCAAAAAATTGGAAATATTTTATTGTTGAAATTCCGGTTCAAATTGATTGTAGGTAATGGGGATAATATGTTTAGCAAGAAACTAACGGTAGTTTGCGTACGGAAAGCGCGGTTATTGGGAAAATCGAGTTTCGAAAACCGGTAACATTTTGTAAAGGAACATGGCTCGCAGGCGAAGCAGACGACTTATTGCAACAACTTAAACGAATCTCTACTTAAAATTACAGCATTAACTCAAAATAACCGTAATATACGGAATCTGCGACAACAAATTTTAACCGTTCAAAATAAGTAAGGCTAACCATCAGGGATTTTCGCAAAAAATTGGAAATATTTTATTGTTGAAATTCCGGTTCAAATTGATTGTAGGTAATGGGGATAATATGTTTAGCAAGAAACTAACGGTAGTTTGCGTACGGAAAGCGCGGTTATTGGGAAAATCGAGTTTCGAAAACCGGTAACATTTTGTAAAGGAACCTGGCTGGCAGGCGAAGCAGACGACTTATTGCAACAACTTAAACGAATCTCTACTTAAAATTACAGCATTAACTCAAAATAACCATAATATACAGAATCTGCGACGACAAATTTTAACCGTTCAAAATAAGTAAGGCTAACCATCAGGGATTTTCGCAAAAAATTGAAAATATTTTATTGTTGAAATTCCGGTTCAAATTGATTGTAGGTAATGGGGATAATATGTTTAGCAAGAAACTAACGGTAGTTTGCGTACGGAAAGCGCGGTTATTGGGAAAATCGAGTTTCGAAAACCGGTAACATTTTGTAAAGGAACATGGCTCGCAGGCGAAGCAGACGACTTATTGCAACAACTTAAACGAATCTCTACTTAAAATTACAGCATTAACTCAAAATAACCGTAATATACGGAATCTGCGACAACAAATTTTAACCGTTCAAAATAAGTAAGGCCAACCATCAGGGATTTTCGCAAAAAATTGGAAATATTTTATTGTTGAAATTCCGGTTCAAATTGATTGTAGGTAATGGGGATAATATGTTTAGCAAGAAACTAACGGTAGTTTGCGTACGGAAAGCGCGGTTATTGGGAAAATCGAGTTTCGAAAACCGGTAACATTTTGTAAAGGAACATGGCTCGCAGGCGAAGCAGACGACTTATTGCAACAACTTAAACGAATCTCTACTTAAAATTACAGCATTAACTCAAAATAACCGTAATATACGGAATCTGCGACAACAAATTTTAACCGTTCAAAATAAGTAAGGCTAACCATCAGGGATTTTCGCAAAAAATTGGAAATATTTTATTGTTGAAATTCCGGTTCAAATTGATTGTAGGTAATGGGGATAATATGTTTAGCAAGAAACTAACGGTAGTTTGCGTACGGAAAGCGCGGTTATTGGGAAAATCGAGTTTCGAAAACCGGTAACATTTTGTAAAGGAACCTGGCTGGCAGGCGAAGCAGACGACTTATTGCAACAACTTAAACGAATCTCTACTTAAAATTACAGCATTAACTCAAAATAACCATAATATACAGAATCTGCGACGACAAATTTTAACCGTTCAAAATAAGTAAGGCTAACCATCAGGGATTTTCGCAAAAAATTGAAAATATTTTATTGTTGAAATTCCGGTTCAAATTGATTGTAGGTAATGGGGATAATATGTTTAGCAAGAAACTAACGGTAGTTTGCGTACGGAAAGCGCGGTTATTGGGAAAATCGAGTTTCGAAAACCGGTAACATTTTGTAAAGGAACATGGCTCGCAGGCGAAGCAGACGACTTATTGCAACAACTTAAACGAATCTCTACTTAAAATTACAGCATTAACTCAAAATAACCGTAATATACGGAATCTGCGACAACAAATTTTAACCGTTCAAAATAAGTAAGGCCAACCATCAGGGATTTTCGCAAAAAATTGGAAATATTTTATTGTTGAAATTCCGGTTCAAATTGATTGTAGGTAATGGGGATAATATGTTTAGCAAGAAACTAACGGTAGTTTGCGTACGGAAAGCGCGGTTATTGGGAAAATCGAATTTCGAGAACCGGTAACATTTTGTAAAGGAACCTGGCTGGCAGGCGAAGCAGACGACTTATTGCAACAACTTAAACGAATCTCTACTTAAAATTACAGCATTAACTCAAAATAACCGTAATATACAGAATCTGCGACGACAAATTTTAACCGTTCAAAATAAGTAAGGCTAACCATCAGGGATTTTCGCAAAAAATTGGAAATATTTTATTGTTGAAATTCCGGTTCAAATTGATTGTAGGTAATGGGGATAATATGTTTAGCAAGAAACTAACGGTAGTTTGCGTACGGAAAGCGCGGTTATTGGGAAAATCGAATTTCGAGAACCGGTAACATTTTGTAAAGGAACCTGGCTGGCAGGCGAAGCAGACGACTTATTGCAACAACTTAAACGAATCTCTACTTAAAATTACAGCATTAACTCAAAATAACCGTAATATACGGAATCTGCGACAACAAATTTTAACCGTTCAAAATAAGTAAGGCTAACCATCAGGGATTTTCGCAAAAAATTGGAAATATTTTATTGTTGAAATTCCGGTTCAAATTGATTGTAGGTAATGGGGATAATATGTTTAGTAAGAAACTAACGGTAGTTTGCGTACGGAAAGCGCGGTTATTGGGAAAATCGAATTTCGAAAACCGGTAACATTTTGTAAAGGAACCTGGCTGGCAGGCGAAGCAGACGACTTATTGCAACAACTTAAACGAATCTCTACTTAAAATTACAGCATTAACTCAAAATAACCGTAATATACGGAATCTGCGACAACAAATTTTAACCGTTCAAAATAAGTAAGGCTAACCATCAGGGATTTTCGCAAAAAATTGGAAATATTTTATTGTTGAAATTCCGGTTCAAATTGATTGTAGGTAATGGGGATAATATGTTTAGCAAGAAACTAACGGTAGTTTGCGTACGGAAAGCGCGGTTATTGGGAAAATCGAATTTCGAGAACCGGTAACATTTTGTAAAGGAACCTGGCTGGCAGGCGAAGCAGACGACTTATTGCAACAACTTAAACGAATCTCTACTTAAAATTACAGCATTAACTCAAAATAACCGTAATATACGGAATCTGCGACAACAAATTTTAACCGTTCAAAATAAGTAAGGCTAACCATCAGGGATTTTCGCAAAAAATTGGAAATATTTTATTGTTGAAATTCCGGTTCAAATTGATTGTAGGTAATGGGGATAATATGTTTAGCAAGAAACTAACGGTAGTTTGCGTACGGAAAGCGCGGTTATTGGGAAAATCGAATTTCGAGAACCGGTAACATTTTGTAAAGGAACCTGGCTGGCAGGCGAAGCAGACGACTTATTGCAACAACTTAAACGAATCTCTACTTAAAATTACAGCATTAACTCAAAATAACCGTAATATACAGAATCTGCGACGACAAATTTTAACCGTTCAAAATAAGTAAGGCTAACCATCAGGGATTTTCGCAAAAAATTGGAAATATTTTATTGTTGAAATTCCGGTTCAAATTGATTGTAGGTAATGGGGATAATATGTTTAGCAAGAAACTAACGGTAGTTTGCGTACGGAAAGCGCGGTTATTGGGAAAATCGAATTTCGAGAACCGGTAACATTTTGTAAAGGAACCTGGCTGGCAGGCGAAGCAGACGACTTATTGCAACAACTTAAACGAATCTCTACTTAAAATTACAGCATTAACTCAAAATAACCGTAATATACGGAATCTGCGACAACAAATTTTAACCGTTCAAAATAAGTAAGGCTAACCATCAGGGATTTTCGCAAAAAATTGGAAATATTTTATTGTTGAAATTCCGGTTCAAATTGATTGTAGGTAATGGGGATAATATGTTTAGCAAGAAACTAACGGTAGTTTGCGTACGGAAAGCGCGGTTATTGGGAAAATCGAGTTTCGAAAACAGGTAACATTTTGTAAAGGAACATGGCTCGCAGGCGAAGCAGACGACTTATTGCAACAACTTAAACGAATCTCTACTTAAAATTACAGCATTAACTCAAAATAACCGTAATATACGGAATCTGCGACAACAAATTTTAACCGTTCAAAATAAGTAAGGCTAACCATCAGGGATTTTCGCAAAAAATTGGAAATATTTTATTGTTGAAATTCCGGTTCAAATTGATTGTAGGTAATGGGGATAATATGTTTAGCAAGAAACTAACGGTAGTTTGCGTACGGAAAGCGCGGTTATTGGGAAAATCGAGTTTCGAAAACCGGTAACATTTTGTGAAGGAACATGGCTCGCAGGCGAAGCAGACGACTTATTGCAACAACTTAAACGAATCTCTACTTAAAATTACAGCATTAACTCAAAATAACCGTAATATACGGAATCTGCGACAACAAATTTTAACCGTTCAAAATAAGTAAGGCTAACCATCAGGGATTTTCGCAAAAAATTGGAAATATTTTATTGTTGAAATTCCGGTTCAAATTGATTGTAGGTAATGGGGATAATATGTTTAGCAAGAAACTAACGGTAGTTTGCGTACGGAAAGCGCGGTTATTGGGAAAATCGAATTTCGAGAACCGGTAACATTTTGTAAAGGAACCTGGCTGGCAGGCGAAGCAGACGACTTATTGCAACAACTTAAACGAATCTCTACTTAAAATTACAGCATTAACTCAAAATAACCGTAATATACGGAATCTGCGACAACAAATTTTAACCGTTCAAAATAAGTAAGGCTAACCATCAGGGATTTTCGCAAAAAATTGGAAATATTTTATTGTTGAAATTCCGGTTCAAATTGATTGTAGGTAATGGGGATAATATGTTTAGCAAGAAACTAACGGTAGTTTGCGTACGGAAAGCGCGGTTATTGGGAAAATCGAATTTCGAGAACCGGTAACATTTTGTAAAGGAACCTGGCTGGCAGGCGAAGCAGACGACTTATTGCAACAACTTAAACGAATCTCTACTTAAAATTACAGCATTAACTCAAAATAACCGTAATATACGGAATCTGCGACAACAAATTTTAACCGTTCAAAATAAGTAAGGCTAACCATCAGGGATTTTCGCAAAAAATTGGAAATATTTTATTGTTGAAATTCCGGTTCAAATTGATTGTAGGTAATGGGGATAATATGTTTAGTAAGAAACTAACGGTAGTTTGCGTACGGAAAGCGCGGTTATTGGGAAAATCGAATTTCGAGAACCGGTAACATTTTGTAAAGGAACCTGGCTCGCAGGCGAAGCAGACGACTTATTGCAACAACTTAAACGAATCTCTACTTAAAATTACAGCATTAACTCAAAATAACCGTAATATACAGAATCTGCGACGACAAATTTTAACCGTTCAAAATAAGTAAGGCTAACCATCAGGGATTTTCGCAAAAAATTGGAAATATTTTATTGTTGAAATTCCGGTTCAAATTGATTGTAGGTAATGGGGATAATATGTTTAGCAAGAAACTAACGGTAGTTTGCGTACGGAAAGCGCGGTTATTGGGAAAATCGAATTTCGAGAACCGGTAACATTTTGTAAAGGAACCTGGCTGGCAGGCGAAGCAGACGACTTATTGCAACAACTTAAACGAATCTCTACTTAAAATTACAGCATTAACTCAAAATAACCGTAATATACGGAATCTGCGACAACAAATTTTAACCGTTCAAAATAAGTAAGGCTAACCATCAGGGATTTTCGCAAAAAATTGGAAATATTTTATTGTTGAAATTCCGGTTCAAATTGATTGTAGGTAATGGGGATAATATGTTTAGCAAGAAACTAACGGTAGTTTGCGTACGGAAAGCGCGGTTATTGGGAAAATCGAATTTCGAGAACCGGTAACATTTTGTAAAGGAACCTGGCTGGCAGGCGAAGCAGACGACTTATTGCAACAACTTAAACGAATCTCTACTTAAAATTACAGCATTAACTCAAAATAACCGTAATATACGGAATCTGCGACAACAAATTTTAACCGTTCAAAATAAGTAAGGCTAACCATCAGGGATTTTCGCAAAAAATTGGAAATATTTTATTGTTGAAATTCCGGTTCAAATTGATTGTAGGTAATGGGGATAATATGTTTAGTAAGAAACTAACGGTAGTTTGCGTACGGAAAGCGCGGTTATTGGGAAAATCGAATTTCGAAAACCGGTAACATTTTGTAAAGGAACCTGGCTGGCAGGCGAAGCAGACGACTTATTGCAACAACTTAAACGAATCTCTACTTAAAATTACAGCATTAACTCAAAATAACCGTAATATACGGAATCTGCGACAACAAATTTTAACCGTTCAAAATAAGTAAGGCTAACCATCAGGGATTTTCGCAAAAAATTGGAAATATTTTATTGTTGAAATTCCGGTTCAAATTGATTGTAGGTAATGGGGATAATATGTTTAGCAAGAAACTAACGGTAGTTTGCGTACGGAAAGCGCGGTTATTGGGAAAATCGAGTTTCGAAAACCGGTAACATTTTGTAAAGGAACATGGCTCGCAGGCGAAGCAGACGACTTATTGCAACAACTTAAACGAATCTCTACTTAAAATTACAGCATTAACTCAAAATAACCGTAATATACGGAATCTGCGACAACAAATTTTAACCGTTCAAAATAAGTAAGGCTAACCATCAGGGATTTTCGCAAAAAATTGGAAATATTTTATTGTTGAAATTCCGGTTCAAATTGATTGTAGGTAATGGGGATAATATGTTTAGCAAGAAACTAACGGTAGTTTGCGTACGGAAAGCGCGGTTATTGGGAAAATCGAATTTCGAGAACCGGTAACATTTTGTAAAGGAACCTGGCTGGCAGGCGAAGCAGACGACTTATTGCAACAACTTAAACGAATCTCTACTTAAAATTACAGCATTAACTCAAAATAACCGTAATATACGGAATCTGCGACAACAAATTTTAACCGTTCAAAATAAGTAAGGCTAACCATCAGGGATTTTCGCAAAAAATTGGAAATATTTTATTGTTGAAATTCCGGTTCAAATTGATTGTAGGTAATGGGGATAATATGTTTAGCAAGAAACTAACGGTAGTTTGCGTACGGAAAGCGCGGTTATTGGGAAAATCGAGTTTCGAAAACCGGTAACATTTTGTAAAGGAACATGGCTCGCAGGCGAAGCAGACGACTTATTGCAACAACTTAAACGAATCTCTACTTAAAATTACAGCATTAACTCAAAATAACCGTAATATACGGAATCTGTGACAACAAATTTTAACCGTTCAAAATAAGTAAGGCTAACCATCAGGGATTTTCGCAAAAAATTGGAAATATTTTATTGTTGAAATTCCGGTTCAAATTGATTGTAGGTAATGGGGATAATATGTTTAGCAAGAAACTAACGGTAGTTTGCGTACGGAAAGCGCGGTTATTGGGAAAATCGAATTTCGAGAACCGGTAACATTTTGTAAAGGAACCTGGCTGGCAGGCGAAGCAGACGACTTATTGCAACAACTTAAACGAATCTCTACTTAAAATTACAGCATTAACTCAAAATAACCGTAATATACGGAATCTGCGACAACAAATTTTAACCGTTCAAAATAAGTAAGGCTAACCATCAGGGATTTTCGCAAAAAATTGGAAATATTTTATTGTTGAAATTCCGGTTCAAATTGATTGTAGGTAATGGGGATAATATGTTTAGCAAGAAACTAACGGTAGTTTGCGTACGGAAAGCGCGGTTATTGGGAAAATCGAGTTTCGAGAACCGGTAACATTTTTGTAAAGGAACCTGGCTGGCAGCCGAAGCAGACGACTTATTGCAACAACTTAAACGAATCTCTACTTAAAATTACAGCATTAACTCAAAATAACCGTAATATACGGAATCTGCGACAACAAATTTTAACCGTTCAAAATAAGTAAGGCCCATCAGGGATTTTCGCAAAAAATTGAAAATATTTTATTGTTGAAATTCCGGTTCAAATTGATTGTAGGTAATGGGGATAATATGTTTAGCAAGAAACTAACGGTAGTTTGCGTACGGAAAGCGCGGTTATTGGGAAAATCGAATTTCGAGAACCGGTAACATTTTGTAAAGGAACCTGGCTGGCAGGCGAAGCAGACGACTTATTGCAACAACTTAAACGAATCTCTACTTAAAATTACAGCATTAACTCAAAATAACCGTAATATACGGAATCTGCGACAACAAATTTTAACCGTTCAAAATAAGTAAGGCTAACCATCAGGGATTTTCGCAAAAAATTGGAAATATTTTATTGTTGAAATTCCGGTTCAAATTGATTGTAGGTAATGGGGATAATATGTTTAGCAAGAAACTAACGGTAGTTTGCGTACGGAAAGCGCGGTTATTGGGAAAATCGAATTTCGAGAACCGGTAACATTTTGTAAAGGAACCTGGCTGGCAGGCGAAGCAGACGACTTATTGCAACAACTTAAACGAATCTCTACTTAAAATTACAGCATTAACTCAAAATAACCGTAATATACGGAATCTGCGACAACAAATTTTAACCGTTCAAAATAAGTAAGGCTAACCATCAGGGATTTTCGCAAAAAATTGGAAATATTTTATTGTTGAAATTCCGGTTCAAATTGATTGTAGGTAATGGGGATAATATGTTTAGCAAGAAACTAACGGTAGTTTGCGTACGGAAAGCGCGGTTATTGGGAAAATCGAATTTCGAGAACCGGTAACATTTTGTAAAGGAACCTGGCTGGCAGGCGAAGCAGACGACTTATTGCAACAACTTAAACGAATCTCTACTTAAAATTACAGCATTAACTCAAAATAACCGTAATATACGGAATCTGCGACAACAAATTTTAACCGTTCAAAATAAGTAAGGCTAACCATCAGGGATTTTCGCAAAAAATTGGAAATATTTTATTGTTGAAATTCCGGTTCAAATTGATTGTAGGTAATGGGGATAATATGTTTAGCAAGAAACTAACGGTAGTTTGCGTACGGAAAGCGCGGTTATTGGGAAAATCGAATTTCGAGAACCGGTAACATTTTGTAAAGGAACCTGGCTGGCAGGCGAAGCAGACGACTTATTGCAACAACTTAAACGAATCTCTACTTAAAATTACAGCATTAACTCAAAATAACCGTAATATACGGAATCTGCGACAACAAATTTTAACCGTTCAAAATAAGTAAGGCTAACCATCAGGGATTTTCGCAAAAAATTGGAAATATTTTATTGTTGAAATTCCGGTTCAAATTGATTGTAGGTAATGGGGATAATATGTTTAGCAAGAAACTAACGGTAGTTTGCGTACGGAAAGCGCGGTTATTGGGAAAATCGAATTTCGAGAACCGGTAACATTTTGTAAAGGAACCTGGCTGGCAGGCGAAGCAGACGACTTATTGCAACAACTTAAACGAATCTCTACTTAAAATTACAGCATTAACTCAAAATAACCGTAATATACGGAATCTGCGACAACAAATTTTAACCGTTCAAAATAAGTAAGGCTAACCATCAGGGATTTTCGCAAAAAATTGGAAATATTTTATTGTTGAAATTCCGGTTCAAATTGATTGTAGGTAATGGGGATAATATGTTTAGCAAGAAACTAACGGTAGTTTGCGTACGGAAAGCGCGGTTATTGGGAAAATCGAATTTCGAGAACCGGTAACATTTTGTAAAGGAACCTGGCTGGCAGGCGAAGCAGACGACTTATTGCAACAACTTAAACGAATCTCTACTTAAAATTACAGCATTAACTCAAAATAACCGTAATATACGGAATCTGCGACAACAAATTTTAACCGTTTGTTACGATTACATGATCGTAACAAGCGCTGTTTGATTAATTTTATTCCCCTCGGTTTGCGTCCTCGCTTTCGAAGTTGTGTAGTGTTTGTACATGTCGTGGTGATGGCGCGAGGGTGAGTAAGATGATGGGAGAGAGAGCGATGTACATCGAGTGGTGTGTAAAGCAAAACATTCCATAAGAATGTTTTTCTTATATGCCTCTCGTTTACATCAATGCGAATTGATGTAAACGAGAGACAGAGAAGAAAGACAATTCTTCTGGAATGTTCTGCGCGTCGTTTGTGTGGCGTACGAGTTTTTTTTTTGTCAGTCGAGTTTTTTTGATAAGTACATTAGAGTTTTGATTTTTGGATAAGATAGTCGAGTTTATTTTTTTTCGAATAACTCGTGATTTTTTTTTTTGAGTGTATCATAATTTGTTGAAAACCCAAGTTTTTTGTTTTTTTGATTATATACATAAAGTGAAGAAGCGTAGATAAAATAAAATTTAATAATAAAAAAAAAACGTGTACAAACTTTATTGTGTGTTTAAAATAAAAATTAAAATAAAACGATAATTTTTTTTTATTGTTGTCTTGTGTGTTCATCGGGTGCCGTATATTTTCACGGGTACCACGTATATTTCGTCGGGTGCCGTATATTTCAACGGGTGCCGCATATTTCAACGGGTACCGCATATTTAAACGGGTACCGTATATTTTCAACGGGTGCCACGTTGTTAAACGGGTGCCGTATATTTTCACGGGTACCACGTATATTTCGTCGGGTGCCGCATATTTAAACGGGTGCCGTACATTTTCAACGGGTACCGCATCTTTTTAACGGGTGCCGTATATTTCATCGGGTGCCGTATATTTTAACGGGTGCCACATATTTCATCGGGTGCCGTATGTTTAACGGGTGCCACATTGTTCAACGGGTGCCACATATTTCATCGGGTGCCGTACATTGTTCAACGGGTACCGCATTTTTTTCAACGGGTGCCACATATTTCATCGGTTGCCGTATATTTCAACGGGTGCCACATATATTTTCATCGGTTGCCGTATATTTCATCGGGTGCCGTACATTGTTCAACGGGTACCGCATTTTTTTAACGGGTGCCGCATATTTCATCGGGTGCCGTATATTTCAACGGGTGCCGCATATTTTCAACGGGTGCTGTACAAGGCCAACCGGCTGTTTTGGTTTTGGTATCGGGGAGAGGCCCCGCAACGGTATTAGTTTTTTTGTTAAGGTACAATTTTTATTTATATTTTTTTTAATTTTATTTTTTTGATTTTATTTTTTTTGATTTTTTTTTTAATTTTATTAATTCTGTTATATTTTTGTAATCGAGCGCCGCATAACGGTCGCGCGCTCGATGTGCATTGTTGCTCTCTCTCTCTCTTTCTCGTTTCTCTCTCTCGTTCTCCCTTTCTGGTGTTTTCTTGTTTTTCCCTTTAAAAATAAAATGAATTGTTAAATTTTTTCGGTGTGGTATGATGGGAGCGGAGACTCCCTCTGTGTCGGCGTAGTGTTTGCGGTCCCTTGATGCCCGCATCCGATTCCGTAACCAGGGCTTGTCCCCGTTTGAATACGGATGGATGCGCTCATCAAGGCACCGCTCTCGGTTTATAATTTCGTTGTGTTCGTTCCTCAGGTTCCGGCCGACGAATTTTGGCGGAACTCGGTCTTTATTATTTGCGTTTCCCCTACAATTCTGTATGATCACGGTGTAAGCCAGGAGCCCTGTATGCCTCAAACCCCACGACTTTAGCACTTCTCCGCTGAGAACGTAGCCGGCAAAAATCACCGTGGAGGCCTCTGCAGGTGCTTAGTGATATCTGCAGGTTGGCAGTAGCCAGCCTGTAACAGTGGCGCCCAAACATTTTCGCGAATTTTTAAATTTTTTGATTTTTTAGATTTGTACCTTCACTCTCTTTGGCGTGCGCGTCCAGTGTCGAAACCAGTGCTTCGCACTGTTTGAATTCGCATGGACACGCACACCAAAGCCAGTCGATGTGCGAATTTTTAAATTTTTTTTTTAGATTTGTAGCTTCACTCCCTTTGGCGTGCGCGTCCAGTGTCGAAACCAGTGCTTCGCACTGTTTGAATTCGCATGGACACGCACACCAAAGCCAGTCTCCCGGTTGGCATTCCCCATCTGCGATCGTAACCAGCACGGGCTGTTTGATTGCGCGTAGATGGGGGTGTCATACCCCTATTCTTTGGACATCCGACTTACGAGCTCTTTCCCATTTCCACTATGTTGTGTCAGATTGTGGTGGAGCTCGGATGTCATTTGTCCAGGGTTTAGCTTAGCTTCATTTCTTCTTTTCCCCGAAATTTCTCGACCGAAATTTGAGGAACGGAACACCTTATTATTATATTATTATTATTTTTTTTATTTTTTTTTATTATTTAGCCGACACGGAGTGGGATTTCCACTCTCATCATACCATCCTTTTCGTATTTTTGATTTACATTTATATTTGATATGTTTATTTGATTTTTTTTTGATATTTGGATATTTTTGGTTGATTTTTATTAAATTTTGTATTATTTTTGGGTTATATTGGAACCCCGCGTACGGTTAGTACTTCATTTTATATATTTTTTTTTTTTGCATTTTTATTATTATTCTGCCTGCATACCGCTGGGTGTGCTGGTAGTTTTGGTTTTTTCTTTTTCTTTTTGTGTATCGTTTTGTAAATTTTAACGAGCCCCTCCAAATTAGGTTCTCCTTGAAAAGCGCCACTTTGGAGGGTATCTCGTCTTCTCCGTCGTTAAACCATCGTGGGAGTACGGGCCCCACGGTACTAGTGGACCACGGCTTCACCGTCCCTAGTATCAAATCTACAAGGTAACCATTCCTTCTTTTCTTTTCTTATTATTTGATTTTCTTTGCGCTTTGCTTTACTATTTAGTTGTACAATTTCACTATCGGCGTACCATTGGGTGTGTTGGTAGTTTACTTTTCGGGATTATTATTAATATTTTTCATTATTTTTCGCGTATTAAAATGGTTTTCAACGAGACCCTCCAAAATAGGTCCTCGTCGAAACATGCCATTTTCGATGGTATCTCAATTACAAGGTAACCATCCCTTTATTATTATTGCAATTATTTTTATCATTTGTATTTTTTTTTTTTTTTTTTGTTGTTATTTAATTATAGTGTGTGTGGAATTATTCCAATTTACTTTATTTGGGACCTTCAGTCTCCTCTAAAGTCATTTTAAATTCAAATTTTTGTATATTTAATAACTTAATAAAGACTACGTCATTGTTTCTTGCCGAATAAATCGAGCGAGTTTATCCCTCTATCCTTTCATCCTTAAAAATGTACTTAACATCATTCGAGCAAGACGATTTGGAGCGAGGCTCTATAGACGGACCATCATTAGCTGAAAGTGGACTAAACTACACTGGATCTCCCTCGGGCACCACGATCGACATGTTCCTGTTTCAGGTAGACACCATCGCTTCGTCTCGCGGATTGTCCGACCAAACCTTGTTATTCGAGCTACATACCATCCTGGAAGATATCGCCTTGCAGTGGTATTGGACATTCCGCAAACATAATCCGAACGCTACCTGGACAGATCTACGAAGCGGTATCATCGAGCGTTTTAAAGACCGTCGCACCAATTACGAAATCCGGCGAACCGTCGAGGCACGCAAACAACGACCCAACGAAAGTTTCCTAGATTTTGTCGATCAAGTGTGGAGTCTAACGCTACAATGTCGTACACCGTATTCGGACGAGGAGCTCATCGAAATTTTAATGACGAACATGAAGCCAGAATTACAGTTTCATCTCACCGATCGTCGGTTTAGCACCATAAATGAGCTGATCAAAAGTTGCTCTGCTTGGGAGGAGTCTTTCAGGCGGATCAAAGCTACGGCGGACCCTGCAATCCATCCACGACGCGTGATCAATGAGTCATCAGGCAGTCCGTATGATGATGTTGGAGCATATGACTCTCATGAGAATTATCTCTTGACTGATGTTCTACCCGATAACTCAGTATCCGCAATTCACAAGGGGAGCAGGTTTCCATCGGCAGCGGCGAGACGTCCTGGCGGACAAGTCCCAGCAGACAGCTTGGGATCAGTTGGTAAGCAACAATCAAATTACGGTAAAAATGTCGTCATCACAACGGACACTCAGACGGAGTGTACAGAGCACAAATCAACCTCAACCCAGACTGCGGATAGTAGAGAGGATAGAGCCACTCAAACCGATTCAGGAGGACGCAGCGAGCAATACGGACGCGGAACTCCGCTCCCAATCGAATCCGATCAGAAGGTAAACTCGTCTGCCAGTCATGATTCCTTTCCCGATCCTTCTTCCCTACCAAATTCCCCTTCCCTTCCTGTCGCTCTAAAGTTTTTCTATAATTCTCCGTCGTTAACCAAATTAGATCGTTTAAAACGTTCCAAGAAATACTGGAACCATCGCGTTGCAATGAGAAACGACGTGATTTCCTTCGTTTTGTTCTCCGAGGGTAGTGACATTCGGCCTTACGCCCAGGTCTTTATCAATAAGACCCCGTTTAAGGGTCTTCTCGACAGCGGGGCGAGTGTCAGTGTTCTCGGGAGTGGAGCGGAGAAAATCTTGTCGAATCCATTCGTAGAGTTTCATAATTTCCCATCCACGATAACTACCGCGAGTGGTCAAGTCCAACGAGTATTTGGTTACATACGAGCTAACGTCGAGTTTAATGGAATTTCTCAAACCATGAATTTTTATGTTGTTCCTTCCTTAGAACAACCGCTTTATTTGGGTATCGATTTTTGGAATCGTTTTGGAATTTCCCCAAAAATCTCCGCGTTAAATAATTCGGACGAATTAGGTGAAACTACCAACACACCCAAATTTCATATTTTAACCTCTAATGATCGTCGTAAATTGGATCTTATCCGCGAATATTTCCCGAGCAGCGATATATTAGGTTTGGGCCGCACATCCCTCATCACTCATATGATCGATGTCGGTTCCGCCAAACCAGTCAAACAACGTTTTTATTCCGTGTCCCCAGCTATCCAGAAACTCATGTATGCCGAGTTGGATAGGATGTTGTCTTTGGGGGTCATCGAGGAGTCACAAAGTTCCTGGTGTTCACCGGTCACGTTGGTGCGTAAGGCCAATGGCAAAGTCCGTTTGTGCTTGGATGCTAGAGAACTGAACAAGGCCACCGTCAAGGATGCGTATCCGCTGCCAATAATCAACGGATTGTTGGGTCGTTTGGGACACACCCGATTCATTTCGGCGATTGATTTGAAGGATGCTTTTTGGCAGATCCCACTCGATCCAGCATCCCGCGATAAAACAGCGTTTACGGTTCCTGGACGGCCCTTGTATCAGTTCAAGGTGATGCCGTTTGGCTTGTGCAACGCACCACAGACGCTTTGTCGCTTAATGCACCGCGTGATCCCGTACCAATTGCACGATAAGGTCTTTGTGTACCTCGATGACCTTCTGGTCACATCCTCCACTCTGGCCGAACACTTCGAGTTGCTACAGCAGGTTGCTGGATATCTGAAGGATGCCGGTCTAACAATCAATTTGACCAAAAGTAAGTTTGTGTTGAAAGAAGTCGACTATTTAGGTTATATTGTGGGTGATGGTTGCCTCCGTACAAACCCAGATAAATGTAAAACTATTCTGGAGTACCCTATTCCGAAAACGACGAAACAGATTAGACGTTTTCTGGGGATGTGCGGATGGTACCGTCGCTTCATTCCAAATTTTGCCTCTTTAGCTTCTTCTCTCACCGATCTTACTGGTAAAAACACTAAAGTATGTTGGTCTGCAGCTGCTGATTCTTCTTTTAACGCTCTCAAAACCGCCTTGTCAACTGCCCCAGTTTTGACGCATCCTGATTATACAAAACCCTTTTTTATTCAGTGTGATGCCAGTGCCGTTGGGGTCGGTAGTGTCTTATTTCAGGTGGACGCCGAGGGGGTGGAGCGGCCCATTGAGTTTTATTCACATAAGCTCAATGCGGCGCAGCGAAACTACTCGGTGACCGAGCTGGAATGCTACGCTGCCGTCCTCAGCGTGCGAAAATTTCGTCCCTACGTGGAAGGCTATCCGTTCGTCATTTACACTGACCATTCCAGTTTACGCTGGCTAATGAGTCAAAAGGACCTCTCCGGACGTTTGGCGAGATGGAGTCTTAAACTCCAAGCGCTGGATTTTCAGATTGGATACCGAAAAGGTTCAGTTAACATTGTACCAGATGCGTTGTCTCGAGCTTTTCCGGATGAATCCGCTCCTTGTGCGGATGAGTCTGGGAGTAAGAGCACGCCTGATCCTGGTGCCCAATTTGAGGATCCAGCCTTGCCGAGTAAAAACATCGACTCTTCTGTGAATGCGTTAATACCTTCTTTCGTCCCCATTTTGCACGTTGATCAAAACTCGGTTGCGTTCCAAGATCCAGATTACGTCGATCAAATCGCGAAAATTCGTACGTTAAAAGATTGTTCGCACAATTATAAAATCCAGGATGATAAACTATTAATATCCCCTTCGTTTGGTTTTAAATATATGGATACCGATTTGTCGAATTGGAAACTTGTTATTCCGAATTCATTAACTCAATCGCTTATCGAACAGGCACATGTACCTCCCACTTCAGCACATTTAGGCGGCAGCAAAACCCTCGAGCGCCTTCAGCGTCAATTTTTCTGGCCTCAGATGGCAAAACAAGTTAAACAATACGTTGCTAGCTGCACTAAATGTAAAATGAACAAAGCTGTTAATTTCTCCACACAACCAGCCATGGGAGCACAGGTTACGTCAACTCGCTCGTTCCAAAAATTGTATGTTGATTTTTTGGGTCCGTATCCACGTTCGAAACTCGGTAATACCTGCATCGTTATCATCTTGGATCATTACTCGAAATTTGTCGTTGTAAAACCTCTACGGGAAGCGTCTGCTCTTTTGCTGTGTCGATTCTTGGAAAATGAAATATTTCTGTTGTTCTCGGTTCCCGAAATAATTACGTCTGACAATGGGAAGCAATTTACATCCAATTTGTTTAAGGATTTGTTGTCTAAATACGGTGTGACACATACTCGCACGCCTTTGTATTCGCCTCAAAGTAACGCTTCCGAGCGTGTTAACCGAACTCTGATTGCCAGCATACGATCATATTTGAGCGATCACGACCATAATCAGTGGGACAAAAATTTGCAAGAAATTGCAGCCGCGTTACGAAATGCAGTACACGATACGTTACATTATTCCCCTCACTATGTCGTGTTCGGTCAACATATGTCGCTACACGGTTCGGATTACGCGTTAAGAAGATTACTCGACGAACATGATCCCAGCGAAGTCCAGATATGGGCTAAGCCAGATCGAGTCAATCTTCTCAAAGATCGTATACTTCACTATTTACGCGTAGCACACGAAAAGGGAGCTCAACATTACAATTTACGTAGTAATAAGCGTTCTTTTCGAATTGGACAACCCGTTTTCATACGATCTTTTGCTTTGAGCGATGCAACGAACAAATTTGCCGCTAAATTGGCTAGCAAATTCAAACCCGCGGTAATTACCAGTAAAATCGGACAAGTGGCGTACACCGTCGAAGATTTGAACGGAAAAGTATTAGGTACTTATCACGTCAAAGACATCCGTGTTTAATCGTTTCTCCCTCTATCTTTGTCTTCGTGTTGTTTGTTTTAGGCCCGGCTTATGAGACATCTCAGGGTGTGGGACGTTCCCACGTTTGTTACGATTACATGATCGTAACAAGCGCTGTTTGATTAATTTTATTCCCCTCGGTTTGCGTCCTCGCTTTCGAAGTTGTGTAGTGTTTGTACATGTCGTGGTGATGGCGCGAGGGTGAGTAAGATGATGGGAGAGAGAGCGATGTACATCGAGTGGTGTGTAAAGCAAAACATTCCATAAGAATGTTTTTCTTATATGCCTCTCGTTTACATCAATGCGAATTGATGTAAACGAGAGACAGAGAAGAAAGACAATTCTTCTGGAATGTTCTGCGCGTCGTTTGTGTGGCGTACGAGTTTTTTTTTTGTCAGTCGAGTTTTTTTGATAAGTACATTAGAGTTTTGATTTTTGGATAAGATAGTCGAGTTTATTTTTTTTCGAATAACTCGTGATTTTTTTTTTTGAGTGTATCATAATTTGTTGAAAACCCAAGTTTTTTGTTTTTTTGATTATATACATAAAGTGAAGAAGCGTAGATAAAATAAAATTTAATAATAAAAAAAAAACGTGTACAAACTTTATTGTGTGTTTAAAATAAAAATTAAAATAAAACGATAATTTTTTTTTATTGTTGTCTTGTGTGTTCATCGGGTGCCGTATATTTTCACGGGTACCACGTATATTTCGTCGGGTGCCGTATATTTCAACGGGTGCCGCATATTTCAACGGGTACCGCATATTTAAACGGGTACCGTATATTTTCAACGGGTGCCACGTTGTTAAACGGGTGCCGTATATTTTCACGGGTACCACGTATATTTCGTCGGGTGCCGCATATTTAAACGGGTGCCGTACATTTTCAACGGGTACCGCATCTTTTTAACGGGTGCCGTATATTTCATCGGGTGCCGTATATTTTAACGGGTGCCACATATTTCATCGGGTGCCGTATGTTTAACGGGTGCCACATTGTTCAACGGGTGCCACATATTTCATCGGGTGCCGTACATTGTTCAACGGGTACCGCATTTTTTTCAACGGGTGCCACATATTTCATCGGTTGCCGTATATTTCAACGGGTGCCACATATATTTTCATCGGTTGCCGTATATTTCATCGGGTGCCGTACATTGTTCAACGGGTACCGCATTTTTTTAACGGGTGCCGCATATTTCATCGGGTGCCGTATATTTCAACGGGTGCCGCATATTTTCAACGGGTGCTGTACAAGGCCAACCGGCTGTTTTGGTTTTGGTATCGGGGAGAGGCCCCGCAACGGTATTAGTTTTTTTGTTAAGGTACAATTTTTATTTATATTTTTTTTAATTTTATTTTTTTGATTTTATTTTTTTTGATTTTTTTTTTAATTTTATTAATTCTGTTATATTTTTGTAATCGAGCGCCGCATAACGGTCGCGCGCTCGATGTGCATTGTTGCTCTCTCTCTCTCTTTCTCGTTTCTCTCTCTCGTTCTCCCTTTCTGGTGTTTTCTTGTTTTTCCCTTTAAAAATAAAATGAATTGTTAAATTTTTTCGGTGTGGTATGATGGGAGCGGAGACTCCCTCTGTGTCGGCGTAGTGTTTGCGGTCCCTTGATGCCCGCATCCGATTCCGTAACCAGGGCTTGTCCCCGTTTGAATACGGATGGATGCGCTCATCAAGGCACCGCTCTCGGTTTATAATTTCGTTGTGTTCGTTCCTCAGGTTCCGGCCGACGAATTTTGGCGGAACTCGGTCTTTATTATTTGCGTTTCCCCTACAATTCTGTATGATCACGGTGTAAGCCAGGAGCCCTGTATGCCTCAAACCCCACGACTTTAGCACTTCTCCGCTGAGAACGTAGCCGGCAAAAATCACCGTGGAGGCCTCTGCAGGTGCTTAGTGATATCTGCAGGTTGGCAGTAGCCAGCCTGTAACACGTTCAAAATAAGTAAGGCTAACCATCAGGGATTTTCGCAAAAAATTGGAAATATTTTATTGTTGAAATTCCGGTTCAAATTGATTGTAGGTAATGGGGATAATATGTTTAGCAAGAAACTAACGGTAGTTTGCGTACGGAAAGCGCGGTTATTGGGAAAATCGAATTTCGAGAACCGGTAACATTTTGTAAAGGAACCTGGCTGGCAGGCGAAGCAGACGACTTATTGCAACAACTTAAACGAATCTCTACTTAAAATTACAGCATTAACTCAAAATAACCGTAATATACGGAATCTGCGACAACAAATTTTAACCGTTCAAAATAAGTAAGGCTAACCATCAGGGATTTTCGCAAAAAATTGGAAATATTTTATTGTTGAAATTCCGGTTCAAATTGATTGTAGGTAATGGGGATAATATGTTTAGCAAGAAACTAACGGTAGTTTGCGTACGGAAAGCGCGGTTATTGGGAAAATCGAATTTCGAGAACCGGTAACATTTTGTAAAGGAACCTGGCTGGCAGGCGAAGCAGACGACTTATTGCAACAACTTAAACGAATCTCTACTTAAAATTACAGCATTAACTCAAAATAACCGTAATATACGGAATCTGCGACAACAAATTTTAACCGTTCAAAATAAGTAAGGCTAACCATCAGGGATTTTCGCAAAAAATTGGAAATATTTTATTGTTGAAATTCCGGTTCAAATTGATTGTAGGTAATGGGGATAATATGTTTAGCAAGAAACTAACGGTAGTTTGCGTACGGAAAGCGCGGTTATTGGGAAAATCGAATTTCGAGAACCGGTAACATTTTGTAAAGGAACCTGGCTGGCAGGCGAAGCAGACGACTTATTGCAACAACTTAAACGAATCTCTACTTAAAATTACAGCATTAACTCAAAATAACCGTAATATACGGAATCTGCGACAACAAATTTTAACCGTTCAAAATAAGTAAGGCTAACCATCAGGGATTTTCGCAAAAAATTGGAAATATTTTATTGTTGAAATTCCGGTTCAAATTGATTGTAGGTAATGGGGATAATATGTTTAGCAAGAAACTAACGGTAGTTTGCGTACGGAAAGCGCGGTTATTGGGAAAATCGAATTTCGAGAACCGGTAACATTTTGTAAAGGAACCTGGCTGGCAGGCGAAGCAGACGACTTATTGCAACAACTTAAACGAATCTCTACTTAAAATTACAGCATTAACTCAAAATAACCGTAATATACGGAATCTGCGACAACAAATTTTAACCGTTCAAAATAAGTAAGGCTAACCATCAGGGATTTTCGCAAAAAATTGGAAATATTTTATTGTTGAAATTCCGGTTCAAATTGATTGTAGGTAATGGGGATAATATGTTTAGCAAGAAACTAACGGTAGTTTGCGTACGGAAAGCGCGGTTATTGGGAAAATCGAATTTCGAGAACCGGTAACATTTTGTAAAGGAACCTGGCTGGCAGGCGAAGCAGACGACTTATTGCAACAACTTAAACGAATCTCTACTTAAAATTACAGCATTAACTCAAAATAACCGTAATATACGGAATCTGCGACAACAAATTTTAACCGTTCAAAATAAGTAAGGCTAACCATCAGGGATTTTCGCAAAAAATTGGAAATATTTTATTGTTGAAATTCCGGTTCAAATTGATTGTAGGTAATGGGGATAATATGTTTAGCAAGAAACTAACGGTAGTTTGCGTACGGAAAGCGCGGTTATTGGGAAAATCGAATTTCGAGAACCGGTAACATTTTGTAAAGGAACCTGGCTGGCAGGCGAAGCAGACGACTTATTGCAACAACTTAAACGAATCTCTACTTAAAATTACAGCATTAACTCAAAATAACCGTAATATACGGAATCTGCGACAACAAATTTTAACCGTTCAAAATAAGTAAGGCTAACCATCAGGGATTTTCGCAAAAAATTGGAAATATTTTATTGTTGAAATTCCGGTTCAAATTGATTGTAGGTAATGGGGATAATATGTTTAGCAAGAAACTAACGGTAGTTTGCGTACGGAAAGCGCGGTTATTGGGAAAATCGAATTTCGAGAACCGGTAACATTTTGTAAAGGAACCTGGCTGGCAGGCGAAGCAGACGACTTATTGCAACAACTTAAACGAATCTCTACTTAAAATTACAGCATTAACTCAAAATAACCGTAATATACGGAATCTGCGACAACAAATTTTAACCGTTCAAAATAAGTAAGGCTAACCATCAGGGATTTTCGCAAAAAATTGGAAATATTTTATTGTTGAAATTCCGGTTCAAATTGATTGTAGGTAATGGGGATAATATGTTTAGCAAGAAACTAACGGTAGTTTGCGTACGGAAAGCGCGGTTATTGGGAAAATCGAATTTCGAGAACCGGTAACATTTTGTAAAGGAACCTGGCTGGCAGGCGAAGCAGACGACTTATTGCAACAACTTAAACGAATCTCTACTTAAAATTACAGCATTAACTCAAAATAACCGTAATATACGGAATCTGCGACAACAAATTTTAACCGTTCAAAATAAGTAAGGCTAACCATCAGGGATTTTCGCAAAAAATTGGAAATATTTTATTGTTGAAATTCCGGTTCAAATTGATTGTAGGTAATGGGGATAATATGTTTAGCAAGAAACTAACGGTAGTTTGCGTACGGAAAGCGCGGTTATTGGGAAAATCGAATTTCGAGAACCGGTAACATTTTGTAAAGGAACCTGGCTGGCAGGCGAAGCAGACGACTTATTGCAACAACTTAAACGAATCTCTACTTAAAATTACAGCATTAACTCAAAATAACCGTAATATACGGAATCTGCGACAACAAATTTTAACCGTTCAAAATAAGTAAGGCTAACCATCAGGGATTTTCGCAAAAAATTGGAAATATTTTATTGTTGAAATTCCGGTTCAAATTGATTGTAGGTAATGGGGATAATATGTTTAGCAAGAAACTAACGGTAGTTTGCGTACGGAAAGCGCGGTTATTGGGAAAATCGAATTTCGAGAACCGGTAACATTTTGTAAAGGAACCTGGCTGGCAGGCGAAGCAGACGACTTATTGCAACAACTTAAACGAATCTCTACTTAAAATTACAGCATTAACTCAAAATAACCGTAATATACAGAATCTGCGACGACAAATTTTAACCGTTCAAAATAAGTAAGGCTAACCATCAGGGATTTTCGCAAAAAATTGGAAATATTTTATTGTTGAAATTCCGGTTCAAATTGATTGTAGGTAATGAGGATAATATGTTTAGCAAGAAACTAACGGTAGTTTGCGTACGGAAAGCGCGGTTATTGGGAAAATCGAATTTCGAAAACCGGTAACATTTTGTAAAGGAACCTGGCTGGCAGGCGAAGCAGACGACTTATTGCAACAACTTAAACGAATCTCTACTTAAAATTACAGCATTAACTCAAAATAACCGTAATATACGGAATCTGCGACAACAAATTTTAACCGTTCAAAATAAGTAAGGCTAACCATCAGGGATTTTCGCAAAAAATTGGAAATATTTTATTGTTGAAATTCCGGTTCAAATTGATTGTAGGTAATGGGGATAATATGTTTAGCAAGAAACTAACGGTAGTTTGCGTACGGAAAGCGCGGTTATTGGGAAAATCGAATTTCGAGAACCGGTAACATTTTGTAAAGGAACCTGGCTGGCAGGCGAAGCAGACGACTTATTGCAACAACTTAAACGAATCTCTACTTAAAATTACAGCATTAACTCAAAATAACCGTAATATACGGAATCTGCGACAACAAATTTTAACCGTTCAAAATAAGTAAGGCTAACCATCAGGGATTTTCGCAAAAAATTGGAAATATTTTATTGTTGAAATTCCGGTTCAAATTGATTGTAGGTAATGGGGATAATATGTTTAGCAAGAAACTAACGGTAGTTTGCGTACGGAAAGCGCGGTTATTGGGAAAATCGAATTTCGAGAACCGGTAACATTTTGTAAAGGAACCTGGCTGGCAGGCGAAGCAGACGACTTATTGCAACAACTTAAACGAATCTCTACTTAAAATTACAGCATTAACTCAAAATAACCGTAATATACGGAATCTGCGACAACAAATTTTAACCGTTCAAAATAAGTAAGGCTAACCATCAGGGATTTTCGCAAAAAATTGGAAATATTTTATTGTTGAAATTCCGGTTCAAATTGATTGTAGGTAATGGGGATAATATGTTTAGCAAGAAACTAACGGTAGTTTGCGTACGGAAAGCGCGGTTATTGGGAAAATCGAGTTTCGAAAACCGGTAACATTTTGTAAAGGAACATGGCTCGCAGGCGAAGCAGACGACTTATTGCAACAACTTAAACGAATCTCTACTTAAAATTACAGCATTAACTCAAAATAACCATAATATACAGAATCTGCGACGACAAATTTTAACCGTTCAAAATAAGTAAGGCTAACCATCAGGGATTTTCGCAAAAAATTGGAAATATTTTATTGTTGAAATTCCGGTTCAAATTGATTGTAGGTAATGGGGATAATATGTTTAGCAAGAAACTAACGGTAGTTTGCGTACGGAAAGCGCGGTTATTGGGAAAATCGAATTTCGAGAACCGGTAACATTTTGTAAAGGAACCTGGCTGGCAGGCGAAGCAGACGACTTATTGCAACAACTTAAACGAATCTCTACTTAAAATTACAGCATTAACTCAAAATAACCGTAATATACGGAATCTGCGACAACAAATTTTAACCGTTCAAAATAAGTAAGGCTAACCATCATTGATTTTCGCAAAAAATTGGAAATATTTTATTGTTGAAATTCCGGTTCAAATTGATTGTAGGTAATGGGGATAATATGTTTAGCAAGAAACTAACGGTAGTTTGCGTACGGAAAGCGCGGTTATTGGGAAAATCGAATTTCGAGAACCGGTAACATTTTGTAAAGGAACCTGGCTGGCAGGCGAAGCAGACGACTTATTGCAACAACTTAAACGAATCTCTACTTAAAATTACAGCATTAACTCAAAATAACCGTAATATACAGAATCTGCGACGACAAATTTTAACCGTTCAAAATAAGTAAGGCTAACCATCAGGGATTTTCGCAAAAAATTGGAAATATTTTATTGTTGAAATTCCGGTTCAAATTGATTGTAGGTAATGAGGATAATATGTTTAGCAAGAAACTAACGGTAGTTTGCGTACGGAAAGCGCGGTTATTGGGAAAATCGAATTTCGAAAACCAGTAACATTTTGTAAAGGAACCTGGCTGGCAGGCGAAGCAGACGACTTATTGCAACAACTTAAACGAATCTCTACTTAAAATTACAGCATTAACTCAAAATAACCGTAATATACGGAATCTGCGACAACAAATTTTAACCGTTCAAAATAAGTAAGGCTAACCATCAGGGATTTTCGCAAAAAATTGGAAATATTTTATTGTTGAAATTCCGGTTCAAATTGATTGTAGGTAATGGGGATAATATGTTTAGCAAGAAACTAACGGTAGTTTGCGTACGGAAAGCGCGGTTATTGGGAAAATCGAATTTCGAGAACCGGTAACATTTTGTAAAGGAACCTGGCTGGCAGGCGAAGCAGACGACTTATTGCAACAACTTAAACGAATCTCTACTTAAAATTACAGCATTAACTCAAAATAACCGTAATATACGGAATCTGCGACAACAAATTTTAACCGTTCAAAATAAGTAAGGCTAACCATCAGGGATTTTCGCAAAAAATTGGAAATATTTTATTGTTGAAATTCCGGTTCAAATTGATTGTAGGTAATGGGGATAATATGTTTAGCAAGAAACTAACGGTAGTTTGCGTACGGAAAGCGCGGTTATTGGGAAAATCGAGTTTCGAAAACCGGTAACATTTTGTAAAGGAACATGGCTCGCAGGCGAAGCAGACGACTTATTGCAACAACTTAAACGAATCTCTACTTAAAATTACAGCATTAACTCAAAATAACCATAATATACAGAATCTGCGACGACAAATTTTAACCGTTCAAAATAAGTAAGGCTAACCATCAGGGATTTTCGCAAAAAATTGGAAATATTTTATTGTTGAAATTCCGGTTCAAATTGATTGTAGGTAATGGGGATAATATGTTTAGCAAGAAACTAACGGTAGTTTGCGTACGGAAAGCGCGGTTATTGGGAAAATCGAATTTCGAGAACCGGTAACATTTTGTAAAGGAACCTGGCTGGCAGGCGAAGCAGACGACTTATTGCAACAACTTAAACGAATCTCTACTTAAAATTACAGCATTAACTCAAAATAACCGTAATATACGGAATCTGCGACAACAAATTTTAACCGTTCAAAATAAGTAAGGCTAACCATCATTGATTTTCGCAAAAAATTGGAAATATTTTATTGTTGAAATTCCGGTTCAAATTGATTGTAGGTAATGGGGATAATATGTTTAGCAAGAAACTAACGGTAGTTTGCGTACGGAAAGCGCGGTTATTGGGAAAATCGAATTTCGAGAACCGGTAACATTTTGTAAAGGAACCTGGCTGGCAGGCGAAGCAGACGACTTATTGCAACAACTTAAACGAATCTCTACTTAAAATTACAGCATTAACTCAAAATAACCGTAATATACAGAATCTGCGACGACAAATTTTAACCGTTCAAAATAAGTAAGGCTAACCATCAGGGATTTTCGCAAAAAATTGGAAATATTTTATTGTTGAAATTCCGGTTCAAATTGATTGTAGGTAATGGGGATAATATGTTTAGCAAGAAACTAACGGTAGTTTGCGTACGGAAAGCGCGGTTATTGGGACAATCGAATTTCGAGAACCGGTAACATTTTGTAAAGGAACCTGGCTGGCAGGCGAAGCAGACGACTTATTGCAACAACTTAAACGAATCTCTACTTAAAATTACAGCATTAACTCAAAATAACCGTAATATACGGAATCTGCGACAACAAATTTTAACCGTTCAAAATAAGTAAGGCTAACCATCAGGGATTTTCGCAAAAAATTGGAAATATTTTATTGTTGAAATTCGGGTTCAAATTGATTGTAGGTAATGAGGATAATATGTTTAGCAAGAAACTAACGGTAGTTTGCGTACGGAAAGCGCGGTTATTGGGAAAATCGAATTTCGAGAACCGGTAACATTTTGTAAAGGAACCTGGCTGGCAGGCGAAGCAGACGACTTATTGCAACAACTTAAACGAATCTCTACTTAAAATTACAGCATTAACTCAAAATAACCGTAATATACGGAATCTGCGACAACAAATTTTAACCGTTCAAAATAAGTAAGGCTAACCATCAGGGATTTTCGCAAAAAATTGGAAATATTTTATTGTTGAAATTCCGGTTCAAATTGATTGTAGGTAATGAGGATAATATGTTTAGCAAGAAACTAACGGTAGTTTGCGTACGGAAAGCGCGGTTATTGGGAAAATCGAATTTCGAGAACCGGTAACATTTTGTAAAGGAACCTGGCTGGCAGGCGAAGCAGACGACTTATTGCAACAACTTAAACGAATCTCTACTTAAAATTACAGCATTAACTCAAAATAACCGTAATATACAGAATCTGCGACGACAAATTTTAACCGTTCAAAATAAGTAAGGCTAACCATCAGGGATTTTCGCAAAAAATTGGAAATATTTTATTGTTGAAATTCCGGTTCAAATTGATTGTAGGTAATGAGGATAATATGTTTAGCAAGAAACTAACGGTAGTTTGCGTACGGAAAGCGCGGTTATTGGGAAAATCGAATTTCGAGAACCGGTAACATTTTGTAAAGGAACTTGGCTGGCAGGCGAAGCAGACGACTTATTGCAACAACTTAAACGAATCTCTACTTAAAATTACAGCATTAACTCAAAATAACCGTAATATACGGAATCTGCGACAACAAATTTTAACCGTTCAAAATAAGTAAGGCTAAACCATCAGGGATTTTCGCAAAAAATTGGAAATATTTTATTGTTGAAATTCCGGTTCAAATTGATTGTAGGTAATGAGGATAATATGTTTAGCAAGAAACTAACGGTAGTTTGCGTACGGAAAGCGCGGTTATTGGGAAAATCGAATTTCGAGAACCGGTAACATTTTGTAAAGGAACCTGGCTGGCAGGCGAAGCAGACGACTTATTGCAACAATTTGAACGAATCTCTACATAAAATTACAGCATTAACTCAAAATAACCGTAATATACGGAATCTGCGACAACAAATTTTAACCGTTCAAAATAAGTAAGGCTAACCATCAGGGATTTTCGCAAAAAATTGGAAATATTTTATTGTTGAAATTCCGGTTCAAATTGATTGTAGGTAATGGGGATAATATGTTTAGCAAGAAACTAACGGTAGTTTGCGTACGGAAAGCGCGGTTATTGGGAAAATCGAATTTCGAGAACCGGTAACATTTTGTAAAGGAACCTGGCTGGCAGGCGAAGCAGACGACTTATTGCAACAACTTAAACGAATCTCTACTTAAAATTACAGCATTAACTCAAAATAACCGTAATATACGGAATCTGCGACAACAAATTTTAACCGTTCAAAATAAGTCAGGCTAACCATCAGGGATTTTCGCAAAAAATTGGAAATATTTTATTGTTGAAATTCCGGTTCAAATTGATTGTAGGTAATGGGGATAATATGTTTAGCAAGAAACTAACGGTAGTTTGCGTACGGAAAGCGCGGTTATTGGGACAATCGAATTTCGAGAACCGGTAACATTTTGTAAAGGAACCTGGCTGGCAGGCGAAGCAGACGACTTATTGCAACAACTTAAACGAATCTCTACTTAAAATTACAGCATTAACTCAAAATAACCGTAATATACGGAATCTGCGACAACAAATTTTAACCGTTCAAAATAAGTAAGGCTAACCATCAGGGATTTTCGCAAAAAATTGGAAATATTTTATTGTTGAAATTCGGGTTCAAATTGATTGTAGGTAATGAGGATAATATGTTTAGCAAGAAACTAACGGTAGTTTGCGTACGGAAAGCGCGGTTATTGGGAAAATCGAATTTCGAGAACCGGTAACATTTTGTAAAGGAACCTGGCTGGCAGGCGAAGCAGACGACTTATTGCAACAACTTAAACGAATCTCTACTTAAAATTACAGCATTAACTCAAAATAACCGTAATATACGGAATCTGCGACAACAAATTTTAACCGTTCAAAATAAGTAAGGCTAACCATCAGGGATTTTCGCAAAAAATTGGAAATATTTTATTGTTGAAATTCCGGTTCAAATTGATTGTAGGTAATGAGGATAATATGTTTAGCAAGAAACTAACGGTAGTTTGCGTACGGAAAGCGCGGTTATTGGGAAAATCGAATTTCGAGAACCGGTAACATTTTGTAAAGGAACCTGGCTGGCAGGCGAAGCAGACGACTTATTGCAACAACTTAAACGAATCTCTACTTAAAATTACAGCATTAACTCAAAATAACCGTAATATACAGAATCTGCGACGACAAATTTTAACCGTTCAAAATAAGTAAGGCTAACCATCAGGGATTTTCGCAAAAAATTGGAAATATTTTATTGTTGAAATTCCGGTTCAAATTGATTGTAGGTAATGAGGATAATATGTTTAGCAAGAAACTAACGGTAGTTTGCGTACGGAAAGCGCGGTTATTGGGAAAATCGAATTTCGAGAACCGGTAACATTTTGTAAAGGAACTTGGCTGGCAGGCGAAGCAGACGACTTATTGCAACAACTTAAACGAATCTCTACTTAAAATTACAGCATTAACTCAAAATAACCGTAATATACGGAATCTGCGACAACAAATTTTAACCGTTCAAAATAAGTAAGGCTAAACCATCAGGGATTTTCGCAAAAAATTGGAAATATTTTATTGTTGAAATTCCGGTTCAAATTGATTGTAGGTAATGAGGATAATATGTTTAGCAAGAAACTAACGGTAGTTTGCGTACGGAAAGCGCGGTTATTGGGAAAATCGAATTTCGAGAACCGGTAACATTTTGTAAAGGAACCTGGCTGGCAGGCGAAGCAGACGACTTATTGCAACAATTTGAACGAATCTCTACATAAAATTACAGCATTAACTCAAAATAACCGTAATATACGGAATCTGCGACAACAAATTTTAACCGTTCAAAATAAGTAAGGCTAACCATCAGGGATTTTCGCAAAAAATTGGAAATATTTTATTGTTGAAATTCCGGTTCAAATTGATTGTAGGTAATGGGGATAATATGTTTAGCAAGAAACTAACGGTAGTTTGCGTACGGAAAGCGCGGTTATTGGGAAAATCGAATTTCGAGAACCGGTAACATTTTGTAAAGGAACCTGGCTGGCAGGCGAAGCAGACGACTTATTGCAACAACTTAAACGAATCTCTACTTAAAATTACAGCATTAACTCAAAATAACCGTAATATACGGAATCTGCGACAACAAATTTTAACCGTTCAAAATAAGTCAGGCTAACCATCAGGGATTTTCGCAAAAAATTGGAAATATTTTATTGTTGAAATTCCGGTTCAAATTGATTGTAGGTAATGGGGATAATATGTTTAGCAAGAAACTAACGGTAGTTTGCGTACGGAAAGCGCGGTTATTGGGAAAATCGAATTTCGAGAACCGGTAACATTTTGTAAAGGAACCTGGATGGCAGGCGAGGGGTAATGGGGATAATATGTTTAGCAAGAAACTAACGGTAGTCTGCGTACGGAAAGCGCGGTTATTGGGAAAATCGAATTTCGAGAACCGGTAACATTTTGTAAAGGAACCTGGCTGGCAGGCGAAGCAGACGACTTATTGCAACAACTTAAACGAATCTCTACTTAAAATTACAGCATTAACTCAAAATAACCGTAATATACGGAATCTGCGACAACAAATTTTAACCGTTCAAAATAAGTAAGGCTAGCCATCAGGGATTTTCGCAAAAAATTGGAAATATTTTATTGTTGAAATTCCGGTTCAAATTGATTGTAGGTAATGGGGATAATATGTTTAGCAAGAAACTAACGGTAGTTTGCGTACGGAAAGCGCGGTTATTGGGAAAATCGAGTTTCGAAAACCTGTAACATTTTGTATAGGAACCTGGCTGGCAGGCGAAGCAGACGACTTATTGCAACAACTTAAACGAATCTCTACTTAAAATTACAGCATTAACTCAAAATAACCGTAATATACGGAATCTGCGACAACAAATTTTAACCGTTCAAAATAAGTAAGGCTAACCATCAGGGATTTTCGCAAAAAATTGGAAATATTTTATTGTTGAAATTCGGGTTCAAATTGATTGTAGGTAATGAGGATAATATGTTTAGCAAGAAACTAACGGTAGTTTGCGTACGGAAAGCGCGGTTATTGGGAAAATCGAATTTCGAGAACCGGTAACATTTTGTAAAGGAACCTGGCTGGCAGGCGAAGCAGACGACTTATTGCAACAACTTAAACGAATCTCTACTTAAAATTACAGCATTAACTCAAAATAACCGTAATATACGGAATCTGCGACAACAAATTTTAACCGTTCAAAATAAGTAAGGCTAACCATCAGGGATTTTCGCAAAAAATTGGAAATATTTTATTGTTGAAATTCCGGTTCAAATTGATTGTAGGTAATGAGGATAATATGTTTAGCAAGAAACTAACGGTAGTTTGCGTACGGAAAGCGCGGTTATTGGGAAAATCGAATTTCGAGAACCGGTAACATTTTGTAAAGGAACCTGGCTGGCAGGCGAAGCAGACGACTTATTGCAACAACTTAAACGAATCTCTACTTAAAATTACAGCATTAACTCAAAATAACCGTAATATACAGAATCTGCGACGACAAATTTTAACCGTTCAAAATAAGTAAGGCTAACCATCAGGGATTTTCGCAAAAAATTGGAAATATTTTATTGTTGAAATTCCGGTTCAAATTGATTGTAGGTAATGAGGATAATATGTTTAGCAAGAAACTAACGGTAGTTTGCGTACGGAAAGCGCGGTTATTGGGAAAATCGAATTTCGAGAACCGGTAACATTTTGTAAAGGAACTTGGCTGGCAGGCGAAGCAGACGACTTATTGCAACAACTTAAACGAATCTCTACTTAAAATTACAGCATTAACTCAAAATAACCGTAATATACGGAATCTGCGACAACAAATTTTAACCGTTCAAAATAAGTAAGGCTAAACCATCAGGGATTTTCGCAAAAAATTGGAAATATTTTATTGTTGAAATTCCGGTTCAAATTGATTGTAGGTAATGAGGATAATATGTTTAGCAAGAAACTAACGGTAGTTTGCGTACGGAAAGCGCGGTTATTGGGAAAATCGAATTTCGAGAACCGGTAACATTTTGTAAAGGAACCTGGCTGGCAGGCGAAGCAGACGACTTATTGCAACAATTTGAACGAATCTCTACATAAAATTACAGCATTAACTCAAAATAACCGTAATATACGGAATCTGCGACAACAAATTTTAACCGTTCAAAATAAGTAAGGCTAACCATCAGGGATTTTCGCAAAAAATTGGAAATATTTTATTGTTGAAATTCCGGTTCAAATTGATTGTAGGTAATGGGGATAATATGTTTAGCAAGAAACTAACGGTAGTTTGCGTACGGAAAGCGCGGTTATTGGGAAAATCGAATTTCGAGAACCGGTAACATTTTGTAAAGGAACCTGGCTGGCAGGCGAAGCAGACGACTTATTGCAACAACTTAAACGAATCTCTACTTAAAATTACAGCATTAACTCAAAATAACCGTAATATACGGAATCTGCGACAACAAATTTTAACCGTTCAAAATAAGTCAGGCTAACCATCAGGGATTTTCGCAAAAAATTGGAAATATTTTATTGTTGAAATTCCGGTTCAAATTGATTGTAGGTAATGGGGATAATATGTTTAGCAAGAAACTAACGGTAGTTTGCGTACGGAAAGCGCGGTTATTGGGAAAATCGAATTTCGAGAACCGGTAACATTTTGTAAAGGAACCTGGATGGCAGGCGAGGGGTAATGGGGATAATATGTTTAGCAAGAAACTAACGGTAGTCTGCGTACGGAAAGCGCGGTTATTGGGAAAATCGAATTTCGAGAACCGGTAACATTTTGTAAAGGAACCTGGCTGGCAGGCGAAGCAGACGACTTATTGCAACAACTTAAACGAATCTCTACTTAAAATTACAGCATTAACTCAAAATAACCGTAATATACGGAATCTGCGACAACAAATTTTAACCGTTCAAAATAAGTAAGGCTAGCCATCAGGGATTTTCGCAAAAAATTGGAAATATTTTATTGTTGAAATTCCGGTTCAAATTGATTGTAGGTAATGGGGATAATATGTTTAGCAAGAAACTAACGGTAGTTTGCGTACGGAAAGCGCGGTTATTGGGAAAATCGAGTTTCGAAAACCTGTAACATTTTGTATAGGAACCTGGCTGGCAGGCGAAGCAGACGACTTATTGCAACAACTTAAACGAATCTCTACTTAAAATTACAGCATTAACTCAAAATAACCGTAATATACGGAATCTGCGACAACAAATTTTAACCGTTCAAAATAAGTAAGGCTAACCATCAGGGATTTTCGCAAAAAATTGGAAATATTTTATTGTTGAAATTCCGGTTCAAATTGATTGTAGGTAATGGAGATAATATGTTTAGCAAGAAACTAACGGTAGTTTGCGTACGGAAAGCGCGGTTATTGGGAAAATCGAGTTTCGAAAACCGGTAACATTTTGTAAAGGAACCTGGCTGGCAGGCGAAGCAGACGACTTATTGCAACAACTTAAACGAATCTCTACTTAAAATTACAGCATTAACTCAAAATAACCGTAATATACGGAATCTGCGACAACAAATTTTAACCGTTCAAAATAAGTAAGGCTAACCATCAGGGATTTTCGCATAAAATTGGAAATATTTTATTGTTGAAATTCCGGTTCAAATTGATTGTAGGTAATGGGGATAATATGTTTAGCAAGAAACTAACGGTAGTTTGCGTACGGAAAGCGCGGTTATTGGGAAAATCGAATTTCGAAAACCGGTAACATTTTGTAAAGGAACCTGGCTGGCAGGCGAAGCAGACGACTTATTGCAACAACTTAAACGAATCTCTACTTAAAATTACAGCATTAACTCAAAATAACCGTAATATACGGAATCTGCGACAACAAATTTTAACCATTCAAAATAAGTAAGGCTAACCATCATTGATTTTCGCAAAAAATTGGAAATATTTTATTGTTGAAATTCCGGTTCAAATTGATTGTAGGTAATGGGGATAATATGTTTAGCAAGAAACTAACGGTAGTTTGCGTACGGAAAGCGCGGTTATTGGGACAATCGAATTTCGAGAACCGGTAACATTTTGTAAAGGAACCTGGCTGGCAGGCGAAGCAGACGACTTATTGCAACAACTTAAACGAATCTCTACTTAAAATTACAGCATTAACTCAAAATAACCGTAATATACGGAATCTGCGACAACAAATTTTAACCGTTCAAAATAAGTAAGGCTAACCATCAGGGATTTTCGCAAAAAATTGGAAATATTTTATTGTTGAAATTCGGGTTCAAATTGATTGTAGGTAATGAGGATAATATGTTTAGCAAGAAACTAACGGTAGTTTGCGTACGGAAAGCGCGGTTATTGGGAAAATCGAATTTCGAGAACCGGTAACATTTTGTAAAGGAACCTGGCTGGCAGGCGAAGCAGACGACTTATTGCAACAACTTAAACGAATCTCTACTTAAAATTACAGCATTAACTCAAAATAACCGTAATATACGGAATCTGCGACAACAAATTTTAACCGTTCAAAATAAGTAAGGCTAACCATCAGGGATTTTCGCAAAAAATTGGAAATATTTTATTGTTGAAATTCCGGTTCAAATTGATTGTAGGTAATGAGGATAATATGTTTAGCAAGAAACTAACGGTAGTTTGCGTACGGAAAGCGCGGTTATTGGGAAAATCGAATTTCGAGAACCGGTAACATTTTGTAAAGGAACCTGGCTGGCAGGCGAAGCAGACGACTTATTGCAACAACTTAAACGAATCTCTACTTAAAATTACAGCATTAACTCAAAATAACCGTAATATACGGAATCTGCGACAACAAATTTTAACCGTTCAAAATAAGTAAGGCTAACATCAGGGATTTTCGCAAAAAATTGGAAATATTTTATTGTTGAAATTCCGGTTCAAATTGATTGTAGCTAATGGGGATAATATGTTTAGCAAGAAACTAACGGTAGTTTGCGTACGGAAAGCGCGGTTATTGGGAAAATCGAATTTCGAGAACCGGTAACATTTTGTAAAGGAACCTGGCTGGCAGGCGAAGCAGACGACTTATTGCAACAACTTAAACGAATCTCTACTTAAAATTACAGCATTAACTCAAAATAACCGTAATATACGGAATCTGCGACAACAAATTTTAACCGTTCAAAATAAGTAAGGCTAACCATCAGGGATTTTCGCAAAAAATTGGAAATATTTTATTGTTGAAATTCCGGTTCAAATTGATTGTAGGTAATGGGGATAATATGTTTAGCAAGAAACTAACGGTAGTTTGCGTACGGAAAGCGCGGTTATTGGGAAAATCGAATTTCGAGAACCGGTAACATTTTGTAAAGGAACCTGGCTGGCAGGCGAAGCAGACGACTTATTGCAACAACTTAAACGAATCTCTACTTAAAATTACAGCATTAACTCAAAATAACCGTAATATACGGAATCTGCGACAACAAATTTTAACCGTTCAAAATAAGTAAGGCTAACCATCATTGATTTTCGCAAAAAATTGGAAATATTTTATTGTTGAAATTCCGGTTCAAATTGATTGTAGGTAATGGGGATAATATGTTTAGCAAGAAACTAACGGTAGTTTGCGTACGGAAAGCGCGGTTATTGGGAAAATCGAATTTCGAGAACCGGTAACATTTTGTAAAGGAACCTGGCTGGCAGGCGAAGCAGACGACTTATTGCAACAACTTAAACGAATCTCTACTTAAAATTATAGCATTAACTCAAAATAACCGTAATATACGGAATCTGCGACAACAAATTTTAACCGTTCAAAATAAGTAAGGCTAACCATCAGGGATTTTCGCAAAAAATTGGAAATATTTTATTGTTGAAATTCCGGTTCAAATTGATTGTAGGTAATGAGGATAATATGTTTAGCAAGAAACTAACGGTAGTTTGCGTACGGAAAGCGCGGTTATTGGGAAAATCGAATTTCGAGAACCGGTAACATTTTGTAAAGGAACCTGGCTGGCAGGCGAAGCAGACGACTTATTGCAACAACTTAAACGAATCTCTACTTAAAATTACAGCATTAACTCAAAATAACCGTAATATACGGAATCTGCGACAACAAATTTTAACCGTTCAAAATAAGTAAGGCTAACCATCAGGGATTTTCGCAAAAAATTGGAAATATTTTATTGTTGAAATTCCGGTTCAAATTGATTGTAGGTAATGGGGGATAATATGTTTAGCAAGAAACTAACGGTAGTTTGCGTACGGAAAGCGCGATTATTGGGAAAATCGAGTTTCGAAAACCGGTAACATTTTGTAAAGGAACATGGCTGGCAGGCGAAGCAGACGACTTATTGCAACAATTTGAACGAATCTCTACATAAAATTACAGCATTAACTCAAAATAACCGTAATATACGGAATCTGCGACAACAAATTTTAACCGTTCCAAATAAGTAAGGCTAACATCAGGGATTTTCGCAAAAAATTGGAAATATTTTATTGTTGAAATTCCGGTTCAAATTGATTGTAGGTAATGGGGATAATATGTTTAGCAAGAAACTAACGGTAGTTTGCGTACGGAAAGCGCGGTTATTGGGAAAATCGAGTTTTGAAAACCGGTAACATTTTGTAAAGGAACATGGCTGGCAGGCGAAGCAGATGACTTATTGCAACAACTTAAACGAATCTCTACTTAAAATTACAGCATTAACTCAAAATAACCGTAATATACGGAATCTGCGACAACAAATTTTAACCGTTCAAAATAAGTAAGGCTAACCATCATTGATTTTCGCAAAAAATTGGAAATATTTTATTGTTGAAATTCCGGTTCAAATTGATTGTAGGTAATGGGGATAATATGTTTAGCAAGAAACTAACGGTAGTTTGCGTACGGAAAGCGCGGTTATTGGGAAAATCGAATTTCGAGAACCGGTAACATTTTGTAAAGGAACCTGGCTGGCAGGCGAAGCAGACGACTTATTGCAACAACTTAAACGAATCTCTACTTAAAATTACAGCATTAACTCAAAATAACCGTAGTATACGGAATCTGCGACAACAAATTTTAACCGTTCCAAATAAGTAAGGCTAACCATCAGGGATTTTCGCAAAAAATTGGAAATATATTATTGTTGAAATTCCGGTTCAAATTGATTGTAGGTAATGGGGATAATATGTTTAGCAAGAAACTAACGGTAGTTTGCGTACGGAAAGCGCGGTTATTGGGAAAATCGAGTTTCGAAAACCGGTAACATTTTGTAAAGGAACATGGCTGGCAGGCGAAGCAGACGACTTATTGCAACAACTTAAACGAATCTCTACTTAAAATTACAGCATTAACTCAAAATAACCGTAATATACGGAATCTGCGACAACAAATTTTAACCGTTCAAAATAAGTAAGGCTAACCATCATTGATTTTCGCAAAAAATTGGAAATATTTTATTGTTGAAATTCCGGTTCAAATTGATTGTAGGTAATGGGGATAATATGTTTAGCAAGAAACTAACGGTAGTTTGCGTACGGAAAGCGCGGTTATTGGGAAAATCGAATTTCGAGAACCGGTAACATTTTGTAAAGGAACCTGGCTGGCAGGCGAAGCAGACGACTTATTGCAACAACTTAAACGAATCTCTACTTAAAATTACAGCATTAACTCAAAATAACCGTAATATACGGAATCTGCGACAACAAATTTTAACCGTTCAAAATAAGTAAGGCTAACCATCAGGGATTTTCGCAAAAAATTGGAAATATTTTATTGTTGAAATTCCGGTTCAAATTGATTGTAGGTAATGAGGATAATATGTTTAGCAAGAAACTAACGGTAGTTTGCGTACGGAAAGCGCGGTTATTGGGAAAATCGAATTTCGAGAACCGGTAACATTTTGTAAAGGAACCTGGCTGGCAGGCGAAGCAGACGACTTATTGCAACAACTTAAGCGAATCTCTACTTAAAATTACAGCATTAACTCAAAATAACCGTAATATACAGAATCTGCGACGACAAATTTTAACCGTTCAAAATAAGTAAGGCTAACCATCAGGGATTTTCGCAAAAAATTGGAAATATTTTATTGTTGAAATTCCGGTTCAAATTGATTGTAGGTAATGGGGATAATATGTTTAGCAAGAAACTAACGGTAGTTTGCGTACGGAAAGCGCGGTTATTGGGAAAATCGAATTTCGAGAACCGGTAACATTTTGTAAAGGAACCTGGCTGGCAGGCGAAGCAGACGACTTATTGCAACAACTTAAACGAATCTCTACTTAAAATTACAGCATTAACTCAAAATAACCGTAATATACGGAATCTGCGACAACAAATTTTAACCGTTCAAAATAAGTAAGGCTAACCATCAGGGATTTTCGCAAAAAATTGGAAATATTTTATTGTTGAAATTCCGGTTCAAATTGATTGTAGGTAATGGGGATAATATGTTTAGCAAGAAACTAACGGTAGTTTGCGTACGGAAAGCGCGGTTATTGGGAAAATCGAATTTCGAGAACCGGTAACATTTTGTAAAGGAACCTGGCTGGCAGGCGAAGCAGACGACTTATTGCAACAACTTAAACGAATCTCTACTTAAAATTACAGCATTAACTCAAAATAACCGTAATATACGGAATCTGCGACAACAAATTTTAACCGTTCAAAATAAGTAAGGCTAACCATCAGGGATTTTCGCAAAAAATTGGAAATATTTTATTGTTGAAATTCCGGTTCAAATTGATTGTAGGTAATGGGGATAATATGTTTAGCAAGAAACTAACGGTAGTTTGCGTACGGAAAGCGCGGTTATTGGGAAAATCGAATTTCGAGAACCGGTAACATTTTGTAAAGGAACCTGGCTGGCAGGCGAAGCAGACGACTTATTGCAACAACTTAAACGAATCTCTACTTAAAATTACAGCATTAACTCAAAATAACCGTAATATACGGAATCTGCGACAACAAATTTTAACCGTTCAAAATAAGTAAGGCTAACCATCAGGGATTTTCGCAAAAAATTGGAAATATTTTATTGTTGAAATTCCGGTTCAAATTGATTGTAGGTAATGAGGATAATATGTTTAGCAAGAAACTAACGGTAATTTGCGTACGGAAAGCGCGGTTATTGGGAAAATCGAATTTCGAGAACCGGTAACATTTTGTAAAGGAACCTGGCTGGCAGGCGAAGCAGACGACTTATTGCAACAACTTAAACGAATCTCTACTTAAAATTACAGCATTAACTCAAAATAACCGTAATATACAGAATCTGCGACGACAAATTTTAACCGTTCAAAATAAGTAAGGCTAACCATCAGGGATTTTCGCAAAAAATTGGAAATATTTTATTGTTGAAATTCCGGTCAAAATTGATTGTAGGTAATGGGGATAATATGTTTAGCAAGAAACTAACGGTAGTTTGCGTACGGAAAGCGCGGTTATTGGGAAAATCGAGTTTCGAAAACCGGTAACATTTTGTAAAGGAACATGGCTGGCAGGCGAAGCAGACGACTTATTGCAACAACTTAAACGAATCTCTACTTAAAATTACAGCATTAACTCAAAATAACCATAATATACAGAATCTGCGACGACAAATTTTAACCGTTCAAAATAAGTAAGGCTAACCATCATTGATTTTCGCAAAAAATTGGAAATATTTTATTGTTGAAATTCCGGTTCAAATTGATTGTAGGTAATGGGGATAATATGTTTAGCAAGAAACTAACGGTAGTTTGCGTACGGAAAGCGCGGTTATTGGGAAAATCGAATTTCGAAAACCGGTAACATTTTGTAAAGGAACCTGGCTGGCAGGCGAAGCAGACGACTTATTGCAACAACTTAAACGAATCTCTACTTAAAATTACAGCATTAACTCAAAATAACCGTAATATACGGAATCTGCGACAACAAATTTTAACCGTTCAAAATAAGTAAGGCTAACCATCAGGGATTTTCGCAAAAAATTGGAAATATTTTATTGTTGAAATTCCGGTTCAAATTGATTGTAGGTAATGGGGATAATATGTTTAGCAAGAAACTAACGGTAGTTTGCGTACGGAAAGCGCGGTTATTGGGAAAATCGAGTTTCGAAAACCGGTAACATTTTGTAAAGGAACATGGCTCGCAGGCGAAGCAGACGACTTATTGCAACAACTTAAACGAATCTCTACTTAAAATTACAGCATTAACTCAAAATAACCGTAATATACGGAATCTACGACGACAAATTTTAACCGTTCAAAATAAGTAAGGCTAACCATCAGGGATTTTCGCAAAAAATTGGAAATATTTTATTGTTGAAATTCCGGTTCAAATTGATTGTAGGTAATGCGGATAATATGTTTAGCAAGAAACTAACGGTAGTTTGCGTACGGAAAGCGCGGTTATTGGGAAAATCGAGTTTCGAAAACCGGTAACATTTTGTAAAGGAACATGGCTGGCAGGCGAAGCAGACGACTTATTGCAACAACTTAAACGAATCTCTACTTAAAATTACAGCATTAACTCAAAATAACCGTAATATACGGAATCTGCGACAACAAATTTTAACCGTTCAAAATAAGTAAGGCTAACCATCAGGGATTTTCGCAAAAAATTGGAAATATTTTATTGTTGAAATTCCGGTTCAAATTGATTGTAGGTAATGGGGATAATATGTTTAGCAAGAAACTAACGGTAGTTTGCGTACGGAAAGCGCGGTTATTGGGAAAATCGAATTTCGAAAACCGGTAACATTTTGTAAAGGAACCTGGCTGGCAGGCGAAGCAGACGACTTATTGCAACAACTTAAACGAATCTCTACTTAAAATTACAGCATTAACTCAAAATAACCGTAATATACGGAATCTGCGACAACAAATTTTAACCGTTCAAAATAAGTAAGGCTAACCATCAGGGATTTTCGCAAAAAATTGGAAATATTTTATTGTTGAAATTCCGGTTCAAATTGATTGTAGGTAATGCGGATAATATGTTTAGCAAGAAACTAACGGTAGTTTGCGTACGGAAAGCGCGGTTATTGGGAAAATCGAATTTCGAAAACCGGTAACATTTTGTAAAGGAACCTGGCTGGCAGGCGAAGCAGACGACTTATTGCAACAACTTAAACGAATCTCTACTTAAAATTACAGCATTAACTCAAAATAACCGTAATATACGGAATCTGCGACAACAAATTTTAACCGTTCAAAATAAGTAAGGCTAACCATCAGGGATTTTCGCAAAAAATTGGAAATATTTTATTGTTGAAATTCCGGTTCAAATTGATTGTAGGTAATGGGGATAATATGTTTAGCAAGAAACTAACGGTAGTTTGCGTACGGAAAGCGCGGTTATTGGGAAAATCGAGTTTCGAAAACCGGTAACATTTTGTAAAGGAACATGGCTGGCAGGCGAAGCAGACGACTTATTGCAACAACTTAAACGAATCTCTACTTAAAATTACAGCATTAACTCAAAATAACCGTAATATACGGAATCTGCGACAACAAATTTTAACCGTTCAAAATAAGTAAGGCTAACCATCAGGGATTTTCGCAAAAAATTGGAAATATTTTATTGTTGAAATTCCGGTTCAAATTGATTGTAGGTAATGGGGATAATATGTTTAGCAAGAAACTAACGGTAGTTTGCGTACGGAAAGCGCGGTTATTGGGAAAATCGAATTTCGAAAACCGGTAACATTTTGTAAAGGAACCTGGCTGGCAGGCGAAGCAGACGACTTATTGCAACAACTTAAACGAATCTCTACTTAAAATTACAGCATTAACTCAAAATAACCGTAATATACGGAATCTGCGACAACAAATTTTAACCGTTCCAAATAAGTAAGGCTAACCATCAGGGATTTTCGCAAAAAATTGGAAATATTTTATTGTTGAAATTCCGGTTCAAATTGATTGTAGGTAATGCGGATAATATGTTTAGCAAGAAACTAACGGTAGTTTGCGTACGGAAAGCGCGGTTATTGGGAAAATCGAGTTTCGAAAACCGGTAACATTTTGTAAAGGAACATGGCTGGCAGGCGAAGCAGACGACTTATTGCAACAACTTAAACGAATCTCTACTTAAAATTACAGCATTAACTCAAAATAACCGTAATATACGGAATCTGCGACAACAAATTTTAACCGTTCCAAATAAGTAAGGCTAACCATCAGGGATTTTCGCAAAAAATTGGAAATATTTTATTGTTGAAATTCCGGTTCAAATTGATTGTAGGTAATGGGGATAATATGTTTAGCAAGAAACTAACGGTAGTTTGCGTACGGAAAGCGCGGTTATTGGGAAAATCGAATTTCGAAAACCGGTAACATTTTGTAAAGGAACCTGGCTGGCAGGCGAAGCAGACGACTTATTGCAACAACTTAAACGAATCTCTACTTAAAATTACAGCATTAACTCAAAATAACCGTAATATACGGAATCTGCGACAACAAATTTTAACCGTTCAAAATAAGTAAGGCTAACCATCAGGGATTTTCGCAAAAAATTGGAAATATTTTATTGTTCAAATTCCGGTTCAAATTGATTGTAGGTAATGAGGATAATATGTTTAGCAAGAAACTAACGGTAGTTTGCGTACGGAAAGCGCGGTTATTGGGAAAATAGAATTTCGAGAACCGGTAACATTTTGTAAAGGAACCTGGCTGGCAGGCGAAGCAGACGACTTATTGCAACAACTTAAACGAATCTCTACATAAAATTACAGCATTAACTCAAAATAACCGTAATATACGGAATCTGCGACAACAAATTTTAACCGTTCAAAATAAGTAAGGCTAACCATCAGGGATTTTCGCAAAAAATTGGAAATATTTTATTGTTTGAAATTCCGGTTCAAATTGATTGTAGGTAATGAGGATAATATGTTTAGCAAGAAACTAACGGTAGTTTGCGTACGGAAAGCGCGGTTATTGGGAAAATAGAATTTCGAGAACCGGTAACATTTTGTAAAGAAACCTGGCTGGCAGGCGAACCAGACGACTTATTGCAACAATTTGAACGAATCTCTACATAAAATTACAGCATTAACTCAAAATAACCGTAATATACGGAATCTGCGACAACAAATTTTAACCGTTCAAAATAAGTAAGGCTAACCATCAGGGATTTTCGCAAAAAATTGGAAATATTTTATTGTTGAAATTCCGGTTCAAATTGATTGTAGGTAATGGGGATAATATGTTTAGCAAGAAACTAACGGTAGTTTGCGTACGGAAAGCGCGGTTATTGGGAAAATCGAATTTCGAGAACCGGTAACATTTTGTAAAGGAACCTGGCTGGCAGGCGAAGCAGACGACTTATTGCAACAACTTAAACGAATCTCTACTTAAAATTACAGCATTAACTCAAAATAACCGTAATATACGGAATCTGCGACAACAAATTTTAACCGTTCAAAATAAGTAAGGCTAACCATCAGGGATTTTCGCAAAAAATTGGAAATATTTTATTGTTGAAATTCCGGTCCAAATTGATTGTAGGTAATGGGGATAATATGTTTAGCAAGAAACTAACGGTAGTTTGCGTACGGAAAGCGCGGTTATTGGGAAAATCGAGTTTCGAAAACCGGTAACATTTTGTAAAGGAACATGGCTGGCAGGCGAAGCAGACGACTTATTGCAACAACTTAAACGAATCTCTACATAAAATTACAGCATTAACTCAAAATAACCGTAATATACGGAATCTGCGACAACAAATTTTAACCGTTCAAAATAAGTAAGGCTAACCATCAGGGATTTTCGCAAAAAATTGGAAATATTTTATTGTTTGAAATTCCGGTTCAAATTGATTGTAGGTAATGAGGATAATATGTTTAGCAAGAAACTAACGGTAGTTTGCGTACGGAAAGCGCGGTTATTGGGAAAATAGAATTTCGAGAACCGGTAACATTTTGTAAAGAAACCTGGCTGGCAGGCGAACCAGACGACTTATTGCAACAATTTGAACGAATCTCTACATAAAATTACAGCATTAACTCAAAATAACCGTAATATACGGAATCTGCGACAACAAATTTTAACCGTTCAAAATAAGTAAGGCTAACCATCAGGGATTTTCGCAAAAAATTGGAAATATTTTATTGTTGAAATTCCGGTTCAAATTGATTGTAGGTAATGGGGATAATATGTTTAGCAAGAAACTAACGGTAGTTTGCGTACGGAAAGCGCGGTTATTGGGAAAATCGAGTTTCGAAAACCGGTAACATTTTGTAAAGGAACATGGCTGGCAGGCGAAGCAGACGACTTATTGCAACAACTTAAACGAATCTCTACTTAAAATTACAGCATTAACTCAAAATAACCGTAATATACGGAATCTGCGACAACAAATTTTAACCGTTCAAAATAAGTAAGGCTAACCATCAGGGATTTTCGCAAAAAATTGGAAATATTTTATTGTTGAAATTCCGGTTCAAATTGATTGTAGGTAATGGGGATAATATGTTTAGCAAGAAACTAACGGTAGTTTGCGTACGGAAAGCGCGGTTATTGAGAAAATCGAATTTCGAGAACCGGTAACATTTTGTAAAGGAACCTGGCTGGCAGGCGAAGCAGACGACTTATTGCAACAACTTAAACGAATCTCTACTTAAAATTACAGCATTAACTCAAAATAACCGTAATATACGGAATCTGCGACAACAAATTTTAACCGTTCAAAATAAGTAAGGCTAACCATCAGGGATTTTCGCAAAAAATTGGAAATATTTTATTGTTGAAATTCCGGTTCAAATTGATTGTATTTATTGATTGTCCACTTAAACGAGAGACTCGGAACTTACGGGATTTTGCTTATGGAATACGTGATTATTAAAACTTAAAGCAAGGCGAACTTTAGTTTTCAAAATCATTTTTTGTTTATTTGTCAAAATCCTAAAATTCATCTTGTAATTCAATAAAATCAATATAATTTATTTCAAAAACATTTTTTATTCTTAACGAGGTTAGATTTTTTGTTTGTTTTTTTTATTTTTTGACAAACAGAAAAATAACAACAGCAACCAATACGGTTAACTTCATTGTATTTCTCATAAGTGAAAAGTTTGATAACATTTTCATAAGTTTTTCACCAACCTAGCGAGATAAATTTTTTTATTTCTCAAAATTTTTTTCATACTGTTCTTGTAAATCAAAAGTCATAAGTTTTCTATTGGACAATGCAGTGTTATTTTCTGTCATTTTCTTGCCGAAAAAACTACATTTGTTATCAATTTTTTGTTATTGTTTATTTGTCAGTTTGTTGTTTTTAGAATTTGAAACATATTTTTAGGTAAGGAATGGGCATATGCGGGTTAAAACCACATTTCAGATACACAAAACAATTTATCTAAAGATTTATGTAATTCCGTATAAACGTTCTTACACAATTCACGCGTATAACATTGAAAACTGCAAACAGAGGATAAGGTGATAGTTTTATCTTTTATCAAACGAATATTATCCCTCCCAACATTGCGTATCGAAACGTACAGTTTACGAAGACTTGCGCCTATACTAAAGTCTTCGGAAACGTAACGTTTATGTGCAACAGAAACGTAAAGTTTACGTAACCTTTGTCACAAGAGAAATGACACAAAAAATATATACAATTTCTCTTCATATTGGCGTAATGTAACTGAACGGTTCATGTGGAACGTTTTTGAATCACTTATACGTTACAAATTTGAACAGTTTTGATCTTACATTTACGTACCGCTAATGAATATCGTAAATAAACTGCTGCATTCCGATTTATTACTCTCTATTTAATATAAATTAAAACCCAAATTTAGTTCAATATATACATTTATTTAATTTAATAACATAGATAATTTTTAAATCTGTTTTGTTATAGATAACGTTTTAAATCTTCAGATAATCTAAAAATTTTTTTTATAGAAATTGCGTATAAATATTTTTTTAAAGTAAGTAACATTTAGTTTTTCACGCATACATTTTTCTATAAAATCTGGGAGTCGATATTGTTCAAAATCCGAGACACGAGACATGACGTTTTTGTATACGTATAAAGAAGTATAGTATACAATTTTATATTAGTGTGTGTTTTTTCTCTGATTATATTTGTTTGTTTTCTGTGAATGGGAGGATCAAAAATTATGAATCGGTTCAGTTTTTTGGTGCTTACTAAGTGAATTTTCAATTAATGTTATTGAATACATATGGGGATTTATAGTCCGATATTTATTTAGAAAATTGAATTGTGATGGCTGTTGCAAATTAATACAACAATGTAATTCTTATAAATCGTTAATCAATTTAAAAAATAGGGATGGTCTTTTAACTCCTTCGCCGTCAGTATTAAAAATTTGTAAATATTCCGAAGCAGTATTAAAACGGGAATTGGCTATTGCGAACTACAAAAACAACGCAACTACAATCTAGTTCTAAATTGTTTAAAAAAATAAATTGTAACGTTCTTCACAACCTAATAAGTTTAAATATTTTCAATGATGAAGATCAATATAGTCATTCTCAAGAACACGTTAATTTGTTAACTCATTCGATCATAGAAAAATATTATGACATCCGGTTGAATTATTTTTGTAACAAAAGGTCAAATAAATTAACAAAAAGAAACAAGTTTGTTTCTTTATTACATTTTAAAGGAATGTGAAATAAATAAGCGTAGTGGTTTTATAATTATTATTTTTTATATATATAATATTATATTTAAATAAAAATAATTAATGTACTTTTATTAAAGAAATAAAAATGTAATTAAATATAAATATTTTTTTAATTTTAACTTCCTAACTTCATTGCATTCGGTCGAAAAATGTCTAAATACGGCCCTGTTGATTTATACGCTTTCTCTTTTACCCTCCGAATTTAGGACGCTTGACAGTAGCTACATTCATTCTATATACTCTATTTCTATGATCGTATCTACTATCTAAAGGGTGATTTTTTTGTGGTTAGGATTTTCATGCATTAGTATTTGACAGATCACGCGGGATTTCAGACAAGGTGTCAAAGAGAAAGATGCTCAGTATGCTTTGACATTTCATAATGAATAGACTTACTAACGAGCAACGCTTGCAAATAATTGAATTATATTACAAAAATCAGTGTTCGGTTCGAAAAGTGTTTCGCGATTTACGTCCGATTTATGGTCTACATAATCGACCAAGTGAGCAAACAATTAATGCGATTGTGACCAAGTTTCGCACTCAGTTTACTTTATTGGACATTAAACCAACCACACGAATGCGTACAGTGCGTACAGAAGAGAATATTGCGTCTGTTTCTGAGAGTGTTGCTGAAGACCGTGAAATGTCGATTCGTCGCCGTTCGCAGCAATTGGGTTTGTGTTATTCGACGACAAGGAAGATTTTACGCAAAGATCTTGGTGTAAAACCGTATAAAATTGTTAGTATAAATGGGTGGTTATATCTGTACATAGACGTCTACAAAAAAATAATTACATAAATATTTTATTTACTTTATTGTGTTCTATTATACTAGAAAATGGCTGATGAAATACCAATTGTTGAGTACGAAGTAATCAAAGATTTGCCCAATCATCCGGAAAAAATTCTAATCGATGTTAGGAATGCAGATGAAGTGGAAAAACATGGAAAAATCCCAGCCAGTATAAATATTCCATGTAAAGCGAATATTTTAAATAAGAAAATATTTTCGAAATTCATAAATTACCGATTTAATTTTAGGGCCAACGCTAGAGGAAACCCTTAATTTGGATGATGAAGAGTTTAAAAAAAAAGTTGGTCGTGATAAGCCGACTAAACAAACTGAATTAATATTTCACTGTATGGGGGGTGGTCGTGCCGGTAAAGCAACCAAATTGGGCTTACAGCTAGGTTATGAACAGTAAATTAAATCTAGCCTTTTTTTTTATTGATTAACTTGTCACGAACATATTTTATTGTTTCCAGCTCGAAAAGTTACAAAGGCTCATTCACTGATTGGGCCACGCGAGAAGGAGTTTTAAAACCGAAAAATAATTAAAGAAATACATTAATACCTTAATTTCAATGATTGTTTTATTTTTTATAGCAGAACCTCTTCGAGCCCGCCCCAACTTGTACCTATTTTCACTTTTACTGGTAGCGGAACTTTCAACTTGACACAATTTTCCATACTATATTTTAAAATTTTAGCAACCTGTCGGGCCTGTTTACTTGGCACTTCATAGATCAATTCGTCGTGGAGATGATGTACTAAATTCACAGAGTTTGGATGATCGATCGATAGATCAATTTTTAATTCGGTTTTATATTTTTTTAGATTACGTTCCATACGCAGCATGGCCATTTTAGCGATGTCAGATGCGGAACCTTGTACTGTGGTGTTAACAGCTTGTCTCTCGGCTTGAGCCCTTATTGTTAAATCATCACTACTGATGGAAGGAAAGTATCTGCGTCTTCCTGTTAACGTTTCAATGAACCCCTTCTCTCGCGTTTTTACCACAATTTCATCCGTATATCGCCTTAGCCCTGGATAGGTATTATGAAATTTTTCAACAAACGTAATCACAGCACCTTCATCGATTTTAAGCACAACCGATAAGCTTTTATTTCCCATTCCGTAGATTAACGCGTAGCAAATTTGTTTTGTGTTATTTCGCATTTCTTCAGTAACCAAATCTTCTGGCACATGATTCCATTGCCCAGCCATTCTACAAAATACATCTTCATTAGAAGCCATAATTTTCAGCAGCCCCATATCACGTGACAAATGTGTCAAGATTCGTAATTCCAACTGGCGAAAATCGGCCGAAATTAAAAAACGCTGCCCATGAGTCCGAAACACGCTACGACACGAAACTGGAATACTTTGCTTTTGCAACGATTTTGGCAATTCAATCGTAAAATCTTTGGCTATGGTTTGTAGACTTGGCTCGTGCATAGTTATTCGGCCGGTCGCCGTGTAGCACATGTTTTTTGTGTATATTCGATTGTTACGAATAGATGCCAAAATAGGCACAATAGTTTTTGTGATTGTTGCCCCAATTTTACGGTACTGTAACATCATATTTGATAAAGGCGTATTGATTTCCTCCAATTTTTCTTTGGTCACGGATATTTTTTCACCATGCTTTTTAACCAGGCCGAGCACTTTGGCTACATCACTTGATGAATTAATATTAAATTTCCGTCCGACCAATTTGTAAATTACAGTCTCAATTTTTTTCAAAATCTCATTTAAATTTTTTGCTAAATCCTTGGTCGCATCATGATCAACAGAAAAGCCACACAATTCCATTCGGGCCAGCGACATTTGAATCGGCATCTCGACCTCGACGAAGTGTTTCCAAATCAAATTTTTCTCATCAAATTCTATAAACTTTTGTCTCTGGTTTTGAATAATTTCATTACCGACAAGGGCTTCGATCACACTGCGTTGCCTTCCGCATATCGAGCTTTTATAATTCAATCCAATACTATGATTAAGAGAATTGCGACCACATAACGTTAAAAAGCTTAATGTGTCCGGTGCATGAAGTTCTATTAGCCGTTCTAATGATAACGTGTCATCACTAAAATCCATATCGGATTGAGATTTCATGAGCCAGTTACAAATTTTCGGGTCGTAGAATTTACATTGTATCTCGTTGATTAAAATCTCAGGGATCCCGTGTATAATCGCTTGAATTTGATCTTTTAATTCGTATACGATAACGATTAAATTTTCAATCGAAAGTAAATGCTTGAGGAACTTTATTTTATCCGCTAGATTGAATTTTGTCGTAGGATTTTGAAAATTTAGGAAAAAATTCTGTTTATTGCACTGAATTGCTATACCCGAAATGTATAATCCCTCCTGAAATTCACAACATTTTTTGATTTTTGCGTCTTGAATTCGGCCAGTAGGCACGATATTTTCTCCTATGATATGTTGTTTGGGGTTCTCATATTTTTCGATCCCGACAGATAAACTAATTTCATTTGCGGATAATATTTGGGTCGAATATTTGCTGAATATATCACTATTTTCAAATAGATTAATGATTTCGGGAAGTTCTGTGCTGCTCGTTGATTTACTTGTGAAAATAGAAGTTTGGTGGCGCAGTCGAGAACGAGTTGATCTATTTGTAACCGATTTCTCTAATTCTTGAGAGGCTGGTATTATAATAGATGGTTCTGAAGTATCGAGTTTTGGTAATTTGCTTGAATTATCATGTTCGTCTGATTTACGCTTTTTGAGAGTTTTAGATTGTTCCGTTGGCTCAGTAGCATCTGCAGGTTGATTCCAATTGATATTATCTACTCCCATTTCAATTTCTAGATATCTGAAATAATTTGAACTGTTCAGTTGTTTCAAAATATGTGTTTATGAACTAGATACCGTTAACCGTTCAAAATAAGTAAGGCTAACCATCAGGGATTTTCGCAAAAAATTGGAAATATTTTATTGTTGAAATTCCGGTTCAAATTGATTGTATTTATTGATTGTCCACTTAAACGAGAGACTCGGAACTTACGGGATTTTGCTTATGGAATACGTGATTATTAAAACTTAAAGCAAGGCGAACTTTAGTTTTCAAAATCATTTTTTGTTTATTTGTCAAAATCCTAAAATTCATCTTGTAATTCAATAAAATCAATATAATTTATTTCAAAAACATTTTTTATTCTTAACGAGGTTAGATTTTTTGTTTGTTTTTTTTATTTTTTGACAAACAGAAAAATAACAACAGCAACCAATACGGTTAACTTCATTGTATTTCTCATAAGTGAAAAGTTTGATAACATTTTCATAAGTTTTTCACCAACCTAGCGAGATAAATTTTTTTATTTCTCAAAATTTTTTTCATACTGTTCTTGTAAATCAAAAGTCATAAGTTTTCTATTGGACAATGCAGTGTTATTTTCTGTCATTTTCTTGCCGAAAAAACTACATTTGTTATCAATTTTTTGTTATTGTTTATTTGTCAGTTTGTTGTTTTTAGAATTTGAAACATATTTTTAGGTAAGGAATGGGCATATGCGGGTTAAAACCACATTTCAGATACACAAAACAATTTATCTAAAGATTTATGTAATTCCGTATAAACGTTCTTACACAATTCACGCGTATAACATTGAAAACTGCAAACAGAGGATAAGGTGATAGTTTTATCTTTTATCAAACGAATATTATCCCTCCCAACATTGCGTATCGAAACGTACAGTTTACGAAGACTTGCGCCTATACTAAAGTCTTCGGAAACGTAACGTTTATGTGCAACAGAAACGTAAAGTTTACGTAACCTTTGTCACAAGAGAAATGACACAAAAAATATATACAATTTCTCTTCATATTGGCGTAATGTAACTGAACGGTTCATGTGGAACGTTTTTGAATCACTTATACGTTACAAATTTGAACAGTTTTGATCTTACATTTACGTACCGCTAATGAATATCGTAAATAAACTGCTGCATTCCGATTTATTACTCTCTATTTAATATAAATTAAAACCCAAATTTAGTTCAATATATACATTTATTTAATTTAATAACATAGATAATTTTTAAATCTGTTTTGTTATAGATAACGTTTTAAATCTTCAGATAATCTAAAAATTTTTTTTATAGAAATTGCGTATAAATATTTTTTTAAAGTAAGTAACATTTAGTTTTTCACGCATACATTTTTCTATAAAATCTGGGAGTCGATATTGTTCAAAATCCGAGACACGAGACATGACGTTTTTGTATACGTATAAAGGAGTATAGTATACAATTTTATATTAGTGTGTGTTTTTTCTCTGATTATATTTGTTTGTTTTCTATGAATGGGAGGATCAAAAATTATGAATCGGTTCAGTTTTTTGGTGCTTACTAAGTGAATTTTCAATTAATGTTATTGAATACATATGGGGATTTATAGTCCGATATTTATTTAGAAAATTGAATTGTGATGGCTGTTGCAAATTAATACAACAATGTAATTCTTATAAATCGTTAATCAATTTAAAAAATAGGGATGGTCTTTTAACTCCTTCGCCGTCAGTATTAAAAATTTGTAAATATTCCGAAGCAGTATTAAAACGGGAATTGGCTATTGCGAACTACAAAAACAACGCAACTACAATCTAGTTCTAAATTGTTTAAAAAAATAAATTGTAACGTTCTTCACAACCTAATAAGTTTAAATATTTTCAATGATGAAGATCAATATAGTCATTCTCAAGAACACGTTAATTTGTTAACTCATTCGATCATAGAAAAATATTATGACATCCGGTTGAATTATTTTTGTAACAAAAGGTCAAATAAATTAACAAAAAGAAACAAGTTTGTTTCTTTATTACATTTTAAAGGAATGTGAAATAAATAAGCGTAGTGGTTTTATAATTATTATTTTTTATATATATAATATTATATTTAAATAAAAATAATTAATGTACTTTTATTAAAGAAATAAAAATGTAATTAAATATAAATATTTTTTTAATTTTAACTTCCTAACTTCATTGCATTCGGTCGAAAAATGTCTAAATACGGCCCTGTTGATTTATACGCTTTCTCTTTTACCCTCCGAATTTAGGACGCTTGACAGTAGCTACATTCATTCTATATACTCTATTTCTATGATCGTATCTACTATCTAAAGGGTGATTTTTTTGTGGTTAGGATTTTCATGCATTAGTATTTGACAGATCACGCGGGATTTCAGACAAGGTGTCAAAGAGAAAGATGCTCAGTATGCTTTGACATTTCATAATGAATAGACTTACTAACGAGCAACGCTTGCAAATAATTGAATTATATTACAAAAATCAGTGTTCGGTTCGAAAAGTGTTTCGCGATTTACGTCCGATTTATGGTCTACATAATCGACCAAGTGAGCAAACAATTAATGCGATTGTGACCAAGTTTCGCACTCAGTTTACTTTATTGGACATTAAACCAACCACACGAATGCGTACAGTGCGTACAGAAGAGAATATTGCGTCTGTTTCTGAGAGTGTTGCTGAAGACCGTGAAATGTCGATTCGTCGCCGTTCGCAGCAATTGGGTTTGTGTTATTCGACGACAAGGAAGATTTTACGCAAAGATCTTGGTGTAAAACCGTATAAAATTGTTAGTATAAATTGTTATATCTGTACATAGACGTCTACAAAAAAATAATTACATAAATATTTTATTTACTTTATTGTGTTCTATTATACTAGAAAATGGCTGATGAAATACCAATTGTTGAGTACGAAGTAATCAAAGATTTGCCCAATCATCCGGAAAAAATTCTAATCGATGTTAGGAATGCAGATGAAGTGGAAAAACATGGAAAAATCCCAGCCAGTATAAATATTCCATGTAAAGCGAATATTTTAAATAAGAAAATATTTTCGAAATTCATAAATTACCGATTTAATTTTAGGGCCAACGCTAGAGGAAACCCTTAATTTGGATGATGAAGAGTTTAAAAAAAAAGTTGGTCGTGATAAGCCGACTAAACAAACTGAATTAATATTTCACTGTATGGGGGGTGGTCGTGCCGGTAAAGCAACCAAATTGGGCTTACAGCTAGGTTATGAACAGTAAATTAAATCTAGCCTTTTTTTTTTATTGATTAACTTGTCACGAACATATTTTATTGTTTCCAGCTCGAAAAGTTACAAAGGCTCATTCACTGATTGGGCCACGCGAGAAGGAGTTTTAAAACCGAAAAATAATTAAAGAAATACATTAATACCTTAATTTCAATGATTGTTTTATTTTTTATAGCAGAACCTCTTCGAGCCCGCCCCAACTTGTACCTATTTTCACTTTTACTGGTAGCGGAACTTTCAACTTGACACAATTTTCCATACTATATTTTAAAATTTTAGCAACCTGTCGGGCCTGTTTACTTGGCACTTCATAGATCAATTCGTCGTGGAGATGATGTACTAAATTCACAGAGTTTGGATGATCGATCGATAGATCAATTTTTAATTCGGTTTTATATTTTTTTAGATTACGTTCCATACGCAGCATGGCCATTTTAGCGATGTCAGATGCGGAACCTTGTACTGTGGTGTTAACAGCTTGTCTCTCGGCTTGAGCCCTTATTGTTAAATCATCACTACTGATGGAAGGAAAGTATCTGCGTCTTCCTGTTAACGTTTCAATGAACCCCTTCTCTCGCGTTTTTACCACAATTTCATCCGTATATCGCCTTAGCCCTGGATAGGTATTATGAAATTTTTCAACAAACGTAATCACAGCACCTTCATCGATTTTAAGCACAACCGATAAGCTTTTATTTCCCATTCCGTAGATTAACGCGTAGCAAATTTGTTTTGTGTTATTTCGCATTTCTTCAGTAACCAAATCTTCTGGCACATGATTCCATTGCCCAGCCATTCTACAAAATACATCTTCATTAGAAGCCATAATTTTCAGCAGCCCCATATCACGTGAAAAATGTGTCAAGATTCGTAATTCCAACTGGCGAAAATCGGCCGAAATTAAAAAACGCTGCCCATGAGTCCGAAACACGCTACGACACGAAACTGGAATACTTTGCTTTTGCAACGATTTTGGCAATTCAATCGTAAAATCTTTGGCTATGGTTTGTAGACTTGGCTCGTGCATAGTTATTCGGCCGGTCGCCGTGTAGCACATGTTTTTTGTGTATATTCGATTGTTACGAATAGATGCCAAAATAGGCACAATAGTTTTTGTGATTGTTGCCCCAATTTTACGGTACTGTAACATCATATTTGATAAAGGCGTATTGATTTCCTCCAATTTTTCTTTGGTCACGGATATTTTTTCACCATGCTTTTTAACCAGGCCGAGCACTTTGGCTACATCACTTGATGAATTAATATTAAATTTCCGTCCGACCAATTTGTAAATTACAGTCTCAATTTTTTTCAAAATCTCATTTAAATTTTTTGCTAAATCCTTGGTCGCATCATGATCAACAGAAAAGCCACACAATTCCATTCGGGCCAGCGACATTTGAATCGGCATCTCGACCTCGACGAAGTGTTTCCAAATCAAATTTTTCTCATCAAATTCTATAAACTTTTGTCTCTGGTTTTGAATAATTTCATTACCGACAAGGGCTTCGATCACACTGCGTTGCCTTCCGCATATCGAGCTTTTATAATTCAATCCAATACTATGATTAAGAGAATTGCGACCACATAACGTTAAAAAGCTTAATGTGTCCGGTGCATGAAGTTCCATTAGCCGTTCTAATGATAACGTGTCATCACTAAAATCCATATCGGATTGAGATTTCATGAGCCAGTTACAAATTTTCGGGTCGTAGAATTTACATTGTATCTCGTTGATTAAAATCTCAGGGATCCCGTGTATAATCGCTTGAATTTGATCTTTTAATTCGTATACGATAACGATTAAATTTTCAATCGAAAGTAAATGCTTGAGGAACTTTATTTTATCCGCTAGATTGAATTTTGTCGTAGGATTTTGAAAATTTAGGAAAAAATTCTGTTTATTGCACTGAATTGCTATACCCGAAATGTATAATCCCTCCTGAAATTCACAACATTTTTTGATTTTTGCGTCTTGAATTCGGCCAGTAGGCACGATATTTTCTCTTATGATATGTTGTTTGGGGTTCTCATATTTTTCGATCCCGACAGATAAACTAATTTCATTTGCGGATAATATTTGGGTCGAATATTTGCTGAATATATCACTATTTTCAAATAGATTAATGATTTCGGGAAGTTCTGTGCTGCTCGTTGATTTACTTGTGAAAATAGAAGTTTGGTGGCGCAGTCGAGAACGAGTTGATCTATTTGTAACCGATTTCTCTAATTCTTGAGAGGCTGGTATTATAATAGATGGTTCTGAAGTATCGAGTTTTGGTAATTTGCTTGAATTATCATGTTCGTCTGATTTACGCTTTTTGAGAGTTTTAGATTGTTCCGTTGGCTCAGTAGCATCTGCAGGTTGATTCCAATTGATATTATCTACTCCCATTTCAATTTCTAGATATCTGAAATAATTTGAACTGTTCAGTTGTTTCAAAATATGTGTTTATGAACTAGATACTTACGATCTCGCATCAGAAATTAATAATTTCGCCGCATCGTGTACCGATAAATCTAAAAAATTAAATTATTTACAAATCAATTAGGCTGCTGCTATGTAAAAACTCACCTGTTTTTCCAGTTACGTAAACATTCCTTAGCTTATTTCGTTGCTGCAGATCAAAATCACATTCATTTTCACGACGCTTCTCCGTATCAAATCCCACCGCCTTATACAGAATATTCTCAATTGTAAGTGCATCCGAATTAGCCAATTCAATCAGGGATATTACACCATTATTGAAAAGCGATCGTGCACGCAAACTCGTTAAATTAGGAATCCTCATCAAATCAATTAATTCGTGATTAACACCAAAAAATAGTCGATTCTTGAATTGAGACACAATCACGCTTAACATTTGCCAGTTTAGTGAACCACAAAATGCTTGGACGATTCCAGCAAATGTTGATGCCATTTGTTGTAGACTTTGTAATAGGCCACGAGTACATTTATATTTCGACGAGACCGAGCTAATTGGAATCTCATTGATTAGTTCGTATAAGGCCAAGGCTATATAAAATCTTTTATGTATTTGAAATAATTTCGGATCAAGATTTGAGTTCCCCCGCATTGCCTTCACTAGAAACGATTCTTTTATCCCGATTAATTCACCGACCCGTTTCATCGAAGATGGTAATTTTTCCCATAAATCTAAATATAACATCCAATCAATGTCGTTTATTTGATATGCCACAGAGTAAGGAGTCACGATATAAACAGCATGAAGCTCGGTCTCGAGCACAAAATTTTGCCTCGACTTTTGCAGCTCCGAAAATAATATAATACCGTCCCCAGGCGGGATAGAAGACGCAAGGCAAGCGTTCCCCAGCATTGTAGGGACGTATATCTCTTCATTGGTATCCTCATCAAGTTGTGATCTGATAAATTCATACTCGATTAAAAATTTGATACATTTTAGTATTGGGTCATCCTCTCGCTCGAAATATGATTCGTTTTCGGTCCATAGTAGAGTACATCGGACAAACAACTCCAAATCAGGCATCGTTTTTGCCATACCCGAGGCAATAATTTCAAGCAACGCGCGTTTTATATGCCCTTCGTTGACATTCAAACAGGATGAAATTGGGGTAAGTTTCGATAAAACCAGCTCCTTCCCAACTTTTGAATTCGAATCAGAACATATCAATATCGATTCACCAATTGTGTCTTGGCCTTTCCGACCGGCACGACCTATCATTTGTTTGTAAGTTAACGGGCTCATCATATTTCGGCAGAATAATGGTGTGCGTATGATAACACGTCTAGCTGGTAAATTAACACCCGAACTTAAAGTACTTGTAGCAACAATCACTTTGATGGTTCCTCTTTTGAAATAGTTTTCGATTAAATCACGCTCATCAGTGGTCAAACCAGCGTGATGAAACGCACAACCATACGATAGACATTTTTCTAGTGACGGATCAAGGCCGGCATGTGAATTTCGAAATTGTTGCTTCATCTCTTCGATATCGGACATGTTTAGGTGTTCTCGAATCGCTTTCATTTTATCCGTTTTTCCAAGTTTTCCAAATTTATAGACAAACTCTGCTATATTTATACATAGATTTTCACACCAATCTTTTGATGGGCAGAAAACAATTGCTGAACATCCGTCTGAAACTGTTTCGATGCACAGCTGCGCCACATTGTCTTGATCGATTAGTTTACTAGTGGTTATGCCATCGAATAAATTTTGATCAATTTTACGAATAAGGTCACCGTTATTGTCGTAGATCGCAGGACCAATTTTAATCATTTCGATTAAATTTACTGGTCTATACGTGGTAAAATACATTTCCGCATTCAACCATTTTTGGAGTAGCTCGGTGTTGGGCAAAGTTGCTGACATCGTAACGATCTGGATTTGAAGATTATTTTTTCGACATGCGTATAAAATTTTAGATAAAAGCAACTCGAGTATATAGCCACGAGATGGATCGGATATCAAATGAACCTCATCTAACACGATGATGCCAATGTCATGAAGCCTGTTTGTCTCAAGTAAACGATTTACGATAGAGTTTGCCTTTTCGATTGTGCAAATTGCGATTTGGATTTTATCGAAACCACAAGGTGGGTGATATCCGCCATAGAATCCTTCCACTCGTATACTTGACGAGGTTAGTAGGTCTTGAAGATAGTAGACCTTTTCTCGAACAACCGAAATAAATGGTAGTAACATAATCGCTTGTTTACGTCGTTCCAGAACACATTTAACCATCAGCAGTTCGCTGACCAAAGTTTTACCCGCCGACGTTGGTGCACTGTACACTAAATTACTAAGTTCGAACAGAACTTTAGGATTGCGTAGGCATTCTGTTTGCCAATTGAACATTTCTTTAATGCCTTTATTACTATATTCCGCCAGAACAGTATTGGGAAGACCCCAATTACTTAAAAAATTCGAATTTACATCAATATTTTTAGAAACATTGACTATTTCTTGTTTTGATAATGCTTTTTCGGGTTTCGAAATTATTTTTGAACCCGTTGCCGAGATACAAAATGTATTATTTTGAAATTTACTTACATTTGGGAGCGAATCATTCAGCAACGATAAATTTCGAAATGACGTGTCGAGCGATTCGTTGTGGAAGAATTTTTGTATATCTGCTTTACATTTTCTGAGATGTTTTAGATCCTCGTGATGTTGTGCCTCTACAAATGTGACATTTTCTACGTCCAACTTAGAATTTTCAACTTCATCCTCGATTATTATTGGAGCAGGCATTTCGGGTGTAACAATATTTTTAAAATGCATCGATCGTTCCCAATTTATATTGCTAGTTTCTTCTTCGGGTTCGTGTGCTGGACTATCTACATCATTGAACATATCAAACTCGTTAGCACTAGCATCCATTCGTAGATTATTGACGGTGTGTTCAAATAATTTTTCCATTTCCGTTATATTTATTTGTTGTTGAGATGGAGCTTTCGAATCAGGAGATTGTGAGGTAATGTCGATTGCTCCCACAGCAATATCGAATCCCGATTCAAATAAAGCAGAATACCGTGTATCTGATTTTGTTGGCTGTGGTTCGTTAGGTTCCAAACATTGAGAGACAATATTGAAAAAATCCGAATTATCATCATCCAAAAGCATTGCCGGTTTCGTTGGGACCTTTGACAAAGCTTCACTACTGCTAGTAGTCAAAGTACTGTTTACGGATTGATTTCTTCGCAAGCGGTGCTGAGTCGATCTGTTCGACGCAGATTTTAATCTTTCACGCATAGTACCTTGTGTGGACATTTTATTAGTTGGGGACTCATCGATCACTTCCTCCTCATGCCTGTCGTTTTCTTTTTCGTATTCAATTGACTTTTTCTTTTGGCTTCGGGTTACAAGTGGCCTCTGTTGTTTTTCTATATTTGCTAAATTATTTAACGTTTCATCGCCAACATTAAATGATTGTGAAAACATTATTTACACCGATATTTTTCTAAAATTTTATTTCCGGTTCTCTCTTCGCTATTTTGGAAGGCACACAATTCATTAATTCAACCGACTGTCAGATTTAAATTGATCGACAAATATGGCCGAAATAATAAAAATTCACAATTCCAAATTTGCAAAACTTATCGAGTCGATATTACTATCGTGATAGTAACCAAAAAATTATGTTATGATTATAATTATTATTGATTGAATTATGCCGAATCACGGAATTAAATCTGTTTTGCCATAATTAAACAGGCCAAAATGGTAACCGAAATAACGATTTCTATTATGTTATCACTGCCAGTATATAGCGACAATAATGTTATGTTAGTTGATTGAGAACCATCCTTATGTCATGATATTCAACATACCTTGCATTGTAAACCTTTGAATACTACATATTTTGACAACCAAAATACAAAAAGGGAGTGATTGTCAAAAAAATTCGATAAGAAATTAAAAATCGTAAATTAATGGCTATATTCGAGGTAAGTGAAATAAATTAACGTACATATACAAACATGATCTAAATAAATACTTTTATATATATATGTAGTGGCGTAAATTTAATTTTTTCGACCTAAAAAAAGATCCGGACAATGGAAAAGTTGCTGAAGCAATTGGTGATGCTGCGATAACATCGGCAACAAATGGCAATAATCAGGTCATATTATGCGATTCTAAAGGTTTTATTCACGTTTTTAGTAAATCCTGGGACGTGATATCGTTTAGTGGACATGATGATTTTGCCATAATTCTGTGCGAGATCGTGCTGCAACACAACTTATTAGTCACAATCGGGGTAGGAGTTTAAGATAAGAGCTTATCTCTTTGGACGTATATTACAACAAAATACTGTTTTACCTTTTTGCAGGTCGAGGATACTGACAGCACACCGTCCTATAAGGTATGGAATTTATCGAAAATAACATCAGCTGGTGCTCCGTGCCTAAGAACGGTGAAGACGGCTTTGCAAAAACCCACCGCCTTAGGAGTTTCCGATAATGGGCAATACATGGCTATAGGATTCGACCGTGGTAGCATTTCGCTTTATCGAGGAGACATTGGCCGTGATCGCTCGAAAACATTAAAATCTTTATCAGCTGGCACTACAACAATCACTGGAATCGCATTTAATAGTTCTGGTAAAATATTTCAAATGTTTGTGTGCTGTGATTCTGGAATCCTAGTGTACCAAATTCAAAGTCGTGATCGGGAAAATAAAATTATATTAGACATAATGTGTGCTCCAACCCGATGTTGTGCCATCCAAAGGGCACAAGCATCCGTTATTGAATCTAGTTTTATGGTTGGCCGAGATGATGCCGTCTATTGTTACACATCGGACGGGAAGGGCCCATGTTATGCATTAGAAGGTGAAAAATATCTTATTCAGTGGTTTCGATCTCATTTAATCTCCGTATCTAAACCGTCAAAGAACACAATGTATTCGCAGAAAGATTCGATATTGACCGTGATCGATGTACAAAATAAATTTATTGTATTTTCAACACCAATTCATCAAGTAGCATCGATAATTATAGAATTCGGAACTTGCTATATAGTAACCAAGAATAAAGAGATATATCATTTGGATGAAAAGGATTTGCAAAGTAAATTGAGTTTACTGTTTAAAAAAAATTTGTATGACATTGCGGTCCGAATTGCTAAGAATAATCAATATGATGAGGAAGGGTTGGCCGATATATTTCGCCAATACGGAGATCATTTATATAATAAAGGTGATTTTACGGGGGCCGTTGAACAGTATTCTAAGACCATTGGTTATTTAGAACCATCGTACGTGATTCGTAGGTTTTTGGATTCACGACATATTTTATGCCTAACTGAATATCTACAAGCCGTACACAAAAAGCGGCACGCGACTGCAGATCACACCACCTTGCTACTAAATTGTTTTACGCGACTAGATCAAACCGATCAATTAAAACAATTCTTGAAGAATGACGAAAACCCCGATATAATATTCGACCTGGATGTCGCGATATCGGTATGCCGAAACGCCTCAGTCGATGATGCTTTAGCACTGGCCAAACGGAACAATAAACACGATTTCGTGCTTTCAATCCTAATTGAAGACATGAAAAATTATAATGAGGCTCTTGAATATCTATCAAACCTCTCGTATTACAGTTCTGAACAGCTAATGAAAAAATACGGTTTCATCCTCATGGAAAATTCTCCGAACACGACCACGGAAATCCTCAAAAAAATGTTCACCATCGATAAAATTACAATAAATAGCAACAACAATAGTGATCCTTTTAGCGATACTCAGCATAATATATTCGATGATATGACCGATCTCAAGACATCCGGAAATCCGGAAGATTTTTTCCACCTTTTTATCAACTACCCGATCGAATTAATCAATTTTCTGGAGTATATGATCGAAAACCATTTAAATAAACTAAATAAAATCGTTTACAATACTCTAATCGAATTGTATTTAAAAAATTTGGTCACCAACGAAAAATACTACGAGGATAAAACGTTAAAAATTCTAAAAAATTACGAGGAACATTACGATAAAAATCATGTCTTAATACTTTGCCGAAATTATGAATTTTGGCCCGGAATCATGTTACTATATGAGGAACAAAAATTGTACCATTTAATCCTTAGATTTCATTTAAAAAATCGGGATTATACTAACTTATTAGCTACGTGTAAAAGACTCGGATCAAATCAACCGTCATTGTGGCTGCAAGCATTAACCGGACTTAGGAATGATAAAAATGCACCCTCGAATTTATTATCGCAAATCTTGAATGTTATATCATCTGAGAAATTGCAGTCACCTTTGCAGGTGTTAAATTGTTTGGCCGTGGAAAATGGTCCTAATCTATCGTCCGTCCGAGATTACTTCATGCAGGTATTCCAGAAAGAAAAAGAATCGACGAAACATGAAGAAGAACTGGTGGAGAAGTATCGCAAAGAGTCATATACGTTAAAGGAGCATATTAGAAATCTACGAGAAAACACGATTGAATTTCGAGGTACTGTTTGCAACACGTGTCAACAACAGCTTAATCAGCCCTCATTATATTTCCTGTGCCAGCATTCATTCCATCAGGATTGTGTGCGCGGATATTCCGAAAGTGATCGCGACTGTCCCATGTGTCACACGAAGAATACTCAACTCCTTGATGTGCTTCGCGCTCAAAGTGAGTCACGCGGACAGCACGAAGTATTCCATAATTTACTCGATCGATCGGCTGAACCCTTTAGTGTGGTTGCTGAATATTTCGGCCGTGATTTATTTAATAAAATTGTAATATTCAAAGAAGATGAACAAACTTACGAACAAAATCAAATTGAGGCGCCAAACGAAATGAATATGAGAAAACCCAGTGAACCAGCAATCGATTATGGACCAGGTGCCGAAGCTAAAACGCGCGTAAATGAAATCAAATCTAAAGTAATACCGAATCAAATACCCGAAGGACGTATGCGCCAACAGGAACGTAATTTTAAACCAGCCAATTATGCCTCGAGCTTAGAAGCAAATATGAGCCATGATATAAATTCAAGCGTGTCACGATCCCAGAAACGAAATGCTATACTATTAAAAACTCCATCCACAAATCCATTTGAAGTGGAAGAAACCCATCGTACATCAAAAAATCCATTCGAAGATGATGATGACAATGACGAAGTTGATTCGGCAAACCCGTTTGGCGATGATTCCGGCGATCCACCTAAAATAAATCGGAAATTTAACGACTACGACAAAAATTTAAATCCGTTCGGCTGAGTACCACTCGTTGTGTGTATTTTTATCTAATCTTCATATTTTTTTATTATTTATATCTGTTAGACTGAGTATTTCATTTATAATCACATTTGAGTGCATGCATTCCAAATTTAAACAATCCTCCCTCTAAAACCATCAGTCGAATTCCAGAAGGTGAAATTTTCATTATTGCGATGTGTGATCAATAAAGCATTATTTGGTAATTCTTATCTCATAATTCGCTGACAGTTTACATTCTGGAATTTAATGCCAGGTTTATGCTCCTCTCTGTCTAAGATTATTGTGTGTATATTATAGAAAGCAAAAAATTATTTATATATAATTTTGAGACATAAATCGAGCTAGAACATATTAAAAAATAATATAAAATTAATTTATAATGAATGTTTTGTGGTTTTTTTGTGTTTTATGGAGATGAGATAGATTGACTTCCTTAGTCCAAAGATTTTATTCGTAATTATATCGATCGATGCAAATTAAACAATTTATTTGATACATAGAAAATAATAGAATCTTTAATAATTTCTTTTTAAACAATTACAAAGTAATTAACAAAAACATAATCGATAATAAAAATTAGCAAAATATTTAATTAAAAGACGGCGACATTTTATAGGAATGAATAAACATTTATTTTGGTAATCCTTCCTTCTCGGCCCATTCTAACCAGGATCCTTTATAATTCTTAGCTCTAAAATAACATAAATTAATAATTAAGTTGGAAAGAAATATGAATCGGTTTAGGGTGAGGGATGTTAGTAAATATTCTGTGATAACCAATAATAATATATGCTTAAAGATTAAAACTGAAAACCGTGATAATAATTAATGTTTTGATTTGAAGAGTGTTAAATGTTTGTGTAGCAAAGTTTTACCTTACAATGTCCTCCCAAAAACATTTACTAGCTTAATAAAATTATTTACAATCTAATCATAAAATTAAACAAAATAATTTTTATGTTTTTCGTGTATTAAAAGAGTTAGTAGTAGTAGTAGTGGAGCATGGAGCAAGCCAAAGTGGAGTCAATTTGAAAATCAAACTAAATATTAACAAAATCTCACTTCTTAAATCCAACTCGGGTTGCAAAGTCAGTTGCTTTTCCAGCTCGTCCACCTAATTTACAATGGAATATGATTTCAGTCACTGGTGTCGGTTTATCGCGACCATATTTTGCCTTAAACTCATTCGGATCGAGTTGTAATTGCTTTTCCAATTCCCCAACTGTAAAATAATAATAAAAATGGAAAACACAGAAATAATGGATAAATGAAAATGAAAATTTGGCCATCCCACAAAAATTATCACTGCTTTTTTAATAGTAAAGTAAATGTAAACTAATAAACACTAATAAACAATAAAATACAGACAAAAGAACCAATCTGTTATGAGAAGAAATGAGCCAATGACCACATTTTATATCCAAATAAAACCTTAATCAAAGCTTACTTCGTGTAACCTAATTCAGAGACAACGATAAAGGCTTGGTCACTGCGGCGTCCACTACGGCATGATACTATGATTTGATCGTCCTTTTGCGGTTTAGTGTGTCCATATAATTTTTCAAATTGTTGCGGCGTTGTTTCATCGGATAAAGCTGCTCTTACCTGACTCACTTTATATATATATATATATATATATAATAGAATACACTAAAATTCTTAAGCCTAACACACTGAAGACAAAACAACAAAAGACAACTTACGTGGAATATTAATACTTGTTGGAATTTGGCCAGTCTCTTGAATTTCATTTGGTTCGCGTACATCGATTAACAATTTTTCGGGATGATTTGGCAAATCTTTAATTTCTTCATACGTTGCGAGTGCCATGTTAACAGTACAATATCCACGAGCCACGAGTAATGAGCAACCTAGAAGAAAAAGAAAAGAAAACTTGAATGAATTCATCATGGATCTTTGTTTAAGATAAACGCAATTTTTTGAAATGAGTAAACCTTCTGTAACGAGCTAAATTGTACAACTGATGCTACAAAGTCGAAATAACTTTTGAGAAATGAAAATTAATTAATATTCGTTACAATCTCATCAGTGTGTTATAAAATCAAACTGCGTGTCATGGAATCAACTATCTTTACATTACATAAAAAGAGAGATAGTTACACAGATGATAAGACGACGAACTAAACTTATCTTCCAGATTTATTAATTATGAAATACCTCCCACATTATTATGTTGCGCAATAATTTGGAAAACACTAAATATGATTGTACATAAGGAAATGGTGACCTTGATTGGAAGATCAAATATAAAAAACTAGTTTTTACCTCAATAAATGTTTACCTAAAAATAAAAACTCAAGTCATACTTTACAACAAACAACAATAGAAATGATTCTTAAAGCGGGACAAAATACATATGCTAATTAAATGAACTTGTTTTCAAACCACAATGTTAATTATGCATAAGATTACAAAATTACCAGTTAGGTGAGAATAGCGGCATTCATTAATTCTACCTGAATACGTTTGATGTTGCTTAATCTAAATAGACCGAACTATCTAAATAAAGTTATTGTCCGTCCAACTTATTCAAGCTCCGGAGCATTATCAAAAAAAAAGCTTAATTGTAAATAATATTTTACCTGATGGATTTCGTAGCATTTAATTTTTGGTTGGTTGTGATACGAAGTATCCTATAACGGGGTTGGACTTCCTTGTCAAAATGGGATTATGTACTTTATACTTTATCATTTAAATTTTCACGTTAAATTTTTCCTAGGGGTTTGTACAAGTTCCTTGGGAAATTAGTGCAAATTGTACATCTCACGCACATAGCAAATGATGATTTCTGGAAAATTACTGTCACTAGATGGCAAATTACGAAATATAAAGTGTGTCCAAGATAAGTGGTTATTAATTTATTAGAATATGCAAGATTTAGATCAGCAATAATGAAAAGCAATAAATGTATTAATTAATTTTATACATAAAAACAATATAAGTAAAGATTAGTAAGCAAATTATACGAAATTATGGTACAATTTATTAAAGTAGCGAAACCAGTACATACATTTAGGGGGATTTAAATATCGAAAAAACGAATTTGTTTTTTCTCAGTACCGTACAATCTTAAGAGTGTGTGGTATAAACAAATCCTTTTTAAGTATATTTAACTACCCCTGAAGTTATGTACTCTGGTTTGTTTCTTTAATAAAGTTGAGTACCATAATTTCGTATAATTTAATTACTAATCTTCACTTATATTGTTTATATGTGTAAAATTAATTAATAAATTTATTGTTTTTCATTATTGTTGATCTAAATATTGCAGTTTATAATAAATTAATAACCATTTATCTTAGACACACTTTTTATTTCGTAATTTGCCATCTAGTACAGTAAATTTTCCAAAAATAATCGGCATTGCGGCGTAAAAATAAATAAACTTATCATTTGACGTAATTTTTCGATCGATAAAAAATCGAAATTTTTAGGCTAAATTTTACATTTTCTACGTCATTTCAAGACTAATCTTGATAAACACGTATTAATCCCTCGATTTTATGTTTTTTAACACCTTGATGCAAAAATTTCTCGCTGTTTAGAGGGAAAATATTGAAAAAATTGATTTGTGCATTTCAAAAAAACGATAAACTTTGAAACCTTGACAATCTAAACATTTATATAATAAATATTTATATAATCTTGTATTAATCCCTCAATTATACATCTAAGTTCACGCTAAAGAAAGAATTAGGCCAATTGGTAATATTTTATGGTCAAAAATTGATTTTTTACTAAACATCCTTTTTGACAATTTGAGTACCATACAGTCTTAAGGCTGTATGGCACTGAGAAAACAAACTTCTTCTTTAGCATAGATATTTACATGCCCCTAAAATGTATGCAATTGGTTTGTTTCTTTAATAAATTTGAGTACCATAATTTCGCATAATTTCCTTACTAAACTTTACTATATTTGACTTTACTTATATTGTTTATATATGTACAATTAATTAATAAATTTAATATTTTTCATTATTGCTGATCTAAACTTTGCATATTATAATAAATTAATAATCTCGCATTTTTTATTACGTGATTTGCCATTTAGAGTATTTTAGTAAAAATTACCAAAAATATTCATAATTTGTGCTATAATGGTTGAAATCCATTTTTCGCCTTACTGTTAACTTTTGTCACTTATAAAATTGAATTAAATTGTTTTAATAAAAAGGAACTGAAGAAGAAATTTATTTTCGAAATCGATCTTCCTAATAACACATAAATATTGTCACTCGAAAGAAACATTTTACAAGTGTTTTATTAAAACAATTTAATTCAAAATAATTCGTCATTGCGGCGTAATAATCAATAAACTTTGCGTTTGTTGTAATTTTTCGATCGATAAAAATCGAAATTTTTAATATTTTTAAACTAAATTTTACATTTTCTACGTCATTTCCAGACTAATCTTGATAATTATGTATTAATATTTAATACCTCAAGGAATCTAAAGAAATAATTAGGTCAATTGGTAATATTTTATGGCCAAAAATTGATTTTTCGTGAACATCGTTTTTGACAAGTTTAGTACCATACAGCCTTAAGTAACAAAAACTAAATAGTGATGCTTAAAACTCGGGCATAATTATAAAATTGCATAATCGTCGTAACCCTTAACAACGGGAAAATTGTGTTCAATATATTCATTAGACATAAATTTACGTCGCAATCATAGTGATGTGATTTATGTTGCAGGTATCGGGGCTGTTCCGTGTTCATACGTTCGGTAGATCTATATGAAAACAAAGTAAAAAATTATGAAGTTCGTGCTAGTTTTAATTTGCACGAGTATCACTTGATAATAATTTCGAACCGCAAGATCGCGTTTACTTTTCTAATTAAAATCACCGCGAGAAGTTCAATATTTTTCATTTTTTAAATTTTCAAAACAAAAATTGTATTAGGTAGATAAAGAATAATATTTGACTCGTACATAATGGCTATATAATTACACTCAGATGAATGTAAAGAGTGAATTAGCAGAGGGGTCCATAAGGTCAATCGCAATCGACTGGTCGATTTTTTAAGTTTCGAGTAATTTAATTGACTTATTTTGACCATTCAAAAACGAGAATAAAATGATCAGCATACGTGAGTGCACCTTTATAATACTTTCAAAATCAAAAATTAGATCGCGAAAAAATATTGTTTGGATAGATCTGTCAAAAAAATTAATGAACCCGCCTGCTGTACCTATAGTTCAATACACCATCGCGGTGGGTTTTTATTTAAACGCCGGGGGTGTAAAGGTGAGCCGGGAAAACTAATCATAAATAATCATAAATAATATTATCCTGAATTAGGAAGGATATAAAGCAAAATATCATCGCAAATAAATTTAGGTAAATTAATATAACATCTCAGTGTCTTGTTGTGGTCTCAGGTCTCACTAAATAATGAACACTTCACACAATTCACCCGCTGAATAAAAAAATAGATAATTTCACTGTTTTGTTAGACTATAAAAGTCCTTGAAAACTTTTAATTAGATATTTTATTTTATGCTTTGAAAATAATAATATTTATTTGAACACAAAGTATTTATCAAAGTATTAAATATTTTAAAACTAGAGCCAAAGGGAAATCAAATTTTCAAAAACTAGTATTTGTACTATATGAACTTTATATTTAATTTGATTACAAATTGTTTATAATATTAAATATTAATAAATTAATATGAAAATGTCGAAATAATAAAAAATGTTAAACTTTTTCTCGTATAAACCAATACCACCTATGGGTCGCACAGGAAGTGCTAACTAACGTGGAATAGGCGGCGTTTAAAATTCAAATAATTTGTTCGATAAATTGATTGTAGAGTGGATACAGTGGCCATTTTATCGTTAATATTTCCACGAATCACATTCGTCAGATCACGGACAGTCGTACTAATACTGCAGTGCAGGATACCCTGAATCGCGATTGCGAAGGATGAAACTAAGCTCGGCTCTCCACAAATTTAATAAGGAGATCCCTTATTACACGCCACATACCTTGGGTAGGATCGTCAAAATATTATTTAGTCATAAGTCAGAAGGACTCTGGAGCTCCCCACTTTGAGGCTCAAAAGTTTTCTTCAGCTAGAACAGGTGTAAGATACGAATAGGACGCTATTCATAATATGAGAGGGTGATCATAGAGGTAAGACCACCTTAACGAAACTTACTAACCTTGTGAAAATATTGTCCAGCACCACCGCATTGGAACTTATTAAACACAAGGCGAGAAATAGCCTATCCTCGCTTAGATTTCTAAACGAAGAGTTGCTGCCATTACCCAGGTCCTTTGCCTTCCACAAATGACTGTTTAGAACGCTGATTAAAAATAAGACCGCCAAAGTCCTCTTGGCCTTAATGAGAATGGTAAAATTGTCAGGGGAGGTGCAGCAAAAGCACCCCAGAGGATTCATTTTTGTGAAAAGCTCGGGATACAAATCACGAAGCAATCATTGATAATTTCTTGGTTATCCCACAAAGTATAGTTGATTATTGTACACTTAGTTTAATTTGGCACATGAAGATTAAATACAGAGGGCAGAAAAAAGATTCAGGATGATCACATATGGACTGGTTTAAAATAAGTTAGAGAAAACATAAACGCGTGCCTGTTAGATATAGCCAATGCTGGAAACAGCTTAGAGAACTATTAAATTAAAACGAGTCGGCTCATCGCTGAATGTAATTTCACACTCAAGGTTCATAAAAAACCAGTGGCACTACGAGCCATAGACGAGACAAGTAGATGGAGATTAAGAGTTTAAATGACTACCCGCGGCCTTAGAGATCAACTCTTTACATTGACTAAAATAAGGTCGAAGAACAAAATGCCAATTATTTTTTTCAAAAAAATTCTTTCTAGGTAAAATGTTGACTGGATTTAGAAAACATTGAATTCAAAATATCAACACGAATACTAGCCGTCTTACTTTACATTTCAATCCTTCAAGACTGGAATGAATTTATGTGTCCAAAGTAAAATCCAAGAATAATAATTTTTTTACTTAAATACTTATATATTTAATCTGGAGATGCACATTTGAACTACACGAAAAATAGAATTATTCCTACACATACTTTTAGGTGGATTGAAATTTTTTATTCCGAATTGAAGTTATAGGGAATTGTTGTTGTACAATTACCAAAGTAAGACGGCCACTAATTCACTTTTAGCATAAGAGTAAATAACGTTATAAACAGTAACGAAACAGAGGAAAAATTTTCATCAAAAAATGCGTGGCTTATGCAATATAAAATTATACAATACACTTAAACAAGATTTTTTTATTTTATTTGTATCGAATATTATCATACTCGTGATTATTGATAGAAAACGATAACAATTACAGTAAAAAACGAAGTGGAAGTGTTTTGTTTAATCCATTTAAGTTGCATTACCCATGCATTTTTTGATGAAAATGTTACCTTTGTTTCGTTGCTCGTTATAACATTAGATACTCTTTGCTTTTATTTAAATAGTTTTGACTTTTGGAAAATGGTGTCGAAGGCTAAAAGTACTCTTAGGAAAACTGGCAACATTTATTTTAATATCGACAATTTCTCCAAGTCGTTATTTTCGAAGTGACATTTTGTTAAGCAACATATCGGTTAAGACATTTTTTGAGTCGATGTTTTGATAGTCGATGTTTTGGTAGTCGACATTTTAAAATTCAATATTACATACTCAACCCATGGCCCTATTCTGTTTTATTGGCGAATGGGTAAAATATTTTACTGTAATTACAAATTGCATTAATTCCCAGCTTCTGGCGCTCGTTGTTGTTGTATATTTCTATCGAGCTTGCACAACTTCTCCAAATTGGAGAGCTAATAATACAATATTAAAAGAAAATTTCGAGAAAAGGAAAAAACTAAGCACGAATCTTCCATAATATTAAAAAACTAGAAAAAATATTTTTGAACTAGCTCGACCTACCTCTTTTTGAACTCGCCGATTATTAAAATAAATTATTATCTATATTACGATTAATTATTTCTATAACATTTTTCTGTATTTACCGGAGAATGAAAGAATACGCTATTTCAGCGAGATATTAATTCATCTGTAATTAAATACATCGTTTCATAAGTAATTAATTTAGTTTATTGAAAACTACGCGTAGTTTAACTATTTTAGATCGAAATGAACTTCTGAGAAAATATTTACAAACAAAAATTCACATGGCAACATCATGTTTGTTGATCAGTGAGATGGAACTTCCTGGTAACTTATTTTGGCTGGGCATCAATCCATAAATCTGAAAAGGTTCTACAAATCGCATCGTCTGAAAGCCATGTTACGTTAACATTTATTTGATTTTATTGGCCATGTTTTTTATTGTTATTGGCGAGAACAGAAAAATAAATACAATTTGTATTGTTTTCATTTGCACTCAGATAATTTTCAGAAAAGATAACGGATTAATTATCTAACGATCGTATAGCATATCTAACTTAAGAACTTTCATCAACTAAATTCAATAAAGGTCAAACGATTCATAAAATAAATGTTACTGAAATTAGCACATTCTAATGCAAATTTTTTACTCGTATGTTGATATTCAATTATTTACTTGCATTAAATTGACCAAAATTTCTTTAATAAATATTATTTAGAACCATTACATTGAAATATGATAGATACACAATTGAATTAACACCCTCAGGATAGGCGATTAATTATTTATGAAAAAAGCCGTGTAGACAAACACTTGGTGATGAAATACATTCTTGGATTGCTTGAGAAAATGCGCGCCTGTAAAATGCAACGCTAAGTAGTAGAAACAATTTTGGAATTAATTATTGGAAATGGGACATATTTGTCCTACATATTTTTACTCATTTGTGCCAATTATACCTACTTTAAAAATCGTTTACTGTGTTTCCTGGAATAATACTTAATAGTTAGGTCTGTAAGTTACTTTGTATGTTTATTGGTATTAAAATTCATTGTTAGAAAATCGCGAGAACGCGTGAATATATACATCTAAACAGACTAAATTGGTCTAACATACCGGATCGTCTGTAGGTCGTTTTGTTGGCGTCGAAAAGAACACAAATAATTTAACTGATTTCATGGATATTGAAGTATTAAACAAACATATCCAGTATGCTTCCAATAATAGTCCTTCTCCAGGCAACGGCAACCCAAACATAAAAATTGAAATCAATAATACGAAGGATCTAATAAAAGAATAAAAATTCGCTTTTGACAAGCAAATTTATACTTTTTTCAAACAAATAAAAGTTGTTCAAGCCGGTTCACACTTTGCATTTTTCAACAAAACTCAAGCAGCACTTGTCCCTCCATGCAAAACACAAGTACGGCACGTTTCTATGTCTGTATGTGTAAAATTATTTTAATTTTAAATCGGCAATAATGGATGTCACCTAAAATAAAATCAGTAAAAACTTTGAGTGAAAGTTAAAAGACGTTTAGAGTAAATGCGCCATGATTTGTAACTGTTTCCAAATGGTTTCTAATTGTTTTTCCGTTGAGGACAAACCCGCCAAGATAACAGACAGCACAAATGTGGGCCTCGTTTAGGAAAAAATTGACGAAGATCCAATAATGACCTCGGAAATGATAGTTGATAAACTCGGCTTGTTCTGAGGAATGATGAGCGACCATCTGCACTACAGAAGACATATGATCGATGAAATTTGACCACCAGCACCTTATTCTCCGTATAAAATCCTGTGACTGTTCCAAAATATTAAAAAATATGAAAGACTGTGTGTTCGGTTGAAATGGGGAGTTTATAAAAGCAATGAATATAATGAACCGTCTAAAAACACGATTTTGAGGAAAGTTTTGAAGTGGATTAAATAAATTTGATTTAGAAAAATAAATTGTTCTAGTCAACTTTCATTAAAAATTATTCTTGACAAACATGTAGGTAACTAAGTGGTATAAGCGCACCCCGACCAAATAAGTATACGTAATCTATCTCATCAAACTCAAATGTAAAAATTTGCAGTTTTATTTGCATGCATCTCATTAAACCGACTAAAATTTCTTGAATAAACATAATACAATTATTCCTATTACAGTCAAATATGATACATAATTGAATTAACACCCTCAGAGTGTAGAGATAATCAATTATTTATGACCATAGTCGTGTTTTTCATCAACACCTGATGAAATTTGATATAGGATTGCAAGAGAAAAGCCTCATCTGTTACATAAAAGAACGATGAATAACATAAAAATTGGTACAAATAAGCCTATACATTTTTCAACCGGCATAAATGATAATAAATGTTACGTTGTCAATTGCAATTAGCCGAGTTTTGGGCGGAGGTAGGAATGTAATGTAATTCTCAGTGGTCCCGTAACAAAATCAAATAAAGCAACTTGTTGTTTCAAATAAAACAACTGTCAGAATTTTCACAGAAAATGTGTACTTGCAAAATATTTCCACACAATTATTGGAAACAACATATGACAACAAAAATATAATTTTTAATTTTTAAACGTTACAAATATCTATTTTCTATTATAAAATCAGCAAATAATCTAGAAAAAAATTAATTCTTTTTGGCCCTTGTTGTCGTTGCGATGTGTTCAATACTCGTTGATTGAGATATTGATTTCAGAAAAAAGTAAGTGAATTTGAGATAAGGGTTTGTTTACTACCCAAGCACTTAGAGCAATGCACGACCACTCAACGTCAATATTTTTGATTAATTAAAATGTCAATTGTAATCATATGATAACAGTACTATTGGGGATACCAACAAAATTGAATAAAAGGACTTCCGATAGCTAAACCTACGTAAACACTTATACAGGGACATACTACGGTATTTTCGATAGCGTTTGCTTTCGACAATATCGAACGTTTCGATACTATCGAAAATAGCTATTATGAAATTTTCGATTGTTTCGAAAATATAAAAATCTCAATAATATTGTATTTTATAGAAATTTTTTTATTAAATTTAAATTTTAATAATTGAAATTATTTAATCCAAAATTTACTATTTATAAATATTTAATAATATAATATAATTATAAATATTTTATGTATTCATAAAGATATGCGACACCTTAAAAGGTGTCGGAAATTTTTCAAACGCTGTTGAAAATTTCATAATAGTGCATTTTCGATAGTATCGAATAAAAAACGCTATCGAAAGTACCATAACAGGCCCCCAGGGCCTCAATACATGAAAAATAACGATAACTTCTCCATCAATTCAATTATGTATCTTTAAATATGTAGTTATTTGGCTTTAAAATATTTAACTCGCCCAAAGTTCACTGACCCTATTCTCAATTGAATAAAACCGGTTACCCATTTCTGTTGGAATCCCATTTCTGATTGGATTGGTGGATAAATTAAAAATTTTCTTACGAAACTGTATACAATCCAATTAGATTCGCCGGACAAATGAAAATGAAAACAACAACATGCGCAATAATAACTAATATATATTGTTTATAAAGTAAATTTAACACTTACCTTTAATATTATTGTTAAACAAATTATAATTGACCACTTTCAACGATGTTGAACTATCAACTGATTGTTTAAATTGTTTTCCGCATAATTTTCCATTATCATTATTTACGTTTATATTAATGTTTTGATGGATATTCGAACAGCTTACGGTGTATTTCGTTCGAATTGATAGCAAACTGTGACATAATCGGATTCTATGATTAGATAACATTTTGTTAATCTTATCGTGTCGTTTTTTTTATTTTATTTGATTAAATCTGTATTAATGTATTTTGAATTGTAAAAAATGTAATGAATGATGTGAAAAATGATATAACTATTTATAACCTCAAATTTAACTAAAGAGAAATGAGAAGTAGAAAAGTAAATAACGAATTATGATTTTAGTTTTGTAGGGGTTGGTAGCGCGTTTTCGGAGTAAAGGCACTACTTCACTAGTGATAATTTGCTTGGCAGGCTATTGGCGTTATCGATACGACTGTTTTTGTTTTGTTAAAATTTATCATTCTGATTTCTGTTAAATCTACAAATCACCGCTAATTACTCAAAAATTGTAAGTGTATTACGCTGATAAGATAATGATTAAGATATTGCACATTTGAATTTCGTCAACGATATGGCGATACGAGGAAAAGGGCCGCATTCAGACTCGCTCATCCCCTTTTCCCTTTTATCAGCATCCCTTTTCAAACAAAAGCTTACAAACAAACCTAACTTTTTAATTAGCCGGTTCACACACTGCATTTTTTAAACAAAACTCAAGCAGCACTGTATACCTCCACGCATAATTTTGTTACGTTTATTTGAAGTTTAGAAATGTCATATCTTACGACATCAGTTGTGAACTCGAAATATATACGAAATTTTATGTATTTCCGAATGAATAATCGTCACATATTTATGAATGGACGTTTAAAACATATTTCAATTAAATTTAAAACACATGCTGTAATTTATTTAGAATTTAACACACCAATTAACGTTTCTATAAAAATTGACGTTTCTTTTCGTATTTGTATTAGTCCATCAAAAAAAAATACGAAAAAATACATATTTTAAAATTGATGTACATAAAAGCAATTGAATTTTTTGTCAAATAGAATAAATTTGTTGATGTACATCAATTTTTTTTGCTGGTTTTTGGCAAATAGAATATCACATCGTTTTATATTGGATGCTTAAGCGAAACGGGTAGGAAAATATAAAACAAAAAAAAAAAAAGTTCAATAATAAAATACAAAAATAAAATAAATAATAAAATTATTGCTGCAAATGTGCTGCAAAAAACCCACTCTATAAAATATTGTAAGAGGTAAGAGACGAAGAAAAACGCATCGTGTTGCCACACTCCGTACAGCGGCACATTCGATATTGTTATGCCAACTAAACAACAGACATTTACCAGTACATAAAGTACTCGTAAATATATACGCTATTAAATGAACCAAAAAATATTTGACTCTACTCTTGTTGGAATCTAAAGGCACAATTTTTTCTATGGCACAATTTTTTCCATAAATGGAATTATGTTGTATATATTTAATTTATAATATATGATTTATTGATTGATTTATTTATATTTACTACAATTTAGCAAATTACACAATCCGTTTTGAGCGTTTACTGTCATTTATAATGTACTGTGCAATTAAAACTTTTCAAATTTGACTTGTTGCCTTTTTTCGATTTTTCTTGCTTTCCGCTATTTGTTATTTTAGTTTGTATTGCATAATCCTTAATCTTCGAGTTTGGAGGCTGGGAATAATTTTAATGGCCCCCATTAGCACCTTAATACATAAACGATTTCTGCACCTCTACTCTTAGTGTATCAGGACAGTAGCACTTAAAACTTTAAAGGAGCACTTCCAGAGTGTAAATTCATCACAAAGATATACTCTAAGAGACAGTTTCATATTACATACATTAAATGAAAATTAATTTAAAAATTTGTGAAAGCTAAATAAAAAATACTAAATGATACTAAAGACAAGATGAAACAAGTCTTGCTAAAGCCTAGACCAATATATAAGATACCCCACTGTATCGACACAAATCTTGAATTTCAAATTAATAGGACTGGGGCTCCCATCAGCGTAGATGCAATGGTTAAAGCTTCGGCACTTGGATAAGGAGGTACCGAGTTTGAATCCCTCCAGGCAGAGATGATATGCAAAAGAGAATTTTAATCATAGATAACAGTTAATAAACGTATCTTAATGTAGCGGTGCAGAATTCATTGAACATCACGAACTCGTCTTCCGTACAAGTTGGCATAGAACTTGGAAAGTGCAAGTGCTATAATGTAATTGTGTTGGTAAGTGAATAGGGTCGTTTGTGCGTGAATAAAAATGATGTTTTAATGGTCCTTAAGAGAATATTCAATTAATTGATCATTTTCGACAAATAAAAAAATACACAATTTAAGAGAATTGAAGAACGATTTGAAGAAATTTAAAAAACAAATTCAACTGTTAACAGCTTAAAACTAAAAGATATAATGTTTTTCAAAGAAAACAAGAACATTTTGAAAGGTTTCTCATGTTTAGTTTCACACATAAAAACTTGTATGATTTGATTGTAAAATTAAAATGCTTTTCTACATTTAGCTGATCGAAATGTTTTCCGCTTATTAATTTTTGGGTGGTGACTAGGTGTTGTTTTAACTAAATTCCTGGTCTTAGATTTAGTATGCTGTTGTTAAACACCAGACACACCAAGCGTCGACGGCAAGTGGCGAATTTAATTATGTATTAATTTATTTATATATTGTATAGAAAGGATAATATAATTGGATTTTTAATAGAAAAATTATAATTTTAAGAAATCGTACCGCATGAAATTGTATTCATCGCCGCAAATTTATGTCCCACATCAAGCGGTCAAAAAAATTCACCCATCGCCGCAGAACATAATCAAATAGTAGTGATACTTCAGTTGTGGTGCATATATTTCCCATTCGTCATTCACGTATGCATTCATATTATTTACCAATATTAAAGATTAAAAAAACAAAACTCCAAAATTCTCAAAATTATCCAAAACAAAAAAAAAACGTCGCACCGCTCTTGATGTGAACGGATATGCGCGTCGAGTTGTATGGATCAGATAGAGGTGTAAAGTTGGAAGTATTGCCTGCTACAGATTAAAACACCGCTTACCTTCCGGTTATAATAAATATTCTGCCTATTGGTATATCTAAACACGTCTAATCAAACTCTTGGATAGTGTAAAGCATAATATTAAATTTAATTGATTATCGCTTAATGAAAGCTCTTATTCATTTTAATTTAACTATTTGTGTTCTAAGGGTGTATGGTACTGAGAAAACAAATTTCTTTCTTATGGCGAATTCTTCTCATAGAAAAACTTGCTCTCAGACCAAAAAATTCAGTGCCATTGCAATAATTTTGGAAGAAACTTGATGAAAATTTATTTGATTGACGGTCATTTTTTTAATCTACGAGCAAAATTTTGTTTGAAAAGAATTTGACATTATTATCGATATAAATCCCCCTTTAATGTATGTAAACTGGCTTGCTACTTTGATAAATTTGAGTAGGTAGATACCTAACTTTTGTATAATTTGCTTACCAAACTTTATTTATATGGTGATCTAAACATTGAATATTATAATAAATTAATGACTAATTAATTGGACATATTAATTATTAAGTGATTTGCCATCTAGGGATAGCACAAAATACCAAATTAAGACGTCATTGTGGCGTAAAAATAAAAAGAACAGCATTATACGTATTTTTTCGATCGATAAAAATCAAAAATTTTAACAATTTTAAACCAAAATTTAAATTTTCTACGTCATTTCGATACTAATCTTGATCATTATATTAAAATGTTGTATTTGAGAAAAAAATATTGGTAACAACGACGACTGTTTCGAGATCATGCTATTTAACTTTCTTTGGTTCCACACAGGTAGCCCACAATTGTCGTGCCTTCAGTGTCACAACAAAATACGCCGCTCTAATCTTGTTTTGAATATACGAATGTAAGCTACTGCTCTAATTAAACAAATTGTAAACATTAAATTTGTTTAGAAGTGTAAAAATAAATTCTCTCTCTTCGACTATCTGTCAAATTGTTTGTCTTGTGTTATCATTTGTCAAACACTGAGCGAATCAGTACTAATAACGGCCGGAAAAATGACATTAATGATAATTTGTCTGAAAAATATGCATTATGTAGAATATGCATATATTCTGTGGCTGAGGGTAGTAACCAAGCATAAATTTTATCGATTAAAAAAATCAATTAAATATCCATAAAATGCCAAATCAGATTGAGGTTCAACCTTTGATTTTACTGGGTGACCAAAAAACAAAACTAAATAAATAATGTTTCTTAGAATATATAGATATGATTCACTTCAAAGCCAAAATAAGTCTAGCAGCCTTTGCCTTCTCTGCCCTCGCCTAAAAAATATTTTTTTATGTTGATATTTTTTTGTCTATAAATTGTGTGCGTGGTTCCTATCCAGATTTCATTTTCATTTCCACATAATATATGTAAAATATTTGTCTGAAATGGAGAAATATACACCAAATAAGGTCGATTTATATTATCGTGTCAGACAAAAAATCATTGTTACATATATTTTCTACAGGAGGATTGAAATTATCCGTTCCGTTCAGTTCCTACACGTATCGTGTCAGGAAAATATTGTTGTCTGAATTTTTTGTCTGATGTCTGAAGGTGAAAAATACGAAAGAATAGCGAAGAATGTGGAATTTATATATTTTCCAACAACAACAAAAATAAATAAATTGCTAAACACATTTTGCAAAGTTATCTTTTACTCTATATGTAACCAAAAGATACGATTATATACGATAAGCATGCGATGAAAATGTCTGAACGGATAGTATACTATAAATTGATGAAGTCTGATACGATACGTGTAGGATCTGAACGGAACGGATAATATAAATCGGCCTATATATGTATTCTACATTCTACGCAAAATATATATACTCTTGAAACACATAAACGTAATATCTGCGCTAAAATAAAACACGCTCGTTGCGCAAGAAACTTACAATTTTCTATTTTCTCAAGCTATGGTTAGCATTCCTAAGATAAATGTTACTAGTACCAAAATTAATGTAAAACTGACTATGGTGTAGTTTCAATTAAGCCCAAATCGATAAACACAACCACAACTTTTATTTAGTTTCAAATTTTTCGAAATTGATGTTCGAAAACCGTATTTTTAAACCGTAATTAATCAATCAATCAACTGGATATTTATTTCCGGCAAAACAAAATAAAATATGATCGAAATCTGAATACCAAAAGAAACAATTTATTTGCAGTTGAGAATTTAGTTTCGTTTATCGATTAGGGCCTAAATTTTACAGCAAAAGAGTGAATAAGGGCTAGCACCACAATACGTTTGAGCTTTAACATTTTTAACGCCTTATTGTATTTATAATAATAATATAATGTATACATTTAGGCGTTTACTTATTTCAAATACTAAATTGTACACAGTTGGTACAACTGTATTTCATAAATACTTTTTTTTGTTGCTTCGTTTCTTCTCTCGAGCCAGTAGTCACACATTTGTAGTGTCAAAAACATACGAGTGGTTGGGAAGTAATTTTTTTCCGAAAGACAGTAGTGTATATTTTCGTCACAGCACATCAAATAAAACTTGAGTGCAACTGAAATTCAGTAGTGTAGTAAATCTAATGTGAAAACTAAAGTGTAATTGTGTGAATTACTGTAATATAAAGAATGAATTTATCGAATTATTTCAATTTTTCGTAATCCAACAATTAAAAGTACGACAAAAAAAAAACTATCGACGCGCCACAGGTGAGGAATTTCTGCAGTTGCAAGTTTAATGTGCCAAGAAAAAAGTTTTAAGAAATAGTTTTTTTTTTAAAGTTTTATGTGGTTTCTAATTAAAACTGTAGTCCGATTTAAAGTTAATTACATATCCGAAATATAATTGTAAGTGTTTATTATATAAATACGGTGTTTTTTGTGCGTTTTGTTAAGTAAATAGCGATTTAATTCGATGAAAAAATGACCAAAGATTTTGGAACAAGAAAAGTTTACTAATGTCTGCTCTATTGGAGATGATTTATTTACAGAAGTCTACGATTAGAAATATCATAAATATTATATTAAAATAATTTTATTAATGTGCGATAAAACAATTATAGATTTTTATGCTAGATAAGAAAATATGTTAGCGCATTCCAATGTTGATTCCATTTTTAATTTTTGTGTAATGTAGTAATATGACCGTAATGTGTGTATAATTAATATATAGCTGTCTCGTTCTGGAATATGTGATTTTATGATGTGAATTTTTTGTGTAAAAAATGCGTTGTTGATTCATTTCGTTTGTGTTGACGATGACGGTAATCTCATTCTTACGTAGTTTTTATTTTTGTTTTTAGTTTATTGAATTTGGTTACGTTTACAGTGTGTCGAACATTGTTTTTGTTTTGTTTTAAGCAGTTTTGTTGATTAGCAGTTGTTTTCAAATTTTAACCATTTGTTGTACCTCGCTCGAGCTATGTAGTTATCGTAAATGTAGAATTAAATCGTTACAACTTCTAATTTCACTTTTTCACTACCTAGTAAGTGTACTTGCAATCCGGCATTCTTATTTAAATTATAAAGGATTTTAAATACAATTTATGTATGTTGCTTCTCATCTGTTCGGCCATCGCACATCGCTTTGATACCACGAAAACAAAAATTATTTACAGTGAATTTTAAAGTAGATAAAATAAGATAATGTGTTTTGAGTAATTGGATTATCCAATGCAAAATCAATCAATTTTCAACAATGAATACCAGGTGCTTTAAAATCTTGAACGTATTAGCGTTGAAGTGTCGATCACTTTTGTAAATGTCGGCCAAATCAAGGGCCTACGGCTGTAGGTTTGTTTAAAGTGGATCATTTAATAGTCCAGACATGGGTAGGAAAACCCGTGAATTCTGCACTCACACTGGAGGTCATAATTGTGTGAAATACAATCAAATTAATCTGATGATGAAAAATTCCTGTTGCAATCTGATCCTTAACGGGATTCAGATGCGGCCAATAAACTCGCCAAAGAACTCGCTAATCACTTTGCTTTTTGACCGATAATCTATTGACAAACTGTATTAATTGATACAATAATAATAATAAAATACAAATACCCTCTTTAAATTCTAACAAATATTTGACAATCAAAGAAATGTATTATAAAATTGCAAACCTTTTAAAGGAATAATAAAATGGCTTTAATCAAAGAGTATGTATTGTTGAGAGTAACGAAACACCATGATTTATGTAATTATAAATGGATTATACAGTTACATTACACACACGACTAAGTATTTAATTTTATTTGTATCGTATATTATCATAGATCATGACTATGAGAGATAAAATGATAGCAATTAAAGTAACATTTACTAAACTTTTAAAAAAATATCAGTGACTTTCAGTTTTATACTTAAAACTATGCATCGCTAATTATTGAGCCGCTGTTTTGCCTTGGATACATCATGAATTACCTTTTCGTATGCACTCGCGTTGTATTTCGGTTTTAATAATCGTTAGACACAAACAAAAACCTGTGTTCCGCGCACAGTGTTACAATTTATGAAATGTCGGGTCGAATGGTAATCCTGCGGGAGGGATTGGTTTAGATCAAGGTAATCAAGGGGGAGGTATCAAGAAAATTTATCCATTTTTTATACTCCATTATCGGAAAACTTTGTTTACAGTATTTTAAGAATAGTAACCAATGGTAATTTAAATATCATATCGATTACTATAAGTTAGCAAATAGCGTAGTGCCATTCCAGAGCAACTCTTTAGAGAACTTCAACTTAATACAAACCGTTCCTACGAATATGTCGACGAACATTCAGGTACTATACAATCACTTTTATTTCTTAAATGATACGTAATCACTTTAGTGTTTTTAATGCCGCGCGCCTCAAAATTAAGTACTTTATAATTATAAAGATACAGGTCTATTAATGGTCAAAAATTGAACCTCCAGTAAAAGGAGATTTCTACATAGACAAATATTGATAAATGAATGTAATATAAAATCTAAACAATATAAAATTATATACATACATACCTCGTTATACGGCGCCTCTTTTTTTACGGCGATTCGCTATAACGGCTTTTCCTAATTATGACTTAGATTTCGATTTACGGCTTGAAATTTTCGATAGGCCACACAATTTAAAATACAAAAAAAATTGTGTGATACGTTTTTAATCTCGAAAAGGAAAGCCGTATATCGAGGTATTGGTGATGTAATGCCAAAAGGGAAAATCTATTGAGTTAGCATAAAAGTTTTAACAACTACAGGAATATTAGTGAAATATTTTATAATTGTCAATATTTATTGAAGAGTTTATTTTTAAGGGTGTCCCAATAAGAAGTTCAGATTTAAAACATTTAATAAAACAAAAACGGCTTAATATATTTTCAAATTTATTTTTTTGTTTGAAAGTACAATCCTCCTGGTTATTTATGGAAAATGATATCATTCAAATGGAAGTAGCGGCTGGCCTTGGTGTACTCCATTCGGTCGAAATATATTTGTCTGAGGATTCCTGCGATTCTATCCGAACAGTTTGCGGCCTTGTTGCGATACATGATCTTTTGAAAAGGTTGCTGCGTAAATATGAATTCCTCTACAAAATTATAAGCACACACAATCCCACACAATAAGGACCTATTTATCCCGTGAAACGGTTAAGATTTTTATAATTTTTAATGAAGCGTGTTACATCTACGGCACATGGCAATAAATATTTTATTATTGGTATCATAAGCAAAATATAAATAATTAATCAAACAAGTTCAACACCGATTACGCTAAGTTAAAAAATCATATGAAATAACGAAACGTCCGTCTCGTTGATATTGCGATCTTGGCAACATCCCAGCTCGCTTATTCCTGAAGATTGAACTACAACGGAGCTATGAACAAAAGAAACAAGTTCCCAAGCTGGGGTTTATTAATAAAGAAATACTGTTAATTATACAAGAAAAAAATGTTACGGTTTATGGTCCGTGCTGGGTAATATTCGCGAAACTGATACTTTCGTCCGTTAGGACACGTGATTAAATCGACTGGTGCAATTTTTTTAAATTTTCGCGGGTTTCGCTATACGTCCGCTCTATTTACTTGCTCGCGATGGAGAGAAACCTTGGAATTTTGCTTGAATTGAAAAAGTCCGTAACGATCGAGTTGGTGTCAGTGAATGATTATATTCTTTGAGGTTGTTGTTGGAATACAATACTCGTATTTTTTCGTGTTTCTAATGTTTGTAGTATACCATTCCCAGAGTATGTTACCTTCCCAAATTATAGGACAATCGCAGATTACGTGATGGTTATATTTCCGGTGCTTATATATCAGTTCCATCCGTCGTTCCACAACACAATTCCCATATATTTTTGTTTTTATCTTAGGTTATAAATTAGGGTTAACTATTTAGACACTTATAGGTCTATACCCCTTTTTATATTTTTTCAAGTGTTACAGAATATTTGTTTGATAGTTTTTGTTTTTATCGTTTTATATGCATCCATCGAGTGCCAAAAAAAATATTTTTTATTCTGACAACTATAAAAGTTCATTCAAGTGATACCTTTAGGGGACACTGAGAAAAAACATCAAATACTTGGAACTAAAAATAAGGCCGATGACATCGTTCTTAAATATATCGTCGTCCTAACGTAAGAGCAAACGCATTATTTTAAATAGTAAAATGATAAAACGTTATAACATTTAAATTTAAACTAAAACCTGAGAAATTTTTGAGTTTTTAACTTGAAGGAAACTTAACGACAAAAAAATCCTTCCATGAAACTATATTCAGATACACTTTCTCATGACGAGCATTTTAGCATGAAAAACGCATTTTCGAAAAAATGTCAGATACGTTAGTTCACTGTTAGGTCGAGGATATTAACTTATTCAATCGGCTAGTGAAGCTGCGAAGCGGGGAAATTTTTATGGTATACAGATGAGAAATCTAAAATCTCGTGGTAGCAATTGTCAATATAATCGTAACAACCTTTGAGATAACATTGAATTAATTACAAACCGTTTGTCGAAATTGGTAAGTTTATCAATTAGTTTCTCACAACACAATATATATGTTTGTGTTCGACAGATTGATAAATGCGGTTTACAAGATTTAATGCTGCGGAAGCAGTACTGCAATATGTCGTAAACACCATCCTTCAGATTACAGGTGTACAAAAGCGATCTGAGGAGATATAACTGTCGAATTGCAAAGATACCGAGTATACCTAGATACAGCTACCGCATTGTCGGGCGAGTAGCACAGAGTGAAAAATACCAAAACAAATGTGGAGGGCCACATGACAAATCACAATATGCAAAAACGGAACAAAATGGTTGGTAACACCTATCCCCCGCCATGCCAGTATGCCTCATTCAGCTATCTGGGAGCTGGCTCGGATTTAATGGACTGAACCTCATGACTGGAAAACTCATATGAGTCGGCCAAATCTCTTAATGAGATGTAGCGCCAATGAAAAAAAGTGTTTTTACACAAGTCGAGCTGCGGTATATTTTTTTTCTATAAAGGATAGCAGTGCCACCAGCAAAGCCAGTGCATTTTCCGTTTCAGGGAGAATATCGACTTAACATAGACTAAAATAGCACAGAACCTTGGAGTACATCGCTTTCTAGATATTCAAACCCACTAATGCCCTCTTTTAAGAGACTAATTTGTTTTCTTCCGGTCAAGTGCGAGTTGAACCAGGAATTTTTCGACTGCTTTATTGCCCGCAACACCTAATTTATAAAGTAACAGCTGCTGATCGAAGGTGTAAAATAAGATAATATATTTTTTATTTTTGTAATGAATGTCTTCTTAGATTGTGTTTAAAAATTGTGTTAAAAGTGTCTTCAGGGTTCTTATTTTTTCTAAATCCTTTTGGAAAAGACAGAAGGAAGACTATGAACATATGACTATGCTTAGTTGCCAAGAATATGAATGTCGCCTTTTTTATATAGGAATTATATGTGGTAATTTAAGCCGCTTTAGAGAGACAGCGGATTCGAACTTTTATTAAACATGTTTATTAAAATTGGAAAGCCATATTTAGCAGATCTTTCGAACGAATTTCTTTCATCATACCTACAATAAAGTTTATTTTTGAAAAGTTTAAAATTTGCGTCTTATTCTAAATATAGGTAAAAGGATAAAGGAGCAATTTTCTGTTGTAGATCATTGTAGTCATAAATTCGTAGGATGTTTTTAAGTCTTACTCAGCTTGTTTTTGATTAGCAATTTTTTCTATCGTTCATTCTTTCGCATTCCTAGTTTTAACTAGTACGTTTTTGACTGTTTTGTTAGCATTTACGTCAGTAGTTAGTATATTTACGATGTTGTGAAAAGCCAAATGAATGTCGATATCAGCGTAAACCGGGTTCTACGACTCTAGCTGTCTTTATTAAGACTAAAATTAAGAAAGACTTAATCATTAAGGCTTAAATAATTCGGGTCAACAATAATTGTTAGTGAGATAAGATAATGACCTATTATTGTATAATCTAAGTATTTCGCTTCATACGAGAAATTCGGCTTGGTTTTAAGTAAAAGATGATTAATAATAGGTAATTGAAGTGTTTTGGGTTCGAGTTGGAACATTAATAAGTGATTTTAGACCGTGGGAGTTCATCATAACTAGCCAATTATCGTATGATCGTGTTCTCGACCTTACATTAAAAATGATGCTGTTGAATTCGTCCGATATGATAAGATTGGGTTCATTTAGGCCTGAAATATATTCTTTGAATTCTTTTACAAATAGGTTAATATCAAATTTTTGTAAATTAAATTTATGTAATTTATTTCATATCATCCTTTATATGTATTCAAAACATCACAAGTTTTCTTATTTAATGACAAATAAATATAAGGAACACAATTTGAGGTATACCCAACTAAAGCACTTGTTCGATAGCCATTATTACATCCATTTGGAGTGGAATAATTGTCCATTCCAAAAGTATTTAGTTTAACACTGTTTATCTAAATTTCAGATAGAAATATTGTTTTAGGTTCTATTTTTAATGCAGAAAATAGTCACCATTCGCCTTTAGGCTTCTAATATTTTGATGCACCTTTGAGAATAACCGAGACGGTTTAATTATAACGTTAAATTGACGGAGTTGGTAGAGAGCTACTAATAGCTGCATATACTTCTTCTAATGTAGGATATGGGGGAGGGGGACATGGGGATATATATATACTTCCTCCCTTGATGGAGAAACATCTTGAATAGGCGTCACTTTGTCAGTCCGATTTAGTATTTTCGATGCTCTATTCGTGTTTCTATTCGTCTTTAGTACGGTTTCTGGTGTTGGCAAAACAGTCTCTCGAGTTTCCGCTAGGAAGCTGGTCCCTATTCTGGAAATTCGAATAAACGAAAGACGTTTTCGAATGATAGATATTTGTGATTTCGAAAACGTGTTGGTCTAATCGAACGTCTCAAAATAGAAAACGAAAACGAATAACCATGAAACGAACGAAAATTACCCTTATCCGCGCAATTCGTTTTCAACCAAGAATTGTCCGTTCATGAACGAATTTCTGTTCGTTGATAATTTTATTAACAAATCCGTAGAATAATTGCAATTCTCAATAATAAATTAATACGTAACGCTATTTAATTGGTGTCAAAATTATTTTGGTAGGTTAGGATAACATTTGTTTGAAATGTTTTTATTATTTTAGTATAATTTTTATTAAACGGAAATAGTTTATCTAAAAAATTATTGCATGAATATATTTAAAAAATTTTAACGCAGTAATACTCTTCGAGATAATTGTTTATTATTTATTAATATTTTAATTTAATATAAAATTTTTTTTATTTATTTTAATTTTATAAGTCATTCGAAACAGATTCGCAAATAGGGTCCTGATGTTTTCGATGCATTTCCTCAATATATTCGCACTTCTTTTGTCATTCTATATACCTGATCAATATTTGAGTGCTCATTACGGACACCAAACTGGTGACTTGGAATAATGTTATTTGTGTCGATTATCGGTTTAAGTAAAAAGACTTCAAATAGTTTAGACACTATTGGTGACAAGGAAATGGGTCTATAAGATAATATTAAGCAAGCCGGTTGTTTTCTCGGTCAGATGGTAACTCTCGTTAGATCATAATATAGAGGCACTGATATTGATAGTAATCATATGCTTGTTATTTTAAAATATAAGTGCACACTATAATCGACATTTAATAAACAAGCAAAGAAGACCCTGCGCTAGAATATCGATACACTAAATAAAGACCCCGCGTAGAGCCCCCAGATTTGCTTATCTTCTCTGAAAAGCTCATGTCAAAAAGAATTTTTCTTTTGATTTGTTTTCACTTTAGATTAATTGTTTTTCAACATTTTATGGTTATATTGAATCAGTCTGTATGATTAAGTGTCCATGTCGCGCTTTACGAATAAACGATTAAGTCTGTACGATCTAACTTGTAGGATTAATTGTCCGTATTCTAACGTTCATATATGGTCAATACCATAAAGTATTCATACCATGTTGCAGTTTTTGGTTATATGATTAATCGTCCGTACGATTATGTGGTTTGTGATAAATGATGATACGATTAAAAGATCAGACTTGCTACTAAATGTTCATACTATGAAGACAATGATGTTTAGGTAAAATAAATATTTAAGTATTCTTAAGATCACACCACTTTCTGCAAGATTCGAATGTACATACGATCATACGACTAAGTGTTTAGAGTTTAAACGATGGAATGGTTATACGATTAAATGTTCATTCGATGATATCACCAAAAGATTAAACACTTGCGATGATGTGGTCTGATATAGCCAGTTTATCTACGTTTTCCGTAATCGGTTCCATACTCTTATGATAATTATTGTATGTGTTTGGGTTTTAGTTTGTTTCTGAAAAATTAAACTCTTAGAAATTCCATTTAATGTTATCTCTAAGATTCTGTCACTTTTGGTTAATATTCAGGAAAAGTCTTGAACTAATATTTCAGGAAAATATGAAATAGTTTGTCATCATTAATTAAATAAATATTTAGGAAGGAAATCGGTAACTGTGATTTGTAAGTAAATGTAAATGAATTTACACATCTCAGGTTAGATACTATTTTCCTGTTTTTTCTGCCTTGAAACCTATTAGTATTAATGGAGTTATTATTAGTATTCCAACTATTTAACACTTGTGCACTGTACATAGGCTATTATAGTACTAAACAAATTCAGTAATTAAAAAATATTTGTAAACTAATAAAAAATATTTATAATTTTCACTTTTACATTTTTGTTATGTGGATTTAACATGTAAAAAAAATGAAGAAAAATGTATCTTGTTTTTATTAATAGAAAGTGTTTATTTATAAAATTTAAAAACTAACAAAAAATTATAAAAATAATTCATTTAAAATCGAAAGTAAATTCCGGTGAGTTGGATGTCAATTAATTAAATCGGATGGCATTTTTAATTAAATAGTTATGGGGTCCGGGGTCACTCACTTATTGGTATAGGCTATTTTAGCAAATACATTTTGTTTAAATGCCAGTAAACTCATTTCATTCAAATACCCGATCATTAATTATTTTTATATGACACCATTGAGTGTGAGCAGCTAATTAAATAATAATGACATCGACAAAAAATAAAAATCTGGCGTACGTTTATGGATGATTGTGGGGTGTATGCAGAATCTCAAACAAATACAAAAACGAATACATACTATACGTTTTACGAATTTCGCGTTATTATTTTTAATTTCCCACGCACGCAATATTTTCATATGAATCACAAATAAGCGAAATTCACGATCGTGCAATTATCACACATATTTTAGTTTACGGTGGTATTTCGTTTTGTTATCAAAATGAGATACTAAACAATGTGACAACACACACGCTAAAATTGTTTGGTATTGTTTATCATAAATGTTATCAGTTGAATTTCGAGAGTCGCGTGTGTTATGTTTTGTAAATAATGTTTAGAGAGCTAAAAATAATTTGCAATGTGTCTAGCATTTTATATAAAAATAGTTTTGCTTAATATTTACACAATTATTAAGTATTTCAAGGTAATTATTTCCGATGTTTTTATTTTCTTGTGTTTATAATACAGACACATAAAGGCGGTTGCTACTATCAAGGTTTGTTTAAGAAGGATTTTGTATTTTGTTAAACCTTAGACACTGATGATTAAGTTTGGCTAGGTAGAATTATCATTTATATTTTAGGTTACTGAACAGTGGACACACAGGCCTTCGACTGCATAATCATGTTTGCAATTTTGCTATTTTTAATTCCACCTTTTAATTTTGTGTGCAAATATATCGTTCTATAAATACAAAGACATATTGAGTGAGTAATCACGAGATTCGCGCAGAATTAGCAAATTATTTAAAATTAAAAATCACAGCAACATTTTTTAGTGAATTTTTACGAAACCCAACTGAATTTATTTCTCGTTTTTTGTTTAATTTCAGATGGAAACATAACTGCTCTGGAAAATCACAAAACCAACAAAGAATTTTTATTAATAACATAAACCTGACTCTTCTAAATAATGAATGCTTTATAATAATTAAATTTCATTTACGAGTTCAATAAAGCCGTAGTTAAAACACAAAACTAACCCAAATCTCAATTTGAGCCCCTTTTGAGTAACTAAAAAATGTCTTCACATCCACCTGGATTAAGATTTTCACCATTTTCGTCAGCTGGAACACAAAGCGCTAATAATACAAATAATAATATTAATACTGGGAATACTAACAAAAACCACAATATTAGTAAGTTGAAAATGCAACAGCAGTCTCAGCAGCAGCAAATTCAACAACAGCAACAACCTCAACAAGCTCAATTAATAAAAACCAAAGCTATTTATAATAATCATCCGTCAAATAGTTTTTCAGACTCTGAAACAGATCTATCAAATTCAATGGAAAATTTATCAATGGAGGAAAGATTTGTGTTACGCCATACGGCCCGCGTTGAGCCACAAGGCCAAGAAAATTTACCGGATAATTTAATTCCAGGTGAGTGGTTTTTGAATTACAATACTTAATTTTCGTATGGAACATAACGATAAAATTTTACATACTAGGTCGTTATGCAAACGACAATCGTTTATCATCAAACGCCTCAACAGATTCAACACGATACGCATCATCTAACAGAAGCATGTCCGAGACACGCAATCCTATTTATAGTCAACCACAGATACAATCTCAACAAACTAATAATAGCAATAATACCAATAACAATTCCAATCGTAACTCATTAAAAGAAGTTAATTCCAATCGTTCATCAATGGACGTATCAACATGTTCATATAATACACTTATCATACACAACGATGATAGTATGTACTCGTCGACTAACGATTATACAAGTCCGCCGCCCAACCATCCGTTTCTAATGAAAAAAGATCGTCCACGATCGTACGGAGAGAAAGGTATGCAAGAAATAACAGAAATTCCAGATGATTACTTAGATCAATCGCATGTCTTAAAACATTTAGCTAAAGATGTTAAAATCCAAACGAATAAAAGTGATAGTACGCCCCGGGATTCAGGATTATCCGAAAATACAGATTCAAAAGATCAGAATTATGCTAACAACAATAATACGGAATGGATTGTTGGCGAAAATGAACAGAATCAAAGTAATAAAATCAAAAGTAAAAGTCAACCAGATTTAACAAGGTAAATTTTTATAAACCGATTATATAAATTAGGAAATGTTTTATGAAATTATCTACTCTATTTATTAGATTAGGGGAAATTGATTTGGACACAGTGGATAGTCTAATGAAAGAAAATGCGTATCTAAAACAACAGTTACAAAATTGTTTGTTAAAAGTGGCAAAAACTCAAAAATTGGAAGATGAAGTGGCGAAGATATATCGTGCCCATGAGGAATTGGAGCAATCATGTCAGCGCCGCGAAAAATTGGAATTAACAATTCGAACAAAACTACAAAACGAAATACATCGGGCACAAGAATTAAATCGCGTATTACGTGACCAGGTGGATGTATTACAGAGCCAATTGTTAGCACCGTCTGAACACCAACTTCTCATTGCACAATTATTTACTCAAAGTAAGTCCGGAGATGCATTTTGAGATGTAAGATTTTAATGATTAATTATTCTTATTTTGTATAGACAAAGAACTAACAGCAGCCAAAGAGCGTCAAGAAATTGAATTGGCCGCCCAACGGGCCACACTACAGGAGCAGCGAAATCATATTGGTATACTAGATAGTGCCTTAACGAATACTCAAAATAATATGCGTCGACTCGAGGAAGAGGTCTGCTTTATAGAATCATCTGACCACATAGATTAGTAACATAACCAAATTTTAAATTTATTTCAGTCACGTAAAAAACAAATATATATTGAACATTTACTAAAATTGCAACAAAATTCATTGCAATCGAAACAAAATGAACGTAAAATGCGTTTAGAATATGATAACGAATTAAGTAAGGATTCGAATCGGAGTGGCAGCAGTACGAATAGCGAATCGAAATGGCAACTCCACGATAAAGATGGTCAAATATTACGGTAAGTTGTAAAATTTAGTAAATTTCGAGTTCGATTTCAAATTTCAATGGTTTTATAGACTAGAAAACGAATGCGCAAAATTAGAACAGCAACGACATTTGGACGAATCGGCGATTAGGCAAAGTGCCGCCAAAATTGTTATGGAAAAAAATTCACAGGAAGCTGATCGTATTATAGCCGAGGCAAAACAAGAAAAGTTGCGATATTTGGAGGAAGTGCACTCGGCTCAGCGTAAGGTTAGTGAGCTACAAAATCATTTGAAAGGATTAGAAAGCCGGCTAGCCGAGAAGGATGCATTGATTCGTGTATTACAAGGTCAAAAAAGTGAGTAGGAATAGTTATAGTGTACTAGATCACGATACTAATGTATTTTTTTTTTGCAGATTACGGATCTTCCAATTCATATGACTCGTACAATTTATCAAATGAAAGTTTTGTGTTAAACCCACTCGTATACAATTCCCAAGCGTCATTTAACGTATCCAATTCTTCATTCAACACAACGGCAAACACATCACTTTTAGAACCCTCGTACGGACAAAACTCGTCAAGTTTCAATCCAGCCACATCATACGGTGGCGGTTATGGCTCTCACGTTACAAATGCCTATGGGCAAACCACCCCAACATCATTCAATCAAAGTGCCCTAAATCTACAAACGATTGCAAATTATGGACAAAATAACTCGAATTACAATTCAAATTATGTATCGAATTCAAATTATTCGCCAAATAATAATACGTATGATACGGGATACGAGCATCATCAATATGATGCGGCCCGCAAATCAATTGACGATCACATGATGAAAAAACAATTTGACGAGCAATTGAATAAGGTGAGTCATAATCATAATAAACATCATCAGCATATGGTAACGCAGACAATGAAAGGTAAACGCACGCAATCCCAAGATATATCGCCAAATAATAACATAATTTTAAATCAAATCCAAGCTAGTAAAGAGATTGCTAGCTCGGCACGTGATATTACTAAAGAAAAGGAAACGTTTTATTGATATTAGAAAAATCCACCCAATAAATAGATTTTCGTTAGGGCCGACTGAGGGGTACACCATTTATTCAATTTTAATTATATATTCTCTAGCTAGGAGTGGGTACCTCTTGTGTATAATTTGCGACCGGCTCTCGGAACTGTAAATTACATAAGACACCTAGCTCTCTTTCTTATATGTTGAAAAGTAAATGACATTTATTTTGTTTAGAAATCTTATTTTATGACTTTTAAGCCAAAGATTAAATATTAATAAAAGCTTTAGTTTAGATTAAATAATTAAATAAGTTATTTACTCTTGCAGCTAGAAAAAGTTTTACTTAAGATTTCTTAAGGTAAGGGAGAAAATTAAACAAGCATTCCAAATTTATTTAAAGTTTTAATCAAAAATCAAGGGAAACGGATACTTTTCTAGTATATCATACATGACAATTTACTATTATGGGAATCTGATGAATTATAAAAATCTCATAAATTGTTTAATTAAATTACTTAAATAAGGTTGTGATTAATTAATTATGTGATACGTTACATATCTCATGCCCTTTCGTCGTCTTTGGTGAAAGTATATCGGTTTACGTAGATTTAGACTAACGTATTAGAAACCACGCAGCTTATTTAAATAATTTAATTAATATTTTTTAACATAAATCGTTTCACATTAACAAATGAATTTTTTGTTGTTTTTATTTTATAAGTTTTTATTTTATTTAACAAATAATATATAATAAAAAGTTTTTTATTTAGTTTTGATTTGAAACGACATAGTACTACATGTTTTACTACTAACCTACCAAAAATACAATTAATGTAAAATAAATAATTTAATTTTATTCAAATTATAATTTAATATGAGAGGATTATTCAACAAAAAATTTAGTGCCTTTATTTTATATATCAGATCTGTCTAGCCAATTAGGTAATTTATATAATAATTAAAATTTAAAAAAAAAACAAATTAAATTATTTACTTATTTTATATACACATATAAATCGGCGAAACAGTTTTATGCTTCCAAATAAATAAATTTATCTAAAATAAAATTTGTGCCTTAAAAACAATTATATACAATATATATAAATAACAAGTCATATACAATTATTATATATTTTTATATATATAAATACTATATATTTGCTATCTGGTCCAAATGTGTTCAGTTTTTAATTTTTTTGTTTTTATTAAATAAAATTTTATGTTTTAATAAAATACACGAGCCTAACAATATTATAATATTTTATAAAAATTTATATGAAACTTGTGTTTTTCTGATTTTTGAGTTTGTAATACCATATTAACACAGTCATGATTAAAATTTCCCTAATTTATCGACAATATTTCAGCCCAAAAACCTGGTGAATGTAGTTTGTTTTGTTTGCTTTTTTATTTGCTTTTTGGTCGGAATACTATTTTTATTTTTTGGCTGTGAGTTGTATTGTCTGCAGAATATTTTCGTGTTATCCGATTACCAATCATGTTTTACGTAGTAATGAGAAATGAAATAAATTCCTCTTAAAAGTATGAAATGATAAATAAAAATTTAAATCAGAAGTTTGGAACCTTGGACAAATCTGAAAACCCGTATCCCTTCTTCCTAAACTTTTTCAATTTTTACCATGTTCTTTCAATCGCGGCTCTCAAACTAAAGAAACTATTGATTCCATGGCAGTTCACGTCGATGAAGTTTAGCGAATTTCTAATTTGTTCTGTTTGCACTGGGAGGTTCTGGGTGGGAGGTTGTTAAAATTGTGATGATATGTTCAGTGACTAATAAAGATAAACGGGCCAACCAAATAAAAATCAGGATTAGATGCAGTGAGGAGCCTCTTCGGCTGCTTACGACCAAGATTAAGTGAAATTTAACAAAATTGGCAGGGATACTGAAAATAATATTTGGCTGTGTTTGATTTTGTTATGAACCACTATTTAGACGAAGCACATTTTAAGAAGGTCAGATTATGAAGTACAATTTTCTAAAACTACATATTAAGTTTGTCACAAAAATCGAAAATACTGAGTTCTCATTCGTCATAATCCTTTAAAAATAAAGCTAGATTTTGCTTTTGGAATTGATCAATTAGTTAAATGACTTTCGAAATCTCTGATAGATGCTGTAATATAAGATAGCATAAGTTTTTCAGCAGAAAATATTAGTTTACGCTACTCACAACAAAAGGCAGCACTATCGCAAAAGAGGCATTTTGCTGGTCTTGTATAACCAGCTGATATTTTTAAATCATTTCGTGCCCCATTTTGCAGAAGAAAAGGAAACACGGAATGAAATCCAAAAAGTTTCCTTTAAATTGTCAAATAGGTTAGGAGGTCAATAAACTCAGTCTAGTGAATTTTCAATTTTAAAGTGGAAATTTGGTTCTTAAGGTTAGGCAGGCATTCTAATAAGTATTTTAGATAAAGTTCGATACTCGGGCCAATTCTTATCCAATGATGCTGAAATTTAAATTGGACTATTTTACTGGATTCTAAGATATATTTTGAAAGAAGTCACAAAATCTGTCAATGCTGTAATGAACCAAATGTTCAAAGGATTAATTTGGTATTCTAACAAACTTTAGAGGAGGACCAAGCTGCACGGAACTTGGCTATTTCTGAATTAAGTATAACGAAATATTGTTTATAAGGACGAATCAGTATACTACTATAGATTGGAAAAAGTGCTGGAATCATTCCTGGGGCTCACGAGTAGCGCTACATACGCTTTATTATGTAGATACGAATGGTCTTCAATTTTTTATCATAGTGTAACCAAATAAAACGGATTGATGGCCGAATTTTTTTCCTAATTTACTCCAATTCATTTTAACATTTACTCGCATTGTCGGCTATGTTCAATTACCAATGTTGACACAAAATACTAGTTTGCTGTATTCCGGTCAAAAGGCGAAAAGAGTTTCGGTTAAAACTGGCCGCGTTATGTTTTAAACAGTTAATAAAATTGTAGGTTAAAATAGTTTTTAAAACTGGTAAACTAGTTTATTTAAAAAAATACTAAAATTTGTTAAGATTTTCACTTACATTCTTTTGAAATGAAGTTTCAAACGAAAACTGCAACTATTTATTTATTTACTTGAATTTTGTATCAATCCTGTGTGTCTGGCACCGATTTTTGAATCTAAATTTCAATCTAACTAAAAACCGTATTCGATTGTACTGAATGATCTGAATAATCAGAATTAACTCAGTGAACTGAACTGATTAGTCCATTCGATTTGCAGTTTTCACTTCAGCTCAATTTTAAAGCAACTGAATTAACTGAATGAGAATTATGCTCGTGTAGTTGATTTAGTTTATTATTTTTCTTTTTAAATAATAGTTGCAACATTTATTTTGTGTTTTGTATAGGGTGGAGGGATGGTGCCACAAATTATAAAATTTACATTGATTGATTTTATTAAATACTAAAAAAATTAAATAAACTATTTTGAACATTTTCGGAAACAAACCGAATTCACTTCAGTTGTTCATTTACCAAACTACTTACGGCTTAAATTGATAGTTAATTCAACCATTTATTGATAGATGTCTCTAATGTACTTAAATCATATTGTGCCTGGCATTAATTTAATTTTAAACTGAAAACTTAGTTCAGAATTCTGAACTTAACCTTCTTTTAATTTATTTAGCAAATTTTAATTAAACATCAGCCGCGAATTGCTTTATGCCATTTATGAACCACTGCCATGAACTAACCGTTAATTAAGTAAGTCGTAAGTTTAGACAAAGAAATCGGAGTGAGGCGCAACATAATAGAAAAAGCAACATACAACCGGACTGATTATGTAAGCAGTACGAATACAACTTTCGACTCAAACTAATTTTAACAAATTTTCTATGAAAACAAGAAAATAAATCATAACGAGTTGTCTCGAAATGTATATAGCTAAAACAACAACAAAAGTAACAATTATAACAATCCTTAAATAAACAAATATAACAATGCTTAAATAAAAAAGCCTAAGGTCATTTATCGTAAGCGGAAGTCGTAATGCTTAGATAATCCACACAACACAATAGAAAAAGTAATGGAAGCGCACTGCAATGAAACTGAAAAAATGTCATGCATCCATTTTGCATCCTCTAAGCAATTGTTCTAAACAGTATACACATCATGCAAAGAATATCTATTGGGGATCTAGACCTTCAATCTCTAAAAGAAAAGGGTTGTTTAATCGATCTCGGGAAACAACTGTCGGTTCTGGAGATAAACCAATATATTGGCCTACCTGCCATACAAAAATAATAGTCATCCTCATTTCTTTGCAACAAAAGGAAGTAGAGTACACGAGCCTCGAAAACAGAGAAGCGCCATCATCTGTTCACTCACTTTATGGCTATGAGTATAGTGATAAGAAAAAAGGAAAGCAATTAAATCTCCAGCTACCGATTAGAACAGCGGTGCAGTTGAACGAGAAATATTTAATAATACTATCCAGCAAGCAGCATGGAAAGAATCGTTTATTTCTCATACCGAATCCTTAAGGAAACAAAATTAGCCTCTTCTTGTCAGAGAATTTTTTAGATCAAAACAAGGCAGTGAACTCGTGCTTCGCAATATAAAATTATTTTAAATTTCCTGTGCAAAAAATTAAAGCTCCTTATAAAGGAAATAAAGAACGATTTCATAAATTAGCTACTCCGGGGTCTCTTCGAATTAAAGAGTGATGATTACTCACGGAGGAATTAAAAGTTACCAAAACGCAGGAGCCATCTTTCAGAAACGATGAAAGATCCTAATATAAAAGTGACAAGTAGAAAGTCTTCCTATTTGCTGCTTATTTGGAAGAGGGTTTTCAACCATTACCTACACAAGCAACGAATACCACAACAAGCGTTAAATGAAATATATGATCGTAACATATGATATGTGACTTCTGGAGCTTCTCTAGCACTTAAATTATAGTGCCTGAGAAGCTCCAGAATATAACTAATCGATGCAGGCTTCGGACTGAAATATGTTCCACGCCAATGGATGGTAACTAAAGTTATTATTCCTGACCCAGGTAAACCAGCTAACGATAAAAAATTGTATAGACCGATATCACTACTTCCAGTAATGTTTCAAACATATAAAAAAACTGCTGCTCCTGAGGCTCAAAGCTATAAAAGAGCGTTGTTTAATTTCATTTGGGTTTAGAAAAAATCACTCAACTGTTGAGCATATTCATGTAGAGTAAGCGACGTAATCAAAGATGCACTTGAGATTGAGAATAAAAAGATCAAGCTTTCTGCAAATGAAGGCATCCAAGGGTTTGAATTTCGAGAAAACGTATGCTCTGATTTTAAGAGAATATTAGGAAGTTTACGTAGACAACCTACTTGGACCTATATTGTTCATCTTACTTACGAGGGATCATGAAGGTACTACACTACAGTAGCAACATAGCTCCCCGTAGTTAGAAATTATATATTGGAAGCAACGCATGAACTGCTAATGGCAGTTTACACAGTGAGTATCAGTCTAAAAATGGAACATTTTATTATATGAAGCAAAATCAGTACTTCATAAACCAATATGTAAACTGGACTCGGTATGATCCAGGACGGGAAACTAAGATGGAAAGAGCATATTAAAAATAGTTAAACGTCAAATATAGGAAAATGTTGTGGCGCCTTCATGGCGATGGAAATTCTGAGCTTACAATACATAATAAATTGCTATTATACCGACAACTGCTAAAAACTGTGGACCTATGGCATTCAACTTTTTGGTTATGCTTAGAACACAAATTTTCAAATAATCCAACGCTTTCAAAATAAAGTGCAGGGTGGCATTGTCAACGCTCCATGGCATTCCTGGGCAGTTAAAATTAGAACAAATAAATTTGCGTAACAAAGGTAATCAAGGGGTTATTCTTTTATTCTAGACGTATGCACCAGTTGAAATATTGTAGGGGACGAAAGGGAAATTTTGGTATAGCTTACATCGTGATTCAAAGCTGAAACGAGCGTTTAAATCGGTAATCCGATTGGTACGCCATTCGACGTGGTACAGTCGAAATGTATATTTTTCAATCGTCAGAAAGTGATCCGACATTCATGCTGGTTCCACTAACCTTTGTTGTATAACTACATCTTGAACAACAAGAGTAAAGGTGCCGGTATGTTACCCTTGATATGGCCTATTTGCTGCACTGCTAATTTGATCTTTAAAAATAAAGTGGATTGTTGATGAGTCAAGTTCATGGAGGCTATTCGGGTGCTTAAGCGAGGCATAAAATAAATACCAATGCTCATGCTAAGACATCGTTATAATTTCGAACTACTAAACTTCCGTAGAATCCTTCGCGAAGAGGCTTCGGATAAATTGATGAAGTTATGGCTCAGTAAGCGAGTCGTGCATCTATTCTGTGAGTATATGATTTCGTCCAGTTAGAACTGAGGTTCCTTTTACTTTTATTCTTCGTTAATGAAATTTGACTGTTAAGATTTTCATTTTAAATTGGAATTGAATAGTGACTAAACAAACTGAATTTAAAAATAGAAATAGGGGCACAATTGTCAGCAGTGTTCAGCCCGAGTACCAATAATCACTTCCTTTAAAGTGCATGGCATGTAATATTAGTTTGCCTCCGATCATGAATGCGTTTGCTTTTCCATTAACCAAATTATTTTTACGAGTGAAGATAATCAAGTGATTTTTGTGATCCATATTTTAAAAAGGCGGTGTTGTTTTGTGTTATATTGGACCAGTCGCTTTGTGTGTACCAAAAATTAATGCAAGGTTGGTTAAAATTATCTACCTTTTACTAATATTTTATTCAATCGGGTTTGCGCTGTAATAAAACGTTCGACTTTGTTCCATTATACTCACAGAGGGGATTATGCTGCTTCCCTGGATTGACCGGGAAGAAACCCATTCAATCCCTTCTAGCAGACGAAGTATCAGTATTATCAACAAACAATAGTGATGCATTTTTACAAAAATTAGCACACATTGATCAACGTGAGCGAGAACGGCATGGGCAAATAATTGAAGAGGAGATGACTGGTTCGAATTCGTCAAACGCGAATAAGAATAATGAGGAAATCAAATTGCTCGAGAAACAGGGTCGTTGTAGCCAGAAGTTACGAAATAACAGCAATTCCAGTAGCAACAGCACGATGGGAAATCTGATACAAGTCTCTCAGACTGTGGGACAAAATATGACTGACATCAGTAACATTGGTAAGTACGAGATATATAAGTTCGTGTGAATCGACATTTTATTTGTAAATTTAGCAAACATTTCCCAAACAGGAATGCTTCAGCCGCGTAAAGATATACCTTCACATCGCGGATCATCTTTACCACCAACTGCATTGCCACGGCCTCCTCGTAGTTTAAAGCCACCGCGCAAAATCGAATATGATCGGCTAACAGATAATTCGGAGCTGAAAAAACAACGATCATCACAAACTCCACCAAAATCGAGTCATCGTTCGCATTACGAATTAAAAACGTCGAGTTTGAAGCGCGGAGAATTTGGAAAAGCGACTCGAGAATATTCACCATCGACTAATTTTAGCATAAAACATAAAAATTACGGATCAATGAACCCGAATGAGTATCCCTCAACTAAAAATTATCAACGGCTCGATGATAATTCTAAATTAAAAATGATTCATTCGAAGGAATCGTCCCCTTCGATGAAACGCTCGTTGCTCCCTAGTTCGCGAAATAATAATTTGAACGGGAATATGGTAAAAATATCACGCGATTCGATAAATTCGGGCGGTTCAAGTGGGTCGAATAATTCACACAATTCTCGATCATCTCCAATGCACCACATAAATCAGGAGGCTGGGAATATCATCTACCACCATCATCAAATGACCGGTCAGCAGTATCATCACTCGAGGACGCCGCCTAAATATATACGTTTAACACCGCCTCCCATTCATCATGAAGTAAATCAAAATATTCAGCCAAATAATCCAAACCAAAATAATCGATCACCTGGTGGTCCGGGTGGTACAATAAATTTTATATCTCACAAAAAGGGGTATGGTGGTACAAAAATATCCGGCCTACCGGTATCGTCGAACAATATGTACCAACACAATCCTAATTCCCTTATGCCGCACCCCTCCCCTACTTCATCTTCGTCACCATCGCCAAATCAACGTAACTCAAATATAGGCGCGGCATTACCACCCAAACCAGGAGATTCGAAAAATGGTAAGAGGGCAAATAGCGTGGCCCGATCGATCGAAAACCGTTATCGTATCCAATTTTAAAAAGAAGAGTGAATACGAGAATCAAAGTGAGAAGTATACGCACAATCCGTCCAAATCAATGATCTGGCATATTTAAAAGATCAAAATTTTAACGCTTGATAAAAATAAAATTTCGACCAAATCTTCTAAATTTTGAAACAATTTCATCAAATTTTCTTTCTGCTTATTTTACGTTCTAGTAAAACTATGTTGTGAAAGATCAACTTTTCAAAATTATTTTCCATCTACGTAAATATATATATATATAACGTCTCTTTGTATTTGCTTTTCTAAATTCGGAGCATAATATAATTAATAAATCGCTTGCTTACCTTGAATTTTTAATCAAATTTTATTTTGTTCCAAAATCTGGAACATAATAAAATTGTTATGATTAATAAATTACATAACGTTTCCATGCTAATTCAATTTCCCGGAACTTTGTATGCCAGATCATATACCAAAAAGACATCAACGAATATCAAAAACCTGTTCTAATTCCCGCGTTATCTGCGCGCCCTAGTTACCCAATTTAAATTCCAACACTTTCTTTCAGTCTTAAGTCAATTAATCATCTTCGCCTTTGTGTGGTAGTGTGAACCATATCTGCACACATTAAATACACAAAAAATTCTTCTTACTTTGATTTTCGTTTGAAATTTTATTTCTTAGCTGAAAAGTATTCATTCTTACAAATTTTTTTTCTTTACAATCATTTTTATATACATCTTGTGTAACAACAAAAAAACAATTGTAGAATTTTATGTTTTAGAAGCAAACAAAAATATATATACATACAGTTATGAGAACTCAAACCGTGTTTGAATTACTCGCCTATGTGATTTGAGGCCAAATATATAGTTGCGGGTGGCCTACTGTAATCATATCTATTCTGAGTATATAGGTAGGTTTTTGTCCATTCATCCTTCGTATTCAGGTAGGTATAATTTTATGTAACTTTCATTATATTTTGCGTGTGATGATTCAACCGGAAGTTTGCCGAAAAGCATTCATCATCGAGATTAATAAAACTTATGGATCGCTTATTGAATTGAATCCGATGATGAAAACGAGATAGTTTCAAATTTCCAAAAAAATGTCAAATACGAAATGGACTATAAAATTGAAGGAATTCTTGAGATGCAAAAGCTTAAACAAATGTAGTTCTAGTTCAAATGATTTGACTGAAAAAACTGGGAGCTTTTCAAACATAGCCAAACAACTACAACACATTCGTTATATAATTCACTTAATCAGATAAATTTCGCGACCGGAGTGATGTAGTGATTCAACGCATGGTCACTACGCCATATACAGCTACAAATAATACCTCTGAGGTTGTGTGTCTGGTGGATGGTTCATCCAGTACGGCAGACGATAGTACAAACACCTTTACGGAATTGAACAATCCTTTCTTAAGAAAGAGCATGGTGACAAGATCGCCTATAAAACGATCAATTTCAACTTCAATGTTGAATTTGAAACTAGAAGTGGTAGATGATTTGACGAATATACTTTCTTGAAAAGCACAGTAGCGACACAAGTCTTAAAGTGAGCACTAAACGTAATGTACATATGTCTCAAATTGTAATGTACTGTAAGACGGAAAAGCGATAGCCCAAAAAAGGAAAAACTACTGACAATTAAGAAATCAAACGTCGAAAATATAAGCCACCTCCAATCTGCTTGCGTGAAATCAATACACACGAGGTGGTGGAAGAACTCAAATTAAGCGTGCTAACGAATGCAAAAACGTGTCACGTAACAAATTTACTACGTGGCAAAATACACCAAGTAAAAATTCAAACTCACGAGATCAACGACTATAAAGAAGGCATTAATTATTACGATGCTTACAACAAAAACTATTATACATACCGATTGAAGTCTTCAAAGGGTCTTTCTGTCGTTATCAAAGGCGTCAATGTTCATGTTGAAACAACTAAATTCCAGGCTGCGCTTGTTGAAGATGGATTTAATATACAGAATGTATATAGAATCATGAACCGCTTGAAGCAACCACAACCAATGGTCATAGTTGAACTGGATCCATCCGAAAGCATTTTGAACAAGGGAGAAGTTCATCCAATATATAAACTAAAGTACCCCATACGCAGGCGCATAACTGCTGAAGAACCAAAGAAAAGGACCGGACCAATACAGTGTTTAACATGCCAAGAATGGTCACTCAAGGACTTATTGCATGTTGGTATCAGTCTGTGTCGTATGCGGGGAACTACACCAAACTAAAAGTGGCCCAAAACTAAAGAACTCCTCAACAGAAAAGGAATGCAGGAATTGCGGTGGGAACCACAGTGCAAACTACCGGGGATGCCCAGTCTACAGAAATATTATTCAATTGTCAGATCCCAGGCGGCAGTATAGAACTACACCACACCAGAACATCAACCAGCAAACCAACATATAGCGTTCTCCAAGGTGAACCTCCAAGGTGAATGCTGAACCTACTCTGAATAACTGCATGCTACAAAATTAAACCATTATCATCCAGAACGGTATAAGCCAACACAAATTCGAATTAAAACATTTCTTAACAAAACACAAAATTGATACTCGTATTATGCTAAATTCTGAAACCCACTTAAACGATAAACACAATTTCAGAATAAATGGTTACGGAGTTTATGATATAAAACAACCCTTGGCATAAGTCGAGGAGGAACTGCTATTATCATAAAAAGCAGATTTGCCATAATGTTCCAAATGAATATATCACTGAGGAATATCAAGCAACATCTGTATGTGTTGACTTCGATAAAGAAAATTTAGTCATCGCTTCAATATATTGCCCTCCAAATAACATTTCGGCAGGTATATACAAAAAGATTTGTGCAACTCAATGTTTTATGGTCGCCGGTAACTTTAATGCCAAACATACTTACTGGGGTTCAAGATTTACTACTCCAAGAGGACGTCAATTAATGAATGTTCATCATCGTGTGGCCATCCAACTTATTGGCCTACTGATTCTGACGTCCTTGATTTTGCAGTTACAAGTAAAATAAACCGAGAAACAATCCAGGTTAAACCACTTTTATAATTATGTTCCTTCCGAGCACTCTCCGGTCTTGTCTTACTACATTACTGGTCTGACCAAAAGTTATGTTCTATAAACAACTATCTAACGAACACCTTCACTAACTGGTTGAAATTCAAGATGTAAATCATAGTTCGCATATCGACCTGAAATCTACACTGCAGACAGCTAACGATATAAACATTGCTATATGGAAAGCTTGAGTTAAATACAACTCGCCTAAACCAAAGAACAAGCGAAAAGAAAACTGCGAAGCCTACTACAAAAAGAAAACAGCATGACTGTGTTAAGGAACTACCTCCCCATTTGGACACAAACTATTCATTATGGAAGTCCACTAAATACATTAAACGGCCTCAGTAACCAAATCCGCCAATTCGTCTTTCTAAAGGTGAATGGGCTAGAAATGACGAGGAAAATCTATTGACTTCGCTGATCATCTTGAAAATGTATTCACTCTGAGTCTTGGATTATTGGTGGTTCAAACAGAAAATGTTGCAATCAGACTTGAGAGAAAATTTAAGATAAAGAAACCATTAGAAACGTTTATTATTGCACATCAAATCCAATTAAAGAAAGCTCCTGGGTTTGATCGAATTACAGGTGAAATGCTTGAAGGACTGCCTGAGTGTGCCTTTGGACGACTGGCTCAAATATTCAATACAATTTATGAATCAGGATATATCCCCGAATGCTGGAAACTGTCAACTATAAAAATGATCCCGAAGCCTGGCAAGGATCCTACCGAAGTCTCGTTATATAGACCAATAAGCCTACTACGAATCATCTCGAAAGTATTCGAAAATATTAAACCGAAACTACGAAATATCATCCCTAATCATCAATTTGGTTTCAGAGCCGATCACGGAACCATTGAGCAAGTGTACCGAGTAGCTACAGAAATAAGGTCAGCATACGAAGAGAAGAAATACTGTTCTGCCGTCTTCTTGGATGTTTTCCTCAAGCATTCGATAAAGTTCGGCACGAGGGTCTGCTTCATAAAATTAATCTTAAATTGCCAGAAATTTATCAACTTATGGAGTTGTACATCGAAATCTGGTTAAAGAAATAGAACATAAAGGTCTATGAAGAGAAATCGATCCACGTAGCATTCACATTAAATGCGCTTTCTTGTTCGCCTATCACAATGAACGGAATACAAATCTCTCAAGCAAATGGAGCAAACTACCTAGGCGTCCATCTAGATTCTATACTGACGTTAACCGCGAAATATTGGCGAAAACATATTGAAATGAAACGTGATCATATCAAATTACAAGTGGAAAGCTGATGGGGTAATGCTCAACTATTGATCTAGAATACAAACTTCTCCTGTACAACACAATGATTAAACCGATTTGGTTGTATGGGTGTCAATTATGGCAATCAACCTTAAATTCGAATATCAACCTCAAACCCCAACGAACACAGTTTGATTACAGGAGCATCCCGGTTCGTAAAAAATAAGAATATACATAAGGATCTTAGCATCCCAACTATCAACGACGCATTACAAAAGATGTGGATCAGCTATGCAGGAAAACTACCATCTCATCCGAGTTTTCTGGCGAGAAATCTAACAGATTTACCTATGTCTTCACGATTAAAGGAGAAAACAATGATTGTGCTGTGACAACATAAATTATAAAATTTATTTATTCATAAGAAGTAGATTCTGCTCCCGTAGATTTACCTAATTACCTTAGTGATTAAGATTAGACAATTTATTGTTATTTTCGAGTTGCAAGCTTATCTCACCAGATGCACAGCATTAGCTTTTTGCCATGAATATTCGATTTGACGGTTGAAGTTGATGCATGACCCGGCTTACCCCACGTCTCTCTGCGCTTTGGGTTGTCGTAGTGGATCCACTTTTCGTCCCTCGTCACGATTCGAAGCAAAAAACCCTTCCGATTTTGTCTTTGGAGCAGTTGTTAGCACGTGAAAAAACGGCATGCGAGGTTTCTTGGCTTGAGTTGATACGGAACCCGATTTCCTAGTTTTTGAACCATACCCATGATGTTCAGATGGTTGTGAATCGCTTGTTGAGTCACTCCCAAAGTTTCCGCGAGTTCCTTTTGAGTTTGGCATGAATCTTGGTCCAATAATGTATGCAACTCAGTGTCTCCAAACTTTACTGGTCACCCTTAGCGTTCTTTGTCACCGAAGTCAAAATCGCCACTTTTAAAACAGTAGGACCAGTATTCAGATGTTTTTATTGATGGAGCATGTTCCCCATATGCTTCACACAGCAATCGATGTCCGTCAGCTGTAATTTTCTTCAAATTAAAACAAAACAGGAGCGCTTCCCACAAATTGCGTTTTGTTGGCACACAGGTTGACATGGTTAGAACACAAAAAATATGTTGTTTACTGATCAGCGAAATGTCACATACACATACTAGAGGGAAATGATGATGCTTTAATACGAATGCGATTTACTACTAGTTACGCCATCTTTTGTAAATCTCTTCCTTGTCATTTTCAACCTGTAACATGTACATATTACAGGAGAACCTATTTAATGTTTAAAAAACATTTTGGGCTAAATCGAATCTACGATACACTAGGAACACTGCGCCGCGGAGAGAGTGAAATTGGCTCGTCTAGTAACTGAGACGACCACTAAGGATGAGAATTTAGTTCGCAGATTTAGAAACTGTTTCTAAATCAGAAAACTGTAGTTAAAACAAATGAAATCGTTTTTGAAAAAAAACATTTGCGTAATTTTCTTTTCATAAAATTTATTTTGCATGCCATCTGCCCGGTAATAGCGCAGGTTTATTATCTCTATGGCTTAAACCGCTATGAGTCGTGGAATCCCGCTTCGCTTTTAATTAATGAAACCCACCTGTTAAAGTTCTTCATTTAAACAAAATATCAGTAAGTTTTAGCAAAACGAAATAAATAAATTTTCATTCCTCACGACCATGACTACGACATATGGATTTCCCACCACTTCAAGTAGCAAATTGCACCATAGAGCGAGTGGTCAAATTCAAGTACCCATTTATTTGTTTGATTAGAAAATTGGCTGATTTTGTTCCAGTGCATGTGTTAGGAAAAATTTATTTCTCATTTATTCATACCTGATTCTCATACGCTTCTTCTACCTTTGGTTAAGCCGTTAAAGAAAAATTAATTGAATTGCAGATTTTAGAAAATAGGTGCTGTAAAGCCATGTATAAACTGACTCACCTGTTTCCTACTGTGGAGCTCTATCGAATTTTTGCAATAAAAGCAAGCAGATTCTCCCAATAAAAGCATTTTTCAGATTTTTTTACTTGCACACCTAGCAAGTAAAAACTCGGCTCTGAAGTTGGTTGTATTAAAATATTCTTGAACGCATCCAAATCGCCCGCCATTTTGGATATATGTAGCTTAGTCATTGCTGTTTTTATGACATAAGTTTCAGTCATTGCATTCTATTCTGTTTTCAAATGAAAAAATATGCTGCGCAAGCTATACAATCGATTAATTCGACTTTGAGTGAACATTCTGTGAGTCATTCAACAGTAAAAAAGTGGTTTGCAAGATTACGTGATAGCAATTTTAGTCTTGAGGACGATCCACGTCCAGGTGTAGTAAAACAATTTAAAGACGAAGAACTTTCAATAAAGTTGGATTTGATCAAAAAAAGCAGAGTTTCTACTTGCACACCTAATAAATTGTAACAAAAAAAAGTCTTGAGTATTTGTTTATGACTATACACGTTTTCACTTTTTGTGTTGTTTTATCACTTTATTTAAATTAATTGTAAGTAAAAAACTAGTTTTACTTTTTGAATTTTAAATATTTATTGGGTCTTCTTTATAGTGCTAATTTATTTTATATTTGATTTTTTAAATAACGATTTCGGAAATTTTTCCTTTATCAGTTTATACTGGTAGTTATTGATAGAACCCAGTACCAAGGGAATTTTTTTTTTCAATCGAACATTTTGACAGCATTTGGAGTACAATTTCCCTCACTGTAACATTTTAAATAATTTTTTCAATCGGAAGCGACATTACAATGTAAAAGTAGCTTACATGCCCGACTATGATGTCAGTCTCGGCCTTTTTCAACTCAAAATCTATAAACGATAAAAACTTGAATTTTTGTATGAAAAGAGATAGCGATAAAATTAATTCATAGCCGCAGAGGTAATTTCGAAAAGTGGTCTAGTAATCGAGTTATGGAGCCTCAAGCCGAATTTAAGTTACGAGTAAGTGCGTCAAAAAAACTATAAAATTAGGTTAATGCATACCGAACTAGTTTGTATGCATGAACATTTCTAAATTGATTTTGCTGAATAATCGGCTTTGTTTGACATCGTAATAAATGAGATTCTAAAAGTTTTTTCGATTGATTTCTGGAATGTGGCTAATCATGGTGACAACGAAACCATAAACTATTTCTTAACTGATAAATTTGTTATTGGAATTGCTAATTTATAAGTGATTTGAAAATTAAGGTTAATTAGCCATAGTGACGAAATTAAACATATAGTCAATTTTTCGGAATATTACAAAGCCGGAAGTTAGTGAAAAGGAACACGAATATTAAGGAAACAACGTGTAAGGCAAAAATCCGACGCATGTTATGAGAATTCGAAATGATTTTGGCACGTTATTCTGGGATTTGGCTCTTAGGAATAAAGGTTTCTACAATTTGAAATTCTCTATAAGTAAACTGTAAAGTTTTAGATGAAGATCAAAATATTTGATTCAAAGAAGATCAAAATATTTCTGGGATTGGTTTATGCTCAGCTAAATATTATATTCTAATTCAGATAAAACCTTATTCTGTACGCTCTTTACTTTAGGGATAGCTAGAACATGTTAAATACTAATCATATTCATTTAGAGTGCCGCACTTTGGGAACTGAAATATTAGTAGAAAAAAACAGTGATACAACCTTGGTGAAACGTATAGAAGCTTACTATTTCCAGCAGGAAAAACATCGATAGCACTCCAATGACTCATCAGTGACAGTCGAACATGACTCGTATATATATACATTCATCAGCGAATGGTACTAATCGTATGCGAGAAATCATTTATGTCAGTGCTACGACAACTCATAAATGAATCTTCTGTTACTGAGATGAATTGTATGTGCCATACCTTTCACATATGGATATTATGAATATTAAAAATAATTTTATAAATTTAATTAAAAATAAAGATAATGTAAGGTGTTACAAATGCCCGAATTTTGCCATAATTTGTAATTACATATTTCAAAAATTTTCTACTAAAACATAATTATAAAATGTTTACTCTTCAATTCGAGTAATAAACTGTATTTTTAACACCGTGGCTGCGTACCAATAGTCGGGTAAATCGTTTACTACGGTAAAAATCGATTTTAGTACAAAATTTTCGATCAGTTTACCATAGGTTTTCCAAAAATAATTGGATTTACCGAAAAATTTACTTAAAATCAACATTTACCCGACTATTGGTACGCAACCCGTATATAAAAATTATAAATAAAAATATTATTGCGATAGCGACAAAGTGAATAAGAAATTAAATGCATATTTTTAGTGGTGGTCTACCTACGCCATATTGGAAGGAGCGCAACACGATAAGATGAGAAACATCGCATACTTGTCTAACATGGTTCGCTTTATGACATGTATCACACTAGACTTGAATAGAGGATAGTCATTAGATGCGTGATTTGAGAAACTAAGTTGACTTGTCATAAATTAGTCATATGTTCAACTTACTGTTGCACCATACTGAATTTGCCCTTGCAAATCCGTTTCGAATCACTGGATCGTGAATCCAGTTATAAATTTAGCGATTCACAACAACAATTCCTGTATTTTACTATTATTTTAAGGTACAGCCTTATGACTTAAGACACAATAATTTTCACTATTATTTATTATTAATTCACTTGCTATATAATTTACAATAAATCGCACAATACATTTTCACTTTAAAACCACTTACAATTTTTACACAGTTCGTTCTCGCTTTTAAGCTATCGCGTACTGAATCTATAGCCCGAATGAATGACTCATTGTATTCATTGCACCCGTATTTATATATTGTGCTGAGTATTTCAGATTCTACACGAACATTCGGTTCTATTCCACACCAATTCTGTTATAATCTGTTATACAACTAATCTGTTATAAAACTACTTCTAATGTTCAAATCTAGATGTGATCATTTTTTTAATAAATGTCAATAAACTCTTAACCCTTACTTGACCAATTTACTCTGAATTACATTTAACTTAACATGGCCGCCTTGATAATGATGCGTCAGCATTCCCATATGCGCTTCCTTTTCGATGCTTGAAGTCAAAGTGGTAACTTTGTAAATATTCGATTCAATGTGCCACCTGTACCTTCGGATTCATTAATTGCGGTAACCATCAAAACGCCCATGGTTTGTTCGTAAATGGAATTTTTTACCATAGAGGTATTTACAAAAAAGCTCACGCAATCCACTAGTTAAGCTCCGGTTTCGAAAGGTTTTTTTGGGTAATATGCAATAACTCGCTCTCGATCATCGATTTCTGGTATTGGTGCTATGCATAGCCTATTCCGTATTTCAACGAATGATTCCTCTTGTTCTTCCTTCCTTTCTTCCTCGTTATTTCATACAACATTGCAACATTGGCAAATGCTGGCACGAATCGTCTAAAATAGGTACACACTCCAAGAAAGCTTCATAATTGATGTACATTTTAGGGTCTTGGCCATTCTTTTATCGTTGATATTTTTGCTTTGGCTTTGTCGTTTGCCAATTCCATTGGCGGTTACTTTGTCATCCACACACTTTATCACTGTTCTGAAGAGTGAACATTTCTTAGAACTTAACTTTAATCCGGCGGATTATATTCCTTCGAAGACTTCAATTAGATTCCCACGTGCTTTTCGAAAGTTTTTCCTATAGCGATAATATTGTCAAATATTCTAGGCATGTTTTTAAATGAAATCCTTTTAGTACGCACTGGAGAGACACGTAGAGAAGGATATCCCCAGCAGACCTAGAGCAAGAGCTTGGATCCTAGCGAGCCGACAGAAATTCTGGAAATGCTACAAATTAGCAATCCTGAACTACCTTCCGCCGACTTGAGAGCGGTAGAGTTGGAAGAGCCGCTGGCGAGAACTAATGGTTTAATTAGCTATTTTTCCACACTCAAGATCTATAAGAAAAACGATGGTGACATCTTGAGGGCGCCGATATCGGTAGAAGCTCCGGCTGACAACCTGAACATCATGGAAATGGGTGTGGGATAGTAACACCCTCTACAGACACGGAGATGTCCACTTCTATGGGATTACTTTGTGGATCTATAGAGAGATCATATTCATAGGAGGACTCTAATGCAGCTGTCGGGAGGTTGAAGTAAAGGTTTCTGCAGATTAACTTCCATCACTCCAAGGCAGCTTCGGTGGCACATATATATGCGAAGAAGGTACGTAAAATTCGTTCCTGTCTTCTTGCTAAAATAATCTGAATATCTTTCTGTTATTAAATTACAGTAATCCAGATGTATGGTCACAACAAGCATTGAGATGAATAGTCAAAATATCTAGCTAATATCAGCTTAATTGCCATATAATGGGGAAGATATTCCACCAGTCATTTTATTTAGGAAGCTCATTAAAGGAGGTTCAAAAACAAATAATTGGTATCATCCTGGGAAGTGAGGCAAATTCACATCACACAATTTGGGGAAGCAGTGATACGAATGAACGAGGTGAGTTACTCCTTGATTTTATTATTTTCTTAGTACTAACCTATGTATATGCAATATTGGCTGTTGGCCAATGTTTATAACTATCCATTTATAGCTTATACAAGAGGTTCTAGACATTACACTTGCCTCAGGTACCATTGTGGATAGTTTAGTGAATTGAAAAGCGTCGAATAATCATTAATTTCCTGATCATTTTAACTCCAATTTGAATGGTAGCCAAACCCCATGAAAAAACCTAGTTATAGATACAGGAGGAAATCCGACTGGTATATTTCTAAGTAATTCACTACTGCTACGCATACTAAACCCTGCAGATTCAACACAATAGTGTGATATCCGAACACCTATTCGACGCCTTTAACAAGGCCATACTAAGTACGTGTCTTTCCAGTTGACCAAGGGTAAACCTTGACCACCGTGGTGGTCGAAAGGACATCAAAACATACGTAAGAATGCAGTAGCCTCTTTAGAAGAGCCAAGGAAACTAAAGCTGCTAAGGACTGGGACTGCTATAAGGAAGTCCTTAAAACTTAAAAATACGAATTAAGAAATGCTAAAAAAATGCCTGGAGCCTATACTGTAGTAAAACACAAGAGTCCTCCGAGGCATCTAGGCTGCGTAAAGTACTATCACTAAGTTCCACCACTGCGACGTTTTTTTTTCGAGGACCGGATGGTTCTTGAACTGTAACGGGTGCAGAATCTTTGGAGCTACTACTGGAAACTCACTTTCCAGGTAGCCTCGAATCTGCGCCAAAAGGTCTAGAGTCGTAGATTGTAAGCCAGGATAAGCAAAAACAAAATTATGTGGGCTATACATAGTTTTAAGCCTTATAAGTCGGCAGGACCCGATTGCAGCACCGACGGATGTCCAGCAAACAACTGACTTAATCTTACCTTGGCTAGAAGTTGGCTTTAAGAGCAACCTGGAGCCCTGCCACATTCCTAGTAAATGGGCTGAACTAACTGTCATATTTATCCTAAAGGCGGGGAAAGCTCCCATTTTAGTCCCAGAGCTTAGACCTAGAAGTTTAGCCTCTTAGAAGCCCACTATAGGAGTTCGATTGAGCCAATAGGCTATCCAAATCCGGATAATGGCGATAATCAGAGAGGAGTTGAAGCAACTAACCCAAAGCTATTGGAGTAACAGAAAATTACCAGGGCTAAAGGTAGTTCAGACCAATACCGTAATATTAAATACTGCGTAAAGAGAGTGCAAGGCCAGAGAAAATGAGGAACGAGTTGGCTTACCAAGAAGAGGAAAAATCCTTAGGAGTAGCCCAACAGTACGTCCAGTACGTCCAGATTCCAGTACGTTAGATGAAGAGGAATCAGGCAGTGGAGATGATGAATTATCCCTGATAAATTAACATAAAAATATAAAAGTTAATCACCTGTGTATTGTTGTGTACCTGTTCTCAAACCAAATTCTATAAGCAACTACAGCCTTGGCATGACACTCAAAGTTAAGCTAAAATGGGAAAATCATATAAATAAGAAAAAAGATGAGTTAAATATCAATTATAACAAAATGTATTGGCTCTATTATACCGGAAACTGCTAAAACCAGTATAGGGTTGACCGAAGAAGACAACCAAATTACTGCGTGTTATTGTAGAGACTGCATCATGAGCTCAGCGGAGAAACTTATTTAAGATAGGTAAATTGCCGATGGATGGTCTCTGAAACAGTTGTGATGTTGAATAAATAATAAAAACAAATTGTATCGATCATCGCCGGGTTCTTCAAGAACCTGCATTTTTCATGGGGAATTTTTGTCGTTACGTAGACGAACATTTACACATTCAAATGCAGGTTTTTGGTTTTGGGGCATGTAGCAGAGAGGGACAATGCGCAACATCACTTACAACGTCAAGCAACTGTTGTTGGGCTTAGTATAAATTTGGGTGACTGCATGGAAACAGCATACGAGTAATTGTAAAATGAAATGGAAGGAAACTAGATCATCACCAACCCCTCTCCCCGGCATACCAGTATGCTTAGGAATCAGGCGGCCAAATCCCTCATTTTGTTGGTATATAGCACCAGCGAAATAAAATAAAAAATAAAGCAGGTTTAAGCCGGTTCTCATTCTTCCAACATATTTTTGTAACGGCTGTTGTTGAGTTGGGTAAATTATCACCAAACCGTCAAATGATGGAGTAATAATCTCGTCTCCTAACGGACTTTTTCTTGCAGCTACGTATAACCGATTGTTGAGAAGACGTCGATTCGAGTGAAACAGCTTCTAATTGATGGTTTTATTTAAAGAAACCTTAAAACTTCTTAAATGTGCTGCTGGGTATTTTTGCTTTAATGAAATCGGATTTTGAAACATGAATCAGCCGAATTTTCTGAGAAGAGCATAATATTATTCAACAAGTACCTACCCCGCCCATCACCATATGGCATTTTTCAGAAATTGCTTACCAAAATATTTCATATTCCTCTTAAAATGAATATATATATATAATTATTATGTATGTACTTGTTGTATATCTGACAAAAACCTCATGCCCTACGCTACGTGACACACATATTTTTCCAGCTAAACAACAAAAAAATTTACTTTCAACTGACACCAATTCATGAGGAACAATCTCACAAAATCAACTTACGTACATACCATAAGACATACAAAATCGAAATTATTGTGTGAATCCAAAATCCACACCACAATTAATTAACCAAAACCGAGAACACTTACCTCTAATAATACCTCGTCATATGTATTTATATAGGCAATTCCAACCGCTAATCACTCACATTATGCATAATAAACATAACAATTTTATTGTTTTATAATTAGATAAACACTAAAGTACTCCACGAATATTATAACAACAAAATCGGAAAATTTGACATAAATTATTCACATAATAAACAGACTATATACCTTGACATACTTTCTTTTTTATGTATACACATATACTCGTATTCGTCTGTATACTCACAAAACAATTTTTTTTTAAATTTTATTACACAAAAGTGTTCCACTTTGCAATAAAAATACAAAGTTTATTATTATTTTTTATACAAACATACTGTCGAGAGAGCGCGACGGAGAGCGAATTTGATTAAAAATCGAAAAACGATAGAATAACCAGATGAAATTATGTCTGCGCGAAAATGAGATACCAAGTTTTTATAACAAATTGCTTCCCCTCTAATGAGAGAGGATTTATAACGAGCTTTTTATGTATAGTATAGTATATTTAAAAGTTCACATAACAAAATCAGGAAAATGAGAGATACAAAAAAAAGTTTCTTTTATGTTTTGTTCGGTGTTGTTGTTTTTGGAAATGTTTTTTAGGTCAAACGGAATTTTATTTCGTTTTTTTATTATTGTTAGGGAGTGTGGGGCAAAGAGATGAAAATATTTTTAATGGCATGTCTGGTTTTGTTGTTTGTTATTTTTCTTCGTTTTTCCACACCGAGATAACAAAAACAAACGAGAGAAGAAAGAAATTTTTTTCATTTTTGTTAAATGGGAAAATTATTTATTAATTAATTTCCGGTTTTGTGTGTGTGTGTGTGTGTGTGTGTGTATTTACTCTTGTTTATGTATACAGTAGATTTTAGTGTTTTGCGGGTATGGTAATTCGGTGCTATACGTTGCGGTTGGTACATTTGTAGAGGATAATTCTTTAAAATCACCCAGTAATCGTTTCCGAGTTTCTAAGTAAAATATTTAAGATTATCGTGAAAAGCGCACCACCATATTTATACGTTTTTATGTGCACAGGCTTTTGAAGTTAAAAATTGCTTGTATAGCAAAACTTTTATGTCACCAACACCTTAAATTTACATAAAGTTGTTCCTACCCTATTTGTACTTACCCCTTTTTCAGCCGGATATGCCAACAAAATAGTCAACCCTAAATTTATTCACAAAATCATAATTTCCTAATATTTTGTTTTAAACGTTCCACATGAAAATTATTCTAGAAAACGATAACTACATCAAGCTTTAAAAAAATCAATCGGCATTGTGAGCATAAAGACAACAACAAAAAATATCCCCCACATTCTTTGAAATGGTAGACAATAAAACAATAACAACTCTTTTATTACTCCCCATTCCGGCTTTAACAGTTTTTTGCTATTTTGTGTATTTCCAAATCATCTGGGTAACGGTGGCAGGGAAACTTCTAGAAATTTTAAAATTAAATTTTACATGGACTTTAACGGTGCCCAATTGGTGCTAATTATTGTTTATGGGAAACAATTAGTGGTGGTCCAGGAGCCGTTGAAACGGGAAAAGAAATTTTAAAATATGAAATCCGGGGTATTTTTTCCGGAAGTGTTTTAATTTCACCGATTTTGAAATCCGGAAGTTCAAGCCACTACACGGATCGACTTGAAAATTTTAGAATGAACCAATTGGTTGATTTCCAGGATCCATGGTTATGGATGGTTTTACGAATATATTTTAGCTTTTTACAGTGATTAACGATATTACGTCGATACCGCCTGGTGGTAAGGTTTCCGGAACTGGTTTCAGTTCCTGAGAACTATAGTAATGGTTACCGATTTCAGAACTGTTGGCTTCTCGGTATAAGTATGAAGCTGCTTCACAAAATCCGAAATATCTGTGTTTGGGCTCAAATGTTGGTCATTGATGGAGAATTCACCGGGCACAAGCTCCGCTGACTGGGGATTGAACATCTAATAAGATTTTTGGAAGTAATGGGCTTATCTCCAATTGAATGTTTTACATCGTGCTTTTAATGCGTCGTTGATTCGAATTATATTCCTTAATCTGTCCGAGTAAATAATGGGTGACCATATATCGATCTAACAAGTTTTCCATTCGATTAGGGCACTGGGTTAACTAGATGGATCTTTTTAAACCTGCCACTTAGTAGCTTAAATAAATTTTGATTTTAAGTGGCTGTAAACTTTTGACATATGATACAATATTGCTTGTTTCAGTATTAATTTCTGGCCAGAAGTATTTCGAAGCAATAAGTTTTCACGTAGAACAGATGCCAAGATGTGATAAGCCGCGTAGACCATCAAAGGTTGTCCGTCACATTGGGGAAGTCTTGCATCATCAACGCTGAGTTCTGTAAGAAGTGTTTCACTATCGACTTTGACGAAATAGCTGTTGTGAGCGATTTATAGTTGGTAAATATAGTGAAATATCAGTATTCGATGAAACGATAAAAGTTTTGATTGCTTAGTACATAGCAAGAAGTGCGCTTTCGAAACTGAACGCCATTGGTTTCCAAAATCCTTTGTTGCGTCATTGTAAGACAGCTTCAACTGCTGCATTGGAAGTATTGATGATTTACTGAACTGATTGTCGTTTAACGGATGTGGTATAATGGTGGCAGCAGCAAGATAATGTAGAGGATAATGTCCTAAGTAAAGCGATCAAATACTGGTGAATATGCGATAACAGTTCGGCTAAACGTGGTATTTAGCGATACAAATAATTTATTATACCAACCAACTGCTGTATTTGGCGGATTGTTGTCGACTCTGGAAAGTCTGAAATGACATCAACTCTGTCTTCCGACTAGTGATGCCATCCTTTGAAGGTATTACGGTTATAGCAAAGATAATTACCTTGCGTGATGATTTAGCGAACTACGTTGTGCTACACTGGGGAATTGTAATGCAGAGACTCAGTGAACGTGGAGTATTATGTTTTAAAAGACAGCCGTATTTGCTATTGACGCTGAAATGTTTTCGAGATGGCGTATCAACTTGGGTGATGGTTGCGTTCGAGATGTCTTTGGGCAGAAAAGCAGCACCTATATTAACACTGTGCTGTCACTCAACGTCAATTTGTCAAAACACAACGTCAATTGACAGGGAACTTAATTAAATTTTTACAACTTAGTAAATAAATATTGATCTTGTGAGAAAATTGAGTGTTAATTAGTCAGTTGAACAAATACAAATGTTAAATAGTAACCTAAAATAAATAAATATAAAATAAATATTGTAAAAAATTATGTTTGAAATTATATGAAGTCAGATTCATCGTTGCTTGGCCATAAATAGGTTTTACATTTAGCCATATAGTAATGCCTCCGACGTGATTGATCAACGCGCTTTTGCCCATTCTTGTCACCGAGTATTGCGAACCAGTGACAATAAACCATTATCACCTGTGGACAATGACGCTAAAAAATTACAATAATAGGGCGATCTAAAAACGATGGGTGATTCAGTAATTAACGGCTCAAACAAGTGCCAAACGACAGCATAAACCACCACGAGCACCAACCCAATATTGGATATTGAAAATCTGGTTCCCGGTAGGAGCAACCAAGAATCCAAACGTAATTATGGCACCCCTCATTACATTGTTGTTCCAGGATACCGCGGTTTTGTTCCATACCGTCGAATCGGAATTTTCACTTAGTAAAATCAATACAGAATCCTCTCGGTATAATCATCTTCTCGGTGCGTTAAACGACCTAGTAATTAATGACATAAGCAATTTCATTATAGTGCCCAAGTCCTATATACCAAACACCGATGTTAAAAATGGTATTCTAGAGAGGTTGTGTGATTCCAAACAAATGGAGATTCATAGATTTTTGCAGGGTCTTTGTGAGGATATTGTACACCATAAATTTATCTAAACGATTGCCAATTCGTGCTCAAGAGATATTAGTTCCAACTAATCGATTATCAGCTTGATAATCAAATTGAATCCACCATCTAATTGCAATTCTGATTCAAGTTTCGATCAAGGACCAGAACCATTGGAGATGAGAGCAATTTAAAGTAAAAAATTAAACAAATCTTTACAAATGGCGACTTCTGGAAGGGAAAATATCAAATTGTCGCCTAAAGTTTTTGATCGCATATCATGATTAATCGACATTAATCTCGAGCTTTTCGCAGCCAACGGATCAACTGTCCGAGCGAAGACGATCCACAAGGACATTCATTTTAGAAGATGTACCGATGCCTTTTATAGGAGCAGGTTTACTCAAACACTCATGTTTATTGCTCGATATCCAAAACAACCGTTTAGTCGACCCACATCAGAAACTCCAACATTAAGGGAATACAGCTGCTAAACATCACGTAACTCGTCATATTCCAACTCGAGGTCCACCAATCGCATGCAAAACTAGACGTTAAACACTGATAAATTACCCATAGCAAGAAAATAGTTCGAGTATATGGTTGCATAGGGTATTTGCCGACCATCCAAAAGTCTTTGGCCCAGCTCATTGCATCTGGTTTCGAAGGAGAATGGTGAATGGAGACCATACGGTGTTTGAGAAGTGGATGTACCTAAAACCGCAATATTAACACGATTCGGACTATTTGAATTCGATCGAATGGCATTTAGCCTGAGAAATGCAGGCGAGAGATTCATCCATTCAATCTTTATCGGGCTGGTATTTTATTTTTCTTACCTTGATGACCAATTACGCAAGTTTCGTAATCAACGTTGAAAAATCCCATTTCGCGGAGGATCATATTCATTTTTGGGTCATGAAATCAATGCAGCAGGAATCATACCACCCACTGCGCCTGCTAACAGTTTACTCAAATTCAATAGACCAGAAAGTATTATAAAGCAGAGATGGTTTTTGGGAATGTTGAATTTCTATCGCACATTTATACCGAAAATGATTCTCGTGTTATCAATTGGAAAGTGGACGTTTTTGTTTTGTCTGAGAGATCAAATCTCGCCAAAAACGACTAAGTGAAATTTTTGTGTTAGTACACCTGTCATCCACAGCCGAGATTACAGTAATGGTAGATGCACCTGACAAAGTCATTGGAGCTATTACTCAACAAAAAATGGACAGCCGCCTGGCAACTGTAATAGCACTTAATATAGAGAATGATTGGCTACTTATTTCGGAATCAAACGATTTCCGTTATCTGATTGAAGGTCGTATTTGTACATTATACACGGAGCATAAACGATTGATCTACAAATTTTACCAGAACCCTGATAAGGCATCACCACGTCAATTCCGTTAATTGAATTATAATGGTCAGTTTAAATCCGATGACAACAAATGTCCGGGACGAAAAACGTTGGTCACAGATAGATTGTCAAGAATGGATCATTAACATTACCCGAGGCCATAAACTAGGAAAATATAGCAAAATCACAACAATCAGATGAGGAATTTAGAAATCTCTTGAAGATTAACGTTCAATTAAAATTTGAGCATCTATTGTGACGTCTCGGAGGGGAAAAATCGACCACGAATACCGCTGGATTTCCGCAAGTTGGTATTTAAATCCATCCAGGTATTCAAACGATGATTAAAACCACGTCAGAAGAGATTATTTGGACCAGTATCAAGAGCGATGTTAAAAAATGGTCCAATGTTGTCTGGTTTGCCAAAAACCAAAAGTTATTCAACTTACCACAAGCAGAATAAGAAGTTACTCCCCAGTTATGAGAAGAGCCAACGAACTATCTCTAGATATCATCGGTCTATTGCCAAAGGCTGAGAGACAGCATTACTGTGTAACCATTATAGACAGACATTAAAGCGGAAACTGTAGCCGTAGCAGCATTTAATACACGACGGGACACCCCCTAGAAATGTGAGGTTATGCTAAAAACTTAAACAGAAAAAATATTGGGTTAGTCGAAGATGGTTTAGACGCCGCGACTTGAGCGCGAAGTTCGATAAAAACAGAATTTTTTTCAATTTTTCGCTTTCAAACGAACAGAAAAAATATTTAAAATTTTTTCTCAGAAAACGGAACAACATTCCATTGAAAAATTGGAAAAGTTTACTGTGAACGAGAAATTACCCTTAATAGTAAACTGGATGATATTTTCGATATCGCACATACCAATGCCTTGTCCATGATGACCAGCGAAGACGATAAGCGATTCCTCTTGTCACAGCGTGAGAAAGGGCGTCCCGGATATTTGGCTGGAGCTAGACAATATGAAATTAAAAAAGAAAAGCGGAAATCGGAACGTATGGAGGCGGAAAAAAATCGTAAACGAAGATATCTTGAAATATTGATAAAAATATTGATTTGCCCGTGCTAAGCGCAGAAGAAGCCTAGAGGAAGCAAATATTTCATTACTCCTAGAATATTGTCAGCTTTGGATAAGTGGAAGATTACTGATCGTGCAGCAATACATTTGATCAGTGCCGTTACTAAAAGCCTTGGACATTCTATTGATGAAGGCGTCGTCGTGAAACAAATAGAGTAGAAATCAGTAGCAGCATCAGTTAAATCGACTTCCAAGTTTACAACAGGCGTAGTACTTTGGAATGGAAAATTACTTCCAGAGTTATCTGGAATGGAGACCGTTGGAGAGTAGCTGACGATGTCGTGGCGGCTTGTTTCGATACAACATATTCAAATACTGGAAGATTAAAAGGAGCAGCTATTATTTTAGAGCAGAAACTGGAACGAAGTATGTATGTGAAATTACATTGCGCGCTGCAATTTAATAAAAAATGGGCAATACATAAGGAGTAAATGTTCCGTTATTAGTGAGAATCAAGAATGACTGGAATTCCTTGAATAAGGATAATTTCAAAGCAGGCACATATGATCTCAATGGTTATACACAATTAAATGATGTGAAACTGGAATTAGCGGATTTTTGTAAGAACGAATTGGCAAAGGAACATGCTCGGGATGATTACAAAGAATTATTGGAAATCACTCTATTTTTTTGGGCATGATACCAAATGAAAATGTCCGTTTCCGTCTGCCAGGGTCTGTGCATCATGCTCGCTGGATGTCCAATGCCATTTATGTATTGGAATTATTTTTCTTTCGTGAATAATTTTGTGTTAACAGCACAAGAACAGAAGAATTTACGGGAGATTTACATTTTAGTCATAGGATTTTATGTGAAAATTTGGTTACATTGGCCCTCAGCCTAGGGTACTCAAAGGGCTTCGGCTGTCTCTATGTACACCTAAGTAACACCAAAGTAGCCGCTTCCTCGTTGCTTGGGGTAGGTACTGCTTCGACAGTACCTGAGCTACCGGGGACTAAATGCCAATGGTATAAATTGGCTAAAACAAACAATGAGTACAACAAATACGGAATGTAATACCTCATGTGGTATAGCACCAGATTTGCTGCCAAATCCCACTCTTCGGAGGCAGGCCCAACGGATTCTGGGGTAGGCCAATCATTGTTTAATCCATTTGGACGAAGTTTCAAATTATCAAGATCACCAAGATCTTCAATTGAAAATCTATTTTTTGTACGAGAAGGAAAATGCCGAACTCCGTGAACAACTAGAGAAATAAAGGAATTTACAACTAAATTGAAAGAAGAATTTACAATTTTAAAGAGAGAGAATGAAGAACTGAAAAAACAGTTGAAACACGTGCAGAACTTGGGACGACACCTAGCCCTGCATTCGATGATGACATTAATTCATTCCATATGGATGAAGAAGAATTAGGAAGAGAAACAAGTTGGGTTTTGAACCGGAATAAAAGACCAAGTAAGAAAAGGAAAGCGCAACACTCACCAGATATGGCAGTAACTTTACCATCAACTTAAACACATACAACAACCAGCTAAAATTTTAAAAAATACTTCTTTTATCGAACTTCGTGCATGACCTCTAAACCACCTTCGATCGACTCAATATTTTTTCAATACTCAATACTTTTAACATAAATTCACATTTCTAGGAGGTGTTCCGTTAGAAATGGGCAATTTCGAAAATAAGGTATATACTCGTATATAAAACATTTTGTTCTGTTTTTGAAGAAAAACTGCTGGTTTTTGGCTAATAAAGAAAAGCCAAGCATGAAAGAAAAACGAAATTTAAGGAATTCGTGTATGACCACGAAAATAATACGAAAAACCGAATAATATCGTAAAATACATTAATTAATAAACACGTTGAAAATTAATTAAGATTTCATACATAGAAGTGGATGGAAATTCAAAATGCGAACGAGAGTGAAGAGAGTCTCCTCCCCCTCCAGGTGAGTACCCTCACAATTCTACATAAGTCACGCTACCTCAGTGTGATTAGGATCTGGAATCGCTTCAAGCTCAGTTCAGGCCATACTTGCTTCGCTACCCTGCCAGCCGGACTATCGAGTCACCTAGCACTTGCCAAGGCAACTGCTTTCCTATGACTCCCTGCTTTCAGCCACAGACATAGGCCTTCCTACACAAAATAAGAACAATATAAATTAAAATAAATAAATTTAAAAAAAAATAACTTAAGGAGGCACAAAAATACAAAATAAATGCATAAGTAATAAAAAAATCCAAATAAATATTTTTAAATGCAATAATAAAAATAAAATAATATTATTTACTTATAATACACAAACCATATTAAGCATTAAAAGTTTGGAATTCTATTTATGCATGCCGGCGTCTACAATATTGTCCTTATGCCATTAATAATATCAACGGCAACAAACATCATCAAAAACGTGCATCGCTGTGTCTGGGTTTCGTCGTCGAATTACTAAACGTCATCGTAAGCGCTTAATAATATTATTTTTGTAAATTAAATAATTATGTATTTGATATTTTTTTTTCTATTAATAAGTTAGAGTAAAGCTAGTTTTTTTAAAATTCCAATTTGAATTTAAATAACATAAAATAATTTATAAATACATATTAAATCGGCCATAACTTTAAATTGCATTCCTCTTCTGCATTCTTCTTATGAAATTTCTGTGAAATTTTTTCTGCGGTTGTTAATAATTATGACGATGCTTTATGCTTGCATCTGATTATGTGTTCAAGAATTTTTAGTGACCATGAGATAAACAATCTGTAATGATGAGGATGGAATTAAATTGGTGTTTAGTGTTCTAGCACAGATAAATAAATCACAATCAGATACCTAAACGGAGAATTCAAATTTCACGATGTCGTTACAAATGGAAAAATATCTCTAGCGGCTGTTTATAGAAATGCTTAACTAAAACTCAAACCCCATTTTAGTGTATTTGCTCGCTCAATATATTTGTTCAATACGCGCACATACAAATAAAAAATATTATATTTGTTTGTACAGTATAGCACCCAAATTTTCTTCAAAATTTGTTTTTTATTTTTATTCTACTATGAAAGTAGTGTACGAGTATGATGTGTTTACTATAAGCAAAAGGAAACAAACGAAAAATTGAAGCATTGTTTATGAAATGAAGCATAAATAAAGTGGGCTAGCTAAATAAATTGATTTTCATGCTTAAACATTATCACGCAAAACTCGAAATGTTCGTATCAATAAATAGGCTAACCACTAGTCGAATTTTCAAAAAAATGGTTGTTTATACTTGAGAAATTTGGAGTGGTTGTAATGCTAAATGATGACTGGTAGCTGAAAATTTGCAGTGTACTTGTAATACGAGCTTGTACATCAACTAACCACAACCAACAATGTAGCAGTTTATAATGGAACTGCATGTATGCCGTGAACTCATAATTTTATTTAACACAGTCGACATCGAAATATTAATTGTTTGGCGAATTTGGTTAAAATAAGTAGCGAGCGACAGAAGCAACAAACTACTGAAGGCTGTGGAAAGCTTCAAGAAATCTGAGACGGGCTACGCAACGTTGCCATCGGATTCGCTTCATCGATGGAAATTGGGCAAGAGGCGTTGTAGTTAAATCAAATATATTCGCAACATTTTGTTCAGGTATTTATTCCGAATGAGAATAATGGACAGCCGGAATTGCTGCCGAAGAAGACGAAGCTTCAGAATTTTAACCATTTAAATATAAATGACGTGAAATATAAACAATGATTAGCGAACATTTAAACCCCCTAAAGGCAATTGGTCGTATTCGTATCCAATTAATTAACATTTTCAATGCTGTAATTAAAACTAACAATTTTCCGGAATTTTCAAAAAATTTGCCTGGTAAAGACGAAACAAACGTAGACTCTTATCGTCCAATCAGTTTACTGAAATCGGCACTCATTACATTCACTCTCCTTAAGCAAACTTGTCCTCCGGTCAAGCTAAATAACATTAATCTATCCCAATGCTAAATCATTGAATACCTAGCTCTACATCTAGATAGAAGATTGTCATGGAAAAACATTTCGAAACAAAACGCCAACATACCAACTTCAAAAGTATTAATATACTACTGTGGGCAAAAAGTAGTAAGACTTTTTAATTTAAAATTAATTAATTTTTTTTCGCGCGGAAAACCATTCGTCGAAATATTTTTTTTTCTATGTTGGTATGACTATCAGCCAAATGTCACATCAAAATAATCATTAGTGTTTAGTATACGCTTGTCTTTCTGAAGTACAAAAAGTGCATTCGGTGATTTTTACAATGAGTGAATTATTCAACATAGAAGTTCCATTAAATTTTGTGTGCGAAATCAATTTTGTGGTGCCGAAACATTCAGAATGTTGAAAAAGGCCTTCGGTGATAATTGTATGTCACGAGCAAGTGTTTTTGATTGATACAATTTGTGCAAAGAGGGTCGAGAACGTGTTGACGACGAACTACGTCTAGGACGGCCATCAACATCAACTGATGATCAACACGTTAATAAAATCAAGGAATTGCTGTTCGAGAATCGACGATTAACAGTCAGAGACCTTAGTGGCATCGTTGAAATATCGGAAGGATCAGTGAGAACCATTTTGAAAGATCATTGGTTCCAAAATCACTCAATTTTTTGGAAAAACAGCGTCGCGTTGACGTCTGTGAAACAATGATTTCCGACTACCAGGATGTCATGAAACGTATTATAACTGGCGATGAGTCTTGGATCTATGCTTACGACCCGGAAACAGACGACCAATTCGCCGAATACCGTGCCAAAGGTGAGCCGAAGCCGAAAAAACCACGTCAAAGCAAGTCAAAAATCAAGGTGATGTTAAAATTATGAACAAAGTCTTACTATTTTTTCCCACAGTATTATATTTTAAAATTTAATAAAAAGCTATTGATGAGTAGTTTTAATTCATAATATTATTATAGAATTATGCATTTTAAATTGTGTTAAATATGTAAACACGTACAAAATGTGTACACATTTCTTGTAATTTAAGGGAAGACATAACCTTACTTTTAGCACTCTTATAAATATTTTCTTGTTTATTCTTTTTATGAACGTGACTGCCGTCTTTAGTTCAAAGAACTAACTGTAGACATACTCGTAAATTTGATTACATAGAAAGCAGTGTGGCCTGTAGTATTCTAGGTGCACTGAGTAAACACACCATACTCGTACTCGTACACTACTTTCATAGCAGAATAAAAATAAAAAACAAATTTTGAAGTAAATTTGGATGCTAAACTGTACAAAAAAATATAATATTTTTTATTTGTACGTGCGCGTATTGAAAAAATATATTGAGCGAGAAATGTGTATGTTGAGCAAATACACCAAAATGGGGTTTGAGTTTTAGCTAAGCATTTCTATAAACAGCCGCTAGAGATATTTTTCGATTTGTAACGACATCGCGAAATTGATTGATCACAGAATTTTCCTTCCGTTTAGGTATCTGATTGTGATTTATTTATCTGTGGTTCTAGACTACAGTATAGTTATAAAGTTATAATTTATTTCTGTTTGAATTTATTTTATGGTCTAAACCAAAATTAATCGAAAAAGTTGGTTAAAAATGGACCATTGTTGGATTAGTTTTAACAAGAAGTTCTTTCTTTTATAGGATAAATTTTATTTTATTGGGTATGAGTAAGTGTGAAAATGTGAGGGCGCCGTTTTCGGTGTGCTGTCGGTCTGTGTTCTCTCTGCAGTCCAAGTGGATTGATTTATTTTCATGAAGCTTCATACTTGGGTATTTTGATGTGTTGGGAGGTCCAAGTTGGGTTTTGGTGGGCAGCTTATCTTATCTTATCTTGGCTTACGCTTTCTCGTTTTTTTATGTTTTTTCAATTATTTTGGAAGGTAGCATCTGCGATGGGATCGTTAATAGTTTGAGACCGAAAGGAATTTGGGTTGGATGTGTAATAGGGCTGGTCAGAATTATTTTCCAAAATGTAGGCGTAAGTGACGATTTTGGTAGTAAACTGTTATTTTGCTCAGGGGAGGTAACAACTTATTTTGGAGATTTTCGTTTTTGACAGTATTTTGGTACAACTTTTGCGAGCCAGTCAGGTGGATGGGCGGATGTGTCGGTTTTTGTTGTGATACTTTTGCGTAGGAACTTTCTTGTTTTTTGCTAGTGTTTTATATTCTATGGAATTCGCCTAAATTCTCGTTTTATTTTTGGAATGATTTGTTTCCGAAATAAATTTTGTTGTTGTTTGTTATTTTGGAGACGAGGCGACTACTACGGTTTGAGATTATGTGAATGCGCAGCATACACACAAAAACACAACACTTGACGTTTTCTCCTTAGCTAGAGAGACCAGGGAAAGCAATGCGATATCAGAGGTAAAGAGGTCGGTAAGAAAATGTTGTACAGGGTTGTGGCTCATCTTTTTGAGAGTCAGATGGTGGAATCTTAAAACTCTTTGGTTGACTTTAGCCGCCATAGTGTTCAAGTGTTGTGATTAGCATATATTCGAGATGGGGGAGGGTCGGATGTTGGCCAGAACATCAATGAACAATTGTTTTTACTAAGCGACAAAAGATACGTTTTGTCTTGTTGGACATTTTATACTGGCATTCATTAACTAGAAGCAATGTCAAGCTTAAGTCATAAAATTACGTAAGAAATCTTTGTATTGCGGATAACAAAATCGCAGTTTTCAAAAATGCATGAAAATGTAAATATTGATCGTTTTGGGGTATTTGTCTGAATCCCATTTCATATTTTTGAATTGCAAAGTGGTTGTGAGAAATGGGGGGTATAACACCCCAGAAAGGGGTACGTCCTATCTCATACTCCGATAACCCATACTCAAGCTCCTGACCTTAAGCTGCAGCACAAGACCATAACGCGTCGCTGAGTAGATATTTTCTGCTAACGCAAGCTGTGGGCTAACTGCGTCCGATATATATCTTTGTTGTTATTCGCGAAACAGATAGCCTTCGACAAATGTTACAACTTGTATCAAATTGTTTATTATCTCTCCTGTTATTCTTCCTGCTACTCAGTGCGTGTTGTATCTAAAGAGGGAGAAGCTCGATGAGGTGCTATGATGATCGGTAGTTGTGTTGTTGCCAATCTTTTTACCGGTTAAATTATATTAAAGTGTGCCGATAAAACTTGCAAATGGATGAGTATAAATAAAACTTGCTACTTGCCAGTCGAGAATGGGGCGTACCTAGGGTTGGGTATTTCCCGAGAAAATCAGTATCTCGAGATTCGGGATTTGATGAAATGATGAGGATTTAAATGAGATGGAGATTCGGGATTTCTCGAGATTTAACATTCGGGATTTCCCGAGAAATCGAGAAAATTAAAAAAACATAAAATAAGAACGTAAAATATTCTAAAACCACTACTTACTTGTTTAAAACATTACTTATTTTATTGAAATCAACAACAAAACAAAAACAATTCAATTTCCTTTTTACAAAATAAAGTTACAATTCAATTAAGTATCACACACAATTGAAAACATTATTTATTAAAATGAAATTTTAAAAAACACAAACTGTCAATGGCCGACTCTGACAATCGCGAACGCGTTTGTGACACAAAATTCCCCGACCAGTCTTTGAACGTTTTGTGTTTTCTGCTCAGTTTTTGCATACACATTTAGCTCATTCTTAAACGGCGGGAAATGTTCGTTCGCTGCATGTCGTTCAATGCTTGCGTTTGGCTTTGAGCATTGCTGCAAATATTTTTGAAGTTGTTTTGCCATGTCATCTTCTTCATCGCTGTTTTCAATCACGACTGCATCTTCAAAATCAGAAACTGCTTGGCCCTCTGGAATGTTTGAAGGGAAAAGGCGAAGCAGATACGCTTTGGCTTCTTTAATTAGTTCTGTTTTGGAACATGGATGGAAGAATGTCGACTTCTCACTCTCACGACAGCTATTTATCGGATCGTTCAAATATTTAAAAGTAGATAACAAATGACTACATCTGCGATCCGTTAGTTTTCTTTTTAGGCTGGATAGAAACTCGTCGCTCAATTCAGTGTGCTGATTCTCCAATTTTGTGAACAAAAATTGTAGAATAGAATCCGCTGCAAGTAAATTCACATTTTGTCGGCTGAGAGCTTCAACAGCAACCCGTAAAGGTTTTAGAGCATTAATGATATTTTCACAATGCTTTTCTTCTGCGTCCGTAGTGGCCATAAACGATAAATTGAGAGTATCGAGGGCTTTACGAACGTGCTTGCTAATGCGAAAGTATCTGGTTAGCATCGATTCAAGACTATTCCAAGGTGTCTTGCAACCCAATATCAAGTAAAGCTCTTTCTTTTCGCCTTCTTTAACATAATTCTGCAAGTTAGAATTTTGTACAGGCGAGTTCTTGAATTTCAAAATAATTTTGCGGACTTTGGTTATGAGATTTAATAGTCTTCGTTTTATCAGAAACAATTATGATATCGTCGTCTGCGCCATCAGAATCGTTTGAACAACTATTTTGTGTCAGCCAAATGTTTCTCGTATAAAAATTTTATCAGCTCTTGAAGCAGATAGAACGTTTGACATTTGTATGTGGAAAGTGGATTTCTCGAGATTCGGAATTTCCCGGAATACAAAAATTCAAATTCTCAAGATTTCGGGATTGAAAATAGACGGGATTTTTCTGAGTGTTAGAATGGGCGCTCTTCTCTTAAGTTGGTGTTGGTGCTTTCTCCCAATATGCAGTGTGAATCGCATCGACCTCGGCGGTGTACTTCTTACGATGTGGATCACGCCCTTTTCACTTGGTACGTTTTGAGTTCTATGTTGAACCCAATTATATCAAATATAGTCAAACATTGTCACGTAATTATCGTCTGCTGTCAGCACTTTAGTAGCTCTAAAGACATCTTCCTATAATGGTTAGTGGAATATGGCCAATTAATTTTTTTCAGATTTGACAAATTTCGTCATTTGTTAGTCTTAAACAACAATCGTTGTATTCATATAATTTGAATCAAATTCGTCTGCAACGTAAAAATTACTAAATCGGTATGACCTACAACTATTCAGCTATCTAAATTAAATTATGTATTCCATTCAAAATATTTATGCTTTGCTTAATCGATGCCCTAGAACGATATAGAATTGAAGAAACCGAATAGATTTTATAATTATGAATGAATAAATTTACATAATTCACATGTCTGCGTCGATATTTCCGAATAATCATAAATTGAACCCTACTCGTTCTACCACCAAGCAGGTTTTATGATGTTCGCGATATGAGGAAAAATTTTGCATGACTTTTATTACTCTACACCACTTATTGGTTTTTCTTTTATAAGTCTGGTATAAGGTAATAGTTTCAAGGTTGGTAATTGTTAAATTCGCCATGTAAATCACATGAAAGTATTTATTTTTTGCTGAATGTATACTGGAGAGTGGGGTAGCTGTATATATTTTCCCTGGCCGCACATGACAACCGCGCGTTTCATATATTTTTGAACATCAGGTTGGGTGTTGATGTTATCATCACAAAATTTATGATAGCATACGGGTTTTATGAAATTTTTCTGTTCGTATTACAAATACAGGAACAGGAACCAAAACACATAAATGTATAACGAGCGATATAATATTGAGGGTTGGAATTTTGGGGTGGTGTGAGTACTTTGTTGCTTTTTTATATACTTTTTAAACAATTTTCATGAAAATTGTAATTTAACATGAACTATTATCGTTCTGCTTTTTATATAATATTTTTTTGCCCAGACTGTAGAGATTGTAAATGGCAAACGAGTACTCGTACACAAACAAAAGCGCGGTACGAGTCTGTTTAATGGTAATTGCGCTTTTACAAGTATATCATATACCACAATTAAGAGATCTGTAATTACGATAATGGTCGTTAATTAAGTCGAACACAAATTTCACCTGATCGATGTCATCAAAATGTTTCGATGGGCGACAGTACTTTCGCGAATTTATTTATGACCTGATTATAAAATCGCACAAAGTTAATTTCGTCATTTATATTCAAGTTGGCGTTCCCAGTAAAGTACTTATTACACATATTTTCTCAATTATTCTGAAATTATTTTCGAAAACACCTAAACACTGTCCAATTACAAAACGGAACTCACCGCATTTTTATTAAACAATTTTGTAAAAAAAGAACGAAATTTATTTATGAGTGTGACATTTATTGTATAGCAGTTGCGGTTTAGAGAGAGAGTTTAGAGAATAAAGGTGCTTACAAAAACTCTTACGTTGGATTAGGATCTAATTGACTTATAAATAAAGTAATGTCCAGTCCAGCATTGCAGGCATATACTAAGAACAAGTTTCCAGTTGAACGGCCTTAGCGATTGACGTAAATACTCCGGCAAATAGACAGAAGTTAAATATAACGGATTTTAGCTGCCTAAAATCAAGTCCCATAATGATCGAGAGTTGTTCATGTTTTATTTTACGATAAAACCAATACATTCCATGCACGGATACAATTTCCACGCACGGATACATTTAAAACACATTGCAGAGAGCTCAAACATTTTTTGTCTGATTTGGCTTAAAAGTAGCAGTTCAATCTAATAATGATATGAGACGGGGACTAATTCGACGGGTTTGAACTTAAGTAACCAGTTTGCTTTCGCTTATAAAACTCAACGAGCTTGATCCATAATTCCAGTCCTTCCAGGCTAGTTCATCCATCCAACAGGCTGTCTGATTGAGCGACTCCTCATGTGGTTAATCCAACAAAAAACTTTCGTAATAAGGATTGTACTCTCAATGATCAAGTTCACGTCGAAAATGTACGTCGGAATATTATGTTTCCGCTAATGGAATGGACGTTCGATCAGCTCACAAGCAAGCAATTTGCTATGTTTGTTAAATTTTTGTTTATTGCACAGTAAAGCAACACAAACATTTGCTGGATAGTTTTTTATTGATGAATGATGCACACTCCTCCTAACCCAGAGATCCAGACAAATTCGAGTGCAGTATGATGTGGTATTGTGAGTAAATAGTCCAACATTCGTAATGGAGGCCGGTAACGGAGTGCATTTTATTCGACACGAGCTTGAATTGACTAGTTCTAGTTTTAATTTCAAACTGATTTGCATCTTGTAAACAGAGTTATTGTGGTTTATTATGAGCATAGTTATGGGCTCAAGTACCCTATCATGAGATGTAATGGGACTTACGTTTAGCAAGTATTCCATTATTCCATCATTAGAGGTAAGGGGACTCACGATAAATAAGCACCATATCGTGACAGGGTCTGTTCACAACAGGCGAACCGTTTGAAAATAAAACTAAAGTTAATTAATACAATCCCGTGATGAATAGAATACATGCCGTTACTGGCCTCCAATACACGAAGACCCACTAGGCCGGATCTCTTTAGATATTATAGAAAATTGATACCATATACTGGCCCAAACCACCAAGTTCACAACATGCAAACCGAATTAAAATTAATGCGACACCAGGTTGCTCCGTCTTGAACCTATAATGCAGCGATCTTAGGGTTGACATTTTGGGTGCTTTGCTGATGTCGAAATGCTAATTAAGGAATGGGCTCGAAGAAATGTCTTGGTGGTAGCAGATCGAACACCAGCTCGAGAGACGAACACGAGTATCGAGATAGACGGTCAGCGAAGTGAATTGCATGAACAAACTTGAGCCAGAATTCAAAAGTTCATTAAGTTCACTGTGATTGTCCATGAATCTCGAAACCCATTTGATGACGAACGTTTTCATCGGCTGGGAGCTGCGTAACTGACCAAGGACAACATGCGAATTGGTTCATGGATAAACATTTGAACAGTGCTTTAAACCTGCTTTAAACCGACCAAACTAGGCCGGCTCAATGAAACCTATACCATAATTTGTTACACTTTTATTACAACTTGTTACAACAAGTCCCGATTTTATTTCCGTTACCGTTTTTGAGGAACGGGCGGTCGGTTTAAATTACAATTAAACCTCCACTGCCAAAATTATAACTTTTGATGTAGCTATATCCAGTTATGCATTCTTCTTCGCTATGCATTCTCCGTCGTAGGCCGGCTAGGTTGCATTCCTGGCCACGTACTATTTAACTATCATATCGTTTGGACTCGTCTTTCTGGACGCTCTCCACTATTAGTTCATCCTGCTCCTTCTTCATCTCAACTCCAACACGTGCCACCTTACCACGTCCCTCTATCGTGACCTTCTGGATCGCTCTCTCTCCAGCGATCATCTCCACTGCCGGACCCATCCTCATCAATAGTACTGGAATGTTCCTTCACTTAGTAAGCCAAGTGGACCTTCGAGTCCTCTTGCCGTACACTATCTTCTCGCAGTCTCCGCCTTGTTCTTCTTGGACTGAACATTTGGTTCCGGTCTTGGGCGTTTTTAGACCACTTTGTGGTTTTCTGTATTTCGGATCTCCACTCTTCTCATCAGTTTTCTCGTTACACACAATTTCGAACGTAGTGACCTAACGTCCCGCGCCTGAAGCATCTTATGTTTTTTATGTTACTTGGCTCTGCATTTGACTGTTATCTGTTATAATTTTCTGTGACTTCAATAGCGTTGTGCTAGTTGTCTCAACCCCTGTTTTATCGTCTTTATCTTCGCACTATTCTTGGAATCAAGCTTGCGCAACTTTATTGCGTCAGTGGCCAAACTTGCTTTAGCTACCTCATATTCTAACGCCAACGTAAATACTTCATTCATGATTTTACCTCTAGTATTGGTTCTCAAATGTGAAGCTTCATTGGCCGTCCACTGTTAGTCCGCTTAATACATCTGCAAGTATATTATCGTAAACTTGACGCGCTAATTCGGTTACCTCTCTTTCTAGATGTTTCAGGTTCTCTCGACGTAGTTACTGCTGGCTTTGGAATTAAATCTTGTACAGTTCTCGGATACAATTTGCAAGTCATCTGCAACTTTGAAAATTCATTGTGACATATAAGCAAATAGCAAATGGTACAGTGTGCTCTACATAACGGTAAAAAGTAATTAACTAAACATTATAATTTGGATTTACTATGGAAATTTTGTTGAATTTGATTATAATGGGTTGGGGAAAAAGAAATCCATTATTTTTTCGCTAGTTGGATTTAGTGACCTAAGTATCGTGATGTATTTGTCTCATTAGGACATACTTATACCCATTGCAAACGGAGATTCATGTACTCCAAAAATTCTTTGTTCATTGTTTTGATTGATCGATTCAGTTGTGAGTTATAGCGAGTCAAGGATGGAGGTAAACAAAGAGAAAATTCGCTATATTTTACAAATTTGATTCGATAAAGACTAAACACAAATCAGGCGGCTGAAATTGTGAATGGTGTCTATGGTCCCGAGATTGTCACAGCCAATCAAGCGCTATTTGGATTTGTCAATTCCGTTCCGGCAATTTTGATATCAAAGATGCACCACGTTCTGAAAGGCCTATCGTCGAAAATGTCGATAAAATCTTTGAAATTATCGAAGTAGACCGGGATCATAGTATCGCCCAGAAGTTAAGATCGACCACAAAACAGTGTTAAACCATTTGCATAAGGCTGGTTTTAAAAATAAACCTCCATGTTGATGGTTCGTGTTTCCATCTGCGAATCCTTGGCCAAAGGAACGAAAACGTGCCATTTCTGAAGCGAATGATGACTGACGACGAGAAATGGGTCACATATGACAATGTCAAGCATAAACAATCATAGTCGAGAGCCGGTGGAGCGGCCCATACAGTGGTCAAAAAGGATTGACGGCCAGGAAGGTTTTGCTATGTGTTTGGTGGAATGCGAAGATAATCATCTTCTATGAACTGCTGATCAATGGAGAGGTATCGTGTTCTACAAGGATAACGCCAGGCCTCACACGTCCATGATGACCCGCGAAAATCTCTGAAAGCTTGGTTTGGAGATTATTATACATCCACCTTACAGTCTGGAGCTGCCACCAAGCGTAATTAATACCCTCTTTAAAACTCTCTTTAAAACCCACCCACTTCACTTTAAGACCCACTTTACCTACAAGCTTTATTTTTTATTAGTGTTGTCTAATTAAAATATGATACAAACGTATGTAACGTGCCTTCACAATGTTTAGAACGATGGTGGCTTGGGTAGACAACTTTTCAAACCCTAATGATTGAAACTTTCACTACAATATGCGGCCTTGCAACGCAACGTGGCGTGGTCTTATCACCAAAACGATCACGAACAGCTGAACAAGAATAAAACAAAGAGAGAAAATGACAACTCACCTGAATTCTGCCGGCTGCTTCCTTTGTGGCGGGGTGGTCCGAACAACCCCTCTACTTCGGTCTGCTGCTCACTTCGAACAACTTACTCTTGTCTTACACACTTTACTTTAAATGGGCGGAATTCGCACTCCCCGTTTCACAGTTCTCTCTTTCACTTTCCACTTACACACTACTAATGTTACTGGAACTGTTTATTTCTTCTCGTCACCTCTTCTCGGATTTTATACTTTATACTTGTAAGGCGCGCACTTTATCACTGAACCACCTGGTTATACACGAATAGGCATCATCCCTAGTTCGTATAGTTTATTTTTTTTACCACACTCGCCTACTGGCTTGTAGACAACACAAAAACGTGATACACTGAACAAAATGTCTCATGCGCCCTGTCTAAGTGTATAATCCGCGATCTTCTGGTTCATGAGCTACACATTACACCACTCGAGTGTTCCGGTACTAAAACTCGGGTTGTAATTTTATCACCACACTTATTGTTTTCTTTTGAATTTCTCGCTTGTACGAGTATATTCAAAATGGAGGAACTCGTTTTTTGTTTCACGATAATATGGTGTGCGCAGACAGAAAACAATTAAAATACGATTTTCTTTATCATTATTATTTTCACACAACGTTATAAATTTTACTTTTATGTATTTCCACAAAATACATTTAACTTTTTATTTTTTTATTTACAACCAAATAACTTTCCAATAAAATCCATATAAATTTAATTTATTTCTTCAGAATCTGATCGGCAAAGATTGCATTTTTGTACTCCATCGCTTATTCGATCTGTCTTGTATCGGTTATCGTCCTCCTCTTCACCAAACTTTTGCTGCTCTACCGGTTGACTGAGACGAAGTGTTACCAACTTCAGACTGTCATTGCTGTCAAACCAGTGATGACAGAGTGCTCAAATTTACACTAATGACAGTTCATTCCATTGTTTACAAGCGTACAACAGCATTTTAGTGGGAAATATTCAGAAAAAAGTTATCCGCAATGGAATTCAAGCGTAATAGTGTGATTGCTCTATATTTGGCTGGAAAACCAGAGCCGCAGATTGTTAACCAGTTAAAACATCTGCATGTGAATAAAATATTTGTGTATCGCACCGTAAATCGTTATAACGATACTGGCAGCATTGCAAAACGTCATGGTGGTGAACCGAAACGTACTGCAACATCGCCGGATATCTTTCGGAAGGTGATTTCCAAATTGGCTCGGAATCCGTACCGTAGCGGCAGAAAAATGGCTCGTGAGGCGAACATTTCGCTCGAACGGATGCAGCACATATTGAAAGATCATCGTGGACTAAAGGCCTTAAAATTCCATAAAACGTTCATTTCCATTGCCCAATGGCCACCAAATTCACTGGATGCAAATCCGCCAGATTTCTCGGTTTGGAGTATTTTGAAGAGCAAGGTTGGGACAAAAAAATACGAAAGTGTCGATCATGCCAAGCCAGCGCTTCGCCGGAAATGGACCAGAATACTGCAGAGTCACTTTCGTGCTGCATGCAATAGCATAGTCGGCCGTTTGAAGACCATAATCGCGGCTAAGGGTGGCCAATGGAAAACTGCTAATCCAATTCGAAAATTTAAATATTTAAGAACATTTTTTACTTTGATTTAATAAAATTCATCAAAAAATAAAAATTCTGTGGCGTTTTGTTTTGGTAACACTTCGTGTCAGCCACCCTGTATTTATACCTTTAAGCATCCCCTCGGCTGCTGTCTCCCTCTAATTGCCTTCAAGAGCAAAAAGTCATTGAATGGCTAATTCACTTCGCCGCCACGATTTAACTTATGCTAAAACTTTCGCTGTCTTTGCATTGCCGTCTGCGCTGTTTGGCACAGACCAACAATTTTAAGTTGTGTTGTTTCGGTGGTTTGCTTCTTCGATATGTCATGATGTAAAAGTAAGTAAAAATATCGTCATCCAACTTCATACGGATTTGTTTCTTGGTTAATGAAAGGACGGTTGGATATTGGATTTTGGTATATTGATGGTATATGGTGGAAGACTCACCTTCCGCGGGAACACCTTTAATACGATGAACTCATGTGATCTGTGCCACCTGACCCAACTCACCCAATCACGCTTTGTATCGTCAAAATTATCGTTAAGGTTACGGTGTTGTGCAATTGTGCAAAAGCAGCCTTACGAGTTACTAAGTTAGGCTTACGAATACTATTTCAATCTTTTAACAGTTTAAAGCATTTGAAATGTCAATGATGTCTAATAAATAATTAATGCAAGCTGTAAATAATTTAATGAAAAGAAAAAATAGAAACAGAAAAATTCAATCAACGATGTAATCGTTGTCGCAAAATCCAACGCAAACTCACTGTGAAATCTTGGTTTAGTATAAATAATGACGGTCAGCCATTCAAATGTGAAATATTGCCTCAAAATTATACATCTCCATCCACCAAACCGAAAACCTTGTGTCACCCTAATTTACCGAGTTACTCCACTATAAAAACACGAAATCTTAACCAAACCGTATAACCATTGAAAATTCTCGTACCATTTTAAATTGGCCAAATTATAAGAAAATGTCGAAACGAGTTTGACGTAACACAAACACACACGCACAGATTTATATAAATATGACTTTGAACGAATAAAAAGACGAAAAGAAATTCTTCAACGAAATGAAAAGAAAATTTTACGATTTTTATTTGAGTTTAAGTTTAAAAAATTGCAAAACGACACATAAAACTGTATAAAAAACCGCGCGCGCGATCAAGTGAAAGTAGTAAATTTAATCTTGATTACCATAAATTAACCATTTGGTGGCCAATGCATGTATTTATCACTGCGTTTTAGAAAGTAAATAGATAGCACTATTTACTTAGTCGCCATGTACAATTAAAGCTCATTTTACAAAATTGTCACCAAAAGCGACATTCGATCGACGACATTTTAATTATAATTCTTTAACCTTTAAAAAGATAAGATTTTTCCATTCCAATTTCTTATATGCGCGAAACTGAATAAATAATAAACGATTTACAATAAATAAAAATTCGCTTTGACATTGTAACGTATAAAATATTTTACACGATATTCATCGAATGTACGCACGCACAACACGACCACATTTTATTGGTCCAAGGCGGTCAACAATTTAACGAAAAAACGTTTTCATGAAAGTCCTGGTTTTAATGCGCTCTCTATGTAACATACATAAGTATTTTATATGTAACACATTCGAATTCGGCAAATGTAGATCGTCGCAAGGTAAATTTTACGCTTACATATGTGCATATATTGAATGAAGGTTAATTGGAAAATGCGAAGTGCATAAACATTGCAGCGTTGTTATTACTTTGTATGAGTTTGATTTTAATTGGATTCGCGATCTTTACCCACTGGATTATTTATTTTTCGGATCATTCTATACCTGGAAATCCGGATAACTTTGATATTTGAAACCGGTATCTCTTCATATTTTCTGATGGTGAACAGCGCTTGAATTATTGAGTAATAAAAATTTTATATCGGGGCGTTCACTAAGAATCGGGAATTTTTATCATTTAATGTTTCTTTATGGCTACCTAGCCGCCGTGTTGGAGAGATTACTTACACATAAAGAATGGATGTAAGGTTTAATAAACTGCACGAAATACATGCACGATCTTAGCTTTACAGGTGGGTACCGAAGACTACCGTTTGATTACGGTATAATTTGAATGCAAACACAGTTTCGGCTGTTACAGGTTCTAAAACAAATAGATCTTGTGAACCGCTGTTAGGATGAGTACCTCAAAGATTGACCTTCTTGGTCTTTCTTCTTGACTGTCTAAACAATGGTCGTCCAACTAACTCGATTCATAACAAAATAAAGGTGTTACACACAATAACCGAGTGTAACCTGGTGTCTCACACTCTCCAACCCTGCCCCGTTCTGAAAAAGATAATGTTTTAGCATAGATCGCCTGGTACTGTGCTACGATCTTTGCCGTTACATCAGTAACTAGTTTTATTAATTCACTAACAACTCCAAGTACGTTTTCGTAATGCGTAACCTGACATGAAATTTAAAAATGCATACGTCCTAGCGGTGCTTCGCGGTAGTAGATAGTAAACAACACTTTACATGTTACAGCAAGCTATTGCCGCCATAAAATATTATAGGTGGCTGGAGGCGGGCATCTATCTTATATTAAGCAATTTTCTATCTAAACTGGTCTCAGGTCTAACTGTAAGAAGTTTGAACTCTACAAAATGGCCTTGGACAACTTCTAATCGAAATATAAAAATATACCATCGAGTGTTCTAGTCGTAGTGGCCGTACGATGACTACCAACGTCCGTTTATCAAAAACTATGACTGAAAGAAGATAAGACATGACCGCTTGCGTTATTCTCAACGGCCTGCTGAAGTGCACAAACGTAGTTCTTTTGGCCTTCTCTAAAATTTTGCTTGTGTTACATTTTTTGTTGGGCGCTTTGTTAAGAGCTGAACACCACAAGCTCACTGCGAAGGCAAATTAGTGTAATGCCATATTCAGATTTGGATAGGTAACAGTTGGAATTTTATATTTCCTAGCAAAATGGATTAGCAAAAGGGTTTTAAAAGGGTAGACCCTATCCACACATTTGTCGGCTTTTCTTGTTGCGTTTGATGATAATTTTATGCAAAGTATGTATTTTCACGGATTTTAAGTTTGTCGTAACTTGTCAAAAACCAACAACAACGTTTATCAAAATCGCATTAAAAGTGCTTTGTCCTAAGATATTTCTTAAGAGGTTACTGCGACTGGAATGGGTGATTTCACATTTGTACTGGACTCAATTCAATTAAAAAACATGCATTTTTCGGAAAATCTAGGACAACACTGGGTATAATATTCAAAAACTATACAACGAGGTGAGCAGGTGAGGTTACCAACGCCAAGACGATGGAAGATTGGTTTTGACCTAATGATGCAACATTGAATTCTTTAAATTAAAAAATTCAGTCCTTTCATTACACTGAACTTACATACAAAGTATAATCACAATGCTTTAGCGAATTATTATGTTTCGGTACGCATTTGTTAACCCCTTCGTAAACCTTTCGATTTCTATATGACATTTTGGGTTATTCAGGGTAATAGCGAGATGTTATTTGTAACTACACAGAATGCTACCCAACATTTCATATTAGAAAGCTGTATAGCTCAAAAACACATTAAAAGTGCTCTATGCTGAGATATTTCGAAGTGGTTAATATGGCTGGAATGGGTGTTTTCGCTTTGTACTAGACCAAATCCAATTAAAAAATATGAATTTTCCAAAACATGAATATTACACCCAGTGTTCCCGTAGATGTTCCGAAAAATTCATGTTTTTAATTAGATTGAGTCTAGTACAAAGTGAAACTTCCCCAGCCCTAGCAACTCCTTAGAAATATCTTCTCGATGTATGGGTGAAAAATAAAGGAAACTGTTCTTTATTTGTATAATTGTATGAAGTTTGTCCTAAATTTATTCTTAAATTTGTTGTTGCTTTAGGACAATTTAGGACAAACTCCCCACAAATGTATTTTCCAAAGAGAGCTAACGTGACATCATTCGCGTAAGCGATGACCGTTATTTTTTCCTCTCCAGATCTAACAATAAACCGTGCATTACCATGTTGAGAGAAGAAGATAAGACCCTAGGTGTTCTTTTGACTTTCTACTTTAGGGATAAAAAATCTGAAGTGCTGAAGTTTTTTTGAAGCTCTTCCAGGAAACCATAATACAAGCATAAAATACTTTCTTGTTTCAAGGCCGTTAAATCAGGCTAATAACCCAATCTACCCGAGGTCACCCTGTCTGGCAGAACTAAGTGAATCCAAATAAGGAATCTTCGTTAAAACAATAGTAAATCCTAATTAATATACGTGCGTCGAATATATGGCTAAGAGAACACTTAGGATTTTAGCAAGTAACTCCAGAGACCTGGCATCGTTCGGTTTTAAGTCGCCTTAACACAGCAAAAGAATCTGCTGTAGAAACCCGTTTTTCTCTTCCAAAACGCCTTAAGTCCCAATTTCAAAGGCATTCGCGACACTGTGAACTATGGTACTCTGATTTGTCTAGCACAATCACTTTTAATTACTTAATTTTAAGTCGAAGTTTGTAACTTTAGGATAAGAAGAAAAAAGTCATCTAAGCGGAGCTGCACATAAACATCCCGGCGTTTTAAAAACAGTTAGAACAGTTAAACTCACGAACAGATCAGTCAATATAAACAACAAACGAAGCAGATCCGATGATCCAAACCCTGGAAACCTGTTCACCTGTTCAACCTGTTCATGATGTGTGTGCGACAACCAATGCTTTCAGTTTGGAATCACAGACTACAACTTTCGTGAGGTTATTAGAAATTTATAAAATGCTAGTGATCCAAGAACACATAGTAAATGTGGAGGCAGATATGGACGGTATAAGCTCAATTTTGCTGGGCTGCAGAATGAAGAATGGTTGGTTAACTGTTAACTGCACAGATAAGATGAAAGCATCATGGCTCACCACGTAGAGTTCGATCAGTCAAGGAGACACAGAAGTTACTACTTGAAGAGATCGGACTTAAAGAAAGGTCACTTTCTCGTTTCAATTCGGCAATATAATCCTGTTTAATCAGGAGTTAATGATGATATTAACATGTTCTCATATCTTATTCAATTAGAAGGCGTCAGGTGCTCAACTAGCATTGTCACCCTTCTACTTGGGAATTAATAACTGATATTCATTACTTGACATGTCACCGGGCAAGTGGTGTAGTGGTTAAAGCTTCGGCACTTGTACCGGGAGGTGCTGGGTTCGAATCCCATCAGAGGCTAGATGCAAATCGAATTTTCATCATCGATTACGATCGGTGATGCTAATAAATACAACTAAGACCCTCTGATGGAGTGCAGAGTTCCGTGTCACGCGCCGACCCACCTTCCATGTCAATGTACAGGTTGACATGGAGCTTGCAATGTGCAGGTGGTATACTGTAGTTGTGTGAGTAGGTGAAATAGGTGAGTTAATGATGTGGAGTGAATGAGTGGTATCACAATGGGCCTAAAAATTGGCCTAAGTGTGCAGTAAGCAACCACTGAAACCTAACTACTTGACATGTCAGTTAAAAGAATTGAGACGGCAGAAGCAAATCTGCAAAATACTATTCTTACCGTATCCAATCATCAAGACACGAAACAAAATTCAACAGAAAATCGGAGGGTCACTAGATCGAAGCTTAAAGCATTTACCATCGAGCAAACGGCAATACCACTACCACTCCAACCTTTATCGGAATACTCACACTCCATGAACTGACCACACCATCACATCCACCTACTGTAGTCTCCGCAGGTTTATGCCGGTTAATACCGGCACCATTGAAATAATATCTTCAAGAAATAACCAGCCTGATCTCATGGTAGTCAAATCTAGAAGGTTTATATTTGTCAGTAGAGTATACAATGGAGTTACCGGCGCTAACTTTTAAAGCTGTCTTGAACATAAAACCAGGATATTCAACTTTACTTTTTACCCAAATGGTATCATCAAATCATCTCATTCAATCCAGAAAAACGTAGCTCTGAGTTCTCCCCAATGATTATGTAGTATATAGACAGCTGCAATCAGCCCAAAACCTGGAGAGGAGTTATTTAGCCATTTATTGATCACTTGCCACTACTGATTTTGAACTAAACTCCATCTTCGATTGAACAACTATGTGTAAAGATTTATGTGCGAGAAATACTCATATAGTTAGATTTACATATGTTACATTCCGCTTCATTCGGGAAGCGAACGATGCAAAACACTCGGATATAATTCTTGCATTTGGAGATTTCAATAATAGATTTTTGGAGGCGGAGTTAAAATTTCATTTCGTTTTGAACTAAGTACTAAGCTCTAGTGTTGAGATGAGTAAGCGAAATGTGTTGAGCATAATTTATTAAATAAAAATGGCGAATTTTTCGCATTTCACACGGATTTTGATTGATTTGAGGTTGGACCGAGTTTTCAATTACATCTTGAGGTTTCAGCTTCTATCACTTTTTATCATTTTAATATTCAAGTATGTACTAGAGGCTGAAAAACTCTTTCCTCACGAGGTAAACAGAAATTTGACAATTGACAATTGACAAATCCGAAAAATCCACTGAAAATTGGGGAACATCGCAAATTTCCAGTTAGAAAATTGGTTGCAAAATGACTCAGGAAATCATGCCCTTAATATACCAGTTAAACCAGTTATAACAGTTTTTCATGATACATAATGAATTGAAAAATTTACTTAAAATTTAGTAAGAAATACGAGTATATGTATATGAAGAAAAATTTTCTAAGAATATAATTACCATTGCTCCAACCCGGAAAACTCACATAAAATGAAAATCGAAAATTTGCATGTACAAATTCTTCACAAAACGACTTAGTAAAACTTTCTGATTTTTCATTGATTTTGTAAAAATTATTTTTAAAAATATCAAGTTATATTCTATACCAAAGAATTTATTTATCACCAGCGCCAATGATGAATGGCTTATATGTCACACGATTTTATTGGAATTATCTAAATCTAACTGCTTCCAACGCCACAACGGTAGCTTTGAGTACTTACGTGATTCAACTTATTTTATGGCTATCTTCAAGGCCTTTTCAATGATATGAGATACGTATATATTCTATAACTAAGGAATAATTTGCCACCAACGCCAAAACACTGAATTTGTGAAATAAATTGCTGAAAAAAAAATAAAATTCCTTCGTCCAAAAGAGAAGCTTCAGCTAAATTTGTAACATTCTTCAAAACCTTTTCATTGACATGTCACAGTTGTGTATTCTATAATAAATCAATAATTAGATACCAGCGCCAAAACGACAGATTTATCAACTAAAGCGCTGATAACAAAATTGTTGCTTTTCCCAAGACCTTTCAAATGATATGCTAAATGATTATTGGGAATGGGAAAAATTGTAACTGCTTTCAGCGCTACAATGGTAGTTTTGAATACTATGGTGGCTCATAAAAATTAGCGGCATTCGTCAAGAGCTTTCTAATGATATACGACACGTATATACTATACGATAATTGAATAATTGGGTACCAGCGCCAAAACGGGGTATTTGTGAACTGAAGCGCTGATTGCAAAATTGTTCCATTTTTCAAGACCACAATGGTAGTTTTAAGTACTAAGATGTTCAGGAAAATTTGTGGCATTCCTTTTCAACGCGATATACTATAACCCGAGTATATATTCTATAATAAACAAAAAATTTGCTGCCAGCGCCAAAACGGTGGATTTCTGAACTAAAGTTATATCGAAATTGTTGTCTGAAAACGAAGACCTGCTCGATTATATGGGGAAAATGTAAAGCAAATCTTGGTTTTGGGTGGTATTTTGTGTGATTTCCTATGGAAAGTAACCGAGTCCCCTTGAAGTAATGATTCCGAAAGCTTTTCAATTATCCGAATTAAAAATAAAAGAAGTTTGGCGAAAAAAAATCGAATCACAAAAGCCGTTCTTGAGATATCATCGGTACAGACATTCAGTCATCCAGATGGACGGACAAACTTTTTTTTGCAGGATCAGAGTCCTTCATTCTCATCATTTTTATCAGGATTTCAATAACTAGGTCTTATAGACCGAAGTTAACTTCTTTTAGTTAGTTTGGTTTGCCATTTCCTAATGAATAGACTCACCAGAGCAACGTTTGCAAATTGTTCAAATCTACTTTGGAAATAATGGTTCAGTTCATCAAATTCACCGTGTGCTATGTCCATTTTATGGTCGACATAATTTTCCGTAATCGTAATAATCCGATTAACTATGGATCGCTTTTACACCGCATTTACGCGTCTAGTAAGACCCCTTATGGTGCGCACCGAGCAGGCGTTGCAGCTGTAGTGCGTAGTATTGAAGAGAATCCAAATGAATCGATTCTTCATCGTGCACAACAATTAGAACTTTATGGAGAATTTTGTGTAAGGGATCTTGGTTTACAAGCTTAAAAGATTCAATTTGTGCAGGAGTTACATTCATACGACCATTTTTGCGTCACCAATTCGATGAATGAGCCAAAGCCAAGATTGCCATCGATTCAAACTTTACATACAAAATTTTGTTCAGCGATGAAGCTCATTTTTGGTTGAATGGCTATTACAACAAGCAAAATTGTCGCATTTGGAGTAAAGATAATCCACGAGACATTCATGTGTTCAAAAATGATGCTGGTGAAAACCTTACTGTCAACCGAGACTGGTATAGAGACATGATTACTATTTTTTTGTGCCTCACTTGGAAGACGGGGTCACATGCCTACAGCGCGCGATACAATTAATTTACTGAAAGAAACATTTAATGAACGATTTATATCGAGAAATGGACCTGCCAACTGGACATCGCATTCGTGTGATTTAACACCGCGGGACTATTTTCTTCTACACAACATTCGAGCGTAGTTGCCGAAATTAGACCTCCATATTACGCTATGTACGACTTTTATTTAAATTCAAAATTCTATACCTCGATATGAGACACCCTTTAGTTATTCTTCTATTACAGTAAAATGGGACAATCCTTATTAAACAGAAATGTTAATTTTTAAATTTGGATTTCTTTCAAATATGTCTTTGAATTCCAGCAAACTATTGTGATGAGTCCTGATTTCGTGAAAATTCGTTTATGAGATCCGCCAGTAGCCTCCAGAATTCTTTTTTCATTGCGACTGCGATGAGTAAATTTCAATCTGCATGATTGGAAAACCATACGAAATTTCGAAAAATTGGCACACAAAAAATGTAACAAAAAAAAAATAGCCAGCAGACTGAGATCTGACTGAGGCTGATTTTAGCCTACTTAACAATTCTGACATTTGGCCAGCTGGTGCTTTAGCCCGCCCATTTATAAATTACCCACGCATATCAAAAAACCGGACTGTGGCCACGTTTCAACAGCCGAAGTAACTACTGCGTTAACCAGCCACTTTAATTTATGAACGACCGTCGCTTGCCTCCAGTATCCGCGGTAAAACCAGGGATTTCCGCTTAGACATACTTGACAATGATTTCGATGTTATAATAATCAACGAGACCTAGCTTACGATCAATATGTTATCCGAAGAGTACTTTCCACCAGGCTATGTCGTTCATAGAAAGGACAGATACGATTTTGACACCAGTTCTAGAGGCGGTGGTGTTTTAATTGCTGTAAAGAATTCAGTCTCCAATGAAGTGATCGCCTGCCATCCCTGCCTTGATGTCATTGCCGTTCGCATCAGACTAGCTTACAATACCTCGATTGTCGCAGTCGCCGTTTATATTCCGTACGGGTCCGACCGGGATGTCTACAACACGTTTATCAACTACATCGACTCAGCCGTTATACCTTCAGTTCGCCCTTGTGATCAAATTATCATTGTGGGTGACTTTAACTTACCCGGTATATCTTGGAACGATGTCGACCGTGTGTTCTGAGTTCTCAACCGATAAGAAAGCATTGACTATCATCGACTACTTCGCTTCCATATCAACAATGGAGCAACACGGTTAACCGCTTCAGCAACAGTCGAGGGAAGTTCCTGAACCTGCTATTTGCCAACGACGTTTTACTGGACGCGAGAGCATTTATCACACACCAATTACGATAAATATTTGTATACCAAATGTACAACTAATTATTTTTCTAACGATTTTCACTTTAAGTTTAGAATAGCCGACTACGCATCCTTGAATGAATTTCTCAGCACTGCTGATTGGGAATTTTACAGCGCGGTGCGGATTTAAATGACACGGAGCACAGATTCAACGAGCTTCTCGGAAGTGGTATCGGGACACGTTCCGCAGGTTATCAATAATAAATCCGGCTTTCGGGAGCCATGGTATAATACCGAGTTGATGCTGCTCGAAAAACGAAGCAATAAGAATACTATCCTGATTTCGTTAACGCCCGCAATGAATTTAAGACCCTTAATTGGTTCCTTTTCAATAATTACGTAGTGCAAATCGAGCAAGTTTTGACATCCAATCCCAATAAATTTTGGAACTTCATTCAGCAAGAAAAAGGTATCTGGTTTTCCGTCGAATATGTCTTACTAGACCTCCACCGCCAGTCAGCCATCCGACATTTGCAATTTGCTTGCCAATCTCTTTGCATCGGTTTACAAGCCACTTCGGTCAATAGATACCGGGTCTCCTACTACTTCCACCTCCATTGTACTCGATCATTTCAAATTTACCGAACAGGAGGTTCTGGATCAACTGCTCCTTCTCGACGTTATAGCAAGGGAGCGGGTTAAAACGGTCTTCCACCGATCCTATTTAAACGTTGTGCCATAAATCTGGCCCCTGCAGTTACCTTCTTGTTTAACAAAAGCCTTCGTCGTGGTATTTTTCCAGGTCCCTGAAAAATATCATGCATTCATCCAATTTTCAAGGCAGGTAATAGAAGTGAGGTAAGTAATTATCGTGGGATCGCCATTCTCTCTGTCTTACTCAAACTATTTGAGTCTACCGGTAGGTCTACCGTGTCTAACTTGTCCTCATTTTGTGGTCATCTATTTGACAGTCTAAACTACAAGCAGCAGCTTCTCGTTGTCCACACAGACTTCGCAAAGACTTTCGATGTGATTGATCACTCCATTCTTATAAGCAAGTTGGAGAGTCTCGACTGTGATTTCATTCCCATCGACTGGTTGCGTTCTTATCTCTCAGATCGGTGGCAATCTGTGTATTTCGGGCGCCATCCGTCGTGCCTCAAGGTAGCCATATCGGCTCACTGTTATTTTCATTATTTATTAACAACGTTGTAAAGTGTTTTAAGTTTTAACTGTACAACGAAACCATTGATCGGGTTGAGTTCATTTCGGATCTTGGTGTGATCTTTGAATCTGATGCAACATTTACCAGACATGTTAACGCGCTTCATTATACGAAACTGCAAGGACTTTCGTCATTCTGAAAGGATTGAGAGTATCCAGAAACACTTTATTTTGTTCGCGCTACGACGTTTGCCATCCAGTCGTGCCATGGACTACGTTCTTCCGCCTTATCAGAATCGATGTAATCTTTTGAAACTGCAACGTCTGGACAATCATCGAGACGTAGCTTCCGCGCTGTTTGTGCGTGATATCATCAACTCCTGTGTCGATTGTATTGAGTTACTAGCACGTATCAACTTGTACGCTTGTCAACGCGATGGATCTTTATTCATCGACCGAGCGGTAACGAACTACGGTCTTTCTGATTCAATTCCGTAATTTCTTTTTTGTTTACCAATTGTTTTGTTGTGCCGATTGTAGTGACTGCAGGCATCATTCATAAATAAATAATTAAATATATTTCCGAAAATAATCCGCCTAACCGTCTAAAATTACCAACGGCGTTCTTCATATTCTGCAACTTGTTCCAATGTTACGATTGATTTAAATTAATTTGTGACTGGTTAAAATTAAAACCAAATTAAAAATTTAGCTTTAATTAATTTAGAAAATCCAATAGTCTATTTCATTATGTATGGTTTATGGTGTGTGATATTTTTCTGCGTGGCGTTTTATACACATTTTCATGTTCCACCTGAACCGGTTTTTCTCGTTCATGCGGATGGAAATGTATGTGGTAACAGAACTACACAATAAAACGCATAAATCTAATGTAGCTGAATTATGTATGCGTCGATAATCAATTCCATCGTCCACTCCATGTGTTAATAGCGCAACAGCGACACACATACATCAAAATAAAAACACCAAATCCAACATAAACATGTACAGAAAATCGCGAATAAAACAACAGACAGTTAAAATTCTTGCGGCTTTTTAATTTGTGATGCGCGCCGCGATCTTTTTGTGTCTACATACTGTATGTACATATGTTATGTAGTATATAATGTATATATAGTAACTAACACTACCGCGGTTTTTAATCGCGCATTTTTTATTACGCTATTACTGTATATTTTTTTACATTGTGAGTAGTCTTATCCATTTGTTGTGCGTTGTATAATAAACGACAAAATTATGGCTTTATGGACTGACATTATTGGAATTTTAACAAGGTGGTTAAATTAGTTTTTAGGTCAGTTTGGTGGTAAAGGTGTTAACACTCTGGTGTCGTATTACAACATATTCAAGATCATTAATATGTTTTTGAATATTATGACGTCTTTTTTATACGACTCCCTCTGCTTATCAATTTAAGAATGTTATTTTGAAAATGCACACGAAAGGTTATAAATCATGATTGCCTATATACCGTATAGTAGTTCAATGAACCCATTCATTATAAACACATTGAACATCATAAACCCTTATTTTATAGATATTGTACCGGTGTAAACATAAAAATTATTAAATTTCAAACATTGACCTTGAATCGTGGGAATAAAATTTTTTATTCTTATTTTTGTTTTATCATTTATCAATGAATATAAAAAGTTCATAAAACTTAAAATCATTAAACGGAAATTCGTCTCGTTTTCCATATACAGAGCAGAAACACCTGTTTGAATATTTTTGATTACGAAAAAATTGACAACAACAACCGAAGGAGATACATATTTTGCATTTCTCCTCCTTTGTATAAGTTTTACAGAGTTTACGTAACGTAAACGTAATAAAACGGATGAGCATCACAAAATTGCTGAATCATCGACAAAATCGGGAGTAGTGTGGCATAGAAAGATAAGTGTGAGTCACACCAGAAATCCCATTTTGGAAATCGAAAGGTTTTGTTATTTTGCCGAGTAGTGTTTGATTGTGCAATTTTGTGCGTCTAACGGTAAAATGTGTGCCTAATGTATTTTGGAAGATAATGTGGGATTTCTGGCGTGGTTATCACACCAGAAATCCCATAGATCCGTTTAATCATTTGAGCATATGTTTTGCTTCAGTTTAATTTTGGAAAACTGTGCATGCCAAAATCAAATAGTTCTCCTCCAGAAATGGTCAGCATTTCTCCTAGAACGGCTCTATCTGCCCATTTACATGCGATATGCACAAAATCTGTTAAAGTAGATCAACTATGTAAGAAAAAGTCGTAGTTTTCTAGCCACAATGTTTAGACTAGAAGTATATAACCTGATAAGACCAGGATTCACTGGTGGCATACTCCATATCAGCCAGAATTGGGAATAGAAAACCCTTACTTCAACCCTAATTTAAAACTGAAATTTTTGAAATACACTTAATGAATGATTTCTGGAAATCCCACCTTTTATTAATGAAATCACTTAAACTAATTGAAATGAATATTCAGATCAAATTTCATGATTGTGCATACTCCCGATCAGCCAGAATCCCACATACAAGCAACTTTTTTCAAGAAATCTTTTCAAATTAGCGTTGAAGGAAGGGTTTTGTATGTGGGATTCTGGCTGATGGGGAGTATGCACAATCATGAAATTTGATCTGAATATTCATTTCAATTAGATTAAGTGATTTCATTAATAAAAAGTGGGATTTCCAGAAATCACCCACATAAACTTTTTCAAAAATGATATTTTGAACTTAGGGTTGAAGGGTCTTGTATGTGGTATTCTAGCTGATGGGGAGTAGGCACAAAAATGATCTTTTCAAATTAGGGTTGAAATGGGGGTTTCCTACGGGTGATTCTGGCTGATGGGGAGTAGACACAATCATGAAACTTGATCAGTATGTTCAGTACAAGCAGTTTTAATGATTACATTTATAAAACGTGCGATTTTCAAAAATCATTCATTAAGTGTATTTCAAAACTTTCAGTTTTAAATTAGGGTTGAATTAAGGGTTTTCTATTCCCAATTCTCGCTGATATGGAGTAAGCCACCAGTGAATCCTGGTCTTATCAGGTTATATACTTCTAGTCTAAACATTGTGGCTAGAAAACTACGACTTTTTCTTACATAGTTGATCTATACTGTAACAGATTTTGTGCATAACGCATGTAAATGGGCAGATGAAGCCGTTCTAGGAGAAATGCTAACCAATTCTGGAGGAGAACTAATTGATTTTGACATGCACAGTTTTCTAAAATTAAACTAAAGCAAAACATATGCTCAAATGATTAAACGGATCTATGGGATTTCTGGTGTGATAATCACGTCAGAAATCCCACATTATCTTCCAAAATATATTATGCACACGACCAAATAAGAAAACCTTGGGATTTCTGGTGTGACTCACACAAAGATATGACGAAAATAACTCATCACAAATCATTACTTAGATTAGAAAATAGGAAAGTGGATATAACACGAGTTGACGATCTATCTATTCCCAGTATGCATTATTCAGTAGCCTTGGAGCTAGGATTCAATAAAGAAACACAAACCTCAAAATACGAACTAGAAGCTGAAACATCAAAGCTTTCTCGAAAACATTAAGTTTGAGAACTAAATGAAGCGATACAACATCGTAATACGTCTGTGTTGGACCGTTAATGATGTGCCAATTTCTTACGCTGGTTTACTATGGCTCCATAAGACACAATGATTTGATGTATATCATGTTGAAAGACTTAGACCGCAGTTACTGTTTTCACCTCAGCTAGAAAATACAGGGTGGGTCATCTGTTGGTCGTTTTTTCCATCGATGAATTTTAGTACTTAATGTAATCTGTTCTAAAAATTCGTTGACATATTAAAAGTCAAAAATATGCCATTTCTCATCATAGAGTCGCTAACAACACAACAACGCATTTTGATTATCCAAATTTATTATGAAAATAATCGTTCAAAGACAACAACAACAGGCATCGTTCACAAGAACTAAACATTTCACGAACCACATTGCGGCCCATTTTGCATGTTGATCTTCATTTGCTTCCGTACAAAATTCAACTAACTCATAAATTGAAGCCATACCAACTCATTTTCATCTTAATGAGCAACAAAATTTGCTAATCGCATAATTTCAAGAAATTGTGAAGTTTCTTGACCGTCAAGTAGCCCGGATTTAACATCACTTGATTATTTTTTGTAGGGTTATTTGAAAGATAAGGTGTATGCTAATCATCCACAAACAATTCAACAAGTTAAAAACAGCATTCGAGCTGAAATTGACATCATTGGTCCGCTTTAATTAGAAAAAGTCATCGAAAATTTTGATGTTCGGATGCAGGCCTGTCGATAAAGCTGTGGTGGGATATCAACGATATTGTTTGTCAAAAATTTGACTTTTCATCGCAAAATGTGTGTTTTATTTACAAATGGAGAAAGGACTAACAGATGGCCCACCCTGTACTATGAAAATGTGACTTGATTTGTATTTATCACTCGGTGAGATGAGGACCACAATAGGGGTGTTAATTAGAGTAGTAATTCCTTTATATTAAGCTCCTTACTTTAGCTTAAGAGGTTACGCTACAAGCCATAAAGGGCAGCACTATCACAAAAGCGAATTTATGTTGTTAATTCACAAGCAGCGGAATTTTGGTGGAATACAATCTTGAAAGCGTCAAAGCACTGTCAAATTGTTAGATACATCTCTGCCATTTATTAACGAATTATGATGAAATATATGGTCAGTAGCATTGGATAGGGAATCTAAAGTGAATTTTGTACAAAATTTTAGGACCTAACCATGCTGGACCAAACTTCTCCTCCAGGAATGAAGGAAGTTTTTAAATTTGCTATACTGGATAGAACTAGACCAATTCTTATTTTGCATAAGGCTCTGAAATGAGTCCATTGCTGGGCCGTATTCGTTCACTTTTTTACAACTATAAATATAAAATTAGGTATACAAGGTTGCGTTTGGATCTGTGATTGGTACAAGCTAATCCATTGCCGGTATATGTTATCCCACTCCTGAATATTATTCTTTGTTGACTAAAACTCATGCAGAATTTTCATAGGAGAAATATGAAAATACCAAAGTCTGTTCTGAGATGTTGGTTGCTAGTACGAATTTAGTATTTAGCAAAATAACTGAAGTATCGATTCCTGTATGGGATATTCTTTAATGCTTTACAAAACATCTTGATTGAGTTGATAAAATTCCAGTTCCATTGATTTGTAACGTAGGAATCGGGCTAATGAAACATTACCAAATTTAGAGGATCTCTGTTTTTTCGAATTTTACAGGGTGGCTGAGACCAAATGTTACTGACTTCACTCTGCTGTCATTTGTGTAGTTGTCATTTTCATATCTTCATAAAAAAATCGTAATGGAATTCAAACGTAATAGTGTAATTGCACTGTATTTGGGTGGAAATTCACAAACAGCAATAGTTCGTCAGCTCCAGCATTTGAATGTGAATAAAATGTTTGTGTATCGAACCATAACTCGATACAACGAAACTGGTAGCATCGCTAAACGTAACAGAGGCGGTCCTAAAAAGACAGCAACATAAAAAGAAATGATACGAAATGTGAAGAAACGAATCCAACGAAATCCTCGTCAAAGTGCCAATCAATTATCCACACGTCTACATGTTTCACGATACAGCATTCAAACCTTATTGAAAAATGAGCTACACTTGAAGCCCTACAAGATACAAAAAGTTCAAGATCTTACGGAGGCACAAAAAAAAGTTAGGCTTGAAAGAACACGAGCATTGAAGGCCTTGGCCGAACGTGATGAGATTCCAAAAATTGTCTTTTCTGATGAGAAAATTTTCACCATTCAACAGTATGTGAATAAACAAAATGATCGTGTTTGGTTAGAGCACAAGTCCAACGATAATTTGGACACAAGAGTTGCCATGCGCAAGCAATCACCAGCTTATGTTATGGTTTGGGCTGCAGTGACTGCAGATGGACGCACTCCTCTGGTTTTCATCGAACATGGAGTCAAGGTAAACCAAGAGGTGAACCGCCAAAAGATCCTAAACGATGCTTTGCTACCTTGGGCACGTAAACACTTTGGTTCGAACCATTGGACATTCCAACAGGACTCGGCACCGTCACACAAAGCTCGAGCGACACAGCAATTTTCACAAAATTGCGTTCCGCGGCTGATTTCTTCGAAAGAATGGCCACCATATTCACCAGACTTGAATCCCATGGATTTCTTCATATGGTCCATTTTGGAGAGTAAGGTGTCCACTAAAAAATACGAAAGTGTTGATGCATTGAAGTCAGCTCTTGTTCGAGAATGGAATAAAATTCTGCAAACTCACGTTCGGTCAGCATGCAATGCTTTCTATGGAAGACTGAATCAAATAATCAGAGCCAAAGGAGGTCATATCGAGCAGTAACATGTTTTTCATAAAATGTAATATGTTTTCAACATATTCCACGAAATTTCAATAAAAAATAATCAAAATTAAAAAAAATACAGCGTTTTCATTTGGTAACACTTGGTCTCAGCCACCCTGTACATGTCGAAAAGTATGGTGCACGTTCCAATATGCTTAGATCGCAATTGAATGTAATCGTTTTAACAGTGTAGATAGTATGTTGATTCCGAAAATTAAGACAATTATCTTTGGAATATTTTGATGAACTAGGACCAATGGCTGGTCAAGTTACTCTCTAATTAGAATATTCCGCAACTCCTTGGGCCAAAATTGGTATTTTCCCAATCTGGATATTTCTTTGGCCGTTGTGTTGTGGACGTAAATTGACTGCCTTTTAAATTATTGTCGTCGTGGAACACTGATTCCAATGATTATATTGGTTTTCCCCTCATATTTATGATTGCGTCTGGTAACGAAATTAGAGGCTCACCAATGTTAAAATGCCCTGGTGTAATTGGTCCTGAATTTTCAAAGTCTAAAGAGATTGGGCATAATGGCCTAGAGTTGAAACAAGCTTCGATTTGTATTGTTATGTAATCGTTAATATTGGTTTCTCCTATTATCTATTTCATATTGTACTTTGCGGATTTTACAGCTGCTTCTCAGAAGCTTACGGGGGCATCGAAGTGCCAAACATTCGCTATTTTGTATGAAGTTTCTTATATACAGGTTGTTTTGAACTCCTTGATGTATGCCCTCAATTGTTTATTCGCACGTTTAAACGCTCCGCACAGATGTAGTCTATTCCTAGTAGTGTGTCCATGGTACCTGGAACATTAAATTTATCATTGGCCCAAATAAAATTGTTGATGTGTTTACAGGGCGCAGAAACTCGTGATTTGGCAATCTTCTTGGTAATTTTGATAAAACATTCCATTAAGTTCTAATTCAAAACTCGATTCGAACCGTGGCTTAATTGTTAGGTGGTGCTATTTTATCTTCTACTTATGAAGTCTTAATCTCCAAGCAATTTCGTTTCATTGATCTATGATGGTAGAGATCCGCTATCAATAAAAACGTTGGCATATTCCTCTCTCAAAATTGACCAATTGAAGTCGTGAGCTAAATGAAATACGCATTTTTTTACATAGGTCATAGGTCATATAGGTCATTAGATGTACTTCAACCACAGATTTAACAAATTTAGCATAAATTACTTCATGCCTCAAATGGTTAAAAGGTGTGAAAAGAGGACAATACTATACAAAGATCGATCATTTCTGCAAGTGAAATGGCCTACGTCAATATTAAAAGACAAAGAGAAGCGTGACAACCGTATCGATCAACACGTACAAAGAAATTGATAATTACGTAATTTGACAACTGTTTACAACTGTGATATGTTTAATTAATTTTAATATATTAGAATCTTGCGTGTGTAGGTGAGTTACTTGCGATATTTAACCCATTGTGTGCGTTGTTCGTCTGTAGTGTAATTGTGTAGAAAACCCGTGTGATGGATGTGTCTTTTCGTGCATTTTGGTTTTGCATTGACAATTTACACAATCCATTTCGTTAACTGTTTCTTGGACGAAGGTTCAAGTGAATCTAAATGGCCGATTTATAGACTGTCACAATCAGCCCTCTACAATAAGAAGTTTAAATCTAATCTTTAGTTCGACCATGCTCTTAAGGGTTGTTGCGTTCCTCGGAGCCTGTTTTACACAGTGATACGCATAATTTTGTCGATCATTTGCATCTTGTAACCACTATTTATTGCTGTCACTAATTATGAACTATACTATTAAAAGCAGATCTATGTTTGGTCAATTATTCAACAACCCAGCAGAAAAGTCATTGACAATTCATTAAGAGCTCGTCAGAGAAGTCAAGCATAACACGTACATAGATTTTTATTAGTAAATGAGACTATAATTCGTGTGGAACATGTCTAAGATGAATCATATGTGAGAAGTCATATTTGCAGTTCATATAGGAAGCGTATGCAATGTCTGAGATTAATTGTACATGGTCTTTCTAAAACGAATCATGACAAGCCCGAGATGAATTTATGTACCATATGTACGCATACAAGGCGCGTAGAAAATGAAGCTCAGTCTCTTCCATACTCCATACCTCCTAAATCAAGCGTTAAACTCGTCATGCTATGTTATAAGTGATGGTGTTCGTCCACCTTTAATTTGCTAAGGCACTACGCTAAACGACAGAGCAGCAATTCGATTGCCGCTTGACTGTTCACATAAATTATAATATCTATCCACAAACGATTCCGGCTGATACTCTTCCGTTTAGCTTGGAGCTATCATTGAAAAAATTCCACCGCTTCGATTTTCGGTACCGAACCGCTCTTTCACAGTTCTCTGGTAATGCAAACTGTCTGAAATACTTTATTCAAGCATAAAGACGGTATAGTAAAATTTACAGTAAAAATCAAGATTCGTTGAAAAGCCATATTGACCGCCATATGGAAAAAATGAAACATAATCTTTATGGCGCGTGTTGGTGTCACTCTCAGCCATCTGCTAATTCCAATATCCCATACAGATCGTTCTTTGCACATTCTTCTTCATTTTGATGTAAGTGGCCTTGTCAAGGGCTAGGCCATCATACACTCACTCGGTACATAAGTACAGGTCTCACTAAGGTGGAGTAGAGTTAGTGTATGGGCTCTGGTTTCAAATCACATCTTCCCCAATGGCATTTCTGCTTAAGTAATTTCAGTATCAGTTAAGTATCAGTGAAAGTGAGCCTATGCCGTTCAACGTAGGAGGGGTAACCTTCGGAATTTTGTATTTTCTAGGAGGTATGATCAGCTCTGTCTTATACGGGATGACTCCCAATCTATATCTGCTGGCACATTTTGTGACAATTGAAACAGAATTTTGCGTCTACGTGAGACAGCTACAAATAATTAGAGGAGCGGGATAGAACACCGACTTTTACCTGTAGCCACCTGTCCTCCTTTATTTATTTTATTTTTAGTACAAAAACAATCTGATATTTTTAGATTTGATGAAGGCTCGACTAAATACTTTCTGATAAAATGAATGCTTTTTGATGCTCTTCAATTCTTGACTATACAAAAGATAGTATCAGAGGCAAGAGTTACGTCAAAATCCCGTCTGCTTATCGTTTTTTAATAAGAATTAAGCCTACTGATTTTGCCAGTCTGAGAAGTAGAGCTGTCGAAGCAAATTGGATGAGGTTGATCCAAATTACCCTCAAACTAGTTCTGAGGGGATCTCTTCATTGGACGAATTATCGTCATCTATTGAAGAGACTGTCTGTTCTGAATTGGACTTCCAATGATTAACCTGTACTCTGTTGACACTACCCTTCCCATATGCTGTAATAGTTAGTCATCCAGAGCCGAAGTCAAAAACTTCGATCAAGTGTGCATCAAAGGCTAGGAAATTATTATTTATCAGCATATTGGAATATCTAGAGAATCGTGGAGTTTCAACTAGCCTTCTAGTTTGACGATCGTCCAATTTTTGGTCGGAAGATTACGATAGCTGGCTTGAACCTCAGTTTGTGACCTTCTGCGTGGGATATCCTCCTTGTTAATAGCCGCGAGCTCTTGTCGTGTTGTGCTAACAGCAGCTTCGTGCCTAGCCACAACTCAATATACTTCAGCTACTGTCTTCTTCTAGAGTTCCGCTGAATTTTGGTTGGAGCATATAGTCAGCTTTACACGTCCTTGATACCAACCCGCATGCAGAATCGAGAACGTTGACGATTTTCTCACAGAACCTTCATAAAGATGAAGTTGAGTACGTTATACACCATTCGTCAGTAGATAGCAAGTGCCAAAGCATATTTTCTAATAGAGCTCAGCTTCAATCGAGTGCCAATCCCTGTAACATTGTTTTGACGAAAGAGCTAATCGCCTCGATTAGTATTAATTCAACCAGTCTTTGGTGGCTGCCGGTGGTATCGGCTCTATTTTGATTTAAATATTTGTTTTTCATCTTGGTCCCATTGCTTCATTTTCCGAAACCCCAAACAAATATTAATATCATGTTTCCGCAACATCTTTTTATTTCAAATAGGTGAACTTTAAATTTTGATACTCATAAAATCTTTCCTTACTAATTCGACAAATAAATTGTTTGATTTGTTTTAACACTGAATAACAAAAACTATAAATAAAAAAATTGCGATTGCAAAAACTACTGAACTTGAAATGGAATTTATTTACTGACGTTCTATTAAAAAATTTGTGATACAATAAGAAACATCGTAGACTTGTCATATATGTTTCGCTTCGGATATTGTTATGAAAGAACAAGTATACAAATATTGCATGTCTAGTCTTCGATCGTCCATCGTGGACAGTCACTGAACGCTTCATTTGAGAAACTAATGTGACTTGTCATAAATTAATCATTTAACCGACATCTAATTAAAAATTGGCAAAAGTTATTTTTGTCATTTTCATACGCATTTATAGAAGAAAGTTAAGGATTAGAAACGCAAGGTTTTCATTAAAAGTAATTCACACAACTGGGCTGGTCCTAACAGTTCGGGGACTACACAATTCCCGTACTCGCAATAGAAACTTAATCGAACCAAAATTAAATAAACGAAATGTAATAATTAAAACGATAACGATTAAAATGGAATTACGCCAAAAATGTTCTTTTTGAACCTAGTAAACGTATGAAACGTCACTAGATGGTTCGCTGCAAATCATCACCGCATACGATGATTGGTTGAAGAGTCTTAAGTAGTAAGCATCTCGCTTAAGTAACAAGTATTTCAAAAATATCTACCTACGACAAGAACAGCAAAAACCGCCCGTAAAAACTTGGTAACCACCAAAACGAGCAAGTTTAGCATGACTCACGAACCAGCGATATGTATCTTGGATAGGAACAATATGAAACAAATAGATAATCAGAAATATTTAGCGTATGTATAAGGAAAGCCGTAAGCCTTTCCTGACCCATGTGTCGAACGAAGATATGGGAACGAGAGTACTGGCATTTTGTTAACGATAAAATGGTAATAGAATTACTTCATTAGTTTCTCGACAATCCCACATTCAAGTATGCACCTATATCTGAAAGTTTAAGTTTATGGTTGGTGACCGAAGGGCAAGAAGTAAGCTAACGTTATTCTTTGCCAATCTCTAAGAATTCATTGGTTCATTCTTCGGTCATGTTACACATTCGATTATCTTTCAACCGACAAAATCTCGAATAATTAGTTTATTATTACGATCAAGGTAAAATATTATCTCACCCGTATCAATGTGTTCCGACGCATCAAAATCATGGCCTTCCTACACATACTTTAGTTTACGTTTATTACAATTTCCCGTATGACTTCTTTTTCCACTTTTACGAAACCAAGCTTATAAATTAAGATTACAGTTATTTTAAAATTATTTGTCTTCTCATTCCAACGCATAAAGTCGCGTATGAGATAGATATAACAAATACTACACACAATAAACTTTTCCCCGTTTTATGTGCATTGTTGTTGTTGTTGTAATTAAATCAAGTTAATTTTAATTTCTAACGTATAGTCAATTTCAGTGTTGAGTACTATCTTTATTTAAAAAATACGTTTTTGTCGTATTTTTGTTCATCCCCACTTTTTTTTATAAATAAATTCGAGTATTCGGAATGGTTCGTAATCATAAATTCTCTCATTTTCTCATCTTCGGTTTCCGATAGCACAAAAAGTAGAATTCTCATTTCCTTTTTTCTGTCAGTTGAGTGAAATCGTTTGAGGTGGTAAACTGCGTTTCTTTACTTCTCTGATTAAATAAATTAAACAAAAATAAAAAAAATTATTGTAAAAAATAATTTAATTTAATTCGTGTTAATTAATATAAAAAAACCATCTCATTTTGTGTAATTAATTTTTGTTTATATGAATGTGTATATATACCATAAGACAGAAATATTAAAGTGAAACAGAAAATCAAAGTAAAAAAAAATTTTTTGTTTAGTGTCAAAAATAAATTCTTTTGTTTTAAGTTATATTAAAGTATATAAGATGTGTAAATAAGAAAAATATAAAATTACGGTTTATATATGTGTTATAATTAAATAAATAAAGTGTATAGATATATATATATATATAAATATATATATTATATTATATAAATGTAAGTGAATAAATAAGAAAATTTTGTGTAAATTTGTGATTTCTAAAGTGTTTGTGACTTCTTTATATATAAGAAATAAATAATTTTAAAAATTTAATATAAAAATAATTTACCTAATATACTTGTGTTTTGTGTTCTATAAGAAATACATATATTATACGAAAACATAAGACGTATATTGTAAGACGAAGAAATAAAAAATGGATTAAATACCGTTCGTTTTACATTGTGACGTGTTCGTCCAATTGAGGTAAAAATAAAATATATAAAAAAATTGTTTTAAGTAAATAACTATGAGACGTACAAAGTATATAAGAAAAAATTATTGGTGACCACTTTAATCGCTCGTCGCTGTGATTTTCGTTGCTGTGTATCTTATTTATTAAAAAAAATAAGGCACGAGCGAACGAAAAAATAAAATGTGGTGTATTGAGTGTTTTTAAAAGTGAACAAAGAAATTCGACTTGGTTTTTCCTTCGTACGCGACGACGTCTTGATTTTCGATATGCGAGTGCAGTTTATTTTTTTGTAGGTGTAGTCGTTGTCGACGTTATAGTCGTCATCGTGGTTGAAGGCTACTGTAAACTGAGAAACTAAAAAAAAACTGCATTTTTCATGGCCTTGGCTTGGCAAAATTTAATCGATGAATTTTGTGCTTTTCAGTTTATAGTTGGCTCGTGTAGTCGTATGTGTATGTGTGAGTATGTTGAATAAGTGATAATTGATAGGGAAGTTCGAGATGTTTAAATGCTAAAATGAGAAGTGTGTGGAAGTGATTCGTGCGATGTGAAAATGCAGTGATTTAACTCGGCTTAAGATTCGGGTGACTTCGTTTATTTTTTATTTGTTCTGTTCTTGGCTATTTAAAGCAATTTGTTTCAATTAAAAACCCAAGTGGGATTGAAGTAGAAAAATTATGGTGGTTTGTGAAATTAAGAACAGAATTACGCAACAAATTATTTTGATAAAAAAAATCTCTGTCTGGTAAAAAAATCTTACGGAGCCATTATAAATTTCTACGGATTCGTACAAGTACTAATGTATTTGGTTTCGCTTATTTAGACCAGCTGTTGTTGGAACAGATATGAAAAGCGTTTTGATTCTGATTTCAGTTCTCGCTTTTTAGAAAACTTGGGTTTTACCCGGAGAAGCTGTGTCAGTGTTGGTTTGTTTGCATCACGAGGCAAACAATGGATCTTGATTTATATTTTTCTGTGGTTTCCAACGTTCTATAAGTCGCACCTCTTTTAACATATTCGTTTAGATTAAGGTTAGAATAGTAATGGTTCAGGTAACGTGGGATAATAATGGTTCGATTTATTGAGACAGAGATGATAGATAATCTTTATGAATAAATCACATTCTTTCGATTTGCTCGCCTATTCATTTCACGTGATTTATGAAATCGATTCGTCTGGTTTTGAATTGTTAAATTTAAGATTTTAATAATTAAATCTTAAAATATCGACTTTAAATCATTATGCTTGTTTTGAAATTCAATTATGCATTTTTAATTCACCTCCTCAGCTTTATAAGAGAGTAATAAGTGAAGTCTGGCATGTTTTGCTTATTTGTTTACCTTAATGTCGAGGTTGTTCCAGGTGTGGGATCATGATAGCGGAAATGTTAACGGATTGTAAAATATTTTCAAACATAGTCGCTTAAAACTAATAAAATTTGTCTTGGTAGATCATAAGTAAGTAAATGTATCTTAGGGTTATATTTTTATAGTAACGATTTTCTATTATGTTTTTAACGGTAACCAGTAGTAGATTTCCTTAAGAAATCCTCGATAATGTTATCGGATAAATTTTACCGTAAAACTTTCGTTTATTCCTGTTTTTAAATAAAACATTCAAGCCAACTTTGACCATTTTTCGAAATATTACTTTACTGTTACGAAGTAAGTAAAGTATTTTTGGGGTATCCGCCCATCCGCCTATTCTTTTGGTCAGTTTTAACATTAAGCGATTATCTCAATAATTATTACATCTATGTAATGAAACTTTTATGCAAGATATAGCTCAGTTTCAGTTAGATAGCTGGGAGATATAAGTTATGGAAAACAAAATTTTAAAATATACTATTTGCTTCATTATCTCGAGAACGGAATCTACTTCCGACGTTTAGTTAACCGAGTCGTGCAATAGCTCTATGTGGTGTTTAGTAAATATTTTGTTCTGTGACCGTAATATTGTTTTGTATAAATGCAAGAAATTGGTACACTTGGTCAATAAACCTCCAAATGGGAATATAATCTAACCAGAACAGGCAATGACAAAATATGGTTATTACTTATATTTAAAAGTATTGATACTTAATTTAATGATATAAGGAATCAACTCGTACTATTCGTGTCAGCCACTTGCGGTTTACCTGTATATTGCTGATTTTAGTAGTTCTCAATTAATACTGCAGAAATCATATCTCTAGAACCAACCTCAAGCTGTGTTGACTGTCTATGATCTACCATCCTGCATCTGATAATTCCCGGGGGAAAGGGAATTGGGGAAGGAATGTACATATATTTTATCTATAAATTAGTTTTGTCTGGCCTACTAAAGAAAAGAGTTAAATGTAAATTTTTGTCAATTGAGAATAATTTATTCATAGCGATACTGCCAAGGAAAATTAATCCAAATTTCATTTTGTTTTTAAAAAAACTACCACCATATTTAAAAAAATTTGAAATTGAAATATATGTAAATTCTTTCCCCAATTCCTTATTCTCGGGGAATAACCAGAATAGAGCCACATATTGAACAAGCGTCCGGCTTCAAAAACCCGGATAATATAGTGGATTCACACCTTTCTTTCACCTCGTACATCCGCTCACTTTTGCTGCACTTTACTTCTTCCATTCTATAATTTTATCTTCTACGCGATTTTTAGTGAGAGATGCATGTTATGAAAAAATTGAATACCTATTACTTTGCCACAAACATTTATGATTACTAGCATTCTTAGTAAAATATTTCCTAACATACCATCTCATTAATCTAACCATTCCCCGAATTCTTTCAATACGCGATTTGTTTATTTGCAGGTTTTAAGAATATTTTACATAATGGATGGATATACGACGCGATGAAACAAAATTACATTACGAAACGTATACGAGTACATATACGAATAGTTAGTAGTGAGATTCGTTGGCCATTTTTTTTAAATGTTGCCTCAAAATTTATAAAAACTGAAATGATAACTGTTCTCATTGGATGATCATCATCATCACACATTTAACTTATGAAAATTATAAAAATAAATAAGATTAAATAAAAATGTTAAATATAAATAAGTAAGTAGGAAATAATAATCATCTTGTATAAATCAAATCTTGTATAAATTTTTGGTTTTAGCTTGTCCTAAAATTGATAAAATAATGCTTAACTATTTACTTCCTTGCTATTCAGTATTTTACCTAAAGTTGATTGTGGTAGCTGCCACACAATTGCGTTCACTTCCGGTAACTTGCTTTTTCCATTTTACTTATGGAATATAAGAAATAGTATTGGTGAATAAGTAAAAAAATATCGACACACGATCGGTACTCGGACTGAGCTTTAAGGCCATCTGAACATTTTGCGGTTGGCCTTGATCAATTATGGGCGGCTGCTTACCTCTGCGTTTTCCAACATACATTTCGATCAAATATTGATGGTTATTTGTGGTTATTTGTAAGTGATACGCATATGATCGGTGTTAATGTGTCAACTCCTTTAAGATTTAAGGTCAGGTAGACTAGGCGAACGTCTCGAAATTATGAGGTTGTCATTTTTTATTTTGTAAGTTCTCTTCGCTTATTCGAATGCCGTTGTTACCACTAGTCAACTATAAGCTGCTGGAAACGATAAGTGAATATTTAGAAACTTCTCTACTATATTAAAGTCGAACTGTAAATATGTTGCCATAAATAGCACTGATAGGATACATATGAATTTACATAGAACTCCAATGCACTTTAGTCGATTGAAGTTTCATTATTCCAATTTGAGCATCTATGCCATGGAGCTAATTTTATGTGCCGATAAAAAATATACGTCTTGTGGTACGGTCCCGGCAGGCAACCCGCTTTCTTACTTAACGATTTTGCCGTTTAATGTTAAGGGTGGAATAAGTGGTTCACCTGTCATTCACAAACCCTCTTTCTAAACTGCTTATTTTTAGAATCTTTTCGACACCTGTTGATTACATGTGTATTATATCTAAATCCCATATGATTGGGACGTGGATATATTTCATCACATTTTCGGCTTAAATATTTTGGGACTGATTTAGATTCACACTCCAAATATGATTCTAGTACTGATATCGAGTGTTAATAAAGATTGTTTGATAATAACTTTACATGTTTCCATATTTACCAGCATACAAGGTACGAGTAATTAAGCCTGGAAACTATTAAATGTATATTGTTTACAAGTTTACTAAATAGCGTGTACATTTATGTATGTTTTTGAGATAAACACAAAAAAAATTTATATCATAAAGTACTGAGAATTAAAAATTAATGTTAATTATGGTTTGGTAAAATTATTTTATATCATATAGTTTTAGAACATTTAATGTGCCTGATTTCATATTGTAAATTTAAAATATAAATAAACATTTTTAGAAACTTTCCCAAAAACCTATTAAGTATTCGGGAAATTCCTTATTTTCGGGTATTAAAATAAGGAAATTATAATTAAAAGGTCATGCCGCGATAAAAATTGGAAAGCGCCAGTTCCTATCATGCCGATACCTTACTAATGATAATAGTGTTTTTGTATTGGATGTTGCAGAAGTATATAATTTTTTCAATATATACAAGCATAGCAAATCAATTTGTTTGCAAATAGGAAGAGAAATGCTGTGTTTGGTGTTATTGAAGTCATTAATTTAAACAATAATAAAATTATCCAAAAATTCAAGCTTCATTAAACTCTAGAAATCATTTATTAGAAGGTTAAGTCGATAATGATTGTTTGTTTGCTGTTTTATTTGACATTTGTATATATCATACATACAAAAATGTTTTGGTTATTTTCTAATATTCAATTATTTTGTTTAGTTGCACTTCAATTGGTTATTAACACAAAGCGCACAACGTTTAAAAGTTTAACATTTCTTTGAAATCCACTTAAAAAAAACAAACCACAAAAAATATTTAAACAGTGATATGAAAATTATCTTTCACCTATACTAATTTATCGCCCCAATTTCTAATCACACATATGACTGAATAAATAGTACATTATAAGTGTACATTTTACATTACTCCTGCCTTATTTAATCAATAAGCTAGCAGCGCAACATTCCACGCAATCATAATAACATTTCAAGTTTATTATTATAACCAAATCGTTTGTTGGCTGGTATTGTATTGAGCGAAAGTTGAATACATATATTGAATGGTTCATTAACGATTAGAAAAAATGGACAAGGAAATCGACAAGCATACAATGGCGTGCTTTTGTTTGTATCGTTGCCGTGCATACAATGTGGCCAGAAAGCGCACGTTTTACACGGCGCGATACAAATAAGGTTTTAACATTTACCAAAATAAACTTTTAATTGGGTGAAAATGGAACGTTACAATACACATATGACTTCAAGTGGTATACCCATGCATTAATAACACTCAATTATACTGTAAATGTATACATGCAAAAGTCTACCTTTTGAATGAAAAGCAGAACCCGAAAAATGAATAAAAATGAAAACCCCAAGAAACTTTCTAAATCAAGTCTTTTCTTCTTATTATTTATCATTACTTGGTCGTCGTCTTCATCGTACACACATACATACATATACCTTTATATTTATTATTTTACGTTCGTTCATTCGTTTGTTCATTTTCCATCCAGCTTTCATTATATGTTTTTCTTGAACAGCACAACAAAAAAAAATAAAGTTGAAGAGCGAGAAATAAAAGTTATGTTAAATGGAAAGAAGAAAAACTTTTAAGATTTATATTACTTAATTATATAAAGAAGGTATTTTTCTGTTGCTGTTCTATACGTGTAACTTGTTTCATTTAAAGGTGCTTCGTATATACCTACATAGAATGTAATTAGATTCGTATCACACTAAATCTCGATTACTAAAAGGGACGAGTAACCAAGAAAATCGATTTTCCCCTTTAAACATTGTTATAAATTCCTAGTAGATTAAATACTACCCGTATTATACCGAACAAATACATACATTTTCTGCTGTATATCGTCATAGTTACGCACACGAGTTTGAAGAAGCCGTGCGTTATTAGCTCGAAAATATGCTGAAATAATTCGGCAATATTGTACATAATTATAGGAAGACAATTTGTCTAACCAACGCCCAAACCGCAATCCATATAGCATGTATACACGTATTTAACATACACACCAAACAAAATAGCACTCACAACAAACATAGTTTATAAAAAATCTACAATGCGCATTAGCACCCTATCCACACCACCTCCATAATATGTACTTTAATCTCACAGTGGAAACAACAATTAATAAAAAAAATGATTTTTTTTTTGCAAACTATCACAAATTATTTATGTTGTGCACAAAACAATAAACAAAGATGTGGAGACAACATAAAAATTTGGTTATATTGTAATTATGGCGCCCACTTAATATATCCATGTTTATATCTAATAAAATACCAAATTCTTAAAATTTCGTTAGTTTTCTTTACCGTTATAGATAGCATAATATATATATATACACACATATATATATATATATATATATATATATATATATATATATATATATATATATATATATATATATATATATATATATATATATATATATGTATATATATATATATATGTATATATATATATATATATATCTGTGATCGTACTACATCCAAAACTAGTTTATAGATTTCAATAAAATATTCTAATAACAAAACAAAAATAACGATAATAAAATAGTTGACAAACTATCGTAAACTACCTTACCTCATACTGATCTCATCAAAACCGTATTTAGTTCATGTTAATGACCTAAACACAATTATGTGTTGTTTGTCATGGCCATATTTGCGTTTGTTGTTTTAACTGATTAATGAGTTTAGGGAAGCGGTGTTTTTAATCCAATTTTACTACTGGAAAACAAATTAACAAAAATATTAAACCTTTGTGTGGTGCATAAAATGAGCTCGGTGATATTATCCAGGTGCTGCGACGTGTTCATCCGTAAGAACAAAGGCCTACTTCAAAACACTAAGCAGTTAAGAGTTTTCACAAACTGGTTTCCAGGTTGTAAGAAATTTGAAGTCTGGTAACCGCACTGAAATAACGATATTCTTTTGTTTTGGGAATTAATTTTTGGGTTATCAACAAGAAATTTAACAAGTGTTATATGTATAAAGTCTGGTGTTTATCTAGAGAAGTTATAAACACTTCTCGTGTTCAAAAATGTTAGGACGTTACATTCACAAGCATTTAGTGGTAGTATTGTTGTTTGTTTTACCGAAAAGAAGAAACATTCAAACTTTGGTGGAATACTTATAATTCAACGTTTTTGCCTATTATCGAAGCTCAGTCAGCCTTGGCTTCCATGTAACACGCATGCTTTTTTAACATAACCTTTATAAACCCAACTAGATATGTTGAGATAATTTAGAATAACGCTAAATAATTTTCTAAATTTACTAAAATTAGTGCAACTAGAATACTAATGCGATCTTTAAAATTTGGTGATATAACGTCATTTTATGGCGGCGACTCCGATCTTTGACTATAGATGGTAATATAGTAAAATAAGTAAATTGTTGTGTTTCTAGTTTTTTGTTGTTTATTTTCGTGAAACGTCTTTTGGTAAAGAAACCAGTAAATTCTCAGCAAAGGTTAGCAGTAAAAAAATAACAATTAAAAATTATAATACGGGCCACTGGTAAGAATTAATCTATTAAATTATACAATCAACATTTCACTCAACACATGAGTATTTACGTAAAAAAATATACGTGAAATTTTTTCTAAAGGAAAAAATACCTCCATTCTCTTACGTCTTTCGAATCATATTGTAACATTTTTGGTTTTAATATTATCCGTCATTATTTTGAGATATTACTTTCCACAAAGATATCTGCCATCTATAGTTCAGAAAAGAAACTGTCGACATACATTTAATGGCATAACAAACAGTACTCCCTGGCCCTAGTGTACCTAGAATACTAATGACCTCACTGCTTCAACAATTTTGCTACAAAACGTTATTTTACGTCGAGGAGTCCGATCCGAGGGTGCAATATAATGAAATAAATATGTAACGTTTCTCAGTTAAACTTATATTACCGGCAATTGGTAAGAATTAATTTATTATATTATTATTAAATTATGCATTCAATATTTCGTTAAACTACAATTCAGAAAATAAACTATCGACAATTAATCATTTAATGACGTATCAAGCAGTACTGCCTGGTAATCTAGATGCATTGCTGGTAATTTAGGAGCATTGCTGAATATACCGATGCGTGTAAGAAAGAAGAATGTTATGTTTAAAATAAGGTTAAAGTAATCCCATTGCTACCAGGTACAAATTACACCATACTATTATTAAAAAATCGGGGCTCCGAAACTTAGTCAGTGTTGCTTTGGTTTGAGTAAAGCAAAATAACACCCAACATAAATCGAAAACTGTGGACAGGGGCGGGCCGCCTTTAGCTCGTTTGGTTTTTAGAATTTGTATAGCTTGTGTTTTGTGTACTGTTGAAAATCGATAAAAGGTAAACGTTTTATCATTTAGCACCGTACTTAGTCCTTTTTACTAATTGTTGTATAATCGATAGGGATCACGTTCTACCGAATTTGTAAAGTAAAGCCGCGTTAATCTCGAAACTTACCGAAAATATGTTTGAAGCTACATTGGTAAGTTTTGATTCCTTCTTTCGTAAAATTTAACGCAATTTCAAGACAATCGAAGTGGTTGTCCTTTAATTTCAGCAAAGTGTTTGTTTACTGTACTGTTGTTTGACTTCGAGATTTCTCGGAAACGTTGCTTTCTCTGCTGAATTAGAAGAATAACGAGGCATTCGTGATATCACGACTTAGATCGATTGGTAACTAGCAGACTCAGTTATAAAATATGACCCATATTATGGGTAAAGAAGAAATAAAGATGTGTAAAGAGTGCGAGTCTATGTTTCTGGCTTATCACGCAGAAGACGAAGAACTTCTTGAATGTTCTGTTTCTGGAACAACTTGCAAGCAATCGATATTATAGTCTGCATTATTAAAATTTGAAATCTTTGACTATTCGAAATTAAATTTCATACTGAAGCATTTTCCATAAATTGAGAGATCCATGCGAAATTGGATGGCCATCTCTGTATCTGAAGTGGCAGCTTCCGTAAGAGCTTTTAAAATTTTGCAGTGACGATTAAATTTTCAAAAAGGGTTGATCGTGGTGGTTTTCTGAAACTAAGTAATAATTTTTTATTATAGATACAAGGCAGTTTTTATCAAAAATCCGGTGGATTTAATTTTTCGATTTAGAAATTAGGTGTGATGTATTCTAGGGCCATCTACATTCGTCGTAAAAGAAAGTTGAGTGTTGGCCACAACATATTCACCCCTCCATTTTTCTAATTTTTATATAAGAATTTAAAATTTCTATATATGAAACGAATAGTTTTCACCTGGCAAATATATAATTGGCCTAAGCCCAATACGATTTGTGGGCATTCGACTGGTGATCATATTTGATAGCCCTGACAAGAATATCAATGAGATTTGCATGTAGTGGGCAGCGCAATTTTTGGTAGGAATCGAAGGGGTTTCTTCTAGCAAATCTATAATTGGCTGAGGTTCCGTATGACTTGTCTGCCATTCGACTGGTGGTTATGTTAGCTTGCTCTGATTATTTCAAAGAGATTGGTATGTTGAGAGCGATACTATATAAGTTTGATTAAGTGACTCTAAATAAGTTTAATCGGCTGTTTCCATAGGAGTTGAAGGGATTTCTTCTTGGCCGGAATTCAATAAAGCTTGTATGGCATTCGTGGTCATGTAAGCCAATCAACATAATAATATAATGATTAGTTATCAATACTAGCTAACACAAGTCACCTGGGCCTCAACCAATTATAAAATTGCCAAATTACTTGCATTAAATAGTTGTGCGGTTTCTAATTAAATTCTGCTTAGGAGAAAGTTTGTCATTTTATTAGTGCTTGATGATTTTTTTGTATTTTTCTGGGATGATATACTGGAATAATTTTACATAAACAAATTATGGCAATCTGTGAAAATGAGGAGCTCTCTCCGAAATGTTTCAATATTAATTGTATTATATACACTATAGGACATGCTACACCTGTGCGAGTTTATCGGTTAATCAATTTTTATTGATTGTCAGATAATCTTAAACATATTTGCTGCAACATTTTACACATCTTTAATTCAGAATCATTTTCTTTCGATCTAGTTGGAACGGTGAATGCAGGTAGGTTTTCCTTATCTTCTGATGTTATCCTTTTTTGTAATTTTACATATTTTTTATTTTAATAAGCATCGTTGGTTAGATCTATTCTTTTTCAAATAATAGCTTAGTTCTACTCTTTTTGAAACAATTCTAGATGATTAATTTTTAGGGTGGCCATTAGATCTAGGCGTGTGTCTGGTTGTCGGGAATTTATTATATTTTTTATCGAGAACAATTTTACTTTAAATTAATTTTAAATTACTTTAACTTCCATGACAATGTGCAACTTATGCTACTGTTGTCACTTTGATTTTCGCAGCTAACCGAAACAGAAGGTCATATTGTCTGTAAGATGATTCGTTATAAGTATTACGATAATTATTTATGAATTGAATTAATTTAGTAAAAACAGCTGGTCGCTTAGTCCGCCGTGGTCTTTAGGTAGGTCTAAATCAGTACTGTTATTCGGAAGTATTTTTTCTTCTTGCTGCAACGCAAAACGGCTTTGTTGGCACTTGTTTCCTTTAGTTAGTAATATGCAAGCTATAATTCACAATAGGTCAGGGAAAAGGAAACGTTAAGGGTTAATTAGTTGAGCAATGACAATATTTGACTATTTATGCATTTTGTAGATTATTTGTCTGTTGCTATATTTGAACACTAATTTCTTGGGATAAATTTTTACATATTATTTTGCGGAAAAATCGATCGCCGATTCCAGAAAACTATACTTATAGACAATATGAGCAACAACTTTATTTAGTGCATGTGTTATTGACCTATAATATACATTAATTATTTTGTATATGGCCATTAATAATTACTAGAATGAACTAGAAATTTAGTTTATGTACACATTTATTTTTAGTAATTTATTGGCTCAATGTTGTCTATATATTTGCGATTAAATCGTGTATGTAAGTAAATATCTCTCTATTTATAAAACCACCAAGCACAAAAAATTACTCACAAATATTTATTATCATAAGCGAATGGAAATTTTGACTGGTTCAAGGCCAAAAACTAGTTCATCGTAAAAATATTTTTCATCAAACGATATAGTTAGTAAGATACCAAATTCAGAAAATTCTTAAATTGTATGCCTCAATTTACTCAATTTAGCATTAGGATTACACGCTACATAGCTCCTACAACCATATCACCCCATTTCAGAGAACAGCACAAGTTTGAATACAAAAATAGAATAATAGAAATCTATAGTACAATCTGTATTACATTCGATATATACATAAATACAAAATTGAAAAGAAATTTTATTTTCGGTTTATTATTGATAGATGACTGGAAAAATATTTTTTGATGTTTTACAATTAGAATATCAATTATTTTGCCAGCCATATAATGCTGCTAGTCATCAAAATAAATATTATATAAATGGTTTCTATAGAAACTTTAGAAGATTTGTACGTCTTCCAGAATATGATAAACAATTTGTGGAATATATTAGTGCATATGGAATGTTAGGCGTTTTATTTAACAAACAAATGAGTAGGAACATACCAACAATCAACACCAACTAATTTATTTCAAGTATTTTGCTGATTCATTATTTTATCGGTGCGAAACGTCACAAGTCATTCAACCTTTATAATTTTCCAAAATAAATTGCTAGGTGATTGTCCGATTTAACTGACAAGTGCAAATGGCTTCTACTGGGTTTTTGAAAATATTAAAATTAGGTCCAACTTCGCTTTCCTTTTTATACTAATTGGCTGACCTGCGGAAGTTAAATATTTTCAAGTTCTGAAGTAATATACGTACCTATGCCAATTTTTCGAAAATATTTTATTAAATGTTTCAGGAAATACTTAGTTGTAAGTTCTCTATTTTTAGAAACCTTATTTAGTATTTTGAAATGTTTCTAGTTCTTAAAGTAATTCCTCTTCACTGAATTTTATTAATTGTGTACATCACAAAAATTCAAAATCATTATTTTCTAATTAAAATAGAATAATAAATAAAAACGCAAACGAAAAAAGAAAATTTATATCAATTTTCTTTCTTCTCATTTATAAAAACAGTAAACTAAAATAAAATTATTTTATTGTTCCTTTTTAAAAATAGATCTATATACCTATAACATTTTGTTTTTATTTTCCTCTCTATAAAATTTCTTCATCACATTTTCATAAGAACCAATTTACAGTTTCACACACAGTGCTGAAATTTTCACAAAAATAGATCATTAAACATAACTGAATGATTTTTCTTATTTATATTTTGGTTTGTTTTTATATTAAATATAAGAAAATTCTTCGAAAATTGTTAATTTTATTATAATACATAATTATTGTGAAACGGGGATGATAAGCTTATCTTGAATTTAGATCTCTGTTACATTTTGTGGTTTAACCTACAAATATACACAAGTTTATGAAATGAGATGTATGGTGTAGCAGCATCTTGACCTTTAAAATTGATTTGATTGTGCGTTTCGTTTACATGGTATGAGTATATATTTTTGCGTAGGTTTTAAATTTTTAATTAAATTTCAAATTCTTAATTTGACGTCAATTATCTAGTACTTTAAATTGAATTTATGTCAAATTCTATGTATTCTATACAAATGAACTTCAACCTTATATGTATGCATATACGTTAACTTGTATGTTAACTTGTTGTATTTTAAATGGTACGCACGAATTAATGCAGAGGCCTAAAGAATCAATCAAACCATCATCCATTCACATTGAAAAGTGAAAATTTAAACTTCAATTTTATTTTATAGTTTAACATGGTATGATACACTTGTATACATGCACATTCAACCGAAAAGAAATGAGAAATACATAAAATTTCGATAGTTTTCGTTTTATTTATAAATTTACAAAAAAAAACTAGGTTAATACAACAAATTAAACTGATAGAAAGTTAAAAAAAAAACTTAAAACGAAATAATTAAACTTTGAAAAACCAGAAATTTATAAAAACAAATATTTTTCATTTCCGAGAGAGAAATGTTAAACTACAATAGTTTTACAATCGTTATGTTTAATAAGATCGGAAAATGCTGGGAGAATTTATATTTTTCTATATTCGTCTGGAAATTGTTAAACTATTTATATATTAGTTCAACACAAACTATGTTTATAAATCTTAATATTTGTGGGTTTAATAATTTGTCGAAGACTGAATAATCAAATGGTTTATGATACATAATGGTGTATTGATTAAGCAATTATGATTGCGGGTATTTTGAGAACATCATATTTAGATACTTAACATCTGAATAGTTTTACTGTCGTCTTAACCTTCTTTTTAACCGTTATTAGTTAAATTAGAAGTGGTAGTTTTTTATTAATAGCAAACAACTGCCAGTAAATCAAGTTTTAAGTAAAATTATTTATTAACTATATTAAAATCAGTAAGGATCTATCACATCCACACAATTAATGTTTACTGGCAGCACATAGGCTGTGAATAAAAACCACCTGTGATCAAAATTTGAAAGAATTCTGTCTATCCCATACTAACACTAATTAGAGTCTGATCATGCCTTACGAACGTTTTATCGTGGTTGGTTAAGATATGGCAGAGTTCCGTGTAATATAAGCGGGCTCCGGAGTTTTGTCCGTGTGATTGGATAAGATATTACCGAGTTCCGTCTAGAATAATAGGATTAAGTTTTCTCTTCGACCGATTTCTTTGGAGGTTAACTAGTTTGACAATTTGGAGATGGCTTTTGGCGCTTACTCTGCTGCTTGTTGTGGTGAGTAGCTTATACTACTGTTTTCCGCATATTAGTTTTCTCTATCTTATACAGTATGGATATCATACCACTCTTACATTGAAATATTTTTGGTAGTGAGACAATTTATTTTTCAGTGCCACAAGACATTTTTTACTAACTTATTATTAATATTGTAAATTGAACTAAGAATGTGCTGCAAGCCTTACATTATATTTTTTGAACTAATGACTGCTTAACACTTTACCAACAGAATTTTATGGGTATTTCAGTTTTATAATTTTGAAAGTGCCGATTTTCAGTATTACTTTTGTCGAAATTCCGTATCCGTGCCACATTGTTTTCTCTCCTCACCTACACATCAAACCATCTTGAGCTCTCAAAGAACCATAGAATATCCTTGTCGTCCATTTTACGTAGGTCTGTCAAGTCATTTAGGAGAGACTCCCAGGAATTTCGGTCTGCTAAGCGCTAAACGGAGACAAGTGCAGAGCAAATGGAGAACGCTTTCTTCCTCCTCTTCATCTTCGCCACTACGACAATAATCATGTGGGGAGACTCGGCCCATCTTAACACCCACCACCATACTGACATGCCGTCTGGATTTTGACAGGTCTAGTTTTGGCCAGGTCTGACTAGTTATTATAAGTATAGAGGTACTATTGTACTGTTTGTCGTTCGTTGTTCTTCTAGCTTCCTCTTGAAGCAGTAATTTGTACGTAGCGAGCGTTATATCAACATCTGCCTTGCTTGGTGAAATGGAGCACCTTGTGTTTTGCCGAGCGTATTCATCCGCCTTTCCATTCCCCGTAATATCGAAATGCCCTAGCACTCACATCAGGTGGATGTTGAATTGATCTGCCATCTTGTTAAGAGATGAGAGACAATTCTGGGCTACTTTCAATGTAAGGAAACATGATTTGCGTGCCTTAATTGAATTCTGATTGGAATATCCCTTGTGAATATTACATTATACCTGAACCAGAAAACGGCTTCTCTTAATGCGATTAGTTTTGCTTGAAAAACGTAGCAGCAGTCCGGGAGACGAAAAGAGAGGTTTGCATTTAATTCTTCACAGGCAACCCCATCAACCCCATCTTGAACCATCAGTAGAGAAAACACCTTCAGTTATATTCGGTAGTATTTGGCATGGATGTTCTTGTTTCTTAGAATAGATGAGTGTCCTGTATTGTTATAGTTCCACATGAATTTGGAGTTGAGCCTTATAGCTGAACTCGCTACCATTTGTTTACCTAGGATATCTATGGGTGTGCGATTAAAGAGAATCTCCGGTGCTTAATGGATGTGTTCCTAAGAGCCCCACTAATACACAAGGCAGCTGTTCGCTGTAATTTCACCAAAGATTTTAGGTTGGTTTAAAAAATTTAAAACTGGCCGAACAGTAACCCCATATAATAAAATTGGCCCCATATAATAAAAATGTGGGACTCCAAACCCCATTTTTTCAAATGTCATTTGATAATTTGCTGTCCAAAATGAACTCCAAATACTTGGCTTTATCAGTGAAGGTAAATCCAATGTTATTTAAGCTAGGGAGTCAATCCGAGGAAGTTTGTATTTCCTTGAGGAAAGGGGCAACTCAGTTTTTGTGTGGATTCAATTCAACCCGCGACTGTTAGTTAGTCCATTTGGACAGAATGCCAAGCGAACTTTGCAGGCGTTGTCACCAATCGCAATATCATCCGCAAATGCACCAACTTAAAGCCGCACCCTTACAGGTTTAATAACAGGTCATTTGTGACCAAGTGGCAAAGAAGATGGGATAATACTCCACCTTGCGATGTGCCTCTACTCACAAATTTGCTATTGGAGGATCCACTCAGGCTGGCCGTCATGACCTTGATTTATCAGTTATTCTACCCTGCCCCTGAGAGACTCGTCCACACGCAGAGAAGAGAGTACCTGTGTGATCGCCTCTGGTCTGACGTTGTTAATGGCCCTCTTTATATCCAGAAAAGTTATCATGGAGTATTCCTTAAGTTCAAGTGATTTCTCGATAGGGACAATAAGAGAGTGGAGAGCAGTTTCAACAGATTTCGCCTAGAAAATGTTATAATGTTAAAAAACAAGTTTCAGAAGTAGTTAATGGTATTTGTAATTTGTTTTCATTAAATGTATGGCCATACAAATTTTACGATTTTATGGTCATAAAAATACTCTGGTTGAATACATTTTATAGCAACAATTTCGATGTTTATGGCAAAAAACCCCAAAAAATGTTGCAAAAATCACTTTCGATCAAATAATTTGCATTAGATTAGTAGTTTTACAGATTATGATATATAGGTACCAAATTGCCAACTACTTCATGTTTCATATCACTCGCATGCTTGTTTTAATAAATTTTAGAGATGGCTCCCATACTTATCTTGCAACGTTCAACTATCACATTCCTTTATTCGTTGAGGGGCACGATCAACACTTTGTACAATTTTCCGCGTTTCAAAGTGATTTATTTGTAGTACTGCTGACAAGTATATTTGGTGATAGCCCAACACTACTTGCGACGTCTAGCACCCATTATTAGATCATCAATATACATCAATAGGATTAGATTACATCTGATGCCTTTGGGTATTTCGAATGATTCTTAAAGGCTAGTAGATGAAATACGGGATTTGCAAAGGTTTCGATTTTTATCGTGCATTCAGATATCTGTCGGTGTCTCTTTTCAATGTGTCCGCTCAGAAAATTGAGCAATGGGTATGCGACTTAGAAGAATATTATAAAGAGTGGTACTCATCTCAAAGGTAAAATATCCCTTCTGGTTGGAATAGTAATCTTAGTTTATGAAAAGTTGGTCGAGCATGAAGTTGTCTCTAAGGGTGATGGTTGACTTTGGCAGAAGATCCTTTAGGAACCAATTCGAAATTTAGTATTCCTCTCGCTGTCCAAATGACGTTTAATACAAAGGCTTCATTATTCCGCGTTACAAGGCGGGTGTCAATCAGACAATTGAAACAACGGGTTTTGAATTTTAATAAATTTGAATGTTCTTGACCGAGCGTCTTCGTGGATTTAACGCATTGAGCAGGAGGTGTTCAGCGGTTACGCAATGATATATAAGCTGTACTCCTGAGCAGTAAATTAAATCGGAAGAAAACTAACTGTTTGGTTTTTAATATAGAAATTTTTATTGTCCTTAACCGACATCATCCGGATACAGTTCCAGAATTTTCTTACAAAAGTTGGTGTACGCTCGATAGAAAGGTTTGGTATGCAAAACATCTGGTACGTAATTAAATTTTATGTATCTGGTTTCAGCACCAGCATTAAGTTTATTCTTAATTTATTAAACCTTATAATAAATCTGAATAAATAGTTGTCACTTTTCACTTCTTAAAAGGTGTAGGATCTTTCTTTTGTACATGTAAGCTAAGTAAATCCTCATGGGATTCCTATATATCCGACTTTAAAATCATTCAATTACATACGACCTCTCATAACTAGCATGTACGCTTAACGAATAAGAAAATCGAAAATGTGTTTGATTAAACGAATCTGAATATGAGACAAACATCAAAACTCGATAAACAAGGTCTAGGTTTGATGTTTATAAATTATATTCAAAGTATATTCATTTTCACCTTCGGGCCGATAGCTAATCGTACTATGCCAACAATCAGGTTTACAATTTCTAATTTCAATTTCAAATCCATTTTTTGTAGCTTGTTCAAAATATTGTCTTACTCATGATATACAGGGTACACCATGAGAGTACCGTATTTATGAAAACGGTGTTTAGTGTAATAGGCGGAGGACCATTCGATTGGGCCGGTGTCTTATGGTGGAAAATAGTGCCTTCAATATTCTTTGTAAAAAAGTATTGACCCAATTGTAACAGCTACCGAAAAATAAAGATAATTCTTAGTAAAAACACTGTTGAATGATACAGTTATTTAATTCACTAAAATGAACTGAAGTCTTATGTCTCTATTAACATCATCGGTAGTAATCAGATGAGAAATATGTGTTTTCGCATTTTTCGAAAATACGCTGCTTGGTAGTGCGGCCTTTGAACGTTGGTGATTTCCTCAATAAAATGTGCTTGAGAATGCGATAAAATTATAAGTTAATTATCAATTGTTGAAGGGCAGGAAGCAATTATTCGTATAAAATACTCAGCGCAATCACTTAAGTGTATCATAGGCGTCAGCCACATTTAGGCATCTTCTCTTCGATCGTTCTACAAATTTTCGAACTTCCCACATACTCTTATTCGATCAAAATTAAATCGGTTCGATTTTTAATTAAATACGGACCTAATATAGTGTTCATGTTTTCAAATCGTATCTATAAATACTGCTCCTAGGTGAAAGACAACCTTCAACAATGTTCACGTAAACTTGTTTCCTTAAACCCATTAAGAAAACGCACAAAACTTAACTTCCGATAACTCGGAATATTACCCGCTTTTAATTTTGGTGTATACTTCCCGAACTAACCTTAACTTTAGACTTCTCTCTCTGAATTACTTTTACCATGGGTTAGATAAAATAAAAAACAAATTTCTGCCTTTGTAATTTGTGTTTTATCGATGATAATTTTTGATTTAACGTCGGTCCAAATTCCACCCCAACATTTGAATTTTGTTCTAAATTTCAAATTCGAGACAGACAAAAATCATTCTAAACAATGCTTACAATATCTCTAAATAGGTTAAGATCAATAAAAAATTATAAACGATTATTAAGGCTGTTCAAGAGATAAGACGCTCAAAATCATGACATTTACTCCAAAGTAAATACGTAAGTATTTCAATAATTTCAAATTTCCTAATGCTTTGTTAAATTACAAAACAAACAACATACAAACAATAAAAATACCTAAGCTATTTATTTTATCCGCATATGTACACGAAAGCCATTCGCATTGCATTATCACTAATTACAGAGGTTACGTCAGGCGCATACAACTGTAACTATCTACTTATATACTTAAAAACTCAATTAAAATAAATGGGTCGGAACTTACTTAGAATGTATATTCTTAAATACGAGTGCATATACTTATATACGTATTATACACAAACACAACCAACATCTTAGTCACCTTATCTATGTTCTCAAGTAAAACAGCAAGATAAAGACGTCATTTGTAATTGGCTGATGATCTAAAATATGAAAGATACTTTACACAGACGTACTATGCGCGGTTTTATGATTTAAGATGTATAACGACGTGTGTGATCTTATTATGTGTTCACATAAAATGAATCTTGGAACAAAATTAATTTATTTCACAGAGTCCTCTTCTATTTATAAAATGTATTTTACAACAATACTCGCGTATATACATATGTACTCGCAATAGACGCGTATTATTTAAGCGTGGGCAGTCTGTTGATTTTATTTTACATTTGTTTTGGCAGCAAGACGGAATCATCATGGTAAATTTAGCTTGTGTGAATATTTTGTTGCACTCATTTTTTTGTATTTTTCGTTTACGTTTTTTAGTGAGTCCATTAACATATAAGATATATAAATTCATCTTGCAGCTGATAGCTATCAATCAATAAATACAGCGCGAACCTAAAATAATTTCACGGGAATTTATTTAGATTCGGCCGTCGACAAATTAATATTGAAACATAAATTATTTATCGTCTTGAAACGCTTTACGTCTATATGTATAAAATATAAGACAAAAAGAGCAATATACACAATTTTGTACGTATTATATTTATGTGTAAGTAAACATATACTTGAGTAATATGAAGAAGAGAAAATTCGAAAATATTATTATAAATCTTAGTTCAAGGTTTTTCTTTAAGTCATGAATATAATTTTTATATGGTTTTTTAAATCAAAATAAAAATAATGAAAAATTGTGAGCAATTGATGATAATATTTTATAATCATGATAAGCGACGGCGAAATTTTAATAATTTTAGTTTATATGAAACGGGGCGGAAAGTGATTATTAGAATTAGCTTGACTTAGGGTTGTCACCTCTCGCTCGATGAATAACCGAACATAAAAATCATAAAAAAATACATATTTTGGCTTCTGAAGGTTTATTTTTGTTTCTGATATCGATGAAACTATAATACTCCCCAAAATTTCCCAAATATTGTGTCTGCGAATTTTTTTTTCCGCAACCGTTATTACACTCCACCAATTTTACAGCTCATCACCTCTATTTTATTCTTTGCACATATAAGTATATTATATTGTATATAATAAATCCCCGAATGTGTATCTCTTACGTATAGATGTACAAGCATTTATAAGAGTATATGTTAAAATTATTTCCATGTATATGTATTTTGCTGTGTTCCCATTTTACACGTTCGGTGAATTCAATGATTACCATTGGGAATATTACACATATGTCAAGGAGAAACGAGCAAAATAAATTCCTTGTACTAAATAGAAAACAAAATATTTCCACTTTGTATGTGTTTCATTTACACAAAGTGTATTATAATTTTACATAAAAAGGGGTGAGAAGGACTTTGTTGGGAAATTGAAAATTATCCATTTTCCAATATTATCCATTTATGTTTATATATTTTATCAAAACGACCATACTATAACGCTTTAGTTATAACTGGGTTAAGATGAGATTAATGTAAAATTTAAATTTATCGCACAGAACCATATAACGGTGCTTGATAAGATAAGACAGTATATAAGTATGTATGTACTGAATATATATATATATATATATATATATATATATATATATATATATATATATATATATATATATATATATATATATATATATATATATATATATATATACATATTTATCTATAAATATAGCTATTTATATATAGTACGTAGTTGCAAAGTAATATTGTTAGTCGTTAAATTGCTGATAATTAATAAAGAAAGGTCAGGCCTTTATAGTGTTTTAAAATTAAAAAAATGTATGCCTATAGACGACTTGATTTTTATTGAGGTTTCGAAGAGTATGAAAACGATTCCTTTATGTACGCGGTTAGTGTTATTTGTGAAATTTGGGGTGAAGGTAGGTTTGACGAACTACATTTTTATTATATTTATATACACCCGTATAAAAATTGATAATTCATTGCTGCGGAATATTTTTAACACAGTTTAAAATATATAAGTGCACATTGTTAATTTTGGCCGTTTGTTATTTACTGACGTCAAAATGAACAAACCACATAAGTGGTAAACATTGTTTACCATATCTAGGCTATACACAATGATGATTTTTTTTTAAATCGCATGCTACATATACCGTTGTAGGGCGCTGTTTTTGCAAGATCAGTACGTGTTTGGCCAATATTCCTCTTCGTTTAGTTTTAGAATGCGCCTGTAACAATGGTATACCTTTCTTTTTAGAGTTGATTATAAAAATTCTGCGAAACGCAAAAGTTCGCTGTTTATCACCTTTCTAGTAAAATTAACGAGTTTAAATTTTTCGGGGATGGATAACACTTTCTAGTTTCTAGCATTAGTGGTATTCACAGCAGTTTTCATCTCCTAAATATTATTTTGTTTGAATAATCCTAATCACATATAAAACATGATTTTACTAGGTGAAGTATCACAATAAACTGCCTCCGTCTCGTTTTCGTATTTTGCTTGAAATTTGTAGCAGTTAGAATATTGCGACCAAAATATTCTAATCACACATTTATAGCAAATATGTATATCATTTCACAAACTCATCGTTATCTCATCAAAATTTGAATTAATAATAACAATTATATAAATAAATATATTAAAATAATAAAATAAATCTAGCGTTTTATTGGTGATCCCGACACCGGTTTTTACCGTGAAATAAAATAATAAATTAATACAAAAGTGCAGAAAATAATAGTTTTTTTGTGGTGTGGAGCAGCATTTTTTGTGGTGCAACAATGAATTTTTTTTCTGCATTCAAACATGTAAGCCCGAAACGGTTAAAAATACAAAATAAATTTTGAGTCATCGCGAAGAAATTAAGCCACCACACCAATGTGCAAAATAAATTTTTGTGTTTTGTGTGTGCAGGGGCCGCCGCCGTTTCAAGATGCACAATTAAATAAAGTCAACATTTCCCGCACCATTGGCGATACACCCCACGAGAGAGCCGGGCAACGGTAACAACAGCAAGCACAAATGCAAAATACCAGCCGCAACAACAAAAACAAAAGCAGCTACAACAACAACAACAAAACACAGTTGCGACCAATTTTTTTAGTTTTGTTCTTGTTGTTGGAAATGAATAATTTAATTGTTTCATTCCATTTATCAAACGCTTTCTTCTTATGCTGATCATGCATCCCCGATGATCCAGCGGCGCGCAGCGTGCAGTGAACACCACAATCACGTTAAATGCCTTTCCTTTTGCGTGTATCGTGCAACTTCCATGATCCATGAATTAGCCCAACCGCTCACCTCTGCATAGATCAACACTTCCATATCGAAAACTACACCCGGAACTTCTGGATTACCTGGTACCGTGAATATTGCAAGTTTCAAATCGAAAGCTTTCCACGGATATCCTTCGGTATTGCAACAACTACACAATCACTTGCGATCGACTTAACAAGCACTAAACTCATGGGGAATATATTGAATAATAATATTGAAATGTTATATTTGCGAAACGTGCTATTATAATATTTGGGTTGAAATACTCTAATCGCTACATTACCTACGCTTATGAGTCATACAATGATGAAAAGTAGTGTCGATCGTGGCTGTTGTCGTGATACGTGGTTGTTTTGCTTGTAGATGTTAGGCAGTTGGACATGTAGTTTTCGGGTGAAAGTAAGAGTTTGTTCAACTTATCGCTAACTTATCATTCATCACACTGTTGGTGCAAATAGAGTAAATGAATTAACATATATACATGTAAGACGGAAACAATACGATACGGAAGAGTACTTAAGATTATTTATTAGTCAGAAGTTTGTAAGCAAGAATACTTAGCGCTTCTTTAAAGTGAGTTTGCATGTTAAGTACACAGAAAATTCTCGTAAATATTGTTTACCTCATCCATAATTATTGTAATGAGCTCATTCTGCATATTTGAATTTCGTGTGTAGCAGTTCGAAAGACGGTAACGCCCTGAAGACCCTTGAATCCAATTAATGGGGTTTAACAAGTCAAAGATTGGAGGCAAGTTATAATTGCCCATTCAAGAAAGCAGTGCAAAGCGTTGCAAATCTTCACTGCAAAGCTTTGATTATTTTTATAGGACATCAAGATAAGAAGACCAATGTCATATTCTAGTAATGTGTCTGACTCTCGTGTAAAGGATTTTCGTAATGTTTTGGTTAAGGAATTCTTTAGTCTATGGTTTGACGAACCAAAGCATAAAGTTTGCTCTGTTAATAATGCCACCAAAATGATTCCTGAAGTTCACAGTGACGCAAAAATCTCGGATGAAAGAAATTCTAGTATACCGAGATAAAAGGGTAAAACACGCGTACGAGAAAAGGTGATAGTCTGGCATTTGATAGTATTGAGTCCAAGTTGGTTCTTTACGCACCAAACTACGATATTGGTTAGTTCACTCTGTAGTAGAGAGAAAAGGAAATTTGAATCACATTCAACATCGTTTATTAACAAAATGGCATAAAGTACACCGCTGTCCAATAGTAAACCGGAGGTTGCTATGAAATATTCGGATATTGAAAATCTGAAAATGATTTGATAGTTACGGTAGGATTAGCAAGCTGCCTATCATGTGAATAGAGGTGAAAACCCAACAGCTTCGCGTTTAGATAAATGATTTTGTTAGCAATCCTGTCGAATGCTTTGATGTAATCGTCATATTAACGTCTGTCCCGTGTCGAAATCATTTTTTTTCAGAAACGCTCTTAACAAGATTGGTGGTTTAGATCAACCTTCAATAAAACCATGCGGGATAGGTTAACGTAGCGGTTGGTTAAAACGTAGGATTCTGTTCTTTAGGATCAAACCGGTCGTGACACAAACTTCTAGTGGAATTGTCAACCTGTATACTGATATGGCCGGCATATAAGTTAGAAATATTTATATAGCGAAAGTAGGAAATGGGAGTAGGATATCTTTTGAAAACATCTCTTTTGTATTGTTAGACAATTAAATAAATTTCGGTAGACAGCCGAAAATTTTTCCAAAATTTCTTGCGTCTAGTTTGACAAAAGGTCATTATATTTTTAACAAGATCGATGCTTTGTGTTTATCTTAATTTTTTTGTAATCCATGGTGATTTTCCAAGAAGGTAGCGGGTGTAGAATAAAAATTGTTTTAAATATTTTATAAATAGATTTTTTCGTAAACTTTTGTTTATTATTATTGTGAATCCGTCCGTTACAATGCTTGCTTTTATAGACAAGCTCGTGTACGATTGAAGCAAAACAATTTCTAGAATTTTTAAAGAAATCGACAGTTTACGAAATATTGTATTAGGATGTGTTGTACAGTACAATTTTAGTGTGCGCTAACTATCATATGACACGGTTACAGACGTCAATAAAACAAAATTATATACGAAAACTGACAGTAATTAAAAACTAAAGCGTATGTGCGAACATAAGTTATCCAAACTGCTTGTATGAATTTCATAAAATTCATTCGTTTTATTATCTGAAGGCTGTTATCAAGTATGAAAGTTTTATGTTAGTTTTAGTTTTGTGAATTTCGTGTACGCCTGTATAAAGTGTTATTTTCAGCTAAAAATAATTGGAAATTTATATAATGTTGTGTTATCATAATTAGACTTCACTAAATTATATTTGAACTATGATAATAGTTTTGCGTGTAAAATATGTTCGTATTTTCAACCACTATGTACATATGTGGTATCTAACACGCGTCTTGATTTACGAAAAAAATATTAAAAGACAAGATCACACAAACGTATAAATAAATGACGCGAAATAATTCTGTCTAACCCATATATTTCTAAAAAATAATTTAATTTGCCAAACGACTAGAAATTAAACTTATATGTACACATTTAAATAAATAGGAATACTTAAGTCGTAAGTATTCTAAGAAATAAATTTAAAATAAAACTTATCTTTAACAAATATATAAAATCGACAGCATTGATCTTGACATGACACACATTTTTCTTATTTTTGTTTTGTTTTCTTACTATACAAATAAACAAATCTATAAGAAACTTGAACACACATCGACATACGAGTATATAAGTAAATTTATATAAATACTTTATACGTGTATGTATATTTAAATATGCAAATTAGAAAAACTATTTTATTCGTTTTGCTTTTTTGTGTACATACATAAAACAATAAAAAAAATTTAAATTTATTGAATTAAAATTGTTTGTACCATATTAACATACACGAAGTACCAACATGCATTGTGTGTTGCGTATACGGCTAGTAAATATGATATACGGGATGCATTTATTGCACAAGTAACGAGGAGAAGCACAGTAAAAAACTAAGCTTTACTTATATCATAATAGTTTCCACATATGTTGAACATTGCGAAAATGGTCTTAAAAAAGCGCTATAGTAAATAAGTGGAAATGGAAATGAGTTAATTTTTATTAAAACATAATCCGTATAATGACTAAAACAGATATTTTGTCAAATGGTTTACAAACAGATGGCTAGAGTGAGAATTAGCAATACATGTTTCACACAACATCGATAAATTTCTCTATACACGCCGATATTTGATTGACATACCATACTAAATTAATGTAAATTATTTGTATCTGGCTTTTAAAAAGAAACCATCCATCAAAAAACTAACAAACTATCGTAAATTTTTTAAAAGGTGATTGATACCGTGTCAAAATTGTTTATGAATGATTTAGTGAAGTATTTTGACGAAATTGGGTCGTATCAGTTTAATACCCATATACTAATATAACGCTTGCTTTTTAGAAGACTCGTATGGTTTTTTCAATACAATGCATTTATGTACAGTAATATAGTGGGTTAAATTATAGTTTAGTATACTTCGCAAAATATTTCTATCGGTAATGGTAATTTTTACACTGGAATGTAAAACGTAGATTTGCATATTTTAATTATATATCACCTGTCAAATTTGCCTTAACCATGTATACAAATTACTAGCAAAATTTAATTGTTGTTTGTTTTAAACATGCAAGCTAACTGTATAAATAACATCGAATACCGTTGTTTTGATGTGAATTCAATTTAGCTGAACAAGCTGGATTTTACATAACAGGTCTATGGATAGTGGCACACAGTTTTGAATTTTATTTCAAACTTTTCTAGGTTTCATTGATTAAGCGGTTTTCTCGGACAGCAACAGCATTGATGTTTTTTACTTATTACATCTAATTTAATTGTATTACTACTTTTATGTAATTACTTACTAAATGAAGGTAGATTGGTGAACTTCAACCGCTCTAATCACACAGCTCCGATTTTTTGGCATAAGCCTCAACCAGCGAACACGTAAGAGCTTAAGTTATACTAAGATTGGACCATTTATGTGAGCGGTACGACACCAACAACTTTTTGGAGGCCAGTTGTTTTATTTTGACAAGAAGTCCTCATATGTTTGCTGGTTGAGGCATACCTCATAACGAAACACAACTATCATCGTCTACGTCAACTAATTCTTCTTTTAGCGTGCTTTCAAATTCATCAAGCCTAGTAAAATTGATTCATTCCCAATGTGGTAGGATGGTGTGCAAAATTAATAAAAACTTATTTTTTCGATTATAGTATTAGTAAGATGTCAGTCATTCTAGAAGCTTTTATATGCGTTGTCTAATCGGTACCTAAATCGATTGCTTTTTTGTCATTTTAAATCCCCAGTTTTATTTGTTTTAATTTTTATGTTGTTTCAATATTATTTGTTCCATTTGTCTTGAGTTTCTATCGACATGTTTGCGTTTTTCAAGCTTACTATAATCTGGTTGTACTAAGCAGTTCTAACTTTAGTATCCCTTCCTTTGATCGCGGTAAGGTATCGTTCATTTTGAACTATATTTTGAGTCATCAAATTATATTAGTTTAGCAGTTTGATATCCTAGTTCCCGTGGCAGGTGTAATCGGTCGTTGATAGATATTTATAAAAATAATACATAATAAAATTGTCGAAAATTGCTTTAAGCTGCAATTATAAGAAAATGTCGACAAATGAGAAAATCCACACTTTAAGTAGTTTCTTAATCTCAGTCAGTTTTTTGTTATACGAGCAATTCATTTGAGTGGTCCAATAATTCGGAAAACTTAGTTAAAATAAAGATTCTATGTTAACAAATTATTTTTGACACCGAATAATAATAGTCCATATATTTTTTAAGGCTTAAGGCTAGAAAATGTATTTTGTTGGAATTTCTATTTTCCAAATATTTGATTCGAAAACCATTTCGCTTCAACCACTATTACAATTTAGAAATTGCAAAAAGTGACGTAAACGGATTACCCAACAATTCTAAATTATTACGAAAATATAATTTGGAAATTAAATTTATATCACTTATTTGGTTTCTATTACAAAATCAAATTAGATTAATAGTGGCAGATTTACATTATAAAATCCATAAAAAATTGTATGGCACATTTAACATTTTTTTACGATTAAGAGAATCTTAGTATATAGAATTCCTGGAATGTTTCCAAATAAAATGAATGATAAATGAATTACGACACAAATTAAATGAGTTACAAGTAGTGCTAGGTATATAAGATGTGAGTTGTATGTTGTAGTAAATAATGAAAATTTATGGAAATGTAATGGATAATGATGTGAGGCAGATTAGTTGAGTATGATATGTAGTCTGTATGTGAGTATGGTGAAATGCCATAATTTTAACGAGGTGTGAAGAAGAATTTGTATTATTTTATGTATGGCTAGAATTAGAATCGTGTAAATTTAATTTTTTTTTTTTGTAGATTTATAAGTATTTTTATTTTACGCGTATGCTAATATAAAACTTTTCTATCATTTTCAGATAATTACTGTAACCATGTAAATAACCCCGGAAGGAATAAATATTACGAATACAACTATAAAAATTATATATAGTTGTTAGTTTATAACATTTTAATTTCTTTTTTAATTTTTAAAATTTTATGTTGTTATATTTTTTTTCTATAATACTGTTTCTATTTATAAATTTTAAAATTTGACTAGACGTTTATAATATAATTACAAACGAAATCAATCATTTTGTATAAAAGAGATACGAATAAAAAATGTTTAATTAGGAAGGATCTTGTATAGTAAGTGCAGTGCCTGTGTAATTTGTAATTTTTTCGGTTATTTAAGTAGGCATATAAAAAAATGTGGGCTAAATCTTAGTGTAAATAAATTAAGTTGTATGTGCATTATATAATTATTATTTAAATAAATAATAATACCAATACATAATATAAATCAGAAGAATATATAAAGTTAATTTATGTAGAGTTAAAAAAATAAAAAAAAATTCTTATAAAATTATAAATTTAAAAGTGGGTTACTTGTAGATCTTCCTTATTCTCTTAAATTTTATTCGGTGCAAACTTAAAATTTGTATACGCAGCAATAATAGCAGTAATCTAGTTGACGTTTGTGGAAATTACGTAAACAATTGGAAACAAATATAATGGTAAGTTTGCTTTCAAATTCTATATTCATTATTTTGTTTTCTTTTGATTCTCAAATATTTTTTATGCGGGTGCAATTTAGGCAAGTGAATATGTATATATGCGAGGTTTATAATTAGGTTTACTTCATAAAATGGAGGCAATGGCTTCATAAAATGGCAATTTATTTAAAGCTTATGTAAACTCCTGAGAATTAGTTAGTAACCACCAAATGTTTTTGTTTTCTAAATCTATTCGCGTTTATCAAAACCTAAACAAAAATTTTTTTCCCCATTTCGCTCGTACGACAGATAACAAAAAAATATTAATATTCTTTCTTTACGGAACGAACACAGTAAAACAAATTGTTTTGTTCCCAAGTACAAGTAAGTTTTGTGCTCAAGCACAAGAACGATTTTTTTTCGTTTTTCAGTTTTGTTCTTCTGATATTGACTTCAATAATTGATTTCAATAATACATTTGGTTTTCATTGAAAAAAATATTTTTGTCCCTTTTTGTCATGATTTGCCTAAATACTAAAATATTTTTACTTCGATGGATTTATTATTTATTTTCTATTAATGGATTTATATGTAATTATGAATTAAGAAATAATATAACTAACATTTTAATAACTTTTGATTAAAGGGTGGTGTAAAAGAAGATGAGTTTTGTAATGGTTTCTATCTATAGGCTAATGTTATCAAGTTAAAAGCAAAGATATCAAATACCAATTATTAAACGATGTTTTACTATAACACTTCACTATAAATTGAATTGCAATACAATTATATCTAAGATGAATGAAAAGTATAAATTGTATAACTTGTAGTAAGGTTTAAATGTGACAGCGAAATTGATCAAATATAGGTTAAAATTTGTTTGTTAAAATCTCAATTTATGTTTTAAGTTTTGCATATTGTCCATTTTATGAGAAACTATTATTAGAGAATGTTATTTTGAAGTAAATGGTTAAGAACAGAAGCAATACACCTCAAAATTTATAAACAGCAACAAGATTTAACGAATAAATTTGAAATGTTGGGAACGAGGCATAGATCTATCAAGAATTATCCATTACTATAGACTATTAATTTAATATAAAATATATACAATTACTGTTTTGAAAGAGGGAATTTCGTTTTATTCTTAATGGTTCGTTTAAAAACGTAATCAGGCCAATTCAGCGTCCATGTTCCTGTAGTATAGGTTAACCTAAATCTTGCAATATGATGATGTAATGTGAGTAAGTGAAGTAAGTAAATGTGAGTGAACAAAATTGGGGTATTACTTGATTGGTCCTAACAGGCAACAAGTTCAATTTACCGAATAATTGTGTACCTGGGGAACGTACTTTATGGGTCGAAATATTTACAATCGATATTTGTTATTTCTATTGTAATTAAAAAAGCAATAAATCGGCGATTTTGTAGTTTCTAGTCCCATTGTTTTTACAGCAAAAACCTAAACACCCACCTGATTTGTTTACGATAGAACGTCATAAAATATAGGTGTAATAAATCTCCATTTATAAATATAAATACATAGTTTATATAGAAATTTAAATTTACTCGTATATTTCAAACAGCGGTTAGCTAATTATTTTCCAGGTAGGTCCTTTTCAATTATGTATAGTTTGTTCACTATAAAATTAGGCCAGACGAATTTTGTGATTGTGTTTTCTTATAGGAAGCTTTTATTTTATTTTACTTAAATATGACGTTTAAGATCATCGAATAAACGACAACAACTCCACCTACCAAAAAATGACAAAATTTTACCTGGTTCAAATATAATGTAGAAAAGGTATATAGCACTTCTGTTATAATATTTATTGAAAAAAATTGATTGAAGACGATTTATTGCGATATATTTGAAATACGTGCATACTTCATTTTCAAATTTAGTTTCACATTTGCACCTAATAGTACGATTCGCTTTAATTCAGAATCTCGTTTTAAAAATTTAGTAAATAATTTCTATGTCGGTTAATACGAAAAAAACCATTCATCTGCTTGAGCACAAAACTGAAAAACGAGAAAAAATCATTCTTGTACTTGGGAACAAAACGATTTGTTTTACTGTGTTCGTTCCGTAAAGAAAGAATATTTTTATTTTTTATTTTCTATCATATTTCGTAATGCAATAGAAGAACGAACTGATTTTTTTTTATTACTGGTTAGAAACGTAACCGAGTATCGTGTTTAGATAGTCCAGTTCAGATTATTGATTGATTTGAGTGTACATCCAAGGATTAACCAGGATCTCCCGGAACACGCTGAGCCCACCGTACACCCGATTGTTAGTTTTGAATGACTCGACCCGATTACATACAACTAAGTAGTCGATAGTTAGAAACATAATGCCAATATATTTCTAAAATTTTGTTATTTAATATTTTGCGACTGCTTTTGATACTATGATACCCTAAAATATCTCGTGATTACTAAAATTTGATATAATTGTAAACATGATATTTCTAATTTGATCAATATTATAGACATAACAACATACGCATCAACATGTCCTCACCCATATTTACATGCACTACATTCTAGATCCTTTACACATTTCCAAAGTAATGATTATATTTTTATGGCAATATAGCAAGAGTTGTCACCCACCGCAGAGATCGGTTACGCGCGATAAGTCCATTATTGATGTATGTGTTACTGTGTAACATTAAATGAAAGAATAACTGAGAAAGAACAACGGTCTCGAAACACACGGATCATACTCTTTGAAAGTTTTAAAAATTCAAATAGACGCCATATTCAAACCCCCGTTTACATTGAATAATTATATTATAAAATAGTTTTTAAACTTTGTTGTTAGATCACAACGCATCGGCGTTACTATCAGAGAAACCAGCTTGTATCTTGGTACTCTCGGCATCATACACAACATGATTGATACATCTCCCTCAATCGGCAAACAGGTGTAATGCCCTAACCATGTTGCATTCAGACCTGTCATGGTAGCCTCAAATTCAACAATATTTAATACTAGGGGTTCATCTTTCCGGGCAATTTACCTGTTCAGGATCAATTATTAAATAATATTTTGTTACACTGTTATGTACAATAAACTAAAGCAGACATTTACACACATCGTCAAATTCAGAGCAAATTTACCTCTAATTAGGCAACCTCAAGAAAAAAAAATACGTTTCGTTATGCATTTTTCGTTTGTGCGAATTTGAATTAGAACTCATGTCAAATTATAGATTCGCCTTCCCTGATCTACAACATATAATAAATTTATGCTGGTTGCGAAGTAGCTGAGAGAGCGAAAAATATAGAAAATCAAAATGTGTGAAACGGAAATCGTATATTAACAAAGTAGTGGATGGAGGAAGCTGAAGTACTTGTAAGCATAAAAATAAAAATTTGAAAAATTAAAGAGAGAGTTTTAGTAATTCAAATTTCTTATTCATAATTAGGTATAACATCATCTTCCAGTTCCTTAAACACGTGTTCGAGATTTCCAATAAAACAACTTATATCTGCTACACCAAATGCTAATGAATTTTGGGATTCCGAAATCCCAAAATTCAAAATCTCGAAAATCATATCCTAAAATCAAAATCCTGATATTCAAAATTCCAGAAATTTAGATCCCGGGGAACGAAATCTCAGAAACTTTATATTTTCAAAGAGAGCAAATTCTGGTTTTAGATTCTTGGACTTAGTCTGGGGCATTGGCGTTTTATTAAGAATGTCGCATGTGTTTTTAGATTTTGGCCATACTGAAAGAACTCGATTAATTCGTAACCTCAAATTTGATGGGGAGCATTGTTTTACCATGTTGAGTGGATCTGGATTCTTTTTAGCCGTCTAAAATCGCATTTTAAATTTTGCATGAATGCCGGCGTATAGCCTTGTTGATTGAAGTTGACTATTTCTTAATCGATTTTCATCTAAATTTGGTTCTATTATGCTATTGGGATACTAATATTAATTTTGAACTGCGTTCCAATTCTGTATCCAATTCTGACACGACTAGATTATGATATGAAATTCTGAAATATGCATTTGCAGAATGAAGCTTTACCGTACTCGTGATTGGGATACTAACAATCTACTTTTGAAGAAAGTTCCTGGAATTCTGGAATTTAGGATAGGATTGGCATTTTAACGTGCATTTTGATGAAGTTCTTTATTATGGCCTTGATAAATTTTACTTCTTCAGTTTCTTAACCGATTTTGATTAAATTAGGATCGTTGATGCGTTTTAGAATCTCACATGAGTTTTAGTCGAATTGAGATTTTAAAATGGATTATAAACCAAGTTCTGGAATTTTTTATTGCAAAATGGAACTTAACTTAAACTCGTTTAAAAATTCCGATAAAATTCGATGTGTTGAATTTTTTTTATTACTCTTTGCAGAGCTCTTGCACCCAATGCACGATTCCTCAAGTAAATGTTGGGATTAGATCATGAATTTTAGATTCTATTCGGAAAATTGTTGTGCGCTGTTGTTGTTGGTTTTCTATTGTAATGTTGGACGTTATAATTATTAATTTAATTTAATTAATTAAGATTTAAGTAGATCTTGTGAATTTTTACTTGATAAATAGAGCAATAGGACTCGTGTAAAGAAAATAACAAAACAACCGTAATCTAGACACTGGGTTCAACTACAAATCTGTGATCGCCTGCAAGACACGTAGGGTTGCGTTGAGCTATACTTCTGATTAACTATACTGTGTTACAAACATAACGTCTCAACATTTTAGAACAGTAGTAACGAGTTTGTGAATTTCCGGTTACGGGTTCGAATAAAATTTAACAAAGAACATTACTATTAAATCTCAATTAAAATACAAATTTTACAATGATGAATAATGAATTGTCTCGGTCAAATGGCAGATTAATTATTTACGATACACTTTGTACGGGTGTGGATTGATAAGTCTTTAGACTGAAACAGCAAACATAACTCTTTTGAAGTAAAATTCACTTTATTTTTCAACTTAATCTTGTTTGATTCCAACGTTTTTTCAATTCCATTAATCCTTCTTTAAAATATGATTTAACGAAAACCTCAAAATAAGCGTTCTTTTCAGCTATTTTTTCTTCAATTGACCCAAATCTCTCTCTACGGAGCTATTTCTACATGTTTGTAAATAGGAAGAGTCACAAGAGGCTAGATCAGGTGAATATGGTGGATGGGAAAGGAGTTCGAATTCGAATTCATTCACATTTTGCTGTATTTCCCATATTGAATATGATGGTGCCTTGTCATTTACGAGGACTTTTTCCTTCTTTTAATGTGGTCGTTTTCCTTAATTTTTTTATTCAACTATTGTTTTCTTTGGAGCACTTGAACCAGCGTCTACTCATTGTTTTGAATATTATTTTGATTCTGACGTGTAGTGATTTATCCATGTTTCATCAACCGTTATGAATCGACACTAAAATTCTTAGATTAGGCTGAAACACTGCTTTGCATCTCCAAACATTGCGCAGAAATAGTCATTCGATTCATTTTTTGAATATTTGTTAACAATCGCGCACCCAGCTGACGCATTTTCAGCTTCGTGAATGTTGATAATGCAACACGGTTTCAAAGAATACACAACCAATTAATCGTATTCTTGGAGAGTTTCCTGTATTATTCTATTATGCCATGGACGATGGAAACCTAGTATAAAAGAACATACTTCATGACAAACAAAATAAGTTGTTACTAGTGACGCATAGATGGCATTAATCTAAACATTTATCAATCCATCCTCTTTAGTTACGATTTTTTTTCAACACAAGCGCGATATAATTGCTATATTTCCTATATAATATTTTATTCAGCAACAATATTTACGTAACCTTTAAGTGTTTTTATTTTATTTTAATGTTACGTTCTTATAAATAAACACATTATGTATTGTATGTATATATATGTATGTAAACTAATGCATATGCAAGTTTCATTAAATATTACATATATCCATAATACCAGAATATAAAGGTCGTTTAGAACTAATATTTGAGAAACCTCACCAAAAAATCCTGGGTTTATCGAAATACGTACACATCATTGTAAACAATAATAGAAAATGTATATAAAACATTGGCTTGACTATACAGTCGTGGTCGGCAAATTGTCGAGCTAAATTTATATTCTTTGACTCAATTCATGTGTGAATAACACAACATTTGAAGGCAAATTGAAAATTCTCAGCACATATCTTGGCCATATGCCAATATATATAGTAGACTGTACTAAGTCGCTTTTCGTGTGATGTTGACGTCGAACGTACTAAACTATCGAATGTAACTGTATTAAAATAACAACACATAGACACACTACACATAAAAATGTGCCTGCCTGCCAAATGATTTGTAATTTTTTAAGATGTTTCTGAAAAGAAAACAGATTCTATTCTAAATCAAAATGCTACACATGCGATAGGTTTTTAACATTACATATGAACCCGAACATGTGTGTGAATAGTTTGATTGTTTACTATATTTGAAATAGAATATAATAGAAATAATATTAAATTTTACGACAGTTTATATACTCATCGGGGATCAGGTAAAAATAGAATGGTTTATTTGTTACACCTTTTTAGTTATAGTTTTCCATCAAAACTGAAAAACTGTACTCGTACCTTGAACACCTAGCCAGCCACTATCCACTAATAATATAGTATATATAAATACACTACTACTAAAAAAAATTAATGAATTAATTATCAATACCAGAAAAACTAGTTTCAAGATATGAGATTTATATAAACTACACACAGTATATTTATTATTAAATATGCTTTTGTAATCATATTACATTCTAAACCACATGAACTTAAAATTTATATAGTTTTCAAGGTTCATAAAACTTATAATAAAAACTAAACAAAATTGAACACAACGGAAAAAAATTGATATTTATAATGACACAATGGTTCAGACATCAGTTGTTATGTATTTAGTGATATAAAATTCGCTGACGATTAGTTCATTGCACGATTAGAAAAAATTTTAAAAATTGTTTTGCCTCATAAACTTATTTAACCAACATTAATATTTAATCGATTATATTATTTATTCGTTGTTTTATACACACAACCACACGTATACCATTGCCATTACCAATCAGCGTAACTATGTACGCCTGTGTGTTTTACGAATGTAGTAAATTAAAAATATATGTTCAGCCTGAATAAATGTTATAGCGTAATTTCGTTTTATTCATAAGTTACATAAAAAATTATAATTTTATTAAAATAAATTAGCATACAGTCTTGCTGGTGTACTGTATACTATTGGATGATGAATTTCTTCAAATGGTTTTGATCACTCGTCAAGTAAAGTATAAGTCAAATACTGAAAGCGAAGACGTATGAATGAAGATCGAACGTTCTGGAAATTTAAAAGAGAAGAGTTAGCAGCTAAAACCACACTCTCAAATACTACTAATTAGGTGTTTTTATGAAGGACATTCGCCCTTTTTTGCTATCTGACTACCGTATTGGGTATTGAAGTAACATATACTCTCTGTTTGAATAGTATAGTTAATCTTTTGTTTTTTCATAACCATCCGAACCAAAATTTTATAAAACTTAATATTCCTGGCATAAATTGCAATTTAAAATGATTTTAACAAAATTGTAAACACTGCTTTGTTCGTAAGTTTTGAATTAAGAGCTTTCCGCTTGTAAACTGTAATAGTTGCTAAACCATTTTCTTTAAAAACTGAGCTAGATACATTAATGTCACTAACACGATTTGTTAACCTAGAAAATTAATTAATAATCAAAGGCAAATATATGGCAGAGGCAATAACGTAATATTATATAAGTAAATATTTCAACCCTAGATATAATTCATAGACCACGGTTGAAGCGCACACTAATATGTTTTAACTCAGCATGTTATTAAGTATATATAACATTAATTAATTTTGTCATGGAAGTGTTTGCATGTAGGACCGGGCTACCGGCCAGGTTAAGAATCGCAAGGTAATACTAGCAGTTTGAATTTCTAGAATTGTTTAAACTTATTGTTATTATAAATAACTCACTAAGTATTTATTATATTCTAATAACCTTAGTTTTTATACTTAGAATTACAATACAATCAATTCATAAAGGCTTTAAAGAATTAGATGTCAAGTTAACTACTCGGTGTATAAGGTTTACATCTTTCTTAACTAACTTCTTCGTTCTTCCCAACTTGTAATAAATTTCTAATTTCTTGGATTGCACTAAACAACACTTGTACAATTTCACTTATTGCCGCTATAAACACTTCTTTTAACACTTTACCACTTTCTGCACGATGTAAAGGTAGACCATAAACTGTAGATTATAAACTGCAGCTATAAAATAATTTACTAGCGATTATATATATGATGCGGTTAAGGGCGACTTCGGTAAATGTGCGAATAAAAATTAGAAAAATCTTTTTTACTCCGGTTTTTTTAATCCTGCATCCGGTATTTGTTAATCGTGTAAATGTTTATTTATTTATTTTTTTATTTTGCTTGCTTTAAATGCTGTTTTAGCGTCATTGTCGTATTTATGTGTGACTATTATATACAATCTTATGTAGTTGTATTCCCGAAGATTCCACGACATTCACTCTGCCGCTTAATTCGTTAACATTGATGACTAACTTCGTTACATTTGCTCTTTTTAATCTAGTATTTTTCTAAATGATTCATAATTTCACCAAATTGCGCCTTTTGTTATTCCATTATTCCTCTCTCTATGAAATAACGTTAGCTTAGCTAATGAAAAGTAATGTAATTGAGTTTAACAACTGCGATAAATATAAAAGACTTGGTTTCATGATACTATGCGAGCTTGTATAACTTCCTTGGTATCATTTTATGATTGACTCGAGATATTCAAAAATTGATTCCGTTCTAAAAATTATGGTCGTCTGTTTCGAGATTTATTGGATGGGTGTTTCTTGATGTTTTGCTGCTGGTCACTTTTAAACCAAGTTGTTTCGTGTGACGTAAGTGCTATTAAGCTGTCGTTAATTTCATTCAGTTTTCGGCGAAGAAGTACGATATCATCTGCATTTGGTCTTGTCTACTTTACAATAATACAACGCGCTCGAGCGCCAAATTACAGTTCGTTCCTCATTTGCGGATATGATTATTCGCGATTTGGGTTTAAGTACATAAAATTACATAATATTATTGCACAATAGAAAGTATTTTCAATGTATTTTAATAAATTTATTTACTTGCATTTTCAAATTTTTTTTGACTATTTTAAACAATTGCGTAAGGAAAATTTTTTTTAAAATTTTGAATCATTCATCAGACACTAAAATTGTCAAAATCCGTCCAGCCCAGAGCTAGAGCTTCTAAAATTTGATTTTTAGAGGAAAAATAAATTAGTCGTTAGAGATTATAACGCGATTCTCAAGGAACAACTGTAAACTACACTATTGCGAGTGGATCTCTGTTGAACTTCAAATGTTATTTCGTAGATGCCAGATCTTTTACTGTAAATCTATCCAGAGAGCCAGATATTGTTAACTTACACAGTGTCTCTCATAGCTTCTCTGGCATTTCTAGACATGTGAATTCAGGGCAGATGCTTTCGTGATTGATGACCTCATATGGCTGTTGAAATCTGTGAAGAGTTCTATAAACACTGGTCGGTTGTTCATTAGTTGGTGACCGAAGCCGCATAGCTTATCACCGATGATATTTTCTGAGAGAGTATGATACTGGTACTTGCTTGAACAACACTATCAAACATCTCGTAGTTTGTGTTTTCCAGAGCTAGATACTACGCTGATGAGCGCAGTGTTCCATTATATCTCGGGCAGCTCCTTTTGATCCCAAATTGTAATGATGAGGATTAGAATTAGATATGAGAGTAGTACACTGATCTTCTATTTAATAGGATTACGAAATGAACGAACATGATCTATTTCCAATTGTCCTGGACAATTTTCTACTGCTGTTGGATGTTTGATATATAACAAGCATATGATCATTCTTCAAATCGGCGTCTATAGAGTCCGCATCAGTTATGCTGGCGGAATATCTGTTAGAAATCATCATTTGATCAATTTATTGTTCCAATTTAACCTTGCACATTTGCACGTTGACAGGGCAGTTATCGATCCGAACAGCCTCGTCCATTTTTCTATAACGTTTTGACGTGTTACCCTATCAATGTAGAGTAGTTTCATTGTACATCTTGGGCTTTGTTGAATGCGTTATACCATAGCATTAACAGCTTTGTGACTTTATATGATCATACTCTATTTTGCTGTAATTTCTGAGATTTTGTTTTTCTTTTTTAGGATAGTACAACCTAAAACCAAACCAAATTTACTACTGCAAATTCCTCGCTACTCGTAGGTTGAATCTCATTTGCATTATGTCGCTGGATTTTGCTATGTTGCTTTATACTTCATGGAATTTTGTTCATTTTCCGCCTCAGATTGACTAGGTTCTCATTCTGTGTGGTTGGCTCATTTTAATGTTACATGGTAGACGACTTTGAGAAGTCTGGTAAAATTGCGACAGAGGACGCCACAATCGCAAATCCCAGATTTCATGTGTCAATGCCATCTGTCACTAGACCAAATTAAAATGTTCAGACAGTCATCTGTCATTTAATTCAGTTTTGACAGCCATTGAAAACAGACAACCCATTGTTTTGTTTGCAAACATGGAAAAAAGTGAATTAAACATTATTTGTTGCGTGGAAAAACCATTACACAAACCAACAAAAAGCTTGATAAATATTATGGGGACTCTTCACCATCGATTAAAATGATTCACAAGTGGTTTACTGATTTTTGTTCTGGAAGCATCTCAGATCAACGTGTGAGCAATATATTACACGAACATTTGAATATGAAAAAGCTATTCGCGCGTTGGGTGCCGCGTTTGCGTTTACAATCGACCAAAAACGCACACGTGTGACAATTTTTGAGGCAGGTTTGGCGATGTTCATGCGAAATAAGAGTTTTTGCGTCGTATCATAACTGTGGATGAAACATGGATCCATCACTATATACCGGAGACCAACGAACAGTCTAGAAAGTGGATTTGTACTGGCAAATCTGCGCCAAAGAAGGCTAAGGCGGTTTTATCGGCCAACAACAAGGTCATGGCCACTGTTTTTTGGGTTGCACCTTCAAAAGGGAAGAACAGTCAACGGCGAATATTACTGCAATTTATTGAACCGTTTCAACGATGTTTGGCAGGAAAAAGTTTTTTCCCATCAGGGCAATGCACGGGTGCACAGGTGTGCATTTGCCATGGCCAAAATTCATGAATTACGCTTCGAATTGCTTCCACCTCCGCCATATTCTCCAGAATTAGCGCCTACAACTATTTCCTGTTTCCGAACTTGAAGAAATGGCTCGGCGGAAAGAGATTCGGCTCTAATAAGGAGATCATCGCCGCCCGCACAAACGCATATTTTGGTAAAATTGGAAAAACGTTGGAGTAAGTGTATCGAGGTAAAAGGCGACTATTGGCCGAAAATATTATTCCTTGTTTCATTTTTACCAGACTTCTCACTCCGCAAAATTTGCCAAGATGGAGTTTGCCATAGTTTGGTATTTTGAAATCATTACGCTTACGAGAACCAAAAATTAAACACCAAAATAAAATTAACAAATTAAAACCCAAATACGAACGATCAACAAATATCATCATGGCATCATTAGCCGCCATATTGAAACTGAAGAAACGTCAAAATTTCACATGCAATCTAGTTATGCGGAGATTGCATGTATGTAGGCATACAATAGTATAACCGTTGAGTTCATGTTAGTTTAACAGAAATTATTTATTTATTAATCAGATGTTTTAGTTAGCTTCCCTAAAAATTTTCAAGGCACTAATCAAAATGTCAACCCATTCCCCACGTAATTTTACTGCTGCATTTCGTAACTCTCACTTTACTTTCACTATTCCTTCTTGGGTAGCAATTAACATTATCTTTCGCTGTAATACCTTTGTCTTTCGAGCCTTGGTTGTTATTCACGGAAGACGGAATATACTTTGCATCTTTGTTCTATTATTACTTTCCTTCTAATTTGTTTAAATTATCATATTTGATTATGAATCGCAGAAAATAAAAGTTTTCATAATACCATTGGAAAATCCCTTACAGAAAAATATTAGAATTAAAATAATTTGATTTCCAGTACACCTACACAAGCTTCTTCCTCTTCAAACAAAACGTATCCTACACAGTACCAAACATTCATATTTTAAAAAAATCTTTCATAAAACGATGACGTTTCAACACCCAAGTTACCTCACAAAACAACAAATCAAATCCTATAATATGATCAACCTACATATTATCGTGCAAATACTCTGACATCACTGCCTTATACATATAGCATACAAATTCATATTAAATTGATTAGATAATAGAATTTTAACATAAAAAATACGTCTTCACTGGAATTTTGCCATGAATCATGTTTGTAAATTTTTATTTACTTAAAATTTATAATCGAAACACAAATTCTCAAGAACGACGGCGAATATTTTTACGTAAATCTTGCTTGTGTTCCATTTTATATCTTAATGTAAACACGTGCTATGTTCTCGTCTTTCTCGAACGACATTTTCTTTAGGACGGTTTATTGTTGATTATACAAAAGGAATAAAATAAAATTTGACCTGATGCTGCATCTTTTCACTTCAAAAATTGTTCTTCTTTATTGTATCTGAGGTTCCTCTTCATCTTCAAAGAGATCGATTAAATTCGGGTTGTGCTGTATTGGGTTATAGCTGGCGGCGGCAGCAAGGGGAAAAGGGACAGAGCGTACACATAAGTTTCATATAAAACTGCCGTTTTGGGGAATTTCAAGAAAACCGATTTAGTTTCTTAATTTATCTCGTGTATGCATGTATGGTAAGAAGAAAGCATTTGGTATTTTGATGTTGCATGAAATTTGTTGCAACTTGGAACACTCACACAAATGTACAAATAAAAGTTGTACAACAACAATTTGTCTTAATGTTTATATGGGTCTCGGTATCTTATTCGTTATTTTTATTTATTTATTTTTTCTATACATAATTTTTTTATTTTTGTGAACGAGGTCAAGTAATAATAAGATTTTATAAAGAAAACAAAAATAAAATAAAACTGACGAGAAAAAATATGTATAGCTAACAAAGAGAGGAATAATTGTTGGGATTTGTTCGTAAATGTTGTGTGTTCTTTGCGCTTGGTTTGGTAGTTTAATGTTGATAAGATGTTTGGGATGGGTAAAGCGATTTTACGTTTTCTTCTTTGTTTTTTATTTGGGTTAATTTTTTATTAGAGATGATTTTAAGGAACTTGTATGTACGTATCCTTACATTCTTTAAACTGATTTAAGATTATTAAAGTCAGATCTTTAAAAACGGTTTTGCTTATCAAATGAAATTGATTTATTGAGTTTTGTCTCACACTAAACTACCGTCCAACTATTTCAAAACAATAAATATTTTAAAAAAATTTCGCGATTTCAGATTTACCCAACAAATAACAAATTGTTTGATGACCACTCAAAAAATTGTTTATTGTTGTTTTATTAATTTGTAACGGAAGTTACGCATACGACTTACTATTTATATGGAAGATTATGCGAGTGATTAAAGCGAAAAATGGCGTACACAAAATAGTATGACTTGACCTCATAAAATATAATATATGAGAATCACAACTTAACCAAACATAACCAGCGCTGTATATTTATATAACGAATTAGCTGTTTTATTTTCGATTCTAAATGAGTTAACACTTCTTCTATACTAATTATGTATTACATGTATGTATGTTGATATATAACATATGACTTTAAATTAATATCAAGAAATAAATAATTAGCTAAAGCAACTGCTATAAATAAATTATAGTGAAATATGTAGTTTATACTTGCATACACGTACGTATTTCTGTATACGATAATACTATATACTTGTACTCGTATATATTATGTAGTTGCTGGTCGCGTATGTCATCAAACGAAATAATAAAAATAATAAATAAGAAAATAAAAAGAAAAGTTTTGTATATACAGTAGTGATCTGCATGACGTTGATGATTAGCGAGATATCCGGAACGTGACTAAATGACCTAAATTTATAGACTAAATATTATTGAAAATGTAGCGAAATAATAATTGTGTGGCTTTACTTTCAGGCATTGTGACTATGGCAAAATTTATGGTTGAAAGTTGTATAAATCATGTTTCCGTTTTCACACACGCCAATTACTATTTGTTTATCTCTTGATGATCTCTATATATGTATGCTGTATAAATAAATATTTCCAGTTAATTTTTATGCATGCATAAACATATATGCATATTTTTTAAACCTGGACAGATTCGATATATATGGCAATATACAATTAATTAAAAAACATGTTTTACTTTCACCTGGTATGATGTGTGTGCGCGAAGTATGAATTTTAATTTTTTACGGTCGTTTTCGTTTGGAGGTCATTTTAAATAATATAATCATGTAGGTATTTAAGTTTTAACGAGATTTTTTTACGTTGTCTTTATCTTAATTGAGATATGTTGGTCACGGTTTCCGATTGGTACTAGAGTAAAGGCGCACTGAAATATAAAGACACTAATACAATTCCTTGATAACTTAGGTACTATCTTAGAAATCAAGAACCTCATCGCTGCAAATCATAAATCGGCCAAAAAATCGATGAATTGTTTTACGATTTTTTTAAATTTTTTTTTGATCAAATTTTTTCAACTATTTGTCATTCAATATTTTCGTTTCGACATTTTGACGAACGGTATGCATAATACGTCGATTTGATATTCAAATATTAAAAAGTGTCATTTAAGTGTGAAAACATCGAATGATAATCATTCAAAAAATGTTTTATCGAACAAAAAAGTCGAAAATCAAAACACCGATTTTTTCGCGAATTTATGATCGAACTTCGACTAAACTTTTAAGGATGTTTTAATCCGTTGGTTACTTTAGAGAATCGGGTTGCTTTTATTTTCCCACTTAATCAATTTAATATTTGAACAAAAAATTGACGTCTTATGGTAAATGTTTAATTTTTATTATCCTTTTCTACCCTTCATTTCTAATCCTCATACTAAAACAGCGAACTGTCCAAAGCCGCTTAGCATTGGTCCACTTTGCGCAAGAGTGCGGGGTAAAATCGTTTGTTATATTAAGAAATGGCTCCCCAATTTTTACTTTGCGGAAAATATAAGTAAAATTATTTAAAAATTCATAAATTGCTTTAAATTTGTTTATATACACTTGTATGTGTTATGTTTTATTTTGCGATAACTTTTGCGCTTGTAAAAACAAGCAAAAAATTGTTGATTATTAATTTTTCTGCAATAAAAATATTCAACGTTTTTGTAAATCGATATTGTTTTTTCTTCTAAATGAGGCGCTCCCTTATTTTCTATTCATATATTAAAACAGTTTTATTTCGATTTCTTAAAATTATGGATATCGAAAAAGCGTGGTTAGTGGCTGTTATTCCATCTTTTAAAGTAAACAACAAATTAAATTAGCCTTACAAATATCGCAACTTAGTCAAAATTTAATCAAAAGTCATAAATAATAAAATTGCAAAATAAGACATCGAACATGTGTTAATCGAATTTAAAGCAATTTATGAATTTTTTAAATCAATTTTCTGTCGGGTTTTGGCGTTGGGGTGTTCGATATTTTAATATGAGGATTATAAATGAAGGTCGGATCAGGATAATTTACGCATAAGACGTCCATTTTATTCAAATATTAACCAAATTTCATTTATATTTCTCAAAAAAACAAAAATCACGAAATGAAAAAGGCGGGGTTGGGAGCAGAACCTATTTTCTAAAATCAACAACTAATTAGAAAGACCATAAAAATTGTTATATAAATATGGTACAAACAAATCGGGTTCGTTTTTCGAGTACTTTCGGCAGTTTATCATTCGATATTTTCGTAAATCCGAAAAATGATTTAAAAATTCATAAATTGGCGGCTTAAGTAGCTTTTCCCCTTGCGAAGGTTTTTTTTAAATTTAAAATCACGGGCGGGCGAAAGAACGGTATCTGTAAATATGGCACTGACCAATTACATAAGTCATCAAGCTTAGGCCATTTAACTATTTTGAAGGCTTTTTCGGTATTTTATGAAATATTTTTTATGAAATTATGATATTAACACGCCTAAACATGCATCACTATGCGATGTGACTATTATCTTGGTTACTAAATTTAAACCTTAGTTTTTTAAATCTTAGTATGCTGGGCGTACTAAGGCAGCCAACTAAAATAATTAAATTAAAAAATATTCACTGTGAGTTTTTTTTACAAAATTGTTTAGTAAATTTTGATATCTAGTAACCAAGAAGATCCATAGTCACGTAGCATGTAATACGACTAAGGGAATAGGAGTGTAAGAAGAAAAATGTTGATGAAAATTTGCAATGGTATTTCCTCAATATTTTGGAATAATATTTTTATTTTCCGTTTTTTCGTTAAGTTTCGAGAGAATGCTAAAATTTCTTCTAATGAACCAAACTGGTTCAAATAGATTTGTTTCTTTTAAACTGGGAGTTTCCTGTATCCTTGCCTAATTTAACTTAAGTCAGCTGTCTTACAGAACCATACCGAATTCTTAATTGCCACTTTGTACAATATTTTCATTGAATTGTTGTTTTAAATGAACTGTCGTTTTAGGTGATTATTCGTTTTTGGTGAATTGACGTTTACGGTGAACTCTCGGTTTAATTTGTCGTTTACGGAGAACCGCCGTTTTCTGTAAATTGTATTTTCGGATTATTGCTTTTCAGTGATTTGTCGTTTTCGGTGAACTGTTTTTCAATAAATTGTTTTAGAACCTCAAGTTCTGCCGTTTTGTTGAAATCACATGTCTTCCTTGCATAACACTTTTGTAGGACCGTATAGGAGCAAGGCTGAATGCAAAATGAACCAAAAAGACAATGAAAACCGAAAAGCTATAAACGCCAAATAATCGACAATTCTGGGGTTTCGGTTACACTCACTCCAGTGTTTCCAGTCTCGAACAGTTCCGTTCTCATTTTAGTCGGAATTTTCCAATCAACTTCACACCCAAAAATAACTAGTTCAACAATTTTAAATTTAATTATCTGGCCCATAATTTTTACACAAAGTTTATTTACTGTACACTTTAGCTAAAAAATGTATTAAAAACCCGATATAAAAAAGCCTCGAGCTAAAACTCATATCGATCTTTTCTCATTTTGAGTTGTTAAAATAAAATCTGCATTTGAAATTAAATAAAACTTTACGTACTACAATTCTACACACACATTTTATAAAATTGCACATATAGAAAACAATAAATAATAAAATACGAACTTAAAACTCCAAAGAAATATTTCTAAATAAACAAATTTAGTTTATTGCCATCGGCGCAAATAAAACACAAAATGGCAACAACAAAAATTTTAAAATACAATTTTCAGCACAAAACCAGAATGGAAATATAAAAAATTGGTATCGTATTCCAACCTCGAACGTTTTTTTTGTCTTTCTCCGCGCTTCGTTTGTTAAACATTGAAACTGTTAAATGTTTGAAATGCAATTTGTTCGTCGTCGACGACGTCTTATATCGTTTGTGGTTTACTTACTTTTTTGGAGTTTATCGATAAAGTGAGTCTAATGTGTATGTATGTAGGTATAGGCTAAAATTGTTTCGGTTGTTTGCTAAATTTTATGAAAAATTTTAATTTTCCATTATTATCACAATTGCATGGCTTAATGACAGAGTGTTTAATTATGATTAGTAATGCCGTGGGGACATTTGATATACACCTTGCGAAATAGCAATACCAAATTTATTTATGGTTTTTCCCTGCTTTTCCCAGAAAAGCAAACGGAAAAATATAAACCGTTATGAAAAACGAAATGATAATAAGAACACTACACAAGGAATAATGAATACCACGCAAAGCAGGAAAAATGGGAAAATACCATAGATACACAAACACGAGAGACAAAAAATTGATTTTTTTATTGCTCTGTGCAGCAGCAGAATATCTTAAAAGAAATAATTTTTTTCTAGAAAGTAGGTCACTTTATTTTTTCTTAAAGCATTCTTAATTTATTTTAGCTTGCTGGTTTCGTGTGTATTCTACTACAAGAGCAAGATTTATGAAAAGAAAACAAAAACTACCACCAGATCACGAGAATTTTCTTTTACCTCTTTCCATTTAGCATTGGAAAGACTTGGTGAAAATTGTAAAACTAATTTTACTTTTAGTATAGCCTTTTTAAATTTCAAATTTATCGTTGTGTGAAATATGGACGAAATAGTTTGCTGGATCAGGTACAATAATTTGGACCAGTATAATATAATTAAGCAATAAACGAATCCTCTGGATTCCCGAATTACTGTAATTACCTTTTTGCATTGCTGCTTTGTTACAGGTCATTAAACTTGTTTATCCGCACAACAGTTAATCTTAAATATTATTTACTTATCCTTCCCAAATCGAAAATAAATTGAGATCAATCACCTTTCTTCTTCTCATATAGCTGACTATCATATCTGGGTGGATGTACCAAAGCAACATAAAAAAATTGTCGCCGAAAATAAAAGAAACCACCCAAATCTGATAAATAAGATGGATGGCTGACAGTTATTCACATCCAGATATAATAAATTACGTTGTCTCAACACAATTTTTACGGGTTTGTACAAATTTCCTCATTTGTTATCAAATCTGTGTGCCACGTTGCTCAATTAAAACCGGCGTATACAACACACTCACAACATTCCGAAAATCTACCGAACTTTGCTAATTGATTTCCATTGTTTATCTTCTCGCACACACAAAACTAAGGCAACAAAAGTAAAGTAAAAACGAAAATATTAAGTAATTTAATTTGATTTTTCATGATGCTTCAATTTTTCACACTTTTCCACAAAGGAAAATACCCAAAAAAATTATTTTCTTGTATATTTCCCATTCTCCCGTTCCAAATTTTTCATGCTAATACCATTAAATTTTTTTGTTTGTGTGTTATATATTTTCCAATTCAATTTTCTTGTTATTTTTTTTTGTGCCAGACGAAAAAAACATAAAGGAAAATTTAATGGGACATGCGCATTTTTTCCCTCTTTGTTTTTCCCATAAAAAAGTATACCCATTCAATATACACACATACACAACAGATGAAAATGGTTTTCGTGTTGTAATGTATACATATCGTAATATAATCAGACAAGACGAACGAACGCGATTTTCTCTAATGATAACTGTTACTTATAGTTTTTTATTTTTGTTCATTCTTATCATGCTGCTGGTCATAATATGTGTATATATTAATAAAATCTAGAGACGAGGTTCCGCATTTTCCTGTATATTTTAAATTTGTAATTTACGAATAGGGTATACGAGAAAGGAGTTTGTTAATGTATATTGTGTGCGCGCAACAACAGGTGGAAACGAGTTTTTGCCGGAAAATTTATTTTTCACTTTATTATATTGAGATAGGTTCAACTGTATTTCTGTCTGTGAACTTTTCTGTTTCTTGTTCTTTTATATATTATATTTTTTGTGACTAAGGTCGTTAACCTTGGTTTAAATAAAACTTGTCTTAAGTCGGAGGAGGAAAATTTACTAACAACGTATATCCCATAAATTGGAAGTTTAAAAGAAAAACAAACCACTAGAAATTTCGATGATTTATTTAATCAAACAGGGGAATACATATTTCATTTGAAGCTTTCTCACGATCGAACTCAAAATTCAATGCGTGATTTAAATTGCAAAACGTGTTTCCGGCCAAATTCCCATACTTACATCTTTTCTATAAATTCGTAAAATCTAAACAATAGAGATCAAAAGTTCACAGTAAAACAATTAAAAATATAAATAAACATTTCTACCTGCCACAACACACATATAACATTTGTAGTACAGTAAAAAAATAAAAAAATAAAACGGAAATAGTTTAAATTCTTTACACACTTTTATCACTATACGTACCTTGAAAATTAGGGGATACCTGTCGGAGAAAAAGCATTTAAATACATATAGATTAAAGGCTTGCTACATTTACGTCACTTACTACTATTATGATAATTACTAAACATAAACTTTTACTAAGGTAAAACTATTATTTTAATTTTTTTTTTCCAAACTTTCACTTGACCTCAAAAAGTAAAAAAAATTAAATCGTGAAAGCATTTTATTTTTGATAAAACTTTCAATTCAAAAAGGTGTTTACATTACGTGTGTTTTTATACGTCGAAACATTATACGCGATGAGTTTTGCGTTAAGTGAAATGGAATGTTAATTTGCGGCGGAGATGATAGTTTAATATACGAAATTGAAAGCTTTTTCCGATCGATCGAATCATGTTTATTTTATTTTTTATGTTAAAAACTGTATGGTAGTCTACTATTTTAATTTAGTGATAATTTCCTTTCTGTAAAACATTTTTTATAAGGAAGTTGCTTAGGTTCTACCGGGGAGCTTTAATGTGTTTTGGGATTATTGGTAGTGGGGACGATTGTATTTATTTATAACCAACTTTGTTAAAACGTTTTCCTTCGACTTGGAATTGCAATTGTTATACATGTAAAGTCGCAATTATCGGACCGTGAACTAAAGGTGATGGAATAATTTGCAGGTTTTTAATTATTTAATAGATTCTTCAACCTTCTTAGAAGAAAACGATGGGAAAATAAACGTAATTTTTAATTTATCAGCAATAGTACGATTTTTTTTCCGTATGTGTTGCTGTTTATAAACTAAATAGGATTTTATCTTTACCAAGAGATAACAAAATGAGCTAAGTGCTGACCGGTATTATTAAACCAACAGCTTTAATGGCCGAATATTTTAGAACTCGAACAACTGTTTGTTTGTACGCTTTTTACAATTCTTACGTACGTATTCGTATTAGTACTTGTTGTGTTTTGTTTTGCGTTTTTGACGTCTTAAATAAAATTATATGTTTAGGTACATAATTTGTGAATTTATAAAATTTCAAAATAATATTTAAATTAACAAAGTGTTGTGTTAATATTCCTAGAATATTTATTCAAATTCCTGGTAAATAAATCAAAGTAATTTCATTATCATTCATATTTCCTCAGTTAATCCACTTTCTAATTTATTCATTTTTTTCTTAATTTTATTTCCATTATTTAGAAATAAAAATATATACAAATATAAAATTAAACTTTGGTGTATTAATATTTATTAAAAAAACCTTAATAAAATTTAATTTATTTCAAATTAATCAAATTATAAATAAAAAATTTCACTGAAAAAAATGCAAATTGCAACTATTTACTTATAATATGTTAAATATTCTCGACGTCCCGAGGTCGAGGTTGGGAAAAATTTTCATGATGGTTTTTTCTCGACCGATAATGAACATTTAAGCGCATTTGCAAACATTTTGGCACAGTTTTGTGAGAATTGACACAAACCCAATGATACAAAATTGCAATGAGAATCGGACGAGAAAAACGAACAAAATCCATACTCTGAGGAGACTTTCCCATGAAGTGAGGTGCGAGCTGAACTGCCCCCAAACGACCTGTTACTTCAATCCGCTACCTAGCGTGTGTGTTTAACTGTTTTACGAATTCATAATTCATTAGATAATCTCGGGGTCTAAACTTTATGGTATTTACGATATTTATGATAATCTCAATTGTATATTAAATAATCGAAAAAGGAGAACAATTTACTAAATGCAATATTGTATTGTATTTTTTAGACTTTTTGATTTGGCTCTATTTATGCTTCGTTAGATGGTTGCAAGTTTCATCAGTCGAATGCTAGTTCAACGTTTTATTTAATTATTTTAGCTTAATTCTTTTTGCAACATAAAATTTTATCGTAAGACATCTAAATGAATTTGATATCCCTAAAACGTTGTTTTGGTATGTTTGTGTAGTTTTATTTTACAGTGCTTTCAATTTCTTAGGGTTGAATCTTCAACCTAATCGGTCCTTATCTTCTGAAAAGTGTCGCAATTTTTCCACCCGAAGAGAAAGAATTTGTAATTGATTCCACCTTTTTTCCACCATCCATTGAATCGGTGAATGTATTCTAGAAAATTTTCATCAGCTTGCCCAAACTTTGTTGCACCTTATGATCAGAGTATTTTGAAATTTTTAATTCGTAAACTTATTCGAAGATGATTGCATACGTGGACTTTTTGCTACTATTGATTAGATTATTTGCATTTTTAGGAAATATTAATGTTATTTCGCCATTTCTTCGAAAATGTTTTTGAAGAAGACATTGGTTTTTCGTTATTTCGTATTTATTATGGACAATGATGTCAAATACGAGATCATTTTATATGCATCAATTATTTTTCGTAATACTGGATGATAATTTATCATCGAGTAACACTTTGGAGATTTAGTCCATAAGTTAGTGAGCAGTTTGCTGGAGTAATTCAATGGGAACCGTTTTATAATCAAAATTGATTCTATAGAACTCGATAAGTGTACTAAAACAAAGTAATTAATTGTATTGCGCAAATCGAGCATTACTTTATTTCATTTTTTTAATATAAGTTATTACCACTTTAATATTATAAAATCATATTTTTGTCTGCTCGGTCATCGGTAGAAAAAATCCGAATGAGAAAATAATAATTATATTATACCTCGAAGACCTATACAATAAAAGTGTACTACTAATGATTAGTTTAATTAGATTTGGAAAGAGGTAAATCTATCACGAAGTCGATCTCTTATATTACATTGCCTGCAAAGTTCCCGGTCTGACACATAGATGGTGACAAAAATTTAAAACCCATAAACTTTTTAAATTTTACCAACCTTTAAACGCTATGTATCAAATTTGCATTACATTCCGACCATTAGTTTACAAGTTACAGTTATTTTAGTGACGCTGCTTTTGTTAATTTCAAAATAATGGAAAAAAAAGGATTTCGTGTGTTGATTAAACACTGTTTTTGATGGGAAAATGCCGTTCAAGCAAACCAGTGGGTTGATAAATGTTATTCGGACTCTGCACCAGGAAAATCCACGAAATTGTTTTGAAAGACCGTAAAGTAAAGTTGCGTGAGATAGTTGACATTGTAAAGATATCAATGGAACGTGTTGGTCATATTTTTCACGAACATTAGTCCATGAAAAAATTGCTCTTTCACCAAGACAATGCACCTTGTTACAAGTTGATCGCAACAAATTGCACGAATTACACATTGAATTGCTTCCGCATCCATCGTATGAGATTTGGCTCCAATGAAGAAGTGATTGTCGAATCTGAAACTTATTTTGAAGACAGAGATAAATCGTTCTACAAAAAAGGCATCGAAATGGTAGAAAGGCGTTGGACTGAATGTATCGCGCTAGAAGGAGATTATGTTGATGAATAAAATTTATTTTTCCCCCAAAAATTATGTTTTTTTTTGTTAGACTGGGGATTTTTCAGGCGATGTGTTATAGAAAAATATTATCGCGTAAAAGAAAATTTTTTTAGCGTGTTTAATATACTCGTATTTTATTTAAAAGTTTATATTTTAAATTAAAGTTAATTATTAATTATTTATTATGTAATAGGCCTGGCATAAAATATACAAGATGGAATTATCCATATGAATGTAGGTTTTTTGATTAAGAATGTTAAATTCCAATGCCATTAAATATTTCAGATTTATGACATAGTTTGACTTGTTCAAAAACAATTACAAATGACCAAATACCTTTCGAGATTGGCTAAATTCTCATCAACCGCACAATATTTTTTAGTCAGACTCTATCATTTTATTTCCTTTATTTAGAAATAAAAATAAAGACAGAGGGCATACTAGATTAAAAGTTGATAATAAATTTTAATTTACAACAAGTTTCCTTGTCAGTCCTTTGATGTTATATTTCGAAACGAGCTTTTAGGTTTAGTTAGTTAAGGATATAAGACTGTGGTTAAAAATGCGGGTATTGGCGTAATTTTTTTTCAAAAATAGTTGGCAGAATAAAATATTCCGAATTTAAAAAAAAAATTATTTTAAACTTTGTTCTCAGCAGGCCAAGAAACGTCGAAAGCTATACTTATAAATTCTATTATCAATTACCCGTTCGCATTTTAATCGAATATAGATAGCGTTGGTATCTATGTCTACAAGAGGGTGAGCATTATCAAATCCAATGATTTTACAGTTTTGATCGCCATTATTCAGCATATGTCAGATACTTTGTTGAAATGGCGCAATCCCTGGAAATATGGAATTTGGAAAAATATTTTCGTAAAAAATATTTTTTTCTGGCATACTGTGGAGGTTTGCGGAAGCCAATTTCAATTGTGATAATTAATTTCCAATTTAATTTCGACAAAAATACTCTGCAAATGTTTGTCCCAATTCCCTAACTCCAGAGGAAGCCAGCTTAGTACCACATGGAGCCTGAGAAACGTAATCAATACTAAAAATATTAAATTTTTTTTGCTATTAAATATCGGGATTGCGAGAATTGTGCCTTGCACTGTAATTGTTGATCAAATGATACTTTTAAATTCATATTTGGTACTGCGATGTGGAATAACGGGCTTTACTTAAAATGCTGGAAAATTTAAATATTTATTGATTACACTGTAAAATGAGCTTCACAAAACTTTTTACTGTTTCATTTACGCCAAAGTTATTTGTTGCAAACTTTCTATCGTTTCTCGCTTAATTTGAATTTAATGTATATGTTCCAGTATTTATTGTCTAATTTTTTTTACCCAACAATGACTAAATTAAACGAGAGAGAAAAAAATAATATAATTTTCTATAAAAGTAACCTTGAAATTATTATAAAACTGTTACGCAATTTAATTTAGGTCATATTCATTACAATATTTACTTATTTTATTCAATTGTTTTTCACTTTTTAGTTTTTGTTGTAATCTAATTTTTAATTTTATTATAATGTAACTAGTTTTTATATGCGATAGTTCTCAATTTAAATATTTTTTCTTTTTTTGAATGCAATATAAGGTGAGATGAGGAGACAGTGCACATCCGCCTCCTTCGAACGTATACACATGTATTTTAAATATGTATAATTGAATATGTATGTACATACTAACTGTATTTTATAGTTTTTAGCTATTACCACGTGTAACTACGAGTATGTACATGTATGGCGATGTCCTAATTTTGTCGCTGTATATACACGTACATATTTCAAAACAATGACCATGTTAATAAAATAGTTTGCGCTTTTTATTGTGCTGTGTGTTGTGAAGCCAATTAATAACGGTATTATGAAAAGAAATTTAAAGAAATAAAACAAGAAACTTGAAATAAGAAAGAAGTTAAGAAAGAGTGAAACGGTAAACTTACCAAAAACTACTACACACAACAAACTAAATGAAGAAGTTTTTATTTTGTTTTATTTACTTCGATGATAATTCGATTTTTGGTTTACAGGGTACCATAAAAGGCTTGAATGTGGTTATATAATATTAGGTAGTAGGTGAGATCGATATGGTAGCATATAATAAATAAGTCAAGTAGGGTTTTTACGTAGGGAAATTGATTTCGCGTGACAATTCTCGGCAAAAATCGCACTACCGAGTAACCTACTGTAAATTAATATGATTTTCCCTAAAACTACTTAAATCGATTCATAATGATAAAATCTGAAAGCACAGTATTCTATCAAATTAATGTTAATAACCGTGAAAATGTATAAACCATTGGGAAAAAAATATATAAAAAATATTTATCGTTGTGTGTGTATGTGAGTGTGTGCGTGCGCGTAAATTCGTTTTTCGCGAATTTCTAAAAATAAACGAAAATTTAAAAACAAAATAAATAAATTTAAATTTTTATTACATTAAATTGCATTTAAAATGTATTTCATTTATAAAATGCTCGCGCGAATTAAATAATATAATAATTATAAATTATCCTCGTGATAGTTTTTTTGTTGTCTGAAATGTGTTTTATTTTTTTATTTACCATCATGCCAAATGGATATTGACTTGAGGTTTATTTACACTATCAAATCAAATAAATTGATAAGAAATGTAAATATATACGTATATTGTGTATGTATTTATACATAGTGTACGTATTAAACAGTTCTTTGCAAAAATTAAGTAGGGTGATATTGTTTGAAGTTTGATAACATGTTGAAATCTAATAATATGTTTCTAATGTCAAATTGCAACCTTGGTCGTAAATAAGGTTTGAATCCTAATCTTCACGACATACACATTTCTATACCTGTTCATTATGAGTAAGTGTTTTATAAAGGTCATGTACCGTGTAATATTTTATCTTCCGCGCTAATCTGAACCGTGTTTTACAAAATCGTAAAACAACTATTCTAATAATATTCTAGTGTAAAGATACAGCACATAAAATACACGCTTATATATTTAATAAAAAAAAATCAAGGTTACACTTCATAGATTAATGGCATGACTAAATATATAATGACTAATCAGCTAATTTTTCGATGACAATGAACTGAAATGTAACATGATTCTTATATACTCATATATACAAACATATTTACTTATATTCAATATAATGTAGCGATTTATATTTTTGTGCTGTCTTATAAATATGTTATTCTTAAAAGGCTTGCATTGTAAAAGAAAATCAACACGCTAATTGAAAATTCACTCTTCTCGTTATTTGTTACCTGTTGATTAGGTGACATATGTATGTGTTGTATTGGCAAATCATATTTTTCCTGGAGTTTTTGCACATGCGCATGACAATATACATATTTTTGGAAGTTCACTTACTTAATATAGGAAGTCATTTGTATTTTGTTTTGGTGTCAGCTGAATGAAGTTAAACAACAATTTGTTATTTTTAAAAATGGGTTAGTTTGCTACTTGCGCAATAATTAAAATTTAAAGAAATTAAAATTTGGTGTACTAGTAAGCGAACTAATTAAAATTGATCGGTGTAAGCAAATTGCAAGTTCAGAAATTTAAATAAATACATAATTAAACTAACGAATAAGCAAGTATAGTTTAGACAGAATTACACGTGTTTTAAATATCTTTCAGGTTTTCATACAAAAATATGTTTTAGGCAGCCTTTATTTAAAATTAAGGAAATTAATTTTCATTGGCGTCGAAAGTGCAGGCTTTACTTAGTCGCTTTCCATTTTTAAATGCTGTCTAAAAGTTGATTGTAAGAATACTTTCTTCCCTTCCAAAGAGGATCTTTTAGCAATTGCAATCTTTAACTGGTATAATCGAGATCCATAGTACAATCTCCTTATAGTTTTGTTTTTTTCTAAGGGACTAAATTCCCTAGCTATTTCGAAAACTGTCGCCATCATCTTTCTAAAAATCTGATGAAAGTGACTTCGCCTTTTTAATGTAATTTTTTCATGAGTATAAATAATTCAGTGGACTAGTCGTAAGCGGTCTTCAAAGTAATGTCAATGGTTTTCACGAGTAACGCCTTCTTCGCATTGAGGTCTTTTACGAATCGACATATTAGGATGTAATATTATCCTAGTGCGTTTAATGGCAAGAGGAAAGTAAACCAAATTAAGGAAAATCATCAAGTATAAGACAACAAATTTAGGATTTAAAACAAAATTTGGATCAAGTTGTTCGTATAAATTTTGGACTGATCATGAAATGCATTAAATTCTGTGTTACAATAGCAAGTCGGAAGCATAGAAATACGGATTTCAGCGCACGCCCTTAAAAAGCATCGATTTATACCACATAAAAAATGAATTTAGGTAATTCATAGACAATTCTTAGAAAAATAGTTCTTCGTAAAAGAATAATTACGATTAACTTCGAAACAAAGAAGCAGTTTGAGGATGTTTCGGCCTCGACACTCTTTCTCTATCCGCTAAGCCCTGGAATTAGTTTTGGAAGAATTGCTTTACGAGTTATTATTGTTCGATTATAATAAAGCCAATTCAACCCGCTACGCTGCATTATTCTTTTTTGAAGAATTATTTAGAAGTGTTTAAGCTTTTATTGTATTGAAAAAAATCGAAAAAATTAAAAACCGACAAGTTGCATCGTCTGTAGCACAAATAATACTTCTGCTATCATATTGTCACTTTTCAAGGAATTATGTTGTTTGTGTGATGAAGCATTGTTTAGGATTTTTTTTAGAATATTTTTTTCTAAGAGACATCTATTCGTGGCGTTAGTAGTTTTACAAATGACACATTCATCAGGTTTTGCCAAAGCTGCCATCCTTTGGTTCTAGTTTAATAAATATATTGTATAATTTGCGTTGTCCGCAAGCAATGGGTTCTATGTCATTTATGATTTGTGGTCCTTATTCGACATACTCATATAGAATAACCATTTAATAATATTTTAACAATATTCAATTTCATATTCCAATTTCTACCAGTACACCGCCCCAAACTTCTACAGGATTTATAAAACCTTTCTGTTAATCGCATTCTCATTCTTGAAGCCATCTATCGAAAAATAGAATAATTAAGAAATCTAAACGAAAATATAGAACGCATAAATTGAAGAGGAAAGATTTGTTTCCTCATATTTTTGCGAAGTGGCATACAAAAACTTTTCCGTTTGATTTACATTCTAAAGCGTTTAATTTTCATTATAAAGTGGCTACGCGGCAGCCGACAAAATATATATCAAAGCTTGAAGTACTTATATCTTCATCAATAAATTTTGTTAACTAAATTAAATTAAATTGATATTGCATAATTAACTAGCGTAATTAAAAATAATATCTTGCATCGTATAATACAATTCCAATCAATAAAATGTAGCTGACGTTATTCTGTTGAATTCACATTTGAAGCTGGCATTGGTCAACTATTAATGTAAACTCATGTCTATATATATGCACCAATTTTTTACTGCCAATTTTACTAGGCATTGTAGCTCTGTTATGGAAGCCGGGTTTTCATTTGCATCTATCACCTTTTGAAAAAGAACAACTTTCACACCCTCTGTAGTATTTCCATCATGTGTACTAATAGCTTCGGCCTTTGCGGGATTAGCTTTAACGGTTTCTCACTAATCAAATAGCCTAGGTATTTTATTTTCTTAAGGAAGCTGCTTTTGTGAATATTATTGGCCCATTCTGCCACCAGCTAATTTTTGTCACCCCTAAAATAGCATATGATCAACGCCTAAAAGGCACGATGTTATACAGTTTCAATAAAATGAAACCAATATAATACAACTATCGTATACAACTTAACATTCAGTTCAGGAAAGTCTGGTGAATTTGTAGCTCATCTGAGCTGAGGTGTTATTGTTGAAGATGCGTAGTAGGAGGAGTATCCTAATTTATAAAAATTCCTCGGAATCACGGATTCAATACAATAATAAAATATAATTAAGTAAAAAATATATACAAATAATATGTAAATAAATAAATGGCAGTTCAAAAATTTAGAGCAAGTTATATTACGAGGTTAATAGAATGATCTAAGAGCTTGCTGAAGTCTATTATTCTGGGAGCATCAACTTTTTCCTTCAAGTCAGTGTTATCTAAATTTTTCATTAGTGTTTTGAAACATGGGTTATAGCTAATAAGTTCAACAAGAGGTGCGACACCCTGAGCTTACGATTAAAATCACAACGTTTAGACTTTGTGACTATTATATAATTCGTGACGTTCGAATCGACTGCAACGTAATCAATTATAGTTTGATTAACTTATTCAGACCCGCCTTTGCATACTAAAATTAGTTAATTTCAAGGATAACTATATAGAACTGTAGTCCGTAACAAAAGTTGCAGACTTTTGAACTAAAGTAAATTTTTGACAAATATTTTCAGCGAAAACTGCTCAACCCATGAATTCGAACGTGGTGTTGTTACAGCGTTTACAAGAGATTTCAAACCAAATGAGGAACATAATAATAAGTAATCATCTTTTGCTTATGATTTCCTCAGTAAATTTAGGTTGACATGTCCAATCAAAATCTTCTGCTTTGATTTATCTGTAAATAAAAAAATCTTTTAATTTAAAGCCATGAAAGCCAAATCTACACACTCTTATACAACATAATTTAACGTTCCCTAGCTGAACAATAATTTTCATAACATCAGCGGAGAAAAACTTAAGTAGATATCTGATAATCAACCAAAAGAGCAACATTGCCAGCGCGATATAGATCATTACTTAGAACGAAACCCCCTCTAAATTATAACAATAATTTCTAAGCTCGAGATCGCCTTCACATTAGTCAAAAATGTGTCAACTCTTTTACGTAGACTACGAATGTTCTTGATAAGTTAAAATTATTGCATAAATTAGCAGCCATCACTCAATTGTCTCGATTAAGTGGCTGGCCCAATTATCCGAAGTTCCAGAAAAAAAAATTTTTTTTTATTATTTTTTATTCTTTTAGTCGATTGTTTTCTATGATTATTATGAAGTCAATTTTTTTTCTATGATTACTGTCCCGATTAAACGAAATATTGTCCCGAAAAAGCGAAGTAAATTTGTGTTGCATATTTGCTTGGTTTTGTTTCCGTTCTTTAAGATTTATCCTAATTAAGCGGCCGTCCCGATTAAGCGAAATCGACTGTATTTCTAAAAAGAAAAAAAAAATATGGTTGGTGGTTACTGGTCATTATTTTTCTATTTTTGTCCCTTGTGAAGTTTTGATGATGGTGCGAAACAAGTCTATATCACAAATATTTTCCAATAAACACACACCCTCCCAATTGTTTTAATGACCCGAGTTGCTCCGCTTCCTCTTCGTCATATAATAAGAACTGCACTGTAATAATTATCGTGTTCGGGCGAATGACATTTTGTGGGGAACGAATGTTTTAATAACTAAACAGAATTTGAAGCGATGAGCCGGAGAGAGGGAACAAGAGCTTGTTCATTATTCTATTTGCACTTTTCACCTATCCATTCTTTTTCTAATTCAAACTAGATCAAACGATGTGAAAACCTAAATATTATTCTTTTCGGCGAGATAATCTTTAAGATTGAAATATATAGAGGACGCCATAAATTGCTTTAAATACACTCACCCGTTAGAGACAATATAGTGAAAGGAAACGAATTTCATCATTTCATTTCTAACTTGTTAAATTACTATAAGTTTACGAACAAACATAGTTACGTATATTGTTTGAAAATATGTTAATTACGAAATTTATAATGGGTTTTTAATTAAATAAGATTAAAGACTTGTGTTTTCGAGAGAAGCGAAATTGTATAACTTTATTTTAATTATGACATTTTGTTCTTAATCTATATTATATGGTAAATAGAAAAGGAATACTTAAATGTATGTAATTTATATATATATATATATATATATATATATATATATATATATATATATATATATATATATATATATATATATATATATATATATAATTATGTATTTTGACCTTGACCAATGACTAGCCACTATTTAATTGGATATTACGTTTCCAGATATACGAACAACTAAAACATTTTCGTTTCGTAGTGTACTGCATTTAATTAAAGAGTTCCGCTGTAATTTTTTGGCACACAAATCACGTCACCCACCATACCAAGAACGTGATACAACCAATTACTGTGTTCTCATTTTTATAAAAGTAGGACAACAAGAAAATCTCTGGTCATGTTACTACAAAAACAAAATTCGCTTATGCATAATATATATATATATATATATATATATATATATATATATATATATATATATATATATATATATATATATATATATATATATATATCTTATATATTTATACACATACATATATACACATATATATTTATAAACACATATATATAATATATAAAGCACTAAAAACCACAAAAAAAAATTTGTGTTTCTCTTACAAAATTGGCATCATAACAACAATAACAAGAAATTGTAACTGTAATTTCGCATTCTTAAATTATTCTCTTCTTTTCTTTTGTAAACAAACTATATACAATACATATACTCTATAGTTTATAGCTAATTGATGATGTCATCATTATGTAAACTTTACACATATTTCTTCTAATGAACAGAAAAACTTAGAAAATCTTCTGTTAAATATCGACATCTAAGTTTAAGAGCAGATAAATAACAAAACATAAAATAGTAGAAAAATGTCAAGGACAAGTTGGTTTTGAAATGCAATTCTTTTTGAATGAAACGTGTTTTTCGTGTTGCCACTTTATTCGAGCTAATCGCTATATTGAAAATCCAATCGTACAACAACCTGTGCGAAAAATAATATTATCTAGATTGATAACGTATTTATGTACAAGTATAATGTTTGTTCATTTTTTAGTCGATGTGTATTTTAAAATGAATTACTTAAAACGTGTTAAAACTATTTCGTGTATTAGTCAACATCCGGTATAAGTGTGTACTCTAATTTGGTAGAAATCCGGGCTTAATATTTAATTAGGTTAGTACGTAACTTTAAATTTTTGTACTTTCCCTGATAACACCAACCTCTTCCGTTGACGTATAAACTGATACTAGCTTTGTAGGATTGTTATTGTTCAGTGATCTATTCTCTTATTTGTTTTACGTACGTAAAAAGTCTAAAGCTTTCTTTGAGCCTTGAGAATAGTCGAGTACACTCATTAAATTAAATCCAGCTGATGAGCACTCGTCTAACGCCATACACAAACTAAATTAAGTATAAAGAGCTTACCTGCCCCAGTAATGTATTTTAAACTGATCTAAGAACATATTTAATCCTCCAGAAACATTGGTTTTAACAACAAAGCGGCTTGAGAAGTGTCTTGTAATACGGGCTGCGGTGCACTTTGTTGCTCCATATGACTTTTTGTATCTCTTACCAGGAAATAATCGGATATTTTCATAAAGACCGTTACTGTGTTCGCATGTAAGTGTTCGAAGCAGGCAACTAATTCCACTTTATTCACCACTAGTAATTTACTTTCACTTTTAATCAAAAGTGTAACTGCATCTTTATCGCGACTATCTTTTCATGTACATCGCGCTTTACGATAGATTCGTAGAAACAGTATACGTTTTTAATGTAAGGCTACGTTAATCCTAAAATCACATTTTCCCCAAGTTTTGTTGAAAGAGGTTCTATCTACAACTGAAAAGTCTCAAGTTATTTGAAAAAAAATCTACTTCCTTTGTCCCCAACGGGATGATTTATTCAAAAGTTATAAGAGGCACGCCCATTTAAGTGCTACATAAAGTATTCATATAGCAAAATATAATTTAGATAAAGAAAAATCCTAATTAATATTTCAAAATATAAATGCTTTAATCACAGCAATTTAAGGCAGGTAGCTTCCTTTAAGTTTGGATATTTTTATTATGGCTTGTCTATCCTCTTCATCTCCAATAACTCTATTTCTAGTAGATAAAATTCAGTGAATAATTGTGAAATTAACAACAAAATACCGAATGCATTGTCAATTATAAGAAATATTTTTGACCTAACGAAGAGCCGCCTTTCCCCACCGTTGCAAATGTACTAGGAGGAATCATTTTGAATTCTGTATCAAATTTGGCTTCCAGAAATGGCTTTTTAAACGTCACCTTTAGTTGAATCGATAACAAAATTACATCCCGTGCAATGTATTTGGGAGAAGAGTAGGATATCTATATTATTTTGCTATTTCTTTACTCACTGGTTTTGAAAATTGTTTTTGTTTTAATGCGAGCGAAAAAGTTAACTAGATGAAATTATTCCAGCGACCGGAAGTATATTTTCTCTTTGTCAAGTTGTAAAGGTAAAGTCTTCAATTATCGAATCAGATCTAGGGTCTCACGCGTTTACAATTATTTATAATTATTTTAATCGATACACATTTCGGGTTAATCGTACGAACACTAGGTTAGAAGAACTAATGTGCACCATTAAGCTTACATTTTTAATGTGATCTAAAAATGTCAGTTATTGCTTACAGACAGAATAAGTTCTTAAATTTTTAAAATAACCAGGCTATTTAACCGTTTTTTCGATCAAATTTTCAAAATTGTTCGTTAAGATATTGAGTATGGCAAATTCCGACTAGAGTAAAGGACGTTCAAACTTCTTTACTTAATAAAACCGCACAGGTTCAGCCAGTCCAAATTTTTCTGACGCCCTAAGTGCCAAGCATTCGTATTACTATTTTAAGCAAGATTTTTGGACAAACGCAAAGAATTCTAACGGGATTAATTTTGTACTTGTCAAATGATTTATATATTCCCCGGATATAATTCTATTTTATCCTAATTTGGAGCAGCAGAATACATATAAAAATCCATTTACACACAAACATGAAGTAAGATGATAAATGTATTTTATATTATAAATTATGCATAACCGTCTTTTATTATATTTTCTTATGTATGTTAATCGTAAGAGAATTTTCTTAATGTTTGCGCATCATGTTATGTATTGTGTATTTATATTTCTCTACATTTCGTTTTATACTTATTGTATATTTATATAAGTATGTGTATAGTTCATATTATTAATACATATCAGCTTCCGTTTGTTGTCAGTGCAGATACATATTACTTGGTAGAAAATACTTTACAATAACCTATTATTACCAGAACTAATTTAGAGACGATATATCTAGAATGACATATTACATTTAATTATTTATGTTTCACAGACATAATACATTTGATTAATCGCTAATAGTAATGCGTTTTAGACATGGTGGAGCTCGTATATTCAAAGTTTTAATAAAGACAGTTTTACAGTTTTCATGAAGAGAAATGTATCCCAGCCACATTACATCACTTCGTTAATTTATTTTGCTATCGTAAAATGTATCCGTTTCATATTAGTATTAAAGCCTATAGACTGCGTATTCATGACATCGGGAGTTAGTTTGAACAACATACCATGGCATCGTACTGAATTTATTAAAACACCAACAAAGTTAAAAATATTTCAACTCGATTGCAGAACTAGTAGGCGGGGCAAAAACCATTCACGAAATTTGATTGGTTTTGAGTGCGGGAGCGAGTGTGATGCTTTTTATTTCCGATGTCATGTACGCAATATTAATACGCGCGTAATTTAAAGCAAATTTATGCAGCCAACAATCTCACCGTAACACTTATTAATTGAGTTACATACATATACATCATTGTCATCATGTAGATACTTTGTGTATTTAGTTTTAAACCAAATGAATTCCTTGTGTATTCGATATGTATACAAAACAAACTGTGCTTCCACGACAATATACATATGAGTTTCCCATAAAAGCCGTAAAGAAAATTCCCACACCTCATCGTCGTTTTATATATATATACTCGTACATATATATGTATATACGTTTGATAACTAAACACTTCCCTATCTCGAATCGATTTTTCATTTTTTCCTACTTGCAGTGTATAAAATTTTCATTTTTGTTAGTTTCAAATGAGTTAACATAAATTTTCTACATTATTTGCACCAGTATACGAGTGTAGTATATACATACTTTACTTTTTATGTCCGTCTTTAAAAATCGCATAAATATTTCGTCGCGAATTTTAATTCACGTGAGTCACGAGCGAAAGTAGCACTCCTAATCGAAAACTTTTTTTATTTATTTAATTTATGTGGTGAAAGTCTCAATGATTATAGACAGAATTAAGAAATATAAATTATTTGTTTTTTAATCAGAAACGTGAAGTAAATTTTTTTTTAGCATTATTTGATATTGAATTTTAACAAGTTTTTCATCTGATTTGTTAAAAAATGAAAGCTTGATAAATTTAGTAACTATAATATAGAACTTTGATGTGTGTGCGCTATAATCAAGCCGTGGATGAATATTTGGGAAAGCACTTACTTTTTATAAACTAAAACATCAAATTTAAATTTGTGTTGAGAATTTTTTATTCCGTGGATGCCTAGACTTAAATGTATATTCTCTTCCTATGATTATTATTACGAAATCTGATATTTCGATGTAAAGTAATTTAAAAAAACGAAAATAGAGAAAGCACGTGCTCGCAAGAAAATTATCTTATCTTCATGGGTGTCATAGCTCTATATCATTCATGAAAAACACGGAAAAGTAGATTACATGACACTAATAATAATAGGAGATATCATTGGAGACGTTAAGTGTAAGACGAAATTAAATTACGTGTTTCGTTAAACGTATAGATAGAGAATCATTAAAATTGTGTGCGTTCTGATCTACGGATATGTGATCTACGGATGAAAATGGTTAGGTGGTGCAATCGTCTTAAGATAAAGGATGCGCCAATTTTTAGTTCGCTTATAAATGTATATTAGATCCTCGATTGTATCTTTGGCTGTGTGGGGATTTGGGGCCGTCCTGTTGAAATCAAATATCGGCCAAGTATTCCTCTTCAATCGTAGAAAATAAAAAGTCAGTTAACATGGCACGATAACAATGTTAGTGCGGCTCTTTGCTCATTTTCGCAGAAAAATAGCCCTACGACGTCTTTGGACCATATTCCACACCAAATAGTCCCTCGTTTTGGGTGTATTGGCTTCCCAATTGTCACGTGTGAATTTTCTGTGCCCAAAATACGGCAATTTTGCTGGTCTACATAACCGCCGAGATGAAAATGACCTTCATCGGATAAGATGATTTTTTGGTAAATATGCTCATCTTCACACCGAGAATTGCCCCATTCAGTGAAGCGAAAACGCAATGGCTGGTCAACGCATCGACTCATTTTGTTCACCGGCAATATATTACTGAATTTCTGACAATTGAGAGATGACATTAGAGTTCTCAGCGGCGACATAACCGCTAGTTCAAAAACGAACCAAAAGATGCCGCACCCTATGTAAGTAAGGCTTAACAGTTTTTGTAATGACTATTCTGGATTACAAGATACTTATTTTAAACGTGATTCCTATATTTATACTTCACCAATTTTTTGTTTGGGCTTCTTTTATGATATTTTCAAACTGTCGAAGTGCAGGAACGCAATTAAGGATTCTCTTTCTGGCTCCATTAAATAAATTATTCGGAAGTCAGTTCAAAATGTTTAACAACCTGTTATTTATTATTTGCTTAGCCACGAATGTCCATTTTAACTCTAACCTTGGATTTTTAAACTAAATTTTCATCTCTCTTACTGTTAGTGCTTGCTAATACCAACAGGTCGCGCCAACAGTAGTTTAAACTTAAAATACTAACAGGAGATTAGTGTGTAGGACAATTTCTCTCTAATTGTAATTTTAAAGAATCTTAATTTCGGATCTAACATTATAAATTATTTATTTCAGATCCACTAAATTATTTTCAACGTCTTTCAATGTGTTTCAAAGTAAAATTAACTTCGTGAGATAATTTGAACTTAAAGAAGTTTTATGAGATCGTTTTTTATACCCGAGACAATTCGAGTTATTTTATCGTTCCGTCGAGAAAGATAACGACATTCATTTTTCTTTAACAGTTACTACTCTTTTCTCGATTAAGTATTTATAAATATTTGATAAAAAAGTTTAAAATAAAGAACATTTGGTTAATCAGTCGCTGACTATTCGAACGACCTGAAGATATACAGGACTTAAGATGGGCACAAAGTAAGTGATTTAGAAAGATGGTTAGTTGCCGCAAGAGGAGAAAAAATCGGTAAAAAAATATTTTCAAATAAAATTTGATAATATGCGTAGTAAAATAAATTTGTATCACCTTCTACGCGAACATGCTAGCAATAAATATGTTCAATTTGCCCAAAATCAGTTCTGAACGAAAATCAGCACCATTATCAAGGCGAAACTTAACAAATAGATGTATCGTACTGAGAAGAGTAAGTGGCGTTATTTCACGCCAGAATAACGGCAAATCGAGCTTGTTGTTAATTTTTTCATCCGTTGATCCTTACGACTATACTTCTCTGCCTTCTCTGAAGCAGCTGACTAATTTAGTATTATAGAAAACGGATAAACAAATATCTTTAATGACTAGCGTTGATTTTGTATGTGGTATGGACGAGAGGATTAAAATCCGAAGAATATATGCTTCAAGAATCCTCTGCCATTGTATAACCTCCACAAAATCCTGAAACTTCTATCGGATCCATTGTTGAGTGAATGCCATTTTGTAAGTTGGAAGAGAATCTTGTTGGAAGGTTTAATCATTCTTTCGATAATACTCGAAAGTACAAAGCAGAACTGCATAACATATTTAGTTTTTTTTTGGGATTTATTTTTGAGCTTCTTCGGGAGGTACCTTTTGGACGATTATAGGATTGTTAAATTGTGAAAAGTTTCTCTTGAATAAAAATGTTTTTTTTTAGATCTGTTTACTGAACGACTGGCTACATACGTTTCTTGATTTACAGATTTATTTCCGCCATGCGTGGCGTGTTGACGGTGCGCAGAAAATCTCTTCCTCGGTGGTTTAGAAATTACCTAACTCCCGGAATCGTTTTATCGCTTTGAAGACTATTGAACGCGGAAAATGAACTAATTTGAATTAAGTTTTTGTCGAATTTTTAGCTTCCTAAAATTGATGATAGCAAGACGACTTTTTTAATTTGATTTTTTTTTAATTCGTTAAAAAAACGGTTGTAAGAGGTTCCATGTCGCCGATATATTTCCAAACTCGCACGAGGCTAAATGGCTCTAATAGTTATTCGAACATTTACCGATTTCGCCCTTTAACCGTAACGACTAAAATTTTAGTTTTGAGTTTTAGTTAAGATTTTAAAAGCCCGTATGAAAACTCATTTAAGTAAACTGATGTAAACTAAAGGAGTTTGTAGTTTATTGTAATTATACTTAAATCCTTCGTCCGGGGTGATAAATTTGATGAAATCCACAAAGTGGTTAGTTATGATTTTGGAATATTATGGAAGAATGACATCGTATACTTCAGAGTAGAAAAATAATCCGTTATAGATCTTTTCTTATGCTTAGGCTACATCAAAGCAATACGCTTTATTGCTGAACCAAACTAAGAGATACCAATCGTATTGGAAGGCTCTAAATGCCTTACGCTAAGTAACGCTAAAATTATGAAAGCAGTAAGTTTTATAAAATTTATAATTTCTCTAGTAAAGTTTACAACAAAAGCCCTCACATGATCAACATTTATATTTATGCTATGTGTTCCCTTCACACACACTATTGATTCTGATTGTGACGCTAAACAAATATTTAAAAATATTCTACATGAGTGACGTAAAATGAGAAAAACCTATGTCGCTTGCACACCCAAAATATAAAATGGTAGTTTTTCTGAGCACGTGAAAAATCGAAACATTGTTTCACTTGTACATTTCTATTTATTATATTGTTTTGTTTACCAGGTATATTTCCATATTTTTCACCGTTCATTCTGGTGGTGTGGTGGTATGCTGATATTTTTTCGAACAAATTTACATTATTTGTTGCTGTTTTAGATTCTGTAAATTAAAAATCTTCTTTTTTTTATTTTCAGAAAATTGTCTTCAAGCTAAAAGGTGGGTGGCCTTTAAGGATTTTTTTGTTTTGTTTTATCGATACTAAGTATGTGTTCATAAAGAATGAAAAAAAATTAATTAGAGAATCCAAAATTTGAGTTAAGGTGATTTTTTAATTTTATAATACAAATCTACGATACCAGTTGATCTTACATAGGTTTATATAGTTTAATCGACTTATTGGTCTTTTGAAATGTGATTGTGTGTTAGTATTAATTTTAATCTTCATATTTCAAAATGTTACCCGTTTCAAATTTATTACTTTTTATGAAATCAATATTACTTTCCCAATATTAACTCAATCTGTGAGTAACTTATAATATATCCCCAAAACGGTGGTTGAATTATGCGTAAATTCTATGGAACCGAATTTTCTATGAACGCGTAGTATGGAGCACAAAAAACGAAAAATCCATATTATATCCCCATCGCTGTGTTCCTCATCGTCGTCGTTCCTACCACCAGGGTAATGTACATTTATACACAGTTTTTTTATCGTTTTCTCTAAAAAAATGTTTTGTGTCTACCAACAGTTAAGTGGATATACATTATATACGTACATATATACACATTATATATACTGTGTATAACATAGATTTATCTCTTTCTATTTTCATGGGAAAATTTTGTATGTCTATTGCTTTTCTGTTTTACATTACGTATACGAACATTCATTCATCTCTCAACCATTGTAATCAAGTCGTCAAGGTCAAAGACCCTGTTTATTTTAATATTGTGATTATTTTTTGTGTTCGTTCTTATTTTGCGACTTTGTTGGGAGAACATACTCGTATATATAAAATATGTGTGGTGCATTACTTATAATCATACACATACTCTTCTTTTGTATGCGCTTATACGTCTCAGCGAACCGTTTTGGTTTTCGCGATTTTATTTTTAGTTGGGATCTTAAGTAATACATAGTAACTTACGAAAATGAAGAGATAATATTGAGAAAGGCAGATTATAAATGTGTATGGGGGTGTGAGAGCGCAAGGATCACATGCTCAAGATTTATTGTTCGCTATAAATTAGTGTGCGGTCGTTATACAATTTACAACCTATGTGAGTAATAAAATTTTCCATTTATAATATACGAGTATAATATTGATTGAACTTGAAATTTCCATGCAACAACAAAATAAATTGTCCAATTAGAAAGTCTATTTGTACATTATAACAAATAAAGCGAAAATCACCGTGGGTGTAAATAAATTACATATGTACGTATTCAGTCTAAAAATAGATTTTTGCTGAATTGATCATGATTATTATTTATCAGCTGACGACACAGCTGACTATACATTGCACTATTTTATAATTTATGCATACATTCGTCGTGCGCCTTATCAGTTTGTGGTATAAGTATATTTTGTAAGATTAACTGCTTATATACTGTAGTGTTACGATTAGAAAATATTTTTATTATGTATTTGTTATTTGATATAGAAGTTAAATGGAAAATTGATAACACCGTTACAGTTATACACTATAGATTGTAATATAACGCTTACATACAAACTATTCTGACAAGGTCAACTCTAATATGTTAATTACACGGCGTAATGATAAACATTTTGATTTCAAGGCGTTTCCTTGCTTTCTGGAATATATCAGATAAGCGATAACTTTCAAATGAATTATAATGGTCTTGCTTAAACGTGGTATGGTCGGTTCACAAATTGCTTCTATAATCATTTTGGAATATAGAAAAATTTAGTTTTCATAAATTCTAGTTTATTATATTTTGAGCTAATCGATTGTGAAGTCTACGATTGGCAAACGCCTGCTCAAATAAGAACCCTTATTTCCGATTCCGCATTTGGGTGATGTTTTAATTTCGTAAACTGTTGAAAATATATTTATATTTTGAAAAGCCAATCGTGATGCTAGGTAATGAGGAAAGCTTGGCAGTACAATCAAAATGCGCCAAAGAGAAATACATTTCTCATGATACTATAGTCTGAGGAACTGAGGAACAGAAAATATGTTAAATTTTAATTTGAAATTGGCAAATTTACGAAATCATTTTAAACACGTAACTCGTATGTGGTAGATTCAAATCATTTGGAAAGCAAATAAAACTATACTAACCTACAAATCGCCCTCCTCGAGATAAGGATTTTATCTTGAGGTTTGAAATTATTCTTCTAATATTTATTAAGAAAGGCTTTTTAAAAGGCTCTGTGTTCGATAAATACTCACTACGTTTTAACCGCACTTTATGTTCAAGATTTACTTTCTTAGCATATCTGTCCTAAAACCCTTATCTTTTAAATTTATTATCATATTTATTTAATTGTTGTCAATCAGCTGAGAAAAGGTTGAGTTCAATTGGGCTTACCATTTACGAAAACCACATCATAATGTCAATTAGAAGAAATAGCTTGACAATTTAATTCCGAATAGACCACGCAAAGCCAATTTAGTCCCAGTTGGTCGAGAAACGGCTTAGTTTTATTCAAATTGGCGATTTTCCAGAACCGTATACGGAATCAATAATGGAAGAGCTCAATTCATTCGAATATTTCGTGATGATCTGGTATAAGTATGAATCTGATACAAAAGAATCGAATTTGATACAAAAGGATATCAATAATTCTTCTTGCTCAGAGTTTGATGACTTGGTCTTAAGCGTTTCAGCGAAACACTTGAATGTTGTATACAACACAATCTACTCTGCATGTTGTAGAGATGTTAATCATTCAGAGAACAGTTTATGGTATTCTTGTTGCTAAATTTTGACACCAAAGCTTTATCTTGAGGATAAACTCAAAAAAGCTAATGACATATTTTGGAAAATATAGGAGATTTTGTGGAAATTCATTGGGTCTGTCCCTAAATACGTTGTTTTTTATTTATAAATCGCGAGTTTTACCTTTAATTCTATCTAAACAAAATCAAATTATTTTGCCACTAGTCTTAGAAGTCTCCAGAATATTGGCTCTCGATTTCAATTCTTGCATTACAAACCATTTTGTTTCTATCTCCGTTGCAGTCGTTCACTTTGTGGTTGTTCGGCTGCGGTTAGGCTGAGATACATTGGGACATGCAACAATTTTCGTCCAATTGTGGAACATCGATAATTCTTTAATAACTACGATTTATTGATAACCGGAATAGCTTTGGCTTTATCAAAACGGATTTGATGTTGCTAGTTTTTGTGTGTGTTAGTTCTTACTCGAAATTTGCAGCGGGATTATGAACTACTACTTCGCATTGGCTTTAGGATAATCTGGTAGTCTATTCGTTATTGACTTTGAGAGTAATATGATTGCTCGACACTTGTTCGGTGAAATTATTATTTATACTAGGTTAAGAAATGGGTTAGTTCCTTCCCATTGTAAAAATTCCTCCAACACCATTTTAGAATTACATTTCCACCCTGTGACACTATTCTGGTAATTCCCCTGGAATAGGGAGCTGGGGAAAGGATTTATATGTAATTTCTGTTCGAATATTTTTTTCCGGCCTACTGAGGAGAAAAGTTTGATGTAAATATTTATAAATTGGAGATAATTTTTCCATACCTAAATTGAGAGGGAAAATTATTCTTCATTTAATTTTGTTTTCAAAAAAATTAACACTAACTTTTTACCTCAGTATGCCAGAAAAAAAAATGTTTAAATAAAAATTACATATAAATTCTTTCCTTGATTCTATATTCCCGGGGAATTACCACAATAGTGCCACGGATAAGAATTGGACACAGCCAGCACTCTGAAATTCTCACTGATTTTAGTAAGGTCTCAGTAAATTTTATATGGCATATTTTATTGTTTTATATTAAACGTTTCGTCGTTAGTGAGACCTAAGTGTGCTGGATATGTCCAATGATTACTGTTTTCATACCTACGGTTAAATATCCATGTAACAATCAGCTTATGATTAAGTGTTTATTTAAATGAGCATACGGTACTTGCGAATAAACTATCATGTGTCGATCTGACGATGTGGTTTAAGATTAATTGTCCTCTCGGTTTCGTACGATGATATAGTCTACGATGTTATGAATGTAGGTCACGAAATGCAAATATGGAATCGGTATGCAATATTTCTTAAGGTGTCCTCCTAAACTTTCAATAAATTGATTAATTAAAATGATCAAAAAATGACATAAATTCACCATCTTGCAATTCATCACAGTTGTAGTAAGGATCATCCTCAGAAATAATTTAGTCAAGTCGTTCAAGGACCGTGAGAATATGGTTGGGAAAGTTTCATCGGTCCCATTAACCCATTTAGAAACATGTCTAGCCATAGGAAAATTATAACGTTAAAACTTTATAATTTCTTTAACTTTATAATATTCGCTTACAAAGCGAAAAGTTTTTGTGGCAAATATATGAAATTGCCGATTCCTGCAGGATGTAAAAGTGAATTTTCACTACGATTCACATCGTACGGTTAATCACATTACGATTTGTGATGAAAAGGAATAGAACTATAACCCCCTGTCGGAGTGCAGAACTCATGGGCCGACTCATCTTCCATCCACTATAGGCTGGGTTCGAGATATGCAATATGCAGATGGTTCTACGAAAATCGGACTATAGCCGTACGTCCTCGAATTGGCTGGCAACGTCGTAGAGGTAAGGACGGAAAAAACAAACCACGAAAGAGATGAGAGAGTCTCGACCAAAGAACAGATTGCAAAGATAATAAAAATAGGAAAAATTTGTTGATCACTGGTTTAAGAAATATAGCAGTTTCTTCAACACAGGGTACTTCGATGGAAGACTTGTTTAAACGCTTATAATTTGACAGCGGCATCCATATGATCCTATGAAATGATACAAGTAAACTCATCTTCGCTTTCATCAAGGAATCCAATTAGTGTTAGTCAGTTCCTGCACACCCTGTATAAAGAAAATAGTCCATAGTATTTAATTCAGTTGCCTCAGTTGAGATGAGTGTTTTCTTAACTCAATGATCTTATCGGAATCTGTTGCAATTTATCCAAGTCGACATGAATAACGACAAATTTTTGAATTTTAACCATTTTCAACCAAACTACAAAAGTAAAGTTGAAACTTTATATTTACACGTATAGTAACAATTCAATCTAGCTAATTATTGTAAGCAGCTAAACATGTGTTAACCATTTGTATTCTCAAATTTTATTGTATTCTTAACTCGAGCAGGCAGTGCACCACTGTCAATAAATACTTGTGTTTTTTTATTCAACCTAAAATTCAAATTTTAATTGAGAAAGAGAAACAACCTAAAATTAGACTCAAGTGTTTCGAAATGTATATGGGAAAACTTTGTTTCACTTTTCTGTGTTATAATTCTGTGGATGAGATAAGAGAAGCAAAAGCGGGCTTTCGAGCTAAAAACTTTTTGACACTAGTGAAATGTATGCGTTTTTAAAATTAATATGAAATATCCATTGACACGGGAAAAATATTGAAAGTGGCATAGCGAAGGAGTTAGAGCAACTTTTGAGTACGGACTCAAAAGACGGACGACAGATACGCCATAGATTTTTCATAGCAGAAAAAATGGTTTATTATTTTTCATGTAAGATTTTAATTACTCTTCAAACGTTTCTTAATTTGGTATTAATTGTAAAAAATTTCGTTTTTTCTGAAAAAACATCACATATTACAAGAAATAGCAAATAACAATAGAAAATTCAGTTTAAATCGTAAAACTGGTAATTTTGGCGTATGTCCGTCTTTGATTCTCGAGGCTACAATTATTAGAATACCAGTTTTACTGCTTCTTCGGGCCATTGATTTTTTTCACCAACTTTCAAATAAAGAAATACCTTAAAAAGATATTTATAAAGCAAAACCACTCTGAATAAAAACCATGGCAAATTGGTCTATTAAACGAGCGTATTGTTCCGTATACTTTTGTTATGTTGACACTTCGATCAATAAATAATATGTAGTAGATGAAACGTATTCGAACGAAATTAAAAAATGGTAAAACTTAGAACTGGAGGGGAGGCGGGACAGGAACAAAAAATCCAAGGCATTCCAAACGTTATATAGAACGCTTAAACTTACGCACAAAGGCAGACAATACGCAATCCCTCAACAAACAAAAAAAATTCAAATTGTACTTTCGAAAATCTTTGTGTACATCGCCATGTTACCGTATACATCTACATAAAGCAAAATTCAGAATACATAAGAAATAATTAGCAATGTCCGTCCTTGACTTCCAATTTATAAGTAATAAATTCATTTTACTTATGGACAATATAAGACAAATAAAATTTTTGATCAATCAGGTGAATTAGCCCGTACACGACAATGTCATTAAATCCAGACCTCATAAACCAATCGGTGTATGGGTTAGACGATGCAAGAATCTTTTTAATTAAATTTGTTAAATTTATTATGAATATTTAAAACATGTATGTTGTATTTATGAAATATACCACCTTTTGCTTCCTGCATCGTATTCTTAGATCACCACCATTGGCGAAGCGCGTCTTGCCATCGCACACACACATACACACACACACAAAACACCTAATAAATTGTATTTGTTCAACAATATAACTATGTATTTAAAATGTAGTTACGACGAATGCTCGATGTATACATATAATTTTCGTTTGAAGGTCAACTAGTTATATTTCAGTTTGTGTCAGTCAACAACATTTTTATTGAAATTCATTTAATTTTTGTAGTTTGATTGAAAATATGTGAAAAATGCTTATCGGGAATCGATGTGAAAGATCATTCATTTGTGTATGGTACCCACCAGCCATTAAAATTGACTGTCATAAAGTCTGGCGTTTCATGGCCACACACAAATAAGTTTAAACACGCACATTTATGCATAAATTATAAAACAGAACAACAATACACAAAGCAATTATTTACAAAACAAAGTAAATGCGGATTAAAAATTCAGCGATTAGGTCAAATTGATTAGTATGCCACATATTAAGCAGTACATTAACCTTAAACTAGTAATATATAGAAAATAGTCATATGCGGGTTTGGTGCACTATAAACCATCGCTTAAATACAGTGAATGAAATGGAATTCCCTGCGCACCAATTAAATTACATGCATTATCCCATTATATAGCATTAAATTACATAAGCGTAAAATTCAATTTATTTAAAATAATTACATTCCAGCTCGTAACGTTAAACTATATACAAACGATTACGATTCCTTTGTTGGTGTAAGTCACATTTTAATTATAATTCAAATATGTGTACATATTACGAATCATAATACGTACATATGTACGAGTATGATCAATGGGATATCAATCAAAGCGATCGAACGATCGTAACTGATAGTATGCATAAGTGTACCGTACCATCCATGGCTCATACATACGAACATGAATTAAACATGGATAAAATTGTGGCGCGGCACATATCGCGACTATGTGCAATATATATTTCCTGCATTCAGTAATTTAAAATTGTTTCCTATGTGATACGTGGATGCCCTAGAAATTCTATTTTTATTTTTATATAATAACATTTCCGTATATTTTCTTTAATTATGTTATGATTAAAGAAATAATTTTAAAATTTGAAATTCAAAGTTGTCGCCTTAAACAGTTAAATATAATATACAATCCTAACAGTTCGGAATTTATTTTTATATTTTTGGCGTTCGTTCACGTGTAAAATTGTACCATTCAGAGCAAAAGTAGCTTCTAGAAACGGCTAAATAGAAAAATGATTATATTTTAATTAAAATTATTAAATAATTGCAAATTTATTATTTTGGCTACTTATTTGAGATATTTTACATATTATCTCATTATTTTAAGTCAAAAATATGCTATAATTAATTCATAACTGCCAAATCTGTTTTTAGAAGTCGTCCGTAGATATGTGTATGTGGCATCGCTTTAACGAGAAACACATTATTCATAAAATACATTGTGTAGGTCATTTACAAGTTATCGAAGAGAGAACTATTCTTTCTTGGCAGGTTTTTCGTTTCGATGCTCGAAGTTTCCAGTTATGTAGATAGTTTAAGATATATGAACTACAAAGTTTAAAAAAGTAGCCCCTATCATTGTTTCTACGTTTTGTTAGATAAAGGAGCCAGGTTTCAGTGTAGGTAAAGACTTGATTCATGTGTTGGATCTACCTACAGCTAATTGTTACAAATACTCGCACTGCCGCCTTCTATAGCGGTTTCCGTCTAAAAGTTTGTTTTGGATTAACAACCCAATGTGTAAAAAATAGTTGTTACAAAACTTTAATATAAGTGTCGGAACAAATGTGCTCTTCCTACCTCTCCTTTGGCAAATATTTCAATATAAATGAACAACGTGGATAAGGCCTACTTAACATTGGATAACGATTTAACACTAATTATTAGTTTAACACAAATTTACTACCTATGGCATATAGGTGTATATTATTTAGCTATAAATTATATATATTTTAAATAGGAATTCATTTTTCCGGCATTGCCGTGTTAATCAAATTAATAACTGAACTGTTAGTAATACATTCTACGAAAATTAAGAAAAAACTTATTCAAAAAGCATGATTTTCGAAACAGCCAACCTTGATGATTAATAAGAAATAATATGTTATAAGCGCGCGGTTATTCAGCTCCCCAACATTGTTCTTTGATGTTGAAAAAAGGTGTTATCCAAAATAAAATTAATTCTTGTTACTACCCACCAGCAGGTTGATCCCGGCTTTCCCTAGGAAAACGGAATTAGGAAATATATTTACATAGCGTTTTTGTCAAAATTATCTTTCTGGCCTACTGAGAATTCATGTTTGATCTAAATTTTTATAATTATAGGTTAGTACTCAATTCAAAATGAAACGAAATTTTACTACGGCCTCCAAAAATCTATTTATTTTCGCGTGAAATTTTATTTGGAGAATTTTTATTTTTAACGTATAAAATACATAGATGAAATTGTTTATTTTACGTGAATACATTTACTTAAATTAATTTTATTAATAATTTAAAGATTTATGGTATTTAAATTTTTTTTATTGTCAAACACAAGCAAAAGTTAAAATTTCACGTTAAAATAATTTACCAAGACATTATTTTCACATGAAAATAATTTGGAGAGTTTATGCGCTCCATCTTTGTTGTATTGAACACACTTGGGTTTTTCGCTGGTCAACTGAGTACTACAAAATTTTTAATTTCTAATTTCACTTTAGTAAAATCGTATATGAAGATTTCACGTAAAATCGAACTGAGTACTAGGTAGTCTTTAGCAAATATGTTTTTCGTGTCGAAATTGGATAGGAAAAATAATCCAAATTTAATTTTGTTTTTGAAAAAATGTACATCAAGTAGTTACCATAGTACGCCAGAAAAAAAAATTTGCGACCAAAATGTTATTTAAATATTTTTCCTAATTTCTTTTTCCTAGGGAAAGCCAGAATCGACCTGTAAGCCTCACCATCATCTTGAAAGAATGGAATGGGTTTGACATATTTTTGCACTGAAATATCTGATGATTGTTGTTCACCTGACACGTCAGTAACATACACGTGTTTATATATACGACATGCAACAGCAATAAATTTACAAACGATTTTTACTTAATGTGTTCTCCTAAAAACAATATCCCTTTAGGCAGCGCATGGCAATACTCTTTCTAGTTTAATTAAATAGTTTTGTATTGTAGTAAATATAGTAAATAGTAAATAAAATATCTTCTAAATAGAAGATTTGTTTTCCAGCAAATTTTTGAAGTCATTGGTATATCTTGCTGTTTTCTTAGTGGAAGCACATTATATATGATTTTTGAAAATGGAAAAGTTAAACTACACCATAGGTGATTTGAAGGTAATTTACCATTGTCTTGCCTAATAAACTCGCTATTATATTGTTGTGTTTCACGGCAAGATATTACCTTGCCGTGCAACACAACGCTCCTATTATTCATACGAATTAAATTCCTTTGTTAATATTTTATGAATAAAATGTGTGTCTACGAGTATGTGTCTCAGACGTGATGCATAACTTTTATAAATAATTAATATTATGAAATACTCACATAATATCTATTTGTAATTCCGTTAATGAATAATTCAAAAGCGAATCAAATAAATAAAAATTAAAAGATATTGCCAAAAGGAACAAACCACGCTATTTAATTATGAGAGGTTTTTATTTGAACAACATCTTTGATAGTAACATTTTTGAAGTTATGATTTAATTTCAAAAGTTAAACATGTTTGATAACATAAGCAATAATTTAATTACTTAGAACAATTGACGGTTTCACATTAAGCTAGACCCATCGATGTTAGGAATACAACTTAAGAATAATTTAAATTATAAAACAAGTTCAGTCTTCAATTGCGATGGCGCTCCAATAATAATAACAGTAAGCATTTTAACTAACCTTATTCGTCATAAACTAGTTTCTTAAATTATTTCATTATTTCAAGCATGGGTTTTTTACTTCGCATCAGGCCCTCCTCGCAGATATATACGACCGTCATTAGACCATATATAAACTATTGCTATCAAGTTTGGGGTGGATCATATGGTATTGCGCTCTAGTTACTGGATAGGATTCAGCGATGTGCCATCCAAATAATACGCAACCCCTGACTTACAAAAGATCTAGACAACCTACAACACCACAAATTTGTTGCAGAACTCTGCTTGTTCTACAGATTAAAGTATGGTAAATGTTCTGCAGATCTAAAGGAGAAAATATCACCATTCGTTACGCCAGAAAGGGTAACAAGCGGGACGGTCAATACACATAGGTTTATGGTGCAGCTGCCGAAACCCCGAATTGAGGATGCCAATCGCGAATTTGTGTAATGAACATCCAAGAAGTAGAATTTTCTAAACGGTTTCAAATTTCGGTTGAATATAAAATGGACAAATTTAAGGGAGCTATCAACCTTTACTGCTGGGTGCGAAAGCCCTGGCACTTATAAGGAGTAGGAACAGCCTAAAAGTCCACCCTGCATCCTATTCGATCGACGTATAAACCTCACCCATCGTTTGATGGCGCCCAGTCACTAGCTTCATAATAACTTGTTTACGAAATAGTATTACTTAAATGAGTTAGCTCCACCTGATGATCTATTTTTGGTGTATGTAAGTATATGTCAGCGGGTCCACAATATTGGAAACTTTCCTAGGACAGATGTTGTGTAGTAACACGGATAAAACAGATTCATTTTTCTAGAAGAATAGATAAGACTAGATATGGGTTTCGTAGAAGTGATGTATTGGGGTTCCTCCATTTTCGGAAAAAAATCCCAATAAGTGAATCTGCGTATTCTTATGTATGCTAGAACGTAGTAGTCACATGATTTGTATGTAAGATATAATTTCGCGTTTATTATCGTTCCATCGTGTCAAAGTACAAACGGTAAGTTGTATCCTTATCAAGCGTGTTGAAAATAAATGGAATATTTTTGGAGTATTCAAATATCCTAAAAGTTACATTCGATGTTATGGATTATCCATTTGATTTAAACCAACTGCATCTCTTTTCGTATTGTTAGTCATTGGTTTGTTCTTCCTTATTCGTCGCTACTTTAAAAGAAGCAGAATCTTCAAAACGATTGTTCGCGTTATTTGCAGTTTTCTCCAATGATACATTAATGATTTCACCAACATTTTTGTTGTGTTCTCGTTAAATTTTTGAACCAGTAATTTGCCTGATCTAAACTTTCATTCTTGATGGCCTCATGTATAGGTGTATTATAAGATACTCGTAAGTTTTCGTTTTTTTACCGGCAATTAATAGAATAAGCTGTAATCGTTAAGTGACGGCTTAGTATCATACAAAATGGTAATTTTATAAAAACTACTATCTTACTATTTGACCCAAACTAAACGTAAGTTTCAATATTTTGTTATAGTTGATTATTTACTTGATTCTTTTAACTTTTCGTTTGTTGCATTGCCATTATGTAGGCATTGACAAATTCAAATTCCATAACATGCCGAGAATTTGTTTTCGTGGATTCTAATGGTGTTCTTCACGGTGCGGAGCTGTTGATATATGTATATCTGTTCCTCTTTGTCAACGACCTTTGTGTGACAATGTATGCAAAGTAGCAATTAGTGGATGTTGCGGAAATGAAATGGTGAGTGGGCGACTGACGTCTTATGACAGTATAGATATATGACCAATCTTGTTCGTGTGATGGGTCTTTGATTGACGTTCTCTGTAGCTAGAAGTACCACTGGTACTTTCGCTTATTTGTGCGCGTGGTAGGCTTATGATATTTGGATTCCTACCAATGAATGGTATACGCTAATTTTCTCCTTAACCTTTTTTCTTAGGGATCGCGTTTTTTTTGTATTTATGAGATTTTAAGTTACCGACCAAGAGGCACAGTGGCTAAAGCTTTAGCGTTTGGATCGGGAGGTACCGGATTCGAATTCCGATAGGGGAAGGATACAAACATAATTTTCATCAACAGATTACGATCTGTGATGAAATGGAACACATCTATGACCCGTGGCATGGAGCTATGCAATGTGCAGATAGTGATAAAGTCGGACCTAGAACCGTACGTCCTCGAATTGGCCAACACTGGCGTAAAGTAAGGATGGAAAAAGCAAACCGCGAAAGAGTTGGAAAAGCCTTGGCCCCCAGAACAGATTGCAGGGATAATAAAAAAAAGAGATTTTAAGTGTACTACTCGCCTACGAGTACAAAATGCTATATTTGAAAAGAAACACTGGAATAACTTAATTTAAAAATTAAATCAAAGTATTTAATTTTGCGAAAAAAGCCCAGACGCCCCAACTTAATTTTAGTGGGGGAAATTTTTTGACTAAATGGCAGTGGGAATTGTGTGATATATCATTTGAAAGATTCCGAGAAAAAAAAATCTGATTTAAAATGCAATTGCGACTTTATCCCCAATTGCTCACAAACGGAAGGTTGAAGATGCACCAGTGGAATTCCTTTTTTGTGGAAGACAGTAGTTGCGTTAAAATGATTTTTAAGTGTGAAGTTCCGTAATTTTGGGTTACATATTGGCCTACATGATCAAGCAAAAAACGTCCAAAAAACCTCAAATTCCTTTTTGTTATAACATAGTTGGTTTACTTTGGATGTGTGGACTAGTCATAAAGATCTTAAATAACTCCATCGCGATTGCTCTAACTGTAAGAGCCTGTTGGGTAACTTAAATCCGCTATTCTTGGTTGTTTTGAACCTAAAAGCTGGGTGACAGATTAAATAAAATTGAATATATCAACATTGGTGTCCAAATGATTACCTATGAAAGAACGAATTATTTACTCGAAATCTGGCACTGAAAACGCCAGTGATTGGTAGTCAGTAATTACATCTTAATATTTGCGTTATCTTGCGGCCATAACCCAAATAAATTGTAATAGCAGTCAAATTCGTGTAAAACATTTATCAATTTCAATTAAGTGTTAGCCATATCTGTCTACACGTAGTTACTCCAAATCGAGAAGAATGAGCAAATCAATCATAAATTTACTCTAATTGTTCTGTTATGTTATGTCTTACTTACGAATTAGATTGCGTGTACGAAGAATTATTGTATCTCTTAATTTATTTACTTGAGATTTAGATTTTTTTTGTTTGCCTCGTTTCATCATAAAGAATTTGTTTTTCTTCTTAGACTCTTAGACAAAAATAAAAGAGACTGCTTTTTGCGCGATTTCTTAATAATTGTCTGTTTCATATTCAAGGCTGCATAATAATTTGGCATTTTTGAGATCATTCGCTTTATGTGTATAATATTTTCTGTAAATGAAGAATATGACGTTCGGAGTAAACCTTCAAAAAATACTTAAAATTTTTTATGTTTTGTTGTGAATGGGAATTAGAATAGGATTTAAGAAATGTTTATTTCAGGTGTGAAAATTAACCGGTGCAAGAATTATCGACCCACCCGCATAATATATAAAATACGCGTGTTTATTATATTTTACTTGTGTATTTTATCACCTTGGATATTCTCGACCACATTGGAGTGTGTATCATCGCGCGCAAAAGCATAACTAAAAACTTGTTATATTGCTTTTTGTGCAGGTCGGTTTGATTTCGCGAATACAAAATTTCGATTAATTGTTGTCATTCGCGCTTATGATTAATGATAGTTTTGTTGTATTGGCTATAATCTTATTGTTTTTTGTATTTATTTCCAGATAATGCGTTACTACATCATTTATCAATTCTGTATGTGGATACCGTACATAACCCAACGAACAACTCAACTTACTGTAAATCACGCATTCAAAATTAAAATATTTCAATGAAGTTCTCAAATAAATTAAGCTGAAAATAGGTGAGTTTTCGATGGTTATTAAACATTAATTAATAGTTAGAGAGTACATAGTTAGCTCGTTGCCTCTTACTGAAAATAATAATAAATCATACAAAATATGACTTATGATTAGGTAATAAAAAAATAAAAGAGAATGGTTGTGATGGAGGTTTTGTTATATGTTCCGAGAAACAGAAACATTAATTAGGTTGTGCGCTATATACGAGTATAATGATTTATCGGTATTAATAATCGGGTCTCGCTCCCAACCAAAAATTTTACGATTCATAAAATTTAATCTACACATATATAACATTAAACCGTATAATCTCTTTCACATTGTCCTTTCTGGTACAATATCCAAATATCTCGTAAATCACAACAATAATAATCTATCATCTTCACAATTTTATGCGACCAAAAATTAGTCTTACTTTTAATACTTGTATTTCAATTTTTTATTACTTCACAAACACGAACTGTAATACAAAAATGATAAAAAACTGAGACAAAAGTTCAATGACTTAATTCAAAACTCTTATTTTAGAACTTAAATAAAAGTAAAAAAAACTAAAGAATTTTTCTCCTATACTACTTTAGTATACTTAAAATACGAAGAGAACAACTTTTATGTAAGTAGTTTTTTATTTTGGAAGATCTTATAGTGTTGTATTCTTCGTGTATTAAAATATCCGATGTTTAAAAACTAAAAAACCGTTCAGCACATTGCTTTTGGTTAATGATTTTATTGTTATGTCGTTCGGTGCTGAGTTTAAAGTCGATTACTATCATTGGAAAGAAAAATAGAAAGAACTCGGCACGAATAAGAGGAATTACTAGTGTATAATGATGATGATCACACACATATGTTTTTTTAAGTAAGAACTAAGAACTATGATATATAAATTAAATCGCGCATAATTTTTTGTTCCCGCCTTACGTCACGGTACAATAATATTTTGTGTTCATGTCGTGCATATATGAAGGGTTAAATTAAGCTGTTTGGTGTGGTATGCTCGTTCGTTTATGTATTGTGCAAATAGAAATGGAATTTTGTTGAGTTGGTCAGAAATTTTTTAAATCTGAAATCGAACAAGTCTCGGTTGAGTAATATATCTTTTTTTAATAGTGAGTGTTATTACTTTTTAAATGGGTGCTCAAAGAATTCATCACAGTTTTTGTGTCATTGATATAAGACGAGATGAGATTAGTTTGTAAGGGGTGCGAAAATTCTTTCAGGCGAATAATTAGAGTGTAGAGAATACATGCGCCTGGATAATATATACTCAACCGAAATACAAGGTGTGATTCATCTCTAAATAAGGGAAAATGGGTTCGAGAGAAGCGAGAAACAGTTCGGATGATCGGTCGGAAGGGAACCTCGATATATTGATAAGTATAGGTATCAGGTATCTTCTCTGACCCGAAAATCTTACCCATATCAATCTTACGGTGTACCATCTACAATGTGCGCTTGAGATATCCAGGTTCGGGTCATTTCAGTGTGCTTGGGGTAAAACCGTACCGCATATAGATATTTTCCTAAACCAGGAATCTTACTGAATATGGTGTACGAAAAGCAATTTCCTTTTGGCCATTGGTTCTGATGGCTAAATCTCATCATTTGCTGTAGGGCAGTTCAGATTGCATTAATTGTGGATTTTATCCTTTTAAATATTTAAGCTCATCAGAGCTGAAAATGCCGTATGCGAAGAACGTCACCAAGAGGATTACGATTGCGTTCAGTTCGTATTCAGCTGTCAATCTAGGTAGACCAGTTGTTGCCACTGTCGCTTATTAGAAGAGAATCCTCGGTTTGAACCATGTTCTTGTATGGCACTGTGTACGGGCTCTTTTGGTTCCAGCCCATTTTAAATAAATAAATGAGAGAATCAAAAATAAGTGCTTTTAGTAAATATGAGCAGATTTATACAAATGCCAGCCTAAAAGACAGAGGAATGGCGTTGGAGTGTTTGTGTCAAGAAAGAATATTGAATAGAGTTTTTGAGTCGAGGACGAAATTCGAAGGCTGAACCGATTGGTACACATAAATGTATTGAGTTGGTATAATGAATGCCTGGAAAGACAAATAATATTTTGCGATTTCCAAAGCGGAACGGTAATATTAATCAAGGGTGGTGGCAGAGAAGTGTATGTGGTTTTAATATGTTAGGTCTTCATAGATTTATCCACTCAGGTAAATCTAAGGGGAATAAAAAGCTTTTATGTTTGCAAGTAGATGTGATAGTGACTTGTTTGAATGAGAAAAGTATATTTGCGTAGACTGAAAGGTGAGAACTGAATCGTGTTATGCTCTCTTGAGAGCTCCTTCTTTAAAACGAAATGAAATAAAAGAACGGGTACGCTTGAACGAATTAGGTTGAATGATGAAAATTGCAAAGAATTTTAAACGTCAATTGGTAGGAAACAGTTTATGTGAGGTTTGTGGAGTGTAATATCCTTAGGAAGAAAAATTGTAGGACAATAGCTTTTATAATTGGTTTCTATTCAACTCTTTTCAATTCACAGTTTTTGATCTAAACTGTCACTTCCTGGTCATCTCATGATTAGTTCTATCAATTCTAAAAAAATATTTGCTGTGGACCTTACTGGACCTTTCTTTATCTGCCAAAACTAGCAAAATGAGAGCTTTATGTGTAGGCCGAACAAAACCATTAACATTTTATTTTGTAATTTTAAAGGGAAAATTTAATTATTGGTGCCGATTCAAAGAAAACTTTCTATTTTACTTTCCTTCTGTTCTGTTATTTTTACTTAAAAAAAAACTTGAATTTTGCTATCAAGTAATACATTTCACAAAATTTTTTAAATTTTATATAGTAGAGCAGAAAAATAGAAAATATACATGGAATCGACCTAATTACCATCAATCTAACAGTGAGTTAGATAATTGTTGCAAGTCAATGTCAATTCCAGTTGCTTTTGTGTAAAACCCCTCTAAATCTTTATCTCTCAGTCGGAGCCGAAACGACACTAAAAGAATGGAACATTTCCGCAAGACTTGATTTGTGTGTTCTTCTGGTAACCTGGAATTTAATATTCTTACCAGACAAACTTAACATTTTGCTAAGAGGTGATCCTTAATGGATTCACAAATAAAACTATATTTTTTTCCTTTCCGTTGGCTCTGTGAAACTTGCATTGAGGATTAATCCTAGACTTTGGTAATTATAGGACAGTGGCTGAAATAGTTGTCTTAATTTCTAACCGTACCTCCCGATTATTTGTTGGTCATTTTTAAAGCACCAAACCACCTTGCTCATGTTATGTAGCTCTCATCGTCTATTTCTGGTTCAGAAACAAAAGCTCAGCACTGCTATTCCGACGCACTCCTCGCTTTTTCACGTTTTCCTTCATCGCTCTCTTTTTATAGTACGCTTTCCTTTTAGTTGAACGTCCACATAAGTTTTAGGATCATCGGGGTCAACAAAATTTTCAACCAAAATCGACGAGCACCTTGTAAAGTGTGCCATTTGAAAAATATAGACGGAAAACCGATCAAAGTGAAAAGTAATTACTGCAGGCTGTCTCAATAAACCTTTTGACCAACAAATACAAATCGGTAGTAAATTATTTCTAATAAAGAACTTAAAAAAATATTGTAAAAGCGCTCGTAGGCCTCATTGTGCAAACTGGCTGGATAATGATTTGAACTTTCGTACTGCACTGTTCAACCGCATACTAAATTTCATATCTCTAAATTCTGATGTTCGTGATGACATCACACGACGACCTTCTCTCTATATGACCTGAGTTTAAAAATTATCTTATAAGTATTAGAGCAGCAATATCCCGCCATAAGGAAATATAAAAAGGACACTAAGATGGCTTATTTGTAAGCGAATTGACAGTGTCTAATTTAGCCAAAGGCAAATCATACATAATTCTCATAGATATTTCCAGTGTCATCGCAGACATTTCCAATATCGCTAACTCAAACTTTAATTTTAAACGCCAGCTGACGAAAAAAGTGAGGTTTAAATAGTTCTAAGGCAGCTATAAACATTTTTCCGGAAACGCATAAAACTATTTGCGTAAATGGTTGAATTTTCAACAGCTAATTGAACTACAAATATAATTGTTATTGATGTATTTACTGCGCGATTTGTTGCGCATTCACTCTGATTAAGAAAGTGTTCTATGTACTATAACTTATTAAGTTATTAAGTTATGATTGCGCCGACGACTTCAACGACTACCCAACGACGAATCAAGAAACAAACTTCAAGATAGTCCCCTAAACAGACGAATAACAAATCAGGTATCTAAAACTTTCTATTAAAAAATAGCAATAAAACCAACCATTTTTTATTTGCTCGTTTTGTTTAACTTCCGTTCAAATCAAATTGTATCTAGACATCTAAACAAAGAATCGCCGTCATGTGTTAAGAACTTCATTAAACTCTTCTCTGTTCTTGATGATCAACTGATCATTATTTTCTTTCAACCTATCATTGCTAATCCTAAGCAATTGGGACATTCTTCACAACCTTAAACGTATATAGCAGTTTCTATTGACCGCATTTGCACAACCAGGTAAAACTGATCTCTCGTCCTTCAACTGTAAACCTGTGCGAGAAAGTTATATAGTATGTGTTAGCCGCCCCGTACGATTAAATTTTATACATTATGATCACAACCAATATTATTTTGCCTTGTAATATAATTGTTGACCCTCACTTATGAAACCGCGATACGTGATGTTTAAACATGTTTTTGCTATTGGACGTGACCAGCTAGTGCCATATCCTCTGTCAATCAAATAAATATTCCGAAAACGCTAAGCATGTATACAACACACATTAAACATTAAAACAAAACAATAAATTAACATAAACAAATACCTTGCAATTGTTTATACAATTTGCCATAATTTTGACCTACTTATCCATCTTGTTGTGTATATTTTCTCTTTTTTTGTTGCTGTATTTTTTATCTCAAGACGTTTGTATTTAAAATAGTTTTCTTGTATACAGATGTATATGCGTATATGTGTACATTTATAAAATATAAACGTCGATTGAACCCATAAGGAGAATGGCGGTTTTCTTCTAATTTTTCTGTAGCATATCTCTTGTAAAAATATAAGACTCTATGAAGGGAACTGACTATAAGACGGAGAATAAGAAACTTCGAATGTGCGTGAATTGAAATATAAAACTGTCTTATTACATGCTGGTTTAATATTTCGAAAACTACAATTTCTATTTATAGTTTTTCCTCTAGATATGTGGAAATTTAACGTTGTGTTTAGATATCGTAGTTAATTTATCGCCGATTAATTTACGTTCGATATTACTTGGCGGACTATATAATGAACACGGGCGTGTGGCTAACGTCAAATTGACCCGTACAAAATGTTGATCACAGTATGTGCCATGTACATTCATCTTGTATGTGAGGTTACATGTTAAAACGTTAATCCGTTTTAATTTTTATAGAATAAGTCTAATATACACCTCCTACTCTACGTAAAATTAAAATTTAATTTATTTGGATCACAGCGATATTGTATATATACGAGTACATGTGGTACATAGCCTTCTTCTCTCAAAAATTACGTGTAATCTTTTAGAAATAAATTATAATGTGTATAAGACGGCGAACAGAGAAAAAATTATTTTCTTATACATCTCCATACAATTTTGCAAACGATGTTCAATGTCGCAGATACACGATTGTTGTTGTTATATTAAGAGGGTCACCTAATATATTCGATGGTGTGTAGTCAGCACAAAATTCAATATATGTACTAAGCCTTTTGCATTTAGAATCTAAACTACGAACGTGAGTGGAATACGTTTCCCAACAAAGCTTTAATCGATATCAACTCACTCTATACTATACGAGTATTTTTCTTTTCCTTTTTGTTTAATCACATTACGAAACGGAAGAAACTTTTAACGTTTTCCAATATATTTTTCCATTTTCCGTGTTATTGTATATATTATAACAGTTTTTCGCGCGGCGGCGACGTTCCATATATGGTTCATTAACATCTGGGGTAAAAAAATCTATACTTTAAATATTCATAATCAATTGATTTGTTAATTTGTTTTAAGGGGTTTTCCTTGGTTCTGAAAAATTTATCGAAGTATGCATGTTGATTGGTTATGAACGATGATGATGATTTAATTGGTAAAATAATTAACGAGTAAATAAAATTCTCTTCCCGCATGCCGTATAATACCGCAAAAAATCATAACTAATTAATTTTTAATTTACTTTTTTTTATGTATGAAGAGACACATGCCTAGTAGTTGTACAGAGATAATCTAAAAATTTTGTAATAAATCGTGACTGTCTTAATTGATTCGACTTGAGCAAAATAAAGTAAAACAAAAATCAACGTTGAAAACAAATAAAATAAGTATGTGTATGTGTTTGCGCGCCGCGCGATAAAAGCAACGGCGTTGTCTAGTTTTATTTCACAAGACAAAATAATTATGCTAATTAAATTGACTCATTTGAATAAGAAATATCCACGCGGTGACAATTGTTATAGCTATTAGAAAGGTTAGTAATAATTTGAAATAATGTAATAATCATAGTCTCAAACGGTATTATCAAATAAATCGATATATGGAATTGGATGCGATCCAATTATGAAAGGCTTCTATAATTTGAATGTTTATATTCCAAGCTACCGTCGAATTTTAGAATGCCCATCACTTTAACAATCACTTTTTCGGGCGGCATTATATTCTATAAACATCCATCATAATTTTTTCGAATGACGTTAAAATTTACTGGTGGGATAAGTAAATAGATAAGTTGTCGATCTGCCTTTCACTATCAATTATATTATGGGTGTATTTAATACTAAACTTATTATAAGAAACGGCAACAGTAAACAATTGGGTATATAATCCTCAGGTATAGTCTTAACTTGGCTGTGCGATCAGAGAATCGTCGGGCCAAGAGGGACCTCCTCTTGAAATCATGATGAATCATGATGATTGAGAAATCAATTATGAGAAAACGGCAACGTTATTTCAACCACGGAGAAATCTGCCCATAATTTTAAAACAAATTTCAAAAATCATAACTAAATACGAAATACTTAGGAGTATGCGAGTTCCTTCACTGCAGAGAGACCTGGTAAGATCATTTCAGAATAGTCCAGCAACATCATTTAGCTGTTGTTGTGAAATGAAGATGACTAAAATACTTAGCTTTGGAATTTACCTAAGGCCCATTAAAAATCAATTTTTGTAATATCATGGAACACCCTGTTACACCCATTATAAAATCAGTTAACTACCTAAGAGCTCTTCTTTGGGTTTAAGCAGTCCAGCAGTATCACTGAATTTGATTCTAAATGCCTACAAAATCCATAGAAAGCACGGTATTTCAAGCTCTCGAAAATTTGGCAATATAAATTCGCCTAAAGGTTTATTTTTGCCAAACTGTTACAATAGGCTTGTTATTATTATATTCTTTTTTGATAGATCGGATAATTTTCGTTAGCATATTTTAAGGGGTATACGCAGTATATAAATAATTGAGTAAAAAATTGTATTGACCAGTTTAAAGATTCGCCATATTTTGAAACCAACTTCTAAAAAATAGTTACATGCATATAAATAATTAATCGCGCGAAAAATAATTTTTAATATAATTTCCACGAATTGCCATTTCTCTAAATTACTTTTGACAGAATTGACATTGAATCAGTTGTCCGCAAGCATGATTAGGCACTAAAAATCAAATGTGCTCTACGTCCAGTAATAGTAAAATAATATTTGACCTTATTTTACTATTACTGGATGTAGAGCACATTTGATTTTTAGTGCCTAATCATGCTCAGTCAATAGAATATATAATCAATATGCATTAAATTCATCAAAGAAAATTCGACATGTTCAAACAATTTAGGTTTAGAAATCCTTATGAAATACGATTCTGTCGTACCATGTATTGTAAGGCGATATCCGAACATGAACTAACGTCTACAACGGTCCCAATAAATCTAATTTGTGTAGCTCTTATTCGAATATTCTGTTAAATCTGTCTAACATTCCGTCTTATTGTGGTAATAATGTGGTTCAGGTTGTCCTTGTGCTAACTCGGAAGTTTGTGTCTTGATCTTAGTATAGCTCAGGCGCTAGCCTATTTGCTGAGGTAGTTGATGTACCCGCTAGTATGCACCAATTTTCGTCCTCTATTTGTGGAGCCCTTCTATCCCGTGTAGAAACTGTATACTCGGTTAACGCCTAACGATTCTCAGATTCATACTTGCAACATGCTATCTAACTTTATTTTAGCGAATGATGCCACTGCACCAAATAAAAGTAGCGTACTTTCGATTGTCTGTCTTCTTTCAAATCGTCATATTCATCTTTCTTTCAGCATTCTCTACTTAAAATTTGATTCGAGTAATGATTGTGGAACAGTCTTTTGTTCTTGTCTTACGCGTTGCTTGCATAGGGAACAAAACTAGGTTTTCACTTAGATTGTTATGCAAGTGGCATTCGTTGTATTTAGTTTTGAAACTATATGCGTATATCCGTTTAATCCGCCTAACCACTTGTTCTGCAGGTTTCTTACTGCTCTAACAATTTAAACTCTGTATGATCTGTTAAAAAAAAAAATTCTTGCTTGTATGGAGTAATTCTTATGAAAATGCTTGTTTACAACACCCAACAGTTCTCTACGGGTTGCCCAGTAGTTTGCCTCCACTTTCAAATCCGATTGACTGTAGTAAGGGATAAAGTGCTCTTTGATTCTCTTGTCCCACTTCCTATGTTCCACTAACTGGTTAACTTTTTTCGGTAAGACGGTTTAGACTTCGTGCTAGCTCTTTCGTGTTCTATGTTATAAATAAATTCGGCGGACTTTTGTTGCCGTTTTTAAATGGCTTTTCAAGTGTCCTTGCGGCTCAATTTCGTTCTACAAAAGTCGGCATAAAATTTAAACCGACAATAGGTCTATCCGTAATTCTGATCGTGATAAATAGACGTTTGATCCGTAACCCTCTGAATATTACTAAATGGTTTGTTCTCCCTTGGCTATCGTAGCTTGGCTTGTTGTTACCGAGTTATAATGGACAATATTCCATCTGGAAGCTCTGGCACGCTAGAAATAACTAAAAAGTCGCAGTTCTTTCATAGTTACGACATATTGAACCGTGATCTTGGAATATTTTTTCCCTTTAACCAGTTCCACCCTTTAAAACTGGCAGAATATATAGTTTTTCGAATTTGTGCCCATTAGATGCGACTGATGGTTCCTTTCATCACCCTGCCCAACGTTTAACTGCCACAAATCCTCATACTTTTCCTTCCATGCATTTGTTTTTCGCTGTTGCTGCCTTCATTGTGAGAAAAACAAGTTCCAGGCAAAGCTCCATTTATCAAATTTTATTTTGGAGTACCTGCCCAATTTTGATCTGCCCGTTCATAAGACTAAATCCCATCTCGGAGATTTTAAGTAAACTTCTCTGATCTGCCTAACTCCTTCTAATTCTTCACCTTATTTCGCAGCGAGCGTTTTGTTCCTTACGCAGATCGGCAAGCTTGCTGGTTTAATTTTGCGTTCTGCCCTGACTAAAATTCATGTTGATACTGATATGGTGAAATTTATATAACCATCCGATCAGTTTCCGTTACTTTTTACCTGCTCTTTGCTAAACTGGTTTTGTAGTTTTTCAATTGGGACAACCAGTGTTATTTGTTACATTTAATGCCCCATTGTGTCACTAAACTTTCTTTATTTCCTTCGATCGAACTCGGGACTCATGCAAAATTTAACACTAATATGTTGCGAGTTTTGGGCCAAATACAATTATATTTTATCAATTGTAAACCTCTAGGGTGTTGGTATTCGCGAATATTTCAAGTTATCAACTGGTCCGTCTTAATTTGCGATTAATTTTTAATAACTGCGATCACCGTAAGGCAAGTTCGGAAAGAAATTATCTGGTTCAGATATGACAGAAACTTTCAAAACATACACAGATGCGCATCCATTGATCATTTAGCAACAGGTGAAATTTTGCTTTGGCCCTAAATGTACAATAAGTCATCTGGAATTTACCGATGCTGCTTTGAGATGAGATGAAATAGCACATAAAATCGTTGATTAAAGATAACATTTAAATCTCCTATTTTTTCATTGTTTTTATTTTTTAGTACAGAGAACCGATAATTTATTATTGGTTAAACTGCAGATTAACCCAAGAGTAAAACCCAGTTCCATATTTTAGACCTCCAAAAGTATAAGTGATTTTCGCGAAATCGACAATTTGGGTCTCCTAATCTTTAACGGAGCCATCGACAACGATAACTATTAGAAAAAATAAATGCATAAATTGATCAATTAATCAATACATACCGAGAAAATAATTGAGTGATTTTAATTCAACATTCACAGCTTTATATTGTCTTTATGTAGCACAGCTGTACAGGATTGGTACCTTTTCAATCAAATTCGAGTTCAGAAACTATTTTATTCAATATTCAATTTATTACGAAATTTCTAACACAACGTACACAAATATCGATTATTCTCTATGTTGTCTTGTATGTAAATTATGTTTTTATGCGAGCTCATAAATTGTAAGGGCGTCAATTTGTATTTTATAATAAAATTTTAACATAAAAAATGTTGTATGCTTTCTGCGTGGTGATGTGTTTGGTGCGGGATTTGCCTAATACATTTGCTTATAAGCATATAGGCTATATGGAAATTGACGTGATGGTGTTTATTTTTCCGCTGTCACAAAAATTATGTGTACATAATTATAAAGTTGATAGATAAGGTGTGTGGCGGTGCGGCACTATAAAATCCTTTTTATTTTATCCAGTACGGTAATAATCCGATAATCAAGTATTTTATTTAATGCAAATGGAACGATGTGTTTCAAATTTCTCAATTCTGCATAAAATATCTGTAGGCGAAATCTCTTTATAGAGAGATGGTCAATAATGTTCATTTAATTTGGAAAAAACAAAATAAAAATTGATCTAAAATATTGGGATGAGTGAAATATTTTTGATATGAGTCAAATGTTGCGAACTGGGTTTAACACTCTAATTCAATGGTCGCAAGAAAACAATTCACAATTGAACATAAAAAAAAATGTTAAATTGACCATTCTGATATGCAACCGTACCCAAATTTTACCTCGTTGACGAAACACACAAAATTCCATCGTCTTTACATTAAATTTCTGATATTTGTTGTCGTCTCGTCTTATTTTGTTATGATGGGGTTTTCTTTTCAATTTAATTTAGGTAGGTACAAATATTTTCTTCTAGAAATAGGAAATTAATAGAAAATGAAATAAACACGCAATACATATACATATAAATATGGAGTGGGAGTTTGTGGGCGGGTCTGAATCTAATTTGATTTATTTTCGATAAAATTGTGTACCAAAAATAGAATATTTTTGGTTTCTTAGCTAGTATGTAAGAAATATGATTTGTGCCACTTCCACAGGGCGTAAGTATCGGTAGACCTAGGAATAAAAATTTAAGTTTTTGATCTAATCAACCTGTTGCTATTTTTAAACATCTTAACATGGTGGTGTCTATAATCCGACCACTGCCTTTTAAACATGCCAAATCGATTACTTTCATTTCAAATTCTTCAATAAGTTGCTCAACTTGACAACATAACTACCAACAAAATAATAATTGTTTCTGTCTTTTTTACGTCTGATTGCTTTAAATACAAGTCTATATGGATATATATATATATATATATATATATATATATATATATATATATATATATATATATATATATATATATATATATATATATAGCCAAGGATAAGATTACATAGTTTATTGCATAGATCGCGACTAACGATCATACATACATTTATATGCATAAAAATGTCAAAGTCACGAATCATTTCAAGATAGACTCACGAATTTTAATTTTTTTATATTTTATTTCATCTTTTAATTTATTTTAAATGCGATTTTCGATTATACATATAACCAATGAGAAAATAATTTATTTTTGGAAAATGCACTATTCCGTTCACATATTACAGCACTATATGTATACATAATAAAATACAATATGGTATATACGATGATTCAAGGCTAAATTTAATTACTTATCTCAAACATACTTACTAAAAATGCAATCATCATATTTGTGATTTTCTAGCACTTTGTCGAATATTCGCGCACCATGACCATCAATTAAAAACACTCAAGGTTAAAACTATATTTCTTATTATTGTAACTAGATATCGTTTGTATGCCATCGGGAATACTCATACGTAAACACAATAAAATTTATGAGTAATCAATATAAAATCTATCATTATATTACTAATCTATCTATTATTACTATTACAAAACTAACATAAATTTGAATTGATTTACAAACAAAACGAAAACTTGTTTTTTCATTACTACTCGTATTATTATGTTTTTTCTTCTTTAAAGTCAAGCGCGACAATAACCGCGATATAACTTAGTTATATAAAAAAAATTTAAATACACTCTCACTCTTCTTAAGATATATAACTAACGGATGATAAATATAGACAAAGATGTGCGATAGGAATTTATTATTTCCAAAGAGATATCATCAATTTGTGTTAAGAAATTAAACAGACAATTATGTGTATCCATACTTTGGAAACAGTTTTGAAAATTTTTATCGGAATTACGATATATTATGTTCGTAGCTTTGTCTACTTGGAAGAAGGGCCGATAATCCTAGGTAATTGAAAATTTGAGCTCGACGTTATTGTAATTTTTAATTATTTGATGACCAAAAACGAAATCAGGTTTTTTATTAAAAATGCTTTACAAGTATAGAATCCAAGAGGCGATCTTTGAACTTCTAGCGATTAATATCGTCTTTAAAATGAATGTTTCGTGATCGATATTTTGAATTCAGAAATTCCCGTACATCACATTAACTTCTTTTCGGCAATATGATCATTTAAATCATAGTACTAGATGACAATTAAATGTTCCTATGGAAAGGTTCAAACAAATGCTAATGATTTCGACACGATAATATGAGGAGCACTAAAAAGAAGGACGGAAATGAAAACCCAAATCTTTTGGTCGTTTAGTACAGGTTATTTCATTATCGTCAATTCCTATAAATCCCGTGACTATAAAAGCTTCATATTTTGTTGCTGTAAAATAGTAATATACAAATACATAAAGTAATATTTGACTGGAAATTTCATTCTATAGATGATTTTAGAATAGTTTAATAATATTGGAAACGTTGCCACGGTAGTACAATAGCAACAGTAGCAAGAAATGAGCCCAAAAAATATTTTTTCATTATAGTGTCGTCATTTTGATGCGTTTTTTGCTTATGACTTTAGCAATTGACGCAAATCTCCTTGGAGCATTTTTTGAGGTTTGCGAACTGGTAATAGTTGCTAGGAGCCAGATCTGGAGAATACGGTGGATGGAGAACCAATTCATACTTTAATTCGTATAATTTTCTCATCGTAGCCAACAACTTGTGACATGGTCATTGTCTTAGTGAAAGCAAACTTTAATCATTTGCATTTGGGGTCGTTTTTCGCTGTTGTTGATCCAATCTGAGCAAGTGTAGGACCCAGTTTAAATACAACTTTCTCATGGACAAATATCCATGCAAAATAGTGTAGACACTACCTTGTCCGCATCTATCTCTCGCATTCTTAGGGTCTTCCAAAACGATTTTGTTCACATTTTATCTTTTCTGGATTAAATACCAAATTCATACGACCAGAGCGTTCAACATCATCGGTGTTGGTACGGCCACATTTAAACTCAGCAGAGATCTCAGTAGATTTAGCTGAGTTTCTAGCACACTAAACAAGCCATTGATTTGCTTAAACGGTATTTTTTCGTATAAAAAACTGTTTCATATACACACGAAATTCATTTTTCTAGAAGAAAACGAAGCGTTACTAAAACTGTAGCTTGTAAATTAATGGTCAGATCATCTAATTTTGACATGAAGTTTGGTACTTTCAAAAATTATATGAATTTTTCATTTGATGCGTCATCTATACGTGTCAGCCGCTGACCAACCAGAATTATTGAAATGAAACTAATTTGCTCTTGAAATTCATAATATAACCCGTTGGGATTATTTTTGAACATTTTTAAGCCAAGCCTAGCCAAATATGAAAGTTGATAATAAAATGTTGGTTTTTATTCTAGATAATATTTGAAACAATATCCTTTAATATTCAATTGCCTTGTTTGACTATCTACAAAGTTTATTAGCTTGACTAACTAAAAAAAATTGGATATTTTTACGTGTAGGCAACACAGTATAAATCACTACAATTTTATATCTCATTATTATCGTTTATTCCTCTCGTTTCTGATTATTGTATTCTAAATTGCCACTACTTTAGAACTTCTAGCGTTCATCTTTACATATAAAGTGTGAATATTATGTAGATGTCCGAATGTTGCAAAGTTTCGATTCTAGACTACTACTACTTGAACCTAGATTTTTCCGTCATAATCGTAAAATTAGCCCTTTCAAAGCTTGTTCGTCCCAAACAGTTCGATTCAATTTCTCTGTGTTTGTGCCATAACGCTCCCACCGCCCTTTCTCAGCCAATGTTTCTTCGGTGAGTTTTTCTCATCTGACATGGCCGGTTCTCCTTCTAAATTCTAGTCACTCGTCACTTTTCACGTTTCGCACACTTGCTACTCCAATCTCCGTTCATTATTCGTCCCAAACACTTTTTCTTGTTAGTCTTTCAACGTTCTATCTCGTCACAACAGGCCTCTCCAAATTTTTTACAATTTAGGGTTAAGCCTGTATGATATTCTTCTTCTGTCCACTCTTTCAAATTGAATATGAATATGTATCAGGTGTATGCATATGACTCCGCCCTTTTTTATTAAAATAAAACACATTTGCTTGTTTAGAAAATTAAATAATTATTTATTGAAAGTAAGCTCCATCTGGCGCTACAACTTTCTCCCATCTTCAAGGCTATTTACGGATTCCCTCTCTGAAAAAATCCTGGCCTTTCGAGGCGATCCAATCAATAATCCAATTTTCGATCCCTGCGCGAGAACTGAACCGCTGTTCAGAAAGAGACGACTGTATCGACCGAAATAAGGAGTAATCTGAAGCAGCTATGTCTGATGAATATGGCGGGTGGGGTACAACTTCCCAGTTATATCCTCTTATATAATTTTTCACAACGTTTGCGACATGTGGTTTTGCATTGTCGTCCTGAAAAATTAATTTGTTGTGCCTATTCACCCATTCTGATTGTTTTGCTCTATAGCTCGCTTCAAACGTATTAGTTGTCGGTAGACATCGCCATTGATCCCACCACCGATCCCACCAGATACATAGCATAATCTTATTGCAATGAATACCTCGGTTTGGTTGCGATGGATCAGCCTCACCAAGGGGTCTATCATGAAATTATCGACCGCATTTTTTTTATATCGACCAATCTGACAACGTCAAAAATACCCATTATGAATTTTATAAAAATTTCAATAAAAGTTTATTACGAACATTTTTTTATAATTAAACTAATTAAGTTTAATAATTAAAATTATTTAATCCAATATTTAATATTTTTTATATAATTTTATAAATGTTTTATGTATTGGCAACGATATTCGACACCTTAAGAGGTATCGTAAATTTAGGATAATATCGAAAACAAACGCGGTCGAAAATTTCATAATAGATTCCCAGGCTTCACTCAAGATTTTTTGCGTTTGGGATTCTCATAATACATCCATTTTTCATCTCCAGTAACTATTCCATGCAAAAAACATCAATCTTTGTTATCTTTGAAGCAGTATTGCACAAATAGTTTCATCTCTAATTTCGTACTACCAAATTTTCAATATGAAAGTAAAATTTTTTTAGAGAAGAGTGATCATCTTATGATGACGGAGCTTCTGTACAAATCTTTTCTTTCTGGATTAATGAAATACATCAACCACCAACGCTCGACATTACAGTGCATCACCAGTTGCAATCATCGCTTCCGGTTATTGTTACTGCAGTCCTTGAACTTTTGTCTGGTTGGCGCTCACCCGATTTTAAGTGGGACCTTTCACCAACCCCAATTCACTTGGGTCGGCACCGATTCTATCTCAAGAATGGCTTATAAAATTTGCGTTTTCTCGCTATTAATATTTTACTTTTAATTCTGGAAATTTGGAAGCTTTTGTTATCTATCTGTCAACAAACTTATATACATAATTACTTCTAAAAGCCACCCAAATGATTTTCAGTTTTTTTCCATGTAATCTTGCTGTATATCTTTCGAATGGTCTTGTATTTAAATCAGGCTTGAATTTGGATAATACCACTTTAGTTCACTAATCAACGTACTGGTGCTGGTGTCCAATTATTTATTTTCAATAGAATATATACGTGTCGAAAAAGTTCTTGAAGAATGCCATAAAATTATCAGAAGCACCTTAGTATTCAAAACTACCGTTGTGGCGCTGAAAGCAGTTACATTTTCTCTTATTCTTTTTTTGAGGATATATATTTCACAACAGGATGTGATAAACTGTTACGTCAATCTTAATGCAAATCCTACCTACTTGATAATACAATGATAGTGGAATATACTTTTTATGATGTCCTTTTTAAACGGTCCTGTTCCTTTCCGTACTGTGCCTTTTAGTGTACAAAGCAGTACATAGCTTTGTGATATCTTTAATCGGTCCAGTTCCGTACCATGTACTGTTTTTTGATGGCCTGTTTTGTTACAACCTGTTTTGAAACGTGTCGTGCGTGAACGGATTTGGCTTTGAAACACGCAACAATTTTGTTATTAGTGCTTTAAAAAGTTAGTTGATAAACTTTTTTAAATACGGCAGAATATGATTTTACATTAAAAACAGATTTTTTTAAGAGCCCAACACAAATATTAGATAAAGTTATAATTATTAAATACATAACCTAAAATTTATCTATTTTCACAATATAACGTAGAATTATATCCTGCTACATAAAAATATGGTTCCTACGAGTATTAACTAAAAATTACTCTTTTACCGATTGTATTTTTATTATTTCCAGTAAATATAGCGGCTTTTTGGTCCTCCTTTCTTCTGGTGTGCCTTTAATAATTTTTTTCGAATGCCACATATTTTGAAGAACATCACAAATTAAGCTAGCCGCCTTAGTACGCAAAACTATCGTTGTAGTGCTGGAAGCAGTTACATTTTTCTCATTCCCTTATAATCATGTGGCATATCGTTTCACAGTTTTTAACCCAAACAACAATTTTGTTCTCTGCACCTTAGTTCACAAATTCATTTTCTGGCGCTGGCTATCCGTTTATTATAGAATATAATATAATATGTCTCGCATATCATTGAAAAGGTCTTGAAGAATGTCACAAGATTAGCTAAAGCAGCTTAGTACTCAAAGCTACCGCTATAGCGCTGTAGAGAGCTACGTTTTTTCATTTCGATATAATCATGTGACATATATTTTAAAAGGTTTTAGATCGTTTGAAATTTTGATCGCTTGAAATCAGCACTTTAGTTCCCAAATTTACCGCTTTGGCGCTGGTGGTGAGTTACTCATTCAGTGAGTGTCTATATATGTGTCTTATCACTGTATTTTTTTTTAAAATGCCGCAGAAACTTGTAAACTCATCATCTCTATGTTTTTGTCATGTTTTTAAATCCCTAAATTTCTCTCACAATTCTCGTGAATTTTCTGGATTGGTATTATATTGAGTTGAGATGAAAGAGGAAAAATTCTTGAGTGTGTTTTTTCAATTAGATGGTAGCTGGAGTTTTCAATAGGATGGCACCAGTTTGATTATTTAACTAATAGATAAAAAAGTGAAACAAAATTTTTAATTTTAATGGCTTAAGGTAACGGTAGAAAATTTCGATAATCACGCCTTCAATATAATACTACACTCATCCCCCGATTTCGCTTTACCACGGTTTGAAAAAACAAAAAAAATTATATTTTTAAATTTTTATTTATTATTTCAAATTTATTCTAGTTAATTTTTGTTAAAATAAATGCATTATTAAAACCCAAACGATAATTTAAGAATATTATTGTATTTTTACGATTTACACGGGTTTTCATACCAAAAACCGCATTTTCGTTTTACACGGTATTTTCGGATTTACACGGTTTTTGCGGAACCAATCTACCTTATAAATCGGGGGATGGGTGTATATATTAAAAATAACTAGTTAGTCACAGGCATACATATGAAGGAAGCAAATTTCAAGCAAATCAGAGCAGTTTCAATCCTTTCGTCCTATTTTGTGTTATGAAAGAAAGTTAAAGCTGGTCTGTTTTTTTCGATAAAAAAAACAAAATTTTAATTATAAAAATTATTTTAGTTAGATTACCATTTTTTGAGTTGTTTTCAATTTTCGGAACGCAGTCCTGATTACTTCGTGAAGTTTCAGTTCCTAGCACTTTTTAATTCTTAACAACCCTGATTAATTTACTTTCATTGTTGGGAATTATTTGATATTTCTCTTAAATTCCCTTAGTGTCGGCATTGTTAAAATTTATGATTATTTTATTAGCCCACGTGAAATCTATCTGTTTGGTGGGCTTCTTTATCCAGACGGAGATGGATTACCTATGGTGCGCTAATATAATAGCAAGCATAGTGGTTGTTTGTCGATATTCCCCAAACATTAAAGAACCATAACTCCTTTGGAGTTTTTGTTACAATTATTGATCATACCTATTCTGGTAATTCCCTGGGAATATTGAATTGGGGAAAAATTTTATATAGCTTTTATCTATAAATCAATTTTTCCTGGTCTACTGAGGAAAAAAGTTTGATGTAAACATTTGTAAATTGGGTTAATTCTTCCATAGCGAAATTATCAGGGAAAACATTCGCAATTTTATATTATTTTGGAAATAGTTGTCACAAATTGTTACCTTACTATGTCACAAAAAATTATTTAAATAGAATGTATATGTAAATTCTTTCCCCAATTCTCTATTCCCCGGTAATTATCAGAATAGGGCCATAGTGGCACTATTCTGGCTTTCCCTGGGAATAGGGAATTGGGAAAAATATTTTCATAGCATTGTTGTATTTTTCTGACATACTGAGGAAATTAGTTAGGTAATTAGGAAAAGTTAGGAAATTAGTTTAGTAAATATCTGCAAAACAAAGTTTAATTTTGTGGAACAGAACTTTCCCAATTAACTTTGTTTTGAATATTTTTGCACTAAACTTATTCCTTCAGTAGGCCATAAAAATGCTATGATTATATTTTTCCCAATTACCTATTCTTACGAAAAGCCATCATAGTGCCACAGGAGTGAGTCCCTGTCATCATATTATTTCGAGCATAGTATAGCAGATTCTTTAGTTGTTTTTTCGTTTGCATCTACGAATTTTCTTTTGAGTTTTATTTTACCATTCTAGGTTCGGTTGGTAACTGGAACAACTGTAACCCATCATTTTAATAGCCCAAGCCATTTTTTTGATGCTAAAATTACGTTTAAGATCAGTACATAAATATCACTAAAACAGGAAAATGGTATCGATTTCGTAAACTATTCAGTGGGCAAATATAATATGTAATCCAGGCATCTCCTTCATTGTAAATCAAAATATAAATTAACAGACAAAACAATTGTTGGTCCTCAAGGCTGCATAATGCACATATGTACATATTGCTGGAGAAGCCTGTAAACTTAACTTTCGCGGTAACTATTATTGTTTCCATTTGTCGTATCGATATCAATCAACAATCGATTCCATATAGTCCTGCAACACTAAAAGATCAAAAATTGTGTTTCATTAAATTCTTCTAAAACCAAATATGACTCAATAATTGCTAGTCATGAGCCAAATTTTCATCGATGACAGAAACGATGATGATTTGTTGAAGTTTCATAATAAGAGTTGATAACGACACGATTATTATAATAGGGATGTGTGTTGCTACCACGCTCGGGAGTGAGCGATTCTGACCAAACATTTATTGTTAATTACGTATATTAACACTAGGAAAAAGTACGTGCAATATTTCATCGATGGGCTGAGTACAACATTCCGCAACACTTTAAAATAGTTATACAATATTTCTTAATTAAAGATGCGGTGTTCCCCCTTTCGACCTACGTATGTGCTTTTTTCGGTCAAACAAGTTGATTTTGGCCACGGTTCAAAATTCCACAGTCACCCTAATTAGCACAATTGTTGATAGGTACGTGATAATTTAATCAGATCGAAATTAAGGTATGAAAGCTTTTCATCACGGTTGTCAGAAGATTATACTCTAAATACATACCACGAAATTTCTATAAGAATATCGGGTACCAATTCCAAAATCAAAATTGCTTACCGCAACTAAAATAAAGAAAACTAGTCAATTTTCAATGTCAATGTTGTTGACAGAGTTTTCCACATCCTCAATTTAATCGATCCTTGTCGATTACAAGATTCTAAAATCCAAAAAATACTCGCTTGAATATCCTCATTAAATTAATGTCATTTTCATTATACACATTTTCTTCTCAAATTCATACTCGTTTTTTTGTTGTAAAAATGCAAATTCTATTTACCACCTCACAACACGATTGTATACTGTCATCCCACCGCCGTATAAACAGATTTTCATGAACAAAATTAAAGTTAAACATGGAAAATAAAATAAAAATCGATTTTCCTTTTTGGGAAAAAATTTTTGTTTATTTTTATTTTTTCATATATATTTTTCATGAATGATAAAAAAGTGGCGGTGGGAGGATGAACTGGGAGAAAAATGTATGGGTGGAAAATTTTAAGCTTTTATGTTTGTGTATTTTTCGCTATACTTTGAATGTGTTTCTATGTATATTGGGGTATGATCGATGGTTTCGCAAAATCTATAGACATCGTTCTGTGTATACGTGCTTCGATGTGCGTGTGTGTGTGTGTGTGGGTAATTATTTGCTAATAGGAAATGAGTGACTTTCGGTTTTTCCTTCTAGATTTTCTTCGTTTGATGATATAAATATATTTTTGGGTTTTTCGTCTGTCGGTACAATTTAAAATCAAATTCTTCGAAAATGTTTGTCCTTTAACCCCCGGGTCTAAGAACAATGTTAATAAATTTGTTTTTTACAGTGCGTTCAAATTCATTTTCATCTTATAATTTCTGTGAATAAATTATGTGAATTACTGTTTTGTCAACAAATAAGATTAATACGTTGGAATAAATTTTATTTATGATGTTCATGTTTATCTTTGCCTGTCTGTCTGCTTAAGAAAAATTTTGTGTAAGCATGTAAAAATCTATCTGTATTTATACCAACAAATCGTATATTGAAATAAAAAGTAAAAATTATCATGAGATATTACTGAGAATGTTGATATGCATGTCTCGAGTGATTCTAGTTTATGTTGAGATTTGGATTCGACACAAGTTTATATGGCAACAAATAAATTTCCCTAGAGGCACAATTTCATTACACCTATTAAATTAACCATTTTTATGTATAGTGTTTATTAGTATATACAAGTGTTGTATATAGTTGTATATATAATATATGTAGTTCGTCGGCTAAATAACTACAAAAACGATCAAAAGAAAACTAAATAAAAAAATCAATAGGTTTTCACATTTCATTTCACTTTAATGTTAGTTTGCTTTTTCTATTTTTGCTGTATTGTGTGTTGTGTTCATCGTCGCACAATTAAAGAGAAAGTGAAGTTCAACAGACTCTTTTATAATATGTTCACAATATGAAATACACAAATCAACAACAAAAACTATGTAGGAAAACATTAATTTACATACACTATACACATACTCAAACAATTATATACAATCAGTGTTGGTACGTAACATCCCTACGTACATATAGTACGCCAGCAGGAATGGCTTCGAATAGTACAATTCATTTAATTTGGTTAGGGTTGGAATATTTGGGGAATTGTTGAATATACATTATGTAACGAGTAGGTACCTGTTTTCACCCCAATAAGAATTTTGTTGTACAATACAAATTTGCCTCATATTATGTTTGTGTATAGATGATTGAAGGTAGTGAAATTTTGTTTTTCTGAAATCTTTCATTATGAGCAACGGTCCATTAACAATGCACTGATTATAATCATTTAGCGTTATGTAATTACAATCCTGTACTCTATCTTTCTCTCTCTCTCTATCCATCGCTCTCGTCCTCCAGTTTCGACATCCTATTATGCGTAGGTCTTGTTTAACGCCGTCACGCCAGCCCAATCGGGGTCTTCCTCTACGACACACACCAGCAGGTTGTTGAGTTATCTAACTCGATTGGATTTGATGACACGATTGATTGATGATACGATAATATCGCATCGCCACCTCCGTGAAGTTGCTTTATCTCGTGGTCCATACGATTCCGATATTGGTTGTTCGCAATTTTAATTGAACCACAGATGGAACGAATGACCTTCCTTTCGAAGGTAGATAACAATCTAGAATTGTTAGAGGTCATGGTCTTGTTCTCGCTTCCGAAAGCCAGTATAGGTCTTATGAGTGTTTTATAAAATACGAGCTTCCACGACTGCGGTAGATGTTTACATCACAATAATTTTGATTGAGCGTAGAAAACTCGTCGTCCGGCATCGATTCGGGCCATCATTCAACGATGTTATAACGGACCCGAGGTGTTTAATGGAATACATTAATGCTATCAAAATTATGGTTGTCCATTCCGAGATTTATCATGGAGATGTTCCTGGGTGTTGCTAAAAATTTGTTGTTTCTATTGTTCACCTCCAAGCTCCAAACTAAGTTTTCCTGCGCAGTGATCGTTCGGTATGAAAATGTCCTTGATATCGCTAGGTCTTCGGCCAAGAAGCACGATAACATCTTCATATTCAAGAATTTGACTTGATTTAAGTTTGAATGATGCTTTTCCTTCCTTTTCCTCCTTAGAGACAACCCTTTTTTGTGCAACGGACATATGAGCGCGGTTTTCCAATTCTTCGGTAGCTCTTCTTGGTCCCAAATAGAGACGATGAAATCGTATAGGTTTGATACAAGAGACCGAGTGTCTCCATTTTGCAACCTACTAATAGATGCGTCTACTTCCTCCGGAGCTATTGCTCTAATGGGGGTAACTTCGTCATTCCGATTTAGCAGATTTTGAAAGTAGGTTTACCATACTGAGAGAACACCACCCACGTTTGTTCTCAGCTCTCCATTCCCGTCTTTAATGAACGCACTTCTTTTGTCGAATGTGTTTAGTCGTGGCTTTCCTAGCACGGAGATATTCTGCTAGAGTGCTTCTAGTGTGGCGAGCCAACCATTTTTCACAAAGCTTTTGTTTATTTTCGACGACCAGGCGGCATTGATCATCAAACCCTCATTCCGGGACCCCGAAGGTCTTCTTCCGATGGTATTTTGCGCCGCGGTGGTTATGGCTGATTAGTGTGCCACTGTTCCTAGATGTTAGGAGGAGCTTCTTGGTCTTTTAAAGCATTGACATTCCATTGAACATTCTTTTGTGCTTGATTGCACTTTTATTTAAATATGACAAGTATATGATCGCTGCCCATGTCTGCACCTCTGTAAGATCTAACGTCGGATATGCTGGTGAAATGTCTCTTAGACACCGTGATCGATTTGGTTCTCCGATCTTCCATCATTCGATCTCCACGCTACTTTGTGGATTGTCTTATATGGAGAAAACGTACTTGATACAACTAAGTTGTACCCTATTTACCCTATTTTTTGCATTAAATTCACCCACGATGATTTTAATGTCGTGGTGCTATATGTCAATGATGACTGCCTCCAGCTCGACAAAGAATAGATCCGCATGTTGCACAGGGCGGAAGTCGATGATATGATGCTTCACATGTCGAGGGTCAGGAAGCCAACTCCAAATTCTCTTCTGTTCTGATGGCCGTTGTAATGAAGAGTGTAACCATTGGTGGTGTCATGTATCGTCATGGATTCCAACTTCTAAATCATCTAAGCTCTTGTAGTGAAAGTACGTCTAATGTGTAACTCTTTGCTTGGTTCGAAAGGTTCTGGAGATCTCCAGGTCTTAAGAGGCTACACGTTCCATGTTCCCATTTTTAAAGCGTTGTCCGTGTACAATTTCCAAGGTTGAGTTTGTCATGAATCCAATATGGTAATCCTAGGCCTTTGATTAGGGTTCATAACTTAATTGTTTTTATGAGAGAGGGTTGTTATCTTGCTGCTCAACCCGCTTGTTACGTGTGTGGGTCACGTACTGGTGAGAATCTTAAGGCATCCAGTTCTACCTTGAACATATTTATATAACGAGTCCTCCGCTGGTACAAAACAGGCGCCTGCTACAGCCTCTCCATATCTGGAGAACAGATGCTGATTTGGTATTGGTTCCATGACTATACACAGAATTTCCCCTGAAAAGTTGTTTCGAACATAAATTAGGTTGTTGGTAACAAGACCCTAGAGCTCAAAATGTAAAATCAAAGCATCTGAGAACAAAGTAGGATAGGGGCATCTCGTGTCATTATTTCGATCAAAATTGTACTACTAAAATTTCGTAAAACTAATATTTCATTTGTAACAGATGTAATTCTTAAAACATGTGCGATAGGGTCATCAGAAGGTGTCTGAGTATTTGCTAAGCAGTTGGTTTCTTCGATTAGCAATAAATTCCCCAATCGAAACGGTCGTTCGTCGCTTTTCTATGTTGTACCTGAAACCCGGTATGATGTCAGTAAACCGAACTTATGATAATAGAACCAATATGTCATTCAAAATTAAGATCAGAAGAGAAGGCGGCATATCTATAAAATATTAATTCGACTCCGTCCAGGTCAATGAAATATCATTGATATTATGGAAGAGAAAATTTACAGATTAAAAAGATTTTACATTTTTCCACTTTTAATGGTAATTTCTTTATTTGTATTCCTATCTGACTACATGGATCTTGCTACATAATTGTAACCATCTTGATAAGAAAACACTCAATTTATCATGCATTGTCTTGTTGTAATGGAATAGCCCCGCTGCCGGTAATCATGTGTTACACCTGACAATAGTTTTGGCGGATCAGGAAATCAGATGTATATATGTGGATCCGGTGCCTATCCACGATTTGTCGTATCATTAAATCTTTCTACGATTGCGTTCCCTTCGTATCCAATTGCACATCCTACAATGTTATAAGATTGCAAATGTTCAACTCTAGATACCTAACGGACAGTTGAATTCTCTGCCTGGATTCAAAACCATTCAGCTTGCTAAGGCAACAGATCGATTTTGTGGATTGTGATAGTACCTTCGGTTTGCAACGTGGGACCTGCGCGTGAGTGCGGAACCCTGTAGGTTCCATTCAATTCTAATAATAAAAATCTGTCCATCTTACCATCTGATTGGGGATGGAAAGCCATTGACTCAAAATATCTGCCTTGGTTCAAGTATTATCGGGTCTCCAAACCAGCTCTAGTTGATTGTTATGACATCAGCGATGGTTGTTATTTCCTGATTGGATGTGGGATTCGCAAGTAATATGATTTTGTGCATAGCCACTTTCATAGCTCGACATTCAAGGAAGCTTCGTAACTTTGAGTCTTGGCTATTCCGCTGCTATTTTGCTTTGACTATATGTTGTGTATGCATTTCATAAGCGGTTATCATCTGTCCCAGATATTTTCGACTTAACATTAGTTCGGCGAATTAGACTACGTCGAAATATAGTTAATTTGTTCTCGAAACGTTTAGTTGATTATTCTTTAGTCGAACCTAATAGAAAAACTCCATATTTGTATACGACACAACCTTTGGCCTTTGATCGGCAATTTTCTGTGTTAGTATTCATAATTTGTTTTGGTATTTATGCGTAATCTGCTATTAAAAACAAACAATGCTAGGCACGAGATTGTGGATTTAACTTTATTATTGTGAAAAAATTGAGTCTATTGTTGTTGTACATTCCGATCGAGCTTGCACAACTTCTCTAGATTTGAGACCTATAACAAAATATTAAATGGAAATTTCGAGAAAAGGGAAAAAGTAAACACGAGTTATCAATATTAATTATATTAAATATCAATAAACTCTAGAAGAAAATGTTCCCACAAATGTTTTTCGAGCCTGGACAACTTATCCTTGCTTTAGCAAACAAGACTCTTAAGTTGATGTCGTCCATTTAGAGAGGAACGTTTTAAAGTGTTTCCGACGTTTAGCAAGCCTTCCATCAGTCTATGTAGCCGGAATCAAATCAACTGTTGAACCATTGTACGTGATTTTGCAACACATATCTTTTCAACCATAATCATAGCAGCAGGAATCAGACGGAACGAGCCGGAGTTAGCTGTGATAATCGCACGACGATACGTTATAGGTTATTTGGGTCAAATAAAAATATTAGTCGGGACCAATATATTACCCCCGGGAACATTTAAAAGCCAACCGCAATCCGGTTTTACCGAGCCAGAACCTTCTGGCGCTTACACAATGTGGTTTTGTTACTTAAATAACATTTATCCTGTCACCCAGGACAGGTCACTCCTATTAATATGCCGACATGACAAGCTTTTTTAATCCGGCTACCATTTTGCTCATTCCGGTTGACTGTGTTAAAATTTCGGATGTAAGCTTATATGCAGCACAACAATTCAAAATATGTTGTGCTCGACTGATTTTATTGCGGTTCTAATGAAAGATTATTTATTTTACATCCTCAAAAATACATTGTGCGAGCGCCGGATAACTCCGGATGGGAAAATCTGGTTTCGGCTGAAATTTTAAATTTTTAGATAGAGCACCATAACCTAGATTACATCGACCCCATTGTGCAATGTTCTGGATGGTTCCTGCTGATCTTCGCTGGTTTTTGTGGTGGTTCCGGTTAACTTTGTTATGGTCTGGCCGAAAATTTGTATTTTAAACTATCACGATACATTGTATATTATTCAAGCTCCAAATGATTCTGGTTTTGGAAAAATTTGGTTCCGATTAAAATTTTACATGACATATACATTACTCCTATGTTTCTTGCTGGTTCAATATTTAATTTAATTAGTGCATAATTTTTTAACTGTTTGCACGAGTAGGAATAATTTATCAAATCAGTCTTTTTAATATTGCATTGTGTCGAGATGCAGTCGAGAGACTGGTTTTTAATTCTTTATTTGGCTAAAGTGTGTAATAGTAGACTCCCCTACTTTATTTCATCTCTTAATTATGGACTTTTTCTTATTAATCTCTGCCACACTTAGTTGAGAACGACATAAATTACGTTAGTACTAGGAAAATTTGTTTCCATCTCGAAAAAATCATCCTTAGCCAATCACGTCACAGGTACATGGAATATGTCAACCTAGAGATTCAACTTCATTAAAACTTTTATCAATTTCTTATTGATTTGATCCCTAACCATCTCAAGACAAAATCGTTATATTCATGACATACATTACAAACACATATATACACTTAATACTGTGTTGTCTTGTAATATGGATAAAGATTACCTTTCGACTTCTTATGTATTGTACTTTGATTCTCTCATCATCTTGCGTTTATAATAAAATCATCCTACGTACAATCTTGTTGGTTTTGAATGAATCTCGATATAAGAAATATTTCTCATAGTTGGTTTCTTCTATTTGAATTACTTCATGTTATTATTTTTGTGTACAATTTATTCTTAAGTAAGGACCTACAAATCGATACTGTTGGGTGACGAAATTGCGGATTCGAATAAATTCTAAATCTGGATACGGAATAAATTAATCACGAGCTAAGAAAAATAATCTCAGAATGATTAATGAAAGTTCAATGGTGTATTTATGTATTTTGTATTTTCTGTAGCATGTGGAGATTTGTGTTAAAGTGGTAAACCATAAATCTTAGATATAACTGTTATTTTCTTGAAAGAAAACAGATGATGTGTTTGTATTGTATATATCAGTTATATAAGGAAAATGCATTTCTAAATTGCATTTCTCGCCCGTGTGCGCGGAGGTGGATTTGTTTAGTTTTACTATTAGTAATCGGTCATTAATCTTTAGCTGTTTCATTTTTGTTTATTCCGTGGGAAATGGAAATTTCGATATTCGCAAAAAGCTACTCATAAATGTTACGCTTAGATGGAATAATAAAAATTCGGTTTAGTGGAACTCACTGTACTAGAAACTAAATTAGGAGAAACGTTAAATTTGTTGGATGTCAGAAAAACTAATAAAGTTTTATTTTAATTTTTCCGACATGGCAAAAACAACAAAAATCAGTTGTGAAAAATAAATTGAAGAAAATTAAAACAAAAAATTCCCCCACTTACTCTATACATAAATACTTTCGTTGTTCGAAAAAATATATATGATTTTCTATGGTGATGTCTACCCTAAATCCACCACTCACCCAAACATAAAAATAATAATAATAAAATGAAAAACTGACCTAGAAAAAGTTGGGAAAATGAAATAAATTTCACTGTTTGATCGAAATGATAATGTATGTGTGTGTATTATTGTACGGATGTATATCGTATAAATGGTTTGAGTATAGTTTTTAAGAGCGAGAGGATTTGTATTTACTGTTGTAATTTGCTATTTATTTATTTACGCCATCATTCATGCACATAGAAATGAGTTATTATCCGTTTAGAAATGGGCATGTGGACGTTTAAGATTCCAATAGGTCATTAAGGGCGATTGAACGTAAAGAGCGACAAAATGATATTGGGCGTTTGGTAATCATCCCGTTTATAAATTAATGGTGTTCCGCTTAATGTCGGATCGTCTAGAATCAAGAACTGCTCGAAAGTAAATTCTAAATAAATTTTAAACTTTAGGTAGATGGATTTTCATGAACGAATGCTTGCTGGACCTTTTCGGTTTTACGCTCAAATATTATGCGTGAGTGACCATCTCTATGATTTCCTCGTATAAAATTAAATTTGGTCTTAGATTCTATCATCCAATGAAGCACACCCACACACTTATAAATAAATAATTAATTTCTATTGTATGAGTTTGTATTACGTTTACCAATGTGACAAAATAATTTTCCAAAATAACCTCAGCCACATTTTCCTTTTATTTATAACTTAATGTTGGTTTTTGTAACCAATTATAATTAAATTGAGAAACAGTTTAACTATTTCATCTTAGTAACACCAAAGGTAATTTTTCCTTTTTTTCGTCTCTTTCCAGGAAACGTACTAATTGGAAATCAATTTGATCTTTTGAACAACGATGGATTCAGCACAGCAACATGAACATCGTATACAACAACATCAGCACCAGCAGCAGCAACAACAACACCACTACCAGCAGCAGCAAGATTCCATGCCACCAGTATCGTCATCTTCGTTACAACCGATACCACCACTGCCACCACCAGCGAGAAGTAGTAGTGGTGGTGGTAGTAATAGTATTATGCATAATGAAACAAGCGATCATCATTCGTCATTTCTTCTACATCGTGATCATCATAAAAATGAAAATATAGCGATGAGCTCTAGTGATTTTAAAGGAGGCGGTGGTGAGTTAACACGAGATAGTGGAATTATTGTAAATAATATACGAGGGGATCAAGGAATGAATTGTGATAGGAGTGGAAGAAATAATAACGAGGGCAATAATAAAGTGGATCACAATAATACACAAAGGACTGATGATCATCATGATAATAAGAATAGTAGTAGTAACAATAATAAAAGTGATATTTTACTATATTCAAATGACTATAATAGTAGTAGAAATAATAATAGTAACAATATAAATAGTAATAACGCTAGTATTAACTGTGATCATATAGAGACTACAAAACTATCAATAGATTTAGATAAGACAATTACAAAATCGATTATTTTACGACAAAATAGTAGTAGCGCTAGTGATAGTAGTAGTGTTAGTAATCACCATAATGAGATGAAATCAAAAATGCAACATTCCAATACAAGTAACGAGAATCACATGGGTTATCAGCAACAACAGGCCGCATACCATCACTATCACCATCAGCAGCAACAACAGCATCAGCAACAGCAGCACCAGCAACTGCAGCATCAACAACAACAGCACTATCAGCACCAACAGCAACAACATCATCAACAACGAGCAATAAATTCACTTTACGTAAACAATCCAGATTTTTCAAAAACCTTACAAACTTCAACGTCGTCGACATCTTCATCGCCATCTCTCGTTAAAATGAAGCCACCAGATTTTAGTAAAATAATTGTCAACAATAAGTCAAATGATTTGCAAATTTCAAATCCAGATTTTTCAAAAATTGGATCAACATCCTCCAGCCCTGGTGCATACAAACCTGATCGGCCGGTTGTGACTCAAACTAATTTTGCCGAAATGAGTAAGAAATACAATTTTATTAGTGATCTGCAATTAAAAAAGCCGATCGATTCAACAGGACATTCACCGTCAAATACTCCGAACCAAACACCACCTTATCCAAATTTATATGTAAAAGCACCTGATTTTTCGGCGACTAAAATACAAACTAAATTTTATCCGGAACAACAACATACACAACACCAGCATAGCGTAGTCCAAAAGTCAACATTACAGTCGCAACCACCCTCGACGCCGTCGTCGTCGTCTCAATACGATTGTGAACCGACTGCCCACGTGATCCATAAATATCCATATATAAATAATGTACCGCAGAGAACAAATCCGCCACCGCAAAGCAGTGGGTCTGAATATCCACCGCCCATATCCTCACAACAGCAGTACGATAGAGAACAAATTAATCGAATGGATCATGAACGTAAGCAAGAGGAGGAGTTCTATAGAAAACAATATGCACATTATTACAGTAAACAGTCACCACAGCCGCCAGCTAAGCAGCAACCACCACCACTGCAGCAGCAGCAACAACAACAGCAGCAGCCAGCACCGTCGGCTCCGGTAGAGCGGTATTACCAACAAGAGTACAAACCGTCGCATCCTCCCCAACCCGTATATAATCAGCAAAAATATTATGGTCATCCACAATATCAGCCACCCCAAACCAACGTAATTCAACCAACCATTGCCAATCAGTATTCAAAATCTGGACATTCGTCAAGTCCATATCATCATTATTCACCCCAAGTTCAAAGTAAACCACAATCAAGCGGACTGATGAATCCACCACAGAATTGGCCAAGTACTTCCACCTCCAAAGTGGATGCATCTCGAAGCCCTATCATCCATCAACCTTCGCCGACGCACCATCAAAATATTCCAAGCCCTGTAAATTCCTATAAATCAACTCCTAGTCCGCATTCGAATGTGCCGAGTCCGAAAATGTCCAACTCACCGTTCGCCGGATATTCAGCATCACCAAATAGTAGTAATGTAATGGGTAATTCAGTTCCTATTAAATATGAAAATTACCCACCGCCACAACTAAAGCAACATCATGGTACAGTCGACTATGTCGATCTGACCGCTGCGCGGAAGAAACCGGAAACGAATTTAAAATTCCATCCGAAATTTGCGTCGACTGGAACACTGAATGCAAATCATTCGAATACCAATATGGATGTAACAAATTTAACGCGAAGTGTAGATAGTAGCCGGTACGGGCAATATACGTCGTATCCAGAAACGCGACATTCAAGTGTCGATATCAATTACTATAATAAAGCACTGCATCCAGATGTCAGCATACGGGTGTCTGATGAAAAATTAAATCAAAGTTACCAGCATCAGTATCCCCAAAGTTCAGCCACGTCGAGAGGTAACAGTATGGAAGCTAATTTGAACAAGGAGTATTATCAATCGGGGCATCCCCCGACACAGAGAGTAGCACCGCAAATACATCCATCTCAGTCAGTAAAATATCCATCGAAATCGTCTGGTCAGGTTGGTCCTTCACAATCACAATCACAAATGATGGTGCATGATAATTATTCAAGACCAGCGTCAGTTGTTAATCAAGTACCTCAAACGATGGATCATTATATGAAAGGACGCCCTTATCCACCACAATCACAACCACCACCACAACAACCAGTGAAAATTGATCGACCACGACCGTCTGAGACAGTAACATCTCGTAGCGGGATAAAATATAACGAAATGTATCCAACAAATTCAGCAATGATTCAGCACAATCAATCTCAACCGCCTGTACAACAATCTCAGCCGCAAGTCGCGCCGCCAGCACCTCCAGCGACGCAAACAAAAATTGTCCAACCTTCTAGTAGTTCTGTGGTGTCATCAACGACCAAAAAAGATCTTTCATCACCACTTGATCTCTCTGTCAAGACTATTAAAACAAAAGCTGATTCAACCGGAGATGACCTAAAGATAATCCCAACCAATTCTGCTCTCAAAGTCGACTTTCATCCGAATTTCTCGAAACATGGGATTGGCGCTTATAACCAAGACCAAAGGTCTTCTTCATCGTCCACAGCGTCGACTAGTCGAGTGGTAGGACCACAACCGAATCCGAACGTGACAACATTTTACAGTAAGAAAACTGATACATATTTGACCAATACGCCACAACATCACAGTAAGGTGGTTGACGTCCCGTACAATAATACGGGGTCAGCCTCCTCATCGTCTACCAGGCCTGTGATCGATCAATCGAATTATGTTTCGAAAAAGTCAATGGCTAAAACATATCCCAGTCAAGCGAATATGAATGTTCCTCAACCCCAATATCCTCCGCCAGTTCCTGAAAAGAAATATCCAGCTACTCAACCTCCGGTGATCGTAAATACTCGAGTAGATAAAGGGTCGCCAGAGTACCAACAAAATCGCAGATTTGTAGAGAATATTCTAAAGCGGAATATGTCTATAAATCCATTTTCATACTCTGGGTCATTTAATCACACGTCTAAAAAAACGGTGGACCCAAAGTCTAATGAGACGGGTGGGATATATTCGACAACAACATCGTCACAATCACATAGAAAGCGGGCAGCTGAGCCATTACCGCATGAAGCTTCGTTGCCGCCGGTGAAACACTCGCGAAGTGATCATCCTCAGAAGACTGTGACAGAAGTTTACGAGAATCTATTGGAAAGTATGAACAAAAATAAAGAAAATCCGTACCAGCAGAGGAGTCATTATCCGGGTCCTATCAATTATCAACCAACGCAGCCGCATCCCCAACATTTGGCTCCTCAACAACCTCCAGCGGCGCCGTCGAATAGGTACCAATATCCCTACCCGACGAAAGAGAGCAGCACATCGTCCGGCCAAAAGCAATCGCATCAGGTTTTTTATCAAACCTCGTCGGAATATCAAAATGCGCAGCCAAAAAATTATCTTCCGACAACGCAAGAGGCACCAATGAGAACCAAAGAGTCGACATATCAATATCCAGCTTATCAACAACAGCCGGATCGCTACTATCCAAATCATCATCCACCAAACCATAAAATTGTGGAGCCTATACCACAAACTCCAATACGTCATACGGACTACTATAATCATCCGCCACAGCAGCAGCTCCCACAGCACCAGCCCCCACAGCACCAGCCCCCACCTCCTCCTGTACAATTACAACATCCACAGCCCGCCACGACCCTATCGCACACACATTCCACCACATCATTTCAAGTGATACACCCAACAAATCATAATCGAGACGTGACTCCAGAAAATCATATCACTCAGCCTCTCGTAACTCCGTATGCCCATCCCATTGGATATCACCGTCAGCATGCGGATCAAACGATCCGTACACTAGAGACTAATTTAAAAATAATCGAAAATCATACGGCTCCGGTTAATGGGAATAGTAATCCAGTGCTACTTCCATCGCCTAAAGGTGCCGACCAAACCGTAATCTCTAAGCTTAGGACGAGTCTTGAAATGAAAGAGATCGAAAAACAGAAATTATTACGGAAAAGCAGTTTGGAAATGATTGCGCCAATTACGAATAATCATGTGATTATAAATACGTCTCCTGTTCAGCAGACTCCACCGCTCGTTACACCAGAACGTACTGAAGTTGAAAATTTAGAAACTGAGTCGACAAATGATAGTCGCCGCTCGAATGACATGAACTCGATTCTTGCGGCGAGAATACGAACCAAAGGTGAGCTCAAAGGATTTATACCAATACCCGCTATTCAACCCCCACTGTTGAATAGTGTAATCACTCGAAATGGTGATCTAGACCTGGATAATGAGAATACAAGGCTGTCGAATAAAACATTAGAACCCACTTCAGATATGGAAGGTGTGGCAAAATTTGACTTGATTGATTGGGAAAAGGCATGTAATAATTTCGTTGCTGAATTACAGACAGGCGAGCCGCGAATTAAAAAACCGGTACGGACACGAAGACCTAATAAGCCTAAACCAGCTTCTCCAAAATTAGAGACTGTCCAAAAAGAAGTTGAACTGATCGAGACCACATCGAATATTGTCGATGCTGAGAATCAAGTCGATATCATTAAATCGGAGAATAAAGACTTTAGCAGTTTGGTGGCTAAGAACAGTGATAAGTCATCAAGTTCTAGTGACGAGGATAAACCTCTATATTTCTTAAAACAATCGCAGGAGAGTAGCAACACAATAAAAAAAGAGACAACGATGAACGACGATGATTCACAGTCAAGTATGAATAAATCAAAGCGAAGTAGTGTAAATGATCGTAGTTCGAAAGAAAAGCAGAGATTGGAGCGAGAGAGGAGATTGGCAGCGAGACTCGGATCGAGTAGCTCAGACAGTGAAACTGATGCGCAAAAAGTTCGAGTCCGAAAAAGGATACGCAAACCTAAATCGAGGATGAGCATTGCAATGAAATCGCGCACTTCGGTTGAAAGCAGTGAGGACGATAAACCAATTAAACCAAAAACTGAGTCTGCACCACCCCATATGAGCGAAACAACCCCGGGTGATACAAAATTAGAATCGTCGGATTCCGAACCAATTTCGACACCTCGAAAAAAATCGCTTCGGGTAGTGTCGGAAAACGATGACACTGAAATGACCGAGCTCATTGTAAAAAAAGAAGAGGAAATAGTGACTCCGGTTCCTGTGACTCCTGTTCCCGAGACTACCCCAATTTCTAAAGAGCCAGAGAGTAAACGAATAATGACAACCCGAACCAGTCGGAGCAGTACCAGAAATAGTATTTCAAATCAGGATGAGGAAACTCCTAAAAAAGAAGGAGACGACCCTGAGAAGACATTAGTTACCCCAAAAACTAAGGCTATACCAAAAAAGATTCCTACTAGTGGGGCTAAAACTAATACAAAACCATCGCCACCGGTTGCAATACCTCGGGTAACCGAAACTTCGTCACCACCCGAAGAAACGATGACCCGTTCCAAGCGAAAAAGAGAAATTGAGCAGCAACTGTCGAATAGCAAAGTACTGCGCAATGATAAGGTTGTGAAAAATATTCAATTTGAGGCACGATCAAAAGTGAATAAACTACCCGTAGTGGATCCTAAATCTACAAAAAATGTAACTCCTCCACAGAGCACGAGCTCCTCTGGTTCCAATCCTAAACCCAAGAAAATTGACGAATTGAAACGAAAAACGATGGAAAGTGAGGGTGAGGTGGATTTAGCTAAACCGACTGCTAAAAATAAAAAATCGCGACGAGGATCAAAAGTGCACAAATCATGTTCGTCATCTTCTTCAGAAAGGGCGTCTTCTCCGTCTAGTTCCGAGCCTAATGAAAGCGGACATGAACATGGCGTAGCTGAAAGATTACGGCCGCGAAAGGCCAAGAATAATTCAGTTGGAGAAGAAAAGGCTAAACCGACTGGACAAACAAAAACCTCTCCAGGTGCTGACACCAAAGGGAAGTCAGCGGTGAAAGATGATAAGTCCGTAGCTCAATGCAGGACGAGCAAATCATCACCAGTTAAAAAGGTAATTAAACCAGAACCATCCCCAAAAACGGAACCGTCTGTCTCTCCAACGGTTGACGCGCCCAAAAATGGAATAACCGAGGACCCTGTAAGTATTTTTAAAAGATTTTCTGTTTATTTAAGATACAAATTTATTATTTTTTTAATTTACAGAACCGTAAATTTCATCCCGGATGGGAAGAAGAATTCTACCAATACAAACGAGCGCTCAAGGTCCCGCCTAGTTTAATTTCGGTTAGGCATAGAATTTCAACGTCCCTCCCCGATTTGGATCATTCGAGTGACGCATCAGAATGTTTTTCTGCCTGCTCGGGTGATAAAACCCCTCGACCGCAACAAAAACACTCAGTTGAGACACAGACCACTGGCTCGCGATTCCCCAATCGCAAGACTGCGTCGCTCAATTCAACCCCAATACCAACACCACCGCCGATTATCAAAATCGAACTTCCTGATGTGCCACCAAAATCGAAATCAATTATTGAACTGTTACATCAAAGGGTGAGTCGGCCGCCCATTAAACCGAAGAGACTCACAAAAACTAATCAGGAGCCAAAACTATTGCCACGTACAACAGAAAATGAGCTGCTTGCTACACCAGGTGCAGCTAACGAGAGCATATTTGCACGCCATAAACTATTTGAGACACCGGTATTAAAATCTCGGACACGAACCGAACATCGTGTACTGAAAACTAAAGAAATTATTCGTGAAGTATTTGGCGGAGAAGATCGACCCGCATCGGCCCCACCTCTTGGGCAGGACCCCACCTCAGAAAATGAATCAACCGAGTGTTTAACATTCGATCAAAAGTATTCGCAGTATTTGCAGAAGATTAATGTCGACTTTATAGATAGGATAAATGCTAAGGCTAGGCTCAAACCGGCGGAGGAGCAACCGACAGAACTTACAATAAAGCAAGAATGCGAAGAATCTCCAATTTTGGCCGAGGCTCTAATTAAGCAAGAACCTCCGGAAATGCAAGAACCACCGACCTGCGATACATTGAGTAACACATCAGAACGAAATACCGTGACTCCGGTTTTATTCCAAACGCTAGTGAAAGCAAAAAAGAAAGGGAATCGAAGTGCACGACGTAAAGGTAGTTCCGGATTTGATTATATTCGGAAAAAGAAAAAACCGAGTTCATCGCAAAATGCGGGCACGTCACAAGCTGAAATACAGTCTGAGATCAACAAAAAGAAGAAATTGGCGGCAATGCACGAGAAATTGCTGCAGGAAAAGGATGAGAATGATGTGTGTCGAGAGATTCGCGGTTGGGTGCTAAATAAAGGTGTGGGAGAGAGTGTGCTCCATAAGGCTGCTCGACTGGGGTATATCGTGAGTATTGATTTAGTTTGTCGACTAGTTTAAAATATTTACATTGTTTTTTTTTGCGAAGGATACAATTGCCTATTGTCTGATACGTATGGAAATGGACCCTGATCCCAAGGATAATGCTGGTTATACGCCACTACATGAAGCGAGCTCGCGGGGTCATCTTGAAATTGCCCGGCTTTTATTGCAATACGGAGCTAACCCATCGAGTACTGCACAATCGGGTATTCGACCTTTGCACGAAGCGATCGAAAATAATTATATCGAGATAGTTCGATTACTGCTTTCGTATGGGGCCGATCCACTACTTGCGACATATTCAGGTAAATTTCTATTACTTTAGCACTTTAGGCCCGCATTTCTTATGAAAATTTACAAAAATTTCAGGCCAAACGCCGTTAATGCTAAGCGAAAGTGAGGAAATGACAAACTTCCTAAAAAGCCATCTTTACGACATACAAAATACGAGTCCATTGAAATCTTCATGGAAATTTAATGGTCCTTGGTGTCGATATGGTAAGATCATTTTAATATTGGTTTTAAATTTCCGTCCTAATTTAAATTTTTTTTATATAGATCCTGATACAGAGGGGTACGAAGTACTAGCCGATGCACCAGCATCCGATCCAGATAATATATTGTTTGAACCTGAAACCACCGCTGTCAAGGTGAACGGAATTGATCAAATTCCGACCGTTGAACCGCGAATTGAGATCAAATCTGAATTTAGTGAATCGAGTACGATAATGGTTGATAATAATGGTACAATCGTATCCACGTCATCAGTGATCAAAATGAATAGTACTGTGGTGCTACCATCGAAATTAAATAAAAATAAAAATTGTACGGCTATTTTGAATAGTCTGTGCTCCCCAGGGATGAAAAAGGAATCTCTGCTGAATAGCTCGAACGATAATAACAATAATAATGATGAGGATACTGCGGCGATAGATGAAGGCAAAGAAAGCGATGAATGTGATAATCTCGCGATAATGAGTGGTGATGATTTATTCGAAATTGAGGAATCGGAGAATCCATTGCCACCGCTTTATTTACTGAAAGATGAAGGAACTGATAAATGGGTGCTACTACAAGATTTATGTAATCTACTAAAAGTTAAATCGAAGGATACATTGCTAAAACAGGTAAGAATATAATAATAAATTAGGTAGACATATAAAATGTGGAAAGAATTAAACGCACAAAAAGTTCGGTACTAACACGAGCAAAATTTACGCTAAAAATTATCGAGTTGTACAAACAAAGCGGTGATATGCAGTTTAGAATGAAATAAAAACAAAAATTCAAAAATTTACCTTAAAAATACGACATAATACGTATATTAGTTAATAGGCGCTTTTAGGTCCGCCAACTGTTGGCATCATGATTATTGAAAGTGCCAATCATATCATTACATAGTTCTAAATTTTACAGAAATATTCCTTGTGGTGCAATTAAATAGAATATCATGATGCCGGAATTTGGTTCCTTGCTATCTGCATTCCGTATCCCCAATGACCGAGCAACAAATCAAACTTAAATTAGTTTACCGAAATTTCTAGTTTTGCAGAAAGAGTTTGAATCTATGGCTCTTACGTCAATTTCTTTATTTAGCACAACGCAAAGCCAGTCCCAAATTTGGGTTTATTATTCTCATAGAAATCAGTTCTAAGAATTGTTGCATTTCATAATTTCCAATGGAATGTGGTAATGCAATATCTGCATGAGGTAGGGCTTGTTTTTTACCATTGTATTTTAGCCATTTCTGGTAATATTCAAACAAACCAATCTATATTACTGGACTAGAGATTTATCTTCAAGTAGGATGGAAAGCTTTCTAATTTTTTCAAAATAAAACTTTGTTAATAGATCATTTCAGAAGCCTACTATCACATATTAGCCGGACTCCATTGTTGTTAGCAAAGTACTTGCAATTCCTCCATTTTTTCGTACATTTTTTATTAGTTCAAAATTTAGATAATCCACATTTGCAATTTGTGGTGACCTATGAAAAGTATTGGACTAATGTTCTTCTTGAATATAATAACTAAATTAACAATTGCGGGCCATTACATTTTTTTCAAGGTATTGCAAATTTGTCATTGTCACTAGATTAGAATCTACTCCTAGAGAGTAATTAATGGACAAAAATAATAACTATTGTCGCAGGTTACTTGTAGCTTAGATATTAACGTTGTAGTTATGAAAGCAGATTATAATTATCCATCCAGACAGTCCACGGAGAGCAATGTTAGGAATTTTCGTTGTACGGCCTCAATTCGATTTATATGGATGTCGAAGTAAGGGGCTATACCTTGCTATGAATTAATATTTACTACATTTCTTCAAGATGATTCTGTGTAAAAGGTCAATGTTAATGTGCGTTGAAATATGTCTGAATATTTTAATATCGTCGCTAAGAGAATAATGGTTTGCAATGACCGATAGTTTTGAAATTTTTCTAGAAATATTAGATTTGCGATCTGCGAGTACGACTTTTCAGTTTCCACATATCTGAGAAATTCTGGGCGACGAAGTTTTTTAGTATCAATTCATCTTTTTAGGAAAATTGGAGATGAACCAACGAAAAATCGCCATGGAGATTGTTTTATCTTCCCATCACTGTGTTTAGGTCTATAGATAGCAAGACGTCTGAGTAAATTTATTCACATACTTGATATAGTTTATGTTCGGTTCAACATTCGATTCAACGATTATGAATTTAAATTTAACGTTAACAAATTTCCAGAAACGTTTCGGGCTATTAGTAAGATTGAACCGAACGTCGGATATAGTCATTATGAGCTCGTTAGATAAACTGCTGAAATCGTTGTAACCACTCAAATAGTTAGAATAGTCATTTGCTAACTGAATTTTTCATAATTTTTAATAGTCCTCTTACATTTTGATGGCAAAGTCACTTGGTTTAGTTATTTGGAGCGATGATGTGATTGTTGATGATGTATTTCGATGTTCATCAAATATTCTACAATAACCGTCGTCACTAACAATCACTGAGTTATCAAAACTGCATAAAAATAACATTCCAATTAGGCCACATTAATTTTCCTAATCTCCGACATATAAGTGATCGAGTCATCACCTTTAGTGTGACACTGTTAAAGACTCCTCTCATTCTAATGTGAGATTTGTTTTTCCATAATTTTTAGAAGGAAGAAGGACAGCGGAGGAATACTCTTATAGCGCTGTTCCCGTCTACACATAAACATTAGGAATGAACAACTTTAGAACGTGTAGGCCAGACATTAAGATAATTCAAGCCAGGGTATGTTTAAGCCATTGGTTTATTGGAGGTGCACTGGAATGATATCATCAGATCCTACTGACTTGTATGGCATGCAACTTTTAATTGCTTATAGGATGACTTATTCTTCCGTCCGTAGTAGATTCATCGATTTATACTACCTAGTTGTGGTTCAAAGTTCAAACGGTCGTAAAAGATGAATCAAGCTTGTAAGACTTAAAACTAGTACGGAATTCTCCAGGCTTTGGAATTTCTTAATTTGTGTATTTTGACTGACTTTCTTATAGTAGTCCCAGTCCGTAGTAGGTTTAGCTTATAATTTAGTGAACGCGTATTTCAATCGGTTTTCGATTGGTTCCTATTGATAGGTTTACCGTGAGTTTCGTATTGAAGATAGTTTCTATTCATCGTCTTTAATGAAATCTGAGACAAGTGTAATATAGGAGATCTTTCCTGTTTCTAGTTATAAACGTTGGATTATAGCCAGAATTTCGAAAATTGAGAATAAGAAGACTAAGGAGGAGACTAAGAATAAAGTCTAGGAGTAACATACCTCGCTTGTTTGTATCTTTTCTTCCCCGGACTGTGTGATGTGAATTTGTATTGCTGCTGAATATGACTCCAATTTTCCGCTTTAACCTCTGTGATTAAGATTTATAAAATGACTGAAGGGATATGATACTGATATTAGTCAGAGTTTTTGATGACCCGTCCAATCTGAATGTTCGAAATTTCTTCTGAATTGCTATAATGTAGTAACAGAAATATTTTTCAGGAACCAATCTTATGTGCCTTCTTCGTATATAACAGTTTATAGTTTGGAGTACTAAGTCCAAATACTCGGTCTCTACCACATTTTTATTACACTCTTCGCCTACCTTTGAGACCTACTGGAGTCCACCAAATAAGCCAATTATTTCGACCTCTCATAGTGCACGGTGAGTGATTGCATTTTCTCGTTTATCTCATACTGCGGGTCGGAAAGGCCGCCGCCATAATCGATTTAATGCCGCTCAAAAGATTAGTACAGATTAGTTGTAAAAAGGAACTGAAGAAGAAATTAATTTCGAAATCGATATTCCAATAATAAATAAATATTGTCACTCTAAGGAAATTTACAAGTGTTTTCATTAAACCAATTTAATTTCTTTTATAGAGTGACGAAAGTTATCAGAAATGCTAGAAATGAATTTTAACCATTACAGAACAAAGCGTCTCCTATTTTAAAGCAATTATAACTGTTCGCTGTTTCGCCCTTAGAACTTACAAGATGGAAATCTTTCATTTGGAAATTGGTAGTACTTTTAACACTATGCGCCGTAGTAGAGTAGATACTCCTGATGATGACCTAAACAAGTCGAAATCGATCGAGTAATTTTTAAACTTTGAACAATTTTTTTCAAAAAATTTTTTTTGTGAAATAATTAAACAAGTGATAGAATGTGTTTATTAAGGGGAAATTGGTAGGTTTAGAATGCTAATTTGAAGCTTTTCACAGCGTTTTAAGCATTGTCCGAGATCTCTAGGGTTCCTATTCCCTAGTAGTCGTAATACTTCCGTGTTCCTGAGCTCCGTTAATTACAGCCATCATTAGTCGCTCCTTGTGTCCTTCACTTTCAGCACTGCAATTCCTTTAGCAGTCCATTCCGCCCCTGTAGGTAATTGGCCCCTGAGCTCTCTGCCTTTTTGGCAGAAAGCTTTAGACAATCCACCATGCTTCGGCTCCGTGATCTTTGTGGCCCTCGAGAACGTTTTATTTTCTTAATTCCTCCTTTCCACCAACTGAACCTTTTTGAACTTTGTTAGATTTTCCAGATCTTTCTCCTGGTTTGATAATTTATGACACAGTAGTAGCGATCTTTATTCATGCTATTGCTTCTATAATTTGTATATGAGGAACCAAGGTTAGTGCTTTTGTCCCGGTTTTTACTAGCCATCCATGGATCCGGATACACCGTTTAAGTCACCTTAAACTTTGTCCATTTAGTCACAAATTAAGCTTTCGTGAAACGTAGAATAGTGTTTATGGATCTCCAATAAGCAACATAACAAGACAGATAGAAAATGTCTATATGTATATTTTTCTAATGGCTTATAATACATTCTGAAATGAGACGTCTATATACATTCCTTAGTTTATGACAGAAAGTCGGAAATAGCAATAAGACGAATTAATATAATTGTTTCAAATTACATTTGCAGATATGTCCAACAAGTCCACCGTCGATATGCAACAAGGAGCTGCTGCGCGAATTAAAAATGTCCGATTTCCTAGAAAAAGCGACATGCCTGCAATTGCTGTGCGCAGGCGAAAAATTAAATATTCGCGCATCCAAAGTAGTCCTCGTACGGTACAACGACAGTGTACGAACCCTGCTGGGTGTTAAAACAATTATGATGACCATGTGATAACCAAAAAAATTTTAATTTGGAATTTGTCTAATTTTTATAAAATACAAAAATATATATATATATATATATATATATATATATATATATATATATATATATATATATATATATATATATATATATATATATATATATATATATATATATATATATATATTTATACATATAATAATAAATACTCATAAATTATTAATTTAAGAATGTTAATTTTAATTTTAATCAAGGATTAAAAAAAAAGTATAAAATTAAAAATTTGTGATAAAAATTTTTAAATTTGTTATGATTTTAGTAAAATTTTTATTTTATAAATTTAAATTAATGCAAAGCTCAGGGAACAAATTAATTTAATTTTTCCTTATTTTAAATAAATTAACAAGAAAAATAAATGAAAAAAAAATACACAAAAAATATAAACTCAGTTAAATAATTAATTACAAGAAATTATAGAATGTAATTTTCCGTCCGTTTAATAAGAAAAGATTGTAGTTTTTGTAAATTAAATTAATTAAAGCCTCGGTAAATTTCTTGAAATTAATTATTTAATAAATTTTAATTTTTTTTTTAATTTAATTATTTGAATTTAGTTAAATTTATTCTTTTTATTTTTTCATGTAAATAACAATTTGGTTATGGATTTGTTTTTGTTTAGTTTTATTTAATGTGCATAATTTATAAATATATATATATATATATTATATAATATAATTAATGGCCTAATATTAATTAGTAAATTAAGTAATGTGCAATGAATTGTGATTTTGTGCTGAAAAATTATAAAATAAAAAAAATTATGTAACAAAAAACTTAAATAATTACAATTTTTCTAAAACGTATATATAAATAAATAAAATATTTATTAATTTAAAAATAATATTGGATAAGTTAATTTTAATTAATAACAACAATTATAAATGTATTTAAATAAATAATTATGGCATATTATACATATATATATATTATTATAGAGAGAATGAACATTTTTTTCGGAAAATTTATGAAATGAGAAAAATCAATTTAAGATTTAAAAATAAATAAAAATTATTAAAAAATTAAGAATTGGTTTTATTTAATACCGCGGCGATACTATCGTGATAGTTGGTTTTGTTCGATTTAATAGCTTGCATATTGTAGTAAGTGACAATTCAGTACTGAGAACCGAGCTTCAAACTCAGACATGGCTGGTGCTTTTGCAATGGTCGTATTGTGAAAAGGGTGAGTATAGTGGCTGGAGAGTCGGGGGAATATGAGAGAAGCAGGTTGTCCCTCTTTGTGTTTCAACAAAATGTAGGGCCAAAGTAGTCCTCAAATCGATGAACTCATCATCTCTTGAGTTTATATTCATTGAAGTTATTATGTTGCGCGTTAGACATCTTATTGGTGCTGTTTCTTGTGCCAGTGGTGGTTTGGATAGCTTATCCGTGGCCCTGGATTCACTTGCCTTTCGCTATAGCAATAATTATTGCTTTTCATGATACAAATTGATTCGGATCAGTTCAAATGTTTTATAAAAGACCTGTTCCAAATTTTGATTTCAAATGTAATAAGCGGCTTTGAGATTTTTTGCTGAGAGTGGGATGCTTCCTCGTGTCGATTATATTTTTCCAGTTTGATATCTTCTGGAATAGTTTCTATACAGTCGATTCCTAAGCAAGAGATCGCCGCATCCTTCAGTTAGGTCACGATCTCTTAGACAGGATTTTCCAGGCTTCTGACACTGATAGGTAAGATGAGTTCCTCAATTCATCCCTGCTTGCGCTGTTTAATGTACATGTACCTCTCCAAACCAGGATTGTGGCGACCAAACATTACCCGCACATCTCCTAAGATCTTATATGCTAGATCCATCCCAGACTTGGCTTTTCCCACTTGTAAGGAGGATTGATCAGGTATCGCAGTTAGGTCACTTCTAGGAGGTTTAGAAGTTAGAAGCATTGGTATTCAAAATGATTCGGATGTAGATCTTCGGCCTTTGGCCTAGTATCGTCAATGTATAATGCAAAATGTGCATTGACGATACTTGACGTTTCTCAATCTAATACAGTCAAACCTGTTTTTGTGCAGTCTTTTTTTATGCGGTATATCAAAAAAATTTATTCAGTACAATTTACAATTCCCAATTACTGCATAAGTGTAGATTATTTTCCTTCTCGTTCAGCAATATTTTTTTCGAGGCGTATGGCTCGCAGTCCCCTCCGTCAAATCCAACGCGATTAGTTTGGATAAGATTTCCATCAAGTTCATCATAAATTATGTGGTGATTAATTTTTTTTTCTCTCTGTCTAGATAGAGTAAGGTCATTCGTTTCCTACTTCTCGAACAGTAGGGCATTCGATACCTTAACATACTTTTAAAAACGCTTTTCTCTTATTTTAATTTGTGCAGTTCTGCTGACAATTTAATTCATTCTTACCTAGCTAAGCATTCCTATTGTGATTCCAAATTGGTGACAAGTGTTTTTCCTTCTTGTCGTTGCAAAAGGCTATTCGATTGGATACTATTATGGGACCTTTGTTGTTTTTCCTCAATATTAATGACTTCCGCTCTTTTACTCTGTTCTTCTTTGGTCCAAGTTTCTGTAAATGAGGTCCAGCTACTTCATGCGGCGTCACTCGCTGGGCTAATGTCTTCATTGGGTCCAAATGTGTGTCACACCGCAGGTTCAGATTGCACGGTGATCTCACGAACAAAGGGGAAATTTTTAGGGATCGTGCAAAGAACCGGCAATCGGCGCAACTAGTGACTGTCTTGACATAATGGGCAGTTTTCCATTTGTAGTTGTATAATCGCGAGGCCGGTGGACGGGTCTACGTGGCAAACTCCACTATGAATCGTTTAGCAAGGATTGGATGGGACTTTTCAAGTTTTTCGATGTACCTTTGTCAGTAATGTGCAACAGTATTCACGCCGAGAGAGAGCTGTTGCTATTGTAGGAAGTCCTTCCGAATTTCTTATCGGTGTTCGCTTGATGATGAGGTTTTGGGCTTATGTAACAGATTGAAAGTCTCGCTTAAATTAAAACAAAGAGTGAAATTGGTTTCTTGCCGTCAGTGGCTTGTATCGTACTGTACATTGTATTATACCGCATAACGGCTGATTGTTTAACGGCATCCACTCCGCACTTGAACTTAGTCATTATCCACTTCTGACATCGGTTAACTTGGCGAAGTTCACGTGATGCATTGGATTTAGCAACATTGACTTTTTGGGTGCTTATACTAAGTGGGTTATGATGATCAACACACTCGTCCAAATATTCCATGCCAATCGGTTGTAGTCTGGAGTGAAGACAGCATCCGTCATTTTCCAACAACTGGTGGACACGATGCTTGGGAGAATGTACACAGTTGCAGCATTTCTTGATGATATCATTGTGGTTGGGAAGGACGGGCGGGACAACCGACAGAAACTATTCTTTGTCCTCAACCGTATTCGGGATTATGATTTCGCACTTAAGCTTGCGAAAAGTTCTTTCGACCAAACGGCTACTTAGACCATATCATCGATGCTAACGGGTTGCACCTGGGTAATTCTAAAGTACGCACTTTAACAATTATTAGTGCCAAGAATTTGGAGCAATTGTTGCAAGAAGAGGTCAAGTTAATGTTATGGTAGCAGATCTCGCATTAGCGCGTTATGATAGATAAAAAGATCATTGTTACGCTGACGCATCCAGGTATAGAATGGGAGCAGTACTAGTACATAAATTCGGAGATGGTTCAGACGCTCGACGGTGTTCGACTCACGGTGATGGTAATCAAAATTCTAATATCCGTCTCATTATAATTCACGTTCACAGTAAACTGCAATTTCTGATACACATTCAGAGGCGGAAATTTCCGTAATATCACTAACTTTAATAGATCAATCTTGAAAAATCTAGCGTGTCACCATTTAAATTATTTGCTGCAAAAACATCTACGATAGTTAAAATTTGATTCTCAATATTAGTTTGCTAGTTTGCGTAGACCATTAGTTTGGAAATTTATAATAGCAAATGTCGATCGCTGTATTCTCGGTGCGGATTTTCTTTCATATTCAGGTTGGGAATAAAAGCCTATAAAAAGCGAATCGATCCAATCACGTTAATTGGCGTTAATATGGTAAAGCGACAGTCAGGGCCTGCATTTCGGTCGACCATGCAGTGCGCGGGGTAATTGGGCCGTAGTAATAATAACAGGTGCAAATTACGCAGCTAGTGGATCCCTCATGAAACGAAAAACCCACTATTATGGTCGACACCTCCATGGCAGCAATAGGCACGGTGTTACTGCTTAATATTCTACAGATGGTTAGAAGCCGTTATACGTTTTTTTCCAAGAAATCTTAATGACGCCGAAATTAGATACAGTACGCGCGATCGAGAGCTTTTGGTGGCTGCATAAGCCGCATAGGCGGTGAAACATTTTAAATATTTTGTGGAATGGAGAGAATTTATTCTCTACTCCGATCGCAAACCTCTAACGTTTGCTTTACATCAAAATCCCGAAAAGGCTTCGCACTGACAACACAGGATATTTGGATTTAATCGGACATTATATTTCCGACACCCGTCACATTCCGGTATCGAGAATATTGTGGCAGACGATTTTTCGCGCATCTACGTACTAATTGTCAACAGCGGTGTTGACTACGTCGAGATTGCTAGGGAACAGACGAACAATGCCAAATCCGTCCAATTTATTCGTTCACAAGGCACTCTAAAATTCGAAAAACTCCCAAGAGCACGTCCTTTCATCCTTAAAAATTGATGACGACAAATTTTATAATCAGTGGATAACGTGTCGCATCCTGGAGTGCTAAGCACAATAACAGAAGTAGCAATTAAGTTCGTTTGGTCGTCGATGAACAAGGAGGTAAGAAGTAAGGCCGAATGTTAGATTAGGAAATTCAAAATACCATTGGTTATAGTCACGGATAGAGGTGGGCAGTTCGAGCCTGTTTTTTATGTGAAGGTATCAAAAGAACTGGAAATGGAGCACAAGCGAGCGACACCGTACAATCCAGCCTCTAACGGTATGATTGAACGTTGATAAAGCGCAATTATATGTACCGCTGAAGTTCAATTGATAAAGCCTCATCCTTTGATACTACTCCGCCTTAGGACAGCATTTTGGAAGAATTGTAAAGTCGGTCTATTCCGAAAAAATACGACTCCCGTGCGATTTTATTCAGCCAAAACACGATTCATCCCAATCCGAAATAATGACAGCTCCGAAAAAAAATTTAAAACCTTACAACCGGCGACAGCATCGAATCACGAAAAGTGATAGATTTTCGTATTTAGGGATTTGGCAATTTTTGACAACGTGTAGTACGACCAACTGATGCGATCCAAAAGCAATGAAAAGTATTTTACGTTACTTGTAAAAGGCGTAGAATACACCGAACCATCGTATAGTTTGCCGTCGAAAGTGCCACCTTTCTCGATATGCATGCCAACCGAATCAATTATTAAAGAACCGGCAAGTAATATTGTTCGTTTCCAATAATGCTATCGTTCTCGATGTTCACTAGGGGTGGGGTGGTGTGGTGACAACATCAATAAATCATGATACCACGTTCATGATACCACTGAACATTTTTCTACGCGTTTTCTATAGTAACACGAAACAATGGAGACATCAGTGAAAATGGATTACCAAAATCAGTCCCTCACCACGGGATTAGCTAAACCGTCCTTCCAAATCAGTATCCGGTAACTTGTTGATGAACATGTTCAAAATCACCCGGTTAATCTGGCAATGAAGTTATCCAAAATGATCAGCAACTGAGCCGTATAACACGATTTAATCGTACCACGATTTCTTTCTTTTAAGGGAGGCTTGTGGTGTTGTTATAAATCCTTCTGTAGTGAATTCCCTTACTACTTCTATGTGTAAGGCATCGGTGACCTTTAATCAATGGCATTGGCATGTTGTGGAGCATCAGCAAACTTATGGAACTGCAATTTTTGTGCTGGTGATGTGTTAACCCATATTTCCCTAATTCGACCTTATACCTTCCCCATTTTACTTTCAGAAAGACTAAACATCCCACTCCATATTTGCACTTTAGGTTTCGTGTCAACAGTCATTGTTATGTCGCTAATCTTCATGCGAATAATCAGGCCTTTTGCTTGAAGGTGTCCTAAGACCTGTGTTAATATTTCAGCTGAATTTGACTACCAATTGTGCATTGGAAATTTCCCACTTTCTACAAGTTTTGCTGTCTGTTGTTGGATAATTATAAAATCTTAAAAAAGTCACCCCCGCAGTCAAGAGATCGTTTAGTTGTTCTTAACACTCACCACCCGCTAGTTGAATTATGGTACTTACTGTACGAGAAACGTTGCTGCCGTCGTCCCATGTAGATGACGAATTTTAATTGGTATTGTATGTGACAACTTTTTAAAGACAATATCTTTTGCTGGTTCTGATGCTCTCCTCTCATCCAAATTTGGCCATCTTATGTAACCCATCATTTTCCTTCTGTTAGTCAAGATATTGTTCGTGAAGCAGTTTTTAACTATCGTTTTCTATTTAGTGCGAGTTCTTTCATTGCATCATTCTTTATAAATAAATCTAGTTGTTGTCCAGCTGCTGTGGTGGTGATCATGGACTTGGTTGTTGAATGTCTATGTCTTCATGGCACCTAACTCTCCTAGAGTATCAGATATACTAAGGTCAGGATTACACTAGCCCATCTGCGGATCTGCAATATCCGCATTAATAAGAATTTTTATTCTACAGCTTAGCTTAGTATAGACAATTAACCTGTCTACCCGACATGAGCTATTACGCTGTCCAAAACTATCAAATAAGCCTTAGATGATTGATACCAAATAAAATTATCAAATTTGATTGTAAAAGTATCATCTGGTATCACGATACCATCGCGAGTGTAGTAAATTGGTATTTATACCATTCATCCAAAAAACTGCTATACAATGTATAGCAGCAAAGAACCAAACCATATAAAGTAGCAAATACATTTATTACGTCTATATATAACTATCTCTTTTCCACACATTCTCTTATCCATTTAGAAACATAAAAACAATAACATTTTCCTCTTCTACCATCACAATTTGTCGAACTTTCGTGGCGATAAGACGTACGGTCGATTTTGTCTTTAAAATATATAACAAAAAAATCAAAAAGTGTCAAAAAATTATTAAAAAAATTTAATTATTTCCATACCTAATTAGAGTAAATTTTCCGAGTGCAAAATTTCAGTGATTCAGAGTGAAAATCGAGTTTTATTTTGTGTTTGTGTGTGGGTGCATCAAACAAGTGATATTAATTTTTTCAATAAATAGTGAAAAAGTGCCCAAAACGAGAAAAAAATTATTTTTGAAGGTTAAATTAAATAGAATTTGGATACAAAACAAGAAACCTAAGTAATAATTCGTGTAAGTACATCATACATTACTGTAAATTAAATACATAGCTAACTGTTTTACCCAGTGTATCGATTTATGCTAATTAGACAGCCCCCTCGACCATTGTTCAAATCAAAACAAAAATAAATCGTTGATGTTTCGTTATGTAGTGGCGTCCACAACAGCTGTTATGGTTGCCATTGCGTAAATAGTACTTGGTTGTTAAATTAAATTGGGTATCGATCTCGTGCGACTTTGTCTGATTGTTGTGTAATGTATTCTATATCACTCTACGATTCTATTATCAGCCTGATTTTGTTTTTAGGGCATGATGATTGATAAGATAACGAGTTGTTTGTTTGTTTTTTTAATTATTGTTCCGCGTTTTAAGGGAGTGACACAAAATTCTTATTAAAGTTTGATGATTTGTTGTTGAGTTATCAGGTAATTCGTAATTCAATTGCGTTTAATGCTTATGACTGCATCTTCCTTCAATTGTTAGTTTGACATCCTCATTAATCATTATAGTGGAATTTTATGAAGTGCACGTTCTTGGTACAGATTTCACGTCAATATTACAAAGTTAGGAAACAACAATTAAGTTTTTTTTGAATTAACGTGATAGGGAATTTTGTTAAGTCTGGGATTAGTACCGGTAATTCCAATGTGGCTTGTCAAATAGACAGCAATGATTAAGATGAAGAAGTTAATTTTTTGGAATTCCAATTATTTACAGGTTCTGTAAAATGATCCAACAACGATATTCCGGCGTATCATGCATGCAGCAAAATAAAGATTTAAGATATTTGTTTTAATGTTTGCTAAGGTGAAAACATATCTAACTTTTTCGAATTTTAATTTGACGAAAATAAGCAAAATTTTCCGGAAAATTATCCCATGTCTCGAAATTTTTTTTTTTTTGATGATTTGATTTAAGGCGATGAAGAAATTTGGTAAAATTAATTAGTAAAAGACAATTTCACCAATTCTCGGCACTTTTAATTTAGTCCTCTTATTTTATTTTCATGGACCAAGTATTATGAGCAATTATTTTGAATTCACTAGAAGTTTTTGTTGACGGTGATCATGAATAGAAACGAACATTACATAAAGAATCGCTATATGAAAAGGTTGAGTTACAAATATCCGAACCTGTTCTGCCATATTGAATATGTACATAACTAATGCAACCAAATACTACGCTTGTTGTAAGATCCTGTTTAAAACTTGCTTTCAAGAAGCAGCCAAAATAGTTTATTTTGTCTACGCTAACTCTGTGGCAGTATATGACATTGTGTTCAGACATTAAATATAATATATAGTATTAAACCGGCACTAAAGAAACGTATGGTTCAATTCACATTTGAAGTGCTAATGTTTTTCGTATTTATGATTAAAACAATCGCCATTCATTTTTATTTGCGGCATATAAAATGCTCTCGAGAAAATGAAATAGTCTTTCCGGCTTACTTACTTATTTTCTGCTGGCCGTTCCCAAGATGTTTCGGTTCACAACAAAGGGGACGCAAATTTCGATTTTTTCGATGTTTCCTTTGGGTTTTTGCGAATTTTCTTCGAGTTTCCATAAAATATTATCTACCACTGTTAAGTGGAGGAGAATTCTAATTTAACTTAAAGCAATGATAATTCTATATAGAATAAAAACATTTAATAAATTAAGCAAAAAATCCTTAGAACTTCAGCCAGGAATATTTTTAAAATCTCAAATACACCGAACCAAATATAAAAATATCCTATATCCAAAAATGGGTTTTGTTAACCATATTTCAGAACTGTATCCAAACGTCATATTATTAGAATCCCATAATTTCCATTTCCATTGAACAGTGAAATGTTATAACTTTAATAAATATAATAAATATTACATCAAATCTATAGTTATAACTATAGATTTTAACTATTTATACTTATCCGGACTCATACTGTGTAAGCCTATATCGTTTTAAAACGTTCACTATGAACAAATATAATTTATTGACTAGTATCATGTGTTGTCCAGTTTTGTTACATCCTTGTTTGAAATTTGCCGCAGTGAACGGCTTCGGTAAACTAGACAACTTTACCTATTAACTAGGTGGTCCATTTTTTAGCAGATCAGTTTTAAGAACTCATTATTGATTAAGAAATTTGTCAGTCGGCTAGTCGACTGAACCATTTTAATTTACTTATTAAGCGCCCTTCAGGGAAACCGTTCGACATTAAAAATTTCATCATGAGCGACTATGTCTCGAAAATCTTAAGGCGGTATTCGAAAGTGTGTTGATCTGTGTGGGCTTTCTGATTTCTCTTTAGCTGGAGCCCCTTACATTAGGGTGAGATATAATTTTCCATATTTTACTAACCCTATCCCTTCCGGTTATTACGCCAACATACCCGCTAACCATATAAAATATTTAATTATTTCATTACACCAAATTTATCGGAACTACTGTCGCCTAAATGCAAAAAACTTCTTCCATGTGAAAACGTAGGTCAACTTCTTCTTATATAAGAGTTATCGTTCAATCTAAAACAATCATTAGGTATACGAGGTAGTAAAAAATTTGCCTTCCAGCCACACAAAAGGTTTAACAACTTTTAACTAATTATGCATCGTCAAGAAAATTAACCCATCATAAGCATAAAAATAAAGGTGTGTAATATTGATCGGGCGACCCTGATGATAAAAAAATATGATAAGTGGCTAGAAGGCAGAATCAACTAAACATTTGACATTGGTGCAATACGATAAACGCAAAGAATTTTATGATTTCCGGAAACTTTTATTTTTGGTGTGTATCTGACATTCACGATTATTAAAAAACACTCACAAAAAATATATAGTGAATGTCGTTAACCAAACGGGATTATATGGTAATGTGCTCGATTTTTTTTTACCTTTTATCTGTGTGCTCGTGCGTTGAGAAGTCCTACTTTCAATTAAAATCTTAAATACAAGAAACGAGTTTGTTGTATATCAATAAAAAAATCTTTGTTTCATGTAAATCATGCCACACTCAATTTTCACTCTTTACGTCTCTACCTCAATCCATGTGCCTATTGTATGTCATGTACATACGAGTACATATGTATGTTACAAAGACGCAGTATACCAACAAGAAATATAAAATGGGGAAAATTGGAAATGGTTTTCTGTGTAAATACTCGTACAACATAATATACACATACATTACACTCGAATGTATATAGGAATACAAATTAAATGTGGCCGTAAAACTAAACTTCATCATCTTAATAACGTTTATTCGATTGAATATATCGAGGGGGTAAAGCAATCGATTTTTATTGTTCGATTATTAATTTAAATCACTCGAATATTCTGACGTAGCTCCTTTTTTTGTATAACAATATAAATAACCGTGCATTTCTTGCATTATTACACCTCGAGATTGATTTTCCTTCTCGGACATTTCAGTGATTAATTAGTTTAAGATGATTAGTCTTACTAATTAATCGGTGGATAATTAATCGAGTGTATGACATTCCAAGCCAAGTTCATCCAAAATTCCGAAAGCAAATATTACTTCCCAAAATCCTTTAAACTGTCATTTTACGTTACATAAAAACTAGAATTCGATAGTTTTTAAAACTTGACATCGAATTTAATTTTCAATGTTTACGCTGCTTTAATTTTCTAGATTTTAGTTTTTGTTGTTGCAATACATTATTGAAAGGTGTCGTTGCCTCTTCACAATATCACCGTCTTGAATTTTTTGGATGATGAACTTTGATCTTTGTGTACAGTAAATCGAAAATTTAATATTGCGTAGAGCTTAGTTAGTGATTGGCTATCAATATCCCGCTTACATTTTTATAGTTCGTTAATTATTTATAGTTGTTGGACACTGAATGGGTTGAGTAGTAGAGATGGCCTAGATCAATCTTGGTCTCTGAAGGTCAATCTTATAAGTTTTGTGGATTGAAATATTTTCAAAGTCAATTTGGGTGTTAAGATTATATTAACATCGCAGTAGCAGTTGGGTCTGACAGGATGAACGAGAAAGTTTTAAAATTTCAAGTTTTATTAAAAATAATATATTTTAATAATCTAATGTCGGATGCTTAGTTAACTAGATGCTCTGTATTCTATATTATGTTTATTCGCTGATTTGTTAATTTGTAATTTTCTATTGGGGACATCAGCGGAGATTAAAACTTTCCGCGTTTTAAACTTTCCCGACACAATCGGCTTTGCTGAAGTGATTTTAGTTGTTTTCCAGTCAACCAACCGCTAGTACTTATTATAGTACATGTGAGTAGAGAGACTCATAAAGTGTATTGCATAAGCTAAAAATCAGGCCTCTGCCCTGATTTTCTTTAATACTGATTATTTCAATTATCTGGTGGGGTTTAAATAATCAGATTGATAACTATACGGTTGTTACGTAAATTCTGCCTTATTTTCATTTAAAAAGTCTAAACAATTTATATGGCAAACGTTCTAAGTTCCCGTAAGTTGTTTGGCACCATGCATTAGATGAGTTGAATGGTGAGAAGATTTTCTCATATTGTGTTGGGCTGTATCTATAACAATTACCTGAATATTAGAGTTTTTGAACACGCAGCTGGTCTCAATTTCTAGTATACCGGAACCTAAAATGGTGTAAGATTGGATCTTGTGTGAAGTTTGATCCAGTGATAGGATATATTAAAATAAAATATAGTATTTTATTTTAATATATCCTAGCGTTGCATAAGGTATCTATTCCATTCTTGCGTTGTAGGATCGCTACCTCGCATTGCGGTTGGTTGATTGGGTATTGATATTTGGTAATATTTGCGTAATAAGTGTACAGGCTGGAATACTTGACATCGATTTACAACTTCTCTAGTTAAGAATGCAAAATGTTCAGGCCGATTGGCCATTGCTATATAATCAGTGGAACTAATGATGTGTGACTGTGTGCTTCCATGATTGACATCAGGAATTGGAGCTACATATATTAGTGTATAGTCCCACACAAACGAAAACTGTAACATAATTTCAATTATTACATTTTTCCGAGTTACTCGGCTGCGTATATTCATGCTTTGATGTGCGTGATGGAGGTTGTGAATGGTTACAGACACGTATTGTGAAATCAATTATAACTCTTCTTCTAGCCGACTTGGTGTGAGTATGGATGGATTTAGGATTTATTGATGGGCATGATATAGCACGTCAAGTAAGTCTTGCGTATCTTGGAGGCTCTTTAGTACTAGAGTCATTTCAAAAATGCTTATTACCGCTGATAGTCCTCTGTCTTTGTACATTCTATATTCTTGTAATTGCAGTATTTCCTGTGTTAGTCGATGTTGATCCTTGATCAATTTGTTTATCGATGGCTTGGCAAGGTTTGTGTTATGTTTTACTAAATTGATAAAATATATTATTCTCATCATTGTTAATTTTTTCAAACTGGGACTCATATTTTTCAACCTCTCGTTGATTGAGGGCTTCGAACATGTCCTCTAAGTAAAGGCCCGCTGAGATTCTAACCTCGTTTCACTTTCACAAGTTATAATGAACAACTAATGTCCATTTTGCTGCTACTATTTCGAGCTTGCCTAATTCTTCGAAGTGTTTCCTGATGGACTGGTTAAAAGTACTTATTTGAGTGGTGGCTTGTGCAAGTCCCAGAATGGGACATAAATAATATTGCTAATGCCACTTGATTTGTTCTCCCTAAATGTTTTGTTTGTCTATGTAGTTGTTGTCTCGGAGTTAGGTTGTGGTTGCCAGTTGAACTTCTATCATCGGACTTTGTATGTAATGGCGGGAATGCTTCTTTGAGTTCGTCTTCGAATGCTAGCTTGCACAGTTTTATATGGCCATTTTATATGTTTCGTTAAGTGTAACTGGTAGCCAATCATCCCACCCATTCCAATTGTTCATACATCGTGCATCATAAGTTTGGCCGTGGTGGTTATTGGTGACATCCATCCGAGAGGGTCGAATTATTTGGATGAATCCGACAACAATGGTCGCTTAGTTGGATGACCGTGTGATAGTTGCAATCTTGAGACATCAAACTCAAATGTGTCCGCAGAGGGATGATGCAAGTTTCCTAAGGTTTTTACGCTATCATTTAATCCGATTTGTACGTTGCCTATATGATGTTACTCGCTTGGGACATATTCCAAAATTTCTACAGAATTAGACGCCCATTTGCTATGATACAAACCGTCTTTCTCTTTGATGGCCCTTAGCTCATCTACAGCTAAAAAGGCGTATCCATTAATTTTTTTTAGGGATCTACATTTCCAAACAATATTTTGTCGCGATCTACTTTTTGATTTCCAAAGGATTACAACACCTCTGCTATAGGCACCTCTGCTATAGACTGTCACTTTAAGTAAACAGATCATCGACGTACGGAGCCGATGACAGGATCCTAGCTGCTGTTGGATAAACTCTGCTATCATCTTGTATAATAAGGCTCTTACGGTCAGGAAACTGGTTGCTGTGGTTCTATAAGTAACTGTATTCAATCTGTAGGATGTCAAGGTTTTGTGAGATAATCCCTCCACAATATTCTCTCGTTAGTTCGATCCCCTTCATGAATCCGTGCCTGTCTGTACTTCTCTCGATATCGGCAGTCAAGACAAATTTGTGCCGTTGCCATCGGAGAAGAATGTCCGCAAAGTCCTGCTATTTAATGCCAGTCATCATTAAGTCACTTAATGATACCCTGCTAGCTATAGCCATTTTTCTAGATTATCCTAGAGTGTTATGGCTTGTTTTAAAAGGAGTGCTTGCTGTGTATCTTCCATCTGGATTGCGCCCCAAATTTTCTTAAAAGAATTCTTCAATTTTTATTTCCCCTAGTGAGATTTGTTTTCTCTGGAAATGTTGTCATTCACAATGAATAATTGTAATTGTTTTCGAATTACGTTAGTTGTCATCATGGCTGTTGCTGTTTAATTTTCGTTATTTTCAAGGTTTCCGATAATCAGCCCAATTTCGTATGTTGTTGATTATTATTAAAAGATAATAATCCGCTCTAAATTACCTAGTCAATTGGTTGCGAGCGATTGTAGTAATATACTTCTGTTGATATTGGTCTCGGGAAGCTGTTGTGTGAGCTTGTCAAATATCGAAGCTTCGATTACGAGTCTCCAGAAAATGTTGGTTACTTTCTTGTTAATAGCGTGTCTGCAAACGCCTGCTTTATTTCCACCTATGTTCGCAATAATTACGTAGATTTTCCTGTTTTTAACATTCAATAGGTTGGCAGCTTTTGATTATATTAAGATGGCTTAGGAGCCTGAATCTATCAAGGCCCTTAAAGTAACGAGCTGTCCAGGGCCGGTAGTTGCTTTCACCACCGCGGTGGATAGCAACACAGTTCATTGTGAAGAGTTTGAGTTGTAACCATGCTTCAAGACGCTGCATTATTACAATGCAGAAGAATATGATGATGTCCATTGCAAACACTACACTGACCTTTTTTATGTTGGGCGAGGCAACGTACGCAAAGATTGCAAACATTCACTAACCTTTCTCTACACAATGTTGACATTTTCCGGAATTGCCCGCATTGTTCTAAGCAGTGGCGTTCTCTACAAACCTTAGTCTAACATGTGGTGCTGACATGCTCTGCTATTTTTGGTAATTCTCTTGGATTAGATAACGTCGTTTTAGAAAGTCTAACTGATTCTGAATTCGCTTTTTTGATTAGAATGAACGTGACAAGTTACTTGAACGGGAGCTCATATGCAGCCAGCCTATGTTGTAGGACATTTCTTTCGTGGGTGCAACTTATATTGGTGGTAGTGATAGCGATGAATTGAAATACTTGGCAGCTAAAAGTCGTGGGTTGTTATATATATCTTGACTGCAGCAAGCTCCAAGCCATTTCATAATTCTGCCGGTTGTTGAAAGATGGCTGATTAGCTGAGCTGCACTTTTCTGTTTGTGCGACTTAAGATACGACATTTTTACTATATCGGTAATGTTATTGTTCCGATGAATGAGCTCAGTAAATAATAGGTTGGGGAAAAATAAATCCATTATGAACTAAAAAACGTATTTTGCCATTTTTTTGATTGATCGATTCAGTTGTGAGTTATAGCGTGTCAAGGATGGAGGTAAACAAAGAGAAAATCCGCTATATTTTACAATTTTGCTTCGATAAAGGTGAAAACGCAAGTGAGGCAGCTGAAATTGTTAATAGTGTCTATGGTCCCGATACTGTCACAGCCAATCACGCGCAATTTTGGTTTGATTGATTCCGTTTCGGTAATTTCGATATCAAAGATGCACCACGCACTGAAAGGGCTATCGTCGAAAATGTCAATAAAATCCTGGAAATTATCGAAGTAGACCAGCATGTGAGCTGTCGTAGCATCGCATAGAAGCTGAAGAGCGACCGCAAAATAGCTTTAACCCATTTGCATAAGGTTTCAAAAAGAACCTCGATGTTTGGGTGCCGCATGAGTTGACACACAAAATCTTGATGGACTGTGTTTCCAGCTGCGAATCTTTGGGTCACATACGACAATGTCAATCGGAAACGATCATGGTCGAAGCCCGGCGAAGCGGCCCAAACGGTGGCCAAACTAGGATTGACCGCCAGGAAGGTTTTGCTGTGCGTTTGATAAGATTGAAAAAAATCATCTACTATGAGCTGCTGCCCAATGGTCAAACGCTTAATTCGGACCTCTACTCTCTAGTCGGCCATGAACCGACTGAAGGCAGCAATCGACCATTGATATCAAATAGCATTGATGAATTTGTACCTGAAAAGTGTTAGATCGTTACCAAATTATCCATCTCATTTCACTAACGAGTTGATTAAATTACGCAACTATAAAAATAGATGTCGTGTGAAATTTAAGAATAATCCTTCCTTATATAAAAAAAAACTGAAAAATTGGAATCGCATAAACGAGTACGGGTTATTGAAACTAAAATATATTTTGATCCTAAATGTTTTTGGAAATTTGTTAATTCCAAATATACAACATCCTAGCTGCCTACTTTTGTGTGTTTTGATCAATAAAGTACTTCAGCTTTAAATGAAATTGTAGATTATTTTAGGAACTTTTTTCAAAGTGTATACAAATTTGTTGACTGTTTTAACTTTAAATCTAACTTAAATTTTAAATGTCCCGTTCAATTTGATGTTCCATATGTATCCTAGTCTGAAATTATTAATGTATTGACCTCTTTCAAAATGGTTGTGGTCCGGGCGGAATTTCTTCGTATATTTTGAAATTGTTAAAATATTCACTTTGCTATCCCTTGAAATTATTATTTTAAAAATCTTCTCAAAATTAAATTAAATTAATTTAATTAATTCTCGAAATTAAAAATCTCAGTTTTTCCACAGAGATGGAAGATATCTTCAATTACTCCAATCTATAAGGCAGGTGATCGTTCAAATATAACCAATTACAAAGGTACATCTATTTTATCATCAATCCCTAAGCTCTTTGAGGCCATATTGACAAGATACGAATAGCATTTCAATATCTCATCACGGGTTTTCAAAGGTAGATCTACAACAACCAATCTTATTGAATTTCAACGTGAAATTGTTGATATATTTGAATCGCGGAGTCAACTTGATGTCGGCATTGTAGATCTCACAAAAGCGTTTGACTTTGTTCAACACCAAATTATCATAATACTGTGGGCAAAAAATAGTAAGACTTTGTTCATAATTTTAAAATTCTTTATTTATTTCTCCAAATCTATTTCGTCCCCCTCAAAGTAATTCCCCCCGGCCTCAATACACTTGTGCCAACGTTTTTTCCAATCCTCGAAACAGTTGTTAAAGTCAATTTCCGGAATAGCCTCCAATGCGCGTAGCGATTCACGTTTAATGTCTTCAATTGACTCTAAACGGTTTCCCCGGAGTGGTCGTTTGAGTTTGCTGAACAGCCAGAAGTCACACGGAGCTAAATTAGGCGAATACGGTGGTTGCGGAACGATATGGGTGGAATTTTTGGCGAAAATATCACGTAAAACCAATGCAGTATGAGAAGGTGCATTATCTATCGTGGTGCAAAAGCTAAGAGTTGTCGACCCATAATTTCGGCCTCTTTTTATGAATAGCTTCGCGCAAACGACGCATAACACTCAAATAGTATTCCTTATTGACAGTTTGGCCGGTCGGAAGGAATTCGGAGTGCACCACAGCTTGATAATCGAAGAAAACTGTCAACATCAGCTTGATTTTTGACTTGCTTTGACGTGGTTTTTTTGGCTTCGACTCACCTTTGGCACGATATTCGGCCGATTGATCGTCTGTTTCCGGGTTGTAAGCATAGATTCAAGACTCATCGCCAGTTATAATATGTTTCATGACATCCTGGTAGTCGGAAAGCATTGTTTCACAGACGTCAACGCGACGCTGTTTTTCCAAAAAAATTGAGTGATTTTGGAACCAATCGTTTTCACTGATCCTTCCGATATTTCAACGATGCCAGTAAGGTCTCTGACTGTTAATCGTCGATTCTCGAGCACCAATTCCTTGATTTTATTTAACGTGTTGATCATCAGTTGATGTTGATGGCCGTCCTAGACGTGGTTCGTCGTCAACACGTTCTCGACCATCTTTGAACAATTTGTACCAATCAAAAACACTTGCTCGCGACATACAATTATCACCGAAGGCCTTTTGCAACATTCTGAACGTTTCGGCACGACAAAATTGATTCCGCACACAAAATTTAATGGAACTCATTTGTCGACGAATGCACTGTTTGTACTTCAGAAAGAAAAGCGTATACTAAACACTAATGATTATTTTGATGTGACATTGGGCACAGATGTCACTGACAAAATATTTCGACGAATGGTTTTCCGCGCGAAATTTAAATTAAAAAGTTTTACTACTTTTTGCCCACAGTAGTATATAAACTCAAGTGGTTTGGACTTTCTGAAAAATTCGTTAATTGGTTGGGGTCATATCTATCTGATGGTGTTCAGTATGTTAAGTTAAATTGTGTCAAATCAGATAAAATAAACGTTCTTTCGGGTGTTCCGCAGGGCTTACACCTTGGTTCACTATTATTTACAATATTTGTAAATGACTTGTTGAATATATCGCGTTACTCTAAGGGAATTATGTATGCAGATGATCTCAAACTTCTCTGTCGCATTGTTGACTCCTCAGATGTCACTAAATTGCAATCTGACCTGGATTCTGTACTTTTGTAGTGTAGCAGGAATCATTTACAGTTAAATAGTGTGCTGTTATGTCTTTTTCAAGGAAAATTCTCTGATTGATTATAATGTTAATAATGAAACAATAGCTCGGTTACCCATATCACAGACTTGGGAGTAACGTTTGACCCCACACTAAGTTTTATTCCGCATACTAATAAAATAATAGCAAAATCATCATCTATGTTGGGTTTTATGCGGCGTCTCTAGAGATTTTAAAGAAAAGAAGACTTTAAATCTTGTATTAATTAATCGTTCTGTCAATATAATGTACATATTGGACAGACGACTAACTTATTTGGATAATCTTCTTATTATGCCTAGTACTATACGAGATGTTTTGTTTTAAATTTTGAGCCCTTGTCAATCAGACATTGTTTCGCTGCGGCTTTATTTGTGGCTGATGTTTTGGAAGCAAGGATTGATTAACAAGGTCTTCATTGATACTGAGTTTTCATCGTTCCAGTTACTCGATATTTTTGATTTTGGAATGACTAAAGCTTGTTTTAAAAATAAACTGAAACATAACTTTAAAATTTCTATGTTTGAAGTGACTTAATACTCGTCGTGTTTTAATGAGATTTCGCATTATTTTACGCAATCGACTTGTGATTGAATTTGTTTTTTAAGTTTTTGGAATTATATTGTAATAATCATTAGAGATTTTTATTCTGTGGATTATAATTATTGTAAATAAATAAATAAAAGAAGCGGCCAGAATTAGCCAATAGGAGAGGCGTCGTGTTCCTCCAAGACAACGCGAGGCCTCACACGTCGATTATGACCACCCAGAGGCTCCAGGGGCTTAATTGGGAGGTTATTATGCATCCGCCTTATAATCATGACCTTGCACCAAGCGATTATTATTTTTTTTGTCCATAGTTTTTGCTAACAAAATGCTGATTTTGCTAATATTTGAGCCAAAACGAATGATTGTAGCCACGTTAACTAATGGCCCGAAATAAACGTAAAAACGAAGGATTTATTTTTCCCCAACATTATATATCGTGTCGAATCAGCTCCAATTCTCGTAATTCTCACAGAAATTTGGTATGTTCAAAGTCGGTAGCGATAAGTTTTGACACGGTTATCTGATATTTTAATAGACATTTTTTAAATTATATATCAATAAACAGCGTTTTACTTGGCCAGATATTAATCCATTTTTTAACTTGATTTGTTCAAGCGTCATAAACTTGTAGGAACTAGTTGTAATATTTCTTGAAATTAATATTTGATTATATTAAACAAATTATATTCAAACATCGTCACAATAATTTGAACCACGTCAAGGCATATGGCGACACGCGTCGCTATGATTATGCAAAAATTTACATATTCAAATTTGCATTTGCAAACTAGTTACCAAATGCCTGAAGTTCAAGGCCTTATAGAAAAAGATTAAACGATTATCATATAAATAAATTTCCCATCAAAATCTTACAAATTTTTACAATTCAATGAGCGATAATTGGTTTTTATGGTAACATTATTCGATGGCAAGTTGGCGCCAATTAATATAAAAATCAACACCAAACCCATTCCTTTCTAGTTAAATGTCATCTAGAATAAAATCTCAATTTATATATGAATAAGTAATAGCCTCTTATCTTAATGTAGACCGCATATCTACTTTACCTTAATAATGTGATATTAAGCTCTGACGTCAAATCTATGTTCCTCATATACGCACTAAAACTTATTAACTTTTTTTAATTAATTGATCTCTTGGTCTCATACTCTGGTTTTGAAAATGATAGGTGACGTCAATTATTTCTTGTGACACACGCACACACCACACGCATACATACATAGTACCTGAGAAATGAACAGTTGCTGGTATATTAAAAGTTTATTACAATTTTCTGTCATCTACATTTAATATAAGATGTGTATCGGAATAATATATGCATAGTAAGAAAACGAAGAAATCGTATCAATTTTTTATTTTGATACCACAACCGACGTCATATTTCTGATCATGTTATTTGCGTATATCTTACTAGTTTTTATTACGATAAGAAAATATTTAAATATGAAATTGTTGCGGATGATTTATATATGAGACGCGGTAGTTTCATTCGTCATGATGATATTTATTTTTAATAAATCATGTGACTTTGTGGGTTGATTATAGAAATCGCTGCTCGTTGTGTATGAACATTTCGTGCAACCATATTGCAATTTTTTTTTTGTTATTATACACAGAGTCAACGATGATAGTCTTATAGATAATTCATAAACAATGACTTTGGTTTATATACTTAATTGTTGATAACATTATCACTATAAGCGTTACCATTTATGAAAACATTCTTATCGTTGTTGTTTCTTTGGATTTCAAGTTTGTTTTTTACAATTCACAATGAGCACACAGTTGATTAAACGTTTGTACGGAAAGTTTTTGGGTGCTTTGTAATAAATTCAATCTGTGATAATGCCAATAACTTTTAAGATTACAACTATATATGGCTAAATTTATTTTGCTACACAAAAGCTGCAAAGCAGTATGCAATTTTTTGTGTGCTTCTTCATGGTCAGGAATGATATAATGGAGAATTATATACTATACCGGATCTTAATTTTAGCTGACCCGGCAATTAGCAAAACACAAATAGATAAGACGTATAAAGAACCAAGAAATACTGTATTTTAAGATGTCTGAAATAATTATTATGAGATTTAATTATTCTGTTAATTCCAACAATACGTTTAGTTTGATATCGGAATTTCGGTGGTATTGATAATAAACAGAGCTCTTCGTTGATTTTTTGTTCTTTATTAATTACAACTGAGACTGTGCTCATCTAGCAATGTATCTTTCAAATTTACTGATTTGTTGGGGTGAAACCCAATGGTTAGTCCCAAAATTAATTAAACCTGTAAGTCCAGGTACCACGGAGCATTTACGATGCTACATAGAACCTTATTTTGAAACGTCTGTATCATTTTGGCGTTTGTTTGTTTAGTACATCCCCAGAGTTGAATAACGTAGGTCCATATCGGCTTCAGTATTTGCCGATATAGCAGCAGCTTGTTGTATATTGTAAGCTCAGAGCCTCTACCGATGATCCAATACATTTTTCTGAACTTAATATTAAGTTCTTCTTTTTTCTTTTTGACGTGCTCCCTCCACTTGAGCTTGGCATCGAGAGTCATGCCCATATATTAAGCTTTGTTTGCATATAGCGCCGGTCGTGAGTTAATTACTATCGGTAGATGGGAGGCCTTTTGTTATGTAAAGTTAATATGCGTGGATTTCGTCTCATTAAGCTTGATTCTTCAGCACTTAGTCCAGTTACAAACCGCATTGGTAATCTTCTGGAGTTTGCTCGTTGCATCAGCGACATTACTTCCAATGGCCATGATTGCTGTGTCATCTGCAAAGGTGGCTATGGTTCCTTCATCTGTTGTTGGAATATCTCTTGTATATAATAAATACAGGATTGTTCCTAAAACACTCCCCTGTGGGACACCGGCAGAGATTTTCTTTAGTTCGGAGTATTCATCCTCATATTTCACACGAAAATGTCTATTGGATAAATATGATCTTAGTATGGCATAGAATTGCCTCGGCAGATCTCTATGCAGCTTGAATTCCAGTCCACTGTGCCAAAATTTATCGAATGCTTGGGCTACGTCCAGAAATATGCTGGAGCATACTTTTTTGCGTTCTAACGTTCTTTCAATAACGTTGGTGATTCTATGCACCTGTTCAATTGTGGAGTGCTTTTCCCCGATTCCAAATTGATGTGGAAGAATTAGTTGCCGGTCCTCAATTATTGGTTTGTCTTTTTAGTAATAATTTTTCAAAGAGTTTTGACATAATTGGCAGCAACGAAATTGGCCTGTATGATTTTTTATCGTTAGGTGGTTTATCAGGTGGTTTATCTTCTGCTACTTTCCATTGCCACGGAACATATTTTAACCGAAAGCTTGCATTGATTATGTGTAATAGCTTACGAAATCCTTTATCTGGTAGAGCCTTGATTAGTTGGCAAGTAATCAAGTCATATCCTGGGGCTTTTTTAACATTCATGTTGCTTTTTACTTCTTCTTTTAATTCTTTGAGAGTTACTGGGCGTATATCAAAATCATCTAGCTTTTGGATTGACATTAATTATATTCTCATTGACCGTTTGCCTCGGTAGTGGTTGGAAGGTATCCTCGAGATACTCCGCAAACAGATCAGGCTTATCTTTAGGACCTCTTGCCCAGGTTCCATCCTCCTTTTTAAGTGGAGGCACTTGCATTTTGGGTCTTTTGAGTCCCTTCGTCGCTTTCCACAGAGAATAATCAGATTTCATCGGTTAGGCTAACTAGATATCTGTTGATTGATGCATTTTTAACTTCTTTAAGAAGAGATTTGAGACTGTTACCTAAATTGTTAAGAATTGTTTTGTTCTCCGGTGTTCTAGTTATTTGCCAGGTTTTACGTGCCCGTCGTTTTTGTCTTACCAACTCTCTATCTTCCATTGGGTAGGATATGTTAAGCTTCTTCTTATTTTGTATAATGGGGGTACTTGCCAAAGCAACATAGTGAATTGCTTCATTGAGTTGTTCTAATTCATTTTCCAACTTTTGGGGATTTCTTATCGGTACCTGGAGATTGATCTTTTCCTCCAATACTTCACGAAAGAGATCCCAGTTTGTTTTTGAATTTGTTAATCTGGGTGCAATCTCCCTTTGAATTACCATTTCACTGACTGTCATGATAACCGGGGAATCATCTGATACTAGAGAATTACTGTCTTCAATGTGAATGTAGTTCTGGGATAACCTCTTGCTACATAAAAGTATTAGGTCAGGTATCTTCGTTCCGTCACTGGGCCAGTATGTTGGGGAACCACCAGAGTAAAATTCACATTTTGATGTCTGCCCTGCTTGAAGCAATTCTTTACCTTTTGACGTCGTAAGACTAGATCCCTAATAGGTGTTTTTCGCATTAAAGTCGCCTCCAATAATAAAATCACGTTCAAGCGATTTAAATAGTTTAAGGTAGTCCTCCCTTTTCAAGTTATGCCGGGGAGGACAATATATTGCAGAGACAGTAAGCTTTTCTCCTCAGTAGGCCGGAAAAATAATGTTTGAACAGAAATTACATATAAATTCTTTCCCAAATTCCCTATTCCCGGGGAATTACCAGAATAGTGCCACTGGGGAATTACTAGTATAGGGTCACTTAGAAGGTTAATATCATTACGGCTCAGAGCCTTAACGGCAAATTTTACCGGCCGCAATGTATTAAGTGTAGTTTTTATCGCATTATCTCTCTTTGATACACGCCCCCAAAACCCCTATAAACTTTGAAATAAAATGAAGACTTTTTTTATTGGTAAAATAAATTGTCGCGATGAATGATACTCGAAGCCGCCAAATGGAAGGAAATTGTCGATTGGTTCTGGTTAGTACAGGGTTTTCCAATAATACCTTTTTTCAATATAGAGATAAAGCAGCTATTTTAAAATTCTGTTATTCCATTTTTTTTGCAAATTAACAGTAGAAGGTTTGCAATTTTATTGACAACATAGGGCTTTATTTTGTGCAGTGAATAGGAGCCTTTTTTCATCGGTCATCGTTTTGCTGCTGACTGTGGGCATGGAGAAGTCGTGATACACTTGTCAACGACTGTTTTTCACCTGTTGTGTAGGACTGAATCATGAATTTTGTTTGTTTGGAAGTTTGGTTTGTCGTTGGGTGGTGTGTGTGGCTTATGTCGGTGTTTATGTAGAACACAGTCTTCAAGAGAAGAGTATGAAATATGTAAGCACCGACAAAGCCCGCACGTACTCGGCAACGGATTGAATTTTGGGGCGGGCAGAATTTGTAATTTGGCTTTCCACGGCGGGTAAGGAACGGTTGTTGGCGCGGGTGCATTATGAGAGGCGTGATTTTTCAGTGTTCGTGGTTAGTAGTGGAGCGTTTACTGGTGGTGGTAGTTGTCGCGAAGGGAATAGTTTTTGTTTGCTGTACGAGATTTTTAGACTACTAATTTAGTTTGTGTGGTGCGGGGTAGTGTTACTAAATTACTTTAGGAACCTACTTTTAATTATTTGTTTGGAGGATTTTTATTGTTTAAACCCCCTTTAACGTAAATAATAAAAGAAGATTTAACATTGAATTAATATTTATTTATTAGTTTTATTGTTTGTGGTTGTGTTAACACATCAGAGTTCTGGGGTGGATCGTTTTTGATCAAGAGATCTCTTTGTTTACAGTTTTGTTTTGAGCACATTTCAAGGACCTTTTGCGATAGAGTGTTGTTTTAGGTATTTTGTCTGGTTGGGTTTGGGTGTTTGTTTCTGTTATTGAGGGAAAATGAGTGTTGTATTGTGAATCCGAGTGATTTGGTGATTGGTACGGTGGCTGAATGTGTGACATTTCTAAGTTGGAGTTTGGTAGTTAACGATGGACTGGGAATTATGGGGTCCTCATATGTATATACATGCTGTAAAACTTACAAACGTGTCCCTCGGATTGATTGGTGTTGGTGCAGCCGTGTTGTGCAGTGTGGGATCAGATTGCCGCTAGATGCGATTGATTGATTGTTCCAGTCATTGGTGACTGATGACGATGGATACATCGAAAGGTTTATAGAAAAGTACGAGTAATACATAAAAAGGTGGCCCTCCCCATCGTTAAGGTGGTAGGAAGGATGGATCGAACAAACAAAACTTTTTATGTCTAATTCATCTTCATGGTGATAAAAAGAGACCAAACAAGAAAGTTACTTATCCTTACTAACAAACTAACGCTTTTTCACAGATATGGTCAAAATATTAACAGGGATGAGAAAACTGGTAATTGGTAATTATAGAAGAAGAAAAAATCAAACTGGGGTACGTTGTATAACGGTAGTTTGCTCTTGTAATTCTTCTATTGTTAGAATCTGTAACATATCCTTAACTTGTAGAATTTGAGAACCTCGTAGGATCAGTATACTTAGTCAGTTCTGTCACCGAGTCTTGTCTCAGGTTGATACAATTCTGGGGTGATTAAGTGATAATCGAATGCAGTAGTAGTAGAGTGCATGTGCTCAAGTCATTCAGTTGCTGTGTCATCGAAGGAATGTATCAGCTATGGACTTGGATATACTAAATTGCATGTAGTATGTTATAGGATATCAGCTTAAATGCTGCCCTACAGTAGAATATTAATTATATAAAAGAAATAAAAAAATTTAAAACACCTATCAGTAAGGGTCTTTTGAATTATTTATTAAACCGAACCTCGTAGCCAATTACCTAATCATTTTTTTTGAAGTGAATGGTTTATATTTATTGTTAATCGCTCGGGATGTCCATAGTCAGTTCTATATGGAGCAGGTCGAAAGGTTGATAAGATGCTTTATGGCCGTGAGTTAAAATCGTCGATTCTACAGGGTAATAACTGGTGAATGAAAGTCACTTCTGCAACTATTCGACGATTTATAAGTGTATCTAAGTTAATGAAGCTTAACCGATCAAGGTTTTAATATACATATTTATAATTGTCCAGGGCTCTATTACATTTATGGACATATTCCAGCAGGGATTTTTCGAAAGTTTGTGGGAAGGATTTACGTATCGTTTATTTCAAGGAATTCTCTAGACCAGCATTTGACGAACTCAAGCGCTGAAATTCAGTTCACTTTCGCAGATGATGAATGAATAAATTTTTCATTTTCTTCGTTATAAATTCGTCATACACTCTCCCAAGGTTGAAATTTCCCGTTAAATTTTCATATCATCAGCATAAAGAAAGAAAATTTTTGGTCAGACATTCGTTGTCGTTATTTGTGAAAATAAAAAACATTGGACCCAAATGGTTGCCCTCGGATTCACCGGAAGAGGTTTAGAATGATTTAGATGCATTTGCACATCACGGGAACCTAGGTGGAAAACAAAGAGCATTGAGTTGAAGTGTTGGTTCACACTCAATCCTGACAATCCTGTCTTTACTATAACTGGTGCCAAAAATGTCAACCACTTTTTCCTTTTACAAAGCGTTTAAAGTTCCTACTCAGCCAAGACGTATAATTCTAGACTTGCTCTAGTGAAATAATACTGGATAAGATAAGGCAGCAGCGGTTTGAAATGGGAGTATAATGCGTTCTACATAATGCTTTCAATCAGCTTGTAAATACGAGACCGTTTCGCAATTTGTCTTTAGTTGGGTCCTTCCCTATTGAAACTATATTTTGGACATTAACTTTTTTTAAATAATTTTATGAGGCATAGCCAAACTACTATTGTCGATGGGTACCGGTGATGTTCGATGCATGAAAAAATTTACAAACCGTTTTGTAATAACTATAGGAACATTAGATGCATGGTTGTTGCATCTCAAAATAGGAACGTAGCCATCAGACTTTTTTTTTAGATTTTATTATTGGCAATAACTCGGGTTTTTATGAGGCAACATTATTATCGAAAAGTACATAATCTGATTTCGATTTAGTTTGAAAAATTTCCAACGTTTATTATTACGGTTGTGGAATGTGTGTGACTCTATTATACTACGGAGATAACGATAGATGACGATTTTTATGCGATGGAAGGTACGGAGTAAAAGTTAGCAGTTTGAATTTCAATGTCATTAGAGTTGCTTAAAATGATCGAAAAATCGGCAATCAATTAAAACCATGTGGCCTTTCGAAATCAACGTACACTGCCATATGCTCGAAACAAAACGTGGTTGAAGGTGGTGGTTGACAAGGATAGATGGTAGAGATGAGTTAATCAGTTAATGTAGCTAAAGTGTTATTGGTAGTTAATATTATTATTTAATTACCGTAAGTCAGAATACGTCAGATTATCGGTTTCTTTTACTGTACTCGTTAATGAGTCTCCGTTAATACAAATACATTCTAGGATTTAAGGGAACCTGCGAAGGATTTTATTACTGGATTTTTCACATCCACGAACTTCTATAGATAATTTAAATTGGGCCATGATGTTGACAGCATTTGTAAGTTATCTTTACTTTGGAACAGAAGCTACTTATTGTACGTTTTCAACCAAGAGCTATACTCAAACAAATGCTTAATATTTGCAGTAGTGGTTTATCGTGAAAATCGTTTTCTGGCTGTTCTGGAATTAAGAAAAAGAAATAGAGAAACTTATTGTCGTTATTCTGTTTTTGTTTTCAGGAAGGTTTAGGAAGTGTTTATACTATTATAAAGCACATCGAACTATTCGTTTGAAAAATTGTTGCATGACATTAAATACTAAATATTTTAAAATTAGAGAAGCTTTATAGGGAAACGTTCAACATTTGTTAGTTTTTTTTTTCAAATATCCATATGAGATAGTTGTGAAGGTTGTACGTTTTTATCGCTTTAAATTCACTTCCTTATCACCAGTTCTCGTGCATAAACATTTAATATGTCAATTAAAAAACTGTATTTTTCAAATATTATCACATTTTAAACGCCAGATTTACACCGATATGCGAATTGTTTTGCGCTGATAGTTTATAAAAATACGGACGTATACTATTCGACTAACCAATCAAACCTTGAACAATAAGAAATCCATAACCGCATCAAAAAACTATAAAAATGTGGTGGTAATCCAACCATATATGAAATATTGAAAGTTGTGACGAATGGATTTCCGTAATATTTTGAAATCTAATCACTTACTATGTATCCGAATTGCGCCATCATAAAATAGTGATTTATTCTTGTCACACCGATTACCTAATTGTTGATATTTTCAGTAACAATCAATATTTAAAGTGTGCATATCACAAACTTGAACATACGAGTACTTATATTTATATTGTTAGTAGTGACTTGCTATATTAGTTTCTAACAGTTTCTAATTTACATAACGTGTGTCAAATGTAAATAAACATGACTTTGCCCAATTTTTAGATGGATATGATAGGAAGCCTTTCAGATGGGGATGACCGCGCACGCTAAATAAACTTACTGCGAAAATACCAACATTTTACGGTTGAATGCTATTTTTATTTGCTCAATCCGAGCGTACACCGTAAAATAATCAAAAATTCATCCACAGCCTACACAATTTATAATCTTTTTATTGTTTTGAAAACTAAAGTAAATGATTGACATTCGAGTTACGCAACGTACACATTTACAATGTTTTGTTTAATTGAAAAATCGTGCGGTTAAATAATGGAACTTACAATCTAACCTGGTACTTGTTTATATATTCGTGTACGAAGGATTTTGTTTGGGTGTTTTCAAGGTTGCATTTTTGGGTATGTGTAATATGTTAAATACACACGTAAATAAATTAAATGATAATCTTTAAAGTAATTGTGAATTAAGACACCAACAGAAAACAGCCAGCCAAAAAATGAATTTGGCAACTGAATTTATTTTCGGTCGCTTTATTTTGATTTTAATTTTAGATTTCGGCGTAGGTTTTTTTCAGATTTTATGACATTCGATAAATTTTGTTGTGAGCTACATATATTGGTGTCGCTATCTAAACGTAAACACACTTAGGTTTTGTTGTTCGATGGGACTTGGCACCTTTCCCAATTAAGTTATGCTTTGCTATAATTGTGAATTTGAAGTTCATTGGTACGTATGGCTAGTATTTACATCTGTGAGACTAACAGCTGATAAATATATTTATTTGATCGCGAAACGTAACCGATTAAATACCATGGCCAAACCAATGAGAAGTGTTTACCCATAACTTTAAGATTATTTGATTAAAACGTTACGTTCATGCCTCGCCGCTAATGCAAAACTCATTTTAAAAAAGATATATTACGATGAAAACGACCTCTGACTTCAATGTGGCATTATACTAATGTGAATGCCGATTTCATTAGATACTAGGTAGTGCTCGTTTAAAGCTTTGCACTTCGGTGATGACGTTGCCCCAAATTTCTATCATTACCGGAAAGGCTAAATTATTTTCGGACCAACAATCTTCCATCTTTATGTACGCTTTAGGAACGCAAAACTCGATACATTCGATGTGCTTACGTAACCACAGTATATACAATTTTTGTAGAGCTTTCCATGCATAACTTTTTAATTATTAATCGCACAGTAAATTATCACACATAAAATGTGAGTATACCAAATATCAAAGAACTACGATTACCGGGAAGGTAAAATCATTTTCGGACCAACATATTTTTTGCTTTATTTATCAACATTACGTTCGTTATTTCGAGATAAGTAAATTTGAAACGGTTACCGCCATCTGAACGTCGACATTTCGTATTTGCTACGATTCATGTTTATATAAATAAATTAGAATGATCAGAATTTCAAAATAATTTGAATAAAAATTATGCATTACACCTCGCGTCTAATAATAAGTACATTTTTAATAATATCTCATTATGAAAAGGACCTCGCTCTTTCTCAAATAAGGCTTTCTAATTTTATCAAATATGTTTATGGATAAATCGTCTCGAAATTATTTGATGTTCAAAGAATGTGTTTATTCATTACCAATGCGAGATGCATTTTGATTGGATATTTCCTCTCTCCAAATACGATTATTTTAAATGAAACCATCGTAATCTGAAATAATACAAAGCACGGTGATAAATTAAATTTAATTCCAAATAGTTTTTTTTCTTCGTTTCCAAAATTCATGTTAGTCATCAATTCGAATAGATCTAAAGGTCAATACATAAGATTAATTCGTCATCATTTTGGTGAACAATAAAATGATCTGGAAATCAATGATTTGTAAGCTAGTGAGATACAGTGCGTTAATGAAAATAAATTTGAGATGGTACCTCCTTAGATTTTATTATTTGTTATAATCTTGAGGTAGGTACAGCGTAGGCCATTAGTAACTTTTTACGGATCAGAATTCCTTTTGTTTTGATGTATGTTTTTGTAATGTAGACCATTACGTCATTGGATTATTATTGTTCAAAATTGTATTTCTTATTTTTTGAGAAATTTAAAATTCGTGTAAGACATTTCTAATTTTTACTAGTTCCTCATAGTAATACCTATAAAAGTCTCATGGAAACATTTGATGCTCGCTTCCCGCTTTTTAGATAACATGGGAAAACCTCTGCGATACATTTTGTTGCGCAACATTTCTTTGACCAAACATTTTGTTTCTACGTAACGTGTAGTTTTGACAACTCCTTTCTGCTTTTCTTTCTTTTCATGAACAGAGAGTTTTTGAAATCCATGAATCTTGAACGTGACTTTTGAAGCGATAGCAAAGAATCTAATTGTCTCAAAATATGCTTCCCCCTCAAAAAATACCATAACAACATCTTGAATCCACTATGGTAAAATACGCTCATATTCTAATCATTGATATTTATCGTTGAGATAGACGGGAGGCAGAAGGTACATTTTACGAATACAAGAATGAAGGGAGTTTTTTAAATCAACGTGTGACATTTTTATTCCAAACAATTATCTAAATTTAGCCCTAAAGACAGTTGGCCTAAATTTAGTCCTAAATATTCCAATTCCACCTTTAATAATTTATACAACTGCACCAACATACAAAATAGCTTAATTCTTTAACAAATGGATCTCAACACGCATACAACTAGAAAATGTTTTATCAGTGAAAAATAATCAGGAACTGATCGATAAAATAATGTCAGTAAACATAGGATGCAAACTACCAGTCAAAAACATAATCTATTGGTACAGATATGTTGATACCGCGTTTTATAATGTTATACAATGGAACAAATAGACAACTTATCCAACTGCAAATACATAAAATAACAATAACAATACCAAAATACCAGTTTATTACCAAAATGAGTGCGTTTTATGGCAAAACGTGGTAAAAAATATGATATTTTTTATCATTTTTACGCGAACACTAGGATGGTGTGTTTGAAGATTTTTGTGTCGAATTTGTTTTAAATTTTTCATAGGTCAGATTTTTAACAGTTGCAAAAAATGTTCGTGACGTACGTGCAATTGTATGTTGTTCTAATCAAATGATGTTGTGTCGGAAATTTGAAATTTTTCGTAGTTGACAAAATTTACTTTTAAAGATTAGTGTCATCTGTTGTTCGAAATCATCATCAATCATATTTGATTCGTATTAGCATACACTTATACTTTTTATTGATTTAATTAAGCTCAATTACTAGAACTTACATGGGCGTTTTCCATCAATTCACAAATTGAAAATTGCAATTGCAGGCTATTCAGGGCCCCTATTTCTGAATACGAATGCGAACAAAAAATTCACGAATTCGTATAGTTGGTATTTCTGAATACGAATTCGTGCAATTTATGCAATACGTTTGCAAATTTTTCTTATCTGAAAAACCGAATTTGAATAATATTTATACGTTTAAGAACGAATTTTTGCTCGATGTGTATTTAATTAACGACTCTATAGAGAAACTTAAAATTAAATGGTCCCTTTTATGTAAAATAATATTTTATAGGAAATTTTTAGAAACCTAAAAACCGTCGTAACACTTTATTTAGTCTAATTTAAATATGAGAACAAAATAATGCAACCACAAATGTACTATTTTGTCGGGTGGTATTTAGAATATAGTACACACATCAAATGCCAGAATTTTATAAAAATCAGTAAGGAGGATTAGATTCAGAAATTAAAAGAACTCTAAAGAGCCGAAAATCGCAAAATTCGAAATGCTCGGAATTATTCCATTTCAAGTAGAAACACTACAAAAACAACACATAAAAATAAAGTCTCTTTTTTGACGTCTATTATTTTGATCAAGGTGTATAATTTTATTAAAGGTAGAACCATTAAGTATGTAAAAATTTCCTTTTTACCGACGTAACAAAACTAAATATCGAGTACGTTCGTATTTAGAAGTACCAATTTATTTTCATATCAAATAGGAATTTCGTGCCGTTTGAATAAACGGAACGTATACAGAAATAGGGGCCCAGGCAGAATCTACTTAAATAATTAAGTATAATTGTGTTGGTGCTGAAACAAAGGAAAATTAAAAAAAAAAATCAAATTTACATTGGATTGTTAGTGTAACCAACACATTCTTCGGTAGTTATTTTTATATAGGTATCTGTCAATGAGAGTTAGAACAGGACTTATAAAGGGTGATCCAATAAGAGCTTCCGGAAGTTTATTTGAAATAAAACGCATTAAAATCAATTTAATAATCAAAAATTGTGTTTGTGACGTAAGTTCGGTTTATGACATTTAATGTTTGAAAATAATTTCTTTTAAATGTTGTCCACGACTGACTCTTAGATGTTCCATTCTATGGGTCCAATTTTCAAGCACTCTTTTGAGCATTTCGGCCGATATTTCGTTAATTATGCGTGTTGTGTTCGCTTCTAATGCAGGAATAAACAAGTGATTTCTGATACCCCATAAAAAGTAATCTAACGGCGTTAGATCACAAGATCTTGGAGGCCAATTCAAGGGTCCGTTTCTGTTCCAACGCCCATAAACCAAATCTTTGACGCAAAGGAAGGTCAACCGGCTTCAATTCTTGAACAAGCTGTATTTTGTATGCCTTCAAACCAAGATCTCTCTTCAAAATACGCCACAATGTGCCATACGAGAGACCCAGAGCTTGAGAACGGCGACGAATTGTTTGATTGCAATCTTCACGTACATTTTCAGCTACAGTAGCAATATTCACAAAAGATCGACTTGTACGCACTCTATGAATATCCAATAATGAAAAAGTGGTTCGAAATTTATTGATTGTTTCGCGAATAGTGCGTTCAGTTGGACGATTATGAACGCCATAAAATGGTCGAAGAGCAAGAAAACAATTTTTCAGTGAACACTGATTTTTTAAATAAATTTCCACAATTTGTAAACGTTGTTCTGAATCCTGAACACAAATGTCATATGAACATATGATAGAAGTACCTCCTATTGGATCACCCTTTATTTTAGTAGATGTTGGCCCAGGTTAATCTTGCGTCGCTAGATGCCACCAGCTTGCGATGGTGCAAACAACCATTTATGTTTCTAGATTAAAATATTTTCCAATGTATAGTACTAAATTAGGTAAGGAGTTTTTGGTGTTATTGATGTTAATTGGGCAAATTTATTCGATTTGATAATTTTGTGTTACCATACAAAATAAACAATTGGCTGTTGTTGTGCTTTTCGGAAGGGTTAATTGTTATTTTGATGTAATTTTGGTATTTCTGGTTGACAATATTATTGGTTTTTTAAGAATTAGGATAAATTTTGTCAAAATATTTTTTTGCATTTTCCAAAATTTTATTAAAAATATAACAACAACTAGGCGTATAATACTTCTTCGATTCTAGTGTATTCAGTATTATTTGAAAACACAAGTAAATGGCTTTAGAGCCATGTATTCGGCATAGCTTTGAATTTCTGTAAAATATCTAAGTAGACGCTTATGAGGTTCTAGGATTTATTTGGTGCAGGCACAATTCCTCTACCACACATCGATGCACATTATTTATTTGTATACGGTGTCCCGGCGCTATTTTTTTTTGTTTAAATTTCCGACTAGCCAAATAGTTCAAACCACCTATTGATAGATGTATAAATGTTTTATATTTATTATTATTATTTTTATTTTAATTTTTAAATTAATTTTATTAAATTGAAAAACTAATTTTTTATTTTTAATAATTCGCCATATATATTAGCGGACGGCATACGGTATCGTGATGTCGATTTATTTTTACTCAATGTCTTGCTTGCGAGGCTGGTTGAGACAAACTGAAACTGTAACAAATTAACAAAGAAATTTATTTTTAACTCTGGAGATATACTCGACGCGACCGACGTGACTAAGTAAAAAGAAAAATTTAAAGTATGAGAATTTATACTAGAGCAATAATACTCGACGCGACTCAGAACAAAAAAGTTGATTTAACTTTAACTTGTTGTTTAGTATTAAAGTGACGTCTTAGAGAAATTTTCTGAAATAATTAACCAATTTTTGGTTTATTTTTGCTACCATTTTGACACTTTGAAAAAGTCAACTGCGTGTTTATTTTTTTAAATTAAGATTTTTATATTTTAAATTTTTATTATTCCAAAAAAAGTGAAATAAATAAAAAAAAATAAAAACTAAGTGAAAAGTTAAAGAAATGTCAAAAAAGTGAATTCATATACTGAGCTTTTCTTGCGTGTACTCGTAAGCATGTTTTTGACATTTTGAAGCTTCTGAGTAACGTCGAGTATATCTCCAGTATAAATGTTAAATAAATTTGTTGGTTTTACTTTGCTTTATATTCGTCGTGTCGCTTATTGTTTTCGTTTTGCAATGCTCGTCGTGTTGTTTCCGTGTTGCGCGAATATATGGTATACACCTGTTGATCCTTTTATTGATGAGTGATGAGTTGCGAGATGTTATATTTGCTATATACGTACGATTGTAATTGTTGGTTGCAATATTCTAACTGCTACAAATGTCTCTAATGTACATAATGTCTCCGATTTACATACGAGTAAACCAAAATGTGTCTGATATTTATTTCTAAATTGCAAACTTATTTCAGATTTATGGATCTCCAATGAGAAATATTTTGAGGATTGATAAATCTTAATTTAGTATGTAAATTTTTATTAAACATCATCTGTATGTCTATGTGCAGACTCCTGATTTTTCGCTAGCATTTTTTTTTTGTAATAATGTAGTTCGAAGTTCTCTGGATCCTATCTCACTCTCCCTCTAATCTTAGGTTGTAAGTCGCCACAGCTTCCGAAATTAAATGCTAACTAATTTTTCATAAGGACAGACATTTTTTGTCTCTTAATAAAGTATCTTTAAAATCGTTTAAAACCTCGTCTCTGAAACAGTTCTTTTTTACCTACTTACGTACATCCAAATTTAATTATTTTTTAAGAAAATCTCTATAAACAGGATTTTAAATAATTACTAAAATTGTGCGGTATTTTGGTGTCCCGAGATTTCGAGATCCAAGTTTAATATTTCCGAACCATATTTAAATTATAAAATTTCCATCGTTCTGTAAAAATTTAGTTTAATTTAATTTCGCATCGAATTTCGTTATTAGTTTGGATTTGCTACAGGATGTTCACCAACGCAAAGACATTTTAGCAACCATAAGGAAACATTGGGCATGTAATACTAAAACTTCCAAGCTTACTAATCTGTAGTATTATATGCGTTTATTTTTAAACGGAGCTTCAATGTTTACAAGATCCTTGATTTTCCGGTTTTTATTTGTTTGTCTGGTCCTGTGAACCATTTCACCCGTTTCACTTATTTAAAAACCTTCATAACACGTTAGTCATATCCATAGCCAAATATTATGTGTTCCTTGGTTATTAAACTAACTCATTGTATAATTTTTCTGTCGGAAGATAATTGCGAATGGACTGCCGTTCCAGAGGACAAATTCAATCAGTAAGACAATAAGTTTTTATATGGTTTGCGCGCTATGTTCAGAAAGTTGGCCAATTAATATTTCATAGCGTTTCATTAAAACTAAATATATAATCAATATTTTAATTTAAACACATCTCAGTTTTATTGCTTCAAATAATTTGGAAATGAAGCCGAACTTACATATATAGTTATCAGGCCTGTTTTCTAATTTGCGATATAATCATTTACTAAATATTTCTATTGGTTCCATGGTTGAATTATAAACAAGTTGGTTACTGAAATTTGAATTTTTATTCAAAAGAAATTCAGTAATTCATTAATTATTCGAAATTCGGGTCATTCAAATTTATGATTAATATTCTACTAAAAGTATCATTTCACTTAATATTGATTAATTTAAATTCGTCTCAATTTCCATTCAAAACTAGTTGATTCCACTTCGTCTCAAATCTACTCTTTTTGTTCTTAAAACTGGTTTTTCGTGGCTTTTAATTCGCAAATAATTTTTTTGAAGTACGTTATAGTTTTGTTTATTAAACCTCACGAGAATTGCAGTTTAGTCAAATTTCGGTCAAAATTTATTATCTAGACAAATTTTCACAAAATTAATTCAGTTTCCATGAGAATCGCGACTGCCAAGCTATTGTGCTAGTTATTGTGCTTAAGTTGCCAATAGAAGAAAAAATGTAGAAAACAATTTTAAATTTCCGCCCACATAACGCAATTAGCTAGCAAAATGAATAAATTAAGACAGCCTCCCGCATTTACATCTCATCACATTCTATATACACATCCTGTCAACCTGCATCATGTTTTTCATAATAATATATAATTAAATTAAAAAATAAAAGAATTAAAATTCTTCTGTTCGCAACAATAATTCAATTATAAATTTTCATGTGTGCCAAATATCCAAATTGCAAAACCAAATATCATAATTTTTTGTTTTCGCGGGTGTAAAGTTTCTACTCGATTTTAACGTTTAACAATCAACAACGACGTAAACATCGACACACCTACACTACACACGGTATGTTTTGGTGGCATTTCGCAGAAAATTTTCTGAATGAAAATTCTGCGTGTAGGATGCGCGCTGTACTGGAAAACATGAAAAATCATAAATGTGCATTTCTATATAAGGTGCTCGTATATATTTTTCCGAAGGGCTGAGTGGGTTAAAAATTTTCCTAGAAGTAATCAAGTTGAAAGATCTAGCGCATACACACACGCGTTTATATATAACAAATGTATAAACATATTGTGGTTTGTTTATTAACTCAACCGGCGAGTGTATAGTAAATTGCAAATAAAAACAAATCTTTAAAAATATAGGTTAAATCGTTTTTGTTGTATTTGTCTACGATAAGTTTCTTATATACTCTCGCTATAAGTAGTGTTTAATGTAAGTTTTCTAATTTATTTGTTTAATGGATAAAATGCCAATTTAATTTGAGGCGTAAACATGGTATAGAAGATAATTTAGCGAGATAAGGAGGGTGTAATTTTATATATCTTGTGCTACTTTCGAAAGTGGTGCGATTCCTGATGCGCGAAGAAGACCAAAAACGTGCGTTTACTTCAATTTAGCCGGAGCAAACAGAGTTACGTAAGTTGTTTGAATACATTTTCATATCTTATCATTGTTGCGATTATTTATGTGTATATTTAGGAGATTATCAAGTTTTGGAATTTATTATAAATTAGCATACATATATTTAAAAATTTAATTGTATTAAGAAACATTTAAATTTTGATTAACATTCTGTGATTTGATGCACATTTGACCTTCTCCGTATGTACATATAGCTGATCTTTACCATAATATCTATGTGTGCATGCCATATTAAGCACATACATTAATCAAAGTAAATAGTTGAATGTAATTAAACTTTTTGTACTAAATACTAATGTTCTAAATACGTTTGACCGTGACGCCGCTTAAAGCCGTGTTTATGCCGCAAGCGACACCATTGCACATTTACACCTTTTACTTATAAGTTATAACTCTAACCATTCAACAAATTGTTTTTTGTGATGAACTTGGCCTGAATATGAGTATGTATGTACTAAGTACATGTAGAATGGAAAAGAGGACACCTCAAAAAGTCAAACACACAAATGTCTTGTTTTGTTACTTTTATTTATTATTATTATTACTGGCTGAATGCGTCTAAAAACCAACAAAGTGATAATAAAATTAAAAGTACCGGTTGAAGAAAACCAGGTTATACACAAAGTTTTTGCTTAAGATATCAATGTAGCACATGATTAGAATTCCGCGAATATGTATGTATGTGCGTGATTCATGGATGAGGCTTTTGTCTGTAATCCATTCCAATAATGATTTCTTTTTTTATTATTGAAATTTACCAATATTAATTCGGTGAAATTGATTTTGTTTTGGTTTGAAGAAACCATAACGATATGTCAATGACCTGTGTGTGTAAATTGGATTTATTTAAATGTGTACCACATTTAACGTAGTTTCGTTTGCTTTCCGTTGAACAGCATTATGAAATTTTTAATGCAAGACCCGTCGTTCGAAACGTCTTTAAATTGTGTTTGGTTTATAGATACTGCGGTTCAAACAAGATGATATCAGTATTACGAATATTAGCACCCAGCTTTTTATTTTGTTTATCTACTCGTATATTGAAATATCTCCCTTCAATATTATTTTAGTCTATGTTGCTATTCTTTGAGAGACTTACAGTTGCAATTATGAAATATGATTTATTGATTATTGCATTTGGCTGTGATCAATTTTAAGCATTTGTTCATGTTGTATAAAGTAATTTAAGCAATATACAATAACGAAATGATGTCTCAATTTAATATGATTCGATATTCTAGCCTCTTGACCTCATTTGGCTGTTTTGGTATTTTTTCTAATCAATCAAATACATTTTATTATAAATCAGTACAATAGGGAAGGAGTTTGCCCAGGTCCATTGTATTACAATCTTGCTTTTAATTTTATGTTAGCCCGATCTTAAACCCAATATTGATTTAACAAATTTTCAAAATCTATTAATTAGCAAACAAATGTAGGTTGATCTCCACATCAAATAAATGAACAGTCAAACTTAGCTGAAATAGACGAAGAAAAAGTTGTAGTTCATAATTACAACTGTTGGAGCGGAAATGAAGAATGCGGAAATATGAAAAACTGCGAAACAATAAAAATTATTAAATTGCGATTAAAAATGTTTTCCTAAATATATAGTACTAATAACTTTATTAATTGTTATGATTGCCATCTATCAAGTATTTAAGCAACTAAAAATAATAACTGCTCATACATAGATGTCGCTTTTTAACTTTCTTAAATTATATCAGTTTAGCGGTGGAAACACTAGATAGTCGTATTCATATTTCGAATTACTTATCCTAATTCTTTAATAATTACGTTTTGAATAAATATTGTTATCGGTAAAAATTTTGTGACAAACCCTTTTATCCTAAATTTTTATGAAGAAATGAATATGTTACGGTCAACACCGGACTTTTTACTACGAATGTATAGATCTCGAATACACCACACTTGATTTTTAAAACGAATAATTAAACTTACCGGACTTCTGGTAAAACTCTTGTCTTGTTTAATCAAAAATCAGGATTTCTGCTTAAATTTGCCTTGTTGAAAATTTAATCTTTAAATTGATTTGAGTTTTTTTACTTATTTGTCGATTTTTGTAAATGCTAAACTTTTCAACTGGGTGGGGGAGAGCGAGTAACACAGGGAGAAAGACGTAAACAAGATTATCATCTCGTCAAGCAAGCATTGCTACATTTAGCACACATTTGAGTGACGGCATGGGAACGCAAAGAAGTATACACAAAAACGGAATAAAATGAAAACATCTACCCGCGACTGATTATGTAACCTAAGAAATGAGGCAGCCAACTCCCACCTTAAGCTCTTTTCATAATTCGGGAGATTACAAGATTTCTAGCCGAAATCGGTCCACCGGAAGTGACAGCTTTATGTTTATTTCATTTATTTCGCTAACGCTACATTACAGCGCCAGCGAAATAAATAAAATAAACTTTTCAAATTATTTAAGCTATCATTTCCGGTGAACCGTTTAGAAATCCTGTGATCTCCCGAATTATGAAAAGAGCTTAAGTATAAAGGAAGTTTCACCCCTATCAAGTAAACCCGTCTGTGCTGTACAGATGCCGAATTTTTCTTGGTAAAACAGGTTTGAGTCAAAAATCGTTATTTCCGCTTAAATTTTGTTTCAAACTGATCAGGACCGATATTGTTGTAAATTTAATTTAGAACCTTGTAGTTCATATTGGTCTTTCTCATAAATTATATATTTTTCAAAATATTTGCAAGAATCGAGAAAGCGTCTACGGAAGCTGCCAATTCCGGTGGACCGGTTTTGACCCAAAATCACTGGGATCTCCCAATTTTTGGAAGAGCTTAAGTATGAAGTTTCACCTCGATAAGTCAATCTGGCTCGTCTGCACGGAACCACACCCACAAACACCCCCCCCCCACACACACACACACACACACACACACACATACACGTGTACGTAGGGTCCAACGAACGCCGGAAAATATAGTGGAGTTTATGCTAGCATCTCAAGATGGGTGGAACGCCGTAAGCGGAAGTGTCTCACTGATAATGAGATAGTTGAGACGCCTCGAAAGAAGCATAAATTCAGTGAGGAGTTAATTCCAGGCGAGCAGCGAAAGCTGAGCCCGCCTCGCGAAGTAATACCTAACGGTAGTTCCACGGGGCCGAACGGCATGGTTTATCGGGGGTGGTGGTTTGGTCGGTAAGAATCCGACACTATCACGAGTTTGATATATGGGTTCACGCGTGAAGCCTATCGAAGGTTCCCCTCCTCGGCCTATAAAAAAACACACACACACACTCACACACAAACACACACACACACACACGCACACACACAATTTTTTCGATTCGACGCTATAGCGAATCGTAAATCTGTGAAAATATCGAGGTCAAAATTACGTAAAAGAACGTAAAACATTTACCGCTCGCAGTGCTTCGAGTAAAGATGCAAAGAGTGTAGGAATCAAACCAGTGTAAATCAAAAAATAATACGAACCAACAATTTTAAACTCTCCCAACGTAATTTACAAGAAATGTCCTTACAAGTTCAACTTTACCTTAATGACTGTCCTTAATTATCACACAAAATCATCACACAATAAATTCAAAAGAATGTAAGTAAACTTTCTGAAATATAGTTCACAATTTTAAAATTTGGTGATGTAACGTAACATTGTATGCAATTTCACTATATTTTCGGCTACAAGATAAACAAACCGTTAACGCTTTGGTCGCTGAACACGAAAGTTATATGTTAAACCGACTTTAAGGAGAGTAGACTTCCGAAATGCGCACTTCACCAATAAAAGTGGAAGTTGTGTTACCATTATTGCATCATTTTACTGCGGACACCCCATCATGAAAAAATTAGGCTTAAAACAGAATGTACTTGAACTTTTACGTTGATGTGTTTTTCGCTCTGAAATGACTTTTAAAATAGATTCCATTCTTATAGCAGCGGTGATAAGTTACCATGTGCCACCAATAGCTTATATAGTCGCTCTCGATAGCAAAGTAAGTACACACTCGTATATGATTCCAGCACAAAACTTCATCATTCTTAGAAGTAAGATTTGCATTATAACAAAAGCGTTATAGTTTGCATCAAACTATGTAACCAATTACATTTAAATCAAATTGTTGCAACGTATAACTAATTATGAAGCTGGTGTACATTGAAACTGTGTCGTGTTGTAAAATTTTCCACCAATTATTTTTAATTTGCATCTACTGTAAAATAAATTCAAAATTGAATTCATAACCCTGTTGAATTTTATTTTATACTCTACGACATTTTGAAATCTAATAAAAGATTCAGATGTCTCGTCAAATTACACTACTGACCATACTACAAATATTCGAAAAATACTTTGACCTTACAAACAACAATGTTTTAGCAAATTATATTAAATTCGCTAAACAATAGTTAACCTCAGGTTATATTGTTCCTTTCCATATAATTACTGCATTAGTTTTATACGCAACTGCATCGCAAATAAATTCGATGCATGCTTTGTATCTAAATGTGATGCACGATTTCTTCGCTTAAGCCGACATGCAAAGGTAACATCATATTTCTGAGTATGTTGAGCACTGGCTATGTAATTCGAGGGTTCGGGTTCGATTCCTGGTGGTGAAAGTTATGACTGGACGTTTTTTCGTAAGCCATAGTTATTGGCTTTTCTCCATAAATATTTATTTATATTTACTTAAAAGATGACATGCATCAGGCGGTAAAACATTCGAACAATAATAATCAACTAATAAAACAATTTATCTGAACTGCAAAAATTATTCCCATGGTTTAAACAATGCAGTTGCATCCTAGGAAAATCAGATTGGGGCATATTTATAGGGTGTCTCATCAAGAGCGCCGGATTTAAATTTGCTGCCATTTTGTTAATACGAGTTGTACGGTGATTTTTTTTTACAGTTGTCACGTACAGACCACGCGATTTAAGAATATAGAGAAGTATTCAAACAAATAACGTTTAATTATTGTAAAAACACATTACAAAAATGGTGAAAGTTTTTAGCATAAATGTGGCTGTATTTCACCAATAACGCGCGGTATTTCCTCTTTAAGATGTTCAACTGTTTCAGGCTTATTCGCATACACATTTTCCTTCACATAGCCCCTAAGAAAAAAGTCCATTGGTGTTAGATCGCACGAGCTTGGTGGCCAATGTTGTTCGCCAAATCGAGAAATGACATGGTCTGGAAACTTAGTCTTTAGTAACAGCATTGTTTCACGTGCTGTGTGATAGGTCATGCCGTCTTGTTGGAAAAACATGTCCTCCACATCAATTACATCCAATTCGGGCCACAAAGACTCCGTTAACATTTCGCGATATCGCACTCCCAAGTTCCTAGATTCTCGGCCATAGATTTCCTTACTGTGGCTATATTTTCGAGTGACGGACAAGGACGACGACGAACAATGATCTTCTGATCCATCAGCGTAAGTTGGTCTCAAATTTTGTAATTAAACGCCTCACTGTCGATTCATTTGGCTCACCGAAAACCATATTCTAAAATCGAGTGGTCTGTACGTGACAACTGTCAAAAAAAGTCACCGTACAACTCGTATTAACAAAATGGCGGCAAATTTATATCCGACGAGACACTCTCAGCAACTTTAATTAATTCAGGGGTTTCTAAAATTTTCGAATGGATGGTCCGTAACCGTATGTTTAATCTGCTGAAAAACTGATCGTTCTCGAGTAACATGGTGTTTTCCCTCTCCGCTCAGCTTCCTGAAATCTGGTATAGTATTCGATAAGCTCATTTGAAGAGCAACAATCCGTAACCCCGATTTTACGGATTGTTGTAATATTTTAAGGTCTTATGGTGGTCCATGTGGTGTTCTCAAACCAGCCAGCTTAGACAATTTATGTATGAATTCCTTTGACCATGATTCTTTAAAATTGTTCTGATTCAAATCAGTGTTTCTCGATTGTTTTAAGGGAAAAATATGTAAAATTAGGGCAATTTTATGTAAATCAAAGATAAAATAGTTGAAAAATAAATCTAAAATATCTATCCAGAAATAACAATAACTACAATCGGAAGAAAATTCGGGTCACCCGTTATATAGATCTTACACAACGTTAAATGAGGTATTCCTGTATAAAGAAACGTAAGTACTTTTGTACATAAACAAGTTGGTCATTACATAGGTGGATACGTTATATGATTGTGTTATTTAGTGAAAGGAAAAATTAAGGTGTAAGTAAGATTACGAGTAAACATGGTGATTAATTATTTATTATTTTGCCTGCAACTAAACTACCGAAGAAGTTAAAGTACGTACCGCTAATTAAACCACGTTTTACCTTAAAACCAAATTGGAATAACAGTATAAAGTTTATTTGTTAAAATTGTTTTGATATTCTGGATTTTTCTACAAATACACCAATGCAGGCAATTTCCAACGGAAAGGTTTAGTAATACATTTGAATTTAATTGGTAGATCCTGGAGACTGGTGTAATATTTTATCAAAATGCAATTAATAGTTAACTAATTAATATTCTGTGTTTATTTCAAACCGAGATGCGTAATATAGTTATGGAAAACTTCGCCAGTCTTTTGGTGTCGCCCCAGATTCATGAAATGACTGAGCCACAATTTGAATTCAACGGGTATTTTATTGATACATAATTCATTCATGATCACAAATACATATCATGATCAAAGTTGCAGTTTAAATTTACAGCTACCTTTTATATACTTATATCGGAGCATATAATTTGTCTTGACAAATTGTCTTTAATTCTTTATCGGGGTTTTAACTTTTTAAATCAAGAATTAATAAATTGTCGAGACCTCTTATGTCGGGGATTATTCGAAACAAATAATTTTCAAGTTAGTTGTTAGTTAATCCCTGTTATGTGGTAAATGATGATGAATATTTAAAATCTTAGTGGAAATCTTATAATTCTCGTAAAAATATAATTAAAATACTCATCAAGATTTATAAGACGATCCTGCTCAAAAAAGAAAAATTGTTAATTTTATAAAGTCGTAAAACATTAATTGCCCACATGTTGTTAGTATGATATATTCATTTAGCGCACGCATAGTGGAATATTTACGTATATATACGAAATTGTCGACGCGATTATTTTACATTTAAATTAGAATTAGCAGAGTCGCGTTAATCAAGTTTTCACGGTCTCTTAGCTGAAGGTAAATCGAAACAACTAAAATAAAATTTTAAATTAATTTTTCCACACTATTTACTGTGTTCTGCTAAATATTCGTTGTATATTAAACGTTTTACTGACCCGGTAACGTGCAACACAATAAAGGGTAACGGTCCCAAACGATAATAATTATTTATTATTTTTATATACTCGGATGTAATGTCTAATTGTAAATTAAATTTTCCATGCATTGTATAATTTTTGATTGAACTTGAACAAACTTTATACACGTTATAACTATAATTTTGTTTTTATTTATTTGCAGGTTGCGGCGTGAAATACGATTTTGCCGGAAATTTTGATCCGGTGATCGATCACCAAATCACAAAATGATATTTTATTCTCAACGTCATTAAAAAAATAGAAGACATCGGACCCATTTGCAACCAAAACAACTAAATTTGGTGGAAGCCGTACCCAACCATTTTTTCAAAATGCCAACCGGTTTACTCGATCGCATCCCATTGCCAAATTTAAAATTGTATACTTCTATAAGTGTACTTCTACTATCTGGATGTGTTTACTACGCGATCAATGCGACCAGTGATCCATACTGGCGCATGCAAAATAACTCTACGATTATATCGTCAATAGTTGGTGGTGGTGGTGGATCGTCTTCATCAAAATTAACCGATATCATTAGTGATGAGCAATTAAACGATTTGAATAATAATGTTAGTGATGTTGCGATTGATGAAAATGATGTTGAAAGTGATGTTACAAGTGATAATAGTGATAGGGGTAGTGATCAACAAAATGTTGATAGAATAATGAGATTTCTAGGCGGTGGTATGGAGTCGGGGGACTTGCTCGATGAAAAATTATTTAATGAGCCGCGCACATTTAGCGGACAATTTAATGATGTTGTCTCGTTTATGTCACAGGAACCAATTTGTATTTGGGTGAGTAATTTTATATAGATTGACTATGTACATATATTAATGAGTTAGAATATCAATGCGTCATCTTTAATTCGTTATCGGTGTGTACACTTCGTTATCAACTAGGGTGAAATATTTTTAGTTTAAACTTTGTATCGTAGGTCTGATTGCTAATACATGTTTTCGGTTTAGTAATTTTTCGGTTGGCAATTTTATTAGTGGTTTGTGTCGAAATTAAGTGAAATGCGAGTTTTAAGTCGGATCAAAGTGCTGTATATTGATATCGTAGATTTGTTTGATGTGAGTTAAGCCGACTGAGTCAGAGCAAGTTGTCTTTAAATAAAATTTTTAGTTTCGGCGTAATGTCACAGTCTCGTAAATATTATGGGATACGAATAGGCAATATCAAACGAATTCAGAAAATGCAATTTAACAAAATCATTTGCATAAGTGTAAAAACCTAATTTGTTCTCGTGTTTATTTAATTTTAAGCTATGATAGAACAAGTTTGGTCTTACTTATGTGTGATAAATAATGTACGCATTTAGCAAAGTGGTACGGTTGTGAAACATTGGAATAAAATTTAGGGAATGGAACAGTTGTGTAAATGTTATGTGAATTTTGATGAATACTGTAATTAAAATTTGTATATTTATATAACATGAGAATCACAAAAATTTAGTTTTAATAAATTCTCTAGACTCGTAAATTATGTCAAAATACTAAACGTCTGAATGCGAGTTGTATACAGGTGTGTAACATAAAGGTTAAATTCGAGTTTGAACGAAGGTTGCAAATGTATAATGGACACAGAGCAATAAATTTGTTTGATTCAAAGAGTTGATGATGTTTTTATTTAAACTTGTTCTTACGAGTAATACTCTCTTAATTTTTTGAGTTAATTACAAGCTAAGTGTAATATGAATAAAACTGAGCGAAACCTTCATTCCGCTCTAGTTGATTTTCTAATGCTGTACAAACTATTTTTAATCGAGAAAGCGCTAAATTGTGTCGTAAAATAAACAATCTAAAACTAAAGTTTCAGATAATTCTGTAAACGTCATAATTTAATCGCGGGAACGTTAGGAATGTGTTGTGTGCGAGGTTTAAATATGAATTTTAGCGTAGGTTCAGAAATGTGAGCCAACAGTTGCTCCGCTGGTTGTTCAATAAAACTCTTGTTCCATTATCGAATACGACGATGCAGTCATTCCCAAACTTTCTTCCTAACAGCCTTACTTTTCACACACAATTTTTAACGATCCCGCAAATATTTATATTTTGTTAAGTTTTTATGTGCCAAAGAATCGATTTTCATGTCAGACTGAGACTTCTAGTTCGAAAAAGTTTGTTACAACTCAAAACAAGTATGAGAACAAAACAGCAAAGTGAAACAAAATGAGATCGGTGATATGATGAGATTTGTGTTACGATTGTCTGACAAATAGTACAGACATATCAGTTGAATATTCTCGATTGGGACAAAGGTCAAAAAGATTACGGTTTGCTATGCCCCAATATAAAATGTGAAATTAATTGCAACAATAGGAGAGTTAATAATATTTTGAGACTCTAAATAATAATTCTAATAATTTTAGAACTGGTTAGCTCCTGAACGCCAAATGCAAAATACTTGTCTGATAGCCGAGTCATTTTTTTGTTTCAATGAAAATGATGGAGAAATTATCGACGTGCTTACCATATGTGCAGTTTTTATGCAAAGCCATACTTACAGCAATAGATTTTTCGGCCGCCTGTTATTGGCCCATGTTATTGGCTCGAGTGTAATTTTCGTAGCTGGCCAATAAATTAAAATTATCCAACTTCTAACTCACAGTATTATACACTACAAATGATTGAACGTCAAGGGCGACGTATAGAAATTTATTGATTGCTATTGCAGCCTGCTTAGATTTATGGTATAAAAGTAATGTGAGTCTGGTATAAAATGTAAATTTTTGTGTAAATTCGGTAAACTTTGCCAGCTATAAATATAAAAGAAAAATCATTTGAGGTAAATATAAAAGAATATAAGCTGGCATGTATTTCTGGCTGGCTGGTGATCAAATTGGTTTTACAACGTATTAATTTTACTCTCACCGGTAACAGGGACTTGAAGAATTTTGCTTTTAAAGAATTATGACATATCCTTTAATCAGTTTTAGCCATTATCTTGAAATTGGGTCTTATTATATGCTTACACAACATTATACACGCGTCCGTGTAACGAATACTTTCTTAATCTTTGTGAGTTGAGAAAAGAGCTTTTGTGTATAATAGGCATCTCTTACAGTCTGTTGACGTAACATCAAACATTAAGTCCTCCATTATACAGACATTATGGCCGTACTTGTATTGAGTCTTCCTAATCATTGCACTAATAAGTTATTAGGGGTTTCACTTTTTCGACAGATTTCGCAGTAAAAGTACAAAAATAAACTTTGTTTACTTTTGTTGAATTCAAGGTAAGTTGCTAGCTGAATATTCGTCTTCAACTTCTAAAATTACGCATCTGCTTTTTCGAGTAAGAGCTAACACATTTCCGGATAGTTTGTTTCGCCTACTAATTAACAATTCCCAATTAGTAATTAAAATTCACATTGATTAGTGTTGCATTCGTATTTTGATGATCAGTATAATTTTAAGAAAAATTATTTGGAAAAATTGACTCCATTAAGAAAACCAACCAAACATTAAATTTCTCTCACTCGGACGAGTAAGTCGGTGTTTATCTGTAAACTTTTCAAATCAGGTCGTTTTATATTTTTATCTGTTTTTGGGGGGTCGTTTTATATTTTTATCTCCCCCTGTTCTGTTGAAATTCTTTAATGATTTCATAAACCAATTTTTGCTTTATTGACATTTTCAAATTCGTTTTACAATGTGTTTTAATCCACCTTTATTTTTTTCCTCCAACATTCCTCTTTTTGAAGGCTGCGCTGCATAAGACAGCAGAACCTTATCACTAGAAAGTGGGAGTTTAGTTATTCACAATCAACTATTATGAAATTAATATGGTTTACAGTATTCAATTGGCGTTCTAAGATACGATTTTACCACATTATGGAATTTGTTCATAATGGACAGAATGCTGCCTTTTCATGACCAATTATGGCTGAAGTTGTTTTGTACGATTTATTTTAGATTTTATTTTTAGACAATTTTGTGGACGTAACTCACCATTCCTTAGGCTGTATGGCACTCAGAAACAGATATTTCTTTTTGGTATCGAAATTTTACATTTGTTTTAATCAAATTTTCCATTTTATACACCATTTTAAGTAGTTGATTGCTTAAATCTGTCCACCGGAAGTGGTGATTTCCTTAGGTGCTTTTTCTATTTTTTTTTACAAATATTTTGTAATTCAGCAAACGAAAATCAGCATTTACGAAAAAATCAATCGAAGTCTAAGAAACCAAGTGCTGTATTTTCGTGATTTAAGCACATTCTTGAGAAAAGTAGGTCGGGTTTTGGCCATAACCTGCACACTCTTCATTTTTTAAAATTTAAATTGAGATTTTTTTTATGTCTAGTGTCGTTGGTGTTCAGAAAGGATTTATTGAGTTTAGTAAATCAGTTTTTTATTTATTCCAAAATTCGGAACTCCGACTTCTTTATGTTTTGCGTTGGCATTGCTAAGAATAATCTTTGGTAAGCTATTCCCCATATGTTAGGATTGGTACAATCTACCAGGTTCGATATGACGCCATATATATTTATCTGAAAATTGTCGTTAACTTCCAAGAACTGAACCGAAAATGACAATTGATATTTTAAGATGATACGTGTTAGAGTGAATATTGATGAAGTGGATAGCTATTCCCTAAGCCGGAAATAGTATTTTATAGTTTGAGTTGACCGGACGGACATTAGGATTGGCACAATCTTCCAATTTTGATGCGACCTTATATTTATAAGATGGTCGTGTAACTATAACTTCCAAGAACTTCCTAGGCCAAGTTGTTAGCACCAGCCGTATGTTCAAACTTCAAAATTGGGATTTTGTCTTTAAGTGGTCAGCACCGTATGTTCGAATTTGAGCAAATATCCAACTTTCAACTTAGAAATTTGGATTATGGCTTGGGGTATATTGGTCAGCATTCACCATAATACGTACCATCTCTAAACTTCAAGCATCATTTTCATCCTAGAAAGTTCTTTGAAGTTATAAAGTACTTTTCATAAATATAAATGGAGGCTTCATTGCGCCAATCCTAACATACAGCTCAGGATAGATTGCTCTTGTCACTACCAACTCAAAACATGAAGAACTATTATTCCGGACTTAAAATATAAAGAATTACTATACCGCCGTGCTATACCTTTACTCCATTGTATTCCAGTGACCCATCTCTACTGGAAGAAAGCAAAGTATTTATTTTTTTTGGCAGATCGCCCTTTTCTAGTCTAAATAACATTTTAGCAAATTAAATTGTATTCACGGGTCGGTTGACTTCTAATTTTTACAACATGTCTTTTACTATGTGAGTTCTACTTTCCGCGTTTTTGAAGATGTGTAATTTGCGTTTGATTCAAGATGAACAGGACAAGATTCATAAAAAATAATTTTTGTCGCAATGCAGACTTTAAGTCTCGTGAAAAGTCCAAGTTTTTTATTCGTCTTTTTACGATCGTTAAAATTGAAGTTTTAGTCTTTGTTTTACTATTTATTTTTAGTTTTGCTTCATCAATTCAACCTTTTTTATTTACTTAAATTATTAGTTTTTAAATCATCGTGATTCAAACATTCAAACCCGATTTAAAGTTTTCGTTTTTGTTACGATGAGGCTACTTCTCGTGGTGATTCCACGTTTGAAATGACAAAAACAACAGATGATTAAACAATTCCCTGAACATGATTAAGCAATCTTTTATTATTGCAAAGCAACCTGCATTCGGATCCCAGTGTAAATGTAAATACTCCAAAATTGTGTATTCAAATTTGCCGTAGTTTTGCCCTGGCTTTTTCAAATGAACTTTTTGTTTCAGATATAGATTTAGATAGCTGTCACTCTTACAAATTTGTAATGGATAAATGTAATTATATCTATAGTTAAATGAACATACTAACTACTTTTCGAAACGAAACACATATAAATCTATCAAATCCTAATTTTAATAACTTTCGCAGGTTGTATTTTCATTGTTTAGATATATGAGAAGTTGTACTTTACTCAGAACAAACTGCAATATTTCTGAGAACACCAAAATCGACCAAGTCATCCGCAAACTTTTAAAAAGTTAAAGTTTTGTCAGATAATCCTATTTACATAACAAATTCGTCATCAATTGCCATTATCCTATTGATAACTCCATTGTCAGGATTTGTAACACAACAAACGAACTGACGACGGAGTTTTAAACTAACATATTTCCAATTGATTTGGTATTTGATGCATAAAATTTGCGGACCCTGTTCGCGATTTAATTACGGTGATTGTCCTTAAAACAAATACCATAAAGGAACTCGAACTTTCAAATAGATTATTACAATAATTATATAAGAATTTAAACGTTTGGCAAAATTCCAAAATCCAGAGATCTGTGACCAAAACGGAGTTCAATATCCCGCACCTGTTTGGGTAATGGATCCTATTAAACCGCAGTCTTGTAAACAAACCATGATTTAAATACTTAGTATATGATTTGCACGCCGCCCATACGTGTTATTGTTAATATGTATTGTTAATGGTGCAATTATGTTAATGTCCTCCTGAAAATTGGAAATAGACTGCGACCTCGTTTGCAAAACCTACATCTGCTTAGGGCTGATTCTTTAGAACAGTCTTAGTAAAATACCAACAGAAGGGTAAATTAAGGCTACTCAGCTGTATATAAATATATTGTTAATCTTTATTTGGAGACCACATTTCGATTATAATAATTTACGCTTTCGCTTTCAGTCTTTGAAACTTTAAACGGCCATGCTTAATAATAAACGTTGACAAACTCTTATTAATAACAAATATTATATAATCAAAGTGAAAATTTTAGAAGGTTTTTAGTTTATTCTCGTTAATCTATTAATGTTGCATTTTACTACAAATACAAGCGCAACTCAAAAACTGGGTAACCAAATAACGAATGATTTAGTGTCTAGTGTCATTTATGTAACAGTCGATAGTTTCATGCATACCAATCAATGATGCTCGAAGTTGAATGACATTGTAATAAAAACAACACAAAATACAGTTCGGGTATCATGTGTTGGTATATACAAAAATAATTACCTAGTCTATGTTGTAAGTTTTGTTGGTTTATATGTGGCCAATATATTTGACAATCGCCAATTCCGCCTCCATTGCACCACAGCCAATATTTCGCTTATTATTTTTATCATGAATTTTAACGATAACTTTAACTACAAAACAACAAAAACTGCAAATTGGCATGCAATACACATCGCGAAACACACAAAAAATATTTTTATATTTTTCAATGTCGCATTGCGCAAACTATAATATTTTGCCTGAGTTTTAACTATTTAAAAACGAGCAAACAATGAGTGAGGCACACTCTTGACTTCTGCTGATAAATAAATAAATTTACACAGAGGGCAAAGTATTGTATACTTATATATTTGTATGATGGTATGTTTACAATCGGATGTGTCACCTAAATAGTTAGGTGAATCGAGCGTACTTTTAATTACGCTACATATATTTTGAATATATTATACAAATAGTTTATGTAAATTTACTTGGCGGTGCAATAATAAGTAATTATTATTGTAATTCAGTTTGTGTCAATTTTTGGCGTGCTTGCATAACTTGGCAACACACCAACCAGTATGTAAATTCTCGTAAATGTTTATACCCAGTGACATACATATTAGCATATGGCAATTTAATTTTTGGGGTAGGTTTGTTTCAACGCTTGTAACGACGTTTAACAATCGTTGTATGTACTTATTATTTTGAACGATCGATATAAACAGTGTATAAAAATAGCAAAACATGTGAATCAACAATTTGTTACAACGTGTGTGCCAGACATAAATATATATATATATATGTATATTGTGGTTAGTAAGTATTAAGATAATCAATTCTTCTATAACCATTGCTACCTTGTATACCTGACCTTTGATTAATTGGATAAATTATGTAAATCATTGGGGTGATCAGATAATCCGGAATTAATATTTCTCATTTGCATTTAGATTAGATAAGGTGGTTGTCCGGTATATCTTTAAATGGAGATGTTATTCAGTACACTGTCTCAACTATAACGGTTTGGGGGTATTGAAATTATTCCGGGGTTAAAGAATTCGAATGAAAATTTGGTTGTGGTAAAGCTGCTTGAAAGTTTTCAAATATGTATGTTGTTGGTCGAAATGGACTCGAATCTTCGGTAATTTAAATTTGTTATATGGTGTAGCTTTTTATTTTGTTGCGCATTTGATGACCATGAAATTTTAATGTTTGGCCTCGTTCACGGTCTCGACAATTTGCCGGCCACCGAGCACCAAAGTAGAACAGTTTATTGTGACAACTTGGCGTTCACCGCATAGGTTGTCGTCGACACAAAGTAACATTTTTTAATATATTGAGTTAATAAAAAAAATTTTAACTTAATTTTAAAAGAGCTTTTATTTATTTAAAAAATTAGTTTTATTATTTGGCTGGTGAGTTGTTGCTTCCCCCAATATCCAAAATTGAATAGGCAATAGGCTGATTAGTTAATTTTAATTTAGCTTGTAAATTTTATTTTTTGATGATAAACAACATTGGGGTTTATAAACAAAATCCAGTTTTAACCAGTATATTGTTTTGGTAAACACGATCAAAAAAATCTAAATTGGATCAAAACAAAACTTAGTTTTAACTGCTTACCAAATTATTTTAATCGTAAACAAAATCTGCTTAAATATAAGTCCTGCGCAAACTGTCAATGACAGATCTATATAAAAAAAGATGCCAAACATTGAATTTTTTTTTAATTTTTTTTGTTTCTGCACTAACATATTTATGCTTAGTTATTTATGCTGGTGTAGTTATTAGTTCATTATAATATGCAAGGTTTAGATCAGCAATAATGAAAAATAAAAATATATTAATTAATTTTACATATAAGTATAGTTTAATAAGCAAATTATACACAATTTTGCTACGCAAATTTACCAAAGAAACAAACCGGTTGCATACATTTTAGGGGCATTTAAATATCGATACTAAAAAATAAATTTGTTTTATCAGTACCATACAGCCTTAAGCGAATATAGTATTAAACGATTATGGTTTATGTACGAGATGCTGTTAAATCATGTGGTGCTGCAGTTGAATAATTGCTGCGTTTTTTTGAAACAGCTGCTCTAGACCGCGATAAATTATATTTTGATTTTTTAAACAATTCACATATTATTAAAATATTTGTTCTTCGGATTTATTCAATCGAATCCTAAAGAGGTTATACTAAGTCAATATCTTGCATTATATTATCAAATAAAGTTTATTTATGCTTGTTCTCAACAGCTCTGTACAACTCTGGATATTATGTAGAGTACAACCGAGTTCATCAAAAAACGTAATAATTGCTGAACTGACGAAACAGGGAAATTTTTTTAGTGCACAATTTTTTGATTGTTCCTTACTTCATTTACAACTGGAAATTTGAAAAAATGAAAATGAAATGACTGAATTGTGTTTTTAATAAGAAAAAATGAATATCTTAATGTTTGCTGGTGAAATTAATTAATTTATTTTAATATTGGATAGTATTGTGTTTAATTATAAGCCAACAATTAAATGTCAAAATGATTGACTTGAAGTTAGTTAAAGTTCTTGTTCTAAATTTTTTTGTCTAAATTTCCCTGTATTTTCCCTATATTTTATCGCGGTCTCGAACACCATATTTAAAAAAAAACGCAGCTAATGTGGCATTCTTTAAAACTTTTTCAATAATATACGATACTTATACGTGGTTACCAGTGCCAAATGTTGCATTTGTAAACTAGACTGTTGATAAAAAATTGTTACATGGGAGTGGTGTTAAACGATATCCATGCACATTTTTCTCTGGATTTCTATCTGAGAAAAATGTATCTTCGTCCAGCGTCATAGCGGTAGTTTTGAGTACTAAGGTGCATCAGGTAATTTTATACGATTCTTATAGCCTTTTTCATGATATATATACATGCATATATTATATAATGAACGAATAATTTGTTACCAGCACCAGAACGGCGGAATTATGTACTAAAGTACCTTTCAAAAAATGAGCAAAGGGATTAATAAAAAAGTCTTTAGAGTCATATTGTGATGTTGACGCGAACCCCTAAACTTACAGGTTCCAGAAATATTTCAGTTCCCCGAATTAAAAATAAAAGCACATTTGGCCTCGGGAATTTCAGAACGTTGAGAAAAGTGTATTTGACCGGATCATTTCTCTCACGATTTGTCGTAAAACAATATTTTATGCTTACCACGGCCATGCTACTGATGCTGTCACGCCCATGCTACTGACTAACAGTTCTTTCGATTGTTGTCATTGGTCGATTGAGCTTTTAACTTTGATGTACCATCTCTGAAAGGTGGTTTACGTCGATGAAAGAGGTTCCCGTGGTACCAGTACACTTCACACTCGGCATCAGTGCATGAGTGATAATTGCTCGTTCGTACATGGGCGCCCATATTACTTATATTTTGGATTCACCGCCACATAAAAGTACGAGTATTGTCACTAAAACAACTTTATTTAAAATTAGTTAGGTGTGTGTTGTAATTTTCAGTCGATCTGATGTTGGCAAAAATGATCACTGGCGCCTCAAAAGTATTAATATTCCGAAGAAATTATCATCATCTAAATTATGCAATATTTTTGGGTCAAACATAAAATTATTCATGCGAATATCGCTTGTTAAATTTTAATCACATCAACTGTAACCATTTCAGCTTGTTGCAGGAGTACATCAATCGGCAGTAAAGATGTTAGTACATAGCGGTTTTATGAATGTTTCATACATTAAAATATACAGAAGATCGGTATCGAAAGTAAATGGTTGGTGGAAGTGGCATACGCTTTTATAACTACACTAACTGGAGGGTAGTACGAATAAGAAAATGTCGAAATTCTAGATGGTGGTTTTTATCTGATGTGTTTCTGGTTTTGGCAGGTGGCAATTGACACTTTGTCAATTTCAAAAATGCAGTGTTTATTAAAGTTTTATTTAATTCGAATATTTTTTTCGAAATTATTATATTTTCCTGAAAAGATGAACAATTAGTGATATCTGTGGCAGAAAATATAGTTTCTCGGGTAAGAGAAGAATGTTACCTTTTTGTAACAAAACTATTTAAGTCAAGGACTTTTTCCCTTCGGATTTATTGAATGTCGAGCGTGCTGGACGATTTGACTGACATATATCATTTACAAATTTAAACAACCAAAAAAAACCATTCTGCCGTCAAATTCTGTTTCCTTGACTTGGAATTTGATCACTCAACATTAAATGGCCAATGTAATCCTAGGTAGCACATTAAAATTAAGTTTTATTAGTCTCAACAGTTTATTGAACTTCCTCATTCTTATTCAAACTTGACTATTCATTGCTGAATCTGCAATATTCAACTTAATTTAAATAAAACCATCGATATTTTGGATTATTTTGCAATCTAGTTAATTTTAGTAATCTGTATTGCAATATTTCCAATTTTCGCTATTTTGTTAACGAACCTGTAAACCTTGAAATATTAAAAATTTATCGGCATTCTTAACAAAGCTTTGATCTGTAATTTTGTGCAAATTGTACAGTTTCAGCAATCGTGCTTAATTTTGTCTAACCAACAAATTATATGTCAAAGAAGAATGTTGAGAAACTAAAATTTTATAGTAACTACAATGTATTCTAGGTCAATAACACGACTCTTAGATTTAGAGTGGAATACTAATGCTGGTTATGCCAATCGTACGGCCCTACATTTGGTTTCTCAACATCTCAATTACAACTGTTAGTAAACTATTACTCATTCAATATTTAAAATGAAATATTCAAGTGCATCAATCAATAAACCTTCATGCATGTTAGTCCCACAGTTACATACAATTATAATACAATATTACATCTTTATTACAATATCGTATGTACACCCAGACATTATGAAACCTTTAAAATTTTTTATTATTTTTTCCCAAAACCTTGACGAAAGAACTAACGAAAACCTTCTGTCAATGTTTTATATATACGACCGCAGAGCAGTATAAATAGAAATCTTATTGAATCGTCGATCCCTTTGTATTTTAATTGCGCTGTAATATTCTTTGCATAGCATACAGAGGTGATAATTATTCAAAATCAGTCAATCGCTGATTTTTCAATCCAAAATATTGACAATAGAATAATATTGCCTTATATATGTATTGTAAAGAGTGCGCACGGAACAAAGATACCCGGCTTTTATAAGCAAAGTGCATTTGTGGGACACGTGACTTATGTTCACTTGCATTATACAGATATAGCTAACCTCTAATTAATAACTAATTGACAATCGCGATTATTAAATGTAATAAAATAATTTTTATATATGTAGTTGTAATTTGATGACTCGGTGTACTTATAGGCAAATAATTATTGTATCGCATCTGCGTGTTTTTTTCATGATCGAGCAATTAGACCAAATTTCACGGCCACGAACAATGGATTTTATATAATTTGGGTTAATTACGGACCGTGCCTTACTTAGTAGTTCTGTACTAAAAACATTAACAATTTCTTTTGTTTTGTGAAAATTTCACTGCATTTTATGTTATTTATTTACGATTTCACGAACCGCGAAATACATCATAAATCATCCAACAGCTGAATGTACACAACAGAAAGCAGTGTATTATGCAAAATATGTATTTCAATAAACTTTAGATGCCGTGATGTAATCCATATGATATTTGACAACAAAATAAGGAAGTTTCGAGAAAATATGAAAAACATCATGATTTGACTAAGGCTGTTTACTGTCATCATGTTCCCTGTGTTATTATGTTAAGTGTTTTAATTACGAAGCGTATTTATACTGTAAACACTTGTATACATCTGTAACTTCTATAGATTTATTTATGTTTCTCGATATTTTACTTTCAAATTTCTTAACTTATATTCATATGTGATTTGTTTTGTTTTTATGTTATGTTTATTATTAATTTTCAGGCCTTACAAACTCAGCTGTATGCGATTTTTTCTAATCAATTTATTTTTATTTCTTTACTTACAGACGCTCATCAATATGGCCTACTGTCTGCTGATTTTAATGGGCAAATCGATACAAAAAATTGTTTTTGGCGAGCTTAGAATTTCGGAGCAGCAACACATGAAGGATAAATTTTGGAATTTTATCTTTTACAAATTTATTTTTGTCTTCGGTGTCGTGAATGTTCAGTATATGCATGAGGTAAGAGATTTATATAAGTTTTTTTTGATATAGTGCATCAAGGTTTTGTGTCTCTATACAAGTATCGATCTAAAGCTAATTAGAATAGATGAAATCATAATATGTATATCTATAGATTTTACATTGTAGACATGAACCGGAATCTACTCAAAACGAATGTACGTCTGAATCACCATGAGTATTTATAAATTTTAAAAAGCGTGTCTGCAGTTAAAATCAATAATACACGATTTAGTCTACCTTGAATAAAGAAACCTAATCTTATATATGCGACAAATAGTTTACATGACATTGATTTTCGGCAGCTCGATTTTGATTCCTGGTTAATAATTTACACGACCTTGCTGTGATCTTCTTTTCGAGCGAATTACGTGGGTCTTAATTATTATAAACTTTGAAAGTTTCCGCGCGGTTTATAAACTACCCAAGCAACATTAATTATCGTGTCATTGCACTATGATTTTATTGCTTGGAAATTCCTTTGATGTTTGGTGTATTGATCGTTTCGTGTGAATAACGTGGGGTTTGGAAAAATAGAAATTCATAAAGTTTATTTTAATTGCATTTTTATTTATGTTATTGTCGACTATATGTATTATTATTTTTAATGGTGGTGTGGCTTGCTTTATTGTGTAGAAAGTGTATACAAGACACCAGCTGATGTTAGGTTACACGATATTGCATATCTATGCGTTGTTTAATGATTTGTTTTCTCAGACGACGTAAATGAAAGTGATGACTGTAGTCTAGGTTATGTTTTAATTGACACACTTCAATTTATAGTCCAGTCGGTCTCGCTGGTTAGTTTCGATTTTATTAATATGTAGATTTTTTTGGCTATACCCCTTTTCGAAACGAATACTTATACTTGTGCAACCTAACTTAGTCAAATAAGTATGCTTTTGAAGTGACTAATTTTCTGTCTCCTTGCAGAAAAATCTAAATTGGATGTCAATTTTTTGTTGATATTTATGAATGTCAGGTTTTTTGTTTTAGGATTTTATTAATATTTCTAGGTACCAAATGGATATTTCTGAATTAAAACTCCACTAAATAATTAACAATGTACCGAGTATCCGAATTATACAAATAGAAAAAACTTTCTAGTACAAATCAGACGCATAAAGAAAATAACGTACGGTTTGATGAGACATGCAATAACCATGTTCTATTAATTTAATGACCAAGACTACGATCTTCTTTGATTTCTAAAGCAAAATTTCAAAATATATTGGGTGGGCGAAAAGTCCCTTTCCTATTTATATCTGTAACGACTTAAGCGAAGCGATAAAAACTAAAAAATAAATTAAATAAAAATAATAAAAAAAAATAATGAATAAAAATTAATTAAAGTTTCATGAAGTTTTTTCCATTAGGTGTGGAAAATTAGAATTCACACACGCATCGGCTCTTTTCATGGCATTTTGTATCACTTTTTGAAGTGTGATCGGTGTAATTTGCACAATTTCTGCTTGCATGTTGTCTTTCAGCTCCCGGAAAAGAGGTTTGTTGATATAGACCTTCTCCTTCAGATTGCCCTACAGAAAGAAGTCTGGAGCCGTCAGACCGGGCTATCTAGGCGGTTAAATCCTGAAGTATTGCTCTGTAGCGATCCCCATTGATTGTAATTCAGCAGTGGAAATCAGCAGTTTTGCTTGTTCACAAACCTGCTCAGAAGAAAGTGAGCTTCTCGTTGATCATCACAAAATTTCCCACAAAAATTGGTCATTCTCGGCAAGATTTACACCTCGATTACGCTAGTCGAGTCGATTATCGTTTCAAGTGATTATAAAAATTTGCTATTTATATGAAAACATTAGCCAGTTGCTATGCCAATAAATGACTTGAGACGAAAGAAACAATTGAACAACTGTCATTTCGAGTCTTGTGAAATTTTGAAGTGACTAGAAAATACATAAAATACGCCGATTGTCGTTTGAAGTAACTACGCCAATGAACATGTTAGATATTTTGATAAGGCAGGCGACTACGGTTTCATATTAAAAGAGTCACTTGAAACGACACGACTAGCGTAATCGGGGTGTTAGGACAGTTCTGGAGTACTCTAAACGCAATGCCAGGTCACCAAGATAGAGCTGTTGGACCAACTGAATTTTGGATAGGAGTAGAGGTGCAGATATTTTTTTATATCGTGTCACGTTCGTGTGTTCAGGTGTGTTCTTCAGCCAAGAAATGTCCAAATTATTTAAAATTCATCATTATGGAATTTTAACAATTTTAATTTATTCATCGGTAATTTCGGGCTAAATGCCCATTTTCAAAACAGGATAATAAATTTAAAATTAGGTACATATAACATTGTTATTGTATTTTATAACTAAACAACACAATACATACTATAAGTTAACGTTAATTATCCGGTCGTCTAATTAAAAAAAAAATCATTTTTGATTTTCATTTCGATTGAGATAACGTATTTTGACAGAAAATCGTCGGCGATTTTATTCGATTGAATTTCAAGAATATGCGCCCGTACGATTACTATGTATTTCGACGTGAAAGTTGTCTTATTAGATTACGTAATTTTTTTACTACCGAATGCAAATTTGAAACGTAATTTCCTGGATGTCGAAGTATTTTTTTCTTTTTATTAAAACCAAATACGACTATGCAACATCTCAGAACATTTAAATTGGAAATTCGTAACTAATTTCCGAATACTATTAAAACAAATACCGTATCGGAATGCATAATAACCCTCTGTTTTCCTCCTAATATTATTTTAGCGTTCTAGACCTCTTTTATCGGTGTGTCTGTGAACCTACTTTCTATGCTGGCTTCCACTTCTTTAATTTTATATCCAAGTTCTTTAACCGATCTTCTAATTTCCACATGGTTTCTCCCTCCTCTATAAGGTCAAATGATGATCAAATTTGACGCCTTGTTGATCAAATTTGATGGCTTGAACTGCTTGCTTTTCCTTCATTTATAACAGCGCCTTCGTCATCTCTTCGATATCCATGGTTGGCTTCGATTACTCAAGAGCAGATGGACCCGACTGATCCGAAGTCCTTATTTTTACCTTCCGCGGTAAACTTCCTGTGCGACAGTTTTCCCTACACTCTGTTAACGTAAACGTGTTTATGTTAGTCACTTCATCCACTATTGCAGGGATTTGCAACGTTTCCTTAAACCTTATTGACTAACTGTTTAACCAACGAATTTTGGACCTCGTAGGGGACTGCTTCTGCCGAAGTGCACCTACTTGGCAGGCGCGTGTGGTGTCGCCCACGGAATAGTTGAAAGAAATATTGTTGAGGCGCCTAGATCTCTTGAAGAGATGTAAAAATGTAGAACGCTTCACGTAAAGTGTAAAAATCGCTGTATTAATAAAAAGTGAATTTTATTTAGTGGCGTGGATTGTTTGATTTGAAGCCTGCAGAGTTGAATGTTGCTCTAAGATTTTCGGTTTCAATATGCCATTTTCCTTTCACTTTACTCACATTGATATCAATAATTAAAGCAAAGTATCATAAAAATTATGTTCAACTAAATTAACAGTCATTCAATTACTTTCAAATCTTATTTAATTTCTATAATACCTTTTTTAATTGACTATATTTCTTACTTTAATCTACTTTCGATAAACATTTTTTAAATATAGATCTTTTAACATCAATTTCGACTTTCAACATTTCCCTAATCACTTATAAGTCGTTGATTAGGTTTTATGTAAGTTCAAGTTAATTAGAATCGGCTGGTTTGGCCATCTGTTAAAACTAGCTGGTAATTCCTAAACTGTACTCGCAGCCTTTAGCTGTTAAGGAAGTCCTCTTTATAAATATTTAAAAAAAATTTGACTTAATAAAATAGTTTTAAACTTATAAATATTTTTGTTTTTTATTTCACAGGTCGTGCTCTGGGTATCTTGGTTCTCCGTTTTAGGTTTCCTACACCTACTATCACAACTGTGCAAAGATCGTTTTGAATATGTAAGTATATATAATGTTAATTGCATGTTTGATGTGTAATAAAACACTTTATTGATTTGTGCAAAACAAGCAATTTGCGTCTCGTATATTATCCGTTACATAATGTCGCGTCTCTAACGAAAAATAAAAAAAAAACTTTCACTGCATTGAGAGAATATGAGGTAAAAAATAAAACTTTTACTTGAACTTTTATGTGTCTCCGAACATAAGACAACAATTTTTCAACAAGACAATGCTATCTAGAGTATTTCGCTCTAGTAAGAGAGCCCATTGTACTTACGTAAAAAGACCTTTTGTTATACATGCATAACAATATTTTACTTTCTTTCGATTTATGTACAAAAAATGTTGAGTGAAATTTTAATATTGCGATTCCGCGTTGACTGAACCATCTAATAAAAAAATATAATTATTATTTCTCGATTGAAAGTACGTACATATTGTTTCAACGACTTTACCGTGTATTATGTAACGGACATAACACCAGAAATTACTCGAATATTCGGAAATGAATTATTAAGTTCTATTACACTTGTTTTGTGTAAGTTGAAAGTGAAATGTTTAGAAATAAAAAATTGGAATGCATTTCGGTTTTAGACGAACTTCGAGAGAAATGATTTATGACCATTGATATGTTACACATACATATGCTACATTGAATGTTATGTCATACATATACGTTTCCGATTTGGAAGTTGTTTTATTATTGACATTAAAACATCTTTATTTATTTATGGATGAGAATGGTATTTTTTTTGGTAATCAGGATGATTCAGCGAAATAATTTTATAGTAGAAAGTTGTGTTGCTTATTACTGTGGTAGTTCGATGGCCGCTGGCATTTTGCTGCAGAAAACCATATGCACGAGGAGTTTATTCCAATTACGGCCGAAGATCATCGGTTTTCGAGTAGTTGCGTCGCAGTGGAGCCAGTACTTATTTTTATCTAAAAATACATACAAAAACGTTCATTGACACTTAACAAGCCAAAACCACAATTCTCCAACGCAGGTTGATTGAATTTAATATACGTTTAATGTCAATAAAAAAACAAATTAATTTAAAATTTGGTATGTAAATCACCTAACATAAATTTTACATATAAGACAATAACAAATCGTGGCCGGAATACGAAATGTGAACGCGCTTGACTTCAATATTATGACTACAAACATTTTATGTAATTATTATATTTTTCTGTATTTCAGCTATCATTTTCACCAACAACACCTGGATGGTCACATTTCCGACTTGTCGCCTTGTTGTCATCGATTTTAACAATCTCAGGTGTAATGTTCATTATCTGTATTGGCGTTGGACTCATGAGCGGGATTAATACATTTGCGTTTATGGCGGCTGAGGTAAGTCAAAAACAACAATTTTTAAGTTTTTTTTAGATTTTATTTTGAGTTATTTGACGCCGAAAATGTCTTTTAACGATGATGGCATTTAATTTATCATCAAAATTATCCCGATCTAGTGCGCCACTGGACTGTGTTGTAGGTGGATTTAATTATTCAGCTTTATATGTAAATTAGGTTAACTTGCACAAATGTTACAACGTTTTATAGAAAAGTTAGTGGTTCAGTAATTGCTATCGACAATTAAATCGGATAAGCGATTGCTTACAATTGTTGTGTAATGGGTGCGTGTTCGACCTTTGTGTGAAACTATAAACGATAGGAATTGTTAATTAGATGATTGTTTATTGGATTTTGTTACAACTCAATGCCGCATTATTTTTTTGTTTTAATTGTGAAACCCTAAAATATATCCAACTGCTTTAATTAGATGCATATTCATGCTTCCGTTTTTCATAAATAATTTAGAAGTTTTAACAATTTTATAAATTTCAAAACTATTTCTTCATTATATCTTGCAATAGTTTACTAGCTTCTGTATAATGGGGTCAAATAATGCAAAAGTTTTACAATGCGTTCAAACATAAAGAACTAGAATATTCGAAGGGTTTTATGCAAATTTAATATATGGGGCAATATATATTGACGATACCCTATATTCTTTGTTGTTATTAAGAAAGAGATTTATAAATAACAACAAAGAAATATAAAGTGTTTGATGTTTTCAACAATTTTAAGATCTATAAATTGTTTGATGCTTTCTTTTATAACAACCGACGATCCTCTTCTTGTTGTTTCTCCCGGATGAATGGCGCGGTGACAACTGTATCCATATATTTTAAGATATGAAGTTGTTGTAAAGTGTCCCGATACTAGGCATATAACTACTTTTTCGGTATTTAGAAAAATATCTACTTCTGGAAATTGTTGCATTAATTAGTCCATTTGTATTCCAGGTTATTATTCTTAATGTTTTTGTGATTATTTGCACCATTGTAATAGGGCATGGATGCCCTTTCTGTTAGAGGGTCTTGCTTATCTAACCTGTTGCCTAGATGTTGCCTATCGTCGCTTTCGATAGCAAAGTAAGTTGAGCGTTTGCTTTGTGATTCAGGGGTCCCGGGTTCGATTCCTGGTGGTGACAAAAAGTTGCGACTGGTCGCTTTTAATCTGTTATGTGTTACATTGTGCATTGTCTATATATCTCAAGCCATAGTTATAGGCTTTTCTTCATAAATATTTATTTAGAGCTTCTGGGCATTTCTCTTGTTGAGCTAGCTAAATAAATAACAAAGATATTAACCGCTGTTTCTTCAATAGCTCTATTTTAACTCTCATGTTTTCAGTATTACCTTGATAATATACCCTTTAACATAACAGAGAAATATTGAAAGTGAACATAAATAGCGGAAGGCCACTTTTGTTGATTTGAACTTATTGTTTAAATTCAATTTTTTCTACTGATGTTACAGCATATTCAATCTGATGACTCTTTTGAAGATCTCAATTCAATAATTTCCCCTTTTGCGGATACCATGCCATAACTTTTATTGTATATATTTGTATCCTCGTAAGTAAGCCTGGCCTTCTGGCCAAAGCTATATAGGTTTCAGAGTCTGCAACATTAATTTTTCAGACACCATTGTTTAGAGATACAAGTTTATACTCGCCTACCGTAGCTGACATCACAATCGAATGTATATAGCACTATACATTCGAATTTGATATTCTTCTTTGAGAATCCTCTTTTTTCCGGCAAATTGTGCTTTGTAGGCACAAAGGTTGACATGGTTAGAACACAAAAAAATATGTTGTTTACCCTTCAGCGAAATGATACATACTAATTTTTAGGAAGAAATGATGACGCTTTAACATGAATATTGTTACAAGGTGGCCCGATGCGATTTAATACTAGTTACGCCATCTTTTGTAAATCCTCCAAAACTTATTTTTACCCCCAATAATTGAATAGACTACCAATTCAACCTATCGGTTCATCCCAGCTCTGCCAGTCCTTTGATTTCAGCGACTCAGGGAACCACTAATTCTAAAGGCTTTGTTGGGCGCTTCGGTCCATTGGTGCGATCCAGTAGGTTCGGCAGCTCCTCGTTCTTATGCTACTGCAGTCGCAGTACATAACTCCTTGCAAATTTTTGTATTTCATCGTTGAAGTATTCAATGTTTAAGTCTTGATGGAGGTTGTTAATTCTAACGTTCCATGGAGTATTCACAATGCTACGTATAATACTTTGTTTTGAAATGTTTGTATGATCATAACTGAAGTTTACTTTCCGCAACCCCATAGCTGAATATCGTACGTCCAGATAGGTTTTAGGATTTGTTTATATAACAGCAGTTTGTTGTGCGTTGTCAGTTCGGAGTTTTTTCCAATAAGCCTTTCTGAATTTTATGTTTAGTTCTTGCCTTTTCTTTTTAACATGCGCTTTCCACCTGAGCTTCGAGTCTAGTGTCATGCCAAGGTGCTCCGACGTTATCAGAATATAGAATTTGTTGCGAATTCAGTCTAATTTCCTAATTTTCCTAGTCCAATTTTCTAATTTCCTATTTGTAAAGTTTTTATGTATTGATTTCTATTCGTAATAGCATTTTGTAGTTTGCTTGTTGACTCAACAATAACATCAGTGGTCATAACAGGCGAGTCGTCAACAAACGTTCATATTCTAGCTTCTACTATATTTGTATAGTTGTCTACTATATTTGTATAGCTTCTACTATATTTGTTCTATCTATATTCTAGCTTCTACTATATCCCCTTCCAATATTTTCTTCAGTTTTGAGTATTCCTCTTTATGGCTCATCCGGAAGTAACGGTCGTTGACGTAAGACTTTAGCAATTCAAAATATTGTTTTGGCAAATCTCGTTGGAGCTTAAATTCCAGACCATGGTGCCAAACCTTAAGTGTAAATAGTAATCCTGTGTATCTGTTCCAACGTTGAGTGCCTTTCTCGGAACTCAAATTAATGTGCTTGGTATAAGATTTCTGCCTTCGAAAATCTTTGATGTTGTTGTTAGCAAAAAAATAGGCCTGTACGATGTTTTGTCGTTTAGCGGTTTATTAGGCTTTGGAATCATTACGATTTCCGCTAACGTTCCACTGTCTCGGAACATAAATAAGTCTAAAGATAGCATTGATTATGTGCTGTAGTTCCGTTAGTGCTTTTTCGGGTAGAGGGCTTAGATTATTTGCCTCGTTATCAAATCGTATCCAGTGGCTTTTTTGATCTTTGAGGGTTTTTACTTCTTGTTTGATTTCTTTTAGAGTAACTGGTAGCATAGATACCTAGTTGAATATTCAACAAAATATAAGTGTTAACTACTCATTATCCGCTTTGGTGGTTTGAAGGCATTTTCCAAGTGTTCTGCAAAGCTTTTTGCTTTTTGCTGCGAGCTTAGGTTCCATTAACCATTTTTATGGGTGGAACTTGTATTTTAGGCCTTTTTAAACCTTTGGTGGCTTTCCACAGGGATAGTCCATGTCACGTTTACCTATCAGGTTACTTAGGAAGCTCGCAAATGACTCATTCTTAATCTCCTTCATAACTAATTTAAGTTTGTTGCACAAGTTGTTTAACATTGGTTGGTCTTCAGGGACTCTAGTTCTCTGCTAAGTCTTAGACGAGCTTTTCGTTTTTTGTTAACGAACTCTCTCTGGATATTATATACTTTGTTGTAATATTTCTTGCTGATCTGAAGTATTTTCCTAGGCCGCTTTTTGTACACTTTCAATGAGGCTTTCCAGTTCTTCTTCATGTATAAGCATTCGAGATCTGCACCTGTAGATTTACGCTTTCTTCTACCAGCTGCCTAAAGTATTCCCAGTTTGTTTTGTTATTTGTTAGTATTTGTTGCTTTCCTTATTACCGTGTCAGTTATTGTCCTTAAAACTGGAGAATGGTCTGACGATAGCCCTTCTTCATTTTCGACTGCCAAGTAATTTTCCGAGGTACCTCTTGATAAATTAAATATATTAAGAATTTTATTTGGGTCCGTAGGCCAGTAGGTTGGCTTTCTATTGGAGCGAAACTCACATTTTAATGTCCTGCCTGCTTCAAATAGCTCTCTTCCTTTGGAAGTAGTTCTATTTGATCCCCAGGATCTGTTTTTCGCATTAAAGTCGTTTCCAATAATAAAATTTCTGCCAAGCGATATAAGAAGTTTGATGTAGCCTTCTTTTTGGGTTATATCTGGATGGACAGCAGATCGCTGATATACTATAGTTCTTGTTATTTTTGGTTTGAATAGATACAGTGGCTACTTGCATAGCTTCCTCCTCTATCTGTAATTATTCGTGGTATTTAATATTATCCTTAATAAACATTGCTGTCCCGCCTCTAGCTCTTTGTGCTAGATGCAGAGCTTGAAGCACTGGTATCCACGTACGAGTATTTTGGCATACGAGGTTCTGGTAAAATGATTTTCTGAGATTAGGCATATACCAATTTTTTGTGTTTAGAAATACTTCTAATTCTGAAATGCGCTGCACAAGGCCATTTGCATTCCAGATAGCAGTTCATAATCAGTGGGTCATTACTCTTTCTTGTTAAGTTTGTATCGATTAGAATTAAGGTAGTCAATGGTTTCTCTAGTTTTACTTGTCGCATCCGTTATTTTTTTATCTTGACTAATCGATGTATTTTCCAGTGTTCCTAGTAGTCTCTGTTCCTAAGCTTTTTTCAGTACTTCGCCCATAGATTCTAGTTTTTTGTGCTGCGCAGCCAGATGTGATGTGAAACGTTTAGCTTCTGAAGCATTTTTAACAGGACATGGTTTACCTGACTCGATGCTGTATTTATATTTTCGTTCTGCTTAGCCATTTGTACATAATGTTGTTCCTTCTGGAATTCCGGAATTTGTTCTTTGCCTACCTCGCAGTCTCTGTAATTTGCTGGGTGATAATTACCACAGTGTATGCAATTCACTGGTTCGTTCTTACTATTGTTTTGATGGATATTTCACAGCGCACTTGTGTGGTTATACACACACTGACAGTTGTAGCATTGTGGCATTCTACTATAGTGTTCTTTTTTAATGTCTCAATCTTAACTTTCATATTAAGGATTGCTTTGATTCCATATACCCTATCAATGCTCTCAGCGTTGTCAAATGTTAGCATAAAAAAGTGGATGCCAACCTTTGGTTGTTTCTCTTTCACCGTTTGCGTTTTTAGTGATTTTTTTCTTTAGTATATTCACAGCATTTAGGATTTCGAATTCTTTCTAGCTAAGTTCCTCAATTATTTCTTCGTTTGGGCATGTATGATGTAGCCCTCTGGCCATGGCTTTAATTGGTTGCCCAGCTTTCATAGATGAACTTTTCGATGTTTTGAGCAGTGATTGCTTTTGATTTCTGGGTCACAGTGCATTCACTTTTCAAACGTTATTATTCAGTACAGTGACTTTATATTTATCGGTTGAGACTAGCTTCACTATTTTTTAATTGTTTCATATTCACTAACATTAAGTATGTTAATTTAGTTTCTTATGTACCTTCACTAGGTCCGTGTATGACTGATCAGGTCGTTGGGATTGTGGTTTTCTTACGCTCTGTATTGATTGTTCCACCTCAGGCGATGATTCTGCTTTTCTTGTTTGTTTTGACGTTTAGTTTTAATTTACCTTCGTATATTTGATAAATCAGCAGTTTCTCTAGCGACATCGTGGTGGATCACGTTCTACATGCGTTTAGCATTTCCGTTTTCCTGCTGAGTCGCGGGATGCACTTGTCTAGGTGGTGATCTAGAGTTTCTTGGCTCACCTCAGAATCCGTTAAGCCTACCTCAAGTGTAAGGTGGATTGGTCATCTGTGTAGTTGGCATTCCAACTGGGGTACAAATTCCGTGTTGTTGTACACTCATGCTTTAACGACTGGTTATTGCAACAGCTACCAACCTAGCCAGTGAGATTGGTAGTGGATCAGTGAAAGTGAACATCATTTGCTAGGTTCTCGGTGTTCAGCCGTTTCTCGGTCGCGAGAGCCTCGTTGGTTGATTAGCAGGGAGTGCCACGTGCAGGTGCGGTTGACATTTGGGCTGGTATATAAACCTTCTAGACCAACGCAAGTCCTTATATTTAAATGTGACACAAAATTGCCTTATATTTTTGTAAACATTTCCAAAACACTGGGAATTATCTATTCAAATACAATTTTTTCATAGAAAAAGGGAGTACGGGTCTTACTAAAACGTATTTTGCAAGAAAACACAAAATAACCGTAGTCCACTTTTAAAAAAATAGAAAAAAAAAAAAATAGGTTTTTGAGGAAATTCAAATAGAACATTTTGGTGGGAGTTTTGAATGAAGGAACTAAAAAACTTACCATTTTTATTTTTTAGAGCCCTGCGTCGGATGATTCCGCATTAATTTCTGGTGATGAATGTCGGATGCGGATTTACAAATCTTATACGCATTATGCGGATTATCCGCACGATTACGGATAAACCTATTGTAGACTCATCCGTACGCATAACAATTTCAAATTGTTTTTTCGTTTACCCTGCAATGTTTGAACTTGTTTAGACTACAACCATCCAAATTATATATTTTGTTATTCATTTATCTGGCATCCTATTTAGGGATTTGGCCGGCATCATGTTGATTTCCGATTAACGATTGATAGTTCATTAAATCCTAGCCAGATCTCAAGACTGTTGGAAGGGGCAGACTGCTGGGATGATACATAATTGCATACTAGCGTACTAATATGTGCTGTTTCCATGAGGTCACTCAAATTTGTACTAAGGTAAAGATTGGTAGATGATTGCTTGAAGTGTACGGTGAAATGGTTATCGCATTTTCTCTCTTTGCTACTCGCCGTTCTCCCAAAATTGCATAGACTTCTCATCAAAATTATACAATCGGTTCCTAATCAAAATTATACAATAGTTTAAACAGAACACAACTTAAACACTTGTGTGTTCATTGGTTGAGACGTAACGTAAAGTAAATTCATAAAAAAACGATGTTGCGGATGCACATAAATTTATATTTTTTTCAACAGATGCGGATACGAAAAAACGTATTCGCGCAGGGCTCTACTCTATACCATAATTATCGGATAATTAGTTTTTAATGTACTAAAGAGTAAACCAATAGGAGGTACCTTTTCCAATTGCGATTCTCATTGGGATTCATGCGTCACAACTGTCATGTTCATATGACATTTCACCATGAATAGGCTTACGCGAGAACAACGTTTGCAAATTGTTGAAATTTATTTGAAAAATGAGTGTTCAGTGAAAAATTGTTTTCGTGCTCTTCGATCATTTCATGGTGTTCATAATCGTCCAACTGAACGCACTATTCGCGAAACAGTTAATAAATTTCAAACCACTTTTTCATTATTTGATATTCATCAACCGACTAGAGTGCGTACAAGTCGATCTTTTGTGAATATTGCTTCTGGGTCTCTCGTATGGCACATTGTGGCGTATTTTGAAGAGAGATCGTGGTTGGCCGACTTGTGGTTTCAACAGGATGGTGCAACGTGCCACACAGCAGGCCAAACCATCGATTTATTGAAAGAAAATTTTGGCCTCTAAGATATTGTGATCTAACGCCGTTAGATTACTTTGTATGGGGGTATCTGAAATCACTTGTTTATATCGATAAACCACAATCGATTCCTGCATTAGAAGCGAACATAACACGTGTGATTAATGAAATATCGACCGAAATGCTCGAAAGAGTGCTCGAAAACTGGACTCTTAGAATGGATCATCTAAGGATCAGTCGCGGGCAACATTTAAAAGAAATTATTTTGAAACACTAAATGTCATAAACCGAACTTACGTCACAAATACAATTTTTGATTATTAAATTGATGTTAATGCGTTTTATTTCAAAAAAACTTCCGGAAGCTCTTATTGGATCACCGTTTAGAACAAATATATAAGCATGTTTTTGAATTTTTTCATTATTCAATGTTGAAACAACAACAATAAAAATCATCTTTCACAAAATGTTTCTTTTACTCAGTGCTACACTGAAAAACGAAAAAACGTTAATTTAAATGACGACTTCCGCCTCCATATAGTGAATTTGTGAGTTGAAGAGTTTTCACCATATGTTAAACGCAATCGACAAGGATGCATTTTCTCTAGTTCCCTATTACCAGTTTAGAAATACAAGGTTGGCAAGACCGTAATTTTTTTGGTCAATGTTGATTACTGCAAACGGAGATGAAAAATAATACATATACTCAACAGTTGGCGTTTGCCATTTTCCAACTCAATACTGAAAATGTTATTCCAGTGCTAGATTAATTTAAAATCATCGTAACTCGTATGGGAAAACCTGCTGTAAGTAACTGGGCATAAAACGATTATAATATTCACTCTGAAGTTACGCCAAATCGATCTTAATCTTAAATATGTATATACATTATTAATTATGTAATTATGTAAGACGCTAAACATCGCATTATAAATCATAAATTAAACAAAACCCTGAAATATCTCGATACCACTACCATCTTTGCATTTACTCGTAAATATTACGGAGCTACCTTCGTATTTACATACCATCGTGCAGTATATTCACCGCACGATCATAACTTATATAATTTTGTTGTTGCTTTTCAATTAAATCTTAATTTAAAGTTTTTTTTTTTTACTAATTGAAAATATTTACAGATTCGTGTCAATGTCATGATAATGCACAAAATAGTGTAGATGGGGAGCCCGGGGAAGCAATTGTACAATTAATTTAAATCACTTTGCATTTTTTGCTGTCCAGTTCAGAAAAACCACTTAAGAATATCAATTAATCGACTATGAATTATTCTCCTTGTTTTAAACATTTAATTTTTTTAAATTAAACCGTATGATTAATTAATTGTGAAATATATTATGTAATTGATTTATTCCGGGGAGTCACTGTCATGGCTAAATATATGGCCTATATTATAGGACTTAATAACCCAAGGTATGATTTATTGGGAAATTATGCTAAATACTCAAAACTTTCAGAAAAACATGATTTCGTCCGTTACTGATCTTAAACGAGACAAGTTTAGCATTTATGTGAAACCACGGCCTAAACCATACCATATTAAGAAAATTATGTACAAGAATCAAAATATCGACACGATAATCAATTTATGGATTTAAGTTGCGCTGGCAGCGTTGCTTCAATAAACAACTTGTAACTAGGTATAGGGTAAATGCACTTTCATGTGCCGTTCAAGTCATAAATCGTGTAATGTTGCAACTAAAATGCATTTTCTATAAATATACGTACGATTTATCGCCTTTTCTCTTTATATGTACATACATAATTTAATTATTAAGAATTTGATTTTTGAGGTCAAGAAATACAACTTTTAAGGTTATTCCCACTTAGCAAAATCGTTTAAGTGCATTCAAGTTATCTAGTTTATGACTACCTCAACATAGTTATTATCGAATTAGAAAATTAGTAGCTAATTCATTGTTTCAACGCAGAATGGAAAATTCAAAGTAAACGGTGAATTAATGACATAAAGAACATCACATAAAGATGCAAATTATGTGAATCATAAAATTGTCTAATAATGCAAACAATTAAGAGCGAAAGTTAGTTTTTGAACATTTAATAAAAGGTGGTGTATATGTGTGAAGTATGTTGCTTAGGAATTTACATAATAAGATGTTTTGTTTAACGTTTCGTTTTTTTATTTGCAAAATTAATAAAACAATAAAATTTCTTATGAAAAAGTGAAAATCGTTTATTTTACAAATTGGAAAAATTGTGGTTTCTTTTATATACATAACACCGTCTGTGAATCGAATCACATTTAATTAATCATAAGCCGACGTTAAACCGGAAAATTATTTTGTAATTCGCTTAGGCGAGAAAGGTTGATGAACTATTTCGTAGTAGTTCAGGAAACAATCTTTAGGAGAAATTGGGTAATTTTGGATAAGTCATTTTGGGTAATAACGTGGTGTGGATTCAAGATCATTCCATTGAAAGTTGATGTTATAAAATTTTATCGCAGTTTAATTTGGTTGAGTCACTATGATTTTTTAAATTTAGATTAAGAGGTAGAAATTTTACTCTTTGGTTACACATATATTTATTACGTATTTGGAAGGAATCATTGCGACCGCGTATAATAATTTGCATCGATATTTATTTATTGCATCATCTATAATTTACTAAGCTCAATATATATCTGTAACACGTCTCTCGAGAGTCTCCAAAACGATTTTAATTACGATTTTTCGCGCCCAGCCAATCAAATTCAATTAATTTCAATAAGATTAATGAAAGCAAATAAGTCATTTAGGGTACACGTTTTCCGCAAAATATAGTCAATTGTTCAACTTGTACTCACTTATTATTAATTAAATAAAAATTTATTAAAAATAATCAAAATTCCATCCTAAAATTCGGATTAGACCAATTGGGATCACCATTAAGAATATAACATTATAATTGCAATCACCAAATACTCCAAATTTCAAATTTACTAAATCATCAAATTTACCAAAAACGCTGTACGTGTTTCCTTCCTTGTTTCTTTTCTTTATCAAGTGTGCAACTAAATTTCTGGGTTTCACACATAGATGGTGCTAGCGACATATCTAGTTGTTATTTATGTCAGAAGTTGTGTTTTGTTCATAGCGTGGACAGTTGTTAACGATAACTAGTTGTAATACCAGCACATATCACAACGCAAAAACATTTTTTCTACGAACGAAAATGTCGAGTTTTGTGCCAAACAAACAGCATTTGTGGGAAGCTTTGTGAATATTTATGAAGATGGCGAAAGGCTTCAGAAGTGGCGATTTCGACATTGAGGACAATAAACGCTCCGGAAGACACCGTGCTGCAAGAGTTATTGGATGAAGATGATTCGTAAACTCAAGGGAAAATGGGTGCCGCATGAGTTGACTGAGAGACAGATGGAAAATCGAGGAGTCACTTGCAAAATTTTGCGTTCACGGCATGAATGAAAGAGCTACCTGCATCGAATTGTTACGGGAGATGAGAAGTGAGTCTTTTTGAAGAATCCCAAATGCGAAAAGTCGTGGCTTTCATCTGGCGAAGCACCAACATCGACGGCACGGCCAAATCGGTTCGGAGACAAGTCAATGCTGGGGGACCAGAAAGGAATCGTATATTATGAGATGCTGAAACAGGGCGAAACTGTCAAGGGTGGTAACCTACCGACAACAACTCTTCAATCTGAACCATGCATTGCTCGAAAAACGGCCACAACGAGACACGAGACAGGACACCATCAAAACGCTGAGATGGGATCTGATACCGCAGCCACCTTATTCGCCAGACCTTTTTCTCTCGAATTATCACTTGTTCCGGTCAATGGCGCTTGGCCTGGCAGGGCTACACTTGGCCAGTTTCGAAGAAGTGAAAAATTGGTTAGATGAACGTTTCGGTCCAAAGACCAGTCGTTTTATCGTCGTGGTATTTATGTCTTGCCAGAGAGATAACTTATTTCTTATAATTCTATTGAAATTTTCCATTTTTAATTTTTCAAAAAAACCCGGAAATTTAGTTGCGCACCTAATATTTCATCGGTGACGTATTCCATGTATAAGTCCCTATAAACGTTCTTGTTCCTAATGTACCATGAGGCATTAACAATCCCTTGCAGCACTTTATTTTGAAAGCATTGTATCATTTGGAGATTGGTCTTAACCCCGAAGTTGGATACCATAGGTCCTTACTGGTTTTAGTATTTGCCTATACATAATCAATTTATTGTGTTTTGAGTGCTCAGAACTTCTACCCATGAAGTAGTACGTTTTCCTATATTTGACATTTATCTCTTCTTTTTTCTTGATGTGCTCTTTTCATCTTAGCTTAGCACCAAGGGTTCTGCCAAGGTAGTTAGCTGTTTTTGCTTATGGAATTTTGTTATGTTTCGCTCGCAGGTTGCTAGATTGAAAAATTGTGATATTCTACTCCGTTTATATCACCAAATAAGTTGTGAGCGATATTTGAACGAAATTAGAGAAAGACAACTTGTTCGTATTTGTACTAATAGGTTGTGATAGCAAGAGAAATGAAATAATCCATAATGAAACAGTTGCCTATTTCAGTTTGGGGAAACGAGAAATAAACTTCGATAAAGTATCGAAAATGTGATGTTACAACGTCATGTCACTCCAGTGACGTACTGAGTTAACTGCATTTTTCGTTTGTCAAAACAAATGGTTTTGTTTTTGTTATTATTTTACAGAAAAGCCGACAACTATGGCTTGAGATTTTGATGATATGGTTATTCTTACTCACAGACACAACACATGACACATTGACTTTTGTGTGAAAACGGTATGACTGTGTTGTATTGAATTTTGACATGTTTTGATGTCATGAAGATTATCAAATGCTGCGGTCACATTCATGGTAAACGAAAATCGGGTGTTGGCCACAACATACACACTCATCCATTTTGTATAAGTGACTCGGCGAGTTTATATTGCGGCTTATGAACAACCGTTATCCACTCCTAGGTTTTCGGATGCTTGTTATAATTTCCTATAAACTAGGGTTGCTTTTCTTAATAGGGCTGGGTCCCTATATCCAATAAGAATGTTCTTCCTCTACATTCCCGGTTACTTCAGAATTCAAGATTTCAATAAAGGCTCAAGCACAACATCCGTTCTGTCCGTCTCGTTTTTTTTTACAAAATATTATTTTGTATAAACAACGGGAAATTTTTCCCTCCGGTCAGTTTACATTTCCGTATGGTTCATGCAAATTGGCATTTTGGAAAGCACGAGACGGGCGGAACGGATGCATTATGTTTGAGCATAGGGTAAGTTATGTTGTAAAGAGTAACGAAACAGGAAAAATGTTCATCAAAAAATGGGTTAAACTAGTGAACCTAGAATACTACAGGCCACACTGCTTGCTATGCCATCAAATTTATGTCTATAGTTTATTTTTTTAACTGTAGACGGTAGTCATGTTCATAAAAACGATAAACGAAAATAAGCCGAAAAAAAATATTTATACGAGTGGTAAAAGTAAGGTTATGTCTTCCCGTAAATTACACGAAATGTGAACACATTTTATGCTTGCTGTTTGTTTACAATATTTTTTATTAATGTGACAGCTTAAACACAAAAAAAAATCAAAACAATCTTTTTGATTTTAGTGCTGCCTATAATAGTCAAAAATGAAACCAACCACATAATATGACGTCATATAGCAACATTTTGAAGGCAGTATGGCCTGTAGTATTCTAGGTGCACTGGTTATCGAATATAATTACAGAACAATTTTTTTATTTGTGTCGAATATTGTCATTCTCGTGACTATTGTTAGAAAACGATCGCAATTACGGCAAATAAAGATGTGTAAGTATGTTGTTTAACCCATTTAAATTGCATAACCCATTCATTTTTTGATGTAAACTTCCTTTGCTTCGTTACTCTTCATAACATTAGATGCTCTTTGGATTCAGCCTTAAGGCTGTATGGTACTGAGTAAACAAATTTTGTTTTTAGTATCAATATTTAAATGCCCCTACGATGTATGCAAACGGTTGTGTAGTTTGTCATACTAAACTTTATTTATATTGTTTGTTTGTGTAAAATTAATTAATAAATTTTTTTTTTTTTTTATTATTTTATTTTATATATTTATTTATTACAACTGATTTACAAATCATCTAGTAATTTATCTTTCATAATTTATATTCTTGTTTGGAGGGTTGTAGCCCTTTGGCTAGTCCCCTTTACAATTTTATTATATTTTTAGTCGATCCTGATTGGATCTTGTAGATCATGCGGTTTCTTCCTTCGCAGCCGTCTTATTAGGTTTGAATCATCCAACATACGACGTATATCAGCATTTTGGTGTAGACTAATACGTTGCATGTGTTTTCTCGCGTGTTTTCTTATTTCTTCACTAACGAAATCCATCTTCAGATCTCTATGGAGGTTGTCATTTCTTATGTTGTACCACGGTGCATTAACTATTCCACGAAGGACTTTGCTTTGGAATGACTGGATGATATTGACATTGGTTTTCTTTGTACAGCCCCAGAGCTGAATACCGTAAGTCCACACAGGTTTTAGGATTTGCCGGTATAGTAGCAATTTATTATGTAGAGTTAGCTCAGAATTTCTTCCTAAGAGCCAATCCATCTTTCTGTATTTGATGTTTAACTCTTCTTTTTTCTTTTTCACATGCTCTTTCCATTTTAGTTTCGCGTCTAGAGTCATGCCTAGATATTTTGGCGTATTTGCTTAGGGAATTTGCTGGGAGTTCAGTTCTACTGGTATCCAGTTGACCTTCTTGTTGGTAAAGTTTACGTGAACAGATTTTGTTTCATTAAGTTTTATTCGCCATCTCTTGGTCCAGGTACTGACAATATTAGTAGCTCTTTGCAATTTGCTTGTAGATTCTTCTATGCAATTAGCAACTGCTAAGATGGCCGTATCATCCGCAAACGTCGCTATGTTAGTATTCTCTATCTTTGGCAGGTCCGAGGTGTATAGAACATATAAAGTTGGTCCCAGAACGCTACCTTGTGGTACCCCCGCTGATATTTTCTTTATTTCTGAGTATTCGCCATCTAATTTAACTCGAAAGTGTCGGTTAGATATGTAAAATTTTAGAATTTCATAAAACTGCTTTGGTAAGTCTCTTTGTAATTTATATTCCAAACCTTTATGCCATACTCTGTCAAACGCCTGTGCTACATCAAAGAAGACGCTTGAACATACTTTCTTTTTTTCAAGTACGTCTTAAATTATGTTTGTAATTCGGTGTACTTGTTCTCTTGTTGAATGGTTTTCTCTGAAGCCAAATTGATGTGGAGGAACAAGATTTCTTTCTGCTATTATTGGTTTTAGTCTCTTTAGGAGTAGTTTCTCGAATAATTTTGAAATTATTGCGAGAAAGGAAATCGGCCTATACGAATTTTTGTCATTAAGTGGTTTGTTTGGTTTAGGTATCATACTTACTTCTACTTTCCATTGACTTGGAACGTTTTTAAGTCTGAACACTGCATTAATTATTTGGAGTAGTTTACGTAGACCTTTTTCAGGAGGAGCTTTTACTATTTGTCCTGTAATTACGTCATATCCTGGAGATTTCTTTGTATTTAGGTTAAGAGTTATCCATTTTATATACTGGTGGTATGTTTTCCTCTGCAGTTTGTCTAGGTAGAGGCTGGAACGTGTTCTCAATGTGGGTTGCAAACAACGAAGCTTTTTGCTTTACACTTATAGCCCATGTGCCATCTTCATTTTTTACTGGTGGAATTTGTAGTTTAGGTCGTTTTAAACTTTTTGTCGCTTTCCGAAGGGAGTACTCGGTATCTTTTTCCCCAGTAAGGCCACTCAAGTATTTATTAATGGATTCGTTTTTGATTTCTTTAATTAGCAACTTTAGTTTATTGCATAAAAAATTTAGAGTTGTTTTATATTCTGGCGCTCGACTTCTTTGCCAGGCCTTTCTTGCTTTTCGTTTTGCTGCAACCAGTTCCCTAACTTCTAGAGGATAAATAGCATTTCGGCGCATTTCCTTTGAACTTGAGGGGTTACTACTCCACGCCGCTTCTTGTATATTGTTGTTGAGTTGTTGGCACCTGAAGATCGATATTATCCTAAACAAGTTTCTGGAATTTCTCCCAGCAGGTTTTTTTCTTCGTTAACGAAGGTGGTCTAGTCTTTTTAATAATCGTTGCACTGATTGTCATATAATAACAGGCGTGTGATCCGACATAATCTCCTCACTGCTTTCTAGGTATATATAGTTTTCGTCTATACCTTTGGTAATAAAGAAGTCAATGATATCGGGTATTTTGTTTCTATCCGTAGGCCAATAAGTTGGTTGATCTCCAGAATGAAAATCGTAATTGCATAGTCCTCCTGCTGCAAACAGCTCTCTTCCTTTTTTAGAGGTTACTCTTGATCCCCAGTAGGTTTTTTTTGCATTAAAATCACCTCCAATTATGAAACTTGATCCAAGTGATTTAAATAACGTGCAATAGTCTTGTTTAATTAAATTATATCTTGGGGGGGGGGGGGAGGGGGGCAATATATTGACGAGATACACTTTATTCTTTGTTGTTATTTATAAATACTTTTAAGGTGACTACTTGCATAAATTCCTCTTCAATTTTAAGATCTATAAAGTGTTTGATGTTTTCTTTTATAACCACCGACGATCCTCCCCTGGCTGGATGAATGGCGCGGTAACAATTTTATCCATATACTTTAAGATATGAAGTTGAAGTAAAATGGGTTTCCGATACTAGGCATATATCAATTTTTTCAGTATTTAGGAATATTTCTAATTCTGGAATATGTTGCATTAGCCCATTTGCATTCCAGGTTACTATTCTTAATGTTTTATTTGTTGTTGTTTGCATCATTTTAATAGAGCATGGCTTTCATTTCATTTAGAGAGTCTTGCTTATCTAACCTGTTGCTTAGTGCTTGAAGGTATTTCTCTTGTTTAGCTAGACGAATGTTAAGAGCTTCCATGCTTCTTAGTATCTTTTGGAGCACTGCTGTACCTTCAGTAGTGTCCTCCGAAATAATTGGTTTTGTCATGACTACTTGCGAGTACAGTTTTGGTTTTGGTTCTCCCGTTTTACTAGCATGAGGTGTAGGTTCCTCTTTGGTGAAAGTTTGAGAATTTTTTACCGATATTCCTGGACTTTGTTTTCGCGTTTTATTTCTTATTCTTTGTAGCTCCTTAGCTATTTCACATCCCCGGTAGTTTGCGGGATGTGACTTATTGCAATTGACACATTTTGCAGCAATATTTTTACTAATCGGGCATACCTGGGCATGATGTTTTCCGGCACATTTCACGCATCTAATCTCGCTTTGGCAATATTTCTGCGTATGATTAAAACCTTGACATTTTTTGCACTGCGGTATTAATCCGTTATTCTTTTTCAAAAGCTCTATTATACACATCTTCCACTTTTTGTTTGTTATTAAAGGTGAGCATAAATAGTAGAAGCCCTTTTTTGTTAACTAGAACTCCTTGTTCAGTTTCGATTTTTTCTTTCTTTATAATGTTTACGGCATTTTCTATTTGATAACCCTTTTTATTGAGATCCTCAATAATTTCCTCTTTTGCACAAGTTGGGTGAAGACCTCTAGCCATAACTTTAATTGGGCGATCATTCTTATCCTCATAGGTAAACCACCGAGCCCCTCGAAATTAAGCTTTGTAGCCAAAGCTCTATAAGTTTCAGAGTCTACAACATTAATTTTACAGACGCCGTTGTTTAGAGATACGAGTTTGTACTCGGCTATCATAATCGATTGTATAGTGGAGAAATTTGATATCCCGACGACATTTATTAACGAGTGTTGCGCTTTCCTTTTCTTACTTGGTCTTTTATTCCGGTTCAACATCCAATTTGTTTCTCTTTCTAATTCTTCTTCATCCGTATGGAATGAATTAATGCCATCATCGACTGTTGGGCTAGGTGTCGTCCCAAGTTCAGTACGTGTTTCAACTGCTTTTTTGAGTTCTTCATTTTCTTTCTTTAAAATTGTAAATTCTTCTTTCAATTTAGTAGTAAATTCTTTTATTTCTCTTAGTTGTTGACGGAGTTCAGCATTTTCCTTCTCGTACTGAAATATATTTCCAGTTGAAGCCCTCTGAGTACCCTAGGCTGAGGGGCATAAAATAAATAGCAGGATATAAAAATAATGTTTGCTAAATTTGTTTGTTTACAAATTGTTGTTATGATTAGAAACCACGTATGCCAATCTGGCATAAAAAATTTAAGCCATTATGAATACCTTGAAACGATCATTTTTGCTCAAGAAGAAATATTTATCGCGCCATAGGCCTTAAACTAAGAGTAGAGTTTCTCTCACAACAATATCTGGTTGTGTTACGCGTTTTAACGAAACAAATGATCACACACAAAGACTTCAACACAGTTTTGTTTGTAAAGCTCCGTTCGCCTAGTAAGGGTTATAAAAAGACCAAATGAGCGTTACGCGCAGTGTAATACTCGTCCGACAAAGATCTGGAGGTCTTCGTTTCGACGATAGGGAATCTATTTCTTATTGCGAGCTAATACGTCTATGTCACGAGATCTATAAATTTTAGTTGCACTACTTAATATCAGAGATCAAAATCGGAATTTTTTTTTATTATCTCTATCTCTGCAATCTGTTCTGGGGCCAAAGCTCTCCCAACTTTTTCGGCGGTTTGCTTTTTCCGTCCTTACTTTTACGCCAGTGTCGACCAATTCGAGGACGTGCGGTTATGGGATCGATTCTATCACCATCTGCACATTGCATAGCTCCATGCCAGCCTACACTGGCATGGAAGATGGGTCGGCCCATGAGTCTTGCACTCCGACAGGGGGTCATAGATGTGTTCCATTTCATCACAGATCGTAATCTGTTGATGAAAATTCCCTTTGCATCTTGCCCCTATCGGGATTCGAACTCGGTACCTCCCGATCCAAACGCCAAAGCTTTAACCATTGTGCCATTTGGTCGGTAAAATCGGACTTCTGTTATTGATAATTGGATATTCCAATAAGAAAGACAAATCCAAAATAATTCTTATTCCAATTTTGTCATTGAAAAGTTTAAAACATTTTACTCTGAAAGAGTTGATATCGTCAACTCGCACGCTGCGATTCAAAGTAATGAGAATAATATGTACAAACGCATCGTATACGGTAAACTATCTGACATTTAAAAAAAAATGAACAAGAAGTACTTTTTACATAAGCCCAAACATACACACACAAAATACCTGAAAGTATATCAAGGTTCAAGGCCAATTATATAATTTAACCTAACAACATTCTTAGCGTAATTTTAAGATAATTATCACTAGTATTCGTCATCTCTCGCAACAAGCAATTTTCCATTTAAATCTATACATGGTGGTTGCTTGCACTAGAATATAATTACGTAACGAGCTGGTTAGATAGAAACCAACACACTTTGGATGGTTAGGAAATTTTTATAAATTCAAGAAACGCAACCAAACACAAGAAAAAAATAATTGAGTTGAAAGATTTAATTAAACAGTTTTTTTTGGAGGGTAATTTGTACGCGGTTTTTTGTTGTTAGTTGTTTGTGCAATTGACATAAATATTTGGTGGATTGTAAAATTGGAGCTCAACACAATATCGTAAATAAATAATTTTTTTTTTGTGGGAACCTTGTACACAATAATAATTTGAATGAAAGAATTACGTCAGCCATCGTCTGGTCACGAACACGCTCGACAAATTAAAATTTTTTTTAATATCGTAAACAATTAATTTCGGTATTTTAATTAGTTTGGTTATAAATTTGATGTGGCTTTCCTTCGCACCATATCGCGCATCATACCATGTCACATTGACTTTGAATACTGCGAAGTAGTGCAGCAATTGCATATTTCGCTTGATTATGTATGTTAATTATATGTAATGGGTAATTGCAAAGTGTGCATATCTAGAAAGCAATGGCGAGTGTATTTATAGCGTTAATGTTGATAACCGGTTGTCTTTATTAAGCGTTCAAGGTGAGAGAGATAAACGATTCGAAGAAAATTCGAGGAAAAATTTATGATGTTTTTGGTATGACTTAAAAGTTAAAAAACTTTAAAAGGTTAAATTTATCCGTGACGCAGATCAAATTTATTTACATACAATACAAAAACATAATAATATCTATGGCCGAGGGGAAAATATTTGGTAGACTTGCGAAGGGCATTAGATAGAATTCGGCTTCAAAAGTTGCGAGACTAATGGAGATGAATCAAAATTATGAATGTTTGTGGTTCTACCTAGAAGTTCGCGACATCAGTTCCATTTCCTTTTTGTGGCCCTTAATTATGTCGTAATTTCATAAAACATCAACAATGAATAAAATGGTCTTTACTGTGTTAAGGCCAAGGTCGAAATAAATTAAATTAGTTCATGTTTTTAATGGTTCGATTGGTAAATTAGTAAATTGGTGAATCCATCCATGATTCCGATTTTACAGAACAATTGAAAATGTTAGAAATTTTTTTTAGTTCAAATAAGCTACAACCCTTAAGACAAGCTATAACTCTTTGTTGGTATGCGCTACTCTGACCTTCGACTAATTTGGTCGAAAAATGTTTAATCTCCTAAACTATCCGGTTTTACAATAAGGACATAACAATTTTGTATTTAAATAAAACACAGAATAATTGAGATATATTGGGCTGAAATCGGCACACATATTTTCCTTGAGCTCCTCCAACTTTGTTGGCATAAACCAACGACTTAACGTAACCCATAAAAAGAAATCCACCGGCGTTAAATCGCATGAGCAAGGTGGCCATTCGACCAGACCATTTCTCGAGATTACCCTCCCCTTCAATAGATCAATTGTTTGACCAGCTGTGTGGCATGTGGCACATCTTGTTGGAACCATATATCACTGTGTCAAGTTCATCCAATTCTGGCCAAAATAGTCTTCCAACATAGCACGACAGCGAACTTCATTGGCCGTAACATGACGATCATTTTCATCGACGAAAACATGTGGTCGAATCACATCTCCGGCATGAAATGCCACCGTGTGGTGTGCACGGTCACTTTTTGTGGTTATAATGGAGTCTCTTGAAGCACATGTGAGTTTGTGGTTGTCCATTAAGTCAAAAATGAGCTTCATCGCTGAAGATGATTTTTCGATGAAATTCAGGGTTTTCTTCAAACTTTGGCAGAGCCCAATTGGGGCAGTTTCGGCGCTTTAAATGATCATGTGGATGCACTTCTTGAGTTAATTTGACCTTGTAGAGGTGTAAGCCAAGATCTTTACGCAAAATTCACCACAACATGGTTTGAGAGATTCTCAATTCCTGTGAATGGCGTGAAATCGAATGATTTGGCTTATTTTGAAGTGATACACTTACAGCTGCGATACTTCGACCAGTGCGTTGTCTCACTGGTACACGAACATCCAATAGTGAATATTTTGACTCGAATTTATCCTGGCATCATAGCACAGCCTGTCTGGTGGGACGATCATTACGACCTAAAATTGGAGTAAGCACTCTTAAAGTTGCGATCACCGACTCAGAATTGCGATAGTAATTTTTAATAATTTGCAAACGTTAGTCGTTCATGAATAATAAAAATGTTACTACCCTTGACTGACGTTTTGACGTTGACGAATCATGAAAAATGTTTGAGGGTGCGCGCGTTCGTATTAAAATGGTTTGTGATATGCCGTGTCGGAAAATCCGGCCATTGAACCAAATCGGAAGCAAATGGTCATCAAATGATTGGAGTTGAAGGTCCTGAAAATCTGGTGGAATGCGTGGTTGCAAAATTCTTCGTATTTTAGGAATTACCCATCATATTACATATTTCGAGCACATTTATGAAGCCGCAATGACGTATTTCTCTAGTAAGACAGATTCTGAATAAAACGGTTTCAAAATCATTCCTTCGCACCATATAAAGGATGCTTGTTTAATAGAAGGAAACAATGCCACGAAAGACACAGTCAACATGTGAACCACGAGGCCATCGCAAGAACGACCAGTTTAGAGAGAGGCAGGCGACCTTGGTTTTGCCGCGGTGAGTTAAATTTTGTTGGTGCCATTTATCAATGGCTGTATGTGCTTCTGTGGGTGTGAGTTAAACCATGTCCCTGCAAACTTTCTTTCGATGTTAATTCCTATAAAAATTTAATTTTAACGTCGACAAGATCAAGCCTCATAATTTGTCCAACATGTTTTTGGATATGATCACACTTGACTCATCCGAATGCATTGAATATTTTTTGTATCGCATTGTTTTAGAGATCAAAGTGATGACTAATCCGTCACAGTTCAGCTATAATAAAGCCCCATTTTTATGACAAACCGACTAATTATCTTTCAATTACGAGCAGATTTGTGGAGACTTGAAATATATTAAAATTTTGTCTGGGCCGGTCATAACGTTAACCACGTAGTAGTCCGTAAATTTAGCTAATTGGTGGGCTGCGCGGATTACCTGGTATATGGTCTACAACCTATCTCATAAACCTGTTCACAGTAAAAACCCGATACTTGTATAAGCCAGTGAGTATTGCAAAAGTGTTTTACTTGAACTAGAAACCGACACTAAGCTTTTGGCTGAGTGAGATGCCCGGAGAGGCACATCATTTTGTGTGCGTGGGGAGAAATTTAGCAGATCTTGTGAATTAAATGTCATTAGAAAACTCCTCCATATGACCAGATTCAAAACATACTTTCTTATATCGATGTACTTTAAATAGAACCCTGGATCCTTTGTTATTCGATATACCATTTGATTACGCCACATGGCGTGTCCAGTAAAATTAATCAACATTCTATTTTATTTCAAATGAACATTGAAGTAGTCTATAAAATATCATCTTTCATTACAGTGTGTGCTGCTTTCGATCCGAACGCTACACGTCCTAATACGATATGGAATGTTTCTATACGATATGCGTAATGGAGGAATTTCTAATGAAGGTATGTTGCTACTACTCCGTTATGAGTAAACTAATTTAAAATCTAAACACTAAACCTTAGTTAATTTGTTTTCAGCCATTTCCTGGGATAAAAGAGGGCCTGTTGCGTATTACATTGAACTGGTGTTTGAAGTAGCTGCCCTCATTATAGATTTGTTACATCATTTACATATGCTGTTGTGGAGTAACATATTCCTATCGATGGCCAGTTTGGTGATTATTATGCAGCTAAGGTATTTGAGTCATGAAATTCAGCGCAAAGTAAAAAAACATCGAAATTATTTGTGGGTCCTAAATCACATGGAGAAAAGCTATCCGCTCGCGACAGCTGAGGATTTAAATCAAAATTCTGATAATTGTGCTATATGTTGGGAGAAGATGGAGACAGCTAGAAAATTGCCCTGTGGTCATTTATTCCATAAGTAAGTTTAATTTATATTGTATAAAATAATGCGGGATTCTAATAAATTTTAATGTAATTTTAGTTCGTGTCTTCAATCATGGCTCGAGCAGGATACAAGCTGCCCAACCTGTCGCTTAGCATTAAGCGTGCAAAACAATAACAATATACTTCATCAGGCCGATCGAATCATTGATGAACGGGATGAAAACGGTGGGCGTGCAAACAATCATTTCTTCCATTTCAATGGGTCACGTTATGTGTCATGGCTGCCAAACTTTTCCGTTGAGGTGACACACGTCAACAATGTATTGAGGAACGATACATTTCTTCAAAATACAGGTCATACATCACAATTACGAAATATGGCTAGACAGGTGGGTTTATGTTTGGAAACTAATATTTGCGGGGCGGATTTTTCCATAATGACTAATTTTCTTGTTGATGCGTGTATGCGTATGTGAATCGAATGAATATCGGGGGCAAGGTTTATATGTTGTACGAATTCGATGCATGAATATTTTTGTATATAAGTAGTAAAATGAAGTACTTCGATGTAAATATAAACATTTTCTAATTGTAAACAGTTTACTCGTTACTGTTCCTGGTGGTTTCGAAATAAGTTTGGGTAGTAAGTAGAGAGAAGAATGTTGTAAATAAAATTATTTCTTATGTTTACATTAATTCAACGCTTACCTTCGGATTAATATTATCTTTATGTGCTACATAAATTTTTACGTTATGAAATATTTGCCCTCCAATGGTTTAATAGACAGAAGGAAGTGTACGTTTGCCACTTTTAACTAAAAACCGGAAATCACTCGGTGGCAATTTAAACTAATAGGATTTATACTCAAAAACACAATCGTATATAAATTGAAGCATCCTAGTTCTGGAATATTTAAATTTTGTACATTGCATATTATTTTTAATTGTAAATATTGTAGATACACGCAATCAGCTATCAAATCGTAAACTATAACAAAATCTCTCATTTTAATTTTTCTGATTCAATTTTCTCAGGTTCAGCAAATGTTTCCACGCTTCCCAATGACAATAATAATCGCCGATCTGCAAATGACTCGGTCAATGGAAATTACCGTTGACAATATACTAGAAGGTCGTCTACAAATTCCAGCTCGTTTTCAAGAATTTAATGTATTTGAGGATGACGACTATCAAGACACAAATACATCAACAACGACATCAAATGATACAACAACCGTCGATACTACAACTTCAACAGATTCAACAGCAACAGAAACAAGTCGCCGGGAAAACTTAAATTTTCACACGCCTAATGATTATTACGTAAATCCGATACATCACGTGGGTTCATTTACCGATGATTCATCAATGTCACCGCCATCGACTGAAAATAGTCGTACAATAGACGATGCATTCTCGTATTCGACTGAATCGGGATATGAAATTGAAAAGAGTTCAACAAACATTTTTGGCAATCAACACGATTTGCTTAAAGATGATAATAGTTTTGAGGAAATGACCATTGGCACTGGTGCAGCACTAGGCGATCGATTTTCGAAAAGTTCGATTGAGCGCGAAAAAATTTTGCAACGTCGTAAAGAGATGTTGTTACAAATGGCACGTCGGCGGTACTTGGATAAAAATAAATCGGAATTGAATATGCCAATCAATAATAGTAGTAGTAATCAAAATAATAATAATAATAGGTGTAGTAGTAATATAAATAGTAATACTAGTCTAAGTAGCCCTAAAACAAGTAGTCTAATGGAGGACGATAATATAACGGAGGCAGTTCGCCAACGGACTTTAATACATTAAATTCGATTTTATTTCATATATTTTCACTGGCGAGGGTTTAGCTACGAGAAAAAGACATTTGAATTTTAGGTTCCGTAACCGATCGCCACGTACGTAATATATTTCTTTTTTATATTTATTAAGATTTAGCCCCCATTTATGAGATTTTTGTCCAAAAGTCGTGCGTCCACAACAGAATAAGTAAATTTACGGAGCCGGCTCAATCGATTTTTGACTTAAGAACTTTGATATTTTTACGTTTTAATTTTTGAGTTTACTACTATTATATACTAGACACTACTATAATTAATTATTATTTTTAATTTAATAACGAAAAGACTGCTTATATAAAATAAAAACAAAAACAATTATAAATAAAATATTTTTTTGTGTGATTTTTTTTGTGTTAGTTAGGGTCCACCCGAATCGGTGGTCCGCTTGATTTAAATATGAATTTATAAAAAGAAAAGTATTAAACCGTCCGATTTATATAAAATAAATACAAAAAATGCTAAATATTGAGAACTGTCGCAGGGTAATAAATTCAGTGATGAGCATAATATAAACCAGAAATCGTTTTACTATTTTATAAAATCGAAATGAAAACTATATAATTATATTCATTTGCTGCACTATACACATAGACATATTTTATTAGAACTATAAACTATTATTATATTCGACTAAGACACCCCCTAATTATATTAATTCAAAATCAGCCAATATATTTAAAATTAAAAATTAAAAGTCATATAAAATTATTCTGTATAAACTATTATATATTATTGTAAAAACTATATAACTTTAAATAAATTATTTTAAAATAATACTCGTATTTGTAGTAGTACATGATTCGAATCCATATTCTTTATAATATTTTCGAAATGTATCTTATCAACAAAATCACAAGATAATCTCAACCTTTTATATCTCCACTTTCAGATATGTAATAAACTTAGGCCACGTAAATATTATATTTGATTGACTTTCTGTTTGAATATTATTAGAGTCGTAATTAGAAATACGTAATCATCTTCTGTATAGTATCCAATCGTCTGTCGAATAATCATAATGTTCCTGTATATTTGGATAACATTTCCAAACCATTATAAAAAGTTGTTTAATTACAGATCTTACTTCATTCGCTGATGTCAAAACCTGTTTTAATTAACTGACACATTCCGAGGTTCCAAAATGCCTCTATTTTACACTAAATCAAACGACAAAATATTATGAGTGACGAATTTGTTACTAATCTTAAGCCCATGAGCGTTAATTATGATCGTAGTGTTATTCTAGAAACTTACGCTCATTTACTATATTGAACAGGGCGCAACGATGTTCAAGACTTTGGGAAATTTCCGTACACAAAAAATTATGTATAGGCGCTTAACGTTACAGAAATCTCGGGTGAAATTCATGCCAAAGTTCTTATAAGAGTAGCGCGATTTTAATATTAAAAATGTTACCAATTAGGTTTTCAAATTTGAGGGGATATTATCGCAAATCTAAAAGGAATCACCTTAAGTTCGCTCATTTGTCTTACAGTTTGAAACCAGCGAGGCTTCTAAATTTGTTCATTGAGTGGTGAAAGGATGATTTCAAGCGTTTCTTGGTAAGAAATCATAACAGAAATGGTCGAAACAGAGATCAACTTAAGCTTTAACGACTTTACGCCTATCTTCTAACTTTCCGAAATCATTAGAAAGATCCACTAATAGATTAATTAGAGACCACTTCTTGTCTATTTATCCCTTTAGTAACATGCATCATGCTTACAGAGTTTCTAGATTCTTGGGAAGCAGCGCTACAAGAGCTTGTTAGTATTATTGAAAGATCCCCGAATAACAAAGACTTTCTCATGGCTAGGTTTCTGTAAATGTTATCAAAAATTGCTCACAGGGTAGTGTGGCTCACCAAGGCTGCGCTCGATGAAGTTTTAGTCAAACATCAACAGTCCGGGATTTGTGCCCAGGGCTATTATGCTGACGACCTAATTATCACAATATTAAAGAAATATTTGAATGTGTCTGACCTAATGCAAGAAGCACTCCATATTGTGGAGTCTTGGGTCTTTAATTAGAATCTTCATACAACTCTAGCAAAAGCTAATCCTACCGGAACAAAACCTAACAAAATTTATCCTACCGGATTTGTGATAATAATTATCTTGTATAATCAAAATTCATTAGTCCTGATTAAGTTTTAGAGAACCAACAAAGTTGTCCTCTTGTTAAAAATCTAATCTTCATTGCAAAAATTGAAAGAGCTCCTACGGCAGCTGCCCTTTCTGTTAGACAGATATCCATCACATTTCGCTAGGATTTCTCAATTTATGGTATAAGCTTTAGTATGAAGTTTTATTCCGAATAGACAATCCACTTTTGCCTGTAGAGATGCCGAATTTTGGTGAAATAAAGTTTTTTTGAACTAAATTTGTTTGAAATTTAATTTACAATCCGTCAATCTTAATTGTTTTTTCGTAATTTTCAAAATATTTAGCTACCACTTCCGGTGAACCGATTTCCGGCCGAACATCACTGGGATTGGGATCTCCCAATATTTAAGCTTAAGTATGAAGTTTCATCCCGATCAATCAATCCGTATAGGTTATACTGGGACCAAATTTTTACTGAAAAACAGTTTGTTTTTGACAAAAATCGTAATTTCCGCTTACATTTTGGAAAAACCGGTATTGTTGCAAAATTTATTTTCAAGATGCGAGCAAAAAACGAAAAAGCCCTATTGATTTCCGGTGGGAAACAAAAAGCTCATATGGAAGCTGTCACTTCCGATGGGTCAATTTCCGCAAAAAAATTCCCTAGGATCTCCCAATTAGTGGAAAAGGCTTAGGTATGAAGTTTAATCCAGATTAATTCCATCTGGGCTGTTTCGGGTTTGCATTTTTATTGAAAAATGTTTTTTCGTCAAAAATCGTCACTTCCGCTTAAATATTCGAAAAACTAATCTAGAACGGTATTATTGCAAATTTTATTTAGATTCTTTCAGGCCGAATTCATACTTTAATTTTTTCGACCAATCATCTCTTGTGAAGAAATGCAGTGATTGGTCGAAAAAATTATTTGAATGATTGAATGAACGAAGAAATTGAAGTATGAATTTGGCCTCAGTTCGTAGTTGTTTTTCATGTAAATGACTTAATTTTCAAAATATTTGCAAAAAGCGAAAACGATATTTGCGAAAAGCGAAGCGATTTCGGCCAAAAATCACTGGGATCTACAAATTTATGAAAAAAGATTAGTGTGAAGTTCATCCCGATTAGTCAAACTTTCCTGGCTGTAGGGAAGCTAGAACATTTATTGGGCCCGGCTCGTACCCACAGAGATTTATTTAAAACCACTTGCTTGACTTAGGCGATATAGCGAATGGTAGTTCTGTAAAAATCTCGAGGTCGAAATTTTTCATGATTACTAAACTTTATTTTACTAGTAAAAGAATGTAAAAAGCGACTGTTATATATTGTCAATGTCGCATAGCTTTTAGCACTTCGTGCGAATTGTCTGACAATGTCATGTTTTGGGTATGAGCTACCGTTTCTTATGAATATATTGTATGATGGACGGTTTGCCCTGAGATATAGGCTTTTATTTTAGGTCCAACGGTTCTGTTCCTTATTGAGTGGTCACTCACGAGGCATCGGCAGAGATTAATATGGTTAATAACAGATTTATGCCTCTAAGATTAATTTCTCTAACTCATTCTCGGTGGTATATTCTTCGAGAAATTTATTAATGTTTCGGGAATTTAGAAATGAATCCATTCGCACACTAGCTTTGGTGCAGGTTTCGGAGTGCACTACCCAAAGCTCGTCTTTAAGGCATGAGGCAGTTGGGATGCGCATTTGTTAGCCTTTCAAGCTGAGATCACTGCTCTGATTCATTGTGTATCCGAAGGACTAAAATAACTTTAAAGCCTCAAGCCAACCAAGCCTTGGTTATCCTTTTGAATGATTCCAAGTTCATCAGAGAAAGTAAACGTCTCAATCTTCTGTGTAGCTATAACAAAGTAACAGTCATGTGGGTGCCAGCCCAGTTTGGCATTGAAGGTCCAGAATCAGTTATTCCTTGAACATAACCGGCTGTCATAGAGTGAAACAGTTTATTGCTGAACTGAATTCATTTTTATCTAAATACGTTGACACCTAGAAAAGGATAACCTAATAATTCTCGTTACCATTCTGACTGGGGGTCTAATATGAAATGTTTGATAGAATCATTTCTCGAAACTATCTACTAATTGGATAATGTCATTCGCCACACCTTAAGAAGTATCATAAATGTTCGATCATATCGAGAGAAAAAACGCTGTCGAAAAGCTGTCCAGATTTTAATTGCAATTCCGATCGTTTCGTGGATTAACGTTCTATAGCATAGTACTCGGTGTTTTTGCTTGCATGTGAAATTTAATGATAATTCGCACTTACATTTAAATTGATGAGTTGAAATTATTGATATCGGTATTCATAATTTTTAATCGTTTCCAACATTTCATCTCAATGCATACATTGGACATCTAAAAGTGTTCGGAAATAGAGGCGGCAGACGTGCTGTGGGGCAACGTACAAAGTTCACATGTAATTGAACATTATTGCTGTTGCATCAAGTTTGTGTTGTACTTCTAATGGCAGCTGATAAGGTTAATTAGGTGAAATTAAGTGATCTGCCTTGATCAACTATAGAATGGTAAATATGTCGAAATCCGTTTAAATTGCTTGACCCACGAGTTATATAGCAAAATTTTCGTTACTCTGTTTAAGATACTCTTTGGTGAAGTGTAATACACACAATCCGATAAAAACGAAACCACCTGGTATTGATAATCACCGTTCTGATTTAATAATGCTGGCAAATAATCTTTGTTTCAATGAGCCAAACATTGGCATATATTATTTGAACAGAAGTCGAACTACATAATAAATATCGGAATCTCAGTGATTTCTACTCTGACTCTCGTCATTCTTGTGCGATTGGTTCTCCTTGCCTTGCTTTAATGTCCTGGTCCAACAAAGTACATGTGCTTGTAATGTTAATGTTCTTGTTTATGTTGTTGGTTGCTTCTTCAATAATAAAAGGAGCCTGCGATTCGGAATCTATTTGAACTCGTAATAGGGGACCATAATTTTGGTAAGTATATTGATTCAGTTTAGAATATCGTAATCGCTCGATGTGGGCCGGCTTATCATTCTCCGGGAGTTTATTTCCATCGGATATTAATTTTAAACGCAGACACATCTTGATACATTCCTTTTATAACGGGTGATTTTTTAAGAGCTTGAGAACTTTTTTTTAAAAAAAAACGCATAAAATTTGCAAAATCTCATCGGTTCTTTATTTGAAACGTTAGATTGGTCCATGACATTTACTTTTTGAAGATAATTTCATTTAAATGTTGACCGCGGCTGCGTCTTAGGTGGTCCATTCGGAAAGTCCAATTTTGGGCAACTTTTTCGAGCATTTCGGCCGGAATAGCCCGAATTTCTTCGGAAATGTTGTCTTCCAAAACTGGAATAGTTGCTGGCTTATTTCTGTAGACTTTAGACTTGACGTAGCCCCACAAAAAATAGTCTAAAGGCGTCAAATCGCATGATCTTGGTGCCCAACTTACCGGGCCATTTCTTGAGATGAATTGTTCTCCGAAGTTTTCCCTCAAAATGGCCATAGAATCGCGAGCTGTGTGGCATGTAGCGCCATCTTGTTGAAACCACATGTCAACTAAGTTCAGTTCTTCCATTTTTGGCAACAAAAAGTTTGTTAGCATCGAACGATAGCGATCGCCATTCACCGTAACGTTGCGTCCAACAGCATCTTTGAAAAAATACGGTCCAATGATTCCACCAGCGTACAAACCACACCAAACAGTGCATTTTTCGGGATGCATGGGCAGTTCTTGAACGGCTTCTGGTTGCTCTTCACTCCAAATGCGGCAATTTTGCTTATTTACGTAGCCATTCAACCAGAAATGAGCCTCATCGCTGAACAAAATTTGTCGATAAAAAAGCGGATTTTCTGCCAACTTTTCTAGGGCCCATTCACTGAAAATTCGACGTTGTGGCAGATCGTTCGGCTTCAGTTCTTGCAGGAGCTGTATTTTATACGGTTTTACACCAAGATCTTTGCGTAAAATCTTCCATGTCGTCGAATAACACAAACCCAATTGCTGCGAACGGCGACGAATCGACATTTCACGGTCTTCAGCAACACTCTCAGAAACAGACGCAATATTCTCTTCTGTACGCACTGTACGCATTCGTGTGGTTGGTTTAATGTCCAATAAAGTAAACTGAGTGCGAAACTTGGTCACAATCGCATTAATTGTTTGCTCACTTGGTCGATTATGTAGACCATAAATCGGACGTAAATCGCGAAACACTTTTCGAACCGAACACTGATTTTTGTAATATAATTCAATTATTTGCAAGCGTTGCTCGTTAGTAAGTCTATTCATTATGAAATGTCAAAGCATACTGAGCATCTTTCTCTTTGACACCTTGTCTGAAATCCCGCGTGATCTGTCAAATACTAATGCATGAAAATCCTAACCACAAAAAAATCACCCTTTACGTGTTTGTTCACTTCTCTGTTCTTGTATGACCACTTATGCTACACTGTAGCTCTGGCAACGGAAAACCAGTCATTTTGAAGGTGTCTTCTTTCATTGCAGTTTCAAGTTTGTCGACAATTTTTTCTATCCGTTCTGTTTTTTGGGAGGGGTATTTGCGGTAAGATATTTATTCTAAACTAAATAAGAACAATTAAAACTTGTTGGTTATTAGCTAAAGGCTCCACTGTATTTCCTCTTCTCAAATATTATACGAACCGATCCATAGAATGTACCAATTTCAAATCATAAAGGTTATCGCATTAAAATCGCAATTTTATTGTATTTAACTAGACGAGCAGAATCGCGTCTATTCAGTTTCATTCGTGATTTACTCTTGCCTAGAGCACCACGTATAATAATTACATTCAAAGTTAAAATGAATAAATTGCTTGTTGTTGGTATTTTATTAATTTGTGTACTTCACCTTGCGCTGGCTGATGACGTCACGTGTGATCAACCGAATCAACAATACATGGAATGTGGTAAATGCGAAAATACGTGCAAGTTACACGATTTGGAGCGTCGTTGCCGTGTCCGGTGTCGTGCTGGCTGCTATTGTAAACCAGATTATATTTTGCATGAAAGAGCGTGTATCACGTTAGCGGAATGCCCACCAGGTTCCGGAAGTGATGAATAGTTTAGTGTTTTTTTGTTTGTTTGCTATGTAAAAAATAATAAAATTTTATTTACGGGTATAAACCGTTGTATTTCTCATTTATTTTAACGTTCCCTGAGTCATAATGAATCAACCATAAAACTTCGCAAACCATAGGTAGGTAAATATATAAACTTTCCAGAATAGTAAATGACATACAAGATAAAAAAACCACAATTAAATATTTTTTAACTTTATTAATAAAAATTGTTAGATTCGATTTATTTTTTATTTATTTCCCGCGCTACCGACTCTTTTCTATTTTGGACACTCAGAATACGGAATGCAACGTTCTTCGTACAAAATATACTGTCCCTTACAGTAACATCCAGGTCGACAAACTACTTCGCACCGTTGCTCCAAATCGGGCTCTTCACACGTGTTTTCACATTTGCCACATTCAAAGTGTTTCTGATTTGGCTTTTTACAAGTGACATCATCGCCGTGCGCAAGATGAAGTACACAAGTCAATAATACTATTTCAAATAGCTTTTTCATTTTAGCTTATTGAAATCTCAACTACAACTGAATCGGTTATGTGTTTGCTCGACTGTTTATACAAAATTTGAAATAATAATTGGTAAGATGTGCGAAATTAACATTCGGTGGTTTATAGTACAATTTAAATATTTAATCAATAAAGAATTTCAATAACTGGAAACACTACAGTAAGACCTTGGATTTCGATTCACAATTATCAGTGTCCATTTTTACGGGTAATACATTTGTATTTAGTAGCATGCAATGGTTCAGGACATGTTGATGTCCTGAACTATTGCATGCTGTAAATACACTGATTCACTGATTAATTTTTGACTAAAATTATTGAAGAGTCGAGAAACCGCGAACCTCGCTTGCGTTCAGACGAACTTGCGTTTAGTGCACATCCTTTCTTGAGAATGGTTTTGCCATTCAATGGAATAGTTTTTGTAGACATTCATTCTCCACAAGTCACGGTTTCTAGATGTTCTTGTTCTAATAAGCACAGCTAGATATTAAGGTTGAGCCTAATCCAACTAACGTGACGTCTTCCGCTATTTGTTTCACTACTTGGGAATTGTTGATGTTATTGTAAATGGCAGTATGTACTGAATGAAGAAGTAATACAGCTATGAAAGCTCTTAACTTACTGATGATTGCTCTAGCATCGCTCTCTTTTAGTATGTTGACAATCCTATCGGAGATTGAAGCTTGAACCTTCCTATCGGCCACGGTATCGTTTTATAACCCTCTCTGACATAAGACGCAATGGGTTTCACGTGATTGTTGATGAATCATCGTACAATTTCAGTATGCACGAAGTAGAACCCCCAACCCCCCTTCATTTTCAAAAAGCCTAAATATGATTATTCCCTTCGAATCCCAAAAAATCGTAGCCATGAACTTTCCGGCCGATGGGACCGTCATTACATTCTTCAGAGCGGATTCGTCTGAAAAAATCCATTGTTTTTAGTGTCGCCTGTTCTCTGCCATTTCATGAAATTTTCGACGGCATATTTTTTTCGACAACGTCAGTCAATTCGGCAAAGTTGAAAACACCTATTATGAATTATTCGATAACGACCAACGTAGCTTCTATTGATTAATTCCGGAACAGCTGATTTCCGACGTTATCGAATAAAAATCGCACGTTGTGAATTTCATAAAATGCGCCCAGGCTTCATCAACGTTCAAACAGTGCTTCGAAATTAACAACTGTTTCCGCTTGTTGTTGGCCGTGAGTAATCGCAGCATGCAATGATACGATGAGCTTATGGCCACTGCTACTTGACGCATTTTCGTACGGCGTTCAACAAGAATCATGTCATGGACCTTTTGGCGATTTACTCAGTAACCACAGTCAATCGAATATCTCACGGTTGTCATAGATACTCTTCTGCAATACTTTTATCATTGATAGGAAGAGTGCTTATCGTCGCGTCTTGACCGTTTATTGACGCCATTACTATGTCGTTGTTACCCTTGATAATGTGTTATTTCTTAGATGTACTTAGAATTTTCATCCAAGATCGCCCATATGAGGTTAACGTGCTTTCCTAATTATTATTACTTACATAGTGTAAGTGCTTCATGGATTTCATCCCTGTTTCCCAAAGTTCTCTGAAATATGGCGCTGAGTGAGTACGAAAGCAATGAAGCTTTCTGTAGATTGTTGTAAATCTTGTTTGAACATTTCTAATTGTTCTTTCTCTAAAATGAATTGATCTCTGTTTCTCCTCAAGTTTTTTAACCGCTTACTACACTCGCGAGCAACTAAATCGACTCAAACCTACGCGCGAACAGAAAGGCGTATTTAAAATGGCTCAACCGATTTTCGTAAAACATTTTGTTTTGGCAGCTTAGTATTTTATCTTTACACGGACACTTTTATCATTAAAATCTAGACAGTATACTTTTCAAATTAAAGCAATCGTAGCAAAATGCCATGTTTCGGTGAAACCACTTGGGGTACTGCAATCTCCCGTATAATACCGCGCTGACGATATTTGCTATCAGCCATTTATCAGACGTTGACCTGAACAAATAACGGTTTCATTCGTTGTTTCCTCAACATCATGGACGCAATCAACGTGAAGTCACTCGTCAGCTAAACATGAGTCAATCTGCTGTCTCAAGAGTATTCAGGAGGTTTCAGGAAACTGGTACCTTTAATCGGAGACCACATATCAGCCGGTATCAGCGTATATCTGAGAAGGACGAACGATTTATTGTCCTAACTTCACTGCGAAATCGCCATCTCACCGGCGTCGATGAGCAGCAGGAGCTAAGACAAGTTCGAGATGGAGCTGTTAGTCAATGGACATTAAGAAGACGCTTGAAGGAAGCCAACCTCACTCTAAGACGGCACGACTCGAATTTGCTCGCGAACACATCAATTGGAGCATCGAGCAATCTAGGTCCATTCTATTCACTGACGAATGTATAATATGTCTCCATGGTAGTGATAGGAGAGGCTGGGTCTATCGGTGTCAAGGAGAGCGATTTTCGCAGTGCTATTTTGCTGAAACAGCCTCGTACGGCGGCGGTTCGTGCATGGTGTGGGCTGGCTTATCACTTAAGGGAAAAACAGATCATGTTTTCGTACCTGGTGGAGACCGTAGAGGAGGTCTAACCGCTGAAAGATATATCGATGGCATTCTCTTAGATCATGAGTACCCTACGCAGGATATATAGGGCAAGATTTCGTATTGATGCATGGCAATGCCCGGTGTCACACAGCTCAAACCACTCGGTAGTTCATGGTTGAGGTTGAACTCGAGACGATGAAGTGGTCAACCCTCAGTTCAGACATGAATCCAATTGAGCACTTATGAGACGAACGGAAACGGAGGGTTCGAGCCCGAAATCCGGTACCATCTAACTTTAGTGACCTCAAAATTGCGTTGGATGAATCGCAATAAAAGTAGTAATTTAAATTCAAATATCCATCAAAATTCATTATCAAAAAAGCACTGAACCAATTTTCATGAAAAAGTGTCATTTTAAAGTAAAAATATCAGGCTATCAAAAAACTAATGTCTTGTGAAAATCGGTTAAGCCGTTTTAAAAAAAATCGCCTTTCTGTGAGCGTTGAAGGTTTGAGTCGATTTAGTTGCTCGCGAGTGTATAATCAGATGTCTATCTTTGTTTGAATTCGTGCTTCGGAAACAACCAAAAGACTGTTACTTGTCAAGGGGCATCCGAGGCCTAGTGTATGGAAACGGACGAGGAGGTAATTTCGTTTTTCTTTGCAGGTTTACCATCATTATTATTACATATAATTCCTCGTGGACTTTCTTGATCTCCTTACCAGACGGCATAAAACTACTTTAGAAACGATCATCACTTTCGTTTCATTAAATATTTTCTGATGAAGCATCAGTAATTGCAAACGTTTCGAAATATTTTGATTACTTCGGTCTTTTAATTATCCAAACAGATTTACTGCTGTGGTCGGAACCTTGTGACCAATTTTAGGTTCCTAACTTATTGAGACTTTCAATCTGGTTGGATACATTTTTTAGAAGCACAGTATGATTATATTTGCTACTATTGACAGGACTGTGCTACTACTACTTTTATTGTGCTTGAAAGTAGTGACAGGACTTTATCACTTAAACGAAGGTTCCTGGCATATATAGGGTGTGATAAAAGTTCCCGAACCTTTCACAAATACTTAAACAGTATAAAACATTTAATAAACAACAATCGATTAAAAACTTTCTTTAAGTAGCTGTTGAAAGTTGATGACGATCGATGATGATCCCCTTTCCTGAAATATTAAGCGATGGGGATTTGGACTTTATGTGCCAGCTCTCAGTCTATCTGATCGCAAAATCCGTCGGTGACCAAGTGCCCATATGTCTACCTAGACCATCACGGAAACCGGAAAGTTATTCTAATCTTTCCACAGGAATTGGTGTCTCAATTTTAGATCGGCTCGACGGTAAAAATCTTCTTAGCTGTGCAGAACAGTTTGTTCAAGTGACCAGACGAATCACCCGGGGAGGTTTTTCGCGCGGTTTATAACTACGAAATTCGATGTTCCTTTTTCCGAAGTGGTACACGCTTAACTCTCTTATCTTGATCTATCGCCGATTGCTTCTATATTCTGTTCTGTTCTATTTGTTTCGAGAAAAGTCTACAAATTTGACTTCAAAAATTAAACATTTAAAAAACAATAATTTAGTTTTACGGCCTCATAGACGATTGACCTTTTAAAAGCAGTCTTTTGAACAATAACGACTGGTTTTGGTTATCCGTGTGCAATCTAATGACAGAAACACATTCACGTTTCACTGTTGCATTACGAACACATATCAAAACTACACGACGAGTTCAATAAAACAAATTTTATTTTACTGGGGCTACATCCCAAGGAGGGGTTTGGCCGCCTCATTATCGTAGTTACATAATCGAAATTGTATTTGGATTAATAATTGATTGGTCCGTTGAATCTTAGTCAGGTATGCCTTGAGGAGAGGATTATCTCGTTTCCATTCCAGTTTTACAATTACTTGTATTTCCAGATGGTCACTCAAATTTGTACTAACTCAAGCCACGGTTGCTTGACGTTGCTGTCGAAGTTGATGTTGCATGATCTCACTGTTCCACGTTCCTCTTGGGTGCAACACAACGGTTTTAGCATAAATCAACTAAAATGGGATGAATTATGCATTAAAACAAAAATTCGGGATATTTTATAGCAGCTGCGTGTACATCATTTCATTTGCGTTGAAAAATGGATGCAGATTGATTGACGGTATTTTGATTTATTGCATACACTAATTGAGAAAACTCGAAAGTTCTATATGACAACTGTTTCTACCAGCCCATCTTTATCCTCCTATAGCCTTACGTATTCGCAGTAAAAACTCATTTCTGTTACCACGAGAGGAAAATTACGCTACTTTTATCCATCGCGTACCTTATTTTCAGTTCGACTCCCCGATTGGTCTTATCGTTGCACTTTTTATTTACAGAGAGAACATGTTAGATTCGCCTAGAATTATATCGCGATCACATTTCTCATTAGGTGAAATCTATGGGGATAATTGGTTACCCGAGCTATTGAAAAAGTGACATCTATGTTTCTATATTTGAGAGCTTCTTCATGTGTATACAACATCTAGGCGAATCTAGAATGTGCTGCACAAAGTGAAATACTGTATTTTAGGGAATAATTAAGAAGCGCCGTAAAAGTGTTGTTGTCAAGCGTCAAATTAACTGTAACTGGAACTTTAGGGCAATTGACAATGAGATATCCAATTCAAAGTGGGATAACTTGCCTGGATCTTCGAGTATTTATTACACTGCAGTACACATTTCAGTTCTTATAGTAGCTGTAACTTAGTCGAAAGTGATACAAACCGACAGGCTGCGCTTGGCAGGAACTGCAGTTTTATCAACCTGGTGCCAAATACATTGGCAGTGATCATTCTGGTTGTTGCAAAGTGGATTTGAAGCTTCATTGAAGGATTGAATGTCAAAACTAAAGATAACCTTTGAATATGTCGTTTTAGATTTTACGAATTGTCAAGAGTTCAAACCCGATGAGTATGGGAAATCAAAAAGTGGCTACTTTTAGCTCAAAGAAAACGCTATCGCGACCCAATGGAGGCGTCAACAGTTAACATCGGAACTCAGTGAGTATAAATATCATTTTACTGATCTGAGACATCTTATTTGGCTTTTAATGGAACTTTGCTACGATATATTCGATCTCTGCAAAAGCACGTGCAATTTCTTATTTGATTTGGGACTCCTTCGGGGTTGTAAAATTTTTTGACATATTGACACAAAGTCTCTATATTTGTATCATGCCTGTAATTTTCTTAGCAGAATCCGATTATATTATTTCATGATGCGCTTCTGTTGGTGAAATTGAATGCACGGAAAATCCATGAAATGCAGATTTTCTATTCGTTGTCGTATTGTTTTGGTCGTTAATGATAAAAACTTAGTATAGATGATCCCTTAGGATCAAGAAGTTGGAGATTACTACGTCTTGCTGGTTTTCGCTGACTAATGAAGAATATGCACTCGAGATTGTTAAGACGATGCAGGGGGAATTTAGATTACAGCCAATAAAACAACAAGTAACGCAGATCCATTGCTGCCGTAAAACCAATACCAAATCAGCATTTGTTTACCAGGTTAATGTTAGCAGAAGCGGACTTCGGCCTTGTAGCGTGCAACATTAAACTTTGCGTGCTGCTTTAAGGTTTATCACTGGTGCGTTCTCGTTCTTATAAAAACGAACAAATTATCAATCTGGCGATAAGGCGATCACATCAACAACGACCTCTGATATTGTACAAGGTCTAAGATGGGAAATAGGAACGAACTAAGCTTGAAAAGATCAAGAAAACTTGGAAATAGTTTGTAGTGTTAGCCTACCTTATATATATATCACCGGACAAGTGGTGGAGTGGTTAAAGCTTCGGCACTTGGACCGGGAGGTGCTGGGTTCGAATCCCATCAGAGGCTAGATGCAAATCGAATTTTCATCATCGATTACGATCGGTGATGCTAATAAATACAACTAAGACCCTCTGATGGAGTGCAGAATTCCGTGTCACGCGCCGACCCACCTTCCATGTCAATGTACAGGTTGACATGGAGCTTGCAATGTGCAGATGGTATACTGTAGTTGTGTGAGTAGGTGAAGTAGGTGGGTTAACGATGTGGAGTGAATGAGTGGTATCACAATGGGCCTAAAAATTGGCCTAAGTGTGCAGTAAGCAACCACTGAAACCTAACCTAGCCTACCTTATAAGTCCTTAACAACAATAAGTCCTCAAACAATAGAAGCGTAAGACAGCATAGGAACAAACCAACGATTTATAAATAAAAATCAGAATTGTAGGAATTATGGCAGTGGATTTATGAAGTTCACTTTCGAGGTGCAATCTCCAGGAACAGACGATGTCTGTTCTGGACAATTAGTTCATTTTACTGCTGAATATAGTGATTCTAAAGCCTTTTGCCTTATTCTCTCTCCTCCATAATAATAACGAGATTTGACGGATTCTCGCAGAACTGTCATTCAAAAGAGAAACAGGACCAGGATGAATTGTTAGAACTTTAATCTTCTTAAGCACCTAAATTAGCGCAGGTTTCAAAAGGGGCTTCAGGCTTTAAATGACTTATTTCGAATATATTGGCACACACCCAAGCACAGATATTTAGGCCCGCGCACTCCTTTACATAATTTCGAACTCATTCGAACTTATCGCTCTTTTAGTAGCGAAGATAGGGCCACCCATACCTATCTACATTTGATCGGAAGGTCATTTGATCGATCTAAACGGCCAAATCAAAGTTCATCAGATTCTGCACAGTTCGAACGAATTTCGATATAACCTGACTTCTCGGATTCAACAGTTTGAAATAATGAAGACTAATTTTAATAAGAAATGAGACAGATTTCAATCTCGTTAAAAGGCATACTGTTGTTGTGTACCGAGGTAGGTTTCCAAACAACCAGTCTCATTCCAAAACAGCAAACAAGCGTTATTTGACGGAGACTTCGACTCATGAGAAGCTTCAGATCTTGATAGCTTATTGTAAGAAGCAGTGTGCGGTCCAGACCATTTGATGCAAAAGAAGAACTGAGAACAACCATGCAATTTCAGAATGATACCCCATTCATCACCTGCAGGATTTTTTTCCGCAAATTGTAACATTTTTAGAATAACGGTTAAACTCCAAAATGCCGCACCGTTATTTCAGCAAATGACCCACACGTTCAGTATTAACTGGATTATTCTTCTGTTTTGTTTACCTGGACGATATTTTGCTAGCACCTATGGTTCGAGAAGCCCACATTACACATTTGTCTACAATTTCTTAATGTTTTTCCGATCCTACCTAGTCTTATAATCCGCCAAATTTATATTTTAGATGTTAGATGTTCTTTGATGTATCGACCAAATAGATATGCAACTGGCGAAATTCATAATGAGCGACAAAATAACGTTAAAATTCGAAGAATTCTCTGTCCAGCTTCACGCGGCTAAGATTGAGTGTTGATTTGCACTAGCCAGTTCCGAACACAAGTGTTCATCACATTCCACAATATACCAAATCTTAGGATTAAGGCCACGGTCAAATTATGTCTGATAATGTTGTCCATTAAATGGGATGTCAAATCTCGTGCTTAATCGTGCGAGTCATGACAAAAGGTAGCAAGTTTCCCGATATACTAGGTCAAGGACAGGTTTATATTAAACCCCAACATCTGGAGGCAATTATTATTGTGTGACGACGACTGATCGATATACACGTTGGACTGAGGCCATCGTAGTCTCAGATATTACAGCTGCTACAAAGTATTTAGCATGGAATGCACTCGATCCGTTACCATGGCATTTCTCAGATAATTGATTGGAATGCAAGCTAAATGTTGTAGTTTTTCCAGATATTTCATCTATATATTAGAGTTAAAATGGTCCAAAAGATCGATGGTAAAGTGCCATCGATAATTCATAAACTCATTTTAAAGAAATCCAGTAGTAATTGAAATTTAAAATAATAATTATGTCTAAATTGCCCGGCACTGCATAATTTCACACGATGTTACAGTACATAATCTCCTAAATGTCGATTAATACATGGTTATTTAAATTGTGTCACGACTTAATATCTACCTTATCGACGTATTCTATTTAAACGGTAAAAACTACCGTTTCATACGATAAAAATAACCGATCGCCATTTTGTATTTATCATAACACACCAAAAAATACCGATAAACATCACAAAAAAAAATAAAATAAAACCCCCAAAAAAACGAAAACAAAAAGCAATATTGACTTATGATTGTCAGTGTCAGAGAAGTAGAAAAAATAAAATAAAATGTGTAACTGTATTTGTCTAGACTTCCAATTTTCTCTCTCGCCTAGTAAAAATTTTTTGTTTTCGATTTCGTGTTTTTTTTTATTTATCAATCGAAATTTTTTAGTATCTTCTCACCGCTCATTGAGTAAACACGTAAATTATAATATCTTAATACGATCTTAAGATAAAGCATAATATCTATACAACATTTTTGTTTTATTTAATATTTTAAATAACATTGTACAATTATTTTATTACTCTAATATTGTGATAAGTGTGTATACTAATTATATTTTAGCCAACAAGGATTAATATTAAACGTAAAGTGTAAAAATTTCGGGGGACATTTTTGCGACACACAAGAAGATAAAAAACCAAAACACGTGAAAACATGATAAATTTGACAAGATTGTCAAAATTATAAAACCAAAATAAAAAACAATAAAACTTGTCTAACGTTTTATCTAATTATAGTGTTACTATTTTATCCAAATTAGTTATTTAAAAAAAATGTGATTACCTATAATTTTTTATTTTTATGTTATAAGAAAAGTTCCTTTTTGTGTTTTTTTTCTGTGTGTGGATTTTTCAATTGTTTTCTATTGTCAATCAAAATTTTTTATTTGTGTACTATAAATTAAGAAAGAGAAAGATATATATGAAATCGAATAGTATAATTTTCCAATTAGATTCTTATTTCGATTAAGTTCAAAGTTTAAATTAAATTCTGTGATTGTGAATAATTCCAATAAGAGTTTAAGAAAGTATTTAAGTTCTAAACAATTCGTATTGGAAATTGGATAAAAAAGAACTGGTGTGCGAGAAAGAGACAGCGTCTAATTAAGAAAAAAGGCGTCCGTCTTCAACACTTCTTTGAATTATTTTGGAATTTTTGTGTTATTCTTTTTTACAAATTTTATTTTCTCAAAAAAGATTGATAATATTGATAAGGAAATTTCATAAAAATAAAAATACAAGAAGAGACACGAAGAATGAATACTGGTTAATATAATATGTAAGTTTTTTTTCTGATTTTTAATTTATTAATTTAAACTATTTTTCCGATACCAGAATCCTGTCCCGTCTTCTTCTTCTTCTTAGTTGATTTCTTCTCTTTTTTTATGTCAAACAGACGACATAAATATCCATTTTTTGTGTTTTGTTGTTCTCTGTACTGTACGTACATTGAAGAAAAAAGTTTTTCCACAGTTTCAATGCTCCATCATGATTTTGATGATAGCGTAGTGTAGCGATGATGATGACGGAAAAACAGAGCGAGAGAGGAAAAATCTATTTTCTGCTTATTTTTTGTAAAAACGATGAAGACGAGAAAACTTTAAACGGACGCATGACAAATGTCCAATTTTTTGGTTTTATGTCAAAATATGTGTACTATAAAGATGGGAAAAGCTTTTTGTATATTCGGGGGAAATGTGGTTCCATAAATTTGATTTTCGTTTTTTGAGTTGATGTAAAGTTTTTGTTGGTATCTGGCTAGATATATTTTGGTTATGTGGTGCAGAATTATTCACACTTGCGGTTGATCTTGTAGTATCCTTTGTTTAGAAAGGATAATATTAGAATTGTGTCTATTTGATACATATGGTTTTGAAAACTTTGCTTGTGAAATTATGTTCTGTTAAACTTTTGTTGACGAGACAATACGAAGACATTAAAGATTATTGGCATATGTCGGTCGTAATTTCGATTGACCTCAGAAATTATCCTAGTTTTAGTTAAATACCCAATTTTCTCTTTCTGGGCTGGTCTTACTTCACTTAAGTTAAGTGGACTAAATTTAAATGCTCTTTTACACTCCGTATATTGAGATTACCAGTTAATCGATGTCGAGCTGATTTGGAACGGACTTGGCGGCCTAGCTTGTCGCGATACTCTGTTCTCTGCTTGCGTAAGGAATAGTTTTCAAAAGTGTTCTCTGCTTACTCGGTTCTACAACATTTTTTCAGTAGCATCAAAAATTCGTAGATGAAACATTGACAGAACAACTGAGTTTAGTAATTTATAGAAACAAACGATTTAAATACGACAATTGAAAACTGGCATCCACAGGTCGTCGGCAACTTTATTTAGTTTAGGTACCGCCGGCTAAGTTAATTTGAACAGATGTTTCTCTTTCAAATACAATTTGTAATTTTGTTTTTTCGCAACGTACCCGAAATATATCTTCTCCGCAATTTTGGTACTCTAAATAGACATCTGGAATCTGAACGTTCTTTAAATAGCTTGCTAAAGTTCCCAAGACTCTAATCGAGACAAACGTAACGATACAATTTCTTGCGTCGTTAGAAACATTTTATTATGGTTCGTTGTCGCGGATCTGAAATTTCATATTGTGAAATTTTGTAATTTACCATTCGTTCATAAAATACAGAAAAAAGGTTTCTTTACTTGCTTCGACTTTACATCTTAACTATATATGGAAAAGTTCAATCTTCATCTTCGCTGACGCGGTATCCCAATTGATTTGGCCGCCTCAACAATGCTCTTCCAGATAGCCCATTCTTTAAAAAGGGGGCCCAGACGCGATAACCAATTGGTCCTGTCGTTGGTGCCGATTCCATGGCCTGAGTTATAATTTGATTTCGGTACGTAGAACGTGTCGGAGCCATCTAAGCTTTGATGATTTCATTATTCCAATTATAGCTGTATTTTGTGGAGAAATAAAATATTAGAGGCCAGTTTTGGAATTAGCACTGTTTGTTTCTGAATTTGCCATAGTAAAAGAACATACTTGATCATAGTTACCATATTCATGAGTAGTAGTAAAACCCTCGACAGACACAAGCTAGCTAATTGCGAATTCGAGATTACATAGTTATTTTTTTCAGTCTATCAGCTCACGATTTCGGCAAAACAGGATCACTGCGTTTCATAACTTGGTAATCGCAATCTAGTTGTAAAAACTCAATAACTATGGAATGCAATAAAAGTTACAACGAATGTGTAAGTGCGCCAGAAATTTTATTTTAAATGTTATTATAAATTTTACAATTTCTAGTAAACTTTTGCAGTTGCACCTTCTAAAAACTGTGACAGATTTCAAATAAATGAAACCAGGCAGAATGCAAACGTTATGTCGAATGAAGTTTGGTGAAATTTATAAATCGCGTTTGCGGTGTGTCACTAATATTTGAAGATCGCAATCGCAAAAATTGAAATTGGAATCGTGATCAGTGATTATCGCGATAATTTTTGTGTCTGTTGAAGGTATTAGCAATGCTATATGCAAAATGTCCATTGAAACGCGATATTTTGGTAGCTCTTTTCAGAGAAAAATTTTCTTCTGCTATGATAAATTCAGAAGCCAACGCTACTAAATTCAAAACTGGCCCCCAACTATTTCTCAACAGAATACAGCTTATATCGATGTTATCCAGATCATTTCTGTCCTCGAGGTTTTTACGCATTTCGTATATTACTACTTTTTAACCAGCACCTAGTATCATACGAACTAATTTGGGCTCAAAAACTAGCTTTTTCTGTGTTGTTAGTGTCTAAGTATCGCTACCAAAAGTGACTGCTAGTCTTATTAGCGTTTTGTAGTAGATTTTTAATTTTGTTTGTCTTTGTTTTAATTTTGTTTTGCAAGGTTTCAAAAATTTTAATGTTTCTGTAAAATGTTCGATATCCTGCTGCGATTGGTATACAATGGGCATCTCCACATGAGTCAAATACATGTTAAACGTGTGGAAAGGCACAATACTTGCTCAATGGTTTATATAACGTTACTCCGTTATACCCTAGAGACCGTTGTGAAAATGATACTTTACATTGAAATTGGGAAGTATTGATTTCTGGTATTAAGTATAAGTAACAGAAGATTCTGTTTTATAGGCAAGCCCAAGTAATTTTTCAGTCTGCCTATTATGAGATATGTGAGATTAGGATAGGCCTGTGTAAATAATTTTTGAACCTGGGCCGGTAAGAAACCAAAATTAAAGAAAATATCAAAATTTGAGCCCGGCGGGATAAGCTTCACAATGTATACTAATTTATAGAAATAAATTCCTCCGAATGGAGAATTTGAAATGATTTCATTAATTTTCCCTTTCCAGAGAACTGGAAAAGATACCACTTTATATGCAGGATTGGCATGTCAATGAGGGTCATTTTGTAGAATATGGTTTTGTTCGGCAATTTGAAAGCTTATTTTTGATAATTCTTCAATTATTGTACGAATAATTTTTTAATCTGGCCAATAATAAGACATTATCAAGGATTTTGGGAAACTTCCACTATATATTTACGATATAAGCCTTTCAATGAGGAACATTTTCTATAAAAAAAATTGGATGGAACATTTGAATGCTTGGTATTATGAATTCTCCATTTGAGTCATTTTGCAAGCCGGGAAAATTATTAACAAGCCATTATCTGAGATTTGGGCAAGCTACTAAACAGGCAGGAACAGGCTATCAATAGGGTATTTTTGTTGACAAAGAATATGACAAGAAATTGATAATAATAAACTTTTAAATTATTTGTTCAGAAATATATTTTTCTTCGAGATATTGAGTGGATTATCCCGCCTATACAGTAATCTTACCCACACCTTGCTCTTTCATACAGGTTGAAAAATGTTACAGATTGAAAAATGTTTAATATTCGTTTTATAAACTTCTTAGATAGATAGGCCTTTATATGAACTATATGTGAACTTTGCTCGCGTACAAAGAAACTTTGTAATTCGAAATCAAGTTCGTTATAATCGTGTTATACAAAATATTATTGATTCATAGCCCTTTCCTGCCTGATTAGTAGAATCCTCAGATCCGAAATTAATGGCTTATTGTTGGCACAGGTAGAAATATTACTCACAACACAACCTAAAGACTTCTAATAGAAAGGCTTCAATTTCCCTATTCAAGAATCTGTTTGTTTTGGAAAGATTCCGTACAGGTAGGCCAATTTGATTTTAATAGTGGCATCGAATCGATTCCAACAATTCCGCTGCGTGACAACCTTGATAGAATTTCAAATTTTATTTTGGATTTCTTCCATATGGCGATTTCAAGGAAGGTGAGTTTTAATTTGCCTCCAGAACAAGTACATGGTGTAGACACCTCCATCTTTCAGGTTTAAGAGAATTTAAAACACATCATATTATTTAGGTATTAAGGATTTCAGAGTTATGGCTGTTAAACAGAGTCGGAATTGTGGGTGCCGCGCGGAGATTTTGGACGGTGTTCAGGTTTTGTACGGAAAAGCAGCATCAGTTCTGCTAGTTTTGTTCTATTGTGTAAAATCCTTGCGAAGTCGTTCGTTTATTTTAGAACTGACGAATGAATTTGAATTTATATCGTTTGTTATTGTATTTTTTTTTGTGAAGGGGCGGGGCGAGAGCGTTGAATTTGTTTCCCAGAACTACTAAACCTACACCACCAATAATTGTAATTTGTAGGTAGCTATGATATCGGGTTGGTTTTTAGACCAAAATTTATTTCAAATTAATAAATCTTCATTGGTTAATTGAAAACCACCTCCACGATTTAGTTGGATAGTTGGAAGCTTCATTTACGTACATTTAAATTTAATTTATTCGGGTTTTTCATTATTTACTTGGGTAAGACTGATCATACTATGTTTATTTCTATACAATATTTTTTGTAAAGGTTGTTTCATTTCGAGGTTTGAATTTAATTAACACAGAGAAATAATTTGAATGGCCACGAATGTAACTGTATTTGAAAGATACTTTTATGCCCATAATGTTTGAATATGATTTTGGACATGTGGTCGTCGTGGCTGGCGTGTACATGTCGTAATCTGGAGGCCCAATTTTCGATCATTTCGCGTAGACAAGTGACTTCACATAAACCAAAGAAAATAGTCCAGCAGTATTAATTCATACGAATGCGGTGGCCAGTTGACAAGCCCATTTCAAATGTTTCTTTCAGAAAATTAATTGTATCGCGCGTTACATGTGGCCCCATCTTGTTGGAACCACATAATTCTGAGGTTAAAACCGTTGAGGCACAACAAATTAGTAACCATGTTTATATAATGGTCTCCGTTGACTGTAAAGTTTTCACCAGCATCATTTTTGATCACATATGGTCCGATGATTCCTTCGGCTCATGAAGCACACCAATCGGTAACTTTTTGTAGATGTAATGGTTTTTGAACAATGGCTCGTGGATTATCTTCACTCCAGATGCGATAATTCGCTTGTAGACATAGTCATCCAACCAAAAATGAGCTTCATCACTGAAGAAAATTTTGTATGGAAAGTTTGCTTCGATGTCAATATACCAATCATCGAAGTGGCGGCGTGACGATGGACGTACATGTATGGTTTTAACTCTTGCAAAAGTTGAATCTTGTAAGCATGTAATCCAATATTCTTACGCAAAATCCTCCATAAAGATGTTGAATCAAGTCCCAATTGTTGTGCACGATGACGATTCGATTCATTTGAATTCTCATCAATACTACGAATTAGAGCTGCCACTGCCTGCTCGGCGCGTCATATCGGTCTTACGGAACGCGTATTATCATTTAGAGTAAACGTGGTGCGAAAGCGATTCATAGTTAATCGAATAAACTGCTCTGATGGACGATTATGTCGACCGTAAAATGAACGTAGTGCGCGATGAGTTTCACGAACCGAACCATTATTTTCAAAATAAATTTGAATTATTTGCAAACGTTGCTCTGGCGTGAGTCTATTCATTATGAAATGGCAAATCAAACTAACCAAAAATCAACTGTCCTGGTAAATCGGCTGTCTCTGAAAATAGTGTTGTCAACTTAAGGTTGTATATCTCGAAATGACACACCCTTTACATATTTTATAATTTAATCAGTTACTTTGTTTAGTGTTTATATTCAATGAGTGTTCAATCATTATAATCGTTTTGAGGTGAAATTTACCTATAGGCAAACCATAGGGGTGGTTTTCAACTATCCAAGTAATGATACTACATACATCAAAAGTTGCAATTTGATTATTGAAGTGTGTAAGTATAGGTTTCATTATAAGCTAACTGACCACTTCCTCCTCGAAAATGTTATCTGTTATAAAACCATGATTTGTTGTAAGAAATTACAATAAAAGTGTATGAAATTTTAATGTGGGTTTCATTTTGGCGGGCTAATTTGATCGGTGTATGCTTAGAGCACTCTTTTAATTGTGTAAATTATATATTCAAATAGTTTAGACATGTCGCAAATTAAAATAAAATAAAATTTTCGCGTATTTAAAAAAATTACTGTTATAATTTTACAATAATTTTACTCTCTAATTAGAAACTGGGTTTAATCGAGGGTACTTGACACGTCTTAATACGCATCCTATTCTCGTTTACGAAAAATTATAACGACAACAAAAAATAAAATAAAAATACTTAAGTCAATTGTTACCGTAATAAAATTAAAGTTTATTTTCGATTATTTTATAAACTTAACATTCTTTCCCTAATTTTATATTTTGTGTATATTCTTTAGGAAGACACAACACACACACACACACACATACAATACAAATAATAATAAGAAAACGAAATATACATATAAAAGAAAATTCTCTTAATTCTTCATTAACATTATTTTGAATATTGAAATCTATGTGATTACAATGAAAATTCTTCTTACCGTAATACCTCTGTGTGTTCTGTGTAGTGTAGCCGTAGTATACATAATAACCGTGTATATAGCACGGAATGAACAAAAAATTCTTATTTTTAATAAATAAGAATTAACTTGTCTTAAAGACAAAGAAATCATAAAACTAATAAGTTTATTTTTTTTTCTTTAGCGCGAAAAATAATTTTAATTTAATAAAAAATAAAGAATTAAATTATAATTAAAGTGTAATAAAATTTAATTTAGTATAGCTTGGTATTACTGCGATATGCGCGACATGTTTCGCTGTAGGTCTTTACACAAAAATTAAAACGATCGCTAATCAAGATCACTTGAAAGTTTTTATATTTGTAAATTTTACGATTTATGTGGTTTAATGCCGAGATTACAATCCTCATGACATTTTGTGACACTTAATAAATTACCAACAAAAGACCTGATGTCACGATATTAGCATTTATTTTGTTTAAAATTTATGAATTGAGATTTGCGTTGGCTGTCCAATCCAATTTACGGTGAGTAATTTAATAAAATACTAGTGTATGAGTATTTAAGCGAATGATTGATTTGAAAATAATTTGGCTGTTTAGTCATTCATATAAAGGTTATCGGGGCTGAGTGCTTAATATCATTGATTTCATAATCAAGTTTGTCAAATAATCGATTTTTCAATCTAAGATATGGTGTTTACATATTTTTTATCGTAATTTCCCTTGGAACTTTCGGAGAAAATTGGTCTTTATCTCTTACTTATTGATATGATGGGTGTACTGTACTTTGGCGTTTGTATGTAGAATGTAGACAACATACACAACATTCTCATGCAACTTTATTGAATTTAATCGAGAAAATAACTTGACACAAAATTTAAATATTTTCTTGTGTTGTTTTCCAATTCGATTGCTTTAAGAATTCTTTTTTTTGTGTGTTCATCTCGTCGAAAGAAGTATCGAAATAAATAGAATCAATTTGTTTCTTCGTTTAATGATTTTATTATCTTGGAAATTTAGTTGAATGACAAAATAATTCGATTGCATTTCGATATATGTATGTGTGTGTGGGGTATATGTAGATAGACGGGATGAAATCTATAACAGAATGTGATTGGGTTTATACAGGAACACCTCTTTTAACGCTATCTGTAAAGGCCGGGAAACATAGTTCGTTAGAAATGTTTTCAATAGTCTGCTCATTAATATTATTTTTCCTTTGATATTCCTGTGATGGATTGATTTCTAAAAAAACATTAAAAATTTAAAAAATAATTTTTCAGGATTTTTTTGTAGATATCCTTTGATAAATTAAAATCAAATAGGTCATTGATGATGTTAAATGTTTTAGACAACCTATTAATGGGGTTGTTTTCTCCGTAGTTTGTAGAAAGGTGTTCAAGTGCGAAAAAGTCATGGTTTCGAAATGAATTGATATGTTTTCCAAGATGTAAGCTGAATCAATGTGACTACGCAAAGCGTTATCAATAGAAGCCGCGCCCAAGAGAAGTGCATTTTCAAGCGTGCATATTTTTTAATCCGTGTATTTTGTTGAGTACGGAGGTAACCGAGTCCCATTTTCATGGAATGGTAAATTGTGGTCGTAATCCCAGCCACTTTTATTTAACAACTTGATAGCTTTTATGCTATTATATTGGACAAAATCTTACTCTCAAAGTTATCCCGAGTTCATCAAAACTCGACCGTCCTAGTTTTTCAGTTTCAGCGATCTCTCGTTTTAGAAAATGGATAAATATATGAACCATGATGTATGCTTCTGGTAGACCAAATTGTTAGAGGAGACGGTTAATATGATCCTCATATTTCATGCAAAATACCATCTTCAAATATTGAAAAAAATGAATTGATGCATCTCCACTTTAAGGAGAATGTTGGGGTCTTTTTCTAACTTTTTGAATTTTTTATGCGTATAACACGCTGCGAATGGTTTTCATATCACTAATCTTAGCTTTCAGTCTTTTTTCTGCGATTATTTTAAATTTTTATCTTACGTGAATATAGGTTAAATGCGATGAGTAATGGTTACGACTGTCATTTCGGATATGGTAGTATCGCAGTTGACTGGGTAGCAACTTGATTATTGACATCTTAGGTGTTCTTATAATTCTGGTGTTGAAATCGCTGATTTTTGATAAATGTTGTTGTCTCTTTGGCTTATACTGGAGAAAGGATTCTTACGTTCAAAAGATATCGTCCAGAATGTTGTCGAATCCACTCATTTTTAATTAATGCACCTTTAATTTCAGATTGTGCTTAGATAGCACGATCTGAAATTAAAGGTGCATTAATTAAAAATTAATTAAAAATGTGGAAAAATTAGTGCATTAATTAAAAATTGTGGAATTTCATGTTAATCATCGAACAAAAATCCGGTAGTTTTATATGTCAAGCCATGCTTGTACGTTGTGCACATTTTCAAATCCCGCATTCACGTTAAATATGATGACCAAAACTTTTTTAAAAGTAACGATTAAGAATCCAGTTTCAATATAGAATAGCATACCGGATTGTATGTACATGCATAGTAATGCGGTATAAGATAGTGGAAATTTATCAGCGGAAAATAACAGTTTACGCTACTAGTCACAACAGGCAACACTAACACAAGAGAATGCCTAATATGATTTTATAACCAGCGGGCATTTTTAATTCATTTTTATATCTCGGTTTTGTAAAAATTTTACTTAAAATGTCGAATGGTTGAGAAACTCGCTATAGAGAATATTGGAAACTTAAAATGTTAAGTGGAACTCTGGACAATAATCTAGAATCTTTGCATGCTAAACCAAACTCCACCATTTCGATACCACTGCTGTTCAAGCTTCACGATTTAGTAAAAAAATTAGGAAGTTCTGAATTTTGGCTATGTTGGATAGAACTCAGTGATTTTTTAACCAATAATGGTGAAAATTGGTTAGTAGGTTTATACTGTAATTCTCATATGTACTTTAAACGAAGCTCTGGAAAGAGCTCATGCTGGAACTACTCTTCCACATTTTAAAAATTTAATATAAAATTTAGTACGATTGCGTATGGATTTTGAATTGGGAACTATGGAATGATTTATCATTTAGAATTTTCTCTACATTTTTTGATGTTTCCGGCCATTTGAGTTCTTTTCAGTTTAACAAATGCGTACGGTTGTTTTTCTTATAGTAAGATCATACTGAGTACACGTGATGTTGGAGAAAGGTTTGTCGTTTATAATTGTTTCTATAATTTGTAGCGGTTAGAATATTGCAACCAACATATTCTAATCGCAATCTATCATTTCACAAACACATCGCTAACTCATCACTTATCACTTTATACGTTCAAACAGAGTAAATGCATCAGACAATATATACACGACCGACCAAACGACGCAGTGGTTAAAGCCTTGGCGTTTGGATCGGGAGGTACTGGGCTCGAATCCCGATAGGGCACGTTGCAAAAAGGATTTTCCATCATCTGATTACGATCCCTTATTGGAGTGCACAATTCATGGGCCGACCTATCTTCCTTGCCAGTAATAACTATAGGGTGTCAGGGATGGCCATGTGCAGATGGTTCTACGTAAATCGAACCTATAGCCGTACGTCCTCGATTAGGCAGGCAATGTGTATGGTAGGACGTGAAAAGCGAATCGCGAAAGAGTTGGGAGTGCTTCGACCCCAGAAATGATTGCAAAGATTAAATAAAAAAAAACAAAAAAAGATAAACACGAACAAAAACACGACGAACATTCTAAACGATTATGTTTTCGTGCAACACGATGATACAAACGCAAAACGATCCATCAGCCGTCGCTCGTCAGCACTACTGCACACCACCATGATGCGACACACAACACCGCTATTACATATGGCGAATATAAATTTCATAAGTAAATGTGTAAATTAATTTTATTAAATAATATTTACAAATTAAATATATATGTCAAATAGTTTCTTGTCCGCCGCATACCATGATATGATGTCGCACGAAAGACGTTCGTCATTACGTATGGGGGATTTTATTATTTTATAATAAAATATTAAATATTTAAGAATAATAATTGTTAATGGCATACATAAAAACTTGTGTAATTTTTGAGTTTTTGTGGCGATATAAGTACTTTTGGGTTTCTGGCTATTAACTCAAAAACTCCCACAGGTAACCAATCATTAAGAATTGAAGGAGTTTGGTCTAGCATAAATCGATTCCAGAACCTCATCTAAAATACATTTCAGAACCCGAATTAAACCTTACTACAAAATTTCATCATAATTGTTGAAGGAAAGATGGAGTTCCAAAATTCTAAAATTCCCCATATCCGAGTTCCTCAACTTCAGTTGACCTCCGCAACCGAATTCGACAATTTAAGTATGTATTACTGAAATGTGGTTTTATTGAAATGAGGTACACAAATGGTATAAAAATGTCCGCTGCTTATAAATGAAAATTATAAATACTTTTATGTGATGGTGCTGCTCTTTGTGGCGAGTAGGGTATATTCTGATTTTCCGTTGGTAAACTTCTGCTATCTTATACAGCAAACTGTAGTGTGGACTAAAACAATTCTATCTTCTTCTAATGCCAAACCGAGAATTAGGTTCAAAAATCATTTCAAATTTTTGTATCCGTCGAATAAATCACATTTCGTCATATTCCGTTAAAAATTAGTGCCGCTCAGTTATTTACAGAAGTTTTGTACACCATAAATCGCATTTTAAGCGTTACAATCTCATTTGTAATAAGATAAAGGAGATGTGTGGCTCATAGAAACCACAAACAAATTGTCGATTAGTTTGTGTTACACGTTGTTTCTTCAACATTGTAGTTCATTTAGCACACAATCTGGAATACAATTTCATTGGCTCATTAATTTCCTAGCTTGCAATTTTCATCAAAATGTACTGCAAATAATTTTAAAATTATTCATAAAATAAACATATTTTCGTTACGATGGCATTAATTGCCATAAATGTAAAATATAATTTCAGAATTTGCTTTAAAATTAAATTCCAAATCCTATATAAATCAAATTCTAATTGATCAGTTAAAAAATAGTTTATTGTTATTCTTTCGCCTTATTTCGGCACATTCCAGAAGTTTGTCCAACAAAACTTTTAAGGTCTCATACGATGTCAGATATAGAAAATTATCTACCAAAATAATTTAGAATTAAATTTTCGTCTATTAAAAATTTCAGTTTCACATATGTTTACATGACTCCGTCTAGAAATTATTAGAATTACTTTCATTCATTGTCCTAATTTCACCTAATCGGATTAAAAATTAAGATAAGATAAGGGTTTTCCAATAAGAGGTTTCATTTTGAATAGCTTGCTATTTGGGCAGCTGTAATTTTTGAAGCTGTCATCTTTTGACATTTGACAAGTAAAAACTACGCCATTACTAAAAATGGCACGATACACGCTTCAACAACGCATTGAAATTGTTAAAATTCATTACAAAAATGGTGAAAATTTTGCAGCCACAGTTCGCAAAACTAAAGCACTTTTGGGTCGTCGTGAAGCACCTTCTCAGCCGGCAATAGTGAAACTGGTGGAAAAATTTGAGCTGTTGGGACAAGTTAGTGATGTGAAGAATCGAAACCGTGTGTGTCGCTCAATAATAACTGAGAATATTGCTGCTGTAGCTTGTACTGTTGACGAAAACCCAGGTTTGTCGATTCCTCGTCGATCTTTGAAATTAGGCATTTCACAAACGACATTACACCGTATTTTTCATAAAGATTTAGGTCTTAAGGCTTTTGAAGTTCAGTTAACACAAGAACTCAAGCCGGTCAATCACCATAAACGTCGTATCTTCGCAGATTGGATCCTTCAAATGCATCAAAATGATCCGGATTTTCATCGAAAAATCATCTTCAGTGATGAGGCCCATTTTCACTTAATAAGCAGAATTGTCTCACTGTTTGGTGCGGTTTTTGGGCTGGCAGTGTGATTGGACCTTACTTATTCGAAAATGAGGCTGGTGCAACTGTTACGGTGAATGGATTGCGCTACCGACCTATGATTAATGATTTTTTATGACCGGAATTGGAAGATATTGGTGTGGACGACGTTTATTTTCAGCAAGGCGGCGCTACGTGCCACACAAGCAACGAGGCAATCGCAAATTTGCAAGAAAAGTTTCCTGACCGTGTTATTTCACAAAAAGGTGATTACAATTGGCCACCGAGATCTTGTGATGTAACACCTTTAGATTTTTTTCTTTGGGGCCACGTGAAAGATAAGGTCTATGCCAATGTTCCACAATCGATTTAAGACCTTAAAGATGGAATTCGTGAAGTTATCGAGGACATACAGCCGCAAATGTGTGAATTGGTATTGAACAATTTCATTAAAAGGATATGATGCTGCAAGCGTAGCCATGGCGACCATTTGGCTGATCTTGTTTTCAAATGTTGATGGCATACCTTCCTAACAATGAAATAAACATTCATTGATTTCTCGTAAAAAATACTCGTTTTTTTAAATATCAAAATGAAACCTCTAATTGGAAAACCTTTTACATAATCATATTAGGAGTAATTTTTTAGTGGTGTGCTCGAATAACTTTGAGGCGATATAACTCGGCTTTCCCACCACTTTTCGAAATAATGTTTGTGGCTGTGAACTATTTTGATCGATATATTTTTCCTTTCGAAAATTAAATTTTCTATGATTTGAATTAAAAAAGGCTGGCAGTTCAGTTTTGATGGACAACATAGGCGGGCATATAAGTTTCTTTTACACTGTAAATGTATATAAGCTACCGTTCATGTAAGTAAGGATTATCTTCCCTTCCTTCCGAGAAAAACGTCGGGTGCGTTAATATAGGCGAGTACGTTTAGATCTAGTTTGTTAATTTTAAAATTTAACTTCCTCACTTTTATTTGGATTCAACAACATTAAAAATAATGAACTTCGATAAAAATGTTTTATTCTTATTATGGCAACTAACCTATCTGCGTTGACGTCCAAATATTATACCGCTTTTATATCTTGATCACAATAAAACAAATTGGTTTATGAAAAATCTTATTAAATTTGATTAGCACCACGATATTTAGCACTTTTAACTGACCGGCCAAATGTTACAGACTCCCGGGTAATTTAATTAAAATTTGCGCACATGTTCATTATAATTTACAGCGAGCATTAATGTTCCATTTGATTGCACGTTAAACTCATCATAAATGGTCTGTTGGTTGAATCTCCTATAGACGTATGTATGTGCATACAATGTTTTATTCGTGTGTGCTTAAATTTAATTATTTCGTGTTGAGAGAGTGTTAAGTATAATTAATTTTTTCCAAAGAATAAATAAAAAACCTATAACACACTTAAAACCTAAGAAATTTTTATTTTTAACACTTTGCTTATTTTAATTTAAATAATGGAAATTTTTTAGGAAAATAAAATCCAAATATACTCGTATATTTATATAAAGGTCAATTGTCTTTTAAAAGACGCGCATAATCACTTAGTTTTGCGGAGTGAAGTAGTGAATTACTCGTTGAATCTTATATTTATGTGCAGCATTGTCGTGCATCGTGCACGATAAATTAAAGCTTATCGGGGTTAAATACATAGAACCGCATTTAGAGTATATACCCAATTAAGATAAAGAAGAAGAAAATTCATATTGTACATTATATTTTCTCTAAAAGCGCTATATTTGTTTCCATTTAAAATGTATAAAATTTTAATTTAAAATAATTTTAAAAAAAAAATATTTTTAATCAACCGAAATAAATAAAATAAATTGAAAATGACTTGCAAATTACTAATTTAATTTACTAAATTTTAAAATGGTGATGATCATTAAAAATTAATATATATAGATTGGTTAAAACGGTAGTGTACGGGGGTGTTCAAGGTGTTCTCGTTGTTGCATTCAAATTTTATTTAAATTCATCATTTGATTGTGTTTAGTACCTAAATATGTTAAATGAAAATTATAATATGCAAGGCATGGGGCGGTGATACAAACATAATTTTTTTACGGTACGCGTATTTATTTTCAATGATAATTTTATTTAAATAAACGTAATTAGCAAAGCGAATTAATGTTATTACGAACGATGATGAGTTCACTATTTGTCTTGCTACTTAGTTTTTAAGTTTTTTTGCCGCGTTTACTGCTTGTTTGGTGTTCGAGTATATTAAATTAAATTCTCCCCTTTTGTTAAAAATTTTATATAAAAACTGGAAACAATCTGTCTGTCACATATATTTAGTGGGAAATAATTACGTAAGTATTGTTGGTGTAAAACAGTTTGGATGATGATTGTATTTTTGGTTTTCATTCCTAAAAGTAATCATTAAACTATTAATCATTGCATTTTTATGTTGTCATACTTTTATCACGATTAGTTGAATTTTCTAGTTCAACCCGTCTATTCTAGACTTAATTGAAATATTTGTGTGCAAACATGAACTAGAACCTTACACTTCGGGGCCATGGTGTAAAGTTGTTTAATCAAATCCTTAAATAAATGTAATGGTCTTAAAGACGATCACTAACGCCAAAATTTGTAGTGTGGCGTAAGTCTCGACTCAGATTGTCGGTAAGGAATATTACAATCTAGTCCAAATTGTGGTCAGAAAAAACTATCCATAGTTTCCTTAGCTTCTGGCACCTCGATTGCAAATAAAGATCAAGAAAAGCAGCCACTGTAGTCCACTCCAGTAGAACCACCAGTATTAGGATTTTTTTTCAAATTTCTTGATACCACTAACAGGTGAAACTAAGCTTAGATTATTAATGCTGCTTACTAATGTCATTTAAATGACCACATAAAAATGTACTTCAGCTGCCAATCTATACAGTTAAAACTAATCGAATTTCTTTCAGGGCACGTAATGACTACGTTGTTAAGGTTCATGTGTCGTACCTGTTCAAGCAATGGCCACTACCGACCTTAATTACAACTGCCTTAAAATTAGTTATAATTGATCGAATAACCTAATCACCAAGTGCAAGTATTGATTACCCTAAAATTCAGTTAAACCAAACTGAACTTGGTTTCACCAATATAAAATAAAAACAAAGTTAGTATGAATGAACCGAAAATAAATGAATTAAAAGGGCAATCATCGCCATTAAAGACAGCGTTGATGGCAAAAAAGTAAAATATGTAGTTTAATAATTTAAAATATTAAAACTAATTTGTCATTCAAAATTAAAATAAATAATACAAATACAATATAATAATAAATCAATTTAAAATTAACTTAAACCAAAACTCTAGACAAAAAATCGATCACAGGGTGTTGAAAAAGCCAAATTTTAACGAACTTGGAAAATGTTCTTGAATTCATTTGTTGTCGGTCAATAATAGCTAATTGGTTAAAAACACAAGCCGCTTACCTCAAATACAAATTGAACATTGTTTCTATAATATTACAACGCGCAATTAAACTTATAGATCTATGTGCACTCCTCATATTCATATATGGGACTAACGTATAGGACATTCAATACATAGAGATGTTGTAAATACAAAACCTTCAAGCTCGAAAATAACCGTTGCAATCAACCGTAACTCCAAAGCATTCCACTAAATCAATAGAAATGCAATCATTGGCATTTAAAATTATAGTGTTATCAAACCATTTCCTTAAAATTTGAAGATCGGAAGAAATTTTTTGGCTAACAACTAGCAGTGATTTCCCATGATAACAAAGGCCTGGTAAATTTACATTAAAGATTGAATTTAACATAAATTAAAAACAAAAAGGTCCCAAACCGGAAGTTTCATTTACTTTAACAATATGATTGCGATTGGTTAGATATGATTTAAACCAATTATTCATGTTACATCTGAACCCAATATTAAAAAGCTTGTATAATAGAAGACTGAAAAGAAATACTCGCATATTAGTGCTAATATTTTTTCTCCTCCCCTCTCCTTGTAGGTGGGGCGAGGTAACTTTTTTAAATATCCCTATTTTCTATTTACGGATTCTACGACTAAAAGTACGTAGCATTTGTCTGAAAATCGGTAGTCGATGGTTTGCTTGTGAAATAATAATATTTCATTGAAATATTAATTGCTGATTGTGTAGACTAGAATTGTGTTACTAACTATCGACTTTACCTAGGTATCTGTAACTGGGCCGATTCAAATCAATTTTGTTTAGGAAGCCGGAAATTATTAATTTAGAATTAAATTTCCGGAAATTTCCACATGCACGTGAAATAATATTATTTTGTTCCCAGTTTGCTGATTTAGAAAAGCAATTGTTGAAGACCAATACCATCGTTATCCATTAAACCTAAACCTTTATCCTTTCTCTAGTAGATTAGAAGTATAGTAGAATTGTGTGGTACCGTACGATCGCTAGGTGTCTGAAACCGGATCGTTCCATCCCAAAAGAAAAATACTATTGTTATGTGTAAACAAGCTGTAGAAATAGGCCCGGCGTTATCTGGGACACTTGTCCAGTACTCTACAGTCCAATCAATCAATTAACCAATCACATATATAGATGGCTGTAATCGATGAAATATAATTTTTCGATTTCTCCTACTAAGAACCTGTTCAATTACTGAAAAATGTTCTTGGCAAGTCATTTGCCACTACATTGCATATATGTAGAAATTAACACTTTTGACTATTTGTTAATTTCTACTAATTGCAGAAACTTCAAATAAATCGTTCAAAAGAAATAACAAACAACTCACTTTACTCAGATCGAATATTATTTTGGAAAAAAGAGACTTGTTTTCGCCAGGCTATTAACACTACTTCAGTATGTAGTATTTAAGACACAGGAGTACTGACAGGAGTCTTGATAATGCTGCCTCTTTGTAGATGGAATTTGGTGACATGCTATCAAACGGTTTATTTTCTGAAGAAAATAGTTCGTGATTTCGGATTATCCCAGACCAGCGTTTGGAAAATTTTAACAGGTAATAAGTATCATCCGTATCATGTGTCTTTAAGGTTGTCCAACACGTGAAGTACTTGATAGTGATTTCATTAGTCGCTGGATCGGTAGCTGATCCCGCTAAATTGGCCTTCCAAATCACTAGATCTGACTACACCCGATTTCTTTATGTGGGGCTTTCTCAAAGACAAAGTTTACAAAGAAGAATCAACTACACACGATCATTGCTTGAGCGAATCAGACATGATTGTGGCGAAATTCAAGCAGAAATAGTTGTTAGTTGTGCACTGTCATACCTAGATGAGTTTAACGAAGCCTTGAAATAATTGTTTCAACGAAACGATTTAATAAAACATATATTATACCTGTTTGCTATATAATCAAAATGTTACTAAATGAAATAAATTAATTAGCTAAGTTAACTAAATAATTATATAAAACATTTATTTATAATTCGCATCAATTATTTAATGATTTTATCCAATTTTTTAGTGTTTTATTTAACGTTATGCGTAACATTTGTAAAGAAATTATACCAAATGTGAAATTTCACTAAAGTGACCATCCAAGGGATCACCAATTTTTGGTCACTTTATGGAGGTGGTCAATTTAACGAAATTTTTTTTTAATTAATTATTTTATAGTAAGAGTTAGTGTTTTTGAATCATAGAAACAAAACGCTTTTTATTAATCAATAAAATAAAAAATAATTCATCTTTATTCAATAAAATAAAAATATGTAAGTAATTCATTTTACATAGTACATTGCACTTCATTTCTTAATTCTTTCTTATCACATAAATAATAGGTAGCAAGTCTGCACGTTTCATTAATGCAAAATTTTTTATGTGTTGCAATGTATTTTGGCAATTTCTTCTTTCTTCGGGACAATTTCATTCAAATCTCCTTCACTGTCTGAATCCGATGGTTCACAAAATTCCAATGATTGACCATTAATCTCATTTACTACATCCTGATGAATTTCAAATAAATCTGGCTGCTCGCAAACACAGAGGAGGTCATCAATTCCAATGAATTCATCCATGTTTTCGTATTGTAAAACGTCGGAAACTAGAGATACGTCTTCTTCTAAGGCAGGTGCTGACTGTTCATTGCTTAAAATAAAACCAGCCTTTTTAAAGCAATTTGGTAATTGTTTCTTCTGTAACAGCTTTCCAAGCAGAATCCATCCAATTAATTGATTGTAAAGCGTTGATTTTCATGGCCGATAATGTTCCATCGGTAAAAGTGGTTTGGGCAATAATCGATGTCATTATCAAATTTCGGTAGTGTTGTTTAAAGTTTTTGATTATTCTCTTATTCATGGGTTGAATCGCGGACGTAGTGGCCGAAATTTCAAATTAACGTTAGTTAACTTTACAGCAGTATTTTGCGCAGGGCAATTATCAACAATTAAAATAATATTTCGCCTAGATTTTTTCATCTGTTTCCGTGATTTGCCGATCACTAGAGGTTGAAGCTTTTCCCACTCACAAGTTGTGCATAGTAGAACCGTAAATCGTTCTTTCGACAATTTTCCACTCTTGCATGTGTCACCTTTTAATACAAAGATCCGATCTGGCAGTGCTTTAAAAAATAAGCCACATTCGCCAGCATTAAAAATGTCGCTTGTTTTATAACCAGCAGTAAACTCCGCTATTCGTTCCTTAAAATTGTCTGCAACTTCTTGCGGAACACTGTTTAATTCACCTGATAGCATTTTGTAACTAATGCTTCTTTTCGCCGTAAACTTGTTCAACCATCCATTAGAAGCTTTGAAGTCAGGCCAGTTAAAATCACTTGCAAATTTAAGCGCAGCTCGTTGTATCATAGGTCCCGTAATTCGTGTGTTGATGCTTCTAAGCTTCTTAAACCATAGGTATGTGGCATTGTTGACATTTTCATAACCGGTTCTTTTTGTCATTTTTCGTTTTGATGTTTCCACTTCAATTTCCATTCTGGGCTTAAATTCATGTTTTCATTTTTTAAATTATGCGCAATGTTCTTACTTATGCCAAAATGTTTAGCTGCTTTCCGTTCGCTTTAAAAAAATCATAAACTACATATCTTAATAACTTTATAGAAACTTTAACGCCGACTATGGTAATAAATTACACAATTTCATGACATGTAACAGCCAATGGATATTGCATGACAATAAGAATGATTATTTTATATCACATGACCATACAGAACCATAGAATTGCGTTTAAATATATTTTAAAGCAAAAAAACTGTAATTTTTATTTACGCACACCTGCAAAATTTTTATTTTATAAATGTTATAAAATTACATTTTAACCTTTCATGTTCAAGGATATTTGGTTACATTAGAGAAACCAATTTTATTTGTGGTGTTCTATTGAAAGTGGTCACTTTACAGAGGGCGGGCACTTTATAGTGGTCAATTTAAAGAGAATGTTTTTGTTCAATTTATACAGACAGTTGAAGGTACTACCAAAACTTGGTCAATGAATGGAGGTGGTCAAAATAGAGAGGTGGTCACTTTTGGAAGTTTCACTGTAATTGGAATAATGAGCCAATAATAGTAATAGAACGTTTTTATTGTGGTTGCTGGCTCGCTTTCATTATCAATAATAATAATTATTATTTTAATTTTGAAAAAGCGAGCCAGAGCCTGTATTTTGGTCCAAAAATAATGATAGGAGAGAAGAATTACCGGAACGCAATAGTGTTGCATAAATGTGTTTGGATTAGTAAACACGTGTAGCTTGTTCGTCGCGCCACACCATTTCACACTCAAAAAATAAAATAAAATTAAAAAATAAATGCCAAAAACCATTTACTTTAACGATTTTGCGAAATGTTCAAATTTATACTGAAATGTTCAAATTTATACTGAAAAGTTAAATTCCCCATCTCAATACCATGGGAAAATGTCTCAAAATAGGAGTGGAAGCACCAACAAATTGAACCGATTCAGCTCGGTTTGATAAATTTTGATGCTTATGGTCACAAAACCAACACACATACTTGTGTTATATGTCATATTCGTAAACACAAATTTTTGGTTTCGTCTCAATTTCCGCACGAAATAGGGTAGCAGAAACCAATAAAAACGTAAAACCGAATAATTTATTATTTTTTTTTTTAATAAATCAGTCAAAAAATACCAAGAGTTTGGCTATGGCAGTTTGATTTCGACTAAGAAGATTAAAATACTTTAGTTGAAAGATTCGATCATCTCTTCGGACTACTGTGTGATCAAATCGCATGGAAATTGTAAATAACCATATAAATAGAATAAAACACATTGACTTAGCGAATTATTATAATTTTGGTAAACATCTCTCAAATTAATACTGCATTCATTGATATGAATTAAATGAATTAACAAATGTTAATTCTATGATTATGCTATCGATTTAGATGATTTATACATTTGTTCAGTAAGTTCAAATAACAATTGCTAATCAATTTAGTAAAAAACAAATAATGTTTAGATGTTTTAACAAATTTACCGTAAGATAAACTATCAATTATTTTTAATGTTTTAGATAAAGGTACAATTATGTAAAATTCCCAAATATATAATAAATTCATTTAATTAATTATATAATTTGTAATGTCCAAACTAAACTACTCGTAATTAAGTTTCGGCAAATCATTGAATTTTCATTTCGTATTTTATTAAATGAAAAGTTAAATCAAATAAAATATTAAATAAAATCATATAATATTTAAATTACTTTGATGTTTAGTGTTACGAGTTTCTGCCATTGGGCGATTAATAAGCACTCAATTTGCTATAACTTCTTTGCTACATTTTGCAGTTTATTTACTAATATTTACAAATAAATAAATAAATAAATAAAATAAATAAATTAATTAAAATAAAATAAATTTCGAGAACATGAATTTCGAGAACCGAGAGATGATAATTAAATCGGGATGCCAATCGGCCTTTTACATTGCAATTAGCATCGATTAGATGGGTGAGATGAGTTCTGGTGTGGTTTTTGATATGCTTTACAAGATCTGGTCGAAATTTATTGAATTTTATAAAACTATCTAACATTATTACTAAAATATTTCATCTAATTTCAAGGCATTGTAGTGGCCTCTCATAATAAGTCGTTACGATCCTAATAAATAGCCTCGCACGATCACTGTACAAAACGAGAAATGTCGCTTTGTATAACATACACCAATTTTCATTACACAATATACAAAAGCGAGTTGAATTCATTTTTGAGTAATTAGCATATAAATTTTCTTTAATTTATGTATTTTAAATTATGTATTAAATTTATTTATTTAGTGTTGTTTGCCATTAATTTAATTCATACAACACAAATTCACTATAAAACTAGATATACATGTGAGTTGATCATCAAATGATGATGGTGTTGAAATGATTGTTATGCAAATTCAGATAATAAATTTAAATTGGAATTTCGACAAAAATTTGTTATACCGGTATCCGTATATAGACCAAAAAGCAAAAGTTGGTTCAATATGCATGAATTCTCTAAAATTTTACTATAAACTCTAGCATTTATTATATAATTTATCAAAATCACGGAAGTTGAGTTTTTTATGGTTAGGTTTACGTATGCGCGCGATATTTGTTTTAATTAATTTCTATTATTAAACCGAGCTTTTGTATTAGATGGAATTGGTATTGTAAACCGCGTGTGGTGTAATCATATCTTGTTGTTTAACACGTAAATCATTTTCACGCGACTTTATCAAAACGATATCAAATCGGACAGTTATTTATTGCTTCGTATACTCATGTTACCTCAATGCTTTAAATTTTGAACAAAAATTTCATATGTCTGCCGTATAATTTACAATGAATTAAATTGCCACTTATCATTATCGCCCGTCTTTTTATTGAAAATTATTTTTAGTTTTAACGTTTATTAATTATAATTATATGCAAATATCGCGAAAATAAAAATTACACACTTCATAATTAGCGAGCACAAATGGGAGGTATGTATACGTAATGGATATGAAAAATTGATGTTTCGCTTTTTATGAGCTATGGACTTTGTTTTATTATACAATGACTGTGACTTGTCGATATGTGATTTGATTTTTTTATGGCTATTCAATTGCTTAAATACTATTTAACCTTTAATTAAAGGTTAAGATTGTTTTGAACTTGTCTGCGGATAAGAATTTCACTTCGTTCTTATTGGAAATATTTTTTCTTGGGATACAATGGTTACCTGCATCATTTGTCCCCAAACACCGAACAAGTTTTGTAGGTCTACAATATTTTTAAATGCATCTTAACTCTGGAATGATACAAATGAATTTATTTATATCGAAAGATGATCTCAACAACTATTTCATTTTATTCAAGCTTCATTTTTGTTTCTCGAATGAATTTAAATTTTTTTTATAAAGTTTTGTTGTTTGGATTGAAGTTTTCCAACTTTTTTTATATTATACAGAATTCTAAAGTACTGTGCGATGGTAGCTATTGCCTTCTGTGTTATCACTTTAAATCTTAAAATGTTTAAAACGAAAAACAACAGTAGAATAATACATTTTAAATTGTTTAACATTTAAATAAATTAAAATTAAAAATGCCAAAATTCTTATTAATATTACTAAATATTATTATTATTTAACAATTTATAAAAATATACATTTAAGCACCCGAATTTGACATATTGTTTTAAGAACTTGTTTTGTTCTACTACTGATTAGTAATTATACCGCGAACACATGTTTTATCGACACCAAATCTAACAAAATTTTTATCTATAGTTTTAATGTGACTTCGTATCGCCATCGGTATCTAAACGTTGGTTTAATTAATATCTATTTTGATATAGGTTGATAGAGTATCATAGTTTGCGGAGTTAGAAATACATACTCGTATTTACGGGCTTATGAAACATATACCTTTAATATAGTTGATGTTTTACCGATCAGTTCTCATTTTATTGATGAAAAATAAAATTTATAAAGCATAATTTTTATCAACAACACAATCTTTAAATGTCATTTTATGAATAAATTTAAAAAATTTGCTGTGCTTTGATCCGGGTGGTTTACTAAAGCGACACACTTATGACAAAATATTTAAACATTGGCCAAGCTAAATAATTACTCAAATAAGATAATTAAAAGTTACCCAGGCATTTGTATATTTTCAAGCTTGGTGTTAGTGGCCATAATTACGAATTGTCATTGTTAATGTCGTTTATTCAATTTAATTTGAGAAAATTATTGATTCTCGGAATTTTCCGATTCAGGACAGCATAATATTTGCATTTGACATTCCTAGTAGTCTCTTCGAAAAGTTAATGTAAATACATAATTTTATTTTGATTAGTTTAGAACTGTTCTTATATATTGTGTGATTACAAGAGATGCTTGTGCCACTTTATAACCAAACATTATATTTTAATAACTTTAATAATTTAATTTATAATAGTTGTAGCTTGTACTATTTAAAATTAGAAATTTAATCAAATTAAATAAATTGTGTTTTGTAAATATTTACACTAACTTACACTGACAGCTGATCACAAAATATAACAAGCAAAATGTAATAGATTGACTAATTAGTGACTAAGTAGCTCGAAATTATTTTACTACGATTTAGTTCAAGGACCAGCCGTCAGTGAATAAAATAAAAATGATGAAAACAAAATCTGTAGTAAAGTCGATCACTTAGACAGCAGCCAGCAGCGTAAATACAAGGCATATTTGTTATTTTAAAATAAAACATAAGTTTAATAATTATTCAATAAATTGTATTTTTGTCTGCACCATTTTCATTCTAATGTTTCAGTTTAAAAATTGATTTTTTTTAAAAAACGACATCAAGCTCGCACAAGTATAAGGCTGGGCTCAAATGGAAAAACTGGTACGGTTAGTTTTATTAAAATTTAGTATTACATTCATTTTTTTAAGCGATGATTGGCAGTAAACTTATGAATGATTTACCTAACTTCTGAATGAATTATGAATTACCTTAAAAATGATTACCTAAAACAAAATTATGAAATATATAATTACCATAAATTAATTGATGTTTTAAATAAACGTAACGCAATTAGTTCGCAGCTATTACTCGCACCTTGTTAAGCGAACTTGAACAAATTAAGATTTACTTCAAAATATATTTATTAAGTGCGTGGTGTAACCAATGTTAGGTTGCGTTGAAATCCACGGCTGTGTAATTTACATATTTATATGCTCTTAAATGTATTTTAAAATATATTTTTTCCAACAACTTCATTTGTCGACTGCAAAGTAACTTGACAGAATTCTTCTCAAATCTGTTTCCCCACCAGTTTTAACTTTGAGTGAAGGGTACATAAGGCGTCAACCAAATGCAAACAATTTAAAGGGAAAAAAATATTTAAAACTTATTTATTCAATTTTCTATTCTAATATTTTGAACATTTATTCAGACTTTAATTTCACCTCAAAATCAGGTTACATTTTTATCTTGCGTGGTAACACGCGCAATGCACATGCTTTGAAGAAAAACATAAGATTCGTAAGTTCAACACTCAAGGTATAAAGCAGTCGGTGATAGATTGGGGTGGGTGAATACGACGTTATCTAGGCAACACAGGATTTTTAATAAAATGTTCGCAGGCGTGTTGTAATTTGGAGAAGGGAAGTGCAAATGACGGTGCACAATGGGCGGACAACTTTCTGGCCCACCCCTAGAAGCCATTTTCTTTTAGTTTCTAAATTAAAAATGAAATAAGCCCCTAATCAAAAATGGCCCAAAATTAGACTTTTTCATGTGCATAGATACCTCTATGCCCTATGCAACGCCCATAGTAACAGGATACGTTGAACTTTAAAAACTATAATCCCAACCAGATTTATACGATATTACATCCAAAATTGATAAGTTTAGAGACAAATCACATTTAATTTGTAAGATGAATCTGGATAACAGGGCACTAAACATTTGTTTAGAATCTACGTATACTAACTTTTAAAACTGGACTCTCGTTTTGATAACAATAGTGTACAATACTCAGTGTAAATAAATTTGTTTGTTACATTTGAAAGAAGTTCGTCAAAATATCTACGTTAAAATTAATTCAACTACACTGCTCGTCAGAAAATTCCGCACACTTCAATTATTAATGCATGACAACGCCAGACCCCACGTTGCAAACGTTGTCAATAATTATTTGGATGAGATGGGAATTGATTGAATTGTTTGGCCCGCTTGCAGCCCTAACCTTAATTCCATTGAACACGTGTGGGATATGCTAGGATGTCATTTAAGGCAAAAGTAAGTCGTTCCAGAAACCTTAGATTATCTTCAATCAGCTATGCAGGAAGAATGGGAAATGATACCTCAGGAGTACATTCACACTAGGATCTAAACCAGTGTTTTAACCGATCCGGGGGAAATTTGCTATAGTAAATGGAAATGGTATTTTGAAATAATTTTTGGAAGAACTGGATTATCGCCAATTGGAATGGAACTAGGCCATTTATTAACCGACCATAATGAAATTTGGCCCGGTGGATGAAAATCGGATTTTGAACTTATTTTTTGAGAAAGTTTTGGAATCAATCATCATTTCATCCAATTGAATGGAAATAATTGTATGCGGTAGATGAAATATTCGAATAGTAATTTTTTATGGAAGTTCTGGAATATGGTCAACTGAAACAGAGATCTATTTATTGATAAGGTGAAATTTAGTTATGGTGACTGGAAGTGGGATATTTTAATTATTTTTGGAACAAGTTTTGGGATATGGCCATCTGCGACAGAGCAATGCCATTTATTAACATTTTTCATGAAGCTTTTGGCAACGTAGGTCGAACAACATTGCATTTGTTTGTTGAGTTGGGGTTGCTGTGAGTTTCAACACCTAGGCTGAATATAAGTGCCATGAAATTTTATGCTTGTACCGACGAAACGATTCGATCTATTTTGCTAAAAATTCGTTCCGATGGCTCAGGTTCCTTTTATCAGTTTTTCCAAATTGGATCCCGATTTGTACAATATTATGAAAATTAATTTTAAATATCATATAAATTATATTCTTTTGTTAAAATGGATTTCATATAGTAAGTAGTTTTCTCCATTTTTACTTTTAGTTAACTGTACACTATTTATAAATAATTTTTCATATCTTAAATATTTACAAATTATTATTAACGTCCCTTTACTTTTTATATTAATTTTAGTTTTTAATTAAACATTTAAAAACGACTCTCAGTCGTCGAAATATTATGTATGCGTTTAATAATTTTATAAATAAATTATTTAATTATATTCGAGTTGGTGATACAATAAAAGCAATTAATAACATTTAATACAAACAGTTAAAACGCGGGTTCACTCATTTCTCAACCGATTATGCAAATGATGGTCAATGGATTAAGACTATAAAAATTTGGCAAAATTCCAATTTCACTGGAACTATATCATTAAACGATTTAGATGGGATACTTATGAGAATATTTTTGATTATATTAAATTTGATTGTAATAAAGAGGCGGGATTGCTCTATAAAATGGCTATTTTGAACATAACTAAGCCATTACTTAACCAGCGAGGACGAAAACTTTCAGCCGGTAAACTACTTGTTCGAAAAAGAAACATTGATTTTAGAGGTTGAACCATTGAAACGATGGTTTTTGAAAACACAAGAATTTTGTTAAATTGTTTGGTGGTATGGTAATTTATCATTAGGTACATACTGGGTGGCCCATAAGTTTGTTCATATGTTGTTTATGCAAAAAAATATAGAAAAAATTAAAAATTTTTGATAATAACAAAATAAACTTTAATATTTCCAAGATTTGTGCACTAAGTTTTGAAAATAACATCTTTTAAGTGATGGGCTTCAGCACGCCCACAAATCTGAGCTCTTTTGAGTGCATTCTGCATCACCTCTGTTAAAGTTTCACTGCTTATTCCCAACATTTCAGCACGAATATTTTCTTTAACGTGTTCTTATAAGTTTGTGGTTTATTTACGTACACATTTTCTTTCAAATAACCCCAGAGAAAGAAGTCCGGAGCCGTGAGATCTGGTGATATTGGCGGCCATATCAAATCATAATTTTTTGATATTAAGCGATTTGAAACCTGCTGTCTGAGCAGGTTAATTAATTGAAACTCTCGCTGTATGGATTACCTTGTTGAAACTGTGATTGCTCAATTTAGTGTCTTAATCCTGACAAGAAATAATTTTAAATGATTTTCATATTTCGGGCGCTGTTAACTGTAGCTTGATTTAAATTGTTTTGTTGAACCTATAAACCTTGTTTCAGCGGATGTTGTAAAGGTAAAACATTGGCAATGATACGTATATTTTAATTTGCGTTTATCGGCTTCCGGCCGTTACGGAGTCTGTCTTTCTTGATGAGTTTTCTGAATATTTAAGACATATAAACAGTAAAAACTTCTTTGTTCTGGGTGACATTAATATTGATATTTTTTGCTCTTCCGTGTCCGATAATTATATTTGTATGATGTCGTCCGTTGGTCTAGCATCGCTTATTAATGATCCAACTAGAGTAACTGATACTACTTCTACTTGTATTGATCCCTTATTTTGCAGATTGCGGGATAATATATTGTCTCGCGTCAAGGTTGAATTATTTAATTATATGATTACTGACCATCACTTGATGCATGTTGTGATCGAGATTAATCAGGTGAAAAAAAATGATAGATTACCTGTTAAGCCAAAAATCATTCTATCTAAATTCTTGGAATTGTTAAGTAGCACTAATTTCTCTCATATTTATGCCCTTGACGATCCGTGTGCAGCTGTTGATGTGTTTTTAACGCTTTGGAATGATGTTTTTTCAGCTAGCCTAGACCCACAAAAATCACGTAGTAATCGTGCTATTAAACCATGGATCTCTGAGGCCTTGTTAAATATGATCAAATGTAAAAAATGATTATTGAGAAAGGCGAAACATGTTAGAACCAATCAACGTTTCCAGCAATATGTTACAGCCTATTGCCAGAAAGTAAAAAAGAAAACAATTGCTGCTCGCGTAGGTTATTATAAAAATAGATTTGACAACTGTTCTGGTGACTCCAAATTTATGTGGCGTACTATCAATGACATTTTAAGTAATAATTCGTCAAAGATTAAGCTCATTAATTCTATTAATTCATCTAATAATGATCTTTTAACTGATGCGTCTGATATTGCTAATGAGTTCAGCAATTATTTTTGGAGTATTGCGTCAAATTTGAAGTCTAGTCTTCCATTAAATAATAGGAATTCTATGGAGTCTGACGGCGATTATGTTGAGCAATTTTTTTTTTTTTCATTGAATTGACGATCTTGAAGTTTCTAAAGCCATTGCTTCTTTAAAATCAAGTAGCTCTTACGATATATTCGGTTGTAGCAATTACTTAATTAAAAGTTCCGTTGGTCTTATATGTCCTCCTTTATGTCATATTTTTAATTGTTGTTTTAGAACCGGCATTGTTTCTGAAATTTTGAAATCAGCAATTAGGCTACCTCTTCATAAAAATGGTTCCAGATGCGACTTAAATAATTACCGGCCTATTGCTCTACAGCCAGTCCTGTTAAAAATAATGGAAAAAATTATTAAATTTAGAATGGTTAAAATAAAGTTAAAATAGTTCTGAATTTTGCGCCGGGCTTTTTGTTGACATAAAAAAGCCTTTGATATGGTTGATCATAACCTCCTATTGCATAAGCTTTCTAAAATTGGTTTTAGAGGAAACATTAATAATTGGTTTAAATCGTATCTTGCAAATCGTAATCATGTTGTTAAGATGAATGGAACTATGGGCAGCCCTTATGTCTTAAACATTGGTGTTCCTCAAGGTTCCGTCTTGGGGCCACTACGTAAACTCAATTTTTAGTGCAAATTTGGCAGACTCTACGGTTGCCTTTGCAGATGATATGAGCTTATGCTATCGTGGGTCCTCATGGTTTGACCACCATTTCCTAATTTTAAGTGACAAAACTAAGTTTATGCATTTTAGTTTGGGTAGCAGTAGTTTACATTCACCGTTAACGTATCATCCCAGTTTTTGTAATGCTGTTAATTGCTCCAGCTCGTGCATTTCCATTGAAACTGTTGAGAGCTTCAAGTACCTTGGAGTTATTGTTGATTGTAATCTGAGTTGGAAGCAACATGTCGATAACATAAAAAAGTTTCTTAGCAATGCATTACGAACTTTATATCTATTAAGACCAGTAGCACCTAAATACCTAAATCGGTATTGTTAAAATTCTACTATGCTTGCATTAACTCTAGGCTTGAATATGCGTGATCGTGTTGGGGTGGTTGCTATCATTCAACTTTAAAAATTCTCATAATTGTTCAGAAATATGCTATTCGTATTATGTGTTTTAAGTCTTCACGGGTTTCTGCTTCGCCATTATTTTTGAGTTGCAAAGTTTTACCATTACAACATCTATATGTTTATAAGATTTTACGTTTATTTTATTTGCGAAGTGGGCATCGGTTATTGAGAGCAAATGTGTGATACAATATTAGGAACAATGATCGTTTCTTATTTGTTGTTCCACATTTTTTGTTTTTGCCCCTTCCTTATTCAACCAACTTCCATTTAGCATTCGACAACAAATTAATTCGAAATCATTTCTACAGGTACTTAAAGTTTGGCTTTTTGACCACCCTAATATCGATTTTCTATTTAGAGTTTTAGTCTTATGAAGTTTAATTTTAGTTTTAATTTATTTATCGTTTTATATTTTTATTGTTATGTTTTTATTTCGTATGTTATATCATAACCTTTTATCATAAATTGTTCTTTGTTAAAGGATAGATCAATACTACCTTTAAATCGGATTACCCTAATCATTTATTTTCATTTTATATTTTAATATTATATGTGACAAAAAATTGTACTGACAATGAAAATGATAAGCCTGTGTGTGCTTCCTTATTTTACTTTATGACCTTCTTCCTCAAAAAATAAGGCCCAATAATTTTGTGGGAGGCAATTGCACACCACACAGTAACTTAAGTAACTTACTAGTAACCCAGTATCGCGAATTTTGTTTATTCGTGAAACGATTTAAATGAAAATAAGCCTCGTCACTCATTCTAAAATTATTTAAAAAATGTTCTTCTGCAAGGTTTATGAAATCACGGATTGTGTACCCAATAAGTAATCGGCTAGAGAGAGTTCTTGTACCAGTTGTGTCTTTTAAAGATACATATGAAGTGCTTGCTCAAATTTCCCAAATAGGCGAAATCCTCAAATTCAAATTTCCCTCTAGTGTTGTGTGAAATTCCCAATTGGGGACAACGCCGACGAGTAGAGGTTTCTGGGTTCTGTGCTATTGTCGGCTACAGTCGTAATAATATTGTTTTGATCGTGAAGTTCTTGGTCCTTGATTTTTTAAACTTGGTCACCAATCTCAGTATCTGAAGACATGTGAAGGGGAGTGTCTAACAATTGAAAATGAATGTTATTTTCCTTGTGTTTCAGAAACATTTCTTTTGTTTTCAAGATAGAAAGCAACAATTTTAATGTGTTGCGCTTAAGTATAACGGCCCATTTTATCGTTGGCGGATATATAAAAACAGTAATAAACGAAGAAGTCGTTGAATTTTAAACTTATGAACAATCTTATGAGCCTATGAGCCACCTTGTAGATGTATGCTATTTATTACATGTTTGTTTTACGTTCAGAAATAAGAACATTTTCCAAACAAATACCAATTGATATATGTTATATCAAGCTTGATAAATCGTGTAAGCTGCTTCTCTATTTTTCCTACAAGGACAAAACTGTATTTTTTAGAAAATAAAGTTTCTATGAGAAATTGTGATTTATTATGTTCAATTTTCTAACCATTACCATCCACTAAACTGAAGTTTAGTTAAAGATTGTAGTCTAAATTTTAGCCCACTTGAAATTTATAAATAATTTAATGCACTAAAATAATTATGTTTTATCAACAACTTAACAAGTTGCAAATTGTATTACTTCGATCAAAAGTAAAAGCCGTTCATATAATTTGAATAAATCTTTGTTGACCAAAAGTTCAAATGTGCTGCTAAATCTAAATCAATCTTTCAATTTAAAATTCAATTTCCAATTAAATTAACTTCACAATCGAGAAAGAAAATTAACATTTGGTTTTTTTTGTTGCCGACAAAAATGATTTAAAATACTCACATTTCATTAATGTTGCTAATTCCAGAACACCCACAAAGTTAACTTTATAAGAATATTCTCTAAACATTTTTTACGTTCTTTTTTAGTTCGTTCGAACTTTATTGAATTTCAATTAATATGTAATACATACATTGAAAATTGAAAAACCAAACTACATACAAACTATACTTACTACTATAATACAACAAGACGATTATCATGTTCTTTATAATAGTATATAGTAATGGTAGTAATAATAATAATTTTCATGATTATTATTATTACTACTATATACTACGAGTACTATAAGTTTTATTTTTATTTTTGATTTTGGGAATTTTCTTTTTCTATAAATTTTCCGTTGGAGCTAGAAAATAAATAAATTTTTAATTCATCTTTTTTGCTCCTTCTTACATAAATATAAGTACTGTGGATGAGGAGATTTTGGTTTTCGGTTAAATTCAATTTAATCAAGAAAATTATTTTCGATATGCACACATATCTGTACCGATATAAAGATATAGGGATGAAAAAAAAATCAATTTTCAAAATTATATGTATTTTACATTTGGGAAACTCACTAAATTTTAACCTTTTTTCTATGCTTTCTATATTTTTGTATATTTTTAACATTTGTACTTAGTTTACCTGATGCCTTTAACCTAATGCCACAACATGCTGTTATGCATCAATAAATTGGAATCAGATGGATATTGTTATTGTCTTGAAAATATTTGATTTTCATTTACCAGATTGTGGGAAATGTGAAGGTTGTGTTGTGTATTTCAATGTTTATTTGGTTCAGATTTGGGTGGATGCGTGATTTAAGTTGAATTTTCTCTACTCAAAACACTTGGTTTAATTTTCTTAGGCGCTACTTTAAATTCGCTAATTTTATTTTTTTTTTTTACTTGTTTCCTCGTTGGTTGATTACAATAATAATGACAAAAAAATATAATTTTCTTATAAGTTAATTACAAAATCTCTTCCATTTATCATAGAGTGTTATCAAAATAGGGTTATACCGGTCACTAGATGGCATTATAAACCGCACTCTATAATAAATTTGGTTGCATCAACATTGCATTAGTAGTGGTATACTAATGAAATGTCAACACAAAAAAATTGGTTGGCATAACAATCAAGTGTACATTCTAATTAATTAATAATATTAATTTCTTAGTTTTGTATAATGATAATTGCTGTGTTTTTAGGTAAGTATCTACGAATTAAAGTGAATAATACAAATAAAGTGAAATTACATTAATATTGTGTACAGTATCCATAAGATAATTTGGTTTGCCAAAATTCCTAAATTGAAGTTCAAGTTCAAGGCCAAATTATTTTATGTGTATTGTTTACATATGATTCCTTTGTTTTGCATTAAATGAAAAGGTAAGTTTTAAGGATGACAAGGTAAGTATTAATTAATTGCTACAATCTTTATTTTTAGGTTTATGGAATTTATGTAATGCATTTCAGGATGAGAGTTTGTTTCCCAGGTAAGTATTACATGGTCATCGCGAATACTGTATTTAAGTCCAAACATGCCGCCCGGGCTGATGTATATCAGGATAAATCTTCAATGATTATGTGGCACATTTGATTGATATTCGTAATATATTCGTTGTATCTAGAAACGAGAATTTTGTGAGAGAATTGTGTTTTAATTATGTTTAATTGATTACACATGACCTGATGGTGTTAATTATAGATGCAACTTGGTGAAATAAATAAAAAACTGATCGGCATTTCCTCCATAATCAGTTGAAATTTGGTGGTTATTACGCCGCCACGACTCGGCGGAGTAAATGTGTTGATTGACGAGATGACGGTGGGTACATTGGATAGCTACAATGAAAGCAAGGTTTATTTAATTTTGATTAGTGTGCAACAGACGCTCCTTTATCGATTGGAGCTGATCAATTACGCTTTTGTCAGCTGGCTCTTGACGAGGTAATGGACATAATTTGACGATCGGACGTTTGATAATTCCATTCGCTGTTTTTAATGAAGCTACTCGAACCAATTTGTCTTTGCCTTCATGAACTTCAATGACTCGACCTAATCTCCATTGGTTAGGTGGTAATCGTTCATCTTTTACTAAAACCAATTCGCCAATCGCGATGTTTTCCTTGACTTGATTCCATTTTGGACGAATTTGTAGTCTTGATAGGTATTCTTTATGCCAGACGTTCCAAAATTCGTGTATGATTTTTTGTAATTGATGCCAACGATTGACTGGCGACAAATTTTCGATTGGTTGTTCAGGGGGCGGTGCTAATAAAGCATCTCCTCTTATGAAATGTCCTGGAGTTAATGCGGTAATATCATCGAATCGGTCGTTGAGCGGAAATAATGGCCTCGAGTTGAGACATGATTCGATACGACAAAGTACAGTTGCCATTTCTTCGAAGGTGAGTGTTGAATTTGGAATTATTCGTTTCAAATGGTACTTTATCGATTTTACGCCTGCTTCCCAAAGCCCACCGAAGTGTGGTGAAAAGGGTGGAATAAAATGCCACTGTATTCCATGTGGGATAAGAATTGGCAGAATTTCCTTGTCGAATAGTTTCTTGATAGCATTTTCATTTGCTTTCAGTTGATTGTTTGCTCCGATGAATGTTGTGCCACAATCGCTATACATGTCTCGACAAAATCCACGACGAGCAAAGAATCTTTGTAGTGCGGCTAGAAATGCTGAGGTAGTGAGATCACTCACTGGTTCCAAATGAATTGCCTTCGTACTGAGACAAACAAAAACAGCGATGTAGCCCTTGTAGGATTTGTTTCCACGTCCTTTTGATACTCGAAAGTTGATCGGACCTGCGTAGTCAACCCCAGTGGCGAAGAATGGAAAGGTAGGTCGAACTCTTACATGAGGCAAATCTCCCATTAATTGTGAGCGTGGTATTGGATTCACTTTGAAACAGTCATGACAGGTTTTCAATTGTGAGCTGACGATTCGACGTGCATGTAAAATCCAATAGCTTTTGCGAATTTGGTTCAATGTAAGTTGAATACCTCCATGCAAACAAATTCGGTGACAATGTTCGATTAGCAGTTTTGTGAAGTGATGCGTTGATGGAATGATGACTGGATGTTTTTGATCAAATGGTAATAACGAATTTCGAAGACGGCCACCCACTCTCAGTATGCCATCAAGATCGATGAATGGATTCAGACCACTCAGTTTGCTTTTGGTTGGTAACGGTTGTTGGTGTTTGAGGGCTGCGATTTCTGATGAAAATGCTTCAAATTGAACGATTTTGTGTAATGGAATAACGCTCTGGTTCCATTCGATAAGAGTTAAGTAACCTGCAGTGGTTCGATAAGTGATAGTTTTTTCCCGACAGTTATTGATGAAACGTAAAATCCACGCAGTAATTTTACGTAAACGAATATACGATGAATAACGACGGCTAATGCATTCTTGAGGATCGATAGTAATCGATGCAATGATGTAACTTTTCTTCATTTCTGAGTCGATATCCTTTTCGATGAAGTTTGATGATGGAACGGAAGATTCCGGCCATTTAGAGGCATTCTCTCTGAGCCAATACGGTCCATGCCACCATAGCTTCTTATGGAGTAATTGTTCAGCTGTTAGACCACGACTTGAAACATCTGCTGGATTATCTGAAGTAGAGACATGATGCCATTGATTGATGTTGCTAGTGTCGAGAATTGTATGAACTCTATTGCACACAAATGTTTTCCATCGATTGGGATCTCCTCGAATCCATGATAGAACAATAGTTGAATCGGTCCAAAAATGACTATTTATTTGATTAGACGAAATTTGGAGGTTTGACTTGACGTATTGATGCAATTTAGTTGCCAGAACTGCTCCGCACAATTCAATTCTTGGAATTGTAAGAGCTCGCTTGGGAGTTACCTTGCATTTGGCAAACAGTAGATGGACGAAAATTTCTCCATGAACTGTTTCGATTCGTACATACGTTGCAGCAGAATACGCGTGTATTGATCCATCACAGAACGTATGTAATTCGACTGTTTGGTGACTGTTGTCAGTGTGTATCCAACGAGGAATTGTGAGTTGATTGACGCTGTTCAAACTCTCGATGAATGATTGCCAAATGTTAGCTAGATTGTGTGGAAGCTGATCATCCCAATCAAGTCCTTCGCACCACAAACGTTTAAGGAATGTTTTGGCGACTATAATAATCGGATTGATCCATCCCAATGGGTCAAATAAGCGAGCAATTGTGGACAAAATTGTTCGTTTTGTATGATTCTTAGTTCCTAAATCGAAATTAATTTTGTAGTGAAATTCATCATTTAAAGGGTGCCAATACATACCGAGTGCTTTAATCGAGTCATTTTGTCCGACTAAGAAATCTGATTTACTTTCACGATACTCCTGTGGAATTGCCGATAACACTGGTGGTGCATTGCTGGACCATTTTCTCAATTCAAATCCGGCTGACTGAAGACATTGTATGATTTGGTGTTGAAGTTCAATAGTCGATTCGATTGTGTGACTTCCAGAAAGTATGTCATCGACATACATTTGATTTTTAATAGCGAATGCAGCTAGTGGAAAATGGGTTTCTTCATCTTGAGCTAACTGATGCATTACACGAATTGCGGTATAGGGTGCGCTAGCCGTTCCAAACGTCACTGTCTTCAATCGATATGTTTTGATGCTTTCATCCGGTGAATCTCTCCATAAAATTCGCTGATATTGAGTGTGTTGCGGATACATATCGATTCGACGATACATCTTCTCAATGTCACTTGTGAAAACATACTTGAAGAAACGCCAATTGATGATGACAGATGGTAAATCGGATTGAAGTGCTGGCCCCGATAATAAAATGTCGTTCAGTGAATGTTTATTCGACGTCGTCGCAGACGCATCAAAAACTATCCGAAGTTTGGTGGTGGAACTCGTAGATTTGAATACCGGATGGTGTGGTAAATAGCAACATTGAAAGGATGAGACTCCATTTTTGATGGTTTTGTATTCCGACTCGGGAGCAATTTCCAATTCCATTTGTCCTAATTCAAGATATTCGTTGATAACTGCAGAATATACTGAATGGAATGATGGATCTCGATGGAAACGTCCTTCCAATTTTAGGAACCGATCATACGCCATTTTGTGAGATGAGCCAATGACTGCGTTCGAATCATAATGTGTTTTGAGTGGCAGTTTGACTACATATTTACCATCAGATTGCCGTTTGTGCGTTCGCTGAAAAAACTCTTCACACCACTTGTCTTCATTGGATAATGTCCTTTCAAATGGGATCTCTTCTATTTCCCAGAATTTGCGTATAAGTGAGTCAATTTCGATTTGAGAATGAAAGCTGGATACAGTAATGGTCGCAGGATGAGTTTGAATGATCTCACCAGACAATATCCATCCCAAAGCAGTATATTGAGCGATTGGAGTCCCAATTTTTCCACGGCATAGACCTGGTCGTAGGATTGAAGCATATACTTCGGCACCTAGAAGTAAGTCGATATGGCTCGGTTGCGAAAAATGTGGATCCGCTAGAGGTAACCTTTGAATATGATCCCAATCGGTGAAATCGACGGTATATGACGGCAATTGTGATGTCAATTTTTCAAGAATCAATGCATTAGTGTGACATTCGAAACGGTCGTCGTGACATGATCTGATGGCAATTGAAATTGAAGATTTACTTTGATTAGTTTGGGCGTTACCAATACCATTGACTTGAGCACGAAGGGATGTTTTAGGTAAGCCTAAACGTTGAGCAGCTGATTGGGTGATTAAGGTGGCTTGTGATCCTTGATCGACCAAAGCACGGAATGGAATAAGTTCCCCATTATTAGCACGAATATAGATGATTGCAGTAGCTAATAATACTTGACTGCCTCGATTTGTTGGTTTTGTAGCGTGACTACATATTTTAGTTTGTGTAGTAGCGTTAGGCACAGATGGTGATGCAGCCGAACCGTCATTGGATTTCACAAAATGAAGTAATGTATGGTGACGACCACCACATGTGGCGCAATTCTTTTGACTTGGACAACTTGGCAGTACATGATTGAATCCGAGACAATTAAAACAATACCTAAGTTTCTCAACTATTATTTTGCGTTCTTGTACGGATAGTTTGAGAAATGATGGACATTTTCGTAGAATATGTGATTCTTTGCAATGTGGACATTGTACTGATATTGAATTAGATAAGTGGAATGAATTTGATTTTTTATTCGCTGAATTGGGCGTGCTTTTATTCCATTTTGATACTTCCTTAGACGAGGAAAGTGATGCATTCGGACTGGAGGATGGCTTCTTGGCATCACTTGAATTATTGAACGGAAGAGAAGCTAATCGAATCTCTATTGCGTTTTCTAAATTACACCATAATGGAATTTTCTTTGCGTCGAACGATTGGAGGCAGAATGTTCGGGTATCTTGATGTAATTTCTGCAGTACAATGTGAACAAAAATCGCTTCACTCGATTCAACACCTAATTTTGAAATCACATGCATTGAAGCCCGAGAAAAGCTTAATAATTGTTGGATTTCTTCCCGAGTATCTTTTTTGATTTCTGCTTGTGACAAAAATGCGTTCAATTGTTGCGCGAATAGCAATCGTTTATTATTATAATTTTTCTCAAGTTCGTCGATGGCGTTCGTATAATTGCTATCGGTGATTGCTAAATGCCGTATTCTTAATTCAGCTTCGCCATGTAAACAACCTTTGAGGTATTGAAATTTTTGTGAGGAAGACAACGTTAGACTACCATGAATTTGTTTGAACGAATCGAAAAATGAAGGCCATTCCAAAATATTACCAGCAAATTTAGGCAAATCCAACTTTGGTAACCGCACATTTGAAGGTTCCGTATGCGAAAGCATTGACGATGCTCGTCTATCCGATTGGGTAGACGGGGGAAATGCGAGTGCATAGGCTTCATCTATTTCGGCAGTTGAATCAAGAAATGCTTCTTCAAATTGATTCGGAATATCTTTTTTCAGATAATCTTCGTTTTTGTCTATTAAAGGAATGATTAGACGATGATTTGCGTGGAATTCGGAATAAAATTTATCCAAACAGGACAAACGACGTTCGAAATAGGATTTTGTTTTCCTCACTGCCGGATCCTTTTTAAAATTCGTCAATTGCTTGTGCACATACTCGAGCAATTGATGCTGTTGAGTAATTATGGAGTCGGCGTCTATGGTTTCGTCGGCCATTTGTTGCACGAATTCACTAATCACTAATCACTTAAAAATGTAAAACGCTTACCTTTGCGATCGAGAAACCACGAGGTTGCTATCCAATGTACCGTACAGCGGCAGGCGATGATGATGGAACCTTTGCGATCGAGAAACCACGAGGCTGTTATCCAATGTACCGTACAGCGGCAGGCGATGATGATGCTCGAAATTTTTTTTCAAGATGTCCGGTTTTTTTTTTTTTTTAAAGCAGCGTTGATGCCCAAATCCGGCTCGAAGGACCAGAAAATATGTTGTGTATTTCAATGTTTATTTGGTTCAGATTTGGGTGGATGCGTGATTTAAGTTGAATTTTCTCTACTCAAAACACTTGGTTTAATTTTCTTAGGCGCTACTTTAAATTCGCTAATTTTATTTTTTTTTTTTACTTGTTTCCTCGTTGGTTGATTACAATAATAATGACAAAAAAATATAATTTTCTTATAAGTTAATTACAAAATCTCTTCCATTTATCATAGAGTGTTATCAAAATAGGGTTATACCGGTCACTAGATGGCATTATAAACCGCACTCTATAATAAATTTGGTTGCATCAACATTGCATTAGTAGTGGTATACTAATGAAATGTCAACACAAAAAAATTGGTTGGCATAACAATCAAGTGTACATTCTAATTAATTAATAATATTAATTTCTTAGTTTTGTATAATGATAATTGCTGTGTTTTTAGGTAAGTATCTACGAATTAAAGTGAATAATACAAATAAAGTGAAATTACATTAATATTGTGTACAGTATCCATAAGATAATTTGGTTTGCCAAAATTCCTAAATTGAAGTTCAAGTTCAAGGCCAAATTATTTTATGTGTATTGTTTACATATGATTCCTTTGTTTTGCATTAAATGAAAAGGTAAGTTTTAAGGATGACAAGGTAAGTATTAATTAATTGCTACAATCTTTATTTTTAGGTTTATGGAATTTATGTAATGCATTTCAGGATGAGAGTTTGTTTCCCAGGTAAGTATTACATGGTCATCGCGAATACTGTATTTAAGTCCAAACAGGTTGTGGAAACCGTATATCTAATCTATGAAATGTAGGAGGTGTAAATGACAAATACAAAGTCAATGAAATTCGATTTACTCGGTGGCACACAAAAATATAAAATATTTTATAACGTAAAATATCCGTTTCCTACTCTCCTCGTCTTTAAAATTCTTCGCGCTTCTTGTTAATAAAGCCAAACGATTGATTTATATGAATTTTGTAGTGTGTGACTGTAAGTTGAATTGAAACCCAATATACATATATGTATTCACATATCAATAAATAGTAAATTTGTTAAGCATACACACATCAGAGACTATAAATAAAACCAAATTCGCTGCTGTGCATATGTGTAGTTGTTGCTTTTGATATCAATATGTATAATCGATATGTAAATATTATAATTGATTCATTGTTCGTAGTCGTCGTTTGATTGATATATGATATGATTTATTAAATAAATTTATTGGATGTTTAACTTATACAACTTACGAGATAAGAAACGATTTTGGGAAATGATGATGAAAATTATGTCAATTGATTTATTATAATTTTAATCTCCACCTCATTATATCGGGTTATCGCAGGCCGACCATTAAATTCTGGTCCATTACACTTGTAAATGTATAAGGCCACTTAGATTTTAGACGAACAGTAATTTTATTTATCAGTCGTTTTCAATTAAAAATTTGAAACGCTATTCGAATTAATAATTTGAATATGTACATCGTTTTTGGATACTAATCTTACAAACGAAAAAAATAATAACTTAACCCTAGAAGAGGTTATGTTAAATATATTGAATAAATTTAAAATAAAATTATGTAGACACAAACTGCTTATTGTGCTAACATTATGTCCCAAACATTAAAATTGGTTCTTAATGTAATTTGATAAAAACTAACATTAGATGTTGTGTTACATTATTCATGGGTTTTAATTTTGTCTTATCAATTAGCTACGAAGAAGATTTTTTTCTATTTTTTTTTTGTTGGTTGGTTTTCGAATAGCTGTTATGTATATATTGTATTAATGGAAAATCAAAGAAAATATATACACAATTCTTTCAAGATTATTATATAAACTTAGAAAAGGTCAAACATAAGTGGTTTGAAAAATGTTTATCTAAATTTTCGAAAAAAAAATTAAGACAAATGTTTTTTTGTATAAGAGAGTATGGATGATAATGTGATTTATTGACTGGTTTAACCTAGAACTGATAAATATTGTTTTCTCCGAATATTAACATAATATTGAAATCGATTTTCTAATGAATTTTTTTCTTTACATTTTAGATAATGGCTGCATCACAATGAATATACTACTAGTGGTAAGTTAAAAATTAATTCAAGAAGGCTGTTCTGTGAAAACTAAATTCTATTATTTTCAAAAATTTCTCGTACTAAGACAAAAATATGCACCAAGCTATTGTTTGAAGTAGTGCTAAGTGGTAACACTTCAAAATTTTACGTTTATTTGTACAATTCTAGCGTTTCCAGAGTTTCAAAAAAATAAAGTGTCCTTTTCGTTAAGGCATAGTGTCTTTTATAGTCAAACATTTATCTTACATAAATTTCAGTATTGGATAACTAGGGATAGTAGTTAACAATTTTACTTGAGACAACATTTTTGTAACTTTTTTGATGTAGTACTAAAGACGTGAAGTTTTGGGAGGAAAACGAGGAAAGGATTTCGGCCAAATATTAGATGTACCTTTAATGATTTTATATCGATGTACCTTTATTCATCAATCAAAATAATCAAAAAACGTAATTTTTAATTAAATTGAACCTAAAATACCAAATTTGTTAGAATATTCTTAAATTTAAAATCTAAACATTTGAGGCACTTGGGCCGGGATGCACTGGGTTCGAACCCTGAGGAGCAGGACGCAAAAGTTAATTTTCTTCATCGATTACGATCGGTGATGTTAATAAACACAACTATAATCCTCTGAATTGGAGGATTAATACTTTCTTAAAAAAACTCCTTGCCAGATCGCTGCTTGCTCTTCCTCAGATATCGATCTAGGAACCAGAAACTAAACAAATTTTTTTATAGAGTTTTTAAACTAATTTTAATTGTTAGTAAATACAGATTACAAATAACAGAGCTGCTGAACTACCGTTGGTAAAAGGCGACCGCTTGAAACTGTAGAAAGAAAGAGTATAACTAAGTTATTTTAAACAGACTCTAGGTTTATTAATATTGACGACCAATAGACCACAACGAAAGTAATGCCTAATTAATATGGAGGTACCAGACAAATCAGAAATTTCGTGAGAATTCACCAAGCTGAATCTATCAGAAAATGCACGACTGCAAGAATTAACTTCTAAAAAATTATGTACCAAGACTTAAACTATTCTAGTCAATTTTAGTACTAATCGCGATTCTAGAGATCATGTAGAAGATCTACAAACCTTCACGAGTACCACTAATAAAGGTGTTTTTTTAAGAGGTTGCCGATTTTTTTTTTTGAATAAAACACATATAAAATTATGAAATGACCAAAATTTTTTTTTATTTGGTAGATAATTTTTTGGCATTTAACATTTAAACACAATTTCTGGCATATGGCTACCACGACTATTTTTCACAAATGTCATTCTGGAGGTCCAATTTTCCAGCACTTTTTCAAGCATTTGAGGGCGTATGTCAGCAATGACACGTTGAATATTGGTTTCCAAAGCGTCAATCGATTGAGGTTTATCCACATAAACCAATGACTTCACGTATCCCCACAAAAAGTAATCGAGTGGCGTCAAATCGCACGAACGCGGAGGCCAATTCACCGGACCATTTCTCGAAATAATGTTGTCGTTGAAAGTTTCTTTCAATAAGTCGATTGTTTCACGTGCTGTATGGCAAGTGGCACCATCTTGTTGAAACCACATTTCATTCATATCCATATCTTCAAGATTTGACAACAAAAACTCATTTAACATGGTTCTGTATCGATTTCCATTCACGGTAACGCGTCGTCCTTCCTCATTTTTAAAGAAATATGGACCGATGATCCCACCAGCCCATAGACCGCACCAAACAGTACATTTATCAGGATGCATTGGTAATTCTAGAACGGCGTGTGGATTATCTTTGCTCCAAATGCGACAATTTTGTTTGTTGACGTATCCATTTAACCAAAAATGCGCCTCATCACTGAAGAGAATTTTACGGTAAAAAAATGGATCTTCGTTCAATTGATTTAACGACCAATCACTGAATTCACGGCGCAAACGATGGTCGTGTGGCTTTAATTCTTGCACCAATTGAATTTTGTATGGCACCAAACCCAAATCTTTACGTAAAATTTTCCATAAAGTCGATGGACAAAGTCCAATTTGCTGAGCACGACGACGAATCGATAAATTGTCGTTTTCTTCGACACTGGCCTCAACGACAGCAATATTTTCTTCTGTACGAACTCTTCTCATTCTTGTCGGTGGCTTGGCATCCAAAAGAGTGAATGTAGACCGAAATTTGGTAATTACGTTCTTTATGGTGGTCTCTGACGGACGATTATGTGCACCATAAAATTCACGAAGTGCTCTATAAACATTTTTAATTGAACACTGATTTTGAAAATAAATTTCCACGATTTGAAAACGTTGTTCTGGAGTTAACCTATTCATAATGATTTGCCAAACAATACTGAGTAGAAATGCCACTTTGAGCTGTCAAAACAACTGTCATAAAATAAAACGACATCTATCGGAAAAACAAACCTCCTAAAAAACACCCGTTATATCTAAACAATCTCAATATAACAATTTCTCCATAACAGAGTTTCTACACTAACACTTATATTCCTTAAATACTTTACCAACCACATCAAAATCGCAATATTCAGAAGTATTATACAACGATTTCAAATTATATCCGATGAAGTCCCAGTATCTCACAGTTCCTCATAGAAGAGAAATAAATATTCAATCTTACATTGCAATTAATGATGAAAACTTTGCATCTGAACAAATCCTGCCTATTCAGGCTTTCCCTAGGAAAAGGGAATTGGGAAAAATATTTCCACAACATTTTTATCTGATTTATATTTTTCTAGTCTTCGTATCCAAAAATCTGGTGTAAATATTTTCGAAATAAAGAATATGGGAAATAAATAATAAATGGGAAATTATTTTTCCCTGTAAACATTTTTGTGGGAACAAAAGTTTCCCATTTAACATTATTTGTCATCAAATTTTTGTCTACAGTTTCTTTTCTGAAATGTAGATGGCACTAATGGTCCTAATTTTTTTTCGTGAGTTAGGGGTTTAACGAAACATTGAACGCATAATTTAATAATAAAATAAAAAATTAATTCTTACCAATACCCCGTAATATAATTTTTAATTGATGAATGATGAATTTATTGGCTTTTTCACTGCGATTAACGTATCACGGAAAAAACATTATTTAAAAAAAATTGTATCATTTATTTGATTATACTGCCATCTATAGTCTAAAGATTGGAACCGCCGACATAAAATTACGTCATTTAGTATAATTTTTAAAACAATGAGGCCATTAGTATTCTCGGCGCACTAACTATTCCCAACAAAATCCTGAATGAAACAAACTCTGCAATGAAAAGAAAATCTATAAATATACCCACACACCAAAAACCATATGCATATTATAAAGCAAATATATACGCTACTAAGTGGACCAAAACAAAATTTGACTCTACCCTTATTGAATGTAAAAAAGTTCAGTGCATAATTTTTTTCAGCACTATATTCTATCATTCTCCATACAAATCAAGGATAAAGAAAACGGACGAAATTTAAAAATCAATTAATGTCCCTTTTGTTTGTAGTGCTTGAACCAAATATTCGAGAGAACAGCATTTCATATAGTAGAACGCTACCAGAAACAGTAAAGGGCGATAAATATTTCATAATATAAGCGGTATACTCAGTTGCAATAAGCATTGTTTCTCAAGCCTGTAGTTCTTGATTATTGATGATTACTTGTTAAACTGAAGTCATCTGGCTTCACATACCAGAGCTACACCATTGCTCAGAGCTATGCTGATAACTTAATTCCTATGGTTTCCAGTAAACACCTTAATGCGATTTTTGACTTAATACAACAGGCTCTACAAGGTGTGGAAATGTGGTACCTAGAGGAAGGTTTGTACATTAATGCATCTAAAACTAAATGTACGTAGTGCATCTAAAACTAGAACGTAGAAATATTAGTGTCTCTCTCTTTTTGGGGAAACGATCGCCAGATCCGTCAGCGTCTCACATTTTGTTGATACCATAGACAGTCTACTTTCCTGGAAATTCCATCTTGCCAGTAAGCTTCTAAAAGCTACTGTCTTATTTTAGCAGTGTAGAAGAGCATTTAGGAAATCCTGGAGTTTGCCTTCCATAATACTAATGTTTATTTATTTATTACCGTGCTATTATCGCTGCCATTTTGTACCTGCCTCCACTCAGAGTCTAGTTTTTTTCGGTGACCGGTTTGGAACGGAATTCGTTACGGAATCCTATGACCACTTCAAAATTGATCAAGGACTGTAAACATTTTAATAGCCTTCTCTGTCTCACCAATAGTATTGAGGTGATGTCGGTTTCGGCTCATTGTGATGTTGAGGGAAATGTGACGGCTGACTTTAGCCAAAGCGAGGATATCATGTATGATTTTTCATGCGGTACTATGTAAGCTGAAACCTCGCCAATTTCCAACTATTACACAATTTTGTTGCATAATTAACTCGATGAGATCCAATGCCGCATTTCATGACACCAATGGAACCGAATCAGTTCAATTTTTTTGTGGAGAATTTGATCCAAATTTTGTTTGGAGTCTCAGATGAAGCGTCAAGAAATACAGCTTAGGTTATTGTACGCTAACTAAATTTCAGTCAGAACAATTACAATTTCAGCCGAATTCAGAAAAAGACAGCCGAATTCAGATTTTACAAATCGGAACCATAATAAAATCAGCCGGGACCACTAAGATACCAGATAGAAATATAAATGACCTCATAAAGATACGGTTGCCGTTTCATGATTCGGCTTATATGCAGTAGTCCCGGCTGTCTTTATTGAAGACCCATCCCAATTGCATTGTGCTCTTTAAGCAATCGCCAGTTGGTTCTGACTCGAGAGATCCGGGTTTCGTCTATGGAAAAATTGGTTTTGGCAAATATTTGTATAGGACTGGTTGGCAATGTACTGGGGTTCTGGCTGATAATTGGGATCGTGTACAATGGCCTAGAACGCTTCGTGCCCATTACACAATGGCCCTATTGGTTTCCTTCGTTTGATGCTGTGCTGACTGTTTAAAATCTAGTTCTAACTGAAATTTTAGATAAAGAGCAAAATCCCACTGATGGTACCCATCACCTTCACATTATTTAAACTTTCTTTGTAATGGTTTCTGGCTTTTTCTGACTGGTGCGGTTTCGGTTTACAAGTCATATACTCATATTACCCAATGATAAACAATGGATCGTGCTATTCCAATAGTTTGTTTGATTCCTGCTGAAAAATCACATAGAGAGTGCACAAGTGCTACTTCTAGTGTGCCGTTCGGCCGACAATACGAGTACATTTTATAACTTTTTTGAAGCAGATGGGTAATTTTTATTCTTCAAACTTTATTCTGGCATTAAGAAATTGTTTTAAAAAATAATTTCTTGCATTTTTGACGTTTATTTTTTTAATTTCGTTTACGTAGTCAAATATAGTAATCATGAAAAATTTTGACCTCGCGATGAAGTCAAAAATGTAGTTTTTAAAAAATTTCTGTGTGTGTAGTGCCGCGCAGGCTAAATGTCTGTGCGCTCGCAGCCCAGACGGATTATCTGATTTGATGAAACATCATACATAAGGTTTTTTTTATAAATTGGGAGGTCCCAGTGATGTTTGGTCGAAATTGGTCTACCGGAATTGGCATCTTCCATAGGAGCTTTCTTGTTTTTTGCATATATTTTGAAAGTATGTCAATTATGAGAAAAATGACTGAATTAAACTTGCGAGAAAATAGTCCACATCATTTTTACAAAATTTAAGCGGAAATGGCGGTTTTTGACAAAAAATATTTTTCAACAAAAATTTTGCCTCTGGACAATTTGCCTCTGGATATTGACTGATCCGGGTAAAACTTCATACTTAAGGTTTTTCCATAATCTGGGAGATCCTAGAGATGTTTGGCCGAAATTGGTCTACTACAAGTGGCAGCATCGATACGTGCTTTTTCGTTATTTGCTAATATTTTGAAAAGTACTGTATATTACATTTACGAAAAGAAAGAATAAAATCAAATTGATTGTAAATTAAATTTCATACAAAATTATTTCAAAATATTTTTTATAATTGTACCGGAAATGATAATTTTTTCATAAACTATATCAATACATATATTTGGTATTTGCGAAGTGGTGCTTGGAAAAGCTTCCGGAGCTTTTTAAATATTACAATGATGTTGAAAACGTACAGAGCATTTACGTTTACAACAAGGGTTGGTTTTCTGAATTTAAGCGGGAATAATGGTTTTTGATTATACGAAACAGTTTTTATCCAAAATCCGATAGTTTTAATTTTTCGCTTTAGAAATGAATTGAGGTGTATTCGAGATCTATACATGTACATTCGTGGTAAAAGAAAGTTGAGGGTTGGCGCAACATAATGACTCCTCCATTTTTTCGCTGTTAAATTGTGTTTGGCGTAAATTCGCAATTCGCGTTTTGGGTTTTCACGAATAAAATATTTTCCCTGATAAATTGTTCCTGTTCTACTAGAATACGGGTTTGGGAACGGGAAATAAATGACCGAAAATTAAAAAAATGCTGTGCAAGTTTCACACTTCGATTCTATAATATTTTAGATATTTTGTGAGAATGAGGAGCACCGTCCTTAATTTCAGGCCATGTATTGCAATTTTTATTTTCCATAAAGAATTATTTTGACGTTTTCATATACCGCAGGCATCAAATTATTTATGTGAATATCATATCAAATTTGTGATGTTATTTCGGTGTGATTTTATTTAACAATGCAATTGTATTCACGACTTCATTGTTCAATTCTTCGCAACTTTATGTCTAATTAAATATATTTCGAATCACAAGTCGAAGACGAATTTTTATTTCCAAAGCTTTAAGCTGCTTCTAACGTAAACACATGACGCATATCAAAAAACAAACTCTTCGGCGTCTTATGCACATGATACGTATCAAAAAGCAAACTATTAGGTTTATTAGACAAAACATTCAACCTGAGATGGCACGCGGCATCGGAATTGTAATTTTCAAAGCTTGATTAGTAGTGAGACCACAATAAAATTGATAGCAAAAGAGAGATAGAATAAATAAAGGATTACTAATCCGCAAAGTGGCGCACCTAATACGCCCTGTCATTCAATTTTATAAAAACACATTCGAAACACATTCAAAATTATTTACACATTATGTACAAATTTTAAATACATGACAAATATTGAAAGAATAAAATCATTTAAACAAAAATAATTATTAATTATAAAAACAAATATGCAAATAGGTTTTTTTGTAAATTCAGACACCATAACAATTTATTGTATATTGCCAAAACCAAAATATATTTTTGAAAAAAAAAATAATAAATAATTTTTATAAATATATATTTGACATGACAATTAGCACCATTTAAAATAAAATTAATAATTTTATAATTTTCTATTATTAATTTATTTATTTATTGTTGTTTTTGTCTAAATAATAAATCAATCATCCATTCATTCGTTTACTGTTTACATACACAGGCAAACCGCATAGAATAGAAATGTGTGCGTGTTCATATCGACATTAGAAATTTTTATTTATTGAATTTTTTGTTGAATTTACATTTTGTCAGTTTACTACAATCGATTAGCCAATTATAGAATTTCGAAAACTAAATATAAATGAAATATATTTTGTTGTATGACTGCTGTTTGAGTTATTAGTTAGTGAATAGTGAACAATTACAAAAATATTGTGGACTTAGTTGAAACGCAAATTTATTTTGGGGTAGGAGGGTTCCGAGGAATAAATATTTTATCTCAATATTATATTTAGTCTCCTCCCATCGCGGTCTACTAATATATGTAAATCGCGTACAAAAACTTCACATCTCAATATAATACCGAAGAACCATTAATAAAAGATTTCTATAGATAAGAATAAAACCCACACACCGCGAGTAAAATGTATAAAAATATTATAACCGAAGTTATCTTAAGATAACACATTATATGATTCAAAAACTATTTGTTTTGTGTTTTGTTATTTACATTTTTCATTCAACTGCTTTACTGCTGCTCGAAATTTCCTTACGCTGTATGTTGATTTTATATTTTTATTACCGCGACAGGTAGTTTTTGTATGTTTCGATGTTAAATGTTAGTGTAGTTTGAAGTACATGTTCCGTAAGAAAACGAAAGATATTTTTCGTTTAAATACAAAGAAATTTTTTGTAGCGATTTTGTATAATAGCTCGCTGCAATAATTTTTATTTTAATGTGAAAATTTCTCGTCGGTTAAAATCTTTTTTCTGTAGTACGGTGAAATTGCTATGTTTGCCCGCCATTAACAGGTTTTTAAAAGTGTGATATGGTGTTTGATGGTGCATATTACATTAATCCTTCGGGAGTACAATATGACAGCGAAAATCGAATATCAATTGTATAATGGTTTTAGAATTTTTTGATTGATCAAAGAATTTGCAAAAGTGTATGTAAGTACTGCCACCTTAAATTTGTTTACACCCTAAGTGTCTTACAAGATAAGGATATAAATATATAAGGTGCACGAGCATAATTTCAATTTTCGAGGTAAACGAACTTTTCTATCTTAGATGGCTCACTGCCTTCTTAAATTTCGATTGTCGATTTGTGTGTGAACATTTTTGATGTATTTTCTGATCGAAAAATAAAATAGAAAGTTCAATGTATTGCTTATGTATCATAATCGCCAACTTAACGCACAATATCTTGCTCATCTTGAAAGATTCGAGTTCGCGAAAAGCTCATCACCTTTTGATGCACCTGTTTAGTCCATTGCGGTATAATTTTTATAGAGTTTACAAGTACTCATATTAAAAACGTCGCTAGAATTGCTGTATGGTCTACCTGGCCCGTCTATCTACCAACTATGCAGTTTTTACAGCAGCAGTGTTTAATATTTGCATGCAGGTTACTGACTGTGGTCTCTGCTCAACCCACAGCAAGACAATTATTACGAATGAAAGACTTTATAATCTTGATGGAAGCTCCAAAACTCCTCCGAAATTGGCTCACGAGGGCATCTCTAGCTTCATTCGACGCAAGCACTGGTACGTGCATGTTGTGTGATATTTGTGCTATTCGTGAATGAAGTCAAACGTTTAGAGTCCTTGCAAAGTTCATTTCTTAGTAACACTGGTGATTTTTATTTAAACCAAAGCGCTCTTTCAAATCCACTCAGCAAGTAAGCTGAATACAAGGGCTTGTAAGCGACATTCTTTTACGAGTCTGATCACTCAAACAAAGCGTTGTAGAATACTTCTAGATACTATTTGAATGAGTGTCATTAATGCAACTTTCAAGCTGTGGAACGCCGCTTTATCCGCTAATGGTTCGTATGCGTTATGGTCTGAGTTATTAAGGGGTGGATATTAAAATTTGGTCGACATGACACCGTGACTTCCAATATCTTCTGGGATATGATGTCAACATTCAGTTTTTGCCATCGGTTGAGTTTTACATACGCAGTTATGTATCATTAATATATTATGATCAATTCAATATCACATTTTTAGATGATAACCAGCATTCGAAAATCTATGCAACTTAACTCTGGTATCGGGTTCAAATAAGCCCTCCTGATCTCTACTGATTGCTCCTCACAAATCTTTATATCAATTCTGTTTTTTTTTACTTATTTCTTGGTATACAATTATTGAAATGATTACGATTGATAAACTCGCCGTTTTCCAAAGAACTATTCATTTTATGATTTTTCCAATTTTATTTTATTAGAATAGGAATACCAGAATACATTACTAGTTCGGTGAAAATTTAGCCCTAACGCCTTAGTTACGTCATGCTCATCTATTTTGGAAAACTTCACGATGCTTAGTATCAATATAATCTTGATCAAATGATTTCCTCATCTTTTTGGTATCTGGAGTCACAATCTGAACACCAAATAAAACAATATGTCAATCAAGAAAACTGATAATGACTGAAGTTTTACAGAATACGTTGAAACACAATTTAGTGGTTAAACACTCCGTTTTCAATAATCAAGACACAACAACAAATAAGAGGACGCGAAACTGGCATTACCATAACCGTCAACGGGGAGCGCTACACATCGATGATAAGCAACTTTTGTGGCCTAAACTGGATGCCGGTGACGGTTGAACACATGGTTATATCGTGCGGCGGTGTATTTCAAACTGGTCACCTAGGTCGTGCGATTAAACGCCTTTCGACTTCTTTCTTTGGGGCTATCTTAAATCGCAGGTCTATGCGAATAAACCTCAAATAATTGATGCCCTCAAAGTGAACTAACGTACGCCATCTAGCAAATTCAGCCAGATTTATGCGACGAAGTCATTGAAAATTAGGCCCTCCGAATACGTGCCAAACAAAGCCGCGGCTGTCGTTTGAACGACGTTATATTCCATACTTAATGCCAAACACACATCTCACAATTTGTTCAATTTACATTAAAAAATCGAGTGTCCGTATTGAAAATCCTTTAGTAACTCACTAAATTTATTCTTACAAACTTTCATCTCATTCGCATTGGATCGATTCCCATGTAAGTACTTTTACTGGTTGGAGACGATCTGCTTACATAAAATGAAATTTATAAAATATAAATACTTATTTCTTCGTTTTGCTTTGCTCGTATTTGTTTTGTCGCTTTTTGTTTTCGTTTTGGAATGCTCGCTCGTTGTGTTGTTTCCGTTTTGCGTGTACATGTACATCTGTTGATGCATTTACTCTGTTTGCAGCGATGAGTTAGCTGATGAGTTTGCGAGATGTTATGTTTGCGATATGTACGATTAGAATATTGGGTTGCAATATTCTAACCGCTACATAATCTCTCTCCAGATGCGTCCACAGTGAGGAAGATGGTTGCGCGATCGTTGCGATTGATTGATTGATTTAGATACTGAAAGAACACCGATCTTTAAGACATTTATCTTTTCGGTAGCTATCAGTTTGTTTATTAATGTTAGGCAGTAGTTTTTATTCAATGTGAGCTTAAGAGGTGCATAAGCTCAGTGAATAGTTTCGAATTGTGTGCCTAATCGGTCGTTAAGTTGACCGATCTAAAAATGTAATTTTCAGATTGTAAGTAAGAGTTTGCCGATCGCGAGTGATTAAATACTGAAGTATCGATCGTGGCTGTTTGTTGAGATACCGAAGAATACTCGTCGCTTAGGACATTTTATCTTTTGGTGTTGGTTGAATGTTTATTAAGCCAGTCGATCAAGAATGATCGCAAGATTGTGCGAGTCAATGGAAAGCAAAATTTACTGGAAAAGCCTTGATATGCAGGTTGGAATCACTGTGGAGGTTGGTGGATTTTATTGGCTAACTCATGGTCATGGATGTTGCATGATCCACACAAGAAGACGAAAGTGTATGTGGTGCGCCGCTGGATCATACGAGTTGCATGATCGATGCCGAAGCTATAAGAAAAAAGTGTTAACAAGTTGACGTTGTTCACAGAATCATGCGTGCCACTGGGGAATAGGTCTTGGAAGTTGCATGGCCTATGTAATATAAAACACGTATCATAATTGTTTTTTTGATAGCAGCCGTGTTCCTATCTCGCTGTTGTTGTTGCCATTGTTGTTGTTTCCGATGTTCTTGGCGTTGTCGTTGTTGGTGGTGAGCTGCTGTTGGCTTTATTTATCCGCTCACACATACAAAAATATTTACACCGCACACCACACATTTTCCACGAACTTTAAATTTTACTATGTATTTTATCAATATTTTCTCTGTAAGAACCGGCGTCGGGATCACCAATTGTAATGTTTTATTAATTTATAATTATTTATAATTAATTTAATATTTTTTTGTTAAATTATAATTAAATTAAATTAAATTTTAATTTTGTATTTTTATCCACCATCTGCAATACCGGAGTAGTTTGTGTGCGGTATGGTAGTAGCGACGATAAGCGATGTCGCGACCTGCTTTGAGCGGCTGGTATGGACTCCTTACACAATGAAATTTATAAAACAGAAATGTTTCTTCGTTTTGCTTTGCTCGTATTTGTTGTGACGCTTTTTGTTTTCGTTTGGGAATACTCGTCGTGTAATTTCCTTCTTGCGTGTATATGTACATCTGTTGGTGCATTTACTCTGTTTGCACGTACAGAGTGATGACTTAGCGTGAGTTTGCGAGATGTTATGCATGCGTAATGTACGATTAGAATATTAATTTACAATATTCTAACCGTTTCAGTCCCCTTCATAAACTTTGAGACTGAGTCAGCCTCAAACGATTTCGATGATATTTACCACGACTTTACAGAAGAATCCGAGATAGTTCCGAAACTTATGGTATAACTGTAGCATGGGCTGATAAACATTTTCAGTCATTTCAGCAAAAACAAAAACCAATTTAAGAACGCCCCAATATGAAATTGCGCCTAAAACCATAACTTTTCTGTTTTGGCATGACGGCGGGTCAAAATGTTATGAATTGTTCTTCCTTTTGAATATTATGGAAACAATAGTTATAGCCATCAGGCGCGTCCGAGATAATTTGGTTTTTTCCGAAAAAAACACCAATATTGTGTGCATGTTTCTTTAGGACTTGTGTGCATGTTTGTTTTACGTGTTGTAGTAGACAATTGTACACAATTTTTCCCGATTGATGGAATCTATTCTCAGCTCTAAAGTAATTTGTTTGAGCTGAACTCATTTTAGAATTATTATGTGTACTTTTCTGTCGCAATAGTTACATAATTACCATAATTTTTTACTGGTTTGATTAAAATTTTGTCTTCTCCAATAATAGCAAGAAATATTCCATGATGGAGAATTCACGACATGCATCTAGTCATTTTACGTAGTGGCTTATAGATTGTTGTATACTACAACTTTTTACCTTAATGTAAATCAGGATATGCTTCGTTCGTCCACGTTGTAGGGGGGCTCATATTTCTTAAAACCTTATCTTTGTTTACGTAGTGTTGAATTTTTACTAAGTTCAAAGTTGTGTCAATATATTCGGTTATATTCGGTTTTTATAATTCTATATGCTTTTAGTGTAAGATGCCCTATCAAGGTAGCCAGTTCTTCTCCATTATCTTACATGAGTTGCTTTACATAAAACACTATGTAGAGTTCTAATATTGAAGAATCAACACCTCATTAAAATTAATTTTATTGCTCCACCGACCATATGCACATACAACATTATATTAGAGGTAGACCATATAAACGTAAGAAACACCACCTTATAATCATAATTAACGACATGATATTTAATTTAATTAAATTAAATTGAATCGAGCAAAACCATAAAATCATAAAAATATGTAAATAAAGAAAAACGCCAGTACATTAAAATTACATATTATTTTGTTTATAATTACACGTTGTTTGATGCTGTAGTTTATGATAATTTATAGACTTTCACATTAAATACCGATTATTATTTATGTACTCGTTCGTTTTCGTAATATTGTTTTAAGTAAAGTAGCATTAAACTTCTTATGTGTTACATCAATATGATTATTTTATAAAGAAGAATAAACACAAGACTACTTTTAAAAATTTAATGGTGATGTGTTTAGTTATGTGTTATGTTTGATTCATGTCAATAATTTATCGTGCTTATAGAGGCGTAATTATAGAGGCGAGCTTTTTACACATACACATTTTGAGATTTTGCACTTGACTTGATCACAAGCGTAAAAATAAATGAACTGAACGCGTGATTGAATTTTAAATGGGGCTGTCTAAGGTTGGTCTAGTACGAGATTGATCTGTTGAATATCAGTTACAGTTTTTTTTAAATACAAGAATTATTCGCGGTTACTTCAGAACATATGAGTAGGATGGGCATCTTCGATTTGTGTGAAAACGGAAATATTCTTATCTGTATAAACAAATTTCAGGAAAATCGGACGAATAATTCGTTATTGTTACTTCAAGATCTTTAGACAAGTAGCCTTTGGAGTTAATACCAAAGTATTGGTGAAGGAAGTGCGTTGCCATCAGCGCTGAAATGTTAGATGTTGCCTTGTTTGTACAAGCTACGGTTACGTACGTTCAAATTATTAGATGTAATAAACAGAATATTTGAAAAATTAAACAAACAAAAGGTGAAATACTAAACTTGCAGAAAATAAAGATCGTCTAAACTGTATTGGCTGAACTTGAGGAATTTTCAGCCTCCTTTTTAGAATATATTTTTATTAGTCCAGTCGGGGCCAAAGAGACTGTGAATTTTCTTTAAATTTTGTCGATCCTATCAGAATGAACTGAATATAAGAGCTTTCGCATCCTCGATGCAATATGAACCTGAGCATGAAGTAGTAGATTTCCCTTAGTAATCACATTATCTAAATGTAAATGAAAGGAAATCCTATACTCTAAGTTTACACCTAAGTCCTTATATTCGTTGATTTTACACGATTTGGCGTAAGTAAATTAAATATAACTCTTCCGTCGAAGATTCTAAACCCAACATTTATTAATATTAAGTTCCTATTGATTAAGCTTACACCGCTTATAGAACCGAAACAAATTATTATGTAATAAATTACAATCAGAGCCATGCAATAAGAATTTCGAATAATAAAAGCCACTCTTCACATCATTGATAAAAGTCCAATACAATAATGGTTCAAGGTGGCGGCCTAAAGTAACGCCTAATGTGACTCATAAGACCTTGAAACATCATTCTCAGGTTTACGGTTTGTCACCGTTCTGAGAGGTACGAGCCGGTCCTTAATTGCAAACTTGAGTGAACACCAATTAAACGCAGTTTAGATAAAAGAATTTAGTGAGAGTTCTTCTTTCTTAAAATCGGTAAACACAACAATGGTCAAGTTCTGTTGCAGATTCTGTTCCCCGCACGACCGGGGAAAACCCGCGTTTCTCGGAAATGACTAATTTTTCAGTCACGAACTATGCTTTCAACATTTTGTAAATTCCAGCTAAAATTGGCCTATAATTCTCAATATTAGATCTGTTGTCAGTTTTGAATACTGGTATAATTGGAATTGTGGGTTATCTCAAAGCTTTCGAATTGCATGAACCAATTCACTCACTATGGACACCTTGTGGAGCACAATGAAATTAACAGAAGTTAACTTTAAAAATTTGATCGAATATAGCGTGTAATGAAAAAGTTATCCGCCGAATTGGACTCTTGTCCACATTTATCGAAGATACCTAGATACGGGTTCCATACAGAATGGCACATTTCACAACAGGATGTCATAAAACAGTACACACACGACAAGATTTATATTGAAATATTTTCTGCCACTTTAACAGTATGAAAATTTTACAACTTAAATTCATTCTTCAAACAAAATTATTTTATAATAAAATTTAACTGAAGGAAAATCTCTTCTTGATAATATACTAACAATACATTATTATTGATCGGTCATGTTCCGTACCATGTATTGTTTTGTGATGTTGATTTGTTACATCCTGTTTTTTAATGTGAACCATAGTGAGCGGTTTCGCCCAGACAAACCTCTCTTTGAATTAATAAATTTTCAAAACTTTTTTGAATTATTTTGAATACTTGTTTAATAAATTTTGTCAGATTACATACGGACTTTCCATCTCTTAAGTTTCTTAAAGTTCCAACGCGCCAGTTTGTAAAGTGAGAATATTAATCATTATGTCGCTTAATGCTAGGTCTTCACTCAAAAAATTTTGCGACGACAAAACAATGGGAAACAAAAAATAAAATATCAGAAAACCATTTGACTGCACAATCCAAATCATAAAAATCAAATATGTACTCGTATGTAGATGAAAAGAAATTTAAGCCGACATAATCACTGTTCGTACAATAACTGAATTCAAAGGTTTAATAAATTCCTTATAATTAATTTTCATACTAAGTAGAACGGGTTTATAACGTAACGTACATCGTTTAATATATTAAGAATCTAATCTTTCCTTTAGATAATATGTAAAATCAAAAAAACGTCCGGTAACAAGAATTAAAAACATTGCATCCAGCACCACCGATCGTATTCGATGATGAAAATTTGCTTTTGCATCCTCCCTCTTGTGGGATTGGAAACCAGTACCTCCCGGTCTAAGTGTCGAAGCTTTCACCACTGCACCATTTATCCGATTCAAACTATTTCAGTCTTTGCAAGAAATGCCGTTTTCTCAGTACTATTATGAAAGGGCTTCTGTTGGTAATAACTCCAAAGTATTTCTGATAGAAGCGTGTTGTGTTCAAGCAAAATAACCAAAGTTAAATACTATTTTGGAGTTTGGACGTTACACTCATACCACTTTGACGCTGGCGATAGTATCATAAGTAAAATAGTAATTATATTACATTTTTGGTACTCTGCTGTTGGAGCCATTGTTTTTGTGACAATAACCAGAATGCTTGGCAAATTTGAAGCTAAAGGACTTAAACGCGTTACATTTCGCACATTTGCTGAATCGAATTAGCCTCTTCCTTAACCTACTCATATGTTCTGTTAAGCGTGATCTCGTTTCCTTTCATTTTTACAATTACTTTTGTATTGTTCAACGGCTGCTTGACGTCGATGGTGTAGTTTTTGTAGCATTATCTCTCTCTGCTATGTCCTCCGCCCCTTCCAATCATTATTACTCGTTAAATTAAATAGCCCGTTCTAGCAGGCCGAGAATATATTTCTTTCAAGTTGTTAGATTACAGTTTGATTGCCCCGAACGATTTTATATTCTAAGAAGAGTATTTTTTGGAGTCAACACGATTGTTGACCCTCAATTTTTTACAAAAGTCTTTCCAGTGTCGGATCTGTTTGTTTTGGAAATCTGGAATAATTTTACTATTTAGAGGGAAAATCGGTTAATAAATGGTCTGATCCTTCCAAAATGGCCATATTCCAGAACTTGAGTTAATATTCGATTAAAAACGCAAATCGATTCTGCAAATCGAATTTCATTATGGTCCGTTATAAATTCAATATGTCCATTTTATAGAACTACTTTCAAAATTTACCTTTAAAACATTTTAATAATTACAAAGCCATTCTATTCGAATTTCAAATGATCGTTAAATTGATTAATAGAAAGATCCTAGCTCCATTGAGGATGGCCATATTTCATATGTTCAAAGCTAATTTTGATGAACCATGTTAAGTTACATAATGCAAGATACCAATTCTAATTTCATTCATAGAATAACGAATTAAGATGGAGTAATTCGTTTAGAATCGATGACACGGTTAGTCTAGTTCCATTTAGAAAGGCCATTTTCTAGAATTGGAACTAAAACTTATTTTAGAATCCTAATTCAATCATTCAAAGCCAATCGAATTTCATTAAAATATGTAAAGAAATAATCTAGTGTTATTCAGGATGGCTGTATTCCAGAACTGCTTTAAAAATGTCTTTTAGAATTCCAATTCCATCATACTCTCCTGAGTTCAATATGATCAGTCTAAATTTGTAAGTAGGAGTAAGTTGAACTTGATTTAGTTTAGCAGCTTTTTGATCTGCTTTGCTCCTAGACTTAAATTTAAAACAACATTTTTATCGCAAGTTAGTATCTAATATGGGTATTAAAACTGCTTTATACTCGTTGAACTTATTAATCCTAAATGTCGGTGACCCACACACGTGCTGGACTGTACATCCAAATAAATAAATCTACTGTAGATGTATTGTGTCGCTGTAAATTAATAATATTTGTTTCGCAAAATTTAGAAAAAAATAAACTTTTTCCAGACAAATTTTATAAACATCTCCATCCGAGAAGAATAAAATATCCTTTTTTTACGCTGTTAGATTTTCAGCAATAAGCGCACAACAACAACAAACAATATTTTATGATTCAATAATTTTTTAATCTTAGATTCGTTTTTTTTGGGTTGCTGTATATAAATATATACCCTGTATATATAGAAAGATATACAGAGATATTTTCTCAAGAAGTTTATGGTAGTTAACCATGAATGAATAGATAAAAAAAAGTTTGTTGTGTATTTCTTCTTCTAACCCGCCGACGACGTTCGTTGTTGTATTATTGTTGAAATATATTTTTTCTTGTCATTCATTCTATTACACAAGAATATTTCGTTCTTTAAGAATTTTTATTGTGCGCATAATTTTTCTTAAAGAACAGAAAATAATAGAACCAAAAAAATATTTTTCAAAAGTTCCAAGTTAAAAGAAAAACATAACGTATACATAAGCACAAATATAGTAAAAAAATGCTATTTTTTTTATGTGTATGTACGGAGTAGGTACAGCGGTTTACATAAGAATAAAGGGCTGCAATGCGGAGTCCAAAGTGAGGTTTTGTGCATCCCTGCTCTTGTTACCATAGCCGAGGGCCACGACCAGTGTCTAAAATGTCTGGTCCTTATAAAATGGTTCGGTGTTATGACACTGTCAAGCCACTCACTAGAGTTTACAGCATGTCAATGTTAAATAGCTGCGATTGAATGGAAATTATTTGCAAAATTCTGCGTGTTTTATGTGTTAGGAAAAATTTTCTGCATCATGTACTATGACGAGGACGCATTTTTTTTTAAATCTTATAAAATTTTGTAAATAATCCAAAATTTTGTTAAATAATCCATTCATCTTGATTTTATCAATAGTAAATGGTCAATCTACTTTCCAAAGTATTTTTTTTGTCCACTAACTCTTATTATACCAGAACATTGACATTTTAAATCTCGAGACCTCATTTCATGATCTTATTTGACTCACTATAAATATATCCATTGAGCTTCAAAGTTCGACAAAACATTTTCATCTAGCTTTAGTTTTCTTCTTTTTCTGTTTATTATCATTATTATTTTTTATTATGAATTTTCTTTCTGTGTGTAAAAGAAAAACTTGTTTTTCATATTTTTTCCGTTCAAAAGAATAAAAAAGAAAATAGAAAAGTTTATAAAAAATTTATTGTGTTATTGTTTGATTTTAAAAGATTTTTGCTCGCTATTCGCTTTTTTAGGAGAAAATAGAGATATTTTCAAACTTTTTTTTTATATACAAAAGACAGCAAAAACATTAACTATCGACAATTTAGTACAGTTTTTTGCAGCACAATACAAAAATAGTTTTTTTATCAACTATAAAAATGATGTAATCGATTGTTATGTTCCTTCTTGTGCGACTTTTAATAAATAATTTTTTTATTTGTTAACAATATAATTGATTGTAATTTAACGTTGCTATTTTCGAATTATGTATTTGTGACTGACGAACTTTCAAAGTTTATTTTAAATTGTTCCACTCCGCGCAATATGTGTAATTAAGTCGATTAAAGGCTGTAATCCGGTGCACACATTAGATGAGCGATATGTACCATACATGTACTTTATCTATTGCTTTATATATACAAGCACGATATATACAAATCTGATAAAAAACACATTTCCTCCGTATACATTATACCGAACATAAGAAACAAGAACACAAAAAAATGTTGTTCCTTTACTTAGATTGACAAATTTAAGAAAACGCAAGAGTAGTGTATATTTTCCATTACCACCTAATTTCCCTATTCCATTATTCAATATTAAGTCGACGACTGGGTTGTGTATATCGAAACCCTCGATAATCTTATACTCGTATATATTTTCTACACTTCACATTCTTTATGGCTGTAGTGATAAAGAAAATATGTACATATAAGAAAATTTTCTAGCATACACAACAAAAAAGAAAATATGTCCGCATCAATATAACAAATACATTTTCCTTCAATATCAAAATCAATCTATTTATTTTTGTATGTATGTATACATTGTTGTTTGCCACTTTTCATTCAATTCAATCTCTTATTTTCAATCTTGAAACGAAAATGTATAACCGCAAATATAAATAAACGAAAAATTCCATCAATTTTACTACATATACATAATACATTTTCATATGTTGTATGTATACGCATTAACGCAGCATATCAATGTTGATATTTTTCGTTTTTTTTTTCATTATACATTTTCCAATTTCCTTATTAGATTTTCTTTTTTTTACAAACAAATACCTAAAATCATGTTATATGTAATAGTGTATATGTACTCGTATATATAGATTTTCTCATTTCCATCATCATCATCATTATTGTGTCTCGACTGAACACTTAAATATAAGAAAACTCTGTTTTCATTTTTATATGGTTTTTATTTTTTAGTAAGTTTTGTTTTGTTAGGATGAACATTTTGCCTGAATCCAAGACTTGAAGTTTATTGATATTTTGTGGTCGAAATTTTTTGAGATTTGATGTTGTGCCAAGTTGATGGGATTTTTTAGGCCAAAACTTTTTCGAAGAAGGACATTTGGCTGATATTAATTGTGTGGATGTTTCAAATTATTTTGGAAATTGAAAAAGTTCAATATTAAATTACAAAGCGATTTTTTTTATAGTTAAATAATCTCTATTTTAAGCGCAGCTTCAACATGTATCTCTATATTTTGAAAAATGTAGAAGTGTAATTGATGCCGCCAACACCCGACTTTCTTTTACGACAGATGTACATAGATCCCGAATACACCAACAAGGTCAACAAATTCTTGTTAAAAATTTAATCTTCACTGCAAAAATTGAAAAAGCTACTACGGAAGCTGCCACTTCCGGTACAACCAAATTTCGCAAGGTTCTCCCCATCACTCCCCACCACTTCTGGTAAAATTTAAAATACGATCTGAACTAATTTAGTTTGAAATTGAATTTACAATTTTTTTATTTTAAATCATTTTTGTTAAATGCTATTTACTTTTCAAAATATGTATTTGCAATAAACGAAGCAGCAACTTCCAATCTCCCAATTTATGGAAAAAGCTTAATTATGAAGTCAAATCATCGTTTCCGCTTAAATTTTGGCAAAATACATGCAAAAACGGAAACGCTCCTATTGATGAAACTGTCGTTTCCGGAGAAAAAAAAAACTTCTATGGACGCTGTCACTTCCAGTAAACTGATTTTGGTAAAAATTCAAGGGTGTATCTCAATTTGTGGAAAGAGCTTTAGTATGAAGTTTCATCGCGATCAATCAGTCCATCTGGGCTGTAGAGAGACCGAATTTTTGTTGAAAACGGTATTATATGAAAAATCGTCACTTGAGAACAGAGCGGTATTTTTGCAAATTTTATTTAAAATCTTTTAGTTCATTATCGTTTTCCACGTAAATGATATAATTTTCAAAATATTAGCAAGAATAAAAAGCTCATACGGAAGCTGTCACTTCTGGCGGACCGATTTCGCCAAAAATTCACTGGGTTATCCGAATTTGTAGAAAAAGTTTAAGCACGAAGTTTCATTCCGATAAATCAATCCATCTGGGCTGTACAGGGCCGATTTTTTTGTTGGAAATTAGTTTTTTTTGCCAAAAAAACTTAATTTCCGTTTAAAATTTTGAAAATATATGGACCGATATTGTTGCAAATTTAATTTAGAATCCTTTAATTTATGTTAATCTCGTAAATGATAAACTTTTCAAAATATTTGTAAAAAACGACAACCCATCTCGCAATTTAGAATAAAGCTTAAGCATGAAGTTTCATCCCGATCACGAATTCGTCTTGGCTGTAAAGGGCTGCAACGTTTAGTGGGTACGGCGCCATGCACATACACACGTAGATCCACAGAGATTTTTTTCAAAACCACTTTTTTTATTTTGGCGATATTAACATTCGCTAAATCTGCAAAAATTTCGAGGTCGAAATTTTCATGATTACTATATTTTAGTTTACTACGTCAAAGAAACTAAAAGATTCGGTATATATTGGAGATTTAGAGAAATTAAATATAATGGAACCACATACAATCACACTCACATAGAGACATAGAATTTCATATTCCTAGATAAATATGAATGTGTCTTTGTTGTTTTGGACTTATTTGTTTGTGAGAATGGTACTCAGGCCGAATCTTTGTCTGATTTACTGAGGAATCACAGTTAAACCCAGGCTTTCCTATCTCCTAGCTTCTTTAAAATGCTGTAGCATGAACTCTACATCAAAATTCAAAACATGGGGAACATAAATACCAGCTTTCTAGCTGGCCGGACTAAATTCGTTTCATTAAAATATGGTCAATGGTTTCCGTGAAAAATCGTTCGATTAAAATATGGTCAATCGCTTCCGAGTTATAGCCACGCGGCCTTTTTTCTTTGTTTTGTAACTAACCAATCGTTCATTCAACTATATATCGATGATGAATTCTTCTTTGTGTGTTACTTAGCACCGACAGTTCATTTTATCCGCCCAACCAGTAAGCCTTCGTATAATTTATCCAATGTGGTTTGTTCGAAACCTCAAATTTCTTTTTTTTTCTCCTTTAAACACAAAGAACGCTTTTTTGCAGAGAGACAACAAGCCACCAAATGTGAGTGTTTTTAATATTAAGGGAACCTTTAACTGGTTTGTGGAGGAGGATAGGTCCATTTTGTTGCTATTACACCAATTTACCATCCTGTTGTTAGGGCGTTCTTCGCTATCTCCTGTAGCATAGTCTTGAATTACCAGCAAGTACTGTTGAATACTATATTTCAGAGGTGCGGGCCCAAGATCGAGGCTTGTGGACAATCGTTATTGAGGCTTTTCGAAAATGTGCCGTTGTTTGACACAGTAGCTGATCTATCAGAGAAGTAAGTTTTTTTTTGTAGAATAGAGGTTAGATACTAATAGGACACCACAGATTATCAAAAGTTTCAAATACATCTAGATATACTACAATAACGTATTTATTTATGTCAAGCTATTTTCTCTGAAACCGAATTGCTTGTCGCCGTATCTCCAGCTACTCTGGAATATGTTCATCAATCTGTCAATAATCAATTTCTCAAGTAATTTACCTAAGACTGGAAGCAGCATGAAAATAATTAAAAATTTCTTTATCCAAACATGCAGTCAAGAAGTTAGTAATACTAAAGAATTCCACTCGATTTGTGTTTCCTGCAATAGAGCGTTGCTCGCTGGTCATCCTTTACTCACGTGTGTCTGTGTCACACTCTAAGCCAGTTCTTGATAAATTAATAAAAACATTAAGTGCTTATATAATCATTGCGACACGACATATAGAGTGGTGCTTCCTTTAAGGGTCTCTGTCTCTTTGATAAAATTTTCTTAGATTATGAACTCTAGTTCGTTTAATGGTAAGATCGTTTGGCCACCACGGCAATTTAGTTTTGTTAGGACGTTTACGAGGCAAACATTTGTCACAGATACTAGTTAGTGTTTTGGTCATAACCCGCTCTACTATGTATATCATCAACAGATTATACATTTAATTGTGCTATTACCTCTTGCCATTTCATTCCCAGCAAACTGGAGAACCTATCCCAGTGCGCCTGTTTAAGTGAGTATCTCCCTTTCAGTTTTCTTTGACTTACCAGCTCGTTCGCTTCTCAACAGCCAGCACGTTATTAGTGTGACATCAATAACCGATTACCAATTATGATTATTTGTATTTGGCTAACCAACTTCATTCACAAAGAAGAGGTTACTTTTTGCAATAAATTCTTCAATGACGGTTCCCCTATCATTGGTGCCACTGTTGTGTCATAGTCGTGACTTTGCGTTGCAATTACCCGTGATACTGATTTGATGGTTTTTTAGGCTTTTTATTTGTTTACATATAGCATTAAATCGCCTAAATACTGGAAGATACTTGTATTGGTAGATAGGTAAATTTTGCCTGTTTTTGATGTAACGCAATGCGAATATCAGCTCTATGCTATTTTAATCATCTCCAGATCGCTTTTGAGGATGCCAATTGCTGCACGGGGTTTTTGTATACAGAGGAGGTCAATGTTATTTTATTTCAGGCACTGCTTGATCTCGTACCCAACAACTTTTGCGTTTTGCATATTTGCTTATTTAATATTTTTACAGGAGACACCAATCTCTGTTTTCTTTGGACAGGCCTTCTGGTCATGACTAGAATCACAGTAGTGTCCACTTAATGAAGTCTTCACCGCTGCATGAAGAGCATTTTTAATTATTGTATTTCGTACGGCTGGCGTCAATTCTATGGCCCAATTGACCATCGTGGCGTCCTTTATCTCTATCTACATCGAAGATAATGATAGAAACAGCTTCTACCTGGTAACATATCGTACCGTAATCAAAACAAGTTAGGATCACTGGCGTTTAAGAACACCAGAAAAATTCAAGGAAATTCGATAGAAGATAATTGACTCAAACCAAGTTTCCGTGAGGTGAGGATGGCCGACCTTTAGGAACTCTAGGGAAATACGATATAAGATAATTCTCTACATAATATATGTTCATAAGTCATCACTTAATGCCTGGGAGTATAGAATTTTTAAAATTTGATTTATTTTCCAATACCCCGGCGTTTAGGAACACCAGGCAAATTTAGGGAAATTCGATATACGATAATATTTACACGATATTCAAAAATCATCAATCCCTTAAGTTCGTGGGAGCATATATTTTATCTTGTTAAAAAAGTATTAGTGGTTGATTGTCTCGTGCCTTTATTATCTTAATAATTCGGCCTCATTTTTTTAATGCGTAGTTTGAAATTTATTCGTTAATCCTCAGTTTTACCAATCCACACATTTCAGTTATTGTTATATTTTTCGGAAATAACTAAGGACAATCAATTTTCACAGTTGTAATAATCCTATAGGTAAATTTTAAGAATTTTAGAAAACACGTTGTGAGATTACAGTTTTTCAAAACCGTTCCATCTGCATTATACTTGCCTACAGAAGACGCACAACATTATATCCATTTGCAAGACGGCTGTCTCAATCTGATTGCCCATTTACAACCGCAAACATGCTTTTGATTTGATTTTAAACCAACATCCCTAACAATATGCAATTTTAAAATAAAACCATACATTGGTGTCCCTTTATCCATTCAATCTGAATCCAAAATATGTGTCCTACTGTATATCATAAAATTCCAATTTGTTACCCGAATGAGTGTACACACACAAGCATATGGAATACAAGACCTCTTATATAAGAAACATCTCGGGTAAAAATACACAATTTGTATTCCATTTAGTTTCGGTTTTTGATAATCGAGAGCAGCAGCATAAAAAAACTGACGATCCGACTATTTCTGTATTTTTATTTTTGGATTTTTCATTTTTTAATTCAAAACTAAAATAAAAAAAATGAAAATGCCAATTTTTCCTAGCATATCGACACAAAAAGCACTTGGTAATGTGTAAACCGAGAACCCGAAACGAAATAAAAGTAATAAGGGGTTAAATATTATGTGACACAAAACACAAATATGAATATCACATTTAGTGTGAAAATGGATGAGATGAGAAAAATCCCATAAAACCAAATAAAAATGATAGTGTTGTGTGTGCTTTTATATTTCTGAGATGTATAGAATTTTTTTTGTATTTAACCCTTCAGCAAATGCTTTGCCACCCATCCTCCTCGGTACTTATAAGTTTTTGTCATTGTATGTGTACAACAGAACAATTTCTAAATTCAAGTACTCGCTCTCACGAATCGCAAAGGAAGAAGAAAATTTGGAATTATATATAGAAGATTGCCGCGGTACGCTATATACAATACATACTCATCTACATAGTTAGTTGGGTGTTGTTTTGGAGGAAATAGTAGTAATACAGCGAAAACACAACAACAACAAAGCATTATTAAATATTTAATTTTGTATGATTAAATCAGCCTAAAACACAAAAAAAAAAACAGAAGGAATAAATAAATAATTTTTTTCGGTTCGGTTTGGGTGGGAAAAAGGATCCAAGGATGGTGGAATATAAATTTTAATAGAATTTATAATTTTTTTTAGTACTTGTGTCTCTTGATAGGATTCTTTTCACACAACGCCTCTTCACTTCTCGCGCCAAATACATATATATACGTACATTATATGGTATAAACAACATACATTTGTATCATATTTGGAGATGTTTGTGGTACATTTTTTATCTAAATGTATGAAGACGCGCTTGACTGCTGATAACAACTTTGCTACGTAAACCATTTGAATACATGATAAAAAAATATTTATAATAACAATCCTATAACAAACACGGTTCAAATGTTCGTTACAATCAAATCAAAAATGTATGTTTGTAGTTTTGTTGGTGTCATGTATGTACTCGAATATAGAAGATAGTTAGGTAGAATGTTGTTTGTAATTTTGTTTTCGGGAATAATGGAGTGTCTATCTAAATTCATGATAAACAAACTTCTTTGTTAGTTTGCTAACGTTGGTATACCAATAAATAAAGGACGTTTTGTGTCTTTCAAATCTGATTAAAACCTATTCGATATAGCATTTGATTGTTTTCGAGAAACGATAAAAATTTTCGAAGAATAAAATATGGATTTAATTTTTAATAAATTAAATAAATAAAAACATTTAAAAATTTAAGTTTAACCTTAAGTAAAGCTTCGATGAAACACTTTTGGTATATAATTTTGCTGTAATTTTTACAAGATTTTGAAATTCTTGTGTTCATTGTACTTCTCACATTCACAGAAAAGACGGAAATGGTTTAAATATTATTTTTAAATACATTTTCATAAAATTCAACGTCAATCATAAATTAGAAGAATTTTACTTAATCAAATCTTAAAAGAAATGTTTTACCTTACTTGTATACTTAGGACGATGGATGTAGTCCGCCTCACGATATATCAAGCAAAACTACAAGTGCAGAAACGTTGTTCTATATAACTCATTTTTAATTTATATTGTCTACTGCCTCTAGTTAATATTAGTTCTGAATACGGATTTTGTTCGAAACATGGGACAAGAGAGTTGGGAGTTCGAGAGAGTTGGGAGTGAATTGCTTTTTCGGAAACCTACTAGATGCACAAAATTAATTGTATTATTCTTTATAATGATTAATACAATTAATTTACATTACATTATAATGTAAAAAATAAATAAAATTTAATATATACTTCTAGTTCGTTTAAGAAACAACAGGAGAACTCCCAATCCAAGTCGCGGTTTTCGAACAAAATCCGTATACTGATATTTGAGGACAAAAGTAATTACTAGAGAAGTTATTGCATTCCTTTTACCAAATAAAAAAAAAAACTTTTTGAAGAACAACATTTCCAATTATCTTTATGAGGTTCAGTTGCTTACGATTAATGCTGCAGCATAATTTAAAACGAGGGCACATAACCTAAAATAGCGTTCCTTTTTTTTAAACTACTTTGGCCAAATTTTTCTCAGATGTTTATTTAAATTTAGATGCGAATTACTGGCGCATCATTTCTATCCGCCGATTTTTTTAACTAAACTTCTGATTTTAATTTATCTAAAACAAACCAAGACTAATTACCTAATTCTGTCGAAAATTGTATCAATTGTAAACGCTTTAAAACCCTTATTTTGTTTTATTCCTCAACACTTAAGAATGATTCTTACGAATATTATTTAGCGTTAAAAGCTGTTAATTATATGTAGGGTTCTTTTAATCAATAAAAACGAAACAGCGATTGCTGAGAATCGTGAGGATTGATTGGAAATATGAGAAAAGAAAAACGCCCGGAACTTATTTTACAATTTTATTTTAAATATATAAATGGAGAAATTTATCCATTTTTGATTGTCGTTTTCATTATCAATTTCTGGACAAACAAGTTATTTAAAAACTGCTCCACTGAAGGTTACTTTCCCCAACATTTAGTCCGAAAATGCCATCATCTTTATACATTGTGAAAGTAGAAAAATATTTAAGTTACTCTTCCCAAAAATATCGATACAATTATTTCAGATTACTGGAGTAAATCATTTTATAATTTTCATTCTGGCGCCACAGATTCTATTGTGGTTTGTTTGCCCTTGGTTATTGGATAAAAATTAATTGTTCTCCCTATTTGGCTAATCTGAGAAGGAAAGCTGAATTCGAATCATCTTGAAGTAGTTTATCCACAAATCTCGAAATACTCGTTATAGAAGGCTAGAATTAGTTGTTAATCATCAAAGGAATCATCAATTTTACCAAGTATTCCTCCCTATATGAAGGCGATTGTTTCCTGTGAATTCGGCATCACTGCCATTTTAGCGACTTTTAGTCGCTTTCGAAAACTAGAATCCCATTTTTATCGTTCATTTTCATCGTTCCAATCGGTTGATAAATTAATTGGTTTAATTCAAATTTAAATATTTTATCGATGCCATACCTTGTTCTGTTCATATTGTTTATTTTCATCAGTCAACCTGCGTTTCATCTCAATCGGTAGAGAAATGCCTTAGTTCCATTAAAGTTAGCCAATTTTTCGAACCACTCCCAGAACTTCTATTGAAATCTTGATTTCATTATAAAAACTTAGTTTCCTTATTCGGCTAAGAAATCGATTTATCTTAAATGAATATCTTGAAATCCGAGATTTTGACAGTATCGGGAATTTCGGTGTACGGGATTTTGATATCCGTGATATTTTATTTTCGGAATACTCATATTCGCGATTTTTATTTCTGGAATTTACTTAATTTCCGGAATTTCAAGCCCGTTCCTATACTAAATTTTGGATTATTTGTTTTAAATTTAATTTGTTTACACAATAATGTTACTTTGGTAATAAATTTTATAATTTTTCAAGTAGGTATAAACGGTCTAGGTTAAAAAGATTTTTAATATCTAATAAATTTAGTGCCATCCTTTGACCACCTTTCTGAAGATATTTTTGTAGGTTATAGCGATGGTTTGATTTATCAAGTTAAAACAAATAATAACTTGGTAATACAAATGTGGCCACATGGAAACATAAAGAAGAATGGATACAAATAAAACAAAATGGAAGAAACCTACCACTCATTAAGTATGCAATGGACTGATATCACTAATTGAAGTTAGAAATTATCATCGAAATCTAGTATCCCAATTTATCTTATACAAAAAATTTGAACATGATCGGTTGAAAATTGGTCGGGTTTCTTTAATTTGTCCGTAACCGATTAAGGATTAATGGTCAAGATTAAATATTAGCAAGGCTAATTTTAGAATTCCTTTCGTGAAATAATTATGATCGTTCCAGCAAGTCCCACTTTCAGAATTTGTTACAAAATTTGTATATAAATCCTGACCACATCCTACAATCTCAGTTTAGTCAAAATCGGCTAAAAAATCCCCAAGGCTTATCCAGCACAGATCTCTATATTTAGCAAAATCGGTTAAGAATTTGCAAAAATCCTTTTAGTGAGAGCATAATTCAGAACTTCATCAATAGTTCATGTTGTGATCCCAATCCTGCTCTACACGTCTAATTTTGTCATAGTCAATTAAGAAATAATTAAGTTCTATTCATCCTGGCCATATTTTAAAATATCTCAACCAGCTCGTTACGTGTGTGGGTCACTTACTGGTGAATAATCTTGAGGCATCCAGTTCTGTCTCGAATAACGGCTAAACTAATGAAATTTATGCTTATCATAGAAATCTAATTTTCATTCATAAATTAAGGATAAACAAACAAGCCCTTAAACGCAACTACCTCAAAATATTTGAGTAACAATAATATTTGTGTTAAACAACAAGTTATAAGTATTAAAGATAAAATGTTATAGAAGCAAATCAACTTGGCAGTTCTGATTGAATATATAAATCAAGTATGTATTGCCATTCAAAAAATAAGGTGTCTGTATTCTTGATACTAATTTGCAATCAGATGTGCCAAGTTCGTTTGTTTCTAGAACACATTATTTTAGAAAATCGTTCTTTCAACCGACTAGTAAATTCAATAGAGTTGGGTCAATTCTGTATTAGAGCGAATTCAGCCATTATATTTTTTAGAAGGCAATGAACATTATTGATACAAATATGTAACCCGAACTACTAACTTGCTTGGTTTTCATAACATTTTATTTATATGTATGTGTATTTCGTTTTTAATGTAGTATGAGTATCTTTTAGGGGTTTGTTTGTTTTCCTCAACATTGACCTAAACACCAAATCAAGCTTATCAGCTCATTTATAAAATGATGTGCAGTTAATAAAAAATCGCATGGCATAAGTTAAAACCTTTTCTCTCTGGGTCGTGGTTACGTTTTTCATCGATCTCTTATATTGATACAAGGGCAATTAAGATTATCGACAATATTTTGTAAATTCCGTTAAAAGATACACGCAATATGTAATGCTATTTGATTGCCTAAGTTTTACATCTCTCCGATCTTTCGGCTATCATTGTGTTCTAAATGTATCTAGAATTTTGTTATAATTGTAATCAAAATTTTACAATTTTACGAGAATCTTGTGAAATAAACACGATCACTCGGCAAAAAAGTCATTTTTTGAATAAAAGGAATATTCTATGATAATCATGATTTCGTCAATTTAGTTGCCTTTCGAAAATGTTAAATTTGGGCTTAAACGATTTCTGGTTTCCACTAGAAATCGGGGTTTATTTTAAACTAACTTTCAGATTTGAAATTTCCTTTTCCTTTTTCTTCGCTTCCTAGGCTAGCACTAGATATGCATAGTTTCATTTTGAAGTTTGAAATTTTCCCTGCTACAGTTACTCTAACGAAATTTTTGACCTCGCAATTTTTTCCATTCGCTATATCGCAGCAGGTCGGAGCCCGATAAAGCCTGTTTCAACAAATTGTTCGGTTATCTATGTGCAATGCCGTGCAGACTAAATGTTTATGTCCTCTCTACAGCTCAGATGGATTGTCTGATCAGACAGAAACTTTACACCTAAGCTTTTTCCTGAATTGTGAGCTCCTAGTGAAGCAGTTTTTAAGCAACTAATTTTAGCAAAAATGTTTAAATGCTTAAAATATTTATTTAATTTTAGTCATTCGACTCACTGTTGTGCCGATGTATCCGGGTTTAAAAAAATACTGTGTATAAAACTCATATTTTTAGTGTTCTATGGTTATAGGATGCAAATGAACCTAACCATTGGGTTCGGAAAATCTTGCGACCGGCTTCTGCTTTTTGGTTTATAGAATATTGTGCATAAGTAATTGTTTTCATTAAATGTCATGAGATAACGCACAAATGAACCCTCAGTGGAACCAGTCAATAGCAAGCAGTAGCAAGCTTTTCTGAAGAAGAAACTAGACTTAACATTTCACAAAACCTTTGATTGCTTAAGGAATCTAAAGTAATAATTATTTCTCAAGGCTTAAATTCAAAATTATTTTTATCTAACTTACTCGGACAAGCTCCGATGACTAAAATCATAAAATCTAATAAATCATAAATTTGCGGCGTACATAAAAAAATATTTTCAATAATGAATTTTATCATAAACATAAATAACTGACTGGACTAATAAATTATGTGGTTATAAGCTAATAAAAAATTAAAAACTATAACTACATAAATATGTTTTATGTTATTTTATGCAGCAAGTGCCGTGTGTATATTTATGTAATATATGTATGTATACATAAACAATGTAAAATTTCCACCTGTTGTATTCATTCTTCCATACATTATGATATACGTAGACGTACTTATACATATCCATATGTGGATACATCCATAAAAACAAATTATGTTTTTGGCTTGTAACTTTACATAAATTTAAAAAATAAACACACAAAAATCGTTTTTGTTGTAAATTTTCCTGTTTTTCCGTTTAATATATTAAAATATTAATTTTTCCGAAACTTTTTATTTTATTTTTTGATACATTTTTCCATATTTTCCACGTAACGTAACATAACATAACAATCTGATTAGAATATAGATGAAAATTATAATAAAAATGTGACACACTTTGTGTGTCGTTTTCTCTGTTTTATGTAAATTATGTTTTGTTTAGAATTTTACTGGTTTTCCTTTCTCTAATGGTAAATAAAAACAATTACAGGAGGTTATTGTATAATGTATAAATATATACAAGGATTTCAATTACAATTAGAGTTTTTTAGATGACAGAATTTTATATGAACAACAAAATCGACATTTGATCTTTGAGTGAGAAGAGTCGGTAAAAAAAGTAAAATTAATGTGAAAATTCCCTTAAGGCATTTAAGAGAGTTAAGCGGCAGAATAATCAGACCGACAATAATAATAATTTCGTCGGTATATATGTATATATATATTTATATATATATATATATATATATATATATATATATATATATATATATATATATATATATTTATGTACCAAAAATATAATCAAAATATATTCATGTGTGAAATACATATGATATTTCTTCTTTCCTTTTCCATACATGATGTGTACACATAAAAAATTCTATGAACAAGCCACATTTATGTTTAGTTTTTGTTGTACATACATAATTCCGATTGAGGATATTATCCTCCCGCACCCAATGTTTGTGATGAGGAAAATAGGAAAATCTATATTATGGATGTACACGGCATGAATATGAAAACTCTGCATGTACATATTTGGATTTAAGATGATTGCTAAGTAAATTTATCAAAACGAAAATTTGTAATTAATTGTAATGAAAAGTTTGTTTCCATAAATTTAATAAGATTTTTCCGTTTAAATTTCCATCTAAATTAGACTTTTCCTTATGGATCTTTTCTTAAGGATAACATAATTAGTTTAGTTGTGATTAATATGAGGGGAATGAATATAAAATAGATTTTGAATTTGTTGTAATGAAGATTAGAGTTTAACAGTTGGATAATGGAAATGAAAGTTACGCTATATCATTTGCCGCATTATTTTATACAAGATTTTGAAGATTGAAAAAACATTCATTCGCTTTTATCAGAAATTCATCGGTTAAATTAAATGATCGAAAACACGTGGCAAATCCGAAATTACATTTTTTGCTATGAAAAAGATGTTTATTGTGAACACTACAATCTAGAGCGGTAGACGTATATAATTTTCCTTATAATAATCGATTGGTGGGCATTAGTAAGTCTGTCACTACCTATTATCAAAAGTCAGAAAATAGGTTTATCTATTGGTCCCGCCATTTTGCTGGATTTTTGGTATATGGATATTGTGGTATTATCTCCAAAAATAGGAGCACTAGATTTTTAAATTATTTCCGCATTCAGGTTATAGAATTTTTAAATCTAGAAACGGAAAATGACAAAAGTAAATTTGGCGATACGATTTTAAAAATCATTTGTTTTTCAGAAAAATTTTGAAGCTTCAGTAAACAACAATGGAAGGATCTTCATGGTCTTTAAACTATAATATTTAAAAAGGCTTTACCCAATTGAATATCGCTACTGTGTCCCTATCCCTTATCGTACATGTTCAGAATGTTCAGGAAATCATTGCAGCAATTTCACTCAAAACTGAATGGATTCTGTCCTCACCTCCTTCAATTTTTATGCAACTTTGGGAAAATGTTCTCTATATTCAAGAAACACGATACACGATTTTTGTTTTATTTTTCCGTATCGCATTTTTTACAAATACAACAACTACTATACAAATATAAAATATACAAAGTCATACATGGCCATACAGTCACATGTTCTCGTTTTCATATGATTTATTGAAAATTCCAGCTCCATTACTATAAATAACATGTTTTTGATCATAAGATATATCCTGAAAGATGACTTAATTCAATAACCTGAATTTTTCAAGGTCTTCATAACATGGGTTACTCCGTTACTAAAAACATTTCATTTACTAAATGAGATTTGTGTGGCTACTAAATTCTTAATATGCCCGATACTTTGTTGAACAACGATCAGTCAAGGAAAAGAAGAAAATCAAAAATCTTAATTAGATAAAATAAAATACTTTTAATTTTTTTTATTGTCTTCTTATTTAAGCCACTAGGTTGCTTTAAAGTTAACAAAGGATAAAATTGTTTATATATATTCTTGTTGAGTTTCTAGAGGGCTTCAAAGTTTGAAAAATCTTCAGTTTCTTACAGATTTGGTAAACTGTATTTGTAAGACTCCTAAGTTTGGCTGCTTCAAAGTGACAAAAGGTGGACTTTAAAATTTTTTGTAGAAAAGTTGTTTAAATTGAAACGCTGAAACAGAGAATGTTATTTCATCATTTGAGAATAGCCGATCCTAGAGATGTTCACGACATTTTCAAATATTCTTTCTAATCTGTCGCGTCTATAGCGAACGTGTGTTTTACAGAATTTCGCAATTTTGCAGAATACTTTCAAATTTTATTATGACCTATCTAAATATATTCCAAGGTCCCAGAAGTGTTTATAAATACATAATGCAAACTACTATCCTAGAGGTGACTAATACGGGATCCTGTTAGCCTTTTATATTTTTTATACGTAATTTAATGTACTTAAAATTTGTACGTATTTAAAATTGTTGTCCACCTATCCTAAAGAAGTCCATTGGATCTCACTTACACTCAAATTAATGTCTTGGAAATGTTTGGAGAGAAAGAAAGAATAAGAAAGAATAAATATTTTCCGCAAGTTATTAATTCATCTATACACACATCTTTAGACATCATAGCTACAGGAAATAATTTCTAATAAGATTTGCTATTTGTTTCAAAATGCCATCTTCAACCAGTGTCTTATTGATTATCACTTGCAACTTCATAATGCGCATCCCGTCTTACGAAAACCGAGGTGATGAGGTCAAATCAAAAATTTAATAAATTGTAATCGATTTTATGGAACCGGGCTGGTCAACCATTACAAGATAGTTCTGGTGTATTTAAACGCAAGGAGTAATGTTTCCACCACATTTCCAGGTTAATATTTGTGACGTTCACGTATTTATACGTTACCATTTCCTTTCGCTTGTTACATGGGTTGAACGTCGCCTGGTGGTTGTGTAGTCTTTATGAGAATCTTGTGTTTTGATTCCTCTGCCGATGCTTATTCTACATAAACATGTTGTCATCGTTTGATTTTTGCAAGCTTACGGGGTGCGGAGCACAGCCAGAATTAACATTAGTTTTTTACTTTGTTTTGTTACAACCATAGTGCAAGAATTGTCGTTCAATAAATCGTTTTAATCATAAGAATGTTTGATTGGCTGTTGAAATGATTGTTAAATGTCTACGTTTCTTAATTAATATGTGGTTATTTGGGAAGGAAGCGCTGGCAACCATCAAATTACATAGAATAGTTATTTTCGTAGTACATATATCGTGGTTCATTTTAGAAGCAGAAAATATAGTTTCACGACCGAGCGTGCTACAATTTATTCGTCAAGATGCTTGTAGGAAGCAGCTTCAAGATTTAAAATGATGATCACTATTGCTGCTTTAAGATAAAGGATACCATTGAGGTTCCGCAGCAGTCCCTTGTTAAAGGTTTTGTTATAAACCCAATGCAAAGTTATTTAAAAGAATCGAGCACTCGTTAAGTCACCACTTCCCCCGCTCACATTGAGTGAACAAAATCATCGTTTGTAAGGAACGTTGATAATAATCGAAATCATAAAATTATTGTCAAGATATTAAAGCGTGAATGAATCCCATTAGTCATTTATGACTGAAATTTTCGAAAATAAAATTTTATGAATCCTCGATGAACAACCACAACTTTAAAATTGTAAAAACGTGTTACGTATTTTTTTTAAATCTATCAAAAAATGCGGACATAGTTCTGGGGATATCTTTAAGGAGTCAGATTCCAATAAATATAACGGAAAAATGGGGTCATTTGCCCATAAAATCCCGTTTATCAAAATTATGCTATATTGAGTGTTTTCTTATAAATACAAACAAAAATTCAATAAAACAGGATTTTGATGGTCTGGTACAATGCAGAAAACATATAAAATATTGTTGGATTCCAAATCCAATTCTGAATACAAAATTTGCCATTAAATTACCAAGAAAAAATTAAATCCCATGCAGAATGATCGTGTTCTAAAACTTCATCCTAAATTCACGCTAAAATCCCAATTCACCTTTACATACCAAATTTGATTTGATTGAAAACTTATTTTATAGGCGAAGTCAAAATACGAGTACATGGTTTTTAAAAAATTTCTATGTATGAGTATGTGTCTGTGTTCTGTGCATACTCAAAGGTTGTGGCTGTAGAAAGCCAAGTCGAAGCAACTGATCGGCTTGTTACTTTATATTTAAGCTTTTTTTCATAATTTGGGTGATCGCAGTGATATTTGGCCGAAATCGGTCCTCTGACTGAGGACTTAAATATTTTAAATTCAATTTGCAACAATATTAGCCCAGATCAATTTTCCATAATTAAAGCGGAAATAACGTCTTTGACAATAAACTGTTTTTCAACAAAAATTTGGTCTCTGTGCAGCCCAAATGGATTGACTTATTGCTACCGAAATTTGCTACCGCGGAGGTCCCAGTGATATTTGGTTTAAATCGATCAACCGGAAGTGGCAGTTTTCCATAGTAACTTTTTACGAAATAGTTGTTTCGTTTTTTTACAATTATTTTGAAAAGCATATACGAATAAAACGATTAAAACAAACAGATTGTAAATCAAGTTTCAAACAAAATTTGTTCAGATCATTTTTTTAAATTTTACCGGAAATAACGAGTTGTGATAATAAAAAATAATTTTCACCGAAATTCGGCAGACAGTTCAGGCGTTGATCGTACTTTGATAAATGTTCTCTACATAAGGATGCATCCCAGTTGGGAAATTCCTTAATCGCACAATGATAATTCTTAACAGTCAATCCAGGGTAACACGCTAAAGTTGTAAGCAGTTTCGATGGTTCCACAAAACTGCAACTGGGGCCACATTTGCCTATATTTTAATGACAAGCCCACGAGATGATTATTCATAACGGGATGATTATTCTGTGGCGCCAGAAATTGTCGCAAGGATTTGGGCTAGTCTAAACTGTAAATAAATTAATTAAGTTACAGAACTGGGTGTGGATGAACTCAATCAGCAAAACTAAAACATCGAGAAAATGGATCAATTAGGTCACAGAATATTTGTGTGTCATTGGTCGCAATAATTTATTGAGCAGCTGAGTTTGGCCAAGATAATGAATGGTGTTAAGACTGAATACCGACTAAAACGGAATGAGATTGTTGAAAGTGCCTAATTAACATTGGTATCAGGCGTGGGTAGTTTTATATTTGAACGACGAGCAAACTAGCTGTTAAATCAATCATAACTGAGGTGATCCACATGGTTTATGAATGTATAACGAACTGCCAAAAGAAAAAATAATCGGCGTTAAGGATGCTGCGAGATGGGAATGGTTGTTTGAGTTCTCCTTGGGAGAAACAGACTTAAGTTGGGGTAATGTTACTATCGCGTTTGACTACTTAGCTATGTTTGTCTACTTTTATGATTATTGCCACTTTATTGCAAGCAGTAACATCTAATTTTCGATTTAAGTACAGAAAACATAAGATATTTTGGGTAATATCCTTATAGAATCACAGCGTATATGTTCAAGAAACAATTATGGTGAATATCCTGGTGTGATGAACGCTGTAGAATCCGTTGCACTGGATATTCGGTACACGATAGTTAAAAGTGCAAGTGACAGAATTTAAAAGAGATTAGTGAAAGACATAATATATTGGTGTTTTCTAGTAAAAAAGGTTAATTATGTTTGTGTATTAATAAATGATTTTGTTTTCGAGATAGTTCTGGAAATTTCGTGAGTTAGTTAATTGTTGTAAACCGCTTAATTGGTCGTATTATCTACAATCCTATTGGTGCGAATATTGTCTGGCAGGACAAATTAGCAACATTATTAATTTGACACAAAAACCTATACATCAACATTTTAGACAATTCAATTAGCTCATCCGGACACGAACTAAAAAGTGACCAACACTATTATGCAATTCTGGATTTGGAGAATTGTGGAGAGCTATATAAAAATTCAATAGAATCGATTAGAAATTTAACAAGTTTAATTACATTTTTGAGTGAATACCTTCTACGGTAAGCAGGATCATTTGTGCGAATAACGGCAAGTCCTAGCAATCAAATTAAAAATGGTTGATTGCTCTGTGGCAGATGTTCATTGAAATATTTTTTGATCTGGGTACTCTACAATATTTTTATGTACACGGGTGCATTAAATGATAACATAAATAAGCCAGAGTAATCTTCATTGTCATTTCGAGCCACGGACTGAAACAAATCAACCTTCAAAACATTATATCGAATCTTCTAACACATCTCGAATCATAGAATCATTCATCTTCATTAAAAATCAGATCACGGGAATATCCATTTTTTGCTTCTTCGTTTTCCAAATGATGATGTTTTTTTCTTTCAAACGAAAAAATCACACACGACAGGAGGAATAAGGATAAAAAAAATTATTACACTATACGAGTATTTACTGTATACGACATATCTCGAATTGTTTTTATTGGTAATATATTTTTTTTTTGTTGGTGGTATTTTGAATTAGTGTAAAATATGTGACACATTACATGGATCGGGAAAACATAAACTATTTACAGAAAAAGAAAATGTTATGGTTTTTCCTTAAAAATAAAATAAAAAAAACATATTTCCTTTTTATTTATTTATTTAACTTAATATTTTTTGTTCTTAGTTGTGTATCTAAAATTCGATCGTTTACATTCCAATCACTATCTTATCTTATTGTTTGAAAATCTAAAGAAGATATACAATTTTTTATTGTTGCTTTTTTAAGAATATAGTCTTTGTTTTTATTTTTTTTAAGGAAGCTGGATTGTGTGCTTTGAATGCTGCTTATTTATGTGGGTTATTATAGTACATATTTGAGTTTGTGCCTGACAAAAAAGCAGTGTACGGATATTGATAAACCTGTTATGATATTTTAATGCAATGCGGATTTTCCTCTAAATAATGATTAAACTGTCGTTCAAGCTTGAGATCTAATATGCAACTGATTTAAATTAGCCAAGCTCTAAATCCGATGATGAAACTCTTCAAAATTCTCTACTAATTACATCTTTCTCTTTTATTTTCCAGGTATCGCGTTGTTAACTAGGATGGAAATTTACTGTGGATGAAACACCTTGTACACATTTATAAAATGAATATGAGTGAGTATAAAACACCTTTCTGATTGACTCGCTGATTAAATTTACATTACAATCCCAAGACATTATTCCATCAAAAATTTACAAAATAAATATTTGGAAATGTACTAAATAACAGCAGACGCTGCCCAAACCCTCCTGAAATATAGCAAAAATAAAAAACAAACATTATAAAATAGTAAGACTTCCGTTAAACAAAAAATACAACAACAATAATAACCGAGAAAGGAAAACACAAACATTGTGTAATTTTGAATTTCAAGGAGGGAGAAAATTCATGATACACCAACAAAATGTATAGGAAAAAATTTCCAGAGTTCTGGAAAAACTTATTCCGTATGATGTTCGTACTCTATACATGTAACGTTCATACAAAGGGATGGTGGGATATGGAGACAAAATATTTTTTTTTTCGTTTTTTTTATTAGCTGCCTTGGGATTTTGAAATTCATGACTTATGCAGATCATGTATTACATCATTGCCATATAGTTAGCGTACGCTTTTTTTGTATACTGTGCACAATTACAGCCGTTTTTTACGTCATTTTCTTGTTGTATTGTCATAATTGAAGTTAAAGATGACAACATTTTATTTTGTTTCATAGCCGTAACTGATTTTTCGTCTCTTGTACACAACACAAAAAAATGTTCGCTCTCGACTTGGGTGTATGCGACGGTGGTGGTTTGAGATTGAGACAAAATCTTAATTATATTACATAATAGTTAAAGAAAAATATAAGAACAGAAAAGTAAAATTGTTAATTAAATATTAGATTGCAGTAAAATAGATAATTTTCTACTTTGCAACAAAAATTTTCCGCTGTCATGATCCTTCCTCGTTGTTGTGAAATCGCGACCCTTTTATTTTACTCGTTGCTGTATGTACAACAAACGAGCTGTTGATAGCATTTTTATATATATGTTGGGATAAATAAAGAAAGGTTATGTGTTATGTGATGCTTTTTAAAAAATCATCATGTAATCGATTGGTGTTGTGTTGGGTTGTGGTGTATACATATCGTATGTGCGGTGGAATAGGGAAAATTTTCGAAATTTTTATGAGAATTTATGGTGATTTTAATATTGAAAGAATTAATTTTAAATTATTATAAGCTGCTTTATGGATTTTATTATCGATATTATAATATATAAAAAGGAAATTTGTGAAGTAAATTTGCTTTTTAAGATGTTTTCGTGTAGGGTAAATAGTTTAAAATTTTGTTTATCATCCCTCATTCGCACACTAAATATTTTAGTCGTGAGTTTATGTATTATTTATGTTATGAACTTATATTTACAATTTTTATGAGTTTATTATGTTTGCGTTATTTTAACGGTTTTTTGTTAGATTAAGGAGCTGCGTTATAATTTTCTTATCGTATAGTAATTGCAGATACCATTTTTGAAACTTAAAATGCCGGCTCGATAGAAACAGTGAAGTTCCAACACACGGGAATCACTTAAACAATCAACCTAGAATTTACAAACTGTTTGAGATTATTGTATCGCCGATGGCATTGTGATGATAAAATAATGTGAATAAGTCGTAATCAACAATAAACTACATTTCCTAAGAAAATTTATACAAAATTGAAAAATTAATTTGTGTAGGCCGGTGTATCGCGTTGTTTGTATTTTTAACATTACTGTTACAAAATATATTCGAGTTTTTCTAATTATTTCAATTGATCTTCGTACGTAGGTTGTAAACCTCTTTGAACGCCAAGTCAAGCCGTTTGAAACATTACTAAACGTATTAGTTTTTTGTGGAGCAGATGCAGTTACATTTTGTTTCTGATCGTAAAATAAGAACAACTTCCGTTCGGTGATTACGGTGTAGCTGCTGCTGCGTTACGATTAATAGCACCTTCAGCTTACTCTTACTTTCCCGCCATGTACTTTCGAATTCCAGTATTTTCATTATGCAATTTATTTTCGTAAAATCTATACAGCGTTATTATTCCTCGTGCGCTTACCCATAATCCAGCGCTGAAAACGACACCAACTAGTACTTTAGAGGTTATGCTGTACCTTCGCCCGTTGGATATTATTGGTATGCAAATGACGGTTAATACGGCCGCCCGACTATCAGTTGTTTCGGGGTGGAAGTGCCTGCAAAAAGATCACTCAACTATATTAAATTCTGTGAGGCATGGCCTGGTGAATTAGGATTACATTACACCCCTGTTGTGCTTTTGCAAGCTTTTTAAGGTGATTCTCCCCTCTAGGAAGGATTAGAAGATTGATCTCTTCGTGGATACCGAGGCAGTTAAATTCTCACCGACGGCTCCGAACTCGATGGTAGAGTGGGAGCTGGTGTGTTTTGTGGGGAATTAAATGTGGGTCTATCCTTTAGTCTCCCTGGTTGAGGCATAATATAATATCGTTGACTGATATCACTATTTATGTGGACAGTCGGGCGGCCATTCTTTTACTGGATTCAGTTTCCCTGGAGTCAATTGTGGCGTTGTATTGCCACACATTTCTTAACGAAATCAGTGAATTATACAATATTCAGTTGGTCAGGGTTCCGGGCCATTCTGATGTTGAGGGAAATTGCAGGGCAGACGAATTAGCAAGGTACAGTACGAATCTTCAACTGAAACCAGGGAATGTGAAGCTAGACCTATGTTTGTGCTGAAAGCAGCAATCCATAGTATAGCAGTTACCTTGGCAAATGCTAGGTGCCCGACTGGCAGGGTAGCGAAACAAGTATGGCCTGAGCTGAACTTGAATCGCTCCAAGATCTTAATCACACTAAGGAAGCGTGATTTAGGTAAAATTGTAAGGGTACTTACCGGATATTGCCTCTTCGGAGATCTTGTAAGAAGGCTGAGTCTGGCTGAAAATGAGTTCTGCAGAAGCTGTGAGGAGGAGGAGGAGACCTTGTTCACTTCCTATGCGTATGGCCTGCGCTAGCTAGCAGAAGATATGATCACTTGATCAAATGCACTATGGACAGCCTCTCTGATTTCGAAAGCTGTAATATGCGAGATCTTGTACGCTATACTAATAGCACTGAATTGTTTTAAAGAGAGTTTAATGACGTCGGATCCTGTGGTATCACAATGGGCCATAATTGGCCTAAGTGTGTGATACCAACCACTGAAACCTAACCTAACGTAGCCTAACCTTGCTCTTCTATTTACCTTTCCAGCGGGGCTACCGTCTCTAACAGTGGTCCACACTTCCACCAATTCAAGAGGAAGTTCTTCAGTCCCGTGTTTAGTATTTGCACTAAGAACGTTTCTGCTGTCGATGAATTCATTCTATAATTCCGTTGATACCGTTGGACGGATGATACGACGTTAAATGAATGTTATCGGTTCCAAGTAAACTATAGAACATTTTGAGCACAGATTCGACTTAAATTGTGTTTCACGATGTGTAGTCGTGAATTCTTAAGTTTTACATTTTTAGTTGAATAGAGCGAGTAAAGTGCCAAGTGCCAGTAAGTTTGGGCACTATACGTTACTAGTATGACATTAAGTGTTTCTGATAACGTTTGAAGGTACTATTCCATCTGGAGTGGTTTTATGGCCGAAACATGTTCGATCCAATTGAAATATTACAAAATTCGTAGTACTTGATGTTTTGTAAACGCAAGTGGAATTTATTGCGATATGGTAGCTTGTGCGAATATTGGTCTACGGTGTTATATTAAAAAGTCTTGTAGATGGAGTAGGGAATTCCTACCGGGCACATATCTTTTCAAAATGGAATTCACTGATCCTTCAGATATTTCAACGATGTCAGTAAGGTCTCTGACTGTTAATCGTCGATTCTCGAGCACCAATTCCTTGATTTTATTAACGTGTTGATCATCAGTTGATGTTGACGTGGTTCGTCGTCAATACGTTCTCGACCCTCTTTGAACAATTTGTACTAATCAAAAACACTTGCTCGCGACATACAATTATCACCGAAGGCCATTTGCAACATTCTGAACGTTTCGGCACCACAAAATTGATTCCGCACGCAAAATTTAATGGAACTTCTTTGTTGAATAATTTAACTCATTGTAAAACTCGCCGAATGCACTTTTTGTACTTCAGAAAGACAAGTGTATACTAAACACTAATGATTATTTTGATGTGAAATTTGACAAAGATGTCATTGACAGTCTACTAACATAGAATAGATACTAACATAGAAAAAAAAATATTTCGACGAATTGTTTTCCGCGCGAAATTTAAATTAAAAAGTCTTACTACTTTTTGTCCACAGTAGTATACCTCTTATAAAACGATCTGTGACTTTAAGTCACCAAAAAGTGAAAAATTGTTTGTAATTCACAATTAATTGTAATTCGCGAATTGTATTAGAGCTAGATTTTGTGCTTAGCTTATTAGCGGTACCCAAAGCCTAAAGACGAATTACATTTTAAATCACGTGGTCGCCCCAAATGCTTTTTTATGCCGTTGTACATTTAATCGCAATTCTTGAATTGATACCGACGAAAGGACTTTCTAATTGATTCAAATTCATTAGCAGTTTGATAGTTGAAGGTACTGCTTCCTCCGCTGTGTGGCGGCGTTGATGCAATTTCAATTTGTGTGATTGCATTACTGTGGTGTAGACTAATCTTTGATCATTGGCTAAATTTCTATTTCGAGCCTCGGCGTAAACTTACAGTTGATCAACAGCTTATTGTTTTTTCGTAACCAATGTCTATTACGAACATTGTCTCCATCACGTGACGGTGTGGGGGCAATCCAAGAGATAAACTTCGTTATTAATGATTATTCACGTATCATCAACTAATATGTAGTGAAATCGTGACATCTTTATTTAAAACTAGGAGTTGTTCTAAGTGCGTTTTGTAATATTTTTTCGCTATGGGCTTCTTCTGCGCTTTTGTCAAAATTTTTAGGGACGCAAGTTGTTGTAATGATAGCATAAATTGTACTGATCTTCATTTCAGTACATACTCCTCGTACTGTGTGAAGTAGCTTTCACAAATAATGCATCAGAAACACATACACAACACAATCAGAACTAAATTTGTTCAGTGGAGGAGTAAAATCAGAGTTAGTCTAGTTTATTTCTATTAAATTTTACTAGATCGCTACCCAGTATAGGAATTCAGTGCATATTATTAAAAATTACTGCTACATTAAAATTTTATAAAACCTTCTGCTCTCGGCAGTGCATACATTTAGGAAATAATGTGCTAAATGTCACTGAATCGCTATACAGATCTTCTGTCATCATTGTCATTTTGAAATAAGAAACCTCTTTTACTGGAATTTTATAAAATATAGAGGCATGACACCTGTGAGTTTTATGAGTTTTTGTTTACATGCTCTGGCTGTTAGCTTTTTATGAGCTTTTGTACGGGAGGCATCGGAAGGTTTTTCATGATTCATATTAATTATATTCACAATTATTGGAAATATTTTTAAACTGACCTGAGCCAAATACAATTCAAAACGGCCGAAATTTGTTCGAAACATAAAAACACGAAAATTTAAAAAAAAATCGTTTTGAGCTACTCGAAGGAAATGAATTTCATGACATTCAGCTACAGTTTAGCATTGAGGAATGAATGCATATTTATTTATACTCCGACTCACTTTTTTAAGAACAAGAATACTTTGGATAATTAAAAAAATTTTATGATTAAATCGGAGAGTGATTTTTTACTAAAAGTCCATTAACATGAAGTGACTGTAAAAACAGATTGTTTTTAATCTAAATCGGAGTACTTTCATAATCAATTTTCCATCCTCAATTTCACTAAATCTTTGTTATAATTGGAAGAAATTTCACATCGGTTAGAAAAATCGAGAGTAACACAAGTGGTTGAACTAGCAGGGCATTAGTCGAACGTGTAATATAGTGTATCACACACTTAGTTCATCGAAAAATTAACGGCACACAGTCAGAACCCTCCTCCCCCTCCCCTCTCCTCCTAAAACATGCGTCTTGGCTATACCGCCACAATTAATTTAAATGGACCCGACGAGTATATCTATATATTAATTTCGCGTACTAAATAAAGAAAAAAATATTTTGAAACAACGACACAGTAGAGGAGTTGCGTAACGAAGTAGGGAGCCGCGTCGTATGTTGGCACAATTTGTTTGAATTTTTAGTTGTGTAAAATGATGTGGATTTTGAACATCAATCTATGGAAATGATTCCTTGGTCACTTTAATGGAAAACTTTTGGATATGGCTTTCACGGTTTCACGGATAGACTACCAATAGGGAAGCAATACGACCATAAGGGTGAAATAATTGGGGGAAAAACGTCTGTTTGGCAGATATTTCACCCGTTATTTGGGCTCACTATTTCATAGGAGGCACTTACAACAGGACATTAACTTCCTTAGTGAGTGGTGACTCTGCAATAAGTTGCACTTGAACATCAACAAATGCAAGATAATGTTATTCCACAGAAAATTAAGTTTTATAATCAAGACTTACAATATCAACGACATCGAATTGCAGAGAGCATAAGACGCAACAAATTTAAGGGTCACGTTCATTGAAAATCGACAGATCAACAGGGACATCGATAATACGATTGCTAAAGCCTCAATTCAATGTTTTAGCTTTTTCAAACGATGAAGAGGTGACTTACGATTTATGTACATTATTTACGATATATTTTGCACATTTAGATTTCAAGTGAAATATAAAGGGTGATTTTTTTGTGGTTAGGATTTTCATGCATTAGTATTTGACAGATCACGCGGGATTTCAGACAAGGTGTCAAAGAGAAAGATGCTCAGTATGCTTTGACATTTCATAATGAATAGACTTACTAACGAGCAACGCTTGCAAATAATTGAATTATATTACAAAAATCAGTGTTCGGTTCGAAAAGTGTTTCGCGATTTACGTCCGATTTATGGTCTACATAATCGACCAAGTGAGCAAACAATTAATGCGATTGTGACCAAGTTTCGCACTCAGTTTACTTTATTGGACATTAAACCAACCACACGAATGCGTACAGTGCATACAGAAGAGAATATTGCGTCTGTTTCTGAGAGTGTTGCTGAAGACCGTGAAATGTCGATTCGTCGCCGTTCGCAGCAATTGGGTTTGTGTTATTCGACGACATGGAAGATTTTACGCAAAGATCTTGGTGTAAAACCGTATAAAATACAGCTCCTGCAAGAACTGAAGCCGAACGATCTGCCACAACGTCGAATTTTCAGTGAATGGGCCCTAGAAAAGTTGGCAGAAAATCCGCTTTTTTATCGACAAATTTTGTTCAGCGGTGAGGCTCATTTCTGGTTGAATGGCTACGTAAATAAGCAAAATTGCCGCATTTGGAGTGAAGAGCAACCAGAAGCCGTTCAAGAACTGCCCATGCATCCCGAAAAATGCACTGTTTGGTGTGGTTTGTACGCTGGTGGAATCATTGGACCGTATTTTTTCAAAGATGCTGTTGGACGCAACGTTACGGTGAATGGCGATCGCTATCGTTCGATGCTAACAAACTTTTTGTTGCCAAAAATAGAAGAACTGAACTTAGTTGACATGTGGTTTCAACAAGATGGCGCTACATGCCACACAGCTCGCGATTCTATGGCCATTTTGAGGGAAAACTTCGGAGAACAATTCATCTCAAGAAATGGCCCGGTAAGTTGGGCACCAAGATCATGCGATTTGACGCCTTTAGACTATTTTTTGTGGGGCTACGTCAAGTCTAAAGTCTACAGAAATAAGCCAGCAACTATTCCAGTTTTGGAAGACAACATTTCCGAAGAAATTCGGGCTATTCCGGCCGAAATGCTCGAAAAAGTTGCCCAAAATTGGACTTTCCGAATGGACCACCTAAGACGCAGCCGCGGTCAACATTTAAATGAAATTATCTTCAAAAAGTAAATGTCATGGACCAATCTAACGTTTCAAATAAAGAACCGATGAGATTTTGCAAATTTTATGCGTTTTTTTTTAAAAAAAAATTCTCAAGCTCTTAAAAAATCACCCGTTATATCTGGAGTCCTTACTATTATACTGTTCACACACTAACTACTGTTCACATTCTTATTACAAGAAACCGGGAGTACGACACAATACACCCTTGGATAAGAATGTGTAGGGACTACTCCCAAATATGATCAGATGCCTGAAATATCTGAACGTAGATCAGATGCCACTATTACAGGAAATGTGCTACTTGGCCTTATAGATTCAGTAATCATCAACTGTTGGATTTGAACACCATTTCACTAACTATATAGATAACAACCCATTAATTAGACTGGCTAAATCTTTTAACATTGCAGAGCATACATTTGATTTTTACTTATCAAAGGACATCTTCAAAAACAAACCTGAAAACTACTTTTTAAATTTATAATTTAATTTTCTCTTTGACTACTTCATTTAGTGATTGATGTACTGCTTTTAATGATGTTCTTGGCATTTTAGTTCATTTGCTAATTGTAGCAAAAATTTAATACTCTTGTTATGTTTTTATATTTTTGCTTTTGAAATCTTAACTGCAATTTTACTAAATCGATTTCGTTCATTTAATAAATAAATAAGTTAATCTTCACATAAACTTACTGATAAGTGATACCTCCTAAAAAATGGAGTAGAATTGACCGGACTTAATTATTAATAGTTCTTATCACTCCGTAATAGGGCTTTGCTTGCTGGTCTCAGAATAGTATACCTTATTTCCATTTTTGGTCAAAAGTGATATTACTTCGAATTTCAGTTCAGCAGCTTAAAATTGATGGTGTGTCTTTTGCAGAGATGACATTTACGTATTACGTAAATGTCATATCTGCATATGACACTATAACATCCACAATAAGTTTAAGCTGCTGAACTGAGATCCGAAATAATATCGCTTTTGACCAAAAATGGATATAAGTCATTTTGAAATAGTGATTTTGTTGTTGTGTTTTGTCAATTGTATCCTTATACATTGTTTCATGGGATTTTAACGGTTATTCATACGTTAAATACATCCATAAACATTTCACATTCAATAAAACTCGAACAAATAGTCGCGTGCGCTAAACATTCGCGTTTTCACATTATGTCACTGGGGGATTATAGTCGTAAAACATATTTCCCATTTTCACGTGTTTCCAAAACAAATTTTCCAATTTGGTTGAATATAACAACTATAATAAATTTATTAGGTGTTTTTAAGCACACGAGTAAATAAGAACACTCTTTTAATACACACAAGCTATGTAATCCTCATAAATAAATAAATTGTGGAAGGTATGTTGTGTACTAGACGACATTATGGTTTAAGCCATTCAATTTGGAGCAAACGTCTGTTATTCGTTAACCTTAAGCACACAGCACACTGTAAGGAAAATTTTGAGTTTTAAAAAAAGTTTCGTGCTGTGGATTATGGGAAAGTATAAATTTTATTTATTGAACAAAAGAAGCAACAAAAAAACGTTTGTTTAAGAAGTATAATGTCTTAAAGATAATTCAGAAAATACATATAACTTGTCAAATGATTTCCATGCCATGATAAAATTACAAAAATGAAGATGATACTCTTGTTGTATATACAACAAAAAACAGATTGAATAAATTGTCGATAAATTTTTTATGTAACAATAAATTTAATAAAGAAATATGCAAATTACCAATTTATATGAAAATTATGTATTTTTACACATCAAAAATATTTTATAAGATTAAAAAAGCTGAAACTGAGTGTGTCTTAAGAGTTGATTGCCTATCTTGGGCTATTGCATATAAATTGGATTAACCCTTTATAGCGTTCTTGATGTATATATGTTTTATGAATGGAAAGACATAACGATTTTCCACTCAATTAATTTTATAGCAATGAATTTATGTGTACCTTATTTTGAATTGCTTCAACGATAAATCCTTTTAAAATACTAATTAATAATTAACCCTCAATTAGAACACTCTGTGATCGATTAATTCAAATCTCTTTAAAAAGTAATAAAACAAAATACAACGAGATATCTCAGTATATAAACTCATTGGAATTCTTTATAGTAGGTCGATCGCCCTTTTTGCACCCACCACCCTCTTATTATGTTTTATAAAATCCTGAAAAATTTCAATTCCCCCGTTTCAATTCCCAAACTTTTTTTGTTGTTTTTCTAATTTAAATTTACTTTTAATATTATTTTTAATTGCAGTTTGAAACTTTTTTATTTCTTGTTATTTTGAATTTTTGTAAATTTTTGGTAATTTGCGTGCATTTGAATCGTTAAATTGGAATCGAATTTGTTTGGTATGTTTATTTAGTGAATTACTGAATTTATTTGTTGTAATTTTGAATGCGAGGTCTATTTATTGTTGATGCCTATTTGAAACAAGCACTTTGTTTATTTAGAATGTTTTATTGCGGATTTTACGTTTTATTATGTTATTTGAGCAGTCAATAATACACTCATTATGCATTTATTAATTGGGTACACACTGGTACAAGCGGTGTTTTGGTAAAAGTTGCCTGTTATTTTTTGAGTTTATCTAATTGACGTTCGGGTTTAGCTACGCGAGATTTATTAGCGTCAGGAGCTAAAGAGGATTTGTGATCAAATCTCTCAATATTTTGAAGAATCGTAATAATGAGATTAGTAAGAACATACGAAATGGAATTTATTAATATCAAACCCTTTATAGCTACTGTTCCTTCGTACTCGTATTTATGTTTTGTTATAGGATTAACTAATCTCTGGTGTATCAACCATTGTAGATCATCAGAATATCGATAAAACGGATTTAGCTCTCTTTAGCTTCACTTTACTGTACTCCGTTCTCGTTAAGTAATTCCGCAAATACTAATCGTGGTGATAAAACGAAGAGAGCGTTGAGATCAGTGATATCAACACACAAGATTCTCATAGCGTGACATTATGCTATATGTGATGTGTACCGTCTTGTTTGAAGGACACTTGCCGAAGACCTAATTAATCCATGTCGGCACTAGCAAAAGCTTAACCCCTCTAGGTAAACGCTTTTGGACCATTTCGGTTAGTACAACTAGGCCACACCTTTGAAAACCTGTCAGCAAATTGAAAAGGTAAATTTAATTTGAGTGATTCTACGACTGACTGAAATATCAAATATTTAAATAACTTTAAACAAACGATCTCTTTTTAGCCAGTTTTCTACAACGCAGCGCCAAGTTTGTGGTATGATTATTTCTTCGTGTGCACCTTTCCCTTGAAGTACTGCCATAAAAAAATAATCAAAGTGATCAAATTAGGGTGATCGGAAGAACCAGTAGATGTCACCACTATTTATGATAATTCTGCCGGGAAGAGCTTCTCATAAAATTTTTATCGTAGAATGAGGTGTGTATGATGTGACACCGTACTGTTTGAACCAAATGTGCCGCAACTCCATAATTGATCCAACACAATAAAGTATTCCAACATATCACGATAGCGACCACCAGTATTATGGCCACCAGTAGTAGCCCTCTACTACCCTGAGAGAATTATAGCCCAAGGATGCCATTGGAAGAACGCACCAAGCCGCCTGACAAATTGTGGTCATTGTTTTATTAGATGAGAATTTTCAGAATCTCAATAGCAGCTACTCTATTAATTAACAAAACCAGCCTAGTTTAGTTGCTATGATCACTTTATGCCAAAAGTAATACATGCTAATATCGATATGTATAAAGCCAAGCGCTCGCCGCCGTTTGTGATAATTTGCATATAGTTGTTGTAGTTAGTCAATTTATATACGGAAAAAAGCGAAAGTTTTTTTATTATTTTAAAAAAACTTGATGAAGAGGTGTTCGGACATTCAATAACACACTGCGACAACTTCTGGTGTACATTGTCGCCAGACTTAACCTATTCATCTCCTTGCTTAGTCCTAGTAGAAACTCGATAAATTCTAAATTATAATTGGATACATGTATTATGTTGAAAGTACGCTTTTGTGTTTATGTTTACATACTAAACTGCGAACTTTAAGATGCTTGACATCGGCCAACTTGTGCAAGAATGACAATAAAATTCCAAACAACTCCCGGTTTTTCCGGGTTGGTATATAAAAGAAATATTCTTAAAATATTATGCTTCATCTACATCAACAAATTTCAGTAAAACCAGACCAGTTTTAATTTTTTCACCATGTGGTCTAAAGACGTGACTTTTCGATTTAAGGCCAATTTATGTTTGATGATAGTGCGATATATTTATGCGGTATTTCTTAAAACATTAACAATAATATATGGTATTTATGTATTTCATAATAAATACCGCAAAACCCTTCAATTTATTCATGAATAAAATATAATCGCACAGGCCATTCTCGAGATATTGGCGTTATAGTCAAACGTCCGCCCGGATCAACATTTCTTTTTGTTTTTTCGGACTGTATTGAATAAGAAATATGAGTACATTAAAGAGTTTACTAAAAGATTTGTATCACACGGATATTAGAAGATACATTTGTATCGTATTGTATTGAGTGACATCGGAATAGTAAGCGATGGACTGCGATTATCATCTAGAAGAATTGAAATATTTACGAATCGCATACGGTTGCTTCGCTCTCTGTAAGAAAACATTCTCATAATTTTAGAAAAAAATCAACTGTAGTTGGCCGATATTATACGAGTGAAAACATCCATATTCTTTCGATCGATATTCAGAGTATCATGATTACCTTAAGTTGATAGGACATTTCATCTTTGTAACGTCAGAAAACACGTCAAGTTTTTATTTACGGGTGATTGCCGGCTGAGAGGAATAAGGAATGGACTCGTGTATATGGAAACTGCGAATGAGATTTTTAAATTATTAAATAATTTACCCTGTTTCCGAAACGGGCCTGTTACCTAGCTAGGTGACTGATTTGAATAAGTAAGTCTCCACAAAAAATCTTATCTACAAGTCTCGGCCAAATGCATTTTTATTTGAAAATCTAGAAAATTAATGCGTCAAATAGTTGGCCAGCGAGATCGAATAAGTTAGTAAAACAAATTCAGATGGTTTTACTGACTTATTTAAGATGAAGATAACCGATTATATAACCCTAACTAACTATATGAGACGGTCAAATCCCTCTATGGGATGTAGCACCAGTAAAATAAAATAAATAAATTTGTGGCGATAATTGAAATTTTAAATAAGACTCTTTTCGAATATAAACACTTAATTTAAAGTGACCCATGCTGTTTACACCCATGCTGTTTACACACAAAAATGATTTATTGAATTTACAATAGGTTCTTGGCTTAGATTAGGTTGTAGTTCTGGCTACTTCCGCACACTTGCATCTTTTGTGTATGCACAAGATCATTATTTCTTCTTGTCCTGAATCAGCACTACATGTAGTGTGAAATATCTCGGCTAATAAATACCAAACAAGAGCGGAGAAAGCGAACTATAAGTCTCTTCTCCCTACTAGCTTTTATAGATTCTAAAAAAAGAAGTCAGTAAATTCCAAACCTAAATTTTTCACATGATCCCAAAAAATTGCAATATCTCCTGACTATTGCTACGATCTTTCTTAATTATTGTCTTCCAAGGGAAATTAAAGTATTGAGTCCCCCATAAAGAATTATGGTAAGTTATTCTGGAGTTCAGATGGAACGCCTCTGTGTTTTGCGAATGAGTTTCTCGATAGGGCTGAAGTTGTCCACTAACGATTAGGTATAATCAATTATCTACAAGTGGTAGGATTTGAAAAGAAGAATCTTTCTTAGGTGAGAATGCTCCCAATCTTCCGCCTGTGGAGTCTAACTAGTGATGACGATTATACTAATATCAAAAATATTTTAAATCAAGTTATAACGTTAAACTTATAAACATTTAGTTTGAATCATATTCCGGTACGGTTTCCTATTTGAGCGGAATTTAATTTTACATTTTATCTTAATTTATTAAAAAATTATATTATTTAATTAATTATTAAATTTTTTCAAGATAAGGACGAACAGGCAAGGCCTCATAGCATAAAATAATTTTAAATTACGTGAGCTTCAGTCTATCTTCTTCCCGTACAATATAGTATGTTGCCATATATGACCTTTGCTAATTATTTCAAATATTTATTGCGTTACAAAAATAAAATTAATATTTCATTAATTTCTTTCGACAGAGCAAAAAAAATAATAAAAAAGAAAATCTTCTTGGAAAAATTATAATCCCCAATATATTCTTTTCTCAAACTACGTAGAAACAACAATAAAAATTAAATTAAACTTGTCTATAAAAATAACCAAAAAAAAAAAAATTAAACAAGCAAAACAATGAGCAAATCAGAGAAAATGATGGAAAAATCTGAAAGAGAACAATAGCAGCAGAACACAAAAAAAGAAATTTTCCAACAAAACATGTAAAAGAAATTGCAATAAAACGCAAATGTTACCTTAATATAGAAAATATATACAGATTTTATATCATCCAGCATCCTATAATGTAGATAAATTTTTGTGTGTGGATATATATATATATATATATATATATATATATATATATATATATATATATATATATATATATAAATATATATAAATATACAGGGTGTTCGGCACTAACGTTTGTTATTTTTAAGGGAGTGGTAGACGTGAATTTTAAGTAAAATATGTAAAAATCCTGTTTTAAAATAATATCAGTACTTACTTAAATATTTAACAATATTACATCGTTTTTTAGCTTGATGGTTTAAAAATGCTTCTTGGGAGAGGTGGGTGGGGTCGTACCATACATGTTATTGATTTGAAAAATACTAAAGAATATTTAAAAAAATGGCTTTACAGTAGTCCCATTTTATAATCATTGAATCTTTTTGTTGTTTGGTTGAATCTACGGATCAGTAATGCGCGGTTTACGAGATTGCGTGAACTGGCCTTAAGGAATCATCACTATCGCATTCGAACGGCTATTTCTCACATGGTTCCCGCACTCATTAGACATTTGTAGAGAAAGTTAAGTTTTCGTTAAATTTTATTTTTCGGTAAGCTTTCATTTTCGCTGAACTATCGTGTTTAGTTACTTTTCAGTGAGTTGTCCTTTTAGTTAACTGCTTTTCGGTGAATGGTTGTGCGATCCAGCAACATTAACAGTTATTTTATTTTGATTTGAATGCAAATTTCGTTCACGACACAATAAAAAAAACTTCAACAGATAATTATAATTATTTTTTCAAGGTTATTATTTTTAACGGTGTTGATTTAATTACATCCCAATAAAAATTACCGCAAAAATAAATAACAAACAATTCATTATGATATTATACTCTCCCTCTGGCACTTACATTCTACGAAGGAATTTTATCGTCCGCTCTTATTGATCTCCATCCTTCTCTGTCCATCGCTCGTTCTATTTTCGACATTTGCTGGTTAGATCTCGTTCGATGTGTTGTATCGATGAAGGCCGAGTTTCTCGTTCGACGTACATCGCCTGGTTGTTCTTTCAATACATTTTTGATTATTCGTTCGGGCGGAGATTTTTAAACGTCGTCCAGCCACCTTTTACGATTTATGTACAATTAATGTAGTTTCTTTATTTAAAAATTCATGCCTTATTGGACCCTCGGAAACTTAATTGAACCAAATATCAAATATTGATCGGTCTAGTGATTTAAAAAAGTGCTAATCCCATCAATATAAGATCGTATACAGTCGCGATGGTGCAAACTATATGTGAAAACAAAAATAGGAAGAAAAGCTCCAATATACTAAAATGGAACATTATTTCATTTATTTTATTAAATGAAAATATTTCCCCACAAATAACGGCACTGCTCGCTTAGGTAAAAGGGTTTAGTGAACGAGCGATTGTTCCATATGGATAAATGCCAGAGTCTCTTACAATTTTTTGTGATTTGGCATATTATTTCCCATTTTATTTTTTGGCATTTTTTCATTGAGTCATAATTATTGGTCAACACCCTTAAAATTACTGTGTAAATAACGTAACCTATTATCCATACTAACTATCATTTTAACAAGGTTAGTTTACATATATTGTCGAAATGTATAATTTCAACACATGTGTAAGTTGATTTGATCGGATTCAACATATGCTTTTGAAAGGACAATTTATAATTAATTGTAATAAAGGTTTATCTCAGAGAAGAGTAATTTTGTTCATTTACCGATAACGATTGTTCTTTTAATTCGGTAGCTGATTGGATCCCTCTAGGTTGTTCCATCCAAGGACAACTAGTGATAAGATTCCATCAAAGGGCAGAGAATTTATGATCAGTAATAAATTTTATCATTATTTAAATTTTACAATGCCTCTTTCGCGTTCGTCGCGTTACTATAGTTGTTAATAATTGCTCAAGTACTACTATATTAACCTAAAAGTCACCACTTTTAACCTCTAATCACTAGAGTAGCGACCTACCAACAAACATTCTCATACTTTAAAATACATATAACTCGATGTTAGATCACACTTTTATGTTGTCTGTCAAATATAATATTTGAAAAACTGTTCTGATTGCTATAAAAACTATAATTTTTGGTCTCCTTTCTCTGAATTCGGATTTAAATTTAAATACGATTTTAATTTAAATTCAATCATCTTCAATCATCTGCCATAATTTGTAACGAATTTTGAATGTTTCTTTATCAGTTATGCAAGACGAAACAGTTTTCCTCTTGTAAAGGTTTTTAATAATTTGTTACGTATTTTTTATTATTCGTCAATAAAAGATATTTTTGGTACAAGACGGTGGGAAACCATTTTATAAATTATGACGTAACATTGTTTGGTCTAATTGCATCCTCTACCATCCCTTGAAGGTGATACCGTTGTTATGAACACTCTGTATTCCTGGATATAAATATTATATAAATAAATATATTTTCTCTGTTACATATCTTACTTCTTTTAACATTTTCAGTACAAAAATATATTTCTTAGCATACCAAGCATAGAGAGAACATACTAAACCACCCCTCTGCTGCTGCTGATTCCGTACAACAATACACACAGTAACTAAAAAAAATGAAAACATTCACCACACCATACATTCTCACCCCATAGCTCTCATGCACAAGAAAAAAATAGTAATTTAACTTCTTAAATCTCATCTCATCCTAAATTGTCTTCGAAAAGTCACATCCCATTCCTTCGTTATGCTTTAGTTTTTATTGTTTTTGTGTTTTTCATTTTCTTTAACATTTTCTGTACTATTCTTGTACTGTGTACTGCTGCTGTCTTACGTTTTGTTTCTATTATTACAGAAAATTGTTGTTCTGTATGTTTTTCCTGTGTTCGGTTTATTTTCCATCATAAATGATATATAAGAAGGTAAAAAAATTGAGTGTGGATGCTTTCCACACTCCTTTTCAAAAAAAGCTCTTAAATTGTTCTTCCTTTTAAGAGGATAACATATACATAATAGCGATACGGTAGGGCGGCGGTTTGTTTATATAAATTTACTGTGTAAAGTGCGGTAACAACACGAAATAATAAAATGTGCTCAAGCATAATGCTTGAAAGCGTTCTCAACTTGAAAGGCATAATAGAGCTTAATTTTGCTCGACCTAAACATATTAATTTACATATTCGGTGACTTATCAAAATTATGTTTTTACAGAGCATACATTTGCTGTGTAGATTACATTTACCCATGTCTAATCTAATTATAGAACGTTATCTTTAAAATCTAAAAACAATCGATTTCGTCTTTTTTCTGCTCTCGTTAAAACACTCAACCTAACCACAGTTACTATAGCTGGAGTATATTTGTGAACATGAAGGAGCACACATAGAGCACACCAACAAAAAATGTTTTTTTTAATTTAACTTAAAGTTCATGTTCTTTATAGTTATCTTTTAACCACAAAAAAATTAAATCTTAAAAAACCACAACACCAAAAGCTAAAAACAAAAAAAAGGTTCAACATCTGTTAACAATGTCCTAAATTTTAAGAGGAAAAACATGAAAATTATTCATAAAGAAGACACAAAAAATAAAAATTTCACTTTATCCCCTTATAAATTTCATCCTTTAGTTTCTCATCGGTGTATATCGGAGTCTCAGGATTTCTCTTTATACAATTTAAGCTAATTGGATTACACTTGATTTAAAACAGGTTAACAAAATTTTCGGTTATTTTCCAGCCGAAGACGATCTAATAAATTGGTTTTTAAAGAAGGTTTTTCCGATATTATCTAATCGAATGAAACAGTTTTTCCGTCGTTCATGACCTTTTTCATGTGCTATATATAGGGTCTAACTTCTAACCCTTCGTGATTATATCAATGTAGAAAAGATTTCTTATATTACCGTAATTTTTCTTGGCCTACATGAACATATCAACTTAAGCCACTCTGCAAATTAAATGTAAGAGCATTCATACTAATCGGTGTACTAAATTAATTGAATTGAAGTACACTGGTTCGTATCGAAAATATGGTGTGTGCGGTTGCTTTAATACGGTCAGATTTTATTTATTGAGATATGATAAGCTTTATACCTATTTTTTCTTCCATAAGATAAAGTTACTCAGTAGCAGTTATTGAGAACGTTTGAGGTGTGGTGGTGGTGGTATAAAAGCGCCGAATGATGACTAAATAAATATTAAATTGATGCAAGATTGAAATTAAAGCAAGTTTATCAAAATATTATGGTTTTATGTTCAATTGTTAGGTCGTTAGGTTTGGTTTGGTCAATGGTTTTCGGCCGGTTAAAAGACAAAATTTAGATAAAACTTGAAATATACTTGTCCTCAATGATCCAATGTTTTAGTTAGTAGATTATATTTCTGTGTTTTATTTTCTTGTGGATTATAAAGTGTTCAATGTATAAGAATTGGTTGTATTGAATTAAGATTAGTGCGCCTATTGTCGGTCGGAGCTAGTCCACTAATTCTAAACAATGTATTTTTTAATGAATGAGAAGTGATATCTTGACTGATTTCGTAACTTCTGTCTTTATTACCAGCTGAATTGGTTACATACTCCCGAGGCCTAGTTATTCCTGCCCAGAGCATTGGCTACGGAGCTGGAAGTGGGCCTGCTGTAGCGACATATATTGTGTACTGATGAACGTCGTAAAGGGTTTTTCAATTTAGGCGGGTCGATGTTGAAATGGAATAGAACAAGCTGTGTGTGAGGTATTAACGAAATTATTTTTTTAATTGAAAGGCCCATGTATGCTATTATTTATGGAATATAACATCGTTCAAATGTCTGCCGCGGCTTCTCATGGTGGCACGGATCCAAGTGGTTCAATTTTCAATGACTTTGCCGCATAGATTCGGTTGATTTGAGCGATGGTATTGGTTATGCTGGTTTTAAGGGCATTGGTTGATTGCGGCTTATTGACATAGACATGCGACTTGAGGACGCCCCACACGAAAAAGTCTAGTGGAGTCAAATCGCACGATCTTGGTGGTCAATTCACGTCACCTCTGCGAGAAATACCCCTCACCCTCAAATTGTTCATGCAGAATGTCCATCGTTGCGTCTGCTGTATTGTACGTAGACCCGTACTGCTGGTTCGGTAACGCTTGCCGTTGATGGTGATGGCTTCATCATTTTCGAAAACATCATTTTCGGAAAAGTACGGACCAATGAGGCTGCCGGTTCAAAATCCGCTCCAAACAGCAATTTTTTGTGGATGCATTGTCACCTGGCGAAACTCGTGTGGGTTAGCGTCGTCCCATATACGGCAATTTTGCTGGTTAACATAACCATTCATCCAAAAATGCGCCTCATCGCTAAATATGATTTTTCGGCCATCCTCTACCGAACGCCCCGAAGCCCAATCAGTGAACAAACGGCGTTTCTATGGTCATTAACTTTCAGTTCCTGAGGCAGTTGGATCTTGTACGGGTGTAGGCCCAAGTCCCGACGCAAAATTCGCCAAGTTGATGTATGTGAAAGAGTGAGTTATTGTGCATGGCAAGGAATTGGCTGCCTCGGGTTCTCCTGTACACTTTCACGGACCGCGGCAATATTCTCGGTCGATCTGGCGTTCATTTGACGTACGAGAGTTGACTGATTGTTTACCGAACCGGTTGTCTCAGATTTGACCACCAATCGTTGAAGAGTCGAATTTGAAGGACCGCCGCTCAAAGTTTGTGCTATTTTGATAATAAAGTTTTATCATTTGAACGTACTGCTCAATCGCGTAACTTGTCATGGTGATTTGGCAATCGTGCCTGAAAAAAATCACCAGATTAGACGGACGCCACCAAAACAACATGGCCACCACAGGCGACCCGCTCAAATTGAAAAACCCTTTACATGTTTACTTCGGTAGTTGATGCCCTTAGATTCCTTTGTTGGTTTTGAATTGACTCTTTAATGGCTTCGATATCTGAGTTGAATTGTAACCTTCGATTTGCTCTGAAGGTTGGATCTAACATCATAAGATCACTTAAATTAAATTGTGACATGAATAAGAGTTCCAATTTACTGCTAACTGCTCTGTATCCTGTCAATGTGAATGTTTCGCCTTTCAACAAACACTTGGATCTTGTGTTAGGATTCCCTCTTCTTGGATGAGGGTGATTGTTGTTTCGATCGTTCCGCTGGATTCGATTACAAAGATCCATGCGTTGTGTCGGCGTAACGGAATCCATAGTGAGGTAATGTTAATTCTGTGGATTTCACAACTAGTTGGCACGGCCTTTGCTGTTGAAGTTTCATCTAACAGCTGCTAGTATCTGACTGATACACATTCAATAATTGATATATATCAAAGATATTCATCATTCAGGTTGGAACAAATATTCAGTTCTTCTGAAGAGAAGATGTAAATATTGATTGTCCTGTATTGATGTATATTCTTAGTCTTGTTGATGAATCGTTATTGGTAATTCGTAATTGGTTTCAAGTTAGGAATAATTTGTTTGATTTGCTCCTGAATTTGGTGGGGATCAAGAGATCAAGTGTGCCTTGATGGACTTCAGTTATGGTGCTGATTATGGCGGTTTGAAAAGATCGTAGTTTCATCATCTCTAGCATAGTGTGTATAGCAAGGTCGGTAAATTCTTCATGGAACTGGATGGTCGTTAGAATTTGCTTGTATGCCTCGAATTGCTGTGTTCTTTCCTCATGGATATGTTACATGACGCTTATAGTTGGCTCTAATATGAACCTTGTGGAGTTCCTGGTTAGAATTTAATTTTTCTATGCTTTCGTTGTGTTTTGCCTTCTCTTTGATCTAGCACCCCGAATAGTTCGTTGGCAATTATTGTACTTATCAAAAATCGAAAGGCGCCCTTCTTTTGCGGGTGATTTTATTTAGGCTTAAGGCGTTTGTTTAATACTTTGTTTTGTTCAGATAATTCTACGTGAAGTGATTTTATCTGTGAAACAATGACTTCACAATACTTAAACCTAGCAGTGTGTATTGGTTGTATAAGCATCCTATTCGAACAAAAGCCGCCTAGTTGACGACAATAGGAAGTGATGTGATCCTCCGTTCTCCGTTGATTAGAATTATTTGACCAATTTTATCAAGGTAGATCCCGGGGTGGGAGGTGAATCTTAATATATTGTATCTTGTTGCTCTTGTCGTTACCACTATGTACATCATGGCAGGCAGATTATCAACTTTAATGAGTACTAGCTCTCCTTTCACTAGATTTGGTTCCTTTTTGTTCCATTCGCCTCGCTTCTGTAACAGTTTATAGTATGCATTCGGTTAGCTAGATCTTCCATAATTCTTGCGTTATTTTCTGCAGAAGTCGTCATCGTGCTAAATGGTTGACGTTTTGATTTAAATGTCGTGGTTCTGGCATCGTTTGCAGTGGTTCACCTATCAGGAAATGCCCGGGTGTTAAAGTTATGAAGACCTGATGTTATTGGGAGAAGAGGCCGTAAGTTGAGACATGCTTTCTCTTTGAAACTATTGTTGTCATCTCTTAAAATATTAGATGTTGTTCTCCAATTATTTTACGTAGGTAATAATTAACAATTACCAGAACGTGCTGTAAAGCGTCTAAACGCTACTAGAAAAGCTTCAGATGACAAATTGCTTACTCTAAGTGAATGGCTGTTATTGCAAAACATACGAAGACCGCTAAATATCTTTTGTAACTTTTGTTATCTCGATCAGGTGAGTATCAGAGGTTATAAGGCCCAGATTAATCAACTCCTATATGAGTGAATGGTCTTGTTTGAGGCACTCTTGTTGCTGGAAAATCATCCATCAGTTGAAAGCTAGCGTAAGGGATTTGCTTGCGATGTGAAATGGCCTTTATAAGGAATAATTATTGGATATTGAATGTCGAAACTAACTCTGGCGTTAGGCAGACTACCCCTACTCACAACAATCCATCTTTGCCGTTCTTCGGATTAAGGATACGAAGTTTTTGATTCGCTATGTTTTCCATGGTATTTGTCAAATGTTCCTAAGCAAAACTCTTGTGTTACCTTTAAGGCTAAACTCAAACCGCCGTGAAGTTCTTTGGTCGTCAGATAGCTTGGTGATGATTTAGCTGTTCTTTTTGTAAACCTAAGAACCTAGGCGATACTCGATGCGATAGTATGATGTTTTCCTCTTTGGTGGATGCGCATACTTCGTTCTTAGACTCTTCTATGGGTTTTTCGATTTGTGGCTGTAAGGCATATTCGAAAGAGTCTCTGGAGGTCAATTTTATATGCCAGTGAAATGTTTTAGAAGTTTTAGAATTGTACCCTGAAAGCTATGTACGGAATATTAAATTTTTCGCCGAAGCTTTTAATTTAAATTACAATGTTCGTAAAACACTCCTACATCTCAATTTAAATAATTTAGTTATGTGTTAAATTTGCCAATATGCTGATGCACAAAATATAAAATGTGCGCAGAAATTTAACTTGAGTTAAGTTATGAAAATGTTGGTAAATCACTTTCAAATGCCAATTTAAATATATAGTTTATATCTTAGGATTACTCAACGTGCAGGTGTATTTTGTCTACCCAATAATTATTTCTGTTGAAACTTTTGAGTTAAGTTTTAGGAATATTCGTGAGCCACTCTTAATTTAAATTTATATAAATGCGTTATGTATTAGAATTATGCAATTATTAGTGTATTATACCCATCCAATAATTAGATTTACCCAAACTTTTAAAGAAATATGAAGAACATTTCTGGAAACTAAAGTTTTCAAATAAAATAATTTTCGTATGCCACTCGTAGAATCCAAATTTAAACATTGGGGTATGCTTTATGATTGTACGTATTGAGCTAGATTGTACAAATCTTCCTAAAATTACTAATTTTCATTTCAAATTTAATTTTCCGAGTACTCTACGAACATTCTCAAAATTTAAAACAAATGGGAATTTTAGTATTCCGTGCAATTATTTAGGAATGGATGTTAAAACTACTCATTAGGTGAACAAAATTGTTCAACACGTGGACAATTCTTAAGACATAACTCATTCATTGCAATTGATATTTAGACATGCTTTACAAACACTTTCAAAATTTAACTAAAATCGGAAATTTTAATATTCCATGTGTAGATGTGAAAGTTAGGGACTAAATTCACTTGAATACTTCCAAGATGATACTCATTATTTTAAAATGAAAATTACGAGTGCTTTTCGAACATTTTTATAATTTAACTAGAAAATTTTCAGGAAAATTATAATATAGGTTTAATAGAGTGTCTATATCCAATTACTGAATCAGCGAAGTTCATCACACGTAGGCAATTGTAAGATATAACACATTGATTTAAATTGACAAAACTGGTGGGCAAAAGTTTTAGTGGTTGCGAAAAACTCGGCAAAATTATGACAAAACCGGTCTTGATCACAGAAATATCTATGTATGAACGCTGGAAAGGTTTTACGTTCATCTGTCATCTATATTTGATCAAGTTTGATTTTGTGTAAAAGAGTCCTCCATCCAACAAACACTGAAGTAAGATGTAAATCTTGGTAGCCTTAAAAATATTTCTTACGACACTTATGCTTGGGCTTTAAAAAACGAATGGCAAAAGATTAAAATAACTACATAAGTATTTTTAAATAAATTTATGTTCTGAGCTTAACAGTTTTGAAACAAGTTGTCTTGTTATCAGAGGGCGGCAATAAAAATGTAAAAACCTTCATATATGCGAGGCTAACAACACGTAATTTTAATAATTAAAATACGAATTTTAAAAGTCTGTCTTTAAATGATTTCTCTCGTATATACGAATACATATAAAGGGTGTCCCAATTAGAAGTTCAGATTTGTAAATGTAATAAAACAAAAACGGCTTAATATATTTCAAAATTTATTTTTTTGTTTGAAAGTACAATCCTCCTGGTTATTTATCGAAAATGATTTCATTCAAATGGGAGCCGCGGTTGGCGTGCTCCATTCGGTCGGTTCAATTCTGAGCACATTTTGGATTGTGTGCGGATCTATTTCGGCAATGGTTGCTTCAATATTGGCTTTCAATTGTTTGTGGATTGCCCGTATAACACTTGTCCTTCATGGCGCCTCACAAATAAAAATCCAAAGACGTCAAATCACAGCTCCTTGTAGGCCAATTCACAGCACCATTTCGACTCATAATGCGGCCATTGAATTTTTGACGCAGTTTCGCTATTGTATCACCCGATGTGTGGCTTGGCGCATCATCTTGCTGGAACCAAAGGTCGTTCAAACCAATATCTTCAAGATATGGCCACAAAAAAGATGTTAATGTGTGGCGGTAGTTGATTCCGTTGTCCGTATCCTTATGGATTTCCAATCCCCAAATGCGATAATTTGGTTTGGTTACGAACCCGCCGATATGGAAATGCGCCTCGTCCGAAAAGATGATTTTTTGAGCAAAATCGATATCGATGCGGATGGTCACGGGGCTTCAATTGCTAGACCAATTGAACTTTATAGGGCCACAAACCAAGATCTTTACGCAGAATTCGTTGCATAGAAGACCGGTACGCATTGGATTGTCAACTAGGAATCACGCACTTTATGCATAAACTTCTTGATACCGTTGGGTGTGAGTCCCGTGTTTTGGCCAAATTTTGTACGCCATTTTCTTACAACTTCGAACCAATTGTCTTTGTTGTGGAAGTAAATTTCCCACTTTTGTTGAAGCGTTAACCAACTCATTTCGTCAACTAGAAATAATATACTGAGTTTCTGTCAAAGAAAGAATGACATTAGTGTTGCCAGAGCCAAAATAACCGATATGTCAAATCTGAACCGGTTATTGTGACACCCTATACATTTCGATGCATCACAATTTTAACAAAATAAAATGTACTTATTTGAAACATTTAAGTTTCTTTTTAAAGAATTCAAATTTGGGTTTCGTGGAGCGCTTTATATACAGGGTGACTCTTAAGTAAGCATAATTAATCCGGGAGGTGATGGCTGGTATCGGCTTATCCCTGTAATAGTAATAGTTGGTACAGATAGTTTGGCCTTGGGTTGGAACACGTCAATGGATTCATACTACTAATTAGCGAGAGGTTGGCAAAGCTTGCACATTTAATTAACGACTCCTTAAAAATAAAATTGATTTTGCCTGCGACACGATAAAGAAACTAATACCATAATATCTCCGAATTCATCTCCACTGTATAGCCCTAGTTTTCACTTTTAGGAAAAAATGAGTTTCAATCGATACTCAAGATAGTGAAGTCGATAAACGTCTTTAGTCTTTCTAATGATTGCACATTCCACACACCGATTCTCAATCGTTTATTCACGTGCGTAAGCAAAACTTTATTTTTTTTTCAGAATTTCTTTTGTACTTTAAGTTTACACAAATGGTCGTGCGAAAAATTTATGAGAATTTTGATGGTTCCTTATTGACCAGTTTTATAAAATTATTCTCTGTATTCATGAGTTCCAGAAGCTAGTTTTATGTGGATGGCTTTTGTCAAAAACCAGCGCCTTTATCATTTACATACTTTATCTTATGCATACAAGTTTACTAGTAAAGTGTATGTGAGTAGTGTGTACCTTCGAAATTGTTTTTGTGTGAAGACAAATCATAATATATACAAACGTACCCCTAAGTAGTAAGAATTACCGACACGTTCCATTAATTTAATTAGCAATCTCATAAGTTACATAAGATGCCAACAAACAATTATGCCTTACTGAACACATAATTTTGTCCGTAAACAAATCAAAATCAAATCCCAAATATTTTATTGTTTTTCTTCTAGTGTGTCGTCTGCCACAATGTACATTAATAATTTTTATACAATTTTCGTTTCATTCCAATTTCGGTATTATTTTCCATAATATAAAATAAAACCATCCATTCACTAAAAATGTAATAATAAATTCAATTAAAATGGACACAACTGGACTTAAGTATTTTTAATTTCGTTTTATGTAAACGAATGTTGTGTCCGACTGACGATATGCTTTCAAACCAAAACGCACAACATTGTACGATACACAAGAAGCAGTGTAAGTTAATTTCAATTTTGGTTGTTGTTGTTGTGTGCTCGTCTTTTTGATTTAATTATAATGAAAGGACGATAATGTGATGGTTGGACGGTTTGCTAGAGTTGGGAGAGACTTTATATTATGGTGAGCAGAACACATAAAATCAATAATCCAAGATGTATCAAGAATACGTTTACGTATTTGATTTAATTAATGAAATAAAATTATTTCATTTTAATTATTTATAAGTTAAAGTGAAATGATTATTGGGGGTTAAATGTATCCAAAACTTTTACTTTTGTATTCGGTTACTCCGCATATCGTCTAATCAATTCATCGATAATTAATTTTTTAGTTTTTGGGTTGCTTGAAATTGTTTTGAGCCCGGAAACGGATATTGGATATGTAATTACTAGTAAAATATCTTGAAATAAATCTATTTGCAACTTTAATATATTCAAAGTCGCAGCGGATTAAAGAACTAATAAATCTTCATTTAAATAAATGTACCTATGAAAATCAAGTCAGAAGATTATCTTTCACACAGGTTTATCCTGTATCGTTATGATGGCAATAAAACGTATTCCAAAAAGAAATTAAAACATAACCACATATAACCAACAATAAAAGGCACAGGGATTAAAACTATATAGAACATGTTCAAGTGTGGCAATAAAATTTATTCCATTTTCATTTTTTGTATACATACATATGTATGGTTTTCTTGTTGTTTTCCCAACAAGCACAATGGTAGAAACAATAGAAAGAGATTAAAATAAAAATATGTAGAGAAGAGGAAAATTGAATAAATAAAATGTATTAAATCATATTTCGGCGTAAAAATCATATAAAAACCACATGGCACATATTTATGTGCTCGTGTATATTATATTATTATTTTTCTTCTTCTTTTTTCCAATTTTCCACTGCTTTTTATTTTATTTATCTATCGTTGTGTTGTTGTTTTTCGACGAGTTCCGAGCAAATGAAAAACAGCAGACAGAATCTGAGTTTGTTCGTACTATTATACATATTTATGTAAGTATATAATATATCCACACAGTTTATCCTTTAAAACACAAAACATTTTTTATTTTGTTTGTATGTTTCGATTCTAACTTATAACTTTTTTCCCACCGAGCTGGAAAACCCAACCAAGAAGTATAGCGCAACAGCGGCAGTAGTAGCAGCATAAGGAGCATGGAAAAATAATAAAAAGACAAAACAACAACAATCGTAAACATCCATCCATATATACAAAACAATATGAAAGAAAAAATAATAACATTTTCCAAAAAACCAACATTAAAACTTAACCACCCAAAACATCTTAGAATGATAACAAAACACCACAGAACACTGTTGAGTCTAAATCAAAAAAAATCTACGTTAGAGAGGAAAAATGAAAATTCACCAAGTCTTGTATTTCGTTTTCTTTTTTTTTTGTTGGTTGCTGTATAGAAATTTATGTGGAATTTGCTTTTCGGATTAAAAATTTTGTGGATTCGCCTTATTTTATATGATGTATCATATGGATAATTTTTTACATACACGTACAGTTCTATTAACAGATACTCGTCACTAAATTTTGTTGTATATGGATGGAATGCCTGGGCGACTTGACATGGGTGGAATTTTTATTAAATACGCGAGTAAGTTTAATAAGCTCATATTTAAATGAATTTGCGCTTTAAACAATTTTAAAATAATTTTAATAGTTTTTGGCGTATATAATGTTGTTTGCATGAGGATGTGGTGCATTTTTTAAAATATTTTTCGCGCGTTAAGGAGCTTTGCGTTACATTTTACTTTTTTGTTGGCGAAATTGCGACAGAATTATTGGTTTTCCGTTGAATTCGCTGTTTAAATTAATTATCCAAGACTAATTTTGATTTTTTCTTTTCAATTTCATAAATTTAAGAAAAAAAGTCTCAATATTGTATTTCAAGGTTCTTCTAACGCGCGAGAAAGCATAGTCAACAACTCAGCACAGCTTACTATTACTATTACTACTACTATTTGAAATAAAAGGATCAATTTTGGTTCGAAATATCATAAAAACTGCAAACATGGAAACATGCTATTGCAGTCTAATGCTAACTAATTTAAATGCCAAGCCACACTTTTATCATTTTTCATTTCAAAATATTCGATTTGTTCTTATAAAAATTCAGAATTTATTAATTTTACTATCAGCGATTTTTACCATAATCTGATTAAACAAACCCCTCTTGTTAGATTTTGGATTGCACTAGCAACATGATTTGATGAAGATTTCTGGCTCATAAAACAGCGAAATTTGTATTAATATTGATACCTTATAACTAAGATTAATGTGTCATCCAGTGTAGTGGAAAATTTAATTATCTAAACCCTATTAGTTAATCTTCAGGCTGTTGAAAGCATTATCGCCAATAAACCCCATTAAAACATATATTGACATCTGTGTACAAATTGTATACGTTTCAACCAGGTTACAGCTGAAAGTTGTTTCACATTTGTCTAATATGTATGCGCTGACCCTCAACGTTATAGTACGTTAGCACGGACCCACATATATGTAGCTCTATTAGAATTTCCTTGATCAATTCACAAGTTTGGAAAGAGTTTTTGACCTTTGATAAACGTAACATTAACGTCTCTTAACGGCTCGTGTCAGCGCCGTTATCCCAGCGAGAAACAGATCAGAACATCACAGATCACACCACCCAGTTTGCCAAGCTTTCGAAGAGTAAACCACTTAGAATGATTGATAAAAGTTTAATTCAGGCAACATATTATGAATAAATACTGATTTCTGATATCATTGATTAGCAGTTGTTAAGAATTTGTCTACCAAGGCATCAAGAGCATTCCCTGCTTCTTTGCATTTAAGGGATGAATTGCAGTACAAACTGTACCTATAGGATAAAGGTTTTAATGAAGGTTAAAAAGGTTAAATGAAAAAGCTCCAGTGGTAGCTTGGAATTTCTAAATTGGTAAGTTTCGTATCGGATTAACTATCGACCAAAGCCTGGAACAGCACACATACAATAAATGATTTATGACTGAGCCGATACATTTTAGAGGTAACAGCTTAACGACATTACTAAAATATCGCGGGGGCTTTTTGATGTGTTTAAGATGAAATGTTTATGATAATACTAGAGTCCGAAATAGTGTCCAGTTGTTTGGTGCAATCTTTTTAGTTAATCGTGTTTCGATATGGAGTGGGGGTAGGAAGACTGTCTATACGTATAAATGTTTAGCGAAAAGTACCAAATCATTTGTTCCGGGTCTTCCAATAAGAACTTTTTATCTCTACGAGTATATAAAGTAGCTATTTTGTACAAATTAAAAGTAGGAGGGGTTTGATGATTTAATAAATTGAATTTAATTTCTCTTCCAATTTATATTTAAATAATTAAAATCCATTATGAAATTGAAAATGCTAGATCTGTAGAAACAACATTTCGTAAAACTCGCGTTATTTTTGGTAGTCAAATTCGTCACTATTAAAAATTTAGTGGAAAAATTTGAGTCCACTGGTGCATTACCAAACATATCAACAGCAACACGCGCTCGTTCATGTCGTTTAACCGAAAATATTGCTACAGTAAAAGAAAATGTTGCAGAGAACCCACGTTTATCGAATAGTCAATGGTGTTCGCTATAGAGGCATGATCACAAATTGTCTATGGGATGCTAATAGCCACCAAGAACGTGCGATCTAATACCATTCGATTATTATTTGTACCGCTATATGAAAGATAAGGTGTTTGAGAAAAATCCACAATCAATCGAAGGTCAAAACCAATAATGAACGCGTCATTTCGGCCAAAGGATCAACTTCTGCAAACGCACTCGTGGTGAACATTTCAACTATTCTAAATTTCAATAAAGTCTATTCTAAATTTCAATAAAGAATAACATATATTTTTAACAATACGAGTGTTTAATTTCAAATTTCAAAATAAATTCTCATGCACTGCAACGTCAATATAACATCAAGTTTAATATGATACCCGGATGTTTATCTGAAATAGTAAAAATAAGATTTTCATCTTGCCCCTGAACCACGAATCCAAAATGTCGTTGATTTAATAGAGTCTTGTCAGTCACCGAAGCCACAAATTTGCTGAGAGTTCGGATGGAAACTATGTAAAATTATAAACCGGACCGTGCAAGATTTTAAGCGTAAATTCAAGTAATTTAATACTATAGAGCTATCAACACAAAAATTGAAACAGGTATAATCTATGTGCTTATTGTTGGATGTTCCTTCGATCTTAGCAACAACATATAAGGAAAATAAGTGATTCGCAATAAATCGATGGTTCTAGCGTCAATATAATCTGACTTCAGCTTCATTGTGCTGTATAGGTATGAAACTAATTTCATTCACTTACAATCGGGTAATCGACACGGTCACTTGATTTAATAAATGGTTCAAGTGAGAACAAACTTCATCTTAGTGCGTATTCCATCGATATATTAAATAACATCAGTATTTTCTCAGTCTTCGGTTGTACATATGATCCAAAGTAGGTTTGTAATTGTTTTGGCCATATGCGAGTGCAGTAGTAGTTCGCATCTCACCAGAGGCAGGATGCAAAAGCTAATTGTTTGTTCAATTTTTCCTTATTCTGTTCATTACGATCGATGATGATAATAAACACAACTACTACCCTCTATTGGAGGACAGAATTCAGCGCCGATCTATCTTCTTTGTTAATGTACATATTGAAGGAGCTTGCAAGGTGGGTATACTGAAATTGTGTGCATGAGCACGTGAAAAGACATTTACTTCATTTGATACTTTCTTTAAACAAAACAAACAAGTTTACAAAATTATTCAAAAATAGTAGAGAGTATTTAAATTCGATGTCACTTTGTAAGCCGGATTACAATCTTGAAATTTTCAATCATTGTTTGGATAGTGCTCACTTTCTCGAAAATGTAATGTTTGTGACCAATTTCTTGGTTCACTTGCATTTTCTTTTACACGGATTTCTTAATACCCTTGTATATATAACACATTGATTTGTCGATTTCCGGGAATTCGTCATTTGATATATTGCAGAGCTGTTAAGCATTTATGTTGCGCGGATGACCTCTTTCTGGACGGTAATTCCAAATAATTACCTAACTTGCGGGGCAATCTTATCGCATTAAAGCGGTTGAACTTGAATGTGTGTGGTGCCGTGTAGACTAAAAGTTGTTGACCTATTTACCGGACAGAACTAAAAGATCCTAAATTAAGTTTTCGACTATATTGATCACGTGAGTTATCTAAAATTTAATCAGAAAGAAATCGGTCCCTCCACAGTCAACGCAGATGGATTGACTGATCGAGATGAAACTTCATACTTAAACTTTTTCCATAAATTGGGAGGTCCCAGTAAAATTTGGTGAGCTGGAAGTGGTAGCTTCTATTGAAAGTTTTTCCGTCTTTTGCAAATATTTTAAAAAGGATAGCATTGTAAAGAGATTGTTAATTAAATTCCCAGCAAAGAAGTTCTTGTTGATTTGTGAAAATGAGAATTTTTTTTCTGGGAATTTATAAGTAATTGCGCTTTTGATATAAAGTTTTGTGTAGGGAATTCCAGTTTTTTTGTAAATGTTTGGTAAAATATAGCATTTACAAAAAAGCGACTCTCTAAAACAAGTCAAGTTTGAAACTGTCAAGTTTTATTAGAAACAGGTTTCCTTTAAAATTCGGTTTCTCTACAGCTTAAATTTGGTAAAAAATTGGTCCAAAATTTTAGTGAGAACGTTTTTGATTAAAATTTTTACTTTATCAATTCTTTACCTCTACAGCTTAGACGGATTGACTGATCGTAATTTGGCGCAACTCAGGGTATTGGAAGTTGCCGCTTTCGTTGTTTTAATTTTTCCAATGATGTTAAAAAGTGTAGGATTTACGATAAAACTACCAAGAATTAAAAGATTCCAATAAATGTAAGGGTAATATTTTCAATAAGATTTGTCCTTATTGGTTTTATGAAATTTAAGAGGAACTATTATGTTGTGGTGTATTCGAGAATTACGTCCATTCGTGGTAAAAGAAAATCGGGTGTAGGCCACAACATATACACATTCTGTTTTTTATTTTGTAATTCCGATCTTATGCAAGGGTAGAGATTTTGTCTAGAAAATCAGATTTTTCTTAAATTTTTTGTAAAATCTGAACAATAATTTAAAGTAAGTTCATTTTTACTGGCTCATTTTAATTATTGATTTTGTTATCACCAAATGATATACCTTGACCGAAAATTTTTTTTTAAATTTTGTTAATGTAAAATGGCCGAGAGTTTTAGGAGCGTGCGATCCATTTTCGGACTATTTTGGTTTAAATGTCTTTAAAAATTATCTTGGGCAGTCATGAAGTCTGGTTGTTTGTCTTCCAATTTCACGTTGCGTTCTTATTAATTTGGCAAACAAATCCTTTAGAATGCAATTTCCTTGATACCCAATCTCCTCCACGAATGGTACAGTTGGAATCGTTACTGAACACCCCCTATATCACCTCCCCTGACATTACTTGGATCACCTCGCTCGTAGATGCCTCTCTGTCAAATAGTACGCGTTTAAAAAATGGTCTTTCATCAAATCCTGTGTTGAAGAAACTGCTAAATCTTTTAAACCAGTATTTATATTATTATATTCTTTACCGAGATTACCGCTGATAGTAAAGTAGCAGTAGCTCGTTAGTTTTATGGATTATTGGAATTAGTATTTTTGGTGACAATAGTAGACTGAATATGGTCATGGGTGCCGTGATTTTAAAAGACAATACCCATTATATCTGGAAATATTTTTACTTTTATTCGTATGTGGTCTCAATGGAAAGTCGAATTAGACTTGACGTAGGAAACAATATGCAAATTATTAGTAGATTAATCTACACACGAATATCGGCGTTCCATAACTAAGGTCGTAGTCGATGAAAAAGAAAGTGTTAAGAAGATCGATAAAGATGTGTATGATGAGTTCGGTTACCTAAATAATATTTCCCTGCGCTTTTTGTCAAAATTGAACGTGAGAAAACACTTGTTTTGTGTAGTTTCGCGCGTACAAAGCTGCAAATTATTAATTAGAACAATCATCAAAAATGCTCTTAATCAAATTTAGAACTATACCTATATAGGATACATGTCTGCGATTTCCATCGGTTTCACTAATAAAATTAAATAATTAAGTTTAGAAAACTATATTCTCTAAGAAATGTGCTTAATTAATCGATTGGTCGATCCTATTGAACGAAAGTAGATTCTTTTTTCAACATAAGGTTTCAAAAATTTTGAAATTACGAACTTCTAAGTTAATAAAAATGTTCAGTTTTCCAAATTTTAGCACATTTGTGGAGATTGATTTGAAAATATAAATTTCAAGATATTTAAAAAAACTTCCTTCTTTATAGCATAACAAGGAATTTTAAAGTGAGTTTAATTCGGTTTTGAATTCAGAACACAATACAATTCACAAAAATAATTTTTTGAATTTTCCATTTAACTAAATCACTAGCAAAATTACATTTACCAGTATAATTCATTAGTCAATATAGAATTTGATCTTTTTTCTAGTAAAATGATTTCCAAATCACACAAGAATACCAGATTCTTTTGAGAGTTATGCATTTGCGGTTTGTCAAGTTCTAAAGGATGGTCGCTTTCAATTTTAAAAATATGAATTAGCTTTCGGACTGATACAATTGAGCTTTATTGAACCCTGAAGTAGGGGCACAATTGATAAAACAATTACAGTATATTTTGAAGTGCAACTATAGATTGCGCCCTGTTAAAGAGGAATTATTAGAAAACCTAAGGTTCGGGGAAATTATTAAAAGAAAATGTGCAAAGCTAAAGAAAATTTAATTTTACTGTCGGTTTTAGGTTAAAAATTACATTTATTGCAAATTAATCGTACTAATCATACTAGGAGTAAGTAACAATGCCCACTTTAAGCATTTGTAATGTATAATAGAATTTAACCAAAGTCCCAGTCTGATAGACTGAATCCACACATGCGTGTGGCTGCGGATCAAGAAATTCTTCTTACCCTCTCGTGAATATTATCATGCATTTATAACATAATTTATTAAATTATCGAGTCGTGTCGTTATGATTAGACTTGCTCTATCGGTTAACAATAATTTTATTTCAAACCGACAACGCATTGGGCCTTAACTTTTAAAATATATATTTTAAATCTTTGATTCCTATAGGTTACAATATTTTTTAATATAATTTAATGTTCATTGTTTAGATCTCAGTTAAAATCCCTTCTGATTTCGATTTATAAAATAAAAGTTGTAGTTTAATGAGCGGATCAGTAGTTCACCTATATTTTTTTTTAAATATCCTGTTATTTACAGGAAATTGAAAAACGCTTGAGCTAGATTAATTGAAGCCATATTTATTATCTGGCTCTTTGCTAAAACCATGCCTACTCTCTATACCACATTGCCCCGCCAACGTTCGAAGCATTCTCTTAGCCGCTTCCTAGTTATTAACTGCCAAAGTGCCAACCCCCCGCTTCATTCGCGTAATGTAATTTATCATATTAATTTATTATACTTAGTGTAATAGAATTTGTGTAAACATTACGACTCGATCAGCCCCAGTTATGTATTCTAATTATACAAGGATATTGTTGCAGCTCGTCAGTTTATTGTTTCCTTCTACTTGAGCGAAGAAGAAGTCAGAGGAAGTCAGATAATATAGAGTCAATGAACACGAAGACGATTACGTTTAGTATTTTAGTATTTAGCCTCATTTTTTAGGGATTATGATTAATTTATAAACGGAGATTACTCTCCTAACGACTGTGGAGGCATTTTGGCCGAAATCATATTTCAATTTCTTTGCAGAAAATGCAAAAAATGCAGAAGAAAAAAAATTGTCATTTTGGAGCAATATGATTGGTCGAAAAAATTGTTTGAATGAATGAATAAACGAAGAAATTGAAGTATGAATTCGGCCTTTTATTTGTTTTAAAGAGTGGAAACATCTCGTTGAGGATTTAGATATTCCCTGAGTTTATTTACCTTCAATTTTTTCATTGTTTGGGTATTCTCTATTTCATTCGTCTTGTAATTTTATAAATAACACAACATGCTTCATATTAAAATTTAGATCTAATCAGTATTTAATTATTATTTTCAGATTACACTTATACGCATCACACCATGGTACGGCAAATGAGAAATTGTGTTTTACGATAGAGGTAAGTCATATATAGAAGAGCCACACACGACTGATACACCAATACACATTTTATATTTCCTCATTTTCCAACCCTCAAACACTAATAAATATTATTCGACTTTAAGTGTTCGTTTACAAATTTTGCATACAAATTGCAAAATTATATTCGATCACAAATTTATGGCTATAAATTTTAATAAAATCTTCGCGATTATCGCCAAATCGATCAATACACTCGATCAATAAATTCTTACTATCATGAAAATAAACGCCAGGTAATAAATTATGGTTGTTCGCTGTCGTCGCCGATTTTTTTTTTTTGATAAATTGTTTTTATTTATTTGTTTAAATTATTATTATTTATTAGTCTACGGTTTATAAATTTTGATGGATTACCCGAAAATTGCGATATGAGGTCAAGTCTCGTTTGCTACTGTATCCAATAGAAAATTCCTGTTTATGGCTAGAGTACCCATAAAAAAAATTTAATTATTAGAAAATTAACAATAAAATATTTAAAAACTCTATTGTTGTAATATATCCATAAAAATCTTTAACTAACCATTAAGTGGATAATAAACTATAAAATTTTATCTTAATTAAAATTACAACAACAATAAAAAACTTCTATATCTCTCTAGTAGAATGATAATAATTATTAATGTCTTTTGTATTTGTTGTTTTTATATATATATATTATACGTCTATTAAAAGTAAATAAATAAATATTTGTTATGTTTTAACACATATAATTTATGTTGAACAGCATTAACATAGATTTAACGAAGATATGTTCACTTTTGGTTAGATATACATATAAAAGGATGATGTTTATCATTTTTTGGTTGTTTGTAAATCATTATGAAATTTGTTAGTTTTTCTGAGGTTGAGCTTTTCACCTAATCGTTTGGATGATTTAATGCGGCAATCGTGCAGGCCCAGTAGTATAACATTATACGTTTTCTTGGTAGAATCATGTCGTGCTGATTAGAGTGATTTAGTCTGATTATCATTATTTTGGATGTTGTGTCGAAAAAGTTATTTTATTGGATTTTAAGTGTCTTCTATCTCTATATTTTGATTTCAATTTCTACATACGGTAATGTACCGTAAAATGGTGCAAATTATCTAGAAAAGGGCTCCTTTGACAATAACGTTTCTAAATATTTCAGCATTTGTGTGAAGAGCAAGAAAATCCCTAATTTTTCTCTGAAAGTTTATTATTTTAAAGAACTTGATTAAATTTCATCGTACAATAAACCTAGATATCTAATATTGGAATATGAACTTAACATTGCTTGGTAAAAACGGAAATACAATGTGTTTAGTTTAGCAAGTTTTTCATTTTGGTTTTACTATTTAAAACAATTGTTTAGTAAAGTAATGCCTACCAATCCCTATTTATTCCTATCTATGTTATTTTTTATTATTTCCTAAGCAAGAGAGGCCAATAAGAGGTCTACTAAACCTGATTATGTAAAAAAACTTAGAAAATATATTTTAACTTCAAATTCAACTCAAATCATATTAAACACCCTATATTAGGTTCAGTTTTGGTAAGTTTAGACAACCATAAACGTTTTCCCATTTTCCCATTTTTACATATGTAATTTAGGCTTCGTTTAGGAGTGTGTCTATATCGGATGTTTTTAATAGATGCGTATGGAACTTTAAAATATAATAAAACACACAAATATCGATATAATGGCCTTTGTGTTGGCTGTACTGAAAATATAATTGTTTGCCGTTAGTAACTCGTAATATGATTTCGGATATAAAGGTTGCTCGAATAAAACGCACTTTCTGATGAAACTGTACATCGGCAATATCAGGCTCTGGTTTACCGATCTTAGACTAGCGACGTAACATATCCTCAGAGAAAATAATCCAGAGGTCTTAAATCACGCGATTTTGGATACGCACTCTTAGAACATTTCCTTCAATAAATCGATTGAGGCTCGCACCAACAGTGAGTTAAGGCACCCCCAACAGTGATTTTTTATGACACAAGACGTCTCAATATTGATTTGCGAATTGTCTAGACACGAAAAGCTGCAGTTTTTGCTTATTGACTCAGTCGTTCCTACATGATGGTCATGCGGCTTCCACCCTTGCACGAACTCGATCTAATAAGCTCGTGAACCATGATCATTCCGCGGATTCGGCCTTAAAGTGGATGGGCACAGATCCAATTGCTATACATGGTGTCGAATTAACTCATTTAAGTGCACTTTAGCACGTATCTGTGGATGTGTATTATCTCTACTTTATTACGTGTGCGGATGAATGGTTATGTCCAGAAAAACTGATTGATTATAACTTAAAAAAATGTTACCATTCGAAAAACAAACCTCCAAAAATACTCTCTTTAGTAAGGCCTATATTAAACTTTGTAATAATACCTCAGAACATCTCGCCCTAATAAACGGAAAAATAAAAATCGACCCATCTCTTTAACTAATTGTTCAGCCGATTTGGACCTTCTGGAGCAGATAAGCCTTCGGAGATTTGGTTTTTAGTTTCGCGTTGACGACTATTGCTCTTCTAGTTCAACCGAAGTGATGTGATAGAATTTGATTTTAGGCCCTCTATTACTGACACCCTTCGTGTATTCGGCTCTCTATATGACAATTGATGATGCCTTCTTGTAGGATAAATTCTGCTTTTTTGAAATCCGCTTTTAAACTGCTTTAAGTGGTAATATCTCTATTTGACTTTTCTGCATATGGCGTATGGGGCATATGGGGAAGATTATATTTTAACAAAGTGGCAACTTTAATCCCAATTTGATTATTATTTAGTGAATGGACAAAAGCGATATCGGGAAAGGTAGTAGATGACAAATTCAAATACGACTTCCTTCTCCTTAAACATATTAATCACATCTAGCGACATGTTCGAGAACAAATTATCCCAATTATTTATTGGTTGCTTCACCTACTAGAAGTGCAATTGTAACAGGTAGCCCGGCTTGTGTTCGTGTAGTCCCAAGACAAGTTGATCTGTAAACAACGTACACAAGTAGCAATTTGCTATCTGCATTATTGTGTTGTCTGTGACATTCCTTTCATGGAATTTCCATAAAACATTATTCTTCAATTACGTTAATGTTTCGACGTCGAAAGTAGCTCAATTGTGCAGTGATTTAGGCAAGTTTCGTTGGCGGCAGAGAACTGATGCAACCCACTCCGTGCCTGGTCAACAAATTTTAAATCTCAGAACTTTTCAACCAACTTTAAAATCGTTTAGTGGAAAGCCGCACGCCATTCAGTACATTCAGAAAACTATGATTGTTATTCTTCTTTAGGTGGCGGACATCCAGGTGAACCGAATCTTTGATCTATAACAGGTATAAAATTAACCCGAACTTGTAAACTTCATTATTTTTATAACTATCACGGCAAATTGAACAATATTTAGTCGACAGGTATCGGTCCTGAATGTATCGGCTTCCACAATAAAAATGAACTACACTCAATTCTTTTTTATGAGGTAGATACGTTTCTCAGCAAAAAAGCATAAAAACGAAAGTATAAAATATATGAATGAAAATCGTTAGAAAAACCGCATTAGAGATTTATTGACAACAATCTTTTGATATTTTACCGATGACCAAATAAATTAAATTCAAGTTTACTAACAGATCAGATGTTTTCCGCCTCGGAGCAAAATAGAACCGCAAACTACGGTCACCATAACAAAGTAGAAATCTTTTTTATTTTCAGGTGAAATATGATTTCTGATTTTTTAGCAGAATTTTTGTATTACCTCTAACTACTCTCGTATAACGACAAACGCGACACATCAATGAAGGAATGGCTCTTCAATGCGGCAGTTTACAACTCTCGATTTTCTTTACAAAATTTACAAAACCAATGTTATAAAATTTTTCTAGAAAACAGATGAAACCGTTACTCGCACGCCACTCTTCATTTAGAACGCGCCTTATTGTAAACATATGATCTTCAATGGGTCGATTGGTCAGAAAAATCGCTTGATTCGATTATGGAAAATTTAAATTTAGTCTAATCGATTAAGAAGTAGTTTAGAATATATTTTGTACCCAACGTAATTCCTCGGTAATCGTTAACACTTCTTGGGTTTTTTTTGCATCGGGATTGGCACTTGTATAGTTTCATGCCACTTAGAAGGGGGTTGTTTATCGAATCTTTTTCAATTACTGAATGTTTACCTGAATACATCATTTGAAGCATTCAATTGGAATTCCATCCATTCCCAGTGCTATTTCTCATCTTCAGTTCGTGTTGCGAAATGGTTAGGTTTTGAAAAATTCCTGACATTCGAGTGATCAGTGTTGCATTATAGGCTTGCATTAAGGATTTCCTGGCTTTCTTGAAAGAAGCCTGAGCATTTGGGTCAGATTTTTGTTATGTGGTACTTTTGAAAGCGACGAGTGCTCTATCGTAAAATTTTTAGAGTGGAAATCTTAAAGGTGTTGAGCGTAAATCTTAAAGGTATCTATTATTATTTGCCAATGATCATTAGTTCCATGCTCTTGAATAGCGCTCTCATATATTGTGGAACGTTGTTTTTAAAGTTCAGTTATATGTTGTCTCTGCAATAGTACTTCTATCTGTAAATAGAATTAAAATTGTATGATGCTACGTCATTATACAATAGTTTTGGAAATGCGTGGCTGTCTAGTAACTGTTGTTGACGGATAGTGCAAATAATCCATATAAGACAGTGATCACTTAATTCAGAATAGAATGTGTATCTTAATGGAATTCATATAAAATAAATGTGGTTTTTGTGGTATTAAGAAGATATGGTCAACCTGTGTTCGGCTGTGCTCATCGATCCATGTGTAAATTGGCATGTGTGTTCCTGCAGTGGTCTTAATAAAAAGATTGGCTGAACTGGCAAGGAAATCAAATGAAATGCCATTTTCATTAGATTTGTTGAGGTACAAATTGGTGTTAATGCTAATCTGATTTCAAGAATTATTAGCATCGAGGAGAGTATTAAAAACGCCTAACGAAATTAATTAGGTCACGTGATTTTGGACATCTATCTATTATTGAAAATAGTGTTGAAAATATTTTCTATAAACGTTGAAGTTTGTACTGTGAGGTTTGAGATGGAACATAGGCAGAGATAAAGATAATTTCTCCTAGATATACTCGTATATCCTAGTATCGTAATTATTGACCCATAATAATATTTAACTCTTCACTCACGAAAAAAAAAAAATTCGTAGTGGGACTGTGCATGTATAATTTTCTGAGGAACAAATACCTGAGCTATTGATCTCCTGTATACTTCAAATGTCAATATTATTTTTATATAAAATGGAGTCAGTTTTCTTGCGCTATTGGTAATGATTAATTCCGTGAATATTCCATATACCACAGCAAACGGTAATAGATTTATTAGATATCGGAGAAAGACTAAGTTGAGTTGGTGGTGATGTGAATTTTGAAAGCCAGAAAATTGTTTAACTTAACTTTAATAATTTTGGTTGCCGTCTAAATTGAGAAAATTTACGGTTATCATAAAAATGAAATTTTTGTATGGCGTTCAATAATATTTGTGTCGAACAGTCTTTGTCGGTTGCTTGAACGAATTTCTGACATAAAGTGTTCTAGAAACCAATAAACTAGAACTTTGGTTACGTCTTCCTAGCAGGTGTTCATTGCCGACCGAAAATGTATTCGCTGAAATTAAGCTACCCCAGAAATAGCCCAATCCCGTTGAACAACATGGACGGTTGAATGAACAAATTTGTGACATAAAGTGTTCAATCGTCTTTGTTGTTCAATTGAATTGGGCCAAATCTGGGTTAGCACAATTTCAGCAACTATATATTTCGGATGGTAATGCACATACTGGATAGAAATATGCAATCAGTCAATTCAAGTTCGTCGATTTCCAGAAAATTTTACTTAAGAAATTCGAGCATTCCACCGTCTTTGTTGCTCAACACAAAGATTATTAGGTAGGTTATTTTTATTTTGTGGTAAATTTGGAAGTTTTATTTCTTGTTTTTTCGGCTTCTTCTGGACTAGCACTAATTAGCACAGATTTGGCTTTGTCGCTACGCAAAGTTTCTCAAAGTTAATGCAACTGTAAAATGAATTACACATGACATTAAAGTTAAGAAAACCCACGTAAAAATATTAGAACTGCAAACTTTGGAATGGAAGGACTAAGAAATTTTTAGACTAAACTTTGCAATCGGAACAATCTGGTAGTCCTTTTTGGAAGCACAATAACTTCTTTCCAGGATCTATATCTTTCCTGAAATCTTTACAAAAGTGGGTGAGTCTCGGGATCAAGTGTCTTAAAGACAAATGCATTATCAAACCGATCTTTTCTAAAATTTGCCATCAATTTCAAGCAGCTAATAGTTTTATGATATTAACAACCAATAAAGAGGTGCTACTTATTTGCAACCGAAATGTTTATTATTTTTTTTATTGATAAGGATTAATACGCCTGATATCACCGCTTATATAAATTTATCATCGTAATTACTCAATTAAGCGTACATACACATAATATGTAAACGTGCTGTACAATTTGGTCTCTTATCTGTAAATACATTTTTGCTACTTATTGTTATTATTGTGATAAAATAATTATTATTAACCGCAATATCTTTTATTATCGTTTCTCCTGTATTTACCTTAGAAGACTGATATAAATGTTCAAAGATTACCCATATGTAAAGAGGTAACTAAACCAAATAATAAATTAGTAATCTATCGCATGTAATATAATATGACTCCTGTGCGTTTTACGATGATAAGACGTTTTTAAATTGATATTAAAGTTCGGCTATCTTTAAATCACCTGCGATGTTGTTTACTGTGTTAACATTTAAGAACTATTTTTTGAGAAAGTGAAAACGTACATGAATTTTATTTTCATTGATAAGAACGTGATTGACATGAATAATGTTTGATAATTGGTTCGTAAATTTTAATGTAATTCTTAATTTTTCAATCTTTAAGACATATTTTGTATTTTATTTTCGTTTCGAAAGAAACTTTAATAAATTACACACACACACACAATGTAAGTATAATACAAATGAATTATATTAGACATGCAACTCACAAATGGGTAATCAAAAAATTTCGATTTTGTTGTTGTCTTGTCTGGAGTTCTTTGGATATCGAGCTATTTTTCAACATCATACTCGTATATCGCGGACGTTATTATATCTTCACCTAATAAAATTAAATATATAGTAACACGCTGCTTTTGTAGTTTTGGTAAAACTGATTTAAAAACCAGAGGCGCTATAATAAAATTGTCAACAGCCGATCAATATTCAGACCTTAATAAATCCGATTTGAAGGTTTCTTCTATAAATCAATAAAGAATACAAATTTATGTTCAGCAAATGGACAACTGATTTCAAAAAGAAAAGAAAACGCGGAACGTGATAATCTTGAAATTAGAGCAATTAATTTTCAGTTTCAATTAAAATTCTTGTAATAATTACTTTAAAACTTTATTAGAAGTTCATAAACGGTGTTATTTTTTGTACGAGTACATATAGGTTGTTTCTCTTTCGTTATGTACAAATCTGTGATTTTAGCGAAATCATTTATTTTTACCATTTTGAGGGTTCTTATGTCAAATGGTGAAGTAGATGTTAAATAATGATGATTTCATTTTTATATTTATTCTTTTTAATTGTCTTGTTAACTGTACAAATGATTTATGTTAGAGAAACTTGTTGTTTTTAGCTGAGGTCTGAAGAGGTGCTTAACGAAACACCCAGTCGTTATGTAGGTAGATCTTAAAATCATTTGATGTATGTTGTCTTATAGTGAATAAACAGTTTAACTTTTGTAAAAACAATTAATTCTTTTAAGCATTGTAGACAAAGACTTCTTGTTATCAAACTAAATCTGATTAATTAGGTAAATATTAGTAGGCATACGATAGTTAATGAAATTAATGTCAATAGACATTAGTTCAAATATTTAGGGAAATGAAGAGAATCGTCCCTATTTCTTTTTCAAAATTGAGAGGATGAACCACCAGGCGGGAGAAGTCTCGCATAAAGCCGGATACCTATAGAAATTAATTAGAACGGCATAATCCACTTTAATTTTTTTTTTAATTGGCTGTATTTGCGAACAAATATAATATTATTATACTAGTAATATACTTACAACGAATGTTTTGTGCTATTAATGGTTGAAATCCAATTTTAACCTTACTGTTAACTTTTGTCACTTATAAAATTGAATTAAATTTAATAAAACACTTGTAAAAATTTTCCTTAAAGTGACAATATTTATTTATTTATTATTAGGAAGATCAATTTCGAAAATAAATTTCTTCTGCAGTTCCTTTTTATAACTAATACGTTTTAGGCGGTCACTTAAAAATCGGAATCCTATTTTAAAAAGACCATCATATCTGATGAAGCTCTTCCTCCGTTAGGTCTTCCTAATCCCCCTGCTCAATTTCGGCACTTAATTTTAATGGTGGAGTAGCCTAGAACAACACTACTGCAGAACTTTTCATCTATCCATTTGCCAGCCTATAGAGCACACATTTTTGTTACAACTCTACAAACTTCCTGTATCATGTTTAATATAATTATTAGCCAATTTTTATAAAGCATGCTTAATTCTCAAGAAAACCGCGCTTGCACATGAAATTCATTAAGTATCTGTGCAACCCGATTTCTCGGCACAATCTCCAATATTTGTTTCTCCTTGCCATTGGGCATTTTATTTTCAACCTCAGTCTATGTTTGTCGATGTCTTTGTTCTTTGCAATGCATTCTTGCCTATAAATCCGAGTTAGCTATGCTCCCTCCAAATCGGTTTATTTGTCCATTCCTCGCCAAATAGTACACGTCGGACGTTAATTACTCCTTTCTTCTTTGCGCTCGCTCTTCATATTTGCTGAATATTTACGGTTCCTGCAATCGCTACTGGAAAATGTATTATCCCCACAATCTCTTGAGATGTGACTGACGCAAATCGAACGAACATTCCTGCAAATCTAACTTAAACAATTTTAATCCTCTTATAATTTGCCTTACCTCTTCTCATCAAGCCTACACGCGGAGAACGATTTACGCTATATACAAAATCTGTTTCTTTGCAAATTGTCCGTTACGATTCTTGGTCCTAGCGAAAGGTTATCTTGGTCCTAGCGAAAGGTTATCGAAAGGTATTCCCCTCTTTCACAGTCCTAACGCCGCCAGCTGTAACAAAACAACAGTACACTCGTCAAATCTGCCATACTGCGTAATTGCACATTCCCATGTTTCGTAAATATTTTTACCTATGTCTCCTGTAATAATCGAAATTTCTATGGCTTCCATAATTTGGCTGCCCTTGTCTTTGTTCAAGTACCACTCTCGTTTCTCCCTTACACAAGACGAGAAAATAATTTTGCGAAATGTTTTGCGCTACTGTTAAAAATTATTTGAATTTTAAGAATTTTCAACTGAAGCAATTGAGGCTGCTTATGTGTATTTCATGAATCTAGGTACGATTGAAAAATTCAATCGTGCAGAATGATCTGAGAAGGCTAGCACAGTTTCGTAAAAAATATTTGCCGATTTTTCTTAAAACTTGAAATAGCTAAAAATAAATTAAGACAGAGGCAGTTATGTTTGAATTTCCTTTACTATTCTTACGTTTACGTGTTATTAATTCTGCATAGTCTCCATATCAATCTCCTAATTGTTTCTCCCATTTCCATTGTCAGAAAATGTAAGACTAATCAAATATCAATTAAAACAAACTTAAACACTTCAGGTAAACTTATGATTAAAGGCAACAAATAAGAAGATTTTTGAAAATTCTAATAAAGTTACAGAAGCAACCAAAAAAAGCCTATTTGATTTTGAGGGCCATTGAGAGATAATCCTAAACATCGGTAAGCATCAGACCTGCTTACCGATGTTTAGGATTATCTCTCAATGGCTCTCAAAATCAATTAGGGTTTTTCAGGTTGCTCCTGTAACTTTATTAGAATTTTCAAAAATCTTCTTATTTGTTGCCTTTAATCAGAAGCCGTCCGTCGTAAAGTACAAATCATGTACATCAGTATATTGTACCAAACCAATCGGTATGTGTATGCGACCAATCAAATACTGGTTTATCGATAATTCAAATCTGCCATACACAAGAAAAATTGTAGCTCATTTTGACGACGCCCTTTGACAGGTAAATCTAGAGATGGGTCAGCAGGTCTGACTAGGCCATCATAACGTACAAGACCACCAATTGGTTCGTCACTCACTTATTCGTCTCTTAAATTACTTGTTAACAGCCGTCAGCCAGCTACGCTTTTTCTTGTGTAGTGCACATTTGAATTACCGAAAAACTATTGTTTGGCGGATCTAATAAATATACCAATCAGTACAGTACATTGCTTTAAACGTATACTTCACAATCGCCTAGTCAGACCTGACCTGTCAAATAAATGGTTATACATCTCTGCCCAAAGCTAGTCAAGATGAATATAGTATAGTAGCCACATCCTAACGTCACGTTATGGAGAAGACAACACTCTCTCTCACACAGCTCAAAAAACCATCGCGAAAATCAGTGAAAGTACGAATTGTTGCAACATCCACCCTATTCGCCAGAATTAGCTCTCTCTGACTTCTGCTGTTCTCACATATAAAAAAATGCATACGTGGAAAACGTTTTTCATCAAATGAAGAGGTAATAGTAGCCATGGAAGCGTATTTCGACAGTGATTCTCACTTCAGGAATGGAATCCATAAATTAGAATATCACTGGAATAAGTGTATTGAAGTTGAGGGAGATTATTTTGAATAATAAAATGTATTTCAAACCATAAAATCGCGTTTTTCTTATCGAGCAACAGAACTTACTGAGCAACCTGTATATAATTTCAAATGCTTTGTTCGACACTGTTCAGAAAATTTAAATACAACAAAACACTTTATGCAATATCTTAGAGTGATTACTGAACCGCCGTAGGTTATCATAATTAGGTAAGAATTTGCTAGGCTGTTCCTTTAATCATTGCTATTACAGAGGCGAGACGATGAAATCTGGCAGGAAAATCAATTGTTTTAAAATATTTCAATGAGCAAACACAACAAAGTTCGAAAAATGGTCAAAGTTGGCCTTAGATATTTTGTGTAAATAAAATCGAACTGTTGAGTTGTGAACTTTTGTGAACTTTTTGTAAATAAAACCAAAGTGAAATTAACGAAAAGTGTAGCAATGACAAGTGTAGCAAACCTTTACGGGATATAAAAATATCGGGATCAAACTTCATCATAATAAATCTAGTTTAAAGATGGGGATTATTAAAAAAATTAATTAATGGCCGATTAACAAAATCTCAGAGAAGTTACCAAGTGTAGGCATATGCCGTCTAATAGTGACAACTTGAGCACTCGAGACAGCCAACCAAATTGAAATAAATAGTTTTGGGATGGCTCCACCCCAAAACTAACTGGGTTTTTCCAGGCTTATGTATCATTGTGATCAAATATATCTTCCACATTTGAGGAATATGACTAGCTCGCATGATTGCATTAAAACTGTAGGTTATTAGTTTTATGCATTTGTCTGGTAATTCCCAGTATCAATTTTCCAGTAATAAGGTCCTGGCGCTTTTTTCGGGCTAATGTAAGTTTTGATTGTGTTCTTAACTTTCTTCCATTCAAACTTTATAGGTTTAAAGGATGAATCATCATCCATCTGGTGAGGCAGCATGATATTATTAGTTCCTTCGTGTGGGAAAACACCGTCTTTAGATGTGCAGCACAAGCCTTGGCTTTTTCTTCATCGCTTCTCCCCCAATTTCCAGTTGGTAGTCTAATCGGTGGATTCGACTTTGTAGGCCTTTTTAGGTTTTTGTTGCCTTCCACAAAGAACAATCAGTCTTCTTTGTTGCCGAGAGTTCGCTTAATTCTGGACACATTGGTTTTCTTCTTCTTGCAGTGCAAATTTCAGGGTTTTGATAGCTCGATTTGATTTGCATTTCAACAATGGTGATTTAGTTTGTTGCCATTGCCGTCGAATTTTCCGCTTTTCCTGGATTAGTGACTGGATACTATGTTTTAATTTATTAATTTTTTCAGAATTGTTGATGATTGGTGAAGCCTTTTCAGCTGATATTCTCAGTTCCTCTTTTAGCTTTTATGCAGCCATTTCAATATCTGCTGGTGTTTTAGCGGGATATCAAGATGACAAGTTTGTTCGACTAGTCTCCTATATTGATTCCAATCAGTTCGTTTGATTGTCAGACGTTTCGCTGTTTCTGATTTTAAGACAACAGTGCTCATTGTTACTATTATCGGTGAATGATCAGACGACAGATCATAGCAATCGGTGACCTTAACATACGTACGCGCAATGCCTTTGGTTACGCAAAAATCAATTAGATCAGGTACTTTCTTTTTATCCGTGGGCCAGTAAGTAGGATGATCGGTAGATCAAAAATCCAGGGACTGTTTTCTATAGCTTCATAAAGTTGTTTGCCTTTAGGCGTTGTTAGTCTTGAACCTCATTGAGTATGTTTGGCGTTGTAATCACCCCCCGCGATAAATTTATTACCTAGCTGACCAAAATAATCAATAAACGGCAATTTTTTTGTAGCAAGCTTTGGAGAGCAGTACACTGCAGATATCACACAATTTTCAGACCATTTCTGCAGACAGATGCTCGTTGATTGGATATGATCTTTCTCATATTTCATAAGTTCATAATATTTTAGTCTTCTCTTAATCAATAAGCAGTGCCACCGTGTGCCTTGCCATTCATATGCTTAGTGTCATAAATAGAGTACCCATTAATTTCGAAATAGTTCTTGTTGATGAAGCGTGTTTCAGGTATTAACATTATGTCAATATTGTTCTGAATGAGAAATGCTTGAACCTCTATGCTGGGGTAAGCCATTTGCATTCCATATTGCTATTTTGAGGAGAGTCATTTTTGATTTTTAACAACTATCTGCATCAGCGTGTTCATATTCTGCATCATCCATAGTTCTCTTTCATCGCCATGAAGCTTTGCATCATACCAGATAGCTTGTTTAAAGCTGACGAGATGTTATCTTCCTCACTTGTCTTCACTTTTGGAACGGCACCCTTAAGTACACTTGCGTACGAAACCCGTACGTTTACCTTTATATTCTGGTTTCCAATTTGAACTTTAGCTGCTGAATGTAATTTAAGCAACCGTTGCTCAGCTCACTGTCTAGGATTAATTCTCATTTTCAATTCAATATAAACTGGGCAATCTCTATAATTCGCTGTGTGGTTTCCAACACAAACATCGCTCAAAGTGGAATAAGTTTTAGTGTGGCCGTATACTTGGCACTTAACACACTGTCCAGTTCTTTTTATGCGTTTTTCGACAGTAATGCTTTTACATTTTAATGTTTAAAATTTTTGAAAAATTCAAATATTCGCCAACACTATGGCTGATTTCAGGAACCTGAGAGATGTTACCAAGTGCAGGCATAAATCGTCTAGGAGTGGACGAGTCACATAAAAATCACGTAAAAATAAAAAGATTTGGGGTTACTTCACAATAGTTTTTAAATCGGTAAATTTAATGAATATTCTAATATGGGTCAAAATACCTGCTACAATATAGCCGATTCCAGAAAACTCAGAGGAATTGTAAAAGAACAGTGTAGCAGGTATTTTGTCCCATATTAGAATATTCATTAAATTTACCGATTTAAAAATTATTGTGAAGCAACTCCAAATCTTTTTATTTTTACGTAGTCATCTGCTTTGAATAAGACGATTTGTCCACTTTTAGAAAAAATATGCCCACATTTGGTAACATCTCTGAGTTTTCTGGAATTGACCATAGTGTAGCAAGTATTTTGAAAAATATCTAAATTTTTATGAAATTTTACGTCCTAAAACTTGTGTGGAACCATCCCAAAACTATTTATTTCAATTTGGTTAACTGTTTTGATCAGCTCAAGTTGTCCACACATAGCATATGCATACACTTGGTAACATCGCAGATTTTTTTAATCGGCCATAGTGTCGAACCCAACTTGTTTAGAAGTTACACTTTTCGTTAAATTCTGTAGCTACACTTTTCATTAATTAGTGTAGCTACACTTTTCGTTAAAAAGTTCACTTCGGTAAAAATAAACGAAAATTCAACGGTAAAATTGTATTCGCCAACTATTTCTTTATTTTAAATGGAAATGTTTTACCTAAATTTAGCAGATTAGTCATTGCTCTAAAAATATCATGGAAATTGATTGCGTTTATGCGTCACTCCACATACGCTGTGGGAAATTGTCACAGATTTAATCGAGTACATTAGAACATATTTTTGAATCCGTTTAAATTTCCCGGTTGTATTTCATATCCCATTCACATGTGCCTTGTGCCGTCGTCGTTCGCAGCAACACTTAAAGTATAAGAAGTTATTCGCATTAACGATATAAATAAGCGTGAAATAAAATATTTAGTTACATAGAAATAAATATTATTGTCCGTGTAGACAATATACATAATGGCGCATCGAAGGGTGACTAAATTTCAAATGTTTGTAGTCACGCGATTGAAGTAGTCGCATGACTTCAATTATAAAATTACATTAAATTGTTTATTTTTACTTTTTTATATACGGCCATATAGATTTGAAAACCGATATTGTTTTAGTTAGAACACCTTGAACCACCTGACTAATAATACACGCTTACCATAGGTGTTTAAACTATGATAATTATAAAGGTGACAAGTTACTTTTGTAAACGCATTATAGTTATAATCATTTATTTATTATTATGATTATAATTATATCTATTTAATAAGACGAACGTCGTTTATGATTTTTTTTCCTTACCTTTATTTACTTATAAGAAGAGAAAACATACATTTACTCGTATGTTTCACGAGATATGAAAATTATATAATTGCTTTGATGATGTGTGTAGTAATTGAATGTGTAAATTGTTAACAGCTAACAGATTTATAATTAGGCAAGACGATATGAACAGTAGTAATTAAAGTGATTTTTGTGTGGTTTCTGTGTACCTAAATTTTTATGATTATTTGAGCATTTTATATCATATTAGTTTTGTGGCGCACACATATGAATGGAAGCCTTTATCTGTTTAGAAATGTACATATTTTTTTTTATTATTATTGATGTATGTTTAGCTGCCGGTTATGATAAGTTTGAGCATGTTAAATGCCGCACGCTAAGTCTATAATGTTAATCAGCTCGTCTAAGATTTTTTAGTTCTCTCTAAGAAAACTGATTGATTTTATGCGAAAGCTTAAGTGTATTTTAACAATTATAATTAAACACACACACACACACACACACACACACACACACACACTCGATCAAATAAGTAAACAAACAATAACCTTTCAAAATAGTTTACAAAATATGATAGTTTCAAAATAGTATCACATTCAATTTTATTATTATTATTTTTGTCTGCTGTTCATTTTATACATACAAACATACTACACATAGACTGTGTATTTGGAATGTTTATCTGTCTAACATACATAAATATATGGTAGTTGTTTATATAGTTTATTGTCGCTTAAACTGTGAGGTAACTATATACAATCACAACACAATATAATTTTTAATGATATGATAATTGTTCGTTTTGATTTTCATTTAACATTTTTTATGACTGCTTGTGGTAAATGAAATCCATCATTAATTTACAAAATTGGCATTAATTTACGAATAACGTTTAATATTTTATTGTGTATTACGTCTATTAACTTTTACCTGTGAACAAAGATTCTATGTGTATCTTGTTTCAAATTTGGCACAGTACAGCAAACAATAATATATACATATAGAGCACAGGTCCAACGATAATGTGGACACAAGAGTTGCCATGCACAAGCAATCACCAGCTTATATTATGGTTTGGGCTGCAGTGACTGCAGATGGACGTACTCCTCTGGTTTTCATCGAACATGGAGTCAAGGTAAACCAAGAGGTGTACCGCCAAAAGATCCTAAACGATGCTTTGCTACCTTGGGCACGTAAACACTTTGGTTCAAACCGTTGGACATTCCAACAGGACTCGGCACCGTCACACAAAGCTCGAGCGGCACAGCAATTTTTACAAAATTGCGTTCCGCGTTTGATTTCGTCGAAAGAATGGCCACCATATTCACCAGACTTGAATCCCATGGATTTCTCCATATGGTCCATTATGGAGAGTAAGGTGTCCACTAAAAAATACGAAAGTGTTGATGCATTGAAGTCAGCTCTTGTTCGAGAATGGAATAAAATTCCGCAAGCTCACGTTCGGTCAGCATGCAATGCTTTCTATGGAAGACTGAATCAAATAATCAGAGCCAAAGGAGGTCGTATCGAGCAGTAACATGTTTTTCATAAAATGTAATATGTTTTCAACATATTCCACGAAATTTCAATAAAAAATAATCAAAATTAAAAAAATGACAGCGTTTTCATTTGGTAACACTTGGTCTCAGCCACCCTGTATATATGTATATATATATATATATATATATATATATATACATACATATTTACCCACATATTATATTAACCGCTAATTACATAATCCATCACCCCCATCGTAACTAATTAACTGTATAGTATAGAGTGTGTACATATAAAGCAAATTCATAAAATTTTCTTTAAATTTTTTTTTATTCTCAATTTTTTTTCCTTAATTACGCTGATGGCTTTATGTCATCATTTTTATATTGAAAGAAATTTGTTAATTTACTTTGTAATTTGTATTGTTCCCCATATCTCGAGCTAAGAAATGAAAACTAGTAATTAGAACTAATGAATGAATTGTTTAAATACATTTTGATTAGACGAGGTCTTTTTTATATACTTAGTCAGCTCAATTATTGTTATTGTATATGTATAGGATTTCAGCGACGATATCGAACTTATTTTATAAATTTTTAGTAAATTAAATTAGATTTTTTTGTAGTTTGGCGAGCGGGCTGGCACACAATAACACATATTCGAGTAATGTGTTGTACCGAATATATATTGTTTGTGTTTGGTTGTGATTATTGTGATCAGATAAAAAAATGTGTATAGTAATAAACTAATAAAAGTAGGAGTTGCAAAGTTTTAGTCTATTTATCTAATTTTATTATCATGTATCTCCTCCTTTTAATATAAGTCTACGAGTCGTAAAATGATATACCAAACCAAATGAAAATATGTACATATATACCGAGTATGTGTATCTATCTATATACAGAAGAAAAATTAAATTCATTCGAAAGTGATTTTATTGTATCAATAAAACAAACCCCAAATTAATTAAAATGAATATCGTTTATAATTGCTATATGGAGAGATACACACAATTTTCCTATAATACGTATGATGATATCTCAACACATGTGTATTGTAATCAACATAAAGTGATGAGAAGATGATTAGTCTTATCTCCGAAAATAACTATAAAAATTCGGTGTACTAGCCCGTCCCACATGTAAACACGCTCTGAATAATAAGTGATTCGATATTATACAATTTTCACATACATAATGATTCATGATACAATTTTTGTTTTCCTGACCTCAATATATAGGCGCGAATAATCGCAAATCGTTAACAAATGTATTTTTCTGTATGCAATTTAATTTAATTGCAATAATATTTAGACAGTTTCCCCCCAATTACTTATTACTTACTTGAAACATTTTCAGTTTTTACAACTAGAGTTCGAGAACGCGAAAAATTTAAATAACTCTAACGCAGCTAAATCAATTTTCTGGCAATTAAAATTGTTCACACATGTTACTAACTTTATAATAACGCGAGTGCAATTTACGCACAGCAAACAGAGAAAATATTGAATTGTTGCGATCGTGTGGCGGTAAATCATTACCTATCTCCACATATAACGTGTAAATTCCACAATTTATATATGTGTACATCGTATCGATCAATCTTAATAAATTTTTCACACATCTTAATCTAAATAAGTAAATTGTGCACAATGTACATGGAAATAACAATGAATATCTTGCGGCGCGAAAATACATATCGATCTTTAAGTATTTCAAATTTCAATCCATCATCAGCAGCTATTATGTAACAGAATATAAGAAAATCAATTAATTTTTTTTTTGTTAAATAAAATAAATTTTGTACAGCAACAATGATCTATAAAATATATTTATACATACTCGTATATACATATACGAAGAATGTTTGGGTTAAAGAAATCTGAAATACAAACATTGTCTTGTGAATCACATTATATGTTCTTCTTCTTCTTCGCCTTATTACCAATGCTTTTATTTATGTTAAGTAACAAGTAACAACACAAATAAAATCATTAAATTTATTAAAAATCACTGAGTAATTGCATTATCAATCTTAAAATATTTTGTTCTTACTTTTACTAGGGTTCTTTGTTTTCTTTAAAGATTTTCTTATTTTTAATTAATTTTTGGTTTATTCTTCGTCTTTTGTAATTCTTGTTTTGTTCAGCTTATGCAATTGTATATTTTATGTAATTATTATTTTTCAATTGAGTTTGGTCTCCCAAGTAATTAATGTACGAGTATGTACAGTGAGTAAGAAAATATTTTGATTAAGGGAATTATAACAATGTATCGCTCGAAGAATTCGATTCAAGTATATTTTTGTCTCCGTTTGCATAATTCGATTGATCCAATTTTTATTTTATTTTTATATTATACTTCGTTACCTATTTTAAGGGTGAATACTGGTAAAGGTTTAGCGTGGCGCTTTTCAACTCGTACACTTTACGCCGTAGCCAGTCACGTAGATTACGTTTGTCTATTTCGTAGTCCACTTGTGCATCACGGTGGTTATCAACCATTGCTACAGTTCATACAAATTTTGTTGACCGCATAGAAACGCAGAGAAAAATACGCAAAAACGGAATGAAATGGAAGCATATATCCCCTTTGCCCGGCATACATCCAGCATGGGATGTAGCGCCATTGAATAAAAAATAAATACAGGTCCAAGTCGAATTGCCTACAGCACTTCCATTGTTGTACTTTGAAAGGAAGAAAATTATATCACACTGAGCAAGATTTTTATTTTCTTTGATATGAAGGCGAATCTTAGTAAACAAGGAGAAGGGTGGGTGGGCCAAATAATTTTTTTTTAAATGCAATAAAGCAAAAAGATCTCAATATTTTTTAAAATTTATTTTTTCATTGTAAAGAACAATCCTTCCGATTAATTATGGAATACTATTTCATTCATAAGACTGCATCGGCTGGCCTTGACGTACCCCATACGGTCGGTCCAATTTTTGAGCACATTTTCGATGGTATGCGGCATTATGTCTTCAATGGCAACGCGAATATTGTTCTTGAGAGCGTCAATCGTTGCTGGTTTATCGGGGTAACACTTATCTTTGACGGCACCCCAAAGATAATAGTCCAACGGCGTCAAATCACAGCTCCAAGGCGGCCAAATCACATGCTGATTTCGGCTGATAATTCGATCTTCGAAGACAGTGCGCAAAAGATCAATTGAACGTGTGCTGTGTGGCATGGAGCGCCGTCTTGTTGAAACCAAATGTTGGCTATGTCCTCCTCTTCAAGTACCGGGAACAAAAAATCGTTTATCATAGCGCGGTAATTCTTGCTCATTTTCAAAGAAAAATGGCCCAATGATGCCACCGGGCCAAAATCCACACCAAACAGTCACTCGTTGAGGATGCATCGGATTCTCTACGATCACGTGCGGGTTCTCCGTGCCCCAAATGCGACAATTCTGCTTGTTTACATAGCCGCCAAGATAGAAATGCGCCTCATCCGAAGAGATGATTTTTTTGCCAAAATCGGCATCTTCTTTAAGTCGATCGCATACCCACTCAGCGAACCAAATACACAACCATTTTCGTTCAGCGGAAAAATAAAACTAACTTTCTGTCAAATCAGAAGTGACATAACCCTTACCATACTCAAAAAACCACTAGTTAAATCTTTAATCGTTAAATTAATATACGTAGGTACTTAACAAAAAATGGCTTTTCTCAAACCTCATTCTTACCTAAATTCAACATTGCTAAATTCCATTTAGCGATACAAACAAAGTTTTGTTTAATAATCTTTATGTGGAAGAAAAACTTCGTTATAATAAAGGATTAAAATATTTGTGATAACTGATTAGAGTATGAATAATACATTGTGAAGTTCGATAAAGGAAGTAAAGTTGTGGTAATATTCAAGTCCGTCAAGCAGTGTCATATGAAATTATACTTACAAGAAATCAACGCAGTGATTAATACGTCAACGGGCATTTTGAACAAAAGTCAAATCTTCAATAAGATCATCAAACTATCATCAAGCTAAATATTTTTCAGATTACTTGAAATCCCTGAAAAGAACACGCCCGACCACTACTTAAATATACAACCGCACCTTTATATACAAACTCGCCAACAAATTGTTAACCGCGTCCATAAAATTACCAAACAATTATATCGTCAGTAACAAGATGAAGCTAATGGACACATTTTAATCAATTTATCTAATTACACTAAGAGCAACTTTTTCTGTAACCGAAATCCACATTATGCAGTTTATAACACTTTAAAGTTCTTTGCGTAAAAGCATAATACGTAAATCTACAACGCCTTTAGGAAGCTTCTGTAAGCTGATTTTACTAAAGATTACAAAAGATCCATGTACTCGTACATATGGAAATTTTAAAGTTCTTGACAAAACTGAAATAACCTAATTTGATCCAAATTATGCAAAGAATTTATGAAGTGTTGATTGATACGAATCCGTTATCATCTTAGCTATCAAAATACGGTTTATATTGGGTACACTAGCAGTAAATTTTTCTGGCCAATATGTGCTCAAAGTTTTGGCCAGAAAACGTCTAACTTAACTTGAATAACTTTCGATCCGACCGATTTGTTTATGCTGTCTACGATGCATTATGGTCGCAGCTATCTAAACCTTAAAAGGTATGTAGAGGTATTCTAACACTTAAGTAAAAAAAAATTATCAACAGAAAAATATCTAATTTGTGAAAGTGTGAAAAATTGGATTTGCATATTTGGCCAATGTCATCTACTGTACATACGTAGCAAATATTTTCATGTGGCTCAACTGGTTGGTTTTGACGCCACTTGCGTTTCGGTTTGTTTATTTCAAAACATTACAATTACTTTGAACGCCCTATAAATTTTCGAGAATGAAAACCATTCTTGATTAAATGCCAAAATTATTTGGTAATAATAATTAGAACACATAACGTGGAGTGGATTAAGTTAAATTTAAATCCCTTAATAAAATTATGACTGTCTTTGCTTGTAATGCACTCAACATGTATTTCCCCTATAAATATTTTTACTCTCACACTGTACATATTAATTTTATATATTCTGTTAACCGAAAATACCAGATGTAACTTATTTTATATAAAACAGTTTCTTCTATAATTCATATTTAAAAATATTATAAAGTCTCGTTATTTGTATTTAATTTTAAAAATGAAAACACTTTCCAAAAATGAAAATCTTCGTAACCGAAACACAGCAAATACACATAATAAAATTAAAATGCGTCAACTAAAAAAAAAAAATTAAAATAATAATATAAAATCATAAATTTTCATTAAACAATTTTTTATTTCGTTTATTGTTTTTCTTTTCAGATCATAAAATTTGAAGAAAAGCATTAAAAAAAGGCGCGCATCCCGAAAATATTTGCGTTATCACACCCGAACCGAAGAAACCGCGCGCAAATTATTTTTTCATAATTCTTAATAAAAATGGAATTATTTTCCATTTTCATATTGAATTTTCTTTAGTATTTTTAATTATTTGTAACAAAAAAAAAAAAGTTTTTTTGTGTGGTATACGATAATAAATTACGCGATACGCAAAAATTTAGTTTGTGTTCGAGGGAGGTACTACAATTACGCAAATTTATCTACACAAAATGCAGGAGAATACAATTTCGCCGCCCAGCACAAATGGTATCGATCAGGCACAATTCGAGGCTGATAAACGAGCTGTATATAAGTAAGTTGGAATTTTTTAATTTTCGTGCTCATATCAGTATGGAATATAAGAGACATATCATGCTCGCACGTTTAGTATAATTTTTTATACATATTAGAAAATGACACAGCACTCACGTGACACATACTATTATTTATGTTTTATTATTCAAATCTGACATGCATCATATATGCATTTTGAACTGTTTGACTATTCCAACATTATTTTTCTTTTTTAATTTAAACATTTTTCTTATTTATTTATAAATGTTTATTTGTTGTATTTCACATATCATCAGGCAACGTCTTATGGTATATTGTACATACTCGTATATAAACGGTAATACGTGAAAATTATCTATTTAATAGTTTTTTTATTTAAATAAGAAGTAAATAAATAAAAATTAAATTTTTATTATTTATTTTAAAATATTTTTAAAATTAAAATAGTAATAATAATATTATGGATGAATGAATGAATGGTTGGATATAAAATGAATTTCGAATATGATGTGTTTGTTCGAATACATTACACACTCTATCGAGAATTTATGATGGAGAATATAACACTATTTGATTAAATAATCATATTTATGGATAATAAATTGTTAATGTAATGTTTCCAGGTTGAAGGTTTTATTTATATATTTGTTGAGGAACAATTAAATAAATATTATAGAAATCATTATATCCCGTCACTTCACCATTTAATGGTTCATAAATTACAAAGGGATTATGCTGGTTTGAAAATGATTTTTAATACGTGATTAAAGAATTTTCAAACTAAACTCTTTATAGAGTATTACATAAGTAAATAGCACTGGCTATGTGATTACAAAAAATTAAACTACAATTTACAGTGCTCTAAATGAGTTTTTGCAAAGTTAGGGCTCACATCCTCAATTACTGGTACTTGAAAAAACTTTCGCAACCTTCACACAAACCTCGGATTCATGGAGTTTATGTTTAAGTACTCGTGACCATCAATATTGTTTTTTCATAACACCCAACTTTTTCGAAATTCCGTGATTTACGCAATCTTAGATACACATGTCGTCGAAACGCAGCCAACACGCTGTGAGGCAACATGACACAACAATACAGTACATTCTGCAACATAACGCCGGACATCTAATTAATGCAAAACACACGAGTCAACACGACGCAATATGGTGCAAGAACCAGCAACCTGGTGCAAAATTCCACATGATAACAACTCTCTATACGAATTTTCTCGAAATTTGATTTCACCGCATATTATTATTGGTACTTTAAAACCTCTCATCAATTTTTATCAAATTCATTCAAGCCGAATTGCATAAAGGGAGCCGAATTCGAACCCCACCACAAGAAGGCTACTTCGTAGCTCTTCTTTGCCTAAACATTTCTACTGAGAAAACAATTCATCGCGAACGTTATTTTCATGGTTTGTTTGGCACAAAGAAAATTGCATAGGTAAGGTTTTTTGTTTTGATTTTTGATTTGAAAGTTTATCTGGCGACTTGTCCCCAGTTAATTCTACGATTATAACTATTAATATCGCTACAGCTTCCAATTAGTATAATTCAAAACTCAGAGATTAGGACAAAATTCACTGCCAGAGCTTCGAGCAAGATACTATATATAAGTCGAATAAGCCTATCTTTAGAGAACATTTTCCTTTGCAGGGGTATTCCGAGTGGAGAAAACGTAACCTTGTTAATAACAATTTTTACCATAAATTTTGAAAATTTTTATCAATTGGGACCAATGTCAAACCACTTCCATGGGGGCGTTAAAAAGAGCCTTGTGTACTACAACCTTCACATCTTTTGTATAACCCAGTTATTCTGTCTGTCACGTGAAGCTAGGATTTACTTAATTATAAAGTACCACTATTCACTACAAGCAAGCTATTTGGTTTCGGGTGGGCCTTGAATCATTTGAATTTTTTAAATGTGAGTTCCGGTGACCCATACCAGGGGTCTCAATTGGCGATGAGCTTGAGTATTCCGCCTAGCAGCCATGCGGTAAGATTGATAGAAAAGATTGATCGCCTCAGCAGAGACTTACTTGCCACTTGGAGTTCCCTGCTAACTATACTAAAGCTTTCTCGTGACCAATGATCCCTCGAAATTCGTATCTCACCTTGGATGGTTGGTTTATTTTTATCAGATATATCTCGCTATCAAACGGTTCATCCAAGGAGTAGGTTAGATTATTCACTCGTGTAAACTGTCTTAAAACGACAAAGCCAACCTAAGATGCCCAACATACTCGTATAATCGTTTCATGATCCAAGAAGAGCATGAAAAACTCGCAGCACTACCTGATTTCTTGGTCTCATTAAATTGTATATTGGTAGATTTAACCTGTTTGCAAAATCTTGCGGAATATTTTTCGTTTGGTGTGTATAAATCATTGTATTTTCCACTGGTAATCCCTGTCTCTATCATTCTAAATAAAGTCCTTCGCTAAAATACAAATCTACTGCGGAGAATTGATTTAATCATGGTTAAATTTTCTCCGCTTGGAAGAACCTCATAGGAAAATGTTGCCCGAATCTCGGGAAGTACGAAGTGTTTGTTCAATTTAAAACTCTTAGTTGAATACATAAACAGCACCACGCAGGAGGAAATTTATGATTAACAGTAAAAGTACGACTTTCCGTTAATTATGTTTCATTTAATCGGTCGCTCATCGTTGATTGTTACAAAATAATTTCTTTTTATTTTTTAAACCATTCGGCCGTTCGCGGTTCATTTCCCCGTCTTACTTTACGCAATTACGGCCAAATCGAAGGCGTACGGCTATAGGACCAATTTAAGTTACCATCTGAGCATTGCATAGCTCCATGCCAGCCTATAGTAAGTAGCCTATAGTATTGGACATGGAAGATGGGGGTCGTAGTTGTGTTCCTTATAATCACAGATCGTAACCTGTTGATGAAAATTTTCTTTTGCATCATTACCGTATCGGGGGATGCGAACCCGGAACGTCCCGATCCAAACGCCAAAACTTTAACCAATGTGGCATTTGGTCATAAATGGTTAACCAACTTGATGTCCAGTGAAATTCGGGCAATAAACTTATAATTTTTTGCACTGTGTACAGTTAGTTTATAAAATGTTAATTCGCTATTTCACTAGTTTTGTTTCTTCTGAAAATTATTTTTAAAGGCGTTGTACTCTCGCACCTAATTTGAGAAGCTTCACGGTTATGTATTTATCCGCCGTAATGCTCGGTAGACTAGTTAAACAAATTTGGTGGAATCAATTTTTTAATTTATTCTTCTCTAATGAAGTTATTATACTTCTGAAGTATAGAATCGCCTTATTTTGCTCTAATTGTTTGAAGGAAAATAACCTTAAACTAGCTAATAATTACTTATCATTACGCACGAACGTAAACGTCCTAACTGGTTACAGGCAAAGGATTTCGGTTCCTTACGAGTTCTTTCTACGGTCTTAAGAAAATACGATAGTCGCCACTGACTTATCGCCACCAAACCATTGGGTTGAATTCTTTGTGCAACGATTATAAATTGGAAAAGTTTAAATTGATTACAATTATATCACCTCGATTTTCAATTGTATGGTTGCTAGTTGTTGTAAAAGCAAACCAGTTGTAAAAAGCGAATGTGGCGGAGAGAGAATCCGACATCAATAGCTTTGACCCATAAATTTGGGTGACCGCATCGAAATTTCGCAAAAGAAAGTGAAATTGAAAAGCCATTATACAACATCCTCTCCTCGATTTAATTAGCCAATCACTGAAACCCCAATGGGGTGACCGAATTTCTCCATTGGGGAATCGCTATTGAAAAAAAGATATTCAGGGGTCCTCCAATTTTAAATTCGTATACAATTTATTTTTTCGTAATAGGAAGCAAGGCGATGAATTAGAAACCAGGTGAGAATGCACCGTTTATTGCTGGATTTAACTAGGTATAATAGAGGAATAAATATACAAGAGGTCTCAAGCGCAGTGTAAATTTTATAAGCCAATTTTTCTTGCGAGGCTAATCTTATTTCATATGATGATGTTTTTTTAATAAGCATTAAACCCCTAATCTCACTACCACAATAATTATTCTATTTGGAATCTGAAAAAACACATAAAGTAAAATGTGTTCTGCCTTCCTAAAAAATGTCACTCATTTTTGCATCGACAATTCTTACATAGGTTTTCAATAGTACTTGAGCCTTGGCCGACGGCAGTTATAAAGGGTGATTTTTTTGTGGTTAGGATTTTCATGCATTAGTATTTGACAGATCACGCGGGATTTCAGACAAGGTGTCAAAGAGAAAGATGCTCAGTATGCTTTGACATTTCATAATGAATAGACTTACTAACGAGCAACGCTTGCAAATAATTGAATTATATTACAAAAATCAGTGTTCGGTTCGAAAAGTGTTTCGCGATTTACGTCCGATTTATGGTCTACATAATCGACCAAGTGAGCAAACAATTAATGCGATTGTGACCAAGTTTCGCACTCAGTTTACTTTATTGGACATTAAACCAACCACACGAATGCGTACAGTGCGTACAGAAGAGAATATTGCGTCTGTTTCTGAGAGTGTTGCTGAAGACCGTGAAATGTCGATTCGTCGCCGTTCGCAGCAATTGGGTTTGTGTTATTCGACGACATGGAAGATTTTACGCAAAGATCTTGGTGTAAAACCGTATAAAATACAGCTCCTGCAAGAACTGAAGCCGAACGATCTGCCACAACGTCGAATTTTCAGTGAATGGGCCCTAGAAAAGTTGGCAGAAAATCCGCTTTTTTATCGATAAATTTTGTTCAGCGATGAGGCTCATTTCTGGTTGAATGGCTACGTAAATAAGCAAAATTGCCGCATTTGGAGTGAAGAGCAACCAGAAGCCGTTCAAGAACTGCCCATGCATCCCGAAAAATGCACTGTTTGGTGTGGTTTGTACGCTGGTGGAATCATTGGACCGTATTTTTTCAAAGATGCTGTTGGACGCAACGTTACGGTGAATGGCGATCGCTATCGTTCGATGCTAACAAACTTTTTGTTGCCAAAAATGGAAGAACTGAACTTAGTTGACATGTGGTTTCAACAAGATGGCGCTACATGCCACACAGCTCGCGATTCTATGGCCATTTTGAGGGAAAACTTCGGAGAACAATTCATCTCAAGAAATGGCCCGGTAAGTTGGGCACCAAGATCATGCGATTTGACGCCTTTAGACTATTTTTTGTGGGGCTACGTCAAGTCTAAAGTCTACAGAAATAAGCCAGCAACTATTCCAGTTTTGGAAGACAACATTTCCGAAGAAATTCGGGCTATTCCGGCCGAAATGCTCGAAAAAGTTGCCCAAAATTGGACTTTCCGAATGGACCACCTAAGACGCAGCCGCGGTCAACATTTAAATGAAATTATCTTCAAAAAGTAAATGTCATGGACCAATCTAACGTTTCAAATAAAGAACCGATGAGATTTTGCAAATTTTATGCGTTTTTTTTTAAAAAAAAGTTCTCAAGCTCTTAAAAAATCACCCGTTATGTCGACATTGCAAAAATCTCGGTCAAAAACTATTTTGTGTTGAACGTAGAAAGCTAGACACAAAAATAATTAAACCATTTAATTCGGGCACCATATGTGTCAAAAAAAATTTAGTTCGGAACGGTCAAATATATGAAAGAGATAGAATTTTATGTAAAAATGTTCTATTCGAAAGTGGTAAAGTTCAAAAATCTATCATTAGAGTGATATTTGGCTGATCTGGGGTGACCTTAAAAGTAATAATTTTTATTATGATTAGTATGACTGATCAGCTGCTCTGAGAAATAATAAAGAGCCCATTTTGTGAGAAAGGACATCAGAATCTTGCCACAGTATCATAATAGCTGTTCATTGACAAGATAAAATGGGGAGACATATAGAATATAGTTTGAGCTTTTAAATCAGGACTTTAAGCTTTTTCAACCATCTTCAGTTCTTATTATGTTTCCCTAAATCCCGTTGCAATCTCCTTTATATCCGTTAGTGCTGAAGTTCGCTAAACGGCTCGCAAGTGATAAAATGACAGAGTAATTCAGCTAACTATCTGTACGAATTTGGAAAGACCCCGAAAATAAGAACTTACAGCTTTTGTATTTTAAACGCACAAGTATTAAAATTTCAGAATGTGGACATTTTAAGTCGGTTTCATGAGATATGATAAACAATTTTTGTCCAGCTGAGACAATTCAATAACAAAAAGTATTAATCTGACTGAACCTGAATCTTTATTCTCATGCGAAGTTTTGAATGTAATCACCAATTCATCGGAATTTAGAATACTAATTCGATAGATTCAGTATTTCTCCGATTGCATGGAAACGTGGTTTGTATGATGAAAATTAAATTCCAGATGTTGTTCTTCTTCTTCGTTGTTTACACAAATTGGATGTTTAAATCCCATGAAAATCGACAAAGTCAAAGAACCAAACAATAAAACAACAACCGAAAACATTTATCTAAGAGCCCTTGAACGAATTTCCCCGAATTTCCTACAACTGTTTACCAAAAACAAACAAAAACAAAAATATATCATGCGCCTGTAGCTATATGATGAACTATTCACCAGGCATATTTTTGATGAACAGTAATTTTCGCTAAACTGTATTTTCGGTGAGTTGCTGTTTCCGCAGTTAATCACTTTTTGGATGATTAGGTTTTCGATGAATTGTCACTACGGTGAATTCTCATTGAACCGGTGATCATGTTTTAGCGAATAGGCAACGAGAGTTCATGGAATAGGCAAAGTGATCACAATCTTTCCTAAAACTGTTTGGTAGATTGATGTTATAAGGTGCTTAAGCGAATTATGTAACGGTAATCCTTTGGATTTATAATTAAGATAAAGTAACGATTTAAATAAATATAATATATTAATATTTCGAATTTGGAATTGAGATCCCACTTGGTTTAGAAATAATTGACATGGCGTCTCTCGAATATTTGTTAGAAATGAGTTAAATTTTACATTGATACTCAAAAACTATAGAAACCAACACATTAGCAGATCAAAATTTTAAAGATATCAATTTGGAAATCCTGAATTTAATCTTTGTAGAATTTTTTATATTTTATTATTTTTAAATATTTTTAATCTAATATCGATTTCATTACTTAAGTGTTTTTCATTATTGTAATCCAAGAAAAATTGTTTTAACAAATTTAAGCTTTCCCAATATTTTTATAAATGTTTATAGTTTATACAGTTTTGGATAACAGCAACATCGATTTTAACAAAACCTTAAATTAAAATTAACTTACAACTTGCTAAATGTTGAAGTTATAATTTCAAGTACAACCCCAAAACAAATGTTTAAAAGAACAATCATAACATTTCCTTTCACATTTATTTTGTATATTTTGCTTAATCAATGATAATTATTTTGTCAGCGTTATAGCCTGGAGAGAATGCGAATTAGTTAAACTGGTTTAGCAAAATTCGGTCAAATACTCTAGAAAAAAAAATTCAATTCAGTTCGGCACACTACGAAAGATGCTAATCGTTTGAGCAATTTGTTGAAACACATTCATTCAACAAATATTCTATTCTAAATATTTATCAAAGTTTGCTGTGAAGTTATCAGTTTAAATGTTTCAGACTTACTACCGGTTTTCAATACCAATAAGACACTAAGGCGGTATTCACACCAAACGTGAATTGCGAACGCGAGTAACTTTACTCTCAGAAATATAAAATACCAGGACCTTAAATAAATATATATTTAACGTGGAAAAGACGAATATATGTTTATCTACCGTTCACAATATAAATTCTGACAAGGATATCTTTTGAACACAACGCTTTTCCAAATTTGCGTTTTTTATAAATTAATTTGCAAGTTTAAACGCGAATTTTTTATATTTCTATATTAGATGGATGATTTTAAAAATTATATTATTTCAAATTTTACGGATCGTGCTTTTCACCCTAAATACATAAAGTATCCGTGTGTTATGTTTGACCGTTAATTTTTACTTTCAGAAATAAAATTTGTCGTGTTCGCAATTCTCTGGTTGGTGTGAATACCACCTAAAGTCTATCCTTCTAATTTAAGGACCTAATCGAAAGACGCCACTACAACTTTTATTTGCAGTTTTCGAAATCGAAGTTCTAATACCGTATTTTTGGCGTATTTTTTACCGTCCGAATACTGTACTAATTTAATTTTTTGTAATAATTTTGACATTAGTGAACTAATTTTCTGTTCCATAATTTGTTAAAGTTCGATTGCCGACCGAATTCTGAAATATTTTTGACATTATTAAAAAATTGTTTTAATCGTTATTGCATATAGCAAATAAGATAACTGAAACTTATTTTGGAACCAATATTTCATTAATTGTATTAATTTAGTTGAACCAGCAATTTCATAACTTCATTCATAACTAAAACAAAAATAATTTCGTATGTAAAAAATTATTACGAATAGCTGGTATAATAATTTGGTTGTATTCTACTATTAAACATTCGAATAACTAAAACAGAACATCTAATTGAATTATTTATTACTGGCAACATACCCGTCCGAATATTGCGATAATTATTTATATTGTAATAATTTTGACAGCGTTCTAAATGCAACCAAAATATTACACCAACTATACGTAATAATTTTTGACATAACTGAAATAATTTTTGTATCATTTCATTGCTATTTTTTGGAAAGGCGCCATTTTTTAAATTACGAAATTATTTTTGCTTTAGTTATGAATTTGAGCAACGGTTATTACAATTTTTTAATACTATCTAAAATATTTCAGAATTCGGACCGTAATCAAAATTTAACAAATTATGGAAGAGAAAATTATTTGATTAATGTCAAAACTATTACAAAAAATTCAATTATTACAGTATTCGGACGGGTCCAGAAAATAAAATATCATCGAAAATTGAAATAGAAAATTGGACCTTAACTAACAATTGCAAAAGCAAATTTAGTTGCGAAAATTACCAAAACAGTCAATTTATTTGCAGTTGCGAATTCATTTCGTGTATAGGTTAGGGTCTTACTGATTGGCGGTTAAATGAGTGCTTTCAGGGCACCTAACAGTTGGGAACATGTTGAATAAAATCGTGGCCAACGCAATTAAAATGTTTCGTATTATAAAACTTTCCAATCAAATTGGCATCAAGACAGCAGTCACAAGTACTTCCAGCTACTCACAATTACTTCCATTGAACATTTACTCACAAGTACTTTGCTAATGCCAATGGAACCCGGCTATTACAATATAGTTGTTGTTGGATTGATTATTGGTTGGCTTATGGCTACTAAATCAATTTTATCAAAAAATGTTGTATTCCAATTTAGTTTTTATAAAATTTTTGTTTATATTTGTGATTGCACAGAATAACATAACAAAAATTTGCTGAATAAAAAATTAATTTAAATCTAATGTTGTCTTAATGTAAAATTGATTGAGTAGCCAGGCTTTCTTCTAGTAAATTGCTTGCTTGCTAGCTGATCGAGCATGTGTTATTCTTTAAACCAGGTCAAAGCTTTCTACTGAATTAATACTTGAACTTCGAAAATGTATATTAAATTTAATAGAGTTTCTAAGCTCAGCGTAATACAGACTCATTCGCCAATATTGTTTGCCTTAGATTAAATTTTTTGAATATCCTATCCTAAATAACAGATTAATCTTATCATATCCGGATTGAAAAAATAATATCAAGTTATATATTTTATTTCCAGACATCCCCTATTTTCACTTCTTGCCCTACTATTAGAAAAATGTGAACAAGCTACACAAGGATATATAACAAATTCGTCGACAGCATCCAGCCCCAATGGATCAACCAACGGAAACTGTGAAAATGATACATTTTCAAAAGACATTCAGGTATGTGTTTTATATAGGTAATGATCTTAAATATGATTTATATACTAATTGATAAATATTTGCAGGCCTTTGTACAGTTATTAGAAAAGGAGAAAAGACCTCTATTAACAAATGACGAAGAATTAGATGGATTAATGATCAAAGCATTACAAGTGTTACGAATACACTTATTAGAATTAGAAAAGGTAAGTCAATTATTGTCTTGTGTGCTTGTGTCGTGTCATCTAATTTATGATTTATGTATCCAGATACGAGTATAATGAAAGGTAACGACGCACCTAATTTTGTTATAAATATGTAAATTTGAATATTTAATCAATCAACGAATAGTCAATTTTATGTGTTGTACAATGGTATTATTAATAGCGTTGATTTCAACTTCTTCTTGATTTAGTTTGTGGTGCGTGTATATTTTATGTCGAAAAATCTGATAAGCCAATATAGGAACTATTGATTTTAATAATTTTTATTTTAATGGAGAAAAATTAGTTTATTTAGAAATAAATGTTTTTTAGTTTCGTTTATCTAATCGAATATGAGTCGAAAGGTGTGTTATGTTTATTTGGTCGAAGATATGATTTTTGATTTTCAACATGACACTAGAAAATTAGTTTTATTAATACTAGTAAATTTTGCAGTATGATGTGGACTGGTTTTTGCAGAGAAATGGTGTTATCATAAAGTCCCGATTCGGATTTAGAGCTTTAATTTAAAATTAGACTAAATGTAATGACTCAGTTCCCTATTCCACTTTATTTTTCTGTGATATTTGCCTAGACTTGAAGATTTGACATAAAATGATCAATAATCGGCTGCAATTCTCGATGTTATGTTTACGGAAATTGTCTTTTACACAGTTACCACCGATATTTAAACTCTCTTTATTTTCATATTGTAAGTCACCCCAAAAGAAAACCACTTCGTGCCTGAATCCTTGCCGTAATTTTATATTTGGTTTTTACTTCACTGAACTGAAAGACAATATGTTAGGCTGATAATTACATCAAAGAATTTTAAGCGAAATGATTTTGCCACTAAGTATACCGATCTCGTCTTCGCGTAATTTGATAGAATCGATCTGTAATAGATCTGGGCTTTGTTTAATAATATTTGGGTTCTTTATTTATTTATTTATTTCGTAAACAATTTTTACAATAAAGACAAAACGTCTTGTCTCAGAAAGTTCAAAATAGTCCTCTACAATTGTAATCAAAATAATATAATAATGTATTTGAATTAAGTTTTAAATTAAAATTAAATTTTAACGGAAAAAAAATTAAAAATGTATTAATAAATGAAACACTAAAATTTGTAATACGTTAGGAAATCGGTTAAAATCAAACAAACTATGAAAGTATTGTAAACTAAATCTTTAACACAATTAAAGGAATTAGGTACAGAAAATTTTCACATGCCAGTTTAAATAAGCATACTGTCTTACGTTTTTTAATCCCTGGATGTAATGAATTCCAAAGTCTAATTGCATGAGCGTAAAATGAAATCCCGGCACAGTCAGATTTAGTGTTCTAGTCGATTTAGCAAATACAGTCTTTGAGTAAAGATATAGACTGGACGTTCTGAGTCAATAATTTTGGACAAAAATATTAAGATTTGTTTATTTATATATTTGCTCAAACGATGTTCCTTTTTAAAAGGGGTTAAACCATTTTGAACTTTCTAAGTTATAGTCTTATTTATTAATTGAAAATCTTTTCTAATTTAATGTAGATAGTATTGTTGCAATACACTAGCTGAGATCTGTTCTGTAAGTAAGATCTTATTAACAGCTTTGTGAAGTAATCAATCTAGTAGGGCAATATCAAAGACTTTTAAAGTCTCTAGTAATACTAAAACACCGACTTTGTTATGGCCCAAATTGTTTAGCAACTGAGAGTACACTTTTAAAAGTACAGTACCAGTCGAATTAAATTTATGAAAGTCTGTTTGATGTAAATTTAGAAATTTATAAGAACTACTTAGAAATTGAATAGCAGATGAATTAGTTTGTCAAATGCTTTTAGCTGGGCACATATTAAAGGTAATATCGATTGAGTGAAGTTTTAGACAAGGGAGTAAAGACTTACATAAAAAAATATTGCGATTGCGACAGAGTGAATATGAAATGTGAAAGGAATTTTTTTATAGATTACGCCATTTTAAAAGGTGGCGATAGAATGAGAAACACCGTAGTCTCGTCATACATGTTTAGCTTAAGAAATTATTAAGAAGAAGTATAGTATATGACATGTCTCGCACTAGCCGTCGATCGTCGAGAGTCATTTGAAACATTAATGTGTCTTGTCATTAATTAATCATTTAGTCATCATACCATCAAAAGATGACATAAAATAAGCTTTTTTATCGTAAGCATTTAGAAAAGGAGTAAGCAAATAGTTCAAACGAATGTTGATCGATTTCCAACTAGGATCAAGGTTACTAATTCCTGTAAATCAATCGAATTATGTTGTTTGATGATTTAGTATATAAAACTTTGATATTGCATCTTCAGTTAGAATAATGTCGTCAACAAAAAGAATTCTGTGTGTAATTCGTCAAATTTACTGAGAACTGTGTATTGAAACCTGTCGCACATAAGTACATATTCCTCCATGAGATCTCAAATACAAATTATAGCGTCATAATCCTCGTGAAAAGGTTGCAACCATGTTTCCGTAATACATTTATCATCGAACAGACATTTTCGGAATTGAAAGTCGATGTAGGTCTTATTGGTATGTTTAATGCTAGAAAGGCTTATGTTGAGGTTTTGCAACAATTGTTTATTCATGGGCGGGTTTTCATCAACGTAAACCCCTGTAGAAGGATCACCTCCGTTACTCGCTTAGACTATCTTTTACAGGGCAGTTACCGGTTACAGCACGAAAAGGCAGATCTCACTTTGTTGAAATGATGAAACAAACACGACATTGAAAGTCATTTCTGTGCTAAAACCTCTGTTTACACCAATTTGACCACCAACCAAATAGTTTTTCAACTAGTGCTTCTAGAAACTGATTAAGGATTATGTTGTGCCAGTATTAAGCATTCCGTTTATTGTCTTTCGATGGCCCAAATTCAAGAACAACTTCTTAGTATTGTTCTTGACACAGGCTTTCGTATCCTTTAATATCCGTTGAATCAACCCATTTAATAATTTTGGGTCATATAGCCTTAGACGAATGGTTCCTGTGGTAAATATGCTGTTGGTAAGGAATTTGAGTTATTTTCTCAATATTCAATAAAAAAATTTTGGAGTCGTTTCAATATCAAAGCTTTTTCAAGCTTAAAATACATTAATTTCGAACCAAACGGAAGAACTATGTAGATACTATAAGCACTTATGTGTTATACTGCTTCAATATTACAACACTAAGTTGAAATAAATTCCAAATTCATATCATCATATGCAAATTTGATATTTAATCCATCAAAATCAAAATATACACAAACATATGTGAGAAAAACAACTTTGATATTACATAAACGAAATATGTATATTGCAATTGGATATTACTAATATTTTTTATTCTTCTGCCAATAATTCTTCCAAAAAAATGTGCTTACGTACAATTGAAAATTCAGAATTGAAAATCCGATCAAATGACAGAATCAAATCAAAGTATAATCAAAAGAAACCAAAAGAATTTTATTAGATTTTTCATTCGTTTGGATTTCAATTCGATTACATGGTTATGTCTTTTGAGAATGATTTTCTTAACGACACGTGTAAAAAATCTCTTTTTAAAATTATTCATTTCTTATCAATTTTTATTGGTTTTCTCGTCGAGCATTGCTTTTATACTCGTATACATAATTTTTTGTGTAGTCTAACCGAACCAAACCAAAAACAAAAAAAAATCTGTAAAACAACTTTAAATTAGCTATCATTCCAAAGAGATTAAAAATTAAGATGAAACAAGAAATTATAAGATTGTCATCGTCTTATATTAAAAAAAAAGTTGAAAGAAAAACGATTTATTTGATTGTGAAATTTAATTAAATATTTAGATTAATTTATTAACTAATATTTAAAAAATCATGTCGGACAAGATCAATCCGTTTAGGTCTGCATTTGTCCACACCGGTGAGAGTTTTAGCCTTCGGTAAGATTAATAACCTTTTAAGATTAAAGCGCACAGTAGTAACATTATGCCATAATTAATTTGAGTTTTCCAATTTAAAGACACATAAAATTAAAATTATGTACATAAATATTTTAGAGCAATAAAAACTGTATTTAACAGTGTTGATTGTAGGAATTGGTTTTTTTTATTTATTTTTTAATAAATTGACTCATGATTCCAAATTTTAATTGAGCAGTTATAATGGTCCGAAATGTATTCGACGGCAAATAAAGCATCAGTAACAATCAGATAATAAATATTTTATTACATCTGCTTATATCGTTACATAATTGATGACGAAAAGACGAACGCACAATTCTCTAGTGCTGAGGTTCTTTCTAAAAAGTTTCCTTGCGAAATTATCTAGGATTTCATTGTGGCAACACTATGACAAATGAGTCGATGGACACTGACTGGTCGTCGAAAGCTATTAAAACGTACTCTACATCAAATGTATTATTGACAGAACGACATATGTGTAGTTCTTCATCCTGAAGTATACCTTGGACAAGTGCGGGAATATTAATTTTGTATTTGTGCATAACCGCTTTTAAAATCCGGTGTTAGTACATCGAAATCTATTTACTTGCTTTTGTAAACCATAAATTGACCTTGTTGTTCTAGAAAAAAATTACCAAGTTTTTTTAGTTCAAAAATGTTTGACTTTAAGCGAAATAGAACATGAATAATCCTCTTTTCGTGGAGTACCTTCTCATATTAAATTTAGGAAAGTGGGACAATTGGAGAGAGAAAGAAATGAAACGTTACAAAATCGGAATTCTCGGCTTGAGTGAAGTCATATGAAAAACCAATGGTGAAGTAATATGGGCATATTAACTAAAGTAAAGAAGGCATAATTGGAATGGAAACCAATTAATAAGAGAATAATCATAGCAAGGTTCCATTCAAAAATACGAAAGGCAACCATAATTCATTGCCATATGCCCCAACAGAAGAAGCGGATGCAACGACCAAGGATGAGTTCTATAAACATGTACAAGCCACAATAGCAAGGACCCACAGAAATGATGTCAAGATAATTCAATGAGATTTAAATGCAAAAATTTGAACAGATATCACCGACCTGACAACCATCACGGGTAAACAAGCATTAGACTCTGTACGTAATAATAATGGAGAACGACTCATTGACATTTTGCGAAACGAACCAGCTATTCATAGAAGGCCGTAAATTTCCATACAAACATATACACAAATATAGACAAACCCTGTTCAGTGATAATACATGGAAGAAAATCGAAGACCGCCGACAACGCAAGTTGCAAATGTGCCAAACAACACGTTGGAGCTGAAATGTCAAGAGTGGCCGTAGAAATTCATTGGTCATTCTAAAGGCAACAGAAGAGCTATAAAAATCCGGAACGTGTGCAGACTGCATCAATGCATACGACGGGAAACTTTAAAATTTATCAATATACCACCAATATGCGATGTATCTGGGCAATTCTTAACAACAGGTGAAGCACAATTGAAGAGATGGAAATATTTATAAGAGAACATCACCAACAATAGACAATTCTTCGAATTAACAATTGGCACTCTTAACGAAACTATCAACACTCATCTCCCAACGGGACGGGAAGTTAGCTGTGTCTGCTAAAATGAATGAACAATGTACCAGCTAAAATATTCAAAGTACACATATCTTCAACCGCAAGAGCTCTAACATCAGTAACAGAAGTATGGAATTCCGGTAGAGTACCGCACAAATGGAATGAAGGCTGAGTATAACGATTTGCAAGAATGATGATCTGAGAGAATGCAAAAATTGACGGAGTGCCTGCTCCACATAAGCATAAGGTATTAGTACTGATCATCCTGTATATACTCGTAATTTCACCGACAATCAGGATGGGGGTTGCTTCGATCATATCAACACAACACGTATCATTATTGTGCAGTCTAACGAATGGAATTCACCATTGTACCTACTCTTCGTGAACTTCGAACGTGCTTTCGACACAATACATAGGGACCCAATATGGGAGGCACTTTTTAAAATGGGCATCCCAAAGAAAGTAATCGGACGCCGTCATGCCACATAAAGTACAGAAACTATCTGAACTGCAAAAGAGGTAGACCTTAAAATAAATATCTGCAAAACCAAGTCGATGAGGTTAAAGATTTCTACTTGTCCAATCTGGTTCGTATCACTGGATTGTGAATATCGTTATATAACTTGGCGGTTACAACACCAAACGAGAAAAAAAGTAAACGAGCAAATTAATCTCTGAATAATTTCCAAACATTTACGGGATACTTACACCAATACTGAAATATTCCACTTATTGAATACTAAAAACTGATATCAAGCTATCTTTAGTGTTACTATTAAACCCCAGATGTCACCAAGCTCACAAAATGTGTTAGTAAAGTTCTAAGCCTTAAATAAGCAATTTTAGTTGAATAAATGTTTCGACAATGCTGAATTAATTGCCCAACAAACCAATAGGTATGGTCTCGCTTATTGGTTTGATAGGTAATTAATTTAGCATAGGCGAGACATTTATTCAACAAAAATTGTTCATTTAAGGGTTAGAACATTACTAACATTTTTTGTGAGTTTGGTGACATCCGGGGCTGAGTAGTAACACTAAAGAGAATTTTATAACAGTTTGTTGTGTAGCAAATTAGCAAGTCTGACTGAATAAAAGAATAAAGAAGAATAAAAGCGAAAGTGAGGAGCACGAAAATAATAAGTGGTATTCAATGAAAATAGTGGTGTAATTAGAAATTGTAAATGGTATTAAGTGAATTAATAAATAATTGTAGAAATTATTTGTGATTTAGTATTGGAATTATTAACGGAATATTTCGAGAATATTCCAGTAGTGGCGTATTGAGAATTACGAGAATTGGTATTGTAGCCATCAAATTCTATAACGGGCAAATTCGTAACAATATCGACCATGAATAAATGAAGAAGTCTAGTTTGTATACTTTGGTTGTACACTAGCGAAAACAGGTGGAACAGATGAATAGATACATAAAAAAACGAATCAACAAAGCCAAAACAACATTCAACATGTTACACAAAGTCTAGTACACATCTATCCTAACTCGCCGCATTAAGCTAAGAATATTCAATTGTTGTGTGAACAACACTGAGTTGGTGTACGGTTGCGAAACCTGGAAGGAAGCATATGCATAAGATCATCATTAAGCTACAGGTGTATGTAAATAAATGCCTTAGGAGAATACTGAGATGCTTCTGGCCGAACAAAATAACAAATGTTGTGCTCCTTAGGCAAACGAATCAAATAGTAATTAGGACCGACAGAAAGCGCAAGTATTTACAATCAATAAAAAAAAAATATTATTTTCCATTAATATCTAAACAAAATCATTTTTAATGGACATTTTTGTGTGGACAATGAATTTGATAAACATATTTTACGTACGATTAAGATATTACAAATTATATTTTTTTTTTTTTAATAAATTTAAATTCTCAAGTTTAGTATTTAGTTATGTTAAAGGGGAAATAGTTTGGCTTCTTGTTGCATTTAATGATATAGCTTTTATTGTTAAAAACAAAATATCTTAAGCACATACGTCATACTAACAATGATACTATGTAAGCGACTTATTTTATCTCTATAGTAGTTCCAATTCACCAATTTTGTGCTGCTAGAATTGTTATGTTTACAGATGAAGTCTGCAATTTGCCCCGTTGACTTGTAAATCGAAATAGAGAAGTGAAGACTGTGGAATAATTTTTCTGGTTAGCATGGATATCTATCAATACGGTATCTATAAATGTTTGACGATAAAAGCGATATGGGATGAGCAGAATAAAGTTATGTTAGTCATTTTTTAGTTCTGTATCCTTCACGTCAACGATCGACAGATGTTTGAGCGGTAGTTTAACAGTTTAAATTTCGTAAGTTCTAAATATATCTCAGCCTGAAAAATAGTTTTATTTTTGCGACTCAAAAAAATCGATCTAATCAATCTAAAAATAAATAAAGAAATAGCGGCACATATGATGGTTGAATATGATGGTTCCACTTAATCGAAGCTCAACCACTGTCTAAAAATCAAGCAGAACAATAAACCGTTTGCATTCGAATTATGGCAAGGCATTAGTCTAGAAGTAGAATTGCAAAAATCTCCTATGACTTTGAATATCATAGATAATTAGAATTATTAGTATATTGTATTGACTTTGCATAATATTAGTTAAAAATTGAAAAAAATGACACTTCTCAAATTTTTCTAATGTAAAGAGTGTCCCATTAATGACGACTAATTTGAAATTTGTATTTGAAAAGTAATAAAGAATGTAGACATGAAGGTTATGTATGGAAAACAATATCAGATAAATGACCGCCTCGTGACTGATAGCACTCGTTGGCCCTTTTCATCTTAATTGCATCAACGGTGTGTCGAATCTCGTCTTTCAATTCAGGTATTGTTCTTGGGATATGAACATACACCTTTTGTTTCAAAAAACCTCAACGAAAGAAATCTAATGGCGTGAAATCGTATCAACTGAGTGACCAATTCACATCGCCGCGGCACGAGATAACTCTCCCTTCAATTTTCGTCTTCAACAATTTCATAGTTTCGTTCGCTGTGTGGCAGGTTGCGCCGTCCTGTTGAAATCACATGTGTTCAAGATCCATTTCAGTAATTTGAGGCGAGAAGAAGTTGTTTGTCATGTCACGGTAACGAACGCCGTTGACGGTGACTCCATTGCCGAAGAAGGAATGACCAATCTTTCCGCCAGCCGAAAATGTACACCAAACAGGTGGATGTATGGGACGTTAAAAAATCTCTCTTGAATTCCCAGCTCTCCAAATACGACAACCTCATTGGAGAAGATGATTTTCATCGAAAAAATTAAATGGTAATTGTTGTTGCTTTAAGATTCTATAACATTAATAATGTTTCTTATTAAATTATTATTTTATAAAAAATTATTACTTATTTTAATTTTAATTATAAACTTATTTATTAAATTTAATTAAAATTTTAATTTATGTTCCGCGTAATGGCGGATTGGTGTGTGGCATCGTGGCGCGTGGCGGTCTTTACGCACGGCGTCTTGCTGTGATGATGGTGTGAGACGAACTGGTCTGATGAGAAAATAAATTTGTTCGTTCTTCTTTGGTTTCGTATTAGTGTTCGTCGTGTTGTTTCCGTCTTGCGTGTATATGTACATCTGTTGATGAATTTACTCTGTTCGCTGTAAACTGCTTCGTGAAAGTCTAAGGATTCTGGTCAACACTCTCACTAACTGCTGCAATGTTTTTATTTGGACTGAGATGCACGAACACAGGTCTCTTCTGGTACTAACCCAATCGCCTCAAATTTCTCGATTAATAGACCACTGTACCGTGAGAAGGTGCAAACATTTCGTACTATCTTCCCAAAAATTTCACCATTTCGGTAGTGGGTTTTCACAGTTGCTATACGTTGTGCGTCCATGTAATTCTCCATGACTAAGCCTCAACGTTCACAAATGACAACTGCAAAAAAACACTGTATTATCGACATTGGCGGTCTCAATGGGACACCCTTTAGTTTAAATTTTAAATTTTTTCTATTCCTTAAAATTCCAAAAAGACACCACAGCACTAAAAATTAAACTGAAATTAATAATAAATTCTCTAATATAAAAATGATTATCCATTAAACTATCAATTACGATGTTTTTTATGTATTTATTTGCAGGTTCAAGAATTATGTCGCGACTTTTGTACGAGATATATTGCATGTTTACGTGGTAAAATGCAATCCGAAAATTTATTACGTGCCGATTATCCTCTTGAGCATAATAATAATTTATCTAATTCAAACAGTCCGATAAATAGTCCTGAACAGGTAGATATTAACGAATTTAGTAATTAGTGACAATTAGAAGATGATAAACTATATACGATATATTGCAGGATCAAATAACCAATCAATCTGGTGGAGGATATTACGCTAATTCGGATTATTTATCGAACTCCGATGGCCATCCAGAGTATACGAATAGTGTGCAAGGTGCTTTCCATAGTATTCAAACCAATAATAATAATAATAGTACACCAGCTCTAGATACTAGTCCTAGTGATATTGCATCACATCAACCGCCACCAATACCAATAACTGGTATTCCACCACCCCATATTCCCGTAATGCCACCGACTACCCAAATTTTAGGTTCAACGCCACTAAGCCAAATAGGATGTCCACCGTTAATAGATCAATATTCGGGCCAGTTATCGCCTTGTGGTAGTTCTGATGAAATTGATTCGGAAATCGATTCGAACAACGATGATTTAGGATCGAACTTTTCAAGTAATTCAAATTCAAAACGACAGAAGCGCGGTATATTACCGAAACATGCAACAAGTGTGATGAGAGCATGGTTATTTCAACATTTAGTCGTACGTCTCAATGATCTTAAATAGTTTGTTCATTATAATTATTAATATGAATGTTTTTATTTCACAGCATCCATATCCATCAGAAGACGAGAAACGAGCAATTGCAGCCCAAACTAATCTTACACTATTACAAGTGAATAATTGGTTTATCAATGCCCGTCGACGAATCATTCAACCAATGCTTGAGCACGCAAATGACAATTCAAATTCAGGTAACTCAAATTAAACAGAACCCGCATAAAAACTCAACTCGGAACCGACACTAATATAATAATTTAAGAAATTAATTCCAAAATGCAAGAAAGCAATAATTATTTTATAAATTAATAAATTTTTTTGATTAAGTGTGAGAAGTGGATGTCACATACTCGTATATGAAATAGTGGATGTATGCGACATATTGCTCTAATGTGATATAAAATAAATTGTTGATTTGATTGATCGAAAATTCCTTTCGTCTATATGAGTTGAATTTGCAAACAGTTAAATAGTGTGTGCAATATGAATAACTACAACTATTACTATTACTACTACGAACACTACTACTACGATTTTTAGTGCAATAAAATTATATATAAATAAAATATATGGATGCAAATTTCAACTCTCGACTATACAAAAAAATTGTTTAATGCAGATTTAATATAATAAATGCGACAAAATTATAGATAAAAATAACAACAAACACAATCTCCCTGTTTTGTGCCAAAATTATATATTTTTTTTGGAATTGTATCACTCAAATCACACACCCAATGAAAATATGAAAAAAATTATGTTCTAGAAAATCTGCATAATTATGTTGCCATAAACTTTTTTTTAATTATTCATGTAAGAATTTGGTTAGAAGTGATCGGTTTCGTGTATATGAATGGCCCTAAATAGTTTGGTAGGTAGTTCGGAATATTTCAATTCACAATGTTATTTCTTACCAAAGAACTTTAATATTGAGTTAAATCTGTAAATTTTAACTATTTTGGAAAGTAAATATACTGTATTTAATTAGCTTTAACTCAAACTCAATAATTTCAGTCAAGTACTTTATTCGAATTTTTATTTATAGTCCTTGAAATACACATTGGTTAAAGGACGTATAAGACTATACAAACACTGCTCTTCTAGTACCCACTCAGGGCACTATTTTATACAATTAAATGGACATTATTTAGATTGTTTCTGGATAAGTAATGTATACTTTGATTATTTTAGCTGATGGTTATGGTCGTCGCTTATAACTTTTCGTGGAATTTATTACATCGATTCAAATACTAATATCCACTTTTTTGATTTATGTGAAATATAGCTTAAACTTCTCTTGGCCATATGTGTTTTACTCGTTTTGTCACAAAACTAGTTTTCACTGTGCGGCTTATTTTTGTGCAAAGTGTGAATGAAGCGCCATGCAGATATATTTTTAATCCATAAAATATATTTTGATTTAAAAATCCTAAACCAATGGAAGAGTTCCAACTTAAATTAATCTACGAATATGACGAAGTCCCTCAGCTATTATATTTTCTACCAATCAGTAAATTAATAAATTTTAAAACCAATTTTACCGCGGTTTACTTAGCTCGCTTTCGTGTTTTGTTTCTGTCCGCGGCGGCATTTTGCAATCGAATTTTCACCAACTTATTGACTTAGCAAGAGCGCTCGGACTAACAGAACAGCTTAGCGTTAAGGAATAAAGAAAGTATTGACCGCCAGAGGATCTTAGTTGTGTTTATTAACATCATCGATCGTAATCGATTACAAAAATTCGCTTTGCATCTAGCCTCTGCTGGGATTCGAAACCAGTATACCTCCCGGTCCAAGTGCCGAAGCTTTAACCACTCCACCACTTGTCCGGAAAGTTCCGGAAAATGTGTTTTTTTTAAGTATTATTAGTTGTATTGTAAAACGTGGGATTTCCTTATTAAAATATACGTGGATATTTTTGAACTGAAGGAGAACAAAATTTAAGCTTTCAATCGTTGCTCTTAAATTATTTAAAAAATTTTAAATTAAAAAATCGTAGTAGACTTTCCAAAAAACAGAAACATAATTTCTGAAATTGCCAATTTTGACTCCCTTACATATACACTCCAATCCTCATAGTCGTATCTTACGAATATAATCACTTATGTGACATTTTATCACTAAATTTTTTGAAATGACGAATATTTGTTGTCCAATCTTACAAAAGTAAATAGCATTTATAGTTTTGAATTAAATGGCGTCTAAATCTCAATATGCTTTTATTTTGTGTTGTTAACTATATAATTCACTTGAGTCGCCTTTAAGAAGACTCGACTATTCACATGAAGTGACACGACTATGAGAATTGGTCTGATAGTAAATGCGGGGCGCGTAACAGAGAGAGATAATGCGAACAACTTCACTGTCAATGACAAGCAACCATTACTAGGATTAGTACAAATTGTTAGTACAAAGCACATGAGGGTTCCATCCATAATTTTTTCAGAGCAACAGTCCTCTTTAAGGTTTGTCTTTTCGTCTTTCTTTAGGCTAATTGTTCCATAGTGAGCCGAAGTGTTATTCACTTCTTGAATTATTATGTTCATTTTATCTTACTTTCTAAAAAGATTCTTTTATTAGAAAATTATTTGTGATCGCAATTCATTTCTGATTTGATCCAAAATTTCAATAAACTAAATTGCTAACCATAACTGGTTATGTTCATGTTCCTCTAGGATGTAACACCAGCAATATAAAATAAATAAACATTTATAAATATTATTCAGCGCGAATGGCTCATTTCATTATTGATATCTTTTACGTACATCAAACTACAATTAAATGCAGAAAGAATCACGGCCCATCTATGAATTCTAGTTGTAGGTATTTGAAAAGGCTACGATTTTCTCTGAATAACCTCTCAAAAGAGGTTTACTTCTAAAGTTTGTTGGACAACGTTTTTTTCTAAAAGTAATAGAAATTTTTTTTCTGACCTAAACCAAGTTCTTCTACAAAAACCGAATGGCCATTCTTCCCCGTCACAAAATTTTAAACTCTCAATTTTTAGTTCTGAGAATTAAAATACGCTAACTCGACTTTTTTCGGTTCGCTTTAACCACTGCTTCAATTTGGTTAATCGGTTTTTGCTAATTCTTTTTTTGTCAATAGTGACCTAAATAATTTTTGCAAGCTTTAAACAATCATTTTTTATAATCACGTTCGACGTTTTTCGATAATAATTTTTCCATCTCTTTCTAAAAAACTCCCGTTGCCAGTTTTAATGCGAAAAGTAGACAGTTCACTAAAAAAGTCCCCAATCTATTTTTGAAAATTTCATATCTTGAAAAGCCTCATCTACGTGATGCAACGGATGTTTATTTATACCAATTCTTGTTCGACCATACACCACTTGTCTGCCATGGATTTATATCATTCATCAATTTTAATAACTTTTTCTTATGAACATGGTAATGTTAATTTGGGCTCGAAGCCTGAACCTCGCGTCAACTGTTGTATAGTACATTTTGGGAAACTCAACGAACATATTAGTCAACATAAATTTCCACAACATTTACTACTAAACAATAACCTGGAATCTAAGACTGTTTATTAGTGTTTTGTACAATCCGTACCTGCCGGAAAAATGTACTGGTGTCTCCGCCATGATATAATAATACACTGCCGAATACTTAACTTTGTCATTAGGATTATTTTAATTATCTCCATTTTAAATTTTGTTTTAACTTGCCTACTTTACATTGGTCAGTTAATTCCAAAATCATAACTAACTCGTTTGCAAATTTTTTTCAGCGTAGCCTTCAATAACGTTTTCAAACTTGACACCGATAGTACTTTGAGTGCTTGAATATAATTTGTGTAATGTGGTTAAGATAAATGGATTGCTGGTTATCGTTTTAACTAGACTTACACCATATCAGTAAGAATGGAAAAGAGTATATAAGGGGGTCAAGGTCCCAGAAATCAAAATCTCTTCGGAATTTGGTCACTTCATTTTTAAGAAAAAAAATCAAAAATAAAAATAAATACAATTTTCAAATCATTTATATCTTTTATAGATACGAAAAAGGATTTTTCTTAGAAGAGCTAAAAAGTATACAATAACCTTATCAAACAAGTAAAAGAGAAGATATATTTTAACACCATTTATTTAAAAAAACAACATTAACGTTTTGTTATAAAAATAACATAAAATTATATATTTATTTCAATCGTTCGGTATTCATTCTTTCAGCATAAAGTACCGAAATTGCAGAACAGTAATTACAAATTTATAAAATCTCTGTGGACGTGCCGTAACTTTGATTTGAAAAATAATCGACCCATCTATCACAGCCTCGCTTATTCAAAAACTCTTCGTTTTCATTCGTTTGGCGTAGAAATTCGTTGAGATTTATACTTTGGCCGAATAATAAGGAATCAGTTGATATCTTTCTCTTTAAGGAAACTGATTATTTTTTCTATATCGCTTCATGTAGATGATCGAATCAAGCGGATCCATTTGAACGATGAAAAAACGCGACGAACGAAAATTTGCTTAATAAAGAAAAATTTATCAATTTACAAATTATGTCAAATCGGCTATTGATAAATTTGAACAAAGTTTGCAGGATCAAACTTAATACAGACACATTTTGCTTTCTGAATCTTAAGAGACATCTATCAATAACTGGTAAGAACTAAACCATCAATTTAGTTAGCAAAGTTCTGCCAAAAAAATAATGCATTTCCTCTAACCGAAACTGATCACTTCTAGTTCTTACATAAAAATTATTTTTGGTTGAGTTTTTTATAAAACTTCAGGAATCAAAATCAAATTACAAAAGTTCCATAAATTATGAAGAGTTTACAATTAATAATCTCTTCCATTCACCGAACGCTCCTAACTACATAAAAATTACATGTTCTCTTCAATGTGCCATAAATTAAAAAAAAAAAAGATTTCAATAAAAAATATATAAAGAATTAACAAAAAAAGTTTATTTTTTAAATAAATAAATAAATAAAATTAACTATATAAAATATTTAAAAATTTAGGAATTGCTTTCAATTTTTATTTCTGTTGTTAAACTAAAATTAAATATGTGAAACTTATTTAAATACTATAAACATGATGAAAAACTATTTTTTAGATAATAATTATAAATTTAATATATATAAAACAAATCAACTGATGATGAAACAAAAATACGTAATTTTTTTCAGAAAAAAAATTAATTTTTAAGTAAAACAAAAAAAAATTATTTATAAGATTGTATAAAAAAATATTTAATTATTTTTAAAAATTTATGTTATTATTTTTTTAATCGTAATATTGGTTCATAATTTTAATCAAATTTTCTTTTTTATAGTGAATATTAATTATATACTTTTTTAATCACAACACGTCGCCTGGAGCCTAGAAAGTGTAAAGTTCATTAGTCGAGTCTAATCTGAGAATGGCGTCATAATAACTATTTATCATCTATTATATAGATTACAACGATTAAATTTTACAACTTGTTTAATTAAAAATCAAATTCGTTTGCGCTATGTACAGAGTGTGGTAATGTTGGCTATTGAGGTATGTTTATTTCTCTTTATGTTTTGTTGTAATTAGAAAAGCTGTATAAATCCTTCATTTTGTATTCGACGAACATTTTACCATTTTTCGGAGTACATTTACGTTAAAGGCCAAAGGAAATCCGAAAAGATCAAAACAAAGGGTACGCCACAATATCAGGAATGTGTGAAGGATACATGAATACCAGCGCCTTAACTTATTCGTGAAGTCGCCAAAAATGTGGGAGAGTCCGCTTTCTCGTGACGTGGGGAGATAACACCTTCCCAAATATCAATTCTCACCTTTTTTCACTTTTCAATTGTTGGCAGCAGAGGCTGTAGTCAATTGTTTCTTACGCCGCGCATTATTGAAAAAATATCAAAAAAAAATTAAATATTTTCAAAACAGTAGCTGAATTTGGTATTCGTTGACATTTTCCCCTTCATTCCAATATTTTAAGGTATTGGTTCATCGTCATTACATCAAAATGCCCATATAATAAGTTTGAACCAGGTTTAGATTATGGCCCATGAATCTGCAAGTAATATTGTGTATTGCATTAATTTTATTTGATGTTCGACATCTTATTGTTATAAAAAGAAGAAAGTCGATATCTTTTCGTCTGATGTCAATTTTAGGGTTTGGGCCCTCGGGTTTTAGTGTCAATTTTTAGCAGATGAATCATTTTATCTTTTTCGCTTTATTTTTTTTAACTTTTTGCTCAATTGTTCTGCAAATACCAAATATCGTTGAATGTAAATTGCGCCCTAAAACCTCAACCTCTAAGTGATCGAAATGATATTGAGCAATCGTCAATCTACTAGAAAGTCTATTATAACATTTTGAATAAAAGTATCACTATCATTTGAATACCAACAATTGTATGAAATGTAGCTATCCAATTATATTATTGCTGTGGGAGTCGCAATATTAACGAGTATACCGAAAAATTGTCTCGTTTAAACTTTCATAAAGCTAATTTCGCACCAGGCAACTGCACGCACTCTGAAATTTTTGGAAGTTAGCTTTGAATCACGTAAACGAGAATCTGTCATCCGAGTTCATTTCCGCCGTAGGCGAAATGAAAATCTGAAATCTTTTCAGTCAAACCTTTTATACAACACAGAGCTGAGTATGGATTCAATCACATAACGGTAGACCGTAGGTAACTTTCGTGTCCATTACCAATGTAACTAATAATTAGGGTTCATAAAATTAATAAAGTGAACGAAGATTACGAACGAACTGCTATTGTTTTAAAATAACGGCGATTAGTGCTAAAGCTTTTGAGATAACATAAGAAAGTAAGTAAATCGTCTCTTAAAATCATTATTTACGATGATTTATGTTGGTCCTTTTTGAACTCTTGATATTTCTGTTCTGAAAAAAATAATTTTAACTTGTCCGTCCGTATTAAATCAATTTTAATAGATTTATTGGATAATAGATGTGTTTAGTTTTAGCGTTGCTAAAACTAGCAAATTATAGGTAAAAAACTTTCACGAAATTCTATTAGAAAGCTTCATCAGATCATCGTTTTTGATGTATTTTCTTATAACTTTCGATTCTCGTCTCACCAATCGTTAGTTTTGGCAGGGACGGATGGATAAATTATTAAACATTCCGCATTCTTGTTTGTAAACGTAATCGAACCGTACAAAATTCGTTGTATCATGTTGTAGATTGAAGTGTTCTCAGAAAATAGAGCGTTTTAGAAAAAGAACAATAAGGACAGTATGTTTTATAAGACAAATGCGGTTCAGATCGATAAACGCCCATGAAGTAAGTAATCATTATTTTTAGGTGGCAGCTAGTATACGAATCGCCTGATGGTACTTCAAAAGATTAACTGTAATCTGAAAACTCCTTGTTTACAATCGGTACCCATGCTACGGATTATCATATAACATAAAGTATAAAATCCACATGGTTTTGCGACTAACGATCCTATTATGAATCTCACCCTTGATACTGCCGTCATAATTCAATTTTGGTATTATGATTCTCCCCGTGAATGAGACCCTCGCATGTCCTCAACTACAATTTCTTAGCGACACTAAGTGAGATTTAAACGGGTTTACAAAATATATAAAACAAATTCATTACAACAATCTTTAAATTTTTGTTTGTCAGAAATTGTAGGTGAGGATATGTGAGTCTCACTCACGGCGAGAATCATAATACCAAAATTGAATTATGGTGACGTTGTGTTGCCCGGTGGCGACACCTACTCGAACATTCATAATAAGAAATAAACTAGAAAGCATTTCCAAGTCGTTTAGCATTGCGCCTCGTTGCGTAAGGAATGCAGCAAAATTAAAGTTGTCTAAGTCACTTAGCAGTTGGCTACATGAAATGACTACTACATGAATTGACTTACATGAAAATGTTCCTATTTTTAATGGCGTTGCCATGTAACAAAAGAGAGAAAATTTTGTTTAAACAATTTAAAACTTTTGAATAAGAATACGCCGGACAACGATTTTAATAAAGCACCCAGACAAAACTGAAAATAGTAACTATGATTTTCATCATCGATCGGGAGTGGGATTCCGTAAAAAAATTAAAATTTTGAGTCATTCTGAATCAATAACTTAAATTCTAAACCAAACCGCGATAAAACCTTTTGTTTCATAATTGTAAATTTTTAAAAAATCATTTTCTCTAAATTCTAACTTCTAGAAGCCAGACCTGGGGGCCTATTATGCAATTTTCTATCACGTGCTGTTTTTTCGACAATATCGACCAATCTAGACAACGTCGAAAATACCTATTATGAATTTTTCGATTATATCGAAAATATAATTTTATTACGAAATTTTTTTATAATCAAACTAATTAAATTTTAATAATTAAAATTATTTAATCCAATATTTAATATTTTATGTATTCGCAACGATATTCGACACCTTATGAGGTATCGTAGATTTTCGACAACGTCGAAAAAAAACGTGGTCGAAAATTTCATAATAGACATCCCTTTTCGGCAAACAATACTACCAAACCATTTCATAGGTGCATAAACTCGAGCTTTTGGAAGGATCAATGGATTGAAATCGACTAGAAGACAAAATGATTCGACTTTGTGATCTTTCAATTTTCGGAAGTAAAACGAATCCTCCATATTCTCAGAAGCCGACTGAACGCTTATGTCCAATTTACCAAAAAAAAAAATTTAATCGATTCCAAGATTTTCTTTTGTGTCTGTTATGGAGTGTAATTTGTTATTTGAAACCCGACCAAATTTCATTAATGTGGACCGGCCTGACATCAACTTATCTGGCATGAGGAAAGGTGTGATGTTTACCTTAGTACCTTAAATATTTACCACCTGATAGGCAAGTCCTGGCGAATTGATGATCACCAAGATCGAGAAGACATCGATGGTTTCCTCGATCTAATCGTTTATTTCTTTTTCGAGGTGGAGACAGGCAATTACGTTGTCTTTATTATCAACTCGTTTTGATGCGATGAGTCGTCATTAAATATCGGCTGTTTCAAAATTATTGTATAAATTGTCGAAATCGTATGTTTTGAAGTCGACTTTGGGTGTACACGGGGTTTCGACCCGAACATGCTGAGAAGAGGTTTGTAGTCGGTTACCAGTGTAAATCTTCTCCCTAGATGTACCGATGGTACTTCTTGATTGCGTACATAAGAGCAAGACCTTTCTCGATTTTACCGTATTTTTACCCAGCTATTACTAGAATTCGCAGCGCATGCGTAATCATTAGATTTTGGAAATCGTCGCTCTGATTCTTGTGTTGCTAGCATCAGCATAGACTTTGAGATGAAGTTCAGGGTCGTAATGAGTGAGCAGTAATTCGAATTTGAAAATACGTTTGAATTTGTTAAATGATTGTTGACATTCACATGACCATTCATTCCCATTTGGTATTTGTATTCAAGAGATAGTCCAATGGAAATCGCAACACGTGCATTTGTCGAACAAACTCTCCATAGAAATTGTTTGCTCCTGAAACCGATTAAAGTTGTGTGATGTATTCAGGGGCCGAGATCGAAGGTATTGGAGCAATTTTCGATGGATCTGTGGTGATGCCTGGCTCTTTACGATCATCCCAAAATAATTGACTTCATTGCGAAAAAAAAAAATACATTTGGTAAACTTCACTCGGAAACCGTATTCCTCCAGTCGTTGAAAAAATTGTTTTAGGGCCACTTTGTGAGTGTTTTCATCCTTGGAGTCTACAAGAATATTGTCAAAATATGCAATGAATCCATCAAGTCCGCATAGTGTCTACCATTTATTATAAAATGCCGGGGCGGATTTCACTCTGAAAGGTAGACGATTGAACGTGAAGAGTCCCTTGTGTGTATGTGTTGATCGTCATTAGTCGCTTTGATAGATCGTCAACCTCGATTTGTAAGTCCTTCTAATGCAGCCTTTAAACTTCTTTCCGGGTGTGTCGCTGAAGAAGGATCGAAATGCGTTTTCATCGTTATGATTTTGTCATTCTGATTTTGTTGTTCCGAATTTTATCGTACGGATGACATTGCAAATTGTATTGATTGGACGAAAATATACTTGCCCGATGTTGTGATCCTCATTTCACTGATAAATTCTGCAATAATACGGATGCGGTACTCAAAGGAGAGGAGCCGAAATACGTGGACATCCCACGTGGCTTATTCAACTGACAATAATCGTCCTTTAAAATCGTCCTTGTCAATAAAAATTGACAATCTTGAACGAAGTGGATACCACCACAGAGCCAACATAATCTGGATGGCTGTGATGATTGTTTGTTAGTCTTGGTTAAGTTGCTCGATTTGCCGATAGCGTATGCTTTATGGCGTTGATGACTGGTTGGGAATTAGATATTCCACCAATAATCGCTGTGTCGCGCTTATATCAAAAGCAGTTGCGAGTAGCTTATTTAGCAACAAAAAACATTTCTAGCGGTTTACTGGTGGATGCTAGCGATCAGGAAACTGAAAAGCACTTAATGAGTCTCTAGATGAATTTAATTTCTTTATCTGAAAATATCTTTCACATTTAGTAGTTTCATCTAAAATATGGATATTTGAAGGTCGTGTTCAGGTGTTGTTGGGGTTAGTGTTTCTAGTGCTACCGTATAGAGTTAAATTAAAATATAATGGCGCAGTTTGTCATGAAATAGTCGTTGAATCGGTGTGTTCCTTAAAAAATTACCTTGCAAATTAATTCTGCGTTTCATCTCATAAATTCTTTCTGCTAATTTTTCAATCATCGCCTGCAATTCAATCAATGTCTAAAAGCTCCTTGTTAAAACATTTGGGTTAATTCAACTTCTGCTATATCTGTAGAGTTTGCTGTTTTAGTATAATTTGAAATCAAATGAAAGATGCGTGTAAACTTTTGTACGAACGGGCCAGACGGTCGTATTATTGAATCTGTTTTCTACTCATGGGAAGTCACGGTTTTATTATCTTTAGTGCGATCTTTGAACAAACATAGGTGTCATTCAAACCGCTGTTTCCATAGTACGGACATTTTTGGAGTAGGTAAATAGAGTAAATAAAAATTTTTGGAAATTTAAAAAAACGATAAAAATCAATTGTCTCGATAAAACTAAGTGACACTAACCTAAAACAATACTTTGCATCTTTGCACAATTATGAAATTGAATTTTTTTTAGAAATGGAAAAGGAAAATAACAACAAAACCAATTAAACCTTGTTTATGAAAAATGCCTCCATAATCTACCAATTGTCGACAATGTCTACGTCACAATAGACAATTCCAAAATATACGTCACCCACAACACTGATTTTGTGCTTTTAACGATAACTCCCGGTTGGCAGCGCCTCTTGTATCAACATCATGAGCGTAAGCGACAATGTATATTCCATTGTATGTATCTGATTAAATTGATTCTAATTAACGCTTTGCTATGATATTATACGACATAAAATCGAATTAAATTGGGAAAATAAATCTATCGTTTTTAATTTATGTCTTTGTGTTAATTTATAATTTACGACATCATACGCATGTCGAAATTACACTAGTGCACGCATATCGTGAAGTATAACCCTTCTTTCTCATTACAATAAATTCACTCAAAAAGGTTGTAGAATGTCCTGAAAAAACTATATCGTCACAACATGTATACGTAATTTACCAAAAATTAATTTAATTAACAAACAAAAAATTATGAATCAAATTTAAAACTACGACTAATATAATTATTATTATTATTTGAAACTTGTTATACGAATGAACTTTTTTATTTTAATTAAGAAAGCAAAACATTTTTTTTATAAATAATTATTTTTTACCAATGTATACGTAAAAATTACCTCAAATATTTTTTAAATTATTATAATTCTTATTGTGTATAAATTATACGTTTATTTAATTTTTTTTTTGTTATTTTATTTTACTTTACCGATAAATACTTTATAAAAATTAAAATAATAAAAAAGCGATATAAATTTTTATTTGTTTATATAAAAATAGCAATTAAATTAAATTAAATTTAATCAAAAAAAAAACAATTTATTATTAGTCTTCCACCACAATTTTTCTAAATAAAATTGTTCAGGTAAATATAAAGATGCAAAAAACCTATTCATTAATTTACGTCATAATGTTTTTTAAAATTTAGTTTGGAATTATAATTAGTTAAATAATTTCAATCTAATTTTAATAAAACGTAACGTTAATGGTTCTGAGATGGTCACACCACCATAAACATATTTTTAATAAGAAAGTCCATAATTTGCTCACTACAGTATTATAAATAAAAATATAAACTAAAAATTTTATTAACAAAAAAACTAATTAACAAAATGTGAAACTCAATGTATACGCAAAAAATATATATATAATAAATAAATGAAAATTACAAATTAATTTATAAGATATTTTTTTATATTATTTAAACAAATTATGTTTTTGTTTTTATTATTATTTTTAAATAGATAAACAATTAATTAATTATAAAATTAAAAAAAAATGAATTATAAATATTTATATACATAAAAAACTGCTTTTATAATGTATATTGTATTATTAAATAAAATTAAATAAATAAAAATATTTTTAAGATAAATTTTCCAATCAAAACAAAAAAAAATAAATACTGTATAATTATATATTGTATTAAACTACTAAATGAATTTTAATTTTATTAATTTTTAATTTTGGCTTCGCTATTTGTAGATTTTTATTAAGAAATGAAAAAAAAACAAAATTAATATTTTAAAAAAATAATTTTAATAATAAAAAAACACAAAATTAAACAAAAATGATGTATACGTAATAAATTAAACAATTAATTAATAAAAAATTGAAACCAAAATATAAATAAAAAAAATGTATAACGAAAAATAAAAATATTTAATAAAATCATTATTAAATAATATATTAATTATTAATTATATTATTTCACGAAACAAAATAATAAATATTATTTGTAAAAGCAGTCAATTATATGTTATTATCTCATGTTTTTATTTTATATAATTTTTATTATTATTATATTTTATTTTTCAAATAAAACGCTTAATTAATTAATTAATTAAAATTAAACAAACTAAACACTTATAAAAAAAAATCAACTCAATAAATTTTTTTGTTTGTTCTCAATTGTGCCATTAAAAAAAACAAAACAACCAATAATAAACTAATAAACTGATGAAATAGCTTAAATATAAACAGATATAAATAAATAAATTAAATGAGATAATCATATAAATTAAATAAATAAAAATAATAAAATAAAAGGTATGTCTTTGTGAAAACTAAATTTAAACAAGAAAGAAATCTTTGAGAATACTGTAACAAAATATACGTAATTTTATTCCATCCTATTTATATACATATACATTTTAAGATTATTAAATTGATTGATTGATTATTATTATTATGATTATTATTGATTACAAACAAACAATTATTATTATTATTAAAATTGAAAGAAAATAAATATGTTGTGTTTGTTGTGTTTATTTTAATTCTGAGGGTATTATCAGATTGTTTGGAAAAATCAATTAGGTAAATTTTACATTAATCAATATTTTTAGAAATGCACCAAGTGGGGAATTTTGTTTTAGTCGATATATTCGTCTTCGCCAGAACAATATCCTCTTTAATGGCTCTATTCTCACAAATATTTTAAATCTCATCAATTTCATCAAAACAATTAAGAAACAACAAAATCCAGGGGGTCTATTACGAAATTTTTCGGCGCACGCTTTTTTTTCGACCAGATCGCAAATTTCCCTATTATGAAATTGCGACGCGCATTATTTTAGATAAAAACGAAAATTATTCGACTGCTATTGAGGTGTCGTAAATAAACGATTTAACTTAATAAATCGTAAATCGTGAAATTTAATAAGAAAATAAACAATTGATAGAATGTGAGTCATATATATTTACATGTTTAGTTATTTTGTGTGTTAATTTTAAATTTCAATTTTATATGTGAATATGTAATTTTATTTAATTAAAATAATTAAAGTTATTTAAATTTAAAATTTACATTTATTGCCGGATTTATTTTAGGACCTCAACAAACTCCGAGCGATTCGAAATTATTCGAATATCTCATAATAGCTATATCCGACGTTGTCGAACTGGTCGACAGCGTCGAAAATTTGCGATGTCGAGAATTTTATAATAGACCCCCAGTATGACGGTATGGTACCCTCCGAGTTAGGATTCAATAGGCCAATCATTCATTAATCCGACAACTGGTAAATAATCACCGAAACGAATACTAGAAGAGAAAATAACATACACCAGCAAACAACACAAACATCGATCGGTATCCAGACACTAATAGTAAAGATTTAACAACCAGCATGTGTAACTATCAAATGTACTGTGGTAGACAAGGCTTAAACGAGTAAGACTGTAACTGTTTGCTGGTTTCGGTACTCCAGGCTAATTTTTCGGGTTTGGCTCGTCGTTAGGTAGGGTCATAATTCCGAAACCGTAATCCACATGTCGGCGAAGCAGCTAAGTATATTTTCAAAGTCTGGTAAATGGTAACATTAATTTATCCATGCGGTGTCACAATCCTATCACTAACCTATATACGGAAAATTTTAACCGCTCATAATTTCACCTTGAGCTAATTTGGTAATATAACGTACGCGCACGGTAATTTGTTTTACAAAAAGAAACAGGCACGACCGTCAAAAGATCTACAATAACATATATCCAATTTACAATAGGGTATAATATAATACTAATCTAGATTCAAGGTAGGCCAGCCCAAAAATTTTAGATAATTCAAAACTGGTGAACACACTGAACAAAATTTTAAGTTCTAAAACAATATATGGGCAGCAATACGATAACATATATAGCGAGGTATTAATGATTAATTAATCAAAAAGATAAATTGAAAATATTAAATAAAAAAAAAATTGATAGTACTCAAATAGTTTGGCCGTTGAATGGCGTAGTTCCCTCGCCCATTAGATTCTGCATATCCCAAAGGTCGAATAGAACCGGTAGTGACTGCTGCTTCTAATGAACGCCGTTATAATCCCACTGTAGCACTCGATAGTCCGTTAACACGGTTGATACGCTAACACATGAGCCCTCATTGCATTAGTTGCTTATATTTCGGCTTAATTTTGTCGATGCTTGTAGAGTAATTTCGTGTTACTTTATTTTACTTTTTGTTTTTTTAATTAGATAAAATTGTATATAACTTTGTTCCGTGGTTATCCCTTCGTTCAGTTTTATTTGGCAGATACCTATACATGTGCGATCTGCATGATGAACGAATTTGCGGGTTTAATTAGGAGATCTTTCGATTTTTTTGAACACTTGTAAGCCAGAAAATTAAAACGTAAACCTTTATAATTTACATATGATTTTATTTCACTTTTATTCAGTTTTTCACGTACAGTTTTTCTTTTATTTTCCTATACACTATACAACTTTAATTTTTTTTATATACAACTCTTACGGTTGTAAAAGACGCAATCGTTAATTATTACTATATTTTTATTCATTAACATTAATTATTATTATGATTGCGTATACACTAACCACTATTCTAGTAATTTAATGTTTAGCACCAGCAATTTATTAATATTAATACTAAATTTACGTAACATCGTATCATACACAAAACTGGCTATGATCGATTTCGTTCAACCAAAAAAAAATTGTATAGACAAATTATATACATCAATCGATGCTAATTATTTAATTTATGTCCTTGTATATCAAACCGATCTGAAAACTGGGTATCAACTCCCGACTCAATTATCAGCACATCTCGTTTTCTTTTCTTTTTTTTTTTAACCGAAAAAAAATTTAAGGGGAAATAAGTAACGGGTTCCGTATAATCAAATTAAAATTTTATTTTTACACATACATTTCTGAAGTTTTATTGATTTACTCGTTTTGAAGAAAAATAACAAATCATTGGATCATATTGGAGAACAGCGTACCCCATCGAATCGTTACAAGACGTTTATTAACAGCAAGATTGCCCTCGAAAATAAGAAATACTACAATTATTCAGTGCTATGCACCTACAGAAGGATCAGATCATACAACGAAACATAAATTTTATAATCTGTACCAAGCCACATTATCTAGCACACACGGAAATGATATCAAAATTATGCTAGTAAATTTCAACGGGAAAATTGGAATCGATATCAGCGGCATGGCGTCCATTATGGGTCAAGAAAGAAATACTATATTCAGTTAGAAATACCAATGGAGAAAGTCTGATCGAGTACTGTATGACAGATCAGCTATTCGCCGATGGTACCAAGTTTCCACATAATAATTTATACAAATACACTTGAACATCAGCAGATGGAAGGAGTCAATCTTACACCTTACAAAACGTCAGACGTACAAAATTTAATCGGAGGAAATCAATATTGCGAGATTGAAAACACTGACACAAGAAACACCTTCAACTGAACGACAACTGAATCCTCCCAACGACACTACACTAGAAAACCAGGTATTAGAGGTGAAACATGGAATTTTCTTCCCGTAATGCAGTCAAGATAAGTTACCACTATGCCATGAAAATACGACAGAAAATCGAAAGAAATACGAAGACTCAACTAAACAAATCAAGGAAATGGCTTGAAAAAATCCAGAAAATGTACTGAAGATATTCTCGCGATTGCGAATTATCGAGTGATAAGTGGTGCTAGTATATTGTTAATATATAAAAATATCTTTAATAAAAGATATCTTAAAATTGTGTGGCAACTACGCGAAAATTATATTTTTTTAAAGTGTTGGGCTCTGTTTTTTTTTGATATTTAAACGTCTCAGACACGAGTCTTAGTGATACTAAAAAGGTAATTTATATTACGAAAATTAGTGAATCCTATAAGAAAAATTCCTTTTCTTGATAGACCGTTCGGGTAGACCCCATATTTCGAACCTGAGGAACGCATGGTCGAGTGAATAGCCGCCAAGCTACCGAATACAGTGCTAAGGGTGTGGTCCTGTAACAGGCATCACCAAAAATACTCGGATTAGACGACCTTCCCGATTAGGTTATTTTATGGAAGTTCTAGGCACTACCGCTGGATAGAAGTACTCGACAGTAATATCTGCACATACAAGTTATCTGGTTAAATAAAATTCGCATGCTCGATAAGAAAATAATCGTCAACGCGTGCATTTGGTGAAATTAGAAATTGTGGCCATTATTGGCATTCTTATTAGTTTTTTTTTTGCTATTTTTTTTTATTGACATTTTTCTTAAGACTGGTGTTGGTGTTAAATTTTAAGAAAAAAATATTTATACTTTCCATTAGTGATCTAATAGTAGTAGTTACGTGTAACTTCGCATATTCTGGGTATACCTTTTTGTTGTTTTTTTTTGCGGTAATAACCTTTGGTTACAGGAAAATTACGATTTTGGACGAGTTTCTGGAGCGCTCGAGAACACCTCCAAAGTGGTAAGTTTTGTGTCTTTTAACAAAAAAAATATATATATAATATAGATATGTTCATGTTTATAACGGTATATCCATAACGTGGAAGAATTTTTGCTTTTCCTTTTTTTTTAGATTAGTTTCTCTAAATTTAATTTTTTTCAATATATCTAATATTTATTTAACAATATGAATACATATTTCAAAATGGAATAAACCGAGTTTTGATTGCGACCCGTCGGAAATGTAATAATATTTTTTTTGCGTTCTTATGCAGAGTGGTTATTATTGTTGTACCTTTCAGGTTTTTTTTTAGTGATTTGGTATAGATAATTAACGTAGCACACTGTTTTTTTTTTGTGCGATGGTATATCGGCGTAACGAACCCTCCCAAACGACATAGATCTTACTCATGGCTAAAGTGTGCCAAGACCGATACTACCTAAAACCGTCGTTACAATATAGGCACAAAATAGGCATTTGTAGAAATATAGGCATTTGTAAAATTACAAATTTACCATCAATAAAGATAGTTCTGGTCAAACCCTAACCACAAAACCAACAGCTTAAAGTAGATGGAAAAGTTCCTCGAGCACAATTACATAGATTGTGAAGAAAATAACGAACGCATCTATAACTGCAGATCCCGTAACTCCACTACCAGTATAAATTAGATTGCCTATACTTTCCGTTGCTTAGACTGACCTCCTCACAAAGAAATAATGAGCACATTATTTGTGGGAAGTGTGTACTGTTTAAACGCCGCAACATTCAAAATTAACTTATCTGCAGCTGCAATGAACGAAAATGGAACACTGGTAGAATTCCACATAAATTGAAATAGGGCTAAACCATAACAATACCAAAGAAAGGCTATCTTAAAGAATGCAAGAACTGGCTAGGAGTCTTTCTGCTCAACAGTATAATGAAAGTATTAGCAATATTTACTCTTGACCGAATATCACCAACAGTCAACCAGCAACTCTGCGAAATAGCCATTCCGAAGAAAATAATTAAAGTTATAAAATAAATGTGCAGGGATGTGTCCCATGTTCACTACTGTCCCAAATAGTACTGGACAGTGCTATGTACAAACTGTATAATGAAACACCGGACACAATTATATGAATACGCAAAACATAAAATACCGAAGCTATCAGATTTGGCACTGGAAATCGGTCTCAAAATTAACATCAAAAAGGCAAAGCGACTGAACGCAAGAACATTCGCACACCCATACTATGAACCTATTGAAGATATCGAAAAGTTTGTACACCTTGGTTTTAAATTGTACTGTAGCGAAAACAGGTAGGACAGAAGAAGCCGTTAATCAACGTATTAACAAAGCTGGAAAAGCGTTTAATAAAATCAGTAAAGCTTCTAAAATATGGAAGCACACGCAAACGTTTACAAGATTACTGCTGATATTTGTAAACAAATGTTTCTGGTGAAACAAACGTCTGACCGAAGAACATCTGAGGGCAAACAAAACAGATCGAAATTGAGCGTGATATTTTACGAGATTCGCTACAGAAAACGCTTTCTTGTTGAATTCGATGCAGTTTACCAAGAGGTATTGCGTTTCCGATTCTTTTAGCACACCACCTAGGGCTGTTCAATCGATACACAATCTTGTGTAGAAGCCTTCCTCTTCAGAGAAGACCATAAATTTTCAATGTGGTTTATGTCGGAACTCTGGAGCAGGTATTCCGACATTTTTTTTTGAAGCAACAACTGTCAGCTCCATCGTGCTGTGTGGCATGAAGTTAATTGTAATAATTTTTCAAATAACTACTTCAAGTTAAGTAAAACTTCATTCATCTAGAGTATATAAATGAATTTCCAGTTTCTGGTAGACGCATAACTACAAATGATGATGTTACCGACACCGTGCTTGACCAGCTTGTGATTTGTAACCTTCTCTACTTCTTCCGCGTACACAACCCAAAAACCTGAACAAATAATAGAAAAATATTCATATATAGTCAATATTGAATTTTTAAGTTCTTAACATTGTCAAACAGTCAAATACAGAATTTTGTTTAGTTTGCCAACTCATTTAGAATTAACCTGTACATTGCTTTGCGTCTAATACCTCATTCAAAATTTAATTTGTTTGTATATCGCGACTTTGTTTATAAGTGTCCCTTTCCTCTGCGAGTCGTTCTATTTAATTTAGCTCGTGATATTTTGTCATTTTATGATAGTATAAACAAGCCACTCACCGAGTCTCCGAGAAAAACGGCTTCCGTCCGACGCCTGCAAAATCACAAAATCAAATACCCGCTTAATTTAATTTTTATATCTTCATAAAAAATTTATTACAGCTGAATTTTGGTTATTTGTTTCTAGGCATTACAATAGAGAAAATTACTCTTGCAACCGAATCAAGCTAAATTGGAATTCTAACATGTTTAATAACATTTTGAATTTGACCTTAGTTAATGTAACTCTAGGCCATTTCTTGACCGATAATTTTCAAATTTAGTTTATAAAGTTCGATTGGGATTTTTACGTGACTTTTGGAAGAAGTTCCATGTTGATTCAGATTATCGGTTTTTTTTACTTTATTTAGGTATTTCAATCAAAAAAATGTAAAGAATTATAAAAAATCCTCAGAGAACTAAACTAGCGCTGCGCTTTTAAGCATGGTGCTATTAAACAAATCTAGGAACAATTTCAATGCCAAATTTGGCAGAGGTATAGTGAGGGCCTCATCACAACACATCCCTGAGCCTAACAGAAGATGATAACATCTATAGCTTCCATACTGATGATAACTTATTTACAGTTTCTTCATTAACAATGTTTCTTATGACTGACGGGTCCAACTAACATGGACCAACATATCCTGTAAAAACTGAACCTAAGCAAATACAGTCTTAGGAACTTTGACCAAATCCCAAAAGGAAACAGCATTCATCTTTAGAAAATTAATCCTAATTGGTATGGCCCAACCGCAATCCAAAATAGTTTATGAGAAGTTTTGATTTCCTACGAAACAGCAAATTACGATCCCAACCAGTTTCGTGTATCATAATCTATCATCTTGACCTATTTAGACTGAATTAAATTATCCCGGCATTACTTTTAAATTTTAATGGATTTCATAATACAAAATTGAGTTTGGAGTCGCTGCGGATCAGCGATGGCACGGTCGACCTCCGTATATAAAACCTGCATTGGTTGCTAATATCATAAATAATCTAAAACCAAATAAAATTAGGGGGCACCCGGGTTTGAACCGGGGACCTCTCGATCTGCAGTCGAATGCTCTACCACTGAGCTATACCCCCGACGTTATAATGCAGCCTTAAATACTCTTACTTGAACTATGGTTCACTATAGATTTTGATAAAATACAAATTTTGCAAGAAAAATTTTAACTTGATTAACCCTAACCCAGCACTCCGACTTCTGCATTTTTAAGTAGGAACTCGGATGCAAATCGTGAGTTTATAAATATTAAACAAACTTAATAAAATTTCTTAAACGCCAGTTATCTCCAAAACTATCCACCTTGCTTACAATGCTCAACTGCCGAACCTTTTTCTCATTGATAAACACTAAACATTTTATTTTCTTAACAAAAAGAAAAATTTATTGATGGAATTATAAATTTAAAGTATAAATTACATATAAAAAATTATATGAAGCTCAAATTAATAGTTCCTGCAAAGGTAAAAATCAATTAGTTCAATAATCTCTTAATTTGCACAATCCAGCCATCGAACTTACTTGGATAAAATCCCATCCTTCTTGGCTAATCTAGCGATACAATCATCTGATTCACCCATACGTCTGATAGCCCCGCAAATTGCGTACACTTTTGATGTATCTGCCATGTAACCTGTGACTGGATCAACATCGGCAATATTGATTTGGATTGAAGCATGATCCTTAGCGTGGATGATACGATTGCTTGTTGAGCTGCAATTAAATAAAGTACACCTTTATCCATTTTCCATACCAATTACTCAAGAAAACACGTGGAACATTTGCTTACCATTTTCTTGGACAGTATAAATCAACAAATTCACCAGCGTCGTTTTCCATTTTAAGTTATCTGTAAAACACAATTATTGTTTAGTTCGTTTATCACAAAATTTTAATATTATCTAATTTATTTATATTAGAATTATTACTTTTTAATTTCACACGAAATACTTTGACAACCAAATTATATGATGGCGGCGAACAAAAAGAAAGACACAAAAATGTAATAGAACAAAGTGATGGTGACTGCGAAACAAAATTAAAATTCGCTGAATAAGATAAAGCAGTGACATGCAATTTTTAGCTAAGATACAAACCGAAAACCTATATTAACTTTTAAGGTAATAGTAGGTAATTTAATTTGAAAATGGTTCTTGGTATCATTCACTAGGTGGCAACATCACAGTCAGATAGAAAAAAGTAAAGAGTAGAATTTTAGCTCTACAAATCTTATTTTGATTCTGATATTGTGTTTGTTTTTTTTGTGTTTATTGGATTATTGTTAGAATTTGGCAATTAATTTATTCGTAATTGGCCATAATAAAATGGGTGTTATGCTAGCCAGTTTAAAATTATTTTTAAATTTTTAGATTCGAAATTGCTACAACCGTTTTAAACTCCGTGGTTTTAGACATACTATTTTACTCGTGCTTGATTAGTAAGTAAGGCTAACCAGGCCTATATTACACTATCACATTTATATATACATATTTATACTTTCAAAGATATAATCCGTCGGCCAATAAGCCCCGAGCCTGACACATAAATGGCGTGATTAATGAAAAATTTATATGAGTTTTAGAAAGTGCCGATCTTCAAACGAAATGTGTCAAAATTTTATGACAATCCCCTTACCAAAACAATGAAAAAAAAAATGAATTCCGTGTGTTGATTAACCTTTGTTATTTGATAATAAAAAAAACACCGATCAAGCAGAGCAATGGCTTGATAAGTGTTATAAGGACTCTGATCCATAGAAAGCAACCATAGGACGTTTGAATTTAAACGTAGCCGAACAAATTCCAATGTGTACATTATTTTGCATGATCGTTTGTCCATGAGAAAGCTCTGTTCAAAGTGGGTAACGCGTCGATGATTCGGAGCGCTATTTGGAGATGTTTAACCATAATTTTCCAGATTTTTTGTGTCGATACGTGACAATGGATGAAATATGGAACCACCACTACACTCCGGAATCAAATCGTCAATCAGCTGAGTGGACAGCACACGGTGAAAGGCATCCGATTGCTAACATGACAAAATTACATGAATTGAAGTTCAAATTGCTTCCCCATCCACCGTATTCCGCGGATCTGACCCCCCGTGACTAATACCTGTTCGCATTTGTCAAAACAATTCCCCAAAGAAAGAAATTTACGTCAAATGCTGAAGTCATAGTCGAAACACGCCTATTTTGAGGCCAAAGATAAATCGTTCTACGATTGTACGTGTTCTGACTTCATTTTTGATGGACCGATTTCGACCAAAATTCACTGGGATCTAACCATTTGTGGAAAAGCTTAGAGTATGAGATTTCATCCCGATCAATCAATTCGTCTGGTGATCTGGACAGGTATTGTTCCAAATTAATTTAGAATCTTTTAGTTCATAATCGTTTTTCTTGTAAAAATGTAAATGATATGCTTTCAAAATACTGTGGGCGATGGTGTTTAGATGCTCTACGACCTGTAACTGATCCAGTTTCTTCAAAACGTTCAACGATTTAGCGATTTTTGGAACATTTCGTAAATTACGTGATGATTTTGGTTGACCAAAATCATCACGTAATTTACGAAATGTTTTTTTACAGAACGACCATTTTTTTAAACGCGTTGTTGTGTTGCAAACGAACACATAAGTAAAAAAAATCGGGTTGTCACCGCTCAATATATATTTTTTTTGTCTAAGAAGTAGGGACACTATTAATTATATACCTCGTTGAAGATGTATTGAGTGTACCCCATCTCTATCTGGGGATTTGAAAAGGCCGATTAATATACAGCCCTGCGGACTTCTCTAAGGGTAAAAATATTAATTGAACGCGTGTAGACTTCTCTTCGATGACTTCCTGTTTACCCAGAACTATTCAGTAGGGAAGGGGAGGCAACCTTTTATTAATAAGCTAATAGTTTCATCCTTCAAAATAGCCAGTTCACCATTAAGTTTATTAATTGATCCAAGTGCATTTTATGTTCTAAGTAGATTACTTTTTGTAGTTGACAAGCCGGCGGCAGTTTGTCGATTTATTGGCAAAAATCTGTTGCATACTGAAAATTATGGCATTGTCAAATGAAGCAGCTAGTGAAGAAATTGCGTGCATACCAGGAGCTTGCTCCGTGGAATGTGTTTGTAAGTTGGCCAATCGGAACGAAACCGTGGGAACGTTTACATGTCGACTTTGCTCGGCCAGTTCTAGGTCATATGTGGATGTTATGTGTGGATAGTTTTTCTCGATATCGATACGTCATGAAGATGCCAGACTTTATTACCAAATCTTCGGTTCGCGCGCTACAATAACTTTTCGCAATGGAAGGGTTGCCAGCCGATTTTCACGAGTTCTGTGAATGCAATGGTATTTATCATTTAACAACTGCGCCATGATGAAACAATTTGGAGACGGAGATAGTACTGATCACGCGAGGCTGACGTTCCTTAGAAGTTACCGATTTAAGCCAAGTCCTGATGGTGTAAATCTCCTAGCGATAAACTCCGATCGGCAACCTAGGGCACTGTTATCTTTTATGTAACTGTACTCAACTTTAACGAAGAAAAGGTGGAAAAAGTTTATTGTGGGCCAGCCTGTTTCATGCGAAACTTCTAATTTGGTACGAAGTGTATTGAGGGAGGGATCAAGCAGGTGCTTGATAAGGTGATGTTTAGTGTAGTGACACAGAAGGGTTTTTTGTGACCTGTAGTCAAATTTGATCCTTCGTGCATCGGAACGCACTAATTATTCATCCGTCTCTCTCATTAACTACAACAATATATTTTCTCAGTTCTCTCATCATCGATTCTTCTTGAACTTTGATTGTCATTTAGTGTCATGCAGTTCACGTTTGAATCTCGTCATGGCATGTTAACCGGTCTATTAACCTGCTGTTCAAAAAACAAGACGTACTCATGCGTCAAATATCAAATAGAGTACAAACTGGATAACGAAGGAGATGCGCATCATCAAATTATCGAAAGTGGATATACCAACATTCATCGGTGATTATGAAACCTAGAGCTCGTTCAACGATCATTCACGTAAACAACGAAATTTCCTATACAATCAAAATTACTTATTTAAAGTCACACAGCATGGGTTTTGCTACAGGCCAAATACAACAATCCCCGATTCCTTGCGAACAAATATTTCAATTTGCTTTTATCTGCACCATGATTCAAATGGCGTCTGCAGAAGCAATTCGGAAAATGCATGACAATGCAAAAGAAACGCTGCACAATATCAAACGCTTAAAATAAGTTCCATATTTGAATGATTCGTGGCGTTCATTCTATCCAGAAAACTTGATCCAGAATACATTCGTCTAAATGGGAGCTACAAACAATAATAGAATATTACAACTACTTAAGCAATATGGGCAGCGCGAAATCAACGTTATGGAAAACACAAGGCAATTAATCACTTTTAAAGCGAGTCAACGCTGCTACTGTTAATCCTGTTTGTTGAATTAAAGCATGCTCCAAACGTCACCCGCTCGACCAATAAGAGAGCTACCTTGGTGGACACTTCGAGCCTCTGTGTAAGATGTCTCGAGCAACACAGCGGCTCATACAAGGTGAACCGTATAAATCGGCTGGAAGGAACATCATCACACGTTTCTGCATTGCAACAACGCGGTGTCTTCCTCTGCCAAACAATCTCTGATGGTAAAGCAACATGCACCAGTATTGTTGGCTACTGCAATAATTAAGGCTGTGTCGAGTAATGGTCGGTCAGTCACCTTGTGGGTTCTGATAGGCGCGGAATCTCAAGCCATATTAATCACTTCCAAGGCTAACAAGCTTAATCTCAAAAGAAGAAAGATCAATGTCATCATTTCGGGTATCGGAGGAAACAAGGCCGGCACTTGCAGTCACTTTATGAGTATAAAATTAACACCAAGGCTCGATGGTGAATTCCGTCTAAACGTTGATGCGTTGATTTTCGAGAAACTCAATCAAAGGATTCCCGAAATCAGCATCAACACAAATAACTGGAAACACTTGTAAAATGTACAACTCGCCCACTTTACAATCAATCACAATCAATTGATATAGTGTTAGGCGCCGATTATTATCCGTTCATCGCCAATTATGGTTTAATATAAGGCGAGCAACCTCAACCAATAGCTCAAAACACTGAACTCGGATGGATTATCATCGGGAGCCCAGGTCTATTGAGAATCAGAACATAACAACTATGATAACAACCAAGACAATAGAAGAACAACTCAGTTATTTATGGAGAACGACTCCATTCCAGAAAAAATAAATCGTACTGAAGAAGAAGTAAGAATAGGAGAACACTTTCATACAAATTTAGAACATAGCTCTGATGGTAAATATACAGTAAAGATTTCCTTTAAATAGGTTACTTCTAACTTAGGCGAATTTAATAAGGTGACTATAGCCAGACTAATACAACTGGAAAGAAAATTTGTGAGGGACCCACCGTTTAAACAAATGTATCATCAGTTCATCCACATCTAGCAGTTGATCAAAGTTATTATATCCCACATCACGAAGTGCTGAAACAAGATAGCAGCACAACTAAACTCTGCGTAGAATTCGATGTCTCAGCAAAATCGACCACCGGCGTATCATTCACCGAATTAATCATGACTGGTCCTAAGCTTCAATAAAACCTCGCCAACATCCTACAGACAAGCATGGATACATAAAGATGATCGGGATTTTGAAAGAATTGTGTGGAGGGATGAGCCTAGAAAACCTATCGTGGTTTACTGGTTGAACACTGTACGGCGACCAGTTTTCTGGCAGTAAGAGCTCTATTACAACTACTATAAGAAAAACCCGACAACTACCCAACAGCTTCAAGAATTTTATCATCGGACTTCTAGGTAGATGACATGCTAACGAGAGCCGACACCTGAGAGGAAGCTGTAGCTGAATTAAAAACAACTACCGTACAAGGTGGTTTAAATCTTCGCAATGGGCATCCAACTCCAGGGACATCCTGGAATGTATCTCGAGCAAATTCTATCGAACGAGCAACTTATCAATTAAGTTGAATGATTGCATCAAAACCTTGGGTATATTATATCATCCCCTAAAGGATGTATTTGAGTTTAATGTGCCATTACCGCTAAATTAATGATACAAGAAGCTTGAACACTGGTAATTGGAAAGGACGATCGGCACTACCTTCCACATTGAGCAACAAACGGATTCAATAAGGAAGAAATGTGAACAATGAAACATATGATGATTCCGTGTTGGATTTGACATTAGAATTTAGGATTCAATGTCATCCACGTAAATTCAAAACATTTGTAGTCTACCGAATATCTACAATAAGAAGCATTTTGTCAGAAACCAAGTGGTGAAATCTTCTGAAAACCCAGCAGATTTGGCTATCAGAGGTAGTACGTCATTAACCAATAATAACTTGTGGTGGAATGGACCATACTTCTTGCAAAACATCTTACGAGAATTACAACCAGAAGAATCACAAGATGAGACGATATCAGTAAACTAACTTACACCAAGTGATAACACGTTTAACAGATTATTTGAACGACACTCAAGCTTTGATAAAATAAAGCGAGTTGTAGTGTACTGTCATCGGTTCATTCAGCACAATTTGCACAAGGATAGCTACAACGGAACGCTATCTAGTCACGAGCTCCAATATGCGTAATGGGTAATAGTCAAAGTCATTCACCATCAACACTTTAATCGTGAAATCTAGTGTTTAAGAGCCTCAACCATCTGGATTAGACTATTCAAATAGATAATTTAAAAATCCGTAATTTTGTAAGAATTTGGGATCTAGGATTTTGCTTTTCGGGATATAGAAATTTAGGATTTTGAGGGTAACCTAAAATCTATATTTTTTGATTACTAGATGTGGAGCTAAGCACGAGCACACTATGCAAATGATGTTCTAGCCTGTTCCGACCAGAGATGAATAATTTAGTTTTTCCTATGTATACTCGTAATCCAGATTCGCCTTTCTTGCGTTCAGACTATATTAGCAAACCCGATTAAAAATTGCAGCTCATCTTGTAGTCATACTGCAACGCTGCTGTAATTTATTGTTATTTGGTTGTATGACGCAATGGGTGCTTTCAGGACATAAAATAGTTGCTAACATGATGAGTAAAATCGCGGCCAACGTTATGAAAATATTTAACATCTTGAAAATTTCAAATCAAGTTGGCGGTGGTTTCACATGATACGGGACCTGTCGAATATAAGCAAAAGAAATATCGCTTGTTTATTTGGTTTATTTGCACCAAATAATTTAAAACTACTTCTATTTTTTAATTTTCGTTTAATTTGATGTACGAGTACATTTCATCCATTATACAAATTGTCAAATCTGAAATTTTAAGTATCGAACAAAAATAAAAGAAGTTTTACTTTTCAATCGCTATACGTAAGGCGCTATGCTATAATCACAGCTATGCTATAATTATAGCTGTATCAATTAATCAAAATTTTCAATCAAATCTGTAAATTTTTGAAGGATTAAGCTAAACTTTGAAATAATATGGATTAGTGTAATCTAACTAGATCCCTATTCTGAACAGCATTAGTGCACACCTCAACATTATAATTACTTTTCCAAGCATAATCTCGGCTCTGCCATTTCTACTGAACAGAAAAATTTGTTAATTATATTCCAACACATATATCAATACAATCAACCCATCCATAACAAAGTGCTCTTGAAGTGTCTTGAATAAACTGTTCGCTGAATGCTGAGACAATCATTTGTTTGTGAACGTAACTATCTGCTTTACTCACAACAAGCTTTATCATCCATAGATACACCCACCCATACCGCAAATCAATTTGCGTCAACCCAATATTTTATATTTTATTCAATGGGTTAAATTGTAAACATGAGAGCGCTCGCGCCACGGAGAGTACAAACCGAATGTATACAGAGAACTTTAAAAATTCAATTCATTTCTTATATCAAAATAAAATTTATAAAAAGCTACGGTCGGTCGAGTATTTTCTTTTCGATTTTCATTATTTTAGTCGTCGCCATAAACTTGCGCGGTGCATATCATTTTTCGTTAGAAAAATTCCACCGTATTAAAGCGCGTATCATGAAATAAATTATTGACAAATAGTAGTGTACTCGTGGTCATATTAGCTAATACAATTAGAATATAAATAATCGAAACTACAAGTTACAAGGTGTTTACATAATTCCTGTTGGGGGGGAATGTGTTAAAATAAAAGTGAAAATTTTTTATGTGTGAGAATATAAGTGTGAATTTGGATTAATCGAAAAGTGAAATGAAGTAAAATTTGTGTGAAAATTTTATAGTTTTGTGTTTTAGTTTTATCAGTTTCATCGAAATCGTTTAAATTAAACTTCGATAACCAGCATCTACAAGGAAAACCTATAAACATGTCACTAAAGGTATTTTATACAGAGATATAAATGTATCAAAAATTGTATTTTCCCCTAGACCAAACATTTTATTAGGATTCTAATATCCTGCGTATACGAGAGAATCTTTATATATTTTTTTTGTGTTCCGGGAAAATTTTTGGCTCGTGCACTGTAATTTTGATTGTGGAAAATGTGTACTGTACACAAAAAATCTCCTTGTTTTCCATTCTACGAGATTCGTAAGATGGGAAATGAAATGTTTATTCTAAATCGATAATGTGTTATACTTACATACTTGATGTAAATTTGAGAATTCGTTGGTCGTTGCTCTATATACGAGTATCTCTAGGTATGCTCATGTATTATACAAGTAAAATTTATTAGTTCTCAAGACATTTCAGTATTGTCGTGAATGATTAATTAATTGTATATTTCTTATTGTATGCTGTAAATCATAAAAAATTTAACTAGAAAGTCATTGAAACGTAAGGTACAACCAAGATATGTAGAGGAAGATAAGAACCAGATATTGTGTGTAGTTGCGGTTATGTTTAGTTGTCGAGATAGAAAATGAGCACAGGCACTGCAGTGGGCATGTAACATGGTAATAAGATCAGTGATTTATTATTCAATTTTGAGTAGGAAGTGTATTGAGGATTTATATAATTTTTCATGTAGGTTAGGTACATTTTATTGATACAGTACAAATTTTTAAGTTAAACGATGCATAACAAGTTATGTGCTCGTATTATCATATTTGAGTGTCAGGTAATGATGCCGGAAAATAATTTTTAATGAGTTGTATTTGTTAAGTGCAGTTCCCGCCCTTCCCTTCCCATATGAACTTAAAACAATATTTATATATTGTAATGATTTAATAGAAACTATTTTCATCGATTTTGTTATTATTTATTAAAGTTCGCTGGCACCCAAACAGGTTCCATATTCAATGCCGCACTGACCACATTGCGCAAATCGAGGATTCTATCACAATTCGCAAATGTGCTCGACTGATCTGGCAAACTGCATAAGGTTGAATCAAATTCCCTGTCTTGATGTTGACAACTAACCTACATTCAGAAACTATAGTTAAGAAACCGAGACTGAGCTACCTCGAAAGCTGGGCAAATGCAAGAAACTGAATGTTGTCAAGGCAGTCGTCACACAAGGAATCTTGAACAAGCCCCATTTGTTGTAAATGCAGTTTAAAACAACCGTGACCGGTCAGAATAGCGACCAAAACTCTTAGCTGGTCGCTCTTCAAAGATAAAGATTACTTTTTTAACCTCAGGTTAGGTTCACAAAACAAGCACTTTGCCTTGCGCCATAGGAAATAGGCCAATTATGCTTTGCTTGGTAATGAATCTAGTTTTTATTAATTTTCTTACCATTATTATAGGTTAAGGGCGCAGCCGGTTCAGGCTCAATGAATTCTGGAAGTGACTCTGCTTTAGCTAAAGCACCAGCTTCACATTTCCCTCAAAATCAGAATCAGCGGGAACCCACATAACCTTGACGCTACTGCTCGATCAAAGAAAGCTAATAAAATATTTGCAGTACTTGACCAGTTTGGAAGTGGTCATAGGACTCTGTAAAGAAATTAGCACAGATTTACTATCTGTACACAGAATAATATCATCGCCTGAAATTGCGAGATTCAAAGCATCAATCACACAAGGTGTAAGTCCTATTATTTAAACACCGTGTAGTTTAGGCCTAGCCTCTCTTATGGCCGTAGATCATATAAAGGACAGTAGGTTCAAAAACCCGCATTCAGAATGAGAGCCGTCCGCGAAAAACACACGTTTCAGATCCCAGTAATTGAAGTCTTGAAACTACCGAGATAGATTTATCGAAGCAAAATGCGACACAAGTTTGTCTATGCCCTGTATCAACTCGAGAGTTATCCATGCGCCAATACAACACAGTTGAAAAGTAATGGAGTAGAGCCGAACTAGGACGAAAGACTGCAGTGCCAGGATTGTCTGCAATGCAATTATAGGAGTCGAAGAAATAGCATTGATAATAGCGCGGCTAGCCTCATCTTGTAGACTGTTAAGTTTCGCAATAAAATAGTTTGATATAATCACTGGAACAACGGAAGCGTAAGATAGCATAGGTAAAACCAGATGGCGGACCAGTGGATTTTTGAAGTTACAGTCAATTTGAAATTTCCAGGAAAGAATACTGTCTAAAGTAATACCAAGAGGTTTTACGATGTTGGATCTGGTGATCGTTTCTCCAAAAAGAGAACGAGCAGACAATTCGCCAATATTTGTACGTCGAGTAAAGGCTACCAGACTAGTTTTTGCGTTGAAGGTAACTTTATGTCAATCTGCATCAAAATTTTCCGGACAAATTTGACTGAGAGTATTGTGTTGAAAGAGAGTAAAGCAAACTAACCAAAACGTTTTATTTGGTAAACAAATTTCCCTTATATCAACCTTAAGCAACCAAAATGACTAAATCATCAGCATAGCTCTGAGCAGTAAGGCCAGTTTGCTGCAGTTTAACAAGTAATTCATTGATAACTAATAGCCACAATGTAACGATGGTTTGGTCAATGCTAAAATTTGCGCAGACCTCAGTAATGGTAGAGAATGATGTAACATCAAAGGCATGTTGAGTGCTACAACTCTGTAAGCATGTTGAGTGCTACTGAGTGGGAGGGTATGTAAGTAACTGTCTCTAACATATTTGTCAACAATTCTGTTCAACGATTATAGAACAGTTTCAAAGGTAATGCATGCTTGATAGAGTAGAAGAAAATGATCCCGAATGAGAGGAAACTCATGCTGTAATTCAGCAGGAATAACTCCATCCAAGCCAGCTGATTTGTTAAATTTGAAGGAGAATAAACTCCAACACAAAATGTTGAGAGTGACAAGCCTACAGGCTAAGTTCTAATCGGGCGGATTAACCATATTATTAGATTGGTCAGAAGCAACAAAATTAGGATTGACAACATCGCAACCGGGAAAATGATCAGAAATCAGCAATTCGGCAATTTTATTATTTGAAGAGGTTAGTCTGCCATCTGGTAGTCTCAGTACATCAAGTCTGCAAGAATTATTTGTAACCTATTAAGTGTTTAGTCTGGCGATCCAGAAAGACTATTAATTTCATTCTAAACGTTTAGTTCCCTTATCGAATGTGTTATAGAATTCTTTCAACCACCTTGGCAATGATACTAAGTAAAGTTATTGGCCGGTAATTTGAAACTAACCTGATTTGGCACGATTTAAAAGTATAGGCAATACAAAGCCTGTTTTCTAAATAACTGGACACAAGCAATTGTCTAACGACAAATTTAATACTAGTGAAATTGTAATACTATAATTGAATTAGCTGTGTGACGTAAAAAAGGCGGACAATAAATCAGGACCGGAACCCTTGCTTATATCTAATTGTTTCATAAATGAAGATGTCTGCACGATTAACAATCGAATTATTATTCGCACCACCAGAATAAACTAATCTAAAATAGTAAGCAAACATGTTCGCAATTTCTTTAGAGCCAGGTACATCCCAGTATATGCAGTATTTCTGGTGTTACTCATTACACGTCAAGTACATCAAATTTTTTTAACGATTTCAAGTAAGACCAAAATCGTTTGGGACTGCAATGAAGTTTTAAATATTACAAATCGTTGTTTGATTTCCTCCTCAACGAGAACTTGAGCTAGAGTACCAATCCGGATAGTTCTTTGAACATGAAAACTTTGTTGATATGTTATTGCCAATTATCCTATTTATCTCGTTATAAAATATACCAACCGTGTCGCTGATATTCGAAGAATTAAACAAGTTCAACCAGTCGATATATTTTATAATGGAGTTGATAAGTTCATATTTACCGTTTTTCCATAATTTGGTATTTCGTTTTTTTTCAATAATTTTGACAGTCACAAAATTTCTTAAAATTTTTCTTACCCACCCACCAGATGTGGATCAATACTCGACAAAAAATCATGAGCTAACAATACTCGAATATAATTTTGCTTAATATTTGAAATGATTAAATCCAATATTGCATTATTAACACTTATTATAGAATTGCGTGGAGTGGTTAAGGTTAAGCATGATAATGAGATGTTGTGCCGAATTTGGAAGAGTCGGTAAATTAAAATCTCCAATGAACAAATCAGCATTGATAATAAAAGGCAAATTATTAAAATACCGATGATAAACGTCAATATTTGCGTTAGATATTTATAAGGAACAATGCAGAAAAATTTCTCATTGGTGCTTTGAATGCCGGCTCAACTTTCCTTAAAATAGATTTCCCTGGTTATCTATGGTGGGTTATTCAACAGCCCCTCAATGAAATTCAGTAAAGTAAGCCTTTTTATTTTGGATTTCTCATCCTTCCTACACAACCGTTGCCTCGTTGAGACCAGACAAACTTAAATCAACTTAGACGACCTAACAAACAATGAAGTTTCATTATTGCATATCATGGTTAGTTGTATTAATGCTGCGATAAAGATCCAATTTTTTAATTTTAAAAGCATCGAAAATTTTCGATTTGGTTTCAAAGTGTCACAATGAATGATAATTGGTGCGATATTCTATCCATAATTTTTATTGTTGAACCTCGAAATTCGAAGGAAATGTGTTAAGCAAGTTGAGACACCCAAAAAATTTAAAAGTAAATTTGAAATTGATGATGCGTAGGTTTGCAGATAAAATACACTATGCGTTAAAAAGTTTCTTATTCGGTTAGAATCATGAGCAAACTCAAGTTGGTCAACAATATATTTAGTTCATTAACCAATTGGGTTGGTTCTGCTGGTTGATGCGCTCTTCATGATTATTCAGAATTCCAGATGTTTTCAGTAATTGATTGAAATTAGAATTTAATGCTATTAAAAATGTAGTAAATTTAGATGCTGTATAAGATAGCGGAAATTTCTCAGCGGAAAATAAGGGATTTAGCTACTCGCCGCAAGTGGCAGCACAATCACAAAAGAGAACTTATTTTGTTATATAATTACCAGCGGAAATTTATTATTCATTTTGTATCTCTTTTTTCACTAAATAAAATATCCCAGCGGAATAAAATATTAAAAGTGATCCTTAAAATGACAAATTGATTGATCTCCGAAGTAAAGAAACTCGGTAAATGAAATCTTGAAATTTAACAATATTCCGTCTTTCCGCCATACTATACCGGTTTATTGATTCATGCTGGACTAAACTAGGCCATTTCATAACCAATCCTTATGAAAATTTAAATTTTTTTATCAATTTCATATCAGTTTTTGGCCAATATCTCAAAAACTTCCACTAGTAACCAATACTTTCGGTTGTTTTTCTAATAGCTTAGGTCATACTGAGGCTACCAGGAAAATTTGGGGAAAATTGATTACTTAGAATTTTCACTATAACTTTTTGATTTTCTGCGGCCATATAAGTTATTTTCATAAGTTACTTATATGGCCTCAGAAAATCAAAAAATTATAGTGAAAATTCTAATCCAAATTAATTATATAACAAAATAAATTCTCTTTTGTGATTGTGCTGCTACTTGTGGCGAGTAGCGAAATCTCTTATTTTCCGCTGAGAAATTTCGCTATCTTATACAGCATAGTTATTTGTTAGTTGTTGCAAACTTTCAATAAATGCACGTGACAAAGCATCTGGCACAATGTTCTGCGCTCCCTTACGGTGCTCTTTATTAAATTGTAAGCCTTGAAGCTTAAGGATCCATCGCGCAAGCCTACCAGTCAAATATTTCTGCTCCACTTGCGCCACTTGCGACTTGCATGGTCGGTGATGATGATGAACGAGTACCCTTCGATATATGCCCGAAACTTCTTTACGCTGAGCACAGCGGCGAGGCATTCTAATTCCGTTATGGAATAGTTACGCTATGCTGCGTTAAGTTTCTGCGACATATATGCGATAGGGTGCTCGTCACCATCATCACTCCGCTGAAAAAGAACACTTCCAACGCACGTTTCACTTGCACCGCATTGAATAATAAACGGCCGATTCAAATTTGGATGCGTTAATACGGGTACCGAGGATAGTGCAATTTTTAATTTGTGAACTTTTTCAACAATTTACCGCCCTTTTTAAGAAGGTCGGAGATGGATGCTGCTATGGTGGCATAGGAAGAAATAAACCTCCTATAAGTGGATTTGTTTTTTTTTTAAATCTGAGATTTTTATGTCTAACAGAAGGATTTTTTGCTGTCCATTTATAATGTTTCCAAATGTGCGTTCCCTCTACTAAAATTGTTATGTCAATCAATACATACATAAATAAACCGGTGACTTCAGTATTCTAATCCTTCATATTGTGCCATTTGAACTAAATAAAATAAGCTAAATCGTAAATAACTCATTTAGATTTTTTGAAAAGAAATGGTTCTAATTCACCAGCTTGTAGTAATTTTCTCTCCGAAACGCTCTTAGATTATACTCACATAGACGAACTTGCACATATCTTATTTATTGATTGGAATAAATGGCTTATCGGCTAATCATTTCATTATAATGGCAATGGAATAGATACGGTCGCATTCGAAAATTGAATTTCAAATTCACGATTAAATTATTCTGATAACATTTGTATTTTTTGGTGATAGTGAAATATGTGGATATCTATTCATATGTATATATGGTGGTGAGTACATTGTTTTTATAAGTGTACGAGCATCTTCAGTACAAGGTAAATAAACGGGTAAAACGCAATGTTTTTGCATAAATAGATTTGGATAGTAAGCAGAATGATGTTCAAAAGGCATGAAACTGCATGTTAAAATGTATAAGAACAAACTACATGAAACTATTAACAACTTTTCAAAGTACTTTTTTGTGTTTAGTTAAAACTTTTGAAGGTCTCTTCCGTCCGTGGTAATTACGAGAATATTCATCCATTTATAAATGGATGGAAAATAACCATATACTTATTTCATTTATAGCATGTATTTATGAAGACTAGGAACGGAAATTGATGCATGTTGCGGTTTCTGCTAATTAATGTCATACCAATAAACAAATTCACAATGCGGCTACATCATTACATTCAGCATTATTATCTTCCAGTTAATTACTTCTCATAAATTCATTTCCTGACAAAACGAATCATTAATTGAAATGTATATTCCCGATTTGCATCTACACCTATTTTCATCTACCGTATTGCTGTATATGGCGAGGATGGACGTGCTGAACATACCCGCGATATACACACCGTGTGTAAAGATAAACAAAAACAATTAACGATTTATTTTAACACGAAATTATTGCGATTAACTAATAAAGATTGCATTTCCGATATGTCTTTAAGGCATTATAATGATTTATAAAAGCGAATTCTACAGAACGACGCAACAAAAACAACAAATTTACATTTTACAATAATTTATTACACTGTAGAATAAAATAAATATAGGAAATAAAAGATTTATTGGTTTTTTATATTTTCTAGTTTAATGACACTTGATTCGATCGATTATGAAATAATTTACATTTTTACACTATCATTAAATAAACTTTACCTCAGGTTACCGTAATCTATGAGCCGTGAAACTCTCGCATCTCGCTACACACTATTTGATTGAAATTAACATTCAGATTTGGATAGTTACTCAATGTAGCCTTATTTTCTGTTTAAATGTATTTTACAGCGCTTTCCACTTAGAAAATTTATGAGTTTTGCGTTACTGAAAAGTATGAAAAATATTTTTAGCAAATCAACGCCTTATGAGAAAGGTAATCAAACTTGTATGCTTATATTGTACGGAAAAAATTCGCGTTTCGCTTTTCACGTCCTACTTTTACGCCGTTGTCAGCCAATTCGAGAACGTGTGGCTTAGGTCCGATTTTCGAAGAACGATGTGCACATTGCATAACTCCATCCCAGCTTGTAGCACTGGCATGGAAGATGGTCGACCCCTGAGTTCTGCACTCCGACAAGACAGGGGGTCGTAGTAGTTATATTTGTTTTCATCACAGATCGTCATCTGATGATGAAAATCACTTTTGCAACCGTCAAAACTTTAACCATTGTGTCTTTTGGGCGGTACACAACAATTAACAAATTAAAAAATAGTGGGGGTGGTTTTTGGTTTCTATTTTCATCAGTTTCATTTTCTTCATAAAAAATACTAAACTTGATGAAGAAATATGGCAACACAACAACAATTTGCTCGCACCGACCAGCGGCACAGTGGTTAAAACTTTAGCGTTTCGATCGGCAGCTATGCCGGGTTCGAATCACGATAGGGGCAGGATGAAAAAGGGATTGGTATCATCAAATTACGATCTGTGATGGAAATGAATCCAACTATGACCCTCTGTGGGAGTGCAGAACACATGGACTGACCCATCATCCAAGCCAGTACTATATAGGCTACTATGGAGCTATCCAATGCACAGATGGTATAGCCTTACGCTCTCGAATTGGCTGGGAAACGGCTAAAGAGTAAGGACGGGATAAGCGAACCTCAATAGAGTTGGGAATGCCTAGGTCACAGAACAACGTGGGCAACTGCAGCAGGAAACTTTCGAATTTCAAAATGAAACTTTACATACCGATTAAGCCCAATTTGTGCTAATTAGTGCTAGTCCAAGAGCCGAAAAAACGGGAAAATAAAATTTCAAATTTCGCCTGAAAGACGGAATAAATAAAACCCGATTTCTACAAAAAACTAGAAATAATTTAATCCTAACTTTAAAACTTTCTAAAGGCCGCTAAACTGATGAAATTTGTGCTTATCATAGAAATATAATTTTCATAAATTTTCATTCATAAATCGGGAAAACCAAGCCAGCCCCTGAAAGATACTATATTTAAAAAAACAGAGATATATCGTTCAATAATATTTGTGTTGAACAACAAATTAAACAATAGAAAAAAAATGTTCTAAAATCCAAGTCATAAGCAATTCAGATAGTATATTCCGGTCAGGTATGTTCATTGCCATCCGAAAAAAATAGTGGCTGAATTTGTGCTAATCCAGAATTGGCAAAATTCCATTGAACAACAACTACCGTTGAATGAACAATTTTCTGACAAAATGCAAGAAACTTCATTGGTTTCTAGAACATTTTTTGTCAGAAAATTGTTCATTCAATGGTAGTTGTTGTTCAATGGAATTGGGCCAATTCTGGATTAGCACAAATTCAGCCACTATATTTTTCGGATGACAATGAACATATCGGATAGGAATATGCAATCAGAAGTGCCAACTTAATTGGTTTCTAGAACACTTTTTGTCAGAAAATTGTTCACTCAACGGTCGTTGTTGTTCAATGGAATTGGGCCAATTCTGGATTAGCACAAATTCAGCCACTATATTTTTCGGATGGCAATGAACATACCTGACCGGAATATACTATCTGAATTGCTTATGACTTGGATTTTAGAACATTTTATTTCTATTGTTTAATTTGTTGTTCAACACAAATATTATTGAACGATATATCTCTGTTTTTTTAAATATAGTATCTTTCAGGGGCTGGTTTGCTTTTCCTCGATTTATGAATGAAAATTTATGAAAATTGTATTTCTATGATAAGCACAAATTTTACCAGTTTAGCGGCCTTTAGAAAGTTTCAAAATTAGGCTTAAATTATTTCTGGTTTTTTCTAGAAATCTGGGTTTATTTATTCCGTCTTTCAGGCGAAATTTGAAATTTTCTTTTCCCGTTTTTTCGGCTCCTGGACCAGCACTAATTTTTTCCCGTGAGCACTAATTAGCACAAATTGGGCTTAATCGGTATGTTTCATTTTGAAATTCGAAAGTTTCCCTGTTGCAGTTACCCACGTCACAGAACAGATTAAAGATAAATAAAAAAAATCAATTTGCTCAGCAAAAGATATAATCGGATACACTATTCTCCCGAACAGTTAATCTATATTTTTCTCTCGTTCTAATTAATTTTTGAAATACTTGGGAGGTTAAAAATTAATATGTCAAAATTTTCTATACAAATATATGTAACAATGAAGTATGGTTCAGTTCGAATTTAATTTTTTGTATAAGCTTCCATTGGGTATGTTCTTGGTAAGGTAAATGGTAAAGGCCAAAGTCGTAAAGAAAAGTTGTTTGCATTGAAGATGATCTATTACAGCGCACTCCGAAAAGCTTATGACCTTTAACTTGTAGAAAAGTGTGAAAAATATATTGCGAACATTTTTATTTTGCTCGTTAGGTTGGTGGTTGCCTTGACCATCTTGAATCGCCTTAAGCAAAAATTTGAAATTGAACAATTCTCAATTTTGTATATTTTTATTTTTGTTATTTTTTTATTTTTACTTTTTTCAATATTACGACTACTTCAAAGATCATCTAGCAATTTATCTCTCCTAAATTATTTTCTCGGTTTAGGATGAGTAACTTATTGGTTACTCATTTTATAATAATTGCATATTCTAATTAGAACTCCCCAGCTCTAGCGGTTTCTGCCTTTGGAATCTTCTCACTCCATTGGTGTGTACACATACATGTTGGACACCATGCGACGGAAATATGCATTTTCATGTGGAGATAACCCTTTATTTTGGAAGCATTGTATAATTTGTACAGTGGTCTTCTTACCACAACCCCAAAGTTGGATACCATATGTCCATACTGGTTTTAGCATTTGCCTGTATACAAGCAATTAGTTGTGTATTGAGACCGCAGAATTTTTACGCATGAGCCAGTACATTTTCTTATTGTTTAACTCGTCTTTTTCTTCTTGATGTGCTCTGTTTATCTTAGCTTAGCATCGAGGGCCATACCAAGGTATTTAGCTGTATTATAGTATATGGAATTTAGGTTGAATTAAGAATCACGGGAATCCAGTTTACATTTTGATTTGTAAAGTTGGCATGCACTAATTTGGCTTCATTTAATAAGATGCGCCATTTCTTACTCCAGTTACTGTGTTTGTTAACTGCATTTTAAAGTTTGCTTGTTGCTTCCGATGCATTTTTTTCAACTGCTGGACAGGATGGCTGTATGGTCTACAAATGTTGCTACTAGTTGCTAGTACCTTGAATATTAGGTAAATCGTGAACAGAGGGCTCAAGTTCGCTACCTTGTAGTATACCTGCTGATATACTTTTTAGTTCAGAGTACTCGTTTTCAAGTTTGACTCGAAAGTGTCTATCTGCGATGTAGGATTTAAGAATTTGATAAAATTGTTTAGGTGCCAAACTTTATCGAAAACTTGTGCTATATCTAAGAAAATACTGGAGCATATCTTCTTATTCTCAAGTGCTCAACTATTGAGTGATTTTCTTTAAATCCTAATTAGTGTGATAAAATTAAACATCGTTTTTGTATTATAAGTTTCAGCCTCTTGAGCAGTAATTTTTCAAATATTTTTGATATGACCGGAAGTAGTGATATTGCTCTATATTTTTTATCGTTTGCTTCTTTACCTGGTTTAGGAATTATAATTACTTCTGCCACCTTCCATTGACGTGGAACATATTATCAGTCCGAAGGCTGCATTAATTATTTGAACTAATTTACCCAAACCTATCTCGGGAATGGTTTTCGCAATTTTCCCACTAATTAAGTCTGGAGCTTTTCTGATATTTAAATTATAATTGATTCCATTTTTAGTTCCAATAAGGTCACGTGTCATTTTTCTTAATAATTACGGTAGATCCACCTCTAGTGTTCTCTCCTGGATGAATATCATGGTAGCATTCATAGTCACGTACTCTAATAAACGAAGTTCCTATTAAATGAGTTTCTGATACAGGACATATACTCGTATCTATTTTTTCTAAGTTTAGCAAAAAAAAATTTGACTATTTTCAATTTTCTCCCGTTTAAGGATGTTTACTGCGTCTTCAATTTGCAGTTTGTTGTAGTTCTTTCATGTTGAGTTCTTCTCTTATATCCTACTTCTTGCAGATGGGATAAAGTCCTCTAGCCATAACCTTACTTTCTCGGTTATTTTTATCTTCCATCTTCATTCTATCTTCCATCTACCACTCTTTACCTTCTGCAGTGAGCTTTGTGGCTAAAGCTTTATATGCATCGGAATCTCTTGTATTTAACTTCCAAACAAGATTGTTCAGCGCCACTACTCTATAACCGTTTGTTGATCTAATTTTATTAGAATGTTCGCAAAGTCTGTAATGCCTATCACATTGATTGGCTTTGGAATCTTTGACTTCATTGAAATTTTACGTTGTTCTTCAGTTTCATTAACGTTTGCTTGCAAATACTCTCCAACTTCTATCGAGAATTTTGCTCTTTGTTTTTTCCTATGAGTTTTCTTTTATTTGTGCATCCAAACAGTTTTTCTTGCAAGTTTCTCATCATCTGTAAGAAACTCATCGTTAGTACAGGCAATTGTCGTGTTTTAATTATAACTTGTAAGAGGAGCTTCGTCATCTTCTTTCAAACTTCTTCTGAGGAGCTCATTTTTTCCTTTGACTTAGGGATTTCATTGCTTAGTATTTCTATTTCACTGTCTTCTGCGAAGTTCATTAATTTCGTTTTCCTGGTGAGTCGCGGCCTGTGTTTGTCTAGGTGGTGATCTAGATATTTTCGAACTTCGCATGAATGGGCATCGCAATGCTTGGCTCACTCCTCAATCCATTGAGCCAGCCTCGTTAGAGGGTGGATTATCTAAATGAGCAGTTTGGATACCAAGTGGGATAAAAATTCCTTTTTGTGGTGATTTCAGTGCTTTAAGGACTCATTATTGAAGCGGCTAGCAACCTAACCAGTGAAATTGATTGGTAGAGGATCAGTAGAAAGAACATCATTGGCTAGATTCTCGGTGTTCGATTATCCCGCTGCTTCTCGGTCACCAGAGCATCGTTGGTCTATTGATCATCTCTTCGACCAAATCCGTGTTTGATAATGATTTTGGGGTTGTAAATTGATACGGTTCAGTTTAAATGAAACTCGGCCTACAGTTCTAGAATATGGCAAATATTTGACAAGCGAGTTAAAGGATCTCTGTCCTTTTCTTAACTTATTTTATTCAAATTTGGTTTGTATGTTCGTATTGGAATTCTAAATTGATTTAGTTATGAAGTTTGGATAAAATTCGGTTAGTATGTTGATATTAAAATTACTCGACTTTTATAAAAATTTATAAAATTCTAAATTAATTTTTATGAAAAATACGCTCTGGCAGATCTCAGTATACTCTGGCAAATCATCATGAATAGACTCACGCTTGAACAACGCTACGAAATTATTAAAATTTACTTTGACCGGGGATCGCGTTACGGTCAATGGAGATCGTTACCTCACCATGATCAATGATTTTTTGTTTGAAACCTCAATTATTTTCTGTACGATTTGACACCTCTCGATTATTTCCTGTGGAGCTTCGTGAAGTCACTGGTTTATGCTGATAAACCAGCAACAATTGACGCCTTAGAGGCCAGCATTGTTCGTATTATTCATGGCATACGACCAGCAGTGCTCGAAAAAGGGACCCAAATTGGACGTCCAGAATGCGTTTCGTCAAGAACAGCAGCGGTGCCCATATGTCCGAAATCATTTTGCAATACTAATGCCATGTATTGATCTTTCGAATAAAAAAAATTTTGTTTACAATTTAATTTTTTGTGTTATTTTGTGTTATTTTATATCGGGCTTAAAAAACACCCGTTAGAAGAATATGACAAATATATGGACCTTGCTAAATGGTAATCGCCCAATTCTCCACCGATTTCAAAAATCGGAGTTTAGGAGGATTTTAATTTAATTTCAGTGTGAAGTTTTTGAATGCGATTCGAATTTTAGTTTAATATTCGGTTTTCTTACGACAGCAAGTTTATTTTGTGATGGTACTGCTCGTTGGAAGTAACCTCTTATTTATGTTGGTAAATTTCCGCTTTCTATATCATATTTTGCGTCATCACACAATTTTCAGGGCTAATTGTAAAAATCGTGTTAATAGGTCGGTATGATGTGAATTCGCATCACTTCCCAGGACGACACCAACTTTTTTAGGAATCTAGGAAGTGTAATGTTTTATCTATCGACACAATACGCCGCATCATCATAAGAAATTAAATCAATTTGCATATACAATTTTAAAGGTTAAAAGTCGTATTCCTTTCACCAATCATCATCTGTGTATATTAAACACATACAAGAAGAATGAGTGCATTATGTAGATATTTAATTAAATTAAATTGAAAATTTAATTAGGAAAATTGCAAATTACTTTTTGTATTTCCAATCTATAAAAAATTCCATATAATTTATTGGCGTTCTCATTCAAGAGTACCTATGGATATATTCATATCCAAATGACGTAAATGAAAATTGGAATTTTTTTTTTGTAAATTTCTATTTTTAAATTTTCGTTGGAGTTGTATTGAATATTAAAAATTTGCATATTACATAAGCGAACAATTAAATGTATATTAAATGTATATAAAGATAAGATTTATATCTTCTCGTATAGATAGAAGGTCGCTCTTGCTAAATGCATTAATGAATTTTTTCCCCCAACCAAAAATATTTCGGATTCTTAGAAGATTTACATAATTTAGTTCGTATTCTGTAAGACCGTTAATTATAAGACGTAAAAATTCACAGATAAAAGCGGTAAGTATTTATACCTATATACGTCTAAAACGTGCTGAATGTGATCGATTATTCTCGATCGATAGTTGTGAAATAAATTGTCATAGACCAGTTGAAATTAACACCAAATAACTACTTTTATTAGTTAATGGGAATTTGGAGGTGATAAATATAACAGTCAATAAACCAATGATTGTGTGTCAAAGATAAAAATTACCAAGAATTCTTTTCTACTATACGTATACACTAAAAATCTGGTTTTCGGATTTGAGAGTATAGAGTGGTAAAGTTGGTTACTTTGAACTACGTATTTATTGGGGTGGAAACAACCAGAATTAAAAACAATTTATTTTGGAACCAAACACAACATCTCGCTCTTCCTATACTCTTCATACGTACAACTCCTATGCAGTCTCCATATGTATCCAAAATTGCTAAAATGTATCTTCGATTTCGTCAGGCCATCGCCTGAGGCATCAATAAAGAACAAGCAAACGTTTTCTTTGATGTCGCGAGCTCCAACATCATCTCCTCCTCCTCCTCCCTCAATGACCGGAACTGTTGGATCTGCATTAACATTTTTCTTCTTTGGACGGCGAATTATTTTTGATAATTTTTCAAGAAGTTCTTTTCGAAAAAAGCAATTTAGAATAATTGAAATTACCTCTTAGGATATGGTTTATTAAGGATTGGTTAGAGTATTTTTCGCTTCTTACATCGCTTCTCAAAATCAGCAACCTATAATGAGACTAATAAATTAATATTTCAAATGTCTCTGGGAACTCGTTAGAGAGAAACGGAAAGCTCGTAAAATCTGGTAGCAAACTCGTGATCCGCTACACAAAAATACCCTCAATCTTCTGTGCAACAAATTAAAATAACTAATTAAAGGTAAAAAGGGGGAAAGCATAAATAAGCGACTTCAGGGTTTCGGGTTTTCTGAACTAAAGGGGTTCAGGGTTTCGGGTTTTCTAAACAAATTAAAATAACTAATTAAAGGTAAAAAGGGGGAAAGCATAAATAAGCGACTTCAGGGTTTCGGGTTTTCTGAACTAAAGTTTAAAAAAAAACAAAATGCACGTGCCATCTATCAAAATCAGATGGAATTTGGACTTGCAATCTGTTTTTGGGCGATCACTCCGAACTCTTTCGCATTTCGCTTTTAAGCCCTACCTTATGCCGCCTCCAAAGACGTAAGGCTATAGATCCGATTTTCGGAGCTACATGCCAGCCTATATAATACTGACATTGAAGATTGGTCGGCCTATGAGTCCTGCACTCTGAGAAAGGGCCATAGTTGTGTTCATATACATCACCGATCGTAATCAGACGATAAAAAATCCCTTTTGCATCCTATCCCTATTGAGATCCGAACCCGGTACCTCCCGATCCAAACTCCAAAGCTTTAACCACTGTGCCATTTGGTCGGTGCCGAGACACCTTATTTAAACTAAAAACTGAAATCAATAATAATTTAAGTATCAGGAAAGGTTATGACTTAATTACTGGGCAAATTGTAAAAGCCATTCTCGAGAAAGGATTTAGTAAATTAGTTCAACTAATTGATACAGCCTTCGGACTGAAATATGTTCCATTTCGATGGAAGATGGCGGAAATAACGACAAAAAATCTTATAGACCGATATCACTACTTCAGGTTATATAAATTTTTTTTGAAAAACTGCTGCTCAAGAAGCTGAAACCTATGATGTGTTTTCTTAGATGTAGCTCAAGTTTTTGACAAAGTTTAGCACCAAGGACTTGAATATAAACTGTATCGAGACCCACCCAAACAATTTTATCAAATTGTTAAATCCTGCCTCGCAGATAGACACTTTCGAGTCAAACCTGAAAATGAATACTCAGAACTAAAAGGAATATCAGCAGGTATATCACAAGCTAGCGTACTTGGACCTATTCTGCTGACCGGACCCTTTATTCGAGAGATTTAGCTAATATTCAAGGTACTAAGTAGCTACATTTGCATTGACATAATGAGTAACTATGCAGTTACAGTCCACGGACTAAAAAAATGGCGCACCTAATTAAATGAAGTCAAATCAGTACATGTCAACTTTACAAACCAACTGTTAACTGTATTCCCGTGGTTCTTAACTCAAACCAAATTCCATATTCAAACACGGCGAAATACCTTGGCTTGACCCTCGATGCTAAGCTATAAGGTGGAAAGAGCACATAAAGAAGAAAAATAAGAGTTAAAGATCAAATATAGGAACGCTTATTGACTCATGGGTAGTAATTCTGAGCTCTCAATACACAACAACTCGCTTGTGGCAAGACGACCAATGTACAAAGGATACAATGCTTCCAGAATAAAGTGCTGAATAATAATAAAGAAACAAGCAAGGAAACACGTACAGCGGTTAACTCGTCATGAAAATGCAGATATCCGCTGTATGTTGGGCACCACCAATAGAGTGAGAAGTCTGCAATGGCAGAAACTGGTGAAACTGAGCAGGTCTAATTAGAATAAGAAATTATTGTAAAACAAGGAATCAATGGCCGGGCTCACCGTACACCTTGTCTACATTTGACAATGCGGTTTTGCATAATGTTTAAAAATGAGCAGCTTCTTGTTACTCTAACAAATTTCGCAATTTTGTATAAATTAAAGCTAAAGGTAACCTTCTTGTTACTGCAAAAAAAAATCAAATTAAATTTTATTTTAATAAATAAATAACCTGCAATCATTAAAAAACTTTAAAAACACGAATTGAAATAATTCGACCCGACGACCCAAAGCTCCACACTGTTTGCAGAGGAAGTTCCACTTTATGCCCAAATACTAAATTAGTAAAATTAATTAATGTGCAATATAATAAGAGATAGTACCTGCTACTTTCGTTAAACACAAATGAATTAATCTGACTCAATTTGCTAAACAGATTTCCATAAATCGGGACTGACCCATTACATTTCAATACAGACAAAATGGGAAGTAAATACGGTGTTATCAAAGTAGACTCAAAGTATTTATCCTGTGTCCCATATACGAGAGTTCCTTAAACATAATGACTATTCTATTTAATGTCGACCTCCAACGTCGTAATTTCTTATTGGGTTTTACTGGAAATTCTTTAAAACTAGCACAGAAGGCTCAAGAGTTGACAGATTTCCTAAACTATGCTAAAGGCTTGTTAGGAGATTAAAGTATACCTCGAGCCCGGGTAGATGTGAAATTTTGATCGTATGCTGTTAGTGACTATTCACAATGATCTAGACTACACGTAAATATTAATTGACCGCGCAGCCGATGAATAAATTTTACTAACACAAATTATTTGTGGTTCTTCAAGGCAGCTTATATGTGGGTTCTTTGATAACGGTATGTCATGACAGTTTTTTGTGAACTATTGTAATAAGAAATATAATTTGATTGGATGCCCTTACACCATAAATGATTTTGACTCGATTCATGCGGCCTACTTAGGCCAATGGTCGGGCAATTACAATCTTTTACTAGCGCCAAAAGTTTTTTTTTATTAGGCTTGACTCCTACATAAAAAAGAGCCATATTGCCAAAAATCAAGTTTACAAATTTCTTACATAATTTAAATTTTTTATTAAGAAAACCTGGTAGTCTCTACTCACATTTGCCGTCTATTACTTATTTTTGTATTAAATTATTATTTCGCTTATTCTAATAAATTCATACATTTCTTTGTAAGCCAAACCTCCCTCATTCATTAATTCCAAGCCAACAATAAATGTTCAAAATCTTCCACACCTCACTCAAATGACGTTTCCACAAACATTCCCTCCAATTTTCATGGTTCAGCCTGATTCTCTCAATCGTTCGCAACATTCTGTTCCTTTCGATAGACTTCTCTCGTTAAATTCATTCTTCCATTTTCTCCACAGATTCATCTGAAACATTCGAAGTACGTCTCTTGGATCTTTCCTTCCGTACTCCTGAGTCATAACATTCAATGCACCCTTTTTACCTAACATATCAACCCGTTCATTCCCTTCGATCTGTCTGTGTGATGACGTCTTTTGTATGATCATATCACGTTGACAGAAACGAACATATTCAAAAATGATACCCAAATACAACACACTCTTGGAATCGGTAAATATTACTATTTTCCTTTCCCCTTCATTCACAGCCAATTTAATACCTCCAAATATTCCAATCAATTCAGCGTTCATACTTAATATGCATAAAAATACCAGCACTTACTCTATTCTCACTCAAACTAGCATTTGCATATAAACAATATCTTTTTGCAAATACCGCTGACTGATATTCCCATACATAATTTTGGAAATAACTTCATTCATCCCCTTGTTATATTCCTCCATATTCATGCATACATTGAGATTATTAGGAAGGGGTTGCGGACCAGCATTGTCTATACTTAGAAACATGTTCATATTTTCAATTGCAATGCTTGCTCTATATGTTGGTTTGTACACCACTTTGTAATCTTGATATCATTTCATTCTAAAAGTTCTCAGTTACCTGAGTTACCTGAGTTACCTTCAGTTACCTTACCTTCAGTTTTCTTAGTTACCATTCTCACTGACTCTCTCGCTGTGATCCATTCTCTCTTGTAATCGAGAGATAAATCACCCATTTCACTCTTGCACATTTATTCTCTCCTTTCATCAATTAGCTAAAATACCTTTTCGAACCATTCCCATGCACTCTATAGTTCCATATCAAATTTTGGAGGAAATAAGACCTTTCTCAACATAAAGGTCACCCCGAATGCGCGCCCCATTTAGGTTTGCATACCCGTTTAATCATATTTAAACGTTCCTTGCAGTTGTCCGCCAAAATTTTGATGTGTTTCCCAAAATTCATACGCCTGTCAACCCAAATACCCAAATACTAAAACTCATATACGCACACTTATTGGGATTCACTCTTAGATTTAACACTTTAAGTTTACCCATTAATTCATCTATCCCTCTTTGGACCTTTTGAGCCGCCGCATCAATACTTCGTATGCAAATTGCAGAACGATTTGATTTTCTGCATTGATGCGGTGTATCTCGCTGGTATAAGCTGAACTTAGCTTGAGATATTTTACTTCCTTGTGGCAGTCTCATATTCATAACTCCCTCCAACCTATAGACCCACTTCCATTCGAAACAATTTTTCTTTCAGTCATGAAATTTTTTATCCCCATACACACTTTCCGTGAAAATTCAAAATTCGAGAGCACTTGTTGTAATTTCTACGAAACCACGTAATCATAAGCCCCTTCAATGTCCAAGAATTCCGCAACGGTTTTCATATTATCCATTTTTACTTTCCACACAAACTTTTCCACGCACTCGATTGCAGAGTGGTTCTTTCGAAATCCGAATGTTGATGTTGGCAACAAATTATTTTCATTAATAAATTATTCCATTCGCTCTTTCATCATTCCATTCAAAATTTTTATAAAAACATTTAACATACATTTACCGCGATAATTTGTTGCCATAATCGGATCCCTATCCCGTTTAGGAATGGGAACAACCCTGCTCTCTTTACATTTATTCGGTATTTTGGAACCCATCCACACTTTGTTGAGTATCTCAAGTAAGTTATGAGTCACTCAACCACTGGATCATTCTATAACTTACACGGTTCGTTTGTACAAATAATATTTACCCGTTCAATTTCACTATCCAGCTAGCTTTGATTTATTTCATTTTCTCCCAGAATCTCATTCATTTCTTTAACCCATCTCCTGTTACTCATTAATTTATGCTTTTTCCAAAACATTCTATTATCATTCATAATAATTATGATCATGAAATGATCCCACTCAAATTCTCTTCTTCTACATTTCTCGTAACCCGGCAGGCCAGTTCAATAGTTCCTATAGGCCGGTTTAGTGCACTGGCCGTGCGTCCCACATTCTAGTTGGCCTTCCAACATTCAAGAGCACCATATCGAATTCTTGAATCATAAGATAGCGGAAATTTTTCAGCGGGAAATTAGAGATTTCGCTATTCGCCGTAAGTGGCAGCACAATCACAAAAGAGAATTTATTTAGTTATATAATTACCAGCGGAAATTTTTTATTCATTTTGTATCTCTTTGATAACCAATACTTTCGATTGTTTTTCTAATAGCTTAGGTCATACTGAGACTACCAGGAAAGTTTGGGGAAAATTGATGCATTAGAATTTTCACTATAATTTTTTGATTTTCTGCGGCCATATAAGTTATTTTCAGTTTTTGGTCAACTGAAAATAACTTATATGGCCACAGAAAATCAAAAAATTATAGTGAAAATTCTAATCCATCAATTTTCTCCAAATTTTCCTGGTAGTCTCAGTATGATCTACGCTATTAGAAAAACAACCGGAAGTATTGGTTACCAGTGGAAGATTTTGAGATGTTGGCCAAAAACAGAAAATAAACTAATGAAAAAATTTAAATTTTCAAAAGTATTGGTAATGAAATTGCCTAGTTTAGTCCAGCATGAACAGATCCTAGAATTTTGTCCCAAGTTTTGGACCCCTGATCAATACTTTTATCCAAATTTCATCGTCATTCTTTTAGAATGGCGGAAAGACGGAATATTGTTAAATTTCAAGATTTGATTTACCGAGTTCCTTTACTTCGGAGATCAATCAATTTGTCATTTTAAGGATCAGTTTTAATATTTTATTCCGCTGGGATGTTTTATTTAGTGAAAAAGTGATACAAAATAAATAAAAAATTTCCGCTAGTAATTATAGAACAAAATAAATTCTCTTTTGTGATGGTGCTACCACTTGCGGCGAGTAGTGAAATCTTTTATTCTCCACTGAGAAATTTCCGCTATCTTATACAGCATTCGGCCAACCGTTTTCCTCTTGTGCAGTTGTCGAAACAACCTCTCATTCTCGCGTGTGCATTCATATCTTCACCATCAGGCCACTTTTACAATTATTTAAAATCACTCACAGCTTTTCTCCTTCCATCTACATCATGTACCTGGATTACATACACGCTCTTTGGTAACAGATTATTTTCCAAATTTATATTGTGGTGGCTATTAGTTCCATAATTTCAAAAGCGGGTAACTGTACCTATTGAAGCGTAATACTTCTTTGGTGTAATATTGCCACTCCACCTTAACCATCGCTTCTTGGTTTGGGTAAAGGAATTTGTACCCTCTCATACTCAACGTCTAGCCACTAAAGTTAGCAATATAATCGAGTGTAGTTGATCCTTTCACATCATTTCAAAATTCAAATTCAAAAGAATAAACCTATGAACAGACAACCCGTTTTCTTCGGGTTTAAAGTAGTCGAGAATTGTTGAGTTGGACTCAAACGTTTACATCCGTCAAAAACCAAACAACAAATTTTCTCACGTTTACAATACTTTCCTTACTTCCTAACGTAACGTAATTAAGAGTTGGAAAGTGTGACAGAACAAATCGATTTTTTTATTAACGAGAGTTTATTTTTTTACGTCTCACAAACAGAGCCATGTGGGATAAGTATTATGATCGAGGATTGAGCTAAACGTATTTTCATAACGAACAGTTATGTCTGTCTTAATGTAAATGACGACGAGTTTCTTGTTATTTCTTTTAACCATCTTTTAAGTAATTTGCATATGTCGATAAATTATTTTCATTTTGACATGTTTTCAATTCAAAACCATTAATTCCATATTAAGTATAATGGTTGTCCAACCCAAACACAAATCTCGTGACAAAAATAAAATTGCAAATATAACTTGATACAGTCGTTGAACTATAACGAAATATTAATTACATTTCCAATATAAAACCAGAACATCATACCAGCTGAACAGGTACGAGTGATGTATATCAAAAAGGATATTACAAAACAATATTAAGCGAGTGCAATTTATATAGAAAACTATTGATTTTTAAACTAAAAATAGTTGTATATACATCAGTGTGTGATACACACTATTAAGCATTATTATTGCATGCACTTGATGTAGTTAAACCGTTTGAAGGGTATTGCAGTTCATCGACCTGAATTATTGGTAGAAGATTGGCGCCAGTAATCTAATTTTTTAAGATGACTTATGTGTGCCAAATAATGTTACATGGTTTGTTAGAATATGAAAAGGATTTCTCATGGTATGCCGAACTTCAGACCGGCGTAAATTCCACATATAGTTTACGCGTTCAATACACCATTCTATTTTAGAACCGTGTCTAATAACAAAAGTGTGAGTAGTAGAAAAAACTTTCACCCCATTTTGGAACGAAACAATAAAACAATTAATCGTCGAAAACGAAAGGGCCTATATGCTCGATAGTGGGTGTGGTCAATACATTACTTTTAACTGTTTTTATGCCGTAGATACATAAAAGCGCAGAGTGGTCACATTTATGTCACTTTACAACATTTAACCGACCCATAAATAATAATTCTTAAGTATATTTTTGAACTTGTCCTTTGATAAATTAAAGTCAACTATGTCGTCGACGGTGTTGAAAGATTTAGACGATCTATTAATGGGGTTATTTTCTCCATAGTTTGTGGAATAGTGTTCTAGTGCTAAAAACTCATGGTTTCGAAATGTCCTGCAAGGCACATGAATTGATATATGCTTTCCAAAATGTAAGCTGAATCAATGTGACCAAGCAAAACGTTACCAATGAAAGCCGCACCTAAAAGAAGTCGCCTATTTTCAAGCGAGCATATTTTGTAATCCGTGCATCTTGTAGAGTACGGAGGTAACCGAGCCACATTTTCATGGAATGGTAAATTGTGATCGTAATTCCAGTCACTTTTCTTTAACAAGAAAATCAGCAACTTCTTTTGAGATCTAACGTAAGCGAAATAGAGTGAACATAAGGTTTGAATATCTTTAAATTCATATGTCCATCTTTTAACAAATCCAAACCTGGCATTCGCTTTCGCAATACAATTTTCAATATCCCTATTGAAACTGACATTTTCGACAAATGTAACACCTGAATCTATGATCTCATTGACAATTTGCAAAACTTCGTTATTAACTTTGTATGAAGTAATTAACAGATTTCTCTTACGATGGAAACACATGATTTTGCATTTCTTTTTCATCACTTAATTCACTCAATCTTGAAGTTTCTTCGTATCTAGCATTCCATTAACAGTTCGAAAAAATTTCAAATCATCATCTCGGTTATTTGATCTATGAAAACGATAAAAATCCACGACCCAATGTGAGATCCTTGGGGAACATCAGACGTAATTTCAGGCTCTCCCAACTCTTTCGCGGTTTGCCTATTTATGTCCTTACCTTTACGTCTGTATTGGCCAATTCGAGGACGTACGGATATTGGTCCGATTTTTGCTGCGTTTTTTTGAAATATGGTGTTCGAGACCGCGACAAAATATAGGGAAAATACAGGGAAATTTAGACTAAAAAATTTAGAACAACAACTTTAACTAACTTCAAGTCAATCATTTTGACATTTAGTTTTTGACTTATAATTAAACACAATACTATCCCATATTAAAATAAATCAATTAATTTCACCAGCAAACATTAAGATATCCATTTTTTCTTATTAAAAATACAATTCAGTCATTTCATTTTCATTCTATCAAATTTCCAGTTGTAAATGAAGTAAGGAACAATCATAAAATTGTGTACTAAAAAAATATCCCCGTTTCGTCAGTTCAGCAATTATTAAGTTTTTTGATGAACTCTACATAATATCCAGAGTTGTTCAGAGTTGTTGAGAACAAGCATAAATAAACTTTATTCGATAATATAATGCAAGATATTGATTAAGTATAAGCTCTTTAGGAGTCGATTGAGTAAATCCGAAGCACTAATATTTTAATAATATGTGAATTGTTTAAAAAATCAAAATATAATTTATCGCGGTCTAGAGCAGCTGTTTCAAAAAAACGCAGCATTTATTACCATCCGCACATTGCATAGCTCCATGCCAGCCTATACTGGTTGTTTGTTGATCAACATTCCCTTTGCATCCTGCCCCTATCGGGATTCGAACCCGGTACCTCCCGATCCAAACGCCAAAGCTTTATCTAAGTTCAAACTTAGATTTCTCATTTTCCATTATTACAAATTGTCACCGGTTTGATAGATAAGACTTGAACCATTTTATGTACTCGAGTGAAAACCCAAATGCGAATAAACTCTGGAGTGCTTTTTGATGGCAGATGGAATCAAATATTTTACTGAAATCCGTGTACGCTACATCAACTTAATGATGGTTTTCTATCTCATTAATTATTTTACTGGCGAATTTAACCAGATCAGTTGATGTGGATCGGCCAGGCATAAACCCATGTTGGTTTATTGATATATGACGTGCAATTGTGGATTGAAAGTTGTTGCATAAAACTAATTCAAACAATTTTGGAATTGATGATGTACTCGTAGCTGATATTCCTCTGTAGCATGTAACATCATCTCGTTTGCCCGATTTAAAAATTGGTGTAATTTTTGAAATTTTTCATTTTTCGGAAAACACGCCGGTGCTCAAGGAGTGGTTGAATAGGTAACATAATGGAATTGCTAAAATTTCAGCGTACTCCTTCAGAATAGAAGAGGGTATATTGTCAGGACCACAACCGTCTCCAAATCCATTTAGGAGTTATTGATACGTTGTTATTGCTGGGTTGTTCGTGCAATCCACTAGTAATGCTTGGTTTATAGACTGATATCGTCGCGAACATGTCAGCTATATCTTTGGAGTTTGAGGAGCTGGTATTGTTATGGATTTATTTAGATTTTTCCTTGAATTTGATCGAGATACGACCTGTATTTTGATTTGAAATAAATTTCAAATTCGTTACTATGGTCAGAAACATAGTTTTGTCCGCGTCTAACTCGCTTTTCAACATTTTGGCATGCGCTCTTGACTTCTGATTTTTTAAGTTAACTAGTCTGTCATCGAACCACTGAGGGTGAGCATTTTGTGGTTTACAGCACATAGGTACATAAAGTTCGAAGCCTTGCTGCATAATGTCATTAAATTTATCAAAATTTTCGTTTATATCATTGGAATTGAGAGTTGTTTGTCAGTTGATGGATTCTAGGTAACTTTGTAGCCGCACACGGTTTGTTTTTTGAAGTTGTTTTTGATTGGTTATATGTGTTCCGAACTCGCCATTAAATTAGTTAAGTCAAATACGATGTCTAACGATTTGTGGTTGATATCATTTATGACAAAAGGTAACACGGATTCTGAAATTTTGAAAGTGTCAATGTCGTTGCTGAATACAAGATCCAGTAATCTATCACGATTATTAGCAATTGTGTTTATCTGTTTCAAATTATAACCAAGCATGGCGTCCACAAATAAAGATTCGGCATCTGTTGTTATATTTCTTGGAAAAATACAATTTAGTTCCGGGTCTAGATCTGGGTCACAAGAACTAAATCTTCCGAGTTTGTTGTATTAAAAACTTCATCAATCGTATCGATGCAAGTTGCAAAATGATCACTTTTTGATTGAGGTGGTATATATGCTGCGTAAATGAATAGATTGGTTTGGTTATTTTTGATTTTTACACCAATTTGTTCGACTCTCGATAGGGCTAAAGTTATTGGAGCATTCCAGAGTTTAGAATCAATACGCCACTACCCGATTTCTTTGAGCTAGTTTCGAGAGACCGATCGCATCTGTAGACAACGTTATCATGGCCAAAAACTTCACTGCTCATTATGCCGAGTTTTAATGAAGTTTCGCAAACTACATAGATTAAGTAGTTTGATTTTAAAACGAAGTTGTAAAATTTAGATGCCATTTTGTTGACGTTTTGATAGTAAATTGCATATTTCTCATAAACCAAATTTTTCTTGGATTTTATGGGTTGGTTTACTGAAAAATATCTAAATGATTGTGGGGTGTGTCTTGAAATTGCAACTATGGCATGGGGTACACTATCGAACAGCGAGGAATAGAACAACTATAATAGTTCCGCAATATGTATTTCCTTTAACTCTAACATTTAGACAGTTTACGGTGTGAAGCGTCTTAAGAATTTTGTTTAATACTCTTATTGTCCATTATTACAATTATTAAGTAGGCGCAAATCTTATGTAGTGGTGGAATTTTAAATATTTCTCGTAATACAAAATGTTCGATCTATTCCCGTCTAAATTGTGCTTCAAAAGAGAATTTGTTTCCTCGGTAAGTAATGTTTACAAAATTTACAAAATGGCCGCAAGGTTAAAAATCCGCTTCGCAGTATCACCAACATATGGTGCAGTTTGTTGGAATTTAAATATGCGGATGAAAATATTGTACGTCGGTTGATTCGGTTAAATTATGGAGAAACTAGAAATATCTTCAACATTTAAGGTTTAATGTGTCTTCAACGTGAGTATCCCTATCGCTCCAGTGTGAATAATCCCCCGTTAACGTGAGATTTAATCCCTGCAAATAGTTTGACAAAGATTAATACCTTATTGGGACAAAGCCTTCCACAAAAACGGAGGCATCGTCAATTTTAAACCAAATAGGGTTTTGAACCAATTTTAAACCAAATAATATTTACATAATATTTGAAATAATATTTTATTTAAATATTTGACACGGTTTCTCTATAAACGATTTATTTATTTATTTATATTGAAATAAGTCTACAAATTTGACAAGTTGGATTTGAAACTTTGAAATATAAAAGTAAAGTAACAAGAAAAATCACTGAGGGGCATAAAATTGCCTTAACCTACTTTTAAAATTATCTCTAGTTAAACCAAAATCAAATAAATAGTTAATTCTATTGAAACTCTTACACATCATCTTCACTGGTTCATTATCGCCATAGCTGGTTCTGTGTCTATCTAAGTGGAGGAAGTCATGATCTCTTAGTTGTCTGCCAGGAACGTTTATTTTAATTGACTTTAGCACATCCGGTGCATCGATTAGGCCTAGAAGAAGATTATCCAATAAATATACTTTTTAGCAATTCGCGTCTTTTTTCTACATAGAGTTGTCAAGTTGTATGTCTTGCACCCGGTTAAATATGATGGTTGTCGTTGTATGTTTATATGATTTGGTAGATCATGATCATATACCCATCTGTCTTTTCAGGTCAAGTAGAGTATACATTTCTTTTGAATTTTCTCACTACTTTGGATATGATCTTCGTAGAACGGGCACCACACATTTATATCACATTTATTTCGGGTTCTAATTTCGGTTTTGGTCCGATTTTCGATTTGGGTTCTGCTAGTTCTGAAAAGATAAAGCCTTATGTCTTTTCTAGAATGAGCAGAATAATAAAATTTAAATAGGGCATTTAATTAGCCTAAAAATAACATTTAATTTTCCAATTGTTTTTAAAATATTTTTTGATATGGGTTCTGCTAACTTTTTCTAAAGCTAGCAGAACCCATCGCTTTAGTTGGAAAGGGTGGAGCCCAAAATTTTTTAGTAGAGCATTTAATTAGCCTATTATTAGCCTATAATTATTCATACTATCTTGTAATGTTCTGCTGTATGGGTTCTGCTAGCTTAAGGGACGTCCTAGGTCCTTACTTTCATCATGTAGCCTTGTGTAACAGGGTTGGCTTTTTGGTGAAACGATAGAGATCTGCACTTTCCAATATTAAGACTCAGTGAATTAAACTCGACTCGATTAACGTCGACTGACTCGATGGCTTTGTAGATTTTGAGGTAATCTGCAAACATCAGAATATTGGAATGCTTTATTACATCAGTAATACCATTAATGAAGATTGTGAAAATCCATGGGCCAACGTGAGAGCCTTGTGGTATACCAGAAGTTAGAATACAAGCTTCTATTCGACGTTTTACCTCCTATTTCAATATATTGGATTCGATTACTCAAATAAGATTTGAACCAGGCTACAAACCAGGATTCAAAGGATAATACAATTTTGAACTGAAACGTACAAAGAAAATAATATTTTTTGTTCTCGATGTCCTTTCGATGTCCTCGATGTTTCTCCAAATTGACTCTCAAAGTGGTAAGTATCGTTAAAAAACGTCAAGGTACACGGATAGTTATTTGACTAACATTATATAGATCTCCAATTATAAAAAAATCGTTCAAGCATCGATCTATTGGTAGTGAGTGACCTTCAGTAAGAAATATTGGTTGAAGAATATGAAACTGAATCGGTTTTCTCTTCAGAGTCACTGCAGGATGGTATTTAACTTGAAGGCATGTTTCCTATTCCAATTTTGAATACATGATTAGCTTTTGATAACTACGATTATTTTGTGGAAACTGCTAATGGGAAAAATATATATCATGACACCGTTGGAATTATTTATCAAAACAAAGTTTCAGAAAATCAATATCTACAAAAATCAAATTCCTTACCTCCAACATCTACTGAGTACAAATGGAAAAGAAGAGCAATACGATTGAGAAAAAACTCATATAAGACCATTGCATAAACAGCAAGAAATGCTACTTGATCAGATGGATTATGCTTAAACAAAACGTTCCAAATACAAACATATAAAAATATATGTATATAACCTGTGGATTAGGCTGTGTGCCAAACTTAAGGTAAAAGTCAATTTTAGGTAAATTTTTTGGTAAATTCAATTATTTTTCAAACACTCTATGCCAAACCGCCAAATTTGTTCTAAACCAGGTTTTTACTGTAGTAAATGATTTACATTCAGTTTGGCACACACCCTTAGTCTTAAATGTGATAATGTTTCAATGGGGATTGGTTTTAACTGTAGAATCATATTGATAGTAATATCCAACCAGATGTTTGGTATCTCCCCAACGCCCATTTATGATAATATATTTATACAATTAGGTTACTTCTAGGTAATTGGCAAATATAGGGTTTTCCAATAAGAGTGAACTGATTTAAAAAAAACAACACACTAATTATTAAGGAAATTGAAATGTTGTTTATTTAATGTGAAGTACAATCGATACAATTAAGTTCTGAACAAAACGTCCTTCAAATGGCCTCCACGACTTCTTCTGCAGGAACGAATTTGATGAACTCAATTTTCGAGCACTTTTTCCACTAAATCAAGTCGTATGTCATGAATAGCACCTTCAATATTGACTTGTAAAGCATGAAGAGAGTTTGGTTTATTGCTAAAGACCAATGACTTCAAATAGCCCCACAACAAATAGTCTAATGGTGTTAAATCACAACTTCTTGGAGGCCATTCAATATCACAATTTCTTGAAATAATCGAATCTCTAAACTTTTCTCTCAATAATTCAATTGTTGCACTTGCTGTGTGGCACGTAGCCCTGTTTTGTTGGAACTAAATGTTGTCAAGATCAACTTCTTCCAATTTCGGCCATAAAAAGTTGGTTATCATCGATCAAATACCGATCTCCATTGACAGTAACGGTGTTACCAGCTTCGTTTCGAGAAAAATACGGGCCGATGATTCCACCAGACCAAAAACCATACCAAACTGTCAATTTAGGTGTATGTAATGGTTTTTCATGAATAATTGGTGGATTTTCCTCGCACCAGGATCGACAGTTTTGTTTATTTACCACACCACTCAGATGAAAGTGAGCCTCATCGGAGAAGATGATTTTCTTAAAAAAATCGTTATCGTTTTCAAGTTGTTCCAAGGCAAAATCAGCAAATTCACGACATTTAAGGTGGTCCAATGGCTTCAGTTCTTGAGTGAGAACAATTTTATACGGATGCAAACCCAAATTTTTTCTCAAAATCCGCCAGGTTGTGGTTTGAGACAGTCCCAATTCTTGAGAACGTCTTGGAATCGACAAATTGCGGTCTTCAGCAACACTTGACTGAACGGCAGCAATATTTGCATTACTTCGAGCGAATCTTAGTCTTATTGGCACTTCAACATTATGTAAAGAAAATGTACGCTCAAAATTTTCAACAATTCGACGAATAGCGAGCACACTTGGACGATTATTACGACTATAAAATGGCAAAAGCGCACGAAAAGTTGCAATTTGAGAACGATTATTTTGATAATAAAACTGAATAATTTGTAAACGTTGTTCTTGCGTATATCTCACCATGATGAAATTGTAAACATTGCTGAATACAATGAAACAAAAAATGACAGATCATGACATATTACAAATGGCCGAAACGTCACTTAAAAATCATATCATTCCTATTGGAAAACCCTATACTTAGATGAATCCGATGGTGAATATATCCTTTATTGCAGGAAAACACAATACGTATTCATAATATAGATAACTTTTCTATTTTTATTACTTTATTTCAGGTGCAAACGCCTACATTTGCTCTTGGGAACAGTATTTCAAATGTTCCATTTTGGGGAGTTTTTAGAAAATAGGAGTGAAATATAATTTTATAATTTATATTATGTATGGAATATAATATCGGTCAAGTGGTCGAGGCGTAACGGCGAGCTCTTTTACGCACATTTTTCATAACATTTTCGCGGACTTCTGGTTCAAGTACCTCCATATGAAGCAATCCGGAGTGGTAACATCATCTGATGCTGGGGGCTAGTCGCCATCTTTTGACATCTTTCGGCCTCGAAAAGCTCTCGCAAAATTTGCATAGTAGGACGAGTTGTGCGTGATGAGGTATCGGCTTAATTTCCATTACAGTGGTTTAAATATTGACAGTCCGTAGTTAAAATTTATATGAATAAAAAATAATTTACTTTCGTTTCGGCCAATTCTGGATTAGCACAAATTCAGCCACTAAATTTTTCGGATGACAATGAACATATCTGATAGGAATATGCAATCAGAATTGCCAACTTCATTGGTTTCTAAAACACTTTTTGTCAGAAAATTGTTCATTCAACAGTCCTTGTTATTCAATGGAATTGGGCCAATTCTGGATTAGCACAAATTTAGCCACTAAATTTTTCGGATGGCAATGCAAATATATGATAGGAACATGCAATCAGAATTGCCAACTTCATTGGTTTCTATTGTTCAATGGAATTGACCCAATTCTGGATTAGCATTCAGTCATTATATTTTTCGGATGGCAATGAACATATCTGATAGGAATATGTAATCAGAAGTACCAACTTCATTGGTTTCTAGAACACTTTTTGTCAAAAAATTGTTCATTCAACGGTCGTTGTTATTCAATGGAATTGGGCCAATTCTGGATTAGCACAAATTCAGCCACTATATTTTTCGGATGGCAATGAACATACCTGACAGGAATATACTATCTGAATTGCTTATGACTTGGATTTTAGAACATTTTATTTCTATTGTTTAATTTGTTGTTCAACACAAATATTATTGAACGATATATCTCTGTTTTTTTAAATATAGTATCTTTCATGGGTTAGTTTGGTTTTCCTCGATTTATGAATGAAAATTTATGAAAACTATATACAAATTTCATCAGTTTAGCCGCCTTTAGAAAGTTTTAAAATTAGGCAGAAATTATTTATGGTTTTTTCTAGAAATCGGGTTTTATTTATTCCGTCTTTCAGGCGAAATTTGAAATTTTCTTTTCCCGTTTTTTCGGTTCCTGGACTAGCACTAATTTTTTCCCGTGAGCACTTATTAGCACAAATTGGGCTTAATCGGTATGCAAAGTTTCATTTTGAAATTGGAAAGTTTCCCTGCTGCAGTTACCCACGTGAAAAGTGGATATAACAAATGGATTTATTGAATAAAAATTAACAGAGTGATAAATCGAAATGTCACGTAATCGAGTGTAACTACATGCTGTTCGATTTAATTTGAATGTTACAGTGACAAGCCCTATTTTCGCAGCATAGTAGCGGCAATACCGGAATAGATAAGTAGTCGGTCGGCTGTTAATTGGCCGCTCCGGATAGTGAATGTCTCTGTTTATTCTATAATGTTCCAAAGTTTGATAGCCCGGGCGTTGTATCACTTAATAGTTCTGGCGTCGACTTCATTAGTGGTTCACTAATAATTTCATTTCTAACGTTTCATGAATGCTGTATGAAATACCTACTTATTCGGTGCGCTGGGTGATACTATCTCTTGGTGGATGGAGCTATGCTATGTTTCGATCCCGAAACTGGTTGAAAAGTTTTAAAAAATATTACTTAAGACTGAGGCGACATAACTAGTGGCGGTTAGAACCACGTTGGGAGTAAATTATTTCTTTATATGGATTTTGCCAATATGAAATAACAAATTAAATGACGTGTAGAACTAAATTAAAATCTTTGAGCAGAAAATCTTTAAGATTCCGTTATAGTTGTACGACATCCTATATAATTTTTTTATTTTATCTATCCAAAGGAAATTTTAGTTGTGCAAACGGGGCGGCCCTATGATTACAATTTTACAACCTACAAATATTTCTAATGATTTTATTAACATCATAAAACATAATGTCATGAAGAATTCATAACACTACGTAGTTCCATTTAACTGTCTTTATTACTGCACATAGTTCTAATCTATTTAACAATACAATTAGTATCATAAACTACTTTACTTCATTTATTTAGGTGTATTAAAAAGCAGACGCCAAAATATTTCTTTTGTTAAGAATAAAAACGCATCGAAAAAATCTTATTTTAATCTTACTTTCTTGTTACACATTTATTTGCAGAAAGAAACGCCATCAGATGTTCAGCTCCATTTGGCGGCACTACGAGGTGACGAAGTTATTTTGAAACGCGTGCTGGACAGTGGAAAAGTTCATGTGGATTGTAAAGATGAGGTATGCTATAAAATGTCATTTATAAAAACTATATACGAGTATTCTTGAAGGTATTTTTCTTATTTCGTCATTAATAGTGAAAACTACTTTTGATGCTATTATTACAAAACCAGCTGACTACACATATTAATAATAATATTGTTTGTTTTGTTTATGCAGAGTTTTGAATCACTAAAATAAAAAAAATAGAAAATCTTACGAAATTATAAATTAATAAAAAAGATATTCTTGAATTCTTGTATGCATATTTGAAAATGTCGTAATTCATAAATAAAAAATATTTAACGATATGTTTTACGATTATGTTTAATAGCTGCAACATGTAACTCGTTACTATACACATAACAATGTTACATGATCTTTTTTAGTATTAAAGAAACAACAGAAAATAATGATGTATTGTAGAGTTTCTCTACAATACCCAACCCAACTTATAATCTGCTCACATTCATCTTTCAATTTTGTATGATTTTTGTTGTGAAACGAAAATGTTGTAAATACCTTACATTGTACGAATAAATTACGCAAGTAGAAACTCGGCTCCGAAGTTGGTTGCATTAAAATATACTTGACGCATCCAGTGATTGAGAAGCTCTCGTCGTTCCGTGTGTATCATTTAAAAAGATGGATGTTGATAGGCAACGGTTACGGAATTGCATTCTATTCTGTTTTCAAATGAAAAGAGATGATGTTCAAGTTATGAAGTCTTGAGGACGATCTACGTCCAGATGCAGTAAAACTATTTGTAGACGAAGAACTTAAAATTTTACTGGATGAAAATCCGTGCCAAACTTAAAAAGAGCTTGCACACAGTTAGGAGTTACTCACCACGCAATATCACTTCGATTTCATGCAATGGAAAAAATACAGAAGGAAGGAAAATTGGTTCCTCAAAAAATGACCGAAGGAAATAAAAGCCAAGAGTTGACATCTGCATCAATTTGCTTTCACGGTACAAAAGAAAGAATTTTTTGCTTAAAACCATTACGGGTGATGAAAAGTGGATTTTGTACGATAAATGAGTATTCATGCCAAAAAAGTATTACTATGTGTCGATGGTGGCTTGAGGAACTGGAACCTAGTTAAACTGTTACACTTGAACGTTACTAGGCCCAATTGATCAAGTTAAGTTATGCTCTGGAGGAACAAATACCATTTAGGGGCCAAAGAAGACGGAAGGTGATATTGCTGCATGATAACGCTCGTTCACATACAACAAAACCAACCCAGGAATTCATCTTATCCGTAGGCTGGAATCAGGGCATGCGTCGTAGTCTCCAGACTTTGCTCCCTCTGATTACCACTTATTCAGATCGCTGTCATCAACGAAGTCCAGCGATTCACGAGAGTTTAAGATGTGGAAAAATGCCTCGACGACTATTTTGCTTCGAAACCACCAAGTTTTTATAGCGAAGGCTAACATCATCTGATAAGTGGCAAAAGACCATAGATAGATAGTAATGGCGAATATTTCGATAATTAATCCTTGTAACAATTATATTTTCAATAAAGTTGAATTTGACCAAAAAAGCAGAATTTCTACTTGCACACCTAATATTTGACTTGGTAGTCTAGAGATGGAAGTCATAAATGTTTAAAGTGGAAAATTCTACAGAAAACGTTTAGTTTAATGATTTTCTAGAAATCTAGTTCGTGAGATAGATTTTCCTAGAGATTTTTGAGTTGGTTGAAAGATTTTTAGATGGATCAGTGAACTGACAAAAATTCATTGAAATATTGATGTAGTTCAGGCTAATTATATTAAGGAGCCACACAATTATTGAATGACATACTGTCTGCACAGAATATAAATTATACTTTATTATAGTTCGCAAAAATATTATACGTTTTAAAGTTTTTCCCCTAATGTTTGCCAAGTTTTCGTAAGTACCGGATTAAAAACCCGGATAAAAATTTAAGACACTATGAATAAAATATTTGCCTGGTTTATCAACCGCATTTCGTTTATGTTTTAAATTTTTGTAAAACCACAAAATACGTAAAAAATTCTTTAGACAAAATGAATAAATTATTTCGTTGTTGCGATTTTGTGGGATACAATTTAAATATTTTACTTAAAACTAAAATTTTGTATAGGCTAACAAAAAATATTTATCATATCATCGTTATGTGGACGGAATGTTTGGTGGTAGGTGGTCACAATTTTTCAAAGAAATTAAGATTTTCGAATGTTTGTATGATACGACCTATATTTAACTGTTGGATGCTGCATACAAAAAATGTCGGCTTATTTTACAACAAATATTAACTTCCGTATGCAATGACCGTTACGAGTAGAGAATATTTAAAAAATTGGTATTATGAATTTTGAATGCTTCTTTCTCAGACATTATCCTCATATCCATGACAGAATTATCTACTTGTCGTACGACTTTCGAAAATTATTCAAACACAACATATTCACTATCCAGTATAAGCATTTTTCTCTTGCCTCCATTGTTGCAGAACAACAGCTAATCTGTCAGTTTTGTGTGCCAAATCATTTAAAATTTTGAGATAATTTTAGATAAAAAATATTCATGGTTCCGCTAAAACTATTATTTGTCTATAAAATTCGATTTATTTTACAATATAACCTCTTTTTAACTATACAGATAAACATTTTACGCAATGCTTTTCTATCTTCTATTTTCTTTAAACCTTGAAAAAATTGGTGTAATCTTCTCGTTCGATGCCAATCTTTTGCTCATATTTGGAAACAGAAATAAATCGTAAGGGACCACATCTTTAACAGAAGATAGACGATGTGTCTTCACCACGACAATGCTCCAGTTTTCATGGGTTTCTAGAATTTCCTTGGGCAATTGTTGCTGGGCATCCATCAATTGAATCAAAGTGAAATCGATCGAATAAATACGAGGAGATGTTCAATAAGTTCGGCAAATTCCTCTGTTTATTCCACAGACAATAAAATATTTTCATAAAAATCAATTGTTTCATTTAATTTCTGTGAGTGATGTCGGTTATCATCGTTCCTATGAAGATAACATTTCTTCGTAAACATTTTACGAAGAATCCGGTTCTTCTTATAAAATAATAAGAAAGTGGATTTGTCTATTCAAACAAGGTAGACAGTCACTGGAAGATAACCTCCATAGCGAAAGATCAACAAACGCTGCTACTCACGAAATCGTCATTATCTCCGAGGACCATAGATTCATCTTAAGCTGGCAAAAGTGAGTGCAAGATGGGTTGCTCGAATGTTAACTAAGCAGCAAAAAAATACCAACTGGAAATTGCTAAGGTAATTTTATAAATGAGTGAAGACAATGCGGTTAAATTTAAAACCAGATAACCGGTGATAAAACGAGGATTCATCACTATGATCAAGAGCCGAATCGGCAGGAAAACCCACACGGGAAAAATTTAATGTTAAACCATCGGGTAAGCCCCAAGTAGCAAAATAAAACCAAATTTTCAGAAAAACCTAGACAAACTCTTAAATTAAATCGAGCTTCTCGGTTTAATTTAAGAGTTTGTGTACGAGTAACTAGTGTTTTTGAAACGGTTCCATCGGTCCTTCAATTTCGAATAATTTTAAGTTTTCTGAACAAGTTTTTTGAAACACTTTTTGACACTAGTATAGAAGCTTTTAAACGGTTTCCAAATACTCAAAAATATATCATTTTTCATCGCCAGTCACAATTTATGCCATCTTCGGTGTCTTGTAAGCAAAGAATTGCAAAGCATTAAACGATTTTCAATGTTGGCGTCAGTCAGTTCACGTGGTACCTATTTGCCTTCTTTTTGAATCATTTTCATGGCATGTAAACATTTGCGTATGGCTGCTTGAATGACATTTAACTGTGCTGAAAGTTCTTCTTTTTGTTTTAACTGAGTTTTCCTTCAATAATGCTTCCAATTCTTCATCTTCGAATTTTTTTGGTTGACCGAAACGTTCTTTGTCACTGACATCAAAATCACAACTTTTGAATAGTTTAAACCAGTTTTCGCAAGTCTGTTGAGTTGGTGCATGTTCTTCATAAGTTTCTTGACGTAATCGAAAACTTTCAGCATCGTTTTTCCATTGAATAAAGCAAAAAAGTAATGCTTCCCGCAAATGCTGTTTTGTTGGTACGAAATTCGACATGTTTAAACGGGAATTAAAAATATGTTGTTTACGCTTTCACGAATAATGACAAACTAAATTTTAATTTGGAATGTCAACACTTTACAACGCCGTAGGTGTCATTGTAGAAGAATGTTTAGTACTAAAGTTACGCCATCTCGTTGAAAATTCAAAAAACTAAGTTATACACCCAATAGTTCCATACTCGATACCATGGTATTGTTTCCAAACTAACTCCCGAATTCCGATGTCATGTACGCAGTCTAAACGCCACAAAATCGGCATTTTCAATACAAGCGGTAAATCAGTTCTATCGGCGAGACATGACAGCAAGACTCGTTTTTATATCAGTGGCATTATTCATTTTAATTGGCGGATTTAATTTCTATTTCAGTTTGCGAGATTACCCAATGAAAGCAATGTCAAATACTATTACAGACACTGTTTCGTTGTCATCCATAGACCTCACACGTTAAACACTAAAGACTAAAAACTCGTCTATTTCATATGATTACGTAAACATAATTATTTTATTAAAAATCAATTTAAAATCGAATTCATGTAATCAATAAAGTGGAAACAAAACATGTCAACTCAAATCAAATACCAAAAGATTAATTATTTATAATTCTAACTTATGTTTCATTTGAGATTAAGATTAAATACGAAAAATTTGTTTACTAGACATTTTTTTATGTGAGTTTTAAGAGGTTTTTAAGATAAAAGTGATATGAGTCTTTACGCATTGTGGGAAGGCAATTTATTTGTATAATGTATTATATACACTTATATGTATTTTCTAAGTAAACACACAAGCTGAACAGAAAGTTTTTGGTATTCGTACCATAATATAAGTTTGTTTGCCAAAAGTATTTGGAAACGACGAGTTGGGATGGAAAGAAATGATTAGTTAAAAAGGATATAGGATTAGATGACATACGTATTTTATATATTTTTCGTATATAATTTTGTGTATCGAACGTATGTAAGTGCCTTGCTTATAACTATGATTGGCGTTTACACGCAAACTTACATAAAATTTCAAGGACAAATATTCACATGTTTAATCGATGCAAATATTTGCTTATATACATCTGTTCTAAATATAAATATTTTGATCCAATTGAACTCGCGCGTAAAACGTGTTACCTCATCATCTCGAAAACTATTTCATGTATGTAGATTGTAAACACAAAACAGATCTAGACATTTTAAATTAAAGATTATTTGAAGTACATACTTGTAATTTTCATTAACTCAATTTATCATAGAACAAGTTAAGCGAATTTTTTTGTTTAATTTTACGAAACTAACATTTTAAATATGGCCATTACGTAAATTAACGTTATTTATACTCGTATATAAGCGTATATCACTATAATTGTAAAGATAATCGTATGTGTGCTTTGAAATAGATTTTCTTCTTTCATTGAAATTTAATTGTTTGTTTACGTAAAGGTTGAAAATAAAAATAACTACTATTGACTCTGAAATCGATTTTGATATAAATTCGCATAAAATATTTCAAGGTGAGCTTGTGAAAATTTAATAAAATTAAATAGGAGTTCAGGAGTTGGATCTATAGATATCTAGATTTGCCATTCAATTTTGTAATCAAATACACTGTAAATACCGATATTCGTATCGCATTTCGTCCAGTACCAATGGATGAAGTTCTTGTTAAATCTATCTCCGTTTCAAGTACTTCGATTACTCTATCCATTCCTAGCAATCAATTCATTGACGACACACTAATGACTCTTCAGGGACAGTCAAGCATGACACATATATAGATAGTTTACGATATGTCAAGATGAGTCGGATGTGAAAAGTCATAGATGAATCGAATGTGAAATGTCTGTGATGAGTTGTTCCTGATATATCTAAAGTAATTTAATGTGTGTACGTATATGGACATACGTAATAAAATATTTTATTTAAATAAAGACTAATATTTCTAATATTATTTAAATACATAAATTATAATTATAAATTAATGTATTTTAAAAGTAGAACAGACATCGGTGAGCTTTGCATTTTTACCGAATATACAATAAAATTTTGGTTGATATTTTCCGAATAGATAACAAAATGGTACTTACCAATTCCATAAACAAATGTTAAGTAATAACATGAAATGACATGTAAATTATTTCAATCCTCTCGATTGTTTACCTACACCATATTAAAAATATTGAATAGGATAAGAAAAGAGAAGACTTATCATACATGTTTCTCGTATGAAATAGGAAATTCTTTTCATGTAAGAAGAGATGTATATGACATGTCTCACATTTGTCGTTGAACGTGAACTGCAATTGGAGTTATAATCATTTAGTCAACATACCATCAAAAAACGACGAAAAAGTATATTTTATCTTCTTCATACGCATTTAAAAAACAGGTGAAAACGAGCAACGTATGCCTTTCGTAAAAAATTATTCACATGCATATTGTGGGTTTTGATTCATCTGATTTGATATTTTAACCCTTCGATTTTCGTGATTTTGCGGTTGATTTATTGTTTTATCTCTTAATTTTTGCAGTTGATTAGCAACCTCACAGCCTCGATAATTAGCCGGATGCTGGTCCTTACAATTCCATTTTGGATCCCGGCCGCAATATCTTTGGGTGTGATTAAATGCCTGGCATTTCTTGCATTGGGGTATGCGTGTTGTGGTTCTCTCCATTGGTTCAATTTTCACCTTCATGTGAAGAATTCCTTTTATTCCATATATGTTTTGAATATTCTCTTTGTTGTCAAATACTAGCATAAAAAGACGGGTCCCCTTTTACTGATAATTGGGTTTCCTTCCTGAATTTCTGTTCTCTCTTTTTTAACAATATTCACAGCATCTAGTATTTTAAAACCTTTATTTTGTAAGTCTTCCATTATTTCTTTGCTTGAGCAAGTGTGATGTAAACCTCCTGCCATGACTTTTATAGGTCGAGCCTGTTTGTTTTCGTAAGTGAACCATACTGATACTTTTCAGCATTCAATTTCATAGATAAGGTTCTATAAGTATCTGAGTCCAGAGTATTAATTTTCCAAACGTGATTATTTAACGCTGTTACCTTATAGTCTTTGTCAGTAACCGGTTTCATCAGTGACTGAATTTCTGGGTAACTGGTTACACCCACAATATTTATTGGTGGGGTGATTTTTCTTTCGGTTGCACCAAATTTAGTGTAATGTTCTTGGTAGATTTACTACCTTTTGGTTGATTGGCTTTGGGTAGAGCATCGTTTGAATCTGGACTCAAATTGTCCCCTACCATTTAATTGCTCAGCCTCAGGTGACGATTCAGCTTTTCCTTTCTTACTCTTCCTGGACTGTTTTCTCTTCTTTAGGATCCAGTCCGTCTCTCGTTATAATTCATCTTCATCAGTGGAATAGATGAGTTTGTCTGGTTCAATGCTTCCTATATCGCAATCTTCTTTTGAATTTTTAGGTCTTCATTTTCTTGCTTTAGATACTCAATTGTTTCGCTTAGCTTGGTAAATAATTGCTCCATATACTCTAGCCTCGCCAAGAGATTCATATTCTCCTTTTCTAGATCAATAGTTGCTTTACTAGATTCTGCTATTTGCAAAGTAAAATTTCTGGTGGCATCACTTATTTCGTGTAATGTTTGTCTAGGTATAGCGTTAGAAAAAGTATCGGCTTGGTCAGCTACCGAGTTGCTTCTATTTTTCTTTATCGGTGATCTTTGTAAATTTGGTCTTCTCGGATTTGATGTTCCCTGATAATGCAATAGATGGCCCTCCACAGAATCCATAGGGCTAGTCTCCACAGAGACTGGGTTTACCAATGTTGATATTGGTGTACCACCTGGGGTATTATTTCCTTTTGTTTGTACCATTGCATAGTTTTGGTTGACTAATTAGCTATTCTGCTTCACTACTACGAAGGGATTGGGTACCGCAACCGTTCGTTCTACAAAACATTGCCCAGAGTACGCCGGTATCCATTTATGAATACTTCGTGGAGGCTGTCAATCCCGTACTAGGGCAAAGAAGTTCATTTGCGCAGATAGTGAAAGGTTTGGGTTCAACCAGATATATGGGCTCTGAAAGTAATCAAATTATGGAAAACATTATGAACATCATTGCAGGTATTACAAAGCGGCTAGATGACCAAAGTAATCTGAACAACATGATACTTGATCAACTGAAGAAAATGCAACTCCCTCAACGCAATCCAACAAAAAATGTTAAGTAAGAAGACAACTTTCTAAATAGCAATCTGGAATGCGAGTGGCATTATGCAACATATTCCAGAAATAGAAATATTTTTAAATTCAGAAAAAATCGACATTTTCTTAATATCTGAAAGCCATCTAGTTAAATCTTCGTTGTTAAAATACGGAGTTATAACTTATATCACTCCATTCATCCAGCGGAAAGAGCAAGAGGTGGTTCGGCATTACTAATAAAAGAAAATATAAAACACCATTTCACTATTGCAAGGATCCAAATTGAACACAGACAGCTTACTGTCTCTGCAATATATTGTCCTCCCCGGCATAACTTGAAAAGGGAGGACTTCCTTAAACTATTTAAATCGCTTGGACGTGATTTCATTATTGGAGGTGACTTTAATGCGAAAAACACCTCTTGGGGATCTAGACTTACGACGTCAAAAGATAAAGAATTGCTTCAAGCAGGGCAGACATCAAAATGTGATTTTTACTCTGGTGGTTCCCCAACATACTGGCCCAGTGACGAAATGAAGATACCTGACCTAATAGACTTTTATGTAGCAAGAGGTACATCCCAGAACTACATTCACATTGAAGACAGTAATTCTCTAGTATCGGATCGTTCCCCGGTTATCATGACAGTCAGTGAAATGGTAATCCAAAGGGAAAGTGCACTCAGATTAACAAATTCAAAAACAAACTGGGATCTCTTTCGTGAAGTATTGGACGCAAAAAATCAATCTTCAGGTGCCGATAAGAAATCCCCACCAGTTGAAAGATGAATTAGAACAACTCAATGAAGCAATTCACTATGCTGCTTTGGCAAGTACCCCCATTATACAAAATAAGAAGAAGCTTAACATACCCAATGAAAGTTAGAGAGTTGGTAAGACAAAAACGACGGGCACGTAAAACCTGGCAAATAACTAGAACACCGGAGAACAAAACAATTCTTAACAATTTAGGTAACAGTCTCAAATCTCTTCTTAAAGACGTTAAAAATGCATCAATCAACAGATATCTTGTTAGCCTAACCGATGAAAAAATTCTGATTATTCTCTGTGGAAGGGGACGAAGGGACTCAAAAGACCCAAAATGCAAGTGCCTCCACTTAAAAAGGAGGATGGAGCCTGGGCAAGAGGTCCTAAAAGAAGGCTGATCTGTTTGCGGAGTATCTCGAGGATGCCTTCCAACCACTACCAAGGCAAACGGCCAATGAAAACATAAAGTCAATCCGCCCAGTAACTCTTAAAGAATTAAAAGAAGAAGTGAAAAGCAACATGAATGTTAAAAAAGCGCCAGGATACGACTTGATTACTTGCCAAATAATCAAGGCTCTACCAGGTAAGGGATTTCGTAAGCTATTACACATAATCAATGCAAGCTTTCGGTTAAAATATGTTCCGTGGCAATGGAAATTAGCAGAAGATAAACCACCTGATAAACCACCTAACGATAAAAAATCATACAGGCCAATTTCATTGCTGCCAATTATGTCAAAACTCTTTGAAAAATTATTACTAAAAAGACTTAAACCAATATTTGAGGACCGACAACTAATTCCTCCACTTCAATTTGGATTCATGGAAAAGCACTCCACAATTGAACAGGTGCATAGAATCACCAATGTTATTGCAAGAACGTTAGAACGCAAAAAAGTATGCTAAAATCTTCATCTTCCTATTTCATTTTATTATCTAAAACACCTTTCTCTGTTCTCCATCGTTGCCTGAATGATTTAGCTTCTGCTGTATATCGCCGATGTTATTATCCCGTTTTGAAAATGTTGTATCAGTCGGTCCAGTTTGTTCTCAATATTTTCGTTTACTTTTGTGCAAAATCTTTCATTCTTGGTGCAACTGTTTAATTTCTTGACATTGTTACACCAGGTTGTGCATTATTTCTTCAATTTTATTATTCCAACAGTTGCTTATCTGCTAGTTTAACACTTATTTTAGCACTTCTATTTGAGGTAACCTACCTCTTTGTAGCCTCACGTAATGACATTTCATTCTTTCGACCAACGAAAATTCCAAATGCTTAACCCTTAAAAAATCAAGCATAATTTTCATAATTATTTATTAATTCACTTAACACAATGCTTAGACTAGAATACTTTCGGGTACTAATCTAATATTCAAACATACTTACCTTCAGTTAGCCCAAGTTCAGGGCTATATTTTCCGAATAGGCGAAATCGTAACAATGCCTGTAGGGGTAAATGTCATTTGGTGTGCCCACATTCAGTTTATCGATAAGGTAGGTGAGAATGAAATTTTCGAACGTTATTAAGGTTGGCAAATAGTTTGATGGGTTGTTCAGTCCACCATCAATAAAAATATCCGAACATCACGTAAGTATTACGTATTTCGTTCCGATGTAAATCTAAAAATACTCAAATCATGAACTGTAATTGTATTATGATATGTAATTAAATAATTAAATTCCAGAGTTGTTTTCTATTTTTCATTCCGACCAAATCGATTTAGTCTAAATTGGTATCGATTAGATGGATTAGGCACAACAAACCACACCGCACATACGTACAGAGGGGAGATAATAGCCAAGAAGAATTATTTAAGAATTGACCTAAATACAAGAAGAAAAAAAATCTTTGAAACGTACTTAATTGAGTTTTCATGAAAAGTTAATTTTAAACGTTTCCCTCGATTTTAGAACAATGATTTCATCGTATCGGTCGTTATACCGATTTATACGAGTGAAATAAAACTGTAAATTTCCCAATTGTTCATACGTTTGCTAAATCATTTCCACGTCTATAAATAACCTTTTAACACCTTAACACTTAATCTCGTGTTTATAGTAAATAACGATGCAAATACAAATTAATTAACTTTCATATTGACTTAAATTAATTAAGCAACATACTCGCATATAAACACACAACAATAAAATCGGCAAAACACATTTAAGATAGTAACACGTAGAACTAGGTATTAACTTAGTTGTAGGTAGTATAATTTAGACGTTTCATAATCGTTACATTTTCTAAGATTATTTTAATAAATGCTCGCGTATTAGTTGACTCGTTCGTTAAGAATAGAAGTTTGTTTGTGAAGTAATCAATTCGCGCTGATAAATTTGTGTGTCTTAAGAATTATGTTGTTGGGTGTCTAATTTTGTACAACCGCGCACGTTTATTGAGTATAAAGCCGAAACATACATAAATCACCCCAGTCATTGTTAATTTATATTAATTACGTATTAAGCGTTTACTGCGAAGAAGAAGGGATTTGTGATATTTGGGGAAATTTTATGCCGCTATTTGCGGTTAGATTGTTGACTTGTTTTTTGGTTTATAAATAAAAATTGTTTAGTGGCGATCGATTCATAATTGGCTGAAATCTAGATCATGTTGAAAAAAATATTCGGATTGCATAACGATTTTTCCAATTTAACCCGAATTCATTTTGTTATACGGTATTTCAATTCGTCGAACATGAATATCAAAAATGTAATTTATTGATCATACATAAGATTTATTATATGCTTTTGCAACTAAGCAATAAATTAAAAACCGCACACCTCAAAACTATTCTATTATACAGGTGAACTAATTGAATGAAGGTTACGCGAGTATAAAGTACACGTTTTCATGTAAATGATATCAGAATTAATAAGAATAAATAAATGTGTATCATATCTAATAATAGTTTTATGAACGTTTGATATTCGATCATCATCGACCTATATAGTGCACCGAAGATACCTAAAAATTGAGTTTTTTTTGGGAATTCCAGTTAAGAAACATTTTGGCAACAACTTGAATTCTTAAACATTTTGTTCGAGATCTGGTTATCATTGCTACTCGTATCGTGGCGATAGAGTTGATATCACATTGATACGACGTAACAATATACAACAACTGCCTTGATAATCGATTACTTATTGTAATAAAATGGAAGTAATCGTTCGTTGGTATGACCTTCTATATATGGTAAAGCAGTTTGTAAACGGGGCTAGAAAAATTTCTCAAGTCATAGGTTCTGAGACAAAGGTCGCTTTATCAATGTACCCATCATTCATGCGTCACAACTGTCATGTTCATATGACATTTGTGTTCAGTATTCATTGACATTTCACCATATAGACTTACGCGAGAACAACGTTTACAAATTGTGAAAATTTATTTCAAAAATCAGTGTTCAGTGAAAACCTTTCGTGCTCTTCGACCATATTTTATGGTGTTCATAATCGTCCAACTGAACGCACTATTCGCGAAACAATAAATAAATTTCGAACCACTTTTTGATTATTGGATATTCATCAACCGACTAGAGTGCGTACAAGTCGATCTTTTGTGAATATTGCTGCTATAGCTGAAAGTGTACGTGACGACCGCAATCAATCAATTCGTCGTCGTTCTCAAGCTCTGGGTCTCTCGTATATGCCACATTGTGGCATATTTTGACGAGAAACCTTGATAGTATTTTGCATACAAAATACTGCTTGTTCAAGAATTGAAGCCGGTTGACAATCCTTTGCGTCAACCATCGATTTATTGGAAGAAAATTTTAATGAGAAGGGACCATATCAAGAAACGGACCCGTGAATTGGCCTCCAAGATCTTGTGATCTAACGGCGTTAGATTACTGTTGATGGGGGTAATTGAAATCAATTGTTTATATCGATAAACCACAATCGATTCCTACATTAGAAGCGAACATAACACGCGTAATTAACGAAATATCGGCCGAAATGCTCGAAAATGTGCTCGAAAGTTGGACCCCCCAGTCGCGGACAACATTTAAAAGAAATTATTTTCAAACATTAAATGTCATAAACCGAACTTACGTCACAAATACAAATTTTGATTATTAAATTGATTTTAATGCGTTTTATTTCAAATGAACTTCCGGATACTCTTATTGGATCACCCTTTTTAAGTGTTTTGGAGGCGTCCTACATCGTTCTTCGTATCCTGTACTATAATATCGATTCAATCGATCGAACATCGGAATTTTTAATCCGAAAATTGATTCCAATTCCAAGTGCATTTCCAATATACATACCTGTTACAAATTTCGGGCGTTTGATACGAATTCGTACTCGATTGTCCAAAGCAAATAACAACTCAGCGATTGTCAAGTTACAAACTTTATTTTCCAACAATTTTAATTTGTACAGCAATTCACTTATTCACTCGTTCACTGCTCACTAATTCATTTTTACTGTGTGCTCGCTTTAACTGTTTTCACTTTAACTGTTCATCTTTACCGTGTTCGCTACTTTTCACTTTTTACTTTTCGAACAACTGTCTATCGCTGTTCGAGATTATTATTTTTATTGTATCTGGCGTTGTATGTGTGTTGCAATTGTTAATCACTTTCATGTAGTTGTGTTCGCGAATATTAACGCCCATTGTTAATTCCAGTATTTTCGATGATAATTATCGCCGCCGTTAACAATTTCTTTCACAACTCCATATTCCCCTCCACTTGGAATGCCATTCTAAAATTCAATTCCAGATTAGTAGTGAAGGAAAACATCGTTGTTCTGAACAATTATAACCGCCTAAATTCAAACTGGGTTCGAACTCTCAAACTTTGGGTTGATAACAGTTGAGGAAAAACCTACATAGCTGAAAACAATAAGAACGAGCTGCTTGCGAAACTGCAGAACGAGCACCATGGGAGAGAGGAGGATGCTGGAACAGGAGGGCGCAAAGATCGCGAAAACCATTATCGACGACAAGATTATCCTAAACTATGGGCAGAAAGTCCAGCCTTGCGAACGAATGTTAAAAATGAGGGAACCGGAGCGATGGAACCAAAAGCAACAACCGTATCAGTGCAACCGCCTACTCCCGAACAACAGAAAACCTTTTTGAACATGGGAGACATGAAGCAGGTACTTTTGCTTCAGAAACGGATGTTAAATTTGAACAGCTTTGCACAGAGAAAGGCGCCAAATTAGATCAGCAAGCCGCAAAATCCGCGTGCACACAATTGGCAGAGTACGAGCGGAGCAAAGCTTACAGATCAATACGTAAACAGCAGAGCGTGCAGAAATAAAACCTCAAACGTTTGATTTTAGCTCGGAGAGTGCAAGTTTGCTTAAAGACAGTTTATGGCCAAAGAGAAAAGGAGAGACGAATTGGTTTATCAAATGAAACAAGGATCCTTCGAAGAGGCCAAGCAGAAGTTTCCAGTTTAATTATTGGTGATGAGTCCGGCAGAGCAGTTGATTGATTACTGAAGAGGAACCGATCCAGTAGGTCACGACGGAGAGTCATCCAAACGTAGCGTTCATTGGCGTTGAGAAGGAAGTAAGCTAAAATTCAACGATGCAGAGAAAGGAGCATGATGAATCAATAACGAAAAGCTTCCAGGAAGCCGAGAAACGACCTGTTTGTCAAGCAGTAAGAGGTCACAAAAACAATGTAGCTGAACAACGACGACGCATGGACAAAGACCGATCTGCAGTATTACATAATACGACCCGAGTGCAAGATTTGCCGACTTATTTTCGACGAGGTGACCTAATGTGGCTGAATTCCAGAAAGCGGAAAACCAGATTTCATGATGCACAACGAAATAGTAAAATCCATACAAAATTGATAAGAGGATCAACTATGATGTGTATCGAATACAAGAACACTTTGGAGGTGGATGAAAAGTTGTTAGGTTCATAAATCGAAGCGATATGGCATTGGATGTGTCTGTTCGGGACGGACAGATTTTAGGTGCGGATAGTGTTACAAATTCTACTCTAAACAATTATATCATTGGGTGGTCGAGCGGTAAAGTAATACGCCACCAACTGCTATCAACCCAAAGGTCGCTAGGTCAAACCCAGTTGGAGACTATAATTTTATTAAGCGTTTATTATTCTTAACATCATCTATGATGCTGGATCACGTACTCCTCCAATGCTGATTGTGAGTTTGATTTTAGAATGGCATTCCAAGTGAAGGGGAATATGGAAATAACGAGAGCAATTGTAAACGATGGCGATAATCATCATCGAAAACACTGGAATTAACAACGGGCATTAATCATCAAGACAGGAGAAATAATGACGTGATATTCGCGAACACAACTACATGAAACTGATTTACAATTGCAACACACATACTCGCCAGAAACAATAAAAGAGTAATCTTTGGCAGCGATGGACAAGTGTATAAGCGCGAGCAATTTGGGACGCAGTTGTATTTTAACAATTGAACAGTAAAAGTGAATTAGTGAGCAGTAAACGACTGAAATAAGTGAATGGATGATTGTTTTATTTTGCGAAATCGAAATTCTTGTTTGAACGGTTTTGAACCAATCAAAAATTTTATTGTAAGCACTTTATTTCACAAATCCGTCGTCTTGGCGCTGCTGCATACTTACGTGTCATATCATTGTTATTCACTGCAAAACTCATCACATTTTTTTCACCCATAAATTGACTTTAACTCCAAAAGCCATTTGTCAAAAACCATGGATTTTTCGAGTTGGATGAGCCACACCGATCACCGTTCTGATTATCGCGTGAATGTTTAGCCCCTAACTTTAGCCTTTCGTTTTTTTCATATTGCGTTACAAATATGTCAATGCAATGAATTGGAATGACTTGGGCTACTTAACAATAATGGTGTCACTAAAGTCATTTAGTCGGTCTTTGTAAAACACTCCCATTCTTCCTTTAGGAAAAGAATGGCTAGATATGGGCGTTTGGAAATGGTAAAATAGTAGTGGTCCATATATGGCAGCCAGGAAATTGTTATTTTGTATCTAGAGCGGAAAGTAGTATTGTACTGCTCAAGCGAAATATTTGTTGGCTAAGGCCTGCCCACCCAATATTTTTTCAGCGACTTACAATAAATATTTCATAACAATTATTACATCAAAATACTATTTTGCGTTCTACTATATATCCACAAATAACTACACAGTTAAAACTAAAACAAACATAATATTTGCTGTGCAGGCGGTTAAGTACTTTGTAGCTCGTTTTTTTATATAGACGAGCGTTAAAGTTAATTGTTTACTTGAATAAATAAAACATCGGAAAACAGAGCCGTTTTACGATTTACAATTCGTGTACAAAAGCCTACGCGCCGCATTGTCCAGACGAAGCAAAATAATTTTTGGGCTTTGTTTACGAATCTATGAGGCATGTATAATTCAGAATGAACTATTCTTAGATATATCTTCTTACGTTTTTAAAGATACTTAGTTTGTTGTCATTTACTTTGTTTATAGTGCTCTATTTTGTCAGTTCATCTTAAGTGTGTTTATAATGATTTTGTCTCAAATTTTATATCGCAAATGGGTTTTTGGTGTGCCGAATCGCTAAAAATGCTACAGAGGGCTTACGATGAATCGACTTTATCAAAAACACGTGCATATGAGTGGTACAGTGGCCATACGGCCATCAATGTCTTCAATTGAAGTTAACATCAATAAAGTGAAGGAAATGGTGACGGAAAATCACCATTTAGGTTTGAGAGGGAAAGCCGACGAACTTTCTGTGTCTCACGAATCAATTCGTACCACTGTACACGGTTGTTTGGGTATGAAACGCGTCGCCGCTCGACTAGTTCCGAAGGACCTGCATTAACTTCAAAAAATCAATCGCGTATAGGTCGCTCAAGACGTGCTAGAACGAGTCAATTCCAATTCCACATTCATGAAACGCATTATTACTGATGATGAAACATGGGTTTACGAGATTGACATGCAAATCAGTCAACAAGCTTCGGAACGACGCCTGAGTCGCAAACTGAGTCGAAACCGAAAGAACCACGTCAAAGTCGATCAATAGTCAAGATAATGTTGACTGTTTTCTTTGATTATCTCGGTGTTATGCACTCGGAATGCTTGTCAAAATGTCAGACGGTAAATAACGAACATTATCTGGGCATTATGCGACGTTTGAGAGAGCAAATTCGTCAAAAAAGGCCAGGTTTGTGGAAAGAAACCTCATGGATTTTTGCACCACAGCAACACACCATCTAACTATCATTGTGAACGAATTTCTGGTCCAAAACTCAAAAATATCATCGACCAACCACCATATTCACCTGATATGGCTTCGGCTGACTTTTTTCTCTTTCCAAAGTTAAAATTACCACTTGAAGGCACCCGTTTTCAGTCGATAGATACGGGCGTTTGAAAAATGTTTTGATAATTGGATTATTAGTCGGCATAAGCGTATTATTTCGGAAGGGGCCTACTTTGAAGACGATTCAATAAATTTTAATGAATAATAAATCTTTTATGTGTTATTGACCAATTCACGTTACTTTATTGACAAAATGTATACCATTTCGTCAGTGAATTTAAAATTATAACACACTACATTCTACATGTCGCAAGAAAACTGTAAACCCGTGCTAAATCTCTATAAATGCAAATTATCTGTAACGCGTTGGTTCGAATGTCCATTTTGTTAAAATCGTGTAAATTCCAGGAAATTCACATAAATAATTAACATAGTCAACAACCGTTAGGTAATGACCAGGGATAATGGCTGGAGTAATGCGCCGAGAGGTAATTAGCCGGGAATACTGGCGAGAGTATCGTCCGAGAGTAATATCTGGCGGTTAATGTTGTGTTACGAACTCCGACTCGTTGCTGAATGATTGTGCGAGTGCTTTATTGGATGTTTTAACCAAAACTGCGAGTTCTGCTTTAGTGAAGAGTAATACTTAACGAGTAGAGTAAGATTTCATAACTTGGTAACGGCAATCTAGTTGTAAAAACTCATTACTTATGAAATGCTAAAAAGAAACAACGAATGTGTAAGTGTGCCAGGATTTTTTATTCAAATGTCATTATAAGTTTTACAATTTCTACAATTTCTACACCTTCTAAATACTGTGGCAGATTTCAAATAAATGAAACCATTCGCGGTCTGGCACTAATATTTGAAGATCGCGATCGCAAAAATTGCAATTGAAACCTTGATCAGTGATTATCGTGATAATTTTTGTGTGTGTCGAAGGTATAAGCATGGATTGCTGTGGTACATTTGGAATTTGTTATCATCGTTATTCAGGAACGAATAGATTGTTTCGAATTTTTTATAAACATTTAAAATTGAAATCAAAGTTGTCATTTTTTTTAAAATGCCACAATTAAATAATATAATTTAAAGTAAATATGAAAAGCAATTTGTGATATTATACGAGTAAAACCCAAAACTTAAGATTTGGCGCAAAATACAAAACGACGCAAAAGTCATCACTCGATCCCCTGTAAGACAGTAACTTGGTTGAGTTAATTATGTTTATTTAAACGTTTATAGTTTTTCACATTATAAGTCGTGAATATAGTTTTAATAAAAAGCCGCATTAGTTTCCTCGAAACTCTGGATCTTAGAAAACCAGTCAATGGTAAAGAAGATATTATAACCAGAATCATTTGATACGTTCAGAACACGATCAAACTATACACCAAACTACATTACATACGCCAGACTAAGTATATACAATTTGTAATGTCGCAAACTGACCACCCACTAATACTGAGTTTGTAACCATCTCAAAAGATACTTACTATATTATGTTAATTTTACACCGGGCAGATCGACACATTTGAAAGAGCTTACACAGAATGTTATTTGTAGTCGTAAGCCGCGAGACTGGAATCTTGTCGCTCTCAGGTATATCAATATTTCTTATATAGATTAACAAAGTGAATTACAAATAGACCCACTTTATATAATTCATCTTGTCTTATTACAGTAGCAATAAATTAACTTGTATATACCAATAACAAATTAAATGATTAACTAATTAATTAATTTAACTCGGTTTGAACGACAATTATATAATATACTCAGTACTAGTTTCCAACATACTTCCTTACTGACCATATCTTTTACTTATCAAGATCAACTTTATTCGCCGCCAAAGAAATTTTTCAGCTCTCTTTTATACACATAGTTGAGATCTTCATTCCGTAGTTATTAGCATTGTATGTACTGTGTTCAGCTCGTCTATATACACACTTTTCTCAAACCCAAATCATTTCCTAGTATCATGACATTAACAATTTTAAATACCAACTGTGTGAAGAGTTTATAAAGCTGTGCAGTTGTGTTGAAATATGCGAGATAAAATAAAGGTGGCGCGAAGCGGAAAATCTTCTAACATATCAAAAGTAAATAACACGAATTCAAGTTTTGTACGTGATTGCTAATATCAACGGGTATGGAATATGCTTAAGTGCAACAAAAGTAACAACACTCATTGCATTTTAATTAATATTTTTATACTTTTTACTTTCTAATTAATTTGTTTGGTGTGGTACGGTTACCATAAAACACACTTAAAATAGTGTAGATAATTTGATACATAAAATTTTTATTTATGTTCTGTCGACTTACCGAGTGTTTTTTATTATTTATATTTACAGTTACATAAGTACATACTTAGTTATACGCTTAACTATTACGCGATCCTATTAACGGCTATGTACGTTCAATTTAAGGTCAAATTACATGGTACTCGAATTTACAAGTACATATGTGGTTAAAGTGGCTTAAGGCACGCGATATTCATTTGATAATACAATGAGACATATCAACATTATTCTCATAAAAACCACTTGTTGTTGTACTTGCTCCACTAGTTTGCATAATAATTATTCTAAATTTATAACTCATAAAATAAGATAAACGACAAAACTTATCTGATATAATTGAAAATAGAAATTTATTTTAATTTCGCGAGCGCACAAAAGAAATTTTCACGATCACTAATTTGGCGTTTTGTCAAACCTTTTGAAAAAGAGAAACAATTCAATTTCGTATGATATTTAAATTCATTTCTTGCTTTCGAACCATTTCGAATCGTCACGATTCAGCGAATTAAGGTTAACAATTTGTTTTTATTTGCTATAATCATAGTTCTGCTTCTTTTGGATAATTCTTAGTTTTGACGATATGTTATGCTTGATGAAATGACGACTGATCAGCTAATGAACTGTTTTAAATTGGTTCTGGTTATTGAATAAGTTTGCGGTTTATCGATGAGAAATTTGTATGTTTACGTGAGTAAGAGAGTTGGAATATCTTAATTAAAGATGTTTATTTTCTTTTACAAAATCAATCAAATTTTTGGCCTCGAGATTTTTGCAGCCCTATCACTCACTAAATCGCCAAGGCCGATAAAAAAATGTCCAAAAGGTTCTTTCTATGCCTCTGCGTGTGGTTACGTTCTGAAACGTTAGTGATCTCTCACAGCCCAGAAGGGGCAGGATCGGAATAAAACTTTAAACTTAAGTTTTTTTATACATTTTGAGTTCCCAAGAATTTTTGACCGAAATCGGTCCAGCGGTAAGCTTCCACAGGAGCGAATATTTCGAAAAGTATATCATCTTCGGATAAAACAATTAAGGGCAAAAATTAGTTTTCCACAAAAATGGTCTTGTTTCAGTTGGTTTTTCCCAAATTTCAGCGGAAATGACGTTTTTGATGTAAAATTTGCTCTTTACTAATTTCGACCAAGTTTATTTCTTCTTTTCTTCTATTTAGAAATCAAAAGTATACGGTGATGTATTCGCTATGCTCGCAATTTCTATGGCAGCGATCTCGATTCGAACACTTTCTGGAATTTTCCGAGTCTATTGCAAAAACGCAATCAACGCAACATCGAGAGCATGATTATAACGGGTGTTTTTTTAGGAGGTTTGTTTTTCCGATAGATGTCGTTTTATTTTATGACAGTTGTTTTGACAGCTCAAAGTGGCATTTCTACTCAGTATTGTTTGGCAAATCATTATGAATAGGTTAACTCCAGAACAACGTTTTCAAATCGTGGAAATTTATTTTCAAAATCAGTGTTCAATTAAAAATGTTTATAGAGCACTTCGTGAATTTTATGGTGCACATAATCGTCCGTCAGAGACCACCATAAAGAACGTAATTACCAAATTTCGGTCTACATTCACTCTTTTGGATGCCAAGCCACCGACAAGAATGAGAAGAGTTCGTACAGAAGAAAATATTGCTGTCGTTGAGGCCAGTGTCGAAGAAAACGACAATTTATCGATTCGTCGTCGTGCTCAGCAAATTGGACTTTGTCCATCGACTTTATGGAAAATTTTACGTAAAGATTTGGGTTTGGTGCCATACAAAATTCAATTGGTGCAAGAATTAAAGCCACACGACCATCGTTTGCGCCGTGAATTCAGTGATTGGTCGTTAAATCAATTGAACGAAGATCCATTTTTTTACCGTAAAATTCTCTTCAGTGATGAGGCGCATTTTTGGTTAAATGGATACGTCAACAAACAAAATTGTCGCATTTGGAGCAAAGATAATCCACACGCCGTTCTAGAATTACCAATGCATCCTGATAAATGTACTGTTTGGTGCGGTCTATGGGCTGGTGGGATCATCGGTCCATATTTCTTTAAAAATGAGGAAGGACGACGCGTTACCGTGAATGGAAATCGATACAGAACCATGTTAAATGAGTTTTTGTTGTCAAATCTTGAAGATATGGATATGAATGAAATGTGGTTTCAACAAGATGGTGCCACTTGCCATACAGCACGTGAAACAATCGACTTATTGAAAGAAACTTTCAACGACAACATTATTTCGAGAAATGGTCCGGTGAATTGGCCTCCGCGTTCGTGCGATTTGACGCCACTCGATTACTTTTTGTGGGGATACGTGAAGTCATTGGTTTATGTGGATAAACCTCAATCGATTGACGCTTTGGAAACCAATATTCAACGTGTCATTGCTGACATACGCCCTCAAATGCTTGAAAAAGTGCTGGAAAATTGGACCTCCAGAATGACATTTGTGAAAAATAGTCGTGGTAGCCATATGCCAGAAATTGTGTTTAAATGTTAAATGCCAAAAAATTATCTACCAAATAAAAAAAAATTTTGGTCATTTCATAATTTTATATGTGTTTTATTCAAAAAAAAAATCGGCAACCTCTTAAAAAAACACCCTTTATTATGATGAGCATGAGCTGTATGAGTATTGTTATGTATGTCATGCATTTTTTTGTTGTGTACGCATTGAGTGCCTTTAAGAAAATGGTAATCAATAGAGGTAAAACTCACCGATAAACTATTGTCTAACAAGACCAGTTCGTCTATTAAACTATTGACACGTTGAATACAAATTTTTATTTCTAAATTGAGCAGTTGTTGCATCACTTTGTTCCGGATGTTGATGTTGATACCATAAAATATCAAAATATCGTTTGATGTTGTAGATTGATGGTTGTTTTGTAAAAACATTACATCTTCTACATTTTAATAGGAATAATCTTCTTGTAATTGCTTCGGTAATTTTGTCGTTTGTTCTGATGTATTTGCGTATGTTTTTGTTGATGTTCTGATTGTAGGACATCTGAAGGAAAAATTGATGATTGCGATTTTTTATAAAAAAACATGGCGCCACTTTTCAACACGGACGGTCAATAAACAGAAATATTTTTGTTATAAAATATTAATATTGCAGATTATTTATTAAATCGGGAGGCCATTGGGATTTTTTAGGAAATAGGTACCCAAAAACATCTTGGCGTAATGCGAATTACACCTGCTCGATTCGAACACATTCTAACGATAGACCGAACCCTACTTTATGAACGGCAAACAATATGCTATGAGGCGTTGAAAAATACAGTTGGTAATAAAGCAACAATATCTATGGGGCGTTGGTCATATAAAATTGGTATCTTTAGATAGTATGTACTGGATAACCGATAATCTAATATGTTTTTTAAGTTAAAAGTGGGAGCCGGTCACTCATTTGAGGTAATCGAAGGGTACTAAGGCCCTTTTCCAAACATCAACTTATTTGTGGACACAGACTTATTTCAAATAAAATACCTCACGAGGACACTTGTTTGAATAAGTACATTTTCACATAAACGTTTCCAAAATTGTGTTTTTAATAAAAACATTTCGGACGGTCAAATTAACGCACCATTCAAAATTTACCTGAAGTTCAAAGCCATTTTCCTAGGCGGTTAATCCGACTTGACTGTTTTTTTATTTAAATTTAATATTCTAGCTTCGTACGAGCGCTCTTTACTAAATTAATTTTTTTGTTGAACTTAACCCAAAACTCCCAGGTAGGAACCGGAGTCTTCTGTGAGAAGCTTAATGTTAATATATCTGTTCGTCTCCCTGACTACTGCAGCGTGTACCAGGCTGAAGTGGTGACGATTGGGGAAATCGTGACATGGTTGAAGCATAACGTGGTATCCGTAAAGGATATCGCAATTTATGTGAACAGTCAGGCGGCGGTCATTTCACTTGAGGCGGTTTGTCTGAAGTCACGGGTGGCGCTGAATTGCCGATCATCTCTAATGAGATGAGCGAGTATTTCAGATTCCAGATATGCTGGGTTCCTGGTCACTCGGACGTCACGGGAAACTGCAGGGCAGACGAACTAGCTAGGTACGGTACGACTCTTCAGATGCAGCCGGAAAGGGCCGGTCTGGGGAGACCTATAGCAGCGCTCAAATTGGCGCTCAGTAAAAAGGCAATCGACTCGACAAATGAGAGGTGATCCAACACTTTCACATGCAGGATAGCAAAACAGGTTTGGCTAAAACTGGACTTGCGGCGCTCCAAGGCACTAGTATCCCTGGGAAAACGAGAGGTAGGATTGGTCGTAGGGATACTGACAGGATACTGCCTTTTTGGGGAACATGCAAGAAGGCTGGGTCTACACACGAATGACTTTGTAGAAGTTTTATGGACGAAGAGGAGGAAGAGACTTTAGATCACTTCCTATGCTCGTGTCCGGCACTATCAGACAGAAAACATAAGTACTTAGGTGTGTACGGTATGAATAACCTTTTGGAACTCGCGGACTGTGGAGTGCGAGATATTTTACGCTACATAAGTAGCTCTGGATGGTTTCAGCGGGAGTAAAGGGGAAATAAGATCCTGTGTATCACAATGGGCCACTATTGGCCTACGTGTGCGATAGCAGCCTTTCTAACCTAACCTAACCTAACCCAAAAATTAAATTTAATGTGACCATTTATACATTTTTGGTTTGCTATTCCTACCTATTGCCTACCTAGTTAACCCCCTATCGGCAGTTTATGAACTTATTCTCATTAACTTTTTTGGAATTTCTGCGTAGACTATTTTTAATTAAATTTTTCTTTAATTTAAAGTTTTTAACAACAAATAAAACTAGACACGTACGGATTATGGATTAAAGTTTATTATTGTGAAGTTAATTTTAGCCTATTGGTATTGTATGTTCCGATCGAACCTGCACAATTTTTCAAAGTTTAAGGACTAATAACATCAAGTTAAAAGCAAGTTGCAGGACTGTTTTATCTGTACATTCTCGGTTTTGTATCACAACTTAATTAGTGTTGAAATTAAATCGAATGAATCCAAAGTCTGTATTTTAATTATTTTTATTAGGTTTTTAAGGAAAGATTACATTTCAACTTCTAGGTGGTACTCACTTCCCGTAACAATAAGCCTCCACCAGTAAACGGTATTTTATTTATTAAACACTTGATTTTGTTCGCCTAACTAAATTTACTTAAAGCTCAAGTTGCTTGTGAAAATATTTAAAAAAATTTGTTTGGGGTATAACTTCAGAAGAGATTTGAATAAATCAGGCAAAATGGTCTCCCTAGTAGATAATTAAAGCTTCTTTGATGTCATATTTTGCAAACTGTCTCTTTCATTAACCTTTCTAAGTCAAGGAACACCACACATTTTCAATTATTTTACCGGAAATGACGAATTACGAAAGTACTAACCGAAACTATTTTGAAATACCAGATCAATTTATACTGGACGATGATGTCTGGCTTTTGGCCTACAAACAATTTTCATACCCACAGATTTTCATGACACGGGCCTCTCGACAAATACCAACCGTTTCACTTTTCTATGTTTCTTCAACGGCGTTAACCGATTAATCGTCATACCATTGAAGTTCTGGCAATTGACCCGGTTCTATGCTTGATTCTATACGCGAACTTTTTTACATTAAAAACCTCGATCTGATAACGGAAATTGGAACCAACCTTCTTAAATAATGTAAGTTTTTTGAAAATGTTACCACAAATTTAGTTTTTTTTTATTAAGACTGGGAAATATTTTCTTTCAAAAAATTAAACATACTTTCGCACCTAAAACACATCAAAATTCCATTAATACAACATGCATTAATCATTATCATACATTAATACATGTATAAATAAAATTCGTAAAAAGTATGTATCCGAAAAGTATTATCCGATTATATTGATAAGTGTTACGGACGATTAAATAGAGAAATTGCGGAATTGTGCGGAATTTTATATTTTAAATTTGGTATTACTTGAAAGTTTTTAAAAATCTCTGTCTGGTCGGTGCCGTGCAGACTAAATGTCCGTATCCACGCCACTGGAAAGATGGATGAAACTTCCTACTTAAGTTTTTCTCATAAATTGGAAGATCCCAGTGATTTTTGGCTGAGACCAAATTAAATTTCAAACAAAATCGGTTCAGATCATTTTTGTTAAATTTTACCGGAAATGGCGAGTTTTGATAAAAAATACTTTGTTTCATAAAAACTCGGCAGCTCTGCAGTCCATGCGGATTGACTATTTCGAATAAAACTTCATACTTAAACTTTTTCGATTAAATGGGAGATCCTTACGAAATTTGGTGGAATCTTATGTGCCAGAAGTAGTGCGTAGCAGCTTCCATTACAGCTTTCCAATTTTTGCGATGATATTGAAAAGTACAACATTTACATAAAACGACAAAGAATTAAAAGATTCAAATAAATTTAAAGATTAAATTTTCAAGCAACAGGGGTTAATCTTGCTGGTTTTGGGAAATATAAGCAGGAATAATGTTTTTTAATTATACAAGACAGTTTTACCAAAAGTCCGGTAAGTTTAATTTTTGACTTTAGAAATCAAAAGTGGTGTTTGAAATCTATGTGTACATTCATGGTAAAAGAAAGTCTGATGTTGGCCACAACATATTCGCCCCCCCCTCCCCCCATTTATTTTATTATCATTTTAACTTTAGTCTAACGAAAAAAATACTTCTTATACGAGTATCCTAAGTTGTTTGATTTTTAATCAGAATAAGATTCCACAGCTAGACCTGTTTCTTTATTGCAATGCATAATTTTTTGCTGCCGACGATGCATATCAGACAGATACGGTATACTAATAGGTCAACGTGATCCTGATCGGTAAGGTTTCAGCCGATTTGTTATCGTCTGTTTTGACAGTTGATTGTTTATAGATACATTATTACGAATATTTTAAGCACTGCTTGTCCTTTTATTGTCCTGCCCAATTTCCCGAATACCTGCTTCAACAGTTTTTGCAACGCGAGTGAGTGGCTGTATGAAATATAGGGTTTTCCAATAGGAATGATATGATTTTGAAGTGACGTTTCGGCCATTTGTAATATGTCATGATCTGTCATTTTTTGTTTCATTGTGTTCAGTAGCGTTTACAATTTCATCATGGTGACATATACGCGAGAACAACGTTTACAAATTATTCAGTTTTATTATCAAAATAATCGTTCTCAAATTGCAACTTTTCGTGCGCTTTTGCCATTTTATAGTCGTAATAATCGTCCAAGTGTGCTCGCTATTCGTCGAATTGTTGAAAATTTTGAGCGTACATTTTCTTTACATAATGTTGAAGTGCCAATAAGACAAAGATTCGCTCGAAGTAATGCAAATATTGCTGCCGTTGAGGCAAGTGTTGCTCAAGACCGCAATTTGTCGATTCTTAGACGTTCTCAAGAATTAGGACTGTCTCAAACCACAACCTGGCGGATTTTGAGAAAGGATTTGGGTTTGTATTCGTATAAAATTGTTCTCACTCAAGAACTGAAGCCATTGGACCACCGTAAACGTCGTGAATTTGCTGATTTTGCCTTGGAACAACTTGAAAACGATAAAGATTTTTTTAAGAAAATCATCTTCTCCGATGAGGGTCACTTTCATCTGAGTGGTGCGGTAAATAAACAAAACTGTCGATTCTGGTGCGAAGAAAATCCACCAATTATTCATGAAAAACCATTACATACACCTAAATTGACAGTTTGGTATGGTTTTTGGTCTGGTGGAATCATCGGCCCGTATTTTTTTCGAAATGAAGCTGGTAACACCGTTAGTGTCAATGGAGATCGGTATACATCGATGATAACCAACTTTTTACGGCCGAAATTGGAAGAAGTTGATCTTGACAACATTTGGTTCCAACAATACGGGGCTACGTGCCACACAGCAAGTGCAACGTACATATAACACCATTAGACTATTTCTTGTGGCGTTATTTGAAGTCATTGAGCTTTAGCAATAAACCAACCTCTCTTCAAGCTTTACAAGTCAATATTGAAGGTGCTATTCATAACATACGACTTGATTTAGTGGAAAAGTGCTCGGTAATTGGGTTCATCGAATCCGTTCCTGCAGAAGAAGTCGTGGAGGCCATTTGAAGGACGTTTTCTTCAGAACTTAATTGTATCGATTGTACTTCACATTAAATAAAAAACATTTCAATTTCCTTAACAATTAGTGTGTTTTTTTTAAAGAAATCTGTGACAGCGCACGCTTTGCCCTATCACAATGTCACAGTACCTTTTATCAGTACTGTAAATCGATCTGTTTTATAGCATAATTAATTATTGATTGTCGATAGGAGTTCGTTAATTTTGTTGTTCATGATGGACGAAAATATATTTTTTTTGGTTGGTAATTGGTTACCTTTGGTAGTCAGTCTGGATAGAATTCTCAAATGTGCGGTACAGAAGTATTTTATAAAAAAAAACAATTTTATTCGAGAGATTTGATTAATAAATTGCTTGAAAGACACTTGCTTTAATTGAAAATTTCTAAAAACGAGGTACTTGTTTAGAACGGTGTAAACAAGAGAACAAAATGTTAAATTATAATAAGCGAATTAAATTAGAAATTTAAATAGTGTTAAGCAAATTAAAGTGTAATTTTTTTGTGGATCTGAGGACGATAATAGACTGTTACTTGTGCTCAAATATGGTGGATAATTTATTTTTTTTTAAGACCACATGTTTTTATGTTGTAATAAAACCAATAAAAAATTAGTTATATTACGAATTTTAAAACCGATTCACCGATATTAAATAATCAATAAACAATAAACAAACAATAATTAATACATACTCGGTACCTTAAACTGTTTAAGTATAACGATTATTTTCTAAGTGCATATGAGTACAAAACAAAAATAGTGTACGAAAAAGTGATCTACAATAGTCATTCAATAAAAACTTGTGCAATAAAAAATTATCGATTAAGTGTATTTTGCAGTTACTAAATTGAAACAATAAAACACAATAAAACAACAAAATTATAATAAAGATGTTTAATAAATTGAAACCCAAAATACGGAAAACATCATAACAGTAATTTACAACACAAATAATTTGAATACCTAAAATAATCGTAAAATATAAATAAATCGGATATAACGTCGACAACTTTTGGACTACACTACAATCAACATTCTTCATCAACACATATCATCATACAACACAACTAATAAACAAGTAATTTTATATTATCAATTTTTTCTTACTTTATTATTCTATTTGATAAAATTACAAAATTCAAATTTTCTTTATATAATCGGGTGAAGGGTAGTATTTAGGTCTAGCAGTAGGTTTAGGAACAGCTGTTCGTTTAGTTTTTGTTAATTTTAATTTAATTCATTTGTTCTTTATATTTAAAATCTTGAATTAATATTTTACTTTATTCATAATGATTTTCTTTTTCATTAATAATCCGTCTTAAATATTATGCAATTACGTTTCTTATGAATGCTCAATAAATGGTTTATACACCTTTCAATTTTAATAAATTTGTATAGTGATTAACGTAATGAAAAGGAATATGAGATAAACCTTCGTGATTGAGGATGAATTAGGGAAACGGTAGGTATATCGACTACATAGGTAGGTAATCAGGACTAATCCTTTTTCGCGGTTACAACCGACCCACACACGCTCTGGAAAACCCCACGACTTCCCCTGATGCTTAGCTGGCAACGACCGCTCCAGAGCCCCTGTGTGGGTCAATTTCTGATAATGTGGAGCATAACCCAAAATCAACATTTTGGGTTATGCAAAATGTTACAGTGGCGCCCAAACAAGAGCAAAATGGTTTCCTTTCCTAGTAAATATTTCCCAATTTAGTTCCAATTTCCTGTCCAGTCAAGTAATATTAACATTTATTCTGTTTTCATCTACGTTCCAAAATAGTTAATAGTTTATTTTCTACTTTTGTCGATTTAGAATTCGAATCCAGATAGATTTGCGTTGCTTAGTTTTGTTATTACAATGTCTTAAAAACAAAACCAGTTTTGGTCAACGAGAAACCATCTATTTCCGCCATTTGCGTTGACTTAGTAGTATGTTTTCTTGTTTGCTAAACTTGTTTTACTTAATACAAGTTCGGATATACCTCCCTCCCGTGAGTTGAATGTTATGATCCGAAATTGTATATCATTATATTAAACATTCATATGTTTATCTTATTTACAGTTTATCAAATTCCTTGATCCAGGTTTTATCTTTAGAATTAGTAATTTGATGAAGTGTAATATAAATCTTTTCCCCATCCTTTCCTTAGTCCTACTCCCTAAAGTTCTGATTACCTATCATGATAACAAAAATTATTTAGAGAATTAGTCGAATCATCGAAACATACCGTGCCCTTGTTCGTCCTCATCATGTTAATTTGCAATTAAGTGTCATCCGTTCAAATTATTATTTTCTCAATCGCACATATATTTTTGATTTTTTTTTATAAGTACTTCGTATTATTTTGAATTTAATTTAAATCAACATTTATTACTATTTCGTTTTAATGATCTGATATAAATTTTGAAATAATTTTATTATTTTTTTTAGTAAATTCGGTAAAAATATTATAATTAGAACCTTACAATAATTTTATTGGGTTCCCTATTGAGTGATTTGTAACCAATTATTTCGACACAAAAAATCATATTCTCTTCTTCTTCATTTGGTTTTATTTGAAATTTTTGGTCAAATATTTTAAATATTCTGAAAATGAATGTCTTTCACTTAAATCAAGGCGAGTTCGACATTGAGTGCGAATTACGCGAAATTGCAATCGATGATACCAATGCTCCTGAGATTTTACAGAATCGTATCTTATCCGAAGAATCTGGAAAATCGGCTAAACCGGTTAAGATGCATAACAAAGCTGCGAAGCGGCCTGATACTGAAATTGAAACCTGTCGCGCTAAATTGCATGAGCTGAAGGAACAAATTGAGCTGCTAGTAGATTTGGATTCGGATAAACAGTTAGAATCTGCTCGCAACATCGAGTCCAGGCTCATGCATACTGCGGAGAGGTTGAAACGGGCTACAGGTTCACCTACGTATTCCGTTGAAGCCAATTCAGTCCTTCACACATGTGAAGCCTTGCTAACCAGTCTTCAAGTAGGCTTAAGCGACTTAGACAAATTTGATGAGTCACTAGAGCACGCAAGAGCTGTAATTATTGAGGACCCAAAAGAATTGCAGCATGGTAGTTCCAAAAATGTACGGTTTGAGAACTCGCCGTCTACATCTACAATGGATTTAATGATGGCGCAAATGAAAAAATTATCAGCACAAGTTTTGGCTCTCAATGAACAGTACATTGAACTTCGCAGTAAAACGGATGTAAAGAATGTACTCGCAATAACAGAATCAGGGATGAATCCGCAACCAACTGAAGCTTATGTTACAAATCCTCAGCCGGATAGTTTGGTGTCTACTTATCTTCAGCAAATGCAAGTAACTAACTTTCCGCAAATGAATAATCCGTCGGGAATATTGCACGCTCAAGCTAATAATCAAATGCCAACAACACCTTTAATGGGAACAACATTTCTACATCCTCAACCCCCACCGATCGGCACAATTGTATCTGGTGTACCACATGGCCATTTTACCAGCGTTCCAATTAACGTACAAGCTCCTACTTTTACACAGTATACACCGAACTACAGACCACCTAAGACAAACCAAACTAAGTTTATTCCAGAATACCGTGGGTTGTCAAGAAGTGGTTTGTCTTTTGATGGGTCCCCAACAGGGACTTCTATCAGTCTATTCCTATTCCAACTTGAAACTATAGCGTCAACCACGAATTTATCCGATGAGGCATTACTAATAGAACTTAGTTTTGTGTTAAAAGGTGTTGCGTCCCATTGGTATTGGGTTTTTAGACAACAAAATCCGTTAACTACTTGGCCAGAATTGCGAGAACGCATGATAGAAAGATTTAAACATCGGCAACCTGATTCGGATATTGAAAAACAAATAGAAGCACGCAAACAACTACCGCGAGAAACATTTCTGGAATTTTACCAGCGGATCTGGAGTCTTACAGTTCAATTGAGTGTTCCTTACTCCGACGACCAGATCATTAAAATATTGACAAAGAATATGCGGCCTGGTTTACGCTACCAATTAACTGGCCGACGTTTTACTAATATTGGCGATTTGATTAGTAGTTGTGCTAGTTGGGAGAGTACTTGGACTGAGCTCAAAGTTGACCCAGATAGTTATGTTTCGTTGAAAAGATTCCCACAATCTCAAGAGCCACAAAAATATGTGGTCCCAAGACGATCGATAAACGAGTTAGTTTATGAAGATGGTTGCTATGATAGCTCGCATTACAGTCCAAGTGCTAATGTTATTCCAAACTGTTCTGGTACACACATGGGTATCAAAAATCAATCGTTTCCGAATCATATTCCACACAATTGTGTTCCTCAAGTTGACGCGATGAATCAGTCAAATGTGAGTCACATGCATTCCTACTCGATCCCACAAATAGGGGAAAAAAATCAATCAAATGCGAATCCAAATATAACACACCATGCTCAATATGCAGAACGAAGAAATATACCACCGAACAGGAGGCCACAAGCTGATTCAAGTCAATCAAATGTAATATGCTACAATTGTGACGATATTGGCCATACGTTCACAAATTGTCATGTACCACCTACTCGTTGGTTTTGCTACCGGTGCGGTATGAAGGACACTGTTACTCCTAAATGTCCACGCTGTAAGGAAAACGAACAGAGGGGAACGTGGAGGTCTGGGAATCACGTTGCCCCAATAGGTTCCCAGCCCAGCAATGCTCGACAAGATGCTGCTGCCAATACCGAATCAACTTGGAAACTGTTGCCGAAACCTGGAGCGGCAACCAACCCGAAATAAGTTCAAACGATTCAACCCATTCAGTTTTTTTCCCCGAATCTTCTATCAAAGCTACCAATAATGACCGTTTCAATAATCAAGTTCCTATTAAAAATATGTCGTCGTACACCGTTGATAATCCCCATTATTTTCCATCCACTGAAATACATGAATGTGAATATAACGAATCAGTAGTAAATAAGCCGTATACGTCTAACAAAATAAATAATCGTTACTGCAGTGCAAAACGCAGTTTGAGGTGCCGCACGTATTGGAGATCACGCAGAAACCGCATATCGGAAATTGTATCTTCCATAATTGATACCGATTTAAATGATAAGCGCCCCTATGCCCGAGTAACCATTAATGGCCAAAAGTATCGCGGTCTGTTGGATAGCGGTGCGACTATCAGCGTTTTAGGAGTTGGGTCTGAAAAGTTCTTGAATGATCTTTCTGTCGGATTTCATAACTTTCCAACTTTCATTAATACGGCTAGTGGACATGCCCAGCGAGTTTTCGGGTATATAAATGCACGCGTTATGTTTAATAATGCCATAAAGGCAATGAAGCTGTATATTGTACCTTCATTAGAGCAACCATTATATCTCGGAATAAATTTCTGGAATTTATTTGGAATTACCCCAAACATATCAACGTTTCATACCAATTCCTTTTCTAATACTTCTATCTCCGAATCTGAAGATTCAAAATTCCACAATCTCACACCGGCACAGCAAGAAGTTCTTAATAATATTATACGATTGTTTCCTTCGTTTGCTGAGTTGGGTCTTGGTAAGACAAATCTCGTATCTCACACAATCGACGTTGGTTCTGCTAAGCCTATAAAGCAGCGGTTTTATGCAGTTTCACCAGCAAAACAAAAATTGATGAACGAAGAGTTAGACCGCATGTTATCTCTGGGGGTCATAGAAGAAAGTCAGAGCTCATGGTGTTCGCCGATCACACTGGTGCATAAGGCAAACGGCAAGGTTCGTCTGTGTCTGGATGCCCGTGAAGTGAATAAAGCAACCGTGAAAGATGCGTATCCATTGCCGCTTATCGATGGATTGTTGGGTCGATTGGATCAAACCCGCTATATATCAACGATTGATCTAAAAGATGCCTTTTGGCAGATCCCTCTCGACCCACAATCCAGAGATAAGACGGCATTTACGGTACCTGGGCGGCCTTTATATCACTTCACGGTCATGCCATTTGGATTGTGCAATGCACCACAGACGATGTGCCGCCTTATGCATCGAGTGATTCCATACAGGCTGCACGACAGAGTTTTTGTCTATTTAGACGATTTGTTGATTACCTCTGGCACTCATGATGAACATATTAACCTACTCAAGGAGGTTGCTGGTTTGTTAAAAGACGCCGGCCTAACTATTAACATAGAAAAGAGTCGTTTTATGCTCAAAGAAGTACGGTATTTGGGTTATTTGGTGGGCGATGGATGTTTGCGAACCGATCCAGAGAAAGTGAAAGCGATTGAAAATTACCCAATTCCCAAGACGGTTAAACAGGTAAGAAGGTTCATGGGGATGTGCGGGTGGTACAGGCGCTTTATTAACAATTTTGCAACCATCGCTGCCCCGTTGACTGACTTAACAAAAAAGGGATCGAAATTAAAGTGGTCCGATAAAGCCAACGAATCGTTTACCACATTGAAACATGCTCTAACAACAGCACCCGTCCTGGCAAATCCGAACTTTGAGAAACCTTTCTATATCCAATGTGACGCCAGTACCACTGGAGTAGGGAGTGTGTTATTCCAGCTAAACTCTGCTGGAGATGAGCAACCAATCTCGTTCATTTCGCAGAAGCTCAATGCCGCTCAGAGAAATTATTCTATAACAGAGTTGGAGTGCTACGCAGCGGTACTGAGCGTCACAAAATTTCGTGCATATATAGAAGGATATAACTTTACCATTTATACAGATCATGCAAGTTTGCGCTGGCTCATGTCTCAAAAGGATTTGTCAGGGCGGCTTGCTCGTTGGAGCTTGAAGCTGCAGTCCTTCAATTTTGAGATAGGTTATCGAAAAGGATCTGTAAACGTCGTTCCCGATGCCTTATCGCGAGTTTTTTCGGATGAATCTGGAGTTGTGTCTTCATTAGTTGAACAAAAAAAACATAATTCCAACCCCTCCAACGAATTAAGCCCGCTTCATATTAATCTAGACTCACCTGAGTTCGCGGATCCCGAATATCAAGCACAAATTGATAAGGTAATTAAATTAGGTTTCGAATGTCGTAGCTTTCGTGTTAAGGAAAATAAACTGCTGTTTACTCCATTCTCAGGAATACGATATGACGATACAGATGAACCCGAGTGGAAATTAGTTGTTCCATCTCGGCTTACCTCACCTTTGATTCAACAGGCTCATATACCTCCGTCGTCCGCGCATATGGGTGTAGCCAAAACTTTAGATCGAATTCGTAGAGAATTTTATTGGCAAGGGATGCTCCAAGATGTGAAGCAATTTATTGCAAGTTGTCAGGTTTGTAAGATGGTCAAACCAATAAATTATAATACGAAGCCCGAAATGGGTCATCAATTTATTTCCGATCGTCCCTTTCAGAGGCTATATATTGATTTGATGGGACCATACCCCCGGTCAAAATCTGGGAATGCCTATATCTTGATTATCGTAGATCACTACTCAAAATTTGTTCTTTTGAAGCCTTTAAGAGAAGCATCTGCTACCTCCATTTGTTCTTTCCTTGAGAAAGAGGTCATTTTACTATTTTCTGCGCCCGAATTTATCATGAGCGACAATGGGAAACAATTTGTCTCAAATCTTTTTCAAGATTTGCTGCAGAAGTATGGAATTGAACATATTCGTACGCCAGTATACTCACCGCAGAGTAACGCATCAGAAAGGGTCAATCGAACAATCTTGTCGGCTATCCGGGCCTACCTTACTGATACACGGCATAACGAGTGGGATGTTCATATTCAAGAAATTGCCGCAGCTATTCGTAATGTTGTCCACGAGTCAACTCAGTTCTCCCCTCATTACCTTGTATTCGGTCAGCATATGACGTTGCACGGGTCGGAATACAAACTTCGAAGATTTTTATCACCTACAGAGGAAAACGAAAATTTCGTTTTGTCAAAATCGGACAGGTTAAATTTAATTCGAAATAAAGTCAAACAGTATCTAAAAATTGCTTATGACCGTTCCGCGAAGTACTATAATTTACGCAGTCGAAATCGGGAGTTGGTAGCGGGACAATCTGTTTTCGTGCGCTCTTTTGCTCAAAGTAACGCGAGCAACAAGTTCACAGCAAAACTGTCCGCAAAATTTATACCTGCTATTGTAGATGTGAAAGTAGGAAATGTTGCATATAAACTTCGCGACTCACATGGAAAGCTTATGGGAACATTTCATCTTAAGGATATTCGAACTTGAAACGGTGTCTAATAAAATAGAATTCATGTAACTCGTATCATATTTCGTAAAATATTGCCCGGCTTGAGACTTTTCAGGGTGTGGGACGTCCCCACGATTTGTGACAGCGCACGCTTTGCCCTATCACAATGTCACAGTACCTTTTATCAGTACTGTAAATCGATCTGTTTTATAGCATAATTAATTATTGATTGTCGATAGGAGTTCGTTAATTTTGTTGTTCATGATGGACGAAAATATATTTTTTTTGGTTGGTAATTGGTTACCTTTGGTAGTCAGTCTGGATAGAATTCTCAAATGTGCGGTACAGAAGTATTTTATAAAAAAAAACAATTTTATTCGAGAGATTTGATTAATAAATTGCTTGAAAGACACTTGCTTTAATTGAAAATTTCTAAAAACGAGGTACTTGTTTAGAACGGTGTAAACAAGAGAACAAAATGTTAAATTATAATAAGCGAATTAAATTAGAAATTTAAATAGTGTTAAGCAAATTAAAGTGTAATTTTTTTGTGGATCTGAGGACGATAATAGACTGTTACTTGTGCTCAAATATGGTGGATAATTTATTTTTTTTTAAGACCACATGTTTTTATGTTGTAATAAAACCAATAAAAAATTAGTTATATTACGAATTTTAAAACCGATTCACCGATATTAAATAATCAATAAACAATAAACAAACAATAATTAATACATACTCGGTACCTTAAACTGTTTAAGTATAACGATTATTTTCTAAGTGCATATGAGTACAAAACAAAAATAGTGTACGAAAAAGTGATCTACAATAGTCATTCAATAAAAACTTGTGCAATAAAAAATTATCGATTAAGTGTATTTTGCAGTTACTAAATTGAAACAATAAAACACAATAAAACAACAAAATTATAATAAAGATGTTTAATAAATTGAAACCCAAAATACGGAAAACATCATAACAGTAATTTACAACACAAATAATTTGAATACCTAAAATAATCGTAAAATATAAATAAATCGGATATAACGTCGACAACTTTTGGACTACACTACAATCAACATTCTTCATCAACACATATCATCATACAACACAACTAATAAACAAGTAATTTTATATTATCAATTTTTTCTTACTTTATTATTCTATTTGATAAAATTACAAAATTCAAATTTTCTTTATATAATCGGGTGAAGGGTAGTATTTAGGTCTAGCAGTAGGTTTAGGAACAGCTGTTCGTTTAGTTTTTGTTAATTTTAATTTAATTCATTTGTTCTTTATATTTAAAATCTTGAATTAATATTTTACTTTATTCATAATGATTTTCTTTTTCATTAATAATCCGTCTTAAATATTATGCAATTACGTTTCTTATGAATGCTCAATAAATGGTTTATACACCTTTCAATTTTAATAAATTTGTATAGTGATTAACGTAATGAAAAGGAATATGAGATAAACCTTCGTGATTGAGGATGAATTAGGGAAACGGTAGGTATATCGACTACATAGGTAGGTAATCAGGACTAATCCTTTTTCGCGGTTACAACCGACCCACACACGCTCTGGAAAACCCCACGACTTCCCCTGATGCTTAGCTGGCAACGACCGCTCCAGAGCCCCTGTGTGGGTCAATTTCTGATAATGTGGAGCATAACCCAAAATCAACATTTTGGGTTATGCAAAATGTTACAAATCATATCACTCTTATTGGAAAACCCTATATATGATTCACATGAATCTCACATGATCAAATCAAAATCTTGACTCATCAAATGCTTGACTTTTTAGGATATTTGCAAGAAGCAAAAAGCTCCTTTGAAAGCTGTCACTTCCGGTACAACAATTTCTCCAAATTTCATTGGCATTCCCGAATTGTTGGAAAAGCCTAATTATGGAAGTCATATCGAAGCGCCAACTTGTTTGGACTGGAGAGAGGCCAAATTTTCATAAAAAGCATATTTTGTCAAAAGAACCTCATTTTCTCTTAAATTTGGAAAAATGATCTTGGCAAATTTTCTGCTCTTAAGCACGGGTGAGCTTAAACATAAAATTTAATTTTAAATAGCCAACCAGACTGTTTGGGTTGTAGGTTAAATTTAGCTGAAAGACATTTTTGGCAAGTTGCTATCACACAACACACAACTGATCTGGACCCCTCTTATTGAAATTTTAATTTAGAATCATGTTGTCTCATATCGGTTTTATCGTAAATACTTTTACCACTATACTGTTTAAAATATATGCAATAAACGAAAAAGATCCAATGTAAGCGTCATTCTCGGTGGGCCGATTCTCTTCGATTAGAAACATAATATTTTTTTCAAAAGCGTTATTTCACGTTATTTCAAGAGCATTTAAATTTAAATTAGGTTTGTGTTTATTGCGGTTCGGGTTTCTAAAATTTAATTGGCCTGATCCCAGACATTGGGTTACATTCAGATTCTGACCCATAAAACACTGGCGTTTATAAACGTTTTGCGGTATGTTAGGAATACCTTTAGAATTTACGCACTATTCTATAATAGCAGATATTGAATGAAAAATTTCGATTGAACAAATTGGAAAAGTTAATTTACGAGTACTGTCCAGTTGGACGGATAGACACAATGTTAATTTGACCCAATTCCATAAAACATTTGTGATTCTATCACTTCATATTATAACCTTTGCATATTACAAAACTAATTTAAATTCCCCTATTGTAAAATACGGTATACATATTTATAGCAATGCCAATGACATTGATCATTTATATATAGGCGAAAAAAACTAATTTGCATAAATATTTTAACACCGATCTGTTATGCAACACATGCGTATTTATGTACATAAACACAAAAAGAAAACAAACCCTGCTTAGCGCTAAAATCACATAAATCAATTAGACGGTTTCATTTAAGTGTACGCAAGACCAAATTAATGATTTCGAAAACAACAAAATCTAAAATATGTGTACTTGCGTATATTTCGTAATAATCATTAAACCGCCTACACAGTACACATCCAAAATTTAACCAACTTGACTTTAATTCAACGGACGTGTAATTTGATTAAGAAATATTAATTAAATAAATTATAATTACGAGATTTTAATACTAGTAAATTTTAAATTTATTTGTTCATGTTTAAATAATTTGTAAGGTCAGCAGTGGTGGTACGCGAGCATGATCTAGGTCGTGGTTTGCTAATTGCATTTTACGTGCCAAAACATAAAAATACCGTTTTGTTCCCATACTCGAGTAACATACACATAATCAGTTGTTCTAGATATGATTACCATTAATTACCACCTGCATTTCCCGAATAACATTTTTATCAAACAAACAAAGTTATAAAGTTTCCACTTTCCAAAAAAAAGTATCCGGTTCATTGATTAAGTTATAAAATTCTCGGCCGAAAATAATTTTTACTTTCAATTATATAATTGACGCATATTTCAACACAATCGAATAATAACGACTAATCGTTTTTGATTTGATTTGGTTTCGTTTGCACTTTTTTGGAAAACAACAATAAAGCCGTGTATATTGAACAACAATCACTAATTGAGTGCTATTACATCGGCCTTTACGGTTTATATTTACGTTTATTGATTAATTGGTTGATTTGGTTCAGTTTTTTTGTTTGACTTTCTTATCACACTCCAACATAAATTTTATAAGTAAAACGGTGTACGTAGGTGAAACCTATCACGTGTATTAGTATATCAAATAAGATACAGTCGAAATTTATTACGACTTTGTTTGATAGTACATTACCATAAACTACGGAAGATGAGTATGGAAAATAGTGGTTCCTGAGCGTTTCCTTTCGACTAATCCAAGATCTCTATTAATCACATCTAAATCTGTACACCCATTAGGTCTTCGTACCCAAATTAATCAAATACATTATAACACAAAACAGAATCATAAAATAATTAGAATTTAAAGTGTAAGATAAATTGCTTCCTTAATCGTTACCGCGTCTACATAAATTAAACAGCTACTGAATTAATTTTAATGCGCGTCCAACTAACTACTCGTACACTACAATATTTTTATAATAAAGGTACATACTCGTACAGTAATATGGTTTATGTATCAATTTATTTATAGTTGTAGTTAGATTATTATAACTAAATTAAAATACAAATTTATGGGTTTTAAAGAGTTAGAAGTAAAAAACGATTTATGGTAATTTATAAAAAAGAATTATAAGACGAAAGAAATAATGAGAGTAAAAGCGCGGACGTAATTCTTATAATTTCTTTTTAAGGTTTATCTTCTTCACACATCGATTTGGTTTCGAATAGAGCAATGGTTAGTTGTAAACGTATTATAATGATTGGCCGAGAATTTCCTGTCTTAGGTATACTGGTTAGTATTTTAGAAAATTACATGTTGGGAGGCACTGCGGCGATGTTTCTGAACATTGAAGAAAAATTATAAAGTAGCAATCATAATCTTTTTAAAAATTTCAGGGTGGCATTAATGAACTGTTGCTTAATTAATGTAGTCACTCAAACTAACATATTAAGTAACAATAATATTTTGGAGTATTTACGTTACGAATGATTTTTAGAAATTTTTGCATAATTTAAAGGTGGATTGCATTTTTAAAATGGCTTTGGTATAGAAAAATGCAAATTCATAATGTTGATATTGAATGGATTCTTGATTAAATATCGAAATAAAAATCTATAAAGTAACAAAATTGTTACCTATATAGAAGCTAATAAAACGGTATAGCCGATAAATTGGCACTTGATACCACTATAACCTCACCACGCTTCGGCGGACTTTTGGAGGCCATCATAAAGTTCATCAACACCCATATTAAAATATGTACCAACGACACAATGAAACGGAGATGTGTTTAAATTCCAGAGTACTCTGCCGATGAAACAGGGTTTAGAAAATAACATGGTGTCAACGCCGTCTCTTAATTTCCAAACTTCAGTTAATCTGCCAAGTGCGCGGGCATTCGTATCCCAACCAATGTAACCTTTAGAATCCAATCATCACGTTACGCTACCTGCGGTAAGCTCATCATGTACCCGTTGATCAACCTATACTTGGACATTTAGATGGGTAATGGTAACTTTTGGTTTTATAGGTGCCTTGGTCAAAACCCGTATGGCCAACCATCACTGATGATGGTACTGGCCCTCTGCTCGGATTTAAACTTGGGGCTACCCAAAAGCAAGAATTTTTGGACATTCCGGATCGAAACTTACGCCGTAAGGAATATAAAATTAAAAGGAAGATCCACATTAAATACGAAATACTAGTTACCAGTTGGGTAATTACCGTATTGCCGTATTACCGTATTACCGTTTTGAATAAGGTCTTATATTCTTAGCTTAAACCTGGGCTTATCACCCGATATATTTTCGACTTGGTGGGGGAAAATAATAATGAGGTGTTCGTCTTATACGACGAGTATTAAAGTATTCGATAATTAACTGGATTTAACGCCCTCTGGAATTTAGATTAACTAAAGGATTAGCTAAAGTCGGGTGTCGAGTATTCCATTTTTGTTAGTTTTATTTTTTATATAAAACACATAATGTGTGTTGGAAATTAAATTTTTTTTTTATTGAAAATGAATGTTGGTTCTGTGTCATTTATGTATGGAATACAACATCGTCCATGCGATTACCATGGCTCCTGTTACAAGCCTGCATCTGAACATCCAAATTTATATGACTTTTTCAAAAAAAAGCAGTTTAATGACCTCAATTTAAGCTCAAACGTTGTTTAGAGATCTTGACATCTGAATATCTTGAAATTATGCGATCATCGAACTTGGTTGCCAATAAGTCGAGTGTTTCACGAATTGTGTGACATGTCGCACAAACCAAAGATCACCTAAATCAATTTCATCCAATTTTGACCACAAAAATTGGTTATCGACACGTTTATTATGAACGACGCCTGAAAGAAAAGCTTAGCCCTTCACAAACATTTTCACTTACAGGTTACAGCTGTTACTGGTTCACGAGTACATACTAAACGATGGTGTTCATATGCAGTACGACCTGGAACTGATCCAGTTTCTTCAAAACGTTCAACAATTTTGTGAATTCCAGGCTCTGTAGGACGTCGATGTTGACCAAAATTATCACGTTATTTACGACATTTGTTTTTGCAGGACGACCATTTTCGTAATAAGTTTGCATAACCAAAACACATGACTAAAAACGGCATAGTTGTAATTTTCATTTGTGAACAAATTTTCGGGCTGCTACCACACAATTAATTTTTTTTTTAACTTAAAAGCTGTAGAAAATGTTGAATTGATTGGTTCCTGATTGAATTTTGTACCACATATCTTCCTTTCGGGTCCCGTCTCGTGGTCTTTTGAAAGAGTAATTCGCAAACGATGTCTTCAAGTGATCCACAGATCTTGCTCTTCTGGACTTATACTTCCTGAAGTTGCTCCAGCACTTTTTCTTCAGCACACTATGAATCTTCACATATTCAGTTGTGGTTTCAATTTGGGATGTGTGTAGTAAATCAACACTCTGGGATTTCCGCAGTACGAATAGCTACTACTTCTCGAATTGTGGTAATGGTTCGTGTAATAATTGATGGTATCTGTTGTGAGGCTTATGATACATGGAACTGTATGGTTTTTCCATGCACACAATTTGTGAATTATGTAAGACGGTTGGTGTAGATTCTAACTCGGTTAACAAAGTTAATTCGTTTTTTACGATGAGGTTGCTTTGAAGGTGCCATATATCGATCAGATGCCCTTTCTCATTACAATATAAGGCATATGTAGAATGTTGGCCTGTGGGCATGTAGCGGCATTCCTCCATTCTTAGAAATATCTTTCAGCGTCTACGCTTCTGATGTGAGATGCCGTTCCTATAGAGAAGTTACTATAATATGTCAACATAACGATCAATATTATGTAGTGAAATGCCTTATTTGAACTGACCCGTGCCTTGTCTTTAGTTGCATTCAACGGTCCGTTTACTCATTTAATCAAAATCTGTTAGGGACTAGGAAATTTCGTAACAGATTTTGATGAAATGAAAAGCCCTTGGACATTTAGAATACTGAATTTCCAAAATCGGTTGCTAAATCGCTTGGTTCCGAGCTGGATCGTCATATTTCAGGACTCATTCAATAACCATGTTTTTTAATATGCTAGTTCTGCATTCATTATTATGAGATATTGTGCATACATCTTTAAAAAATATCTTACCTTCAAAGCTCGTCCATTTTGAAATTTCAGTTTTAAAATGTGGTTTTGTGTAGAACCCCAGCAAAGTCCATAGTAGCCTCTGATAAAATATTTATTTTGTTTAAAATTTCGTATTCACTAACACGAGGAGAAATAAATTGTACAGTTTCACTAGAAAATGGTCAATATCAGACATGCATTGTTACGATAACAACCCTAAACATTCTTTAGTTGAGGCCGATGAGAAAAGTCCAACTAATCAGCTTGTGGCTACAATGGTAAAAATTATTGCATTTTGATTCTACTGCGTTCGAGTATAGGCGTCTATACAGGGATCGTCGGGTGATGAAGCACATCTTGAAGTCTGATACATTGAAAAGCGCAATCACAAGCATGACAGAGTTAACACGCGCCTAAAAATTTAGACTATATATTTTCCACAATGCCTCTTAATAAAGACCACCTCCAAGCGGTCTTGGATTTTCATTAGAAAATTAAATCCTGACGTTAATATGTATACATACGTCAAATCAGGATGTGCTTTGCGGTACAGTGCCATCGCACTGGCAGTTTCACAGTTAAAATGGAAGTTTTCCTACAGCTAGAAACAAAGGAGACATCCTGAGGTATTTCAACTGTCAAGATTTGGCATACATGATATTAGGGACACAGGCCATGTTTGGGAAACAAAAATTGTTCATTGCCAATGTCGTTCACATACGAATATACGATCCTCAGTTTAATGAAAAATCACACCTATAAATTGAGGTCAATGCAGATGCAAAAAAACGTGAAAGCAGAGAGCCTATGAATGAGCCTAATTCACACAAGTTTTGAAACAAATTAATTAATTGCACCTTCTTTCAAGCTAAGATCTACTGTCTGCCACTCAAGACAAGAATGAGTAGTCTGAAAAGTCACAAATCCCTGTTCTTCAATCTGTTAAGTTCGGTTCAAAAATGAAAAGATTTCTTCGTTAAGATAAAATATTTTGCTGGTTGAGACTACCAGTGCACCGGGAAGGCGATTCTAACAAAGCTCTCGTGACCATATACATGCAGAGCGTAAAAGGTCAATATCAGGTAGCAAAAATGACACTTTATAGGCTATGTTAAAATGGAATGAGAGCTGAAATGACTTAGAACCATAATAACACCACAACCGAAAGAAAAACATCTGAGAAATAAAGGGTGTTTTTTTAGAGGTTCTCAATTTTAAATTAAAATAGAAGAAAGAAAAACATTTTGAATGTCAGTGAAACTAGCTTTATCGGTTAGATAATTTTATGCCATTAATGCTTGAATATGACCTCCGAGTACAAGGCGTAATCTGGAGGTCAAATTTTCAATCACTCCTCGCAGCAATTGCGGTCGTATCTCGCTAATAACTCTCCGAATGTTGCTCCAATTGTTCCAAGTGTTCAATCGTCTCTGGTTTATCGGCGTAGACAAGTGACTTAACATATCCCCAAAGAAAATAATCTAATAGAGTTAGATCACACGATCTCGGTGGCCAATTAACAGGACCATTACGTGAAATTAGTCGTTCATCAAATGTTTCTTTGGCTAAATTAATTGTATCCCGCGCTGTGTGGCATGTGGCACCGTCTTGTTGGAACCACATACCAGCAAGATTTATGCCAGCCAATTGGGGAACAAACAAGTTAGAAATCATATCTCTATACCGTTGACTGTAACATTCCGCCCATCATCGTTTTTGAAGGCATATGGACCAATTATTCCACTGGCGCATAAAGCGCACCAAATAGTGATTTTCTCTGGATTTGCACGAAAAAACACCCTTTATGTAGCAGTTACGAAAAAACGACTAAAATAAGAAGATTGTAAATTAAACAAAATTAGGTAGTTTGTCTCCCAACGTCATAAAAGCCTCTTAGCCTCTTAGCCTCTTAGCCTCTCCCAACGTCTTAAAAGTTGGCCTTTTTCTTACTATTTTAAAAAATGTGTGTGTTGCTAAGCTACACGTTTAATCATTGGTGTAAAAGTAGGTACTTTTACCGCTGCCAAAAACCGCTTATATGCGCACTCATAAATCTTACGTGATTTTGATGGCAATAGGTTTAACACAATTTCTTTTGCTGTTTGAACCACATCAGGTGGTAAATTTGATAAATCTTCTGATTCAAACATTTTGTTCGCAAGAAAGAAAATATTGTAATTATAGCTTTGCAGTTTGACGCGTACAATAGTCAAACCAAACAAAAGTCATGATCTCCTTAGTTTCACAAAATATTTCAACAAAATTAGTTTCAATTTTGAAGTTTTAATTACATAATTTGTACTTACTCGTATAATTACGAGTAGTTTACAATGAGCTTTTTTTCGTTGGAGAAAAAATAGTATGTGTTATTCGTATTAAACGTGACTTTGTTTGGAGGTGGATTGAATTCTGAATAAAACTTCATATTAAATCTTTCTCAATGAATTGGGAGATCTATACGAAATGTGGTGGATATTTGTATACTAGAAGTTGCCACTTCCATATGACCTTTTTCAATTTTTGCAATGAAGATTAATTTTTAACAAGGGTTGACCTGGTTGGTTTTCTGAAATTTAAGCAGGAATAAAGATGTTTAGTTATACAAAACAATTTAAATCACAAACCTGGTATGTTCAGTTTTTCGCTTTAGAATCTATGTACAGAGACCTATGTACATTTGTCGTAACAGAAAGTCGGGGTTTGGCCACAACAATTACACTCCTCAATTTTTTTATCAGTACATATTAAAAACGGATTTATGTAGAAATTGGTAGACATTTTCAATTTCAAATAGGTATTTAATTGTGTTAATTTTGTACCACCAAATGTGTAGTTCAATTAGTGGCCCGGATTTTGCATAAATGGTGATAGGCGAGTTTATGTCATTTTTTTATGAATAAGTTTCAGTACGTAATCTTTCTATCAAAATCTTTTATTTGTTTAGTGTCTCAGCTTTCTGTGATAAAATATCATTCTATTGCAACTTGCATTTTGGCCGACCAAATGGCACAGTGGTTAATGCTTTGGCGTTTGGATCAGGAGGTACCGGGTTCGAATCCCGATAGGGGCAGGATGCAAAGGGAATTTTCATCCACAGATTATGCTCTGTGATGAAATGGAACACGTATATGACCCCCCTATCGGAATGCCAAACTCATGGGCCGACCCCAACTTCCATGCCAGTATAGGCTGGCATGGAGCTACGCAATGTGCAGATGGTGATAAAATCGGACCTATAGTCGTACGTCCTCGAATTGGCCGACATTAGCGTAAAAGTAAGGAGGGAAAAAGCAAACAGCGAAAGAGTTGGGAGAGCTTTGGTCCCAGAACAAATTTCAGTGATGGTAAAAAAAAAACTTGCATTTATTCGTATGATTCGTCTGCTAGTATACATGGTCAAATTGATTAAATGAGATAGTACAGTTGTTGTGAAATTGTAGTTAATTTTCAGTTTATTGTTTCTGTTTTTAAAAACTAGCTAATACTTACATTTATTTTGTGTTTGGTATAGAGTGGGGGATCAAAAACAATTAAACAATTAAATAAAATATTTTGAAAAATGCCGGAAATGAACGCTCGATTTACTCCAGTTGTTTATTAGTCTAAATAGTTACCCAGTTTATGTGAATAGAGCTTATTTTGAAAAATTGATATTCAGATAATTCAGTACAATCGAACACGGCTTAAGTACTTCGCAATAGTTTATTTTATCACGACAATTTAAAAGTGTTGCCAGCATCGAAAAAAAAAATTGGAATGGAATTTTGGACCAGCTTCATAAAGCGTTTATTTTCATATTTCGCAACATTGTTCGTCTAGTTTGCATATGTTGTAAAACAGAAATGCATTGTCGCCATTAAAAAACTTAATTAAATCTAATAAATTCACTTATTAATTAATTTTTCTACTCATTTTTAAGCATAAATTGCATTTAGTGTGAACCGAAGATCTAATTTTGTTTTGTCTTTAAATTTATTTTAGTTTTGTATTTCGTCTCGGTTTTGTATGAAAATAATTTTTCTGTTTTATCGGTTTAATGTAAACTCCGCTTAAGACTGCAATGTGTTTATTATGCCCGCCCGAACAAATAATCGTCCTATCATCGCAGTTAATCTAAGTGGATCCCGCTTTCTAAACTTGTATGCACAACTTTTGTCGCCTTCAGGTCCCAAAAGATGACATATTAAACCACCAAACGAAATGGATCATATTAACTAGATTCTGAATGTGGACAATTTGGAAGCTCGTAGTTCTTAACGCATATTAGTCATTTACTCTTTATTTGGACTCAAGTACCGTGTATTATTGTTCTTTCTAAAGTTTACCTTTCTGTTTAAACTTTCTGGCCAGACCGGTTACAAATCTAGTATAATAAACGGAGATTGTGCACCAATACTACTATAGAAAATTGAAATTAAAAATATAAACCAATTACTTACCGGTTTAGCTAATCCAATATTTCGATTGGTAACCTTTATAAATTAAAAACTATTAATAATGACAGTTAAATGTAGTTTTTAGTCCCACCTTAAGTGAAATCTTCATCGTTCGTGTGAAAATAAATCCAAATACCCTTAGGTATTAAATACATTAATATTTATGTTATTACCTATCGCGATAATTACTGAGATATGCTAATTTAAATTTATTTAACAGAAAACCGAGAAAGTTTTTTTTTATGTATAGTTTGTCATCCTCTCCTCAACGTCATCCCCAGCATCAAATTAATTGTCCATGCACATTAAAATGGTTGCAGTTATAATAATAATAATTATTATATGTGCGTACTACGAGAATATATAGAATTTCAATGCGCGCAACAAGACAACAACCTGGAATAATCTCACGTTGCTTAATTCAGATATTTAAATTTTCTCCATGGAAATTAATTTTAAAGTAGAAAAGGTATTTTAAAAGAAATGTGTAATTAAGTTATTTTTAAATTAGTTTTTTTTTTCTAAATTACACACAATCGATAATCATTTTCACTTTTGTTTGCTCGGTAATTTGGTTTCTTATAAAATCTACTGTTTTCTATTCTTTTCGGTACGACCGTTAAATTCAATAGGTAAATCATTTTCTAAATTAAAAGATATAACATTGTGGAGGTCATAAATTGTGTATAGTTGTGAGCCGCCCGAATTTGTGAGGAGTTTGTCCTAAATTGTCGTAAAAAACAACAAATTTTAGGACAAACTTCATACGACTATATAACCAAGTGAAGTTTGTTCTAAACTGTCAAACACAAAATTTCTTTTTAAACGTAATTTAACAGTGTCAATTATTATTAAATTAAAGTTGATCTGCATTAATTTGATTACATTTCAAATCAAATAATATTAAAAATTTTAAATGTTAATTTTCTTTGCAATTATGCGAATAAAGAACAATTTCATTTATTTTTCACACATACTCGTACATCGAAAAGATATTTAGGTTACTACGGCTGAATGGGTGTTTTCACTTTGTACTAGACCCAATCCAATTAAAAAACTTCAATTTTCCATATCAATATCGATCAATCCAGCCGTGGTAACCTCTTAGAAATATCTTAGAACAAAACACTTTTAATTCTATATTGTGGTAAAATTTTGACTGGGTCTAATACAGTGTTCCTCTGAATTTTGCGGAAAATTCAAGTTTTTTAATTGGACTGGGTCTAGTACAAAGTGAGAACACCCATTCCAGCTGTAGTAAACGATTAGAAATAACTTAGGACAAATCACTTTTAATGAGATTTTGAGGTATACAAAATAGTTGTTGGTTTTAGAACAAGTTAGAACAAACTTCATTTCCGTGCCGCGGTTTGGTTCAACACTACACCATAGAATTTGCGTTCGTTTACGAATATCAAACTAATTTTATATTTTTGGATATAACCCAATTTGGCACCCAACTTTAGCATTGAAGGTTGACATACTCGCGACAGGTGTTTATTCTGCAGTTTATCAATGTTTTTGGCGCATGATAATAAATTAATACGACTGTGGAGATCAAAGTCTAAACTTAGACACCTAGAAAATTGCGATTTTAATATACGAAATGAGATTAAAAAATAATTTCGTTGCGCTGCTGCTTGTTTCATATAGAGAGATTTTATAAAGTAAATTTAAATAGAAATTTTTCTGGTGAAGGTTAATTATTTATTTACGTAATTATTTTTGTATAAATGCTTGCGTATCGTCATCTTACAGATGATAATGAATTTTTTCTAAAATTTTTAAAAGATAATTGCAGTATGTGTGTGTATAGTATCTGAAATGTACACAGTCACGGAGGTTGAAGTAGCGCCAATAGAACCATTATTTTATTAGGTTTGGCAACTATTTTAATTTTATTGGAAAGATCAATGTACGTAAACAAGTTTATATTTTTAATAGTGGGTGCGATTAACTTTAATATTAAGGCGGTTGGCTAGACAAGTTTCTTGCTTTGATTATTAGAGTAATCCAAAACAGCAAACTTCTCTCATTCAAATATGTTTTTTTGGCGAAACAATACGTCAACCACAACAAAGTTTGTTTTATGGCTGAATTTAGTATCATTATGGCCACGTGGTCTATTCAAAGCACCTATAAGCGATAACCCTCAGAAAGCTGAATCGATAAACAAGATTTTTTTCTATTGTTGACTATTAAATCACCTGCAGTACGATAACTATTATTTCTACATTATGCTTATGAAACATGCAAATAATGTAATAAGCATAATTATAAGAATATTTCTAAGTTTTATAACATTGAACAAAATACCGAGGTAAGAAACTGACAGTAAAAATAATCTCATTTACGGTAATAGTGTGTTATGATTGAGTGAATTTTTACCGAGTATGTTTATTGTTACGGTTGCATGGATATTAAAATCCAGTACATATTTTTCATGTTAGTTGTGTGCGATGATTAAATAATGTTGAATGACACCAAACAAGAATCATATTTTAATTTATGCTTTTCTATGTATTTTCGTTCAAAGCCGCTTAATTATATTCTTGGTATCGTAAAATAATGTATTCAAATTATAGAAGAATCTTTAAATTGCATTATAAGGTTTCTTTACCTTCGATATTATCTTGTCGCACTATTTATAGAGTTTAAGACATTTGACTGATGTGGTGTTTGATCGTTTGGCATTTTAATCTTGTATCAATGGAATACATGTTTTACGTGGTTTTTATTGGTTTTAATCGCATGGTAAAATTTTGTAGTAAGATTTTTAACCGCGGACACTGTAAGACGTGTTTTTGCACTCATCAAAATTAATTATTTATCAGTAAGAGTAGAAGTTGTGATGTCGAATGTGCTAATTTACGAAGAGTAGTCCTACAATCTATAAATTGTGCTGTACTTTACTAACGAGTGGCCCATTTATCGTTTGCAATTTCAACTACCGGTTATGTTGAGTGTGGCAACACTTCCGTCATTCGTGTTGAGACAGAAAATTAGTTTAATGTTTGACATTTACGAAATGGGTCGCTTTACGCTTGAACAAAATTCGGAACGGTCTTGATTTGTGAGATTACAAGTTTAAGCTTTTTGCAAAAATTGGTTCGGTGAATGGGCCGAAAACTTGCTCTTGCTTCTCATTTTCAATGCTAACATTGATTCAGTAACGAGGCTAATTTTTGGTTGAAGTAGCCACTATTTTGTGAGTACTCCTAACTGAAATGGTATATTTGTTCCGACAATAAGTCTGAAAGCAAGAGCAACTACCAGAATATTAGAAGATCTCAGTCATCTGTCCACTCTACGGTACAAAAAAAGCAGTCGTCTGGTTTGCTTTAATTACCACGGCATTGCCCTGTTAGACACCTATAAAGTGTATGTAAATACTCTACTTTAGAGTAATTTCTGTAGTCAAATATATTATCGGCAGTTATCAGAGTGACTTTCCCCAAACCGATCGTACGGATCAATACTTTACAGAGAGAATAATTAATAAAAAGTGTTGGGAATAGTCATATGTCTTATATCAGTAAATCTCTTTGTAAAGGATTCTTCGATTGTCAGGTGTTCGCACTGCCCCCGAATACAGATCAATATTTGCCTAGTCTAATCAAAACCACAATTGCCATAGCGCAAGCTCACAGTTTGTAAATAAATAATCCGACTCGTACTAACTTTTCGAAACGGGAGTACACTGTGGAGTATACTCTCCACATTTGATGGAAGGTCATAAATTAGGTCCCATTAAAGTCGCCGATGGTTCGTACGAATTTCGAAATCAATAACTCGCCAACTATTGTGATATTATCTGTTACATAAAATCCAACTGAATACGATGGTCACTATATTTAAAGAGCCCGCATAAAAGAGATTGGCAAAAAAGCGTTGTAACATTCAACCAGCCCATGTATATACTTCGCAAAGGAATATCGACATTTTAAGTATAGTGGCCTAATTTGTGCTATTGTTGTTGTATTTGACCAATTCTTTTCGTTTTAACATCTAGAACATTTTATCAGACATTGTTTAATAAATTTGTTGTTCAATATTTTGCGGTAGACTTATTTCGTTTTTAATTTAGTATCGTGTAGAGGTATGCTTCTTGTTTCTAATTTTTGAAATGAAAATGTTTGAAAATCCTTTTTCTACGATAAGCAAAATGGTTTGCGATTAGCCCCCGTCAAAAAATATTATAGTTAGTCTTTTAGGCGAAATTTGAAATGTTCATTTCCTGTTTCCTTGGCTCCTAGAGTAGCACTAATTTTTTCTCGTGGATACTAATTAGCACAAATGCATTTTAACAGTATACAACGTTTTATTTTAACATAAAGAAGGGCTGTATTAAAATATTAAAAGATCTAAAATCTACATCATAAAAGCTAAAAAGGCGAAAAAACATTTAACCACTAACAACAAAGCAATGTGTCATATAACATTCATAGTGTTCTCTAGCCTAATGATGAAGAAGATAGTTTAGTAAATAAACAACGATTTATTTAGAGAAAAGTCTACATTTTGGCTTGAAAATTGAAACAATTAAAAAACATACAAGTTAATAATAAAAAAACAGTTCAGGTTGGGGAATAATACTGCTTAACCTACGCCCAAAGCTGTTCTTACTTATGCAAAGATCAAATAAGTGATCAATCTTTTTAAAGGCCTTCGACATCATATTGACAGGTTTATTGGCACCGTAGTTGGTACTATGTATGTAGTTCTAGTTTAAGAACTTTGCATTTTCTTAGATTCCTACTCGGTGTCTTAATTTTAATCAGTTCTAGGATAGATGGTGCATAAATTTCAGAAAGCATCGCATTAAAAATAAATGAGCATTTCAGCAACTCGCGTCTATTTTGGATCGTCGAGATGTTGTAAATTTTATAGCCAGCCGAATACAGTAGTAACTGCAGATTAATGTCTCATAAAAGGGACACTATATGTTGACAATAATTACAGTTGCAATCTGAGGTATACACACTATTAAATTTTAATTGTTTGAATATCACGTACATCTCTCGTCCACCGCTTAATGGAATGAAACATGAAATTTGCTCTAGCAACGGATTGTTCGAATACCTTTCGTAAAATTATACCAGTGATTGTAGTGCTGTGCAACAGGGTTTACTTTCCGATGGAATAATACGACTTTGCTCTTATTAATGTATCATGAGAAGTTGGAATGGTATCAAGTTATTAGATTATGGACATATTCTTGCAGTTTGAAAATAATGAAAATCCTAGGACCAATATGTGATTATAGTGGTACCCTTGAAGTAGCTTGAATTAACTTCGGTCTCATATTTCCCAGATCAACATATTGAATTTGCTTACCTTAATGATTTAAACCAAGCTAGAAACTGATTGGTGGAGCTAAATTTGAAGGATAGCTATAAAATTCTGCAATGCTGAATCAATGATTAAAAACTCTTGCATACCACCCAGCTCAAACAATTTTGGAATTAAAGATATGTTACCTGATACCTCTATAAAATGACACATAATTTTTTGCTCCAGAGTTGAAGAGTGGTTTCGATATGGTAACCCTTTTTCGTTTTTTTATTTGTTTTTGTTAAAAATCTAAAAGCGTATAAGCAAGTGACCCACCATTTTGGGAAATTCTGCTACAGGGAGGGCAGAATGTTGCTACAAAAATAAATGTGAATATTTCTGTTATTTTAATTTCTTTTCTTTTTCAGAATAGAAAGCGGTATATAATCTTTTAAATGACCAGGATTGAAGACACAGATAGAATACGTGTGGTGCAACTGTATTATGAAATGATATCTCCAATTTTGGTACAGAGAGCATTTAGGATTCAAACAAATTGGGATGCGTGGACCATTCCGCGAATTGTAGAACTGTTAAATATGGCAGACGGTCGAAAGGACGTCCTACCATCGAAATTCAATAGTTTGAACATAAAGTGGCGGCAATCATTGCTATCATAATAATCCTCGCACAAATGTTTTAATTTGTTTCCTTATAAATTGGTAATCCCTTGAGATTACCAGCTACTTAGAGTCCAGAAAATCGACCTATTCAACTAAAGGTCTGCCAAAACTTGTTGCGTTTTGTTGAGAGCTGTGTAAACTTCATAAATTGCTTATTTATGCCTGACAAGGCGCACTTCGATTTAAACGGAAATATAAACAAGCAAAATTGTCGCATATGAGCCAATTAAAATATTCAAAATATCCACCCAGTGACATGCAGAACATGTGACTGTGTGTTCTCCAACTACATGTCGGCCCTTACTTTCTGAAGAAAACGATGCTAATGTTACAGTGAACGAAGAGCAATATATAGACAAGCTGGAACAATTTTCCGATGTACACCTTTCCGAAATATACGGTTTCAATAAGATGGAGCCAGTAATCACACAACAAGACTAGTAATCTCGGCCCGCCATGGACAATTTGCTAAAAAAATAATAATATATGGTAAAAAACGAAACACCGAATATCTTTGGCGCCTAATTTTGCCTGATCTCACTGATCCAGCTCTGATAAGGACACGAGAGGTGTATAAAACTAAGCCACGCAATAAAAAGAAGTTAAAAGATTCCATAAGGGCCGTTGTTGAAGCAATATCTCGGGTAACATTAACAACGACAATGAACAATGTTTTGGTCACCTACTGGGATTAATGGAGGTGAATGACTTCTCAAACAAATTAGTTTTAAATACTAATTCTATGTTAAGAATTTAATAAAATCCTTGAGTAAAAAAAATTAAAAATAATTTTAAATAACTGAAATAATCACATTTGTTTCTGTAGCAACATTCGTGCCCCACCCGTTAGTTTTAACGACTAACTATACCTGCTACAACGGAATTTTCAAATTTGTAATTTTTTTTAACAGTGATGCTGGATACCATCAGGTCCACACTCATCTCCAAACGATCCAGACCTCAACAAAATCTTCACTTAAAATATTAGGTGTAATTACAGATGCCATGATATCGTCACTGTTTAAGTCTTCATACGTGTGAATGGCTTGCCGCTTATAGACTGATTGAAAGAAATCGTCAAACATATTTCATATGGTTTAAAGGTTACAGGATTTTTCCCCATTAAACGTTATATGTAAGTACAGGATAACCATTTACATTTGCTCATTAATACTGCTGATGTAATTGCGGTATTTGGCTCAAACAAACATTCGAAATTTTGGTATCTGCAAACTGACGATTGTCCAACTCAATATGCAAAAGTTAGACATCGATGCACATTAGTAACACGCACGTACATTTATTGCATAACTTTAAACTAAACGTTTAACAACGAAAATTATCTGTATCATTTCAAAATATTTCTAGAGACATTTCATTCCAGACCTTCAGAATGGTAGCACGTAATGACTCCAAATTTGTATTTGGTTTGGCGTAAAATAAATATGGAATTGTTGCATTGTTAAAAATGTCCCTTCGGTGTAAAAAATTTTTTCGGATCTTTTGCTCCCAAACAGCTTAGTTAACACTTTGCATCTTTCAAGTCGTTGAAGACCCGTGGCATGTATCTTGATTTGTGGTTTTCAGTAAATTCAACATTATGTGGCTCAATTATTAGCATCCTCAAACCTGGGGTGAATAATAAAAAGCAAACCAGCTAGTTTTGTTCCCTTCTTACCACTTCGTACTACTCAGTGCACCCTAAGGAACAGCAGGAAACTATTCTCGCAGCTGTCATTTCCAACCGCCTTGAGTCTAAATGGTGAAAGAATCTTTTTTGGGTCGAATTTGAATTTTATTACTTCTACGTATAAGACTAACCTAAACGGTGATGCGGCACTGCTTTTTAAAGCCTCTTAGAATGAATTGATACTTTAAAAATGTGATTTATGTCAATTTATTTTGCATCAGTAAAAATTTCCTGTTGGTAGCCACCAAGGATGGCTAAAATTGTAGTTCAGTACACAGAAGCTAGATACCCTTCATATGATCGAATGAACACTTATCTTCCCATTAACTCCCATGTCATTTGTGCCCGCTGTTAAATTAACTTTCTTTCATGCATTTCATTTTCATTTCAACTCTCCAACAACGAACTCTACTACATCTTTTAAATAAAAATTTTATCGTAAAATTAATTGTTCCCACAGAGTACCTTTTGTGTTATTCTTGCGCATTAAACGTGAAAATTGCAGTAGAGAAATATTTAATGTATTTCGTTACGATTGATTTTCTAATTGCAAAAAATATGAATAGAAATATCATTTTCACTTTCCACAGGTAACCAACTTTGAAAACAACAGTATTTCAATTATTGTACAATAAAATAATCTTGGTGGCATGCGTGAATTTATAATTCATCGATTTACTATCAAGATAAAAAATTTATGTAAATGAAAATTTATTGGTGTTACATCTACACGATCATAACTATTGTAATTAAGACATATGAAATGCTAATTATGAATATATTTTTCATTTACAGGACTCAACAACACCGTTGATTATAGCAGCAGCTGGTGGACACATTGCGTGTGTTCTTGAATTACTCGATCAAGGTGCCGATCCGAATGCAAAACGTAGCACTGGTACGACTGCGCTATTTTTTGCTGCCCAAGGTGGACATTTAGAGATTACTAGGATATTAATCAAATCGGGCGCTAACGTTGATTGTGCGTCAGTCGACGGTGGAACGCCACTATTTGTCGCGTGTCAAGGAGGACATCTCAATATTGTGAAGGAATTAATTAATTGCGGTGCAAATGTTCATGCGTATATGAAAGATAAAGCAACACCACTTTTTATTGCTGCACAAAATGGACATCGAGCTGTATTAATATTATTATTATCGGCTGGGGCACATCCTGATACTACGCGACATGATGGTGCTACTCCACTCTGGATCGCGGCACAAATGGGACACGATCATATTGTAAAATTATTACTACAAAATGGTGCGTTTGTCGATAGCGTTCGTTGTGATGGAGCAACGCCATTATTTAAAGCTGCACACAAAGGTTTTTGTGCTGTAGTTCAAGAATTATTAAAATGCCGTCCTAATTTAGGCGTATTGCCAGTAAGTTCATCACTCTCATAATTTCCTAGTACAAAATCGTATAATATATTTTTTCTCCAGAATGGTGAAACTGCACTTCATGCCGCTGCCATGTTTGGTCACCTACCAGTAGTAAAACAGCTGGTTGCCGCGGGTAGTAATATCGTGATGAAAAATCAAGATGGTTTAACAGCTTTACAAGTAGCGAAACAACAAAAATATATCACCGTTGTAGAATATTTGAACGAGCGTGAAAGTTCGTTAAAATCGGTCAAATTACAAAACGGAAATGCGATAAATGTGGCAAAATCTTAACGTAAAACAAGTGCGAATCTGATAACGGTTATTGCTCAGTGAGATTTTTTTAAAATAAATTATAAAAGTTATTCTAGAATTTTTTGTGTTCATTGTACATTAACGAAAAAATTTTGCGTAGCTCAATTTTAATTTAAAATAAATTTAAATTTAAAAAAAACTTTTAATCACACTCGATATTATAATTATATTATTTTGTAAATAATTAATGTATTTTCAATTATTACGTATAATTTTATGTAAGTATCAAATAAAAACGAATATTAAAGTTACATGTTTTGAATTCTTATTCCATATTTTCAATTACAAATTGGACCACCATAACGGATTAAAGTAGTATAAGCCAAATTTGATCATAAAATAAAAACAAGATATGGAGACGAAAGATTCCTTCATCTCTGATATTTATAGTATTGTTGAGATTCTCTTTAAGTTCGTAATAAACATTAATAGCAAATATCTTTTGAAAATTAATGAAATAACAAATAGAGAGAAGCGCTATGACCGGGAAAGCAATCGTCTCATTGTTTTAGTGTGTCAGAATGAAAAACTGAAATTCAATTAACTGAAACTCAAGTAACTTTTCAATGGTTACCTATAACTACTGTGCTACTGTAGTTCATAAATCAAAAACTCGTTAACATTTATATTTTATTAGCACAGTTGCGAACAATCGTAGATACGATTGAAAATCAAAAATTATTCCATTCTCCTCGAATAAAGTGCAAATTTACATATGTTCGAACCGGTATACTAAGACCTCGATTTGCGTCCTAGATAGGCTCAAAAAATAATTGCACGCAAATCGAAGAAACGTAAAAACCTTCCACAATCTTAAAAAATATTGTTTTTATACAAATCGAAATATAATTTTTCTATAACTCCATACATTTAGTACAAGGTCGAAACGTTTGTTTCTGACAATATTATATACTGCTCTAATCAAGTATTAGGTGTTTTTAAACTTACCAGGACAATCAGCGGCACTAGCGATTGGCATGTCAGCTGCACTAGCGATGTTCCCCTGTAATAACACGCTCGTTTATATTCCACTAACTCGTTTATATTCCAAAACTACACTTCCGTGTGTCCTCATGACTTGTATTTCGTTCTGTTAACTTTTAAATAAAATGGAGGATTTTTAACTAATAATAACTTTACTTAAAAGTAAGTTTCTTCTTCTTTTAAGGGTAATCTATAATTTCAACAGGTTTCGTTCGTCTTTACAGAAAGATCGCCTTATTTTGGTCATAAATATAGCAGCAGATCCGTATGTCAAAATGGGACTCAAATCGAATAAGCGGCACAAAACGAAACGACGCAAAAAGAGTTTTAGAATTGTTCTGCGAGCATATACGATTTTTTTGCTGCAAAATTTGAAACACGAGGCACTTAATGTCACACAGATAGCAGCACAGGCATTTTGAACGGACAACTTTGGTTTTTTTGCTAGTTTTTCTGTTAATTTTATTTATGATTGATAATTATAATTAGGAACATATCGGAATATTAATGTATTACATATATTTTTTATATTGTAATATAATTCAATTTAAGAAAAGTTATCGTTAAAACTACTGTGCGGCCATCTACCAACGTCTGCTGTGATTAGTATGAAAAGTTCGATTTTTTGAGCCATAAAATAAAATAAAATTGAATAGAGCATTAATAAAATTAAGGAATTAAAAACAAGATGTGTGTTTATAGTGAATAAATAAAATAATGAAAGGCCTTATCCTAAATTGTCTTATAAATTATTCAGTGATCTTCACCTGTCGTATCCATAAACTCATGCATAAATACAATAACTATAAGAGAGATTGCTCATACTTTAAATAGTAAAATGGTGCACTAACATTAGCCATTTGTTATTGTTCCCTTTGTTGAAAAATCTGAAGATGATGGATGCGCGCTATTCGCTTATTTTAACGAACAATGTTTTCAAAATGTTTTGTATCTTTTGCTTTTCTTAGGATATACATGTGTTATTTTAGTGCTGTAGCACACAAAATTATGCTATTTATGTAAAAAATAAAGTTTTTACTAATTATAAGCATCCAATAAACAAAAACAATGCGCTAAATTTCATATAACTTGCTAGTGCTGCACTCTTATCAATTTGCTTTATGTTTATGTATGATCGTATTCAATTACTGTAGGAACTGTTATATAATTAAATCTTGTAAGAGTTATTAGTTCAGTCTACTTATCAGTAATCACCACGCTGGAATGAAAAAAGAATGAATTTGTTTTTATTTCAGCATAAAGACTGCCTGCCGAAAAGACAAAAGAACAATATGATGTCATTATAGACAAATTAAAAACTATCAGACACTTCTAAACGCTGTCGTGACATTCCACATACTCTTTATATCAACTGTACAATTTAAGAATTGAAATCAAACGTAACTAACTTCAATCTTGTTTAGTATTAAAAATTATCGTGAATGTGTCAGACATAATTTCGTTTCGTCTTAATTTCTACCAATAATTTAATTAAATTAGTATAAAATCGCAAATAAAGTATAGGTATGCGTAGTATTTCCAGTACAAGATAATTAAATTTGAGAATTTGGTTTTAATAATTCTATATTTCAGGTTTTTATAATATATAGGGCGTAAACACAACTATTAAGACTGTTTTGCAATTTGAAATACTGACGTTTCTTGAACCACTGTGCCATTCGTTGTTTGATATTTAAAAGGCCAAAAATCATTTTTTTTTATAAAATGAAATTACTATTAATTTATGGATTAATGTTCAGCTGTTTAGTTATTAAATCAGGTAATTATTTTTTTAATCTCACTAAATTTTTTACTATTCAGGTTATCTAGGAAAAAAGGGTCGATACGACGAAGCAATTTACTCAATCAACCGTGGATTATTTATTTGAAAATACATATTTTCGTGTTCCTATAACAAAACACCGGATATATCATACAGATGTGGTTAAATTCATAATTGTAATGAATATTTTATTATAGCAAACGCGATTAGATGTTATACATGCGATGCTACAAATACATCGATTCCATTCCAGTGTAGCGAATGGTTTGAACGTTATGACACACCGGACATCACCCCAAACGATTGTTCAACCGTTCATGATGCGAAATATTGTGTCAAACATGTCGGTCGTTTTGAAGGTACAATTTGTAAATTTGTAAATCGTCGTATTCTTTAATAATTGGGAATGGAACATCTTTTACTAATCATTGTACATAAACCTTTATTTCAGTATATAAAATTTGGAATTAACTAATTAATCATTTCATTTCACTAATAATAAACATATTGTATATGAAATTTTCCAGTAACTCCCATTAAGTGTTATCAGTGTCGATCAGCCGATACGATTTACTGTTCGAATGGTCTGATCAATATGGATCGAGAGGACTCGCCACTTCAACCGGAATCCTGTGATCATGTTATTGATGCACTATATTGTATAAAGTCCACGGCATTAGACGGTTAATAATACATAATCCTATTTGAGTGTTGCTTGTCTAGAGCAATCACAGTAGAGCAGTTTTGAGTTTGAGATCACACTGGAACACTTTAGGAAAATTTACTCACGAATGCATTGTAGTTTAGTCGAATAACCAAGATTGCTGAGCTAATTTACTAACAATATGCACAAATCTAACATAAATATGGTAGAATCACATAAACATTTTAAACATTATTTTCTAGGTGGTATCGGAGCAAAACGTTACTGTTCATCTAAAAATTTAGGTAACTATTGCGATTACGTACAGAATATTGGAGATCAAATGGAATATAGATCGTGCATCTATACATGCGACACAGATGGATGTAATTCAGGAAATAATTTTAAAGTTAATTCGTTGTTTGTGGTAGTCGGTTTGTTAGTCGTTCTTATAACATCTCTGTAAATTTACCTCAATGCAGTATAGTTTCATGTACAAAAATTAGTTTTAATAATTAAGATTTACAAAAATAGGAAATTAGATTCCGTCCATTTTAAACCATTTTTATACAATAAATTAATTACAAATTAGAATTAAATAAATATTGTTATTTTATTAATTTGTCCTAATTAACCCATTTTTTGGTCCCTATCTACCAGCATAAATCTTTATGGGCTACTCCACCTCATCAGATTTGTGTTCACTCCATCAGATTTGTGTTCAGAAATCATTACAACCCGCTCAACATTGTCAAAAATCGGGAGTTGAAAATCGTTTCTAAAATTAGAAGACGGATGGATACAAAGGAAATATTCTGGGGATCTCGAGATAAACTGTAAATTTTGCAATACCCGATTTCCCTAATTCTTTACGGGAGGTCCCTTCTGCCGAAATTTTGCAAACTAGTTTCGATAATTGGTTAGACTTATGATGCGCTAACCTCCATAAAGAAAACTTATCTTTTACCCCCGATGGCGTGGCTTGCTTATACTTTTCCTTATAGAAATGGAAAAACTTTATGTTTCATTTAAAGAAGGTGTTTTCTTTAAAATGGAAGACGAATGGAATTGCTGTTAAAATCTGAAACTAAATAAGTTCCTAAAACAACTATGCGTAGGAACTGTGGTTATTGTTCTGTGTAACGAATTTGAGATTTTTAAAATTTGTAAAGGATATGACTGTTCTCATCAGAAATAATAAGAAAAATTTCCAAACTAAATAATAATGAATAATGTTGCAATCATCGGTATCAAATGCAAACATAAATGTTCGAAATTTTGGGTGGTTATTTTCCGAGGTGATTTTGATTTTTCGTAAAATGTAGGTGCATACATATTTGGCATATTTTCTTGACACGATTACAACAACAATTCCATGGCGAAAGCACTTAAGGCACCTTTATGGTTGCGTTCGTTCGTTCATTGTACATACCACACTTTGATTCTTTCATCGTTTCCTTCCCCTTCACCAACAAACTAACAACAGTTTGTTGGTGAAGGGGAAGGAAATGAGGAAAGAATCACGACGAAAAATCAAAATGTGGAACGGCGGATTCTTCAAATAATTTTTTTCGACCAATCATATTGCCCCAAGCTGACGATTTTTTTCTGCTGCTTTAATTCACAAGAGATGATTGTTCGAAAAAAATGTTTGAATGAATGAACGAACACAACAAAAAGGCGCCTTAAACCAATTAAAAATTTTGCGTTAGCTGAAGAGAATGCAGATTTGCTTTAGATATCCACTAAATTTCAAAATATATTTTGAGCTATCAAGTGCGCAACTAAATTTCCGGGTTTCACATATAGAAGTTGTGTATTGCTCATAGCGTGGACAGTTGTTAACAATAACCACTTGTTATACCAGCACACTCTAAGATCGAAAATATCGAGTTTTGAACCAAACAAACAGCATTTGCGGGAAGCTTTGCTTTTCTGCTTCAACTTGAAAAAAAATGAAGCGATGCACGTCATTTGCTTGAGGTGGCCTACGGCGAACATGCACCATCGAAAAATACCTATGAAGATTGGAACGCTTTAGAACTGGCGATTTCGACATTGAGGACAAGAAGCGATCTGGACCGGAAAACCAAAAACATTTGAAGTCACCGAGCTACAAGCGTTATTGGATGAAGATGATATGCAAACTCAAGATCAACTTACGGAGGCGTTAAACACGACTCGCCAAGGTATTTTCAAACATTTAGTTGCTATGGGGAAAATTCTAAAGAAAGGAAAATGGGTCGTGACTTTTACCTCGCGAAGCATCAACATCGACGGCACGGCCAAATCGCTTCGGAAAGGAGACAATGCTCTGCGTTTGGTGGGACCAGAAAAGAATCATGTACTAAGAGCTGCTGAAACAAGGCGAAACCATCAATGAGCAGCGCTACCGACAACAACTCATCAATCTGAACCATGCATTGCTCAAACAACGGGCAGAATGGGGCACGAGACACGAAGGAGTGGTATTGCAGCACGACAATGATCCATGCTATCGCACTTCCATCACCCAAGACACCATCAAAACGCTGAGATGGGGTATGCTACAGCACTCGCCTTATTCACCAGACCTGGCCCTCTCTGATTATCACTTGTTTCGGTCGATGGCGCATGGCTTGCCACTTCTACACTTGGCCAGTTTCGAAGAAGTGTAAATTGGTTGAATGAATGGTTTCGGTTCAAAGACGAGTTGTTTTATCGTCGCGCTATTCATGTAATGCCAGAGAGATGGCAACAATGTGTAGATAGCGAAGGACAATATACTTTGAACAAAATCATTTTTTATATTTCTATTGAAATTTTCCATTTTTCAAAAAAAAAAAAACGAAAATTTACTTGCGCACCTAGTAAAAACTTGATCAATATCTTTCCTTTTCTAAATAATCTCCTTCCCCAGTTCTCTGTATAGATAAGAAATATTACGTTTGCTTGTTTATTGTGCAAGCGATCTAGTGAATAATAGGAATCAAATGTCATCAAAAAAATTCAGTTTTAATATAATGCATAGTATTCGGTGGCTCAGATCGTTTCGTTGTTCTTTTCGGATCTGGCTTCCCCAGTATTAACAAACTCGCAGTCTTTTAAATTAAAAATATTTAAAAATTTAAATACAAAAGTTTTTATCAGATCTCCGACTCCAAAATTTTACAAATTTGTGTCAAAAAGAAAACACAATACTACAGAAACATCCCTTCTTAAATCAATATTTCCTATTAATGCAGTCCTTCCTAAGTGAACATTTATATCTATTTGCAACCTATGCAAATTATTAATACCATTGTCGACGACTAGATTTGAGTGAACTGATCAACAGCCCATGACATATTTTAGACAGAAAGTAGAGCGGAATTAGCTTAATCAATTGTTAACTACTTCGGATTTAAAAATGTTTTCTGAGTTTCCTAGCTAGAAAAAGGCTAACCTGGGATAATTTGAAAATTTTAGTCAATACTTTTGCCACAGAATAACTACAGAAACGAATTAACGCTGTTTTTGTATGGAAAAATATCGACTTTTTTTACCTTGGCTCACTTAAGGTAGGAAAAAATTCGTTATTTTTGAATATTTTTATATCGTCTATGATCTAGGTGAGGTTACCAAAACGTTGGAAGCTTAATTTCGACTAATGAAACTTAAATTCTTTAAATTAAAAAATCGGTCGTCTCATCAGACTGCAGTGACCAAACTACAAAAATATTGAAAATATTTTGTGCTACATACAAAGTATAATCACAATGCCTTAGCGGATTATTATGTTTCGCTACGCAATTATCAACCCCTTCGTAACCTCAAATGTTATTGTAGTTGACGCATACATGCGATTTCTATATGAAATTTTGGGTTATTCTGGGTGATAGCCAGATATTAGTTTTACATCTAGGTGAGGTTACCAAGACGTTGGGAGCTTGGTTTAGAACTAATGAAACTTGAATTTAAAGAAATGAATAATTTTTTAATTTAAAGAATTCAAGTTTCATTAGTTCGAAACCAAGTTTCCAACGTTTTGATAACCTCACCTAGATGTAAAAACAATATCTGGCTATCACCCAGAATAACCCAAAATGTGTATATCAAATAAACAAGAAAAAATTCGTCGTTAAAGCCGAATGTTGTTATATCCGGATAGAAAGAAATTCTAGATTATTTGACAGAGCAGCGAAAATCACTTTGAGAGCTACATTATTAAAGTTAAAAGGACTTAAAACTAAAAAACTAATAAGAACACAAAATGGTAGGAACTGAAGCTTATGAATGTTTGAAAAAATAAACAATTGATGTTTGCTTTGTGCTTTTTCATTTGGAAGCATTTTATTCAGCTGTTTATCAATTATTCCGCAGTTGCATTTTTTAAATAGTCATCTGACAAATCGCGTGTCCACAAAACGATTTTTATAGTTGATCTAGTCCGAAACGCTTCGGCAATGATATAAATATTGCTTCCTCTTTCTCTGCTTCAACTACATCTTCGTCTTCACTGCCTAGCTCACCGAATGTTATATCGTTAACAATGTCATCATCAGTTAAAAGTTCGACGGTTATAAGAGCGTCATTCACAAATTCAAATAATACCGTTCTTCGGAGTAGCAAGCTTCTGTAGTGCATCATTATCTTGGACTAATTGTGTTATCGGTATGTCATCTTTCTTCTAATTTTAGACATTAATGTTTTCGAATAGCGGTGCGAGAAGTAAATCATCTTCTGCATTAAATTCAGAATTAACCAGCCTGCATGTTTGAAGCAGTTTTTGGTTGTATTAGCTGTTACATGATCCCAAGCTTCTGCTACCATAACGATCGCATCCAAAATGTTTAGGTTCGGTGAAACCACGCGCGTTTCATCAACTAGCCGAACCATCCGCATTACAAGTTTTTTGCGATAATGTTTTTTGAGATTATTTAAAATTCCTTGGTCAATTTCTTGGAAGGTTGAAGCTCTGTTATGTGGCAAAAAATCCAATCATATTGCTTGTTGCTGAATCTTTGGAAATTCGGCATTCCTTAGACGAAGTTCTTTTTCAAATAAAGCAGAAGTCATCCAAGCTTTAGAATTTGCCTCATAACGTATAGGCATGTTTTTGAAGCTTCGTGGTTTTTTAAACTTCCCAATAACCATTAATTTTAGTTTAACGGGTCCGTCCATGTTAGTTGCTACCAATTCTGTTATTCGATCTTTTGCCATTTTGCATGTACATGCAATTTCTCACCCTTAAATTTCAGAGTCTTGTTTGAAATCAAACGAAAGAAGAGGCCAGTCTCATCCGCATTAAAAATTTCATAATCAGTGTATCCAGCACGCAAAGTTGGTTAAACCGAATTTAGCCGAATTTGGTTCACCTGATATTTGGGAAAATACTATTCCATGCCGTAGACTGAATCGGTAAATCCAGCTTTCGGAGCAATTATAGTTCTTTTTTTTGAATAATTTACCAAATCAGTTTACTCTTTGCTGAAACACTGGTCCATTTATCAGTACATTTTGACTGCGTTGTAATTTAAACCAGTCTAACAGAGCTTAGTCAATGTCGTCATGCGAAACGGTCTTGTTTTTCCTAATTTTTATTGATTGAGACTCAATGCACTTTCGTATACATAGATGCGCGATTCTTCCCTATCGTAAATATAGTACAATGTGCCATTCAAAATTCAGACGCCAGTTTGGTTCCTTAACGGAAGATGTTTTCCGTTTTGCGGCTACTGAACTCATTTTCAATATTGAGGCTAAAATAAATAAATAAATAAAATTATTCATTATGGACCCCTTTCACCTTCAATATTATTTAGCAGAATATCGTGCAAAAATATTGTTCAAAAATAGTTCATCCTTAGAGAGCAATGGAATGTAATTATGCTCAATATTCCCTAACACGGTCAATAACATTAACCAACACGGTTTATTGCGCAATACAATTGATCCGGGTAATAGGCCCACCCTTAAAACTGTTTAAGATTTAAAATGTTTTCTCATGCACCTACGTTAATACCTTCTGGAACATATAATCGAACGATATTACAGGCGAATGGTCATTTTAGGCGAAGTCGTTTTAAGCGAAAGTACTTCACATGGGAAGAATAGCAACATCATCCGAGGTCGCTTTAAAGGAATTTCACTGTATATGTTATCAAATGTTATGTTTCCTATAAAAAATTTAAGGTAGAAAAAACTTTCTTGGGTTACGCAATGTCTGTTCTGGTTATATTCGTATTCTATGGTTGTGTCATTAATTTAAACTCGCCTAAATAAACTCTTCATAACGTAATATTTTTTAATTCGCCTAAATGTTTGTGAGTTACATGACTTGAGTGCCAATAAGTAAAACGATAAACCGGACTATAATCAGAACTAAGCAGTTTGTATCTTAGCTAACATAAATTTATAACTAATCTTAATAACGTGTCTCGACTTAAGTGGTGATTAAAACTACTCAAATAAATATTTCAACACTCATTAAACAAAAACAATAAAACATAATTTTTAAATATGGATAATAAAATATATAATTAAATTTATTTGTGTTCACAAACATTGGTACTATTTTTTAATGATTTTATGTTAAATATTATATTATCATGTATAAAAAGCCTATAAAATGTTTATAATTTAAATCAAATTCTTGATTATAAATTATAATTATTAGCGAAATAATTTTATGTATGAAAAGCTAATTTATGCTTTTATTTATATTTAGGCAAATTTTACATTAAACAAAATACTGATTTACATATTATTATTTCACAGCATCTCAAGCATTTTTAGAATTTAATATAAATTTATTTCTTTATAATTATCCGAAAATATACATTTTACTTTATATTAAGAGCAATGATATGCTGGATTTAAATCTTATTATTTAACTCATCGGTTTGTAACATATCTTTCGTATTACATATTTGAGATATACATATACACACATATTTTGAGCACTAAATAAAATACTATTGATTACGTGTATGTTTACCATTTTGTATATATTGTTTTATTTTATTGAGGATCGTAAGTTAGACACTGAGCAATGGATACAAAACTGTAACAAAAATATCACAAAATATAATCAAACCAACTAAAAATCACAAAAACATAAATCATATAAAATTATAATAAAATTATTTATTTATAATAAAAATACATAAAAATTGCGTATCATACAATAATACAAATGAATTTTGATTACGTAAAAATTTAAACTAAATTATAATAAAAATTACCTGTAATTTACTTCTAAATTGTAGGTCAACAAACGGGATAATTTAGAAATATATATGTACGTATCCTAGATAGCTTTAAGCATGATTATAAAAATAATGTATAGGCTTAATGTTATGTGTAAGTCTTAAATGTTAAATCACTTTTACATGTGAATACATTTTTATAGGTTTGGATAGAAAGTTCAAATGTCGTTAAGTTTAAAATTATGATTTATTGGCAGTCTAAATTTAAAAAAATAAATAGACGATTATTTAGTAGTATGGATATTGATGGGCTATTCCTATTATTTAAGACATGTATTAAATTCTATTTTCCGTAAAATTAAAATCTTTCTTTTAGCGATGCACCTATGGTTCTAGATGCCGCAAAACATTCAAACCGTCATTCTTATTCGTTTCTTACATTTATAATAGTAATAATTATAATTAATGTAAAAATACAAAAAATACCCGGATAATCTGAATTTTTTGTGCGAGATTTCTTAAGAAACGAAATATGTTTGTATAACAATTTTATTTTATCAGCATCTGTAGTCGTTTCACTTCGTGTTCCAGTTCTCGTACACGCTCCTCTGAATCGGATAATTTATTTTTTAAATTTTTAATCTCATCCACCTGTTTTAAAAAGGCTTTCTGCAACTAAATAAAATATATTACAGATTTTAATCTAAGGCAACAAAACATCTTTAATTCGCGCTTACCTCAATCTCTGTTGTGATAATCGTTAAATTTTCCAAGGACTCCGCTTTTGATGTACCGTTCGTATAAGTGTTCTGTAGATTATTAATTTCCTTGTTGTTTGTCTGTTGTCCAAATATTGCTTTTAATTGGGAAAATTTTGTACTTGTATTTGTTGTTGTTTTTAAATTTTTATCTGTTATCTGTAGAATATAAAAAAATTATAAGATATTAAACGTCTTTTGTTTTATCACCATATTCGAAAGTTTCTTACCTGGGGACGATAATCCGGAATTGTTTGCGTTGATAAAAACTCAAATTTCCTAGAATTATTATCTTTTCTTTTATACAAATTCTCGTTGTCTTTCTTCTCGTTAATATTCGTATCACGGCCTTTGGTCTCTCCATTATACAGTAACGATTCCTTCGTGTTCATTTGATTTAATAAAACTTCTTTTGGATGCAAATTTTGACCGGTTTGCAATGACATAAGAATTGGTTGCACATTTCGCCCCGACATCCATTCTTTAGATGTGATTGCTGGTAGATTAGACAATGTATCAGGATATATATCGTTTTGGAATAGAGTCGACTTTCTTGGCACGATCATAGATATTGTTTCACAAATACAGCCAGCTGCTTGTAATTTATAAAATCGGAATATTTCACAGATTTGTGTGTTTAGACCGCGTTTTGGCATAAAACCTAGTGCCTTTTGCGGTTGTCCCGATAAAAATTGGTTTAAGAAGTAAATGTATGGTGGCTCATCAACAATTTCATAGTAGCGTATATTTCCATCGCCCTTTCCAGCTAAGTACAGCATCCGTGTATCGTAATCATAATACGGCGTTATAATACCACTGGAACTATCGATTACCTCTTGTACCAATGGTTTTTTCAAGTCGTGCTGGTCCCACAGTGCGTATTGTCGATCGGAATGTTTTGAAAATCCTGTTGTTAATACTTTTCCATTATCTAAAAATATGACCTTCGAACATTTTGTTCCCATATGGCAAACCCCTTCGGATATCACAATTTCACTTCGTGGCTCAATAATACGCAATTTTTTATCTTTACATGTGGTTGCAATCAATGAACCATCTCGATTTATAGCCAACGAATAAATCATATCGTTGTGACACGATAATATTTTAAGGATTGTGTCTGGTTTTGAAATATCCCAAAATATAACCAAATTATCGAATCCCGCACTAATAAGTACATCATTAGCGGTCGGATGAAACTCGATAAGCATAACTTTACGTTTATGTCCGTTAAGCTCCATCAAACTTTCGGCTAAATTTGTCGTTAGTCCACCATCTGGAATCGACCATATTTTTATCGTACAATCATCGGAAGCCGATGCAATCATATTATCATTAAATGGATTCCATTTCAAATCCAAAATTTGTCCACTGTGTCCAATTACTTTGCAACACTGAAAATCGATGCGGCCCGTTTGATTTATTGGTATAACAACAAATGTTGTATCTGCCACAATAGCCAAAAATTGTGGATTAACCGCACAAAAATTACCATCGTTAACACTACGGACAATATTTATATCTGTGTAACTTGATTCCTTGCGTGACGGAAGCCCGTAAACATGTCGAAATTTTGATGGCCGCACGCCACGAAACCATAACTGAAAATAAATTTATAGAAATCACAATTATTATTAATAATTAATATGGGACATAAATATGTTTGTTAATTAATGCAATTCCATTGATTTTTGGGCCAAATTTGGAATAAAAATGTGTAATAAAAATTATGTCCTTATAATAACGGCGCCGGTCGTTAAACTTCATAATTTATGACTGTACATACATGCAAAATATCGTGTTTAGAAAGAGCATTTTAAAACATGGGAAAATTTATAAACAAGACTATGTACGAGTAACTTCGGTTAGGTCATAAAATTGGATCTTTATACCAAAATATAAATAAAATGTCGCATGTCAAGTGGCATCCTCTTTATTTTAGATTAAAACGTAGGTGTAGTGATTTTATATTTGGTGAGTTTCGCAATCTAAAACAGTAACGCTTTATATAGGGTATCCTAAGGTAATTTTGTTGCTTTCGAATTTATAAACTGGAGCAGCTTCCCAAAGTTATACAGACGTTTCACCAAAAATCCTCTACAATCAAAAATTTAAATCGAACACTTCCAAATTTTTTGTAGGGTGTTTCTGTATATGCTACATTTTATCTAATAAGACAGCAAAAAACGAAAGAACTGGGTCTTTAGAACGCTTTTAAAGGTTAAAGGAATTATTTTCCAGGACCGAAATAGTCAGTCGTTTACTGCCTTTAAGTATAAATATAGCTTGGCTTCGTCTCTTGGAGCTTGGAACAAAACCAAGTGTGACAATGGGTTCAATAAGATGGAGCAGATGGTTCTTTAAAATAACATAAGAATACTGTTATTCGGGAATATACTCAAATTCAAATCATCGCACGTAAATAGCCTATTGGCTATGTTCCAATCAGCTCATTTATTGGATAAATAAACAAAACAAGAGTTCGTCAAAATCCTTTTTGGGGAATGTAACATTTCCGTTGAGTTCCCGGAGAGAATCAAGTCGTCAATTATCATTATTTAAAGACATTTAATTTATTTTAGTGGTAGCGGGTGGTGGTGGTGAAAAACTTCGTTCTTAACCTGTTAGTTATTGATAAGCGGCAAGCGTTGACCAAAAGGGGCCGAAACGGCATTTAATACCGATGATGCTTTTACTGAAGTAAAAGTGATTGTCGTGCAACGGCAATAATTTAAGCATCCAAGGCGTATCGGTTATCAAATTATAAATTCTTCTATCTCATTCGCTCCAAGGTGGTTTATTTTTAGTTGCATTCCCACTACTACTTGTACCTTTACGCGTGCCTTGACAGGCATACACCAATCTTATTTAGAATACTGACACAATATTTTCAAAATAAACCACATCAGGTGCTCATATTAGTTAGTCTCTGTTGTATTTGGACAATTACGAGTATGAATATCTATTTAAAAAAAAATCGGTCATAAAAAGTATGTTTCTTGCCTTGGTGTTTCTAAGAACTTGTAGTAAAAAAGACAATGCAAAACATAGAATTAATTTTACGCAGCTCAACTCAAAATTTCCTCATTTACTAAAAATAATCGAAACTTTCAGTATATGCGATAATAAATTTTATCCGGTAACAATCAGTAAGGCCAATCATCAGGGATTCTCGCAAAATCTGAAAACAATTTGTTGTTGATATTCCGGTTGAAAATGATTAAAGGTATAAAGGTAATGGGAATAACATGTTAAGCAAGAACCAAACTTGGCCAAACACGAAACTATAATGATGCCTTAGCCTTCATATTCGTCAGACACGAGTGTTAGTGGTCCGTCGTTTTACATGCTTAGAGGATATTGATTAAAAACTCATCGCCGAGAGGGCTAAAAGCTATCTTCAAGATCAAATTCCAGAAGTGTTACTGGAAAAAGCGATGGCATAAGTGTATAATATGTGAAGGGGACTACGTTGAAGAGAATAACATTGATGTAGGCGAATGAAAAATAAATATTTTCCAGAAGAATTGGATTGCATTATAGAAACCATTAAGGGTGAGAAAACAAAATCTGATGTGGTCCATCGACCTAACTAAGCATAAAAAAGTTTGTAGGAGTCTTTAAAAAAGCTAGAAGCACCAGACAGCACCAGACTGAGTAAGACCCAAAGAAAGCTTTAGAGGCGGTTTATGAGCAACTTTACGGATACCTCGGGAGCTTCTACTTAGTTTTTGAACTTAGCTTCCTCATCGGACTCAAGCCATAATCAGCCAGTCTAGGTCGGATTATATTACCCGAACTGCAGAATCCCTCGGAGGTTTTTCCTCCATTCTTAAAACTGAGTATTAAATTGGGTTTGAGGATGACTTATATTCCTAGAGTTTGGCGCAGTTTTACACACCCTATACACGATAGGTAAATCACAGGATTTGCAAAAATATTCCTTAGTAGAATTCCTCGACACTAAAGAATCGAATTCAAGGAACAAGTAAATCGCTTAATAGCGGAACACTCTGTAAACAAGTTAATCAGTCATATGCTAGAAACCGGGATTTAAAGTTAGAGGAATATAGCATAGCAAGGAGAGGTATTGCTGCTAGAACCGTTGAGAGAGGTAATAAGGATGATCGCTTAAGCGGACTCCAAGTCCAAGTTCTCTGCGCAAGACAGAGCTTGCTCTCTTTATTAATTAATATAAATTTGTAACAGTTAGTTTTCCGACTCACTTTTGCCGAAAGATGGAGATTTCTAGGCCTCTCTTGCACAACATGCTGACTTATAGTTTTTTTATTAAATTGGCTGAAGCCTATAGAGCTTCTTACTAAATGCCACGAAGTGCCCATGGTGCAAAGCTAGGATTCTATCGAAGGATACAAATGCGCTCCACCTCCTTGGCAAGATGAAGGAGTTTGATCCAAGGAAAACAACTCAGTTGATCCACATCAAAATAGCGATGATTGAATACCTGGAATCACAGCTTCAAACGGAATATTACCTTTATTCGACAACAATACTATCCCTTCTTCTAATTAATCATCACATAAGGCGGACAGCCCCATACAATTAAGATACTTTTTAAAACGAGCACCATGTCCGGTTAGATTCTTTGGCTAGAAGTTCAGTGAAATTCAATGATACAGTGAGACGAAACCAACAAAAGCGTGGCCCTGTTAGAGCGATGCAGAAAAAAGGTGAAATGTTGACATATCTAAACTTCTAAATAGTTAATCACCGGTTTGAGGACGGCCGTACAGCCAGAGTAAGTAACTACACAAAAGTATTGTTAGATTATATGACGTCACGACCTCCATTGTTCACGTTGTGATCTCAGTATGTAACAGCGTACAGAACAAACCCAATTTACTCGAAGTACTGAATTAAAGCGCGAGACAATAGATTCCAAAACCGGTAACTACCCCCCCAGCCATCAGATATACCAGTTCGAACAAGCATTCAAGTTGCAACGTGTGCGTGTTCGTTAAAGTCCACATACTGTACGCTCGACATCAAAAGTACGGAATTTTCATAAAGACCGCTCCTTTAATGCCCCCCAAAAGAATAGCTGAATCACCAAAATACGAACTGTGCTGTGTGCCAAGCCGAGTGCTTTGTCGCTTCCCATGACCTCACACAGATTGTTAGTGATTCTTCATTTAATTGTCAAAATTCTACAAGAGTCCATATTCTGAGTCTTTGTCTCACAACAATCTCCCTTTCTATGGACGCATGTGTCAAGGCTGGAATTGAAAATTCTGACCAAAACCTGATAACCGTAAAAATATCTATCGGAACACCACCGGTGTTCAGATGGTAATTTTTCAAACATTTCCCTTTCCCAGAGCCAATGTTTCAATAACAATCAAATAGATGACGCCGTTTCCAATTTCACTGAGAACGTGTTACATGAAATGAATAAATATATTCCATAATCATTTTGCAATCTCAATCCCAATTTTAAAATTTAAAAAAAAACCGCTGAAGCTGCCTGACAAAACAAAACTGCTCACAAGAAATATACGTGCAACGAAATTTCCTTTAAAGAATATTAGGCAACACGAGACACTTGTAAAAAAATCTGTGCTAAGGAAGCGAAAAGAGCCGACAACAAGAAAGCCGCCAAGACTGGCACATCGGCTGTCAATATTTCCAAAACGTCCATTTCAGCATTGAAATATACATCCATATTTGCAGGCCGACCTACTGGCAAACGCCTCCACATTAAACTCAACCTTATTGATTTCCGATAGAGTTACGTCTCCATCAATTCCCGATTGTGGTTCTAAAATAGACCCCATCAATATCTCGGAGGAAATTGGCTTCAGAAACCTGAAAACAATGGCCGTAAATAAGGTTACCGGACCCGACGGAATTCCAGTTAGAATATTGAAGGAGTTGCCAGACTTTATTCCAATATTAAGATAAATATAGAGTGCGATGGTATAATCAGCTCTGAAACGTGGTTGTGATAAAACTGAACCCTCAAACTACTGGCCAATATCAATTAAGGCAGCCGTCGCCAAAGCTTTTGAGAAACGCATTAACCAACATCTAGTGAAGTATCTAGCAATTAATAAAATAATTTCAGATAAACAGTATGGCTTTCGTGAAAGTCGCTCTATAACCGGTCTCTTGATGTATGTCGCAAACCAATGGAATCTCGCTTTCACGGAAAAAACTTTCTCAAAGAGCAAAAGATCAACGTTGTGCTGAACGGAAGATCATCAATGACACAGTCGCCAAATGCCGGAGTTCCTCAGGGATACGTTTTGTCACGACTTTGTTTGTTATACATCAAAGATGACGTTGATGACGCCACATTGCAATCTTAAATTTCATTCGAGGTCGAACCTACTCATTTAGAACTAAACGGCAAACGGCTAGAAGTTGTCACTTCGCTTCCAATTTGAGCACAATATTTGAGTGGGGAGAAAGAAATCAGGTCAAGTTTGACATTCTCGCGGAAAAGAAGCCACAACGAATACCCTTTTGTGGGGGAAAAACCATGCACTCGTGGGTTGTGACTTAATTCGTCTCAATCTCTCTTCCACAATGGACGCAGAAAGTTCTTTAAATCGCATCAGGTTGAATTTTTTGACTTATAGATGGCTAATGTGTAAGAATCACAACAATCAGTTTCGAACAAATGAGACTATTGATTTGAAAAAATCAGTCTTCTCATCAGGTCGCGACGACTGATGTTGTATTACTACATTGGAATATTGTCTATATATATAGAACATACCATGTAGTTGTACTACTAGCGAATTACTGCATAGCGTACGAAATTTTTGATTCTTTCATATTTCCATCTATATTCAATTTTAACAATTAAGTTTTTTCGCATTTACGAATTTTATTATATATTTTACCTTTGGTTTTTTGCAATTGTAATGGTGTTATTGTGATTGTTCTGTATATTGGTATATTTCAGCACTCTCGAATTAAATTCACGAATCGTAGGAAATTCTTCCATTTAGCGTCACTATCTGTGTGACAAACGAATATGATAATCGACACTTACTTATACACAATCAACTTCCCAACCACCCCATACTTGCTTTCCTTTTAAACGCCGGATCGCGGATAAATTTGAATTTTTGACTTATAGATGGCTAATGTGTAAGAATCGCAACAATCAGTTTCGAACAAATGAGACTATTGATTTGAAAAAATCAGTCTTCTCATCAGGTCGCGACGACTGATGTTGTATTACTACATTGGAATATTGTCTATATATATAGAACATACCATGTAGTTGTACTACTAGCGAATTACTGCATAGCGTACGAAATTTTTGATTCTTTCATATTTCCATCTATATTCAATTTTAACAATTAAGTTTTTTCGCATTTACGAATTTTATTATATATTTTACCTTTGGTTTTTTGCAATTGTAATGGTGTTATTGTGATTGTTCTGTATATTGGTATATTTCAGCACTCTCGAATTAAATTCACGAATCGTAGGAAATTCTTCCATTTAGCGTCACTATCTGTGTGACAAACGAATATGATAATCGACACTTACTTATACACAAATCAACTTCCCAACCACCCCATACTTGCTTTCCTTTTAACGCCGGATCGCGGATAAATTTGAATTTTTGACTTATAGATGGCTAATGTGTAAGAATCGCAACAATCAGTTTCGAACAAATGAGACTATTGATTTGAAAAAATCAGTCTTCTCATCAGGTCGCGACGACTGATGTTGTATTACTACATTGGAATATTGTCTATATATATAGAACATACCATGTAGTTGTACTACTAGCGAATTACTGCATAGCGTACGAAATTTTTGATTCTTTCATATTTCCATCTATATTCAATTTTAACAATTAAGTTTTTTCGCATTTACGAATTTTATTATATATTTTACCTTTGGTTTTTTGCAATTGTAATGGTGTTATTGTGATTGTTCTGTATATTGGTATATTTCAGCACTCTCGAATTAAATTCAGGTTCTCCAGATATATAAGACCTTCATTAGACCATATAGCTGTCAAGTGTGAGGTGGAGCATAAGGTATTGTTCTTTAGTTATTACACAGGATCGGCATGCCAGCCGAATAATACGCAACCCTAGACTTACAAAAGATCTAGACAGCCTACAGCACCGCAGGGATGTTGCAGAACTCTGCGTGTTCTACAGATTAATGCATGATAAATTTTGAGCAGAACTAAAGGAGAAAACACCATGGTAAGTTCGCCAGAAAAGGTAACAAAAGCAACGGTCAATGCACATAGGTTTATGGTAAAGCGGCCAAAACCTCAAACTGAGGAGCCAAGCGCGAATTTCGAGTTTCAGTTTCGAATTTCCGTTGGACTATAAAATGTACATACTTAGGGCAACTATCAATCTTTACGTGAAGGATAACGCGTTTTGTACAGGAGCTCTGGCAGTTACATGGAGCTAGGGAAGTCTAAACGTTCACCCTAGGTTTAGTCTGGGACGAGATATCAACTTACAAAACTTATTGAAATAAATTTCAAATACACGAATAATATTTTTAGGAATTATATGTAATAAAACTGGATTATTTTGTTGAAACTTAGGACCGTATTGGTGGTGACGGTACAGTTACACTCCAATTTTAGAAAATAATTTGCTTGGATATTCTATTGTCGATACTCGCAAAGGTTGTGTAGACATCCATTCTACTATAGAGATCCATACATATTCAATAGATTTCGGAGAGAGATGTGTAGACGTCTAAATGCTGATTTCTCGTTACCGCAGCTTACAGAATATTGCTGTCATTGACACAGAAATTGTTATGAAAGTCAGCATCACGTATCCAGATGGGTTTGATGGTAATTGTCTAGTTTTGATCGTTGAAAAATATCAAACCTAGAGATTCATCACTTGTCATATGCTGAATATATTTAAATAATTTAATTAGACTTGTTGCCTATTGGTATTATTACATGTATGGGTCGAATAGTTCAAAATAAAAATGATAACTACTCGTATAAACTTGTGTTAGGTAGAAAAAAAAATATTTTCGAAACACTGATCTATAGACAGAATAAAATTATGAATATTGCGTGCTTCAACAAAATTTAAAAAAATTAAATTAACTATGGAGGTGATTTTATGTTAATATGCTATATGAATGAAAAAAATTAGTATGTCTCCCGTATTATGTTTGGTGACATTTGACTATAGAGACCATTTTATTTTATTGCTCTAGTACACGTGCAGTATGTGCGTTATTTAACTAGGGTGACTCAAATTCAGATCCGACCGCCTGATACAACTATTTTGCGTAATAAGCATTTTTATAACGATGAAATATATCGTCCAACAGCAATATTCATTAATGAATCGTAGTATCGTATCGTCAGTTTCGTCAGCATTTTTAGGATTGTTCAACAATGTATAGAATAACAACAAAATAAACTAGGTATTTACAAATTTTTTGCAAAAGACTTGGGTGTTGTAAAACTATACTTGATACATAAAACAATAAATGTGCGCCATGCAATAAACAACAATAAATAAATAAACTAATAAATAAAAAAATTTACTACTTTACCTGGGAATTTGTCATAATGTTTTGTCACAAACAAAATTCGATCGTCTTGAATCGTACTCAGCAAAATAAAATAATATTTAGGCCCAAACGAAAATAACACGCACGCACACACAATTATTATTATTACTGTTCTTGGCTAAGTGCTACATACAATTCAATTATGTAATTTGAAAAAGCGTCGTATAAAGTTCGTACATCGGCAGGTAAATATTTCACTGTTTTCTTGTTATTTTGCAATTATAGCTCTGAAATATTGTTATGTATTTTGCAGGTTGGTGTTGTTGTATTTCAGCTATATAGCCACTATTATTTCGTATAGTATATTATAGGTACAATATAGCTATAGCATGTTCACAAAAGCTCACACTAAAAATAAAACAAAAAAAATAAAAAAATAAAAATAAAATAAAATACAAAAACAGCATTACAAAAATAAAATATAACTTAAAAGCACAAAAATATGGAAAGGTTATTAATTTGCGTTAAAGTTTTATATGATACGCTATTTATTATTGTTTTGTATGGAATGTAATACTGTAAAAGGATTTGGCTGGCTAACTGGAATGGCAAGACGACATCGATGTGATAAAATATAAAAGTTTAGTGTTAGTTTTATTTTATGAATTTTATTTTATTACTGCTAAGCTAAATCACTTATAGCCATTGTATAGCCGGCCAAGAATTAGCCCGCGGTGCAGTTTAGACTGCGTAAAAAACTTAAAAGCAGTAGATATGCGTAATAATGAAATAACCTTCGGCTGCATTTTTATTGGATTCCGTGATTAACGCAAAGTTGATTTTACTTGCATTAATTCGCTCCTGACAAATAATAAGCTCTTCTGACACAATCTAAAAGAAAACATCAAATGACATCATAATGGTTACCTCAAATTTTGAGATAATCAATAAGTTTAAGTAAAAGATTTGCAATGTACAGTACGTTTCATAATTATACTGGGTGTCCCAAAATTGAACTATAAAAGGAAGCAGTGTGATAGGGGAGCTAAAGTAAAGCTTTTTCGAATTGTTGATGGTGCAAACTTTTAGTGCTTTTACAGAAATCGCATAACAAAAAACTAATTTTAAGAAAACTAGAGCTCTTTTATGTGTGCCTCTTATCAATCATTTTTGTAAGCGATATTATCTTCTGTCAAATAAAAACAATGGTTATGTAAAGTCTTGTTGTTTCTCAAAATTTTTTGTTGATGTTTAAGTGACGCCATTGAGAAAGTAATATACTGCAGAAAGTTGACCCACTATCAGAAAAATATGCAACACTAATGCAGATTTTAAAATGCTATCACACACCGGGCTAGTCACAAAGTAAGTCGTGTTTATTAAAAAATGCACTTAACAAACTTTCGATTTCTAAAATCGATGCTTTGTAAGAAATAAAACAAAATGAATAAAGTAAATTTGTTTTTATTAATTTCAAATATTATAACAAGTGTTCGAAGTGTCCATCATTTGCCAAAATACATAATCGGCATCGCCATATACAATTTTGCTTAATCCGCCAAAATGCACGTTCGTTACTTTTAATAATATTCGACGCTTCGATTATACGTTGCCGCATCTCCTGATCGGGCTGGGCTGGTTTACTCTTATATAAACCAGCTCTTTATAATAACTCAACAGGAAAAAGCCTAAAGGAGGCCATGCAAAGGACCCCTCTTGCCAATCCAGCGGCTAGGATAATTTACGTTCAGGTGTTGTCTCACTATTTGCGCATAGTGAGGAGGAGCTCCGTCATGCTCCAGCCACATATTTCCACGTGTTTGTAGAGAAACGGCATCAAGTAATTCATCCAAGTTATTTTGCACGAAACTTAGATAGACTTCGCCGTTGATCCGACGTGGGAGTTCAAATGAGCCAATCAATTTTCCGTCGGCTAACCCACATGTTTACTCCAAATTGGTGTTGAAACCGGCTACGCCACACTTTTTTTTGGATTTACGCGAGCTAAATCGTGCAAGTTATGGATATTGAATATCCCCCCCCTTTTAACATATGTTTTATCACTCCGTAAAATGTTGTTAAAAAACTGCGAATTTCCTTGGCATCGACGCAGCATTTCTTAACAAAATTGCACCTTTTTCATGGTCAGCAGGTAAAACGTCTTGTACACGTTGCACAAGATGAGAGTGCAACTGATTTTTTTTAAATATGATGCAAGGTGGACCGTGGCACTTCCGAACGTCTTGATAAACAACGAACACTTATAAATGGGTCGTCTGTCACCATTCCAATTACTCTATCTTCATCTATATCAAGTTGAGCGGCTGTTTCATATCTTCTCGGACCAGGGACTTCGCCTTCACTGTACATTTGATGTACGTTATGAAATACTCTGTAATCGGGAAAGCGTTCCCCATTTGGATATTGTCTCTGGTAATCTCTTGCTGCTGCTTGGGCGTTGCCATTACATAAGCCATAAATGAAATGCATTTCTGCATATTCGCAGTGGAGATATGCCACATAGCTTATTGAAATTTTAATTATAAACGTTCGAATATGTATGTATGTAGACCCATGTGGGTGCACGTGCAATTTCCCTAAAAAACACTAAAAGTGGAATAACTTGTGCACCATCAACAATTCGAAAAAACTTTACTTGGCAGTTTTTGGAAATGAGCTCCTCTATCGCTCTGCTTCGTTTGATCGTCCAATTCTGAGACACGCTGTATCTAACCATTTTTTTGATTTTTTTAAATATATGATTAAAAATATTAAAAAATTTGAATGCCAAAAATTATACAAGTGAAAAATTCAGCAAAATAAAGTAACTGTTGCAAACTTCAATTGTTTTTTTTGGGAAAAAACAAATATTTTTAACATTCTTTGTTTCTTATCTATACACTCCGCGAAATCCACTTAAAGCCTCCCTTAATGTTTTTGATATGATTTTTAATTGGCATGTCAATACAAACATTTTTAAATGAAAAAAATGTTAATTGGATTTTTCTTGCTAATTTAAAATAAAAAAAACAAATTTTACACTGCGAAATTTAATTAAAGCCAATTAGTATATCTTAGGCGTTTGGTTTAATTAGTTTACTATTAGTGTATTTTTAACGATTCCTCTAATTAGTAAAATTATTAGTTGGTATTTTATAAAATTTTGATAAAAATGGGAAAAGGAAAATCACTAACAACCGAAGAAACAGAAAAAATTCGAGCCTACAAGGATTGCAAGCTTTCCATCGGCAAATCGCAATTAAAAAAGGCAGATTAACCTTCAGATTAGGCAGATGACGATCGGTTGTCAACAATTTTATTAATGAAAACGATAACTATGGAAAAACATAGAAAAAATAAAAATAATCAGAAGCTTTCACCGAGCCAGACAACACAAATTCTAAGAATTGTGATCAAAGGGGAATCGAGGGTCACAAAAATTGTTTTGGAATTTGATCTGCGGAGAACAAATTTCGCATCAGTGCAACCGTGTTTAATGGGTCAAAAGGTTAATAAAACCAGTTTTAACGGAAGCACATAAAATCGATTAAACTTTGCCCCAAAATATATGTACATAGGACCAATTTGGAAACATGGTATGTTCTCGAAAGAAAAAAAGCTTAATTTGATGGAATGATTTAAGATCGGATAAGAAAGTATCAAGGAGCCGAAATTTTGGAGGCGGCTTCTTAATAATTTGGGCCGCATTTTCCTATTTTGATAAAATCCTCCCAATGTGTAAAATTTCGACTCGAATGAAGTCCAAAGATTACACAGAAGTGTTAGATAAAATTTTAATAGATATTGGTAAAAACCAACCAACCTTGAATTGGATTTAACAGCAGGATAATGCCCCCATTCACAAATCAAGGGAAACGATTGATTGGCTTAGAGAGCGACAGATCGAAATTTTGTGCTGGCCGGCACATTCTCCTGAATTAAATCCTATAGAAAATTTATGGGGCAATGTGGTACGAAAGATCTATGGCATCGGTAATAGTACAACAATTTAGTTGAGTTGCCTAAAGTCGTTATAAAGGCATAGGAGCAAATTGCCGAAATGGAATTGCAAGGATTGGTTAATTCCATGTCGAGCAGAATCTTTGAAATAATTAATAACATGAGGGTTATACTAATTATTAATTATATGATTAATTGCAAATATTTTTATTTTTATTGATATCACTTTATTTTAAAATTATTTTAAACAAAGTTCAAACTCTAAGCCTTACTTTCATATCAAAAAAATTAAGGGTGGCTTTAATTGGATTTCGAGTATATATCCACATGACGTTGGTCTTCCTTTGTTTTCTGTTATTGCCAAAATTTTGGTTGAGATGTCGAATGGCTAATTTTAAATCATTTATTATTCCGAATTTTTTACGATAATGTGCGGCAGGCTGTAAGTGCGTAATGTATTGGTATTGACGAAGATGATAACAAAATAACGTTGTAGTTATAATTATATACTGCGAAGGGAAACCTGATGATGGTCGATCAACGGTAAGATATAGATGTGATAGAGAAGTTCATATTGAGTCGGTCAGTTTATTATGGTATATTATTATCGCAGTTACAAGGACTTTAAGATAGTAAAATCGAGTTAATTTTTTAAGTGCGTATAATAAGTGGAAAAATAAAATAAAACCAAATAGTTGTTACCATTATAAATTATTAAAGTAAATAAAAAAAAAAAAATATTATTCATTAAGTTAAGTAAAAACGGAAGAGCGTTTTGCAAATTTGGGGCGGAGATTACAGAAAAAAAATCTCCTGTAACAGCGTACATATGTAGTGGCGTAAATGCTTTAATTATATATAACAATTCGATAATAATACAGAAAATATTATAATTAAGCAAAGCAGCATTTCATAAACTAATTTATTATAATTTATATCATAATAAACAAACCGAAATCATATAAGTTCGCGGGCACTACTTAGCAAAATAATAACTTACGATGTTAAACGTTCGTCATGCGTATGCAGCACGAGTTGGAAACACCTACAGCAAACGTGTTACATTGCCAGTCACTCTCGCAAATTTTTCGAACTAATAGTCCCAAACGATTTTCAATTTGCTTTTAGCCTGGCGAACAAGCGGGCCAATCTAATAGTGGTATGTAATGTTTTGCAAACCATGATTTTGTACTTCGGCTCAGGTGTACTGGAGCGTTATATTCCTTCAAAATTCAGCTTTCTTCTTGATTTATGTAGAAAAAAGCAGAAGGTGGTTTTCTAGGACAACAACATCCTCCTCGCTGTTCATTTTAGTGGATGGAAAGGCTAAGGCGAGGGTGCCCGCTGGAGAGAAAGCCCTCCTTACCTTTAAATTACAAGGAGATTCCCATCTAAATTAATTTTTTTATATAGCAATAGCTTTGGTACTACATAACATAATTTAGCTGTTTTAGATGTACCTTTCATAGATCGACAGATTGTGCTTCGAGACACTTGCTTTTCAGGTGCTTAATTTACCAGAATTACTGGCGGCCTTAATCAACCCGTGTGTTTCGTGTGAACTCACCTTTTTTGTGGTCCTCCTATTTCTACCTATTTGTTTCTTTATTAATTAATACTAAATTTTTAAATGTATAAGCCTGAGCGAGGCAAATGATCAGAACTGTGGTTAAATATAGTTATGAAATAAAGGGATTTTTAAAAATCTGGGTTTTTCGTAAATAATTGAAATAAGTAACGGTTTTTGTTTCATAAATCAGTATGTTCGAACTTAGTTAATTATTGGCATTGGAAAATTTAATTTTTTTAAGCAGATATTTAAAAAAATCAATAAAAAAAGACGATTGGATATGTAGTTATGAAACGTACTGTATATAAGATATGTGCGACAAAATAGTAGGCAATGAATAATTTCACTTTATTATGAAATTTTCAATCGTGTACAAAATATTTCTAAGCCTAGATTTAATTAAAAAAGATATGCTGTTTGGAGAATCTAACAGCCACCGTCTCGAGTTTCACATATGTCAAGTGCGGAAAAAATCGCTATACCTTTATTTTTTTTAAGGGATTTTCATACGAAATAACAGTAATTTTTAAAACTTCGGCTAAAAAATCACAAAATTTATTTTGTTTGTTAAATTGTAACTTAAAACTAATATTTTGTGGTATAACGTTTCGCTTTCAACACAGCACTTATTCGTAAGGTAATAATGGTTTCGAGTATTTCGAAGTATTGATTCGCATTCATAGTTTCTTTAATTCAATATACTGGACCAACCCTCGATAAACCAGCCCAATCCATTATGTTTTCCCTACTAAAACACATAATTTACGCTATAGAATTTACGCGATTGGCCAATCCTAATCTATTATGACTTCAATATACATTTCGTGGTACTAAATACGATTGTAAATCATCGGATAAACGTCCTGCCTAATAATGGCCTTGATATTCAAATTTCTGAGTTTACCAGGTGATTTATTCATTCCCGTGTCGATGAGCAACCCAATCACTCTTAAAAACAAAAACGACAAGACTTATAACGAAAATCTGGAATTCAAGTCCCAGGATAGTAAATAGAAATTTACTTTACTTAATTTAACCAAAATGTTGAATCCTATTTTGAGCTGAAATACACAAGCTATAGGGTTGCCTTTTATAAATTGGGATTATTTTAACTCAACAACAGTGTATTGATGAACTTAATTCGACTTTTGGCGATGAAGCATCATCAAGGACCAATCGTGGCCGCAGTTCGCTCAACGGCGAAAAACATTGATGCTGTGCATGAACTGATACTGCAAGATCGTTATGTGACTTATCGTGAGATTGAAGTATCCTTGGATATTAGTGGAACCAGTATACATTTAATGTCATAACCATTTGGTCGTGAAAAAGATTTGTTCGCGTTGGACAGGTGACGATTCTTGGAACTATGGGTGTTCCAATAAGAGCCAAATCCAACAAAAGTTGTTCCGAAGCACTTCGAGGCAAATGGTGGCCTGCTTTTTCTGAAAAAACTGGACATGTCGCAGCCGTACCGTTGGTGTAACGTAGAACGGACAATTCTGATTGGTACACAACCGTGTTTGCCAAAAGTCTTTGGCGAAATAAGAAAAAACAACCGCCGACGATGTATCATTCTCCACCACGACAATGCGAGCTGAAACATCGGCACAAACAACTGAATATTTGGACGGTCAAAACATCGAATTAATGGGTCATACGCCATATGGTCCTGATATGGCACTCAATGACTTCTTTTTGTTCCCGCAAATAAAAAATAAATTACGAGGTCAACGTTTTGCGGCGCCTGAAGAAGAGGTGCATACGTTCAAAATGTATTTTTGGGGATACCTCAATCGGCGTGAGCATTGGTCTAAACGCATGCAAAAGTGTATTGATCTTCATGGAGAATATTTTGAAAAACAATAAAGCCATTTTTGATAAATAAATATTTGTTTTTGTTACCTAATCCCGAAATATAAAAGGCAACCCTCGTATTCGCAACTTAAAGTGGAAATATGTGGCGGTATGTGTAGCAATACCAGGATCGTTTTATGCCCAAAAGATCAACCAACCACATTGAATTTACAAACCATAAAAAACACAAACGTGTTGATGTAATATAAACAGGCTTTGCAAAAGCCATTTTTGAAAAATTAACTAAGATCTAACCCGTTGTGGGAATTAGCGGGTAATGTAAACATTATTAGTTAAAAAACTTTCGGAAAACATGACCTAAACGTTTTCCTATAGCAAGAACTTGCATAAAACGTAAAAATGGCGCGCAAAGAGGAAAACTGATGTTCGGTTGTATAGTATTACTAAAACCCATGGATCATGAGAGCTCAAACGTTGTATTCGTGCCTATTCGTTTTTCGTTTTTCGCTAACGCAATGATATTACGATAAAACGGCCCGTCAATCGTCTCTATAGTGAAAATTATGAAACTTCATCAATTCGTAGCATTTTCGTACTATCGACGCTAAATTTGGCTCAAGACTAGAATTTATTGAAATTGATTTGCTTTAAAAATTAATTAATTTTATTACTCGTGCAACTTTAGTCAAAAATCGTGGACGTAGGAAATAAATGTCCAGGCTAATAATAAGGATTTAATTCAAGGGAACGATCAAAAGACCGTTATTTGATTTGGCTAACCTAGTGTCAGACCGAGAGAATGGAGAGAACTAAATGATTATTGAAGCAAACACCAGCGTTCGAAAACACAAAACGGAATCGAGGTATTGTCGTCATATCCTCGTCTCTTCACTAAATTTTATGGTGAACTTCTATAAAATTAAAAATATTTGCAGTTATTTCCATTTATAACTCTGTCAATCAGATGTATCTGATGGTTAAGTGCAGATTTAAAAAATAAAAGTTGGCAGATAGAAAAATACTGGATAACTTGCGAACTTTATAGTAATATGATTTCTGATTAGTGTTACCTTCATTTTCACCGACCATTTAAAGAAGGGAAGAACAATCACGGATGATGATTCATTAGGTTGTTTCAATACTAAATTGAACATTCCCTTTCACCATGACAACGCACCTGCAGTCCGAAATAGCGGCCTATTTTCACAGTTCAACAAATCAATTCTTAAAAGGTTGGAATATCGCTGGACTGTATGGATCGAGCTGACAGGAGACTACTACAAAGAATAATTGGCATATACAGCCACCATAATTATAAGAAAAGTTTAAATAGGTACTTAAATTATTTTAACATTTAGTTGTTGACAAAAATATTAATAAACGACTACTTACATGTTAAAGCAGTGTCACTCTATTATTTCACACGCAAGACGAGCGGTTTTTTATATTAAGCATTGGAAGAATGAACAAATGACAATTAAGGTCAAATTCAAATTTTTAGGTGAAAACAATTTCAACTTATCGGAAAGTAACAATCACTCGTTAGAAAAGATTAATGAAACGTATCATAACAATATTGTCACTTTTACTTTCCTTTCCAGCCATAAATTAAGTGTTTCTCCCATAAAGATAAACAAGTATAAGATGCTAATCGACATCCAAGAAAACAAAACACCATAAAACTATATTAAACAATAGAATGACAAGTTTTATAGTTTTATCTTTATTTTAAAGAAATAACTACTTTGTTAACTTGGGAAATGCCACAATGACAGCTTACAGCTTCATCTAACCGTAACTAAATATTTATTGCATGAATAACAACTTAAACATTAATGGTACCTAATTAGTTGCATCAAGTACCCAAATCTTTATTCCAATCAAAAGCTCTTTGTACTTGTTACATTTGAAAAATTATTATTTATTTCTTGTATGTACAAGTTTGAGGTTCTTAATGAAATCATTATTGGGTGGCAACGAACTTTGCTTGCGAAAACGGATAACCAAAATTTAGCGAAACCAGAATTTGGGTTGTTCGTCGTTATCATCGCTTAGAGTGAGTAATTTGTGTGAAAATAGAGTTAAGCCGTAAGTTTCACAACACTTGAGTATCGGCAAAAGTTCAACAACAAAATTACTAAATGTTAAATTTTAAATGAAAAGTAAACCTATAGATTTACGAGTACTATTGCTTTCTTCTGTTATAGCAGCACTACCTATTCGCTTTAGCTAGATGTTGCTCAAACCACCTTCATGTACTGAAACACAATAAGGCTGATCGGATATCTCCAAAACCAAGTTTATGGTATTTCGTAGGGAACAATGGCACGGTTATATTGTCAATAGAGCGATATTCAAGATGGTAAATGAGTTTTTCTTCACAGGGGTACATAGAAAATGACAAACAAATGATTTTCATTAATTAGATATTTTGAAATTTTGCATCGAGCTTTTGAACTGGAAATTTTAAAGATTTGGCAACAAACACATGCTTGCATTTGATTACGTGGTGCAATAAGTTGTGCATCGAAGGATTGGATAGACGAATTTCCCGGAATATGGAGTCCGGGTTCTTTTACATCCTTAAAAGGTTGATGCTGCATTTAATTAGGCATATAGGGACGGTTATTTTAGTCATCCGAATGTAATTATAGTATACGCGGGTGAAGTAATTTACTTTTACTGCAACTTGGTACTATCTATGACATTTTACATTTTAGACATCTTTCATTCAACAGTTGTTGTTGCAACGGGTGTGTTGTGAGGGATGTCATTACCGGTGGTCCGTTACTGAACTACCGCAATTACTCAATCGAAGAGCGATCTCTAGTTGAAATGAGCGGTTGTTTCTGTGGCGGGATGCCATCGCTTCATACCAAGGACCACAGAAATCGCTGCAGTGGCAGAACTTTTAAATTTGAATGTTTTATCGAAATTATTAAAAATTATTCTGTAATAATAATTTGTAGCGTGTAATTGTTTTTGGTGTAACTCATTCATGCACCATTCGATTTCAGCGTACAAGTATGCGAGGAGAGGAAAGGTGAATGGGGTGTAGTTGTGTTGTTAAATTCTGCAAATCTCAGATAATCTAAATGATCAATGTTTCTCCTAAATAAATGGCGCAATGTCTAATGTTTTACGGCACATCTCGAAAGCTTGAAATTGGCTTCGGGATCGAACGTCGTCCACCAAAATGCATGCCTACCAAGAATGGTCTTAACGTGGTTTAAAATTTTATATAGGTTCTTAAGAGTCATAAAATGTTTAAATTTTGTTTTTTTCCATGAATTCTTAGACAGAAATTTCCCGAAACATAACTCTGCTTGTTACTCAGAAATCTGTTTAGTTACGAGCACGTTTTAAAACTGGTAATAATTGGGGAAGCGTTCCATCCGACCTTATTTACAAAATTGGTTCTTTATTACAGTGTGTCTAAACAAATCAAAAATGTCGGTAGTACTTGACTACTTCGAAATGAATTGCTTAATTCCTGAAGACAGTTTGTTTCGAAAGCTAGATAACGGCACACGTAATGTACACAGTGATCAAGAAGGCAATCATCAATCAACCTTACGAAATCATCCCAAATCACCGCAACAATCATTGCAAATATCACTATTAAAAGACAAAGGTACACCGGGTTCAGGACCGTGTTAAGTTTAAGCATTGAGTCAGTACTCTCGTTACACTCAACGATATAGTGAGATGGCTTCTACATAACTGTGACTCTGATGTTATTTACTTGACCGTTAAGGGGATAATTACACACGTTCACAAGTTTGGATAGAACTAGAGGGTTCTTCATTGAATTCAACATGACATATTCCAAATCCTCGAATTCAAAGTGAGTTAAAACAGCTGTTATCTATTTCAGCTTGAAAATCAGTACAGAGCGTACCCAGATCTCTGATAATTTATGATCAAGCGGCCTCCGTATACCTTCCGAATCCTGTATTAAAGCTAGAACGACATCCGTCGGAATCAAAAAATACCAGCGATTCGGACAGTGTACCTCCAAATTTCAGAGACACCCACAAATCTCGGAAAGATATGCCATCGAGAATGATTGAGAAAAAAAATTAACTTCGAGCAACAGGCAGCCATTAAACATAATACTGCTTTCTGATTCCAATGATTTGTAATGGATGTGTATTTGCCGGTACCCTACTAGTACATCAATAGCGTTCCAAGCGGCGTGCACTTCAAAGCAGGAGAAGAATAGAGCCTTGCAAGCTATGATTATTTATAAACTGGTGAGTTTTGTATTTGTGTACCGTAGGTTAACTGCCATCAGACTATAGAAGAGTGATTTATATATCGTCGTTAATGATGTAATAACGTGAATCTACCATTCCGGTCTTTGGAGGAGAAAAACTTTTCGATTGTATACTAGCTGATATGAAAACTCTAGTTTTAACGGCTTTAAATCTGTTTGCGATGGATCTAAAACTAGGAAACAATGCGAACAATGGTGATCTTAAGGACGACGTAATAAAATATATTTTTGTAGATACAAACTAATGCCATTGTTAACATCGAATATTAAACAATTTTAGGGATGAAGATTTCTCCAAGAATTACCAAAAGCCCTACGACATTGTGAACACATTACAATATTTTTTTTAAATGTTCAAGATGACGTTTCCATGATAATTTAGAGTTCAAAATAACACGAAATCTGATTTGGTGATCGTGAGACTGGGAACCCTTAGGTCATCCAGATTTCCCGTTCAGTGAAAACCATCAGACCGATTTTAGATGAATAAGAAACTTGTCAACGATCAAAATCTAAAGGGGAGACACTGAACGCGACAATAGACAAGCCATGAATTTCTCCACAGAAATTTCTCCCTGAAGATGTGTGAGCAGATCTTAAACGTTTTTTGAAAACCACTTGAATAACTAGAAAGCTATATCCCAGTCCTCTTTAAGGATTATTTTTTTAACCAAATTTTTAATTTTCTTTTGGTTGGTAATAAGTGGGCAAGAATTATCAAAGGCAGTCGACATTTATATATAATATATTTTATTGTTCTGTGAGGGAAACTATGGCTTGAGCTTTTGGCTGTTAAAATTAATATTAAAGGAAATACACTTATGATTGGAGGTCAAAATGTAATTTGTTACTCTCCAATCAAGAATTAAATCGATGGGAGACATGGAAATTAATGTCAATAAAACCGCGGTGAGCGGATTTTAGAGATAATTCAAATCGGAAGTTGAGAATTTCTAGCTCCAAGAATCTTAGGAAACTTAGCAGACAGACCCCTTTGCCATTAATGTTAGAATTCTTCGCGTGATGTGCATTGTCATTACATCAAATTATAAGAGAATTTTCGTGGTTCAATTTATAAAGCCGGAGGAGGTGCTGAAGGATAATAAAGGGGGCTAAAATGAGCCTATTGCAACTATATTCGAAGAATCAAGTGCGATAAATTCAGCCATACGGTCGGATGATCTTAATATTATTTTGATTTTGATTTTTCTTGATTTATTATTTAAGTAGGAGGTGGAAATTTTAACATGAAACCTTTTAATGCTGTTTAGGCTTTTATTTAACAAAGTTTGGAAGTCGTAGCAGAACATTTCTATTTAAAATTTCTATCTTTGTAATCGTATAAAAGATTAATCAAACCATAGGTGAATTAACTTGACTTCAATTTGATGTAGCTGTATATTGTGTCTGCCCCTCGAGGTTATGATTTTCAATTGAATTTCTTTAAGTCCAACCCCTAGACGATGGTAAAGTTTAAGTGCGTTTCCTAACAAGTTATAAGATGTGATTCTTATACTCTCAGCACAAAGCCCGAAGAGCGAAGGATATTGATATCAAAGCCAATTATCTGAGTAATTAAAGGATGCTCCAATTAGAGGTTAATTTTTGATTTTTTATTAAAATACGTAAATTATTTGATAAGTATCTAATATTGTATTTCAAAAGATCCAGTTTCCGATTTAGTAATGGAAAATAATGTTTTGTAAGTGATCTCCTGCTCATTGTTAACGTCATTAACCTCATTGTTAATTCACAAATAAAGTTCAAAATTGTATTACAACAGATGTGGCGGGTGTGTTTTGGGATTCTTAAGAAATAGTTTGAACGGCCTTAGAACAATAATACAGATATTTGCTCATCGGAATAGCAATAAACCCCAAGACTTCACTGCACCAAAGCCAAAAGTTTTTATGTTACTAAAAAGGGATTCATAACAAATGAAATATGACAAATTTATGGAAAAAAAAATTCTTTGGCCATCTGAATGATCTTTGAACTGCCGCTATGACAGCAAATCATATTTCATACCCCGCATCAAGTTCATAACCCTGTCCTCTTTTTAACCATTTTATTTAAATACATTAATAAATTATTTCTGCAGTTAAGTCTTGTGAACGAACCACAATAAAATAACTGACTCAAGTAAACAAAAATACCAAACTAAACAAAAACACTATTATAATTCTGACACAGAACACAATAAGATATATTACAATTGCAAATAAGTAGGTAGTCAGTTCCCATATTTATCTACCATTATTATCTGTCTGTATGTCTGCATGGACTATTTTCTTCTGGCTTTAAGAAAAAATATAAATTTAAATTTATTGCGTATTCGCAAATAGACCAATAACTACATGATATAATGTGTAAGTAGCAACTAGACAACAGCAAATATGGAAATGAATAAATTTTATTTTATAATTTTATTTTTCGTAATATGACACTTTTCACGAGTTTTGATTAGAATTACTTTATTCTCACTTGCTTGTTTCAATAAAATTTACGAGTCTGTTGTTATGACGTATATGTATACACCTATGGTGCCAGGTTGATTATATGTTGATACTCATAATTTCCGATTAAGTCCAAATCAATCTTAGCATCTCTATATAGAAAATTGAGAGGTTTCATTTAATCAATTTTTATTTTATGTAGCCCCATCTTACCATAGTTCAATATGAAAATATAAAACAATCAGATTTCAATGAATACGTAAATGTGAATTAAGAAATAATTGAAATCTATTTGTGTTAATTAATTGTGTCTGCAACAGTAATAAAAATCGATTAAATTAAATAGAATTGTGCGTGTGTGTCGTGCCGCATCACACTTGCCTATATCGATCGATTGAATTCAACGAACTGCATTTGAACATTTATGAGACGCCGCGCTGCTTGCTATGCAAATGTAAATTACGTTATGGCTACAGTACGAGAATATGTAAAGTAATTAACTTAATTGAGATATATTGTGAATAGAAAATATTAAATAGTTACGATGATGATGATGAGTAATTAAATTAATTAAATGTTTGGTTAATTTATAGGATGAGTTTTTAAAGTGTTTATTACATAATTGTTTGTTTCATATGTGTAATTATAATTTATAGTACTCGTAGATTTGCCCATTGCGAGGCAGTTTATGACAAAATGTTGCATTAATTAGTTAACATATGATAATTTATTTCGTTTACTATATGAGGTCATAAAAAATTTATATAAAAGTGCGCCACTTCAAAATCAAAAAAATAAATGTGTGGTCATAAATGCTTCCGTCTGGAACTCAATAATATTATCAGCCTCGTTGAAGAAATTTTATAAAATCAATCGAACAGAATTAGAACAATTTTACACTAGTGGCAATTTTATTTAGACGAGAAAAGAAAAAAATTATTTTAATTCTTCTAATTAATCTAAAATAATGATCTCAAGCCTAAGAAGATCATGAGAAATTTATAATAATTATCAATGCGCGTTTATGATGCGCTGTTTAATCTGGTGACTTTTAAAAATATTTCACTGTACCAATTTGATCCAGTATTATAAAATAAAGTCCTTGGTGTAGCGAGCATCCCTCGGCCAATGTTGGTTGAATGGAAAGCTTTCTGTGTGGCATTAATAAACAATTTTATAATTGGTATGTTATTTGCTAAAGCCAGAAACTGCAATGCTCAGTAATAATCGGAACGGTTCTATAATTACACAACGTGGAAACAAATATCGAAGCTGCCTCTTTATTTCGAACTAGTATTGTTTGCCGGATCTAAAGCTTCCCACTCGATGATCTCACGTACCGGCTGGCTGTAAGTAAATTATGCCATTTTATTGTGCAACAAGACGCAACCGAACCGCCCATCAACCGAACTGGAGAACCTCTAAACTGATTTCTCGGAATCATGATTCTTTGCAGTCGCTTTATAATACTTGAAAACTCCCTTTCATAGTCTCAAAATTTTTTATCAAAATCGGATTCTAATCTAGACAAAATTTCCTGAAATCAATACTCATTCTAATTGCACTCTAATTACTGCCCTCTTTTAGCAATTTTTATCTAAATTCTTCGATCCGACAAAAAGTTTATAAAATAACCTGGGCCCATACGCGAATTTTTCTAAAATTATAACTCATTACAATCGCTTTCCGGCGCTCGAAATAACCTCATTAACAATTTATACCACAAAGTTTAAAGAATGGTGCCGCCTTCCCCCTCCGAGAGCAACCTAAACTAAGTTTCCCGGAATCTAAGACTCATCGCACTCTCCTCCTGAAAACCCGAGTTTCATTCATCGAATCCATTTCGTTTAAGTATAGTAACAACCCCTTCATTGAAGTAAAGTGTTTAAGTATAATAACATAACGCAGCAACCCGAAACATAGTGCAATATCACGAAACATGATGGAACATGCAACAGGCTACATAGTGCAATGACATGCAACGTCGTGGACATCATTACGCAAAATGATGCAACATGACGCGGCATACTTCAACATGACGGTTTCAACAGAGGACTCAATATATGAACTTTCCGAAAATTAGTACTCCTTACAAGGTACTCAAAAACGAAGAAAACGATTTTTCTAAGGAACACCTTGTAATACCCCCTCACCAAATTGTATCACTGTCGTAGCACAGTAACAGAATATATGGTGCAATATAGGACTTTTGAGTTGCAGCCGAAAACGAACACCCTTAACAAGCTATATATATATTTGTATATATTTTAGATATCTGCAACATACAGGGTTCCAGTCGGAACCGTAACAAATTCAGTCTGAAACACATGTCAGCCTGACCCGGTTCTGCAAAAATCAAGGGGTCTACTATATGTATTCGGATCAAAAAGGTATGTTTTAAATTTTCCGAAGTTTTGTCAATCGATATTTTTGAATTTTTCTTACTATGGATTTTCCGAATACATTTGTCAAAATTTTATCGGAAAAAAGTTAATAGCACTTTAATTAAACTAAATGTATATTCCAGTGTTAATATTAATTTAAATAAAATATTTTTTTGTAAAATTTTTTAAATTAAAATCATTAAATCAAATCCTAACCTCAAAATTTTATTACTAATTTTTTTAATTATTTAAAATATTTATAACTTTTTTATATCATTAATATTTATTATTTAAAAAATTTAAATTTATGTATAATTTACTTTTAGACTCAATTAAAATGTTTTGACACCTTTAAATTTGATTTAAACTCCCGTTCAGTTAGCAAAATTAAAATTAAACATTAACAATCCGATCTCATATGGTAATACTTATTTACATTTCGAAAAAGTTTACAGAGTACCAATTAATCGGAAAGACCGATTTAACTTTAAATTTTTTTTACCGGACAAGTGGTGCAGTGGTTAAACTTCGGCACTTGAACCGGGAGGTACTGGGTTCGAACCCTACCAGAGACTGGATACAAAGCGAATTTTCGTCACCGATTACAATCGGTGATCTTAATAAACACAGTATAGTATACTGTAATTGTGTGAATGGGTGGTGTGTGCGTGAATGAAAAGGGGAGTGATAATTGACCTTCAAAGGACATTAAATTCATTGGGCAATTAATACTTTTCTTAAAAAAAAAGTAAAAAAAAAACTTTATTTTCGTCTTAACTTTTCGTCTGAAACATAGTAGATCCCCAGAGTAAACCATATGAACTCAGTAGGAATTACCTATCAGTTTAGCTTTTTGTGCACTACCTAAAAATTTATATAAAACCAGTAAGAAACATAATTAGCTAGCCGGAAACCAAAGTCTTACAAGACGGAATCTTTCGAAGCATTCTAGGTTATCGTACATTATCTAAATGCCAGCCGAAGTCAAATTTTGATCATAACAATAAATCAATACATTGTGGAAGGTTTTTCAACATTAAACATTTTCAGCCAGAGTCATAACAAATACATCTGATGTTAGTTTGAACGATCTGAATCTTTGTACAATATTCATTCTAGATTATTGCTGATTATTAAAAACCGGCACAAATACAACGAATGTCGGGTCAGAATGAATCCAAATGAACTACCATAACCATTTTAATATAAAACAATGTCAACTGGCATAAAATGTAAGCCGGAGTCAAATGAAATCAGTGGGAAGTATCAGGACAAAAGCACGTTGCGCTCCGGTTATTGGACATTTTCTATGATTTCAACCTGAACCATTACAATAATACTCGGAACCACCTAAATGCCAATCAGAATCAAATTTTCACCATCCAGCATCATGCAACACTTTACACAATAGCAGAGTTCCCTTGGCGTTAGGAAAGTACTTGTGAGTAGATGTTCACTGGAACGCAAATTTGTTAGTAATGCCTAGAACGCAGCTAAAGTGAAATCAAATTTTACATATAAAAATGACACAAGCGAAAACGAAAATGAAAGTTTCACCGCTGCATTTTATTTTGCGGTACGCTTTAGTTGGTGAAATTAGAATTTTTCGTATTAGAATATAAATATCTCTGTGTAACTCTACATATTTTCTATTGAATTTTTTTGCAGGTACGATAAAAGTAAGCTAAATAATTGACACATCATCAATTATTTTTATTTGTTGTTAAACAAACTCACATAAAAAATATTTTAACACGAAGTTATAAAAAATAATAATTCAACAGTGGATCTATCTACGTTAAAATTTTTCAAAAATCGACCAACTAATTTTTCATGGAATAATTTATCTGGTTAATTTTGGAGACCAGCGAAAATTTCATTTCACGTGAAATGCGTACTAGTCTTTAGAAGTTTTATAATCGAGTAGTTCTGAATAACTAGAAGCACTTGCAAGTACTTTGCTAATACCAATGGAGCCCGGGGTAATGAAACTTGGAAGATTCTGCAACAGATAAAATATCAGGAGGAATCAACACAAAATAGGCGGGAAACTTAACAATACCAGTGGCACTATTCTGGCTTTCCCTGGAAATAGGGAATTGGGAAAAATAATTTCTGATTGAAATAAATAAATTCTAATTTATTCCGATTGACCTGGTTATAGTTCAGACTTGTAAGCTTTATGTTGTGCGACAATCAAAAATGAATTATTCTCATTGCGTAAGCGCCGAATTTAGACAGAACATATTAACGTAGAACTGTTACGTTCCATTGTACAATGATCAGTACCCAGCGACAATTTTGTGGTTCCCAGTATTATTGACGTAGTTACGACTGACTTTGCAATGATTCCAACGTAAGTATTGAAAAGATTAAGTTACACAACAATCCAATACGTTTATTGGGTAAGCAATGGATGGCTTTTTATATGTCCCTATTTAATATTGTATTGGTGCCAACTTAAATTTTTGATAGAGTACAATGATATACATCGCATCAGGTTTTTTTACAATGAACCGGATGATTCATACTGGTTTCGCTAGGCTTATTACACTTTCTACTGACAGGTCTTGTGTTGCACAAATATAAAAACTGTATTGTGCAAAGACAAGATGGTTCAGGCTTCTAAAAGTCGGTTTTGGTTGGATTTTATGGGTTCGGCTGGCATACAATGGCAATTAGTTCCGGCTTAGATTTTAGAAATTACACAATGAAATGTAGCAACTAGCAATATAGAAGGCGCCCTGTTTATTGTGAATATTTATTGGTGTTCGTGTTAAAACGAACTCTTCAACTAATTTTGCTGTTTCTTGTTGCTATTGTAGTGGTTAACATGGCTATAATTCCTCATCAAAAGCTTATAAATTATTGCTCAAGACTGGAGCATTTCTTGCCCCTTAAAGGTGGAAAGAGACGGCGTCCCAATATGTTTAGTGGCCGTTTATTATTTTTTGACTCTAAATCTTCATAATTTTCAAATGGATGGATACAAACTAACTATCTAGGTCTAATATCAAATACGGCCTGAGCAATTACTTGCTAAATAAGTTTACGTTGGTTGCTCTATACGTTAAAATTTTTGGAAATTATAATTTAATAATTCTGTGAATGTTTTTTCTGTACAAAATATTTATCTCAGAGGGTATCAATCAGTACGATTTGTTTTTCTCAGAATGAACCAAGTAATCACCCCATAACGGATCAGCATTCCAAACCAGGGCACCCTGGTGTAATAGTATAGTATTAGTATACAATTTGTTAAATAAAAGAAACCATTTACATTGCTTTAGGCTCTGAAAGAGGAGTTTCATAGTACTAAGCTGCTCCCTCCGATGAAGCAAAATAAACAGCGTCGTCTTGTACCGTGTCTTTTAGCCATTAAATCCTTCCATACTATAGAATTAGAAAAATGAATTAGTTCTTGCATTTGTAATTTACGCGATATAGCTCGCGATACAGATTTGCACGCGATACAGATTTGTAGCTCTAAGACAATGGCATTGTTATCGTACATAATTTCTTCAATATATCTGTTGCAATCTGTCGGAAAACCCAATTTTGATTGGTTTTATGGCGTAATTTAAGATAAATATTTTGCTGAATTCTGTGTCATTAATATAATTTAAAGGACTGAGATGATAATAGGGGCACAGTAAAAAACTGTGTGAAGAAATCGAACCATGAACCGAGAATTTCTTCGCGGCATAACCAGTTCTAGGAAGAACATATTCTAGACGACTAAAAAATCATTTAGCGTCTTTAATAATCTGAAATAAAGTTAAGTCATTGAAACGCAAAATGTGTGTAATTTATTTCGTCACGATGATTCAACTAGATTAATTCATATTAGGAATACAAAATTTGTTGCTCATAAATTATATATCGAAATTGTAGAAGTATGAGTATAAATTACCACTATAAATTATCATGGTTATCACTCTTACATGTAATGAGACTAAATAGTAATAAGAATATAGATTGCAGTGTTCACAAATTCACCGACTATTAGGTCGGATTCCACATTAGCCAACATGATATAAAAACCGTTTGGAGCAGCTTTAATTTCAAATTTGTAATGGTGTAATCTTTGAAACCTGAGATAGCTACACTACGTAATTTGATGCTTACTAGCAATTGTTTCCCACATAAGCACATTTGTAGTCGCACGAACATTAAAACTGGAACGGTTAATCATGCTAATCACATCCTTGTGCCCAAAAGACGTTTCTCTTATTATGATATCAAAACAGAACGAAGAGCAAACATCGATAACAGTAAAATATAACAGACGATTTTTAACATGTTATATTTTTCTAGCAATGAAAGGTTGCACACCAGGGGGTTTCTGGAAAACCAGACGACGTTATTCAGAATAAAAAGCAGAGATATCGCAGTGTGGCGAAAACATTAAGCACGAGTCCATCAACGGACCACAAGAGCGATAAAAAAAATCGTTATGAGTCGCTCCAATACAGGCTCTACAGACGAAATAAACGAGATGGCAAACCCAACATATTGAATATGCCAACCTAAGAAACAGATATTGCTATGTAAACGAGTTAAGGGCTTCCATCACAGCGCCATTCTCAGGATATGAATAAAAAAAATTACAATCATCAATAATCGTCAAATTCTAAAATCCTTAAGACATAGAAACCCGCCATCAGAAACGAATCACTGGCGTCAAATATAAAGAAATTGGAGCGAGATATCTAAAAATAAAAGCCAGATTATGTGGATATCTCCAGCATTATTCGTAGATATTTTTTGTAGAACGTAAAGATTCCAAAGGCATGGAAGTTCGTAAATTCTGGTAAAATCCAAAAATTCTTAGCTGGAAAAACCATAGATGGATGGATAGATTGTTAAAATTAAGCTGTAAAATTATGGTAGGCATATTCAACGCAATAAACATTGAGTAAACTATTCAAAAATATCGATGAGAAACTTCTCTCGGATCATCGTTATAAAAAATAAATCGTTAGACAATTATCAGAATCGAATACTGTTTACCTCAATTTTAGTGGACTGATAAAGCTGCCGAAAATGGTAAGTCAAACCCTGTGGGCCATAATGGACGTTACAGCCGTTTAAATATAAAGATATTTCAAAATCGGTTAGTTCAAAATTGTTAAATACAAGTACATAGAAAAATTCCCTGGAAATTGATATGCTAACTAACCGCTATACTTTAAGACTTTATTCTCAGCTATCTAAAATAAATAATTGAACTCGTCACCTTTAGGATCCAATGTTTTTACTGTCAAACGTTAAGCACCTGTTAAATTGGGAATCATTCCAAGATGCCGTATAGTTCACTCATCTCAACCTCAATAGTAGTGGTTTCCCCCAAAAACTTTTCAGTCAAATAACGAAAAGAATTTCGGTAAAAAATAAAAGGTATTCCAGTCAAATAAATTTTAGACTGAAGTACCTTTTAAAAGGTGTTTTAATCTAAAAACTGAGAAGGTAACTAAGTCAGAACTTTTTGACTAGGATTATTTTTGATTTTTGACCGAAATCTTTGGAAATAAAAATATAGTCAAAAATTACAGGGGAATTGCAGGCCAAATTCTATTGGAATTTGCAAGTTATTTATCTCATAAGCATTCTGTTCCTTTTTGCCTCCACAACCACCACAGCATATTACTTCAGAAGATTTGAATCCTTTTAACCGCATTTGTTCTGTACTATAACAGTGTTGCAAGTGTTCCGTTATTAAACAGTTTCCTTCTTTCTACCTCGAATCTGTGTTAATTTGCTCGAAATAATGTAGATAGCGCGTGTTAAAGGAGGTACTTCACAATTCCTATCTGTTTAAAACTAAATTGTAAGCAATCAAATTGTCGGATTCCTAAGTTCTTGCTACAAGTCCATGGTTTGGGTACTTTGAGGACGCGTAGAATATTGATTTTACTATTAGCTATCTGTTATTTCTCATAGCTATGTCTCTGCCACCCAGATCAATGCACGATATGTTAGTCCTACCTAAAACCTAATAGTTAGCCTAGTTGGATGAGTTATATTATGCTTCTTGAACCACTTTACTGCAGCATGTTAGCAAACCTCAGAAGTTTTCTAGCCGATTATAATTGGTTATTTGATACTTATTTGAACTTTAATTATCTCTAATTCATTGACTTACAATCAGTAGATTAAAGGGTATCTATGTAGGAATACTTCGATCTTCTCATGGCAAGTGATAGACATGAACGTTTAATTTTTTAATGCTTGTATTATGTATTGCACAACACTGTATTTTCAAACATGGATCAAAAACATTGTGTTTATACACTCACTTTATCAAATGGACCGAAAGCCTAAACTTGCTAGTTCGACTGTTGGATTTGATGCTTGATTTGCAGACAGCACCCGAGTAGAGGCGATTACTCGAAAATCATACGACAATCATAAAAGTTAGCAGAGTGTAATAGAACGGGTATTTCACTCTAATGGTGTAAGATTAGCCTGCTCAGCTAGTATCCTAATGGATCCATATGGATGACGAAGAGTGCAGAAAGAGACGATAGAACAATTTTTATGTTAAATACCTGTAGCTATCGAAGAATAATTATCAGAGAATTTCAAAATATTAAAGTTCACATATAAGATTATACAAAATAACATAAAACAAAATCAATTAATGAGATACGAAAAGTATTTGAAAGTAAATTTAGATTATGTAATCTATGCCTCAAGTATGACTACAACTTGGAATGGAACAAAGCGCATTACATATATTTGTTTTAACTTCAAATGCACTTTTCTTCAATCACCTCAACTTGATTGTCTTGGCGATAAAATAAATTAAGATACTTACTTTAATGCGAAAATGAAAGTAAAAACTAAACAGCACGAACACTTTCTATATAAAACATAGTCATTCGTCTTAAATTGCTACTAACTAGAAACAGCCAATCAATTTTTTATAAAGGTACATATGATCAATTTTCTATTCCAATATTTATTTGTTATAAGAACTTTGAACTCATCCACAATCTATTCAAAATATTAATTTATTTCCAAAATATACAAATTGGACACACTTTCTAATCAAAAGATCACACTTGGGCAAATAATATTTGCAATAAAGTCATATTTGCAAATTTGGTTATTATAGCAAACTATTTGTATTCAAAATAAGCATTATTGCTAAATCATGTTAATCATCTATTTTTGGAAATTTTCTTAAGATGACAATAAAGAAAATTACTAACATAAATTTCACCAAAACACTAATTTAAATAATCGAATTAGTCTCTTCTACTGTTTATAGTGACCCTAATAAAAAATGTAATATCCGGTTACATTTGATTTCCTGAGTACTCGTATACGATATAAAGATATTTCTAATCAAGTAATGAATTGGTCTCTGCGTTTAAATTTGTATTTGTAATCATTATACGTCTTACTTCCTATAGATACATATTTGAACTTTTGATTTTTATGTTCATTTCTTTTTTTCCCTAAGAAAAGTGGTTGTATTAAAATACGGTCTTTAAAACAAAGAAATTCTTTTTTAATTTTTTGTAATTGAGTTTAATTGGATTAAATGACTTGACTTCACTTTTACTTAAGTTCATCGATATAGCCGAGAAATTAAAAAGATTTTTGTACATATTATAAGTGAATGATGGATGGACATGTTTTGTGTATGCACATAATTTCCTGGTGTTTTGTGTTGCCAGCATAATTGATAACTCACCAAAATTTTCACTATATATCGTTTAACACCTATCAATGCTGTATTTATCTAGCTAAATCCCTTTTAAAATGGAGTCAATCTATTTTTATAAAACAGACTAGATATTATTATATTGTGTTATACAAACTATTTTAGTTAGTATAGAAAACAGAAATAGAATGAAAAACTAAAATCGATTATGTATGCGGATTTATACGAACGATACAAGAAAAACGTAATTTTCTGTGAGACATTTCGAAATATATTCTCCAGGCGATTCTAAATTATGTTCAATACAATTTGGCTTATCCATCTAGACGTGTACACGAGTATATAAAATTTATAAAGCGATCGATTACGAGAAATAGCGCATCGCATTATTAAACGAATTGATTTGATAAATTGCAGCCATTCAGCTCACACAATAAACAATTGATTGAATATAGCGATCATTATTCTTGCGCGTATATGGCCTTAAATATATCATTTGCGAGCGCTACTTGTACACACATAGTCTTATTTTATGGATGACTTACGTCAGTCTCCCGCCTGACTTGATAATAAATAATGTGATATTGAAATCAAATCATCAGAACTGTAATAAATAAAATTCTTAATTTGGTTTTCTAAATTTGGCATTAACCTTCGCCGTTCAATTTCGATGAGATTGTAATCTGTATAAGTACGCGGGTAATAAAAAAAACTAAGGCCATAAACGTTTAAGGGCACGGTCTATTTACTAACAATGGTAAATTTATGATGTGTTAACTCGTTAACAAGCGATTTGAGATAGGCAATATTTTAAGGAAAAACAAATTATATTTTTCGTAATAATTTTAATTCATTTTCTCACAATTTATAATTCCCGATTAGTTAGTTGAGTCACGTAGCTTGGATGGGTTGATATTTTCAATTTTAAATTTAATGCTTAGAATAAACAATCAACAATATGTAAACATATAATAAAGTTTCGGAAAAGTTTGTGTGGTGGAGGAGAGGTGATAAGAATGATTTACACTTAATATGGTTTTATATATAGATAAAATGGAAATTTGAAATTTTCTACTATGTTCTGATTTATTGTAATAAAAAGTAGACACAGAGCATCGAATTTAAATTTAACCAATCTAAATTAATTAGAATAAAATGACATTTACTGAATGATACGCGGATCTTTCCTAATAGGCCAACAGGACCCTTAAATATTAGGATATCCACAAACACCTTTTGTTTCTTTAACAGGAATACACAATACGTTGTTTCTTGAACAACGAACATTATTGCTGATTTAAATCAAATCAGTCCCACATCCTCTAAATTCTATGTGATGTTTAGCTAATTTTTTGTTATTAGCTAATGCATAATTAGCAGGTCAATATAGATTCGGTCAAGCTTTGTATACTGAAATTTAGTTGCTTCATTAAAAAAACACATTTCAGAGCCGATAGCCCAAGTAAATTAGTCAATCAGACCATCTAATAGTCGATTTAGTAATCACATTTTTTCTAATGGTGAACTCCGGAGAAGTGTAGCAAACTAAATGTTGATGTCCGGTCTAATTTATAAATGTTTAAATACAACCCATCCATGGTTGGTTCGGTAAAAACGACTCAGTAGCTTTGCCGACAATTTCAGCACGCATATTTGATTGATCAAGTATTCGTGTTTAACGATTGATAATGCCACTGACTCAAAATCTGTATACCCTCATTTAGCGGTATCTTTAGAACTACACACACAGACAAATTTTGGTTTGTTTGCAACCATAAAAAATAGTAATATCGGCCAGTGGTTAAATTCTTTTTTTGAATGGGAAGGCGTGTGAGGAAACCTAAGTTAAGTTGCTTACCAAAGAAATGAAGCGTGACCGAACATCCGTCTTTGACGAACAACACCCAGGCCGTCCAATTCATGTCACTCCGGACGAATAGGAGACCACCGGATGAAGAACAGAGAGATTGCTGACATTGAAAATAAAAATTGGGCATGAGAAAGCTAACGGCGATATGGGTGCCGCGTTTCCAATGGTAATGAATTGTTGCGTCATCCATCTTATTCTCCAGATTTCGTACTCTGCGATTTCTTTTGTTTTCAAACACGAAAAAAGTTCATCGAGGAATCAGCAGAGAAGTTTTTTACAGAATTCGGCAAATCATATTACTTTATGAATAAAATTGTTGGAATATCGCTGGTTCCTTTCCTAACACGATCTTGACCGTCAAACTTAAAATGTTTTACAATTACAGGAATCGATATAGCTTAAGCAGTTGTATAGGTTTCTAAATCATTATGCACAGCGATTTATCTAAAATAAAATAATAAATGTCTTGAGTAAGCTGATCCTCGTGTTGCATACGACTTTATCAGATTTGAAAATAACTCAAAATATTTATTAAGCAACCTAGGGAGATTGCCATTGTTATTCTATACGTATTTATTAGTGAGAATGCTTATGCGCTGTTCTTTTCCTATTTTGTAATACCTTGGCAACTCCGCGATTTGCATATTTAGACTAGAATATTTTCTAAACGTATAATTGATCTGTAGCATCGAGGACTAGATTACAGGAAACCGAAAATACCAACTGGTCCCTAGTTACGATCACGTTCGCAACTTCTCAGATAACCTGTCGGAACAATTAGGGCCCTCTCAATTATTCTTTTAAATTTCATTATGTTCTTTAATGTATTGCATTTATGTGTAAAACGCAATAACCGTAAAATGCGCAACCATGACACCTTTGATAACACAGGATGCGCGCATCACAATTTTCCTTGACATTTTGGCATAGTTCGGCCTGAATTTAATTTATTACGCATATGATTGTGATCCTCAGGTTTGCTTTCATCTCGATCTTATTAGTAGAGACCTTACTTTTCACGTAACCCCAAAGTAAGAAATCCGACAGATTTGACAACGTTGTTTAGGGTTTGGTATCCATATTAAGGATAACGTGCATCGTAACAGTCTCGACAAGAATTGATCATTTTCTAAAGCGTCCAATGATTCTAGAAATCCCAAAAACTACACCAAACAGTGACACGTTGTAGGTGCATATGTTTTTGAACGTGGATTTTCAGAACCCAAATGCGACAGTTTTGCTTTCGAAAGTATCGGTTTAGCAAGAAAATGTTTCTTATCGATGTGCATGATAACGAATTGTGATTGTCGAGGTGCTTTCACGTTCTGCCTCGACCCAGATTATTTGAATTTCGCCAGCAAACGGTTTTTTGATGTCTCAGATGGCTGGTTATATTTAAAGAAAAAATACATAATTAAAGCATTTAAATAAACAAGCGCCGATTTGACTTTGTAATCTAAAACGAGGAGCCGTGATCTCTAAATATAGCTCACTTATTTGCTAAAAAAATATAGCTCAAGTGTGCAACGGGTCTTATCATTAAATAACCTATTTATATACGTATATAGCTATCTGAAGTGGCAGTTCATTCTGGAAGCCCATTCAGCGCACATGTAGAACAGACTAAGTCATTGTATACTTTAACCCGAATACTTTCGTTTTAGACTAAATGCTTCTTTTAAATACGGAGGGACCTCTATTACTAATATCGGGCAGTCGTTTGACGAGCAGTGTAATCATATTGAGCCTTTAATCGAAATCCACTTCTAACTACTTTATCGGCTCATCATCTGCAGTCTCTGTTCATCAACAGATACCAGCGAAAGGTTTTTAATTGAATCATAACGGGTTTGAAGGAGGAAAGCTTGGTTCTGTTTATTGCATCAGTATATGGCGTTCAGCGGTTTGTTTAAATCCTATGTTCTTCTTGAATTTTCGACAAATCTATCCTTGCTGTTTTTCATTCTCCTACAAATTTCTTAAAAAAATTTGAAATATTACATCCTTACCATAGAAAATCTCGCTACAACCAAAATTCAGTATGGAAATGGAAACTGCGTTCGCCATAGTAAAATGCTATGTTGTAGATTCCTCGTTCAGGAAGTGTGCGGCGCTTCTCAGAATAGTAATTAAGGCAGAATAGTAGCTGTTAACGACTAAATAAAGATTAATTGAATTGAAGAATTCATGTTACATAACTATGTCTCGTTTTATTTTTTCCTACCCGGGCATATATCCCTTAATAATTCTCCAAGCAATTTTGGAATCGGTGTGATCTTTGTTACAAATTTTATCTTTCTGCAATATTATTAATATGCCATTCTTCCATTTTTAGGATGCTCGTAATACTCGGGCTAATAATTGACTAACAGCTCGGGCTAACAACTATTTTGTTTGTATACTTCAATATTTTTAAATTATCCATGCTGAATTTCTATAAGAAGCCAAACGGTTATGCAATTCCGTAAGCTGTCGCCTATTGAAACATAGCCTTGAAATATATCAAGGAGCAATAACTTTGGTACCTTGATATATTTTCTCTAGTGCAGCCTTCTGTGGCTTACTGTTGCATGAAAGTATACAACTACGCACCTCAAATAGTAAGTTAAGCCAATCCCTTAATGCTTAGGCTCCTGATCGTTACGTTACCTTGTAACACGATAATACAGGACGGTAGTAACCACGAGTAGTCTTTATTGGGTCTTAGAGGGATCTACCGTGAATTGCCTAATTTAAGTTTCTATAGGTAGCAGGAAATGTAGCAGACACGATCACTGACCGACAAACGATTATTTCTACCATTGGCGTCAGCTGTTCATCATCAGCACTTGCAGCAAATATATTTACACCCATGCCACATAGTCACAAACAGTAATGAATTCTATCCAGTAGCAATCGCAAGCCGAATGGGGTCGAAACCATCAATACAATTTCATCAGTAAACGCAATTATATTTACTCGAGTCCTACATCATCTGTAGTGTCTTATTAACAATAATATTAAAAATAGCTAGAGTTAGAGAATATCGTTGCTTCATGTCTCTTAACGGTTGGATGTCGGTACCAGCATTTCTCACAAGGCTATATTGTTATACTATAAAAATGACATTTAAAGTCATATATTTAGTTATTCCCGCCGTTCACACCAACTGAACAATAACGAGTTGTTATGAAACAGTTCCACAAATCCTTTAATTCTCTTGATTTTATCATCACTTTCCCACGAATTGTTCAATCACCATAATTGCATACTTTAAAAGGTTTTTCCAACAGTAGCATTTGAATTTTTTAAGCCAATCTATCAATCATAAACGGAATAACTCGAACTAAAAGATGCTAAGTAAGAATGGTGCTTGTCGTTCTCGGTGTAATGTTTAAACGAAAAAAAGGACTCTACAAGCGAAAATACCATAATATGCTGCTGGAGGTACAAATAAGCATTATTTCGACTTCAGGAAGAAGCCTATTTAGAGGTGGCCAAAACAAAGAGGAAATTGCAGGTTTGCATCTGTATATGTGGAGATATAATAAAGCAACCAAGAGGTGATAATTAATACAAAATTGCCACCAAATACGTCTTATCGATTCAATGTATAAAGATAGAACAACATTCTCAATATATTGACTCCGTAATGGCAAGTCCTAGAAGTTTCTGTGATCGTCAAATAGAGTCCGCTATAATGGTTCGCTTAGCACGGTTAGGTCTGCTTTTGACACGCTTTCGAGCGGTTCGCGAGTGTATATCGGGCCACGGGTTCTTGTCTGACGGATTGATTTGGGCAAAAATAAAAATATATATTTTTAAATCAGATTTTATTGGCTAAAAGCACGAATATCTATGCGTGCCGCGCGATCTGTGGTTCTAAATCTAATGGTTCTGTTCTGGGTACTAAAGCTTCTTTGAAGATCGCATACTATAGCAGAAATTCGATCGAGGTACGGACAATTTAGTAGTTTTGAAGTTTGTTCATACTCTTTGCCATCTGTTTTGAGAGATAAGTACTCCCTACTCTTTCGCCATTCTCCTTCACGTCCTCATTCACACAAAAGTAAAATCGAGGACGTACGACCAAAGGTCCTCCGTAGCCTGTGGCAGTGACATGAAAGATGAACACTCCGAAAACGACACTGAAAAATCCCATTTTGCATCCTGCTTCTATCGGGATGGGAACCCGGTAACTTCCGATCAATTCTCCCAGAGCCGTTAGCTTGATGCCATTAACTTACATTGAAGACTAGGTTCTGGAGATCATAGTGGTTTAATAATATATATTACCGATCGTATCTTGTTCTTATAAGGTTTTGGTCCAAGAACCTTCTCATCCAAATGCCGCCACAACTGCAACAGTTTACATTATAAATATACCATTCAACGGTTTCAAAAACAAGAGTAACAGATTATGATCAGTGAATGAAATAAAATTTATTGGTTTGGGTAAAATATACTATAAAAGCAACCTTGAACTCTAGCTAACAATAGATCTCAATAGCCACACATATCTATTCATTGTTGCGTAACACGGCTTCGCTCGATTGAGCTTAGTTTATATTATTACACAACATAAATTGAATAGTTCCAGTAGTTCACAGTATAATAATAGATGATTTCACATAATTTTTACTTTCCGTTGGCTGCCAAAAATCCCGTTTCAGTTACCAAAATAAAATTCTTAAGATTCATTGTATTATTAACCTCCCGTATCTAAAGCTTAAAGCTACAAGATATATTGATATACAAAATTGAGATTAAAGTTACGCTTTAAATATGAGAAGTAATTTATCATCTGCATAATGTGTTCCGGTAATTACCTTCTGTGTATATTATTAGATGTAACTGAATACTCCGCACAAGCACATAATATAAACAACAAAAAGCAATTACAAATTATATATGTAAGATCAATCATAATAAAAATTTATGAGGGAGAAATTCAAGATGTATCGATGAATTTGATCTATATAGCTTTACCAAACAAATCGAATTTTTATATATATGGACCACGCGTATACAATATAAATACTCACTCATTTATATAATCGAGTATGTGGTATGCTGTTGATGTTTACAACAATGTTTATGAATAAATTAAATTATGTTGTGCGTGATGAAAATTCTATATATCATATTTCGATAATAACATTACATTCTTAATATTCAACACTGAAATAGACTTTCAAGAAATATTAACACATATGCCAGTTAAATCATATGTCCGTTATGTGTGTTTACAGCAATTATACTAATTTTAAAATTGAAACAAAAAATTATCGTCCCCCATTATTGCCTCCGCAAATAGACGTAACTTAGATGCCGAATAATTATTTTTAAAAATTACATTTGATAAATTCTTATTTCGTTCATTGCATAATAAATTCGTAGCTTGTAAATAAATTGACAGAACATATATTAGAACCTCAAAATTAACCAAATTCAACCGTCGTTTAAAAAAAACGTCTGTACAAGTTTAACTTGGAAAGGCGATGGTCGACTATTTGCATTTTCAGCATAAAACAAACATCAAACCATTGTTCAGAGGAGCTTTGATGTTCTAAAATTTGAAATTGTTTCGTCGGTGATAATTTCTCGGCCATAAAAAACGCGATAGATTTTAAAAATAAAATTAAAAATGTAATTCTATCAACATATTAATATTTTTGGCCGTAGTCTCACTGTTTACCAATGCAGCCTTCTTTTTAGTGAATATTTTGGTAAAACAGATTTGGAACGAAATAAAATTAAAAAGCAATACAAAACTACCTATAGAAGCTATAACCAAAACTACCTATAGAAGCCTTAAAATTGTAAAACCCTTTGGACGCAATCAACAATTCCACTCCGCGCACAAAATTTATAATACGCCGTGACAATAATAATCGATCAGTCCTTCCAGATGTTGCAGCAATACGCAATGAAAATGGAAGCCTGAATACTAACTGGCACCACAAAAAAACGTGATTAGTTCGAAACCAAAGTTATGACTCTCAGCTTTGAGTCGTATTGCTTGTGAAATAATATTTCTTTGTATTTTTAATTGATGATTGTGTAGATTAGAATTATATTATCATTGTGTTACTAACTGTTGACTTTATCTATGTGCATGTAATCGTGCCGATTCAATCAATCAATTTTGTTTAGAAAGCCGAAAAATATTAATATAAAATAAAATCTCAGAAAATTTCCAGATACATATAAAATAATAAAATTTTTCCTTAGGTTGCTGAATTAAAGAAGCAATTATTGATAACCAACACCATCGTTAAGGATTTAACCTATTAAACCTCTATCCTTCCCCTAGTAGTTTAGTATTGGGTGGTCTTTGTGTTACTAATTATCGGCTATGCCTAGGTGTCTGTAACCGAGCCGATTCTGTTCCACTTAATTAACCTATCCAATCCTCCGATTTTGTTACCGGGAGTTCCTGTGTAAAAACTTGGTTGTACTAATATTGGTTGAAATGGTTGAAATAATATTTCTTTGAAATATTAATTGTGGATTGTGTAGATTAGAATTGTGTTGTCATTGTGTTACTAACTATCGACTTTATCTAGGTGTCTGTAACATTCAATCAATCAATTTTGTTTAGGAAGCCGGAAATTATTAATGCAGAATTAAATTTCAGGAAATTTCCTGATGTACGTGAAATAATATTTTGTTCTCAGGTTGCTGATTTAGAGAAGCAATTGTTGAAGACCAATACAATCATTATCCATTAAACCTATTAAGCTTTTATCCTCTAGATTAGAAGTAATTAGAATTGTGTTGTGCCGTACGATCGCTAGGTGTCTGAAATCGGGTCGTTCTGTCCTATTGTTATGTGTAAACAGACTGTGGGAATAGGCCCGGCGTTATCCGGGACACTTGTCCAGTACTTGGTCCTACAGTCCAATTAATCAATCAATCAATCAATCTCAGCCTTGAGTCGTACAAAACCAATTCAGCCCCTTGATAGCCAATAAATTTCGAAATTGTTGCATTTCACTCCACCCTAACGGATGTTTCGAAAACCAATCTAGACAATACGCGCGAAATTCAAAATTTAGCTGCTGAAACCAAACGCAAAAGCTTTATCTCGAACCATAACACATGACGTGTAGCGTCACACTGGATAAGGATAAAATCCTACAAAACGACAAACTCTTTAACGCGTATATACAAAGAAAATTCATCCCGAAATCAGACGTCGAAGTAGCCTTCAAAACTTAGCAGAACCACCACGACAACACCACTATGTGGACACAAAACTGTTGCTTCTAGTCAAAACTCCAAACCCTGCGAGTCCCCGGTGCCACCTTGTACAACCGGAACCATCCGCCTGCCAAACTTTAACAACTGACTACATCCCCCGATAATGACGGAATCTACTGTCGAAACGTCAGAGTTCCAAGAACAAAACCAAAAATATTATAATAAAACGGTGCAAGCCTCAATCTACCAAAACAAAATACTTAAATATGGTGTGCAAATAGAAACTCTGCTTTTTTGATCAAATTCAACATTATTGAAAATATAATTGTTACAAAGATTATTTATCGAAATAATCGCCATTACTATCTATAGTCTTTCGCCATTTATCAGGTGGTTTCAAAGCAAAATAGTCCTCGAGCCATTTTTGAAATTCTTCCACTTTCGTGTACCGCTGGTCTTTCAAATATGATGACATCCGCCGCATGCTGTAAAACTTTCCAGCCTAAAGAGAAGATTAGTTTCTGGGTTGATTTTGCTGTATGTGGACGAGCGTTGTCATGCAGCAATATCACCTTCCGCCTTCCTTGGCCCGTAAATGGTCTTTTTTCCTCCACAGCATCCCTTAATTTGATCAATTGTGCCTGGTAACGTTCAGCTGTAACAGTTTGATCAGGTTCCAGAAGCTCGTAGTAAATGACACATTTTCAATCCCACCAGACACACAGTAACACTTTCTTGGAATAAATTTTCTTTTTTGTAACGGATGTTGATGGTTGGCCTGGATCAACCCATGGTTTTCTGCGTTTAGGATTATCGTACAAAATCCACTTCTCATCACAGATGTCAACTCTTTGGTTTTTATTTTGTTCGATCAGTTTATGAGGAACCCATTTTACCTCCTTTTCTATTTTTATTGCATGCAATCGAAGTGATATTGCTTGGTGAGTAACTCATAACTGTTCTGCAAGCTTTTTTTGAGTTTGACACGGATTTTCATCCAGTAAAATTTTAAGTTCTTCGTCTTCAAATTGTTTTACTGCAGCTGAACGGAGATGATCCTCAAGACTAAAATTGCCATCACGAAATCTTGCAAATCATTATTTTACTGTTGAATGACTCACATATTGTTCACTCAAATTCGGATTAATCAATTCCATAGCTTGAGCAGCATTTTTTCATTTGAAAACAGAATAGAATGCAATGACGTAAATGTTGCTTATCGACATCCATCTTTTAAAATTGATGCATACGGAACGACAGCTCATAAATGACTGAAGCTTATGTTATAAAAACAGCAATGACTATAAACCTGCATATATCCAAAATGGCGGGCGACTTGGATGCGTTCAAGTATATTTTAATGCAACCCACTTCAGAACCGAGTTTCTACTTGCACCTCTAATAAACCCATTTCATTCGTTACATGAAAGCGTTATTAGAATATCAAAATCCTTTTATAAATAATTAAGATACCATCGAAATTCAAAAACAGCTATCCCAGGCCAAATAATGAATCTTTTTCTCAAATTTGAAAAGTTCGCCTTCCCCGATTAATACGATATAACTATTTCATTCAATCGTTGACCAAGAAAATATTAAAATTTAAAAAACCATATATTTAATCAATTCACTCATTATACAGCTTTAAAGTAATAATCTGGATTAAACGAGCCAGATTATGTTTATAAGCGAGAAAGTGAGATTATCAAAATCTGGTGGTGCTGCTTTCGTACGAAACATTACACAAACCAAATTATTTTTTCGAATGTTTTTCAAATCATTTTTATTAGTCGAATAAGTTTCATATTTCCACAACCATTATTGCATGGACAAATTTCGCAATTTGGCTAATTATTTAGAAAACTAAATTTTCGGTCACTCCAGATATCTCGACAAATTCGCTGAATCATGTGGGATAAAGGTTCACATTCAAAAATATTCTTTAAAAATTTCTCGTTAGTTGTCGACGGGAATTGCGGTTTCCCGTCGACAACTAACGAGAAATTTTTAAAGAATTTTTTTGAATGTGAACCTTTATCCCACATGATTCAGCGAATTTTCGAGATATCTGGAGTGACCGAAAATTTAGTAACCACGGCTAATAATTTAAGCATTAAACGATAAGATTATGCATTAAACCGAGACTTATCCAAGTCATTCTAATGACGTTTGAGATGATGAGTACTATCAGTGTTAGCAGAGAGAGAAGATATATTGGTGGTAGAGGTGCCATAGCCGCACATGAGTAATGCCTCATGATGATATCATCCGGAAATTTTTCTCTGGCAAATTCATTCCATTAAATTCAATTTGGAAAAAAACAGAAAGCTAAAATTATTGTGTAGCAACTGGCAACATCAATCAAAATGGTTTCAAGGAGGGCCAGTTTCAATTTGCCTTCGAAAACAAATGCAAGTGGTTGGAAGGATAGTAAAATACATCCAAATTGTTTCCATCTGCCAAATTTATTTTAAATGTTGCTTTAATCAAAGTTAAATTTATGCTCTTTCAACTCTCAAAAAAGATTTGGCCAAAGTTTCATATTTAGTGATAAAAAATCCTAAACATAGGCTAAATATCTCAAATCAATTAATTCAACTAGCTACGATTAAAAATATTTAATTACAAGTAAAATTGAAAACATATAATTGAAAAGCAATTATACTCAATGAAAATTGGCTAATTATTTAATTAGACGACCAGCAGAAATACGTCTATTAAAACACAAAATATCGAAATAAGAAATGGGTTAATTTGAGGCAAAAGCGCTTGAGTGCGGACAAAATAAATTCTCATTGTTATACTAACGTCAAATGAATTTAATGGATCATTAACCAAAATATAATGAATTGCACACCATTATGATTCTGTATATTAAATGTACACACCTAATTACATCATTTTGACTATGGTATATACAACAACGGACAACTCCGTATAATAAATAATTAACCATCGCGACACAGACAAAAAGTAAATTTCTTGTTCATATATTCTGGTACCACCTTAAACTATTTTAATAACAAAAAAAATATAATTTCCAGCAATAAAAAGACATTCGATTTACCGTTAAACGAAGAAACACCATTATTGTGTGCAATGACTAATGGGCTTAATGCCAAACACTAGAAACCCCATAAATAATCTATAACGAGACAAATTGTTGAGCGGTTCTTATTCTTATTACGTCGACAAGTTTAACTCTTAAAACTTTTTGGTGTGGTATAAATAAAAGAAATGTAGCTGTAATTTCCTCTTGTCTCGATTATTATACAACGTTGTTCTTCTAAATATTCTTAAGATGCCATTTCATTGAACTTGAAAGTGCTTTGCTTAGAAATGTTTATTATAAATTATACATAGGATGCCACGCTCTTTAGAGTACCCGCGCCTATACTTCGGATATACTTATACATAGTATCATAAGGAAATGAAGGGATAACGATGATGTAAAGAGAAGTTTAGAGAGGTAAAAATTGGTTAAATCAGTTACGTGTTTAACTTAAACCAAAATATTATAGTTAATATTATTACACAACGAATTATAATGAACTTGACCTTAATTCCAAAATTTTTTGCACGTTTTGTCTTATAATATAAATCTGTAATTTCACAGAAAGATTAACAAAAAATCTATAATATCCGTTAAACCAAAAAAAAAAGAAATTTATATGTAGTTTTTAATTTTTTTTATGGTGTTTTGCACAGATAAGAAAGTAAAATTTGTTAATTTGCATTTTCGCCGAAGGCGTGAAGTGAGCTTGAGATTATGATTTGACAAAACATAAAAAGTAAAAACTCTGTTATTTTATGTTAACAATATTTACGAGTCTTGCCCCAGTTTTGGAGACAAAATCGCGAGTGCATGTCAAGATACCGATGGTGCACGTTAATTAAATGTTTATTACCTAAATACATTTTTAATAATAATTTAACAAATATTTACAAATTTAGAAAATCAAAAATTATTTCCAAAGAGATTCTCATCTAGCTAGTTTTTTAATAAATCCAAACTTGCATGACTGCGACAAAATTTTAGCCAATCTCGTAAATTATTTGCTTTACAATAAGTATACAGAGAAATTTTCATGCCAAACGTGAATCAACTTTCCACTATCATTAAATATAGATTTAACGCGTCAATATTTCAAGTAGTTGATAGTTTGTGGATACTTGATACTACTCGTATATTATATGGAAAAGAAAGTGGTCCAGGTCATGGTATTTAATCCGTATCGCATTGCTTACTTCTTTGTAGATTATTAATTTATATATAATTTGATAGCTAATATCTTTATTTTATTGTTATACGATTTAATAAAAGCTATTAATTCTGAGTCAATCTAAATCTATAATTTATTTTATTTTAATGCAGTTGTAAATCATGTAATTTTTATAGATATTATACCAATGCAAAATAATTATCAATGGCCGGTAGCCGCACTGATAAATGTTTTGATTAAACAGTTAATTTAACTGTCGCCAGTACATACCTATTTCCCACGAAAACGCTTTCATAAAGAAATTCGTAGAAAACGACAAACGCTTATTAAATCACCCACATCCTAAATCAGCAGAGGTATATGCTCTGCAGAGCAATGCTGGAATAGTGTGGACGATGGCTCCGATCTGCACAATACTTACGGTAATTTGTAATAACAAATTTTGTTAAACACTATTTAATGTTAACCAGGAAAACATTCAGTCGCAGTTTTTGGGAGGTTTAAAGTCCTAGGCCAAAAAACCCATACCCAACCGTGCTCTGTTAGAATCAAAAAGTGAAATTAAAACTGTTTTAAATTTACGCCATTACAAAATTAGCGGTGGTCAAGATGTCGTGTAGGCCTGGGTAAAACACAGGACTCGCTTCTTGCGCGATTGTCAATTCGCTGCAACTACGTCAGATGCTCACACTGTCTCCTTGACCTTAGTTAAATACCCCGTAAAAGAACAGCTAAAACATGTGAGGGTTAGCTGGTTGGCCTAATAAAACAAAATGTGAAAAACAAATTGCTACGAAACCTCAACATAAGCATCGGATAAATTTAAAATTTTAACAACAACCTCGGACACACATTAAAAACTATGTTTTAAAACTCGGAACGTGGAATATACTTAGCCTCAACCACACGGACAATCTCCATCAGCTAACAACGGTGCTCATAAACGTTTATGCTTCCACTGAGAAAATATTCCCGAACATGGTCATATACTTTCTATAACCATTTTGAGAGGGTTCAGGGCAAAACACCTGATTATTATGGCAAAATCAGATTAGGTCGATTCAATAATTAAATTTACCATAAAACAAAATATATATCGTGGCACCATCGAGCCGGACTCCACCACCTAAGTAGCTTACAGCCAAATTTAGTTACCACCATCACATGCTCCGCATTGATTCACAAAAGACATTTTTCCAATATTCCGCAAAGCTACTTTGACTATGTTCATTTCTCGTTTATCAACAACACCTATACCAATTGTTACAAATAATCACGCATTGGAAAAATGAAACTTTAAACAACCAAGCTACCCGAACCGATTGTGAGGTTACTTTATAAGGTCGTCTAGAAAATCAGTTGTTTTATGATTTCGCGGAAAATCAGTAGATATGAAGAACACCGCGATAACGGATGCATCTTTACCAACAATTTGCCAAGCGTCACCTGCAACTAAAGTAACTGCTTGGATGAAGAAGCAATACAGAGAGATTCAGATTCAACACAGTTGGCATCATGATTCTGAAATTATCGTCAATTACGGCGACTACGGTGAATTTTATTAGGTTAAAGGATGCGAGGAAGGACTGTAGCTAATTTGAGTTAAACGAGCGCATACATTCTTCTATTGACAAATTTGTACTTTTAAACGTTTCACACCAAACTGCCACAATTGGTGAATTAAGACGTGTATATAAATAGTAAAGCATAATTTAACGGAAAAGCATATTTTTCTCGACGAATAAGTTCCAATAAGCTGGCGGATAAATTGATCGAATTATGTGGTTCATAAAAATTAACGTGACATCAGATAAATAAATCACATCACCGCAAAGCAGGTAAAATTCTACGTAACATGTTACGTCACTAGAAATCTAAATATTGACGCAAAGGATCAATAAAATTTAATGCCAAACTCGTTCGCGATCTTCATCGGCGACATGATGGTAAGAGACCATCATCGGCGGGAAACCCGAAATTTGATAAGTGTTGGTGGCATCATAGATACGAAAATTTAGCTAGTAAATGTGGTCCACATGTGGTTGAGTAAACGCAATTAAATCGGTTGTATTTCCGATCATTCGACACACTTTAGATTTTTAATCGACACCGGTGCAGACGTGTTCGTAATGCCTCCTAAGAAGAAGAAAAACTGCAATCAAGTTCCTCAAAATTTATGTATGCTACAAAGGTTCCGAAATTAATACGTATGGAGAAAACGATTATCTTTGAAATTCGGTCTTTGCAGGTAATTTATAAAGAATTTCATCATTGCAGACAAATGATCGGTATTGATTTCATCACATTACAATTTACTTATCGACCAGGGAGTAAAAAGTTATTAAATGGTGTATTGAAATTGTCTATTAAGGGCTGGAAGTTGATCAAACTTACAGTATCCGGACATATAATGTGAACGATCCTTTCGCAGATATTCTTATATTACAAATTTCGTATATTGATATTACAAAAGGATCATCATTTTTTCCTGTCCGATAAGAATCCCACTTGACAAGTTGGAGATAGCAAAAGGTGTATTTGAATATATGATGACACAAGGTAAATGTAGACCCTCAAGCAATAACTGGGCTTCACCACTTCATATGATCCGGAAACTAAACGGAAGGCGTCCATGTGGTGACTACCGTCAACTTAATTCATTCAGTATTTTGCACGATAAAACATTTTTCTCGACAATTGATTTGCAAAGACGTTTCATCAGGTTCCAGAAATGGCCATCACAACGCCTTTTTGAGTTTGTATATATGCCATTTGGATTACGGAACGCGGCGCAAATACAACAAACACTGATTAGTGAAGTCTTTCAAGGATTAAATTTCGTATTACCACATATTGATGATACTGTAAACGCATTTAGATCGTTAGATTTATTCCACATGCGGTAGAAGATGATTTAGTAAATGCTACCTGAGCCAGAACCGCTTGGTTTCTTTCGAAAGCTCTTTCACCAACAAACAAACATTACAACACATATCAGCGGTACTTCATTTCCGACATATGCTGGAAGCCCGAAAATTTTGCATTTCTATCGAAAACAAACCGCATGTTCGCATTATCAAAAAATAATGACAATTCACCACTACAACGTTATAATGTTGGGCTAGAACACAATGTCGCAGATTTAGTATCCAGAATCAGCGTGGTTGATGGAAGTGAAATCGATTTTGAACGAATTGCAAATTCGCAAAGTATCGATGCCGAAATTATCGATGGTACGCAACGGGAATGATCATCTCACTCAGTTTAGTCACAATAACATGTCCAACCTCACAAATATACTGTGAATTTTTGAATAATCACATTCGACCATTCATCACTACCGAGCATAGACGACCGATTAATAGGAAACTGCATACTTTAACTCACCCGGGTATTCGTGGAACCACAAAATTGGTTAGTGAACGATTCGTGTGGAAACCTTATTCAGCGTTTTTTAACTCAGTTGAAGTATTGATCAAAGTAGAAATTTATCATTTGGAGAAACAAAATTTTCCAATAATTTTGAAAAACAGAAATTTCCATAGCTTATGGATGGGAAACTTCCCACATATAGAGTCATAATTACTGTCGAATGGAATGCTTTTCGAAACGGAAAATTATTGCAGATAAAAAACAAAAATGATCGATTTACGCATTATTCGAGATAATTGGGGTACGCATTTTGTATGTATTTTGTTTTGAAAGTATTTGCCTAGTATTCCCGGAGTCAAAATATAGTATAATTCGAGTAAGGCTTAAACCGACCATGTTGCATGTGGTTTCGAAAAGTGATATATTTTTCTATGCAAGTTTTATGATTCTTCTTTTCATAAGAAACTACAGTCGAAAAAATAAAGTTTTTGCGATAAATAACAGTATGATTGAAGTAAGGTTTACGTATTTGGGCTAAAAGCCATCCATGAAAAGTATTACAGTCACAAATTGTCTGGCACGAAATCCTTTTGTTTGGTTTTGAAAGAAATGCCTTGGTAAAATGAAGTTTTTGGTCGCCGTTACACCACATATTATATTGGAAATATGATGCTGTTCTGCAAGTTGCAGCATTCCTCAAAGTAAAGCCCAGTTTGAAATGATAGCGATGTATATTAAAATAATTTCTCCCGGATAAGACTGTTACTTGTCCTTTGTTGTTGATCCGTCAGTTTTTACGAACGGTTCCTCGAACGGAATGATGATATTTTGCTTGTCAGTTTTTTCGGGACAGGTTTATTCTTACTTTTGATGGTTACTACACGTATGTATCCATCCTTCCCGGGATGAGTTTTGATTGTTTTATCCGTGATGAAGCGGGTCTTTCTTTATATTTTCTTTCGCATAGGTAGCCATTTAAGACGTTGCTACAATCTGAATAAATATTCGATGGACCAGTAACATTTAATTGGAGATCATATCAGTTCGGCCTCGGGTCTCAAGCTTAAGTGATAATTATTTTGCCAGTTTGCGACAGTAAACAAACTAATACCCTAGCCGGGAATGTAAAAATTGTTCCTATTGAACAATATAGGAACCACCAACAATAAATTAAAGGTACGCCTTAACTTTACCATTACCAAAGTGCCTAAAGGAATCAAGCATAATCAGCAATTAAGCCTTTACTCGTAGTATGACATCATTAGCTGAAGCTCTATACATAAATTAGTATGTGCAAGAAACTGAAGTGAGAAGATTGAATTGTTCGGGAAATGACGCCTTCGGCCTGCCGAATCTATATGAGGTACTTATATATAATCCTGCCAAAATATTTGAGACATTTACACTAAGATGTAAACGGTTTTGAGTAGTTCGAAAGTGCCGCTTTTTAAAGGCACGGGCTCTAAACTATATCAGAAACGGTTATTAGTAAAATTTATAATATCTACGGAATAAACTAACCTTGGCTCGTGTATAATAGCGAACGGAATACCAAAATTTCAAAGTGTGATGCTTGCCGTTCGCTAGCATAAGAATCAAAAGAATAGGAGGCGGGTGGAACTGCGGGTGAAACTGGAAATTGTTTTATTATAATATTTTTCTCAAGGAGTGTTGCATGAGCCGAAAATTTAGATTGAATGTGGGATAGGTATTTATATTTGACGCAATGACAGTATCATAAATTTTCATCTTATTTATGACAATTTTTAAAATATTTTGATCTAAAACTAATTTTGACTAGCGTATCCTCCACTTGTTGACCGAAATTCCTTCCGTTTATTGACTAAAATGTTTTGGGTGAAATTCAGGGAGTCTATTCAAACGAAGGCACGGTATATCCGTTGGTTGGACCACTGCCTCCTATTACCAAAATTTTGCATACATTTTAGAAAACGTAATGGCGTCGAAACCAATAGTTCTACTACGTATTGTGAAGAAAAACCAGGTGTTCGTTTTAAGCAGAGCATTGTAATTTTAATGATTGTATAAGTTAAAAACTATATTTTAAAAACTAAGTCATTGAATTCGTTCGGAAGTTGTCGGAGACCAACGAACTAAAATTAAATTGAATCGAAACATTGAAAACTTGTGCTGTTTATTGATATAGCAAGAAAACTGCTACCCTAACAGAAGGTAATCGATTAATTCATCGATGGTTTCCTAATCCACTAATGATCGGCTGAGTCTATGAACTTTTTATGTGCTCCAAGAAGAGTTTTTAAATGAACAATTTAATTTGTTTCATCAGGAACTTTACGAGGAAATTATTTATAAATTCTTTAACATTATCTGTAAAATGAGCTAGTTTCAAGAAAATCTGTAATTTCAATACAGATGGTATGTGCCTGTATCTAAACCTGGTTGGATGGGTGGATTTTTAAAAAGTGTCAAACTAAACGCCCTACTTCTATATATAAAGGAGTTTGATATGCTTTTCCTTTAATCTGGATCTAATACAGAACACGATCATTGATTGCTATACTAACTTGTAAAATATTCCCAACTCATTGGAATGAATCGATTATCCCATAAAAATTCAAAACATATTTTTTTGAAATATAAAGACACATAATGTATCGAGCGATGATTAATAGCAACCATTAGAAATAACATATACATATCATAGCCGATTTATAAATCTTCTTGCTTTAGTGATACAATAAATTATGAATAAAATTAGATATTCCACCACACTATTAATTACCGTAATAATATAAGTAAAACACTTCAAATGACCTTATTTTAGATACAGTTCAAATCCATTAAAAATTAGACATCGTATACAATAAATATTTAAAGACAACGGAGAGATATTGTATAATTTCAAGTTTTAACCTTTTGTTCTTTACCGGTGATTTTAATTACACCGCGAAATTTTCCATTACCATTATTAACTATTATTTTGTAAAATATGTCAACCTAATAATTTATTATCTTAAACAAATAATGTTGTACGTTAATTGAAAAAATACTCAATTTTATTCGCATGCTTTTGACGGCCATTGAAAATGTTAAACAACAAATTTGTGTTAACGGGTGTGGAATTTCACTGCTTTTCTTTGGAAAACAATTTATTATTGTTTTTATATATTTAAATAAGCGCGGCAAACAGTCTATAACGATTTTATGTTACAAAATTATACATAATTGGATTCTCTCAAGAGCGTAATGAAACAAATACTGAACTCTAGGAATTATCATACTTGCCAAATTATTGCCATTAAAATAATAATCTAGGCGATTGTCAATTCGCCAAGCCAATTCCTTTTAAAAGTCATACACACAGTTTGATGTAAATTTACCTGAAACGAGACAAAATATAAACAAATATTAAAAAACAAGAAATAATTAATTTAAATACCACATCAACAAGGGTTCTCGAATATCATCTTATCTAATCCACTTTAGCCTACATACATTGTTGGTTCGATAAATCAGAAAATATTCTTCGACCTCAACACGATATCTATCGCTATCATCTTTTTATTTTCTATGGCTATTTATGTTCTTAAAATTTACAGGTGTCATTATATTATGTAGACAAGCTGGTACAAAAATTCTAAAACATATATTGGATATATACACAAAAACTATATTATTGACTAGTCATCTTCACGAACCTGTATTAAAAAAAATCTAAATCTAGCGTTACCATCTGCTCCCGATAAAACAAACATTAAAATCCATTTTATTTTCGAGTCAAGAATTACATAGTCGATATCTATCTTCGTCTACTCCAGTTTTCTTGATATGAATTTAATTTAATCAAAAGAAGAAAATTGCTTCTTAATAACGTTATACATATACAGACGCAGAGTTGGTGAAAATTATGAGCTATTTTCTATTTCAAATTTTGGAAGTATAATTTAAATATTTGTAATAATTATTTTACTGTAAATTTAGAATTAATTATGTAGAAATCATAAGGCAGTTGAATACGATGTCTGTATTATCATAAATAACTTTATGTTGTATGTGTCTAGATTTTATAGATTTTATCGTTGATTGTTATGCTAAGTTGTGGCGGTTATATATTATGTTGAGTCAAAGTGAATATGAAAGAGATGGGATCAATTCTCATGGATAATAAATGTGATCTGCAGACAAATCATTACCATAAATTGTTTTAGGCAGACTATAGCAATTTAGCGCAACAAAATCGGTTTCACGAGATTATAGACGTTCAGAGTTTAAATTCTTAAGCCACACAAATTAGTTGGCTATTTAGAAGTAAAAATGGATTAATCCATCACCAAGATCCAAGAAAATTAATAGGATTCCATTGGTGCGATGTCTAATTTGGTGCACTCTCATGGGCCTGAAACCATCAGATTTTTGACCCAGCGTAATACGATAAATTTCTATCGCATACGAACAAATTGACGTTGATAATTGACGGAAGATCAGGAATTCTCTTCGTTTTTAAGTGATAACCGTGAAATAAAACTTCAAATTTCCCCCCTCACCATGCTTGATTGAGAACTCATACAATTAGACCGATTTAATGATCGTTCTAGAAATAACATTGGTTTAGGAAACATTCATAACGAATAAACGAATGCAACCATTACTAAATTACAGAAGTATATGGTAACACATCTAAGACTAACATCATCATAAGAAGGTACAACATATTACAATTGATTGAAACCAACAAATAGAAGTTTTTCTTCAAACGTAAATACTTCTTAACGAGCCCGGACTATTCGGAAAAAAATATTTAAATTATTATCGCAATGGCGTTTTTAACATGAATAATTGAAGCAGTATAACAACAAGGAAATATTAAAACATTTACAAGAGTATTTGAAGAAAGTTATACTTCATGCAATGGAGTTTGGCAAAATTGTAAAAACTCTAGGACCACATAAGTATTAATCAACCAATGCATTTCAAGGTGACAATGACAATACTCAGCATCAATGACTAATTTGTAACAAGTTCCAATAGTTTCTCAAATGATACGTCCAACGGCTGTCCACAATCTAAGCCTACATAGTATGAGACATGCAATATACAATTCTCCTTTCATTACAATGTCATAAAAATAACCATAACAGGACATTACCCACTCATCGTTTAGGACCAATTACGGAATTAATCATGAAAGCAGCACGCAAAAAACGTTGCGTAAACGAACTCAGCCCGGCCTATACTTAAGAAAAAACTACTATTAACCATGTTGGAACAATGAAATAGCGCCGCCGATGGATAAATTGCGAATGATCCGTTTCCTGTTTTAGAAATGGTTTCGAATAGCGTATTTTGGCAGGTTAGTGGCGGCAGTGGATTCTGTACTTTTGGTTATACAATACATATGCATCATCCAACAACTAAAGCTAACATTATACTGAAATATTTGGATAGTCTGGAATCATTAACTAAAAGCATAACTATGACAAGTCTAAAGCATAAAAACTCTCCTCGACCACACAGACAGATGAGTGCGAAACATGGAAAATGCAGAACACAGGAAGGAAATGCTTTCCACCTGCACTGGGCGGGAAGACAAAGGACAAACGCATGATGGTATTCACAACACGGGACAACAAACTTCTTTAACGTTGTCGTACGAAAATAATATGAGAAAACATTAAAAAGATTACTTCTACAGGTGCAAAATAATCATCCTAAAAATGCATACAGTGATCATTAAGCAGAAAAATATTTCGAACAATGTCACAAAAGGCTTGGGGAGTTAGTGAACGGATCGCATCTAGTCCATGTGAGTTTGTTAGTTCAGTTAAGAACATCACCAACCAAATCCCAGAGGAAAAATTGAAGACTTATGCACAGGTGCTAAGCAAGATCTGGAAAAACGTTAATCCAGCAGCTTCACCAAATACAACAGAAATCAAATCTGTACGACGTACCAGCTTACTACTAAAAACACCATGGTGCCAAGTTGGTTTAGCTTCGGCTTCTACCAGGCGACTTCCAGTTTACCCACAGACAGAATTAGGGTATCTGCATCTGATACTGTGAAAAGGGACACTTTTAGAAGAACTATCAGATGGAAACAAACCGTGTTATCTGCGTTGATCGCGAAGTCTGTCATAAAAAACCACCACGTGTTCGGGTCAGGTGCTTGCCCAAGCTCTTGACCAAGAAGCAGTGGTGGACGATAATGATTCTTCAGTGGAATCTTCTTAGAAGTGAATAATATCGAGTCGTGAGTCATGATCGAAAAACAGCGTACTGAAAATGAGTTTGCATGGGTCAAAATCGGAAATAAATGTTACCGCGTTATTAATGGATTCGAATATAAAATGAGAGAACCGGAGTCGTTATCGCCGTCAGAGCCTCATGGCTAAAGAATTCGAATGGGATATGAATTCAACGGACGCAAAAACTCTGTGTACACACTATACTGGCCAAAAGTGGGTAAAATGAGAATGTAACGAAAACTTGATGAAGATTTCCGAATTAGGGAAAAATACTATACTACACGAATCCAGCTTCTATAGGAAAACATGTTCTGTGTCACAATAAAACTAAGCCTGCAACCTATTTCCAAGAAAAATATTCCTTGATGGAACAAAATTGTTATCTACCGGTGGACGGACGAAATATAAATTATATAGAACATTATGTTACCGGAGCCAGATGTAGACATCAATCATTGTTCAAGAAAACTAGCACTTATTGTGATACTGTACATTTCAGCTAACCTAAGCTATGGGACATAGTTGAGCATATCTTAGTTTAGCTCGTTTAGTTCATAGGGTTCACATTACAGCTATAACACCGCTCACACGTATTTTGATGTTATTGGAAAGTTAGTCAGTTATAAATTTCGGTTGCTCACCCAAAAAATAAAATCGTTCGCGAGCTATTTAAACTCTATATATATTATAAAATCATAAAAGGGCAACGCGTATTGCACTTGGCTTACCTGAACTATCGAAAGCTAATGCAAGAGATCTCGGACTGCCTGCGTAGGTGGAGTCGCATATGAGTCAATTTTGAGCCTAAGCGGCTGAAATTGTGAATAGTGTCTATAGCCTCGATACTGTCACATATAATCATTCACAATTTTGGTTTCGTCGATTCCGTTCCGATGATTTCGATATCAAAGATGCACCACGCACTGGAAGGCCTATCGTCGAAAAGGTCCATAAAATCCTATCGAAGTAGACCGGCTTGCGACCTGTCGTAGCATCGCCCAGGAGCTGAAGGTCGACCACAAAACAGTTTTAAACCATTTGCATAAGACTAGCTTCAGAAAGAACCTTTATCTTTGAGTGCCGCAAGAGTTGTCGCAAAAAACTTGATGGACCGTGTTTCCATCTGATGACTGGCGACGAGAAATGGATCACATACGATAATGTCAAGCGGAAACGATCATAGTCGAAGGCCGGCGAAGCGGCTCAAACGGTGGCCAAACCAGGACTTGCGTTTTCGTGTTTATCGAAGCAAAATTGTAAAATATAACGAATTTTCTATTTGTTTACCTCCATTCTTGACACACTATATCTCACAACTGAATCGATTAGTCCAAACATCATTAAAGCCATCTAGTGAAAAAATAATAGATTTCTTTTTCTCCAACCCTATATTTTCGCCAATTGCTCCAACACTAAGGATACGAAATTTGACATGTCACACTAAACAATGAAAAATACAGGAAAAACAGGCTGGTTGCCTTGATCATAGCTGGCGTTAACTCTATGAACCAACTGACGCAAGATAAGAAACGTATTTGCAAAGTAAGAAATTACCTTGAGCATCCAGAAGTAAGGAGAGTGGGAAACGAAGAAGTTAGTGCTAGTTTGACCACCGAGGTAGCAAATTGAAACCCGAGCAAGTTGAATCAGATTTCTCTTGGTTTTATTCTACTCAAATATAACAAGAATGAGAGACTTGGTATCACCAATACAACGAAGACTTGAGAAATGTCAGGAGTTTAGTAGCATTTTTTATTTTTTGGTAAAATAGAATTCTATCTAGTATGTTCGTCAGGACTGTGAAGTAAAAAAAGCTTAGTTTAAAAAGTAGATCAAACCAAATTTAAAAGTGAAATGTAGTGTAGATACCTCGATACTCAAAAAATTTCACTTCCAACCGCATGTATCGATAGTTGAAGAAGTGTAAATTAACCAATTTTCAACATAAAGATATACGACGATGATGAGTAAGTTTCGAATAAACACTTCTTCTTTAAGGGTGATTTGTAATGATTCTCACCATAAATTAGTTTCTTTATACTCGTATACAAATCCAACACATAAGATGATGTCATTTTCTTATAATTTTGCCATAAGCATTTTCCACTTGGCCTTTTATAATATATGCATGTATATTGTAAATATGTAGAACATGATTAATCGCCGCATCATTCATTTTCATGTGTATACAGTCTGTTCATCGTCTCGATTATAATATAATTAATTAGGTATCAATATATGATCAATTTGTGATCTGTCTTCCAGCGCACATTGCGGTAATCTCAAGATCAAAGTCAAAATATTGAGCAACACATAAATTATAGAGAAAAATTTCTCTGAAACTGAAAGTAAGTTTATTTTATACATACATGTACACATAATGATTAAAGTGTTTCATAAAACATGCAATGTAACGTCTTATTTTGACATACCAATTAAGGTTTTTGTTCGTTTTCAAAGTTGGCGGAGAAATTTGCAATACGAGTACAGTAACATAAAAAAGTTAATTAAATGTGATCTTGAATAAATGATCGTAAATAAACTGGAATGTTTTTCTTCTGTTTGGTTATGTTTTTGTTTTATGTTAAATTATGCGCGATAATAGGATTGGAAATGAACATAAGTTTTGTTAATAAATCATAAAAGATTTTATCGAAATGTTCATGGGGTTGAACCGGATTTTAGCGCTTCCGCTATGTACGAGATAAGAAATTCCCGATACTTCCTTTTCAAAAAAACATAATTTGTGTTAGGAATTTAGGAAAATGATAAAATCTTTAGTGTTCGTACGTACTAGAGCAATTTTTAGTGCTTAGAGATATTATTTGCATACAATATAATTAAATTCGAACCTTTCAGAGTGGGATAGATTCAATTTGAATCGTAATCCAATTGAATCCAATTATTATTATTTTTTAAATTTGGTAATAAAATAGTAACAAAATTTATTAGATTAATTTGATTTGAGTCGATTTTTATTAATATTACATTGAACTAGCCATTAAATCGATGATCGGGTAATGCGGTAATGAGAGATTTATGATATTAGAAATTTTATGGGTTTAATCAATTTTAAATGTATAAAATAATGTTTGTGCCACATAGATTTGTATGGTTAAAAATACTTGTCCTTGTTTTATAGAATTGAAATGCTTGAAAACGTGAAAATCTCATAAAAAATGTATTTAAAAAATAAATCATTCCGTAAAACGGAAAATATAAAATTTAGTAAAGCTAATTTGAATTTGATAAAACAGGTTTCCATCCAACGGAACTGGGTTATTTAATTTCACTGATCGCGAGACGCTTAGAACAAATTCATTCAAATACCATAGAGATGAGAAAATCTAAATTAAGCTGATTAGCGTCCAACAGAGTCCAAAGCAGAATCACGCTTAGGAATCAACTGAATTATTAAATATCGCTGATTACTGTACATTTCTAGAAATTTGTTTAATAAGATGTGGTTGAAGATACTCGTATATACAATGTAGCTGTGGTAAATATTTGGATATTAGATATGCAATTATTTATATTGATAGCAACGGAAAATAAGAGGTTACGCTACCTTTTATGAGAGGCAGCACTACCACAAGAGATAATACAAATGTTATTATTTTAGACCACCAGACATTTTTAGTCACTTTTGTACCTCAGTTTTATACAAATCCACCGGAATAATCTTCAAAATATTCCTCAAATTGTCAAATTTAAATTTTGAAAAATTAAAATATTACGGTTAAAGTGGTTTCTAAAATGCACTTTGAAGGAAGTTCTGAAATGCGATTTATCGCTTAGAAATCACTTTATATATTTTAGAGTTTTTGTGAAGATTAGTTCTTCTCAATATCTGACCAATATTTCAAAAACTCTCTTAGGTTATCAATATGTACGGTTTTTCTAATAGTTAAGGTCGTTTATCGTTTAGCATTGTTTTTACAATTTTTCCAGGCTTTGCGACCATATAAATTCTTTTCAGTTTCTGAACAATATTTCAAAATCTCCCACAGCTAACCTGAGCCCAGATCACACTGAGTAAACATCGAAAATTTGAGGGTGATTTATCGTTTAGAACTCTCCCTATAATTTTGGAGTTTTTGTGGCCATATAACTTCTATTCAGTTTGTGACTAATAATTCAATAAATTCCTTGAATCAAATTTAATATATAAAGTCAGTATGATTTTAGCTATTAACAGCAAATTTATATGACCACAAAAACAAGTCCAACCCAACCTATGAAATTATATATTTAATTGTAAAGAGGTTGAATAGGAGTGCCCAGAATGGAATCCTTCCAGAATATCAATAGAAACCTTTAAAAATTGTTGTTTAAATTCAAATTAAATCCTAGAAAACAAATTTCATCATTGGTTGCAAAATGGCGAAGTTTGGTCTAGCATGAACAGATTCCAGAAGTTCATAAAAATTACATGTTATAATCTCAATGAACCCTTATAAACTAAAATTTCATCATATTTTTGTTTAAGAAAAGGTGGTGCTACTGGATGGTTTACTTTTGTACAAAAATAAGGTACAAAAATGATTTAAATTTTTTAATAACAACAGGAATTATCTTTTGTAATAGTGCTGCTTCTTGTGGCGAGTAGATAATCCCTTATTTTCCGCCGGTAGATTTTCGCTATCTTACGAGGGTCATGTGAAAAGTTTCCGGCCTAACAAAGATATAAGAAACATTTTCATCAGAACTTGCATAAGCGTAAGCCTATATACTTCTCCCAGCGATGCTCTCATCTCTTCCACCCGTCAAAATAGTACTCGGCGTCTTTCTCTGCAAACTAGTTATTTCCGAAACTGATGGTCTTCTCAACCGACAAAAATTGTCCTCCGAACGCAGCTTTTAGCTTAGGGAACAAAAAAATGTCGTTTGTCACTGGTGTCAAGATCGACACGGTGAAACCAGTAATCAGCACATCGATGTCCATCAGCTGCATTGTTCTTCAAATTAAAACAAAAAAGAAGCAGAAATATTGTATCCCCAATATAAAATGTAAGCAGTCGGGACATTTCGCCTAAATGAATCGCACAAAAACATTCAGAAATGAATATAAGTCGACAAGTGAATGTCGTGGAGAATGATAAGGATAAAATTAACACACATATAAAATTACACGAAAAATTTGTAAATATAAATAATATTCATGAATTTAGTGTAATTCGCAAGAGTGATGGTTGGTTTAAAAATGTGACTGTCATAGTGTCATTGGAGTTGTGATAAATTTTAAATTGGATACTGCTGACATGAGCTATGATATTTGCCCTTTAAATATATTAAACAAATAAACGCTGAAACACTTATTTTCAAATCAAATAACCGTTTGTTTGCCTTTAATAATGAAGAAATAACAACGCTTTTCCAAGACAAATTGAGTTGGGTAGTTAATCGGTCTAAAGCTCGGCCTTCACTCGCAAAATTTTGTGCTGACGCTAGAATGTCATGACAAAATATATTTGTATTAATTCTGATCATGCGCATTACAACTTGACAGAGAGAAAATTTATTAAAATTGCTGATGCTTTTCAGTTTTTGTCATGACACTGTCACAAAATGAGTAGAACATTTGTATTTTATTCTCAATTAAACAAAACAGAGAGCATAAAATGATTTTACATACATTTTGATGTTAATATTTGTGGGCGTAAAAATACAATTTTGTCATGGCATTCTATCGTGATGACAAGATTTTGCGAGTGAAGACCACGAATATAAATATGGAGGTAAATGCTCGATCAGCTAGCAAACAAGCAATTTGCTACCCCAAAACCTGGCTACTTAATCAATATTATCAGGTAAATGTGAAATTGAATTTATTTTTAATTTCTAAATTTTTTTTGTGATTACACAGTAAACTTTGCGGCTTAGAAAACTATCCAGTTAATTTTTATATTGTTTTACTGTGTAATCGCAAAAATAAACAAAAAATTTATAAAAAATAAATTCAAATTCAAAATTTACCTGGTAAAATTGATGGGGTAGCTAGGTTTTCCGCTAGCAAATTGCTTGCTTACTAGCTGATCGAGCAGCATGTGCCCCATGGAATACGTTGTTTACCAAATGATAAAGAGGATTTTATTAAACATAACCTAGGGGTTTTTGATGGACTTGGTCAAATTCCTGGTAAATGCGTTATAGAGTTAAAAGAAAATTCAAAACCTGAGGCCTCTATTACCAAATAAAAAATATACAACAGCAGGTCGATTCTGGCTTTCCTATAGAAAGAGGAATTAGAAAAAATATTTTCAAAAAAAATTTTCTGGCTTGCTATGGTAAACAGTTGGTGTAATTTTTTTTTAAAACAATTAAATTGGAAATATTTTTCCTACCCAATTTCAATATGGAAAAATATTCCCCAAATTATAAAAATTTAGGTGAAAAATGATTTCTCAGTAGACCAGAAAATGATATTTTTGACAAAAACGCAATGTAAATATTTTTTTAATTACTTTTTTCTATAGGAAAGGCAGAATCTGCCTGCAGTTGTATATTTTCTTTAGAATCACTTCATGCGACGTTACAATGGATCGTCTTGGTTACTATATTGGTTGTTTTCGTTAATGCATTCTTCAGAAAGAATAGAAGGAATAGAATATCGATCATGTGACCTAAGAACATTCCGAACGAAATGTAACAAAAGAACATAAATGGACTGGAAACAGAATATTTTTTTACGGCATTGATTTGTTTTTATTTTGGCAGCAATTACGTTTGTTGAGCCATAGATAATACATAAATATATTATGTTGGTTTAATAAAAATAAAATAATTAAATTATTTGCAAGCGCACTATCACAGATTGACATTTCAAAACAGAATATTCTTTTTATTCTGCCTTTCGATTAAGTATAACGCGTTCTGTTCCGAAAATTCAAAATAAATAAAAGAACAAACGAAAAAATGAACAGAAGACATAGAATGATTAAAAATACGCTTTATGTCAGTTTTGGAACGCTCGGAATATACGGAATGAATAAACGAAAACACTCATTATAAAATCAAAATTTACTAAATACCTAGTTTTGTACAAAACTCACAGTGAATATTTTTTAAATCTTAGGCGGCTGCCTTAGATTGAAAAAATTCTATTTATTGGTCGTGTCAAAATTTCAAGGATAGAAATTGTCGTTTGAAGTGATAGCAGTCGCAGCAAATATTTATAATTCGTTTGAGGGTTTCGATTTAATTACCTAGAAATTAATAACAGGAGTAGTCACATCGCATGAAGTGATGAGACTAAGGGAATAGGGGTGTAAATTAAATTACAAAAATAAAATTCCTTTTAGTTTGCATGATAAAGTTAAGAATCAGTTAGATGTAATGGAAAACGATGGTGTAATCAGTAGTGTGAAAAAGCCAACGGCTAGGGCCAACAATTTACAAATTGTCGAAAAGCCTGATGGATCATTGAGAATATGTCTGGTTCCGAAACCTCTAAATGAATGTATTGAGTCGATAATGGGTAAATTTGGTGGTGCCATATATTTCACTCTTGTGGATTTGAAAAATAGATTTTGGCAATTGGCCTTGGATGAGAAGTGTTCGGAATTGACAACGTTTATAACACCGTTTGGCTTATATAAATGGGATCAAATGCCTTTTGGTTTAAATATCGCCCGAGAAGTATTCATGCGTTATATGATACGAGTGATGCGATATATTTTTATGTTATTGTTATGATGAACGGCTACTTAAGGTACAAGACAGAGAACGGGAATTTAGAATACAGTTCAATAAAAAGGAAATTCAATAACGAGAGAGACGATAAGTCCAGACAGAAAATATAGGTAGGCCATTAAAGAAAGGCCTATTCCTACTGGTCACTTAGCATACCTTGGGAATGTGTCAGTTTTTAGCGAAATACATTCCAAATTTATCAACATGTACTGCTAATATTTTGGAGTTGGACCAATACCAACGATGGTATTGGTTATGTACTCTTGCAAAATGGTGAACTAGTGGCTTATGCATCAAGATACAACCTCATAAAATCATCGAACAAATAAACGATGCACTAATTTTTTATCGGATTCATCTAAGCCACAATCCCAGAAGTAAAATAAAAGTAGTACGAGTTAGGAGGGGCTTCAGAAGAATCAGAATTCTTACACAACGATATACCACTACACCACTTAAAGATGAGAAATGATCAACCAGTAAAGTGAACCCGTTACTTTAAAATGCCGAATGTTTACAAGTATATGGAGGCCAGCTTTTTTTTAAAAAGAAACCTATAATATATTTTCCTCCGGCATCCGAATTATTTTTCATTCATCCGGTATATTGGTTATGCTAACTGCAGGGACCTAATCGAGGTCGACACTATTGAGAATCCATCTAGAAAATGAATGCTCTTTATTGAGAAATGCCGTTCTTTTATAATTACACATTTAAATTTTTATAAGCATGTAGCCTGTTCCAAATTGCATTTTAACATTTACAGAAATACGTTTCTTTTGAATACATAAAATGCCCTAGGTATTTCTGTAATTTTTCACACTTTTTCATGTTTAGTTGCACAGGCGGTTTTAAAATGATTAGATCGTTTCAAATCGTTTCTAATAAAGTAGCCTTTAATTTATACTGAAAGGCATAACTAATTAAATTATTCAATTAGCATTACTACTTACTTCGATTCAATGTACAATACTATTATTAGCAGGTTTTGTTACACATTAGGATCACTGTAGTTCTCTAATTTATAAAATCATTTTGCATAATTTTCTTTAAAAATAGCTAACAATATTCTTTTGTATTTTACGATATTTTTTGTTTAGGAAGACTGCCTCTAGCTAAATCATATTATTTCTGGTCGTCTTAACTATAATAGTTTGTGTTATTTTAATTTACGTTTTCTCTCCATCATCTTTATAATAAACACAACATTTTTTTTTTGTAATTTCTTTTAATTTTTTTCCCGGGCAAGATGAAGAAAAATGTTAAAGACATTGAAAATATATAAGGAAAAAAAATCAAATTTACATCAAACAAAACAATGCAATCCAAAGAAATGTTCATGAGATGTACATTTATACGACGAACGACGAAACAGAAAAAAATGTTTTCTTGTGTTTCGAACAGATGTTTTGATCTTCTAAATTCAATTCATCAAACATTTTTAGTTCTTATTTAGTATAGTTTTTATTATATCCATATAGACAATTAGATAACGGGTGGTAAGTAAGAAATGCGAGACGTACACAATCTGTTTAGAATTTAGATATTTATTAACAAAAACCAACAACAAGATAATGTCGAAAAATAGGAAGCTATATAGGTTTTAGTTTCTTTAGGTAGATGAAATTTTTATATTTGCTGTGTCGATATATTTTAATGGACTCACATGGAGTTCAGCTTCGTGAAACAATTATACAAAAATTCAATTTCGATTTGTTGTCGTCATCGTCATAACACAAAAAAAGTGAAATAAATTCAATTTCAATTTCCAGAATATGTGCTCGTACATAAATACATACAAAAAATTATGTATTTTGGAAAGGGACCTGTGTGAAGCTATGTATTATCCAAACAATTTTTTTAAGTGAAAATCAATAAAATAGTAATAAAACTAATATTTCTATGAACAGAAAGTATTTGCTTTGAAATAGTTTTTATTTAGATTGTAACAGATAAAATGTTATTAACCCCTAGCTACTCTAAAACGATAATGTTTGTTTGTTCAAATTGTTATTTAACAATTGGCTTATTGTTTCCCTGCAGACGCGACCTGTGAGCACATAGTCATATAAATTACCGTACTGTATACGTTATACCAATATCGCGAAGTTAATATTCCTGGCATATTATTTATCGATTTTCTATTACTCATCATAAAATTATTAGGCGTGTGGTGTAGAACATGTGCTATTAGTTTTGTCTTATTCGTAAGGTATACTATGTACCGTTATTGTACCAGAATATTAAATTTTTTGCGATTCATTTTTCAAATTTATTAAATATTCTTCAAAGTAGCTTTAGGTGAAACACACCTACTACAGACATTCCATAATTTAAAACAGGTACATCTATATAATTTAATTTGTTTTGAGACATTTCTTAAAATTTTACTTCAAACAAATGAAACTTTTTTAAAAAGGATGGGCTTAGGATATACAAGAAAAGACGGACGTGCTCAATAACGGTGTAAGTACATTTCTGTTATGTTGTTTTTAAATAAAATTGAAATATCGTCCAGGTCACTTTGTGTATAAAGCACAGGCACGTGCAGCCTGAAGTACAACATTTATTATTTTCACTCACAAATACAAAAATACACAAAATTTGTACGGTCAGAAGTTTTAACGTGTTTTGCGCAAAGCAGTTTGCAGGCAATGATCGCTTTCAGCTCACTCAAGAGTTGGAAACCTGTTGAGTAAAATCAGGGCCAACGTTATGAATATTTTGAACTTTATGAAATTATCAAATCAAATTGGCGATGATCTACTAATCATGACGCTAACAACTAGGGGATCTACAAAAATCAATTTTTGATTTAATGAACAAATACATACTCGTGTCAAAAAATCCTTATAAAGGAAAAAAACAAATAAACAGTTTCGTGTGGCCTTTCGGCAAATCCAGATAAATTCTTACTGTTGTTATTGAGCAATCATCAAATTTATTATAGGAAATATTTTTTCTTTTCATTACATTACATTTTGATTCAATACAAGCAGTTAAAGCTAACATATTATTTATCGATTTTCTATTACTCATCATAAAATTATTAGGCGTGTGGTGTAGAACATGTGCTATTAGTTTTGTCTTATTCGTAAGGTATACTATGTACCGTTATTGTACCAGAATATTAAATTTTTTGCGATTCATTTTTCAAATTTATTAAATATTCTTCAAAGTAGCTTTAGGTGAAACACACCTACTACAGACATTCCATAATTTAAAACAGGTACATCTATATAATTTAATTTGTTTTGAGACATTTCTTAAAATTTTACTTCAAACAAATGAAACTTTTTTAAAAAGGATGGGCTTAGGATATACAAGAAAAGACGGACGTGCTCAATAACGGTGTAAGTACATTTCTGTTATGTTGTTTTTAAATAAAATTGAAATATCGTCCAGGTCACTTTGTGTATAAAGCACAGGCACGTGCAGCCTGAAGTACAACATTTATTATTTTCACTCACAAATACAAAAATACACAAAATTTGTACGGTCAGAAGTTTTAACGTGTTTTGCGCAAAGCAGTTTGCAGGCAATGATCGCTTTCAGCTCACTCAAGAGTTGGAAACCTGTTGAGTAAAATCAGGGCCAACGTTATGAATATTTTGAACTTTATGAAATTATCAAATCAAATTGGCGATGATCTACTAATCATGACGCTAACAACTAGGGGATCTACAAAAATCAATTTTTGATTTAATGAACAAATACATACTCGTGTCAAAAAATCCTTATAAAGGAAAAAAACAAATAAACAGTTTCGTGTGGCCTTTCGGCAAATCCAGATAAATTCTTACTGTTGTTATTGAGCAATCATCAAATTTATTATAGGAAATATTTTTTCTTTTCATTACATTACATTTTGATTCAATACAAGCAGTTAAAGCTAACATGTAAGCCGGTGGAAAATCGGCCTTATACGATGTAATAGCAATCATCAAATATCTTATCAGCCTCAGCTATCTATATTCCTTTTTTCTGTATATAATGTTAAACTTCTGGCTTTGCAATTACGATTATGCCTAATTTAGACGAGTTCTCATAAAGCATTTCTTTCGAGTTTAGTTTATTGGTATCGAGCTATAATCCGTAGTTTAATATTTTGAGCCAATTGTGAAATTTTGTAAAATGTCCCTTGTGAAATGCATTTTTTCTTATGGACATGTGATACTGAAATCTAAAAACCCATTGTTTTCGTTGTTTTAAATGATCGGTCTAAAATCTAGATAATAGAATTTAAAATATTCTCGACCATTCTCTCTTCTCGAATAATTGATAAATATTTATATTGTTTTGCTGTGTTTCGTGAGACCCATTGACCACGTTCAGTTAAAATTTTATATGAAAAATATCACCCAAATGTTGCCACAAATTTTGATTTGAAATAGATAGGCGCCTCTCAAATTATTTATCAAAATTGTTCAAGCTCATTTTGTTTTAAATAAGAACACGGATCCCATTTGAGAATCCCTTAAACAAATTTTCTCGGATTTAGAACTCATCGCAATCGATTCCTAGCACTCGAAACTCCATTCCGCCCATTTTTATAATAATTGTTCGACGCGAGGAACCCTAAATGAATTTTCCCAAAATTAGGACTCATCACAATCCGTTCGTGGCATTCGAAACTCCTTATTATCGCAATTTTTATCTAAATCATTCGAACCGAAAATAATTTAAAAAAGGGTCCCGGGCCCCACTAAACGAATTTGCCCAAAATTAGCACCCATGCAATTTTTATTAAGATCGTGCTATCCGAAAAAAATCAATAAAGAGACCCGGGCCACACCAGTACACATCAAAATCGTTTGAGGCGGAAAAAATTTGAAAAAGGTGCCAAGGTCAAAACATTAACTAGATAGCAAATGCAACAAATCAATATTGTTACTCATAATAATATTTTCAAAAGGATGCGATTAGTGCAACCATATAATGTTACCGTAACGCAACCTTCCGCAATATGATGGAACATAACGCCAAATATCTAATTAACGAAAAAGACAAAACCCATCACGAAGCAACATAGTACAAACAGCGCAACATGGTGCAATATCTAGGAACATCATGCAACATTCAGCAATATGTTGCAATATCACGCAACACGATGCAACATTCCACAACATAGTGCAACATAAAGTAACATGATGCAACATCCCATAACACGGTGCAACATCCCACAATATGGTATAACATAACATCATTGTGCAACATCATACAACACCATGCACCATGGTAAAACATTACGCCTATATAGCGCAACATGTCGGCCAATCCGGAGGACTCCTAAATGAATTTTCTGGGACGACTCTCTAAACGGATTTTCCCGAAATGAGCAGCCCTCTCAAGTTGACTTAGATGCCATTACCATCACTGCTGGTGTTTATAATTCAAACGGGCAATACATGTTTTTTTAAGGTTAAATGTCAAGCTTAAATAATTACTAGTGACATTTGTTCAAAGCGTACAACAACAATTATTTTCATGATATTGAAAATGTCCAATTTTTTACACAAAAAAACAGCATGTGCGGGAAATATTCCTTCAATATGAACTTACTTACTTCTTTTGTACTTACTCCTTTTGTTGAATAAAAGTGCAACGGCATCAAATCATTCTCTCGTGGAAGTTTACGACGAATGTGTTCTATCAAACACATCATCGTGGTTAAAAATTATTGAAGATGCGATTTGGAAGCATTTCTGAACGAAGATTCATGTCAGACCACCACACGAATTGAAAAAACGATACATCGAACGTCGGAAAGCAATGTGCAAATTGTTGTTTCAAGACAACAAAGGAAGCAGTTTGTGCGGATGAGATGGAAAGTAGACTCATTACGATAATCCAAAGCGCATACCAGCGTGGGTCAAGCCCCATGAACCGATGCCAACGACTCTAAAACAAAATATCCATGGTGATGCTATGTATGTAAACAGCTATGTATGTAATACTGGACCGGTTTATTGACGATAATTGATGGTTTTATAGCCAGCCTTGGCGGAAACGACCGGAATGAAACAAATAATAGGCACAAAATAATTATTTTGCAAATTGACATCGCTAGGTCATACGTCCTGGCTGACTTCAAACAATCAGAGTTCTTTCTCCGGGGAATTCGCTTATTGCCTGAACGGTTGGTGAAGGTTACAGCTTCCAATAGAGCACACCTTGAATAAACCATTATTTTATTTTTTATACAAACAAACGTCTTTTATTTTCATAAAAATGGTCGGAAATACATTTGTACACCCAGTATTAAAAAATTGGCAATCATAGTCAAGTTTTGAACAAAATGAAAAAGTTATTTTAAAAATTGATCCGAATGATTTGATTTGTTTTTTATATTTTGGAATATCGGCGGATGGTGATATCGCTTTAGTTAGATAAACACGACAAAAATTTGCTGTGATTAGATAATTGTTGAAAATGTCTTATTCAATTTTATCGGTCGGATAAGACATTATATACGTAGGTATTTCAATTACAACATAATTAAGGCTTAATCGAATAAAAAAATCGAAAACAAATACGTTCCCATAATCACGAATCGATAATGACAATTTGGTGTTGTTTGATCTAGCCACGACGAATTTCTTTTAGCGAATTATTTATATAAACTATAATTACCACTAAAGACGGTACGTAGCAATTTAAACGCTATCATCACTCTTAACATAAAAATTTATTTGCTATAATTATGTATAGTTTACAACTTAATATTTATAACACTACCAATATACGTAACTTTATAATTTTTATCAATTCTGTAATTACGGCATCAATAATTATCAAATTAAATTATAATTAAAAAATGCTATTTTTATTATATTTTTCTATAAATGACGAGAGACAACTTTTTATATTGATAACAAAAAATGTTTATATTTATAGATAAAAATGCAGTTTTATATTATTAATTATGCTGTTTGAATAGTTTATATAGTTTACATTTTATAAAGTTGATTTCGAGCGAAAGTGGGTGAATCAGATGTACGTAACAGACAACAAGACTATATACCTTGCATCAAATTAACATTGAATTGTGTGTTTAACTATAGCAAACAATGATTGATATATAACAGCAAGCGCGTATTAAATTATGTCTAGAAGGTAACAAGATTATATGGCGTGTGATGTCTTAAGTCATGTTTAGTGAACTAATTTATGAAACTAACAGTATAAATTTTTAATTAAAATTGAAGTATGCAATATGTAATGTAACAAACAATGAAAAATTCATTGTATTTGTACAAGAAATTTGCACGGAATAAATAGTGGAGCATTAACGCATTACACCAGTTACAACACTGATGATTCAGAATGTTGAATTCGGATATTTGAATATAAACTTTATTCGAATTTAGTCAGTTTGAAATGAAAAAAAAATTCTTTCAATGAATATCTTAGAATAGTACTTACATAATAAAACAAATAAAAGTTCTTTAGCTTTCTTCTAATGTAGTTATTCTCAACAGTTCGGTACAGTTATGTGCAGTGGATTTGTTTATTTTCGTTAAGCAACGCTAAGACACTATCTGCATTGCTATTTTTTTTAACTTTTGGATAACTTCACTAGTATTACTGTAACACCAAAACGTTGTTCCCAAAACTATTCATCCAAAAAAAATCCAAAATTTCGTCCCAAAATATGTTGGTATGCATTCAACCTATTGAATTAATTTATGAAGAGAATTGAAACTAAAAAATATTTATCATGTTAAGATTTATTTTATTTAGCTTTTATCCATTGTGGTAATTGGGAATCTACGATTGTTTAAAGTGACCGCCCAAATATTCGGCTGTACCTTTTAACAATCTTTTAGATTAATTCGCAATTTTGCGGACACAGATCAGCAGACCCAGTAGTGAAATGTAGCGCTTAATCTGCGGATAAAAATCATATAAATAGAGGGCTCAATTTTCCCTTCAAATTGATGCATTCAATTCCATTAAATTTGTATTGCTATGCTACCGAAGTTCTTGATGAACAAATTGTTACATGGAAAAATTGGACTAGTTAGCTAGTAAACAATCCATTAAGTGAACTACAAATTATTAGTTGCTGCTGTTCATTTAAATTATTTGATAATAATCTATCAGAGAAAGTTGATTTGCACATATTATGTGATGCTGGAGAACATGCTTAAGCTATTTGTAGCTTAAATGCTAATAGAAAATCGAATGAGCTACAAATTGCACTGATTGGTTCAAAGTCAAATATTACACCATTGAACTCAGTGAGTGTGGCGTGTTTACAATTAATGAAAGCCGGACTAAGAGCACGTTTTACATATAATATCGAAAGATCGAATCAAGTTAAATTTAATCGTAAACTATTTTGGACAGATTCTAAAATAACTTCAAAATGCTTGAATGGAAATCATCGTAATTATCGCAAATTTTATACATTAACGTGTGTTATTAACCACAACAAAGAATGTGTCAGATGAAGAAGTTTATCAGTGAATACCAATTGGTATAAAAAAAGTATTGGAACATTTAACACTAGATTAAGGAAACACTTTGGAAACGCTAGAACGTAGAATGAATTGGTTTGTTACAGTAAAAACAATGGGGATATCGTTGTAATTGTAATATATTAAATGAGAAACTTGAAAGAAATAATTGATCGTTGAGAATAGCAAAAGAAGGATGACCGAACGCACCAAGCTGTAATTCCAACATCACGGGATGTTTTATAGGACCAGCTTCTAAAATGACGACGTCGAACAAGACTACGCATATTAGGATGTAGAAATTGAAGGACGAGAGCGATGGAGGACCATAGTGCAGGCGACAAAATCCCTTCATGGGAGGTGAAAGCTCGAGAAAGAAAGAGCTTCTAAAATAGGAGTTCTTTGTTGACGTTCAGTAAATAATCATTTATGCTAGTACGCCCAGTAAGTTTTCATAAAAATCTATTCCGTTACATTCAGTTTATTAATTTGGTAAAATAAAGAATTATACATTTTGTAACTTCTCTACCACGCCAACATATACTCTATAAATTGTATCAACAAATAGTGGAAGAAAGCTAACAAATTAGTTTTATTCCAACACGCGTATTTTTCAGTTATACATACATATATGATTATGGAATGCGAATGAACTTCCAATATATTTTCATTTATACTCGTAGCATCAAAGTTGATTGTCTTGAAATATCCATTTGCCAAATAGGTGTATTTTCCCGGATCATCGATACGCCCGCATATATATATATCAACCGATTCAATTAATTTGTATGAATCAGCATCTTTCCGAAGCTTTCGTAAATTCAAATAAATAAACGGAATAATACCAATTTTCCACTATAGCACAAACAATGTTTTAAAACGTTTTTCCAATTTTGCCTTCCCAAACTAATCAATTTTTTATTTGTTTAACGTTTTGAAATTAAACTGAAAATAAAAGTGAATTTAGCTAATTTGCTTTCAAAACATAATTTTTATTTTTTGTTCATTAGTATTAAAAAATTTACTTTTGGATTACATGGGAAAGTGAAAAATTATAAAATCGTTTTACAACAATACACGTAACTATAATACAACAAAAAATCAAAATTACGGTGCGTTTAATGGCACACAATAACTTGGGGGGAAAAATTATTATAGTTCCCATAAAAAATTTGATCGATGCAACAATGCCGTCAAATTATTTTATCTTAATGACAGCCACAATTAGAGATAATTTTTGGACACAAATTTTTATTAATAATGCACATCTATATTGATCTCGTACAATAGTGCGCAGGAGTGCCTATAAAACCTAAGCTGCACACAAAATATATAAAATTAAATTTCTTTATGATTTGTATACTCTGTAAGTGTGAATAATCGATTTCTGATCAACCTACTCGAAAATGAATATAAATTCGTGTCTTAGGTTGATTATAACTTTGTGTATTAAAAACTAATTGATAATAATTAGAAAGTTGTAGAATTAGAATTATAAAAGATATTGATTAGCGTTTTGAACTGTAGTTCAATTTTACTCACACACAAGTATACGAAAAGATTAATTATACCTACATTAAAAATAAATGCATACAATTGAAATAAATGTGCATATGAGTACAAGGGTTAATGGAAATGTATAAGGAATATGTAACTAATTAAAACGTAAACATAAATACACGACCTTCGTCACGTTTGTCAGAATTAAATTACCTTGCAAAAAAATTTATTTTACAAATATATTTTACAGCAAGAGTAATTTTTGTAATGAAAATAATCTTATCATCACGGCTGAACTTGTAGTTTGATAAGTAATCAGTAGATATTGATATGGGTGGATTGGAATGTAAATAGTATTTGTAAATTTTAGCTGTCAATCAAAAGGTTTTAGAATATTTTAAGAAAATTGATGTTTTTATGTGACACTTTTATTTGATATTTTATAAAGTATGTAGGCAGGGGACTATATTATGAAACAAATCCGAAGTCGAATGTTTCGATGGCAGCGGATTTTTTAATAGGTATTTGTGTATACTTTTTCTATCTAATAGGTCGATTTTTTTTGTTATCGAAACATCCGAAATTGAAAAAGTTTCATAAAAGGTCCCCAGGATAAACTGCATGCATACCATCGATTATTCGAATATTCGAAACCAACTGAAACTCGAAAGTAATTTGAGTAATGGTTTTTCATATTTATGTATCTATAGCTCCTCGGAAAATTCAAATTTCCAACCCAATAGTTTTACCTTACACTACCTAGAATCGCCTAAAACACAAATATTTAATAACACCACAACTTCATTTAATATTACAACATATTTGTATGTAATATTAAGTACTAGTATCGTAAAAGTAGATTGGGTATATAAATTATAAACGCGATCAAAAGGTGGAAGATGATGAGGTAAGGAGTGGCTTAATATGGGCCATAGGTGGATTTTCCGCCCTATTACTCCATACTCTCGAACGAAATGATTAATAATTAAATGATCAAAGAAGATTTAATTTTGGAACAATATTGTTTATTCTGTTCTATCGAGATTTACAAGACTATTTCTTATATTATTGGGGATTTGGGAACTGTAACCTTATCCTCTTTCTTAAAAACCCGTAACGGTAGAATAAATACTTAACTATGCACGGAATACTCGTTCTTGCTGAACTTTTTTACAGGATTGGTAATATGTTTTCACATTTGTTTTAATAATCTAACTGGTAAATATAAAATTAAAAACTGTCCGAAATATGTTTTGGGCCATTTTTCACTTTATTAATTTTTGGTCATTTTTCATAATGACAAATAACCCAAACAGTAAACTCAAAAATGATCCAAAAACTGAAATTTGGCCCAATTTTTAGTGGCACGTCACGAAAAAATATTGTTATGGTAATGTTTCAAGCGCTTCATCAGAGGTCCTTAGTTGTGTTTATTAACTTATTGATTGTAATCGATGAGGAACTGTTTTTTTGTATGTCTTTGGATGGGATGTGACGCTATAAAAACCGATAATTATGTTAAAGTGCCTGATATTCTGTTCATTTAAATTTTTTGGCTTTAAAAGCACAGTTTCTAGAAGAATAGTATAAGTAAAAATTAAATTTAAAATGGTAGGGTTGAGAGTTATCACTTCAGAGTATATCGATGTGTCCGGAAATAGTGTGATACACATTCTTATTATAAAAGTAATAATCAAATCCACTTACATATAGTAACATCTTCTATCAACTAACTTTATTAACCATTCAAATTACTGTGCTGCTGCGGAATTTTAAAAGATCTGGAAACAGAACAATGTGTAATGGGGCATTTACATGTAGAAAATTGTTTTCTTCTGCAAATTTTTGCAGGTAAATAAGAAGCATCCGCTATATAAAAATATTTAATATGCGACAAAGAAATAAACTTATATAGTAATGCCATAATTTTGTATAGGATTATTATTTATTAATTTTCTATGGCGTCTGTTTTAATCCTTAACATTTATAAATATAAAATATTTTATTTTTATTAATTTTAAAATTGTTACCATAAAAAAACTCGGATCGAATATATTATATGGTAACATTTTCATTTTTATAGTGGTTTTAGCTCAAAAAGCCTTCTGCAAAATTTTGCATGAATATATTTCTTTTCTTGTCCCTCATGTGCAAAAAATAATTGTTATATGTATATCTTTCATTTTGCAGAAGAAAAATGTTGGCCGCATGTAAATGGGGTATAATTCACGTAAAAATATAGTAAAGAGAGAACCGTTTGACGGAACACGCAATTTGTAGCGTGCAATCGGCTACCCTAAATTAAACGTTATGTGAAAATTTAAAATTAGGAATTATAGGTCTCTTAGGATAATCTACATAAAGTACATACATAAAATAGTTATTCGCCGTGAAAATTAAGATCTTTCTTTTTATTTTTGTTCTTCAGTCAATTTAATATTTGCCGCAAAGAGGAAAACCAGTAACAGTATTGGGTTGGTACCTAAGAGCCAAGCACATAGTATTCCTACAATTCAAATTTAACTTTTTAATCAATGGCTCGAATACAAAAAGGCCCCTCAGATCAAAAGTCCCAAACAAATCAAATAATAAAATGTTTCTGATAACATTTCTTATACCTAGTGTTCAATCGGGCAAAAATGATAAAAAATATCACGATATTTTTATCAGCTATCGCCATAAAACGCACTCATTTATCACAAAAAAAATCTAGAATATTTTTGATTCTGGCTATCAAAATTTGTATACATTTTATTTGATGGATTTGTGTTATGATTTTACATGAACCGTTTGCCCAACTCACAATTACTTCGGTTATAATTATTCGAAAATATGTAAATTGCTAACTATTGTGAACACTTTTAAGTATCAAATTTTTGTTATGACACCGTCAGCAATGTTTTGACGTACAGAATCAATATATATATATAACATATATTTTATCGAATTTGATAGTTTACTCGTTGTCGCTCACAGAATTATGCGGAATGAAGTTTGAGTCACAAAAATATCATGAGAATTTTTATCATTTTGGTCGGACTGAACACGCCGATAGACAATATTAAAACAAAAATCCGGGAAGCACGTATCGTAATCTGTGTTTGCCGTATGATATTATTATTCCTATGAATAAGAATAATGAGATACATCACAAGTCATCCTGTCCAGAATTCTGAGTGTCGATAGACACTACAGTTTCTGTGAAAAATGGCTATGATACGGGCGCCATTACTGACATATTTCGTGAATTTGTTAAAATTTTAAGAATATTACGCAACATGTTAAAATTATGTTCTTATGATTTTTAATCTTTCCAATTTGTTCTGGGGCCTGCCAGTTGCCTGCCAAATCGAGGACGTACCGATTTACGTTGAATCATCTGAACATTGCATAGTTCAGTGCCATTCAGATGATGAAAAATACTTTTTTCATCCTCTGCCCCTATCAAGATTTGAACTCGGTATCTCCCGATCCAAACGTCAAAGCTTTAACTACTGTGCCGTGTCGGTCACTTTATTCTTCTTCCAACACATTTTCAAATTATTTTACTGAAAGCAATATAAATCAGTTTTAACCTGCCAGACATCGAGAATGGACATTTCTACACCGAGAATGGACATTTCTACTCAGTTAAATAAACTAATAAAACTCAAAATTTTAAATAAGTTAATTTTTGATTTCTTTTGAATTGCATTGCACTAAATAGGCCTAAGCTGATGAAACATTTTTAAAACAAAGCGCAATAAAGTCAACGATAGCTACCGAAATCAATCTTATTTGTATCGATTTTATAGATCAAGTCACACTGGTCAAGTAAATTCCACAATCATTAGTGTTCTTGTTATCTTGTGCATCCTAAAATTCGGAGTCAAGTTGAGTTTTTCGTCGATTCGGACGGATTTCACCGGCTGTTGTTCACTCAGGTAACTGACGTTTTTATTCCGGAGAGTAGTGGTGGATCCATTCACTGTCACAAACCGATGCAATAAAACTGATTATTACTATTAAACACCTCCAGACAGCGCTCTGAATCATCGACACGTTGCTGTTTTTGGTCCAATGCGAGTGGCACCCACTTTGAACACAGCTTTCTGAAGAACAATTGTTCATGCAAAATAGTCTAGTCTGATATCTTTAAGATGTCAGCTATCTCTCATAGATTCACTTTACGTTATTCCAAACCGATTTTGTGCACTTTTCTATCTTTTCTGGGGCCTCGGAATATAATTTGCTTTAAAATTCTCTATATTATTCGAATGTTTCGCTAACTACTTTAATATTTTTTCAAATTTACTAATATTTGTGTCCCTACTAAGGGAATAATTCCGAAACGATTTACTTATGTTGATGTCGATTGATATTTTCCTACTCTAAAAATAGTTACCTCGTTTTATTCCTTCATTTTATACCCTCATTTTGTATCAATGGAACAGAAATGAACTACACCGCTTTTAAATGTCAAAACAATATATTTGTTTCATCTGTCATGTCATGTCGATGATTGACAATTGTTTTTTCGTGAAATTTTTAAACGCGATTATTAAACACGTATGTTTTGACAACCATAGAAAAAAATGGCGTATGACAACAAGAAAAATGGTTTACTCGAGCAAAAAACCTAGACTAGAGAAAATAATCCAGGGTGTAGCAAAATATTACCCTTGTGGTATTTTTTTTTTCAATCGAACATTTTGACAGCGGTTGGAGTACCATTTCTACCCTCAGAGTAACATTTTTCCTTCAATCGAAATCAACATTAGTCGAAATTTACCTCTTAGCAGGGAAACAAAAATTAAGAAACATGCAAAGAAATTTAAAAAAAAAATTTAAAGTAGCCGGCGAAAAATTCGAAAAATATACATACAGTTCGGGAGGTGATGGAGAACACTAATCTAAACAAACAAAATTGTATGTCAGCACTTATCCTATCTGTAACCGTTATAGAGGTAATCATGTTTCTACTGTAAAATTAGTCAATTTGAATTTCACTCCTAGCTTGAAAACTATTACTCACAAATTTCTGAAATAAACGTTTTCTTATCGCAAATTAATTAGTTAAGTAAACACAGGGCTAATAATAAGGTAAATTGATAATAAGCACACTTTACACTAAAAAAAGGTGTGAACATCTTTAATTTTTTCAATATTTCTTTCAAAAATGCATTATTAACGTAATCTGTTCCGCATATTTTCAAAATATTTGGAAAATTGGGGTGCTAGTCGTTTTGATCAGCTTCAATGGTTTTACACGTAAAATGTCAGAAAAACGAGAAAAATTTTATTATTCCAGTAAAATTGATTCGTACATCAGAAAATATAAAGAATCAAATTAAATGTTCAACTCCCGAGCTATTGTGCTGAAGTGAGCTGAAGTACCATCATGCATGAACCACATTCTATTTCTGATCATAACTGGTACATCATCTAGCAAGATAGGTAGATCATTTTCAAAAAAACTTCCATATGATGCACCATCAAGTCTGGCAAGAAGAAACACAGGACCAAGTAAATAATTATCGATAATTCCCATCCACACGCTAGTCGTTTTCCATACACCAAATATATATGACTATTGTGGAAATTCATGATGGCGTCTTTTGAGAAATTTGTCTCATCAGTATAAAGATTGACAAAAGTTTAAACGTTTCGGGAAATCACGTGGTAAATAGTTCCTGTACACTTTAAATATGATAGGGGTATGATTGGTCTTCGCTTAAAATTGTCAAGTTTATAGCTTTTGACTCATGTTAAGTTCACGAGCTACTTTTCTTGTGTTCCTCTTGGGTTGTGCTGCTATTTTATTGAGAGCAGCTTCGCCTAGTGCAGACATTCTAGTTTTTAGCGGCTTTTCTGGCTTCACACTTCCTCGTTTGAAACAACCTGGCTCTCTAAGTATCTGATGGATTCTCATAAAGAGGGTAATAATATTCGGTATTCGACTATTGGGCTACCTCTCGCTACAAATGTGCCTTGCTTGTATAGCATTTCCATCAGCAAGACCGAACAAAATGAGTATCTGCCATTTCGGAATTTGTGTAGTTAAACATTATTAACCTTTTAACTGTTTATGTCGAGTATATTCGTCAGAACGAAACGAATATTTTTCGCATAATGTCGATTAGACTCGTCATAAAGATTAAAAAAATACATTCAACTGTAATTTTTCACAACGAATCAACTGTGAAATTCACAATAGCTTGTATTATCATCTTCGCTGAAAAATAATTAAGCAGGGAGAAAAAGTTTTTCGAAACAAAATTACAGTTTAAAGAGTTAAAAATAATTTAACAATACAATATCGAATTGCTGTCAAATTATGAATTAGTTTATGTTAACATTAAAACGAAACGCTCAACACAACATGGCTCGTTGGTTTAACTTAATTTTAGTTTATTGGAATAATAAAATTTTTCTCGTTTTACTTACATTATACGTATAAAACTATAAAACTAATAAATTTATTGAAACTTAATGATATAATTGCATTGTTCGGAAAATATGCCACTGATCAGTACGACTAATACCTCAAAATTACAGAAAATTTTGAAAATATTCTGAAAATATGCAAAAAAGATTACGTTAATAATGCATTGTTTCAACAGAAGTACTGAAAAAATTAAAGGATCTCGCACATTTTTTAGTGTGAAGTGTACTTATTATCGATTTACCTTATTATTACTCCTGTGTTTGATAAACTAATTAATTTGTGATAAGAAAACGTTTATTTGAGAAATTTGTGAGAAATAGCTTTTAAGTTATGAGTGAAATTCAAAGTGAATAATTTAACAGTAGAACCTTGATTATCTCTATAAGGATTGTAGATATGATAGGTGCTGTCCTATTATGTTTTGTTCAGAAAAGGGTCCCCCATCACCTCCCGAATTTATTGTACTTACTTAAGAGTCATCCTGTACAGAATTCTAACCCAAATTATATTCCGATTGGGGAAATTTCCGCTGATTTCGAATAAGGCCCCTGGAATAACTGCCAAATTCGGACGACCAGAGAGTACAGCATCATCGGTGTGTGTACGGCCAGAATAGTGTTTACACAACACATGAAAATCATTGTTTTCCATTGATAACAAAAGTAGCGTTACTAAAGCAACTGTAACTTGTAAACTTGGGATTTTCATACAATCATAGGAATCATAGGAATTTTACATTACATGCGTTATCTATGTGTCAACCTCGAGACTTATTGAATGACGTAACATGTAAGTAAGTTTATTTTTTATTTATCACCCTAAGTGTATCCGACCTTTGCACTTTTCACATATATACAAAAAGACATTTCTGCCATCAAGTTGTACATACCTCATGTAAATCCACCTGGACTCCCCGCAAAATGAAAGATTCAAATTATTAGGTACATCAAATATAAATCTAGGATTCTCGCTGGACTAAAACTAACTCTAATGAGGTTTGCAGTAAACCAAAACATGCTGAAGTATTCTTGAAATTCTACTCAATTTATCTTGAAATTAAGTTACAACAATACTTCATTCGAGTTGAAATCAGCTTTAACTATTTTGTCGTAATGCATTATGCATAAATTGAATGATTTAAAACCAATTTGCTGGAAAATCATAGTATTAACATATATATTTATATAAATATTTATTCTACTATCGCGTTTAACGTATTCCCAGACACAATTTCCACTCGATTAACTTTTCGTATTACCGCACTTTGCAAATAAAATCAAATAAATGTATTATCATTTTGATTATGTATATTCAAATTTATAACTTCCTATCTGGAAAATCAAAAAACACCAACAAAAAACTGTACAAACAAAATTCAGAGAATTCCCAACCTTACTTAACATGCAAATTGATTAGAAACGAACAAAAGTTTAAATTGCATGGTGTTTTTCCATATCGGTTTTGTAAATTGCTGTGTTCAATTTTTTTTGTGTTAAATGGTCGTATGCAGGCAATACAATTTTATATTTTATATCTCAATCAGGCGGCAGAAGTACGTGCCGCCATCATACCTATGACTAGTTATGCATTTTTAATTTAGGATTTTTGTATGTTAATAAGAACATAAATAGTCGTTTTGTATATAAGAAGAGTATATCGTATTTTGTATAAAACCACTAACGCAATATAAAAATTCCCATATTCCATGTATAAATTTTTGCAAATTTATTTCATGCTAGGGACTTGATAGTTTTATCGTCTTCTTCCGATTCGTATAAATTTAACAATTTGTTTAATAAACACTTGAGCACCGATATATAGTTTTATATGGTGAAATGATTTACTAATTATAAACACAGTCAGGTGATTTATGTCAACTTGAATAGCCTAACAGAGTTTGAAAATGTTCAAACTTTCATTTTTTTTTTGTATAAATAATATAATTTTCCGGTTCGCGAAAAATTTTTCTTTTGTGTGGATAACATAAATAATTTAATTTAAACGCGTACAGAACGAGATTCGACTAAAATAAATTTCACTTACAAAACGAAAAAAAAAAATTTAAATCCGAAACGAGATTATAAAATTAAAATTAGTTTTTTGCTTAATAGTAGGTTAAATTGCAATTACTTGGTACAAACTCGAATGAAATTTCGTAAAATATTGTTTGTAATTATAACATAATTAAAATACATTAGAAATGGTAAGTGACGTAACAAATGAAAATTAAAAAATGACATCAGCACACTTACATACAGAGTACAAAATGAAATAATTGTGAATTAATATCGCTTTGATGTAATCTAAGAACAATCACAGTATTACTCGTATAGCATAAAACTTGAAACATTAAAGAAATGGATTTGCTCTAATACAGTTATTTATGTAATTTACATTAAGTAATTTGATTTTTAAGATGCCTACACCCAATCTAACTTCAATAATCTAGATTAATTTATGCACAGAGCATAAATTATTTGTATGTAAAGTTTTAAATCGTACCATTAAGGAAATTAAATTTACTGGTCAATAAACATTACATAATTGACTAAATGTGACAGGCTTGCGAAACCCATATCATGAATAATTTTATATAATTTGGTTTAATGGGATTAAGATTTTGGGAAATTTTATTTAATGTACGTACATAAATAAATTATTATCGATTTTAAGAAAATTTAGAAATATCTTTCACTTCACTTATAAATACCGAGATACTTTTTATGTTGTTTATGTAGATTGTTAGAATAGTTTAGAAATAATCAAAATGTTCTTAGAATTTTGGCGCGTATAAAATGATATGAGGTTTGTTGAACCATCCGATGGTGAATATAGGAAAGAGGTTTTGGTAAACTATGAACTAAAATCAAGAGTTTGCAAAAGTTATAAAATTATGACGAATGGTTATTTGCTTGGTTTTTAGAAATGTTTAGAGCTATATAGACACGATTTCGAATAGTAGGAGCTTTACTTTACAGGAATTCATAAAAAAAATTAAAATCTAAGTTTCTGCTAGCTAGTAGCGTTTAGTCCAAACTAATATGATAGATGTTTAAAAGCAAATTTAATGGGATTTCAACATAATTTTTTTAACAACAATAATAATAGGTAGTTCTCAACGTCCCATCCAGTTTTATTGCAATAAGTTAAGAGAAGAACATTAGAACTGAATTTCATATTAATGCTAGTTCTAATAAATTTGGCAAATATTCCGGAAGCGGTATAAATTACGAGAATTGGCATTCTAAAGGGTGTTTTTTTAGGAGGTTTGTTTTTCCGATAGATGTCGTTTTATTTTATGACAGTTGTTTTGACAGCTCAAAGTGGCATTTCTACTCAGTATTGTTTGGCAAATCATTATGAATAGGTTAACTCCAGAACAACGTTTTCAAATCGTGGAAATTTATTTTCAAAATCAGTGTTCAATTAAAAATGTTTATAGAGCACTTCGTGAATTTTATGGTGCACATAATCGTCCGTCAGAGACCACCATAAAGAACGTAATTACCAAATTTCGGTCTACATTCACTTTTTTGGATGCCAAGCCACCGACAAGAATGAGAAGAGTTCGTACAGAAGAAAATATTGCTGTCGTTGAGGCCAGTGTCGAAGAAAACGACAATTTATCGATTCGTCGTCGTGCTCAGCAAATTGGACTTTGTCCATCGACTTTATGGAAAATTTTACGTAAAGATTTGGGTTTGGTGCCATACAAAATTCAATTGGTGCAAGAATTAAAGCCACACGACCATCGTTTGCGCCGTGAATTCAGTGATTGGTCGTTAAATCAATTGAACGAAGATCCATTTTTTTACCGTAAAATTCTCTTCAGTGATGAGGCGCATTTTTGGTTAAATGGATACGTCAACAAACAAAATTGTCGCATTTGGAGCAAAGATAATCCACACGCCGTTCTAGAATTACCAATGCATCCTGATAAATGTACTGTTTGGTGCGGTCTATGGGCTGGTGGGATCATCGGTCCATATTTCTTTAAAAATGAGGAAGGACGACGCGTTACCGTGAATGGAAATCGATACAGAACCATGTTAAATGAGTTTTTGTTGTCAAATCTTGAAGATATGGATATGAATGAAATGTGGTTTCAACAAGATGGTGCCACTTGCCATACAGCACGTGAAACAATCGACTTATTGAAAGAAACTTTCAACGACAACATTATTTCGAGAAATGGTCCGGTGAATTGGCCTCCGCGTTCGTGCGATTTGACGCCACTCGATTACTTTTTGTGGGGATACGTGAAGTCATTGGTTTATGTGGATAAACCTCAATCGATTGACGCTTTGGAAACCAATATTCAACGTGTCATTGCTGACATACGCCCTCAAATGCTTGAAAAAGTGCTGGAAAATTGGACCTCCAGAATGACATTTGTGAAAAATAGTCGTGGTAGCCATATGCCAGAAATTGTGTTTAAATGTTAAATGCCAAAAAATTATCTACCAAATAAAAAAAAATTTTGGTCATTTCATAATTTTATATGTGTTTTATTCAAAAAAAAAATCGGCAACCTCTTAAAAAAACACCCTTTATAACCGTAAAATTCTAAAACGATATTCACAATCCAGTAATACGACAGGATTTGACAGGGCAAATTCGTAACAATTGGTAACAGCGGTGGGATTACGAAGATGGTGGTGGTTGCAAAGTGGGAGAGGTTGCAAAAATGAATTAATATTGCGACTACGTGAGGCTATAAAGAAGCAAGGATTAGGCCCGGATAATTATGAGTTCGAAGAGGTAATAGGGGGAAAAACTAGATGCTAAACGTGAGATAATGGAGGCAATACCGCGGTACCTAGCACCTTCGATATAGCGCTATTATTGGCGGTTATAGCTCAAAAGTTTGAAGAAAAAATTTGATCAACAAAACCAACAATTGGATCAAAAATTTGATTAACAAAGTAAAGAGACGTAACAAATAATAAAATATGTGACGCTCACGTGTCAAAACAAGAAATTAATGAAATCAAAATAGTCAACAAAAATATTTAGATGAAAGTAGACTTTGCAAATGGTAGACATATTCGGTAAACAAAAGGATCATATGGAGCAGAAGGTCGAGCAATTACATAACGGTGAGGAGTAGATGTTGGAAATGACTGTGGGTAATAAGGTGGAACCGGATATTGAAGATAGTGGAATGGGTGCCATTGGTCGGGAGGAACCGTTGGGCTGTGTGGAAACGAGTGGTGGCGATGAAACAGCAGATATGGAGAATCAGCTGACCCAGCTCGAAAATGATGAACAATCCAACCGGGATATTATCACAGTTCAAGAAGAAAGAAACAAACTACTCGGAATTTGGGATGTTCAACCGGATGCAGAATCGAGAAAATCAAATAAACAAGGATTGCAAAGCATGGATAATGTCGGTAAGTATGACTTTCAGAAACATGAGAAATTTTTTGTAGATGTGGCGATGCTCTCGAATGATGCCGAAGAGCAATTGTGGCAGCTAATTTTAGGCGAGTAGAGCAACGTAACTTGAAATAACAAAATTAATTAAAACAAACAATATAATTAATTAAATAATATCATCATTAAATTATTAAATTAAATAACTTAGAATGCTGGCCATATCGATATGGGAGCAGCTCTCGTTTAAGTTATGTTAGCTGCGAGCATAGCCGCGCTTGCCACGAGTTTCTCATTTTTATGTAAGAGTGGTGATTGAATGAGAGCGGAGAAAAAATATCCAGAAAGGGCCTTATGGATTTTGCAATGGCCCTTAGATGAAAGGAGGTTGTATGGAACATATCTCAAAAAGTGGTTGCAGGAATTGGTGGAAAGTAAAAGCGTGCAAGAGCCATATGTAGAGTGATCGGCAAGAAAGATGGCCTATGGAAGAGAAGCACAAACAACCAGGAATTAAGAGGTGCAACTGCTATATTAGATTGAACGGGCTATACCCTACGGTACTAAAATTCGAGAGGATCAAGGGATCAAGGGAAAGATCACCGAAGGAAATGCTGGCCTGATGAGCAGGTGGTGCCGAGTATGAAAGAGAAAAGTGACGTGCCAGCAGGGACGAAGTGGTTTCTCGGTAGTTTGGATCCTGTTCGAGGCGACTTATAGATGGACGATGAGATCGTAACATTAGGATCTCACATACTGGTTTGATGGGCAATAAATTCAGCAAAGGTGAGACATCTATTCAACAAAAAATGTTAATTTACAGTTTAGAAAATTAATAATATTTTTGTGAGATTAGTGAAATCTAGGTTAAATTAGTAGCGTGAGAGTTAGTTTTATAACAGTTATGTCGTATAAGCAGATTTTAATAGTCTAGAACAGAACCGAGAATATTACTTCCGTATATGTCGAGGCTTCCGTATATGTCGAGGCAACGAACACAATGAGTGAGTCTTGGGAGATTTGCTACGCGAAAGATTAAAAGCGAAAGCGAACAGTGCGAAAAATAATAAGTGTTGTTAAATGAAAATATTGATGTAATTAAAAATTGTAAATGATGAAATGATTAATTAAATGAATTAATAAATAATTGTTGAAATTGTTTGTTGTTGTGATTTAGTGTTGGTCAAATAAAAGTGGGGAAATTATAGTTGGAATGGTTCGGGAATATTACTATTAATATTTGGAAGTTATTCAGAGATTATTTCCGGTATTTTCGCGAATATTCCGAAAGCAGTATAAATTACGATCATATGAGATAATGCATCGAAAACATTAGCTTCCGAGCGGAACTAAGAAATTCAAGTAGACGCAGCTATTAGTAGATTGAAAAATTGAACGGCACCCGGTCTCAATGGAATTTCCGCAGAATTGATTAAGCTCGGAGATGCTACTCTTGCAACATATCTCTACGATCTCATCATCTCTACTTGAGACCAAGAATAGCTGCCGGAGAATTGGAAGACCGGGCTCATATTTCCGCTGCACAAAATGGCGACCATCTTAAATGGGGAAACCAACACATTTTTGACACACACTTACAAAGTGTTCGCTAATGTTGTACTGACTCATCCCTTTCGCCGAAAACATCATTGGCGAGTATCAATGTGGTTAAACCGCGAGAACCTATATGGGCCACGCTCATAAGGACTCATCTGGGTCTGTATGTAGAATCGTAATTGAAGCACCTTTGAAATAACATCTGGTGTTGGAGAGGAAGATGCACTCGTGCCTGTGCTGTTCAATTTGACGGTTGAGTACGTAGTGATGTTGCTTTAACATTGAAACTTCACGCTGTATATTTAATAAATCAGGCCAAATTCTTGGATATGCAGATGATATCTGTATCGAATTCGTATGAACCACGAAATAAAGCAACTTCTAGGAGGTAGCGTTATCATCGGATTCATCAAACCCAATCAAGTATGATGGCTTGTCCACGTTGCAAGGTCTCGACAACAAAGGATGATCAATAGTGTTGCATCAACCAACAGCCAGCCGGAGTGCGTCGTAGAAGAAGACCTCGACTGCGCTGGTTTGACGACGTCGAACAAGACCTACGCCTATTAGCATGTCAAAACTGAATGACGGGAGCGATGGATAGAGACGAATGGAGTACCATAGTGCAGGCGGCAAAATCCCTTTATGGGATGTGAAAGCTAGAGAGAGGTATAAATTACGAGAATTGGTGTTGTAACCATCAAATTCTAAAACGATATTCACAATCCAATTATACGAACCGGATTTGACCGGACAAATTCGCAACATTATTTTAAAATTGTAAGTATGAAGAGTTACCGAAACCTAAAATAATGATTACCTAAACATCACATTTTCCAACTCCACGATTTGAATTAAAATACATTAGAATCCTAATCAACTAAATAATCGGTTAAATTCCTTAGATCTTGTCCAAAATTTTTATTAGTAATCGAGTCTCCTAAAATTCGAGATTAAGTTTAATCAAGACATAAGAAATAGGCGAGTTCAAATACAAGCATGCTATTTGTCCGAGCACCCAGTTTTGCAAGGATGTCATCCAATCCCAATCGAAGAGTAAAATTTGTATTATAAGCATCGTATTTCTAAATCTAATGTATACTGACAAGTTCATTAAAAACTTTAGCTACACGAATTGCGTTTGGCGGTCTTGCGTCAGTAAGCGTAACAATTAACCAAATAATTTCCTATTAAAATATAATTAAAATTTAATGTTAGTTTATGCCAGGCAAAATAAAATAAAATATCCGCGCAAGAAATTATTCATTTTTCTCTTGAGAAAATTAAATTTAAAATACGTGAAAATTGTGTGTCACGTTCGAAATTGGTTATTTGAGTGTGGGAATTTATAACTTTGAAAGAGTATAGAGATTTCGATTCGTATATTTTCCAAGACACGATTTCTGGTAAAAATAAGAAAACTTTTCCAATTTTAAATATTAATCCGCAAACAGTTGTGTGTAGGCAGTTTCTATATTAAATTGATAATGATATATTAAAAGGTTTTATTAAAGCATTTCAATCCGAAACAGAATAAACAATGTTTAATTTCTAACACACACGAGCCGATTGATTGTCACAGCTCACCATTCACATGCTCAAGTTTGTTAATCAATCATTCAATCATTCGTTTGTTAATTCATCAATTTCAACGAATAATGAACAATAAATTATTTTCATGTTGGAGTTATACACACACACAGAACACACTTGAAAGTCATATCGATTAAATGATTGATATAATATTTAGAAAAAAATGGTTTTTATAATTTAAGATGAGATTTCACCTATATGCGAATGCCAAATTTCTCTTTCTATCGTTTATTAATTATTACCGATTTATGTGATAATTAATATCGAATATTGTGATTGTATTTGCCCCGATAACGAAACGTCGTTGGCGTCACTATTATGTTGAATAATGGATTATATTGATGAATTTTATTTAATATGATTTCACCAAAATGCAATTGATTCGAGCTTACCTATTACCTATTATCTGAGCATAATATAATTTGTCATTCTTGGGATTTTTACATGTTTCCATATGTAGGTATAATGAACAGTTGACACTTAATGTGGAATAATTTAATTAATTACGTACGTGCTGTAACTTATATACGTGTCTAAATTACATATCAGGCTAATTTGACACATCAACTTAGAATTCCACCTGTAGAATAGTACGGAGTTTACAAATTCCTATATTACATAGTGCATACTGCAACACACGTAGACCCCGACAAGGATGTGTCCTATGTTCAACTGGACAATGTGGTACGCAAGCCAGATCACAAAAATCTGATTGGTATCCATTTGGAAGGGCGCGATATTTGTTGATTATTACACAAAAACAAACATGGTTATCAAACAGAAAACCCAGAAGACAGCTAATTTGGCACAGGAAGTTGGTCTCAAAATTAACATAGACGTAGACAAACATATGGTTATCAACATACTGCAACCAAGCAACCATCGAGAAATTTGTATACCTAGGTTGTACTGTAGCAAAATCAGGTGAAACAGAAGGAGATATTATCCAATGTTCAGACGAAATAGAAATATTAAAACAATTAAAATTCATTATGACAATGGTGAATCTGCAAACACAACATTTCGTTAAATTCGCTCAGGCCCACTATTAAAAATTTAGTGCAAAAATTTGCGTCTACACTGGTTGGATCAAGTCGTTCAATCAAAAATATTGCTAAAATGAGAGAAAGTGTTCGAGAGAACCCACGTTTATCGATTTCACGACGTTATCAACAATTGAACTTGTCCACAGCGTCCACATGTCGAATTTTACGGTCAATATTTGATGATACCAATATTAACGCCTTGTGGTTTCAACCAGAAAGAACGGCGCCTTCCATCTGCCATGCAGCCAATGAACCAATCGGTTGACTGAGAAACAGATTTGATGGACGATTCATTTCGCGAAGGAGAGATGTTAGTTGGCCGCCAAGAACGTGCTATCTAACAACATAAGATTATTTTTGTAGAGCTATGTGAAATATAAGGTTTATGAGAATACTCCACAATCAATCGAGTTTTTTAAAACTAATATCGAACGCCTCATTCGTGAAATAGAGCCCCAATTATGTACTAACCTCTGCAAACATGCTCGTGGTGAACATTTGAAAGGTTATATTTTTCATCTTAAAAGGTCAAATCTCTCAATACATTTCAATAAATAAAGACATATATTTTTAACAAAACGTGTGTTAAATTTCGAATTTTTAATAAAATCATTAAATATTGTCTGTTACTGCTCTCCTCGGATCAGCGCTATTAGTTTTAGAAATGGGAACAACATAGCAGTTGGTCTTGGTTCAGTTTAGGTTAAACAATAAATTTAACTTAAGTTAATTTGTAATAGTTTGAGTAGTCAGGCCCCTTAAAGTACAACGGATCAAGAGGAAATAACTTTTAAAAACTAATAAGTACACCAGCCGGCCTTATTTTATTCTCATTATATGATCCCGGCCAACTGAGAAAATTAAAATAGACTGACACAAATTAATATAGACTTTAAGGTTATAGCGGCCAAAACCACTATTATAACAACAAAAACGAAAACCTTACTTTGCACAATTAAGCATTCTCAAATTTTTATTTATGAAAAAAGTCACATCATGGATATCGCAGTAAAACGTAAAGCTTTTGCAATGGCCACCGTATTCTCCCGATCGCAATATCATGGAAACATGGTGATAAATGAACCGTCGAAGGAGATTTCACTAGATTATTTAAAATCTTTGCATGACTCTATCTCCAGCAGGTTGTATGAAGTTATTTTCAATAAGGGAAGTAGTACGCATTACTAAAACCATGTAAATCTAATTAATTATTAAAAATAAATCGAATTTAATTATAATTTTAATCAAAAAAATAACTTTTTATTAAGAATTGTTAACCGTTCTTATTCAAGTGAACATCAAAATTTATCATTTTTTAGAAAGCACCACAAAGCACGATTAATCATGTAAACATACATTTTCTTCTTTAATATTTACTGCTTATTGAAAAACTTATAATTCAACGGAAAAAATTATTGAAAATGTTCCTATTCAAGTGAACTGCAGTGTATGTCTTGGTTTGCCAGAAAAATGTTTCATCAAGATAATGCAATGTGGTCTTACCAGCATCAGAGCGCAATTTCTGATTTTAATCATAATTGGATGTCTGCTTTTCAGAACTTAATTGTGAATTACATACTATTAATAGCAAATTTTATTATTCATAATATGTAATCGACTATAAAGCTTTATGACACAGTAGTTTTATAACCCATGAAACTAAACGTTTTATAATAATACGATTTCATTACCCCTACCGAATGTAATAAAATCAAAGTTAAATTTTATTTTATAATAACATTTTAATGAGCATCTTTAAGCACGCGCTTAAGAGTAATCCGATAGTCTCACTTTTTATTTTGATTTAATGATTTATCATCGAAACCACCTTCGGTCCGTTGTTTGCACGTTTATTTACGAATATCTAGGCGCCCATGTTATCGACCTTTCTACTATTATGAGATCAGAAAGATAGGCGAAATTATAAATCATAGAAACACTTTACCAATACAACCTACCTTGCTAAATGTATAAAACGGCAAAAGAAGTACGAAACTATAATAAAAAGAAAACTATCTAACGGTTCTTCTTAATTTTGTTAGTTTAGATTTTTTTTTTGTTGAATACATTTTTTTGCAATTATTATCGATGTATAATTTTGAAATAAGCATAGAACAAAAACATAACTATATGTATAATCTCTAATAAAACAAAACACCACTTTTACATCGTTATGTAGCAACAACAAAAACTAAAATTATATTGAATCAGAGGTTAACCAATGTAATTTTACACAAAACATAAATCCTAACATCATTAACTATTATTGTTAATAATTTTAAATATGTAATATAAAAACAGAATAGTTTTAGTTTTTTTTCACCATATACATATTTTAATAACTTTATGCTAAGCAGAGATTTAAAACAATAAAGCAGGAAATAATGTATGAAGAAATGCAACATATAAAAAATTTCTGTTTCCGCTAAAATGTAAATTGGATTTTCATCTCGGTTCTCGACTGCGTCTATGCCTATATAAAATTTTATTGTTTTTCGCGTAATCAAATTATTGTAAATCGCGATTGTCGTAACCTAGGATAATTATACACTTTTTGTATTTTATTTTTAAAGTGAAACTTAATTAGCAATTTACAGACGCTCGGATGATCGAAACCTAAATTTACCCTTTTGGAATTGTTTAAGGCTAGTGTTGTAAGCGTTTATTTGTTTAGTGCAGCGGTGCTCACACTTTGTACTTGTATGGATAAAAAACTATTATATTTAAGTTAGGAGTAAGAGAAAAAGAATGCAAACATATTGACTAGAACACTAAAAGATAACGCCCACCTAAAATTAACTATTAACAGTAATGCTGCTCCATACCACAGACATTATTCTAACAGTTCCTTCAATCACTATTTCGAAATCATTAAACGTCTGATTAATAATTCTTTATTATATATAGGCTAAAAAAATTTAACGTCAAGATATAAAATCTTTGAACCACATAATTAATTTCACGTTTTATCAACGATAAAATCATTCTTTTGGTTTTGTTTCTACTTTATATACGCTAGCTTCGTCTTCAATTTACCTCTAATGCATAAACAATGTAAGAATAAAGAAAAATTTATGTTTACAACAAAAATGGTCATGTGTGACATTTTATACACAATTACGCACAAATTTTATGATTTGTTGTTGCTTTGATAACCGTGACATAAGATAATTATAGGGACTGGTGGTATTATCGTAATAAAAAAGTGGCCTCGCTTTTCAGTGTCATGTGTGACTCAAGTCAATCAAATACATTTATTTCTGTATCCATCAAATTTGGTTTAAGGCAATACAAAGAGTAATCGATCTTAAAGGTCAGGATGGACAATTATGTTTTCTTATTGACGCAGCTACTTGTTGAAAAGCAGGTAGTGTAACGGCACACTACACTAAACAGAAGTGATATATCCAACAATTCCTATGTAATTAGTAGCAATTAAAAAAAATGCCGGAAACGGTCTGGTGCCCGACTACCAGAGAAGATATTGTCAATAAATCGGGCTTATATTTAGAATAGTAATTTACATCAACCAAATCTGGCAATTTCAATTCATGTATACTTGCGCTAAATTATGTAGCAAAAATTAGGCAACTATTAAACCATTATCCAACATGTTCTCTAACTGCAGATTATTTGTCTTCTACTGCACAATCTCAAGGTAAAACAAGGTTCGACTCAGAAACCAACTAAAACTTACCAGCCTAAGAGTGTTCTTTACTAAAGTAAGGGTAAGTTGTTGTGCAGGTTCGATAAGCATTTGCGGGAACATTTTCTTCTAGAGTTTTTTGATATTCAATAGCTATTATGGAAATTTATAGTATTTTACTTTTCTCAAAATTTTCGTTTAATATTTTGTTGTGCCTAATTTTAAATATTTTAATTTTATATAAAAGCAAAAATTAAAAAAAAGGGTTACCCATAACTTCCAACAAAACTTATGAAAACTAACTCAGAAAATTTTCGATAGAGTCAGGGATTGTTTGGGTCGAATTGGTAAAGAAAAAATACATAAATAATCACATTGAAATTTAATTTTTAGGTTCGGTTCAACAACAAATTTAATTTAGTAAAGAGCGCTCTTAAGTTGTGCGCAAACCTTTTTCAAGATATTAAGCTATGGTAGTGGCTTTAACCATAAACATTATTAGTTCTCTTCTGCTTCAAGTTGTTGAACGTCAATCTGTTATTGAATTGAATGAAAAGTACTAAAAACTACTTGAAACTATCAAACTACTTTTCATACAGCCAAAGTATCGAGAAAATTACTATCAATAGCAATATATTACCTTCTATTTTATATATAGTGGTGTAATTGTAACTAGGCTTTACCTGGGGGTAAAATTACCACAACCACTTTGATTTCGATGCAGTGACCAAACTATAAAAATATTGTAAATCCTTTAAACGTATCAAAGTGTAAGTGTATCAAAGTGTTAACACATTATCTTCGCGAATTATTATATTTCGCTACGCTACTCTCCAGTGACTTGTTGGAGGAAGTTGGGGCTTATGGCCAACTGAGCAGAATGGTGGATGAAAATTGAATTCTGACAAAAATTGTTTAGGAACTTCCTGATAAAGGCCAACTCAGACAGATCTAGACCATTACTTTGGTGACTTTGGATTGCCGAGAGTTCCGCAACTACTCTGTAACACATTTATATATATACTCGTATATATATATTTCTATAAAATTGTTTGTTTGAATCAACGATTTCGAAAACAAACAATTTGGAACAATTTTGAATTTTTGGGGGGCTCAGCATCCTGCTTTGTTTCGTGGATTTTTGATTTATAAAGGGTTCTAAAATTAAATTCTTCAAAATAAAACTCGGTAAGTATGATAAAAGTTGCATTATTTTTAGTATGATTTTAGGATGTATTACTGGAAAGTGACAAATTTCAATAGAACTAAACTATTGATCAAACGATTGGAATGAGACGTTGTCTGATAGAAATATGATTCCTATTTAAGTTCCCAATGTGGGTCTGGAAAATGGCCAATTTTAAATGCAGTTATCCATTCCTCAAAAACTTGCAATGAAACTCAAAACGACAAAAATTCGGTTTCTATATGACCCGGGTGTTGTTCTGAAAAATAACCAATTTGAATGGAACTTAGCTATTTCTCAACAGATTATGATGATAAACTCTGTTTGAAAATGAAAACAACATTCAAAAAATAAGTTTTGGAAGTGCCTTTGCAACATTGCCCATTTGAAGAGAACTAAGCCATTTCTTAACTAATTAGAATGAAACAAGATTAATATGATGAAAATGGGATTCTAATATCAGTTCCAGATACATTTCGGGAATTACTTTCATTATTTGATAGAAGAATGTAACGGGCTAATTTTACTCACCAGGACTTCTTAGCACCATCAGTGTACAAGATTTTCACGAAAAAATAACTTAAGCCCTCATAAAACAATTTAAAATTACAAAATGTATAAGCTTTAAAAAGAAACAAGCTCAATTTAATATTGAACTCAATAAAGATTTAAAAGGCTATGCTTTACATATACCTCACAATAACTAACTATTTCATTAAATTTTTGGAAGGAAATAATACGAGTTACGCTCTTTATGACATATAAGAATGTAGAATTGTTTTTTGAAATTACTTCACTAAAAACGTCCTACATCGACAGATCCACCTTATTCTTTGGTGACCTTTCCTGCATCTTAATGATTTCTCGATCCACTATGGAAAATGGGCCTCGGCCGTAGTATTTTGTTTTTTGAATTCAGCATGAATGTGAAAATCGTCCACCATCATTTCTTGCCTCGAATTTTAATTGTATATGATTAGAATCTGCAATCATTTTTAGCTGTTGTATTAATCTTTTTTTGGACAACTGCTCAATACTTGACTGAATACAATGGATCAATAGATTAGATTTTCATAGACATTTCTTCAATGTGGTTTCACTTATCATCTTCAATAATTTACCGATTGAAATTGGAATGTCTGGAAGCCTCTCGGTTTTCTCTAAAGCCCTTAAACAGTATTTAACTGCAACGCAAGACGTAGAAAAACTATTCTCAATCCAAGTATAAATCAATTTTATTTCTTATTATTTTAATTTTAATTAAGTACATAAGATAATTTAAGTTTTTTTGTAATTTTGTTGTGTTCTTTCAATCTATCATGTTCTTTTGTTTATTGTATGATTATATTTATAGTTAATAAGGAATCATTGTTCCCGACACGAGCTCTAAGAGCCAATTGTACAATTATCTTACCAAGTTGGTAATGAATATAAAAAAAATTGTGTCAAAATTTGAACAAATTGTAACCACACTGTTGTCATTCCATTTAACAAAAACAAGACCATTGCTTGCATCATATTTATACTAAAAATATCAGCTTTCTCGTTTTAAGTCTTTGCTTGACTTCAGGGACATTTTATGATACGATTCTATCTAGCCAAGAGTGCTTTTCTCACTCTTCAGGTAAGATGAAGTAATTAAATACGTTTAACAGTTTCCGCCAGAAAGTACAGAAAGTGGAAAGCTTTTGATCCCAATGGCAATGGTTTTGATGGAAGGTTCTACATTTTTAGCACCACAATACGTATCCAAGCTGTAAAACTAACAGCAGCTACTCATTAACGTCCAATTTCTAAACCCGAATTGTTCTAACCCCGGGTTTTATCTAATAAATTGTTTTGATGAATGGCTTCCAAAATACTTAATCATTGCCTCATCGAATGTAAATTTTTCATGCATGTGCATTGCCGAAACTTTTGGCATAATATATTCATCAGTGGTCGTCCTTTAGCCATTTTATTCTGTATGTTTATTTCACTATTATCTTCTAAAAGAATGTGTCTTTTATTTTTCACAAATCTGTTTTAGGACATATTGATAGCTACAAAAAAATATCTAGGGCGTCTTCTTCAATGACAAAACTATGATTAGTGCAGTATACAACCGGGTTTGTTTAAGAATAAGCTGAACAACAATATAATGAGCAGGGGGATTTACTATCGAGATGTGCAATAATATTCTGTAACTTTCCGGTAAAGTTATTTGTAGTACTCATCGACATATCACCGGTTATACTGGGCCATTTCGGCGGACCAAGAGTTCAAGAGGTTTTATTGATCTTCACTGAAAAATAATTCAATATTTCCTGGGACCACTTCTGGTAGTTGATCTTAATCCTAATCCATGTTTTCGTCCTCAACATTTATGTAATATTGCCGAAATGAAATAAACTATTGAAAAACAAAAAATTTAAAAATACATATTACACAAATAAATCGGAAATTCACCGTTATGCGTGTAATATCTAAAAAAACCGACAAAAACCTGTAGTCAAGAAAGCGACAAAAAGATATTATATTGGCTGAATTTTCTTAGTAACGAACTTAGATTTCGTATTACACTTTTACTTGGCAATTTTTCATTCTTCTTGGTTGAGGGGATGAGATAATAATGAGTCACGAGTGTGTTCTTACTAAACAACTCAATTGGTCGTGAAAGGATATATGAAACATTAAAATGAACTACATCAAATCCCAAATAATATGGTCATCAACTTTCGGTAACAATTTTTGATTATTCACTCACTAACCTCAATTTTGATAGAAACAGCATCCATCATTTTGAGCTCAAATTCAAATTCAAACAGAAATGTTCAATAATTAATAATAAATTCGGGTGGAGTCGCCTCTATTTTAAAATCTACAGCTGAATGAAAATATAATTTGTTTGTTTATTTATTAGTTTTTTGTGGTCCGATCTTTCAATACAGACGACCTTATTTCCCTTGTTTTTCAATTATTGCATCCAGATTATTCTCAAGGCAAGGACTGGAGCTACGGATTGTACTTTTTGTGGTTTTCCTTTCTGATATGTACTTTTCTCTAAGTACAGTCAGCAGGGATAGTATATTTGTTATATTGTTTTGTGTGTTTATATATGTTGATGTATTTGGATTGAAAAAACCATGTGAACAACACAAGACCAGAACTCTAGAAAGCCTTGAAAGAGAATTTAATCAAATTTTAAATTAATAAATTTTGTACTCGTTGAATCTTCAACCGGAACTCAACATATAATTGAACAATATTTATTTCAATTGTAGTATAGCTTTCAACCTGTAGTACATATCAATTTATTTATTTACTTTTTTTATTTATTTACCGTGTTCTATAGCTATACAACGGGATCATCGACAGAACACCTACAACTTTTGACAGTGGCCAGCGGCATATTAGCACCTTTACCTAATGCCTTTTCTTCCTTTTAATAACATATATTCAAATAAATTTTTTCGATTAACCACTTAACATGTCATTATTACTGGTCACATTTGATTTATTATTTCTCTTCAACAACAAAAAGCTTCATTTCTCGAGTTCTATATTTAATTACAAAAATAAATGTGCAACAGATCAATTTCAATCTATAAACCGTTGATTCCGGAGCGAATAACGAAAAGTAATGAACGACTTTATGCTGTCCTACGAGGTAGCGGTTCTGGAAATATTTCTTATAAAGTATAAATTGGCTGAATTGAATTTTAAAATTGAACTTTTTAGATTGGGCAATGTTTCATGGATATAAGTATTTAAAAGATTAAATGATTAAAATCGGACGGCTTAGTATATCTATTATATTATATTATATTAAAAAACAAATTCAGCTTGTTGCTTTGAAGTGTTATTAGACATCATTAATCGATTCAGTTTAAAAACATAAGATTCACACGATTATTTAATAAATGAGGAAAAATGTTATGCCACACAGCGACTTAAGTACATTTATTCCAATTACAAAAGTCCACTGAGAACTGCTGAGATTTATTGGTCAAAAAGTAACGAACACTTAATCGAGAAACAGGATATTTTTATTAAATAATGACTCAGATAAATGTATTTACTTATATGCTTTTTTTATTAAAAATAAATTCACTGCAATAATTGAACTCTTAACATTCTAATCTGCTGGTATTTGTTCTTGGAAATAAGGACATTCCGCCGTTCCACACTTTGATTCTTTCGACGTGTCGTGATTCTTTCCTTGTTTCCTTCCCCTTCACCTATAAACTGTTATTAGTTTGTAGGTGAAGGGGAAGGCAACGAGGAAAGAACCACGACGAAAGATTCAAAGAGTGAAATGGCGGATTGAAACGAAAAGAAAGAGCGAGAACTATAATTCTAAACCCTTGAATACTGTTGAAGTTCTGTAGAACATTTACAGTGATATTCAACTAGTTAATTAAAAGCAAGTCATAATATCATTGGCACTGTTGCAAAAAATTGAAACTGCATATTGCATTCAGTGGCAAGTACTTTTCCACGATACCATGATTATTATCGATTTTCCAGCCAATTAACACTATGTAATGCATGTTTATTACCTCAACTGTATTTCCTATCTTCCCCAGTATTTGTTTCTAGTTATAGACGGTAATACTTATGTACATACTTACTATACAATGTACATCAATAGCTAGCTACATAAAAAAGGAAAACGAATACGAAACATAAAACCCTACTGACAGGTTATTCAAAACATACATATTTTATGTTTTGGCACACACAGTACGCATACACAAAATATATATACCATAACAACAACTATATGACAAAAGCAAATACAAAAAATGCAATTTTTACATCAATGATTCATCGTCCAAACCAATGTGGAAAGAGATTTTCATATACAGCGATAGGAAAGATAAGGGATGGAAGGATAATGAAAATCTCCGTATACGCAAAAACTTTAAGAAAATTCGCCATGTCACACCCAAAACAAAAAACATTTAATTATAACTAAATCATCAACATAAGTTATTACATAGAATTTATGAATTAAACTAACCTTTTTTTCGGGTTTAGCACAATCTCTCGAATCGATAAGATTATTTTTATTCTTATTTAAATGTAAAATCGATTCACTTATTCCAATAATTTCACTGCTGGTGGCCATTAAAAGATTAAAAAACACAAATTTTATGTATTAAATTATACTATATTATTAGTAAAGTAGAAAATGCACACAGATTTATTATTAATATTTTATAAAACACTTCACTTAGCACGAAATTCAATTTTTTTATTGTAACTTAATTTAGAAAAACACTAAAAATAAATAAGATCGATGCAACAAAAATGCAAAAACACACCTTTACAATACCGAAGTTTGAAGTAGACTGAAAAAATCAAACAAATTATTTTTTGTTATTATTCTGCAAATTACCATTAGCAAGAAGAGTACCAGTAAAAACGAAAAAGATGGATATCGATTGAAATATAAATACAAGGGGTGAACATAAATACATACAATAAGCTTCCAGAATCATAAGACAGACTCATTGTTGCTCAATATTTTCCATTCAAATGCCTCAACCAACAAACACTTAAGAGCTTAAGTTGCACGCTTTTTGTACAATTTGAATATATGAATTTTTTGTAATATTTTTTTCATATATTTCCCAAAATCTTAAATGAAACTACAAATTTTGAGTTTATTATATATTTACTATTAGATATCAACAAATATATGGATTTAAAATTATTTATATGCGGTTTTTTACAACATCGCAATTCGATAAATTATTTTTTTTAGGTTAGGTTTAGAAAAATACAATTCTACAGTGTATTGAAAATTATTTTTGATATTATATTAAGATTAGTGTTGTTTTTGATATTATATTCGTATATGTGTACATGAATATTTTATAAATAAGAAAGATAAAATTATTATTATTAATATTATTATTATTATTAATAAAGATATTTTATTCAAAAACATGAATGTAAGATTACAAAATACATAAGTAGAAGTAAAGTAAATCTCCCTAGGTAAGGAAATACCTGTGTTGGAGCACAATTAAATTGAAGCAAGTAATACAAATTAATTCTTATTCCCTTAGATCTATTGCTAAAGAGAAGAACAGGAGTGATTGACAACCATTAAAACATTAATACTACAAGGTCGGGTACCAATAAACTAAAGTTTATTATTAAAGAATAAAAGTATGGAATAAAAGAATAATATTATCTTTACAAGCTTAAATATTATTTAAAAAAAGAAAAATATGCAGAGCTATATGTAGTTAAAAATATTGCTCAATATCATTTATATTAGACAGCCAAATTTGTAATTCGCGTTCAAATTGGTGTTTGCGCTCTATTGTGAGAAGTTTTAATTGCTTTGGTAACATGAAACCAGTAAAGTGCCATAAAGAGATAAAAACGCCTATATTTTTCATTATTGTATCGAACACCAAAGATGTTTGGATTTCTCATGTTATAAGTATGTATTACACGGTCGTAAAAACTAAGACTACGAATAAAAAACATTTTCAACACTTTGAGAACGTGGTTAATGGTAGAAGTCTGAGCTCACGGAAAAGTGGAACTGTGTTGGTCCTTACATAACGGTTATATTAATTTAATAATTCGTTTCTGTGCAATAAAGAGATCTTCAATATGTGAAAAATAAATCCCACCCTAACTAGAGATGCCATACGTAATTTTCGATTCCATCAGAGCATGATAGAGTTTTCTTAATCTGGCTTGACAGCAGAATGGTTTCAGATTGTAAAATTTATAAACAGCTGCGATAACGCTTTCCTGACTTTGTAGAGATGAGAATCCCAATTTAACTGCGAGTCAACAATTAGGCCCAAGTAATTAAACTCATTCACAATTTCGTAAATAGAAGTAGAATTTCGTAAGTAGAATATCGTGATCAACACTATCGAATGCTTTCGATATATCTAGAAATAAAAATTAGGCTTTTGAGATTTGTTTATGTCAAAATATATATTACTTATGCCTACTCAGTAGATTTCCCCGCTGTGAAACCGAATTGTTTCTCGTTTAGAAATGTAATCTTACCGAGATAATTAAACAGTCTGCGCTTCACCATTTTCTCAAATAGTTTAGAAAAAATACATAAATGAGCTATGGACCTATAGTTATTAAGCTCCAACTCATCTCATTTTTATAAAGCGGTACTACCAGAGCTAGTTAGCTAATTTAAGTACGTCTGAAAAGATTCACAATACACTTAATTATTAATTCAAAATTCCCTTATTTAAAAAATTTGCATGCATATTACATTCAACACGATAAAATTTGTTTGAGTTTTGTTGTTATATTTATTAAGTTTTTATTCCTGGTCGCTTGTTTATACTTTTCAACAGCAGAATTGAACGATTAATAAAACGCAATTTTTGTTATTCCTTTAATTTTACTTATTCTGACTATGGTCGAACATGTAAATCCTATCTTTCGGTCTCTTACGTTATTTTTTTATTCTTTTTATTCTATCTATGGTTCCTACTTAACCCTATAAGGACTAACTTATTTTATGGAGCATATAGATTATATAAATCCATATTTATACTTTCACTGTAAATTATATTAAATTATTTTTTTAATAAAAAAATTACGGTCTCGGACGTTCGTCCTTTATCAAATTTTTAAAACTACTAAATCTGAATATTCAGTATTTTCAAAAACCGAATTTTAATGTTTTTTGTATTTTTATTAATTTTTTTATTAAAAAAATAATATAATATAACTTATGTTGCATACCTGAGCCCAGATTTTGCACAAAAGGCGAGAAGGGAGTTCTATTTCGATTTCAAGCCTTTCAATTTTGTCCGACAATTAACTTTCGATTTTGCACAAAAAGACAAAAGTATTAGGCGGGAAAATTGAGTAACTGTCAATTACTTGTCAAAATAATAACATTTTTGACAAAATATGCGTGTAAAATGCTAAGCCTTTGTAATTTTGGTAATCAAAACACATTTCATACGATTAGAAAAATACATAAATACAAAATTAAATCTATTATTTTATAAACCTTAAATCAAAAAGTATTTTATTGACACATGGATCCATGACACATGGATGGTACAGATCGTAGATAAATTCGTAAAAGTTTTTTCAGCTGAAATCCTTATTTATAGAACAAAGATAGATTTGTATTGTTTTTTCCTTAAATTATTAATCGAGCACTTTATGTGAAATTCTAATTACTTTTCCAAATCAATGTGAAATTTATGATTCAAATAGAACAAAATTGATGTGTTATAATGTATGTATTGGAAATATTAAGCAGGATTTTATTGTTTATTTGAAGTTTAGATATGTCACGAAAAAACGGCATCAATTATGAACTCCACTATACGAAATTGTATAATTTTCAAACGAATAATCGTTACATATTTATTAATGAAAGATTAAAATATATTTCAATTAAATTTTAAGCACGTGCTTTAATTTATTTATAATTTAACACACCAATTGACGTTTCTAAAAAAATGACGTTTCTTCTCGTATTGGTATTAGTCCATCAAAACAAAATTTAAAATCAATTTTTTTTATATTAAAAAATATATTTTTTTCTCTCCAATAGAACAAATTGTTTGATGTACATTATTTTCTCTGCCAGATTTTGGTAAATAAAATTTCACAGAATAATTTTTCGTGTATTTTCCTAAAATATTTTAAAACTATGTCAAGTGGATTGACAACCATTTCAATTAATTTTAAGCATGTTCAATTTATTTTTAATTTGACTTTTGTCAAACAATTCCGTCCCTTAGGTCTTTTGTTTGTGCTAGCGATAAGTTTTTGTAAGGAACCACAAAAAAATCAAAACTTGAAAACAACTTGAAAATATCGACGAAAACAATTCACGTAAATGTAGACCAATACTTTTTTGAAATTTTAATTTTTTTTTAAATAAATTCAATCTAATAATTTCGAATAATTTTACATTCAATTAAATTATTTTATTCTAAAACTATTTCAAGTGATTTGATAACAGTTGCAATTAATTTTTAACATTTTTATTAGTACAAAAGAAGTTTGTTTACAAACAAAATGTACTTGACGTTTCAAAAATAGTGTTATCCCTTTCGCTTTTCTTGTTTCTGTCCTAATTTGCTACACTTTTTTCAAGCCGTGTTATAATACCAAAAGGAGCACCCTATTTCCAATAAATACGAATTTATCGGCGCCGCTGTAAATTTAACTCAAAACAAAAATAAGATTAATCGCTACAGCGCCTCCACAATTTTGAGCAACTTAAATGTCATTCCAAAATCTCGTACACCATGTAAATGTCAACGAGTTGGTGTACTGTAAATTGAAAAAGTGAATTTATAAATTTTAAAAATTAAACTAATTTATAAATTAAATAAACAATTCTTATCGCCGAATGTGAAAAATATTACCGATAATACAAATTTAATAATTCGTAGGTGGCGAAGTCAGTGGAGTTAGTTCTTCCAAACGAATCGTCCAATACACAAAAATGTGGGACTCTTCAATGTTTTTGAGCACCCTGACACCAAAATTTTATGTAGCTCTAACAGGAACCTCAAGTTTAATTTCTGGTTTGATACTGATATTTGAATGGTGGTATTTTCGAAAATATGGAACATCGTTCATCGGTAAGGCTCATTGTATTTTTATGTTATGACTTCTGGCGATTACATAAAATGTTGTGCGGCTTCGTTTTATTACAGAACAAGTTTCATTGAATCATATAAGCCCGTGGATTGGTGGCGGCGATTCTCAGAGTGAGCAGAGCAATGGGGTTAATCAACAGATACCTGAGTGTAAGGTGTGGCGTAATCCACTAAATTTGTTTCGAGGGGCTGAGTATCAACGATTTTACTGGGCAACAAATAAAGAGCCGCTGACATATTATGATATGAATCTCAGTGCACAGGACCATCAGACGTTTTTTACGTGTGAAGGTGATGCGGGGAAGGCCGAATATGAGATTATGCAAACGGCTTGGCGAGAGCGAAACCCGGTGGTTCGAATTAAAGCCGCACATAATGCACTGGAGGTTAGTTCGGATTGTGCACCCGCCTATATTTTACTGGCCGAAGAGGAGGCAACTACTATTTTAGAGGCCGAAAAAATTCTGAAGACTGCATTAAAAATCGCGGAAGCGAACTACAGGTGACACATTATTATTATTTAGATTTTAACGTAGAATTTAACATCATGCTTTATTACAGAAAGTCCCAAGCGCTACAACACCAAGGATTAATCACCGAAGGCATCCACCGTCGTGATATAAATGTTTTAATTTATATAAAACGACGGTTGGCAATGTGCGCGCGGAAACTGGGGAAACTGAAGGAAGCGGTTAAAATGTTCCGTGATCTCACAAAAGAAATTCCGCCGATCATGAACGTGCTGAACATACACGAAAATCTTATCGAAGCATTGCTGGAAATGCAAGCGTATGCCGATTGCCAAGCAGTATTAGCCAAATATGATGATATTTCTTTACCCAAGTCGGCGACAATTTGTTACACAGCCGCCTTGCTAAAAGCTCGTGCGGTTGCTGATAAATTTTCGCCTGACATAGCCTCAAAACGTGGTTTAAGTGCGGCCGAGATGAGTGCGGTCGAAGCAATACATCGGGCGGTGGAATTTAACCCACACGTACCCAAATATTTACTAGAGACAAAACCGTTAATTCTTCCACCGGAGCATATATTAAAACGGGGCGACTCAGAAGCGCTGGCCTATTCATTTTTTCATCTAAACCACTGGAAAAATGTTGAAGGTGCATTAAATTTGCTGCATTGCACGTGGGAGGGAACATTTCGCATGCTACCATATCCACTCGAGCGCGGTCACTTATTTTATCCGTATCCAACATGTACTGAGTGCGCAGATCGTGAACTGCTACCAACTTTTCATGAAGTTTCGGTCTATCCAAAAAAAGAACTTCCATTTTTTATACTATTCACGGCCGGTTTATGTTCGTTTACGGCCCTATTAGCACTACTAACGCACCAGTATCCAGAGCCAATGGGCTTTATTGCCCAAACCATACTAAATTGGATCTCAATGCCATTTCAATTTTTAAAGGATAAATTCGATTCGATATGGCCGTGTAATTTTTTACAGCACTTATCGCGAATTTAAGCCGAATTAGTCCACGAAGTGCATAATATTTCTATATAAAAACAAATCTATTTTTATAATGTAAATGAAACAAAACCCCCCTGACATCCAATTTGCTGTTTTGATATTACAATAAAAGTAACAAATTTTAGTTAATTTTTTAGTTTATAATTTTAATTAAACTATCTCGAATATTTTATTTAAATTTGATTAAGCTTACAGCTTACTAATACCTCTGTAAAATGAGCTCTCTAAGTAATCTACCTATAAATTATTGAAGTGCAAACCTATTGCTAAAAGTATGTTCTCGTAATATGTAAATAAATTAATTAAAAATTAAATAAAAATATATTTTTGGAATTATTTTATATACAATCCAAAAGGCAAATAAATTAATGAAATTAAAATATTCGAGTAAAATTTATCAGAAACAAATAGAGTTCGAGTTTATAATTTTAATATTATTTATTTTTTTATCTATTTTTGTACTTCCTAATGAAAAAAAACAAAGTGATTTTTACTTTATTAAATTAAATAGTATGAATGATATTTTTTTTACTCAATTTATTAATTTAAAAAACAACAATTAATTGTACTTTATCTAAGTTTATTGTGATTAATTATAAAAAAATATTTGAAGATGAATTAATGGTTATTAATTAATTTTAAAAGAGATTGCAAACATGTAAAAAAATGGAGGGGTGAATATGTTGTCGCAACACCCCACTTTCTTTTACCACGAACGTATACATAGATCTCGAATACACCGCACTTGATTTCTAAAGCGAAAAATTAAACTTACCGAACTTTTGGTAAAACTGTCGTGTATAACCAAAAAACGTTATTCCTGTTTAAATTAAAGAAAACCAACAAGGCCAACCCTCGTTATTTTAATCATTTAATTTACGTGAACCTTAATTTTTTGTTGTTTTTTATAAATGTTTAAATGTTAAAGTAAATGCTATATACTTTTCAAAAGATTTGCATTCAACAAAACGCTCCTATGGAAGATGCCACTTCCAGTGGACCGATGCCGCCCAAAAATCACTGGGGATACAGGGATTCAATTTTTGTTGAAACCCCGATTTTGTCAAGAATTGCGATTTCCGCTTAAATTTTTGAAAACTGATCTGGGCCGGTATTATTGGAAATTTAATTTAGAATGTTGTAGTTCTTAGCCATTTCTCTCGTAAATGATAAACTTCTTAAAATATTTGCAACAAATGATCCTGTGAAAGCAGCCACTTCCGGTGGACCGATTTCTGCCAAATATCACTGGGATCTCCCAATTTGAGGAAAAAGCTTAATTATGAAGTTTCATCCCGATCAAACAATCTATCTGGGCTGTACAGGGGCCGAATTTATTGAAATGATCTGAACCGGTATTGTTGCAAATTTAATTTAGAATATTTTAGTTCTTAGTCGCATAAAACTTGAGGTCAACATTTTTACTACGTAAAAGAAAGTAATAACTTCGTTGTATAGAAATAATTTGAATCAAGATATTAAAGATAAAACTGGGCAGTCCTAAATTATTCTGAAGAAGGAAGGAATAACGCACTAACTGAAGATTTTTTTAACTAAAGTTACAATTTAGAATCGGCTTTAACGCCATAGTCTGGCGACGAATCAACACCAAACTTAACAGTTGAAGAATTTTATAAAACCTGTTATTACATCGTGGTAAATAACATAAGGAACAACGGGCCCTTACACGAATACAATCATATATTTTAATCAAAGCCTCCCACTGATTCGCGTCAGAAGTCCCAGGTTATTTGCTGGTAGAACCGTGATCATGAGGTCAAGAGGGTTGTTTGTTTAACAAGGCAAAAGAATGGACGCACAACGACTAGAAGGTACAGTGGGCTGCTCTCGCTAGATACAATCCAGCACTAAGGACTACCAAATGACAAACCTGTAAAGGTTTTGCCTTTAAATCGACAGGCTTTCGTCGGTTTATCGACTAAGGGTCTCTCCTTGAATCACAAAAATCCGATGGGATTAGTCAAGAAGCCAACTGAGGTCTTAACTACTTTAAGGGAGGATACCTTCAGCTTATTACTAAAAGGTCCCTCCCTCACTACGTAAGCTGGGTAATCAGGACCGTAGATCGAGGAGATTAGCGTGTACAACCGTTCATACAATCAAAACTTTACATGCACTCAATTAACTGTAACATTTAGTCCTTACAAAACACATGTTGAAGTGGGATGCATCCAAACTTGTTCATAGAGATTTAGAATTAATATACAACCGTTACTTGCTATTCTCTAGAATATAAATTCTAGGTTGATCATTATAGGAGTATATACTTGATGAGATAGCAAAGAAGCAATTTGCCAGCAGAAATTCTGATTACTCAAGGAAATTTGAATTTCAAATTATATTTTTCATAAATTTTTTGTTTATTTTTATGATTGCACGGTAAAATTTGCGACTTCGAAAAATATAGAACAAATATTTATGTTATTTTACTATGCAGCATCTATTTTAGTCGTAAAAATAAACAAATTTTATGAAAAATTTTAACTAAAACTTCCTTGATAAAATTGATTGAGTAGTCAGGATTTCGGCTACCAAATTGCTTGTTTCTAGCCGATCGTCTATTTAGCCCTATAACAGACCCTATACACTACAAGTATAAGAGTTATTTAGGAAGTTCAATTCAGTTGTTTATATTAAATCCCAATACGGCAGAAACATTCACTGGAAAATCAACTGAGACACAGACACGACCTGAAACAAAAATCGAAGACACTTCAGAATATAGAAATGGTCAAATGGAATAAAACAAATCTGGTGTTTCTACGAATTACGAAATAATTTAAGTACAAGCTAGACAGCAAGTAGTCTTGACTCTACCATCCAAGGGTCAAACATAACTTCCAGATATTTAGCTTCCTGCACTATTTGCAAGGTTTAACCTTGAAACTATAGCACGGGAAACGAGCTGTTTCTACGCTTTGTAATCAAGATGAAGACAATTTTTTCAGATTCTTAATCTGAGGCTTAAATCCTCCTGCTCTGCAACACGTTAATAGTCCATCCGTGGATGGTAGTGTCAAGGGGTTGTTGTTGCTAGGCTGAAAACAAAATCCGGAAAATTGAAATTTTGATAAATAAAATAGAGAAAAACGTCATATTATGAAGCGGTTGTCATTCATGTTATATTTAGGTACAATTGCACTCAGCAGCACTGAAAATCGTCAAATAACACGCACCAAAGACCACTACATCGTAGAGAATAGGTACGCTAAATAAGGTCCGCTTGTTGGTCATGGGTTGGGAAAACAAGTCAGTAAGAAATCATCGCCCGGGATGAGAGAAACTTTAAAGCTTCTTAGATATAATATTTTCTAGAAGGAGTATTCAAGCAAAGAATTTCTAATAATTATTAGAAACTCCTTGATTCAAGCTAACCACCTATCATTGAGATCTCTTATAGTTCATTTAACGCCACCTTAGAAATACAGGAAAATCTCCTGAGAACCACTGCAGATTCTGCAACGTGCCAAGGGAAACACCCAAACAAATTATTTTCATAGGTAACGTCCTCTCTCTTAAAAGATTCAAATTTCTAAAGGTCTATATTATTACAATGGCCCAGCCACAAGCCTATTATTATTAGTTTACCCCAAAAAATGGAATTTATCAAGGAACTAAATATTGACTTAGCCCGCAATAGGTTAAATGGGATGTACAATAGATCTAAACGTTGCTGTGCAAGGGACTTTTCACAAAGCGCACTCTAACATAAAACAACAAGGTGATTAAAACAGATGGCAGGAATTTTGATTCGGTACAGAGAATCGTATTATTTTGATTATACGCCTACAATTTTGTACCAATCCTTTGAGCCAGGCGTGAAAGTACCTCTGGGCACGGAGTAAATGGCGTTGTTTCAGGTCTATATAACAGCCCAAATGTCATCCTCACCTGCACGCGGTGCTCCCTGGAAATAAACCAACAAGGCTCTGGCGGTCGAGAAACGGTGGAATAATGGAACACGGAGAAAATATAGCAACTAATGTGCTCTCCACTGATCCACTGTCAATTTCAGCGGTTAGGTTGGTAGGTCCTACAATAATCAGTACTTAAAGCTATAACAAAAAATAATTTTTAACCGAAGTGGTACTCCAACTACTCAGTTGGCTAAGCCGCCCTCTAACGAAGACGACTCAATGGATTCTGGGATGAGCCTACCATTGCTATATCCATCCGCGCGAAACTCAAAATTGTCTAGATCACCACGTACGTGCATACGACACAAGTTCTGGAAACTACTCTTGCTAGTTGAAATCAGCGCAAAGAAAGAAAGAATGAAAAAAAATGAAAGACAGGCAGTATTGACGCTGCAAGTTGCATACAGATGATGAGGAACTTACAAGATAAACTGATTGGAAGTTTAAATCGAAAAAAAGACCTACGAAAAAACAAAGAGCAACAACACTACGCAACACAGCGTCAACACTACCGTCAACAAGAACGAAGGTTGCAATTAAGTTAAAGGTACCATCGCTAACTAATGTGATGGGCATAACATGTTTGCGAATAGTCAAACTCTAATGAAATCGGTACTCTAATGAGTATATAATAGAAAAACTACGAATAATAACGTAGGGAAGGCCAATACACCAGTTCCTGATGTCTATTGAGCTTTAGCCACAAAGTTAAATGAGAATTAAATAATTCTATATGCCTGCGAAGATAAAAATAACCAAGGAATTATATTTATAATCAGAGGTCTTCATCCCACTTGCAGAAAGGAGGATAGAGGATCTCTAGATGAAAGAGCTTGAAGACGCAGTAAATATCCTTAAACGGAAGAAAATTAGAAATATCCAACGAACCAAAAATGTAAAAAGAACGTACATTTTTGTTTGCTAGATTTTTTGTTAGTTTTATGATTGATATAATTATAATTGCATAAATCAATATAATATTTTGTGATGATTTCAGCTAAATGTCGGAAATTTGCAAAATTTTCTCATATAAAAATATTTACGGTACAATAAATGTTAAGAAATAAAATTCGCCCCTCGACTCAAAACTCAAACGCTTAAGGATTAAGAATCCACACCACAACCACAGACCATAACCCCGATTGAAATCGACTGATCCAAAAGTCAATAAAATTTATTACAAGAGCATGCAAGAGAATTAATGTTAAATATAATAATTTTTGGTATGCAACAACGGCTTTGCATTTTTTTGTGGAACATTCGCAATGTATCACATAATAACTTTTCGTGTAGGCATCTCTCGGGGGAGCGAAATTCTGTGGGACACATCTTTTGTTAAATATGTGTCAACAATAAGGAGTAACGGCAAATCATTGTTCCAGAAATCATAAGCGCTAAAGAAAGTCTCAAGTAGTGTCACATTGAAGAGAAGTTGGCGGGTGTTGCTCAATATTGTATAATGAATTCTCCATATTTTGCACAAACTGGGCTTTCATTTACGCTCGATAACAGTCTATTGAGCGAACCTCATTTTTTAGTAAATCATAGTTAATACAGGAGACACACAAGGGTGTAATATTCTTAAAATACCTAATTCCACACAAGTACAGAGACGAAAAACAGAAAAAGACAGAATAGTCAAATTACTGGTGATAGACGAAACACACTCAACAGAGTAGGCTTACTCCACCAAAAAAGGGAGTGAGAAAACCTTGCGGAAAACTACGTTTTTGTCTAGATGCATGAACACTGAATTTGTAATTGTTAAAAGGATACTTACGATCTGCTTACATTAATTGGGCCCAAGTACCTATCGAGTATTGACTTAGCGGCGTTTTTGGCAAATTCGACTAGTAATACAGATAAAATTACCCAAAATAAGGCGTTTGCTGGAAAAGGGGTTCTATTCAGTATGAGCTTTTGCACAGAGGTTCTTTGCGCTATAAACAATAAAAAAGTTGACCACTTTCAAAAGGGGTGCAGAAAGTGGTTTTTTCGTTATATTGGAACAACGGCAATTTGAATTGAAACATTGTTAGCTTATGGAAATAACTTTAATTTGAGAACCCGCATGTCCTTCTAAGTGGTACAGATTCCGTGTTACGTCAAAAGAACAGAGGAAACATTTAAAGTCAGGTAGGAAACTTAAAATTTGGTAAAAGACTCTTTTTAGTGTAAAAATAATCGAAAAAATATTTGACTGCTTTTGGCTAACCCGTAGTGGGGGTGGGAGATATGGAGTTTTCGAGTGTTTAAGAGAAAATATTTATGGAAAAAATAGAAATAAATAGAAAACGGGAAGCGCGATTTTGATGAAATTAAAAACCCTTTAACGTATCTCTCTCGTCAGTCGTCACTACGAGAAAGACTATAATGGAATTATTATAATTATTTTAAAAATTTCAATTTTTATCAATTTAGTTTTCATTTTGCTCGTAATTCCGTATTAAAGAGCACTTAGAAGAAAGTTCAGAGTCCCTAATTAAAGTTATTTCAATAAGCTACTATACTTTTCAATTTTTTTTTTATTAAAAATAAATTAAATTTAGGGTAAGATTAAAATTCTTGGGCTACGCAACGAATCTTCTTGTTATAATTATAATCTGTGGTGGTAGCACGATGAATCTAACACCAAATTAGAAATGTACAGGTGAGTGTAGTACATGTGTATAAGTACTAAATTCAAATCATTGGAAAATTTATATGTACTTATCTGATTTTCATTTCTAAGGAGATTTCAGAAAATGAGAAATTTTATAAAAATTTGGACATTTAAAAGCGTTTTTCTGAAACGAGCGAGGCCGTTTGAAAACGAGGTTTAATAAACGAATTTTGTTCGGAGAACTTTAGATCCCAACCCCTAATAAGTGCATTCGAATGATAGAAAATGTGCGATAGCACCTGCTATAAACTGAAACAGCGATGTCAAAAGATGCCTTCCTGTTCAATCTTAAAACTTATTTTCTCTATGCTGTTACATAAAGCTTTTCTGTCGTATCGATTTCTAATAATCGACTTCTAATTTTTGCAGTCTATTGATTATTTCAAATTTTTTGAAATGTAGATGTTGCTCGTCAAATGTTATTTTTGTAGCATTATATTACCTTTTAGGTAACAAAATTACACTATTAACACGTTACCCCAATTTCTTGTAAAACTAAAGGAAATATGTAAAATGATCACCTACCTGTATAATTCTATAATCACGTACTTTAATCACTAAATCAAATAAATAATTTTAGAACCAAAATTAAATAATTAACTTTAAAAATTTTCGAACCGAACTTTTAAAAATTTGAATTTAAAATGTGACAGGAGCGAAAATCTATGAAGTTAGCTACAGTACATAGGTATTGTGAATTTACAGTGAAGGTAAAAACAAACGCAGACGCGACTGTTGCATAAAAGAACAATGTTTCCAATAGACGGAAAAATATCCAGAACAAATAATATGTATAATATTTTTAACGTAGTTTAACATTTTTTTCGGCTTTTCAGACAAAATATTATTTTTAATAACATTTCACAATGTTTACAACTTTTTTAAGTCAGTGAAAACAAAGAGGCCATTTACTCACAATATATCTACCGCAAAAAGTAGAAAAATTCATTCCCCCCTATTTTTTTTTCTTATGTTGTACCATAGGTACAAAGCAAGAGTTGAATTTTTTCAGTTGGGTCGTTGCAATCTGATGAGTAGGCAGGCCAACTTTTTATCAGTACAAAACCAAACTGCCTTAAAAAAGTTGGACTCTTTTTTGTAAGGGTTGTGTATGTTTACACAAGTACCCTGGGGTTAAAAATGGAGGGGAGTGAATTTTTTGGAATAGTTTACACCAACTTTTTGCTGGTAATTCTATTCTACCTGTAGTTTTAATCTCCACCACCAGGACAGTTTTATTGAATACTTTAATTTTTGAATGTTGACAATAAAAATATAAGTGATTTTTCTTATTTTGACATTGCATTTTTCTAAACAAGGCGAAAAACTATTTACGATTTGTAATAATATTCGATAATGTTCTCGCATATTATTATTTAATTGAATATATTTAGATGCATTTTTACGTTATTTTGAAATTCAAAATGTAATTGTTACCAACTAATAAAAATAAATTACAATATTTATTCCTATTCCGCCGTCCACACTTTCATTCTATCCTCGTTTCCTTCCCTTTTACAGACAAACTGTTGTAAGTTTGTAGGTGAAGGAGAAGGAAACGAGGAGTCACAACGAAAGGTGTGTCGAATGGTGGCTCCAGAATGGGAATAACTTGCACCAAAGTAAGACCACATTGTTATACAAAAACAAAAACTCAGAATAAAGAAAATATATTTTAACATCTAGTGGAGAGTGCGATAACGGAAAATCTGCGTTAGAATTTATATAAAACAAATTTTGGTTTTGGATTTATTTTTACTAAACTACTTTATTCGTAATCGTGCCAATAAAATTCGCCAAATGAATTATATAATTCTAAATTATTGCTAACGAAAAACCGCTCGATCGCAGCATAAAGGTCTCACAAAAATTAAACCTCAGACGTCCAAAATCGTCACTCCACACTTTGATTCTTTCCTCGTTTCCTTCCCCTTCACCAGCAAACTAACAACAGCTTGTTGGTGAAGGGGAAGGAAACGAGAATAGAATCACGACGAAAGAATCAGTGTGGAACGGCGGAATAAGTCAGGAAAAAAATCAATGTACTTCCAATTTAAAATAATTTTGAATCCGACTCGTCAAGATGTTTATAAATTTGATGTGGTAAAAAATAAATATATATATAAATTTGATGTGATACCATCGGCTCATTTTGCTTTGGTAATGTAACTCTGTGGTCTAAACAAATCATCGTCTGTTGAAGAATCGTCAGTTTTAGTAAAATCGTACAAAATGGATTCTTGGAGGTTTCCACACTCCATGTGACCTTTTCCATATAAAAGTAAACGTTCCGAATTCGACATACATAGAATATCCTCCTCATTTTTAACATCTTCATCTGAATTACTCGATATTTCGCTGAATGGTACAGTCGCACATTCATTATGATCGTAAGTAACCAATTGTTGATCGGTTTCAGGAAATTCTATAATCGGTTCTATAATTGCCGGCTCTATTATGTCTTGATTTATATTTTTATGTATTTTTCGAACATTATCTAGTATCCGATCATCCGGATCACTATCGGATGAACAAGAATTTCGATAATCAAAATGATGCCGGTGTTTACCTTCGCACAAAGAATCCGAATACGAATGTAACCGTGTTTTAACTGTATTGGTTTGGCTTTGCAAACGGTTTCTCCTCATTTTGTTGTAGATGCGCGGCGGTGTTTCACTATCATCATGAGGGAAAAAATGGTTATTTCGATTTGTTTTATTTTGATTGACGACCTCTTCTTCTGAGCAGCTTTCACTTTCGTCGAGCGGAAAACTCGAATTAATTCGTCTTTTAATTCGGTTCACCATGATCGTTTTTTTCAATTTGATTGTTGCCACTTTCGAATATTCTTTGATTAAACGATTTCTAGTTTTGCCAGACGACGATTTGTTACCTTTGCCACGTGCACCCCGGATATATTCAGCCGTGTCGACGGAATCGGAATCACAATTTCGTGAGTAGCTAATAGTACGAGTTTCTGCAATTCTCATTTTACCCTTTAATTTGTCCAACTTACAGAACCAGTTGTCCATACCTTTAGTAGTATGAAAATCTTGTTTAGAGATCGGAGGTTGTGACAATTCATCGATTCCTTTTTGTGGCCATATCGACACATTCTCAATATCATCAAAATAGTGTTTCGAAAAATTTAACTTTCCGGCTAATGTATTACAATCGTTTAAGCCCACCTGTAGATTGGTATTTTGACATTTTTGATTTGGCAGGAAAGTTTGATTTCGAGCAGCAGATTCGACAGTCTCCTTTCCAGAATCATAGTCGACTACTACAGCTTCTTCATCACTCGAATATATATCATCATGACACGGTGTGTTCATCCACTCATCGATGTTCATGGCTGGCTCATCTATAATAGTCCTTTTATTCTATACACATTTAAATAACGATTGTTAAACTTTAAATATAAGTATAATACTCAATAATCTCTACATCAAACCATTTCTCCCAGGAACTATGGCGCGGCAACAAATCCTTATTGTAAGGTAAGACACCTGCATATCTAGAACAAACACGAATGATCAGAATATCGAAATTTATATAACTTATGACAAAATTTACCCACGAGCTTTGGAATAAAGTGAATCCATTTAAATCTAAAAATAGCTTTATCGCATCGCAAATTTTTTGACAGTAAAACGACGGTGACGCCACTTTGATCAAAAGCGTATATTTAAGAACTAAAAGAAAAGTGTCTATGCTAAGCATTTTTAAAACCGTTAAACTAGTGTCATCTATTGAAATATAAATGAACTAAAATTTAAAATTGTATACGTTAATCGGTGGTAAAACAATTTAGAATCAAAAAATATTAAATATGATTTAAAAATAAATCAAATTTAATATATTTTTATGGATACATGAAATTAAGAGCGGGAAGGGAAGAAAATAATGGTACAATTGGATAAATGGATGCTGAAGAAATGCAATAATTTTAGAGGCTAACGGCTTCGATAACTCTCACGGGCACGCGGGAGGTCGCTGCACTCCCCCCCGCTTAGCCCTCCGAGGAGCTTTAGATTTCAATTTCGGGGGCCGTAGGAGCCGGGATCAGCAAACATGTCGCGCTACGTGCCGCACGTAGGACCGGATTATATAGAATCTATATTAATGACACCTACTAAAAAGAAAAATAATTGCACTTTATAAACGAAATTTACATTTTTTATTTTGTTTTAAATTAACCATTTTCATTTATTTATGTTTCGCTAAATATTTAAATATATTTTTATTTTTGTATTTTATTTATAACAATATCCCTTAGATGGCATTCTTTATCAAATTAAATCGACAGTTTTTTAGTTCAAATTATAACCACCTTAAAAAAAATTATAGTAAATTTTAATCCAAAAGCCGAAAAAATTATAAATAATATGTAAAAAATTGATATATCTACAAGATGGCAGATTGGCACATCTAACTTCATATGATAAGAGAGGGGTCATCCCTGAGTTCGCCACAAGGAAATTTGGTAATGACCATATTTTGAACGGAAGAATGTTTCGAAAATTGTTTTTGGGATGATCAATATTTACCATTAATCCTCGTGATTTTCGAACGGGCGCCTGAATATAACTTTGATGCAGATTAGCACGCCCAACCCTATATACCAAGGAAGGGTATCATCTCTGAGTTCGCCACGAGGAAATTTGGTAATGAACATATTTTCAACGGAAGATTGTATAGAAAATTAATTTCGGGATGATCAATAAAGTATCGTAACTTTTTTCATTGATATGTCATATACATAGATTAAATTCATTACTAGATTAAAGTGAATCTTTTTTACTGCAAACAGTTGTATAATTTTATAATTTTCTCGGGCTGATTTTTTCTTCCTTAATTTAACAATACCATTTTTGGGATGGAATTATTTTTATGGGATTTAGCTAAGACACACACTTTATGAAAAACAAACCTTTTCGAGTGTATGTAATGTAAATTTCGGGCCAACTTCTAATACATCCAAGGCTAGACATTGGGCGCGTTCAAGACCGCCAACTGTTGGCATCATGATTAGGGAAATCATCGCCAATTTGATTTCAAAATTTCATAGTACTAAACTTTTTCATAACGTTGGCTTTGATTTTACTCAACAAGTTCCCAACTGTTGGGTGCCCTAAAAGCGCCCATAATCATGGATAATTTTGAAATTAGGGTAATTTTTATTGAAAATGATCGCCCTCATGTTCTTTATCGCTTTTAGTTGAACGCCCGAGTAAACATTTTGTACTATAGTTTTCGTTGCTCCACTATTCAAATTTTTTGTCTATCGATCGCTCAAATTTTATCGATTAAATTAAATTAATCAATATCAAAAAACAAAACAAAATAAATAATTTTTCTTGATAGATAAGGTTCACTTTGAAACCAAAATATGTAGATCTATTACCCTTTGCTTTCTGCAATTTTTCGTAAAATAATTATTTATTATATTTATATTTATTATCGATGAAATGTGTGTTTGATAGGTATCCTTTGTAGTCCTGAAGAAACTTTCTGATATCGCCGTGCCGGAACGAAGGAAAAACATCAATGTTACGAAAATTCAAAGAAAATTAAAATTTTTATATTTTTTCGAACCTGTGAGGAAATATAAAATCCATAGCCATGCTATGGATGAAATTGACTGAAAATTTGAACTGTTAATAAAATTTGGTAGATTAGGTAGAGATGAATTAGCACTTACAACAATGTTTAGGCTAACGTTTTAAAATGTAGCCGAGTTGAACTCTATTCAGCATTTTTAAATTGGTTTATAAAATTAATATGTATATGATGTAATTTAACAGAAGCGAATTAGAATTTTCTATAGGGAAAGTAAAGCCCTAAAATACTAGGTGTGTGAAATAAGGAATACAATTAGGAGCTATTTTGAAACTGTACCTAAATGGGGTGAAACGAACCCTATTTCTTATGAAATTATTACTAACATAGGTTTGTTTATTAGGATTTGGCAATAATTTTTGGTTTAAATACTGGAGCATACCGACCAAATGGCACAGTGGTTAAAGATTTGGCGTTTGGATCGGGAGGTACCGGGTTCGAACTTCGATAGGGGCAGGATGCAAAAGTAAATTTTCATCAACAGAGTACGATCTGTGATAAAAAGGAACACAACTACCGGGCCGACCCATCTTGGGCATGGAGCTGTGCAATGCGCAGATGGTAACTTAAATCAGACCTATATAGCCGTACGTCTTCGATTTGGCAGACCTGCGGGAAAAATAAACCGCGAAAGAGTTGGGAGTACTTCGGCCCCAGAACAGATTACAAGGATTAAAAAAAATATACTGGAGCATGGTTTTTAATTTGGATGGAACTATACCACCAATAAAACGTTAACACATTAAGTGCATGCGCACTTAAATGGTATTCTGCTCAATCTTCAAGAAGTGGGAAGTGCTTGCACAATATATAATTATCTGTAATTGTTGTATAATACATAATTTTCTGTTGGCGTTTGTGTCAGAGAGCTCAAGTTAGCCATTGCATCTTGTTTGATCGAAGGAAATTAGTCAGAAAGAAGCTGAAAAGGCTGCTATCTAATTATTTACAATTACAACCAAATTTCTTTTGAGATATACAAATGATATGTAGACTTCAGACGAGTATATAGCATACCCAATCGAGATAATTTATGTTATGCATTTTGATTATCTAATAAACAAGATAAGATGTAAACTTTAAACACAAACAAACACAAATCATTGTTGTTGTAATTTGTGTGAAGTCAAAAAGATTACTACGGATTTCAAGTTCACTCGTTAACCTTTTGTTAATGTTCCAGCACACATTGCTGGAACTACATAGAAATACCTTAAATATTGGTTCAGCTGTTTAATAAGACAGTGAGCCAGTCAGCTTTGTGTGTTAAAATTTCGATAATTATTCTAAAAATTCACCTTTCATGATATAATTTGTTAAAACTTGTTGATCGAATAGCTTTACTATATTCCAAAACTTAATCCCATACTTACTTTTAAATTAGGACTTTATAATATAAAGCACATTTTCAATGTGTTGCATAACTGGACAAAATATTTTATTGAATTAGTTGCAATTTCTGTAATGAATTTTCGTGTTAATACTATTCGTTCGTGATCATTTTGAACGAAAAAACCTGTTAGAAACACGAATTCTTCGCCGAAACCCAAAAATTGGGTCACAAGTTACCATACAGGCCATGAAATGGGACATATTACAGATCATCATTTACAATTATTTTAACATCATGTTACCATCATAAGGTCGTTTATTGACAACACAGATAGCAAGGAAGATAGCGGACTTAAGAAACTATAATTTTTTAACTCTTCAGGGCAACAATATAAATCACATAGGTATTAAAAATAAATTAAACATTTTTGGATAAGCGTATTTTGTTTTGTTAAATTCTTAAACTTTAGTATTTACAAATTTTTGATTATTTTACAACATTATGAATATTTGTAAGTTTTTACAATTAATTTTGTACAAATACATATTTAAAAAAAACTGAAGATCAAAACGTTGGTTAGAAATAAAAATATTATTTTAATAAAACAACGACATCTTTACTTAATTTGAATTAAAAACGCTCAATAACAATATTATACTCGTATCTTAATAATATCTGATAATGCACTCGTATATCACGAGACAAGAACAATTTTTATTTTAGGTACGGAAAATATTTGCTCGATTAATAAAGTAAATCCATAATCTAGTGCCTAGTTTTGTTTCTTTTGAAATAATTTAATTTTATATTATAGAAAAAATTTAAATAAAAACAGTTTACCAGAGATTGTTTGGTATGCAAATATTGAGTTTTTCTAATAGGTTGGTTCGAATGGTAAAGAAAAATGTATAGACGCTTTGAAATTTAATTTTTAGGTTAGAGTTCAACAATAAATTTAATTGAAGACTCTTAATATAAAATGTTAAAAATAGATGTTCAACATTGAGCTTATCGTTTTCTATGCATCCCTAATCCACAATCGCCTAAAATAACAAATGAATGAATTATCTGTTAGTACGTTATTATTTCTTTATTAAAATCCTTAAGTTTCCGCTCATTGAAGGTTTCTCCACTTATTGCAGGTTTCTCGTTCATCCTCATTAATTGGAAAAATGCAATGATTCTTATAATTTATTAATAATAAACCTTATTTTTGATATTTTTTTTTATTTATTATAATTATTTGTTATGTTAAATATAATACAAGTTTATTTATTTATAATATAATTTTTTTTTGTAATTTATCTCCTTATTTAATGTTTTGCAGTTATTTTGTTTGTTTGTTTTTATTAAAATTAATTTAATTAAATAGGAATATCAATTATTTATATGTATATAATTTTGAATTTATTTTTTTTGTTGTTTTCTTTTGTTATTTTATAATAAAAATCTTATAATTTAAACTTCATTTACAATATTTGTTTGATTTTAATTTAAGCAACAGGAAATAATAATATAATTAAATGTATTAATTTATTAAAAATAAAATAAAAAACTGACTACAATTTTTACATTTTTTCCTCTTTTAAAAATTTTTTGTTTATTAAAAAACAAAAAAAAATGTATTTTTGTTTAAATCAGTCTTATTTTAAGCATTTCTTTTGTTTATGTATTTATAGTAAATTTATATGTATATTTATATTCGATAGACATAAAAAATAAAATTATTGTTTCGAAAAAATTATTAACTTTGGTCAAAAAAAATAAAATAAAAAATGATAAAAAAAATATAAAATATGAATTGAGATTGTGTCATGTTTTAATTAATTAAATATTATTTTTATATAATTTTTTAAACATTAATATTTTTTGTTATATTAAAATAAAAATGGAATAGCAACGATTAAAAATAAAATATTTATATAGCAAGCAAAATAAAAAATATTTTATTTTTTATGTATACTTATAATTAATCAATTTTTTTTTATTTTATATATAAAATTTTATTTAAATAAAAAATATATTTTTTAGAATAAAAAACATTTATTATATAATTTTTATACCTTTATAAATTTTTTATTAAACTTTGAAAAATATAATAAAGCCAATATATATTTATATATATAATATAATATACAAATTTTAAATTATTATTTTTTATATAAAATGTAAAAAATCATTAATTTATTTTAATATATAAGTTTATCTGAATTAAAAAAATAATAATTAGAAAATAAAAAATATATAGTTACACAAAAAAACAGTTGAAGTCATGAAATTAATAATTTAATTAAATATTATAAAATAATTATAAATGCATTTTTGGTCAAATAATTTTGGTCGAATTAAAAAATAATGTAAATTATAACATTTTCAATTTTGTCTAATAATTTATTTAATAATTTTTATAGTCAATTTAAAAAAATAATAGTTCAGTCTTGTTTTCGTTTTTATTTTGTATAAATTAATTTTATATTTCAGATAAACTTATTTTTAATTTTCTGGTTTTTAATTATATTTTTTAAGAGTATTTTACTAATATTTTTTTAATTTAAATTAAAAATTAACTTTTTAAGTTTTATTTTAATATTTATTTATTTTTAAGGCAAAATAATTAATACATATTTATATTATATATTTATTTATTTTTGTATACGTACCCATTTTAAACTTTTATTTGGAATATACTCACTGTGTAATAGTCGTAGTAGCATTTCTAAATTAAATTTAAAAAAATTAATATTTAACAAAATTTGGACAGAATTTCCTTAATTGATTTTTTCTTTTTAACATTTTATTTTTTTTTTTTTTGAGTATTTTATCTATTAAAATTAATTTAATTTTAATTTATTCACAACATAAATTTCGCAATTAATCTATTATATAATTTTAATTATTAATTATTTAATAAAAATTTAAAAAAATGTAATTTAGATATAATTTGCATAAGAATTTAGAGTTTTAGACAATTAAAAAAATTAATGTATTTAATTAATTATTACAAATTAAATTTTGCAATTTAAATTTTCATGAAAAATTTTTCTCACAAAATTCCATTCGTGTAGTATTGGTAGCCATCATATAATTTTGTGGACAAGGAATTTAGCGAATCGAATACTAGCTGTTCAACTTTTTTCTCTAATTCCTGTTCGGTTAAATTCATGTGGAAACGTTTTCGAAGGTTACTTACGGTACCAGAACAACCATTTTTGAAACATGGTAATTGGGAACCTAAAACGAAATAAAATTAAACATTTTTTTAAATCGGTTTCTTATATATATTCGCTGTAATCTATCTATGTAGCTTATAAGAAAAAATTAACACCGATCGTTTTCAGTAATAAATTTAAATGATTTAAACTAAAAGTACTAAGATGTGATAAATGATGAACTGTGAGAATAATCAGTGTGAATTGAAATCAATTCGTGTATCGGCACGCACAGGCAATCAAATGAAATATGACCAATAAATTTGATTATTTTAAAATCTTATTTTAGCCAGACCGTAATCAGCTCATTTCTTGTTAACAATTCCCCGTAGGTGATTTAGGCAGGAAGCTGCCTGGAGGAATCAGGTTGACATTTACCTTTGCTCTGTATTTTACAGCTTCTGCTTGTGTTGGTTTTATATCCTCCTTAATGATAACTCAGCAATTAGTTCGTTTTATTGTAGTGTGCTAAGCTGAAGTATGGGACTAACTGAGTCGAGTTAAGATGTCAACAAAACCGTGTTGAAACCGGTCACGTTGAGAGGCTCACTATAAAAACTAGCTCAGTCTCTAACGGTGAATCCGGATACGTGACGCCCTTTGGATTAATTACCCTCATTTGGATACTGCGAATCTCTGCACTGAAACAGGTCATAGTTACTATGCCTCTTAATAAAGATGCTTAAAAAGCAACTAGCGATTATTGGCAGGATTCAGGAAGGCGAGATTTTAACGGCTACTAACTAGAGGAATATAGAAGACTCTAATCGCCTTCTACATGAAATTCATAACATTGGTGGCATTGGAATCATATTAAATTAACAGCCTTTGCCAACAAACGGTGATTTCCACTTTATCAAAGGTAGTTAGTGAACTTCTAGGTGGTCAGTCTGGTCGCAGACTGCTGGTCATCGGCAGAAAATAAATAGCCTGCAGAACAGGCCACGGGATTGAACCCCAGTGGATCCTATCGATAATAAGGAGATTCTCGAAATGGTCAACTGAAAGATTGCCAAGTATGAAGAACTAAGAGTGGAATATAGATCAGCTATCATTGTTTTAAACAAGGATTCGCTGGCTAACCTGGTGTAAACTAAAGGCGTGATTAGCTATGACATCCTTATTGTTATTCATGCTGAAAGTGTATAGAAACAATTAAGATGATAAATCAAGGGCATTAGTATCAGGGGAAGACGTAACGAGCAGCGGCATTAAACGAGGTGATGAGAGCCCAAACTTCGCATGTCACTCGGATGGAAAAAACGAGGAAGTTGACGAGCAAACCTATTTGTTAATGTTGTGAATATTTTACTGGTTAGCAGCGAGACCTCATGCAATATCCACCCACAGTCCGCACGATTGAGAAGACATCCAACCTGTCGTTTTAGAAAACATAATATTAAAATATTGGGGGTTTAAAAGCAGAAAGTTGGGAGTCATGCGAATACACATTACAAAATCTGTGAAAATTAAATAGGTATATATCCAAGTACTGACTTTTATATCTACAAGGATGTAAATCAACGTTTATAACTAGAAACAGACAAGAATTAATGGGCATTGCACTTCATAAAAGATAGTTTAATGAATACGAAAATGTCCAATGACCATTCCATCTATGTATGATCTTTGTTAGTTCCAATACGAAAACACACGAAAAATTCATCTATCGAAACTGGTGGAATATCTTCAGAACTATTCTACGTAATTCAATACCATACCCGGACCATATATACATTTTCTTGAATCCGAGGGCTTGGTGCCTCATATAAAAGCTCATCTGATCAGACCCTTCGTCATATATTTAATATAAATCGAATCAATTCGCCAACAAAACTGGAATTTTTTAGAAAAGCCAAGAAAACAAGTCCTTGCGAACTGGGATACAGAAGTCCTCAAAACGCATAAATACAAATTAAAAAAAGCCAATACCATCGCCTGGAGACTATGTCGTAAAGTATCGGAGTCATTTCGTCAAGGCTACGTAAAATACTAATCTGCGACCCAACCAGTCCGATTTTCAAAGATCGGATGGCCTCATGTTTTCCTTGTTGCTCGATCTTGCGAGTCATAAACAAATAGTTTGTAGAGGCTGGTTTCTTTAACTATAAGAAACACCACCTAATTTAGTAATTACGCAACAGACAATTCTCCGTAGAAATAATTATACTAAAATAAAAGTATAACAACAATCGTGAACACACACAATTGGTTTAAGCAAATACAGGTTGCACAACTAAAATCCAACAAAAACAACTTGATACACACAAATAATTTTCTATGACCTCTGAAATAACAAAATTTATTTTAAAGTAGAAGTATAACCTTGTTTTGAAACAAAATAGTCTACAATAATATCAATTAAAAATTATATTAGGGACTATTGGTAAGAACTAATTTATTATATTGTTATTAAAATATGCTTTAAACATTTCGTTTAACCCTTAAATGTCAAATACCTATTACAAACATTACCAGCATCTACAGTTCAGAAAAGAAAATGTAGACATAGATTTGATGACTTACCAAGCAGTACTGCCAGTACCAGACGGCAGGAGCATGCAGGAATGCAATTGCAATGGGGATGCAACTATAAAATATTTAATACGGTAGTATTGCTAATCCATCAAAGATGGTGTCCATCGTCAATTAACAGATAGAGCAAATGTGTGTCCACTGGCCACTGTCCACGATTAATTTAATGTAGCAATCGAATAAAACTGGATTTTGACCAGAAAAAATTTTAATCTGGATTTTATCCAGATTTTGTTTACAATATGAACAACCGATATTTGTTTACCAAAAAGGAAATACCTTTACTGGCTACATACTTCGACCGTACAAGTTAAACAACTAATATGTGGAAGGTAGGCAATTGACGTTTTTATGCTAAATTAACGTTATCCTTGAAATTATATTCAATTTTGCCTAAAACTTTATTACAATAATAGTAAATGGGCTGTATTAAATGTAATACTTATACATATCTAAGAGGAGCTCTCAGTTCATTTCCAAACCCTAATGTGCGTATTGTAAGAAGCAATCTGTGAAAACTGCTCTCTATCCCTTATATGTTCTACTGAGTAATCCCTCGAGTACAATAAATACTTTAAGGCAAACGTTATGAATTTAGAGTGGACCTTTAACAAAATCAGACTAGAAGTGAACTCGAGTCTCTCATGTCTGGGCGTGGGGACAATTAAATCAGTGGTTGATGCATGGATTGATATTAAACGGCAAGATCATGATAGCTTATCTGTGTGGATCCTTTAGTAGCACATTAGTTCGAAGATAGGTGGGGTTATATCTTTTCTTTGGAACATGATTATTAATGGCATGATTCTAAACCTAAATCGGTTTGTCTTCCGAATGGTTGCTTAAACAGATGCTATCAATCGGTGTATTTAGTAAATACCCTTGTACCTGAAGAAAATGAATATAAAGTGCTCACATTTTCGTTAGGTTTCCTCGAATTTGAAACATTGGGCGATTGGTATTTGAACCATGGGAGTACTATCTGGTGTCGATCTTTAAATATTTTGACAAATCTGAAGTCTTTGCTGCAACTCCAATAATAGAGGAAATGATTGTACCTATTCTAGATAAAAAGGCATCCTTAAAACAGGATTGATACTCCCCTCAAAGTTCAGTAAGTGAAGCAGTTTTGAATCCTGAATATGTTAACTTCTTCATGGATGGGTTAAAGATGAATAAGAAGATTGGTGTTTTAGTACATCATTTGATCGAATAGTATCTCATATTTAATAACCGGGCAGATCTGGCTAAAAATAAACCTGTTCCAGACACTTATCACTGCAGTGGATTTATATCAGTATGGTTGTGGGTGTTCTTACGAGACATTATCTAATAGGTAAATCTGCTAGCACTTGATTACTGTCGTAGCTACCAATTTGAAAGGAGTGAGAAACTACTCAATTTGCTTTGCAACTGCCTTCTAACACTAAACCGAATTAAATTCTTGAAAGCTCTCCTCCTAAGTAACTTGAAGGACCATACAGTACTTGATTTTTTTAATTAAATATTTTTTTTGTCAAATAAATATTTAATGATAAATAAATGACTTTATGCAAGATGGTTCCTCTATTATATCAAATATTAATCATTAAAACATTGTGTTATCTATTTGCGCAATTAAAGAATTACTTAACCTTGTTTGTCTTAAAATTTCAAATACTCAGCTGGCATTGAGACATGAAAGAGAAAAATTTAAATTTAAAAGATACAAAAATCTTAAATGCCCAAAACTTCGGGCGAGAATATCCAAAGTAAAGCATTATATTCTGTTCATTATAGGGATTATTAGGCACAATTAAGAACGTAGTGATACAATTGATTTAACAAACTTCTACCTAGCAGATTCGATTTGTTTTGTAAATAAGTGATTTTTGTATTTTTTCGGACCTATTTCTCAAAAATTAATTATCCGATTTTATTCAATGAGGACTCAAATGAAAGTGATTTAACGGTTGTCTTAAAAATACTTATTATTAGAATGTTTTTTTTAAATGTTAATTTTCAGTATTTTAGTTAACAACAACTTCCATTTTTTTGTAGTTTTAATTTTTATCATTGCCACAAAACAGTCACAATTTTCGCTTTTATAAAATAATTTTTTGAAAATTCTGTTCTCTTGTGTTTTATTTCAAAAACTATCATAAAAATAGTCATCCATCATGAAAGAAAACTTGAATACCCAAATTTTTGAAAATAACCGCGTAACGATGTTTTGAAGAGTTTGAAAAAAATCAGTTATTCAAGTTTTCTTTCATGGTAGATGAATATTTTTACGATCGAAACCCGGTTTTTTGCTTTAATGGTATTTAAAAAAAATTAATTCATGAAAACGAGAATTGTCTTTGTTTCTAAGGAATGTCAAAATTAAAATGATTAAAAAAAACTAAAGTTGTTGTTGTCGAAAGTAGTGAAAAATCAATTTCCGATAAATTATCATTTTCCTTACACAATCAATTGATAAAAAATTCTAATAATTAATATTTCTAAAACTACCATTAAATCCCCTTTCATTTGAGTCCTCATTTAATCAAATCGGTTAAGTAATAGTTTTAGAGTACCCTTCAAATATTTGAATTTTTTCGGAAATCTAAAAACGACGTGCACTACTGTTTAAAAATATCGTGCCGAAAAAATAATATCATTTTCGTGTTTTTGAATAAAGACAACATTTTTCCTAAGTTTCATAAAAATCAAACAGGCGAGGAATGATGACTATTATTTCCACTTAAAGCATCCAGCTTTAGATGAGTAAATGTCACAAATTATGAGCCCTTTCAATTGCGCCTGAATAACAGTACTAAACTACCAATAGGAGAATCAAATTTGAATCTCGCACCAGAACTCGAGTGAATCCTCAGTGAAAACACGTTAATTCTTCAATAAGCACCTCTTCCGTGGTTAGGCGACCAACTGCGTATTACATAAAGTTGGTTCTATAAAACTGTATGTGGTAACGCCCAAGATAAGCTTTATTTGTAAACAAAATTTTGGTGAAAGTCAACAGTTGTTTATCGTTTATGGATACATACAAAGTCAAAATTGTTAAAAACTTATATCAACATACGATTATATATGTTGGTAGGAAATGGATTAAATTCCATTAAATAACCTGTTTTCAAACCTCAGTTTGTTAATACAAGAATATGTCTTTTCCAACACCGTTATAAAGTAAATAAATTAAACACTACTTACTGCTTCGCATTATTTCAACGATATTGATCACACGATCCATATGCTTCCTGGCTGCCATCAGTCCTTTTAATAATAAATGTTTAAATTCAGTCCATAGCTCTGATTGTGGCCCACCCATGATTACAACAAATTCAGGTGTTAGTTTAAAGGGAGATTGCTCAAATCCTGAAAGTAAATTTATGAAAATTAAGTTTTTGATACGAACGAAAAAGATTTTAGAACGAACCTAGATTCTTAGGAGAAATATTTAATATAAAACCGAAATCTATGTGAATCAAATGACCATCTGAGTGTAGCAAGATATTTCCATTATGTCTGTAAATTTAAAAAATTGAGTCATTTCATGTGTGAGTTAATGAATGTTCGCATGAATTAATACTAACCGATCCTTAACCTGAAGCAAGTACGATATAAGACAGTAAGCAGCACAACTCTGCATAAAATTCTTTTGGGCCGATTTAAATTCTTCCGTTTCAGGATCCCCGTACTCACCAATAAAATAATCCATCAAACTTTTATTTGAATTTTTCTTAATTTGATGAAGTGAAACTGTATTTAGGATCGGTTCGATGAGTCCACTATCGTTCGACAGACAAACGATTTTATATGGTCGAATCCATAAGTCTACATTTTCTTCTTTCCATATCAGTCTGAACATCTGAAAGTTAAAAAAAATTCATTAATATGTTTCATTCTATATTATACGAATAAAATAAGGCTTACCTCTAGCAATTGAGTTGCCATTAGTTCCTGCCGTAAATCATCTCCACATTTAACGATAGCAGATAGAAGACGCCAATTTGATAAATGGCCGTACGGAGATGATTCCCTAATTTGTCGCTCCTTCTCGTGCCAAGGTTCTTTTAGCGCGGCAGCCGATGGATCTTCTGGATCCCGATTAAATGATCTTGTTGATTCATTGTCTAAATTGGTGCAATGTCTTGTTCGCACGTCACCAATATTAAACATCATCGGATGATCTCGTTGATCTCTCGAAGAATCGCACGATTCGAGAGACATCTGTGATATTGCATCGCGTTCATTAAATTTATTTAGGTTGTGCATCTTTAAATACTGTGCGGTAATTTCATCATCTTCTTGAGACCAAACATCATCTTCGGTAATGCCCAACTCATGCAAATCGTATTTCGAGTGCCCATTGACATTTTCATTAGAATTTGATGAACTTTCCGAAATTTTTTCCGTTCGTCTCCCTAATGAATTTGTACTCCTTTTGGTAGGTTCATGTCGTCCATTTGGATTACCATTAAGTTCTGTATTGTTTATATCCAAATGCTCTTCACTTTTTGTGTGACGCAGTGTTGGCATGAGTTTTGTTATTACAGGTGATGAGAATATATCGTTTACCTGTGTCAATTTAAGTAAATGACGCACATGTTTTGGATCAACAAAAAATAAAATTTAGACTTACCTCAACTACTTCTACATAAATAATATACGGTGTCTTATCTTTAGAATTTAAGACGGCGGTTTTCTCTTCGGTTATTCGAACAATGTGATGCGGTATCTCTGAGTGGAGCGGAAGCCACACACGGGCTGGCAAATTTTTATTTATTAAATTTAACAAGACTCGTAGTCTACTATTTTTCTCGGTTTTATTTGGCAATGATGTTAGCGTTTTTCCAATATCAATTAAAGCTTTCATGAACTCCTTTTGGGCAGCTAATTTCGGGGCCTGAATATCCGAAATTAAACAATTTTAAAATTTGTTCCAAAACTATTAACATCAAATTTTTCTTAAACTATTTTAGTAGTAAATATTCAAATATGACTCAATCTGTTATTTTATACCATTAACCATTTAGTCAATTTTTTAAAGAACGCTAATAGGCCGAGAGTCGATAGCAAATCCTATAGTCTCAAGTTTTAAATTTAAGATAGATTTACCATCAACTCTTGCTCGAATAAATACAGCAACATGAACTTTCTGTTTAGCTAACTAAATGAGTACAAATGTAAATATTTAACTTACCCCACAATGACATACGGTTTTCTGCCCCAGTAATCCATTCACAGTTCCCCGTACACTCTCGAAACACAAGCATCCGTTATCGAATGCCCGCCCTGTAGTTAGATCGCCTAAACACAGCCGTATGGGGGCCGGTGCTTGATACAATTTCGTATTTGTCATCAATAATCCGGTCGCATCCGACTGCGAACGATGATGAGTTTTCTTAATCGGCGACAACAATTCAAAATTATTCTCGGTCACTTGTGATTTTGTATTTTTTCGATCACGTTTCGAAAACAGTTCCTTCATCAAACTAAGCTGAATTTTCTTATTCGAGCGGGATGAATGATTATTCGAAGATAGATAATACTCGTCATGATTATAATTGTATGCTTCGAGGAGCCATAAACATTTGAGTGAAAAGTCCACAGAGGAACGACATCTGTTCACTAGATAGGGATCTAGTACTTCGGCTAATTCATCCATTTGAATATACATTAGGATTAGTTGTGGCATGTACAAATCGACTTCATTGTTTGGGAAACTAAAGATTTTGTTACCGATGAAGCTGAGCACACCCGGTTCCTTTGAGTAGAATAGGTAGTGGATGGCAAAATGGATGTTGAAAATTGGAGATTCAAAAAATCGTAACAAACCACTCTGACTGGCACATTTATCGCTTGGTATCGTGGAATCTTTATTATTGTTAGAACTAGTAGATTCCTTGTTGGTCGAGTCTTTGAGCAAGAGACATTGAGCAACACCGGGTATAACTTTAAGCTTAGAATCTCGATTCTCTTTATTGCAATCTTTAATCGAGTTCGCCGACATCGAATTCGTGATATTCTTGATTTCGACCTCGGGTGATATTACGCTCGAGTCGGGTGTCGTTGCGTTCGAACTCGAATTTTTATTTTTTGAAGAGCCGGACTTAAGTGATTGGAAAAATTCTTTTTTCTTTGAGATCTCGGTGGGTGATTTAATTAAATTTTCATTTTTATTTGAATTTTTCTTTTCGTGATTTTCAATAATACTCTGGGCGGTACGAAAAATGGCATTTTTAGTGGCGCCAAAAAATCCGCGAAATATTACATCCTTCTCTTTATTCTGTGTGGCGGCGGTGTTTGTAGTCGATAATATTGTTTTGCTTTCTTCGGTCGATTGTGTCGGTGTGATAATTTGCTCGGTATCGGTCGGCGTATTATCATCCTCGTCATCTTCTTCGTCCTCATCACTTTTCTTGCCACTATCATTCTCATCCTCGATATCCTCAGTCTCGGCTGGGGTCATAATAAGTTGATTCGCATTAATCGCATTTTTTTCCGATAATAATCGTAACTTAGACATATTGGAATCACGGTACCGCATTTTTTCATTTATCAGATCATCACTTAAGATATCATCGTGCTTTCCACCATCCTTATCCAACAACTGATAAAAGCAAAGATCCGACTGCAACATGCTATACTCTTCATCCATTGATTGTGTTTCAATTTCGATACACTCCTCCTCCGGATCGATTTCACCCGAGTCCAAACTTTCACGTGATCGTCGTATACGCGTTAACGATGTTTGATCAGGTTCTGAACCACAAATAATACCGGAATCGTCTGACCCAAGACTTGTTAAATCTTCTCGCTTTTTACTCGATTCGTTCTCTTTGCAGCTGATTAAAATTGGAGCGGTGTCACTAACTTTGCTAGTTTGTAGGGTACAACTCCGTAAAACTGCGGTCGATTGGGGTGTATTTTTAGGATTTGTATTTGACGTTTGGGATGCATTTATAGTTGTGGCAACTTTACTACTGCACATTGTCGTACCCAGTATTGAATTTGTACATAGTGTATTTTCGGATTCGGCATTTGGAGACGATACTTCAACCTGAAACATAACAAAAAAAAAATTGACTTTAGTTAGGTAGGCAACTGGATTTAATTATATTCCGAGAATCAATGGAAAATATATCTAGTATATCACTAATACCATCAAAAGAGTAACAAAAGGCACGATGCAAATATTACAGCGCGAATGCTGATACCTAACGCGTTTGTTGCCTAACCTACTCCAGAGTTTCGATATGCCGAAAATAAATCACCAAACACAAGTAATTTAAAATAAATTTTTCTAAAGCAATTTATGAATTCCTCGGATGAATACGATTCGGCTAAAATTATCTTCCTTCGGCTAAATCACTAAGCTCCTATTTTTAAAAGTGATGTAACAAGGTAATCCGAAGGTGTACGAAGGAAATTTTCGAAATTATGTTAAGCACTATGGAATATTTAAGAGATGAAGATAATTAAATTGTTCAAACTCAATAATCTTATCGACTGTAAACTCAATATTGCAATTTTTCTAGACTTTTCACGTACATTTTGGACTCTAATATCAAAATTTCACAATAATTGGGTAAGAATATAATTTCCAGATCTGTTGACCTTCTAATGCCCAAAGTTATTTCTGACGTTTAATTAAATAATTCTTTTTAGTTTTTATAGTTGCTATAGGCATCGAAAATTATTGCCGAATTCCATAGTAGAGCCTCTGATTTTACTCCAGAACTAAATCAAATACCATCTAACGTAAACATATCAAAAGTTGTTGTTTTTTAAAAACGAGTTATCTAGCAGCTAAATTTGACGAAACAACTTTTACGTACTACTATCAAAACAATAAGAACAATGGCGACGTTGCGTTCTACTGTCAAAACAAGAGCAATGTCGAGTAGTTGGTTTAAGCAAAAAAACAAACTTAAATACTCAAAAGAAACATGGGTTTTGAAATCAGGGATTTCGGGGGTAAATTAAAATAAAATAAGTTAAAATTGAAAGCCGGAATATTTTTGAACTTATTATCTCATTCTTTCTAAGGAGTGAGGGCCAACTCTTCTCGTTGCAGATGATTAAATAGTAAACAGACAGGTACTGTATTGTGGGATTGCTTTCCATTTCGTAACAGCTAATGAATCTGCCAAATATTGGATTAATGGCTCTGCGCAGTGACACCTCACTAAAAAATGTAAGCCTAAAGCTATTTGCACTGAAACGACGAATGTGATCTACTTTGGTTTAGTGAAGTGGTATTGGACTAGACGCGACCATTATTTATGCAACGAAGTTAGCAAATGGAATTTGTTGTTTAATTATGCCGCGAGCCCTATCGAATTGTTGATTATACACGCATGTGTCATTGTTTTACCGTGGATTGAATTATTACTATCTATTCAACCGATAACAATAACGAGGTTTGTTTCCTACGCGTTTTAGTAGTATCAACAATTTTATAAAGAAATCAAGCAATTTTATAAAGAAACACCATATAATAGATATAAATAATCTTGATCAAAACATTTGTCTCGCGTCATATTGACGTCAAATTATTGAATCGCTAATAGTACGTGACACGACACTTACCTCAGGAATTCTTTGTAACGCACTATCTAAACTACGATTACGATGGTGCTGTGTTAGGTTTATCCTAGTATTTGTTACTTGAGAAACAGGTGGCAATAAGATTCCCATTGATCTAGAAATAAAACAAAAATAAAAGAAAAAAATTAGCAAATAATTCAATTAATCAGGTGTCTTATAATGATTGTACAAAGTACGTAAGTAGCTCATATTTATACACCAAACACACAAAATAAAAAAAAATCCCACAAGTATCGATGTCACTCACGTCTGATACACAATATAATGAAACCACAATGAGATTAAATTCACCCTTACTATATTTTCCTTTTTTTGATAAAAAGCCATATTACCTATTTATAAATATACGGCCGGATTTTCTCAGCAAAAATTTTTTAAATTTAATTTTAAGAACACAAGGGAAAATTCGGTTACAGTATTCTGTTCCATCATCAATCATAAACGTACACGCACCACAGAAAAATAAAATTTGGTGCTTTCATATTATCTTGTTATCGAATTATCGTCTACATAAAAAATATCTGTTTAATTTGCTTGGAAACCAAAAACAAGATATTAGATATTTAATAAACAAATTCTAATTACAAAATATAATACAATAAAAAAATAAATAAAGTTTATTATTAGGTGTGTGGGTGGAATTTTTTCCGAATTTGCCTAGATATAGGCAAAAAGGTTTGGATAAGCTTTAATCGAATTACGACACAGAATACCCTATGAAGTGGGCATAGAATGGTCCTTAATGTATTAAAGCATAATTAAAGAATAATGATTATTGTTTTTAGATACGTTTTTTTCTCACGCCCATCATCAAACCACAATCTATCTGTATATTGACGAAACAAAATTCGTCCCAAACCATTTTGTATGAAATACATAAGTTTTCTCCGAGTACAAAACGAGAAAATTACATTTCATGCAAAAACCTTTCGTAAAATAAATAATTTACTTTGCAAGAGAGAATTATACCAATGCAACATTTGTATGAATTATCTTTTGTATTAATTCGATTTTCCTCCTACAAAAATTGATACATTTTATATGGACTACAAGCGAAATTTGATAAAAAAATACAATTCATCCAAAAAATAAATCGTTCACCAAATCATTTATCATTTAAGAATTTCACTATTCACAAACAAGCAAATTTCTAGACTCCTTGTTTTTGACGAGCTAAGCTAATCCTTTCGCGGACGCACAATTATTTAAGGATGTTTGTTACAGGACACATACTATAATTTAGATTCTTAACCATGTTAGTCAAACCCATTATAGTACAGATTATATTACAAAAAAATAATAATTTGGGGCACAATGAAACACAGCAAATCACATTCAATATTAATCATATGAAAATAACGTCCGTTATTACCGTCGAGTTTTTATTTATTATTTTGTTTGTGTCGAGTTTGTATATACCGACGTGCCCTACTGTATGGGCGAAAGGGCTAAACAAAATATGTACATACATTCTGAAATATTAAATATTTTTTGTTCATTGCATTTTTTGTTTTGTTCTCTTTATTGGCATCGAATAAGTTGAATTCACACAAACACATTTTGGGAAGAATTTTTTGTTTAGTTTTTTTTTGGATGAATTGTTTTAGGAACCAGATTTCTGTGATATCTACTACTATAACAGTGAGTTACTTTTGTATGAATTTTTCTTGCAAGATTTGGAAGTGCATGGATTGGATTTTGTAATTTTACTATTTGCAGAGTTTCAGGAGAATCATTTGTGTCACCGAACACAATTTTATTTAGTAGTGGGAATTATGACTTCTGAGAGCCAGGAATCGAAGTTTTTATTTTTAACGAGAACTATGTAATTTTTACAAGATCAACATATAATATGTTGAAGTAATGTCAGGTACGGACCGTACCAGTGCCAAGTTTCATGCAGGCTTCACCAATAAAAGTTTAATTTTTCTTTAGAAGAATCCATGAAATCAACAGCTACAGTATAATATTACCCTTCTGTTGATGTCTGATTTTTTAAACGAATGTGACTACCGGTGATAGAAACAGTGATTTGCTGTGTAAGATTTTGGCATTGACTATTATTTAATATTTTGAAAGTTGGGTAGCTACGCTGTTGATTAAAAATGTTGAGCGCGTTTAGAATAGGTAAGAATTTAAGTAAATGTAGTAAGGCTCCGTCATCATTGAATCAGCTCTCACCACTAAAAACAGAATATTTTGAACAAAATTTCTATTGTAGGATTACGAGTTATTTATGAGCTTTCAAGATAACTTCGACTTTTAAGCTCACCTGCATAAGTCGAGTGGGTGTTAATTTTATAACACATTCGTTCACTTTTAATATTTCCAACTCAAGATAACAACTAAGTCTGCCAACAACACGATGTCTTTTACCTTTAGTGCGATAGCCAGGTTTAATTTCGCAGGAAGAAATTCCCGACGCATCACAATATTCATATAAGAATTACAATCCATTACAGATAAACTATACTTTATGTTCATACTGAATGATAATTTAGAGAAAATTAACAAAACGCATTTTAATTGAAAAATTTCTACAACACTCGAAATTGAAATATATACTCAGGCTGAACGCCAAAAATAATGAGCTGTGTTATCTTATATTAGGCCAAACTACTCGTGCATAGTGCTTCTCCAAAATCCCTCATACTTGTACTAATTAAATTAGGTTTATGAGACGAGCAATATCAAATTTAAAAATAACAAATTGAAATGAAAAATTCTAAGGCGATTAGGATTATTTTCAATTTCTATATGAATAAAAGATCGCTCGATTGATGTTTTATCTGTTACGATCACGTACGCTAGAGATCAAACAAGAAACAAAATTTATTACTTCATCTCGAAAACAATTAATGATCATTCTCAATTTCATTTGATCTTTATTATATGTGATCTTAAAATGCCAATCAGGAAATGTTTTGCAATCAATTAAATTGTATAAGCGCAAGTAACTGAACCTCATCGATCTCATTTTGAGCACACATATTTTGTTGACTATTTCAAAATTACATATAGTCACATACCACGATCAATCCATCACCAAATAAAAACCCATTGTTGTTTACTATTTTTTAATCTAATTAAAATATTTTTCTATTGTGTAAGCTAAAAAAATAAAATATTGTTGATAGATAGTTTCAAGACTAGAATAATTCTGTATAGTCGGTAGTTTCATAATCGTATATAGGATTGGAATTTCAAATATTCATGTTAAACAGTTTGCCCCTATAAAAAGTGCATACAAGGTCTTCACCAATTCGTGGTGCTGAATATCACATCATGATTAATAAACCAATATAATAGCATGAAATCTTAAATTATAAATAGTTTTGTGTTAACACTTTTACATTCGTGCTTAATGTTCGAATATTGTGTTCATATAATCACATACTGTGTCAAACATGGAAAATATGTGGAAACGTCACGTTTTAATCTGTAGCTTCTACGAAATCGTCATAATACGATTTTAGTTTTAATAAGTAAGTATAAATATAGTTTTTTTGTCTTGTAGGTATTTATATTAATAAACAAATATGTATGTAAAAAAATTACATTCTGCTCAATTGTACAAAAGTTTCATCACATATTTGAATGTCAATTGAATTATTTGTACATATACTCGTACATACTTTTCGAAATGTTCGATAGTTTAAAGTGGAAAAACAATTGTTAACATTGTTAGGAGCGGTGAAAATAATTGTAAATTATAATCACGTTTACTTGACACATCTCAATATATTTTCTTTTTATATTTCATTGACGGAATGCACTTTAGATATAGCTATTTAAATATAGTAAATAATGGATTGGCTAGATTGTTAAGCTACCCTCTCAAATTTAACTTGTATATTAGGTTTACACTTTTACCAGATAAAACAGCGCAATAATTAATTATTTATATTTATGGTGATTACAATTTTTTATTAATAGAATTTTTTGTATCAAAACAACCTACGTCCAACATAAACATAATTTTATTGTTTTATCGTAAAAATAAATTATGATAATCGCAAATCATTTGTCATTTGGATATTTCAATTTTTTGTCGTTCATAAATACATAGTTTTTGGCGCACAACGTATTTGTGTTAAATATATTTTTCCAAACAAACACAAAAAATCAAAATTTAAATCTAATGGGAATAGAGATAGACATGATATTGAAACACGAAACTTATAATTTGTATGTTCATATTGGATTCTAGAATTTTTTCATTGATATTAAAGACCTAATTAATCTCCACACCATACCAAAAATTAAATACTAGCACTAGAGCATTTTGAATGATAGTTTAGAATTTATTTTGTGTATAAATCTAAAGATGGAAATTAAAATATGTAGAGTGGATCGGTTAACAACTTGAGATAGAGATTTATTTAAAGTACCTATTTTGAGTTTTTTGTTTGGGGTTAATTTGAAACGATTTGTTTGGTTGAATTGAGGTTTTAGATCATTATAAAGCCATTAACATTAATTAAAATTTTGCAAAACAAATTAGAAATAAAATGCATCAATTTGCTTGCGCTGCTTAAACATTTTTGTAATCGAATGATATTTTTAAAATAAAAGATGTGATTATTTACAAAAAGTTTTATGAAAATTCAAATCTTAATTTAACAGTTGGATAATTTTAAAACATCTGTGCGTAGAGAGAAGTGAATTAAGTTGTATAATACTCAAGTAACTTTTCCGGCAAAATTTTTCGAATTATGAGCGTCAGAAGTTTCGATGACAGACAGTCTCTTTTAGTGAAAACAAATGTGATTTACGAGGGGGGTTTGGAGTCGAAATTTATTTCACATGTGATAATCCGTGGAGTTTTAATCTATCGGAAACCACCACATAGTGCTTCAGCGATCTAATTACCCAGCAGTACTATATTTTCAACTGAAAGGCTTTCAACTATGTGATTCCGCAATAAAAAGTATGAGTCACAATTTCTAAAATCAGGTACTTGCAGGTCGTTTAGTCTTTCGTAAGGTACTTGTTGCTATATAATAAATTTGAGATGTTGTACCTATTCGAAACTTGTTTGACCACCGAGTGGTGGAAACTACGAGTATATAGCTTCTGTCAAATCTTACCACAGGAAAAGACTGTACTAGTTTAAATGAAGCGTTATATTCAGTAACAAAAGCCAAAAACTAATGAAAAAAATGATTTCCACAGAATTCGAGAATTACTGAGATAAATTAGAAATTTTGTGGCTACTACAGTTTTACTAGTTAAACATAATTTAACAGTTTCTTTTCCTTAATTTTAGATGATAAATGCATCATATAAAATCATGTGCAACGGATTTTGATTGGTATTTACAGCATTTATAAGTTTCTGGTGGTGCCGCAACTGCAAGAGACGCCCATAAGATTTCTGCTGCATTTCCGAACATCCTCAACATTAAAAAAATAAAACAAAACAAAATGGTTTAGTCTGGTAAAGACTTTAAATTAATTTTTACACTTCCCAGACTCTTCTATAATAATATTATATTATTTAGCGCATCAGATATTAATGGCGCTATAAAAATAATTAATCACCCAGAAACTAAAATGTATAATACCTAAAAAATTGTAGAGAGATAATGCGAAAACAACTTAAACACCAACATCAAGCAACCTTTGCATGAGTAAAAGTGTAAGGAAAACGGGATCACCCCTCCCCCAAGGCGGCATGCCAGTATGTCTCATCCAACAGCAGTGTATGCATAATCCCTTAATAATCCCTTCATGGGGTTCATCTAATTAGCAGCTGAAGGATCCCAACATACGTGCAGTGCATTCCGGTAGTAATCACCCTGTATATACGCGGAATGCATTTAATAATGGATTCTGAGAATTAATCCGGCAGAAGATAAAAGACCTGCCTGTGAGCCCGTATCTTAGGAAAGTACTTTAAAGCAGTCTTAGTGAGCGGCGAACCATGATATAAGTAGGAGGAACAGTCACGCGGAAGACGGTCACTAGCGGTGTATCCAAGGCTCAGTTCGAGGGCCAATGGTCTAGAAGATTCTGTATGATGGTGTACTTTGAATTCCCCTATCTGAAGCCGCTAGTCCGATAGGTCGCGGATGATTTCACTGATTGTCTCTGCAAGACACGAACATCAGCTGGTGGAGCGAGTAGAAACTTCAGTTGAGGTGAAAGTTTGGTTGATTATCGACGCTGCTTTCAAGATAACACTAGAAACACGGTGATAAAGACGACCAATGTAACCTGTTCATGAACCAGACACCTCATTTCTAGCATCAACGAATGGATGCGATTGCTGTAAGGAGAGAGGGGAGCGATTCTAGAGTTATCCTCCCTTTAAAGCAAAAAATAATGTAATCACATTGACTGTATAAGGTATGGTTCTCCATTGCAGACATTTAGTGTGCAGTAAAATTGCTGGCCATTTGAATTAAGTCTTTAATTGCTCAAGAATCAAACAACATTTTAAACTTTGTAAGGTTACCTTTTAAACCCATATATGATAGCCTTGTACAAAACATAACCAGGATACATAAAGGAAACATAAATGCGGCCATTAAATCAGCAACCGTCTCAATCATTCGCTGTTGTAATAATAAAATCTTGTAAGGCCAATCATGAGGCATAATCTGTTAATAACGCTTATGATACCCTAAATAGCAGTAATGTTTATTAGTGGAGCATATGCACTCCGTATGGCTAAATTTTATCTCTATGTCGACCTGTAACAGTATCAGACATTCATCTATTCTATACGTATATTAGTATATTCTATACTCTATTTTAACCTGAATATTTTTGGACCCTTCAATCTTACTCTCCATCTCAGACTTCTTCCAACGGGTTAGTCTATCGTTGCTTGTTCAAAATCACACTTTGATGTATTTTTAAATACTTTCACAAGTTGACTTTTCTTGGAGATTAACATATATCCATCCTTAATTCTCCGCCTCATCAATTTTGAAAATATGCATCATGTTACCTACGAGTTGTGAGTCGCAGGCTAATTCATCACTTCGAATGTGGTTGGTTTGAATAACATGCCTATCAAGCTCATAAAATGAATTTTTCAAGACTGTTCTTAATATATTTTGCATATCAATTGTGTCTTACCTTTCTCTTATTTACCGACTGTGCAAGCAAGGTTTGTGTCATCTCAATGCCCAAAAAGACTAATTCTTTGGAACTGTCAAGCTTGAGACCTATATTACCAAGGGCCAATTTTTGTTATTCCTCGAAGTTGGTTTCCTTCTCAAGCTCAACTCGTCTCAAAGAGGTTTTAGTCCTCTACGATTTTGGATATTGCTGAGAGGGCTCGGAAGAATATGGTCACTTTTTTGCTCCTTCTTGACTTATTTTAACTTATTTATCTCAGCAGCCAACTTGTTTCATTTTTATCTGACCAGCCAAACGATTGCTCATTAACGTTTCACAATTTTCCACCTCCTTGATTTCATTTTGGTTAATGGGATCTCTATGACTTCGCCACCGCAAAACATAATTATGTTTAACAGGATTATCTCGTAGAGCGACCATAACAATGCGATAATGTGTAAGATCTTCTAGGTTGATAATTTTCCCGGTCCTCCTCTTTTTTACGTATAGTGCTGACTCGTATTCGAGCACTTCTGCGGGCAACCGTGGTAGATTAAAACTTTAGTTTTAATCTTTGTATCCGATTTATTTCCTCCTTTAGGCATTTTCAACCACATTTCGCTGTGTAAACATTGATGTTCGCTGAAAAATGAATTGAAACCAAACATTCAGCAAGAAATTGCCAACATACATAAGAGAAACACTGGACCACGTCATAGAACTGGAATTGCATTGTAACGATGCCAATAATTAACAAACAATTTACTAACTAAATTGCGTATAAAAATGTAAATAATATATTATTTATAGTCAGTTTCCGACTGTATATGCCAACTTATATTATTCGCATTACCCTTGGATGAAAAAGATCTCCATAAACAAACATATCAAACCAACATGAATTGATATACGATTTATTCCGTTCTATTGAAATGTATTCCACGTTATGTATACTTTCCACTTGATTTTCAATCAAAGGTGTTTCGCATGATTTAATCAATGATTGATTTTCTCCTCACGTAATTTTCTAGGGAATAAAATAAATATAAACGCGGCAATTTCCCTTATAATGCGTAGGAATTAAGCCAGAAAATAAGATGGTGACGAATAATTTAATTATACAAATCGAAGAAATAATATTAAAACAGCTGCGGTTTAAGAAGCGACAGTGGCGCCTAATTACGGTATGATTCATTGCAACTAGAAAAAATCCGCACCAAGATCAAAGCCGCTCTAGGAAAATAAATTATTTGTGATATTACGGATTATTTAATAAATTACAACATTAAAATATCCTTTTAATGTATTACAGCTATTAATTAAAAATTCTCATAAAAACGCCTTCAAAATAAGACAAACTATAAACATTTATGCATATCCCCAGACAGACAACAATAGATACATTATATCAGACTCTTGAAAGAAATCATAAATTATAATATCTCATAAAGTATCGCGAATTACGATCACGATCAGAAAAGTCTATTTGCATTTTGTATATCACACAAGAGATTAATAATATTTAGTTGTGAGATGATGTCAATTTAATAGGTTTTGCTATCAGTATATAGTTTATCACAAGGTTAAGAGAATTGTTATAATACTTTGCATTAAGAAACTATTTTACCAGGAATAAAATCAAATCACCATTGACCGTATATAATGTTAATGAAATAAACAAAACCACGGATCAATAATTTATATTACCTTTGAATTCGTCAGCAAGGTTTAATTGCGCTGAATAATAAGGTCAAAAAATTTAATTCGAAATGAAAATATTGATTATATATCTTACAATGGTAAAGTCATTCAACTTTATATCGTGTTAGCGACTAGATTTTGTTGTGTGCTTTACATTATAAAGGATTTTCCTAAACTAAAATTATTAGATCACACTCCCAAAATAATAAAAATTTTCATGGTTAGCCAGAGTGAAAAATTCAATTTTATAATGATTATTACGAAGGATAAGTAAAACGTGCGCGTGGTTTGTAATGATAATTGACGACGATATGAGGTTTGTTTTTGGTATATTTCACGATCCGATTTAGTTTTTGACCTTAAGAGATTGCATATATATATACATAACATAACCCATTGCCTTAGATTATTTTCGGGGTTTATTAAAATTTAATCTACACTCACAGTAATTTATTAGAGCACAACAGCATAATGTTTTCTTTTGTCGATGCGGCTTATTTTATACAAAGGCGCATTAATACGAATTATATATAGATAAGAAAATGATCTGTGGTCGATAAGTTTATAAAAACAACTAAAATTACTATGCAAACTACACTACACCGTCTAAATTGTAGAGCATGAGTTGACAAAATAAATAAAACTCTAAAACAATACAAGGCCGCTTTTTGATTCATATTTAGATTTGTAAGTCACGAATGAAATAATTAGATAATCATATCTTATCATGCAGTCAAATGACTAAACATATATTAGGCTGTGTTCATATACGAGTATGAATAAATTTTTGTATATATTTTGAAATATTGTGACTACATCTCATCGGATGGTAATCCACCCGTACGCTTGATTATTGATTTTCAAACGAAAAAAGGCGATGAAATCACATAGATTTTCCTGCTAAATTTAAAATGGTAACGATGAGATTCTTTACCTTCTCCAAATAATCCTCTTTAATTAAAAGACTATGTTGTTACCTTTCAGTATATATATGTTTAAATCAACATATTTTCAAAAACGATTTTTCTTGTATTGCTTTATGGGGATATACCTGCAAGCTTTGCCGTACTTTCTGCATTAATATTCAAGGCAAAAAATTTCGTTTCAGGTCGATACCATATATGCTTTTATTATACAGAAATTCAAGTATGTACCTATATTTTATTCATTTTTAATGATTTCCTTTTTTTGATAAATTTGTATGTTGCCTTGTTCTTTGCACAATTCTAAATTTTAGAGAATTATTGGTATATGATGAATGTATGTATATACAGAGAGCACTCCAGATATATTAATTTGTGTATTCAAATGTAAGTGCTAGTTAAACCCCAAGATTAACTTGAGAAATGAATTTTAAATTAGGGAGATTAATGTATTATTAATTGCTACATAGGCAAGATTAATAGAATAATATCCACTCGGAAGAAATTTAAAATAATCGAGATTACCTACAGGATTTGATACAATTTTACACTTTAAGTGATACTCTGAGTTAACTGAACGGCATTTAAACCCTTGTACAAATATCAAATATCTAATGTGCAACGCACATCACACAAAATTATGTGAAAGAAATTTTTTGGAGATTTTGTGTTAAAATGCCATGTCATTTCTAGATAATACTATGTGGGGTGCTCATTTGTCTGATTCAGTTATATACACATGTATTTTTGATTTTTTTCAAATCAATAACTGTTGCGGGTAAAGCAAACTGAATTGAATTTTATAAGTTCAGACAAACAGGCAGCAATTAGTACAGTCATCATGGAGAAAATTTTGATTAGTCATTGAAGGAAACAAGAAATTATGAAAGGCAAAACCACCATATATCATCGCTAAATACAATGGCGAAAATTTGTTCAAAGTCCGTTAGGAACTAAGATTAACTCGGACTCAGATAGACAGAGATTATTTGCTTTATAAATATAGATTTAAGACTGATTTAGATTATTTTGATTAAACAAATTTCAAAAATAGCAAATTAATTGAAAAATCGACAGGTAGTACTCTAGAACTTGTTTAAGTCATTTCAATATAGGGTGTTCCAAAAAGAATCACTCCATTTGCTTTTGATATATTTTGATTTTCCTTAATTTTATTTTTAAATTTCTTTCAGGTCATTGTTAATTACGTCAATAAGTTTTAAAATGAATCGATTCACACTTCAGCAACGTGCCGATTGATTTTTTTAATGTAGATACGATGTAATAAGAACCAATATCTAATAAAAACAGGAATCTATGATAGGGACTTTAATAAAATACTTTGTCAAAAAACAACTGAAAATATTTTATATACAAATTACTTATAAATATTCTGGAGGATTATCTATCCAGCCGATTTATATGGTGCCTCAAAACTGAACAATTTTCATATTAAAAAGATTTTAAAAATTTCCGGCGTGCTACCGACCTGGCCGATTTTGCACATGTAAATTTTGGTGCATTTGGATTCGTCATTTTAATACCTTAAGAGAGAAATTAACTTCAACCTACAGAACCAAGTTATTGAAATCTCGATAAACAAAACCATTTTTCTCGATGCTCTTGATGATATCTCCAAAACGGCCTCTATGATTTGAATTTTCTCGCCAATCTTCTTCTCTTTTTAATTTGGAGACTTAAAAAGATTGACCTTTACGTCAACGGGGGTATTTGTCGGAGAAAATTATCCAAACAATCACACAATGCTGTACCACCATATGGCTTTTTATTACTTTCAATTCTATTTTGCCAATCCAATGAATATGTACGTTTAACTGAATCACCTTAGTACTCAAAACTATCGTTGTGGCGCTAGATTTCATATATAAGCACCTATGTGGCAAACTGTTTAAAGTCTTCTAAACTTGACAATTTTGTTATCAGCACTTTAGTGCATACATGTTTATGTGTTGGAAGCTAATTATTCATCATTATCGAACATATACAGTGAAATCGACGGGACCAATTAATTTCCAAAAGTTGTGCCTGAAACTGTCAAGATATTTATTTTTAGTATTTACATGATAAATGTACGAAATTAATACAGACGAGTGTTATCCACATACATTTCATATTTATTAATTTAATTATTATTAGTTCTAAAATAAATAATAATAATTAATATTTATCTTAAAATTACATATTTGCATATTATTTTAATATTTATAATTATTTAACTTTATTTTTTAGCCCGTCTGAAGTAAGCTGATATTCCGGTGTAGTGGATGTGTTCTCCAGCATAAAGTTCTATTACCAGCATAAAGTGACAAAATTGCAAGTAAATTAAAACGAAAGGGTTTTTATTTGTTGATTTTGTCGTCGTAAAGGATTTTCCGCAATATCGGATTTTTGCTTACATGCTAGGCACTCTAGCATGCAAGGGGTTGTTTTCGGTATTATCGAAACTTCGGTAGTTGAAGGCAATTGCTGAAAGACGGCCCCATTTGAAGGGAAAGAAACCAAGATTACCGTGTACCAAGATTACACACCGGCTCAATTCGACGGTGGCCAAGACCAAAACTGGCGATATGTAGTTTGATACGGTTGATCACCCAACGTATTCATAAGATCGGCTCCCTCCCCCCAGCGAGTATTTCTTGCTTTCTAAACTCAAAGAATGGTCCGAACCAAAGAAATGTTCGCCAAACGTGAAAATCATCACAATCGTGAACAGGTAAAGAAGCTTCACTAGAAAGTATATCGTTTCTACGTTAGTTATTTAACAGCTTTGCACTCTTTAAAACGAGAAAAAGAACAAAATGGCATTTACTTACACAAATTTATTAGCAAAATTCAATTTTGAGATGCTTTAATATTCTATTAAATTTTTTACATATTGTTTGTTATGGGTTAAAATAAACATTTTTTATATTACTTACAATATACGACATAATAATTTTTATGGTTACTCAAAATTTAAATCAAGGGGTCATTTCTTTGCATATGTTTTAAAATAAATATAAAAAAACAAAGCAATCCAACCAAACTCAGCCATATCAGAAACAAAAACATAAGCACCACAAAGAACTTAAAAGTTGGATCTTTCAAATGATAACAAAAATCTTATATTATTTTCTTCTTCCCAATCAATAAAAAGTCTCAAAATGCTGAGGGGCCGCATAAAACCTTAAGGAACAAAAAGCAGAAGCAAATCATTAAATCATATTACAATCATTGGATGCATCCAGCCCTAGTAGATACCACATTTTGATGTAGCACGATTAAAACTGTTAGCCTATTTCATGTAGACATGGGCTGGATGCAGAGCATTGGTAAAGAACATATTTAACTCAACAATATTCGCACATAATCACATCGACTCTGGTCTTGATTATAATTTAAATTTTAAACGTTTAAAGATTGTAAAAATTTTATATTAAAATAAATATTTTGAAAATTAATTAAATACAATGTATATCCCCGCGAAACAACAAAATTCAACCAACGCAATACTCAATGCCAACTGGACGATAGTGGTAAAAAATCCAAAAGTCATAGTGGTAAAAAATTCATTTTTCTAAAGTGCAATAGATATAATTGTTTTTTATAAAAACCTGTGACATGCCTTTAAATATTACAAAGGGTCAAAAATGTGAGTAAGACCTTATTCCCCATACCAGAGAGAATACAGAATTGCTTGACAAAATTTTTATGAACATTTGATTTTGGTGTGAAAATGTTGAATAATAAGAGAATAATTAGTCCATATTTAATAGAAGTATAGTGGCATGGTCCAATTCTAATTTATTACAAAATCTATAATATAAGACTATTAAATTTGTATCTAAAATCCTCTAGAAGAAAAACAAACTTCTGCCTTGTAGAATGTTGATTTTCATGATTCTTTTTTACTGGCGTACATTTTTATTAATTCGGAGCGAGTATAGAACCAGGTGTTTCCCGGTCACACTTTTTCGATAAATTATCGATGCTTACGTCTCGTTTTAATTAGAATTACCGAAAATGTGAAACACGTAATTAAAAAAAGTTTTCTGTTTTTTATTTTTATCAAAGCGAGCAGATAAACGATTTTTTGTTTTATTATTAATTCTGTATGCTCGAATATATATTTTTCGAATTTTAGAGAGCAAATCAAGCAAGCATTTCCTTTTAGAAAAAAGCTTCTGCTTACTCCGATGTAATAAAAAACACGCCATATAAATTAAAATGTCTTTTGATGTTATTATTGTTGTAATGCGGAACTGAACTCCCAGATAATTTATTTTTTATTATTTGTTCACACTCAGATACTGCTGTTTTACGATCTGAGATTATTTGTATTATAGGTCAAAGCAACAAAACATTTCTTTTTGGATAAAAACGTCACTGATCTGTTTCACTCTGTTTCAGTTCGCTTCGACGTAATAAAAAACACGCATTTATAATAAACCCTGAAATATGTTGCAGTTGTAAGGATTGGTCGTTTTTTTAACAGTACGAACTATCTAGTAGATTTGTAATTTTAGCCCGATCTATTTTCAAACAAAAGTTACGTGAGGTTTATATTTTGTTCTTTGACAAATGTATCATAAACATACATTAAAAGGAGAGATGTCGGAGAATTATTTCAATTGTTGCCCAGTTCTGATTTTGTGGAAAATTTAGAGAATCCTTTGCTAGAATGAGGTTCGTTTAAAAAAAATCGGCTCGAATGATTTTGATAAAAGTTCATTTTAAACGGCTTGGGCGATTTAGATAAAATCTATTGAAAAAGAGTTTTTGAGTGCCTGGAGGCCATGAGTCACGAATTCGGATAAAAGTTCATTTTAAACGGCTTGGGCGATTTAGATAAAATCTAGTGAAAAAGAGTTTTTGAGTGCCTGGAGGCCATTGCAATACATCCTGCTTTCGAAATAATTTGTTTATGGCTCTGCTTAGATTTAGCCGCCAAAATCTCATTTTAAAACTATTTTCGAATCAAAAGGTTTTGGTAAATATTGGTGAGTGCGTTTTCAACGGCGGGAAGTATATATTTGCAGTGAGTCTTAATTTCGGAATTTTTTTTTTAAATTATCGGTCTTTGAGTTCTTTCTATAATTTGTCTCAAATGAAAAATTTTGATTTTCGACAGCGACCAAGCAAAAAATTGCGACAAGTTGTTGTATCAGACTACCTAAAACAAATTCTATAAACTTATGATTAGTCCATCATCTTGTGGAGCAATTAGTCTTCATAGCGAACTTAGTGGTTGTATTGTATCAGCTTCCATTCTTGTTTTGAGTAGGCTAATGGAATCAGACACTCATTTGTTGTAATGTGTTGCATATAGAACGATATTATTTATTATTTTTCTGGCCACAAAACATTTCGAAATAACTGATATAAGGTCACTCAATGTTTCAGTTCATTTCGGAACTCTGTATTTCTAACTATCAGAGAATCAAGGCCAGGTTAAATGAGAATGTTTATAAGTTAGTTTTGACACCGACAAAAAAAATACAAAAACGCCACAGGCAATCAATATTCTATTTAAAAGTTAAAAATGATGGAAAATCTGTGTATATTGCTCCTTAGAGCTCAGCATCGAAATGTCACCTCGAGTGCAATAGGAAAAATCTTTTGAGTCATTTTACGTGCAAACAAATACTTGTTAGCCGCTAAATTATAAACAACAAATTCAAATTATTTTTGATTTGATTTTTATGGTCAGAATACCAAATGGAATTCCCAAAATGGTTACCTGTGGCACTATTGTAGAATTTCCTGTGAATAGGGATTTGGGAACAATATTTTCACAGCATTTTTGTCTCAATTGTATTTTTCTAGCCTACTGATGTTATAAGTTTCGAAAATATTTATTCGAAACAAAGTTGAATTGCAAATAATTTTTTTCCATATAAAAATTTTCTGAAAAAAATGTTACAAAAATATGTTTCCCTATTCCCAGGGAAAGTCACAATTAAAGGTTTCTCCAAATATAATTTCAGCTAACAAACATTGTTCAGCACAGGTCACGATTAAGCCAAACGTTGGCAAAATGAACCATTGATTAAATTCTGGCTTATTAAAAGTGTTGCCATCTATTATTTTCGATTGGTTCTAAATTGATGTCAAAATAGTGTTATATGACTGAAACAGTGCTAAATAACTTGCATATAGGGCTTAAAATGTTTGATTTCGGCATGACAATAAAAGTTTGCTAAACAAAACGACATGAGTATTGCAATCTGTCTACTAGGCCAGGCACGGAATGCTAACAAAATTGTTCCCTTTGATAAAAGAAAAATTGGCATTTGGTTTTATTTAGTTTTCGATTGAGTATGCGCCCTAGTAGGACAGAAAACACTTCTACACACGCTATCAATGGCAACCAATATAAATAAATTCAAAAAAGGCATGACTATATATCGGGTCGTCTAACTATTGGCAACAAATTTAAACTTTATGAAGTTTTGAAATCAAATTGACATCGATTTCATTATTCATGATGCCGACATTCATTAAAAAACACTGCTTTTATTGATTAAAATAGAAAAACAAGTTTTTAAATGTTTTTTTAACCAACATACTAGTGTGTTGGTGGCTCTATAATAATATTCCATAAAAAGACATTATTATTTTTAATGTAAATATTTATAAATTTATTAATCTATGGGCAATTTGAAATTTCAAAAATATTGTTGTCTTTGAAAATTTTCCAAAAGGCCTCAGAACCTATTGGAAGCTGAAATTTCAAAATAAAAATATTTTATAAGCCATATTCTTGTGCGTTCTAAATTTTAATACTAAGGTAAAATTGAAAGGAGCAATATTCTTTCCAACAGTTTAATAAACTCAAAAACTTTTCTTACTTAAATAATCATTAATTTAATTTAGTTAATAATCAAAATTTTTGAGTTTTCTTTCAGTTGTATAGAAATTATATATAGTTACGTAAACGAACAATTTTCTTATGAATGATGAATTCTGAAAAGTTCTAAAATGTTCGAATAGTGCCAGATTGCTCTTTGCTGCAAAACTGATTTTTATGGTGCTAAAAACAATCTGAAAGTGCTAGATCTAGCTCCGAAAGTGTTAACTTGTCAACACTGCTTATTAATAAAAATTGATAATAAAGGGTGTTTTTTTAAGAGGTTGCCGATTTTTTTTTTGAATAAAACACATATAAAATTATGAAATGACCAAAATTTTTTTTTATTTGGTAGATAATTTTTTGGCATTTAACATTTAAACACAATTTCTGGCATATGGCTACCACGACTATTTTTCACAAATGTCATTCTGGAGGTCCAATTTTCCAGCACTTTTTCAAGCATTTGAGGGCGTATGTCAGCAATGACACGTTGAATATTGGTTTCCAAAGCGTCAATCGATTGAGGTTTATCCACATAAACCAATGACTTCACGTATCCCCACAAAAAGTAATCGAGTGGCGTCAAATCGCACGAACGCGGAGGCCAATTCACCGGACCATTTCTCGAAATAATGTTGTCGTTGAAAGTTTCTTTCAATAAGTCGATTGTTTCACGTGCTGTATGGCAAGTGGCACCATCTTGATGAAACCACATTTCATCCATATCCATATCTTCAAGATTTGACAACAAAAACTCATTTAACATGGTTCTGTATCGATTTCCATTCACGGTAACGCGTCGTCCTTCCTCATTTTTAAAGAAATATGGACCGATGATCCCACCAGCCCATAGACCGCACCAAACAGTACATTTATCAGGATGCATTGGTAATTCTTGAACGGCGTGTGGATTATCTTTGCTCCAAATGCGACAATTTTGTTTGTTGACGTATCCATTTAACCAAAAATGCGCCTCACCACTGAAGAGAATTTTACGGTAAAAAAATGGATCTTCGTTCAATTGATTTAACGACCAATCACTGAATTCACGGCGCAAACGATGGTCGTGTGGCTTTAATTCTTGCACCAATTGAATTTTGTATGGCACCAAACCCAAATCTTTACGTAAAATTTTCCATAAAGTCGATGGACAAAGTCCAATTTGCTGAGCACGACGACGAATCGATAAATTGTCGTTTTCTTCGACACTGGCCTCAACGACAGCAATATTTTCTTCTGTACGAACTCTTCTCATTCTTGTCGGTGGCTTGGCATCCAAAAGAGTGAATGTAGACCGAAATTTGGTAATTACGTTCTTTATGGTGGTCTCTGACGGACGATTATGTGCACCATTAAATTCACGAAGTGCTCTATAAACATTTTTAATTGAACACTGATTTTGAAAATAAATTTCCACGATTTGAAAACGTTGTTCTGGAGTTAACCTATTCATAATGATTTGCCAAACAATACTGAGTAGAAATGCCACTTTGAGCTGTCAAAACAACTGTCATAAAATAAAACGACATCTATCGGAAAAACAAACCTCCTAAAAAAACACCCTTTAGAATCAAAACCGGTTTCAAAATTGCTAATTAAATGTTGAATATAGTCAAGACTATGAATGAAAAAAAATACATAAAACAAACATCAACATACTAATCTAATTAATATTGCAATTTGTAAACGACAGAGCAGGGGGCTCTAGAAATGCCCAGATGCAGAGCCTAAAAAATCTGATAACGCTTAGCAAGCGTATTAGCGGCATTTGAAAAATCTGCAAGTAATGAGGGATTGTCGAAAGCAACACAATGAGGAAGAAGTAAATTGTTAAATTGAAAAAACATAATTTATTTTACATCCCATAGTTTCGGTTAGTAAAAAATGTTAAAATCATCTAAATCATTCTAAAATGGTAATGTGCTCGAATTAAATATTGTAACAATAAAATTATGGTAACAACATTTAAATTAAAAGATTTATTAGGTTATGTATCCTTTCTGTCACACCATCCCAAAATCCCGACTTTGACCTATTTGTTTATGTTTATGCATCACATCCACAGTAATAAATTTTAATGTTATCTTTATAAGATTTTGAATTATCATCCGAAAACATTTCCCAACTGGAAAGAAGAAAAGTTCATAATTGAGATTTTAGATATATGTAACTTTCTTATCAAACATGTTTTATATATATTTTTCGAATTTATAATAAGAACTGAGAATATAACATACTTCTACTTGTTATTTTTTAATTAAAATTGTGATGATTGATACCAAACACAATCCGTGTAGTAGAGTAGATCAATTATAAATAAACAAACAAGTACTCTCTCGCGCACGCTATGTTGCTACATAGAATTATTATTGCCCTGAATTTGATGTTGTGTGTAGTCAACATTTTTTCACTTTTTCTATTATTGTTATTATTAAATATACATAAGTTTATAGTGTTTTAAAAAAGCTACTACAAAAATCTAGAATCCATTAATCAATATATACGAATATATCCTTGGCCTAAAACAGGTCTATTGATTTTTTTATAGTTTTTTTTAAAGTAATGCAGTCCAAAATAAAAACTAAATCGAGTTTTTCGTTTCGCGCGATGTTTAAAATTAACACGGTGGAAAACTATTTTTGGATATGTTGATTAGGTAATTATATCAATGATCGTGCAATTATGTGTGAATCATTTAAATCTATTATTAAATGATAATTTGTAAACCTAACAAGGATGATTTGAAATTCCACACGTAGACAGTTTTTTTTGGAGGCGCACGCAATGCTCTGTAAAATTTAATAGTTTTACACTCAGTTTGATGAAATAGGCACGTAGTATATTAATAATTAAGAATTTACTATTAATCGTAACACGTTCTATAACTATATACCACCCACGTTGCTAACTAGTTTGTTAGAAAACTCATTCATATTTCATATTTGTACATCCCAATAACATGACACATGTTGGCAATTTCTCAAAAAGATGTACATTTTATTTCCCATATACATACTACTATTTTCTACTACAAAGAAAATCCTCACTTTCATTTTCATAACAAGAAAATAACAGTTTGGTTTATATTAATTTAATTACAAAATTCTAACACTTCTAATCTAAATATTCTAAATTGTGCTCAGCATGTAATATACAATTGTTTATATATTTTATTGTGTTTAGTAGCAAGGCAACAGCAGCACTACGAAGACGAAAGATAATTATAAAGATGACTTAAATATTTATGTTAGATGATATTAGATACCGGGATTTATAAAATAATTTTCTATTTGTATAATGGTTAAATAATTACTTAGACCTTTTTGTCGATTATGCAATTCTTTTTATAATTCGGGTTCCAAAAACAGAAGCGTTTATGTACATAACGACGTACAATACAATTATGTTTTATTACATATTTACTGAATGGCTAAATATAGTCATGCTGTTGTTGGGTTATATCAACGCAATGTTTTGGAATGATATGCTCGGTAATAATAGAAATTATTTTTGCTTAATCAGATAGTTGAAATATTTTTTATTGGGTTTTATGATTATAAAATATTTACTTATTTAGATATTTGGGGTCTTATAATGTTGTTTAAATGGGAGTTTGAGTGCGATAAAGGAATGTGCCGCAATTGAATAGAAATATAATTTTGTGGTGTAAGTATGTTAAAGGTAGATAGACTCTTTAATATGATTCCAGGGAGATGTTTCTAGCGAATTTTTTCTTATGTATTAATTAGATCGCCGATGTTACAGAAGTTTGATAACTCGTTAACTGTTTATGTCAAGTATACTCGTCAGAACGAATCGAAAATTTTTCGAATAATGTCGAGTATACTCGTCATAAAGATAAAAAAAATTACATTCGTATTATTAGTCAACGAATTTTTATTTATTTTAATTCACAATAGTTTGTATTCACTGAAAAATAATTAAGCTTTAGCTTAAAAGTTTTTCGAAACAAAATTAAACAGTTAAAGGGTTAAAGTTTTTCGAATATCATTAATTTATATTTCTTTTCTTTATTTGATAGAAGTTATTCAATTAACTTTCGACCGCACGTGGTTTTCAGCTTTGCATTTATTTGATAAAATTACTATTGTGTGTGAATATATTTAACAAATTAATTTAGAGCAAAATTTCAAATTCCCATGAGATATTTACAACAACAATTGTACTAAACAATTCCATAGAGAAATTAAATAGTTGAAAAATAAAATTGGAATATTTTATGACACCGATTAAATTAATTTCGCATAATTTTTTAAGTGGTTCCAAAATCTAACTACAAATTAAAATAGCCAAAAATTAATTTTAAGGCTAAAATCAAACACTTTTCTCCGGCGCAAAAATAATACCCCCAGAATAACAGATTGTTTCAAACAGAAAAAATACGAGGAACCCTCCATCAACAATTAATTACCTTCAGAAAATAACTCGTTAGGCGATCCACGCCAAATACGAAATTTTGAACGAAGAAAAATTATTAAATTCGCGGGATAGCGTAAAACGAGAGCGCGCCTCTCATTTTAAAGTAAATAAATTGAAATTTTCATGCCTTTTAGGAACCATGACAGTTAGCAGCAACAACATTTATTGTCTATCTAACGAATAAAAATTTCAATAGACCCGAAAGTCGACACGGAATGTTCCCAGTAGCGACATGCAACTAGAGCTTTTATGTCACATTCGATTTCGATAAGTTTCGTACATCGTAGAACCAAGAACAAGTTCCGACTTTACCACTATTTAATGAAAACTCATTACCTAGAATACATAGTAATCGTTTCACAGATACGAATACGAAAATCTCACGTGCGAGATGGAAGAAAATAAGAAGTAATTCAGCACCGTAGTGACAATCAAATTTTTAGCTTTGGAAGGCACGATTGAAACGTAGGAAGGATTCTTTTCATCTTTATGTGACTAATCTGAACCCTCTATGGCATTCAGAATATTGTGGTAATATTTTGATGAACACAATATTCATAGATAACTCGTTGCTTTGATTCAACTGTACGTGCAAACAGAATAATCATAACAGATAAACATAAACGAAAACGACACGATGAACTACAAAAATGGAAACGACACGATGAACTACAAAACAAAGAAGACGGATGTGTTGTTTACACCAGACAACACATTACAACAACAATAAAGTTGCATTTGAATGAGTGCTGGCCATGTGCTATGTTTATACAGTGTTCCATTTAACAAAACACCCTGGAGCACAAGCTCAAGCACTCGAACTAAATTTTAGAGTGGACAATTTTTGACATTAAAACCATTTGCGTAGATTTGTTCCTTTCAGTATCAGATATAAGGGCGATAATTTTTCAAATGGCACTGGGGCTCCGATGACGTATTTTTTGAAAGCAATTTGAATTTTGCGTTCAAAGGTATGTGACTTTTATATCGATCTTTGAGTTCAACATAGACATAACAGCACATACTGGCCCAGTAACAAAGCGTAAATAACACTATCATAGCTCGACTTAAACGGAGCCCTCCCACTAGCAAGATTACTGGATGGAGGATGTTTGTCTAACTGCACTTTTTTAGATGCCATGATGAGTTATGCGCATTTCCCGTGTGGAACGGCACAATGGGAATCATAGAAGGCAGCATTTTAAAATTTTTGTAAAGTTTATTTTTTATGGTACTGCAGTTTTATTTGTGCGATTCACAGTAATAAAATTTGATATAGCTTATCATCAGTCATATAAGTTGAAATTTTGTGGGGAAAATAAACCCTTCGTCGCATACATTCTGCACAATAAATAGGCCAAGATGAAATCCAAAACGATTCATGATAACTACAAAGGATGACATATGGTGCAGACATACGAGAGGTGTTATAAAAATAACGGGAATTAACGTTTTTTGGAAATAATTCCCCTTCAAGATAGTCCCCATTAGATATTATACACTTATGCCACCGCTTTTTTAAATGACCGAAATACTTCTGGACCTTGATCATTGACATAGTTTTAGTTAGTGGTGATTGACATACTAGTGATGGTTTTTACAAAATGTGATGAATAAATTATATTTAAGTGTTTTCACTAGGAATTTGGAATGCATTTGTGCATCTGAATCCGATTACGCGTTATAATGCGAATTGGGAACTAAATTAAGGAAGTAATTCGTTTAATAATTAACCTTGGTTTGGTACAGATAAGGTTTTGTTGGCATTGCCTGGGAAGGGTAGGTAAAAATAATTCGACTAAAGCAATAAGTCAATAAACAAATGCAACCGCCGGAACTTGACGAATCTCATATAAAATTTAAATTGTTTAATTTCGTGTTAGAGGTTTTTGTTTGGAATTTGGGATTAGTACCGTCAGGTTTTTAGGGAAATTTTCCAATTTAATAATCAATATTCAGGATTATAGCCACTTTAACATCTTAGCAGTTTTCAACTTAATTCCTATTCATCATTTATCCAGCAAAAATGGTTAGGATTAAACTAATTGAAAGTTAAAATATTATTGGAGGGCGCAAATTCTTTCACGGTCTTCTTAATTACCTGAAAAATGAATAAATTATATTTTGAACTTGTAACAAAATATTTAATTAATTTTAAACTACATTTCTTCTCCGAATCTGTGTAGTTCAAAACTCAAGTCAACTTATTCTTTCGCAATCCGCCTCTTCCGAAAAGGCGACATTTATCATATCCCGTTATTTCACAGTAAAAGTATCCGCGAGCTTGTACTATTTTAAAATGATTTGACATTGCTCGTTAACTAAAAATTTGAGTTTTCCGCTACATTTGATACCACATTAAATTCCATTCCACCAGACGCTATTTCGTATCGCCAATTAATTTCAAATCAATATAATAAAATAATAAAATACAGAACAATAAAAATAGCAATTCTAGACATTAATGTATATATATAAATGTTACAACTTCCGAATACATACATTGAACAAAAATACTCGGGCTCACACTTCTCGGCAGTATAAATAAATATAATCCTCCACAATTTATCTTTACCAGACAGACAAACTGAAATCATAATAGCCACAATAATTACTAACAGAACACACAAAACATTTCAACGAACTGTCATATTTTTTATTATGTGTACATAAAAAAGAAAATATTCTCTCTCCGGTGTTCTTTTTTTGGTTCACGGACAACTATGCGTTTTCTTTTATTTGCACACGCGAAATTAAACATACACACTGCCAAATATTTACGTATAAAATGTCAGACCTTGGCATACTCTTATAAAAAGGATATATTTAATCAGGCTCTATTTATTTTCACAAGCGGAATTTAACATCCGAAATCAAATCCATTCATTATCATTAAACGCGAAATTTCGCTCAACCCAAATAAAAGAGCAATAATAATATTTATATTAAAAAAAAAGGATCATTGCGTGGTAAACAACAATTGCGATTGGAAACATAGAGTAAAGAATACTTTAGTGTGACCCTCAAGAATATATGCAAAAGCATTAGAGAATACCATCAATCAAATATACAAACATATTTTTTATGTATAATTCCATTGTTATAAATTCTTAGAAAATGTTGAATGTATAATAATTCGTGTATAAACATATTTCTTAAGTACGTCTTTGTTAGAATCGTAAATTATTCGAGAGTAACATATAAATAGGAGGCACAGTACGACGAGGAAAATAGATCATTTGATTTCTTGGATTATTATAAAAGCAAATTTGCTATTTTATATTTTGTCCGTCTGTGACAGACAGTTGATGAACATGATATGCACTAATACAATTTTCAATGGGAGTGAACAGTGACCTGCCCTCAACAACTAATTAAGAAGTAGAAATTATACAAAACCATGAATTTCAATAAACATTTTCCCTGTAAATCTGAATTTAATTAAATATTCATTAAAGCACAGAATGAAAATTGTACTGTTTTAGTGTAAACAAAACAAAATAAAAATAAACTAAAAGTAAAATGGGAAAATTTTGTTTTTCATTACAACCGCCGCACACAAAACAATAAAATCTTCCACATTTACATAACAAAAGCACTTTATTTGTGTATAATATAAGCAAGAATCATTATCAAGTCAAAAAAGTTTTAATTTTCCTTATATACATACACGTAACTATAAACATACATTTTCATTTGTGAAATGTAAACAATAAACATAGAAACAAAAGGAAATTTTATTCTAAACTATGTATAAAACAATAAAATGGTTATATATATACTTCAACGAGCGGATCGATGGTTGCGGATATGAGGAAAATTTAATTCACATACACTTGAAAGTCAAATATAATATTCGTGGAAAATCCTCGGATTTTTTTTTATTACAATTAATTCCAATCATGTTTTTTAAATAAGTTTGGTGTACTGATGTAGTCTTTGAATTTCAAATGAATCATAATAAATACGCATATAATTTATTTTCACTTTTTTGGAAAATTGCCCGCAAGTTTTTTTTTCTGACGATCGGAAAAAAATTAAAGTACTTCAAATTTATGAATTTATTATAACAGAAAAATACATATATAAAATTATTATCAGTCATCAATTTAATATATACTCGTATTATACAGTTATGTCGACGAATAAATACGGTTGATTATATTGTGCGTTATATAAGCGAAATTACAACGTTTTAAGACTACAAGTTTTATGAGTTTTCAATGGGTTTAAAGGAAGATAAATACACAAGTCGTTTAAATGTCAAATTCAAGGAGATTGTGTATTCATTTATTTGTGAAGTTTAAAATGACGCACAATATATTGTGTGACAAATTAATTTCATATGAACCATTTTAGAGAGTGGACAACTAAATTCGCAATGACAATCCCATTAACTGACGGATTGGTAAGTTGGTATTTTTGATTTTTGTTACGGATAAAATATAATATTCAGGCCCAAAAATAATGATTTCTAACGGTTAAGTTTGGAGTGACATATGGTTCCATCCAACTGATGCTAGGAACAACACTTTTATCGAGTTCAGCTAATAGCTGATCGCCACTTGTTTTTCATGTATACTGTGTAGCTAGATCATGTCAGTTATCGATAGATGTCTTGTAATGTTCACAAACCAAAATGTATCGATATTTAGGGGGCCTATTATGAAATTTTTCCGATTTCGAAAGACACGAAATTATAAAATCCGATCCGCGACGGATATCCCTATTATAAAACATTAACTATGAAATGTTAAATTTGACATCCGGTAAAAATCCGATCCTTCTACAGAACTGATCTAATAACTTTAGCAAACTACTCCGACGACTGTTGATGTAAGTTAAGTTTTTTCTCTCTCTCTCTCTCTAGCTTTCGCATCCCATGAATGGATTTTGCCGCCTGAAGTTAAGTTGGATAAGCCAAATAAATTAAAGGCGATGGGAGATCCAAAGAGGCTTACTAGATCAGAAGACAGTTATGTAAAAGCAAAATATAGCTCTAGCCACAAATAATTAAACCATTGATCCATGGTTGTATGCTGAACACCATTACTTTGGGTTTCCTTGAATTTTGTCCTGATCAGAAAAATGCTCTCAATGAATAACCTGTACGTTTCATTTTCAGCTCTAGCTTAAAATTCTAAGCAGCCGTAGTTACCAGACCCGATATAATTACCCTTGATGGCAAAATATACATATAAAATATGGCATATAAAATTTATGTTTCTCAAAGGAGAAGAAAAGTAGGAAAGCAAAATACAGCCATAGAATAAGATAATATTAAAAACACGTCTTAATAGAATTAAGAAAAAATAACTGTTGAGCGCCAATATAATTAGTATAGTTTTTAAACAACACTACAGGAGCCATACACTATTTGAAAATATTTAATCCTGTTCAGAATTAGTGATATCACAAGGCACAAGTTTTTCAGTGAGTCGTACAATAAGTCTATAAGAACCCATCTAATTTACTTGACTGGGATATTCATACAATACAATCTGCTCATAAATTTCTGTTTTCATCTTAAAAGCATTGATATACAAATGTTGAATTATATTTTCAATCTGAGAAAGAAATTATGATTTGATAAATGTAAAATCAAATATGAGCAGCACGCGGTTGCCCCAACTTTGTATTTTGATGGCAGATTCATGAATGCTAAATTGTTCAAATGGCAACTAACACACGTCTGATTAATTCTGCTTAGTATTTTGCACTAAGATCACTTTCTGCAGTTCTGCAATCGGTTAATTTAACTGTAACGCATGTACCATGGATTTTTAAATTTTTAAAATTGAATTTATTCGTGCAAATTGGGCGAAGCAGGACGACTATCAATTCTAAGTTGCTTAAAAATATTTACTCGTACAAAGACAAGTTGTACACAACCAACGATTATTTAACAAATGAAGTTTTGGTAAAACTCTTAGGATAAAATTTAGAAAAAAGAGAGAGATTGCTGAATAAAATTAGGAAATGATTACGTTTAATTACAGATTGAACTTGATGCTCCTTATCATAATCAATAAAGTTTTGGAATCTATTAGAACAGTAGAAGGACCAATGGAAAGTGATTATCAACCTCCCTTGGCGGTTGCTAACCTTACAAATTTATTATTTTATGGTAAGATCGATATTACATAAAGTTGGTTATGATTCTGCAAAAATATGCTAATGCTGATTTGGCCAATTATTTTTCTAAAATTTCAGTTCTTTAATTTAAATGCACGCACGCATTTTGTTGATCTATATTTTGTCCCCATATTTATACATTAGCGTTGCCCAAGTGAGTAATGAACGAAATAACAACATTTTAAGGACATAGCTATAACTTTTCGTGATGAAATAGATAAAAAAGTGATTGCTTAACAACATCTCACCCCTGATTTGGGAAAGACATGCCGCAAGCCATAGGAATATTTCACGGTTTTCTAGCTAACCCAATAAGTTGACATAAAAGATTAAAATACAAACGAATGAACAGACACATCGGTTTGATCTGTTAATGGTTATATCTTTATCTCATTATGGTGGCTTGGGTGGACATGTTGGGCCTTCGACACACATAATGTTGTTGACTACTGACTTAACTGTGGAATTTGATTTGTCTATAAATTTTCTACTTTACATAATATCAACTATGGCAACTATGGCATATAATTATTATTTAGCAATTTTTTGTTAACCTTAGAGAACCGTGTTCTATAAAAAATATTGGTAATCTTGGAAAAATAAATAAATTTTTAATGACCAGCTTAATTTGACTATAATTCACTGGTCTCGAATACTGCCTTGCATATTTAATAATAAAAGACACACGCATATTAAAAGAAGCGAAATGCATTTTCACACTCCACACTATACAACAATAAAATTAATCAGAATAAAATATAATTTATAATTATATTTTTATCGTACCGATAACAATTATTGCTGTAATTCCCAATATCTATTTGTGCATTATTCACCATTACTTTGTTATTTACTTCAAAACATACGATACTGTGTCACATTCGACGATTCTTATATCATGCATGTACGAGTATACTCTAAATCAATTTATTGTACACTCAATAGTCAAATAAACTTTGATTGTGCGCTTAGTGCTTAATTTCCTTGACCTTGGAGATACTTTATATTACTATTTTGAAAATAAAATACAATGTATGCGATAAGATTTAAATAATTGAATTTAATAAGCAGAGGTCGACAACACTCCATCGCATAGTGATTATCTAATGTAAAAAGATAGCACATAAATCGCGTACATCGTCTAAAAACAATTCATATGTATGCTGTAATAAATTATCAAGAAAAGTTGGGTCACAAATTTGGTGGGCGTTCGACGGAAATAAATATACATAAATAAATAATTTTATTTACGGTAGTGATCATTGAGCCAAGATTAATTAAAATAAATTATATTATTTAATACATTGCGGCGGGTTGCAGATTTTCCATCTATTTAGTACACATGTACTGTACCATATCATACAACTTTAATACACATGTGTGTGGGAGATAAGAACCTGGGGTACCCTAAAAAATATATCAAATCAATTTCTAAGAAGCAGTATATAAAATAATTACACATCCCATAAATTAATTAATTTCGACGTCACTAATGACACTGAAATTTTCTAATTTTCGGTAAACTCTGTACAACTGTGTAAATATTATAAGACAATTTTTTTACATCTTGTGGGCTTGATATATTGTCAAATTGCCAACTCCTATAAAATTACAATTTTTTGTAAGAAAGATAATTCTCGTAAGTCGTTTTATTAATTATTTTTTATGAAGATACGAGAATACGTACGGCGTGTACTGTATAAGAAACATGACCTTTCCTTTCTTTTTAAGTACATATATAAAATTAAAAAAATTTATGTGTAATAATTACCTCACGTTTTTAGTGCGTGATTCGAAATAATAACAATATTTTCTTTGGATTTGCAAAAATATTTTTGGTGACGAATCGATTTTTAAATGGAAGTTAAGGTAAGTTGAGCTTTGACTTCTGACAAATTATTAAGTTAAATTTTTTTGTTTGAAAATAATGCATTGTTTTATCAGAAATAGAAATATTATGATAAAAATCCGGAAGAGTATAAAAAACATAAATTTATGTTTAATCTTATACATGACGGAAATATAAATTTTATAACAAAAAAGCACAAGTTGTTTTATTTTATAATTATTTTTTTAATTAAAATAAAAAATAACAACCGTGAAAAAATTAAAAATTGCTTAATTTTCAAGAAAATCTTTACAAAAAAAAACGTTTACCATCAAGAATTTTGTCGTTATTGCGCATATTCGTTAACCCCCAAATTTTGTAGGTGCTGTACAATGATTTTCGTGAAATTTAAAGCTTTTTGTTCCAGTGTAGTGCATAGAGTGTGAGGAAATTAATGACGTCATTATTATAAAAAACCATATCTCAGGCGAGATAGATATACATGGTCATAGATGTTAATGAAAATAATATTTGTGGCTAAAGTGACATGAACAAACAATATAAAATAAATAGGATAAAGATAATACGAATCACCACAGTACAATAGATTGTGAGATAATCTTAAAAATTTAGACACAAGAAAAATCTCACAATGATTGTGATATTTTTTAGATTTTAAATTGCAAAACATGCCAAAAACACAAAGCGATACCCTAATTTTTCGTAACCAAAAAAAAAGTTAATCATTGCCGTCGTGATCATTTATTATATAAAACTAAGTAGGCAGAAATTTTAATTTAACCGATATTTTTATGTCAATTCATTTGATTACTCCACACAAACCAGAACAATTTGATTGATTTTATTCAACACATGACCATCATATTCGTATATACCCAACCTACACTCAGGCCAGACGACCGACGATTGCATGTAAAACCTTAATTTAATAAATTTCTTAACAAACAATGTATACACTCTCTAGTGTTGATATAACACTAAATTTATAAATTAGTTTTCGTAGAAACTTCTCATATTTAAAGAACTGATTTTTTTGTGTGGTATTGATTCTAATTAATCATGTCGGCACTTTGTATAAATACATTATTTAATTTTACAGAACCAATTAACCGTAGCATCAAAAATTATTAAGTGGATAAATTGTCAATTCATCTACGCGATTTTTCACACTTGCGAAATTTACCTTTTTCTTATTGTTTATCGAACTTTTTATTTCAAATAATAATTCGCGTACTACACGCTAAACTACAACGACTTGGTCGAGTCACTTGTATACTGTAATAAACAAATGACATTTTTTTGTTGCAAATGAAACAAATTTTTTTAATTTGCACATTAAGCTTTTTCCGGTAATTGTGAGATTATCTATCGGGAATTTATATTGAATTTCTTTTTGTGAGCGATTTGTAATTTGAAAAAACAGTAATTAAATAATGATAATTAACTTTAAATTATTAATTGAAAACAGAAACCAACCCAGATTCCACAGGCGCTAACAACCAGTTATTCCTGCGCTAGCTTAAATGTTCGACTCACGGACAATTCTCTGAAACAAAATTCTTAAAAAATAATTGACAAAAAATTCAATATACGCTACCCAGATTATTTCCAAACAATTAATTTTCGAAGAATTGCTTTGCGAAGATTTATATTTCGAAAAATTATTTTTTTCGAGAAATCAATGAACAACATTCGAGAGAACATATTTCTAAATTTTCATTTCAAAAAGGTTGAAAACGTTAATAATACCAAGACTACATAAACTACTTTACTATTAGCATTCAAAAAATTTATGTTTAACAGACGATTTTTGCAAGAATTTTAGATGAGAATAATTTTTTAACAAAATTCTGATAAACGGTGCAAGTGGATGAATTTTCATGCCGTTGATGTCAGGACTCTGTTCAATAACTTCACTTCTACAATTTAATCTATGATAAATTGGATCGATTCAAGTGTTTACATTGCTTGAGCGATTTTCTTCGCATGAGCGGATCATTAAATTTTAATTTGAAATCGCACTAACTAAATCAAATGGCCAAGCGAGCGTACAGTTCCTCACAGAACTAATATTGATGATCCTTTTTGAATAGCAAAGATGTGAGGGATAAAAAATGTTAAATTTAGCGTAGTTTGGCATGTTAAATTTAGCGTACATTTTTCATCCCTCACATCTTTGCTATTAAAAAAAGGATCATCAATATTAGTTCTGTGAGCAACTCTACAGGCTAGCTTGGCCATTTGATTTAGTTAGTGCGATTTCAAACTAAAATTTAATTGAATTTGAATTGTTTTTTGTAAAACACTTGTAAACAATTTTCCTTAGAGTGACAATATTTTTTTTATTCAAATGTACCCGCGGTGATTTCATCAATGTGCGCACAGCACCTGTGGCAAGTTTATAACAGGATAGTGATGTCATATAAGATACAAGAATCGAGTTAGAATTAAATATATAAGAAGATTCTGATCCTGGTAAAAGCAGGACAGATATATATGTACATGTAATAAATGTAATCATTGTTTGCTTTTAGACATCACAAATGTCATCACAAATGGGGTTCAAGCCAACCGCATACGATTGAGATATTCTTTAAAAAAGACATGTCCAATCACAGCCGCAACGAGAATTATTGACTATCCTTTTTATGGTACGATTTAGGATACCATATGCACAGGGATATATCTAGCTACCTCATGTGCAGGGATATATTTTGCATATTTAACTAAACAGGACTAGACTCATTAAAAAATGTTTTCATTCTACGACAGCTGGTTTGGTTCATTAATAGAGGCCTTAGCAAACATGCTCGCGTAAAGAAACCACCTAGGTTGTACTAGACTCAGGTCCTACAAATACTGAGTATGACCTGCATTGGAGAATAGGTAATCTGAATTCGGTCGATTTTCGTGTGGAATCGCTGAAAATTGTCGATTTTCAATTAATTTTTGAAACTTGGGGAAAATGTTCTCTATATTCAACAAACACGCAAAATGATTTTTGTTTTTATTGCGCGAGGCGGTCTTTCAAAGTTTTTAGAAATTTTAAGATTTATTTAAAAAAAACGTCTTTAATAAATAGGAACTTAAATAAAAGGGGTTTAATAGAAGAAATATTTATTATACAATTTTTTTATTAATCCATTTGTGTGAGAAAAATTTTCATTTTTGAAAAAATGTTTTTCACTACCTTAGACAATAACAATTTCAATGTTTTTTAAGTTTGATTGTTTCTTAAACAAATAAAAAACAGTCTACTTCTTGTTTTTACGATAAGATTTTAAATAACAACTAATTAATAAAAAATATTTCTACAACTACCGTTAAATCCTATTCATCTGGGTCCTCATTTATCAAAATCGGATAATTATTTTTTGAGAAACATGTTTTTCTCGAGGGATATCAGGATAGAATCTCACATTATCATGAAACGTTCTCACTATCTGATGAGTTTGGAATGTGCAAGAATATTTGAGTTTTTAGTTATTTATTATTCCCTAGTAGATTTCTCTACTTATTGAACTCGGAGCACCAGAAAGGTTTATTTTAAGCTTTTTGGTAGGTTAACAGTGGATAATAATTTTAATAAAGCAAACTCGACAGTTCTCTAAAGGGAACGTCCAAGTCTTTTAATTGTTCATTTTTAAATTAAGATTAAATTGATGATGGACACACAAGCAATTCGCGGGAGTTGCAAAAGCTGGCTCGCTGCCATCGTTAAGAATTCAGAAGAGCATAGCGTCAAATATAGGCTATTAATGTTTGAACTGCCTCAAATTGAATTATGAACGCTCACGTGTTCCCACGACGTGTTTCAAGGGAATCATTAGTCCAAATACATGTATATTAGAGAAACTATGATTATTTAACAAGAAAATGCACGCCTTGAGTTTCGATACATGCAAACGTCTTTATAACAGACTTGATATTATTTGCCCATAACTCCTTTACCAATTCCGCAATAAAATTTCAAATTATACTCCAATAGATCATCACGGAGGTATATAATTTTGATTAACGTGAATTCAATGAATGTAAATAAGACTACCGAAGTCGACCTCTTGGAGTTTGCTGGATATCTTAGAAAGTTGGCTATTAATTTTTAATCTGTCTCAAATTGTATGATGAGCGATCGCGTCACAACCAATTCTAATGAAAATTATTTTAGAACTCCATGACATAAGTACAACTTCCTCCGATGTGCTTGTGTAACAATTCAAAGAATCGAGAGCAAAGATTACCACCATGGCACTAAGATTATTTCAAAAGACAAGGTACACTCTGTGCATGAGCCATGATTCTTGTCGAAGATCCTACGTGACTTGCCAATAAACAATACTCGATAATATTTACCATACGAAACTCGATAATGTGAGATCTCAAACTGGACTCCATTAGATCGTAAAATTATTTTCACTAACCTGAAGTCGATGAATTTTAATAGGGCCTGATGACACTACGTTCGCTAGTGACTTAGTTCGTGTTTTATCTAAAATTCTTCTCCACTGCTATATCCAATTCGATTAGATATGCAAATTTACCATCTCGAGGTTCGTTAATTGAAAATTATGTTTGTGATCGATTCTATTTCATTAGAATTAGCATCCTAAGCCAATATATTACGACCTAGTAATGATCAAAGCGACCCGACACACATAACATAACATACATAAATAATAATTGTACCAAGTGACACATCAGGAAGTCTGCCATGTATTCAAATCAAAAAGTTATTTTTAGGATTTTCCGAATTTCTGTATCATGTAAATGATAATTCCGACTAAATTTTTTTACTTTTAAAAATTTATTATCAATATATTGTTCTGAACTTAACGACATTTGTCAAAATTTTATCGGAATACATTTTTGCATTCCAATTTATTTCGGAAAATTGCACATTACAGTGCTAATTGTATAGAAAATAAAAAACTTTTTGAATTTATTAAACGAAAATGAGCAAATCAAAACATAGCCTCAAAATTACATTTTTTATTATTTAAAATATTTTTAAATTTTTTATATATTAATATTTATTATTTTTTCTAATTTTAAACGGATTTAAATTTATGTAATTAACGTTTTTTAGGACCAATTAAAATAATTTGGCCCTATATAAATTTTTTTTAAACCTAATTGCCGAACCGAATATTGTAATACTTATTTGCATTTCGGAAAATTTTACCTACTACTAATTAATCGAAATGTCTCTTTCACACATATGGTATATTTTTTAATTCAACCCAGACGAGCACTGTGCTGTCAAAAATTTACGCTTACACCGTGTATACTCGGTTCTTCAAATTATCCTCCGAAATGAATGTAGGTGTGTAGCAGAGTCAATTATCATAACCTCTAAACATAAACAAAGGTAATTTATTTTATAATTTAAAAAAAGATTATAAATAATGTATTTATCAGATTAAACATAAAAATAATTCAATATTGGATATTAATTGATTAAGGTCAGATAATAAGTTTTTTGCCAAAATATTGATTTTTATAAAAACAGAGTTCACTCATTTTTATAGAAATAGACAATTCATTTTTATAAAAACAATTTATTCAGTTTTACTCCGAGTCCGTACACACTGGATAATTTTACACCGTGCAACATTTGGTCGATGTACTCCGAGAGTTCTGCTCGCCCAGGTTAAATTAAAAAATAGACCCATAGTTGACCTATATTTTGCAAGAGCGACCAAGACCAATAAGAATAAATAATTTTCAAATAATAGTTGAACTTGCTTTAAACATTTTTCTCACAACCCAATAGGTTTCCTATAAAACGGTTTGGTAAACTCCAAGCTTAAATTCTACTATATAATTCCAAACAGAATCATAACATGTTATACGTAATAATTTGGTTTCCAAAATAATAATGGGAACTATTATCAGATTTAATATTACGATTTCTATTAAGCAAATCTTATTCCTAATGCTTCTTGAAATAAATTTCTTAATATTTAATATAAGTAAATACACAAACAAGCCATCTAATCGCCTTAACAAAAATAATAACAAAAAAAAATTCGTCAAGAGAAATTTTTTGGAACAGTATTTTATTTTATCTTTATGTGGCGTGTGTATAACGAAAACAAAATTCCTTATTATCCATCTATAGCGTAAACAATCTAAATATAAAACTTTATTTAAGTGTCTTTAAGACAGCAACACAGTTGAGAGACTTTGACTCTATATCTCAATCAATATAAAAAGCAGAATATTTGGCTTTTCATAACCTTAGATAATAATCGGATTGAAATAAAATTTGTTTTTGTTTCTTAAGCCTCTCGTCGACTAGTATTATATACGCACAAAGGTCAAGATATTGTATATTTCATTATCAAGATTGAAATAAATTTATTTACTTAGTTACTTAAATAATTTATAATCTCGCGTTAGGGCAAGACACAACAAATTTTTCTCACAATTATAAAAGTGAAATTTTCTATAATTTCGCGATTAATTAAAGCTGCAACCAATCGATTAATATCGATTAATCTAATTATGTAGTTGTAATGAATGTTTCTTGTTATGGAAGATGGTTGAATTTATTAAACTATAAAAAATTAAAACCGTCTGGAAAATAGGATTGGTGTTGGAATAAATTTTGAGTCTTAATAAATTTAACAATAGAACAATTTGAATGCGCTGAGCCGTACAATTTATTTATTATTCTGTTAGAAATTTTAATAGTATTCGAGGGGGACGATTCCATTAGAAATATTTTGAGAATAAAACATAGAATGCAATATGTAAAGTAAGATAACGTCAACATCCAATAATTTCTAATACAAACTAAATGTCCAGAAGAAAATGTTCATTTCCTCCTTAAATACACACCCACCCACACAATGTTTTAGTATAATATGTTTGTAATATGTATGCTGCTGTGCAAATGTACAAACATTTTATTTTCTCACACAATAGACGTTTTGATCAAGAAAAATATAATTTCATGTAGTTTCTGTCTTAATGAAGATATAATGGAATCGAGGCGTTCAATAATGAAAATTGTCATGTTACGATAATCGACGTAATGATGCTGAACTCAAGAGGTACTATGTGAAAATATTAACAAATAGAAAAACCCTGTTTAAAAGTGAAATTATAACCTCCAGTATTACACATTACAATGATCAACTAAAAATATTCTTAAATAATATTACATATGCGGAATAGCGGGTAACAAACACTGTATAAAATAAAATTTCTAAATTAATTTTTACTTCCTGAATAAAATCTAGTTTTCTAACAATCCCACAGCATTTTTGTTCTCATATACGTCTCAAATATACAGCATACATATTTTTGTATATGACATAATTCACAACTGCAGTCATTTAAACATTTTCTTAATTAGATAACTACGAACACACTCACACAAACATTTCATAAAACCTTGAAGCTTTTAATATTCAATTAAACTATTGAAAGTAAAAATTCTATAAAGACATCATAATCAGAGCTTTCAAGGTATATACTGGCATATTACTATATATAGTTGAATTGGTGAAAGTAGTACATACCTGAAATCTAAACTCAAGTTTCTTTGATGTGTAGATAATCTTGTTCTATTCTGTCCATTTGCATTTCCATTCGTCACCATATTACCCCTGCCATGTACCGCGGGTAATGCACTACTACTTAAATTACAATTACCGATTCCGCTCAAACTAAGTCGTGGTCTATTTAATCGATTACTACTAGTATTACAATTACTATTTACATTACAACTAAAATTTGTATTATCACTTTTCTTATTATTATTTAGATTTAAATTATTATTTATTCCAATCGTTGATGATGATGACGATGATGAAGTTGATTTTGCTGGTGATGATGATGTAGTAGAAATAGATTGATTCACGGATGCTAATGATGATGTTGATGATATTGTATTATTGCTATTATTAAGTAGATTTATCGTTGCATTGTCGGTTTGATCAATACTAACATGATCATATTCTTGATTTTCACCATTGACGAGTGTGAAAGATTTGGTTAAAATCGGCTGAACCGGCGTTGGACATCGTTTACCATTTATCAATAGTGATGATGTTCCAATATCATCCAAACCATCATCACTGTGACAATTTATAAACGTGCTCATATTTGATGAGCTCGAACCAATTTCACGTATATGCCTTAAGTTTTCATAGCTATTTGTATGATCAGGATTTAATAGGATTTTATTTGATTTACTACTATTAGTAATATTACTATTATTTGAAGTAGTCGTTGTTGCTGTTTTGTTACTTTTAAATGCTGAAAATACTGAATTCATGTTGAAAATTCATTAAATACATGGTTAAGAAAACAATTTAAGACTTTGATGATTTGGATCTTTTATGGTTTCGCGTAATTATTCATTCCATTTTGTAGATTAGCGTTTTTATTATTCGAACTATAATTCTCCGTCGATTAGTTGATTAAATGATTTAGGTCTAGATGAAAATTCCATGAAAACTGAAAATAAAACAAACAAAAAAATGAAATGTTAGTTGAATGTAAAATTAAATATTTGCATCTAAATTAAAAATTCTGCTGACATTAGTTAAAATACTTATAATTCCATCGGACTTATTGATGGCAAATTTATTAAAATCTTTACCATTAAATAAGTACCTGATAGCAGCTTTAATCTATGAATCAAAACATAATTCTAATCACATGAAATGAAGAGAACAATTTCAACAGCCAGCCAACATGTATGAAACCATAGCTGAAAAATGTTCTGATAAAATTTGATGGATTAGTGAAGTGAAATATGAAAGTAAAATGAAATGCACAAATGTGAATTTGTTGGACTTCTAAAAAAAATTTAAATACAATGATAATCAATAAAATATTTGAGTCAGGTTGCAGAATAGAACAGGGACATATGACATGAAAAGCCCTGGAATCGGGCCTGAATTAATCTAAAACTTCCACTTAAGCCGATGGATGAGATTTAAAGAAATTTATGCATATCGTGTTTAGCGAACTCTGATCTGGAAAATCGCGTAATTTCGAGTTCAACGTCAGCGAAGAATAAGAATAAATAAGATTGATACTAAGGATTTAGGCAAGAACATGCAAAAGTAAATAAGGAACAATTTGAGGTGCAATTAATGAAATTTTTGTAGGCTCTCATTTAATTAGATTGCGGACTGCATTTCTTCTGTGTGATTGCGGAGCTTCATTCAATGATCGGCACATATTTGGTTTGTATGCCGATATAAACTGATGATTAATTCATGCCAGTAATTTATAGATACCACAAAATAAACAGTGTGCGACATTTAATAATCGACCGACTGAAATATCTCAACTTAGTTTGCGTTTTAATGCTGTGTGACTGAAGCCTGGCTAACCTAAATTGGTCTTAATTCGTGCCAGTACCTTAATAGATGTCGCTAGAGATACGGTACCTGATATTTATTTCTAAATTGAACATTATTCCTTTAATTAATTATAAATATAATATTAATAGATTAATAATTATTAAATTAAGATCAAGCAAATTAATTTTATGGATTCTAGTGAGATTTTTCAATGACTGGCATGAACTAACACCAATTTAGTTAATTTAGTGGTTAAAATCGGTGTCAAGCACACAGTAATAAAATTAATGCTGTGTGCTTTATGCGATTTTTGCCTAAATTCCATACTAACTAAATTGATATTTAGTTCAACTAAACCATTAATAGATGCCATAAAACAAACCAAGTAAAATTAAAATTTTTTACTCGTAAATTCAGATTTTTTGGTAATTGAATAAATAATTAACGTGGAGCACCCAACATAATTATTTGAATTAAATAACGATCTCTATTATGCTGGTTTTATCGTTTCAAGTAACACTATTTCCTAAGAAACTTGGATTACGAAACCAGTCGGCTGTTATATCAAACCTGCTGTTTTTCATAACTAAACCAAAATTGTAAAGTAACACCAAATAAAATTATTCTTTGGTTATGACTTAATGTGACTGGTTGGCATGCGAACGGGTCAAATGCTGAACCAGCCTACCCTTAAAAGGTTGCATTTAAAGATTGAAGTTGTGATGGATCCATCATCTAAAGATCCATCTTGAATATCGAAATACTGAACCACACGTTCCTCTAGTTTTATTGTTTTAGAGTTACTGACGATAAAAGTTTGGGAACTTATGGTCAAAGCTGAACAATTTAATCTTAAAGATCTGCTGGGTTGTAAATTATAGCTCTAACTAAAATTATCTAATATATGTGAACTTGAGTTCTACGATCTCAGTGGTTTGATCAAGATTTTAGTATAAACAAAAAATTCTATACAACTAGCGGGCATAGAAGAAACAATCAGAAGAAAAAAGATGAGTATGTATTTCGAAAATTTGTGTATTTATTTGCTAAATTTAAACTTTTTATGACCTATTCTGATTTCTAGATCCATATTAAATTTATTAGAGAATCACAAAGATTAAGAGAAGCTATTCAAAATTATAAGGTTACAATAACGTGTGAATACATGTGGTGTATTTCACTAAGACAGGTGTTCTTATTAGGTAATGATGTATTTCAAGTGAACTTTGACCCTACCAAAATCGTAAATTATTATTTTGTATTACGTATTATTAAAACCGGTAGTTTTGAACTGAAACAATACCGGCACCAGAACAATACAAATTTTACCTAAAAACTATTGCGATTACTAATTACTTGTCGTTAACAAACGAGAATATACATTGCATAGACACAGGCTATTTTATTAGTGGATGAAGAAAAAAGAAAAACAATGGGTGTAATTACGATCATTACCTTTAGAAAGTCAACCATTATTATCAATAATAAGCCTAGAGAGAACATACAAGAAATTACTACTTAACTCTGGAATCTGCAAAAAACACATTCCACGTTTTCCAATTTGTTGATGAATTTAATACCATCAATAATCGTAGGTTTAATCGCAAAACGAGTTTGCGTGAAAATTAGGGGGCTTTCTCGAGCAACTCTATGAAATTGTTTCGATTATATTACTATGCAAAAATCCGCCTGGTCGAAAAACGCTTTTGCGGTTCGCTTTCCACGTCATATCTTCACTCAGTAGCCAAATCGAGCTATAGGCCCGATTTATGTAAAACCATATGTGCATTACATAGCTTCATGGCAGGCTATAGTACATGGAAGATGAATCGGCCCATGAGTTCTGCAGTCCGACAGGTCATGTTTGTGTTTCGTTTCGCCGATCGTAATAAAATGATGAAAAAACCGTTTTGCATCTTGCATCCTGCTCCTATCGGGATTCGAATCCGGTATCTTCCGATCCAAACGCCGAAACTTTAACCACTGTCCCGTTTGGTCAGTACCAAATCGACTGTCTTTCCTCATCAAACTTACTGCAAGAATACTAAACAAAATACTTAATTTGAACCGCCAATCATTGAAACCCCTAGAATAATACACCGCAGAACAAAACGTTTACATGTAACGTCCCCGCTCTAAAATGATTCAAATTTCTCAAGGCTGTACTATACGATGGCTCATCACCAAACGGATTATTTTAACTCAAGTAGTGGGATTTATCAAAGGACTAAGTACTGGGAAGCACACATGTAAAGATCGTAGTGTACAGAACTCCTCTCGAAATCCATTCTCATATTACAAAAAAAGCCTACATACCACCTCATGGATGCTCATTGATTAATTATTCCAATAATATTACAATTAAGGACGACTGATACGTTAAATTTTGATTTATTTCTTATACCTATTCATAAGTCGGAGTTAGCTGGATCACAATGTATTTTAGATGGTTGTGTAATATACGAACTCTCAGCCAGAACCACAACAAAGCAGTCGGAAAAACCTCAATGTTAGCCGAAAATATATCAAGTCAGTTAGAAATCGGTAATTGCATATTGATCACGATGCAATCTACGATTAAAATTTAAAATTTCTACCGGAACCAATCCAATATCAACATATTATATTTGTGATAGTTGAGTAACATTTACCTTTTTTAAGCCATAACCACTAAAGAGGCCGTCCGAACCAGCCTATACTAGACTGAACAGTATAAAGTCAATGAGCATCATTCCAGACCATTGTAAATAATCACGAAATTGCCTAAATCACCAACCAGATCCAACACAAAACAAACCAAACCCATGAAAAGCCATCTTGAATCTGATTTTCATCAACCGAAAGTACCCAGTGCTTGCACAATGTATTTTTGATAATTATGCTGAAACCACTGAGATACCAGTTCACAACAATTGGCAATTTTTGAAGGCTGTGCCACACGAGCTTTCTGCCGGAACCATGACAAAGACCAGCCAAAACTACTAAATCCGAACCGGAATCTATTGAACTAAGGCAATAATCAGAATGATTTTTTGATGGTTGTACGTTATATAAGCTCAATCGAAATCAGTAAAGACCAACCTGAACCGCTTGAAGTCAGTTTTAAACATCTGTCGCATTGCACAATAACGGAAATTCGTTCTAGGCATTGAGAACTATTTAAAATGGTGTAAGCGTTGTGGTTCCAGCTGGAATTCGTCAGATATTTTAGATAGCGCATATTAACCTAGAGCATATCGTGTTTACTGTGTGTGTAACCGTCGTATGGTTCGCGCTGACCATGATACAACAACTATCTAAAATACATTGTCGACTTGTTCAAGCTTCGGATGGTCCGACCGCCATTGTGGTGGTTCCAGCTGACTTTCTTATGTTTAAAGATGAAGGCTTATATGTGGCATACCGACCCGAAATGCAAAATACAAATTTTGGATGGTTTCTTCTGCCTTCTTATGGTTCTGGCTGGACATTGTACTGCTGATACTTTAGATATAGTGAACTATAACCTATGAAGCTATGCAATGCACATATGGTTCTACCTATGATTACGCTTACTCCAGTCATGTGCTGTAACCACCTTCGCCATTATGGCCGGCCTATTTTACAAAGAAATTTATAATCATAAAATCAAAGAAGTAAGTCTTTTCAGAACTTACAAACATCATCCAAATAGTGTTTGAATCCTCAAAAAAGATTATGTCCCCGGGTCACAAAATGACGTTGACTCAACAATGGATTCGGGATAGGTTTCCTGAGTCTACCGAAGTTATGCAATAGGAGGCCAAAGCCTGTGCCGCTATTGTTAAGGCCGGGATAAAGTAACTTTACTCCAAGCTATGTATTGGCGCCCAAAGTACTCATACAAGATTATACAATTTTCAAATGATGTGGTCCAAATAATTTTAATAATTGTTCCTTCAGGTTGTCACAAATGGACAGCACTCGAAGGTTTCGGCAAAACGGTTTTACTTAAGCCACATTTCACGCATGTTAGATCTCAAACAGAATATAAACGCCATAACTCGTGATATTTTGGTCGGTCATAGACGGACATTTATAACTACATTGTGTATGATTTCGTAAACCTTGAATCAAAAATTAGAACGTTCAGACATAGCAGCAGCGAGTATTTCAGCTTATTACTAAGAATTATTTAAAATCAGTAAAGTTTACAAGTCTTCACAAAACAAGCCCCAACATTAAATTCTCTCAAAAAGAAAAACAACGAAAAGATAAACCTAAAAGTTTGATTAATGTTGTGTGAATACATAAAAAACAAATGTTTTCTTTTTTATATCGTATGGAAAGCGAAAGAAAAGAAATCCTATTATATTTTAGAAATTGGAAATTCGTTTTCTATTTTTAAACAAAACACCAAGCATTATTTTAGAACACACAAAGAAGCACATACAAACAAACTACATGTTAGAATTTAGATTTTTTTGTGTTATTCCACTGGACGTGAAAACTTTTTCATCTTTTCGTAAATTAATCTCAGGGGAATACAAAATTTTTCTGATAAACGAATTTGTTTTGTTAATGAATTCAAATAATAAAATTGTATATCGTTATACTTTATACATACATTTTAATACGGGAAAAAATTATTTTCTAATTTAATACAATATATAAGAGGTTTTCTTTGCTTAAGAAGTTATATAAGAGATTCCTCCAACCGAATCAAATTTTATTTGTAGAATTATATCACAAAATAAAAAAATATTTTATTTGTCAATAATCCGTTTGGGTTAAACAATTTTTTTTTGTCATACACCTTGTTGGATTGGAAGGCAGCTGAACACCACACAAAACTTTGTCGGTTACGACTTTGTGATTATATTATTTTATATAGACTACTACATGCCACTGGGCAGATGGATTTTTGATACACACACATAAAGTTGTTTCAATGAATAATAATTCTTGTTTCGGATTTGGAAAAAAACGCCCTCGAGATAAATAAAAGTTTGTGCGAAAATTACCAAAGTAGTTCCAAGATATATAAGTAAGATATAATAAAGTTTTGTATAAAAGTTGTATATTGAGTTGTTAATTTTCCAACCAGATTCATGATACAACCTAAAAATAAATTTCATTTAGTATATGTATTAACACGCTATATTGAAATTTTCTATAAACACAAACTAAAGAAAGTATATTCTTGTATTGTTTACATCTATAAGAAAACCTTAAATAAACAAACTTAACATAAATTATAAAAATTGTGTGAGAATAAAAAAATTATATTTTATCTGTTTTAATTGTCATAACAAATAAAATGTAATGATTTTTCATTATTATTCATTTATTATCAAAAGGAGAAATTATACAAATCAATCGATTTTTTAGTTTCTCTGTGAAATATGGTAATAAATAAAAAAATTTGTAATGCAGTTATTTAATATCAAGAGACAAATTGATTTGTATATTTACCAAATTTTGATTGATTCAACTTTCGTTTAAATATTAATTTGCGTATCTTAGCTTAATTATATCTGTTTACAAATTGTAAGTTTCCGGGAAGCAACGATCAGTGCTTACCAAAATCAATTTAACGGCGAAAGTCAAAATTGACGCTTATCCAAAATCTAATATTTTTTTTACTTGTTTATCAATTTTTGTGTGCTACGTATACTACCTAATATAGGAAAGTCCAGCTAGTACATAAATGTTTATTTTTGCCGCAAGCCTAATGTTATATAGATGGTAGGATAGCACAAATACTTTTCGAATGAGGCTACGTTTCAAAATGAATCCAAAACTCATCTTTTGATGAGTTTAAAGCGCTCGTTAGACTCTTTCATTTCCTCTTTATTCTTTCATGTACAACAATGAGGAATCTCTCCTATAGGTTGTGACCAATGATCTGATGGACAGTTAAATTTCAGAATTGGGAAGTAATATTTGGACAAGATAGACGAGGAGAAAAGGCCAACAACGACATAAGGAAGTCAGAGCATGGAATAAGAACGACTTTAAATAGACAACAAGGAAAAGAACGACACGATGAAACTATCGGCATTGACGTTGTTTCTTGTTAATTCGTGATGGTGAGCGGTAATCCTCGATTATTGCGAAAATTGTTGCGTTGCTGCATTCGTTGTTCAACTTCAGTTAGGAATTCCAGTATCATACAAAATTTTTAGCATTTGGATACGCCCTTAAATTTCTCATAATGAACTTTATCATATTATCATTCACAGTCACATCAAAGTCGTCATTTTATGGTGGTTATATCACATTCCGAATCAATTTTGGGTGAATTTGGCTGAATTATGTCAATATCGTCGTATATTGATTCGAATGAAAAAGACCGTAATATCTTCCATTTCGTTTTCACAAATAAAAAAAATTGTTTTCAAAATTGATTATATCTTATTAAAACTTTATCTATAAAGGTGCTTCTATTGTGTCTATTTTAGCTTGGTGAGAAAATTAATGTAACTTCAAATAATATTTAATTTTGCTGCAACTATGAATAAATAGTAATGGACTCAAAACCTACATATAACGAATGAATACTGGCACGGGTAGCGAAATATTAATAACCAGCGAATGCAACAGTCTAATCCATATCAAATGAAGGAAGCTGAATTTAGGGGTTATTTTCGATTCCCTAACGCTCTATGTAGCCGTAAAATTAGTACAACAAAACTACATAGAAATTATTTATTTTATAACTGAAATTAATTTATTTGATTTGAAAATCTTAAATTATGTTATTTTAATACTAGAAAATATTATTTTGATTTTTATATCATCACGTTGTTACGTAAGAAAACATTCATAAGACGAAACGTCAGATAATCACTTTTAATTCATTTGTTCCCCTCAAAATTCATTTTGCAGGCTACTTTGTTTTGAATTATGTCACAAAAAAAGTCTCCAATAGTGATATAAATTCGTGATATAACCACTATAAAATCACCACCCAGAAGTAACCCAGGACGGCTGGGACTAACATTTATTTACAATCTTACAATCAATCACATTGTATTGTGATTAAGAACTCGATATCTGTGTGTGTACGCTAACGATGTAAAAATCGGTCGAAAAATCTCTACTTTAAGTGCTTACAGCGCTAATTATTGAGTGGGTTCACCACAACGCACCGAAGGGTAATGTGATGTAACGCGTAGTATTCTAAAACAAGATAGCAACGATGAATAAGCCTGTAACTTGACATTGGACAGTTTGATGTGTACATCACTGTGCTTTTCTGTCTGATATAAATGTATTGGTAAAATGTTAAATATAATAAAAATATTGAAAATTATTTTAAATTTCTGTTGTGTTAATCACAACTACTGCACTGGATAGAAAACTGTATTAGAACGTTACATTTTGTGTCATCGAGAACACACTCCTTTTCGAATTCATTATAAATTTATTAATACAGTTGAGCAGAAAGATTTATTGTAATTGGGTTGCTTATAATATTTTAAGGAGGACCGCTAATTTCGAGAAATAATATCGAACAACTGACGCCGGTCAGAGTTTTGACAATTCGAGCCTTATCCAAACATGTTCTGCCTTCTACGAAAAAATGCGGTCCAATGATAAGAGCAAGCGTCAACACTGAGTCGTATCTTTAATCGGGTGTAGCGGACTGTAATGCATCGATTTTGGGGTATCAGTTTGTTTCAGAATGGACTGAAACCGACATCATCAATTGTGAAACAAAATTTGGATTTTGTGCCGAAAGATTGCAGCGAAACATTGTTGAGATGTGTATATTTGTGGTATATTTTAAAATATGTCAGATTGCTTTTATATCCCAAAAAATAAAGTCATAATTTAAAAAAACAAACACAACAAATGGCATCATCTTTTTGGCATCAGTATAAACAATGTGCTTGTTTTTAGGGATACTAATATTTATCTCTTATGGGTAGTCTTTGATAAAATAAAATCACTTAAAAAGACTTGAGTCAGTTTACACCGTAAGGGCCTATATAAAATGTTCGTCTTAACTTTGTAGTTCGCTGAAAACGACTCCATATACACAAAAACAAAGTGCGTTAACAAGAACGGCACTACAAGATTTGCATTCGAATTCAATACTTCACTAAACAAAGTGCAAATACCTATTTGATTTGACATTTCTAACTCTGTATTTAAAGACCATAAAATTATATGGTTATGGGTTTACATAATATGTTCGCGGCAACGGTCGGGGTCGATAGGGTCGAAATATTTTGATGAAAAGGGGACTATTTGTAATTTATCGATTTCCAACATTTTCGATCGGCGAACTATCGATTTTTTTAATATCAATTTTATCTAATCCGTAACCTATCAAGTATTGCAGTGGTTAGAGTCGCCTAACCTGGAGGATGCTGAGTTCGAATCGCATTAGAGGCACTACAGATCTCAGCGCCGACCCATCGTCCATGTTAGATTAAAGACTGTGATGGAGTTCGTAATGTGTAGTATACCGTTACTGTAATGGTGTGACTAGGTTAATGTAATTTCGAGTGGAGTGAGTAGGTGAGAATAGTGGTATTATAACGGACCGATAGATTGAAGTGTGTCGTAAAAAGCATCATTACACGATTGAAATTTTTGGTATCTACTCGTAATAGGCTGGTTATTTTTATGAATTAAAAAATACAACATTTGTTTCATTTCAAGTGGTGCCATTGGGGTTGAAAAACGATCTAGCAAGTTTCTAAAATTACATTTGGAACTGATTGAACAATTCGGAACAAATTGCGTTTCATTCCAATTATATGGGAAAGAACCATAGCGAAAGCTCTAATCGGTATCCATTTTTATCATAAAATCCATGGTCCATTCCAATCGATTAAGAAATGACTTAGCTACCTCCTAATTTATATTTTTCAAGGTCACGTTCGGAATTCATTTTGGCCAATGTTTATTATGGATAAACCTAGTTACATCCAAATCTGTTAAGAAATGCCTTAGTATAGCCATTCAAACCGAGTTGGTTACCTGAATGACGAATGGTTTCACTTCATTTAAATTTGCTGTTTTCCAGGACCCGCAACCCACATATAAAATTAATTTTGGACAAGACATAAAACAAGAAACAGACCGACCAAACGTCACAGTGGTTCAAGCTTTGGCGTTTGTATCGGGAGGTAACGGATTCGAATCCCGACAGAAGCAGGATCCAAAACAAATTTTTCATCTACGATCTGTGACAAATATTACCCCTGTCGGAGTGCAGACCTCATATCCTCGATTTGGCTACTGCATAAGATAGGATGTAACACTTGCCAAAATATGCTTTTATATATGAAATGAATATTCGAAAGCAGTATCCGAAATTCCGAAAAAATAATGGACTGGTTGCTATAAGGAGTAGCTGGGTAGGGTTTTTCGGATATGTTGACAATTTAGTTTTAGATTGCTATTTCTTTTTTTCAGATTATTCAGTTTAAGGCAAAACTATATTAATGACCAAGTCTAACTTAGGCGCAGCTGCTTAGAACACAAGGCCTGAAAGAAATCTTAGCGCTGCTTTCAACCGGCTGGAATTAGATTGAGTTGAAATTATGTTTTCGTACCGGTCATTTTCCCATGGAGTGGCGTCAGGTTGAGTTGAAATATGGGCAGATGATAATTAAATTATCAAATTTTTGTGTTTTACACTTTTACTTAATAACCGAAAGAAATCGAATTCAATAATATTTTTGGCCTTCATTTATTTAATACTAATACCAATATGTATGAGCGTAGATCAAGATACGCCATTGTGTTAGATACGCACCTTCGGATCTTTGAACATCACTAGAAAACCTTTAAACCGAATTTATTTCAACTATTTACATTTGATTAAGGTTAGTTTTCATTATTATAACAAATATTTGTTAACATTATTGTCAAATTAGTTTAATAGTTGTTCGTGAACAAACTGTCAAATGTCAAATATAAATTCAATAATCCTCGATTTGTAAGAGCAAGCAGAAACTGTTTTTTGTAATGGCTTCTTAATAAGAGCTCATCGACAGTGGTGATTTTACCAAATTCGAAAACGTCTGACACAGGCGATATATTGACTATAGCAGCGCAGTTATAATGCGTGGCGCGTTTTTTACACTTTGTTTCATTTCTGTCGGTTCTTCTTTGTGTACTAAGCGGTTACTCAAATTTGTAACCGAAAAATCTGCGTGACGTGATGATTTGCTTGACGTGATGATCAAATTATTTACGTATTTACTCTCCATTATGCTACTGGCAGGTCATTATGACCAAAAACGAGAGTAATGGCATGAGGAACCTAACCAATCCCATAAGTTTGGATCAGTTCAAAATATCTTAGGGAAATATCAGTGATTGAACTCTGCATGGAAACAAGATAATAACCAAGGCTTCAAATTATTTGTGCATATGAACGCAAAAAATAAAATTATTCTGGAATATTGTAACATAGTTGGCACATAGTCAGTACTAATTGACAAACGAAATAATTTTTATTTGGCGTTAAAATATTGCCTAAGACAGATATATAGCTCATTTTATTGTTCTAACCTAAATAATTTTTTGGTTTTTATTTCATTTCGTATATGCTCGCTCGTACGTCAAACCAAATTGATTAATTTGTTCATATAAATCAAGTATGTTATTTGTGTATTTATTTAAGATACAATACTTCTCCCTAAATTCTTGCGTATAATAATATAAAAGTGTTAGATAGTTTTTTAAACTATGTGTAATCATTTTTGTAACATTTCAGTACTTAAATGGAATTTTATATACACAAAAAACTGTAGTATCACAATGGATGATGGTGTAATATGATACTAGACAATCTATATACTATAACACTAGTCTATACATAGTGAAGTTTAATAATTCCACCAAGAAGTATTTTGAGTGGATAATTTTACTCATGTTACATGGAAATGTTTTTGGTTGTCGTGATTTTAAAATATAAATGCAAGAATAATGGGAATTTGTCTTACATAATTGTGAGAAAAATTTGTCAAAACATTAATGGGATTTTTATGATAGAAAAGAGAAGATGTGTGCAACCCAAAAAAAACATATCATGATTGGTTCGAAATTGTTTAATTAGAAACTCGTTAATTAATGGAGGGCTTGCTTAACTATACTTGTCTAGTTAATTAAATGAACTCGTAAATTTTTTAAATTAGAGAAAGTTTAAAGAAGCGCGATAGTTTTATAAAAATGATTTGTTGAAAACATAATTTCTCTTGATATCTAAATATTTCCAAAAACAACAAAATTAAAACGTTGAACCCAGAAATGGACAAAAGCAAAAAACTGTTTGCATGTTTACTGGTATTACTGATTGACTTTTATCATTTTCAAGAGCAAAAATTTTATGTGTTTTGATGTGAAACGAATTTTTAAGATGGTTTGGCATGCACTTTGCATGGACGTTAAATTATACCACGTTGCATTATAATTAGATGTGTATGAGTGCACGAAACATTCATGTTACATAATTTTTTTTAATTTAAGCATTTTGAAGACATATATTCATTTCCTTTTTGATTTCTCAATGTATAATTTAAATTACTTAATAAGAATTTTATTTCCTTTTTAAATTAAATTGAAACAATTTTCATAATATCCATAACGTGTAAAATTTACTTTCATTTACACCTATCGTAACTAAACTTCAATCAACTATATAAGTACAGAGATAACTTTGACAAGTCGTACACAACACGTTAAACAAGAAAGTTTTGTTAATCATAATACGGTAAACATTGAGATATATAGAAATATGTACAAAAAACTTGAGTTTATTAGTTTTTATTAGTAGATAAAAAGCATCATTAGAAATTCACATCACACCATATTGTAATATAGTGAGTATAAATGATAGTAAAATTTACCTTGAACAAACTACTATTTCGTTGAAGTTGTGGCGCGCACAATTAATGAGTCTTTATAAAGATCCGTGGTGGATGGGGCAGGGAGACATTTTGCTTTGATTGATTCAATACCCTCACTATAAAAAAGACCCTTTATATTACACATGTTTATATATGTAATATTCCCAATTTGGTCATTTCAGGGCATTATACGTATTATATATTTAGATTTACATAAAAAATTAAAAATAAAATCCGGAAATAATAAATTAAATTAAAATTTTTAATTTCAGTAATGTGTTTACTTAACATTTCTTGCTTTATGTGAAGAGAATCATAATTGTGTATATGGATTTTATCCAACATAATGAATGCACGACCAACATAAGTTTTATAACACCATCGCGTAATTAAATTACAACAACATAAATTTCACTTTAAATAGTATAAGTATGTATACTAATTAATAATAATTAAACATTGTAATAAAAGTTCAATAAACTCTCATTGTGGATTAGAAACAATAATTAATTTTATGAGATCGATGTGGGATGATGTCCCACATCATAGTAATCGTGCGGTTATAAATTTCGATCCAGTTACGACACAACACATATAGCGCATCTTATTTTATTCCTTTTATTTTTTTATATAAACAAAAAAAGGTTAAGTGTTATACATGCTGAGATTAAAATTTTATAACTCTAGAATTTTTGTTAAGCACGACACACAATAAATTCAATAACATGACATTAAAATGCTATGTATCTGGAGCTGCTGCTCTCTGCTACCTTTGTCAAAAATAATTGAGTATAAAAATAAATTCTTTCCAAATTTTTTTTTATCTTTCATCTATGTTTACCTGGAATATTATTAAAAACATAACATTCAATTTGTATGTAAAAGACGGAAAGTTAAAACAACATAAAATCATGAACCTATTTTGTTCGTTTTAAAGTTTTTTTGGTTTTGTAATCTTTAGAGTTTAGAATTTAGATATACAGATTCTAGTTTAATGTATCTATGTCGAGTTTTGGGAATAAGCAAACAATATTTAGGGTTGTTTGTGTAGTTAGTTTGGATGAGCAAATTTATTTACTCATGTTAAACATGTTTGATTTATGTTCATATGCAATGAGTTGGGTAAATCATACAAAATATTTTACAACAAAATTTTCGACTTAGTAGTTATGAAAAGACTATTTTCTTCGGTATATTAAAAAATAATCATTTTTTTTTTTTTTTTTTTTATTTATCCCTGCTATCTGTTCTGGGGCCAAGGCTCTCCCAACTCTTTCGCGATTTGCTTATTTACGTCCTTACTTTTTCGCCAGTGTAGGCCAATTCGAGGACGTACGGATATAGGTCCGATTTTATCACCATCTGCACATTGCATAGCTCCATGTCAGCCTATACTGGCATGGAAGATGGGTCGGTCCATGAGTTTTGCACTCCGACAGGGGGTCATAGATGTGTTCCATTCCATCACAAATCGTAATTTGTTAATGAAAATTCCCTTTGCATCCTGCCCCTATCGGGATTCGAACCCGGTACCTCCCGATCCAAACGCCAAAGCTTTAACCACTGTGCCATTTGGTCGATAATAATCAAATTTTAACAAATAGAATTATCCAATCAACAATTAATAAAAAAACGTAAGAGAAACGCCACTAGTTCCGGTAATTCCACGGCGCGGGACCATGGAATTGGGGAAATAATTTAAATATAATTTGTATTTAGATAATGTTTTTCTGGCATGCTAAGGTGAAAAGTTCCTGGTAATTTTTTTGAAAACTAAATTAATTTTGGAATAATTTGCCCTGCCAATTTCGCTGGAAAAAATATTACCAATTTACAAATATTTACATCTGTTTTTTTCTCAGTAGACCAGAAAAACTTATTTATATATAAAACCAATGTAAATTCTTTCCTCAGAACCCCAGGAAGGTCTACAACTTTCCGGTATTTTTAGAAAATTTAGTAGAAACATTAACCTTTCTACTAGCGGTTGACTATATCGGCTAATATTTCTCAAAATCTTAGTTAGTGAAGTACTTAATTTTTTTCAATCAACATTGCTTGAACAAACATACTCTCACCATCGAGAGAAATTTCATACGTTTACAAATAAAATCATATTCTACAATAAGCTGCACAATGTAGCAGTGTCACAGAATTTGTTACGAAGTTCTTTACTTAGTAAACGCAATACTCGTAATCATACTCGCCGGCATTACCACTCGTTATTACTCGCCCGCCATTACCGCCCGATCGAAAAGATGAGCTTTTTGGTGAGTAATGGCCGATGGTATGGTAAAATGGGAGATAATGGCATGAGGTAATGTCCGGGAGAAGGAGAAAGTGGTTAGGTGGAAGGTAATGTCTTGGCCTTAGCCCATTTATTTAATTTCTAACAATGAAGTTAAAATTATTCAATTATTATTATTCAAATTAAAAATAATTAAAAAGAACCGATCGTCGCGATCTCTCAATTGCATTAGCATCACAATATATTCAAACGACCGTGCCATCTCAATTTTATCAACTTTAATTTAAACTTGATTAAACTGAGCTGAGCTACATTGCATCTAGCTATAAATTTATTTATGGTCTTCGGCAACACTAAAAAGAGCAAAAAACCCAAGTATAACAGAAGGAAATTCAAAAATTAGCTATCGTATTTTCCTTCGAATTATGAGGTAAATTCGAAAGAAATTTTATTGTAAACAAAGAATGGAGACGTCATCATAATTATATGTAATGTGAATGGCGAACTACAGAACAGGCTTAATATTTTAATTTAAAATGTGTATTACAAATTAAATACTTATTAAGTAATTAATTGTCTGGATATTAATTTTTCAAATTATTTTCATCAAAATTTCAGCACATAACTTAATTCAATTTATATTCGGCGTGTAAATTAAATTTACATATTGTGGAAGTAATGAAATATTTTTATCATGTTGAAAGTGAAATGTGTACAGTAGATAAAGTGTATATACCGTGTTATTATATATCTAAACAAAAAAACGAAAAAAATGCAAATATTTTTCAACAATCAACAGATTTATGTTAGTCGTAGTCAATTTTCGTGTTTTAGTAACATTTTAAAATCAAAATAGTAGTTTTTTAATTACGCCAGCATCTCGTCTCCTAATAGTTTCGGTCGTGACGTTTCGAATTTTCGCGACACGATTCAAACGCTTTCTTTTAATAATTTGGAAGTCAAACTTAGGAAAATACTAGACTAAGTTTCATACTTAATACGAATATCGACAGAAAACTTAAAAATAAAAATACTTGGGAAACGAAGAAATGTCAAAAACGAGGAAAATATAAAAAAAAATAGACGACAGTGTTTCTCGATAACATAAAGTTCATCGGTGTATTTTTGTGATGTATATTTGTATAAAACCGAATCAACTAAATTATAAACATAGCGGAATTGTGTATATAAATTTAGATTATTGACATTAAAAATGTAAAACAAATCGATAGGTTCTTCGGAATCGGATTCGCTGATTTTTATCTCACATAATCGAACTGGGTTTGCGGAAACCTGATTACGCTACCGTCTTTTAGGATTGTAACCAATATTTTATGGAAGCATTCGGATTACATTTTCCGACTCGCAGTTATGGAATAATAAACAATCTTCGACAAATCCTACCATGTATAATGAGAAATCTTAATTCTCGTCGCGCTTGTATACGTCTATCGCAGAAGCCCGTACCAAGCAAACACCATTCATAACACGATATATCTGCCAATCTTTGTGAGCCTAGAAAATATAGTACAAAAATATGATTATGTAACGTAAATGTTTCCTGTAAATGACGAGGAAACGATAACTCTGCTCAACGAACTCTTCTTTTTACAACTGCAATATGCTGCTGCGCCGTATCATTATAAATTGAGTATGTGCTTTCATTTGTATCTCACAAAGGAATTAGCAATAAGTATTAATTAAACCTAATTTTGACTGTACACTTTAATATAAATGAGTTTTCGTGCTCAAAATTTAAATAAATAAATCGTCTTTTCTTTCTTTATTCACAGAGCTTTATTTATGATACGTCAATTAATGATCACGGAATTAGCTGAATTTGATGCTTCACGATGGATCAAGTGCTTATCAGTTGATGTTGGAGTATCCGAAGTTCGCCTCGTCGTTCTCCTTTATAACGTTTTCTCAGAATCCATTTTTCAAAGTTTAAGAGAAAACTAAATTATCAATCCTGATAAGATATATAATATTTTGTACGCAATGCAGCGCTAAGCTTGTTTCCTATAACATACTCGTACTTCATGCAATTGGTGTCTGAATATCCGTCTTATACACATTTATTTTGGTAATGCAGCATTTGACTTACTTGAGCGCATACATGCTACCATAATTACCGAATTGTATTAACATAAGGCATGGTACGATGGCCAATCTGGCTAGACATACTGATCCTGTGAGCAGGAGTTTAAAGTTTAATATTCGTCCATTTCTGTAACGGTAACGAGAAGACTTTACTTATGAATTTTTCGGAATTCATTTTAAATTATAACGTCAACCATTCCAAATTCACCATAAAAAGGTGATTTTTACTAAACCTATATTTAAAGTTTTATTACACCAATTATACACAAAGAACCAAACTGATGGTCATAAATTTTAACAATCTTACAATAATTTGTAGTCAACAAGAAGTCTAAGATTAACCACAAAGTAGTAAACACCTGGATAACACAGTATTAGGTCAAGTTTAAAACGGAAAAAATTGATTTGTTTAAATTCCTTCAGGCATAATATATAATTCTCTACAACTGTCTATCAACATTTTACCACCAGTTTTAATCAATTTTTGTAAACATGTATTGTCGATATGTAATATTATAGTACATAAATGTACATACTCGATTAGGAAGTAATATAGTCTTTTATATTATGATAAACAAGTGAATTCTAAAAATAAATTATTTTTTAAGATAAAATCATTATTATTATTTTTATTAAAAGACTTATTATAAAAAAAAACTTATTTTGACCTTTCTGATGTAAACCAGAAAAACTTTCAATATAAGAAGAAAACAAAACAAGTTCTATAATACCAGAAAAGGTAATTTGAAAATAAATAACTAATATAACTTTCCATTAGCACCTTACTTCTTGACTACCCAATACCCAAGTATATAAAATTATAAACATATACAACAGACAAAAATGTGAAACCTTTCAAATGATATATTTTATGAAATTCAATTAAAGTTATATTTTATTGTTTTTATTTGAGTTTTTATAATTTTAAAGTGCAATGACTTCTTTCTTCGGAGTTTCTAAAACCGACTTAGAAAATATGTGAATAGTAGTAGAGTATAGTAAAAGAAAATAGTTAAGTGACACCAATTTCTTAATAATAATCATTTCCAATTTTTTATATAAAGAAAGAAGTAATGTAGAAATATGATCACGTTTAATATTATGTACTTAATAAATGATGATTATTTAATTTTTTTCTGTGTAAAAATACAGGTCAAAATTGTATGATGCACGAATTGTTGTAGAATACTTTGGCAAGGGTATACCAAGTTATACAAAGTCGATCTGTACAAATATTATAGAAATGTTATTAAATATTGACGTGACGTTCATTTTATTAATCGTAATTTGCATAAATGTATAATTAAATTTGTTTGCAAGTAGTAATAATTGTTGTTACAATGGAAAGGAAATGGTTTTGCTTCCCGTTTTATTTACCTCGATTACGATAGCTAATCAACTTACCTGTAAAGAAAATAAAAAAAATTAAATTAATATTATTTTTTTTACGGAATCGATCAAATTTAATTAACCAGCCATCATCCCCTATCTCAATGAATTTAATTAAATTTAGATAAGATATCTTAAAATATCAAATTCTAAATTGAATCATTAATTTTTATTACTAAAATGTGTAGGGACGTAATTTTATAGGATTGCCTAATGCGGCGGACACATAAAATCTCTCAAAAACAATAAAATGAAATGTTTATTATAAATCAAGCGCATGACCCCTTACAATTACATTTCAATCACAATTTTATTTATTATTTATAGGATGATCCTTTCACCCCAATTTTAATTAAAAATTTATAAGCATCATTCATCAAACCATATCGGATAGTTAAATTCAAATAACGTATATAAATAAATCTTTCCACACCTTTATCTTATTCTCACGATTATATAGCATGCAGTAAATATAATTTATGCATAAACAGACGTTGTTTATATAATGTACGTATGTACCTTTATGTATGCTGACATACACTAAAATAAAATACCAACTAATTTGGATATCAAATTGTAGTATGTAAAGGGTTATCCAATTCAAGCTTGATAAAGTAAACTTAAAAAAAGCACACAAAATATTCGGAATGTATTGTAATTTTTATTTCATTTTACAGATTGATCCTTGCCATTTTTAGTTAAACAAGATATCATTCAAATGTCCTCCACGGGACTTCTTACAGGCCTTGATTCTTTTGCGGTAATTTTCAATGACTTTTCGGCACATTTCGGGCGGTATCTCGGCCATTACCTTACGAATATTAGTTTTCAATTCGTCAAGAGTTTGAGGATTGTTTGCGTAAACACGATCTTTCGCGTAGCCCCACAAAAAGAAATCCAAAGGCGTTAAATCACAGGATCTTGGAGGCCAATTGACATCAGCCAATCGCGAAATCAAACGTCCAGGAAATTTCTCTTGCAAAAGATCTCGATTTGCTCGTGTTACGTGACTGGTTGCTCCATCCTGCTGGAACCACATATCGTCAAGATCATAATCTTCGATTTTCGTAAAAAAATAATCGGTTAACATGCGGCCGTAGCGTCCATGGTTGTTCTCAAAAAACTACGGCCCAATCACACCACCAGACCACAATGCGCACCAAACAGTGACTTTTTCCGGGTGTAATGGCTTCTCTACAATCAATTGTGGATTTTCTGAGCCCCAAATTCTACAGTTTTGCTTATTAACGTATCCACCAAGCGAAAAATGAGCTTCATCACTGAAGAAAATTTTGTTCGAAAAATCAGCATCGACGGCCTGTTTTTCCAACACCCAATTTGCGTATGTTAAATGCTCCATATTCTTAAATGGCAGAATGTCAACTAAATAAATGACAGCGTACTTGACGTTTATCTTTGACAGATGTCGGTATACAGATTTCTACTTTATCAACCTCGAATTGGATAACCCTTTACATACATATAGTGAATTACTTCCTCCGTTTGTTTTTATTTACGTATATGTACTCTTACTAAATATTACTATGGAAGAGATAAACCTCACCTTTTCCATATAAAGAATTGTAGTTTCTTGCAATATTTGCCTCCCAACAGTCATTTAGCCAAGGTTAGGTTAAGTCAAATAAAATAATATTTATATAAAAATAACATAAACGTAAGGGGTGTTCCTTAGACCATAACTTATTTTATAACACACAAAATCATATGTGTATCGAAATTCCTTTATGACTTTTTTTCTTACATTATAAAAAAATATAAAATTATAAACCCAACAAACATGAGAAAATTTTTCAAACAAAATAATTTATATATTACTACGGATTTGAAACATATGTGTGTTTTTGGTAAGATAATATTACATTTGAAATTGACATGATATATTAACCCTCGAGTGCATCGGTCAACAAAGGAAATGGTTTAAAAGCGAAAACAAATCTAATCCAATAAAATTAACAGTAACCGCCCTAAATATCGCGGAAAAATGTCAATAGAAAAATATTGTTTGCGAACCAAAAATGGTGAGTATTAAAAACAAGTAACTCTTGTCTTCGTTCTTAATAATAAAAAATATTTCAAGGGTAAATACAAAAATATTAGTCCATCGCAACAATCTAAGTCGCGTGGACTTATGACATAGCTTGGATGTTCGCTTACGACAATTTCGTTAAATTCTCTATTAAACAAATAACATCATTTGTTACAATTAGGCGTAGTTCCTAGAATTTCCAGTGATAGTTACGTAGACATTTTTTGGTTAATTTTATATTTTTGTTGGAATAGTTGTTGTCCTGATGTTGAATGATTTCGTAAGTGTTAGGAAGCACATATTTATGGATTTACAAATGGAATACGTACTTCACTTTAATATCCGAATCACCTTTATTATTCTGGTCATAAGATTTCGCATTTGAGGTTGTTTTTCATTATGCTATCTCAGATAATATTGCAAGTTTAATTCAATTCTCTAGGAAGGAGAGTTAATAATCAACATTTTCACTCAAATTCATAATTCGTTGCTACGTTTAGTTTATTAACTTAGTTTGGAGAATCCGTTTGGGCTAGTTGATTAAGAAATTTAATACGCTTTTAGGCGCTATCGAATCCTAAGCCGAATCTCTGGGAAGATGGCCTTATAACATTTTCATCCTCCATTAACTCTTTCCCCAGAGATTTTAACTCAACTTACGACAGGACCTGAAATACCATAATAAATTTATTATATGACAAGTCCAAAGAGTATTTTATAACCAGAATAATAAATTTGATACGAATATATTTTTAATAAGTGTTACTAAAAATATTTCGCTTAATGCAACAGACAGACAACTCAAAACTGATTCATTTCTAAGATAATCGAATCAAACGAGCTCCAATAATACATATTTTTTAGTAAATTCAACAGCAATAGCAAAATCAACTATTTAACGCGTCGAGTGTTCTGGTTTCGAGTTCATGAATTTGCACAAAATGCAACGAAACCCACTGTGAACAAAGCATGAAAGTTTGACTGGTTCAAACAAAAAATTAATAATGGCGTTTAATTTAATTATGATTTGAGCGTATTATTAGATATTATTCCAATAGACGTGCAAATTTTTGATACAGACAGTTTATGTATTATGAATGAAGATTTACGATGTTGTAACGCTAATTTCCTTCCAATAACTGAATAATTACCGTTTTATTAAGATGCCTCAGAAAATTTTGTTGGTGACTCAACGAGAAAATCATGAACTTAGAGGAAATCTAAGATGGAACTTTTATGTCATTGATATTACCTCCTGAAAATATTGTGACGTAATTTATACGTGATGAATAAATTTGTTACGAACAATACAAACAATTATTGAGCATTGAAAGAGAATTCATTACAACCAACTTAACTACAAATATAATATTCAAGCCAAAACTCAATACATTTATGAGCCAATCTGCAATATCAACAATATGAACGCAGAATGGCACCTACTCATTTGGTTCAATTCACCAACAAAACATGAAATGAAATTCAAACATAAAATTAAGAAAATACGCTATTTAAAATCCGGGTGATTAATATATACCACAACGACTATGTAAATGACTCGTCTAAAACGCAAAACACTTGTTAATTTTCTTAAGATGTTCTACAAAGAACTAAATAAATCAAATTGTATCTAGAAACTACTAAATTATTTATTATTTAAAAAATGTTAATTTTCATTTTTTGTATTTTATTTGCCGTTCACTTGAAATGGAGAAAATGTTCATTGCTCTTTTCAATGAGTAAGTGCATAGTGAAAACTATAAACTACTTATATGTAAATAGATGCAAAAGAAAATTTTTTTTACTAATTTCCGCGAATGATTTGTTATATAAATAAATATGGAATAAACTTCACAAAATGTGTTAACAATTTGTATAATTTTCATTTCCGATTAGTTTATTAACCCGTTGCAGTTTTTTAAAATGTGCACTATAGTTCGATCTATACAAGTACCTAGGTACTTAGCTGCGTACGTAAAAACAATTTCGAAATACTTGTACTTTTTATAGATAAGAAAATTCATGTAATTCATTTGTACTTTCCATGTTATCTAAGCGTAAATATTTGAGATTATATCGAGTATATCGAAAAAAATTAACCTTTCTTCTCATTGAAAAACATTATGTATTATTTAGTTAGCTGCACTATTATGAAACTAAATCATGTGAACAAAAAACGAAACGTGATTATATTTTAATTATTTGTGTATTGCCAATCGCCTATCACGAATGAATTAAATCAAAATTAATTATATAAAACACTATAAACTACTATTAAACCACGTACAACTCATATAAAAAACTGTTCAGCCACAACACGATAAACAATACACAACAAAATAATGTATAAGCATCCCTCGCAATATACTGACATTCAATTAAATTAATTAAAATGGGTAGTTTTGATGTTAGAAAATAATTTAGATTGAGATTTAAGGAAAGAACTATTTGTATATAGATTTTCTGTGCTGACCCAAAAATTTCAATTAAATAAGCTCGTATATTCAATTCAGTTTTATTTCTGTGACCCTAAAATAAATTTAAAATATTTTGATTTTTCTCATTTTATCTCATACAATGGAAGTTACGTATATTTTGTTAGTGGCTTAGTTGTTTGACCTAGTTGGACGCAGGAATTATATTCAAGAGAGTCTATATCGATTTAATTCCATATATCTGAAATTATGTACCATAGCTTTGAACTTCGTGCCAAATATTTCTTTCAAAACTTAATAAATCTAAAAATATTAAGAAAGGCGACCAACATTTATCATAATATATTGCAGCTATAGGCAAGTGCGTTCGAAAAGTGACACGAATTGCGAAGGGTAAGATGAACTTACTAGGACTTGACGTAGAAAATGTGTGTTGGAAATTGTATAAAATTGGAACAAGTATACAATTAAAAGGTCTTAACAGAAATCTCAAATTTTTTAAATGCTAAGGGCTTAAAGCATTTACTAGACTACCACCAACATAACTAAAACACTTAAACTAGTGTCTGCCTTGCGTGTAATGGTCTATAGATTGTTTAATGGTTTTTATAGTAATTGATTCATTTTGTTATGTAATTTACACCATTTTATGAAACCTGATTCTTTCCCATAATTTCGAGTGAAAAGGACAATAATTTTTCTCTAAAATCGGTTGAACTCATGATCGGTTAAAATCATCAACGAGCACCTAATCCAAAGTTACCATCGAGCGAATGCCGTCCAGCTTATAAATTGGATTTCCAACGTAGACTGAAGCATAAGTGATTGATAAATCTGGAAATAAAATAACAGAATTGCTGTCTCAAATCGAACTACGATTATCACTGGACTTAACTATCATTGCCAGGAATTTGTACACTCAACAGTCTATGATATTCATTGGGATTGGGCTACTCTGCTGGATTAGCACACTGTTGTTCAATACCAGTCAGAGTACGATTTTATATCGGAAATTGGTTTGGGTTAACACAAATTAAGCCACAATTTTTTCAGTTTTCGATTTCAAACTCATCGGAATATTAACAGAAATGCATTGTTTTGTTCAACCGTCTTTGTTGTTCAACGGAATTGGGCCAATTCTAGATTGGAATATTTAGCAACTGTAATTTTCGGATAGTATTTAGCATACCCGATCTAGACATGTAGATAGATTTTTGTTAATTAAACTTTCGAAGGAATTCGACGAACTCAGGATTAGCACGAATTCAACTGTTTTTCCAACTAAATATATAATTAAAGGATTTAGTCGGCGGTCCTAAACTCTACTCAAGAAACTTTTATATCGTAGAAGTTCAAGTTCGGTGGTTTCTAATATACCTATTTTGTGATCCAGATACATTGACGTTCAATTCTAATACTAATTGATAATACTAAATGTATGCCTACTCGTAGTATCGAATGAAAATTGGTTACGAATAAAAAAATTGTCTATGGTAAGCACAAGTTCCGCAGTTTATCTACTTTCGAAAATATAATAATTCGGAAACAGAGGTAAGTAATATGTACAGAGCTAAAATTATAGCCTTCTAACTCGTAAATGAATAAATTTGTGGATCATTTTTATCGTAACCTCAGTAATAAGCAAAGTTTCATTCTAAGACAGCGGCCCAATTCATGCCTTGCATAATATTAAATGAGTCGCGTCTGAAGACGATTACTAAAATTTGAGCTATACCCATGAACATCTTCTCATTGATAGTGTCAATTCATGCGACTTGCCATAGATTAGTTAATAAAAATGGTAGGCAGTTGGATCTTATTTGTACATCGAATGCTAACAACTCATTAGTTGAACTAACAAATCTGTGTTTATGTGGTCGACGAGTGTCAAAAAGCTTTTATGAGATTTAATTTAAGAAAAGCAAACTTCGGTCAGCCGTGTCTTGGAAGTATGACTGTGCATTTACATGTGGTGGATCCGATATTAGTTGTTTTCCAATCGCACGTTTTATGGTGTGACATGACATTGGGAGTTAGTTCGCAAAAATACCATAGTATCGTACTGAAGTTAGTTACTATTGCTTTTTTACAAAGTAAAAAATATTTCTACTCAAGTTTGGACCTAGTAGGAGGAGGGGGCATAGATTTTACAAGATTTGATTGGTTTTGAGTTCGGAAGCGAATATGATGATATTTATTTCCAATATCACGTAAGCAGCATTAAGTATTGATACTTACGAACAAATGCCGATTAGAACAGCTAAGCCCGGTTACTATGCATTTTAAAGTGATTTTCAAGAGTTACTATAGAAGTAGACAGAAGTGCTTGCCAGAACTTGAAATGTGCAATTGGAATGCCAAGGTAAATGTTAAATGTTTTTACAAATCTGTACCGTACGAGTACGTACACAGCAAAAATTTTAATCAAGCCCCTCTCTAGTATAATAATAGATTCGCTCAATGCATAATAAGAACTATTCAACTGTCCAAAGAAAAAATGAAAATCTTCTACGTCAATTCTTGAAATTCGCCAAATCTAAACGTAAATCTGAAGACTATCCCTATCTGCTTTTTACCCAAATAATTCCTCTAACGACCCTAGAAATGTTGGTAATCTGTTCATCTCATTTTGTAGTCCACATTTCAAGATAGTAATATTAATATTAAATTAATTTGATCAACTTAATATTGGTACCCGTCATAATATTTTTGAAACAAGAAATACTATATTGAGTTCGGAAATTATTTTAATTGTTATCTCTTAATTTAAAAGGTGTTTACCATGGTATTCCACCATGGTCTTGATGAGCTGTAGTGGGTCTCGCTGGATTCTCTTATGTGCCATTTTAAACTTATTTTAGTAAGTAATCGGTAATATCAAGTCATTTTCAGAATTGCCTTGTCCACACCCGGATTGCCACAGAGCCCTCACATTGGCCGTCTCAGTTTCACCGCTTCCTCTAAAGATGTACCCATAAAAAAAATTGTGGGTCTTTCATGACCGATTGCACGTTACTCCAACAGCACCTGGATAGATTTGCTTTGTTGTGCTGTAATAGCGGCTTCTAGCTGAATTCAGTCAAGTATTAGAAAATGTAAATTTTCTATGAAAACAGATAATATGTACTTTCCAGATTACGCTCACACGTTGGTATACAACTTATAAGAAGCATTTCACTATCGGCGGCTTGAGCTCTCGATGAAAAGCTAGCATTTTTAAAGCAATATGTGCGTGTAATCAAAAAAGTAAATTCAACTTTAGGATACATTAAGCATTGGTCGAAGAATTTTCGTGACTCTCATCTTTCTGAAACACTATACACAATGTTAGATCCCTACTTGATTATACAATTCAGATATAATCTAGTTACCAAGGTATACATATAAAGAGGGGTGAAAAGGATTGAAGCAGAAACGAAACGACTTTCAAGCTTCGCGTTATATCACCTAGGACTCGTTAATACATCTCTGTTGCGAATCTCGACTTAATTTTTTGCAGATGCAATCACTGAATAAAAACAGTGTCATTGTTACGTTATGGTAGTTTGCCAATCCCAAGGACATTTCGAATGGTTAAAGACGACATTTAATTTATATCTTATTTCTTAAATTTTCATTCTATTTCATCATTCCTGCTGATTAGAGTAATTTATAGATTCGTAGAGTGGTTCCCAAAACCTGCTTATTTCAAACTTATTTGCAACCCTTTTAAATAAGTATCCAATCGATTTGGATAACTCATTTGTTTTTACGGATGTTGTTATCGCTTTTACTATGTAGATTTTAATAGAGGATGCATTAAATTGTTAATCTTAGGTGTCATTAAATTTATAAACCGATAAATGCGAATATAAATCGATTCAAAAGAGAATACATATACAAAAATGCACATAAGGTACATCGCAAATTGGATCGATCCTGAAGGAAACACAAACATATTGTGCCCACTTATTTATTTAAATAAATCATCCGTGGACCTCTAGGTGTCTTCACTAAATCTAATACAAGTAGTTTTTATATTTAAGTCTAATAACAGCATAGAGCGAAAATAAAATTTTATTTTATTAAAATTTTAGAATAATTCTTTTATAAATATTTAAAATCGGTTTTTAATTACTTCACAAATAAGTCAGTGAAATTAATTGGCATTTTGCCTACTCATTTTAGATAGCGGCATATTCTTCAAACATTTAATTTTATTTTATTAAATTAATATTGAAACAGACAAAATTATAAAATAAACCTAAAACAACAGAAAGTGAAAATTTTAATATTAAAGAACTGGATCAAATCACAAATAAAATAAAAATGGCGGATATATTTATCGTTTTATTTTCTTATTGTTTTTCGACTCGACTCTGTATATACCGCATTCCTTTAGAGATGAGATAACTCAACTCTATGAATTGTTTAAGTTGAGTCCTGATAACTATAGTCCTAAAAACTCAACTTCGTACGTATATAATGAAGGTTCAACCTAGCTTGAACTCGACTCGGCTCCCAGCATATACAATATAAGTATAAAATAAGAAGGCATTTCGGAAAGGGTCTAAGCACATCAAATAAACAGGGTAGGGCCACTTACATTTAGAAAATCTTGAAAAAATTATTTTTTTATTGTTTTTACTGACTCATTTAAAATTGCCGCCAATAAGTAAATAAGCTGCAAATAAGTGGCCGTTTTGTACTACCTAGTGAGACGAGAATGTTTCTTCTCTGGTGTTGTACAAAAATATCTAATGAATAATGCTATAGTAAAAGGCCTACATCTTGGGCAATAACACTCAATTCACTTTAATTTACATCAAATGATTATGAAAATAAATACAGGCGATATTTCTGTGATTAAAATAAAAACGGCATTGAGTTCGAGTAAAAGTAGCTACAAAAAATTGTTCGAGGGCCGCTTTGTACACCTTTGAATCTTTATGGGTGGTAAAAACTATTCGGCCGATTTAATCCATAAATGGAGTTTATTTATCAACCCTCACATTCACTGTTATAAAACTACATGTTACTCTTTTTCCATTTACATGACTATTTCCATTGGCACTTTAAAATAAGACCACGCTTTTAATATTTTAAAAATATTTACATATCTATAAGGTGTTTGGGCAATAAAGTACATGCTATCGATATAATTAAAATGCTAATATTTTGCTAAAAAATAATAAGACTATTTAGAAAAACTGAGTAGGATGTTCAATCGATTGTCAATAATTAAGACTTGAAAAGAGAAAGCATAAAAGCAGTTTGTTTACAAATCATCTATATCGAAGGTAAATAACACTGAATCACACTTGAGGTATTAAAATGGCGATCCCCCACGTACCTAAATAAAATCATTTTGCTCTTAGTCTATACTCTATATAGCTAAACAGATTTACAACTACAATACGCCATCATTAAAATGTAAATTCATTCAAAATCGCGGTACCTTACCAATCCATTACGATTTTGGTATTTAGTATGCGGTGTCTTAATTAAATTTATTACATTTCTTATTAACTGAACTGAAAACAACAACAATACATTGCTGTTAGCTGAAAATTGTACCTACATACATATATACATATTTATATATATATATATATATATATATATATATATATATATATATATATATATATATATATATATATATATATATATATATATATTTATGTATACATAGTTGCAAAATTCTAAAGTAAAATACATACAATTTTATAACCTTGAGCGGTTAAATTATTTTATGTATTTTGCTGTATAGTTGAATAAAAAATAGTTTCTTGTTGTTATTATTGCTAAAAATTTATTGTCTGGTCAAGTTTTATGTTAATTTTTAGCTTGGGTTTGTTGTGCGGAATGATTGCATAACTTTAAATTACAGATTGATGTCTTTCTTCGTGCTTATTCTTATATTGCTCGTTGAAACGCATTTATAGTCAAAGGAGGGTTAGACATTTATGTTAAGATTACGCAAAATGAATGCAGGAAGTCAAAAATTTGCTCGAGTTTTATAATAAAATGCAGATTCTTGGTGCAGCAGAATAATAACAAAATTGTTGAATTTTATGTTAAATACATAATTATCCTGAATTGAGTACATCCTGTCATATTTTCTTGTGTGTAGTCGTATGCATTCTACAATTTAAACATGTAAATTGTTCATTATTAAATTTACGTTTTCATTTTGGCGCAAGATATATATTTCGAATATCGCATATGCATTTATATTTTGTGCAATATAAAAAATCACATGCACTTAAAACTTTATTTATTTATTTAATCGTAAAAAGCTGTACACAACAATCGATAGTAAACCACCCGTATATCGTACAATAATTTTTTTGTGTCTATAACTATATATGCTTAGCAAAAACTATATTATAATAGTAATAATAGCAAAAAATTCCACTGTGAAATAAATATATATGCTTTGTAATCATCTAATACTCGCATATAATATTTGTGTTTAGTCTCTGTTGGAAAATCATAAAATGCTATAATTAGTTCGTCTATATTGCAAATTTTTCCGCTAAACATAAGTTTTCATAAACATTACTGTGTAAATATCGACGAAAAATATTTTTTATCCATATTTTAATATTATAATTAACTGGATATATTTAGACGGGTGTTAGGTTGGTAGATTTAAATGCGTCAATAATCAATTGTTTTCGAAATATGTAATTAAATTTTAAAACTAACAAATCAAAATTTTAAATAATTAGCACATTTCGAAGGGCAGTGAACGCTGGTATTCAGTAATTTAGATGGAAAAAATTTTGTAACCTGCGAAATTGAACATTTTAAATTTTAAGGCTATATAGTTTCTATATAGGATTTTTGGAATATAGAAATTTGCTCTAAGAGCTTGATCTTTGTTTTACCTAGTGAAAGCACGAATCAGTTATTATGGAAAATTTCGAATTGAGATTTGTCTTTGCAATTAAAATCAGAAATGTATTCTATATTTTAGTTTTAAGCTATCGTCGTACGATATGTACATATATTTTAACACCCTAAAATATGTTAACCTTTTGCACTTCACTGCCGCCGCTGCGACGACATAGTAAGATAAGCCACTAATCCGTTGTCGCCGCAGCAGCGATATCTAAAAGAAACATTGTTTTTTTTATTTAAATATTTATATTGTAAATTTTAATATTATTTAGTTTTTCGTAGAGGCTATGCTGTGTTTGTATAAAAATTGTGCTAAAATTATATTCCGAAGTAGCTGGTAGCCCATAGTAAAAATGTTTCGTAGTTGCTGATAGGGCATACTAAATTTGTTTGGAATGCAAAGAGTTAAAATGTGCAAATGGGCCATGATCAAATAACAAATGAATATTTTTATTTCATTGGCAAATACGATTGCTTTCAATGAGATGTTTGAACATTTCTGTATAGATCAAAATACGCTTATTTAATGGGGACCTTAAGTGTAAATCTATAAGTGATAATAAGCCTTTAATAAAATACCCTCCCCCATAAGCAATGTAGCATAACAAAGGGTCTCAGTCGAAATGGCTTATTTTAAAACGATATTTTTAAAAACGGCTTTTCTCAAAACTGTTTATTTCAAAACGGTATATGGTACAAAACGGCATAAGGTACAAAACGACATAGGTACTAAATGGCATTTTTCTAAACGGCCCTTTTCAAAACGGCATTTTTCTAAACAGCATTTTTCAAAACGACAAGTCACAAAATGGCAATTTTAAAACGGCTTTTTCAGAATTGCATATTTCAAAACGATATAGGTACAAAACAGCATTTTTCATAACGATATTTGTTGTTCGGCATTTTTCAAAAGTGCATAAGCCGGTCCAAAAGCACGTCAGTTTCTCAATTTCTTCGTTGGTAGTTTTAGTGTTTTTTCTGTAATTCTGCTAATATATGCAGTACACCGATATGCATATAGGAAAACCCCCAAACAAAAATTGTAGTGCCGACGTACGTTAATAACGCTACATATCTTGAAACTAATATCTTTGAATCGAATTTTTTTTCGATAAACGCGATAAATTAAGAAAATACATGCATGAGATGTATTCCAATTACTCCATATAAAGTTTTTATATAAAACATGTAGAAGAAATTTGTCATAATCAATTTCAATTCGTCAATTTTATTCCAAATTATTTGTAATTTTAACTCTACCATAGGAACATGTGAAATTTGATCTTAATCGACTAAGAAATAGACAAGTTCCTTTTCATTTGGCTTTATCCTAAAATTTAACCCAAGAATCGTTCAAAAATTTCATTCATGTCAAATTTTATCGTGTTCCCTTAATAAATAACCGAACCTGTTGGTCATATTCCAGAAATTAATGAAAATATAATTCTAGATTCATAATCCTACCTTCTTACCTATGCCGCATACTTCAAGCAGTTTTGAAAAATGCCAATTTGGAAAATGTCATTTTGAACAATGCCGTTTTGTACCTATACCGTTTGAAATATGCAGTTTTGAAAAATGCCATTTAGAAATACTTATGTCGTTTTGAAAAATGCCGCTTTAACCCTTATGCCGTTTTGAAATATGAAGTTTTGAAAATTACAATTTTGTACCTTATGCCGTTTCGTACCTTATGCCGTTTTGAAATATGCTGTTTTGAAAAATGCTATTTTGTACTTTATGCAGTTTTTAAATATGTTGTTTTGAAAAATACAATTTTAAATTATGCCGTTCTGAACGGATCCCCATAACAATTACTTGAGTTATAATTTATGAAATACGTTTGCATAAATATGGCTTTTTCAGTTTCGAGGCACCTGAAAATAGTCTGATTCTCACCATAATGCTATTGTCTTCGAATATTCTAGATTAGCAGGTGAGAAAAATGATAAGTAATAATGTTGTAAAATTTGGAAACGGAAAACAAAAATTTATTAAGTTGGTAATTTATTTAATTCAAATTTTTAACAGTTCATAAAAGTAATAGAATCCAGCATATCCTGTACTGCTTTAGCTAATAAAAAAATACACTGAGCCTTTGGTCTCTTTAAATGATTTAAATTGCTTTGGCTATGTATATTTTACGGCCTACAAATAATATATATTTCTATATTAACCCTTTCAAGGCAGCTTTTTAAACTTCACAATTTTTTTTTCTAGTACGAAAAATTCCACGTCACCGGCAACTATGAGCACGTTTGAGTTTTTGATTATCTCGGTTATTTGGTCTATGAAAATAATAAAAATTCAGGGTCTGATGTATGATGCTTGGGTCAATATATTTGTCTGAAAAGCGATATGCTCGAATAAAGCGAGTTTTAAACTATAGTTTTACCATGTTACCAGTAAGCTGGAAAGGATTAATATATATTGGCATGGTATAACCGTATAAAAAACTCAATATCTCTGATATTTCGGCTCGGCTCAGCATATAATGCTTTAATTTAGAGTTGAGCTTAAGGTAACTCGACTAAAAAAAATTTTATGGTCGAGTCGAGTTAACTCTAAGATGGCCTCGGTATATAAAGTGGAACATAACCTAGGTGCAGCTCCGTCTCGATTCTGTACAAACACATACATAAGTATGTAATTCGAAAACAATTTTGTTAGTATAAAAATTTCAGTCTAGTCCTGGTACAGTATTAAACATTTTTTTTCAAGTTTAGTAAGATTGGGAAGGCCCACTCGTCGTTTCTCATATTTATGCTATGTTATGCATAAATTTAAACGCTGGTGAACAAATCCACTGGTCGTTAAAAAGTAATCAAAGGATAAGTAAATCCAGCTTACCTAGTGTTGGAATTGTGTCTAAAACTTAAATCTAAGATTAAAAATTAAGGCAACCAATCAGTAATGTAAATGTCAGTAGTCTAACTCTAAAAGCTGATCATTTTATTTATAAAGGTATATGAAATTTTAGTTGTATTGGGCCAATATAATGATAACATCTTACTGTTTTTGTGTTAACAACGTTTGAAGAATTTATATTTATTCCTTATTAGGTGCGTAATTTTACAATATGTTCCAAAATTCGTGAATAGAGCTAATAATAGTTTCGATCGTGAAGAGTACGGATATATCATTAATTCAATCAGGCGCTTATCAATTTAAGTGTTCTCTTTTCAAAATTCAAAGTCATTATGGATGAATTCATTGGAAAATAAAATTGTTCACACAACAATAAATAAAATTACTGTTCACATCCACTTTCGCTATTCCTATTAACAAAATTTAGCACAAGAACGTATAACTTGACGATAAATTAAACAGAAATAACCTCTTGAACTTCACCTTTAAAATAATGAGAAATTTATTAATGAAACAACAATAAAATTAAGAATAATAGATTCGTTAATTTGCATATTGTTATTTTTCCAAAAATAAATGATTTTTGAATATTTTTATTTTCTGTATAAATACATAAGTCAGAGATTTCCTATTTATTTTAACAAACACAAATCAAATATTTTTTTTCGAAATTAGTCTGTTTTCGTTTCACATAAAAACATAAAACATATTTTATGGATTCTATGTAATAAAACCGATTTATAAGAAAATAATTAAAACTTAAGTGCGTACACAACTTACAAGCTATAAAGAGACGCGACAGACAAGCGTAATTGAAAATTCTAATCATCTTCTGTTTATTCACATTTTTCGAATTCCAGAAATGTTGTATGTGTGTGTTGTGTACTATATAATAGACTTTGTTCAGATTCCATTCCACTGGTAAATTTTAATTCAAATTAATTTGAATAATAATTTTATTATCGTGTCGAGCGGGGCACAGAGTAGGGCGCTCATATACCAAATTACTCATTATGTTTGAATATTTTTTCAACAAGGTTGATTGTATATAATAAATAAATATTTTATATACTAAATTACTACTAAAAATGATTTTAAACTGCTCTATTTCGAGTGTCATACTCAAGTTAATAATTTAATAATTTTGACCCACATAGCACCAAAGCAAAAATGTAATTTTAATAAAATTATTATGAAACTTTGGTTGAATAAAGAAATTGAAAAGAAAATTAGTTTTTGAGATGAAATAAGAAAAAATCGTATTGTGTTCAAATTAATTGTAAGTTGCGGAACATTAACAACCGCACACGGCGAACTAAATAAAATTATTTATGGTGTGGTGTTGGGAAATAGTTTAGTTACCTGTAGATTTACGTACACTTATATTACCTTGAATAGCCTTGATTAAATCATCATGACTGCCAGTAGGAAGGTATAATTTGTAAAATCAAATAAATCATTTACGTTTTATGTGCACGACACATGTTTGGTAATATACGCGCAACAAAATTATGATCCTACCACGTGAAAATAATTCACACGTTTTCAGTCCAACACCCACAAACGACGAATAAAATCAAAGCGACGGAGAAATTCCATAAAAGAATTTAATAAGTTTAATTAAATGGTTTTTTATACAAATAGACGTTCTCGTATTTTACATCGTAAATTATGACACATGATGAAATACATAATTGTATTGTATATCGATAACCCGATAAATTATCAGGTCGAGATGGTTACAAGGAATTTGATGTCTGATTATGTTCGATTACTAAACAGGCACGTTTCAAGATCAGATCAATTAAACGCACTTAATATAATTTTTGTATATAAGAAAACCTTCACTTATTTTATTGCCTTGATATCTTTCGTCTTCCGCTCGCTCATAATAAATCGTCTATATATCGCTTGTGTCTGTATTTTAAAAAGTATATCTCTACGGACGGCATATACATTTCTAAAACTTTAAAGTTTAAACTAATGGTGAACATCTGCAAACGTTCAAATTCTAAACCAAATTAAATTTTTAAGTGTATCGAGACTATGATATCATCATTAAAATATGTAGTATACTACAAAGATAGTTTATAAGTGCAGTAGTGTGATAATTTTACTTATATAATATAAGACAATCTCATATCTTTATGAAGTCATTTCATGACAATTTGTATTTTTAAATAAACTGAAATGACATTCGGTTTAATTAAAACAAGTAACAAAATATTTATTTCTTATTTTAAAAATAATATATTTGATAATTAAAATTTATTTGGTGCAATCAGCTTGTCGCTATTATTTTAAGCCATAAAATCATACTTTAAAATGCCATTTTACGAATTAAATTACATTTTGAAAACAATGCGCTGTTTTATCTTAATATGAATGTCGTAACCTTAGAATATATAAATATGTAATTTTAAAATTTGACCTGATTTCTGGGATTATTGCTTTATATTTGGCATTGTTTTTAGCACGTTCTATTGTATTTTGTAAATTACAATAACTCTGCAAAAGTTCCTACGCCAATCGTTAATCATGATGGTTTAAAAAATGCAATCAAGGAAATATGGGATAGTTGAAGTTCGATGGAATTCCAACTTTTATTTTTAAAAATCACGGCAATCAAGTCTGCCGCTTAATCTACTCTATGATTTCACATTATCTTAAGAATTATTCTCCATTAGCAGACCAGGAAAAACACTATGTTCCAATCTAAAGAGGGCAAATTTAATTGAACAATTGAATACAATTTTTCAAAAAATCGGTTTAAGTTACATAATTATCTTATTTAATAACATATAGTTTCATTCTACTTGTATCTAGAACAGTAAACCGTGTGTCTTTATCTTAACTCGCACCTGAAATATTTCTCGAGTTAAATCATGCTGCAAACTTAAGAAATACTTTGAAACAGTTTATTTTCCTGGCACAAATGACCATTATCTAAAAATGTTTTAAATCGTCAAATTCACATGAGTTGTCCCTGCGATGCTGAGCAATGCTGTAGAACTTTTGCCTAAACCGCAAGAAAGTATCCAGTATTATATTTTCGATGTTCGTATAATTCGCATTTCAACAATTCTTCCTATGGACGTTTTACAATTCTTCATTATATCGATAGTAGTTTATAACTAAACATAATAGCATTTAGAAATAATATTTATACTGTGTGCTTAACGTTGAATTTTATGTCTTAATTTCCGACTAACTGCTTTGACTACAATATTAAAGACACAGCATGAAACAGAAAACTGAAACAAAGATTTAGGCAGAACGTTTATTGTAAATATCAATTTTAAAGCAAAGTCGAATCCTTTATTAGAAGTTACGAGTATCTTTGCACTTCGATTATATTAACTATCAGCTGGTATTTGCAGTGCAAGAGTGATGTTTTTCTATCAATTCCACAATGTTACAATTAGAAAAATCAGAATTAGCGTTTTCGGTTATAATGAACAGAACCTTCGGGATTACGAAAACGACATTTCGTACAATTTTAAAACCAGAGCTGCATAGAACTTATTATGTGGAATCAGGTACTCGATTTCTTCCAATAATAAATAAAATAAAATAAACCTACCTATACAAAACGATTTACAGTGACACGTGAATTTGTCACTCTCTATAATTATGTTTACATCAGTCAATTGTAATTGGAGGTTTACAGCTAAATTAAGACAAACATGAAACGTAAATGCATCGAATGACAGAAAACTCAAAATCATCACAGTCGTTGACACCTGCATTCATTAGTTTTAATTTTACTAATTTATTGTTTTTTATATAATTAGAACAACTGTTAAAAAATGATCAATGGTTAAAAAATATTCCTAAAATCTAAAAGTTACCGAGTGAAATAAAGGAGAATAGTAATTACTAGATTACATAAGTGTCAAAACGGTGGTAACATAAATAAATAGTAACAAGAAAAACTCATTAACGAAATTGATCTGAAACAATCTCGTCTTATAATTTGAAAGGTCACAATTTAAATTTTAGAGATGAAGCTTTGCGTTGAGGCCTGGATAATTTTACACTGTTATATCACTGAATTAATCTTCCTAAGCATAGGCACAAACCACACTTCTCCAAATACAATGTTTGAGGAGGATTGAGTGTGTAGGACTATGATTGATAACCTTTTGCACTCGGTACTCGAGAAAAAACTTAACATATGTATGTATGGTTGGAGCTTCTTCGTGAATTTTTTGATGAACGAATAATTTAAAATAATTTCGATTCCGCTTAGCCTCCTCAATTCATTAGATTTCACAGTCTAATTTTATGAGGATAGGAAGGAAGGAAGAGGCTCTGGAAGAGGCTGATATATGTCAACTAACCTTAAACAACTTAAGCAAAACATTTAAGCTGAAATAAAAAACTTGAAACCAAAAACTTTTCCATTATCAAAGAGTATAAATTAGTTAGTGATTAGAGTTGCCCGACGAAAATTGTATATGTAATATGGTCTGGGATAGAATGCTGAAAAAAGTCGCTTGGGGCTACATCTGATGAGTAAGGATGGTGGCCAAGCAGTTCAAACCGTAATTCATGGATTTTCGCCATGGCAACCGCTAAGGTCTGAGACGACGCATTGTCTTGGTGGAGCAAGATTATTTTTTTCTGCAAATGTGGCCGTTTTTCCGCAATTTCAGCCTTCAGCTGGTCTAGTAATGGTGTGTAGTATGCTCCTGTAACGGTTTCCCCTTTTTGAAGATAATTGATTAAGATAACTCCATGACTATCTCAAAAAACAGTCGCCATCACTTTCAGTCGAAGGAACAGCCTTTGCTTTTTTTGGAGCCGATTCTCTTTCACTGTATTTTTATGCTGGAGTGTAATGATGTATCCAAGTTTGACCAACAGTAATTAACCGTTGCCAAAACTGATTAATTACGTCTAAACTACGCCAACAGAGAGTTCGAAATGTTTATTCGAACACGTTTCTGGTTCAATGTTCACGCGGCACCCAACGGGTGGATAGCTTTCTTATGTCTAAAGCTTGATTCAATCTGTGACAAATACGTTCTTCTAAAACTCGATGGCTATCTAGCACCATTGGGTAAACTTGAGCGATGTTATCGTCAGTGGTTGTAGTTTTTGGACGTCAGTGGTTGATTTTCACCTCTCAAAAAAGGGGTTCAATAGAAAACGAAATTTTAATAACATGCTCAAACAGCAACAGAAACCGGACAACTTTAATGCTTTCGTGTTTTGACCAAATTTCCAACTCAGTTACTCCAGTTGTTCGGCTGTTTCAGTTCAGAAAATGAAAACTTCAGGAACCCTTATAATCGAAATGTGAATTTTTGCTCCAGAAGAAAGGAAAATTAGGGTATTTATTTATGGCCTTCCTGTGCTAAACCACGAGTTTTTCTTGAGAGAATGCCAACATTCATGCAATTTATTTGATTAAAATTTAATTATTGTAAATAGTTCATTCAGCAAGTAACTTGCTTCAGTTATTCATAAATCATCCAATTTTCCACGTAAATTTAAAATCAGGGGTCTTTTCTACTTTAAACAAACCTTACAACTTTTTATTTGAAATTGTCTAAATGTATCGAAGATGCAATGTTAAAATAACTACAATACATATCAAGAGAACCTCAATAATTGATAAGAAACTGAACGCTAAAATAAAACAATATGGTTCTATTCTGATATGAACAAATGTTTGATGTAGTCTTTACCGCACCCTGGCATGCCTTCGCAAGCCAAACAATGTTGAAAAATAAGCAATGACCTAATTGGTTGGAATTTACAAATATAACTACTTATACGAATATAGTTAATTAATAAGAAGCTGAAAATGAACAAAAACACAATAGCTTATTAACAGGAAAATACTCAGGTATGACCAATAAAAACTCATTAAAATAATTTACACGAATGTAACACCATTAAATAGACAAAAATTTGACGAATCTGATTAAAACCGATGATTTACCAAAAAATTGAAAATATATTTGACTAAATAAAGTAACAGCATACCGAACATAATTAAACCAGAAATGATAACGAAAAAATTCCTATCATTCCACAAAACGACCACTACAAAACTTTCTCTATTTCAAGATAGCACATAATATGCCACTTGATAATTTTCATTTTCAATTTTTTTTTCAACAATTACAACAATATGTAAAAAATTTGTTTGATCTGCATCATGCACAAAACCAACAAATGATTTTGAAATAAATTTCTTTTCACTAATAGAAAGTGATTTAATTGATGGTTTTTCAAAAATTAAGTTTTCTTTTTCAATCGTACGAAAAAAAAATGTTTGGGAGCAATTAACGAAATCGATGTTTCACTTTTATTTTTTTATGATACTCGTATTAGAGATAAATTCTGAATTTCTACATTAAATTGAATTAAATCATTTATTAACCAAACTGTTTTAAATTTTTGTTAAGTACGCATACACGTAGTTAGTTTGGTTTATAGCACTTTCTCATATCACTTGTACTGTATTTTGTTATATAGTTACTTATTTACAAACCTTATAAACTAATCTTTTTATTATAACCTTAATATTATTATTTAATTAACTATAGTTAATAGAACAAGTCAAACAAAGGCACAGCAATAAGCGTATGCAATTTTGAAATTATAAAATAAATTTTCCAGTTTTTCACACGAGAAATTATATCTGTATTTTTCATAAGTAATTTTTTAATAATAAAATAATACACTTATTGCTTATATATATAATGATAAACGACAACGACGACTAAGATAAAAAAAGGAAATCTTAAAGAAACGTTATTTTACTCATATGATTATATTATTTAATCTAAATAGGTTTCTGAACGGTTGTGTATGATGCAAATTCAATCAGTAAAAACCGGATTGTAAATAAAATATAAATAACGTTTAGAGTTCCGATACAAACTTCCTTTAATATTCTTACGAGATTTATATAAAAAGACTAGCAGCACGAATTTCGATATGCCGTGAGACTTAGGTCAGAATTTAAGTTCGGTGATAACCCATTTTATATTAATTCTGGCCTAATACCAAATGAGAATATGGCCATGCGCCCCACCATCACAATATGGCATTTATAAAGAAATTAAAAGCAGCCCTTCATAAATTCTATATAAATTACACGTCTAGTCAGCAACATGACATCAAAATAAAAAACAACAAGGCACTAATTCCATTCATGATATTTTAACGCTGTTGCGTCGAAACTTAAATCACAAGGAATTAAAATAATATAAAAAAAGAAAACCAGGAAAAAACATCTAATCTCATTTATAATTTTAGAACTTTAAACAAAAGTACGTATTTATAAGCATATAATAACAAAAACAAGAATATAAGTAATTATAACTTTACATAATATAAAATCCTATTAACAATTATTTAACAAGTTAAATTACAACAATTATTTCTAAAAAGAAAATACTTTTTTTATTTAATTATGTAAAGCAAATATATGTATACTGAATTTTAAACTGGAGCATCGTAAGAACTCGATATTAAATATGCTATAGTTTTATTGAGGCAGATAAAATCGTTATAGCAAATACGGAATATTTAACTAGAATGTAAGACTCTTGGAAGATTAAGGTCTCTTTAGCTTAATGCAGGTATAAAAGATTTAATCTGTTTAAATATGATGTCGACGTGAGTAAAATTTATTCTCATGGCTTGTTATATTTGTATTTTCAAAAAAACCTCTGTCTAGAATAGCTACTCTATTTACTCTACTGAAATAGTTACTCTAAAGTTTTGAAAATATATTTTATTTTATGTGATTATTTTAAATCACGGTCTTGTAAAAAGATTATTTAGACCAACTTCTAGCTAAAAACTTAATTCTTATTTAGTCTCCAATTTCCAATCTCCCATTCAATATCTTCGCGCAAAGTAAATTTACTTTGCGTAAAGTACAAGTGAGAGTAGAAATACTTTTTAACTAAATATTCATAATTATTATACCTTATTTAAAAGAGAATGTAAACAGCTGCTTAAAGAAATTAGTACTTAAAAATAAAAATTGTTATTTCTCAAGATATTGAAGTTTCTTAAATACAAGGTGCTTTGTTGGAAGGCTTCTCTTTAAACGTCTATAACTTGATAGATTTATCGTGAGAAGTGATAGAAGTAACCTAATCTTCGTTTTGATCAAGGAATCCAACGGAACCATTCGTGTCAGCTAAGTTAGGGACATCCTTTATGGAAGAGAACAATCTCCAAAATCAATAAATAAACCAAACGAATTATTTTTAAACTGTTTTGTGCTATTTAGTTCAAGGTGCTTTCGAGAATACCCTTGAACAAGTAAAATATACATTAGACGACCATCCTGAATGTGTTCTGAGTAAAATACCTCAAAATCATCTTAGATTACTAGGACGGTGAAATAGGTAGTGCTAGCGACACCATCTCTACAAATAAAAGTAGAAAGAAAGAAAGAATACAAATTTCCATGGATTTCAACCATTCTACCTCTAATTATCGTGGTCACTTTTGGTGTTTATAACGGCATCTATGATTTGACAATTAAAAACATCGTTGTAGTAATTAGAGATTTCCTCCACTCGTCCTAGCATGTCTTTTATTTAAATTCACTAATATGCAACGAAGACCCGCAGTTACTTATTTGCGGGTATATCGGAACTTTATTTGCGGGTATATCATATATGTATTTATTTATTTTAAAAAGAAATCTATGTGTTACATCTGTGAGTTACATGTAAAATCTGTCAGTTAGATGTATGATTTCAGATTTAAAACAGAACATTCAGTTTAAAACAAATATTAAATTAAAACAAAAAAATTAAACAAAAAATTAAAAGAAATTGAAAAATTTTGACTTAACATTTAAAAACTTAAAAAATAATTCTTCAGGATATCTTTGAAGTTGTCGTTTGATTAAATTAAAGTCAAATGGATCATCGATAATGTGGAATGATTTAGACAACCTATTAATGGCGTTGTTTTCCCCATAGTCTCCAAAGCAATAAAAGCCCTCAAGAGAATTCTATTTTATAATATTTATAATCCGTGCATCAACTGAGCCACATTTTCATGGAATGGTAAATTTTGATCATAATCCCAGTCACTTTTCTTTAACCAAAAAATCAGAAGTTGAATACTTTCGATTCTTTTTGTATGCACAGCATAGTATGGATTCCGGGCCGTTACAGCGTATTCCAGTTGAGATCGAACGTAAACGAAATAGATCGAACATAAAGTATGAATATCTTTAAATTCACTTGTCGATCGTTTAACAAATCCGATTCATTCGCCATACAATTTACAATAGACCTATTGAAACTGGCGTTTTCTACAAATTTAAAACAATTTCATTAACTCTTCGCAGTTGACTTCGTATGAAGTAATGAACGGATTTTTTTTACGATGAAAAGACATAATTTTGCATTTCTTAATATTTAAGAATCTACCTATGTCTTCTTGAAGTTTCTCCATATCTAGCATTCCATTAAACGTACGAAAAATGTTCACGTCATTACTAAATATGAGCAGGTTTGAGTTTTTGATTATCTCGGTTATTCGATCTATGAAAACAATAAAAATCCCGGGCAGGATGCGTTTGACTTCTCATTTCCCATTATTATCCCATTAATTGTCGCTTGGTTGTTAAATATAACTTGAACCAATTTATGTAATAGAGAGATCGATTGTAGAAGTTATTACGGAAGAATTCTCCACATCTCCAATTGTCTTATGTCATATAAATAGTCTCTTAATAATTCCTCCTTTTGCTTGTTGCGTTTTATAACTTATCTCTGTAAATCAACCCTCGAATTTTCCTACAAAATTGCCCTTTTAGAAACGTTTTTATTGTTTCCCAGGTTTAAATTGTATCAACCGCGTATTCGTTAAAAGTCGTCTATCAATGATTCAACTTTATAAGGAGCATTTCCTTCAAACTTAGGAACAGTGTTTTTCAAATCCCGGAATTGTATTGAAAATATTACAGTCGTGTGTCGTCAGTCTATATTATATTCATCTTCAATATGGGAACTGTTATTGAAAATCTTACATTGTCTCTTCTCAGTTTATCTGCCTCTTCTCTTGCATTTTGCAATGCAGCCTTATGGGAAATATCCTCATCTCTCCGTCAAGAACCGAAAACATTTTCATTATTGTGGCTTAAACTTAACTCAAGTTGCTTGAAGAATTCGCAATCTTTCTTCGTTATTCTGTTGGCCGCGCCTGTTTTTGTTTCCCATATCAAATCGGTGAAAGGCGAAATAAATTGATTATTGACAATCGTCGCATAAGCAAATTTAATTCCGGTTGTATTCTTCTTAAACAAGTAAACGATAGAATCCAAAATTGTATAGCAATTTCCATAAACATAATTTTGAACTCAAAATATGACTTTCATCCACTGTAAAGCTTTTCTGTTTTTTTTTCTATTAAACTTCACTACTCACAGAATTACAGTACACCAACTGGGTGGGTCGACGCTGAATTCTGCACTCCAACAGAGGATGATAGATGTGTTTAATAATAGTATCTAACAGTGATACGCATCCAGAACTTTGTTGTATCTTTCTTGACATATTTAGATCTTATAAATAAGACAGAATATAACGAGTAATTATAATAAATTCAAAAGGTAAATAAACGATACATTTTTGTTTGTTGAGGCTGGTGATAGGCACCTATAATAACCAGCACTAATAGCAGCGATACGAAATGGTGTGTAACGACAATCAGATTATGTTTAACAATTTAAATATACCATAAAGGATATTCCCCAAGGTTATATAATTTTAAAGCGGCATCTTATGTACACTACTTTCTAAAACTATTTTAACTTTATAACAAAACTATAAAACACCGATTTTTATTATTGTAATGCCATAATCAGTACATAAAATGTAGTAAACAAATTTTATGTCATAATTTTAGCCTCACAAATCACAATCAATTAGTCATACCTCAGTGGTTGACATGCATTACACATGTATTTTTATATTGAGGAAATGCGATAATCTCATATATTATGATTTCATTAACTTATCAGCAACGTCATTAAATTTATAAGTACGGGATTTTTTCAGCTATCGAACTTCTTTTAATTATTTAACTATAAACTCGCGTTGTAATTTCAATTGCCTCATAATAATTCCAACCATGGAATCGAGCCAATTTCAAATCTTATCTAATCTCTATCTGAAATAGATAGTGTAGAATCTGGAATGTGTATATTTACCTATACTATTTATTAAACGCAATTGACATATAATTATATAAAAAGATAATCGTAATTAGTTATCTTAAGATAATTTTGCTAATTAATACAAAATTATAAAATACAGTTAAATGAGTAGTCAAGATTGTAAATGTATAAAAGTGGGATACGCCTACACAAGGTTGGCTTATTGGCTAAATACCGAATTTCCTCATATACCATTTTGGCATATGGCTATAAGACTGGTCTCGCGATGACCTCGTTCTCCAATTTAGAGTTAACCTTGTCCAAATATTATATATGCGCGAAATTGAATAAATTTCGACGAGTCGATAATTTATAAAGTGAAAATTGACCCAGGAAATGAATATGAATTGATTTAGTTGCTCTCGCAATGCTAGTATTGAATGGCGTGCAACCGCTATAATTATTAATAATAAAAAAGAGCCAGTTCATGCAATCATTAAGTGTTTTTACAAGATAACGAGAGTACATAATGTGTAATTAAATTTGTCGTTTAAACCAGAATGTAGAGAATATATTTATGTATAGGGAGAAGATTGTATACGAATCAATAAACCTTTCACAATTACCTTACTATTTGTATGCGAATGGCACGATAAATACTCAGTGTGATGTCATATATTTCACCTTGTTTATAAATTCATATAAAACTGCATTTTATAAACTCAAGAGCGGTCCATAAATAATCAGTATTACATCACCATCATTCGTATACTTAACCAAAAAAAAACATACTCGTAAAAAACAACGGTGATGACGACTTATATGAAAGTTGAATTTCAGCGACCGCAAATTTTGTGGCAAAATCACAATAAAATGAATCACAATACTTATTATTATTAATTCTGTGCACTGGTCGAGAGTTCGGATGTTCCGAATTCCGAAAATTTTATTTGTTTTTATGATTACTTATTCATAAACCATTATACGCCATTAAAATGTTATGTAATAAAATGTTATCTAACCCGTCTATATTTACATATGCAAATGATGCTGCTTTATATTAGAATAGAAATAACCAAAAAATCATTAAAAATTTTACAGTTTTCATGAGAAATTCTTAAAACTCATGTTATCTTGTACGCATCTTAAGTGCATACACCATCAAAAATGTTTCTGCTACTTGCAACATGAAAACATCATATAAATAATATTCTAAAATATATGCACATTTATAATGTGTAAATCAAGTAAATATAGATATATATAAAACATACATTATGTGAAATAAAAACTAAGAATAATGTGCATTAAAATCATAAACAATATCATAAATGTTTAATGAACTTTGTACCTTGATTGTTACTATACCGTAATTTATTCTGTACTCATAAGGTGTTGGTATACTATATATTGATACGTTACTTTACATTGCATGTGATTAACATGTAGGTCAACATAAACTGGGTATATATAGAAGAAATTCGTGATATTTACGAAATGTTACAGTTTCGAATATATGTAACACAAAAATTTGTTGTTGTAAGTTTAAGTACAAATTGTTTATAAACAAACAATCTACTAGTATGTACGGTAAGAGTGTAAGTATATTATGATGTTATTAGTCGAATGTAATTTACGTTATGCCGCATTTTGATATCTAAAAATTAATGCAAAATTATGCTAAATAACACAAGGTTATCCGGTTGTGTATATGTATATATAATTTATAGGTATTTAGTTGAGTTCATTGTCTTTGCATACATTAAATTTTTTGTTTGACATGTTGCGTACAGTTCCTAAATCTTTTCACATCACATGCATTTCTAAAATGCAAATTACAGAAGTAAATTGCATCACATATATTATAGCAATCAATATACCATTGGCGTAAACAGAATTATTTTGTGTGTCCTTAAAACAGGAACATAATACACGTATGTATAATGGGAACAGGTGGACTGGTTGCAAAATATACAACCCAACAAGCGTCTGTACATGTTTGTAAGTTACCATAAAAAATATATAGAATGGAATTTAAATATAAACAAAACAAAATAATCTCTTATTTCTTTGTACCTCTCTTCCTCTAGCTCGCGGTTTTTATTACGAAATAAGACATACATATATCTTGAAAGCAAATGAGATTTTGATCTCAATATTTGAAATACATTTTTGTCTACATTTCAATATTTTTACGATTAAGTTACTACGTAATTGGTTTAGAAAGAGTAATTGAAAAGTCGGTCGAATAATGTAAACAATTAATTTATAAGGTTTTCTTTTAAATCGTAGGTAATTATAAATATTACCAAACATATTTAGCAATGAACTTTCCAAATATTTTTTAGATCGGAGTAATGTGTATGAGTATTTAATAAACTTACTCGTTCTAAAAACGAAATAAATATACGTCATTTACAGTTGAAACTAGCCTTGATCATAATTTTTAAGCCCTTTCACTAAACGTTTACAAGATTTTAATAGGCGTAATGTAAACCCTCAAGTACTTAAATTATTAATATTAATAACAAAGATAAGATAATGACAGGTAAACTGAACTTACTACGCCTCGCTTAGAGCATTCGCTTTGCTGATTTTTTTTACACTATACACTGTTCGTAATTTTTTCGTATATTTTGTTCTAATCTTTTGGGTCATAATCTTTGGAAATATGTTAATAAACAGTAACACATTAAGTAACTGCCTGTATGAGCAGTCAGACCCATTCGCTAGAAGCTAAAATAGATTTAATGTAAGATTTTCAAAAAATATCAATAAAACAAATTATGGTTTACTTATTTTCGAGTTTTAGGTACTACGAATGGGCGAATGCTATTACAAATATGTAACCCCTAAAAATAGGAACTTAAAAACAAAACTTTTGACAGGCCCAAAATTAAGCAAAAATTAGAAGATAGCACCCTCTTGTGGAGTGCAAATCGCAGTGCCACACCATCTTCTCTGAAGTGTACTGGCTGATATGGAACTGGCAATGCGCAGATAGTATACTGTAATCGTGTGAGTAAATGAATGAGTAACTTCGAACAAATGATAGCATGAATATTGTGGAACCACAAGCACACATCCACCCACAAGTGTTTATTCCAGTCTATCGGGACAGCCACTCCTGAAAAAGTAAAAAAGATATCGTAGACCCACTTCTAAGCGTGTATTAGATAATTGAAATTTGATCGTGAAAATAAAAGTTCAGTTTGAAGTATTGCTATATAATATAATATTGCTTTTTAGATTTAATTAAAAGTAGTCTACGTATAAATTCCAAAAAAATTATGAAAATAAGTTCATATAATTGCGGATAAAGGACCAAACATTGTTTGGCACGCCAATATTCAATTTTTCCAATTCACAATAATAAACTTTAATTTTTCTCATTAAATTGCAAAAAATGAATTTTTAGGTTAGGTTCAACAATAAATTTAATTTGATAAAGAACGCTCTTAAGAATTTTCGGTAATTCGAATATCCAACAACAACAACAAATTTTGTCAACAACATAAATATTTCGCAGTCTCTTTCAATTCTGTCCAATTAAATAGCGAAAATAATAAATTTAATTAAAGTTTTAAAACATTCAAAATTACCAAGAGTCGTTAAAGGTCTATCTTTGGTAATTCGAATGATATTAAGTAACCAAATTAAGAATATTTCAAAGATTTATTGAAATTCGGTAGTCCGTAAAATAATTATTTTAGTTTTAAAACTTCTTTATCGTTAAGAATGTATTTTTGGTGATGTTAACAACATTTATTTCTTCTTCTTTATTACTAACAACTCTGATAGGATTAGTTGAATGAGATAATTTCAGTGCATTAAGACTAAGAAACTACGACATAAGAAATAGTCGATTGATCGTTTTACGATTCAATACAGATTGAGGCTCCGAAAATTCAAACTAATTCTAAAAGCAATTTCAACATATCGTCGTTAATGATGCCTTATCGTGTATCTACGTTTTCAGGTTTTTACAGGAGAAAAGCTTTTCGATTTTACGTGAAATTAGAATTAAGTACTAAACTATTGATTTGACTGCTTCAAACGCTAAGCATCGTTCGTTATCGACGCTATCCTATAACATAGAAAATTATTAAATCTGAACATTTTTGAGGTTGATTACTTATGTTTTACAACACCGATCGACATCAAACTATAGAAATCCGAGCAAAACGCTGGAATTTAGTTTTGTAAATAAAACAATGGAACTTAGGCTGAGTTGAGTACGTTCAAAGTAAGGGTAATTTAAATATACAATAAATGATTTTTTACTGACAAAGTGAAGTGCTGAGCTTATATTAAATTGCGATAGTACTATAAAACAATGTTTTCCAATGTGGTTTTACAGAACCCCGGAGTTAAGCGACATTATTCAAATGTTTCGCCAGTAGCCTCTTAATATAGCTGCTTTGATCTCGCCCATGACAACAAGGGAAGTGCGAAAATTCATTTTGATGAGATTAGGTTTCACAGTACCATCAAAACGGCTTGCTCCGTTATTCGTGGGTCCTGGTTTTGATTCCCGGTGGTTCCCAGACAAAAAGTAACGGCTGGGAGGTGTTTTAAAATATTTTATTTTTTATCAATTTTAAAACATTTTAGAAGCACAATTTTACGCATGCATATAAATGATCTGAGGACATGGATAGGATTCATCTGGTTTCCCTTCAAAAACGATATTATATAGGATTTAGACCTGAGAACCGTACTGTCAATAGACAACTATTTCTTAAAAAAAAACAAATCTCAAAATGTCAATAACTTCCTTTAAATAGGCCGGGTGCGGGTTTTTCAGATTTTCAAGTAGCAAAGAAGCATAAAATATATTGAAGAATCAAGACTTTTCAGAATGATTCGAGAATTTCATTCTAGGGAAGTGTTTGAGGGAAAGGATTTATGATAGGTAAAATAACATAACTTCTGCATTTTAAAACTGTAAGTAAGTACAGCAATTTAATTTTCAAACTGTATTTTGAATGGAGGTTTCTGATATGCTCAACCATTCTTAGAAGCGTTGAAAACAAATCCATTAAAGGTTTCATTGGGAATTTAAAATGACCATTGAGCTATGTACGAATTGTGATTCATATCAATTAGGTAGAAGGCAATCGTTTAAATTCAATTACATCTAATCTATAGGTATGTTTGACCAACATTTAAAAACAAAATAGCCAAACTTAAGTATGCAATAATCTAGTTTTTGAATCTTTCAAGCCATAATTAATTCGTTTGCGTTCAACCAATCGCTTCCGCCCATAAATCAGGCATCAAAATCTTCAAGCCGAAGCAGCATATGTTTCCGTAATCCTATCATAAGAATGAGTAATACATGTGAGTGTCGACAGTAAATCATCACATAGCGCATTACTGCAACAATATAAATCATTTGCCAATAGTATGATCTCAGAATGATTTCTCAGAGTTCACACACATCTCACTCGCGTAATCACAACTCAGTAATGTCAATCAATATTTTTGTTCTGCCATTTGTAAAATTCAGTGCAAAAATTGTGATTCATCATTTCAAACTACCCAAATTTATGTTATAAATTATAAGATGCGTTTCCAAATAACTTGAAAAATCAATGTAATAATACAGAAAATCCATTTTCATGAAGGGTGTGCCTTTTCACTATTATTTTCCATTTTGACAGAAGGAAAAATGTAATGTTCAAATTGTATTTGGCCTCACCCTCGCATTTTATATACGATGTCTATTGGTAAGTACAAAACTATAATTAGAACAAAACCATGTACACTTACTTTTATAACTTTTTGTAGTTTCGTATAATAGTTTCCTTTATCCAAATCAATAATTATGCTGTTTATCCAATAAAAAATTGTACGGTGATTTTATTCGTGTACCGTAAATAAAAACAAATCAAGAAACACTGACATTACCAAAAAAAAACACAAAACAAACTTTGTAGGTATTTTCGCAAAATATTATTAATTTTGGCACATTTTGAAATAATTTTTCAAAATATTTATCTCGCTATTTTTATGCAAATTCACAAAACTTCCATTATCAATTTTTTCTTAATTCACCAAAAAACCACCAGAACACACGAAACGAACTCGAAAAAAAAAATTCAATAGAAAAATCAAAACCTATCGAATTTTTTATGTTTAGGTAAGTACATAGAACAACTTTCTAAAATAGTTTTTGGCACTGTACATTTATTTAATTATACACACACTAAATTGTATTATTATATATTTTATATGATAAAATATATAAATAATACGAAATTATATTATTTAATTTAATTATTAATTTTAATTAGCTCAAAGAAATTTTTTATATGATATGACGACTACTATGTCGTTTCTGTAACACCGCCATTACTATTAATCTCTGATTTGTGTATTTTGCTTTCATTTCGTATTTTGAGTTTTTGGTCTCTTTCGCTTATTATTTTTAGAGCTGCCACACGTAATGGGGTAATTTTATGTTCGAATGCTGGTATTTTCGGAGTTCAATTAATTCGGAGTTTATATTTTAATTGATTTTATACACTTACTATCAACAGACGACCTTAAATATTTTATAAAACGAGTATTTATTTATATTAAAAGTTAAGAAATGTTTATTTATGTATAAATTTATAAATTAACAAATTTCGGAGTAACAAAATTTTCGAAGATAATTATTTTTCATCAGCCAACCCTAAATTTACATATTTTCATTCTATTTTATGCTCTCTTTGAAATAAACGAGACAAAACTTGAAAAGAATAAAGTTTACAAACAAAATAGTTTCTTATTAGTTTCGTAACAAAACAATTAATTCAACAAAATTGTTTACTATGCTAATCAAAATAATGAAGAATTGTTATGTATAATTTTTGCACAAATTATTTTATATACGTTACTCTTTTCTTTCGGTCCTCTAAATAAATGCATATATCGATGTATTAGTGTATGTATATTTTTATTTACTTTGTGTTGTTGATTTTTTATGTTGTTTTGCTCTTTAGGTACATATGCACTCTGGATAAATACATTATTGTAGCATTTGTATTTTTTTGTTTTGTTTTTAATTTGATTGATAAATATAAAATGTATGAATAGCATCAATTTTAAAGCCATCTAAAATTGTTAATGTATCGGTTTGTTTCATTGCTATAAAAGGGGGAAATATTTTTATTCTGGACACTACACTTCTCATTTGGTTTGAATTTTGCGGAGAGGAATAAATTTTTGGAGGAGCGCTGGGAAGTATGAATTTATTTTTTAGGGTGTTTTATAGCCGACAGTCTAATGTGTTTGACCTATTTAATTTTTCGAGGGGATTGAATTTTTATTATTTTGTATAAAGTTTTAGCGATAATAGGGCGCGAAAAAAGCAAATTATGTTCATATAATTTGTTTTTGCTTTTATTGCCTTTCAGGCAGCTGTGAGTCTCGAAAAAAAGAAATTCGGGCGTTGCCTTTTTATCAGCAATGAATCCATGGGCAATAGAATTGGTAGATGTAGCTAAATTATTTTAACGATCTACCACTATGTAGTTATAAATTAATATAAAAATACCTATTATAAGAAATCGATCGATATTTTATTTATATACGCTGTTGTAAAGTCAATTAGCGAGGTAAACATGTCTAATTTGTTTGATTTTTCGAATCTTTTGTCGGTTAATTTTCACAGTTTTTTCTAAACCAGTTTTTGTTAACATTAATTCCTCGTACCGTTTACAAATCGGGGTTGATCCGCTACTTGGGGATCTACTACTTAGTTATTAGACCCCTAATTCATTAATTCCCCCAATTGATAATAGCCCAAGCATCGGAAACGACGATTCTTAATATAGATTTAAAGCCATTATATTTCTCTCTTGTTTAGCCGTAGATGTGTTATCGAAATACAGACGACTTTATTTACACGTACAAATTAATTAAAATAAAACATTTTATAATTTTTACAGTCTGCTTGCTTCACAATATTCACGTTCTTCTGAGTTTCCATGTATCCTATTTTTGATTCACAATTTTTCGACGAGAGTGTCTGCGATACTTTCCATTTCTGTAACGTCCTTTTCGAATGCCTCGCTGCTAATTATAGAAGCTGCTATTAAGGGAGTCCTTGGTACTGAGGCAGAATCGGAGAATCTGCGATAAAGATGGTCGGAGACTTAAAATTTTACTGAGACTGTCTCGTCAAGAGGAAATTTAACAGATCGTGCTACTCTCAATGGATCTGTTTTACTAAAACTAGATCATCTATTTCGAAATATTGGTTCCGACGATGTTCGTTAACATAACTCTTCCTCTGTTCTTGTTTGTTTTGAGAGACCTCTTGAGAATATTGGTTTTCCTCTCGCTTTTTGTATAGATGTATAATGATCTTGAGAACAGCCATCCGATAATCGTGCACATCATCAAATACGTGTCGTAATTACATACCAAATGGCATGAACACAGCGATGAAACCAGAACTTTCACAAACAGAAGTGTTCATTTACAAATCGAACAGCAGGGATATATTTATATTTAATGAATAAATGGGGTTTCAAATACCAGTTGTGTCTTTCGATCGGATTTTCCGAAGAATGATATACGGGAATTAAGGATTATTTACTACGAGGTATACCATATCGAATTATGAAATCATTCATCAACACTTTATAATAAGCCTCTGCAGCTGCTTGCTCCAGTGCGTATAGTACGGCCCATCGGCTCGTTGTTTCTTCGACAATTAACACTATTCGAAGTCCTACCTCTCGAGTAACGGGCCAAACAAATCCAGAGGTACTACTTCAAATCGATGATTTATAATTGGAGTTCAAAGAAGTCCGGCTACCATCTGTACTTGCCGCCTCGGAACTAAATATCCTCGGCCTATCCATTTTTCCAAATTCGGATGGTCACCCACCCTCTGGAAGCTTGTAATACTTTTATTTAGTTCAAGGCCTTTTATTTGATTTTGTTTGATTGTCACGATTGTTCAGATAATCATCACTACAAGGTGGGCAAAACAACGTATCGACAACCACATTGACCACATTGACTTTACCAGGTACGTATTCCAATTTTAAATCGAGACCTTAATACTAACGGCCCTTCGAGCGGGTCTCCCCGATAGTGAGCGGAGAGTCATCAACCACTTAAGCTGTTAATGAGCGGTTCCAATAGTTTCTTCCAATCCGTTCAGGTAGTGCGAAATTTTTCTTGCCACCAAATAACCACCAGAGCATCTGTTTAGTTGTTGTTTAGTTCTCTTCTGAAGAAGCAAATAGTAAAATTGGAGAATTGACCAGCGCTCTTTTTAATAATTCAAACGATTTCTTCTGTTTCCTATCCCAGGTACAGTTCTTCCAATTTTGGGTTCTTTCTGGTCAAGTCACAGCTTTGTCTTTCCGAACCTAGGAACCAGTTTCCGAAACCAGAATCGGGTCCAGAAACTGTTTTAAATGTTGAAGATTTCGTTGTAAAATACCCGAAATGTTTGCAGGGGGCGATGTCCAAATGTTTCCAGAAGTCAAAAACATGATCCACAAACGGTGTTTTATCACCGAAAAACGAACAATTTAAATACAACATTCAAATCACGAATGTGGTCAGAAAACGACTCCGATATGATAATCAAATCATCGTAAGATAAGCAAGTATTGTAATTTGGTCAATTTATGGTTTATTTTGATCTATAAGTCTGTGAAAAGAAAATGGTCAGTTTTTACTTCAAAAGACATTCTTTTAAATCGAAATAGCCCAAACCCACAAAAAACGGGGCTAACACTCTTTAGGTGGGGTAATCAACCGCTACGTAAATCAATACTGCGTACGTTTAGTCAAGTGAAGAAGATAATCAATCTTTGGCATCGGATACACTACGTATGGGGTCGGCCCAAGGTGATTCACACTCTTCAATAATATCTTGTTTGAGCGTTTTATTGGTTTTAACATTCAGGATTTTTCGTTTTTGTTACAACAACGAGTATTTCGGAACAGACATAGGCCAATGTGATCCAGTTGGGGCTCCCTAGGAGCAAAAATAATCTCCCGTGCATCGATTCAACAAAACTTCCACTTGGGATTTTCCGTCATATTATTTAGGATTTATTTACACCAACGCTATATTCATTTCTGAAATCATCTCCTCCTCAAAATACATCAATAGATAGTCTACACCAGAACATTCGGTGCTCCATTTAAAAGACAATCATATTCTAATTCGTAGGCGAAATCTGGAATAAAATTGATGTTGGGCAAATCATCAACGAAGATGTTGCTCGCTGTATCGATCCGGGATAAAGCAGTCGGGGAATCAGACGCAATTTCTCTGTTTGAGGCATCTATATTCATCATTAATACGATACAATTTATTGGACCCTGAAAATTTTCAGAAGTGATTTGTAAAATCGAAAACAATAACTGCCTGCAACAACAATACCTCATTAGTATTTCTGTTGAAGCGAGCATCCACTATACATATCTGAAACGATTCCGGTTTATTTGAACTATCGGCCAGCTTGACATTCATCGAAACATATTCAACCCTTATTTGACTCTGTAAGAAGATTTTCGCAACGGACAATTTCGATGGCGGTAATTTGCAGTTCCGTTGAATGATTTGCAGTTCCGTTGAAACAAAGGATGCGAAAATTGTACATTGTTTACCAAATCAGTTAATGTCAACAACCATAGAATCCTAACGGGTTGACTGGGCCTCGGGTTACGAAAATAATTTTACGTTGTAATACATATCCGAAAATCGAGTTGGATGGATTATTATCATCCTTGTTATCTATTTTAGAGCAATTCGACACTTTATGATTTCGAAATTTACATAAAAAATCGGCTTTGGCCTTTCCGTTCTCTTTTCAAAACTAAGTTTTGACAACAACGGAGGCGAACTCTTATTTAGCAATTACGATTCCCTTTCTAAGAATTCCTTGAGACGCTCGTGCGGGTGAATAATTGATCGACCGTAATGAAATCCTCACGTTTAATTTTGTTTCGTATTTTGAACGACAGCAATCTATAAGACATGTTCAATTGAAATTTTTCGGTAAGCTCACCCATTTTGAAGGCGGAAAATAACGAAAGCTGAATATGCGAAAAAATCTCGCTATAAACCAAATACGATGGTTTTATCATATTAAACGTCGATTTCACTCTTAACAAAAGATTGGGTCTCTGTCTACCAAATACTGACATCACTTTTTATGAGGTGTGGAAAACCCAGAAGAGCATTATCATCGGACATCATCATCCCCTAAAAAATTCGCCTACCTGGAGAATTATTCGTATCATTAATTATTATGAATTTGACCCATCTAAACGATCCAATGTATAGCTGAAGGTCAAGCAAACGCGGATTGAAGAAGGCTCACATTGTTTATTAATTCCATCAATTCTGTTAGGAATTCACTGGATATTCAGACTGTTTGGCGGCGATTGGGACGATGCTGGTGTTACTTGCCGCACGATTCTGGAAGTAGATTGGCAAATACCAGGACTACTCTACAAAGTACAAAGTCTAAACCGGAAAAACCTATAATGAATTTTTTTCCACAATTCGTCTACTCGAATGATCTGAAGCAGTCGACACACTTCGGCTTTTATCCAACTTGTTTTGTAGCCTAGTAGAAGACGCACAATAATGAAGACATACTACGAGGTTTAAGAATTTCCCATTTATCCATGTAACTCGAATGTTGTTATTGACCTCGTTGATCTTATATGCGTATATGCTCATATGGCTGATGCCATAATAAATTGTATGTAAATTCCTCTTTACGCTGTAAATATTTCACAATGAATTATTAGACAATAATTTAATTTGAGCCAAACGTTGGGCCCCAGAAATGAAACGATAAATTTCGGTTAGTGTTGCAAAGTATGACATTTTTTGCTTCATGGTTTTTCCACTAGACGGACCGACGTAAGGATTGATAATTATTATCGCAACAATTGTAGTTTCTTGCTCTAGAAAAGTACAAAAGTCCTCGAAATAGATGAGGACGATCGCCGTCTAGGAATCGTATACAGAGCCTCATTAGCTATACTTTAAAGCTGATCACCAAGAATTAGTCACCGATTGCAATCAACATGAGTCCTCATAATCCTCCTTCAAACGTTTGCTGGTCACAATTTTTTAGCAATTTCCCGCACCTTCAATTTACGGTCATCAGCCATCATACCTATAGAAATTTTAACTATTTCTTGTGTCATAATACTTATAAAGCATTCTTCCGTTTCTTTAGCCGTTTTGCCTCTCAAATAACAATGGCTAATGAGAACACGAAATTAGTTGTTCCATTGTTTACAAATTCACTGAAACGATAACACGTAAATAATTCTCAAACACCAACTACTTTACAAATTGTTACGAAACTTCAGATTTTGTTTTTTAAGTGTTGGCACTTCTCAAAAATGATAGCTAGAGATTTAACATTAGTGGCGATATCTAGTAATCAGACGCGGGACTTTTCAAACAAGGTGTGCTTTAAATATTTATTATAACGGGTTGTAACATTTCCCCTTAATAATTAATTAGATATGGGTTTATTTGTTGAGGTACGATGATGTTTCGTGCAGCACTTTGTAATTGAATAAGAACTGGATGAACCTGTTGTTGTTGTGGCAAACCTACAACTATAGGGAAATTATATAACAACAAAGTGCATGCTTATTTCTGAAGTTCATTTGCAGTATATAGAGCAAATCTATTCTTGGAACCGGTTACTGATAAATTAAGTATGTTCTTTAAGAATGTCGAATCGACCACAAATCATTCTCTAAAATTGTATTACTGCACAAACCGAACCTCATACCTTTTCTCGATTTAATCATATTCAATATCGGTTTTCACGAATGATCAAAAAGCGGGAGTCATGATGAGTAAGCATGAGATCAGACTGAAGTATTTGTTTGAAACCTTCAAATGATCTTTGGCAATCAACTAGTAAACCCCATTTATCCATTTATCTTTAGTTGTTATGCAAACCAGTAATGAATATAGTCTCCACTGTACTGATCGTTTCCATTTTGCCTGGATCTCGCGATGTTCCGTTTAAAAATCAAATTTAATTTTAAATGAAAATAAACCTTTTATTCAACGACTAATCCTCCCCGGAATAAAATGTCCTCGCAATTAGTCGGGTATCGAGTAGTCGAGTACCATACAGCCTTAAGTTGTTTTGCATGAAACAACAAATGTTTGAAAGATTTGAATTTGATGTTCACCTGAAAAACATTTGATTGATTTATGGTGGGATTGGTATCTAACTATAATCTATAATGTACTCAGATGTTCTTCCGTTTTGTTCCTGTTACACCCATATTAATCATCACGCTAACCTGGAATTTTTCGTAATGAGGCCATTAGTCTATATATCTATTTGTATATGTATACCATATACGTGCTTTACCAAACCCAGTGAAGATAAATAAATGCGGCGCGTTATACATTTTAAAAGTGGGTTACGAGCCGCACCAGTTTTTAATTAAGTATTTATATATGATACCAAAAATAGGTCGGTGGAAACACAATAAAATTAATTTTGAAGGATTTTCATTTTTACCTTGGTTTGAGAATGACGTGAAAATGTAGTTCTTTTAAATATTTTGCCTCGAACTGCGAACATAAATGAGTCACACATGCTAAAACCGGGCGAAATAAATTTATACTCCCAGAATTTTCCCTATGCCTTTCTTTATAAAATTTTTAATTACTATATGATGTTTGTTAAACGTAACATTTGCTATGTCAAATACTTGAAATTTTTATACTGTGTACTGATTCTGTATACCAATATATGTCTACGATGAGCGTAGAAAATGTTGTTGTATTGAAGTAACATCTTAGAAATAAAATGTTGTATAAACTTAATATTATTCAAGCTAAATAATTTATTACCCTCTTAATACACGTGTGCACGATCAAATGAAAATAGAAAATTTATGCTTTACATTTTAATAAAAAATTACCCATTAAAATTTTATTGGAAATTCATTGGTTTTGTAGCTGTACATTGTGTTTTTCAGAATATGTTAGAAATTGTTTCGTTAGGTTGCAGAATTATCGTAACTTAAGAACTAATTAAAATTCGTTACTTCTCTTCTTACAATCAAACTAAAATACATAACTACTGAAATAAATAACATGTAGGTTAGCTGTGCGTTCTAAAGTGGATTTTCGACCCGTGCATAGATTTGATTCTACCAGCTATAAAATGGAAAAGCGAAATGTTTGATTATAAAAGAGTAAAACCTAAACCCAATCTTCTATAATGTGAAATTTGATTAGCCTAAGGGAAGCCTTTAATCATTCTCACAGTACTAGATCACATTTTAAATTGTAAATTTCGAATTTTGATTTGGGTTCTGCTCGCGATAATTAAAAAATAAAAGTTGGACAAGAAGATCTTGTTTGCGTTAGAACTTTGATAGTCGACTGGTTTTTCAACTTGCGTTCAGGTTAGAATTAGGAAAGCCCAATATTTATTCGATACTGAGTGGAGGTCAACATCTTTTAATGGAGTTTTTGAATATATATACATATATATATATATATATATATATATATATATATATATATATATATATATATATATATATATATATATATATATATATATATATATATATATATATATATATATATATATATATATATATACATATATATTCATTATCCAGTCTGTAGGTCAGCAAACAATGTCACAACAGAATGTAGTAAATTGCAGCTAACTTTGATAAAAAATTAAACAAAATCATTTTGAGGTGAGATATTTTAAAATAGTTCAATGACTTTGAACACAGCTTATTCAGGCGATTTACTAAATGTGTTAAGAAAATTTGATCAGATGATCGTTTGGTGCATTAGTTAACTTTTTTTGATCTAAACCAAACAAATTAATAAATTCCAACCCTAAATAAATTAGGTTGAACCACATACGCATCACCGCGTGTTGTAACTTACAGTTAATACAAATTTGGGTAACCACATGGATACGCAAAGAATACATAAAAACGGAATGAACTGGAAACACCTACCGCTCGGCATGTCAGTATGCCTCATCCAACAGATCTGGGAACTGGCTAGAGTTTAATGGAGTAATCAATCATTAATCTAAATATAAGATTCTTCTTCGAAACTGGCCAAGTGTAGCCCTGCCAAGCCATGAACCATCGACCGGAACAAGTGATAATCCGAGGAGGCCAGGTCTGGCGAATAAGGCGGGTGCGGTAGCAAATCCCATCTCAGCGTTTTGATGGTGTCCTGGACGATGGGAGTGCGAAGGCATGGAGCGTTTTCGTGCTGCAATATCACTCGTTCGTGTCTCGTGTCTCATTCTGGCCGTTTTTCGAGCAATACTTGGTTCAGATTTATAAATTGTCGTCGGTAGCGTTGCCCATTGACAGTTTCGTCTTGTTTCAGCAGCTCATATTACACGATTCTTTTCTGGTCCCACCAAACGCAGAGCATTGTCTTGTCGATTTTGATGCTTCGCCAGGTGAAACCCACGACTTTTTACGTTTGGGATTCTTAAAAAAGATCCACTTTTCATCTCCCGTAACAATTCCATGCAGGAAGCTCTTTCTTTCATGCCGTGAAAGAAAAATTTCGCAAGTAGCTCTTCGGCACCCATTTTCCCTCTTTTTGAATTTTTCCCATGGCATGTACACATTTGAAAATACCCTGGCGAGTTGTGTTTAATTTACTATTTAGTTTACGCTGCTCGGTGTCCTCAAATGTGTTTGGTCTTCCGGAGTTCTTCTTGTCTTCAATGTTGAAATCGCCACTTTTGAAGCGTTTAAATTAATCTTCACATGTAGTTTTCGATGCTGCATGTTCGCCGTAGGCCTCCTCAAGCAAATGACGTGCTTCAGCTGCATTTTTTTTTCAAGTTGAAATATAAAAGCAAAGCTTCAGACAAATGCTGTTTATTTGGCACAAAACTCGATATTTTCGTTCTTCGAAAAAATATTTTTGCGTTGCGATATGTGCTGGTATTACAACTGGTTATCGTTGACAATTGTCCGCGCTGAATAAAATACAACTTCTGACATAAATGATGACACTAGATGATTTGCTAGCACCATTATGTGTGAAACCCGGAAATTTAGTTGTGCACCTGATATATATACTAGTAAAAATAGCTAGAAATTAAAATCAATGCGTCTTGTGAATGTATTCGCTTCGATAAACGATTAACTTATCGAACTGAAAAATTTATTAAATAAACGCTGAATCAGTAAAAAGACGATGGCTGTTGAAAAAACCAAGTTACTCACAACAGGCTATTTCACGTATAATGAAAAAAAAAAATGTAGCGTGACGGAACTTTACGGCGCCTATCAGTAAATTTCAAATAGAGTCACATAAATATCTGTCAAAGAAATAGGTAGAACTTAACAGAACAAAAATCTAGGTTGTCATTTTCAAAACTGGCATTAAGCTTTTCAGAACAGCTACGTAAAAAGCAGTTGAAATCTGAGATTGGAAGAAGTCGTCAAAATGTATAAATATGATCTAAAAGCGCTAGTGCCCGAACCAACCAAAGACACTAAAAAAATGTAAAATACTTGCGGAATTTACCATTTTCACCATTCCGAGCTGTCTTCAATAATTCATTATTTCTAAGCGTGACCAGGGATTTTATTACGATCCTAATAAATGAACTAAAGTAAATTAAATATATTTACCGCGTTAAAACATCCATTACACGTTTAATTTGGTAAGGCAGACATTCAAACTAAAAGTTAGATCGAGTCAAACAAGTTTTCGAAATCTCAAAGTGTGCATTTTCAGATGATATCTAAGGACACTGAGCAATCACATCTCTAAATATCACTCGGAGACTAGATATATCAAATGCTGAAACGAAAGAAGTGATGGCTATACCGGCGGGTGGCTTGCTCATTAGCAAAATGATGAGTAGAGCACCACCACAAGATGCAGTGTTACCTCCATTCACTGGAACTTGGTCATTAATAAGCTGTTATTAACTCTAGACGGTTGTGTTTTCCGAGTTGTTGTTTTGCGAATGATGTTATTTTGGTATGTTGGTGGCATCTTTGATAAATACCGTATCACACTGAGTAAGCGCATGCAAAGCAGTTACAGGCTCAGTCGTTTAGCCGTATGATTGAAGATAAGCCACCTGGTTTAGAAGGAAAATTATCCATCGTTAATTTGATCAACCACAGTATCAAAACAGACAATATTAGAACCTCAGGAACTTTAATTTCAAACGAGGTTACGTTTATGTGTGCCTGCGGGATATATTTCTGCTTTAACATGACTTAGTATATCAGTGTTCGCAGTAGAAACGGTGAGTGTGGAGGCGAATATATTTTTTGAGCCGAGAACGACTATAGGCGAATGATGTCATTTGGTGGATTGCACTTTCAAAATTTGTTGATAAGACGTTAATTAGTTCGTTGCAGATACCTGTTGAATGAGTTTTTAAATTTGACGATTTTCCGATACCCCGAACCCTTTGCAAAGTCCAATATTTAACCTTCCTGGTAACTATAATTAAACCAGATTTCGAGGTAGAATCGCACTAGTCCCTAGCAGGGACAGATAATGTGACAACTTTTCCGTCAACGTCAAGCAATTACTTGAATTAGTATAAATTTTGGTGGCCGCGTAAGAACAGCGCAGAATAAATTGTAAAATGTAAGGAAAAGTATCTGGCTATATTCAATGGTCCAATTAATCATTAAAAAGTAAAATAAAAATCCAAGTATAGGATATGCCACCAGTCCTGGACCTGAGTTATAAATAAAACATCATCTTTTTGAGAAAATTCGCAATTATTTTTCACATACTTTCCTTCAAACTCTTCCTTCTAAATTCGGTCAATTTGATCATCGTTTTAATTATTTTATGATCCCAGTGGATTAACTTGATAAAAACTGGATTTTTTTTTTCGCTATATGTGGTCTTTTGTGCTTGCTTGCACCACCGAATCGATCTAATAATTCACAATAAGATTGCGCATGATTGTTTTCCCATGTTCCAGATAGTCATTATGAATTATACCATCCACATCCCAAAAAACAGTCGCCATAACCATGTATGGCACGTGGCTGCGGAAACACATATCGTTGTCTACATCCATATCATCCAAGTCGGAATAAGAAGTTAGGGCTCTTGGTCCCTAGTTTCACATCACACCCGCTAGTTTCACATCTCCTATCCACCCACTTTCTTAGAAAATGTACACGATTTAAAATTGTACGCTCTGTTGATCGATTATAACCACCAAAAAAATCAAGCAATGTGCGAAATAGCATTCTTTTTGGACGCAGATTTTCATAAAACGCTTCGATAGTTTTAACGCACAGTGCCAACGTGGGTCTAAACATGATTAAAATTTTTAATGAAAGCAGATGACAAATTGCAATAAGAAACAAGTTTTTGAAGTTTAGATTTCATTAACCCCCTCCCCCCCTATCCCATAGTGAAACTCGTACAGACCCAGCCTTTAGCAATTCAAAACTGGACAATAAAGAATAATTAATAAACTCCCTTATTTAAAAACGGATTCTTTCTCGAAAAACTTATTATTAATCATTTCGTTTGAGAGGGAATGGATAAATATGGCGGCGACGAAGGTGTGGGGACCAAAGGTGGGAGGAGGGTCACCAAATGGGCAGGTGCAAAAGGTGCGAGAAGCAGGCGTAGCTGAAAATTTATCGGTGGGAGCGGTGTTATCAAAATATTGCGATGATAAATAAATAGATAAATTTTTGTTCGAACCTGAAACAGATTATAAATATGTTATTTTGAATCATTATGCCTACTCCAAATATTTAAATATTTAAATAATTTAGAATACGGAGAGACGATGTCCAACCAATACAACACAAACAGGCTTGGTTGCTTAGTACATTGGATTTTGATGGTTCGCAACTTATTCATCTTCCTAGCTTGCCCAAAATACTTCCGACGCATTTAAGATTGATAGTTTAATAAAGACATTTAACAATGGCCCCTGGGAGCAATTCATTTAAAAGTAAGCTTAAAGTCTCTGTTAGTAATGATTTAGATCTGATTTCGCTTGGTTAATTGATTTGTTTCAACAATTGGTGGACATTTGATTTATAGGTGTAATAATAAACGTGCGCTCGAGCCCGAGCCTCGAGCTTGAGCCGCTATGAGAAAGAGTCTAAAGTAATTACGCCAATCAACAATACAGACTTGAGAAAGGTGTCTCGCTATTATCGAACTGTACTAAACTGGGTTTTCGGTAAAAATTCAAAATGTTTCATGTTCAACAGTCTTAAAAGTGACAAAGCGATACTGGGATTCACCTAATAACCCGCAAATCAACCATCCAATCAAACCTCGAAATAATTCGAATAATATACCCAAAGAAGGCCTTAAAAATTATCCGAATAAGCTCCAAACAGCCGATGTTCTTACAGGCAAAATAAAACTCAATCGACTTGAAAGATAGAAAGTGTTAATGAAGCTGGAGAGTAAGTGTTTACAATTAATGCTCACAATTGTCTACAATCGTTAAAATTACCGAATTTTTTCAAAATCACATCGTTGAGGCTAGAATTGTTGTCAAAACTTAAAAAATATAATCTTAATGTAGGAAAGAGTCAAAGTGAACTAAGAAATTCTCGGGAAGAATCTCGAGAAATAATCCTTCTCTAGCAATGATTGAGGAGACTACCGCTGGCACAACACCACATTTGAAGTCATCACTTGCTGCAATAGTTAAAGTCTGGGATGAAATACCTCTAGAAATGCTTTAAACCGCGTCTATTGATGCGTGTGGAGGATAATTCAAAAATTTTTAATTTTTCTATAAAATAGACGTTTGATTTACAACATTTGGTTCAAATTCTTTAGAAATATTTATGTATTAAGAATTTAATCAGTCTACGAAACTTTCTCTTCTCATCCGGTAATATTTCCTGAAACGCATCAGAAAGTTCAAATTGTTGAAAGTAAAAATTGGTTTGTCGTAATAATCCTTAGTCGACAAACTTTATTTTGATCGCGTATGATAATAAATTTAATTTACCTGTACAAAATGTAATTATGTTTCATTATTTATGCGGTTTAATCCGAGTTACTCTACAATTTCTCTATAATTGGTGGCGACAGGTGTTCTAATAAGAGGAATAATCTCTGTACATGGTTGATATATTGTATATGCCACACCCTGATTTGAGGACTATAATTCCTCATTATACCGCCGTCAATATAATTTTTCATCGTAAAACATAATCAGTTACTTTATTGTAATTCATCCAAATATTATGTTTACACAAAAAATCATAAATTATGTGTTAATCCTTTCGTATATTAATATGCTGGCATGAAAACTGAAATTTACTCAACCTAATTGCCTGATAAATTCTGAATAGGCAAATATATATATAAAATTTGGTAAAGGGATACCTACATGACATACATATATGGTACATATACTGATATACTCCTATGTATGTACATATAATGTAATCACTTGGAACACTCCTTCAAATCCCCATTGTTGTTATAATAGTTTTCGTTTTGCTCGTATACGTACTTGTTGTTGTGCTTTTTGTGTGTGTGAGCATAAATCATAAATATGTTTCGTGCACCTACTGTCGTCTGTTTATCATAAAAATGTAATATTTCAACATAAAATTTAAACAAAACGGTTTTGTGGCTAACCTATCCATACCATCCACTATCCCAGGTTTTTCGAATAAAATTATCTTTCTAAAAATAAAAATTAGGGACGTCTGTTATATATAAATGTTGATGATGTCAGAATTGTATCTGGGAAACACCCGAAAACGGGTTTTCTGTACGAGGTACATTTTAATGTACCAGGATGATATAATCAATTATGGTAATTTTTCTGCAGACTTACTACATCGCCCAAAAAACACGATTATCCTGCAGCATTAAACTAAATAAATAAAAAGTGCAATTTAAAAATCATCATCATGTAAACATCAATTTTCCAAAAGGAAAATTTTCCAATTTCCCTTTTCTTTGATTTCTTTTTTTTCCTTGTGTACGTGCAATCTACAAAAATATGATGAATCGATATGTACATGAAGAAAATATAATTGAATTTTGAATTGAATAAAAATGGAAAATTCATATTTTTATTGATTTAGAATATGATGTTTTCCCGGAAAATAGGAAAACATAATAGGGCGAAAGCGAGAAACATTTTCTGAATAAAATAAATATTTTTTGTTTGTAGGTCCTTCTTCTTATTGTTTGACTTTCTCTTTCTCGTGTACTATCCCAGTTTTCCTATTTTCGTTACGTATTTTCGATTTTAATCATGTTGAATGGTTTACCAATGGAAAATAAAAAATCCGCAGAAATTTGATAGCCTCACAAAAAATGTACCATAAATTAGGCAGGAGACATAAAACGAATATTTTTATGTTCTTTTTAAGGCTCGAACAAAGTTTTGAAATTATACCGAACAGTTATTTGTTTTCTATTCAAGTACATCTTCTTGCGGTGGGTGTACTATACCGTAACCGTAAACTGTTTCTAACACAACTTGAGATATAGGGAGAAAGAAAAAGTTATCGAAAAGAAAAGTCGGAAAACATAGATGAAAGACAGACATATCAAATTTTAAAATTTTATGGAAATAACAAAATAAAAAAAAAATTTTTGAAAAGTATAAAGTTCGGAAAATCTGTTATTTAACAAAAAAACATCTTTAACAGGGTTAGATTGAAGATATACATACATACATACGATACATGTTAGAAGTTTTACTGGCAATCATATATCTTACAGCGTATCAATAGTATTGTATGTATTTTCAAAATAAATTGTAATCGGCAAAGTGGTACAGTGGTCCTAAAAGGTCATTCATTGGGAATAATTTTCTAACCAAAACCCGAGAAAACCTATTCTAACGTTTACACTAAAAATAATCAGACTTAAAAGATAGTAAATAGTAAATTTAGTATGCCAGCCAATTTATGGTGAACCATTTACCGTGAAAAGATTAGCGCGAGAATAATCTATCGGAAAATAATTTAGCGTAAAACAATTTATCATATAGAGAACATTATTGGATGGGAAAATTGTTTTTATTATTCCTGGATTTTAAATCGTGAAGCTCCTAACAAAAATTATCAAAAATCAATAAATAACTAAATTAGTGAAATAAGAATAATTAATTTAACTGTCAATTAATAAGAAACATTTTGTAGACATTCACTTCTGCAAGTATGAGTAATTTTTGGATCCAGGATCATGGCCATATTTTACGTATAAGAAGCGGAACATGGTCAAACTAATTAATAACTGATTTCTTCATTATTTATTTAACGCTGTACTTGCTTACTGTTGATCCAACAGTGCTTGCCATGATGTTCATCAAGCAGAATTTCAAGTTATAGAACAAAGTATAATTAGGAGCTTAAGCTGAGCTCCCTAATTTAGAACTGATCCGTGTGCCGTTCCCGCTGTTATTTTTATTTCTTGCTGCTCTTGTGTTAGCACAAGCCCATTATTGTGTTCCAACGCTTGTATCGTACCTGTATCACCAGCAAGATAACGTACCGAGAAAAATGGATTCCTTCTAAATTCTTTACCGCTATTATCAAATTCAAAATGCACAATGTCACAGAATGTTGTAGAAATTGATCATTTATTAAGTGATTTTGTTCAAATCCGATTTATTTAAAACTATGGGAGTTATAAATTGACTTTTGTTAAATTCTGGAATCTGATTCACAGAGACCATACTAAATAGAACTAAGTCATTTCTTAACTGAACTGGAGTATGCTAAATATGGGTTATCCTACATGAAATTCGATCGGTCATAAGCAATTTTGTTCAAATTCGGTTTGAATGTTGATATGGGGATTCTAAATTGATGTGTTTCTTTCTAGAATACCCTAAATAGGAATTAATCGTTTCTTAAACAATTTTGATAAAATACCTACGGGTTTGCATAGTGATGTTTGTGCTTGGCGTTTATCTAAATAAGACGAGAGTGTATATCATCACATTTTCTCTAAAGTAATTTTGTGTAGCTATAGAGTAATTTAATAATATGCAGTGAGGCGCTCTCCAATTCGAATCGAGATTATAGTGAATCCAATAGACCAGGGGAAGGAGACCATATACGGAAGGGTCCACATATCTTTAAATTTTGAGGAGAAAATGTTCAGATATGTTCAGAAATGTACAAATATTCAGATGAAATACCTTCCTCATCTTCATGGAGAGTCGAAGGAAAATACTCAACGGAAGCATTTCAACTAACTTTACATACAATATAATAATTATTTACTAACACGAGAATTTTGAAATTGTGATGGTGCACTTGTGAGGAGAAACACCAATCTGTTATGTGGAGATGTTCCACATCCGAACGAATGTTCCACATCCTTATCCTGTGTATTAGAGATCCTCGCAGGTTTAGGATTCCTAGTCAGTTCGGACACCGAGTTATGTCTTATGAATCAGATTTTTTCGAGTAATTAGGTGATAATCGAATGCCGTAGCGTAGTACACATGTGTTCAAGAAATTCAGTTGCTGCGTTGGGTGGAAAAATCTGTGAACATCTGTTAATTATTGGTGATATCTTATCTTAATACCTACGGGTTGATAGTGGCCTTAAAAGTGGTTTAACTGGTGTATTGTGAAGTTGTGGAATATAGCCAACAAGTACCATTAATTAGAGCTCGTTCATTTAAGCGACTTTGTTCCAATTCGAAACTGATTGTTTAATTGTTATTAAATTGTTTTTCCAGTTTTGTTTATTGGTATTGGAATTCTTATAATTGATAAGGTTATATAGTTAATATGGTCCATTTTAATTTGGATAAAACCTGGAGTTCTTTTTTCTAAATAGAGTTCGGCTATTTCCGTAATGAATTGGATAGAATTTGGTTTTGATATTGTCATTGGCAATGTAAAATAATGTTTAGTCCCAAATACCAATACAAATGCGGTCTCAAGTTCTGGAAAACGCCAATTTTAAATTAGGTGTGTATATGGCTCACATTACGAGTAGCCTTGTTAACTGGAGTTCGATTTTTTTTAACCGATGTTGTATTTAGTTTGTTAGTATAAATTTTGAGAAATTATGGAAATAGTACTCAACTCGATTTCTCAACCTTTTTTTTATAGAATTAGCTTTGTATGTTTACTATAATTGAATGTTTTATAAAGTTTTAGAATTTGGCCTCTAAATGTTTATTAATATGTACCTGTAGTGTTCTTGTAATCTTATGCGTCTGTTTCCATGCTTCAAAGCCATACAATATTATGGATTTTACAAAAGCTCTGAGTTTCTGGGCATGGCTTCATGATTGGTGTATGAGATCGACTTCCTGTGCCAAATTGAATAATTTTTGGATTTTCTGCTGCATGTCTATGTATTTGTGCGATAGCAGACAAATATCGTCTGCATATAGTTCAAATCATTGAGTCGACTTAGTCGAGATAGTACACATCCTTGTCTGACTCCTGATATGTTATAGTATTTGTTACTATCGAATTCGCAGCCTAGTCTGAAACGAGCTTGTTTATTCCTTATATATGCTGGTTGACTGTTTGTAATACGCCAATACTTTCATTATTCTCGTGTAAGAATAAGAATAATTGCTAATAAAGGATTTTCCATCTATTGGTTTGTCTTGAGCCCAAAAAAATATTTACTGTGCAGTGGCAGCTCGGAAATTTCTTGACAAATGAAAAGTCAAAACTATGCCATTTTTAGTCATGTATTCTTTTACAACTCAACAATGTGTTTTGGTTATCCAAATTTAATACGAAAATGGTCGTTCTGTAAAAAAACATTTCGTAAATTACGTGATAGTGTTGGTCAACATGGACGTCTTCAGAGCCTGGAATTCTCAAAATTGTTGAACGTTTTGAAGAAACTGGATAAGTTACAGGTTGTAGAGCATACGAACTCCATCTTCTGGTTCGTACTCGTAAAACAGTAACAGCGGCAAGTGAAAATGTTCGTGAAGAGCGAATCATCTCTTTGAGGGCACGTTAACATGATTGGGGCCAAAATTGGATAAAATTGATATACTATGAGTTAAACGTAAGTTTAATAAATGATCTTTGGTTTCAACAAGACGCACACTCCGCTTATTGGCAACCAAACACTCCACTTATTCTCGTAATTTCAAGAAATATTGATGTCACTTGGCCATCAAGATCATGCGATTTGAGACCGTTAGATTATTTTTTTCTGGGGTTTTTTAAAAAGTAAAGTGTATAACAATGATCTAAAACTAAGATATAAACAATATTGTTTGAATTAATTCCAGATCTTATAAAAACAACATTCGATCTGAAATTGTGGCCTCTGTACTGCTTATATTGGAAAAAGCCATCAATAATTTTGATATGCGGATGCATGGCTATAACAGGAGCCATGGTGGTTACAAGAACAAATACATACATTTCATAAATGGCATGGAACCTTTTTTCATTTCCAATGAATAATTTTGAATTTCCAACATACATTAAGTGTTTTTTTAAAAATGCATTATACTGTTGAGAATGGAAGTTCCTTTCGTTCGTTAATGTTATGGTTATGGCCTCTTTCCATTACTGTGGAATTCAACCGCAGTGTTCTGCAAGTATATGATATTTCTCCAAGTATAGTAGAGTTAAAAATTCTGCAGTTATAGTCTTTCGGCAGTTATCGACGTTTCAGTTCCGGAAATCACTTCCGTCTCGCCCTTACATTAAATTGAAATATGCCTGAGTCTCGAGTAATATTTTCATCAGAGTCATACCCGGATGATTATGAGTTCGAAGATGTATTACACCAAAAACTAGGAGAAAATATGCGGTTGTGGAAACAGTTCCCTGGACATCTGGAACTTTCGATACGGCGCAATCATTGGCTGTTATAACGCAAAGTTTGATCAACAAAGTTAAGAGAGGAAACAAATAAAACAAAAAATGATTCAAAGATTTGATCAACAAATTAAAGAGGTGCAACAAATGAGTCTAGGTTTGATCAACAACAAAATGAAAAATTAGAACAAAGTGTAATATGATGATATAGGCGATATGGATCAGAATAGTCAGTCTGAACCAGGAGGGTCGGTGTCTATAGTGAATGGAGTTGACGGTCGATCACCTGGCAGATATGGTTTCAATGATTTTGGCGCAGGGATTATTTATGTAACGGAGAACGAGAGGAACTTGAGAATATTGCCAGATTCGGCACCTCTTGGAGGTGTTTACTAATGTTCTGATTTAAGTCCGTTGGCTGGGACATTTAAAAATGTCTGGAGAAAGTTTTTGCAGAAGTTGCAAAAATCACAAAGGAATCCTGGGGGGACATTTTTCATGAAGGACGAATATGGTTTTTGAAAATAGGAGAGTACCGTCACTAGGAATATATGTGGAACATATCTCTCAAGGTTCTTCGACGAACTTCCAGAGAGCAGTGGCGCAATGGCTAGCAAGAGCAATATGGAGGGCGATCGACGTGAAGGCCGGCCTGTAGAAGGCCTGGAGGAGCGACAGCGATATTAAACGTAACAAGCTGGACCCTATGTCACTAAAATTCGAGAGGGTCAAACATAGACGTAAAAGAACACCGATGAAATGCTGTTCTCATTCGCGGCGTTGACAATGAGAGCGTTGGCTGTTTTTGAGGATGTCAGTTTAAAAAAGGATATGTGCGAGCAAGTGGTGCAGAGTGTGGATGAGATACATGGCGTGTGCTGGAGTTTATTGTCATTCAAGATGAAGCTGGAATGAAATGGACCATAAAGAGTAAATGCGAGGTTAGATGGCGTCAAGAGGCAAGAACAAAGGACTAGCTGAATTGGTTGGCGCAATACGGTCTAAACTGAAGAAGTGGTATTTTGGATTCTGTTCGAAACGAACAGGCTTAGGTCGGGGTAATGGTATGATATTGCCTATATTTGTTTGGTGGACATCAATTATGCGTGAATTGGTCACTTGGGTTAACGGTTAAAAACTAATGAAATTTTGTCATCATCATACAGATTTATATATTAGAAGATATTTTATAATCGTGTAGTTTTATAGCAGATTATATAGCAGTTAGCATGGAACAGAACCGAAAGTTCGCGTACAATCTGGAATATTTAGCGCGGTATATAAATACGGGTTCGAGGGCGCACAATGAGTGAGTCTTAAGTTAATTTTTGGTGAGCTTTGGTTAAGACGCGGTACGCGATAGAATAAAAGCGAAAGTGAGTACCGGGAAAAATATTAGTGTTGTTAAGTGAAACTATGTGATTAAAAATAATTGTAAATGGTGTTAAGTGAATTAATATAATTTAATTGTGGAAAATATTTCTTCTTTGGTTATAGTATTAGTGGATAAAGCGGGAAAATTATTGTGGCAATATATTGCGAATATTACAGTGGTGTAAGTATTACGGTTATGGTTGTTTAGGATTTTCGGGAATATTCCGGAAAAAAATCGTATTCGACAGCGCAAATTTGCAACAATACCGGATAATCAATACAAGCAGCCATAAGTAGAATATTGACCGGATGCAGTATCTAGTATATCTACTTAATGCATAGCTATATATGGCAATTTATTGTTACTCTCTTTTAGTGAACAAGATCCTTTCCAAATACGAACTATCCGAGTGTCATATAAATCCAAAAGACAAATATTTGTGTTCAATACAACAACAAGAAGAGATTGTTACACAAACAACTTCTTAAATTGATGTTTCTTTTCATGAACCAAAAATTAATTTAATTTCGTTCCACGCAACAATAAAAAGCGAATCTCTTTCGTTAACAAAACAACAATAAAGCAATAAATCATAACATAAGATAAAAATTAAAGTCAATCTCATTTTATTAATCTTTTCCCTCTTATATAAGCGAGTAAAGATAAAATTTATTTTAAGGTTTTGTCTCTCTATCTAGTACACAAAAGATAAAAATTAACCAATTTGTCTTATAAATACATTTAAGTCAAACAGATGACGACGATTCTGAAGATGGTGATGTTGATGATGATGATAATAAAACAAGACGCGGGAAGATATTTAAATTTACTTTTGAATATTTTATTAAGTTATGTTAGGCGCGCGGAGTTAATGATATTTCAGTGATTTAAGTTTCAGTCCCTAACCCAAACAAAAGTGAAAATTGTTTATACCAAATCTGAACCCGTATGGTTCATTTTAATAGTCTTAAAATAAAATTGGGGTGAATTGTTGTAACATGATCGTCTAATGCCTTTATATGCAGCTATACAGTTTTGATGGTTTCTGAGCACCCATATTATAGGACACGCCACAATTTCGTAAATGGTTCGATAAAATTAATCAATCGATATTTCTGTATACATCTCTTGATTATAAACGTATGAGCAATAAAATATACTGACAACTTTATACGTACTGCCAATCAATATGTGTACAAATATTTTTTAATTTTTAGAAATTCTTTAAATTTAATTCGATTTATATCATCGAGCTAAGACGACAGATGTGGGTAAATATATTGTGTACATATTTTTACACATTGTATATCAATGAATTGATTAATCATCATCGTATATGTCTTTCAATAGTACCCTCGTATACACATATTTTGTTTAATCAAGCTTTGAGAAACAGATGTTCATTGTCCATCGAACAATGCGAATTTGAATGTTGGAAATTCGCAAAAGATGCTTAATCACAAAATATTCGGAAACAATTAAATGGAGTCCGCAAGTCTAACATTTATTTTCATGTAGAGATACAACGCACATAAAACCAGAAATGTGATACTTCTTTAGGAATAAAATTTAAATAATTATTTTTGATAACGCAGATAGTAAGTAATATTGAATGTCAAACAACAATAACAATTTTAATAAAAAAAAGAGTTTATTTTCATTAAAACGAGCGAGCAAATAAAACGTAGAACTTTTAAGAAACTATCACGATGTCAACTTATGGACGGTGTGTGAAGTGTACGGTGATGATTGATAATGAAAATAATTGACTGATTATTCATAATTTAAATAATTCTCGGGAATGTTAAATAGAAGAATAACTTATTAACTTGTGTAAAATATGCGTAGATTGAAAAGCAATTTGTGGCGTGGGTCTCATCCTAATAAATATTTTATAATTATTTCAAGGTGATCAAATACAATATGGTTTGCGATTTTTTGATAATCAAGGCCAGGATTATCAAGCCCATCCATTTGAATACACCATTGAAGTAGTTTGTGGCTGTCGTTCAAGGTACTGGTTTATAAATTGTTGTGTAAATTTGAAACTATGCAAGTACCCAGGTTCTCGTAAACATTGTTTAGACAGAAGGCTTAATTTCATCTGGGAGTTGTAAAGCTAAATTGAAAGTTCTCATACATATTATAGGTATGAAGCTGGCCCTAAAACAACCTTTAATACAATGGTTTGCGTCCTTGTCCAATACAATAAAAGTTAGAGGCCCGAACAAAATATAAAATAAATAAAAATGTATAATCCCCAAAAAATCTATATGTGTCTGCTCAATGAAAAGAGGGCTTAGGGGCCAAAAAATAATTTTCCACTTTTTGCCGATTCAGATAGAGTATGAGACGCTCTTTCACATGATGAAAACCGGAAAGCCTTAATTTGTGTAAAAGTTTACTAAAAATGAAGAAAAAGCAGAGTACAAATACGAAAAAAAACTGATTTTAAAAATAAAAGATAAAAAAGACATTTTAAAGATACAAAATACATTGCTATATGCCAGAAAAACATTACTAAAGCTGTTTTAGAAATACCGACTTATTTGTGGACACCGACTTATTCAAATAAGTCAACTCGTGAGGAGACTTATTTGAATAAGCACGTCTACACAGAAAACTCTCCAAAAATATGTGACTTGACTAAATGTAATCATCGAGACGAGGAATAAATATATAAGAGAATCAAGTAGTGCAAATTTTATAAGCCAATTTATCCGAGGTTAATCTTATTTTATAGTTTTGATTTATTTATGTCCACAAATTTAATTTTTGTCTATATTTAACCCATATATACGTATCTTATAAACATATCGGCATAGTTATTTTATAGTTCATTGTTCTTGTTAGGCTTATACAGATTGCCAATAGTAAAATAGATTAACTTCGGAATGTCTACATGAGTCCTCTTATGTATATTTTGCTTTATGATGTAATACATGCAATTTTTATTTTACCAAATCTAGTGGCAACGACAAACATGTCAAGATTTTTTTTCTTCCATACAATAGAAAATGCGTTTTGTTTTTTGATTACGTCACAAATAAGTCGGTAAAATGAATTGGAATGACTTGAACTGTTTATTCAAAATGGCGTCAAATAAGTCAATAAGTCTGTAATAAGTCGTCGGTGTTTGGAAAACATCCCAAGTAGTTTTTATATTTTTCTCCGTCGTAATATTCCGAGCAGAAACAACACTTAACGTCCTTGAATATAGTTAGACACCAGGCAACGCAGATAAAAGGGAAGAACTAACGCGACCCTGATGCAACGAGTTTTTTTACCTTTAACAGCTATTTTCTCGATAAGTTGTTTGCGCACGTAAGCCCGCTTTTCATAGACCAGGTCACATATATACATTTTTGTCTCGGATTTCAACAATTTTCTAGTCGCAGTTCTGTACGGATTGCTTTTCAAGCAATAATTTCCCAAGAGTTGCAACAACGTGTGAGGTTTTGTAATTCTCGCTGTTTTTCTTTGATTACTTCATCCAGTTTGATCACGTGTTGATAGTACATGCACCTAAATTAGTTGTCTGGTTTCTTGGGAGTGGCTCAAAACACACAACAATTTTATAGTCTCATAAAACTCAAGATTGTTTTTTGATGCAAAACATCTTTCGATGTGCTATTCACGCAAACGAAGATTCTATAAATGACCCATTTCTAATCACCAGTAACGATTCGTTTTAAAAAATTGTCGATTTCATTGCGCTTGAGATATGCATATCGTAAATTCGTTTGATTAAATGAAGTTTTAACATAAATATCAAAGCCCTAAACATACATACATTTAGCTTGCCTGCGAACCATTGAACCATCAGCTTCATTCCGTAGACCAGATAAAATAAACAGAACGCAATTTTTTAAAATAATTCTGACAAGTGAGTTCTGTTACGCAATCAGTTCCACAAACTTCATATATTTTTTGTGAGCCTTGATTGATCCACATAATGCAGCAGTCCGCTTCAATGTAGGTGGTGTTATGCTGCCAATATAAGTGGATCGACTAAAACCGGCCCTACTTGGTTTACTTATCGTTATAAAGTCAGGTTTTATTTGTTCATGTAGCTAACATAGAGTTAGTTGACTCCAGAAAATATTTTAAGAGGCTTAAAGATTTAATACGTCCTTTCAATTGTTACAAGGTGGGACCGAAGATGTGGATTACGAGTTAATCCAACATGATGGAGCAGTCCTCGTTACTAAGAAATATAAAATTCCAACACTTGGCTTCCGAATGGTATTTTTTACGATTAAGTTTAGTTGGGTGAAGGGCTGACTTTTAAATTGCCCTAAATCTTTCTAAATATCAGAGTCCTGCATTCAAAGCGCGATCCTTCAAGCAAAGGTTAAAAGCTGCCTTAAATTTGTGAATTTTATAATCCACCGGAAATTCGAAACCGTTTATCGAATTCCACTTCTTGAATGTTCGTTAAATAAATTCGGGCTGGTCTCTATTCATTGTGAGTAGAAAACTCATGATTTCTACTCGCAATGAATAGAGTTTACCGTGCGATCCAGCAAATCATTGAAAATCAAAGACTCCGGAATTTAGTAAGTGTGTCGTTGATGATCTGCCGTTTAGTACAACGTTGATCTTTCGGTCTTTATGAAAGCTTTTAATCCACTTGACGGCCATCGAGTTAAGCAGTATGCCTCAATTTTACAAATGAGATTCTCATGACAAATCTTGTCAAAAACGTTGGATAAAGCCTTCTCCTTGTTTTCAAGTGCGAGCTGCCATTTGTTTGCGACATACGTCAAGAGATTGGTTGTTCAGCGACTTTCACAAAAACCATACTGTTTATCTGAAATTATTTTATTATGGTAATTTGAAGATACTTCTCTAGATGTTGGGTAATGTATTTAGAAGAGAAACAATTTCAGACAGGACACTTGATGCTAATCAGGTAGGGTAAGAGCCTTAGTCTTCTGTAATTAACTTGATGTAAATATTCCCATTTATCTTCCTGATTGGCATGTGTAGCAAGCAGAAGTACGGTTAAGACGAATTTATTAAGCTAACTCCGGAAAATATTTAAACACGATTAAAGAGATATTGTTGATTGCCCTTTCAATCACCACAAGTGGTTGATGCATAATACGCTATTGTTCAATATTATCGTAATATTTCTTGTCACTCGAACGTCATGAGAATTTGCACGGTGGATGCTGACTATGCGTGGTGTAACTCTTCCGCTGTAACACGTAAGAGAGTAGGTGTGGTGGAGCCTTTCTCTGTTTGTAAATTAGCGCTCCGGAAAGAGGCAATATCCAATGAAACAAGGATAAAAACTATCACATGTAAAATAAGTTAGGCAGATAATGACTTGGGAGCCTTTTAGGGATACAAGCTACAAGGCTGGCTCTGGAATTTAATGGCTTTTAGTTGATGCAAGGACGCGGCATAGAAGGAGGCTATAGTCCACTTCATCTGCTTCTGATCGTCATTACCGCACAGAAGACATTCACGCTTCGATAATTCACACAAAGTGTAAAATCTCCTATATCGTACCCTGGAACATGCGAGATATTTAAGACTTTACTTAACCGGTTAACTGTTTAATTTTGTTTCGAAAAACTTTTTCTTGCTGTTTAATTATTTTTCAGCGAAGACAATAATAAAAGCTTTTGTGAAAACTTGATTCGTTGAATAATAATACGAATGCAATTTTTTTATCTCAATGCCGAGTATAATGTCGAGTATTATGCGACAAATTTTCGCTTCGTTCTGACGAGTATACTCGACATAAATAGTTAAAGGGTTGAGTATCCCTATATGGTTCCAGTGAAGGAAAGATGCTATGTATATAAAAAAAGTCACTTAACCTCAAAACGAAGCCGAATGTGCAAAAGGATTTTTAAAAATCGAGGTAGGGTACATTCCAACGGGATTGTATCACACTTTATAATTGAGTTTTCATGAGATGTTTAAACTAAAATTGCAAACCATTTTTACCATTATTCAAAGAAGTCTAATCAGGATTTTGCTAGAGCCTATTCATACAATCCTCAACAAAGGGAGGATCAATCCTCTTAAATCGATGTCTACTTTCATTAAATTGCCTGAGTAATATTATAGTTCGCATATCTGAACAAAAATTTTCTAAATTTATTATTTCCAACTTTGTAGAGTCGAAATGCCATAATCACATAAATTTAGGCATGCAACATCGAATGGAAAGCAAACCATTCTTCTGTGGTTCCTTGAGCCTTGGACAATCTAATTCATGCATTGAAATATTATAGTTACAGGCGTGTAAATTTTTTGGAAAACTAGTTAGATCTTTTATTTCTTTTTATTAGTAATGACAAATTTTACATTTTGAATATTATTCTTTGAATGACGCAAATGACACGATATTCACTAATCTCATCAATTGTCTCGTCATATGACAGACACCGTTCAACTTTTAATGTACATTTCTTTATATTATTTGTGTGTGTCAAATAATAATGGGACGACGAAAACTTTTCCAAACACACAAAAATAAAGGAAATTAAGACGAACACCCCAGTGAAATTTTTATTCAAACAAAATAAAACGGAAGATGAAAGGAAAAGTGTTTAGATTAACATTTCTATTTATAGTAACTATTTTGTAACATTACACGACTGTGTTTGTATGTATGCCTATAACTTCTTTTTTGTCATTCAATTTTTCGTCATAGTCATGATCGTCAGCACATTGAAATGAAAAACCACATTTAGTTTTTCTTTTGTGTCGTCAGTCGCTTTTCCCAGTTTTAATTATGTTTTAATTACGTTCCTCATTGTAAAATATTATCAATGTACTCGGATGCGATGCTGGTACTACTCCGCATACAAAACATAATATATTCTGGAATCGAGATAGTGAACATCTTTTTATGTCTTTATAAATAAATTACAGAATTTAACTTATAATTAAAACTACATATAGATGTTTTTTTAAATTTATTTAATTCTATTTATTTATTTTACAGCTCTCCAGTTTCATTTCATGGTGGCTACGTACTATCTGATGATGAAGATAAATTCATTTGGATGGTTTCCAGTCATTTTTCATAGAAATTCAACATGTTTGTTATGGTTGCGGGGAAGCGATGAAAGTTTTTGCTTTAGGATATACGTGCGCACAGCCAGTTTGTTGTTAATAGGTACTTTGATATCTTGTACTTCTTGGTATTTCTGAATAGATGAACATAATTTTTAAACGTTATATAAACAAATTATATTTTATGTACATATACCTAGGGACTTCTAGTCATCGCAATTCAATAAACTAATCGAATTTATATGAAATCCTGAATACATGATAACAAAAATAACGTAGTATGGGATTTAACATTTTATTGTTACTAATCCATTGTTGAATTTTATCCAGTGTGCAGTTGTGCACTGTCAGCAAAAACAAATTTCTAACAATTATCTATAGACGATCTCTAATTATTAAGTTTGTTCAAATAATTCACCCCTTAATGTTGTTCGTTCACATACCATTGAATAAGAAAAATTTATTGAATACTATATTCGAGTATAATTAGGAGCTCCGTTAGGTATGTATCAAAAAAAAATTCAGAAGTAAGCCGGAAAGCAAAGGCTATCAGACTACACACAAACATTAACACCCTAATATACATCAATGAAGCAACCATTAAAAATATTGATAAGTTCGACGATACAAAATAACATACATTTTGGCGAAAATTGTTGCATGAAACAAATGATGCACGAATAAATAAAATAACGAAACTACTTGCTAGATGTAACTCAGACATGAAGGTTCGGTGTAAGTGCACCACCCAATTTGGTATATAAAACTTTTTATTAATATTTTGCTAATATTTAACATGTTAGCATGATTTTTTTTTTGATATTACAACTGATTCAGAGATTCAGTTACTCATTTTACAATAATTCCTTATTTTAATTAGAACTGTCCATCTCCAGTGGTTTCTACTTTTGGAGCCTTCTTACTCCATTGGTGGTGTCCATCTTTAAGTGCGGGGCCTTGGAAGCATTATCATTTGTACATTGGTCTTCTTGACATAACCCAAAAGTTCATAGAAGCAATTTGTTATGTATAGTGAACTCGGAATTTCTACTCATGAGCCAGTGCATTCTCCTATATTTCAAACTTAGCTCTTCTTTTTCTTCTTCAGTTTTCATTTTGATTTGTAAAGTTAACATGTGCTGATCCGGTTTCATTTAATAAGATGCGCCATTTTTAAATTCAGTTTCTTACGATATTAGCTGCAATTTGAAGTTTGCTTGTTGCTTCTGATATGTCTTCTTTCTCTTCTTTAGTTCAGAGTACTCGCTTGAAAGTTTGGCTCGAAAGTGTCGATCTACCATGAATTATTTAATAGAGTTTGATAAAATTGCTTAGTCCAGGGCTCGATACGGCTTAAATTCAAGCATTTGGTACTAAACTTTGTCGAAAGCGTGAGCTAATTTAAGAAGATACTATGGAGCATATCTTCTTATTCTCAAGTGCATCCTCGATGATACCCGTTATTCTGTAAACTTGTTCAACAGTAGAGTGTTTTTCTGTAAACTCAAATTGGTGTTGTGGAATTAACATCTTCCTTCTATTATAAGTTTCAGCCTCCAGACTGAAAATAGTGATATCGGTCATAAGATTTTTTATCCTTTGCTGGTTTACCTGGGTTAGAAATCATAATTACGTCAGCCACCTTCCATTGATATGGAACATATTTCACGCAAACCTTTCTCCTGAATGACTTTCAATATTTGCATTTTATTTTTTATAATTGTACTCGGAGTCATGATCATAGGTGAGTGGTCAGATGATAGTCCTTCGTTGTTTCGATGCTTGTTTAGTCTTCTAAAACTCTTTTTCTTACAAAAAGTCAAGAAAAACTAGTAATTTATCTAACTCAGCAGGCTAATATGTAGGTTTATCGCCGGAGTGAAATTCACAGTTGTTCTCACGAGCTGCATTATATAACTCTTTTCCTTTAGAGGGTGGAAGTCTAGATCCCCAATAGCTATTCTTTGCATTAAAATCATCGCCTATTATAAAATCTAGTCTTAGTGAATCTAGTCCTAGGTATTCTTCTTTTTTTAACTGATGGCGTGGAAGACAGTAAATATGTAGAGGAGATACTATGTAGAGGAGTAAATATGTAGAGGAGGTTATAGATTGAAAATTTTTGTTGTTTTAACTTGCATTTCTGTTTCAATACCGGGCTCTTCGTAATGTTTAATATTATTCATGTGAGCATTCATAGTCAAGTATTCTAATAAATGAAGTTCCTGTTAAATGAGTTTCCGATACAAGACATACATCTACTTTTTCCAAGTTTAGGAAAATTTCTAGGTCTGTAACATGATATGGTAATCCATTCGCGCTCCAAATGACAATTCTAAATGTTCTGTTCATTTGCTTAGTAGTAGAACAGCATTGAAATTAGCTCATTCATAGCTGCTTATCTTTTTAGTCGTTTATGTCGTTTAAGCTTCTAGGTCACGTTCTTGTTTTGCGAGGCTTGCATTTATCGTTTCTATACTTCGAAATATGCTTTCGTGTGGGTTTTAGTTAGTGGTGGTGGTGGCACTCTAGTTTGGAATCCTCTCTCTTGCAACTTTATGGTTTTGAGTCGATTTTAGCGTTCTATTTTTTAATCTTTGCAGTTACTGATCTTCTATAGCGAAGTGTTGTCCTTTACAGTTTATACGACTTGTAGGCTCGTTTCGGTTAACTGGGCAGTCTTTCGCGTTGTATATACCGGCATATTTTACGCATCTAATATTTCGCCCGCAATATCTTTGAATGTGGTTAAAGCCTTGGCATTTCTTGCTTGTGGTATTAATCTCGTGTTCTTTTTCAGTGATTCTATTATAACAGGCATTTTTCGTTTTTGTTGTGAGCATGAATAGCGTGAGCCCCCTTTTAATGATCTAGGTTCCAATTTTCAATTTTCTCCCGTTTAAGTATGTGTGTTTCCTGTCTTTAATTTTCAATTCTTATGGCCTTCTATTAAATCCTCCTCCTTGCAGGCGGAATTAAAACCTCTGGCCATAATCTTAACTTCTCAGTTATTTTTATCTTCGTATAAGTAAATAATTCTACTATTCTACTATAGTGGTTTCTGGACACCAATTTCATTAAAGTTTGAAAATTTGTAATACCAATCACAGTAATTGGCGATGGCACCTTTGTCTTTAATGCTTAAGCATCCAATCAGTTTCACTGGCAAGTTTCTCATCATCTGTATGAAACTCAGCGTTAATGCAGCAATCTTGTTGGTTTGATTATAAGTAGGAAGTGGAGTTTCTAAAACTTCTATCAGTCTGGTTTTCTGCAGCTTCTCATTTCTTTCTTTAATTCACTCTCTTTCTGCTCTCATTCTCATTTCACTCTCTTCTGCGTAGTTCAGGATTTTCGTTTTCCTGCTAAATCGCGGAGTGTGTTTGTCTAGATGGTGATTTATACATTTTTAAACTTTGTATGAATAGGCTTTGCAATGGTTGGCTCATCCCAGAATCCATTGAGCCGCCCTCTTTAGAGGGTGTATCATCTGGGGGTAAAAAATCCATCTTGTTGTTAATTCATTGTTTTAAGGACTGGTTATTGAACCAGCTACCAACCTAACCAATGATATTAGTAGTGTGTCAGTGGAGAGAACTTCATTTGCTAGGTTCTCGGTGTTCGGTTATCCCTCCGTTTCTCGGTTACAGAGCTGGTTGTTTAGCAAGGAGCACCATAAGTTCAAGAGAGGTTGATATTTTTGCTGCTATACAGACCTTCTAGACCGATGCCCTTCACATAAACCTTAGGCATAAACCATTCATAGGCTAAATTTTAAACACAGTGTATCAGTTGTTAGTAAACGTGGCCTTGTTTCAGATGCAAATATCCATCGCTCTTTAAGAGGTGTATTTGAGTGTTATTTTGTGTATCCTTATTTTTGAATAATTTGGTGCTGGTTTTTATAAGAATTTCTAGAAATCCTAAAATATAATATTGTAAGTTAGCAATATATTTAATAAAATATTCAGACTTCAAAATATTGAAAATATTCAAAATAATCAAAAATTGGACTTTGACATAGTAAGATAAGAATAGCAAGAACCAAAGTTAAAGTTGTTGTAAAAATTGGGTCTGACATTTACACAAATCTAAAACAAATCAGGCCAGGGTCGTCCTCCTCGGAAAGTAGTATTTAATATGGAATTATGGAATTTAAAAAAGCAAGAATCCTTCCATTTTTGATTCAAGACAATTGTATCAGTACCATGTCCCGGTTATCCGATATAAAGAGGCGGCAGAGGCAGAGCAGTCGAGGCCTTTGATCTATGTCGGTTAATCTGAATGTACCTCAACTTGCTGAGTCTTCTCTCCGATAGACCATTTAGTGGTTCTAATATGCTCTGTTATATATGTTTTGACGAATACTCTTCAGGTCTCGATGTAAATAGACCATGTTTCTTGTTAGTTCTCTTCCTGGTCTTACATGTACAAGGTGGGTCACTTTTTTCATTTGTAAATAAAACACACATTTTGGAATGAAAAGTCCAAATTTTTTATTGATAAGAAAATGTGGTTGTGTGCCATTTACGTAGGAAAATCAATATCTTTCATATGCCCAGCACGGCTTCGTCTACAGGCCTGCATCCGAACCTCAAAATTTTCGATGACTTTTTCCAATAAAAGCGGATCAATGACCTCAATTTCAGATCGAATGTTATTTTTAAGTTGTTGAATTGTTCGTGGATAATTAGCATACAGCATACCTTTATCTTGGCTTCTTGGTGGCCAAGGAACTTCACAATTTTTTGAAATTATGCAATCAGCAAATTTTGTTGACAATAAATGTAATGTTGCACGACTTGCATGGCATGTCGCTACGTTTTGTTGAAGCCAAAGGTCGTTGACCCGTAATTCTTTTAATTTGGGCCACAAAAAAACAGTTAAAATGTTGCGATAACGTTCTCCATTCAGTGTAAGGCCATTTTCCTGTTCGTATTCGAAGAAATACGGCCCAATGATGCCACCAGCTCGTGAACCGAACCAAACAGTGACTCTTGGAGGGTGAACTTCTGCTTCGTGAATAACATGAGGATTCTCCGCTTCCCAAATTCGACAATTTGCTTATTGACGTACCCATTAAGATGAAAATAAGCTTCATCGCTAACGACGATTTTTGATTAAAAAACCTTCATTTGGTTCAAGCATCCAATGAACAAAACGACGACGATTTAAATGATCTAGTGGCTTCAGTTTTTGAGTTAGTTGAATTTTGTATGGATGCAAATGAAGATCGTCGTAATGTGGTTCGTGGAATGTTTAGTTCTCTGAACGATGCCTGGTTGATGTCCTTGGTTCATTACGAACACTTTCACTAACAACTGCCACTGCATCAGAAATACGAGCTGGATGAACATGTTGATACGGTCTGCAACCTTCCACTGAACCAGTTTCTTCAAAACGATCTATAATTTTTGTCAATTTTACGCTCAGTAGGACGTTCATTTCGACCAAAACTCTCACGTAATTTACGAAATGTTGTTGTTTTTGAACGATTATTTTCATAATAAATTTGGACAATCAAAAGGCGTTGTTGTGTTGGTAGCGACTGATGATAAATGGCATATTTTTGACTTTTCAAATGTCAAATAATATTTTAGAACATATAACATTAAGTACTAAAATTCATCGATTGAAAAAAGGACCAACAGATAGCCCACCCTGTATGTATGTATTAAGACCAAAAGGGCCTGGTCTTGATGACCTAAGGAATGAGGCATTTAGTGGTTTTATTTGTACCTGAATAGCTTTGATATTGTTCAGATCTGCTATAAAGATCTGAAGGACCTGGTCTCGCAGATTCATTGCGCAAGCTTGCCAATATTGGCCAAGCTCGACGTTACAAAACTTGTCGATTTCTCCTGCGGTTACTTCAATCGGAAGTATACCGAACCGAAAACCCAATTTACCTTGCAGTTGGAGCTTTCAAGGTTTTTCGCTGTTTTGGGTGAATAAAGATGGTTAATTATAAATACTCATTTTGCCTATCTTTCCTCGGTCGTTTGTTTTATTCCGCGTTTCATAGCTCCTTGTTTTGGAGCAGAAAACGATGGCTTATTTCCTCATTCGTCTGGCAAGAGGTGCATGTAAAGATTTGGAGGTGCATGGATTTCGTCCTCCCTGATAATTTTTAAGTTTGCAGTATCCTATGCCTTTAACATCGGAACCGTCCTGGTGAGTCATGTCGCTTTAGGTCATGCACGCGGTTAATTGTCAACACCACCCCCCATTCTACAACTTAGAAAATTTGGGCTTACTCCGTCCATGGTAGGTCCGATATCGCAGCCGTGATATGGTCTTGGACTGGTAGCATTTGAGTCGTTTTTGGAGAAATCTCGGGATAGTTTTGATAGGTGATAATCTTCAATGTGTCACTGTAACAAGGCTGTTGTTGGCCGTGGGTTCCGCCAGCTGCATCACCGCTTGTTCCTGATTATTTTCTAATCCTTGACCCTTGGCCCCTCTCCTCCACCCCGCTCTCGTTTAAATGGGTTTTTAGGGCTGGAGTGATCTAATCGGCTTTATTTGTCATTTATTTGAAGAGTCTTGTCATGAGTACAGTTTTTGTTTGAAGACTGAGACTTGAGATTTTTGCTGCTATTTCACTAACCTACTAGATGCACAAAATTAAAACTATTGTTGATTGATGTAAATAATAATTGAATTTTATATTTACGTCTAGTATGCTGATGAAACAATATAAAAACTCCCAACTTTTAAGTCGCGCTTTTCGAACAAAATTCGTACGCTGGTTTTTAATTTGGTGTGCCAAGGCGCCGTTTTAAAAAAGACATGGTTTCTTTGAAAACCAAGCTTAATCATAATGTTACGTGTGCAAGTACAATAGAAACTCGGCTCTGAAGTTGGTTGCATTAAAATATACTTGTACGCATGCAAATGGCCCGCCATTTTGGATATATGTAAAGTCATTGCTGTTTTTATGGCATAAGTTTCAGTCTTTTATAAGCTGTCGTTCTGTGTGCATCAATTCTTAAGATGGAAGCAACATTCACGTCATTACATTATATACTGTTTTCAAATGAAAAAAATGCTACTCGAGCTATGGAATTGATTAAACCAACTTTGAGTGAACATTCTGTGAGTCATTCAATAGTAAAAAAGTAGTTTGCAAGATTTCGTGATGGCAATTTTAGTCTTGAGGGCGATCAACGTTCAGATGCAGTAAAACAATTTGAAGACGAAGAACTTAAAGTTTTGTTGGATGAAAATCCGTGCCAAACTCAAAAAGAGCTTGCAGAACAATTAGGAGTTAGACAACAAGCAATATTAATTCGATTGCATGTAATGGGAAAAATAGAGAAGGAAGGAAAATGGGTTTTTCATAAAATGACCAGTGAATTTGCTTTCTCGGTACAAAAGAAAGAATTTTGTATACAAAATCATTACGGGCCATGAAAAGTGGATTATGTACGCGGGCAACCATCAACATCAGTTGCAAAAATGAATATTCCTGCCAAGAAAGTGTTACTGTGTCTGGTGGGATTGGAAAGGAATCATTTACTACGAGCTTCTGGAGCCTGGTGAAACTGTAACAGCTGAGCGTTACCAGACCCAGTTGAGCAAATTAAGTGATGCTCTGGAGGAAAAAAAACCATTTACGGACCCAGGAAGGCGGAAGGTGATATTGCTGCATAACAACGCTCGTTTACATCTAGCAAAATCAACCCAGGAAATTATCTTCTCCTAAGGCTGGGAAGTTTTACAGTATAGTCTAAACTTGGCCCCCCAGAGGTTCACGAAAGTTGAAGATGTGCAAAAATGGCTCGATAACTATTTTGCCTCGAAACCACCAAGTTTTTATCGCAAAGGCATTTATCACCTACTTGATCAATGGCAAAATACCATAGATAGTAATGGCGAATATTTCGATAATTAATCTTTGTAACAATTATATTTTCAATAAAGTTGAATTTGAACAAAAAAAAACAGAGTTTCACCTAATACTTCCGTCTTTTTAGTAGAGAGATGATTGTGTGCGGATGATGTAAGGAATATTTTCTGAAGCAAAACACGTTATTGAACCCATAACTCTCTGTCATCATCACAAAATAACATTTATTGTGAATTCTGTTCTAATTTGTTAATAATTAAGATAAAGCGCTTGTGTAACCATCTTCTATCATAATATTAATTACAAACCACTCATTCTATAAAATACAAACCGGAAATACTTTAGTAGTCTGTAGTCTATAAATTTTACAATAATTGTGGTTAATTTAAGTGGCACGCATGGCCTCCAGTAAGTCACATGATCAAGGGTAAAATAATATAAATTATAATGCGAAGCGACCTTAAAATTAGATCGACCCTATATAAACCCAAAAATGACACCCATTAACATTCAAATAACCTCTTCTCGACAAACAGACGTTTTGTATTTACGGAATGTTTCGAGAACCATCATAAAAATTTTATTATTTGTATTTATTTAGCTATTTAGGGGTTGAATATTAAAATTTCATAACAATCCCTTCCGTTCCTGAAGTATATGGTAGTAATGCTCGTAATTCGGGAAAAGGGATAACAACGATATTTTATATGTTGATAGAAAGCATTTTGGTATTTAATGAATGTTAAAAGCGACATATTTGTTTTGTCGTCGTTATTATGAAAAATGCGTTCGATGATAGACGCGCGCTCCCTCATTTCCCTTAGAGCAATGATTTAAGTGTATGTCGATGTGCCGATAACGTAAAACGAGAAAAGAAACCATATGGCTTATGATGATGTTTGATTTTTTTCACTATACACAATAATATTAAAAACTATAATAAATCTATTTACACGTTTACAGTTTACATTTATGACGAATGTATTTTATAAGTGCTGTATAGTGCACAAAGATTTAAAATTCCTCATGCCAAAGAAAGAAAATCTCAGAATAATTTTAAGGTGAGGCTCCTGAGTATTTAAATCTCTTCAATTTGATTAAAATACTTGTCAGATATAATATTAAAATCGAAACAATAAATATTGTTTATATTTTTTGTATTACAATAAACTCGGGTATTATAATATGTGTAAATTAACAGTTATATGATAAAAAAAGAGTTAAGCAATTCTGTAAAGAAAATATTGAAATCGGAGTGTCTTTTGATCTCAATATGGTGTATGCGTATTCAAAAGATTGGTTAATCGTCATTTTTCTTTTAAGCTAACGAAATTTTTTAATTAGTTGTGATATATGTGCAGGTGATATATTTTGTCGGTGTGATGTTAAGCCACCAGAATGAGAAATTACATTTTAAGCGAACAAGGAAAACGTAAAAGGCGGCCACGCAACACTTGGATACCATTTACGTATAAGATGAGATTTGATGATTTTATTTCATTTTATCAGCAGGATGCACTCGTATAATTGCTTGACTCACTCGTATAATGGCTGTATGGTATTCAACTTGCCAAAAGCGATGGTTTCTAAAATTCTGTTTTGACCATAAAATATTGCCGATTGACCTAATTCTTTCTATAGGTCAGAACTAAATGTAAAATTGAGGTATTAATACATGATTATCGAGATAAAATGTTTAGTTTGTCTATGGTTAGGTTTCAAAGTTTATCGTTTTTTTTTAAACGTACAAAATATTTTTCTCAATATTTTACTTCTAAACACCGAAAAATTGTTGCGTCAAGGTATTGAGAACCATTAAATCGAGGTATTAATACATGACTATCAAGATTAGTCTTGAAATGAAGTAGAAAATGTAAAATTTAGTTTAAAAACTTAATAAACTAAATTTAGTTTATTTGTTTTTACGCCGCAATGACTAATATTTTATGTAATTTTACTGTCGCTAGATGACAAATGACGAAATAGAAAGTTTGTCCAAGCTAAGTGATTATTAACTTATTATAAGATGCAAGGTTTAGATCGGCAATAGTGAAAAATAAAAAATGTATTAATACATTTACACATATAAACAATGTAAGTAAAGTTTAGTAAGCAAACTATTCAAAATTTTGGTACTCAAACTTATTAAAGAAACAAACCAGTTGCATACATTTAGGGGCATTTTAATATCGATACTAAAAATTTATGGAATTAATGCTAATCAGAGCTGGACACTTGAAAATATACGGATAATTCTAAATTAATTTTAATTATAAATCTTCCTTTATTTTATTTTTATGATGTTTTTTGCGTGTTACTTGATTGATAGTTCGTACAGAAGTGAAGTTAGCCACAAAAGTCAAATACAATAAATATAGGAAATGATTCAATGCTTATTTCCAATACTCCTCATCATTTGAATCATCGCTAACTCCACCTGCATTCCGAAGAACATTGACACGAGGTCCCGTCAATGGATTTGTCAATAAATCTGCCACCATAGTTTCCGTAGGACAATACAATCCTTGACAAATGCCTCTCGAACATTAATATGTTTGGTACGCGACGACAATTTCTCCTCCTTAATGAATTTCAAACAACTTTGATTGTCTTCGAAAATTGTCGTAGGTTTCCTGATGTGCTGATCGAAATCGTTGAGTAAACGACGAATCCAATTCGCCTCTTGACATGTTTCAGACAACGCAATAAATTCTGCCTCCGTTGATGATAATGCAATGCAATCCTGTATTCGACTGCACCAACTGAGAATACCGTTACAATACTTGAATATGTAACCAGATTGTGACTTTCGACTTGCGCGATCATCAGCCCAACTTGCATCTGCATATCCGATTAACTGATCCGAACCAACACTCTTCCCAAGTGACAATCGCAAACCGGCGTACCTTGAGATACTTTAATACTCGTTTCAATTCGTTCCAATCCTTCTGGTTTGGACTGGGCATCTTTTGTGCGAGAATTGAAACCGCTGCCGATATGTCAGGTCTCGTGTTGGCTGATATGTACAGTAAGCAACCAAGCAACTTTTGATATTTGCCGTTGCCCAACAACAAATCCGTATCTCCTCCTTTACTATATCCAACTGATAATGGAACTGAGGACTCCTTTGCATCAGACATTTGGAAATCCTTTAGTACATTTCCAATGTAAGCTGTCTGATTCAACGTGTAATGGCCATCTGCTTCCTTCTTGACTTGAAGACTCAAGAAATTCTTAATATCCCCCAAGTTCTTAATCTTGAATTTCGAACTTAAAAATGTTTCGCACTTGGAGATTATCTCGTTGTTTTCACCAGCAATGACCACATCGTCAAAGTAGATTAATACGTAGCATATTTTTATATCATGTTTGTAGGTGTACAAGCATGGATCATTCTTGCTTTGAACAAAACCGAAATCGATGAGAATTTGATGAATTGTTTTGTTCCAATTGCGCCCTGATTGCTCTAGACCATATAAACTCCTTTTTAGTAGACACACTAAATCTTCGCCGCCTTCAACTTTGAATCCCGGAGGTTGTCTCATGTAAATTGTTTCAGACAATTCACTGTTGAGAAAAGCCGTTTTCGCATCTGGCCATTGTCTGACTAGCCAACTAGATTTGCACCTTCTGGAATTTTCACAAGCTCCTATGATTGATTCTCCATCAATGACGTCATCTCATCTGTCATTGCTTGAATCCGCAGCGTCTTTTGATCACACTTGATAGCATCTTCGTAGCACTTTGGTTCTTGAATGACTGAATTCACCACGTTCATTTCTTCAATAAGTCTCTTTGGTGGAATTCCTTTGTTAGCGCGTTGTGAATCGAACCTTTGAATCGAATTTGCGCCTTGTTTGCTTTGGTACGTGCACATAACATTCTGATCCGAACTTACTGAAGTATTGCACATTCGGATTTTTCTGGAACCAGCCTTCATATGGCGTTGTTTCTGTACCCTTTGTTGGCAAACGACTCTGAACATAATTAGTCATCATTACAGCTTCGTCCCAAAACTTTTTCTCTAGACCTGCATCAATTAGCATGCAGTGAGCCATTTCTACCAACGTTCTGTTTTTGCGTTCCGCTGTTTTGTTGAGGTGTGTTCGCAGTAGTTCTCTGAATTTCAATTCCGCTGAACTTTAGATAATTCACGAATTCATTACTGAGGTACTCTCGTCCTTGATCTGTACGGATGCACTTAGGTTTCTTTCCGAATTGAACCTTTACCTTCGCAATATATTCCTTGAATTTGCTGTATACTGATGATTTATTTGCGATTAGGTAGCTGACTGTAAATTTTGAGTAATCGTCTATGAATGTCACAATATAACGACTATCTGATGGTGTGGTCGCTTGGGTCGATGGTGTCGTTTGCATCGGACCACAACCATCCGAATGAACCAGATCCATGACGGCAACTGGTTTATTACTCGACTTGACCGGAAACTTGATTCGAGTAATTTTTCCTTCGAGACACACTCTGCACTTGCAGTTGATTTCGCAATCCGCTGTACACTCCCTGAAGTTGATGCCTTTAACCAAATTTCGTTTCGCCAATGATTTCACAACTTCGATGTCTCTATGGCCTAGAACCTTATGCCAATAATGTATGCATCCATTGGATTCCTTTTCGACCGAGTCAACTTTGTGAGGCTTCTTTAGTCCGTAAAGTTTACCGCTGATTTCGCCAACTGCAATTTGCCAACTGTTTTCCCTTATTTCACACTTGTTGCCCTTGAAATTTACTTAAAAACCTTTTTCCGTTAGCTTTTTGATTTCAAACTTCCCTTGATATCTGGCAACACGTCTGTGATTCTTACTGGAACACTTTGATTTTCCTCGTTCAGAAAATCGACCTTAATTGTGCCTTTACCCGCAGCTGTTAATTGTTGACCACTTGCAACGCTAACTTTATCACTTAAATTCATGTCGATATTGACGAAAGTATCCTTAGAACTGGCAATGTGACACGTGGCACCTGAATCGACAATACAGCCATCACCTACTTGATGTGTCACAAACAGTTTTTCTATTTCATCTTTCGCTAGATTCGCCTTCTGATCACTTCCTTCCTTTTTGTTGAGCCAGGCTTTGTATTTTCGATAATCCTTTTTGATGTGACCGCTTCTTTTGCAAAAATAGCACTCAGACTTTTTATTTTCACCTTTTTAACTTTTCGTTGCTCTTGATGAGTCAACCTTTAATGCATTGTCATCCGTTGTTCCGCCTCGATCCATTCTTATTTTGAATTCAGCGAGAACCTTTGATTAAACCAACGTGAGTGTCAATTCACCCTCTTCTTTATTCTCGAGGACCGTTACCAGACCGTCGTAGCTTGGTGGCAAAGAAGCCAGCAACGTAGTACTCATAACAAATTTCGGACCAAAATCTGCACCAAGCGCCGATAATTTTCGAAACAGCTCGTTCATGGAATTTACGTGTTTTTCCGCATTTCCGCCTTCATCAAGCCGCTGTTGCATGAATAATTTCAAAATGTGCACACGATTGCTTGACGTGTTTGATTCATACGTTTCCTTAAGAATTGTACATGCACTTCTTGCTGAATCTGCACCGATGATGTGATGAATTTGATCGTCTTCTACATTCAATGCGATTGTTGAATGTGCTTTTTCATCATTTGCTGTCCATGCTGCTGTAACTGGTGATGGTTGTACCTCATTGATGGCTGCCCATAATCCTTTTTCCTTTAGAAGCATTAACATTTTGTATTTCCACACAAAATAATTTGTTTCGTTTAGCTTTGAAATGCTGATTTTGACTTAGCTGACGCCATCTTTTACCGTATGTGAATTTGACAACGCCGAAAATCAATTTACCCAATTAATCTGCCTTAATTTTTCCGAAATATCCGTATTCTTCATCCACTGGGCCCATAACCTTATGGAATTAATGCTAATCAGAGCTGGAAACTTGAAAAATGAAACACGGATAATTCTAAATTAATTTTAATTATAAAACTTCCTTTATTTTATTTTTATGATGTTTTTCGCGTGTTACTTGATTGATAGTTCGTCCAGAAGTGAAGTTAGCTACAAAAGTCAAATACAATAAACATAGGAAATGATTCAATGCTTATTTCCAATAAAAATTAAATTTGTGTTCTCAGTACCATATAGCCTTAAGATGAAATAGAAAAAATTGTAAACGACTTGCGCCTTTGTAGCACCTAATCCAAAGATTTTGATAAAATCGGTCATTGAAATCGTTTGGGCAGAATTTTATTACTGGTGTTCAAATTTGAGGTATCTTTTTGAATTTTAAATGGAAGAAATAAATCTTTATTTATTTTTATTGGAAATTAAAGTACATTGGTTCCGGTTAACAGTGAAAAAGAATGTCGTTCAAGTGCCTTCCCCTGCTAGCTCGGCAAACAGTTAATCTTTTACCAAAATTTTGAATAACTTGAATAACTGATGATGTTGTCTTTGACGTGTTGAACAGTTTGAGGATTAACCGCATAAGAAGTCCAGTGGCGTTACATCGAATGATCTTGGTGGCCAATTCACGCCTGTTCTTCGAGAAATTATTCGATTATTAAACTTCTCTTTCAAAATATCGATTGATTTCGTGTTGAAACCACATATTCTGCACATCAATATCTTCCAATTGACTCCACAAAAGCTCCTTTGACAGTAATTGCATTGCTATTTAGATTTTCGAAAAAATATGGATCAATTATGCCACCACACCAAAATCCACACCATACAGTAACTTTTTTGGTTTCATTGTCTTTTCAAACAATTTTGTAAGATTTTCTTCAGCCCAACTGCGGCAGTTTTGTTTGTTGACATAGCCGCTAATTTCAAAATGACCTTCATCGGTGAAAATAATTTGCTTGAAAAAATTCTCATTTTCTTCTTGTTTTTCTATGGCCCAATTAATGAATTGTCTACGCTTTGTATTTTGAACTAAATTTTCTTCCAACTTCTGAATAACTCGCCATACTACCTTACCATATTTAAAATAAGTTTAAATAATGAAAACACGTTGCTGAATCATATTCCCCTCCATTTTAACTAAACGGAATGCTTGTACTTGTCAGCTGTAAAATGATTCTAGTACAAAAATATAAATGGCGGAATATTTAAAATAATACCTCAAATTTGAACATTCTTTATATTCGATAATCAACCAGTAATTTGCCGCCAGCACTGAAACGGTAGATTAAAACTAAAATGCTGGAATAATGAAGAATTTTATTGCTTCCAGAATGGTAGTTTTTCAATACTAAGATGTTTAAATTAAATTGACTTTTTCAATGATACACGAATCCGTTATAAACTATTAATTTCTGAACTAAATCAGAGGACGAAATTAAAGTAGATTGTGAAACATCGAAGGTGAACAAATTAAAAAGATTTACAATAACCTAAAATTTAGTGCTAAAAAGAGGAGGCCGAAAGGGATAAAACAGTTACGAAAAGAATTGGAACTAATTAAGGCTCTTTGTAATCCACGAAAGAGTGTCGTATACGAGCGATATACATTTATTAAAAGGATTCAGCAATCTACCGAATCGTTTGATTTATTCTAGAAGAAGTATAACGTTTAGTAAAAACAAGAGGCAAATTTGAATAAGGAATCAGAGGACGAAAGCTTCAAGTAACTCTTTCGGATATGAATAACCTAAATACGAAAAAGGCAATTGGGAAGTGTCGTACGAGTAAGCAAAATGCAGTCAACTGAAGTACAAGGATAAAAAAGTAAAAGTGGACACAATCAAGAATAAACACACGGAAGTTAACAAAAATACTAGCAAAGGTGTAACTATCCTAACCAAAATAATTATTATGGGAAAAGTAATTTAAATAAGAGCGTAAATAATAATCGATCGCGTATAGGGTTGCCAGATAGTATTTGTTCAAAATACGTAAACCAAACATTCATTCTAATTCTAAAAAGTTTAACCCGGATTTTTCGAATTTGTAAAAATTTTCATTTTAAACAGACGAGTGTCAAAAAATTTACATTAAATATGTGATTAGACAAATAGAACTTGCATAAACGTAAAAATTATTTTATATACAAAATGATACCAATTCTGTAATAGAATAAATACAACTTGCTTGGATGTTTAAAAGTAAACAATGGGGTTTAAAATTAGTACACTGTTGCCATCTGTCGTTTTCCGATCGTAAATATAAAAAACGCCTGAACGTTATATTTTCTACATTTCTATATTATTTTGGTCTATCCCGTGCAACCACACGGGATGTCATGACATCCCGTTTTTTCTGTAATTTTTTTATACTCATGTGCGTACTAACAATTAAAATCTAATGAATAATCCGCATGAGCAGAACCAAATATTTATGTAAATATTATCGCAATGTTTATAACGTTCGAAATATAGAAACATTGTTGGTTAGTGTTAAGTCACCATTATATAGCGGAAATCAATCAAAAAAAACTAATTGAACTCATTACTTACATGTTTTTGCCAATTTTATATTTTATAAGTGCAATAAAGTGGTTTATTAAATTATTGTAAGTTACTACTTGTTTGGGTTTTACAATTTTTTTTTTTTTTTTCAATACTAAAGACAAAGGTTCTAGAAGTTTCTCTAGATATCTCGAAACAGAATTTGTCAAATTTGGTGTGACAGTACTTTGTAAAAGGGAAAATAAACCACTGGGATTAGTAAAGTGCACGACATGTCCATGCATTTTAAAAGTATCAGGTGGTTGTACAACTCTAATGCACACACATCTTCGTACCATACACAACATAGTATTGTTGAACAAGCGACGTTTTAGGAAAAATACAGGTTCTGCTGAAAATACGGTCAATGAAATATGTTTAACCAACAAGTGCAAGACCACCAGCGATTTTTTTAATTCGAGGCTTGCCTAATCACTTTCTGCAGTAGTTTCTAGAATTGTAGACTTAGACGGATTATCGCTTCTCGTTTTAAGCACTTCAAAAGACTTAAGCGACAAGTATTCAAAGATTTGTGACATATTATGTCGAAAAGGTGTTTCTTTCAAGCAACTCTAAGAATTGAAAGGAGTTATGCGAAGGCTCCGAATAAAATTGACTATATCATTAGGTTCTAAATTGACACCCTATACATGTAATCCAGATAAAAATAAGACTATACCTATACGTTATTTCTACATAATTTTAACGTGTTAAACCATATAAATCATCGACTTGTACATTTCAGTTTTTCCGATTTTGTGTAGAAGTTACAAAACGGTTAATAGATTTATGATGATTTAATTCAATCTTTTAAAATTCGGTTAACCCATAAATTTTAAGAACCATGAAATATTTATGCATCAAATGTGGAATTTCTTCTGCAATAAACAAAAGAAAATAATAAAATTTTAATAACCAATAAAATCTAATTCTAAAAATTAATTTTAAAGTAGTTTAATTTAAAATTAACTCGGTTACAAAGACTGGTATACTACTTGACTCGTGTATAGTAATAAAAACTATAAAGAAAACTGTTAAAAATCATTTCCATTTTTAAATTTCCATTTCAATTAACATCCAATAAAAATATTTTCATTTCTAGCTTCGAAAACAAAACGAAATTAAAATTAACGTAAAATTAAAATGCATCTAAGTAAAACTAAAACTAATCAAAAATATGTTTGCTTTAGTACAACATGCTGGTGGTTATGTGGGTATGTCGTGCTCATCTAATAACATTGAGGGTGATTCAGTTCAGCTGCGGATACTTCTCGCGGATATCATCACTATATCGGAAATAAAATTTAATTTTATTACATTTTAAAATTAAATCTTAATTTAATTTCCAAAAAAATCAAAAATCTCAAATGCATTTTAATGATGCATAAAACAAAATTTCCCAGATGCATGGATCGAGGAGAGGATCGCACACTAAATAGATAAATGTTTTCTTTTCGTATGTCTGTTGTTTTTATTCTGCTTTGTCTTGCATTTTCAATTAAATTTTTGAAAAATACTCTAAAAATAAACAAGAAAACTAATTAAATGACAATATTTATTTTTAAGATCATCTCGTTGTTGTTTTTGTGAACCGTATGTGCATAAAGATGTACCCTCTAACAAAATATAAAATGAAAAGAAAATCCCCATAAATTAAATTCGATATGATCTTTACGACCATGCCGATCAATCAACAAGATCATTCATATCTGTGAATGCACAATATGCGTTCGAAATATAAATTAGAAAGTTGGGTAATCTATATGTATACGAGACGGGTATTACCCTCTAGTTTAATCTATTTACGACTGAGAAAAAATGGTCTGATGAATAACATTGAGGGTAAACTGAAAATTAAATATGGCCGTTTATCTGATCAGATACCGCTCTTTTATTCTAGACAATCAACATTGCATGACCAGTAGGTAGTTATTGTATTTATTAAAATTTGTTGAATATACCGATCTTGACCACGTTTACATATAGTAGACTGATCAATTATTCACAATGAACTAAGGTTGTAACCAACACACAAGTAAATACGCAATTCAAAAGAGCGATCGTAATCGTATTTCATTGTTAATTCGGTTTTTGATATCCATTTAATCAGGTATAATGAAGATTTAATATTTTAAATTACCAACCCCGATATTCTTTATCTGAGCTTTATTATGACAATGAAACTATTTAATAGTTTTTATGCAAGATATGAGCTCCAAGATCCAGTCTTCACATTAGACATCCTGAACTAGCCCCATGGGTTGTAATGATCTTTGAAGCGATAGTGAACACAAGGGGGTAATCCTCAGGAAGAGTGCATACCTGGTGATACCCAAATCCAACTTAGTCACGACACAAGTCACGTTTGCTTATGGTTTCAAACAAAAATCTTAATAGTTCCGAACAGCTGTCCGTACTATCTGTCTTGTGTATTGTGGAACAATGGGTTTTAATATATTTATCACACAATGTGTAAGTGCAAACTATTCTCCCTGAAACATGCTACAATAAATGCCTAGACTACCGATAAGGATCTTATATTTAGTGAGGGTAGTCAAAATGCCAAACACTAATTTGGTTATTTGAAAGTCATTAGAAAACCATAAGTCATTAGAATGATTAAACGAAAGCATAAGTCGTTTGAATGCTGGAACTCTTAACAAGTGCAGCGATGCTCTCGGAAGATGTCGAAGGGCGATTGTGGCAGCTACGTGCACATGTGGACGGGATAGTGAGTCGTGGACGAATAGTGGCCATAGAACAAATTGAGACTGGTGGAGTCGTTCACTTAGAATTTGATCGTCATTCACTCTGGACTCCGTTGGCTAGAACATGTAAAAGTATCTTGAGCAACGGTAGCAGCAACGGTAATCGGAAGCGGTGATTGGCGATTGGTAATTCACAAGAAGGCTTTCCCGAGTGGGCGGTATATGTGTACTACAATGACCCATGGACAGAAGGGAGATCTGTGCAGTAGTTGCAAACATCGAAGGGATCCTCCACAATTGTCACGAAAGATTAAGATGATTTTTGAATAGAGAAGAGTACATCCAGTTGAAAATGTGAAACATATCCCTCAAATTGGTTAGAGGAACTGGTGGCAAGTAATGCAAGCAAGAGCCGTATGAAGGGCGTTCGACAAGAAGGATGGTTTATGAAAAAGATGTATACACGGCCAGGAGTTTTTAGGAGCGATAGCTGTATTAGGTGGAACGGGCTGGACCGTATGTCTCTAAAATTCGATAGGAAGAATGACAGCATGGATGAAAATATGTGCTAGCAAGTAATGCCGATAGAGGTGACTGCAAGGTTGAAAGGCATCTGGAAGTGAAAATAGAACAATGGTTGAATTGTTTGGAGCTATACGGACTAAATTGCAGAGTCGGTAGTTTGGATTCTTTTCATGATGAACAGGCTTAGGTGGGGGTAATATCACTATTTCGCCTATTGGACGTAATTAGTGTAGATTGGTCGCTTGGGCTGATTAATTGGTTTAATAACATATTTTGTGAGATTAGTAGCATCTAGATAGGTTTCAGTAATGGCATTAGAAGCAGTTTTATGGCAGTTTAGTGATATTGCAGATTGTAGTAGACGCGGTACGCAATGGAATAAAACCGAAAGTGAGTAGCGGGAAAATAATAAGTGGTGTTAAGGTGAATGGCGGGTGTATATAAAATAGTTGTAAAGGGTGTTAAAAATGAAATGATAAATAATTGTGAAAATTATTTGTTGTTGTGTTTTAGTGATTAGTGGATTTTAGGAAAATTAGTGTGGGAGTATTTCTGATACTTTTGAGAATATTCTAGTAGTGTGACTAGATTAGTGGATATTGGGAAAACTATTGTAGGAATATTCGGAAATATACCAAAAGGGTATAAATTACGAGAAATGTTGCTGTAACCGTCAGATTCTATAACTGTAAGACAATCCAGTGATACGAACAGGATTTGACTTAGGAATTTCATAACCTTTGGTGGCAGTGCTGTAATTATGAATATCAGAAGATTTACTTTTAGAAAATATGACGACTATAGATGAAGTTGTTGAAATAATTCTCGAACCATCTTATTGACTATTTTAACTTGGGGGTTTGATCAACGAAATTAAAAATATGATCAACTAGGTAAAGAGACGCAACAAATAATACAAGATTTGAAGCAAGAAATGAATCTAAAGTTAAAGCAGTGGAAGAACTCAGGCAGCTAATTCAAAGCAACGTGTGGGAGAAGCTGGACAATTGAAGTTGTCCTAAAGCAACAACAAATTTTAGAAAAAATTTAGGACAAACTTCATACGACATATAATCAAGTGAAGTTTGTTCTAAACTGTTTTAAACACAAAATTTCTTTTTAAACGTAATTTAACAGTGTATATATTAAATTTGTATATTAAATTTAGAACAAGGTGATCTGCATGAATTAGATTACATTTTAAATTAAATAATTGAAAAAATGAATTTTCTGAAAATCTAGGGAAACACTGGGTGTAATATTCAAAAGCTGTATACCACAACACCCATTCTAGCCTTAGTAACCTCTTAGAAATATCTATAGACAAATCCCTTTAATGCGATTTTGAGCTAAACAACTTTGAAATATTATACCCAGTGTTCCCCTAGATTTGTCGGAAAATACATCATTTTAATTTGATTGGGCCTACTACAAAGTGAAAACACCCATTCGAACCGTAGTAACCTCTTAAAAATATCTTAGGACAAACCACTTTTAATACGATTTTGAGGTATACAAAATACACTGTCAAATTTAATTATAAAAGTTGTTCTTGGTTTTAAGGCAAGTTATAGGAGAAACTTTAAATCCGTAAGGCCGATCATTCGGATAACTGGGAACAAATGTTGAAAATGACTGTTGATAATAAGGTGGAAGCAGATGATGATGATGATCATGGAATGAATGCCATTAGTCATGGGAGGAACTATTGGACTTTCTGGAATGGTGTGGTGGCGAGGAGGCATTAGATAAGGAGAATCAGCCAAGCCAGCTCGAAAGTGATACAATTCTACCGGAATGTTGCCTCAGTTGAAGAATAGGGAGACAAATTGCTCGGAATTTTGGATGTTATTTTAAGTAAACTTTTTGCTAAATTCTATTATTTTTCAAAAACTCTTTGGCAGACTAGACTGATCGACTTTTAGTATACACGCTGTCAATACTCGTTTAGCATTAATTTTCTATATATTTAAATTTTAAATGGTTTAGAGCTTTTTTAATTCTTTTTGCACTATTTGATACAAAATTACTGGTTTAGGATCTTAGGAAAAAAAATTTTAACGTACAATTTTAAAAAATCATGATAACTCTTCGTGTTAGTGTTACATCGGTTTTGTAGTTGTTAAATGTTACCAAAATTCTTATCCACTGGGACCAAAGATTTAGAAGTCACAGTGCTTAGAAATCACTGAGCTACCACTAAAAAATTACATTAAGCTATCCGTTCAGAATAGTTTGATAGGTTCTGACTAACGCAGTTTCAGCTGAGAGGGTGCTGCTTCCGAAAATTGTACAATTTTAATGTATTATGTTTGCATTGGATTGTTTAATTCCTGTCTGCTTTGGCCACTTTCTACTAGTTCAGTTGTTCGTTTGATTTGATCTGGCATGGTTTAGTCGATGATCGATTGCAATCTATTACCTTTTGGGTTCTAGACACCGAACCATTCTAGATCTATACCATTAACAATCTCCAAAAACTAATTAAATATCTTCATCTGATCTATTAGCTAAACCTGCTAGTCAAAATTGATATATCAACTTACCACACTATCGCAACATTTTCTCTCTTGTAGACCAGGTGCAAGATTAGTTACTAATCTTATGATAAACATATTTACCATAAAACATTTCGTTACTTTTCCATAAATACGTGAGCATAACACGCTAAATAAAATAAAAATTTCTAAATTATACCGTCAATAAATCATTAAATTTAATCGTGAACATATAAATGATTTATTATGGTTGTTTAATTGTTTTTTTTATCATAATTGTATTTCTTGCGTCTTAATAAACGATTGGCATCGAGAGACAAATCACCAACCAACCGATTGTGTAACATCAAAAAAGTCATTGTCTTGCATATTTTCGATATGCACAATATGTGAAATGTGGAAGATAAACGCAAAAGAAAGTAAATGAAAAAATACAAGAAATATTAACGGTTTTGGTACGTACTTTCACTCTTGTTTGTGTGTGCAACTCTGCAGTCTCGATTTTCCTGATGGGAAACATCACACACTTGCGTTTACAGCAAACAATTTAATTAAGTCTGTACAAATTCACGTACAGTTCCTCCTCATTATTCGCGCTTGGAATATTATAATTACTTTATATGAGTAAGCAGTAAAGGTAAGCGCAGTCTATTTCTAACTGATTTGCATTTGAAAATAAAGTAAAAGTTAAAAGTGGTGTGTTCTCACGAATAATTTAGTGATGATTTGTTTTATGATTCCACAGTAATCGACTTTATATGCTTGTTATATTAGAAAGTGAATATAGTCAATTGGTTCATTATTAAATTATCCATAATCGCTCTCTTCAGTGCACACGCTAAATTATTAATTTGCTAGAGAAGTTAAAGAACGTCCAAGACGAAAGCTTAAATTTTTGTCTGCGATATACAGGAACAATAGACACAAAAACATTTCGTAAAGTATAAAAAATCAAAAGCAATAAAAATTCTTTTTGTCTACGATTTTCAATTGCAATTTTTCGTTAGGTCTTTCGAGACGTATAAATAGATATAAAATCTTGTCGTACACAGTTTTGCTACTCAGATATTTTCCAATGGTTTAATAATATCCATTATGGTTTTATGGTTTTAGATATTGTAATAATCGTAATGGTTAATGGTTTGTGCCTTTCAGAATTTTTTAATGTCATAACAAATCAACCGTGTCGTTTTTATTAAATTCACGGTTGCCAAAATATTTGAAATAAGGAAAACCGTTTTATATTATGTTATATCAGCAAGTGGCTCGTTCCAACAGATCAGCCACTGATTAGTGCAGTGCCATAAGAATGCGCTAGTTTGCTTACGAATTACAAAGAAGCGTGTCTCTTTATTCAAACCATCAGTACAGACTTTTAGGTGTAGAATTGTAGATAAAAAGACAACATCGCGTGGGACTCATTGATATCAATAACAATTTTCTACCGCTCGATTATAGGATGGTGGTTCTTTTCTAAGGCTAATCACCTTACAGTTGACGAACATATGAACTTAGATACCTCTGGAGATTTTTAAAACCGCGGGTCAGTATATAATATTCAGGAAGATAAAGCAGCTGTACACCTAATTCACCGTACATATAATTCAAATATTTTTGGAAGACGTGTAAACTCATAGATACTTTTGTTAAAAGTTGTCTTTATATTTAATATTTAAACGCTTGTATTTTTATCGTTGCTGCTAGTTGGATTTTCTTGATGTAAATATCAAGTTATTCGCCCATTTGTAGTCTAAATCTGCAATCACATCTAATTAGTACCTCTTGAATATCTGTAAGCGATACATCAGATCCAGATGGATTTGGATGTTAATTATCAATACAATTTGTTTATCATATTTCTCAGCTGCCCTTTTATCTAATAAAATGAAATTGATCTCTCTTTTAGCTTGTTATTTTACTTATTTTCAATATTGGGTTTACTTTACTTGTACGGTATTTTACTCATCAAAAAGCTTTTAATCAACACACGAAAATCATTTGTTTCCATTGTTTTGAAAATAGCAAAAGTAGCGTTACTTAAACAAGTAAACTTGTAAACTAATAGTCGAATTGTCCTAAAATTTTGACACATAATATTTGAAAGTTCGTACTAAAAATTATATGAATTTTTTATTGTGCCATCTATGTATCGGCATCGAGACTAATTGAGTTACTACATATTAAACGATTTCCATTTATATCCGATGAACGTGGAATTTTGTTGAAGCTTTTCAGTTGGTTCGTTGCTTCTTGTAACACAATAAATTTGTGCCAATATTAAGGCAAATCGCAATACATAATTAGATGTCTTTCTCTTTTAACTATGTCTCTTTCGTTAAAGAAAGTGTGTGAGAGGAATTGGAAGCAATTGACATTAATTATTGTCGATTTGGTAGGAATCAAACAAAGTATAAAGTATACTATACTAAACTAATTTCTATACTGCGTAATGTATACAATATGGTCTCCACCTAGCTACTTGGGATAATCTTGGATCCACCTTGCTTCTGATGCAATCACTGGTTTTTCTTTCCTTTATTCAGGAGGATTTCGCGGAATTTATGTACCTGAGTGCTGGTTCTGTGATGATCGCGACAATTGTAACGCTTTGTTTTTTTAAGTAACCCTATTTGTTGGGCATACCTAATTCTGTGTTAATCGTTATGGAGGTAATTTGGATGTTGGTCTCTTGAAGAGAGCTTTCTAAGGCCTTGAAGAATAGCAACATTGACCTTGTTGTCTCTTCCTGGGAGCATTTTTGTTATCCAGTTTTGTGAATAACAGATTATATGGCTTGGAGTTGTCTTGGATATCAAACGGGCTTTTGTTAGTATTTCATTTCAACCCGTAGTTAAAATCGGAATTAATTTGGTTTTGATGAGATTAGTATCGTAGTTGCAATGTAGCTATTTTATCGTTGCTTATACAGTGTAATCTGAACTTCTTTTTATATTTGTCCTCATTTTTTGGATTGGATTTCGTACTCATCATATCGCAGCCAGCCATAATTCTTATATTAGTAATTTAGCTTGGGCTGCCGTTGGTGATCACCATCTCAGTGGATCAAATAATTTTAATGATTCCAACAACTGTTCCGTTTTTGTTCTCCCTGACTTGGGCGTCCATGTAAATCCTAGAATATGAAAAATTACATAACATCCTTACAAATCATATCCACCATTCTTGTGATTCGTTAACTACAGAACGACCTCTTTCAGAATATCTCATGAGCTTTAATGTAATCCTTTGAGGTATTTCCGGAGTTCGGTTAAACCTACTCACGGGCCGCAAATAAAATGGAGCCTACAGCTTCCTAGATATCGAGTTCTTTCCATTTTCTTTGATTCATTTTTTTTGTTTATTAAAAAAGGAAAGTATTAATTATTCAATAGATTTTATGTATACCATCTGCATGTTACAAATTCCATGCCAACCTTTACATGGAAGAACGGAACTATGTCATCTGCATGCCAACAGAGGGTTATGGTTGTGTTTATTAAGAATACCGATGGTAATCGATGCAACTGCACCGCCTCGTTTTTCTTGAAATGTTAAAGAATCCTACAATTCATAATTTGATTCCGTTACAGAGGCTTATACACATTATTTCTCCGTGCAATGCCGCATTAAAATTGACCAATAAAAATTACCAGACAGTACATTTCATTTTAGGACTTCGACTGGCTTATAGATTGTTCGTGGCAAATGTTTGCTTTTAGCTCATACTCCATTTCAGTTTTTTTTTCGTGTTTTCTAATATGAGATAAAATTGATTGGTATCACATCTTCGATGGAAACGACACCACAACTAACGATAGCTTTCATTGTTACGGATCAAAAAGCTGGTACTTACCGTGTGCAGAACACGGATTACGATCCAGATTAAACTGATCGTTCTTAGTAGATGTCCTAAATATGTGACTTCGTAGTGTATAATGGGGATTAATTGACAATACAAAAAAAAAGGCTATGATTCCTTTACGAAATGTTCTGGTTCGCCATGTGGTCGCGTCACCTTGAATGTTTAACGCGATTAATTTAACCATGCGCTAAAACTCGTTCTGCGAAAACAGTCGAATAAATAGTCGCACACAAAAAAATTGTTTATGCTTAAAATAATCCATGAAAGTTACAAAATAAGCGATATTACCAAATAAATCAATGTTAATTGAGCCACACAAATTAGAATGGACCAGCTCCAAATCTTGTAATAAACTGGATCTTCACTTTTCAACGGATTTCGGGACTGTTTGCCTTCTAGCCAGATTTCACAATGTTTTCTGTCAGCACAGTCTACTTTTGAAAATCAGAAAAATGGCTTTTTAGTTTATCCGTGTAAATTATCTGGCAATTTGCATAACATTCCAGTTGGAAATTTATCAAGATGCAGCTGGGATTGGTTGTACAGGGTCTTGCAATAAGAACTTTTTCAGTAGAGTATAAAGTAGCTTTTTAAAGTTCCGTTATTCAGTTTTTAACAAATTGTCAGTAGAAGGTTGACCATATCGTAAAATGAATTGAATCTCGCTTTAAAATCGTATTAAAATATTTTAGCTCCATTATGAAAATGGTGGATCTGTAAAAACAACATGTTGTAAAATTCGCGGTAAAATTGGTAGACAAAATCGTCCATCTGAGCCCGTTATTAAAAATTTATAAAGGTCCAAAAAATTGAGTACACTGATTCAGAGCAAGCCGCGTATTTGCTGAAAGCAACAAGTGCTCATTGAGGGCGATCAACCAAAAATATTGCTTCAGTGGGAGAAAATGTTGCATAGAAGCCGCTGTTATTGCTTTCTCGGCGTTCTCAACAATTTAACTTGATCCCAACGACTACATGGCGAATTTTACTTACGCAAGGATTTATCGCAAGGTCATTCTCAACGTCGACAATTTGCAGATTGGATCATTGAACAATGGCGGTTGGATGGTTTTAAATTATTTCTAATGAAGCTGGGCTTCTGAAAATTCACATTATTTCAAAAATGAAGCTGGTAACGCTGTTACTGTCAATGGTGTTCGTTACATACGAGAAAAGATAACAAATTTATTATGGCTAATATTTGATTATATGAATATTAACGACTTGTGGTTTCAATAGGATGGCATTACATGTCATACAGCCAATGAACTAATCGTTTATTGAGAAACAGATTTGATGGGCCAATTATAGCTTTCGCTTCCAAGACCGGACGATCTAACACCATTAGATTACTGTGAAGTTATGTGAAAGATAAGGTGTATGAGAATAATACACAATCAATCGCACAATCAGATCATCTGCGATATTCAAAAATCGTTGAAAAAAACGTCGAAGAACCACCTGTTGATTACAGCTTCTCCAAACCTTCCATCGGCATGATCATTGGTTTGTTATCATTGCTTAAACTATCCAACGCACTGGCAATCCGGAATCAATTTTTAAGCGAGTGTCGTGCTTCTTTAACAGAAGTTGCATCTTGAACATGTCCGTAATTATTACGTTGGCCCTTTAAAAGGCAAAAAATCGAAACTGAACGAGGAATCCAAATCAACAAAAGATGACTTCCACTATTGATGTTCACTTTAATAAAATAGAAAATGCTGTAAACGTCTACAATACCAAGGCAATACTTAACATGAGAGTTAAAATAAAGCCATTGAAAAGAAACAACGTTCGAATGCAAAGTGCAAGAAAATATCAAGGTTTTAATCATATGCAGGAGCATTGCCAAAGAGAGATGAGATGCGTTAAATGTGCCGTTTAATAAAACGTCACGTTCAAGCGTGCCTTATCTGTAAAGATATTGTCGCAAATTGTGAAGCATCTAAAGATCTACCAAGATTAAGAAACAAATGGCGAGAACAAATTCCAGTCAGTGCAACGATAGTTAAGAAAAGTAGTCCACCCTGATTAACAAACATAAAATTTGCTGGTATGAATTCTAGGAACTAGCAGATGATAATATTAATCTATAAATGCAAATTGAAAATCTGACACAGCTGAATATGAATTAGAACACCTCAATGATAGCAAACTAGAAGAAGCGTAGAGTAGTAGTTCAAGGTAAATGTAGACAAATAATATTTAATCTCTGGAAGTTAGGAAGTAGTTGCAGCAACAAGAAGAGTTGGCAAAGAGGTAAAGCAGCAGAATATAAAACAACCCAATCATTTTCAATTTACTAAAATTGCTTATATCTATAAGAAATCAAAAACGAATCGATTAATAAATACCTAATTGGCCTTACTGGAGAAAATCATATCGAGTAGGCCTCTTAAAAGCAACAAAAAATTGTAAACGACCTTTACAACTTGAAAGTCCACCAGTCAGGAATGAAGATGGACCATGGAATATAAGTGCCAAGCAAAAAGCTTCGCTGAGCTTCTAGACAAATAGCAGATTAATACCACCAGTAAATAAAGTCGATGATTACAACATATATCTACTGTCTCATTGCAGGAATTAAAAGAACAAATCATATTTAACCTAAGTGCGAAAAAATCTCCGAGGTAAGACTTATTTATAAGACAAACAATGAAACCTCTTTCTGGAGAGTTGTATTACCGTAGTATTAAGACTTAAATATGTTCTAAGTCATTGAAAGGTTGCATAAGTAGTCGTGATACCCAAACCAACTAACAAACTAATCTACATTAAATGACAAAAATTCGTATAGCCTGATTTCCTTACTCCCAACTATGTTTCAAATCTTCAAAAGGCTACTGCTTAAAAAACTCAAAGCAATAATAGAAGAAAAAGTATCTCATTCCTTCTCATCAATTTGGCTTCGGTGAAAACTGTTCATTAAGAATCTCACAAGACGGCGTTTTCGAATGAGATATGGGCATCATAGGAGTTGCTGACAATATAGTAGAAACCACAATAGAATTGGACTATCATTGTCAGTACGTTGGCAATGAGATGGCGAATAAAATTCAGTGAAACAAAATTTATTCACCTAAACTCCATTAACCAAAATGTCACCTGAATACCAGTAGCATATGCAAACACGGCAAAATATTTAGGCTTGACTCTAGGCGCAAAACTAGAAGGGGAAGACCTGAGTGAGCTAAGTTTAATAATAAATTGCTGCTATATCAGCAAATTATACAGCCTCTATGGAATTAATGCATCGTCGGACATAAGAAATAACAACGTATTAGGTGAGTGGTTTGTTGCATTAAAATCCCCGTCTTCTTCGCCCCGTTAACGTGACTATGATTGAAACATATCTAACACAGACCGCACGTCACTATGTCCGTTATTAATTAACTTGTGAAATCGATAGTCGGAACCAGACCACCTGGTTGTAGAATCTTTTCCACATTTGGGAGGAAATATCGTACAAAAAATTCATCAATTTATGGAATTTAATTAGAACGGAAATAAAATTTTGTTTTATCTCGGCAATTCGGGTTAGAATAGAAGGATAGTATGCTTGAAGTATAGGAGCAATTTAATATGATAGATCTGTTTAACGTTAAAATTATTTCATTAGACCCATTAAGCACAACCGTTTACATTTTATCTCTTATTTGAAAGACGCACAATTTAATCCAAATAAGACATAAATGGACGTTTCTATAAACGACAAATACACATTTCGCCATATGTTCCATTTGAATAAAAAGAAAATTTATGGTGAATGAAAATAAAAAATGTCACACTTAAATGAGATAAAATTATAATTCCTCGTTTCTTTAAATACTCGTATCCTCATAAATTTCGAACCAAAGAATACAAAGAATGACCGATAAGGTTGAATTGATACCCTTTTAATGTGGAAAACCTTGAAAACATCTAACAAGAAATATAATAAGAAGATATAAAATTAATGGCTGAACCATCTTCATCATTTTAATGAAGACATTTTATTTTTGTATACGAGTATACCCGTAAAACAAATAAAATAAAAATGTAAATTCCGCTTCCTTCATAAACTAGCACGATTTCCTATAAATAACGTATTTCAACTGGAACTCAATTTTATCTCAAATCTTTGATGCAAGATGTAATAAATATTATATGGTATAAGAATGTGCTGAAATTTGGAGCTCCTCGGAATATTTTTTTAGATGTGCCCCTGAGTAAAGCAATTTAACAATAACCTACTGATATACCGGCTTAACTTCCGTCCAAAACATACACTCAAATCCATATACCGAAATATGCGACTATAACATTCTTCTCCATATTTGTTTAAATTTTATGTCTATAGATGTTTGGATTACATAATTTAGAAATATTATGCCTTATCAAAAGTACATATCTATCTATTCACTATGTACACATATAATCGTATGTGTTATTTGATTATGATACTTCAACATAAAGTAAAATGAAGCCGGATATGATTTTGGAATTTAGATTAATATTTCGGTTCGCTTTTACAAAACAAAAATTTTAACGAGTCTATCTGGGTCTGACAAATTCTTTAACGCATGCGAACATATCTATACATATGTGTGCATACATATGAAGAAACAATGTACAGCATGTTGTAAGTGGTAAATTATGTTTTGTTATATTTACATACATTTATCTGGGCATTAAATTTAATTTAATTTTATTTAATATAACTTTAACATTACAACAATTTATTACATTTATTTTGATTAACACGTATATGTGGTGCAATATTGTTGGTTTTGAAATTGTGTAATTCCAAGCCTTTTTGGAATTGAATATTTGGGAAACTAAATACGCGCGTTACAAAATACACCGACTTTTTCACAAAAGTGTGTTTGTCTTTTTCACAATTATTACAAGAAATTTTTAAAGGGCGTTCCATCTGTTAGTTTTTTGTATATTAAAAAAACATCTTTCGAACATCAAAAATGTTTATGACCTTTTCCAACAAAAGCAGTTCATTGCCCTCAAATCGCTCTTTGTGGCCAATTGACACCAGTTTTGCTTGAAATTATGCGTGTGTTTCACGATTTGTGTGACAAGTATAGTACCGTCTTGTTGAAACCAAAGATCATACAAATCGATTTTATTCAATTTTGACCACAAAAATCTAGTTAACATGTCATGATAGCGCTGAATATTCACTGTTACTGCATCTTCACGTTCATTTTCGAAAAAATAAGATCCAATGATGCCACCAGCTCACAATCCACACCAAACAATAACTTTTTTTGGATAAATTGGTTGTTCATAAATAATATGACAGTTTTGTTTATTAACGTATTCGTTGAGGTGAAAATGAGTTTCATCTGAAAAGATGAAAGTAAAGCTTTTAACGACATTCTTAAATGTTGTGAACGACGCCTCAAAGCGATGCTTGGCTTCACACGAACATTTTCACTTACAGCTATTACTGTTTTACGAGTACGAACTGGACGATGGCGCTCATATGCTCTACTCAAGTGATACAGTTTCTTCAAAACGTTGAACAATTTTACGAATTCCAGGCTCTGCGTCCTGTTAATGCGTTTTTGTGCAATAGTATTTGAATATTAACATTACTACATCAGGTGTGAAAAACAATTATACATGTAAACAAAATGAATCAAAATGCGCCAATCGGTTACAAAACAACTCGTCAATAAAGTTACATATAAATAATCTATCGGTCAATAAGTCCAGAGGCTGACACATATATAGATGGCGCATCTAATGAAAAACTGAAAGTACCAACCTTCGAACGATTTGTGTCAAAATTTTATGAAAATTCTAAGTTTACAAGTTACAGATGTTATAGTAACGCTACTTTTGTTATAAATATGGATTTCGTGTGTTGATTAGACACTGTTTTTTAATGGAAAAATACCGTCCAAGAAAAGTAATGACTTCTTGATAAGTGATGATGCTAAACGCTCTGGCCGCCCAAATTCGGCAGTTATTCCAGAAAAGATAAAAATAGTGCACAAACTCGTTTTGAAAGGCCGTAAAGTGAAGTTGAGTTAGATAGCTAACACCTTAAAGATATCGAAAGGCAATTACACTATTTTGCAGAACATTTGTCCATGAGAAAGCTCTGCTCAAAGTGGGTGCCGCACTTGCTCACATTGGATCACAAACAGCAACGCATCGATGATTCATAACACTGTTTGGAGCTGTTTAACCGTAATAAACAGGATTTTTTGCGTCGGTGTGTGGCAATGGATGAAATATGGATCCACCACTACACTTCGGAATCAAATCATCAAGCAGCTGATGATAGGCGTCCGAAACGACCAAAAGCGGAAATTACGGTCGGTAAGCCTTCGGCCTCCGCATTTTGGGATGCTCATGGTATTTTATTGTCAACAATCTTGAGAAAAGAAAAACCACCAACAGCTAATATTACATGGCGTTATTAGTGCATTTGAAGGAGGAAATTACGAAAAAGCGGCCCCAAATGTAAAAGAAAAGTGATTGCACGAATTGATGTTCGAATTGATTCCCTCCATCCAGTCGCCATTTAAGTGGCGATAAATAGTCATCTTTGATAGCTACCAAATCATTTATCGCGATGTTTTCTTAAGGTTTAGACCATTTACGACAATGTTGCATTTGAGGCAAGTACTCCTTACATCAGAAAGGATAACGGTTTCAGAAGTGCTGGCGTGATTGTTGTTCATTGCGCTTTCGTTTTACTGGCTTCTTCTCATCTTCTATATTAGGCTCGACAATCGATGTAAGAGCCCTATTTATCAAAAAGTATTAATGAGTAAGCGCTTGGAAATCAGCTGGTGGTGCAAAGTGTCATTCAATCTCATCTGAAGAGCATAACCCGTTAATCTCTACGGTATATAGTTGTGATTGAAACATTTGGTATAAGCGATGTAGTTCGCAAAATTGGTCCCTTTATCGGAAAATATATTTTTGTATATTCCTCTAGTCGCATAAAAACGCTTTATGATCCCAATGAACGAAGTTTTTGTGAGATCCGACTCCAACTCCAAGTGGATGGCTTTAACCGCAAAACAAACAGTAGAATAAAGATGTAGCGTCGTATAACGTCGTCGTTATGGTTCTATGATCCAGGAATTATGGATCATAGAACCATAACGACGACTTAATAAGGTTAGATAGAAGAGCCCCTCTGGAAACAATATCCGCCGCATTTTCTGATGAAGCAATGTGTCGCCAGCTTGCTATGCCTGTGAGTTACTGAATCTCTAGAAAATGATTTGAAACAAATGTGGTAAGTTTATTAGCGTAGCCCAAAGCTCCAACTTTGGAATAGTCAGTTTTGTGTTAAATGTTGGTGCTACTCTCGACTTGGAGCAAAGAGGCTTTGAAAAGACCACCATTTGATGATACACTTTTTATGTAAGTAACAGTACCATAGGTAGATTGACTGGCAACCGCAACGCAATGAAGTTGAACAATGGTTGAGGAGCCAGCGCGTGAAAAGCTCTTGAGACAATGCTGAATCCCAATGTTGTTCCAGGTTTCATATCTCTTGCATGAAAATTTCTATAATCATCTACAAATATCTACAGCTATAATCTATAGCGGATCAAAATTGCGAGGGGTATCTGAGACCGTGAATCTGGTTGTATGGTGATGACTTGACGATATCCTTAGCGGACGGTTTAAGGTGAGGGTCTCATCTCAATGGTTGAACCATGCAATCGAGTTTCTCACACCGCTTATTTAGAAAGACTCGTCATCCCATTTATTTAGTCTCTACATCTAATTTGGATTTTATTATTTGAATTATGAGGTCATCCCATTATTTTGTAGGCTGTCTGCTTAATGTCAATCAGTAATTTACGTTATGACGTTGTGGCTCTATCAATTGCCGAGGCTGAAGACATTTGGTCTAATATGAAAAGACTTTATATTATATAGTTTGTATTACAATTATGCATATGTATTTAAATTAACATCAATTTTTTAAAATAGTTTGAAGGGCTTGTAAGCATAGAATTTAATTTATTAAACAAACGATTCTTAAAATATCATCTCAACCTAACTCTACTCCATGGAAATGGTCATCGCCATTTCCAAATTAACGAAAACTTAATTTCAACTCCCTAACTGTAACGTGCTTCAATCATTGCCTCTATTCCTCATAAGCTAGGTATGCTCTGGTTTTCACATCAAATGGACGTTGAACTGATTTTCCAATTTCTTAATAGACGAGAGGCAATTTTGTGCTCTTTCCTCATAAGGGAAAATGATTTAAACGCTAGAATATCTCTTAAATCAATTAATTTAACCTAGCAATTATTATAACCTTAGATTCCAGCTTAGTTTAACGTCCAAAACGAAACCCGTAAGAACGTCGTTCGTGATTTTATCTTTGAAGGTCAAGCTGACACCATTTATAGTGAGGGTCGACCAGTTAAATTTCCTATTAAAGGGGACCAGCACAATCTTCTGCTGATTGACGCTCTAATCACAACTGTTGGCCCAATTTGAAAGAGTGTTGAGCGTGTTTTTCATGCTTTGTAACCACTCGGAAACCGCAACCTTGCAGGTTCAGTAACCGGTATGATCAAGTTCCAGATAAGATGAGATAACACGTCTCTTTGGTAGCCAGACCATCCGTTAATATATCCAGCCATCCATTTTAATCTTCTTCTGGCTTTTTTGCTAAGAGTAATGCTGATGTTGAAGCTGGTCCATCCTTTAGATATGCTACCAGCGGATTCGAATAACAGTGATTCAACTTAGTTGTATGTTGAATGGTTCAACCTAGATGTATGTTGAACTGGTTTAATATTGATGTTTATTGAAGTTATGCCTATTCTGCCTTTCCTCCTAATGTGAGTCGGAGCTAATTAGAAACAACTAAAGAGTTGCGGCGTCCAAATCCAATTCGAAATATGTTGATCTTATCTCGATACTCGAAAACAAAGATAACGGAACTTATCGAGCAGATTGATCAATTCAAACAAATTAATCAACGATAAAAGTGATTTCAAAATATAAATAACCTCTAAACTTTATGAATGAGGAAATTTGAGTGAACCTTTCGTCAAGCAAAACAATCGATAATTTGGCACTTCGGATTCGGCAGCTTCAATAATATTCTAGATGTGAACTCAACGATTGTTAGCTCGACAAGCGAGAAAGTAGAATTTATTGACATTATTTTGATGTAATAGAACACCGGGTATGCGCTAATACTCAAACTTGTGAAACCGCGCCGACATTGAATTCGAATTCAATACTTCGTGAACCGAAGGGCGCATAGAGACAATGGCCAAAGGACAAACGATGTCCTAAAAATTACTGAACTATACAAACAGATGGCGAATTTACAAAACACGAATAATCGAGGTGACCAGGGGATTATGGATAACTGGAGTACAATCGATGGGATGAAATTATCGATGAACCACACAAATAAGTGAATTGACAAAAAATAAACGAGTTTGTCCAAAAACTGTTCGATTCTACCTTGAAATACCATAAATCAAATATACCATAAGTAGAATTCTAGTTAACGAACCCGAAATCGATAAAATGATAACTTCCCAATTAGGTCGATACATCCAAAACTCAAATGAAACTTCTCGAAACGTCGAAATATGAAAATAGTACAAATATAGAACAACAATTTTAAAATTGTTATCGTGAGATCCGAGACATCCAAGTACTTATAGGAATAGGAATAGGAATCACAAAAGCACTAATGGAAAATCACAATTTACAGCTCTAATTACCTCACCTACGTGAGGTTAATTATTTAAATCGCAAACAGGTTCGCTAACCGTAGTTATTCAGCTTTTAATTAACACCTTTCAAATGAATATAAAATATAAATCATTAGCATCAAATTTGATTTCCGTTGAAAATCCGGTGATCTACTAAATTTTATTTGGTCGATTACACCATCATTGCCTCCAACATACAACATAATAGTGTACAAGTCGTTAAAGTAATTTTAAAATATTCAACCCATGTCTTATGTTATATTATCATTATTGTTATCATTAAACTTTATATTTTTCTGCTTCTATTCATTTATTTATATATTCTTGTACTTCCGACTTTAAAAAAAAATTTAAAAACTGTTGTCTTTTCATTTACATTAAATTAAATTATATTTCAATCATAATACGAAGAGTAATTTTTGTTTGAAGAAGCTGAATTGTTTTTTGTTAATAATCAGTTATGTCGTATATGTAAAGAATACATAAAAAACTTTAGACACAAACGATACTTACTTGAGGATAGGCATATAAATTACAAATTGAAATAAATTTAATATTCTTCCGTTTATAATGGAAGTGTATACTGTATGTTTAGGTACGTATATGAGGGTTTTAAAATGACTTGTCTTACTTTTACGAGACTTGCAGCACGCGCCTCTCTCTGTAGTGAAATCAAATATTTATTTACCTATTTGCATAATAACTCAAATCACCCTGAAAAAATGCATAATAAATTATTCAAAAGGATCTTCGCTTACCTTTGTATATACAACGTAAAATATGGATAAATAAACTTCTTTGATTTATAAATAAATTCATAGTTCCTTATCTCTTTGTCATACTTTATTAATAATAAGATATAGATATTATCTTATACAGAAAAAATCTGCAGATTCTCAATTGCATCATTAAAATTAATTGAATATCCGAGTAACAAATTCTAACGAAATAAATGTGTAGTGTAACAAAATTTCTAGTGTTAATCTATTCGAATGGAAATTCAACAAACCATATTAAATAAGAAATTTCCGTTTAATTAATTTTATTTTATTCAATTAATTTATACAATTACAATTCGGTGTGTCCGAATTACTGCCGTTGGCGTTGTTTTCGACGTTTTTGTTTTTCAGTTCGTTTCCGGTTAATTTCACGCCGCTTACGATTATCCACCTGTTTCTTTTTGATATTGTCGACACGTAGACGTGCTTTAGCGATTTGTTCGGGTCGTTTTATTTCCTTATCGACACCAGCACGTTGTTTTAATTCCACTTTGGCATTATGCCGTGCCCAGTGCGTATTTGGCATACGTTTCAGCGGTTTATTCGTATCTTGCACGGGTGTTTCATCATTATCATCCTCATTACGATGACGTTCATCAATTTTACTTTTTTCTTTCCATTCAGTATACCGCCCAGTTTTGTAGGTGGCCGGAATCCATAAACCGGATTCAGTCCTAATTTTACCTTGATGTGGATCAGCTACCGAGACCATTTTCTTTTTGATGCGATCCCATTTCTTCAGCTTTTTAGATACCTGCATGCCTTCATTATTATCCGCCCCAACCGAAAACTCAGCTTTACGTATGTCTCGTTCAAATGAGTTAATCGCCAACCTGGAAAAAATCAATTCATCGTTCGCTTTACATGGAATGTAAACATAGGTTATGTACAGAATTTTAAAATTTTTTTAAACAAAAGTTGCGTTAGACCTTTATATAAAAAGTAAAATAATTTGATTCCCAGTATAATACTAAAACTGATCTCTGCAACCAAATCTTTCACCCAAATGCTCATCTTTATCAGATTTTTTATTATTAAAGTGGACAAACTGCATGAGCTTAAACGACGGTAAGGAAAAGAAATGATCTACATTCAAAGATCTTTAGATAAGAAACCGAGAGCGAGCGACCTCGAACGCTGAACAGACAAAATAGCCTCAGTCATCATCCCCATTCTTTGCGACCAAAACTGTTAGCCGGACCCGTCTTCAAAGATAAAGTTTACTTTGCTAATCCAATGTCTAGCTCAGAAACAAGATATTTCGTCATCCGACAGGCAAACAAAACAAACATTTGCAGTTGATATGATAATGACCATCATTCTTAACAACTATCATATTATGATATATCAGCAGGTCTGCTGCAAGCTACAGTACTTTACCTTGGCCTATATTGCTCATTCGAATACGGAAGAAATTATAGTAGAAACATTTGCAGACGACACAGTTCCCTCATTTTTCATAAGAAATGACAAAGGCTAAGAATAGAAAAACACCAAAAGTAAAATAAAATCTAATTGCCCTCTATTTGCAGCATTACTAACTAACTACTTTGTTCTAGCACGTTATAAAAAATATTATCTAAAATCTTTACGAATTCATTTCAATGCAAATAACAAAATTTGAAAATATAAAGCACAAGAAAGTGTTATTAAATAATGCGAAATAATAATAATAATAAACGAAAGTAAGAAAATGTAATTTAGAGAAAAAATTTCAACGTGAGAAATAATTAATAATGAGAAACCTCGAATCAAATTAAAATTGACGAAAAAATCACATCACAATCTAGAACAACTTCAAAACCACTACGAGTATCTAATATAATTGTTCATCATTGTGGTAACACATAAAATACATTAAAATTTTAAACGAAAAAGTAAAAATTATCATCCGATAATTCATCTCTTAAGTATGCAATGACAAACACAATAAACTTCTAGGTCGGTGAAGGTAGCATTCAAATAAACTAAAATAAAGCTAACTTTTCGATAAAATTTTGTATAACAGAATTTATTTTCAAAATATTGAATCATCTCTTCAGGTCATGGCGATGCATATTACAACACAATGATCACACTTAGTGTTCGATATGTAGAACATCTGTGAATTAGCAACTCTATTACTCTAGTGATAATCACTAAATTTATTTTTACAAACTTTCATCTTATTCGTACTGTCCGATTTCCGTACAAGTAAGTTTTCAATGTTTTTACATATTTTTCTCCAAATTTAATATTTGGCTAAGGTCATTAACTTGTGTTTTCAGATAACAGGGAATATTAGAATCGCCGAACAATTTGATATCGCATACTTCAAAGCAATCCCAAATTTCATTTATTGGGGTCATTTTTCATATTATCGTTTGGATCATCTCTCTGTTTTCTCGCGCCGTTTGTGAAAGAAACTAGCTTGATACAAAATAATTTAAATTGTATTGTAATTGTAGTTGTGTGTCTGAGCTATCTCATAATTTATGCACTTTCATTTTTTTAACATTTTTATTTAAAACACTTGTATTTAGATAATCAATGAGTGTTGTTTATAACATTTGCATGGTTTTCTGATAAAAAAAACTGTACCAATTTTTATCTAAATTAGTTAGCCACACAATACAAAACACGCATTTTGTTCATTCATTAGCTTAGAAATATTAGAAAACGTGGACTCAGAAATCTGAAAGTATATTCGGATAAAAGCCAACAAGACACTCATTCGAAAATAAAATAAAAATTATTTTCTAATATTCAGTGTGCTATATAAATACGAGTGCGGTCAACACAATGAGTTATGCCTCAACCGCGAACACGTGAGAGCTTAAGTCGCACGCTCTTTGTACCATTTTGATTAGTGCTACAAGAACTTGGACTTTGAAGATCAACACTAACCAATATTTTGCATAAAAACTTGGATTTATTCCCGTATAGAATTCAATTAACACAAGAGCTTCCACCAAGAGACAATTTGCGGCACCGCACGTATGCAAATAAGATGCTGTTGCATGGCAATGACAATTCGGATGATTTTGAAAAATTAATTATGAATGACGAGGCTCATTTTCACTTAAGTGGACATGTAAACAAACAAAACAGCCGGTTCTGGGCTATCAAGAAACCACAAATAATTCATCAATCACCATAACATACTTTAAAAGTGACGGTATAGCCAATGGTATGCATTTTGGGCTGGAGGGATCATTGAACCATATTTTTACGAAAATCCGAATGGTTCAGCTGTTAAGTAACTGGCGAACGTTATCATGATATGATAAGGAACTTTTTTAGACTAGAATTGCAAGCCAATGCTTTGGTGAACATGCGGCTCCAACAGACGATATTATACTACTAGTTTGAAAAATTCTGAAACATCACGTTTGGTCTCGAAACTAATTATTAAAATGATACTTCGAAATAAATAAAATCTATTGTACAAAATTTCATTATTTAAGACCAACGGCACTAACCGTTTAATGGGGATAAATAAAAACTAAGCGGTTTTGCATTTTGTAAATGACAGTGGAACCTTTGGCGTTTGGATCGGGAGATACCCGGGTCGAATCCCGATAGGAGCAGGATGCAAAAGGAAATTTTCATCAACAGATTAAGATCTGTGATTAAAAGGCACACAACTATGACCCCCTATCGGCGTGCAAAACTCATGGACCGACTAATCTTCCATGTCCAGTACTATAGGCTGGCATGGAGCTATACAATGTGCAGATGATAACTTAAATCGGTCCTATAAAGCCGTACGTCTTCGATTTGGCAGTAATTGCGTAAAGTAAGACGGGAAAATGAACTAGCGGATGTCCCTGAAGATGACATTTTTTTGTCTTCACAATAGGTAAATGCTCGCCTTTTTCGTCAACATTCTTAATTGCTCCTCGGATAATAATTTCTCCTCATAGAAGCGATGAGGTAAAATTTAAAAATGTTGGTGGCCACATAAACTAATTTTGCCTACATTTTAAAAATAATTGGAATACATATTTAAATTAAAGCGTTATAGAAAAATAAATCAGATTTGCCCTCCATTAAAATAATGAGTGAAATTTTTAATTTGATTATACATTTTGCCTAACTTTCTCCACTTATAAAATTAATTTGTCCCTCAAGTGCATAGTGCGAAATAACATAAATGAACGCTCCCAAAATTGTCGGACAGCGTTGAGCACATAATTAGTGATAACACTCTCAAATGCTAATTACAAAGCTTAAGTTACGGAAGCCCACAGTTATGTAACCAAGAAACAAAACATGACAATTTCCACTTACCCATCTTCTGTGTGTTTATCAGCTGAATGATACGGTATATAATTCTCTACATCCTTTATGACCCTCTTCTTTTTTTGCTTAGGTTTTGTATCTTTATACAAATCATCCATACTTTTCCGCTTTGTCTGTAAGACAGTTTTAAACGCTGCGTTTATTTCATCCTCCGTCGAACCTGACAATTTCCCTTTTCTACCAACTTTTTTGTTAGATACTTCTACTCCTTCGTCTCCCGTTTCGTCTTGATCCATACTCATAATTTTTTCATATTTCTCTGCATCCTGAACTTTTTGCTTAAATTTCTCGATAGCCTTTTGATGGTTTTCTCGCTTATGTTTCATAACTTCATTCGAGACGGATTTTTTATGGGGATTAAGTTCAAACACAGTACCGGACGGGCGATAATTTTTCATCCTGATAAGTAAATCATCTTTTAATATCTGGGAAAAGTCTTCTTTCAGGTCTGCCTCTTCATTTTCGCTTAATTTTCTTTTCTTACTTTTGTTTATTGTGGCGGCATTTGGAAGCGCTCGTAATACCTCGTCGGTTTGGAAATCGGTTAGAACTTTTAACTTAAAAAAATTCATGATTTTGACACGTTTATTAGAATCGACGGAAGCGGATGGCCGAGTTTGTAAATAATGTTTGTACGCATTGTTACTAGTTTTATAGACGCCAGCGATATTATTATCCGTTACCCATTCAAGAACAGCGTTGTGCTCTACCTCAAGGAAATCAGATGGAACCTTACCGATTTTATCACTGTCCGCTAGATTAAACGGTCTGGACAAAAATAGATGTAGATCAATTAAATGTGCCTGGTCATCGGTCGAAAATATTGAGTACGCGATACCAGTACGCCCAGCACGGGCACAACGACCTACTCGATGGACGAATAATTTTGGTTTGCCCGGAAAATGTAGATTTACAACGTAATCTAAATTCGGTATATCAATACCACGGGCCGCTACATCTGTTACAATAAGCACGGATACTTTATTCTGTGCGAATTTAGCGGTGTTGATTTTACGCGCGGATGGATCTAATGTGGAATATATGTACGTATTTGAAATATCGGCCTTGTTTAAAAGCTGTAAATTAAATTAATATGTAAAAATGTATACTATGGAATTTCAAAAATATTATTACCATAGATATTAGTTCAACGTGATGTTGTGTCCCCGCAAAAACTACAGTCTGAGCTTTAGCTGGTATAATATACTTCAAAAGTACTAATAAAGCTGCATATCGTTCTTCTGGGCGACAGTAAATAAATTTGAGGGTTAGTGCCTCTGGAATTTTAGTTTCGACATCTAGACGTATTAGCACAGGGTCGTTTAATCCAGCTTTTGCAAAATCTACCATCAATTTTGGTAATGTAGCACTAAACATAATCATTTGTTTTGAAGCCGGCAGCCGATTTAGGGTTTCAGATAGTTGTTCGCCAAATCCCATTTCAAAAAGTCGATCTGCCTCGTCAAACACGACGTATTCTATAGCATTTAATTTCAAATCCATTTCGACACATAAATGCAAAAAACGTCCCGGTGTGGCTACAATAATATCCGGGTTTGTATGAATTGCAGAGAATTGCGAGTCCATAGAATCTCCACCCAAGATTAGAGTTGTTTTCAGATCAACAAATTTTCCTAATTCTTTAATAAATTTAAACGTTTGTACGGCTAACTCACGGGTGGGCGATAAAATTAGCGCTCGAGCACCCGATTTGACCTGGCGCTGTTTAAGCTTCTCGAATAACGGAATTAAAAAACATGCAGTTTTACCAGAACCTGTTTTAGCCATGGCAACTACATCTCGTCCTTCCATAATTAGTGGTATTGTTTTACGTTGAATTGGTGTCGGAATATTATAACCTCGACGGGTGACACCTTTCAAAACAGGAAAACTGAGTCCCATGGCCTGGAATCCGCCACCTTTTTTCTTAGATTTTTTTTGTATATCAGCATTTCCGTCATTGTTTGTATACGAAAATCCTGGTAGATCTATATCAGTTGTAACCTGAGAAACGTAAATAAAACATTAAAATCATTAAAAGTAAATATTTAATTGTTGTTTTACCATTTTATTTAAATTAATTTTTCACTCGGCACATAACATAAATACCGCATATGCACGTGTAGTGAAATTAAACGTCAGTAAAGTTTGACAATCGAAATGTCAACGTGTAGTGCGATTCTCGACCATCAAATAAAAATATACATATTTCTATCATGACAATTTTATGAAATAAAACCAAAACGAGGATAGTACCATATAAAAAAATAACAAATTTTGTATTTAAATATAAAACGATTAATAATAATATAATGTATTGTTGTTATTAAATCTATGTATTATTTAAAAAAATTGAAAATTTAATACAATTTCACGGTTTCCTAACATACATAAAACTATCACGATAGTTCTTTCTCTTTCGCCACTTGATTTTTTAAATGCAATTCGTTCCGAGTAATGAATCCTTTGATAAGATCAGCAGCTTTACAATATAAAAAATGTACAAATAAATTAATTAAAAGCTAAAATAGATTGTAAACTGTATTCGTTGAAGGAATTAAAAAAAATTTCAATTTAAACGATAACGGGACATTTTACTTCCAGAATCATAAGTTTTATGTGGAGTTTCTAGTGTGGAAAGCAACATGTTATTCAGTCTGCATATTTGTTACTTTGTTTATATACAAAATTGACCATAAAAATAATACAAAGACAAATTAATATCGCTGAATTAAAGAATCGGAAGACTCATTCTCTAGAAGATGGATGCCTGCAACGCTAGTCTATACAATTTGTATACTCCAGTATTTCTATATCATCTGTATTATGATTTGTCTGCTGCTCATCTAGCTCACGTTCCCGTTCTAGACGCTGCACTTTCAGCCGTAGCTCATCGTTCTGCTTCTGAGATAGTTCGAATTTTCGGACCAGCTCCTCCATAATACGTCTCATATCAACAATTTGTTTTTCCATTTCCAGCATTGTCATTGTACCAGAGACGTTATTACTATTTACACTATTATTATTATTTATGCTACTACTATTATTGTTGTTATTATTGCTATTAGGATTTATTCGATTCGTCGGCGATGCATATTTTGTTTGCTGATGCAGCGGATGAATAGGTATCCGGTTCTGTGTTTCTATTCCATTCTCCAGATGATGAACTGGCGGAGATCTAAATTGAAATGTACTTTTAAGCGTGGGATTTAGATTTATCTTTGATTTTGACATGACGGGCTTTTTGACTTTTGGAGTATTGAGATGAATTATTGTTGGGGATTTTCCTGTTGTGTTGTTATATCTGAAATTAAATTTTATATAAACACTGTGTTTGAAAAACTAAAAATCTAATATTAGATTAGCGTACCTAATATCCTTGTGTGGATCATTTGAAATCTTTTTGATAGCATTTGTTAAATCTCCACCACACATCTGTTTGAATTGTTCTGCTGACAGGATTTTTATTACCTTATTAGTTTTCAATGGAAAATTTCGCGCGGACACAATCATCGTTGGCTTTTTAGGGCCGACTTTCATTTGAGGGTCGGGCCTTACTAATGGTGGCGGTTCTGAATTATTAAGTGAACTATTGGCACCCGATGGCGTTGGTGATCCGTCCATAAACAATTTCCTGAATTTAGGATCATTTAATACTAGTTTCCCTGCCTCCGATAAAACTAATTTTCGGCCGCTTTGTAGGGCCGAGGTAATTAAAGAATTATCGGTATCTTCCGTATTCAGCATTGCAATTCCATGCTCTTTGAGGAGTTGTAGCGCCGAGGCATCAATTGCTTTAGGTTCATCTATATTTTGTAGCTGTATTATGGCTTCACTTAAACTCGTACCGTCATCAGAATCTTCTATTATATTACTATCGTCATCGATCATGGATGAATTATCCACTAAACTATTCATACCCGGTGACGGGGCAGCCTGATTACCACTCATATTAAATATATTTTGATAATCATTATCGATCTCAATAGGTGTTAACGGTGGTATTCGACTATTTGTATCTTGATTGCTATTCGATGAAGCTTCCTGTTGCATTTCGTAAACAAGTTGATCGGTTGCTTCTTGTGTTTGATCCGGATTCTCCAACCGATTACTGATCGCTTGTTCGAGCATTTTAACAACGTCCGTTTGAGAGGTCTCATGCGCTATCATTAAAGGTGTTTTATCAAATTTTGATATAACATTTGGATCCGCATTATGATCTAACAGGATTTCTACAATTCGTTTGTGCTTTTTCTCAACTGCCCAATGAATTGGGGTCATTTTTAACTAAAATTTAAATATGAATAATAAAAAGTGTACTACACATAATTTAGCCTGGACAAGAACCAGTAATATGTGTAACGTACCATGTCTCTTGCGTCTACTTCGCATTTATGTTTCAACAGCAATTCTACCATTTTTTCATGGCCTTCGTATACGGCAAAGTGTAAGGGGGTTCTATCGACTTTAGTTTTAGCATCTTTACTTATTCCAGCTCTCAATAATACTTCACATGTAGACAAGTGGTTGTTCATTGCGGCTAAATGAATGGGCGATGTTCCCAGCTAAAAATAAAATTCAATTAGTTAGAAAAACCATAAATATGTTTTTTGTTATCAAGATACCCACCCAATCTGTGCTAAATGGCGCCCCTCTACACATAAGTTCATGTACTTTAGTCGTTTCTCCATCTTTACAGCATTGAAGCAACAACTTTCCAAGATCTGTAACCGATACAACCGGTTTGGTTAAACATTTATCTAAATCAATCTGTAACGTTAAAAGCAATCGTATTAGTTTAAATTAAGTTATAATTAGTGAATATGGGACTCACAGGAATCACAGTAGTATCATCTAATCCATCTGTACTGGTTTCTAAAATTATGTCCGATGATTTCACCGAACTTAAAATTCGATTTGTTAACATTTTTGTTTATTGTTTATAAATTATGTTGCCACAAATTACCTATACCTATACTGAAATTAAATCCGAATTTAATGATTACCATTTTAATTGCACTTCGCAAAAAATATAAACAATTTAATTTAAGAATTCCGTTTCAAAAAACTACATAATATTAAAAATGTTCAATGTCAATACACAAAATACAAGAAACGTCAAAATTTCAATAGAAAAGAATTCCACGATCGCCACAAATACACTCGCAAAACGTACAATAAAATAATAATTTGTTTCATAATTTGTTTTGATTTTATGAATTTTTTGGAATTATTTACAAATACACAATATTTTGACAGAACCACAAATAAATAATAAACACATAGCGGCCATCATGTTCCTTTTCCGTTTTAAGTAAAAAACTAGCGACAAAAAATATTTTTTTTTTGTTAATACATCGAAAACGGAAGTGAATCAAACTTCTTTACTTTTGGCTTTGTATTTTTGATATGTACTATTTTTATACGATTTTATATTTTATGTGAATGCAAATAAACTATCACTGTTTATTAAATTACTTACATTAATTAACTATGGAATTATTTATAGTTTCATTTAATTTTTTTATGCACAAATAAAGGCAAAATTGAATAAAATTTTCTTGAATTAAAATTCAAAATGGCGTAAATTTTTTTGGCATTTGTCATTCGTCGTTCGCTTTCGTTTTGTGTATGATCGATATTGCAGTTTAATAAAATGGTTTGGGTCTTTGGTGAAGTTTGAATTATTACTCCGAAAACTCGTTCCATTGGAAATAGAAACATAACTAGGGGAAACTGGAATTATATTTTATTTGTTGATACAGAAAACAATATTAAATACTGGGTCGCTAAAATCACGATTCAAACAAATTTTTACTTTAATTTTGTTTAGTGTGGCTCTATATCAACGTTAAAAATGACACGAAACAAATCTACAGGCGCTGGAGACGGAGTGCAGACCCGTGCAAGCGCCTTCTAATAGCTTTAAAACCACCTTAAAATGAAGTCAATGCGATGGATTTTGTCGAGGTTCTTGTTAGAAGCGACCAAACTCTACCACTTATTGGCCTTAATAAATTGAATTAAATTATTAAATTGAAGCTGGTTAACCGTTGCCCTACTTGACGCAGGATACCTAAGTTGCAAATCATTAATTATTTCGGGAAGATATGAACGAATCGGACTAGACAAAAGAACATCCCCTTGTCAGGTTAGAGCATGAACAATGCTGTCAAAAGCCTTAGAGTAGTTGAGATATAGGTTATAAGAGAAATCTCGGTGGAATTCAGGATAGATGGCGAAGTGCTATGAAATTTCCTAAATGGACAGGAGGAAGGATGCCGATTGCAACTATTTTATAAAGATATAGGTGATCTTATTGAGGCGCTCGCCAAAAATGCATAAGGTATTTAAAGTGCCAACATCCAACAACAAAATGTAAATAGTCCTTCAATTTATTAAGTGTGCAAGTAGAAACTCTGTTTTTTTGGTTAAATTCAATTTTATTGAAAATAGAATTGTTACAAAGATTAATTATCGAAACATTCGCCATTACTATCTATGGTCTTTTGCCATTTATCAGGTAGATGTTGAATGCCTTCGCAATAGAAACTTGGTGCTTTCGAAGCAAATCCGCTCCTGTGATCCGCTGGTCTCTCAAATAAGAGGAAGTCTAGTCTGGAGAATACGCCGCATGCTGTAAAACTTCCCAGCCTAAGACGAAGGTGAGTTCCTGGGTTGATTTTGCTTTATGTGGACGAGCATTGTCATGCCGCAATATGACGTTCCGCCTTCCTCGGCCCGTAAATGGTCTTTTTTCCTCCAGTGGATCACTTTATTTGATCAAATGGACCTGGTAACGTTCAGCTATAACAGTTTCAGCAGGTTCCAGAGAAGCTCGTAGTAAATGACTCTTTTCCAATCCCACCAGACACACAGTAACACATTCTTGGTATGAATATTAATTTTTGCAATTGATGTTGATGGCTGGCCTGGATTAACTAATGGTTTTCTGCGTTTAGCATTATCGTACAAAATCCACTTTTCATCACCCGTAATGATTTTGTGCAAAAAATTCTTTCTTTTGTAGCGAGAAAGCAAATTCATGCAGATGTTAACTCTTCGGTTTTTGGTTTCTTCGGTCAGTTTATGAGAAAACCATTTTCCATCCTGTATTTTTCCCATTGCATGCAATCGAAGTGATATTGCAAGGGTGAGTCACTCCTAACTGTTTTGCAAGCTCTTTTTGAGTTTGACGCAGATTTTCATCCAGTAAAACTTTAAGTTCTTCGTCTTCAAATTGTTTTACTGTACCTGGACGTGGATCGTCCTTTCAGACGAAAATTGCCATCACGAAATCTTGCAAACCTCTTTCTTACTGTTGAATGACTCACAGAATGTTCACTCAAAGTCGAATTAATCAATTCCATAGCTGCCGGAATGCCGACCAACAGCTTGTAGATGATAGAAACTTATGTCATAAAACAGCAATGGCTAAGCCACATATATCCAAAATGGCGGACTATTAGAATGATTCCAAGTATATTTTAATGCAACCAAATTCAGAGCCGAGTTTCTACTTGCACACCTAATAAAAAATCTAATCGTGACTCTGCGGAATTCTGCTCATCTTCGTATTACAGATCTCTGAACTAGGGGTTGATAACAATGAAGCAAGGTACGCGGGATGACGACTTCGTGATCCAGACTACTCAGATCAATACTATATAGAATCAGGATTTATCACTTTACGTCAACGAGATTTCGTGTTGATTGACACTAAAAATGTAATTTTTAAGAAGGTGTGGTCAAGAAACCAGGAAAAGCTGGGGTTATACGAACATATAACCTCTATATCATGTCAAGACATTCCTGTCTATTTGACTAGTAGCATTTAACAGATCTAGAGGAGAAAACCCCAATAAAATAATTCTCAATCTAAGATGAGATACCTGTACCTAGAGATAAATGGCCAAAAGAGCACTTTGTTCGATAGTACGGAACTCTGAATATCTGGCGCTCTCAAATAGCCTTACCACTGCAAGAGGTGGAACTTCTTTCCTCTTTAAATTTACTGAAAGTATTTAAGATAAAAACCACGAGGGCACTCCAAACGCGTCAATCTTGGACATATGGCACCCTTTAAGTTGTGCTTCCGAGAGTTATCATGATAATATGGACTATGATAACTCTGACTCGTCTAGTGTATCATTGACTATATTCCAGTACAGCAAGGTGCCAACGTGCCAATAATCGTAGCCATCATATCTACATCTACCACAATCTCCATCAAGGTTGAACTGGCAAGTTTAGAACTAAAAGGGAAGAAAAAAGCAGGTCACAACAAAGCGGAGCCGCCGAAAAATGTCTCACGTGTTTAAAATAATCTGGTCTTTCCTAAGACGACGCCTTGACTCAATGGCAAATCAAAATCAAGGACAGAACTGTCCAAATAAATGGCAAACGAAGCCGACCAGACAACTTCAATTATTTTCCTTCCTTGAAAATGGCCGAAGGACCAAGGATTCAGAACAAAAGAATCAGCAGATACTTTGAAAGCTATATCAATACTTTGAAAGCTATCCGGTTGGTAATCAATTACCAAGATTTCCCCGTGGTCTTCTCAGAAACGACTCAAATGCTAGCATTGCAAAACTTTATGGATGCGGTTGCGGAGTTCTCCACGGTATACTGCCCCGCAAACAATGTGCAGACTACTCAGGGACTGATTGGATGATCTCCTCATAACCTTACAAAATGATTTCCAGAAGGTTGAATCAGTTAATAATGTGCCGATACCTAATCCCATTGAGAAGACTAGAAGATTCCTTGGGTTAACTGGAAGGAAACGCCGGTTTATTCCGCGATATGGCATAATTGTCAAGCCTTTTAAAGTCCAAACTTAGATGGTCTGCTAAAACACAACAATTTGATTTATTAAAAGACTCTCTTTTCTCTTACCTTGTACTGGTATATGAAATTTTCAAAAACCTTTATGTAACCAGTATGATTCAAGTGTAATAGGTAGATTAGAATAGGTTGAGTTCTGACCAAAATCGGGGATGATGGTGAACAACATCCTATGATTTACATATCAAAAGTTAAACTACGCACAACCACAACGCAAACAATTCCATTATGGAACTGGAGTGCGAGGGGTTTTGTGTGTAAAACATTTTGTGGTGTATGGGGAAGGGCATAAATTCGCCACCATCATCTCCAACAACGCATTACTCAAAGTCTCATGAAAAGCAGAAATTTAAGTAGAAGATTAGCTCGTTGATGTTTAAGCGCCCAAGCTTTAAATTTTACCATTTCTCATCACAAAGATAATCTAGAAGCTGTCCCGGATAGTCTCTCAGTTTGTTAGCCAGTTAAATGAAGTTAAGCCTTTTCTTAACCAATTAAAATTGGTTTTTTGGATGGGATTTAAAAATTAATTATGAATCGATTATTCTGGCATTATATCAAACTTTTCAATTCGACTAGCGATGCTTGATAGTTGATATAAGAGACTAGAACTACTCAACAATGCACAACCGACTATAGTCAAAATTTGTCAATCTTTATGCTAGAGTTTTTGAGAACCCTCTATTTTATCACAGTAAAATTTCCAGAACTTCTTTTGTGCGTTTCTCAGTTCTTCTTTGTACATATACCATTAAGTCCCTATCGACTACTTTTCTAGGCTCTTTAGTACTCTTGGTTTTATTGAAGCCAATCCTATTATTGTCTTTCTAGTGGGGTGATTGTCGAGATAATAGGTTAAGTAAACGATGTCCAGAAAATCTCCAATTTTTAATCATACTATGATAGCGTCGGAGGCGGCAGTCACTTCTCGAACTTCTAGTTTACTTGTCGAAAAACTTTGGGTTCTGAGTCATGCCTATAGCATCCAAGTATCTCAACAATTTTCTTATTCTTTTCATATCTCAATCTCCGTGAAATACTAATACTTTTTGCAAAAGAAATTGTTGATTATGAAAATAACAACTACGGATTAGAATTACCCTGGCTGGCAATACATACCAAAATCAACTAAACCAATTTTGTAAATAACGTTACGTTTGCCACCGTCGAAAAACGTAAGGTTGACGATTATGCTCATTTTTTTGTTTTTAGTTCTGTGGAAAGAACCTCACTCTGTAGAAAAATGGTAAAGGTAATAAAGTTTCATTCAAATTGGCCATTTCCAGAACAGTGGCATTGTTGTTTTCAAATTGGTCATATCCCTTATACAAATCGCACTTCTTCTCTAATTTTAGTTTCGTTCAACTTAGCCATTTTCCAGAACGTTTTTCACAATTTCATTTATTCATTATACCAACCGAATTCTATTCAAGTCCTATTTGTGTTGAGTACTTTTCAGAACTAGATCAGGGTAGTCATACTCGAAACCAATTTCCGTCTTACAAATAGTGCTCCACCCAAATTGGTTAAGAAATTATATAGTTTCATTCAAATTGGTAATTTTCCAGAACAATTCAAATAGGCCATTTTCATCACACAAACAGAGTATCGTCTCCATCAAGTGAGCTTCACAACTGGCGTAGTTACATTAAGATTGTCATCTTTCAAAACCCATGAAAATAGAGAATTTTATCATACAATCGAACTCATAATAAAATCAAATTTTCATTAAAGAAGGATCTGATCAGTTTCTTCCGATTCGGTTAAGAATGGATTATTTTCATTCAAATTAAACATTTTCTTGAATCACACTTGGAACTCAAATTCGAACCTATTAAACTTAGCTACCCGTGTATGGAGACAACAACACAACATAATAGACTGATTACCCTGTGTCTTACACGCATGCAGGAAAATATTCGATTTCTTATTTCGATTTAAATAGATAATTTATTGAACCAATTTTGAAAGTTGTATGAGAATCACAAGTACAAACCAAATTTCATCCCAACCAGTTGAGAAGTGCATTGGATTAAATCAATTGGCCATTTTGCAGAAGTCGTGCAGTCTCGTTTCGTTCAGATTAGCTATTTTGAGCACGCCAACAGTGTAGATATTGAATAGGTTGAATGTTATTAGGTACCTTCTTTTAAATTGGTAAATTTTCCAGAACTACACTGAGAACTCATATTTGAATCCGCTTTTCTGAGTTTCTATCTTTATGGGCTAACAAATGGCTTACATCCATTCAATTTTAACATTGTAAAGAATCATACTCGGAATTCATATTGAAATCCGATTTTCATTGTAAATATCGAGTTAACTCAAACAATTAGTAGACCTACATTGTTTTAGTGAGGCCTGAACTGTTTGGCCGTATTCGCACCAAACTATGGGGACTTTATCCTCGCAAAATTATCTTTCCAAATCCACTGTTTTTAAGATTAGTTCTCAAATTTAAACGCGAATATTTTATATTTCTACGTAACTACGTTAAATGGATAATTTTTAAAATTCTTTTATTGTAAATTATTCGGAATTATGGAGTATAATTTGCATTTTAACATGAATTTTTGGAATTAGGCCATGCTGAATGTAACTAGGCCATTTCTTAACAAATTATGGTCAAATTTTGTATGTAAGAGTACAACTGGATTGGGATTTTAACGTGAAGTTCTGTAAATGGTCAAATTTAGGTTGTAAAGCTGGATTGGGATTCTTACATCAATTTTCGCTGAAGTTTTGGGTTTTGGGCATGTTGCATGGATCTTGGCTATTTCTTTACCAATAATGGTCATATTTGATATATGTCTAGATTGCGATTCTAACATGAACTTTGAACACATTTAAGGAAATTGCCATTGCTCAATTGAACTAGCTCATTTCTTCTTTATATAGAATCGAACTTCAAAGTTTCTTAACCACTTATGTAGAATTCTAATCCAGTTTGTTTCGGAACTAACAACGATTTTAAGCATTTACTACATTGTACTGACCATAAAAAGATTATCAAGAGCCCCGCTTTTCTAAATTTTTTTTAATGAATTCATAAAAAAAATTAAAAAAGTGGGCTTTTGATTTTGATTTCGAGATTTTAAAAAGCGGACAAACGACCCCAACCCTAATTTTTATGAAGAAAACTTGTTTAGTAAAGTCGATGCAATCGGTATGACATTCATGTCAGCGGAATCTATTTGTTTTAACGCAGTCCCGTGCGGCATGCATAGACCTTTATTTTACTGATCTAAACGTGGCGGGTATATGTAAATCTTTTCCCAATTTCCCATTTTCAGGCATGTGCCAAATACTGCCACATGTATCCTTTTTACGTCTTTTTACTAGTCACATTTGTAATATTTTTTTTGTAAGTACTTACAAACAATGCCAAACAATATTATTCTATTATAGTGTATAAGCCTTTTGACCATGCTTTCTGATCACCAAGATGTCCTCGACTCGTCTAATATTTGAATACTACTAACCGGAATCGTCTTCATAAATTCTTCAATTGACCCTATTCAATCGACCATATCAATGGACCCTCTTGGTATTATGTACAATACCTAAGATGAAGTTTTTTTACTTATCATTTCTAATTAATAATTTTTTCCGTTCCAGCTATAAGAGCAAACCCCAAATGAATAAATGGTTTGATGGTAACTGGCACGAATATCTTAGATATTTCCGCCTTGCTAAAAACAGCATTATACCTAAAAAAATAAATTGAAATATGGCCATGGGCTATTTTTAATACGATCTATTTTGATCGATTGTTAACTACATTTTGTAAAATTCCAATGAGACTGCGTAAAATAGACCCTATTACTGGGCCCGTTTGAAAAACCAATATTAAAAAAAATAGATCTCGGAATCGGCCCTATTGGAGCATAAACATATAATTTGTCTACTTATGTAGCTATCAGCATATTGTCATGGCGAAGATAATTCAGGGAGCGCCAACTTAAAAATAACTAAATAATTTTACCTTTAAACATTAGAATTATTTATTCACTTTTAAATAATTGCTAAGTCTAATTTTAAAATTAAATATATTTCAATGTAATTTATCGTAATATTTCTTAATTATACACAAAAATAATGTAAACTCTTATAAATAAATAAATTCCTAATAAATAACAATAAAAAAATAAATTAAATTCTAAATTGGAAACATACTCGTGTACTTAAAGCATTTTAAAATTTGTTTTTGTTTGACAATTTGCGTGATATGATTTTATATAATTCTAATCCTAATTAATTTTTTGTAGATCACCTGTTTTGAATATAATAATTTATCGTCACTTAAGCATGCAACAGTCCCGCTAACAAGCGTCCTCGGTATTTTAAGTTCTATTGGAATGCACGTCTTATTAATCTCTTAGGCACATTGCAACAAAAATAACTGAGACGGATTATTATATTATTAATTAGCCCGTAAGTAATAATTAAAACTAAAAAAGAATTTAATTTCGCAAAAAATTGTTTATAACATCTGAGATCCGTTCCGGCGTATTCAAATGTAGGTGATGTGTTCCTGGGATTTCTTTGTATACAAGTTTCTTGCAATTTTTTCGTAATATATCAATGACTCTGGTGTATGTATTGGGTCGTTCAAATTCCATCCCGGGCACACCGCGTATGTTTAACGTATCACATTGAATCAATTTTGTGTAACTAAACAGCTGCTCCTCGGTGAAGAATCCTAGCAGCGAGATTTTTAAACGTAAATCACGTGAAAAATGATATCCAGTCTTTGATAGATGTGGCGGGGCTGGTGCCATACCACGTTTCATTAAGATCTTAACCGATTCTTTGGTTACACTGCCTTCGTAGGCGTCCAGCACTAAACTTATCATTTCATCATAATCGTAACAAGGCATTTTCGATTCGGGTAATGTTTCGTAATACAGAAATTTATCAATGCATTCACCCGTCTTAGCGGAGTTCTTATCAGCATCGCGTATAGTTGGCCCAGCAATATCGATATTAATAAGCTTGGCTACCTCGGTTGGGAAGCAGGCAGCATATATAAAACTAAGAGCACCACCGAGTGAGTGTCCTAGCAGCGAAACATTATTCCATTTATAATGTTTTACAATCCGACGTATTAATGTAACACCATCCCAAAACAAAAAGTATTGCATCCCCTTTGGGTATGGTGACGATTTTCCGTGGCCTGGTAAATCAATACATAAAATTGGAATTTCTTTCGGTAACAGTGGACACAGACGATCAAATGTTCCCGCATTATCTTGCCAACCGTGTAAAGCTAGTATTGGTTGTTTGTTTCGTGGACCCCACCATTTACCTAAAAATAAAATACAAAGTAATATATTTTAATTACATTTACATAAACAGACCACACCGGTTACTACACTTAATCTATTGACCTATTAATATAATATAGTTATGTAAGTTATAGTAATTCAATGAAATAAGGTATTTAAAGCACACACACACAATGAGGTGACATTTTTTAATTAAAAAACATAAATAAATTTAAAACTATTAGCTCAGGAATGCCTGTAAAATGTAAACTCGAGTATTAAAACGGTTAAAATTATAAATAAGTATGTAAAACTGTTCTATTGAGGGCAACTCTCGCGGTAGAAAAATTCTAGATTAAATCGGAAAGTTGTTGTTTGTTTTAATTTACCACCTGATGTAAGTCTATATTTAACTAACACAATTGCTTCGAGATCGATTTAATTTAATTGTTGCTATATTTGGTATAATCGAAGATTGGAGATTAAAAAAAGGTTTCAAGTTAAAATTTCAGTATTGAGTTTTAATTAGAAAAAAACAACCTATTTCTAAGAACAGAAGAAACAAAGGTCAACTGGAAATCGCATTCCGATCAACTTTAGAAATTTAAAAAGGTCAGTAATCGCTCCATTACTCTTGAAGAATTTAAATGTTTATAATAAATGCATTAATGAACGAAGTTTGATGTTAGACTCAAAAGCAATTGGCAGAACAGTTGAATGTTACCCCAAACAATGTTTCATAACTTATACAGGCGATGGGATTGGCTGCTACATGAATTGAAAAAAGGGACGTCGAACGGCGGAAAACCGCGTTCGAATTTTTGATTCAACGACAAAAGGAAGGGGTTTTCCCATCCGATCGTCAATGGAGATGAAAAGTGGAACCGTTATGAAAGCGCAAACTAGCGTGAATTATGTGAAGTGAACGAGGGCTATCGGTGCAAGAACTTTCTTTCGGGAATTCCGCTTATTGCCTGAATATGGGGGAGGAGGGAGGTTGGTTACAGCTGGGTGAAGGTTATAGGTTCCAATTGAGCATAATTTCACTAAACCATTATCTCATTTTCTACACAAACAAATATCTTTCATTTAACTAAAAAAAATCAGAAATGCATTTGTACACCAAATATTCTAAAATTTAATTTTTCCCATAACCAAATTTGATCATATTTAAAGCTTAAAACTAAATTGTGACCGACCAAACGACACAGTGGTTAAGCCCTGGGCTTTGGTTATCTCTGATGAGAATGAACATAACTATGACCCCTTGTCGGAGTGCAAAACTCATGAGCCGGCCCATCTTGCATGCCAGCACTATAGCATAGAGCTATGCAATGTGCAGATGGTTCTACGAAAATTGGACCTATTGCCGTACGTCCTCGAATTGGCTGACAAACGACAAAAAAGTAGGACGGAATCGCGAAACAGTTGGGGGTGCCTAGGTCCCAGAACAGATTAAAAAAATATAAAAATAAATAAAAATAATATGCTTTCTGTCGAAGAGTTCAACTCACAAAACTGTCTTTCAGGCAGTAAAATTGGCCCGATAAAATTATTTCCAATTATATCACACCATACATTAACACTAAATCGTCTTTGAAATGATGTTTCTCGCTTAACATGTGGATTTTCTGTTTGCCACTCATGAATATTGTGGAAATTTGCTACTTCATCCCTCGTAAATGTCGTTTCGTCTGTCCATAAAATGGATGACAAATATGAAGGATTATGTTCCTCGTCGTTTAAAAATAAACGACAGAAATTTACTCTCTTTGGTGAATCGACTGGTAATAATTCTTGGACTGCGTATAATGGAAGGAGCGTAGATGGTTGCTTCGAAGTACCCTCCAAACTTTATTTTTGCTAATTCCAAGTTGTGCTGAAAGACGTCTAGCGCTAATGGTAGGATCTCTTCGTGCATAATTCAAAATTTGTTCCTCGACATTGATTTCATGTTGAATCTGGCTAACATTTTCGTTTTCATAAGGGAACAATGTTCCTCATTCTCGTGATCTTCTGTGAACTGTTTTAAACATTTTATGATCTGAAAAGCCTATATTTTTATAGGTAAGGCGACTTCATGTTAATCTGTGTCTAATTTTTCAATCATTTCAAAAACGTGGTGTTAGTTATGGAATAATTTGTAAATTTTTCATTTCTCATTTTTATTATCCAATCAATCACTATTTCTCTAATAAGACGTTTTTAATTACAAAAAATAGCAAGCTACTATCAATAATTGCAGCAAAATTGTTTCCGTTCCTTTCTTTAATACAAAGGTTTACGTATATTGCATTAATTTCTGCTGAGAGAATCGAGGATGTCCTGTTCAGTGCACAGCTTTGAAAAAATTTGACTTCTATAAAGAATAGCCGGTTCCAATTTCCATTTTTGAACGATCAATAAATATTACATAGCGCAGTAAGTTTAGTTTCTACTGCAGTTGCCAATCAATTTGGGCACCTTGCTCCTTGTTACGTAATGATAAAAATGTATCAATCTTTGTGTTCATTCAACGGGTTTGAGTTCCTAATATTATTTTTAACAGCTTTTTGATTGAAGAGCTTTATATTTGATATTATTTCCAAAAGCTGTACAAAATGTAGTTTTTATACCAAAACAATATAAGCACGTAATAGAAAGTAAACAAATTTTTCAAAGGGGCTAGAACCTAGGTATTTAAAAAATGATTTTAGTAAACTACTGTAGACAAAACCAGAAATTGACAAACAAATCTTAAGAATTCCCCATTTAGGCCAAATCTTCGTTGATTGATGTAGCACTACCTAGATTTTATGTGAAGCATATTGATTTTTTTGTGTTGCAATTATCTAGAATAATTTAAGTTTAGAAAGCTTTGTTTAGTGAGTGGAATTCTATTTTTATTTAAAGATTCTTGGTGCCTTTTTGTTTCCGGTAAACTTTGCCTACAAATCGATATTTTAGATACCTCTACAATAGAAATTACTTCTACAAGCTAATGCTAAATTTTCTGCTAGTCATATTCTAACTCTTGAAATGCATGAGAGCTGAAAGATTGAAGCTATTCTGTTAAATTAGTGGGTTTATGCAAATTTAAGGAAAAGGTGATGGTGGATGGTTTTTATTGTGGAACAATCTTGAAATTTATCAGAGCTGAAGGTTCGAATAAAAGTGGTGGACCTGACCCGAAAGACAAATTAACAAAAAAAAACGGGTCTATTAGTGTTAATTTTGTTTTACAATGACGTAAAAGCTCTATTCAATAATTTGGAAATTTGAAGTTATATATTTATAGTTATTTACAGATCCAAGGTCCAACAAAATAAAAAATTGACGCAACATTTACCATTAATTACGAAAAAATCAATAATTAAAGAGCAATATTTTTTATCACTGAATCAAAGTGCTTCTGCGATAACGGCAAACAGTTTAAATATAATACACAACAAAAACAATAAGTGTAGGAAGTTTTGTTAAAACTCCTTTCAACACCAGCATCAATTGGAGACCTTGACCTTAATTATTTGATACATTTACTATGTATTCAATAATGAAGATAATTATAAACATTAATGGGTTTCACTCATTCTTGATCAAATAAACGCCGAATGTCTCGCTTCTCCCATTAATAAAGTCTAAACCACGATTATGATTCGTGTTTTTAATCAAAAAAATTTGCCATAATATAGTTAATAATTCTTATGACGTGCTAATGATAATACCACTTTTATTATAATTAAAATAATCATGATCATCACAATTTTGCACAGTAATCGTTATATATGTAAACTTTGGACTCTACTGTTTTCTGCTTTCTATTGAATTTTAATAGTTTTGTCTACCTAGAAACGTACGAGTACATTTATGGAAAATAAAAAAAACGGAAGTGATAAAATTTAAATTGGCATATCTTACCGGCAATATGTCCCCAGGGAACTGGAATCGATACCTCTTCCCATTCTCTTGTGCATTTGTCGTCATCGAAAATTTCGTAAGTGGACAGTCCATCTGCAAATAAGAAATTTACCAAAGCATGTGTTATTTCCATATTTTTTATTCAAACATCGAGGTCGTGAGATTTACAATAAAAACCGAGATTATTATCGCACCACTAATGTATGCGAATCCCTTGGAGATAGACAAAAAATGTTGCATGATTTGATTATCACTTTAGCTGGTTTTATGGAGTAGCATACTTGTATATTTTATTCTAATGGATTAATTAAACTCATCTTTTATAGTATAGATATTTCACTCAACAATTACATAAAGGTTGTTTATACAATTTGACATCGAATATGAATCAACTTACTTGTGTATTTCACATTTTTCATTGTTGATGATGATTCTGTTGCCATTTTATTATTAAATATGGAAATAGATGACTAAAAATGTTATTTCTTCCGGAATAAACAAAAAGCAATTGATTAATATTTTTTGCACAACAATTAAAAAAATGTTTTAGACCGTGCTGTTTACAAATTATTCGTGTGTCCAACTGTCACTGAATCGAATGAATTCGGAATGACAAATCAAATCAACAAATACGAAGAAAAAACAAAGGGACAATTCGCAGAATATTGAGCAAAATTCTATATTTTTAAATATTTTGCGGACAGTATGGGTTATGAAATTAGTACATTTATGGTACAAAATTTCGATTATGGAAACAGTTAACGGGTCCATCAATGTATGCAACCAAAGCTTAATAGAATAGACATCCCAAGCACGACGCGTTTGGAGTGTGACATAATTTGGTGGAGGCGGATGCAACTTCAATTGTTAAAATTTCATAAAATTAGCATTTTTCTATTAAAAATTTAAAATTTGTGATTTTTTTATAAATAATTGGTATATACATGGTATTCCTAAAGTAGCTGACACAAATAGTACCGTTAAACTTCTTGATCAAAACGAAGGTGGGGTTACTTACTCAGCCCCCATATCAAGTTATAGACGGTTAAAGAGGAGCCTTCCACCACAGCACCTTGTGTTGAACAAACTTCAATATCTTGATAAATAACCATTTTAATTTTCGAGTACTACTTTCATTATAATGCTGATATCATTCTATTTTAAATAAGGTATAATAATTATGACTATTTAGTTAAAAAGTATCTCAAACTTAAACAAAACTTATAGAATTCAATTTTTTTGTTTCTGTTCCATTTAACTCTTAACAATTACTCTATGTCAGAAAATATTTTTGATTGAAACACAGTTCAGACCCTTAGCTTTCATAAAAGCGAACTGTTTGTTATATTTGCTATATTATGTTATCTAAAAAATTAAAAGTTCATAATAAAAAGTTTGTATTTTATACAAAATGTACGTCTTTTATACAAAATGATACGGGGCTTTAACGTGCGAAGTGATAGAAATAACTTCACCTTCGTTTTGATCAAGGAATCCAACGGTTCCAATCGATTAGCCACTTTAGGGACACCCTGTATATGCTTTTACTATGGCTTCTATACAACACTTAAAGAAATGAATGCATCCAGTCCAGTGCCAGTCCTTAAAAGAGTAAGCCTTGGTATGTTTGTACACAGCAGCGCAGTATTCCAAGCGATCCACACTATCGGCTAAGGATGGGCGAACATACGAAGCAGCGCAGTAGTTTGTTTTGTTTTAGAATTAAAATCGAATTGTGTCAATTTTATCGAGGTTATGAGCAGCAGCAAAGAGCAGTAAATTGACACTGCTTGGTGTGGAACCTGTAGCGTTGAATATAGCGAAGCTCTTAATAATAATAATAAATTAAAAACACTTTTAATTTGAAATTTTTATTTAAATATTAAAATAATTTTTTTGTGTGTTGCTGGCACGGCGGCGATGTACAATTTTTAAATTTTGTCTTCTTGCCTAACATAATTGCAAAATCATCCGAAACTGGCTTTGCAAGTTTTTTTTCCAATTGTTGCACCAAAATATTTCGGTACAACCCTCACAAAATATGTTTTGTTAACCATAAACGTTTATTAAACAACGGCTTTTTCTTTTGCAAAATCAATACGATTTTTATATGCATCTCTGCAAGATATTGTATAGGTATTGCACTGAAATTGTTGTTCAACCAAAATATAATTTTTCAATTCTATTTTGCTTGTACCAAATTCCTATGTACAAGTGTTGTACGATTATGTATGTAGTTACAAGTTGTTATGCACATTATTTGCTTATACAAGATTTTTGTATTTTTTTTGGAATAGTTGTTTATATAGAGAATTGTCCATTTATAAAGAATTAGGTTAACGGAAGATTATGAGAAATAATTGTGTGGTGTCTCTTGTAGTGGTTGAAACAACCCGCTACAAATCTAAAGATGCCGCCTCATTCAATATAATTTCTTTAAACTTAAATTTGTCTATTAAAGTTACAAAATATTTGATTTGTTTTATTAAAAATTATGATTTTGCATCATTATACGAACGAAGAAGCTATATGTGTATTTCATCCTTAATAGTATCTAACCAGCAAATTTTGTCATCGATGACATATGCCATGCGTGACCTTGGAGAGAAACGTACGATTTTTCCAAAGTGAAAAAGAGAAACAACATTAGAAGAGACATGCACAAGACATGTCTTGTGGTTGTCTTGCGTAACAAACAGATGACGATTATTGCAACATATAATGCTCATATTGGTTATTTATTAAATAAGTGATGGAACCAACAAGGTATAATTTTGATTTCATGATTTACGATTATATCAAATCATTTGTACTGTGTTTGAATTAAACTAAAATTTTAAAACAGTTAAATTTCTAATTTGAGAAATTATTCATTTTTTAATTCTAATTTTGTTGAAATTATTTTGTAACAAATAAATTATGGAAAATACATGTTTTTCATGACATGTTATCGACGATAACCACAAACCTGAGATGACGTTGGCTTTCTTATTTAAAACATTTTGAGTTGTACTAATAGTAAATTTTGTTATTGTTTTAATCGAGCACATTTATAAATTCGAGCCATAAGTCGTAATGATTTTTGTTTGTTTTCATAAAAAATTTGTTAAAATTAGTTTGAGTCGAAAATCTTAATGTTTATATAATTCGCCCCATGTTACCAACGACGACTAATAGACCTATGTTTTTATTGGTTTCTGGCTCATTTTAATATTAAAATAATTATTTGCTAAGCTAAAGCTTTCGATGTCAATTCGACATCATTATCAAAGCTAATGATTTGCTTTGATAATGATGGCGAATTGACAACGAAAGCTTAGTAAATAATTATTTATGAAAAGGAGCCATAAGCCAATAAAACATTATATTACTATTATTGGCTCATAAAATATTTTCTAATTACTAATAGAGCTGTTATCGACGACGATGACCACAAAACATTTTACCGACAACGACCAAAAGATCTGATCGACGACGCACTCAAGACATGTTTGGGGCAAAACGAGGAGTTCCAAAACAAATAAGTTGTTTTGTCTCGGTCTTGTGATTGTCGTTGGACATGTCGCTAGGTCGTCTTGCATTTGTTCTGCGTGACACACCTGCATAGGACGGATTCTGGCGCCAATAAAAGCAAATGAATGAAATATGACAATAAAGTAAATCAAAAATAAAATATGTAATTAATTACATAATTGAAAAATAAAAAAAATTCCCATTATTATTACTTAACTTAAAAATTGTATGTTGAAATTAAAACTAGTGAGAGTGGTTATGCCTTGAACAATAAAATACATGACAGCGAATGCGCTAAGCAATGCACTAATTTTGCTCAAAAATGAATCTAAACAATAAAAAATGTGGTTATGCCTTTCACAATAAAATCCATGTACATATTTATTATTTTTTACATTAATAAAACTCCAATGTTTTCGCACATTTTTCCAATTTCTTCATAACTTAAGTACTCTGCAGCCAGTAAAGCATTTCCTATTGCAATAGTTTCCTTGACATTTCGACCCCGAATCCATATTCTCCCGTTTACACCAACCGCAATTTCATATGGCATCTCATCTTTTAATTTCGACAGCAAAGGACATTTCGTATTCAAAATTTTTCTGACTAAGTTAATGCTGCAATTAAAAACAAATCCCTCTTGAAGAACGCCCAAATTTTCTTTCCGGCCATACGAATCCACACATATGAGTTCTGGTTCTAAGTCACGATTTGCTATTAAAATACGGGCGTACAATACATCACCTACATTTACATCGGGCCGATTTTTTTTAGAAGCGCCTTCAAATGCTAAATATGATAGAGATGCTGGTTCACTGCCGCCAATATCAACACGAAACACATCCCCCGCTTTTGCTGTAACAATTCCGACTACAGCCTCGTTCCGGCTTGGAACATAACGTTTTTGGTATGTATCAATATAGAAGACGTTACCTTTTTTCCTTAAAATCCCCGCTTTGCAGGCTATGATGGAATCCCCCTGCTTTCTTAGGCCGGGTCCAATTATAATTTTTTTGTTGTTTTTTGTAGGCTCTGCAGCTTCTGTAACTACATCACCAGGCATTACTATTTTAAGTGTGTTGCTCATTTCCTCCTCAACCATTTTGATGTTAGTAATAAAATATTTTGTAATGAATTCTATTTGATTTTTAAATAACCTTAAATTTGTTTGACATATATGTTCTAACCAAAACAATATATACTAAATTTCTCAGTATTAAAACAAATATCTTTTCGGTCAGAGATGGCGCCATAAGCTAACGAACTTTTATTAGTTGAGTTCTCATTTTGCAGATGGCCCTAAAACCAACTTTCTTAAACGACAAAAGTTGAGTAACAGATGGCACACACTAATGGCAATGTGGCTAATACGTGATAGTTGCCAGTGAAAACGGCAGACTTTAGTCTCTTTTAAAAAATAGATCGCACTAACATCTGTATGTTCTTATATTCGATGTTCTACACACGATATGAAGCTGTCTTACCGTTTGCTTTTCTGTGACAGGATTAAATTATAGATAACAGCCTAAGAAACTACATATGCGGAAACGCTTTTTTCGTACACCGAAACCACTGCGATTATAAATGTTTTATGTTGTATTAGCTACACATATTATTGATGATTTATTTTATTTTTGAAATGTCAACAAAGTGTTTTATTTCTTAGTGTATATTGATTTGTGCGTTGTAAATATATTATATCTAAGTAAATATCGAAATACCGTATCATTTTTGTTTATAAATAAATAAGGCACTCAATATAAACACAAAAAAATAATTTTTAGACGATGGACTTATTTAATAGTTCGCCTGCTATTTTGTAGATGGTATATATATGAAGTAAAGTTGCATTTGGGAATATTAAATTATGCAGTGTTGATTAAAAGATTGCATGCAAATCGGCATATAATGTTCAAACTTAAAATAGATTCAGGCGTATACCACACATCTACATTAAAATGGGGCGATTTCTTTTAGAAGCGCATTCAAATGCCAAATATGGTAGATATGCCGGCAAGGCAATGGCCTTGATTTCCCCGTAACAATTTCGACAACAGCCTCGTTCACGGACTTAAAGTTTTTAAGGCACTTAAAGGATTTACATCACCAGGCATTACTATTTTAAGTGTATTACTTATTTCCTCCTCAACCATTTTGATGTTAATAATAAAATATATTTTGTAATGAATTTTAATGTAATTTTTAATTTAACTGGTGAACCATAAATAATAGTTTGTGCGGTGAACTTTAATTAACCATATATATTTTTGATCAGAGATGGCACTTTAAACTATGTAAATTCTTTTAGTTGAGCTTTTATTTTGCAGATGGCTCTAAAGAGTCAATTTATTAAAGGACAAAAGTTGAGTAAAAGATGTCACTCATTAACTGGCGGTTTCGCTAATATACGATAGCTAGCACTGAAAACAGCAAAGACCAAGAATAGTCTTACTAATGTAAAATAGATCGCACTAACATCTGTATATTCAAATAAATAATTTATAAAATGGTCGATTTCATATACAGGAACTTCATGAATGCGGTGCGTAGCAGAGAGAGGGAGAGAGAGAGAGAGAGACGACGTGAGAACAACTGCACCAATAACGTCAAGCAACCGTTGCTTGCGTTAGTACAAATATGGATGGCCGCATTAGAACAGCATTACAATTACTTGTTTAAGATGGAAGATAAAACGACATCATCCCACCAGCACGTTAAGGAGGCCCAACCAGCAGCAGCAATGCATCTTCCAGCAGCCGTGAGACTTGGCTAAGGCTCACTGGATGATTTACTCATTCACCCGAAGTTTAATTGATTATGTAACATAAGAAATAAGGCAGCCAAATCTCTCAATGGAGGGATGTAGCAGTTTGCTTTTGCTTTAGTCTTAAAACTAGTCAGGATTACTTATATATTGAGCTTGTAAATATGTTGTATCTGGACCGGTGTGAAGTATTTAACATTTATCAAAAGTGTAGCTACACAAAATAACAAATAATAAAAGTGTAGTTATACAACAAAATAAAAAGTGTAGCTATACATAAATAAACATGGCAGGGTTGAATTTTCAATTTTTCTCATTAAAAACAGATTTTTACAAGAAAATGAAAAACAATTGGCTTGTTTTTATTCATTGAACATTATAGAACTTTACCTGGTCTCGTATATATTTGATTACCATTTACACGTGATGCTAGAGATATCTACTAAAATCTACATTTTCGATACTTTCAAGAATTTTTGTGATTTACGGTATCGATGTAACCCTCGAAGAATGTTCTATCGAATTTACAAGAAACTAAAATTAAGAAAAGTGTCCGTACGGTCTTGTGGATGTTTAATGACCGAGGGTCGCATCGATAAAGCGCATATCACTAAAAATTTTCAAAAGTATCTCCAAATTGCCGGTATAACCAGATTTGCGTAGACATTGCTAGAATTTTGTGTTAAAGGTCATCACACATCTACAAGACTGTACTTGCACTTTTCATAATTTTATTTTCTTGTAAATTCGATAAAACATTCTCCGAGGGTCACATCGATACCGCAAATCACAAAAATTCTCGAAAGTATCGAAAACGTAGATTTTAGTAAATATCTCTAGCATCACGTGTAAATGGTAATCAAATATCTACGAGACCGGGTGTAAAGTTCTATAATGCTCAATGAATAAAAACAAGCCAATTGTTTTTCATTTTCTTGTAAAAATCTGTTTTTAATGAGCCTGCCATATTTTTTGTGTGTATAGCTATACTTTTTATTTTGTTGTGTAACTAACTACGCTTTTGTTATTTGTTAATTTGTGTAGCTACACTTTTGATAAATGTTAAATACTTCACACCGGTGTATCTGGAGCATAGTAGTAGCTGACACTCAATATCAACTTGAAAAGGTAATTTTTCGACGCTAGATGGAAATGTTTAATAGTTCGGCTGCTATTCTGTAGTTGGCTTTATACAAATAGTGAAGTTACATATTGTTTATAAAAAGAGTGCACGCGGATCGGTATAGTACTTTTCGACCTTAAAATGGTTCGTTAAATTTTTTAAGCGTAACGACACGTATGAGTTCTGGTACTAAATAACGATTTGCTATTAAAATACAGGGGTATAATACAACACGTACATTAAAATCGGGTCGGTTCTTTTTAGAAGCGTCTTGAAATTCCAAATATGATAGAGATGCTGGCTTACTTTCCGCAATATTAACACAAAACACATCTCCTGCGTTTGCTGTAACAGTTTCGAGTATAAAGCGGTTCTCATTTCTCCATAATTTGCTACGTACCAATAAAAAACATCATTTTACTTTTAAAATACTTAATCGTTATATTTCTGTTTTATATTTAGTTTTTATCAGTAAAATGTACTTTTGTTATTTATATTTCTACAGACAGACTCTAAAATTAACAACAAATCAATAGTAAACTCTAGGCACTTTAAAGTTGTTTATAATTTTTATTATACAAAATTATAAACTAAATTCATTAGTAAAACTAAACTTCTAAAATTTTAAAAATTATAGCTAGATACATAATAATTTCGAAAAATGTTGTTATGGTACTAGTTTTTAATAACCTTCTAGTCAAGAGACTAGATTAAAAATAATACAATTTTTTGAAATGAATTGAATTTAATCGCATTCATTTAAAAATTTCGATGGATTAGTGTTTAGAGGTATACATTTTTAGGTTTCACATGATTATCACTGTAATATTGGTTCGGGGTGATAAATGCTGGATGTTGTTATCTCGTCCCAGAAAATCGACTAGCACGTGTTTAATCTAATTTATAAGTGATGTGTGTGCACTTTCTGTTACTTTTCGTGTTTTGGTGCTGGCTAATGAATATAAAATTATCTGAAATCCACCAGTACTAATCACCACAAATCAATATTTAGCCTTTTTTCTCGTCGTTTAAATAAATCTTTGGATAGTTCGCGCTTGTCCCTACATAATTAAGTGTAATTCTCATTTGATGCAAAAGATAAAAGGACTTAGATAAAAAATACTATCTTTATGAAAGAAGTGTTTTTCTGAAATAATAATATCGTAGTTGAAAATAAATTATAAATTTAGTGTTAGTAGCCATCCCCAATTCTAACTAGATAATAATGATTTTATAAACGAAGAAACAAAGCAATACAATTGTTGTTTATGCTGTTATTATTAATGACCGCCAAATTCACGGAGTTCACGGTTGCCTAATGGCAATGGTGGACGATAGTTTTGGATCACTTTGCCTTTTAATTCGTCGCATGGACATTCTTCGTTTACGTCATAGCAGCGTAGCTCACGGAAATGATTAAGCTGTTGCTCAGACAATTCAATTGCTTCCTTGAACACAATCCATGTTACGGACTCTGTGCATGGTGGGGTGGTTAGTGAGCCTAAATAAGTCCAGTATCCGTATGTCTTAGGTAACAACTTAGCTGGGTCCAATGAATCGATAAATGTGACTCGATCGCCTTTGTGTTGAACGAATGGTAATAATTTTGATACTTTTTCAAGCTCGCTATGATGTTTACCAACCTGTAATATAATTAAAATATAGAAAATTATTTATTGACAATTAACGGCTAAACAAAAACCTTACATTTATAAATACGCCAAGTACAGCTAAACCATCAGATTTTCCAGCTGCTTCTTGGAAGCTTGTATATTTGGTTGAATTCCAGTGAACCAAATGTAATTCACCCGCATAAGCTTTACCATCAACTGTGTGCTCCGAACCTTCTTGATCATTGCATCCCCAATGGCAATGAAATTGTTCAATTACAAAAATATCATCTCCTAATGGACCACCAGTCAATTCAGATCCCTGACCTTTTACATCCACGCGCCAACAGTAGCCTGGGTTTACGAGACTTTTGGCATTTTCTTGAACATATTTCCATTTCAATGGTTTGGCTTTTAAATTACTACCTTGTTGTGTTCGTGTCGTGATTATGTCTACTGGTGATTGACGTTCACCCGCAGCTTGTGGGAATAATTGTGCCCATGTTGCTGGTCCTGTAAATATTAAAAAACGTAAACAATTTTAGTATTAGAAATTTAGTAAACAATAATTACGTATAATCTTTAATAATAAATGTTATGAATACGTTATTTCGTATTATTTGCAAATCATTATGTAAATAATATTTACGTTTATTTGTATCGAGAATTAATATCGATTTTGTGGATCAATTTTCATCAATCAATTAATCATTTAGCCAAGTCACAACTGAAAAAATCTTACTCAATAATGGAAACGACGTCGATAATGCAGTTGTGCATAATAAATTGTTATAAATGTTAGATTATGATTCAGTAAAATATCAGTTTATATTTAGCATGATTATTCGTGGTCACGTCTTTAATATTAAAAAATATTAAAAATAATTATATTTAAATATTATAATTTACTTTTTATGTAATCTTTGTAAGGTAAATAATTAAATAAAACAAACGAAAGCACACGTTGGTGCAAACACAAACGACATAGTTATTCTGTCAATTTAAAACTTCCGTCAAATTTATGTTTATTGTTTATTCTTTCGATTTTGATTAAAAGTGTGCCAATTAAATCTCTTTTAAATATTTTTAGTTAGTAGCTAAAGTTCAGCCAGACTAATATCCCACATAAGACGCGCTTTCTTGAAAATGATTTCTTTTAATAGGTTTCGTTTTTCTAGTATGTGATAAGGAACCAATCCAGCTACAAGAAAGCAATTCCTCCAAATGGAATACTACTACTCGCAATTAAAAATATTATGACATTTTACATCATTTTCTTAAAGCATCTGGAAACACCACGCTTGAACATCTTTTGTATCGCTAGGGTAAGTGGGTTTCCATCAAGGATAATTCAACATTAGTCGTTTTCCAATCACACTATCAAGTACTTGCAAGCACCTTTCTCTACTTCTATAGCTACTCTCCAGTTTTATAAAGTTAGTTTAAAATATGTCCATAGTAGCTGGTTCTTGCTATTCCAGTATTTGTGTGTGAATATTATTGTTTTCATAGAGTGTGTCCTGCTAAAATTTCAGGTAAAAAGCAATAAGCTTTCTGTTGACGTACTAGCAGAGCCATCTACGATTTAAAGAGCCGTCATAATAAATAGTTTATTTTATTTAGAGGGCAAACTTTTTCTATGTTTCCATAAGAAACAATGTAAATAACCAATTTTTGAATAAAGATTTGAGAATAAAAATTTAATTGAGTAATTAAAATTTTCATTTTATACAATTAAGAACATATTCAAAAAAGACATATATAAAAATCAGCCATTATTATTTAATATTTAATTAATGAAAATAAATTAAAGAGAGGCATAATTTTAATGTTTTTATATAGAATTGAACTTTCTGTTTAAACAGTTCCGTTTTATAAATGAATGTTGGTCTCATCGATATGAATTGGGGAACCACAATCCTTCTAAGAAAATTAAACAAAAAACACGAACTAACACAGGAGTTTTTATGAATCTCAAGAATTATTACCTTATTAACACCTCGATTCCGTTAGTTGAATCGTTGTCGTTCCAAGTGATAGTAAAACTTTGTTAGTTCTATGAGAATTTATCCAATTTAAATTAAACAATTAACATTTTAGTAAAATGTTAAAAACGCCGATTGGGGTTTGAAGTAAATACGGTAGTTAACATAATACATATTTTGGCCAAGCACTGGTTTTATAGTAAACGAGTTACTTAAAACGACCAACTACACGACTAGCGGAAGCGGAGTGTAAATTCATCAGTCAAATTAAAAATTGTAATGAACATTTTCACATGAATGTGGTACCAAATATGTTGATTTCGTAATTATATCTTATTTATGGAACCAATTAAAATGTTATTATATTAAAATTGCAAATTCAAATTAATCATTTCGGTTTTTATTTACAAAAACTTATTTAAAAAATATTAATGGCGGAATCTTACGGCTCTTATATCTAGGTGGCTCTGGTACTAGACGTCACATTCCTAATAAGAATTATATACATACATAATTATAAATAAAAAGAATTTGGATAGTCACGTTAGGGCAACAGATTTCTTTAAAATAGCTTGGAACTTTCTTTGCTCAAAATCGACCAATTGGCCATTGGTTCGTCAGCACTTATGGTAGGAACATTGATGTTAATATTTGTATTAGCCAGAGTTGTGAACTCCCAAGTTTTAATGTGAGCATTAAGGACACCAACGTATATTCAAGTTGGGCTCTTGGAAATGCACAGAACAGGATCTTTATTATTATATCTTGACCAGTGCTTAATAAACTTTAGGTAGCATAGAGTTGGCTCTAAGCTATACAGTGGTCTATATTATGCTTTCTAGAGGACATATTTTTCATAAAGTTTACACACATTTAATTAATTTTAATTTTTTTACGATTTAAATCGTTTAATTTGATACGATTGAGGAATGAGGTCCCTATTGATGAACATTAATTTCACCTTAGAGGTATAATCTACTAATTCACCCAAAATTATTGGACTTAACAATAAAACTATCCAATTATAGTTTAGATGACAACATTTTCCGTAAACTAACTACTTACACAGACTCGATTATACCCAATTTTTGTAACTATCCGAATAATAAAAAAACACCAGTGTTTCATTTCTTTGTTTCAATAAGGACGTGATATCCACTCAACTTTTTTATTATTTGAAAGAATATTTTATGGCATTAAGTATGTAATATAATGTCGCTCAAATGTCCATCGCGACTTTGCTTGGTGGCACGTATTCGTGAGGTCTAATTTTCGATGACTGTCGCATAAATCTGACTGACTTAACGTGTTCGTTATGTTGACTTTGAAGGCATCAATTGTTTACGGTTATTCGACTAGGCCTGCGATTTAAGATATCCTCCCAATGCCCCCAAAGTATGCCGTTCTATTGGAACCACATTTCGTCGGTATCCATAACATTCAGTTTAGGCCACAAGAAGTTACTTATCATCGATCTGTAGCGATCGTTGTTGACGGTTATTGCAATGCCCGTTCCTCACTCACGGCTGTGGTGAGGATAAAAGTCACGTAATACGCGAAACGTTTTCCGAACGGAGCCTTGATTTTAAAAATAAAATTTGATTTTTTGCACACGTTGTTGTGCACAGAACCTTTAGATTAATAAAGAATAATAAAGAATTAAGCACGATTATGAAAATAATTAACAACAACGAGTATAGCAACAGAATCATTGCCAAATTGATAAATAGAAAACTGAAACTAATGGTTACCAATAGCATGTATACCCTACTGATGATATTACCACCACAAAGAATTAGAGCCGATTATAGGGAAAACCAGTTAGAGAATCAGTAATATAGTATCGCAATCTACAAACATAAACTTTGTTTTTAATTTTAACAAGAAGCCTAGAAACTTCTCCGCCAATTCGAAATTCTCCAACTAGAGCTAAAGAGCATCTTTCATTACATAAACAATCTAACTTAAACAGTGAAAACCATACTGCGTCTATCGTCAAGTGCAGAGGATTAAACCTTTCCCAAGTTCATGAGGGTTTTATATTCATATTTTCTAGATTGCATTGATAAAGAATTATTTACTTTATACAAAATAAATACAGTAGTTGATATTGTGGTCAAAGCCTATATATTTTAGCTGATTCGCCTATTCTGTTGATCGTGTTGAATTTTGTCTAAAGGGGTTAAAAGTGGATTTTTAATAAATTATTATGAAACTGGTACAATTCTATACATTTAAAAAAATTGCCGAAACTAAATACAGAATACATATCCACCTGTTTGTGCCAATTCTAATGCGCACAGTTTATATAACCAGTTCTTACTACATAAACATTAACATAAAAAGAAAGACGTCTAGCAAAATTTTTAGCAGTTAGCAAAAGTTTTGTTTATATCGTCATAAATTTATTTTTACTACATATTTTGGCAGTTAATAATTCCGATGTCACATTAATTTGATCGTAAATTGTCGATATAATTTATGCGTGTATTTTTTTTTAATTGCTTGTTGGACGAATTTTATGAAGTGATTCTGACGAATTATCACACTATACTATGTAGTGCCAGTCCCACTACGTGGCCGTACTGCATGTGTAGTAACAATCATTAAATTCATAAAAATTTTCAAAGTCAATTTGTAAATTAGCTACACATTTCGTTAGACCGTCGTGTGTAGAACTGTATAATGTAATTAATTGATTAAATCATGCGAAAAGGTTTACTATTTAAATGAATTTCGCGATTATATTCGCGGATTCGGTTTGTTTTACGAAACATTCCAACCAATGAACCGTGGCACTGCGTCAAATATCTAAAATCGCCTAATGCAAATTTGATTAATTTTTTACTGTGAGTTGATTTACTTCCGATGGTGATTCATTCTAGAAAGAATTGTTCGCCAACATAAGTTTTCAGGTTTAATATTACAGAGTACATAAAAATACGTCCTCACCCTTATATAAACGATATACGGTGCACATTGTTATAAATTAATCATACAATAAATAATAAACTTTATGGCTTGGCTAATATTTACTAGAAAAGTACTGTAAAAGTTTCTCACGTGCTTTATAATGTATAACGATATTTTCAAGTTTAATCTTTTTATCACAATCACTTGACTCTATATAAATGTAATGACGGTGTTATTGTTTTGGTTTCTTATCTGTTTGACTAAATTTCAATTGCGGTTTTTTTGGATTGGAAATGAAGTGGCCAAAGATTATTTATATCGCTTGCGATTTTATCATTAATAAGTTACAAGTAGTCTGTTTTTAAGCAGAAGTAGCTGTGTTGTATTTGATAAGCACCCGATATATGTAGTCGATACCAATAAATCTGTTATTAGTTTATAATTAAAATTTAGTGGAGTGTCAAACTATTCAATTGGTAGTTTCAAGTGGTTAAGAAATATTTCCTATATTTTCGGATAATTATCACTACTGGTATAATTGTATTCTTAATCATGATCATAAATAAGATAGATACATTTAAACCCACAATACTCTGACTGCTCAACGACGATGTCGCTGATTACCGAAAATGATTATCAATTCACACCTAATTATTTTTTTCTATCCCCCATAAATGTTAGCCTGTTCCTCTTCCTAGTTGTACAAAAAAAAACTTCTTAAATGATTATATTTTATACAATTAAGAGTTATCTTTCATAATACGTACGTCATTTTAATGCAGGTGATGAGGAATTAGCAAATTAAAAAAAATCCAGAAATTATTACACATGAAACATTACGAGAAAACACTTTTGGTTTGAATGTTCAATGAACGATTTCGAAACTCATTGTTTTTTAAAAATAGTTGACAGTATGGTTGGTGGTTAGGGTCAAGTCAGAGTCAGTCGGAGTTGAACGATGTTAGTTGTAGATTGTAGATTTTTATTGTGATTTCAGGTTTAGTTTGCGAAAATTGGGCTTTGAAGCTGTGGTAGCTTGATGGCCTTTATCAGGCGGCTGGAATGTTTTTCTAGTTATTCCTGTTGGTTTTATTTGTGTAATTTTAATTGGGGTTTTCAGTAACGACCATGATTAAATTGTTTACTAAATACACAGGAACAATGCCTTGTATGCCGTTGAACAGAATTCTCGCGCCTGCGTTTGTTCGTAGTTTTCAGTTTGTCCTTCGATTATTTATCGGCGGTTAGTACTCTTAACTCTACATAACAGAATTTCTGATCTCGTTAGGGTCACGGATGATATATTTCTAAGCATGCATAGATAGGGCCCGGATTGGTTCAGTTAATGATAAGAGTTTTGGTAGCTAATAGAGGCCTCACCGAGCGTAGATTGGAAATAGTCTGTTAGAAATGTTTTGAATTCGAAGGTGTCTTTTGGGATTTTAGGTTTGACTGCTTATCAACAATTAAAATGTTATTTTTCTGCGGTGAAGAAAAAATTATCATTTTGATTGTTAATTATCCAGAATCTTATAAGGAGATGTCCTAATTTAAAATGTAATATTGGCTTTATTAGGTTTCCTTTTTTATCCTTCCGTTTTAGTTAATATAAAATGTAATAAATCTTTAGTTTTTATTATTTTAAAATATTTTTTCTCGAGAATATAAAATCTGGGGCGAAAATAATATGAAAGGGACATCTGAGTTCGAGGAAAAATTACGGCTGCTCGCTTAATATCAAATAATACTAGACTGTTCTGTTATTCTTATTAAGACACTAATTCTTGTTAGGGAAACGCAACCCAATTCTATTGATGGCGGGTAATATTTCCAATTTCTATTGAGACGTATCTCTAATATTATTTTAGTCTATGATAAAATTTTGCATTATGGTTAAATCAAAAAAGAATGAAACTATCGAATTCAATCCTTAATTTAAATTGTCCGCGTTTGGCTCTAAGAGTTATTCTAATTTGGAAGTAATTTTAATTAGAATACTTTTGAAAGCTCGGATAATCGTGGCGACTAAAAGTTACCACAGTTTTGAATCATATTCCATCATAACCAATATTATACGTCTATTATTAAGCACAATGAGCTTTTTTAAATTTATTTATCTTTGCATTTGTACTGGGGCCGAGGCACTCCCAACTCTATTTTTACACCGTTTGCCAGTCAATTCGAGGACGTATTGCTATAGGTCGATTTTCGTAGAACCTTCTGCTGAAGATGGGTCGGCCCATGCGCTCCGACAGTGGGGTTATAGTTGTGTTCATTTTCATCACAGATCGTAATCTGATGATGAAAATCCCTTTTGTACCCTGCCCCTATCGCGATTCGAACCCGGTACCTCCCGATCCAAACGCCAAAGACTTAACCAGTGTGTCCTTTGGTCGGTCACAATGAGGTTTACAGCAGTCTATTCTCTAATAATGTTCTTAGATCTATAAGTTGTAATGTGTTATGTCCGGTTGTGGCGTACTTCAAAGGAATAGGAAGGTTGACCTGGTTTCGACCTGGTCTGGGCAGTCAGGGTACTTCTTCAAATACAATATATGCTTGCTTTTAGAATTGACACAGACAAATACTAATTATTCATTTATCGAAAAAAATGTTTTTTTAGAATGACGGTTTTGGGCACTGACATGAATTTGAAATATTTTTTTCTTAAGAAGCATGTAAAAAAGGATCTTAACAATTCTAGAACCATGTATGTATAAATGTATATGTGAAATTTTATAAAAATTCTGAAATGCGTTTTCCCATGCATATTAATGTCTCGAATAATACTTTGGTTAATCACACACAAGCGAAAAATTGTCTTACTTGCTTTGGTTGCTTCACTAGCTTTCAAATAGTATCACAGCGACCATGTCGGTTTCAAGTCATATTTTCCGTTGAATGTCACTTTGTCCAAGAAATATTTTTTAGTATATGAGTTTTAGTGATTTAGTAAACTAAGATAAGGAGGATTTACTATGGAGGTTTAACAAAAACAAAATTGTAAAATTTGAACTGTAGCATCTTTTACCAGTGTGAATTGATTAAATCAACTGAAGTTGTGCATGGTTAGGTACGAGAAGATACGTGTTTAAGTCTAATTTTCATTGTGAATTAATTTGAACTCTTGAAATACAAGAAATACACTTTACATGTAGCAGAGACCGTTTTGACAGAAAAGTCTGAAAATTAAATCATTGTTCTGTTATAACTTTAACCAAGGACGTCTTAATTATACCAATCGGTAGTATTTTTTCGGACCTTCAGAAAGAAATAGGGAGAAAAATGGGAAATATTAATAAAGAACTCATAGCTTTACGTTTAACTTTAGTCGCTTACCACCGGGTGTCAACCCCGAGAATCACGGAGCAAGCCCCTCATCTACCTACTCTGAAACCAATTTATATTGCTTTTATATTTTTCTTAGGAATTGATGCAAACATTTAAATTTCGTATTCTATAATGACGAATTTTTATTTAATATATTGGGTGTGTGAATATGACTCCACCCTTTCCCAATAGGTGTCGTTATTAGTACTGTTTACGTGTACTATAAATGGGCAATACTGGTATTCTATAGTACTTGATGTCAGCTGTCAAACGCAGTATGCGACATTTGGTTGAAGTGTAAACAACTAGTATTGAGAGTATTGTGAGTTAAACTCCTTGAAAATGTCGAATTTTATTCCAAATAAACATCACAAGTGTAGCATAAACTTATCGTTTGCTTGTGGAAATTTACGGTGACCGTGCTCCATCGAATACAACATGCTGGGTAGTCCCAATGCAATGGTTTCGACGATTTACAAATAATGATTTTGGCATTGAAGATGCTGAATTGGTAACGATATTGGCTAAAGATTCTTCTCAAACACGATCAGAATTGGCTATGATCGGTATTGTTCAATAAGCTAGCAACTGGGTTCTATATGAATTAAAAGAAAGAGACCTCGAACGCCGGAAAACCATTTGTGAAATACTGCTTCAAAGGCAAAAAAGAAAAGGTTTTTTGCATCGTATAGTTACTGTAGATGAAATATGAATTCACAGCACGACAATGCAAAACCACATGTTGCAAACGTCGTGAAAAATTATTTAAAAGGACATGCCCAGGAAGTTCTACCCCACTCGCCGTATATTCACCAGACATAGCTCCTTCAGATTTCTAATTATGGTATTCCTGAAAGCGTTATTCGTAATTTTACTAAAAATGGTAAACAATTAGGCACAAAAGCCCCAAACAAAAGACCGAAGCAAAGTCTCAGCTCGTCAGAATGGCCAAATTCGTGAAGCAGCTATATGCCGGACTGCCTGTTGCTATTAAAGTCCTTGCTAGACAAGGAAGACCCAAAAATGATCTACATACACAAGGTGAAATAGGACCATTAAAGGGCGGTGCTGGTCCTTGCAAAAACATTGGATACCGGTTATTCAAACTAGGTGATTACAAGATGATGATGTAACCATGCAGTTACAACACATGAAATGGTAATAAGATTTGATTAGACAAACGTTTGTGCAAAATGAGTACTAAGTAGGCTGACACCGCTATAGGAAAAATGTATCAGTACTTGCAAGGAGTTTTTGACGTTATGCAATGAAGATCCAGATAATATTATTAACAGAATTGCCTGTAAAATGAAACTAGGTAGGGTTCATCATTATGACCCAGAATCGAAACTAGAGTCTACGCCATATAGCACACAGAGAGTAACCTAGCCCAAAACAATTTAAAATCGTGCTTCTGCTGAACAAGTGATGCCAACAGCCTTTTAGGATTCGGAACAATTCTAATGGTTCATTTTAAGAACAAAGGTACCACTACCACGAGGTCAAGCGAAGCATGGACCATAATAACCACTATTATGGCATGTAGCTTTGGGGAATTAATGCTAAACAATCATTTTGAAGACAAAGATAAGAATTGTTTTTTGTTGGTTTAACAAAATTTTTTGAAAGAAGTCATACATTTTTTGATGTTCAATCAGATTATATCGAAATATTATAAAAATAAAGTATCGGTTTCTGTCCCGATAATATTCGGTGGAAATCTATTGAAGTTGGAGTGAGATGGCTCTTAGGCGCTATTAGTATTAAAACATACTTTACTCACTAAAGTGCTCTTGGTTAATTAAACAGTTTTGAATGATTGTTGATTTTGCAATGGTCCAGAAAATATGTAACAAAAGGTTTTTGTACAGAAATTTTACCTAGATGCTCGTTAATGCTATTGTCGATAGATAAAGTGAGTTATGCGCAGTATGCGGAAATATTTTGAAGCTTGATTTATATACAAAGCTACCATTAGTTTTGGCCTTACCAAATTATTCGTCAATTTTGATACAAATTCTTCAAAAACGATATGTGAAAATGTACGCAAGTTCAATCTTTTGGTAGAAGTGCTGAGGTTGCCGTCTTACGATAAAACATAATATTGTTTGTTTGCATATTTTTCACAGTTCGGGTAGTTTCAATAAACCTTTGTAATTAACAAGTTTTAGACATGGTGGTTGAAAATAGTTTCTTGCACCAATTTGTTTTTTTTATTTGGTTTTTGGGATGTGCATTTGTGGATATCCCAAAAGCAATAGAATTTTGTTTTCCGGATATTTCGGGTTTTCGACATCAATTTTATAAAGCATTTTGGAAGTGTTAATATTAATTATTTAGTAACAGTCGATTACGGCTGCCTATAGATTTAAACTGCATGGTGCTCCAGGTGCTCGCAATTTGTTAGATTAATGTTTCTATGGAATACTAAGACCACTTCCAAACTGGTTAAGGACTGTAAACATTTTATTAGTCATCTTTATCCCAACAACATATGGTTGGGTGTATGTATGCCGGTTCGATGAGGTATAGAGAAAAATACGATAGTTGATGCTTTAACCGACGTCCGGATCATTTGAATGCGTCGGGTCTGAATCTGCAGCATCTTTGACCTTTAATAATGGGAATAAAGAACCTCATTCTTCACCAAACTATGTGCAAATGGCGTGCTTCATCTGTTTGTCGGAAGCCGAGAATTATTTATAATCTGACCTGAATTTTACATAGTTTATTTATATTTATTTATTTATACAAAGTACTAGTTTTGGTCGCTGTTATTACTGGTCGCGATCATTTTAAACAAGAAAGCGACTTGTTCGATGTTCCTTGTACGATGACTTCCTTGCAGAGGATGAAGATGTGTGTATTCACTTTGTTTGTAGTTCGCCCAGCTTTCGAGCTAGCTCGGTCCCGGTTTGTTAACTATAGTTCTTCGAATATAGTTCTTTCGAATTGGCTTATAATCCCCGGTAACAACCCCTTTTGGGTTCCAGACAATTTTAATAAAAATAAATCTGTTATACGGTTAGAACCTGAGCAATAAATACAATAATTCAATAAAACGAAATTTATTCTAAAGTGCAATTCATTAAATATAAGTGCTGTTCATTTACCATGTTCAAATCCCGCGATTATTGTACTCCATCATTCGTTTATAGACATTTAGGAATATAAAAAGAGTTTTTAAAATAATTCGCTAGTTCAACTGGGCCCGGGGCTCTATCACGTTTTGCACCCGTTTTAAGCCACAATGGAATTACCGCAAATAAATAGTTTTGTAATTGCGATGCGAAATTTAATTACTAAGTTTAGAGCAACTGCATTACGATTTTATTAAGAAATTGCAAGCAGCACGTGATATTCATATATATATATACGAGTATTTACTTTAAAATTAAATTATTGCAAATTTTTAATTACCATAATTAAATTTAAACACTGCAATAACAAAAAAGTTTTATTTTAAAATTGCCAATCACATCTTACTAAAAATTATATTAAAAGAAACAAAGATTGACGTAAAGACATCTATTGCACCTCAGCTCAGGTATACGGTAAACTCCAGTTGCTGATTTATGTATCATAAAGGAAAAAAAACCAGTCATACGATTTTGCGGTGTTAACAAAATATTTATTGACCTCAGCCGATATAAATATGTAACTTTTGGCTGAATAACAACTAAATTACAGTAAATATTATTTCAGATTCAAACCTTAAACAAAAAAGCGCGAACACTAAGAATAATACCAAGTTGATTAATTTATGCCAAAATAATATTTACAAATCTTATCATCACATCAATAAAATTGTTATTATTGTTTTTTATTTTTATATAGATGAAATGGTATGGATGGATGAATGGGTGGATATATCTCATTACGCATTCACTCGCGTCTATTTACATATACGTTATTTTCTTTTCCATTAAATTTTCTTAATTATCACATGTGTGAAGTGCGAATAGTGAATACCTCGATCTCGTTTAAATTATTTATTTGTGTAGTCACATGGCTAAATGACTGAATACACAAAATCCCAATCGAGGTGTTAAATGAAGAAATACGAAAATATTTTCTTATATACTTGCAGTTCGCCAGTAATTTGTATGCACACCAACTACATGTGATTTTTAGCTTTTTTTTTTGTTGTTGTTTCTACGAGTATTAATTTCAATTAAGTTTTATGGCATAAAATACATTTCAATAGCAGAATTCAATTTTGTAAACGGCAATAAAAGTTTAATATGATTAACGACTGAGGTTGGCGCAGCGTTACTGTGTTTCTGTGCGCGGATTTCTTATTAGCTGAAATATTACAATTAGGTTTTATTCCCAACAGAATGTCCGGAAGCAATCTGCATATGTTTACGTACACAACTGCCAATAATATTTAGATGCTAATTTGTACAATAAACGTGTTTATTTGTTTTATAATTGTACCAGTTAATACTACTAATTGATGTCAGAGTGTGACCATATAACACGAACATTTTTATTGGTAGGCAATAATATTTTTGTTTATAACTCGGGTGTTAAGTATACTCAATTACTAAATACCATTTGATAGAACATATAATTGTATTTGGAATTCGATATTTACGTATATAGAATGGATTAGGTGCAACGGCCACAAACAACTGATTGACGCAAAATATATCTTAAATATGATATATTTATGAATTGAAATGGCGCCAAAAATATGCAAATTGAATCATTCATTATGTACGTATTTTGTGCATAAAAATAATTTCATGTATTTTATTACAAAATATTGGGGAACGAAAAATGTAAGGACGACTGAATCATTAAATTTTCCATATTGTTTACCGCAACGGTGAGAAGCAATACACTGGTTTATACTTAAATAAATTGAAAAATGTACGTAAATGGAATGCATTATAAATATTGCATTGTGCGACAAAAACAATAAAATCTTGTTTAAATCATTACACAATTTATAAATAGCTAAAATCTGTCTAACACACTTGTACTATTGGAAAGAAGGATTCGTTCGTAATCGAATATAGCAATTCAACGACACAGCAAATATTAACTGGTAAATAGGAAGTAATAATTATTTTTCCCAGTGGGAAGTATTAGCTAATTGTTTTAATTTAATTATTTAATTTTGCACGAGAATGAACTATGATGTTATGTATGTATTTGTTTCAATACCAATGTCACTATTATGAGTTATGTGCAATTACTGATCTAAGTGGATTAAAATGTAGTGTAATTGAAAATTGATTATTTGAAAATGAGACTATAGAAAATTCTTTATTACCTTACGAGGTTAGTATTTTGTATATAGTAGAGAGATTTTATTGTGAGCAAGGAATGTGGCATATTAAGATTAATATGGAGGAATTCTTACATTTTCACGACGGTATCTATAAGGCATCGATTCCCGTCAAATGACCTGAAACATAAACACAATTTGTATGTAAGTTGCTGTATGGCAAATTATTGGATTTTATTGATCGTACCTCTTACCTTAACGTTATCAACGACCTGAATTCCTCTTCTCTAATAAGATGTGCCTTTTGTGGAACGAATAGCTAACCAACAGAATAACAATCCTTCTAATTACTCATAAATTTCTCATATAATTAGTTTAACAAACACAGGGCCAATAAGGGTCACCCTGCATATACCATTTGATGGTGGTTGATGAATGGTTGGTATTTGCTAATTTAGGAAATATGGCAAAGGCCTGGAGTTTAAAAATTTCTTGAATACTAAATTAAACTTATGTACATAATATTTTGTGAAAACTAAATCTACTGTAATTATGAAATTCTTAGAAAACTGTTAAATTGTCGAAATTTGGCAAATTGAAAACCTTGCGGTTGTTCAATTGGAAAATAGTTTGTATTTCTATCCATATCCGAAGTGAACTTAAATATTTTGCTATTTGAATTTATTAGTTTGGCTATGTTAGCTTATAAACCGACTAAAGATCTTGGTTTTTACTCAGGACGAGTTAAAATCTAAACGGATTCTGAATTAATAATTTTATAATCTGATTTAAATCCTTACAAAAGGAAGTGAATCGATCTTCAAAAATATTTTAAACCCTTTTAATTAGGTTTTCCAGTCATAAGGTTTTAAAAACAGACAGACGTTCGACAGATTTATATTTTTCTTTTCACGATTTCTTGAGAAGTCACATACAATATTAATTTCGTTAGTCTCGAATACGTTGATTTATAATTTGGAAAGAATAAATTTCATTTGCAAAGCAGTGTGAAAAAATGAATTTAAAATTTTATGTCGCATATAGCTGAAAGGAACAAACAGTTTATCGCCCACTTGAAAATTCAATATTTTTAAGCTACCTTTACCTGAAAAATTTACTTTGATAAAATAACAATTACAAAATGTGTGATCAGCAACACGATAGAATGGCGACAGTTCAAAATTTTGAGCCAATAGCCGTCCAGTTCCAAATTATGAGTTTTTCGAAAAATAAAATTTCTTTTGTTTTGACAACGTAAAGGGTAAAACGCTTCGTTGTGCATAGTTTGTTTCCAATTCTTGAAAATTTCGGAAAATCCGATTATTTCCTCGATGATTTTCTCGATTAATAACATTTCAATAAATCCAAATCAATTCTACTAAACCAAAGCAAAAAATTGTTTACGTAGCTATTGGAATCTGAGATAACCCTCCCGCCTGACGCAAATTCATTTGAAAATGTAATTTTGACCCCCACTTGAATAAAAATAAACCACTTACAAATATTCTCGTGTACCGTGCTTATTCCAGAAATCGCTAGGCGACACAAAAATCGATCAATTGTGACACACCAGCGTTAACGAAGCAATAGGATTCAACACCACCCAACCCAATAACGACATCCTGGTAGTTAAAACTGATGTCAGGCGCTTATCAAATAAATTAAACATATATTAGGCAATGAAAGATAACCTTAAAATCTAGTAAATAAGCCGACGAGATATACTCATCAGTCAACTAAGTCAATCCGAATCATTCAATTATAAAAGTAAAATCAAGCGAACAGAGGCGTTAAAAGGCATTTAACGGGCAATACGGAAAACAAAGAAGTGAATTGAATTTTCCTGGCATCGTACGTCCCAACAGTTTACAACAAAAATGCTGCAAATCCAAAGCTTTAGATCGATTATGAAGTATTGAAGATAAAGCTAAATTAAATTAAATTAATTTAAAGCTTTCACAGGAAAGGGTTCTTTAGCGCCAAAGATTTCCAGTGTTTTAGTCTCTTTGCATTTCGAAAGTAAAATATAAAGTATAAAGTCGTTTACAATTTGTTTTACTTTCTAAATATTTAGCTTAGAGTCGTAAAGATTAGAACTCACCAAATAAAAGGTGGAATGGCTCAGGCATAATATTTGTTACTTGCTAGGTGGTATTAAGTTCCATATAAGGACAGATTTACATTCGGTAGAAAAAGACCTAAGATACAATTATTGTTTAGCAAAACGTAGGTAAATTAATAACCACATTATTAGTGTTCTGGTACTACAATCAGACTAGCACTATCAATACAAGTATTAGAGGCCAGTTTAGGATTTAGCATTGTTTGTTTGTAGTTCATCATAGTTGGCCTATTAGCCGTTACACAGGGCATTTTGAAACAAAAATCAAGCAGCTCTTGATTCTTCACGCCAAGTTCAAGTGTGCCATTTGTTTATATAGGGTGGAAAAAAAGTCCCTTTCCGATTTAAAAGGTTCATAACTTTTTATTTTTTTATATTTTTTTCTGTCAGTAATCTAACTGTCTGTCAGTATTTGCCACTCAACGTGCATATCGGCAGTTTTATTTAGTTCGCAATGTTCCAGCAACTCCCACTATTCGTCCTATGGTGGCAAAATCTGAGCAATATGGGATCGTTGGAGATGTGAGTCGCGTGGGCAGACCTCGTTCTAGACGATCGGCTGAAAACATCGAGCTCGATTCGTCAGTTTTTGAAAAATGATCTGTATCGTTCCTCTACAAAATCTAGTTGGTTAAACAGCTCAATCCTGGTGACCTGGCATTGTGTTTAAAGAACTCCAGAGCTCTCCTAGTTCTCGCGGAGACTTCAGCATTTAACTGTTTGGTGTGCCATAACCTCGCACAAGAATAACGGACCATATTTTTTAAAAATTCTGCAGGTGCAAGCATTACGATCAATGAGGATCGCTACAAACAATGCCTCGATATTTCCTCTTTCAGAATCAGTAACGCGTTGATATTTTGGCGCGCTGTTTAACCGTAATAAATCAGATTTTTTGTTAGTCAGCTGAGTAGATAGCAGCTGGTGAAAGCCGCCCGAAACGACCAAAAACGGAAATGTCGGCCGCTAAGGTTTTGACCTCAATATTTTGGGATGCGTAAGGTATTTTATCCTTCGACTGTCTTGAGACAGGAAAGAAAAAATCGCGACAAAACCATGCGACAACAACACCCGAATGCAAAAGAAAAAAGTGTTTTCCAAGATATTGTACAATGTCACAAGTCGTTGGCTACGATGACAAAATTGCCAAAATTGCACGAATATAAAATTGAATTGTTTCCCCATCCACGTATTCTATAGATCTGGCTAAAATAAAAGCTAATTATGAGGCCATGGCATCGATATGTTAGGGAAGCATTGGAATTAATGTATCACTCTTGACGAAAACTGTATTGAAGAATAAAGTCGCATTTTGCAAAAAATTGTTTTTTTAGTAGTTAGCCTCGGGACTATTTGAGCGATGTGATATATTGTGAAATTGTTTTCATTTTATATTGGAGGCTTGAGCGAAAATCATACCAAAAACAAAGAATAAAATTTAAAAATCTAATTAGTAATTAAAACAATGTAAAATTCCCCACACACTCAGGTTAGTTTATACGTGTTTTTTCCACTGCAAAATTTACAGCACGGTACATCTAAATCCCCAATCAACGCAGGTTATTTTTGTAAACAAATTTCCGCTCCGAAATAAATCAATAGTAGTCTGCTTAAAATGTTACAGCGGAAAAATATATAAGCTCGCAGTCAGACGTTTAGTTTTTGTCAAAATTCAATTTCATACTAATCACGTTTAAGCAAAAACGCCATACATAAAATACGCAAACGTGCTGTAAAAATTCGCCTTTTTAAATTTTGTTTGTTGGGGAAGAGGTAAGAGACGAAGGAAAAAACAGGCTGTTGTAGCACTGTTTGAAGTGGCATGATATCGGAGCTTTTGTAATAATAGCCGAATTTCTTGACGCTTGATCTGATCCGGTTCAGTTCAAATTTCATGAAACAACGCTATGGCGCCTACTAGATTCATTCAAAATTTGTGAACCAAAATAAAATTTGTATCAAGGTTTTCATTAAAAATTGAATTAATCCGGATCAAAGGATGTCATGAAATACGCAGCTATTGTTTATTTACCTAACTTGGCCCACAGCGACTTTCCTGATGTGTAAGCCGCCAAATGAGAATACATTTAATCTTGATGGTATGGTAGATCGTGCTATAATTTATTCAAACATATTACCTTAGATTCGAACTTTACCCTAAGAATATGATTTTGATTCTACCAACACCGATTTAGATAAAATTTATTCGTAGTCGTGTTCTTCTCAGGATATGCTTCGTCATCCATATTAATAATCTAGATACGTCTCCAAAATTTCTTAACTTAACCATCTGTTAACTAAGAAAATGAGGTATGCATACACTTTACATTACATATGTGATAATTTAAAATCCGCAATTCATGGTTATTAGATTACATTTCGTGCGATTTTAATCTTACAATTTCAATTTTGCACTTTAATCGTTACCTAAATTGCACAATAAAACAATTCGTAAATTTTTGTTATCAAATTAATGATTGATTGGTAAATTTCTTCTAAAATTGGTTGTTATTGTTGATTAGTTTTCGACCAAAAGTATTTTTGAGTTTCGTAGAATTAATTATAAAATGCGTCATTTGAACGCTGTACCTGAAACAATCAAACTAACAACAACATTAGGCTGCTTAGCATCAAGCTTTTTGGTGGTTGCTTATTCGACTTCAAAACAAATTATTTAATTTGGTCATTAATTATATTGTTGTTAAAAAGCATGTTTTTAAATACTTTGCGAAAGTTTAATTATTAAATTATTTCAAATTAACTTTTAGAATAATCAAATATATAAATCAACAAACTGCGTACTAATTGAATGATTAAATCCATGAAAACAAGTTATAATCCGATGTAAACCTTGAATTATGATTATATTTGCTCGATATTTAAGATAATTTGACTCGATAATTTTAATTAAATATCGAAAATCATTCTCGAAGCGACATTCACTTTAAATCAATCATCATTAATTACATGCTAAAATGTTACCAAACTGACGTCTTATCAGAATGGCATGACCATATAACTAAAATCTAATTTAATTATCACCTAAGATAATTCGTCAATATTAGCATCTACTCGCCATTATTTGTTTAACTTTTATTCAGACAGATGCAACTGTTAACTAATTTTTTATTTATTACAGAGAAAATCGTAATTTACTATTTGGTAATTATTAATTAGCATTGTAATATTTGTACATCGAGTGGATTAAACGAAATTTTTAATTTAATTTGCTGTGTGATTCTGTTAATAGGGCTAAAGGCTATTTAATACATGAGCAAAGTACACCATGCGCACACGCTTATTACCGTTTGTATGTATGTATTCATCTAAAAATACTCAGGAAACATCGCCTAACTGTTAAACCAACCCGCGAAAAATATTAATTTATTTATCATTTGTGGCCTGGTGCCAATTGCGGTGAGTACCTGCGTCAAATAAACGATGCTATCTCTATATAAGAAAATCAACAACAATTGGACATAATACAACATACATATATATATATATATATATATATATATATATATATATATATATATATATATATATATATATATATATATATATATATATATATATATATAAATAAAGCATGTGACACTGTCATTACATTTCATTATCAAACAATCATACCACAACAGGTAACTCATTTTGATATACGATTATAAATTCCAAAGATCGTGGCGCTTGTTTTTCTTTATAAGTCGATCACGTTCTAAAAATATTTTGAACGAGTAGAGTGAAAGTCAGAATTAATAATTAGAAAATATGATCTTACGACGGTCTTCAAGTTTGTTTCAAAACTTGTTATTTGCAGTATTACAGCCAATGAAGAGCAACGAATCAGAAAATTTTGTAGTTCCATAAACCAAACTAGATATACTGGTAATTATTGAATAATCATGACCACCTTAAACATGGCCTAGAGCACTACAATTACATAGAATAAAAAATCGAATTCACCAACTCAAAACACCAAAATTAAATTGTAAGCCATTTTAATTTATATTGAAGTACAAATTTTGCTGCCGGGTAATAAACAAAAGACTCTCGTGTTTAAGCCACAAAGTAATTTGTTATAAATTTTTCATTATCAGAGACGACAGTTTTGTAAATATTTTAAAGACGAGAACCGCAATCGCATGATGATGAATTACGTTGCGCCCACCAGTTTGTTCATAAACTTTGTATGAACTTTGTAGGTCACACACATACCGTCATATTTGAATTAATTTTTGTCACTTTGAATTTAAATGTTTTGTCGGTTTTTAAATTACCAACACAAACTACACATACAGTTCAAAGGGGTCAGAAGCTTAAACTATTTATTTATATAAAAGAAAATACGCACTGGCAAATTCGGTATTTTGTGTACAAAACGTGACAATTTGTGATAATTGTGCCTATGTAGTTAGAAAATTTGGAAATCGCGAACAAAAATTTATTACGCGAATACATAATACATGTATTATTTATTACGCGAATACAAGAACATGTATTCGTATAATAAATTTTATCTGACACCAAGAATATATCAATAAATGTTTTCCAAGAAGATCAAAAGCGGAAGACGTACACACATGTATAGTTTTCATGTATGGCTGTTTTATTTATATTTGTGTTCGGTAAAATTCTAAAAATACATTCGGTGGAAAATCAAATTTTGACCAGCTGATAATAATTTTGAGTCTATTTCTGGCAAAATTAATGTAAAGGGTTGCGTATAAAATATTTTTTACTGTGGCGAATTCATCTTCGAGGTTAATCTGGCAGGTTGTAATGTACTTGAGGTTCATCTCTGGTCGAGGCTCGAAAATTTGAAATTATTTTGTATGTACATTAAAATCCTGTACTCTACAATATTATTGCAGTCAAACTGTGTTTTACTATTTATGTCAAATGAAGGAATGGAGGAATTGGTTACTAGTTATTTTCGTTTGGTCATCACTGCCAGGTGTTAACAAACTATCGGAAGCGTTTGGTCTTCCGTTAATCCTCAATGGTATAATATATACAAGATATTAGGCTTCAAGAACAAACAGTAACCAGATAAAAATTAAAGAAAAAATATTTCTAAAACTTTAAAATACTAGATAAAATATTCAGAGGTTTTTTTCTAAATTTTGCAACTTTAAATTCCCGAATAAGTCACGATTGATGAAGTTGAAACCGCAATCCTAACTTAACGTTTTTTTCACATATTATAATGAAAACTATCTAATATTCTAGAGAGTATTACTCGGTACATTATCAATTTTAAATTAATTTTTTAGGTTTTACAAGTAATAAAAACTATTGATCAATTCTAACCAAACGATACCAATCATCATTTTCATCAATATCCTTGAGTCAGTGGTCAACAAAAGTATTACCTGATTCCCAGCTTGTAATGTTGTAATGATTCTTCAAGTATTTGTAATTTGCACAGTGAATTTAGCCACCAAATAGCTTCTGTGTAAACAAATTAGTATCATTTTGGTTCTGGTATCATCCAAAAATGAAAATACTCCAGACCTATGTTTGATTCTGGGACTCTTGGAGTGATGTTAAGGACACAACTATCACAGATTTGTGTATTACGTTCAGCTCGATGGGAGATTTTTTCAGGTAAAAATGTAAACTGGAAATGGAAATTCTTATTGAAAGTTTCTCAACGACAGTTTGGTACTAATAACGAGAAAGTGTCAAAGACTTTTTGTTTTGAGACCTGAGGCTTAGATAAGTAAAATATAGATGAAATCAAGCCGATTCTGAAATATTGTAATTTTTATTTTTATTTGCCTTTTTAGAAAGAAATTCCTAAATCTGGCCCAACACATTCTGTGTAGACCCAAAACAACTCTACATATTTTAAGTATCCTAGTTTCGAACCGCAGAACCGTAATTTTATCGAATGTAAGATGTAAATTTCTGATTATAGTAACGTAAAAGTAAGGGAACCGCGCATTTAAATGATTTCCACCAATTGGTTGTGTGCGATGGTCGAATGACTATAATTCCTCCGCAAGTTGATTTTTCTAAGCACGTAAGATCCTTAGATCAAATCTTCCATAAAGTGGATGGACACATCTCCAGTTTCTGAGAACGACGTCGAATTGATTGATTTGGCTCTTCCTCAATGCTACGCTGTACAGCGTCTATCGCTTGTTCGGTACGCACTGTTTGACGTCTTACTGGATGCGTATTATCATTTAGAGTATACGATTATGACAATTATGACGGTCGTAAAATGGACGTAACGCACGATGAGTTTGGTGAACAGACCTATTATTTTGATAAAAAAATTCAACAATTTGCAAGCGTTGCTCTGGCGTGAGTCTATTCATTATGAAATGGCAAATCAAACTAATGATAAAGCAAATGTCAGCTGTTAAATTGGTTGTCCAACAAAACAGTGTTGCCAACTTAAAGATGTGAACCCCTAAAAAAACTCCCTTTACATATGGAGTACATCGCGTATTGATCTTGCTGGACAAAGGACTAAAAAAGTCATTGGATTGTAAACGAACTGATTGTCGGGTTAAAGAAACAGGGCGGATAGGATATTATCCTGAACGTGAAATTGTTGATTGGCTTAAAATTGAACGTCACCCCAAATTGGTAGTTAATTATACTGCGTTCAGCAATAACTGATGAACTAATAAATGGATTAGTGGAGTATGCAGATGAAATGGAATATCTTTCAAAAAAATTATGAATCCAAAGGCAATATTTCAAAGACTTTAATTAAATTCAATTGTAAACGCCAGTTTGCTATGGAATGTGGCATTCCCGAATATTACATTTTAAAGATGAAAAGCGGTGGAAGGATTCCGCACAAATAGTTCAAAACATCGATTTACGGTCGTATTATGCATTCGATGGCGAGCGATTTTATTAAAACGTTAGTAATATTCAAAGGTTTGAAAAAAGTTCGATTCGTATGGTTTCCGAAGCAATTCGGAAGTAAAAGAAGCAAAAAGAGTGCAATCCCGATAATTGTAATAATATCACATAAAACTACCTGATTCTTACAATCACTCGATGTGTCGGTGAATCATCCTTTCAAAACTGCCATGAAAGCGGAATGGAATAACTGGTTGGAGTCAGGGCCAAAATCTTCTACAATAAGAGGATATAGAAAGCGCCCAAGTTTGAGTCGCTATAACAACACATTTTGATTGTCCAAATTTAAAGGGTGGTTAAATTTTAAGGGCCGACGTTGAATGTGAACCACACCTAAACGGCAAGTTCTTTTCTGCATTTAATTTGACATTTCTCAATTTCAGACTAACTCAATTTGAACCATGGAAAGATACACAATCGGGCAACTCGTTAAAGTTATTCAGGCATATTATGAAAATGGGCGTTCAAATCAAAATGCATATCGTGCACTTCGTGATTTTTTCGGTCAATTTAATCGTCCAAATGTGCGTACAATCGGAAAAATCGTGCAAAAATTTGAGCAAACCGGGTCTGTAGGAGATTTTAAAACACCAGTGCATGTTCGTACAGCTCGTACAGCAGAAAATATTGCTGCCGTTCGCCATAGTGTGGCTGAAGAGCCGTCCACCTCAACTCGTCGTCGTGCCCAACAATTGCACCTCTCACGCTCGTCGTTGATGAACATTATGCATAAAGACTTGCATTTACACGCTTATAAGGTGCAATTGACTCAAGAACTAAAGCCTCTTGACCATTCCAAACGTCGTCAATGGTCAGAATGGTGGCAAGAAATGGCAACAGTGGATGATCAATTTTCGAAGAAAATCCTCTTCAGGGATGAGGCACATTTTCACCTCAGTGGATTCGTCAATAAGCAGAATTGCCGCATTTGGGCGAATCATAATGCAAGAGTGATTGTCGAAAAACCAATGCACCCACAAAGAGTGACTGATTGGTGCGGTTTATGGGCTGGCGGCATCATCGGGCCGTATTTTTTCCAAAATGAGGCCGGTCAGGCAGTTACTGTGAATGGTGTTTGCTATCGTGAGATGATAACGAACTTTTTATGGCTCGAATTGGAAGATATGGATGTGGACGATATGTGGTTGCAACAGGACGGTGCCACTTGCCACACAGCTAACGAAACAATGGCTCTTTTGCGCGACAAATTCAATGGCTGTGTTATCTCACGTGGTGGCGATGTCAATTGGCCGCCAAGATCATGTGATTTGACACCGGTGGACTTCTTTCTTTGGGGTTATTTGAAAGAAAAGGTGTACGTCGATACGCCAGCAACAATTCAAGAGCTAAAGGATGAGATAATTCTGCACATTAACGGCATAGAACCTCAATTATGCCTAAGCGTCATCGAAAATTTGGACCATCGGGTAGAGGTGTGCCACCGAGATCGCGGCGGCCATTTGGCCGATATTTTGTTCCATACATAATTGATCCATACCATATTATCATAATAAAACGAATTGACAATAATTTCCTAAATAATTTGTGTTTTATTCAAAATCAACATCGGCCCTTAAAATTTAACCACGCTTTATTATGAAAATAATCGTTCAAAAACAGCAACATTTCGTAAATTACGTGAGAGTTTTGGTCGACAGGGACGTCCTACTGAGCTAGCAATTGACAAAATTATTGATCGTTTTGAAGAAACTGGTTCAACCAGGCATCGATCACAAGCTCTTCATTTGCTTCCATACAAAATCCAACTAACTCAAAAATTGAAGCCACCAGACCATTTAAATCGTCCTCGTTTCCTTAATTGGATGCTTGAACGAAATAAAAGCTTTTAATCAAAAATGATCTTTAAGTATGAAGCTCATTTTCATCTTAATGGGTACGTCAATAAAAGCAAAATAGCCGAATTTGGAAAGCGCGGAATCCTCATGTTATTCACGAAGCGGAAGTTCATCCTTCATGCGTCACTGTTTGGTGTGGTTTATGTGGGCTGGTGGCATCATTGGGCCGTTTTTCTTTGAAAACAAACAGTAAAATGCCCTTACAGTGAATGGGGAACGTTATCGCAACTGGTTTTTCGTGACCCAAATTTAATGAATTCCGTGTCAACGACCTTTGGTTTCAATAAGACGGAGCGATATGCCATGCAAGTCGTGCAACAATTCATTTATTGTCAACAAAATTTGCTGATCGCATAATTTCAAGAAGTTGTGAAGTTCACCAAGAAGCCCGGATTTAACACCACTTGACTACTTTTTATGAGGTTATTTGAAAGGTAAGGCATATGCTAATCCACAAACAATTCAACAACTTAAAAACAACATTTGAGGTTGAAATTGAGGTGATGGATCCGCTTTTATTGGAAAAAGTCATCGAAAATTTTGATGTTCGGATAGAGGTCTATAGTCGAAGCCATGGTGGGCATATGAACGATATTGTTTTTCATACATAATTGGCAAAATGTGGGTTTTATTTACAAATGAAAAAAGGACTAACGGATGGCCCACTCTGTATTGGATTTCGTTGCCGCCTTTTTAAAGCAAATATGAAAACGGAGGCTCGATATCTCCAGAAAAATTAAGTGCAATATTAAAAAATGCAGTAGAAGTAGACGATAATTTTAATCTGGAAAGTGCATCCGAACGATGGCGATGAGGAAGAATAGATTGAAGTTATAGAATGTGGCGAGAAAATTTTCTGGGATGGGACGGGCAGTGAGTATAGCAGTGCATAATTAGTTGTGATTTTTATATATTTATCTGTGGTAAATACGGGTGAAGACTGAAGGAATTAAATTATTAAATTACGTAATATAGAAGTTTTGTTTAAATTTGAAATATTTTTTAACTAAATAGCCATAATTAGTGTACCTTCTTATTTAAAAGAGAATGTTATCAGCTCTTTAATAATATTAGTACTTGACAATAAAAATAGTTATTCACAAGATATTGAAGTTTCTTTAATTCAAGGTGCTGTGTTGGAAGGCTCCTCTTTAAACGTCTATAACTTGATAGGGGGGCTTTAACGTGCGAAGTAATAGAAGTGACCTCATCTTCGTTTCGATCAAGGTATTCCAATTCAATACTATTCGTATCGCTACTTTAGGAACACCCTGTATAGAAGAAATAAAACTTTCCAATTACAGTACCCGGTATTATAGGTGTCACTTTACGGTACCAAGAAATTAATTAAAAATTTCCGCTGATAATAAAATACCAACAGAAATTGGGTGAGTAGCGTAAACTGGTATTTTCCGCTATTTTATACAGGGTCAATAGAATTTATTATTTCTATCGGATAAGTTTTGTTAAAATTTCTCTGCGGAGAGTCAGAGATATAATTGTTTGGATTTTCGGGGCTACAGACTGCTGTCTACTATACGCAACAATTTATTAGATTGAAGTAAATTTATGACATAAACCATGTAAATTCAGAAGTATTTTATAATATCGTACTACTAATCAGTTACAATATTTTCTAATACTGAACATTATTAATTTGCCCATTTGTTACTCGATAAATAGCAAAAAACTAAAAAACGTGCGCCCGTTAAATATTTAGACCGATTCGAATCAATTTTTATTAAGAGATGCATTGCGATAAACGACATTTTCCATTATCACTAAACGAGATATACAACACGAGTTTGTCTGTACATCGTAGCATTGTTTTTTATCTGAATTATTTTAAATATTAATATATCCGGTGAGGTAATTTACAGTCACATCTATCCAATGGTTGTTGTATTATGCATTCGAAGTGCGAATTTAAATCGTTTAATAATTCTAATCTGCGGCGGCAACCCTGACTATTTACTAAGTTTAGTTATACTCGTAAGCGCTAAATATTTTATTTTGTTATTTCATTTTAACGAGCGCGCTTAACCGTGAACCGTGAGCGTGCATACGATTAGAAATGCTGTCGCATAAAATTACTAAATTTATATAATGAACTTGATTTTATGACTTATGAAGGTAAACAATAAAGTTGCGATGAACTGCACAATTTATTAGACCATTATTTTTGCGGTTTGACACATTTTTTCATGTCGAGGTAATCGCTACTCCGTTTAACGAAATTATGGAGAAAATCGTAAATCTTTGTTCGATCTAAATTTCTTAAATCGATATAAGCAATTAAAATATTTTCCCATTTTAAATTAAATAATAAGACAAATGAAACAATTTTATTAACTCAATCGAGATTCGATCAATCAATTATAAATAAATATTGGTCTGTGTTGGATTGGCCGAGTGCCGCACACGCGTTATGATTGAGTTAAATAAGAGAGTTGTATTGCGACATAAAGAGATTTTTGAAATTTTTAATGTATTTATTTGCCTTAAATACCTACATCATTGCGATGTGTAATACACAAAGAGAAGCCATATGGAAATTTTTTGTATATTCAGGGTAATGGAAATAATGGAAATGACTTGCAACGTTAATCGATTCATATACTTCAGAGCCTAATATTAAACTCGCATATTATAATATAAAATTGCTTAATTTGTTTCTGTGATGTCTTCTAGATTGATCACGCGATAAATTAAAATTAATTTATTACTTCTTAATGTTTAAGAGCGCGCAATACACATTGAACGACACGTTATAATATGGACGGCATGATTAATGTGCTGTTTGCCGTTTTAATTACCAGTTCGGCGAAAACTAGAATATATTACATATTTTTTAGTTTGCAACGAATCAATATACAAGTAAGTCACATGATCTATTAAGGCTTTATTGAGAATGCATTAATCATATTCACTATACGTAAAACGCCGTTAACCTCCAACATATAGTAAGTGATTTCACTTTTTTCTCTCCCCATATTTCTAAGTAAACGACCTGTCTCTATAAATAATAATATCAACAAAATATACTGTTTAACCATATACAACATCACGTGAATAACAATTTATTAATTTATTCGCGGTTTTAATTATAAAATACTTGAATAGAAAAGCTTTAGCGATTTTACGCAAAACGTCATTGAACAGGTAAAATGTGATTTTGGTAATTCCGCCTTAGATAAAACATGAAATTGATTGACTAGTTGAGATTTAATTCGTTGATAGTTTTATTAATTTTGTATAGGTATATCAAGATAAGATTATACACATACCCATAAATATCAAATAAAATCATTAATCGTCATCACGTGCTTTTTACTATTCCCATATAAAAAATTTGCATTCTTAAGATATAAGTAGGTACTTATATATAAATTGTATATATAGGTGATAACGTGCGTTCATATTATCTTGACACATTATAATTACACCAAGGCTATCTACTATAATAATCGTATGTATATCAATATTGTGGCACCACGTCATTCACGAGACGATTCGCGATTTGTTATTTTATTTATAAACATTTATAGATTACCAAAATACCAACAATAACTATACATGGCCTGTGTGAACCAAATAAGTGCGCCCCAATCAATGTCTTCAATCTCTTCGCTTGTTGAAAATATATTTGTATCAATTTAACTGATTTATACAGACGCGAACATATTCTTGATGCTGCCATGCTGCTAAATTGACACAAATTTATTTTTATTCGGGATTATTGATATTAATTTATATTATTTAAATATTTTATGTATAAACAAGCGTTATAACTTGTTTTTTCGATTTCATGTTGTTAGAGGCATGCTTGCGCCAAACAGATCTGAATTAGTCACATCTTACTGCAATAGCTCAAGAGAAATAACAGATCGTGGTGATCTACGAAATAGTTTTCGCAATTCCACCCTGTCAAAAAACATGAAATTTTTTGTATCAATTCTGAAAAAATAAACTGCGTATCAATTTAATTTTTGGGCTGAGAATTTTATGTGTTGTGCTGAACATTGTATTTCCTACTCTACCTCATTGGGTCTATTTTGTGGAGTAAAACTTCTATAGCCACGCTTGACTTGGGGAGTAAGCTGGTGAATGCGTTACGAAAAATGTAATCGGGCGAGGCGAACGATCTACCATTGCCATGAAGAATATCATACCAATAAACGCAAAACGAAATCATTTTCCTTTAGTATCAGGATGTGCCATGACAATTCATAAATCCCAAGGTGGAACATTCAATGAATTTGTTTATGAATATCAAAGGACTCATTCTCTACCATTACTATGTTGCTCTATCACGAGTTACCAGTATTGAAGGACTGTACATAGTGCCAAAAGACAATGATAATAGATTTTATCATGGCCGAAAAAATGATACATCAATCATATCTTTACAAGATGAATTTCGCCGATTATCGTTGAATACATTGTCAACAATAGGAAGAACGATTCTTGATTTCATGAATGACGGAAAAAAGTTTTCCATGATTACTTTCAATTGCCAAAGCCTCAGAAAACACGTGACGGACTTGAGCGATCCCGTAATTGATTCAAGCAATATTTTGTTTCTATCAGAAACCTGGTAAATGACGATGAAAATGTTGACATCCCGAATTTTGATTGAATTGCGAAATTTAAGCGTAAAAATATTAGATCAGCAGGAGTGGCAATTTATCAGAAATCAAATGATGTCTCGAATATAGTACCTTCGAAAATGGACATTTTATTACGACATATTCGTGGAATCGATATTGGTCAATCATCAATTGGTGATATATGTGCTGCTCACTGTGTTTTGGACGATGGAACAAACATCATAATGGTAGTTGCTTACATTTCGCCCAATAACACAGTTAATAATATTATAAAAAGTTTTTATATAAAAGACTTATGATTTACGGTCGAGCAGGCTCTGAAGAATTGGGAGAAGACTATCATACATTGCCACTAATTTTAGCAGGAGATTTCAATGTTAATTTCGCGTCCGAAGATGGACAACTCTTGGTAAACTTTCTACAAGATAAATTAGAACTACAAATGAATAATAACCGAAATGATCCTACCACAAGACATGGAACAACAATCGATGCAGTTTTCTCTAGATATCTTTCTAATTTTCATTCGAAAACATATGTATCTTATTTCTCATACCATAAGCCTATTGTCTCGGTCTTACAATCAACCACAGTAATTACTGATGTATCTGATAATGAAAATAATGAATAAAAATAAATAAAATACAAATCTATTCAAAAATAATAATTTATCAATGAAACCTCATAGAAAATTTAAATATTTGTAAAAAATTAATATATGTATATGTATATACATGTATATATTATACATATATACATACATATATAAACATATATATCGATGGAGCTAAAGAAGTTTTACTTCAATCGTGTGGTCTAAAGCACACTCACGTTCTTTTAATTTAACCCGAGCAAGCAAGCTTGCCCTCGGTATGTGTTCACCAGAGCTCACCAGTGTACACCGAGCACAGGTTGTGCAGTGCCAAACGATCCAGTGTGTATAGAGCAATAATTTGTTTTTTACTTTGCATACTCTTCGTACACTGGTATTATGTTCAGCGTAGAATTTGAAGAACCGAGTATGCACGTATTTCACAAATAAAAACACAGTGCGCAGAGTAAAATTACTCAGGTTGAATAAAAAACATAGACTATTATTTGACAGCGCACTGCTTGCTCAGGTTGAATTAAAAAATAGGCCCAATGTTAACATGTTTTGGAAAAAAACGAATCACGCATGCTTCACGTTTTTCTACTCCTTCGATCACAAGTCAAAAGTATGCATGTAACTCGGGAGGAAACGTCGATTTGTGTAGTGGGCAAAGCAAAACTTTAAATTAGCCAATTCACACGCTGCGTGCAAAAACAGCATTCCAGTAGCACACTTTTCCTCGCTAAACTTAACTATGCCAAACTTGAATATGTATGTATGCGTATAATTATTTTAATTTAATAATGGAAGTTTGAGCGAATGGGCTAGTAGTAGGTAATTGTAGCTCAATCTGAAATTCTCCATATTTCAAACTCAAGAACCGCACCAATTGTTGCTGCAGTAGTTTGTAGCAGTCGTAGCAAAAATGATCGATTACAGAACGTCGCACTTTGATTTATCCATGATTTGTATTGGTCTACTTTAATTAGTAATCTATTATCATATTTTAACGTAATAGAAACCCTAAGCCGATTGTTTTTAGAAATTAGCATATATTTGTTGTAACACACAAAAATTTCGTACAAGTATTTGCAATACTCCGAAATCTTTACATGATTCTGTTTTTTCACTTGCCGTCTGTTTTTTTTAATTCAGCCAATTCGAGCCGGTGTGTGTTACACCGAGCGAAGGTTGGCAATATCAAATAATTCGGTATGCATATGTATTAAATTGTTTATTACACTACACTCGTTCAGTCTTCGTACACAGGCATTCAGTTTAGAGTAAAACTTGACGAATCCGAGTATATACGTTCACAATAAAAACGCGGTGGACAAATATTTTTTTTATGTTTTATTTTTCTTGAATCTTATAACTGGCGCAGCCTAAAGTGTTATGAGAAGGCAAACATTGCTCTTATTAATAAATAAAACTAATTCCCAGTGATTTCCGTTACGGAATTTGATAGATTTTTTTTTTGAAATTTTTATTCTCATCCTTATTTTTAAGGGAGTATAATATACTCGCTCTAGTTATTTTCTTTGGAAATAAAAAGACTACAGACAGATAATACCTTGTAATAAGGAGGTGAATTGAAAAAGAAAGAAAATTCCGTAACATCTAGGTCTGAAGGTTTTTAACCGCCTATCCTCTAGGCTCCTCACGTCGCGTCACACCACATACTATCATCGGGCCAGCTTACTTTACTTTTATTTTAGCGAAATAATAAAAATAATAACCCGTTACTTGCGCTCTACAACATAGACGCAGAACGGTAAACTGCCCACTACCAGATAGAGGCAATGAACATTTTTGTGTACTAAAGATAGGCACAAAAGCCAAATAAATTAAAAGATTGAATTTCTAACATCATATGAGCAAGAAGCTACAGCTCTATCAAAAAAGGAAATATTAAAGAGGATTTAGTGTAAATCGATCGACTCAATGCTAGAATGGAGCAAGCGTTGAAACCATTCAATTTGATTAATGACTCCAGGAAGTTTATCAAAAACAGGTTGGCCACGACCAAGTATTGGCGTATTTAAAGAGGAATATCCTGTATCTGTTCAGGATCCTCAACCCGATCAAATCGATCCCCCATTCGATGGGAATCGAAAACAATTAACCGCATGGCTAAACACATTGGAGAATACACTCAGTATGTATTTGAACCATTAGCATATCGGAACAACAGTTCAGTCTCAATCTGCAGGCGATTAATAATAAAATAAAGGAGAAACCCAAAAATATGTTACGTCTAGCAGGTAACCCTAAAACATTTAGAGAAATTAAAGAAATTTAATCAATCAGAACATCCAATCATTGTCAAAACAAAATAAATTGTATAATTGTCCATGGCCAGCTATTAACGCATTCATAGTTGAAGATGCGGTAGCCGTTTTTATTTTGGGTTTGACGAAACCGTATTTCGCATATGCTCAAGCTGCAAAATCTAAAGATGTTAATTTCATATAACCCAAGAAAACAATCTAACCAATTTAATTCCCAATTTGGGCCGCAAAAACAAACGACAACATAACCAACCAAGAAAAACTTACTCAGCAAAGGAAAAATCCATCCCCATGGATGCGAATATGTCAATGAGATTCAAAAATATATTTAATAAAAAACCATAGATAATAACCATGGATAATAAACGAGGTTTCGAAAGCGGCTGAGGAACATTTGCCATCACTTGTGAACAACGATCATTTACAGGAGCATCAGGAAGAAAATTTTCAAGTAAGCCTGAACTCCGACACGAAAGATTATACTTTCTTACTCTTTCTTAAATACAATAACACTTTTAATCGATATTGGTGCTAATAAAACATCATTAAGCCAGGAATCGTACCTCATAAATTAATAAAAGCCAACTCAATGCTAAATAGTAGTGTGTAATAGTGTTTAATAGTGTGTGTAATAGTGTTTTAGTACAAAATCAATCGTAAAAAACCTTTTAAGCACACACAAATTTGATAAACACTAACAGGTCAAAATTATTACGAATTAAATTTTCACTAATTTTTTGATGGAATACTGGCTTCTGAATCAATACCAAACATGAACGCCAAAATTAATTACAAATTGAACTCAGTTTTATTGAACAATCATATTGATAAGTTCAACAGATATTACCCAGAGGAAAATTTTTATAATCACATTGTGACCATAAATACCTCAGGGAGCGGCAACTGGTTAGCCTCGACGAAATAATTTCAAAACAACGGTGAGAGTGTTAACCTTTCAAAATTGAAATTGGAAGTAAACAATTTTGAAACACTAAAAAAAATTCCGGGTTGTGAAAGCGAAATAATTGGTAGGGATACTATCGAGAACCTAATCCGGACAGAACACTTAAACAAAAGAGAAGAGGATATTTTAATCGAAACAATTTTCGAAAATCAAACAGTATATTATTGAGACAGAATGAGAAGCTTTTCATAAAATTATAACGAAAGTTGAAAACCCTATATTTACTAAACCATAGATACTCATCAGCAAGTGTTGGATAGCGGAATAATCCGTAATCCAAAAAGTCCCTACTCTTTTCCAATCTGGGTGGCTCCAAAAAAAAAACGAATGCCTTGGGGAAACGGAAAATTAGAGTCGTCATTGACTATCGTAAACTAAACGAGAAAACGGTAGACGACAAATTTCCAATCCGTTAAATCGAATAAATATTGGACAGCTTAAGAAAGTCGGTATGTTTTTTAACGTTGGATATAAAAGCTGGCTTTCACCAAATTCCATGGATGAAAAATTTAAGGAATAAACCGCGTTTTCAACCGGCAAGGGTAATTTTGAATTCCTTAGAATGCCGCCAAATTCCAGCGTGTGATAAATAACGTACTGCAGGATTTTATCGGAAACATTTATCACCTCTAGACTTGGATGTCATCGTTATTGTCGTCACAATTCAGAAAACCTTTTTCAAAATCTCAGTATGGTACTCAAAAGACTATCACATTTTAATCTTAAAATCCAATTAGATAAATGTGAAACTTAACGCGGGTAAAATCCAAAAAATATTAGACTGGCCATTGCTGGAAACCCCGATGGAAATGAAACAATTTCTGGGACTTTCGGGTTATTATAGAAGGATGATAAAAGATTACTCCAAGATTACGAAACCAATTTACGAACCAATTTATTCTGACTACAGATGCATCAGATTTCACACTATAGGTGCAGTCCCCTCCCAATTTCAGGATAAGGTATAAAGAGACATTTCACCCCGCGAACCCTAAATTCCAAGAAGTTAACTATGTGACGAATGAAAGAGGTGTTGGCCATAATATGGGCAGTTAGAACGTATCAACCATACCTACAGGGTAATAAATTTCACATTGGTAACCGACCACAAACATCTAACCTCTATTAAATCTTCGGAGGAAAAGTCCAAAATTCTGGAGGCTCGAACTAGAAAACTACGATTATGACCTAGCCTATAAAGAAGGGTGATCAAACATTGTCGCAGATGCAATTAGCAATGTTCCAATCGTTACACTTTAAATTGTGCACTTGAGCAAACTTCAATATTAAAACTTAAATATTAAACTAGAATACGTGTCATCATCAGAGTCAAACCGTCAAGTAGAGAAAACCCATTCGACTATAGCAGAAAATTTTAATACAAATAGACACAGCAAACAAAGCAACCGGTTAAATTCACGTGAAATAGAAGATCAAGCTAATACTACCTGCAAGCAGGTTAACAACCGTCTCGAAAAAGTGACAGATAGAATGACAAAACAAAATAGAAGTGAAGAAGAATCCCCAATTTTAAAGGAGGATCAATTAGTTTATATCAAATCATATATTAGAACAAAATCACAACCTGGAGGGGTCGAAACGAAAACAAAAAATGTAAATTATACAATTTTCAAAACAATTCAAATCTTTCCCACATTTATTAGAAAAATGTTATTAGAAAAATGGTGTCATATAACGATTACCTGTGGGAGTTTTTGAGACGTTGGCCATATTCTCAAACTTAATTATAGGGCCACAAAAAATCATAATCTTACTTAGCGAATTTTATTTAGATTCGCCAATTTTTCTATTTAGATTCGCAAGTTTAAAATACAAAGAGGGCGAATAGCGCTGATATGGCCCATTTCAGAACCTTGTTCAAAAGGAATATTGTAGTCCTAACAATTAAGACCTACGATTCAAATTTCAAAATTTTTGATTAAGAATTAGCCGAGTTCTATCCAGCATAGACAAATACAAGAATTTCCTTCAAAATGCATTTTAGAATACATTTTAATTGGCATGTACCAGAACTTCATCTAAAATTTATTGGTGATGCCAGCAAAAACAGATCCTAAAATTTTGTCCAAAACCCCCTTTACAATCCCTACAGCCCCTTTACAATCCCAATACCACAAACCAAATTTCAGCGCAATTTAAGAAATGGCAGATATAGATTGAACATTCAAAATTCCAAAATTCTTTATACCGAGTTTCTTTACTTAGCAGGTCAATCAATCTGACAATTTAAGGAACAGTCTTCAGATTTTATTCGGCTGAAATGATTTATTTTGTGAAAAAAGCCACTTGTGACGAGTAGCGTGATCTATTATTTTCCGCTGGAAAGTTTCCGCTGGAAAGTTTCCGCTATCTTATACAGCTTAGTACTAACTCGCTAAGCAAATCAATCTGGAAGTATCTACCAATAACTAACCGTTTTGAGTTTGTTTTCTGAAAATTATTAGAAAAAAGTAATATTGAGATGTACTTTAAGATTACCACAACTGCCAAATAACCACAAGATCTACCAAATTTCTGAACGCGGCAGATTCAAATCCCAATAAATTAAGTAAGACTTCCCTCGAGTAAACTTAATCTGATTTTGTTTGCCTGGCAATTTTGGAAAAGTTTTTGCTTAATAATCGGTTATATTTGACATCGTACTAAATGGGAACATAAAGTTTTTTTTCTGGAATGTTATTAGGACAAAACACCGAAGCAGCTGTAATGAAATATTTAGAAGCTTACATCCGCCGGATGTACAGGGTACCTGTCTTGTTTTAATTGAAAATAGTATGTATCTAGTCGCACTAAGTGCAACTCTTTTTTCGAAAGAGAAACTAGACAAGAAACTGGTCTGTTGAACAAATGGAAAATAATTTTGACTAGTCTGGTTTTTAGTCATGTGTAAAGCAAATGCTTTTATTTTTTTTTATTATCCCTGCAATCTATTCTGGGGCCAAGGCCCTCCCAACCCTACGCGGTTTGCTTATTCCGTCCTTACTTTTATGCCAGTGTTAGCCAATTCGCGGACATACGGTTATACCTAGGTCCGATTTTATCACCATCTGCACATTGTACCGCTCAATGCCAGCCTATAGTGGCATGGAAGATGGGTCGGCCCATGCGTTTTGCACTCCGATAGGGAGTCATAGATGTGTTCCATTTTATCACAGATCGTAATTGCGATCCAACCGCCAAAGCTTTAACAACTGTGCCATTTGTTCGGCAAAGCAAATTTTAAATTCCTTTCAAGATTTTAATTTAGCATTTCATTTTAAATGATTTTTCCGTTTATTCACCAATTTTCACAAATCGAGGTAAATTGAGATGTTTATTGTGCAATATATAGTTATTGTTATAGAAATATGATATTAACACTATAAATATTGACAAAACCAATAATAACTGCACACCTCTGGCAATTTTTAAAGTTTTATTGGTTGAAGGCCTAACATGTTTACAATAGTTTTGCGAATTTGTTATACAAATTAACTAAATGAATGATAAAACTCATATCTTTAACAAAAATGTTTTGGCATTTGGATAACAAATTACGTCAACTTAATATAATCATAAATCTAAATATTTTGGTGCCTCGATTTTATAAAATGTTGTTCAACTGGAGAATCAACTCAAGAATCAAGTTTTGTGGTTTAGATGGTACTGATTTACGCTGAACTTGTCTACGGGTATAGAACAACTTGAAAGTCATTCTCCAACTACATAAAAGTCACTTGTTACTTGATCAATTGATGTGGAAATATTTAATCATTTCCTATTTCTGTGCAATACTATATTCTACTTCCTATACAGCAATATTTTAAACCTACGTACTAATTCGCAGAACAGCAACCATACCAAATTAATTATATTAAACCAGAAAAAATTATTTAAGTATAACAATAAACAATTCTTGACCTTCATTAAATAGTTAAAAATAAACAAACAATTTAAGTTTAGAAAAAAAATAACCTACATTTCTTAGCCGTAGTGTTACTGTCGCGAACTTGTAGAGCACAAACAAAAAAGGTCCAGCGCGATGTGAACAACATATCCAAAATGATTCATAAAATAATGTGTTAATTTTGGCAGATTCACTTTACAATCTGCTGGTGCGTTAACTGGAAATTTTTTTGTGACGGATAATTAAATTCGCACTGATTATTCCGCGATTTGATCGATTACACTCATCGCACATTTACAATTTATGGGCGTGTCGTAATATTATATATTATACTCGTATAGGTGTGTATTTCAACATAATGAAGTGGGAAATACGCAATTATGCTAAATCGCATAAATCGGAAGTAATGTTTGTCTATTGTCCTTTAAGGACCGCGAATCGTAGTTAGAGGATTTATTGGCTTAAAATCGAGTTCATTAAGTCAATAACCGTAATTGATGTTCATTACTATCCGGGTGCTATATTAGACGGCATATGCAGTACAAAGACGTGCTCTAATGTGCTGAGTAATGAACGATCTTTTTAAATTATTGGTACACGATTTATCATTATAGTCGGACATACTTTTGGAAATTTGCCAAAATTTATTAATTTACCATGGGTCATTATTGTGAACGTAAGCCAATCTGCAGCACGGATACAGTAGTTTACTGCGTTTAGTTTTATTACATTATTAGACCGATATCGTTATATGAATATTTGAAATTTACAAAATTTCCCAAAACCACTTCTGGAATAAAACTGCAGCATCACGTCATCGCAACACTCCGAATTTGGATATAATCCCACTCACAGTATAATTTTAATCTGAACCACGAAACACACATAACAACTCAATACGCGTATAATTAAACCAATGACCGTTCAAAAATCAAATAATTACAAGTTGTATATTATGAAATAATGCAAATTACAAATTAATTCGCACTTTTTTCTTTTAAATAACAACGATCAATTTAATTTATTTTTTTATGTAATAATCTCTGTGATGCTGCATTCATGTTATGAAGGTGATTATTTGACGGCGACGAAAAAAATGTAAACACATCTTGCGCTGAGTAATTAACTTACCATTTGTGACTGTGTATCCCCAGCTCATATTTGCAGTACGTGTAGAAAATCAATTAAAATTTAGGTAAACAAAATAAAAATTTCACGATAAACAATTAAAATTGTAAGTAGACAAAACTAGGAATCGCACACTTTTAAAAAAACAAATTTTTAAAATATAATTTGAATAAATTTGAAAATATTTTGAATTGAACTTTGATCGGTTTTAGTATTTAATTATAGTTAAAAATATAAAATTATTTTTGGTATCACTGATTTTTATTTATAAAATAAATTGTATAATTTATTAAATATTTTTTAAAAGCCGGTTAAAGTTTAGTATACTTCTCAACTTTAGGGAATTTCGAATACGACTGATCAAATAGACGTTGATTCACTATAGAAGAAATATTGTTGTACTCGTATGGAGAAAAAAATTTACTTTTTTTACAATTTTATGAAAACTAAAAATGTAATGTAAAAAAAAAAATTAGAAACAGACAAAACACAGCAATATCGACGAACTTAATACCTCTCTCGTTTTATATGTAACGCGTTTGTCGTATCTCAACGTTATACTCAAATATTTAATTTTGTTATTTTGCGGCGGTACTATTACGGACTGAACGAGCGGCGATTGAAAAGTTGCGATATAAGCGAGCGATCGTACATTTGCGATACATTTTTTTTATCATACATGCCATTTTTTGACATATGTATACTCATAACTTTCGCAGATATAATGATTATGATTGGTATATGGAATTATTACGCTTGGTGCGATAAAATCAATTAACGCGGAATATAAATTGGGTCGTAATTTATTTCCAGAGCTATACGCTCAGATAAAAATAGTTTATTGTTGTTCAAGTGCGGTAGGGAATAGCCCAATTATGAAATTTTCAAATGAGTTTTCTCTTGACGCGAGAGATTCGTTATAACTCTTTAATCAATTTGTTTAGCGGATTATGAACCAGGCGGTTCTTATATACTTATGACGAGGATTGCTCTCTCTTTTCAGGCTCGCGAAACCGAAGATATGTAGTCCTTTTCTTAGTCTCTAGGTTTCAGATTTATTCTCTGTACATTAAACTTCTCTCTGTGTATTGTAGTCATATTGAAATCAGCATTTTAAAACGGAAAAATGTAACTATACCCGTCACTTGAATGATCCAAAGCTTTTGGATAGGTTTCAATCTATTTCATACCATAACTATTTTATATTACTAAGCCCATCCGTGTTGCCAGAACATTTTTTGTCGGATTATTTTAATTTCGATATTTTCGTTGATTAGAGTTTCTAGAATCAGAAAATGCAATTTTTTTTTGTAAAACAGTTTCTATAGCTGGAAATAAAGACGTGGTTGAAGACGATCATTTGGGTTATCATATAGTCAAAATATTATAATTAAATATATTATACATTATATATTTTATGTATTTCAATAAACATTTCATACTCAAAAAAATATATTATGTATTCATTTGTGATAGGCTACAAAACATTTTGTATGTAAAGGGACACCACAGCTCTCGCAATGCTGTATAAGATAGCGGAAATTTCTCAGCGGAAAATAAGAGATTTCACTACTCGCCACAAGTGGCAGCACAATCACAAAAGAGAATTTATTTTGTTATTTAATTACCAGCGGAAATTTATTATTCATTTTGTATCTCTTTTTTCACTACATAAAACATCCCAGCGGAATAAAATATTAAAAGTGATCCTTAAAATGACAAATTGATTGATCTCCGAAGTAAAGGAACTCGGTAAATCAAATCTTGAAATTTAACAATATTCCGTCTTTCCGCCATACTAAACGAATGACGATGAAATTTGGATACAAGTATTGATCAGGGGTCCAAGACTTAGGAAACAATTCTAGGATCTGTTCATGCTGGACTAAACTAGGCCATTTCATAACCAATCCTTTTGAAAATTTAAATTTTTTTATCAATTTATTTTCAGTTTTTGGCCGATATCTCAAAAACTTCCACTAGTAATCAATACTTTCGGTTGTTTATCTAATAGCTTAGGTCATACTGAGACTACCAGGAAAGTTTGGGGAAAATTTATGGATTAGAATTTTCACTATAATTTATTCATTATCGGCGGCCATTTAAGTTATTTTCAGTTTTTGGCCGATATCTCTACTGAGACTACAAGGAAAATTTGGGGAAAATTGATGGATTAGAATTTTCACTATAATTTTTTGATTTTCTGCGGCCATTTAAGTTATTTTCAGTTTTTGGCCGATATCTCAAAAACTTCCAATAGTAACCAATACTTTCGGTTGTTTATCTAATAGCTTAGGTCATACTGAGACTACCAGGAAAGTTTGGGGAAAATTTATGGATTAGAATTTTCACTATAATTTATTCATTATCGGCGGCCATTTAAGTTATTTTCAGTTTTTGGCCGATATCTCTACTGAGACTACAAGGAAAATTTGGGGAAAATTGATGGATTAGAATTTTCACTATAATTTTTTGATTTTCTGCGGCCATTTAAGTTATTTTCAGTTTTTGGCCGATATCTCAAAAACTTCCACTAGTAACCAATACTTTCGGTTGTTTATCTAATAGCGTAGGTCATACTGAGACTACCAGGAAAATTTGGGGAAAATTGATGGATTAGAATTTTCACTATAATTTATTCATTATCGGCGGCCAATAAGTTATTTTCAGTTTATTGTTATTTACATTAGTGTCAAGATCAAGAGTATATTTATGCTTGGGTTGTCTAAGCTATGATCTGTTTCTGTTTTTTTTCTACTATTTTCTACTTTTTCTACACCTACCTAAGGGTGTATCACGAGGGTAATGGCCAACCGATCCAGGGTCTGAGTTTCCAAACAATGATTTTTTCTATAATTGGTAGCTCTTCTATAATTGTTAGCACAATGTTTCGGATTTGCGTGCGTATCTAAAACAATTATGTAAGGCGAACTATATATAATGTAAACTATATAATTTCCAAAAATTTGACGAACCATACTATACAGATTGTCGTGTATAATGGTGTGGTAATTTTCCCTTACTGTCGTCTGCTGAAAGCGTTGACAGAGCCTTGCCTCTAACCTGTGTACCCACTGTAGCAGCAATCTCGTCCGAAGCAATCCATTTTATTTACAACAAAGCACTTTCGTATGTTGGATTTTGTGTTGGAGTGCATGAAATCGCCGAGTTCCCTCGCGGGTTTCTGGTCGACCTTTTTGTTCAGATTTTTGCTTTCGTCGTTGTGCTTTTTGTACTAGGTTATATCTTATGTAGTTATAGCCTTCGTCAACATTCGGTCTGGGTAATGATTCTTCTGAAGGTTGTCCTAAGGCTGGCCTTGATGTAGTTATTTTTTATGTGAGGTGGATATCAGACCAGAAGTCGATTAGCAGACCCTTATTCGTATGATTTCTATACCATTTACTGATGATAGCTTTAACCAATCTGATTAGACGGACGTCCAAAGCTACGTTTTCTTCGTACTCGACGGGGAATCGAAGTCGATGAAGGCATTATTAAATGAACGGAAAACAGGCTTTAAGCCATCCTTGTCGGAAATGATGAAAATGTGGTCAACATACGATGGGTGACATGTTGCAGAACTATTTCAGCGAAAACAGTAGAGAGGGCTACCCATTGTCAAACACTTTATTTTCTTATAAACCTTGGTTTGGTATTGCATGAATGCGGACGTGTTAACATAGAAACGGATTAATTTGAAGAGTAAAGTTGAGGTTAGAATTATGTGTGGTGCGATTTTTTCCTACTTATTTTGTAAGATGTCTTACGAAACCGAGGTGTACAGTAATTTGATATCCAACGAGCTACCCTGGGTAGATGTTTTCAACTCACCCCCAGGACACAGGATGTGTAAAATGTTTCTATTTTTCTTTTATTCTCCTTGTGACATTTCGCTTTTGCTTTTTATTCGTTCGGTTGTAACCGAACGCGAACGGACTTGATAAAAGCCTGGGATGTGAACGTGAATAAGTTTCACACGATTACTGAGCGCGTTTGGAGTAAATGTGAAGTTGTGATTTTGGTTATTATTCACTGGTGAATGTGCTATTTACAAAATAATTCTAATTTGTAATACGCTTTACTTGTCATCTATCTTTAATTCAGTTTCTTTTTTCTTTTGTTTTTTTGAAATAATTTTTTCATTGTTTAAACTTTAAATTTTATCTTTTGTATTTAGAATTCTGAATTCTAAATTTTTAATTATTTATCGTATTTTTATTTTTAATTTCTCCACTATTGACGTTTCTCATTTTCCAATCTGCTTGCACTATAATTAGACCCAACTGACAATTTTCTCCAATCTTGTTCCTGTGGGGTACAAGGTCATGCTGAATTATATTTTTATCACTAAAAATAGACTTTTTGTTCATCGTTATTCTAAAACTTTCAATTAATTGTTTAGTTCAGCAGCTTGATATCCTTGATTTAAACTCTAAAAAAATAATATAAAAGATGGTGGCTCTCCGCGTGCGGAGATGCATTGGGATGGGCTCGTTGGGATGCATTGGGCGAGGAATATATCATAAATCTTTTACAAACCATAATAACAAGAATTCAGATTGATATAAGCGTGACTGCTCGAGAAGTAAAGAGCCTGATCACCTTAACACTAAATCTAAGTTTAATGTTGCCAGGCATATGCGCACGTGATACGTATCACGGAGGCTGCCTTCGATATTTTATTTAAAAGGAGACAATACAGATAATTCTGACCGTTTTCTCATAACATACCTGCGTGTAAATAGTAAATATCATAAATGCAGCCGAAAACGAAGAACTTATTGTTAAACATATTTTATTGCTCACGTACCATAATATGAAGTACGTGCCATATGACAACCACTCGATAAATTTACAACCGTTTCGATAAATAATTAAATAATTGGATGTTTGCGCTGTTGATTTTGAAGCTCGTCGCTCGAATAAATTCGATAAGATAAACGATCAAAGTGCACAAAGTTTCCGTATATCCAAATATAATGGTTGTTTATACGTACATTGAATTTGCATTGCTCTAATTTATAACGCATAATTGATTTATAACTGTACTAAATAGTTTCACGCAAATCAATCATTATAATTTCCTACGTTTCTATAACCCCAATTTGTGAAAAGCGCATCACAAAATGCGCAAGGTGCAGATTTTTCAATTACATATCGTACAATAACGCAATTTACCTAGTGATTCAGAATGGCATTGCGAGTTCCATCTGTATTATTTTATATTCATTCAGCTTCTAATTATCTTATTATTTATTAATAAAATATCACAGTGTATACATTTATTAGTACGTTCCAAACCATACTATATATAACTACTATTCCAGAAGGTCGTTGGAATTTTAGATTTGTCTATTATTATGTCTATTATTATTACCTAGAGTCATTCACACAATAGATTATAATATTATGTCGTCGAGACCAAAATACTAGGAAATGTTTTGGAAAACGTCGCTATCGCGGAATGTAATATGTCATTAAACATGAAAATGAGTGATAACGTTTTAATACTCGTATTTATCTATTAAATTATGTATGAATAGCGAATTATTCAAATTTGAGGAATTAAGGTATTTTATGAATCCACTTCCACTCCGCGAGAGTCGACTTTATGGTTTTGGAAATAATGGCGTAATTCTAATTATAGCTTATTTGATTATTGTTTGAGGTGTTGTATGGTGACGCTCCTATCATACATATAATATCATTTTAATGACTGTATGATCTTCCGAATTATATCTCGGTTTGGTGTGACATAAAAATGTGTGACGTTTTTCAGTTAGCCGTACTATATTAATAGGGGCACAAAAATTACCACCGGTGCTGAGATTTTTTTTATTCATAGTTGACCTATATAATACTCGTGTGTGACTCAATTTATTTATCAACTGCAATTGCTAAATTTGGCTTAATTAAATTTTATCAGATATGTCGCTATTCTATTTGATGAGAAGTAATTTGAGCACCAATGCTCAATTTATGCCAAATGATTTGCCAAAACAGTTTTTATACAAGGAACTACTTACAATTGCAATCATAATAAGACGTCACGTAATTATATTATGAGATCATTTATAAAACCAAGCATTAATATTTGAAAGTTCGTCTTGATATACAGTTAGATATGTTCTTATTCATACATGGCTGACCTTGTCAATTTGTAAAATGACCAAGAGCATTACAATTGAAGATATATAGATTATAATTTATGGTTGATTAACTGCCTGGACTTGAGGTTTTTTACATCAAGGTTATTACTTTGACACAACAAGTTCAAATTAGGCTTAATTTGTTCCAGCTTCAGACTTAAACACACAAATCGGAAATTCGATTTAATTTAAATATTTCATTGCTACAACCGTTTAATCTGCTTAATATTTATTTACTTAATAATTTCAGTACTACTTTATAAGTAAATTATCTTATTTCGTTAAGTAATGGCACTTTTGCTTCAATTTTCTGGGTGCAATATTGATTAGGAACTGGCTTGCAGCACAATGAACATTTGAATTATTTCTCTTTTGCTCGCACCCCACCTTCTCCATTTATTTTAGGCATGCATTGCTTTTAGTATTGTTCCACTATCCCAGTGCAGGAGCAAGGTAATTTTAATTCCAAAAGCCGGGAAGAGATATTATACTGATTCAAAGGCTTTTCGCCGTATTAGTTTATAACCATATTTTCTAAAGGCTGACCGCTGATGTTCGCAAGGAGCTGTGTGAGTGCTGGGTTTTGGCGTTTTCGTCTTGTCTATGCGAGCTCTTATTTTTAAGCACCCCTAGTAGCTTCTATGTAAGCTTTCAAGTGGAAATTATTGCGCTTCTTCGTTGTGGGGTTGAAGTTTGTAAATATCCTGTAGTGAACAAAAACATTATTATTCTCACAGATAGCAACGCTGAGCTGAATTCACTAAAAAATGCAACCATAATCTGGAAAGTGAGTTTCTGCCAACGAATAAAAACCAAAATGCAAATTTTAGGCATGTAGATCCTGGGAAGATGAGAAAAAGGTATGTTTTGACTCCTTTTTTTTTTTTTTTACTTTATTTACTTAAAAATTAGATACAATAATTAATTTGGTTACCAAACACTTAGTGTTGTAGGTAACAAAGGAACATACTTAATTAAGCAGCTTAAAAAAAGGGAAGTTAAAAATTAAATAGACTATGATTGAAAAAAAAAAATTTTATAATATATTATATACTATACTAAAGAAAAATTTACGTTAAACAATAAAGAGCACAAATATTGCAGAAAAAGCAAAAAAGCACTATAAAATAAAATTAAAATCAAAATTAAAATTCGTACCGTAAAGATTTTAATGATTATTTATTTAGACATTTTAAGTCCGATTGTTTATTTTAGGTTGTTCTTAAATACATTTTTAGGCATTTCTTAAACAAGCTAATACTTTCAATTTCTTTTAGTTCGGTTGGTATAGTGTTGTACATTTTCAAACCTTTGTACAGTATATTGTTGTTTTTTGAGTTTGTTGCAAAAAATTGCAAGTGGAAGTTGGCTCGCTGTCTCGTACCATATGAATGAATATCACACGCATGAATCAGAGGTCGGTGAAATTTAATTAAACCTCTTCGAATTTTAAATATTGTCATTATGAGTTCGAAATCAATTATATTATGGAAGCTGAGTTGAGATATATTTTTAAAAAGTTCGATTGTTGAAAATCTTAGTGGCAGGCGGTATATGTTTTTTAGGTTTTTTTTTGTAGAATTGCGATCTCATCACAACGGAAACCAGCGCATCCACTCCACACTGGGTTTAAATATATTAATTGTGGTAAGATAAGGGAATTGTAGATTAGTAACAGGGAACTTTGCGGCAAAATATGCTTCAGTTTTTTGATCGAGAATACAAAAGGTCGTATTTTAGCCTTAACCATATCGATATGGGCGCTCCATTTCAATTTTTCATCTATCAGTAGACCCAGGTACTTAAATTGATCCGTACGCTCTATCTGAATTCCCGCATAACTAATCCTGTACTCTCTTATAACTTCGTCTGATATTTTTTTATTTGTAAATATCATATACTTAGTCTTTTTGGCATTTAATTGAAGTTTGTTTTCATTGAGCCACAGGTTTAGCAATGTCAAATCCATCTGCATATCTTCAAAAAGATCTTTAAGATTTGTATTTTCATACTTTATAACAGCATCATCAGCATATAGCTGAAATGTGCCCTTAAAGTTTTGTCTGCATATGTCGCTAATGTAAATGTTAAAAAGGACCGGCCCAAGAATGGATCCTTGCGGTACACCCCTTGCGAGACACACCACATCACTTTCTGTTTGATTAACAACTACAACCTGAGGACGAGCTTTAAGATATGATCGGAACCACGACAAATGCATCGGCTCAAACTTCAATCCCTGAAGTTTGGCGAGCAATATATCATGGTCTACCGAATCAAACGCTTTCCGTAGATCCAAAAATAAGCACGCTACAATCCGTTTCTTGTCAACATTTTCCGAAATGAAACTAGTTAACTCAAGGCATGCTGCTTGTGTACTAGAGCCTTCCGTAAACCCATACTGCTCTCTTGCTAAAATATTATTCGCCTTCAAAAATTGCAATAACCGGTTATTCACTATTCTTTCGAATACTTTTGAGACTGAGCCTAAAATAGATATTGGTCTATAGTTGGTTGGCTCTAGTGCATCCCCATCCTTAAATACCGGTATAACTCTTGCCATTTTTAGTTTTTCCGGAAACTTGCCTTCAAGCAACGAATTGTTAATCAAGCTAGTTAGCGCTCTCTTCAATTTTTCTTGAAAAAATTGAAGGAACTTGCCGGATATGCCGTCCCGCCCCGTGGCTGCAGCTGTTTTCAAACATTGAATGACTCGACTAACTTCCTCTTCACTCACATTGGTTATATGAAATTTAAAATCTATATGATATTCTGGCATAATTACGACTACATTTGGCCACGGAAAATCGCATGCATGTATGAAACAAGCATTGAATGCGTTGGCAACTTCCCTTGGGTCCTCGCTAACTGAGCCATTTAACATTACCGAAATATTTTTTGGTTTAGTTTCACGTGTCTTATTATAAATGGCCAACTTCAATAGATTCCAAAATTGTTTGGAACTTCCAATACAATTTTCTAGTCTAGTTACGTAAAAATCTCTTTTAGCTTTCCGTACTCTGGTTACAATCGAGGATTTTATTAGATTGAACTTAACTTTTAAATGTTCACACTCAGGGTATTTTACAGTTAGTTTAAATAATTTTTCCCTAGTTTTGATATCCCGGTATAAATCTAAGGTCATCCACGGTTGTTTCAGACCCACACGTCGTGTGTCACGCTTATATTGCATGCTTTGAGGCAGAAGTGGATTAATACTGATCGTAGAAAGCCTAAACTTTCATTATAGTGTGTCAAATCTGACATTATCTAGATTTGCTTAATATTTAAGTAAGGATCAGTCACGTAGTTTTGGATCACACCGGTTGGGACATTGGAACATTGTCTTGATGACGACGATGACCGCATTTGTTTTGTTTGCTGAGTCTTAGGTCTGCATCATGGACAGTAGTATCATTGAGTGCGGGACCTGTATGGGTTTCAGAAAATTAAATTATAAAATGATCCTTTCTGTCAATTTGTTTCAATATAAACGATGATTTAGCTCGCAATTAGTAATCTTGAGAGAGCAATGTAAAGTTGATCATGCTCTAATATCTTGCCCTACTTGATTTGCGAGTTGTTGAGGGTATTTTCAGTAATGCAAGATAAATTTTTTTTATTTTTTTTATTTTATTTATTTTTCTCAACCAAAAATCATACATCAACAGTTAACAATAAAAATGTAACAAAAATGAAAGAGTAGTTTCTGATAGCGCCAGATCAATCCAGGGGCCGGTAAATTTATTTCAAATTAAAGAAACAAATTTGAAGATATTTACACAGTCAAAATTTGCATGTAACCACACATTTTTAGTAGCCTTCCCTTGAAGGTATAACCATATATAATAAAATAGATATACACGACATAACTCCATCTTTGTAAGGGAAAATTTCGACTCATTTATTTGTTCTTGATTTGTATTGAAAAGGGTAGAAAACAGAGGTGCAATAAATTGTGCACTGCACTTTTTTACATTCAATAAGGGTAGAGACAATTTTTTTGGCTCACATAGTAGGGCATATATTTACTTTATAATGTCTCTAATTTTTAATTCAACCCGAGCAAGTACTCTGTGTTTTTTTTATTAAACCTGAGTAATTTTACTCTGCACACTGCGTTTCTATTTCTGAACTGTGCTTTTCCGCGCGTACTCAGTTCTTCAAATTTTACTCTGAAATTAATGTCTGTTCGTACACAGTAGTATGCAAAGAAGATGCAAAGTGAAAAACTAATTATTAATCTATGCACACCAGATCATTTGGCACGGCACAAGTTTTGTTCGGTGTACAATACCCAAGGCAAACCTTGTTGCTCGGGTTGAATTAAAAAATAGACCCAATATGTGATATATGTAACTGCGTAAAAATCGCGAGTTCCTTGTTTTGTTTTCAAAATATCAAATCTACTGGCTAGTTAGATTCGTTTTAATTTATGTTCAGTATCTGACCAAAATCCATAAAACGTATCAATTTTGAAAGATTTAGTCCAATTGAAAATTTTTGGTGCATTGGTTATTTTACCATCACATTCGTTGGCGAGACTGGTGCTGGATGTCATTCTCTTAATAGTATCTTCTACTCTATCGCATAGTCCTTTGCTATGAACAGTTGCGTGGCCACTCACATTCGAATCAAAAATCCTCTTTATGGTTAGTTGTATTCACAATTTGTATTTTATTTTTATAATGTGTTACTGCACCATCCGAAATATAGTAAGTTTTAGATAAATCCGAAATTTTGCAACTGCAATAATTTTTCAATGTACAAGTAATCTGATTCGGTGTCATGGTGAAGACAATCTGATAAGACAATGAAACTTTAAAGATTTAGTGCTGCAATTTCAATCCTCCGTTTTTCTAAATTACAAACAGATCAATAGTTGCTGTTTCTTGTTCCGGTGAAACCCCTGTATTGCATTTTAAATTATAAACGCATAGTTTTCTGCAAAGTCACAACAAACACGTACCTATGTAGACTCCAGAGATAACTATTTATTTTTTATGAAACCAGATAAAAATGTGTTGTAGTGAAATATAGCAATTAGGAATCAGATTTTTCAGCTTATAATTAGGAAGTAATCAAGAAATTTGTCTAACGGTTTTTAATATTTTTCCAAACGATAATTCAGCGTCCAGGTATCGTTTCCCAAAAATGAGTTTTTAAATATTCTCGAAAATTATCCAATCTTGGTTGTGCAGTTCTCTCATTGTAGAAGGTAACACGCGATTATCGCGAATTTTTTCCCTTGGTGACAGTATCCATCTGTATCCATCTTTGTTCCATAAATAACTAATTTAGCATTTTGATGTATTATACAAACTCAAACTGTATGAGTTCCGCCACTTCCTGGTTGCACACAGTTGTTAGAACGAAGCAAAGGAAATTTAGAAAACTCAATTTTTTTAACTCATCATCCTTATATTTCATCTTGTACCTCACTTAGCATTCCCACTTCATTAGCCCTTTCTGAACTTTAACTTTCTCAATCGTTTTTTCAGGCATTATAGGACTAACATCATAATCGTTATATGGGTTCATCACTTATCCAATTTGCTGCTTGGATCCTAGAACGCTCCGTGAAATGTTCCTATTTTCAATATTTTTAGCTGCTCGTACCATACATTGCGTCGTGTTGTATTCTTCCTGAATTTATTGTATAATTAGTTTATAGATACATAAATTCGTCATAAATACGTGCCTTATTATGGTTTTCCGCTGAATGAGTCAAAAGGGGCTAGACTCCAGATACCAAATATGTTGATGATATTGACTGGATGTCAATTTACTGATATTGACTGGATTCCAATATCTTGTTAAGTTTTTCACGAACACGATAGCACTTTTTATTTAACACTCTTCACTTTTACTCCTTCTCGAAATGTTCTCGTCATAAAATGTTGATGATGTTTCCGGAGTAACAGGTGAATTTGATCAATTAGTACCCTGTGACACCATGGTTTCATCTTTCCGACGCTTAGAAGTTACCAGGTAATAGCAACTTGTACAAATCGGCTTAATAGAACTCATTCGGGTTGAAATCGTCCCAAATCGCTCCTAAATAATATTCTCATTGTCAATTCGGCTGTCAGCCGAGTTCACTTTACGAAGTAAGTCATAGGGTCGCTAATGACAATCAGTATCGAATCATTAATAAATTGTTTACTAGGATTTTTTAGTTTTTGTGGAAAAAACTACATGCCTTTTTGGAAAAGTACTTGACCACCTTACAAATGTCGTAGCCACTTCATTTCAATGCGCCGTTGCTGAGAGATAAAGTTAACGGCTGTTGATTCACCGGATGCTTGTTGATCAAAATACCACGAATGAAAAAAGGCATCATCAGTACGTAAAATGCTCCTTGTTCAGAGGTGTCTTGATGAATACGCAGGTGATGGGAATTTCCATTTGGAAATGTTACAAATTCCCTTGACTTTGATGTGTAAATGAAATCGTCTTTTGTTCGTTAACCTTTTTACTTTTTTTCAATGATTATGTTTTGTTTTGTTTAATTTGTACGCACAAATTATAATTGCCTAAATTGCTACTATTAAATTTGTATCAACCCTGAAACAAAACTCGCCTATATGAAATTTATCTTACGATTATCATCAAAGCTATCGGTATTAATGCCCTAGACTTTATGCAAATGACAACACATTTATAAATAATTTTGGTATACAATTTTACCAACCCTATTGGTCTTTTAAACGCCGCCTAGTTGGCATGCTATTGTATTACTATTTCACTATTTGTTAAATTAATTGTAAACTAGTTGAACATTTTACATAATATTCAGTCGAATTATAGTCGACTATGAAGTTGATATTATGGTTGTAGATTTAAAATATTACGTCGGATGTAGGCCACTTTGTGTTTAAAGGCGAATAGTGTTCTGAAATACATGAATGTTTCGAGTGTTTATTACGATGCGGTAATTTTTGGCTTTTAAGCAGAGTAGCTTAAATCTTCATATAACATACTATTTAAAATTGTTTCTCTTATTAAATAACTTCTTAAAAATGAAACTTTATTTAACTTTAAATGTAGTGTACGTATGACAGGAGAAAAGATCATTGACGACACACTAATGACTCATCAGTGACGGTCAAATATGACACGTCTATAGATATCAGCAAATGGGAGTAACTTTCGTTTGTGATAAGTCTTAGATGAATCGTTTATGACATGTCTGAGATGAGCCGTATGAGAGAAATTATAAACGAATCATATGTGACTTGTCTGAGATGAATTATATCTAATATATCCAACATTTTATTTAAATGTAGACTAATATTTATAATTTATTAAAAAAGGGCAATAAAAAACCTTATATACAGACTTAACTTAGCCTTAAAAAATATTAGAATCATCTAGCCGGCACATATGAGAATTTTCTCGAATATAAAATATAAAAACATTTAACAAACAAAAAGTTAACTATTTTCCGCAAATAAACTGATTATATAACCTCAGAAATTGGCCTCATTTCGTTTTTTTCTCATTTCATTCGTATTTACGAAATACGAGATAACTCGAGATAACTCGAAAAAGTACGTAACAGGATAAGAAACATCTAAGATTTGTCATACATGTTTCGCTTAAGACATTGTCATGAAAGAAGAAATGTATATAACAAGTCTCACACTTGCCGTCGAACGTGAACAGTCATTGTGCGAGTCATTTGAGAAACTAATGTGATTTGCCATAAATAAGTTATTTAGTAGAAATTTAGTCGTACCATCAAAACTCTACAAAAACTGTTTTGGCCTATTCCAAACACGTGGCCTTCGGTTGATTTTAACTGACCTTTGGTACTGGTTGCCACTGTATCTTTATTAAGACGATGGTATCTTTTGCAAGATACTAATTTTTATGTTGCAGTTGTCATAACAAAGTCATAATAAATTATCCAAGGGTTTAAATTAGTAGTGGATATTTATATTCTTAAACATTAAGCGACAAAATGAGAGTGAATGTATTTATTATTGTAACTCAGACACTAAACGCAATCGTGTAGTCTTTTTGTGATATACTCGAACTTATAATTTATTTGGTCATGTAACCGCGAATGTAATCACGCAAATCCTCCATTAATTATATTTATCTGTAAATAGATCCTGCTAAACGTTCTTCATATACACAAAACCAATTAACTTTTTTTATGATTAATTCATTCCCAATTTATCATTTTTGAGGCATTTTCCAACATTGTGAGACAACAGGCAACAAATTTTATATACTTTGTGTTTTTCAAATTATTTATAAGATCTGCAATTACTGTAACATTCGTAATAAAATGTCACATCTAAGGTTATTTAGTACGAAATTATATTTTATAAATAAATTTTCAAAATAGTCCAATACAAATAATAAACAAAACAATATTTTTGTTTATATCGTTTAGAAGGTTTATCAAATTACTTAAACAAAAAATTTATTAAATTAGACTTAATTAGCCCCAATTCATCAAGACAAACGTTGATTGTGTGTCATTCATTTTTGTGTGTGTTTCGCGCGATATAACGCTTTTAACAAGTCGAGCACGAGACTCAACCGATTAATTATATTATAAAATAAGAATTGGTATCGTGGTGTTGTAGAACATCGAAGAATTTGATAAGAAAATATAAATCCGATTATAACTTGCTATATGCTTTACGATTATACTGAACAGTTTTGGGAATTTACTAAAGGTACTTGCATACCCATTTACATAATATGGTAAAATAAAATAAAATAAAGACGCACTCCGCCTGAAGCTGCTCTCTCAATTTAATTTAAATTTTTTATTCAGTATACTCGTATATGTAACTTTAAAACGTGATCAGATTAATTGATTAATTGCTCAGCATAAATAATTTTAAAACACAGAGATCTAAATTGCAATTTAGCATGTTTAATTTTCTCTACTTAAGTGTATAAAACTGATGTACTTCAGGTGATTTTGAAAACAAATTTTTTATTACATTTTTCTTATAAGGTTAGTTTCGATAGTAGTGACTACCCCCACAGAATTATACTCCTCGTGTACTTCTAGTCTATCTTAATATATGTTTACAAAACTGTTGGTTTCTTCTGAATACTCAGGCGCATAGAAAGTGAACTTTACCCTCCATCACCTCCTCCTTCGAACAGGTTCTACAAAAATTATTAGATTTTAGACCTAGATTTCTCGCATGATCCACAAAAAGGCAGTATCCAGTGAGTATCCCTGCGACTATTCTTTACTCTCTTCTTTCCTGCAAAGCCTTGCAATTAACGTCAAGGAAGTAGTCCGTCTCAAGCTTACTTTTGCAATTGCAGGTGGACAATCAAATGTTGCCTATCGTTAGTTTAGTTTATCATTTAAGAGGAAGTTCAATGTCACTCTTGACGTCAAAGGCCATAATCTAGTAACTTAATTGCCGCGACACTTTATCACTTTCATTGATGCTATCATTACTTGGAATGCGCTGCAGTAATCAAGAAGATACACGCAAACACTTACATTTACTTGGTTGCAGAGAAAATTCTAACTTCTGCATTATCATCTAGATTTAAATATTGAAAAATTGGTATAACTGTTTCTCGTTGTATTTAGATTTAGCGTCTGGATTTAGATTTCACTGTAGCCATTTGTTGACTCGATTTGTGTTGATCGAAAGTGCTTTCTGCATTACCTTCTTAATCTTGTCTCGATTTCTTCTTGACTCTCCAGTTTTAACCGTAATCTCTATCGGGTACACAAATACGGATTCTTATGTTTCCAGAGCTTAGGCCGTGCGCACATCATTTAAAACATAATATATACAAGGTTTGTAATTTCATTAAAAGATGATTGTGGTTTGTGAAAATGATCCTTTTACTTGATATTCAATTTTATTAGAATCTTTCTCGTGGTATGTGGTATAAAAATAACAATTCTGATGATTCCAAAAGTTCAGTCAAGGAAGCTGTTAATCAAGTCCAAATTACAATCAAATTCGCAACAAGAGAAAACCAAGCACAATAACCAAGTATTTAAGGTCCTGCTCGACGTGGTTCCCTCCATCGTTGCTACTGAAAGCTTGACTTCCTTTATCCATGTGCTTTTAGAGCCATCCATTAATACTTTGCACATGGTGATCAATTTTAACGGACTTCCTAAATGTGAAATTTCGTTTTAGTGGATAGATTATGGCCATTTCAGTTTCACCATGGAATTGGTGGTTGTAGCACTTCTATATTGATATCAGTTTGATGCAAGAAATGTGTTTGTGACCATTTAAACCTCTCCAGATTCGTTGCAAGGCACTACTACGCGGATGAAAGTTTGTTACGATTTAGTTGCAGGTTAGGTTTTAAACACTTATTGTTTATGCCATTTACGGTTTGTCCTACTACCCAGTCTATTCGAGTGTTTTCTCGCAACTATGCGGTAGTTGTTTGTCTGCCTTGTTGGTTGAGAAAGGTTTTGTTTGTGGGTGCGACCCTTTTCTTCAATTGAAGCTAAGCAATTCTCCTTCAGCCATGTGTTTCTAGGTTTAGATGTACTTTTAATGGTAGTGGCTAGCTCGAAGTTGGGTCGGGTAACTTGAACAACCAAATGCTTCATCAGTATTCTAACGTGAGGGGTTCGATGGATGACATATTTCGTACTAGTTGCGGCCGATGTAATTCGCCACTACCGGATAGTAATCAGAATCGATGTTCTAGCCGCTTGTAGGGCATGCAAGGTGTAGTGCGGTAAGGCAGATGTATACTGTCTGCAATATCGGTTTATGTATTGAAGTCATCCTAAACAATCGTTACATCGTGTTGGAGTATTTTGTTTAAAACACTTTCGAGGTGGTCGTATAAAGGTCCTCTATCATGTTCAGATTTTATCTCCAGTGGGTCATATGCGTCCACGAGATTTTAAAGTTACATGTGAGCAGATTGAGTACGATGATCCGGTTATTTACGGTTGAACTCGTATCTGTTGAAGTTGTTACTTTGGAAGAGAGTCAATCCTAGGCAACTGTGACCATCGATATTGTTACCGATAAGTTTGTTTCTTGTAGTGCAATTAGATCGAGCTTGTAGTGAAATGCCTTATCGAGGAGTTGGTGGACGCTTTCCGGGCGGTTTTTAGCTGAATACATTTCATGTTACAAATTTTAAATTGTTCCTTATTTCGTGTCCAAGGTTGTTGTTGTAAATTCGAGATAATTATCCGAGATTTGTTGAATTTTCGTAACAATTGTGTTTCCACGCCATTTGTTAACTGCGGAATGATTTAGCTGGGCCGTTGTAAAAGGCGGAACGACAATAATTCTGTTAGGGGGTTATTTGAGCATAATTCTCTGATTCACGTTGAAAGCCCTTTATATCGAGCCAATAATCGTTTAACAAGTGCGGCTTTTCTGGCGGCAAGATTTACGGCAAGACGAGGCATTCCCAACTACAGCGATACTGGATCAAATTGTATGTATAATAGAAAGACAAAAAAATGGCAGGCTTGGTTGCGAATATGCGAGTTTGAATTTTTTTTTAAATTTAGTTTGAAACATTTTGTCGTTAATTAAAGAGAATTTAAGTATTAGAATTAAAAATTTAAGAGTTGCTCTACTTTTACATTGCGAAAATACGACGGAAGCTTTTACGAGCTTGTCCTCAAAAATAAAAATCCAGACTGGTTGTAGAAGTAGCAGAACTTGTGAGGACCAGAAGCCTGAAGGACAAATAGCGGCAATTTGTCAAAGAGCTCATCACTAATGATATGCCACAAGAAAGGAGATGCACAATCCCAGTGGATAGTCAGCTTAATCACAATAATGCGAAATCTAAGTACTAGATTCATTTAGGCATTTGTAATCGTAAAAGACGAGATACTATCAAATGCATTAGGAATATCTAGAAAAGCGCCCACAATAAATCTTTTGTTATTTAACGACTTGCAGTTTCACAAGATTTGTCACAAGCTTTTATCTGATAAATTTATCGACGAATCTTTCTAAGTATTCCATCTGTACAGTCTGATCTATACAGGGATCTGTACAGTCTGATCTAGCAGCTTTCGGTTGAAAAACCGTTTTACACAGGTCTGGCACAATTGCGGCAAGTTTATTTTTTTATTTCTTTATTTCTAAATAAATCTATTCTGCGAGTACATGATTTCAGATTAAAACCAAACATTCAGTTTAAAACAAAAATTAAATTAAAACACAAAAAAAATTAAAAATTTAAAAAACAGTTTCAACCAGAACAAACTAAACAAAAAAAAAATTCATGTGACCATAGATGAGAAAAATCCCAAGTGGATGTTCAGCAGAAAATACCCCACCATGGCTATAGGCTTTATACGAGGCGCAAAGGACAAACTCAGCATCAATATTTATGTTGGACTGCTTAGAAGCAATGTAGTCAAAGTCAAGAACGCAATATTGAAACCACAGAAGTGAGTAGGTAGAAGCAGCTCATCCACTTTCTTATTGGAAGTAATCAGTCACCTTATCTTTAAGAAGCTGCAGGTATTCTGCAATACCACATGGGCTATTTTATTGCTCACAGAAACCATGAATTACCAGGAGTTGGTTTTAATCATTTTTAATAATTTGTTTGTGTTGCAAGAAAATTATCTAAATCAAGCTGAAGATATGGTAGTGAAATGTACCCAAACTAATCCAAAAAATACAACAACAAAATTCAGGCGAATTTATAATGTGTAATTTAGAGGAGAGCTCCTTGCCAGCCTTAGTACTCGACATGGAAGATGGGTCAGCCCATGAGTTTTGCACGCCAATAGGGGGTCGTACTTGTGTTCATTTTAATCACAGACCGTAATCTGTTGATGAAAATTTCCTTTTGCAATTTAAAGGTTTTTTTAAATCTCATGGAACACCCTGTCAGACCCATTAGCAAATCATATAACTTGCTTGGGACACTCCTTTTGGTCTAAGTAGTCCTCTAATAGCACTAAAGTTCACGTTAAATGCTTACAAAATACTTAGAATGACCGCATTGTACCTAAGGTCCATTAAAAAATCACAACTACTCTAAATTACATAATTCGCCTAAATGCTTACTTACACCAATGCCAAACTATAACATCACAATAAACAATTCAATTGGAATGCAGGAATCACAGGATTGTATGTTTTCATAAATCGATTAACAATTTAAAAAATATTGCCAAATAAATGAAAGGCTCTCATTATTTTGGAATGGAAATAATTAATATTTTTGTTCGTTTATAATATTAAATTAAATTATCAAACTATTAAAATAATATTTTCAAGTTCAATATTAAAATTATAATTACATATATATGTACATTATTTTTATTAGATACGAGTACGAGTATAAGAGCTATAAATAAATTCATCTTTCAAGATCAAATCATACGGTATAAGCGTACACAAGTTGTATTCGCGAAACAATAGACTTTCATATAAAAATTATCACAATCGCAACATGTTAGGAAAAAATCTACTTTGCATGAACATTTCCGTGAAGTACCGGTCATAAAAAAAATATCGGAAGTAAATTTAACTTGTATAGAGTGTGGTAGGTGAGATTGTCCTCGAACAGTTTTTCTAAGTATAAAATACAGTTTTATTGAATCAGTCCGACTAACTTTTTGTCTAACTGATTACTATTTGTAGAAAATTTATCAATTTCCTCATTTTACAGGTATCCAGCGTTCGGTTTAATAAACATTAGTTGGGACATTATGTTAAATGATCGATTGGGCGCAACCTACAGCCGTACAAAAAATTGGCTTTTTGAATCGACTCGAAATCAATGAAAGCAATGCATTGTGCAATGAAAATTGGTTTTAGTTAGGTCGTACACGTTGATTTCTAATTTATGATTTATCATCATTATAATTGCATTACGGCCACGCGTAGAAGAATTACTAAGGTATTTTACGCCATAATCAATTAATCGATACTTACATATATCGTGGTCGAATGTTTCACGAATTTAATTATGATTTTCATATGTAATGTGCACATGATATTCAATGTGATTTGCTTGTTAAGTCCAATTTGATTAAACTCTCAAATCAATTGCTATATAAATAAATTACAGGTAAGATTTATAGCAGATATCCGTCATATTAATAAATTATTAACGTTATTTCGTATACTGTTGACTGATTAGATTTCGTGTATACAAAGGTAATAAATAATGGGCAGTAAAATTTTCAATTGATTTGATATCAAGCTTAAATAACGTGCTTGTGATAAATTAGATAGGTATTATCATGAAATTAGTTGTACAATCGCTAGTATTTAGTAATCTTTATGGATTAAATTAGAAAACGATTGGAAGCGGTTCAAACTAACCGCTGCATCGATTAATCATTTGCAATAAAAAATAACTGACATTAAGTAAGGCTCTATAAGCAACGGAAGTGTGCATATATAAAATTATATATAGAGAATATTTTGTTAGTGCTAAGATTGCATAACTTAAGTTTGGAAATAACCGAACTTAGATTAGATCATTGATGCTGTTGTGCATACTTTCCAAACAATATTTCTTAGCTTTGTTTTTCAATTTTGAGTTCCTAAGCCACAGATACACATAACATACTACATTCCCTATTCCGTCGATTTTTTTTATTTTCGTTCCCATTACAGTATTCGTGAATCGTATGTTTTATCAGTTTCATTCACGATATCTAAGTATAATCAGTTTATTATAGATGTAAATTACCATCAAATACAGGGTTCCATAGTGTAGCGGTTATCACGTCTGCTTTACACGCAGAAGGTCTCCAGTTCGATCCTGGATGGAATCAATTTTAAACAGCATGTATTTTAAGGAACTTGGGTTATATACGTCCATGTATTTTGATGTTTTTGTTCTTCTGATGAATTTCAAAATTGCGTGCAACTTAAGTACCCTTTATTGATCCTCCAATAAGAAACATGAACCAGTGAGAAATGCCCCTCTGTCATAATTTAGAAGCATTTAATCATTCTTAGATAAACCATATAGGTGGGAGAGTCGTCATAATTTTTGGAAGAGTCATCCCACCTTGTTTAATGCAGACACGGCCATTAAGTTAAGGTACGAGTATCTGATAATGTCTTTTTTATAGTAAAACAACATCAAGCCGAGAGCTGCGAAGTTAGACAAGTTCTACAGTCGGTTTCAATCCCATAACAGCTGCATTATGCAACGATTTCTGCCTTAAAAATAAGGGCGTACTTTTAAATTAATTATGAAAAATTCACCTCAGGATCAGGTAATCAATTAGTACCACCAATAAAGCGCCATTTCGCTCCCTATCCATCGGTGCATATAACAAGTCCGTATCGGAATTGTGAGGTGGTACCTTTTGGTAATAAACACACTAAATGAAAGAACTCAACTCCTTAACAATATTTTACACTTTTTTAAAACTGCAAACTGCTGACATTTTCTCTACAATATGAATTTATGAGAACAAATAAAATACTAAGAACATCAGAAAGTTAAGAAATAAAGTACAATATTTGATGGGCCAGCATTTTCCAGAACGTGAATTATATAAGGTGATATTGGCATTAATGTTTAATTAACTTTATATTTATTCAGTTGACCCTGGTTGTTCAGCTGAACATTGTGCGGGCCCTAATGAAGATCGAGGAAGGGCTTGTGGTATGTCTCGTGTTACTGGCCAATGATGTCTTTGACTTCTTTTCCATAAAACCACTACAATCACCATGATAATGGGAACGGTACCAAATGTTAAATGAGTCATCGTATAGTGGTGTATGTGATGACTATTCATGGTTTCCTGTTTTTTTTTAATTTTATTTGTTCTTCGAGCTTGTTTGGCTGTTACCAGGAATGATATGTTGAGCTTAGTTACTTCTCTCCTAACGGAGGAAATTTGCAATATTTAAAGATACATCCCGGGCGGGCTGAAGGAGATCATTCGAATGTCTTGAAGATTAAATGGATTAAGTGAAAAGATATGTGATACACAAATCAAGTGTAACGTAAATCCATTGGTTTCATTCATGTTATGGTATCCAATGATTAATAGGCATAAGACCTCGAATGATGGTTATCTCATATTGACATACGGTAGAATGCTTTTATAAATGGGTAAGATTTGACACACAATCCCTTCGTGTATATAGGCAAGCACTGATTGAAAGTGTATTTGTTGATTGGTGGTAAAAGGTATTCTAATTATGGCAATATTGAAGTGTGGAGATTTGTCGTAGGGATAGGTACAGATAGGAGTGCAAACAATTGGTAGAAATCTGTCATCACTAACGGTATGTGAACGCGTATAATGATGCTGTACTGCTGGTAATTCTGGATTCAGTGTTTAATATCCGGTACAGATTCTACCAGGCAAAGACTTCAGTGGGAAAGATGGTCCCTAAAATTGTACTGGGTGTTGAGCATTATTTGAATAATATTCTGATCTGTGTCTTGCATATATTTCAAATTAACTTCAACTGAATGAAATTCTTCAGTTACGATAAAATCCTTCTGATTGACCTTTGTATTGTATTCCCAAAGATGTTTCAATTCCAAATCGACGTGTAAATATCATTTTGCTTAAATACACGAATATCATTATCAATAATAGACGTTTGATCCTTTGCCAACTGTAGGAGATGTTACTCATTCTGCTCGATTAATCCAAAGTGCTGTTCGTAACTTTCGACTTCTCATTAAGACAAGATGTCAAAGGTTTGAAGAATTCTAATCGTGTTTCCAGCTCCTCATTTGCGATGTCTAATCGCTTTGGGTTCAAGTAATTAGTTTGCTTCTTTAACGTTGTCAAACTGTAGTGGGAGTTTTTTTTACAATAATATCACAATGTATCGATTGCATAATGTTATATGCTCTGATAAGCGTCATTCTAGTAACAATTTACCTATTCCAATGGATTCCTAAAGTTTTAATAGTTTCATCTTCTGCCAACTCCAAGTTTCCAATTAATTTGTTTGACTCTTGTGTAGACTGCAATAATTTTTTGTGGCTTCTCGACCACTTGCTTAGTTGAATAAATTGGCCCGTTTCTGTTCTTGTGAAGAAGAGCATCGTGTAGCTTATTAGCACTAATTAGAATGTTATTGACATAAGGGTCCTATATAACTCCTTTCGAGCCATTGGATAGTCTTTAATTTGCTATCTGATGTTAATATTCTTATTGCCAAGAACGAAGCCACTGATGTGCTATATGTAACGGTAGTGAACTTGTATTGACTATCGTAAGACCTTGGTCTTTAATAATCTTGATGTTCCTTTCCACTTCAATTTGTCCATATATTTTGTCCATTATATTGGCTCCGAATACTATTTTGGGTTTTCTCCACCGTGAAATAAGTGGCCATAAGTTATTTTGCTCCGAAATGTAAAGTATCAGTCAAACTAAATCCCGACGTTCCCATCGGATTCTTCATAATCCCATTGGATTATGGCGTCTGTCTCATTTGAAGATATTCTTTCATAAATCCTTCATACAGATCGTTCATTATTTTGGAATCTTTTCTCAATCTGCAAGAACAGTGCGTGGCGCTTTTTGTTTTGAAGCATCAAGAATGCTGGTATCATTTTTGTAACGGTAAGATAACCACGTACTGCCCACTTGGATCCCGCCTAACCGTTTGTCAGTAAATTGTTCCACACTGTTTATTGGATTTTTCTTGTAGAGATTCAACCGATCAGAGCGGGTTGAGCGGTTGGGCCTACTATAAGCCAAGCGATACTATTCGGAACAATAGCAATTAAACCTATAAAGCATGCAACAAATACTGGCTTCGGGGCAGTTAACAAAGCCGTCAACTTGGCCAGTATGCAAAAGAACACCTTTCGAGTTTCACACACAAGGAGTTGATACTATAAGGCGATTAACGTTGCTTTGATCGCTAGAAGAAGAATATTAATTAAAATAATTTGTTTGGAGTGTAGTACAATTGGGGATGGCGCTCAAGAATAACTGCATAGTGAGGCTGCAAAAATTGTGTGACGCCTTGTATACCACCAGTCAAATCAAAATATATTCTCGCATAATTATCTGTACGATTGGATTAACTAGTGAAATGATTCACCCACATCATCAATATCACAATATAACTTGTACTTTTTGTGACACTTTGAGGAATTAATGGCGTTCAATGTCCGCCAGTGCTCTTTTCACGTTAACATAAACTGCGTAGACGCAATTAATAAGTAGCAATTTGGATAGTAGTGCGTTCTGTCCACTTCGTCCACCACTGAAATTATATTACAACTTTCGAATCAAGCAATCTAGATTTCTAAAATCGTACAAAGTGAAAATCGAGAAATAGCTATAGGTGAGTAAAAATGTCCTTTTCAACTTACAAGAGAGTTATTAGACTTATTTACTACCTCGACATTATTTTCTAATTTGTTCCAGTGTATACTATCATTTACAAATCAATGGCCATAAATTAATATCAAATTCCAGGGTGTAACACACATTTTGAGTAATCTTATGAGAACGTGCTATTCAGCGGATTCGTAGTGTTGCGGTTATCACACCTGCTTTAGATGCAGAAGGTCTCTAGTTCGAGCCTGGATGGGACCATCAATTTACAGTAAAACATAAATAAATATATTAATTACAGATATCATATAAAATGTTCTGCTTCAGGCCAAAGCGTGCGTAACTTATTCCAAGGAAGTGACGTAGCATTGTTGTAAACCTAGGAAATTATGCAATGTTGTTAGTCACTCGCGCATACTGCATTTTAATATTATTAACGTGACAAGTGTATTTTATAATTTTCTCTATCGTGAATAACCTGCCATCTGTTGGTTTTAATGAGTAATGAAACCATTCAACATTCAATTTGCAATCAATAAAAGTGATTTTTCGTTCGTTCGACAAAATCGTATTCGAAATAATTTTTACCGAAAGGCGGGCGCCTAAACCCTTTTTGGTAGAAGTCTAAAATGTTCTATTAAATATTGTAATCTGTATTCTTCAGGTAATTAATATTAAATTATTCATAACCGTATTTGTAATAGTCATCATTAATTAGTAATCATGTCTTTTAGATTAAGAATTAAATTCTAAACTTTTAAACATCCTGCAATAAACCCCATTCTTGCGATTGGTTTGATTTATGCCTTTCAGTAAATAACACCGATCTAATTAATATTTAATTTGCGTGCCGTGATTTAAATTATAGAACCCGAAATAATGCTGTCACAATAAATTTACGATACAATTTTTAATTTTTGCAAAATTGCCATGCTTGGAATGAACAAAACAAATTTTTTAAATAAGGCTGATGTACACAATAAATATTTATTTGTCAATTATGTTCTTACATTTAAGCAAATCCTCTACATAGAGCGAGTGTATGGTCTACACCACAAAATATTTTTTCAACTTTAGCTCCAATGCTTGCCCGCAATGGAAAAAATTGATCTTTGGTATGTCCCAATCCAAGAAATCCATATTTATTGTGTCCCCACATATACAGATCGTTATCACTATTGATCGCGCCCATATGACTCATTCCACTGTATATCGATGTAACCCGGCTTTCAGGGTTAAATTCATTGCGGCCAAATAGAGGAGGTGGTAATAGCTTAGGCTTTTTAGCATAGTCAACTTGTGGTCCAAATCCGAGAATACCATACCCCCAACTAAATACGTCGTGATTTTCATTCAGAACTAAGCAATAAGATCCTCCTGCTGCGATATCTAATATTTTACCTAATCCCTTGACTTCCGTTAACAAATGCGGACTACTAATTTGCTGAATTTCATCTTGTTGACCAAGCTGCCCATATTCCGAATTCCCCCATCCAAAAACTTCCCCACGATCGTTTAGGGCGAGCACACAGTCAGCAGCACATGCTAATTTAACTATTCGTTCATTTTTAATATCGCCTTCCACAAGTTCGGGTGTATCGGTCGTTTTGAAATCCGAAAGACCAGTTTGTCCATCCGAACCCCATCCACACGCATATACTCGTCCTGATTTCGTTATAAACATGCTGTGATCTTGACCACATTCTACATTGACTACCGTTTCGGGAATATTAACTTCGTGTATAACAGAGTTTCCGACATAATGCTCATTTTCAATGATTTTACGTCCACACTGCCCGTACGCATTATTACCCAATGAATAGACTTTACCGAATTCAGAAAGTGCGAGAGAATGAGCTCGACCTGCTGCGCAACCAATTATTTTATCTTTAGTCGGCATCTCTATCGGGGCCGGGACTATTAGCAAGTCGATAGATTCGTTAGTCTCGCCACGATGCTGATGATGTCCTAATTGAGAATCCGAATTTATTCCAGTTCCAAATATATTGTAACCATCTACGGTTTCGACCACAAATAGTGAAAATCCATAACCACAAGACGCCGTTATTAATTCAAATTTCTCACCAAATCTGTGCCGTGTAGGATGTTGAACATAAGCAGTATGTTTTTGGGACTGCTTTTTCAACGACTCAGTGATTCCAAGAGCACCGGTTTCTGATAGGCCCCAAACATAAAGCCGTTTGTCAGTTTTATTTGAAGTTGGATATTTATGTAGTTCTATTTCGTCCACATTTTGCACTTTTATACGACGCTTGATATGTGTTTTTAGCTTATTCGAGTAAAATTGTTTCGATACATTTAATAATTTTGGAAAATCATCTAGTTTTAAAAATTTTCTAAACATTTTGCACTATTTTGGAGTTAATTTCGAAATGTCAAAATATTTTTATTATACTAGGGTTGTACATTATTAAAATTAATCAAATATGTAGTGACATCTGTTGGAGTTTTGGATAAATTTATCTAAAAATAATGGTCTGAGTCGATTAGTCGAATAATCCAACGGCCAATAACAAATTTCTTCTGGTGAAATGTAACGTAATGAATGGTGACGATTTTGTTGGAAATGAGCGCAGCAGATATGCTTCTCCGTCTCGCACATCCGGATTATGAGATACGTTAACACTTTCCCCGTGTACATCATCGCACAGCTTTGAGAAGTCCCACAATTTTAACGTGCAGTCAAGGGATCCAGTGGCCAAGATGTTACCGTCTCTGCTAAAGCATAATGAATGGATTGTAGCTGTGTGATGTGTGAATGAGGCTATCAGATGCCCATGGGCTAGGTCCCACACGAGTACCTTATGATCTGCTCCGCCTGAAGCTAAATATCGCCCACATATAGAAAATGCTAATGTGTATATCGGAGCTTTGTGACCAGTCATAAGTCGAACGTAGTGTCCTAACGTACAATCCCATAAACGAACTGTTCGATCACTTGAACCGGTAGCTATGTAATTTGAGTTAGGATGAAATACCCCGACATCTACATCCGACAAATGGCCCCAAAATATTCGAAGCGGTTGGTGGTAGTCCGTAGCCCAAAGCCGAGCAGTTTTATCATATGAACACGATAGAAAATAGTAGCCATGTGGCGAAAATTTAACGTCCCATACGGGGAATTGATGTCCTTTGTAAACGACAACACAGGTCCAAGTATGGAGCGACCATAAGCGAATTGTTCCGTCTTCTGAACACGATAATAATAGTGCCCGGTCAGGTGAAAATGAACACTTGTATACTGGCCCATTGTGACCTAAAAACACGCGCTGTTTCTCACCTCGTCGATCGTCCATCATCCGTACCAACACATCATCTGCATCACGATCGATATCTTTCAGCTGTTCGGATGCCTTCATCTCCTTTAACTTAGCAGGAGTTAGTGTCCAAACTTTAATTGTAGAGTCAGCGAATCCACAGGCCAAGGTACTTGAATCTTCACTAATTTCGGCACAAGTGACGGCATGTGCCGAATTTAATATGGTATAAAAACAAACCGATGGTAGGGTATCTGGCCCTAAATTTACTCGTTTCGAAGCCTCTCTTAATGCTTTGAGTTTTTCAATTTTATCGACGTCCTTTAATTCTGGGAGGGGCATTCGATCGATTGATGGTGCATTTGGATCTGATTTTGACTTCTTCGAGAATAATGGATCTTTCTTAGGTTTCTTCTTTTTAGGCTTATCCGGCGCTTCCGGATCCATATCATCGTCCTCTTCTGGTGGTGGGACAAGAGTTTGACAGTCCGGTTCTTTAAGAAGCCCATAGTACACTTTAATTTTGTTATCCTGGCGTCGTGCCTCGCCTATCATTGCGCCCGCCGTCGCTTGACACTGGGCCCGATTTCTGGCAACACCTTCATACAAATCGAAATAGAGATGCTCATTAAGAATATTCATAATAACACTTTGCTTCTTCTCAGATAAATGACGCTTTAATAACGAGAGAGTGTCTCTGGACACACGAATGATAAACTCATTTGATTTTAAACTTTCAGTTAAATCATTTCCTTTCATTTGCTCAGCTTTTGTTACCATTGCAAGTTTTTTCAGGTCTTCTTGATAGTAGTATTCTTGTTCGGGGCCAAACTTTTCCATGAAGGTGATGGCCTGATGTTCGTGTCCATTATAAACAAGTTCCAGATACATATGTACAAACACTGGATACAAAATCAATCCAAGTTCGTGCTGTAAAAGTATATAGTATTGGAGAGCGCTTATTATGTGACGAAAGACAAGACTAGATAAGTACCTTGTAAATATCCAGCGATTCCTCCACAAACTGGCGAAGTTCGAGATATGCATTTTCATATATTTCTGGATCACCTTCACTTTTGTAGGCCGCAAGCACACTAGATACCTCGGCATCACCCGCTAATACTTCAGGAACTTCCGGTAAACTGGCTTCTCGCTTTAAAATTTCTTCGGTATTCTAAAATAAGTAAGAGGTTATGTTTTTCTTTCGCTTATGTGTAATTCTATATTTATCGCAATGTTTACCTTTAAATTATATTTTTTTAATAACTGAAGAACCGCAAATAGATCAGATTTGTTTTGCGCCATTCTGAAAAAGTTTATATTCAATAACTTTACAAAACTTTAATAATTTATAAAACAAAAGCACCACTAACGTAAACAACTTTCTGACATTTTTATTTGGTGAATATAAAATGACAGATCATGTATGTGCGAAATTATAACTATAAATACAACATTAGGTGGTGAAAATATATTGGTGATGTATTCCATTTACCGCGCCTCTAGGCAAGGTGGAATATAAGCGAAACGTAAAATTAATCGGTCTTCTATTTAAGATTTTGATAGAATACTCTTTAGTGCAATTAAATTAATTGTCCATTAATTAATTAGTGTAAATTTGGGGAAAAATATTAAGAAAAACTAAATTTATTATATGGCTAAAAGCAATTTAAAGCCATTAATGAGCATTGTGTAAAGTAAATTAATATATTGTTACGAATTTGTGCAGTCAAATCTGGTTCGTATCACTGGATTCTAACCAGTTATATAATTTGACGATTATACAACATCAAGTCTCGTAATTTACACTGCTTCCGGAATATCCCTGAAAATACACCACTGGAATATTGCCGCTAACACTAAAATCCTGCGATAAATTACTCCCATAATTATTTATTTTCACTCTACGATTTTCAATTATTTTTTCACTATTTCCACTATACCGCTACTCACTTTCGCTTTTAATGTTTCGCGTAAAGAATCTCCCAAATGACTTATCCAGCTGACTCATTGTGTTCGTTGCAGGTTGCACTCGTATTTATATACTGATCGAAGCTACAAAAGTATCTTGGACGCTACTACTTAAATCTAGATGTCACTAATCTCACAAAAAATTGTTATTAATTCTCCAAATCCCAAATCAGCAATAGCTGCGTTTTTCTGAAATATGGTGTTCGAGACCACGATAAAATATAGGGAAAATACAGGGAAATTTAGACAAAAAAATTTAGAACAACAACTTTAACTAACTTCAAGGCAATCATTTTGACATTTAATTTTTGGCTTATAATTAAACACAATACTATCCAATATTAAAATAAATTAATTAATTTCACCAGCAAACATTAAGATATTCATTTTTTCTTATTAAAAACACAATTCAGTCATTTCATTTTCATTCTTTCAAATTTCCAGTTGTAAATGAAGTAAGGAACAATCAAAAAATTGTGTACTAAAAAAATTTCCCTGTTCCGTCAGTTCAGCAATTATTAAGTTTTTTGATGAACTCGGTTGTACTCTACATAATATCCAGAGTTGTTCAGAGCTGTTGAGAACAAGCATAAATACACTTTATTCGATTATATAATGCAAGATATTGATTTAGTATAAGCTCCTTAGGATTCGATTGAGTAAATCCGAAGCACAAATAGTTTAATAATATGTGAATTGTTTAAAAAATCAAAATATAATTTATCGCGGTCTAGAGCAGCTGTTTCAAAAAAACGCAGCAAATATTAGTTGAATAAATGTTTCGCTCATACTGATTTAATTGCCTATCAATAGGCGAAATCGTAAAAATAATGATACGAGTCTAGTTTATTCGATCGGATAAATACGAGTGCAACGAACACTAGGGATCAGTCTTTGTGAGTCATACAGGAGATACGGTACGCGAAAGATTAAAAGCGAAAGTGAGAAGCGGGAAAATAATAAGTGGTGTTAAGTGAAAATAGTGGTGTAATTAAAAATTGTAAATGGTGCATTAAGCGAATTAATAAATAATTGTGGAAATTATTTGTTATGATTTAGTGTTGGTAAAACAAGAGTGGGAAAATTATAGTCGGAATATTTCGGAAATATTCTGGTGGTGGCGTAAGTATCCCGTAGTTATTTGGAAATAATTCTGAGATTATTTCCGGTATTTTCGCGCGAGATTTCACAGGGCAAATTCGTAACAATTGGTAACAGCGGTGGGGTTGGGAATATTAGAAGAAGGGTGTTAAGGATTTAACGGTTACGGAGTTAAAATTCCAATTAAAGCATCGTAATTTACCTACTGATGGGTGCAAAAATGCGATAATATTGTGACTACGTGAGGCTATGGAGAAGCAGGGATTAGCCCCGGATACTCATAATTATCGAAGAGAAAAAAATAAATGATAAAAGTGAGATGGTGGAGGCAGCTCCCGGGCAATCTCAAAATACCTATTTTGCGTACATGTTATTCATCGTTTATGTTAATTTTAAAAATTTGATCAACAAGGCCAAAAAGCTCATCAACAAAACCAAAAATTGGATCAACAAAGTAAAGAGACGCAACAAACCTTTACAAGATTTGACGCAACAAATTGATAAAATTTAATCAACAAAGTAAAGATTTGACGCGAGAAATGAAACAAGAAATTATTGAAATCAAAATAGTTAATGAAAACATCAAGAACAAACTGGATCAAATGGTAAACATAATATTTGGAAATCGAAATGATAATGTAGGTGATATGGAGCATAAGGTCGAGCATTCAGAAAACGATGAGGAACAAATGTTGAAAATGATTGGTGGTAATATAGTGGAACCGGATGATGAAAATCATGAAGTGAATGCCATTGGTCGTGATGAGCCATTGGGCTTTGTAAAATCGAGTGGTGGTTAGGAAACGGTAGATAAGGAGAATCAGCTGAGCCAGCTGGAAAATGGTGAACAATTTAAGCAGGATGTTGCCACAGTTCAAGACGGACTACTCGGGATTTTGGATCCTCAATCGGATGCAAAATCGACGTCTTATAGTAAATCATTTATTAGTCAACAAGAACCAGGAGAGTTTGTGTCCATAGTGAATGTGGTTGACGGCGGATCACTTGGTGAGGATGATTTTAAATGATTTCGCCAAATCGCCAAAGCAGACAGTATTCATAGTGGTACCATCGACCCAGACTCCCTTCAACTTGCAACAAACAAAAACAGTATGGGCACAAAATCTATAGGTAAAAATACATGTAAATCTAGAAACACTTGGATGGATGAGAATTGTTTAGCTTCAATTCAAGAAAAGGATTGCACAAAAAAACGACACCTCTCTCAACCAACAAGACAGTCAGACAACGACTACATGGTTCGGAAGCATGCCTCGGAATTTGTAAAAGGGCGAAATGTGAACGTTACAAACATAATAAGTGCTTAAAATCGAAAATGTCTGTTTAAGGGACAGATATTGTTTAAAGAAAGAACTCGCTACTGCCGTTCATTAATATAGTAGCGATATTCGCAACGAATCTGGTAAGTTACAAATGGACATAAACACAGTCATAACAGAGCGGCGAAATTATTTCTCGTCCCAGCAATCCGCGTCAGCCTGATATCAATATAGAAATGACACAACCACCTGCTTCATCTTACAATGAAATGCGAGGTGCCTTTTCAGTTATGAAAAATTATAAGACACCTGGTGAGGACTAGTAACGAAATACTCAAGAGCGCTTGAGCTCAGCGGCGTTTACCTCTTCTATAACCTGTTTGAGCGGCGGCTTCATCGATTTGGTTCGCAAAGAAAATCCCAGATGAGTGAAAATAGCCCTGATCTGTCCACTACATAAAAAGGGAGACCTATTGTCGAATATGAATTGTAACAACAATCGCGGAATTTAACATCGGCTACAAGATCTTGATCAACGTAGTTGCTGATAAGCCATCTATAGCGAACGCAATTTTGGCGACTACCAGAGCGGTTTTCGTCCAGATAGGTCGACAACCGATCTTCTATTCATAGATTTCATCTTCTATTCATAGATTTTCCGCAGGCGTATCATAACACCTAGAGGAACACATTATGGAGTGTCTTGTCAAATTTAGGCATTCCCTCAAAATTGTTAACCAGGTGCAAAGTACTAACTCTTGGCCCTAACAGCAAGGTGATAATCGAAGGCAAGCTGTCAGAAGCTTTCGAAATAATTTCGATTTCGTTCAATTTCTTGCACAATATAAGGATAACGGTAACGTAGATGTTTTTTGTGTATCATTCAAAGAGGAAAATGACGACATAAAATTGAAATGTTAATAATCGGGTCTGTTACAAAAAGCAATCTACTTGGTGAAAATATTTGTAAATATCGAAAATTGTATTTGGCCAATGTGACAAACTAAACCAACACACAGATAAAGGCCTTTAGATAATATAGTTGGACTTATTAACTGTTACGGGATCATTATCGGTGAAATTTATAGTGGTACAATTTGGCGTTGTACTGCTAAAATTCTTAGTGTTTAACAAATTGGCGAGAACGGTAATCAAGTATCAATCCGAAGAATTTTTCAAAATTAAAGGTGCCGTTGTCATCTGTTCTTTTCGTAATGACGTGGCTCAATCTTAACGCCAAATTTCAGTAGTGCCGAAAAGTTGTTGATGAAACAATTGGAGCAAGGCATTATTGAGTAGATTAATAAACGTCGAGTTAGCCAGTCCTCTGTGCTAATATCAAAAAACACGTTTAGAAAATGTATTGAAACAACTGAAAAAGTTCAATGTAATGCAGGAAATGTATTTTTGGTTTTACTATGTTGAGTTTATTCCATAACGTTGCCTGCTAATGTAGTCATACCGTACTTTGACGAAGTAAACTTAAAAAAATTTCTACCACCGGAAACACACGGAGAAACGCGATTGATAAGATTGGCCAAACGGCCAATTACGTGGGAAAATTCATTTCTCAATTGGGACATTTCCGAAACGAGTCAATAGTTGTATTTGTCAATTTTCCGAAATTGGATTTTCTCAATGATGCTGGTTTATGATTAGCAAGTTTATAATTTTTCTAACTAATACGTCGATTTGTTTCGGTATCGGAAAATGCAAATTCAGAAAAATTTCCTAAGTAAGACAATGCTTTTCACAAATTGGTAGATTACATTTTAAGGGATTGGGGTTTTATAATGTAACATTTCGAACATAAGTTACTGTAGACGATGGTAACCCATGTGCTATTTTAGTCCACTTTAATGAAAATGGTCTACGTAATATTACATTATTCGCTAGTTGGTTTATCAAACGTGAACAATTTACATATTAGCTACTGTAATAGCCCTAATTTGGGCAGTAGAGCGTTTCCTTTATTATTTTTGTCGACGTTCATGCCAGTCACCGATCACAAACAGCTTGAAACTACATATATTTATTCCAAAACCAAAGCGACGCGCGAATTTTAAGGTGTATGATACACCTACTTTTGTAACGAACCTTGTATACAACCCATCGGCGGATAGTTCATGTTTATAATGGCCGACATTTCATTCATCCGACGAAAAATTCATACGCATCTGAGAGATGTTAGTAAAAGCAACATAGGATTCTCAGGAAAGTAACAAAATGTAAGTGTGTGACATAGATTTCGTTGGTTCACCAACGGTTAAATGGTTACCATTCAGGAGTTCAGTAGATACTCCTGCATAGGGTTTATAAGATACTTTAAAACCAAGCTTTTAAAACTCAATTCGTTTCAAAATTCTACGTAAACAAAAATTGTAATGCTCTACTAATATTGTTGTATTATTACTAAAAATTGGAGAAATATTGTAATCAAAATTGGCCAAATGGGTTTAGAGATACATTCCATATGCTTCAATGTTTAAATCTTTATGAAATCCTTACACCATTAAATACTAGCGGTTTATATTTTCTGTCTGCAAAATCTGTGACCCTCAAATTATTTTGCGGCTGGTTTGTTACTATACCATAGTTATTACTAAGTGATGATATTAAGAAAAGGAGAAAACAAAGAAACGGAAAACAACTAAAATTGCATCAATACCTTCAATGCTTGTACCATCAATTGAGAACGGCACGCTAGCGATCCATGTATAAATAAATTGTCTCAGTAGTGAGACTGTGGAACATCAAAATACCCAAGTAAAAGACGACTGAAAAAATGCATCTGACATATGAATCAGAAAAGAACTTCTTGCGGCAAATAACAATCGATAGGCCCAACCAAAATTAAGGACATTTCAAACAATTATTTTACACATTTCCTCCTTAATAATTTTTATTTGACTCAATTGTTCGGTGTGTTTAGTTATAACTTAAAAAGAAAATCACTTTTAGTTCATTTTTCTTAATCCTAACTAATTCAAATTAAACAAATATTTCATTAATAATTACACAATTAAATTTTACAATTAAATTAAAAAAATTAAACACTCCAGAAAAAAAACAAATAAAAAATTTTAAGTTCATCCTTATATTATAATGACTAAGGAAATTTTTTAAAACTATTTCTTTTAAGCGTCTTTTCAAAATAAAATTAAAAAAAAAATCTTAATATAATTAAAAACATAACAACTGTTAAACATAAAATTATTTTAATTAATTAGTGTATTCACTTTAAATGACTGAATTAATCCTATAAGTTTCGTGTTTCTAACACGTAGTGGTTGGATCTTCTTGACTGGAATAAGGCACATTTTTATGGATGTGAATGATAAAATTAAAAATAATCGTGAAAAATATGATTAAATTAACGAGTCCCTGATCGCACTTTTATCTTAAATGGCTTTTTTTATAATCTAAATGTATTCGGAAGACCGATTCGCTTGAAGATTAAAAATGTGCGTTGCTGTTCTAAAACAGATTTTCTTAACTGCTTAAATATGTACTATAATAATGTAGTTGTATAAAAACTAAAATTAATCCTAATGGCTTACATGTACCTAACTTCAAGATTTAATTCATATTTACAATGAAAAATTAAATATCATACGGATTTACTAAACTTTAAATTACACTCGTTGACCAATTTACATAACCCTTCGATTTATTCGTCGCTGTGGTGATAATAGCGTTGTGTCTCCATATATTGGGGATGAATCACCTTGCGATTTATATCCCCGTGAAAAATCTTGATCGAATGATAATGTCATATTATTTGGTGAAAATGCCGGATTAGGTGGAGAAGTTGATCTTCTAGGAGGTGACAAAAACACGCTGTTATCTGTCGGCTGTGGTTTTGTGACCCAATAAATGATAAAGGCAAGCGTAACAATGGTAACGAAGACGCACGAAATAATTAGACCGAATTTTGACACAAAATCCGAAAAATCGAGGAACACAGACTTTCCAGGTCCAGTCGCGCATTCTAATCTTGAGGAGCTGGTTAATATCGGTACTGTAATACGTTGCTCCGTTAGTGGTGAATTAATCTCCACAAAATGTTCACCATCCTCCGGGAATTGTTTTAATAGTTTTATTCGATAGTTTAATGTTTGTGGTGACTTTCCTAATGGCACCAATTCCAATAGAGATGCGTCTGAAGATTTAATGGTTACCTTTTGTAATATTTTATCGATTCCATTGATCATAATGCCATTCGTTTTAAATTGATCGACTGTCATGTAGTTTGGAGTAACTAATATACCAGGCACGATTTTTATGGTGATTACGTCCGTCACGCCATTCACCAATTTTGCTTCTAAATCGAAATTTATTTCACTGCCTTTTACCATGCTGGTTAATTCGTTCATGGTGATTAATAAAGTCACGTCACAACCGTATGATCCGTGAATTTTATCGAAAGTTGGAGCCGCTTTCAAGTACTGCGTAAGATGATTGCTGTCGGAGTGTCGTGACATCAATTTGCACGTATAAAAGTTAATGTTGATTGAGTCGAGTTTCGACAAACAGATAGAACTATTCCTAGAAAACTAAACATAAATTAATTAGTTAAACATAAATTAATTAGTTAAACATAAATTAATTAGTTAAACATAAATTAATTAGTTAAACATAAATTAATTAGTTATGTAATGTTGAAATAACATAATTTTAATATTACTTACCACATTATTTGCCTTATCGGTTTGTACATGATTCTTTACGACCAAAAGTGCCCGATATTTCTGGCTATTCATGATATCATAAGATTTTGCAAATTCTATTTTATCAGCCTCTCGCACTTCTAAATCAAACTTGAGATTTCCTGAATTTCGCCCACCTTGATAAACAGTAACTTTGTCACCATGTTTTAGCCGACTGGCCGTTACTAGGCCAACACCTGTTTCTTCGTTTATTGTAAAAATAGATTCGTCTGCAGAATACCATTTCGATGATGAATCAACATGTGAATCAAAGCAAATTATATCACCAACAGAGAATAGCAATTTACTCGGGAAAATATACTGTGACGCGCCAACCGCCAATTTTAGAAAGTCCTCATTATACTTGACACCAGTCGAATCCCGTAGCGAGATTGCTATCATATTCGATGTCTCCCGTATTAAATTTAAACTGACGGTAAAATTTTCACCCAAGTTGACATCTACCATTTCCTTCCTCGATAATTTCAAATTTAACATGTTTGCATCCAAAGTATGAGAAAATTCATTGCCCAAGTTATCGTGCAACGTGATGCGAAGTAATAAATTAAATCCGTTAGGAATTTTACTTTCAATTGAATTTAATTTAAGATTGTCCGGATGAAGCGATGCTAGTACATAGTGGATATTCTTTACTTCGATTGGTACAGGTATTGTTTGATCCGCCGATGTCGCAATTACCAAACTTCGCCCAATGGACTCTGTTGAATGTATGTATCCTGTTCGCGTTACCTTAACTACACTTAGTGATTGGTCACCATTCTCGATTTCATATACAGTATCCTCTAAATTTGATTTTAATTGGATGTTAGTTTTCGGTGCAATTAATATTGCATCTGAAACAATTCTTTTTGGAGACTCAAGTTCCAACATTTTGAATACAGAAACCTCGACTATGGATTTAAGTGTCGCTCCACTCGAGGTAATCACTGTAGCATGAATTTGCGCCTTTCCTGGGTTTAAACCTTTCACACGTATTGAAATTGAATCTTCTTCGTCATATTCAATTCCTGCATCGGCGAAGACACCGCTAAGCTCGACTACGTCTGGTTGATTAGTGCTCCATTGAAATTTCAATGAGTCGAGTGTTCCCAGAATCATTGGGGAAATTTCCGGTTCGGCCCAAACCGATGCTGGCATAATAGCATCAACCTTTAGTCGAACAAGCGGTACTTTCACTTTAATTTTGTCAAACGGTATTACACGAACCATAACTGTATCTTCGGAATAAATGATTTGATTTCCAGTGGCCGGATTCAAACCAACACATCTTCCAACTATTTTAGTTTCTCCTAACTTCTCTCCTGTCACAATTGAAGAATCCATTTTGGCGATATCATTAAATTGCACAGAATATATAATATTCACATCTGGATATGGTCCTCCTTTGCTATATATTTGTACAGATGATCCGATTAATAAAGTAGCATTACGAGGATAAAGTCGAAGTGGTGGAAATACTTGAATTGGAGCGGGCTCGCTCGATACTTGTTTATCGATTCGGCCGGCATTGAATACAATTTTGGTTTCGCCTAATTCGACACCAGTCACGATGAACCGTATCTCACCCGGTTTTAAATTAAGTTGATTTCCTAATTTCACATTTACCAAATTTGCATTGTAAACATCTTCAGTTAAATCGTAAATATCCAAATTATCGATCTCTATATTGAGTGGACGTTCATTCGAATCGAACAGTTTTACAATGGCTTCGATAGATTTTGACTTCTCAACGCGATCCGGCATTTGAATTTCAATTTTTTCGATCGATACAATAGATACGTACAAATGTGATGGATCAGTCATTAAACAGCGATCGAGTATATCGATACGAACGTCACCAATTCGAATTGGGGTGATAATCAGTTCACGCGTATTGAAATCAAACTCTGCTGTGATGATGCCTGGCTCGCTTAAATTTATCTCGTAGTGTCCGCTTCCTTGTAAAATTTTAACTCGCTCGATTTTTTGTTTTGAAAGGTATACCGACATTGTATCGAATGGTAGCAGAGTGTTGTCGACCGCGAGGAAATTTAGTTCATTTTCAATGATCGGAGTTATAAATGGGCCGTTGGCGACTTTTTGTATGCCAAATTGTGGCGTTTCCGGTTTTATGCCATACTTTCCTAGTACGGAACTGTCGTAGTCGACCACAATACCCTTAATTTGGAAATTTATATTGATATCTGTTAATGTGGTCTTAAGATAATCACGTTTTGGTATTGGAATCGATTCGACTAAATCCTCTTCCGCAACTCGACGATTCGGTAGAGTATTTCCTTTGAGTTTATCACCATAGAAAAATTTCCAATCAAGCGATAACGATGTAATATTCGACAATTTACGCTTTGCTTCATCCAACACCTCAATTTCGATTTCAACTTCATTCTGTTGATTATTCACGTGCATTAATGAATTTCGACGCTGTAATGGACATCCATCTTTAATTCGTGCGGTCGTATACAAATTAATGAATCGCGGTTTAACACAATATACTGTTGTTATATAATATGATTTGTAAGGGAAATGATTTTTTGCATTCATCGAATTGTACAACTCGAACCGGAATTTTGTTTCGCCAATCTTTTTACATAGAATCGTAAATACGTGCTTTTCTTTGGTGAAATCGTTTAGATATTCGATAACATCAATTAGTCTCTTATCATAATTTGTATTTTTATTTAGATCGGCTTCGATGCTGTACACTTTCGACGGACCGTTTTTATATATAACGTTACGAGAAGCACCAATTGGTAACACGACCTCATTTGTAATCGGATTAAAAATGTTCAATTTCTCAAACACGACCAAGTTCACTTCATCTTTTAAAATTTTATTGTTGAATTTGTACGAGACTTTTAAATTTGTTGTTCCTAAATTTGTTGCCTTAAGATAGAATATTTTACAAGCATCACCATCCGGCACCTCATCGGCGACTTTATTTGAATCCTCAATAAAAATATGTGTTGAAAACTCCAAGTCAAAGTTTAGGTTATTACAAAAAGTAAACGGCGTTAAGTGCTCGTTGTAGTATGCGTATACTGCTACATGCAGTTTGACATAATCTTTTAAAGGCGTCTCAAAGTTATAGCGTACGATTTCTAATTTGACTGGTGTTAAGAATATAATATCTGCGGTTTTCGAAATAATATTATTTCGCTGCAACGCAACTTTAATTTGTCCAAATTTGGCGAGACTTTCTTCTAAATTTGTAAATTCGATGTTTGGTTGTTTCTTTATATTATCGGCTTTTGTCTCAGCTAATCCCGTTGGTGATATTGATACGAGCTGAGAGTTTAAACTTGTCCATATATATGAGCCATCTCCACCAGTAGCATCGAATTTAATTTGATGTCGAACTGGAAAATTTGGATCGTAAGGCAATACGACGAGCGTTGGAGTAAGTTCTAATCTTTTATAAATTAGCATATCATTTTCGGCATTCAACTGTAATTAAAAAATATAGGTAGTTAAGTGGCTTGTGAGATCATAATCAACTTTAACAGTGGCATTTATACCGATGAAATCGATTAATATTATCGTTTCAGATTAAGGACACCGCAGTACTAACTAGTATTGTAATTAAAGGTACTTACATTTTCAAAACTTCCTTGTACCGGATTTCGTCCAGCTTGTATCGTCTCACCATATATTCTACTACCGTTCTTGGTCCTTGTTAATTCAAAGAATAAATTTGTATCAAATTCAGAGTTAACTTTGTACTTTGGACCCATTGTGATTTTTTGGTTGTCTCGAGTGTATAAATCAATGGCGATATCGTGACGTTCACCTTCTACAGTAATCCAATTATTGTGCGGCAAAAGACTAAGCTGTATTTTCATAGCTTTGGCTACGGTTATAGTAGATCTTGGTGACAAAGAAGCCACAGTATCGGTGTCTGACGGAATATAATTCCGATCGCGCAATTTCACTACTGATTTACCCAATTTAAGTCCAGTTGCAGTATTTCCTTTTATATCAGCGATTCCAGGATCTTCAATTTCCAAGAAATACTGAGAGTTCAACGAAATTTCTTGTAGTTTGCCTTGTTTTAATTGGAGGACTCGGAAATTTATATTATCGCCGACTAATATATTCACTTCCGAAGGATCGAGAATAATATTAGCTAAAACCATAATATTTACTTCCATCGTTCTAACGTGCTCATATTCGGGATATGAAAATCTTACATTTACCGTTGCTGACCCGGTGTTAATACCTTCCAGTAAGACCATATAACCTCTTAAACCCATTGCCTCAATATGTTGTACTGTTTTCGGCACTTCGTGGTATTTACTTTCGGAAAATTTTAAAAATCTTAATACTTGTTTCCAATTTTCATTAGTGTTTTGGTTATTGTTTTGAGTAGAAATTTGCCAATTAAATTCAATCCCCTTTAGCGTGGTAAACGCATTTCCTTGAGAATCTTGGGCGTATAATTCGAACGTTTCTGGTGCTTCTTCTAAATATAATTCGCGGGTTGTTGTTAAAACTTCCAATTTATCGATGACGTCAACTATGACGTCACACCGAATTACCTCCCCGGACGCCAAATTTTCTGCCAAAACAATCGCCGTGTTACGAAACTTTTCTTTGGTTATCACTGATACAACCGCTTTCGAAGTACATCGATCAACCTGTTCATCAAATTCGGGAGTTAAACGTATCAAATCGGTACGAGATGATGTCCTATAAAATAAACGTTTCGTTCAGTAAAATTATTTATAGTAATTATAATTGCACAATAAAAATTACTTTAGGTAACCAAACAAAAATTAAAGTGTGGTTATGTCATTATTACCATTTAAAGCATCCCTTTTCTATCACTTCTAGTGTAAAATTTATCGAAATTTTATCAAATATAGGTAATAACACTCGCGGATAATTTAATTTTGTTGTTATACTTGGTGTAATTAGCGTAAGAACACAAATTAAAATTTTTAAATTCATTTTGATAATTTTTTGCACGCGCTCATTTGACCGGGCGTCTAACTCACAAATATTTTTCAACTGAAATAAACAATAATTTTTTTGTAATGTTGGTGTCTTGAAACTTGAGCGATATGGTGATTTTTAATATTTACTCCCCTCATTCGTGGTGACTACCTAGTAGCATATCTTTCCAAACCCGATAAGCAATCTGTTTCCAATACGCACAAAATAGTGCTTCTTCCATACAATTTTCCAGACTCCAAATGATCGAAAACCCCAAAATTTAAATTTGTGTTAAAAATTCTGTTGCTCTTTTCGTTTAAATGGTATTTTTTATATTTTAATTGTGTCTTGTATGTAATCGTTAGAATTTTTAGGGTGGATATCATTACGTAGTTATAGTATAAAAATTAAAAATATTTTATGTAAAAATTATATTTGATAAGATTATAGTTATTAAAATAAAACTTGGTTTATAAAATGGCTTATATATAAAAAAAATAAAACTTGTATTTGTATTTGCAGCTTGCTTCCTATTTGAGCCGGCCACCTTAAATGAGTCAGAAACCCATTCGCATGGGTTTCACTAATTTATGCCACTATTCCTCAGGAAAACATTTATACAATTGCTGAACATTTGCGAAAGACAAGGACAAAAATCTACATAAGAGCGACTGTGTCACAGAATTTCTTTTTTATAGTAGAACACATTGGAGAAATTTTGACATCAACAATTAGTAACTTATAAATGATTTACATACAGCAAATGAAAAATCTTTATTTGAATTTTTGACAATGAACTTTATATCCCAATAATTACCAATAATTAAATATTATTTTTCTGATTATCAGAATCGTGTTATATTATTTTATTTAATTTTCGAAAATATAAAAGAATTGCTTTACTATAAATATGTAAGAGGGAAAATTTGACATAAACCTAAATGGCAATTAATTTCACGTCCCAAAAAGGACTAAACATTTTAATGTTACTTTTGGGATGGACATAATTATGTTATTTTATTTATTTATTTAGTTTTCGACAATATATACATTTAAAGTACTTTGCTATAAAATATGTAAGAGGGAATTTGTCATAGTAACCTAAAAAATAATATGCACAATTGCGAATAAAATTATTTTCGGTGTAAATATTTACGAAAAAAGTTGATTGGCAAACTTTTGTTCGAAAAATTTTTTCTAGGAAAAATAATTTCTAATTTAACTTTGTTTTGAAAATATTTATACCAAATTAATTCCATTACTAGGCCAGAAAAGTAAAATTTAGATTAAAATGTTACAGTGGCCATTACACAATCAATATTAATGACTTTATTGTTTGGTAACTTTGACGAAATTAATAATGATGGTCTATAATGACTGAAATGGTCTATAATGGCTGATTAATAATGATGGTCTATAATGAATCCGGATTTTCTGATTTCGATACATCATTACTGAGGTGTGGTGGGAATATTGACATTACTACTGACCTGTACTGACCTGTGTATTACATTCGTTTTTCAATAAGCAACAATTATTTTAAATGATAAAATTTTACTACGTGTGTCTATATGTATAAAGTAAAATATAATAATAATTATTTAAATAATAATAAATACAGAATATTTGAAAATTAAACCGATATATTCATACGCTTAAATGTAAAAATACTGTCATTAAAAATGATCGTGTAAATGTGAAAATAAATGATGAAATAATGATGCTTACGTTTAGGTAGTGTTGTCATTACAAGTAATGACATTAATATATACAATAACATATTATATTAATAACCGTACCATTGGTGGTACATACGGTTTGTATTTGTATCTTATATATGTGTATGCAGGCCCAAAAAACGTCAACACAGAAAAATCTTTCAAACAAATGCTATGGAAATTTTTTGTTAAGATTTTTTAAAATTTTATTTACTTATATTTCGTAAATGTGAAATAAATTTTCATTCTATTAAGCGTGAACTATGTTTATTTACCTTTAATTTTGATAAGTTGTTTTTCATTTTTAAGTTGGTTTTCATTCCGAATTTTACCATTTTCCGCTATGATGTCCTTAATTTGGCTATCATCGTATATAGAGAAGAAAATGATAAAAATAATTACTGTTCATGCCATGAATACATACCATGCTCTCTCTATACGATACACATTATTTATTAGAAGAACTTTAATCTATGGTTAAGAACTAAAGTACTTACACGGAAATAGTTTGGAAGAACTTTTTTCGATGGACTTTTAAAGTACATTTGCATGCGGAAAAATTGATAGTAAGCTGGGTCAGCCTACACGCGTTTACAGCATGCGTGCGGCACGTGTCTATGAATGTGTAAAAATATTTTCATTTTATGACGAAAAAACTCAACTGAGATATTGCAACAATTCATGATGAAAGAAACTAATTGGATGGAATGTTTGATGCTCAACCGTATGCAGAATCGTTATCTCAGAGTGAGCCATTTATTAGTAAGCCAGGACCAGGGAATTCAGTGAATGAGGATTATAACGGATCACTTGGCAAAGGTATTATGATGATGCTTGAAGTGGTGAGATGACTTATTGCAGGACTGGCGATGCTACGTTTTGATTAAAATAATAACCCGTAACAGGAACGAACGCTGACCAGGAAAATTTGAAATTGTTGGAGTGGTCTACTCAGGATCGGGTGTCGTTCTTGGGACAGAACATTGAAATGGATCTGGAGGAGATCCAGACAAGGCAAGTTGGATTACAAATCGCCTATCAGTCATGACTTGTAGGACAGGAAGAATAATCGGAAGCGTCGATTGGCAAGTTCACATGTTAGCAGTTCACATGAAGGCTGTTCAGCGGGAGGCGGGATTTGTATTGTAAATTTGCAATGGTGGTTGGAAGGGCAATTTGTGCAGAAGTTTCAAACATTAGAATTGGATCCTGCACAATCATAACGGAAAATTAACATGGCTTTTACATATGGGAGAGTATCACCAGCAGGTCGATTCTGGATTTCCCGAGGAAAAAGGAATTATGAAAAATATTTACATAGCATTTTGTCAAAATTATCACTTTCTGGCCTACTGAGAAATCATGTTGGTTCTAAATTTTTATAATTTAGGAAATATTTACTGTTTACCATAGAACGCCAGAAAAAATTTTTTGCGACAAAAATGCTATGTAAATATTTTTCCTCATTCCCTTTTCCTAAGGAAAGCCAGAATCGACCTGCTGTTTAAAAATATGTGTAACATTTCTCTGACGGTAATTGGGGAGACTGGCAGTCGTAAGCAGAGGAGTAGCGACAGTGATATTAACTCTTTAACTGTTAACGAAACGAAAATTTTTCGCATAATGTCGAGTATATTTGTCATAAAGATAAAAAAATTACATTCGTATTATTATTCAACGAATCAATTGTAATTTTTTGCACTTATGCACTTTAGAATATTCATAATTATGAAGGGAGAAAAAGTTGTTCGAAACAAAATTAAACAGTTAAAGCGTTAAATTGAACTGCAACGCCTATATCACCAAAATTTGAGGGAATCAGGCGGCCTGAAAAGACAACCGATGAAGCAGTGGAAACATATGCTATTTTTGCGCATAGTTGAAGAGATGGGCACTCAAGTCGTGCTGAGTGTGGAAGAGATGCGTGGCGTGGCAATTTACCAGCATTGACAGCGAATTTCCTCATGCTCAGTAATAACTATCATTTGTTGCTTGTTAACAACAACTAATTTGTTCCAACCTGTTCTTTAACTGTGCTAATTTATTAAATGTTTGGGAATAAATTCTTTTGAAGCGGAATAATTATTCTAAAACCTATATCAAAATTTTCCCAAATTCCATAACCTTTACCCAGAAAAAGTGTTTAATATAATTTATTTTATCCGACTTGTGATTGTTTTTCCCATAAATTGACCAGCACTGTTGACAAAAAATTACAGAAAGGACAAACACTAAAGGCAATAAAGTAATACGAAATGTCAACTAAACTATACACAAAATCAATCATAATAATATAAATTTAAATATTTATGTTTAGCAAATAACACATATTTTGCGATCACAACTCAATCGAACCCATACCTAGGTATACAAAATAATAAATTCATCTTTTAAATAAAATTTGAAAACAAAAAAAACAGGCTCCGTACACAAACAAAATAAAAAGCATGAACAAAAATATAAAAAGGGATTTGTATCCTTAAAACTTTATAATTTTATTTCGACAATTTTTTTTGTATATACTCGTACTTATATTTTCGTTGTTCTAATTGATTTAAATAAAATAAGGAAAACAACCAAATGAAACTGAAGCTATTAAGTAGAAAATGAAGAAAATCTTTAGAAACGCAGGTATCAAGTTTTTCATTGTTTTTCAATTTAAGGCGACGTCGAAGATGAAAACTGAAGGGAAAAATTACAAAACTTTTTAATAAAAGTGAGATTGACTGAAGAAGTATAGAGAAAGTGGAGGAATTCCTTCTAACGACATTAATATTGATTGGTTGGTTGGTTGTTTCCCGAATTAAAAAATAAAAATTTATTATTTACCCTACAAAAAACATTAATACTCATGGATTAAAAGGTTAAGGTTTTAGTATTTTAAAAGGTGGTGGGTTATATGATTTATTTTGGTTTGGCGTACGAGTGTATTAAATAAAGTGATAAAGCCAAAATTAAATAAGACGATAACATTAAAACGGAATTAAAGCAAGTATGCATAAGAAGGACTTTCGGTTGCAGCAAAAATATTGTACATACAACATTTGTGTAGAATAACGTCTTGGTTGCCAAAATGAGTTACCATATACCTGAAATTAAGAAAATAATTGATATGATAACAAATAAGATTGGTGTTTGAACGTGCATGAGATTGATAACGCTATACACATCTCGCAAGGGCTTTTGACTTAACTTTATCTCTGTTTACAAAATATCGTTTCGTCACAGTATAACAGAATCCAATAAATAGGGTTGCAGAAATCGAATTATTTAGAAGCGGGAAAAAGTAATGTGGAAATTCGAACGAGAAGAAAACCTACCTCGGCATACCAGTACGCTTTACCCAACGCTCGGAGCTGTGTGCGATTTAATCATTATTAATTAACATGACCAGAGAAATGTATATACTATAGAAGAGGAAACACTACAAACCAATAAAAACAATAATATTAAAATTCCAAATTGGAAAATAAGAACTTTAGTGGGAACTTCAAGGTTAATACAAGTTTAGAGAGATATAACGAAATACTAGGCCTTAGCGAAATAGGGAGGAAGAATATAAGAGATCTAACAACAAGCGCGGAAAATACCTATTTTAATTTGATGTAGGTAAAACACACACGAAAAAGGCGTACGCATATTAAAGCAACAGTTAAAAGCGAAAGTCCCCTTCGAATGGAAGGCTTTGTAACAGTAATAATAAGCAAGAGTTTCCTAGCAAATACAAAATACAACGATAATTTAATAAAGTGGAATTTCAGGAACAGTTGCAAGTTACAATATCAAGCATAAACCGAAATGATAAAAAATATGCAAGGTGATTTCAATATCAGTTGCATGTCATCAATCATTGGCAAATAGGCCTAGAGACAAAATTGAGAATCCTTTTCAACAAATACGTTTCAACTGGAAATTCGCAGATATACAGTTAAAGGAATAGAGAAAGTGGAAAGGAAGCATCAATGTTAGAAAGAAGTCACAGTCAAATTTCAAAACTTACCACCAAATAAAATAACTTCTGATTAGCTAATTGTATGGAAACAAATCTTCGAGGAGAACCACATGCATATAGTTAAAGTTGAATAAGTTGAATAGTTCCGTGATAGCTACACACTCAGAAATTTTGCGGCGTTTTTAACCTTTACATCTCGGCTTATACGAAGAAATCGTGTATAACATTTACATACGAAGCATGTATCGAATCTATTTCGATGCGGTTGCGTCTAAAACTAATGCAATAATTACATCGAAAGGAAACTTCAATATAACCCGAGGTTAGCTATTGTTTAGCAAATTTAAAATAATTCGCCAAGATATTGTGTTGATAGTTTCTACTTAAGGTTAAAGTATTTTCAGTAGATTTGTAGTATGGTCATCAGTGCAGTTAAACGAGACATCTGAATTGTTTATTAGAGATTTTAAAATCTGGTAAAGCATAAAATATAATTCAACAGGTTGTATTGATAATAAAATACGTAGATTTTAATCGAGGGATAAATCTACAAATTTGATTGAAACAACTTTTATCGTTACAGTTTCAATGTACACCAGCTTAACAATTAGTCTTATGTTGCATCAATTTGGTAATTGGTTACATATTTTGATGTAGTCTATAGTGCTATTATTATGATGCAAAACTTACTTCTAAAAACGATGCACTTTTGTGCTGGATTTGCGTTGCATACCAAATATTTTTCGAGTGTGTATAATAGAGCAATCAACACCCTTCCGCTATTGAGGCGGGAGGTTAAAAGTCATATTCAGAAGCTGAAGAACTTACAAAATGATCTGAATAGAAAATATACCAGAAGAACTGATCAATAGAGATGCATCAATAATTTCAGAAACTTTAATACCACCAGTAATGATCATTCTCGAACAAATATCGCTAACAATCAACCAGCATATAAGACAAGAACAAGTCGATTTTAGAAAAGGAAGAAGCACATCAACTGAAATCGAAGGGAAGAAACCACTATTCATACTATGAATTTTCGAGGTGCTTTCGCTATAGTCAAGTGTAGCGAAATTTGGAAGGCGGATTGCGAAATATATTCATTGCGAAGAAAATAACCGAAATCGCCAAAGAAATATACAGGGTAGCTGTAAATAAAATTCAATACACAATACTATACGGTCAGACAAGGATACGTATACTATCTTCATGACTCTCTGTAAAAGTATTGTGTGGCACCCAGTTGGATCCAAGGAGTCAATAATTAACTCAATAATTTTACATGAATATTGACACACCAATGTATTTTAACCTAAGAACCTATATGTTTATAGTTTGTGTTGATACATTGGTTGTACCGTATCGAAAATAAGCAGAATGATACTTAATTAACTCATGAACAAGGCTATTTAAAAGTCTTACACACAGACATGGTTTTTGAATGAGTACGTCAAGGACTTTATTTATGGATTTTATAGAATGAAGAAATTAAAAGATTAGCACGTATTGATTTGTTTTCAGTGGATTAAGCTGTGTCATGATAGTGCAGTTTTAATTATTGAAGTTAAGTGTTAATTGAACGAAACTAAACAACGAACATTCGCTACACAAATCTGAAATCGTTAATGTTTGATGTCTAAGTAAGATTTTCATGAGATATGTGTTTTAATAAAGATACAATTTTCTGATTGTGCATAAATTTTAGTTTTTCATCATCCTTTATAGGACACTATATCAAATTGGGTTAAAAATACTGAAAAGTGGAAACATTTAACAACATTTTGTACGGGGTCCTTGATCTCTTATAAATATTTCGGATACCATTTGTGACGGGCGGTAGCTTCTACCATTTATTCTTTTAAGCCCGCTGTGTCATCCAGTATATGACCGAGTGCCGTCATAAATAAAAAAAATGAACTGTGTTGCACGACGCCTTGGAACCTTTATTCTCCATTATCAAGTGTAAAAACAGTTCGTGAAGGGTTTACAATCATTAATATACAAAAAGATGTACTATCACAAAAAAGCAAAACTTAACAAATAAAAAGTTCATTATTACACCCTTAAACCACCCTTTTTTGTTTACACCCTTAAACATTTATTTTAACAATAAGACTCGGGATAATAAATTCAAAGAAAAACATCGACTTAAAATGTAGATTGCGCTCTGATGCGAAGTTGCATGACATTCGATGGCCAAATTTGAATATTGTAAAAGTTGAAGTTGTACCAAAATTCAAGGGAATGTGTTGACTGCGTATCCCTTACTTTGCCTTAGACGGCAGCCATTTTATGGTTCTGTATTTGTTGTTCCAGGCGTCTTCCCGTTTGTCCAGTGACATATTTTCCACCTCTATGGTAAAACTGAAGTATTTAAGGATTTTTCAAATAATTATTTCAAGAGTTTGTAAAGTTGATATTTTAGTAATGTTAAAATATACGAAGAAATTTCATCCGGACCACAACCATTTTTGAAAGAGTTCAATACATTAATAATTTCCTATTCGGACACATATATCAAATCAAATCAAATTGAACGGGACTTTTAAAATTTAAGTTAGATTTAAAGTTAGAACAGTCAACAAATTTGTATACATTTTGAAAAAAGTTCCTAAAATAATTTACAATTTCGTTTAAACTTGGACTACTTTTTTGATCAAAATACATACTCGTAGTTGAAGCGTAGGCAACCCGGATGTCTTACATTTGGAATTAACAAATATCCAAAAACAGTTAGGATCAAAATATATTATAGATTCAATAACCCGTAAATACTCATTGTAAGCCTGTCTGCTTTTTTAATGAACTGGTGATTCCAATTTTCTAGTTTTACTATATGAGGAAGAGTTACTCTTACACGACATCCATTTAATCAACTCGTTAGTGAACTGAGGTGGATAATTTGGTAACGATTTAAAACTTTTTTCAGGTACAAATTCATCAACGCTAGTGAACAAAATTTCATAAAACTTATCAAAATGAATGTTAGTATCATCATTACCAAAAAGTAACCACCAATCAATATGTTAGATAAAAGTTCACTTAACCCGGAAATATTACCATTCCTATAGTCATAATGTATAATTTTTTCAGTTATAGGAATATCAAGAATATAATAATTTCTAATTGAGATTTCAATAGCTTTGTGATCAACACTATTAACAAATGGAGAATTCAGTACTATACATATTATCCTGAGATTTTGAGAAAACTACGAGTAAATCTAACGATCTCTAAAATTTTTTATACAATTAATTTGGTTTAAACGACACACAGTGGTCTGTCTATAAAATTTTTCTCAACAACTGATGGTAATAAAAAATCACGTTCATCATCAGGAACCCATATAATATTTGGTAGGTTGAAATCTCCAGTTACGATAAAATTTGTGGCCACCTTATCAAATTTACACATTAGATTGCACATAAACGCAGTAATTATTGAATACATTTCTAATCTAGTTCGCGGTAGTATGTAGATGGTAACGATTATAGTAGTTTGATAGGTTATCAACCACTGGCTAGAAATGTTTTTATCAACTGAAATTAAAACGCCTTCTCCCGGTTCTGATGTTTTTCTATACCGTGTTTTACTATAGAAGACCGGTCACAGCAGTAAACAACAAAATTTGAAGGAAAAAACTCGACACTATTAATGGATTCATGGAACTTAGTTTCCGTAATTGTATAAATATCAAATTCAGTACTAATAAGGTAATTCTAATTGGTAAAACAAGCTGACTGAAGTCGATTTGGCATTTGTATAGTTATTCCAGAAATTGATACTAAATTGAGCCTGATACTCTTTAACGAGAATATTTTGTGACCAGTAAATTCTATGGAAATGTAATCTCTGACAAAACCATCATTCGGTCTTGGTTCAGTTCTGTGACAGTTGGAACTCGAAATTTCAAATTTTCGATTAACAAATTTATTAAACTGATCATCAATAGTAGACGTTGACGTTGATATTTTGGATACAAATAACTATTTCTTTGGAGTTACAGCGGATATAATTTCGTTAGATTAGGAATCGACAGGAGCAGTCCCAATAACAATATATTGGTTCCAATCGGCTACATTATTTGGCCTCTTGAGAGTATTGATTAATGGTCATTTAGCACAACTCTACATTATAAATAACGATAGATGTCTCCAATCCAAATGATTATGGAATTAGGTAAATATGGACATTCTCCAAAATACATACAGTGAAGAGAAGCTTTTGACAGCTCAATGCCTAATAATCACAAATTGAACTACACAAATTTCCAAAAAAGCACTGAACAATTCATGTAGATAACAATATGTTTCGGCCGTCAATATGTTTCCTCCGCTGAAACCAAAATTCATTATATAACGTTTTGTGGTATTTACATACATTTCGAAATTATGCACTTTAATTTTTAATAATGTATATAAACCTTACATCACGAGCAAAATATAGTTACTATAGTTAAAAACTTTTATTAAAAGCTCATATAAACAAATTTCATTCAGCTATCGTACTAGTAGTACATATGTGCGAGGATGTATACCATAAAACAAAAGTGTGAAAACTAGAAAGCTTATTAACACTTTAAAAACACATACATTTCTCTCGTCGTATACCCTAGCGATATGAAAACTTTTTGGTTATTTCACAGAAAAATATCTTGCAATGTGTATGAAATATGGTATATTATCCTTTGAAATCAGCGTATTCGTAAATTTATTTATGCAACATATAAATGTTCATCAGTATATACAAAAAATCCATTACATTAATTTTCATTTTCGACTAATTTGGGTGGACAGTTTTAACTTACATATTTATAATATAAATTATTATCATTATTCGTTTCGACGACATATTTACGAAATATAAAACCGCGGAGCTTTCGGTGGAAGATATATAATATTGTAATATAGTGATATCTCATATCGTATGAGGAAATCACAGTTCGTATCATTCAAGCTTTTATACCATATATATACATAGTTAAATATATATGGAGATATACACATGCCATTTATTTGCCCTAACAAGTTGTAAATTGTCACGCAATACAATCTTTTTTTCGTATTCGTTGTTCGTCTTTTATACGTTGTGCTTTTAATATTGAAATACATAAAACACTCACGCAATCAAACATAATACTTTTCTTCGCTTCAGCAGCATATTAAAAATAGAATTCTTTCCAACATTCCTGTATACATAGTCTATTCTATAACATATCCTCTTTCCGATTTGAATGAATGGAACCATATCATACGTATAGCCTAGCTATCGTAACTATAGAGCGAAGTTCGTTTTTCTTCCTAATTAGAGTAAAGTAAAAGTTTTATTTCTAATTTATTATTAGGAAATTCTTAACTTTTACAATTATGATAGTAATAAATCAAGTGAAGTCGTACATATTCACTGAGCTTTTTTCTAGTATATCAAAATGTTCATTGGGCATGTTTGTTGGGGTATCATTTAGTACATGGAGATTACTTTATTATTTCGGTTTATAAATACATCGATACTGGCATTTATTATTAATTGAAATACTATAACATGCTATGCATTAATGAGATGGTATTTATTTTTTGTATCCCTCAGAAATGGTAACCAGAATATTAAGGAATGATAACTAACACTCAGGACCATTATCTAGACGATTTATAACCTAACCCAACGATTATATTGTTAATTATATGTGGATATTTGATGTTTTGGGGAATTATTTCTGAAACATCCTTTCCCAAGTTTTATCGATACCAAATTTAACTCAACATATTTAAGTGTCTTCAACTTGAAAAGCTACCCCGTACCTTGGTATCAAGGATCAAGAAACGGTTCTTCTTCAAATTTAATAAATTGTTAACGTAGCTCAACGTATTTCGCTTAAACTATGAATGCCGGGTGTGGAATTTAGTGTGCTCGACGTTCCGTTATACCCAGCATCTGTGATAAAGTTGTCAACTACATCGATTTTATCAAAATTAAAAACATTTATGATATTGACATGAACTTTTAATTTTTAGGAAGGATTGTTCACCTTACAATCCTTGCGGACATAATGCCCAGTTCTCCAGTGGTCTTAATTTAGAGATTAGGAAGAAAATTTAGTTTTGCATTTTTATTCCATTTCTTCCTTCAGGAACTAATTTTTTTATTTTAATTAATTTTTACTCGTAATTGTCATTTTTTGGTACAGTTCTCTATATTTGCTCGATGGCCGTCTACATCTCCTCTGCCGTTATTTGGCCGCTGCCATCTATTACCATAATAGCTATATTGGAAGCACACGAATATTTACTAGATAATGGACTGGTACGAGTATACTGCCTTGTGGAACTCCTGCGTTGATATCTTTAAGTTCTGCGAATTCGTTATCTTGCTTAACTCTGTCCTGTGATGTCAATTTTAGTTTGTTGGTCAGACCTTCCTTTTTCTTTTCAATTATATTACCCAATCTATGTACTTGATCAATTATTGAGTGATCATTACGCCATACTGATGATTCAGAATAAGGTGATTACCGTCGATTATTGGTTTTACTCTTTTTAATAGTAACTTTTTAAATAGTTTAGACAGTATTGGTAACATAGAAATGGGTTTAAATGATGTTACTAAGTGAGGACGGTTGATTCCTGGTTTTGGAATCATAATCAGTTGGGTCATTTTCCAAATTTCGACACGTATTTTAATCTGCACCATCTTTCTTGGCGGTTTCTTCAGAATTTCTCCGATTGTTATTAAATCGAAACTAGGTGCATTATTCGATTTGATATTTTTTTGACTTCGTTAATTATTTAAATTCAGTAAAGTGACCATTTAAACTTTTTTTTCTTTTCTTACTTCTAAAATACAAATATTTATAATTTTAGCAAAAGTTTAATACAACCAGCTTTTCACCAACGAAGTCGAGTATGTGAAGTTAGTCTTCCCAAATGCGAATTTTTTAAAGAAGTCAGTTATGTTATACTTTGCCCACATTTTACCCAGCTTTGCCCACTCTCTAAAACTGCTAAAGTCAGTTAGTAAATTTTGAGTCAGCACTTCCAGAAGAGAATTATGTGGATAAATTTTACTCACCAAATAACAGGGTTTGCCCACCCTGTTTACAGAATAACAAAATTTTACGTACACTTTTGTGTTAAAAGAAAGTTCGTTAAATATCATTTTCGATAAAAAAGGTATATTTTACAATTGTTCACCTGTTGATGAATTTCGTTCACCCAATAATTAGTTTTTGCTCACCAACATATTAAAATTTTACCGAAAAATTTTAGATCTTCGAGATGAGGTTACCAAGAAGACGTGGGTAGTTTCATTAGACTGCAGTGGCCAAACTAGAAAAATATTGAAAATATTTTGAACTTAGATACAAAGTATAATCACAATGCCTTAGCCAATTATTATGTTTCCTTGCGCAATTATTAACCTCTTCGTAATCTCGAATTTTATTCTACCTATTTAACGTAAGAATTTTATTCTGATTTAAAGAATTCAATGCTGCCACCCAGAATAACCCAAACCGCATAATGAGTAGACTCACGACAGAGCAACGTTTGCAAATTGTTCAAATTTACTTTGAAAATAATAGTTCAGTTCGTGAAACTCATCGCGCGCTAAATCCATTTAATGGTCAACATAATCATCCATCAGAGCAGTTGATTGGATTAACTATGGTTCGACCGACCAAACTGTGAAAACCTATGGATAGCTCTCGCATCACGTTTACTCTAAATGATAATACGGGTTCCGTAAGACCCCATATGGCGCATACCGAGAAGGCGGTGCTAGCTGTAGTGGGTAGTATTGAAGAAAATCCAAATGAATCGATTCGTCATCGTGCACAACAATTGGGACTTGATCCAACATCTTTATGGAAGATTTTGCGTAAGGATCTTGATTTACATCCTTACAAGATTCAACTTGTGCAGGAATTAAAACCATACGACTATCGTTAGCGCCGCCAATTCGGTGATTATGCCGAAGCCAATATTGATATCGTTACAAACTTTTCATACAAAATTTTCTTAGTAACGTAGCTCATTTTTGGTTAAAAGGCTATGTCAACAAGCAGAAATGTCGCATTTGGAGTGAAGATAATCCACGAGCCATTGTTCAAAAAACATTTTACAGACCATATGTGTTCAAAAATGATGCTGGTGAAAACATTACATTACATTTTTATGCCTCAATTGGATGGTATTGACATAGGAGGTAAGGTCCCTACACTAAAAGGCCTTATATGGAGTAAACGCTTTGACCGTTACTATATACTATACTAAAGCCGAAATTAACGGATTTAGAAACCCAAGAAATACAAACTTTGTGCTTTATAGAACAGTTTGCTTCTTCATTTTGAGATTAAAAAGTGTGGTGTAGTTGAGAAGGCAGTTTAAGTGCTTAAAAAGGTAACAACCACCTCCTATGAGAACAGTTATTGCATACACATTTCGCAGAAAGATGGGATTCAAGAACAGTAGAGGAAATTCTACCTATCGACCAGAAATGAAGTATCAGAGACTGACAATGGAAGAGAGATAATTCCTTGTCGTCAATTCATTCTTAGTCTAGCCAAACGACAATCGATTTTATAATCAGGAGTCCACTAATCATATTCCCATAACAATTGATGGCAAATATATGGATGTGCTTTTTGACCACGTGGATATGGTGATCAAAAAGTGATAACCTGGTGTTGTGAAAATTACTTATCGGTGAATCCAAAAAAAAAATAAGATTTTCAAAACAGAATAATCTCCCACAAATAGGGTTCATAATATCGCAATATCTTCAGATACTACGTATCTTGAGGTCCGGTTGGATCCCGGTAGAGGTCGCTCAATATTCATTGCATCAGATAGCTAGGTCGCATTAAGGGAGATTGGTTCTATCACTGTTTCCTGAATCTTATCTAGGAGAATGTTGAAACCTTAAATCGGCTCTGCAGACAAAATGAAGTTATACTTATTTGGGTGCCGTTCAAAGAAGAATCGATTGAAATGAGGAGGTGGGTAAAATAGTAAGTGGGGTGTCTCTTTCTTGGGACCTGAATCAGCTCTCGGCTTCATAATGTCGCTGGGAACGACCACGGTACCCTATTCAAGCATAAATTTGACACACTACATAAAGTAAAATAAAAGACAATTATATAGTTTGAAATATTATCTTGATAGGTATCAATTAACGAGCATTGCTTTATTTTTGTAGCTAATGAATCACATAGTAGAAGCAATGTTAAAATGATTGAAATTAATCGAAACCCATATCCAGTCTCATAATCTACAACGATACATTATACTGATTACTGATCAAAAGGATATTTCTGATATATGATATACGATATGTCCCAGAAGGCAGCAATTACCCTATTTCTTACAGAAGGAAAAATATCATAAAGCTCCATTACAATCATCATCAACTATCATGATTTGTTTGTTGACAGTTTCCTTTAACAGAATTCCTCTGATTTTTTTTTGTGTTAATATCAACATTTTCTTTTTCATTTCAAATGATTAGACTTAATCTTGCTTCTGGTAAAATCATTGTTCCATATGGAATACTGAAAGAGTATTCTGGTCTGTATAAAATTTATATGTATATGGTTTATTACTAAAACCATCAACTAATTTAAAAAAAAAACAATGGTACGAAAATCCACCTGGGAAATTATTTACAATATTCTTAATAAATCATTTACACACAGGAAACTCTTGATGTTCACTAAAGATTTTTCACATTTATTCGCTTCTATTTCTTGTATTCTATATAACGTTATATTACTTATCCATACACACCAGACCACCCATGCTGTGGAAAGAACAAAATCTAACATTACTTCTATATAACGTCTTAATTCATTTTTGTTTTTTCTAGCGCTCAATCTTAACCCTTTTCAAAATATGTATAAAGCGTACAATCAGAAAAAGGTGCGAAAAGCACAAAGCACAGAATATAAAAAAAAAATGGAAAAATTGGACCTTGAATATTTATTTCCCGTCTCACAATAATTTATCATTTTTAAATCAATTTTATAAATTACTTTTATAATTTATTTTAAAATGTTAATTCGGTATGCGTAATTGTTGTTGTAATTTAAATTGTAAACAAAATTTTTGTTGCAAAGCGACTACATTTGGATGGACAGAATGATTGGATTTATCAGAAAACAACAAGTCAATTTACTTATTGTTCCATTTTCCTTTCATCCTGTTTTTTGGGTGTCAAATTCTACCTAACTCAGGGATGATACTTTTTTATACGGTCACAATATTTCTTGGTATGTTGAATGCTATTAACAATTTTTTTTTTGTTTTGAGATACTTTGATAAGTAAATCTGGGGAAACAATTTTATAACAACATCGAAAATTTATGTTTTCTAACTGAGATTAAAGAATTTTTGTTTCTTTCGTAGAAAGGATTAATAATAACAAGAATATGATAGAAATTAACAAGGGTAATTTAACGGCAATGAAAATTAATCGGAGAATTTTTTTTGATGCTATTGAAAATAATGAGTGTCAAGTTTATTATATATAGTGGTTTCCAGAAACTATCTAAAATCCTACATAGTTAAGAGATATTTTTCTTAGTTAACATTATAACTTTTGATAACAACTTTGAAACTATAAATATTCTTTCATATAGCAGCCCTTAATCTTTTTAATAAAGAATCATAATTTGAATTTTATAAGCATGCTGTATATGCCTACTTCTTAACTTGCAGAATGGAAAAATATCAAAAAAGTTCATTTTGAGAAGGCGTAGTCTTTGTGAGAGTTTTTATAGTCTACCCACGCGATATAATTGTAAACTCAATCAAAGTACACAATGTGAAAGAATTCCTAACCATTGCATCATATAAAAGTTGTTGGGTTTTGTAGAGTGTGTTCCAGTTTGAGGTCAGTTTTTAAATTTCTAACAAAACACATAAATGATTTCACTGTATTAAATTTTTATTTGAAATGAAGGTACAAAAATTCCTGTTCAGTAAAGGAAAATAATGTCTTCAGTACCTTCCATAGGACATCCATACCTTCCATTTTGTCAAACATAAAATTTCGATTCATATCGAGGTTCATTTACAGTGTATTTACAGAGTATTTATAGGGCAAGCCGAAGTAGTGCCATAATGCGCTATTCCGGCTTTTCCTGGAAATAGAGAATTGAGAAAAATACTTTCGTTTTGTCTAAATTGTATTTTTCTGGTCTGCTGATAGAAGTAGTATGACGCAATTATTTTCGAAATAAGATAATTGGGAGACTTTTGTTCCACAAAACTTTTCTATAAAAATAGTAGTTAATAGTAGTTATAGTAGTTACTCATTTAAATTCATTTTTTATTTTTTCGTCGTTTGTTTCGAAAATATTGATACCAAACTAATTGTATCACTAAGCCAGAAAAATATAATTTAGACAATAATGTTATGAAAACATTTTTCCCAATTACTAGGGATAGCCAAAATAGTTCCACAGAAAATCACTTCCTGTGGATATATCAATTTTTCTATTGTTTATCAAGGTTATTTTCACCCCACACTCAACAATTTTATTTGTTTGCAAATAAATCCAGTTGAAAATTTGCATCGTCGTCAAGGATAACTTTGTTGAAAAATACGCATTTTCAAGGTTTTTTTGTAAAGTCCGTTTAGCGAATTGCCGGCTAATATCTTTCCATTTGAATATTTTTGCTTGTCATCTGCCAAATTACAAATGGAACCCTAGTACAAAAAATAAAATCGCGCAAAAATTAACCGCAAATTGAAACATCCTTTATAAGTCCGTATTGTCAAAGGTGCCAACTTGGGCGGTTGCATGGTGGTACAATGTGAGCTCATTTAACCGAACTTCAACTTCCGTTCTTCATATTTAAAAATTTGTTTGCTTCACCCGTTTTATTTCTTTATCTTTAAGTTATTTTCAGCTTCAGAAGTTAATCCACATCCTTCTCGATTCAACTGTTTTGCCTCCAATTACTGGTGCAACTTACGAGTACAGCTCTGCATATACCATATGTAGATATAAATATGTTTATTAGGGTAACTAGTTCGCTTTTTGTAAATCTGCATCTACAAATCTGCAATTATTTACATTTGCATTTACATTCACATTCACATTCACATTCACATTTACATTTACATTTACATTAACATTTACATTTACATTTACATTTACATTAACATTTACATTAACATTTACATTTACATTTACATTTACATTCACATTTACATTTACATTAACATTTACATTTACATTTACATTTACATTTACATTTACATTTACATTTACATTTGCATTTACATTTACATTTACATTTACATTTACATTTACATTTACATTTACATTCACATTTACATTTACATTTACATTTACATTTACATTTACATTTACATTTACATTTACATTTACATTTACATTTACATTTACATTTATATTTACATTTACATTTACATTTACATTTACATTTTCATTTACATTTACAATTTACATTTACATTTACATTCACATTTACATTTACATTTACATTTACATTTACATTTACATTTACATTTACATTTACATTTACATTTACATTTACATTTACATTTACATTTACATTTACATTTACATTTACATTTACATTTACATTTACATTTACATTTACATTTACATTTACATTTACATTTACATTTACATTTACATTTACATTTACATTTACATTTACATTTACATTCACATTTACATTTACATTTACATTTACATTTACATTTACATTTACATTTACATTTACATTTACATTTACATTTACATTTACATTTACATTTATATTTACATTTACATTTTCATTTACATTTACAATTTACATTTACATTTACATTCACATTTACATTTACATTTACATTTACATTTACATTTACATTTACATTTACATTTACATTTACATTTACATTTACATTTACATTTACATTTACATTTACATTTACATTTACATTTACATTTACATTTACATTTACATTTACATTTACATTTACATTTACATTTACATTTACATTTACATTTACATATTGTTACTACTCACCGCCTAGGAGCAGCACCTTCACAAAATCAAAAATTGAAGCCTGAATTTTTAAAGATTAGAGTACTGAATCTAGCTTGAAAGCTCTTTCTGCACGTTTACCGAATAAGTGAAAAGAAAAGTTGTAAACGCCCGCTACTGAAATGGAAATACATAGTAGATCGACTAGAACATAAATTCATGCAAATCACAAAATTTGAAGCAAAATAAGAAGAAATATGTAGCTGGCCCAAACGTTTTAAGATGCATAATTAATACACTTTTGTTCATCTTTTATTCAATTATATATGAATGTAATATTCCGTTGAAAACCTTAACGCCGTTGAGATATCCAATAAATAAATAAAAAAGTTCATCAAATGTTAAACAAAATAAAACGAAATTTTCCTGGAACCGAAAGTAAAATTCTTCGGAAATTTAAAATCAATTTTCCCTCCACGTCTAATATTGGCATGAGACGAAGGAAAACCGTCACCACGCAAAAATCTAAATAACGGTTACGTACTTGCCTTCGTATGTACGTGCAAATGCAAAGTGCAAACTAAGTAGAAAAAGTATGCACGAATCGAGAGAAAGGGTCATACTATACAGTTAATTGCAAGTGTGAAATACAATATGCCTCAGATAAATAGAAAACATAACATTTTATGTATAGTAGCATGGAGTTTCCTGAAGAACGTTTTCCACACAAATTAATTTAATGATACAAATTGACATCGAAATTTGTTGCGAAGAAATCCTCAAATTAGAGCGAGCGATATTTTAATGGGATTTTTACGAATTATTTTGTCTCCATGTATACTCGTACGTAACTTGGGTACACAAAAAATAATGCTATTGGAATTTAGAATATGTACATATGTAATACAATAGGTCTGATCATTTGAATGCATATTTGAGATGAATATTGCCGTTATTTGGTTGTTGGCTTGGTATCTACATATTAGGAAATAATTATTTTTTCGATACCAATAAGCTTCTATAATTATCGTGTGGAACGTGTTGTGAATTTGATATGATTGAGTGCTTTTGAATTCAAGAATTTTAAGATCAATGGGAATACAAACAACTATTTTATTTTAGTTAGCAAAGTTAGGATTGTCAATCCCTGTTGTTGGAATAGATGAAAAATGAAGAATTATAACAAATAGAACTTTTACTTGATTTTAATTTTAAGTTAACAAAGCTTGTTTGAACGGGCGAAACCTAAAAATCAGGCAAAGCCTAAAAATTGTACGCTTTTACAGACTCCACTTTTCTGATCTACAAACTCGTCCCGGTTGTGGTTCAGGATAAATCACCAACCAAACCGCCCGGTTTATCAAAGGCTGGAGAGTTTCTCGCTATTAATAAGTGTTTTGCTGATGTATGTTACCGCCGCATTACCCAATAATAAGTATTATCTGAACTAAAATGTCAATACAAAATGGTCAAACGGAAGACTGACCTCGTAGTCTGAACGCCACTAAATTTAGTGGGTCTCAAATAAAATTATTTTGTTGAGGCATGGGTGTTTGGATTCTAAAACATTCCATGATCAAAACTTTTCAGTTTAAGCAATTAATTAGTTTAGTCTTTAGAACAGTAGGATTAAATATAGACCTACCATTTTAATTATACCTAAACGAATACGAAATTTGTAATATTTTTAATTTTCAATACTTAGTTATGCTACTCAAGATTTAATTTTCAGGCACTAATAATAACCGTATAATTCAATCTCAAATAAAGGGTGGTTACACTTTAAGGGTCGATGTTGATTTTGAATAAAACACAAACTATTTAGGAAATTATTGTCAATTCTTTTTATTAAGATAATATGGTATGGTTCAATTATGTATGGAACAAAATATCGGCCAAATGGCCACCGCGACCTCGGCGGCACACCTCCACCCAATGGTCCAAATTTTCGAAGACGCTTAGGCATAATTAAGGTTCTATGTCGTTAATGTGCCGAATTATCTCATCCTATAGCTCTTGAATTGTTGCTGGCTTATCGACGTACTCTTTCAAATAACCCCAAAGAGAGAAGTCCAACGGTGTCAAATCACATGATCTTGGCGGCCAATTGACAACGCCACCACGTGAGATAACACGGCCATTGAATTTGTCGTGCAAAAGAGCCATTGTTTCGTTAGCTGTGTGGCAAGTGGCACCGTCCTGTTGAAACCACATATCGTCCACATCCATATCTTCCAATTCGGGCCATAAAAAGTTCGTTATCATCTCACGATAGCGAACACCATTCACAGTAACTGCCTGACCGGCCTCATTTTGGAAAAAATACGGCCCGATGATGCCGCCAGCCCATAAACCGCACCAAACAGTCACTCTTTGTGGGTGCATTGATTTTTCGACAATCACTCTTGGATTATGATTCGCCCAAATGCGGCAATTCTGCTTATTAACGAATCCACTGAGGTGAAAATGTGCCTCATCACTAAAGATGATTTTCTTCGAAAATTGATCATCCACTGTTGCCATTTCTTGCACCGTTCTGACCATTGACGACGTTTGGAATATAATTGAGTCAGTTTGAAATTGAGAAATGTCAAATTAAATGCAGAAAAAAACTTGACGTTTAGGTGTGGTTCACATTCAACGTCGGCCCTTAAAATTTAACCACACTTTATAATGTAATTTTCAGCAATCAACATCCTGAACAAATTTAAATAATTAATTATGTAGCTATTTAAAGGTTATTCAAATTTGAGGTATCTTTTTAAATTTTAAATAAAAGATATCAATTGTGTGAAATCTTTATTTATATTTATTGAAAATTAAAGTACATTGGTTTCGGTTAATAAAGAAAAATAATGTCGTTCAAGTGGCCTCTTTTGCTAGCTCGAATAACTTTTTCTATAACTTTTACTTTCTTCTTGTTTTAATAATGAAAATATGTTGTTCAATCGTATATCTCTCCATTTTAACTAACCGGAATGTTTGCACTTGTCATCTGTCAAATAACATATGATACTCTAGTACAAAAAATATAAATGGCGTTAGAGTTAAAGTATGGTGTAGTACAATTGGAAATAATTTTATCGGGTCAATTTTACTACCTGAACATTGAACTTACCAAAACTATCTTCAATTTTTGAACGAAACAGAGGTCCCATTGTGCTAGATTCAGTTCCACTCCTCATTGAAATAGAAATACTTTCTTGTATCAATAAGATGGAGCTCCTGTACGCTGTAGAACACAAGTTCTTGATTGGTTTGATACAAATTATCCAAGGTGATGGTTTGGTTGCAACGGACCTATAGCATGGCCGCCTAGATCTCCAGATTTAACACGACTAGATTTTTATATATGGGAATATTTGAAAGGAGAGATCTACGCAACAAACATTCAGACTAGGGAGTAGTTGCTTGCTGGAATCAATAATGCCGGCAACAACATAGAAGAAAACTTAGGAAATTCCAACATGGTTGCTACTATTTGAAGGCGGCTCCAACTAGGCTTAATGCTAAATGGAAATCATTTCGAAAGTTGTTTGTGAATTTCAAAACATAGTCAACCGTACAATAAATATTTTACTTATACCATCTTATAATAATTGTTTTTTAACAAGTACAACATTGAATTGTTAATATCTCAAAAACTATGCGTGATTAGATGAAAAATAGAGTAATTATTTTTCAAAAAACATATTCAGTGAACATTTTCTATTTATCTTTTCTCATTCTGCTCGTTTTAGTTATACATTTCATTTCGAAATTTGAATTGAATGTCTAGTAACCTTAAAAATATTGGAAGAAGAGAAAAATAGAAGATGTCCAAGGAATCGCCACCAATATTGGTGAAATCACAGTAAACTTCGTCTACGCTACAACTAAGCTAGCACCAACCAAATAAATATCTTTACCTAGGTTCTAATTATTCTAATTATGTGCGGCCGTCCCTCGCACTAGTTATCCAACCTACCACGAAGGTGGAAAAGGTTCATTCGAAACAGAACAGCTGTAATTCTCGAATGCATTCCTTGATATAATTGGTATCATATTAAGGAAGGATAATAAAGGAGTTACCCCAATCATTACCAATTTCTGATATTTGCATTCAAATTTCAGCATCCAAATTGACCACGAAACTGTCGATAAAGGCTAAAATAATTTGAATGATTAACTAAAATTACGTATGGATGACTATCATCCAAAATCTTCTCAACAAGTTTTCTTCGACATCAAAACATTTTCATCATGCCCGCAGAGAAGAATGATGCGGCAATCATCACTGTACAAAAACGTGCACTTAAGACAAAATTATAAATTCTTAGTAAGGGACCTTAATTGCTAGCGGAGATATTCTAATAGTCCATATTTAACCAGTCCGTTATTTTGCTGAATAATCACAAAATTTGGGATTAGCTCGTTCGTAATATCCATACCAATCATATGCATGAAGGTAACTTACTAACATTAACTAATGTACGAAATATTAGCTATTATGGGCAAAATACAAGGTATGCATTGTATATATTCGATATCGATACTACACAAACGACTATGGGATGGCCGATCTACCATCTGTTCGTTATAACCGAAACCAGCCATTCCCTAAAATTGGTGTTATGCCGGCCTTTTATTTATTAAAATTGGCAGACATAAAAATGCTCCCGAGAAATAGCATTTGCGTCTTTCTGTGCCTAGTGACAAAAGCTGTCCACCTGGAATTAGTCAACCGTCTGGATAATAAATCATTTTTACATCATCTTGGACCACTTACAGTAATTTCTTGGATCGTTATTAGTTTTAGGTGCCGGGCATTCCACTAACTGTGTTGATTGTGTGGTGATTCTAAAATAATACTGGTGGGTCATACATAAGAGTCAACGACCGTAATAACATTAGAAAATATTATTTTACCGATACTTGATTCTGTTGGTTCATTATATCTAATAATCGTGATATTTCGTTAATTTCGCTAGAACCGGGGATTATTGAAAGATTCAAAAAAAGATATCAGCGGTAATTGACAACCCATTTTTATACCTACTGGAAACGATAGAACCTTACGAACTTGGCACAGTTGGTCGTCTTGGTCGAAATTCCTTTTATAAATGAGATTATACCGAACGATTTTTACAATTTATGCAGTTCAAATATTGGTAAATGGTTACATTGAAAGATTATTGATGAATTTTATAATGTTCATATTTTTTAACATTAGAATGTTTCGTATCAAGGAATATTGAAACAATTTCACTGGTTTCTTATTTAGATAATACCAAAAGCAATACTAAATGCTTCCTGACCCTCCGTTTTGTTATATGTTGCTCCATTTGTTTAATTATAAATTTTTGCGGATCCAATAAGAAAAAATAATCCAAAAACCAATTTCGCTTAAATTTATAATTTGTATGCATTACATTTATAATCAAACTACGAGTACAAATAACTTTTCCCGTTACTTGGTATAGTGTTCACCATATAGAGCTTTCATTTTACTATCTATATGATAAATAACTTCACGCTAAGATTTTTCAGTTTTGGGTTTAATTTTAATATTCGTTCTTATACACTACTTCTACATTATATTCAGAGAGCTTTTAGTTTTAATTTTTTTTTGTAGTATGTTTGTATTTCTATATTTTGTTGTATATATGTATATATGAAACCGAAAACTGCACCATAATCACAATAATATTCATGCAAGAAATGTAGAAAAAAATCTCCATAAAAGTTAGTTAAGTTCCCCCGTCTAATTTTTTTTATTCGTATTTTTTGTAGTTTTTTACATTTAATCTTGAAAATAAAAACTATCTTCAAAAATATTTAAAACATTTTAAGCTTTCGAATATGTATAGCGTTAAAGTAGTAAAGAGAAGCGGGAAAATAGATCTAAATTGGTTGGAAACCCCGTTTGAAACAAAGTGTAGTGTACACATTTACATACACAATTTAAGGTTTGTTAAGCTTTTAAATGGTGGTTGAGAATTGTAAAATATTTAATTATCATATTTTGCTCTGTGTCGTAATCCCCATCTAAGTGTTATTAACTTTTCACTTCTAAGTGGCTTTGGCTTTTTCAGGCATTTTCTAATTTTATTATGACTAAGCTCTGCTAAGGATGACGGTTCATTGTTAAATACGACTGGCTTCTAAATAAAGCCAAAGTGTAAATCAAAGTTTAAATAAAGCCAAAGTGAAATAAAGTTGCGAAAATTATCGCAATGCGGGTTCTTCGTTTTGATATTGGTAATAATAAAAACATAATACGTTATAATCGATTATAGATATATTCAATGAGCGATGTTTAATGTTTGAGTCGTTTCATCTACAAGACTGTAGAGACGTTACTTGAAATGGCACGACTATGGAATTGTGGTAATCGAGTTATTTTTTGTTTGTCTCACCTGAAAGGTTGGCTTCGCAAGATAGATTAAGTTTTAACACAAATATGTAGTGGTTTGTTTATCTTAATTGAAGCGAACGGTACACCTTATACGTCTAACGAAATAGGCTGTTAATATAAAATTTAGAGAAGTTTAACTTTAAAATAAAATGAACTAAACACAATTATCAACGATCTATTGGTCGGCAAACGTAGCACTGATTTACATGATGCTATTATATGATGTGTAACAAAGTGGGTGCAAATTATGGGAGTAGTGCCTTGTTGCAAGATACACATCTCCTTCCTATTTATTTTCCATAACACGTAAATATTCATCATCCAAATGCGAATCTAATCCAAATAATCCAATAAATCCGCTAAAAATAAACAAAATGATCCAATTTACATCGTGTTCATCCATTGACGTTTTACAATATAAAACAATGGAAATGTGTGTCAACAAAAATTGTGAGCTTGGACTAGGTTTTTACTGTCAGAATTGTTGGAAAATACACTGTTGGATGCTTTTGATAAAAATGTTGTAAGGATGATTCTGATTCTCATTTAGAAGTACGACACTTTAGACAGCAATATGTAAGTACATTTTTCTGTTTATCATTTCCAATGAGAACGTTGAAATATTCGGATACTATGACGCCCTCAATTTACTGATTCTGTATTGATAATTTAAAGGCATTATTGATACAATATTGGTGTCGTATAATCGTCATCGACATAGTCTTTAATAAAATGGCTTTTATAAAAAAATTACCGAAATATAAAAATAATAAAAAGTTCATATTATACGGTAGAATAAGGTTCAAAAGTGATGGTCATAATTTTCATAGGTTGAGGGAGAAAATTGAAAAGAATGGTCATTAGCTGCTTGAGTTGAAAATAAAAATCTAAAGGGTTATCCAATAAGAGATTTCGATAGGGATTACGGCCATATTGAATATTATTTTTGACAGCTGTCATTGTCATTTCTGTTCAGTAAGACGTTTCGGTTAGATATTTTGTAAAATGGAGCGATACACATTGCAACAACGTTTTGAAATTATTATTAAAACTTATCAAAATCAGTGTTCTGTTCGCCAAACTAATCTTGCACCTCGTATTATTTATGGTGTATATAATCGTCCTCCTGAACGTACTATTAGCCGAATTGTTGGCAAATTTGAAAGAAATGAAATTTATCAATTCCATGATGTTCACAACAATTAGGACTGTCATATGGCGCAACATGACGTATTTTACGTAGAGACTTGGATTTAAAATTATATAAGATCCAACTAGCCCAAGAACTGAAGCCATTGGACCATCATAAGGGTCGTTTATTTGCTCATTTTGACTTAGACAAATTGGAGAATGATGAACATTTTTAGCGAAAATTTTTGTTTAGTGATGAGGGTTATTTCTGGTTAAACGGTTATATCAACAAACAAAATTGCAGAATATGGAAAGCAATCCAGAAGTCATTCATCAAAGTCCATTGTGAGCAAGGATAGCATGTCATCGTTAATGGAGCGCGTTGCAGGTCGATAATTAGTAATTATTTGTTCGAAAACATGAAAACCATTAATATCAATGAAATTTGGTTTCAGCAAGACGGTACTACGCGCCATTCAGCAAGCGCTACCATCGATTTATTAAAAACAAAATTTAATGAAGAAATTATCTAAAGAAATGGACCGGTGAATTGGCGTCCTAGATCTTGCGACATCACTTTATTATATTATTTTTTGTCAGTATATTTGAAGTTACTTGTTTTTGCTAATAAACCGTCAGCAATTGACCATTTACAAACAAACGTTATTCGTGTTATTGGTGAGAACATTTGGTTGAAAGAATGCGCTATGTTAGACGTAGTCGTGGTGTACATTTAAAAGAGATTAGATTCCATCATTAGTGCCATGAATTAACTTTTAAAATAAAAATAAATTTTCATTGGTATCATATTTACTTTTTGTTTTATTTTATTTTAAAGTTAGGACACTCTTATTGGATAACCCTTTATTTCGTCCAAGAGGAAAGTTTTCAATTTCTTTTAATTTCAAAAATTTTTCAAATGTTTTTGACTTGTATTGCTAGAGTAGTTTTTTATTTAAACCTTCTGCCTCATTATTGCATAGTGGAAAATCAGCAAGTCGCATTTAAACTAATGCTGGTTCTCGTTATCCTTAGTTCATTGTTGTTTTTAAATATCGCTAACAACTCGATAATCCTCACTTCGATCATTACAAATCTCTGAAGAATTTCCACAGATTTGAATCTTCGAAATAAATTTGAAAAAGGTATTTAAATCGACGGATTGAAATAAATTTTTAACTCACATCACAACATATACAAATATCGAAAGTACACGTATTAGAGTTACTAGTTTCAATGTAGATTTTATGTTTTGTAAACCAATACCCGTATGTATTTTTCAGGCAATATAGTCCCAATATTAGGCTGTAAAATGTTTTTTTAAAAGACGCCTTGAAATACGTTGTCCAAAATGTTTTGGCGGATCGTATACATTACTTTGATGACTATCTTGATGGTGGAAATCATTTTTAACCGTTTTGAAGTGAACTTTGTTGAGACGGTTTTCTGTAAGTTGAACCAGCTTGTACAACTTCTCATTTCTAAAATTTAAAACTGTATCAATCGATTTAGTTTTCTTGATTTATGTTGGGTTATAGTGGTTTTTAACTAGATAAAACCAGCTTTCGAAGTTTGAATTAGATAATCTGCTTTTAATTTCAATCTTGGATGACAAACATGTTCCCCACAGAACGCTTATTGTATAAAGTTTTACGATTCTTTTACAATTTGATTGTTATTCTGGAGCAAGATCCCGATAATATGTTGTATGGGGAAGCAATTAGAACTTCAAGTCAAGCAATTTTACCATTGTAGGCAAAGACTTGTAACACGGTGCATTGTCTTGATGAAAGAACACTTTTTCTTTTACATTTGGGATCGATTTTTTGATAATGCCAAGTAATACTCGTTGTTGATGCGGTATTTCCTTCCTCAAGATAGTCGTCGAATAGAATACTTTTCCATGCCATCACGAAACAATCCTGTTTATTATGGTTAAAACAACAGAATCATTGAACATCATTGAACAGATCTTTCTCATAGACAAATGTTCATGCAAAATTACGTATACACTGTCACCTTAAAGATATCATTAAGGTGCCAGCTATCTCATGCAACTTCTCTTTACCGCCTTTGAAAACGATTTTAAGTCCTTTCTTGTTTTTCTGAGGTTTAAACTTACCAAACCAACGTTCGACGGTTGCTTTCAGAGCAGAATCCCTTTAGCACTTATCAAGCCAACACTTTGCTTGAACGGTATTTTTTCCCGCCAAAAAACAGTGTTTAATCAACACACGAAATAATTTTTTTCCCATTGTTTTAAAAATAACAAAAGTAGCGTTACTAAAACAACTATTTGTAAACTAAAGTTAGATTGTTATAAAATTTAGACACATATCGTTCGAAGGTTCGTACTTTCTAAAACTCATACGAATTTTTTCTTAATCATTTAATTTTTAACAATAACATTCGTGTTTTCATATATTTCGGTAATTGGGACCAACCGCTTGGTTAGAGACCTCGGTTGGGTTCCCGGAATCTTCGAATTATTATGACAATTGAATTTGTTTCATTTAAGTTATGAGCCTCATGATCATAATCCGTTTCAAATCTCTTCTTGAAATGCTGAATCGGGAGGAGTTACCGACAGGTAATGGCCGGGAATAATTACCGGGGATAATGTCGGGGGGTAGTCCATTACCTCGAGGGTAATGAATGGTGGAATTGGCAGAGGGGAATGAACGGGGGTTATATCATGGGGGAAGAAGTTGGTATTTTACTGTGATTTGTAAAACTCCGGATGGACAGAATGAGAGTTAAGAATGAGTTGTGCTGAGTCGAACATATGAAGAAAAAATGTGTATACGATTTTTAGTTAATTTTGGGTAGTAGAAACGAAAAATTAAAACATTCTGTTGTGCGGATCTCCGTAAGAAAATGGATGCTAATCTACACATTATGCATTACATCTTATGTATGCATCGCATTGGTTGGATTCTCTTCTTATATTTGTAAATTGAAAGTTCCATCCCAAGAGATTTAGAAATGGCTTATAGTTCCGTCATTGTCGTAATTTTTCAGAACCGTCTAATTTGAATCCTACAAACCTAGTTTTATACTAAACGATTGATTGAAAGTGCTTTAGTTTGTTGAACTTATACAGAACAAATTGATATATTGATAATAACAGTTTACTTCATAAAATCAGAGTTTCGCCAATCGATTGGCGATTGAGAAATGCTTAGTTTAATTTAAAATGGCCGATTTCTAAAACTACTTTCGAAACTCATATTAGATTACAATTTTCATTATAAGACTAGTTTGAATAATCAAACACCGCAGTTTTAAGAAAATGAGGTAGACCATTTACATAAGTTGACAATTTAATTTAGAAATTCTTAAAAGGTTTTTCGTAAATCCTATACTTTTTACCATTTTTGTGGAAAATAAAAAAGCTACCGTTAAAAACTTAAGTATCATTGAGATCATCAATCGTCTGGGCTGTCGAAGGCGTTTTGGCGAAAAACCGTTGTTTTGAAAATTTTAATCTGTTTGTTCTTAGTCGTTTTGCAAAAAACAAGATAAAGCGAAGAAGCTGTTATACAAAATGTCAAATCCGATACATCGATTTTAGCCAAATTTCACTGGAATCTCCCAGTTTATGAAAATCTTAATTATGAAGTTTCATAAATGATTTTATTTAGCTATTCTAGCCTGTAGATAGGACACCGACCCACAGACACCACTTTGAAAATCCAGACTTCGCTTAGCGAGTGCTAAATCTGGATTTTTTTTTAGGTTGTACCATTTGATGTTTGCTGGTGTTTGATTGCAAAACTACACTTGAGAGCAGAAATATCGCACAATTGCATTTTTTCTTTGTTTTTGTTTTTAATTTTCTCGGGATGGGATTCAATGTTTTTTTGAATCGAAGTATGTCAAGTTAATGATCTTTTCATCAAATATCCAATGAACAATAGAACACAACAACCGGAAAATGCTCGTTCCAGGTAGCACCGGTTGCAAAACTTGTGGCAGGCATAACAGGGTACGTTTTAAGGGAATTGTCAACATTCGCTTATCAACGCTTAGCCTGAACGGTCTCTATCCGTTATGTTCTCATCCAAAACAAAAAAATGAATACCACATAAAAGGTAGCCGCTCAAGTGGTTACACTTGATACGGGGCAGAACCAAAGTGAAGTTGCTAGATAACTAAATTTGTGCCGATTCTCCGTTATTCGAGAGTTACAAAGATATCAAGAAACTGGCGGCTATAGACAGCAACGAGTCGATTATGACGGCATCGTGTTACAACACAGCGTGATGTTCGCTTTCTTGTGGCGACTTAGTTGCAAAATTTGGATTAGACAAAAGAAAAATGGAGAATATTCCTGTTCTCTGACGAATGCAGAATGTGTTTACATGGCGACGATTGGCGAGGAAGAGTGTACAGAAGATCAGGAGAGCGATTTGCACAATGTTGCATTGTAGAACGTGTTTCGTATGGCGGTGGATCGTGCATGTTCTGAGGAGGCATGTCACTGGAGGCGAAGACATATCTTGTGTTCATCTCTGGAGCGAATGTTGTCCGTCGATAGAGAAAATTGACTTTTCAACGGTCCTGGACTACGTTGTACCTTTAGCCGGGTTTTTGGTGAAAACTTCCTGTTCATGCAGAATAATGCGAGACCGCATACGGCTAGTAGAGTGTACCAGTACTTTCAAGAGGTGCTTGTGCTTGTTATGGAGTGGCCAGCTCAAAACCACAATCTCATTGAACATTTATGGGCGAGCTGAAAAAAAAGAGTTTGAGCCAGAGATATAGCTCAAACGAGCCTCCAGCAGCTACAACAGGCGATCGCAGAGGAATAGGAGGCGATACCTCAAGATTTGGTGGAAACTTTGATGAAATAAATGAAACATCGAATGGAAGCTGTCATTCGGGCTGGGAGGGAATATTTATTAATAAAAATGTTTTATTGCTGATTTCTATGTTTTAATTCTATTTTTACCACTAATTTTCATGCTGATAAATTCACAAAAACGTGTTTGTTGGCACGGTGTAAGTACAAAAATAGTATACCACGGTATAGGTGTTGAAATAGACTTTGAATCTGCATTCAATAAAATTAAACAAACATTGGATTTTTTGATATTTTTGAACTTTTGTTGAAAAGTGATCAATGTGCGTATTTTTGACACCCAAGTGAGTTACAACATTATACATACATAATTCCGAAATTTTTAAGAATATACAAAAACTGATTCTTGGTAGAAAAAATAAAACGGCGAATTTCAGATGTGTTATAAGCTTTTCGAAATATCAAAGACATAAATCGAGAAAACGGTACATTTCACTTATTAATTTGAGTGTCGTAATTTATTAGAAAACTTTAATTCGTTTTTGATGTGTCCGTTGCTATGTATCTTGGTGCAAATTGATCCATCTGACAGAAGATACAAATAGCTTAATCAAAACACTTTTAAAGAGTTTTATCCTTTTTAAACACGTATTGAATAGAATACAGAGAATATAGATAATGTTGATGAATTATTAGTTCATTTGATAGTTCACACATCGGTCGCCAGACATACATATTTTATTAGCTCTAAGTATATATATTTATCTTACATTATACGGTTCAGTATAATGAAAACATGTAGGCATATTCTTATATGTTTAACGTATAATTTATATTCACTTAAGCCAATAAAATCATGTAATAAAAGCTCGTATAAACCAGAGATCAAAAATTTTAACTCCGTTGATGTGACTGAAACATTAACATATCCTTTAACATAAATATAATGTAAGTTTGCTTCTTCTAAAGGGTGTTTTTTTAAGAGGTTGCCGATTTTTTTTTTGAATAAAACACATATAAAATTATGAAATGACCAAAATTTTTTTTTATTTGGTAGATAATTTTTTGGCATTTAACATTTAAACACAATTTCTGGCATATGGCTACCACGACTATTTTTCACAAATGTCATTCTGGAGGTCCAATTTTCCAGCACTTTTTCAAGCATTTGAGGGCGTATGTCAGCAATGACACGTTGAATATTGGTTTCCAAAGCGTCAATCGATTGAGGTTTATCCACATAAACCAATGACTTCACGTATCCCCACAAAAAGTAATCGAGTGGCGTCAAATCGCACGAACGCGGAGGCCAATTCACCGGACCATTTCTCGAAATAATGTTGTCGTTGAAAGTTTCTTTCAATAAGTCGATTGTTTCACGTGCTGTATGGCAAGTGGCACCATCTTGTTGAAACCACATTTCATTCCATATCTTCAAGATTTGACAACAAAAACTCATTTAACATGGTTCTGTATCGATTTCCATTCACGGTAACGCGTCGTCCTTCCTCATTTTTAAAGAAATATGGACCGATGATCCCACCAGCCCATAGACCGCACCAAACAGTACATTTATCAGGATGCATTGGTAATTCTAGAACGGCGTGTGGATTATCTTTGCTCCAAATGCGACAATTTTGTTTGTTGACGTATCCATTTAACCAAAAATGCGCCTCATCACTGAAGAGAATTTTACGGTAAAAAAATGGATCTTCGTTCAATTGATTTAACGACCAATCACTGAATTCACGGCGCAAACGATGGTCGTGTGGCTTTAATTCTTGCACCAATTGAATTTTGTATGGCACCAAACCCAAATCTTTACGTAAAATTTTCCATAAAGTCGATGGACAAAGTCCAATTTGCTGAGCACGACGACGAATCGATAAATTGTCGTTTTCTTCGACACTGGCCTCAACGACAGCAATATTTTCTTCTGTACGAACTCTTCTCATTCTTGTCGGTGGCTTGGCATCCAAAAGAGTGAATGTAGACCGAAATTTGGTAATTACGTTCTTTATGGTGGTCTCTGACGGACGATTATGTGCACCATAAAATTCACGAAGTGCTCTATAAACATTTTTAATTGAACACTGATTTTGAAAATAAATTTCCACGATTTGAAAACGTTGTTCTGGAGTTAACCTATTCATAATGATTTGCCAAACAATACTGAGTAGAAATGCCACTTTGAGCTGTCAAAACAACTGTCATAAAATAAAACGACATCTATCGGAAAAACAAACCTCCTAAAAAAACACCCGTTACTTGTTACCCTTATTCTTATGCTGCTTCTATCACTGACTTTTTTCATGTATTTTTGATTTTCTGTGTCAGTATCAAGGATTTTCGTTTTTATTTATTTTATTTACAAAATATATAAATACTTGAATAATTTACAACAACACATATGTACAATAAAAATGATTTTTGTATTTTTTTTTGTTAGAAAATTGGAAAATATGTATATACATTTTATGTATTTTTTACGAAACATTTGACACATAAAAACCCAACAACAAAAAATGTTTTCTTATTTCTGTTGGTTGGTCTATATACAACATATTACATATTCCGTTCGTAAAGCATATACGTCAATATCCATAACTATTTCACCCGTACGTACGTACCAAATTCCCATGTATTACGATGATGGAATCAATGAAATTTAAGCCAACATCTACGAATCGTGTACTGTACTAGACGAAAGGATATAAAAATCGTTATGTACCAGTACATATTAGAGTGATTGAACTATTCGAGACAATTGTTATGGCTATGGGTGATTCGTACGAGATAAATATATATCAATTTTTTTGATGCGAGAACGCTCAGCGATATGTTGCCCTGGTTTTCTTGAAAATAACTGTATGTTGTATGTAGAAAAATTTATAGTTTCAAATTCTTTTATACTTATCGGCGATGGCAGATTTATTAGTAATCAGTTTTCACTTCGATAAATTTGATTTGGGGCAATATTGGATTGGTGTGGTAGATTTAGATTTTTTTAATATATATTTGGATTTTCTAATCCGCAAACTTTATATAACATTTTTAATGATTTGAATTGCTGTCAAAAATTACTTAAATATATATTTGGTGCGCCACTATATTTCATTGGGGATCCGTTCAGAACTGCATAATTTAAAATTGCATTTTTCAAAACGGCACATTTAAAAACTGCATAAGGTACGAAACGGCATAAGGTACAAAATTGGAATTTTTCAAAACTGTATATTTCATAACGGCATAAAGGTTAAAACGACATTTTTCAAAACGGCCAAAACGACATATTTCAACTTGGAATTTTTCAGAATTTCAGTTTTCAAAACGACATATTTCATAACGGCATAAAGGTTAAAATGGCATTTTTCAAAATGGCATTTTTCAAAACGGCATTTTTAAAACTGCAGAAGATAGAATGAAATATTTTAATCGATTATGAATCTAGAATTAACTTTTCATTAATTTCTGGAATATGACCAACAGCTACGGTTGTGTAACGGAACACGATGGAATTTGACATAATGAAATATTTGAACGATTCTTCCCAGAAGAATCCAAAGATTCTCCTCAGAACAACCCAAATTTCATAAAAATTTTTACCTTCATTGGAATTACAAATTATTCGAAGATTTAGTACGCATATAATATTCTCCTTCACCTAAATTTTTATATAGAGCTTCGAAGATCTAGTTAGTTACTACAATTGCATGGTCGTAGCAGATTACTCCATATTGAAATACATCTCATGCAAGTATTTTTTTAATTTATCCGGTTTATTGATTAATTCGATTCAAAGGAACTAGTTTCAATTTTTATTTGAGGGTTTTTCCTATTTATGGTCCTGTCCAAGATAGTACATTTTTAGGAAATCACAAGAATTTTATGTTTATCGCACCTATCTAATATGGTGTATAGCATACGTTTACATCAGAATATCGTGTATACTACATCAAAGGTCAGGTATATATATATATGGTTTTCCAATAAGAGTGATATGATTTCTTTAAAAAAATAGTTGCACTTGCTGTATGGCACGTAGCCCCGTCTTGTTGGAACCAAATATTGTCAAGATCAACTTCTTCCAATTTCGGCCATAAAAAGTTGGTTATCATCGATCTATACCGATCTCCATTGACAGTAACGGTGTTACCAACTTCATTTCGAGACAAATACGGACCGATGATTCCACCAGACCAAAAACCACACCAAACTGTCAATTTAGGTGAATGTAATGGTTTTTCATGAATAATTTGTAGATTTTCTTCGCACCAGAATCGACAGTTTTGTTTATTTACCGCACCACTCAGATGAAAGTGAGCCTCATCGGAGAAGATGATTTTCTTAAAAAAATCGTTATCGTTTGTAATTGCAATTTGTAAACGTTGTTCTTGCGTATATCTCACCATGATGAAATTGTAAACATTACTGAATACAATGAAGCAACAAATGACAGATCATGACATATCATATCATTCCTATTGGATAACCCTATATTATGTTAAAAACGGTTTGTAATAGTTTTATTAATTTGAGGTTACTTAGAAACAGTGGGCGAAGTTAGAACTTAGAAACAGTGGGCGAAGTGCAACGGAAATACCGCAACGAACATTAATATTTACTGCGTTTCAAACTTAATAATTAATTGTTCAAAATTATTCAGTTTTTACCAATTTCCCTTTTTTTTTATTTATTTTATTTTATTTATTTATTTTTAATTTTAACATTAATTTTTATATATATAAAAATCATTAAAGTGAGAATGACTACTAGTGGATTTAATGTCCTTTAAAAGTTCGACATTAATATGGTCCTCCCACGTCATGTGAATAGAATTAATATGGTCCTCCCACGTCATGTGCTTGTCGAATATTACTCCAAGGTACTTGAATTTGTCCACACGCTCTATGGTGCAATTTGCTACTTGAAGTGGTGGTAAATCAATGTGTTGCAGGCATGGGGAGTGAAAAATTATATATTTCGTTTTATTAAAATTAACTGATATTTTGTTTAAGTGAAGAAAATCCAAAAGTATAATAATATCATTCCTCATATGTGACATTGTTACCTAACAATCTCTGGATTCATAGAACAGGGCCGTATCGTCAGCAAACATTCTAACATGACCCGTGAGCGGTAAATTGGCCATATCCCTTAACCGAACAAAGATAAATTCCCATCTTTCAATATTTTTCGTTTGCAGTCGTGCAATATATTTTTTGTACGTTAAGTATATTAAGCATTATTTTGTATATTAAGTTAAAATTTAACGTTTAAAGAGAATCTAAACAAACGATAAATGTCGTTATGAAAAATGCCGTTTTAAAATATACAATTTCGACCGGGACCCATTTTATTGACATGCATAATTCTTAAAATAAGGAAATAAATCATGGATTTTTAGCTCTATTGTAAAGTTTTTATTATTATTAGTTAGCTTCCGGAACCTTTTCTGATTCATTTATTTCGTCTACTAAACAGGTTTCTAATTCCAACATTGAACGTTAATTTACTTGATTTTAAATACTGATTAGCATATCGATACACTTAGAATTTTTTGTTATTTTTTCTAAGAAAATGATTTCTTTATTTTATTAATATAATCGAAATGCTGACTAGGGTATTTCAACCATAAATTTTATGTATATAAACCCAATAATTTTGCAACATAAAAGAGAATAAATTTTAATATCAAGCAATAAACAACATTTTTATTTCTCGGCTAATTAGACCTAACCTACGGTAATCTAATTAGTCAAATTGGACAATTAATTTGATAACGTTTGGCTTTAAAACCCAAACAGAGTAGTTAAATTAACATTGATCCGGGGCCACGTGGTCAATGATAATTTAATAAGTCTGTTTGGGTTGTAAAGCCAAACGTTATCAAATGCAAGCTGACTAACTAGATTACTGTGGGTTAGGTCTAATTAGCCAAGGAATAAAAATGTTGTTTATTGCTTGATATTAAAATTTATTCTCTTTTATTTTGCTTCATCTTAAAACTTAAATACTCTTCCGAGTAGTTATTTGCCTCTAATGAGTCGTTAATAGATTTTAATTTCCATTACATCTGTAGCATAATAACGACTCCGCTGCACCTGAATGTTGATTCTTTCGGATCATCCCCAATTGGGAGTTTTTTTGAGTGCTTCTTGACACTTAACCGTTGCGACGCAAGTCAGGCCAACATTTCCTATTTGCACGTCAATAATCCGTTCCAGTACTAGATCGCGTTTACTGCTAAATTTGGCTGAATACTTTTCCATATATTTCGCTGCTGCAATTAGTGAAGGTCCGGATTTACTGGACAAGTGGTGCTGTGGTTAAAGCTTCGCCACTTAGATCTGGAGGTACTGAGTTCAAATCCCACCAGAGGCTGGATGCAAAGCGAATATTCGTCATCGATTACGATCGGTGATATTAATAAACACACTTTGTTAAAGGTGTTAGCGGCCACAAAAATGAGGCGTAAACAGTGGTATGAAATGTCATAGATCGCTGATTCAGATCTGACTCGAAGTTATAAAAAAAACGTCAAAAGTTATTTGTACCCCCAATAATATAAAAAAAAGAAATCATATACAAAAAACTCTAAGTTTGTCGATATGCTGTTTAGTAGACCAACCACCAATTATCAAAAGTATAATAAATAAGTTTTACAAAAAAATATTTTCTATAAAAATAACAACGAAATCAAGGTTTTCTTAAATGTAACTATTTTTCTGTAGATGTCGCTATTTGTTTGGTCTATTAATCGAGTGTTTGTTCTGTTTATCCATTTAAGTTCAAGTTTGCAAAAATTTCTGATGACGACGATATTTTTATTATTACCGAGAAGTAAGCCGAGATATTGGGTTAGATTTGTATTAAAACGGACTGTTTGAATAGAAAGAAAACTTCAAAAGTAAGCGTTTCAACAGAACTGACTAAAAAAATAAACAAACTTGTTATGTTACTCGACCTTACCGACTCGAGATAGGAAAATGTCGTAGTAATTATTTAATTTTTATAAAAGATTACAGTTTTTGTTGAGAGGAACAATTCTCGTTTGTGCTTTTTGTTTCGTTCGTTTGGTGGAAGCCCATGCCGAGTTCTCATTTTAGAACAAATATTACAAATATTATTACATCACGCAGATTCACAATGCATTTAATGTCTTGCTTCCTTAAAAAAAGTAAGTACTTTTAAAAACTTATTTGAATTTAACTTAAGTATTAATAGAATCTTACAGAGTGTTTCATTAATGATTCTGGTATTCCAGACTTGTATGTTGAAGTTTCTTAATATGACCAACTGGGAAAAAAGAAGCAAATCTTAACCGAATGACATTCTGATTCTAAAATTATTGCTAGGTGTTCTGAAAGTTCTAAAGCAATATAAAAAAATTTATTTAGCGTTATTTCAAATAGATTTACAGAACTTATTGAATACCTCTAGTAGTGCGCAGTAGTATGTTCCTCATGGTCATAACATATATTGATAATTTTATTAATATTAATAATGCCCACCAGATCTGGGAACTGGCTAGGATGGACTGATCAATCACTAATCAGAAGTAACAACTGATCATCAAAACCTCATAAGACGCGGCTCACAAACTATGCCACATTTAGTGATGTGTTCGTTTACGATACAACAACGCGTTTTGATTATCAAAACTTATAAATAAAATGGTCGTTCTGGAAAAAAACATTTCGTAAATTACATGATGATTTTGGTCAACATGAACCTAGAGCATATGAACACCATTGTCCAGTTCGTAATCGTGAAACAGTAATAGCTGTAAATGAAAATGTTCGTGAAGAGCCAATCATCTCTTTGAGGCATGTTAACTTGAACTTTTGATAACAAAATTGGATGAAATTGATTCAGATGATCTTTGTCGATAGCGAATTTCAATTCGACTGCTTTTATTGGAAAATGGCAACAACAATTTTGATGTTTGGATGTAGGTCTATAACAGGAGCCGTTGTGGTCACATGAACGATTTGTTGTATTCCATACATAAATGGCATAGAACCAATAGACCATTCATTTTCAATAGACAATTTTGAATATCCAACATACATTATATGGAACACTCTTTGTAAATCAAGTTTGAATAAAATTTGAAATTTTAAATTCCATTGCCTCTAAATTTGTTCAAAATTGTTCAGAATACCAGTGTTGGCATAACGAAATAATATTCAATCGTTAAGAATTATGTTACACTCTCAGCCTAAGATTTCGTTTTCATTACTGTTTCGGGTTTCAGCCCAAATTATTTGTGGAATTGGTTTTGTTATAACGTTATAACTAAATCAAAGTTTTTATTAAGTATATTAACTCTTAAATTTTTTTTAAAACTCAGTGCATTCAAATATTAAATTTACTGTTTTAAAATTATTTCGGAAAGATCTTCCTTAAATATTGCCTTAAATTGCATGAACTTGTTTTCATTTTCACATAATGAATGTTCTGAATTTTCCTAAATTTGTTTAAGGGGTTCTGCCCCCTGAATTATACATGTTTATTAATATTTAAGTTATGTTTTAAAATTTTTAATGTACAGGAAAAAAATCAAACATTCGCGAGCTGCTATAGTAGGTTCTCTTCAATTGAATTTTGTTAAATTTTGGTTAACTGATACAAGGATAAATTTTACAATCCGCTTTTAATAATTTATGTTTTATTTTATATTTTTGATTGTGTTAATTGAAATTGATAACGTTATAATGTAATGATTTTTAACATTTCGCTTGTGATATTGGATTTTCATTTGGTATCGCTAACCAGTTTCGGAGAAGCAAGACTTTGAATAGTGGACAGGTCTATAAAATCCTTTAAAAATTCTAATGACATCGTCGAGCTTATATCTATTTTCAATGTCGAATCTGAAGACCACATTAAAGTCCTATAATGCAGTCGCCTATACCCAACACCATCTTAATGATATGGGTACCGAGTTTCGTAATAATCGGATGAAAATTCACTTAATTTCACCAAATGATCGCATATGGCAGAATAAAGTTCAAAAATTATTTTAGATTCCCCAACTCATCACACGTAACCAATACCATTATATTCGGATAACTAGTTGCTTACTGATAATGGTTGTGCTTGACGTACTGCCGAAAAGTTTTCATGTTATCACTCTATTCTACTCGCCTTCATTTCTCTCTAATCTGCTGATCAACAACGGAAGTTTTGCAGCATGTAGAATAAGTCATCCTTAACAGAAATATCAGATAAATTACAAACTTATCGAAAAAACAATAACCTACATCGCCTTCGAATTAATATCGTCAATCACAAGTATACGGTTTCCCTTTAGATTCCACAGGGTCTAAGCCAATTAATTGTAGGCCGGGCAGATCGAATGAACCTATGGCACATGCTTGAAGTTGAGCAGTTCAAAGTAATGCAACGCTACTGGGAGACTTACGAATGAAGAAATTAAAAAGTAAGTTAAAATTGTTTTATTTTTTAATTGCCTTTTAAATTGCGAATGACACACCTCTTAAAGGGTTTAGTGAGAGCGGGATATTGCATTCCTTACTCATATAAGGTAAGGCTCACCTTACATGACTAACGAATGCAATCAGTCTACCCTATTAGCAGTACAGTTCTTGGGCCTGGTTCAATTCTACAACATTTCTAATGGAGCAGAAGAAACAACATCTAGGACTAAAAACTGAAAGATTGATTGTTTATCTTCCACCAAAATTCGAAATGAATAGATAAAGTGTTTGTCGCAAACTTGAAAACTCTAGGGCTATTATTTCTCTTTTTGAATAAGTTCCTTATAAACGTGTCTCAAAATGAACAAAACAAGTTCAGGACAAACTGCAGCCCTTCGTACCATCTTGATTGGGATGACTGGTGTTTAGTTTATACATATAAATCCGTAGTACCTCACAAGCGTCTTCATTACCCAATACCATCTTATTGATATAAGTTATTCATTTCAGAATACCAAATCGATAATAATTAACTTTGAATTACAGTGCAGAATGTCATATTCAAATTCCCAATCGAATAAAAATTAACTACGATCTGCTAGAAATTTTAGAACGCATTTCATTCGGTTAAACTTTGGTTAGTTTTTCCCAGTTGGTCATATTAAGGAGCTTCAACAAAAACAATCTGTAGTACCATCTTCATTAATGAAGCTCTAGTAAGATTCTGTTAATATTAATAGTCCAATACATTCATTCATATATTTTAACTTTCAGACATACATACAAATATTTTCCATCACACTTTTTGCAGTTAAATTCAAATTCACAAACTTTTTCGATGCGTAGGATGTTTTGAAACTGATTATTGCTAATAAGTCAGTTTATAATTGCTGCTGAGTTCTTAAAAATGTTTCTACCGTTTTTACGGGAACTACTACCTATATTTCATGTATTTATTTCAACCGGTTTAGAAATGGTTCTATACGCCAAATGCATTGTGCTCTGCCTGTTGTGTACCTATATTTATTCCAAAATGAGCAATCTTATATTCTATTCGTGTGTTGAATTACTCCATTGAAATATGATTATGAGTACAAAACAATTGAGCTAATTCAGAAAAACCCATCCTATTTGGCCGAAAGGCTTACAAACTGTCCGATAGTGGAGCAGGTTTACAATTTTCAAATAAATTATCACTTATCCATCATTATTATTATTACTTAATATCGATATAATTTTGTTTCGATGAAACGTAAAATCTCTCAAGGAAACCCCTTGACACCCAAAAAATGCGTGAAACCGAATTGGCTAAAATATAATTCATCGAAGTTATTTATAAATGTCGGGAGTAGGGGGATAGTAATCGGGGGAAAGACGTAGAGAAAATAACGAAGGGACCCCCTCCTGAAGAATGGTGGAGAGGAGTAATATCTATCCGAAGAGGGGGGAGGGTTAAGTCATAGGCCCGGGAAAGTCTATAAAATATTTTTCTTGTATTCTGTTAATTATTTGAATTAGCAAAATTATGCCATGTGTTGAAATCGGATTCTAGCAAGTGGATTAAATTTAATTTCAATATGGTCGTCAACCACATTCTTACATCTACCAGCAAAATAGAGAATTAAAAAAAACAAATTTTGGCTTAAATTTGTACACGATTTTATTTCCCTGTTTTGGCTTTTATTCTGTCAATTTCACTTTGAACTTACAATTTTCCACTATTCTGCTTATTAAATTTTGTTTACGTCAATCATAAATATTCACTCAATATTATTATACATATTTATATTTTTTGCGATTTTGTATTTTTCATTTTCATTTCCTCCGGCCCTAGAGGAATCAGGCGTAACAGAAATCCTCGAATTTCATTTTAGAATTCAATTATTTAAAGAACAGATAAAAAATTCTTAGGAAATAAGAAATATGGAATCAAAATCTCAGAAAAATAAATTAACCGTGTTTAACGGGGTCCCCTGAGCCCCTTCCATATTTGATATGCAAATCGTGCGTTACATATTGATAAAAAGTGAAGATTGTATTAAACTTTGATTTCTGATCTCAATATACCTAGCAAGTTAGTTATTCGTATAAATGTTTTCTGTGATACTCCAAGTTTCCAACAAGCACTGTTGTCTACCTACAACATAACCAAACCAAAAATAATCTAAACTTTCATGTTCCTTCCTATTTTACAAAAAATCAACATAATTGAACAAATAAAATTCCTATACAGTAAGCTTACATATTTTCATAAAATGTTCAGTTCTCAGATGTATACGTAACGCAACAACACAAACAAGTACGGGGGTGTATGAATAAAAAATAACCAAGGAACGTAATTTAATTTGATTTGAACCAATTTTGTCGAAATGAAAATGCAAAATAAAATTACAAAATTTCATTTAAGTTTCAAAATTTGTATATATTATGTAGATGCTAACAATCTTATCTCATCAACATTATAAATTTGTGTGAAAAACATAGAAATACAATTTCTATTAAATGTATCTTCCGGATTTTCTTTCCTATTCCGGTGCATTAGTGTTTGTGCGATACTTGTGAATAAATTTTCCCCTACGCAGTCCAACACTAGAAAATATTAGAAAAAAACCTTTTCAAATTTTCTCCTTATGTATGTACATGTGCAAATATGGAAGAAAATTCAATAAAACCAACCATTCTAGAAAATTTTGTATTTTTCGTTAAATTTTCCCTCGCATCAACCCCCCTTATCAAATAAATGTTACTCGGTAATAATAATACGAAAACGGATGACATGAAATTTGACGAAGGCACAAAACGAAAAATTCGAATACGAAACCAACAAAGAGAATAAAAATATTTTTATTGACTACAGACAGGCTTTAATAAAGCTAATGATAATAATAGTAGTAAAAGTAGTATTAATAATGAAGATGACGTCATAAAAAAAGTTTTTGCTACGAAAAAATATTTTTTTAATCCACATGCGGAAAAACTGCTAAGAATTTTTTTTATCATTTCATTTTACTTTTGCATGAGATGACATTTGAAATGACGAGATTTTTGGTGTCGCTATCGTTGGGTTTGTTGTTGGTGTTTCTAGTTTAACCATTTTTTTTTTGCTATTTCACAGGTTAATGTTGTGATGTGAATCACAAAGTGTGTTATGTTAAAAATTGTAATGCAGAGAATGTGTCTGTATAAAATAGATCAAAATAGGATTAGAGATGAGTTTAAATATTTCATATACCTAAATACATACGCACTAAACAAAGTCAGATGGAAAGCTTAGACATTATTTAAGTTAAAAAATGTTGAAGCCGCACAGCAAAGAAAATATCTATCATTTGTGAATCTACGCAATTTTGCGTAAGGCCTTGATGTTCTTTTTGTATATTTAATTAAGAAGGATTACCTTTCTCAATTCAGAATAACATTTTTTTGTGATTACCATAGAAATAATAATGATATAATATGTAAAAGAAATTTAAGTACTTACGAGTATCAATAATAATTATGAACGGAAAACCAGATAATTGGGTCAAGCTTTTTCGCAAAATTATATTGATTTCCTAAAACTTATAACATAAAGAATGTTTTGTGGTTAGTTACCATAAAGAGGTTTATATTTTGCAACAATTTCTGAAATATTTAAGTAATGTACTAATACAAACTAATAATCATACAAAATAACTAACGGTATATTTAATATTTAGCTTTTCAAATAGACTGATAGATAGAGCTAAGGGTTAAATCCGCTAAAGATTATTAGAACTTTAGTCAGAACAGCAGCAACTCGAAAAATGCACGAAAAATAGGAAAATTGAAAATTTCCACTAGAAAATCCTCACTAAACGATTTACAAAAATATGCTGGTCATCCTGCATCGCAGATTTTGCTATATTACCTGCTAAATTTGTGACATTCTTCAAGAATATTTCAATGATGAAATGTAATATTTTATAATAAAGGAATATTTAGCAACCAGGTAAGTTCACAGCATCTCGAACAATATGCACCATGATTATATATGGTTTAGAGAACATTTTTCTGACTTCAGCGCCACAACGTTATTATTCAGTACTAAGGTGGAAACGGATAATTAGATACACCAGCATAACGGTTGATTTGTGAATTAGAACACTGAGTACCAATTTTTTGCGTTTTTAAATGTCTTTCAACCGATATATCACATGATTACATGGGAATACCTAAGATAAATTCTGCTGCTTTCAGCGCTAAATCGAAAGTGTTTAGTACTAAGGTGTTTCTGTAAAACTTACGGCGTTCTTCAAAACCTTCAAAGTAACAATTTACAATTTACAATTGACAATATACAACATACAACATACAATTTACAATTTACAATTTATAATTAACAATTTGCAATTTACAATTTACAATTGACAATTGACAATTGACAATTGACAATTGACAATTGACAATTGACAATTGACAATTGACAATTGACAATTGACAATTGACAATTGACAATTGACAATTGACAATTGACAATTGACAATTTACAATTGACAATTGACAATTGACAATTGACAGTTGACAATTGACAATTGACAATTGACAATTGACAATTGACAATTGATAATTGACAATTAACAATTAACAATTGACAATTTACAATTTACAATTTACAATTGACAATTGACAATTGACAATTGACAATTGACAATTGACAATTGACAATTGACAATTGACAATTGACAATTGACAATTGACAATTGACAATTTACAATTTAAAATTTTTGTTAATCTGGCACATACGACTAATCTATAACGCTATGTTGATTACTATTCCGATGATGATAATGTGTGGTTCAACGAACAAGATACCTAATTAAAATTACTTAATTGTATTTTATCACACACCAAACAAATATACATAAATATTATGAAAATGTGGAAAAACAACAATAAACAGTCATAATAATAACAATGATAATGATAATTAAAAAAATGTATCAATAATTGAAAACAACACAATAAAAATAAATAATGTTTCTGGTGTATAGTTTGGTAGTTGGCGGTGATGATGGTGGTTGTGGAGTCGACGCAAATATTACTTGACGTATATACATACATTTACACGTATTATATTACACACAGAGTACAAATATGTACGAGTATACACCAACCATATACATTGAAGAATAGAATTGAAAATAGCATCATCATCATCATTTCCATAACGATACTTCAACGAAAATTGAAATTGACATACGATACATACGTATTCGTATAAAGATTTTCAACGAAAAGACACACAAGAGACATACGTGCAAGGCTAGAATATTACCAATTTTACATAATTCCTTTCTAGATAGGATTAGCTGTTGATAAAATCTTTAAATGATAAATAATTTTTTTTCACTCAACATAATATTTTCTTTAATTTTCCTAGATTTTACTACAATTTGAATTTTATATAACTTGTATCTCTCCATACTCGTACACTTTTATAAATTTAATAAAGGAAATGATTTGAAACTTTTTTGTGTGCTTTTGTTTTTATGTAAATATATCAAACAGAACTTTCGGGAAAATTAATTCAAATACATTATCATTTTATGATGAATTTCATTTTTTCGACTTGGATTTCTTTAAACAGTTGTGTTGATTGGCAGCACCACTATGTTTACTAGATATACGATAATGTATTTGTTTTTTTTTCGTAGGACCGTCAATTAGGTCTAATTCTGGATTTTATTCTGGACAGAAGCTAGTTATTACTTAAATTAGTTTACGCGCATTGTAACTGTAACTGAATAAGTTAAAACTGTGTTTTCGGCTTTGGCCGTTATATCACTCCCTCCTGGATCAAAAACCTAATTGTTTTATATTGAACGTAACGGTTTTACAAACAGTGCGACTTCCGACTGAGTTTACCACGAGCATTCCGTATGTTCGCTTAAGCCTGTCGATGCCAATGTTGAGAGAGTGTACTCAGAGGACATCTGACACTATTCGTACGCACGAATACGTGTGGGCAGTTTTCCAAATTTTTGGGAATGTATGTTGCCTATTCCGTCGAATGTTTCTTGTCCGTAGGAACTGAGGCTCTCATGGTAGTACGAAGCTGCTTCACGAAATTCAAAGTATCTGTGTTTGGATTCGAACTTTGATCGTTGATGAAGAATTCATCAGGAAATTTGATATTTTGACCATATACTACTTCTGCTGGAGTGCAGTCGAGGTCTTCCTTGGCTGATGTTCGAATACTCAATAGGATTGTTAGGAGTTCTGAACTCTAATGGAAAGTATAACATCGAACTGTAAATTCCGGTTTTAGTTTCCTCTAGAATCGCTCAACAAGACCATTTGCTTTCGTTTGCATAGGAACCTAGGAGCTTCGAGAGCTCGGTAAACACGGTTGATTCGAATTGTGTTCCTTGGTCTGTCGTAATGAAGAGAGGGACACTATATCTACAATATACCAATTGTAGAAGTTCTTACTTACTATTTTTGTGGCCATTTCTCGAGTAAATCAGTCAACTATCGTTAAAATATGGGCAGTGGACCAGCAAGGTCCTAGTGAATGTGTTCAAACCGGTCATTTGGTGGTTCGATTTTACCAATTTCTGATTTTGTGTACTTGGGACTTTTGACGGTGAACTTAGGGCTTTTGACTTGGTTATCAAGATTTCGCACAGTTGCTGGTATCAATATTTATTCTTGGCCAGAAGTATTTAAAAGCAATAAGTTTTCGCAGGGTTGAGTTTTGCCTGTAGAAGTCTCACAGCAAATTTGCTGCTTGTTTGATAAGTAGATCCTTTGCAGGCTTGATTTCGGGCGCGTGCTTAAATCAATTTCTGGACTTCGTTGTCGCGTTGTTTCTGTACAAGTAATTCCTTTATGTCGAAAATTAATATATTTCTGGATGCTAAATGACGAAATTATAATTAAAATAGGAGAGATGATTTTAATTATTATAATTAAACACATTGTAACTGTTTTGGTAATAAATTTCCAGGTATCAGCTTTATTGAAAAAATATAATAAAACATTCATCAAATTATTAAAAATACCACAAACCGAATAAAAATAAAATTAAAATAAACAATTCGAATCACGAAAAAATGTGTTCAGCTTTAAAAATTCATTCGTCGTCCGAACCTGACAAGTTGTCCACTGTATGAGATAAATTTTTGTAAAAGCTATGATATGCTGGATTTATAAATTGTTTATCATGCAAATCTATTAAATCGTTATATTTTGCTCCCGTTCGGAGAGCGAACAAGTGGTGTGGCAGTGGTTACAGCTTCGGCATTTGGACTGGGAGGTACTGGGTGCGAATTCCACCAGATGCTGGTTGCAATGCGAATTTTCGTCATCGATTACGATCGGTGATGTTAATAAATACAACTAAGACCCTCTGTTGAAGCGAAGAATGCAGCGCCGACCCACCGTCCATGTCAGTGTACAGGTTGATATGGAGTTTTCAATGTGCAGCTCGTATACTGTATTTGTGTGAGTAGATGAATGGGTGGTGTTTGCGAGTATGAAAAGTAGGGTATTAATTGTCCTTCAAAGGACATTAAATACACTCGATCATTAATAGTTTCTTTTTATAAAAAAAACAACTTTTAGGATCCTTTTGAGCAAAACTTCTCCCAATTAATTGTTTTGGCAAAATTGAAGCTGTTAAACGTCTATAAAGTCTGCGCAATTCATCTCAATTACATTATAAGACGGGGGTTTGGTTTTCGCTGATTTTATAATTTTGCACAACTATTCCGTAAAAAAATTTCTTTGCTACGAGTAACCCATGAAACTTTCAAGGCTTGTCCGAATATTTATAATTTTCATTCGCAATTTCTACTATCTCACCATTTGATACGCTTTGGACAAAGAATTGTCTTTCCATTCATTATGTATACCAGCCACTGATGCTTCCTGATATCCTGCCGTTTGGGTAAAACGATTTATTTGATAGATTCGCCCTTGACCAAGTACCAACCCCATGTCTCTCATGTCCAAAAGAAAATACTTTTGCTAAGCAACCGCTTCTAGCAAAAATTATTTTAATTTTCGGAGCTTGAACTGTAGTTGTTTAATTTTAAAACCCCAACCTATTCCACCAATTTAGGTATAATTGAAAAACTAACTACTAACTGAACATTTTAAATGTACAAAATTGTGTATATGATGAGTTACATATATGAGTTATTAATTAGTTCTTTGTTGGGTATTTTAGTAATAGACAGTGTGTATCTGTCCTTGATGGCTTGAATATTCGATTTTCTAGGATATCCTAGGTTCGCAATGATTATTTAGTTTGAAATTTTTACTTCAAATATACCTTGCGTCATGGAAATAATACAATCTTCACTGGGAAAATCTGAATAATCCGTTTTATCAACAAAGACAACTGATTAAACGAAATTTACGATTATAACTACCCTAGCAATTAATAACCTCGTATTATCTGATTTGATTATATATTTAAAATGGTTATCTGATACATTAGCCTTAGAAAAACCCACGGTACTGGTTTTGTGGTGTGAATCAGTCCATTCCCATGGAACTATAAAAACGGTTGATGAATAAAATGTCGACAAAAGTCAGATTGCATATTCCGAACGGATTTTCAGCAAGACCGAATTTTGAGATAAATTCGCGTTATCAATACAATATGGTGTGTATATCATAAAAAAATTAAATTTTACGTAAATTAATTAAGAAGTAAATAAAAATAAGAACGTATTGTACAGTTGTCAAACAATATATTAGTACAGTTGGCGATATTCGCATGTATACCTTTAAAACAATAGTTTTACGGAGTATATCGCAGTCAGACTATTTGTTTCGACTGTATGTATAAGTATCTCATTGTCAACATTTAGGCGTATACAAGAAAAGCAAAAACATTTAAGCAAATACATTTATCAAAAATTTCAAAAATTACAATTATCATTTTAGCTTCAACTTTTGTTGATATAGAGATGCTATTGGTAACAACATAAATATGGGAAAACCGTTTAGGAAAATTACAATTTTCGCAAGTTATTTGCTCTCGAAATATCGATGGGTAACTTTACGTCATCAAATTTGGTTCTATGAAGTTGGAGAATAAAAGTTACATTTTGTGAATACCATTTTAGTACGTATCGGAACTTTTACTGGTACAGAACTTACATACAGCTTGTGAATTAGTTATAACATTAACAAATGATGTCCAGGCAAATATAAAAGCGCGCATAGCCGTCGGTCATCGAATCTTATGCGCGCAGTCAATATTGTTGCGATAAAAAATAAATAAAATATTTGTCGCAGTCGTCTAAGCTCTCACTTTACAAAACACTTGTAAAATCGGTGCTAACTTTCGAAAGCGAAAATAAGGCCTTTACCTTTAAATCATCTACCTGTGACAGGAGCATCTTTCGATCCTCTTGATGGCCTTGTTGAGGTTGCAGGCAACGAATATTGGATTCGATTGAATCACGAAATCAAACGTCTCCCATTGAGCCAAAAGATCCCCATCACAACGAATAATAAGAAAAATGTCCTATCAACCAAAAAATTGGTGTATGTCGCTGGGAAAGACCTAGACTACGCTGATGTACACATTGTATTGTACAATACAATGTGTACATCAGAGTATGAAAGTTAGAGTGAGAGAGGGGAGGGGAGAGAGAGGGAGAACTTCAAACTTTCACATAGTTGATCGAGTCATATAAGCTGAGAAGTAAGTTTGGCGTTCTTCTGATAACGCTTGGAGTGTTTCTGTCACGTAATATCACAGATTTTCAATCGAAATTGGTTTGTGGTGGCGAACCACAATCTGTGGTATCCTGGCCCTTTTCATGGAGACATCTGGTTATCAGTTTCCTTCTGTGTATTAGTGTATTATCTTGTTGCACTAAAAATTCTCCGGCAATCAACCCGCAACCAGCAACAAGAGTGTTTTCGTTGAGCACGTCTTTTTCAGGCAGTAATTCTAGATTTCCAACACCATTCCACTAAACCACTCCCGTACAATTTTTACTCTTTCGCACTATGACGAGTTTCAATGGCATAGTTACGTTTTAGGGCGTCAAATGATACATTTGTTTACCGTAACTTTGTCTAATGAAAGAGCTGTTGAAGAATGAAATTATTCAATATCCGGAAGGCCAATATTTTGCAACAAAGCAAGCGTATGGACTTTTACATTTACGGAGTTGTATTCCGGCCTAAGCTGCCATTTGTATTAATTTAGTTTATGTTTCTAAAAATTTTTCATATCAAGCTTCCTTTCAACAAACTGTAGATATAAAAATTTGATAGTGTGCGAAGTTGATTCTACTCTAATACTTTCAATTTATTCTACTCTAATACGTTCCATACCATAGTGGCGATACACGAAGCAGATATCGATTCAAATTTGCTGAATTTTAATGTCATAATCATGAACTCCAATTGGTGGATACATCTTCTCAACATCTGATGTATAAATGACAACTTCATTTCCAGTTTGCTTTATGCAAAAGCTATAAATAGTTATAGGACTTATCAATGGTTGAGTATTGAAATAATGATTGTTTAATTGACCAACTGGGGCTTTTAGGAGATTTACTAATTATACATTTTTATATCCTTTACCTTTGATTTAGTTTGGAGAAAACCAAAGGTACATCAAGAAACTATCTTTTATATAGACATTACTAATAATTAATTTTTAGTTACTGGATAGTGGAAGTGAAACTACGAACTAAAAATTCAATTTCAGGAACAATGTTGTTCTAGAGTTCCAGTCATGGAAGGAGATAAATTATTAATCGCTGAATAAGTACACTAGAATTATTTTGTAATTATGTTACTAAGTATAGGCTATACCTAGATATCTGTAACAATCCTTCGATTTTGTTATGTATAAAAAGTGTACGGTGAGCCCCGCGCTATCCGAGAGATCCTGCGTAAAAACATTGTCGTACATTCAAAATCAATCAATCATTCTAACTGCTCCGGTGCAAACATTAGTTTTTGCTATTCGTCGACACATGAGTGCACGCTAGCGCCCTCATTTTGTCTGTGCCCTCCTCCAAATATTTATGCGAACTATTTACATTAAAATTTTTAGAGGTCCAAGCGTAAAATGGACTTTTGTTGGACCACAATCTAAAATCTTTACACATTGACTGCAGCTCTATATATTTTTTAAGACAACTGGCTACTTAAGTCTCTTCATGTTTTGCAGTACTTTCGTGCCATAGAAAACAGAAACCAGTATTTGAGTTTAGAGAAATAATCGTAAAATTATAAATTGGAATATTTTCGTTTATAATAAAAATTATTAGCTCTTGAATGTTGTAACAATACTACCGTCACTCTGTTGGGCAGCCCGTTTATCAGATTTTTTTAATTTTCTCGCATAAATTTTATTCGATGTCGATCGTGTGTTGATTTGGTTTTTCTTTTTTTCTTCGAGTGGCAAATTATCAGAAGCCATGCGCTGTACACATTGATCTTTTTCGGGACAAATAACCTCAAATTAAAGTTTTGGTTAAAAGTATCCCGATAGAAGCGCTCAGTAATTGTAAGCTTGATAGATTTTTAATTCATTAATTCCACGAATAGACAGTAACTTTGCAATATTTAAATTCCCCTCTAAATACTTTTTGTTACTGGTTTTTCGGCAGTAATGTGCATCGACAATAGGAGAAAGGAATTTGCCGAGTCGATCTAGATATAGATCGAAACTCCATTTCCAACATTTTTTTGGAATAGGCTAATAAGTGGAACAAAATTTAGCATACCTAAAATAACAAAAAATTAACATTTTAAAGTAAATTTACCCTTGTGGTTTATAATAGGAAATGGTTACCTTTTGTTGAATTGGAGAACTATTCCCTCTGTTTCCTCGGTATACTCTGTTAGAAATCCTCTAACGACAGCGTGCACCGAGGCCCCAAAATTGCCGTTTTGTTCACCAGACACAAACAGATAGATTTTCAATAAATTAAATCTATCTATCTTGAAATCCCTTGGTTAGATGGTATTGGAATTGGGAAGTTAGGGCCACACGATTATATGCAGCATGTGATGAGATGATCCCTCGAAGCGGGTCAATATAACCAAATTAATATAAATCTACGTATCCCGTGTAAAGCACGTTGGCTAAGTAGTTTCATAAATAGTATAGTGTGCCTATACCTGAGTTACAATACAAATATAAAATTTCCATATAAAAACTGAACGAAACCCGAATAGCAAAATGTAAATCGTAAATAATTTCGGTATGCGCATGTGACACCATGCGATAGGAGGAAAATCGAATTTTCTCAACATGAATTATTTTCTACAGTGTAATATACAGTTTGGTATAAGGATATTTCTCCTCAAACCTATTTTCGAAAGTTTTCGAAAATCGAAAAAAACAAAAAAACCAAAGATAAAATAATAATAAAAACGGAAAATGAAAATAAATAAAAAGACAACAAAAAAGCTCGAATTTTCCTAACCAAAAATTTTTTAAGGCAGTCGCGTTCTTAACTAAAATCGTTCCGCAGCCAAAAATTATTATCCAATAAAAATAAAAAAAATTGGAAAATTCATAAAAAAAAATAAAATAAAATAAAAATTATTTCTCGTGCGTTCATGAAAATTTTTAAGGAAAACTATAAAATAAAATGTTTGTGCGTTTTAATAGTTTAACGTCATGTGCTGAAAACTAGTGCAAAGTGATATAACTGTGAAGTGCTAAAATATTTTATTTATTTTTTGTTGATCGGGTTTGTTGTGATTTTGCTGCGTATGTTATTAAGTATGTGAGAGAAAATCGTGTGGAAAGTGGAAATTCATTATTATATGATTATTGTTAGTAGTATTATTATCAATACATAATTAAGTGGATAAAATAATTTTGTGTGATAAGTGGAATTTTATTTTAATTTACATAAAATAAAAAAACAAAATCAAATCGAAGGATAATAAATTATTGAATACTGGGGTAAATAATGTTCCTATATATCTCAATATATAATAAAATATTTATTTGCCGTCTTTTAAGCGATAATGTATAAGTAAATGACAGCCGAAGCGCAAAATAAAAATAAAAAATCAATTATTTAAAAATAAATAACAAAAAATGTTATTGTTCAGGGTTTGTGGGTCCCGATGTGACTTAAATTTGGATTAATGAATAAAAATGAAATCTCTACGATTTGTTACATTACGTTTCCGAGATATTTGGGTATTTTGGTGGGGCGGTGTGGACCGTTTTTCCTCCCAGATTATTTTATTTATATATATTTTTATAATAAAATAATCTTATTTATAATCAATAAAATTATAATAAAAAAAAATATTTCGATTTCAATTTCTATTCTAGTACATATCTGTTTGAAATTTTATTGGGTTTATAGCTGTGAGATAAAATAACATTTCTTGCTGGTGGTTTTTTTTTGGAATGTGTTTGTGGAGAACTGATGATTTGATTTGATGTGGTTTATTTGTGTATATCGTTGTTGTTGTAATATGTATCGTAAAAAAATCTAATATACAAAAGCTTTAGGGTGTTTAAATATTGTGTGCTACAGGTTATCGTGTTGTATATGCTATATGTATACGATAGCATGTACGATGTGGTTCACTCTGTTTTTGTTTTAAGTATTTTAAATAAATTTTAAATTTATTTTGTATACATTCAGGTACATGTATATATATATATATATATATATATATATATATATATATATATATATATATATATATATATATATATATATATATATCTACGAGAGTAGGTATATGAAGCTTTTATCGCTTTCGTCTTCGGGATTAGAGATCCTTTGAAAATGATTTTCTTATGTAATAATATCGCAAAATATATTACATACGTACGTGAAAGATAAAGGCGATAAATTTTATGAGATAAATTTATGAGTAGCATTTATAACCGAGTCGTTTTTGGTGCGGATGAATTTCATAAAGAAAATTGTTTTGAGTAGGTAATTTAAAAAGGATTTTATTTTAATATGATTACATTGTGGGTATTTTATTTCCACATTAGTGTGGTAATGCCATAATTTTCGTATACATTAGGTCAAGTTCATCTGTATTTGAGGTATAAGTTTTTATGGTTGAACAATAAAAATATTCATAAAATTTTTTGTGTAAAACGCAACTGCCGACAATTGGTTATATGATTATTGTGAAAGTGATATTGTGGTTCATTAAAAATTCATATTGTTGGACGACTGCCAAAAAACGATTTAGAAAATTTAACACTAAATAAAGTGTCAATTTTATTAAACTAAGCCACTTTAAATGTTTATAACGACGTATAATTTACGTTTTATTATCTTCACAGAAATATTGATTTTTGGTAGCCGGTCTTTTAGGCTGCAGTAAATGGTACTTAAATATTTAACCATTTTCCTTTTCCGTATAATAAGATATGACACATGCGAAAATTTGATACATTACATGTCTGACGAAATGTATAAAACTTTTGCGTGGTGTAGTCGTTAATATTGCATGTTTAACATAACATAACAAATTACTGCACTAATAAATTATGAGACTTTACGAGCCATTATCGCGTCCCCCGCGTGTTCTTTCTAGTTAATTTCATTTAAGGATTAAACGTTCCTGATGGTTATATTTAAGTTTAATATGAGTATAAGTTTCGATACATGTGTATTTCTTGACATTGTTGAGTGCCTACTTTTTAAAATCTCGGAGGGAGTCATCAAATAAATGCAACGTTAGTAGTTTCTTCTTTAAATGTTGTAAGAGACAAATTTTCGAAGATGTGGAACTAGCCAAGTGAGCGTTATATCAATTATATGTTACAAATAGGAATCCAAACCCGTTCTCTTAACTATGCACATTTTACTCAAATCCTGAATTCCCTTGATGCTCTTCAGAGGAGTTTTTGAAGCTTCGAGAAAGTTTACCTTTATTACCATGATCTTGCATTTAGTGTAATTTATAAATTGTTAGAAGAGGTCATTTTCCTAACTCTTCTCTAGAATCATTCTTAGAGTGTCAGATTAATCGGTTATCAGTTAATTTTTTTTTTTTATTACAATTGAAATTGCCAAAGTTTGTTGCCGTCGGTACGCTTCGCAGCAGCTATCATGAATCAAAATTTTTGAAACGAATTGTTGTCCCAAGTACCCAAATATATGAAAACACGAATATTATTTGAGCAAAATTAGATCAATCATCTGATACCTTTCGCCGGATAAAAATTATTAAAAAATATTTTTTTGAATACGCGAGTTTTGATGTCAAATCTTATACTAGAAACATGATGATTGATAATAAAAATCGAAAAAAATTGCAAACAATTGGCTGATTATGAGACAATATAGAATTTACTATCCCGGTTGCTTAATTGTCGCACGTGTAGTAGTGCGTAGACAATGTATGAAGATAATTTAAAAAATGGCGTAGATAATGTAGAATATGTAGACAATTTGACGACAGTGTCGAAAATTATTACTTCTCTTAACAATTAGCAAAATGCTCAGAATTATTTGTTTAATGGAACCATTTCTAGGTGGAGAGCGTCATTCAGCGACACATTTGAAAAAATTAAACCAAAGTTTTCCTATAGTACTCTACTGATAAACATATATGTATATGTATCAATATTCTTGGAAAACAAAATACTCGGAAAAATTTCTCGGCCAAATGTAGATGGAAGTAGATAGAAAATGGATTATAAAATATTCCTTCTTCCATGGAAATTTTATCACAGCTAACATCAAATACTAATTTTTAGTCTTGTAAAATTAGGCCTATATTAGTCTCTTATACCTTTATTATTATTGATAAAACCCTTGAAAGAACCAACATACCAGAATTGAAAATATTAATTTCTATAGAACAGTGCTGGATGCAGACAAATACTTGTCGATGCTTCAATTTAACGAGTTTTATGGCGAGTGAATTATGCGAAGTATAACGACACTTTGAGGTTTCTGTTAAACTGGAATCAACATTACGTGAAATACCGGATTGCGCTCATTTACCGAAAGAGAGAAATAATTTTGGAGATTTTTATTTGTAAAATAAAATAAATTAAATTCAAGACCAGGTTCACCAAAGAGCCGGTAGAAAGGACTTTACAAATGTTTCATGACAGGAGTTTCCAAATGAAAATTTCTTTTCATTAACAGGCTAGTTTCTATTCGCACTCAATTTTAAATTTCACTATGGTAAATGGCTTTTCATATTCTCACAGAACACGAATTTACCCTCTGGTTAGCGAAAAATATAAATACTCGTATGCTCAAGGAAATGTCACGTGCTCTCAGTAACCGTAAATCGCTCGATTCAATTTTCACTGCATCAACGGTGACTATTTTAGTTTGCTGTGGGTGTTCAATCAATAGGCAGAAACAAATGTTAGTTCACAATGGGGATATGAAAATTTCATATATTATTGCGTTTAGGTGCTTGGTATCGACTGTAAATGATTGTTAGAAGAGCTAGCGCTACACTTTTATAACCCAAATAATTTAAGGAGCCGCCTAATAAAAACTTGTCGAAATTATAGCCTAATTTAAAGACACTACTTGTTACATTCTATTTAATTTTATTTAATAAAAGTGTCAATTTCGATTACCGATAAAAGTTGAAACTGGTGGATTTTTATCTGCGTGTATTTCTGTTTTTTGCAGGTGTCAGTTAACACTCACAATTTCTAAAACAAACTTTAAATAAAATATTGCATTTAAACAAAACGTTAGCTTTAGTACAAATATATTTGCGAAATTGTTATACTTGCGGAAAGGAATGACCAAACATGTAGTGACATCTGTTGAAAAAAGACAATGAAATTATATCCATTTGTCCAGTCTAAGTAATATGTGGAACAGATTACATATTAATAAACAATTAGAAAATGAGTTTGAAAATGTTGAATTATTTTAAGCGTACTGATCTCACCTGTTTGGCTTGCAAAAATTGAATTTATTGGAAAACTCTAATATAAACTGAGAAAGTGTAAGATGGCGTCCCATACTAAGAAACCAATTAGAAAATAACAAAAACACTATATTCTACATTGTCTACAACTATCTACACATTCCACAAACTGTCGTCATTCTGTACGTAAAAATCATTTGTCTGCGCTATTTTCGACCCCAACATGTAGACAATTCTAAATTACGCGTAGAAGCACAACATTTATTCGAGTTCGGCTTAGAAAGCTGAATCTAAAACTATAACACGCCTTATGTCTCAAAAACTTGTTAACTTGTGTTAAATACAGGGTTGAGGGAGCGAAGTAGATTACGTAATGTAATCTAAGCAGTAGTCGACTGCTTTGGGTTTCTGTCGTCGACAATGTAGATAACGTCGACCACCTACAGGGAATGATATTAAAAACTCAATTTTCGTATTATTTTTCTTTATTTTACGTTAGCCGTTTGGTGATTGTCTTATTGTTCTAGGAGCCAAATAAGTTTACATTTTGACACTAAATACTTATACGCTGATCTAAATTAATCCTCATTGGGCATAAAGGAACGAGATAATACAACATCTGCCATTAAATGTATCATTATATAGTGAGTCATTGTCAACCTGGACAGCGCAATCATTGTGCACGGTTAGTACGTTAACTCACTTGAAATTTCACTACAGATAAAAACCAACGACAGCCTTGAGTGACGATGAAAATGAATAAAATAAAATATACTTGATTCACATTTAATTAGATCACTGCACATGAACATTTGTCCATTCAGTGAATAAAACATTGATCAATTCAACTCTACATTGTTTTTAGTTTCGTTAAATGTAAGTAGATATGTCAGCAAAATATATTTATGGTTACATTATTTGTACCATTTTTATAGAGGCTTCGGCACTTGGACCGGGAGGTGCTGGGTTCGAATCCCATCAGAGGCTAGATGCAAATCGAATTTTCATCATCGATTACGATCGGTGATGCTAATAAATACAACTAAGACCCTCTGATGGAGTGCAGAATTCCGTGTCACGCGCCGACCCACCTTCCATGTCAATGTACAGGTTGACATAGAGCTTGCAATGTGCAGGTGGTATACTGTAGTTGTGTGAGTAGGTGAAGTAGGTGGGTTAATGATGTGGAGTGAATGAGTGGTATCACAATGGGCCTAAAAATTGGCCTAAGTGTGCAGTAAGCAACCACTGAAACCTAACCTAATAATATTTTTAATCGACTATTGACAAATTATATGTAAATAACTAACGGCGCGTGACAAATAATTAGAATTTATAGATTATTTAACATATGTTTACAATTTTTACGACATATAGTTTGTTATAGATGTAAAAGCAGAACTCGATTCCGTTACAAAAAAAAATAAAAAAAAAATAGTCAGAAAATGGTACATTGTCCCATAATCAGCCAACTTTTTGCAAACTTTTTCGTGTTTGGTCTTATTTTTGTGAATCATCAGGTTCTACTGGGATTTGACATCAAAATTAACGTAATCACAGAAATTATTTTTATGTAAACACATTTAGTCGAATCCGGAATGCTCGGATTATTACAACAATTCAAATAAACTATGCACCTCATGGCAATAATCCATTTCAAAATCTGTTTGATGAACTGCAAAATATCCATAAGAAAATCGTTTGTACAAATAAAAACATCGATAAGATAATGAAGTTTACGATTAACTGTCCATACGATTAACTGGTCTAACGAATAACTGGTCTTACGATTAAGTGCTTATACGATGATGTGGCTATATGATATGTTCGGATGCTGTATAAACAATACTCTATATACAGCCGCTAGTATAAAACCTTAACCACGCGTTAGTGTGTGTACATAGAAGAAGAAGTTATGGATGTTTATGTTTCGTACATATAAAGAGATAACTAACACAAAATATTTGGGACCTAAATATTTGTTTGTATTGTAATATTCCGACTTAGAGTATCGGTAACTCCGCATTGACACCAAATGTAATATTACCATTTCACAGCTTGTCATTGCACTTTAGACAACTACACATGTTGATGATACATTTCCTTGAGGAGTTACCATTTCGATAACAAACGGTGTTCTGGGATGGGGCATGCAATATGAAAATAATATTTTTTCCAAGTACCAGGCGCCACCATGTCATTTTCGACGATAGACTCAAATTTGAGCTTAGGGTTTTGCACTAACCCGTATGTTAAATTTTATTATGTTTAACAATTTAATTTATTCGAACTCACATAAGAAATGTATAAAATATAGGTTAACTTCTATTTGCCAACAATTATATTTCTGCACTGTTGGGCATTTACAATGTAAAAATCGATTTTTTACATTTTTTGGTATATAACGTAAATTACATAACACGAAAACTCAGTTCAGTATCAGTTATTTGTTGTCTCATATTTTTGACTTTTGTATCTGGTGGTAATTTCCCAGCATATACTAACATCTCACTCTTTGGGGACTGCATAAAGAAGTACGAATTTTATACCAATGAAACTTGATTAAATTTTATTTCAAGCTCGACAATTTTCTTAGTCTCATAATTTCTAGCTATAATAAACGGTGTTCAAACTTGGGGTATCTTTTTAAATTTTAAATAAAAGACATAAATTGTGTGAAATCTTTATTTATTTTTATTGGAAATTAAAGTGCATTGGCTCTGATTAATAATGAAATAGAATGTCGTTCAAGTGACCTCCTCTGCTAGTTCGGCAGACTATCAATATTTAACCAAAATTTTGGTGTTGAGCAGTTTGAGGATTATCCGCATAAACTTTACTCTTCAAGAAAACCTATAAGAAGAAACCCAATGGTGTTAAGCAGCATGATCTTGGTGGCCAATTCACGTCTATTCTTCGAGAAATTATTCGATTATTAAACTTCTTCTACGTGGCATGTTGAGCCATCCTGTTGAAATAACATATTCTGCACATCAATATTTCCCAATTAACTCCACAAAAAGATTCTAATAATCTCGATATCGAGCTCCACATTAGTTGCATTGCATTTTGGTTTCATCGTCTTTTCAGTTCTTTATAGGATTTTCTTCAGCCCAAATGCGGCAGTTTTGTTTGTTGACATAACCGCATATTTCAAAATAAGCTTCATCGATGAAGATAATTTGCTTGAAACAATTCTCATTTTCTTCTTGTTTTTCTATTGCCCAATTAATGAATTACCGACATAATGCGTTGTCATTTGGCTTTAATTCTTAACTGTAGTTTGTAAGCCTTTACATGCAGATCTTTGTTTAAAATATTGAACAAAATTGTTGGTTTGAGGTTTAATTGCTGTAAACGACGACGAATTGATGTCCTTGGCTCTTCCGTAATACTTGTGCTAAGAGCTGGAATATGTTCACAAACGACCAATACGATGATAAATTCTGCTTCTCCGTTCTTGAACTGAATCAATTCCTCCAAATTTATCAACGATGAGTTTAATAGCACGGTTTGCCGGAGCATTTTCTCTACCGTATTTTGAATTAAATTTTCTTCCAACTTTTGAATAATTTTCACCATATTTAAAATAAGTGTCAATATTGAAAACATGTTGCTCTCGTATATTTCTCTATTTTAACTAACCGGAATGTTTGTAAAGGGTGTTTTTTTAGAGGTTCACATCTTTAAGTTGGCAACAACCGATTTGACAGCTGACATTTGCTTTATCATTTGTTTGATTTGCCTTTCCATAATGAATAGGCTCACGCCAGAACGACGCTTGTAAATTGTTGAATTTGTTTTATCAAAATAATGGTTCTGTTTTACGTCCATTTTACGGTTGTCATAAGCGTCCATCAGAGCGGGTAATTCGATTAACTATGGATCGTTTTCGCACCAAGTATATTCTAAATGATAATGCGCATCCAGTAAGACGTCAAGCAGTACGTACCGAACAAGCGATAGACTCTGTACCACGTAGCATTGAGGAAAACCCAAATCAATCAATTTGACGTCGTTCTCAGCACCTGGAGATGTGTCCATATAGAAGATTTTATCTAAGGATCTTAGTTTACATGCTTGTGTAGGAATTAAAGCCATCCGACCACCGCACATGCCGCTAATTCGGCCGGATAAAATCATTGTTTGATGCGTTTTATGAGCCGACGGAATCATTGGTCCATATGTCTTCAAAAACGATGATGGGCGGAATGTTACTGTCAACGGTGAACGGTATAGAGATATGGTGGAACACAACATCCTTTGAGGTATTAGCGAGATACGGCCGCAATTGCTGCGAAGAGTTATCGAAAATTTTACCTCCAGATTACGCCATGTACGCGCCAGCCGTGGAGGCCACATGTCCAAAATCATGTTCAAGCATTAATGGTTTTTCTTTGTTCTATTTTAATTTAAAATGTGAACCTCTAAAAAAACACCGTTTACAACTAAAGTGTGTTCAAATTTTAGGTAACTTTTTAAATATTCCGCCATTTATATTTGTTGTATTAGAGTATCATATGTTATTTGACAGATGACAAGTAAAGGGTGTTTTTTTAGAGGTTCATAATTTTAAATTAAAATATAACAAAGAAAAACATTTTATAAATAAGTGAAACTAGCTTTATTGGATAGATTGATCTTCTTTTGAGGGTAATCATAAAAATGAAATAACCTGCAATTTATCAAATTTAATTTATAAATTTTATATTACCAATGCTAAAAATCATAATACTTACGGGTTTTATCAAAATGGTGTTATGAAGCACAAGGAAGCTAATAACCTCAAATTATTTGACGATTTAATTTTGTTTTTATTTTCAACGTTACACAGCCAATTAAATAATTATGTAAGAGATAACGCGATTGTTATTAAAAAGTCAATTTTTATTCAGTTTTACTTTACGTAATGTAAATACCGTGTAAATTACATCGTATAATTGACACGAAAAGCAGTGCTGCCAAGAAATCAAATCAATCAATCTTGTGAAATCAAGCGGTAATAGTATTTATAATAATAGAGAGCCAAAGAGTTTCGATAACAGGTTTTGATAACAGGTTCCCAAATTTTTGCTGGCCAGAAACATTTAAAGAAATAGTCCCAATTGTATTTTGTTTGTTATATCTGGTTATCTAATATGCCTTAGTTAACGTACCTGATTTATCATATGACAGAGTGAAACCGGTTGTTTAAGATCCTAAAAGGTCTAATCGAATAGAAGTTGGTGAAACGAACAGTCTCTTTTAGTACTAGTTTTGTTGTTAAGAACAGAACGCATTTGCCATACGATTCGATCTCATTAGAACTGATTTGTCATACGATTATGTCTTTCGGCTAAATTTGTCGAACCAACATTTTTTCTTGAATTGCATTCTTTATTGGATTTTAAACCAAGTTTTTCGATTTGGGGTCTGCTACCTAAAACCTTGCAAAAAACCAATATTTTGCCTAAAACAAGTAGAGCCTACATCTTTTAATAAAGCATTTGGTTAGTCTGCAAAGAGTCTTTAATTACTCATAGAACATAAAATCTTGTTTTGGGTTGTAAATCAGGTTTAGGTTTAATTTTTGAATTAGGTTTCGCCACAATGTATCCTCAAGACCCAGTGGAGCCTACATTTTTTGATTAGACTTTTATTTATTTGTATGCCAATAGAATTTGTTCTTCATTCTTAATAATAAGATTTTCATCCCGTTTAACGGTTTATGGATTCTTCTAGCTAAATAATGGAGACTAAACATTTTTCATAGGCAATTTATTTAGCCAAAAGTTATTCTTTAAATATTCATTTATCGTTAATTTCTTGAATTGAGCTCTACTAACTTTTTTCAGCTACAAAAATTCATCGTTGCCTTGAGAATGCATGGAGTCTCAATATTTAAAAAAATATGTAATGAGCCTGTAATAAGCATTTAATTTACCATATTGTATTGAAATATTTTTTTGGAGAGATTCTCCTAACTTTGTATTAAAGTGATAATCGGAGTTTATTGGTTACTTTGGCTATGGTGAAGGCCTAGTAGTTTCAGTTTAAGATAAACATTTAAATAGACTGTAGACTTAATGCTGCGTGCCCTGCAAATTGTAGAGATGTGGTGCGTTGAGAAAGGTCTACGCGTTAATCCATACTGGTTTTTACAAGACTAAACTAAGAAATATAGGTGACTATCTATCCAAGAAAAGTGTAGTCATATTAAATATCGTCAAACAACATGATGTTACCTTAGACAGTAACCTTTTCTGGAAATATCACTTCATTTTTTTGTCATTTATTTCGAGTTCTTAGTACTGCTTATTACTATCTGGAAATGTTTCCTGTTAGGCCGCAGGTACAAGTTTGGCTGAATATTTATTTTTTTAAAGGTTAAAGCCTTACCATAACCTTGGCTGTTTTATTCACAGTAGGTTTTGATCCTAGTTACAATATGTAACAATTTTAAAATCTGTTTATGTCGTGTGATCAAGTTACAACCTAAAATTGTCTAAAAAAGTTTCCGACCAAACAAAGGTACAATACATATTGTCTTCAAATTTATTTTTATTTCTCTACATAGTCCCCTTTTAAGTCTGTACACTACCTCCAGCAATGTTCCCATTTTTTCAATCCGTCTATATAGTACTCGGCGTCTTTCTCTACCAAATAGTTGTTTACGAAGGTGATGGCCTCCTCATTCGACGAAAATATCTGTGTTCTGAGCGCAACTTTTAGCATAACATAAAGAGTCGGTTGAGGATAGATCTGGTGAGTAAGGAGGTTGGTCAAGCAGTTCAAACCGTAATTAGTGGATTTTCACCACAGAAACCGCTGAGTTGTGAGACGGCGCATTTTCTTAGTGGAACAAGACTTTTTTTTCTGCAAATGTGCAAATTCTGCCTTCAGGTTGTCAAGTAATGATGAGTATGGTCCTGTAATGGTTATATGGGAAGTGTCTCCCAATATAAATAAATGGTAACCAAAAAAATTATATGGGGAGTTTTCAGTTGGGTTTGATTGTGTTTCACTATTGAGATCTTGAATATCAGTCATCGCCTCAACAACAGAAAAATAGAAATTGCTTCAACCTTTGCTCGCTCAATAACAATTATGCTTATTAAGCAAATGCACTTACTAGGCGCATTTTTCGAGAAGAACTTAATTAAACATTGTTTTTTTAAATTATTCGTTACCTGTATTGTAGTTTATGTGCTACGGAAAATTATCGCATACACTAATGAAAAAGGAAAACAACTGTTATCTACAGCAATTGATATTTAAGATCCAGGAGTCTACATTTAAAATATTTCGGCTAGGCGTTGGAATCTAAAATACACTGGAATCGAAATATTTGAAGAATCTTTAAAATTGGCAAATTTTGGCAAACCGCTACCAGATTTCCTCCTATTTATATGCAGGTTTACCAGTTTTCCTCATAATTTTTTGGAAAGCGGCAGCCATTGCTCTCCCCACCTTCCTCCAATTGCTGGACGATATATATGTCAGCCACCAATAAGTGCACCTCATTGAAAGGCCTAGTTACAGTTTCCTGCATTTCTCTTTGCATTCTTCTGTGATTCCTCCTCCGATCCCTGCCTTTTGGGTGGAGGACTTTAGAGCAACCCTTTTGCCTCATTTCGATAATCTTTTTAGCTCATGAGAGCTCCATATCCCTGTCCGTCCTCTCCGCCAATGGAGTCTTATTGAGCATTGCTAGAGCTTTCCAGGCTCTTTTACTAGTTTTGAAAGTTAATATGAGGGGACTATCCTTGCTTGTGCTCATATCTCTAGAGATTGTATTCGAGGAACCGGTCTTCTTTGTGCTTATGTCCCTTTTTCTTGGTACGTGTTGAGTGCCAGGCTTAATGGCCAATGTCCTATGTTGTGCCCATTTTCTTCTAACGCCTTGTGGACCAAGATATGTCCATCTGTGCAGAGATCCGCAGTTCACAGATAAGGCAGGTTGATCTGGAGGCTGTCTAGTATCCGAATACGCAGAGGTAGCATGTGGTTACCTCTGTGTCATCCGTAGGTACCGAGTTAAATATTTTCCAAAAGTTTCACAATTTTGGATAACACTCAAAAATATTCTCTCTCGAATAACAAAAATCTCAGAGATTTCCGAGGATATGGCTAACTAAGATTGGTTTCTTACATCAATTATTAATTCACAACTACTTCGGTCACTTCTGAGTGATCTGTAGGGAGCGAGTTAAATATTTTCCAAATGTTTCAGAATTTTGTATAACTCTCAAATATACAGCAAAATCTCAGATACTGTATAATCTCAGAGATTTCCAAGCATGTGGCTAAGTAGGATTGTTTTTTTACATCAAATACTAATTCAGAACTACTTTGATTACCTGTGCGATGTGCGATTAGTAGTGTGTTTTGATTTAAAGTATTGCCTTTCATAACTTTCGCACAAAACTTTTCCCAAAAATTCAATGTATTCCATTTAATAGTTCTGAAATATTTGTGCTCATTAGACATTTTTTAATATTATTACGTTCGATTTTGAGTGGTTTTTCAATTTTACGGACTTAAGGGACACTGTGTTTTTTGTTATTTTGGCATAAACTTCACTTCTATCGTATTGCTGCCCTCAGAGAGCGTACTGGCCACTCCCGTAGGGGCTAGTAAATTTTTCTTCTGTGGAAGGGTTGTAGGTCGCAACGGATTGATTGAAGTGATTAAAGTATAGCAATAGTTGCCCTCCCTCCCAGAATCGTTGAGACCAGCCTTCGGAAAGGGGGGATTTTGCTTAGTATTAGCAAATTTGCTTAATCTTCCGTGTAAGCTTAATTTCCATTTTCCATTTTTCCATTTGGCAGTTTCTACATAGTTACAATGTTGGACCATAGAACATATTAAAGTGATTCAAATGATCAACACCTGGTCTATTACCCAACACCCGGACTTTATATATTATGAATATTCAATATTCCATAAGTATATCTTGCATCCAAGTAAACAATTTTATTTTGCAAACACTAGTTAGTTTTCTCATTTTGTATCGTTAATTTACCTGTCCATACACATCTAAATTTTAGTGTAAAATTCAAGTAATTTCTCGTTAAACTACATTATCTAAAAATTTCTAATTACAAAAATTTTATTATCGTCAAAACAATTATATTAATTTAATAGACGACTAAGAATAATTTCTAGGAATATTTCTAGAGCTTACTAGATTATCGACATAAACGAACCGAAAAATTTAGAATTACTAATGAGTGCTATTGAACCCATCAAAGCGTCGCACGAATGGTGCTTTAATATGATTAAAATTTTAACAAATTTTTACCAGATGCCTTACTTTCTTGTTACAGGCCAAATTCTTTTCTACGAAATATGTGCCGCAACATTAAATTTCCATTTTCTAATTAAATAGATTAGACGAAATATTTTATTTAAAATAAAATCGATATCTTAATCCAAAGTACGAACGTTGTGATATCTATGGTATACGAGTATGTGTATGAACCGTATTATGTGTACTCGTAGTACATAAAAATATTATTAGGATATGTATTTTAATTATCCACAGCATGATAATAACAGCTCTCGTACTATTGTGCAGACGATTTTTTTCTCGCCGTATATACGAGCATTATTAATTTATGGCATAGCCACACGTTTAATAAATTTCATAATTAAATATTGCTGCCAGAATTTAATTTATATGCATATTATATCTGCTACCACTTTTATTGTATTTTTGGGGTACTACCACTAAAAAAAACTATTTAATATCTGCAATTAGCTTTCATTTCCATTACACTTCTTTTGTGCTTTTTCCCAATTCACTTAGCATTAAATTGGCTCGATGTTTTTGCCGGTGCCGTTTGAAGATATACTCGTACATGCATATTAGATAGAACAGTGAAAACGAAACGCTAAGAAGAAGCTAATTATTATTTTAAGTTCATTTGAAAAAATCGAATGGAAGAAAAGCTTTGAAAAGCTCAATTTGGTTTTGGTTTTGTATACTTCGTTTTTTTTGTGTTTAATTTGAACGATGGAAATTAGTTTATTTGAAAAGAAAATTACGAGTATAGCTTTATCTATGGTATATTATACCGTATTTGGTTTGTTTGCATTGTTTGTGCTGCTGGAAAATAGGAAAATGAAAATATTTTTCTGGTTTTTATGTTATTGTTGCACAGTTATTTAGTTGTTTTTGGTTTTAATTTCCAGAGATTTTTTTTAAGATACAGTAGCTACCAAGAAATGTGAGGTAATTGCATATTTGATTTTATCGTGTATTCATCTGCGGTGAGGTACTTTTCAATAATGGTTATAAACTGCAAGTGTTTGATAGCAATGTGATCGAATTTTAACAAGGCAATAAAATTTGATTTTATGGAATTTGTGTATAGTAGAAATTTTAAATAAGAATTTACAGTAAGTGAAAAAATCTTTCCAACTTTTACACATGAGAATTTGAATGAAGTATTGGGTTATTCTGGGTGATACTCTTGGTAATCTCATTTCGATGAGATTTTTATTTTTTGTTTATTATGTAAATGTTTTCAATCACCAAAATTCACCTTTGTGAAGATGGCCCAAAATAAAAAAAGGTGCGTATGGCAATACTATTTAATTCTATTTATACTATTACGACATTCCATTATAATTATAGCTCTCTCCTTATACTTTATACTATTTATATGTCAAAAATTTAATAAATAAACATTTTAAGAACCCTTTTAAAAATTTAAAAACATGTGATAAAAGTTCGTCGATTTCTTTTATATATAATCTTTTATATTTACTAATGTCTCCGAATATTATGCGGATTCCGTGTGTTCCTCTTGCTTTCGGTTTTATGTACGAGAGTGCTTTACTTGAAAGTTTAAATTTTTTTCATAATTGTTTTGAAAAGTGGAACCAGACCGTCGTTTTTATGAGGTTTGTGTATGATTCGAATTTTTCTCGGATTTCTGTTACCTTTGGTTCATGTGAGAATACATTTAGTACATGTAAAAATAATATTTATCCCCAATTATACTAGCAACTTTTAATGGCTGCAACCACCATTTCTCAGAGTTTTTAGTAATTAGTGATATAGTAAAAAATCAACATTACGGCGAAAAATTTGCATCAATTCTAATACCTATAGGTAATAACTAGTAATACCGTCGTCAGGGGTATTTTTAGTTTGAGTTTTGCTTTAATGTCGGGAATGAAGTCAAATGTATGCCTACCATTGACCGATTCACTCCACCTTCTTTGCCATAGGTCAAACACCATTGACTCTATTCCCTACTTGGTTCTATATTGGTTATGTGCACTATCTGCAACGTATACAGAGTCACCTATTTCGTTTGGAGCACTTATAGGTGATACAAGTACACTCGCTTTTTAATTAGAATATATCTACGGGGAGTACGCCAGCCAGAATCACAACAACATCTTTAGACTCTGTTCGGTATTCCTTTGTTACTCTTAGTAGGATATTCCTCAGAGCACTTCCTAATGGTTTGATGTGGTGACAGGTTACTCTATCATACTACCCAGCCGCGACATACGTGTGAATAGCGCCTCCGCCACACCTTTTTAAATTATTACAAGTGTTTTGGGATTCAGTCCCCATCCCTCCCGTATAATAATTTTTTAGCGTTTTCACGCAGACTCTTAGAACGCGAGAAATTCTTCCATATGTCCATCAAGGTCAACTCCTAACTATCTCACAATCTTGGCGGTTGACAAGAGCCAAATTTGCCTTTTAGTTGCAGCATCACTGTTTTTCTGTAGATAGTGACATTTTGTTTGTTACACACCATTGGTTCATACTATTTATGGCGATTTAACCCTGACGCTGAAGTTCGAGTCTAAAGTTCCCATACATCAGAATGACTTTGTCATCCGCGAATGCAATTTCATCAAGGTTATAATTCATGTTTGTGTTAAACACGATATTCCAGACCAGAGGCCCCAGAAAAGAGCCATAACGATATCCTTTATGGATTTGCTTTTCCTGAGAATATTTATAGTGTTTTTAGGGAGATTATAGACCGATAAACTTGCGATGACACTAGGCCACGTACGGTTTATGCTCCGGCGATATCCAGGAATATACCCATAACCCATTTTGAACTTTGGGTTTGAAGCAATTGATAGTACTGGTGGTTTCTTCCCACGTAAATGGGGGCTCTAGCATCCGGACACAAAACTGCTGTTGATAGCAATTTCATGCATAATTCTCGTGACTCAGTTTCGTCTGGTGTTTTGTCCGGTAGAAGTAATTTATGTAACTCCAATTACATTATTGGTTACATTATTTGTACCATTTTTATAGAGGCTTCGGCACTTGGACCGGGAGGTGCTGGGTTCGAATCCCATCAGAGGCTAGATGCAAATCGAATTTTCATCATCGATTACGATCGGTGATGCTAATAAATACAACTAAGACCCTCTGATGGAGTGCAGAATTCCGTGTCACGCGCCGACCCACCTTCCATGTCAATGTACAGGTTGACATAGAGCTTGCAATGTGCAGGTGGTATACTGTAGTTGTGTGAGTAGGTGAAGTAGGTGGGTTAATGATGTGGAGTGAATGAGTGGTATCACAATGGGCCTAAAAATTGGCCTAAGTGTGCAGTAAGCAACCACTGAAACCTAACCTAATAATATTTTTAATCGACTATTGACAAATTATATGTAAATAACTAACGGCGCGTGACAAATAATTAGAATTTATAGATTATTTAACATATGTTTACAATTTTTACGACATATAGTTTGTTATAGATGTAAAAGCAGAACTCGATTCCGTTACAAAAAAAAATAAAAAAAAAATAGTCAGAAAATGGTACATTGTCCCATAATCAGCCAACTTTTTGCAAACTTTTTCGTGTTTGGTCTTATTTTTGTGAATCATCAGGTTCTACTGGGATTTGACATCAAAATTAACGTAATCACAGAAATTATTTTTATGTAAACACATTTAGTCGAATCCGGAATGCTCGGATTATTACAACAATTCAAATAAACTATGCACCTCATGGCAATAATCCATTTCAAAATCTGTTTGATGAACTGCAAAATATCCATAAGAAAATCGTTTGTACAAATAAAAACATCGATAAGATAATGAAGTTTACGATTAACTGTCCATACGATTAACTGGTCTAACGAATAACTGGTCTTACGATTAAGTGCTTATACGATGATGTGGCTATATGATATGTTCGGATGCTGTATAAACAATACTCTATATACAGCCGCTAGTATAAAACCTTAACCACGCGTTAGTGTGTGTACATAGAAGAAGAAGTTATGGATGTTTATGTTTCGTACATATAAAGAGATAACTAACACAAAATATTTGGGACCTAAATATTTGTTTGTATTGTAATATTCCGACTTAGAGTATCGGTAACTCCGCATTGACACCAAATGTAATATTACCATTTCACAGCTTGTCATTGCACTTTAGACAACTACACATGTTGATGATACATTTCCTTGAGGAGTTACCATTTCGATAACAAACGGTGTTCTGGGATGGGGCATGCAATATGAAAATAATATTTTTTCCAAGTACCAGGCGCCACCATGTCATTTTCGACGATAGACTCAAATTTGAGCTTAGGGTTTTGCACTAACCCGTATGTTAAATTTTATTATGTTTAACAATTTAATTTATTCGAACTCACATAAGAAATGTATAAAATATAGGTTAACTTCTATTTGCCAACAATTATATTTCTGCACTGTTGGGCATTTACAATGTAAAAATCGATTTTTTACATTTTTTGGTATATAACGTAAATTACATAACACGAAAACTCAGTTCAGTATCAGTTATTTGTTGTCTCATATTTTTGACTTTTGTATCTGGTGGTAATTTCCCAGCATATACTAACATCTCACTCTTTGGGGACTGCATAAAGAAGTACGAATTTTATACCAATGAAACTTGATTAAATTTTATTTCAAGCTCGACAATTTTCTTAGTCTCATAATTTCTAGCTATAATAAACGGTGTTCAAACTTGGGGTATCTTTTTAAATTTTAAATAAAAGACATAAATTGTGTGAAATCTTTATTTATTTTTATTGGAAATTAAAGTGCATTGGCTCTGATTAATAATGAAATAGAATGTCGTTCAAGTGACCTCCTCTGCTAGTTCGGCAGACTATCAATATTTAACCAAAATTTTGGTGTTGAGCAGTTTGAGGATTATCCGCATAAACTTTACTCTTCAAGAAAACCTATAAGAAGAAACCCAATGGTGTTAAGCAGCATGATCTTGGTGGCCAATTCACGTCTATTCTTCGAGAAATTATTCGATTATTAAACTTCTTCTACGTGGCATGTTGAGCCATCCTGTTGAAATAACATATTCTGCACATCAATATTTCCCAATTAACTCCACAAAAAGATTCTAATAATCTCGATATCGAGCTCCACATTAGTTGCATTGCATTTTGGTTTCATCGTCTTTTCAGTTCTTTATAGGATTTTCTTCAGCCCAAATGCGGCAGTTTTGTTTGTTGACATAACCGCATATTTCAAAATAAGCTTCATCGATGAAGATAATTTGCTTGAAACAATTCTCATTTTCTTCTTGTTTTTCTATTGCCCAATTAATGAATTACCGACATAATGCGTTGTCATTTGGCTTTAATTCTTAACTGTAGTTTGTAAGCCTTTACATGCAGATCTTTGTTTAAAATATTGAACAAAATTGTTGGTTTGAGGTTTAATTGCTGTAAACGACGACGAATTGATGTCCTTGGCTCTTCCGTAATACTTGTGCTAAGAGCTGGAATATGTTCACAAACGACCAATACGATGATAAATTCTGCTTCTCCGTTCTTGAACTGAATCAATTCCTCCAAATTTATCAACGATGAGTTTAATAGCACGGTTTGCCGGAGCATTTTCTCTACCGTATTTTGAATTAAATTTTCTTCCAACTTTTGAATAATTTTCACCATATTTAAAATAAGTGTCAATATTGAAAACATGTTGCTCTCGTATATTTCTCTATTTTAACTAACCGGAATGTTTGTAAAGGGTGTTTTTTTAGAGGTTCACATCTTTAAGTTGGCAACAACCGATTTGACAGCTGACATTTGCTTTATCATTTGTTTGATTTGCCTTTCCATAATGAATAGGCTCACGCCAGAACGACGCTTGTAAATTGTTGAATTTGTTTTATCAAAATAATGGTTCTGTTTTACGTCCATTTTACGGTTGTCATAAGCGTCCATCAGAGCGGGTAATTCGATTAACTATGGATCGTTTTCGCACCAAGTATATTCTAAATGATAATGCGCATCCAGTAAGACGTCAAGCAGTACGTACCGAACAAGCGATAGACTCTGTACCACGTAGCATTGAGGAAAACCCAAATCAATCAATTTGACGTCGTTCTCAGCACCTGGAGATGTGTCCATATAGAAGATTTTATCTAAGGATCTTAGTTTACATGCTTGTGTAGGAATTAAAGCCATCCGACCACCGCACATGCCGCTAATTCGGCCGGATAAAATCATTGTTTGATGCGTTTTATGAGCCGACGGAATCATTGGTCCATATGTCTTCAAAAACGATGATGGGCGGAATGTTACTGTCAACGGTGAACGGTATAGAGATATGGTGGAACACAACATCCTTTGAGGTATTAGCGAGATACGGCCGCAATTGCTGCGAAGAGTTATCGAAAATTTTACCTCCAGATTACGCCATGTACGCGCCAGCCGTGGAGGCCACATGTCCAAAATCATGTTCAAGCATTAATGGTTTTTCTTTGTTCTATTTTAATTTAAAATGTGAACCTCTAAAAAAACACCGTTTACAACTAAAGTGTGTTCAAATTTTAGGTAACTTTTTAAATATTCCGCCATTTATATTTGTTGTATTAGAGTATCATATGTTATTTGACAGATGACAAGTAAAGGGTGTTTTTTTAGAGGTTCATAATTTTAAATTAAAATATAACAAAGAAAAACATTTTATAAATAAGTGAAACTAGCTTTATTGGATAGATTGATCTTCTTTTGAGGGTAATCATAAAAATGAAATAACCTGCAATTTATCAAATTTAATTTATAAATTTTATATTACCAATGCTAAAAATCATAATACTTACGGGTTTTATCAAAATGGTGTTATGAAGCACAAGGAAGCTAATAACCTCAAATTATTTGACGATTTAATTTTGTTTTTATTTTCAACGTTACACAGCCAATTAAATAATTATGTAAGAGATAACGCGATTGTTATTAAAAAGTCAATTTTTATTCAGTTTTACTTTACGTAATGTAAATACCGTGTAAATTACATCGTATAATTGACACGAAAAGCAGTGCTGCCAAGAAATCAAATCAATCAATCTTGTGAAATCAAGCGGTAATAGTATTTATAATAATAGAGAGCCAAAGAGTTTCGATAACAGGTTTTGATAACAGGTTCCCAAATTTTTGCTGGCCAGAAACATTTAAAGAAATAGTCCCAATTGTATTTTGTTTGTTATATCTGGTTATCTAATATGCCTTAGTTAACGTACCTGATTTATCATATGACAGAGTGAAACCGGTTGTTTAAGATCCTAAAAGGTCTAATCGAATAGAAGTTGGTGAAACGAACAGTCTCTTTTAGTACTAGTTTTGTTGTTAAGAACAGAACGCATTTGCCATACGATTCGATCTCATTAGAACTGATTTGTCATACGATTATGTCTTTCGGCTAAATTTGTCGAACCAACATTTTTTCTTGAATTGCATTCTTTATTGGATTTTAAACCAAGTTTTTCGATTTGGGGTCTGCTACCTAAAACCTTGCAAAAAACCAATATTTTGCCTAAAACAAGTAGAGCCTACATCTTTTAATAAAGCATTTGGTTAGTCTGCAAAGAGTCTTTAATTACTCATAGAACATAAAATCTTGTTTTGGGTTGTAAATCAGGTTTAGGTTTAATTTTTGAATTAGGTTTCGCCACAATGTATCCTCAAGACCCAGTGGAGCCTACATTTTTTGATTAGACTTTTATTTATTTGTATGCCAATAGAATTTGTTCTTCATTCTTAATAATAAGATTTTCATCCCGTTTAACGGTTTATGGATTCTTCTAGCTAAATAATGGAGACTAAACATTTTTCATAGGCAATTTATTTAGCCAAAAGTTATTCTTTAAATATTCATTTATCGTTAATTTCTTGAATTGAGCTCTACTAACTTTTTTCAGCTACAAAAATTCATCGTTGCCTTGAGAATGCATGGAGTCTCAATATTTAAAAAAATATGTAATGAGCCTGTAATAAGCATTTAATTTACCATATTGTATTGAAATATTTTTTTGGAGAGATTCTCCTAACTTTGTATTAAAGTGATAATCGGAGTTTATTGGTTACTTTGGCTATGGTGAAGGCCTAGTAGTTTCAGTTTAAGATAAACATTTAAATAGACTGTAGACTTAATGCTGCGTGCCCTGCAAATTGTAGAGATGTGGTGCGTTGAGAAAGGTCTACGCGTTAATCCATACTGGTTTTTACAAGACTAAACTAAGAAATATAGGTGACTATCTATCCAAGAAAAGTGTAGTCATATTAAATATCGTCAAACAACATGATGTTACCTTAGACAGTAACCTTTTCTGGAAATATCACTTCATTTTTTTGTCATTTATTTCGAGTTCTTAGTACTGCTTATTACTATCTGGAAATGTTTCCTGTTAGGCCGCAGGTACAAGTTTGGCTGAATATTTATTTTTTTAAAGGTTAAAGCCTTACCATAACCTTGGCTGTTTTATTCACAGTAGGTTTTGATCCTAGTTACAATATGTAACAATTTTAAAATCTGTTTATGTCGTGTGATCAAGTTACAACCTAAAATTGTCTAAAAAAGTTTCCGACCAAACAAAGGTACAATACATATTGTCTTCAAATTTATTTTTATTTCTCTACATAGTCCCCTTTTAAGTCTGTACACTACCTCCAGCAATGTTCCCATTTTTTCAATCCGTCTATATAGTACTCGGCGTCTTTCTCTACCAAATAGTTGTTTACGAAGGTGATGGCCTCCTCATTCGACGAAAATATCTGTGTTCTGAGCGCAACTTTTAGCATAACATAAAGAGTCGGTTGAGGATAGATCTGGTGAGTAAGGAGGTTGGTCAAGCAGTTCAAACCGTAATTAGTGGATTTTCACCACAGAAACCGCTGAGTTGTGAGACGGCGCATTTTCTTAGTGGAACAAGACTTTTTTTTCTGCAAATGTGCAAATTCTGCCTTCAGGTTGTCAAGTAATGATGAGTATGGTCCTGTAATGGTTATATGGGAAGTGTCTCCCAATATAAATAAATGGTAACCAAAAAAATTATATGGGGAGTTTTCAGTTGGGTTTGATTGTGTTTCACTATTGAGATCTTGAATATCAGTCATCGCCTCAACAACAGAAAAATAGAAATTGCTTCAACCTTTGCTCGCTCAATAACAATTATGCTTATTAAGCAAATGCACTTACTAGGCGCATTTTTCGAGAAGAACTTAATTAAACATTGTTTTTTTAAATTATTCGTTACCTGTATTGTAGTTTATGTGCTACGGAAAATTATCGCATACACTAATGAAAAAGGAAAACAACTGTTATCTACAGCAATTGATATTTAAGATCCAGGAGTCTACATTTAAAATATTTCGGCTAGGCGTTGGAATCTAAAATACACTGGAATCGAAATATTTGAAGAATCTTTAAAATTGGCAAATTTTGGCAAACCGCTACCAGATTTCCTCCTATTTATATGCAGGTTTACCAGTTTTCCTCATAATTTTTTGGAAAGCGGCAGCCATTGCTCTCCCCACCTTCCTCCAATTGCTGGACGATATATATGTCAGCCACCAATAAGTGCACCTCATTGAAAGGCCTAGTTACAGTTTCCTGCATTTCTCTTTGCATTCTTCTGTGATTCCTCCTCCGATCCCTGCCTTTTGGGTGGAGGACTTTAGAGCAACCCTTTTGCCTCATTTCGATAATCTTTTTAGCTCATGAGAGCTCCATATCCCTGTCCGTCCTCTCCGCCAATGGAGTCTTATTGAGCATTGCTAGAGCTTTCCAGGCTCTTTTACTAGTTTTGAAAGTTAATATGAGGGGACTATCCTTGCTTGTGCTCATATCTCTAGAGATTGTATTCGAGGAACCGGTCTTCTTTGTGCTTATGTCCCTTTTTCTTGGTACGTGTTGAGTGCCAGGCTTAATGGCCAATGTCCTATGTTGTGCCCATTTTCTTCTAACGCCTTGTGGACCAAGATATGTCCATCTGTGCAGAGATCCGCAGTTCACAGATAAGGCAGGTTGATCTGGAGGCTGTCTAGTATCCGAATACGCAGAGGTAGCATGTGGTTACCTCTGTGTCATCCGTAGGTACCGAGTTAAATATTTTCCAAAAGTTTCACAATTTTGGATAACACTCAAAAATATTCTCTCTCGAATAACAAAAATCTCAGAGATTTCCGAGGATATGGCTAACTAAGATTGGTTTCTTACATCAATTATTAATTCACAACTACTTCGGTCACTTCTGAGTGATCTGTAGGGAGCGAGTTAAATATTTTCCAAATGTTTCAGAATTTTGTATAACTCTCAAATATACAGCAAAATCTCAGATACTGTATAATCTCAGAGATTTCCAAGCATGTGGCTAAGTAGGATTGTTTTTTTACATCAAATACTAATTCAGAACTACTTTGATTACCTGTGCGATGTGCGATTAGTAGTGTGTTTTGATTTAAAGTATTGCCTTTCATAACTTTCGCACAAAACTTTTCCCAAAAATTCAATGTATTCCATTTAATAGTTCTGAAATATTTGTGCTCATTAGACATTTTTTAATATTATTACGTTCGATTTTGAGTGGTTTTTCAATTTTACGGACTTAAGGGACACTGTGTTTTTTGTTATTTTGGCATAAACTTCACTTCTATCGTATTGCTGCCCTCAGAGAGCGTACTGGCCACTCCCGTAGGGGCTAGTAAATTTTTCTTCTGTGGAAGGGTTGTAGGTCGCAACGGATTGATTGAAGTGATTAAAGTATAGCAATAGTTGCCCTCCCTCCCAGAATCGTTGAGACCAGCCTTCGGAAAGGGGGGATTTTGCTTAGTATTAGCAAATTTGCTTAATCTTCCGTGTAAGCTTAATTTCCATTTTCCATTTTTCCATTTGGCAGTTTCTACATAGTTACAATGTTGGACCATAGAACATATTAAAGTGATTCAAATGATCAACACCTGGTCTATTACCCAACACCCGGACTTTATATATTATGAATATTCAATATTCCATAAGTATATCTTGCATCCAAGTAAACAATTTTATTTTGCAAACACTAGTTAGTTTTCTCATTTTGTATCGTTAATTTACCTGTCCATACACATCTAAATTTTAGTGTAAAATTCAAGTAATTTCTCGTTAAACTACATTATCTAAAAATTTCTAATTACAAAAATTTTATTATCGTCAAAACAATTATATTAATTTAATAGACGACTAAGAATAATTTCTAGGAATATTTCTAGAGCTTACTAGATTATCGACATAAACGAACCGAAAAATTTAGAATTACTAATGAGTGCTATTGAACCCATCAAAGCGTCGCACGAATGGTGCTTTAATATGATTAAAATTTTAACAAATTTTTACCAGATGCCTTACTTTCTTGTTACAGGCCAAATTCTTTTCTACGAAATATGTGCCGCAACATTAAATTTCCATTTTCTAATTAAATAGATTAGACGAAATATTTTATTTAAAATAAAATCGATATCTTAATCCAAAGTACGAACGTTGTGATATCTATGGTATACGAGTATGTGTATGAACCGTATTATGTGTACTCGTAGTACATAAAAATATTATTAGGATATGTATTTTAATTATCCACAGCATGATAATAACAGCTCTCGTACTATTGTGCAGACGATTTTTTTCTCGCCGTATATACGAGCATTATTAATTTATGGCATAGCCACACGTTTAATAAATTTCATAATTAAATATTGCTGCCAGAATTTAATTTATATGCATATTATATCTGCTACCACTTTTATTGTATTTTTGGGGTACTACCACTAAAAAAAACTATTTAATATCTGCAATTAGCTTTCATTTCCATTACACTTCTTTTGTGCTTTTTCCCAATTCACTTAGCATTAAATTGGCTCGATGTTTTTGCCGGTGCCGTTTGAAGATATACTCGTACATGCATATTAGATAGAACAGTGAAAACGAAACGCTAAGAAGAAGCTAATTATTATTTTAAGTTCATTTGAAAAAATCGAATGGAAGAAAAGCTTTGAAAAGCTCAATTTGGTTTTGGTTTTGTATACTTCGTTTTTTTTGTGTTTAATTTGAACGATGGAAATTAGTTTATTTGAAAAGAAAATTACGAGTATAGCTTTATCTATGGTATATTATACCGTATTTGGTTTGTTTGCATTGTTTGTGCTGCTGGAAAATAGGAAAATGAAAATATTTTTCTGGTTTTTATGTTATTGTTGCACAGTTATTTAGTTGTTTTTGGTTTTAATTTCCAGAGATTTTTTTTAAGATACAGTAGCTACCAAGAAATGTGAGGTAATTGCATATTTGATTTTATCGTGTATTCATCTGCGGTGAGGTACTTTTCAATAATGGTTATAAACTGCAAGTGTTTGATAGCAATGTGATCGAATTTTAACAAGGCAATAAAATTTGATTTTATGGAATTTGTGTATAGTAGAAATTTTAAATAAGAATTTACAGTAAGTGAAAAAATCTTTCCAACTTTTACACATGAGAATTTGAATGAAGTATTGGGTTATTCTGGGTGATACTCTTGGTAATCTCATTTCGATGAGATTTTTATTTTTTGTTTATTATGTAAATGTTTTCAATCACCAAAATTCACCTTTGTGAAGATGGCCCAAAATAAAAAAAGGTGCGTATGGCAATACTATTTAATTCTATTTATACTATTACGACATTCCATTATAATTATAGCTCTCTCCTTATACTTTATACTATTTATATGTCAAAAATTTAATAAATAAACATTTTAAGAACCCTTTTAAAAATTTAAAAACATGTGATAAAAGTTCGTCGATTTCTTTTATATATAATCTTTTATATTTACTAATGTCTCCGAATATTATGCGGATTCCGTGTGTTCCTCTTGCTTTCGGTTTTATGTACGAGAGTGCTTTACTTGAAAGTTTAAATTTTTTTCATAATTGTTTTGAAAAGTGGAACCAGACCGTCGTTTTTATGAGGTTTGTGTATGATTCGAATTTTTCTCGGATTTCTGTTACCTTTGGTTCATGTGAGAATACATTTAGTACATGTAAAAATAATATTTATCCCCAATTATACTAGCAACTTTTAATGGCTGCAACCACCATTTCTCAGAGTTTTTAGTAATTAGTGATATAGTAAAAAATCAACATTACGGCGAAAAATTTGCATCAATTCTAATACCTATAGGTAATAACTAGTAATACCGTCGTCAGGGGTATTTTTAGTTTGAGTTTTGCTTTAATGTCGGGAATGAAGTCAAATGTATGCCTACCATTGACCGATTCACTCCACCTTCTTTGCCATAGGTCAAACACCATTGACTCTATTCCCTACTTGGTTCTATATTGGTTATGTGCACTATCTGCAACGTATACAGAGTCACCTATTTCGTTTGGAGCACTTATAGGTGATACAAGTACACTCGCTTTTTAATTAGAATATATCTACGGGGAGTACGCCAGCCAGAATCACAACAACATCTTTAGACTCTGTTCGGTATTCCTTTGTTACTCTTAGTAGGATATTCCTCAGAGCACTTCCTAATGGTTTGATGTGGTGACAGGTTACTCTATCATACTACCCAGCCGCGACATACGTGTGAATAGCGCCTCCGCCACACCTTTTTAAATTATTACAAGTGTTTTGGGATTCAGTCCCCATCCCTCCCGTATAATAATTTTTTAGCGTTTTCACGCAGACTCTTAGAACGCGAGAAATTCTTCCATATGTCCATCAAGGTCAACTCCTAACTATCTCACAATCTTGGCGGTTGACAAGAGCCAAATTTGCCTTTTAGTTGCAGCATCACTGTTTTTCTGTAGATAGTGACATTTTGTTTGTTACACACCATTGGTTCATACTATTTATGGCGATTTAACCCTGACGCTGAAGTTCGAGTCTAAAGTTCCCATACATCAGAATGACTTTGTCATCCGCGAATGCAATTTCATCAAGGTTATAATTCATGTTTGTGTTAAACACGATATTCCAGACCAGAGGCCCCAGAAAAGAGCCATAACGATATCCTTTATGGATTTGCTTTTCCTGAGAATATTTATAGTGTTTTTAGGGAGATTATAGACCGATAAACTTGCGATGACACTAGGCCACGTACGGTTTATGCTCCGGCGATATCCAGGAATATACCCATAACCCATTTTGAACTTTGGGTTTGAAGCAATTGATAGTACTGGTGGTTTCTTCCCACGTAAATGGGGGCTCTAGCATCCGGACACAAAACTGCTGTTGATAGCAATTTCATGCATAATTCTCGTGACTCAGTTTCGTCTGGTGTTTTGTCCGGTAGAAGTAATTTATGTAACTCCAAACGTGTATTATACCACGTAACTGTAACGACTCCATTTGTTTTTCTAATGGTATTTAAAACTTCAACAGTTTTTAATTTCCTAGGCTTTTATTATCATCTTCCGTGACGTACCGCTGGAAACTACTTTATATACTTTATGGAAGTACTTATTTCTTGTCCTCTCTAAAGAGTAACAATTTTAATTCTTTTGCTCCTGAGTTTCTTTCCGTCTGGAATGTTCTTCTAAGCTCATGCATAGGACATCTAAATTTCCTTAGATTAGAGTTCCACTAACTATTTTGTTTTTTAACCCCTCTCTTCCTAGAAATTGAGTTTATCCAGACACTGCTTAGCTGTGTTTAGATCAGCTCCAAACGAGCATAATTTTCATCTGTCTAATTAACTCCTGGAATCTGTTTCTACACCATTCCGGGTGGAGTTTCATAACTCAAACGTAATGACACTGTGGTTACTAGAGGTCCAACTTTCTCTCACACACCATCCGACTATCGAGTCCAACAAGGCTTCATTGATCATTCAGGTTAATATTCTAGTTCCCATTAGACGTGAACGTTGTTGAGTTTCCCTACAAGTTCATTATGAAGAATTCACTTCTAGACACGAAGTCCTATACTATTCTCTAAGAGCCTTTCAATTTAGCACAGATGGTTATCGATCGGCTCACTGTATTGGGCATATATTGAAAATAGGTAGAATGAACCAACTTCCGATTGAATTTCAACACATATGCAGTGGCTATCACTAAAATGTATGACGCTTTTGTATGCGTTACAGGAAACATGACCTACTTGATGATCATGTGGTTTTTGGAATTTCCTTACAGCTTGCGCAACTATCATGTTTGTCCCTATTTGGAAAACCCTTATAACCATGACTATGTTGTGCACAGTGACAACAGATATCAGTGCGCGCCTTGCAATTCTTTGCAATCTGACGGCATTGGAGCCACAAACTCTCTCACATGTCATCGTAACCAGTTGCACAAGGCCGAGCCTTAGTGGCTACAAGACCCTCGCTTTCCAACTCCACGATTTCTGTGAATACCTTTAAATCCGAGGAAAAGTCAACTGTAACGGCAATACCATTTGGACCAGCTTTTGTTAAATAGTGGATCTTTATGTTTGATTCACTGGGACGTATGACTTCCTTGATTTTCTTGGTAATCTCATCTGTTGACAGGCTGGAATCATTATCTCTTGCTGAGGTAATGAACTTATTTTGGCAATGCATTCTGTTTTTACGTTTCTTGCGTTTTTTGCCGAGCGTGCGCCAGTTTCCTTGATTGTTTTCTGTTGGATCCACTGCTACTCTCCCTGTAATTTCTAAATTTGCACTAGTTGAAAGTTGAACTATTCGAAATTTATCATTTTGTAAGAAATGCACATCTTAAACTTGAATTTTCCAAAATATGAACGATTTTATAGTAACATAAAAGATTGAATTTTTATTAAGTAAATAATTTTAAAAAATTTGAATTTTAAATTTAAGGAATTCGAACAGGTGCAAATGTTTTATTTCTGCTTTATATTTTGTATATATTTTAAAATTTTTAATATAAAATCAATAATTCATTTAACCATTCATCCATTCATAACACCCATAAAGTATATAAAAGGCTTTTGAATAAACATTTTCCTTTTGTAGAATTTCCTTTAATAGAAATTTTTTTTAGTATTAATTAGGCCATTTATTATAAAAAGTATAATTCAAAAATTTCATTTATTTATGTAATGAAACTAACGAAATTTATATAAAAGCTCATTTACAGAGTTTTTCTATAATAAGCTCACGATTTCAACCTGATTAATTTTTCACAAACTTTTTTGTTTTCCATTCTGCTAAACGAATATTTTTATGACTTTTACGAGTCATTGAAATATGTTCAATTATGTTCGCATGTAAAAATAATTTATTTACTGAGAACGTCTACAAAGTTTATTATTTTTGTACATTCATATACATATATAGCGTACATAAACAACAAGAACAACATATTGCTCTCGAATCATATGTATAAATAGCAAACGTTGAAGACCTTTTGTAATTTATAATGAAAACATATTATTAAGGTTTGTGTCCCAAATATAATATGAAAAATCATTGAATTTTAAAAAAAAAACCACATACTATTTTTTACTACATCGTCCTTACGAATTTACATATTTTGAAAAATTAAACAACCTTTCTGTCGTTCGTTTATAGGTCCCATTCGATTCTAAACATTTCTAAATTAAGCTTAAATTTAAAACGGAAAAAATGATTTCGCTGTAGACGCAATATTATAATCTCCATACGATGTGCTTTCGAAATTACATTTTAGCTTTATATGTGTATATGTGAAAAGGATCAAGCCATCTCTACGGCCATATTCATTTGTAACGTAGAAAATGAAATCAACTTTTTGCTCGCCCATCTCCTACTTTATGTGTTGTTTATTCGTCGTTTTTATTAATATTTTATATCCAAATGAACAGAAATACAGTGGAAAAAAGCTCAAAATTTCCCTAGTGGACAATTTAAAATTACTATACACAGAACAACATAACCGAAATAAAAAACTACACGCTTTAAAGGTAGCAAACAGACCAAGCCAAGGCAAACTTCGATATAGTTCACAAAATTATAAATTTTAGATGTTTTTGTTGTGCTTCGGTTCAGTATATCTTCTGGCTACGTTATTATTAAAGTTTCATTACGATGAATATTTGGCTTTTTGGTGTACATAAAGGGTTCTTTATAAATATATATTTCCATTTGGTCATTAAAACTAAGTACTGTGAAGCGGCAGCGACTATTTTACCTTTGTATACCTACGTTCCACATATACATTTTCATATATCGGTTCTATTATGGAAGATATTATTTTCATAATTATCCTTTGGTTAATCGTAAAAAAGAGCTAACGAAAACGTTGCTTGGAATTAATTTAACGCATGGGGATACAAATTTATAGTGGGCGGATATACCTTTCGGCGTTAAAAATAATTAATTTCCAAAGAGAAACATAAAAACCACATAAGGAAATATCTCTTAAAAGTAAGGCGCATCAAAAAAAAACAACAACAAATAACTAGAATATACAGGATCTCTGGTCCAAATCCAAATTGAAATTAATGGGTTATAGTTTTACAAAACTCGAATATTGATTTAAATTTTGTGGGAAACCATATACTTTCACACACTCTAAATACCTTTTTGCTCTGATCTTTCATTTTATACAACAAACCTTTTTTCCATTAAGTAAACTTATATTGTTGCAAGGGTGTCATCCGACATACATTTTTGAGTTATGTGAAATGTGTCGGTAAACTTTTTTTGTTTGTTTGTTTAATCATACCCATACATTCATCTGTCTGTCTAGACTCTAAACGACAAATTTTCATTTTCACAAATAAAGCATATTTCCCATGTGAGTTACATCAGTCACTCAACAACTATCCTATACTTCATACTCGTATACGTAATACTAAATTAAAATTTGTGTCAACCAAATATTTTTTTGAAATGATCTAAAAATTTAGATTTCCAAGGGAATGTCAACAATAGATTTATCTGTCAGAACAGTAGCATACTGTATTTTATGTAATTTGGTTTGATTCTTGAAATGATGATACATGACCTAGATTCGGCGTAAAGTTTCACACAATATTTTGAAAAGAAATCATTCACCTTTGACTGAGTCCCAATATTTTTTGATTTGTTTAACTTCGGGGAATTTTGATTTTTTTATATAATCCAGCCTATTTATTAATAAACTTCTAAAACTCTATCAAATATGTACTAATCATGTTTTATATTTCGGTCTATATGTTCATTAAATACGGTAAATACGAACAAAGTAAATTTTATTGGGGTTATAGGTGTTTTACCAGTGCATCATTGGTTATTAATTGTTTTTTCAGTTGGAACCTTATAATTCTAACTAGAACCATATAAATCCAGCCGGAACTATACCATCTAACTATGCCAAACTAACTATGGCACAAGAAGCACAATGGATTGTGCATCATTGTGTACCATATGATTTTTAGCCGGAACCTTATAATTCCAGACAAAACCTAATAAAGCCAGCTGAAACCATACTATAGTCAAACAAAATATGGTATAAGAAGCATAATATAATGTGTATCATTGTGCATTAATTGATTTTCAGCCGGAACAATATAATTCAAGCCGGGACCTTATATATTCATCCAGAACCTTATAAAGCCAACCATACCCTCTACAACCAAACTAACTATGACACAAGAAGCACGGTCGATTGTGGATTATTGTGCACTATATGATTTATCAGCCGGAATCATATAATTCCAGCCGAAACTTAACAAAGCCGGACGAAACCATAGTGCAACCAAACCAACTCTGGCATAAGGAACACAATGTATTGTGTATCATGGTTCACTAATAGTTGTTTCAGTTGAAATGTTATAACTCCAACCGGAAATTTATAAAGCCAGCCGGAAATATACTCCTATAGTCAAACTAACTATGGCTCGAGAAACATAATGGGTTGCGCCTCTTTTGCACAATATGATTAATCAGCCAAAACCTCATAATTCCAGCCGTAACCTAATAAAGCCAACCGAAACCATACTAGAGCCAAACCAACTATGGCATAAGAAGCACAATGTATTGTGCACCATTGGTTACTAATTATTCGTTTAGTTGGAATCCTATTATTCCAACCAGAACCTTATAAATCCAGCCGGAACCATACCATACAGCCAAACTAACTAGGACACAAGAATCACAATGAATTATGCATCATTGTGTACCATATCATTATTAGATGAAACCTTATAATTCCAGCCAAAATCTAATAACGTCAGCCAGAACCATACTAAAGTTAAACAAACTATGGCATAAGAAATACAATGTATTATGCATTATGGAACCTTATAAATTCAGCCGGAATCATACCCTCTACAGCCAAACTAACTATGACACAAGAAGTTCAATCGACTGTGGATCATTGTGTACTGTATTATTGTTCAGCCGGAACCTTATAATTCCAGCAGAACTTTCATAAGGTTAGCCGGAAGCTGGCTATAGTATGCCAAGTCAACTATTGCATAAGAAGCAAAATGTAATATGCATTATTGTTCACTAATTATTTTTTCAGTCGGAACGTTATAATTCCAGTAGGAACCTTATAAAGCTAGCAAGTACTATACCGTAAACAGCAAAACTAACTATGGCATGATAAGCATATTGGATTGTGCATTATTGGTTACTAATTGTTTTTCAGCCAGAACCTTATAATTTCAGCGGGATGCTTATAAATCCAGCCGGAATCATACCATCTACAGCCAAACTAACAATGACACAAGAAGTTGAATCTACTGTGGACCATTGTGTACTGTATTATTTTTCAGCCGGAACCTTATAATTCCAGCCTAACTTTAATAAAGCCGGAAGCTGGCTATAATAGGCCAAGCCAACTATAACATAAGAAGCACAATGTAATGTGCATCATTGTTCACTAATTGGTTTTTCAGTTGGAACGTTATAATTCCAGTCGGAACCTTATAAAGCCTGCCGGTACAGCCAAACTAACTATGACACGAGAAGCATATTGGATTTTGCAGCATTGTGTGGCATAAGCCATACCACAGGCAGAAGCGCAATATATTGTGCATCATTGTACACTATATAATTTTTCAACCAGAAGGTTATAATTCCAGAAAACCAAAACACATCATGTTATTCTAACTGATAATAATTCATTTGAAGATCTTGACAGCACTGCAAATGATCAGATGGAGACAATAATAAACGTCTACCATACAAGTTCTCGCTAATTCGCGTCAGAAACACTAGAGTTGTTCCAAGGGAAAAAATTGTAAATTTTTTAACTGTTTCATCAGATATAATACCGCGACAAGGTGCAACAAAAGAAATTGATGGAGACTCTCTACAAAAAAATTGACAAGCTCCAGTACGCTTATTGACGACATAAAGCGATACAACACATTAATAGTCCTCTACTTGTTTGGCTTTACAGGGCAACCTGTAGTTTGGAGTTGCACCTTTGACAACACCAATTTAAAGTAATTCAAGCACAGTTAGAATAAGGCCCCTGACTTAAACAATTTTGAGGCTTATCTGTCTAAGTGCAACAAGAGTAATGAAAACTTGCCTCATTCTATTGTATTGACTCTACCACTTCAAGAAACCCCGTGGAAAAACAGATAAATCTCCAACGAACCGTTGCAGAATCTGTAACACAGCTAGAGAAATATCTGGACACAAATTTTTCATTTGTGACAGCCTTGCTTTCAAAAGATTTAGATTTCTCAAAGCCTTTACTATACAACGAGCCAACTCTGCATCCGTATTTTGTAAGCAAAATTCGTCCCTATAAGAACTAGCAAAGGACCAAAAGGAATGGTTTTTTGTACCAGTTCTAAAATTATTCTCGAGTAGTTATTGTGGCAGATGCTCTGTTTCTAACCATTCGATGGCTAGCAAGATTTTCATCTGTAGGGTAATTGATCAATGGGCCATCTTTTTGATGGATTTTGCTGGCTGATCTTTTTCTGGATAGATTAAAATTATTCATTTATCTACTTCTTTGTTGATAAAACTAGTAAACCAGTCAAATGTTATGATGAATTCATTGATAAGATTATAAGATAAAATATACGAAGAATACTTGCACGTATCAGAATGATCGGTATGTCATCGAGTTGACAGCAGATACAATTTTCAAAATTGTTAAGCATCTTGGATGAATTATTACATTTTTCTATGGAGCTTCATAACTCAGTATTCAACAAATTTGAACTACGACAGGAGACGACGCAAAGAGGGAAGTTTTAAGTTTTAGTTTTAATCTATTTTCAATCAACAAAATAATAGCGTTCAATTATTTATTGAAATTAAGCTGTTTTATAATTCTTCGTCCTTGTTACCATAATATCTAATAAAAGGTGCGACATCTTTTGATTCGTTTTTGACTAGCGATTATTTCGCCTCTCATAGCTCTAATGCCATCTGGAAATTGACAGAAATTCAGTATTTTATTCCAAGTGAACGAAAGCTTGATCAACGTTGAGAAATATTGAAAACTTATTTCCAAAGTAATGAGTCAGTTGCTGAAAATTTGGTAGAATTGAAGCGCCAACTGAGTTCAGTGTGAGGCATGTGAATAGACAATACACATACGTTCCGCATCGCTGTCCAGCTCGTTCGATGGACAGTACGGCTGCTGTAGCGGAACGTGTGCGTCAACATTCGAATACCTCAACCCGCCATCGTTCACAAAAATTGAACATTAGCTATAGAGCTTTTCAAAGAATTTTACTCAAACACCTAGGTATGAAGGCCTACAAATTTCAATTAGAACAAGAATTGATGGCAATTTACCATACATTGCATTTTCATTTCGCTGATTAGGCAAATTCTCGGATGGACGAAGAAGGGCATTTTTACCAAAGAGTCACCGGAGTTCATTTTCACCCGGCGGTTATGTGAACATGCAAAATTTCACCCAATATATGAATGACTATTTGGTGTCGAAAATGAGCAAGGTTGCCATGTTTACTGACTTGACTGATATTTGGTTTCAACAGAACGGCGCTACTGACTGCACAGTATACTTGGTCCCATAATCTAACAGAACTTTAAAAAATTATTTAGAAATATATCTCCGGCAAAATTTGGCATTAGAAAAACTTGAATGTTATCTTCAACCCCTAGTTCACCCTTCACCGGCATTTAGTGCTAATAAATATATTCTCCATATTTTAAAATATGTAAAATATGCCAAACTGATGCTTTTCCTTTTTCTTTGAATTAAATACCAACATTATTCAGCTTTTGTTTAAATATTTAGAACGACGAATGTAAGCACTTTTAGTAATTAAAGTAAATCAGCACATTAAAAAAAAAATTTCTAATAATTTTTTGTCACTACCTTGTCTTTTAAAATACGTAAACGTTATGTCACGACAGAATACAATTTTATTTAATTTCCGTCGACACAAAAATTTAAACGAAAAACTTAAAATTTTCCTGTAGCAAAATTTTTCTTTCTATTCTACGCTTTTCACTTTATACCTGTGCATAGGTATATATACCTGAACTGAAAGTAAGTTTAATGATTTTTTTCCTACTTGTATTGTTTGTATTTCTTTTTAATATACACGGCACAATACCTACAATACCAATAACAATATAATAGTAGTACACAGACTATATACAGAAAGTTTTCCGGTTGTTTTTCATGATTTCGTCTATATATAATTTATTAGAAGGTAAAAATAATAAATGTGAGAAGACAGAAAGAAAATAAAGAAAAATGTTGGTATAACTTTGGAGGTAAGCGCAGAAAACAAATTATTAACATTTCAATAAATCTTTTATGGTGAAACTTTTCTTTTCGTATTACAAACCGCAAGAGAGATAAATAATCTCGAGATGTGTAGATTTTAATAAATTATCACGGTAATTAGATATTTTTAGACGAAAATTGCTTAGCTACACACCAAATTAGTGTAAATTAATTGTTTTGGGCAAATTATTGGTTTCCTTGCGAAAATCGTTATAGAGTTGTTTTATAACCGCAAGCAGGGTTAAAAAAAGATTCATGAAAACTGGGATAAATTAGTTTTCTTTTTGAACATTATGAAATTTAATAAGTTTTTCCGAATTAATAGAGGAAAAATCTTTTCTATTTTAGTTTAATTTTTCTCTACAACGAAGTTTTCCATAAAAACGGAAAACGGAAATGAGATTTGTTTTACTTTATAATTATACACTCCTCTCGCATTTAATACTCTCGTTTGAGATTTTCAAGTGTAATTTATTTTTTAATTTCTTGTCCAAGTTCCTTTTATATATTTATACATACATAATCTAATTAATTTATGATTTTTCTTTTATTATTAAATATACCAGCTATATACTCGTATATAGTGTTATAACATAAGTATAAAAGTTTAGCTAAAAAGTTTCGGTCTTTAATTAGGTTCTATTCACAAGAATTTGTTTGAGCGATAAATTCGTATAAATGTAATTAGCTACGGGTTTTTATGAGAAATTGATTTATATAAATAATATCCCTCTTTATTGGACTACAGCAAAAAATTGTTTCAAACTTTTTGATTTTATAGGCTACAACGACCACTCTTCTAAACCGAGCTTTAAACCTTTCTTTTTTCAATTAATCTTATGTAGATGTATATGGTATGCCATGATAAATTGTCTAAGTGGTTTTGTATGTCATTGTCTTCTATATGTGTATATACTGATAAACCAATTATTCTAAGAAAACATTTACCATTCTGATTTGCCTTAAACTATTTTTTCATGCGAGAAGAGAACATAAGTAGAAAAACAAAATCAATTAATCAACTAATCGCATGCAATATAATCCTATATTCATTTATACTAAGTTCTTTTACATAAATAATTAAAATGTATTTATTTTTTGTAAATAAAAGTTCAACATCCAAATGATTAATTATTTAATTATTATTACTGAACTATTTATGGAAATTAAGTTTATGGAAGCCTTTTGCTTATGTCTATACAAGACGTAAACGAAACGCTAATGGAAAACAATTATACAAATCATATAAGTAGAGTAACACATTTCTTCTAATATTGATTTTCGAAATCAAATCAAATACAAATCATAGAAATTTTCAATTAGCATGATATTCCTTTTCTGTACGCCTTTTTGTAGAGCAAAATAATAATAACAGTAAACGAAATACGATAATTTAATTTAATCTGTATTTACAAAACTTAAGCACGAAGAAGGAAATACATAAGGCATAACCTTTCTTTCATTCATTTTGCTAAAACTTTAATATTTTTTGTTTTGCCTTTTCGCAATTGATACTGTGTCAAGATTGAAGAATTCTTAATGTTTCATTTACTGTTTTCACTTTATTGCTGTTATTCCTATATTCCTTTTAACTATTGATGGTGGAAATGAAATATTAAAAGACAAGCAATTTTTGTAGTAGAGACGTTAAACAATTTTTTTTTGCTCTCAGAACAAAAAATAAATTTTAACATTGCTAATATGCTTTTGGGAAATGGAAAATCTAATTTTGTATAAAACAAAGATAAATGTATTGGGTGTTGAATTGTTGATGTTTCTTATTCACACATACATATAAAAGAATTTTTCTAATACGTATTATAGTAAATTCGAGCAAATAATTTTTAAATTTATTTACTGCTAAACAGACGGCCAAACTGCAGGAACCTTTGTCAGTCACGTTTTCAATATGTCATAACTAACTGGTTTCCGATAAAAGCGGTGATAATTCCTTGGCTCATAACAGTAGAAATAATCTAAGAGGATATCTCCTTCCTAGGAAGGCTACAGCAAAATATCTCCAATTGGAGACGCGTGGACATAAAGGAAAATGTAACGAAAACAACAGCATTCAAGAGGATCATTAAATTTTATTCAAAAGACTGTTTTATACTAACATCAGAAATCTTATTAAATATTTTAATTACAAGGTTGGGCGAGTTAGATTACACAATGTAATGTACGCGGTTATCGATACGAAATTTATTACGTAGATTTTTTTTATTACGTCGACAACCAAGAAAACGACAATTGCAACTCAAATTTCTCATTAATTTACGTTAGATGGTCTGATAATGTTACTGTTTAGCTATTAGATAATTGTCCCAATATTTTAGGAGCCAAATCAGTTTATATCTAGATACTAAATCACTTAAATTATTCGTTAGTATATGAATTGACTCGTATGGAGGACCTTTACTAAGTGGAGTCTTAATAAAGAAAGTTGCGCACTATTAAAATACGTGAAAATTACATTAATAATTACCTAAAACTGATTTTAACTTTTACATAAAGTTTTTAAATTACAACTTTAAAATATATTTAAAATTTCTAATTAACTAGATACATCTATAAAAATGGAATATGTTAGCTACTAATAATAAATATAATTTAAAAGATTATTTCCGCTATCTCTTGACAAATAGACTTATTTATGGCGATGGAAGATTTTTATCGACCATGACAGTGTATAATTTTGATATTTTCTTTTTGTTTTTCATACGTCTGTCAACTATCACATATAATTTCTAATAACAGTGTTTGTGAAATCTTGAGAAATCGTGATCAAAATGTGTCAACTGAGAATAAAGATATAAAGTGTGCGAGTGTCATAACCACACAAGGACCACGAATAATTCCCACTTCACATCAACCCAACCTACCAATTTAGTGCAAATCAACATGCACGATGTAATTACGAAAAAAATTGTCAATTTAAAAACCACGTTGCCGAAAGCAAAAGTACAGAGTAAATGGGGTAACTGGCGGACTTTAAAGTTCATTTGTAAGATTGTATTTATTGCTCTAAGTTGAAGCAATTATCCGAATTGGTCCTGAACTCTGGAGGTGATTCGCACAACACAACGGGAAGATAATGAACCTGAAATAAAACGGCGATCATCATAGTTGCTCCGAAATTAGCTTGACCCAATGATACCATTATTTGTTAGTGTCTTATAGTGAGTACATGCCCTATCTGGCCAATGTTCTCATCGTGTACGGTTAGTAAAGGAATCGTTCTAAAATTATGTCACTAAAAATCAACCGCAGCTTTGAGCGACGATAAAAATGAACTAGTATATATACTTCCAGCCCATTTCCATCATTCATTTCAGTCCAATCCGTAATGAACCTGGGTGGGATGTTGTACGTTCACTATTTTCGACCTTTGACTTAGTTTATATGAGTCGTTTAGAAGCAAACCGTTGCCTACTCCTTTTTCGAAAAATGAAGAGAATGATTGGGTTTTGTTCAGTGGGTTAAAATCTACAATTCGCAATTCCTTCGCAAATAATAATTAAAAACTACATTTGGTAACAAAACGATTCTATTCCAAGTATTCTATTAGGCGTTGCAAATTTCGCCTATTACTTTGTGTTTCTACTATTTTGGAAAACTAAGTAGCAAATAAAGCCTATTCCAACAGATTGCGCTAGTTTCTATTATAATATTAATTCTTTGTACTATTTTTTTTTTCATTAAATAACGGTATTTTACCGTTGTACTTGTAATGCTGTGTAATGAACCACTGTGAAGTACTAATTGACTAATTTATTGAGATCTTACACAAAATTAATGTATAAATAATAGAATTATCGAATATTGATATAGAAAAATGGAGTCCACTGAATATCCGATCGAAAATCCCATTAAATTGAGAAAAACTCCCATTAACAAATCTAAATGGAAACGTGAAATAGAAAAACAGAAAAAGTAAAGTTGGTTGTTACTTTTTAATTTGTTTCGGGTTTGATTTTGTATTCATTTCAGATATTCTGCTACAAAAGTCCCTTGTATGATTAAATGCAATCACAAGGGCGGCATATTAAAGAAGTGAAAGGAAACAATGCACTCAATGTTGCTCATTCATTTTATGCCAATAAGACAAAAATGAACCAAGACTGTTTTATTTTAAAATACTGTATTATGCAGCCACCAGTCTGATGTGATCGTTCAAAAAAGATGGAAGCCGTAAATAAGCATCCAGTTCTTACAAGCTTCAAAAATCAAATGGTATAGTCTTATAACTGTTTGTCAAAAATTGTTCTTACGAGTTATAAATATAGGCAAATCTCGAGTGCAGCGTATTTGCACATTGCATTTCCAGATGGGGCAATTGCCAATGGATAATTGGGGTGGCGATCGAATAGGAATCAAATTTGAAGATAAAAGAAGAAAAATAATTGAATTTATTAAATTATTCAAAATATTAGAATTGCATTACTGTCGAGGAAGAATTGCAAGGCGACGATACCTTAATGGTAACCTTTTCATATGAAAAATGTGGAAAACGTTTACTGCAGCTAATTAAAATTTGAATGTAAAACAATCTTACTTTCGAATGGTATTTCGAACCAAATTCAACATCAGTTTTAAATTACCTTAAACTGATATGTGCTCAACCTGTCTGCAATTAAAGCAAAATTAAAAAAAAAATAAATACAGCAAACAAGCAAATGATTATGGCGAAGCTACGGGTTCACAAGCTGCGTAGTAAAGCGTTTTTCGATCAACCATAATCTAAAAATGACGGGTTGCTGACTATATCATTCGACTGCCAAAAGAACATGGTGCTGCCTAAAGTTCCGGATCAGGCGGCGTTATAGTCGGCAACTTAATTTATATAATTTCGGAATGGTAGTAGGCACAAGTCACTCAGAACTGACAACAAAAAATGTGTTTTTATACCATTGGACAGAAAATGTACACCAAAAGGGGTCCAATGAGATTGCATCGTGTGTTTATCATCAATTATGAAACACAAATTTTCAGAACCGACATACCGTTCGTTTATTTGCAGAAGGCTGCGCTGGTCAGAACAAAAATAGTACTATGGTCGGCATGATATTCTATTGGCTAGTGTCACAAGCCCCCAGAAATATTAAGCGTGTGGAACTAATATTTCCAATTGTTGGGCATTCCTTTATTCCAAGAGGATGATAATTAGTCGCCAACAAAACGGTACTTGCCTTATAAGAGGAGAACCTTTGTACACAAACGAAATTGGCTAAGCCGATTCTAAAGAGAGGGAAGCTAATACAATCAATGCAACCAAATCAAATTCCGATAGGAGTGTCGGTTAAAAAAGATAAAATTGATGGACATCGACAAGCTATTAAAAAAGCATTTCGAACGAGAGTGGGAGGAAAATCCAGCCTTATTGTTTTATAAAAATATTATGAGTGCTGCGGGCGAAATTGCTGAAGAACCAAATGAATCTTTAATATGTAAGAAGTTCCCGAGGTACAGGGCGAGGTATATTATATCACTTTTTACTAGCAAAATCGGAGTCTATTTCATATCTAAACTTTCATATTTTCTATTATGTTCTCAGCTTGCTCGGGTAAGACATCATCCTATTTCAGTTCTACGATTTCCAAGGCTGCTTTATTAATTGATTTTAGTCATCAGGAAATAATTTTTCGTGATACGTTTATCAAAATGTAGAAAAGAGACAGAACTCACAATTAAATAAAATGATAATAGTGATGGTACAACATCTCGGCACTGGTTCATATTTAATTAGCTCATCATATTTAAGAGAAAAACAGTTGCCACAGATTAAGTTTGACAAAATTAATTTTTTTCTGTAAATCTTTTGACAATTAGCTGAACTGTTAAATTAATTTATTCATGTTCAGTTCAGTGAAGGAAATTTCGAAAAGATGTTAGCAAGATATATATGGTCTGAAGTTTTCTACCATTTTTATAGAGATGGTACTGTGAATTAATTATGCTTTTACACAGAATTGCTTGTCTAAATTTTCTACTAACTGAATTGATGGTTAGTTAACTCCAGTCGTTCATAGATGGCACAAGACAATCTTGTCTAATTTATAATTAAAAATTGCCAAATAAAGTATACATTTTAAATCTTCATAATATTTCTAATCGGCGATTGATAAATCTGAAATGTGTTTTCAGTTTAGAACTAAATGTCAGATACATTTTGGTATATGGACTTTTGCGACATCTATCAATAACTGGTATGAACTAACCGTCAATTTAGCTAGTCGGGAATTTAGAAAAAAAATTGGTGGCAGACACACAGTTCGTACCCGTTTTTATTGAGTGATAGATGTCTCTAATGTTGATGAGTTAACGATTAGTTTAGATTTGTTTGCGCCATCTATGGACAACTGGTTTGGACTAACGATCAATTTAGTTAGTCGGAAATTTAGACAAATTTATGAACGTGAGGCACTGTACTGACTAAACTAATTTAAACTTAGTTTTAATCTATTTTGCAAATTTAATTTGAGGTTTATCAATTATCAAAATGTTTATTATTGATGGTGGTAAATTAAAAATTTAGTACGCAATTTAGATATAATGGGTACAATACGTATTATTAACGGCAGTTTATTTTAGTCTATAATTTAGTCGAAAACATCCGTGTGAAACGCACAGTATAAGTTACTTGGAAATATATTTTATAGTAATTATAATTTCCATTAACCAAAATCTTCGGCACGCTTAATGAATACGTGGAGTGGCCCAACCTCGTAGTTTATAGAACTACATTGTCTATTTTGCATGTCTTTAATTGGACCCTGGTCAGAACAAATGATATGTTCTTCTATAGCGTTCCACAGTCACTGGTGGCAGCTATTACTACTATTATAGTTACTGATTTCAAGGTTTACTATACAAATATTTCCGGGAGTTAATATGAATTTTGTTTTATGTTCTTCACTTTCAAACCAAGCTTTCTATATGATCGTTAGATATGAATATGTTGTTGATATTATTAAATTTTCTGCCCAAATCGACTATTTGATCTGCATACCCAAGAACAAAATTTTATTAAACATATTGGTGGGTTTAAACCGTAGTGAAATCGGAACGGAAAAAGTGTGTTTAAAATACGGAAAGCGGTATTTAATTCTAATCAACAATTGTTTTATAAATCAATTAAAACGCGTCTACAACAAAGAACATTTTAGCAGTTTTTAATAAAACTATTTCATAATTAAAAAGCATTTCATTTTGGTATTTAGATTACGAGTATGTAGCGTCTGATTTCGTCTTGCTACACGAAACATCGCTTGCAACTTACCGTCGACACAAATACGGGTAATTTACCGTAGAAATAATTATTCCGAACGGGTACCTCACAACATCGAAAAATTATATTCTTGTTTCACACTAATTTCGTTCATTTGACCTTAATATCATATCGTCATAAAATTAGTTTGAAACGCTCAAATAACATTTAGAAATACACACAAGCAAAACGATGATACATCTACTACGTAAAAGATGGCAGTGCATCCACTATTAGTAGATGGCAGTAAATCAGTAAAAGCTATATAAAATTATATTGCTATATATTTTAATACCATAATTTTGCACGAGGTCCACGGGTGTGGGTAACTGCAGCGTGGGGACTTTTTAATTTCAATATCAAACAAGATCAGTGCTAGTCCAGGAGCCGAAAAAACGAAGAAAATAATATCTCAAATTTCACCTTAAGATGAAACAAATAAAACCCGATTTATAGAAAATCTGTAAGACGGCGGCTAAACTGACGAAATTTGGGCTTATCATAGAAATATAATTTTTTTAAATTTTCATTCATTAATTAAGAAAAAAAACTAGCCCCTAAAAGATACTATATTAAACAAACAAAACACAAAGGTATACCGTTCAATAGCATTTGTGTTGAACAACAAAATAAATAATAGAAATAAAATTGTCTAAAATCCAAGAATAAGCAATTAGGATAGCATATTCCTGTCAGGCATGCCAATTGCTATCCGAAAACCATAGTGGCTGGAGTTTGTGCTAATCCAGAATTGGCTCAATTTCATTGAACAACAACGATTGTTGAATGAACTTTGTTGATAGCATATTCCTATCAAGTATTCATTAATTGCCATCCGAAAAATTTGTGGCTGAATTTGTTCTAATCCAGAATTCCATTGAATTCCATTGAACAGCAAAGGCCTTTGAATTAATGATTTTCTGACATAAAGTGTTCTATAAGCCAATGATATTGCCACTTCGGATTGCACACTCTTCTAAGGTATGTTCTTTGCTATCCGAAACACATAGTGGCTGAATATTTCCTTATCCCTAGTTGGCTCTATTTCATTGGACAGCAAACACCGTTGAATGAACAATTTTTTGACGTAAAGTGTTCTAGAAACTAATGAAGTTGGCTATTCTGATTGCAAATTCCTATAAAGTATGTACATTGCCAACCGAGAAAAATAATGGCTGAATTGGTGCTAATCCAGAATTGGCCGAGTTACATTGAACAACAAAGACCGTTGAATGAATAGGCTAGATAGTTTTGTTACACAGAATGGTTTCGTGCGACGTCTTCAAAATAATACACGAGTTCGAATACCTTATCCTGACCCGTTTGTTGTCGCTGGAATTTTGAATAGTCTAAATCAACATTTGGTATCAACAACTTATTAACGACGTTATGGACTGTTCCACATTCGCTGTTTGTATTTTATTTGCAGGCGACATGAAAATATTTGCTAACATTTCATGCGAATTAGACCGTGTTCTATTCCAACGGGACTTGAACATATTTTGCGATTGATGTGTTACAAATTATATGTTTTTGAATGTGGATCACAAGTAATCACTTATTGTAGATCTAAGTATCCAATAGTCTTTGCTTACTCTTTAAACGACTGTATTTTGATTAGAGTTAATATGATTAACGATTTGGGGGTTATTTTTAGATCTAATTTAACGTTTAACTCTCACTTTGATGCGATTGTTAATAAAGCCTATTCAATGATGGGATTTATTAAGCCAAATTCTAAAGCTCAGCTTGAACACGCAAGTGTCATATGATCCCCGTTCTATGCGTGTGACGCGCGACGATTATATTCTCTCACCTTAGTTTGGTCGTTCTCGTTTCCTACGCCTTCAGTCATTGGCTTGTAGGCGTACATGTGTCAATGCTACCTTTGCACGTGATATTATTTGTGGTAAAGTTGATTGTGCTGACATACTTTCACTCTTTAATATTTACGCTCCTCAACGCACCTTACGAACACCTGAGTTTCTTCATACTCCAACTGCCGACGGCAACTGCAGCTACCATGGTCTTACAACGCGCATGCAACGAGATCTTAACACCATTGCTGAGTATTTTCAAGAGTTACCACCTCGTTCAACAAGAATTCGAGGATCTGTGGTAATATTTAATCCTTCGTCATGAATGAGGACGTCATCAAAATAAGAAAGGAGGTGTTTGTACATCGGAACCATATTCATTCGTCTGTATCATTTAAACGCATGCAGTATGCAAACATCTATTATATATTCCAATTTTTGCATTGAAATCTCCTTGAATTATCTTGATATCATTTCTGTGTGTCCTCGCTATTGTAGGTTGCAGTTGTTCATAGAACTCATCCTTGGTTGTAACATCTGCGTCTTCTCTTGGGGTATAAGATTGAGTTATGGTTGTGTTTCCTATTTTTCAACTCATTTCACTGAGGTCGAGAATTTGGATTTTGTAACGTTTCATTTCCTTCTCAAGAGTCCATATTTATGTTCACCGGATTGTATAATTTCTTCTAGTGTTCGTTTCTGTAATCATTTTGATTCCCTGTTAATGAAGATTGGTCCATTAAATCCCAGCCAGCTCCCCCGTTCAAGCAAATTCGAGTGATTAATATTTTTAATAATTGAGTAGTAAATTTGGGGAAAATTATTAACCAATAAATTTTCTCAATATGTTAAATAAATTAATCAACACATCTTTTAAAAATTGTTTTAGCCATAAATACCATTTTAGATTAAATTATCATTCAATCAATAAAATATGACTTCCACTTTGTAAAACACAAACTTAATAATTAATTAATTTTTATTAAACAATATTGATTAATTTTATGACTTTTGTCATTATAATGGACACGCATACTTCATCGTCCTTCTTATGGTAGACTCAATTAAAAATGTATGCATCAATTTACAAACTCTTATACAGAATTTAATTTCTAATTATTATTTCAGCATACATACATAGTGAATCTATAAAAAGATGTAAAACAAATTCAATTACAATTAATGGGTTCATTATAAAAATATCGAATCGATAATCGAATTTTTCCATTACAAATATAAAGAGGGTTTTGCTATGCCTTCGCGCGCCATCATCAATTTGTCCGGCTAAAATCATTAATATTTGAGTGGAGTCGGAAATTAGAAACACCCATCGACTTTAAATTAAATACATATGCGAGTACATGCATTAAATGCAAAATAATTTCAAACATGTATGTAGCATGTGCGTCCTGAAACAATTTGGTCGAACCAAAATTTCAAAATTGCGGACATGTACACAGTACGCCGCACGCGTATATGATATAGAGACATGTTTTGTATATAAAAATGTTTTAAAATCGCACACACACATCGTATATGGCAAGAGCTATATGTGCGGTATGAAGTATACAAGTACGTGTATAGTTAGCGCAGACATTGTACAAAACTAAATTTAGTTGTAAATTTATTTGCAAGCCTTGTATATATTTCTTGTATGCAAAATACACACAAAATTAGATTATTGACTTTTGTATAAAATTTGAAATTGAGCGATATACATAGATATATACGTGCGTGCAAAACTTTGAAGCTCAGCAAACGTAAAGTTTTAATTATTCATAAAATATATACGAGTACACAGAGGAAACTAAAATCTGCATAAATAATTTCAATAAAGTGGAAATTTGGTTACAAAACAAACTTGTATGATGTAATTTATTGTGTTAGTTTATGTTGCCGGAGACTTTGTATGAATGAAAATGAAAAACTTTTATGCTGGCTCAACTTTCGAATAATCGCCAAAGCTCTATGTTCCTTATTTAAATATATTCATATTATAATTCTATAACTAGTGTAGTATAGTATTAATAGTATAATAGGATAATAGATAATAGTTCCAAACTATTTGTATTTGTTGGTTGTTACTTTTACGAACTTTGAAATATAAAACTAAATTTTTGTTGTATTTTTTTTATAGTATAAGCGTATTTGTTATAGGCGTATTTGTTCATTAAAGTTAGAAAATTAAAATACCCTAAGATAGCTTTAACAAAATTCTCTTGAAATGGGTTAAGTTTGTAACCAATGTAACCAATATGCTGTTTTTGAAAGTACATCACAAGAAATGGGTGTAACACATTGGCTACGAGGGTTATTCTAACGTGAATGTTAGTAGTGCAGTTTTGTGCAGATTAATGTAACGTAACATTAATTACACGTAAATAATTGTATTAATTACGCGAAATTGTTTACGTTACATGGCGTAACAAATGTGAAAAATGTAATGAATTAGCGACATCTACTTGAAAATACTTAAGTTAAATAATTTAAAATACGTTAGCTTCTAGTCAATAATAGAACCATTACATGCAACTAATAGATCTCTATTGAAATTTTGACATTTTAATTTTAATTTAGTGTTGGCTAAAATAATTTTTTGTGTTTCTAATTTCCTTTGCATACCAATACTCGTAAACCCGGGTTTTTCGAATTTTCTTAAATGCATGTATTTATTGTAAAACTGTAAAACATTTAATTGGGTGATTCCTATTTTTTTATTTCGAAAAACAGTTGTAAATAAATCACCCAGCGTTATTTCAATATCAGGAACCATTCCACACAATCTACCTTATGAATTCAGCCAAGCGAGATAAATATATTATTTTTAAAGTAACCGTAAGTAAGTAACTATTAAGGTTTAAATAACTATTCCACCGTCTACGTAATAATAATTTGGCGGTTCCAGAAATCCAATCAAATTTGTATAAGCTTCCTGAGTCCCTGCTAATTTGCCTAAGGTGATTACCAGAACTTTAACAATATATTTCATCCTTTGAATCATAGATGGATCTGCTATTAGTATGTTTACCTTATCCAAATATCAAGTGAATTACGCTTTTAAATAATATTGTATTCAACGTTATTGAAAAGTACATTAATATTTATATAAAAATAGTCATACTAATTAGTAGCGCCATTAATTAGCAGATCAGATGCCAGTCCCACAAAATAATCTTGCTGCTTGTAATGGTTGTATTATCTACTAGAAAATAATTTTACTAATTTAGGTATTTTCATGCAGATGTCGCATAATTAATTACATTTGTTACATTTAGTACAATTTCTTACCGTAATTAATCATTAACTACGTTATTTACGTAACAAATACAAATTACAAATACAAATTACACAACACTGGTATTGATTCAAACCCGTTTTAAGTTGGAAAACAGTCCATCAAATGAAAATGAATAGTATCATGGCAGTAACAGCGCCGTGATAATGACTAGCACCTCGTAAAATTCTTTCCAGTTTCCACTATTAAAGTTACAGTCCCTCGGTGACAAATAATAATAGTTGATATCGATGTCGTAGTTTCACAATTTGAATATGAATTGAATATGAATTGAAATGAGTTGAATATGAATTGAATATGAATTGAATATGAAATGAATATGAGTTGAATATGAATTGAATATGAATTGAATATGTATTGAATATGAATTGAAAATGAATTGAATATGAATTGAATATGAATTGAATATGAATTGAATATGAATTGAATATGAATTGAATATGAATTGAATATGAATTGAATATAAATTGAATATGAATTGAATATGAATTGAGTATGAATTGAATATGAATTGAATATGAATTGGACACGAATTGAATATGAATTGAATATGAATTGAATATTAATATTGAATATGAATTGAATATTAATATTGAATATGAATTGAATATGAATAGAATATTGATATTGAATATTAATATTGAATATGAATTGAATATGAATTGAATATGAATTGAATATGAATTGAATATGAATTGAATATGAATTGAATATGAATTGAATATGAATTGAATATGAATTGAATATGAATTGAATATGAATTGAATATGAATTGAATATGAATTGAATATGAATTGAATGTGAATTGAATACAAATTGGATATGAATTGAATATGAATTGGACACGAATTGAATATGAATTGAATATGAATTGAATATTAATATTGAATATGAATTGAATATTAATATTGAATATGAATTGAATATGAATAGAATATTGATATTGAATATTAATATTGAATATGATTTGAATATTAATTGAATATTAATATTGAATATGAATTGAGTATGAATTGAATATGAATTGAATATGAATTGAATATGAATTGAATATGAATTGAATATGAATTGAATATGAATTGAATATGAATTGAATATTAATTGAATATTAATATTGAATATGAATTGAATATGAAATGAATATGAATTGAATATGAATTGAATATGAATTGAATATGAATTGAATATGAATTAAATATGAATTGAATATCAATTGAATATGAATTGAATATGAATTGAATATGAATTGAGTATGAATTGAATATGAATTGAATATTAATATTGAATATGAACTGAATATGAATTGAATATTAATATTGAATATTAATATTGAATATGAATTGAATATGAATTGAATATGAATTGAGTATGAATTGAGTATGAATTGAATATGAATTGAATACTAATATTGAATATGAATTGAATATGAATTGAATATTAATATTGAATATTAATATTGAATTGAATGTGAATTGAATATGAATTGGATATGAATTGAATATGAATTGAATATGAATTGAATATGAATTGAATATGAATTGAATATGAATTGAATATGAATTGAATATGAATTGAATATGAATTGAATATGAATTGAATATGAATTGAATATGAATTGAATATGAATTGAATATGAATTGAATATGAATTGAATATGAATTGAATATGAATTGAATTTGAATTGAATATGAATTGAATATGAATTGAATATGAATTGAATATGAATTGAATATGAATTGAATATGAATTGAATATGAATTGAATATGAATTGAATATGAATTGAATATGAATTGAATATGAATTGAATATGAATTGAATATGAATTGAATATGAATTGAATATGAATTGAATATGAATTGAGTATGAGTTGAGTATGAATTGAATATGAATTGAATATTAATATTGAATATGAACTGAATATGAATTGAATATTAATATTGAATATTAATATTGAATATGAATTGAATATGAATTGAATATGAATTGAATATGAATTGAGTATGAATTGAGTATGAATTGAATATGAATTGAATATTAATATTGAATTGAATATGATTTGAATGTGAATTGAATATAAATTTGATATGAATTGAATATGAATTGGACACGAATTGAATATGATTTGAATATTAATTGAATATTAATATTGAATATGAATTGAATATGAATTGAATATGAATTGAATATGAATTGAATATGAATTGAATATGAATTGAATATGAATTGAATATGAATTGAATATGAATTGAATATGAATTGAATATGAATTGAATATGAATTGAATATGAATTGAATATGAATTGAATATGAATTGAATATGAATTGAATATGAATTGAATATGAATTGAATATGAATTGAATATGAATTGAATATGAATTGAATATGAACTGAATATGAATTGAATATGAATTGAATATGAATTGAATATGAATCGAAGATGAATTGAATATGAATTGAATATGAATTGAATATGGATTTAATATGTATTGAATATGAATTGAATATGAATTGAATATGAATTGACTATGATTTGAATATGAATTGAATATGAATTGAATATGAATTGAATATGAATTGAATATGAATTGAATATGAATTGAATATGAATTGAATATGAATTGAATATGAATTGAATATGAATTGAATATGAATTGAATATGAATTGAATATGAATTGAATATGAATTGAATATGAATTGAATATGAATTGAATATGAATTGAATATGGATTGAATATGAATTGAATATGGATTGAATATGAATTGAATATGAATTAAATATGAATTGAAAATGAATTGAATATGAATTGAATATGAATTGAATATAAATTGAATATGAATTGAATATGAATTGAATATGAATTGAATATGAATTGAATATGAATTGAATATGAATTGAATATGAATTGAATATGAATTGAATATGAATTGAATATGAATTGAATATGAATTGAATATGAATTGAGTATGAATTGAATATGAATTGAATATGAATTGAGTATGAATTGAATATGAATTGAATATGAATTGAGTATGAATTGAGTATGAATTGAATATGAATTGAGTAGGAATTGAGTATGAATTGAATATGAATTGAATATTAATATTGAATATGAATTGAATATGAATTTAATATGAATTCAACTATGAACTAATTTTCTTAACAATCGTTGCACTGATTGTCATAATAACAGGTGTGTGATTCGGAGTAATCCCGTCGCTGCTTTCTAGGTAAATGTAGTTTTCGCCTATACCTTTGGTGCTAAAAAAGTCTATGTCTCTCTTTCTTTATTATAGGTTATTCTTGATTATTTGCGCATTAAAATCACCTCCGATTATGAAACTTAATCCTAGTGATTTAAATAATGTGCAATAGTCTTTCTTAATTAAATTATAATGGGTTGGAGAAAAAGAAATCCATTATTCTTTCGAGCCATATTTATACTCGTTGTAAAGGGAGATTCATGTACTAAAAATATTCTTTTGGCATTGTTTTGATTGATCGATTTAGTTGTGAGTTATAGCGTGTCACGGATGGAGGGAAACAAAGAGAAAATTCGATATATTTTACAATTTTGCTTCCGTAAAGACGAAAACGCAGGTTAAGTGGCTACAATTGTGAATAGTGTCTATGGTCCCTATACTGTCACGGCCAATCACGCACAATTTTGGTCTCGTCGATTCCGTGCCGGTAATTTTGGTATCAAAGATGCACTACGCACTGGAAGGCCCATCGTCGAAAATGTAAATAAAATCCTGGAAATTATCGAAGTACTATAGACCGGCATGCGAACTGTCATAGCATCGCCTGGAATCTAAAGATCGACCACAAAACAGTTTTAAACAAATTGCTGGCTTCAAAAAGAACCTCGATATTTTGGTGCCGCACAAGTTGACGCAAAAAAAAAAAACTTAATGGACCGTGTTTCCATCTGTGATTCCTTGGCCAAACGAAACGAAATCGAGCCATTTCTGAAGCGGATGGTGACTGGCGACAAAAAATAAGTCACATGGCCGGTGAAGCGGCCCAAACGGTGGCCAAACGGTGGCCAAACCAAGATTGACAGCCAGGAATGTTTAGCTGTGTGTTTGATGGAATTGGGAGGGAATGATCTACTATATGCTGCCAACAATTGAACCGTCTGAAGGCGGAATCGACTAGAAGCGGCCAGAATTAGCCAATAGGACAGGCGTTGTATTCTACCAGGACAACACACGTTCAAGATGACCCGCCAGAAACTCCGGGTGCTTGGTGGGGAGGTCATTATGCATCTACCTTATAGTCCGGATCTGGTGCCAAACGATTTTCATCTCTCTTTGTTCATCCAAACGCTCTTGGTGGTGTCAAAATGGCCGCAAGAGATGCTTGAGAAAACTAGCTATCTCCTTTTTTTGCTAATAGGGACTCGCATAATGAAATTGCCTTCTATGGCAACGAGTTGTCGAAAAAAACGAATCATATTTGAGCCAAAACGAATAATTGTAACCCTGTTAAATAAAGCCACGAAGTAAACGTAAAAGTAATGCATTTGTTTTTCCCCAACCTTATATCTTGGGGGCAATATAATGATGATACAATATATTCTTTGTTGTTATTTATAAATTTATATACTCTTAAGGTGATACTTGCCTAAATTCCTCTTCAATTTTAAGATCTACAAAGTATTTGATGTTTACTTATATAATTACTGACGATGCTTCTTTTGCCCTTTCTGCTAGATGAATCGCGGTAACAACTGTATCCATATACTGTATCTATATACTTATTTTTCAGTATTTAGGAAAATTTCTAATTCTGGAATATGTTGCATTAGCCCATTTCTAGGTCTACTATTCCTAATGTTTTATTTGTTGTTGTTTGCGTCATTTTAATTGCGCATGGATTTCTTTTCATTTAGAGAGTCTTGCTTATCTAACCTGTTGCGTAGAGCTTGAAGGCATTTCTCTTGTTTAGCTAGACGAATGTTAAGAGCTTCCATGCTTCTTAGTATCTTATGGAGTACTGCTGTATCTTAGGTAGTGCCTTTCGAAATACCTGGTTTTGTCATGACTACTTGCTAGTATAGTTTGGGTTCTCCCGTTTTACTAGCATGAGATTTTGGTTCCTCTTTGGTGAAAGTGTGATTAATTTTTTCCGGTATTCCTGGATTTTGTTTTCACGTTTTATTTCTTAATCTTTGCCAATATTTCTGCTTATGATTAAAACATTGACATTTTTGTCTATTGCCTTATGATATTGTGAGTAAGTGAGCATAAATAGCGGAACCCCTCTTTTGTTAATTTGAACTCCTTGTTCAGTTTCGATTTTTCTTTCTTATTGATGTTTACAGCATTTTCTATTTGATAATCCCTTTTGCTTGAGATCCTCAATAATTTCTTATTTTGCGGGGGTTGGGTGAAGACCTCTGGAATTAAGCTCAGTCGCCATTAGACTAGCTGGGGTATTACATTCCATATTTGTTGAAGTCATTGGTTTTTTTGCCAAGCTATACCAGTCGAATTTGGTCCCTGGCTACACTTTGCCACTGCCGTTGTAGTACCCACTCCCCGCGACGTGAACGCGGTTATCTAAGTGTTATCTAGGTGTACACAGAGCGAAGCCCTCTGGATAGTATCCATAATATTATATAATATGGAATGTAATACCACAGGTAGTAGAGCAAATTCTGCCAAATCCACACTCTTCGGTCATTCATTGTTTAACCCATTTGGACAAAGCTGCAAATTATCGTATCCAGTTAATATAATACATTAGGCTAAAACGCAGTTTGTTTCTAATGATCCCTATGGTATACGTAATAAAAATTAAGAATTCCGATATCGGTAGAATTACTTACAGCAACTTCTTACAATGATAATCTGTCAAAATCCTATATCATCTAGACATTATTTTTTATGTTGCATTCATGTTAAATTCAATATTGCATCCTTTTGAAAAGCACTCACGTTTTATAACTGTGCATAAGGTAAGTTGTTATATATATATACACGTTTCTATTTATTACTTCAGTATATATAAATTAAATAATGCTAATTTATTTCGTAAAAGAATCTGTCAACAACAAATAACAATTATTTTCTAGATTCGAACTTCTATTTTATATTAAACAACTTATTTAATTTAGATATCACCAATAAAAGAAACAAAGAAAATTGCCACAAGGAATTTCAAACACATTTTCCTGTTTTTGCTCCTCCCCGAAACAAAAACTTTGCCTTATACATTCCGCACTTAGAATGTATCTATCTCGACTAAATGAAATTTGTTAAATTTTCAACAAGTTTTAAGTGTCTAAAACTTTTATTTTCATTTTGATTCCATCTTGTATGTATCTCAACATCCGTATATATATATGGGTATATGACATTTAGGATGAAAAGGAAAACAACGAACTTGTATTGATAAATAAGTTTTTCCCTTCTTAAATTTAACAATTTGATTTCGTATATATTTTTGAATAAAATAAACATAAGCTATTATTATACATATATTATAATATGGAAACAAGACAATGGAGCTGATCTTCCTGTATTTCGCAATTGAATTTTCTTTAATTTTCCTGTATTACTTATTTATTAGAGCTTTTTGTTGTACTCGCTGTTTCGAAATCGTCCTTGGAGACAATTTTTTTGTGTGCTGTTGTTATCTTCATCAGTTTTCTACATCTACTACATATACATCATCATCATCATCATCGGCATCATCACAGTGATGTGATGAATATTAAATTTTTTGGATCGATGTTTTGGTGTGGGGACGAGCGCATGTGATTCTTGGGGTGAACATAATCCTGCCTATATTCCTTAGGAAAATTGTACATCCTTTATAAAAATTGTAATGTTTGTTTTAATAAAATACAAAACAAGAAAAATTGTCATAACCACTGAGGTGTTTTCGAGATTTACATAATCTTATTCGTACTTACGTATATACATATATACCAACACGCATACAAATATAAAGAGAAAATCTAAAGACGTTATAAAGATTAAACAATTTTAACGAAGCCACTTATACCGTCATGTCAAAACTAACAGAATTTTTTATTTTATTTTATAATTAAGACAGTGAATTCATAATTTTCTTGCATCTTCTTTGATTTAAAAGCCCACAGCGCGCACACAAACAGTTTTGTCTCGAATAAATATGGTATATACACACACACACACACATATACAAATATAATATTCTGGGAATTTTTAATTATTCTTTAAAATCCTTTTTAGTTGAGATCAAAAAATAAATTAAACGAGGAACAAAAAAACGGAAAAACTTTAATCTCTGTCACTAACAAACAATGTTCCCTTAAGCTTTTTTAGCTGGAAAATTTTACAAAAATAAAAAGTTCAAACAAGTTATTTTATTTTGTTTTTTAAAGTTTAATAACATATTTTCCTTTTTTTTGTTTTAATCGTTCCAGGATACAACAACATTAATACATAATTTTCATTAAAGTTATAATTATGTACCAAGCGGCAACAACATAACTTTTAGGTAATTTTCATTTTAAATTTATTTTATTTGTTGAATGAAAATTATTTTATGTATATAACTACCTCTGTAGTTAAAGCTCTATACCATACGTTAAAAGTTCACGTGGATGAGACGAGAAACAATTTAGATATATCCCGGTTGGGTTAAAAAAATATTATATGTACTTATACATCAGGACCTACCTACTGTACATTATATTACGTACACATAATTTCACTAGACTTTGCATAATTTATTTGGATTTTTTTCAAATGCACCATTAAATTCGTCTAATTTGATTTTGTGTCAAAATTGAAGTACACACTAGAGATTGTATCTCAAACTGGGTTTATTGTTGCTGTTGTGATTTAAATTAAAAATTTTGCAAAACTAGAGGATTTACTAGAACTTTAGGATTGGATTAAAAAGGTTTAAATTATACTCGTAAGTATTTATAATTTTACTTAATCTGTGTTGTGTTTTATTTATTGTGGTTGGTGTGTAGTGTTTAATGTAAAAATTTCATTAGAAGAATTAATTATACGCTTAGAAGGATTGACATGGATTAATTATTTTATTTCTTTGTTTAACACACTCATCCTTTTGTATTTTGATGAATTTAATTTGAACAAATATTTACAAAAAAATGAGTACCTCACTTAGCATTAACTTTTTGCTGCCACCCAGTTGGTTATATGGACTCTTACAGAGGTATGCCGCCCACGATTCCCAATCAAACCATTCTATGGAACTCAGCCAGTGGTTTATTTATTTATAAAGAAATTGATTCTGTGAGTTACATGTCTGATTTCAGATTTAAGACAGAACCAAATTTTGATTTAACATTTAAATTGTTTAAAAATAATTCTTCAGCATATTTTTAAAGTTGTCCTTTGGTAAATTAAAGTCAAATAGTTTGTGTAATGGTGTTCTAGTGGTAAAACTCATGGTTTCGAATCGTCTTGCATATAGGGTGACCATCCGTCTTATTTTTAGTGGACATGCCCTCTTTTAGTGTTGCGCTCCTTTTGATGCTGTTAAAGTTATCCAAAAGTTTCCAGCCGAACCATGGTAATGCAGAGAGTATTTCCCTACCCAACCGAACGATGGTAATCCAGATATAATGTTTTCCGTCTCAACCGAAAATATTATAATATGTCGATAATGCAGATTGTACCAATAAAGAAGTTTAACTTTAATATTCAACCGAAAAATGCCGGCAATACAGATTTGAAAGTAACAAATGAATCATCAATTTTCTAAAAAAAAATGGCAATAACAGACATCTATACAATAGTCACGTATAGCTGATGAAAAGTTTGTATATCAAGATATTGATCCGATCTGACTGTACCAATTTGATGAACCATGACCCTAAGTAGAATTTGATTATATGATTGGAGGGGTTTGATGAGGTTCTATTGGTGAACTGTTCCATTTTACATTGTTTTGACGATGAAACTGTTCACCTATCGAGATTTTGTGGAATAACCAGTGCCTATCTCACTATGATAACTCTATAAAATACGACCTAAGATTTAAATTCTAAGTTTAGGCTGAAAGATTATGAGTAACCATTTTATTTTCCCCATCTTTTGTCGATAAAATCATTCATGATGAACGATTTTTATCGTCAGAAGAAGGAACAAATAAAAATTTCACCCCTATAATCCCATCAGAGTGACCTCTAACATATAATCAAAATCTACCTCTGATCAAGTGCCATCGAAGTAACATAGCCAGGTTGGTAAAATCTGGCAAAAATTCGAGGTTTTGCGACGAATAAAAATTTCACCCCATAACCTCATCAGACTTACCCCTAACCTGTAATCAAACTCTACCTATGGTCATGGGCTATCGAATCGGCCTAGTCAGATTGGTGTCCATGTAACAAAATCCCGAATGATGGACGGTTTTATCGTCAGAAGAAGGGAAACATATAAATTTCATCCCTATAACCTCATCAGACCCACCCCTAACCTGTTATCAAAATCTACCTATGACCAAGTGCCATCGAATTAACGTAGTAAGATTGGTGTCCATCTGGCAAAATCTCGAATTATGGACGATTTTATTTTTAGAAGTAGGGGAAAATAAATTTTCACCTCGCTAGCCCGATCAGACTCACTCCTAACCTATAATTAAAATCTACCTATGATTATGGGTTATCGAATTGGCCTAGTCAGATTGGTCTCCATCTGGAAAATTTCGAATGATGAACGATTTTTATCGACAGAAGAAGAGAACCATAAAAATTTCACTCCTATAACCTCATTAGACTGACCCTTAACCTAGAATAAAAATTTACCTATGATCATGGGCTATCGAATCAGCATAGTCAGATTGGTGTCTATCTGGTTAAATCTCGAATGATGGACGATTTTATCGACGAAACAAGGGCAAAATAAAAATTTCACCCCTATAACCCCATCAGACTAACCCGTAACCTATAATCAAAATCTACTTATGATTATGGGCTCTCGAATCGGTCAAATAAGATTGGTGTCCATGTGGCATAATCTCGAATGATGAACGGTTTTATCGTCAGAATAACGGAAAAATAAAAATTTCAACCCTATAACCTCATCAGACTCACCCCTAACCTGTAATCAAAATCTACTTATGGTCATGGACTATCGAATCGGCCTAGTCAGATTGGTGTTTATGTGGCAAAATGTCGAATGATGGACAATTTTATCGTAAGAAGAAGGGCAACATAAAAATTTCACCTCGCTAACGCCATCAGACTCAGTCCTAACCTATAATTAAAATCTACCTATGATTATGGGTTATCGAATCGGCCTAGTCAGATTGGTCTCCATCTGGAAAATTTCGAATGATGAACGATTTTATCGACGAAACAAGGGAAAAGTCATAATTTCACCCCTATAACCTCATACTCGTAAGAAACCATTATTAAAACTTATATTTAAAATCTGCCTATGGTCACGGCCTATGGAGTTGACGTAGTCACGTCGGTGTATGTCTGGCATAGTCTTTAATTGCAAACCACTTGCAACACTATATACTTTCTTCCAGTTTTTATTACTATAATTTCACAAGTTATTACTGCTTACAAACCTTTTTAACCGTGAGTTTTTCAAACGTAATACTTTTAAGGTTGTTATAATAAACTTTTGAAAGTTGGCCGTATGCTGCTATATACACATGAAACAATAATTTGTTGTTATGATACATGTGCTTTCGGCTGATTTTATAGGTTAGTCACTTTCGGCTAGGATATTTCAATTTAATATATTGTTTGTTTAATTTTCGGCTGAAGTAGTCAAGACACTATCTGCATTATCGATTTTTTCACTTTCGGCTGGCAACTTTCGGCTAACTTTAACAAGGTCTCTTTTTGTCCTCTATCCTTTTTAACTGAGAAACTTTTTTGTCCTTTATTTTCCTCTATTTGTAATCTTTTTCAATTAAAATTTGTTCAACAATAAAAAATAATATAAACCACGGATACATTGTCGATATTGTAATTCCTGATTTCCATACTGACTTAAAATTGCTCATAGGGAAGGTCGCCCTAGAAATTATAATTAATTTTATCGCCATCGATCAAATTTTGTTGGTTGTTGATTGACATATTGGTAAGCTTTTTTCATTACAATTACAGGGCGAATTTAAAATGTTCAAGAAGACTCAAAGAACGATAAAATAAATTCATTGCGAATAAGGGAAAACTAGCTTTGGTGCAGCGTCTAGCATCTAAAAAGCAACATGGTAACATAGGTTCGGTCGCAATATGCATGTAGAGCGATGTAGGTTTATCACGTCATACATCACAATTTCAGCTTAAGGTCTGCTGACTGTTATTCGAAACTTTCAAATCCTTTTCAAATACTCCAAAATAGCATCAAAACTTGTGCGTGTAGGAACAAAAACGAGCGATATTGCAAAATGTTCTTTTTCCATTGAAAACTAATAACATCAAAGACGAAATCAAAAAACGGCGGTATAAGAAATGTTAGGATCTGGTGGCAGCAACCTGACTCAATTTTGGGTAAAATAAATTCACACTTCTCAATTGTTACAATTCGCGTGGAAAAACTAAAATAATTTTGCACTTTCGCGGAAGTTGAGTAGTCTTAATTCATCAAAGACTCGGTGGTTGTGATTTTTTCCAGTAATTGAGAGGGGTTAAAAATTACATATCCCAGCCTAACTGGTGGCTGCTTAAATTATTTTTCAAAAATCATTTAAACGAGCTTTTTTATATTTTTTGCACCCTTAAAATGTGCCACCCCAAGATGCTTTAGCGCCAAACTCAACATACGGATCGTCATGTGAATTTTATTTTTGATAGCGGATATGATACCGTGTTGAAATCAGAAGAGATGGGTCACGACATTCATGGTTCTCGGGAACCATTAATTTCTTGGAAATTTCCCAAAATTTTCTTGGATGAATTTAAAAATCCTTGGATGGGGATATAACTAGTATTGCTTGATGAACAATTCTTAATTTTGGGATGAAATATTGAGATAACTTGACAAATGGAGGCGTCAAATGCGTCAAAGCTGGCCATCTGGCATAGCTTGCAATATATTTGTCTCGATGATGACCTGCTCATCTGTGCGCCAACAATTTTGCTGCACTGCCGCTTGAAACTGCAGAATTTTAAATTCTCGAATAAGATTTCGCCGTCGAATGTTGGATGCTTTAAAATTCTCCTTGAGACTCCAGCAACTAGTTCGGTGGAAAATATTTTGTTTAGCTGGCCATCTGGAATAGCTTGCGAGATATTTGTTTCGAAGCGTCCATTTGACTCTTCGAGACAAATACATTGCAAGCTATTCCAGATGGCCAGCTTTGACGCACTTGACGCACTCATTTAGGCTCTTCGTGGGAAAGCTGCAGATATCTTGAAAAATGTATCCGCAACAGAAAGGAGCTATGCGCGGATCATGACTGAGTGGAAGCTAAGATATGAGTAGTCTCATGTCAGAGAGCTACGCAAGATTCAGCTCCGCCGCAAGCGACGTGGGGAAAGCAGGCAAGACCTGGAGAGAGAAGTAATAAAATTTACGCATCAAGCATTTGACAATGCATCTGCAGATGTGTTGAACGGACTAACAGTAATCGCGTTTAGCAGTGCTGTCAAGGATAACTACCTGTAACTTCATTTAAGAACGAATACGAGAGGCAAAATCATCAATGAAGTATTAGTATTTGCGCAAGTTGGATATAGAGGATATCACGCAAATAAAGGGTCTAATTAAAGAGAAACGTAATGGAAAAAACGATTGCGTTCCCCGTCTCGATGTTTCCGATGCCAATAACCCGAGCATTGCATAAGGGATTGTAAGCAACTAATACAGCGCCCGAGAGAAGCTGATCGAAGAGGCAAGAAACGCGAAGATATGAGACAGTTAGATGCTGAATGATACGAGGAGAGAAAGCACTTGTCTCATTTAATGATAATGGATCCGGGAAATTAAGTTACACCAGTTTTGAGGGGCATAAGCTGGTGGAAGGGAGAAAATGCCCCAACAGCACCATTAAAATCACACAACTAGGGGCGGATTACAAAAGAGTCGGTGTTATTGGCGTATTGACATGGTTGCGGAATACCGGAGCTTCGAATCGGTGGTGCGTCTTGATATAACTTTCTAACGCAGCAACAGGTGATTCTGCGATAGCCAAAGGAGAGTGAACTCTTCCAGTAACGTTAGGCGGAATGTGAATGTTATGAAGAAATACCAAATGGTTGTGGATTTGAAGAACTAGGTGCTAAAATGACGCAATGTGGAGGTACCGTTACAAATAAACACAAGCGAACAAAATACATTTCGAGTTGTAGTCGAAGACAGGGTCGAGATTGCACCTAACATCGGTGAAAAAAGGTAAAAAGTTATCTAAGCGGAAATTGGCGGTAACCTTGGGTATGGGAAGTCCAAGATGGGAATTGTGGAGCCTGCGAATGTGAAAACTAACGGATTGCTGTGCGCCAGAACCTTAGTGAAATTGCAACAGGAAGTAGCAATACGTGTTTTGAACGTGAGTTCAAACATCAACACGATTTTGTGTTGATCACCGTAAATTAAATGAAGTAACGATGAAAGACAGTTAGCCGTTACCGCACATTGATGATTCCTTGGACACGCTATCAGAAGCCAAGATTTTCAGTACATTGGATCTGAAAACGGATATTGATAAGTAGCAATATACCCTGACGATAGAGAGAAAACGTTGTTTTCAGCAGGACACGGCCTTTATCAATTTGTGGTAATGCCACAAGAGAGATTAATAGGACCAATTCTCAGAGGCCTAAATTGGAAAATATGTCTGGTTTATTTGAATGACATCATTGTACTATGCCACACATTTGATGAACACGCCAACAATCTTAAACGAGTAGAACAAGCGGTTCGGTCGGCAGGATTGAAGTTAAGTGTAACAAAATGCAGACTGTTCAAGGAGGATTATGCTCATACTACCGACGATTTATGCCAAACTTCGCAGATGTTGTGCGAAGTCTTTATCGCCTCACCGGAAAAGTCAACCATTTCACTGGAACCCAGAACATCAACAAACATGTGAAGAATTAAAGATGAAATTATGCAGCGCTCCTATTTTGGGGTATCCGCAGGCCGGTGGGATATTCATTTTGGATGTAGATGCTAGCAACTCGGGAAAAGGTGTAGTGTTGTCATAGAAGCCAGAGGACAAAGAGTGAGTTGTCGCGTATTATAGCCGATTCCTCTCTAAAGCATAGAAAAATTATTGTGTAACACGCAGAGAACTGTTGGCTGTGGTGGATAGTGTTAAACATTTCAACAAATATCAGTATGGGCTTCAACAAATTCAACAATTTCAAGAAATATCTGTTTGTTGTTCGAACGGATCATGCAGCACTCAAATGGTTGGTGTATTTAAAGGAACCAGAGGGGCAAGTGGTAAGATGGATCGATCAACTACTAGTCTACACTTTCAAGACTGAACACCGACACGGTATGTTGTACAACAATTTAGATGTATTATCGAGAAGGCCCTGCGCAGTCCAGCATAAGAAATATGTAAGACTGGAAGTTAATAACTGTTCCACAGTTATTGCACGAATCCAGTTTGAATCGGAACGTGGTTGAGATAAATAATATTTGAAAGAAGACGAGGAGGCTGATGAGTCAATTGGGCCACTGTTGAAAGTTATTGGGTGCAGTGGCACAAGCTGAGAATAGATGGTGAAGTACTAGAAAGGACACGAGAAGTGTTACAAGAAACACACGGTGGAAGATCTGGAGCACATTTAGGAATCAATTAAAACCTTGGATAAGATAAGAAACCGGTTGTATTAGGTCAATTTCCTCAAAGACGAAGATTAGTGCAAACAGTGTGAAGTGTGTGTTGCGAATAAGGGACCCCAAAATCGGGCAAAAGGAAAAATGTTAGAATACAAATGTTGGAGCGTCATTCGAACAAATATAGCAATGGACATCGCTGGCCCGCTTCCAGAAACAAAAGATGGTAGTCGTTACATACTAGTGTGTATTGACTATTTCAGGAAGTGGGTGGAAGCCTATCCGATTGTAAATCAGGAAGCCCGGACAGTATCCGAGACATTTGTGAACAATTCGATTTGCAGATTTAGAATACCGCAAAAACTACATTAGGATCAAGGTAGACATTTCGAGTCGACCGTGTTTCAAGAAATCTGAAAAATTCTTAACATATGGTAAACAAAACTCCTACCACACCATTGCATCCACAATCAGACGGAATGGTAGAGAGGTTTAACCGGACACTGGAAGAGCATCTACGGAAAGAAGTCAATGCCAATAAGGAAAACTGCACAACAGGAAATCCACCTGTAATGGTGCTGTTTGGCAGAGAGCCCCGCCTACCATGTTATATTAAGTTTGGGTTACCAGAAAAATAACCAGACGCGCAGCATGAGTACGTAGACGATCTAAGACGGAGAATGAACTGAATCAATTAAGAAGCAAAATCGGAAAGGGCTAGCCATAGAATGAACATGAGATATGACCTAAAATAGCGAAGGATTTGCAGCGGGCGATTTGGTTTAGCTTTACAATTCCAAGAGAAGAAAAGGGATATCACCGAAACTGCAACAAAGTTGGGAAGATCGTTAAAAAGTCATTAAACGGATTAACGATTTTGTATACCGGATTCAACTAGGCCCCAGAACTAAGATGACAGTGGTTCACATTGATAGATTACGACGATACAACGTAAGGAATATGGACGAGTCTGTTCGGGGCGAACAGATTTAAAAGTTCGAGAGTTCGAACCCAGTTGAAGACTATAATTTTACATATAAAGCGATTATTATTCTTCACTTCAACGATGTTGTCGGATCAAGTATTCCTCCAATATTGATTGGGGATTGGATTTTAGATTGGCATTCCAAGTGGAGGGAATATGTAGATAATGAAAGCAATTATAAACGGCGGATATAATCATCATGGAAAAGTCGGGAAGTATAAACAGTACGAAAAGTATAGTGAACAATAAAAGTGAAGCAGTTAAAGTAAACAGTAAACGTGAATTTAGTGAGCAGTGAATGAGTGGAATTTGTGAATAGCTGCAGAGTTAAAGGCGTTTGAAAATAAACGCGAGAAATTCGTAACAATATAATTATGTTGATCCGACAGATCCAAAATTAAAAGATTGACTGTGCATAACCAAAAATAATGACTGACGTATAACAAACAGTTTGGGGTTATATGGAAATTTAATTTTGGGCAGTGTACCCAACCCGAATTTAAGTACATTTGTCGTAAACGAAAGTCGGGTGCTGGCCACAACAATTACAACCGTTCATTTTTTGTGATCCCTATGGTATAGTCCAATTAAATTTGTTGTTAATTTTGCAAATTGATATTCCCAAATAAGCGACTGGCCTGATTTTATTGAATTCATACCGCATTGGTGAGCAAACGGCAAAATTTGTTGACCAATCCTCTGCTAAAGTATGGTTTTCTTGCAATGAGGTGCTGTTTTCAAATTTTCATTATTTATTTACATGTTTAATCATAAGTACAAAATACAATTTTTCTTTACAAACGAGTACCAATCTAATCAGCACTCAGGTGATCCGAGTTGATTATAAAGTTACATATATGTAATTACACAAATGTTTTATTCAACTAACATCTGAAACATATCTAAATAAAATTATTTAAAAAAATATTTTTAAATACTTTTTCGTAATTAAAGTTTGATAAATACAACTGATAAAAATTATTCCAATTAAATCATAAAAATAAATAAAATAATAAAATAAAGTTATGTTTATATTCAACATACTCGTTCACACATATATACATTCGAGTATAGTAGTACGTTAGTTAAATAAAAATATAAATTTTTAATTAAAATTATTTTTATTTATTTATGTATGTAAGTATAATCTACTTACATGTATGTACGTACGTACATATTTTCATTGTAAGTGAGTAGACGTACAAAAGGATTTGCAAACTTTGTTTATCATCATCACAAAGTACGAGTAAAATTAAAAAATTTAATTTAGTTTTGTACTCTATATGTAATCTACATAATAGGGAAGTGAATCGTTGATAAGTGAAAGAGGTTCTGGGAAGAATTTTCAGTAACAATAATATTTATAACTATTGTTATATGGAAGCTTTCGTTTGTTTATCCACCATAAATTTTCCTGTACTCGTATTTGATATATAAACATACTAAAAAATGAAATTACGTTGAAATTTATAATGCTGCATGAATCATGTATAATGCTTAAGTGTAGAGTATTTGAAATTAGGATTATATTTCATAAAAACAATTTTATGTTATTTAACTAATATTCAATATTTATTACAACTATTATCTAATATTTATTATTGGATCAACACACACACACACGCACACACTCGTATCTCGTATACAAAATATACGTTTAGATAAACAATTGTACATGTATTAAAAGGATTTTCAGAACGTATAAATTATACATAAATTATAACATAAAATGTTTAAAATTATTGAAATAAAAATAATATTTATAACCCATATATTACAATACAAAAGCAACGAGCTTTATATTTGCACATCGTGGATCAAATGATTATAAAACAAAAAAATGTTTTTGAATTTAACGTTACGTTTGATTTCAACGGGACTGGGTCGCCTCAGAGATAACAAATTCGCAGAAGGCCTGCACAGCCGAGAACCAGTAAAACACCGGTACAACCACATTTCCAAGCTCATTTCGTTAGGCTGACCAGAAATAACCGGTGTGAAGTTTGATAGTGTAGCTACACAAATTAATAAAAAAGTGTAGCGTACACAACAAAGCTCTCACCTAATATTTTTGTCAACATATCAAATTTTGTCAGAGGAGTTCAACCCATTTAATGATTTACTGTCAGTTGATCGTGAACAATTTTTCGTGAACAATTTATCGTAGAACAGTTTGTCGTAGAACAGTTTATCGTGAACAATTTATCGTAGAACAGTTTATCGTGAACAATTTATCGTAGAACAGTTTATCGTAGAATAGTTTATCGTGAACAATTTATAGTATAACAGTTTATCGTGAACAATTTATCGTAGAACAATTTATCGTAGAACAGTTTATCGTGAGCAATTTATCGTAGAACAATTTATCGTGAACAATTTATCGTAGAATCGTTTATCGTGAACAATTCATCGCGAACAATTTATCGTATAACAGTTATCGTAGAACAAATTATCGTAAAACCGTTAATCGCGAGGACAGTTTATCGTATATCACAATTAATGTCTTGAATTTGAAATATGTATCTTAAAATATAAAAAAAATTCCAATATGTATCGTATAAGAATTCCGCCATTTCTTAACCAAATGGGAAACTTTATTGATTTTTAGAAGAAGTCCCAAAAAATATTATTTTAACATACGAAATTTTGGCAAAGCGCCATCCCATAAAGAATATTTAAACTTTCTAAAAGAATTTCAATTTAGCTAAATTTTTTCTCAATTTAGATACATGCAATTGTTTTTTTTTTTTTTTTTCTTTTCCCTGTACTGTTCTGGGGCCGAGGCTCTCCCAACTCTTTCGCGGTTCGCTTATTTACGTCCTTAGCTTTACGCCTGTATTGGCCAATTCGAGGACGTTCGGATATAGGTCCGATTTTTATTACCATCTGCACATTGCATAGCTCGGCCCATGGGTCGGCCCATGAGCCCCGCACTCCGACAAGGGGTCATAGATGTGTTCCTTCTCATCACAAATCGTAATTTGTTGATGAAAATTCCCTTTGCATCCTGCCCCTATCGGGATTCGAACCCGGTACCTCCCGATTCAAACGCCAAAGCTTTAACCACTAAGCCATTTGGTCGGTTCATGCAATTGTTATTGTAAATTTACCAAACGAATACAGCTATTAATAGCCGTGTTTTTTTCATTATCGCCTGATAGCTGTATCTGGAGCACGCAATTTTCTATGTCAAAACTTATATTTAGCGCGCTATTTTTGCATATAATTGATTTATTTAACTCTTGCTCTACCTATTTATCGGGAGCCGCTATCGGGAGCACTATTTATTTTAAATTTCCTTTGTTTTGTACAACCCTTAAACCCTTAGAAACTTATTCTTAAGATAAAAATTTAAAACGCAGCAAGATGATTTATTTTTTATAACGTCATGCCAAAATAAATGTTAATTGGTATTGGTAGGCCGTTAAATGTTTGTTTTATGGATGAATTTATTTTTTCATTTGTATGGTATAGCGACACCAGTGAATAAATAGCAGTTTCAGTAGAAACTTCCCTTCGGCGTCGGAAAGTGCTCCAATATTAAAACACGGCTAATATTTGGGCACTATATATTCCAGAACTTGTTGCAAAAATCATTAAAGAATCCCATTTCCATCTACCATATCCAATTTTATCATAATCGGTTAAGAAATTACCGAGTTCCGCCCTAGATGGCCATATTCCAAAACTTCTTCTAAAAATTATTAAAGAATCCTATTTCTATCTACCATATCCAATTTCATCATAATCGGTTAAGAAATTACCGAGTTCCTTCCCAGATGGCCATATTCCAGAACTTCCTACAGAAGTCATTTAAAAATCCCATTTCCAACTTACAAAATCCCATAATGGTCGAATTTAATAAAATTTTATAAGCCGAAGACACTTTAATTATTTTGTTATACAGTCAATTTTACAAAGCTACGATAAACTGGCATACGATAAATTGTCCACACGATAAATTGCGTCCACGGTAAATTCTGTTTACGATAAACTGTTATACGGTAAAATGTTCACGTTAAATTGAAACACGATAAATTGTTAACGTTAAAGAGACCGCCACCCCCATTTAATATGTACAGGCTATACTAATTTGAATAGGCTCGAATGTTTATTATTCGATAATAGTAGTTAGTGGCTATATTGCGGAAACTCTAGGATGGGCAGATATCATCAGATTTCTATGATGGTAAGCACAAACTATCTGAGTTGAGGCGCCTATAAAAAATAATAAAGTTTGATTTAAATGAGTTCTAGTCCTTAAATTAGGCTTTATCGCTACGCGAAGTTTTTTTTGAAATTTGAAAGTTTTCCTGCCGCACTTATATTCACGCATTATCAGCTTAAGCGGTTGCCCTTGCTCTTTTTTCTAAACATCGGGGAATACCACTGAGGAATATTCTGACAAGCACATTAAATTCTCTATCATGCGCTTTAGAGTGTGCTAATCTGTTTCTACGGACTTAAAATATTTCCGTACAGTACGCAATGTACGCATGTTGAGATTGTGCCCAACTATTACTTTGAACGTAACCATGTAATCTCTACATACTTTTCAGATAAATGGATTATCGAGCAATAGATTTTATATGTTCTTGGAAAAAAATATAAAAATATTTTTCTTTGGTCTACTTCCTAGAAATAACTTCATTTGAGTGATAAACATCGTTTATCACCGGACAAACGTCGTTTCGGACCAAACCGAATCCATTTTTTATGTTCTGAACCTAATGTGGTTCCTAGAAAGGAACTAAACTGGAAGGATTCCTTGAAGCTTCCTGAAATATTAATTTTGATGAGAAGTCGTGGGTCTCCTACTTGAAGGTGTCAATTGACTTTAGAATTAATTCAAGTTATTGGAAATTTTTAGATTTGAAAAGCGAAACTGTTTTAAAACATTATGCTATTTTTTTGAGTCTATATCTTGAGCTTTCTTAGTAGTTTGGATTTCTGAATGTTCTCTTGAAAACTTTTTGATAGGTCCTTAGTCCCGTAGATAACCATACCGGTTTAGATTAGGTTTGCTAGCATTTACTAGAGAGCAAGCAGCTTAGCCCAACCAAATCCTAAGTCGATTTAGCTAAACTAAAACCAGAAAGCTACTGAAATAGTTTAAAAATGATGAAGGATGATTTGAATATACAGACTATCTTACAACATTTTGTATGCCCGCTCAAACCGTAAATTACGTTTGTTCTTGGTTTCGATTGTGGTTCTACTCGTTCCCGAGTTAGGTGTCGTGTTTCTTTTAGATGCGACCCCTTCTTTAAGGCTCCAGTTATTCACATTCGATTGTTCCGGCATATGATAAGCACCAATTTCGGGTTTTAAAATTTTTATTAGTCATTTTGGTGTAACGGTTATTTTAGAAAGAGCGGTTGGTTTTTGCAGACATGCTCAGGTCACTTTATAGCTTAATCTGGCTTATTTATGGTGTTATTTAACATGAGCCGTTCCTTGGTCACTTTGCTACCCGTTCCATATGAAATGAATTTACGGTTATAATTCAGTTTTCTTAAGTAAAAGAGAATTACAACTCGATTGGATAGCAATTGCTTAATTGACACCGTGCTTAAAGCTGTGGTGATGCAATCGATAGGGAGAAAACAGCAATATTTAATTGTTATATGAAACTTGGTCATTTACTAGCCAACTCTTGGGGCCAACTTGCGATTCATAAGTGTATATTCGTCGAAGTTACTTGAAAATAGAAAATGGAGGATTGGATAGCTTTTTCTCTGATGGTAAGTTAACCGTTCCGTTTAACTGTTTGTTGGAAAATTGTTTCTTCTTAAAATTTGGCGGGTAGAGATTCGACTACCACATTTTCTAATTCCCAAAATTCGTGCAATTATTGTCCTTGTGATAATTCTTCCCTTAACTTGATGTTTCTCATTAAAGTTTTCTGTTGAACGGTTGTCGCAGCCGTATGGACTTCTATTAGCCAACCTATATTTGGTTCCATCGCACTTGGATTTTTTTTAAAGCTGTGTTTCTGGTATATACATCAGCGTAGCCGTCTGATCTTAATAACATGTTGGTTTCAGCTGGACAATCATCCTGCCTTGTTCAAGGAAATATTTGACATATATTTTTTTACAATTGATAATATCTTTTCTCCGCCCTGGGGCGATTTATTTGAAGTGCACACATGTGTTCCATTTTATCGCAACAGTTTCAAAATTCATTTCCGTAATTTGTATTTTGTTGGTGGTTTCCCTGATTAATTAAAATTTTTCTCTGTTCCTCATGTTGACTTGCTTATGTTGGTGAGTGCTGACACCATTCAGGAAGTTCAAGACTTCCATGAAATATTTCTTCTCGTTGAGTTAGGCTTCTGTGGTCCATTTTTTACTATAATATGAATCAATATGTTACTCCATTCGTTCACATTGTAGCTTAGATTTCTTAACGCTTCCGAAAAATCCCGCATGCGCAACTTTGCGGTTGTCTAACATGGTATCAATATACTCAGCTACAATCTCTCGTTGTTGACGTATCGCTCTTTGATGATGCCGTATGCGGATTTGCAATTTTCTGAAACTTTTGGCATTTTGATGATAATTTACTTTAATTTGGTTTAATTATTGGCGACGTTTTGGCTTTTAATTTCTCATAGCTTTTCATAGCCATTCCAAAGTGATTCTCCTAGAAGTATTGAATTCGTCATTTGCCATATTGATGTATAGATATCTTAGTGAAGTTTTTCAATTTTTGCATTATTTCGTAAAATTGCTTCGAGTTTTATGGTTACATATTCGATGTTCCCTGGATTCTCTCCGACGGTTGATTCTGGTTATCTTCCCATGGCGTTGGATGGTCTTATTTTATGAATTTGAGCTTTGTGGCTTTCTGCTCAGGGCTAGTTTATATTCCATGTTATGACACAAACCTGGTGTTTCTGGAACTTGTGGTGCCGTCGTTTACCATCTTCTTAATTTCTTGACTATCACCAGCAAGATTGATTCGATATCTAATATTTTTTTGAGATATCATTTGTCTCCCCTATATTGTATAAAATTCGTATCCCTTCAGTGCTTAATGTGAAGGATTGTTGATCATATTGCTTTTGAACTTTACTGTTTGTCTGGTATTGTGTATTTTATTCATTTATGATTTTTTTCAATCAAGCATTGTTCATAGCCAGCGGGATAAGTTTTGCAGAAACATTCATACTTCATATAGGCGTTCCTCTGTTCACGCACTCTACACCTTATTTCATTACCGCAGTTTCTAAGCGTTATATTTCTTGTAGGGATTTGACCGCCTCATTTATTTTGAGGTTATATAATTAATTTATTTTCGAATTAATGATTGATTAGCCCATTGAATCCTAGCCAGGATCCGGGGTTGTCACTAAATGTGCTAAAAATACTCGGAAAGATTAAGAAAGTAATATAGGATCAAAACACATTCGTTGGTGTTGGATATTCATATTGCCTATAAATACATTGGGTTAAATATTTTATTAATTTATGGCAACAAACGAAGTCATTTATAAACAATAATTCTTATCTGTCGAGTAACGTTGGTAATCGATTCTTGATAATTTCATAAATACTATATGGAGTGTTGTGATTAATCAAAAATAAAGGTTACATAATATTATCCAAACATAATATTGCTTCTAGGTGTATACGATATACTAAAGGATATACGAGATATAAGTTTCGCATTAAAACCAAATCTTTATCTGTAAAAAAGTATTTACAAGGTATTTAAAGATAATATTACTACATCTTAAATTTGAAATTCAATTATATCCATCAAACCCTACTTGTGTTGTTAGGAGGTAGATACTGGATATAATATTTTTTCGATTTAATGTAATTTGGAAAATCATTTTCGGTATATGAAATCGATGAGGATATGAATACAAATGAGAGGCGCACCCTCATCATTTCTAATGTATATTAAATATGTATTGCATGATATAAGATGAAGGGTCCTCCAGTCATATAACCTACACAAACATTACAAAAAAGGGTTAATATCATAATTTAATTTTCGTCAAATTATTAAATCAAATTTTTTTGCAACGTTTTGCAACGTTTTTGCATGTCTGAGCGGCTTAATAAATAAATAAGGCGTGAAATAGTTTTAATGTTTAAAATTAATAATTATAGGGTGGATCCTAAGTGAATTTTAAATACAAATTTTTGGATATGTGTATTTTTGTATTAACCTAATTTTGTTATAATCATTAAATTATAATTTTTGGCGCCATCAAATTAATAAACCGAGTACAATTCGAAAGAGTGTTCAAAAATGCATATAAGCATCCTAAATAAATAGTATAATCTAAGGACACTTATATAGTAGCAGAGATATAAAATTTGAGATGTAAAAGTATACATTTTAAAGAAAAGTGTAAATACACAAATTATAAAAAAGTGTAGCTACACCAAAAAAGTTTTTAATTCCAAACACGTGGTTTATCATAGTACCAAACATGTGTCTTGGTTATTGGTTAGAACGAAAATAAGTATACCTCTCCTTTATAAAAATATGATTTTTAACGTTATTATCTGGGCCTTAGTTGAATCCGCCCTTATAAACTTCATTTACATCGTTTGAGCTTATAAAAATATTTAAAAAAATTGGTTTTAATTATTACAAATTTCTAATATTTACCACACTATTTTTGACTTTGTTTTACTTAGTAAAATGAAGTATGGTGGTAATCATAAAAAATTTTGAATACGGTGCAATGCCCCCTAAATGACTGTTGGTTCTCTACAACCCAGACGGATCGGGGTGACACTAAAGCTTTTCTCAGACATTAGGAGAATCCAATGATTTTTGGCTAAAATCTAATTTCAATTTGTAATAATACCAAATCATTTTTCCAAAATTTAAGCAGAAATGGCGTTTTTTGACAGAAACTGTTTTTCAAGCAAACTTCATAATTATGTTTTTTCCACAAATCGGGAGATAACAGTGATTTTTGGCCTAAATCGGTTCTCCAAAAGTGACAGCTTCTTCATATTTACAAATATTTTGAAAAGTATGTCATTTTCGAGAAAAACTACCATGAACTAAACAATTCTAAATTAATTTTGAAACAATATCGGTCTAAATAAGTTTTCCAAAATTTAAGCGGAAATGGCGATTTTTGACAAAACCCATTTTTCAACAAAAATTCGGCCTCTGTACAGCGCAGATGGACTGATTGATCCAGATGAAATTTCATACCAGGACTTTTTCATAAATTGGGAGATCTCAATGAATTTTGGCGGTCAACCGGTAGTGAAAGAATTCATTGGAGCTTTTTCGGTTTTTACAAATATTTTGACGATAAAACGATAAAAAACAAAACGATTATAAATTAATTTTCAAACAAAATTCGTTAGATTATTTTTAAATTTTTTGGTGGAAATCTGTGTACCGGAAATGGCAGCTTCAGTGGAAGTTTTTTGAATTTTTGCAATGATGTTGTAAAGTTTGGCATTTACGAAAGACAAAGAATTGAAACATTTAAACAAATTTAAAGGTTAAATTTTCAACTAACAAGGATTGACTTTACAGGTTTCTGAAATTTAAGCAGAAATTCACTCCTTTATTTGCATAATTCAGTATATTGTTTATAAAGTATAAAAGGAAATTTTTCATTTGAGATTTATTACATAATAAAATAAATATTCGATAATCTATATTACAATAAACAGTACCATGTTGTGAAACTCTAATTTTTATCATCGAGTGGTGTATGTAGTTCGATGTTTTATATTTATTGTATTTTGTTGGCTTTGATCGATTTATTTGACTATAGGACCAAGTACTGGACAAGTGTGCCGGAGAACGCCGGTCTTATTCCTACAACCTCTTTACTCATAACAAGTAGGAGTTATTGGAAAGGTATTCTTTGTAGGACCGAACGACCAGGTTGCGGACACCTAGTAGTACGGCACAAGGCAACACAATTCTTATCTACTATAAAGATGGCTGGAGGAGCACCTAAGAAAAAATATGATTATTTCAACAGCATCTGGAAATTTCCTGAAATTAATTCTAAATTAATACTTTCGTCTTCCTAAACATTATAAAGCTCATGCTAATGCTATTGAAAGATACAAAATTTTAAATTCTATTTAACATTTGAACCTAAACCAAAAAAATATTAATATATAAAATTATTATAAGGATTTTTCAGGCTTGCTGTTCAGTCGTTACTTCAGTATTCCGTAAAATCATTATCATTTATAACACCATTGCACAACGTGGGTAACTGCAGCAGGAAAATTTTTAAATTTCAAAATTAAACTTTGCATACCGATTAAGCCCAATTTGTGTTAATTAGTGCTCACAGGAAAAAATTAGTGCTAGTCCAAGAGCCGAAAAAACGGGAAAATAAAATTTCAAATTTCGCCTAAAAGACGGAATAAATAAAACCCGATTTCTAGAAAAAACCAGAAATAATTTAAGCTTAATTTTAAAACTTTCTAAAGGACGCTAAACTGATGAAATTTGTGCTTATCATAGAAATATAATTTTCATAAAGTTTCATTCATAAATCGAGGAAAACCATACCAGCCCCTGAAAGATACTATATTTAAAAAAAACGGAGATATATCGTTCAATAATATTTGTGTTGAACAACATATTAAACAATAGAAATAAACTGTTCTAAAATCCAAGTCATAAGCAATTCGGATAGTATATTCCTGTCAGGTATGTTCATTGCCATCCCAAAAATATAGTGGCTGAATTTGTGGTAATCGTTGAATGAACAATTTTCTGACAAAAAGTGTTCTAGAAACCAATGAAGTTGACACTTCTGATTACATATTCTGATCAGGTATGTTCATTGCCATTCGAGAAATATAGTGGCTGAATTTGTGCTAATCCGGAATTGGCCCAATTTCATTGAACAACAACGACCGTTGAATGAACAATTTTCTGACAAAAAGTGTTCTAGAAACCAATGAAATTAGCGCTTTTGATTGCACAGATGCGCTTCCTTCAGAAGGCACTTAAAAATGGCGAATGAAAATTATGATACCTAAATGTATCGACATGAAACACCGATGGAAAAAATTATATTTAGCTCAACAGTATTGCCATATGAATTATAATGTATCGGTTGCGTACCATGTTGATTTTACGTAACATGTTGACAATAGTCGGCGGATCTGAAAGCGCCCAACAAGAGCAGTATTTCTGTGGTAAATAAATTTTGAGTATTTGTAGCCAGTATTTCTAAACATACAAAAACACATTCCAATTCAATTTACCACAATATTTATTCAAAAAGTAGTTTTAATAAAATAAACTAACTCGGTGTTCAATTCGTTTTCAGAAGCAAAGCTTCTAAGTTAAAAATATTTTTTGTATGGTTGTTACGTGAAAGTGCAAATAAACTGTAAATAAGATAAACATTTATTTGCATTTATTATTAAACCTTAAGATTATTCTCGCACAATCATGGAGGTTTATAAGATACAGGAGATGGTAATTTTTTAATGCTGTCCTTCATTCCTTCTGATCCAGCACTGTTTATGACCTAAGCTCTACCATAACTGCATTCATCTGGAATAACCTAGACGATTATATCCCAACCTTGTTGGATGCTTGCCGTTCTTGCCAACCAAGAAGACATGATTTAACAAAAATATTTCACTAATTTACAACAAGTAGGTTTCTGGGTTGGCACTGAATGCTTATTTATAATTTTCAAGCTGCAAAACATTAAAAACATTAAATTAATGTGTAATACTCTAATTCACAACATTAGGCAACTTTGATTCCTATGACGCCTGAATATGCATTTGAGATTAGTCTATTGTACACCGGAAATCATTACGATAATTTAATTTCACAACCAATTCCATTATCATTGTGTAAAAATTGCATTTCATTAGATTTACTTGCCAGTTCCGCCATTTTTTTTTATTGAGACCACTGCAAGGCGAGACACAAGCCGATTTACACATGGACCGATGGGCAAAGTCGATCACAAGTTGATTATATCTTGTATAGCGATAACAGCTTATAGCGATAATATAATAAAAAATTTCAAAAGAACTTACCATATGAGAGGAACTTTTCAAAAACCCAACCATTTATAAACCATCTGGACGAATTCGCAAAACTTATCAATAATTCAAACATCATAAAAGAGAAAATAATGTAAATACAGGAACCTACATTCCCATTTCTTCATGGCTTCATCGCTAAGGAAATCTGAAGATATTTCCACCGAAGAACATACATTTACAAAAAGACGCGTTCTAGATGAAGAATAGCGTGTGGGTAATCGGGTTTATGTGTTGATTTGTTGTTAGCCTTCGATTCCGTGGTAACCGAGTGATTACAGCAATATGTACCTCACTATTTGAGTAATCAATTAAATGGTACAATATTACGACCTTTTTGTTAAAAAATAACAAAACATGGCGAACTACAAAATTTGTCAAAATAACAAATATTCACATGTATTAGTAAAACAGTTGACAAAAGCGATGTTAGGCTTACTCAAAAATTTTGCCATGAAAAGTAATTACTCGTTAATACAAAATTAGTAAACTAGCTACTTCGGCAATGACAATTACAAAAACTAGATTAATACAAAATTCGAAATGTTCGAACAAATAAAAATTATTTATTGATCTCGAAGATAGTCAATTTTTGCAAAACTAAAATAAATGAAATTTAGCCGTTCACTGTATCGAGGATTGGCAGCTCACAGAGATTTCCAACGAACATGGTACATGCATGTAGTTAGCTTCAGACTTCCTAAACAAATAAAAATTATTCCCATTTTAATACGATAATGTAAACCCATTTGTTAATGGCCCCGAAGGTGATACATTTTTGCTCGGTGAGCTGACCAATCCTCGATACAGCGATCAATTCAAATTTATTTTAGTTTTTGCAAAAATTGACCATCTTCGGGATCAATAACAAATAATTCTACATATTCGTATCAAAACGAGATACTTTTAATTTGTTTGAAGCCAGGGATGATATCAAGTAATTTAAATAGTACTTTTCCCATTCATCTGATAGTGCTTTTTTGAACTCGAAAGTACTTTTTCAGTACAAAGTACAATTCAGCTATTTAAGAAAACCGACTTAGTTTTTGAATTTAGAGTGTTTTATTTATTAATTTAAATAATATTAGAATTAAGCACCTCCAATTACCATTCTCAAATTAAATAAATAATATAATAATATTCAAATAAACAATATAATATGATAATAATATTAAAGTATATTATTATTACATTGTAAAGATCTTTCCATAAACAACGAAATATAATTAAATTTTTTTCAAATTCTATATAAATTTAACACATAAAATTTCACTTTGTGAAATATTTCCGTTTTGAATATATTATTCAAATTTTGACCCACAGTATATATTTTCGATGGGAACATGGTTTTCATAAAATTTAAAATTTATATCACTTACAAATGCTGACACGTCCAGTACAGTTTTTTTGGTAAGAAAATATGCTCTTCAGCTTGCATTTAGGTACTAATCCCGTTAATTATTTTTAAAATGTACGATAAAAATATAAAATACATTTTCATCGTTTTACCTTTTAAGTTTTCTTCTATAAAACTAATGTTTTCGTTACCGTATTGATTCTCAAAATCTTTTATTGCAAAATAATAACATAAAGCTGTCCATTCAAAAACAATCTTACCTCCAATATCCTAGCCACATCGGAAATTTTGGTCATATCTGGGTCGGGTTGCACAAAATCAATAATTTTTATTGATTTTGAAGCGACATTTAAAAGCTTTTATATGAGCTTCTGGTAACTCATGTCTTTCTATATGTGTCCTATTTCCACTGATGGACAAATTACACAACAAACATTTCTTACCTTGTTTGGAGTTTTCTTTGACCAGCCAAGAATATTGCTTTTTCCACTCATCTCGAAACAGTATATTACGCTGAATTTGTTTTTTTTCCAGATTCAATGGTCGATGCTGGTAATTTATTTGTTGATTCACTGAAACTAAATTAAATAAATTGCAGAATAACACTTTAAAAATGTTAAATTAACATACTCATTTTCCAACACCTCTGTTACAAATGATGTTATTGATTCTTCAGGCTCAGCGTCAGACACGTGTTTTTCCGGCGTAGAAATAGAAACTGCACTAGCACTAGCGTATTTTACCACCCACCTATTTTACATTTTTTAATGATATAATTAATGATATATTTCCTTTTCCTATAAAGAAAACTTACTTATTCATTTTTAATTTTTTCCGAAACTAATCTCAATTTTTCACAACCACAAGGCTCAAGTTGAGATTTCGATATATCACACCAAAGTAAAATAAAAAATGTCAAAATTTAATCCCATTGAGGATAAAACGGAATTAAAATATCCTTGTCTTCCAATATATTCAGCAAAAAAAGCAAACAATGTAATCGGACCAATTAAGCGTATATTCAGCAAAAACCCAGCAAAGAAAAAACCTATTTTTGGATTTCTGAATATTTTTGCAAAGTACTTTTTTTAAGTCGAAAGTACTTGGAAATCCAAAGTACCCAAAAAAGTCCTATTCCACCAAAAATTTCATCCCTGGTTTGAACATTTTGAATTTCGTATTATTCTATTTTTTGTAATTGTCATTACCGAAGTCGCTAGTGTACTAATTCCGTATTAACGAGCAGTTGCTTATCATAACAAAATTTTTGAATAAGCCTAACATTGCGTTTATCAACTGTTTTACTAATTACATCTGCACTTTTGTCATTTCGACAGATTTTGTTATTTTTGAATTTTGTCGAAAACTTCACAGTTGTATAACGTTAGTATACGAGGGCTGCCGTAAAAGTTTTTAGAAAAAGTAATAAAAAATTAAAAATTTCATCTAAAATTGCTTTATTGCTTTTTAAAATATTCGCCTTTAAGATCTATACACTTTTGCATACGTTCAAACCATTTTATCGAAACACTTTTGCCAGTTGGAAGATAATAGCTCCAAAACATGGTTTTTGAACGCTTCAACCTCTTCTTCAGGAAGAAGTCTTTGGGTGTTAAGTCGGGGCTGTAAGGCGGATGACCCATCAATTAGATCGTTTGAGTGCTCAAATACTCGCTTGTTCGATGTGATGTGTGTGCTGCAAAGTGATTCGCCGTTTCGGGTTGTCTTCTCCCAATTTGTTGAAAACCTCGGGCAGGCAAATGGTCGTATACCAAGCTGAATTGACTGTCTTTTGATTTTCAAGTGCCACAGTAGGTACATGAAAAAGTAAAGAAACACTTGAAGAAACACGCTACCATTTGCTTCTTAACGCTCCGAGCTCGCATAACTTTTGTTGGTTTTTCTTCGAATTGGGAGATCCAAACAGTCCATTGCTCTTTTCGTCCAGCTCATACGCATATATCCATGAGTAAGCAATTATCACGATCTTGTTTACGTTTTTGGAAGTACCTTCATCGAATTTTTCAAGCCTTTGGCTGCACCAATCGACACGAACCATTTTTTGTGCGTCTGTCAATAAATGTGGAATCCAACGTGCACATAGCTTCCGCTCGCCTTGATTTCACGATAAGTCACATGACGATCCTCTTCAACAATTTTCTCACAGCATCAAAGTTTTCTGGCACAACAGCTGTTTTTGGACGACCTTCACGAGGCACGTCTTTGAGTGAACTTCGTTCACGTTTAAATTCATTAATTATAAACACTAGCCAAGGATGGTGCTTCGTCGCCAATAGTTGAATGAAGTGATTCAAAGCACCGTTGTTGAGTTGACCTCTTTCGAAAATCTTAAAAACCATCACATCGCAATGCGAACTGACAGATGACTTCTGAGAAACATAACCTCCATAAATGTCACACTTTTTGACTGACATAGAGATTTGCATCGGAAAGCACTAGTCATTTTCTAAAAACTTTTACGGCAGCTATGTACTGAGAAAATCAAGAAAAAGGGGTTAAACAAAGCTGTCCTATTTCACCACATATTTTGAATTTATTTTAAATAAAGCTTTTTTTTTATTAATATTTGCAATCTTTTCTGGGCCGAAACAGTCCCTGCTTTTTCGCGGTTCATTTTTCCCGTCTTACTTTACGCAATTTCTGCCAACTCGAAGACGTACGGCTAAAGGACCGATTTAAGTTACCATCTGCTCATAGCTCCATGCCAGCCTATAGTACTGAACATGGAAGATGGGTAGGAGGTCGTAGTTCTGTTCCTTTTAATCAAAGATCGTAATTTGTTGATGAAAATTTGATGAAAAGCTTTAACCACTGTGCCAATTTGGACGGTAAATAAAGCTTTAAATAATGTAACAGATTTGTACTCTATTCAAGCCCCGTTGGTTGCTGGAGTCGTGAATTTTACGAGCGACAGAACAAATGTTGCAAACATTGGATCTAATAGAAATCTCGATCACGGCACGATAATATATTTCATTTTTGTTATGATAAACCTAACAACCAGAATGTATATGAAAAAATTGGACTATAAAATAGAAATTGCAACTCAAAAATACTTTAAATTGCAACAATAAATATATATTTTTGCTATGCAACATAATGCAGTAAATTAAAAAAAACTTCTATTTCCCATTCATACTGTGCGGTTTACACAACATTATACGTTCAAAAACACATGTTTCCGTCGTATAAAGCTCTCACTTCAAATGTAATCATTATCCGTTTACATTGTAATGGCCTCGATATAAAAATAGTTTTGCTTCTCTTGAATACCAAATTGACATAGATTTTTTTGTGTCTTACCAAATTACATGTAATATTTTCACAGTGAATGCGAAATGAAAGTTCAATTTATTGCATGTACATATTATCTGCTGTATACCCTTAACTGAGTCACAGAGGGTAAATTGATTTAATAGGCCAAATTACTCACTGTTGAAATCCAAAATATTTCTGTATCTATTGTGATGTAGCAAAAAATATAATAACTTTTAGATTTTTTATCTCGATGGGTGTTCTTCATTTTACTTTTCCGTTTAGTTTTGTAAAATGGGAGTAGCATCATCAAAATAAAATAAAAATAAGAACTTTGCTTAAACTATTTTATAGATTTCCTACATTTTTTATAGTACGAGTATATATACCGCGCTAAGTGTATACGTATAACTATCTTTTGTTGAAAGCTTTTCATTTTTTATAAAAATCTTTTGAGTTATTGTATCGGTATTCGGCATTCTACATCGATTTTAACATGAACATTTATGTAAAACTCGCTGATTTTGTGTATTATAGAAAGCTTTGTCTGCTCTTTTCATGTATACGAGTATAACGTTCGTCTAAATTGATTTAAATTTTATGATATTTTGGGAAAAAAAGTTTTTCAAAAGTTATTTAATCTCTCGTGTTATCCAAATATGGTGAAATATTAACATATGTTATGACGCCACCAACCCAACTAGTATACGACAAAAACTACACCCACAACAAGAATAGGCAAACTTTAATTTAGCTGAATGGTTTTTAATGTGGTTAAATATTGAATAAAAGTATTTATTTTCATGGAAATATTTGCTTTTATCATATTACCACGTTTTAATAACAGCAAATTCATCACTACAACAATATATACTCGTAGAGTTTGTATTGACATTACGTGCTAGACATCACCATTAGAGAATTAACATACATACGATAACATCATGTAGATAAGGGGTATACATCACATACCAATACGAATATTTCATTTCGGTATGTTGTCAATATTCAAATGGGGGTGGTGGTTAAATATAACTATTTATCGAAATTAGAATATTTGAAAATTACGCCTCGCTGTACTTCAAACATCTAGATGGTATAGCGCAAATAAGACACAACAAAGCTCTTCCAGCAAAATATATCATATCGCTTTCATCTTTGTTGATTTACTACTTTAAATTTATTACCCCCAAAAAAAAAATGATCAAAAACGAAATTTATTACCGAAATGTAGCATTAAATGAAACGTAATATAAATCCCAAGGTACGTAACTTCTTGTACTTCACCATAGTTCGTTAAAAATGTTCAGTCCACAAAAACCGCAAGATTACAACCAAAAGGTATGTATTCTCTATATGTACATGTATATACCTTATAGTCGTACCTATATATAAATATATACCTGTTCTTGTAAATAACATCAACAAGCTTTGATAATATATTGTTGTCTGGGTTAAGGTTAGCTGTCTTGTCTAATTTTATAAAACAGAAAAGTGTAACTGCGTTATACCAAATAAATATTTTAAGGGATTTGCGAGATTTTTAACTCTTACATTTGTAATGTGTATTTCAGATCCAATTGATGAAAGGTTATACGTGGTCATTTTATAAATAAGATCTCCTAGAAATTTTGTATTTTAAAATAAATTTTCTATTTTTGATACTGCGCAACGTATCAAATTCCATTGATGCAAAGTTCATGATAAATCCGTTTGCATATTTTTATTAAAAGCATATACACTCAGTGTGGGATCCGTTCTTCAAAGTTTATTGTAACTGGAATATGTGTATTGGTGGAATATGTGGTATGGTAAATGATGTTCTAATAAGAATTTATTTTGCAAGATACAAGTAGTACAAAGTAGCTATTTTAAGAGTTCCATTATTCAGATTTTTTTGACTAATTAACAGCAGAAGGTGTACCATTTAGTAAAATGAATTCAATTTCTCATCAAAATCGATCTAAAATAATTAAAATCCATTGTGAAAATGGAGGACCTGTAAAAAATTCGTAGAATTCATGTTTTGGTGGACAAAATCGATTATATGAGCCCTCCATTAAAAATTAAATTTATTGCAAAAATTTGTGTCCACTGGTTCACTAGCAACCATACCGACACCAACAAATGCTCATTCAGGTAGTTCAATCGAAAATATTGCTACAGATAGAGAAAGTGTTGCAGAGAACCCACGTGTATCGATTTCAAAACCTTCTCATCCATTGAGCATATGCACAACAAACACATGTCGAATTTTGCAGCCAATATTTGATGAAATGAAAATTAACGACTTGTGGTGTTACGTGTAAATATAAGGTTTATGAGAATAACCTACAATCAATCGGTAAGAAGGAGCTCAAACTATGTAGCAAACGTGCTCGTTCACTTTATCGTCAAATTCCAAAAAAGTGGTTTACAAAACGTTCTCTGTGTGTGGTGCTGCGTATACTAAATATTTGTATCCTCTCTAAATATAGTCCATACGGATTGATTGACACATTGTCGTTTTTATAATCAATCTCTAGTAATCTGGATTGACGAAATGAGAAAGGGACACACATTCATCATTAATTGATGAATTTCTTAAAGATATTACCAACGTTTGTTTTTGAAATTGAATTGCGGACATTATGTATCCTGTAACTCAACTACATCAAAGGAAGTGAACTTCTATTCCAAATAAGTATAGTAACAAGCACAACTTGAACAGGCAACTAGATATGCATATGAAGCTGCCCGACACTCAGCCCGAAAAAATGCGATGGCAACACTAAACTAACGCTATCATGACAGTTTACTGTCGCAGTCCGAAAAATGGCGCTATCGTGACAGTAAAATTTTAAAAGTTACTTTTATATGTATCTTTAAGATGTAGATACTATTGCTTAGTAGTCTATCTAGTCAAACCTAAATTCATCATTATTGGGAGAGTTTTTGAAAAATATCACTTTACTGTATCTCCAATTTTGAGCTTGTTGTTGTTTCGCTTCAGCTAGCATTGTTATCTTCCATGTCATCGCTGGCCTTTTCCTACTTTTCGTCTCTTTATTACGGTCTCTATGTCTCTGTCTGACTGATTTGTTTGTTCTTTTGATATATAGTTCATAGCTATGGGTGAGGGTTAGGCCAGGAGCATTTCAGTATTCGTCGAAGGCACTTGTTTACGAACACCTGTAGCTTCTTTCTAACTTTTTCTGTGTGTTTCCATGTCTCACAACCATACAGTAGTACCGATTTCACATACGAGTTGAACATTCGTATTTTGGTCTGGCCGTGTCACAGAAGAATTCCGGACTTTATGTATAACTTGTTGGATGTGTGTCTCTTGTCTGCCTTTATTTATACATTTGTCATTTACATCTTCAATTTGTACATTATTGATGTGCATCGGTGTCTTTGTGTTGTGAGTGAGTCTCATCGTCTTGGTTTTACTGATGTTTCTTTATCTTGAGACCAACTTCGTTAGCTAGATCTAATAGCTGATCAGATCATTGAGTTTACCTGTTGTAAATTGTATGCCATTAGGAGTCGCGACATCCAATTTCCACATAACATTAATCCAACGATCAGAAACAGCATTGATGAGGCATTTGCCTTACTCCTCGAGTATTATATAATAGTACATTTTCACTTCGTTTGCATATTGAACTCCGTTTCCAGCATCCCGATACATTTCTTGTATGAGTTCAAATCAAATTGCTTTGGTATGTCTATTTCACAAAGTTTCTCTGCCATATTGCGTTCCTATTTATGGTATCAAGTGCACTTTCGAAATCGACGAAGAGCACGTACTAATGGGTGAATTCCATTCATTGGATTTTTCATGATACGATTAGTGCAACTTCTTCCTGGCCTAAAGCCAGCCAGCTTGCCTTTATTGTTTTGTGTTTGGAAAGAAAGAGTTGATACCTCGCCAATTTTTGCATTCTACTTTTCTTGGGGATTGTAATTGTCAGAAGTCTTCATTCCATTTTGTGGTATTCTGCCAGAGAGAAATTCCACACTTGTTGAATCTCCCCCATCCTACTTTGAATATTTCGGCAATTAGTCTGTTCCAGCAGCCAGCCTTAGTTCCTTCAGTTTTTTCAATGACACTTTTAACTCCCCGCTCTGCGTTGGTGGACGGGTTGTTGCTCTAATTTCGTTATTGGCGTCACAATTGATTGTCTAGAGATTTTCGGTGCAGTTGATAACGTCTACTTCGAAATATTCTTCCATCTCATGTCTTCAACTCTCTGTGCCTTCTGTTGTTAAAATAATGCTTGAGAATCCATCCATCCATTTTTATAGGTGGTAATATGTTTGTAATTTTGCCGATGACTTTCCTTTCACACAACACTGACACACACACACTGGGGGTATGTAATGAATATATGTGCTCGTATTTGTTGGATTGCTGCTGCTCTCTTCAGCACACCTTGATCATTCCAAGCCATCCACTTAAGCCATCTTACTTGATTGACGTGCTGTTTCTTTGTATCTGCGTTTCACCTCTGCCGTATTTTTGGTTGTTACACTTTTTGTAGCTTAAGTTGACTTCATCAACCTTTTTACATGCATTAATTAAATGTATTAATTAAATCCAAGGTTTCCCTGATTGTATTTATTGTTTTGGTAACCCGAGTACTTCCGTAGCAGCCTTGATAAGGCTTCTTTTTCCGTTTGGTTTCATTTTTGTTACTTATTACTCTGGTGGTAGCTTCATTTCTATGGAGATTGTGAAGTTGGCAAATTTAAACTGAAGACGTTTACTTGTTTCAGTATCTTTGATGGAGTGTTTCACAGCGGCTGGCTTGATTTGAAATTTTTCTATTTATAGTTGTTGGTGATCACTGTGTGTACCGTCTTGCTACACCCACCCATCATTGTTCTGGCATCAACTTGTAAAATAGTGTGTGGTGTGGTGATGATTGTTGTAAGAATTTCTTGTTCAATAATGTGGTTGGTTGGTGGCTCTATCTATATCTCTGTAGTTCTGCTATAGTATGGAAACCTGCTGCCTGCTGCCGCCTATAAACAACTTGATTTGTGTGATACAGAAGTGTCTACGAGTCCATTGATGTTTCACACAGTTAAGAAATCCAACGTATTTTTACTCCATGCTCATTTTCATGATGACCGAGGCAGGGTTCAAAAGGTCGCGTTGTGTAGTCTGTCTGTGCCAATTTGGTATTGAAATTTTTTTATACGATGTTTGACGTCATTCCTGTGCGTTCCTGCTATTTGTTGTTAGCTTGTAATTTGTTCATAAGAATTTATTTATCTTTTGTTTCCGTTTCACCTATTGCATCTTTCTTTGGTGGGCAGGCAATAAGCACTGCAGGTGGTGTTTTTCTTATGGTGTGTGTGTGTGTGTTTTGTGTTTCTTATTTTTGTTTTCTATAGTATTCGTTTCTGTAATCGGTGTGATTTATTAAATGAATGATTGGTCCAATGAATCTTAGTCAGCTCTCCCTGGCATGTCAGATAGAGGTTTCGTTCCATTCCATTTTCGCTTTTTCTACTATGATGTTCCCAAGCGGACACCAACATTTGTACTAACCCAAGCAATGGTGGCTTGTCGTCTTATCTATCTCTGCCACTCACCGCCTAAAATTACTTTTAAGTATTTGTAAATTAGCGTTCAATCTGGCAAGCTTAAACAGCTCCAATCTCAGCTGAAAAATACCTTGCGGAAACTCAATTAGCGCTACGTGGTTGACCTCCATGAAACTAGCATGAATTTTCAGCTCGAAATTTTAATTTTTGGTTTATATAGTTGTTTGAAGGTTTGACTACAAACGGAAAGAATTACAGAAAAACAATTTGTAATTATCAGAATATACATAGTCAGTTGAATCTCGCCTCACAGACTATTCACGAGCACTTTACATATACATGGAATTTATCTGGAAATATGTCAGTTTTGTGGCCAAAATAGATAGATTTCTATATCCAGATAGATTTTTTATGGAAATATCTCAGATTAGAATTTCAACGAATCCCGTGCTATCAAGTGCTTGTGAGCAACTAATCTAATCCTTACAAATACTGACTCTCAACCACTTTTTGGTTTCAGAATGACCACGTCAGGTTGAATTTAGAAATATTGTACCGTTTTAACTTTTGCAAGTTTGGCTTTACTAAACTCAACGATCTACTGGACTCTATTGATTTTAACACCCTCTTAAATAGTAGGAGCGTACATTGATATATTAGCAGCACGCTTTCACTTTGCAATTTTTTAGTGTTGGACAGTTTTTAATAAAAAAATGACAGTTTTGGAAGTCTGGAAATGGCAGTTTTTAATAAAAAAAACTGTTTTTTGCTTCAAAAATTCAGTTTTCCTACAGTTTAGCAAAATGGTATGGCTTGGAATGAATGTGCAACCCTGTGAAATTGAGCGGGAATCGTTTTCTAACGTGTTTTACCAATATTTAGAAATTTAATATTTACTAAGAATTTTTTTTAATTTAAATTGGCATCAAAAGTAGTTTTTCGATTGTTCTGAGAATTAAGCAATATTGACGATTATAATAGACAATTTTTTGGTTTCCTATAAATATTACGCAAAAAAACGACTACGAACAGAAAAATTTTAAATTAAATTTTTAACAATGAAATCGGTTCTTTCGGTTCTAAATTTAAGAGGAAATGACGATCTTTCATAAAATTTGATTTTTTAGCACAATTTGACTTAATATATGACATATTTGGCAAAAATATGAGGTTTGGACACGGCTTATACAATTCTCCGTTTATTTCTATATTTCTTTAGATTATTTCTGGGACATAAAAATCTACTAAATGTTAAATTTGCGTACGAAATAAGACAATTCGTGAAGGATAATATTCTTCAATTTTGAATGCTGCCAAGACTCACATCAGAAATTTTTATAAACTACGGGTGTGATTATTTATATTGCACAAACTAATTTGAAAATTTACAAAACTTTTCTCAAACATTTTATTCGTACGACACACACTGCATTTAAGAGGCACAATTGCTGCATTTTTATCAGGAAAACGAAATGCTTGGGATAATCACAATGTATACAAACCAGGTCTAGGTTTAGCTACATCAAGAGCTACAAAAAGAGTAATGCTGGTTCCAGATTTGACAAGTACCTTGTAGCTATGTATTGCGGTATTGCTTGAATTTCGGCCAAGTTTACATAACCACGCGAAGATGTTAATGTTAGCCTTTGAAGTTCTTTTGCTGAATTTTGTATTTTTGAGGGGCTGGTTTTATGAGCGTTCAGAAAACTAAAGAACTTCAGTTTAATCTATACTTTTTTTATAAAAGTTTTAATCTGAAGCTTAATCTTCTAATCTTCCATGGAATAAATTGGTATTTTATTAAGATAAATTTATTTTCTTCATAAAACAGAACAAGAGAATTGCGGTTGTTGCAACTTTTAACCGCCATTTTGCCAGTATATTAAATTTCCTTACGAAAGTGTATCTAACAAATTAAATTTTGTTTTATTATTAAAAGGACATCTTATTTTAAATTAAAACTGAAAAAAGAAACCAGATTCTGTAGATTGTGAAAATTTCTAAATTTACACTGACATTTAATAGCATGTAATAATTATTGTTGTTCTCCATGTTGTCAAAAATATCTTTTTCCTTTTTATTATTTTATTTTTGGATTTTATAACGCAGCTGTTCGAGATAACATTATACATACTGTGTTGAGAAAGGTTACATATATAATACAATCTAATAATTTATTTATAACCAACCACCCTTACTATTAATCCAGATTTTAATTTTCCCTTTTCAAAATAATTCGGAGCGAGAAATTTTTTTTTCTGTTGACCGTAATATTTCAACTTGTTTATACAATAATAAAGTAAGAAAAGAAGACGACAACTGGCAGGCAATGGCAAGGAACAAAATAGCAACACCACTGGCCTGTATATAGACATCCATTGTATTTTGTGTATTGGGTGTAAAGTAGACTAAGAAAATGGCATTTTTCACTAATGACTTTTTCATTATATAACTTATGTTCTGTGTGCACAGTAGTGGTTGCTCACAATAAGACAGATGAAAATTGACTTATTTCGTAATAATATTACATTGGATTAAATGAAAACTATTAATTTAGTCCTTATTTTGTTATGTACTGAAATGTTGATTTCTCAAGTTTTAATTGATATCCTTAGTTCAGGGCACACAAAATGTACACAAGGGGGGCGATGTCCCTCCTTATATTTTATAAAATGTTTGCATAAATTTCATCTGTCATGTGATTAGTAGCCGGGGAAACTCTTGTTCACGATGTGCTTTTTATCTCATTTAATTTATTGTTTTGGATTCTATTTTAGGTAGACCTATGGGGCAGTGATTTAATGTGTCACTTGATATAGCAAATTTAATTTATCTATTTATTTGGCGTGCCAACTAGTGCGATAAATTTTATAAAAATGACACGTTTCCTTATGCAAAGTATTTACATATCCTTTATACAAATAATGTTGGTGTACATTTTTATAAAAATAGCTTTTGAAGATATGTTTCATGTGAGTGATGTTTTACATTACATTTTTTGAACAGCATGCATCCGGTACCCATCAACATATACACATACGTATTTCCATTTACACACATTACAAAAAGCACTTCAAACAAATTAATGAGCTTCTCGGGTCGTTATATTTAATACATACATACTTTATATATAATTAAAATTTCTCTAACCTCATTAAAAATAATTTACATATGATATATAAGTAGATACATAAGCACATACTGCTTTGTGTATGTTATGTATTTATGTAAAGAAATGGCCGGAAATCATATTGTAAAACTTCCGTAGTCGTATGTACGAGTACATGGAATTTCATAATGTTTTGTTAAATATACAGAGCATTTCGTTAGCAGCTATTATTACATATAAATAAAATGGTTTTGTGCTTTTGCTACATACAAATAATATTTCGAAAAAGCTCTTTTATTATTTAAAGAAAATCCAACATATTTTTTGTCCTGCTGTTTTTCCTGACCACAGGTGTTAGTTGTAAAACACGAAACGAGGAAAACTATTTTTTTTTTGTATTTTGGTGGCGGTTTTGATTATATGACTTTGCTTTTAGTTTAAAGTTTTTTATTTTGTGTTATATACTGCTGTCAGATATACATCCAATAAATAAATTGTATATCGTGATAAACTCAAATTTAATTATTTTTTATAAAAACTTAATGAAACGTTTGATGTGGTGGTGTATCTATCAATGAGTTTGCGGTTTACAAAAGGTAATTACCTCTCTCAGTCCCATTTGTTACCAATCGTACGAAGATACGTACGTGAAAACGAAATTATTTACAACACTCCCAGAATGACAAAAAGTATAATTCCATATACAAAAAAGCACAAAGCACAAATGCGACACAAAACCTCGACAATTCGACGGCAATGGTTATGCAATTAGCTTAATAGATACGAAATAAAACTAAATTTAATAAACCCAGCCACGGTATAACTAAATAAAAAAATATTCAATTTTTTTTTTTTAAACAAAGCATTATTTGAGTGTCATGCAAATGAAGCCACAAAGGATGTCATAAAAAAGGGAAAAAGCTCAAAAAATATGAGTATCTCGAATATGTAATATATGGTTTTAATTTGTGTATTATAATAATATATACGATCTGGAATAAAAGTTTAAATTAATTTTTTATGAGTTGTATGTATGTGACTTTTCATTTTTATTTCGTTTTATCGTTCTATTTATGTACGAGTTGGATATGTGAAAATTGAAAATATTATCACTTTAATGTAAAATGTGTAACCCTCATCAATGTTGGTGGCAAAATGATAAATGTGAAATTTGCATCGTAATTGCTTTGAAATGTAGTACGTTTACGTATGTAGAATGAAGAGACATGTTTTTGAATTGGTTCTAATTGTTTATATTTGGATGGTTCAAGTGGTTGGTATTCTATATAATTTTAGAATGTTTGATGGGCCATTGACCTTTATGATAAGATACAGGATGTAATTATTATTGCAAGTTAAATTTTAAAGTTAAAGGTTCTCAACGTTCATTCCTTTAAATGTTTAATCAGTCTGGGTTAGTTTCTATACAAACTGATCGTTTTTTGTGCAATAAATATAATTTTCAAAATATGTACAAAAATCGAAAAATCTCCTGTGAAAGGTCATCATCCAGTGGACCAATTTTGGCCAAAAATTAATTATAAAGCATGATCCCGATCAATTAATCCATGTGGGTTGTACAGAGGCAGAATTTTTGGTAAAAAACAGGTTTTTGTCAAAAAACGTCACTCCCGCCTAAATTTTGGAAAGCTGTTCTGGACCGATATTGTTGCAAATTAAATTTGGAATCTATTAATTCATAGTCATAAGTATGAAGTTTCACTGCGATCAGTCTGCACTGTAGAGAACCAACAACATTTAGTAGACATTCTTTTAACACTATGCGCCGTAGGTACTTGGCGAAACACATTGACACTTAATAAACACATTATAACACTTCTTTATTATTTCGCAGAAAACTTTTTTTTTAAATTTATTCAAAATGTTTAAAAAATTACTCGATCGATTTCGACTTGTTAGGTCATCATTAGGAGTATCTACTGATTTGTAAAAATAAAAATTTAGTTATATATAGTAGAAATCAGGGACAAATGGACAGCACGCGTTTATCATATGGCCTACAATGGTTGGCTCGTACCGAATGCCGCGTTCTTCCATTAAACATTTATTAAGAAAAATTATATTATTATTATTTTATTATTTTAATCATATAGAAAATATATACCGGGTGTTTCTTTTAAACTGAGACGATCAAATATCTCGAAAAATAGCCACTACGGAAAAAATGTCCATAATCAAAATTTAATCATACCGCGGGGGAAATACATTAGTGCAAAAAAAATAGTCCCCCACCTCCCGCTTTGTAGGTGGGACCGGTGTGAAGTACTTAACGTTAATGAAAAGTGTAGCTACACATTTTAACGAAAAGTGTAGACTCAAAGAGTGTAGATACACGAATTATCAAAAAGTGTAGCTGCAAAGAAAAAAGTTTGGTATTCGAAATGCGTGGTTTAATTAAAATTATTAAAAATAAACAAAAAATATTGAGAATCACAATATGTACTACAATAATAAATTTTAGTAATACCTTTTTTATAAAAAAATTATTTTAAAGTCTTTCTAATTCAAAAAATCATCGGAACAATGAGTGCCGAGTGTGGAATTTAGTGTTCTCAACTTGGCGTGGTGTCTAAAATGTGTACAAAAAATTTCAAGACAATTTGCATGTTGTGATTGGAGATATGGCGCTACACGTGAAAGTGCCTTGCATGCAGAAGAACATGCAAATTGTCTTGAAATTTTTTGTACACATTTTAGACACCACGCCAAGTTGAGACCACTAAATTCCACACTCGGCACTCATTGTTCCGATGATTTTTTGAATTATGAAAGAATTAAGTGAATTTGGTCCCAAAGGCAATTTTACGTGTAGCGCCATATCTCCAATCACAACATGCATATTGTCTTGAAATTTTTTGTACACATTTTAGACACCACGCCAAGTTGAGAACACTAAATTACACACTCGGCACTCATAGTTCCGATGATTTTTTGAATTTTGAAAGAATTAAGTGAATTTGGCCCCAAAGGCACTTTCACGTGTAGTGCCATATCTCCAATCACAACATGCAAATTGTCTTGAAATTTTTTGTACACATTTTAGACACCACGCCAAGTTGAGAACACTAAATTCCACACTCGGCACTCATTGTTCCGATGATTTTTTGAATTATGAAAGAATTAAGTGAATTTGGCCCCAAAGTCACTTTCACGTGTAGCGCCATATCTCCAATCACAACATGCAAATTGTCTTGAAATTTTTTGTACACATTTTAGACACCACGCCAAGTTGAGACCACTAAATTCCACATTCGGCACTCATTGTTCCGATGATTTTTTGAATTATGAAAGAATTAAGTGGATTTGGCCCCAAAGGCACTTTCACGTGTAGCGCCATATCTCCAATCACAACATGCAAATTGTCTTGAAATTTTTTTTGTACACATTTTAGACACCACGCCAAGTTGAGACCACTAAATTCCACATTCGGCACTCATTGTTCCGATGATTTTTTGAATTATGAAAGAATTAAGTGAATTTGGCCCCAAAGGCAATTTTACGTGTAGCGCCATATCTCCAATCACAACATGCAAATTGTCTTGAAATTTCTTGTACACATTTTAGACACCACGCCAAGTTGAGAACACTAAATTCCACACTCGGCACTCATTGTTCCGATGATTTTTTGAATTTTGAAAGAATTAAGTGAATTTTGCCCCAAAGGCACTTTCACGTGTAGCGCCATATCTCCAATCACAACATGCAAATTGTCTTGAAATTTTTTGTACACATTTTAGACACCACGCCAAGTTGAGAACACTAAACTCCACACTCGGCACTCATTGTTCCGATGATTTTTTAAATTATGAAAGAATTAAGTGAATTTGGCCCCAAAGTCACTTTCACGTGTAGCGCCATATCTCCAATCACAACATGCAAATTGTCTTGAAATTTTTTGTACACATTTTAGACACCACGCCAAGTTGAGACCACTAAATTCCACACTCGGCACTCATTGTTCCGATGATTTTTTGAATTAGAAAGACTTTAAAATAATTTTCTTATAAAAAAGGTATTACTAAAATTTATTATTGTAGTACATATTGTGATTCTCAATATTTTTTGTTTATTTTTAATAATTTTAATTAAACCACGCATTTCGAATTCCAAACTTTTTTCTTTGCAGCTACACTTTTTGATAATTTGTGTATCTACACTCTTTGAGTCTACACTTTTCGTTAAAATGTGTAGCTACACTTTTCATTAACGTTAAGTACTTCACACCGGTGTAGGTGGGGCGGGGGTAACTTTTAAACTAAGATAGGAAGCCATATTTTTTATAACAGATACGGATTCTACGACTAAAAGTACGTATGATTTGAATGAAATATTTTGTTCGGTTCATGATAGATGGCGTTCTAATCGACGAAATTCAATTTTTTCAATTTCTCCTTCTTAGAACACACGCATTCGATTCTGCAATACGTTTGAAATAAAAACATCACGTTTTCATTGGAAATACTCGAAATCCGTCATCAAAACAATTTATTAACCCTTTGACTCCTGACTTTTAACAAATAGTATTTTTAAATAAGTTATTTCTGTTCTTTACTAATTGTTGGTCAAGGAACTCAAAAAACCTGGTTAGAATATTGCCTGACTTTTCATAGGCCCAGAAACTTCCGGCACCATTTGTCGCCATTCCGAGTCAAGTTGCAATATACTTAGGATAATTAGCTTGTAGGATCATGCGAATTCATTGAGGAAATTATATTTATCTCGTTTAGTTTTAGCAGCATATTTAGATTCTGAGTCATATTGCTTTTAATCAAAATAAAACAACCGACAATTTACAAATTCAACTTTAGTTATTTTATTTATGACTTAATTCTACTTAGACGAACTAATAATTTTATTAACTTCAGGTCTATAAATTACTGTTCACAGTTTGTTTCATTTTATCACATTAAAATTCAGTACTTTGCATATTCCCACGAACATGCGATTATTAATGTACTATAAAATAAAATAATTGACAATAAATAAAATTTTTTAGATAATTCAATAAAGATTAAAAGTCTTATCATTGCTCATTTGTTATGGAAATCGTAAAAGCAGTTGTTGTTAGCATTGACACATAAATAAACTTTGCATTTTGCACATACAATGCGTGATCGTCCTTTACATCTGGGATCTTTGCATCTAAATGCAGAATGAGACGTTTGAAATTGTGGTAGGTGATCAACTCTATCAAAACGTACATCTTTTTCTGGTCGGTGTTCCATAGGTCGTATATTAGGACCTGGTTGTTATAAATTTGCTTCTGCAAAACTTCTCTTTTTTTTGTAGCTGCTGAACTCAAAGGCATCTATCTTAGTATGGCACCAACCTAGTTTTAATTTAAAATCTTTGAAAGATAATACCTCTCGTTTTGGCACTTTATAAAAAGCACAATTTTGTTTGTATTCCAAATAACTGGCGCATACAGCAAGACCAACAAAATGGAAAATCACTCGTAAGGTCCATTTGCGAGATTTAATAAAAATGCGGTAGTAGCTCATATATTGGTCTACTAAATCAACCCCGCCCATACATTCATTGTATCTAGAGACAATTTCAGGTTGTTTGATCTTTACGTAGGCTTTTGCATTTTTGTCCCAGCGATCTACAACATATTCGGTTCCCTTTCCAACTAAATGGTGTAAATGGTAGGTGAAAACAATAATTTTAGCTTAAAATAAGTGTTCAAAATGATGGCCTGCGACTTCAATGCACTTATTAATACGCATTTCAAATGATTGAACACAACTGAGAAGTGAAGCTGGTTGAATTTCAGCACACGCATTTCTGATTCGCTCAATCATGTTCTCACGTGTTGTTGGTTCTTGTTTGTAAACTTTGTCTTTGAGATAGCCCCACAAAAAGAAATCTGACGAAGTAAGATCTGGTGATCTGGCAGGCCAATTTACCGGGCCAGCTCTACCAAACCAGCGACCATTGAAATCACGATCAAGTATTTCACGTGCCACCACCGAATAGTGTGCAGGACAACCATCATGTTGAAACAACATGTTCCGTCTCACTTCTAAGCTCAAATTTTCAAGTAATATTGGCAGTTCATTTTCCAAAATGTTTCGGTACATTTGACCATTCAAGTTGCCTTTATTAATGTGGGGCCTATGAGTTTGTTACCAATTATTCCACACCACACGTTGACAGTCCAAGGACGCTGATGTTCAACTTGACGAAGCCAGTGCGGATTTGTAACACTCCAATAATGCATGTTGTGTCGATTGACCGTTCCATGGTTTGTAAAAGACGATTGGTCAGAGAACATTACGCAATGAAAAAAATTGGGGTTTTGTTGTATTTGTTCACGTGCCCATTGACAAAAAGTTACCCGATTTTGGAAATCAGCGCCATGAAGATCTTGGTGTAAAGATACATGATATGGATGATACTTGTGCCGTTTTAAAATTCTCCAAACACTTGTGAGGGACAATCCGGAATCGCGAACTATTTCTCGTGTGCTAACATTAGGATTATGAGCCACTGCTGCCAATACAGCAATTTCATTATTTTCTCCAGTGACTGTTGCTATACGGGTCCTCTTTTTCGGTTGAACATTTCCATCAGTAATAAATTGTTTGATAGTACGGCCAAATGAAGCACGTGAACGAATCCTATCCGGAAAACGTTGAGCGTAAATAGCAACAGCATTTTCAAGATTTCTGCCAGCTTCTCCATAAACCAGAACCATTTCAATTTTCTCTGGCACAGTTAAACGCTCCATTCTAAAGTATTTTATCGTTTATTTTGCAATTACGAAAAACATGAAGATAAGAAATAACACAATTGTTTTGATGACGAATTTCGAGTATTTCCAATGAAAACGTGATGTTTTTTATTTCAAACGAATTGCAGAATCGAATGCGTGCGTTCTAAATAGGAGAAATTGAAAAAATTGAATCTCGTCGATTAGAACGCCATCTATCATGAACCGAACAAAATATTTCATTCAAATCATACGTACTTTTAGTCGTAGAATTCGTATCTGCAATAAAAAATATGGCTTCCTATCTTAGTTTAAAAGTTACCCCCGAACCACCTACAAAGCGGGAGGTGGGGGACTATTTTTTCGCACTAATGTATTTCCCCTGCGGTATGATTCCTGACTAAGAAGATTAACAGTGTTTTTAACGCATGGACTATGAAATCACATTTTCCCGCGGAAATAATTTTTAAGTTCAGTAGTATTTGCTTGACTAGAACGTTATACCAGGGGAGATAAACCATCCCAACCTTGGAACGTCCAACGTTCCATAACGTTGGTCGACGTTTCATTTATACTTAATGGTACAAAAACTTCCAATTCAACAAATTTTTGAGATCCTTGGACTCGGTGGTTCATGGACTGTAACATAATAATGCGAATAATTGAAAAGTTTAGTTATTGCTTGATGCTGATGAGAGACAAGATTCTGCTGAATATAATATTTAAACAAATGTAAGTATTGAATTAATTTTATTATGTTAAATGACAGGTATTAAAATTTTACTTAGATATTTTAAAATGTAAACAATAGATAAATGAACAGATCGTAATACATTTTCGATACATAAAATATACCTGTCCGTATAAATTTACATTAATATTTTCTTGGAATCCATTCTTTATCAGATTCAGAAGTATAACGCATACCCATACAAGTATACAGAAACCAGAAAGCTATAAAAGGATTAATTTTAATTTACTCAAAAATATTCAAATAATATTGAACTTAACATATTGACAGGTAAAATATAAAAAATAATCAAACCTGACTAAAAAATGTCTATACGTATGTACGAGATATGTAAAACAGCCTATAGATAGGAAAAGCTTTCCACCAGCTGTGATTTTCATTTGTAATAGAAAAGCTCTCAATCAATATTTAGATATTTTACATTATTTAAAAAACCAGAAAAGGTAAAAAACATTTAAATTTTTGAGAATTTCATTAAATTTTATTTATTTATTTAGTAAATATATTTTAGAAAATTTTTATTTCTTGTTTATGACAAAAGAGAATTGTTTTGTGTCAAGTTCTATTTATATTAAAAAAAAAATAGAATCCTAAATAAATATTTGTTGTTGGGTTCATGAAAAATGTATAAAATTTTTAAAATTTTTTCACAATTTTATATTTGTGAACGGTATTTTGTCCGTCCAGATGATTATTTTAATTACAATTATTTTTAAGAAATAGCCAGAACATGCATAATTATGAAAATGGCGATGCGATACCTAACCGTTCCGATTCGCACTACAATTATGCAATAAACTATCAATATATTTTTATAATATTTAAATTAAAACATAAAAATTAACAAAAAAAAAAAGTTTTGTTTGGTTTCTGTTTGTGTTGGGTCTAAAATAAATATTATAATAATTTTTAATTTAAAATAAATAATTATAAATTATACACAAATAGTGAATGTTTACACCAAAAAATAATTTAAAATTAATTATTTTTTGCGTTTGTTTTTTGCGTGTATAATTAAAAATTTGTTTATTTTTCTTTTAGACAAATTAAAATTGTTCCGAAATTATTATTTTGTTTAATTAACAGAATTTTTATTGTTTTATGGGTGCTATGGGATTGCTTCCCCAAACAAGTATAAAATTTAAAAGCTTTCTCCGGTTTGCTATATACATATATATATAGAGTAGCTTATATACATAAAAAAATATTATATATTTCTATTATGTACACACTAAATATCTAAATTTATTAGGTTGAAAAGTGGTTTGTCTATTTTAAGACATAAATAAAAAATAATTTACTTTCGCAGTTGAATAAATCAAATGAAGATTTTACGATATACAGTACATTTTATTTTATATACGTATTTATAGAATTAATTTGTTATTTATTGCTTTTAAGATTATTATACAAGTTCTATAAACGAGTAAATACCAGTTTTCTTGGAAACGAATCTTAAACCGTATAATAAAGTTTTATACAAATTAATTAAATAATCTCATGAAAATGTGCTATCAAAAAACTTAATCATCACTCGCGCTTTTCTCACGAGACTACAAAAAATATATAGAAAAAAGAAACTTTTAACAAAAAAGCTTAAATAAATTTAAAAATCACAGTGTGATGTTTGTTCTCCAAAATGTATACAATAATTTTGTATTTTAGGTCGGTTGTGCTTGCGGTTAGACAATATGTTTTATGTGCTGCTTGCTTTTTTTAATTAATTTTCATGCCAAATAGGAAAAATTAGAGTGAAAATAACTTACATTGTATGCTACATATTTACCATATAGATGTGTGTGTGTGTGCACGCTTACATATTATACATAAACACAACAAAACAAACAAACCCATAGCATAAACAGTTTGTTCCATATATAATGTAGTAACCGCACCCAACAAAAAATAAAAATTTCTGTTTGAAAGATAGAATTAAAACCATTTTCACCAAAAGCGTGTAATTTGTGTGTTTTTCACAGCAACAACGTATCATACGAGTACGAGCATTCTTTCAAGCAAAATTAACATTTGTTCAATTTATATATTAAACCAATTTTTTTCGTTTAACGCATATTTATAATTATTAATAATTAATAATTAATGTAAAAATATGTTACTTCAAGGATTGAACAAACATTATATAAATCTAGGGTTTACAAATTATATTTGAGGTTAAGCGTATGACACATACACAGATAAATTCGATAAATATTTCATGAATACACGAAATAAAAAAAAGCTTCCAAATTAATTATATTTTAAAGGTTAAAAGTTCGGTTTAGACGCTGTAAATTGTAATTTATGCATGTAAATTTATTGGAATGGTTTCAAAATTAATATTCGTGTATGTACATTTGCGTATTATCTTTGTGGTGATGATATATCGACGGACGGTTTTGTAATTAAGATGATTGCATATTTACTTATTCGTAATGAAATATTTAGTTTTGACAGAAATAAAACTTTTGATATAAATTTAATTACCAGCTAGATGTCCGAGAAAATTTTACTAATTACGTTACGCATCGTAACGTAAAATTTTCTCACATTTTCTCTTCATGAGAAATATGAAGTTTATACTATAGTACAAAATAAACGAAAATGTATAGATGTATTAGTGATTTGCGAACATTTAGGCGATTTTACAACATTGTTAGGTTTACAAATAATTTCATTTCACAATGTTTATATTAGGATCAATTTGCACCGCAAAGAAATTATGTTATGCTAGAAGTAACTAAACATCGTTCAAAGATTTTATCAAAAAAATTAAAAATACGATCAAAAAGAGTGTGAATTAACGGAAAACAATAATCGTTAAGATCTTATGCACTTTATCCCTACTAAGTACTCAAAATTAAAGTAAGATAGTTACAGAAATACTAAATAATTTAAATTCTTCAACTATGTATTGCTAACCAAATTAAAATTCCAATGGAGCTGGCATACCTAAAATGGCATTCTTGTGAAGAACGGAAATTCTTAGAAATTTTGATTCTAAGAAAGTTAGTATTTCAAAATTTTCACCGATCGGCAAACTTGCCACTATAATATTTTGGTGGACCCATATGTGCACTCTACTGGTGCGAAGCCGATTTAAATTCTAATGGAGCTCGCATACCTAAAATGACATTCTGGTGAAGAACGGAATTTCTTAGAAATTTTGATTCTAAGAAAATTCATATCTCAAAATTTTCACCGATCGGCAAACTTGCCACTATAATATTTTGGTAGACCCATATGTGCACTCTACTTGTGCGAAGGCGATTTAAATTCTAATGGAGCTCGCATACCTAAAATGACATTCTGGTGAAGAACGGAATTTTTTAGAAATTTTGATTCTAAGAAAATTCATATTTCAAAATTTTCACCGATCGGCAAACTTGTCACTATAATATTTTGGTAGACCCATATGTGCACTCTACTTGTGCGAAGCCGATTTAAATTCTAATGGAGCTCGCAGTGTGAGAAAGTGGTCAAACTTGTCTATTAGTTCAGTTGGTCATCCCTGTGTTGGTGTTTGGGAAGGGGCAAATAGTTTATGGTAGTTTAGTGAGCGATTACGGATTTTAGTGAGCGATACGGAAACTTTGGTACGTGGCATATTGCAATAAATTGGAGCTGTCCAACTTCGCAAAAATACTCCACATCTCTATGTCGATTTATACCGGTTTATTTTATCACAATTAAAACAAAAAATACCGCAAATGGAAATTCTGTGGAGCCAATTCTGGATATTTTGGTACATAGCCACTTACAAAGTGCAATAGATTAAGACTGTACAACCTCGCAAAAATACGATACTTATCTAAAACACACATGATAAAACTAATGATAAAACGAGCGAGACAAAATAAGACATTCCGTTTCCGATGATCCCCGTAGATATGTGGCGTATTTTTGTGGAACTCAACAGTTTTTTTATAGTGCAATATATGTGGCTATGTGCCAAATCTCCACAACTCGCTTCACAGAATTTCCATTTGCGAACTTTTTCGTTATATTTCAGATAAAATTAACGGACCAAAATGGGGCATCCTGATGATCCAGATACACAGATATCTGGCGTATTTTGGCGAATTTTAACAACTTTAATCTATTGCACCATTTTTATAATGTGGGTCTATGTGAAAAAAATCTCCAGGATTTGCTCCACAGAACTTCATTTTACGAACTTTTTATATACAATCATGCAAATTGAACAGCTGTGGCGATATTTCGAGGTTGGACGGCTTTAATCTATTGCGCTATATAAGTGGCTATGTGAAAAATATCCAGGGTTCGCTCCACAGGTTTTCCATTTAGGACATCTCCGTTATAATTATGAAAAATTAACGGACAATAATGACGCCCCTGACGATCCGCATAAACATGTAACGTATTTTTGCGAAATTAAATAGTTTTAATTTGTTGCACTATATAAGTGGCTATGTACCAAATTCTCCAAGATTCGCTCCACAGAATTTCCATTTGTGTACTTTTTCGTATTAATTAAGATAAAATATGCGGCAATGAGGCATCTTAACGATGCGCATAGACATTTGATGTATTTTTGCGGATATAGCCAGCTTTAATGTATTGCACTTTGTATATGTGCCTATATGTGCAAAAATATCCAGGATATCGTTCTAATTATGATAAAACAAATGGATCAACATGAGGCACCTGGTCGATCCGCATATACATGTGGCGTAGTTTTGCGAAGTTGAACAGCTTTAATCTATTGCAATATGTTTGTGACTATGTGCCAAAATCTCTAGAATTCGTTCTACAGAATTTGCATTTGCAGCCTTTTTGGTTCTAATTTTGATAAAATGAAAGAGCCAACTTGCTGCTCGGCGATCCTTTTAAATATGTTGCGTATTTTTGTGAAATTGCACAGATTTAATCTATTGCACTATGTTATAGTGGCTATGTGGCAAAATCGCTAGGATTCCCTCCACAAAATTTCTATTTACTGATTTTACCATTATTATTATGAATGAACGAACTAAGGTACATATTGGCGAACCCCAAAGACATGTTGCGCATTTCTGAAATTGGACAGCTCTAATCCATTGCACTGGGCTTTGTGACCAAATCCATTTTATTTCATAATATTTTTTATTTGTCTGGTACTTAGAGTATTTTTGGTTTAAATATTAATTATTATATTACATACATAATATGACTCCATTATATAGGACAATTTTACGAAAAGTCCGGTAAGTTAAATTTTAGAAATACTGCATCTTCCGGTACCCAAATATTCACCGAAATTCGTAAGGATCTCTCATTTATTGGATTTATGGAAAAGGCTTAAGTATGAAGTTTTATTCCGAATAGTCAATCCGCCTGTATTGTAGCGATGCCGAATTTTGGTAAAATTTGCAAAAAGATCCTATAACAAATTTTAATTTTTAACCTAATTTGCAATCCTTTAATTTGTTCGTTTTTTCGAAAATTCGATTTCGAAAAAACCAAAAAGTCCCAATGGAATTTGCCACTTCCGGCGAACCAATTTCGGCCTTTAAATATTCTTGAAATTTCTTAATTTATGGAAAAAGCTTCAGTATGAAATTTCACCTCGATCAGTCAATCCATCTTGGTTGTAGCAGGCCAACAGATAGTTAGTTTAGTGTGCACGGGACCGTATACTCACAGAAACACACACACAACTTTTTGTGAACAATTTTTTTCGGACTTCGGCAATATAGAGACTGGTAAATTGGCAAAAATTTTGGATTCAAAATTTTTCATGAGTACTATACTTTATTTTACTATGTAAAGAATTAATTTGACCAAATTTTGCGTTTATCTGTGTATGTTTTGATAATTAACAGTAGATGGCAGCAAAATACACATGCATCGAATTTTTTAATTTTTTTTTCTAGAGATGGCACTTCTTAATGACAATTCTTAATTATGGGATTCAAGAAAATGTAAAGAAAATTTTGTATTTAGTCTGAACTTAACGTTTAAAAGCTCTAATAGTGTTGACTGATTTTTCTACTGAATTACTTGCTAATTTGATAGTAGTTCATTGCTGTTATTAATAGATGGCGTGAAAAACAATACGCTAAAATTTTATTTTGTTTCGCAAGTTAATTTTGAGGTTTATCAATTGTCGAATAATTTAATAGTATGCAATTTAGTATTAAAAATTAAGCATGTTGTGCAGCACACCTTATTTAGAAATTCAAAATATGTTAATCATTCGATCACTCTGAATTACAAGTATCTAGTCTCAGAATGAGTGCGAACGAAAACGAAAAGAATTTTAAATTAAAAAATTTTGGTTCACATTCCCACAGAACGTACAATTATAAATAAAATTAAAATTTCAATTAACATCGGCGTTACCTTCATCAATACGATATAAAGCCGCACCAGACGCACCATATACAGAATACATTACATCCCTATAATTTATTCCAATTTTGATTTTCCCTAATCAATTCAAAACGATTTCATTTACAAAAAACCAACCGAACGTTACACATCTATAAGTAAAAATCCGATTTCCATTTAAAATTGGGTATTTCACCAAAAATATGTACATATTTAATTCGTCTCAATTAAAATGTAATTAAAACTTAATGTTTGACCATACCCTCCTTCAATATTACTTAGTAAACGATTTAATTTATCCAATTGAATTCTTACGATATATAGTAGGTACTCGTATATAGAGTAGAATGGATAAGGATATATAATGTCATTAGATTTCAATTACATTTTCAAAAACTCAATTGAAAGCAGCAAGTAGATAAAAATAATAATAATAATTTTCAATTTCTTAGATGGAAACATATTTTCTATTTCTTTATTAATTTAATATATATTTGTATAAGTTTTCCCAAAAAAAAGTTCAAGGAGCTTTTTTCTACTTTATGCTATTTACTTTTTAATGAAAAAATGCCTTTAAGCCACATTATTTTCGTTAATAGACGACGGATATAATTTTCTTAATTTTAAACAAAGTATGTGTTACTTCACTTACGTATACCCCAAGAAGAGCGCGTAAATTGATTTTGATAATGGGACGAACAACGTTATACTGATTAAATACCTTTAATACACTGTTTGTATACGTACAAAGTAAGGAAATTGATTTTAATGTGTTTTTTGTTGCCAAGAGGGTGAAATTTTGTGTACGGTGTAATGCAAGGTATATATACGACGTATACGATTACTGAGAATGCTGCTTCTTGATAAGAGGTTTATGTGTAGGACGAAAAGTAATTGTTCTTCCTGTTAATTAAATATTTAATCCCTTATTTAATATATAAGGACTAGTGTATGTGTGTTGAAGGAGATATGTGACATTTTACTGTACACCAGAATGATTTTCGAAAATATAATTAATGGAATAATACTAATATTTTGATTTGAAAACACTTTAGTCATAATCGTTTTATTTAACACGCTAACCTACACACCGTATTACGAGTCTATATGGTTGTGTGTAGGCACCGTTTTTCCTCATAAAACGCACATTTTCCTAAACCGAATAACATATCAATTTCGATAATTTTCAAGATATAACAATTTTTTTTACACTTCAACAATAAAAAATACATAAGAAAATTGTGAAAATGAGAAAATAAAATTTCCCGATCGATAATAACCCAATAAAAAATGGTTAAGGGAAAATTGTTATCGCCTCCTAATCTTTACAATCACAAGGAATTTTCCGCTTATTGGACATATTAATGTAATATTTTCTATTACTCGTCTATGCATACCCGCTTACATCCATATGAACAAAATGTATACAGACCATTGTTGACTTGCTCATACGTATGCATACAATTTTGTATACTAAAAGCCATGCCTCAAGTATTTTTGAATAAATTTTCATTAAAATCCTTATACGTATAAAACAAAATTTTATTTAAGATTATAAATAAGAGATATGTACATAAACATTCTCCGTCTTGGATTGATGTATATTCATTTTCCAGCAACATTCCTCGACTCGTAACATTTTTATTGCCTAGATAACAGCGCACTGTGGAAAACCAATTAGAGGATAGAATTTATAATTAACATTTTGAATACAAAATGATGGAATGAAATAAAAATGTCTTATGCCTTTAATTTGGATGAATATTTTAGATTTAAGTCTCCCCATCATCGTGATTACGTCGTTATGATCGCCAGCTCTATCCATCTAGATAGATTTAATAAAAAAAATTATAATATGTAATTGAGTTAATGGTAGAGATGCTATATTTTCTTTTGTATTCGATATATTTTCGTTACGCCGAGCACGTATATTCGGTGCGTGTGGTTTTGTTAGAATTGAACGGAAAACCTATAACATTGTAGCATTTCGATTACTTGCGTCATGGCGTGGTTGGTAGATTGCACTGTCGGTTAAACGAGTAGTTCGACAAATTTTAGTAAGGTTATGTCTCTCTCGCTCTCTCTCTGTCTCTCTCACTTTCTAGATGTCACATCCTATGAAAATATTTTGCCGCCTGCACGGTGGTACCCTATCCATCTCGATCCATCGCTCGCGGCCTCTAATTTCGACATTCTATTATGTGGCGCGTGCGAAATACGTCCGAAAAAATTCCAAAATAGTTGCATGCAACAAATGTTGCACAGAAATCTAAAAAATATATGGATTGATTTCGCAAAGAATTTCTTTTTTATTGTTGTAGTTCCATTAGTATTGTATTGTATTGTATTGTATATGATGGAAAACGGATCAAATACACAAAACTTAGTTATTAGAATATGAAATAACAAATCATACCACTAAACTATACAAAGAAGGCAAGTAAGTGTAGATGCAAGTAAGTTTTCAAAATGTTAGTAAACTTTCAAAATACTAAAAAAGTCATCTGCTAAGAATCACATACACATGCTGTATAAGATATCGGAAATTTAGCAGCGAAAAATAAGAGATTACGCTACTCGCCGCTAGTGGTAGCACGATCACAAAAGAGAATTTCTCTTGTAATATAATTACCAGCGGAAATTTTGTATTCATTTTGCATCTCTTTTTTCACTAAAAAACATCCCAGCGAAATAAAATATTAAAAGTGATCCTTAAAATACTAAAAGTGGTCTTTCCTCCATTTCTTAAAGAATTACGATGGATATTAGTATTGATCCGGGCTTTAAAGTAAGTTTTGGACAAAATTCTAGGATCTGTTCATGTTGGACTAAACTTGGCCATTTCATAACCAATCCTTTTGAAAATTTTAAAAAGTTTATTTATTTATTTTCAGTTTTTGGCCACTATATGAGAAACTTTTAATAGTAACTTATACTTTCGGTTGTGTTTGAAATAGCTTAGGTTATATTGAGACAGTAAGACTGCAAGGAAAATTTGAGGAAAATTTATGGATTAAAATTAAAGTTGAAGATTTTAGTCCGCAAATCTTTCGTGTAGTCTCACTGTCTCAATATAACTTAAGCTATTACAAAAACATCCGAAGGTATTGGTTATTAGTAAAAGTTTTTGATATAGTGGCCAAAAACTGAAAATAAATAAATAAAATTTTTAAAATTTTCAAAAGGATTGGTTATGAAAAGGTCAAGTTTAGTCTAGCATGAACAGATCATAGAATTTTGTCCAAAACTTACTTTAAAACCCGGATCAATACTACTATCCAAATTTCATCGTAATCCTTTAAGAAATAGCGGAAAGACGGAATATTTTTAAATTTCAAGATTTCATTTACCGAGTTCCTTTACTTCGGAGATCAATCAATTTGTCATTTTAAGGATCACTTTTAATATTTTATTTCGCTGGGATGTTTTTCAGTGACAAAAGAGATACAAGGTGAATAAAAAATTTTCGCTGGTAATTATACAACAAGGTAAATTCTCCTTTGTGATAATGCTGCCACTTGCGGCGAGTAGCGTAATCCTTTGTTTTCCGCTATCAAATTTCCGCTAACTTATACAGCATTACATACACAGGGTTTATTCCCACAAAATTCAAATTAGAAATCTGTTCAACAAAATTCAAAAGATTGACATGTGGGTTGGTTTTCTGGAATGCTCATGATATGGTCTTTTACCGGAAAAAAGGAATCGAATTTATTATTTTTAGACACAGTATTAGTAAACAATAACGTGCGAAATCAGTACCGAAATTAGTTTAACAGCAGTAACAAGAAAACATATCTCAATGAAAATTTTTGAAAATTTGTTGAATTTGTTTGATTTATATCTCCGACCCTCGGAATCGTTCAATTGGTTTGTCCCGGCAAAAGACCACATCATGAGCATTCCAGAAAACCAACCCACATGTCAATCTTTCGAAATTTGTCGAACAACTTTGTTAATTGAAATTTGTTGCAACAACCCCTTTGTAAAAGACCCGTTATTGATGTCGCTGATCTAAGGAATCGTTCGATTCATTTGTCCCGTTAAGAGAACTTATAACGAGTATTCTAGAAAACCTACCCACTTGTCAATCTTTTGAAATTTATTGAACATATTTCTTAATTGGATCTTGTTGCAAAAACCTGTAGATTGCATGCAACAAATTTGGGATTTTTTGGGACTTATTATTTATTTCATTGTTTATAAATGGTGCCTACAGTGACTACAATCGGCACAACAAAACAATTGGTAAACAAAATTACGGCACATAAGCTCGACTACAAACGATTATTTAAAGCTTTCTTGAACGAATTTCACGACAAGTGATAATGGAAAGCTCCGCAGACCTAGTTAAACACCCATGATACCCTCGCAATTGGATCAGAAAGGCCGTAGGCCCGACGTTCGGGAGTGTACAGGTTGATCAGTGCCAGTAACTCAAAATGATCGACGCGTAAATTGATGATATCACACCCAAACAGCGCGGAAGCTACATCTCGGCGATTACCTATATCTAGACGTTGCAGTTTCAAAAGATTACATCGATTCTGATAAGGCATAAGAACGTAGTCTACAGCACGCATGGATGATAAACGTCGTAGCGCGAACAAAATAAACTGTTTCTGGATACTCTCAATCCTCTCAGAATGACAGTGGTAGGAGGGTGACCAAACAGGAGATGCATACTCCAAAATGGACAAAACTAAGTATACATATAAAGATGTCAAAGTTAACGGGTCACTAAAGTTCTTGCAGTTTCGTTTAATGAAGCCAAGCATAATGTACGACTTTGCAATAATGGCGTTAACATGTCCTGTAATTGTAGCATCAGATTCAAAGATCACACCAAGATCCGAAATGAACACAACCCAATCAATGGTTTCGTTGTACAGTTGATATTGATAAAAAACAGACGAGCGGATACGAAAGAAAGAAATAATTTTGCATTTATTCACATTTAAAGCCAGTAAGTTGTTAATGGCCCAACTGCAAGCGATTTAACACGCTAGAGACCCGGGCGAAAATCTTCATTTCATCTGCGAAGAGGAGGCAGTTGGCAAACTTAAAACATTTTACAACGTCGTTATAAAATAATGAAAATAACAGTGGGCCGATATGGCTGCCTTGAGGCACGCCGGATGGCGCCCGAAATAATGGGAAGAAAGAATCCAAAGTCCTAACGGATCTGCAACGATCTGAGAGATAAGAACGCAACCAGTCGATGGGAATGAAATCACAGTCGAGACTCTCCAACTTACTAATAAGAATGGAGTGATCAATCACATCGAAAGCCTTTGCGAAGTCTGTGTAGACAACGTCAAGCTGCTGCTTGAAGTTTAGACTGTCAAATAGATAACCACAAAATGAGGACAAGTTGGACACGGTAGACCTACCGGGATAAAATCCACACTGAAAAGAAGAAATAAGTCTCTTGGTATGGAAGTGCAATACTCTGTGAATCATGACTGTCGAACAGTTTGGTAAGACAGAGAGGATGGCGATCCCACGATAATTACTTACCTCACTTCTATCCGCCTGGAAAATTGGATAAACACATGAGATTTTCCAGGGATATGGAAAAATTCCACGACGAAGGCTTTCGTTAAACAAGAAGGTAACTGCAGGGGCCAGACTTACAGCACAGCGTTTGAATAGGATCGGTGGAAGACCGCCATAACCCGCTCCCTTACTAACGTCGAGAAGGGGCAGTTGATCCAAAACCTATTGTTCGGTAAATTTGAAATAATCGAATACGATGAAGGTGAAAGTTACGTTTAAAATAGAACGTAAAAAAATTAAAACACTTATACCACGAACATTTCAACTTGATTTAAAAAAAATTAATATTGTTTGTACAGTCATTATTTGCCTTCTGATTTTTGGGCAGAGCTGACTTGCATGCGGTCTCCACAGATACACAAAGTGGCATATTAAAATCAAGTGAAAACACTAATAAGCACATTATTCGGTAATTTCTACTTAGTAAGATATATTTTTGGAGAATGTTCGGCTTTAACATGCCAACAAGTGTTAATTGTTTTTTTCATTCTAGTGGTAGACAATTTTCATTGATTGTTATAACCCGAGTCGATTCCTGGGTACTCGAAAAACCATCCTCAGCAATTTTAATCAAATTCTTTTGAGCTGAGAAAAAAACATAAGAAAAAGGAACCCGGGCCCACCGGAGGTCTCCTAAACGAACTTTCCTGTAACCAAGACCCATCGCAATAAATTCACCTGAAAAGGTTCCGTCATCTAAAATCGTTATTTATTTATTCAAATCTACAGTAAGGCTCAATAAGACAATTTAAGACAAAAAATTAATTTGTTCACGTGTATTTCATCCGGTTCCACCAAACGCAACACGCAAATAATTTTTGAAATTTCTCCACTGATGTTGAATAGCATGCTGATCGGACAGAGTAATTTCCAAAATCGACTCTTAAGGTTCGCAATATGCGCGGTTTCAAAAATGCCAATTACCATTCTATATCGCGAGTGCGCCTAATTTTATCTACAATTTTAAAATTTATGTAAAAAATTTGATATTAAATTTTGTGTGATGTGTAGCCACACTTAGTGTGAATAATTTCTAAATGCTATTTTAGATGTAGCACCAAGTTTCCATCCGTTTTTATGTTCTTTGCAAACGAGCAACTCTCGGGAGAAAAGCTTCTAGAACAATATTGAAACACTTGGTTTTTACACTCGGAATTAAATTAATTATGATTAGAGCTTTTTGGAGAAATGGAAAGTTACAAATAATCTGTCTCGTGCCCAAACTTGACCTGCCTGGCTTTTAATAAACGATCCGTTCATTATAAGTCATATCGCGTCCTTTGATGATACCCATGCCCTAGCACATGATGTATTTAGCAATCGATGGCATCAAATTTATAAAGTCTTCAGCAAGTAATTGATTACATTTGTTTCCAAAAGTTAAATCAGTTTAACGTAAAAGCTTTTTAAATTAGTTTAACTTGTAATCGAATTTTCGTTCCACACAGAGAATTTCATACTCTCGTATAACTAAAATATTTTTGTTTTCAAAAGCTTTTGATTTAAAAAAATTATTTTTATGTGTTTCGATTTATTTTGATTTCTTTACTTGGAATTGGTTAAATATTTCCTTAGGTACAATTTGATAAATGGAGATGGGGGGCGTCAGTTCCGAGTAGTTTGTACATCATTTTATACTTCCAATACTCTTCATACGTGCAGGTGATTAAGATTACATGGTACCCGACCGTACATATATTTAGTATATATTTGGGTGGTGTACTATGTAAATATAATTTTTCCTGCTAAAATCTCTTTCAAAATATTCAATCAATTGAGCTTTTATCGTCTAATCAAGACAAGTAGAAAAACAAAGAGGGATCTACGAGCATAATATGAAAGCAGGTATAAAATTGTGTGCAAAATAAAAAAAATATCCTTTGTAAAATTTTCTTTGAAGTCGTACCTTTTACACAACACAACAACCAATCATTTAAATTTTGTATAGTTTACGAAAAAAAGCTTGGAAAAGCACATATAATTATATATAGAATAATCAAATTGTCTGAAGATGTAGTGGTTGGAGGAATAAACTAACTGTAATAATGATGGTGATGGAAATTAATAAAATAAATTTTTTATTCGTCTGTCTCTTGTTTAAATATCGATTTTATGTATTATGCTTGCTGTGTACATAAAAAGCTTCTATTTATAAATGTACTCATCGTCATTGGGTAGCTGTATGATAATTTTAATTTATAAATAATTTAAATATTCAAATAATTGTTTGGAAAAATTAATTTGGTTAAATATACAATAATTTTTCAATTTTGGATTGCCAATTGATTAGTTTTATTTAGTAAATTACACGAAAAAGGAAGTTATTAAGTTGTGGAATTGATTTTGATTAAGTTAATTCGTACGATTAGATAATTGGAATATTTTAGTGATATTTGGTTTATTATTATTTAGATAACATGAATTTTTGATTTTATATTCGAGTATTTCACAGATGAAACGGATATAACGATTTTGTTAGTGTCGTTGTGGTATTTTATATGCAGTGTAGTGATCAATGGTAGAACTATATGAGATTGTTGGCTTTAGGAACTTCTTTGGTACGGAGCTCATTCGCTCACTTATTTTGCAACTTCTCGGTGTCGAAAGGTAGGATACTTACTTTGGTAATGGGTCTTCTGAATATGGAACCATTTCCCTCTTTTACTGTAACTACCCTAGTCGAACCATCGCTGCCAGGATGTAGATTGATGATCCTTCCGAAAGGCTAGTTTGTTGGCGGTAAGTTATTGTCTTTTATTAAAGTAATGCCGTCTACTTTAACCATTGGTTGTTTGCTGGCCCATTTAATTCTTTGCTGTAGTTCGCTAAGGTACTCATTTGACCAGCGTTTCTAAAAATCTTGAAGCATCATGTTTTCATTCAGCATGTTCGATTCTGGAATAGTAATTAGTGAATCACCAACTAAAAAATGAGGCGGTGTTAATATCAACGCATTTGGATCAGATGAAACTGGTGTAAGTGGCCTTGAAGTGGGGCATGCTTCTATCTGCGATATAACCGTTGATAACTTTTCATATGTGAGGGTTCTGTCTCCAATTACCCGTTTCAGATGGAATTTTGGCGATTACACTGCTGCTTCGCAAAGTCACCGAAACTATGGTGCAGACGGTGGTATGAAATATCACTCAGTCCCAATGTCAACTGGTATTCGCTAGAGGTTAATATTTGCTGTTGTAGAGCTTGTTGCTTATCCTTTTCTAGGACAACGCATAATTGGTTTCATTATCGCTGTAAATCATTTTGCAAAGGCCTCTTCGAGACATATTACATCTCTTAAAGGCCGCGATAATGGCTCCGGTGGTCATAACGCTGACAATTTCTATGTGCACTGCTTTAGTAGCAAGGCATACAAACAGTGCGATGTGTCCTTTGGATGACTTATTTCCACGACCTTTGGAAACTTTTACTGAGATTGGTGCAGCGTGCTCAACTCCTATGTGTTAGTAAATAGACGTTGTTGCACTTTGCTATCTCAGTGCGTATGCTGTTTCTGCCGTTCGGGCTCCAATATTTGTTTTGAAGATGTGACAGAGTTACTGAATCCCCCCCCCCCCCCCATCCAATGTTTTTACATACAAGAGCATCTTTGGTTAGTAGCTTTGTGAATCTATGTTTTGGATGGAGTAATTTTGGATGTCGAGTATCGTAGTTCAGGAGAGAGAGGTTCAGGAGAGAGAGGTTCAGGAGAATCTGCATAACTTCATTCAAAAAGTAAAGTTGGCGACCCGGTATTCCGTTTTTTTAAACATTTATTTATAAACCGCCGACAGAGGCCAACTACGCGAATTATTTTGTTCATGTTTGAAAATCGTTTTATAATCTGTACAAACGGATTGTCTGTTGTTGGCCAACACATGGTGGCCAACGTTCGGTCGAATCGTGTAGCCAGTCTGGATCCATCCATCATAAATTGTTATTTTTTAATTTTTTTGGACTGGTACCTCTTCACGCACAGTTTGCTGAATTTTCGGTTGATCCAACGAAATACCGTTCTGATGGACTTGAGTATGTTTGAATAATTTCCGGAAAATTTTATATTTATAAGGACGCCTTCGAATCCAACATAATGTATTCATGAAGTTGGTTCAAAAGAACGAAGTTGTTTTCGGAATTTGCATTACTTCTTTAATTTGGTACATTAGTTTAGTGAGCAGCAACGCTCCGCAAAGCTCAAGACGAGGTAGTGAAAGTAAGTTTTTAATCGGAGCAATCTTTGTTTATGATGCGAGATGCCTCACATTAGTAATGTCTTCTGAATTTGCAGATTAGAAGTAGACGGCAGCAGCATAGCCCTTTTCTGAGGCGTCACAGAAACCCTGAAGTTCTGTTGTATTGTTCTTCTAAAAATAGATCCAACGTGAGATAAATATTTCTTCCAGAAGAGGCAGATAATTTTTAAATTCCTGTCATTTTGTTAGTATGTTTGATGGAAGTTCTTTGTCTTAAGATAGGCCTGCTACCCAGATTTCTTACTCATCAGTTTAGCTACAACTGTTATTGATGTCAGCTAGCCTAATGGATAAAAAGTTTTACACTATCTGAAAGTTGGTTTTGCTTAGTAGGCCGACCAGACGTGGATTGGGAGTGTAGTCCAAGAGTTTTAATTGTACCATCAAGCTTAAATTCCTATCGATTTTGATTCCGCTTAGGTGTACTGGTATGGATTCCAAGAGAACGGCGTTGTTTGTGTCACATTTTCTTAAAAAATTCACCGCTATTTAGTAAGTCAATGGTTTTGGATGAGTAAGGTTTCTTCCAGTGTGTTTTGCACAGAAATCAGGCCATCTAAGTAGAAATCATTTAAAACTACGTTAGACGCTATAGAATAGTTTATTTATTCAACGATTTCCAGCTGTCGTAATGACTTCACCGCTAAATAAATAGCTGCTGCTGTTCCATATGTGGCGGTGGTAAGCTTAAACTCCTGAATTTCTTCTTGTGGAGGCTTTCTTCATAAAATACGTTGATAGTTCTGTTCATCTTCACCAACGGCGATTTGTCTGAACATTTTGTCGATATTAGCTGTATGGACGTACTTATGCTTCCGCCCTTTAACAGTATGGATAATAAATCCTATTGAAGAGTAGGGCCCGTTAACATTACGTCGTTTAACGATGTTCTATTTGTGGTTTTGGCAGAGCCATCGAAAACTACCCTGAATTTTGTAATCGTGCTCGAATCCTTTAGTTCTGCATGACGCAGATAACCACTAGTTTCAGTAGCTGTTTCAGCAACTTTTATGTGTTCTAAATCGATATCTTCATCCATGAACTTCTTATATTGACTTCCAGGTTTGAATTTTTAGCAAGTTGTTTTTCTACTTGTATTAAACGCGCCAAGGCGACCCTGTTTGAGCATCCCAGTGGGTTGGCAGAATATAATTCAATGTCAAAAAAACCTTAACCACCACGTAGAGGCCAGATTTGAGACGTTTGTGACTGGTCGTGAATATTTTTTCACATTCTAGTTCTTCTTTGGTGAATGCTAGTTTATGTGGTACCTCTTCTATTTCCCAAAAGCTTCTCAATTATTTATCTATATCAACTACTCTTGTTGTCATTGATTGTATCACAGTTGAATTGTGACAACCGACTGAGCCACGGCTTAGTTTGGTTTGTTGGGCTATCGGTTCGTCGGATGAGGCCTTTGTTATATTACTCATTAGAATTATTTCTCCATAATAGTCCGCACACAATAATAAATCGATTGGGCCAGGGCTGTAAAATGTTGGATCAGCCCACAGTAGATTTTTGGTGTGTTTCCAATTCCATGGGCCTAGAGGCTGCTCTGGTTTATCTCGCGTTATGTTTTTGAATTATAATACTAGCCATAAGCTAAGCTAAGTTTGGAGGGAAACCTTGGCTTCAAAGTAAATTCAACTTTTGAGTTCGTCACTTCGGACTTAACTTCTGTATGTGCTGCGGTTTTTTTAAAATGTTAATCTCTGGCAAGGTTCTTCTGTAATGAAGGTTGCTTGAGATCCAGAATCTATTAAACGCTTTCACTAAGGCGGTTTTTAGTAGCATGCACTTGCGATTCCATGTATGTGTTATTTGTTCGTTTGTATTAGCTGGTTTTATATTTTCTGATGCAAATCGCGTATTGTTGTTATGAACTACTATGAAGCAGGCTGTGTTGTGAGCCATTACATAATTCACAGCTTTTATTACATGGGAGTTTGTGTTCTGGAAGCAAGCATCGTTCGCATACTGCTGTATAATATACTGCCTTCTTGCCGTGTTAAAAGTTGAACTTGTTTGTTGGTTTACTTCCTTTTTTATACGTTTTATTTCGAGAGAGTAGCCCCAGAGTTTGGAATCTTACTTGTAGGAAGGCTAGAAAATCTTTCACTGTTCGAATTTCCTTCAGATTCTTCAATGACGTCTCGTATAAGCGCTGGGTTCTCCTGTCCAATTTCCTTATTACAATATTCAACAAAATAGCATCGCAAGAGTAAGTATTGATTCCTTGAGAGAATTGTGATGATAAGTTTGGTAGTTCTAAAATCGAGTTTATGTAAGTATTGGTGAGAAGCCGTTTATCATCATATCTGAAGCATAGAATATTCCAAGCTGTGGAATAGTTCTCTTGCGATATATTGAGGTGGTTTACGAGCTTGGTTGGATCTCCTCCAATTACTGATAAGGTAATGCACCTTTTCTTCACTGCATAAATCGTCATTACAATGGATAGGCTTATTGAATAGATTTTGAATGCTTGTCCATTTTTTGTAAACCCCGTTGAAGTGTGATATTTTAATCCTGGGAAGTTTGATACTGGACCTTTTTAGACCTTGTTTTGGAGAATCTTTGTTAACAACGATTTTTAGTTGACCTTGAGGATAAGTGATTGTCAACTCATAATCTTGCTGTAGGTTCTAATATATTTGTGGGATGAAGTATTCGTTAGCAACCTCTCCATCAATTGCATCGCCAATAATCTCTTCATGATTGTTGGTAAGAGAGATCCATAAGTCGGTTAGTAGTTTGATCTTCAACTCGAAATACGTTCTTGAGTGCTGTACCGCATCTTTGATTTGATGTATGGCGTAAATATTTGTCCGAAATATTTTAGCCTTCGGGTGTTGGATCTTATATAGCCTCTGCTATTGTTGATCGTCAACTCAAACTACTTTCGGATCAGGTTGGTCTGATTGTTGCTCATCTGTTAATACATATGATGAAGCATCTGAGACGTGTTTGTCCTAATCCGGTTTTTCTTCATCCCTGCCACCTTTTTCCTGGCTGTTAGTAGTATTTTTTTGTATCTTTGAACGCTTGTTTAACTTGATAACTCATGATACTCGTACAATTGTTGTGCGATGCACGAATGATTCTCTGTTAGACTGTGAATTAATGCAGAATCAGTGGTTGAAAATTTATCGAAAAGTAACTGCCAATTTGTGAGTCGATGGTCATAATATTGTTTTGTTCTTCTAGCAGCTCCATCTTTTTTAATGTTAAGGGCTGTTCTTTTTAGATTGAAGGACCAATGTTCTTGTCGTTGTGGTACTTTATCAGATGCGCAAATAAATTTCCAGGTTTCACACATATATGATGCTAGCGACACATCTAGTTGTCATTTATGTCAGAAGCTGTATTTTGTTCATAATTCCAACACATATCGCTACGCAAAAATATTTTTTCTAAGAACGAAAATGATGAGTTTTTGCCAAACAAACAGCATTTGCGGGAAGCTTTGCTTTTCTACTTCAACTTGAAAAAAAAATACAGCTGAAGCATGTCATTTGCTTGAGGAGGCCTACGGCGAACATGCACCATCGAAAACGCCACAGGTCGTCGATTGGTTTAATTGCTTCAGAAGTGATGATTTCGACATTGAGGACAAGAAGCGCTCCGGAAGACCAAGTACATTTGAAGATACTGAGCTGCAAGTGTTAATGGATGAAGATGCTATGGGAAAAATTCGAAGAGCCACTTGCGAAATTTTGCTTTCACGGCATGAAAGAAAGATCTTCCTGCATCGAATTGTTACGAGAGATGAGAAGTGGATCTTTATTAAGAAACCCAAACGCAAAAAGTTCGAAAAATTTTAGTTTTTCTAAAAACAAAATGTTTGAAAATCTACTTCAAAGGGTTTAACAAATTTAAAGTAATTCTCTTAAAGTAGCTCTACTTTTATATACCTGAATTCGACGGCACAAAATATTAAAACACAATAACTTATTTTTTTTCTACAGGTACCGGGTACTCTGCTATTTTAAATAAATATACTTGACTATTCGGCCATAAAGCAACTCCAACTAACATGTTTTCATTTTTTTGCAGATTTCAAGGCCATCGGAAAAATATTGGAAATGGTAAGTAAATATTGGAAAATATTATAGGAAATGTAAAAAAGATTTAACTAATTTGATCGCATAAACCAAACCTCACCAAAATGCAGGTTTGTAACGTATTGTCTAAAGAAAGTGTCTACACAATTAATATTCTACCTGAGTAGACAATGTATGTAGATAATTAAAAAATGCCGTCATTTAATAATGGGACTGTTATAAAATGGAGAGCTTCGTTCTTTCCTGACATTTGAAACATTTGAACGTTATTATATAGTAACTTCATTAAAAGCGAAATTGAAAATGAGTTAATTTAAAATTTATTTAAAATTTTTTACACGATTAAAAATTGATTGCAAATTGGGCCTATATACTACCAACATGTTTGCTGATTCCTTCACCTAAATACCCGTATTGTTTATCCACCATAGGATTAAATGGGTGAAAGGAGGTGTTGCAACTTCCCGTGTGCTTGTGACAGCCGCGCCCTTTAGGCAATGAAATTTGTGTTGACTATTAAAATCATGCAAAATAACTAATCCGGTCAATTATCCTCGAAAAATAGAATAATTAGGAAAATGAATGTTTCTTGTATGCCTTAGGGTCTATTTTTTAATTTGACCCATCAGGCTTGACCTGGGTATTGTACACCGAGCACAGGTTGTGTAATGCTACATGATCCAGTGTGCATAGAGTAACAATTTGTTTTTTCAGATTCTGTTCAGAGTAAAATTTGAAGAACCGAGTTTGTGCGGTGTAAACACAGTTCAAACATAAAAACACAGTGTGCAGATTAAAATTACTTAGGTTGAATAAAAAAACACAGAGTATTTTTTGACAGCGCACCGCTTGCTCAGGTAGAATTAAAAAATAGGCCCTTAGCTGTTTCAGTAAAATTTTAAACAAATGCAGAAATCCCTTTTTTTAAAAAAACATAGAGCTATCAACGTATCAATGTACCTTCTACTATGAATAACATCGTCCCCACGCAATAAAATGGCCAAGCATCAAAAATTCAGATAAATAATGATGATAGAAGTTCATCGGTTCATGATCCGTCTAAATACCAAATATGACCGAAGGTCCTCTAGATATTGCAAGCACTATAACTCCAGTGAAAAATGACCAGGAAAAATTAGCTTGGATTGATAATCTCACCGACAAATGGAAATCTCACGTGACCTGAACAAAAGGATATTTCTTACATTAACATTTTTAAACCAGTGGTTAAAGAGTAATCAAAACTATCAAATAATTTTAATCTAGTAAAACCCCACCAACACTCCTATTTCCTCCGCGCTATATCCCATAGAGAGATTTGGCCGCCTTACTTTTAAGGTTACTTAATCAATTTAATTTCAGATTTCGTTTTTCTTCCAATTTTACAATTACTTTTATGCTGCTTTCCATGCCACCCAAATTTGTACTACCAAGCAACGATGGCGTAACGTTGTTGGTGAAGTTGTTGTCATTATTGTCTCTCTCTGTTACGCGGTCCGACAATCGGCTGTGCACAAGATTGTCGAGTGGCCGCGTGTTCTGTTCGCAGCAATTTTCTTTTATTAATTTTTGATTAATTGGGGTCGAAATATATACAACCAAAAACACTAATTTCATTAAAAAATTGATATCGGCAAACGTTTGTGATAACCCTTCGACAGTCGACACATTGCACACATTTTTAAAAATCTAGGTACGAGACGGAACGGATGTAATTGGATTTCAACTATAATAAAAATTATTAATTTCTTTAGGCCAGTGTTGTGCCGTATTGTCTACACTGCGTCGTAAATTAATATTCTACATATGTAGATAACATATGTTGATAATTAAAAAGATTGTGTCGACCATTTAGAGACTGTAGACAATGTGTTGACAATGTCGAAAATTAATGTTTCTGTTAGTATTCAGCAAAATTCTATGATTTTTTTGATAGTGGAACCATTTCCAGATAGAGAGCTTCATTCTTACTCCACATTTGCAAATGCAATGGCTTGGAAAATTTTGAAAAATGGAAAATCGATAGACATCTGTGCTAAAAAGTAGAGCTGTGCACAGTTAAGTTTTAAAACCAAACAAAGAGTTGTCAAACTATTAACAGATAATGAACCACATCATCTATTTTATTTTTAACATTTATTACCTACAGCACAATACAATTATTACCATTGAGCGAAAAGAGCGACAATAATAACGAAATTATAAAAATTAGTTAAATACTACTAGTATTAAAAAACATATGTAACGCCTTCCTAAACAAATCTCGAAAATTTCAAATACTCAGTTAAACAGACGCGACATATTTGAGACTGACTCTGATAGACTGTGGTAGGGGCCACAGAGGCAGTTTGTTGAAAACAAACACGCCGATGCATACGAAGATCTGGAGCGTAAATACTGAAACTTGCCAGCAATTCGGTGCAGTCAATATGCGTGCTTAGGATTGCGACTGCCACAGCTCGTCGATGATCTAACCACTGCAACTTCAACAAATCAAACCTGATAAGGTGGAAGATCGAATTGATGAATCCGTGCACAAGGTAAAAGTCAAAGTGCAAACGGAACCAACTGTTTTGAACGCTCTCTATTCTGTCCGAGTGGTATTCGATCGAATGATAACCAGACCAGTGAGGCATACTCCAGAATAGATCGAACAAACGCTAAGAAAATCATAATAATAATAATAATTATTATTATTATTATTATAACTTTCTTGGGACACTCCATTTTGTTTCAGTAGTCCACCAGTATCACTGAAGTTCATGCTAAATGCTTAGAAACTACTAAGAATGACTTTGGAATTTACCTAAAGCTCATTAAATGATCCCATTTTAAAATCTCATGGAACACCCTGTCATATCCATTATAAAGTCATATAATTTACTAAAGACGCTCTATTGGACTTAAACAGTCTACCAATGTCACTGAAGTTCATGCTAAATGCGTAGAAAATAATAAGAATGACTTTGGAATGTTGTTGCTCTAAATTACTTAATATAAATTCGCCTGAATGTTTACTTAAACCAAAACTATTACAATAAGTTTGTTGTTGTGTTGTATTTTTTGAATTAGTTTGGATAAACTTCACAAGCTTATTAATCTCATCTATTATTGTTCTGTAAAAATTGAAATTTAACCTCCAAAATATAGATAAACCACAATTTAAACTGGAAAGCTATAAGATGGCGATTTCCTACCGGAAAAACCGTCTCCATACTCTACTAAGTCTTGACATTGTCTACTGATTTTTGATTAATTGTCTACGCTATTTTCGGCACCAACATTGCTAGAACGGTGTCCTTGAAAAAGAAGGAATCCCCTTCGTAACTAGCACATAAATTGTAATTAGGTCATAATTAAGGTAATTTATTAATTAACCTTGACACTCCAGTTAAATATAAAATACACACACGTATCACAAAACGACGATTTAAATGACATTTAGATCGTATTCCGCGATATGCATGTTAAAATAATTACCAATTAATTGCATGTAAACTTCATAACATTAATTACAAACCGTAAGTATATCCACTTCAAAAAGTGTATTGTTTACGAGCATGGTAAATAGAACAAAAACACGCTGCTGTAAAATAAATTATTTTCATTTTCCAATTATGACATCTTTATGGCCATTTTCAATTTTTATATACTCGACTCATTTGTATGATGTATATGCTCGTATATTATGTATATGAGGAGTGTAAATAAACTTTCTGCGGGTAAAATTTTACAGTTGGTTTGAGTGAGTGCAGAGATCATTAATTTTAAAATTTTAAATAATTAATGAACTTTTTTATCATTTTTTAGCCCTTATATACCGAACTCGTATTTACTCGTAGTTTTCTAAATAACAATAAAAAAAACATTGAACAAAGTTTTGTATTAAATCATAAAAAATGTACATAGCGCCAGGAACACATATTGTAATGTGTGTGTGTGTGTGTGCATTCTGTGTTCATTCCATCCATTAATAAAGTAATCAAAACGCTAGCAAAGGAGTTATGAACGAATACATGAAAAGAAATTGATTTATTACATATGATTTATGGAAGTTTAGCATATGTAATGTATACATTTGTATGTACACTGTATGTTGCGCTTATGGATTTTAAAATAATATACATAATTTTAGTATATACGGAAAAATTATTGCATATTCAATTTTCTTGTGAAGTACCAGGAAAATAATTTTGTTCACTCCAATAAATATAAAACGGAAAAGCAAAATTATATTAAGTTCAGTGAAATTATTTATTAAATGTAAAAAAAATGTAATTTAATATTAAATGCAGTGGAGAGAATAATAATTTTGTTCGAATATAATTTAATCACGAGTTTCTTTTTATATTTCTTGTTGAAAATTATTTTTTACATGCGAGCGATATAGGTACTCGTATTCGCGAGTAATATGTTCAGGCTGTACAAATTTAAAACACTGAAGGCGGACACCATCACTATCGATACTTGATAAAAGGGGCGCCATACTTTAACAGCATTTGTCAGTCGCCATCGGAATATATAGGCATAATATACATAGGACTTTAGTTGTTTCAACATCGCCTTTCTCGTTCACCGCTTGCTCTAGCAGCGCGTTGTTCTATGTGCTTTAGTTGAACATTGTAACCCCAATTATAATTGGTCAAATTCCTCCATTGGATATAAGCCCAGTGTTTTGCCTGTGTACACCGCGTAGATAATTAATATTGTACATGTGTAGATAATGTATGTAGATAATTAAAAATGTGACGTCAACAATGTAGAGCATGTAGACAATGTCGAAAATTATTGTTTCTGTTATCAATCTGTAAAATCCTATGATTTGTTGGTTTATTTTACTATTTCGGTTTCATGGAGTTTATTCTTACCCCACATTTGAAAAATTTGAACCCAAGTTTTTATATGGCAATGTATATGTATACATACGAGTATAATATGTGATGATATGCTCGGAAAACAGAATGATAGGGGAAAATGGATTTCTTATATTATACTACAGAATGAACAAAAGCATCACTACGCAATAAAATGGTAAAGACTCAGTTCATGGAAGAACTAATAACAGCTGTCACATAGTACAAATTTTGTTCTGGTAAAACCACTCAAATAATATTCATATAAAGTTTGTAAATCCAGCTTTTGCTTAAGAAAGCGATGTTAAACATTGGCAATGAAGGTGTACACAGTATTCGTTTTGAAGACGTACATAACAGACGGCAATGCACAGAGAATTTTTTTCATAGCCGCGAACTTAGCGTTGTACGGCATTATGATTAGAGATGGATGTTATATGTAACGACATTTTATTTGGTCTCATTAAAATATATTTTGATGAACTCGATCCCGATTAGAAATGAATTTTTTTATTTGTATTTTAAAGCACCGCTGGGTGCAAAATTTCTTTGAATATGCTGCTATTTTGTTTTATTCCTTGACTAATTACTCGAAGTGGATTATATCGACGACTGTGCAGCATCGATACTATAAATAACTTATCAAGCAATGTTACAGGAGATTAAAGTTAAGAGAGGTACCGGTATACTCTTCCTTTGCGTCAAAATAATTTTTGAACCAATATAATTACAACAGAAAAAAAGTTTTCGTTCATAGTGGCATAACAAAATTTCATTCAACTTTTAGCGAGTTCCATTGGCGCAAGCAAAGTACTCGCAAGTACTTCTATAGATACTCATAACTACTCAAGAAAAAATTGTGTTTTCTTAAGGTGGCCATACACGTCCAAGCATGCACTTCTTAACGTACTTGGCTAGCATGGTTGATAAGTCCCCGCACACTACACAATTTTGTAGTGCAAGTTTTACTTCTATTTAATAACGTCAAGCATGACGTGTAAAATTTCGAAAAAATATTCTGTCTGGCTCTAATTTTAATTTTGATAACTAAGTCGCCAAAAAATCGAAAAGCAAGAAAAGTAAGGGTGAAGGATTGGATTAAAACACAACCTAGGGTTTCCCATGAAAACCTTCTCAAGAAGTTACAGATATATTCATCTTTCAAGATTCAAATTTTGGACTGCGATATCACCAGCTGAGAGGTTATCAAGTATATTACGATTTTTGGCAAGCGGAGAGTGTTTTGGAGACCTCAAATTCAATACGTCTATATCTGAATCTCCTCTGTAAAATAATCATAGAGGCATATGATGCTTTTATGTCAGTGATACGAGAAAACATTAAGCGATCTAAAAATTATGTTGATCAAACTATAACGTAAATCTTTTTAGTTTAATTCATTAATTTATAAGGTCTGAGATGATAAATTGGGCTCATTCATTTTACACTATTTCGGAATAAAGTGCCTAAACCAACTTCAAACAAGACAAATGTTAATTTTGTATCCATAAAAGGGAGTTCGGCTTCAAAGCAGTTGCGGGAGCGCTTAGTGCATAAATAATCATATGAATATAAATCAACTGGGATCTGTTACAGGGGGTTCAGTTAGTTACAGGGGGGTTTTTCTAACATTTTTGTTAAAAAACTGAAAATACTTCACATTAAAATGACTTCTAAAATTTATGGAACGCTACTGACGCCAGTTATGAATCTTATGTTACTCATGTATATAGATTATGATCTCAGCTACTATAAAAACATAAGCCCAGGGTAGTTACAGGGGGGTTTTTCTAACACTTTTGTTAAAAAACCGAAAACATTTCACATTAAAATGACTTCTAAAATTTATGGAACGCTACTGACGCCAGTTATGAATCTTATGTTACTCATGTATATAGATTATGATCTCAGCTACCATAAAAACATAAGCCCAGGGTAGTTACAGAGGGGTTTTTCTAACACTTTTGTTAAAAAACTGAAAATACTTCACATTAAAATGACTTCTAAAATTTATGGAACGCTACTGACGCCAGCTATGATTTTTGTGTTGCTCATGTATATAGATTATGATCTCAGCTACCATAAAAACATAAGCCCAGGGTAGTTACAGGGGGGTTTTTCTAACACTTTGGTTAAAAAACTGAAAATACTTCACATTAAAATGACTTCTAAAATTTATGGAACGCTACTGACGCCAGCTATGATTTTTATGTTGCTCATGTATATAGATTATGATCTCAGCTACCATAAAAACATAATCCCAGGGTAGTTACAGGGGGGTTTTTCTAACACTTTTGTTAAAAAACTGAAAATACTTCACATTAAAATGACTTCTAAAATTTATGGAACGCTACTGACGCCAGCTATGATTCTTATGTTGCTCATGTATATAGATTATGATCTCAGCTACCATAAAAACATAAGCCCAGAGTAGTTATAGGGGGGTTTTTCTAACACTTATGTTGAAAATCGGAAAACATTTCACATTAAAATGACTTCAAAAATTAATGGAGTGCTATCAACGTAGGCGATTTTTTTTGTGTTGCCCTGTATTTGTATTATGATGATTATAATAATTTTAATATATATTAAGAGTCCTTATACAACTGCAAATCGTTCTTTAAAGAAAATTTCCTTTTTTCGTTTCAAAACGTTTAAACATATATGTTCTCTTCTTTTTAATTAATTATTTGATTTTTCATCAAACTTTCTGCTGGTCAGAATTATTGATTTGCTTAAAAATTTCAAAAATGTTCTGCTGGTTTCAAAAAATATCAGCTGAAAAATTTCCTTTTTGTGATAGTGCTGCCTCTAGCGGTGAATAGCAAAAACTCATTTTTCTGCTGGAAATTTTCTGCTATCTTATACAGCATCTCCAACAGGGGGTCATAGATTTGTTCCTTTTCATCACAAATCGTAATTTGTTGACGAAAATTCCTTTACATCCTGCCCCTATCGGGATTCGAACCCGGTACCTTCCGATCCAAACGCCAAAGCTTTAAGCACTATGCCATTTGGTCGGTAATTTTATTCTTAGTACTAACCTATGCATATGAAATATTGGCTGTAATCCAACGTTTATAACTAAAAATAGACATTGCACTTGTAGCAGATACCATTATGGATATCATTCAGTAAATTGGAAGGTGTCGGAGAATCATCCCGTTTTTGGTCATTGTTATATCCAATGTGAATTGGAGACAAAACCCACCAAAAATCTAGCCATAGAAACCGAAGCAAATCTGACTGATATTTTTATAACTATTCTAAGCTATTCACAATCAGTACTGGTCCCAAACCTCTTTGATTTAATACAAGACCGTGATGTCCTAGTGAATCAGCTATCCGACGCCTTTAATAAGGTCGTATTTAAATGGTCAAATTTAAAAATTCAGGAGGCTCTTTAGAAGAACTAAGGAAATTAAAGATACCAAGGACAGAGACTGCAACAAAGAAGTCCTCTCAACACATACAAATGCGAAATAAAAATGCTAAACAAATGCCTAGAGGCTATACTGTAGTTAAATGTAGGAGTCCTCTAAGACATCTAGGCTGCGTAAATTACGAACTTAAAGTACCAACACTCCGATTTTTTGGACGATAACTTGTGCAGAATTTTTGAAGCTACAACTGGAAACTCATTTCGTAGGCCGTGTAAAACCAGGAGAAACATCTTGTAGGCTATACATAGATTTAAGCCTTATAAGCCGATAGGACCCGATAGAATTATACTCGTACCGGCGGATGTTCAAGAAAACGACTAACTTAATCTTGCTCTCGCTAGAAGTTATCTTCACCAGCAGTCTAGGATTCTGTCACATTCCTAGTAAATGGACTGAACCAAATGTAATATTTTTACCTAAGGCGGGACAAAGCTCACATTGCAATCCCAAATACCTTCTTAGATTTATAAGTTTAGCCTTTTCCGTACAAACATTTTTAGAAATACCGATAGAAGTTTGCTTTAGGAAGCCGAATAGGATATTGAAATCCTAGCATACATATTACAAGGGGAAATCTGTGGAAACTGATCTTCACTCTGTTAACGCTCCTATCGAGAAATCCCTTGAACATAAGGAATACTCCATAATAACTTTTCTCGATATAGTAGGGGTCTTTACCATCGTAAGACCGGTGGCGTTCACGCAGGCACTCTTCTCTGCGCAAGGTCAAGTCACTCAGGAGCTGAGTATATCAAATACTTAAAGGCATCATGATGGCCAGTAGACATCAGATTTGTAAGTAGGGCACACGCAAGACGGGATATTTTCCCCTCTTCTTTGGAACTTGGTCAATAATGAACTGTTTAAAACCTAGAAGAGTGTGGCTTCATGCAGATAATGTTGAAATTGGTGTCCGGTAAATATATATGCACCTTAAGAGAACTCATGGAAAGTGCGCTTAGCCTTTTCTTCAATTGGGCTAACAATTGCGGATCAAATGTGAATCTACACAAAACTGAGTTGTACCTTTTACCCAGGAAATGCAAACATCCTTAGATCGACCTCCATAGCTTAGATGATATTGGATTGACTTTCACTAATAAAACGAAGTATTTCTAAGCGAAGCAAACTAAGCTGGAAACCTAACGCTGTAGCAAAATGTCATTGGAAAAAGATGAGGTCTGGAGCCCCTCATTGTACATTGGTTCTATATTTCTCCTATTAGGCCCATTTTATTATATGGGGTTACTGTTTGGTAGCCAGCCTTAAATATTTTGACCAACATAAAATCCTTGGGGAAAGTAGAGCAAACGACTTCTCTTTCATCTCACTCTCCCAAATATCCTAGGTAAACAAGTGGCAGCGACCTCGCTATAAGGCTCAACTATATCTCCTTTGGAAAGTAACATTGCCGGACTCTCATCTATTCTAAGAAACACTAACATTACAAATACTACCGACCGCACCATCCCGTCATCATCTTTTGGTCAGAGGTTTAGGACTTATATTTCCACCAGAGAGCACTGGTTGAGACAAGCATTTCTGAATACTGAAGTTACTAATATCTTCACTGATAGTTCAAAGGTGGACAGGTGAATTTTTGTGTGAAAAAAATAAATGTAAACTTCTCTTTTCGTCTCCTTTAGCGTTTTTCAAGCTGAACTAATCGCAATAAGGAAAGCCGGTAATTGGTTGAGGTACAATGTAATATCTGCAAGGGATATTTGCATTTTTTTGGTCCGTCATGCGTCCGTCATTTAAGGCGCTCAAATCATATTCCTTGCGTTGAAAGTAGCCCAGAATTATCTCTCATCTCTTAACGAGATGACTGATCAGTTCAACAAGCAACTGATGTGGGTGGCTCGGCATTTCAATATTACGAGGAATGAATATCTGGATGAACTCAAAGGGCGGATGTTAATATACCACTCGCTGCGTGCAAATTTATGCTTCAAGAGGAAGCTATAGAAGGACAACGAACGACAGATTGTTTCGTTTAGAGCTCAAGATGGTTCGATGAATAGGTGCGCCACCCTTACCTAACCTAACCTATCTTACATGAATAGCTTTGCGTAACATTACAAAGAGATATAATTATATTAATCTCCCTAACCAAGAGGAGCTTGTCTAAGATGGCATAAAATTTACTTAATACGAGTATGTGATAATATTGAATGTCATTTTTATCCGTTCAAATGTTAATTTTGTATCCATAAAAGGGAGTTCGGCTTCAAAGCAGTTGCGGGAGCGCTTAGTGCATAAATAATCATATGAATATAAATCAACTGGGATCTGTTATGGTGTTAGTAGTTCTTTTGAAATGTTTAAAGAATAATTTGGGAGTTAGGGGCTAAATATTTATAAAAACCAAGTTTAAAGATTATTAGCTCTAAATTAATATTTGGTCGTTATTATATAAAATCAAAACCATAGTTTTTCCTTACTAAACCATAAAAATTGCTAACAAAAAAAATCCTCACAAATATTAGATCAAAAGCAAAAGATTTGCCCACGGTCAAAAGCTCCGATTATTCTTTTACAAATAGGTTATTTCTCAATATCTAATCTGATCCAAATAAAACTTTCCTTTGAATGGAATTTAACGCATGAATACCAATTAGTTTTATATATTGAAAAGCACTAAGCCATTCCAATTTTCAGCCGGTGGCATTTCCAATGCCATATAAATAACCCGAAATTTTTTTAATGAGTATATCGAATACAATTGTACGAGTATTTTGTCTTATCTACATTGACTCAGGCTATTTTCTTTGTGTTTGGCATACGAAACCACCAAAACGTATGGTTGTGCGTGTATTTAGAAGTTTGTATGTGCTTTTGATTCGACAATTCTGAGTATTATATACCTAAACCATTATGTTGCGTACATACAACAAAAGAAAATGTAAGATTATATCTCATACATACATAAAACGGTCATCCTTGAGAATAACGTACTCGAGCGTATATACAAAACATTTTCCTTGCTCAAAGAAAATTTAAAATTTTACCAACGAAACCTACTCGTATATACATATATACAGAAAGCACATATAAAAGCCTTAAAGCACAAGAAAAAGATTTTTCATTTTGATATTTTGAAAAATGAAATAAATAATTTTTCCATTTCACGCAATTCAATAGGCAGGCATTTTAAAGAATATGACTGGGGAACAAATAGGAAAATGTCGACCGCAATATAAATCATTTTTTTGCGGATGGTTTCATATTTCGTTTATATACAATACGTATGTATATATATATAGGTATATGCTTGTATTTGGTTTCAACATATTTGAAATTCTATCTATCAATTCTGCGCTAGTTTCGTGTAGTTTTTCCATTTTCCTGAATGATTGAAAATTAAATTAACACTTTGTCTGATTCTCCCATGGCGATTCTAATTTTTTTCCAGTATTCCATTAAATTATGTGTTATTCCTATATTCTTTATATATAGAAAATTATGTTTTGCCGGAAATCGAACAAATTTTTTTCATTTTCCACAATCAAATTCCAATTACGTAATTCGACGAATTCTCCCCATTATTCCATTCGCCTTAGTGCGGAGATTATTATATAATTTTTTTATTTATTTGCGTTGGCGGGATTCTGACACAAATTATATTTTATGTAGTTTCCAAACCAATAAAACGCAAGCACACCAAGCTTAGTAATACCGCACTTAAAACGGGTGTTCATGAGCAAGAACATGAAATTCTGATAAATTTAATCAAACCAAATCGTAAAAGCTGGGTATATTATGCAATTGCATTTAGCATTCGGCACCGTATATAACCACCACCCACCCACAACATTTAAATAGATACTATTTTATAAAAATGTGTATGTAAGCGATCGATTCAATAGGAAAATATTTTTAACGAAATGATAGATTTTCTCGTTTATCCTAAAAATATGCGCAATGTACACCATATGTATGTAGGTAGCATTAAATCTCGTACGATAAAATATTTTTAAACATTTAAATTTATTTCATTGTTGTGTATGAGCATGTACATAAAACATAAAACATAAAACATAACAAAGAAATAGTTTTATCTACCACTCGAAATCTCACTTTTCCACAAATAGTATTGCATACAATGCAAAAAAAATCTTAATTTTTATGCAAAGTAGTTTTCATCGATTGTTCCTTATATCTATGTAGTATATCCAGAGATAGTTATGCGAATATATCAGATACATTTAGATATCAGGCTTTTGTGCTGGGAACACTATTGTTTTTAAATGCCTGATAGTTTCGAGTGTGGTGTAATATGAACACGATGTTTAATATTTCTTCTATACATTTAAAATGTCATCATCGTATAGATATACATAAACAATGCCCATACAAATATAAAAGGAATGTTGACTTCGTGAGCTCTGAATAGAAAAACTATTTTGCAATTAAAGCCAGATGCAATTTGAGTCACTATCAGAACATTATGTTTTATTTGCATGCGCCTCATCCCCTAGTTCGCTTTGTTTGTTTGCCACACTAAATAATTATTTGTGTAATTGAATTGATACGCTTTATGTTGTTATCCAAGTACATTATTTACCCTCGATTTCCGTTTCTCGCACCCATACCTTGTTCCCTATGTACGAGTAAGTATATATAACGTAGAACATAACCAAACAAAATAATCATAAAAATAATGTAGATGATTCGTTAAGTGAAAATAAAGTTATGCGTATGAAAATATTATGACAAGTACAGAAATATCAGGGAAAATAAAAATAAAAATCTAAAATCCAATCCCCACCATAAAATGAAAAATAAGGAATCTAATAATATTCCTTGCGGCAATGTAATAATATTCCCTTGCTGTATTTATAGATGTGTACGTATTTTCCGTACTTAATTCTTATCTATCCTTGGAAACACGAACAAGTATACAGCAAACGTAGAAATAAAAAATATAACGGAAATCTCATTTCTAAATATTATTCCTTTTATCAACATCGCGTTATTATTCTTATTACACGAGTAAACTATACATGGAAACAATTGATTGTTTAAAAAACAATTTTATTTTTAGGAAATTAACATCTTTTCTATTTCATTTTCCGCGGAGATCAAAATTAGATGTAGCTGAGATTGGTTCGGTAAATATTTACACAACGTTGCTTTAGGTTGCGAATTAGCCAATCCTAGCATGTCTATATGTCGACATTTTGGGAAATATATGGCAACATCAATTTTAAAGTGTGCCACTAGAGAGCGCTATTGTAGTTTGATCCGAATCAATACCGAGCTTACCGTGGGCCGGAGCGTAGTCCACTAGTTCTAAACTGACTTCGGCACTTGATGCCCTTAGATTCCTTTGTTGATTTTGAATTGACTGTCGAAGCCATTAACTTCTTATATTCTTATAATCACTTAAATTAAATTTTGCTATGAACCAGAGTTCTAATTTACCGCTGTAAATGTTCTGGAACTAGTCTTGGATTCCCACTCCTTCGATGAGGTTGGTGGTTATTTCGATCGTTCCGCACCTACTTCGGATTTAATTACAAAGATCCATTTGTTGTGTCGGTGTAACGGAATCCATAGTGAGGTTAAAAATTACAGATTTTGTAAATTTTTCTTGGGATGGTCTTAGTTTGCTCGAGAAGTTACATCTCCAAGGTACTTGTGTCTGACTGATACGCATTCAGTGATGGATTTACAAGTATTCAGTCCATCGGAAGAGAAACATATAAATTGGTTGTTCCGTATCGCAATCAATAACTAACTAGAAGATGACTATATGTATATGTAGTCTTGCTGATGGCTGCCCTTGCGGTCCCCTTGTTGAGACTGCCATTGCGTGGTAAGTGTTATATCTTGTCCTCTGTAGCAGTAGAATTTTGATCTCGAATATGACTGTTGCGTCAATTTTTATGGTTTTGACGGCTGGTATTTTATAAAAGGCGGCTATATTCTCACTTCGGTATAGCATAACATGACTTGGTTTTAAGTTAGGGATGATTTGTTAGGGAGCAGGTCAAGGTCTGGTGTCTTGATGGACTTCAGTGATGGTGCTGATTATGGATGGTTAAAAGTGTCGTAGTTTCATCATCTCCAGCATAGTGTGTATAGCAAGGTCGGTAAATTCTTCATAGAACAGGAAGATTGTTAGACTTTGATTGAATGTCTCGAATATCATGACGTTGATAGTTGACTGCAATATGGACATCTGGTTTTGTAATAGTTCCGTGTGGTACTACTGGTTATGATTTAATTGTTCTATGCTTTCCTTGTAAGTTTTTCCATCTCTTTAAACTAGCACCCCGAATAGTTTGTTGGCTATTGTACCTACAAAATCGAAAGGCGTTCATCATTTGCTTGTGATTTTATTTCCGCCTAAGGCGATTAACGCTTCGTTGAATTCTACGTGGAGTGATTTTATCTGTAACGCAATGGCTTCACAACACTTAAGCGTATCAGTGAGTACTGGTTCTATAAGTGTCCTATTCTAAATGAAATGAGGTTCTAGTAGGTTATGATCCTTCATTCTCTGTTGATTAGATTTTCTTGACCAATTGTATCAAGGTGGATCCCTTGTTGGTGTTTCTGCTGCTACTACTCCTAACGTACACATTAATGCGATAATGTGAAGTATAGTAGCTTGGACTTGGTCACTTGCCACTCGTTTATGTTATTTTGTGCTATCGTTGGCTTCAACTGAGCCTGGTTGGGTCTCCTCCGATGAACATGTCTTCTCGCATTGCCCAACGTTCTCAATTGGCAGACGACTAATCTTCGTAATTGGCTTTTTGAGTAATCATCCGTTGGTGTTCTGTACTGTTACGGTTTTAACAAAACCTTCGTTACCACTATGTACCTCGTGGATTCTTCCTATAGAGACCACTTTCGTGGAGGTGAATCATCATCCGTTTTATTCCATTCTCTTCGCTTCTATATGGGTAGTATATATTTGGTTAATTGGTTGATATTTTGATATTTTTAATTGGGATTTGATGATAGTGAGTTATCATCTCTTCAAATGTTAGATGTTTTTCTCCAATTATTCTACATAGGTGATCCAACGGATTTAACTGCCACTTCCCTTCCTGGCAGTTATTTCAGTGCAGCGCTCAGATCGTTCCACATAATTTTTGAAGCACCTTTTAAAGTTAGAGCTACAGTCGCTGTCCGAGCAATTACCTCAATGTCCTGTGAATCGTTTAAACGCTGCTAAAAAAGCTTCAGATGACAAGTTGCTTACTACTTCTAAGTGAAGGGCTTTCCTTGCAAAACAGACGAAGAACACTAAATACCCTATAGCTTTTGTTACCTCGTCCAGATAAGTATCGGAGCTGATAAAGCCCAGCATAATCCCTTTCTGTATGAGTAAATGTTCTCCAATCAGTTGGCCCAGAGTCCGTGCTTGATGTTTGTAGCAAACCATACATTTGTTAATGGAAGGTTTCACTGCTAATGGACGCTTCATTATTCAATATTTTTTGGAGCTTTAGTCTATCAGCAGTGTTGTTAAATGACCCTAATAAGGAAAAATTATTGGATGTTGAATGTTGAAACTATCTCTGGCGTAAAACAGCCTTCCATCTACTCGCAACAATCCGTCTTTGCCTATTTTTGGATTAAGGGTATACGAAATTTTGATTCGGTATGTTTTCCATGGTGTTTGTCTAATATTCCTATGCAAAACTCTAAGGCAAAACTCAAACTATCGTGAAGTTCTTTGGTCTCAGATAGCTTGGTGCGATGATTTAGCTGTTCTTTTTGTGAACCTATGTTCTTAGCGATACCCCTTTTTGCTTTTGTGAACGATGAACATCGTTCTGTCAAATCCAGTATGACGTTTTCCTCTTTGGTTGTAGTAGTGAATGTACATACTTCGTTCGTGGACTCTGAGCCCTTTCCACCAGGGAGGGTAATCTATTAAGCTGGTGGGAACAATCCACTATGAATTTTCTTCGGATTTTACGTAATCCCATTGCACCAGAAATAATACGGATTGGGTTTGCCTTTAATCCATGCTAAAGTTATCATTGAATCTGTGCATTCAAATGTTTTAATATCCGGTTCTTGTAACGCTTGTTTGGTTTTCTTGATTAAATTGGATTTTAACGGCGACTGAAATTAGTTTGCTTTGGTTGTTTGTAATCTTGCATATGCATATTTTGTTGCATCGCAGAAGCCGTGTAAGAATCTGTGTTGTCTGTGTTGTGGCTTAACCATCACTGTAACTTTAGTTTTTTTAAATTGGATGGCATAGCAAATCCATTTTGCTTCTAATTCAGTGGGCAGTTGTGTGTCCCAATCTGTTCCTAATGTCCATATAGTTGTCCACCGATGGCAGCCACAGTTTCCCCTATTTCAATTGTGTGGTTGTTTTCATTTCGATGTTCAGTATCTATGTTTTCTAGTATCTTCTGGTTGTTACTACTCCATTTTCTCAGATTGGAGCCTCCTTGTCTCAAACATATGTCTAATTGTTCTTGCATTATGATAGTTAGTTTAATCGTATTCGCTTCTGACAGTATGCCGTCTATATAAAATTCTTCAATAACTGCTATTTTTGTTTGTCGCCCTTATCTTGGGCTAGTTGGTGTAGGACTCTTGTAACTAGATATGCAGCCAAGACTGTTTCGTACGTGACCGTTTTTAGCTTGTCCGTGCTGATTTCGCCTTTATCGTTTCTCCATAGTACCAACTTGTAGCATTGATCTGGACGAAGAATTTTTATTTGTCTAAACATATTTTCGGATTCAGCTTTCAATACGTACTAACGTTTGGAGCAGGTCATTTAACGATATATATTGGTAGTAAACTTAAGGAGTTCGGTTGTGGATCCTAATCGTCACAGAATATTGCGTTTAGGGCTAATACTTTTGCTATTTCGTCTAGTTCACTCATTAAAAAAAAGGAAAAAATCCCATGGAAATCATTATTTTCTTTCATCGCCTGCAAAACTTTATTTGCTGCTTATCAATTGAAATGCAGCGGAGCATCAAATGTATTAGAAGACTCGCAGGGCCCGGTCAAATCTTAGCAAGTATAGCTTATTAAATCCGGAAATTAATGCAGATTATTCCGAGTTCAGTTTCTCTAAATTATTCTCGTTGATCTATTTAGGGATGAACTGTTCAAATCACTATAGTCTTCTACTCAGACGGTTCGACCGATAGCCTAATGCAGGCCATAGTTCGAGAAGTTGTGAATACGAAAACCCCAACATCGTCTAACATTCTAGCTTCAAGGATGCGTTTAATGCTTTGGGTAACCCCTTGGTTTAGCTTAGATCATCAGGATGTGGAAACAGCTCATAAATCTTGTTTGCAGTTAGAATAAAGTTACAGTTATATGAGCGCCCACCATCTGTAACATTGATGGTAATGAGAAAACTCTCTAACAAAAGCGGGTTCAAGCTTTGGTTTTATAGAGTCGTTTAATAATGGTAAACTCAATCAAACATTTCTTCTTACTTCTGTTAAATCAGCAATGCTTAGCAATCTAAAGAACTGATTTTCAACAAAAATTCGGATAGCCCAGGCAGATTAATTATTCGGTACGAAACTTTGCACTTAAGGTTTTTCATAAATTAGGAGGTGATGTTCGGCTCACTCAATAAACGAAGTTTTTCGTAAATTGAAATTTTTTTGAAAAGTATATAACATTCACAAACGATTAAAATATAAAGATGGTAAATTAAATTTTATACAAAATTTGTTCAGATCATGTACCGGATATGACGAGTTTTGTTAAAAAAACTTAATTTCTCCAAAATTTGAAATCTCTGCGGTCCAGGCGGATTGACTGTTCGGAATAAAACTTCATTCTTAAGTTTTTTTTTATAAATTAGAAAATTTTTATGAAATTTGGATAACATGTTGGGACCGGAAATGGCAGCTTCCATATTAACTTGTCAAATTTTTGTAATGCTGTTGAGAAGTAAGTATTTACAAAAAATTACAAAGAATTAAAAGATTCAAATAAAGTTGAAACTGAAACTTTCAACAAGGGTTTAATTTTTCGCTTTAGAACACACACTTTGTTGGCCACAACATGTTCACCCCTAGATTTTTTTTTATGTTGTTTTAAAAGTTTCAATATTCAATCATAGATAGAAAGACGAGCACAAGAGAAGAAAAATACAATTGAGAGAAAACTATTAATATTTTACAGCAAGTTTAGGCTCACAATTGTGAGTGTTAGTCTGAGAATGGTATAATTAAAATTTTTTTAACAGTTGCCATCAAAATTTTACTGTGCCGATTGTGAGTTGGTTTCTTATTCTTAAGAAAAAGTATAACAATCCGATTTTCAAAGGCTGTATTCCAGGATGTGAATTCTGGTTAAAAGTTGTTCAGATTGGTTCGTACGGGGATAGAAAATATTAATTTCCGTTTTGGTCAGAATCGAGTAACGTCCTTAACGAAACCAAATAAAATGTACATAATCTTTCTTCATGTATTTCTCTGATAGTCATAACTTTAACTTTACGAGAGTAAATAAAGATTACACGTGCTTCTTTTACGAGAAAATTAAGTTCACCTTTCGTTTATCGAAGTTCCTATGAATTTTTGCACGATCGAATAATATAAATTTTATCATTAAAGTCTAGATTCAACGTGATGAGAACGACGTGTGAGAGGTCAATAAACTGCAGCTTGCAATTAAAAATAGTTATTAGTCAACTTCTTTCGAATGAAATGATTGCTGAGTGGTAATGTTGTATATACATACTCGTACCTTTAACTATATGCTTTCGAAAATAAATTTCCTCCAAATAATTTTTCAATCCAATATGTATTTAGAATGCTGAAAACTCGGAACATAAAATAGCAGATAAGTGAATAAAATAAAATAGATTTTCTTTTTATTAATTCAAAATGATCTTGGAACTTTTCCAACATATTTTCCAAACGAACGAACGGAAGATATGTTTCAAACAATTTATTGCATTAAACCCAACAAAAATAATTTTTTTCAATTTGCATTATTTGTGCAAAGGTGGTGAAACATAATCAGATATCAGCCAAAAAGGTGTTTAAAGTTTTTTTGCTTTTTTATTTGACTGTTAGTTTCTTCTACTCTGATAATCTTAAATAACAATTTGGAATGTTAGTTTATAAGTAGAGTTTGACAGTTTTGATTCTTGGAATTATTTCAAAATAAAATAAAAAATCCGCAAATTGATTTTCCAACTGAATCGATGTGAATACCGATCTCGTAAATGTAGGGTGAAAATACAATACAATCGATAAAAATGAAAAACTAATGAAAATCTGAGTAACATGTGTTCGTTGAGGTTTGTGCGTCGATGTTTTATTGCTAGAATTTTTCCTTCATAACATCTAATCGGTCGGGGGATAATCATGATGGTATACAATCAAACGACGAATTTTCTCTGTTTTATCATTTATGATTATGTGTGGGTAGAGTAAAGCAAAATATGTATTAAATAAAATTGGGAAAAGCATGAAAAATTTATAAAATAAAAATTTCGGGTGGGTATGCATTAAATATGTTGTTGTATTAAAGTTGCATAATATTTTGGTGTCAAAATAATCACGTGCGAGAATTTTATTCGATTTCGGTCGATATATAAATGTTTGATTACGAGGTTTATGTTTATCGAACACAAATCACACAAATTTTTTTGTTAAACATTCGGAGACAGTTTTTTTTTGTAAACTCTCACTTCCCCCCTATCCACGTAATACGAGTATGGTAAAAGCGTATACATAAGAATTTTGGGTTGTTTTTCGCAACGATATAAACAAATCTTTTATATATTTCGGAAGAAATATTTATGAATTATGACAAAATTTTTATCGGTTTGTTAATATTGTTGTGGAATTTAAATTTTAGCGGCACCCTAAATAAATCACCAAATTTTATTATCAAAAATTTGTTGTAGAAATTAGATCGTTAATCTAATTCGTGGCATCTCGCTAAACGCGTAAAATATTTTGTATACGCTACATATAGGTATAAAGGATATTCAATAGCCGGAAATTTTAAAATCCGCCAAAAAACTGATAACAAATACATTTAACCTTTCCGGCCTGCGTACAATGAAAAAAAAACTCTAAATCTCCGTTTCAATCGATTTCCCGAAAAAAAAACAAAACATTTTCCTTTATTTCCACTACATTTTCAGTCTGTATATCAAATATATATTGTTTGTTGTTAATTTAATTCAATAAAATGTAATTCAGTTACAATCGAATAATTTTTTGTGTGTTATTATCAGCAACAAAACGCTTGTGAATTTTATGTGTACACCAACAATAACATTAAATTGTATTACGTGGGCGATCCAAAAAATTTCCAGCCAGTTATATATACCAATATAATAATAGTAGGAAAAACAAACAGAAAATGGTGGCAATAACAATGATAATAATAATCGTAGCGAAATCAAATTTCCAGTTTTCATCAAAACATTTATTGTTAAGCACGACAGTAAATCAATTATGTCTAATTGGAATGATTTTTTCTCAACAGTTTGTTATATGGAGGGAGGGAGTGCAATGCGCCACAAGGAGGAACCATTTGGTATACAATACACCATCACCGAGAAAAAATAATGAATATTGTTTTGATTACCTTGATATTCTATACAGGTAATTTAGAACGCCCAAATAACCATACAATTCTGAGAAGTTGAAGATTTTAAAATAAAACTCAATAATCGCTATCATTTCTGTCATAATTAATGCTAATTTATATATTTTATTTATACGAATTTAATTTCAGCTAATTTCATTATAATTAAGGAAAACGGCAAGAAAAGTTTACTTTAAATAAATCTTATTACATTGCAATGATGTTATGGATATTCCGCTCTGATTTTTTATGGGGGTTGTTACGTTTAATTTTGGTGTGATTTATGTGCTAGGAAACGGTAGCCGTAGTTCAGCAATCAATTTTGGATTATTTAAGGATTTTATCACATTTCAAAAGCTCAATAACATGCGGGTTTGTTTTTCGTGTATTCGAATTAAATTTGTTTGTACAATGGATCGGAATATTTGTAAGGTTACTAAGAGTTATCTTTTCGCAAGAAGATTATTTGCCACTGTTTTCATCAGCAGTTTGTAAAAGTAGCATTCATATTTTAATGTGTGGATAATGCAGTAACCTAACACAAACAAAGTGGAATACTCGTACTACCATCGAATTTTCTTTTATGGTGATTTTGCTAATTGGTTTTAATAAATTACAAATGTATTGATTCTTCTTTGATTGTTTGGTGGACGAACATCCGTTGAACGTTTGACAGTTAAAATGCATTTGTGTATTTTAGCTGTGCCTAAATCGATAGACGATTGTTGTATTCATCCAAATGTATCTAATTTGTAATTCAAACTACAATTCAGCATAATCGAAGTTAAGGACCCGATCCAAAATAGCAAGTAGTCGATTTTCATAGCTAAGACACAATAAATTGGTTTAATTTATCGCAAAACGGAACAATACCCTCCATCTTACTGTTCCATCTTTTAACTTTAATTGTATCATTCGTAATTTTTAAAGTTTCCCTGTTTTTCCTTTTGGAGGCGGGTGCATCGGAAATAAACGTTAAACAGCAATATGAAAAATAAAAATTCATTTCCGTATACCGAATTACCCAATGCACTAGGACTTTTGAGTCGAGCCTCATTTTCCGTTTTTCCCCTTTCGCCTAGACAACAAAATTTTGCATACATATTTTGATTTTTGTTCATTTCCAATCCTATGGGTGTTTTCCAAACACCGACTTATTGCGGACTTATTGACTTATTTGACGCCATCTTGAATTAGTCAGCCAATAGCCATGAAGTCAGCGTTCATGCCAATTCATTATCCCGATTTATTTGTGACGTAATAACATGAAACAAAACACAATTTATATTATATGAAAGAAACAAATTTCTTGACATGTTGGTCATTGCTACTAGATTCGAAAATAAAAACTGCGTGTATTACATAAAGCCAAGACACAATTTTGGAGTCATTTCTGTGTAGACGTATTTATTCAAATAAGTCTTCTCGCGAGGTGACTTTTTTGAATAAGTCGGTATCCACAAATAAGTTGTTGTTTGGAAAACAGCCTATGAACTATTATATAAAGCGTTGTGGTATTTGTTGTTGTTTGTCATAGTAGCAAAGTAGAAACATCAAATAATAACTAACCCCGTTGACTATAAATTTATTTATATTTCAGGTGAAAACGTACATAGTCATATGACACCTCCAAAATATCAAGAGACATATTTAAAGAGGGTGATAGTGTTCTGCCAGATTGAAAAAATGTATTGCTTATATTCAGTTTTGTTGTAAACTTGGAGTCTGCAAAATAACACAAATATTTCAGTCCGGCGTAACACTTTTTAAAAACATTCCAAAAATTTGACCGTCTCAACGATGTTTCTCAAACACAATAAGCTTTTTCGTTTTTGTGCAAACATTTTGAAGAGTATACGAATTACGAGAAAACCGGTATTGAAATAACCGATTCTAAATTAAATTTGCTACAATATAGGTTTTGATCAATTTTCCAAAATTTAATGCAAATGACGATTTTTGACAAAAAACGGATTTCCATCAAAAAATCGCCACTGTAGAATCCAGATGGATTGATTAATCGAGATGAAACTTCATACTTAAGCATTTTATATAATTTGGAAGATATCAGTGATTTTTGGCAGCTTCCATAGGAGCTTTTCTGTTTTTTGCAAATATTTTAAAAAGTTTCTCTCTAACCTAGAGGTTTTTGACGAAATGTATGTGTCCGTGCCTACAGCTTACACGGAATGACTGACCGGGGGTGAAACTCAATACTTAAACTTTTACCATAAATCGGGAAATCCCAGTTATTTTGGATGAAATTGTAGGTGATAAAACTATAGGTTTTAACATAACGGTTAGAAACATAAATATTTTAAATTAGGTTTTAAATAAAATTTGTCTAGATAATTTTGTTAAATTTTACCGGAAATGACAAATTTTGGTAAAAAAGAATTTATTTACCAGAATTTGGCAACTCTACAGACCAGCTAATTTACTATTCCGAGAAGAACTTCATACTTAAGCTTTTTCGATTATGCGCTATGCGAAATGTGGTGGATATCACCCTACCAGAAGTGTCAGCTTGCATAGACGCTTTTTCAATATTTGCAAATCAAATATGTTCAAATTTTAGCTTTAGAAGTTAAGTGTGGTGTATTCGAAATCTATGTACATTTGCCATAAAATCAAGTCGGGTGTTCGCCTTAACAATTACTCCCCTCCATTTTTTTACTATGCAAAAGAAAGTAAAAATAGTTTTGTTCAAAAATCGTAGATTCTACTTATATTTGGAAAAATATGTACAAAAACGAAGAAGCTACTACGGAAGCTGTTACTTCCTGTAGACTAATTTCAGTCAAAATTCACTAGAATCTGCTAATTTATAAAAAAACAGAATTATGAAGTTTCATCCCGTCGATCAAACGGTCTGGACTCTTCAGAATCGTATTTTTTGTTGTAAAATATTTTTTTTTGTCAAAAAATTTTATTTCCGGTAAAAATTTCGAAAATTGATTTAGGTCGATATTGTTTGTTGTAAAATTAGCTAGCTTATAATTGTTTTTATCGTAAATACTATACTTTTCAAAAAATTTGCAAAAAACGAAAAGGTGTCAGTGGAAGCTGCTACTTCCGATGAACCGATCTCGACTAACCTCTAGGATTGCCCAATTTATGAAGAAAGCTTATGTATGAAGTTTCATCTCATAAAGAGGATACATACATTTAGTCTGAACGCACACACGTGCACACAGAGATTTTTAAAACGTACATGTTTGGGATTTGGCGATATAGCGAATGGTAAACCTGCAAAATTTATAGAAAAATTGTGCGTGTGTGCGTGTGTATGTGAGTCTATGCATGCAGACCAGATGCCTGTGTGTTCGGGATGAAATTTTATACATAAACTTAATTCACAAATTTGAAGATCCCAGTGTTTTCTCGCTGAAATCGGTCCACTGGAAGTGGCAGCCTTTCTCATTTATTGCAATTATTTTGAAAAGTATAGTATTCACGATAAAAACGATTATTATATAAAAAATTTAAATTAAATTTGCAACTATATCGTCCCACAGTATCTTCCAAGACTTGGCAAAACGGCAAATGGCAATTTTTAACATCAAACAGTTTTTCAACAATACCTCGGCCCTGTACAGCTCAAACCATTGATTGATTGAAATCAAACTTCATCATTAACCACTGTCTACAAATAGGACGATCCTAGTGACTTTTAGCCTCAATCGGTCCACCGTGAAGTGGCAGCTTCCATAAAATCTGTTTTGTTTTACCAAAAATATTTTGAAAGGAACGTACCAAAATTTGTCCCCTACACAGCACGGATTAATTGTTCGGAACGAAACTTCACAACTAAACTTTTTTCATAAATTTGGAGATCCCAGTGACTTTTGGCCAAAATCGGCGAAAACGAAAGTGACAATCCATACAGGAGCTCTTTTGTTATTCGCAAATAACCAGAATGGATTCTGCTGTATTTAACTTTTTATGATTTATTATCTTTTTATTAGTTTTTAACTGGAAATTCCAAAACTGTGGTTGTGAGTTATCCAATGTTTGGCTATTGCTGACTTTTAATTTTTTTTCTGGTGGCTCTCATATGGCCAGGTAATTTTTTTCTAATAGTTTTTTAATTTGGCCGATGTACACATTGTCGCAGTTTCCGTATTGTATTTGAAATAATGCTATGCATTGATGTTCTTCAAATTTGTCTTTATATTTTTCTATGAAGGCTTTAACTTTAAGATTGCTTCTGGTGTAACTATTGTTTGGAAACATTCGCCAACTTATGTTTAGAAGAAGGTTACATCTAGTTCAGAGAGAAATACTATAAAAACCCAAGGAGTTGCCATGGAAAATCCTGTTTTCAGCTTCTTCGCAAACTTAAACATGTCGTTCATTGAGAAAGAACACAGCAGAACACAATCTTTCTGAGGATATGGCACCGTTATGTCGTCGATATGTTCGTAATATTAAACAGTAGGAAAATAAAGTCACTATATAAGAGGAACAGGATAACAAACTAAACTTCCTTGAAATATATATCACCAGAAATGAGCAACATTTAGACTCCAGTATTTATCGGAAAAAACACATATGACGAGATACATCACATCAGACTCATTTTACCATATTTAATATAAAAAACAGCAATCAACAGCATGATCTTCACCCCAAAAACACTAAAACACAAAAACACGGAAGAAAGAATTAAACACAATATAAGAAATAGCCAGCTTAAACGGTTAATCAATAATTTTATAAATAAAATAGTAATAACTACATGGGTTGAGGTTTTATCCACCATATTCAAATAAGTTGGAGAATCGTACAGCACCTTGCTAATTCATCTGTCCTGCAATTTCCCTCAACATCAGAATGGCCCGGAGCCCAGACCAACTGGATATTAAATAGTTCACTCATCTCGTTAAGAGATATGTGAAAATCCAACGCCATCCTTGACGCCAGGGAAACTGAATCCAGTGAAAGAATGGCCGCCCGACTGTTTACATAAATAGGGATATCAGTCAACGATATTACATTATGCCTCAACCAGTTCATGACCTCTTCAATCGCTATAACTTAACCTGGTACACACTGCAGTAATCAGTGAGACGAAAGGATAGACCCACATTTAATTCCCCACAAAACACACCAGCACCCACTCTACCATCGAGCTTGGTCTCCAAATTCTCCAGGTCATATAATCTAAATTCTCCAGGTCATGCCTCACATAATTGACTATAGTTGAGTGCTCTTTTTGCGATCACGTCCACCCTGAAACCGCCGATAGCCGGGCGGCCGTATTCACCGCCATTTGATTACCAATAATATCCAATGGGAGAAGATACAGCATAAATCATTTTGCATTTTTTTAATTTCTAATTGTTAAATCAAAATTTGATTTATAGTTTTAAGTTTAAATTATCTGAAATCATACATGTAAATCACAGAATAGATTTCTTTAAATAAATAAATAAAATAACCTCTAAGGCACTAGTGGGTGTCGTTTTCAGCGCCCCACTAAAGAACAAACATGCAGCTCTGTGCACCTTCGGAATCATGTTCCTGTATGATAGTTTCTCCAGAGCTGGCCACCGTACACTCCACCATACAGCAGTACAGGTCTTACTACTACCGTGTAAAGCCAGTCCACCAGCTCCGGTTTCATACCCCATTTCCTTCCGATGACATTTTTGCAAGAGTAGAGTGCAGAGTGGCCTTCCTCACTCTTTCTATCGAATTTAGTTTCCAACTGAGCTTACTGTCCAGAAGAATCCCTAAAAATCTCGCCTTATTTCACCGGCATAGTACCATAGTACCAACTTGGTGGAACCACTTCCGGAATTTTATATCTCCTAGTGAAAAAACAGCTCTGTTTTAGATGGGTTGATTCCCAAACCACATTTGCTGGCCCAACCCGCAGTGATTGATAGCGCATTCTGTTTCACATCCCTAATTGTACCAAGGTGCTTTCCGGGACACGTATTCTTTCGCCTCCAGTTTCAATAGTAGTACGTTGATTACTACATTCGGAAGAAGGAGAGAGAAGACACCTCCCTGAGCTATTCCACGAATAGCCCGATTTCTGACGAAGACTTTCTCTATCCCCGGAATAACCTTTCTGCTTCTCAGCAAGTGATTAATCAGCCTTGTTACTTGAATAATCTCAAGTGGGAGCAATCCTTCCCTAATTGCCTCCGCCTTCACATTAGTAAAACCGCTCTCGATATCGAGAAAAGCCGTCAGCGAGAATTCCTGAAAATCCAGTGACTTCTCAATTTTCCGAACCAAAATATGTAGTGCCTTGTCCACGGATCTACCCTTACGTTACGCATCTCCCTCCATTTCTTCGGGATATGCTCCAGCTTCAGACACCTTTTGAAGATAACCTCCACAATCCCTTTCGGTACAATCTCATCCGGACCAGCTGACTAAAGGGCTTAAAACCTTCAAATTGCCCATATTATCTTCCGTGTATTCATAATGTCCTCCGTACACAACAGTTGGGCCCTGCATTCATCCATAGACCCGCAGTCATCCAACCCCGCAAACAACGCATTCTCACTTCCCGGGTGTCAAGGGTGTGTCTATCGAGTCTCTTCACTAGGAACCATTCATTCGCCACCCGGTTTAATCAGATAGCCTGGAACAGCTGGACTGGTAGAAAAAATCTTTCTTAAGCGCGAAGTTTCCGATACTTTTTCCATTCTATCACAGAAGAGCCTCCACGAGTTTCTTTGCGCCTTCCTGGTCTCACTTTTATATTCTCTGAAGCATTTCTTATAGAAGTCCCAGTCTTGGATTTCTCTCGATATTTTCACTCAATTGAAGACCCGCAGACGTTTCGGCGCTTCGCAAGTGCCGAGGTTCACCAAACAGGTTTCCGCTTTTCCCTCACCTTTGTTATTGGGCAGGCTTCCCCCCTAGATGTATTGTAAGCCCTAGTAACAATATCTACCATTGAATCCTATCTGAATACTACCGTCCAATATATAGATATATACGTGCCATACTGATTTGTAATTTGGAGATTAAGCTTAAACGTTAGATACCGATGGTCAGAGAAAGAATGCTCCTTCGCCATAACCTCCTGCCTATTTCTAATAATAAAGATGGGTTCCTTACCTATGTTACTAATAATAAGGTTAGTTTTTAGAACAAATTCAAAAAGTGATTCACCCCTATCATTGATTCAGCCCTATTCAATGATTGATAGTAATCATGAAAATTTTCGACCTCAAGAATATGCTGATTTACCTTTCGCTATGTCGCCGAAGTGGTTGATTAAAAGTGGTTTTTAAAAGATCTCTGTAATTTTTGGCCGGAACCGGTCTACCGGAAGTAGCAGCTTCCATAGGGGATTTTTTTTGTAAATATTTTGAAAACTATAGCATTCACAAGAAAACGATTATGAACTAAACGATTCTAAATTAAATTTGCAACAATATTGGTCTTTTTTAGACCTAAAGAAAACTTTTGCCGAAAATGACGATTTTTGAAAGCTTTTAAGGTTTTGTCAACAAAATTTCGGCCTGTACAGCTCAGACGGGTTCTATTAATTACAATATCACAGTGTTTTTGTTCAAAATCAGACCACCGGAAGTTTCAGCTTCCATAGAAGCTTTTCTGTTTATTGGGAATATTTTAAAAAGTGTAGCATTCACGAGAAATGCAATTATGAACTATAAGATTCTAAACAAATTTTGCAATAATTTCTGCTCAGATTAGTTTTCCAAAATTTAACCGGAAACGACGGTTTTAGACAAAAATTCGGAACAGTACAGCCCAGACGGATTGGTTAATCAAGGTGAAACTTCATAATTAAGCTTTGCCTACAAAATGGGATATCCCAGTGATTTTGGGCCAAAATCGGTCCACCGGAAGTGACAGCTTGCATAAGAGCTTTTTCGGTTTTTGCAAAATATTTTGAAATGTAAGTACCAAAATTCGGCCCCAGATGGATTGAATGATCGGCATAAAATTTCATATTTAAAATATTTCCATAAATTTGGAGATCCCGAAACCGGTTCACCGAAAAAGGCACCTTCCATAGGAGCTGTTTCGGTTTTTGCAAATATTTTGAAACGCATCTATGCACTGAAAGATTCTAAATTAAATTTGCGACAATATCGGTTCATATCAATTTTCCAAAATTTAAGCGGTCAACCTTGAAAATTGTTGACCTCGGGTTCTTTGACTATATGCCTATCTTCTCTCTACAGCTCAGATGGATTGACTGATCGGGATGAAGCCTAATAATCAAGATTTTCCATAAATTGGAAGATCCTAGTGATTTTGGCCAAAATCGGTCTACCAGAAGTGGCAGCTTACACAGGAGCATTTTCAAATATTTTGAAAAGTGTAAAAAAATTAATTAAAATAAAAAGATTTTAAATTAAAGTTCAATTAAAATTAGTTAAGATCATATTTTAAATTTTACCGGAATGATGAGTGTTTTCATAAAAAAACTTTATTTCACTAAAATTCGGATCTCTGCGTACCAATGGAGATTTAATTTTTTTGTTGATTTTCAGTAATTTAAACAGGAATAATGATTTTTGAATACACAAGAAAATTTTTATCACAAATCCGGTACGTTCAATATTTCGCTTTAGAAATTAAGTGTGGTGCATTCGAGATTTTTGATCACAGTTTATATTTCGACTAACGCCACGTTTATGGCGTTATGTTCGAGAATTCTGCTAAGACGTCATCGAGAGCACACAAAAGCTCTATGTACTGAGTATTAAACTGTGCATATGTGATGTCAGCCGTCTCCCCAGTTTTCAATTTTTTGCTTAATGCCTATGCCATATCGGTTTTACATGTATGAGTAGTTTATATTTCAACTAATATTATGAGGATCACAGGGATTCTTCAAGAAGATTGCTCTATGTAGCAAGTAATAAACTGTCTATCTGCCATGTCTCTGCGGGTTCGCGGGGGCATAGCATATAAACAGATAATTACTTAGAACAAAGGTCTATTGCAACCTGTTGATGATGTCTTAGAAGAGTCCTGTAACCCTCATGATATTAGTCGACACATAAACTACTCAAACAAGTGGAATCGGTAAGCCATACAAATTAAAAAAAAATTTAAAATTGGGAAGACCGCTGAGACATAAGGAATATACAGTTTACTACTATCGCTTTTATTTCTTGTAAAATAAATTAACTTAACTAAACAGATGTAATCTGAAGATAATGGAAGTTACTAGGTGGTAGCAGAAACCATGCCATTTCAAGGAATTACTCATTGTAATAAATTTTGTCCTACGACGATTGGTTACTATTTATTTTTGTTATATAAAATTCAAATTGAAAAGTATTAGAAACGGATAATTGTTTAGAAAGGGATAGCACTTCTCATCTCTTTCTGATTTTATATACCTGTCTCATTAAAAATTATTTTTACAGTGTAACACTAATACACAAAAAAGTTTAATAATCCAATTGGAATCATATACGTAGTTTTTTGTTCGAAACTTTACTGCCATGTAAAAAGCAAAAAATATTTAAGTTGACCTTTTTTCAACACCCCAACATTGGAGTTTCTCAATTTCAAAAATATTTGAGAAACATTTAGGCAAAGAAATATTTTTCAAACTATTCCTTTATCTAGAAATTATGAAATAGTACTTTTCTGGGTACTGCCTTTTCGAAAATCATATAAAATTTTTTGCACAACTATTCAAAGAGCTATCCAGCTATGTAAAAATGTAATCAATCATCAAATTAATAAGTGGACATGCAAATGATTGTAGCAGATAGTTTAATTATTTTTTCCACATACCAGTCTAGTGAAGATTCTTTGTTCAATATCTTTGTGGTATCGCCACAAATGATAGCAAAAAATGTTAAATTAATGGTATCTTCAGTGCGGCAATGACTTATTTTTCGCACTACTGGCAGGAAAACCTAAACTTGTTTCTGTCTTTTTCTGAAGTTCCTATGATAATAGTGAACCTAAATACATTCGCTTGTTTCAAATTATATATTTACAATTAAATCATTTCGAAATGTTCCTTTTCAATTCGGGAACAAAACTGTTTACAAATGTTCATTTTGTCGGAAATAGCACAAAATTCGTAATAATATTAATTGTTGGAAGTCTACCCGTCCTTCCCAAACAAAAAAAAAAATAGAACGATAATTCCGGAAATATAAAAATACGTGTTAGTCTTAATCGCAGGAATTATTAAATCCCTTTTCCCTCGTTTTGGATGTAGATTAATGACTTTGATGGCATACATATTACTATGCTCATACGAGGAGTCGGTATTTGGGGAACCGAAAAAAGGTTCAACATTTCTTGTTTAGGGTTCCACAACAAGCGGAAAATTTATTGCAAGAAATTAACAAGAATGATAACAAATATCATTGTGATAAAAGTCCTTGCCCTGTAAAGGTACTTTCGTTATATATGAATTGATCCAGATAATATTGCATCAATATCAATTAAAATTTAATTATATCGTGTAACTGTTATTCGAAATTGGATAAATTAAAAAAATTGTAATTAAACACATAATGTATTGCGTACAGTGTATATTATGATGGATTTGTACCAAGGCAATCAACCGACCAATAAAATTTTCATTTTTATGATTGATTTAAGTTATTAATTATTAATTACTATATTCGGTTATATTGGTTATTATTTTTGTTTTTATTTTTTTTTCATGAGGAGGATGAAGTTTGGGGGAGGGACCAACATATAAAATCATTATGTATCGATTATGAAAATATATTAAATGGAATAATTGAGTGTTTATATGATTTTTATTGAAACAAAATAATTAGTGAGGAGTGGTGGCGGTATGGATTAATAATGTGTCGAATGGTTGAGCCAACGTAGAAATTTATGACTGGATGTGAAATTTTTGTTAAAATACTTTAATTAGCCCTGACTAAATTTTGTAATAATGGCTCACTTTGATAAATTTTATTTAATGTTTATAAACTCTTTATCCGTTTGAACCATCAATTTCCCACAAACACGGACACAAATACAAAATAAAATAAAAAATAAATTCATCTTTCACTCCCAAATGTATTGTAATTTGTCAGTTGGATAATATTAAATTAAAGTTTTTTGTTTGGTCGCAGACACAATCTACGAGTATATATTGTGTCAATCGAAAACTAGTTTGAATTTATGATCTAGGTGGGAATAAGGATTATAAGTTAAATTTATATAAAAACTGTAGTTTACGATTATATCATCAGTTTTGTTTGTTAGTTCATGCTCGATTAAATCCCACAAAGTTATAACCACCAAGCAACTACGTCTAGAGAACTATTACGTTTGGTGCAGATAAATTGTTTGCCATTGCAATTTAATTGTTTTCTAGAATAAACTACTTTTATTGTTGTTTGAATAAGTAGCTTGCTGACTCAAAAAAGCAATATTCTTTTCACTATTCAGAACGCCATGTGTCAGTGAAAGCAAAAACCCAGAAAATTTGTCGTCATTATTTGAATAGTAAAAAAATTGTTCTTCCAATATTTACTTTATTTATATGTTGGCATTTAGTATGTGAATTTGAACATTTGTGCGGCTCGTCAAAAATACATAAAGCTATAATTATATCCATCAAACATATTTCAAAATTACTATTATTATTGAACAAAAAGGATACGAAAAATGAGGATATACCTAAAAATGATTTGTTTGTGCAAAAAATATACAGACATTAGTATTCAAATCTCGACGAAATATGGCACTTCATACCATACAAATGTTTTGTTATTTATATGATTGATGATGGAAATTATAATTATATATCGAACATTTAAGTATTTTTCCTATTTCGTTGCTCTTATACCTGAAGTGTATAAATCGGAAGCAGCTAAATTAATCTGTACCGTTTGTTTGCTCAGCAAAATACTAATATTTATCAGCGCCCTCATTTTAAGTTTAAGATAATCTTACCAAACTTTAAACAAACAAAAACAAAATTTTCCGCAAAACAGCAAAAACTCGTAATTAACTTAAAAATAACAATCTTATCGTTAAAATATAATCAAATCGCGAAATTTAAATACAAACAATAATTTTTAATATGAAATAAAAATGGTATATATTTATATTTACCCCACGCCAAGTGGAAGTCTCATACCGCCACACGCAGCAGAACAATGAAGATAATAAATTTTGTGTAAATTCTTAAAATATTTACTTGCTTTTTTCCCATTCCGAAAAGTTAATTATTCATCACTTAAACAGTGTATTTATGTATACGTCGCGTCGAATATACATTCCCAATCGCAAGAAATGGCTGCCTGAATCTATATTCTCTACCCACTTAAAATTTAAAAAAAAAATCACATAAGACAATCATAATTGTTCTTCCTCTATGTATTCCTGTAAATTTATCTTCAATAACAACATGCTAATTTATTTATTGTTACATGAAAATGATTTTATGTATGTCACCATGTAGAAGCACAATGCAAAATTTACATACAAAATTATGTATAGCTACTATCACTTGTGTATATTAATTTGTTAATGTTGTATGAAAAACTATGTCGTGTCGTGTTGTCGTTGTACAAATTTGTCAATTGTGGTAACGAAGAAAGTTTATTTAACAGGAATAAATTTATTTCTAGCAATATGGATGATGTTTCGAAAATCCTCTATAGACTCAACTACTCTCATGCCATTCAAACATTACAAAAACAAGTTTAAGTTAAATCACTCACTTTTTGACAGTATCTCTAATTGGTTGTAAATAATATCGACAGTAAATGGGAAGTTAACAATTACAATAACTGTTTTATTTTTATTTTCAATAAGTTTACATAATTTCTTGATTTGAGAAATTGGCTGTTCATATTGAGAAACAATTGTTTATATTGAACATATTTGCTTGATTTTAGAATTTTTTTGTTAAAACAGAAATTTAATTCTTGTTTGAGAGAACTGTTATTAGTTGGACAAAAAAAAATTTCTCTTAATTATTATTATTTGTTTGGTTTTATTTAATTAAAATTGATTGTAATTTGTAATTTTAATCAGCGTAGGCTGAGAATTATGTCTTACCGTTTACTTCTGCCTCATTTACATTTTTCAAAAATTTTAAATTTGAGACAAAATACAAATTTCGTTATAATGTTTCATTTTAAAATTTTATACTCTTTTGAAGTTGGGTAATTCTTTTCTGTGAAAATGCCAACTTCTGAATCTTGATACGGTTAAAAAATTGCATTCTGCATGTACACTAAAGAGCACGACATTGCAAAGAGAACTTTAATTATAATGTTGATTACAAGCTCAGGTGTGGTAGTATCAGAAAATATTCTGAAACTTGCTTATATTGAGTATTTAAACTCGAGGGTAAATTTTACAAATTATCAGTTAGTTTATATGCAGCCAAAACACAAATCTCTATTTGTTTGTGTGAAATAAAATCTAAGAAAAGGTTAGGTTGAAATCAAAAATCGATCAACTTCTGTAATAAAAGAGTTGGGTAAGAAGGTAAGTCTGATGATATTAAAAAAAAATAGATTTCCGAAGGATTAAACAGATACTAAATCGGTAAGATTAGCTTCTAGAACTCATTCTAAGTAAAACCGAATATCAGATCAAACACGTCGATCATTTTAAACCCAAGAACGAACTTCTTCTTTTCTGAGTTTGTTTTTTCTCTAATTGTACTTTCTATGGCCTACATACGGCTGGCATTTGTTGGTATCATCGTGTTTCAAGCTTCGCGTTTGAATGGAGAGTTCAAAAGTTTAATTTTGACAACTTTTTTGCGTGCCCTATGCTATTGCATATTCATCAGATTCAATTATAGCTCTTCATATTGATGACCCTATGACTTTATATGATGAGCTGAATTAAAAGTTGATACTGGATTCTTGTGTTCACTCACTTTCATCATCTATCCTTTTGTAGAACCTTTGTTATTTTGTATGGTCCTAAATGTTTAGCATTGATTTGTGCAAAACAGCAAAGCAATATGTACATTGCATTACCGTCATATCGCTTGTACGAGTAAGTCGTGGTAAATTGTCTCCTTCCCTTGCATTCCTTACACCTTCACTGCTCTCGTTGAGCTTTCAAAATTTGTTCTCGACCCTTGATCTTGTCTGATCACGCTCTAGAGTAAACGCTTGTGCACGCTCCCAATTTCATCTGAGAATATTACCGCTATACCACTATCCTTGAAATTTCTCATAGGTACGCCAAAAATAACTTCGAAAGGAGTCCGCTTTATGGTCCTTTGCAAGGTATAATTAATCAATCACTTAGAAAAGATTTAGCATCTTTATTTATTCTCTTTCTCCGACCACTGCCTTTTGGCACACCAATTATAATCAGTAAATGTCGATTTGTATTCCAACCAGTTCTTTTCGAATTGTTTTGACGTAAATGATGTTCCTTGATCTGTTATCGCTTATTCTGGATTACTAAACACAAGGTCTCGTAGGGACTTGCACTAAATAAGGTTCTAGTTTATTGCGTTATAAATTTTCTGTGGTGGCCATAAAGGGAAATTTTCTGTACCTTTTTAACACAATTAGGTTCCGGTACTTTGCTTATGATTATTTTTCGTCAAACAGTGCAAAGACTAATCAGCTAATCGAGAAAGTGGTCATTCAATATCTGTAGATGACATGAAATACTGGATAAGGAATAAAGGTAGTAAACGGCAAATTTTGAAAATTCTTCGACATCCCCCAATGTACAGTTATACCTCGGACTTATACAACAGAAACTCAAGCGAATAAGAGTAATCTGTCAATGTTACTTTGATGATTTCAAGGGTGATAATTTTATAACTGATCTCTTGATGGGGTTATCGGTGGTTCTTATACCGTCATGACACGAGCTAGCTCATTCATTCTGGGATGTGACTGCATAATTCGTCCTAATTTTCAGTTGTTGGATGGTACAGATCCTCTCGAAGTAAGACGATACAATCTGTTATAACTGCGGCCGTGTATTCTGCACTACCACCAATCGTGACGGGAGGTTTTTTGTGCCATTGATATATTCTTTTTCTGCACTGGCTGTTAACGCGATCTCAATAAAGAAATGCCGCGATGTTATAACTTCTAAGGATTCAAAATCCATTGTTAAGGAACAAAATGGCCTGGAAGTTAGGCACGATTTTTTCTAGTTTAGTAACGTGGTCAATTTTTTGAAGGTTAACTTCGTGTCGTCTGTGCATTTTTAAAGATAGGTTTTGTGGTTTCACTAGCGCTTGGGGTGATCAAGGCGTATTGAAGTGCAAATTTGTTAGCTGAAATACTTTATCAGGTCCAACAAAATTGGTTCCACTGTCGCTGTACATAATGGCGATATAGCCACGCCTGAAGGTAAATGGCTCAAACAAGCGAATATGAACCTCTTAGTTAAATCGGCACCTGAATAATTAGATGCATTCTTTTTAGGTTATATTTCCACGGCCCTTGCTCATCCTAATTCTGATGGGTCCTGCGTTATCTGCTAGTTATCGTGATTTGAGGAGGGCGTATTTTTCATTAGAGATGTTTTGAGGTTTGGATGAAAGGAAAGCATGTAATTATAGAAAGCAACATGCTAAACTGCTTGAACTCCTTTGATGATCTAGAGCCGTTTGCGAATAGGTTTCAACGTCAACGATTTATTTTATTGTATTTTTTGACGATGTCCTCAATCCAAAATTAAGTTGGTAAAGCATTACTTAAAATATTATCATGGGATACCGGTTTTCGTGTGAAAATGGCGACATAGTCGAACCGCTGTTTGTGTGAGAATGAGGGTTTAATGACGGTTTAAAGAGATGCGTGTTTGTTAATTAACTGATAAAATGTTGACTCGTTCTCTTATAAAGGGTGATTTTTTTGTGGTTAGGATTTTCATGCATTAGTATTTGACAGATCACGCGGGATTTCAGACAAGGTGTCAAAGAGAAAGATGCTCAGTATGCTTTGACATTTCATAATGAATAGACTTACTAACGAGCAACGCTTGCAAATAATTGAATTATATTACAAAAATCAGTGTTCGGTTCGAAAAGTGTTTCGCGATTTACGTCCGATTTATGGTCTACATAATCGACCAAGTGAGCAAACAATTAATGCGATTGTGACCAAGTTTCGCACTCAGTTTACTTTATTGGACATTAAACCAACCACACGAATGCGTACAGTGCGTACAGAAGAGAATATTGCGTCTGTTTCTGAGAGTGTTGCTGAAGACCGTGAAATGTCGATTCGTCGCCGTTCGCAGCAATTGGGTTTGTGTTATTCGACGACATGGAAGATTTTACGCAAAGATCTTGGTGTAAAACCGTATAAAATACAGCTCCTGCAAGAACTGAAGCCGAACGATCTGCCACATCGTCGAATTTTCAGTGAATGGGCCCTAGAAAAGTTGGCAGAAAATCCGCTTTTTTATCGACAAATTTTGTTCAGCGATGAGGCTCATTTCTGGTTGAATGGCTACGTAAATAAGCAAAATTGCCGCATTTGGAGTGAAGAGCAACCAGAAGCCGTTCAAGAACTGCCCATGCATCCCGAAAAATGCACTGTTTGGTGTGGTTTGTACGCTGGTGGAATCATTGGACCGTATTTTTTCAAAGATGCTGTTGGACGCAACGTTACGGTGAATGGCGATCGCTATCGTTCGATGCTAACAAACTTTTTGTTGCCAAAAATGGAAGAACTGAACTTAGTTGACATGTGGTTTCAACAAGATGGCGCTACATGCCACACAGCTCGCGATTCTATGGCCATTTTGAGGGAAAACTTCGGAGAACAATTCATCTCAAGAAATGGCCCGGTAAGTTGGGCACCAAGATCATGCGATTTGACGCCTTTAGACTATTTTTTGTGGGGCTACGTCAAGTCTAAAGTCTACAGAAATAAGCCAGCAACTATTCCAGTTTTGGAAGACAACATTTCCGAAGAAATTCGGGCTATTCCGGCCGAAATGCTCGAAAAAGTTGCCCAAAATTGGACTTTCCGAATGGACCACCTAAGACGCAGCCGCGGTCAACATTTAAATGAAATTATCTTCAAAAAGTAAATGTCATGGACCAATCTAACGTTTCAAATAAAGAACCGATGAGATTTTGCAAATTTTATGCGTTTTTTTTTAAAAAAAAGTTCTCAAGCTCTTAAAAAATCACCCGTTATTTGGAAATTTGTAGTGACACGGATTTCCTCTTCTGATCTCACAGATAACTCACCGTTCTTCATACGGTCTCGCGCTTAGAAGTTATTCTGAATCATCCCACCAGCTTTTAACTCTAAGTTTTTGGCAGTCACCTCGCTAGTCACCCACTAAACTGGTCTCCAGTAGGACCACGGAAAATTCCTAACGTCTTAATTGCAAGTAAATATTAGGTACCAGGTTGCCACATGATGGTTGTTTGACCACTTATTTAACTCCATTTTTCAATGTATAGTAGTTCAATGAGTTGTAGGCAGCTTAGTGCATGTATGTAAATGGTTATGAACTTCATAATTTTTTTCCTTTTGAACTTTTGTCTTCGACCAACACCCTTGTCCTTGGTTTACTTTTGATTCTTTTTAGGTCAATGAAGTCGTTTTATACATCTCTCAGCAACAGATCAATCTGAAAAACTTATTCCACATATCGTCAACTTTCCATAAAATTGGTTGCGAGGATACATCCCCTGCGATCCGTGGTCTTTAATTTATATTTTGAGCGAAAATTAAGTCAAATTTTTACAACGGAGTTACTATTGGCTTCTATTCCCGAAATCTTTACTGCTGCTTCCGTGATCAGAGAGCCTTAATCTATTAAGGTCCTATCGTTGTTTGGAATTCCACTCATTTAATGGATTCATACAATTTCGGTTGCCAGTAATGTGGTATGGTTGTCCTCTAAGGTGCTTGGAGACAGATGGTATGTGTTTTCGCAAACTGTGCATGAGGTTCTTTGCCGCAAATGATTTTTCTGTTACGCGAAAAGCATTTGGTGCAGATCGCCACTATGTTTAAATAATAAATTTGCCTTTTTGTGGCAAGATTTCTGAAATGGTGCCACCGAATGGGTGGATACTCGTATTGCAGTATGGGCATCTGTAGGTAGATGTTGAAGGACAGCCCTTTGATGGTCATGTTATGTGCTTAACAGTACCCTCCAATGGATTTTACATTCTGGCTTAGCTGTCCATGTGGCGGATGGTTTGTAACTTCCAAAAGCTTCTAGTCAATTTTCTTTTAAAAAATTCAAGTACAATTCAATTCATTCTGTACCTCGCATTGATACTCGTAGAATAGGTTGCGTTGGAGTATAATTTTCGTATCTCTAGGTGCGCAATAAGGGCTTAATTGGAGATCATTTCGTGTCGTCAAGAATTTTAATACTAAGTATCGTTGATTGATGTTGGTGTATTGCAGGGACATTTCGTAGAAATCGCACGATGCTAGCCAGCAATCGTTCTCTACTTCGACAGTAAAATTTTGTCGTTTGTTTTGTGATTCTAATTTATTTTTTCAGGCGTTCTATATATATTTTGAGAGAGTGTTTTACTTAATTGGGTGATTTTAAAAATCCTCGAATGGGATGGTAGATGGTAAAGAAAATGTGCATTAGGCAATATTACCTAATGCACATTTTCTTTTTTCTGGGATGATATCCTGGAATGAATTCACACAATAAACATTCGGTCATGTTTTGACTACTAATATACTACCGATCATAATCGATCTTTTGCACCCGTTTTCAGATGGGACTAGAACCCAGTACCTCCCAGCCTAAGTGATGAAGCTCTAACCAATGTCCGATCATTCTAGATAAAGCCTTTTCCGATTGAACGGTCGTTCCAACGTTTTATTAATTATTCGTAGCAAATATCGTAGTAGAAATTAAATGATCATGGCTTGACTGAAATTTATTTATTCCAAGGGCAATTTTTGAACAAATTAGAAGTAGAGGTTACGAAGAACGGTGTCGCAATACTCACTTTCATGTTTATATTACAGTTAGCTTAAGAAAAACTTATGGTCTGATTCTGAAAATGTAAAAATTCTATGACTGTGTGTGCTCTAAAATGATATTCATAAAGTGTAGGCTTCTCACCGCTGTAAATCAATACGAAATAAATTCGCCGCTGTAACCAAATTATAGTTTATTTTAAAATATTCTATCAAATTCGATGGCGGCACTCGAATATTGACATAAACTCGCGTTATAATTAAAATTTGTTGATTATATACCATAAAATACTGAATTTTATTTAAATTAATTAAGAAATAATTAAAAATAAGAAAGCATTGTACAATTGTGAAACAACACATTACTACAGTTGGCGACGTTCATTTGTATACCTTAAGAAAATCAATTTTTCTTTGTATATCGCAGACAAACTATTTGTTTCGACTGTACGTGTATATTGCATTAGCAACATTTAGGCGTATTTAAGAAAAGGAAAAATCTCAAATAAATTTTATCTAAAAACTCAATAACTACAATTGGCATTAGCTTCAACTTTTGTTGGTGTAGGGATGCCCTTGATAACAACATATATATGGAAAAACCTTTTCAGAAAATGACAATGTTTTCGAGTTATTCGCTATCGAAATATTGATGTGTAACTTACGTCATCAAATTTGGTGCTCCAAAGTTACAGAACAAAAGTTGCGTTTCTAGAGCCGAGTTACATTTTATGAATACCATTTTAGTACATTACAGTTACAGAGCTTACATACAGTTTGTGAATTAGACCATTAAAGTGACTCTAGTCGAAGCCGTTTTTGGATGTATCGAACAAACACTTCCATTCCTTTTAATATACCAAACACTTCCATTGGTATATTAAACAAACACTTCCATTTGTTTAATAGACCAATGTTTCGCTTTATATTAAAAATTCCGCGTTCTAATTTAATAAGCCTAAAATAATTTTTTTATTTTCCATTTACTTTCAAATCTTTTTTCATGTGGGTTCTGCTAACTTTTTCTAAAGCTCGCAGTACCCATCGTTTTAGTTGGACTGGATGGACACAAACTTTTTAGAGTTAAATGCTCTAGCCTATAATTCTCCATAGTATCTTGTAATATTTGGATAGATGGATTCTGCTAGCTTTAGCAACGTAAATATATACATTACTTGCGACCTCGTTCATAAATGTATATTCCTACATATAACAGATTACGATAGAGAGATCTTTAAGTTTGGCACACTACGATAGGACTAAAAAAAATTATTAATCGTGTTTGGCTAAAACATAAATTCTGCTAGCCTTAAAGGCCGTTAATGCGGGATTACGCTAGACAAAAATATGCGCACTCAACTTTAAGTATCTCCATCCCTAATTGCATCACTAATATAAAACTTTTTGTGAACTTTTCATGATTAAATATAGTTGATTCATTTTTATGTAGCACGTGATTCGAATAAATTTTCTAAGGCGATAAACTGAACGAGGAAAATAAACTCGTACAGAGTGCTTCGATAGCAAATAGAATTAAAAACTTATTTTGATGGATGGACGATTGAAGTTTTCTTCTTCTATATTTTTGTAATAAATAATTTATACTCCATGATGGTGGTGTTGGGCGGAAAATGTGCTTTTATGTTTCATTTTGGATTAAATTTCGAGGATGAAAAATATTTTTCGTTTTTAATGTTAAATTTGATTTAGATTGATTGATGTTGAATGCAATTTTGTTGGTAACATTTATTTTTGTTTCAATTTTAGAGAAACATTTTATTTGGTTGCTTATGTTTCAAAATTTTTAATATAATGATAAAAAGATTGATAAGATGAGATAGATACAAAGGCAATATTTTTAGATGATGTATTGGATTTACTTGCTTCGTGTATACGTACATATTTGTATACATTCGAACAGATTTGACCTCAATGTCCAAAATATTATTGCTGATACAAATAAACCAATACGTAAATGGGTATTTTATTTACATACGTAATAAATTCGGGAAAGTAGAAACAATTTCCTGTTTTATTATTCACACATTAGAAAAATAATGTCAAGTATTTTGTATTTTGGTTTCTGAATTTATTTTTCCCTGTAATATTGAACCAAAATAAAATATAACCAACTATTTCCATTAGAGATAAATTGTACGAAAATATAAATATTTGTGGCTTTTTCATCAAGCGATATAATTATTTTGTCACCACAAAATAGATTTTCAGTTCCGATAAAATTTTCTCTCGGTGTACGAGTACGAGTGCATATCAAAGTATTTCCAATTTAATCACACACACACACACACACACACACACACACACACACACACACACACACACACACACACACACACACACACACACACACACACACACACACACACACACACACACACACACACACACACCACACACACACACACACCCACACACACACACACACACACACACACACACACATCAAAAAACCAAAAATCTATCTACCAAATCAATCATCATAAATTTTATAATTTGATATTTTATTCATTAATTATTATTAGGTCTATTTGTTTGTTTATTTATTTACTTACCTATTTGTTCGTTGGTTTTGTTGTTGTTTCCACATATAATAGTTTTACTTTTAATTGAAACATCGATACATTTTAATGGTCGATTAGACAGTTGGTAGGGAGTTGGAAAAGCTCACACCCCAAATATTTGTTTATACGTTACGGACGTAAAAACTAATTAGTTCGTCTGGGTATACAATTTTTTTATGATTTGTACAGGGGTAGATAGATGTTATAGAAAGTTGAGCAAGTTAGCATCAGTTATGATAAAGGGTCTTTCAAAAGTCACGCCTAGATGTCAGTAGTCAATAATTTATAACGCAATCTTTATTTTATGTCATCTTTGACATTTGTGAAATAGACAGATGTACAATTTAGATCCCTCGTTATACTTACACGCTAGAAGAACGCATTAAAGTTATTTAAACTTATTGTGGAAATCATCGATCTTTAAGAGAGTGGTTCTGTCGAGGATTGAAAAAGGTATGGTAGACCAAAAAGTGGACGTTCTAGTGAGGACATTGGTGCTGTGGCCGATAGTATCGCGGAGGAAACTTCAACATCGATATCACGACGTTCTCAGGAATTAGACTTTCATCAATCGACTGTTTGGCGAATTTGACATAAGAAGTTGCATTTGGATGGAGCTACGAGTGGCACGTGAAAACATCCAGCTATTGCGGCCTAAGTTGCCAGGTCGATTAATTTCACGTAATGGTGACATAAAAGTTCTTAAAAATTTTGATTTTCGTAAAGAAGCCTGTAGACGTGCTCTTGGTGGACATTTAAATGATTTCAATTTCACATATATTTGTTAAAAGCCATATTTTTACAAAAAAAAACATTAGAAAAAATCATGTATTTTCATGATTTATTTTAAAAAACATCTAGACACGACTTTTGGAAGACCCTTTATTATTGACACCGTAAATTTGTAATTGGTATAAGGACAACGATTTAAATTGTGGTAATCATTTAAACTAATGATGATGCATCGAAAAAACGTGTTTGGCTGTCACAACTGTCGCGACAGCCAAACAACTGACATTTTACATTCTGCCCGCGACAAATGCTTTTATTTATGGCCCTAAAAATAACAAAACTCATCCGGCTTATGAGATACTACGGATAATTAGTAGCTAACAAAATGGTATATATTTCAAATAAAAAAAGAAAAAACTGATGAGTTCTGGTAGCTTTATAAAAAGTTAGTAGAACTCGTTTCGTGTGTGATAATTGGGCATTCCTAGTTTAAAGCTAGCAGAACCAAAATCTAAAAACGAATGGAATCCATCATTTTGTTGGAATGGACTTCAAAATGACTGCTAGCTAGAGACGTTTTTATTTGTTTTTATTTGGATTTTGTTACCAGGTAACATAATTTAATTTATCAAAGACCTAACATAACAAACAGATAGAATTATTTGATGAACCAATAAGAAGATTATTGAAGAACAGAAAATGCTTCCTTTTATGAAAAAAAAAAACATAATAACAGCCAGAACCATTAGAAAATGCAAACATGATTTGTAATTACTATTCAATGTTATGAACCTACGGAAAAGGAGAGCGACGCAACGCTCGAACTTTTTCTTTAGAGAAGCCAATGCCTTTTAAAAACGTTTTATTAATACTGCTCATTGTGTGTAAGAAAAGGAAACCATGCCGATTAGAACAAATCATCTTTCAACATGAAAAAGTAAACGATAAACAATTTATTGAAAAACAATTCACCGAAAAAGAATTCATTAAAAATCTTCTAAGAAATTCATTTAAGAAACATTTAACGAAAATCTTACTTCAATGGCAAACAGTTTCTGGGAAATTTTTAATTTTAGGACAGACATTTAGAAGAGTGCCCAAAAATTTAGTTTTGGACAAAATTTAATTTTTGAATAGCTTAACCGTATATACATATAAAAACGAATAATGAGCTTTTTAGAAAAGTATATCGTTTAGAAAAAAAATCGTTTAAGAACGAAAAGATTCTAAATTAATTTTTCAACAACATCGCCAAGACTATTTTCGAAAATTTATGCGGAAAAAACAATCTTTGACAAAAAAAATTGTCTTTTATCGTAATCAGACCACTGCATAGCCTAGACGGATTGACTGATAGGGATAAAACTTTATAGTTAAGCTTTTCCATAAATTGGATGGTTCAAGTGAAATAGGACCGCTGGACGTGAAAGCTTCCATAGGAGCTTTTTCGTTTTATGTAAATATTTTGAAAAGTAAATTATTTGTGAGAAAAACCACTATCAACAAAAAGGTTCATCTACCGGTACCAAAACGATGGATTTATGGCCTAACATTTTATCGAAATTGTTGTCTGACCAAGACCTTTCAAACCATATACTACACGAGTATATGGGAAAAATGTAAAGCAATATAGTGGTATTGAGGGGTATTTTGGGTAATTTCCAATTGCAGGTACCCGAACTCCTTGAGGTAGAGACTCTAAATCTTTTCAATTCTCCTAATAAAAAAAAGAAGGTTAACCAAAATAAAATTCGAATCGCATAAGTCGTTCTAGAGGTGGTTCTGGACCAGAGAAATTTTTCATCATTTTTATAAGGTTTTCAATATCTAGGGCTTAGAGACAGTAGTTGAAATCAAGGTTTCCAACACATTCGGAAAATGTGTGCATTCGTTTTCGGTACCCGTCAATTTCGTTAAAACGGGCAGAAATGGTAAAGAAGTGTTAGGAAAATCAGAAAATTTTGTTGTCACGCCAATTTTGCAACCAACCGAAAAAAATTTCATTCTTGACTGATTCCCGTCAATATTATTAAAACTAGTAAAAATGATGAAAATTGATGGGAGAATAAGAGAAATCGAATAAATATCGTTCATATCATATTAATATCGTTAAAACTTACATGTTCCAAACAATCATCAACAAAAATTGATTATCTATAAAACTGGTGAAAATGGGGAAATTCAAATGGAAAATCTGCAAAATTGAGTTTTGGTTTGGTTTGAAAATCAGGAAAACTTAAAACTCAGTCAAACCCAGACACTTTCCCACCAATTCGGATTTTTTTTTCAATCGTGCATAAAACGGGAGAAAATGGGAGAATTAGGAAACTCGAGTTTTGCCAGCCATGTCCCAAACGGTCCGGAATTTTTTTGAACCTGTCTGTGGTTCTCGTCAATGTTATAAAAGTAGTAGAAATGGTGAAAATCGATGAAAAAATAAGTAAAATTCAGTTTTCCCGACCATTTTTTAACCGATCCTGAAATTTTTTCTTCTTATCTAGTGTGTACTAACACGTCAAAATCCTTAAAACTGGTTAAAATTAACAAAAGGGAAAATCAAAATAGTCAAGTTTTTGCCGAAATTTTCCAAACAACTCGGATTTTTTATTTCATTCGTGACTGGTTCCGGCAATATCCTTAATATCCTGGTCAAAATAGCGAAATTCGATGTTAAAATCACATAAAATCGGATGTTGCCGGTAAATGGCTCTTTGCGGCCAAATTGTAAAGCTGGTGCAAATACTGAAATTCATTAGGAAAATCAGAGAAATTGAGTTTGCCGGACATTTATAGACTGGTTCTTGCTAATAACACAAAAACTAGCGACAAACGATAGGAAATTTCTGATTTTCGAGAATTGTTCGACATTTCTCAACCAACTCGGGAAATTTTTTCATTCTGGTTTTGGACTGAGCAATTTTATGTTTTTAACTAAATTTTAATTTTATGGTAAACATTACATTTTGGTTTTGTTGGTGTTGATGTTGGATAAACTATGGTTTGGAATTGATCTCTACTTCGCAAGTGGCTTTTGCAGAATCCACAACCTATTACAAATAAAAAAAATCATTAATTCATTTTTAAGGCAGTGGGAAACCGTTGTTTGTGAATAAAGAACTGCTGGATAAAAATGAAAAACCCATGGAGGCAAAGTCCAAAATTAGAATCTTAATGGACAGCACATCTCACGAACAATGAGCTGAAAGCTCAACATGCGATGTGTGGTGCAAATCTAAATTGTAGTGTTAATTAATAAATAAATAAGATCCGAAAAATGTTTGCTTTTGGGTCTGGTTCCCTCCAAAATCGTTAAAACGATTAGAAATGGTGAAAAAATAGTCCGACCATTTTTCAACATATCCGAAATTTTTTTCATTCGTGACTGTTCCCCGTCAAAATCCTAAATCCTTAAAACGGGTTGAAATGGCAATTGATGTGAAAATCAGAAAACTAAGTTTTACTAGACACAGTCCAACCAATCCGGAAAATATATTCATTCGTCCCTAAAACTGAAATACTACGGGAAACTCAAAAAATCGAGTTTTGCCAACATTTTTCCAACCGATCCGGATTTTTAACCGATCCGGATTTTGGGACTAGAAAACCATTTAGTTTTCCTGCCTATTTTCTAACCGACTCTGAAATTTTTCCATTCTTGACTGGACGTCAAAATCCTTAAAACTGATCAAAAATAATAAATTCGATAGGAAAATCAGAGAAATCGAGATTTTCCGAGATTTACCAAACATTTTTTTTTTCATTTGTGACTGGTTCCGACTATATTCGTAAAACTGATCAAAATGGTGAAATTCTATTGGAAAATCACACAAAATCGAGTTTTGCCGAATATTTTCCTACCGATAAAGAAATTTTTTCATTGATGACTGTTTCCAGCAAAATGCTAAAGCTGCTGAAAATGGTGAAATTCGTTGGGACAATCATAAAAATTGAGTTTTGCCTGACTAATCTTGACTGGTTCCCGAATATCTTTAAAACTAGTGAGAATTTCAGTATCCGAAATTTTTTTATTCGTGACTGTATCTCGTCAAAAAATCATTAACATTTGTTGAAATGGTGACAATTGATGTGAAAATCAGAAAACACTTTCCAACCAAATCGGAAAATTTTTTCATTTGCCCCTAAAACGGGTGAAAATGGTCAAGTTCTATGGGAAAATCAGAAAAATCGAGTTTTGTGGATTTTTTTTTTGAATTTTCCTCTGGACCAGAACAATTTAGTTTTCCCGATTATTTTCCAACCGTTCCTGAAATTTTTCATTCTTTAATCAAGTTTAACCAAGATTTTCCAAACAATTCAAATTTTTTTTTCCATTCGCAACTGGTTCCGGAAATATCCGTAAAACTGGTGAAATTCGATGGGAAAATCACTCAAAATCGAGTGTTGCGTGATATTATCCAGCCGATAAAGAAAACTTTTGCATGCATGATTGTTTCCGCCAATATGCTAAAGATAGTAAAAATGGAGGAATTCGTTGGGAAAATCATAAAAGTTGAGTTTTGCGGGACATTTTAGAACCGATTCGTAAAATTTTTGATTTCGTCTCCCGATCATTTTTCAATCGATCCGGATAATTTGTTTTATTTATATCTGGTAAAAATCAATGGGAAATTCAGAAAAATCTAGCTTATCCGTACATTTTTCAACAGATCTAGATAATGTTTGCATTCGTCATTTTCCACTCTGATATTGTTAAAACTGGTGAAAATCGATAGGGGAGACTTCGATTTCGTTAATATTAATCAGAACGTGAGCCGGACGGGCGTTCCGATTCGTTGACGATTGTTATTATTCAATGTCGATACTAAAGAACACAGCAATTACTTAGTCAACAATTAATTTTGAAATTTAATATTGTTTGTAGTACCAATTATTGAGTACAGTCATGTGTATTCCTAGCACATTCATTGCTTGCTAGCCGGTATCAGCTTGCATAAAATTTCTTATATCTTGATCAACTTGTACAAGCATTTTTAGTAAACTTTCGCTCTATTCTCATTATTTTGTTATCAAAAATGCTTAGTTTTATTAGTGCAGTATTGTTCGGTTTTAGAAACGGTACGTATCGTACAAGCCTAGTACAAAAGCCAATTTGGAACGTAGTTTATTGCAAATAAAGTAATAAACATTTATGTATCAATTTGATTCTGTACGTATGCGGCGGAAGCTGCTCGTAAATATTAATCGTGCGTACATAAATTGTAACTATCACAAGCTCGTAACAACGTTATCATTTAATTAATAGACATTAAACATTTTGAATAATAAAACGAAAATATTTATGACATTTAGGTCGCCCATATATAATTCACTCAGACGCCAAAAGTTTTTATTTAGATTAAAAGTGAATTAAAGAGTATGTATATGGTCTGAATGTAATTACCCGACAATGACATTATCATCACCTTCGAAAGAGTAAGGCAAGCAGCAGTAAAAATAGTTTATGATACCCAGAAAATCCCATTTTTCACGACACAATTTCAACTCGGTATTATATGTATATAAAATTCACCTTTTTATCACCTTTAAGAAGCAAAAATGTAGCAAAGTAAGGAAAAAGGGAAAAGTAATTGGCTGTATATTTTAATGTTGATAACTTTACAGTATTCATTTGCTGTTTATATACAGAGCTTTTATATTACAGTACATTATATTATTGTTATTATGATTTTAGTAGTAAAGTCATTACAGGGTAACATAATTTTAGTCATTACCTAATTTTACACCTTCCTCCCCCCCAACAAAACAAAAAAATTAATGTTTTTACCAGCTTTTTTCGTTCTTTAGGTTTATAATCCTAATAGTGAGTACCCCAATAAGCAGTTAAAATAATATCCCTAATGAAATACAATAAAAGAAAGTAAAATGTTAGTTTTATAGGTCTTGTATACCTTAATGCTTAAGTTGATAGCAAAGGGTGATAATGGATTTAAGTCTACAGTTCGCATTTTAATATCCTTAATATTATTAAACATATTTCGACAGATTGTTCTCTCACAATTTCGAGAATCTCCTACTTACACGACATCCCAAATAGAAAACTTTTTATTTTTTATTTACAGGATTTGTGGTTTCTTGCTGGACAAAGAAAACAAACTTGGAACTATTTACGCTCATTATGTGCGAATTCACATCTATTCAGAAAAAAATGTATAAGATATTGCTAGAAAAACACGAAAATAACCAAAAACAAATTTAATGGCAGTTACATAACCACTTCCCTCCTCAAACAAAATACCAGAAAAATGTCGATTAATCAAACTGATTGTGATAACAATTTTATATAACATCAATCCTTATACATGTACGTTTATATGTATGAGCCTTAAATTCTAACAACATTGAGAATGTGTTCGCTTCGACCCATCCATCCTCTAAATTTCTAACAATCTAACAAAAATAAATAAATTATGACAGATCTAAATCGAATTATCTTTGCATTTGAGTATATGAGTGTGCGGGTGTATGTGTTGGTGCTTTATGAGAGCTACAATACAGTATGTGTACACGTATGTTTGTATGCCAACATACTTTCTACATATAACATGCGGATGAAATGAAAATTTAAGGAAAATATTGAAAATGGTCTCTAAGATATCGGTGAAATTACAGCAATGAGTTCATATATTATGTGCCAATATATTAAATTGGCGATTGTTAATTGCGGAATTGCCGTATAGTGTAAGAGAGACTGATTGTTGTATTAGAATTTTTCCATTAGAATTTTTTAACAATTGTATCCTTCAGGGCATTCCACTGAGTAGATCGGCGTCATTTTTCCAGACTTCCTTCATCGCTTCGATCAATTCTGATAATTGCACTGTTCGTAAAGCGAATATATCTAGGACTATCTAAGACTTTGATGTGACCTAAATTCATTCTGTCGACACGTAGTTTCACCCTTAAGGTGCCATACTAGTATTTCTAACTCATCTGTTATAACAGTAAACTACAAATCGGTCGATTAAATATTCGTCTTGAGCAGGTTCTTTTTTTGGTCAGTATTCTCTTGTTATAGGCGAATAAATTTCAAGTTTCATGCTTCATTTTCCATATTTTTTATGCCCTGAGCGTGGCTGACCAGATCAAATCTTCGCTCTTTCGACCGTATTGAACTTACTTATCGATTGAACGCGTGGTTTTGCATAGGAAATAAACAACAATCATCTTCCTTGATATTTTTTGCATCATCAAATAATCTTCGAACTAATAATTGCTAGGAATAAATATCTTATCAGAAATAATCCTCTAATGGGTTTCGATACCACGCTCTAAGTTAACAACCACCTGTTATTTGACGTTTGAAGTAGTATTTTTGTTTCAAATCCTGTTAATCTATGATCGTCATCGCTAAAATTTCTAAAACTGGGACTACGGAACTACGAAAACGACGGTTCGTTCGAGCGTCTTTCTGCAAACTTGAAAACGAACAATTCGATTCATCCTTGTGTCCCTCTAAAATACATACTCATGATACACTTAAAGAACTGAAAGAATGCTTAGATTCAGTGTCCTTTCATAGAAAACTAAAGGAACGTGAAATCCAAATTAACCCGAGTTTATTGCAAGTATTAAGGGCGGTATTACGGCACTTATCAAGATAACGAAGTTGATAAGCCCAATTAACAAAGATCCCGACGAAGCACAAAGTTAGAACAAGCCTCAGCTGTTATAATGCCATCTAGAAAACAAAAAAGCCGCAACACAGAGTACCCTAGACATTTTTATTCAAAGGCCCACAAAAGCAAAGTAATTATCGTCCGATATTGAGTGATTTGAACGAGGCTGCAACAGACGTTTCTCTCACTGGATTTGGCTGTTATAATTTTTTATAAAGTACACAAATTCTTGAATATTTTATGATTTTTTGATTGATTTATTGTTTCTCAATTGGGATTGTTGATATGCTTTCAATGGCCTTTGAAAAATATTAAAAATTTCAAGTTGCGTGTCAGTTTTCTGGAACGCATTAGAGACACAACTCGAGATTCTAGTGTGCTTTATTTTACTAAGTAAAAGCAGTAGGTAAAGTAAGAAAACAGGAAAAGTTCATTGTCCCATGCTTCATCGGAAGAATCGGTAATCACTCATCGAAATTGATCGGTGGCAGTCAAAAAAAAAATCCGAATCCTTTGACAGAATCATAAAATTTTGTGTTGTGATGTTCTCGGTACCCGTCAATTTCGTTAAAACTGGAATAAATGGTGAAGAAGTGTTGGCAAAATCAGAAAAATTTGGTTGTCACGTGAATTTTTCAACCAACCCAAAAAAAAATTCATTCTTGAAGCCTTGGGATTCATTGTTTCCATCAATATTCGTAAAACTTGTGAAAATGGTGAAAATCGAGAGTTTTGCCAACCAAACAGTTCCAAACAATCATTAAAATTTTTTCATACTACAATGATTCCTTGTCCTGATTACCCATAAAACTCTGGTGAAAATGGTAAAATTCGAATTTAAAATCTGCAAAATTGAATTTTGGTGAACATTTTCGAACCTTTCCGAAAAGTGTTTCTAGTCTCTGGCTGGCTCCTTTCAAAATCGTTATAACTGCTAAAATGATGAAAATCTACGGGAACATAAAAACAAATTTTCCAAGATATCCGAAAATGTTCTCGTCCTTTACTTATTATTTACTCCCCGTTTACTGGTTGAAATAGTGGCGATTGATGTGCAATTCAGGAAAACTTAAAACTCAGTCAAACCCAAACACTTTCCAACCAATTCGGAAATATTTTCAATCGTGCATAAAACGGGTGCAAATGGAAGAATTAGGAAACTCGAGTTTTGCCAGTCACGTTCCAACTGATCCGGAATTTTTTTTGAATCTGTCTGTGGTTGTCGTCAATGTTATAAAAGTAGTGGAAATGGTGAAAATCGATGGAAAAATCAAAAAAATTCAGTTTTCTCTACCATTTTCCAACCGATCCTGAAATTGTTTCTTCTTGTCTAGAAGACTAACACGCCAAAATCTTTAAAGCTGGTTAAAAATTAACAAATGTGAAAATCAAAATAGTCAAGTTTTTGCCGAGATTTCTCAAACAATTCGGAATTTTTTTTCATTCGCGACTGGTTCCGGCAATATCCGTAGAACTGGTAAACATGGCGAAATTCGATGTTAAAATTATATAAAATCGAATCTTGCCGGTTAATGGTTCTTTGCGGCAAAATCGTAAAACACCAATGATGAAATATGGGCAAATCACGGTTCAACATCTCGCAAAAGGGTGCAACATGACGCAACGTGGTGCAAGATCACGCAACATGTGAAGCATCACGCAATATGGTGTAATATCTTGCACCATTGTGCAACATAAATCAAAATAATGGCCCCACCCCTTCATCAATTTTTCTCAAAACCATAGTGAATACAACTCAAAAAGGAACCCGGGACTCGTAGGTCTTCCTAAACTAATTTCCCCGAAATACCGATTAATCTCAGTCGATTCCTTGTACTCGAGAATCCACTTTCAACAATTTTCGAACTGAGGTTTGAACTGTGGCTCAATAATATGAGCATCCACACAACTAATTTGGTACCAATATAAAGTTTAGTCTGATCTAAATGTCATAGAAGTATAATAGAGAGTGATATTTTAAACTGTTGTTGATGAGGAGGCAATCTTGGAACCTTTAAAAGATTTTGAGACTTTGTTGAAAATAGGTGACAATCTCGATTTGATCAACAACTGTAAATATTGACTTGAAATTGTAAGGATAAGCTTAATCATTCTGTAGCAGTTTTTGATTGATCAAATTAATATTGGTCTTGCACATAGCCAATTAACAACACTTCTGTGGTTCCTCACACCTTGTAAAATATAATCCAGCGCTCCCAATGCCATTTTATGAGCCATTGCACATTCATCTCACACTATAAACTCGCATTTTTTTTTAATTTTGTTTCTCTATATTTAAATCGCGCCGGCGAAGATGCTGAATAATTTGAAGAAATTAATCTGCTCTATGAAGTCGGCAACAAGCCGACCAGGTATCTTGATACTACCGAGCAATCTCTTCATATTTTAGATTCATTTCTAAGTAACATCCCCAGCAAATACTCCGTTGTCATGAATTCTCGTTTGGGTCTTGGCCCTGGCATATTATGAATGAATTTTTCAATTCATTTGACTGGTCGACTTTCTTTATCAACAATCAATTAGATGAAGATTCTCAACGTACTACAGCAACAATTTTGTGGTTGAATGGAAAATACTAGTCAGCAATTGCCATCAAAAGGTGACCCATCGAAATCATCAATTGCCCTTCATATGAAAATATTGCTAATTTCCGAATTAGCCAAAAATGGAAATACTAAAATATAATCGTAATGTTTAATTTTGGACTCTCTGATCTGGTTAGAAGGAATTTTGCTGGCAAAACTGCCATTCAACAAAGAAAATTATTACCATTACTTTTACTGCAGCTTCTACTCTTCTGAAAACTATTCAAAGTGCTCTAATTCTTCCTAAAGTTGTCTCAACAATATCCAAAATATTTTTCCGTTCCAGGGTAGTTTCCAAAACGGTAACATAAACATAGCAGTTAAACCGGATGGTCTTCCAGCAATTGTGCTGCAATTCCCTCGTTTATGGAAGTGAGCGATTCGTTCCTTACTAAAAGGAATGTGAGGAAATCACACTGTTACTGAATTCAGCAAAGGGTCCCAATAAAATTAAACCCAACTGTGACAGAAACTCTGCTTTTTAGGTCAAATTCAATTTTATTGAGAAAAATAATTGTTTGAGGCATTTTTGCACATCTTCAACTTTCGTGTACCGCTGATCTTTCAAATATGATGACATCGATCTGAATAAGAGATAATCAGAGGAAGTCTGGAGAATACGCCGCATGCTGTAAAACTTTCCAGCCTAAGAAGAAAATGAGTTCCTGGGTTGATTTTGCTATACTGGGTGATTTTTTTAAGCTGACAAATTCAAATAACTCGGAAAATAAGCACTCTACGAAAAAATGTCCATTATCTGGAGGGGAAGACATACACTAGTGCTAAAATTAGTATTTCTCCTCCCCTCCTTGTAGGTTACTTTGAAATTAAAATAGGAAGCCGTATTTTTTATTGCAGATTCGGATTCTACTGCTTAAAGTACGATTTTTTTTGATTCATGATAGATGGAACTGCAATACGAAGGCCATCATTTTGAGTTCTTAATTTAATTAAAAGAAGATGAGGCGAGGGGACCCATGTAAATCAAGCAATATGGTACGTAAGAGGTGGGAGGATTCACGTTAATCAAGTATCCCGAAGGGAACAGGAAACTATTAGCTCCCCGTCGTTGTTCCTGGGTTACGCTAAAAGTAGTTTATTCACCAGCCAATTACATTTCTACAGGTAACAATTTCCCAGTTATTCAGATATTTTTAAAACAAAATACAAAAAAAATCATTTATTTGAAAGCAGATTTAATCGCATGTTCCTGCGTTCCGATAATAGTAGTTTCTTGACAAGTCGTTTTTCAGTAATTAAAAATTTAAGAAATACAATTTGTTTAAGACTAATTTCGAGTATTTACATTGAAAACGAGTTAATTTTAATTCAAACGTATTGCAGAATCGTATAAAAAATTTAATATCGTTATTACAGCGACATCTCTATCTCTTCAAAGTTACCCCCCGCCCCACCTACAAGACAAGAGGAGGAGTACTAATTTTAGTACTAATGTATGTCCCCCTGTATGTGGACGAACGTTGTTATGCAGCAATATCACCTTCCGCCTTCTTTGGCGCGTAAATGCTATTTTTTTATTCAGAGCTTCACTTAGTTTGATCAACTGGGCATGGTAACGTTCTGCTGCAACAAATTGACCAGGTTTTAGAAGTTTGGCATGAATATTCATTTTTGCAACTGATACAGATGGCTGGCCTGAATCAACCAATGGTTTTCTGTATTTAGAATTATCGTACAAAATCCACTTTTTATCACCCGTAATGATTTTGTGCAAAAAATTCTTTCTTTTGTACCGAGAAAGCAAATTCATGCAGATGTCAACTTTAAGTTGAGAGTTTTTGTAGTTTTTAATGATAAAATAATTATTAAAATAAATTGAAAATAAATAAATTAAAAAGAAAATTTTATTTATTGTACCTTGTGAATCAGGGTTTATTAACTAAAATGGATTTAATAATATTTTTCTTGAAAACTGAGAGGTGTTATAATTTATAGCACCTCTCTTCTCTACTTACTACAGGGCGTCCGCCGGGAAGGTATACTACTTTGTTGTGCCGCCATTTAGGCGAATATTAGTATTGACAGTTCATACTTGACAGTCGTGAAGTAGACACGTGGCAAATTCTTCCACAAGACCATTTACGCCGCCGTACATACGCCAATAGGATGTTACAGCTCGCCCATGACAACCCCGATTTTCATGAAAAAATCATAATGAGTGACGAGGCACATTTTCATTTAAATGGATATGTGAATAAACAGAATAGTCGGTTCTGGGCAATGAAAAACCCTCACATTATTCATCAGTCACCTTTACATCCATTAAAAGTGACAGTCTGGTGTGCAATTTGGTCAGGAGGAATCATTGGACCTTACTTCTTTGAAAATGAAAACGGCGTAATGGTAACTGTGAATGGGGAGCGATATCGTGATATGATAGAAAACTTTTTAATGCCACAACTGCATACTTTGGGCTTGATTAACATGTGGTATCAACAAGACGGTGCCACATCGCATACAGCCAGGATTACAATGAAATTACTGCGAGAACTCTTTCCACAACAAGTTATTTCAAAAAATGGTGATGTTGATTGGCCTCCACGGTCACCTGATTTGACTGCTCCGAACTTCTTTTTGTGGGGATATCTAAAAAGCAAGGCTTATGCAAACACACCAGAAACGCTTGAGCAACTCAAACAAAATATTCGTGATGAAATTAATGAAATACCGCGTGAAATGTGTGAGAATGTAATGAAAAATGTGCTCAAAAGGGCTCGCATTTGTGAGGCTAACAGAGGCGGACATTTATCTGATATTGTATTCCATACATAACTGCCGACATTAAATAAAACATTTATCAATATAAGATCCATTCTCTTTCATTTAATCAAAAATCATAAACAAACAAAGTAGTATACCTTCCAGGCGGACACCCGTTATTTGAATTTTCTGCGTCCGCTTACAATGCAAAATTTTACTTACAAAGAAAAAATTACTTACAAAGAAAAATTTGTAATATTATCAAGGTTACGGAACTTGCCGATTGCTTAAATAGAAATTTTCCAAACATTTACCAATTATAGCCACTTGAGTTCACGTTGAATACGAAGTTCCTTGATACACTGGCAAATCATATAAAACACTAAATTGTACAAAATAATTTAATAATATTGAGATGCGTTCGTCTGTCCAATGTCTGATGAAAATTTAACGTTCTCTAATACGTTCTCGTGCAGCAAAAACACATTTGCTACGAATTTTATCTACAAAATACACAAACATATAAATCTACAAAAAAAGAAAATCCAATTAATCATTTTAAGATGTTCTAATACATCACACACAGGTATGAGGGCATACTGCTACCATATTGGTGGTATCTTTATATGTATATGTGTATATCCATCGTTTTAAATTATTTAGCTTGAAAAATTTTCCCAAATGAACGAGTGGGAAATTTATACTCGTAATGTTCATTCACCATTTAAGCTCTCTGTGTGCTGCTGTGTGGGCACACCATCTAGTGTATGAATTATATGCTTTTTGTGCATACTTCTATTTTTGGCTGAACATAGAATTTTTTATATTAAAATAATCTTTCGAGATAAATTAATTTTAATTAATCTCATTTCCAAATTTTATGCTATATAAAGTATGAACCATTCTGAAATGAAAAAAAAAATAATAATAAATCTTAAATTGATTTTGGTAACACGTGTGGATGGCTTCATACGTCTACATGATTAGTTGCCAAAAATTTACTATACCCGGCTCATTCGTTTCATTTCGACGAGGGGTTACTAATTATTCACCAACCAAATCAAATTACATTACGATCATAAATTCTCTGAATAATTAATAATTTATTTATTTGCGTTAAATTCAATTACACTTCTTGTATTTGATATAATCAACATTGTAAAAATCAATTAAAATATAAAACAACAACATCCGGGTTAATTAATTAAAAAATATTTTTTATTCTTTTGGTTTTGAAATCTGTGTAATGGAAGCTAAAAATAGGTTTTCAATTGAACCCCCAAAATATAAAAAATTTAATTCCGAAATCTTCATAAAATTTTAACAAGTTGACACAACATATTTTTATGTTCTTATTCTAGTTACGATATAACGTAATGTATTTTATGCACCATGTCGCAAAAGATTATCTCCCGATTTTTTATGACAGCAATTTCATTGATTTAATTATCTAAAAAGAGTTTTTTATTATTTCCAACATGCCTTTTTTATCAATCAAATCGGGTTTTTTTAAGACAAAATACATTAATTTTCATTCTCACATCGTTCATCTTGACTTGTTAGTGTGCCAATCTACCGCGCCGCCAAGAAAATCGATTTTTAATAAAAACATCGTTAAACGAACGTAATTGAACGATTTTTATTTTAAAAACCAATTTTTATGTTTTATGATATTTAGAATGTTCGCGTTCGCTACATAAATCTGGGACATGAAATGATTTTGCATTTCTTGTTCGTCATCTCCAAGGCAACCATAACCAGGATTTCTGAGTCTTATTTTTTTTTGTACTCATAGTGTTTCTCTTAACTAAAGTGCTTTTGTTTCATGCATCCATACTAATTTATTTTTGGCTAGATGATGCTTAGAAAGTTGTTGTTCCTATATCTTAACTATGATTTATGAATAATTTTTACTGGGTGTGGGTAGTGCATGTACATACATAGTACTTGTAACTACATATAAATACGGATGCTGTACTATATACATATGAGATAGCTAATGTTCATCTTATTTGTGTCGTATGACGGAAAAATATTTAAGGAATATAAAATTTTCAAAACACAAGATGAAATTGTTAAGCATCTTCTGTCAAAATGAATTTTATATATGTTTAGTTCTCAACACAGATACCTACAAAAAACTTTAACATAACTCTATAATTTTAATGTTTCTAAAAAAAAATTCTGGAGGTAGCAGGTAATGGATACTAATGTACGGTAAGTAGTTCATGTTTTTGGAAGACATGTCGTTTAAGAGATTTATGTACTTTAGTTTTTAGTGCAAATAAGTCATTGATGCTAATAAATTTTAAAATATTTTACTTGTTACGTGTAATTTAAAAAATTTTGATATTTAGGTTAAAATTTATCAAAATACGTCTGTCTCGCACTAATCAAAACAATACCTCGATTTGTGCGATTAATTGGGACTGAAGGACACGTACAATTTTATATATACTAAGTATATTGAGTATTAAAGAACTCTTACAATAATTAGCAAATAAAAAATACAAATTTCAAATTAAGCTTACATCAAATTTCAATCAAAAAATATCACAGAATTAACAAAATTAAATTCTGAAACAGTCTGACTCAGCTTCACTTGAGTAAATCATATTCGCAGAATCAACCGACCCCCTTGAGTTGACTCTACTATGCCTGACGCATACTGTAAATAACTCGAGGCTCCTGTTTATGAAATTAATTGCAGTCTGTTCGTTTATTTAGGGAATAGTGCGTTTACCACGGGTGGGGGCCTTCACCACTATTTCTAAATAAATGTGAAAGTGAAAACAAAACTAACATGTTGGTTTTAATTTTGTTCTACTTTATTCTAAAAATTTGCACTCTTTTTATACAAATTTTAATGCCTACCTTGCTCAAAATATGAATATAATTATAAATAACGTGTGCTTAACAATTATAGCAAACTATACAAAAAATATTTTAAACTAAATTTCGATATTGCTGTTTGTTATATAATTCAATAAACGAAATTAATTGTAGTTGCTAAGTTAGCATAAATGTTTACTGTTGAACTCATAGCTGTTAGAATCAGCTCGAGGAAGAGGTGCTGGCGCTGATGACGGACGCTGCGCCTTGAACCTAAAATAAAAAATGGCGAAAAGTAATATCAGGATCCCTATAGTTGAGTAGGAAATCGCGTAATGATGGATGTCGTGGTGATTCATTTCTGTCGGCATTCGTTCAATTTCCTTTATTATTTTTACATCAATGTGAGATTTTCGTTTAGTGTTGTTCTGGTTTTTAACTGCTGATCGAATTCCTTTAAATTAGTGCTTCAGTTTATCGTGTTGAATGATTTGCGAATCGATTTACTAATATCGTTAGATGCTGAACCGATAGTGATGATGCGGAGATTTTTGTCTCTTAGCGTACAACCAGCGTTTACAGACACTAACCCAGATCCCTGAAAATTGTATAAGTCGTTGTTGGATCCACATATGATATCAACTGTTGTTTCGTTGGGAATTACGAATATCCATTCGTTTGGAGCGTGAAGCTTTATCCAGTGGTTGGTTGAATTTATTGACTCAACATTGCATAATCGAGTCGAGCGCAGGTTTTCGCTGTAGGATTGCAACTTCGCACTGGCTTTTATTTGTCATGGCGTTGAACATTAGTGATACCTCGCATAAAAACTGTGTAGGTTGAAATACTTGGCAACGGTTCACTTCTTCGGTTGTTAGGAATGCAAAATGATCTCGATGATTGTCTACTGCTAGGTATTTTGTTGATGTAAAAATGCTTGATTGAGTGTTGTTATGATTAATATCAGGAACTGGAACTACGGCTAGCATATTATAATCCAGTGCAAAGGACAACGGTATGATGATTTCAATTATCACATTACGTCGTACTACTCTGCTATGTATATTCATGCTTTGATATATATACATGAATATAGGTCATGAATATTGTGTCCCGGTATGGTTATTGAATCCGGTATGTGCTGACGAACAAATTGTAGTTGGTTCTCTAGCTGTGGCGAGGAGAGTATCGATGGATGCAGGATGCTGTGATGTGCATAATAAACAACATCAAGTAAACCCCGTTGTGTTTCCTCTAGGTTTTTTAGTATTTGAGTCAATTCTATCATGCTTGTTAATATTGAGCGGACCTCCGTATGTTCGATACTAGTTCAACAACTCTATCTTAGTTTCTGTTGCTCTTTAATTAGATTATTCAACGACGTCACTGTTAGAATAGAATTGTGCTTTCCCAACTTGATTGTGTTGTCTATTCTTGATGTTTGGTTTCTCATCAGTGCCATTAGATGATTTTCGTTGTTGTTAATATTCTCAAATTGGACTTCATATTGGTCAGCTTCACGTTGGGTGAGAGTCCAAACATGTCACCAAACATAAGTCCACTTCATAGCTACTACCTCGAGTTTACCAAGATCCTCGAAATATATTCCTGTTGAATGGTTAAATGGAGTGATTTTAATCTGGGCTTGCACGAATCCTAGTAGACAGCAAGTTGAGAGCATTGCTAACACTAGATGATTTGCCTTTGCTCGTCTTTGGGGCTACTTTCTCAGTTTTTGGTTGATTTATTTGGACTGCGTGTTGTCGTCTTGCACGGTTGTGGTTGTATTTTGTGTTGTTGGCTGATTTTCCCTTTTGGCTATTACCGACTGAGCAGTAATTATTGATACTTCATTGTTTATCTTGCTGTATACCACGGCGGCATATGCCTGATTGAAGGCGTCACAGAAACAATGTAGTTCAATTTTTGAGCCGTTGTTGTAGTACATCCATCGATGCATTCTAATCTTCCCTAACTGTGCTAATTCTAGCTTGTACATAGTTTAGCCATCTATTTTCAAAATTCAAATGGAGTTTGTCATTATATCCTACACCAGAAGCCCATAAGTCTTGAAGTAGGATTTTTGCCTGGATCACTACTGGTGCTAGCCATCCTAGCGGATCGAAAGCTTGGACACTTCTGATAGGATTGTTCTTTTAGATGCGATTGTATTTGTATCTGGTATGGATACTTTAAATTGGAACGTATCTGTTGTGGAGTTCCAGAGTAGCCCAAGTGTTTTTACTCTGTCATTAAATTCTATCTTGTGTAGTCGTGTTTCTTTTAGGTTTTCCGGAAGTTCTTCTAAAACTGCCTTTTCATTGCTTGTCCATTTTTTCCGCCAAAGTATTCGTTGAAAATCTTGATCTTCCCTGGCTACATTGATTTGTTTGAACATTTTCGCTATGTCTAATGCGAATACATAACGATGCTTCTTCTATCTCATCAATATTGTGGTTAGGTTGTTTTGTAAAGTTGGACCGACGTACATCATTTCGTTCAAAGACGTGTATGTTGTTGTTTTACAGGAAGCATCGAAAACTGCTCTCAACTTGGTTGTTGTGCTGTCTTCGTTCATCACGGAATGATGCGGCATGTAGTAAACACAGGATCTATCTGCTATTGAATCATCTTTGAACAGTTACATGTGGTTAAGCTGGAGATACTCGTTCATGAACTTATGATATTGACTCTTCTGATATTGGGTCTTCATCTTTCTTGAATAGTTTTTCCATTTGAAGCAATCTAGCAACTGCTTTGGCATTAGAGTCTCCCATTGCCACTTCTCTCAACTTGTCGTTGTTGAATGGTATTCTATCCTCGTATCGTCCACTCTCTGACCTCTTGTGGGTCTGCTCATAGTGTTTTTCACATGCTTCCTCTTCAGCAGTTAGGTGTCTTTCCGGGTGTAATTCTTCGGCTTCCCAAAATCGTTTTAATTTCTTACCTATGTGTGCTGTTCTGGGTTAGGCGACCTGATATTATCCATCCTAATTCCTAGGATTACTTCCTTTGTAGTTGGCTGTCTAGACCCAATATGTTTTTATCCGGAAGTGGTTTGGTAATAGTTGTTAAGACTAGAGCATTAGCTTGTATCTTAAAGATCGATGGAAATCTGGGACTGATGTTTATCATTATTTGTTGATGTCATCGTAACTTTGTTGCTGAAATTCCGGAAACTTTGGCTTGAACCCTTGTTCTTGGTAAGCCGAGTTGCTGTGCTGCTTCTTCCGTGACAGAGGTGGCCTGTGATCTATTAGTGCCCGCAACATGCTTAAACTGATATGTTCAGTTTCGTATAATTGTTCTGCTTTTCCGCTATTTTTATGTGTAGCAAAGTAAGGTGGTTACCCTTGAAGGTAAAACAATTTGTTTTAATGATGCAGTTTGTTGTGGTATGGTTTTTGCTTAGACAATTTCTGCACAAATTGTGCAACATAACCAGTTGATTTCGTTCGGAAGTGCAGAAAGTGTAAAGGCGCTTCGATTGCCAATAACAAGGCATCGTAGAGATGTCTGCGTATATCGAACTATGCTATCGTGTAGTACTGACCCAGTTGCATCTTTTGTAGAAGACAAAATAATTTTGCGACCCGTCGAGGCATATATTTTCTATGTTGATTTTCTATGTTTGTCTATGTCATTCTACGGCCATTGACAAGACGTCGTAGAGATGTCTAAGTAAATCGAACTAAGCTATATCGAAGTATGCTACCACCGATAATGAAATCACATGGTTGTGTGATGAATTCGAATGGTTAAATATACGGCCGTGATTCCGTTAGCTTTTCAATTTACCACCAATAATGAATTCATGTCGTTGGATGATGAATTCGAATGGTTGAATATGCGGTCGTGATTTCGTCAGTTTTTCAATTTACCACGGATAATCAATTCACGTGGTTGGATGATGATTTCGAATGGTTGAATATGCGGCCGTGATCAGGTCAGCATTTAAATTTACCATCACTAATGAATTCACGTGGTTGCGGATGATGACTTCAAATGATTGAATTTTTTGATTTTTTATGATTCCAACATAGAAAATTTATGCTTCGACGGGTCGCTTAATTATGTTAGCTTCTCATCTTTGAGCTTCTACATTTCTCATTTAAATTACGTAAATTAAATGAAAATTTATGGATTTTTTATATTTTCTTTAATTATCTTGTTGTTCTTAATTACAAATTATGTTTAAAAAGTGTAGCATTCTTAATTTAAAGTGTTACATTTTCTTTTACACTTTTTGACTGTTATAAGGTTTTTGTCAATTTACCTGAAACTTCACACTGCCAACGGTTTTGACGTTATCATTTTTACCGAAATTTGATGATTTCAAATATGAAGAATATTTCCCACCATGTTATGATCGAGCGCCTGATAGTATCAATGTCAGACTATTGGTGAGTCTATTATATTCAAGGTCGAATATGGCTCGTTTTGGCTATTTATATAGGGTTTTCCAATTGGAATGATATGATTTTTGAGTGACGTTTCGGCCATTTGTAATATGTCATGATCTGTCATTTTTTGTTTCATTGTATTCAGTAATGTTTACAATTTCATCAACGTTTACAAATTATCTAGTTTTATTATCAAAATAATCGTTCTCCAATTGAAACTTTTCGTGCGCTTTTGCCATTTTATAGTCATAATAATCGTCCAAGTGTGCTCGCTATTCGTCGAATTGTTGAAAATTTTGAGCGCACATTTTCTTTACATAATGTTGAAGTGCCAATAAGACTAAGATTCGCTCGTAGTTATGCAAATATTGCTGCTATTCAGGCAAGTGTTGCTGAAGACCGCAATTTGTCGGTTCCAAGACGTTCTCAAGAATTGAGACTGTCTCAAACCACAACCTGGCGGATTTTGAGAAAGGATTTGGCTTTGCATCCGTATAAAATTGTTCTGACTCAAGAACTGAAGCCATTGGACCACTGTAAACGTCGTGAATTTACTGATTTTGACTTGGAACAACTTGAAAACGATAACGATTTTTTTAAGAAAATCATCTTCTCCGATGAGGCTCACTTTCATCTGAGTGGTGCGGTAAATAAACAAAACTGTCGATTCTGGTGCGAAGAAAATCCACAAATTATTCATGAAAAACCATTACATTCACCTAAATTGACAGTTTGGTGTGGTTTTTGGTCTGATGGAATCATCGGTCCGTATTTTTTTCTAAATGAAGCTGGTAACACCGTTACTGTCTATGGAGATTGGTATAGATCGATGATAACCAACTTTTTATGGCTGAAATTGGAAGAAATTGCAGTTTATTGATTATTTTGGTCAGCTGGGTAAAACATTTCTCGCGCAGGGTGATTTCAACGCCAAACATACTCGATAGGGGTCAAGACTAACTGCGCCTAAAAGCAAACAACTTTATGAAGCTATACAAATAAAAAGAAATTACCTGATCTAATTGATTTCTGCTTAACCAAAGGCATTGCGCGTACGTATGTTAACGCCACCAATTGCTATGATCTGTCGTCTGATCATTCACCGATAATATAGTAGCAATGAGTACTGTTGTCTTAAAATCAGAAACAGCGAAACGTCTGACAAAGAAACGAACTGATTGGAATCAATATAGAAGTCTAGTCAAACAAAATTGTCATCTTGATATCCCGCTAAAAATGCCAGCAGATATTGATGTGGCTGAAGAAAAGCTAAAAGAGGCACTGGAAATATCAGCTGAAAAGGCTTCACCAATCATCAACAATTCTGTAAAAATTAATAAATTATCACATAATATCCAGTCACTAATTCAGGAAAGCGGAAAATTCGACGGCAATGGCGACAAACTAAATCACCATTGTTGAAATGCAAATTAAATCGAGCTATTAAAACCCTGAAATTTACACTGCAGGAAGAATAAAACCAAAGTGTCCAGAATTATTTAAGTGAACTCTCGGCAACAGAGAAAACTGATTATTCTTTGTGGAAGGCAACAAAAACCTAAAAAGGCCTACAAAGTCGAATCCATCGCAATGCTTTCGCTACACATCTAAAGATGGTGTTTTCACCCCACGAAGGAACTAATAATATCGTGCTGCCTCACCAGATGGATGTTGATACATCCTTTAAACCTATAAAGTTTGAATTTGTTAAGAACACAATCAAAACTTGCATTAGCCCGAAAAATGCGCCAGGATATGACATTATTACTGGAAAAATAATAAGGGAATTATCAATCATTCAAACTAGTCATATTCCTCACATGTGGAAGATATATTTGATCACAATGATACATTAGCCTGGGAAAAACGAAACTCAAATCTCGTCTTATCGTCCAATAAGCATGCTTCCCACAATCTGAAAGCTGTTTGAAAAAATGTTAATAACAAAACTGAAACCAGTATTAGAAGTAAAGCAAATCATTCCAGATCATCAATTTGGGTTCCGAAACCAACATAGAGCAAGTGCATAGAACTGTAAAAGCAATCAGACAGACCTTTGAGGCAAAACAATACTGTTCTGCTTCCTTCATGGATATAGCACAAGCATTTGACAAAGTTTGGCAAGATGGACTAATATATAAACTTAAAGCGCTTCTGCCGAAGAATATTCACTCAGTTCTGGTGCAACAAAATGGTGCAACAACTTCCCTAAATAATATAAGCGCAGGAGTCCCATAAGGAAGCGTTCTGGGACCTATTTTATACTTGTTGTACACGGCAGACTTACCTGTTACCGGCAATGTAATAATATCAACATTTGCTGATGATACAGCCATCCTGGTATCACAAGTAAACCCGCAAACAGCCTCAAGATAATTGCAAAGTCATCTGAGCAAAATTGAGGATTGGCTCAAGATCTAGCGAATAAAAGTAAACGAAAAAAAAAATCAATTCATGTAGTTTTCACGCTGAACAAATGCTCCTGCTCACTAGTACAATTAAACGGTGTCTATGTTCCTCAAAAAACCAAGGTCAAATACCTAGGCTTACATCTGGAAAGGTGGCTAACGTGGAAAGAACGTATTGAAGCAAAGCGCAACCAAACAAAAATAACATTTTCCAAAATGTATTGGCTAATAGGAAGAAACTCCAAGTTATCATTAGACAATAAGGTTTTACTATACAAAGCGTTAATCAAGCCAATATGAACATATGGTATTCAGTTATGGGAATCCACCAGTGCATCAAATAAAGAACTCCTGCAACGAACTCAAGCGAAAATACTCCAATGTATCGCTAATGCTCCTTGATATATCCGCAATACTAACATACACGATTACATTGGTATTAAAACCGTTAATGAAACAATCAAAGAATTCAGTTTGCAATACTACTCAAAACTTCAGAGACATCCTAATGATTTGGCCCGGGATATACCAAAACGGCCGCGATTTAAACGACTGAGAAGAGCAGATCCAATCGGACTAATGAACCTGTAAAATCATTAAATTGTGAACACTGATATTAAGTATTAATATTGGTTAAAACTTAAAAAATGTAATTAGCGTAACATTTGAACACTTCTTGTTAGTTTCTTTTATAGAAAGGTTCAAGAATAAAGTCATTGGCAATTTAAAAAAAACAAAATGTATATGAATGACAACTTTAATTATTTCCATATTTTCAGCACAAATTTTGTTTTTGAAAAATGTTAAACTTATTGAGCAGTTAACCTATTTTCCGGTTAAATATTTTTATGGTATATAAGAGAATCCGCCTTAACTTCCAATCCTCAAACATTTCTTCGTTAAATTTTATTTAGACAAACCGAACTATTCTTTATAAAATCACTCAATTAATTTTAGATTTGAGTTTTTTTCTAAAATGAACTCAAACGAATAAGATTGTTTGAAAATTTAAATTAGAATTCTCATTTCTTATCAGAGCTTAATTTAACAGTGTGACGCTCACACTTATCCACTAACTTGCATATTATTTGAAAGTTTCGCCTATCTTTTAGTTTTATGAGCCGCACTTCTCATTTCTCGATGTTTGCATAGCATAAACTCAGCTGTACATTTCAGACCGGCCCCTAAAAATTAATAGCAATAGTAAATGTTATGACGTAAGCATTATCCTGATATAACTGTTGTTTAATGAGCTTTTGTAAGTTATTTAAATTTTTAAATCCGTTTCCTCATAATCTTATAATGAACCAATTAAACTGATTTAAATATCGTCTACTGGTCCAAAACACATTATAACCCGTTAATGAATTAAGGGAAATGAGAAATTTCATTTTATTTTATAACAGGAAGCTCTTAAATACTAAACTTTTTATAATTTCGAATTTTTGGTATAAACAAAATAAAATCCGTTTTTTATTTTAAAAAGCTATCAGAAGATGCCAAATCTTATACACATAAAGTATTTTTCTTTCGAAATATAACAATAATATAATGTAATATATTTTTGAAATAACGATATTTTATTACAAAAAAATCGTACTTTATGAATTCTATGCTACTATCTCCAATTTCGGAATTTTTTGGAAAGGAAATGAATTTTTTCCCCATTCCCATCACTTCCATTCGTTCTTATATTTCGTTAACCTTGTGTTGAAGACGAAAAATGAAAATAATCGTAATAAAATAAAAGTTTGGATTTAAATTATGGTTTAATATAATTTTGGTTCATTTAAAAAAAAATTGACGCTTTGTGTATTTGTTACGTATGTGTGTATCCGTATTTGAAGTATTCCAAAAAAAAGTTTCAAAAAGTTTTGTGTCATATCGATTTTTTTATTACATATTTTATTAATAATATTAAAAGTTTGGAGAGCTTTTGAAGGTATTTTCAAAAGTATATATAATTTTTGATTATGTATTCAAGCTTGAAAGTTTTTTTTTCTGAACAAGAATCAATTTGGGAAATCAATTTTTTGTGTAATTTTCTAATGTGTATGTGTGTGTGTGTAAAGGAAGGATGGTTGGCGAATGAACAATTTTTTTTAAAGATAACTTTATTTTGACACAAATTCTTGTGCTCGAACAACGTGTTTCACAGGATGAATGAGAAAATTGATTTTTCGGCACAAATACGTTTTTCAGGGACATGCGTGATTACCGTTTGTGGAATATGAAATAAGAGTAGGTAGATTGTAATTTTTTTAATATTTTTATGAACTATTGAATAACCTCGAGGTCATATCAAACGACAATTTGACTTGCATTAAACAGTAAAAGCAACTCGAATTTGAATGTGGTAAAATTCTCAAATCAATCAAACTTTATGATGATCTTTTTCTCGTTAAATTTTGATTACAATTCTAAGGTAATATCGGTTGCTATATACGTTTCGTTATAAGGAGCTTCATTCTATGGAAATCTTATTTCCCTGATTACTAAAATATATATCTTCCTCTAAGTGTTTAAAATTAAGGATAAGAAACTGGTTGCCCCACCCTAATATACCTCCTTAAGTTAGTGTAATGATTTTAAAGGATTTAGAACTAAATAATAAATGCTTTACAGTCTCTTAGTTGTTATTACCTTTATCAAAGGGACATTAAAATGGACAACTAAACATTTTACTAAATTGATAAAGGCTACAAAATAGGCCTTATATACAAATAACGGAACAAAAATTTTATCCGATTCATCTAAGACAGATCTATTAGGTACAATTTAAAGTGGAAACTTTTGTTCCTTACAAAGTTTATAGTGATAAATAATTCTCAATTTTGATTTGTTTCGAAAATATTGACACTTCACTTATTCCATTAAAAGGCCAAAACATATATTTGAGGGAAAAAGGTTATTAAAATATTTTTCCCAACCCAGCACTGCGGTGCTGGTACTGTGAAACATTTTGTATAAATTGGGGCTAACAATAACCAAAGTTCGTAAAAAAAATTTCGTTAGCTATAGCCTCTTATAGGCAAGTGAGACAGTGCAGTGTAGGCACATGCAGCATTCAAGCTTAATTCCCATTTAACGATCAATATTTTTTTTAATACAAACATATTGCCAAGGGAGGGCTACTTAAAAATAATTTCATCTAAATGACCGCCTCTGGATTTTTTTTTTTAATTCGATTCTGGAACATAAACTGTTGGCCACATTTTTACATAAATCTGCATTTATTTCAACCACGCATCGTTCAAGTCGAAATCATTTAATTCATGCCACAAAAAAAAACAGTAATCATGTGTCTGTAGCATTCTCCATTGACGGTAAGTTTATGGGTCAACATAATTTTATACTCAAGGCGAATGCAAGCCTTTATAAGAAATATTCCATGTGTTTCCATAAGAACATACAACTTCTTGAAAACGACGTCTAATTCATTGTCCTCGATTTTGATCCACGCCTTGGTTCACAGCATCGATATTTTTAACAGTACGTTTACGTTTTTGGTGGGTTGAATTCTTAACATCACAAACACTACCATTTGTCTCCAATTTTTTAATTACATTACGAATAGTAAGTTCTGTAGGTCGATTCTGTTGGCCATAAATTACACGTAATATACGAAACGTAGCCCGAATAGATTCATTATTTTTGTAATAAATTTTAACAATTGTTAGCGCTGTGCAGCCGTCTATCTATCCACAGTGATTTGCCAACCAATACTGAACTGAAATGTCTAATTTGATCATCCGTTATTATGAATTATGTCAAGACATTCCAAATAGAATTTAGGAGCCCCGCCCATGACAAAAGGGTTAAACTCCATAATAGGTCTAGTCTTACGGCCTCCAATGGACTCACCACTTTGGTTGCATAACAAGGGTGTCTTATCCGTTTCTTTTTTTAAGGTCAAAAAATATTTATAGTGCCGTGGCAATCCGAAATTTTTTTGATAAATGAAAAGTCAAAACTATGACATTTTTATGTGTTCGAAAATGGTCGTTCTGTACACCTTTATGGACACCTTACAGAGCTTGGAATACGCAAAATTGTTGAACGTTTTGAAGAAACAGGATCAGTTGCCGGTCCCTAGAGCATCTGAACACCATCGTCCAGTTCGTACTCTTGAAACAGTAGCAGCTGTAAGTGTAAATGGTCGTGAAAAGCTAAGCATCTCTTTGAATCGTCGTTCACAACAATTAAACGTGTATTTAACCAATTTACATCAAATGTTACAAGTTGATTTACACATGCATTATTACAAAAATTCAAACAACTCAACAATTGAAGCCAGCTGACAATGATTGCATAATTTCAAGAAATTCTAATGTCAAGTGGCCACCAAACCATGTGATTGGACATTGTTAGATTATTTTCTTTGTTTTTTTTTAAAGTTAAGCAGCGTTGTAACAGCACAACACAACACTGTGTGTTTGTTTTAAATATAATAAAAACTAACAGATGAAACTCGTTGAAAATTTGCAAACTGAACACCTTAGATAAAGAGATCTGTCAATTGGGAGCCCTTTAATTACAGATCCTAATCTTCTAATACTTTCTGGGGTGACGACGTGATTCAAATTTGTTAGGGTTAAATTCGATTTTGTTAGATCTACACCAACCTGGACTTAGTTGAATATTTCAGAAAACAGACTCATTCATAGCGTCTGGTGAACTTTCAAGCAGGCGTAGCTTTTTGTTTGAGTGATTTACTCAATGGAAGCCGACAGGTTCTCTCGTCCGCAAATGAACGGCTGTTGCAGGTTGTTGAAGTTAGTAGGTCATTGATTTGACAGGCCGTTTTACAAATTTAAGGAAAGATACCTATCTTATTATTGGTCTTATGCAAATTGCAGTAAACATAGAAATTATAAATAAAATGTAAATCTAATGTAACATGTAGTAAAAGCATACGATCAACATAACCTCAATGTACTTACTTTTATGTTGATCATGCAGTTTAAGAATAATTAAGTCCTTTTCGATAAACTTTATAAAACTAAATTAATTTGTTTTCGTTTTTATTTAAAAAAAATATTTATCCCAAATTCATAGCTGGTCCTTTTTGGTAATAATAAAGTTTTGACATTTATAAAAATTCGATTTCGAACTTTCGATAATAAATATAAAAAATTAGAATCCCACTGCTATACTGAATAGCAAAATAAAAGAATCTTCTATTTTTGGTTTCTTCTATTTGATTGAAGAAGTGAAAACTCCAAGAAAGAGAGAAGAATAGAAGGTTTTATTGAATCGACTCGTTTGTTTTGGAAAAACTATTGGAAGAAAAATGCCACTTTTGTCATTAAACACACATCGATGCTTAAATATGTAGATGATTTTTTAGTTAGGTTAGCAGAAGATCAAATAATCGAAACGAAATATATTCTAGCATCTTTCCATCACAGAATAAGCTTGGTGACTGAGGTGGAAAAAATAGAATATATTGTACATCACGCCAGCCGAAACCATATCAGCTGGAACCAAACCAACTATGGCACAAGTAGCACGATATTATTTTTCAGTCAGAACCTTATAACTCCAGCCCAAAAGTGATAAAGCAAGCCAGAATCATATAACAGCCAAACCGACTATGGCACATAGCACGATACATTGTGCATCACTATGCTCTATATAATTTTTTAAACGGAACCTTATAAATCCAGCACTATAACATTTCTCGCTAGAAACCTTATAATTCCGGCCGCGACCAAACCCTCTACAACCAAACTAACACTATGGCACGAGTAGCACAATTCATTGTGCATCATTGTGCACTATATGCTTTTTCAGCCGGAACCTTATAATACTAGCCAAAACGCCAGAACCATATACCAGCCAAACCAACTATGACACAAGTAGAATAATGGATTGTGCATCTTTGTGCACTATATAATTTTGCAGCCGGAACCTTATAATTCCATTCAAAACAAAATAAAGCCAGCCACAAGCATATACCCGCCAAATTAACCACGATGTGCTGTGCATCATTATGCACTACACAGTTTTTTAGCCGGAACCTTATAAATCCATCATTACATTATTTTTCGGTAGAAACCTTATAATTCCAGCCGGAACCGATAGTATGGTTATAAACAGCCAAACTAACTATGGCACAAGAAGCACATGGATTGTGCAACATTGTGCACTATATTATTTTTCAGTCAGAACCTTATAAATCATAAAAGCGGCATAACCACTATCAATACGTGTCCGTTTGATTCCATTTTTGTTATTTTGCCGCATTATATTTGAGGACAGAAAATTTCAAGAGGAAATGTTCGGTCAAGCTAAAACTAGTAAATATGCTGGATTTTTAGAAAATTTTTTACAATTATCAACACAAAATTATCTGCGGAGATTTACAACAATCACAACAAATTAATAAATGACATTTTTTGCCGAGAACGTTTTGTCAAATCGGGCAACTATAGCTGAAACGAACGTGTCACTTTTGTTGATTGTAAATCGTCAATTGGAGGGATTTTCGTAGATTTACGTATTTTTAACGACGATGTTATGTCCTGTGTCAAGGTTCTACGAATTTGTGATGAATGTGGAACTAAATTCGAAAGAAAATTGCCATTGCTTTAACAGATATAAATCAACTAGATTTGAAAAATGTGAGCAACTCAACAAATAAAATAAATATTAGGGAATGTTTCTCTAGCTGTAGCAATTTACATTATATAAATAAAGTATGTGATAGTATAGGTAATAACCTTGGAGGTAGAGCTGTTAGGACCACTAGAAAAACAGCAAAAGGTTTCTTTAAGTGACATAACGAAATCACTGAATTTAGGTAATAAATTGTTTAATTTGTGCGGTGTAATTGAGTACGACAATTCAAATGAGCATTTCACTGCACATGCATTTAGAAACGGTGGCGTAAGACAAACTTACGACGATTTACAATAAGCCATTGGTCTCGGCTTAACTACTAACACTTCACAAAAATGTACGCCTACATGTTATTCTATTTACAAGAACCCAAACCAGACAAAGAGAATTTATCTGCAAATAACATTTCTTCTGTAAATGATGAAGTTTCAGTTATATTTTGTTTAAACTTTGTAATTAATTAACAATTTTAGCGGATCAGGAATTACAATGTGCCTAAATAATTCCAGTTGAAATTTTAACTAGTTCACAATGATGATCAACCATGCTTATTATTTATTGCTCCGAATGGTTCACACCGACTTCATATGGTTCCGACTGGCCTTGCTTGTTCTGGTTGGATTGGCCTTGTAGTGAACGTTTCATCGTTCCTTAAACGCAAGCGCCAAACGTATTTTATGTAAACATTTTGTTTCGGCTGAATTTTTATAGTTCTGGGTGGCATTATATGGTTCTAGCTGAAAAACAATTAGTGCGCAATGATGCACAGTACATCGTGCTTCTTACGCCATAGTTGGTTTGGCTGTAGTGTGGCTCCAGCTGGCTTTATTCGATTTTGGCTGGAATTATAAGGTTCCGGCTGAAAAATAATATAGTGTACAATGATGCACAATCCATTGTGCTTCTTGTAGTTAATTTGACTGTATATAACCATACCATCGGTTCCGGCTGGAGTTATAAGGTTTCTACCGAAAAATCTTATAGCGATGGATTTATGAGCTTTCGGCTGAAAAGCTACATACCACATAATGATGCACAATGCATCATGTTACTTGTGTTATAGTGAGTTTGGCTGTAGAGGGTATGGTTCCGACTGGAATTGTAAAGTTTCTACAGAAAAAAATATAGTGCTGGATTTATAAAATTCCGACTGAAAAGTTATATAGGGCACAATGCATTGTGTTACTTGAGTCATAGGTGGTTTTGCTGTTATATGGTTCTGACTGGCTTTATTATGTTTTGGTTGAATTTATAAGGTTCCGGCTGAAAAATTATATAGAATACAATGATGCACAATGCATCGTGCTACTTGTGTCATAGTTGGTTTGGTTTCGGCAAGATGGAAACATTAGATTATCTACATTGAATTGGACGGATACTTCATCGAATAGATTGCTGAACCATATTTCCAACCATTCGTACAGTAGTATGTTGTTTAATGTCGCAAATGTACGAAGCGTTTTTTATTTAAGTATTTGTTATTTTCGCAAATAACGCAAACTCAAGACATGAGACCTCAAAATCTCTGGACGCTAGTCTAACACACCACTCCGAAAATGTAAAATGGACTTTGAAGCAAAAAACTTAGCTAATATAAAACATAGATCAGCCTTATCACGATGACATGCAGGTGAAAAAGACACAAATTTGATTTTGCTGGTACCCAGGTTTTCGAGCACGAAAACAAACTATCCCAAAGAAGGTTTAAAATGTGTTCACATCTGGAAGACTAATGATACTATCAATTATAAAGTTGACACTCAGCAATATTACGTTTTATAAAATTTCGTTTTTGTTGTGATTTGCAGTTGAGTGTAAATCTAAAATTCTAAAACACAACAAACACATTTTATAATTACAAATTTTGGCAAATGTGAGGTTTCATTTTAATATTTAAAAAACGAGTATTTTTTAAGAGAAATCATTGAATGTTTATTTCTTTGTAAATAGGAAGGTATACCATTAACATTTGAAAACGATATCAGCCAAATGGTCGCCACGGCTACGGTTGAAGCACCATATCCTTTTCATGAAATTTTCCATGACCAATTCGCACATTTGCGGCTTTATGCCCTCGATAACTTCCCGAATTCCATCTTTAAGGTCTTGAATCGATTGTGGAGCATTGGCATAGACCTTATCTTTCACGTGGGTGATCACCTCTTTGAGAAAAAACACATTTCACGTAGCGCCGTCCTGCTGAAAATAAACGTTGTCCACATCAATATCTTCCAATTCAGATCATACAAAATAATTAATCATAGTAAGGTCCAATTACACCACCAGCCCAAAAACCACACCAAACAGTGACACGTTGAGGATGAAGAGGCTTTTCAACAATCATTCTTTTATTTTCTGAGCCCCAAATGCGACAATTCTGCTTATTAACGTAGCCTCCGAGGTGAAAATGGGCCTCATCACTTAACATGATTTTTCGATGAAAATCCGGATCATTTTGATGAATTTGACGGGCCCAATCAGCGAAGATACGACGTTTATTGTGGTCGACCGACTTGAGTTCATGCGTTAACTGAACTTAAAGTTAAGACCTAAGTCCTTATGCAAAATAGGGTGTACTATTGTTTGTGAAATATTTAATTCCAAAGATCGACGAGGAATCGACAAACCTGGGTTTTCGTCAAGACTACAGGCTACAGCAGCAATATTCACAGTTGTTCTTGATCGACACACACGGTTTCGATTATTCACATCACTAACTTGTCCCAACAGCTCAAATTTTTCTACCAGTTTCACTATTGCCGGCCAAGGAGGTGCTTCACGACGACCCTAAAGTTTAGTTTTGCGAACTGTGACTGTAAAATTTTCACCATTTTTGTAGTGAATTTTAATAATTTCAATGTGGTGTTGACGCGTGTATCGTACAATTTTTAGTAATGGCGTAGTTTTTAATTGTCAAATGTTAAAAGATGACAGTTTCAAAATTGACAGCTGCCCAAATAGCAGGCTATTCAAAATGAAACCTCTTATTGGAAAACCCTGTAGATCCATAAACAATAAAATTTACCAATATTTATTGAATAATATTGGGATTGCTGAACAAGTTCGAAAAATGGTTCTTCATGTAGATACAATTTCCTTTCCAAAAGACAAATGTCACAATACAATTTATATTTTAATTGAAATTTGGTGATTTTATAAATAAGAGTTGTTAAGGTTTAGAAAAATCTTGTTCAATGTGTTGTAAATTCCTTTTTGGTGGACCACGGAAAAATTGCCGCAATGGTAAATTTGAAAAATTTGGATGTTTAAAAAACGATAGCTACTAATTTCAATTATATACAACCAGTCATTATTTACTGGAAAAAACTAAAATTATTAATATAAAATATATTATATAAAATATTGCATTTATTATTTTTAAATAATTAACCACACAGCAATGCTTATTTTTAAACTTGAATTTTTTCATCTTTGTGTGGTCTTGAACGTATTTCCGAATTTCTATCTAAACTTGCCCTCAATTTTTTTAAATCTTTTTCTGGGGCCGAAGCACTCCCTGCTCCTTCCCGTCATACTTTACGCAATTACTGTCAAATCGACATGTAAGATGGGTCGGCCCATGAGTTTTGGACGCCGATAGGGGTCGTAGTTGTGTTCCTTTTAATCACAGATTGTAATCTGTTGATGAAAATTTCGTGTTGCATCCTGCCCTTATCGGGATTCAAACCCGGTACCTCCCGATCCTAACGCCAAAGCTATAACCACTGTGCCATTTGAACAAACTCGTACCACCAAAGTATAAATAGCAAGTATCGTGTTACGCGTCACACAAATCAAATAAATATATTTCTAATTAGAATTTAATAATTAATTTAATTAAAATGTCAAAATATTATTATTAGTAAAGCTTACCATTTAATTATTTTTTCTATTTACTTTCAGATCGATCACGCAACGTGTTCTACGTAAACATAACCATCAGATTGAAACGCAACGCCAGTTAAATAAATACTCGTGAATAGTGTAAAATAATCTAAATTAATTAGCGAATATAAATATATAAATAAATAATATTAATAATAATATACAAAAAAAAAACAAAATCGGTTAGAAATGAAAAAACATAAAATATTATTTATTTTGTGATTTATAATTAAAAATATTCTAATTACATATTTTTTATACATTATCGTGTAACTACTGTGAATTATTCTGTGTATTAAAAATATATACGCGAACAAAATAAACAAAAGTCATTTTTTATAATTTTATTTATTTTTATGTTGTTACAATTTTCAATTTATTTTTATCGCTGTTGTTTTCTCTATATATAGTGATACAATAATAAAGTAAATAACGTTAAAAAAATAATTAAATTAATTTAATTAAAAATAGTAATAATAATAATAATTATTATTAATTGTATAATAAAAAGAAAATGTTTGAAATAAAATTTATTATGTTATGTTTGCCATCGATATTGTTAGCAACAACATTAGAACCAGGTAATTTTATACTTTTCTTAATCAATTTGTTTTATTTTCTAGCCCGTTACACTGTAAATATAAAATACAATAAAAACTTTTTAAAAGCTGTGGTTTAAAGATACAATCGCGATAAAATGTTAAAGTTCTTTTTTTGGTAAACCGCAAAAATTTATTCGTATTTAGGTAGAGAGATATACTAAAAGTATTATGTGCGGTTTGGGCAAAAGGTAATTTTATTTATCTACCCAAAACAAAATTTATTTGAATATAACAAATTAACCCTATTTAAACCAGGTGGGGTTATAATTTTCTGTTTCAATACAAATTTATTGTTTCTTGTCCCGTATAATTGTGATTTAGAATCTTTTTTGAGCAGCTGAAACATAATTTTATTGTTTTTGTCCTAAATTGAATGTTCTCTCGATTATTTCGTACTAATTTTTTTTGTTGTTTATAGACGTAAAATATCGGCCAATGCTTACTAGTTCTGCTTCTTATTTGTGGGGAGTTTGGGGGAGGCCTAAATTGTCCTAAAGCTTAAAAATGGTTTTAAATGTAATTTACAAATATGCGAATCGAGAACAATATCATTTATTTTTACGGATGTGAAGTTTTAACAAAAATCAAATTTTTTAAATTAACAAGATCAAACAGTCGGTAAAAGCAATGTTAACAATGAAAACCTGATAACAGACGGATTTCTTTTAATTTTAATTATTTTTTATAAATAATCAAAACTTAATTTTGATTGAAATAAAAAAAATTAATTTACAATTTAAAAATATTTACATAAGTAAGACAAAATATTTTATGTAGTTTAATAATGTTAATAAATTGTAGTATGCACTATTAAGTACTCAGTTATATGTATATTGGCATAGCGATCAAAACCAGTTGCATAAACGTATATCGAATGATGTCATTGAATGTCATTGAATGATGCTCTTTGAAATAAAATAGGGCTCATCAAGAAACTACGAGATTTTCCCATCTGTTAATGCGTTGGAAAATCGGATCGCATAGAATATTTTGGCGATTTTTGGGTTACACTGTATAAATTATTGGGCAGATCACAGAGATTCTACCTAGTAGTGGCTAGTATCAAATGATGGCATAAGAAGTGTTCTTTGAAATAAAATTGGTCTGATCAAAAAACTTCGAGCTTTTTCAATTAGTTAAACCCGGGCCCACCAGACAACTCCTTACACGATTTTTCTCGAATTTAAGATCCATCACAACCGGTTCCCATCACAATCGGTACTAGAAAAATTCGCGCAAGAAATTATAGTTTAAATCGCTTGAGCTAAGAAAACAATTAAAATTGAACCCGAGCTCAACAAACAAGTCCTTATACGATTTTTCTCGAAATCAGTATCAGCAATCGATTCCTATTACTAGAAAACCTCCTACAAACAATTTTCTTTTAAATCGTTTGAGCTAAGAAAAAAGTTAAAAATAAGCCCGGTGTCCACCAGACAAGCCCTTACACGTTTTTTTTCCGAAATAGGGATCCATCGTAATCGGTTCTTGGTACTCGAAAACCGTCTTCACGCAATTTTCATTAAAATCGTTTGAACTAAGAAAACAAATTAAAAATGAATCCGGGGTCGTACTCGAAAACCGCTTTTAAGCAATTTTCATTTAAATCGTTTAGGCGGAGAAAAAAAATTAAGAATGAACCCGCGGTCTACCAGACAAGGTCTTACATGGTTTTTCACGTAATCTGGATCCATCGCAATCGATTCCTGGTACTAGAATCTCTTTCAAGCAATTTTCATTTAAATCATTTCAGCTAAAAAAAAAATAAAAATAAAAATAACATACTACAATTTATTACTTATTACTTATGTAAATATTTTTAAATTGTGAATTTTTTTTTTCAATCAAAGTTTTGATTATTTAAAGAAAATAGTTAAAATTAAAAGAAATCCGTTGTCAGGTTTTCATTGTTAACATTACTTTTACCGACTGTTTGTTTTTGTTAATTTAACAAATTTGATTTTCGTTAATTTTGTTGTTTTGTTAAGAACTTCACATCCGTTTATTTTTCACACTTACATTGAGAACTATTTTGGATGGCGGAGTTGTGTACATCAAAACCTTACGACATTATCATTCGACCTTACTACGCCAACTAAAAATTGAATCGCCAATTGTCCACAATGGCTGCGTACCAACAGTCGGGTAAAAGTCAATTTTAAGTTAATTTTTCGATAAATTCATTTATTTTTCACAAACTCTATAACAAACTGATCGAAAAATCTGTTCTAAATCCGATTTTTACCATAGTAAACGATTTACCCGAATATTGGTCCGCAGCCAATGAATACTTCACCGAGTACTTCGCTAGATTTTTCTGAAAATTCGTTCATGTCTTTAATTGGACTGAATCTAGCACAAAGTGACGTAGAACCTCTTAGAAATACACTCGTGGACAAAATTAACGCATATTTTTTTTGTAATAAAAAAAATCCCGCTAGTTAATTTCAGTGGAACTTGTATCAAATGATCTTCATAAGAGACACAAATGTGGCGTTATGGAAGTATAGGGGCTATTTTTCATTGCAAAATGTTAAAATGTGTCGAACTATTTTTGTTTTAAATTTTCAAAAGTGGTTTATAAACATTAGAATTAGCTTTACTACACTTTAGTTTGATTAATTTGTTAATGGGTATTTCCCGCCCGTGCCCTTATTACAGCTTCCATCCTTCTGGGCATACTAAGTAGAATGCCTTCTTGCGAAATGAGATTCCACTCTTCTTGCGCTGCAACATATCGAATCTGGTGCGGGATTTTTAGCCCTAATACGGCGTTTTAGAATGTCCCATACGTGTTCGATTGGATTAAGATTCGGACTCATTGGTTAAGAGGCCACCAGAGATTGCACGAATGCCGATAACTTGGAGATATTGATGTACCGGTGCAGCTACGTGGACTGGAGCGTTATTATGCATTAACACAAAACTATCATAATCTATGAAGCCCATATATGGCTAAAAATGATCGCCAAGAATGTTGCGAACATACCAGTCTGTATTCATCCACAAACCAATCTTCACCAGCTCCGTACGGCTCTCCCAACTGATTCCACTCCAAAACATTATTGAACGTCCACCGAAGCTTTCATTTAGCATCATGTTACACGATGCGTAACTCTTCTGTTTGAGCAGAAGTATGAGCAAATTCTAAACGGCTGGATTTGTGACGGGGAAGAATCCGTAAAACTTTTACGGGCGTTTTTGGAGTTAGGCTCACTTCTTTTAATCTTCGTCTAATTATTCTAACACTAATATTCACTTGACGGGCACTAAGTAACTCATTTTTCAGGTGTGTAGCAGTACGCTTTCGATCTCTTAACGAATTAATTTTTTAAAATCGGTCGTATGCTCGATTGTGCACCTTTTACGTCCTTGTAAAAGTTCCTTGTCGGAAAGGAAGGCCTTTTATATTCTTCGCTTAAGTATTCGTGAAACCGAAGACTGGTTCATTCCTAATTTTCGTGCGATTTGTGCTTCCTGATACACAAATTTACAAATAATTGATATGCCTTAATACAAAAGCCGATCGTGAATTTCTACCAACATGCACTCTTGATTAAGCATTTTTGAAAAATTTAATTGATTGGCTTGCACTTTATTCAAGGTGGTTTTTGATGAAAATATAAATGTGCTCTCATTTGACACTAGAAGAATTTAAATTGACCAGCGGGGTTTTTTTTATTACAAAAAATGCGTTAATTTTGGCCACGAGTGTATCTTAGAACAAATCACTATTAATGTAATTTTGAGGTACACAAGTTATGAATATTATACCTAGTGTTCTCCTAGATTTCCCCGAAAATTCATGTTTTTTAATTGGATTGGGTCTAGTCAAAGTGAAAACACCAATTCCAGCCGTAGTAACTTTTCGAAATATCTTAGTAAGCTGCAGTTTTAATATGCAATTTGGATGTACACAACTTTTGGCTATTACACCCCGTGTTGCACTCTACTTTTACAAGGAGATTGATAGCACAAAGTGAGAATACACATTCCAGCCGTAGCAACCGGAACATTACACAGAGTGTTCTTCTAGTTTTTCCGAAAAAATCATAGTTTCATCTGATATATTTCTTTTAGAAAGATACATTTGGGATGATACACAATCGGGTAGATTGAACAGAATTTTACGAGTTTGCTTCATTCTAACCGAGCATGTTCTCTTTATTTAATTTTACACACATTTAACGGCGATTGTTATACAATTGCTTCTTTTATGCTCAATGGAAATATTTTGTGTCTGGAACATTTGATGACAGTCGTTTTAACCCATTACATTGAATAATTTATGTGGTGTAGACATCAATTTTAACAGACCGGCTAACGTAAAATAAAGAAAAAATAATTAGTCAATTGAGTTTTTCATATCATTTCCTAGGTTGTCAACGTTGTCTACATTGCCAACGTCAGGGACACAAAACATCGCTATAGGTAATCTAGATACTAGGTTATGACGTGTTGACTACCGTGCAGATTACATTGCGTAATCTATCTCGTCCATCCCTGCTTAAGAGGCCTAGCACGTTTCGTGTTCCCATTTTTAAAGAGTTATCCGAGGCCTTTGCATAGAGTTCATAGATAAATTGTGTTCTGCCGCCAGTTGTTTCTTGAGGCTCGATATAAAACAGGCGCCCGTTCAGCTGTCTCTAACCTGGAGAAAAACTGTCCCTAACCTGGTTTTTAAGGCGCCAATAATTCGCCGTGATATTTAGTGAGAAAGACTATAAGCAGAATTCCCTTATCGCATCCACTATACCCTCTGATTCATTTAAAATTAACCAGAGGGCACCACGAAGAGGTATGAATATCGTTTTTCGCCAAACGAGAAAAAACCTTTAAATAAACTGATTTGTAAATAGTTTGAAAGAAAGATCTTCAGTTTAGCAATCAACCATGTTCTCAAACGCTTTATGCTGTTGCTGCTACAACGTATCAAGTTGCATTTTTTTATGAAAATCAGATTATAGCAACAAGATTTTGTAATCATTAAAATTGATTTCGTATATAGACAGGAAAATAGAAAGGAGAAAATCCAAAAAGATTTCCACAATACAAAAAATTATATTCATCGAAATTTTTAATATCAAAAATGAAAACCTTATTCTATTTCAATCATCAAGGTAATGCTCGAATTTACTCATATACTCGTAGAGCTACGGATTTTATAAAAATCTAACTGACATTTTGGAGCTCTCTGTTGTTAACAACTATGTTTAATGTACCTATGTTGCATTCTTCAGAGCTTTTCATGTATTACTATATCAAAATGGGATTCGCATCAAAATCTAATCAATATCTATAACTTTTATTCCTCTAGCTAAACTGAAAAGAAATACAAAAATGGTAAAAAATTAAAAAAAAACTTTTGGTAGAGCTTTCCAATAAAAGTTAAAAGCAAAAATAAAAGTTTAGGATTTTTGTTTTTTGCTAAAATTTTCAGTCGATAAGAGGAGTTTCATCTTTTACATGGGACAAAAAATATCTTATATTTGTTGTTGTTGTTCGTTGGCTTGTTTAAATTAAGGAGATATGGTTTCGATGACGATGATGATGATGGTTTTTGGATTTAATTTGAATTATGTTTGGGTGATTTATGCGTAGCACAAGGTAGTCTTAAAAATACATTTTATTTATTTATTTATTTTTCTTGCCTTGTACGGTTTGGATTAAATTTATTCACGCACGCTATACAACTTTTGGGGCTTGAGCAGTATGTCAATAGGATGCAAGCTTCTTATTAAGCGGACCAATTTTAAATGGCATAACAAAGTTCACAGAATATGCAAGATTAATTCGTAACTTTCTATTAATTTCACAAGAGGTGTATTTATTTGCATTTTGATGTATTAGAATTCCGTAAAACTTAGAAAGGAAGTTATATGCTGAGTTTTATAATTTTTTGAATATTCCGAAGCTTTTATCAAGCAATAGTATTTTGCTATTTCCGTGAAAGTTCTTAAATGATTTATGTATGGTTGCAACTGATTGCCAATATTTGCCTTTTGGGAAAAAAGTTAAAACAAAATATTTGAAATTTTATTTGTGCAGTTCAGTTAATGTTAGTGAGGTGTTATAGTTGAATAAAATAATGAATATTGCGAAGATGATGTTAATAAAAACATTAATTTGACATAACATTATTTAAATTATTTTAAATAACTCACTGGAATTTATCCTAGTATGGAATCGATTTGTAATAAGTTATCGTGTACTTTATAAAATTTGCTTATTTATTTATAAGCTTGGTAGCTTAGGTTAGGGTTATAGATTGTCCTAATGGACTGTGCATATATGATAGTCAAATCATTTAAGAGAAGAGCTCCTATAAATTTCAGCATGCTAAGCGCTACACGGGGACGGGTGCAAAGCAAATGGAGAACAGTTTTTGCTGCTGATCATTTTGCTCACAGGCTTATCTATGAGGCAGTTTCCCGAAATAGGTGGGTGCTATACTGGCATGCCACTACCGCGTCGATGCCATTTGTCGGGATCTTGACAGGTCTAGTTTTGGCTAGATCTGCATATAGTTATTACGCATGATGTACTATTGTATCATTTACCGTTTGATGTTCTTCTAGCTTCCTGTTGAAGCAGTAATTGACACGTAATGAGTGGTATATTAACATCCGTCTTGCTTGGTGAAATGTTCTGGTAATCCTGGTTCTAATATGTTACGTTTCCAGCTTAGTTTGCTGTCCAGAATGAGAGCCAGATACATTGCTTTATCAGTGAAGGTCGATCCAATATCAATTAAACTGACGGATCGATCTGAGGAAGTTTGTATTTTCTGAAGTAAAGGACCAGCTCTAATTGGAAAGAATGCTAAGTGAATTTTGCTTGCGTTCTCAAGGTGCAAGGTTATTTGCCGAAGTCACCAATCGCAACACCATCCGCATAAGCAACCACCTTAAAGCCGTACTCTTCCAGGTTTAATAACAAGTCATTTATTACCAAATTTGAGAGAAGAGGCACCTCCTTACGGTGTTCCTCTAATCACAAGTGCCTGCATGATTGCCTCTTGTCAATCGTTAACGTTGATAACTGCCTTTCTATAACCATAAAAGTTATCTTAGAGTATTCAATTTGTTCAACGGAATTCCTGATAGGAGCACTATCGGATCCTTTCTGTCTTCCCATAATGTTTAGTAGAGAAGAGGCTAAACTTATATGTCTAATATTTTTTGGACTGCAAACAGAGCTTTTTCCCGCCTTAAAAAATCTCATATTTACTTCAGCCCATTTTACTAGGAATGTGACAAAGTTCTAGGCTGACCTTGTAGATAACTTTCAGCGAGGGGAAGTTCAAGTCTTTCGCTTGTTCGACTCTACATGGTTTAAAGTCTTTTCAACCACCAGGGTGGTCGGGGCTTGCTCAACGTCTAGTAGAAGGACTCGCACCTAATAGAGCTTTACAGCTGATTTACTAGAATATCAAGCTCTTTCATAGAATCAAGGGCGTTTGGAACCGGTACTGGTGGCCAATTACTTAGAAAAATCCTAAACATATCTCAGTTGGTTTTCCTCCTATTTCTATAGCTAGGTTTTTGATAGGTTTGGTCTGCAACTCAAATTGGATATAACATTGATCAGGAAAATGGAATCCATAATGTAATCTGAGACAAGATTAATGTTTAAGACTACTATCAAGGTGTAAAATTATGTCATGTGAATTTGCATCACTTGCCAGGACGGCTCAAATTTTTGAGTCTCATTTAATGAGCCTCCTAAAATTGCAAGTGGGATATCTTCTCTATCGTGTAGAAGGTAATCTGTAAATAGCCGGAGATTATGACCGTTCATCTCAATGCTTGTTGTGACCACCAGGAGTGCCTTCTTGATAAACAATTGTAACAAATTCCGCTGTTCTGTACAAAATTCCTCCTGGTGATGCGTAGGTGATGCGGATCTTCACAACAAATACACCGAGGTAACTCAAAACAACTAACGTTGGCTAGTGTAAGTTTTGTGGGAATGCAATTGCTTCGTCGTTGAACCACAGATGATGCTCTTCATCTTGTCTTAATTTCTTCCTTTGTTGAATTGGAGATATACTAAAGAAGGTTTTTAATATTGCAGACGCAATACATCTTTTCTTGTCATAATGTCGTAATGTTCAACTAAATATGGGCCAGGCGGAGCCGCTGCCTCGTCCTAATATTTATCAGACATAAAGATTTCTTTCAGACGGGTGTAGTAATAGTTCGAACTGGCCTCTCCCAAACATTTTTCGAACATTAATTTAATTTTGTATTACAGTAGAATCTTTGATAAATTTCTTAGACAAGTTTCAAAACAATCATATGGGTTATACAAGCACTAATGGTCCAAACCAGCCGTTTCCAGCCAGTTGACGGACATGAATTTAAGTTTGTATTGTTGTAACATCCTTAGCGACCCTTTAAGAAAAATTTCAATATAATCGAATAGATCAATCGGGAGTTATTGTTTCGATCTGGTTCTCTTCCAAACATTTTCGAACTCAAATGGTTTCTCTGTTATAATACAGGGCGGCTGACACGAAGTCCCAAACAAAACGCACCAAAACAAAACGCCACAGAATTTTTATTTTTTGATGAATTTTATTCAATCAAAGTAAAAAATGTTCACAAGTATTTAAATTTTCGAATTGCGTTAGCAGGTTTCGATTTGGCCACCCTTAGCTGCGATTATGGCCATTAAACGGCCGACAAAGCTATTGTATGCAGCACGAAAGTGGCTCTGCAAAATTTGGGCCATTCCCGATGGCGCTTGCTTGAGATGATCGACACTTTGGTATTTTTTTGTCCCAACCTTGCTCTTCAAAATACCCCAAACCGATAAATCTAGTGGATTTGCATCCGGTGAATTTGGTGGCCATTGGGCAGTGGAAATAAACCCCGGAACGTTGTTTCTCAGCCAATCTTGATTGACTTGGAGGGAGCGTTAAAGCCTTGGGCACAACAATATTTCGGCCGCAGAGCCTGGACATTTCAACAGGACTCGGCGCCGAGTCATAAAGCGCGCGATTGCTTTAACACTCGGCGCCGAGTCCTGTTGAAATGTCCAGGCTCTGCGGCCGAAATATTTTTGTGCCCAAGGTTTCAACGCTCCCTCCAACACATGATCCCGATAAATTTAAGCATTTATCTTGATGCCACGGGCCAAAAAAACGAGTGGTGGACGGCTTTCGGTCGTTACGGCGGCTCAAACCATGACCATCGGCGGCGCTTGGTTTCGAGTGGCAATCCGTTGGTCCAATTTTTCAGTAGAACGGAACTATTAAATCCGGTCGTTTTGCTTGTTCACATATTGCTCAATAATGAACGGTGAGTCATCGAAGAAAACCAAATTCGGTAAATCGCCACTTTCGTGCAAGCGCAACAACTTCTTTGCTCTTTCCACTCAAACTTTTTTTGAGCATCGGTGAGACCATGCGTTTTATGGAATTTCAAGGTCTTTAGTCCAAGATAATCTTTTAATATGTGCTGCATCCGTTTGAGCGAAATATTCGCCTCACGAATCGATTTTCTGCAGCTACGATGCGGATTCCGAGCCAATTTGGCCTTCACCTTCCGAATGATATCCGGCGATGTTGCAGTGCGTTTCGGTCCACCACCATAGCGCTTTGTAATGCTGCCAGTTCCGTTATAACGATTTATGGTGCGATACACAAACATTTTATTCACATGCAGATGTGTTAACTGGTCAGCAATCTGCAGCTGCGGTTTTCCAGCCAAATATAGATCAATCGCACTATTACGCTTGAATTCCATTGCGGATAACTTTTTTTCTGAATATTTTCCACTAAAATGCTTTTGTGCGCTTGTAAACAATAAAATGAACTGTCATTAGTGTTAATTTGAGCCCTCTGTCCTCACTGGTTTGACAGGAATGACATTCTGAAGTTGGTAACACTTCGTGTCAGTTACCCGGTAGAATCCTTAATGAACTTCTTAGATAAATTTCATAACAATGGCATATGTCAGACGGGAACTAATGGTTCGATGTGGCCGCGTCCAAGTATTTGTCGGGCAAGAATTTAATATTTTATATTTTAAGTAGAATCCTTAAAGAATTTGTTAGATAAGTTTGAAAACAATTGGATATGGAATTAATTTTTTTGGTTTTAAAATAATTATGGAACTTTTTTTGTAATGTTTGAAAGAGGCCAGCTAGAACTATTACTATTTTCTTTTAAAAAAAAATATCCATTCAAATGTACCAGCAATATTCGAGACCGCTGTGGGGGCGTTCCCGAACATTGCTGGTACATTTGATAGTACCTAATTCTGTCCCAACACAAACTACCATTGAACGGATCGAGTACATGCTTGGCTTAAAATGTTTGTTGTTTAATAATCTTTCAGTCTTATAGACCAGTTCATATATGCAAGTTTCACGAGGATTTCCAGCTCTGTAAACATATCTTCTGTTACTGAGTGATACGATGGTAAAAAATTTGCCTAAAGATTCTTGGTAAGTCGACAAAGGCGAGCAGTTCTACTTCGTTAGGAAGCACAATTGTTGTTGACAGGCCGAATTTTTGGTTAAAGTTCTGATAAGCCTGGCTATGCTAGATATTTTATTTATTTCCTTGCAGAACGTAATCCATGAGTTCTGAGCGCATATATTACATTTTTCTTATATTATTTGTTATAGTTCTTCAGTCTTCCTACACTTTTACTTAGTTTTTTAAGATGATATATCTACAAAAATTTGAAGCATATTTTATCATAAGTGTTAAGCGGCAAGGGAAGCTTTTCGGAAAAAGGAATTTAAAATACTGCCTACTGAAATCATCTCAACTAAAGCTTTTTCAGTAACTTTTAGTCTTACTTAAATCATCCCACAAGCCTGAGGAGGGATATTTTGGTAATGTGTGCACAACATTTCGAAAGATATTCAATCTAATGTTGTTTCAAAAGGTGGAGTGTAGCATTATTTATCATTAAACCACCGACGATTCAAGGAAATAACTTTTCTAGGATGAAAGCTTCTTACATTTAAACTAAACTCCAACTAAACAGTTTAAAGACAAATATTGGATTATTTCTTGGTGATATCCAGATACTGTTTTTACATCGAAACTTCCAATTTCTCGGTATCCTCGATATAGTTTACCGATCATACTACGATTGCCTGATGCTACTAGTTGCGTACTAAACAGAATGGGCTTCGTCCATGTCTTAGTTAGGTGGTACCACCCGATTAATTAACATATATTTTTTTAAATTGATGTCCTTAATAATTTTTAAAGCTCACTTTTCGTTATTACATAAAGAAATTTGCAAATGTTCTAGCAACATAGAAAGCTTTCTTTTTTGGAAATAAATTTTCATTTCTGAAACGACATAAAGCACATAAATTCTTTTCATACCTATTTGAACATTATGGAAAGAAAAATATTTATGTACAAGAATATATCCTTTTACCAAAACAGAAAACAACAAAAATATTCCAAAATATAGTCTTGTGGTGACAGAATTTTTAATAAAGGGAATCTTGAACCAGAACTGAAAAATAAAAAATCATAAATTTTTATCAAATTTATTGAATTTTTAATGAAATTATATAATAGGAAATATCCTTTTTCCCATTTTTAATTTAAAATTTAAAAACATGAAAAGAACTAATTTATTATTAATTTGAACAAGTCTTAAAATCACATTTTTGGGGGACTTTCACCATAAATTTATGTATTGTACTAAGCTACTGACTATAACCAGAAAGTGTTATTAACTTTATCCTTAGAATTGTCTAAGGTAGGGTTTGGGTACATAGAAAATATTAATTTAAAGTTTTAATGTGATGGAATATAAATAAACCAACAAGTACCAACACAAAAAAAGTTCATTGTTCGAATTTAAATTATATGTTTGTGTATCTACTCGTACTACTACAACAGGTATCGAAATTTTATACACACACATATCAACTTCATTAAAAATTTAAAAAAAATTCTATTTAGACTAAAACTTATTTCGTAATAAAATGAACTTTATCTATAAATAAAATGTGAACAGATTTTATTTTACAATTACGAAATATGTAAAGTATTGTAATCATGAGCAACTTGAATTTTGAGTATTTTAAGAATTTCGCCGTTTAAGCCACCACCTCTGCCTCTCCTTTCTGGTCTTAATTTAGAACCATGGGTCAACGAAACTGACAATTTCAATATCAAACAATTGCTCAAATAATATACAGTATGTAAGACTAGTTGTACTAAACTAAAATTTATTTGAAAATTTCGTGTTGTCACTCCTGGAGCGGTGAATATATTGTAGCCACAATACAGATTTTCAAATCACTCTTGATTTGTAAAGTGACAAATGGGTTAAACTGTCTTGTTTATTCAAAAAACATTACATCTGCTTAAATTTCAGGAAACAAACAAGGTCGATTATTACTTCCTTGTTGGTTGGAAATTTAATCTTTAAAATTATTAAAATCTTCTAACTCTTTGCCATCGCAAACACTGCAAACGTTTGAAAAATTGAAAAAGCTCTCAATGAAGCCGCCACTTCCGGTACTCAGATTTAGTGAAAATTTTGCAAGTACCTCCCAATTTTTGGAAAAGCTTTATATGTATTTTTGAAAAATAAGCTCACATTATTTTGTTGGAAAAATAATCTTTTGTTTTTAATCGTTTTTTTCGTAGATGCTGTATACTTTTGCAAACAACGAAAAAGCTCCTATGAAAACTGCTAATTCCGGTGAACGGATGTCGGTCAAAAATCACTGGGGCTTCCAAATTTATGTAAAAAGCTTAAATATCCGAACGATCTGTTTGGGCTGTATAGGGACCGAATTTTTGCAGAATATAAGTTTTTTTGTCAAAAATCATCATTTCCGCCAAAATTTTCAAAAATTAATCTGGACCGGTATTTTCAAAATTAATTTACAATCTTTTCCTCATAAATGTACACCTTCAAAATAATTGCAAAAACCGAGAAAGCTCCTCTATAGGCCTTCACTTTCCGTGGACTGATTTCGATCAAACATCACTGAGACTTCAAAAGCTTTAGTATGAAGTTTCATCCTGAATAATCGATCCGCCTGTGTTGTTAAGAGACGAGGTCAATTTTTTTTTTAAAAAACAGTTTTATTTGAAAAATATTAATTCCCGATTAAATTTTGGAAATCTGGTCTGTGGCGATATTGTTACAAACTGTAATTAGAAACTTTAACTTCATAATCACTTTAAAGAAATGAAAAAGTTCCTAAAGAGGTGGCCATTTTCGGAGTCGATTTTCGCCAAAAATCATTGGGATCTCCCAATTTATGAGTAAAGTTTAAGTATGAAGTTTTATCCCCATCAGCCACATTTTTCAAAACATTTTCCATGATTTGAAATAGGTACATGTTCTACGATTATAATTATTGAATAATTAGCTACCAGCGCCAAAACGTTGTCTTACTACAAAATTGTTGCTTTTTCCGAGAACTTTGAAATTTTGTGTTACTTGATTATATGGGAATAAAATAAGTTATATCTGCTTCCAGCGCCAGAACGACAGTTTTGAGTACTAAGAAGTTCAGAAAAATTTACGTATGTCTGTTAGACTTTTTCAACGATACACAACACTAACATATATAAATAATAAAAGAAAAACTAGCCCCCAGCGCCAAAACGGTGGATTTAGGAACTAAAATTGCAACAAAATTGTTGTCTGATCCAACTAGTTTCAAACGATATACTACACAAGAATATCGAAAAAATGTTTAGCAATACCGTGGTATTGGGTGGTATTTTGGGCGATTTCCGAAATAAAAATGAAAAAAGATTGGCGAGAAATGTTCAAACCGCATAAGCTGCTCTTGAGATATCATCGGTACAGACATCCAGGCGAACGGACAAACTTTCTGTTAGCTTCGGTCAGTAAGACCAACTTATTGTGATAAAAATATTGAAAAATGAATCTGGGCCAAAACCAATAATCTCGAAGTTTTGAAGGTCCCTAATCCCAAAAATAAATAAAGTTTGTACGTCAGTTTGGATATCTGGGTTGATAAATGGATGTCTGTATCGATGATATCTCAAGAACGGCTTATGAGATTCGAGTTATTTAAGCCAATCTTCTTTAATTTTTAATTTTTGATTACATTGAAAAATGCATACATTTTGCTGAAGCACGTTAGTATGCAAAACTACCATTCTAGCACTGGAAACAGTTACAATTTCACTCATTCTTCTATAATCACGTGGTACATCACTTAAAGGTCATGGAAAATACAAACATTTTGTTATCAGCGCATTAGTTCACAACTCCACCGTTTAGGGCTAGCTAATTATTGAATGATTATAGAACAAAGGGTGTCCCAATAAGAAGTTCAGATTTAAAAATGTAATAAAACAAAAACGGCTTAATATATTTACGGCGGACAATTTACGTCACTATTTCGAATGATAATGTGGTCATTGAATTTTTGACGCAGTTTCGCCAGTTTCGAACCAAAAGATGTTAACATGTGGCGGTAGTTGATTCCGTTGACCGTAACGGTCGCGCCGGCCTCATCTTCAAAGAAATACGGCTCAACAATGCCGCCACGCCACAAGCTGCACCAAACAGTAACACGCAATGGATGCATTGGCCAAATGCGACAATTTTGTGTGTTTACGAACCCATCGAGAATTAAATGCGCCGCGTCCGAAATGATGATTTTTTGAGCAAAATCCGAATGGAGTACGCCAAGGCCATCCGCGGCTCCCATTTGAATGAAATCACTTTCCGTAACTAACCCGGAGTATTGTACTTTCAAACAAAAAAATTAACACAACCTTTTATTCGTGTCGCAAATCATTGAAAACGTTTTGAAGTGTGTTACAAGTTTAGGTGATGCAACACAGTACTTAAAACGACTGTTATTGTGCTGGGAGTAATTATATTTTTCTCATTCTTATATAATCATGTGGTATAACATTTGAAAGGTCTTCGGAATAGCAACAGTTTTGTTATCAGCGCATTGGTTGATAAATTCACCATTTTGCGCCGGTAGCCAATATGTGACATATGTAAAGTTCTTGAGGAATGGTGCAAACTAACTTTGGTCTGTAAGACCAAGTTATTGAAAACTTGGAAAATGAAAAAAAATTACCCTGGCTCAAAAGAATGCAAACAACAAAAGTTTGTCCGTCCTTCTGGATATATGGATGAATATATACCATCGGTACAGACGTACCGATGGTATCTCAAGAACGGCTTATGCGATGTGATTTTTTTGCCAATCTTCTTTTAATTCGGAGAATTGAAAAGCTTTTGGGAGCGCTACCTTGAGAGGATCAGGTAAAGGAAACCTGCAAAGGAAATACCCCAAAATTACTTTAAATTTTTTCATACACTCGTGTGGAATATCGTTTAAACGGTCATGATTCAAACAACAATTTTGATACAACTTTAGATCATAAATCCACCGTTTTGGCGCTGGTACTTAATGTTGCGTTTATTTGAGAATATGTACTTGCCGTATATCTTTGGAAAGGTGTTGAAAAATGGCGTAAATTTTGCTAAACATCTTAGTACTCAAAACTACCACAGTAGCGCTGGAAGCAGTTACACCTTTTCTCATTCCCATATTATCATGTAGCATATCATTTGAAAGTTTTGAAATTTTGTTATTAGTGCTGTAGTTCATAATTCTACCCTATTGGCGCTGATACCTATTTATTGATTTATTTTAGGTTATATAAGTGTGACATGTCAATAAAAAGGTCTTGAAATCTATAAATAAGCTGTTGCATTTGAAATGTTATTATTCTTGGATTTCTATGAACAGAACCCTATGACTGAAATAGAACTCATCAATCTACTTGTTAGAAATATGAGTCCTGATTCAAAAGCTAATTTTGTTAATGGTTAATAGGTTCATTGCATTGGAATACGTGGAATCGTTTAAGTTGGATTGACGAAATGGTTTACCAGTCAAGACGACAAATCAATGATCTCGAGAAGGATGTGGATTACAAAGAAGGGTAAGCAACTCGATCAACATTTCTGAGCTGTCTAAAGACTACTAGTCTGTGTGTGCTGTAACTTGGTGGAACTAACATCAAACCCGACTAACGAACGCATTCGGAATAATTGTTGGAATTATGGAGGTAGAACACACTTCTTGAAAGACTATACAATACTGATTTGATAAAATGAATTGTAAAACATGCAGAAAATGCGAGGGTCTCGGGAAATTCTCAACGGGGTTTCATAAACGTTGGGGTTATGCGATCAAACATTGAATATGGTGAACTAGGTGCTGACACAGATCCCGAAATTTACGCAGGATTGTAGAGGAAATAACGGAATAACGAAGATGCTAGGTGTATCAAAGTATACTCAAACTAGTTCTAGGAGGGGAAGTCATTTACAACATAGTCTGAGGTATTTTAAAACATGCAATGAAATAAACAAGGATAAGTTAGAAATCCATAATTGCGTGTAAGACTATACGCAAACATTTTAGTTCTTGTTGTAGGCACAGAACAGTTATAGAAGATAATAATATACAATTGTATAGCTAGTGGTGAGCATGGAAGGATACTTGGACATGTATTATCAGAGGTATACACCATTCGAATGGCGGTACAAAATGTTAGGGTGGGGTCAGAAACAGTGGTTATAAGATGTACGAACATTAAACAGTGCCAATAAATTATGGTTGTGACAAACATTTGTTAATGGTAAAATCTCTAAAATGGTCATTGCAATAATCAATATGACGAAATTTCTTGCACTAATCATGCCGATTATACAACTCGCCGGATTTACTGCGGCGGGAGAACATCCGATTCGCGTTCGAACTGCATTTGAAAATATTTGCATTATAGAATCCGACGGAAATCTGCCTTGTCGATCCGCAATGAAACTACAGTTTCACCACCAGCTGTCAAATTTTCCACATTGAATAAAGTGTTTATTTAATAATTTATAAATATTTTCGTGAATTCAAACAAAAATTGCAAAAATTAATTATGGATACAATTGGGTTTTATTAATTATTATAATTTAGGCGCGGGAACGAATAACAGGAAAGATTCACGGAAAGCGATACGAAATATGCGGCAAGACATTTTCCAGTTGTCAAACGTTGTTTATGTTAATTGTTTATAAAAAACTTCAGACTAAGCATAGTCGCGCTTACTTATGTTTTAAAAGAACTGAAAACTCAATTAGCACCGGTAATAAAATCGTCCTTACTAACTGCAAAATTTAAATTGGCAGCGTGTCGAAAACTGTTGGCAGAATGCGGATACCAGAACAGTGTTGGTCAGGATCATTTAGTTGGCATGACAAAACCAACAGTTTCGGTTGTTCTATCGGAAGTCTTTAATATTTAGGAAACCACTTTATGTCCCAAAGGACCGAAGATAAAAAAATGGGGCAATGTTTTATTTTTTTTCAAAGTGCACAATATGTGGTGTTTTTATGTGTGTCGATCGTACGCACATCAAAATCGGTAAGCCATCAGATGATAATACTCACCTTTTTTACAACCGTAAAGGATTTTTTAGTTTGAGTACCATGGCAGTAAGATGCTTAGTGGCATATTTTTTCTTATTTTTAATAGATTTCTTTTCTTTTAGATATATAACCATAAGCAGAGGATTAGGTGTTTGGATGCTACGTATCCTGGTATTAGTCACGATTCCTTTATTTGGGAAAACAGCGAGGCTTCTGAATATTTCAAAAGCATATATAATAATGGGGATAGAAACCAAAAATTGTAAGAATTTTTATCTTACAAATTGTTTATTGTGTTACTCTTTCAATAATTTTTTAAACCTGACGCTGGGTACTCCATCTTGCCTTGGTTTATTACTCCTAAAAGCCACAGTTCTGGCCGTAATATTGTCGAGCGTACAATCGGGGTTTGGAAAAACTTCTGTAGATGTCTGCTTGCAGTAGCCAGACATTTAGACTACACATCTGAAAAAGCTGTGAAAATCATTAATGTGGCATCTGCTCTACATAATATTAGAATCAATTTTAATATTCCAGATTATGATGAGCTTATTGAACAACAATTTCAGGAGGACGATGATATTAGGGCGAATAAACACGTAACCAAATTTTATTGAACTTTTAGAGTGATAATAAAAATTTCATTGTTTTTAACTTAATTTAATAAAAATGTTTTATTTTATAGAAAAATAGTTTGCCTTCTTGATCAGACATATCACAAAAAAGTACAGCCTGCGTGGCTATGATTACTATAATGCTTAGAACTACTCCTTATATCTAACTCAGTTTTATTAACTCAATTTATAAGAGTTCCTGTTTTAATTTATTTTTTTCAAGTGCAAGCTGCTCCATTTTTAAATTTTGTTTTCTTGTAATGGGTCATCCATAGTTTGCTTTATGGTCTTTTGATGATCAATAATTTTGTGCAGTGCCCTGTATATTTTTTTTTGGTTTGAGTTTCCTTCCTCGATTTTTTCATTTTGCGCTTTAATATCATTGTACAATTTTTTGTGAATGGTTATTTGTTTTTCTTAGAGCCTTAACTGTTTGGGCCCTTTATTCTCAACAACTTCAGTAGGTGTTTCCATACCAATGTTGTCATATATTTGGAGTTCGGCCCCTACTTCAGGTAACAGCGATTCTTCTATATCATTAATTGTTACTGTTAGTAAATTATATTCAGACGTCGTACTTTGACATTTGGCATCGTTGAAATTAAAAGTTCGCTTGCGAGAAACCCTGAACTTATTGATTTTTGCACACCTTCTACACAATATCTATGGGATACATTCTTCCTCCAAAGGGTTGAATGATATTTGTAAGTAATTCCCGACGTCAATATCTCGAATCTCACGTTTAGTATGCGCTAATTTTTTCCTTACGGAGCATTTAACATAACTCCAAACCTGAAATTCAAAATTAAAACATTTATTTGACTTGAGAAATTCTTCTAACCTTTTTCCAGTCCGTAATTTCTTTCATCGGTGGTTCCAAAACTTTTGAACGGTCCCACGATTTCCTTTTGTATAGTTCCTTGCTATATTCGGATGCGTCTTCATCATTCGAACCATTTGTAAAGTAATTTATTTTTAACCTTATTTTGTTTATAATTGATAGTTTGATTAAATCAGAAACATTAAAACTCACATTTTATTAGTCTCCATGGCAAAAAAATAAACCGAAATCTTTCACATCCGCAGTAAATTTGATGCGTATTTGTAAAGTTAATTTTTATATGGAGTGCGATTCACGCGCGGATTGAATAATACCAATTGTTCGCATTGCATTACCGTCATTCGTTCACTTTTCTTTCGACGAATTCAATAATACGTCAAACGTAAAATCCAAATAAAATGCCCTTGGCAGTCAATCCGGCGAGTTGTATAATAGGCACCATTACTACAACGTGGTCAAGCAAAGCATTAGATATTTTACGGGTTCGATTGGAATTATTGGAGAAGGCCTGTATAAACTTTGCGAATGTAGATTTAGTATTAGCATTGCTTGAGCAGGATTCCGAAATGGTTACAGTAAAAAATGTTTATGATGATCTAGTGCACACATGGTGCGTACCACCTACCTACCTAGTGCGCACATACGGTCTAAGTTACTTAAACAGCCCGCTTATACTCAAGAGTTGAACGATACTTTTATAAGATTTACTGAACAACCGAGAGAGCTTATGGATGGTTTGCATGATGACAATTTTAATAAAAGGGAAGATGTGCGACTACCTTAAATTTTCAAAGCAACGTTTTCGGAAAATTTTGGGAAAATATTCGGAAAATATTCGGTAAAATATTTGTTTGAAGTAGCGACATATAACATCGCGATGCCAAAAATTCACAATATCAATTATTTGACGGAATTACTGTGAGATGAAGTGGCATCATTATTGAAATATATAATTACGACGGTGCGATAATAAACAGCTAATTGTTGCAAAACCAATCAGGCAGTTGAGTTTGGGCCAAGAAGAAACAAGACGAACCTCAGCGCAAATAATGATATACCGTTAAGGAACTACTGAATTTCCTAACCAACCTCGAGAGTTCATTAGAAACCATAAAAATCCTGCGTAACATGTGCCTAAGAAAGCAGTTGTTTTGTTTTCGATCGTCAATAAAAGAAAGTGTTCTTCCTGTTCACGTGAACATGCCACATTTAATTGCAATAAGTTTATCGACATAATCTGCGCTGATCGATGAATTTTAGATGCTGAAAATCTTCTATGCTTTAGTTATTTGTATTCAGGACACCAAGCAGGAGGGTGCCGATTCAAACTAAAATGTATTATGGCGTGGTTAATTGCTTCGATCATAAACCAATCAAAATTATCAACCGCTGTAGTGAGAACATCCGATGAATTTGGGCGATCAGTAAATCGTAAACGTACCTACTCCCAGGTGTTTATTTTGACAGAACTCCCTGTTATGTTACTTGTAATTGTTTTGACATCATAGCAGATTGTAAAGATTAATCCACTAACTCTTGCCGATTCTAATTTAAACCGAAGGCCATCTATTAATATGTTAATTGGTAGCGGTGTGTTTACGCTCAAAACCATGTTTGGCTATGTAATTTCTGGGAATGTGAAGACTATGGACCATGAGAGAGTAATTTGAACCGTATGGTTAATATTGATAATACTCTCAGGTGATTTTGGGGAACAAATAAGGACGGACTGCAATTTAGGTGCTAGCCAGAAGAATGAGTGAGCCAACAAGTTTGAGTATTATTTGCTGCATCACGCAGTAATAAAATTAAGTAGTCCGTCGATGAAAGTTTGTGTGGTGTTCGATGGCTCGGAGAAATCAATGTCCGGATTATCTTTCAGTGACCAATTAATGTGTGGTCCAGTCGTGCAGGCAAGCCTATTTAATTTTTGGTGCGATTTGGGCGGTTTTAGTACGTGATGGTAGCCGATATCGAGAAGATTTATGGCCAGATAGAAATATCTGACTCACAAGCATTACAAGATGATTTTATAGCGTGAGAGTACGAACCCACAACTTAGCAGATATCGTTATCGTACAGTACTACCTTAGGACTACAGCATTCAAGGAATAACCCGTAGGCATCTGCAGCAATAATGAACGAGTTCTATTTCGATGATTTTCTGTCAGGCGCGAGTAGAAACGATGAATTGAAAACATTGGATGGTGTCCCAAAACGACAGGTTTTGTGTAATTTATCGAATGTGCTTGACCTCGCCAAATATTGCTTAAAAAGCCAAGTAGCTGGAGCAAGATACTGATGACCTACATATATTCATTTAAAGCTAATTCCTACCCGGATCGTCAAAGGTAGAAGTGTAAGGAACCAAGCGTACAAAAATTGGGTTGCATATCGCAGGCATAAAGCAGAAGTCCCAAAACAAATATAGGGAGCATTTTTTATTTGGTTGTTAAACGACCAGTATTCCAGAGCCGATTATAGCACAGCTAACATAAATATCAAAAATATTTGGAATGATAGAAGTGGATTAATGTAGCTAAAAACATTATACATGCATGTGAAGTTAGACCTAACCAGTAGAGAACTAACTTTAGGACTAGTTTAGCACAAACTTCATACACTTGTACACGCGTGTGAAGTTAGACCTAACTTAATCCAAGCCAACAAAAAAAAACAAAAATTTGTATGTATTGGTTAAAAACTAAAACAAGAATGTCATTTAGGCGAAATATTGAATTTGTGAACTAATTCCAATTTCAATTTATAATAAATAATTAGGTTCAATATTTATTACGATGTTATATAAGGATTTAATATTTTCTTAAGAAATTGAATATCTCGAGACCTAATATGATTATCAAGAATGTTATTATGTTTTTCTGATAGGTTTAGATTAGAACAAAATAGGACACAAATTAGGACAAGCATAGCAAACAATTAATTTGATCGCGCAAAAATTATTAGCTTTTCGAATGGCTTGGAATATAGATAGTTCTAATCTAGGCCAATCAGGAAAACATAACAACATTCTTGATAAACATATTAGGTCTCGAGATATTCAATTTCCTAAGAAAATATTAAATCCTTATATCACATCCTAATAAATATTGAGCCTAATTATTTATTATAAATTGAAATTTGAATTAGTTCGCAAATTCAATATTTCGCCTAAATGACATTCTTGTTTTAGTTTTTAACCAATACATACAAATTTTCTTTTTTTTTTTAAGTTAGTCACACTCGTCATTATACCTGGAGATATGGTAATTTCAAAATAAGTTAATTATCCACCTTTCAATTCCCCACTAGAATGGCTCACTTATATATTCACTTTGGAGCGGAGGGCCACATTCGTGTTGTTACTTTAAAGTCAGCGAATCCAACAGTTAAACGTCCAGTGGCGAAAATAGTAAAAATTCTGGAGAATTAATGTTAGCTATAAAGTTAAACTTTAATGGCAGGAGTATGTTTGTAGAATAGAAAAAAATAAATTTAAAAATTATAATGTAAATCACTACTCACCTTTTGTGTCACCGTGTACTTGTTTGTTTACAAAACCGTAACCTACAATTAAATTTGAAAATCGTTAGCTTATTATTTTTAATGTTATATTCAAGAGAACTAAAACACAAAGCTAAAACCTTACAAATGTTTGAAGGTATTATTTTAAATTTGTATTACATTGAGTGCGTTTTAATGTCATTTGGATTACAAGGTGCTGCCTTCTTTAAGCAATATATTGCACTATGTATTGCTCTTTAGTACAAACCACCAAACAGCGCACACCCAAAGAAAGGCGTTGTGAATTTTATGTTTTTTTTTAATTTCATAATATTCTGGGTTGTGTATTTGCAAAAGTGGAGCGTTCATCTGTGCGAGTTGTGTATTTGGTGCAACGATTGCGTACATATTGATACAGCTATGCCATAAACAGCGATATTAATTTAATAAACCCGCTCACCTCGCTATACGTTCCCCACGAATTTCCGTATACAAAGCGCAAAAATACAATTAAATTTTGGCGATAAACCAAACATTACGCACATAAAATATTCAACACGCTCAATTCATTCCCAATGTATCTGCACATATTCAAAAATTCCATTAAGACATTTTATTTATCTTAAATAATAACACACCAGAGACGGAAACATTTTCACCACAAAATACGCATTTAGACATTGTACGAGTATTTTGCATGTTTCGTTGTATCCAACATTATGCTAATCTTTAATTTAAATAACGAATGTGTTTAATGCCTGCCGCGGTTGTTTGACGACAAATCATAATACCAAACACATACATAAGACGTAATTATATATATTTGGAATTTGGTAATTGTATCCGACAGGTTTTCGTAATAAGATTTTAATAAGATAATTTGCCAATTAAAGTTAATGTTAAATGGTATAAAGACCGTCTAGACGCTTAACAGCAATCGAATGATATATTTATGCTATTCTAAGATGGGCGTCCATATACAAGAACAATAGATTTCCTACAATATTTTCTGAAACTTTTGGCCACGTATTACAGCGAATTGGTAACTTGTGGTAAGGTACAGTCATATAATTGAAAGGCATGAATAGAATAATTATGAAAATTTGGAAAACATGTTGGCGACAACCTGATCTTATTCTCGCATGTACACAGATATCATTTTTTTATCATTCTGTACGTTTCTTAATACTTTACGATACCATCGAGTACTTTATGTACATCTTAGTAATGGTATCAAGTACATGTATAGATGGATGATGATGAAAATTTGTACGTACGGGAGATACTCAATATTTAGGCGAACGAAACATTGACAAGAAAATTAATGAAAAAAAAATCGATTCAACTTGGTTGCTAGGTAGAATTTCAAATCGACTATAGGTATTTCGCCACAAATAAGTAGACGTAGTGTTGTACAATTTCATTAAATTTAAGGTACAAATTTTATATTTGTATGCTCATTGGAAAGTAAGTGACATTTTGTTTGACACTATTACTTTCGAAGTTTTGATTTTGGGTGGGCTGGAAAATTGTGGCATGCACCATATAATACAGGTAATTAATTTTAATAAATTTAATTTAATATGACTTTGAACGTTATTTAACCGTTATTTACGAAGAATACATGTCTGGTATAAACAAACGATAAAATATCATAAAACAGGTATTTTTGGCGTAACATCAAAGAAGGTAAATATTCATTTTATAAATTGAGAATCACCATATTTAAGTGCTTTCATATACATAAAGAACCGTGTATTGTGAATTCAGAAGAGGTTTTACCTGGAATAAATAAAACAAACATCTATTGAAAATAATTGAATTTATTTCCAAGTATTTTCCAAATAAGCGCTAATATCAGCTTTATATTTCCTTCAAAATATCAGAATATCTTCACACTGTATTGAAATTGGATGCTGATGTTTAGAATGAAGGAGAATAATAAAAAATTTCAATGTTAAAAGGTGTGCAAATTATAATGAAATTCATGGCTTAAGTGTCAATGAGAAGGTTGACCCTACTCAACATTTATTTTCTTTATTTAAATTTAATTCAAACTTTTTTTTTCACCGAACATTCAAAATTTGCAATTTGATTATTAAGAATTTAACAAAGTGGCCTGAAAGTTGAAATTCAAAACACTTCTGCATTCTCTCATACCACGTTTGATATCAGATTAAAATTATTTTCATACTAGAATTATAAAAAATGTTCACGATATCTCGAAAACAACTTAATTCTCTTCTTTTCATAACCGACAGATAATCAAAATTAATTGAATACCCGAAAAATACACATATGAAACCAACGCCTGTCATTCGAACTGAAATAATACCGATTCAACCGCTTTAACAACTTTTGGCGAGGCATCATCTTCCAGAACCACTCCTACACATTTCCGTGTCCCTTTCGGCATCACTCCGGATATGGAAGTCAAAAAACCGCGCAAAAGCAGCAATGCCCGAAAACAATCCGGATATCATTCTGGTTGAGGCCAAATTTGACGTCTTTACTACTAATCATATGATTTTATTCCACAAACGCCGGGACGTCACTTGTCTGACAGTATCATTTTTTGTAAAAATGCCGACGGCGATTCGTACAAATGATTATGTGAGGTTGTCTCCAACACCACAAATCCCTGTAGTGGTTCGCAACTATCTGAAGCTAAACGTCAAGCAATTGTATTCCGGGTTGACCAAATGTCCTTTGAGGCCAACACAGGTTCCAAATATTTATTGCAGTACGAACTGGACTTGTTTCTCTTTAAGATTATCACTGATCCGTAGATTATGTTCGCTTTCCTCTGTTCCTGAAGCTTTCTTTGAGCTAAGAAAGTTGCTTCCAACATCGCAAAGATATTTACCTGAGATGGTGTTGTTTCTGGATTGAAGAGTTTTAATTTCTCAGTTTGCAACTACAAACATAACTTTTTCCTGCTAGTATAAAATTCATTTTGATAACTACCGGCTTTAACTGGAGTTTTGCTTCGGGTCTAAACTGTGAGGTTCCAGATTCGAATGGTGATCGCTTCCTCAAAGTATTTGTCGGGTTTCGCTATTTACTTGAGATGATCCTCTGTGGAGTTATTTCAGGGACGTAGATCGCTCACTATTTTACGTTTCTTTGGTTTGTAATTTAATTACTTCCATGCTTGAACTAACACTGATCAAATTACATCAAAGCAAAGCAGCATCTTTTGGGTTTAGATCCAATCGTTGGCAGAATTCTCGTCCCGTGCGAGTCTTATTCTGAGCACATTTGAGCTTGAAATCCTTAAGAAAAGTTACGAGGCAACTTTCATTAATTCAGTAAGGAAAGAAATTAGTTTATGCTATATGTTGATTATCGATTTAATCATTAGTTGCAGGGTGACCGCGCATTTAACCTCAGATGCAATTATTTTTACATAAACCTTATAAAACCTACACTTAAACCTTACCGTAATAAGAAGATTACCAGCTAGGAGTTATTCTCTTGTGAGCTTGTAGCCCTGCTGGTATCTTTCGGTGAAATTCGTTCCACTATTGCGATGTTGATTTGCTAGCATTGTTTTTGACGGGCGAAATCACATCAGCTTTCGAAAAATCCTGTCCTCTTATTATCAAACAAAAGACCCTGAACAAACCTTTTTTGGTGTTCTCATTGCTAGAATTATCTCTTGATTGGTTCACTTTCTCGCATCTTAAAAAAATTATAAAAATTTTTAAGGGCCGCTTGCAGACTTGTAGTAATGCGGCTTCCAGATGGTGGACTTACCTATTCCAAAAATGAAATTGTCCAGCGTTCTAACAGTACTCTTATTCCGCCCGATTGGGACCTAGCCGATAGGTTTATCACTTTCAAGATTTTGTGTTGGAGTATATTCTCCTTTCAACCCGATAAACCAGGTGGTTCTGATGGAGTCTTTCTGGCTTAATTACAGCAGCGATTCCGTTTCATTCAGGATCACTTACTTCTACTCCTTCACACAATCTTGGAAGATGAATAGAGTTGTTTTCATACCGAAAGCTGCTAAGTTAGATTATAGATATTAGTCTTTCTTCAACTTTCCTTAAAACTTTGGAAAGAATTGTTGATAGATATATTAAAGGCCGTCATTCATCTGTCCTCCTACTCAGCAACATGCTTACAGAGTTAGAAAATCATGTGGAACTCCTCTGCCTAAACTTGTTACAAGGATTGAACGATCGCTTAGTATTAATAGTTGCTTGTGTGCACTTTCCTGGATATTACGGATGCCTTTGACATTAAATATTTTTCTACCATCGCTGAAGCCTGCTCACATTTTGGCATCGACCACACCATCGTTACTCTTTCTATTTCTGTTCAAGTTGCCAAAGATTGCCCCCAGGAAGGTGTCTTATCTTACAAGAGAGGTGCTTGTAGTTATTGGTTATTGATGAACTACTTGTTAAACTGCAGCAAACTGATTTTACTGCTCAGAGCTATGCTAATGACTCCTTTTGGTTACAGATAAATACCTTAATGTACTATCTAACTTAATCCAATGCGTTTTTTAAATTGTAGAAAGGTGCTTTGAGAAGGGCTTGTACGTTAATGCATCTAAAACTAGTCTGCTAGTCTTTATTAGACGAGTAATATTGGCAAACTTTCTGCTCCTTCTTTTTTGGGGGGAAACGATCGCCAGATCTAACACAGTAAAACAGCTTTGTGTAATTTTAGACGGAAAGCTTAAAGTTTAAACTGTTAGCTTTTATGGAAAATTCACCGTAAAAGCAAACTTCAAAAAGCCACTGCCACTTTTTGGCAATGTAGAAAATCTTGGGACTTGACTCCCAATATGCTGATGTCTAGCTTCAACAAATCTTTGATTCTAACCATGCTCTCTACGTTTCTATTGCTGATGGCCTGTGATTAAACCACACTCCGTTATTGCGAAACTTAAGAGTTTACAACGTCCTGTTTAATTTTGAAGCTCTCACTCCTTACCACGAATAAGCTCGGCCAATTTCTGAAGCATAAACAACAAATTCTTTTAAAATTGTAAAAATTAAATATTTTATTTTTAGATATAATGTACAGATAAAGTGTACCGAAATATAGGAAGCAATAAGCGAGAGAGTTCAAGAGCCAAGTGAATATGGCATTTTTACATTTGAAATTATTTCGTGAATCAGGAAATTTAGTTTTGGGACTCTAAACTCACAGTTACACAAGCAAATCGTAATACCGTAATCTGATAAATGCTTGAATAGTAAAGGGTGATTTTTTTGTGGTTAGGATTTTCATCCATTAGTATTTGACAGATCACGCGGGATTTCAGACAAGGTGTCAAAGAGAAAGATGCTCAGTATGCTTTGACATTTCATAATGAATAGACTTACTAACGAGCAACGCTTGCAAATAATTGAATTATATTACAAAAATCAGTGTTCGGTTCGAAAAGTGTTTCGCGATTTACGTCCGATTTATGGTCTACATAATCGACCAAGTGAGCAAACAATTAATGCGATTGTGACCAAGTTTCGCACTCAGTTTACTTTATTGGACATTAAACCAACCACACGAATGCGTACAGTGCGTACAGAAGAGAATATTGCGTCTGTTTCTGAGAGTGTTGCTGAAGACCGTGAAATGTCGATTCGTCGCCGTTCGCAGCAATTGGGTTTGTGTTATTCGACGACATGGAAGATTTTACGCAAAGATCTTGGTGTAAAACCGTATAAAATACAGCTCCTGCAAGAACTGAAGCCGAACGATCTGCCACAACGTCGAATTTTCAGTGAATGGGCCCTAGAAAAGTTGGCAGAAAATCCGCTTTTTTATCGACAAATTTTGTTCAGCGATGAGGCTCATTTCTGGTTGAATGGCTACGTAAATAAGCAAAATTGCCGCATTTGGAGTGAAGAGCAACCAGAAGCCGTTCAAGAACTGCCCATGCATCCCGAAAAATGCACTGTTTGGTGTGGTTTGTACGCTAGTGGAATCATTGGACCGTATTTTTTTAAAGATGCTGTTGGACGCAACGTTACGGTGAATGGCGATCGCTATCGTTCGATGCTAACAAACTTTTTGTTGCCAAAAATGGAAGAACTGAACTTAGTTGACATGTGGTTTCAACAAGATGGCGCTACATGCCACACAGCTCGCGATTCTATGGCCATTTTGAGGGAAAACTTCGGAGAACAATTCATCTCAAGAAATGGCCCGGTAAGTTGGGCACCAAGATCATGCGATTTGACGCCTTTAGACTATTTTTTGTGGGGCTACGTCAAGTCTAAAGTCTACAGAAATAAGCCAGCAACTATTCCAGTTTTGGAAGACAACATTTCCGAAGAAATTCGGGCTATTCCGGCCGAAATGCTCGAAAAAGTTGCCCAAAATTGGACTTTCCGAATGGACCACCTAAGACGCAGCCGCGGTCAACATTTAAATGAAATTATCTTCAAAAAGTAAATGTCATGGACCAATCTAACGTTTCAAATAAAGAACCGATGAGATTTTGCAAATTTTATGCGTTTTTTTTAAAAAAAAGTTCTCAAGCTCTTAAAAAATCACCCGTTATTTGTAAGTGATCAGTGTGTTCCTGGAACGTTTTACTCGGGACTAGGATATCATCGATAAATCGTTGAAATGTTTGACCTGCGTTTCTCAGACCGAAAATCATGCGGCAAAAACCGAACATTCCAAATGTACTGTTTTATATTGATCCTCGAAACTCAGGAATTTGATGATAAGCACGACAAAGTTCAAATTTTGAAAACAAATTAAATCCATGTAAATGACGTGAGAAATCATTAATGTAAGGCAGTTCCTGGACAGATATCCTGTTAACCGCCTAAAGTCACCACTTGGTTGTTATTAGCTAATGTACAATTTTTCAGGGTCAAGTCGACGTGGTTGGCAGAAAGGAAGTTGCCCTTCTATAACAATTTTTTGAACTAAATTACGTTCACGGAGGGGTTCACGGAGGTCATACCTTGGTTCCTGGGTGAGTTTAGGAAATTATTTTAGCAGTGAACCGAGAAATTAAAAATTTCACTAAGCAACTACAATGAATAAGTGTCGAAGTTCTCGGCGAAGTCCCAAGTTTAATGGTGGTAGTCGGGAACCATAAATTTTAATCGGATAACCATTTGCAGCTAATAGCTGTAGGTGTTGGTCTTCGATAAATTTTTTAAATGATGACGCAGGTATAACAGAAATATGTGCGCCGTTTAACGAATAACCTGCCAACTGTGGTTCCTCCAGCATCTAGACCTCAAACTTGAATAACTGTTGTTCCGAGATCTTGATAGAAGCTTTTTCGTTTTTTGCAAGTATTTTGCAAAGTGTACCATTTACAAAAAAATGATAAGGAACTAGGAGAATCACTTTTCCAAAATTTAAGCGAAATGTCGTTTTTTGACAAAAAACGGGTTTTTTAAGGAAAATTCGGAATAAACTGTACATACTTATCCTTTTACCATAAATTTAGCCCAGCGATTTTTGATCGAAACCGTTCCCATAGGAGCTTCTTCGTTATTTGCAAATGTTTTGAATCATCCAAACATAAATCCGGCCTTTGTACAGTCCAGGTGGATAGATTGATCGGGATTAAACTTCATATTTAATTTTTCTCATAAAATTAGAGATCCCAGTGATTTTTGGCCGACATCAGTCCACCGGAAATGACAGGTTTCATAGCACGTTTTCCGTATTTTGCAAATAAATTAATACAACCAAAAGATTGTAAATCAACTTTTAAACAAAATTAGTTCAGACCATTTCCCAAATTTTCCTGGAAATTACGAGTTGTGATAAAAAAATCTTTGTTTCATCAAGTTTTCCATTAATTGGAAAATCCTTGGCAAACTTGTTGAAATTGAATCAATTTGTGCAATGATGTTGAAAAGTTTAACATTTACAAAAAACCACCAACCAAGAATTAAAGATTCAAATAAATTTAAAGAACAAATTTTCAACAAGGGTTGAACTGGCCGTTTTTCCTACATGCATTCAATATTTTAACAGTATAATTCAACAAAAACCTGAACAGAAATTATTTAAAATCGCATTAAAATAGTTAAAAGTAAACTCATTCAATTTTTTGTGTTGTTCAATATATTTTACGAGCCCGATTATAGATCGACCCATGCATTTTTATTACATACATTAATAGTTTACCTAATAGGCTTTCAAAACACAATGTTAAGAGTAAGGGCGAAAACTCATTCAATTTTTTGTGTTGGAACTGGCTTGCTGTTTGTTATAAGGGGCTAATTCTACAGTTTTCCACGAGGTTTCATTAAATACGTTAAATCACCTAACTTATAGGCTTTCAAAATATCATAGTAAGATTTAGGACTAGTGAGATGCACTATGAACCAACAAGGTTTCAATGGGAAATATTAACTCATTCAATTTTTTGTGTTGGCACCGGCTTGCTGTTTGTTATAAGGGGCTAATCCTAGAGTTTTCCACGCGGTTTCATTATATACGTTAAATCACCTAACTTGTAGGCTTTCAAAATATCGTGGTAAGATTTAGGACTAGTGAGATCCAATATGAATTAACAAGCTTTCAATGGGAAATCTTAACGCATTTGATTTTTGTTGGCTGCTTGAATTGAAAAATTGTTAACTCATAGTGCATCTCGCTAGCCCTAAATCTTACCACGATATTTTGAAAGCCTACAAGTTAGGTGATTTATCGTATATAATGAAATCGCATGGAAATGTCTAGGGTTACCTCCTTATAACAAACAGCAAACCGTGACTAACACATAAAATTGAATGAGTTGTCGGCCTTACTCTTAACACTGTATTTTGAAAGCCTATCAGGTAAACTATTTAATGTATGTAATATGAATGCGTAGATCGTCTATAATCGGGCTCGTAAAATATATTGAACAACACAGAAAATTGAATGAGTTTACTTTTATCTATACTAGGGATATATTGGGGATTTTTCGAATTAGTTTGGTTAAAAATAACTTCATTGGACGTGTAGCCAGTGGACGAATGCACAGTGTTATTATAAAGTGCCACTGATAGTTCTATAGCATTTAGAGTATTTGGATCGGGGATTTTATGCTTATTGGTATTGAAAATTTCGATCAGTGGCATGAGTCTTTTCAACTTGCCCGTTTGATTCGGAAGAAGATGTATACTCTAATTTAATGTTTAGATTATTTAGGTATTCTTTAAATTGAATTGATTGGAATGTTGTTTCCTGGTCTGAGACTATTGAATTGGGAATACCGAAAAGTGTGATGAATTTGGTGAGGGCAGCAGTTGTATCAACCAAGTTGTATACCAAGTTTTATTTAGTATTACCAAGTGTATCAATAGGAATCATTTGAAGAAATTTTGAAAATGAGTCTACGATCGATAAAAAGCTCATTTTATTGGTGCTAAAAATATCTATGTGTATTGGTTCGAGTGGTCTTTCCGTTGTTGGCCTTGGTGATATTATAAGGTTTTCGATCATATACTTGTGAGTGTTACATATTACACATGTATTAATATGGCTTTTAATTTTACTTGCCAAATTATGGAAAAAGTACGACCTCCTTTCAACTTCTCTAATACCTCTGTGAGCTCTTTCGTGCTCCTTGATGATAATTGTATTTTGGCGGTCTATACTGGTGACATCTTCGACCATTTTTGTGACGAAAACAAAGTGGCCTGTTTGGGAAAAGTTGTTTTTAAACGATTCTTGAATTTGCTAATATCGCAGATTGTCTACCATTTTGGTATGTTTTAATGAAGTTAGTGAGGTCCGTCAAGTCAAATTCCTTTTTTACTATAATAACTCTCTTAAAATTTGGAAAAATATTTTCTGAGATTATTGTTTCAATATTTGATATTTTGAATACCAATTGGTTTCTGTAATAATTTAGAGGTCGGTCAGAAAAGTGTGTATAGTAATCTTCGGAAGTATTTGCTGAATGAACGGTGTCCATTTCGCTACTGGTCTCTAGTTGGTCTGGTGCAACTCCTTCAGCTTCTTCTAAAGTTTCTGTAACGTTCAGTTGAGTTGCCTCTGTCGTCGGTATTCGGCTAAGCGCGTCGGCTACAACGTTGGCTTTGCCTTCCTTGTATACGACATCATAGTCGTAATTCTCCAGTTCTAATCTCCATCTTAGAAAGAACAGCTCCTAACGCGTCTTCAGATGCGTCAGTTGTTATTATGAAAGGTAAATTAAAATCAGGATACGTTAGTATCTGATCTGTGGCAATAGTAGATTTCAGTGTATTAAATGACCTTACATACTCAGGATCTTTAATATTTAACGGGGCATCTTTCTTGAGGTACTTAGTTATATGTTTTACGATTTTAGAGTAGTCTCTAATGAATCGCCTGTAATATCCAGAAAGGCCAAGAAATTGTTTAATTTCTTTTTGATTCTTAGGTAAGGGCCAGTCCAGGATTTTATTTACTTTATCTTTATTGGGTTTGACTCCCTCTTGCGTAATGACGTGTCCTAGAAATTGCGTCTCTCCTTTTAAAAATTCGCACTTATCTAGTTGAATTTTTAAGTTAAATTTTGATAGACGTTGGAATACAATTTCCAGATTCTCCAGATGATTAGGGAGATTTGCGCCCACGATTATTATGTCATTTAAATAGACATGGCGAATTTTCCCTATCAAACCGTGTAATATGTAATTCATCGCTCGTTGAAACGTTGCTGGTCCGTTCTTCAACCCGAAAGGCATTCTACTGAATTCAAAATGACCCTTGTCGGTTGAAAAAGTGGTCTTAGCTTGCGAGCTTGGGTAAATGGGCATTTGGTGGAACCCAGATTTTAAGTCCAGAGTCGTGAAATATTTTGATTTTCTTAAATTATCTAGGATTTCCTCAATTTGGGGAATTCAGAATTTGTCGCTAATTGATTTCGGATTTAATTTACTGTAATCAATTACAATCCTTATTTTGCGCCACCCTGAAGCATCTGTTTTCTTCGGTACTACCCAGATTGGGGAAGAGTATGGGCTATTTAAATGTTTTATTATGCCACTATCCAACATCTCCTGGATTTGCTCTTCGAGGCAACTGGCACTTCAACTTTAGTTTGAATTTGATGAGAAATAATGTTGGTGGCTGAAAGTTTTTCATTCTCGTGTAATAGTATCGTTTGATTTTTGAAGAGGGTATCAATAAGTGCTTCTTTCTCACGTTCACTTAGGTGATTTGTCCTGATTAAATTTCTTATTGATTGCTTCGATATGAGAGAATTCCGAAGAACTGGTATCGGTTTTATGGTTTCGAAATTGTTAACCTCTAGTTTTAATTTAGGTAACTGTCTCGGGGGTTCCGGATCACTTGTTAAAATGTTAACAGTGGTTTGGTTATTGATTGCTTTATGCAAGCCAGGTTGGATTAAGATTTTTTCATTTAGTTTGCTGAACTGGGGTACGAACCAATCACCTTTTTGAGTAGTTGGGAATACTACAGTAGGATTATAAAAATTTGCAGTTGGGTAATAACGTTTGAATTTAAATACTTGATTATTTATCGATATTGTTTGTGACTTATAGTCAATCGTAGAATTGGTTTGCGCGAGGTGTTCTGATTCTATAATTGCATCGAAAAACCTATGGAACTCTAATTCGAAATACATTTGAACGGGAAATTTCCGCTTATAAAATTAACTTCGGTTTTTTTATTTACTCTATGAGTACCTAAAATATTTTTTACATAACTTTTGTGTAATTTTAGTAATTTTGTTGGTATTATACCGGGTTTTATTATATTCTTGTTTGCACCGGTATCTATTAACATATTAATTGTTCCGCTTTTTGTCGGATGTCTTAGGGGCAAATACGGTAAACAATTTAAGTTTCCGTATCCGATACCTGTTCCCCATGAAAATTTATTTCTTCTCCCTGTATTTCATCTTCATTATTATCCGGATTTTTCGTTGTTCTTCCGTACCTAACTCATGCTTATTTATTGCTCTTCCGTTCAGAGTTTTTCTTGACGTTAACGAATAATCAATGTCCATTGGTTTTACCGAACTGTTTGATTTAATGTTCTGATGAGACTTTAGATTTGTTATACTATTTTGGTTGCGATTTCTATTCACTTGCTTAACTGAATAGTGTTGATTTTCGTTCGTCTGACTAAAATGTTGATGGTTTGCTAACTTCCTCGAGTTCGATATGCTTTCATTCGAATTGAATTTGCATAGGAAAGCATACGCCTCCTATAAGCTCTTTGGTTTTGCTGCTTGCCGGATGTCGGCTTTTGTTTTGATAGAGTTTTAATATTTTGTGTTATTTCTTTTATCTTATTAAACTAACGATGAACTGATATGCTATCTGATTGTTTTGTTGCCCATAATTGCGACTTGTAATAGGACAGTTCTTGTCTGTCTCTGAGGGCTTCCATAAGGATAACTTTTATTTCGGCGAAATTGGTTGGGTTACCTACTACACACAAAATGTCCTTTGCTTTCCCTTGAATTTTGATACTCACAGCTTGAATGTATAACTGGAATTATTGGGGGATAACCAGCGGGTGGAATACACTTAGCGTATTTCCGTTTGGAGCCAAGCTGCTAGTTGGCGTCGATTCCCATCGAAATTTGGGATAGACTTTATTGGATCTGGGATCCTGAATATGTCACTCATTTGCTGGTGTACCAAACTAGTTGGTTCGGGCACAATAGGTGGATTCATATTATTTTGGTTTATTTTTTCATTAAGAAATGTTAATTGTCTATCCTGTGCTTCTTGCGTATTATTTAGCTTTGTAAGCTGTTGTATAATTGCAGCAAGTTGGTTTGACAATTGTTGTTGCGCATCTGAGGTTTCCTCAGGAAATGCCAACATCTCTGAATTCATTGTTTTCAAACTTTTGTTTATTTAAAAAAAAACTAGTTAATTGTTTCTTTATCAAAATTTAAATTGATAAGATTTATTTGGTATGGTTATGTATTGTCTTCGATTATCTGTGCCTATTTTGTAGTACACAGCGATTTAGCGAGCACAAATTTTAATTTAAATTGAAATTATTTTGTGTCTAGCTTGTAGTGCACGAAAAAGTTTTACTTTCGGTAAAAAATTTTATAAACTTACCAAACAATTATCAAATTCTGCACCTACTCGTATCTTGTAGTATTGCACGTTATGATGTTGTATAGCAGTCGATGGAAACGAACGGTTCGAGTGATGCGCGGTGAAACTACAAATCTTTTGAGCGGTTCAAAAATTTAGCTCAAGATGTATTAAGAGAAACACGAATAATTTCTACATATACGAGTTCACTTATAAATTAGTTTTTATTCACTAATTATTAACACAGTTTTTCACAAATCACTCTCCGTAAGGCTGCGCCAATTAGGAGTTCAAGTGTTCACGGTTCATAAAAAAAATTTATTTCACAAAATTTTTATTGCAATTTTTTTAATACATGAAGAAAATAAACTTAATTTTAATGCGATCACTTAAAAACTAAACTAATTACATTAATATAGAACTATACAGGGTGGCTGAGACCAAGTGTTACCAAATGAAAACGCTGTAATTTTTTTAATTTTGATTATTTTTTATTGAAATTTCGTGGAATATGTTGAAAACGTGAGCTTGCGGAATTTTATTCCATTCTCGAACAAGAGCTGACTTCAATGCATCAACACTTTCGTATTTTTTAGTGGACACCTTACTCTCCAAAATGGACCATATGGAGAAATCCATGGGATTCAAGTCTGGTGAATATGGTGGCCATTCTTCCGACGAAATCAGCCGCGGAACGCAATTTTGTAAAAATTGCTGTGACGCTCGAGCTTTGTGTGACGGTGCCGAGTGCTGTGGGAATGTCCAACGGTTCGTACCAAAGTGTTTACGTGCCCAAGGTAGCAAAGCATCGTTTAGGATCTTTTGGCGGTACACCTCTTGGCTTCCCTTGACTCCATGTTCGATGAAAACCAGAGGAGTGCGTCCATCTGCAGTCACTGCAGCCCAAACCATAACATAAGCTGGTGATTGCTTGCGCATGGCAACTCTTGTGTCCAAATTATCGTTGGACTTGTGCTCTAACCAAACACGATCATTTTGTTTATTCACATACTGTTGAATGGTGAAAATCTTCTCATCAGAAAAGACAATTTTTGGAATCTCATCACGTTCGGCCAAGGCCTTCAATGCTCGTGTTCTTGCAAGCCTCACTTTTTTTTGTGCCTCCGCAAGATCTCTTGTATCTTGTAGGGCTTCAAGTGTAGTTCATTTTTCAATATGGTTTGAATGCTGTATCGTGGAACAGGTAGACGTGCGGCTAATTGATTGGCAATTTGACGAGGATTTCGTTGGATTCGTTTCTTCACATTTCGTATCATTTCTATTGATGTTGCTGTATTTTTAGGACCGCCTCTGTTGCGTTTAGCGATACTACCAGTTTCGTTGTATCGAGTTATTGTTCGATACACAAACATTTTATTCACATTCAAATGCTGGAGCTGACGAACTATTTCTGTTTGTGAATTTCCGCCCAAATACAGTGCAATTACACTATTACGTTTGAATTCCATTACGATTTTTTATGAAGATATTAATTTAGAACAATTATTTGTTGACCACATGTAAACAACTAACCAAACTTCAATCTGTCAAAAAATTGACGCGCGAAAATGACAACTACACAAATGACAGCAGAGTGAATTCAGTAACATTTGGTCTCAGCCACCCTGTATATAATAATTTGTTTTGCTGCATTTACACAATGATTGAATCAGGTTACTGGTATGATGCGCGTGTATTAATCGAATGTTAATGAAGCAAGTGGCTTGAAACATCCGGTGAAGTTTTATACTCAGCATTTTGGTTATGTTATAATTGTATACATGCATGGTAAAAGAAAGTCGGGTGTTGGGCACCAAAAATTCGCCCCTTCATTTTTTATTATAAATCAAAAATTTTTCGCTTAGACGTGATTCACATCAGAAAACTAAAGAAACGAGTGGGTAAACTCACATGTGCTTATACATTATCCAATTGTAAATGTTTATAGTTTTCCCGTAAAAAATTTATTCGACCATCTGGATACATACAAATTATTGTGTCCAACATTTTTTAAAATTAATAAATAATTATTAAATTTTAATTCTCGCTATTATATTATTTTTTAAAAAGCTCGTACCGTGCACTGAACATATACATTTGGCTGATTTATAAGATATTTCTTCGAATAAATTCAATAAATTGTGTACCATATATAGCAAAATAATTAAATTGCAAAGAATAAATTTTTAATGATTTTTAAATTTAGTTGTACCCGTAAATGCAATACAACTCGTACATGTACGAGTACAAGCTTATGGTAATTCCTATTTAAACCTATAATTCTTTGTTTTAGATTCGAGAGAAATGTTTTTATTCCGTTTTCAATTTATTGTGCTGCAAATTATATGTGTATTATGTAAACGATGTAGAATATGTGTTGGTCCACTATTATTGGAAAGATGCCAAGCCCATTATGTTTTCTATAATTTTATAATAAAAGGTTTCGACGAGTATAACCATAATCCGAGCTCCATGGGCATGCCGCTCTGACAATTCTGGAAATTCTTTGTAAATTTTCAATTTGTGGAGTTTTCGAATCAGTGTGCGCTCCATTAAATTCCGATTTTATATGGAATTCACAGAATACAATTTGAAATACATTTAATATTTATATTCAAACATGGTAGCTTTTATAGTAGTTTTTTACATCCAAACATATATATGTAAAATTATGCTATATGGAATATTAATTTTAATTTATTTTTATTATTAAAATAATAAAATTTTATGTATAAATTCGATTTATGTATACATGTTTTTATTGATGTTATAAATATCCCATATATACATAGTTTAAATGAATGTGCATTAAAATTGCTAAACTCTAATATAAGCGTATATGCATATTTGCATACATAAGCCACAAAGTTACTAGTTAAATCGATTATTGTTGTGTGTGCATGTAACTATGGTTATGCGTATCATTAGCTGAATATTTTTCAAACCTAAGCCACACCGTCGAAATTTCGAATATCTTTGTACAACGTCTTGAAAACGTAGGTTTGTATCCCGTTTCACTTTTATTATTTTCTGATACTTACAAATTATTAACTAGTTTAAGCAAAATCCTTCCAAATAAACTCCAGGTATATAATTAGTAGCGACTAAGTTTAATAAGGAAAATTATGAATAAATTCGTTTACAGTAACTTCTGCCACCTAACGAATTTTTTTCTAACATTATAATATAGTTCTGCCATTCACCACTAGTGGTACTATAATAGTACTACTATTAGATTCTTCGCTGAGAATAGGAAATTTGGAAAACTATTTGTATAGCATTTTTATGAAAATTGTATTTTCTGGCCTGCTGGTGGCATTAGAATAGGTTAGAGTGGCTGCTATTGCACACTTAGGCCAATAGTGGCCCATTGTGATACTACAGGATCCTATCTCCCGCGAGTTCCAAAAGGCTGTCCATACCTTACACCTTACACCTTGATCTAAAGTCTTTTCCTCCTCTTCGTCCACACAACTTCTACAAAGCCATTCGACTGTAGACCCAGCCTTCTCGCATATTCCCCTAAAAGCAGTGTTTCGTTTTTCCAGGGATACTAGTGCCTTGGAGTGCCGCAAATTCAGTATTAGCCAAACCTGTTTTGCTACCCTGCACATGAGAGTCTTGGTCCACCTCTCATTTGTTGAGGCGATTACCTTTTTACTGAGCGCTAATTTGAGCGCTGCTATAGGTCTCCCAAGACCTGCCCTTTCCGGCTGCATCTACAGCGCCGTCTAGCTAGTTCGTCTGCCCTGCGGTTTCCCGTGATGTCCGAGTGACCAGGGACCCAGTATCTCATTGACTTTAGGCAAACCGTCTGTAGTAACCTGCCCCGCCTGACTGTCCACATAAATTGCGATATCCCTAACGGATACCACGTTATGCTTCAACCATGCATGTCACGATCCCCCGATCGCCACCACTTCAGCCTGGTACACGCTGCAGAAGTCAGGGAGACGAACATATATATTAACATTAAGCTCCTCACAGAAGACTCCGGCTCCTACCTTGCCGTTTACCTTAGAGCCGTCCATAAAAAAATCCACTGCCTCGTTTTCCAGTATAGATCCGTTCCTCCAGGATTCCCTCAAAGGACAGATGGTCCGGAAACCTTTATCGAAGCACAACGTTGGTTTAATATAATCTAGATTCGCCAGTTCGTCCCTTAGTGATCTACCCATCGTCGAGCGCCCCGCCTAGAGACACTTTCACTGAGAGACAGCCGAGTGCCTCGTAGCCACATTGGCTGCCATCTGTTTACCAAATGATTCGATTGGAATAATGTGGAACATAATCTCTAAAGCGCGTGTAGGTGTTGCCCTAAGCGCCCTGCTTATAAGCATGTAGGCCGTTCTTATTGCTACTTATCCATCACCCCTATATATTACCTTACCCAGAGCTGCCCACCACACGCCCCCTTCCCCGTACATCAGCACAGGTCTTATCACTGCGGTATAGAGCCAGTAAATGGCTACATTAGCCTTATTCACCCTTTCCATAATGTTAGGCTTCCAGCTGAGCTTAATGTCCAAGATTATGCCCAAAAATCTCTCTGTCAGCAAAAGCAAGTCTAATGCCGTAAATAGTAGCAGTCTTGTCTTGGAAGGGTTGACTCCTAATCCACATTTGCTGGTCCATTTCGTAACGATCAGGAGTGCATTCCACATAACATCCCTAATTGTATCCAGATATTTGACTGAGACATCATCTGCATACGCTACCACCCCTGTCCCCTTTCTCTCCAGTTTCAACAGCAATCCAATTCTTGTTTATCAACATACTTATAGGTTACCCACCTTCAAAATTGACAATCATTTAGGCTTTATCAGGGGGCACGCAACATTAAATGAAAGATTGCATGCTTCTGTGACAGCATAAACCATGCAATGTAATTCTTTTATTGTCGCCAGAAGTCCAGAGACCTCCAGCGGTAATAATTCCTCCAACACCTCCCCATATTGGTTCCAGTTTGTCCTTCGGGGATTCCTTAAGACTTTGTGAATAACGGGCTTAACGTTGAGGTTATATGTTACATATCGGTATTCAGAGAATGAGTGCACCCTCGGCACTCTCCACCCTTTGATCATATGAAAAATTGTTACTGACGCAAAGATCACATCTAAAACCTCCTGCCGTTTTTATCAATAAATGTTGGTTCTCGCCCAATATTGCAAACTAAACGGTTAGTATTTAATAAGTAATCAAAAAATAACTCACCCCCCTCGTTAATGCTTGTGGTTCTCCAGCTTGTGTGATGCGCCAATCTCAACGCTCACCGCGGTAACATCCCCGCTACTAAATTGAGGAAAAAGAAACATTTTCGAATTACTTTTCACTAAAATACACGATCTAATCTTCTCAGAGTTACTTGAGTATATTAATTTATACCCCTTCGTTCTGAGGCCACATATTATGTTATTGTTAATCCAAGGTTCTTGGATTGACGCTAAGTCGTCATCTGACTTAGACAGCCTGACAATGAGAGCTGTGGCAGCCTTTGTGTGATGCAGGTTTATTTGTACCATATTAATCATCGAGATCTGCCTTATTCACCTCTTCCTGTATTTCCTGCATCGGGATAGTGCCATCTGACTCGTTGCTTCGGACGCCATCGACCTCTCGTTGAGAGTTCGACAGGGTGTCCCCATCAGACTCAAGAGGAGGCTACCTTTCCTCACCAAACTCTCCGCGCCCAAAACATCGCTCCTTCAGTCGTCCCCAGCTGACCCGAACCCGAAGTTCATAACTCTCTTTGATTTTGCCAGAGAAGCCCGGGATTCATTATTGATCAGCGTGATTGCCAATCTAAAGCCCCCTTAGATCCTCCTGCTTTACAATCCTCCAATCTTCCGTTGGATGGTCGGGATTACGGCCCAAATCATCTCAAGCATCTGCTCTGGCTTGTCCGGCTCGATTGGTAACCAGTCGCATGCTCTCGACCTGCTCGGGAATACCTTTTTGCAGACTGCATCAAGCCTCGCGCCCTGCCACACCTCGCCTACTTCGGTCACTGCTCTTTTATAGAGATTGACCGATCTGTGGTCCGAACACGCAGGTAACTTCACGCGCCCTTGGTACCCTCGCGCATCTCTACAGGATGCGGGATCCTGAATTTTTTTTTCAGGACCCTCAACAAGATGGGGTTTTGTACGTTATACACAACTTTTCACTTCTACGGCGTGATGCTTCCATCTTCCTGACTTTTGTCAATGACGGCTTGCACCAGCACGTGTTCCTTTAGGATCTAACTGAATAGCTTCGGTTTTAGATCCTTAGGGGCACCAGACATCATGTCTGATTGCACTTGCTTCGCTCGCAGCCAAGGACCCTTTCCGAGCTAACGCAGTCGACGGTTTCCTTAGTCCTTGCCACAGAATCTTTCTGTTCTACTGTAAGTTGCCCCTCAGGGGTCGCAACCAGTTTCTCTAAAAATATACTTTAGAGGGTTCTCTCTCAATCCCCTACTATTTTGTTTGGCGGTCCTGCTTCCTTCTGGCTTCGATACCATGGTGTCGCCTTCCCTTGACGCTGACGAGGGAGCCACACCTTTATGGTTAGAGTTACTCTCTTTCTTTGTACTTTCCGATTTTTTCCGGTTTTGGAGGGTCCCGGCCTTTTTATTTTTATTTTTTGCTTGGTCATTCATTTTCCCCTGAGTGTCGGAGAAATACAGGTCCACATGCGCAGAGATCCGTATACGCAGGTAAGGCTAAATACAACTGAAGGTAGACTGGTATCCAGAGGGCTCCGTTCACGATTAGACTTTGTTAAATGGGGATCTAGCCTAGTCGATCATCAGCACAGGTCACATGACACCTTAATCCGTCTCACCGAACACCACGGCTCGCGGTGCCCCCTCCCCCTCCAACATTCACACGTCCATTTAGCCATTCATATGGATATCTCAAACAAATGGGACCCATTCCATTCAAGGGATGACCCGTTTATAGGGTTCCCCATTCACTACCTGGGGGACCCAAGAGCGCAGGGAGACACGACGCTCAGTTCGCCGTGGTTACTAGTGGAAGTTTTTGAGATATTGGCCAAAAACTGAAAATAAATTAAGAAAAAAATTTAAATTTTCAAAAGAATTGGTTATGAAATGGCCAAGTTTAGTCCAGCATGTACAGATTCTAGAATTTTGCCCTTAGTTTTGGACTCCTGATCAATATTATTGATCCTTTACTTCGGAGATCAATCAATTTGTCATTTTAAGAATCACTTTTAATATTTTATTCCGCTGGGATGTTTTATTTAGTCATAAAAGATACAAAATGTATAACAAGTTTCCGCTGGTCATTACATAACAAAATAAATTATCTTTTGTGATGGTGCTGCCACTTACGACGAGTAGCGAAATCTCGTATTTTCCGCTGAGAAATTTCCGCTATCTAAAAATAAACAAAATCACACAGGATTGTTGTTGTAATTTGTGTAAAGTCGAAAAGCTTACTATGGTTTTCCCGTTTACACATTATCTTGTCTTATAGAGAATCAGTGTGCTTAGTAGTGAATAGTTCGTGGTAAGAACAGCAATTTTTTTTTAAATTTGTGTTGAATTATTGTTTAATTAAAGTTATTATTAAAACAAAGAGATTTTAGTAAACTGGATAAAGGGAAGACACTTTCAGAAGGCGAAAAAGCAAAAATCGAAGTTTTAAAGGAAAACGGATTCTCAAGTCATGAATAGCAAACAAAAAATTGATGGAAGACAAACTGTTATTTGAACTTTCATAAATAATATTGAAAATTTTGGAAAAAACAGGCAAGGATGCATGCAAGCCAATTTGCCAAAAACTGGCAATGGTATCGGGCTGCATTTCCGGGTGCTTTCCACATGATGATGCATTTTCGGATGATGAGCTCCAAATTTAATTTAGATGGTCTTGATAGATAAAGTAATGTATTTAAGATAAGTATTTTCATGATCTAATGAAAGAGAAAATATTTTTGAATAGAAACCATAGTAGACAAGGTGGCGTATTGGTTTGGGAAGCTATTTCGTATGGCAATAAATAAATAAAATGACTGCACTTTCGTAAAAATCTGTCTTGGAAGAAGCTTTTCCAAAATTTAAAGAGCTTTTTAGACCTTTCCATGGATTTACCAACAAGATAATTACCCAATTCCTACAGCAAGAAACATGGCAGGCTGGATAAGAGACAAAGGTGTGTTATTGCTGTCATGGCCCCCATATTCACCCGATTTGAATATCATGGAAAATGTGTGAGGGTGGCTTTCAAGGGAAGTCTATGAATCTTTCATTGATAAAAGCTATTAAAATGGCCTGGGATAAAATTAGTCTAAATTAATTCGGCGCTCACTACGATTCGATGTCCCCCCGATTTCTCGTGAGCCAATTAGGATGAACTATTCTTATAAATTTAAATACGTGGCGACAAATTGTAAACCTAGAAATGAACTAAAACTAAAAATCACTTATAAAATGAATCTTGATAAAGAGCTTAAAAGTTAACAAAAATAAATTTACGAATAATAATGAACTTGAAAACTGAATATCCCAAAATTATCCTACCTATTCTCTTCTCTCATTTACAAACTGATGATCTAAAGCAATCACTAATCAGGAATTATTCTTAATTTTGAGTAAAATTTTGAAATTACTGCGTTCACTTTAATTATTTTGGAAACAAATTCTGTGTAATTGGTGAAATTTGCTAGCCCAATTCCTGAAGTGAAAGAAGATTAAAAAATTAAATCTGTGAGAGAGGGAAGGAGGTTCAACGATTATTTCTCCTTACTCCTCTGATTGTTATTAACGGAGATGTTAAAACAAAACTAACAATCCGGAGTCTGGAGTTTAATGGCGCTATATATAGTCCTACCAAACTATTTAGAATGAAGCCATGTTTAAGCCGAATTTTATAATTGTAAAAAGTGAAATCTAGCAAATCAAAGTTTAAGCATGGTAGATAACCTTATCCAGAGGCACTTTAATCTATCTGCCACTATTAACTTGTCGGGTTAGGGAAGCCGTTGTCAAATTCTGAATATTTCACCAACGGCGCGTCTTTAGAAATTTTCTATTGTTTAACGAAGAATTTCGGATTTTTATGAAACAAAATTGAAGAAACAGTTAACTCTCGTTCATTAGTAAATTTAGGAAGTCCTTACATATTGCAAATCGTTTATGAAAGTTGAATTTATAATTTTCAGTCTAAAGTGACAACTTTCATTTTTTTTTGGTTTTAAAAATCTCAATATGCTACTAGGGTATTGAGGTGATTAGCGAAAACCAATTTTTTCTGCAGGAAATTTGCTACATGACATTCGTATAGGATAAAGGAAACTGTTAATTAATACAATTACCTTAAGGAAATACCTTTCTATACAGGTGACTTTTTAGGAATGAGGGCAATTCAAAAATTTAATATCAAAATTATTACTTCATTTTACTTCTAACTTCTTTTACAATTTCATAAAATATGAATCTGATATTTATTTTAAATAATTACAAAATTATTTATTTTAAGGTATCATTACCGTAAAGTACATTGTGAAAACAAAGGCACTTCGAATATTCGTAATAAAATATCCACACCACAAAATTTAACAGTCACCGTAAAACTTACATTATTTTATGAAAAATTGTAATGAAAAATTTCGCAGCATCTTTTCGTTTTAATTTTTTTTAAACAACAACAACACAAAATATTAAGATGTGGGTTAAAAATCTGTCCTCAAAAAAAAATAATTTTTTTAACTAGATTTTTTGGTCTGGTTCCTCCGTTAATTTCGGATGTCAACCGAAACAGCTCAACACAGCAGAGTGTTTTAAATTATATATTTTTTTATGTCGTGTTCTGGTATTTAAGACCCAAACCCAAAGTTTTATAATTAATGGTATACAAAATTAACAAAAACTCAGTCAAGTAAAAAGTATTATTTTGTACAACCAAGGAACCGATTTCAATTTGATTTCCTTTGTCTAATTTATTTATTCTCCAATTTTAGAAATGGTCAAGTGAAGTGACCTTACTAGGTAACAAAATTGTTACATTAAAAGTTGAACACAGAAAAGCCTAATGTACTAGTTTTATCCGATGTACCGAATTAGACCGTTAAAAGTTTATAGATTTATAACGTTGAAACTTTTTGAAAAGTATTTAATAAACTTTTCTTGTTACAGCAGTAAAAGGCATAAAACAAATAATTTAAACTTTTATGCGGCGTTGGGAAAACTCCACGTTCAATGCTGCGTTCGGGTATAGTGTTAATGTGGATGATTAAAAATGAATGATTTGGCCATCAATTATTATTTATGTGTTTCTCATGAACTCGAAAAGTTTTTATTTTATTTTTTTTTCTGTGCTTTCCTAAATTTTTCCACTTATGTGTTCTTTGTTGTTAGACATAATTGAAGATGATTTGTGTTACTTTTGGGTGTTTAGTTAATCGACGTATACATAATTAATCGTATAAGTTTTATGGTTTTGTGGGGATTTATTGACTCGTATCGATGTGTATAACGTGGGTGCTCGATATGGTAAATTTTATAAAAAGAACTCAAAAGCTTTTGGGGAAATGTTTTATTTTTAGGAATTTTTTTTTTTAGATTAATTACCAAAATTTGACAAAAATATTTAGAACTATTTTCTATTTTTATGGTACGCAGTCTAGGGAAAATATTCCACACCCTTCGCACACCCTAATAAATTCTTTAGGAAGAATTTTGTTATCCGATTAAAAAACTTTTTTTGTTGCTGAACTTTTTTTTTGCGTTTTTATAAATTCAATGTGAATCAACTCTAGCCTATATAACGAATAAAACTTAACTGAATTAGCATTAGAATAATTCGGTTTATTATAACGGCAAAAAAATTCTATTATTGAATTTTCGATTCTATGTTCCGTTTAGTTAGAAGAATAATTTTCCAATTTCGATAGCGTACCCATAGCTGTGTGTTATATACAGATATAATTATTCATTGATGCTGAAATAAAAACATACATAAATTTTTTCCGGCAGAACAAATTCAGTTAAGTATCATAAACTTATACACACATTTTTCGACTAACTCGAGGTGGTGCGCGCTATTTTACTGTGCTGCAAAATGATTTTTAACAATAATAAAAAAAAATATTCTGAAAATAGAAAATAAAAATTTTCTCATGACACCAAAGAATGATAAAAATTTCACTTATTGTGTTTAAAGTATAAACTTTTTTACTGTACAAATTGTCAAACTTGAAAAGTTTTCATAACATAAAGACATTTCGATGTACAATTTGGTTTTACAATTTTTCTGAATTACTGTGCTCAAAAGCATTTTAATTAAAAATCATAACGTTTACATATTTTATAAATCAATGCAAAGCTGCAAGTGGCATCTACGCCAATACAAAAGTTGAATTGATAATAGCGGTATTAGGCCATCGATTACAATGAAATCACACTTTGTTGATTATAAAGTTTTGAATTAGCTTTGTCATCATCAGTAACGGCATCGCTAGAGTTTTCCTATACAAAACTAAAACTCAGCGGATTTTTGAATTTCTGCTTTTGGGCCTTTCAAATTCTATAAAACCGAAGAGCTGAGAAGGTTGATCGTAACTGGAGTATTTTATATAATCCAAGATCGTATGTAAGTTATAATTCTATTAAAATTTGAATTAAACAAAATATCATCTCACTCATATTTTTAAAATTGTTTGATTTGTGAGTTGTTGACCATTGATTTTTGAGTAGACAATATCGAGAATTGGTAGAATATGTAGACAATTCGTAGACAATGTAGATTATTACTTTTGTATTTTTTTAATTGTTTTTCTGTGCGAAGTCGTCATCTTCTAATGTTCCAGTTTAAATTGGGTTTTACCTATATTTAGGCAGTTAAAATTCAATTGTTATTAAACAAATAGGTGAGATTGAAGATCTTGGTCAATCGATGTCTTCAATATTGGTACAACCGTAAGCGACTTGCTAGGCTAAATTCGGTTATGGTTTCGCTGTACCACATGTCCCGTCTGTGAACATTTTCGAAACAAATATTTCATTTCTGATTTTAACGTCCGTTTTTGAGCAAAGTAGTTGGGGTTACTACAAAACTTATAGTGTAAATTGTTGATTGTTTACTGTTTTTGGTTGTATTTTGATCAAAATTAAATACAAAAAAATGATGTTTGATGCAGAGAATGTGGTTTCCAGAAAAAAATTGTCTGATAACTGGGACGCTGATCTTTTGCTCAGGTTAGCTCACGATTACATTTGTCCCAGAGATTCGCCAATTTATTATCAATCGACGTTTGCGTTTCGCCCTTTGTCACTGGAGCTCTCTTTCTTGAAATTGACACACATCAACAACTTCATCACCAACCTCAAGCTCTGGAACCTGGCTAGGATAGCACAACAATTAGAGAAAGAAAAGAAACAAAATTCTCGGCCTCAGTGCAGTGAGATAAACAGTGGTGAAATACATACAAGGGAAACAACTTAATATATTCTCTGGACGCGATGAATAGGGCATGGCCACACATATTAATAACAGCTATTTCAATGAAGGCATTAAGCCTGCAGAATAATCCTAGCATCGTACCACAACCAATATTCAGTGATACGATCCGGCAAAAGATGTAGATGAAACAACCAAGGATGAGTTTTATGAACAAGCCACAATAGCAAGACCATACAAGAAAATGATCCAAATAATAATACAAGAACGAATAAATCTCTCCTTCTTGTGCATGCAGTAATTTGTACATATAAAACCGACCTGATAAACCATCATATGGTTGGTAAACAATCAATATAGACTCTGTGCGTAATAATAATGGAGCATACTCATCGACCACTGCCACACAAACCAGATAGTTCATAGAAGACAGTAAATTTCCACACAAAAATATTCACATATGGACATCACCTGAAGTAGAATAACGAAACAAATGTGATTACGAAACGTGATGACCTACAATAAATTTCTCAAGTCATTGCAAGGTGTTAGGGCAACGAGTGATGTAGACATATGCAGTGACAACCTACTGGTAAAATATCTTAATTTAAAATTTTGCGAAACTAATGAAGAAGCAGCCATCAGTATAGACCAACAGTGGAAATAAATCTAAGAAATCTATATCGAAACAGTTATCGACATAGTCAGGTCAGGTACCAAGAATTCAGAAGCAAACCCCCTGGATCAAAACATCCGCTTACTACTTCAATAATCAGTAACGATTTTCAAGAAAAGTGACCTAAGAGAATGTAAAATTGACAGGGTGTATATCCCTCTTCAACATAACCATGAAGATATTAGCAATGACTATCCTCTCAAAAAGTTCTCCGACAGTCAACCCGAAATTGAAAACGAACAAGCTGGCTTCAGACCAGGGTGAAGTTACACCCATGTTATCATAGCAAAATAAATAACAGCTAAACACACCGATGAAATCGCATACGTTGATTGTCCTTTAGCGAAAACGGGTGGCACAGATGAAGTTATAAAGAAACAAATCAACAAAGCCAGAACGTGAAATCAATGTTGCCGTACGGTTGCGAAACCTGGAAGCGTACGCACATCCGATCAACAATACGCAACAGGTGTTTGTAAATAAATGCCTTAGGAGAATACTGAGATGTTTTTGGCCTCAGTAACTGGCCAAATAAAATAAATATTGAGCTCCTTGAGATGGAATACCCACATTGACGAAGCAACAGAACTAAATGACAAGCAGGTCTCTGAAATGGAACCCACAAGAGAGAAGCAAAGTCGGAGGATCAGCTTTAACATTGAGTAGAGGAATTTGTACACGTATGATCATTATTTGCCTCAAGTTTTCTTTATGTTTTACCATTTGATTGCGTGCTAATGATGGTGGACATTGTAAAGGATTTTCCAATAGGGACGCCCGAAATTTGTTATGTTATACCAGCCAAGTTGTTAGATGTTGTCAAATCTGTTATAAAATGTTCAATAGTGTATGGCAAACCACTATGGAAGGTTAAGCGTTGTCTAGTCAACAGAAATTATATTATTTATCGGCTCCCTTCCAGCATTTAACCCTCCCAACATAGGCACCCTTTACAACCGAATTTTTATCGTATAAACGATTTTGAAAAATTTTAACTTTTCACATTTAACGATTTCGCACTTTAACCGTAACATAACCATGAATGCGCTTCATTACCATATAAACGTTTTGGGTTAAATTGTGCAATGTGGAGAAAGAATGGACTCCATCTTGAAATGGTTTGGATTATAAAGAAACAATAGAATTTTCATAAATGTCAACAGAAATAATAATTTTCGACATTGTCTACATTCTCTACATTGTCGATGCTATTTTCTAAAAATATGAATTCATACGACAGACTCTAAACGATTTTACGCCTGTGTGTGAACCTAAGACTTTACCTGGGTCGAAGTCTTCTGTGCAGCCACACAGAAATTTTTTGAATCCACTAACATTTTTTGGTGAAAAATTAAATTACTAAAATGGTTTCATTTATTTCATTGTATTTCAAATTTGAAAGCGCATTCCACATTATTGGCTAAGTTTGGATGGTAGTTTAAATAATCATTTATGTTCTTAAACTTTCATTAGTTCCGTCTATCACCGAGAGCGCATTTTCCCAAAATTCTTTTATATTTTCTAGTGAAGTATTTGAGTCAACGGATTGAAGATATATATTCACCGGCTCTAACAACTGTTGACGAATATCTTCTACTCTTTTGAAAGCTTAATTTCTACGTGCCGAATTATCGTTAATTAAATTACGAATAAATTTCAATATGTCATTTGACAAATCATTAGGAAGATGAAAATGCACTTGAAATGAGTCAGACGTTAAAAACTGTTGAAAAGAAGTTGGATTTAATTTGACCGAAAATGGCAGTTATTTATTATAACTGGGACACTTTACACTGCGGAAACCAGAAAGTCTGTCCTTTTTATGGAGTTTAAATTTGTAGAACTAAATGAAGCCTAATTTTCTCTATGAATCAACTTCAAATGATGCTTTAACGCGTATACGTCGAAAATACCTGCGAACAACTATTTAATTGATGTTGCAACTCGATTAAAAGTTATGCTAAAATCGTTTATGTATGTAATAATTATTTAAGCTTAATGTATCGAGCATTGTATCACCAATTAGGTCAACTATAACCTCTCTAAAGATATCAGAACCTATCCAGCAGAACATTATTTGGCAAACTGTATTTATTAAAATAAAAAAATAATAAGTTTGTTGATGAGCTGCGGTGTGAGTGTTCCCCCGAAATTACAAATTGAATAACCTGATTTCCGTGAGTCCAGAAAAACAAAAACAAATCAATCAAAACTGGTTTTACTAGTTTTGATATTTTTGGTTGGATTGCCACATTTTGATTCCGGTGTGCACCCTTAAGCCTACTGCAGCGGTTCTCAGGGAAGGGCCCACCAATTTGGGGATGATACGTAAGTAAGGTGATGTAAGTCGGTTTCCAGCGAAAATTAATAAATGGCAGATAATGCATCATGTGACGGGCGATTGTGGTTGCAGTTTTAAGTTAAGTGTTTAAGTTCAGAGAAGTATTTGTTACCCGAAAATGCGGATAGTTTTCTTTACTGCCAACATTTGATTGGGTGAACTCAGAATTCCATGGACTGGTTTGAGTCTATCAATAGAGAAAGATTGTTGCTTGTCTCTGATTTGCAATACAAAGTCCTTATGAAGTTGTCGTATCACTTTGTATGGGGTTTTATAAGGTGGTTTGAGGCCAGTGCGTACTTTGTCTAATCGTATGAAAACGTAATCACAAGTTTACAGTGACTTTGTTACGAATATGTAGTTTTGATTTGTTTTGCGCACATGGAGCACAACATATCTGTCACTGTGTCAGAAGTAACGTACACCCCGTGGATGCTGCACAAAGAATTCCTCAAGAAGTTTCATTGTTTGACCAAACACCAGTTCTGCCGGTGAACATTTTAGGTCATCTTTGACTGTTGCTCGGATTGCCAATAATATGCTTGGAATCTCTGAGCTCCAGTTGACAGTATTTGCATGAGCTTTTAAAGCTGTCTTAAGTTGTAGCTGGTATAGGCAGTAGTTCGTATTCGATACCCACTTTAGAGTTTCATAAGCTCAGTAAATAGCTTGGATGCGAACTGTGTTTCTTCATCAGTTGTTATGTTGACCGGTACACGGAATCTAGAAATGTAGTAGGCTGTTTGATGCAGTAGGCTTCTGCCCACCGCGTGAAATAATTTCAAAATAGATTTGCTCAAGGTGATTTGATATGGCGTTGTACATTTCGTTTCAATGGATTAAATCTTTGTTCATACTGGCCCAAAACTATTTTGAAGTGACGATTTTTCTAGTTTTTCGTACACTTGAATGTGAAATAATATAGAGTGTTCAAGATATTTCGACGTAATATCTCTCGAATATATGGGCAATTGTTGCCAGTGGTTATTTCATAATAAATTGTCAAATTTGCTAATGAAAATACATCTAATTTCCATTTGGAAGAGCGCCGATTTGTAGAATTACAGAGTTAGTCTGCTAATTCTGAATTGGAGCTTATGTTTTTGCGATCGTGATGACATCGAGCTCGTGGTCGGATGTCTGAGAAAATGTGTCGGTCACCATATTGTGTTTGCCTTTTATAGGTTGAAAGTCTGTCATGAATTATGACATGAAATTTAAGTGATGTGCTTGACTTCGGTTGCGCGTCGGAGAAAAATGCTCTAGTAAGCAGTTTGTGGCTCCGTGAATATAGTGAATTCTCGATCTTCCACAAACTAGCGAAATTGTTTAATTGCTTAGTTAGAATATTGCAAGAAATTCTCTATCAAATGCGGAATATTTTCTATTGGCGTTAGGTAATTTCTCGTACAAAATCCAAGAGGTTCCCAAGTCTCTTTATTTAGTTGCTTGTAAAACTGCGCCTTTCGCTGTGATAGATGCATCAGTGATGATGTTGTATTTTGTAGTATTTAGAGGATGGGATGCGCTAAAAGAGTTATGTTTCCTAAAATTTTCGTGGGCTGAGGTGATTGGGCTTTTGAGAAGACGAGCCAATTTTGTGTGAATCAGGGGCAAATATCTCTGCGAGTTTGGATTGAATCGGTGGTTGTAATTTATAATACCGACAAATTGTTGAATTTGCTTGACGTTTTGCGGTACTGAGAATTCTCTAATTGCGTTAATTCGTTCGTCGATTAGGTGTAATCTTGTAACTGGAAAGTCATGATTGCTAGTCTATAATTTGATAATTTTTGGAAGAGTTGTTCTAATTGGAGTAGATATTGCTTCTCGTCTCTTGATGCTACGAGAACGTCGTTAATACGCGTATAAACAAAAACCGAAATCGAGATGTTACAAAACGCTAAAATGTTTCTACAGCATTTCTGAGACCAAATGGATGAATTCGAATAAGCCAAATGGTGATGTTTTATGGATATCGTCGGGAGCAATCGGAATGAGGTAAAATATTCTAATGTGATAGATCGAGAAAATCGAGCATCCATGTAACTGCATGGCGATAAGGTAACGGTCAGAAATTGTGACTGTATATGTGCTGTTTCTTCTAGTGGCCGAAACAAGCCGGTATAGGCTAATTATATTTTTATCAGAAAATTGTGAGGTCTTTCATTCCAACTAAAACGATGGTTTACGCTAGCTTTAGAAATGTGAACAGAACCCACAAGATCCCCACTCACCCCACCCACTATCGAAATAGATTTAGAACCTAATTAATAACTATTATGGGCTAAATAAATGTCTCATTAAATTTTGATTCTTTTCATTTTCAAGCTAGCAGAACCTGTCCAGACCAACAAATATTTGAATGCTCCATTAAAAAATTGTGCGCGCCACTGTTTTTTGACCAACATTTAAATGATTTTATTTAAATTTAGCAGAACCCTAAGCAAATCGGATGTCCGAAATCGGATCAAATCCGTTTTGTGAGTAATTAAAATCTCTGTATAGGATCCGTTAAATAATATTTTGTTTCTCTTCTTATTGACCAAGCTTAAGCATTTTTTCATTTAAAGCACGTTATCAGATTTTTAATTTTGCTTCAGCTAGCTTTAAATTAAAACACCTTAAGCTTGACCAGGAAGTGTCAGTAGATCTTCTTTAACGCTTTAAAATGGCTTTCCGACCCGTTTATCGAATTGGAAAAGACTAGCTTTAAAACGGAAACGTCCAATGCTTTATCAAAAACGGATGAAGCCTAAATATTTTAATGTGTCCAATTTGGATCTAAATTTATTTTGCATATAAATCTCATATTTTGTTAATTTAGGGTTTAATTTAGCAATAATAAAGCAAAATGCATCAGTACAGCCTAGCAAAAAAATAGGCCACAATAATGCATTCCACTCCCCAGCGACCAAATTACTTTGGTTACCAGAAATCCAATTATAAAAATTGAACAATTTTGATACAAAATTGCCCTTTGAAAACGAATTATTAACGAAAACTCGACAGAAACGCAAAAACCTCTCGGCAGTCATAAAGCATATGAACCAATGCTCGATAAAGCATATGAACCAATTTTGCAAAATTTGAAAATGCATCTGGCAAACAACGCAATTGCGCGCAGGACATGAATAAATTAAAAAATTGGGGTGAACATGGAGATATGTAATATACTCGTACACCGTAACTCATAGACGAATCTATATTATAAGAACCAATCCAAGTTTTGGTACACATTTTTCATTGAAAAATACAATTACATTCTACCTGATTTAAAAGACTCCTGGCATTTATTTGGGGTTCAATCGTAGGAACGTAAAATTCAAATGCCCAAATAAATACGAAAATTGATCAACTGGCAAACTGAATTTGTTGAAAAACAGTTAGAGAAGCGCCATGATTCATCCTAGATAATTTTGTTCCTGTATTCTAGTTGGAATAAGTTTGTGAAGAAATAGCTAACATTCCAGACAAGAGTTTAGTTTTACTTGATTGTCCAAATTTCGAAAAAATTAGTTATAAAAATAACAAAATTATTTCCCATATGATCACAACGTAGAAGTTCTGTCAGAATCATTTTAGAATTATATTACCAGCATCATTATACCAACTGAATTGGTAAAATGCCATACCCATTAAGAAAACGTGCCGGGAACTCTCACAACCAACGACAGGCAATCCTAAAGATTGGTAAGCAGGTCTAACTAACGTTACCTGGAAAATAAGTCTTAGGTACCAAATCGATCGGTACACTTATACGATCCGTCAAATATTAGCATATTGATCAGAATTCAAATCTGCAATACCAAAAAATTCACAATTGTAGGTGAGTTTGGCCATTGACGGTTCGGTGTGCTGGCTTTACTTTATGATGCTAAATCAGATTAGTTTATCCATCTCTAGGACAACCGACTATTCGCTGACAAAATCCCTCACACTTTTTCGTGTTATGTATGGCAGTTTAAAATTATGGAACAGGTCCCGCTAATACACTATTTTGCAACTTTTCTAAATATTTGTAAGAATTTTCTATAATTTCGACGTTATAATATAAATATTCGTTTCATTGCCTTAAAGTATCTTATCTTTTTAAGTCTTACATTTAACGTTAGACGTAGGTACAGTCGAGTTATTGTAGGTTACACTACGGTAAAATGTATTCTTGTTTGTCCATCTGGTAGGTTGTCTCTGCTCTTAGTCTTCTGCTTTTTGGCGACGAATTAAGTATATTTTGGTTTAAGTTAGCTTTACTCCAAAAATCCGCCAAGTCCGCCTACCTTTCACTCGCAAACAAGAAATATATACATTCATGGACATTGAAAATAATTCCAGAAAACTAATTTTACATCGAAAGACATGTCGTACAGCAAATATGACGGTTGTACCGGCATTTGATAGTAAAAAAGTTTTAGAAAATTGTATAACTTATAGCATAAATGCAGGGGATGTAAAAAATTTATAATTTCATAAATACGTACGTGTCTTAATATTTGATTATTCGTCTACTGAAAATCGATATGCTTAATTTAAGCCGAACCAATTTAACTTTAATTTTAAATGTTAAAACTTTAACTTGATGACCTGCTTGGTGTTCACCTGTCCACCCATCTACGAAAAGTTAAGCTATTTAAAAACAAAACAAAAAAAAAGTTTAAAGGAAAGAAGAAAGTTTTTTTAGTTAACCCATTTTCACCTAAAGCTATATTCGTCTGTAAACCTATTTATACTATTTTACTAAACTAATAAGTTATATCTACCTATATCCTGTGTTTGCGAAAATATTGATTAAATTTCCTCTTTCCCCAAACCATGCAGTCAACTTGGGTTAATAAAAATACCAGCAACAACACGAAAGTGGAAAAAGTTTTTTCCTCCTCTGCGTTTTGTATTTTCACAAAAAAATATTCCGTTAGGATGATGTGGTTATATAAAACACGTTAATGCCTATTGTTTTAGCATATATTCAACCTGCCCGGTATATAAAGTACAGCAATAAAGGGAAATGGTTTCGAAATGAATTGATTTCTTAAACAATTATAGACTTGAGATTAAATTACTTTTGGTTTTTTCTTATATACAGTGCTAGACTATTATTGTGTGTCTCGGGTGAGTGTTGGAATTCGTATAAATTTAATTGAGGCATCAACAATTTCATTGTATATCCCGGTTTTATGGCTATTTGGAGTAATTGTGCAAATAAAGCATTTTTCTATGGTGGTGGATATGTTTACGGAAGTGATATAGCGAAATACGTAATTACAACAGGAAGTACTAAAATCCATAAATTGTCTTAGTAATTTTGTATAAACAACGCAGAATTCACCAATCATCGGGGTTCGATATATAAACAAGAAACTTTTTATCCGACTAGAACAAAAAACTTGGGTGCCTAACTAACGGAAAATGAACGCACCATTTAACATAATATATTGGGAATTTTTCTAAACATAAATAAAAAAAAACCTAAAAATCGTTTTTTCGTAGTTATTCCTATTTTTATATGTAACGTCTCATAAAATTAAAATTAGAACAAAACAAAAAATTTCGGAAAATTAATTTGTTCGGATTATTAGACAATACACGGCACAGTAGAAAAATCGATAACGATTGATGGCTGATGCTAAAATACCGTATTTGTTTCTTGTATGTTTCATTAGAGGAATAGCGATGCATCATTAATCTTAAAGCATTTTCATGTTGGCGCGAGGTATTGATCACTGTATCATGTTGTGCAAACCAATTGTGAAAGTGTGAATCTATAACAATATTGGCAATATGTTTCCGCGTAAGTATTTACTTCCGCTACGTAGTGTTTTTATATGATTTCGATTTTTATATTTGTACATTCGAACGGATACGAGACAGCCTTCGTCACCATTAAAAATTCATCTGTCGATTAAAAACCAATTTACCCTTGATAGTTTTTCTTCCGTTGTGAAAATGTTATTTTTTTGTGCTATCATACCGGAAATCAATAGACATTAAATTTACGTTTTTATTTTTAGAAGGATTTTCATTTGATTTTTTTTTTTAAGGGAAAATGGAAAATCAAATAAAATTAGAATAAAAATGAAAATTGATGGAAGAAGACGAATAAGAAAAATGTATAACAATTTATTTTCATTTCTTATATCCATCAGTTTCCCTTATATATCTTTCCTTCCTTCCTATTATAAATCAAATTTTAAATATATCTGTATGTATGTGTGTATTTATGTGTATGGATAACAAAATCATACATAATTAAATATTCTTCAGAAATTTATGAACCTACAATTTTATTTTTGCTTTTCCCAAAAAATTTACATATTTTACAAAAATGAAATGTGTAAAAGAGCTGCTTTTCCTTTTATTCCGTTCGGTGGTTGTGGGGAGTATTTAATGTGTTTTCAGTTAGGTGTGTGAGCTTTTATTGATTGACTTCGAAAATATAATTTATTCTTCAAATTTAAATTTTTTTATCGGCCTTGAATTCGATAGATTGCGAAAGGTACGTCCACGAATGTTATCCAAATATGATTGCTATTGAAGGATGGCCCTATGAGGTAACTTGCAATACTCAACTGTTTCGTACAAAATGTTAGTATAAAAAATTGCACAATGGTACTTGGTGGTTTAATGATTCCGCTGGTGCTCGTAGGTGTTATTATTTTATGTGTCACGCGGTTCAAGTATATTCAGCGGCTGTAATATTTTTTAGAATTAATTTCGTTACGAATTTTCCGGGTCAAATCCAGTTTATATTCGCTTCTGAAATACAGCTGATAATATGGAAAATAATCTTAGAATAATTATCCAAATACTTATTTAACACTCAAGTGTTAAAAAACACAGCAAGAAATAATTTTCACTACTAACACTTCAATTGCCACAATTTTCAATAAATTACTAATTTTATTACACAAAAAAAAATCGCACTTTTCCCTATCGCTTTTAACCTTACGCGTTGTCGAATCTCTTGAATGACTGCTTCTTGTGTTCATCATGCCCATAATCGCGTCATTAATTTTTATGGTGTATCGATGTTGTACCTTTGCAGTAATCCTCTGATTTTTCGTGCAGGTCCTTTCACTGCTGCACTAGCGCTGAGTGTTTTATTAATTCCGAGACCGCCTCCATTTACTTTACCATGATGGCTCCAAATATTTGATTAATTCTATTTTTTGGCACTACTACGTTTATTAAACGTTTAAATTTGCCATCCAAACTTCCCCATATTCGATTTAAACATTTAAACAACCATGCTCTAATATAAGGGTTTCCTTCTGTGCCTAATAGGCCTTCATTAAGCGTGTTTTATCCGAAATCTTCCTACAAGTTAGCTTATGATCCTGATCAGTCCATAACTGCTCGTGTAGCACTTTTATAAGCCGTAACACGTCTTCTACATGATCATAGCTTCCATCGGCATCCCAAAAAAATGTCTCGTCAGGTATAGACTACGCTAGTATTGGTGCTGTGCATAGCCGTTTCCGTAGTTCAACGAATGATTCCTCTTGTTCCTCCTTCTATTCAAATGGCTTGTTTGTCCTCGTTAATTCGTGTAAACTTTTTACAACATTGGCGAATCCTTACATGATTCGTTTATAACAGGTATACAGTCCATGAACTCCATTGGCGAATACTTTGTGACCAAATACTTTACCTCTGTTCTAAAGAGTGAGTATTTTTTAGGATTTAACTTTAAGTTGTCGGGTTGTGTTTTTTCAAAGAATTCAGCTATATTCCTTACATGCTCTTCGAAAATTTTTTTCATGACGATAATGTTATCTAAATATACTAGAAACGTTTTTCAATGAAATCCTCTTACAACGCGTTCCATTGGTCGTTCAAAATTCGCTGGGCATTGTAGAAGGTTTTCCAATAGGAATGATACAATTAAAAAATTAAAAAAAACACATTCAATTATTCAGTGAGGCCAACTTTTTTTTTATACGAAAGGTTACATTATGGCATTATGTATGGAAAATAACATCATCAAATGACCACCACGACTTTTCATTACGTACTGCATTCTGTCAGCCCAATTTATCATCACTTTTTCACATAAATTTGGCTGTATTTCATCAATAGCACGTTCAAGGTTGATTTTTAACTGCTCAATTGTTGTTGGATTATCAGCATAATCCTGTGACTTAACATATCCCTAAAGAAAGAAATCACACGGTGTTAAATCACACGACCTGGGGGGATAATTAACTGGGCCAAATCTTGAAATAATTTCATCACCCAATTTTGTTTTCAATAAATCGATTGTTAAGGTGGCTGTTTGGCAGTGACACCGACTTGTTGAAACCACATATCTTCCAGATTATTCTCAACAACAGCAGGAATAAAAATCATGAATGTTACTCTTCGACCATTTTCTTCAAAGAAATATGGACCAATCACTCCACCAGCATGAATTGCACTCAACACAGTGACTTTATCTGAATGTAATGGTGTCTGAATAGATTTGAGTGGATTTTTATCACTCCAAATTCTGCAATTCTGTTTGTTTACATAACAATTTAACCAAAAATGACCTTTATCACTGAATAAAAGTTTTCTATAAAAATGTTTATCATTTTCAAGTTGTTCAAGAGCAAAATCAGAAAATAAACGACGTTTATGGTGGTCTAATGGCTTCAGTTCTTGAACCGGTTGAATTTTGTAAGGATGTAAACCCAAATATTTTCTTAAAATTCTCCATGTTGTTGTTTGAGAAAGATTTAATTGTTGAGAACGATGTGGAACCGATAAATTTGGATTTTCTCTTACACTTGCTGCTACCAAATCAATATTCTTTTGTGTGCAAAGAAAATTTACTTTCAAATTTGTCTACAATACGACGAATAGTGAGTCGATTAACTGAATAATATCGTCCATGAATTCTTCTTAAATTTCTCTCAGTATTCACAAATGAGCACTAATTTTGATAAAACAATTTCTAAACTTTGTTAAAGCGTGTATCTTTCCATAATTAAATGGCATAACCTACTGAACCCAAATGACGTCAGAAATGTCAACAAATAATACACAATGTTGCCATTATAAATTTTTTAAATTGTATCATTCCTATTGGAAAACCCGTTATAATGAAAATGACATTACATTTAACTGCTGTACCCTTGCCTACACTAAATGCCTTTCCTCATGATTTTCCTCTTGAACTTCTACGTGCCAACAGCAACTTTGGATATCCAATATGCAGAACACTTTAGCGCCCAAAATGTGTATAATGTGTCATCGATGCGAGGTAATGGTTCTCGGTAATCTAGATCTCGTGCTGACTTTCTTCTTTTCGACCAATACCAATTAGCTCCATGGTATGCTCGATGTGTTGATAATCTGTGTACTATAGAACAAAGCCATGCATGTTCTAAAAATTCCTGCGGTTCATTTTTTCCCTCCTTAATAACATCTTCTGTCCAGTTCTGCATAAGTAGTTTTTTTGTTCTCGATTCATCATCAATTTATCATGAATAATTTATCGCGAATAATTTACCGTATATAACAGTTTGCCGTGTAAACAATTTATCGTAGAACAATTTATCGTAAGCCGTTTATCGTAGCAATTTATCATTAAATTTTTAATTTTAACATTAAAAAATAAACTCAATGCCTTGAATTTGAAGTATACAAACATTTTTCAATATGTATTTCATGGGAAGATGAGGTAGGTTGGATAAATATGGGATTTTAAAATGATTTTGGATGCAGTTCTGTAATTGGTTGCCTGAGATGGAACTCCACCGTTTTTTACTCAATTAAGATGGAAGTGGGTATGATCGGTGAAAATGGAAATCAAAAGTGATTTTTGGAAGAAGTTCTAGAATATGGGCGCCTGGGGCAGAACTCAATCTATTCTTCAAATTCTTTGAACAGGCGAGCTCGATCTTCTAGCACTGCAGAAATCAATGTTGATGGGCGATAATTTCGTTGATTGCAGTTCATTTCGGATTCACACTCTGTGAAAGTAATAATATCGACAAGTACGAATTTGAAGTAGGATTCCTCATCAATAACTGATATCATTAACTAGTAATTAATTTCACATCCATAAGCCGCCGTATTTGCGTGCTCTAGCTTCATGGGCATCACTTTAACATTTGGTTTTTAAATGTCCATGCCTTAAGTGAAGATAAACCCAATCAAACCAAACATGCTTTCTACAAACATTTCATAATATTCTTGAGCAATTACCATAACACGATATCAAAATAACATTGGGCGACTTCAATGTTTAAATCGGAGGCACTCAGAGAAGGCATCTTAACACCATCGGTAAAAACTTCATGCACATTGTTTGTAAACAACATTGGAACAAGAACCACTGAGCTTGTCATACTCTAAAAATTAATGGTTGCACAAGATCATATTTTCTATATAAATGCATTTAAATCGAAATCAAACGACAGTGTGACTGTTAACAAAATTGACCAAGTTCATGACCCGCAACAAAATTTCTAGTGCAAAAATGTCTTTTTCTTTTTATCCACAAATGATTTTAAAATTCTAATTTCATCCAACACAGCCAAATTCCAGAGCTTATTCCAAAATTTTCATCCGACAAACCGATCGTTTAAGTAATGGCCTCTACCGTCTCAGGTCTATTCCATTTTCCAGAACTTCTTCAAAAATTAATTTATGAATCCTATTTCTATCCAACATACCAAGCCCATCATAATCAATTAAAAATTGACTGAGCTTCGTCTCAGGAGGATATCTAGAGCGTCTTCCAAAAACCATTATATATTTCAATTTCCATCCAACATACCCATTTCATAATCGCCGATAAATTGCGTCCAAGATAAATTATTTACGATAATGGGGCCGAAACCCACTTACCTCTTCACATTTCAACGATTGTCTCTTTCTTGATTATTTTTGAGGTATCCGAGAGATTTATAGCCCTAAGTGCCTCTATCGGCGTTATTTGGTATCACTAAAACTTTTCCGATGATTATTTTTGTATCTGAGTGACAACAGTAACCTGGTTTTGTGACCCAGAACCTCTTTTGAATCATCCCCAAATAATTTTTTCTGGATTTGGTGGCAGCTTCTCTCTTTCGTCATTTATTACTCGCCTTTACTCGAAAATTTCAGCCGAACAAAAATCTGTGTTATCGACATATTTTGTATCAGGTGGCAGCACAAAATTGTGACGATATTAGTCGAAAATTACATGTTATTGATGTTAGCAGTAAATTTTCGCCGAAAACAATTTGGATTATCAATAAAAATTCAAATTACATATTTCGAATGTAAAGTTTTTACCGTCATATTCATATAAATTAAAAGCTGGGCGCTGGTTTGGTGGTAATTTGGACTTGGTGAAGTTAAGTCAATTCGTAAATTTCTGGATCCCTGTGCCAAAAATCGGAGCATAATTTATGTATCATCAGAGTCTAAATAGTTAATTAAATTAAAAGCTTTTTTATTTAGAAGCTTTTTTATTAATTATTAATTAAAAGCTTTCCACGTTCATAATACCATTAAAAATGCATCCAGCTAAAATATGCCCTGGTTTTTGGCATAAGTATTCACTGTTAGTGCCACAACTCAAATTCATTGTCCTTTAACACGACAAATTATAAACATGGTGTCCAGCAATTTACGAATTGGTTTAACTTCACCGGGTCAATATGCGAATTACGTGAAATAAATTTTATTGATAATCCAATTTTTTTCCAATTGTTGAAAATTAGTGTCCCAAATTCTTATTTTCACTACTTTTTTACCTAGGATGAATGTTGGCTGGTTGTTTGTTTCCACTGACGAAATCCTAACGAACAATCGTGTGGGTTGCTTCTGTGTCTAAAGCAAGCGCACATTCACATAAAAATCCTTTCTTATTGTGAAGCTGGCACCACTTCGTGCTAATTTGAAAATAGGAATGGAGATTATGGAGCAATCAGTAGTAGGTTCCCGCTTCTGCTCTTTAAGCAGGCTCGTTGGAGTTTAACGACCCATCCCTTGTTTCCTTGTCCTTTGCCAAAGGTTTGTTTTGTTTTGATTTTCGCTGTATTGGAGATGGTGACGTACTCCACTTTCGACGTTCGTTCTAACAAGTAATCCTACCGTCACGGTATCTGCATATCGTGAGCTCGATATTCCTCTCGGTATCTATTTCAAGCCACCGTACCTTAATTTGACGGTTTGGTGATAGCTTTGTCAGTCTCATTAATTAAAGCGCAAGCAATGACTTCAGCAAAAGTTGCTTTTGGTGTCAAAACCACCGCTCTGCGTGTCTCTGGATCTCGAATTCTGTCAATGAAATCATCCATTTTGGGTCGTTTCATATAATCGGGGGACATATTTCAGTACGCTAAATACGCTAGTCGCTCGATCTTCGATGCCTACTCTTGAAGAGCTTCCCCTCCATTTGGTGGGGACTCTTCATGTCGTTGCGATGTAGTTCTGGCCTCTCTCGTATTTCCGATTCAACGAATTTATTATTTTACTGTAACTGATGCGAACATTTTCGAAAATAGTTTGCAATGTCTCGGCTGCCCTACCTTTAAGAGCCACTATCAATTCTGCAACACGACTCACTTCAGTCCATGCATTTCTTTTGATAGCCTGTTCAAATTGAATTTATTCTAATGTAATGTTCAAATTGAGTTTATTCTAATGTACTACCTGGACGTGTGCGTAACTGCAAACGGGAAACTTTCGAATTTCAAAATGAAACTTTGCATACCGATTAAGTCCAATTTGTGCAAATTAGTGCTCACGTGAAACATTAGTGATAGTCCAGGAGCCGAAAAAACGGGGAAAGAATATTTTAAATTTCGCCTGAATGACGAAATAAATAAAACCCGATTTCTAGAAAAAACCAGAAATAATTTAAGCCTAATTTTAAAACTGTTTAAAGGCCGCTAAACTGATGAAATTTGTGCTTATCATAGAAATATAAATTTCATTCATAAATCGAGGAAAACCAAACTAGCCCCTGAAAGATACTATATTTAAAAAAACTGAGATATATCGTTCAATAATATTTGTGTTGAACTACAAATTAAACAATAGAAATAAAATACTCTAAAATCCAGGTCATAAGCAATTCAGATAGTATATTCCTGTCAGGTATGTTCATTGCCATACGAAAAAATATGGTGGTTGAATTTGTGGTAATCCAGAATTGGCCCATTTCCATTGAACAACAAAAACCGTTCAATGAACAAATTTTTAACATATAGTGCTCTAGAAACCGATGAAGTTGGCACTTTTGATTGTATTTTCCTATCTGGTATAGTCATTGACATCCAAAAAATGTAGCGGCTGAATTTGTGCTTCCAGAATTGGCCCAATTACATTGAACAACAACCACCGTTGAATGAACAATTTTCTGACAAAAAGTGTTCTACCGATGAAGGTGGCAGTTCACTTCAGCCGCTATATTTTTCAGATGGCAATCAACATACGTTATTGGAATTAGCAACCAGAAGTGCCAACTTCATTGGTTTCTAGAACATTTTTTGTTAGAAAATTGTTCATTCAACGGTCGTGTTTGTTCAATGGAATTGGGCCAATTCTGGATTAGCACAAATTCAGCCACTATATTTTTGGGATGGCAATGAACATCCCTGACAGGAATATACTATTTGAATTGCTTATGACCTGGATTTTCGAATATTTTATTTCTATTGTTTAATAGATTGAACAACAATCAACACAAATATTGTTGAACGATATATCTGTTTTTTTAAAATATAGTATCTTTCAGGGGCTAGTTTGATTTTCCGCGATTATGAATGAAAATTTATGAAAATTATATTTCTATGATAAGCACAAATTTCAACAGTTTAGCGGCCTTTATAAAGTTTTAAAATTAGGCTTAAATTATTTCTGTTTTTTTTTCTAGAAATCGGGTTTTATTTATTCCGTCTTTCAGGCGAAATGTGAAATTTTCTTTTCCCGTTTTTTTGGCTTCTGGACTAGTACTAATTTTTTCCCGTGAGCACTAATTAGTACAAATTGGGCTTAATCGGTATGCAAAGTTTCATTTTGAAATTCGAAAGTTTCCCTGCAGCAGTTACCCACGTTGCCTGGATTACCTTACCTCTATTGTTATTCTATTCCACCGCTGTCACCAATTGTTACGAATTCGGTTGCTTTCAATCGATTGTGAACATATTTATCACTTTGGCGGTTTACAAAAACAATTCTCATAATTTACACCGTTTCCGAAATATTCCTGAAAATAATATTAGAATAATTTTCCAAATACCAAAAAATAAATTAATAAAAACCCCAATAACCAATAATTTTTACTATTATTTGTAGAATATTCCAGATTGTCCTCGCTGAATATTCCAGAGTGTCCGCGAACAATCGCAACGATTCTGAAGTACAATTAAACTATTATACAACTACATCTAACGCTGCTACTTAAACCTAGATGTCACTGCTTTTTATAAATGTCATTAAACCCAAAATCCTGGATTTGCCAATTTACGCTGAATTAACCAACCAATACGGTTTTTACTTGATGAGGATTATGTAATCCGAAGTCTCTCCCAAATCTCAATTTATTTAATTTGTTCTGAACGTTACGATTTCTCTACTAAACTTGGCATTTAATACAATGAATGTTTTATTTCTTTTTTTTAATTTCCTTACTAAAATTTTTAGATGTTGAAATTTGTGATGTTTTGACAAAATCCACTTGATGGAGCGTGGACTATTTCATACGATACTCTTACTTTCTCTTCTCTGGTGTTGGTGTTATTATAATTCCCTAAGGGTTTAAAATACAGTGCTACAAATCTGTATCTTATTTTTCGGTTGAACTTTATTGTTTGTGATCACTAAACAAACTTCCTTCTAAATATTGGATGTGATTTTTTGAAAAACTGGAATTTTACGAGATAACCTTATTATTTTTCGCATAAGTAATTATTAGGTACTGTCGTACCTGCATAAATAAATTAATATTTTTCCCCTTTGCTACACGAAGTAATTATTAACACAAAACCAAAACAAATTATAAATCCTCGTAAATAAGATGAGAAAGATTATCTTAAATTATTCACCATTTTATTAGAATTTGAACACAAACAATTTCTATGTTGCTCTAACCCGATTCATCCCTCTCTCACATTTGGTATGTCGTGTGCTTTGTGCATGTGAAATCGAATCAAATATTTATGGTATATGTATTTACATTTTTTGGTAAGAAATACAAAAAAGCTGCAAAACACATAAATATTTAAGTAGAGCTTTTTCGTTTTATTTTCTTGCTTGCTTGCTGCTGTTTGAGGGAAATAAAAACGTGTTACTTTGAGATACGTGATCCTTTTAATTTTTTGTTCCTTTTGGTTTGATTTGGTAAACATGGTGGTCGTTTTGTTTACACTGGAAATGAAGGTGTATATGTACGACATATGTATAAATTAAACATAAATGTATAAATAAAATAAAAAATGATTTTTATTATATTGGTAAATCTATATAAAATCAAACATGACTTTTTTTGTGTAGTTCGTGTGACAAAAACTTCAAATAAATTCTCATGTTTTATGTTCGTCGAACGAATAAATTATGTACAAGCTCATAAAAAGCTCTATATAACAACTTAATGGTATTATATATATATATATATATATATATATATATATATATATATATATATATATATATATATATATATATATATATATATATATATATATATATATATCGCCTAGAACAATTCTTATTCCTTATTTATCGTCGTACATAAATCATTGATCATATTGGACATGACTCAAGAATTATTTTTCTACATGTCGAGGATAAGAATCTCGAACACACTCGTACAAAGTATAATTGATATCAGCCATAATCTCGATATTAATTTAATCACGTATAATACACGATTTATGTGATTCTTACATTTTCTAAGAATTTTTAGAATACATTAATCCCTACTGTCGTCTCAATTTCACATCATAAATATTTTTGCAATAATTAATTAAGGAAACGTATAAATTTTTAATTTATATAATTTTACATCACACATATAAAAACACTTAAATAATCTTATCATTAAATATTAATGGTGGATTTAAAATTATACTTTTATAGGTATACGTACTCTTACGTGAACAATAAAAAACTTAAGAAATTTTGTATATTTTAGGGATTATGCTGATTACTACTCAATTCTGATAGAATAACAACATAATATTGAATATATATTTTGGGTGTTTAATATTCCTAAACACTGTACAATAAATCGGTACATGCTTATACGTGAAAATTTATTTATGTGGGTGGGGTACACAAGAACGCAGTGATGATGTCATTATTTAATTAAAGTTTGCTTTACCCACCTGATGTCTATATACTCGTATGTGGATAAGAAAATTTGCTAGACAAAATCAAATTAAAAACACTCAGAAAAATTCAATTAAAGAAGATTTGTAGCGAACCCTATTATGTATATCTTACATCCCTAGTAGCTAAGCGAAATTTATGCCACCCCGAATATATTAAGAAATCCCAATATTATCCCGGAAAAAATTAAATTACTCATAAGATTTTCACTTTATCCTGCCTACAGATACACCTTGCAGGTACATAAACTATAAAATATTTCCTTTTTTCTGCTCTCCAAACCGTTAAAATAAATGAATATTTAAAGTAATAACCATAACAATTATATTAATGGAAAAAGCTATTTAAGAAATTGTGTTTAACGAAAGGTGTATATGTAATGTAGGTGCGGCTTTACATTACCTTAAAAGTATGATAAATGAAATTGTATCCATTGCCATGAATAAAATTCTATCGTAATGATGAACCAAACCATGAAAAAAAAAACACTCAGACTCTTAAAATCCATAAAAATAACTTTTATTTGAATAATTATACGATTTTATTACTAAATTTGAGCCAGGAATATTCAATTAGGGTTTTACCACGTGCGAAAACCATAAAAATTCGAATTTCTAAAGCAACATAAAAATAGTGAACGTAACGCTTCGTAATCATATAGGTTGTATTGAATTTGTTGCCGGTCGGATTAATTTTAACAACTGGAATACGAACAACACTCGCATTATAATTATTTATTATCTGTACGTCAAAAACCATTTACCTTCGCCGTCTTTTATTAAGTAAAATTTATTGGTTTTATAGAGCAAGATTCATGTTTATAGCCGTTAAATTTATCACAAATACAAATAGTTTTTCAAGAAATTATCTTGGTCATATAGTAAGCAAATGAAAAGCTCAGTGACTCGGTTCTCATTTAATGATCTCCCAAGAAAAAAGTCGGATGGGAGAGAATATTTTATTATATTGGGTGTGTGAATATGACTCCGTCCTTTTCCAATAGGTGTCATTACTTGTTCCACGTACGTGTACTATAAATGGGCAATACTGGTATTCTATAGTACTTGATGTCAGCTGTCGATCACAGTTGTGCAGATGAATTAAGTTACATTAACTACGCTATTATTTACACGTAGTAAATGTAAAAAATGTAATTAATTAGCGACATCCACCTGAAAATAATCGATTTGTAAATAAATTTTAAATAAATATCAATGCGCTTTTGCTTGCTTTTGCATTGCTTGCTTATTATTTAAAAGCTAAGTCATTTAATGTTTGGATAAGACTCTATGACTCAAGTAATGAAATTTATTGTTAATAGCTCTGGTAATCGCCTTAGGTGGTAATAAAATTTCGCAGGGACTCAAGGGGTTTATACAAATTTGATTTCTGGTAGTTCCAACTAATAATTACGTGGACGATGGGGTAGTAATTTTAAAATTTTGAATTACTGTTAAATTAAAAAAAAATATTTTTGCAAAATAATCTATAATACGAGTATATTAATTACATTTATTACATTACATTTTTACATTTTTTACATTTATTACAATTTTTTACCGTAATTAATAATTTTTTACTTTATTTACGTAAACAATGTAAAAACTTATTTTTTACGCGTATTTACACTGGTAAACATCTAGTACACCAATCCCGCTTAACGAAGTCTCTTTTTACGAAAAATCGGATTACTACGTCATCCAATTATTCTTCTCCGATTTTTGTTAGTTGTCTTAGTTAAGATTTGAACCAAATACTCAAAAATATACTAAACATTTTTTTAACGAAATTTCGATTTACGTAGCAACGTCGTAGAAAACGTCGAATTTTATTCCAAATAAACTTCATTTGTGGAAATTTTTATTTCATTATACGTTTCATCAACGTTTGCTTGTGGAAATTTGCGGTAAGAATGCTACATCGAACGCAACGTGCAAATCGTCGGTTTCGACGATTTGAAAATGATGGTTTTGGCATTGCAGGTAAAGAGGAACCCAGAAATGGAAACGTTATTGGCTGAAGATTCTTCTCAAACACAATCAGAATTGGCTATATCATTAAATTTTGTTCGACCAACTGTTGCAAAACGTTTACAAACAATCGGAATGGTTCTAAAAGCTAGCAACTTGGTTCCACCGTCCCTCGAACGTCGAAAAACCATTTGTGAAATACTGCTTTAAAGACAACAAAGAACGCAGAATCCCAAAAACAAACAATCTTGGGTGAAGCCTGGTGACGCTGGTCCATCGCAGCCAAAGCGAGATATTCATTGCAATAAGGTTATGCTCCGTATCTGGTGGGATCAGAAAGGTCTGTACTAAAGCATAATCGAGCAGCTGGAAATCTGGAAGGAAAGTAACTATAGAGAATCATTGCTCATAAACAAAAATACACAACGGGACTTATCTAAAATGATCACATGTTTTCATCAATAAACGTACTCCAGTTATTATTTATTAATTTCCACTGCAACAGAACCTGAACACGAGAGACAGATCCACTAATCATTTTGAACCTGATCTATTCTGCATAATTAAATTGGTCTTAGGCATTGAATTTTGTACACAAAAATTAAACCGAGTCCATTGCCAAACAAACATTGGTCCTTCGAGCCGGATATTACATCGGTGAGTACACGCTTAATCATTTTATAATCTGCATCGAACCAAAAATAATTATTGTTCCGAAATTGTGAAGTTTGTATAAGCCACAACATGGCGGAATTGCGAGCTATCAAACGTATTGTGAACATTTTAGAACATATTAAAGATGAAGCAAGTAGCGACCATCAATAACAGTACCCGCATGAGTGAAATTAACACGGGTTTGACTCTGTTATGTGACGAATGAAAGATAAAATCGAAAATTTGTATTTTGAATTACAGCAAAAATTAATGAGATTTGGTGAGAAATGTTACAGGAGGGAGCTAATACCAATCATGATAATTGTATGAAGGATGAATTGGTTTTAAATCAAAGCCACTTCTTGCAAGAAATATCTCACTTATATATACGCGAAAGTGAAATACGTTTACCTGGTGTTATATACCGGAGTTTAGGCAAACTACGATGAAGCTTGGGAGAAAATAAAAACGAAATATAATAAAAGGAAACTTGTGGTTCACTCTCTGTTGAAGCATTTCATGGAACATCTTACTCTAAATCGCTTGGTCAACTCTAAGAAAGATTCCCAGGAAGGATGGGCTCATATCACAGCAGAAATAGATTTTCCTTCCTTGAATGTTTTCTTCAAATTTTTAAATAAAAGAAGTGACTCGCTTGAAAGTCTAAGTTCTATGCAGAGTAAGAAACACTCACAGTTATGTCCAATATGTGCAGTAGATTATTATCTAGGAAGATGTGAAAAGTATATAGGACTTCCAGTATTAGCAAGAAAGCAGGTGTTAGCAGAAAAGGAACTTGTTTCAACTGCTTGTCGTTAAGTCACCAAGCGACCGTATGCAGATCAAAGTATAATTGTAGAATATGTAGACATGCAGACATCATTTGACTTTGCATCTTGAGACCGAGAACCCAGAATCAAAAGGGAAACCGGAATCAAACAATTTCGTTGTCATGACTGCAGCTTTGTTCCTAAAACCATCACATGCCATTCTAGAATCATACAACGACTACATTTACAAAGGAGCCCAACATAAATATATCAAGTATAACAACTGGTTCAACACAATCCAATGGCAGATGTATGCTGAAATTAAAGTCATTGTATGATTCTAAATTGCGTATCGAGCGAGATAAGCGCCTTAATTATCAACAAACTTCTGTCTAGAATACTGCGGTACAATCTAAATATTAAAGAGATTTCAGAAATGCTATACTTTCAGCAGATCCAGATTTCCGTAAAACAGCTGAAATTGGCTTATTAATCGGAGCAGATAATTTTTTTGAAATTTTCGAAAGTGGGAAGAAGCAGTTGGAGCCAATATTCCTACAAAACACGGTATTCGGTTAAGTTGTATCCGGGAAGTTTAAATCAAAACAGCCATCAAGTGCATCATCTTATAATATGCTGACCGTTCAGTTGGATCCTAATATTGACTTTGCGACAATTCTGGGAGATTGAAGTGATATCTCAAACGTGTAAAATCTCACCCGAAGATTCCGTATGTGAAGCGTTCTACAATAATACCACCAAAAGGCAAGAAGATGGTAGTTATATTGTTCAATTACCTTTTCGAGAATCGTCGCCCAATATAGGAATTTCAATCATGGTTGCCAGTTCTTGGCCATGGAACATGACCATTGACCAAAGCTGGTCAATGATACATATTTGCAAAACCAATATATTGACCAAATGAAGGTATACGCTGAAAATGAATAGGAGAAATACCATTCAATCAACAAAACTTAAACGACGTCGAGAAATTCTTTTTCTTGCCCCACCATCCTGTATCTTAAGGAAGCAATCACACTACGAAATTACGAGTTGCCTTTTCATGGGTCTAGTAAGTCTACAAGCGGGGTTTAGGAGGAGTAACACATTTTGGTAGGACTAACACTGAAACTATCAATTTGAGCAATACTAATACGGTTCAGATGTAATAAGTTAGCAATAACTGCTGACGTGGAAAAAATGTATCGACAAGTAATTGTAGCTTCAAGAGAATCCAGTTCAGCAAATTGGGCATTATAAATTAACAAGAGTGACATTTGATCTAGCATGCTCCGTTTATTTAGCATTTCGAGCCTTACAACATTTAGTTCGTGACAATGGGTACAGAAAAATATTACATATTCTAAACGATTTCTACGTCGATGGCGAAACTACGTCGTCAGGTGTCGAAAATGTGCAGGGTGCCATTTAACTCAAACAAGATGTAACTTCAGCACTACAGCAAGGAGTTTTCTTATTAAGAAAATGGCCATCCAACAGTTCAAGTTTAAATGATGATGTTGATAATCAAACCACCACTAAATTATGCAGCGACACGACTTTAACAACAACCGTGCTTGGGCTTCATTAACAAAGAAGCGGCAATAACAAAATAAAAATAATATTCGAAGATTCTAGAGTCTATTGGGTTTCTTGCCTCCATCTATAATTCGGCTGAAAATTTTGTTCCAAAAGATGTGGTTTCTAAAAATAGATTGGGATGATAAGGTTCCAGACGTTTATGAGAAAGATTATAAACGAACGAGGGAAGATTTTAAATATTTTGATGAGATTAAAGTATTGCACAACTACAACTATTCCAAGTGTAGTGGTCTCTTTTGCTAGTCACATCAAGCAAATGGACTTGAAAGTTTGATTACATATGAATTTGGCCGTACCAAATCTGAATTGTAAACGAAATTGAGTGAAAAGAGCACCAGATTTCACATGCAGGAACATTTTCTGAACTTAGCAAAATCGGTGTTGTGCAGATTAATTTCGTTACATGGTGTAATAAATGTAAAAAATTAATTAATTAGGGACTTCTGCTTGAAAACACTTAAACTAATCAAATAATTTTAAATGGCTGCCTAACAACAGTCGGGTAAATCGATTACTACGGTAAAAATCGGTTTTATTACAGATTTTTCGATCAATCACTCTATGGCAAGAGTTTTTGAAAAATAATTGAATTTACCGAAGAATTTACTTAAAATCGACTTTTACCCGACTATTGGTACGCAGCTAATATATTTATCTTCTATTCGACAATACAACCATTCCATACAGCCACATCTATTGTGAAATTATTTAAACTATTATATTTTAAATTATTTTGTGGGCCTGACATCTGCTTATTAATGGCGCTACTGCAATAATTTAATGTATAAATTATTAAATAAATAACCATTTGTATCGATATTTTTTATAAATTTTAATGTACTTTTCAGTATCGTTGCATACGATATTATTTAAAATCGTAATTCACCTGATATTTGGATAATGAGAGACATATTTAATAGCAGATCCATCTATGATTCAAAGGATGAAATATAAATGTTAATAGCTCGCAGGTAATTTTTATAGCCGTTAATAAAAATTCCCTGGAAGCGTAGACAAATTTGATTAGATTTCTGGAATTTTGATGTACTTTTTCTATTAAAAAAGTAAAAATATTTTGGTTCTGGTTGCTGATGTTAGAATAACGTGATTTATTTATGACTGTTTATGGAGTTAAAGAAAATTATAAATTACCAAATTTGTATTTAAGCTGGTATATGTGCATATTTACACTACATATATACATGTATTAAAAAAGTTGCATTGGAAAAATTCGGAACTACCGCAAAACCCTATTTATAGTATCAAATTATATCGTTAAATGAATAACCAAAGTGTACCGTGAGTGTCGGGACATCGACGTGAGGACCATCAATGGGGTCCGAATCAATACACCGGTCACAGTGGTATCCAGTCCTATTGTTTTTATACCCAAAACATTAAACTGACTAAGCACCACAGGTACGGGCAGCAGTTGTAAAAATGTAGGTATAATAATAAATATTTACAGTGTTTATACAACAAGGAAAGATATTTTTGAGAATACTGATAGGACGGCTATGGGCGGCAAATTCAGTTTGTTTTAAAATATAGGGCGCAAAACGTCGATTGTACCGTGGGCTCGGTGAACAGTGGCGCCGTCCTGTTGAAACCAAATATCGGCCAAATCTTTCTCTTCAATCGTAGGGAATACAAATTCAGTTAACATGGCACCATAGCGGCCTTACTCATTTTGGAAGAATGGCCCTATCATGCCTTTGAACCATATTCCAAACGCCAACAATTCACTTGGTTTGGTTATATTATTGGCTTCTCAATTGTCACGTGTGGATTTTCTGGGCAGTGAAAATGAGCTTCTTCGAGAATATAGTACTGTTTCGTTCACCGTGAACATAATACTGAATATTTGTCACTTGTCAGATGGGATTAGAGCTATGAGCGGCGAAATGGCCGCTAGTTCAAAAAGGAACCAAAAGTCAATGTAATTAACGCGAGACAGATTACTTGGGCAATCCAAATGAACAATGACATCACTATGAATGTAACTTGTACGAATAGGCTCATCTACAATGTGGCCAACAAATAGGACAATGTGTTTGCAGACCCGGCCTGGATGGCTATATATGTGATACTTATTCTAGAGGATATTATAAGGACAAGTGCCGCATTGTGAATGTTAATTGTAAATGGATTATACAGTAATCATTAGTAAATGTAAACTAATTTAAAACTCTTACTAATGAAATCACCTTCTGACATTGACAACAACATCGACTAAATAATGAAGTTGTGAGTCCTAAAAGAGGTTCAATAAATTAGCGATCTATACCAGCTAATTAAAAATCTTACCAACTCTATCGAGGATCTGCAAAATTCTGACAAAATATACGAAGGCCATAATAAACCTTGCAAATGTTGAGCTCGAAACGCCAAAAGAAAAGAGTGATTCTTCCGCCGATAAGGAAACTGGAAACCTAGAAAAAATTGTCGTTACTAATGTAGCTATTCAAGCGTTCTACAGCTCATCTTCTCTGGACTGAGATACGTTTTTCGAAACATGAAGTTTTTTCTTATTTTAGAATGATTATAGCAATTATTGTTTCAATTTTGTTAGTCCACCATATTTTTAATTTAAAAATTATAAGATCAAATTTTTGAGATTCTGAGTAAAATTGTTTATATATTTTTTCAAGTGCATTGCAATTTTTTTATTAAAGACTTTTTTAATTAACCTAGGCGGCAAAAAATTCTGTTAAAAGGCTTTTTTCGGGATGCTTTCCGGGCCAGCTTCATATGTGCCTCAGATGTCACTACTTTACTTAGCTGGCCATTTCTTTTCGAAAAAATATTCCACTCTAAACTGTAAACAATTTTTTTTCTTCTAATTATTCAATGTCAACTGCTGCCTGTCAACTGTTCCCGGTAACTGAAATTTAAAATTTTGTGAACTTTTTTTTGAATTTTTAAAAATAACATTTAGTAGAAAATATCAACTTGACTCTGTAAATTAATCTGTCGGCTTAGACCTGTTTTTGGTCTTATTCGTCTAATACTCCAAATGTTTCGGTTTTAGTAGTGTGGCGCAACTTTTGGGAATCAATTACTTTCGTTGCGATCATCTGTACGCAGTACGATACATAATTTTCTGCACTATGTGCTATAATTTGATTAGGTCCATTGATTGTGGACCTTCAAGCTGTAATGGTCATCGTTGATATGATTAAATATTAAAATTATCGGGCGATATTCGTTTGTGGCTATCGCGATAGTTTCTTAAAAACATTTGTACATTTCACGATCCAGGTTCTGCCTAAGCTTGCTCGTTGAATTTCCGGATTTGATTTATTATGTAATTCCTGGTTATAATATGTAACAGTAAGCAACCTAAAACACTGTGAAGTGTTTTGGGTAACCGATATTGGGACGTGTTTCCGTACTTATAATCAAATTATTTCAAATTATTTTTTTTATTTTTAAAATACAAGATCAATATAAATATATAAAGATATAAATCATATTAGCAATAGTTAGTAATGTTGCTTGAGTTGAAATTTGTTTCTCGCATAATTCTCGCATATCTCTCCAACATCCCGCGTAATTTGCAACATACAAAAAATTAGAGTACGTCAGTAGCTCCCGTAATTTCGATCCCAAAGGTTAAACACGACACTGTAATATTTTCTGAAACATTATTTGTATCGATACTATACAGCCATCGGTGTGAAATCCGTGAAATATAGGAGCATTGTGAACGAACATGTCTGCATCAAGCATTGGTACTATTAAAAATTATAATTTCAGTTCTGGTCAGAATATAGTGGCTTTCTCAACGAACCCAAATAAAATTGTTAATGTGGTTTCGTGGCCTTTGTCGATAATCATAAATACACGAGGCGAAGTATGGCTATGAGAGAAATTTACGGTTTTGCCCAAGTAAATTCCACTTTATGCTTCAACCAAACAAATTTATTTATGGAGTGTTTATGTATGTGAAGATAGCCCAAATTCCATCCTCGAAAAATGCGAAGGCAACGCTTATTATTGCTATCATGACATTTTTTACTCTCAGCCCAAAATATCTCCATATTTTTACTCTCGGCCCCGAAAATACTTGCTATCACGATAGTAAAAAACTGTCATGACAGTTGAAATTTTCGGGGCTGAATACTTATAAAAACTTGTTTGTGAAGTAAGTCCCATTTTCATATGTGTGTGAAGATAGGCTAAATTCAGTCTCAGAATGCGATGGCAACAAAATTATTGCTATCATAATCAGCCCCGAAAATTCTTGCTATCACGATAGTTAAAAACTGTCATGACAATCGAAATTTTCGGGGTTGAGAGTAAAAATGTAGGAATTTTATTGAGCGGTAAAGAACTGTCCGGTGGTTCAGCTAGCGGTGCACATTGTTTGATAGATGAATGTTTAAAGAGCTTGTACAGTTTTGGAATTATTCGTTGGCCAAACTAGCGATGCACATCATTTGATAAGTGCCTATGTTGAAGGAGCATGAACGATTTTTTTTAGAATTTTTCTATGTCTAGGAGTTAAGATACAGTCCATAGAAGTCCGGTACTATTCGTTGGCCCACCTAGCGGTGCACGTCGTTTGATAGGTGAATGTTAAAGGAGTATATGAGATATAGTCAATAGAAGTCAGGATCTATTCGTTAAGCCAACATTCAGGGGTCAAACGATGTGCAACGCTAGTTAGGCCAACGAACAGATCCTGACTTCTATGGACTATATCTCACATGCTCCTTAAACATTTAGCTATCAAACGTTGTGTATCGATAGTTGGACCAACGAATAGTTCTTGTCTTCTATGTACATCTGAACTCATTTTAAATTCAAATAAGTAGTTAATATAGTTGACGGTAAATTTTTTGTCTAATGTAATTTATTTACATCGGAGCTCAAAACCTTGTACATGTTTTGAATGGCGTGTCTAACTAAGAATTCAATAAATAAGAATTCCGTATGCAAACTCTTATTACACTTTTTGAAATTTTTAAAAGGGTTTTAAATTTTTTTATTTATTAAATAGTAAATAGTATAAATAGAATTAAATAGTATTGTCATACGCACCTTTTTATTTTCGGGGCTGGAATTTTGGGCTACCTTCAGTAAGGTGGAGTGTTTGTGTGATATTTAAGAGAACAAAATCTAGTATTGTGTAACAGGTGTGATTTTTTAAATATTGGCAAAATTCTTTTGATTTTGACCAAGCCAACTAAGATTATCTGAAACATCCTGTAAGCCTTAAGCCAAACTTTCGTGTTTGACAGTTCTGTTTTTGGTTTATAAACTTAATTGTTTAAAGGTATACTTTTTACAACAAGTGTCTATCGTTTTCAGGTTGTTTCGAAATTTACATAGAACAGCGAAACATTTTTTGGGTTCAATTTTTTTAAATGTGGAGTAAAAATAAAGCTCTCTATCTTGAAATGGTTCCATTAACTAAGAAACGATAGAATTTGTTGATTTCTAAGTGAAAAATCAATTTTCTACATTCTCTACATTGTCGATGCCATTTTTTAATTCTCTACATATTTTTTCTACACGCGTATAATATTAATTAACTACGCGGTGTTGAAAATATCGCACAACACTGACCATAACAAGCGACAACGGATATACAGGCGAATCTGTGAGTCGAATGCTACCATATCATCTACATTCGAACCGATTCGGAGTTAAATGAATTTCTTTTTTTCGAACAAGCTACGACGATTTGAGTAAAAATTCAACAAAAATTTAAATAGGTGAACCTATAATGTGTTAATTCTAGAAAGTGTTGTTCAATCTGAGAATGTTCAACTATTACTAACCTTGTTCGTTTACCAACAACTGTTCAAGTAAAAAATAAATTTCTGGTTGCAATTAGCAAAATTTGCACGCACACATATCGCACACTGATACTGACAAGATTTGCAGAACCACCCGGTGTATGCATGTCAATTGAATATCTACTTGCAATTTATCACCGTAAAAATTGATTACATTCATCCCGAACGAAATCGAAATTGTGTTACATCTATACATACGTATTTATAACGGTAATGCCCAAATAAATCTAGCATACAAAGATCATACCATTTTATAGAAAAAATTTATATTTTCCATATTCTTGTAGAGGGATATCCGGTCTCACATAGAGTGAGAGACAAATTTTTACCATAAATTTTCACAAATAAAAATATTTTCCCATAAAATCTTATTATGCAACCATAAAAATAAATCTAATTTATCTTATAACACATTGTCTTTCGTTCTTGTGCCATTTCAGATCATAAATCAATATTAACAGACAGAGATTGGAAAAAATTATGGATCGAAGCTGGTAATTTAGGGCCAAATTCAAAAACGGATATAACACTTGAAAATAGCAGTAGTGATAGTCCGGCAACATTTGATGAGGCAGAGGTAAGAATTTATAAAAAATTTGTTTATTTCAATTTTATGGAAATTCAGGAATCGATTTTTTTTCCTTGGCTACACACACACACATATATAGGAATGATAAGAATTGATAAGAATTGTGTATATATAGTATTTAGATTAGATTGTTTATCTTATTTATTTATCTAGATGTAATATTTTTTATTACAAAGTAATTTATTTTAATTTAAAATTTAAATATATTAAATCTTGAAACGAGATTCTTATCATCCCTATGTACACACAATGTACGAATATACGAGTTTCTGGCAGACATATTGAAGTTTGCTGATATCGTCATCGAAATCATAATTTCCATTTCACTTGAGGATGTTTTGATAAGAACAAAAGCGAAAAAAGGAAAACTGTAATCCATTTAAGAATTTTCGGAATTGAGATGAACTTGTTAAGCATGTCAGTCATATAATCCGTGCTTTTCAATTTTCCCGAATTAATTTTAAAATGTTTACACAATATGTGTACCTAAAACTGGGATCAAGAACAAATATTAGGTTTCAGTAAAGGTATACACAATATTATCAATGGTCTTTTCACTTCAGATTTTCTGCGAAAATCTCTTGCAAATTTTAAAATTCTAATTCTATTTTGGTTATATCTAAAGCAAAGGAATGAAAATTTCCTGGGCGTATTCTTAAAATAATTGAAAATTACTTGGTAGAGGTGTGTGTGTATGATTAGGTTCAAACGTACTGTTATGTTCGTGTCACACTGATATCAACGAGGGTATATAATTTGGACGTTAAGCTTTTAACTATAACCTTTGACGTATAGAGGTAGATCATCAGAGGTTTTAAGTAGAAACAATTATTTGCAATAGAAAACCTCATCCTTTGAAATAATTCGGTACTGCCTCAATATAAATTCACGAATAAAATTTCAATAATTATAAAAATCGTAAATCATTCAAAGAACGTTTGTTTTGGGGGTTTGTTGTATGAAAAGGAAATTCACAAACGAGGCATACGGGTTTGAGTGATAGTTCGCAATCAATTAGTTAGAAGGAACTAAATCATATCATAATCATTTGAAATGGCTATTTTGATTTCAGCGTACGGTTTTCTCCAGTTTCAAGAAACTGCGGATCTTGATAAAGCGTTTTGAGAAAGGGAATATAAAACATAATCAACTAAAATCGAATTGTTAAAAAAAACTTTTGCATAAAAAATCTTGCGTTCTGGACACTTTTATAATTTGGACAGAAACTAGATTTTTAAACACATTTGTTAGAAGTGTAAATATAAAAATAAATTTCGTTTCTAAACAAGATCAAATTTTAGCATTTCATAATGTCCTGGCGACTTATATATTCTAACGAAAGGTTGAACAAAATTTGGGCTCATTTGGGGTCTCTTGTTGAAAATCTATAAATAGAAAATGTGCAGGGATGATGTATGTGAAGTTAGCCCAGGATTTCATCCCAGAAAAAAAAAATATGTCATCAGGCAAAACTAAAACTACATTATCATCCCAGCCCAGGATTTGTTTATAATTTATGTTAAATATGGTAAACTATGTAGATCATCCCAGAAAATAAAAAAAAACAGAAAATTGTACATTCAAAAATATAATTTATAAAAATCATTAATATGCGAAGTAAATAAATAAAAGTAAACATTTTAAAACTTTATAATATTCGTACCCTTATAGCGCCGATCTCAACATACGGATCAACTTGGGATTTTTAGGGTAAGCAACAATAATTATGGCTAATCGATACAAACTGGTTCGAATTCCGGAACTCGTGGCTCCTGGGTTGGGAGCACCAGTTCGTATCGATTTGCCATAATTATTGTTGCTTACCCTAAAAATCCCAAGTTGATCCGTATGTTGAGATTAGCGCTATAGGCTCTTATATGTATGGCCCAAGTATTACGGAATTTAATTTATGATTCCCAGGAACCACGAGTTCCAGAAACTGAAGCAAGTCGTATTGACTGGTAATGATGACCACTAATCACAATAAAAATCCCAAGGCGATCCGTATGCTGAGATTGGCGCTATAAGGGTACGAATATTATAAAGTTTAAAATGTTTACTTTTATTTATTTACTTCGCATATTAATGATTTTTATAAATTATATTTTTGAATGTACAATTTTCTGTTTTTTTTTATTTTCTGGGATGATCTACATAGTTTACCATATTTAACATAAATTATAAACAAATCCTGGGCTGGGATGATAATGCAGTTTTAGTGTTGCCTGATGACATAATTGTTTTTTCTGGGATGAAATCCTGGGCTAACTTCACAGACATGCAGGGATGTCCTTTTCTTAACACTATTCTAACACAATCATCAGAAAAAAGTTTCAACCTGCTTGGACGAAAACCACATTGTTAGTCGGTAAAATGCGCTAGCTGTAATTTGATAACTTGTGAACAACTGCGACGGCCCAAATCTTATAGCTAATATATATACTAGTAGCAAAGCTATTCCTCCATAGTTGTTACAACTCAGCTGGTCTCCCTTTTTATAGAGTGGACAAATTAGAGCTATTATCCACTCTTCTGGGTCGTCTCACTGCGAATCAATCAAAAATTTTTTTGCGAGAACTCTACGGCTTATTTCGAAACGACATTAGGTGATTTTAATTCCACAACAATTGCCTTTTCAAACCTATATAGCCTATGGGAGCCAATGTCTGAGATTCGTATAATTTGTCATAAGCTAAAACGACATCCTATCAGGTAAAAATCGCAGATAGCGTGAACGTTCAAAAACTCTATGTAAGAGCCCCACGGCTCAATTTGAAATAGCATTAGGTATATAGCCAATGTGAGAGTCAATTGAAGTTCAATATGAAGTTCGTGTAACATACCGCCAGCTACAACGACATCCTTTCATATCAAACCCACGGATAGCGTGAATATTCAATAGTTCCACGTGAGAGTCCTACGGCTCATTTCGAAACGGCGTTATCTGATACAATAAAATTTAATTTTCCCTCCTCCCTTCCAACCCCTTTTCTAGCAACTATGGAAGCCAATCTTTTAAGTTCGTGTAATTTGCCATAAGCTACAATGACATTCTTTCATGTCAAAATCGCGGATAGCGAGACAATTCATAAATTCCATTCAAAAGCCCTACGGCTTATTTTGAAACGACATTAGGAGCCAATCTCTGAGATTCGTGTAATTTGTCATAAGCTATATTCCTGATAATTAAAGTTATGTATGAAAAGAAGAATATGAAATGCAAAAAATGCTATCTTGTTTGTGTGATTTTATAAAAGTGTCCAATAATTTAAAAGTGTTCCGAAACTTTACACTGGTATCTTCAGAAATAGTTCAGCATGTATTTTGTACGTAGCCCTCGATAGCAAAGTAAGTCGACCGCTTGCTCTGTCATTCGAGGGTTCCGGGTTCGATTCGGCGTGGGGACGTAAATTTACGACTGGCCGCTTTTGATGTGTTATGTGTTACATTGTGCATTGTCTATATATCTCAAGCCATATTTGTCGGATTTTTTGAAAAATGGCCTACAAATGGAATATTTTTTACATTTTGCGATTTTATTTTTCCAGTGGCAATCGTCCTATCTACTTCTCTACCAGGACCTGGTTTTTATTAACATGTTTTAAATTGAAAATGCTTTTAATTTGTTTTGTTATTATAATCACAATCAGTTAAAAATTGGCGGGTGTATATGTTGTGACTTTCTTTTACCTCAAATTTACATAAACCTCGAATACACCACACTTGATTTCAGCAAGGTGAGAAATACAGATTAGCGGAATTTTGGTAAAAACTGCCTAGTTTAACCAAATATCTTAATTTCCGCTTAAATTTCAGAAAACCTACCTACAATGATTAGCCTTCTGGAAAATGTAATCTTTACTAGGCGCGCAACAAAATTTCCGGTTTTTTTAAAAAAAATGGAAAATGGAGAATTTCAATATTAATGTAAAAAATGGTTTAATCAATGTACTGTCCTTCGCTGTCTACACATTTTTGACATCTCTCTGGCAAAACATGAATAACACGATGATAATAAAACGACGCGTCTTTGGACCGAAAAAGGACCGAATAAGGCGAGTGTGGTAGCAGATCCCATCTCGGCGTTTTGATGGTGTCCTGGACGATGGGAGTGCGATGGCATGGAGCGTATGGGAGCAATATCACCCGTTCGTGCCTCGTGTCCCATTCTGGCCGTTTTTCGAGCAATGCATGATTCAGATTGATGAGTTGGTAGCGTTGCCCATTGACAGTTTCGCCCTGTTTCAGCAGCTCATAGTACACGGTTCCTTACTGGTCCCACCAAACGCAGGGCATGGTCTTCTTTCCGAAACGATTTGGCCGTGCCGTCAATGTTGATGCTTCGCCAGGTGAAACCCATGACCTTTTGGGTTTGGAATTCTTGAAAAAGATCCACTTCTCATCTCCCGTAACAATTCGATACAGGAATCTCTTCTTTCATGCAGTGAAAGTAAAAATACGCAAGGTGATTTTCGATTTTCCATCTCTCTCAGTCAACTCATGCGGCACCCAGTTTCCCTCCTTTTACATTTTTCCCATAGAAAGTCTTGGCAAGCCAGGCATTTTAATGCCTCCGCAAGTTGATCTTGAATTTGCGTACCATCTTCATCCAATAACGCTTGCAGCTCGGTGTCTTCAAATATTTTTGGTCTTTCGGGGCGCTTCTTGTTCGAAATCGCCACTTCTGAAGCATTTAAACTAATTTTCATATGCTTCACAAGCAAATGACGTGCTTCAACTGCATTTTTTCCAAGTCGAAGTAGAAAAGCAAATATTCCAAAAAATGCTGTTTGTTTGGCACAAACCTCGACATTTATGTTCTTAAAAAATATTTTTGCGTTGCATTAATGTGTAATGGATGTATGAAAGTATGAAAACAGTCGTTCCCGCTATGGTTCAATGAAGTAATAATGCATTTATCTGAAATTAAAATTGACTATGCAACCTTAGAAATAAAACGGCCAAATCTCTCAATGGGATGTAGCGCCGCAACAAAATTAAAAAAATCGAAATCGGCCTCCGAAAAGTTGTTTTATATTTTGCTCCATTCGTATCCGATATTCGTTGTCGGTATTTTTAATTGGACCATAGATTTAAGTAGTGTATTGCGCCATATTGAACAATACAGGCGTGAGTGCATCGATCACTAGATGTTGATTCAAATGCATCTCTCCCTTCGACTACGATTCTATATATAGACCTTGGAGATGTACATTTGCGCAAAGAGAGCTTCACTATAAGCTTTGCCTTCACAGTTTTTATACTTTAGACGAAGGTATTTTTAAGCAGCGGATATATAAGCAGCATTTTAATTTACCGGCATCCCTCCATCCATCCGGAACTCTGCGGAGATGCCGTCGGGACGAGTTGCTTCCCCATATGGTTGTACTTGGGTGGACGTTTTTATTGAGATTTCTGGCGTTAGAAAAACAGTCCCAATTTCCTTGTTCCGCTTGAAATCTGATGTTTTCGATATATTTTCTCATATGTTCGCGGTACTTTTGCAGGATTCCTGACACGTCGATAATCTGCTAGAGTGCTTCTATCGATCAGGCGGCTTATTCCGATAGTTCCGAAACGCAATTATGGCTGACTGTAAAACGAGCAGTAAATCGTTGGATTTAAGTAGGAGATTCTTCGTTGTTAGTGACTGCTGATTAGTTACTCTGGAGTGATACTTGATCTTTTAAAGCCTAAACATTCCAACGTACGATCTTCTGTGCTTCTATATTGCATGTTGATCATACGTATGTGAAGTTATCCCACGATTCTATCCCAGAAAATAAAATATTTCCATCAGGAAACACTAATCAATAAAATCGCCATTTGCGCTTGTGTGAAGTTAGCCCAGCCCAGAATTTATTAAAAATTACGTTAAATACAATAATTAAATTCGTTATTTTTAAATTAAGAGAATTTTATATCAATATAACATGAACGAACTAAAATTACATTAGACACGACAAAGGTAATTGACACGTTAAAAGTATAAACTTGGCGGGTTAAGGCTATGTGGTTTTGAAATCATCACACTCTTGCCTTACTTTTAGAAAAGTTGTATGGATATATCTGGCTCAGGGCCCAATTTCGCAAAGTTGCCACTGAACGATTTTTTCTAACTTTTCTTAAAGTAAGGCGGGAGTATAACGATCTCAAAACCGCATAGCCTTAATCCGACAAATGTATACTTTTAACGAGCGAAATTTAAATTTAATTTTTGTTCAAATACGTGTTGTATGGATATATCTGGCCCAGGGCCCAATTTCGCAAAGTTGCCACGGAACGTTTTTTTCCATCTTTTCTTAAAGTAAGGCGGGAGTGTGACGATCTCAAAACCACATAGCCTTAATCCGACTAGTGTATACTTTTAACGAGCGAAATTTAAATTTCATTTTTGTTCAAATACGTGTTGTATGGATATATCTGGCTCAGGGCCCAATTTCGCAAAGTTGCCAAGGAATGATTTTTTCTAACTTTTCTTAAAGTAAGGCGGGAGTATGACGATCTCAAAACCACATAGCCTTAATCCGACAAATGTATACTTTTAACGAGCGAAATTTAAATTTAATTTTTGTTCAAATACGTGTTGTATGGATATATCTGGCCCAGGGCCCAATTTCGCAAAGTTGCCACGGAACGATTTTTTTCTAACTTTTCTTAAAGTAAGGCGGAAGTGTGACGATTTCAAAACCACATAGCCTTAATCCGGCAAGTTTATACTTTTATCGTGCCAATTACCTTTGTCGTGTTTAATGTAATTTTAGTTCGTTCATGTTCTGTTGATATAAAATTCTCTTAATTTAAAAATAACGAATTTAATTATTGTATTTAACGTGATTTTTAATAAATTCTTGGCTGGGCTAAACTTCACACAAGCGCAAATGGGGTTTTTATTGATTAGTGTTGCCTGATGATTTTTTTTATTTTCTGGGATAGAACCGTGGGATAACTTCACATACGTTATATATTGTAAAATTACAAATTGTAAATTTTTTTAATTTTATTTGGTTTTAATTTTTTAAAAACTGATAAAAAATTCATAATAACGAGACTTTGCAGTTGTTACAACGTCTGCTACAAGTACTCGTGTTAAGGTTATTGGCTAATGATGTGCCAATACCTTTGTGCTTTATTTATATCTAAAGGTTTCACCTTCCCCTCTATGACGTTTATCGCTCTTATGACTACCTATAATGGTTTTGCACCAGACAGTGAGTCTGTATGAATTTTGTTAACAAATTTTTTAATTCAGTTCAGTACAGCTTAAAATTATTATACATTGCAACAAACAATGGTTCATGAAATATGATGACGTTGCAGATTGTGGCATAAATCCTCCATGTATGTTTGAATATATAAAACATAAACTGCATGATCATTATTATTGTTATTGGGTCGCAAGCATAAAAACACGAATCATATACATTTGATGTGTTTGCAACATTGTTCAATTTTTTTTTTTTTTAATGAAATAAAAAACAATTTTCCACGTTGATGGTGTGCGGAGCTGTATGGACGTTTATGATTCATCTTTGTGCTTTTTTATATTTAAATAAAATTTTCGCTAGGAAAAAGGACACAAATTTGGGTATATTATATTCTCTTTGATAACAAAATTTAATTTTATTTTTATAACAAAGTTATAAAAATATTCAGACACAAAAAATTAATGCGCTGAATTTTAATACAACGAATTATTGTATGTATGTATATGTGTGTACGGGTGGTATATAAATAAAAATATATTTTGTATATTCAAACGAATCGCAAAGTAAATCCAATTCAGTGAAGATGGAAAATACGTTGGAAAATAAAATTTATAATTTCCATCATCACAGATGAACATTAATCAAATTTGTGTTTATAAATCATGTTTGGATTTTTCCTGGATGTTTTTTTTATGCTATGGATAAAAACATCAAAAGTTTTTGGTCATTTACATACGATATATACCAAGTTGTGTGGATGGTTGCCGTGCACAAAAAAACATAAATAAAAAATTTAAAAATTTTATTCTAATTCTGTTTAACAAAATTTAATTTAAAATTCGTTAAAAACACCGGACTTAAATTATAAAGTTTTTATGCATCTTGTGTACTGTTTTCAGATGAAAAATTATTTGAAAGTTGTTTTTTATATCCACGTTAGCTGCTGCATAACGAATTTTTAAGGAGGCGCGTGTGTTTCTCTATCCTATGATTGTTCCGCTAGATTAATCCAGCAATTCAACATTTGAATTCATTTATTTAGTAATTTCAGTTAAGATTTCAATATCAAATAAAAGTGTTAACTTATAAAATTATTGTTACATATTTAACAAACTGATTGGACTGTTGAATCAATTACTGGAGAAGAATCCGGATAGCCTGTTTACATATATCAAGAGGGAAGGATAGGAAAACGTAATCGTACGGCACAAGACAACAAAGTTTTAATCTACGATAAGGAAAGATACAGGTTATTAAGGGTTCCTGTTAGTATTTTTATTCACTAATCGATTCTCTAAATCACCAACTTGCCGAACAAAAAAATTGGTTGTTAATTATTGTTCGAAATATTTATTAATCCAAGCTAAGGAAGTCTCTCTAGTTATAATAATAATAAAATATAGTTTAATAGTAGTTTTAAAAAATTAAATTTGCTTCCTAACTATACTAATACTAAAAAGTAAATCATTAGAGAGAAGAAGAGCTATCAATCTAGCCCGTTGTAGTTAGAGGAGTTACGAGCTACGTAAAGGGTATATCTCCATCTTAAAGTTGTTCACACTGAGTTAGCGATTCGTTTGCACTCTATTGGCTTCGACTGGCTGGACAAAAAAATTCAGTCATTCGAGAATCTTGCTGTATATGCTGAAACTGCTTTATTTGAACAGCCGACCCAACTAAAATCAGTATGTGTACTACAAATAAAGAAAGGTATTGATAACTCTTCTTCTCCTTTTAACTCTTCTTCTCCTTCTAACTCTTCTACTTCTGCTGCTTCTATCGCTCTTGCTTCTCCTAATACTAACCTCAAAATGATTAGTGTGATAAAGAAAAAGCTACGTGACCATGACCTGGTAACATGTAAAGCGGATAAACGCAATACAATTACTGTGCGATTACTGTAAAATTTCTGATTTCTTACAGAAAGCAAAACAATAAAGCTTGGCAGTGATCAAACTAGGTGTTTTAAGACTTCTGTCAATAAGTGTATCAACCAATGCCAAAAGTCGTTTAATGGAACTGGTTGGAAGTACTTTGTCATGAATCCATCTGCTTGAATTTCATATGGTTTACCAAATATTTATAAGGGGGCATCCCCTCATAGGGGTTTCATAAACTTTTTCAATGATCATACTAATTTCTTTTCGGCTTACTCGGTTAAGAACTCGGTAGAATTGATTAACAAAAATCAAGACGTCGACATTCCACTACATTCAAAACTAGTTTCGTTTGACGTTGCCAGTCTTTTCACTTCTATTCCAATTAAAACTCTATCCCAAGTAAAAACACCCAATAGCAGGCACTCTTAAGAAAAGGCACAACTTATTTTACTTATAACTAAGCAACTAATACATCGACACCTATATTATAGCGGAAGGATTATCTATGGAATATATGAGTGAAAAAATAAATCAAGTGTGGTCAAAATTCTCAGCAAGGTCCATTTTCCAATTATTGGCACTACAAAACTAATAATAAGCACTTACTTTTTACGAGCACCGTCTTTTCTATGCAAATGTTTAATGAAAAATTAAATGAAATTCCTTTAGGTAATTAGGTGGGTAGATAGTTAAGATCTTGTTGTAAAATTTGTTTGAAACAAAAATATATTTTATTAAAAACATTTTACATCTAAAAAACATTTTACAGTTCAGTATCACATGATCAGTCTCTTAGGTAATCAGTTTGAAATTGTTTTTCACGCGCTTTGCATGTAAAAATGTTTTCGCCGGAAATGACTTGATTCGGCGACACATTTAGTATGGAAACCACGTGTACAGCTATCTAAGCCATTATTTTTAATTGTATCCGCGCATTTACAGTACCGAGAATAGAAAGTGCAACACCCATAAAAATACACAAAAAGATGTATTTTGCCAGTACGACGCTCGTTTAAAAAAAGAATTGTTTTAGAAGTGGTTCTTTGTAATAAAACACCCATTTTATGGAAAAACAAAATTTCATGCTAAATGGTTTTATTGTTTTTACAGCCATTATAATTTTTTAGCATTTTTCAGGTAAAATTAAATTTCAGTTTCAAGAACAGGTAATAAATGTTGAGCCACTTTTTATTGTAGTTTATTTGATTTTTATGGTAAAAAGGTGTCTTACGAAGTAATAAAATGTATATTTAATATTTAATTGCCCCGCCTTTGTTGGCAATAACAGATGCAATCCTTGTTGGCATAGTGTCAATTAAATCTTGCAGGTACTCGAGGGTCAGTTCTTTATACCATACTTATTCGATGATTGAATTGAGTTTTTTGGATGATGACGGCATCTTTTTACTGATTTTCATCCCCATTACGTGCCAAAGGTTTTCAATGGGATTCAAATCTGGTGAGTTTCCACGCCAATCCAGAGTAGGAATTCCATTTTTCAACAGCAAATCTTTAACCTGAAGAGAAATAATAATAATTAACTGTTTCCTTTTTTTATTGTCTTAAATATAAAATTAGTAAATGAAAAAAAATAAGGCTTACCGTTTTCGCTCGATGACAAGGGGCGGAATCATCTTGGAAAATCACAGACTCAGCACTCAAAAAATGCATTTCAATGGAAGGGAACAAATGGTCCTTTAAGATTTTTTTGTAGACTTCTGCGTTGACAGTTCCTTTAATAAAGACCATTTCTCCAATTCCATGATGGGAAAAACATCCCCAAAGCATTTGGGCCGTTGGATGCTCAATGTATTTTTCAAGCACTGATCGCTCAGTCGTTCGCCGGATTTGCGCCTGACGTACTGGATTCCATCCGATCCAAAAAGGTTAAATTTACTCTTATTGGAGAATATAACTGTTCGCCATTGCTATAGACTCCAACCAGCGTGATTTTGAGCCCGTTCTAACCGTTTTTGTTTCATTTTGGTCGTAAGAAATAGTTTTTTGCCGGGGACCTGGCCATATATCCTTTTTCCGGAGGCGGTTACGAATCGTATACACCCCGATTTCTTTGCCGGTTTCTGCAGTCTTCCTTTTTGGACCTGTTCCTTTTTTGCGTTCCAATTCACCGGTGGAATGATTTTTTTTTTAAAAACGGCTCACAGTCGAGAATTTGCATCCAATCACAACAGCAATCTGCCTCGATGACATTTTAGGTGTTCCAGACAATGCCAGAATCCGATTTTTCTGAGCCATAGTTAGTTGTGTGTATTTGGCCATTTTGAACAAATTATAATTTTAATAACTTTCTCGTGCGAATATTTATCTCAAAGTAACTAAAAAAAGTTAAATAACGATTGTATACCCAAAAAATAAATCAGCCTTCTACGATAATGACAAGGGGCAATTAGTACAATTTTACCTGAAAAATATTGGTGTTGCACTTTCTATTCTCGGTACTGTAAATCAAAGTCCATCTACCACTTCAGAGTTCAAAAATTTGGTTGGACTGTTTGTTATGCCACAAGAAAGATCCATTAGCTCCCTCGTTGGCAATACTTCTGGATTATTATTAGCTGTTGATTCATTTGAACTGGTAGTAGTTAAATGTTTCTTCCGCATTATTTATTTGGTTATCAGGTTACCTAATTTCGGAACCGGCGGTAAGCTTGCCTTTTTAGTACCCTTCTTTAAATTTTCTTTCTCTCCTTTTATTCGTAGTCTGTTAATTTTCCGAGCTTCTTTCGATTGTTCAGCGTCTTCCTTTATTTGCTTCTTTTTGTATTCGTTTTCCTGTCAGAGTGGAGTTTTATTTTTTATGAAATAATCCTTAATCGCTAAAGCCTCGTATTCATAATTTTCTGTATTCAAAAATACCACTGGTATATCTTCGATTCCAAAATTCAGCTGATCCGTTAAACTAAGATTTGGTACCTCCTCTATAATTTCAGCTTCCATTGGATATCCGGTTGCAATACACTTTGTGGCTTTCAAGAGTGGCAAAGTTTCATTCATTGGCCCAATTTCCAAAATAATTTCTTCCCCTTTGTCTATATCCGACGTTCCTAGTTGAGGTTCATCCTTTAATTTCCTATAAATGTCGTGAAGAATTATAAAATCTTTGGAATGTGTTGAATTTGAATTTGAAAAATTTTCCAATTCCGATAATTTAGTTGTTCCGATTATTTCCTTAAAATTTTTAAAAATGACTGAGTTTAATGTACTGATACTTTTAAGAAGCATATTACCAGCCGCGGCTATATCATTTTTGCCCAAACATCGAGAAAAGTCGATGGCATTTTTATTGAAAGAGTATAAGAGATAGTTGGTCCTAAATTCCAAAATTGTTTTTTTCCAGTTATTCTTCAATGGCTTAAATGCTGCTACGTCCGCTGGTTGTAAGATTCTTGTTGCATTTGGATATTGGCATACTAAAACAATCTTCAACTGCACACATAGTTCTGATACTTCTGTGCTCAAATGCGACAAAGGACCGTCCAAAAATAAAATGATCGGAAATTGAACGTTTCTTGAGAGCAAATGAGGATGGAGGACATTTCTAATATAATTAATAAATATATCTGTTTTCATACAACCACTTTCCGATAAAGCAAACCCCTAATCTTTAGGAATGTGATTTACAACATTTGCGGGAATTCTTTTACAAGAATACACAATCATTTGCAAACGTAAACATTACTGTTAAATTTTCTATTGCCTGGCCTTTGTTAATTTCAAAAACATTTGTTGCTCCTTTTGGTGCTAAGACCTTTCCGGTCTCCGTTATAAATTCTCGTTGGATCATTTAAAATTGAGTCGTAACCTTCGGATTGTAGCTGCTTAAAAACATTATCGAACCAATTCTGGATGGCCATTTCGGACACTCGCACGGAGGCTACCATCACTGCTTCTGGAACACGTTCGGTAACGATTGGATGCCGGCTTAGAAATGATTTGTATCATTCCTCTCCATGAAACTTTTCTTTAAACGGGTTCCGTCGCCCAGATTTGTCCAAAAGTTCTTTAACGGCGTTTTGGATGTTGACTTTACGCTACGGAAAACCTTTTCTATGGCTTTGAATGATCCAATTCACAATTTGTTCTTCCTCCGCAGTAGTAAGAACCGTTTCAGGCCCTTTTCTTGCTTTTTAGCTCTACCGGATATACGTCCTTGCATGGTTTGACGTGGTATCTTAAATTTTCTTGCAGCTTCTTTTTTAGACATACCCAGCCTAACAGCATCCAGTGCATTTTGAAGCATACATTCTGTATATTTTTTGATATTTTTACTGTAGTGCTTCTTAATTTTAGGCATACCTAGGTAGTCGAAAAGGAAATCTTTTATTAAAATTTATCGATAATTTATAATAACTGCCACTAAGTAAGTTTCGTATGTTGATTGAACATACATGCTAAATAAGGCGTACTAGGTTGTCAAATTGTTTATAAATCAATTTTAACAATCTTAATTTAAACTTATTATTTAAAATTAAACAACGATAAAAAAGTAAAATTAAAACAAAATATGCCCACTATTGGGTAGCAAAAAACTGATAAATTTAATATCGAGCACTATGCTTGGTATTGGTAATAATTTTAAACAAAAAATTGCCTAATTCAAGCATGAGGTTCCTTAGTGGAAATTTATGTTTTATCGTTCCAATAGTGGGCACTACAAAAATCAAAATAAATTTACATTTTACATGTAAAAGTTTAGTATTTATCACTTCGTTAATATGTTTTAATTGAATTAAAATCGCAGGCGATCTGGTAGGTCAGCACCATCTTGCTGGAAAAACGCATACTCTCGTTCTGCCTCCGTCAGCTGCGCTATGAATGGTTGCAACAATTCCGTTACATACACTTCAGAGTGCACGGTGTTATTAAAGAAAATGAGGCATACAATCCGTCCGGCTGAAACTGCACACCAAACGCTCATTTTTGCTCTCTCTCTCTCTCGCTTTCTCTCTCTTTCTCTCTCTCCCTAGCTTTCACATCCTATGAAGGGATTTTTATCGCTTGCACTATGGTCCTCCATCCGTCTTGATTAATCACTCTTTTCCTCTAGTTTCGACATTCTATTATACGTAGTTCTTGTTCGACGTCACCTCACCATCTAATTCTAAAGGTGGAACGAATGACTTTGGTTTCGAAAGTAGAAAATAATATTCAATCGTTAGAGGTCAAGTTTCAGCTCTTGCTTTCGAAAGCCAGCGCAACACAGTACATATCATTTGACGATGTGATCATTTGTCAATTTGACAAATTAACAGGTCAAAGAAGATAACCAGGCAAATACAACATCGTCAAGGACGATTCATTTGACTGAAGTTACAATTGCCAAGTCACAACCCGATACAAATTGGGGTAACTCAAAAATCACTAGCTCATTGATGCGAGGGCAGGAATGATCAAACATTTAAAAATTTGGCAGATTAATTTGGGAACGTACTACTTTGATCAGAAACATAAACAGAAACACGACAGCAGGCGAACAATGAGTGATGGAGAGCATATCGAAATTTAAAGAAGTATATGTAGCCAACCGCAAGCAATTTAAACTCTCACCTACATTGTCCTACCCAAATATTTTTACTCGAGTTTGGTACCATATCGTTTATATAAAAATTGCACACCTTTTGTGTACACACATATGTAGACACTCGCACATCAGAATCCAAAAATTATAATAATTTATGATATTACGGCCATTAATTGCTGATATCACCAAAATTAAAACCCATTGCATTATTGCTACACATCCATATGACTGTTATTATGGGAATTACGTATATAACTAGCTTACTGAATACGTCTGCGGAGGTAATAAAATTTTAAATTGTAATAACTATTCACAAAAAAATAACAAAATGTTACCTCATTGTACAATTTATGACAATTTTATTTCTATGTACGACTGAGTTCCTTTTATTGTCTCTCTGAAGGTATAGTTTTCGGTTTTTATTAAATGCAAAATTGACATTCTGGAGCAAATTACATAAATAAAAATATTTTTGAAAAATAAAAAATCATTCTTCTGGATATGAATCACAATTGTCTTCTGTTCCGATATTCCTGGTACACCTAATATATTATACATTTTGACTTTATATACATCTGTAGATATGTAATTCATCTGTCTGTCGGTATGAACTTAGAAATGCTTTTTTACGGGCAGGTACGTATTGTACGAGTTCGAGAAACAATGCAGAACGTGTACACAATCTTCTTGTTGTCAAAATGATTCATTATTTAGACACACAATTTTTTATCTCGTTTGAAATTTATATTCAAAACAAATTTCATTTCATGAGATCACAATTTTCAATAACGTCTCGAGCAACAAAAGCAACAGCAGTAGCAGTAAAAATAAATAAATTCCAAGGGTTCTTTATGTGTGCTCCAAGGTACGAGGAGTTCATAATCTATAACTACTAGCTATTTGTATTCGGTTTGTAAATTATTTAGAAGCCTCTTCTTACGTTTACTTAAATTATTAATTTTAGCAAAATGTACGTTAGTAGAAGGAAAATATTTTGATTTGTATTTATTCCAAGAATTTTATGTCATTTTAAATACGTACAAGTTTATGTACGAGTAGAACAAAATATGTTTACTTTAAATGACATGATATGATATAATAAGAGACGTACAAGCCAACCATAATGGCGATCCTGGAGTAAGCGTTATCCAATATCAAAAGCATATTTAAAAAAACGAATCATACTCTAGAACTATGCGAGGCCGGGCCTTGCTTGTATCATCACATTAAAGGTAATATAAGGAAAGGATTAGTTCTCTCAAAAATTCAACTAGCAAACACCAGTGAGGCTTTGATGGCGTAAACTTGATTTAATTCTGCATTGACACCAACAAATTTTGAACGCCACATAGATATATTTTTTGTTCACACGGCACTGAAATCAGGCTTGATCAGTTAATCTACAAAAAATTAAAAAATCTGTTCGAAATGGAACAAATTAGTAAACCAAATCTCATAGCAGTTCAAAGAGGTCCTGGATGCGGAAATCTATATACTTGGATCATAAATACACAAATATGCGAAGTGACCTATTACTTTGCGCTACTAAAGAAGGACCGGCTGGCCTAAAGTCAATAATTTCTGTGCGGCGTTGTAAAGAGGAAGTTAATTTTAACAACATCATATCAAACTACCTATAAGACCATTGATTGCCCGCTACCTGATTAATGGTCGCAATGCTTACAATACGGAATTTATAGTCGAGTATATGTTAGTGTAGCCGATGGCTATTTAAGGCTGTAGGATACTGAGAAAACAAATTTCTTTTTAGTATCGAAATTTAAATGCCCCTAAAACGTATGTACTGGTTTGTTTCTTTAATAAATTTGAGTACCAAAATGTTGTAAAATTTACTTATTAAAAATTTACTTATATTGTTTATATGTGTAAAATTCATTAATAAATTGTTTACTTTTCATTATTGCTGATACCTTGCATATTATAATAAATGAATAACTACTTACTTTGGACACACATTTATTTCGTTTGCCATCTAGGGACAAACAAAATAAAAAAATAAAATTCTAAAATTTTAAAAATCCGAAATTCTGAAAGTCTAAAATTCTAAAATTCTGAAATTCTAAAATTCTAAAGATATAACATTCTAACATTGTAAAATTCTAAAATTCTAAATTTCTAAAATTCTAAAATTTTAAAATTCTAATTCTAAAATTCTAAAAATCTAAAATTCTAAAATTCTAAAATTCTACAATTTGAAAATTCTAAAATTCTAAAGTTCTAATTCTAAAGTTCTAAAATTCTAAGATTCTGAAATTCTAAAATTCTAGTATTCTAAAATTCTAAAATTCTAAAATTCTAAAATTCTAAAATTCTAAAATTCTAAAATTCTAAAATTCTAAAATTCTAAAATACTAAAACTTTAAGAATTTAAAATTCTAAAATTCTAAAATTCTAAAATTCTAAAATTCTAAAATTCTAAAATTCTAAAATTCTAAAATTCAAAAATTCTAAAATACTAAAATTTTAAAATACTAAAATACTAAAATTCTAAAATTCTAAAGACATAACATTCCAACATTCTAAAATTCTAAAATTCTAAAATTCTAATATTCTAAAATTCTAAAATTCTAAAATTCTAAAATTCTAAAATTCTAAAATTCTAAAATTCTCAAATTCTAAAAATCTAAAATTCTAAAATTATAAAACACTAAAATTCTAAAATTCTAAAATTTTTAAATTCTAAAATTCTAAAATTCTAAAATTCTGAAATTCTAAAATTCTAAAATACTAAAATTCTAAGAATTTAAAATTCTAAAATTCTAAAATTCTAAAATTCTAGAATTCTAAAATTCTAGAATTCTAAAATTCTGTAACCTTTTGGTTGGTTACATAGATCTCGAAATTATTTACACTGCGCATCACACCTCATCACTCTACGTATCTAATAATTTCGTTGCGTACTATACAAACGTAGATAATTTGCTCATAGAACAATATGCTAATTATAGTAGAATTATTTTTAGATTGGTAGGAAGAAAACTGGTTTGATTGTGGTTCAAATTGTAAGGGGAAATTTTATGCAGAAAATAAATTTTTTTTGTCAATCATAATCGGTCAGTTCAATTTTGTCACAGCACCAAAAATAACCAGCCGGGTTAAAGAAAAAAAAATTATTTTATTTAAAATTTTATATAAAGTGAAAAGTGCATAAGTATATACGTTTGTAATTAAAGTTATAAAGTTTAAGTTTAAAACTAATTAGTATTGTTAGTTAACGTGACAAATCTTATTACTCCTGTGGAATTACCGTTGGTTGACTGAAAATTATTTAATTTCTGTAACCGCTTACCAAGAAATCTAGATACAGGTCAAACAAACATCTTCTAATTTGTGACGAAACTCAACCTGTATTTCTTGGTAAGCGAATTTTTTTATGTATATAATTTCATTTTTATTGCTATATACTTAACGAAATAAAATACACGGGCTACTTTACTACGAAACCCATTCATAATATAAAAAAAAATCTGGGTACAGTAGCACACAAAACTAAATTTCATACGTATGAATGCGTGCACGATAATGTAATTGTAATGATGGATACCGGTCCCAAAGAAAAATGGCATACTGTTGCGCGATAATGTCGATTCATCTTTCTACGTAAATAGCGAATTCCCGCAAATAATTATTTTATAATATGTAATATTTGTTATTATTTCTATATATAATCTATATGTTATTTATGTTATTATTATTATTTAATTAAAAAAAACAAAAAGAAAAAGAAACAAACAAATTAAATTATTAGAATAACGAGCCATGGTTCAAATATATAATTAAATGAAAATTTCTAAATTTAAGATTTCCTATATTTATACAATTAACTGATATTAATATATTTATTTATTATATTTATTATATTATATTATATTTATTTAATGCACGAATATACTTAATTTATTTTCTTATTTATTTAAATTCTTCATATTTTTTGATTCATATAATTCGAAACTATTTTCTTCCTGACTTTCGTCGGTAAATTTTTAGGTGATGTGTGATACGCGTGGGCTACGCGATTTTTTTTTGTGTTATAGTGTACGTGATTTAAAAATGTGCAACTAATTATAAACGGTACCATGATGGTATAGTTTCAACCGCACAGTTATACATATTTTTGTGAAAGGCCATTACGGTAAAAGGGTGTGTGCGTTACCTATATATTTTTTTAAGCAGCATATAACAAGCTCTTGGAACCGGTGGAAAGATCTCACCTAAACGACTGCCACCTAGCCGGCGATCTACTGCTCCACCACAAGGTTACAAGAGGTCTGTTAATGGATTACGGCAATATCCGAACAAATATTTAAATACCAAACAATCCGTTACAATTCTAAAATCCTAAAATACTAAAATTCTAAAATTCTAAAATTCTCAAATTCTAAAATTCTAAAATTCAAAAATTCAAAAATTTTTAAATTATTAATTTTACACTTTCGAAGTTTTACACTTTTACACTTTTACACTTTTACACTTTTACACTTTTACACTTTTACACTTTTACACTTTTACACTTTTACACTTTTACACTTTTACACTTTTACACTTTTACACTTTTACACTTTTACACTTTTACACTTTTACACTTTTACACTTTTACACTTTTACACTTTTACACTTTTACACTTTTACACTTTTACACTTTTACACTTTTACACTTTTACACTTTTACACTTTCACACTTTCACACTTTTACACTTTTACACTTTTACACTTTTACACTTTTACACTTTTACACTTTTACACTTTTACACTTTTACACTTTTACACTTTTACACTTTTACACTTTTACACTTTTACACTTTTACACTTTTACACTTTTACACTTTTACACTTTTACACTTTTACACTTTTACACTTTTACACTTTTACACTTTTACACTTTTACACTTTTACACTTTTACACTTTTACAGTTTTACACGTTTACACTTTCACACTTTTACACTTTTACATACACTTTTACACTTTTACACTTTTACACTTTTACACTTTTACACTTTTACACTTTTACACTTTTACACTTTTACACTTTTACACTTTTACACTTTTACACTTTTACACTTCTACACTTCTACACTTTTACACTTTTACACTTTTACACTTTTACACTTTTACACTTTTACACTTTTACACTTTCACACTTTTACACTTTTACACTTTTACACTTTTACACTTTTACACTTTTACACTTTTACACTTTTACACTTTTACACTTTTACACTTTTACACTTTTACACTTTTACACTTTTACACTTTTACACTTTTACACTTTTACACTTTTACACTTTTACACTTTTACACTTTTACACTTTTACACTTTTACACTTTTACACTTTTACACTTTTACACTTTTACACTTTTACACTTTTACACTTTTACACTTTTACACTTTTACACTTTTACACTTTTACACTTTTACACTTTTACACTTTTACACTTTTACACTTTTACACTTTTACACTTTTACACTTTTACACTTTTACACTTTTACACTTTTACACTTTTACACTTTTACACTTTTACACTTTTACACTTTTACACTTTTACACTCTTACACTTTTACACTTTCACACTTTCACACTTTTACACTTTTACACTTTTACACTTTTACACTTTTACACTTTTACACTTTTACACTTTTACACTTTTACACTTTTACACTTTTACACTTTTACACTTTTACACTTTTACACTTTTACACTTCGTTGGCAGGAGCAATACGATTAGCGGCTCGTAAAAAAGTATGTGTAGTTTTCGTAGGGTTCTGCTTCTTCGATCGATACTTAAGAAATCTTAAAGTTGCCCAACTGTATGTCACTATACAACCATTGTGGACCATTTGCAGAGTGAGTGCTGAGCTGTAAGGAGTCAGTGTAAGGTTAAATATGTCAAAAATTTTGATATTTCAGTATAACACATGTATAGTAAAAGAACTAATGGTATGGCATCAAAGCGTTAATAATAATAGAATATTTATCTAAATGCTAACATTCGATTAAACTTCTAATTGTTAGTTAAAATTGGTTGGTTCATACATTTTTGAGCTTCAATAATTGTTTTAAAATTTGATTATCGAAGGTAAGGTACCCTCAGTTTCCAGTAGACGTTGGCTACAACAATTCTAACTACTTAGAATAGCGTTACTTGAAGATTTGGTTTGATTCTTCTTTTCACTGTTGTAGAAAATAAATTCAGTTAACCTCAACCAATCGAAAAATTGCTCGCTATTCTCGACATTTTGGGAATTTTATTATCATTTCACTATTGAAATGTATTAATTGGTGACATCTTTTGGTGCAGAAGCCTGATTCGGTTGAAAACTAATATTATTTTTTAATATTTTACTCTAATTTAATATTGATCATTAGTACCGTAAATATTACTTACATTTGCTCTCTTTTCCAGGGCCAAGAACAAATGGAAACACCCCTAAATGTAAGTAAAGTTTTTCTGCTATCATGGAACAACGGCGGCACCATGCTTATTTATTCATCTTTCTCCATCTTAAATATTCTTTACAGTGCTTAACAAATAAGTAAAACTTTTCATTTTTCAACTTTCCATTTAAATAAAATATGTAAATTGAATTTCATATTTAAACGATTCCAATATATGACAAACAAAAATATTAAATGCATAAGACAAAGTATGTACATACAAAATACTATTTAGTATAATCTTGAAACGTTTGAGCTTTACTTTGCAGACGAGAAACTGAGTTCATCGACATGTCTATAGTTTTCGTGTACGAGTGGGTTGTAATTTTGTTATGGGATGCGTGCACAAACCAAAAATAAATACAATTCTTGCTTCTTATTTATTTGATTTTCAATAAAATCGTAGACGGTATATTTTGTGAATATTATAATAAATAATAAATGTGATCAAGCTTTTCCTCTCCCGTGTATGAAAATATTATTTTTAATGGAAAGATTTTTCCGATTTTCTCTTACTTGTATAAACGAATGTCTAAGCCAAAAATAAGTGCTGCTAACCAAAAAAATCTAGGAATCACATTCAAGGATTTTAGTTATGTCTCAAAAGATTTATTTGTGGTTTCGTGAATATATTTGGGGAAAATTCTTTATTGGAATGTCACATAAAGAGGATTAAGGGACGAACAGGATCGCAAGCGAATATTGCACACAAATAAAGCTTTGAAACGTTTTATTTTATTGTCTTACCGTATGTGTTGCTGGGGTAGCAAGGGTACTTGTATATACTAAAGATTTTTACTGTGTAGAGGAAAACTAATTTGTGCCAAATATCTATCGTTTTACGGAAGCTAAGAAGATACAGGAAGGTGAACGACGATGAGTTTATATTACTAATATTTTAAACTAAATAATTATGTGGCGTTGCACAGGAGAAATTAGAAGTTGAAGGCTGCTAACTTGAACTCTAGCGATTGTTTTTCAGCGTCCAAATAGCCGTTTCCAGCCGTGATTTATTCGACGCTATTCCCTTGTTTCAGCAGCTCTAGAAGGAGACGTTCTTTTTCACTGATTGACTCAATTGATAACGCAATTCCTTTTGTAAAATATTTCAGAGTCCACTGTATTCTCTTCAGCTCGTTGAGGCGATCCCATTTTCAATTGCAGACATTTTTGAGAACAATTTTATGGGACCAAATAGACCCAGAAGGCAGTCCTTCTGAAACATATTACGAAAACCTGCTCATATTGATATAAAATACCTAAGAAAAATTAGAATCCGATTGGACGAATGGTGTGGAAACTTATAAGAACAGTCCCCTCGATCCAGAAGACGGACCTCTCAAAATTGAGCATATTACTAATTTAAATTTTAGAAAAACTTTGTACTGGGGCCTAATTACCTAATCATTTTGTATAGGTAATTAGTACATTTTTTTGTATAGCCACTGTTCCGGCAGCACGACTTAATTTTTGGGTCGTCCAATCCGACTTGAACACGTCAATACTGTTTTATAGGCAATGCATAGAAAACAATGGCTCAATTTGTGGGTACAGTGCATTTCGAATTCAAGCCATTTATCTAGATTTTCTGAAAACTTATGGTTACTACTAAAAGGGCCATACCATCGAAGAGCTTAAAAAAATTAGAATAATGACAATTTTATCTGAAAGCCGTTATATTATTTACAGCATTTACATATTGTAAAGTACAAAATTATTTACAATTTTAATTGGCTGAATTTTCAAAATACACTTAGTGATTTATCCTTGTGAAACCAACTTTGTGTTTGCGATAGAAAAAATTGTTCATTAAACCATACTATAATTATTTTCCAACGTTAACTTTTGTGCAATCAAAATATATTTTTAAAATTTTAGTTTTTCTCTTGTTTACGACTTAAAACTTTATAAAAATTATGTTGAAAATATTAAAAATCAATTAGCTCGTAAAAGTTTTGAAATCTCATTAAACATTTACAATACGACTTTGAAACAAATTTTAAGCTAATTAGAATATAAAATTTTCTAAAATGGCGTACTTAAAGTAGAAATAACTTCCACCTATATATGCAACAACAACAAAACCGATGTTCAATTTAACATTAAGCCAATTTACACTAACCACAAAATTTTCAAAAAATTGTTCTCTCTATAACTATAACATTTTACCACAGAACACAAAAAGCTCTAACATAAAAATCATTTTTCAAACATGAAACGTGATATGCTTACTTTATATAAAGACACATAATATTCCCACCACTCGCGTACAAACTGGTAGAACTTTTTGATTTTCGTTTGGAAATGTTGTTTTTGGTGGTTTCTGTTTCTAGGATTTTATTTTTTTGATAATTCTTTATACAGGAGCTTTTTACTGTACGAGTATATTTCGAGAAAAAAATATAGGAAATTAAAATGTATAATTAATAATATTTTATATAAAATATTTAAAATTAACAGATAAACAATTTAGTTTAATCGAAACATAAGAACGAGGGAAACGAATTTTATATAGTTTGCATACTAATTTGTGTAAGCTTTAAGAGAGAATCCCCGTAAACTCAATTGTAAGTTAAAAATTTAGAATCTAATATTCATCTCGCCTCTTTAAGTTTATAATACTTAGGTTTATTTAAAATATTTCCTTATTTATTAGTCGTTGTTCTATTTACTTTTTTAGGATAGTTTTACCAACTTTTCGTTTACCGGAACCTTATAACCACAACACATACTTATAAAACACAAGCTAAAATTAAAATGAGTTTTTGAAGTAATTTAATATTCCAAACTGTTTGTAAAAAGTAAATATACGGGAGTATGTTATACCATGATTGTTTAACATGTACAGTTAATAAAATTTAAAGATTTTTCTATGTTTTATTGTACTCGTAGATCACCTCGATATATACAAAATTGACTTTTCCACTGTAAATTATCCACATAAATGTTGCCCTGGTTAAAAATTACTTTTTAGTTAGTTGCTCGACCAATTTAACATTCTATTTCAGATGCTATTGGAACCTGAGTCCAAATCTCTGGAAAAACATGTTAATGGATGTCCGTTTACCATTTTCTTCTCAAACTCACAATTGAAATACAAAAATTCGTAGGAAATCTGCTCTGATGGATAGAAAGTTCCAATCAAGCTGGCTGGATGAGCAATTTAAAAACCTATTTGAGGTATTCACACTGAACCTTAATCCAAACCTCATAAAATGCGTGTTAATGGCCGTTTACCATATTTGTTTAAACTCAAAATAGAAATTCAAAAATTCTTAACAAATTTAAGAAAATTCCAATCAGGCTGGCTAGAGGGGCAATCTAGCAACCTATTTGAAACTTCTACGGAACTTGAGTTCAAATCTCTGGGATGGCATGATAATGCAGGCCGTTTGCCATTTTCGCTCAAACTGAAAATAGAAATTCAAAAATTCTTAATATATCTGCTGTTCAGGTTAGGAAGTTTCAATCAAGCAGGCTGGGTGGGCAATTTCGAAACCTATTTGAGGTGTTCACGGAGCCCCAGTTCAAATTTCTGGGAAGGCTTGATAATGGATGCTATTGGAACCTTAGTTCAAATCTCTAGAAAAGCATGCTAATGGCCGTTTACCATTTTGACTCAAAATTGAAATACAAAAATTCATAATATATTTACGGTGCTGGTTACGAGGTTCCAATTCTGACAGGACAGCAAATCTGTTAAAAAATTTTGAAATTCTATTAACAGTTTGAGTGAAAATGTTAAACGGTCATTCACGCCGTTTTATAGGAATTTGGACGCAGGCTCTGCAAGGAAATAAAATAGGTTGTTAAATTGCAGTGTATTTCTTTTTCGACATAGGGCACCTCAAACAGGTTGTTAAATTGCTCATTCAGAGAAGCAGATTGGAACTTCCTAATTAGGACAGCAAATTTATTATGAATTTTTGTATTCCAATTTTGAGTTTGAGTGAAAGTGGTAAACGGCCATTACGCCGTCACGGTTTCGTGAACACCTCAAATAGGGTGCTAAATTGCTCATCCAGCCTGCCTGGTTGAACTTTCTAACCAGGACAGCAAATTTCAAACGAATTTTTGTATTTATATTTTGAGTTTGAACGAAAATGGTAAACGACCCAAACACGGCTTTCTAGAGATTTGGACTCAAGTTCCGTGAACACCTCAAACATGTTGCTTAATTGCCCAAACACCCAACCTGAATGGAGCTTCCTAACTAGGACAGCAAATTTGTTAAGGAATTTTGTATTTCTATTTTGAGTTTGAGTGAAAATTGTAAACGGCCAATACGCCGTCACCGTAATTTGAACTCAGGTTCTTTGAGTGTCCCAAATAGGTTGCTATATTGGTCATCCAGCTAGTCTAATTTGAGCTTTCAAACACTTTTCAGAACAAATTACGAATTTTAATATTTCTATTTCGGGCTTGAGTGTCAATGGTAAATTGCCTTCGCAGAGACCAGGATAGCAGATTTCCTACGAACTTTTGTATTTGTATTTTGTAGTTTGAGCGAAAATGGTAAACGGCCATAAACACGCCTTTCCAGAGATTTGGACTCAGGTTTCGTGAACACCTCAGATAGCTTGTTAAATTGCTTAGTTAACCAGATTTTCAGAAACTCCCGAATCAGGACAGCAAATTTGTCACGAATTTTTATATCTTTATTTTCATTTTGTGTGAAAATGGTAAAGTAATGGTCGTTTATCATTTTCGCACAAAATCACACCTTTTCGAAGATTTGGACTTAAGTTCCGTTAACACTTCAAATATGTTGTTAAATTGTTCATTCAGCCATTCTAATTAAAACTTAACGAGTAAAGCAAATATGTGGAAATTTTTCGTAAATTCGTAATAATAAATTAAACCAGAATTCACATGGGAATAATTATTATACGCGTAAGGTATTCTGTAAATTGTGTGAATGGTGATGAGTGCTTGAATGAATGCCTTGCTGACCTTAAAAGGACAAACACTTCATTGGATAATTACGTAACATGACATCATCCCCAGGATATTACACCTCCGGACAATACTCTACTCCATTACTCCCCTCCCTCTCCCGCGGTCATTGCTTCTAGCCAATTCAGCACATTACTCCCAGTTTTTACACTGGTATTACTCCCTTCTCTCCGCCATTACCCACCGGTAATTTTCCTTCCGTTATTCCCCAGATTTTTAACCCATTTCTATTTAGCTTCAACCACAGTCCTAATGATACCGAAAATCTCACAGATCATATCTCGGCAACCACATTTTCAGACGATATATCTAAGAAAACTCCTATTTCTTCTTCATTTACCATATGGAAAAATCGCTTGAGTATAATGAAGTTCTCTATAATAATGTTTTTAGAAATAGTGGGTTTTGAGCAATGTCTGACCATGGGACCGATCACCGACTGGTTATACGAGGGCAGTTTGATAAGTCAGTGATTTTTTGAATGAAGACTCTACACCATCAATTTTAATGGTAAAGAAGTGGTTTACTGAGTTCCATTGTGCTTCAAGAAACACAAGTGACGCCGAATGTTCAGGTCACCCAAAAGAGATCGTCATGGGTCACGAACTTCTATCCCATCCAGCATATTCTCCAGATTTAGCTCCCTGCTAATATTTCCAAGCCTGAAGAAATGGCTGAATGGTTAGAGATTTGGGTCTAACGAAGAGCTCATTACTGAAACAAATGCATATTTTGAGGGTCTTGTGAAAACCTATTATTTGGAAGGAATAAAAAAATTGGAAAAACGTTGAACTAAATGTATTGAGCTGAAAGGAGACTTTGTTGAAGAAATATCTTATATTGAAAAAGTCACTGACTTATCAAACCTTCGTACCAAATGCTGAAACGAAAGAAGTGATGGCTATCCCTTCCGTTAGCTTCTTTATCAGCCGATTGGTGAGTAGAACACCACTATAAAGTGCACAAATATCCTCCATTCTCTGGAACATGGACATTAATGACTTTTACTAATTTTAGAAGGTCGCGTTTTTTCGAGTGAGCTTATGTGAATGATGTTGATTTGGTATCTTGATGTCATCTTTTATAAATATCCTAGCACTCTGAGTGAGCGCATGCAAACAAGTAACAGACTGAGTCGTATTATCCTATTATTAAAGATGAGCCATCGGGAGAAAAATGATCCATAATTTGAGTTAATGGGTTCTGCGTAAATTTGATTTTAGATCCTACACCTGTTCTTGAAAATTTTACAAATTACTGTAAACGTATTTATTAGGAACACGAAGTGGGGGATAATTTCAAATTAAACAAAGCCTCAGGAACTTTAATTTTTAACGAGGTTACGTAGCTCACATATCGAGATACGTTTTTGAACTAACATAATTTAGGATGTCAGTGTTTGCACTTTCGGAGTACGAGAAACGTTGAGTCTGAAGTTGAGTATTATTTTTGAGCCGGGAACGAGTACAGGCTAAGTTAATTAGCTCATTGTAAATGTCTTTTGAATGAGTTTTACAATTTGGTAATTTTCCAACATCCGAAACTCCTTCGTACAGGATCCAATCCGAGTCAAGCTTAATTTTCTCTCAGGCTCATGATAAAACGGACCTCAATATATCTCAAGTTAGAAGTTTTATGTGATGGAGGTGTTATGCAAAGTCCGAGAGTCAAGTCTCTCCTAGGCGCTATCTGGGTGACAATAATTGAATCAGGTGATGAGGCCGAAGTACAATAGATATAGACAGATAAGACGACAACAACTTTACCGTCAACGCACAGCAACCATTACTTGGGTTAGTATAAACTTGGTTAAGAAATTGTAAAACGGAAGGAATGGGATATACCACCAGTGAAATAAAAATAATTACCAGGCTGTTTGAAAAGTCCCGGACCGGAGGTATTGGTACAACCGGAGGTATTGGCGCTCAATTCCTCCTAAAAATACACAAGCTTTATTAAATTTAACAAACACCCATTTAATATAAACGGCAATTAATTCAACGAATGCTTTATTTGGCAAAATAAAGTGTGAAGGTACACAGATGATTAGAAGAAACAAGAATGAGGGTCGGGTACAAAAAATATAATTCCGTCTAGCAGTAATAACGTTGTTGCCTTTTAATACGGTTGTCATTCTAATAATGATCGCTAGAGGCAGTTTTCGAAGATGCTACATTTGCCCCTCGATTTAGGAACTTTTACAGATCGTCGAACTCTTTCTGCGCGTGCATTCTTAGACTGATACAATTTGATGATTCTATTGATACCATTTGTAATGTTTCAATGCTTGTTGGGGGTGCGAGAAATTTCGATGATTTCGATCTACGCAACTTTTAATTTCTTTTATCTTTTTTTGGAAAATTTTTCACAAACACCGGATCACCGACATTGAACTTTGTCTTTACACTTTTTATCTTTTGGGTGAATCAGAGACAAAATTGTCTTTGGCTGTCTTCTTTTTATTCATTGCGGGTTTAGTTGACCTAGTCTTAAATGAGCGTACAAAACTTTTAGCCTTTTCATTTGAAGATGGATGAAATGAGGTCGTAATTTGTTTGATTCCATTCCGCTTGCAAAACTTGTAGCAAAGTCACTTGATGAAAATAATGGTCCCCTATCTGACACTAGGCAGTCAGGTAGTTCTTCTATTGAAAATAACTTATGTGTCATCTTGGCGAGAAAAAGATTCAATACAAGCAATCTCATCAGTTTATCCTGGTCTTGACAAACCATCAGCATTATCATGTTTTTGTGTTTTGGTTTGCATTTAATTCCATACCAATTACCTATCAGAATAATGGCTCATATTTGGAGACAATGATGTTTCATTACATGCGGGTTCTTATTAGGATCGAATAGTGACACTCTCTATTACTGTAATACTCGTATTGTTCACTCAAAATGTTGAAAGAAAACATTTAAGATCTCTTCACGCCATTTGGGAGAACTTCGCTCGCTTGTGCTCTTTCGTTGTCTATTCAAAATCAACAGTTTTACGACGTAGTTGATTCAGTGGAGCAACAATTTGTGAAAAAAGTTCAATGCAATTATTATAGTAATTCGTCTTCATTTTGCTTCACATTCCGCGGTAAGCGGGGAGGGAGAGGGAGATTTTCAATTGTTAGAACTCTTTCTTTCATGGCTTGTTTCCAGTCGTATGATATATGATTCAATTTCTCGTTTCAAAGAATGACATTCAAATTGCATATCCTTTGAAACGGTTTCCTTCGAAATGACGCCTTCTGGATAACAAGCTCAGTTCAATATATCTTCTAAAAACTGATACATGAACATTTGAAAAAATATAGAGTCGCTCACCATACTGAACGGGAGCCGTATCTTGAGACCTCTTGAATTGGATACTCAATTACATTGTGCTATAAATTTACCGCAACATTAAAATCACCACATAAACGAACAGATCAAAACTTGAATGCCTCCAACCAGTCCTTTCCAAAAGTACTTGATTCGTTGTCGGCTTCCTCTACCAATAAACTCAAGTTTAGTTGGCCTAATCTGAAATTTACGGATGCTATTTTTTTAATGTCGTAAATCATCTTAGTGAATAAGAGTCATGATGGACCAGTACGATACGTTGTCTGCGACGTTGTCTTCACATTTATCGTTTACAATACAAAAAATATTCAATTTCCGTCATACACAATTTTCTAATATTTTTGGTTACGTAATTAGCTAATTTAGGCTAATTAAGTTTAGTGAGTAGATTTATGCAGGTTAGTTTATTTCTGGTGGGTTTATATGATCTGGTTCTTGCTGTCACTTAATAGTATAATACCCTATCTGCTCACACATTTCTACTGTGTTAAAAACAGAATTCAAATTGCTGAACTTTAATCATGATTTTGTTAGTTTAAAGTCTACTGAAAGTTTAAATTAAACTTTTAAACCGTTGTATACTGGTTGAAAGCTTTTCATAATTTTCGATAAATTTTGATTAAATAATGTTCTTTCGGTAATTATCGATAGTTAGGATAAATCAAAATAAAATTATCACAAATGATTATTAAAATATTTTCAGTGTGGTGAAGCTATGTCTTCTGACAATCAGGGAGAATCCGTCAATTGCGATACGCACAACCTACAATAATGGGTATTTAGTTTCGTGTGGACAACGAAAAAAATTGAAAATTTGACATTCAAATTTGCGTAAGACGTACTTTAAAATGACATCACTGTGTACTGGGGAGTGATCAAATAAAAAAACACATTTGCGAAAATTAGAAACTGTGCTCGTGTCGCATTGCGTTCGTTTACTTTGTGTTAAGAATAACAATTCACCGCTCAACAGATTCATATGGACAACTGAAACAAAATGCTACAGTAAAGTGCGAGGCGCTGAAACCTTGTGTGGTTTTCCGGACTTTGGTCTGAAAATTGACAAACTCGGAAAAATCACTGGAAATTTAGGATTAACGCAAATTTCCAGTAAGAAAATTGGTAGCAAATCGACTCAGGAAACCATATTCTCAATATTCAATAAAAGACTTTGTTTAAAATTGTTTTTTAATTCGTAAAAGTTTTTTACTTCGCAGTTTCAAATTTTTTTCAATGAAGTGGAAAATTAAATCTCTTGTGAGCCGGTATATATTTATATAGAGAAAATGCTTTTCTAAGAATATAATTAAAAATTTCCAAATATTCATTGATTTAAAAAAAACTTTTTTTAAATGCGGGGGGATTCCGTACTCCAAATAATCTTAGTGCGTGTTAGAATATTTTCTTGAATTTCATAAAAAAATTCAAGAAAATTAAACCAATTTAATGTTGTTAGTCACCACGTTGTCAAATTACGATGATTATAGTGTTGCCAGCAAAATTATAACTTGACCCAAGCCTTTCAGATGATATGGTATATGATTATTTTGGAATTAGCAAGTATAACTGCTTTCAGCTCGACAGCGGGTGCTTTTTGCCTAAAGACACTTTAACGAATTTTGTGGCATTCTTCATGAGCTCTCATTGAGATGTGACAAAACGGTGGGTTTGTAAACGAAAAAGCTGATATCAACGTTTTTGCTTTTTGAAACAACGGTAGTTTTGAATGTTAAGATGTTTCAGCAATAAACGAAAAATTAGCTATCAGTACCCATGCCAGAACGGTGTATTTATTAATTAAAGCGGTGTCGACAACAATTTTGTTTGATTCAACCTTTCAAACCGTATACACGAATATAAGGCAATTATGTAAAACAATAGCTTGGTATTGGCTTGGTGGTTTTTTGGAGTGATTTCTTACGGCAGGTACCCAACTCCCTTAAGGCGGAGATCCTAAGATCGTTTTATTTCTCCGAATTAAAAATAAAATAAAATTGGTGAAATAAAATTGAATAGCACAAGCCAAATAAAAATCGTATAAGCCAATCTTGAGATGTCAGTGGTAGGGACATTCAGACATTTACACAATTTTTTTGTGATTTGTGAGTTTTAAGGGCTGCAACATGCCGGGAAATATGGTTCTATATCAAGGTAGTTTTTATAATTTCCATCAGGATTTGAATCTTGGTTTTACAGTCCGAAGTTTAAATTTGACGCACGTAAAAGACAGAGTAGTACAAGATGCATGTTTCGAGCTTTTGCTACTGTATCACTAACAGCTCATTTCGGGGGTGTGAGTTCTGCTGATGTACCAATGTTACACGTAGATCTCAAATCTGCAGCTTTCTAGTGGTAAAGGACCATAACCCCCTTATATATTAATTTGGATCATGGTATTACAATTCTGATTTACCAGAATAGAAATTGGTTATCTCGCTCCCCAAAGAACCCCTTTACTGAAAAAAGAAAACTATAAGCGACTTTCTGTTAACCTGCGTCAAATTTATCCGGACACATTGAAATGGAAAGAGAGTAGAACCAGCCAATCAGAACACTTTATTTTGTAAACAAATTTTCCCTTTCACATTTTATGTGTTCCCCTGCGAAACAACATATGTTTATCTCGCATCAAATTTTAACGCAGAGGTACCAAGCCAAGAATAAATTTATTTTTCCGGAAGTTATTGGTTATTATTTTTGATATTTAAGATTTTTCGCAATTTGAAAAAAAATAAACCGGAACGACTTGGTTAAACCATATCGGGTTTTCCCAACATAGAGAAAGTTAAATTTCCCCGGAAAATGTAGCCTTAAATACGTGGGGATCACGCATAAGAAATTTACTTTATTTAAAAAAGTAAAAGTTATGAGTATTACCAGAGGCAACCACTACCAGGATAAATGTATTGGGTCTTATAACCAATATTTTTTAACTGCAATTTTTTCTCATCCTAATCTCTAGATCGGTCAAAGTTCTCTGGATTGGAGAATATTTAAAACAGCTTCTATAATATTAAATTTTATTATATAGTTTGAAGTGTTTCCAAAATTTTTTCTATTATTCTAATTTTTATCGTCAACTATTAAAATATCCTTAATCTGTTACAAATTGATTTCGAACTTAACTTAAAATTGAAAAAAATTCTTTCGAGTATTTTATTTTTTACGGTTTTGTGCATTAATAATTACGCTCCCACCCTAAAATAAAAAGAGCAACCCATTTTTTCCAAAGTCTAAAGTTTAATAGAATCCTGTACCCAAAAGGCGAATTTATAAATATATATCATTCCTTATCTGTAGTCACATTCACAAAATGAAAATTACGAAAAAATGTTAATCTTATTTAATAACAAAAGCACAATAGTATTAAGCTTTTATTATAACTTTTATTTTCGAATTTCACAAGACAAAACGAAAAAAAAAATAATCAAAAATTTAATTTTTTTTTATCTAAGTATAATGATAACATAAAAAAAATTATCACAAAAAATAAAAATTTTAAAAAATCTTGTTAATTCTTCCATTAAATTGTTGATAATTAAAAATAAAAGTTCTTCGTAAAAAGCACAAACTATTCACTTAAAAATATTGTAAAACATTTTTTCTATATTGATTTTTATTGCACACACACACAAGCCCAAGTATTTTTTTTTGTGTTGGTGCCGTCCAAGCGACAAACTCTCGCCCATTTGTGTCTTTTGTGTGTCGTATCACACTCGGGTTTATTATATTACGTTACAGAAGACTGGAAAAATTTGAATAAAGAAATATTTACAATCGCACAAATATTTATCGAGAAGAAAATGGGGTGGAAAATTTTCTTTTTGGCACGTTTTAATTGATGGCAATCAAGATAAGTAATTTATACCAACATCATACAACCTATAAAAGCATAAATGAAAAACATAAAAATTAGCGAAATTATTATTCAATTGGGGGAAATGTGAGAGGAAAATATGGAAATTTGATGTTATGGCACACACTGTATATACTTATGGTATTATAACATATACTTAAATAATATTGATTATTTAAAATTTAAATTGACTTTTTCTTTTGTTTTTCGTATATTTTCAGATGATGGCACATAATACGACCGTCCAACTAGGTGGCACAGCGTTCCTTGTCTGCAAAGTAGCCGGTGTCGACAGAGTGGGTGTAAATTGGGTTTGTTATGGAAATTTGATGTATTGTGTAGTGTATTTGCATGGGCTGTACGTTAAAATGTTTTGTTTTACACAAATAATTGAAAAAGCTCTTTTTTCATTTAAACAAAAATTTATAATTGGTGAGGGAGTACCCAAGCTGTATTTATTGGAACATGAGAACAAATATGTTTTTCGGTTTTACAAGACATTTTAACTTGCTTGATGTTATGAATGGTTATTTAATTCTTTTAAACTAAATTCGAAATAACCTGAAATTAACTACAGACAATTATGTTTAGTGTGTTTAATTAATTATCTCGAAGCATTTAAGCTGTTAGTGTATACTTATTTTTATTTAACTAATATTTAACTAATTAAATCGAAAACTTTTACAACCTTTTGGTAGACAACTCTATTTACCAATAGCTGTGTACACTGTATTACCATTAAACTATTTAAACTATTATTGCTAATGCTGAGTTGTCGATAGTTTATAATAATCTAATGCTGAACATCCACTGTATACAATCCTCTGTAGACTTGCATTTAAAGAATAAAGATTTTGATGAGAAAATTATCCGGAAAAGTTACTAAATTAAATTAATAATTGTAATATTTAAAATAATTTCCATAAGTATTCAATATTAGAGCCTTATCTTTATCGTTACTATGGTATGGTACCTTTATGTGTTACTATGGTTGTATTGAACTTTTCCATTTTATATGAAAAGTCCGTTAAATTAAAAGTTTAATTGCTGGAAACCAGCAGCTATCCCCCTCGAGATTATTTGCTCAAAAGTTAGGTCCATCCATCACAGATATAACGCCTATAGGTCAAGTCTGAGCGGTGAATATAAAGGTCCACTTCTATGTTTTCTCAAAATATGGTGCCGCAAAGTGTGTCTTTGTATAGGTTTATGTCGTCAAGTTGTCCCATCTTTACGTTTCAGAACTTCTAGTTCGCTTTCTGCATAGGTGCTTCCGGTATCTTCTTGAGTATTTTCAATTTCACTTACATCTAAATCGGTCAGTTCGACTCTCGCGGAACAATCATTGACCACGTCTTCCACGTCAGTTTATTCTCCATTCTGATCGGCCGTTGTTGCAGCAATAAATTTCGTAGATAAGTTTGTTGATCTACGTATGATAAGCTATATGGATATGCAAAGTAATTAATTTATTTTTCGATTTTACCAAGTAACTGTATACAAACTTACAGTCTAAATTTATTATTAGAGAGTTCTGCCATTTTATAACTTAGATTATATGTTTTTGTACACAAAAATTAAGCCTTATGGTTTGAACAACGAGACAATACTAATCACTAAACATTTTTGTTTTTCATCATTTTAAATTTTAAAATCGGGGAATTCCCTTTTTGTGTGTTTTCTTTTCACAGAAAATTTAATTCACAATTTAAATTTTTTAATTCAGTTGCAACAAATGCCAGAACAACTGAAAATAACGATTATTTATTAAGTGGCTATCAGTGCAGACCCACCTAATACTCGCCCTCTTGATCAGGAACTTTTACCGGCTAATCAAACAAAAAGGCAACATCCTCACTTCATATAATTGAGCTCATAATTAACAAAAATACCTACAGTAAAATTACAAATAGTATTTTACTCACTTTGCTGGTTTAACCGGAAAACGAGTTCTGATTGTGTATATGGACTTTGACAGTTCACCTCCTATTTCCAACACCGATAACATTAAGCTTCCTTTTGTGAGAATTAACACTTACAGGAGACATATTTTCTGGCCCTGTATTCACCCCACTAGTCTAGTTGGCACATATCAGCTTATAATGGGGCTGTTGATTTATTTGTGTTTAACATTATTGATACATTGGCCTTTTTGTCGTAAGGAGGATCGCCTTTTTGTCGTTGGCACGATTGCCTTTTGAATTTGCCTAATCTTATGTGGTTGCGCTCGGACCACCCATTACATACTACGAATGCACACGCTGTAAAGGAAACTTTAGTCACATATAGTAAGTTGAATTCAGAACTATCTTAGATCAGCTATATTCAAATTAACTAATAAGAGCAGGTTGATTATGTATTTTCCTCGAACGCCGTTAACATTGTCGTTATAGAAGCTACTCTAGTCTTATCCACCATAGATCATCAATGCCATCCTCGCGTCATTCTATTCGCTAACATTGATTTCATTTAATAAAATTAATGACATTGAAATTTAGACTGGTTATTACTCAGAATTTTTGAATATATCAAACCATCAGTATCTAACCCTCGTCAAAAGATCATCTTTCGAAGTCCTCCGTTTTACAATAAAGATCTAAGAAGAAAGCATAACCTTAGAATTAGACAGTGGCAACAATTTCTAAAATCTCAGTTGAAGTCAAATTTCTCTAAATATATCGAGAGGTTCCAACACGTTGGTAATTTGGTTTCGAACTATTTAAATTAAATCGAATTTTTTAAATTAAAAAATTCGGTCGTTTCACCAAACTGCAGTGATCAAACTAAAAAAATATTGAAAATACTTTAGGAGGAGTATTTTGTTTCGCTACGCAATTGTATTTGACGCATACATGCGATTTCTATATGAATTTTTGGGTCATTATGGGTGATAGCCAGTTATTGTTTTACATCGAAACCAACTATCACCCAGAATAACCCAAAATTGCTCTAAATAGTCATTTATAATAAATTTAAGCATTTTTACTTATTTTAACGAAAATAAAGTATTAATTATCCAGTGGATTTAATGTCCTTTGAAGGTTAATTAATACTTCCCTTTTCATTTACGCATACACTCACCCATTCACCTACTCACATAATTACAGCACACCAGCTGCATATTCCAAGCTCCAAGTCCAAGTTAACCTGTACGCTCAACCCTGCACCTCAACAGAGGGTCCTAGTTGTGTTTCTTTATCTCAGAAACTTTATAATAATTACATCAAACAAATGCAATCCGACATTATCTTTGAACCTAAAGTACAATAATTATTCTCGAAATAATCCAAGAGTTATTACCAACCAGTTCGAAAATCCTTTTTCTCGAATAACGATTCTGTTCCCGACGGAGTCAGCTGCAAGAATAGATACAACGGCGTTCAATCTCCCGGTTTCTATATCCAGCTAGATTTCGTTCTAGTGGTTGAAAATATTACTAACATAAAAAAAGATTATGCATGCGGATCTGATGGTTTGCGGTCTATCACTTTAAAAATTACAGTGGTAGCCTGTTAAAGCCACTTATGGCCCTTTTCTAAAATCTATAGGAGTTTCCAACCTGAAAGTATCTTCTAGTGTCCTTGTTCATAAGTAAGGCTGCAGATCTGCCATTAGTGTTATATTCCAATTGGAAGGTTATCTTGCATTTTAAAATTCTTCGAATACATCATATAGAAGTCACAATGCTTTCATTGACAACCATTGTTTTCTGCCTTGATATCCTACACCGTTACATATCCACGATGCCTTGTCATTAGCCACCGAATTGCCACTACACTTTATGCTACAGAGAAATTTTAAAATTAAAAAAAACCTATGAGTACCCTACCACATAAACACGTTCGGTTCTAGAAAACGTCAAGAAAGGTCCAGTTAACATAATGCCATACACAGTTAAGCATAGAAATCTCTACGATGTCTTGTCTCTGACTCCAACTATAGTTGTAAGACTCTAAAAATGTATGCACTTCTTTCCACGCCATCATTGGCGTATAGTACAGGCGATTTATTTTATGTGGTGTCACTCTTGATACGTGCAACGCCTGTTAAAATTTCACAATCAATAGTACAGGGTGTCCGCCGGGAAGGTATACTACTTTGTTTTGCCGCCATTTAGGCGAATATTAGTATTGACAGTTCATACTTGACAGTTGTGAAGTAGTCACGTGGCAAATTTATTATGGAAAAATATTCGATAAACCATCGTGTCAATAGGATGTTACAGCTCGCCCATGACAACCCCGATTTTCATCAAAAAATCATAATGAGTGACGGGGCACATTTTCATTTAAATGGATATGTGAATAAACAGAATAGTCGGTTCTGGGCAATGGAAAACCCTCACATTATTCATCAGTCACCTTTACATCCATTAAAAGTGACAGTCTGGTGTGCAATTTGGTCAGGAGGAATCATTGGACCTTACTTCTTTGAAAATGAAAACGGCGTAACGGTAACTGTGAATGGGGAGCGATATCGTGATATGATTGAAAACTTTTTAACGCCACAACTGCATACTTTGGGCTTGATTAACATGTGGTATCAACCAGATGGTGCCACATCGCATACAGCAAGAATTACAATGGAATTACTGCGAGAACTCTTTCCACAACAAGTTATTTCAAAAAATGGTGATGTAGATTGGCCTCCACGGTCGCCTGATTTGACTGCTCTGGACTTCTATTTGTGGGGATATCTAAAAAGCAAGGCTTATGCAAACAAACCAGAAACGCTTGAGCAACTCAAACAAAATATTCGTGATGAAATTAATGAAATACCGCGTGAAATGTGTGAGAATGTAATGAAAAATGTGCTCAAAAGGGCTCGCATTTGTGAGGCTAACAGAGGCGGACATTTATCTGATATTGCATTCCATACATAATTGCCGACATTAAATAAAACATTTATCAATATAAGATCCATTCTCTTTCATTTAATCAAAAATCATAAACAAATAAAGTAGTATACCTTCCCGGCGGACACCCGTTATTTGTATGCATTTTTTTCACACGCAATCGACTTCTATTTACCAATGCCTTCTCTGCAATACAATTCTCTTTCAAAACCAATTAAACCGCTAAATCAAAGAGTTTAAAAATTCAACCGGATAATTGCTTTGTTCCCGGATACCATCGCAAATAATCGTTTCAAAACTGTAGGGCATTTGCACCTCCTACAATTTTTGGGGCAAAACAACAGTATTCAAAATATCCAAAGATAGAATATTTTCTTAAAGATTGCCAAACATATCATGTATGATATTTGAAGGATCACCGCACTGAGGGGAAATTTGCATATCTCCGTTACCAATAGATTTAAGGAATTGGACAAACCCAATTTCGTGAAGGAGGGTTCTCATATTGTGTTAAAGTAACACAGTAAAAAGTTGAAAATTCAGACCAAGATGTGACACAATTCTCAACTACAGTAACAGTCCCCATGAGGGACTGAACATTTTTTCCGAAAGTCACCACACAACAGAATTATCTTCCTCCAAATAATTTTTCTTTACTTTCATTCAGTAGTGGGCACATCGCCACTTCGTTAATAGTTATCAATGAAGCCAATTTATTGTATCGACTTTGAGTACTGTTGGCAGTAATGCTTGATACTGAGTTTTCTAAAATTGGAATACGTAACTTAAAACATTAAGCAAAGTTCGGCCGGCCACCAATCAAACGAGTAGAAGCTATACCACTGAAAGTAGTTGTTGTGCATTGTAAATGGCTTTCAAAAGTCACGCCAAGTTGTTAGTAATAAATAATTACTAATTACAACTATTACAAATCTATCACAATCTTTTGACATCTATGTCAAAAACTATGGCTACTATTAAAAGTGGTCGTTCTTTAAATAATACGTATCGTAAAATTTTTTTGGTGTAAATAATCGTCCAAATGAGTCAACAATTCAAAGGTTAGTGAAAAAATTTGAAGAGACTGGTTCTGTCGAGGATCGAAAAAGGTCTGGCAAATCAAAAAGTGGACGTTCTAATGAGAAGTATCGCGGAGGAACCTCCAACATCGATATCACGAATTTCTCAGGAATTAGGCATTCATCTATCGACTGTTTGGAGAACTTTACAAAACGATTTGCATTTACATCCTTACAAAAAATCAATTAACACAAAAATTAACACAAACAGATCATTATCAACGCAGAACATAAACAGCTGAACAACAACATTCGAACCGAAATTGATGAACTTAATGCGGTAATGTATGAGCGAGTTCTAAACAATTATGATTTTCGTATAGAAGCCTTTAGTCGTGTCCGTGGTGGACATTTAAATGATGTCATTTTTCACATATAATTGTTAAAAGCCATAGTTTTACAAAAAAATAAAAAACACCAGAAAAAATCTAAGTACAGTAAACTCTCGATTTAACTGACCCCGATTTAACGGACGCTCGATTTAACAGCTGGGACGGAACTCAGCCATTTCTTAACCGATTATGATGGGATTGGGCATACTGGATGGAATCGAGATTCTTAAATGATTTTTGGAAGAAATTTTGGAATATGGCCATGAAACTCGGTATTAAGCAGGCGTATTAAGCAGGCGTGCGGCTCGTAATGGTAACAAGTTCCTGGTAATGCTGAACATATCACCAGTACCTAACCACTCGAACACCCACCACTCATGGAATGGGAAGGTTGAGTGGCAGGCCAGCTTCATAATCTCACATAAAATTACGTTATGAACACTACACGAAGGGCTCGGACAAATTTATAGTATGCTTATTAACAACGACCTCGAAAACTGTTCACGGGAAAATGGAATCTAAGACCATGAAATTTTCCGAACCACGCGGAAATTTACACCTTTGAGGTACTTGCAATCCAAGAACTTAATCAATATGGCCATATTTCAGAACTTTTTCTAAAAATTATTTAGTAATCTCGTTTCACCCACAATGTCAAATTTCTGTCCTAGTTTGTGATATTCCAGAACTTCTTCATCCAGTATACCCAATCCCATCATAATGGGTTAAGTAATGGCTGAGCTCCGTCACAGGTGGCCATATTTCAGTATTCCTTCCCAAAATCATTTAAGAATCCCATTTCCATCCAACATACCCAATCCGATCATAATCGGTTAAGAAATAACGGAGTTTTGTCACAGGTGACCATATTCCAGAATTTCTTCCAAAAATCAATTAAGAATCCCATTTCCATCCAGTATAAACAATCCCAACATAATCGGCTAAAAATGCCTGACTTCCGTTCCAGATTAAATTCGATCGAATTGATTAAATTAAAAAACATTCGGATTTAACGGAAATTCGAATTTAACGGACACCCCCAATTAAATTTCAATTAAATCGAGGTTTTACTGTATTTTATGTTTTATATAAAAGAAAAACATCTAGGCGCGACTTTTGAAAGACCCTGTATTTGTAATGAATATGATTTATGAATGATTCTTTCTAGGACATATGTTTGTCCACAATCTGCATGAGCAAACAAAATACATTGCTACCGGTATTATGATCTAATAATTCACGCGAAACCATGTTTATAACGTTGCGGGTCTATATATCTCATCATAAAGGGTTTCTTCTTCAATAGGATCAATCAAATCGAAATCAATGTTTGCATCCACATACACTGGGTTTGGAAGACCTGGGCAAGAACCAAGGCAAAATTCCAAAAAAGATTGTAGCAGGCCTTCGGGTGGCCGAAAAACAAAACTATATAAAAATATTTCTTGATGGATTTGATTCACTTTAAAGCCAAAATACGTTCAGCAGCCTTTGGCTTCTCCAGTTTCTGCTCAAAAATTTATTTTATATATTGATATTTTTTAATTGATAAATTCTGTGCTTGGTATCCAGGGTGGTCATTTTATGGTGGTTCACGAATTTTTATAGTGATTGAAGATTTTTTTTGGGAAATAAATGAATTTTGAGGGGAAATAATGAATTAAAAGTGATAATCTGACGTTTCGTCTTATGAATGATGAAGTGGTTGTTACGTAAATATATAAAAATGAAAATAATATTTTCTAGTATTAAAATAACATAATTTAAGATTTTCAAATTAAATAAATTAATTTCAGTTATAAAATAAATGATTACTAGTTTTAGGGAATCGAAAATAACCACTAAATTCAGCTCCCTTCATTTCATACTGTTGCATTCGCTGCTTATTAATATTTCGCTACCCGTGCCAGTATTCATTCGCTGTATGTCGGTTTTGAGTCCATTGCTAGATTTTCATAGTTCCAGCATAATTAAATACAATTTGAAGTTACATTAATTTTCCCACTAAGCTAAAATAGACACAATAGAAGCACCTCTATAGATAAAGTTTTAATGAGATACAATCAATTTTGAAAATAAACGGCATAAAAAAATTTTTTTTGTTTGTCAAAACGAGATGGTAGATACTACTGTCTCTTTCCTTCAAATCAATATACGACGTGACATAATTCACCCAAATCCATCCAAAATTGATCCGAAGTATGCTACGACATTTTCATTATATCACACTTTAAATCACCAAATGTGATATAACCACCATAAAATGACCAGCTAGATTGTTGTCAGGAAAGATTCTAGATTCTTCTTAGTCCAATTTTTCTCTCAATCATTCCAAACATAATGCAATTATACTTCCCTATACAAAATACATTAGCAAGTAAATTAACGACCACATGACTTTTAAAATTTTGTTGGGTATTTAAATTTAACCCTAGAACGATGTTCTAAATTCAACCATAGATTATTACAACTAGGATCCTCACATATCAGTGAATGATAAATTAAAAGAATTGGGTAATCTTAAGCATTAATCTGAAGCAACATTGCTTTGGTTTTATCGCTTAGAATCATCAAGGCATCCTTATTTGAATTCGAATATAATGGAGCCACGTAATCAGCGAAAACTTCAATATTGCCATGAAATTATAAATTAAAAATTAAATTGCAATAAGTCAAAACCAAAACTGGCCCTAAACCAATCGTTGGGAACTCTAACATTCACTTGTTTTTCGTTGCTATACGTTGCTGTATAAGTACACAGTTTGCGCTTACTATTTTCTAAATATGATTTGAATAAGCCAATAGCAATATGCTGTGTGTAACTGTGTCAAATACCAAAGATATCAAATAGATGGATGGTGAGTAGTGGTGTAAGAAACGAAAAAATGCCTTTTCTGTTGATGAATTATTTCTGAAGCCAAACTGTCTACCATCCTGAGTCTGGACTATATCAAATTCTCTAAAATTGTTGAGAAAATACTCAAAATGTTAAAGCGCGATAGCTGGTGAAGTTATAACGTGAATATTTTTTTATAAAGTGGCTTAACAACACCAACTTTTACTTGATTAAAGAAAATATCCTTAAATAATCACAAGTTATTAAGAAAACCCAAAATATTGGCAATACTACAGATAACTTACTTTAACAAAACCCTTGAGACCCTCTATCCGTGCCGCAGGAGTTACTGGATTTTAAATCAAACACACTGTTTAAAATTTCGATTTCGCAAATTGGGAAAAAGAATAAGATGAGATTATTCTAAGACGGGTTAATTAATTCCTCTCTAAAGCCATTGTCAATGAAGACGTCATCACGATTTATTGAAAGAATTGTATATGATATATTTAGGTTCATTTCAATATTATTACTACATATTATTACATATTGAGGGTATGTTATTCGTTTTATACATCGGATTTATGTTATTATTAAGAATTTTCCATTGTTCCCTTGCAGGACAGTAGCAGACCTCAAATTCCCCCAGCACGATTTGCTGCAAGCAAAATAATTGGCCTGAATGATCTAATAATGGACACTTATAAGGAAGTTTATGGGTCGTCCATAATTAATTTTGGGATTGTTATATATTCCTCTTATTGCAGATCCATCAACCAAATGCAGATAAGAAATAGTATATGGCTTCTGACACGAAGAAGGGGGACATTATACTGGACATTTTGATCGAGTTTGCATCACGTTATAAATGAGCTTTAATATATCCTTACAATTTATTTATTTACCGACATTCATTTTGTGAACCCCATACCTCAATTGAACATAAAAGCTCATTCGTTTAAGGTATGAGGATCAAAATTAATAAGAAAACTTTCAATACCAAAAATATTCATCTATATGTATTTCCGGTAGCTGCTTCTAAATGTACAACCTTTGTACAACCTCAACCTATTTTGGGATACGTAAACATTTCACGGAATAGCTCCCAGTAACAACAATATAATTTTCAACTTCTTTCGAATGATGATTTTCTATATACAGCTCCCAATAAATCCTGTAGAAACTATTTGATTTTTAAAATATTAGGTTGTCATTTGAAATAAAACATTTTCTAAAATATGAAATATCTGTTGTCTGCCTGATACCATCTCCAATCGAGAGCTTCTTTTCTTATCATATGATGAGGGAAAGGAACGAGAAATGCCGCATGTATTGAAATACGATTTAAGCAGTTTTGTGCCGAGTCGGATCTGGTCTTCATGGTCGAGATAGAACTAAATTACTTGTCGTCACAATATGACGCACCACGGAGTATTTGACGAGAGAAGAAAATACAATTTCTTTAGCAGCCGAACATTATTAATTGATAGCTGCGCCGCAGAATCAATCATACGTTTTCATTTGAGATCGTAATTTACTGAGAAAATTGACGCCAGTGATCGGCCGATTCAAATCAGCTAATGATTCATACCGCTGGTTTTAATTTTCGTACCAGTGGCGGCTTAGAAAATCACAAGATCTATAAACTAAGTCTTGATTTTAAAATCAAAAAAGTTGACTCACGGAGAGTATGATAGGGAATTAGAAAAGTCAGATTGTTTACCATTGTTATTTTTCGACCGTGCTACTTATTGGTTTTTTTAAATGGTTGGAAGAACGATGCGCTTCATTTACAGGGTATCCTGATATGTGTAAAATTTGTACGATTTCGAACAACAACGCTCACTAAAGCGCTATACCAGCGCATTTCGCTATGGCCGGCTACGGTGTGCTCGTTCCAGAACTTCAATGCGATTTACCCGATCTCCTCGTGTTGTTTCGAACTCGATGGAACCTTACTTGTTTCGAATGCTCCGCTTCTCCCGCGTTCCTTGCTCCATTTTACGTTCGGTTTCATCAGTCATTTTATTTTTATTGTCTAGTTTATTATTAATCGTTGCCGTTCGCTTCTTTCGACTGGCTTTCCACTGCGCTACTCGACCGGTCTAGGTAAAGTTCAATGTTTTATTAATATTGTAGTGATAAAAATTTTCGTTATATATAAAAAACTAAACTCGAAATAGGAATGGTTACCTTGTAAAAATTTAAAACAAATTTTGGTTCCAGGGACAGCGTATGTTGGTCACATGGACACCTGAGCCTCGTAACTCAACATATAATAACTCGTATTAGAGAAATTATTCGATAATTCGGCTTGCGGAAGAAAGAACCACCGATAAGTTATCACGGCTAATATACTTTTCTGAGTAAAAATGATTATAATTGATCTCAGTAAAATTAAATCTTATTTCACGCTTCAAAAATTCCGAAAAAAAAAGTTTCGAAAAGCCCCAACAGCTGTTTGCCGCAATCCATAATAAACAGGATTTTGTGCTCCGGTATGTGCCAGTGAATGAAACATGGATTCATCACTATACTCTGAAATCAAAACGACAGTTATCTGAGTGGACATTAGGTCTGGCTCCCAGGGACTGCTTTTTGTTCTCATTCTGCAAATGCTGAAGTCATAGGCAAAAAGGGTATCGATAACTCTTGAAGGCAACTATGTTGATGAATAAAGTCCAATTTACCGACCAAATGGCACAATGGTTAGAGCTTTGGCGTTTGGCTCGGGAGGTACCGGGTTCGAATCCCGATAGGGGCAGGATGCAAAAGGGAATTTTCATCAACAGATTACGACCTGTGATGAAATGGAACACATCTATGACCCCCTGTCGGAGTGCAAAACTCATGGGTCGACCCATCTTCCATGGAGCTATGCAATGTGCAGATGGTAACAAAATATCGGACCTATGACCGTACGTCCTCGAATTGGCCTACACACTGGCGTAAAAGTAAGGACGGAAAAAGCTAACCGTGAAAGAGTTGGGAGAGCCTTGGCCCCAGAACAGATTGCAGAGGTAATAAAAAACAAAAAGTGCAATTATGAAAAAAATGTCTCAGATACCTCTTGGGGTAGTGCACGTGTCGCCCCGTTCTAGTTTTTACTGTTACAGGTCCTCCCATTTCCTAGAATCTAACATCTTCCTGAAGTAAGAACGCTGGCTTTAATCGATCTAAAGAAACTACCACTTCTTTGCCACTTATTCCTAATTTAAAATATTTCTCCTGTCGGTTGAGGACAGGAAATGGTCCTTCGTACGGTGGCTGTAGCGGAATTTGAACCGTATCGACCCTAACAAACACATAAGAACATTTTTTGAGTTCAGAATGTACGAACGGCGTTTCTCTCGTATGCCTTGCAGTTTGCACCGGCTGTAATTTCTGCATCGTTTCTCACAGACTGGAAATTAATTCGTGCTCGTTGGCATTGTTAGCTGATGTGCTGAAAAATTCTCCAGGCAGTGAAATCGTATTACCGTATACCATTTCCGAAATTGTTCAACCTAAATCCGGTTTAAAAACTGCTCGCATACCCAAGAGAATGGTGGGCATAACGTCCACCCATTTTTCAGCTGGATAACATTTTAACGATGCTTTTAAATCGCGATGCCATCTCTCTATCATTCCGTTCGCTCCGAAAAGCCTTCCCAGTTCCATAAAGAGCGAGGATTCGAACTGGCGTCCTTGATCCGTAGTAATTTTTTGCGGCACCCCAAATCGACAAATCCAATTTTTATAATTATAACATCGGAAAAAGTAGCACGTTTCCGATGTTATATCCGTCATTGGTGTGGCCTCCATCCATCGCGAGAATCGATCTATACATGTTAGCAAATAACTGTAAGCTTTCGATATAGGATAGTGGACCTACTATACTTATGATGATGTGTTGAAAGCGACTGTCCGGCAGGACATATCTTCCTAGAGGCCTTTTCATATGTCTCGATATTTTTTCCTTTTGACATTGCGCGCAGCCTCGTTCCCAGTTTGCGCAATCTTTATTCATGGCAGGCCACACATATTTCGTATTCATCATGGTAGTAGAAGCCTTTACCCCTGGATGGGCTAAATTGTGAAAATTGTTGAACATCTCTAGTCGTAAGCTCTTCGGCAGATACGGTCGTATACTGTTTTCCTTTACTTCGCAAAATACGTTTTTATCACTACCGAGCAGCGCTATCGAGAAAAATGAGTGTGCTTTAGACCAGACGACTGAAGTAAAACTTCTTTAGATGGAGATCTATATGTTTATATAATATGTTTATATATATATATGTATATATATATATATATATATATATATATATATATATATATATATATATATATATATATATATATATATATATATATATATATAACGGGTGATTTTTTAAGAGCTTGAGAACTTTTTTTTAAAAAAAAACGCATAAAATTTGCAAAATCTCATCGGTTCTTTATTTGAAACGTTAGATTGGTCCATGACATTTACTTTTTGAAGATAATTTCATTTAAATGTTGACCGCGGCTGCGTCTTAGGTGGTCCATTCGGAAAGTCCAATTTTGGGCAACTTTTTCGAGCATTTCGGCCGGAATAGCCCGAATTTCTTCGGAAATGTTGTCTTCCAAAACTGGAATAGTTGCTGGCTTATTTCTGTAGACTTTAGACTTGACGTAGCCCCACAAAAAATAGTCTAAAGGCGTCAAATCGCATGATCTTGGTGCCCAACTTACCGGGCCATTTCTTGAGATGAATTGTTCTCCGAAGTTTTCCCTCAAAATGGCCATAGAATCGCGAGCTGTGTGGCATGTAGCGCCATCTTGTTGAAACCACATGTCAACTAAGTTCAGTTCTTCCATTTTTGGCAACAAAAAGTTTGTTAGCATCGAACGATAGCGATCGCCATTCACCGTAACGTTGCGTCCAACAGCATCTTTGAAAAAATACGGTCCAATGATTCCACCAGCGTACAAACCACACCAAACAGTGCATTTTTCGGGATGCATGGGCAGTTCTTGAACGGCTTCTGGTTGCTCTTCACTCCAAATGCGGCAATTTTGCTTATTTACGTAGCCATTCAACCAGAAATGAGCCTCATCGCTGAACAAAATTTGTCGATAAAAAAGCGGATTTTCTGCCAACTTTTCTAGGGCCCATTCACTGAAAATTCGACGTTGTGGCAGATCGTTCGGCTTCAGTTCTTGCAGGAGCTGTATTTTATACGGTTTTACACCAAGATCTTTGCGTAAAATCTTCCATGTCGTCGAATAACACAAACCCAATTGCTGCGAACGGCGACGAATCGACATTTCACGGTCTTCAGCAACACTCTCAGAAACAGACGCAATATTCTCTTCTGTACGCACTGTACGCATTCGTGTGGTTGGTTTAATGTCCAATAAAGTAAACTGAGTGCGAAACTTGGTCACAATCGCATTAATTGTTTGCTCACTTGGTCGATTATGTAGACCATAAATCGAACGTAAATCGCGAAACACTTTTCGAACCGAACACTGATTTTTGTAATATAATTCAATTATTTGCAAGCGTTGCTCGTAGTAAGTCTATTCATTATGAAATGTCAAAGCATACTGAGCATCTTTCTCTTTGACACCTTGTCTGAAATCTCGCGTGATCTGTCAAATACTAATGCATGAAAATCCTAACCACAAAAAAATCACCCTTTATATATATATATATATATATATATATATATATATATATATATATATATATATATATATATATATATATATATATATATATATATATATATATATATATATATATATATATATATATATATATATATATATATATGTATATACATATAGATGGAGCGGTTATTTTGAGTATGGTAAGGGTTATGTCTCTTCTGATTTGACAGAAAGTTAGTTTTATCCTTCCGCTGAACGAAAATGGTTGTGTATTCGATTGAACAACGCTGGGAAATATTGAAGCATTACCTCGAAATTCATGGTAATGTTGCAGAATGTGTGCGAAAACTGCGTGCGATTTTCGGAAGAAACGAAGCGCCGGGAGCTCCATATGTGCGTTATTTTGTGAATAAAGTTAAAGAAACAGGCTTGCTAATTAATAAACCAACACGAACCAAGCAGCCAACCAAGCGTACATCCGAAAATGTTGATGCTGTAGCCGAGAATGTGCGTGGGTCGCCGAGGACATCAGCTCGTCAGTCACAGTTTTCGTAACGCTCTCGTCACGCATTCACCAGCGTACTTCCCAAGTCAAGCGTGCGTAAAGAAGTTTTACTTCAAAAAAAAATATAATAAAATAGCCTCAGGATTTATTGAGTTGCTTGCTGATGGATTATAGATGATCCGTTTTACTGTTCGTCGGAACAAATGGGTAGTCTTATTGGTTTGTTTGCTCTATTATACCTACCTAATTCTGCACAGTCACTCTAATACTCTCTAAAAATTGGCACTTATAATCTGACTTTCCAAGATCACCTTCACTGTAACGGGTATTGTGAGGCGATTTAATTATTTATTTCGCTGGTGCTACATCCCTTAGAGGGATTTGGCTGCCTCATTTCTGAGGTTACATAATCAGTTTTATTATTCAGATTAATGATTGATTACTCCATCGAATCCTAGCGTGCTCCCAGAAATGATGGTATTCCGTTCTTGATTTTATATTTTTTCCTATTTATTTTTTTATCCTGGTTACAATTTATGTCGTAATCGAACTTTTAATTAATTATAAATTAATTTGATTTTCGTCACTATTCACAAGCTCCTCGAAAACAATATACCTTTACAAATTAAGATTTTTTTATTATTCAATATTACAACTGATTCAGAGATCATCTAGTAATTTATTTATAGCTTAAATTATTTTCTCGGCTTAGGATGAGCAACCTATTGGTTACTAATTTTATACAATAATTTCTTATTCTAATTCAAGCTGCCCTGTTCCAGCAATTTCTGCCTTTGGAGTCTCCTCCCTCAATTGATGGTGTCAAACATACGTCAGATATCTGCATTTTCATGTCGAGGTAATCGTTGTACGTGTTTCCTTGCTTGTTTCTTTATTTTATCGGTGACGTATTCCATCTTCAAGGCCCTATGAAGGTTGTCGTTCCTGATGTATCATGGGGCATTCACAAACCGTCGCAGCGCTTCATTTTGGAAGCATTGTATCATTTGTATATTAGTTTTCTTGACACAACCCCAACGTTAGATACCATAGATCCATAGTAAAACCACTATTTGCCTGTATAGAAGCAATTTGTTGTGTATTGAGAGCTCAGAATTTCTACCTGTGAGCCAGTGCTTTTTCCTATATTTGATATTTAGCTCTTCTTTTTCTTCTCAAGAAGACTTGATGTGTTCTTTCCATCTTAGCTTACCATCAACAAGTTAAGATGAAACATCCAATAATTATATTTTGTAGGGGACACAAGATTTTTTGTTGTATTTTTTAATCTGACGTTTTCGAAACTGTGTTGAATGATAGGGAGATCGAGCATTGTTTTGGCAGCGTTAAGTTACAATTAAATTTTATTTTCAAAATTCGTTCGTAATGAGGTTTCAAATATTTAACTTTAAATAGTTGAACTGCTTCATTCTTTTCTTCCGTTTACATGGTTGCTATTTTAATATTTCAATGCCAAAGGGAAGCGGTAAATATTTCTTTTCCTCCCCATATCAGATTCCGTCAGTTTGATTTGATGAAAATCGGAGGTTAGAGTAATAATTGTAAAAAACATTGGTTTGCTAAAGTGTTGCCTCAATTTTGGTCTTAGTGAGCATCGTTTAGTTGTTGTGTTTATTATTTACTTTATTTTCACTTTATTAAGTAAAATTTCTTCGAGAATAAAGGTATTTTATCGCAATTTCGAGCTATTTCATATCAATAAAGGAACAGATTCAGAGCTACTAAATGGAAAAATGTTTTTAGATAAAAGGCTTTTGTCATTTGTACACTTGGTAGATTATCAATCTCGTTTGCAGTGTAATTCACATTCTGAGATTGGTAGCGTACGTAACAAAGGTAAATATGGCAGATCTAGTTTTAATATCTGAAATAAAAATGTGGTGTTTAAAGCGAAGTAACAATTTTTAACTGAGTTTGACATTGCTAATTTGTCTGTGATACAAAACCGAATACTCAAATATATATTTTATAAGCCCCTTCTTATTTAATTTTTATAAAATTTATTTCAGAATAAAATCCTACACACACATCTTTTATTAAAAAAGCTTCAACGCATTTTAATTTATACGCTGTATCATATATCCAAGCTTAACCGTGATAAGTTGGTGTGATTACACAAATTCCAATTACGTATACACATTACATAATTTTATACTTCACAAATTTTAGGCGAACGAAAGCTATCTCAACACAAGCATATCTAATTAAAAAATCATAAAGCTCTGATATTCTCTATCTAAATAACAAATCTCATTTTATGTTTATGCTGTGGAATTGTTGCGTGTTATGTAGAGGAGTCGCAAATTTCTGTAAGTCACGTGGAAAATAAAAGTTTTTGTCGGAATACTAATTTGGTGATAAACTTTTTCCTAAAAGGTTATCCAAGGTGAATACTTTTCCGACAGATCCACTAAGAATTTGTATTCTTGTGCTATAGCTGTGAAAAAGCCATTTAAAAAAATTATAATTTGTCGTTACAAAATACATTTAGTGAAATAAATTTTTCATAAAAGTGGAAATACATACTTGACCCAATTGAAACTACATAACATAAAAAGCATAACTTGAAGAGGCACAACGAAAAAAAGTTTCTCAAGTCTTGTAAATTCCTGGCTTCAAAACAGAAAATTGAATAAAATAAAAAATCGTTTTGTGTTATTTAAGTCATAGAAACTTAAAGTTTTACGAAAAAGCTTAATCTTTATTGATTTACTAAATTGGCAGAATATAATTGAATGGCAGCGTGGAAATAAAAATTATTTTGAAGCTTTGAACAGAATGCAATACATAAACACAAATGTATAAAAGCACCCAGCTGAACACCCAATTAATCAAAGTTTATTGGTAACTTATATGAGTATAAACAATGTTAAAAGCTTTACGAGTATTATCCTTGTGTGTTTATATTTATTGCATGCAAGCAAAATGTGTAAACGTACGAGTGCAGTAAAAACAAACTGGAAATTTGTATACAGAGAAAGCACACAAAATATGGGAAATTGAAAATTATGTTCGTTTGATAAGCCATCCGTGATACATGTTCTGATAAAACAACGATTTTTTTTTATTTTAACAAAGCATAAAGAACATCGATGTATGTATATATACAATATAAGCTCGTATATGGTAAACACTTCCGAAATTAGAGCTTCTCATATACATAATGTACATAAATATGAGCGTATGTGTGTGTGAGCCATAAAATCATAATTTAACGGCAATTTTCTATAACAAAATTATTATTGTTGATAAATTTTAATTGAATTATTAATTTAAATAGAGTGCGATTAGTGTGATTACACGATAGGCCTAATGTATAGTTTATTTATAATATAATGATTGTGTTATCGCTGAGGGCTATTATAATACCGGTAATAATGTGTACCTAAATAATTACAAATCATGATTTTAAAATAAAATATAAAGTAAATACAAAAAATACTTTCGCTTCAGTTATTTAACCAAGGCCCCCCTCTCTATTTCAAAAATAATTATTTTTGTTTTGTTTTTTGTAATTAAACTTAATTATTCAATTTGAACTAATTTAATTAAGTTTTTCGAAGAATTCCCTTTTAGATTAAAAAAGTTTCCAAGTCATAATTATGTTGTTGATTTAGATTTTTAATTTTTTGGTGCGTACTGTTGTTTGATGAATTGATTTCTCGCTGAGATTTTTGTGTAAATCTGGTTAATTGCTTGAGCAATTCTTATCGATATTATACCAAGAATTTAATTCACGGTAAAAATGGTTTAGTCTGATGTTATCAAAAATGTTTATAGCGTAAATAATCATTGTTTTCCACTACAAGTTCTGTAGCATATCATTTTTGTATGACTTAATGCGGTGTGAGTAACTGCAGCAGGGAAGCCTTCGAATTTCAAAATGAAATCTTGCGTACCGCTTAAGTCTAATTTGTGCTAACCACTGCTCAAGGGAATTGTTTCCCCTGCTAGTGCTAGTTCAGGAACGGAAAAAATAGGAAAATAAAATTTCAAACTTTGCCTTAAAGACGATTAAAGTAAACCCCGATTTCTAGAAAAAACCCAGAAATAATTTAAGCCTAATTTTAACATTTTCAAAAGGCGGCTTAACTGACAAAATTTGGGCTTATCTTAGAAATATAATTTTCAAAAATTTTCATTCATAAATTGAAGAAAAACAAGCTAGTCCCTAAAAGATACCATGTTAACCAAAAACAAACACAGAGGAAACATAACTAATATTAATAATTGATATGTTGAATGTATAACTGAGTTTTTTGGGATTTTCTAAGAGATAGCGTAACTTTAGTACTAATTTTTTTTTTTTACAATGACAACAACGGTGTTTTAAAGTGTTGACATTCCACATGAAAATTTAGTTTGCCGTTATTCGTGAACGCGTAAATAACATATTTTTAATCCCGTTTAAACATGTCGAATTTCGTACCAACAAAACAGCATTTGGGGGAAGCATTACTTTTTGTTTTAATCAAAAGAAAAAAACTGCTGAAAATTTTCGTTTGCTTCCAGAAACTTATGGTGCACATGTACCAACTCAACAGACTTGCAAAAACTGGTTTAAACGATTCAAAAGTAGCGATTTTGATGTCAGTGACAAATAACGTTCTGGTCAACCAAAAAACATTGTGGATGTACACCTTCGTACACATACAAATTTTGATAGCTCGGTGCAAAAATCATTTTTCATTTGATAAATAGTTAATTTAAGTAGTTTTGGGTTTTCATTAAGTTAAAATAGTTTTATAGTGGTGTAAGAACAATTTTATAATATTAAAATAGATGGTGGACTCAAATATATAGTGTTTTAAGTGAATTATTGTTTGGTGGCAACAAGAACAAGTGTTTGTTTATATTTAAGCGGCGTGATTTTAGACATCAAGCAAAGTCAGGTGTGGGTAAAAGGAGGGATTCAGCCCCAAAAAAAGGCGATGTTTGAAAGCCCAAATAGATTCGCACCGTTGAGGATGTTGGGAAATAATACCCAACCCTCCAAAAGGAAAAAGGTCGAAGAAATGCGAACAAAGAATTTAGGATTCGGTGTAGATATAATGGATTGCAATGGAGTGAATGAAAAATATCTAATAGTCAAGCAAGAGCATGAGGGACAAAACCTGTCTAATTTACCTTTTGGAATACAAAAAGCGCTGGATATGATAACCAAAGGTACCATTAAAACGCAACGTTCGAGAGCTGGAGAACTGTTGGTTCTGACAAGAAATCAGGCAGCGACGGATGCATTACTGGAGGCCACATCTCTGGGGCAATTGGCCAAAATAAAAGTGACGGAACACCCGATATTACACAGTTCCAAAGGTATCATTTTCTGCCACGGCCTAAACAGATTAACTGAGGAGGAAATCAAAGAAGGACTTAAAGACCAAGGCGTCATAGAGGTATATAAAATATAGAAATGGATGAAAAACAAATTAGCAGTCACAGCAGCAATTATCCTAACTTTTAATTCTCCAGTGTATGAAGTGCACCGAATGCCACAAATTTGGTCACACCAAAATGAGATGCACAAGCGATCCTAAGTGCTACAAATGTAGTGAAGCAATACCACACAACCAGCCGTGCACTGCACTAAAATGCATAAATTGTGGAGAGGCACACACCAGCAACAGTAAGGAATGTCGAGTATATAAACGAGAAGTAGAAATAGTGAAAATTAAAACTGTAGATAGATTAACATTTCCCGAGGCGAAAGCCAAATATTTTCAATTATATGCAAACACCATAGCAGCTCACCAGACAACATATGCAGATACACTAAAAATCACCTTTAACTCGCCAAAGACACCACAAAAGCCGCAAAACAAAGAACACCAACTAGAACAGACAAAACCACAATCATATCAAAAAAACATTTCAACTTCAAGGCAACAACAGACAAAATTAAATCAACCACAACAACAACAGCAACAAAAAGATTCAAGTACAACAACAACAAGAAACATTACAACACAACCGCAATCAAATCAACAAACAACTTGTAGTACAGCAATGGACATAGAGACAATCCAAAAAATGAAGCATGGCTAGCAATGAGACATTCCAATTTAACTCCAAAAGATGAAGTATGATGGTGCAGTATGATTGATGATGAATGAGGGAAGGAGGAGAGAGAATGCATTTGCGTTTATAAATGCCCTCTCCTTTCATCATTTCTTTGAATGGTAGAGCGAATGCTGAGATCCAATGAATGCGTGAAAATTGGTCAGTAAAATATTCGCAGTATATATGTCAATGGCGATATGCTGCGGAATTATCTGACCAATAACGATGTGAATGTGATGATTTTGTATGAAACTTGGGAGCGTGAGGGTAAGACGTTTCGTGTGAAAGCATACAATTATCTGTCCAGACCGGGGACTGATGGCTGCGGCGGGGCGGCGATATTGGCACGTCCCAATATCAGCCTGGTTCTGTGTGACATACCGCGCTTCGAGCACATCGAAGTCATCGCAGCCAAAACTCGGAATCTGACAGAGAACCAACCAACGAGAATTTCAAATTTTGTTTGAATGGGTGGAAGGCAAAAGTGACGTGATTATAGCGGGTGATACGAATGCGCATTCGAGAATATGGGGGGAGTGAAAGAACTGATGCGAGAAGTAACTAGTTGACCCGCCTCATTCTGGATTTCGATCTCGTAGTCCTGAATGATGGTGGGTCGACTAGAATGGCGAGAGTGGGGTCGACAGCAATGGCGGGCTAAGTCACTTGGAGTGTCATAGATAAGAATTTGGGTAGTGATCATTATTTGATCAGGACATGCTTAAGTGGTATAAATGTTGACATAGACCGTAAGGTCATTATAAATGGTAAGAAATGGGTCGAACGTATGAATGAGAGCAAATGAGGTTAACCAACTTGAGGATGAAATAGAGAGAGAGAGAGAGAGTGAAAGAAATGTGTACTATAAATGTCAGAGGGAATGAATACAAGGTGAACGGTTGGTGGAACAGTGAAATCCAGTATTGGTATGAAAGGAAACGGATAGCATTGAGAGAGTTCAATAGATGTATATGTCATGAATGCAGAATAAATTATGGGAGGATGAATGCAAGATTGAAAAAGGCTATTCGTAGAGCGAAAAGGAAAAGTTGGCGGGACTATGTGTCCAAAATGACATATAGAATCACAACTAAGGATGTATGGGATAAATTTAATAGAGTGAGAGGATATAGAGAGCAAAGCAGAAATGCAGTGTTAGATGACAGAAAGAGAGGTGTCTTTTTACAAATGATTACGGAGGTACGTAGCAATTTGAGCGATAGATATGAAGTTTTGTTACCTGATAATGAAAATGAATTTATGAACGATATGTGTAAGCAGTTTGAATGGGAAGAGTTCCGAGGGGTTTTAGAAATATCCAAATCTACTGCCCGCGGAACTAACAAAGTGAGTTATAAAATGATTGGTAGATTAGAATTCGAAGCCAAGCTTCTAAAAGAGATCGGGATAGGAACCTGGCATCAAATTACAGCGGAATATGTATGTTGAATGTATTTGAAAAAATTGTGAATGGTATGGTGAAAGGCCGTATATATAAATATGTGAATGAGGGAAATTTATTGCCGGAAACCACCTTTGGGTTCCGTCACAACCACTCTGCTAATGAATGTGTAGAAAGGTTTGTGTGGGAACTGCAAAAGGAAAATAAGTATGTTGTGGCAGTATTTTTGGATATGGAAAGGGCATATAATCACGTGGTTCCAGGGAAACTTTATGAGATCCTTATGGACTTGGCAAGAATGAGTTTCAAAGTGCAGGTGGAAAAATTGGCCGATAATTGTAAGAGTAAGCCGATAATTCGGTGAGCAAACATAGCCACATAGCTGTCTAAACCTTGGTCATTGGTCTAGTTCATCGGACAATAGAGGCAAATATCGTGTAGGGTTGTTGCCGCAAACTATTGTTTTACCGTTTGTGCCTTCGGTAGTGCTATAAGTGGCTTATAAGAACTGAAGCGTTCAAGGAACTTCAGAATTTTACCCGTTTCCTAAAATTCAGCTGGGTTCTGGTTCATTACCTGATTTCTTCAATAAGAAAACTACAAATGAATTCCACCCTTCGACGTTTATAGCATGGTTTCTGAATGCGTGTATATGCACCCGTGAGTCGTATCGTGCAAATTCTGGTCGGTTTAACAACGTGCTTATTTAGGCTGATGTATAATTAACCGTGTGTTGTTGTATCTATTATTTTAAAATACGCCAGAACACCTTATAACTTTCGGCGGTTGATTTCAAGTGACATATCAGTTTGGCTGCTACACAACTAAGATGAGTTTTCAAATAGTTGATTTTATGTGAATCTGAGAGTCTTTGATTTTGGTGTATCATCCGTTTAAATATTTCTGCGAAGCTACTCATATTCATCTGGTCTCCATAAAATGGAGGTATGTCAACAGGTTTTAGTTTTATTACTGTTTCTTTAATGCATCATAATCTTCTTTTGTGAAGTAGTCTAGTCTGCCATTATCAATCGACGTAGGCCTCGACACGAAGTTATTCGTGCCAATCAAATACTTTATACACGTGCACGTATAGCTTGCTTGTCTTGTTTTTCTTCCAACACATCATTGGTCTTTGCTCTTTCCTTGTATAGCCACTGGTTGCGCGTACTTCGTTTGCTGAACGTTTATGTAGGCGCTGACGCATTTCATACATACATTTTTTGAAGGTTAATGCCATCGTGGCTCGTTGGTTGGCGTATGCATGATTTTTATCTATTTTTGGAACAAGGCTGTAGGATTTTCATCCGTTTTACGAACTCTGCAAATAGAAATTTCAGTTGATCCATTTTCGTCTCCAAATACCGCTTTGTTTTGTGGGTTGGTCCATTTTTGCTTTCGAATTGAGCTATTTTTCCTTCAACTATGTCATGCTGATTAAGTAGGTCATCCACTATGGTCGGTTGTTTTGTGATTGAGGACCTACTCGTATGCTTCTGGGTTTCGCTGGTTGTTGTATAACACTTGACTATAAGGTTAAAAACTTTGGCTGTTGGATTGACTGTTTGGCCAATTGGAGGTTGGCGTTAAAATTAATTATTATTACATTATTTTTGTCACTGGATTGTATTTAGGTTCGAAGAACGTTTTGGTTGATAGTAGAAACTAATTATTTAAGCAATTTTATATTAATTGCTAAGTATGATGTTTTAGAATTACTCGGACAGAAATAATAATCTGGTATTAAAAAATGAGCGGAACAATTTTGAAATTAATTAAAATTCGTTTTATTAATTATAAAAAATAAGAGACCAAAAAGCTTGTGCTTCAACTTCCAACAGTTAATAAGAATGACAGTTATATACTGATTCGGAGAAGACTGCTTAGACAAGTTTTGTAACCCAAATTAAAAAAGTATACAGGGTTTTTCGCATTAACTATCCCATCTTAGTAGGCTATGATGGGAAGTTTTATAAGGCAAAAGGGTTTTACAAAAGTAATATTTTTAAAAGACTGGCCAGTAACAAGAAAAAGTAGAAACCACAATGATCAAGTTACAACGATTTTACGGCGATAATACAACTACGTCAGAATCAGTCCAGATGAACCGATGGGAAACATTTAACGATATATTCACCGAAATGATTCCTCAAAACAACAAAATATCTGACACGGTGAAGATGACATATTTAAAATCACACCTACAAAAAGAAGCAGCTCAACTCATACGTCATCTAACAACAACAGGTGATAATTACCAAACAGCCTGTAGCAGAATACAAAATAGATACAGGGTGGCGCACGAATCGTGCTACAAAAACAAAACGTAATAACTTTTTTTCTGTGTGACTAATCGGCTTTATTTTTTTTTATTGTATAGATAATTCAAATTTAATTTTTATTTAACTAATTAGTTTTGAAAATGATAGAACGTAAATGACCTCCATGCTCATTCACGCATGTGCGACACCTGATCAGAAAATTATTCATTGCGCACTGAAGGGTTGAAGTCGGGATCGCCTCAATTATTGTTGTAATGGACTGCTTCAATTCAGTCAAATTCCTTGGTTTCGTTTTAAACACCTCTTGTTTGACATAACCCCATAAAAAAAATCTGGTGCAGTGAGGTCAGGTGACCTTGGGGGCCAGCGGAAAGTGGAGTTTCTGGATATTAATTTATTTGGAAATTTTCGTTGGAGCTCCTCCATAACCGGTCTGGCTATATGTGCAGTTGCTCCATCTTGCTGGAACCAAATGCTGTTAAAAGGGATACGTCTTCGCCGCAGTTCTGGGTAAAAAAAATCTTTCAACATGTTTAAATAACGGTCCCCATTTACAGTTACTGTTTCACCGTTTACTTCAAAGAAGTATGGCCCGACAATGCATCTTGATGAAACTGCGCACCACACTGTCACTCGTTCTGGGTGCAGTTCCGTCTCATGGAGTATTTCTGGATTAGTTTCACTCCATATACGACAATTTTGCTTGTTTACATTGCCGTTTAGATCAAAATGGGCCTCATCAGACATAAACAAGCAATTTATGAAGTTGTTGTCTTCTTCGGCCATTTCAATAATTTTCCGGCAAAATTCCAGGCGAATAGGCAAATCCAGAGGTTTTAATTTGCTTGTAATTTGGATTTTGTACGGAAACAAGTTTAAGTCATCATGAATTATCCGTTGTAATGACCGTCTGCTAACTCCAATTTGCGCCGATAACTCTCGAGTCGAAACACTTGGATTTGCCTGAATTGATGATGCTACAGCTGCGATTGTGGCTTCGACCCGAACATAGGGATCTCGATTGTACGGTCTACGTGCGATGCTTCCAGATTCAGCAAACATGCGTACCAACCTCATAATGGTCCATCTACTCGGGGGAGTGCCGCCAAACTCCCGCCTAAATTCCCTCTGGACGGAAATGATGGACTGCAAAGCATGGTAGCGCTGCACTATCCAAATCCTCGTTTCGGTATTCCAAGCATCCATTTTAGTAAATTTAAATAATAATCTGCAAAATAAAAAAAATAAAAAACAGATTAGTCACACAGAAAAATAGTTATTACGTTTTGTTTTTGTAGCACGATTCGTGCGCCACCCTGTATAACAATGCGAGGTTACTCGCCAGCCATCAATTCAGTGCGTTATTATCACTAACAACAGCAAAAGAAATTCTGCATAACATAAATCGGCTCAAGATAAGTTCGTCTTTTGAAGCATTCGTAAGCTTCATATTAAAGGAAAAAATTGGACCCAGAATCCATCAGGCTCTATGAATCATTCAGAGAAAACCCCAAAGATATTCCACAGCTAGAAGAAGTATTCAAAATCCTTGAAACAAGATTCCAATCATTAGAAGCCATGGGCAGAAACAAACAAACGACAAGCCGAGCACAGTAAATACCACCGCTAAAACGGGCCTATACAACCACAGCAAGCAGAACATGTTGGGTAAATAGTTGAAAGGAACTACACATCTTGGATCAATGTCAACAGTTCAAAAGTGTGTCAACATTAGAAAGATCAAGACTAATAAATGCAGCAATCATTTGTGTACGTTGCCTAAACCGTCACCAAAGTAAATATTGTCAGGCAGAACCATGCATCGTGTGTATGACATAACACCCTACTACACGGCAATAACGCATTATCAAATTTCGGATCCGGAGTTAAACACGCAAAAACCCTCATAGTAAATCAACAGGGACAAGCTTTGTTACCAACCGCATTAGTTTAAGCCGCAGTATATCACAGGTTATATTAATCTCATCAAAAGCCGCTAACGTACTCAACCTTAAGAAAAAGAAGGTCAACGTTTCTATCTCCGGTATAGGAGAGGTATAGGTGAGTCTCAACTAAATATCGAAGCCTTGATATTTGATAAACTCAACCAACAGTTACCAGAGGTGGACTTTGATGCAAGATGCTGGACCCATCTCAAACAAATACAACTCTCCGATCCTTATTATAACAAGTCACAGTCAATTGATCTCATACTTGGTGCAGAATATTATCCAGCAATCATAAACAACAACATCATAAAAGGAGGTGAATTAGAACCAATGGCACAACAAACTGAAATCGGGTGGATAATATTTTTAAAGGGTTTTACAAAAGTAATTTTTTTATAAGACTGTATCTTATTGAAATAAACCGCAAGTCTATATACCGAACATTAAAAGGATTAAGGGATAAAGGTACGGTAAAAATAATATAAAGACCTGGTTGTTCGAGGAGTGTGCGTACAAAAAAAATAGTGATAACTGTACGAGAAACGAATTCGAGGAAATTCAGTGTATTGCATACTCACCAAAGATCTGAACTTAAATGCCTACAAAAAACAAAAAATATGTATTAACTGAGGCTCAGGAAATAGTAAAATCTTAGAATTTTGTTTTCAGATGAAAAGATGAAGACCCTCATAACAAACAGAAGGGTGGTGTCGTTGAGGGCATTCCACCAAATAAAGTAGCTGTGATAAGGTTTCAAAAGTGTCAGGTGTGATGGTTTTATTAGTAGTGGAGAGTTTAAATTAACACCGAGTACTATATTGAAAATTTTCTAAAAAAATTGATTTTCTAAGCTCAGGCGATGTACGGAAATTAATAATACTGCTTCTGGAAGCAGAAAGTTAGCCAGGCTAACTAAATAGTGGTGTCTTGCCAATACGGCTGATTTCATACCACCAGAAGAATAGTCTACTACATCTCCGGATCAAAACCCTTTGGATTTGTATATGGAGATAGATTACATATACTTGGCAAAATGAACGATATAAATCATTTTAATTTGTGTTAATTTAAAAATTTATCGATTAAAATATGGGATAGTATTTCACAAAAAGCCGCGGGTAAAAGGTAGTTTTTTCAGATTATGTAAATTCTGTGGTGCACTAAAATTTGAATTGATGAATTAAATAATAAAGTTTTAATGGAATATTTATAATTTGTTGTTGTTTTATTTGACTTTCTCGATGGAACCGAGTCGAAAGAGTCAATCTGAAAAAAACACTGTATTGCAAAATTGATTTCAAGTTCAATCTTGAAAAAATTGACCGTCCAAACTAGCTTATATATTGATAAAATCAATATAAATGAATTTCATATGAAGTCCCGTATATTATACAAGCCCTGCCAAACTCAATTGAAGGAAAATTAAAATTCCAACCCTATATTTGTCCAACTGTATATAATAAATTCAACCGAAATTCGTTCGATATGTAATTTTCCTGACTAAAGCGTTTTTTTTGTACAACTATACTCATGTGTGTGTGTACTGTATATGTATAAATCCTTAGTGCTTATTCCCGACAATATTCTTACACCGACAAAAAATACTTTGCGATGGCATATTACATTGGTAGAATTGGCAACAAAAACATTAATTTTACGCTAAGAATAAATATATATGCGGAAGGCAAAAACCCTCAAAAATGCTTGATATATACAAAAAAAAAAAAATTGATTGTTAAATAAACAGACGAAATGAAAAAAAATCTTGGAATTGAAAATCTCTCGAATTTCTGATTTGTAATTTTCATTTCGTTCATTTTTTCTTGCGGTTCATCACTTTGTGTAAATATGTGCCAACCATCATGTACAATACACATACACTGAACCACAATATCGTTTATGAATTACTTAGAATAAAACCAGCATTCGACACATTCATAAATATGAAATGGAAAACCTGAACCACTTTATTTTTCAGAATTGGTTTTTTCCAAAAATTTATTGATTTCCATAATTATTTTCCAGATCAACATAAAATGAACGAAAATCGATTCTCGGTTTTGTCGTTTTTTAGTGGTTTCGAGCATATAAAACCGTTCCATACATATTAGATGATTGATACTCGCATATTGAATAATAATGATAAATGATACCGTTACCCGAGAAAAAAAGCTTAATACATATCGAGATATAAATTTAACGGTGCGCTCGTAAAACTGGAGAGATGCTCGTATTCGGATAGTAGTGTAATGAGAAAAATAAAATTGAAAATGTATGTTCGTATATGTAAATTACTCGGGTCGGCATAAAACTACTTCCTACGCTGTAGCGTATATGTCATTTTGCTGCTGAAAACGTTTTACGATGTCTTCCTGCATATTTAAATTACGTCAAAATTGTAACAAATTCTTGTTATGAATTTTAGGCCAAATCATCAATGTTATCTGGGACATGATGATACGTTATTTTATACCCCATAAAACATTCTGATTACATTTTAAACTAAACCGTATATTTAAGCTGATTAAACCCTAGACCCGTGTAGTTGGTACTCACAATGAACAAAAAAGGAAGACATAGTTCCAGTGTTTAGTTATTTCAATGGCTGCCGAGGATTTAAAGTTTCTTACATATTATCGTGTACTAGGGCACTTAGTGCCCCTAGTGAGATTCCGATAGATTTCGTTTGAAATGCGGTCCATGCGTTTAGTTGGTCAATTTTACAAGTTCTGCGATTTTAATGGATTACTGATTATGATAATTCGAACGATGATGATGGTGTGGAAGACGAACTCTCCGACGTCGATAATTCTCCAGATTTTATACCAGCCATACGCGTACAACAAGTAGATGATGATATTGCGGAAGAAATAGCAGTTCTGATACAACAATCTTCGGATTGCGGTATACTGCAAGAAAGTGCAAGCATCTTGATGTTTAGTGGTCGCTTCCCGATGCTCTTCGAAAACAAAAGCAATTAGAGGGAATGATCGTTTGAAATATGATATTGATTGATGTTGATTGATCTTGATTTTTTCAAGAACCGCAAATCTGTCATTAAACTTATTTAAGAAATAATATTTCCAGGTGTTCCTTTAGATGACCCAGAAATAATTTTGCGATGAAAGGCGAAAGTAAACGAGAAAAATTAGAATTATTTTCAACGTCAGATATGTTGCAGAGAATCTCTCGAACTCGAAGAGTGGTACATCTTCATGTTTATACTACACTAGTCAGAGCTGCAATGGTCACTTCATAGGGTTTAAATGATGCAATTTATAAAGCGGTACAGTGTTCATGTATTGCTATATACACAGTTTTTTTAATGGGTACGCTCCGATACCCAAACTACATAAAAGTAAAAGACTTTGAATATTTGATAGATTAGACTTCTTCAAGTGCCTACTCAAGCTTTGAGACGCGGTAAGCTTGGTCAAATAAACAAAATACTAAATCACAAGAATGCTAATAGAAGAAGTTAGCAAAAAAAATTCAGCTGAAAAACTGTATTATCGACCTACTTTATATACATTGGTAGAAAAAGTCAGTGGAAATTTTTTGTTCTTTTTGACCGTTTTCTGTAGAAAAACTATATTAGCGACACATTTAAAATAGCCGTAGAAAAATTGACTCAATTGTCATTATGTAAGCATGTTTTCGACTGAAATTCGAGTAAATTTTAATTGTTTACTATAAGCACAAGAACTGTCTTAATAATAAATTAGAAATAGAAAGTAATACAATTCGAGTCTTAGGGTCTTAGGGTTTTTAAGGTCCGCAAATTTGTTGATTTATAGAAGTTCTGAACCCTTATGTCTATATACCGAGCGAGTATGACGACCCGCTGAATTCCCGCTATTTAATTTTGAGTGCGCGTTTTATGATATTTTACTAATTTGAAGAACGAAAATTAGTCTGGGATGGTTACTTCTATTAAAATGTCCACCAATTTGTCATTGCCGACAGTTTCTGTACTCTGATTGCTTATGACGAAACATAAAATTCCGCCGATCATGAGAATTCTCGCCATTCGAATATACGTGACACGAGAAATGTATTGGTTCCGTTGAAAAGTAGAAAAATTCCCTAGCCGTAGGGTTTTAAAAAATCGCAAATTTGTTGATTTATTTAAATTTTGGACACAAAGGTCTATCTACAGAGCGAGTATGAGAACCCGCTGACCGTGGGAATTCCCTCTATTTAATTTGAGCAATGAAAATTATTGTGGGGTCCACCGATTTGTCGTAAAAAAGTCGTACGTAAAGAAAATTCAGGCAATTTTTCTACGAATATTTTAAATACATTGATAATATAGTTTTTCGACTAAAAGCGGTCAAAAACAACAGAAAATTTCTGCTGACTTTTTCTACCAATGTATATGAAGGATGTCGATAATGAAATTTGTGCATATAATCTGAAGGACCAAAGAACTCAAACCTATTTCTAAGGAAATATTATGTGTGGATTGTGAGGGACAGAGCAGATAATACCTTTACGGCCTAACCTTAAAATTGCATTAAAATGTTTGATAAAACTCCTAAATATAATTTTTACTCCATTATGAAATTAGTAACGCAAAAAGAATCCCAGTTAGAAAGTTCTGATTTAATTGCCATTTTGTTTTCCAATTGAAGGATCGTTTAGTAAATTACTTCAGTTTCATTTTAGTTTATTTAAAAACTTTTCTGTTTTTAATATCAATTACATCCTTTTATGAAAAAAATGTTTGTAACTGATTCGTGAAGTGCAGCTTCCAAAAGGTTTTTTTGCAAGTTTCGAAAATTGAAAGGAGCCTATAGCATTTAGTATGAGTAAAACTAAATGTTTTGAGAATTTCATAACAATTCTTACTCTCATTTTCGTAGTAAAGTACAGTAGTTATTAAAATTTTAATGTCAACATTTTTGCAGATTTATTTATCGCTATTAGACCGAAGTCAAAAAGTGTCTTTTAAAAAATCTAAGTGTCTGCGTGTGGGGTGTCGTGCAGACTAAATGTCTTTAGCTTCTCTGCAGCTAAAGCTTTTCTCATAAATTGGAAGATCCCAATGATTTTTGGCTGAAATCGTTTATTAGAACTAAAAGTTTCTAAATTAAGTTTGCAACAATATCGACCAAGATCATTTTTCTAAAATTTAAGCAGAAATGAAGATTGTTGGTAAAAAATCTGTTTTTTAACAAAAATTCGGACCCTGTACAGCCTGAACTTTCGGAATTGTCGGAATGAAATTTCATACTTAACCTTTTACCATACATTGGGAGTCCCAGTGATGAGAAGTAGCAATTTTTGGATTCAAATAAGTTTTAAAACCGATTCGAAAGTTTTTGAAATGGTTTCATACAACTTTCTGACATGTCACACACCATGACAAACACAGTTTTTGGCCGTGTTTTCTGTTCCCATCTTATTTTATTTTTACTATTGCGGATCTAATTTTAGTTAGTTTCAAAAAATCCGGATTTCTTGAAACGGTTTTAATGGAGTTGAGTATTTGTATTAAAACTTACTTTAAATTAATTTACAGCGGTGACAAACCTATTTGTTCTTCGTTTCAAAGACACCGTAACACAGATATTGACAATCTGTTTTAACACGGCTTGTGAAAAACTACAAATTTACCAAAACAATTAAATTAGTTCAGTTTCAGTAACAAACTTTCTAGTAAAAAAAAACTTGGTTATTAATCGATTTTATAAAATCTTACAAAAAAACAAAGAAATGTTGCCAGATTGGGGTTTCACTACGAAGTAATATTACCAAGTGACTTGACAACTTTTATTCAAAGATTTGTCTTTTGTCGTGTTTGTCCAAACTTAAGGCTAAAAACAGATGTGCATAATTTATGCGTGCCTTGCTGCGTGCGAATATGCGGGTAATTCCTCCATTTTTGTAAATCTGTTGACGTTTCTTTCGGGTAATACACGAAACAGAATAATAAGCTGTGAAGTTAGAACCAATTTATTTATTTTTTGTTTTCAACCCTGCTGATGCCCATCAAATTTAGAAATAGGGACAATTTGCATAATTATGCATGTTATGCAGAATACATGTAATACATTTCATAGATACTAGTGCATTCTAATTTGGTTTCAAGTCTTTGTGCTTATAACAAAATTAATACAAATTGACTTAGCGAATTATTATAAGTTGTTAACCCGTTAATAGTTCCAATGGTAAAAATACCTAAATAGAAGGAAATTGTCAGAAACAATAAACAAGATTTTAATTAATTTAATTAGCGTCAAAAGGGTTTCGATGATGGAACCGTTTTTAAAACACAGTTACATACACAGTTACTCTTAAATTAAACACCGCTTCTACTTTTTCTGAAACTTTGGTTTCATTTTGCTACTTGGGTTCCAAAAAAGCTTTTTCGATTTTTGCAAATATTTTGATAGTAAATAAAAATGTCTGTCTGCATTGAAGTATGCAATCAAAGCATTGCAGTTTTCAAGAACGTTCTCATTTCAAAAGTTTTTACTGTATCTTAAAGTACAAACATTGTAGCATAATGTTTACAATGTTACCTAACTTGCTTGTAATAAATGTTATTTGTTGTCTGGGAAAAATATAAAAACCAATTAACAGTTTTTAAAGTTTTAAGTTCATGAGAAAACTCAAACAGTTGTGAAAAGAGCTTTGAAATATTTATTTTTTACTTTTTTAATATTTTGTTGATCAGCACACACTAAACACAGTACTAAACTGAGAAGAAAATTTTCAAAATTTCACGATTGAAATTTATTTATTAATATTTACATTTCTATTTAAAATATTTTTTTATTGATTTGGCTGAGTGGGCTCAAAATTCTTTTAATTATTAACATCCAATATTAAAACTCAAATATTTGGTTCAAATTTCTAAAGTAGATTTTGCAAGTTTTTCAATATTATTGAAAAGGTCACATGGAATATATCGTATTATATTTAGGTAAATTACGGTTTATTTTCAATAGTTTCAAACAGATCAATACAGAAAGATCATAAATATGTTTAACCCATGACACATAGTTTATTGCAAACACTATACTCGTATAACAAATCACGAACATTTTATTTACACTTGTATATTCCACTCTCTGCTTTCGCACAAGCAACCGAAAACAAAAAATCTGTCTAAATTCATTCTTATCAGCATAAACATATCATAATCAGTGTTACATGTCACTGATTTTATTTTCAATTTATTTTCCATTTTCATCCGCCGCCCTCTGTTCAAAATATATACACACGCCAAATAAAGACAAACAATTTTTGTTGGACAACCGGAATTTATGAACGACAAAGACGACAAAAAAAGATACAAAGTGGAAAAAAATCAACAACAATGAATGTTAGAAAGCTTTCCGTATTTTGTTGTTGTTGACGCTTTTTTAGCGTCGACAGCGTATAAAAAAAATGTTGTCGACTATACATATATAGAATGAGCAAAACTTTATCAATTTTTTATAATACAACAAATTTTCTGTGACATAATTCAATAATAAACAGCAACAACTAAAATTAACGTTAGCTATCTGTATTCATGGAAAAATTAAATTGCCTAAAGTTTTTTTTTATATATTCGATTTCTGTTATTTGAAGCTTTTGAGGATTTTATTTTAATTTTATACAATTAAAATTAAAATAAATAGTTTTTTTAGTGATAATGATATCGAATGACAGTGGACAGGGGAATTCAGAATACGAGTATAAAAATAATTGTAGTCTCCAAAATGGTTTTAATTTTAACTTATCTGCCCATGTCCACATAGCAAAAATACTGTTCACCGTGTTTGATAAATACTTTCGCTATTCGAAACCATAAATTATTTTGTTAAGCGCCCATTTATCTTTGCAATATTTATAATATTAATAATGGGATGATTGTTAAAATGCAACTTAACCGAGAACAAAACTTTATAAAAAACTTTTATACAGTTGATGGTTTACAGAGCTACTATACGAGTATAGAGCTTTTTGATTTTTTGTCTCCTCGAATAACAAAAAACTTATTTTACTGCAATAATGATAAATTTTAAAATAAAAAGGAAACTTTTGCTACTTTTATCGAAACTATTGTGAAATATGTCAGAAGTAGTTGATATTAAACACGAAACTGTATCATAAATTACGAACAACTTTTACAATTTATGATTTTAAATTACTTTATTGATTATGTGTATAATGGTATAATGGTTATTTTGTGGAAGAGCTTAATTTGATATATTGAACAATAAAAAACTTTAGAATCGTTTAAATATATTTTTCTAAAGCATTTGACGTGCAATGTTGCCACCTTTTAAAAATAGCTTGTAAGGACGTTTATGAAGCTTCTAAAAAAATGTTTAATCAACCACCAAAAATGGTTGGCCCAAATTTAAGCCCAAAAGACGCAGTAGCAATACGAAAATTGTCATTTCTGTCATGTATGAACTGTCAGTCCAAAAAAATCGTATATCACGACATTTTTATGATGTCAGCCCAAAAAACAAAAATTATTGTCTATAGATTTTTTAAGTCGGCTCAAAATTTTTTTTATCTTGACGGTTAGAACTTTCTTGACATTATCTCGAATATACTCAGTCCAAAATCTAAATTTTTGTAGTTAAAGGAACCAGTGTAAAATTGTTATTTTCGGTGGATTGTCGCATTCGATGAATTGTTGTTAGACAACCGAAAACGACAACTCTCCGGAAACGATTATTAATTGAAAACGGCAATTCCGCGAAAACGACAATTCGCCATATTTCTCATATTTCTGTTGAGCGATTGTGATCAAAATTTAAGAGTTAGCCGTTTGAGCACCAGTAGTCTGAATCTCTATTTATCCCCAAAATTTTCACTGAAGCTTTTGGCGTACACTGTTGCCACTTTTTAAAAATAACCTGTGAGGACTTTGCAGCTAATAATATGTTGTTCACAATTGTGGAAATTCTAAAAAATAAATATTTTTTTTACCACCAAAATTATAAACTATAAATAGATGCATTTTTACATAATCTATATTCTAAAGACCAAAACCCAATACACTCCATTTGGTTCATTTCCCCGAAAAAAAATTAACCGAAAACGACATTACACCGAAACGTTAATTTACCGAAAATATTTCAGACGCTTCGCATATATGAAATAAAAAAACCCAAAATAAACTGAATAAATAAAACTCGGATATTTGAAATGCTGAAATTAAAACTTCTTAATAACAAAATCTATAATAAAATTTAAAAATGATTAAAATAAAATAATTGGTTATGAAGTCTAACAAATAACAGCAGTTTATCTTTCGGCTAAGGTTAAAAATATCGATCGCTATGTAATTCGCTTAAACTAAAAATGAGTTCGTGAGGTATTGTAAGGGCTAACGATTTAGGTAACTCTCACGGGCATGCGAGAGGTCGCTGCAATTTCCTCTGCTTAATCCGCCTAGGGGCTTTTTATTTCAATTTCGGGGGGCGTAGGCAAGGGAATCTTTAAGCATAACGGGTTAAACGTTATATACGTATAGAACGGTTCAGTAAATTTAATTAAAATTATTTTAAAAAACAATGAGCTGTTGTAAAGGAACCTACTCGTAAGTATTTTAAATATCGAGATTTTTCTTTTCACTATTTTTTGTTTCAATATTTTGCAAAAACTTTTTTCAAAATTTTTAGTTTTCTTCGTTTTCGAGATTTAAAGTTTCAGTTTTTCAGTACGATTTTATAATAATAAAAACAATTCTGTTTAAATTTATTATGTCAAATCAGTTAAATACATGACATTAATTTTATTAACGGGTCGCCTTTTAAACGAACAATCTAAATCCGTTTTAAAATTTGAAATTATTTTTTCGCTATTGACACAGATTCACAACTTGGGATTAAAGAACAATATAATTTGTGAAAACTGTCCAGAATACGCTGATTTTATTTCGGCGAATTGCCATTTTTGGTGAATTGTCGCTTTCGATGAACTGTTGTAAGACAACCGAAAACGTAAATTCCCGGGAAACAAACATTTATTGAAAACCTTAATTCACCGAAAACGACAATTTATCCAAAACGACAATTCATCCAAAACATGTCAAATGAATATTTACGTTTGGTGTGCATTCTGTATCATATTTCTGTTGAGCGATTGTGATAAAAATTTAAGAGTTAGACGTTCGAGTGCCGTAAGTCCTTATTTCTTGAAAATTCGTTCCCCGATTGAGAACAGGTCCAATTTTTTATTTTTACCGGTTTTTATTGCTTTTTATATGATAGATACGTAGTAAACTGAGTCAGAAAGGGTGCATAGATGTGGAGTTCGATAGGAATTGAAAACACGGCTACAAGATACACTATTTTTCTATTGGCTACCTCTTCCTCTTTTTGATCATCTGCCAAAGGGATCACCGCAAATAAAACACAACAAGGGTTGAACTTGTTTGAGGAACCTGAAACCTTGGTTTGTACCAAACTACGAGTATGTTACAGTATTGTTACTGAAATAAGTTATTTTGCAGGACTCAACCACATCCAGACATGTAAGTGCCCTACTAATTTCCAATACTTTTACGTTGTTAGTTGCCCTCTATATATATCAAAGGTTCGTTATAGGCAATTTTTTAAATTTAATGGATTTCTTAATATAGTGAATTAAGAAAGTAATCCTTATATGACTCTCCAAAAGTTTGTTTTGATTCCATCAGTGATGTTACAGATTTTCACACTACTAACCAGAATCCATCGGTTCCAATTGAAAATAAGCCGAAAAGGTAGGAGTGATAGAAAATAGCTAATTTAGAATGCCTTTAAAAACTCCAGTATCTTGCCACAGTTGAGTTGTAGAATCTGTAAGTTTCCAAAACTTCAATTTAGACCAATCCGCAGTGGATTTTGTGTCATTGATTTTCTGAAATGCCTCTAGAATTTCCTCCGGGTGCGTTGAAGTTACTTTGTCCATCAGTATTTTGGAGGTTTTTTCAAGTTTAATGTCTAGGACTTCTTAACTTTATTGGACATAAAGTCGGCTTATTGCCAATCTTGCAATGCTAATTCGCTCGTTAGAATTCGTATTCCTCCAGATTGCGTCATTTTAATTTGCATCACTTTCCATGATACTCGTAACTTCAAGAACTCCTTTCATTCTCTGTTATTAAAATTACTTAAATTATAAATCGATTTCCTCCTCCTTCCCATCACGCAAAGGTTTGCATTCTTTGGGTGTACACGCGAAATTTGGGGGCCAAATTCTTGGTCAACGACCAAACGTTCTCCGGTGAAGACTATTTCAACATCGTTTGCTTTAATTTTGTTTAGAAGCTGCCGAGGCTACCTTGCAGTGGTGAAAATTGATTTGGAAGAATTTTATCGTCTATAATAGCTCATCAACCCCATTACAGCCATATCAAATTATTTTCAGTTTAAATCTAGGCCAAACGTAATCTAAAGTATCTACAGCCTTTTTCTTGATCTTTTCCACTTACCGTTGGCCGTCACAAATCGTCAGTTTTGCATAGGTTGTTGCCTAGACGAACCACTCCATTCACGTGCCGTTATTTTTTAGCCCATGCTAACGTTTCGTTAACCCGATCCAATTTCTGCGTCATCGGAATCTCATTGAGCTTCATAAGAGATTTGTAAGTGATCCTTCTGTTTTCTTAATTTGGTAGATATGAACCAGTATGAAGCGTGCCTATGTTTTTGTCGCGTTGTATGTCCACTGGTCCAAGTAGCCGTGCTGCATATTACGCTTATTCTTATACTGGACACACATTCCGGCTGTTTATTATCACGGGACGATTAACACCTTAATTCACTGCACTGTCGGATTTCTCTTTACGTTACCTAGGTCTATTCTCGTAAACGTTACTTGATAAAGAGGGCTTCGTTGCTAGCTGAAAGTAATCGGGTCCTTTTGTTTTGAACGTAAACAATTTTTCGGAATTCGTAAGACAAACCGTTTAAAAATTACATATTTTAAAAATGTTTTAGTTTTAAAAAAGTATCAAAGGTGAGGTATTACAAATTAATTTGAAATTAACATTAAACATTACTTTAGGATTTCTTCTATTAATACTCAAATTGGCTGGAACCCAAACAGTGGGGTACTCACTATTGCATAAGCTTTTGAAACGGCTCTGACAAGTGACAATTGAATTAAATCGAGAGACATTAATTGGATGTTAATCACATTGATATTTTTAGCCTGCATCATCAAAATCAGTACCCAGTATATGGCATAATGAGCTGAAACGCTCATGACAGTAACAATTTTGCTCGAACATAAATGGTTGTATCCTTGACCAACTCAGTAGTAGAATGTGAAGTTTTAAATTAGGAACCCGGCATTCGAGTTGTGAAGTGTTCCAGTGAAGGACTTAAGTGTCGTTAAGGCCATATTAGAGATTAGTGTAACCTTCAAATAACATAAGTGCTTGGAATGAAAGATTGCAGCGGAGGTGAAAAAAAGAAAAGTTGCCCGTCGATTAAATTTTAACATTTTGGGGATTAATCCTCACTGAACTATTAGAAAATAAAATTTAAAAACAAAACATTTTTTTTGATAAGTTATGGAATTTAAATATTAACACAAAACTACTTAATAGATTGAAAAAGTTAACGAATCAAAATCACGTTGCATGGCATGTTGCACATGCAACGTGATTTTTTTGCAAATCTACTTCTTTATCCGATGAATATTTTTTGATACATTTATCATGGTATTGTAGAAAACGAATAGTTGTCCACCACTTTAACATTTCCGTGTAGTTATATTGTAGTGATACAACAGTGTACAATGGTAAACTGTAAGGATGTGTAATGTGGCATTTATATTGTGGTCGAGCAAACGCTACATTAAGTAACGTTTCACTTCGCGTTAGGTAGGAACATAATTCTCTGGTCTCTCGATTTTTTCTGCCAGATTTCCGACGTAGCACACAATATTTGGAGCAAAAATAGACTTAACATTTGTACAGTTTGAACCTATAGCTCAACCGATTAGTTTACAATTTTGTGTTTTGCAGCCCTGAAAATGGAATAGTTAATTAATGATTAAACTTATTGTATACTTACTTATCTTTAAACGGTTTGACCTTATTGTCTACTAAATTTAGTGTCACATGGAAAACGAATTTCAGTATTTAAAATTATTTACTTGTAGATAAATAATTTGTAGTTTTATCGGAAATGATCAGTTTTCATAACAAACGTTATTGCAATAAAATTTGGCAATTTTACAGTTCACATATTTTTCCATAAAATCGGTGATACTTGGGATGAAATGTGGTGGAAATATGTGTACCGAAGGTGGCGGATTCTGTAGGAGCTTTCCAATTTTTTCAATGATGTAGACAAGTATAGCATTTACAAAAAACGACAACGAATTAAGATTTAAATAAATTTAAAGATTGAATTTTCAACAAAGTTTGACCTGGTTGGTGTTCAAATAAAATAAACTTTGCTTTCGGTTTGCAACCCTGGCGTACACCCACGACCATCAAGATACATTTAGAAATCCCAATAAAACTAATTTAATTAAAATCGAATTCTAGAGTGTTGTAAATAGATAAATTAAACAAATTTCGAAACTAGATAGGCAAATATATTTCCCAAATAGCTTGAAAAGTTCAACAAATCGTTTTTTATATAGCCTATAGAACAAAAGTTATATATTTTGTCTATATTTATATATAAAGTACTAAAAGCTTATAAAATTTTCATTTTATGTAAATTTTATTCCGAAAATACAAAACATTTTTTGTGCTCTACTTCTAATGGGTTTGTTGAATTTTCAAAACTGACTCTTTATTCTCTAATATATGGTTTACATATTTAGTCTGCTCGTATCTATTTTATAAATATTTTATTCTCCACATATACAGATTTTATAGTTATTTTTTACTATGTAGTAGTTATAATACAATAGTAGTAGTAATATAAATATTAAAAATGATAATGGCAGTAATGTATCTACTTAACAAACATTTTTGCATTTTTATTTTCCATTTCGTTGCTCAAAAATAATTGATTTATTACAAAGCAAGAAACGGGACAATCACTGTTACTTAAATTTATAAAATAAATTGAGCTTTTTTGTTAAGTTTAGTTTCTTTGCTCGTTTATATAGTAAACATTTTGAATGTTTCAAATTACTTTTGAATATTTTTTGTGAGCTTTCTTGTTCAAGTATTTATTATTAATCCTTTGCTTTCTGTTTCAGAATCAAATATCCTGGATACGACGGAGGGATTGGCATATATTGTCGTCTGGTGCACATTTATATACGAGCGACGAACGTTTCGCGATACTGCATACGCCGGGTTCAAATATGTGGACGCTGCAAATTAAATTTGTGCAAAGGCGTGACCACGGGATGTATGAATGTCAGGTGAGTGGTTCAATTGATTAAATAGTCGAAATTTTATAAATTTGCGGGAAGCGAAGAGCGTAGAATTTAAACTTTTGTTTGAAAGTATTAAGAAGGTGGACGAAAGAAGAATTGGTTTATAATTATAGAGACTGTATACGTTTTCAAACAGTATGAAAATTATTTTTATGAAAATCATTAGATTTAGTGCAGCCTGTAGAAACTGCTGCGGCATCCACCAAATTGGATATTACAATAAACTCATCCAATCTGTCGATCGATTGAATTACGCGGTTTGCGCCCACTTTTCACAAAGACAAAAATATGATTAGCTCGCGAGCATATTATTTTTCCGTTTTCAATCTAATAAAACGTCAAATCTCTTGACGTTTGTCAAATTTTATCGCATTCCAATTTTAAAATGTTTCAAACTTCTGCAAAATTATCTTCCGTAGTTTTCGGGACAAATGGTCCCTTGTAACACCATTTTTGTTGGTTGTATTTGTTATATTGCTTGTATATAACTAAAATAAATTAAAAAATCCACAAAGCCAGTTCATGTTTTTGTATTTCACAGTAGAATAATTTTATAATACTGAACTGTTATTAAAAGATTGCAATCTTAATTGGATTATGGATACACCTATTTTTTGGCAGAGTATAACCGTTCTTCCCTAATTTTGTCATTAAGGACCAATTAGTTTTGTAGTCTTCAAAACGGTGCTTATCAACTACTATGTGCCACACTGATCTTCATATTACATGACTCATTCCAAATTCCAGCCGTTTTATGTTTCTTGATATATGACCTGGTCTATAAAAAGGAAGCTTACATGCTGTTAAAGGTAAAAAATTCGTTGCGTCAGTTTTTTATATTCAAGGAAGTTAAGTGTTGTTTATGCTCGGAATATTACGACGACTGGCATATACGAGTATCTTTAATATGTTTTCTTTTCCTTTTTGTACTCTGCTTTCTCTTCATTTTTAGTCAACTCTTCCACAAATTATGACTCTCTGGTTTTCATCATGTAAAGAGCGTCTCATACTTTATCCGAATCGGCAAAAAAGTGGAAAATTATTTTTTGACAGCTAAGCCCGCTTTTCATAGAGCAGGTCACAGATAATATATTTACTTATAATGGTTTTGCTGGCCCTTCTCGCGGTCCTATGCTTATTTGGAGCCACTATTTACCTGAATTTATTGCTTCAAGATTTATGTGCTTACCAAGTTGTATTGAAGCTCTCAGAGGACGCCCTTTTCGGCATTAAGACTTCTACACATTTTTAAGGCTATTGTACTATTAAACATCTTCTTTTTGTTGACCTCAATTTTAATCTTTCCTGACCTACATATATTACGCTTGCTACGACTAAATAAAGTAAAAGTCTAAAATTAATTTTGGTAAACCGAAGTTTCTCACTTCAAATTTTTCAAAATTACTTTCTATTTTAACTAAAACGAATCGCTCGGACCACGTATGGACTACCGAACCTTTTCCTTTCGAGCACTCCAACCTGTTTTATCATGTCACAAATGCTTCTATTCCCAGCGTTACACGTCTCCTTACAGTTTATTATCTTCTGCAATATATTTTAAGGAGTAACATGTTCTCCAAGACCTCTATCAATCACGTGTCTTGCTCCTGCAAACCGTGGTCATTCGAAAACTGTATTGGAAAAAAGGACTATTGTCGTGTTTGTGCTTAAATAAATACTCTCTGAAGCAGCCATGCCACATTAAGAATCGGGAAAGACACTTTAGTCGGCTTCTCCATATCTTCGATCTATCTTAATTTCAATTTTCGAAATTAAGCGATATGTACATTGGTCTTTGTATAACTGCCTCCATCTGGTTTGCCACTCGGTTGCAGTTTTCGCTCCGGCAGCTTCCTTCTTTCTGCAACAGTTACATCGCTTCCACGTTCTTCATACAACTAAACAAATATTACTATCATGATAGTTTCTCATAGTCAGCCCAAAATTTACTATAACAAAAGTTAAAACTGTCTCGCCAGATATCTAATACTTTCAACCCAAAAATTCATAATGAAAGGATAATCAAAAACTAATTGGAACTCTAAACAAAAATGGTTACAATTAATTTAAAAATCAACTTCAAAGCTCAGGCATAAGCTAACGCCATCAAGTTTTCCATTAGTACTGGTACAACTATATTCCACAACACCATATTTGAGCAACCTAACATGGTCATCGTGGTCATAAATAACCCAATAAAACTTCAATGATGCCATAACATTTTTTGATTAGTTCTAATCGTTTTTTGATTGGTTCCAATCTATAACATTGCGTCGGAGCGTGCAATTCTAGCAAGGCTTTCGTAGCCATATATGGCTCAATTAAGCTAAATAAATACTCGTCAATTTTTACTCTGCAAGTTTTGATATTGGCCTACGATGCCATTACATTTTTCGAATAGTTCTGGTTCCAATCTAAACCATTTCGTCGGATCATGCGATTCTAACAAGGCTCTCGTGGCCATATCTGGCCCAATTAAGCCCAATTGTATATTGAAATAGTTTATTTTAGATCGTGATAGTTTAAAAGTGTTGCAAGCGTTTAAAAAAATATTTTTGTTGGGATAGAATTTTGGGCCAACTTCGTAGAGCACTTTTTACTCTAGTGGTGGCATTCCGATTTTACACATTGTATCATCTGAAACTGTCCGAAATGCACAGATCCCTCTTAAAATTCTAAGTCGATCGATGGAGTTCAGCTAACGCCTATACGAGCCATACGAAGAGAACTCATCATTTTTGTCTTCATCCGTCTGTATTTGGCATTATTCGAGACAGCGTTGCCGTATTGTAGCAGTATCCTTATGATCTTTAAAGTCTAATCTGCTATCCATGGTGATACCTATATACTCAATCACTAGTTGTGAGGTAATAGAGTAGTCGCCTACATCCTGAGTTACGCGCTCTTTTTTCTTTCTGCTAGAGCTAAGTACAGCTTCCGTCTTCTGCTCAGCCAATTTTAAACCAATCGTGGATCGTGCGAATGGTTTCGTTACAGATCCAGAGTACCACGTTAGACTAGACTAGCTCCTTCGGTAATCTAGAGCCCTAACACCCCATCCTACATAATGTTTTACAGTAGCGGTCCCGGAAAATATCTTTGTTAAACACCACCCGTAATAGCGTATTACATGGTACAATCGTCTGTTTCATATATCAGGATCGTGTTACGGAAGTAGTCCTCGGTAATGTCTAGCAGGTATCTAAACTAGGTCTAACATTGTATTTTTCGTCGACGTAGTTCATTAAGAATGTGCCCTTCCATCGTGCAATGTTAAAAACATTCCTCACATTAAAGGTAACAGTTGCTCATTATTTTCGTTTACTTCCCTTCTATCTACTTCCGGCGATCACATTTTGGGTAATTTTTCTGACAAAATTAATGACATCAGTTGTTGAGGGTCTCTTTTTGAAGCCGTACTGGTGTTTGGCTAGGTCGTAGTAGTATTGAGCATACACAAAATTTTGTACGACGGGACCCGGTGGGCGTTTTGCCTTTTGGCAACAGCATTAACATTTGCTTCTTTCATTTCTCGGGATATACACCTTATCTTAAGCAGGAGACGAACACATTTGCAAAGAGTTCGGGTATTGTACGAATTGCTACTTTGAGCGCCAAATTCGGTATGTTGCGGGAACAACGAAGATACTATATTGCGCATCTTATCTAGATAAGTACGAGGGTTAAAATTAATGTTTTCACCTTTCTCATTACCGTTTGGTAAGGTCGACTCCGTGGCTCTCTATATCGACTTTTTCGCACAGCTCACTGAAATTTTTTCACTTGCTTAATTTTTTAGCAGGTTTGATCTCCAATCTAGCACTGCAGTAAGATTGTAGAAAATGTTCAGCCTCTCTAACCCTTGTCTTGGCGAATTTTCGACGTAAATCCGCTATTTCCTCATTCCACACATTTCATCAATCGATCTTACACATTTTTAAACTTCTAGTTATGACTCGCTTGGCTGGCGTGGCAACTGTAGATTTAAATACCATCGTTTTTCACTCTCATGAAACCACGCTCCATCCAGTAGTTGTTTGACATGCTCTCTGACCGCGTGCCCAGATGGCGGCCCCACCACCTACGTCGAGTGTCCAAATAGTTTCTTGCGGTTTCTATATTGTTCTTGTTCAATAGCGACTTCTTTTTAATGCCTTCTGGTATTTCGCACGATTCAGAACATTACCCGTCGAATGTTTTGTAGGTTCAGCATTGTCATTTTCCCCATGGAAAGCCACGCACCTCGGTTCTTCTTTGTATGTACTCGCAATGTGGCCATCACCTTCGCATCTGTAGCTAAGTTTCAAACGGTTCACGGTATTAAGGCCTTTTCCAGCAACGTGTCCATAGTCCAAGAATTTAAATCACCTAGTGGCGCCATCCAATTCGAATTTTGAATTCAGATGTAATTTTTCCCACCAGACCACTGTGAAGCCTGATGAAAACCAATTGGGCTCCATGGCATTCGGTTGATATTTTGTTCACTTCGATAATCCCCTTAGTGACCTCGAATCTTTTTGTTGGATTTAGATAAAAGCTTCATGGGTTGAAGGTCTTATATTAGCTTCCTGACCAATGAATTATTATCTCAAGCTTGGCTTGGTATTCTAGGGTAATTTTTTGTTGTCGGTTATTCGCAGCTTTAAAAAAGGTCTCCCTTTGTCGTTTTGCGGATATGTTTTACATTTTCCTCATGGGAAATAAGATCCAGTTTAAACCTGCGCATTATGTCCGTTTATGAGATATCTTGCGTCGCTCAAATCAGTAGCGCATCTTAGGCTTCACAAACTCGACTAGATTTTTAATTTTCCTTTGAAGCCTGGTTAGAGTACCCAATGTACTGGTCGCCGCTCTCTTCTTCAGACAACTCTGAATCATAGCACTTTTTTGAACGGGTTTGTTTGTGCCTTATCCAGTGTGCTTGTGGACATATCTGCCACAATATTCAAGTTCGCCTCCTTTGAAACTTTTAAGCTGCTGGATCTCGACTGTTGGGAGGCTGCTTGATAAGGTCTGTCAGGTTGTACTGGGTTTTATACTCCCTGCATCGTAACTAATGGGCTGCCACCCCTAGTATTTGCTGATACGTGCTGTCAAGTAGATATACAGCCCTTCTTGGGGTACAGCCGCTGATCAGAGAGCTGCTCAATGTGAGATAGACGCTCCTACTGGGTTACCAGCGATACGAACGAGGATGTAGCGAAGAGTAGTTATAGAGAGGGAAGGTCAAGTAGTCGAAACTACAAGATAACATCGTCTCACAACCTATTAGTCGGATGTATGCGTCTGTGAAAGTGTGCTGCCGCTATATAGACTAAATATCGATGAAACTCTATTATGAAAAGTATACAATTTATGAGAAAAACTATTATGATCTGAAAGATTGTTAAATAAACTACATAAATTTTCCAAAATGATTCCAATTTGTGACAAAAAAATCTTTCTTTCAACAAAAATTCCGTGTCTGTAAAGTCCAGGAGGCTTGACTGAGCGGGATGAAACTTTAGAGGTAGGCTATCTTCATAACTTGGGAGGGTACAGTGATGTTTGATCAAAACTAATCCACCAGAACTGGAAGGAGGAGCTTCTATAGTAGCTTTTTGATTTTTTCAAATACAGTAAAACCTCGATTTAACTGACTAATGTGTCCGATGTAATCCGATCCGTTAATCGATTCGATTGAATTTAATCTGGGACGGAAGTCGGGCATTTCTTAGCCGATTATGTTGGGATTGTTTATACTGGATGAAAATGGGATTCTTAATTGATTTTGGGAAGCAGTTCTGGTATATGGCCACCTGGAACGGAACTCAGCCATTTCTTAATCTATTATGACCGGATTGGGTATGTCGGATGAGAGTGGGATGCTTAAATGATTTTTGAAAGAAATTCTTGAATATGGCCTCTTGGGACGGAATTCAGTCATTTCTTGACCGATTATGATGGGATTGGGTATACTGGATGGAATTGAGATTCTTAAATGATTTTGGGGAGAAATTCTGGAATATGGCCACCTGGAACAGAACTCAGCCATTTCTTAACTGATTATGATGGGATTGGGTGTTCTGAATGGAAATGATATTCTTAAATGATTTTGGGAAGAAATTCTGAAATATGGCCTCCTGGGACGGAACTCAACCATTTCTTAACCGATTATGATCGGATTGGGCATGTTCGATCCATTTCCATCCAACATATCCAACCCCATCATAATCGGTAACCGAAAAATGGAAGATAAAAAATTATCCGTTAAATCGGGGTCCGTTAAATCGAGGGTTTACTGTATTTTGTAAATTGTAACCTCCACGAGGAAAATCCATTAAGAACTAACAAAATTTAAATTAAATTTGCAATAATATCAGTTTCCAAAATTTAGGCGGAAATTACTATTTTTGACTAAACACTGTCAAATAAATTGCGTCCTCGTGCAGCCCAGACGTATTGACTTTTCGATGTGAAACTTCATAATTAAATCTTTTTCCATAAATTGAGAGATATCAGAGACGTTTAGGCCTAAATCAGTCCAGCGGAAGTGACTATATCCATAGTTACCATAGTTGACTATATAGTTTGAAAAGTTTACAGCATTTACGACAAAACGACTAAAAACAAAAAGATTGTGAATTAAATTTCAAACCAAATTAGTTCCGATCATTTTTAAAATTTTATCGGAAATCACGAGTATTGAAAAAAAACTTTATTACACCAAAATTCGGCATCTCTACAGTCCAGACGGATTGACTATTCGGAAGAAACTTAATATTTAAACATTTTTCATTTACTGAGAAATCTTTGAGAAATTTGGTGGAAATCAGTGTACCGGAAGTGGCAGCATAGGAGGCTTTTTAAATATTTGCAATGATATTGAAAAAATTAGCACTTACAAAAACAACAAGGTTATTTCCTTAGTGGTGTAATCGAAACCTATTTATACACTCATGGTAAAAAATACTCGTCTGTTGCTCGCAACATATCCACCCATCCCCACCTCAAGGTTGATATTAAAAAATAATTTCTAACTTATTCTTTTGGAATTTTTTTAAATTATCTCCTTTTCGGTAGAATTGGTTGTAAAAATTTTATTACAACGAATCGTCAATTTATTTTAAAGCATACAAAATTGAAACGCGATATAGCTAATGTATTTCCAGGAAATTAAATTTCTTTTTTAGAAAAGTTTTCTCATTCTGAGAAAAAATTTAAGAATGAAAATTATTTTTGACATTTAACATGATTTAATTTTATCGTGCATGCCCATTGCAGGGTTATATAACAACAAACTTCTTAATTTTTTCGTGGAAATAAAATAATTTATTCTTCTTGTATTGTAAACGGCATTTTGCTCGAAATAGATAATGTTCAAATTATTTTTCCAGGTTATCGTTTTTAGCTTGTGCGTAAAGTTGTTTCACGTCTTCGATCGAAATACCGATATTTTCTAACCTAATATTTAAATATTTCTATAATTTGGCAAAAATCACAGCAATCATATTTTTAGCTTCATTTATAAATCGAATTAGTAATTCTCTTGTGTTAAGCGACTAATATATTCCAAATATCAAATAATGTTTATTGCAGGTACTAATCCCACATTAAAACCAATTCCAATGTACCTAGCGCTAATCCCAATATATCAAGTGGTACGTCTCTATATAGTTTCGAACATCTCGACTAGCACGAAAATTCAATTTATAATAAAAATCTAATTTTTATTTTCACTTTGCTATTAAAATGGATAAAATCGAGCAGAAAAATTTCGAATATCAATGATACGAAATTTATATTGCAATAAATAAATATAAATGTATAAAAGTTATTGGAAACATTGCTAACATTATCTCATATGCATTTATATATCATGCATTTCTAAATATGTAGAATATTGGTATGCATTATGGTGATTGTGTTGGGTGCAGATCTACCCTCATATCGAGCAATCGGAATGATTTTTTTATGCTGATACTCCTGCACTACCACTGGCATGATATACTGGGGTATAAATAATATTGCTTTTTGCCGTTCGGAGAATCATCGGAATGATTAATCATGTGCAACAATCAAATTTTATTTCTATTCTCGTATCCTTGTCTATATATCCATGTATGATCCATAAATATGGGGATACATTATACAAGTTTTTAATGTACCTAAATTTATTTGCATCAGAATGACTAAATCAAGAGCGGAAGGGGGGCGGAAATGGGATTGTAGAAATACCGAAAGGTTATTGGTTTATTTATGAGTTTAAAGAAATTTGAATTTTATTAAGTTGAGTGGAAATTTTTGATTAAATTTTTATTGTCGACTACTCTAAGTACTGTAACGTTTGGTATGGATTTCTAGGTGTATTAAAATAGAAAATAAATGTTTTTGTTGAGAAATAAGCGTATTCATAATACTTTCAAGTGGATGTCGATTTCATTCCATATTGTTGATTTACATATAAAGACGTTGTTTCTCTATTTGTGTTGGCAGATTGTTATTAAACGCTAAATTTGATATATTCAAGAAATTTAATGATTTAAGGTTTTTGTGTAGGATTAATCAGGTTTGTTGTTAAAAGGTTTTCTGTGGAATTCAATTTTATAAATCGTAACAGAATTTGAGTTTTGATTTTCCTCCTACTGTTAAAAGTGTCTTTCTTGATAAATGAAATATCTATCTTAATACATATCGCACGTGACAAAGTACAGTGACACAACTCAATAAACTAAATTTTTCAGTTTAATTCAATCACAGGAAAAAAATACAGGTGAAAATAATTATAATTAAGCATTAAATGCCGACGCGTAGAATCCATTATAAGTTCTGGGAATATGATTAGGACTTAAAAGGTCCTTGATATCCGATATTTTACGGTCAGAAAGTTTAAGCTTTTTTGAATATGCTGAATAGCTTTATTACGCTTTCTATTATTTACTGTGATTTTTTGGAAATTTTCCTGGTCGTAAGACGTTTTGACGAAAAAAACTCCAGGTAAATTTTTCTCCACTCGGATTATTTTTACGTCACCCAATTCAACTTGCTCGTCACCCTCCATTATCTGGGAATTGCTTCCATAATGCTGACAAACATCCTTAAAATCAAGGAAGCCATTTAAAGAAAGTTCAATTACGTTATACGGTTTGCCAGTTTTCTTCGATGTGTGAGTGATCGGAACGTATTGGCGTGGTACATAAATTGGTCCCAACTATAAAGATTTTTTAACAGCCTTTTCAATAACGGAATGGACATTATCGCCTTCGTTTTGGATGCTCTCCTTAATTAAAAATTTATGACTAATCGATTTAATATTTAAATTTGCTACAGCATGCATATACTACTGTGGGCAAAAAGTAGTAAGACTTTTGAATTTAAATTTCGCGCGGAAAACCATTCGTCGAAATATTCATTTTTCTATGTTAGTGTGTTTAATGTCTCATCAAAATAATCATTAGTGTTTAGTATACGCTTGTCTTTCTGAAGTACAAAAAGTGCATCCGGCGATTTTTACAATGAGTGACATTATTCAACAAAGAAGTCCCATTAAATTTTGTGTGCGGCATCAATTTTGTGGTGCCGAAACGTTCAGAATGTTGCAAAAGGCCTTCGGTGATAATTGTATGTCGCGAGCAAATGTTTTTGATTGGTACAAATTGTTCAAAGAGGGTTGAGAACGTGTTGACGACGAACCACGTCAAAGACGGCCATCAACATCAACTGATGATCAACACGTTAATAAAATCAAGGAATTAGTGCTCGAGAATCGACGATTAACAGTCAGAGACCTTACTGGCACCGTTGAAATATCGGAAGGATCAGTGAAAACCATTTTGAAAGATCATTTGGGCCAAAGAAAAGTGAAAGCACGATTGGTTCCAAAATAACTAAATTTTTTGGAAAAACAGCGTCGCTTTGACGTATGTGAAACAATGCTTTCCGACTACCAGGATGTCATGAAACAGACGATCAATCGGCCGAATATCGTGCCAAAGGTGTGCCGAAGCTGAAAAAACCACGTCAAAGCAAGTCAAAAATCAAGGTGATGTTGACAGTTTTCTTCGATTATCGAGGTGTGGTGCACTTCGAATTCCTTCCGACCGGCCAAACTGTAAAAAGGAATACTATTTGAGTGTTATGCGTCGTTTGCGTGAAGCTATTCGTAAAAAAAAGCTGGAATTATGGAGTGACAACTCTTGATTTTTGCACCACGATAATGCACCTTCTCATACTGCATTGGTTTTACGTGATTTTTTCGCCAAAAATTCCACCCATATCGTTCCACAACCACCGTATTCGCCTGATTTAGCTCCGTGTGACTTCTGGCTGTTCAGCAAACTCAAACGATCGCTCCGGGGAAACCGTTTTGAGTCAATTGAAGACATTAAACGTGAATCGCTACGAGCATTGGAGGCTATTCCGGAAATTGAACTTAACAACTGTTTCAAGGATTGGAAAAAACATTGGCACAAGTGTATTGAGGCCGAGGGACTTTGAGGATGACGAAATAGATTTGGAGAAATAAATAAAGAATTTTAAAATTCTGAACAAAGTCTTACTATTTCTTGCCCACAGTATTACATAGCGATAGTAAATTTGTTAATTTGTTTTTTTTGTCCGCTACAATTATCGGAGCAAAACACAACTTCTGGATTTTTTGTGTGACGTCGCTAGCTGCTCTAAATATTTGTGTATACATGTATCAATTTCAATAGGACCTCTATTGCCCTCGCCTTCGTGCCAGAACAGGAGACATCACTATTTTTTATATCAGAAACTGTGAAATTGTTTGAAACGTCTCCTCTTGGGGCAGGTAAGACAGCCTGCAGATCATAGCAGGCAACGACGTAATTCTCTCCAGCCTGTCTCTTGTCAGTTTCTTTCTCTGCCCGAAACAACTGTTTCTCCAATTGATGGGTATCGTATTTTTTTTTCATAGCCTCTTTTTGCTCATTTTCCGCATTTACGAATGCCGTGCAAAGTTCACATTGATCTTTTTTCGGAATGAAAAACGTAATATTATACTCGTTGTTAAAAATAAAAGTGAACGTGGATAACGAGGCATTTGAAACACCGTCTCGATTACAGTTAGCTGTGTAGTCTCTGTATACATCAGCAATGGTTTTGCCGCCATCTTTGAATTCCCTAGTGGTTTGTTGACGGAGATAGTGACTCTCAATACGTGGAATAGAGTTTATGTGTTGACGTATTCGTTCCTTAATTGCTGGATCAAGTTTCGATTGGCGGCCATGTTTGCCTCTTAAATTTTCAGTCAAAAAACCAATTTCAGTTTTTGCAATAACAGTTCGTATTGGTCGATCGTTTATATCGAGCGTTGCTTTAAAGAACTGCCTGCAGACCTTCACCCTTTCTCCGTTAATTTCGAAACTAAATGAGCTGTTCAAACGTCGATTACTCCCGAGTCTCTGATAACGATATGAGGGTTGTATCTGTTGAATCTTTTTAAAATAAAATGTCGCTGGTTTTGCCAAGTTCTGCAGGTCCCAATATTTTTTATTGATAATTGTCCGTTGGTCTACTGTTATTTTGTTCGAACATTTAATTCGGCATTTTTGGCCACACGGTGATCGTATCTGCCGTTCTCGTACATTTTGATTTGTGTGCGATGACTTATACGACTTTCCGCTATTTCTAAGAATTGATGCTTTTTTCCTTATCCTTTGGACTGAAGTAAGGCCTAACAATTCTCGATAACGTTTAAATCCGGAGAATTTCCATGCCAAGAGAGGATGCCAATATTTTGGTTAAGGAGGATATTCTCTATAAATTTTTCGGTATGGCAGGGAGCTCCATCTTGCATAAATGTGTAAGAGTATTGGCCTTGAGGTAGCGACCTCATGTAAGAAAATAAGACGTTAACACTTTTTTATTTTGTTCTTTTCTCAAGGTTTCTCCTACGAAGTATATTGGACCAGGTCCATCTCCACTAATGCAGCTCCATATCATTACTGATGGTTGATGTTTTATGCTCCTGACTACGCAGTTCCCGCTAAACTTATCTCCTGGTCTACTTCTGACGAACTGGGTCGATTTTGAAACGGCTTCCAGCCTGCATTCGTCACTAAATATAACCTATAAATTTAAAAAACTGTTTAATTTTGGATTTTTATTTTAATTTTTGAAAATATAAAATGAGTGCTTAAAAATTCGATTTACTTTCATCCAGTCGTCTAATGTCCGGTGATTATGAAGTTTAGCCCAAATAAGACGTTTTTCGCATTTTTTTCAGTGAGTTTGGGTTTCTTTGCTGGACACTTGCATTTCACATTATTTTCATATAGCCTTCGTCGCAATGTCGTCGCTGATATCTTTATCCTTTCTTCACTAACGTGCTTTTGTAGCTCGTTCGTCGTTGGTCTGCACTTTGCTAAGGCCAATTGAATAATTTCCCGGTTTGTTCTGGGCGTTGTCTTCCTAATCTTCTAACAGTTTATTCTCTTGGTCTCATAAAATGTACCCCCAAATTTAAGAATCTTTGGCAAATTACTTACTGATGAGCATGAAACTTTTTTATTTTTGCGATCTCACGGTATGATTCGTTTTTTGTATTCCATAATGCTTCTCAGTCTAGACTTTCCAAACACACACACACACTTTAACTGAAACACAAGTTTTTTACTGCTTTACAGCTTTTCGTTATTCTTTCAATACCCACCACCGACAAAGTGGTGGCAGCATAAATCAAGAGTGAAGATAGAAAGGATTTTATTTGAATTTAAAATGAACGTTAACTATTACAACTCGGCCGATCTGACAATTGATCGACTCAAAACAAATAAAAATATATTATTAATACAAACTTAAATATATAAATGGATAAGAACTAGAGATCCGCATTAAATTATTTAACAATTTATAAAATTCAAGTGTCACAATCCCGGATCGCCCCACTTTTAGCTGGCTCGCCACGCCCATCAGTCCACATTCTCAAGTGCGAAGCCTCAATCACCCCATCATATGGGAGCTGAGTCAGCTCACAGTTTTCAATGTCGCGAATGATATACCGATCATTCGGAAGTACTTTATGAACAACATGCAGGTCTCTTTTTGACAAATGATATCGTAAGTTTGCTTGCTGGGAAACCTCAGTAAAAATTGATGCCTTATTGCGCGATAATTCCAAATCGCGTACAGCGCCACATGATAATTGAGATGGGGTCTGTTCAGTTGTTTGATGAATTGAGTTATTCATACTAAACTCAACACGAGTCAACAACCAGTTCGAATGTTGTACCGGTTCGCTTAATTTGCTTAACATTGATTTCAAAACACGATTAACACGTTCAACTTCACCATTTGCTTGCTGTGATGCAACAGCAACTTTCACATAATCAATATTTCGGTATAATAAAAAGGTATTGAAGTCTAAAGATGTGAAACAAGTACTTCGATCGCTTACGATGTGTCTAGGACGACTATAATATTCAAAATATTTACATAAAGCAGCACACACTTCTATTGTACCAGTAGAATTACAAATACAATTTTACATATTTAGTGAATGCATAGGAACGGTATAGGTTTTTTAGAAATATTGTACCAACTTTGTTCATTAATACGAGTAGGAGTGGAATACATAATACACCGAATACAATAACGAATGAACCTTTCGACTTTTCCCTTAATTTCGGGAAACCAATTTTTTCATGAATCAGACGAATAACGTTGTCCTCCATCTCCTTGGGCACGTATAGCAATAATCTACCGGAAAAACCTCATCGATAAACCAATCTGTCACTCAATTCAAACAATTTGGATGGTTTATATTCCAGGCGGTCACGAGTACAAACAATATCCGAATCTTGATTCTGTCGATAGCTTCAGCACCAATGGGAACAACTAAATAACAACGACTAAACGCATCGGCGTGGCCCATTCGTTCGCCATAAGTTTCAAGCTCGAGGGCTCAACGAGTAATACGACCAATAACATTCCTCTTACTCGTACTTAACGTCATTGTAAGCGAGTTGCAATCAGTAACAATTCGAAACGGGATTAATTCTAAATACACCCGGAAACGACGCAACGAATTAATTATAGCCAAGGTTTCTAGTTCGAAAATGTGGTATTGAGATTCAAGGACTGTCATACGCTTTGAAAAATATGCCACTGGATGCAATTTCCCGTCTTCCTGTTTTTGCAACAACACACTACCGTATCCCAAAGCACTAGCATCGCAGCAAACTACCCTTCTAATTTTGGCTTTCTTGGCCTTCATTAATTTGATTACTATATCGATGGGAATCGTCAGTTTAGCGTCCTTCTGTAAAATTTTTTTCTGATTCCTCCAAGCTTTCGAGTTCGAACTTTTCTTTCGAAAGCTATAATTGTCTTTGCTTTCTTTACAACCTCTTTGTAGATTTCCTCAATTTTTTGTCGTTAGATAATTTGAAAAGCAATTCTCCTTTTGGGTTCTTCCGATACGAGTCACATTTTTGCTATTGACTAACTCTTGTTCAGCACTCTCTCTCTCTCTCTCTCTCTCTCTCTCTCTTGTCCCTTCATTTCCTCTGGCTAATTTTCCATTAAAATTTCCTATTGGTAAATGTTCTGACTCCTGGCGCGAGATCATAAAATCCGACCGTAAAAATTCCAAAAGATTTCAATGGACAACCACAAAATGAAGGAAAATGACCAAAGTTCGCTTCAATAATTTGTGTGACAACACACATAAACGAAAGTTTAACGGCAAAATTGGATTCGACAACTATATCATTATCGAGCATTTTTAAGCGGAAATATTCTAGTCGAAGAGATTATGTATTTATGAGTCACCTCACATCCATTAATTTTCTGGTCTTGTTTTATGACTCCGCTCCTGCCTTCGACCTTATCCGTATGCGTCACCAAATTTATTTTTGTCGTTGACACAGTTGGTCCTCACTTAATTTCGCTTTTATTAATTTTTTTCTCGTCTTTACGCCCTGCTGGCAATGCAGCTTCAAACAGCTCTCGTCCTATTTAGATTTATAGTTTGGTTTCCAGCCTGATTGTACCCGTTAACTGAGTAAATAAAATCTTGAGTTGCACTGATATTTACATCTTTCCTTGTCTCTTCTGTCCTCTCGGATTGCTTTACTGATCTGCTCATTTTGACCATACGCCCTTGCACTTCTTTTTATGAAGTATTATAGGAAGTTTTGAATACGGTTAAATTTCGTTTGATTCGGTTCGCACATTCTTACAGTTGGTCAAATTATTATTTTGCCCCCGTTTGTATCTTTATATTTTACTCCAACCAAGTTCGCCATTTGTGTTAAGGAGCTTGTAACAATAGATGTTATGCAGCCAAGCTTTTCACTATTGTTACCCTGCATGAGCTGGTATAAAGGCGGCTGGGAATCTGCTTCCCCACTCCCTGTATCACAGAGACACAGTTTTTCACAGTTGCTCCTTTTCGGGAACAGACGCTGATCAGAGTGCCGTCGACTGGTGGCAGACGCTTTTGCCTTTGAATGATTAAAGCCGCATCTTCAGGTGAAGAAACGCCTTTGAGTATTAGTATTGTTCCGGGTAGTATTTTATGTCCTTCATACCCGGAGTAATATCCTCCAATCCGTTAACATGAGACGTACCCGATGAAAGAACTAGCAACGCGTATATGTGCTACGTGTGTATGTGCGCTTTTATGTCAGTGTATCTGTGGTAAATAAATGTTGTTATGTTGTGCACCTCTATACAGCTTAGACGGATTGAATGTCAGGTTGAAATACTCAGGTTCAAAGAATATTAATTTCCACAAAATGGAGATCTTGCAATCCCACTCTCTGCCGAAGTTACATAAATAATATATTCGAATCTACAGCCTACAAAACACCGAAAAGTTCTTGGACAAAAATTTATGTGAGTGTCCGTTGTGAAGTTTTTCTAGAGCATTTGATTTTTAGGACAAAATTTATGTTCGGCGACATTTTTATGTCACCATTCTATTTTAAAACGGGTAAAACTATCCTAATTTGTCCTCAACACAAAGACGAAAGACAGCAGAAAGTACACAATTCGAGCGGTCAGCCTTCTGCAGTATTACTGTAAAACCTCTGAATAGTAAAATCTAGTATCATAGCTAACTGACAGATTACCAAATGGGTTTGAGGAAGGAAGTATTATGAAAACAGAATATTTGATTGTTGTGTAGATAGATACTCGTAAATAGTCAAGGGCATGACCAGCAAAATAAAAAGTCTTTGTAATGTAATATCTACTCTAACTAAAATGTAAAGTGGGTGTGAGCTAAAGAAAGAACCTTCCCACAAGCACGATCAATATCGTGAGTTTTTATTTAACCCATTTTCTATTTTTTAATCAACTTTTTATTTTGTGGTTACATCAAAATCGTCTAGAAAATTTAAACAGCATAAAGTTTTATATATCATAAATCGCGGTCTACTGCTTATTTTAATTAATCGCTTTAAATAAACTTAATTTTTTATTGCACATTTTACAAATTTCCTCTTAACCACTCAATTGAGAGGCAATAAAAAAAACAATACTCAAACTTTGCAGTAGACGAAGTCGACAAACATTTTGTGTTATATTTCCAATTTAATACCCCTCACAAATCACTTCCTTGGATTCATGCCTTAATTATTTTATTCTACGAATAAAATGAAAATTTATGAACTTTAAAAAGTTCTAGTATAAAATTGACATTTCCAGTCATTTATACGAGTTCAATTACTTTTTTGTGTCTGTCTGTGTGTATCACAAATTTTACTTGCTCATCATCATCATCATTTCTCTCAATACGATTCACATTTTTTTCTTCTACATAAATTAAAGATTTTTTTTATTACACGAAATAACTTTTAAACCGAGAAATTCTTTCATAAAATTTTGCTTCTACAGGGTGAGTTTTTTAATAAATGCCATGCTTTGATTCTGGAAACGGTGCAACTTAGGAGAAAATTACTTATAAGGAAAATGGCACAGTGCGTCGAGGGGGATTTTTACTGATGATGCTGAAATAATTTGAAACTCGTTAGTTCAGGAAATGTTGACAAAATATAGTTTTTTAAATTAGAACCTACGAGTAGATCAACCAGACCACTTTAAAAAATATAATAATTGATTCAATATTCAATTCAATTTTCAATTAAAACTTTTATTAACCACAAACGTTTGTTGTTCGTTTATCGAACGTTGTGTCTCGCTTCGCAACCGAATAAAGAATAAACAGAGTCGTTTCTCTCATTATTTTACCAAAATATTTTGTCACAAATTTCCCCCTCGCAAGTTCGAAAATATTTCCTCGAAAATTCTTCAAACCGGCCAATTTAAATTTAAATGTTCGAACTCGCTGCTTCACTTGCTGCCATCGCGATCTTGATGTTGGAGTATCGGCTATATTATATTCAGGTACAGATGACCTCGAAGGAGTCGCCATTCAAATGTGAAATGTATGTCTCCGGTAACTTTGGTGAGAAGTGTTTTTACGGACTTCACTGCGGGTTCACATAGCCCTCCGAAATGTGGAGCAGAAAGTGCAATATGATGTCAATTTATTTGGTTTTGAGCGCAAAATTCTATAAAATTGATGCCGTTGTCTGTATAGATTTCGTGGAGACTTAGACATTTTCCTCTTGCTGAGAATCGTATGAGACAGCTGTGAAGACTCTTTTGTTAATTTAGTAACTGCTTACAAATGAATAGACTTCGTGGGATGTAAACAACCCATAATCATTTGAGCACCACTAGCTTTCACTGGTTAAAAATGACAGGTTCCACATAAAGAATACTGTAATTTGCAAATGGACTCGCAGGTGAAATATCGAATATATTCGATGTCGAATTATATGCTATGGGCTTGAATGGATATATTTAATATCATAAAAAAGTAAAGATCATTCTACTGAGGATGTGGGGTTTTGGAAGAATAATTAAATGTTTAAAATCATAATAAGCCATTTGCATCCAAGAATGGAGTCAGTCGTGATAGTTTATGGTGTTTAGGTAATTCCTGATTACTTGCCAACATTCACGTCTCGGTTGAAAACGGCATATGCTGTACCCATTTCACAAGTTTCTCGATAGCTTTGTTGATTTCACTGACAGTTAATGCTGCTAATTCTCGTGTAACTTTATCTCTTCTTGCAATGTACAGAAATCTGATCACAAAACCAAGTATTCGGTTTGCTTTGTAAAATGAAAACATTTTATTTAAGAACCTCTCGTATATGAAATAATGGTGCGGTGCCCGTTTTTATATTAACTGAACGGTTCCGCTGTCATCTTTGAATCGAACATACACCACAGCTAAAAATATTATTTACTCGCGTTGCTAAATAAATGATCTGTTGGTCTTCTTTGTTGATAAATCGGCCCATTTTAAGGCGCTTATAATGGTTGAAAATCTGTTTTAACTAATTCCAAACGATAGCGATATCATGAGGTAGTTCGTCATTCCGATTCGATCCGTTCGTATCCGACTCGCTTGCGTTCTCCCGCCACAGGAATCGCGTAAAGGTAATTTTATTGTATCAAAATTTGATTAGTGTAGTCCATACGGTGGGTTTTATAGTTCCATTTGCAGTTTTGCGAGATCGATTTTTGGTGACGGCGTGATGGGGTAGTTTTGTTTATCCTCTGGAACTTCTTGCATCTTTAATTAATTAACATTTAATTCAGGCTCCCGATTCAGTTTTTCTTCCAGATTAACAAATTTTTTTCTAGCAACATTGATTGACTTGCCAGTGGTCAATCGCGAATTTTTAAATGACAGTTTTACGCTGGGTGGTAGAGTAGGGTTTGTCATCGCTATCCATCACTTTGCCAGAGGAAATCGACCCAAAGTTAGAGTTTTGTGCTATTAAATTATCGCTTATGTTATTTATGTGGTCACCAGTTCAGATTTATTAAAATATAGATCTGCTAGTGGTAAATCCTTTACTTTCATTAAATTAACCACAGTTAATTTTAAACAGCTTACAAATTGAGTGTCCAGAAACATCACTTTCATATCTGTGTTCAAACTCAAAGCTGCGTTGAGCCTTAGCCCATTTAGTATTAGATCAAGTTTGCTTAGGAGAATATAGATTACGGATTACGAGACTGAGCAGCTTCATCTAAAACCTTTACTCCTCTTAGTGCCTCGTCTGAGATACCGCGTAAATTATAAAGATCTTTAGATGAAACCTTGGTGATGGAACGCTGATCCATAAACTGCTGCATTTATTACTTGTTTTTTTTCATAATGGTTGATGATCATTTCCCATGTCTCTTCATACTTAGCTTTTATGATGGCAATGTGGTGTACTAATGCGGGTGCTTCACCTTTCAAATAACCGATTAAATACTGGAACTTAATTATTTGAAGCGTTTTGGTGGTTTATTAATCGACACTTCAAATAAATTCCGAAAAAAGCGAATTCAGATTAAATACCAGAGAAATGTGGTACATTGGATACGAGGCAAACGAACAACGCTTTCTCAATTGGTCAAATTATTTACCTCACGTACTTGTTGCTGCAGCGAAATTTACAACCGGTTATATACCACTCCAAATGTTTATCATGATCGCGAACAGACTCACACGCTGTAGCATCACAAATGACAAAGTTTGCACATACCATAAGCAACATAACTAGTTAACCAATGATGTACGTGAAATGAAATTGACTGAGACTTCTTAAGGCGGTGATAGCAGAATTTCCATTCATTCAATACTTGAACCATTAATTGAACCGGCAATAGCTGTTAGAGATGGTTTTAATATACGGATAGTGCAACCAAGGCGATGGCTTTTTGGCAGTCGTATTCATTATTCAGTTGTACATTAGTAAAAATCATGTTTACGTAAAACAAAGACTCGCACCTAATGGTATGAAATAGGATTATATTTCGAATAAAATAAATATTCCAAGGGAATCTTTTAACTCTGTTGTAAATTCCAAACTGCGCCCGCTGGTAAACGATTTGGAGCTTTTTTAAAAAACTTAGATAGAACCACCTTTCCCGGCAATGGATCCACACACAATCACCAAAGCAGAAGCGTCGACATTATTGCCCGTAAACACAATGATCCTGAATTTTCACGATATAGAGATACAAGTTGTGTAGTAAATGGTGATTTCTCTTTGTAGAATCTACTAAACCCACTTACCGGGAAAAAATAAAACCTCTATCCAGGTTCAACTTACACATCTCCCATCTTCTTCATCTTCTTCTCCCATAAAATCATCTGCTATCACAATGATAGAAAATTGTGAAACTTGTTTCCAATTCTTAGATGTCATCTCTTTTAAGACTTATGGACAATCTGTCCCAAAAGTAACAACAACTGAATAAAAGCCAAAGCTTTGCCAGATGTATCTCTAATCACTGTATGAGAACTTTTCTAAAGCAAGGTTAACTTCAACAAACAATATAAGAATTTGATTAATTCTGTATCAAAAAGTTTCGGATACGACGGCGTAGTGAGAAGTCTGGTAAAATTGCAACAGAGGGCGCCACAATCACAAATCCCGGATGTCGTGTGTCAATACCTTCTGTCACTAAACCAAATTAAAAGTTTCAAACAGAACTGTCATTTAGTTCAGTTTTGGCAGCCATTGAAAACAGACAACCCATTGTTTTTTGCAAACAATGGTTGGTAAATATTATGGGGACTCTTGACCATCGATTAAAATAATTCACAAGTGGTTTACTGATTTTCTTTGTGGTCGTACAAGCACAACTGATGCTGAGCGTTTAGGACGCCCAATTGAAATCACCGCACCAAAAATGGTTGACAAGATCCATGATACAGTATTGCAAGACCGCAGAGTGAAAGTGTGCGAGATAGCTGAGATAGTAGGCATCTCAGATGAACGTGTATGCAATATATTACACGAACATTTGAATATGAAAAGGCTATCTGCGCGTTGGGTGCCGCGTTTGCTTACAATCGATCAAAAACGCACACGTCTGACAACTTCAGAGGCAGGTTTGGCGATGTTCAAGCGAAATAAAAAGGAGTTTTTGCGTCGTTTCATAACTGTGGATGAAACATGGATCCATCACTATACACCGGAGACCAAAGAACAGTCTTAACAGTGAATTTCTACTGGCGAAACTGCGACGAAGAAGGCTAAGGCACTTTTTTTGGGATGCACGCGACAAAATCCACATCGATTACCTTCAAAAGGAGAGAACAGTGAACGGCGAATATTACTACAACTTATTGGACCGTTTTTAAAGAAAAACGACCGCACTTGGCGAAGGAAAAAGTTCTCTTCCATCAGGACAATGCACGGGCGCACACGTGTGTAGTTGCCATGGCCAAAATCCATGAATTATGCTTCGAATTGCTTCCATATCCACCATATTCTCCAAACTTAGCTTCCTGCGACATTTTCCTGTTTCCGAACTTGAAGAAATAGCTCGGCGGAAAAAGGTTCGGCTCTAGTTAGGAGATCATCGATGGAACAAACGCCTATTTTGAAGGGTTGTAAAAATCGTATTATTCGGAAGGGATCGAAAAATTGGAAAAACGTTGGACTAAGTGTATCGAGCTAAAAGGCGACTACGTTGAAAAAAAATTTTTTTTTTGGTCGAAAATATTATTCCTTGTTTCATTTATGCCAGACTTCCTCACTTCGCCTTCGTATAATGCAATAGAAAAGTTCTACTTCAAATTATTATGCACATCAATTAAGGTAAGCAAGTAGGTGGTAATGTTTGCAGGTGATCATCCTCAAAATCGACCTACAGATTACCATAAGATGTTGACAACCTAGACCATGATTTTCATTGAAAAACTAATCCTGTTGTCCAACGTAAAACATTTTTTATTTTTGAGTGAATCTCATTTATTCTCACAATAACAAGACATCACAGAGATTGCACCACAATACCATCATAAAGGAATAACTCCTACTGGGTTAGCCTATCAAACGAAGCATGTTTCGTTTCAATATGGATTGGCTCAGTACGTTTTTTGAGCAAACTTCTCATTGTCTCCTTGTGATTTTTGAGTAAATCTCATTTATTCTCACAATAACAAGACATCACGGAGATTCAGTCAAAAATCATAAGGAGCCAATGAGAAGTTTGCTCAAAAAAACATACTGAGCAAATCCATATTGAAACGAAACATGCTTCGTTTGATGGGCTAATCCCGTAGGAGTGATTCATATGTGGTTTAATTGTGGTGCAATCTCTGTGATGTCTTGTCTTTAACTAAATTGATCATCTTTTTGACTTTTGTCTAAGCAAAGATCATTTTAAACAGAAATTGAAATACTTTTATGACTCGACTATTTAACTAAAGTCAAATTTGTAGACTTTTCTAAAATAAAAAAAAAAATAAAAATGATTGCTGCTTAGCCATCAGCTCATGTCAGCTGGTATCTTTAGAATATTTAGACCGCGATAAGTATCATTTCATTGCTTTCGACCACAGAAAAATTAATTTAAATTAAAAAAATTAACGAAGCTTCGTTAAATATCAATTGCCACTTAATAAAAATTATTGAAAGAACATGATATCTAAAAATAAACAATAAGAAGTTGTCAAATAGAATAATAAAAATTGTTTGATTTGATTCTATAAATCTCTACAAATTTTAAGTTTCGTAAAATTTTTAAATTGTTTTCTAACAGTGTTAGTTCTAAAAGCAAATTGTTTTGCTGTAATGCAGATCAATTTTTGATCATGTCTCTGAAGTTCACTGAAAAGTATAAGCTCTAATTTAAACAACAGTATTTTGAGGATACCTCCCAAACTAGTGAGCTTTAAGTTCATTCAGAATTTACACTAAGTGTCTTCTCCGACACTGAACAATTTTCATTACAAGTATTTTTCTCCTAATTTGCATCGTTTCCGAGATAAAAGACTGGCTGGCGTTTATTAAAAGCTCCCCCTGTATTTGAGTGCAAAGTGTATATAGAGCTTTTATTATAATCTCGTCTTTTATATAATATGTATGTGTGTGTATACATAAAAAAAAGATATTAATTGGATAAGATAATGATAAGAACGTACATGAAGCAAAAACAACAAAAGCAGATAATTTGTTGTGTGTGTGTGTGTGTGTGTGTCGAATTTATATGTATAGTACGTAGTACATAGATTGAATGGTGTCACACTAATGGCATTTTATACTTAAGATATTAAACTAATTTGACATAAATTAAATGAGAATGCAGTTTCTTCAGTTTCTTGTGTGTTCGTATAACGACATAATAAGATTAGTTCTAAAAAACCGGGATGAAATGAAAAGTGAAAAATGGAAATTTTTTTAAAGAATATTTTCGGTGTGTCATCTGAGATAATAGGAATTGTTATTTTCGTATCATGGTTATGGCATAATGAATATAAATCTTAGATCGACTCGAACAAATGCCTTTAAATCGTTTCTTCATTTAAAGTTGTAATGCGCCGAATAAACATTAACAAGCTTTTTTGTTCAAATATATACGCAATTCCAAACTTTATCTCATTTTCTTGAATATGTACAACAAAAAGTTTTATCCGGTTATGGTCCAGTGGAACCAGAAAACCTATCTCATTGTTATGTAGTTTTCTCAAAATGATATTCAAACAATCTGCTCTCGAACATTTATATAACATACAGACCGTAATATACACACAAAACTAGCATGAATTGGCTAAACCTGGATATAATAATGTAAGGTAAATAGTTGGAAAATGGAAAAGTTTTCTAATTTATCTTATTATGACATAAGATGTTTAGATAGAGATATATTAGATTTAGTGGTATAATTTTATATATATGAACGTAAACGTAAGACGTATGTAAGTGATTTATTTTAATGTAAATAATTTTATACAAAACTTTTCTCTTTATTTTTATTGGATAAAGTTTCGGAAAGCTCTAAACATATCTTAATAAATTCAAATAAACTTATTTATTTATATACGTATAAACGGACTTGAAACATTATTTTAGCAACTAACGAAAGCTTTCCCAATAACAGAGATCCTTTTGCGGATAAACCAATAATAAATTGTAAGTTATGTTAAAAAAGTTAAATATTGACGTAATATTAAACATTAAAATTATATTTTCCAATTTTCAATATTCTTTTTGTTTAAATATTTTATTTTCCCGTCATACTCGTATTTTTTGGTGGAAGAATGAACGAACCGAATCGAAGAGTACATAAAATTGGTAATACATTAGCATGGTTGCGCTACAGACTCAGTAATATGGAAAATAAATTATTTCGCAAAAATATTCAAATTTTTATTAAGGCGAGCATTCATACATTATGCTGATATGTACTTACTTCTACCGTGGATATATAAAATCATAAATTTTCCAATTTAAAACCATATATTTCCATCTTCATGTATTTAACATTTAATTTACGTTTATTGTTTCATATAAGTTGGATTAATAAATCATGTACACACTCGAGTTACTTTTCGTACGAGTATATATGTAAAGTACTAAGTGCGAATTCCAAAATTAAACTTAAAAATATAAAAGCTTAGAGTCACACAAGTAAGTCGAAGTAGTTATGCCTCAATAATGTCAACTTTACAAACTAAAATGTTAACTGGACTCCCGTTTTTTATGATTAAATACCTTAGCATAACCTTCGAGGCTAAGCTAAGATAGAAAGAGCACACCACAAAGAAAAAAAAATGCTGTAATTGGGAGAGTGAAGCACCAGGAGAAGCAAGCACGTGAGACGGATGTAGGGAAGAAGCAGGGACCCGCAAGAAGGGATAGTGAGATGATCCCGGTGTCCAGTTGCTAAAAAGACACTTTAACGAAATCTGCTGCAATAGTGAATGAAACGGAAATGGAGAACGAAGCTCGTTTTGCTCAAGACGAAAGAAAGAATGCAGAAGCACCCTAGGCATACTGGAACAACTTGGACCCAGGTGTTCAGTATAGTTTAAGAGATACCTTCCAAATATGCTTCCAAGAAACAATGACAAGGTTAGCCCTGCTATCGATGTCACAAGGGTATGTCCTTTAAAACCTGTCTAGCCATTATGGGAGCCAATCTCTGAGGTTCGTGTAATGTACCATAAGCTACAACGACATCCTGCCATATAAAAATCGCGAAAAGCGCGAATGTTCAAAAATTTTATACGAGAGCCGTACGGCGTATATCGAAATGACGTTAGGTGATCTTAATTTTTTAAGGTATGTCCTTTCAAACTTGTATAGCCATTATGGGAGCCAAACTCTGAGATTTGTGTAATTTACCACAAGCTACAATGTCATCCTTTTATATGCATATAGGTTATTCCTGCTGATTAAAATATTTCCTGAAAATAATAATTATGAAATACAAAAATCTATTCTATTTTACAAAACAAATTTTTTGTATTTTCACTTTTAGAAATCTACACTTTTGCAAAATCTGTCTAAATGCTGTCTCGCATAAATTTCTGGCCAAATTATAAAAGTGTCCAATGATTTAAAAGTGTCCAAAAACTTCACACCGGTGGTCTTCAGTATAGTTTTAACGGTACATCCCAAATATGCTTCCAAGAAACAGTGGCGAGGTTTGACCCATTGTTGTGACAGAGATATTGAGTATCTCGCAAAATCAAGAGAAAGTTTTCAATTTCACGCGAAATAATGAACACAGCTTCTGAACGTCTCGTTGCCAACAATACGCCTTATCGATATGAATCGATTAATCGTGAAGTGCAACTCAACGATCAACTGAATCATCCCCATCATTCACCGTTAGAAAGACGAATTGGCGGGTTTGGTACCTGAGATCGTTTAAGGTATTTAGTGGCCTTTCACAATGAACAGTTTTCGTCCGAATGGGGAGATAATTCCTTAAGACAATTTGGTATATAATCCATCTTGTGTTTTTGTGGTATACTTTGCAGTTTTCTTTTCGCATGGTTAAAGTTTTGTTTTGCATCTGGCGATCGATTAATTTGCCAGATGCATCTCTGTTAACATTTGTTCTATTTCAGCTTATGCTATGGTAAATCATTAAAGTCGATATGCGAACTGATGTACATCTTGAATTTCAATCAGTTAGTGAAGGTGTTTGTTAGATGGCTGTTTGCTAAACATGGCTTTTGGTCAGCCCAGTAATGTAATAAGAACGGAGAATGGTCGGTAGATAGTTCTAACTGGATGGTTACACAATGCGACATCGTATAGTGGTTTTCTTGAATACCATTCAATAATCGACATCTCCTTGGAGTAGACAATCTTGAACCTCAGTAGGTATGTTTGGCATTAAATTCTCTGACGACCATAAAACGTTCACCCAGACTTGCAAATTTTTTTTTGTAGATATCTGCCGAAACGTTATTGTCGTTAATTCGAGTTTGTGTTGGCTTTTACCGTTTGCGTTCCAGGGGCATATCTTCAGATAATTTATCGGAGAAATTCTAGTTTCTGAATGATAATGGTTTGATTTTGTGGCATTGCTTGTTGCATATTTTGCATTGTTGTCATTAAATCCGCATGCAGTTGTTCAAGGCAGATTCAGATACATATGTTGGTTTGCTGGTTAATGTTCTGGGCGAACGAGAGTCGGTAGACTGGGAAACCTCGGTAGTTTTGACTGCAATTACTGCCTTTTTTGTGTTGAGGAGTTCTTTTAGAACAACTTATGGTTTAGTGTAGTGCCCCGCATAAGACCCCCTCAATGATTAGAAGTTGCAATAAGTCCTGGAGTGACCATATTCTTGGCAGTTTAAACACGTTATTGAGCTTTCGGATGGATCTAGTTCAACCTTCACCATTGGTTGTGGTTGCTTCAAGTGGTTCATGATCCTATATACATTCTGTATCTTAAATCCATCTTCAACAAGCGCAGCCTGGATTTCGGCTGTTTCAACATCGATGCCTTTAATAACGACAGAATATGTATTATAGTTTCTGTTAGAGCATCGTAATAATTAATGAGTTCTCTATAGTCGTTGACTTCATATGTTTGAATTTTTACTTCGTGTATTTTGCCACGTAGTAAATTTGTTACGTGAAAAATGTTTCCATTTCTTGTGTGTATTGGTTTCATGCAAATAGATTGGAGGTGGCTTGTTTTTCGATTAGCCTGTTCTTGAATTTTTGCATTTACAGTTTTGCTGATTCGATTTCTTGTTAGTTGTCAGTAGTTTTTCCTTTTTTGGGCTATTCCTACATTACGCTTAGTGCTCACTTTATGGCTTGAGTCGCTACTATGATTTTCGAGAAGTATATTCATCGGGTCATCTACCACTTCTGGCTTCATATTCAACATTGAACGATATTGATCGTTTCACAGTATTTGTATCGGATGGTTTTATATGCGGTCTTGTCCCCATACTACGCCTTAAAAAGGATTGTTTATTTCAGTAAAGGCGTTGTACTTCCGTCAGCCAAGCTGGAAGAACTACCCACCAAACTCACAATCTCAGAGGTATTTCTTGTATATGGTGTAGTAAGTAACCAAGCGTTGAATCACTAGATTCCGGCTTCCTTGCCTTAGCATTTTATACCTCCTGCCATATTTTTTTGCCATGGTTTGTTTGATTTGCCATGGGTATTTTCTCTTTAAGGCAAGCACCTAGGGTTTTATTCCCAAATAATTGATTTGAGAAACAGTCGAGCAATATAATTTACCCTTTTATCAACACTAACCAACATGCAGACATAGATTAGTTGCACTTCAGAATGGCAATGTCAAATTACCATGCCTATTACAGACTATATTGAGCTTACGACTGCTGTGGAACAAAATTATAGATTACAATTTTATGCAATGTTTATGTTGTGCACTCATCCTAATTTTAAGTTAGTCACATTGAAAATAATTTAGTAACGAATTGAGCCGTTAATTATATTAACGCCTAAACGTTGAATATTTATTAGACCGCTCTATAGTAAATCACCATTATTTCACCTTAATCGAAAATAATTTTGTAATTAACTCATTTAAAAATTGTTAATGGCATGCGAGCTCATTTTTCCTTATGCAGTGACACATCGAAACAACGGGATGAACGGGATGAATACCCATCATATTTTGAAATTCAATTTAAATTATTTAAACGATTATGATGGCATGCAGAGAGCATCATGCAGTTTGACCTTTAGAATAATTTTATATTTTTAGCCAAACTAAAATTAAAACTTTTATCATAATCTTACTGAAAAGCTTTTACCGAAACCACAACTTCAACACGTCACACTAGCTTGCTTGGCACAACACAAAATATTGGAAAATATTAGTATTTTACACATATTCTTACATACTGTGTTCTCGCTCTCATTTTCATATCGAAAACATAGAAAATCTGTTTGTTGTTTTTGCCTAATAAATTTTTCTCTCCTAACATAAAGCACATTCGTATGAAGGTACAGGAGCACAGTTGGAAAAATATAAATTTACGATGACTGCTTTTCTCCCATTTTCCCTACATGCATGTACGAGTATATAGAAAAGAAATCCATATTTATCTTAAATATACACACATATAAAGTGGCACATATGAAGCCGAAAGGAAAAGGAACAAAATGAAAAACGTACAGTGGAAAATCATCTACGGTTTATTTGATTTTAAATGAAATTTTTTTTTTGTTATTAAATTTTCTGCGGTTTGTTATCTAGATTTTTTTTGTTCACTGTGTAATATATGAAAAATGTGATAAATCACACATATCGTCTCTAAAACCATATGAAAAAGTTTACGGTGCTGAACTATGTAACGGAACATTTGAATACTAACTGTACAGCGCTAAGGAGGAGGAAAAAAAAATTTCACCCGAAATGGTTTTCATTTGATGATAACTTTGCAAAAAATATTTAATCGAACTTGTATATAGCTTTTAGCGTTGTGATGTTAAATGGAAAAATGATGTATTGCAGACACACACACACACACACTTATAATCGAAATATAAGAAACAAACTCTATTCGTGTACAGTTCACGCGCGATACATTCGCGAAATAGTTGACTTACCACGCCGCGGAATGAAAATCATGTGCTCGTATCTAATAAAATGCTTAGTCATACGTGAATATCGACAATATATAAGAATTCTGCCAGAAAACTTTGAAAAATTTAGAAGATATGTAATATGTTTGTATGTATTGTGCACATATAATTGGAAATCGATTTTCTTTTTATGGCTTTTATCTTCAAGTTGGTTGTCATATAAATTACGAAGTGATTTTTATTTATGGTAATTTATTTGAAGTAGCAGGTACAAAATGATTTGTCATTAGTATGTCACAAGTATACTCCGTTACCCAAAATATCATAGAATGCTTTGGAACAAATATCAAATGGTCTGGCTTGGAAGCATAATGTCATTCATAATGGCCTTACAGTCAATATAAATATTTATACAAGACAATAATTATTATAAATTCGGTAGGTCCAATTTGTCGCGTTAGAAATCGAGTGACAATTCGAGACAACAATTACACCTTTAAGGTCATAAAATTTTACCAATCTTGCAACGTCGGATAATGTATATTGGTTTTCCCTAGCACATTTTCATTTCCTCTAAATTTTAGTGTGAAAGAAGAACATTTTCGTTTTAAATAAGAGTCATAATTAGTAATTGTTAAGATTCGCCATCAGCAATCATTAACAGTTACAATCGATTATGAGTAATCATAATTAGTAATCAGTTATCAGAAATTATTTTAAGTGTTAAATTTCTAAGCTCAAATATTTAAGTTGAGTGAACTTAAAACAAAATTTAACATAAATATGAATCAGCCATCAATCTAATAACCAATAATAAATGTTAATAAACAAATAATAAGTAACAGGGAACAGTCAGCTAAGAATTGGCAATCCCCAAACCGCCTTACTTGAAATTGGGGTTATAGAGAGAATCCCGCGGGCGAAAACGGATGCTTTTCTCTAGACCCTGTGGGTGCAAACGATCAAATCTCTCAGGTTCTTGAATATTTTTAGTGCCGAAAATAAAATTCACCAATATACCTTTACAACTTCAAATTGGGAATAAACAATTTCAAATTGGGACTAAATATTTTATTCAACAAGTATTATAACAATTTTAAATTTGAGCAGGCGTTTGAAAAATAAAAGACAACATTTTTTATTAATAGTTTCATTCTTAATTAATTCATTCAAGAAAGTTGAAGCAGAAAATATTGTATAATAAAAACGAGGATTAATGAATAGTTGCAAAAAACTTTAAGCGTAAAGAAATCAACTGCCTATCGATCAACAAACCCCGCAGAGCAACGTGAAAACGTGGAAAATAAAAATAACTAATGAACATTTATTGAAAGTTATACTGAGGAAAATCCTAGAATAGCTTTAAAACAACTGAGAGATAAATTCCAAAATAATCATCAAATTGTTGTTTCCACGGAATGTTTGAGAAAACACTTTGTTGGATTACTGTATACGTTGAAAGATATTCGAAGAGAGCCAGAAAGAGCAAACATTGAAAGCAATAAAATAATCAATCAATCAAACAATACACCCATACTCTACATGGATGAAACTAATCTCAATTTATATATATCGCGAACCAAAGATCGTTCCAAAAAAGAAACTCGTTGCACTCACATTACAGCAGGCGGTCGAGGATTCAATATACATGTAATTGGATGTATAGGTAATATGGGTTTGATTCATCATGAAATTAGAAGAGGAGCATTGAAGAAACCAGAAGCAAAAGAATTCATACGTCGTTGTCTTCGGAATGCTCAAAATATATATAGAACTTCAATCGTAATGGTGATTGATAATGCACCATGTCATGCTGCCATTAAGGAAGTATTCCTAAAGAACAATTTCTTAATAATCACCTACTAAGACTCGCACCATATAGTCCAATGTTAAATGCAATTGAATATGTTTGGTCTAACTTAAAATCTGGAGTTAAAAGCGATTTAACTATCCAACTATCGCGAATTCTAGCTGATGAAGGTAGATCAAATTTAACACAAACAGAATTCCGTCTGCCAATTTGAAATTGTTTAGTCCCAATTTGAAGTTATACGTATAGATCAACTTTGTCATTGAGAGCAAATTATGGGACAAATAGCACAAAAAGAACTGCATGAAATATTAAAATCAACAAATGGACAACATTTCAAAATGAAATCAAAGCAATAATTTAAAAAGCAATAGCATTAACATAAACCATCGCCAGCCAAATATGCAATTTTATCGAAACCGAAATGGGCATATCTGATGAAAATATAAAAAATAAACCAGCTACAAATGTTAAAGTTCATCGCACATATTTCAGAGTTCAGTGAAGCACAACATTGAAATATACCCAGCCACAGGAAAACTATTTGAGCATCCGACACAGAATATAGACAAGGATAAAAAGATAAATACAAATGGCAGTCATATGCAATATAGACGTAAAATAAAAAAAAACATTGAATCATTCAAGTGAAGATTGAAAACAATTTTAATATGGGAGAAAAGCAGCAGCTCAACAAACAAAACAGATGATACCACAACATAATATGTAAGCAATAAATCAAACGCAACCAGCAGCTCAACAAATAAAATAAACGTGACCAGATCTCACAAATAAGTAAGTCCAGCTGCCAAACAAACGAAAGAAACATCCACAAGTAATCAATTTGAACAATCATCTAAGAACTAACAATCATCCAAGAGACGAAAAAAAACAGAGAACCAGTACAACGCCCCGATAGTAAAATACAAGAAATACAAAATCCAGCGTAGAAGAATTATGGGCACCACGTGGAACAATGAACGTAAAAGCTCAAATATCCACCTTCCAGAAAAGAACAGGGTAATAAGCTATCGAATATTAAACAGAAGCCACCGCTACAATTCCGAAACACAAGACAAATTAATTATCAAGCAAATCACGATTCACAACACAAATTCATCATCAAGAAAAATCTGCTATAAATTACTATGCACGACACAAATTCAGCTTCAACCAAATTATGTTCGAAATTATAAGCAAACAGTAAAACAGTGGAAACTAAGGTTAAGTTTTTCTAGATAATAGCAAACCAACAAAACAGCTAAACGAAACATTATCACTCGTTCTACCAACAAGCAAAGATCAACAAGTACATCCAAGAACACTCAAAATCTTATGCAACTCAAGTTAAGAAGCCTATGATCAATTCTAGTTAAGAAACGAATGAACCAATTTACTCATCAATCAACCAGCTCGAATCAATTCATTCAATTATTTCACCAACATCAAGCTATCCAAGGCGGTCAATCAACAAATCTAGTTTATATGCAACCATCGTCAGATGACCATCGTCATCAACCAAAACACTAGTCAGACCAAATGAAAGCAATCTACGAATCGAAACATTAATCATTCGAACCCAGATCAATGTATTACAAATTTAATTATAACCGAGTAAATCCAAACTCCAATCTAAAGAAATTGTTACAAACTGAACTAATCCTTAAAATTAATCACTAAACCATCACAAATGCAAAACAATATAGCTGCAAAAATATTAGAAAGAAAGCAACATCCGAGCCTTTCGCCAATAAATCTAATCAAATCGACTCAAACAGCTGTCCAGAAATTCAACAAAACACAATGAATCCCGAACCTAGCGATTAACTATTAAGCAAACAACGAGCTCCGTTGCCCAAGAACAGTAACAAAACAGAACGGAACGGTAACCGTAAAGCAAAGAACTCTTGCATCAAAAGAAGGTTGCAAGAAGAGGTTTACGATAGATAAAAAAGGTCACACAATTCTTTACAATTAACCACAAAAAATAATTATATTAAAAAACAATTTAAAAAAAAATTATATACAACCTTCTTCCAGAAGATTTTACTTCTCTCAAAAGGGGAGGAATGTTGTATAACATGCCAGAAAAACTCGATTCATTTATTTATTTTCCACATTGTTAAGTAAGGTCATGAAATTTTAAACCAATAAAATACTTGTATAACATTTGTATTTCCTCGAAATTTTAGTTTTAAATAAGGGTAATAATCCATACACTGTGCTAGTAGGAAAAAGTGACTAGCTGGGCAAACAGGAGGTAAACTTAATTCCCATTTATAAGTTAGTCCCCATTTTTAAGATATCACTTTCGACATGTTTTGGCTCCGAGTCAAAAATTAGTCAAAATGTACACTCATTTTCACGTTGATAGCTCTTGAACCATTAAGATTTTCGTTATGCTTTCTTTAGCAAAGTTGTTGCGCAAGTCAAGACAAACAACTTTGCTGAACATATCAAGACCGAAAAACCACATCCACTATATACGTGTGTTTTACTTAGGCCAAGGTTAGGTTAGGTTAGGTTAGGGTGGAGTGGCTGCTTCCGCACACTTAGAAAAGTAGTGGTCCGTTGTGATACCACAGGATCCTATTTCCTCTTTAGCCCTGTTGAGAACCATTCGGAGCTACGTACGTATCGCAAAATATCTCGCACTCTACAGTCCGCGAGATCTGAATACTGTACCAGAATAGTGCCGGACACGAGCATAGGAAAAAAGTCTCTTCCTCTTCTTCGTCCACGCAACTTCTACAAAATCATTTCTCTGTAAACCCAGTTTTCTTGCATGTTCCCCAAAAAGGCAGGGTCTTGTCAGTTTTGGCAAAAGCTTCTCACAGAAGACTCCAGCTCCAATATTGCCGTCTAGATAAATATGGGTCCACCTGTGCAGAGATCTGTATACACAGGTAAGGCTAAATACAACTGCAGGTTGGCATACTTATGCTAAACAGGACGCCCATTTCACTCATGAAATTTCTGTTCCGGAAAGATCAAACCCAACTGAAGAATATTTACCACCAACATTTGAATCTGATGAAACCACACATTTTAATCATATTGAAATCTCGCAAAATCGTTTGGATATTATGGTACGACGCCTGAAAGTATCGCAGCGGCAAGCCATTCTTTTGTCAAAGGATTTAAAACAAGTGAACATTTAGGCTCCAAATGTTCGGATATATGGAGCAATAAATCGTTATCGTCATTTTACGATTTTTTTTTCAAATCAATTGAGAATCATTCACTCGATTTTTGCACTGATATCCACAATGCACAATGCATATACTCCCGAATCCAAAAGCAGTTCTCCTTCACATTACATACTCAAAAAATGCCATTCCAATTGCACTCAGCACAATAAGAAAGGAAGCTTATGCATCAATGAAAAAAATCATTGAAAGAAACTGGGCTTTGAGTGAGAACACTAGATTGCGATACGACAACATCGTTGAGGCTCCACTTATGCCAATTGAAAAAATATTGCTACCACCATTTTATTTCAAGCTTGGAATAGTTAAAAATTTTATAAAAGCGCTGAATCCAGTTGGAAATGCGTTCATCGAATTGCTTCGGAAAGAATGTTCTCGGAATTAATCGATTCGATGAATGACGCAAATATATTGAAAATATGCTGACCGCTTTTCATAATTATAAACTTTCGAATGTCATTGTAAATGCATTTTTTTGCATTGTCATGTGGAAAAATTCGCCGAACAATCACCAGCCGAATCCGATGAGCACGGCCAGCGTTTTCACCAAGTGATGGCAAAGCTCGAATATTGGTACAGCGGCAAAATGCTACATGCAGTCTCGGGTGACATTTGTTGGAATTTTCAAGAGGAGAAGATCGCGAAGGTATCGTCCTCGAACGAATCAGAAAATTAAAATTATAAAAGTTAAGAAAAATGTTAATTGTTTAGGAAAAAATTAAGAAAAATCAACTGAATCGATTTAATTTTCTTTTAAATAATTTCTATTGTAACTATACTTGTCGATGGGATGTTTATTCGATCGATTTCAATCGATTTAAATTCAATAAATGGACAACAAATAATAAAAAAGTGTTTTTCGTTGAAATGAAAAGAAAAAAAATAATAACACAAAAATGTGAATGTAGTTAGATGTGGTTTTACCTTCATGATATGTAGCAAAGTTGTTTGTCTTGTTAAGAACTGATAGTTTCAGCTCGACATTTTCAAATTTGACAACAATTAGCGGCTTTCGAGCATTTGAATTGTGTTTATTCACTAATTTTACCGAGCGAATTGACGTGATAGCATCCTCAGGTACTACTACATCAAGACACTTGAAAACACTATAAACTAGGTTTTTTGCATAAATAGCATCCTCAGGCACATGAAGTCCGGTGATAACAAGCTCATTCATAATTTTATCTTGCTCGTTTAAATCGATTTTAGCTTCTAATTTGTTGATCCGCACTTCATTCTCCGAGCATGTAGAACTCAGTGCTTTCAAACTCTCTTTAAGTGTTGCTTTTTTAGCACGCAACAACTTATTTTGGGTTTACAACTCATCTAACGAGTTGGATAGAAAATCTTGAGATTTCTCAACATTTTTAATCATTAAGTTAAGGTCCTTTAAGGTGCTTATTATGTCAGGCAAACTAATGTTGTCTGAATTACCCGGCGGATCTTGTTCAGTTTCACAGATAATAAGCGAGGGTCGGCTAACTTTTAGGCATGGCTCATATTTCCAAACAGCAGTACCTTCTTTCACACGTTCCATTAAATCGTCGGAGATTTTTACACAGGTAACGTGATAAAGACGTTTACATGAAGTGCTGCATTTTACTCCTGGATTATTTCGACTTGTTCCGATGTTGTTATTACACTTGATACACTTTTGTGGTATTTTCACTTAAGCACACAACACTGATTTACGGAAAAGTTTACAAGTTCACAGCTAAACGTAAAAGGCGGGAAAAGCTAACGAGACACTTTCACATAAATATTTTAGTGATAAAAGTCTGTACACTTTGACATATGAATTACGAACGATATATTTAGATACAACCAAAACAAAACAACTCTCCGAAATCCTAAAGCTTAAAGCACTCAACTCTATAATGAATAATGAAATATTCTCTTGATAAATACAATTAGCATTCGAATTTCAATCACCAAAATAGAATTAAAATTAACTTTTGTCCTTTACAAGTATTTTGTAACCGTAAAACCTTTTTTATAAACCGTAAAATCTATTATTTAAATTCCACATTCCACAAATTTTAGGTTGTTACCTTTTATAAATCGCATTATTTTCACTCAGCAGGTCACCGAAATTATAAATATTACAAGGCATTTATATTTCTAAAAATACATTATTTCCATCAAGAGCTTTTACCAAATTTAATTTCAAGCTTTATTTTATTTTATTTTAAAATAAAATATAAATTGACTATTTACTATATTCCTAAATTAGGATAATAAATTAACGATTTTTATTCACATTTTTCCACTCTAGCCAAATTAAATTTAATTATTTTATATTTTTCATTTTCCGTTGAAAGCTTGACGAAATAAAGTAAAACACGAAATTCATTTTCTAATTACCATATATATATACATAAAAATAATTTATAATTTAAGGTATTTTGTATTTTATACGTGGTAAACATGTGAAAAACGTACCGTAAAGAGATGAAAGTGGTATTAAAGCTTTTTTGTAAGCTTGATTACGTTTTAAACACGCTATTTAGAAATGTTCTGAATTTTGTTTATAACTTTCATTTTACATAATTAAAATGTAGTAAAAATAATAATTTTGTTGGTCTGGCTCAGTGTGGCACCAAAAACATATACTCGTATGTACATCCATACGAGATCGATATGTGTAGCCAGAAGATAGATCAGAAAAACGCTTTGTCATTTTTTCGCTTTACTTTGTGGTTTGCGTGATTGTTCAAAATATGTAAGGTTTTGTCTAAATATCAAAGACAAAAGCATTTTTATATTGTCGATATAAAAGAAACCTTAAAGTTAAAGCTTAATTAAAATGTATCATGGTGGAGATGAGTTTGTAAAATTGAGGGTACTAAACCATCAAAGTTTGGTACGAGTACATCAACCTAATTTAAAAATTATTTTCCTATAATGAACGAATACCACCCACACCCCAAAAAATTAACTTATTATCTTTTTCCAGTTATCTGCCATTTAAAGCGTATAAAATAAACTGTCATTAAAATATTTTCCACTTTTATTATTTCCGGTTGGTGTATTTAAATAGGAAATGAAAGGCAAGAACGAAAAATTTAAGGAAAACTTTTTTTGTGCTTTCTTAATGATTTGGCTTTTATTCTTTGTTGCCTTCATTTTCTTTTGTTTTATATTTACAAAGCGAATTTAAATTAATTTAAATATTCTTTGGGGTTTGTTTTCATTTTACCCTCGCTCGTCCCCTTTTCTTCATACAGAACAATAAAATTACATTATTTGTGGTTCAATAATTGTTGATATTTTGACTTTCTGCGCGAGGTTTGATTACAAAATTAAATAATTTTGAGAGGATTTTTTTATTTATAGATTTATTTTGCTAATTTATTGTGTAAACTTTATTTATTTACAGGTGTCAACATCGACAGGTGTAATATCACATTTTGTCAACCTCCAAGTAGTAATACCAGAAGCATTTATCCTAGGTTCTGGTGAATTACACGTAGATATGGGATCAACAATTAATTTAGTTTGTATAATAGAAAAGGTAATTGAAACAATAATGTATCTAATAGTTTTTTAAACGTGCATGCATTCCAATAAATCCTTAAAAATCATCTCTGGTTTTAAGTTTTTAAATTAAAACTCAATACCTTCGCGCGTAACTTTTAAACGACATACCTCAAAAAAAGAAGCTTTACGATATACGAATTTGAATGTTCTAAATTTATTTTACATACGAGTATACGACTAGATAGGTACAGTGTACTGTACATGCAGGTTGATTACTAAATGGGAAAAAAAATTATTTGAACGTGGTAAATTTTAGAAACAAACGAAAACTGTTACGTATTCCTAAAGTAAAAAGTTTTAATTTTTGGAAGCTTTCCGTAAAAATTACTACCTGCACTATAAAATACTTATGTAAAAGCAATGAGCTCCAAAAATTTAATAGGATTGGACAATTTATACGAAATTGATAGAAAAAACTTTCAAACCTGTGAAACGATATGTGTGACAGATTCGTTTGCTCTTAAATGCAATTAATTTTGATGCTGGTTATTGAGTGGTTTGGGCCTGTATTATTTTCTGCATCAACTAATGGAAAAACTCGGTGAAGTGAAAATGGTTTAGTTTTTAGCTAAATTTTGTATAGGCTCAGTAAAATAAATGTGAAAAACCAAAAATTCGCTATTTGATTTACCGCAAACATGTTTTAGACCAGAAATCGTGCACCTCCCATTTGTATTATTTTTTTATTATTCTCTAAAATATGATCTAAAATTTTTGGTGAAGTTTTAATGCCGAAATATTAGATCCATAATAAAAAAAATTCTGATATGCGAGAATACTAAAATTTAACAAATTAAATATGACATCAGCGAGAACAACAAACACCACAAACAAAGATCCGTAATAAATCTACCCCATTCTCTTAGATTACGCAATGTGATCTACGCATTTGTCGATAGGTAATCTATTTTGTCGATTATAGCGATTTTGTGCGCCCCTGACCTCGATAATATAAACAACGTCGACAACCTAGGAAATGATATTAATGGGTGGCCCATCTAACGTGTGCCATGTAATTTGGCTCTAATTCAAAGATGAATGTATATTCTGCAAAGCGATTTATTTTATTAGAACGAATTGCCATTAAGTATGGAACACAATTTTATTCAAACGACTTCCACGGCTGGCTTGTTACGGTACTCGATTATGTCAACCCAAATTTTTCAGAAAATTACCGATTGTATGGGATCCTATCTCATCAAAGGCAACTTCGATTTGATCTTTCAAGTCCTGGATAGTCTCAGGATGGTTAGCGTAACACTTGTCCGTAACGGCTGTGTGCAGACAGCGTACAAAAGGCCGGTTGTTGTGTTTGATGTGTGGCAAATTCGGGCGAACTGTTAAACCCAAATATCGTGTGTGTCCTCCTCTTGAATTCTGGATAATCAAAACTTGTTTAGCATGGCTCATAAACGCTCCCCATTGACTGTATGGGCGGCTTCTTGCTCATTTTCGAAAAAAAAAAAATGGATTTTCGGAGCCTTAAATGGGATACTTTTGCTTGTTGACGTAGCCTTCGAGGTGAAATTGAGCTTGGTTGGAAGAGATGATTTTTCGGTAAAAATGCTCATTTTCTTCCAAGCCCAATTAGCGTACCGAAAACATTGTGTATGGTTATTTTGCTTCAGCTCCTGCACTAATTGAATCTTGTACGCAGGCGGCTTACCAATACTTGTTGGTTTATCCAATAACAATCCAGTTTAATGAACTCGCTTCACAAAATTATCCACAAATTATCTTGAAGGCATTTCGTTTCTAGTGAATTTTCCACGTAAATCTCTTACAGTTTGGGTCAAAGACTCACCACTTTGAAAGTAAGTTTTGAATATTTTTTCTAATTTTTTCCTATTTCAAATTTTGTTCAAGCGTAAAGCGGCCCATTTCGTAAATGTCAAACATTAAACTAATTTTCTGTGTTGCCCTTACCATTCACTCGAAATAACCAGCTGTTGAAATTGCACACACTAGCTGGGCAACTCGTTAGAAAGTTTTCTCTTTATTTTTTGTTTATTTTACGTTAGTCGGTCTGATAAATTAACAGTCTAGCTATTAAGCAATTGTCTTATTATCATAGGGGCCAACAAGTTTAAATTTTAATACTATTAGGTCTGCAAGTTAGAACTCAGCTTTGAAGTTGGTTACATTAAAATATACTTGAACGCATCCAAATCGCCCGCATATTTTTGATATTGGCAGCTTAGTTATCAGTTTTTATGACATATCGGTAGCTATCGTTCCGTGTGCATCAATTTTAAGAGAAGGACATCGATAAGCAACATTCACGTCATTGCATTCTATTCTGTTTTCAAATGAAAAAAAATGCTGCTCAAGCTATGAAATTAATTAATTCGACTTTGAGAGGACATTCTGTGAATCATTCAATAGTAAAAAAAAGTAGTTTGCAATATTTCGTGATTGCAATTTTAGTCTTGGGCACGATCCACGTCCAGGTGCAGTAAAACAATTTGAAGACGAAGAACTTAAAATTTTACTGGATGAAAATCCGTGTCAAACTCAAAATGAGCTTGCCGATCAATTAGGAAGGAAAATGGGTTCCTCATAAACTGACCGAAGAAAACAAAATCCGAAGAGTTGACACCTGCATGCATTAGTACAAAAAAAATGTTTACACAAAATCATTAAGAGTGATGAAAGTGGATTTTGTATGATAATCCTAAAGACAGTAAACCATGGATTGGTCCAGGCCAGCCATCAACATCAGTTGCAAAAATTAATATTCATGCTAAGAAAGTGTTACGGTGTGTCTGGTGGGATTGGAAAGGAGTAATTTATTATGAGCGTCTGGAACTTGGTCAATCTGTTACAGCTGAGCATTGCCAGGCCCAATTGATCAAATTAAGTGATACTCTGGAGGATCCACCCTGCATACAGCAAAATTAACCCAGAAACTCATCTTATCATTAGACTGGGAAGTTTTACAGCTTGCGGCGTATTCATCATTAGACTGGGAAGTTTCACAGCTTGCGGCGAATTCTCCAGACTTGCCTCCCTCTGATTACCACTTATCCAGATCGATGTCAACATATTTAAAAGACCAGTGGTTCATGAAAGTTGAAGACGTGTAAAAATGAAACCACCGAGTTTCTTTCGCGAAGGCATTCATCATATACTTGATAAATGTCAAAATACCATAGATAGTAATGGCGAATACTCCAATAATTAGTCTTTGTAACACTTATACAGGGTTTTCCAATAAGAGGTTTCATTTTGATATTAAAAAACTAGTATTTTTAAAGAGAAATCAATGAATGTTTATTTCATTGTAAAAAGGAAGGTATGTCATTAACATTTGAAAACGATATCAGCCAAATAGCCGCCACGGCTACGCTTGCAGCACCATATCCTTTTCACGAAATTTTTCATGACCAATTCGCACATTTGCGGCTGTATGCCCTCGTTAACTTCACGAATTCCATAAGGTCTTGAACCGATTGTGGAGCATTGGCATAGACCTTATCTTTCACGTGGCCCCAAAGAAAAAAGTGGAAATGTGTTAAATCACAAGATGGCCATAGAAAATCATTAATCATAGCTCGGTAGCGCAATCCATTCACTAACACCATCTTCATTTTCGAATAAGTATAATATAATCACACCGCCAGCCCATAAACCGTACCAAACAGTGACACGTTATGGATGGAGAGGCTTTTAATCAATCATTCTTGGATTTTCTGAGCCCAAAATGCGACAATTCTGCTTATTAACGAAGCCTCTGACGTGAAAATGGTTCTCATCACTGAAGATGATTTTTCGATGAAAAATCGGATCATTTTGATGCATTTGAATGACAGGAATCAGCGAAGATACGACGTTTATGGTGATTGACCGGCTTGAGGTTTTGTGTTAACTGAACTTTAAAAGCCTTAAAACCTAAGTTGTTGTGCAAAATAGGGTGTAATGTCGTTTGTGGAATGTCTAATTCTAAAGATCGACGAGGAATCGACCAACCAGCTACAGCAGCAATATTCTCAGTTGTTCATGAGCAACGCACACGGTTTCGATTCTTCACATCACTAACTTGTCCCAACAGCTCAAATTTTTCCACCAGTTTCACTATTGCCGGCCGAGAAGGTGCTTCACGACGACTCAAAAGTGCTTTAGTTTTGCGAACTGTGACTGCAAAATTTTCACCATTTTTGTAGTGAATTTTAACATTTTCAATGCGTTGTTGAAGCGTGTATCGTCCCATTTTTAGTAATGGCGTAGTTTTTAATTGTCAAATGTTAAAAGATGACAGTTTCAAAATTGGCAGCTGCCCAAATAGCAGGCTATTCAAAATGAAACCCCTTATTGGAAAACCCTTTGTTTTCAATAAAGTTGAATTTCACCAAAAAGTTTCTACTTGCCCACCTAATAATTTAGCTTTGTCGCTAATGTTAGCTTAGTAGGTAGAGTCTGTTATTTGGGGGTCCAAGGTTCAATTCCTGGTGATGACCAGTAAAAACTTTTGCGACTTCATTTCTAACTTTCAGCTATAGTAGTAACGACCTATGTCCGTAACATTTTATTTAATTTTATTTAGGACGATTTTGATCAAATTAAGCGGTACAGGCTTTTCGAATGCAAGGAAACGATTACAAGGAGTTCTGATTTCTTTGTAATGCATTTAGGACAGTGTTGCGTAATGTTGTATGATGTTCCACAATGTCGCATGATGTTACACCATGTTCATCATGTTGCACCATGTTGCCCCATGTTGCGTGATGTTACACGATATTGGTTTAGTTGTACCATGCTATGAGTTGTTGTTTTACCTTGTGGGATGTTGCATCATGTTTGCCCAAACTTCTCCATGCTGCGTTTTTTTGTAACATGTCACTTGACGTTGCATATTATTGAGATATATTGTATGATGTTCCACTATGTTGCGTCATATTGCGTGTTGTTGCACCATGTTGCATCATATTGTGGGACGTTCCTAGATATTACATTCTGTTGCATCACTTTTACCATGTTAATGATGCTGCACATGTTGCGCGACTTTTTACTATGTTGCATCATGTTGTGTCTTGTTATTTTCGTTTATAAGATGTGTTGTACAATATATTGTGGAATGTTGCTCCATGTTATGTTGGTTGTGTAACGGTAACATTAACGTCTTTTAGAAAATGTTGGTTATTATGAGTACCAATCTTGATTCGTAGCATTCGCTAAGGGAATGCCAAGGAACCGATTTTGTGAAAAAATTCGTTTAGAGAGTCCTTTGGCGGGGCCTGGGATCGTTGTTTAAATTTTGTTTGGCTCGAAAGATTTAGATAAAATCGCGGTGATAATGTTTCTCTAATGCCAAGAATGGATTGCGATGAGTCCTAATTTTAGGAAAATTTCTTTATTGTTTCTCAGGTCGAACAGTTTTTATAAAAATGGGTTTTGAGTGCTAAAAAACAATTGTGGTGAGTTTTAAATTCGAAAAAATTTGTTTAATGGGTTCTAAAATTTGAATCCGGATCTTGAACGATTTTGATATACGATGTGAGCCCAAAAATATGTATGGCCAAAAACAATTTTATATTCCCATGAAAATGGGAATCTAATATTAATTTTAGATATATCAACAATTTCTTTACCAATTGGGATGAGTTCCAAAAATGACTTAGAGAAATGAGTAAATTAGATGGAACGAAAACTTTTCTCAAATGGACTCGAATAAAATGGAACTCGGTTGGTACTATGAAAATATCCAATTTGATTGAAACAAAACCGCGGGTTCTTTAAATTGAATAGAGCTAAGCCGTTGCTTCATCGAGTGTGTATAATTATCATTTTATTTTACAAAGTAACAGCAAGTACATATCGTAATCATGGACATTTTCGGCAACGAGTTTTTTGCAGATTTACCATTCGCTATACTGTTGAAATCCGAAAAAGTGGTTTTCGAAGTGGCCTCTGTCTGTCTGTGACCTCTCTGCATGTCTGAACTGATTTACTGATTTGGAAACTTCATACTTAAACTTTTTATAGGGAATAAAGGAACAAAAGTTTTCTAAATTAAGTTTGTAACAAAACTGATTAAGCCCAAGGTTTTCTGACAAATTGACAGATTCGGAAAATGGATTAAAGAATAAATTTTGATAAAATCCTAAAAGTTTTCGTTCCATTTTTGGAAAAATTTGTATATGTTAATTTACAGAAAATTCGGCAACTACAGTTCGAGATTAGGAGATTACGAAAAATACACACACTAACCGAAAGGTGCTTGAAGTTTTTTTTCTCCATTGCTAGAGAGGGCAAAGAAACCGACTCGATATCAAAATATGTCAATTTCATTTTTATTAACAGCTAGTAAGAAAATGTATTTAAGAATACACCTAAGGGAAGCTATCGAGAGGTTTAGATCCGGCAAACTAGTTTGAATGGGTTAACAACTCAATGGCAATGAAAATAAAGTAAATGTGTTTAATTGCTTGGTGAGCAAGGCCCGGTGTTCCTTTGACAGGAGTTATTATATATGAAGCTGTTACAATTAATTTTAAACATTTGTATTGGTACTCAAAAATGTTTGCTTACCGGGAAAATGCTTATGACTTTTGAAAAAATACGGTTGTCTCTTTCTTTCATGTCTCGTTGTCACACTTTTCTTCGTTTATTACAATTTTTGCAATCCAGTGTCTAAATACAATTAATAGCCTGTTTTTCCATCATCCGCATATTTAAAACTGTTGCAAAATGTGTAAAGTAATAGTGAAACCACAAAGTATCTTTATAGATTTTTGGTTAATTATGATTTACCAGATTACATACACCTTTATGAATACTAATCCCCGATTTAATTAATACATGCAGTTGATGGTAACATTCCACGCGCCCCAATATACTTTACCTAACGATCCAATTAAAATTTTACATTTTGTATCTTTATGTGTAACAACTGAACGTGACCCGAATAAGGCAGATAAATGCCAACTCTAAACAATCCAGGAAGTGAATGTATACGATTTTTGTTGAAATTTATTTAAATTTAGTCAAATTCTAACGAGTCTTTTACGACATTCTCTCCCTCTGTTTAACCCAACTACATAACTACATATAACCATTTTAATTCAGTTGTAATCATAATTTTATTTCAAAATTATTCATGTAATCAAAACGTGATTATTTTAAACCAAATAATAATAAAATCCTATTGTTCACGTTGACTATGGTAGTTAACTCAAATACAAGAAATAAAAAAATTCTTAAAGTAACTGCTAGTAAAATAAAAGCGTCTAAATCCTTTGTACGAAAAGTCGAATTGCAATTTTTTTTGTGACTGCTTTAAATTTTTAATTAGTCGAAATGAAAGACACTTTGCCTTTATTTTTATTGTGTTTACAAAATAAAGCTAAAATATAAAGAGCTTTAAGTTTCCAAGAAAGTAAACAAAACAAGAATACTTTAGCTTATGTATGCCAAAGTATGTACATGGATGGATAACATTCTCCTCCCAAACGAACGAGAGGCATTGACACAAAAATCTATTAAATTTTTTGTTGTTTCTAAAGTTTTAAATTTTTATACTCTAGTTTTGTAAACAATTTTAAACAATAGCATCGGTAAAAACTAACAAAATAAGAAATAAAAATTGGATCTAGAAGAAAAAAAATTAAAATCATTGTTGGATGTCGAAAACATAGTAAACTGTCGAACTTTTTTCCTTCTTGTTTTGTTAAGTTATTATGTTTGTTGGTATTGCCAGGAGATTTTGGGATATACATTTTTTAGATCAGGGATATACTCGTAAATATAGTTAGGCGTGCTGTTCGAAAATTTTTCGTTTTGACAATTTTTAGATGATTTGGTAAATACATTTTTTTTGTTCTGCTTAAATCTAATTTCAGAGTCCGCAACCACCACAATATGTATTTTGGCAGAAAAACGATCGTATGATAAATTACGATGATTCAAGACGTGATATAACAATTGAAACAACGCCAGGGCCACGAACACAAAGTCGACTAATAATACGTGAGCCACAAATGTCTGATTCTGGGAATTATACATGTTCTGCGAGTAATACAGAACCGGCAAGTATATACGTATTCGTTTCGAAAGGTAAGCCGAATTTATTCCTATCGCGACTAAAAATTTATTGTATTGTATATGTTCAATTAATACGACAAACGATAAAATCGCGTATATACCATATAAAATTTATCAAGGTTAAGAGTATCTATCTTGTTATATTTGGATATAATTGGATGACAGTGAAAAACAATTTGAAAAATATGTATAACGTTTTGACATATTACCAACCCAAAAGTTGAGTGTAATTAATCAATAAAAATGTCAAAAAATATTTCAAAAGCTAATCCCATTCCTAGCAGTCAGTTGTATATACTCGTATACGAGTATATATTTCATAAAACGGGAGACAAAGTTAATTTAATTATAATTCATATATTTATTTATTTATTTGTCAATCTCGATATATGTGAGTGTATAAAATTATACAGGAACGCTTCGAATAACGTACAAATTGGGGAAACAGAATTTTGTCGGAGCTTTTACGACGTCAAAATGAACTTTAGCAAATTTTTAAATTTAATATTTAGGATTTACACAAATTCATTAAATAATTTTTTTTTAAATCGGACAGTACAGTAGAGAGTACGCATAACGACGTTTTCCGGTATTGGGTTTATATTTGTTTTTCTGATTAAATTTATGACATTTGGAGAATCCGTATATAACACAAAAAAAGGAAAATATTAATATTCCAACAAAATAATATAATCGGAATTGTTAAAACAAATCGAAAAAACAGAAAATGAAATTATTGTACTCGTATGTTAAAAATGGATTCGACAGTTTCGACGAATTCGATAGAAAATCAATTTTCCATTTTCATTTTGTATTTTTTTGTTTGTTTGCTCGGTTACTGTTAATGTCATTTATTAAGAGATTCACTGATTCGATTGTTTGAAAATTGTTTTATAAATAAATTATTTATGTGCTCAGGCTATACTTAACCATACTAGAATTATTGATGGTTTAATTGTTACTGTTTTGACTAGCTACATGTATTTTAATGTATGTACATATATCGTGTATGATTAATGTGTGTTTGTGTGTAACCATTAATCGGTTAATGTTGAAATTTTGGCGCATTCAAAGTTCTTCTGCAATTACCTACCGAGGATTCTTGATTCGAGTATTTTAAATATATTAACTTCAATTTAGCTTATGGGAAACAACTTCAAAGCACAAAACCAAATTATGATATTTACCCCCGGAGTTTATGAAAGGTCGCAAGGGACATGACAGAACTGTCACTTCTGGAAGATATGTTGAGATAGCTGATCAAATGCAACAAACAAAAAAATACTATATAACAATAATGAAATCCATTGGATTTCATCTAGAAATTGAATGGCCTACATCTCCGATTCAACGCTAACGAATCCGTCGTAATGAGATATGTAAAACATAAGATTTTTCTTGGCTTAAATGTTAGATTTAAAATCTAGATAACAGATCTAAAACTAGAATTTTAATTTACTCGGCTAATTTTCAAGTGATTCAATTAACCACGTGCAATTCTAATGAAACCACACCACTTGGGAGTATGTAAAAGATGTCTTAAACAATCTTTCGATTAGTTTAAACACACGTAACTAAAAACAGCTCGAAATTTGCTTGCATGTTGCAAAGGAAAATTTAACGATATCATGGGCGATCAAATAAGAGCCATACACTTCGTTACAGCAGATTAAATCCACTTTACAAAAATGGGAATTCATCTCTTTTAAATTTTATCGCTATTTTTTTTTCTATACTAAAAGGTAGATAATTTCATCATTAATCAAATGACTAAAGTTTATTTTTCTTTTTATCTTTGGAAATGTTCCTATTTTGTGTTTCGATAAGACATGATAAAACAAATTTCATTTTTATTGTTACACGTGAATAAATCCACGCCAGAATTTGAATAAATACATCAAATATTTTTAGGAAATTATATATTTTTTAAACTTTTAAGTTTATTTATTTATACAGTAAATTTTTTTTATTTATTTTAATAATGAACAAATGTTCTATTGGGCATTGAATCGTATAGCAAATAATTCAAAGAAATGTCGGCCCAAGCAGCTTTGTTGATTTCAATAAGCGACTCCTTTCCTTATTATTACACTGCTTCTCCCCTTCATAGATCTTGCGAAAAAGCCATCCCCAAACCAAATCAGGAGAGTACGGAGGCTATACCAATTTTCGGCTGCAGGTCAATTTTTCGACCAACAATTTTGTTATTTTTTCTAGCTATTCACAGTTATATTTCTCATATTTTTTTTTTATTAAAACAAAGTTTAACCTTTTTTGTTTTAAAAAACACAACTACGAGTACATATTAAAAATTATTTATATTTTCTAGAACACTACCAAGTAGAAAAATGTCGTTTTTATAGAGGTATTTGTAAAAAATTTAGAAAAAATATAAAAAAAGTAATTACTATTGTGTATTGGATCGGTAACAGAAAGGTATAAATAACATAAAAACGAAAATTTCAATTTTTTTAAAGTAAAACGGGAAACCCCAAGTTAAGTTAAGTTAGATAAAAATTAATTTTAGTGATTATAATTAAAACTTTACTATAGGTATTTGAAGCGTAAAATTATTATTTATTATCAATATGGAGCGGAAGCGTTATTACACTTTGGCTGTAACTGTTGATCCTAGTGCCTTGAATGAGGTGACCGGTTGTGTTCAATAAGAGTGGGCATCATCTAGAAATGACTATTCTGCTCCTGATGCTGGTCCATCATTTATAGGTCAGTCGTCGACAAGTACATCAAGCACCGTTATATCATCATCATCCTCGCATGGAAAAGTGTACAAATCACTTAAGGAATTCGGAAATCCAAAATGGAAACGCGGCAGTACCATACTCTATAATAGGGCACCCAATCATACACCATTGAACAATATAGTGAAGAGTTTGGTCATCGATATGGAACAGACCACTGCAATTGTTTGAACAATTTTTTGACGATGAAGTTATTCAACATATACACGTACAAACAAGCAGATACGGGAATTAACTAAATGTGCAGCAAGTCTATTCGGTCCCTAAAAGTTTTATTGATGTCAGGGTACCATACTCTACCATCAATTGATGATTATTGGAGCATTCGACCTTCGTTGGGACTAAACATCGTAAAACAGACTTTATCTAGATCAAAATTTAAAACCATAAAAAGTTACCTGCATTTAAGTAACAACAACAATCTGGACGCATCAGATAAGTTCGCTAAAATAACACCATATTTTAATCTATTGAACCAAAAAATTATTAAATTTGGCGTGTTTAGCCCTCACCTGTCCATAGATGAACAAATGGTTCCCTATTTTGGACGTCACCCATGTAAAATGTTTATAAGAGGGAAACCAATCAGGGTTGGATATAAACTATGGTGTCTCTGCTTCGATGGATATCTCTTTAAAAAATGGTGGTGGCCGCTCTGGATTAGTGGACTGAATAGTGCAGTAGTCAACGCTTGGAAGCTCCATTGCTTGATCGCAAAAGAGCTCAAACGCAAGCCAATATCTGAAAAAGATTTCAAGATTGAACTTACTGAAGGACTGCTACTTGCAACTGATTCAGTGCCAGATTCAGCTCCGACTAGTAAACATTCCATGGATACAAGGTATCTTAGCAACATGCCGCGTATTTGCATACTAAATGCTTCCAGAACTATCATGAAAAATAAATATTTAGTACTGTTATTTTGTTGCCCTATATTATTTGAGTAAAACATGAATTTTCCAATAGATTGTGTTTATATATATATATATATATATATATATATATATATATATATATATATATATATATATATATATATATATATATATATATATATATATATATATATATATATATATATATATATATATATATATATATATATATATATATATATATATATATATATATATATATATATATCTGCATATCACATTCGGCCATTGGTCGACTTTTCGACCACTCATTTTCTCGAAAACGGTAAATCGGATTTTTTTTCTTGATGAATTCTCAATAAGTATAATCTACTTGCACCATCATATTAAAGATCATCAAAAATTTTAATTGATTAAGGTACTGGCTTTAAATGGGTTAACAAAATTACGGAAATCGGGACTTTTACAATCCTTGTCGTATGGATAGGATCCTTGTTGTATGGAATCCTAAATACGAGTTTTCTGTTATTTATTAATGTTGAAAAGCTAACTCAATTCCACCATAGTATGAAATAGCTCCTCAGGCCATAACTTCTCGTTCTCTGCTGTTATGTCGATTGAGATCTAGCTCTTCTTTGCACAGGTCATGGAAATAATAGTTATAACCATCGGGCTCGTCCAAATTGATTTTTTTCATCAATATACGACTTTGTACCACTGTTTATTCCATTTCATTTGCTCTTTTCCAAATTGACGCCGATTGCGCTTGGTTTGATGGTGGCTTTTTCTTAATTTTCGTTCGTTTCAGATGTTTAGCTTTCTGTATGTTGCAACAAACGGTTGGTACGGAGGCATTAACACCGGATTGTTCCTTGATTCTGCGAGCAGGTAGAGCAAAATTGGAGGCAAGACGAATTATTTTACGTTGGACATCTACCGGTTTTAATTCCGAAACAGAACAGCCTTTCGTATTTTTTCCATAGTTTTCAGGATTTCTTACATAATTTACCACTTCGCGCGAACTAGGTCGAATGTCTTTAATCGTGGTAAACATCAATTTTTCCCTTTTCAATATCATTTAAGCTTTTACTTCTTCCCATTTAAAAAAAAAACAATTGACAACACTAAATTATTATTGACAACACAATTTAATTTATTATTTAATATTTTTGATTTTAATAAAACTAAACAAAAGAAAGGAAAATGAACTGGATTTATCACGTGTAATAATACAAATGCATTTTTACTATAGCTTAATGAAAAACAAAACAAGCAACTATTCCAAAGTCAACTAGAAAATTTTTTTTAGTTGTTTGACTAATGATGAAATTATCTACCTTTCAATAAAGAACAAAATAGCGATAAAATTCAAAAAAGATGAATATCGGGAATTCCCATCTGTTTAGTGGATTTAATCTGCTGTAACGAAGTGTATATTTTTAATTTGAAATCAAGATGAAACGGTATAATCTATTAAATTTTTTTATTTATTTTAGACATAACATTTTGATTGCTCTGGATTTTAAAAAAATTCATTTCTGGAACACCTATTCATGGCCACTTTTTCACATAAATCGGCACTTATTTCACCAATAACACGAATAATGTTGGTGTGGAGGACATTGAATGTTAGTCAGTGTCAATAAACCATTGGAGTAAATAACTAATTTAACATAACCTCAAAGAAAAAAGTTTTATGGAGTTATATCGTATGATCTTTGTGGCCAGTTCACATCGGAATTTTTAGAGATTACACGGTCATTAAACTTTTCTCTCAAAAAATGGATTGTGTCACGAGATGCATGACGAGATGTATCTTCACATCGTTGATGTGAATAATAATAATCGCTTAATAAAAATTATAATCTATAACTGAGTTCGAACTCGCGACCTTTGGGTTGATAACAGTTGGTGGTGTATAACTTTACCACCCTACCACCGTGCGATATGATAGTGTTGTGTAGAATTCGTGACCATACGATAAATTCTTATTTCTTATTGAGGTTCAAACACCAACTCGTTGTGCCTTTTTCAATTCTAGTACAGAGTTTTCCCAGGTCGTCGCATATATCAAACGAAAGCTTAAGAAGTACCTTTTCAAATAAAATTGGTCATTTAAAACAAAAATAAAAAATTAACTTCAGTGTGTAAGACCAAGTTATTGGCTAGTTAGTTATCTTGAAAAAATTATGAAAAATGACCCTGGTCGAAAACCACTTTTGTCGACATTTTGAAGATGCCTGATTCCAAAATGGAACATTATAAATGTTCGTATCAAATTACCACCCAATATCACGATATTACTTTATATTTTCCCATGTACTCGTAAAATTGGTCGATTGCAAGGGCTTGTATCAGGCAACAAATGCGGTACAATTTTTACCGCTTTGGTGCTGGTAGCTAATTTTTCGTTTATTATGGAATATATACTTGTCGCATATCGTCAAAGATATGCGACATCTATATATTCTATACGAGTACGTTTTGAAGAAGGCTGTAGTTTTTTTTCAACATTTTTCTACTCAAAAAGATCGTTGTGGCGCTGGAAGCTGTTAACACTTTTATTATTTTCTTTTAATCATGTGGCATACCTTTTCAATAGTCTTGGAAAAAACAACAATTTTGCAATCCGTACTTTAGTATACAATTCAACCGTTTTGGCACTGGTAGTGAATTACTGATTTATTATAGAATATATGTGTGACATGTAAAGAAGAAATTACAATTGTGGCACTGATTACAGACACATTTTTGCTCATTTTGATATGATCATGTGGCGTATCGGTGTTAAACGGACGGAAGTACATTTTTACATACCGACCAAAATGGCATAGTGGTTTTGACGGTTTAAGTGGCTTTGGCGTTTGGATCGGGAGGTACCGGGTTCGAGTCACCATAGGAGCAGGATGCAAAAGGAAATCTTCATCAACATATTACGATGTGTGATTAAAACAACATAACTGCGACCCCCAATTGGCGTACAAAAACTCATGGGCCGACCCATGTTCCATTTCCAGCACTTTAGGCTGGCATGGAGAATGCAATGCGCAGATGGTAACGTAAATCGGACCAATAGCCGTACGTCTTCGATTTGATATAACCGCGTAAGGAAGGACGGGAAACACAAACCGCGAAAGAGTTGGGAGTCCTCGGCCCCAGATTGCAGAGATTAAAAACAAAAAAAAAAAAAGATAACATAAAAATTAAATTTATTTAATTATTTAATTTTAGTTTTAAAATTATTTCACAATTATCCGACATCGCATTGAAAAAAAAACTAAAATCGTGTAGTAAAAATTATTTTCCTTAACACATTGACGCAGACTTTCTAAACGTGTGTACTGCTCAGGAACACACATTTGATAACTTTTGTAATTACAATGATATTTCGTCGCGGAAAGGAATGTATTGTTGAGACTGGAAAAATATGTTGAGTTATTCCTTAAACAATGAAAGTTGTTTGCGCGAACGTGTTAAAAACCGAAAAAATGGATGTCTTCTATTGCAGTTATTTGCGCGAACGTATTAACTCGCCTTTTCAAAAGCAACGGAGATGACAAAAAGTGAGAGAACAAAACGACATAAGCATCAAAAAACTGAACCGATTTGTACCGATTAATAATTTTTGATGATAAGTATCATGCAGAAAAACAAACAAATTTAACCACAGAAAAATTACACACACTAATATAAAATTGTTAATTATACTCCTTATACGTACATGAAAACGTCATGCCTCCTATCTCGGATTTTGAACAAAATCGGCCCCCAAATGTATTTGTTTTTAATTTCGTGTGACAGAACAATAATATTTTTTTATTTGTTATAATAAAATGTAAAAGTGTAAAATATGGTACATACTACAGCATTACAAAATAATCGTATATGTACAAAGTAAATCTGTAGAATTAGTTGGAGGAGCGCCATTAGAATTCAGCTGTTGCCAAACAATTTTCTAAAACGCTGCCCGATGTTCTGATTGTTTGTTTGCCCTTCCTGGCAATATTGAGGGTATGAAACAAAAAAAAAATAATTTATTAATAAAAATAAATTTTTATTTTGTCATATTTGAATTAATCAATCCAATAAGAAAAATTATTTTTAAAGTAATTTTATTTGCCGTTTTAACATTTTAATACAATTTAATGTTTGCTCGACAACTACATATTGCTGTCGAGCAATTTTTGACGGTAAATTACCGGTTAAACGGCGTCCATGATACCGCTTTGATGGAAAATTATTGATTTCCGACAAAGTTTGACCGGTCACGAATTTCATGATACCGCCACGATACTTACATATATTTTCTCTACACGGATACTAATATATACATACTACCACATATCCACCTTCATAATGTAGCTTGGTTTCTTTCTCCGAATACATATTATTACGTTTCATTCTTGTTTCAACTATTCGTTATTTAGTTTTAGTATACGATGCTGAAAGTAATAAGAGTAAACTAGCAAGTAATTCTATAAGTATTAGTTATTATTGGCGTTGCCATTACATCTGTCAAAACTTCTATAAAAAGACCAAACTGCAGAAATATAATTTTGGTCACTATTCAGAGAAGTTTCTTCATACCGACCACCTCCGTAAAATAACCAGAAATTTACAGTTCCGTAAGTGGTCGCTTTGGGAGGATTCACTGTACATATATTTCTTACCATCAAATTAAAATTGTTTTAATTTTTCGATTCATTAAGTATCGATGATGTTCGTACGAGTAGTGAATTTTTTCTGGAAATTTGCTGTTTCCCAATTTTCATTGATTCTATACGATTTCTAGACCAGAGTTCTGATTACCTCGTGAGGTTTCAGCACCTATCACTTTGTATTTGTTATTGAGGTCCAAACATTAGTTCACTATGAAATTTAATTTCAATTCTAGTGATTTACTGTATTAAAAATTGACCATAGATCGTAGAGTTTTACCCAGGCCATCACACATGCCAAAAGTTAGCTTAAACACTGACATTTCAAATAAGGTTGGCTATTTAAAAAATACGATAAATTATTATTTGTTACTGAGGTTTAAATACCAATTTGCTAAGCAATTATTAAATTCAAGTATTTATTCTAAATCGATCTGGCTTGTGTGTTAATCTAACACAAACACTTAGTCTGTGTGGAACCACATATGCACAGAACCACAGCTACACAAACATTTTTCCAAAGCCTTCTTTTAGAACTTAGGCGATATAGCGAATGGCACGTTTCAATCTAAATTTTGATATACATATGTGATGACCTGGGAAAAACCTTGTGGTCTGACCAAGTCTTTATACAGTAAACCATTATTTGAAATTGCATTTCGAGTTTGTGTTTGAACCTCAACAACTAATAGGAATTTATCGTACTTTGAATACATGATTATTTTGTTATTATTGTCTCAGGTATACAAACATGTACGTTTTTGTAATTTTTTATTTTTGTTGAAAATCTTGCAAACGTTAGAAATATTATCAATGTAAGTAACACATCTCCCACGTGACAAACAATCTAGCATTTCTAGAAATTGTTTAGTTTTGTTAAAAGTTTTCTTAGCCGTATTTTGTTGAGAATTAACATATTAGAGGGCAGTTTTCAAAAAAGCAGAGCTTCTATTCTAATTTACCATAGTAAAAGAAATTTGTTCATCATAGTTGGCGTATTCATCAGTAGTAATAAAAAATTTAGTTTGATTTAGTTGAATTTGAAACATAATTTCTACTGATAAAGAAGCCAAGTATGATGAAAAATTGTCTTTTACTATGATAAATTTTTCTAACTAAATGCTCTTAATGCAAAATTGACCTCTAATAAAGAGTGGTTAAATTTTAAGGGCCGATGTTGATTTTGAATAAAACACCAATTATTTAGGAAATTATTGTCAATTCTTTTTATTATGATAATATGGTATGGTTCAATTATATATGGAACAAAATATCGGCCAAATGGCCACCGCGACCTCGGCGGCACACCTCCACCCATGGTCCAAATTTTCGATGACGCTTAGGCATAATTGAGGCCATTTTTTGCCACCATTCTGACCATTGAAGACGTTTGGAATGGTCAAGAGGCTTTAGTTCTTGAGTCAATTGCACCTTATAAGCATGTAAATGCAAGTCTTTATGCATAATGTTCATCAACGACGAGCGTGAGGGGTGCAATTGTTGGGCACGACGACGAGTTGAGGTGGACGGCTCTTCAGCCACACTATCGCGAACAGCAGCAATATTTTCTGCTGTACGAGCTGTACGAGCATACACTGGTGTTTTAAAATCTCCTACAGACCCGGTTTGCTCAAATTTATGCACGATTTTTCCGATTGTACGCACATTCGTACGATTAAATTGACCGAAAAAATCACGAAGTGCACGATATGCATTTTGATTTGAACGCCCATTTTCATAATATGCCTGAATACCTTTAACGCATTGCTCGATTGTGTATCTTTCCATAGTTCAAATTGAATTAGTCTGAAATTGAGAAATGTCAAATTAAATGCAGAAAAAAACTTGACGTTTAGGTGTGGTTCACATTCAACGTCGGCCCTTAAAATTTAACCACCCTTTATTTTAATTCACTACAAAATATGGGTTTAGTGAAAAATTTAAATCACCAAAACAAAACATAATCAATTGCAGAATTTTACTAGTATGAAAAAAATGTTAGCAGATTTATTTTTGGGCTGATTTTTAGTGTGTCAAAGATGACAATTTAAATTATGACGCGGTATTTTGAAAATAAATTTACAATCTCTAGTATAACGTACAGTTTATTTGCAAGACAATTACCACCATGTGGATGTTCGTGTAAGTTTCTAACGATTTGAAATTCGAATAGCTCATTATCAGTTGAATACAAATTGTTTTGAATCAAAGTTCACATTCCAAAGAAACCAAATATCTTAACCGCAAACCAATTCCTTATAGAATCCAATAATAATATAAATGTCTATAGCTTGTTACAGATGTATCATAGGTATAAACCTACAGGTACTCTCGAGTATACCTTGAGTTTCTTTTTCTTGTATCGTTCTGCTAAAAGTATTAAAATAACAAAAAATATTACGTTCATATACAATACACCAGTATTATTATAGAGAATCGGGGGACCTACATACGATACATAGTATACAGTTTGGAAAATTGGAAAAACTCTATATAATAGGATTTTATATTTTCCACATTTTTTATTTTATTTTATTGAATAAACAATATTTTATCAGGATTTTCGGTTTTTTATGATTTTTATTTTATACATTTGTGTATACATACAAGATAACGAAGGGTCTTTGGTCTTTGCTGCTGTATTACCCGAATTTCGATTTTTATTTTTTTTTATGTTAGTAGAGCAAACTGGATAATTTTATTTATATTTTATTTGTGCTAGCGAAGATAAAGAATTAAATAAGATAAAAATATTTATTTATTTGCATACAACATAAAAATTTTGAGATTGTTTATTGTAAATAATATGGAAATTAACTTGATAATTCTTCAGCTTTATCCACTCGGCATTAAACAAAGATCCATTTAAATATTAACAGTTTGACAAGAAGATAAAACACAAAAGAGCTTTTTACAATTAGTTTAACATCACAACCTTTCACTATATAAAGTGTAATAGATAAGTTCATCTTTCACTATGATATTATCTGTATATTATATAAGATGAACAACAACAGCAAATGAGGAATAAAACGGATTTGACGGAATAATGTTCCCCTGTATATATTTATCATTTGCGCAATGTTGTTGTTGTTTATGTTGTCTTTATTGCCAACAGGATTATTTTATGAGAAATAAAAACAGGAAGCTCCACCTAAAACAACACAATGTACATAAATAGAGAAGAAATATAAAATAAAAAGAAAAATATGAAAGACAGCGACGAAGCAGTAACGGCAGCAACATAATAAAAATAAAGATAAGTGGGCAATTATCTTTTTAAATTGTTTGGGAAATTACAAAAGAAAACAATAACCAGAAGGAAAACAGAAGAATGAATAAATATGTACCGAAGTACAAATACAAACAGGCCAACAACAGCAGCATCGCAGAAATATTAACAATATTCTAAGGCAAATGTATACCCACACACACACACACACACATATATATACAAAGTACAGAGGGAAATGATAAGGAAAACACATTTTTCCTATTTTATACCAAAACAAACGTGCTGAACGAATAAATATAGATAAATATTCCATTTTGTCGTTTGCTGATATTGTTTCGGGGCAAACTTGATATTCTCTCTCCCCTTGAAAAGGCGGATTGTAGTATATTTAATTGTTTGGCTGCTGAATAAAACCACACAAAATTATTACAAAGAGCTGAAAATGCACACAAGACAAAGCGAAGAAAAATCGTATCAATTAGTACTCTGATAATGTTCATCTCGTTTTGAAACACAAAAAGAAATGTAATTGTATCGAAGGACAATAGTTTGAGTTTTCCAGCGGATGTAGTCTTTTTGCGGTTTTATTTTGATTATTACTTGTCTTTGTGATGCTCTGTAAAGTGGGTGTTTCAATGATGTATGTAGCTGAGTCGCGCTACTAAACAATATTTGCCTGGAATTTTTTTTTAAGTAAAACTGAAATTTGACCGGGGAAACAGTGTTAAAGACAAAAAATTATAACCAACCAAACAAACAGAATTTTAATATGACTCCTAAAACGAAACTCAAAGCTTTGCCACAGTTCATTCTGTTTCCGATTGAGTTAGAAATCTTTATAATGAGCTAACAAATGTGCCTTTATATTTACTGGCCTGCCCCTATGGACATCCTAATTAATGTTAAAAGTTATAGTAAGGAGAACGTTTATATTTGTATGTTTTACAAACAATGCTGCTGTGCAGAAATTTGGCGGTGGGAAATAAGAGAATACGCTACTCGGCAAAAGTGGCAACACTATCAACCTCTTTTTTCATAAAATGAAAGATTCCAGCGGAATAAAATCTTAAAAGTTTTCTTTAAAATGAGAAATTGATTGACTTCCGAAGTAATGAAACTCGGTAGATGAAATTTTGAAATTTTACAGTGTTCCTGAAATTTGTAGACACAATCCTAGGATCTGTTCGTGCTGAACTCAACTGGTTCTTGGTTGATTTTGAATTGAAACATTAGTTTTAGTTGAAGTTCTGGTATCTGTTCAATATATACGATTAAAATAGATTTTGACTATGCTAAAGAGTTTTCGGCAAATTCTGAATCACTAATTGTGCAATTTGCATCGCTGATCAATATTGTAATTATAATATAAATTTGGCACAAGTTCCTGAAATGAGTAAATGTTGGTCGCTTCTCGTCCACTTCTTTACAAGTACATTTAAAAATAGTTTCCTGCACAACGCATTTTAATTTTGAATTGGAAATTTGCGAATCAAACAAAAAAATTAAGAGAGATTATCGTTTAGAATTCGATAAGTAAAATTTTGATTTTTTGTGTCTAAATAGGTAGCGTGAAGTTTCCGACAAATTGACAAAAAACCTTACAAAAGCTTAAAAGTGTATATACACAAATATTCTGATTAAATTTTACCTACACTATTCATGTCTAGTAATTAAGGAACATTAGTTAATGACAAGGCATCGTAGAGATGTCTACGCTTAACGGTATATGGGATTATGTTAATTAGGAAATTCTTAAAGTTTTCTAGAAGCCAACATATTTATGCGATGTGCAGTCATAGATTTTTTTCAATTTTTCAATTTTTCTACATTGAGAATTGACTAATTAACATAATACCATATACCGTTAAGCGTAGATATCTCTACGATGCCTTGTCATTGACCTTCGAAACTTCACTACACTTTTTACTAGAGTAAAATTTTAAAATTAAAATAATATAGAGCTGCCCACCTCATAAATATGTTGGTTTTTAGAAAATATATTGAATGTTTTTGGCTTATTGTTGTGGCTAAATTAGCTTGCCATTGTGAATTTATTTTTATTAGCATTTTATTTCGATTTACAAAACAACTTTTTCTTGAAAGTGTAGGTTTACAATTTGTGGGCTGTTGTAAAGTTTTTTGTCATTTTTAGTGTCGGAAACTTCAGTGTCTAAATATATAAGTTTTGAATTATGGCTAATATCTGAAAAACTCTAGCAAGTAATCAATGTTTTTGTTGTTTTTTTAATAGCTAAGGATATTCTGAGACTACATGGAAAGTTTGGGGAAAATTTGTGGGTTAGAATTTTCATTATAGTTTTGCGATTTTCTGCGGCTTTAAATATAATTTATTTTCAGGTTGTGGCCAATGTCTAAAAAACTTAGTGAATTATTAATTATATTATAATTAATTATGTTATATATTACATCAAAAATAAAGTGATCATTCTAACAAATAAATTTTTCTCAAATTTTGCATGTAATCTCAATATGACCTTAGCTATTAGAAAAACCACGGAAAGTATTGGCTACTTGTGGGTGTTTTTGAGATATTGGGTAGAAACTGAAAAGAATGTATATGGCCGCAGAAAATCAAAAAATTAAGTGAAAATTTTAACCGATACCGATAAATACTCCTCCATTTCCATCTCATTACATGACCTTAGCTATTCGAAAAACTACCGAAAGTATTGGTTACTTGTGGAAGTTTTTTGGAATATTGGCCTGCAACTGAAAAGCTAAGTCTACGGCCGTAGAAAAATAATGAAAATATTTACAGATACATTTTCCCACGCTTACCCATGGAGTCTCAATATGACCTTTAGATATTATAAAAGTACGCCAACGTTGCGAGATGAGGTAATTCGGATCTAGCATTAGCGTTAGTGCAGAGTCCGAGGGAATACCTAACAGTCGGTCAACAAGGATGTAGATGGTGATATTAGTGAAGCGACTCACACTTTTGCAGGCGTTAGCTCCACCGTGTACATGATGGATTTTCCACATTCTCCAGAACAACGGAAGAAACAAACACATATGTGCAAACTCATACGAAACACCTTGCCAGGACTTCGGATTTTGCGCCTTTTAGGATTTAGGCTATTAGTGAACGATAAATTTGAAAAAAACTCGAGATCGAAAATTTTCATGATTAATACACTTTACTTTTAAGTAAAAGAGAAATGCAGGCTGCATATGTTAGTGGCCAATGTACGTACTTCACTAATAAGTAAGTAAGTAAATCAAGTATGCACGACGCTTAAGTTCTAAGTAAAAAACTAATTTTTTTAGCTGGAGTATGATAGAAAAAGGGTTTGTCAATTTGGATTTTCCGCTTACATTCAAAAACCCAATTGGGACTAAATTCGTGCAAATTTAAGTTAACTTTTTTTTGTTCCTCTCAACTTTTTCATCCTCGAGGTCGAGCGACCCAGTTTTTAGGATCGGTAAGTTCAAAGTCGTTTTACTCATAAATGTGTAATAAGAGTATTCGTATCATCGACAATCACCCTGTAAACATGTGGATATGCAGTTACATTACGCATAAAAAAATTCGCGGACTAAATAAAACAAGTTTTATGTGTCCAAAGTGGTGTGAATCTTTAATAAATTTGAATTCTAATCGAAATTGCGTTTAATTTATGTAACTTGCGTTACTTATATTATTCTTATGTGTAAAATTAATTAACCACTAAATCTGGGACACAAACATTATTTATTAATTTGCCATCTAGAGACAATAAAAATTTTAATTAAAGTGATTAAATCAACATTGAGGCGTGAAAACAAAAAACTGATCGTTTGACGTAATTTTTCGATCGATCAGAGTCGAAATTTTAATCTTGATAACCGTGTATTAATACCTTGATATTGAATTCCTAGAATATTTATTTATTTTTTTATTTATTGACGTAACAATTTTAGTAAAGGAAAAGCGCATCTGGAAGCATTATACCTAAATAAATAATAACAACAAAAAAAATACTTCCATTAGCCATAAAAGCCTCAGATTGTTTCAAAAAAGAAATCCACTCCATGATATACCTTCCATATGTGAAACGGGTTAGCCTTTAACTTGGTTGAGGCCGGCCCGATTTCATAGAATTTGCCAGCTATCCGCCATGCACCCCATGCGGCTATTGGTTCTCGCAGCTCAGTCGTTAAGAGGAAATTGCGTGGGTGTCGAGGTGCTCAGATAGTGGCCTTGTTAACCGCTATTGAAGAAGGGAGGGAGATTGAGTGGGGTACCAGACCCCTAAGTAGTGGTAGTGTCATCAACCTATTATGTGGATCGAATCAACCGTGGTTGTATATTGGGGGTGTTTAATTTTTCATCTTAATTACTCAAAAACATAAAAAAAGAAGATATTGGCCTCGGGCCCATAATCGTTGTTAGTAAGGTAGGGGGTATTAAAGTGGTTCTTACCAGAGGGACACCCTAATACCTGGGCCGGTTTTAGGTTAGTGAATTATTTTCCTTTTTACTTACCGTAAACAAAATAAATATATTTATTTTTTATAGAATTTTCACTTTTTCTCTTTATATCGCTATAAATAAATACACTCAACTCTTTTAATCAATTCTTTGATAAGTTAAAACTTATATTTTACAATGAATTTTTTGTATCGATTTTATCTTGTTAAACATACGTCAATTAAACCAAAAAAAATTATTAAATTTTACCCAACTTAACGAATTTCAACACTTTACTGTCGTAATTTTACGACACTACTTCACTCCCAAAAAGAAACTTTCGAAACATTTTTTCCAATTTTCGCGATATTTATACTCATCTTTGCTGTTGATTGTTATAGGAAAGAGAAGAAAAACAGAGATCTGAAAAAAAATTCTCACAATCCAACAACGCTGCTGTGCTGAATAAGCATACATATCGCTCACATAAAATTAACTTCCACGAATTTACTTGACGTTCAACATAGGAAGTATATTTTTGCAAACCCTGTGCATCACCAAATCAAATTTCGTAGAAGAGGAAAAACTTTACGTTTGTAAACATTATGGTATGCAGTCGTTACAATGTTGCATGGCATACGTGCAAAGAGGAATATTTGACCTAAATATGAGTTTCTTGGGAGAAGTTGTTATCTTCAATTTATGAAACACGAGAAGATCTTGTAACACATAATGTTTATGCTTTATCTCAGCAAATTTCCCATAGAAAGTATCTCATGTAGATAAGTTCAATGGCTTGCAGTTAGTACAAAACTAAAAACACAATGTGAGAGAATTGACATGCCGGTAATTTAATCTAGATATACTTGGGAATATTAGTTCCCAATGAATGCTACGTAAATAAAGGAAACTTGTTGAGATGAGTTTGGTAACGGAATGTGATTTCATTCCGTTACAGATGGTTTAATTTTTCGCTTTGAAAATCAAGACAAAGGTTCCATAAATTAGGAAACCGTTTAACTAGTTTGAAACCGAGATTTTATTATTCACACAAATTCATTCTCGTGAAAATTAAAACCTGATGTACAAATGATAATTTGTTTGCTCGGAGCGAATTGTCAAAATTCATAAGCCTAACAACGAACATGTTTCTCGTTAATATTATAATTTAAAACGGAAAATTTGTCATGTTGGAAACATTTTTATAAGTATTCCATGTTCCTTTTAGTTAAATATAATGTAATTCTTAGTAATGTATCCTCATTGTTTTATACTCGCACAGTAATGTATAAACAACACATAAACTCACTCAATTTAAAAAGCAATTAATTTAATTAAAATTGTAATATTTTAACGCCATAAAATTCCAAAGTTCTCCGAGAAAATGCCGTCAAAAATGTTCAACACCGAAATAGCTAACAATTTACAACAAAATTAAGGGTTGCTAAAGTGCTTTTGTTTGTTACAATTTTCAAACATCCGAATTCCGAAGAATTCACCACAAAACAGTTTTCTATGTATATTACAATAAACAAAACAAACAAAAACTTTTATTGTTGTAGACAATTTTCTAATTTTCCAACAACAATAAATTGTTGTATTTATTGATTAGTAAATAATTCTGTATAGTCTTTTAAATTCTACAGATACTAAAATAAATGTCTTCCCGGAAAATTTCATTAAATTTCCGAACAACAATAACAAGTATAAAATAGACGAAAAACTTTGTACTCTTTCAATAAAGAATTAAATGATTAAGCGGTGAAAAGCTTCGTATTATTATTATTTTTCCACTTTACGTCTCTGCACCCGTTATGTTTATATACCGAGTACTTACGTTTTTCAATAAACTGGAGGTAATTTTTCACACCTGTTGTTTATTTATCCGAAAAGCACAAAACAAAAATTAAAAATTAAAAAGTTTTCCTATTTAAATGGATTATTAGAAAATTTTCTTCATTGTTTATGTATTGGAAAATTTGGATAATGTGTACGATGTGAAAATTGGACATGCCCCTAGAGATTATACATTACAAAAAGACTAATAATTTATAAGGTTATTGTTCATAAAACTTATAAAATATTCAGACGATTGATTGGGCACACAAAAAAGTATATTTCTTGAATCTAATTAATTATTAATTGAAATGGGAAATATTTTTTTGATTTTATTAATTTAATTAGAATTTTTAATCACCATTTTGAAGCACGTTTGAGAATTGATTACTAAAAATAACGGACAAATCGTATTGGGAATTTTCCAAGGAAATAATCAGGAAAAAGAATTCCGAGCTCCCGTCATTTGCTTCAAAGTTATTATTATTTATTTATTTTGATAAACGGAAGAGCTTTATGGTTGTGAATGATTTTTAATAATTTCCAACCAACATTTGGAATCCAAAAAGCACTTTACATATATACCAACGTGGTTATGAAAATGAGATGGCTAAAAATGTTTGAATTACTGGTTTAAAAAAATGGGTTTGACTTAAACACAATGTTACAAAAGATGAGAGAGAAACGTCAGCCGCAAACCAAATTGCCAACAATTCAGACTAACACTTTACTATTTTTTTAAAATTCCAAATACGAAATTAAAATTCATGAATTGAAGTCATCTTTCATCAGTTGATCAACGATCCAGCTAGCATGCAAATATGCATAGCTTATGGTATGGTTAGTCTGAGGCTGTGTAACTTCGGATTTTTTAATTACATTTGTAGGTTTTCAAACTAGGCCTTCGACTTTCTATTTCAATCGGTGAAATTTTAAAAAACAACTATGATTGTCAGTTGGAGTGTATAACAAAGGAGTCAACTCATCTTTTATATCAGTGTACGATATGGAGCTTGCACCGTGCAGATAGTATACTGCAATTGTGTACACTAAACACTAAAATCATTTGAATAATGAATACGCTCTCTAAAAATTTCACTAATACTATTTTATACAGCATGTATATACGCAACATTTTATATTATGGTTGGGAAAGGCCTGAAGATTTTGAAAGGTAGGCTTCCACGAATATATATGTACAAAGATCTCTAATACACAAAACTTGATTTCTACAGCGACAAATTAAACATAACACACTTTTGGTAAAACTGAATTTTTTAATCGAAAATCATTATTTCTGCCTACATTTCAGAAAACCACCAAGGTGAATGATAGATGAAAATTGCATCTTTAAATTTTCGAACCTTTTAATTATTTGTAGTTTTTTGTAAATGAAAAACGTTCCAAAATCATTGCAAAAATTAAAAAACGGCAGCTTCTATTTCCGGCAAACCGAGATTTTCAGCAAAATTCGCAAGGATCTCCTAATTAATGTGAAGTGTGAAGCTCCATTCCGAATAGTCAATTCCCCTGGACAGAAATAAAGTGAAATAAAGTGGGTTTTTTATAAAAACGAGACTTTATTGGCAATGTTTAAAAAATTATCTGATTTAATTTAGTTCGAAATTTAAATTAAAACCGTTTTGTTTTCAAGCTTTTATTTTCTTTTATGTAGTAAAATAAACTATAGTTATCATCATGAAAAATATGCCATATGGTCGAAGTCAAAATAAGTAGTTTTTAAGAAATCTCTGTGTGTGCGTATATGGTTCCGTGCGAACGAAATACCTGTTGGCGCTCTACAGCCCAGACGACTGATCGTGGTGAACCTTCATACTTAAGCTGAAGCTTAACGCTGAATTAATGTCCGGCCAAAGTTACTAAATGCTGAATTAATAATGTCCGTTAAACCAATAGACAAGATCATAACAATATATTTAGCAAACAATTTTATTTTTTTTTAATCCCTGCAATCTGTTATGGAGCCGATGCACTCCCAACTCTTTCGCGGTTTGTTTTTCCCGTCCTACTTTACGCAGTTATTCCAAATCGAAGACGTACGGCTGTAGGGTCGAATTACGTTAAATTTTTGTTTGTTTTTGGAAAATTACGAAGAATTGAAGATTTTTTCGGAAAATATCATTTCAACTCGAACCGTTCGAACAAGCTGGAAGCAGCTTCCGAGTAGCATCAACCGAAACATCATTTGTTCACATTCAGAAGACACAAAGTTAATTATGAAATAAGAACGAGATTAGAAATACAAACCATGTATTAAGAATTTAATGTGGGAATAATGAGAGGGAATGGATCATCGTGCGAGAGACTGTGCGATTGTTAACTAAGGACAATAAATTGGTGAATGGAATGAAAGAGAGATTGCAAAGAGGGACAAAAAGACAACAAGATCACTGGCAATCTTGGAAAATATTAACATATTCTCCAAGATTCGTCCGGCAAATCCGAAAGTCCTTCCGAGCAATCTAATAGTGCGGTTGAAGTTTGGTGACACAACAAAAGCAATGATGAATGAGTTATCGGTTAAGAGCGAATTTTGCAAAATGCGAATGAATTATGTTGCACATGTGGAAGTGTATACAGATGCTAGTGTAAATGATGATCGCGTAGGTGTGGGAATTTATATTCCTTCAATGAGGAAAGAGAAAATGGTAAGAGTGCATGACAGTATCTGTATAATGAATGCAGAATTGATAGCGATTATGGAAGGGATCAAGTTGGCAATGACACAAGGGAGAAGGAGAATAGTGTTATTCTCTGACTCCCGGAGTGGGTTGGAATTAATTAGTAAGGGTGGAGGAACTCAAGGCAATGTGTATGTGGAAATGCTATATAAGTATCTTCAATCTTGTGGGAGGGAGGTCATCCTTCAATGGATACTTTCACACCTACAGATTGAACTTAATGAAAGAGCCGATATGCTTGCGAAACGGGGTTGTTTGATTGAGGATGTAAATAAATATGAATTCATGGATGCCAGAGAAGTACTTTGCATGTTTTAGGTGAATCTGTGGAGAAAATGGGAGAGAGTTTGTTGAAAAATGTCAGGTGAAAGGTAAAAAGTACTTTGAGTTTGTTAGGTCTCTTTTGAGGCAATCGTTCTTTAAAGTTCTCAAAGGAGATACTAGAATGTTACGAACTATGGAACGAGTGAGATTGAATCATGAAAAATTGGAAAGAATGTTTGAAGAAACGCAATTTGGTTGTGTGTGAATTATGTGAAAGCTGTTTGGTTGTGGAGGACATCGAACATTTGATTCTGAAATGTTCTGCATTTAACCAGAGCAGACACATGTTCGATATTCTATTGAGTACAACTAGTTTGACTGAATTATTACGAATGGGAATGAACGAATATATAATGTGTATAAATTTATTAGAACAAATCAAATAGAAGTGTGAAAGGGGATCGATGTGTGCTAGGTGTATGGAAAGAAATTAAAATTGTAAATTTTGAAACGGGCCATATGGCACCAAATTTTTGGAGATAGTGCCAAAATAAAAAAAAAAGAATTTAATGACATTTATTAAATAGTGACATTTAGGTTTAAGCATTGGAAGTAGTTTTAGAGCAGATTAGTGTAGAACAGACCCAAATGTTCATACAGAATCTGGAATAGTCAGTGCTTTATATAAATACGGGCGAAATGAATGCAATGATTTAGTCTTAAGTTAGTCGTTGGAGAGTCTTTGTTCAGGCCAGGTACGTAATAGATTAAAAGCGAAAGTGAATGAAATTTGTTGTTTTGGTTGATAGCCAGATATTTCATTTAGATCTAGGTGAGGTTACTAAAACGTTGGAATGGAAGCTTAGTTTCGAACTAATGAAACTTGAATTTAAAAAATTAAACTGTAGTTTGGTCACTGCAGTCTGATGAGACGACCGAATTTTTTAAATTAAAAAATTCAAGTTTCACTAGTTCGAAACCAAGCTTTCATTCCAACGTCTTGGTAACCTCACCTAGATGCGAAAGTGAATGGTGCGATAAATTGTTAATGGGGTTTAAAGTGAAATTAGACGCATGATTAAAAATAATTGTTTTTAATGATAAATGGATAGTTGTGGAAATATTTCTGGTATTATCGGTAATATCATAATGGTAGGTTTCAGGAATATTCCGGAAATGACGAGAATTGTTGTTGTAACTGTAAAATTTATTGCGATTTTCTCAACTCAGTGAAGAAGAGAGGGTTTAGAATATTTGACGATTGAGGAATTAAAATTCTAAATAAAGCAACGTATTATATCTAAACAGTTTAATCAACAAAATCAAAATTTTAAGCATCAAAGTAAAGAAATTGATTTGCCACAACAATGTAATTATTTGACGCACCAAATGAATCAAAAATTTGATCAACAAGATAAAACGATGCAACACATAAAACAAGAAATGAATCGAACGTTAGCGAAAAGTTTGGAGAAAAACATGCAGCCAATTCAAAACATCGTGTAGAAACTGAAATAAACGAGAAGCAAAATATTTGGTAAACAAAATGATGATGTAGGCGATAAAAAAAGGTAGAGAATTTAGATAATGGTAGCGAGTCGATGGTAACAATAAACATCGGTAATAAGGCGGAACCGGATGATGTAGACCATTTCGTGGGTGCCACTTTTCGGGAGGAAAAGTGGTCTTTGTTGAATCGAGTGGTGGCGAGGAGACAGCGAATCAGGAATAGCAGGTGAGCCAGCTCAAGATGATGATTTTAGTGCAAGGATATTTTATGTAACGAAAAACAACAGTAAACCGGTGTTGTGCCGTAAACTTGAAGCAAATGATAATGTTAGTTCTACCTGTAATGAGGTGACGGAGAAAATTGAACGCGGGTTGTACCGCATGGTTTATCGCTGGATTTTTAAAAATATTTTTAAAAGCATATCATTTTATATCATACGATTGAATGTATAATAATACCAAACTAGCCTTTTAACCGGAAATTTAACCGGAAATGACCATTTTAGAACAAAAAAATTGTTTCGACTTAAATTCAACCTTGTTTATTCCAGAGAAATTTCTTGATCTGGAAGTAACTTCAAACGTAACCTTTTTCCATAAATTAGGCGTCCTAGTGATGTTTGACCGAAATCATTTCACCGGAAGTAGCATTCATAGGAGCTTTTTCGTCTTTTGCAAATATTTTGACAAGTATTAATGAAAAAACAATTTGAAACAAAAATATTGTATATTAAGTTTCTAACTAAATTAATTCAGGTTATTTTTTTAAGTTTTACCGGAAAACACGAGTTTTGATAAAAAAAAACTTTATTTCACCAAAATTTTGCGTCCCTACAGTCCAGGCGAATTGATTATTCACAATTAAACTTCATACTTAACATTTTCCATTAATTCGGAGATCCAGAGCAGAAGTGGCAGCATCCATGGGAGCTTTCAAAATTTTTCTCATGATGTTGAGAAGTTTAAAAAAACGACAAAGAATGGAAGGTTCAAATAAATTTAAAAATTAAATTTACAGCTAGGGTTGACTTTAATGGTTTTCTGAAGTTTAAGCAGGAATAAATTTTTATTTATACAAGACAGTTTTTCAAAAAGTTCGGTAAGCTTAATTTTTCGCTTTACAAATCAAGTGTGGTGAATTTAAAATCATTCTAAACATACGTTTTCTGCGAGCTTTTTGATCTTGAAAACATCGTTCTGTCGCTTGTTTGGTATGTAATTAAGCGATCAGCTTTTATTCCATAGCAAAATTAGCAATGATAAACGAAAAATAAAAAATGTTGCACCGACATAAACACAATATTCTCAAAGCTCATCAAGCTTGATTTTGGATTTTATGTGCAAATGACAATTGTTGCATTACCAATTTAGTAACCGAAAAAATATAACAATGGCTGCAATACATCGTTTTGATGTATATGGGCCCAATCAGGTGTAGCAAGTGTAAGATTTTATGAAGAAGAGGAAGGTACTTTAAAAGTCCGAAAATACAAATAAAACGTGGTATGATCACCTCATCAAATCGATAGTAAAAATTATCCAGATGAATTTATTGTAGTAGACAACGGTCATCAAATTTATCAGGAGACACAAAACTTGTGCACAAATTGGCGTAAACGAAATAAACAAGTGTTTGTCCAGTGTGCATCTTAAGGTGAATCCGACTAAATGTGTTTCGTGAATTTAAGAATAAATAACATAGAATTGATATTTGAGTTCTTGTCTTGAGTTCTATGTTGAGCAAGTGACTCTGGTGTGAATTGATCAACATATGAGTTTTAGTAGGCACGGACACATATGGAATTTAACAATGTAGCGATGGAACGACTCTGCACACACCATTTATTCTGAGATTATATTTTTGATAAAAATGGTTGGTTTATTTCTCATTCAGAGTAATATTACAAAATGTAAATACAATATTGACCATAGGAAACACTGGCCCGAAATCTTTACCTAAATAAACAACAAATCGCTTCTATTTGAGTGTGTGATTACAAAGCGGAAGATTAGAATAAATATACCTAACCTAAATAGTCAGCGTTCTTTTCATTGGTATGCATTTGTATAATCACCCCGAATTAATTACTATGGTAAGAGATTGTGTTTTGTTATTGAGAAATGGTGGTGGCAAAGAAGGTAATATTAAGGCATTCAAGAAAACATTGGGGAGTGTGTGGCAGAGAGAGATATTGCTACAACAACTGCACAATCTACGTCAAGCAACCGTTGCTTGCATTATTGCGTTATTTTGGTAACAGCATGGGAGCAACATTAAGGTAATAGATCATCCAGCCGCATGTCGGTATGTCTTATCCAGCAGCAGTATGCCTTTTCCAACAGCCCTGGGAGGCTATCGTTTAAGCTGCTAGATCGATTTTTTGTGGGAAAATATCCAGCGGCTGAGAAGGCCTATGTCATGGACATTGTTTAGTAATGATCCTCGAGTTACATCATCGATGGGAAGTGACTGAGGCGATCGTTCGACGCTTTGATATTTTGAGTCGGTTTCAATTTTTTTTGTAGAAACACCGACATTTGAAAGAACTCGTCGAATAAGATACCAGAATTCGTTACAATATAATTATCTTGGGTTTCTCGTTTACTCTTGTTGGATCAACGAGATACATCAAGAACTGCTAATTTATAGTAGTATGCGAGAGCGATTTAGATTTGCTTTGATTCTTGCTTTACCCCGATTATGAAAATATTGCAAGCAATCACACAGTATTGTTCTTCTGTGATTAATTAGTATTTTCAGCTCATTTCATGAAGGATGGAGCCGGTAAAAAATTGGCGTCCTCTCCGGACAATTGAAGTTTTGTTCGGCTAATTTCCAAAATATCTGATAAATATTTCTACTGTTTATCAGGTACAATGTTGTCTGGGGTATAATAACATCTACTAAACATTTTCTAATTGTAGATTTCACCTTTAAAAAACTTTCAATAATTGTCATTGAGGCCCTAAGATCATTAAATAGTGTTTCAGATAACACGGAATATATTAGAATCGTCGAAAAATTATATAATGCTTTATTTCAGCAACCCTCCATTATATTTCTTTGCCCATCAAGTTAGTATTTTGAACCTAAAGTAACCTCATCGTCTGCAGAATATCCGTGCATCAGTAACTCTAGTGAATTAATTGATAACTCACTGAATTTATCCCTACAAACTTTCATCTCATTCACAGTGGGTTAGTTTCTTTTCTCCATCATCGCCATAAAGCTTTGCATCATACCAGATAGCTTGCTTAAAGCTGATGAGATGTTTCCTTCCTCACTTGCCTCCACTTTTGGAACGGCACTCTTAAGTACACTTGCTTACGAAACCTCGTGATGCACACTACTGTTTACATTTATATTCTGGTTTCGATGTTGAACTTTAGCCTCTGAATGTAATTTAAGCAATCGTTGCTCAGCTCGCTGTCTAGGATTAATTCCCCTTTTCAACTCAATATAAACTGGCCAACCTCTATAATTCGCTGTGTAACCGCTATCGCAGTTACTGCATTTTCTGACAGATGCTTGAGTTTTATTTTTATAGCATTTCGTTGAATTATGGAGATCATCACAGATTACACAAACATCGCTCAAAGTGCAATAAGCTTTAGTGTGGCCGTATTCTTGGCACATAACACACTGTACCGGTCCAGTTCTTTCTCTGGGTTCTTCAACAGTAATAGTTCTATGTAGAAGATATATTAGATCATATATTCGATGCTTCGCTTTGGTTTTTTTATTATCTGGTTCTAATTCCAGACAGAGTATTTGCTGTGGCACCTTTTCCCGATTTATCATATTAGTTATAGATTTAACACGAAAGTTATTTTCAGCGAGAGCAGCTTGTATCTCGTTTGGGTCAACGAAGCTCTCAATTCCTTTTCACATCACAACCAACCCTTTTTGGCTCTTTAGTTGATAAGTATAGTAGTGTTTTCCTACTGCATCAAAATAATTTATGAAGGCCTTGTATGCCGCAATATTTGACGGTTTCCCTCGGTTATAGTGTCGATGGTTCTTGCTAAATCTCTATTTGGTTCTTCCCTTAAATAGATTGGTGACGGTTTCTCAGTTTTTGATGTGTTATTTTTTGTAAATTACTACAATCCGAATACTATAAGCAAAATATAGAATCTAGTCACACATAGTGACAATACCGGAGATATTTTTCATATTTAATTGATACACTATAAAGAGTTTTCCAATAAAGTTACCTATTCCTTTGCCCCAAAGCGACCAAAAATATAGACCAGACCTGGATTCTAAATCTGCGATGAAAACCATTTGTTTCAGAATCACTTCGACGGTTAAATAATTTATTGCGAATGTTTCGTATTTTAAAAATAGTAGAATATTTTTTACATTTTGCAGTTTGCGTGCGTTTCCCACGAAGTAAATAATATTACACTGAATCTTCGTTATCTTTTCTTTTTAAAAGATCAGCATAAATGCTAATCTCAGCTACAAATAACCATCAAGAATTTACAATGTCAAAATAACCGATCGCGGAGAAATAGATAATTGAAATATTTTTCAAAAATCTGAAATTCCTTCGTTAATCGTATACTACACAGATCAAAATTATTTGTGTTGAACGTCACGTCCGGTGTTGAACGTCACGTACTAAAATATTGAAACAGGGCTGCGAACCAAGTTTGCTTTCGAAAATGAAAAATTTCAGCAATATGAAACTATTTTTTTATAGATTCGTTAATTCTGGATTTGAAAGTTGTTCACTTTCGAATTCCGCATGGGATGCACTAATTGCTATTAGAATTTTAACATATTCTCTTTAAATTTAGTAGTATTCTGTTTAAAAGTAGCAACTGTTTTATATACTTAAGACAACCAAACTGTTTGTGTTAAATTTTTTTTAATCTTCCACGAAAATTGGAAAATAAGTTTGATAAAGCATTCACTATGCATCGCAAGAAGTTTATGAATTTTGTGTATAACACCCCCCAATACTCGTACCTTGTTAATTCGTTTTTATGCTATTAAACAGACGCATCTGGGTTTCCATTAAGTTTTCATAGACAAAAATAAAATAACAAATTTTTAGATGAATAAAAATTGAAAAATTAATGGGAAAATCTAGTAACGGAAATTAGGTTATCTTTGGTCCACGTCAAAATAAAAATAAGGTAAATAAAAAAATAAAGATCAAAGGTAATATTATACAGACCGGCCTCAACGAATAATAATGGTAATAAGATGGTAAATAAAATGAAATCTCAGTTTTTTTACTTACTGATGCGGTACAGTGTCGTAGCAGTTGTAATGTTATGTTGAAAATTCGAAAAATTTGTCAACAGATAATCATTTTGTATTCTGTTTGAAGCCTATATTTAATCTTGAATCTGTTTATTTTGATGAGTTTTCTTTAGAAGTACAAACAATTATAACGATACTCCGATATTGCAATGGAAAGGTAGCTGTATATAGAGATTAACTTACTTACACATAAAAGTTATTTTCAAAGCAACTGATGTTATCATTGCAGCCAATATAAAATGTTAAAAGAATTAAAATTAAATTATGCAATTGTTATGTGCTTTTTGGGGAAACATTTAAGATTGGTTGGGGTGGGAAATTTAATATTCTTTAAAATTTTACGACATCAACTTACTATTTACAACACTATATTGAATAATTAGTTTGAGAACTCTGTTTTCTGAATGCAGTACTCAACATTTTATGAGCATGAATAAATATAGCAATTTTAATTGCCAAAATTAAAGAATATACGGAAGAACTAACGATGATTGTGATGCAATATACGATTTGTGACCGTTGTGTTTTTAACAGAAATTAAATATTTATTTTTATACAATTAAGCATTTTACTTTTTTTACATAGCAAAACAAAGTATAGTAATCATGAAAAGTTTTCGCCGAAGTAAAAAAAACAAATCTCTGTGTGTGATGTCATGCAGGTAGGTTACGCAATGCAATCAATGCAGTTATCGACACGTATTCTATTACGTAGATTACACATCGATTGTTTGCGTCCCAGTCAAATACAATGTATACAAAGTCGGCCACCTCGGAAATGATACTAAAAATTAAATTTTTTCTCAATTCGTTACAGTCGCTATAGTGAAGTTTCCGACAAACTATAAATGGCAAAAAAGTTTACACCAGCCCAAAAAGTGTGAATCTACACTTTAAAAAAACTTGTTATACAAAACGAGATAAACTGTTAGAAAAAAAGTCCACAAGGACAACCAATTTAGCCATAACTATGCGATAACCTTTCTTTATGTTTTCTAGACGCCAACATATTTATGCGGTAGGGCTGTCATAGATTTTTTTTAATTTTTAAATTTCGCTATAGAAAAGTGTAGTGGCAGTTCGATGGCCAAAAACAAGGCATCTTAATGATGTCTACGCTTAATGGTATATGAAATCATGTTATTTAGACAATTTCTAATGGTTTCTGCACGACATCTTTTTCTTATCTTCACGGTTGTTGTGCGAAGTTGCATTTAATGTTTTATTTTCTCAATTGCGGAGCTTATCCTTTCAATTATTCTCTTGTGGGCGCCTCTGTTGCGTAGACCAATTCCTTAGCATGTCCCTAGAAGTAGAAACACAGAGGCGTAAGGTCTAGACACTGTGTGGGCCAAGGAATAGGGCCAACTCTAGCAATCCATGAGTTTGGGAATGAATGATCCAAGTATTCGGAGAGCCGCCATTTTGAAAAAAATCGGCACATCTTCTAAAACTGGTAAAATAAGCTCAGCTGTAGTTCATTATAAAGAAATTCGAGATAAATATTTCCGGAAAGGCATTCTGGCAAAAAAATATAGGCCAACAAGTTTTCGACCAATAACACCAGCCGAAACATTAACGCTACATTTCCCTTGGAAATAATCCTGCCTTGTCTTGTGAGGATTTCAGCCATTTCTGCCCCAATGGTGCAGATTGTGTAAATTCACAATTACCTTACGATTAAAGTTGGAAGACGGCGCTAAACTCGGAAACAAAAATTATAAAAAAGCAGTCTAATAAAAATAAATAAAACTCTCTATTTGAATTCTTTCTAATATTGCAAGTTTATTCAGTGAGCTTAGTTCTTGATTGACATAAAAAGTTTCTAATTTTGATAGTGCTACGTGTAAAAAAATCAGAAATTTATAATGCCGTACATCAGTATGCAAGCACGCCAAAAAATGTCAGACAGCTTTCCTTGTGATGAGTGTCAAGTAAACATTACAACGCAACAGGCTTTTTTAAATGTGATAGCTGCGTAGAAAATTCCATCCCCAATGTAAAAATATATACGGGCAGCACATAACTCGGCTTGCAAGTTCTCCGAAATGGTTTTGCAGTGATTTGTGTGATAATAGGGTGGTTACAAATAGCAATGAGGAAAATGTAAATAACAACTCTGCTTTACAAACAGCAATCTCTATTCCAATAGTTAGTACTTCTGTTGTGTTGGCTGAAACTATGGGTACAGCAATGGCTGGTGCGGCTAATAGTAATGCGATAAACGACATAATCACATCGCTTGCAACTCAACTTCAGGAAGGGTTAAATAGAGTCAATAATCTTAGTAAAACGTTTGTCGAGATGCAGGAGGCTCAAGTTAAGTTGGAAGGTAGAGTCACTAAAACTGAATGTGATGTGAGAGAGCTGCAAGACGAGAGCAATGTACTGAATGGAAACTTAAAATTAAGTAAGCAAATGATAAATCTACAAAAATTATCTAAGCTGGAAATTGAATTGGATGCTGTTAGGTATAACGAATGTAAAAATAATTTGATTATATCCAATACCTAATAACACTGTAGCACCGACATAATTAGTTGATAATGATCTCACTATTTTGGAAAAGAACATTTACACAAGCAGAGTAAAGGAATCTACCTTGATTTGTCCAGTACAAATAAAAACGTTAAAACTACTCCAGCTCAGTTTCTTAAAATAGTGTTTTGTGATCAAGCAGCTAAAATCGATATCCTCAAGAAGTGTAAACAACGAAAACAATTAGTTGCCAATGAAGTTGGGTTTAAGGTTGGGGGTGATCATCAACTTTATGTTAGGGAGCAACTGACATCGATCTGTAGAAATTAGTCAGTGCAAATCTAATCGAACGAAAAGTTATACCCCTAGATATGTAAATGGCTCATGATTTATTTCTAAAGCTTTCATTTGCACATAGTGGAATTTTCCGACAAACTCCGCGATATTCAGAATTTATCTAAATTAAAACTACTCAAACCAATAAAGCAGATTAGATTTGGGAGAACAAGTAAAATGAAATGGTGGAATTTTCCGACAATCCGATTCCGACAAGGAATTTAAAAATTCATTTAAACTAAAACTACTCAACCCCATAAAATCGATTTGATTTGCGAGAACGAAAAGTGATACCTATCCCCTAGATATAGAAATGGCTCTTGATTCAGTTGATTGTGTCAAGCCCTAAAGCTAACATTTGCGCATAATGAAATTATCCAACAAACTCTACGATATCCAGAATTTATCATAAACTTAAACTACTCAAACCAATAAAATCGATTTAAATTGCGAGGACGAAAAATGATACATATCTCCTAGATATGCAAATAGCTCTTGATCTATTTGATTGTGTCAACCTAAAGCTAACATTTGCACATTGTGGAATTTCCAGACAAATCCTTAGATATCCAGAATTAATCAAAACAAATTTTATTCAAACCAATAAAATCGTCTTCATTTACCACAACTAAATGGGATAACTCAACTCTCTGTTTGGAAATGGCAGTCAACTCATTTGATTTTGTCAACAAAGGCTATTCATAGATGCATTTTCCGACTGAGTTTACGATATCTAGAATTTATTTTAACAAAACTAAATAGAATACCCCTCTCACAATTTGGAAACTTGATTCATTTGATTGTGTTACCTAATATGCATTTTTCTATAAACCACGATCTTAGTAATAACTAAAATTACCCATATCGAACAAATTGACTTAATTTACCAGAAAATATTTAGAAGTATCCCATTTTTTTGGAAAGGTCCGTTATCTCACTTGATTGTCTTATCTGTCTTCCGGATATCGTCTTATCGTCTAATTTTCACATAGTAAAAATAGTATCGAAATGTTACTTTCTGTAAAACTACTTAAAATGAGAATTTTCCGGGCTATTATGAAGAATGTAAAATACACTCTTTGAGTTAATTTTCTAGTTTTCACTCAAAATTCTAATAAGAATTTATTTAACAGTGTATTTACTAATACTTGTTAATTTTTGTTATTAGGGACATACTTCACTGCCATGTGTGGTCACACTATTTTCAAATCAATATGGTTTTTTGCCCTTAAAAAACTACTTGATACTGCGCCAGCGCGAGGAAAAAAGTTGAGATATCCCAACTTCACGCAGTTTGGGCGTATAACCAACGAATGAGCAGTGTGGATCTACTTGATAACAACATATCGAATTATCTAATAGGAATTCGAGGCAAAAATGGTATACCCCTATCAAGTTTTGGTTGTTTGATGTAGCATGGGTACTTAGCAAGTCGTTTGGTGGTTGCTTGGATCAATTAGAGTTTCGTAGAGAGATCGCCCGAGCTTTATCTATATGGATCTCTAGCACTGGCACCAGGCTCTCGGCCAAGGTAGACTAAAACTGATCCAGTTTTGAAGACAGACTGCCACTTAATTAACAAAATCAATAGCAGGAGAAAATGTGCTCGATATCATATCCGAGCAACATTAGTGTGTATAACCTGCGATATTCCTTTGCACCAAAAATGCTTTGTCGCATACCAAGCACGACAACCAATAAAATATTATCTATTATGTTGTGGTAATATTTTGTGATAATGATTAATTAATTTGTTATTTTAATTTAAACTGAATTGTTTTTGGAATGAATTTTTATGATTTGTATTTGTATTTTTTTTAAAATAACAAAATTAAATAAAATTTTCGATTACCCGCATATTTCAGCCCCAAAGCACATTCGGAGAAATTTTAAAAGAATTTGACTATTTTCAACCGCTTCTGCACCACATATGTAAATATCAGATTCCTAGGAAGGAAAAGTAGTTCTGGGTCCAAATGGATTAAAAGAAACTAGAAAATAAAAGAAGGATAATCTACTTCTTGTAAATCTTATAAGTCGATGAAGTTAGCTCGAACCTGTAGCGAAAATCGCTATTCGGTTAGGTAACAAATCCAAAAAAAAAGGTTATTTCTACCTGATATGGACATACGGTAGTTTCAACATGCTAGTTAGTACATTGGCCTATCTGGTCGTGTACGCCATTGGATGGCTATATCTCTAGGTATTTCAGTACATAATTCCTGCGTCTGCCCCTTTCGAGTCCAACTAAATTTATTTTTTGTACTAATTGTAGACCAGATGTCACAAATGTGAGGGTTACAATAAATGACGGTAAATTAATTTCTATTTGTATAGCTTAAAACCTGTATGTCACGTATGTAACAAAAAAATATTCCCGCCCAGATGTTACTCGTACAACCGTGAGGTTTAAAATTTGGTCGTTTTGACATGCCATTTATCTGATTTTCTAAAAATATTCTCCTACTCGATTTGGGTTCCATCTATAAGTCGGTCCTTTTACTTCTAAAAAAACTAAAATTCGAGTAATAATATCTTTTGTAAAAAGTTTGGTTATGTGACAAGTTTCATCATGTCAAAAGGAGAAAAATCGAGGGAATGTAAGTAATTGTTTTTAGTTATAAAAAATTTGAACCAAATTCCAGTTTTAATGTGTATTCATTCATAAAATGTTAACGCATAAATTTATGATTCAAAAATTGTGTTTTATATTTGTTTAGTACTTAAACATTACGATTGAAAATTTACTATCACGCATGTGACACTTAGACTTTACTTCATACAATTTTTTTTGAGTTGCGTTTGCCAAAGGTAAATGGTTAATAGACGAAAATGAGGTGCAGAGAATGCTTGCTGATTCCGATCAGGAGGACATAGACGATGAAATAAAGGATCCTGATTTCGCTGTACAAAAAGCAATTGTTGAACAGATTGATTTTAATCACGAGCGTAAACATGATGATGACGACGATGAGGGAGGAGGTCGTTGGACTAGTTCCGATTAGTTATTGGTATTTAATTCGTTAGTACGATTTTTTGTAAATTCTTAATACATATTTTTAGCCAAATAACACAACTAACGAAACTTACGGGGCTCAGAATACATCAGGTGGTTGGATTGTATCAGATTTTGAAAGGCGAATACTAAAAGTTATTGAGCCTCGTTCTTAAAATTAACTATAGAGTATTTTCGTAGATACTTCGACGACAAACATTTCGTAGATGCAGCTATGTACACTAATATGTACTACTTTAACAAAAAAGGTATATTGCTAAAATCTAGTTCAAGTGAAATTAAGAAGCTATATGGCATATTTCTTATAATGGGGTGTATTCCGTTCCCTCGGATAACTTTATATTGGAAGGCGGTACAACCTTGATAAAATTTCATCAGTAATGACAAAACAAAATGATTGCATTATTTTTAGATATTTTACGACCATTTCTTTACTAAAAGAAAATTAAAAACCCTCAAATATAAGGCAACTGGTACAATCCAACAAAATCGGCTAAAAGGATTACGTTTTAAAGATGAAAAGCGAATGACCAGAGGTGAGTCGGACCAGTTCGTTTATGACAACATTGTTACAGCTGTCAAGCGGAGAGACACAAAGTCAGTTCTTATAGCTTTGACCATATCAGGCATCCAACCTGAAACGTTAACAGAACGTTGGAGTAAAAAGACAAGAACTATATTGAAGTTACCAGTCCCTCAATAATATCCGAGTATAATAGTTACATGGGTGGGGTAGATTTGTGTGACCAAATGATGGAATATTATCGAAATTTTATTAAAACCGTAAAGTGGTCAGTCAAAGCATCATAGATAGCATTATAGATTTGGCAGTGGTTAACACATGGTAAGAATACCGACTGGATTGCGATTCTAAAGGAATTCAAAAAAAATGTAAAACATTTGTTAGAATTTCGACTGTCTCACTACTTCCAACATCTCTGAAACATCCACACTCAAATAGTGCCTCAAGCTGTGAAGATGAAGTCGATGAACCCGAACCATTGATCAAACTTATTAAAACGACATTCTTACCATCTCTTGGGAAACGCTACGGTGGCTATTGCCATTGGCCAACTTGGGACCGATTAAAAGCGCCAAGAATGTGCAGGTTGAAATCCTGCAGTAGTAGAACTAAAAATAGATGCAAAGAGTGCGATGTGTGTTATGTAGTTCGGCTGATAAAAGCTCTTTTGAAAAATTTCATACCGTCAAAGACTGACTGAATTTAATATTTTAATTGTTAAGACCTTAAATTTTTTTATTATATTATCAAATATTATTATTTATATATTTTATTTTTATATCGTACTCACGGAGAGTAAAAGTGATTTTAGTTCCTTAAAATACGGTTAACGGAAATGTGATATCCTCGTCATTTTTTGATCTATCGTCGTACTCAGTTTATCGGTTGATCTGGGCTCACATGAGAAGGCATTCAAATATGATTAAATAATACGGATTTATGCAGCAAATAACAACAATGATGAACGAATTAATGTATACGAGAAAGCCCGCACCACACAAATGTGAGGGTGGTTTTTCTCGGAAAATCCAAATGTTTTTCAGGATAAAACTGCGGAATCTGATACGTGGTGCTTCAAAGGTCAACTCACCAAAATTTCACAAATTAATGCGATGGTTTATTTATCGATGACTTCAGATAAGTCTAAAATTGAGTTTCACGTTTGTGATAGTTGGGCGGTACGTCATACATTTATACAAAAAATTATCTACTGCCTCTTAGATGGTATATTTATTATAACAATTGTACGTGTCTGGTCTTTAGTTACATCAAAAGTTTTTGATTTGTTTTCTTTCATCAAGTACCTCGCATTTGTGATATCAGGACTCGAAAGGGCTATAGTAACTACACAAAAACCCGCTTTTCGATTAAATAAACAAATAGAAAACGGTTATTTCCACCTGATATGGACATACCATAGCTTCAACATCTTAGTACATTGACCTATCTGGTCGTATACGTCTTTGGGTGGCTATATCTCTAGATATTTCAGTACATAATTTAAAGTTGGCCCATGGTAGCTATACAAAACATAGGTTTTCGGTTAGATAAACAAATCCAAAAAAGCTTATTTCCACCTGATATGAACGAATATTCCGCTTTATGGCACCGGTGTGAAGTTTCTAACAAAAAAAAACAAAAAAAAAACAAATTATATATGTGTTGGTACCACTCAATGCTAAATTCTTATTAGAATAAATTGAGTGAGATTTATTACACTGTAAAATTATTTTCCGAATGAAAATATTTTAAAATTGAAATTTTTTAAATATAATTTATTCAAAAATACAAAATATTAATGAAACGCAATGATTATTATAACAGATAAAAAAAACAAATTAAAATCAAGTTTAAAAAATTAAAAATTTACGGTGGAAAATTGCTATTAACAAGGTAACATTTTCTCCGCTAGGAAAAAACTTTTACCGGAAAATGTTCTTTAGAGATAGGCCAATTCAACCTATATAGTGGTGTCTTGCCCTAATCTCTGGAAGTGGCTTGTTATTGGCCCAGATTGATAAAATACTCAATATTTTGAGTGAAAATTTTCAATAAACATATTTGATATTTTTTTGTTGTTAAAGCTTTAATTTTATTTATTTGTTAAGTTTTTTTAAGTTATTTAAATATTTCTTTAATATCTTTTGTATTTATTATCCTTTTTCTATTTTATTGTGTAAATTTTGAATTTATTTAATATGTTAATAATTTTTAATAAAATTTTTACTATTTTGCATTTATAAAATATTAACAGTGCTATTCACCAACACTAAAACAATTCAATATGGCGGCTATTGGAATCTATCTGAATCCAATAAGAATTATGGTTTCGCCATGTTTTCCAATTGGAGTCGTATACGTATACGTGTTATTTTTTGTTAGAAACTTCACGGGCTCTTTATGGCAGTATATGGAGATATTTTTTCCGTGTATCATTTATGCATAATTTAATTTTAAATATTATTTATCTTTTTCCTTTATGGTTTTAATATTATTTAAAATCCATGTTTTTGTCTACTTGTGCGTTCGAAAACATTGTTTTACACATTAATATTTTTTTGAAAATTGCTTTAATTTTTCATTTCTCAATTTTCGTTCGGGTTGAGGTTACATTTCTTTATTATTTACTCTTTTTCGGAATGACTACACTTATCTAATACAACAACCAAAAAAAATGGAGTTCGGGCTAACTTCAGTGACTTAATCTTATAAGGAAAAAATCCATTTTTGTTTTCGTGAGTTTTTTTTTATTTCACTCAAAATTCTTATAAGAAATATTTTTACAGTGTACTGTATAATAATGTATTAGTACTTAATTTTGATAATCGTTAGAAACGTCACTTTCATTAACAACCAAACACCGTGACTACAGATTTGAATTAAATTTTCAAAAATTCGAAATTAAAGATAAAGATGGAATATGTTTCTTTCTTTGTCATACACCGAGTACTATTTTATTTGCCCCATTATTTTTCTGGTATACTGTAACTATTTCTCCTTCAGACCAGTGAGTAAACGTTGGTATAAGTATCAAATAATGTAATATTAAATAACGAGTGCTGTATTTATGGCATGAACACAAATTTCTATATAATTATAGTCCGTTGTAATTATATTTTTCCAAGCGTTCACCGCACAGCAAAAATATTTTCTCTCTATTAAGGAAATGAACACCTGTTATAGTCTACGTTACTTTATTATTAGATATCTCGTTTAAATAACTTCTGGCAAACTATCATTATTATTATAATTAAATAGTTTCATATTTAAAAAGACAAACCCCTCCGGTTAGATGGTGGAAATTTTTATTACACATAAATGTACAAACACAGATATATAAATAATCATTTTTCCAACTTAATCGATTAAACAATAATAGTTTTTCTTTTCTATTTAACTTTATTTCGTATAATAATATAACCTACATTTATGTAATAGTTACTGCACTATGATAGTTAGTTTTGAAATATTTATATAATGTCATTGTTTAATTTTAAAATTAGTTTTTAAAAAGAACTCATTATTTTTCCATAACTCGATATGAGCTGAGCATCAATAAATTAATTTTAAACCAATATTTTCTATTTCTGATCTCAATAAATCATAATATACAGTAGTTTGATAACGTGATTATAGTTTTGTTCTTTTGTTCAATACGATTTTATTGTTAAGATAACTAAAAATAGTTTAAAGAAAATAATAACAGTAATAACTGTAATAATTTTTATTATCATTCAAATCATGGATTTATGTATCTAGCATAAGAAAAGCGGAAAATCAATATTCATCCTGTAGAACAGTAATGAACGTTGTCTGTATAGAAAGATGATACGATGAAAATTACGGATTTTTTAAATGAAAGCACAGAACGAGTACACAATAAAATGAAAATCTTTTAAACTTTTATGTAATTTAAAATTGTGGTTACCCAATAAAGTTATTTCAATGCGATAATTTGATAAAAGGATTTTTTAAAAGTATGATTCAATATGGTTTTGCTAAAAGAAATTAGTTCTTATAAAAGAACAAGATTTTTATTATGTAACGGATATTTTGTATTAAATTGGCGGAAAAAGGTTTCCAAATACATACACATGAAATGCCAGAAAACATAATTTTTATATACATTTTTAATTGTAGATTTTTCATTCTATTAATCTTTTTTTAGGGTTTCGATGTTTCTTGGTACTTTTATATATTAGTAAGGCTATATAAGTCTTTCGTAGTGCGATTGACCAGTATCTGGTTATCAAAAATTTTATATTTCATAAAGACGAATTCTACTTCAAGCGCTGCCAGTTGGAATAACCATTCGAGTTGCAACGTGGAGTGTACATGTTCGTTAAAGACCACAGATCGTACGCTCGACATCTGTTATGCAATTTTCAAATGCTACTCAAACTACTGTGCTTAAAATAACGCTACCTAGTAAACAATTTTTCTTAATTCATTCATTCGTCAGACGAATGTGCTGGCATTCGCAACCAACATCCTTACTTCGTATTGTGGTTTCAAAATGAATCCTCCCTTTCCTCATCTCGGAGGAAATTGTCTTCAGAAACCTAAAGACAATGGACGTTAACCCATTTAAAGCCACCCTTATTTAAAAAGAAAATTTTTAATTTTTTTTGTTTTCTATTTATTTAGAAGCATTAAAGGAAAAAACATAGTTATAACTCATTGAAAATAGTTCAAATCACTTTAAAAACGCTGTATCCAAACGAGTACAATAGTAAAAACTGAACCACTAATTATTGGAATGGGCTTTTTTGAAACATTCTCGCTCTACGAACAGTTTCTCAAATAATGTCTTGCTACAGCTCATGGAAACGAAAGCAAATCGTCGCTAGAATTCGTCGGCTACTTTGTAAAGCTTCCAAGCGTTCACCAGAGTTGAATTCAGCATGAATGTGAAAATCGGCCACCACCATTTCTTGCCTCGAATATTAATTTTATATGCATTGACGGCCTGATCGTGCAAATCAACACCACCCATACCTAGATTATAATCTGCAATCATTTTCGGTGGTTGCATATTAATCTTTTGTATGTAAAGGTTTAATCGCGTAAAAATTTGAACAAACGGGAACGACATTGTTGTCATTCCATTTAACAAAAACTAGACCATTTCTTGAGTCATATTTATACTCGAAATATCCCCGGCTTTCTCGTTTTAGGTCTTTGATTGACTTCAGAGGACATTTTTCGAAGCGATTTTCACTAGCTGTGCCAGTAGCTGTAAACCCTTTTCTACTCAAAAGTGAGAAAAGATCATATGAGGTGAAGTAATTATCACAATATATGTATGATCCGTCGGATGTTGAACAGTTTCTAGCAGATCAAGGACAACTCTTGGTAATGTTTTTTTGATGGAAAGTTCTACATTTTTTACCACAATACGTATCAAAGCTATATAAATAACCGCAGCTCATTCGCTTCTAATTTTTAAATCCAAATCGTATAGGCTTTCCTCTAATAAATTGTTTTGACGAATGGCTTTCAAAATGCAAGTAACCTCATTGCCTAAACTTTTGGCAACATTTGTTCATCAGAGGTTGAACTTTAGCCATTTTGTCCTGAATGTTTATTTGGTTGTTGCACACTAAATGATATTGTCTTTTTATGTCCAAAACTCTATTTTTAGACATATTATTTGCCACGATCGGCATTCGTGTATCCTCAGCCATCATCAAATACATTCCCTCTCGTGGCATAGAGTGGTATCCACTAAAAACATTATACTCATAAAAATCTTTAGATCATCTTCTAGGATGACAAAACCATGCTTATTTTTTTGAGTTGCATATAACCGGGTTTGTTCCAAAATAAGATTCACAATTTCATCATCAAAAGTACCTCAAATACTTCAACAGGAGATTTACCATCAAGAAACCAATCATATTTTGTAACTTTCCGGTAAAGTTATTTTTAAATATTCATTGACATATCATCAATTACACTTGACCATTTTAGTGGAACATTTGGCACTGTACCTGAAGAACTAGACTGCATTCGTATTCTAAATACTGCTAAAGGAATGTCGTCCTCGCTGTCGTATTGATCTTTACTGAAAAATAATTAAATATTTCTCGGAACTTCTTCTTCTGGTAGTTGCCGGTCAGTCTACATCAGGTGGGATAATCACAATTTCGATTTCACCTGAATTAGCACCTTTTAAAGGTAAGCTCAATTAAACCCCTGTTTGTTATGTTAAAATTTGGGATTTAGGGTGTTAAGGACAGCAAAAGTTGCCTACTATAAATCGATCGTTCAATTTTCTAAATTTTTTCGGAAATCTCCTATAAACCAGCACAGTGATGCTAAGTGATGTATATAGTGAGATGCTATACTATGTCCTATTTAATAGAAAAACGAGTTTGTTTTGCCCGAATTGAGGGTTTAGGGTGTTTAGGGCAGCCAAATTTACGGAAATTTTCTAGGAGTAGTAAAGACCAATAGATTGTCTTCAAATATTTTATATTCCCAGTATTACTAATTAGCTAACGTGAAAATAGTATGAAACCGATAGGAATATTCGCGGAACTGTCTTCGTTCTTTTATCATAACTATATTTGTTAATAAATAAATTGAATTCAAATAATTCTAAATTCTAATTAAATTGTCTTAAATAATAGAATTTGATTAAATAAATGCTTTATAATAATTAAATAATTATTTAATAAATTTAGAAATACAATAAATTAAAATATATTTGAAATATTTTAAAAGAATTATTATATTTGCCCCTGGCAAATAAATAGCATGGTGAAGACGAAAATTAGTGAAATTTAATATAAAAATCAATCGCCAGAGGAAAATAAGAGATTACGCTACTCGCCACAAGTGACGCCTCTATCAACTCTCTTTCCACAAAATAAAACACTCCAGGTGGAATAAAATCTTAAAAAGTAAAGAAACTCGGTAAAATAACTGTTGAAATTTTACAATATTCTGTCTTTCTCCGCCATTTATTAACGAATTATGATTAAATTTGGTTAGTAGTATGGATTAGGGATTTTAAAGTCAGTTTTGGACAAAATTCTAGGACCTGTTCAGGCTAGAATAAACTTGGCCATTTCATAACCAATTCTAATGAAATTTGGTTTCTAGATTGATTTTAAATTAAAACTAAACTTGCAGATGAAGTTCGGGTATCTGTCCACTCTATACGATTAAAATGGGGTTTGAGGTGAAAATAACTCCGTTATCTCTTTTCAGTAGTTCTGAAATTTCCCTACAGGTCTAATATGTCTCTAATATGTTATTCTAATATGTATTTTGATCAAGGTTCTGAAATAACGGGCACTTCTCGTGCCTTTCTTTAAGAGTAAAAATAACAATATATGTGCAGGGTTGTGTTTTAATTTTGAATTGGAAACTTAGGAACCTGATAAGAAAATTATCGTTTCAAATTCAATGAATTTCAATATATTTGTTTATTTTATTATTATTTTCGTGGTCTAATAATTAAATTTCAGATTATCGCTAACATCTCAATAACTTTGTTTTCCTGATAGCTTCTTAGGTCATGTAGAGACTACATGGAAAATTTTCTGCAGCCATATTGGTTTTTGTCAGTTTCTGGCCAATAAGTCAAAAACTCTCACAGGTAACCAATACTTTTGGTTGTTTTTGTAATAGCTCCATTTTAGTTCGTATTGAACAAAGTCGGCAACAATCAGGATTTAAGATTGTGTAGGTTTATTAGTTAGGCAAAATAAACGACTTGATTGAAGAGATAACTGTAACTGGAAATGAACTGCTGTAGTTTTCACAATAGGGAGACCCCACACAAAAATTAGCACCAATCTTTAATATTTAATTCTAGATGGATTTGAAATTACAAACAAATTCGAATATAAATTTTAGTTTAATTCAACGATTGAATGTGAAATAAAATTTCAAGCAGATCTGAAATTGTGAATAGCCCGCAGTGTTGTGCATCTACGCGTATTTTAGAATTTTCGACGTCATGGCGTTGATAATTGCGTATAGATAATTGCTTTTGGCGTCGACAATATAGACAGTTGGCGTAGAATAAGTCGAGAATCTAGATAATTGATAGATAATCGTAGAATATTATTTTGGTTTATGTTTGACTGGTTTGGTTTATGATTCAAGGCGTTTATTATAAGTTGACGGTATAACAATGACAATGAACTAGCAATGCCCGTATTAATTTGAGTACTTAAGTCCAAGTTAAATTGTTGATGAATTCAGTATAAACTAAATTGATGATTGTTTAGCTATTAAGCATTAGGTTCCACTACATTACAAGTTCAACCTGAGTTTCCTGTATGACGAATTACGATCTCCTCCTCCTCTCTACTGTCTTGTATCTTATTGAATATTTTTAATCTGTGCTTTTTATTCATTATTTATAATATCTAATATCATTCGAAGCTAGTGCATCATATCAAAATTTCATACTTATGAACTGTCCTCCTCATTGTCACTCATACGGCTGCTCTGACAAAAACAAACTCTACAATTAACATAACAAAGTATTACTATTGTACAATTAACCACCGGACAAGTGATGCAGTGGTTAAAGCTTTGGCACTAGAACCGGGAGGTGTTGCGTTCGAATCCCACCAGAGGTTGGATGCAAAGCAAATTTTCGTCATCGATTACGAGCGGTGATGTTAATAAACACAACTAAGTCACTCTGTTGGAGTGCAAAATTCAGCGCCGACCCACCGACTATATCAGTGTACAGATTAACATGGAGCTTGCAATGTCCAGTTATACTGTAATAGTGCGAGTAGGTGAATGGATGGTGTGTGCGTGAATGAAAAGAGGATATTAGATGACCTTCAAAGGACATTATATCCACTGGACAGTTAATAGTTTCTTTAACAAAAAAAAGTATTGTTAAAACAAAAATCAAAAATTGCGTTCAGTGAGGGGCACCTACAATTCTTTTACGTTTTGAAAACGTTTATGATTTGAAATTGGTTGTAATAAATTAAAAAAAAATGAACACATAATGCAATAAAATCCAAAAAAAAAACAAATTTAATATGAAAGCCGATAAATTTAGATAAAATACGAGGACATCATAAAAACCAGCAAAAGTAACAAATCGTATAATAAAAATTGAACACCCGCAAAAATGGGTATAGAAAATTTTTCATCACATATTGCAATACAAGGCATTAATAATTTGCGCCACCACAATTTTGCACAACTGTTCGAATTTGAATGGTATAACTTGATGTCAATAGTAGGTGCAGAGCGGGTCATCTATGAACTATCATTACGATTCATCTATGAACTATCATCTACTAATCATCTCAGAAATATCACGCATCAATATTAGTCTCGCTCGTATTGTTTTTCGATCAGGCACTGTTTTTAAATATAAATTTCGACTTCTATACATAAATTCCGGTTCATCCACTAACTCTTAAAGTAAAACGTTACCCAACGAGTAACAGAAATCAGTAATAATAATAATAATACGTGTCACTTGTAATAATTGTAGTAGGATTTCGGATAAATTCTAACAAAAATGATCATTTAAGAGTTGCCATCTAGTAGATGAACCGGAATTCATGTATAGAAGTCGGAATTTATTTATAAAAACAGTGCAACAGTAGTGTATATACATATATGTGCTGTTAACAGCTGTATTGTGATATTTGACTATTACACATTTTTGCGTCAGTATCGTCGTGTTTAGACATACATCATGAATTGTGCTAAGTGTGAAGCTAATGTTGAAAAGGACAAAATAACATGTTCTGGTTTTTGGCGAAAGTTGTTCCATTACGGTTATATTAATGTTGATCGTTCGGTTATTGAGTGTTGTTTTAAATACTCTAGAACATTTTTTGGTTTTGTGATGAGTGTCGTGATGTCTAACCAAACATTTTGTAATATTATTGCGGATCCCTCTGCAAATATTGCTCAGAACTCATATTTTGATGTAACACACGAAAAGGAAGAGATTTCATACTGAATACTTCAGGCATTAGGTGTGCTGGAAAAGTTGCTAAGTGTCCTACCGTTGGTTTATCGGTAGCATCAACATCAAGCAATCCTGCTGTAGTGGGTGCTTCTCTGACGCCTACTGTTGATGTTTGCAAATTTGAACCAAATTTGAGTAATACTTCGTTATCAAATATGACTTCAACAGTATCTGTTGAGTCTACATCACTTTCTGCTGTGCTTGAAAACTATAAATACATCTTCGTTTTCATCACCTACATCATTACGTACCATATCATATGCTGAAGCTGCTGCATCTATAGCACCTAGTTCTGTAATTCCATTGACTTCTTCTGGAACCTCGAGGCCGCTTTTATCAATTCCGATGGTTAGTCGACCACAAATTGATAATACATCTTCTGTTGCTCTCGTTGCCAATAATTCATCATATAATTTTGACAGAAGAATTTGTGGGACTGGAAACTTACCAGTGGATATTAATGTTAAAACAGTTCCTCCAAAGTGTTGGTTGCACCTCCCAAGATTTCCTCCGAATACTGCTGAGAGTAATATATTTGCAATGGCTGCGTGTGCTTTAAATTGGGTATCAATGAAGAGTTACGTGTGAAGGCGATGAATCCTGATACTTGGCCAATTGTTGTTTTTGTTTGTACCTTTAATTCGCCAAATTTTTGGAAACTTGGGGCTGTACGACCCAAATTTCGAAGTCCACAGTTAAATGCCACAGTAATCAACGCCACATCAACTTAAAGAAGATCATTTTATTCGATAAACCTTATCCATTTAACAATTTGCGGGTAAATAGAAATTATTCATCAAAATGTACGCAGCTTAATTAAACATTTAAATGATATTATTATTCTGTTACATGTACATCAATTTGATTTTATCGCTTTGTCTGAGACCTGGCTTCACGGTAGTATTTCAAACAAGTCGTTCCATATAAATAATTATAAGTTATTGAGAGGTGGTCGAGTTAATGATCATTGGAGCGGTGTTGCTTTATATTTGCGAGCCTCTTTAAATATAAAATAGTTAGCATCCGGTTGTATTGGTAAGGTTGAGTTTCTAGCCTCAGAACTTATAAGTAGTTTTGGTAAAATCCTGTTGCAGTATGGGCATATTTCTAAGGAACAATATTATCAACAAATTTCTGTGTTGATCATATTGTTCCTTAGAAATATTCCCTACTTTAAACTCGTTGCAAACATCGGACTCATCTTTTCGAGGTTTAAATAAAGCAATATTTTGTTGTTTCGTCACTTTTAGAAAAATACGTACTGATAGTACATCAACAACGTCGTCCAAACATTTTTTCTTGTATTCCGCATAAATATCACTTTTGCAGCGATGGGTAGTTTGCAGGTATAGCTTCTTCGTATCCTTGCGACAGTAATGCGACTCCAGCTTTGGGTAGTTTTAATTCATGTAGGTAAATTTTTTTTGCGTCCAAAGATTGGGCTCTAGTAGACAGTTTATAATTATTTTTACGACGGGGAGAAATCACTTTATTATTTTCTTGTAAACCGTGAACATCACTATTTCCAATTCGCGTTCGCGCCATTTTTTCATTTAAGCCAAGGGTGTTCAGGAACATCTGCCTACAAACTTGAAGTCTTTGCTTATCAAGTTTTTTTAGAAAGAACAATTTGGTTTGTCTGCGTCGTGATTGCGAAGGTCCTTTAGTATAGTTTCTTTTTTTGGCTTGAAATTCAATCGGCCCAGCTACATACATTCGTTTTTGTTCCCAATCCATTTTCTAGAAATTGTCAAATATAATTTTGCGGTTGCTATCAGAGAATTTGTTGCAGTTTCTAGTGCTACTCTTAAGACAAAATTTAGAATGGCAAAATTCTTGTAATATTCTTGGTTGCCTCTCTACCGCTTTAAATCCCTCAGACGTTTTTGTAAATCCCTGATATGCGTGCCCAAGCTGTCTTTATTGTTTGTTTTGGATTTTTGTCCAAAATTCAGGCTTGGGAATGGCATTTCTTTTTTGCGTTTCAATCCGATTAATGGCATTATATGTATCGCATTCAGAATTTCCGTTATTATTATTCGGAAATCCATTTTCAACTATACACTGTGTATTGTGATCAGTTTCATATAAATTTTATTGAAATGTCTGATCATGGTCCAAGTCATTTTGCGTTAATTTTACAGGACTATCCAGAAATTCTTCTATTAAATCGAAATTTTCACCATTTTGATCAATTTCTATTTCGTAAACAAAATATTCTTCAACAGTAGTCACATCGAGCATGGAATTATTGAGGGCCAATTCTACCATCAGTTTTGCACGCGAACTCATTTTAAAACCTAAAACGAAAGATAGTTCTTATAGCTAATTTTTTTTTGTATAAAATGGCCTATCATCAAAAGCAACAAGTTATTCGTAATGCCCATTATGAAATCAGATGTCTAATATTAAAATGTAATAAAATGTCGAAAATTACTATTGTTATTTAATAATTTGTTATAATATTAAAAATACATATTTTAATTAAGCAATACTTACTGTTAAATAAGAGCACCTACCGTTTTAACACGAATAATTATACAAAAATTTACACCCTTTCTTCTTTACAATACTACATACTAGTTGCAAGTGGTTTAGGGCACGATCTTAGAGCCGAACAAAACTGAATACAGAACGAAATGAAGTTAATTTCGATTGAAAATTGTATCATAGAATGATGTGGTGTTTTGTGGTGCTCATTTTGGTATCAAAATGTCATTATTGAAAAAATTTTGGATTAGGGCCTTTATTAATTAAGCCATCGAAATATTGTTTTTGTTTTGTTAATATCGATTGAGTTATTTAATGTTTCTTTGTATGTAGTCAATACGGCACAACGCTGATAGCTCGATACAAGAAATTGTTCAAAATGCTTTCCAAGGAAGTACCGCAATGACACACTTAAGAATTTACGGTTAGAAATTAAGTAGAAAAGGGGAGAAAAACAAGGAGTAATTTTTCAAATTTTGTTAGACAAAACGTTTTTTTATCAACCCAAAAAGGACTTAAAACTGTTTTTGGTCTCGAAATATTTCGACAACAATTTTGCACGATTTTTAATTACACGGTGAAATTTGGAACTTAGCTATCGCGCAAAACCAGGTTTAGGTGTATACATCCTAGCGTGTATTAAGTTTGAAGAATTCTATAAATGACTATATTGTAAAACTACTACAACCGTAATAATCAAACATTTATTTTATTTGTATTTTCAGGAGATAATATGGCAGCGATATCACGTAGGAATTCATCATCAGCCAGCCGTATATCATTATTATTAGAAAATATAATATTTTTATGTTTATTATTCAATCAATTATCATGCAGGTAAATAGTTATTTTCTAGACTAATAAATAATATAAAATAATACTATTGATAAATAATTTAAATTAAAAACAAAAACGTAAAAAATAAATAAAAAATAGAGAATAATTTTTAATTAATTTATAACATAAAACAAACAAAACTTGTAAATTGTAAAACTAAATTATAATTTTAAAATAAAACTTTAACATTGTTACTATGTATATTATTTTATTAAACATACATATATTTTTTTTAAATAAATAAATAATTTTAAAAATTAAGTAAACACAAAATTAAATAAACGAATCTAGTTAAAACAATATGATTATGGTAAACAACCATGACGTGCAACTAAATCAACCAAAATGTAAAAAAATAATAATTAATTAAAAATCACTATACCGTATCAATAAAAAATAGCAATTAAAAACCAAAATTTACTTTATACGTATAGTTTTAACTGTACAAGCAAATCCATAATTTAATTAACAATTACAAATGAATCAAAATTCATATACGACTTACTAACAAATAAATCATTCGTTAAATAAATAAATTTAATTTAGATTTAATTATAAATAAAAAAGTGTAATGTAAAAGGGTTATATTGTAAATTTTATTAATTAAATTAATTTAACTAAATTTAATAAAGAAAAATTAAAAATGATGAAAATATTATTAATAATTACGAAAATTTGTATAAAAAAATGAAAAAAACAGATAAAAATAAAAATTTTATGTGATTATAATTATAAATTATTATAATTATTTTATTTTAATTAACGATTTTTTGTATTTATGATATTGATCAGTATGTATATGGACTGGACAGTAATAGAACACGATTAGTAAGTATAAAACAATATTGTAACTAATTGATGTTTAGGCAATTTAAACCTGACGCTTGTTTGACCAATTACCAATGGCGTCAAAAACTTACAAGCGTTATACATTTCGTCTGGAAGGTGGTGTTCTTGCATTTGATCTTTGTTACTGAGTTTAAAAAACTGTACCCCAAGTTTAATTTATAATCTTTTTATTTGCCTCAAAATAAAAATAAATTTTTAGAAAATTGGTGGGGCATTCCATGTTTTAGGAAGCGATAACATAGCGTAATGTTGCATGATGTTGCAGAATGTTGTATGCTATAGAACCGCTGCGAGTATATGCTGCGTCATGTTGCTTGATGTGTTTTGCATAAATGGGATGTCAGGCATACTGTGTAGCATCCCACATTAGGAATGGTGAATGAAAATGTCGCCTTCGGTTCCAAAATGAGCAGCATGCTTGCTTTGTTACTCGTGGGTTCCGGTGACCAGATTCTGATCAAATGATAATTTTTTGTGATTTTTTTATTAACTAAAAATTAGATAATCTAAAGTTGCATTATTTTTTGTGACAAGCTGTGAAAAGTATTGGACCAATATTGTTCTTAAATCTCTCACCTAAAGTCACATTTGATATTAGAAAAAACTTTACTTTCTAATTTGTCATTGTCACTCAATCGTAATCCACCCAGGAAAAATTTACAACTGGGCGTTTTAATGTGTCATAAGTTATAAATGATCATGTTTATAATATCTGAAGATGTAGTTGTTGACTTACCTGAACAAATCAAACAAAGTTAGCTCCTAAATATAATTATCAGAGTAAAAAAGTTCTGTTCTCTTACTTAGTTGTGGTATTGTTCCGTCACAGATGGAACATTCTTCATTTTTTATATAGGGTTTTCCAATAGGAATGATATGATTTTTAAGTGACGTTTCGACCGTTTGTAATATGTCACGATCTGTCATTTTTTGTTTCATTGTATTCAGTAATGTTTACAATTTCATCAACGTTTATAAATTATTCAGTTTTATTATCAAAATAATCGTTCTTCAATTGCCACTTTTCGTTCGCTTTTGCCATTTTATAGTCGTAATAATCGTACAAGTGTGCTCGCTATTCGTCGAATTGTTGAAAATTTTGAGCGTACATTTTCTTTACATAACGTTGAAGTGCCAATAAGACAAAGATTCGCTCGACGTAATGCAAATATTGGTGCCGTTCAGGCAAGTGTTGCTGAAGACCGCAATTTGCCGATTTCAAGACGTTCACTGTCTCAAACCACAACCTGGCGGATTTGGCGGAAAGGATTTGGGTTTGCATCCGTATAAAATTGTTCTCACTCAAGAATTGAAGCCATTGGACCACCGTAAGCGTCGTGAATTTGCTGATTTTCCCTTGGAACAACCTGAAAACGATAACGATGAAGCTCACTTTCATCTGAGTGGTAAATATACAAAATTGGTGTTCTGGTGCGAAGAAAATCCACAAATTATTCATGAAAAACTATTACATTCACCTAAATTGACAGTTTGGTGTGGTTTTTGGTCTGGTGGAATCATCGATCCGTATTTTTTTCGAAATGAAGCTGGTAACACCGTTACTGTCAATGCAGATCAGTATAGATCGATCATAACCAACTTTTTATGGCCGAAATTGGAAGAAGTTGATCTTGACAACATTTGGTTCCAACAAGACGTGGCTACGTGCCACACAGCAAGTGCAACAATTTTTTTAAAGAAATCATAACACTCTTATTGGAAAACCCTTTATAAATTTCAATGTTCAATTGACACCGACTTCAGTGGTTAAATTTTCAACTAACTTCATGATTAGCTCATATCAATCGGTTATAGATGGCACAAAATCAAAAGTGTCTGATGTTTAATGAAAATTTTCTAATAAATTAAAATTTCTCGATCTTACCAATATTTCTAGGCGGTGATTTGTAAATCTGAAAACGTTTAAGTTTAGTTAAGTTAACGTTTTACTAATATCGAAGACAGTTTAGTTTATTGTCGACTGGGGTTCATTCCCATTCGAGCTCGAACTCGATGAAATTTTCACACGGTAAAATACGATCGGCTCAAGCCATTGAATTGCTAGCATCTGCTAGCATTTGAAAAGTCTTGCCCTTGAACCTTGCGTTCTTATCTTGAAAAACTATGGAAAATTACAAAGCTACAAGGTCTACTCTTCCGATTGATTGGGTAACTTTTGAATAGCTCAATAGAATATAAAAACGTTTAAGATCTGCCGCAAAACTTCTTGGAATACATTCTTTAAGACTGTAGTGAAAAATGATTCCTACAGGCCTGACGTTCTGTGACTGCTTTAGGGCACGCTTACCTCCTGTTACGTTAGAGAATCTGCACGGTACTTTTCACCCTCTCGATTGAGACTTAGCCCACAGGGTAGTCACTGTCGATACTCTCCGTTGGGATATATTCTCCTTTGCGGTGGTCTTGATGGAATCTTCCCTACTGAATTACACATGGATTTCCTTTCATTCAGGATCATTTGATTCAACACTTCCAAGCAGGCATTGCTTTTGGAACTGTTCTACAACAGGAGTTTAGTTGTTTTCATTCCTAAAGCTGGTAGGTCAGACTGTACTGACCCCAAGGCATTTAAGCCTATCAGTCTGTCCTCAACCCTATTGAAAGCTTTGGAAAGCTTTGTTGACAGATTTAGTAGAGATCGCTTCTTAGCAATCTCATTGCTCAGTAGCATTCAGAATGCTTACAGAGTTAACAAATCATGTGAAACCATGATTTGTTAACTCTGTAAGCCCTACAAGAACTTGTAACTAGGATTGAAAGAACGATTAACAATAAAGAGTTTCTGCTAGGCGCACTTCCCTGGATATTGCGGGAGATTTTGACTGCACGTTGTTTTCTACCGTCACTAATATTTTGTAAGGTTTGGCATTGACCAGACCATTATATCCTGGATTAAATACATGCTTAGGTCTCGCGTTGCTGAGGGCGAACTGGATGGTCTTGTAGTTTCAGTTAGAGTTTCGGGCAAAATAAAAAAGGGCATTGTGAAGGATTTGCACGTTAATACGCCTTAAACTAGTTTTCTGGTGTTCACGAGACGAAAAGGAATTGGCGAAATGGCCACTCATTCTCTGTTTGAAGAAACGATTACTAAAGCAGATGTCGTCAAATATCTTGATATTATACTTTTCTGGAAATTTCACCATGAAAGCAAACTGCAAGAAGCTACTGCCATATTTTAAAAATGTAAGAAATAATTTTGGGAAATCGTCGAGAATGACTCCAAAATCGCTGAAGTTCATTTATAGATCGCTGGTTTTAGCTATGCTATCTTACGCTACTGTTGTTTGGTGGCCTGTGGTCAACTCAAATTCGGCTATAACGAAACTTAGCAGCAAACAAGGTTTAGCTTGCAGAGCTCTTACCGATGCTATGCCTTGAATTCCTGCCTTGAATTCCAGTCTTGCTACTTTTTGACTGAGGTGCATTGGAGCCTGGAACACTGTCGGCTCGAATGAGCCGTATATTCCAGAAATCGATATGGTTAATGACAGACAGAGTACCTCCAGAGTTGATTGCACTCATGCATTGTGCGATTGATGCTTCAAACCTTATTGTCTCAGTCAAAAATATTACTATATATACAGACAGTAAAGCTGTTCTTCATGTGGGTTCCAACTCATTGTGGTATTGAGGATAATATTGTTGATGACTCTTCAACAAAAGCAGGTTCTCGATTGGAATTGTTGGGGCCCAAACCAGCAGCTCTTTTGAACTTCATTAATAATAAAAATCCTACCTGCCGGACTGCAAATCAATCAACTATCTTCCCTACTTTGGTTCAAGCTGTTGCAGTTTGCCAGGGACGCTCAGCGCTCTTTCGAATTGGATTAGAAGTGGGTACCATGGGCTCATTGTGGCATTGAGTGCAGAATTTTATTGGGTTCCAAACAATTTTTATAAATAAAAAATTAAAGTTAAAAATATCTATCAATAACTGGGATGAACTACCATCAATTTAATTAGTCGCAAATTTAAACTAAAATATGTGCATCAGACTAATAACTTTAATCGTGATTTACTTAAAACACGAAAATCAATACAATTGTTGGTTCTGCAACTTATTGACGTGTTTTGTAATATATAGATAAATTTCAACTCTTTTCATTGTAGAACTTCGCGTTTGATGGCCTACCAAATCGTGTAACCAATTTTTGATGACTTCCTAAAAACACGATTTTATTTAAACTTTGCACAGATGTGTATTTCAGATTATAAAGCTTTCTATAAAAATATGGAAGTGATTGAACCTCAGAGTCGAGGGGAAGCCAAAATATTTTTTTTTGCAAATAACTAGTTGGTGCAGATTGTACGCAGGAAGGTATTCTTTTCCTTTTGCTCATTAATAGTTTACGGTAAAATTAATAAAGTATATTGTGTTACATTCATTTTAATTCAAGTCTTAATATGACGAGGTACGGCTTATAGGTTCGGTTTTCGTAGAACCATCTATATATTGCATAGCTCCATGCCAGCCAATAATACTGGAATGGAAAATGGGTCGGACCATGAGCTTTGCACTTCGACAGGAATTCATCCTGCACTTAATTCATTTTAATTCAAGTCTTAATATGACGAGGTACGGCTTATAGGTTCGGTTTTCGTAGAACCATCTATATATTGCATAGTTCCATGCCAGCCAATAATACTGGAATGGAAAATGGGTCGGACCATGAGCTTTGCACTCCGACAGGAATTCATCCTGCACTTATCGTGATTCGAACCCGATACCTCCCGATCAAAACACCCAAAGCTTTTACCACTGTGCCGTTTGGTCGATATTTTTTAATTTTTATGGATTGTTTGACGTAATACTCAATGGCCGATTTTTACTTTAAATATCGAATAATACATTTTCGTGGAAGAGAGAAAATTAAAAATTGTTTATAAAGGGTGGACCAATAAAAATTTCACCGTGAGAGTGATGAATAAATTTAGATTTTAACAAGTTGTTGCATATTGATATCAGTCATTATCATCATCAGTCACAATTTTTGATACACGGTGGTACAACGCGTTAAAATAATCGAGGCCTTATATGATAAAAGTTGATTTTTTAAGTAACCAGTGTTAATAATCGAAAAACTGAGTGTACAATTTCGAATATCGTGCACCAAGAAACCGGTTCGGCATCAGAAGTCATCAGTGCGTCTTCGAATGCATGATGAAACTCTAATTGGCTCACCCTATATAATCCAACCAGGTTTAAATCTAATAAATTTGCTGTTATTTCAGGAAATCAATCATCTCCAATCTATATACATATATGATAGGTAGAGTGTACTGGTACATACATTATTCATGTATCTAATCGGAAAATCACGTGTAAAAATCATGCCAATCCATACCTATCCGATTTCTAAATGAATTATGTACGTTTATAGTACAGAATAATCAAAATCGAACAGAAAAATCCAAAATCAGGTACAAACATATCTTCCTATAACTATACGTAAATACATTGTACAGTGAAAATGATATTTCAATAAATGGTCACGATTTTCCTTCAATATTCTGCTATAGCATGGTTCATCCAGTTTCCACTCACCCCGGATAAACAATTCCACGTTATATTATCCTACCATTTTCGTATGTTGATGTCTACAGAGTTTTCGTACATTTCGAATTTTAGTATTCGCATTTGTTGTGTGTTATCTCTGGCACATAACTTAAAAGGTCGAAACTATGCCAAAAATGAAACAAGGAGATAACACTGCACGGAATAATATCGATTTCGTAACAATCCTATATACAACCTATTAATTCCTACATAACGTATCCGATCGAATTCGTTTTTTCGTATTGTACGAGTATAATAAAATGTACGAGGTGCGAACGAAATATCGTAATAAATAAAATAAAATAAAAAATATTTAAGGAGGAACTGTAACGGTGTACAGTATTTTGAGGAATTGGAAATTTTTTCACGTTTAACAATAAATCATACCGAACACATATTATTTTGAAGATGCTGCATATGGATATCTGTACGTAACACACAAAATATAAATTGACTTATCTAGTATGAAGAGGTGAGTAAGGATACGTATTTTGTATATTCGATATAATTTATGATCTTAAGTCAAAATTAACTTAAGCTAATATAGGCATGGTAAATTTATATACATTACATAGTAACGATTTTATGATTTCGAAAGCCGAACTTTATGTGCACCAATATATTAGGTTATAAAATATTCAGAATTTTATTGAATAAATAAGCAAATAAATTGGAAATTTATTCGTATTAAATCAAATTTTATAAACCAATTCATCACAATAAAATATTTACTTCGATAAATTTTACCTGAAATTTAAGAACTTTGTGCTGTTACCATTTTATAGTTCCTATAAGAAGATTTGGAGTATTATTTGTGAATACAGACACAGATATTATCGACCAAATGTCACAGTTGTCAAATCAATAGCGTTTGGAACGGGAAGTACCGGATTCGAATAAAGAAATTTTTCGACTCCCGATTTTCCAGTATCTGATTACGAACGGTGATGAAAATGAACACAGCTACGATCCCCTTCCTAAGTTCGGCCCTGTCTGGTTCTCGTTTAACGGACCTTTAGAGAAATGTGCAATTTACTATCAAAATATAAACAAAACGGCATCTCTGTTTTGTAACGTAACGTAGTCGCAGTTTTAGTCACGAGAAGGTGTGCGACTATACTTTCAATTTCCGTACCACCCTTTTCGATATTATACTCATATTGTGACAGGGGAAATAAAGTATATAAAGCCGTGTGGGAGTAATAAACAACAAATTTTTACAAAACCATGTTAAATTGCGGCAGTTATAGCAGACGTCACTAATGCAGTGCTAAGAAGCTTCAATGCATTGGATCAAAAAGCACAGCAGCGCGATTGCTTGCTTTTTCTTGTATTATGAGAAAAGTGTTATCAAGATCAAGACGAGGCTGGGAGATTATCCCACTATTAAGGAACCACTGAATTTTCTAACCAACATATGCATAATAATAAGTTATTTTGTCCTCGATTAAATAAAAGAGTGTCCTTGAAATTCACATGAAAAAGCCAATTCCAATAGCAAACAATTTGTTAAACTAAACTGCGTTGATCGAAGAATTTCGGTTGCGGAAAAGCATCTATGCTTTAATTGGTTGTACCCAGGTCGTCAAGCTAGAGGTGCCGATTTAAACTATAATCTGATAAATACAACAAATAGTGAAGCTTCAGTTTCCGTAAAGACCTAAGGCGTAGTTAAATGCTTCGATTACAAACCAATCAGTATTACCAATCGATGAAGTGAAAATATTCGATGGATTTGGGCGATCAGTAACTTGTAACGTGTTACTAGTGGATCGCAAGGAGTTGCAGATTACATATGAGTGGGTACACGTAAGGTATTAACTAATATAAAGATGAAGTCCAGATTTGAAGATGGTGAACCAATCAACAGTGAGGTCTTTCTTTTAACTAAACTTCCAGTTACGTAACCAAAAAATGAAACCACTAAACCTTGCCGATCATAATTTCAACCGAATTAGAATTATTAATTTATTAGTTGGTGCAAAAGTATTCATCAAATATATCAGAGATGGACGAAGATATTTGGGTGGTGATGTGTTTGCGGTTAAAACCGTGTTTGAGTATGTTGTTTCCGGACATTTGAAGACTAAGAATCATGTGAGTAATTTTAACATTATGATTGATATTATGACAAACTCTTAGGCGTTTTTAAAGAAAACGAGGAGATTGACTGTAAGACCACCAAGGACTGGTGAGAATGAGCTAACAGAGACGTTAATTAAAAAGACTGCGGCGAGAAATAATGACGAAAGATTTGTAGTTAAACTTTCATTTCAACCCAACTGCGATGAACTGGGAAACTCATTGTGAATCGCTAACAAAAGATTTTTGGGCGTTGAACGAACGATTATGAGAAACATGGCTAAAACAGAATACGTAAAGTTTATTTGAGAGTATTTAATCATATGTCCAAGCTATCAATAAGCAACAATAGTTGGGCAAACTAGTTGGAGTATTATTTGCCGCACCACGTATGGTGCTCGAGGGCTCAAGCAAATCCAGATCCGGATTGTCGTCCAATGACCTATTCATGTGTGGTATAGTCGTGCAGTTAATCATATGGGAAATTTTGTAGCAATTCACCAGATACAAATAGTTGACTCTGACAAGCATCATCAGATGAATTTATGGTGTGAGGCTCTAAACCAGCAACTTGGGAGATAACGTACGGTGCTACTCCAGCTCCCTTTATAGCAATCAGGTGTCTGAAGGGGTTAGGACCACAATATTTAAGGAGTAAACCGGAGCAGCTATCGCAATAATTAACGACTTCTATGTTGATGATTTCCCGTTAGCTGCCCGTACGATCGATGAGTTGGAAACCGTGAAGTCACAAATATGTCAAATTTTGTATTAGGTTTCACTTACAAGGGCGAACAATTTTGAGATAGATGGTTTAGCAGCTGAGTATAAGTTTAAAGAATTGGTCAAGAGTGATGTTGCAAGGAAACTGTTGGGTTTAAAATGGTATCTCAAAGCAGATACTTGTGTATTCGATGCAGAATGTCTGATTCATCGAAAGCATGTTTGATCTCTTTGGAGAGCCGGTTCTAAGTACTATCATATCAAAAACCATTTGTCAAGAGTTATGGATGTTAAACCTTGCACAGAGAGTTTCAAGAATTTCGTAAGCTGGAGTTTTCACATTTTATTGGTGAAGATAATTGTAAATTGCACGAATTTTTGATGGCAGTATGGTGGCTTATGCGACAGCAATATAAACAAAGCGCATAGGTTCCGAGGAGAAAGTTATAGCAAACATAATAGCAGCAAATACTATGGTGGTGTCTATTAAAAAAACAGCTATTCCGAGATTGAAGTTATGTGGTGTTTTGTTGTTGTCGTAATTTTGACTTTATCGACTAATTCATGCACCGAACAGTGTTTTCAAAATTCATGCAAAATTCATACATCGCGCTCATTTAGCTTAGTGGAACTGTTACCATGCCTGGCGTTTATGAAAATGGAGATGTGATACAGCGAGAGATCCAGCGAATGTCATCATCATATTAACTACAAATCATCATTTAGCCACGTGATTAGAATATTGGCAGGTAGGGTTATTTTCAGAGTCAGTTTGAAATGTTCGTGATAAAATATTGTGCATCATATATTTTTTTGAAAAATTCACGCAATATAGATCCGCTATAAAAATGACGATGGTAGTTTTAGCGTAGGAAGTCTGCTTAAGAATGCCATATGTGAATACGATTCAAAGCAAAAATATTGTTCCCTAAGTCAAGTAGATTTAGGAAGATACTGATGATATATATTTATGTGAAGCATATTCATCCCAGTACCGCATTAACGTTTTGTAGGTCCCGTCAGCATTATTGGATCGTCCAAGGTAGAAGTGTAGAGCACCAATTCGTCCTACAGTGTACTATTGAGGCTCACGATTGGAACTCTTACAAGGAGAACCGTAAAATTTATAATGTTGGTAAATTCGGTTGTTTCTAGTTATTGAAACTTCTTATTAAAACTAACTTCTCTATAAACTTTGAGAATTTGATGGAGTTCAGCACATATCGTAGATAAGAAACGAATTTTGTGGGCGATGAACGGATTATATTCATGGAAATCAGCCGCCTGGACTAAATCGTATCAAAGGAAATGCAGAACGACTCGGAGGTTCATCTTACTTGGCTAGAGTTAATCTACATATGATGATTAAATTTTATTTATAAACCTAAGAAAATGGCAGAAGTCAAGGTGTTATTTATTTTGAAAGCGGTAGTTCAGATAACTACTCAAAGGACAAAACTCTACCGCCCTTTCTAAATTCGAGCTAGATCGTTGGAGTGATAGTTGTCTGAGGGCAATACTTAGATACGATTAAAAAGTTAATGCAAATTTCTCCTTTAATTGTCTCAAAATGTATGAGCAGATGTGAATTATCGACCTGTCTAAAACAAAGTTGGTCTCATTTACTTAGTGATAAAAAAATTCTCACTCCTACTTTAAACGGCACAAGACTCATTTTTTATTGATATCGCAAAATTTCTGGGCTTATCTTTAACGGAAAACTAAGTAGGAAGCTGAAAATTATAGGAAGAGTAAAAAAGGCTACTGCGAGGGTTGTTTGGCAAGTTTCCGACCTCTTCATATTTATTTGTCTATCTATGAGGGTTGTTAAAAAGTTTCTAACCTCGACATAAAGATGGAGATCTCGTACAGAAGTCCGCAAGGGTATTTGCACATGAGTTCAAACATATACTTGCCGAAATATCAGCTATTATGGACGCGAAGTTATTGTTTAACAATCGTTTAATTGAGTCGATGTGAGTGTTTTTTTGGAAATGGAAATAATCGGGTATCGAGTTGTCATTAATTATTTATTTTTGAAAGGCAGTCCGCCTCCGCAAATCAAAGGCGAGTTGGACGCTGTATACGGGAACTGTGCACCATCATTTATCACCGTAAAATTTTAGGAAGCTGAATTTAACCGTGGACGTACAAGCTTGGATGACGATGAACGTTCAGAACGCCGAAAAACTGCAACCACAGACGACAACATCGCCCAAATTCAGAAAAAGGGATTTAACAACAGTTGAATTAAAGTCAGAGAGATAGAAGACGCCATGAATATGTTCAAAGAATGTGTTTGTCATACGTTGGATTAAGATTTGGACATGAGAACGCAGATTGGATGTCACGCTTGGTCACTTTGGACCAGAAACGTATTCGAATGAACATTTCCAACGCTCTATTGGCGCTGTTTGGGCGCAATAAATCAAAGTTTTGGCACCGCCTGTTAATAAATCTTGGATACAAAATTACACTCCAGAATCTAACATATAGTCAAAACAGTGAACTGCCAAAGGGGAATCGTTCCTTGGGCTGAAAAAGTGATGGCGATAGTTTTTTGGGACAGCCATGGAGTTATATTAATTGAATAACTTTAAAAAGGGAAAACTATTACAGCAGCATACTACGCATCATAACTTGACAAGCTGAAGGCAGAAATTCTGGGAAAACAGTCACACTTGCAGAAAAAATCTTGCTGCACCAAGACAATGTGCCGTCTCACACCTTAACTATTGCCATGGAAACCATCACTGAATTACAGTCTAAACTGCTTGGCCGCAGGTACCCTACTTACTCACCAGGTCAAACCCCAAACGACTTCTTTGTTCCTAAGCTAAAAGTAGTGCTCGGAGAACAGAGATTTTCGTCGAATGAGGACGCCATCACCTTCGAGAAACAACTATTTTGCAGAGAAAGGCGCTGAGTATTATTTGGACGGGTTGAATAAATGGGAGCTTCGCTGGGAGAAGTGTATAGACTTACACGGAGATTATGTAGAGAAATAAAATAAATTTGATGAAAAAATGTATTTTGTTTATATTTTTGTTAGGTCGGAAACTTTTCAGACAATCCTCGTACTACAGTCATTTCACACACTGATCTGGATCAGTTCAAATTTTATATGGAAACCTGACTGACCCAAATATTGTATTAGAGCACAAATTTCGATTTGAAATATATTGTAATCGCCTTTGCGTTGTTTCATAAAACACGGACTGCACCGGATTACGTTTCATTCCCACTCGTCTCTCATTGAGATGAGAGACCATTTCAATAACCAGATAGTCCGGACGAACAACATTGTATGTGACAAAGCAACACAAGTTGAGTAAAAGTTGAACTTAAATCGCTCAAAAACGTTAATTTTAGGGACTCTCACAGAATACTGGCATTTTTGGAAATGCGATAAAGCTGGGTTTCTAATCTAATAACGCCTGTATAGAACCTGCAGGGACCTAAAGAAGGAAGGTACTGTATAGTTAATTTTTTCTTTTCCTGTCTGGCAGAAAAAGCACAAACATTTAGGTCAATTCGAAATGGACCACTTATCGGCTCTCGAAAATAGCAAGGTGCGAGACATTTTAACTACAAATAGCCCTGATGGCTTTTGTAGAGTTTGGGATGCAATAAAAATCTGTGTACTACGAAAATATTCAAAATGCCTGACTTTTCATTCCAAACATCGACCTGCAAAAATTAAATACATTTTTTATAACTCTGGAAATCGGGTTTTATTTATTTCGTCTTTCAGGCGAAATTTAAAATTTTCTTTTCGCGTTTTTTCGGCTCCTGGACTACCACTAATATTTCCCCCTGAGCACTAATTAGCACAAATTGGGCTTAATCAGTATGCACAGTTTCATTTTGAAATTCAAAAGTTTCCCTGCTGCAGTTACCTACACACATTGCATATATTTGATGAATTAGTAGGAGAATTTAAATAGCCCAAAATAAGGAGAAAAGGAGTAAATCCGAGATCAGGGTGGAAAAGAAGTAACAACACTTCTTTAAACCCATTTATTCAAAAATATTGGATTTAATTGTTACTGAGAAAATGTTTCAAATATTGGTTAGCACGTTGGTGTACCATCCAATAATTCTTTTGTGCTCCAACGATTTTTTATTTTTAGAACCGCAAGAATTAATTTTTGGAGATATTCCTCGTTTTCGTATGCAAAATTTCTTTTCTGCATCTGTAACAATTTTTACAAGTCCCACATTTCATTTGGTTATTTATGCATTCGCATTTTTGATGGGGCGAATACTTACAATACTACAAATACAGCCCAAAAAAAAAATTCACCAAATAATTTTACTTCACATAAGCTCTCCTAACATTGGAGTTTTGTTAGATAACTAAAGCAACAAAAATATCCTGAGTAGGATTTGAGGGTTGTTTAACTAAGATTAAAGTAACATAAAGGTACTGAATGAAAAAGAGACAAGCACATGTCATCTAATAACAGCGTTAAATAAAATTCATCAAATTTGATAAAGTTAAAGCGACAGTTCTAATCTATACATTAAAGTAGCTTTTTATTGGGGATAACATAAAAATACAAATTAAATATAAATTTATGGCATGTGTTAAAATTTTACGAGTACATATTCATATACATACGGTAATAAATATTTTTGTAATTCGTACATTTTTATGGCGCTGGCTGCTTATTTCTTTTATCGCTCCGCATATATTCGCGCTGAATTTAAAGTAACAAAGTCTACGAGGTTATATGAACTTCATGCATTATCGTTATGTAACTTTTGTTCTCGTACACATTATTACGATAAACATAAATAATAATCAATTATATGCTTTGATAAATGAAGCTTTAATATAATTTAAGCTTTTAAAACGTAACACGTGAATGGGGTGCTGGATATAAGGTTGAGTGTATATAAGGTTCGTGTAAGTTCAACATTTTAAAATTATTTCAATATCAATCTCCTCTCCTCTATAATATACCAATTATATGTGTACTCGAGTATGTGTAACAGATGGAGCACACAGACTCAATTGAACATGGATAATTGATGAAATTCGATGAGTTTATCTGTAAACAATTTTTATTAAATTTACATGTACGCCATGTAAATTTAATAAAAATCAAATCAAAAGTTAAAAACTCTGAAATGAAGAAATTCTTCCGTGGAAAAATTCAAATCCCAACATAAATAATTATGACGCGTATGTTCTTCACATCTGAGCACAAAAATTAATTAAAAAGTTATTTTTTTGTTGAAATGTTATTTATAGCAAATTTCTAATTTTGGAAAAAAAAAATCTACACTCCTTGTACACGTACAGGGTACACTTGTACACGTATAGAAGAGGAGTGTATGACCGAATGGTATCAAGTGCAGATGAAGTATAAACAATATATAAACTTTTATTTTATAAAATGTATGTGCTTCCATTTAATATATATCGAGAAACCAATTAAAAGTTTTCATTTTTATTTTTGGAAATTTTGAGGGATGTGTTTCGGGTTTTTCCTTACGAGTATTTTACACGAACAGCAAGTAAAATTATTATATTTATCCTATTGGGATTGATGATAATTTTTGTGAAAGCTTTTTTCCGGCTCTGTTTGTTTTTATTGTACACATTTATTATTTAAAAGTAAATTTCAAATTAAAATATTACATTTGTAAAATTTTCTTTCATACAATACACATTACAAAATAAAATTAATTAATATTTAATTTTGGTTTTATTTTATTTGAAAACATTAATTTTAGTATTTTGAACATAAACAACATCTATATATATATCGAGTGAGAGGGAACATAAAAATGGGGTGAATTATGCAAATCATTTTGGGCATAATTAATTAATGTTTTAGTTGAATTGTTTTTATGGATATTAGTAATTTCTCTAATTAACTTTTACGTCATATATTTTGAAACAATGCTACTCTTGTAGTAAAATGTTAAAAAACACAAATAGGTATCAGCAATCGACTTTAATAATTGGTGAACAATACGTAGTAATTTACATTTGAAATATATCATATGCTCAGTAATTTCCCAAAATTTTGACAAATTTTACAAACACACTAGTCTTCCTGCCGTTCAACAACAACTCATAGAGTAGACAGCTCAATCTTTAGAAAGTATGCGATAGTTGGTCATCCGGCGTTGGCAAAAGTCACCTTCGAGCTTTATACCGGCAAATTCCTCTAAGCTAATGTTATAACCACGTGTCATCTACTAATTTGTACGTGATCGCGGCGACAACTCGTCGACAACGTAGACTACTAGTGATTCAATGATTTACATATAGGTATATTTTGAACTTCTGTTTTCGGAAAATTTAGTTAACGCAAATTTTTTAAGTATCATAAAATATATTTCCAAGTAACTATGTGCTAAGGACTAAACAAAATTGCCATTAGTTTGTACTAGTTATTGTTAGTTGTCACTGTATCAGTAAAACGTACTGTGTCTAATACTTAAAATACTAATTATCCATGATTGTGAAATACATACCAAAAATAATACCAAAAATGTACACTGTTAAATTCAAAAATATTCCAATTGGATTTGTTTTGTAGTGAAATTGAAACACTTTTAGATAATCTTTAACATTTATACTAGAGAAGTCCTTGAATCCCTAATAGTGTCGCTGTAAAGATCAAATAATTTTCTAACAATTTCAGATAAACACGAGAAAATTGTGATATAATTCACTAAAGTTTTTTCAATTCTAAAGAAGGTTTTTTTAGACAATGTTTCTACTTTTATATCTCCGAATCTAGAGATGTTCACGGGGTCTCACCTATATGGCTGAATAGCTAAGTCAAAACCTCACGTGTGTGGTGAATAAGGTTGAGATATGATGATTTGTAAATTGTCCAGCGTATTTTAAACAATAGTGGTTTTTAATTTATATCTATTTTCAAATTTTTCTGTTGCCTCTCCTTGAGATGTTCATAATTTTTTTAATGTATTTTGGGATAGCATAGATAAAATTCTAACATTGAAATAAACATGGTTATTTTATGAAAATATTTAATGTGCCATATACGACTTAGAAGTTTCATGAATTTGAATAAATTTTCAAATTTTATTTCACCGATCCTAGAGATGTTCACGGGGTCTCACCTACATGGTCAGATAGATCAGTCAAACCCCTATGTGGGTAATGAACGGTATCTAATTATGATGATTTTTAACTAGTCCAGAGACATTTTTACGTTTCCGGTTATATCGCCCATCCCAGAAATGTTCACGGGATCTCTTTCATATATTCGAATAGGTCAGACAATTTTCTATCAATATTGTGAAAATGGGACACGAATGATGATTTTCAATTGACATTCCCAAATAAGCTACGAACCTGATTTATTGTGAAAACAATCAAATAACAAAAATCCTATGGATGTTCACAAGGTCACGTTTATACTTTTAGATAGTTCAAATTGTGATGATATTTACTGGACCATATATGACTTAGAAGTTTCATGAATTTCAATAAATTTTCAAATTTTATTTCACCGATCCTAGAGATGTTCACGGGGTCTCACCTACATGGTCAGACCGATCAGTCAAACCCCTATGTGGGTAGTAAACGGTATCTAATTATGATAATTTTTAACTAGTCCAGAGACATTTTTACGTGCCCACAAACTAAAAATAACTTATATGGCCGCAGAAAATCGAAAAATTATAGTGAAAATTACAATCCATCAATTTTCCCCAGATTTTCCAGGGAGTCTCAGTATGACCTAAGCTATTAGAAAAACAACCGACAGGATTTTTTACTAGTGGAAGTTTTTGAGATATTGGTCAAAAACTAGAAATAACTGATAGGGCCGCAGAAAATCAAAAAGTTTTAGTGAAAATTCTAAACCACCAATTTTCCTGGTAGTCTCAGTATGACCTGAGCTATTAGAAAACAATCGAAAGTATTGGGTACTAGTGGAAGTTTTTGAGATATTGGCCAAAAACTGAAAATAAACTAATAAAAAAATTTAAATTTTCAAAAGTATTGGTAATGAGATGGCCTAGTTCAGTCCAACATGAACAGATCCTAGAATTTTGTCCTAAGGTTTGGACCTCTGATCAATACTTTTATCCAAATTTCATCGTGAAAGACGGAATATTGTTAAATTTCAAGATTTAATTTACCGTGTTCCTTTACTTCGGAGATCAATCAATTTGTCATTTTAAGGATCATTTTTAATATTTTATTCCGCTGGGATGTTTTATTTAGTGAAAAAAGAGATACAAAAGGAATAAGAAATTTCTAATTATATAACAAAATAAATTCTCTATTGTGATTGAGCTGCCACTTGTGGCGAGTAACGGAAACTCTTATATTCCGCTGAGAAATGTCCGCTAACTTAAACAGCATATGAAAATCATCATTCGTGTTCCATTTTCACAATATTGATAGAAAATTGTCGAACCTATTCGAATATATGAAAGAGATCTCTTGAACATTTCTGGGATGGGCGATATAACCGGAAACGTAAAAATGTCTCTGGACTAGTTAAAAATCATCATAATTAGATACCGTTCATTACCCACATAGGGGTTTGACTGATCTATCTGACCATGTAGGTGAGACCCCGTGAACATCTCTAGGATCGGTGAAATAAAATTTGAAAATTTATTCAAATTCATGAAACTTCTAAGTCGTATATGGCACATTAAATATTTTCATAAAATAACCATGTTTATTTCAATGTTAGAATTTTATCTATGCTATCCCAAAATACATTAAAAAAATTATGAACATCTCAAGGAGAGGCAACAGAAAAATTTGAAAATAGATATAAATTAAAAACCACTATTGTTTAAAATACGCTGGACAATTTACAAATCATCATATCTCAACCTTATTCACCACACACGTGAGGTTTTGACTTAGCTATTCAGCCATAGCATAGGTGAGACCCCGTGAACATCTCTAGATTCGGAGATATAAAAGTAGAAACATTGTCTAAAAAAACCTTCTTTAGAATTGAAAAAACTTTAGTGAATTATATCACAATTTTCTCGTGTTTATCTGAAATTGTTAGAAAATTATTTGATCTTTACAGCGACACTATTAGGGATTCAAGGACTTCTCTAGTATAAATGTTAAAGATTATCTAAAAGTGTTTCAATTCCACAACAAAACAAATCCAATTGGAATATTTTTGAATTTGACAGTGTACATTTTTGGTATTATTTTTGGCATGTATTTCACAATCATAATTATCCATCATTGGAATTAAATATTTCCATAATTGGTAAACTTGAATTTTTTTAGAGTATTGTATTTTACGCCATCTATTAATAACTGGTAAGAACTAACATTAAATTTGGTAAATCAACGGTTTTAAACGTTAACTTCAGACTAAATACAATTTTTGTTATACATAAGTTGTGTATCTATATAGTATCAATCGGGTTCCAAAATATTGTGGAATTAGTCTTGAATTGTTAATTTAGTTGTATATAGCTCAAATTTCACGAAACTTCATAAGAGACCCATTTCAAAATACGGATATTTAATTGAATATTACTTCGATTTGGCATGAAGAAAAATTGTTTGCCAATAAACTTTGACGTCTGAAGAGATTCCAATTTCCAATCACAAATAGTCAGGCAGACCGAGCTTCTGCTATTGTTATTAGTGCCATCTATTAATGGCAGATGCTTATTAACCAACAATAGAAAATTCACCAATTTAGTCGAAGCAATCGGTGTATACCTCATAGCCATAGTTGTATAACAATTCACAGTATCATCTACTGACATATCGCCAAACTAAAAACAATACGCAGTTGAAATTAACTATCAATATTATGCTTACGGAACGGTCAATATGTCTTTCACTCATAAATTAATTAAACAGTGCAGTTAAATGTCAAAACATTATCAGAAAAAAATATTGTCAAATTGTTTATATGGTAGCTGATGTCTTTCTTGCGTAAATATGGTGATAGTTATGGATTTCTTCCATAAATATGGATTTACCGTCAGATTATCGTGAACAATTTATCATGAACAATTTACCGTAGAACAGTTTATCGTATATCACAATTAATGTCTTGGATTTGAAGTATCTTAAAACATAAAATTTTTATGTATTTCGCATAAGAATTTGGTACTTTCTTAACTATTGTGATGATATTGTGTATGTTGGATGGAAATGGGATTCTCAAGTTGGGAAGTTCTGGAATATGGCGAGCTGGGACGGAACCCGGTAATTTCTTAACCGATATTGATTATATTGAGTATGTTGGATGGAAATGGGATTCATAAATGATTTTTGGAATAAGTTCTGGAATTTGGCCATCTGGGAAAGAACTCGTTAATTTCTTAACCAATTATGATGGGATTGAGTATGTTGGATGGAAACGGGATTCTTAATGATTTTTAGAAGAAATAATGGAATTTTATCACCTGGGACAAATCGATGATATATGTTAAGGCATCCAGTCTTACCAGAAATTGTTTACATCATGAGCCCAAGATAGTTGCGTGCAAACGTCGCCCCTAACCTGGAGAGCAGAATCTGATGGGGTATTGGTTTTGCGGCATCAATGACTTGCCCTGATATGTAGTGTCAATAACCAGAAGAAGAATTTTTCTTTAATCGTTTTCAATGGTCTATTTATTCCTTATTCATTTAGAGTTACCCAGCGAGCGTATTAATCAAGGAATTTTTGCCCTCATATTACCTTCAAATGTAATTTAAATAGATTGACGCTATAGAACCGAAAATCTTACAATTTTACAAAAATAAAGAATTGGCTTAATAAAGTACGAAAACGTCGTAACGAATAAATAGTTTTGTTTTCTTTGAACATTCTAAAAGATTCTACCTACATTTTGAACAAGAATTTCAATAAAAACTTGATATTTTGGCACTAGAGGACAAATTAGCAATAGTTTCGTCGATTATAACCAGAACCACACGGAATGCACTTTGTGGAAGCAATAACGAACAAGCCCGAATTTAGAGTTGGGTTACTCATCACTAACATCATCAATTCGTAATTAACTTCATACCTATTAGCCATCATATTTTCGTACTCAGGTTTCTTGAGCGTCACTTTGAAATTTAGTTTGTCAACATCCAAGCCCAAAGTGAAAATAAACTGGATTAACTCAAGCATGCTTTCTACAAACAACATCATGGAATCGTGAGCAAAATACTACTATACCACCTCAAAATATTACTGGATGATTTAAATGTTTAAATCAGAGGCGCTCACAAATTATAGCACAGCACCACCAGCTCGAACTCCGTTCGTTCTGTTTTTAAATAACAAAGGGACATGCAGCATTCTTCTAGTGATGTTCTACAATCAGTTGGCTGCAGGCACGTATTTCCTACAATAAATAAACGCATTCATAAATGATTAATAACTAGAACTATATATATATCAGTAAACAACATAATGCCAAGTAGTTGCGAAAAACGTTTATCATCTACAACAATAACTCTTTCATCATCATATACGTTCAATCTGTCCGCTAGATTATTGAAGCACTTCATAATCATGTCAGTGATAAGGTGACGATCAGTGGTAAGGTGTAAATATTCCAGAACTTATTCCAAAATTCATTATAGAATCCCATTTCAATCCAACATACCCAAGCTCATCATAATCGGTTAAGAAATGGCCAAGTTCCTTCCCAGGTGACCATATTCCATAACTTCTTCCAAAAATCACTTAAGAATCCCATTCCCATTCAACTTAGAAAATATTATAAATATCGGTTAAGAAATAGCCGAGTTCCCTCTCAGGTGATCAGATTCCAGAACTTTTCCAAAAACCATTTTAGAATTCCATTTCTAGCCAACATATTACCGAGTTCCGTCCCAGATGGCCACATTCAAGAACTTCGCCCAAAAACTGTTTTAGAATCCCTTTTCCATTCAAAATACAAAATCCTATCAATATCGGTTTACAAATAGCCGAGTTCCGTCCCAGATGACCATATTTTAGAGCTTCTTCCAAAAATCATTTAAGAATCTCAATTCCACTCAACATATTCAATCCCATTTTAATCGATTAATAAAGGCCGAATTCAATAGAAATTTGTTATACGGTCAATTTTACAAACTACGATAAACTGGCATACGATAAATTGTCCACGTGATAAATTGTGTCCACGGTAAATTGTATCTAAGATAAGCTGTTCTTCGGTAAAATGTTCACGTTAAATTCAATCACTATAAATTGTGTACGATAAATCGACCGTCATCCTTAAATATGTTGGTCGATAGAAAACTTCCATCGCGACAAAAAAGTCTATTTGATAAGAAACGGCATGCAAATAATTGTTTCATAGTTTCAGATAGATGTCGCTAGTTAATTCATTTCAAATTTTTAGTTTAAAAAATGCTTGTAAAAGATAGAATTAGAGTTTACATATGAACTAACAAATAATTTGTGTGATTTAGCAGTAACTTCATCAGACCGGCTAACGTAAAATAACGAGAAAATAGTGAGAACATTGAATTTTTAATTTCATTTTCGAGGTTATTGATTTTGTCTACATTTTCGACGTGAGGGAGGCGGCAAAAATTCGCTCTCTAATCTACGTAGTAAATTACATGTCAATAAACGCGTAAATTACATTGCATAATCTACCTCGCCCACCCCTAATCACCATTCTTGGTTTTTCCTGCAGCTTTGCAACCAATGTTCTAGATGGTAAAAGAAACAAGGATGGCTTACAATTTATTTGGTTTTCAAGCTTAGTTATGTATACAGACTCACATTGTCAATATTTATTAAAATTAACTAGCTCTATTCTTCATATAACTTAGCTAACATAAGTCGTTTATTTTATTTAAGTGATAACCAGTGCTAAATTATTTTGATCTGTATATTCTTTTATGGTGCTTTGTTTACTATTTCATCTCATTCTATATTTACATGACGTGGTATTCACATTACTCTAACATTCTTCTTAAATTAATTGTATTATTTAGTACAGTTTCCCCGAAAAATATTTTATATTTGATATGGTGGTTAATCTCGCCCGCACGTCGTGGTCCCTGCTAATTAACCAACGAGACTCTGGCGAGCTAGAAACGGTGGGATAACCGAACACTGAGAACTTAGCAAATTATGTTCTCTCCACTAACCCACTACCACTTTCACTGGTTAGTTTGGTAGCTGCTTAACAAGTCCTTAAAGCAATGAGTTCACAACAAAAATGAATTTTTAAGTCAGGTGATACTCCAACTGCTCAGTTGGGTTATCCAACCTCTAAGTAGGGTGGCTTAATAGATTCTGGGATGAGCCAACCATTGTAATGCCCATTCATACGAATCCTGTTACTAGTTATAATGAAATAAGCCCAATTGCCTGTACTACCGCTGAGGTCCGTACAGATGATGAGAAACTTGCAATAGAATGCAGAACCAAAAGAAAAGATCTAGGAAATAACGAAGAGCAGAATTCTCGCCAGAAGTTGGCGGAAACGTTGGAAGCTCCCAAGCAAAAATTATAGAAACTACCGATTCAGTACCTGTTCCTCAGCAACACCAGAAACAAAAACAACGTAATGTTGAAGTAAAATTAAAAGCACCACCGCCAATTACCCTAATATGCATTTCAGAGTTTGCGAATATCGAAGCTTTAATGAGGTTGTGTCTACAAACGACTTTAGAGTAGTGGAACTTAACAATTTATTTGGAAGATAAATAGAAAGATCTCGATACAAATAGAGCTTTAGCCACAAACCTTATTAAAAAAAGTAAAGAATGACAAACCCACGAAGATCACAATAACCGAGAAAATATTACTATTAAAGTTAGCTGGAAGTTACCAGCAGAAAATAAAAAAAATAATCAGGTTAAAGTTACCAGCCGATATTTAAGCAGAACTATTTTTCACCTGTAATGAAATTTATTGATTTCTTTAAGTTTATATTAAAAATAAAGTTTTAATTAATGTTATGTTGACTCTAGCCCAAACTGAAAGAAATTCTGTTGGAGATACGGGGTTTGATAACATTCCGATAGTGATAGTTCAATGTCTTGAAAATTCATTGAATGGGCTGTCACTTTATGGCCGCATTGAATGATCCGACGCTCTAGGTTAACCTACACCCGCATTAATGTCAATATGGTGTTTGACAGGCTTTCATACCTGTTAGCTCTAGCTAAGGTAATTTAACAAGATGAGTTTAATTTGTTGCAGATTCATTGAAATATCGGACAATAGTCAAGGGCTCAAATATTGATCATGGGTATTCGTCGCCACAAACAAACACATCTGCACACGAAATACAATTAGTTATTTTAAAATAATTAAAATGTTTATACTTAAACGTATTTCACATGAAAGCAGAGTTATATTAGAGAAAATACAAAAAATAGACAATGATCGAGAAAATTCAAAAATTACAGTAATTCCAGTTAATTTATTTCCAGAATTTCTACTTCACAACTGAGATAGAATCAACTGGCATTAAAACCTATCAAATGGCCTTTATGGTATCAATCCGGATTTGACATAGAGCGCGGTTTCATTCAATGCATTTGTAAGAAATTGAGATATCCAAATTTCTCAAATTGCGCTCCCGTATCATCAAAATTTCACGACAATTCGGCTAGAGTAAACAAGCATTATGATCTATCAAATGAACATAGTGACATCAATAAATATTTAGATTAACCTAGAGCGCCGGATCACTAAATGAATTTTACATTGGAGACTCAAAGAAATTGAACTATCGGAATCTCATAAAATTACACCCCTGTATCCCAATCAGAATTGAGGATTTAGGATAACCTAGAGCGCCAAGCCTTTCAATGAATTTGCAAGAAATATAACTATTGAAATTTTGTCAAATTACACCACGCATCCTCATAGGATTTCGCTACAACTATAGGCTATTGTTAACTGGTATTAAAGCCTATCAAATAGCCATAGTGGCATCAATGCGGATTTAGGTCAATCTAGGGCGCCAAACCATTCATTGAATTTGTAAGAAATTTAACTATCGAAGTCTTGTCAAATCACACCCCGTCAGAATTTCCTCACAATTGGGTTAGAATTATCAGGTATTGTGGCCTATCAAATGACCATAGTGGTATCAATGCGGCTTTAGGTACTAGTGGTTTTTGATGAATTTAGCATTAATTGAATTAACGAAATATTGTCAATAACATTCCCGTATCCTGCTTTGCTAAAAATTCTGGTTTTAATTTTATATTTGTTTTTCTTTTTAAATGGGTTTCTTTGCTGGAGAGTAAAGAAACAATCTGCATTCTCGTCATTATTTTTTCGGCTGAAAACTTTCGGCTAATTGTAATAAGGTGGGAAATTAAGATATGACCAGGAGTCTTCTTACCACCTGCAAGAAGGAGGATAACGAAAGAAAATTGAAAATAGTCAAGTATCCGAGATCATTAAAAGAGGCTTCCGCTATTCATGCTCACATCCAATGAAAGCGAAAAAATTGGAAAATATATTTAATATCAAAGCAATGCTCAATATCAATGTTAAAATAAAACCACTGAAAAATAACCCGAAATTAATACCTCAATGAGAAGAAATACCAAGGCTTTAACCACAACCAAAGATATTGCGGGTGACATATTAGATGTGTAAAATGTGCCGGTGGGCACAACGCGATAGACTGCCCAATTAGCAGAAACGAGACTGCAAAATGTATAAACTGTAAAGGCTACATCCAGCTGTTGGGTTTTCGATGCAGATGTCTTTATTTTGGTAAAATTTTATGATAACTTTAAAGATTAGTAAATAAAACGCGTCAATCTACTCAGAACGTTACTGTTTTACAAGAGAAACGATTCTAATTACAACTAGAGCGGCGCACAACAACAGCTACCATGAAGGATATCCTTCTCGAAAATAACGCAGCAGATAACTAATGCTATACCAAAAGAAAATCCACTCAAAAGGAGATTACGAAGTATATAAACGATAAATACACGCCTTGCAAAACGTGGCCTAGTAGCTATATACTCGTATAAGCGACTAGATATGCAAGAAGCCTCTACTAAAATAGATATTTGTCTTGTATCGGAATTTATCAGAATACGTCACTATGACTGCTACCATGTTATTCATCCAGGAAGGAACGCTAGAATTGGATCTACCGCAATTATTACGAATAATATTAAACATTACGAAAAGCCCGGTATTGAAACAGAAATTACGCATGTTAAAACCATAAAAGTTAAATCAATCAATAATAGGGATCCTGGTATCACCTTTATTTACTATCCACCATCAGTTAAAAAACACGAGAAAAGTATTTGACATTAAGGATTTAAACGAAATGGTACTAGGTGCGGAACTAAATTTCCGGGTTTTTTGAAAAGTGAAAAATTAAAAATTTCAATAGAAATATAAAAACTGGTTTATTCTGTCCTTTGCCATCTATACATTTTTCCAATGCCTGTGGCAAATTTTGCACTTGTTCGAAACGGGCCAAGTGTAGCCCAGTCAAGTCATGCGCCATCGACCGGAACAAGTGATAACCCGAGGAGGCTAGGTCTGGCGAATAAGGCAGGTGTGGTAGCAAATTCCATCTCAGCGTTTTGATGGTGTGCTGGACGATGAAAGTGCGATGGTGTGAGGAGTTGTCGTGCTGCAATATCACTCATTCTTGTCGCGTGTCCCATTCTGATAGTTTTTGAGCAATGCATGGTTGGGATTGCTGAGTTGTTGTCGATAGTGTTGTCCATTGACAGTTTTGCCCTGTTTCAGCCGCTAGCATAGTACACGATCCCGTTCTTGTTCCGATTTGGCCGAACCGTCGATGATGATGCTTCGCCAGGCGAATGCCACGACTTTTTTGAAAAAAAAAAAAATCCACTAGCATGTAAACGTTTGGAAATACCTTGGCGAGTAGTGTTTAATGCCACCGCAAGTTGATCTTAAGTTTGCGTATCATCTTCATCCAATAACGCTTGCAGCTCGGTGTCTTCAAATATTTTAGTCTTCCTGAGAGCTTTTTGTCCTCAATGTCGAAATCGCCACTTCTGAAGCGTTTAAACCAATCTTTAATCTCACAAAGATGTGTTATGTTTATGTTTTGTGTTTATTATTATTATTATTAATTCGACGTTGAGTGAACATTCTGTGAGTCATTCAACAGTAAGAAAGTGATTTGCATTATTTCGTGATGACAATTTTAAACTTGAGGACGATACAAGTCCAGGTGCAGTAAAACAATTTGAAGACGAACTTAAAGTTTTACTAGATGAAAATCCGTGTCAAAAGCAAATGAGCTTGCAGAACAGTTGGAAGTTACTCACCCAGTAATATCACTTCGATTGCATATACAATGGGAAAATACAGAAGGAAGGAAAATGGGTTCCTCATAAACTGACCGAAGGAAACAAAAACCGAAGTGTTGACATCTGCATGAATTTGCTTTCTCGGTACAAAAGAAAGAATGTTTTGCACATTAAAATTACGGGTAATGAAAAGTGGATTTTGTACGATAATCCTAGACGCAGAAAACCATGAATTGATCCACGAAAGCCATCAACATCAGTTGAAAAAATTACTATTCATTCCAAGAAAGTGTTATTGCGTGTCTGGTGGGATTGGAAAGGAGTCATTTACTACGAGCATCTGGAACCTGGTCAAACTGTTACAGCTGAACATTACCAGGCCCAATTGATCAAATTATGTGATGCTCTGGAGGAAAAAGGACCATTTACGGATTAAGGAAGGCGAAAGGTGATATTGTTGCATGACAACGCTCGTTCACATACAGTAAAACCAGCTGCGAAGTTTTACAGCATGTGGCGTATTCTTCAGATTTGGTTTCCTCTGATTACCACTTATTTAGATCGATGTCATCATATTTCAAAGATAAACGGTTCAGGAAAGTTGGAGATGTACAAAATGGCTCGATGGCTATTTTGCTTCGAAACCAAGTTCCTATCGCGAAGGCATTCATCATCTACCTGATAAAAGGCAAAAGACTATAGATAGTAATGGCGAATATTCCGATAATTAATCTTTGTAACACTTTTCAATAAAGTTGAATTTGACCAAAAAAAAAGCGCAGAGTTTCTACTTGCACACCTAATATTTGCTCATATAACCTTACCACAAAACGATTTATATTTAATTATTAGTCACAGTCAACTTTATTGAAACCGAAACGCATTAATTAACAATTAATTAAAACATTTTAATTAACAAATTATTCGTTCCATATTTATGTTATAGACTGGTGTCAATATAAATGAAAAAATCCAATAAAAAACTTAGAAACTAATTAATTTACAGTGTGGCATTATCATGTGAGTTTATAATGCGTTTTTTAATTTAATTTAATTTATAATTATTTGCATGTAAATTATTTATAAAGTTTTTTTTAATTTCTATTAAACATAAAAAAGCCGAAATAGATAAATAACGTTCGTTTTTTGATTTTTAATTTTAATTAAATTCCCAGCATAGTTTTAGTTTGGTTTATACACCAACCGCACATGATACGACATGATAAAACGTGATTTAAATTAATTATATTGGTGTTATGTTTTTGTTGTTGTTTTAATCATGTATAATTATTAAATTAAATATACATATATTATTTTAAAAAAAATGGTTTTATTAATTTATTATTTTTTTATGTTGGCGAAATAATTAATTTTTATTTTTTAGGGGTGTTTGTCGCGGATTCTACATAATTATGTATGTGTATAACCCCAAAATAATATTATGATGTGTCACTCAAAAATGGTTTATGATTCTGAATACATAATCATAACATTATATGTTTTGGGGGATTGCATAAGTTATGCGATTTCCGTATCATAATTCGTGTCTAAATGTTTTTCGTTGTGAAACTCTCTTCAACTGTTTAATAGTAATGACGTCATTCATACTATTGTTACAATTCCACCTATAGGGAAATATGACCAAAATTCGCTAGTTGGGATATTAGATTATTGATATCTATGGCCTCTCATTATGGCCGCATCTAGCATGTTCATTTAAGGAAATAAAAAGTGAGGTTATCAAATAATCAAAAGTTTCATCAATACAATTATCTTGGCACAAGATATTAAAGAAATCTTAACAGGCATACAACTGAAGTGGAAGAAATTAAAATCTAATGTACAATGTGTCACGTATGTGAAGCTGGCTCGAAAACCATCCCGAAAACGCCTTTACAATTTAGGTGTGTTTCTCTGCTAAATTGATTAAAAGGCTTTTCATCCCGAAAAATTAAAAACAAAATATGGAGAAAATCATATTCCATCCCGAGAAAATAAAAACAATATCACGTACACACAGCAAATTTTAAGTATAAAATTACCTTATAGTGGGAATAAGGGGCCTCCCCAGCTGATTTAATATTCGCTTCTGTTAGATTAGGTATCGCAATTATGCTCATATGTCGCTGTAAAATTCTCCGTTCGTAGAGTTTGGCAGATAATACGGTATATGTCTAATTAATGTACTGACTGTCAGCATTAAGCATACAAATGCTCATTACCTTACAATGGGGATAAGGGACCACCTCAGCTGATTTAATATTCGCTTCTGTTGGGCTAGGTATAGGAATTACATCTCCCGAACTATGTGAGCGGAGAATTTTTCAGCGACATATGAGCATAATTCCGATACCTAATCTAACAGAAGCGAATATTAAATCAGCTGGGGAAGCCCCTTATCCCCAATGTAAGGTAATTTTATACTTAAAATTTGTTGTGTGTGCGTCACCTTGTTTTATTTTCTCGAGATGGAATTTGATTTTCTCCATATTTTTTTAATTTTTCGGGGTGAAAAGCCTTTTAATGGCTTTAGCGGAGAAACACACCAACATTTTAAAGGCGCTTTCGGGATGGTTTTCGGGCCAGCTTCACATACGTCAATGTCTCGAAAAAAATGCACTATACTACATCAATCAACTCATCCAATTTGAGAGTTAATTTACACTTAACGACATGAACGGAATCAAAGATAATCTCGCCGTACACTTAAAAGTAGTCCTTAAAAGTGGAGTGGCCGAGACAAATAATTTTCTTAGGCACTATAATTTAGTACATAGTGTAACAACCAGTAAAAATTGTTTGGGAAAGATTGGATTGAGTTTTTGCATCATCTAGATTGTAGACATCAGAGCATCCCGATTAAAACAAGAAGGGAAGTATTGATAGGAAAACCCCTAATAAAACCAAATAATGACGATCGATTAAAAATTTGAAATGTAAAACATTTCCACAGATGTAAAATAATCAAGAAAGAAAAGGTTAATCATCAGAAAATGTGAAGAGGTATTTACCGTAGTTAAATACGAACATAAAAATCCGTTTAGTTAAGTCAACACGACAGATTAGAGAGAAATAGTAGGATAATCTATCAAGCATTGACCAAAAATCATACTAAGCCACAGAAAAACGAAGCGCAACAATTGCTATAACGGTATATGCCCATTTTCCGCATACCACTCGATACTGGATTGACACCGGAACGGAGACACAGATTCGCCATGCATCTAGAAGACTACCTTGGATGAAACAAGAGGAAATATATCGAATGAAACAAAAATACGAACGGCAGGTTATTGATGTTATTGTTCCATCGAGGAGTCTGTGAAGCTCACCGATGATGTGACGAAAAAGATAGCTATCCATTACCAAAAATCGACGACACATATGTCTAGTATATTTGAAGAGCAAGTACAATTAAGCAGCAGTATTTGAGCGAATACAATTTATCGGGTTAAATTAAGTTCAATGAATTTTTCGCTAGAACAAAGGTAAAATATTTGAGTAACCGCAGCTTGAATGGCTTTCATATGCAATAAATGAAACAAAAGTATTAACGGTAATTTGCATGAAAAACGAAGCGAGCACCTACTACAATTGATTTTTTCCAGAGCTTTCCAACGTTATAAACGGTTGCATTAATTGAGAACGAAGGGCAAACCTTTTAAAGGGAAATAAGAACAGAAGAAGCAATCTTATAGTACAGATATATAGGATGAGTGTTATTGGAACATGCTAGGCGGTCAGGGAGTAGGATTCATGACAACTCCAATGGACACACTTTTCATTCCACTTTGGCTTTCTCATCCATCGGCGCGTGGAGCATCATATCATCGACTTCCACACTATCAAGAGACTCCGCAGTAAGAAATGTAACATCTCGATCGTTAATGAACATGCACGAGAGAGAATCCATAAAGTAAATGGAGATCGAATGCCGCGTGAACGGAAAACCGATCACGTCATGATCTGTAAGAGACGCTCCACCAGCAACGACGTACTATTTTACAGAGGCGCAGACGTGGACAGCGATCATTTGCTTGCCATATTCAAATGCAAGGTCGTTACATTAAAAGATCAAGCATCATTGCGAGGCTACCTGCCTCTGACTCCCTAGACCGGCACAGTAACAAAGAAGAAACTCCTCTTAATAGCCAGGAGCACTAAAGTATTCCACCCAAGAAGAAAAACCCTTTAAAAACGGAAATGAAGTACTGAGAAAAAACGAGGCTGGAATTGCTCTATCCAGTGAAGAGGTTTTTGTTAAATATTCCAAAGTGGAGGAAGTAGATGCAGCTATAAATAGATTGGAGAGTGAAAAAACACCCGGCCTCGACGGAATCCCCGCAGAATTGATTAAATTAGATTTGCATCAAATATAAGGTCTCGTCGTCTCTATTTGGGATTAAGAAGAGCTGAGAATAATTAGAAGAGCGCGCTCATATGACCTTTGCACAAAAAAGGCGACCGTCTTAAATGAGAAAACTGTCGTGGTATAGCTCTATCGAATGTTTTAGGCGAGAGGGATGAGTCTGGCAAGTACAACATTATACCAAACACTTTGTAAGCAGTGTTGGCTATAATGTTGTACTTGCCAGACTCATCCCTCTCGTCCAAAACATCATTGGTGACTATCAATGTGTATTTCGTTCCAACCGATCGATCACTGTCCAGAGTTTCACCATCAAGATGAGGTGAGAGTTGAGACACACCAACTACGAGTATATATAAACTTCCGACAGATATATGAGTATCAACCTATTGGCTACGCTCATGTATCTAGAAATTCCAAAGAAACGCGTTTATTTATGTAAATTAACAACCTCTGAAAAAAAATTTATTTGGCCCGCTCTATATATAGGGTGGGCCAAATAAATATTTTTTGAATGCAATAAAACAAAAAGTTATCAATATTTTTTCAAATTTATTTTTTCATTGTAAAGAACAATCCTTCATCACATCATTATTTCGGCTGATAATTCGATCTTCGAAGACAGTGCACAAAAGATCAATTGAAACGTGTGCTGTGTGGCACGGAGTGCCGTCTTGTTGAAACCAAATGTTGCCTATGTCCTCCTCTTCAAATGCCGGGAACAAAAAATCGTTTATCATGGCGCGGTAACGCTCACCATTGACAGTAACGGCGGTTCATTGCTCATTTTCAAAGAAAAATGGCCCAATGATGCCACCGGACCAAAATCCGCACCAAACAGTCACTCGTTTAGGATGCATAGGCTTCTCACTTGTGGACTTCTCAGCAACAATTCTGCTTGTTTACATAGCCGCCAAGATGGAAATGCGCCTCATCCGAAAAGATGATTTTTTTTGCCAAAATCGGCATTTTCAAGTCGATCGCAAACCCACTCAGTGAACCGAAAACGCAATGGATGGTCTCTTTGCTTCAATTGACGAGTTGACGTTCCCGGCGACTGACGCACATTCTCGGCTACAGCATCAACATTTTCGGGTGTACGCTTGGTTGGCTGCTTGTTTTGTGTTGGTTTATTAATTAGCAAGCCTGTTTCTTTAACTTTATTCAGCTCCCGGCGCTTCGTTTCTTCCGAAAACCGCACGCAATTTTCGCACACATTCTGCAACATTACCATGATTTTCGAAGTAATGTTTCAATAGTTCCCAGCGTCGTTCAAGTTAATACAAAGCCATTTTCGTTCAGCGGAAGGATAAAACTAACTTTCTGTCAAATCAGAAGTGACATAATCCTTACCATACTCAAAATAACCGCTAGTACAAAAAAAAGTTAGATGGCCCACCCTGTAGAATCATAATCAAAGGAACTGTATCAATCTTTTTTGGAGTAACAAATGGTGTGCGACAAGGATATGGAGTCGTGCCTGTACTTTTAAATTTGGCGCTTGAATACGTCGAATAGAAAAGGAAACTTCGTGTTGCATATTTACTAAATCGCAGGTAATATTCTTGGATATTTTGATGATATCGTGCTTCTTGGCCGAAGACCTAACGATATCAAGAATAATTTCATACCGTTCGATCACTAAGCAAGAAGAAATGGTTTAGAGGTGAACAGTAGCAAATCCAAAGTAGCATCCTCCATAGCAACCGTTGAAATCGTTGAAAACTTTTAACGCTTCGGGTCAGTTACAACATCGTTAAATGATAATGCAGGCAGAAATAGAAGCCCGAATCGACGCCAGACAATGAGTTTTCTACACCCAGGCAAGGTTATTGCGATCTAAATATCTAGCGCAGTCGTACAAGCTCGCAACTTATAAACCACTCATAAGACCAGAGTTGGCTTTCGGAAGCAAGAGCTGTACCTTTATCGAAACCGAAGCGTAATTATTTCCGTATTTTGCGTAATTTAATTTAAGATTTGATCATGGAGCACGATGAGGAATAGGCAGATGGATCAGTCCAGAAAAAACATTAAGTTATCAATAATATTACGTTATAAGACACCCGGATCATCGGCCACCATGGAGTTAGATTTTGAGGGAAGCCAAGAATTCGCAAACGATTTTATTGGTCCGAATCTAGACACTTAGGCAATCACTAGTGGAATGGTGTCAAGATTGTGATCATTCAGGATGGTCATGTATTTCATAGAGGTGAAACAATACTCAATCAAATATTAACAATCACCGTTCATGCCATAATTAACAACTGACATAACAGAACATAACAGTTGTTATAGACATAAATAAAAGAAGAAGAACGCTTTTACATCCTTAATTACATGGTATGGTGGAATGATTTAATGGTACACTAGCGAACAATTTAGGAAAGGTTGTAAATTAGTGCGACTTGGATCGACAACGACCTCATTGGATTGATACAAGAATGATTTCCAGGAGTATTCTTCGATTACTCGGCATAAGGCTCCAGAAAATAATAAATTTTGGCTATTCGTCTGTAAGATCTGAGAGGATCATCTAAAGTAGAGGAAGGGTCCATAATGCAAATATTTAAGATGTGGGCTTAGGCTACTTAAAGATAGCATTATAATTGATGGGGTCGAGGCGGACGATAGTATACCGAGAATACATATTGTTCTAAGTTTGAGTCTCTAGCCACCAGCACGAAAACCCTGGACCTGATCAGTCCTTCCAGAAAATTGATTAGGATCATATTTATATCAAATTGACACTCCAACCGGTGCCAATCGATGGTTCCTGTTCCTATATTAAAAAAACTATAAATTAGTTAAAGTGTGGCTGGGCAAACAAGAGATCATCGCTTGAAAGATAGCTCTCGTTGACTCAGAACAACGTGTACTTAGCGGTTCAGAACCCCCAGTATATAGACTATCAACAGCCTTTAGCACCCCAAATCAAAATGAATCGCTAGCTCAAGGATATTGGTTAACTTCCCCAAACGCGTTGAAGGCTATTGCCGCTACAGTAACTATCAATAGAGGAGCAAGTAACAGAGGGCAACTTCTACATTTCTGGCAGTAAAAAGGTAAATATAAAAGAAACGCACCATTTTGATAATCTTTATATGCAGAACTACACACGTACCAACTAGCCTAACAGTTTGGGTTGTTATTATTACATTTATAATAGGATACAAAGGAAATTTGTAATGATTTTCCTGTCGTCAATGTAAAAACCATTGGCAGCATTTTTAAGCCAAGGTGTCGCAAACGTAAAGAATAACTGTTGAAGAACCAGACTGTGCCAAGAATTTAAACACAAAGGCCTATAGCACACTAAATAACGTTTGCATTATTTGTGGTGGTTTACAAAACTATAATCAGCACTTAGAAAATAAAAGTGATGCCTCTGTGAAACAATGCAATAGCGAATGACATTTTTCTTTAACTGAAAAGCAGGATAAGTTCTAGCCAACTTATACAGCAATTAGTCAGTTTCAGTTATTTTTCTCTGCTAATTCCGAAGGTCCCTCCAACCAGTTTCACATTTAGTTGAAAAATAAACTCTAAAATTAACCGTAAAGGGAAGTTTTGTGACAGTAGAGTTTCGTTAGTACAATAGGCAAAGTGGTCATGCTCTGTTATTTTGCGGTCCCAGGTCAATTTCCGGTGGTATATGTTGTTTCTTTGAAATTTTCTATTTTTTTCAGCAAAACTGCTATATCTGGTTTACTTCGTAATGTTTTCGATAGCATGATGAGAGCGATCAAGGCTGCTTTCATAGCAAATGAAAGTGGATATAAGGACGTGCTACTAAAAGGAGAGAGTGAGCCACCATTTTACAGACTTTTTTGACCCTTGCAAGCGAGAGAACTATAACCAACAATATAAAGCTAAAACAACATCTGTTTTGACTTGAAATTAGGATTTAACATATACACTTCTTGCATGAAAAATATTTGGATTCCAGATTATTAATCTCAATACCAAAATATTTAGTTTTGAGAAACTGAGATTAAACCAAAAGTTGGTAAAGAAAGCTTAACAATAATAAAATTAAAGTTCAGTGTATAAGGTATTCAGTGTATGAGGTATAACCAATGCGAAACCAACTTCAAATGTTTTACCAACAATCCATGAGGCTCATTGAATTAATTTACCATACCCTTTTTGAAAGAAAGCTTTTACAACAAACAATAACAGTTTTCTGTAAAATCACAATGAAAGAAAGCCTTTAGATACAAAAACACATAGAAGAAGTTCAATTGTATTCAAATTTTGATCCATAACAATGATAGCACTGTGTAATGAAATCAAATACCAACAAAACACAATCCTCCATCATTCCATTACCATTTTATACATTCAATAAATTCCCTTGTACAAAAGGAGTGTGTTGTTGTTACGAGTATAAGAAATATCTGATTTTATTCAACATCCAAGAAGAAAATATAAAAAGAAAATCGAGAAGCGGGAGCAAAAAAGGACTTATGTGAGATGTTCAGATTGAATAAGAAAATAACCTTGATCTAGTATCGTGTATAATAATATACATATGTACGTCTCTACTCGTCTATGCAAATTACACTTAAGAATGGAATTTCTCAGAAATGCTTCAAAATCGGAAATGAGCACAACACTGTCAATATAATTTCAAGGTATTGAAAATTGTTTTCTTACTTGATGTCGTCTTAAATCCATGAGTTCTTAAAGTTCATGTACCACAATAATCGAAATTTATTTTGAAATAGGTTTCAATTTGCTTTTGATTTTTTATTAAATTTAATTTGATTACGGTGGAAATTTTATTTTGCCGATTATGGCTGAGTGAAAATCAATATGAACGCTGAGCAGAAATCAAGTTGGATCAATTTCGCAGCGAAGGAAAATTGATTTTCCGATAATAGACTATGAGATCGAAAAATATAAGTCTATAACAGTTTACTATATACGTACGAGTATGTATATGCGATATGTGTTGATGATTATTAACTTCAAATCCGACACAAATCATTGGTTTGATTGATTTTTTCATTTCCATGTTAAGAGAATTTTTTTTTTTCGAAAATGTTTTTATATTATTGGCGTATGATTTTCGGAGAAATCAATAAATTGCATTGGGCGTAGATAACAACAAATAAAATTGAAATCTGACAACTTTAATCAGATTTACAGATGGAAATTTTATAGATAGACAGAGATATGAAATATTGAATATATAATTGTTAATTAAACCCATACGTACCCATTTGGCTACCAGAATTTAAAAACTGCATGTGCATTACACTAAAACAGTCGTGTCAACTAAGCACTTTCGGTGCTGGCACTAAAGTGCAATCTGGCATTATTAAAAAATTTAGGCACCCCAGCTGTTTCCATTGAATAAAAATAAATTGAATAGGCTACTTCTCTTTTACTCTTCTCAAAATTAGTGTACCCTACTACTCAAAAAATATAGTTCGGATTTTACTTTATTTTACGTGGTATAGTATGTATAGTTATAGTAATCATGAAAATTTTTGACCTAGAGTATTTTGCATATCGATGTGTATCGAGATATAACTGACAGAAAAATAAAGTTTTAAAAAAATCTCGTGAGCCTGTGTGAACTAAATGTCTGAATCCTCTACAACCCAGACAGATCGACTGATCGACTGATCGGGGTGAAACTTTATAATCAAGCTTTTTCATAAATTTGGAGACCCCAGTGATTTTTGGTGAAAACCAGTCCACCGGAAAGTATATCATTTATGAAAAAAACTACCAACAATATTGGTCCAGATCTGTTTTCAAAAATAACGGAAATTACAATTTTTCACAAAAAAGTGTTTTTCAGCTGAGCTCTACAGAGGTCGAATTTATGTTGGATTAACTTGTTGTAAACAAAATTCCACAAGCTTTGTCCACAAATTTGTAGGTGTCAGTGGTTTTTGGCCGAGATCAGTCCATCGGAAGTGATAGGCATTCTTATGAGCTTTTAAGTTTTTTGAAAATATTTTGAGAAGTAAGTTATACAGCATTTACGAAAAAACGATTAGAAACAAAACGAATCTTATTTAAATATGAAACAAACCAACCAAATGGCACCGTGGTTAAAGCTAAACACAATACTCAGTTCTCACCTCAGTTCAGGTGATTCTCTAAAATGTTATCAGAAATACTTGATAGAATTAAAAAAAAAAATATTTCATCAATATTCGGTTTCTCTACAGTCCAGACTGATTGTCCAATCGGGATGAAACTGCATAATTAAGCTTTTTCAATCAATTGGGGGTTCCTTATGGAACTTGGTGAAAACCTATCTAAGTGGCAGCTTCCATAGTAGCTTTTAAAATCTTTCCAATGATGTTGAGAAGTATGTATAGTACTTACAGAAGTAGACACAAAGACACATTAAAAGATTCAAATAAATTTTAAGTTTAAATTTTTAAAAACTTGACTTGATGGCTTTGTTGGTTTTCTAAAACTTTAGAAAGAATAGATTCTTGATTATACAAAACAGATTTTACTAGAATTCCGGTATGTCTTTCAGAAGTTAAGTTGCAGGTAAGTTTATTTTACGCTTGCCCTGTACTCAATATTTATGTACTCGTATATGTCACGGTTAAAGTCCGAAATCGGTAAACGTCCGAAATTTTAATTTTTTAAATTCGTTTACACAATTAAATTTCAGTAGTCCTAGTCTAGTGGTTTCGGAATATTTGTTGATCTTCCCCCCTACATATCCGTAGTTTCATTTATTTCCCATCAGAAGGCTATGCGTCATAAGGGGCACAAATAGCTCCCACGAGCTCGTAAGAGTTAGTAAAGCCGTTATACCCTACTATTCGGAATTCCAATTTGCACTAATACCATGAAAAATACTCCGTGGGGTGAAGGATGAATCTTTACGATAATATAGGACTCTCGTTTATAGATATCAAAGCAATAAAACAGTTCTTTCCCAATTTTTATTCGGACATTTACCGAATTCGGACTTTTACCGTAACATATATATGTATAACCAAGATTTATGTATGTGAACATGTACTTAGTGTTTTCATTATTTTAATTATATGCTGTAAAATCAAACGTATTGCTTTTTGCAAAGGACATCTTTAATATTTGCGGAATACTTTGGGTTTTCTATTATTTTTCCGGCTTCCAAAATTATTAACCCAGCGACTAATTAGTGAAACATAACATTTGTGTTTCGGGTATATACGAATAACTATATACTCTTAAAACATTTTAAAAAGGGTAATTATAATCATATTAATTCACAGGTATTAACAACTTCTTATTTTATGGGCTAAGGCGTATACAAAAAAACATTGCGTCCAATTATTTCCTACCAATGAGCCAAGGAACGTTTTACAGTAAGTTAGGTATGCCAGGAGTAATCGGTGTGATCGATTGGAGTCATGTGAGCATCGTGGCACGTTCTACCTTTGAGCTACTATCCCAGGTGTATATGAACATAAAGGGGTACCGTAGTATTGCAAAATATCCAAGAAGCGTGAATGATTGCTATTTGGGCAAAAAATATTAAGTCTTTGTTCATAATTTTAAAATTCTTTATTTATTTCTCCAATTCTATTTCGTCCCCCTTAAAGTAATTCCCCCCCCTCCGGCCTCAATATACCAGTGCCAACGTTTTTTAAAATCCTCGAAACAGTTGCTAAAGTCAATTTCCGGAATAGCCTCCAATGCGCTTAGCGATTCACGTTTAATGTCTTCAATTGACTCAAAACGGTTTCCCCGGAGCGGTCGTTTGAGTTTGCTGAACAGCCAAAAGTCACGCGGAGCTAAATCAGTCGAATACGGTGGTTACGGAACGATATGGGTTGAATTTATGGCGAAAAAATCATGTAAAACCAATGCAGTATGAGAAGGTGCATTATCGTGGTGCAAAAACCACGAGTTGTCGACCCATAATTCCGGCCTCTTTTTACGAATAGCTTTGCGCAAACAACGCATAACACTCAAATAGTATTCCTTGTTCGGACTGCACCACATCTCGATAATCGAAGAAAACTGTCAACATCACCTTGATTTTTGACTTGCTTGGACGTGGTTTTTTCGGCTTCGGCTCACCTTTGGCACGATATTCGGCTGATTGTTCGTCTGTTTCCGGGTCGTAAGCATAGATCCAAGACTCATCATTTGTTAATCGTCGATTCTCGTGCACCAATTTCTTGATTTTATTAACGTGTTGATCATCAGTTGATGTTGATGGCCGTCCTAGACGTAGTTTGTCGTCAACACGTTATCGACCCTCTTTGAACTATTTGTACCAATCAAAAACACTTGCTCGCGACATACAATTATCACCGAAGGCCTTTTGCAACATTCTGAACGTTTCGGCACCACAAAATTGATTACGCACACAAAATTTAATGGAACTTCTTTGTTGAATAATTTGACTCATTGTAAAAATCGCCGAAGCACTTTTTGTACTTCAGAAAGACAAGCGTATACTAAACACTAATAATTATTTTGCTGTGACATTTGGCACAGATGTCACTGACAGTCATACCAACATAGAAAAAAAAATATTTCGACGAATGGTTTTTCGCGCGAAATTTAAATTAAAAAGTCTTACTACTTTTTGCCCACAGTAGTATACAAAGAAAAAATTAAGGAGATGCATCGGCCGTCTGGGTTTTTGTAGGCGAAATGTTTCTGCAAACGTTGTTGATGAAGACATGAAATTTTTCATATGTGTTGTATGGGAAATATGAAAAATATTTTTTTTGTTTGTTTTTCATTTATAACAACTTACAAAATCATAAATTTCATTTTGGAGACTCGTATGAATATGGAAAGAGAAAATTAAAGAGATGCATCGTCCGTCTGTTCTTCATCTGAATCTAGAGTCTCTGTGTTAACGCATGTGTCGCAAGTGCTTTTGGTGTGATTGGAACATATTGGGTTCTCGCAGGAATGGCAACGAATTCTGGTTTTGGTGTCAGCATTTCTAGAGCACAGATAGCAACGAGGTCTGGAACTGGCACGTATTTTTTGTCCCGCCGCAGTACTTAACGAAGGTCTTTGTTCGATAACCTTGTACCCAATCTTGAACATTGCTGTTTTCACGCTCTTTCTCTTCACTTGAGGTTTCGCCAACCGTTCCAAAATATATGAGTTTGCCAACTAAGAAATACTTTCCGCTCCGACAATACACGCTGAATGTACAGTTGGGGGTTTGCCTGTTTGTATAGATTGAATGCCGCGATTGCACCCACGTCAATCATGTTGAAAACCAATACCATCTGACCAACTGGTTGAATTGTTGTCCAATATTATGTTAGGTTTATTGGACGGCCATCATCATTATGTAGTGTGGACAGCAACAGCACGTTCTTGCCTCTCTTTGGGGTATAACTTACAAGCGTCAAATACTCGTTGAAACAAAACTGTGAGGACCTTCCTAGTCTTTCCTTTATGTACGATTTATGAGCGAACTCCTTTGGAATGTCCGGTTTGTTACTCCTAATTATGCCAATTAAAGTGGTTTTCTACAACAGCAATTGCTCTGCCAGTTTACAACTGGTGAAGAAATTATCCGTAGTTATCGTGCGCCCTGTGTTGATATACGGCTGTGCCAGACGATGTACCAGGTATAGCGCATAATCAATAGAGCGTGGCTCAGTCGGCTGTCTGCCTACATATATTTCGGAAGTAAGAAGATATGCATTTTTCACGTCGCATGTCCAAAAAATTTTAATCCCATATTTTACGGGTTTCGACGGAATGTACTGGCGGAATGAACATCGCCCACGAGTTAGCACCAGCTGCTCATCGATCGTCAAAGAGCTTGACGGCTTATATGAAATTCGAATGTTTTCCATAAACATGTTCCACACGTCACGGAACGGTGCCATTTTATCTCTCTTCAATCTTTCCTGTCTCGTTCGGTAGTTGTCGAACCTCAAGAAACGCAGCAGCTGCTCCAACCAATGTTGCGACATTGCGGCTCGGTAAAAGGGACGGTTATCTTTGCTATATAGCTCATCCAATTTTTATGAGCACCAGCATATATCAAAACACCAATCATACAATATATCTCATTAGCATTGGTGTTAACTATCTTAAGGATTTCGCTTCGTCTCTACTGCAGTACTCACCGCTCTGAAAAAATTTGTTGGAATACCTGTATCAAAAAGATCAACTCTGTAAAAATTGACACATTCTGGATTACAATAAGTTTTGATACCTGGACATGTTTCCTCATGTTTTGGGAACCCATCGGCGACAGCCCATAACTTTCCTTGTATATTTGAAAGTTCCGTATTTTGCTTACAGCCGGAGGATTTGCGCTCCATTTTCGGCAAACTTTCTTGTTTTGGGAACAGTACCACGTTCCAGGCGGATCTTCTTCTCCTTCTTTTTAATAACAATATCAACATCTCTAACGTCTCCTTCGTAGTCAGTATCATCTAATTGATTCAACTGATTCACTGCAGCATCATCGTTTTCACAATAGTTGCCGTTGATGTTGTCATTCGCCACATCATTATCGGAACAATCTGTCGAAACCTCGTCAAATAAATCACGGAAATCTTGACTGGTTTGATGTTTTCTTGCCATCTTCCAAATAATATACAATATAATATAAATATACTACGACACTAATTAGAACAGAGCTTACCTTTCGATTTTTCATTCATTACTTACCTCCTTTTACAAATATATCACAACAACTCTTATAATGGGATTTTCCGTTAGCTTTTCTATTCACTACAGTACCTTCGCTTCCAAATAATTATCACTAATATAATATAAATTCAACAATACAATTGTTCACTACAAAAATCACGTTTTCAATAAATATTACGTTGTCGATACTTGCATTAGGCCTTGAAAAACGTTCAAGTTTATGTGAATCAGTACTCAACTCAGTACTCAAAACTACCGCTAAGGAGCTGGGAGCAGCTATATTTTCCTCATTCCCATATAATCATGTGGTACATCGTTTGATAGGGCATGGAAAATGCAGTAAATTTGTTATCAGCGCTTTAATTGGTAAATCAACTGTTTTGACACTGGAAGGTAATTATTGATTTAACGGGTGTGAAGTACGTCACAACTTTTCATAAAGAGTATGTAAAGGTTAAATCCTCTGTAAAATGAATTTTAATATTCGTAATAATTGTAAAAATTTATTGAAAATACTGAAAGAGTTAAGAAACGTAACAACACAATTTGGAGCCACAAATTTTACGGAAAAATATGTGACGACTGAATCGGTAAGTCGTCAACTGGTGACTGGCCGTGGGTTAGGAAAATTCGACGACGTTTAAAGGAAATATGATGATTTGGGTAATACCTTATAAGCGGCTCTCGAGTGTCGTTCGTATTTTAATAAGTGAAAATTGAATTTGCTATTTGTTCTAGAGAAAATGAGGTTCGTGTTCGTACTAAAGCGTAACAGTTAAAAAATCAAACTGCTTGTATTTCGTGAGCTCATAAGTCGGTATATCATATCCGATACTGAAATATTTAATTTTTGCCATTTTAAAAGGATTTTTAATTTATCTGTACGTACGGGTAACAGTATGCAATTGCTTCGTTATGGAAATTAGTTCCAGGGATTGTATGGTGTTAAGAGGGAGCTCAAAAATCGAAAATATCTTAAATTTAAAGATAAAAATAGCTCCTAATTGTACAATAAAAAACATTTCTGTTTCAGTCGACGGTGACTCCTATTTAAATGTTTACCAAACTGTTCGAGGTCAAAATTTTTGGTTTGCGAATTTCGAGAGATCATAAATATCTCACAATTTTACAATGATTATTTTTCGAATTTTACAAGGTGAAGGCTCCTTGAGAGGGATTCGGGACCTCGTATCATTTTTGCAAAGGTCAATCTGTTTGCGAATATGTTTCACAATTGTCATATTGACCTGCAAATGGTCCTGCAATTTATTGGCTCTTCACTTATACATTTAGGATAAACTTCACGAATTGGTACAAAAACATGAAGTTGGTCTTAAATTTGTTCTAATTTTTGTTTTTGTAATTTTAGGGCAAAGTTAGAACGATCCGATTATGATCGTATATTAAGAGTTTATTTTTTAAGTCGTTTTGTGACCAATTTTATTACTGGAAATTTGTGATATTTTAAAATTTCCTACAAATTTTCAGGCTGAAGTTTAAGCCCCTAGCACTTTTGGGATCAGAGACCTTCAAAACGTCGAAAAAAGTGGTTTTGGACCAGAGTAATTGTTCACAATGTTTTTCAGAATAACTTGGTCTTACAGACCAAATTTAATTGTGTACATGAGTGAGCACTAAATAACAATAAAGGAGTGGAAACAAATTTTAATTAGTGTTTTGTAAATTAATTTTCTGCATCAGAACAATATCTTATCTACTAGATACAGTTTAATACAAGACAACAACAAATTAACAGCATATTTTCAGTACCCACGTTATATCGCAATATAGTAAAACCCATCAATAATATATCATAATTTGTACAGCCTGATACGAGGAAATTCACAGCCACTTTATTTCTTCAAATAAGAGACACAAGTTAAGGACATTAATCAAACAGTTTACGAGTAAAAGATATTAATGTTAGCAAATCGTTAAATCCTGCTCCAAGCAGCAATTAAATATTACTGTTACTTTCAATATAAAATCTTAGAACGAAAACTCATCAATCGAGATAAACCTATTGGCCATAAATAAATTTTATTGTGATTGCAAACACGATGGACAAATAAAATCAACTTTTCACCTGAAAGCATTTTGATACATAAAACAGAAAAATTAAAATTTCAAAGGAGAAAAATCTTTGTAGAAATTTAATTATTACATACAAGAAGAAATGCTTGAGAGAAAACTTCGTTTTGCAATAAATGTAACCTTTCTTCGTACGTCATACGTACAGATTTTTACTGATTTGTCATCAAACGGAATACAAACTTGTAAATATACAAGTCATGAATATTTTGAAATTTTTTATGCTCGAGGCAAGTAATTCATGATTAGAAATTCCTTTCAATACATCCTCTGACTTTGTACGTAAAGTAATTTGAGATTTTCTTTTTGTTCCTTTCTTTTTCTGTGGCTCGAGGGTATTTTATTGGCTAGACAAGTAGAGCGTTTGTAAATAGGAAAGGTTTACGTAAACGTTTTTTGTGTAACACAAGACCCACTTAAGTTAATTACATTTTTTTTTATTACAGATGCAATGTACAAACTTAGATATTTATAAATATTTTATGCGTGCATAACATACTAGCACTTTGTATTGCATAATATGAAACTTACATAGTATTTATTGTAAATGTACAAGGAAATGATAATTTATATTTCTCTATAAATTTTGTTGTCGGTTGCAGCAATTTGTATAATAAATAAATTACATAAATTATGGTATTTCTATCTTTAATTTTATTAAAAATTATAATATTTCATGATTATTAAGGTCACACAAATATATTAACATTACAATGTCGTTTTATGCACACTGCCGTCGAATACAATAATTTGAGATTGTGGGGGATGCAGGGGATTGAGGTTTCACATAATAAAATGTGTAACAGTACATTCAGGGAGGATTTTTAGAATTCTCATAATAATTTTAGAAGTCTCATTTTGTATAATAGTGAAATATTTTCTAAACTTTCCTAAAAATTTAATCCGCCATTTTTGTTTGTTTTGTCGTAAAACTTCGTATAAACGAGTAAATTATAAATTATATGAAAAAATGCAAATAAGTACGGTGATGAAGTACTTGTAAAGAGGTCAATTTGCATATCATAGGGGTTCTCCGAGCATGTTTCCCAATTCCAAAAACATCGCTACCAAATACTAAGCGCACTTTTGAAATGTTCTGGATCAAAACTAACAGATAAACACCATTCCGTTGAAAAATGTAGCGGTCCCGGGTGTTTTAGGAAATCAAATTTGTAAAGAGGTCAATTTGCATATCAAAGGAGTTTTCCGAGCATTTTTCCCAATTCCAGAAATACCGCTATCAAATACTAAGTGCAGTTTTAAGTTATTCTGGATCAAAACTACCAGATAAACACCATTACATTGAAAAATCTAGGGCCCCGGGTGTTTTAGGTAATCAAATTTGTAAAGAGGTCAATTTGCATATCGAAGGGTTTTTCCGAGCAATTTTCTCAATTCCAGAAACACCGCTACCAAATACTAAGCGCACTTTGAGTTGTTCTGGATCAAAACTAACAAATAAACACCATTCCATTGAAAAATCTAGGGCCCCGGCTGTTTTAGGAAATCAAATTTGCAAAGAGGTCAATTTGCATATCGTAGGGCTTTTCCAAGAATTTTTCCATATTCCAGAAACAACGCTACCAAATACTAAGCGCACTTTTGAGTTGTTTGGACCAAAACTAACAGATAAACACCATTCCATTGAAAAATCTTGGGTCCCGGGTGTTTTAGGAAATACAATTTGTAAAGAGGTCAATTTTCATATCGTAGGGTTTTCCGAGCAATATTCCCAATATCAGAAACACCGCTACCAAATACTAAGCGCACTTTTGAGTTGTTCTGGATCAAAACTAACAAATAAACACCATTCCATTGAAAAATCTAGGGTCCCGGCTGTTTTAGGAAATCAAATTTGCAAAGAGGTCAATTTGCATATCGTAGGGCTTTTCCAAGAATTTTCCATATTCCAGAAACACCGCTACCAAATACTAAGCGCTTTTTTGAGTTGTTTGGACCAAAACTAACAGATAAACACCATTCCATTGAAAAATCTAGGGTCCCGGGTGTTTTAGGAAATACAATTTGTAAAGAGGTCAATTTTCATATCGTAGGGTTTTCCGAGCAATATTCCCAATTTCAGAAACACCGCTACCAAATACTAAGCGCACTTTTGAGTTGTTCTGGATCAAAACTAACAAATAAACACCATTCCATTGAAAAATCTAGGGCCCCGGCTGTTTTAGGAAATCAAATTTGCAAAGAGGTCAATTTGCATATCGTAGGGCTTTTCCAAGAATTTTTCCATATTCCAGAAACAACGCTACCAAATACTAAGCGCACTTTTGAGTTGTTTGGACCAAAACTAACAGATAAACACCATTCCATTGAAAAATCTAGGGTCCCGGGTGTTTTAGGAAATCAAATTTGCAAAGAGGTCAATTTGCATATCGTAGAGTTGTTCCGAGCAATTATCCCAATTCCAGAAACATCGCTACCAAATATTAAGCGCACTTTTGAGTTGTTCTGGATCACCACTAACAGATAAATACCACTTCATACAAAAACTCTTTCCAAATAAACATAGTATTATTACATTATTTTATTGCAAATTAAAGTGCACCGGAAACTTATCGTTTGCTTGTAGAAGTTTACGGTGGACATGCTCCATCGAATACAACGTGCAAAGAAAGGTTTCGACGATTTAACTCGATGCTGATTTGGCTGAAGATTCTTCTCAAACACAATCAGAATTGGCTGTAGCATTACAATGCTGGCTGTGAAATACTGCTTCAAAGAAAACAAAGAAAAGGTGTTTTTTATCGAAAAGTTAATGGAGCTGGAAAAATGGATTTATTAGGTGTGCAAGTAGAAAATCAGCCCTGTAGATGAATGCAATTAAATATGCTTGAGCGCATCCAATCGCCCGTCATTTTGGATATATGTAGCTTGGTCATTGCTGTTTTTATAACATAAGTTCAATCTTGTACAAGCTGTCGTTTCTGTCGATTTTAAGAGATGGATGTCGATTAGCAACATTTATGCCACTGCATTCTATTTGCTTTTAAATGAAAAAAATGCTGCTCAAGCTATGTAATTGATTACTCCGACTATGAGTGAACATTCGTTTAGTGAACGATATGCAAATTGACCTCTTTACAAATTTTAGTTCCTAAAACACTCCGCACCCCTAGAAGTTTTACGCATACATTGAAACAAAAATGGCGGATTTAAATTTTTAGGAAAGTTTAGGAAATACTTCACTATCATCATTTTGTGTTGACTCCACATTTTTTAAGTTTTATCCTTGTACCCTTGGTTTACTACTCTTTTCAACGGAAACGTTCACGGAATTTAATGTTAATGTAATTGATAATTATGACTTTAGTAAAAGGTTTTCACTATTAAAACGCGTTGATGAATCAAATATTTTCCATGAATTATTTGCCACGTGTGTGTTTATTTTATTCATTTATTTGAAATAAGTCTACAAATTTGACTGGAAAAAATACAAAATAACAAGAAAAATCACTGAAGGGCATACAATTGACTTAACCTACTTTTAAAATTATCTTGAGTTAAACAAAAAACAAATAAATTGTTAATTTTATTGAAACTTACACATCATCCTGACTGGTTCATTATCGCCTTAGCTGGTTCTGTGTCTACCTAAGTGGAGGAAGTCATGATCTCTTAGTTGTTTACCAAGAACCTTTATTATAATTGACTTTAGCACATCCGGTGCGTCGAATAGGCCTAGTAGGAGAATAACTATAAATTTACTTTTTTGCAATTCTCGTCTATTTTCGAGAGTTGTCAAGTTGTATGTCTTGCACCCTTGTATGGTAGATCATGATCATAAACCCATCCGTCTTTCTAGGTCAAGTAGCGTATAAACTGCTTTTGAATTTTCTCAATACTTTGGATATTAACTTCGTAGAAGGGACACCACACATTTACAGCATATTCCAGCTGGGATAGAACGTAACCACAATAAGGGATCTTAATGATGTTTGCATCAAAAAGGTCACCCGTCCAACGTTTGACAAAACCGAGCATAGAGTTCGCTCTAGCAATGCACAGCTCAATGTGCTTAGTAAAGCTCATGTTTTCAACGAAAATAACCCCAAGGTCTTTACTTTCAACTACTACCTGAAAGAGCACACCATTTATATTGAAGCCTTGATTGAGGCTCAAAGAATTAAACTCGCACCATAACGCTAGGTTGTCAAAATTTTCCTGTAGTTTATTGGCACCGTCGACTGACTCGATGGCTTTGTAGACTTTGAGGTTATCTGCAAACATCAGGATATTGGAATGCTTTATTACTTCAGTAATACCATTAATGAAGATTGTGAAAATCCATGGGCCAACGTGATAGCCTTGTGGCACACCAGAAGTTGTTTGTATTCTATTCGACGTTTTAACTTCTATTTCAATATATTGGATTCGATTACTCAAATAAGATTTGAACCAGACTACTAACTGGCTGGAAAATCCGAAATTGAAAATGTGTTCCAAAGTTTTACAATGGCTGATGGAGTCGAAAGCTTTTGCAATGTTGGTGTATATTACGTCAACTTGTTTGTTCTTCTCAATTTCTTTAAAATTGATGCCTAAACTGATCTTTTAGGCATAAAACCATGTTGATATTGTGGTAAATACCGCGGAGGCATATTACTAGTTCAAATAATTTAGGTACAGCAGATATAGGTGTAATACCTCTGTAGCAAGAAACGTCATTTCTAAATTCAGTTTTGAAAATAGGCGCCACTCTAGTTATTTTCCACTTTTGTGGAAAAGTTGCCAATTTTAATGGCTGATTGAACAAAATGCTGAGAGGAATTGCTAAATTTTTAGAATTTTTTTAAAAATGAAGCCGGAATACCATCAAGACCACACCCTTCTCCGGATCCTATACCAATGCTCGCTGGATGTCTTCTGGCTCGATGTGTGGAGTAAATATGAGTGTGATATATTCATAAGTGGTTGGATCTTTATAATTATCAATGTCCTCTGCTTTATAAACAGATTTTAAACCATGGGGGGTAACCAACTGGATAACCATCAGTTTCGCGTTTGGTTTTAAAAAATTTCCAAAAGTGTCTGGGATCGTCTTTTAAATTTTATCCTTTGCAGTAAATTTGTGTTTACTATCCTTGGAACATAATTTGAGGTTTTCTTTATAAGCCTTGTCTTTCCTGTTTTTAAGACTTTTGTTCGGTTTGCTCATAGATGGGAATGAACGGGAATGAATAAATCAATTCCTTTAAATAGATTTGTGTAAAATTTTTCCACATTTACATCTTTCTGATTCTGATTACTGTGATGCTCGGCATACCAATTTAGTTGTAAGTTGTTCGAATTGGCCTTTCTGAAGTTGTAATATGGTTTCCGGTTTTAGTAATTTTGGAAAATGTTATTCACATTGGTTTCCAATATTATTTCTATTGTATTGTGGTGAATATGGTTGGTTGGTGATTCTTCTGTTTTTAATAAAACTCGTTTATTAGTAAAAATAAGGTCCGAAATTTGGTCTCGTCCATTTTTTAATTCGCGGATTTGGCTCAATTTTGAGTCAAATATGGTATCGACGTTGGTGTACTTCACGACTGTGAACTATGAACTTTCAATATTAATATTCGCCTAAATGGTGGCAAAATAAAATGTAAACCTTTGGATGGACACCCTTTATATATAATGGAACTGAATAATTATGGACGGAAATCTCACGGGTGACTTAACGTCTTTCCCGTCAACACTTGACCTCTAGTTCATATCATTTAGAAACGTACAGTGACAACCTAGTACGAAAACACTCACTAAAACCAAAAATAACACATTTTATTTTGTGGTAAACAATAAAAAGCGAAAGTTAGAAAATACGCCCTTTGTATTCGCTTAGCTCTCTTGACAATAACAGGGCTAAATAAGACAAAACCATCCCAGGTTACAAATTCTAAAATCTAAAAATATTAAACACATCTATGTCCATTTAATATTCCCCCATAGTCTGAGGAAATTCTCGTGTTATCAACAAGATTAAATAAGATACAAATCGCAGCTGATCATACGTGAATGGTAAAATTTCAATATTTCCGTTCAAGAAACCACTACAGGCTCTTGGTCAAAGAGGAGACGTAAATTTTAAGATAATATTTGGTCGATTCAAGGTGCACATACAAAGTTAAATAAGACTAAGAGCCCAGATTAGACGATGGAAGGCAAAATTCCAAGATTTCCGTTCCGGAAACCACTATATAGGCTCTTGACCATTAAAAAGACTAATATTCGTCTAAGCATCGTCTTCAGACGAATACGGCCGGCACTAATGGGTTAACCTATAAGAATGCGATTTGGCCAAATACGGCTCCGCGCGTGTAGGGTATATCGCCAATCACAACGTGTAAATTGCCTTTCAATTTTTTTGTTACAAATTTCAGCTCCCATCTCAAGTCGAGAACACCAAATTGCACACACGGTTCGGAAGATGTTTTGTAATAATAACAATATTAAGTCAAATTGGCAAAATACGCTTCACGAATATAGGGCCATATCGGCATATCGCCAATCACAACATGCAAATTGTCTTAAATTTTTTTTCAAATGGTGTTTTACATCTCATGTCACCAACACTAAATTCCACAATCGCCACACATGGTACCAATGATTTATTGAATTTATAAAGGAATTAAGTCAATTTGGCCAAAGACGCTTGCACGTGTAGGGTCATATCGCTATGCAAATTGCCTTGAATTTTTTTATGCAAATTTAAGACACCATCCCAATTCGAGAACACTAAATTACACACTCGGTACTCCAAAGTTATTTTAAACTAAAAAGACGTTAAAAATTATTTTTTATAAAGAAGGTATTAAACTTATTTTCGTAATGTAAAATAACACACACCACCATTTTTGGTATAATGATACTCAACCTTTATTGTTTATTTTTGATTATTTTAATTAAGCCACGGGTTTGGAATTCCAGACTTTTTTCTCTCCTTTCTACACATTTTGAATCTACACTTCTCGTTTTCCGTATTATAGGCTGTTGGCCATTGATGAGACTCATATTTTAGATGACGATCAAGGTGCACACCTTGATAGTATTTTCTAGTATTTCTACTTCGTGCATGGTTCATTCCATATGCACACATAGTTTGAAGAAGTTATCTTGATATTAACAGGGTTAAATATGACAAAAACCACCCTTAAGTCATATATTGAACGTCACTTCAGTATTTCCATCCCAGAAACCACTATCGGTTCTTGGCTAGTAACAGTGTTAAATAAGACAAAAGCTACCCCTTGTCACTTATTGAATAGATGAGAGTAACATTTTTATCATGCTTTTAGTGCAGGGTGTTATGGTTTCTGGAGAGGGAATATTGAAATTTGGCCATATAACGTAGGATTTGGGGTGGTTTTTTCTTATTTAACACAGTTAATGCCCGGAGAATCTCTTCAAAGTGTGTGTGTACCTTGAATAGACCAAGCATGTTCTAAGAATATTAGTCCCAAGAGTCGGTAATGGTTTCAGTAACTTACGACCTTGGGTGGTTTTTGTCGTAATTAACCATGTTACAGCCAATAAAGTTTATTCAAACGGCTTGTGCTGTTTGAATGGTCCAAGCATGACGTGGTTTTTAGAATGGAAATATTGAAATTTGTTTATTCAACAATTGCATAGGGCGATTTTTTACTTATTTCTGTAATTGGTTTTCTTCGTTTACTATCATCTATAATTTAGAAATTTAGTTTTAACAATGTTTTACTTAATAAAATAAAGTAAAGTAATCATTTAAAAAATGATTGGTGTGTGTGAATTCGTGCAGACACAATTTGTTAGTTCTCTACAGCCCATACGGATTGACTGATCAGGGTGAAACTTCATAGTTAAACTATTTCAATAAACCGTGAGATCACAGTGATTTAGCTGAAATCGGTCCACCGAAAGTGACAGCTTCCATAGAAGCTTCTTCGTTTTTTGAAAATATTTTGAAAGCATATAATTCATGAGAAAAACGATTATAAACTAATAGTTTCTAAATTAAATTTGCAACAATTCCAGTCCAAATCAGTTTTCCAAAGTTTAAGCGGAAGTTACGATTTAAAAAAGCTGTTTTTCAATAAAAATTAGGCTTTTGTACAGCCCAGATGGATTGATTGATGAAACGGTATGAAACTTCATATTCAAGCTTTCTCCGCGAATTAGGAGATCCTAGTAATTTTTACCGGAAATCGGTCCACCGGAACTGGTAGCTTCCATAGTAATTTTTTCGAAGTTCAGATCACTGTTAAATTTGACCGGAAATGACCAGTTTTGATCGGAATCGAATATTTCAACATTCCATTTTCAATTTCAATTTCAATTTCAATATTAATTTCAATTTCAATTTCAATTTCAATTTCAATATTTCAATTTCAATATTTCAATTTCAATTTCAATTTCGATTTCAATTTCAATTTCATTTTCATTTGCATTGTTTTACACAATTTTTTGATTATTCTTCCGTTATTTTCAGCTTAATTGCAAAAATTCTTACTTTCTTACTATAGGAACGTAATTCGGTGCATTGTGATCGATTTCTGTCGGTCTGGCTGTTGTAATGAATTCAGGCTACCTATTTCGTGTACAGGAAGATAAGTCGATGCATTATGGTAGATTTTTGAGGGTGTGGGCTGATGTAATAAATTCAAGGGTTCCCATAATTGGTATATATTTTGCTGTTTCATCAAATTAGAGGGTGGGTTGTTGCATTTATAGCAAGTGTAGAACCTATACATGTAAATCTGGGTTTTAAAGAGTTTCACTAATTAGAGGTAGTTTTATTACTACAAAATAATTATAACTTTATTTTACGTTGTTTGACAAGTATAGCATTAACGAGAAATACGCGGGTTAAAAGATTCTAAATGAAATTTGCAAGAATATCGGATCACAACATTTTTCAAAAATTTAAGAGGAAATGACGTTTTTTAATATAAAACTCATTTTCAACAAAAATGCGGTTTTGTACAGCCCAAAGGGATTTTGATTGTGACAACATTTCTTACTTAAACTTTTTCCACAAATTGGGAGATACCAGTGATTGTGGTCCAAATCGACCCACCGGATGTGACAGCTTCCATAGAGGCTTTTCGGTTATTGCAAATATTTTGAAAAATATATCATTTACTTGAAAACGACTTTGAACTTTTCAATAAAATTTGCAACAATATTGGTACCGATCAGTTTTCCAAAATTTATATTACTTCATACTTAAACTTTTCAATTGATTGTGAATTCCTTGAGTTATTTAATGGATATTTGGGAACCAGAAGTGGGGCCTTTCAAAAGATAGTTTTTAAATGTTTGCAATTATATTGAAAAGTAATTTCAAAAACGACAAAGAATTAAAAGATTAAACTTTCAACAAGGGTTGAACTTGTTGGTTTTCTGAAATTTAAGCTGGGATATGATTGTTGATTATACAAGACAGTTTTACCAAAAGTTCGGTAATTTTAATTTTTCGCTTTAGAAATCAAGTGTATTATGTTCAATATAGCTGTGTTTACAATCGTGGTAGTCGGGTGTTGGCCACTACATATTCGCCAAATTTTCAATATTGGTGATGTCGATTTAACTTAATTGTCGTTAATACTTTCAATTATTTTTTTGTGCTTCAATAACGCATTATTGACAGATTTACTAATACATTGTCTTCTTCTTCTTCTTCACTGCCGCTGCATCGACCGCCGAACACAATAACCACGAGTTTACAGGTCTTATTCTACGTCGCCCACCCACCGAATAGGGGGCCTTCCCAGAGGTCCTGGCCCTTCCAAGAGGTCCTGGTGTCAATGATGCTGAGTCCAGGGTTCTGCTAATTTAATTGTTACAATTATATATCAGAGATGTTCAGATCATTTCTGATATCGCGATTCCGATGCATTCTATATAGTTCTCCATCCTTAATAAAACCTAGCATCATACGCACTAATTTGCGCTCAGAAACGGAAAGCTTTTGGCTGCCCGGGTTGTTAAGGTCCACCCGCCACCAAAAGTAACTACTGCTCTGTTCAGCATTGCGAGGCTTGAAAATGTTAATGTAAGCGTATGTAGCGCAGATACAGATATTGAGTTTAGCACATTTGCCATCGATCCCAAATATTTAAACTTATTCTCTTTTATTATTGAATATCGCCTGTTAAAAATTTCCTCGTGTTGGTCTTCTCACGGGAGCCGAACTTCTTTGAGAGGCACGATGTTACAACCCAAGATTCATATGTCGTCCGTGTAAGCTATGCCGTGCTATGCCGAGCTGGCAAATGATTTATTCTAACGAAATGTTGAATAGCATTTTGGCTGTTTCATCCCCTTACCGTATTCCTAATGTTATTTCGAAAGCATCGGAGAGTTTGCCTTCGACTATCACCTTACTTTAAAAGCCATCTATTAATGTTTTGCTCATTGTTGTCAATTTTGAAAGAACACTCAAATGTGAAAAGACACTCCACTATGTGTTCTTCTGGATGCTATCATAAACCTTTTGAAAATTTATAAATAAAAAATTCACCGGGATGTCCTTTTCATTGCACTTTCTAACCCAATCCGCAGAGAAAATTGTTTATCGGTTGTTGATTTACCTAGATGAAAACCACATTGGTAGTCGTCGAAATGGGTTCGCTGTAAATTGATAACTTGTCGACTACTACGGTGGCCAAACCATTCTAGCCGGTGTTTCGCAACGCTATTCTGCGATTGCTGTTGCAATTTAAATCAGTAGATAAATTATAGCTGTTTTCCACACTCTTTAGGGGTTCTCTCTGCGAACTTTCCACTTCATCGTCATATGAAGCGGGTAGAAGCGGGTATGAAGCGGGTATTGGCAGTTCGCTGGAGAATAAAGCTAGACAATTCTCGTCTAGCGAAGTGCACTTGGCTTGAAACATGTTAGAAGGTTTTTATGAAACAGTTGTTTTCGCCAATTTTATTATGCTCCTTTTCTTCCACAGAATGGGGGTAGTGGTTGGCTGTCCAGGGTTTCTGATATGTTAAAGCTTCAAAGTTGGCCTGGATGATTCGGTATTCCAATCTGCGGAAAGCTCGCTCGGTGGTGCGCATTCTGTTGTTGCTTGATGCCAGGTCTGGGCCGATGGTACCACGATGAATACTGTCTACATTACCGTTTTGCACGTTGAAGTCACCCAAAACAATCTTTATATTGTGTTTTCGAATTTTGTTGAAAACACTTTCGAGGTGCTCGCAGAAAGTGTCTTTATCATGATCTGATGTTACCTCCGTTGGAGCATGTACGTTCACAAATGACACGTTAAAGTGATGCGTGTATCAGCTGAGTACGTAGTTCTAGTTGTTTATGGATCTAAAATCTGTTACGAATTAGCGTTGCTTTGGAAAAGCGTAAATCCGTGGCGTGTGACATCGATGATGTTGTTGCCGGTTAGCCTAATTTCTTGTAATGGCAATAAGATCGAGCTTGTGCTGAGTCCTTGTTCGAAGAGTTGGTAGAGGCCATTCATTACCTTCTGTGTTGTGAATTTTAAATCGTTGTTCTTGTTTCGAATCCGCAGTAGTTGTTGTAAATCCGAGTTAATTATCCTAAGCAATTAAAATTAATTAAAGAAAACCCCCTCACTTGTTCAAGTTGCACACAAAGACAGTACAGGCATGCGATTCCTGCAGTAATCCTTCTGACTGCATTTCTACGTGACCACCACTAATACACTGTCACGTGTTTAAAAGAGAGATTTAGGAAACATTTCTTGTGTATAATTTATTTGTGTAAACTTTGGATAGTAATAAAAATACGAGTTCGTACTTTTCGGCAGTCGAATTCGGCAGTATGGCAAGTTTATAAAATCTATTGTGTAACAGGTTCGATGTGCAACTAGTTTATTCGATACAAATCTTATCGGATTGTAAGTAAACCCATTGTTACATTTTGTCCGTTCAATTATTGGTGCAAAATTCGTTTTTAATTTTCTGGAATCACTTGGATCATATTTTAGATATAGATAGACATAGATAGATATTGCAATATTAACAAAATCATTGCTCCCAGGACCACTGGTAGTGGCGTCTCCATGCACTCGTGTATAAACTAAAATTTAAAAAAGAGCAGATCCCATTTCACAATAGCTTTCGAATGGTCTAGTAAATATTAATGTTTAAAAATCGAATAATTTCACGGTTCTGGATGTATCGCTGAACCGTTACGAAAATAATTACAAGGTTGTTTCGCTATATAAGAATTCTAACCGCGGTTCAAACAGCAATTGTTCAGTGAAAATTTATTGTCAAACATTTTTCATTTCGAAATATGTTGAATTCAACATTTAAAAAATCAAAATTGAAAATTCTCGGCAAATGAAAATGGAAAACGAGAAATGTGTATTATGTACATAATGTATAATAAAGTCAACGTGCCTTCCAGATTTATGCTCTAATTCATTTGAAAAGAAGGAAAACTCTTAATAAAATTTAGCCATTTTCTCCTCACATTTAAAATTAATTTTTCATCGTCTCTGTTCAAAAATAAGAAATGTGACAGTTTCTAGATTTTGAGTTATGTTGTTACAAATTTTCCGTCCCAGTGCTATATACAGATTATATTATGATGTTATATAAGCTTATGTACAAAACACACCATTAAAAAGTCATCTCTCGTCATAATTCGGAATCGAACGTGAATAAAATATGTAAAGCGCCGAGGCACAAGTACATTAAAAAATCTCCCGCGGCAAATTAATTTTTTTCACGTTGCGTGTTTAGGTACAAATCATTTCACATTCTATTGGCACGAGCATAGTTTTCCAATATAGCAATTTCGTCGTTTCCCTTATTCATCCGGTACTAAATTTTTAAATTATGCGAAGTGAGAAATATTTTTCCATTTGAATCACTTTTTTTTGTTATTTTTATTCGTTCACACCATCGATATAAATGTTACGACTAGTTAAGCGCAACAAATTTCCAATCAAAAAACGTTTCTATACATATTTTCCATAACGGCATAATATACAATTCCATAACACATTTTAGTTTTCTCCGCTTTATTGCTGGTGTTGCAAAAAAGAAAACCAGGACAAGGAAAAACTTGAAATACACAAAAGAATTGTTTTTTCCAGTTTTTACGATTATTTTACCTGAACACAATTTGTTGTTGTTGTTTTTTGTTGTTGTATTCACTGTAAGTTTATTGTATTTCCTCCCTTGTTTCATAAAATTTTCCGTTTTTCCCTTTTATGGAACAAAAAAATATTTTCTCGTACATCCTGGAATCATTTGTTAAAATTGTTACTTTCATCTTTGTGGTGTCTTAAGGTAGGTTTACAAATGTATAAAAGCAAAAACTACGTGTGTTTTGGCTCTCTTGTGTTTGGTGTGTTTTTCATATACTCGTATTGTAAACTCGTTGCTGTACGTTTCGTATATTTGAGGAAAAGTCAGAGTATAAGATGGTTTAATACGGGCAATTTTGCGTTCACAGACAGAGAGCTTTCCGCTTAGAAGCCTGTACAGTGTTATCAATAGTAATATGACTCGCAAGTGAGAAAAAGTGACTTCTGGTCTAGTCAGCAACTATTTCCACATTTGCTCTGCTTGGTGAGATCAACTAGGTGGTATCTCGAGAATTCATTTGCATTTAAAATTCTCGTAATATAGAAATATGATGCGACCTAAAGCAACTGATTATTGTACTAATCTGAGAAAGCTTCGCCAAAAGATCGGGAAGGTAATCTCATAGAATAAAGTGTTTAGGTAGTAATACCTACTACTACTAGACAGAACAACGACACTACAAAAAACTATAAAACTTTTATAATGGATTATTTTTGTTAACCTTAGATGACTATTTGGAGTTATTTTTTCCTTTTTCTGATCATTAATCTCTTGCCTTAAATTTCGGCCGCTTAAACAAATTTATGTTAAGCATAAGCATATTTACCTCTCTTCTGACGATTTTTCTAGGTTATGAGGAACAGTTTCATGAAATAAATGCAGTATTGTACTATTCTTCAATTCTGATGTGACATTTAAAATGTCTATAACTATCCGTATTGATTATCGACGTTCTGACAGCTTTTGGCGCTTTGATGATGACTCTCTGTCTATTGTTAAACTGGGAAGATTTTCTGTTGGGACGGCATCTAATTTTAAATTTCGGCCATTTTTAGGCGAATAATTTAGAAGATCATGCTTCTAGTTAACCGAATATTGATCAAACATAAAGTGCTTTACACAAATATAAGAAGTTTGAATATTAAAATTGTCTTTATGACCACATTTTTGGCGCCAAATTTCTCTATAGGCATAGGATCTTTTGGAAATCCAAAAAATTTAATTTTTTCACGAATTTATTTGAATTTCTTTTCAATCTTTTGTCATTGTTGCTGTTGCACTTAAACACTGCACAAATCACTAATCATCATTATATTCATTTGATGCATATTAACACATTGCAGGATGAAATTCAAAGAAAATCCAAGTTTTATAAACAATAAACTAGATACACTCACATTTTTTAATTTATGTTTCATTAAGGCCTCTCGAGCCTATTGTATGGAACACTGAACACTCGAAATAAAAAATACGCGGTTGAAGAAGCGGCGGAGCTTATAATGGCCGAGGACTCGGACTACGACGGAATAGACAAGGTTGAAGGTGAAACCACCAAATCGAATCAGCATGACGTCGAAGTGGTACCAATAATATAGATGACAAATTTGATCATGTAGATATTGTTATGCAAAACGTTGGTTTAAACGCGGAATAAGCTTTGATTTTGGGCGAAGTCGAATTGATTGACACAAATTTTGCCGAACTGACAAAGAAGAGAGATATAGCATGGAGCAAACGTTCCTTTAATAATTTAACCTTTAATTTTGAATGTTCTGATTTGTCTTAGTCAGATTCCATTGAATCTCCAATCGAAATATTTTCGAATTATACACCGATTAATATGTACGCCCAAATAGCTGCCGTTACGCAGTATGCTATGCAAGCGGTTTAGTGAATTTTAAACATGGCTCAGCAGAAGAAATAGCATAATTATTTGGAATGCACATAATAATGGGAGTACTTGGCATTCGCCAGACTAGAATGTACTGGAATCAATACTACAATGTACTTCAAAAGTAATGGCTCGTGATACATTTTTGGTTGAGAACCAATTTGCCAACCAATTATTTGAAAGCGTTTTAACGACGGCGGCTTCGGATGATTCAGATTTAGAAGCTGACGATAATTTTGTCCTAATGATTCTGGTGACGATATACCTCAGATTGAAAATGAACTAATAGCGGATGAACAATTACAAACTGGTGAATACGAAGAAAGTCCTAGTGAACTTGAATCCACCGATAACCTATACTACGCACAAAACAGAAAATATGCCGAGAATTGGAAATGGACTTGTTTACCAGATGGGTCGAGAATTTCAAAAGTGCCAAGATATCAAATATTTCGAGCCAAACACGGCAAATTACCCGCAACTCAACAACAACTCACTACACCGGATCAATATTTCAAACGTGTTTTCCAGAAACATTAGTGAATATCATTGTTCGTGAGACAAACAGAAAAGCAAATGATCATTATACCACTATTGTTAGAGACGGTAAACGATATCGCATATGGCATGATACAAATGTAGATGAAATATATTGCCTTATTGCCATTTTAATTTATCCAGGAGCACGAAAAAATTGGGTGAAAGATTGGATGAGTTGTGGCAACCCGACAGTCGCCCCTTCTATAAACCTGTAATGTCTTTACAAAGATCCGAACAACTTTTAAGATCTATGAGACCTGGCTAATATGACATAAAGATTTTTTGGATTTGCGATTCAATAAATGCTTTTCCATTGAAAGGATATTTATGTTGGTAGAACATGTAGAGACGAACCACGCGTGATAGATTTGGCTCTCAATCTAGTTCATTGACTAGCCAAAGGATACGTCAAAAAAGGACGAACCATAATAATGGACAATTATTTCACGTCGTGTAAACTTGCAGATCAAATGATAAGCTTAGGCACGACTATACTTGGTACAATTAGAGCAAGTAAGCCAGAGTTACCTCGAGAACTAGCAAATAAGGCAGAAACGAAGCGTAGGGAAGCAAACTCGACTTAATTTGCGTATCATAAGCTAAAATGTTTACACAAGTTAAAATTTTGTTTTCATACAAATCCTGAGGAAAAAAGTGGGGTCAATCTGACCCCACTACACGGTCTGTGTGACTTTTAGTATTGCACGAAGTGAAGTATAAACATTCACCTTTCAAACGATGTGCACCGCTAGTGCGACTATATCTCAACTCCTAGACATAGAAAAATTATGAAAAACAACGGACATGCTCTTTAAGAGTATAAGTGTTGTGATTTTTTGGGATGAGAGTAGACAATGTCATGATGGCAATAATGTTGTTGCCATCGCATTCGTCTGAGTCTAATTTATCTTCGCACACATATGAAAATACTTCACAAACATGTTTTTATCAGCCCCGAAAATGTCAACTGTCATGACAGTTTCTTACTATCGTGATAGCAAGTATGTTCGGGGCTGAGAGTAAAAATGTGGAGATTTTTTGGGCTGAGAGTAAAAAATGCCTTTTCGGGGCTGAGAGTAAAAAATGTCATGATAGCAATAATTAGTGTTGCCATCGCATTTTTCGGGGATGGAATTTAGGCTATGTTCATATACATACGAAGGATCAGTAAGCCTGGGGTGACATGTTATAACATCATATTTTCGATAATTTATCGAAGTTTATTTCTCGTTTTCCTAAACTGAAATGGGTAACTGTTTCATTTATGAATTATTTCGTCTCTTTTGCTATTACAAGCTACTAGTACAAATGAAAACAAGTTGTCTTTCTCTAATTTCGTTCAAGTATCGAAAAGAATTAATTATTTGGTGATAGAAACGGAGTAGAATATCGCAATTTTTCAATCTAGAAACCTGGTAAATGATATAAAATGTGAAATAGTGTCACATTTTGTTCTAAAGAGGCGAGATATAAACTTCGATAAAATATCGTCATGTCTTCCTTGGCCACTCTATATTATTTGACAACTATATATTTCAGTTCCTACCAGTGGCCCTATTCTGGTAATTCCCTGGGATTAGGGAACTGGGGAAAGATTTACATATAATTTCTGTTTAAATTATTTTTTTCCGGCATACTATGGTAAAAAGTTAGTAGTAATTTTTTTGAAAACAAAATAAAATTGGGAATAATTTTCCCTGCCAGTTTCGCTATGGAAATGTTATTCCCAATTTATAAAAATTTACATCAATCTTTTTTCCTCAGTAGGCAAGAAAAAACAGATTTGTACATTAGATGCTATGTAAATTCTTTCCCCAAATTCCTATTCCCAGGGAATTGCCAGAATAGGGCCACAGGTATTTGAGATGTTTGTCATAGAAAAAACTAAATGAAGCTGGAACTATTCGGGTCAATCGATTTAATAGTCAAAAATTTACTACAGATCCCAAGATGAAACGAAAGGGCCGTGGATCATCGGAGGAATTAACTAGCCGGGATGGAAAAATTGTGATAGTGAAATGGCAGGACTCGATCCGTCCACTTGGCTTCTAACTTGGTTAGTAAAGGCAGTGGACGATTGATCACCAAATGGGATAAAAGTGCGAAGGCATTCGTGGAAATAATGAAACCCGAAATTGTTGAGAAATATAACGATGCGATGGCCGCTTTAGACTTGCTCGACCAACAAACACATGAGCTAATACCGCATTTGGACATTGCGTGTTATATTGGATTTTGTAGACTTCGCTTCGCCATAGCACGAATTTATTTAGAATATAAACGTAATTGCAAAATTCAGCAGATAGCCAAAAAAACATTTTAGATTAGAAGATCTTAAGTTAAAACTGGGATGGTAAGATTAGATTTAAAAATATACGAATCCACGACCACTGTACGTTCGATGGACGTTCGACCGGAAATAGATACCCGCTACGATGTGGTTGTGGTGAACCCCTCCCATAGTTTCAACAAAGACACTCATCAGAGGCAAAAATCCGGATTGTAAAGCATCGTCTAGAGTACTTTGCACTAAGTACAAACTTCAGTTGTACATTAGTTATAAGAATAATTGCTTTTATGATTTTCATTCTAAATAAATTTGTATCTGCTATTTTATTTAGTTATTTATAGTTTTAATGTGAAATAATTTAATTAATTCGGGCCGTTTTTTTAGTTTTAAAAATGCATTTATTTTAAAATAAATGAATGAACAGATTAATGTCCTTTTTCCCACCTCTCAGACAATTTTCGAATCCGATCTCGGAAAAACGTTTCGTCTTTTGAGGCGAACCAAGTTTAAAGCCAATTTTCAATTTTTTCGGGAGAAGTGAATCGGCGACTTGCCAAATCGTGTTGCATCCGTTGGAGCAACCAGTAATCAGAAGGAGCAATGTCCAGAGAATACGGCGGGCGCGGTAAAATATCCTACTTGAGCGAGAAGAATAACTTTATCATGCCTGTTCTCATATTCCGGCCGTTTTTCTCGTAATGCACGGGTCAAACGAATTAATTATAGTCTGAATCGCTCACCCGTAATGGAATCACCAGGTGTTAACAGCTCGTAGTATACAACGGCTCTTTCTCACCACTAGATACACAGCATAACCTTTGAATCATGAATGTTCGCTTTTAGTGTTGATGTTGAGGTCGATGGCAACGATTGGCCGGTGAAAGCGTAGTAATTTTTTCTCTTGAGGTTATCGTAGAAGATTCACTTTTCGTCACCTTTTGAAGCAGCTGCTCACAAGGAAGAAATCGCCTTTAAACATCTCTTTGTTTCAATTCCCAATTGCCTTGCTTTTGAATCATGCCCACAGATTTCAATCGTACGGAAACTGTATGTTGGAGCACCCCAATGTACCGGCAAGCACATCTTGTGTTTGAGTCGGATCTTCATCTAACAATGCCTCTAATTCATCGTCTACGAATTTTATTGGCTTATCTTCAACACTGAAATCAGTGTTGTTGAAGCGAATTTTTGAAGCGTCAAAATTATTCTCTACATGATTTATCGGTTGAAGCGTTGTCGCCGTAAACTTTCACAAACATTCGATGTGTTTCAGCTGCACTTTTTTCTTATTAAAGCATAAAATTATCAGTTCCGGCAAAGGCTGTCTAGTTACGGACCAAATTAATTTATATTCCCAATAAAACCCTTAAAGGTAAGAAAAAAATAACAAGTAAATAAATCGAAAACTATTATGGAGAAAATACATTCAAGGTTATTTGATTATTACAACCGATGAGACAGATTGTCGATATATGTTGACAGAAGCTGGCACCGGAACCGTTTACCGGAGGTCAACTTGGTCAACGGATTTGAATTCAGCGCCCTTCAATTAGTTAAGTACCATCATGTAAATCTAATAAAGGTATGGGGCCGGGTTTCAAAGGGTTGTAAAATAATATAATGAAGTGATGTGTATTCATTTCCAATTCAATTGAATATTATGTTCAAAACTATCGTTTGATTTATTATTTTAACACAACGATATAGACGCGAGTCTAACACCATAAAATCTCATGCATTCATAATCGAACTGTTGGTGCAATTGAATAGTTTTTCCGCATATATAAGAAAATCATATAAATTTCCTAGAAGAGCCCCCCCCCCACTTTATGTATGCGCAATAAAAAAAGTAGTGCGGTGGCAACGTAACAAAATGTATAACTCAATTCAAATGAACAAACATGGATACAACTTGGAGAGCTTTACAGCAACAACATTTTGCGAAAATGTATTTAATGTGTTTTGTGCATGAAAATGTATATATTATTGTTTATGTTAATGTATGTACAGCTCTATTGAGTGTGAAACTTGTACCAAGTTTATTCAAGCACACGCAAGTAGTTTTTTTTTCGATATTGTTGCAATCTGGATATAACACATACTCGTATTCTGGGTCTCACATTTTCTGCTATGCTACTAAAGTTCAAATTGTTACGATATCGGGGTTACGATGGGTGACGACACAATTTTTATCACATATAAATATTTATGATGAATGAAATCCTTTGTCATGTATGGTAATTAAAATTGCTCCCCAAGAATATTTTTGGACTCTGTCCAAATTCAACAATTATGGTCAGAATGAACCATAAAATCCTTACTTTTTGTACAGCTTCATAATAAAACATTAAAATAAATTTTTAATATCTGTTGATGTTTTTATTTCTTATACAAAAACTTTATCCTTATGTTTAAATTCATGTCGCCCCTTGACATAAATACATATAGTACGCAACTATAAAATTTTGATACGACGTTCTGGAGTAGCAAAAAGTATCCTTATATACTGAATTTTTAGTGCGACAGTTTTAATCTCAATTTTCATCAACTGTATATGATGAATTATTTATTTATCCTTGAGTATCACATATGTACTTCACATACATAAATTAGTTTGTGATGCTGTGCTACATAGGACATACTCGTCTAATATATACAGGACGAAAATAAAAATATCATTTATATACTCCTTATATATAAAATTATTTAAAATAATAAATAAAAAGGTTCTATAACAATATAATGTAGCTAGTTTATTTATTTTTAGGATATTTGTGAATATTAGGGATTAAGTGGAAAGTAATTTAATAGACTGGTCGTAAGGAATAAAATTATTTTTAATATTGTTGGTGATGTTGATAAATTTTAATTTGTATTTCGAAATTATGTACATTATCGCCTTAAAACACAACTAAAATAAAATAAAAGGATCCATTTTTTAATGATGCTGTTATTGTTGTGTGTAGATATGTAATTAAATACAGAGTACTTATTTTTTTAAGAGACTTTCAAAATTCTTAGATATGGGTTACTTGTTTTATTTAAATTATTACAACTGAATATAATCCATCTAGTACCGTTTCTTTTTTAATTTAGTCACTTGTGAATGAGAAAAGACCCATTGGTCAGCTCCATTTATAGGTTATTTACTGAAGTAGTCTTTGCACTGGTTGTCAGGGAGCGACAGAAAAATACTACCAATGTCATTAATAATCACACTACACGCAGTAACAATAAAATACAACTCAAATGTACGATTCGTCTTCAAATTATAAACAATTTATTGCACATAGCAAATCGATACACTTATGCACAATCTGATAACTCACTGGTTTTACACGTCATATCAAATATTGGGGCCATCTGGAGTATACGAAGGAAACTGGAAGTCCAACAAGTTCATATAGTTATCTAAAAGAAAAACTAAATTTCAATAAAATTTATTAATGTAAAATTATGTTGATTATACATATAATTTACTCTGTTGTAGTAACAGCATAATTTGGCAGTGATTGTTATGTATAAATTCAGAAGTTGAAAATTGTACTAGAGTAGATTAAACTGTTGTCATAACGAAATGTGTAAACAAAAATGTAATAAAATCGCGACAACCAAAAATAAAAACGGACAGACTTCACTTGCAATCCTGATTTCTATGTGCAGAGAGTGTGTCATGCACCATCTAAAAAAATAAAAGTTGTTAATAAATAAAAATTAAACTTATGATAATTTTACTGAGTTTTAAGTGCTTTTGCTGAGGCCCTTCAAGCCGGATAGCAGATAAAAAGAAAAACAGCGGAGAAATTCTTATCGTTCAAAATAAGCCGTAAACGCGAGGTGACGCCATTTAAAGAAAAAATATTTGTTTTTGAAGTGCTACATAGGAGTGACACAGTAGCGAGTGAATACAGTTAATGGTCAAGGTCATTGCAAGGACAAGTAGAAGAAATGATGTCAAGGCTGTTGCGTGAACAAAACGAGTTTTTAACAACGTTATCATCATCGTTTACGAGTTCGATCCAAGTATTACGATCCAAGTATTCTCCCTTATATTAGAAGCCATCCCTGCTTGTGAATGCAACAATGCTCCGCCGATTTATCGTACAAACAGAGAGTGGATGATCCCAATCGGGATATTATAAATATAATAATTTATTTAATTCCAAATGGCATGATATACAAATGCCATGAATAGAACATGAAAATATTTATTTGCATCAGACAAATTCTGATTCATTCTAATCGTCTGAGAAATAGCTTCCCGTAGTTCCATTTAAATTTACCAATTCCCAAACCAACACTCTGAACTTAACTCATTTCGAAATTCCATTTTCATAGTAAAAACTGAGTTGCAAGATGATTATCTTGAATTTTGGAAACTCTCAGAACCCCTAATTTTGAATTTAAATTTCCGGGATATTGGTTTGATTTCGGAAATTTTGATAATCCTGAAGTCCCGGAAAAGGTAAATTATAAAAGGTTTACCAACACACACCGTAATTTGATAATTTCTATATCACAAATTGATGGAACATATTAGGAGTCAAAATCGGAGTCGTTAAACAGCGAGGTAATAATTTCATAAATTAAAATAAGAAAATACCCACGAAATTGAAATCTTCATTGGATCTTAAAGATTCATCAGTTTTGTTTGTAGAAATTTTACTTAAAATGAAAGCCCGAGAAGAAATTCATCATTCGAACATTTCAAGGATTGTTATCGACAATCATAACAAGAAGACCAAGCTGTTGGATAAATGAGATTTACTTCTAATCGTCAAGCAGCGGATTTGTCGCTATTACAATGAAGAAAAGGATTTAGTTAAGTTTTTATCACTACTAAAGACTTCTGAAATTATGATACCTAGAACCGCATTCCGGAAAGCATCAACGAAAATAGATTTTTCAATGAAGATAACTTTCTTAAAACACAATAGTTGAATGTATTGCCGTCAAAATTCATATCTTCTTACAAAATGCTCTTCTCGAACAGTAGAGTGTCGAAATCTTTTTCTAACCCTTTGCTCAGCGGTGATTATACAAAAGGTACATGGATCACCAGTGGACCAGACTTATTGTCATCATTATGGCTATAAAACTTTCGTTTAGGTTGGATTTCCGCCACACCCACATTGCGCTGCGTAAGAACCGTCGTCGATGATAAACGGTCACAATGATCCTCATTTTCTTCAAATCATTCTTTCATTTTCTTATCGATATATGTAAAGACTGGTGAGGCATTCAGAGAATTTATTTAGAGTTTTTTGATTTTTCCATTTAAATATTAGTTTCAAAAATATTTATTTTCTTAGAAATCATTGGGAAAGATTGCAAACTGAAATTGTAAACTATACCATAACTGCTACACAGTTTAAATTTATATACAAAGTAGTTTTTGAGCATTTTCCTTCTATAAGCTTTTACCGAAATTTTATTATCTATTATTCTGTGTTTAAACAATACAACAACAACATCATATAGTTATCTGTTATGTGCTAAAGCACTACGAGCGAAAATTATACAAAATACACAAAAGTTTGGAGAACACTTTTTTAAAGTACCATACCAGATGCTTACTTTCGTAGAATTACGAAGCATTATAAAGTCTGAGATTGTTCTCTAATAGTCTTTTGTTTAAGCATTACTTAAATGATGAAAATTACACGAATAACAATTCCAAAAAAAGAAAGTTTTTTAATCTAAAAAAAGAAAAAATTATTTTGATTTTTATGGAAAACTTATCGTTTTTCCTATTTTTGTTTAAAATTTCTTATTATTCCACTGTGGATGTTGTTTATGTTCACAAAAAAATAATGAAAAATTTTATAAACTATACAACACAATCCAATTATCTCCATTTAAAGTGGATTACTGTGCGGCTTGTATTTGCTCTCTAATGATTTATAACTGTATATATAGTAATTCGGTGGTTAACCGCCTAGCGAACAACAAAACAAGAAAGCCATTTTTAAAATTTACAAAAATAAGTTTAGGGGTTGTTTTGTTGCTGCATGGTTCTTTGTTGTTTTTTTTTTCAACTATAAATCTTAAGGGAGAATATATGGCAGAATTTTAAGACAGCTAGTTGTAAAATATAATTTGGAAAAAAATTGTAAAGTATAAATATAACGACCGGGTCCCTCCCAAAATTCAAACATTAATTGTAAAAGCAAATTAACATTTTTAACCAAGGACATTGGATGTGCTAAATAAAATTTACCACGTTATGTAGGCAATAGATGGCCTTAGTCATATCACTTCATGAGACGTGACTATGGAACTTCTGACCCGCATGAAGTGATGCGATTAAGGGATTCGAGTGGTATTTTGTTCCGGTATTTGCACTAAAACTGATTGGAATAAAATACTTGTTTATAAAATAATATCTGTTTTGGCGGAAATTGTTACATGAAACAAATGCCAAAAGCACTTTGGATGAAATTTGATAATCAATGTTAATCAAACTAGTTCCACTAAAATTTATTGAAAAATAAATCCCAGACAATTGTAATTCACTTATAAAATAACTCACCGACTTCAACATTTAACGAAGTATGTGAAGTTATCCCAGGATATTATCTCACAGAAATAAAATTGTGATTTGAAATACGATAATAGTTTAAGACAAGCCGATATTTGAAGACGATATAACCCTGGAATGGCCCAGCTGAATGAAACTATACATGTATGATTTAGTCGAAGGGTTTCCTGGAAGCTATACTGTCGTGAACGTTTTAATTTGATATCAACGAGATTTAATGACTACTGTCTATATAAAATATGTGTGTAAATCGTGACCTGAAGTCGTCATCGTGCTCTTCCGATTTCGATGCAAAATGATAACTACTATCTAAAAAAGACCAATGTCCAATGGCATGTTGAAATTGGCGCAATAGGGACATATGTGTAAGTAATTTAAATAAATAATTCATACATTAAATAAATGGAGTATACACTTAGAAATCGATTTTGTTAATTTCAAGTATAAGTCGTTACTTCTTCTTGGTCGTCGACCAAGTTATTGAAATGCCGATAAAAATTATGAAAAATTGTTAATGTCTCTGATCCCAAAAATGGAAAAAGTGTTAGGCGCTGAAACCTCAAGGTTCATCTAAATTTCAAAATTCTGTGGTCTAGAAATTGAGAAACTCCTAGTAAATTTCTAGTAAAAAAAATGAGCTCAAAATGACTCAAGAACACATGCACTTAAATTATTATGATCATCGTCGATTTTGAAAATTAGACCGTTCTAACAGCTTTTCATCGAAAAATTCAAACCGTTATGATTTCCTTAAAATTTGATAAGAACTGTATATGTATGTGAATAAAAACCTTTCTAGGAGTATAATAACATAGAAAATTTAAAATCAAAATAAAATGAAAATCAAAAATTTCCATTAAAAAATCCTTCACATATTATACACAGAGCGGCACAATTAGGGGAACACAAGTAACACTCGATTCATTAAGAAAAAACCAAAGGAAACACAATATGTTTTGTTTTTCGGATTTATAATCTTTAATGTTACAGCTGTGTTTTTCAATATTTTAATATCAAATTTAAATTATTAACAATTAACAGAATATCTAACTCTTTCAGTGTTAAAGTATTTTTTTGATTTAATTGTATTTAATATGAATTAGTTGTAGAATGTGTGAATAGCAATTCAATCGCCATTATAGTTCTACGAAAAAGATTTATTAATTCAAAATGAGCGACATAGGCCTCACTTATGCCGCCAGTGCTGTGACAATGATCGATATTGGCCACACTTACACCAAGAGGCCAGAAGGTGGGGTGTGTCCACGTCTACCATTTATCGGCCTGTTCAACGATACAGGCAAATGTCTTTTTGCGAGAGAAAATGAGCCCAAGGCTGAAAACGTTGTACTGGCTCCAAAGATGACCGATTTATGGTCCGAGAAACTTTGATAAACAGGCGTCAAACAGCAATTGAGACCCATATTGCTTTAGAAAAAATTAGAATCATAGTTCAGTATTTACAAAAAATAAAACAGGATCGACACAAGCGCCAATGCGGCGAATTTGTGAATTAAAGTGCCGGTAACAAAATTGCTGCTTTTCCAAGACCTTTCAACCATGAATGAATTACATATATGTTACATATGATGTTATTGGAATGTAACTATTTCCAGCGCCATAACGGTAGTTTTAGTAGTAACGTGCTCCAACTAATTTTGTAACATTCTTTAAGGCCTTTTCAAGAAACAAAATGCATATACACTACCACCCATAAGCGTTTAGGTATCCCGTTTTTCATGAATTATTGATACAGTATCATGATTACGAAAAAAAAACATTTAAACTACCCTCTACACGTGCTTGAGACGATTGTCGTAAATTATTTAGCACTGTACAGTTCCAATAATGGTCTGTACTGGATTTCCAGAAAAGTAGTTGTAGTCTGATATTTACACTGTTAACGTCGTAAGCGAAATATCGAGTGACAATTATTTAAAATGCCTCCAAGAAGGGAACTTAATACTGAAACACGTGCGCTTTTAATAGCTTACCGTATATTTAGCATAAGTAATCGACAGGTGGCCCAAAAAAATGAAATAAAATCACGCTACGGTCTATTATAATGTTAAAAAAGAATAGTTAGAATAGTGATTACTATCAAGATGAATAGACGCAAAACAGCTCCGGAAATATCCAGAATTAAATGTTGGTCGCCCGGACTCAATATCCGTATTGCTATGAAGGAACCATTATTACGTAAACAAAATAATCAAAAGCGTCTTAAATGGGTCCGTGGACACCAACATTTTACGATAGAAGATTGGAACAAGATTTTATGGGCGGATGAGTCCAAATTTGAAGTGTTCGGTACCAAAGACGAATATTCGTGAGAAGATCTGTGGGTGAATGTGCCAGAAACGAGTTAATTGCCAGTTCAATAAAGCATGGAGGTATGGTTCCGTGATGCTTTGGGACTGTTTTGCTCGCACTAGTATAGGCAATGTTGTGAAAACTGACGGAATACTAAGAAAAGAACGATACCGACAAATTTTGGAGAACCTTCAGGAATTCGACTTTTGGGCCAAAATTTTATCTTTCAACAAAATAATGACTATCTTCGCCATTTAGAGGAGGAAGAAAAGATTAAAATTATGGAATGGGAGCCCTGACTTGAATCCTATTGAGTTACAATAGGAAGAACTGAACCGGGAAGTACAGCAATCAACTACAACATCAGCTACTGTTATATGGAACAAACTTCAATCAGTTTTGAACTGTGCGCTGCGATTGTTTAACCAAGAGGAGGCCACATAGATGAAAGTAAAATTTGAATTGACGGTTTTAATTTTGACATTTATGTACCTAAAAGTTACCTAACAATTAATTAGAGTTTTTATATGTTTTATGCTTTTTTGACAGTATATGAGCGGTAGTGTATATTATTTAATAAAGGAGTAATTTCCATTTGGTGATAACAAACTTTCGTTCATCCAAAATCTTATAAACGATATACCACATCTTAATATCAGAATGAGGAAAATACAGCGCCACATTGGTAATTTGGAGTACTAATATGCTTCAGTCAAATTTGTGATATTCTTCAAAACCTTTTTAATGACATGTCACACTTATATATTCTATAATACGAGTACATCAATAATTAGCTACCAGCGCTAAAACGGTGGAATTTTAAAATAAAGCGGTAATAACAAAATTGCTGGCTTTTTCAAGGCCTTTCAAATGATATTCTACATGATTATATGGGTACGAGAAATATTGTAAATGCTTCCAGCGCTACAACAGCAGTTTTGAATACAATAGTGTTTCAGAAGATTTACGCCATTCTTCAAGACCTTATTTCCATGATGTACGACACAATAATATATAATATATAAATATGATAATAAAATAATTAGCTACCAACGCCAAAACGGTGAATTGGTGAACTAAAGCGCTAATTACAAAATGTTTGCTTTCTCCATAACCTTTGAAATGATATTCCACTTGATGATTATATGGGAATAATTATAGTTGTAACTGCTTCCAGCGAAACAACGGTAGATTTCGGTACTACGGTGTTCAGAAAAGCACAACATTTTTCAAGACATTTTTAAATATATGACAAGTATATATTCTATACCAATCGAAAAATTAGCTGCGCCAGCGCCAAAACAGTGAATTTATGAACTAAAGTTGTATCGAAATTGTTGTTTGACCATTCAAATGATTTACTACACGAGTATATGGGAAAATTCAAAAGCAATATCGTAGTGTTGGGTGGTATTTTTGGTGATTTCCTGTTGCAGGTACCCGACCTTCTTGGTGAAAAGCTTACCATTTTTCCAAATTAAAAGTAAAAGAAGGCTGGCGAAAAAAATTCAAATCGCTTTAGCTGCTTTTGACATATTATTGGTACAGACTTTCATCAAAAAAGGTCTGTCCGACCTGCATGTCTGGACAGACCTTTTTTGCCAATTTTCTTTTATTTTTAATTCGGATAATTGAAAAGCTTTTGGGATCCCTACCTCAAAAGGGTCCCATATAACCATATCGCATATCATTTCCAAGTTACTAAAAGTTATAGAAAAGCTCTTGAAGAATGCCATACATTTTTCTGAAGCACCATAGTATTTAAAAGCATATCGTTTTACGCTAGAAGCAGTTTCAACTGTTCTCGTTTCCTTATAAGCATGTAGTATATAACTTGCAAGCTCTTGAGAAAAGCAACAATTTTGTTATTTGCGCTTTAGTTGATAAATCCACGGTTTTGGAGCTGATAGCTAATTATTGAGTGATTCTAGAATTTATAAGTGTGACATGTCAATGAAAAGGTGGTGAAGGTTGTTACAAATTTAGCTGAAGCACATTAGTTACTCCAAATTACCACTGTGTTGGTAATTACAGATACATTTTTTCTCATTCTAATATTGGCATGTGGCATATCATTTTTACGATTTTGGACGAAAGAAGATTTTTTTTCAGCAATTTATTTCACAAACTTCGAGTTTTGAACGGATATGACGTTATCCCAGCATTCTACCCCAGAAAATAAAAATGTTTAATCAAGCTACACCTACATTTCAATAAATAATTTACTCTTATGTGCAGTTAGTCCAGAAGTTTTATCAAAATTAACGAAAAACTAAATTTTAGTAAATTCCTTTAATGACACCAAACCAACTGAGGGCAATCTAAATAAAACTGTTCAAATAATAACTAAACCATTAAAAAAACTGAAATTATAGGAGAAGTTAGTAAAAAATCGTTCTGTGGCAAGTACCCTAAAATTAACTCTGGGCTAGGCCTTTCATTGAATTTTATATCTCGGATCAGGGCTAAATGATTTTGAGATGATTGCTCTAATTTAACCCAAATTAGAAGAAAAACGTTCCATGCGGCAAGTTCACGAAAATGAACTCTGGGCTAGGAATTTCAATGAATTTTATTTAAATTTTCGTCTCGCTCCATAAAACTAAAATTATTTCGTCACAACTAAAAATGTCTCCGATCAGGGATACATGATTTTGAAATCATTCTAGTTTCATCACGCGGGACGAAAATTTATATAAGCATCAATGAAATTCCTAGCCGGAACGAATTTTTCCTTACATGGCCTTTAGTTTTCCATTGCACCTCAGAATTTTACAGTTTTTGATAGTTTAGATTTTAATTTGTTTAATTATATGAAAAACAAATCGAATTTAATGAATTTGATAATTTTTCGTTTTTCCATTAATATTGTTAAAAATTCTGAACTGGAGTAACTTAACAAGAGCAAATTGGTTATTGATATATTAGTGTTGCCTGATTAAAAAAAATATTTTCTGGAATAGAATGCTGGGATATTATCGTATATGGCAAACATTTAGAAATACATTTGACCCATTTTTGTTTTTCACCTTTTGGTTAAAGTCCATTTTGGTAATTTGAATAATTGAAATAAAACCTTTTTAAAACATAACCAAGCGTATCTAATCAACCGTATCGCGTTATTTTTTGAATCTTTTGTCCTCCTTAAAAACTTAACCCTTATATAAGAACATTGTGATTAATATAATTTTAAAATACTCCAAAATTAAAAATATGATGAATAACATTTAATTATAATTCGTGAAACAAGTTCAATTAATCAAATCCCATGTTATTTACAAGATACGACTTCTTCTTCTTCTTCGCCTTCGTATAGTCTTCGGCATCGCCGGCGTCTTAAAATATGTTTGTATAGTAGAAAGCTAAATTTTATTTTTTAACTGTTCATATTTTTCCGGAACACAGCAAGTAAAATATTATTGACTTTCCCTTTTTACGTTTTTGGAGAAGAAACGAAAAAAATGTTAGGCCTGATAAATTCCCAGGATGACACTTTTCCTAGAATATGTCGCGAAAAATCTTGCATTTCTACACTACCCATAACTTCATTCTACTTCAATCAGCTTATTTTTTACGATTGAACGGCTTTAGTCGGGTATTGCAATATACCGAAAATTGGCCAAGTAAGTTTCAAAAATGTTGTTTCTTAATGGAATCTGGGCGGCGAACCTGTTATCTCTTTGACGTAATACGGATTTTTAAATGTTTTTCGGCACTCCTCTACTGTTCTGAAGCTGCTCATGCATCTGAAGCAATAAAGCCAAGGTCATCGTCATGGGCCCAATATGTCTCATCAAGCCTCTTTGTTATGCTCGTAAAATCATTCATGAATTATCTATATTCCTGAGTTCACATATGTTATATCAGCTATTAAGTGCCAGCGAGGTGTTGGGAAAGGAATCGACAATGTTTTTAGATTACTAAAGGAGTTTACTAAATTTTTAAAAAATGAATTACGTTAATGTTACATTTCATGGTTGCCATGTTACATGATTGTCATGTTTCATGTATCATCAGGGTGTTTACTCGAGGCCAAGAGACACATATTTTCTTATTAGATCTGTGTTCTTAATTTGTATTGCAACCAAATCAGAAACGAAATGAGTATGGAAAAGATAAGAGTGCTGTGTAACCAAAAACAGTGCGAATTTTGAAAAGAAATTAGAAAATGCACCAACTGCGTCTAATGTACAACATTTCTGAAAAAGTTCATGAGACGGACATGCTATTAAACAAAAAACGGCCCCGTGGCCGTACAGTGCATGCAACTCAGAATATTGCTGTTGCAGCCGAAAGTGTGCGTTTCACGCCACAGAACGCGCTACAGAGCACTGATTAGCGGTTTTCGTGGTCAAAAATTAAATAGATAAGCTTGCCCAACCTTTAATATAAGCTGGTTGGCACGGCATATCACACCAGCTATCAAACAATCGATCTTTTACAAATTAAATTCGGCGATTGGGTAGATTTTTTGTGGCGTATAGGAAAGTAGGAATTAAAACAAGTGTAGAACCATAAATGAATGTGTAGAACCATAAATTATTTATTTTACGGAGGAAGATGAAAAAATTTCAAAACATACTATGTGCCCGTACTTAAAGGTTTGCCGAATTACTATCGGCCTTCTTTCATCGAGCGTCACTCTTCCCGGAATCACAATTACGTATTACTTCAAGAGGTGGTGTTAGTGGTATCGCACTCTCCCGTTTGTTTATTCAAGCCTCCAAGGTATTATAACTTCATTATCACAATTTCTGATGTGAAACTAACCAGCAGACCAGGGGTCACTAGAGGACATTCGAAGTACAATATTTTGTGATTGTTTATCTTGCAAATCGCGTGCACTTGAAAAGCATACACTCCCCGTTCTTAATATGACCGGAAACATTCCGGTGGTGCGTTAAATTAAAATCAACTTCACTATGTTGCCGGTTAAACCACGTCTACTGAAGGTGTTAGAGGAGATGTCAACTAGCTAACAATTTCTGGCGAATGACAACAAGGTCGCATTATACGTGAAAGGACGGCATTTACTATAGCTGCTTTGTTACTAACGTAGTCAATATGCCATTGAATGAAAGCCTTACAACAATCATGATTACTAAAATTGTATACAAGGTTTGGAGACAATCTCAGAGTGGCCTACATGAATGGAAATCGTTGTCCACTCTTTTCTGCTGGTGATTAGTACTAAAGCTCCGATATCGTTACACATGCGCTCTGCCTTATCCATAAGTTTGGCCTCAATAACTATCGCAACGTCTTTCGTGAAGCCCACCACTTTTATTACGTCAGGCATCCGTTGTCGAAAAATTTGATCGCGCACATACTACAATTCAGAATGGACCCAATACTGAGCCTTGTAGGACTCCCCCGTTATTGTATAGCCCCGAATACCTACATCCGTATTATATTTTAGTATTCTATCCGATGTAGAATAATTAGTAATTTCTCACAATCTTTCTTCTCTTTCTGCCCTTATAAAACAACTCCACCGGGAGTCGAACACATTTTTGATGTCTAGGGTAACGATGGCGCAGTATGTTTTGAGACCTCCATTTTATTGCTGCATTGTACTGCTGTACTAGCCGTATTTACCACTTGGATTATAACATTGATCTAAGATTTTCATATACCTCATTGGTGTAGTACTATAATATGGTCTGCTGTGACTTCTTCCTCGAGTTTGATCGATATGAAGATGGTTCTTCTGGCAGTTTTTCTCTTTGGGAAGTAGAACCAGACTCTTCATTATAAATTGCTCAGGGAATGTTCATTCATTTTGACAGGGGTTTAGCAGGTCCAGGAATTCTCTAGGTGTAGCGCAAACTGTTGTTCTTAGGGCTATGTTTGGGATATTATCTCCGTGGTAATTGGAGGGACCATTCCGAGTGGTATACAGGCCCGACCTTGCTACGTTCATAATTGCACTGGAAATAACATGGAGGCACAACATAATTGGACATTTTGGTAGGCGTAAAATTTATAATTTTTACTTTCGACATTACTGTTACGTTGGAGTCTACGTTGGAGTGTGGCAAATGTTACTCTGCCTCTAGCGCTGCCATAATCTTCTAGTCAGACATTCTAGAAGTTAGCTTGCATAGATCTCAGCTACATCCTGCAAGTAAACCTAGTTCAACATTGTCCCTTCTACTCAACACGTTCTATATTTACCGGTTTAGCATAGACATGCACAATCGTAACTTTAAAAGTATTACTTGATGGTCACAGTGGATGTACGTATTTTGAACTTCCTAATTAATTGCAACCCACACACGGTTACCACTCAAAGTTATGTCAAATATAAAACACGTCTCCTGCAGAACGTCAAATAATTTTCAATATTGAGAAAGGACAGAGCCTCAACAAGAACATGTTCTCGAGAGTTGGTATTTGTGCAGCCTCATGCATTCAAATCACTAACAATGTCCAAAAAACTTTTAAAACCATCAATCGATACGGTCGAAGGTGCAAAGTAGCAAGTGCTATATATGACGTCAATTGTCATTCTAGTAAACCCAGCTTCATTGCTATTTATTGGGCTATCTTGGAACCGACTAGGCCGGTTGAATTCGTAGCACAGCTGTCTCCCCTTACCGTTTTAAAACAAAGGTTGAAGCGATCGATAGTCCTGCGGAAATTACGCGATTTATGCCCACATAGTTCAACCAAGTAAAAAAAAGTTAACTTCTATATTTTCGACCACCCATTCAATATGAATTTTACCTATATCAAACGGTAATTGCCAAGTATATTAGTGCAATTCAGAATGTGGGAATTTTGTACCACTTATGTAAAGTTTATGACTAATTCTCTTCAATCTGGTGTGTTGATTAGGGTGGCTTCAAGTAGGTTATAAAGTTGATCCTTGGATCAATGGATAACCATGATATACCCTGTTTGTTCGATATTTTTGTCGCTATGCAGACTTGGCAAATTTCAACGATTCTATGATTAAATCAACGTTCCACGCCTCTATCCTAGTTCTTGTTTGAAAGCCGTTTGAAGGTCGAAGTATTTTTTGTGGACAGTTCATTTTTGAGGCAAGTTTCTGTTCTTCAGTAGATTTAATTTACAAAGCCGCCCCTGACATGAGGAACATTCACTTGAAATTTAATTGGTTTTAAAGCGCCAGGACAGTTCTACTTTACTACTTTATATTTATTTGTTGTTCTGGCGCTACAATACATGATTTGGCCGCCACATATTTTGAGGTTACAAAATCGGTTCTCCTCGGGTTCCTTCCATTTTTTAAACTTTGAAACTGTTCAAATTTCAACTAATTCAATCAACGGTTGGTTCACATTGATGGAGTAGTTGTTGTCTCGTTATCTCTCTCTGCCACGCGCCCTTCCCCGTTTCCCCTTATAAATACTAAATTTTACTTTCCAGTAAAACTCCTTGGCAGAAAAGAGATATGCACATTAGGACAGAGATAGCATCAATAACCGCTCCGCCACCACGATATCGTTAATTATTTTACTACTCGTAAACATTAGCAAACTCTACCAAGCGAACACGTAAGAGCTTAAGTTGCACGCTGTTTGTACCATTTGGGATAGCGCTGCGACCACCAAAATTGTATAGGTTTCTCGACACGAATAAATAACTAATCCCACAAATTTTGGTGGTCGCTTACTGCTTCCCTAAGTGATCCAAATGGAGCACAACTTAAGCTCTTAAGTATTCGCTGGTTGAGGCTTTACGCAAATGAACAAGCATTTGTTGACTCTGTAAGGTTTTTGGCTTCTTTGTGTGAAAATTCGTTGTGTAAGTGGTTCGGCATAATCGATACCAGATTTTTAAAATTGTCACACGAAATAAATTCGTGAAATAAATCCGAACCTGGCAGTTCCTAACCCTAATTAATCTTGGTAAATAAGACATTACATAAAAATTTATTTGTTGATATTTTTTTTAAAGACAACTGATGTGCGGTTCATGATATGAATACTGCACAGGAACAGTGATATTGAATATACATTTAACGTTCGGAAGCTCCGACGAACACCGTTTACTCCGTTAACACCAACATAGTTGGCTTTGGGTATTATTACGACGACCTGCTTATTGTATGTCATACTCTCTTTAAATGTGACTCCCAATTCACGAATTTTGTATCAAGAATTGTGCTGTGAATATTGATATTCAAACTGGCATTCTTCTTTCTAAAGATTGATGAGATACGCACCAGCTATACTAACTCTGTTTAAATCATCTTGCAGTTCAGATGCATCGGTAAGATTAATAACTCTAAAAATTTGAAGGTCTGGCATAAACGAATACATTAAAGTTTTAGAAATTAAAATTTCATTTCGCAGATGAGAGCCCTGTGGTACGTCAGAGTTGCTATAAAGGAACTTGATTTTTTACCACCAACTTCAATATATTGTTGTCTGTTACTTATTAAAACCTAAATTTTGATAAACTTCGAATTACTATTCCATGGTGGATTTGATCAAAAAAATGGCTAATCTAGGTATATGGCATATCTATTTGAATGTGGCCTTCAATATTTTTAATTATTGTGTTACTTTCCAGCAAAAAATCAGTGTTAAGTCACAGACGACTTAATGACGTGGTATAATTTTATCAATTGAGTTAGCAATTCAATAATTTTAGGAATTGATGAAAGTGACAATATTTCCTGCTATGTCAGTTCCTTTCCTAAACTTAAAGGTGGGCGTTATATTGATTAGTATCTAATGACTTGAAAACTCACCAGTTTGGAGTGATTGGTTGAAGAGCAGACTTAGTGGTTCATAGTGGTGTTATGAATCTTACTTCAAAATACTACCCGTACGAGATGTTGTTTTCTCGAAATCCTTTTTTACAGGCGCCCATCTGGTACATAACTCCAGCCTTAATAACGCCGTCCTCATAGTACGTAATAACTTTGGCTGTTCTGTCATGTTAGCGTCCTAAACTCGCTACCATGTATTGTTTTACTTTTGTACTAGAATGCTCGGTATCCTGCTGCCATCTGTGAACTAGAGGTCAAAACTATATTATGATCGCAAGGCTCAAATTGTGGTACAGAGTTGGACTCAAACTAATAGGGATGCGCCCAGTCGATGTAACATTTTGCGATTTGTAGAAATGTTCAAGCCGCAGTCAAGCCGAAGAAGTGTTTTACGCATTTCGAACAAAGATTTGATTTTTTTCCTAATACCATAGGTACCTAATTTACAGAAAACACAATACTTATCCCATCTGACTGCGTTTGTGGGAAAAGTAAAACTGATCCTTAAATGAGCAAACATTAATCAAATTTTCACGGTTTGTGGAAATATTTTGTGTGTATCAGTACCTACATAGAGTTGTAATATACAAAAACTAAACTAAAATAAGATAATTCTTCATCTTCATCATTTTCTCTCAATTTTTTATATTTCATTATGAAAATTAGAATGAGAATTTAGGCGCAAAAAATTATGATGAATAAAAAAAAAGTTTTTCAATTACATTCATTTTGAACGTGACTCTGTTATTCAAAATGGGCAAAAGCGTAAGAGAAACTTCATTAATCCTACCTTAACCTGCCTGAGTGTATTTTACATCAATATTCTAAGAACCTGTACGTATTATTATTCATCTGTAATACCAGATAGTGTGTTTTGTTATCCAGTTCATCTTTTGTAGGTTTTTAGTAAGCCAGACTTATTGTATGTTTGACTGTGTTCTTGTACGCTCTATTTACTACCTATAGGTGTAGCGCGGAAGATGGAATATTGCGACATGTTGGAGATTAGTAGACTACATTGCGTTCGTTGAATACTAAAGTTGATCATATATTTAAAAATAAAACAAGTCAACTAACTTTTTTATGCTTTCGCTCGTATAAATGTTTATATGTATGTAGCTGTATGTATATTCTTATCAAATCGATCAATCATCTAGTAGGACTATGAATCTTTAGTTTTCAATAAGATTTATTTATATCCTTGATATTAAATCGTTTCGTACATTTTTTTAATATTTTAAATCAAATTGAACGCAATCAATCAAATATCTCTAAAAGGCTAAGGTGTCAGTTGGTAGAAATGTTTAAATCGAGATTATTCTCGTATACATCAGTCTTTCCGCCGACGGGGTAGGTGCGGGGTGCGATTAATTTAGAATTTTTAAAATATAGATTATAAATTCCTAGCTGGCATACAAAAGAACAGGTGAATCTGGTTTCTTTAATATTTAAAAATTTTCCACGTTATATACAGGACTAAACCTCAACTAGGGTATACGTACCAAAAGCACAATATACAGTGTATGGATACGTTTTATACATTTGTTTTACTTTTAATAAGTAATAACTTTATAATTTTAATTAATGGTGTAACGAACAATGAAAATGAAAAACCACAATATACTGATGAGGAACCGTGAAAAAATCGGTGAAAACAAATGAACAACAATTATGCCTTCTTATATTACTTTTTTCGAGAAGCTTTTTATATTTTCGCGGTAATCCCTTTTTGAATTTGAAAGGTTATTTTGGTGCGAATACTTGACAGTAAAAGCTTCATTCGAAAACAGAAAGTTTTTCCTTTCATGTTAACTGGTGGGACTGGAAATTATAATGAGAAATCAGCATACAATAGTTAAATGCTGTGCCTGAAGTGTTTTAATCGACTACGGTTTTGAAATCCTTTATAAATTTATGGATATTACCATCCTTTCCCAAAGATGCAAGTCACCATGATATTATGACAATTTAAATTCGCTGACCAAATGCATGATTAAACGAGACTTTTTATCATCTGATCACTGACGGTAATGTAAATGAAGTCAACTGTGAATTCCTGTTCGATCTGCCTATGTTAGTATTTTTGGGCTTATTTGGCTATGTAATTTGCGGATGGTGCTGTGTGAATCACATATATAGTTGTACGTCCTTTATCATGTACTAAGGTAATTTAGGAAGAGAAGATCAAACAGCGAAAGAGTTGAGATGCTTATAGGTCGCAAAACAAATTGCAGATAATCAAAACAAACAAACAAACAAGATAAATTTAAAAATTTAATGCTTGAATCTTCAATCAACATTTAGTTTATTGCGAATCGACCGCTTTGGCGTTGGTGAAAAATTATTCCTTTAGTATAGAATATACACTTACATATTATTGTAAATGACTTGAAAAATGTCGCAAAAAATTATCGAACATTCGTGACACCTACATTAGTTCCAAATTCAAAAGACGTAACATTAGACAATGTGGTGACAGAAAGATTAGAGCTGGTCTGATTTTCCTGAAATTCGTTTCTATAGATAAAGAAAACTTTCTAAGAATATCCACTTTCCATTTATACCAATCCGGACAAACCTCGTTGAAATGTGTTTCATCGACATATTTATCTAAACCGTTTTGTCAGGAACTTTATTTAAAGAATTTTTTTTTTCTATTTTTTTTCGCGAATTTGCCAGGTTAGTGCAAAGGGTTTCCTCTATATATTTACATTTTCTATCTATCCATAAATTTCAAGTAAATCAGAATAATTTTTATTTCCAGTTTTATTATGTGAATCATGAAAAATGTTAGAACTGGTCTGATTTTTTGAAGTTTTTCAAAATCAATGATGATCCTTAAGAAGATTAAAGCATATTTTCCAGTCCTGTTTACATTTTCATATAAATTTGGATAAATATCGTATTTGTATAAAATTCGTCACCTTCTGTAAAATAACTTGAGGTATAGTCACTCTTAGGGCTCTCTTTTGAATAATGCCGAACATCAGCATACCAAGTCAGGGATGTGGAGATTATTACTCGGCGTTATAATTTCAATAATATTCCATTCGTTCTCTTTGTGAGAGAACCTCTCAATTACCTCGAGGCAACCTACGCCGTGGAACATTAAAATTTCCTAAGAACAGTCATGGGAGAATGATGCAAAGGCTAGCGGTACTAATGAATAACACGAGAACATATTGAGGGCGTATTCTGTTCGAATGGTAAATCAAGTAGGATGCTCTGAGAAGGATCATTAGACTTAGCAATTTATCTAAGAAATAGCCACTTGGATTAACCAGAACTATCTATCTATTGTCTTGAGCAAGCTGTTTCACCAAATTGTCCATTACGTAGAGCTGCAGTAGAACATGCTATGTGCTATATGGGGGGAATATACGTAGGATTTGGTTTAAGTGAGAAAGAGTCTAACTAAAAGTTTGGTAAGTTTTCATTTTAACTGTTGGCTTTAATATTTACATGAACTGTTAGACCAAGTAAATTACGTAAAACAATCATGGCCAAACTGAAAGGTTATTTTGAACTGCCACATTTTAACCTGAATATTTTGCAGAGCATAGTCACAACTTCGTGTACAGTTGAGATTTATTTTGGAAATTACTGTAACTGCAGGAAATCTTTTGCGTATGCGTTGTAGGGATACGAATAACAAATCATCAGGTGCGAATTCGATTCAAGATACCCTGATTCATATTTTGCAAAGATACCATCTGGATAATTTGGATAATTTGACGTCTTCAAGATTTTCGCTGGAAAAAAGAAAATGGGCTGGCGTTAAATAATTTTAATCCTCACAGGATAATACACATATTGGTATGGAATTCAGGTTTACTTCGATTTCAGCAAGCAGCGTACTCATTTCGTCAGTGGTAATTGTATGACCATTGTTATCTCTCTTCAGATGGTGTTTAACTTGTTTTAACACGGCTTACCAAAGCCAGCCCAAATGGGGTGCACTTGGTGGAATAACCTTGACAGTTATCTCATCTGTCAATAAACAATTAGATGTTTTGTTGTTATTTTGTTTGAGAAACTTGTAGAATTCGCGTGATGAATTCGAGCTCCGATAAAATTGTTTTCATTGTCACAATGGATTTTCTTGCAAACACTGCATACTTCACTCCAACCTTATATAACGGTCTCACAAACTTGACCCTTGAATCAGGAGGATTGCTCATTATTTTCTTCACATTATCGCCACTATACTTCACACATTTCACTCATCCATGAACAACCCTTTTAACAGTTGTCACAATTCAAATTCCAATATTTAAGACGAAGCGTAGCAAGCTTTAAAGTTTGCCGAGCATGAAGAAATTGCAGGAGGTGCTCTTTCACAATTAGTTTGGTAAGTTTATTTCCAGGTGGTAATATTATTGGATGTTTAATTGTGTAGGTTTCGTTGAAATCCTTCCTCCAACTCTTAAAAGCGAGCTTCGTCAAGGACGGTTTTAAGTACTTCAATTTGCTTGAGACTGGTAGTTCTTTAACTAAACTTCGTGAAAGTAAGTTTCTGGAAGTTTGTTTTAATATTAAGTCGGTAAATCGCAAGACCATCCGCTAAAATTCGAATAATTGTGTTGAAGCTTGAAATTTGTTTGGTTAGACCATTTGGCTGACAAACTCGAAGATAAAAGAAATAATTTCGTAGTTCTCCGGTTGTGTTAGGTTGACTTTCAGATTTTTAGGTCAGGCTTCATAATTTGCAAAGCAGTTTGGACCGTCCCAGCAAAGTCTAAAATTCTGAAGCTTGTCAGGCTCGGTTCCTCTAGAGGCACAGATTTCTGAGTTATCCTTTGAATCTAAATGCCTCCACTGCGATCTACTCAAGTCATTCTTAAGATCAGCCATGTTTGTTGATGGATTTTATGTACGTGACTGTTTTTTTACTGTGGTATAGCGTTTTCTTCCGTCTTGGAAATTTTGTTGTGTATTCTTCCCCGAAGTAAGATTAATCGTATGCATAAATAATTGGTTGTGACGTGGGGACCAGGGAGAGCGAGAGTTTGCTCCGCACACCTTTATTGAATTTACATGAAATGCAAGCCCGGAGCGTGATGTATGATTGTATGTATTTGTGACAGTAAATAAATTAATAATAGATAATTAATAATTAGTAATTAATTTAATAATAAAGTAAAATTGAAAAAAAAATCCATTTCTGTTTTTGTTTGCCGTGGCTTTTTCCACAATCAAATTTTGTTGGAGTGTTTAAAATCTTATTGAATACACAGGGCTTTATTTTGCGCGATATGTGCGGAGTTGGTGGTTTGGGGATTTTATGCAGTGAGTAGGGCTTTCTGTTTTGTGACAATTATAGTGTATTGGAATTGGAGACCGGTTTCGGCTTTCATCTGTCATCGGTCACATTTTTCCTGCTGACTGTGGACATGGAGTCGTGCCTTTTGTAGTGCACTTGTCAATGGCTGTTTTCCACCTGTTGTGTAGGACTGATTCATGAATTTTGTTTGTGTGGAAGTTTGGTTTGTCGTTGGGCGGTGTGTGTCGGTGTTTATATAGAACACAGTCTTCAAATCTATTTACGGTCACCATTTATTCACGAACAATCATACAAACACAGATATGAACACAAACCGTTAAACTTGAAAAAAAAAAAATCATGAAAATTTCTAAACCTTAACAACCCTAATTCCCTAGGCTCATATAATATAGACTAGGCTCTAGTCAGTGGAATAGCTCTAAGCTATTCAAAAGTTTCACGAGACCCTGTGAAAATTTCCAGGATTTCAGGAATTCGATTGGTTTTACAGTAAACCGGACTCGAACCTTGTTTAGGAATGTCAACTACGAGTATGTAAAATTCCAATTGGCGAAAATGCCAAAATGTTCAATTAAGAATAACTTCAATTATGAAGAAGTTTAAATTTAGGAAAACATGAAGAAAATCATCATTCGTGTCCCATTTTTACAATATTGATAGACAATTTTCTGACCTATTCGCATATAACAAAAAGATTCTGTGAACATTTCTGGGATGGGCGATATAACCGTAAACGTAAAAATGTCTCTGGACAAGTTAAAAAACATCATAATTAGATCCCGTTATTAGATCTATCTGACCATGTAGATGAGACCCCGTGAACATCTCTAGGATCGATGAAATAAAATTTGAAAATTTGTTCAAATTCATGAAACTTCTAAGTCGTATATTGCACAGTACATGCCATCACAATTGGACGCTGTTCGGAACTATCGAAAGTTGAATCGTGACCCTGTGAACATCCATAGGATTTTCGTTATTTGACTGTTTTTGCAATAAATCGGGTTCGTAGCTTATTTGGGAATGTCAATTGGGTAAAAATCCTACTGGAGGAAAAACCAAAATTTCCAACTAATAGTAAAATTGAAAATGAAAAAGTTGCAAATTTTGGAAAACATGAAGAAAATCATCATTCGTGCCCCATTTCCACAATATTGCTAGAAAAGCTTCTGATCCATTCGAATATATGAAAGAGATCCCTTGAACATTTCTGGGATAGGCGATATAACCGTAAACGTAAAAATGTCTCTGGACAAGTTAAAAAAACATTATAATTAGTTCCCATTCATTACCCTCATAGGGTTTTGACTGATCTATCTGACCATGTAGGTGAGACCCCGTGAACATCTATCGGTAAAATAAAGTTTGAAAGTTAATTTAAATTCATGGAACTCCTAAGTAGCCTGTATGACACAGTAAATATTTTCATAAATTACCCATGTTCATTTCAATGTTAGAATTTTGTCTATGCTATCGTAAAATACATTTAAAAATTATGAAAATCTCAATGGGCGGCAACAGAAAAATTTAGAAATAGATTGAAATCAAAAACCACTAATGTTTAAAATACACTGCACAAGTTACAAATCATCATATCTAAATCGTATTCACCACTCACGTGAGGTTTTGGCTTAGCTATTCAGCCATATAGGTGAGACCCCGTGAACATCTCTAGATTCGGAGATATAAAAGTAGAAACATTGTCTAAAATAACTTTCTTTAGAATTAAAAAAACTTTAGTAAATTGTGTCACAATTTTCTCGTGATTATCTAAAATTATTAGAAAATTATTTGATCTTTACAGTGACACTAGATTGTAAGATTATCTAAAAATGTTTCAATTTCACTACAAAACAAATCCAGTTGGAATATTTTTGATTTTAACAGTGTACATTTTTGGTATGTATTTCACAATCATTGTTTATAAGGGTTATACGGATCATAAATATCAATCAAACAGTTCATTTAGCCGGTCAATCATAATTATTTTAGACTTTTAGTTGTCTACAACCACAAGAAGAAATTCATTTAAGTATCTACACTGCCATCTGTGTTTGTCTTAAACAAGGTCTAAAAACTATTACTGACATCTTTAGGTTTAGTTTGCTACATATGGGAAAGATAATAATTTTTATAGTGTAATACGTGCCATCTATTATCAAATTATGGCATTTTACACGGTTTCTTCGAAAATGTCAAATACTCGAGTAAATGTCATCAGCATATCTTACGATTACAGATAAAAATCTATGCAATGTACTCGGTCTGTTAGAATTTAAATTTATATTGCTCGATCCCGTTTGTAAATTGGAATCATTTGTTGGCATTCGCAAGGATACGGAAGAGCATATCGCATTTAACATCTCATCGACTGATTTTGTAAGGGATTTAATCCAATTGTTATCAAAAATAATGGAAATTTTTAAGAAACTGGGCTTCGCTCGGCTATACCGAGGTACTATGAACGAGGAAATCAATTCCAATAATTCGTGAAAAGGGATGTAAAAGGGATGCAAAATTTTAAATTGCTTACTCGAAGTGGTTAAAAATTTAAATATTCATCGGAATTGAAGAGCCCGCAAAAAATTTTCAACAATAACAACTCGATATTGACACAATTTGTGCTGTTATTCAAAAGCTATTTAAAACGTTACAATCGTTACACAAATTCGTTTTTTACGCCAAACTATTGAATTTCTGGTATTTAAAGTGAAGGTGGCTTTGGCCTGAATATACGCACAACCGTTCTTTGGATGGGTAACTTAAAACTAAAGATCTATAAGGTGATGAAATTTTATACTGAAATCTATTTCCAACCATGACACTTTAAACGGTAAACATTTAGAAATATTTAAATTTTGTATTTTATGTTTATTTGCAATTTCCCAATAGAAAAATGAATTTTTCCGATTTAATTTTTTGATTTTTTTGAAAACAAATATTTTTGGTATAAAAAACACTTTCGGCTGAAAACTATCGGCTGAGAAATATCGGCTGCAAAATATCGGCTGATGCATATTTGACATAACATATTGTATTTTCGGCTGAGGTAGCAAAGACACTATCTGCATGATCGATTTTTTTACTTTCGGCTGGAAAGTACCGGCTAACTTTAACAGGTTATTTTTGCAGTTAGTTTTAAATGAGTTTTTTTTATTAAAAACGCCTAAATGTTACTTTTTACTCATACATTCCTAAAATGTGTTGTTTTTGCAGTTTTAGGATAAATTTAGTAAAAACTTCATATCATCATGCCTGGAAACATCTGATGATAATGAAAGAATCGATGTGTTAATTTTTTTTTAGTTGCAGCGTTGTTAAAAGGAATGTTTGAATAACTTACATGGAACGAAAACTGTGCATTAACAAAATTATGTACTAAAATATCCCGCATTTTTAACATCTAATTAAATATAATTTATTCTAATGTTCAGTTGCAAAGATCCGCACTATGCCATTCCCTCTAATATGTATAATATTTTATTCCATACAGAGAATGGCGCATGTTAGGATATTATTGTAACTAAGAAAAAGCAAACGAACACTTTACATAATCGCTGAAAGATACAGATTTGTTAAATCACTTAAAAAATGTAGAAATCCGTATCCTATAAAGCACAAGTCCCATATAGCGTTATTAGTGCCAATAACACTACGTACTCGTACACATCTTGTATAACACACAAAATCAGAATTGTCAGCAATATTGATATGACCAATATCAATATATTCAATTATTTATTTTGCTATCGGACTGTATTGGAGAAATAGCAATTTCCAGTAACTGTTACTACTGTTATCGTCCGTATATAGTAAACTAGAACATGTAACAAAAATATTAGAAATATGTTTATCGGGTTATAAGGTTACGGAGTGGAAAAATAATCGAGAAAAGTCGATAAACATGATGATTTTTATATATTTTGGGTGCTCACATTTCTGAAAATGAATAAACAAGATACCAGATACATATATAACTACATACATACACGTACGTACGCAAATGACATGGTATAAAGAAACATGTTAAAAGTGTCGTTTTGGGCGTCTAGACAAAATTTATATGGAAATAATCTTAAAATTATCTTACACGCATTTAACACTGAAACGTCGTATCGGCTGTGATGCAAAATATTAAATTTTTTAATATTTTGGTGTCCCCAGCTGCCAAGGACCTATATATAGCTCTATATATAGGAAAAAACTTTTCACAAAATTAAAGTGACATGCCGAAAAATATGGAAAAATCTTGTAAAAATTTATACAAATAAAAACTTTATAAACAAAAATGTTGTTGAGTGGAAAGTACAGATAAAAGCTTAAAATCTACCAAAAAGGGGGTAAGAACTGAAGGCAGTAATCCCTACAAAAAATAATAATAAACCATAATCTTAATAAATTTCCCCGAGTTTTTTTTTGTCTAGATTTTGAAATCTTGCGTCATTGTTACTTGACAATTTACTTGTAATGATTATGGCAATATTCTTTATTCCATCTTCATTATGTAGAAAATATTCGGTTACGTTGTAACTTTGGAATAATCTCTACTTCTAGAAAAGCATAATACAAAAGGATTTATTGATGATAGTGATTTGTACAAAAATAATTTTCTTTGTATTTAAGCCTATATGTATATGGATATGTAACCTATACCTAGAAATACTTATGACAAGAGTATATCTGAATTGGGGACATTATTCAATTCTATTTACATTTTAGGTATAATCTAGATCTATCTCCAAGAGGATAAGCTTAGTTAATTGAATAGACGTAGATGCTGCTGATGTGGTTAATTTAAGCTACACACAGAAATGGTGGTCAAATTGGATCGTTAAATCGTATAAATACACAAATACTTATTTTATTAACAATTCGTTTTTATATCTTAGAAACAAATGATTGTTAATAAAATAACTACTTGTGTATTTATTGGTATTAACTATTCAATTTGATCAGCATTTTTGCTTGTACTAAAAACGTTTTGTCTTAAATGTTTTGTAAAAGTTTTGAATCCCGCAGCTAACTTTGTAAGATTTGTTAATTGTGCCTCAACAAGCATAATCGATCAAAACCAAGCATCATACCATATGGTATTACTGCTTCAAAATGTTGGACCAGCGTAAAGATTTTGCAAATGCTCACCTATGACTATTAAGGGTCATTCAGCGAGCTCCAGACGTCCATTTTTGAGAACATTTATTTCAGGACAATAACTTTCAGCTTGCGGATCTCATCTAATGCTACATAAAGCATTCTCCATTTGTTCGTAGCTTAATGGGTTGCGGTTATTCATGCAACAATTCATTGGATATTCTTGAGACTGGACAACTTTTTAAGTAGATCTTGTATTATTTCATCTGATGCAACTAGTTGTTGGTTAATAATGTTTGATTTACCGCCTACAAACTCCTGTCGTTTAGCTTTATACGCTTTGGTTCAATTCATGAATTGTCGCGGGCATTTTGGACCATTTCACCACAAACTATTTGATATTAATGCTGGATTACTGATCGATTCCACGTGAAGCCATTGATTTCAGTTTGAGATCTCTAGTATTTGGACTGGAAAGCCAATCAAGCACTATCTATAGCGACAATTTTACTAAGTCAATCAACTTGGGCAATAATAAAGCGCCATTTAGCTTTAATCTGGGTAGACTAATGGTTTTTTAAGGGCAACCTTTTCAGGCACTCTCTGAGGCATATCTCAGTCCATCGAACTCGAAATCTCTATTCGCATCGAAGTTCAGCAAGCGAATTATTTTAACGCATTTGTAATTTCATTTCTGTACGAATTTTATTCCAACTGTCTAGAATATTCGAACGCAGTTCATTATCGCAATCAGTTTTTTCCAACCATAATTTTTAGAAAAAAATTAACTGCTATGGTGGTAGGAGTCAACCAGCCCATAGGACCAAACAACCTGGATGCTTCAGACAGTAGTGATCGTTTTGTGATCTTAAACTGGAAGAAGTCGTAACTAGGATTGAATTCGAGTCCCAAAACCTTTATTGTAATATCATCTTTCTCTTGAATACTGCAAACTGATACTTCTCGTACCTCTTCTGGAGCCGATTCTAGGATATTTGATTATGCAGAAGTATCTTTGATTTGTTGAGAAAGCCGCTGAAAATACATTGACCCTAAAAACTTTCCAATTTATGTTTAAAATTTACCAGTAACGTTATCACACTATTTCGGCCCTATTTTCGGCGTTAATTTAATCGGAATATCCTATCCTATCCTACCCAAAAATAGAAAAAATATCTCTCAATAAATTCAATTTTCTGTAGACATATGAAGCTGCCAAAAATGTATTCTGTTTGTTTAAAGTGCAAGGTCACGTGATCAGTTTTCTTTCTCTCTATTTCTACCGTTTACTGAATTATAGCAAATACCCTCAGTCAGCAAATGCTAAGTACAGAAATCTAGGTAGAGGCCAGATTTTTACATGGCCCTTCGATCCTCCAGAACAACCGGCGGACAATAAAACTCACTTTGAAAAGGAATTTTACATTGAGAATTTGAGCTACCACAATAACCGGCAGCCAACACGTTCCACAAACATATTGCTACAGGCCAAGATACGTCGAAGCATCGAACTCACAACAACAGGTCAATAAAAACATAGACATGGAGCGGCAGCAAAATGACAAGGCAGTAGAGTTGGAGCACATCATCTCGAACTATAAAAAAGATGGTGCAGCTCGGAAAACTAAAAAATATCTTGAGGCGAAAATAGCAACTCTCAAAAAGACATACAACGAATACGTCGATGTGGACAATCAAATAAGAGAGTTCCAGCCTGAACTAGATCCAAAACACCAATAGTATAAAGACAGGCAAATAGTATGGGAAGGAGTAAACCCTAAACTCATCATCCTTGCCATCAACGCCAGCCCCAGACTCAACTTTGCCGACGAGGAGTCAAATAACAACGACCAAGGAGATAAAACTTCATCAACCAACAAAGCTAATCAATTATCTGAATCATCAAGTAAGGACTACCAGCATCAGTCTGAAAGTTCCAGTAAAGGGGTGGCTCATAACAACCAGAAGCTCCTCAAGAAGCAAGATGTCCTGATGAGGAGGAAGCACAGAAAATTAGAATCGATTGAAGAAGCATTGGACGACAACAACATTCCAATGGAGTTCATAAAGCTAAAAATTGCTCAATTATCCCAAGAAATGGGGGCAATTGACGATTTGCACATAGAGCTCTTAGTAGAAATGGAAGAGCAAAACAGCTCCCTACTTCCAAAATAACTACTATGAGGCTTTCAAGGATAGAGTAAATTCAACAACATTGCGATGGCAGCGCAACCGGAAAGAAGAGACTTCGAACCAGGCTGGAGAAGCCAAGGTACAATTGCCCAAGATAGAGCTACCAACATTTCATGGCGATTATGAGCATTAGAGCTCCTTCAACGATATTTTCACCGAGTTCATCCACAACAACAATAAGCTATCGGACACAATAAAAATGACGTATACTTGAAGGTAAATCTACAAAAGGGAGCAGCCCCGTTGATCAGTCACCTCTCAACAACTAGTGACAATTACAACAAGGTCTGGGAAATACTGCAAGACAGATACAACAACGCCAGATTATTAGCAAATAAGTATTTCAACTGATTATTAACTTTCCCAACAATACATGCACCATTTGCGGCAGCAATTCGTAATTTGCATGATACTACAGTTGAAATATTACACAACATCAACAAGTTAAAATTACACTCTCCTTTGGAAGCCCTAGTGATGTTCATTCTAGGCAAAAAGTTAGACCCGGAAACCACTAGGCTCTACGAAACATCATTAGAGAATCCGAGAGAAACTAAACGAATCAATGAATTCTTCAGCTTCATAGAAAGGAGATTCCAATCGCTAGAGGCTATGGGGTCCACGAAGGTGGTATACGCACAACCGCAACCAATGGTACCACTGAAACGGGTACACGCTCCAACCGTAGACAGGAAAACCTCTCAGCCAAATTTGGCAATAAACGATCTAGTATTGGTGAAGAATGATCAACTACCCCCAACCCGATGCAAATTGGGACGGATCACAGACACTCACGCTGGAAAAGACGACTTGTTACGAATAGTAACAGTAAAGTGTAAGGACGCGACCTACAAGCGACCAATAACAAAGCTGTGCAAAGTCGAAGGCCATTTCATCGCTCAAGGAAACAACCACCGGGTAAGCCAGTGCAATTACAACTCAAAACAATAAGCCGGTATCCAGGCAACAACCTCACCGTCGAACCAAAACGACAGGAAAAATAAACCACATGGCACTAGCCATCCTTTCAGTGTGCTGCCTATTTGGTTTCGTGAGCACCAACATCGAAATAAGGCCGTTCAATCATTCCATTGGGATACATTTCGAGGAATTGGCCAAGTTGGAGATTGTGGCGACAAAATGGATATTAGTTGTTCAATACAATTTATCTTACTACTGGGAGGAAATTGACAACTTTAAAAGAGCTCACACAGAGTTACAATCGGTTTGTAAGGAGCTGTCCGGTTTAAAATGGGACATCATTCTTCAGCAACTCTTATTTCAATATAATGATTTGATAGCAGACAACGAGCTATTATTTGAAAGTAATAAGGATCGTAAACGAATGAAGTGAAGCTTCAGTGACTCAGTGAGCCTTGTATTAGGGAACCTATTTGGAGTACTCACCCAGCGAGAAGCTCACAAGTATGAATCCTATTTTGAACAAATTAACAGTGACGAAAATTATCTCTTGATTCTCATCAAAAATCAAACAACTGTTGTGGATAACACCATCAATTTGGTAAAACATAATACAAACCTCACTACGGCATCTATAAACAACTTACTAAAGGCCAACATTGTTTGCGGTAGGAAATGTTGCATTTAAAAGAATATAGAACGTATGAAGACAGAGTGCGATCAACGCTAATGACCATTTTTGAAATTATTCTAGTTCTAAAGAGCCTCCATACCATCCATACTTACCCCAAGTCAGTTAGAAGAAGAGCTACAATTCATTTGACAACACGTGCCGGTGACCATTACTCTACCAGAACATGACATTCACGACCACCACCATGTGTATGAAGGCATGCAAATCCGCAGCCGAGTAACTCAAAAAAATGTAATAATTGAAATCACTTTACCACTGTCGATCGTGTGGGAGCACTCAGTCACACACAAATCATTAGCTCCACTGACTATATTGCAATGAACAATCGGCGTGAACACTTCGCATTATTAACCAGAGAAGACGTACATAAATGTCAGGTATTTAAGCCTGTGCATCTCTTATGCAAAGTATCACAAATTATCAACACTCCTTCAATTCAAACGTCATGTGAGGTGGCGACAACGAAAGAATGAATTGGACACCGTATGCGGCACTAGGTCAACAAAAGCTAGTAATCATTGGATCAAACTTCACGCTGCCAACCAGTGGATATATGTGATACCCAACGAAATCACAATCGATGTCATATAATCGGTCTTATAATCGGGCTAACAACCTACGGGAATTCAGTGCTGCGGTCAAAAATAAAGCGAACGAAGTGGATCAACTGAATTTACTAACCACGCCAGAAACAACCGGATGGATGATCAGCTTGAATCATTGAAAAATGATGATGCCTTCCATCATCAGAGTGCTCATCATATCCACCATTACGCAATGATCCACATTTTATTTTGGAGTGCTGTAGTAATAGGAGTCATCTGGGTTGCAAACAAATTAAGAGGAAGATGCATTGCAAACCACCGTCCACCGTTCCTCTAGCAAGAGCCAACGAAAGCATAATTCAATAGATGTGCGTATTGTGTGTTTTTGTTGTATAACAGTTGGTTTAATTCTCAGTGAATATTTGGAGGTCACCAGTGGTAAACCAAATACTCACCTAAGTTCAGAAATCTAGGCAGAGGCCAGATTTTTACAATTATAGTTTAAAACCAATAACAACTTTAAAAGTTAAAATAAAACTCAAGTTCGAGTCGTTTCAATGCACGTAATGTTTTAAAATCTCGCTCACCACCAGAATGCAAGTCAAATTTTTATTACAATTAAATTTTAAATATTAGTCACTAAATTGTTGGAAGCATCACGATTTACGTAAGAGTAAACCCTAATTGAATTCAATCAACTTAATAAAACACACAAGCATCTCTGTATAAATTTCCCAAAGGTTTATTATTAATCATATACAAATAAATCAAATTTTTTGCCAAAAAGTTTATTGAACCAAACCGTAATTTTTATTTAGTTGGCACAAAAAAAACCAGAAGGTTAACATCAGAACAGACAAAAAATCACAGAAAAGGAGTATCAAATATCAATTTAAAATTCAAATCACTTACCATAATGTGTACAGAAAATTTTTACACCGGCTATAGGCCTAAAACACTAGAAAGAAATCTTTTTTTCGTCTTCTCATGCCTTGGTGTATATAAAATCAAATCTACACACTTTGTTTGGTTATAAAAGATTATGCTTCATTGAAAATTCATTTTCCAGCAAAACCCAGCATAAAAAACATTTGTTGCCCCATACAAAATAAAACAAAAACCTTAATAAATTGAAATTTAACCAACCGCTCGGTATATTTTCGGGCAGGACACCCAAAGAAAAACTTTTTTGTTACAATTTGGTCAAACTCCCATCAGTTTCGTATGATCTTTTTAACGCGAATAACCCGTATTATCCAAACTTTCTTAACATTTCTTCAAGTAATTGTTATCTTATTTTCGGTTATAGTTTAGATAGATTCTAGTGCGTTTTTTGTGCCCGCATGAAATCAATAAAACCTAAACAAAAAAATTAAAACTTCTGCAGAAAAAGTGTATAATCGTTGAAAAACATTTGGGAAAACTTGAATGGATCAACCACAAACAAAAAATGAATTAAATGGATTCAACATTTCAAGGCACATACAACAACACAACACACAACAAAAAAAGGAAAACCAATGTTATCAGATAATATGAGATGTGGAAAAGCTAAATTTTCATCTTATGTTTTACATTCTTGTTTGCTGTTATCATTTTGCTTTCCTATTCCGGTACGAGTTAGTGGTGTGGATCATCATCTCGATATAAACGAGTGCATGAGAAGTTAACGACTTACAAGTAATTTCACAAATTACATTACAAATGAATTAAAATTACCTTCAATCCAGTGTTAAGATAGTAATATATATATACACGAATAAACCAACGATACAGCACAAAGTTTTTTTTAACGGTTAAAGCTCACCGGAAAATTATTTTTGCTTTATTTTCTGGATAATAAAATATTTCTTCCTCGAGGAATTATTTTATTTTTTTTATTGTGTGTAGATTAAATTTATGTACGGAACGGAACGTATACGTAATGTACATTGTTTTGTGTTTAATGTTGATTACAAACATTGCATGATAGTCAACAATTTATTTTATGTTGTGTTAACATGACTGCACTAGATGGAGGACGGTTCAACAGAAAAAAGTTTTTTTTTTTTTATTATTTAAAGTTGATTAAAATAACATAAAAAAAAAGAAAAACGATTTATTTATTTACCCAAGCTTAAATGATTAATTTTAGTAAATTCTGTTGTTGTAGTTTAATGCAATTTTAAACTGATGACTTAAATAAACAAATTTTTCGTTTAAAAATTTGTTTGCTTGCGACGTTGCATGCATTCTGCTGTGTATAGGTTTAATTTTAGAAACGTGCGATTGGTATGAAATATGATGGTTGGGACATGGATTAGGGGTGGTTTTAGGATTTTGTATATACTCGTACCTTTTCTGAATAATTTGAAATACAATGTATTGTTATGAATTAGTAATCGTTTCGAAGAAAACTAAATCAGTTCCTTTAGGAATTTCGAACCACGAAAATTATTTAAGGTGAAACATACAAAATCTACATCTTATTATTGTTTAGAGTCTTCCAGCTACAAGAAAATGAAATAATAATATGAGTTTCCTTTTATTTTCCATTTTCTTTATTATATTGGGAAGAAAACAAATTTTCCAAATGTATTGCACAGTATAGACATTCCATTTCATTATATTATTGTTTTCTTTCAATTCAATTCAGTAAAGTGCTTTCTTTTGTAAATATATAAACAATATATGTAAATAAATAAAAAAAATATACTCAAACTCGATTAATTTAAATGTATTGTGTATAGGACAAACACAGTTTTATGGTTTTGCTTTGATAAGCAGACCCTTCCATTTGCTACGTCACTTTTCGTTAGATTAATTAACGTTTCAATCTTACACCGAATATTAAGTTACTAATGTTTGCGATTTACTGTCAGTTTATCGTGAACAATTTATCGTAGAACAGTTTATCGTGAACAATTTGTCGTAGAACAGTTTATCGTGACCAATTTATCGTGAACAATTTATCGTATAACAGTTATCGTAGAAGAAATCGTAAAATCGTTAATCGTGAGGACATTTATCGTACGAGTATATCACAATTAATGTCTTGGATTAGAAATATCTTAAAACATAAAAGAAACAATATGTATTGTAAAAGAATTCGGCCATTTCTTAACCAACTATGTTGAAATTGGCTATGGTAGATGGAAATGGGACCTTTTAATGATTTTTAGAAGTTCCAAAAATATTTTTCTAAAATACAAAATTTTGGCAAAGGGCCATCCCACAAAGAATACTTAAACTAATTATTACATTAGAAGTATAATGATATCAAGTGCTATCTCACAATGAATAATTTAAATGAGTTTACAGTGACAAGTGCCATCTCGCCATGACTAGCTTAAATGAATTTACTATAATAGCTGTATTCGTTTGGTAAATTTACAACACAATTGCATGTATCTAAATTGAGAAAAAATTTAGCTAAATTGAAAAAAAAATAGGTTTACGAAAGTTAAATGGAATTTTTAGTTAAAAGCTTACCAATCGGAGATAATTTTAAGATTTTTTTTTCAAACATCGGTTACAATCAACTAGCTTTCTAAACAAATTTCAATTTAGCTAAATTTTTTCTCAATTTAGTTACATGCAATTGTTGTTGTAAATTTATCAAACGAACACAGCTAATAATATCGCCTAATTTTTTACTATTCTTCTCATTGTTTTTGAAGTCAAAAAAGTCAAACAAAATGCCAGTTTGTAATAACGTAACAAGTAAGTAAGTGTAAGTAGTGCAACGCAAATTTAATATATAAATAATCTAAATTTTTCCTTTTATCTTAAAGGTAAATTCCTATTAGTATGATGAATATTAATTGCTAATTTGCTTGTATAAAACAAGTTCGCGGTTGTGTCAGATAAGAGTTGATATTTTATTTTATTATTTTGCTCTTCCGATTCTTTGTGGTTTTGTTTTGTTTTTATTTTCAGGAACATACTCTAACGGTCATGAACACTTTGGTTTCGAGTCTTGGATTTGCTTTCCTTGAACGCAAATTGATTTGAACGGTCTAAAAAAAAGAGAGTTTTATGTATAGAAAAATGAATGAATTTCAAAAATTTCTGATCTTTCCAAAAACGACGTCGATAATCAAATTGTTTAATTGTTTTCGATTGGGATGGTGAAGACATGTTTTCAGAAAATCCGGAGAACTAAGCAGGTGTATACCGGGTTAGCTAGAGAAATATTATTCAGGCGACCAAATTCATTAAAATTAAAACTATATCTATTTTGAGACGTGTGACAATAATCACATTACTCATACTACTGTTTTGGCCAGAAAAGTACTCCACAAAATTATCATGGAATAATTTATCCAAATATCATTTTTGCGTCGGGGTCCCAGTATCCGATTGGATCAAAAATTGGTGATAAATTTTTTCATTTTGGCTTTGTTCCTTTTTAGGTGCATTTATAAATTTCTATATTGATGGATGATGCTGGTGTACCAACTCTGCAAATCCTCGATGCCAGCCTTCGATGTGGTTGTTAGTTTTGGGCAAATCTAAACTGTTAAATATGTTCCACATTAACATTGGAAACAAACCCTCTTTGATGGTACCCTGTATATCAATATGTCCAATAAATTGTTTTCCAAGGTACTCGTGAAATCCTTCACAATTTTCTGGCATTGTGGTTGCTAATGTGATAAAATAGTCTTTAACATTTTCCTCTTTCGAATATGCTAATGCAGCTACTATCCGTATCTGTTTTGAAAATTCTAGATCTAAATCTTAGTTAGATTTAAGACCCTGATTTTGAATTTGTCTATATAACCACTGCTTGAAATGGAAATAACAAGCACGGACGATAATATCCAGGAAAACGATTCGAAATGCGTTAATTGCTGCCCGTTCCAAATCAGTCAGTATACTAATTGGTTTTAAAGATGGTTCAAACTCTTTCAACTTTTCTAGCAAAAGGACGTATATTGCTTGAGACTTATTTAGCACGACTAATTCTTCTAATGATATCGGATTGAAAAAATTTGTTTGTTGATAACGAATTCGTCGAATCGTTGAAAGAACTATTTCTAGGAAGTTCTGCAGCAATAGAAGTAGATGCTTCTGCGTATAGGTAATCTGCTGTGGACTTTCCGCAGTTTTCTTTGCTCATGACTTCATTTTAGTTATCAGCTCGTCAGCACTAACTTTAGCTGGTTTGCAGCTAATCAAGCTCATGCGATCCAATAATTTTTACAATTTGACAATTTTTGGTGTGCACAGCTTTACAAATTAGCGATTTATAATTGAAACAGCACCAATAAACTTTCCCATCAGTTTCGAAATCTTTATAAAAAATAAATCCATCTACTGTTAAACGTGGCTTATTTTTCTCACTATTTATAAAATTTATTGAATACATCTCGTATTTTGGACTACTTTGGACACTAAAAACTTTTTAACACTCATTGGTATATTTTTAATATTTCTGTTTAATTTATTGTTCTAAGCAAATTGAAAATGAATATATGAATATTAACTGTAGGTAAGTGTGATCATTCCACGGCAGACACAAATTTTAAGATAGAAAGAGAATATAAAACAACTGTTGAGGAAATATTTCCTGCATGTCGATGCTGGCTACCATAGGAATACGGATTTTTTTTCCAACATCGGAATTAAAATATTGCAGTTTTCTCCTATACGAATTTCCTATGCTGTATTCTGACTTAATAAGGAAAAAAAATATTTTTATTTTTAGTTTTAATAATCAACGACAAGGCAATAATAAAGCCAGAAACAGCCTGCCGATATCTATTTTTTTATAATTTTTTTTATATACGCTTATACCGGGTGATTTTTTTTAGCTGACACTTTTAAATATTATTAACTTCTTTCAAAAATCATTAAAGAATCCCATTTCTGTCCACTATATCCAATTTCATCATAATCGGTTAAGAAATGGCCGAGCTCCGTCCCAGATGGCCATATCCCAGAACGTCTTAGAGAAGTCATTTAAAAATCTTATTTACAACTTACAAAATCTCATCTTATTTTATTAATCTATTATGCAGGTAATGGCCGAATTTAATAAAATTTTATAAGCCGAAGACACTTTAATTTTTATTTACAAATTATTTTGTTATACAGTCAATTTTACAAAGCTATGATAAACTGGCATACCATAAATTGTGTCCACGGTAAATTGTGTCTACGATAAACTGTTGTACGGTTAAATGTTCACGTTAAATTGAAACACGATAAATTGTTTACGATAAAGAGACCGTCACCCAATGTTTGCTTTGTATAAATTAATTAATAGTATAGATATAAGTACCTAATGTAGCAATACTCAAATTAAAAAAAATTATCTGGTGGATGTAAAAATATCAATACCGCAGCGCCTTAATAAAGCTGGCATCTCATCAAGAGAATTTTGTAAGTACACGGTCTAATTGGTCACTATTTGGTCATAATTGGTCTATTATTTCCAGTATTGGTCAGTGTGAAGAAGTTTTTAAAATCGTATTAAAAATTTCAAGGTCGACAAGAAACTTTTACACTCAAAGTACAGAAAATCTAAAAAAAAATAATTAATGCCATCGTTTAGGCTGGAAATTTTGATAACTTTGGTCAGCTAAACCCAATAATTGGTCAGGCCGTGGGGTCAACAATGATTTATTTTTAACAGTTGTTAGAAAAATTATAAGTATACAGTTTGCAAGCTATTATTGTTATGTTGTTTTACATAAAATTTTCTTAATATGAATTTTGCATAAAGTTGGCCAACGAGGCTCTGGCGACCAAGAAAGGGCGGGATGACCGAACACAGAGAACCTAGCAAATGATGTTCTCTCCACAAACCCACTATCCATCTCACTTATTAGGTTGGTAGCCATTACAATAACAGTCGATAAAGCAATGAGTGTACAGCAAAACGAAATTTTTACCGGAGATGGTATGTTGAAGCAGATGAATATCTATAGAAATAAAAATGAACAAAAACAGGCAACTCAAGTCTGATATTTCATATTGCTTAGAATCCATTTATATCTATGCTTTTTGAATTATGCCACTTCATTCTTCATTTATGGATATAAATGTAAAGAAATTGTACTTAATTTACATTCAATTGAATTCAAATACTTACATCAAAATTAACTCGAGCGATAACTTGCGATAACTAGAAGAAACAGAATATTCTATGGTGTAGATTCTCCTAAGAGCGGTCTCCTGTGTATACAATGTTGATCTCTCTCATTCTCATTCAATATATCAACCTGTTGTGTACATCCGACACATAGAGCAATTGAATCATCGACAGACTATCCAAACAAAAAGCGCAAAGAATTCCTCACAGAAAAAATTCAGTATATGTTCAACAATCGGTCAAAATGGAAGCTCATCTCCTGATGGCTGGACAGTTTTCAAACCAACTTAGATCCGAAGAAAATTAAATTCTAAGAACTTTTCTAGTAAGTCTAATTCTCTACGATTGATAATGAAAAAGTTGCATGAGCAAAGTTAATCGAAAATGTGTATAGCGTTAAATCAAGCTACCGAATGGATTGTAATTGAAATGTATGACTAGGGAATTTAGCGCGGCTCCCGGATGACGCCGCCAACATTATGGCCTATCAAATAACAATAGTGTCACCAATGACAAATCACGATAATCTTGAACGACAGCCCATTCAATGCATTTTCGATATAATGAATTAGCGACGATTTAGCGAAATTGTGCTAAATTACACCCCTGCATCCCTTTCAGAATTTCTCCACGATTAGGCCGAAGTTGACCAACATTATGGCCTATCAAATAACCATAGTGTCACCAATGACAAAGTACGATAATCTTGAGCGACAAGCCATTCAATGGATTTTCGATTTATTGAATTAGCGAATTTTTTGCAAAATTACACACCTGCATCCCCATCAGTATTTTTCTACAATTAGGCCGAAGTTGACGAATATTATGGCCTATCAAATAACCATAGTGGCATCAATGACAAAGCACGATAATCTTGAACAACAGGCCATTCAATGCATTTTCGATATATTGAATCAGCGAATTTTGGCAAAATTACACCCCTGCATCCCCTTCAGAATTTCTCAACAAAATGGATGCTAAATGGATGCAAATTGAATAGCAATGGATGCATTGCTTATGGATGCAGTGCATAATTTAAATATTTAAGAGGTTTGGTGACTGGAGAAGCTGCTTCTTTAATAACAAATATTCCAATAATAGTGTTAACTAAACAAATTGGGAAAAATATGCAAGAGAAACGTCAATGTGGCTCATATTTCAGACACATTATTGGACAAGTTTTCTGTACAATCTAATTCAAAAGGCGATTCTAAAAGGCTGCGCGTGCTAGCGGATGTTACGTATGAAATTTTACGAACTTTAAATGCAACAATGTAAAACCAAAGTAGCACTTATTAAGCAAGTTTCGCTTCCGATATTGGAATTATGTGCAGCACAACTACTTGCGAAATTATTAATTAAGGTCTCAACATCCATGGACTATTCAGTATACCATTTATTTGTTTTGCCAGCCAGCAAGTAAATGGAAAACTTTTGTTGCTAACAGAACTTCGGAAATTGTATCACTAGTACCTAGGAAAAGATGAAATCATGTAACATCATTTGAGAATCCCGCAGATTTGGCAATACGCATTGCATCTTACCTTCATAATTATTAGACACAATTTTGTGGTGGAATGGACCCAGATGGTTACACTTACCTGAATTAGATTGGCCAGCACAACTAAAAACAACAACAACATTTGAAGAAGTTAGAAGAAAAACTAATCAACTTTGTCAAATAATACTTCAATACGGAGTGTTCTATAGACAGTGAAGAGATTTCGAAGCAAATGCTCTTAGTCTAGCCTTAATCTAGCCTACATTTTATGATAGTAACAGTTTACTCAGATGGGAGGATGATTAACAAGTGTCGATTGTGGTTAGAACACTAAGCATCCTTATGTTTTGTCAAAACCCCTCAACCTCAAACTTGGAAAAATTATAATCCTGTGCATACAAAAAAGATTCTTACATCCCGATCCATCCTTTAGGTTCTTTTTGTTGTGACAGACATTCTGGACCGTAGACAGCCACAGCTCCATCAAGAAGTTTGTAATTCAATACACATACCGTGCATCAGATACAAAACTAGCCAGAATAATCAGAAAATGAAAGATCTGCCAAGGAAGCGAGTCTGTGCATCCTGTTCATTTTCAAATGTTGGGATTGATTTCGCAGATCTGGTCATGATAGCGACGAACAGGGGAGAGGGGCGAAAAATAAATATTGCTATTTTGGCATGTTTTTGTACAAAAGCGTTACATTTGGAGTTAGAGGGAGCCTGTACATCAGAAGCGTCCATCGCAGCTCGAAAACCCTTGGCGACCAAAGCAGTAGCAAAACTAAACAAATTAGCAAAATTTTGGCTAGTTCGGAATTTATCAACGAAATAGCATAATATATATCGCAAAATGGCATTATAATCCTCCAGTTTCTCGACATTCCGGAGGTTTGTCGGAAGCCGCGATTAAATCAGCGAATCGCCATTTAGTCAGAGAAACCGGAAAACCCCATCTTACAATGGAAGAGTTATCGACGCTTTTTTGTCAAGAAGGAGGGACGTAGCCAGAAAGGATTCAAAATCATAATGTTGTGAACATACTAAATAAAAGTCACTAAAACGAAAATAAAGAAAAAGAAACAACCAAAGTTGGCCTCCCCTTTTTCATGCTAACATTTGACAATGCTGAGAGCATTGTTCGATGTATATGGAATCAATGCAATCCTTAATATGAAAGTTAAGATTGAGACATTAAAAAAGAATACTAGTATAATGCCACAATGATACAATTGTCAGGCGTATAACCTCACATGCAAATACTGTATTAAGCACCCCATATGTGTAACGTGCGCTGGGAAACATCCATCAAAAGACTGCAACAAAAGTAACAATGAATAAGTGAATTGTATACACTGTGGTCATTACCACCCAGTAAATTACAGAGGCTGCAAGGTAGCCAAAGATCAGCAAAGAATGAGAGACAATAAGAGAAATCAAACAAGTATGAGTTCTCTACATGATGCAATCCTACAAAAAACAAATTCCTCTAAATAGCGCCAAAATAAGGAGGACACAACATATCCACAAATAGCTAAGCAGAACGAACATATTAAGAAAGCACCGAGTCAGGAAAACCATGCCCTGCAAGAAATACTTCAGAAGCTAAACGCTATCAATTGACATCTGAAATTTTGGGTTATTCTGGGTGATGTAGTCAGATATTGTTTTTATATCTAGATGAGGTTACAAATATTAAGACGTTGGATTGGTTTCGAACTAATGAAACTTTAAATTAAAAAATTCGGTCGACTCATCAAACTACAGAATTGACCAAACTACAAAAATATTGAAAATACTTTGCACTTACAAAGTTTAATCACAGTGCCTTAGCGAATTATTATGTTTCGCTACGCAATCGTCAACCCCTTCGTAGTCTCGAATTTTATTGTATTTGGCGCATACATTCGATTTCTCTATGAAATTTTGGGTTATTATTGGTGATAGACTTTTACATCTAGGTGAGGTTACCAAGACGTCGGAAGTTTGGTTTCGAACTAATGAAACTTGAATTCTTTAAATTAAAAAATTCGGTCGACTCATCAAACTACAGTATTCATTGCCCAAACTACACAAATATTGAAAATACTTTGCTCTTGTATACAAAGTATAATCACAATGCCTTAGCGAATTATTATAATACATCGGTGAGCCAAGATAAAAAATTACGGAGGTGATAAGTAGTTATTGACTATTTTAATTCTAGTCCATACAAACTTAACAAGAAAGAAATAATGAAAAAATATTTCAGAATAACTAGTAGAATTACGAATAGAATTAGAAGTAGATTTCAACACAAAATAATTGATATATGCCTAATCTCAGAAAGTCATTTTACCAGAACTTCTTATGCCAAAATACGTGGATACCAGTGCTAGGTAAAGCTCTAGTGGGACAGCAATCTTTATTAAGGATAATATTAAACACCACGAAGAATTAAAAATAGATGTGGATGCAAGTATCTATTGATTATCTATCTAAACTAAAAATAACAAGAACTATAGTACTCGTATATCAGCAATCTACTGTCCACCCAAATATAACCCAAAACAAGAAGACTACATAAAACTTCTTAAATCGCTTGGTAGTAATTTTATTATTGAAGGCGAGTTTAACGTGAAAAAGAGAGCTATTTGAAGTAGGCAACACATTTAAGTGTGAGTTTCACTCCAGTAGAACGCCAACCTACTGGCATACGGACCAAAATAAATTTCGGTCTGAATTTCTACATATGAAGAGGTATATCCGAAAATTACTTAGCAGTCGAAAAAGAAGAAGGACTGCAGGACTATACAAAACAAACTGGGAACATTTTCGGCCTTAAACAAGGTCCTTAAAATTTCCATAAAGTACAAACAATAAAATACTTTAAAGATATTTTTAAAATTTCTCGTCCGAAAATCACTACGTAAAGTAAATAATTCGTGACTGAACTAATTTAAATCTTTATATATTTATATTTTTCACACCCACTTTAATTGTTTTCAAGTATAACGTACGTCAAAATATGACAGGTATACAATATATGATTTACTCGCAGTCACTAAATTCACTCAGCCGAAAACACTATTAAATTGATGTCACATAACGCATAGAATAAACGCAATTAAACGATGACTTGTAACGTTACACAATTTTATTAAGAAAAATTATAAATTATATACAATTAACCATACATAATTATAAATTAAACAATATAGTATTTAACAATAAAGTCTTGTCAGGTGGAAATTTGTTTTGCATTGTACACAGTACACGAAAACAAATTTGATAAACTCGCACAGCATGTGGTATGTTTCCGTTGTTTTTTTTATCACATAAATCACGTAAACATACGACAGTTTTACCACTCTCAGGTATATAATTTATGCGTGTGCGGGCTAGGAATAAAAAATCCTTGTATCATTTCGATTCTGCAAAAATGGTAGCCGGTATCGATTGCGGGCGATGAATGAAAAAAAATTCCAATTATTTCGTTCACTTGGCGCAACTTTGTGATTAATGTGTGAACTTTTTGTATTTTGTTTCACTTGATAATTTTTAGCTCGTCCTTTTTTTGCGTAAACCTCCATCTGCGTTAACAACGCAATAGACACGATTAACAGGCACAATACCATTCTGCGAGTAAATCGCATTATTTAACTGATTTGATATACACACGAGTACACCGATCGGTTGAATTTCTAAACTCAACTAAACGTTTTAATTTTGTAAATATTAAGCAGCTTACAATGTGTTTGCGTCATTTGTCACGTTCGAATGCATTACGTACAATAAAACGACATTTTATAAAACGCTGGATAATTACTGGCCTATTCATTATTGGCAAGGTCATTCAAAATTATTCAACTTGCGATTTAAGATGAATGATTTAGATTTTTTTCGCATTTATGTGCTAAACGCTTTCATTTTCCGTCAAAATTCCAAGAAGGTAGATTTTTTTTGTTTCTATTTGTTTTTAAATGTTAAGCACAATTAGAGCACAATAGAAATGGGAAAATGATAACACAGAATTACCAATTTAAATTAGAAAATTTTATTTTTATGTTGATTTGAATAACTCGGAGCTTTTTACGCTACATTATAAAACATAAATATTTTTATGTTTCGTTTGTCTGTACCAAAAAAACAAAAACAACATAAAAATAAAAAATAAATATCAAATGAAGTTGATCCTTAAAAGGATGTTATTTGTTTTGTTTTATTATCTCGAAAGGTAGTCTAGTACTTTTAAGTTTATAATGAAATACAATTATATGGAATTGAAAAGGTATTATGAATAAGATTTTGATTCACTGAATTTAATTGAGGTACTTCCACGGATATTCTTTTAAAATTGCTGCTCGTTCACGTTTTTATTTTTTTAGATGTATACACTGTGTCTTAGTGTGTGACTCGCGCTACCGAAATTAAGTAGTTTTTGATAGGTTGAGGTGTTTTAAATGAAAGTTGAATAGATATGTATAGTAAGTATTTTTGTGTTCGGCATTTTAAAGCTATTATGTTTGAATTCAACCAAATTTAATTTTAATTCGCCAAACCTTGCTATTATTGTAAATATAGATAGAGCTCATTTAGGCAGGAATTTATATCAGTTACTAACGTTACAAACGTGAGTAACTGCACCAGGGAAACTTTCGAATTCAAAATGAAACGTTGCATACAGATTAAGGCTAATTTGTGCTAGTTAGTGGTCACAGGAAAAAATTAGTGTAGAAGCCGAAAAAAACGGGAAAATAAAATTTCAAATTTCGCCTGAAAGACGGAATAAATAAACCCCGCATTCTAGAAAAAGCAGAAATAATTTAAGCCTAACTTTAAAACTTTCTAAATGCCGCTACACTGATTAAATTTGTGCTTATCATAAAAATATGATTTTCATAAATTTTCATTCATAAATCGGGGAAAACCAAACTGCCACTGAAAGATACTAACTATATCAAAAAAATTGATATATTGTTCAATAATATTTTAGTGTTGAACAACAAATTAAACAAAAGAAATAATATGATCTAACATCCAATTCATAAGCAATTCTGACAGAATATTCCTGTCAGGTATGTCCATTGCCATCCGCGAAAAATATAGTGGCTGAATTTGTGCTAATCCAGAATTGGCTCAATTCCATTGAACAACATCGACCGTTGAATCAACAATTTTCTGACAAAAAGTATTCTAGAAACCAATGAAGTTAGCACTCCTGATTTCATATTCCTATCAGATATGTTCATTGCCATCCGAAGAATATAGTGGCTGAATTTGTGCTAATGCAGAATTGGCCCAATTCCATTGAACAACAACGACCGTTGAATGAACAATTTTCTAACAAAAAGTGTTCTTGAAACCAATAAAGTTTGCACTTCTGATTACATATTCCGATCAGGTATCTTCATTGCCATCCGAAAAATATAGTGGCTAAATTTGTGCTAATCCAGAGTTGGTCCAATTCCATTGAACGACAACGCCTGTTGAATCAACAATTTTCTGACAAAAAGTTTTCTAGAAACCAATGAAGTTGGCACTTCTGATTGCATATTCCGATCATGTATCTTCATTGCCATCCGAAAAATATAGTGGCTAAATTTGTGCTAATCCAGAGTTGGTCCAATTCCATTGAACGACAACGCCTGTTGAATTAACAATTTTCTGACAAAAAGTTTTCTAGAAACCAATGAAGTTGACACTTCTGATTGGATATTGCAATGAACATACCCAATAGTAGTATGTAATCAGTAGTGCTAACTTCATTGGTTTCTAGAACACTTTTTGTTAGAAAATTGTTGATTCAACAGGCGTTGTCGTTCAATAGAATTGGACTAATTCCGGATTAGCACAAATTCAGCCACTATATTTTTCGAATGGCAATGAACATTGCTGATCTGAATATGTAATCAATAGTGCAAACTTCATTGGTTTCAAGAACAGTTTTGTCAGAAAATTGTTCATCCAACGGTGGTTGTTGTTCAATGGAATTGGATCAACTCTGGATTAGCACAAATTTAGCCACTATATTTTTCGGATGGCAATGAAGATACCTGATCGGAATATGTAATCAGAAGTGCTAACTTTATTGGTTTCAAGAACACATCTTGTTAGAAAATTTTTCATTCAACGGTCGTTGTTGTTGAATGGAATTGACCAATTCTGGGTTAGCACAAATTCAGCCACTATATTTTTCGGATGGCAATCAACATACATGACCGGAATATGCAATCAGGAGTGCCAACTTCATTGGTTTCTAGAAAACTTTTTGTCAGAAAATTGTTGATTCAACGATCGTTGTTGTACAATGGAATTGGGCCAATTCTGGATTAGCACAAATTCAACCACTATATTTTTCGGATGACAATGAGCATACCTGACAGGAATATTCTGTCTGAATTGCTTATGAATTAGGATTTTAGATCATATTATTTCTTTTGTTTAATTTGTTGTTCAACACAAATATTATTGAACGATATATCATTTTTTTTAATATAGTATCATTCAGGGGCAAGTTTGGTTTTCCTGATTTATGAATGAAAATTTATGAAAATCATATTTCTATGAAAAGCACAAATTTCGTCAGTTTTTCGGCCTTTAGAAGGTTTTAAAATTAGGCTTAAGTTATTTCTGCTTTTTCTAGAAATCGGGTTTTATTTATTCCGCCTTTCAGGCGAAATTTGAAATTTTCTTTTCCCGTTTTTTCGGCTCCTGGACTAGCACTAATTTTTTCCCGTGAGCACTAACTAGCACAAATTGGGCTTAATCTGTATGCAAAGCTTCATTTTGAAATTCGAAAGTTTCCTTGCTGCTGTTACCCACACATAAAACAAACACTTTGTAGCACTCTGTAGAAAAATTGATACTTTTATCTTGGTTTTCACATTTGATTCATCCGACTACTTCAATTTACCGATTTCCTTATTTGGTATGCGTTTGGCCGTGAGTGATCTAACCGAAAAAATTGTTCGCCATCAGTTTATAAGCGGATCTAAATATATTCATGTTTGTTTACTTTGGTTTATTTCGTACACAACATCTTGAAATAATGGAGTATGGCGATTGATGATTATAAATTTCTAATACAGTATTATGTATGTTCATAAAGTTGCATTATTCACGGACATTAGATGTTAAGTGACACTGTTAAATTTGTTATTTCTCTAATTGGAATTTATTTCCGAAATAAGATTATACAATTGGACACGATTCTAAATGTTGTGCCGTCGAATCGAAATATCTACAGATTCTTGCTAACATTTTTGGGACGAAAAATATATACCTATTTCAAAGATTTAAGTAAAGTATATTTTTGAGATTCGTTCTGTTAAAAATTATATTTAGAAATTGAGCATTTTTAACGGGTTCCAAACAATATTCCAGCCAATTCTTGCAAATGTCCATGGGGTTTCACTAACATTTTCAAACAGATCATCCAATCTACTGAGTCTATAGTGAACGGGATAAAGTTATGATGAGTTTTACTATGTTTTAAAGATGTTTGAAACTTCACAATTTTGATGCACATTTCAAGTTTTATAAAGAACGAACTAAAGGGTTTTCCAATAGGAACGATACAATTAAAAAATTAAAAACAACACATAAATTATTCAGTGAGCCCAACAATTATTTTTATTTCAAAGGTTACATTATGCCATTATGTATGGAAAATAACATCATTCAAATGACCACTACGACTTCTCCCTCCGTACGTACTGCATTCTGTCAGCCCAATTTATTATCACTTTTTCACATACATTTGGCTGTATTTCATCAATAGCACGTTCAATGTTGATTTTTAATTGCTCAATTACAAATGCTCAAAAGAAATCACAAGGTGTTTTATCACACAACCTGGGAGGATAATTAACTGGACCAAATCTTGAGATAATTTCATCACCAAATCTTGTTTTCAATAAATCGATTGTTAAGGTGGCTGTGTGGCAGGTGGCACCGTCTTGTTGTAACAGGAAAAGAAAATCATTTAACATTGTTCTGTATCGTTCTCCCTTGTCTGTTACTTTTCGACCATTTTCTTCAAAGAAATATGGACCAATCACTCCACCGGCATGAAATGCACACACCACACAGTGACTTTATCTGGGTGAAATGGTGCCTGACAGTTTCGTGTGGATTTTCATCACTCAAAAATGAGCAGCCTTACTGAATAAAATTTTTCGATAAAAATTTTTATCAGAGCAAAATTAGAAGAAAAACGACGTTTATGGTGGTCTAATGGCTTCAGTTCTTGAATCAATTGAATTTTATAAGGATGTAAACCCAAATCTTTTCTTAAAATTTTCCATGTTGTTGTTTCAGAAAGATTTAATTGTTGAGAATGACGTGGAACCGATAAATTTGGATTTTCCCTTACACTTGCTGGTACCAAATCAATATTGTTTTGTGTGCGTGCATTTCATTGTCGCACTGGTACTCTTGTATCGTGTAAAGAAAATTTACTTTCAAATGTTTCTACTTTTCTATTTTTCGTCGTATTGAATAGTGAGTCGATTAACTGAATAATATCACTGAATAGTGCACTAAATTTGTAGTGTACGTTACTCGCTTCTGATGAACCTTGTTTTGGTAAATAAATTTTTTAATTTTTTAATAAATTTCTTTTTGCAACCCCTCCGATCGTGGAGATGTCCACGCAGGTTCTCACCCACATTTTCGAATAGATTACACAATGTTCTACCGTTATACTGATTGGCATCCGATTCTAATGGACTTTGTTATTTCTGTAATAGAAATTCACGTTTTCATTTGTACTGCCATTACTAGAGATTTCGACAGCTTATAATATGTTCTGTCTAGGGGCGAAAATGGGTCAATTGTAATGAGTCTAACAATGGTTTTGAAAAAAAATATTATTTTCTTCAACAAGATTTTAGCAATATCTCCAATTGTATTTTAAATTGGCATAAAGCAGCATAAAATTAAAATTGAATGTTGTCTGAAATCATAGGCCAGAATCGACGGTACAAAATTTCGAAAAAATCTTTAATCATTCAGACATTATAAGTTTTCACAAGAAATGCATCCCAGTATTTACATATAAAAAACCGATCAGAAAATATAGGCCAGTACACGTGAACATCTTCAGAGCATTTGCAGACATTAGTAAAATACATCAAAACACAGTGAACATAGCATTTTCTAAAAATTCCTAAATTCTGTAAAAATAATATTACGATTCAGAGTTCTGCCCAACCTCACCAATTATACGTTCTAAATTAACTATAGACTGTAAAGTCTTGTTGTATAAAATGGTACTAAAACCAATTGTGGAACTAGCCTGTCCCTCAAATATAATAAAATTGCAACGTGTACAATTTTTAATACTACGAAGAATGGTAAACGCACCTTGGTACATTCGTAACACAAACATACACAGTCATCTCAACATCGAAATAGTGACAGATACAATACAGCAGTACAGCAGAAAATACCAAACTAAGTTAGAACAACATCTAAACACATTAGCATGGGAAAGATTATGGAGGCCTAGATATCAGCGCCTTAAAAGAAAAGATCCCTTAGATCTAGCTAACTAATTCATATAAACAACAAACCAAATAGTGCAAATTAATATTAAGAATTAACATACGAGTAGGTTAAGACTTACAAGTTTTTCTCGTTTAATTAGCTTGTAAGATTTGAAAACAACTTGTGAGTTTTCCAAGATAGGAAAATTCAAGAATAACGCCAAGGGCAGCTATAAAAAAATCATAATCGGTTAACAAATTACCGAGTTCCACCCCAGATATTTCAGAACTTATGGCTAAACTCATTTAAGAATCCCATTTCAATCCCAACATGCAAATTCCCACAATCATCGATTATGAAATTACCGAGTTCTGCTCCAGGTGGCCATATTCCAGAACTTCTTCCAAAAATCATTTAAGAAACCCATTTCCATCCAACATGCACAATTCCATCATATTAGGTTAAAAAATTACCGAGTTCCGCCCCCAGATGGCCATATTCAAGAACTTCTTCCAAAAATCCCGCCCCAACAGTCCATAATAGAGTCCAAAAATAATTTAAGAATCCCATTTCCATCCAACATACCCAATCCTATCATAATCGGTTAAGAAAATACGCAGAGTTCAAAACAAACGGCGAAAATTAAAATGACGGTGATTCCCTCTCCACCGCAAGAAATGCGTCACAGTCCCCACTCATCGTAACGAATTACGTCCCTTAAGCTAGCAGAACCCATACCAGGAACATTACAAAATAGTATGAATAATTATTGGCTAATAATAGGCTAATTAAATGCGCAATTCAAAAATTTGGGGCTCCACCCCTTCCAACTGAAACGATGGGTTCTGCTAGCTTTAGAAAAAGTTAGCAGAATCCAAAACAAAAAATGATTTAAAAACAATTGGAAAATTAAAGGTTAATTTTAGGCTAATTAAATGCCCTATTTAATTTTTCTTATTCTGCTCATTCTAGAAAAAGCATAAAGCTTTATCACTTCAAAGCTAGCAGAACCGAAATCGAAAATCGGACCAAAACCGAAATTAGAACCCAAAACAAGATTAATTAACAAACAAATAATTTTAGGCTCATTGTGCCCTAATCAAATGCCTCATTAAAAAAACCTTCTTTGGGTTCTAATTTCGGTTTTGGTTGGTCCATTAAAAAATTTTGGGCTCCACTCGTTCTTGACCAAACTTCAGGTCATTTAATCTAAAGCTAGCAGAACCCAAATCGAAAATCGGACCAAAACCGAAATTAGGACCCAAAACAAGATCAATTAACAAACGAATAATTTTAGGCTCAATATGGCCTAATCAAATACCCGATTAAAAAATGTTGGGCTCTACTCCTTTTTGGTCAAACTTCAGGTAATTTAATATAAAGCTAGCAGAACCATGCTTAGCAGCAGCAGGGTTCTAATTTCGGTTTTGGTCCGATTTTCGATTTAGGTTCTGCTAGCTTTAGATTAAATGACCTGAAATTCAGTGAATTGGAGCCCAACATTTTTTAATGGGGCATTTGATTAGGCCATAATGAGCCTAAAATCATTTGCTAATTTATATTGTTTTGGGTTCTAATTTCGGTTTTGGTCCAATTTTCGAATTGGGTTCTGTTAGCTTTGAAGTGATAAAGCTTTATGCCTTTTCTAGAATGAGCAGAATAAAAACAGTACAAATGAAAACACGAATTCCATTAAAGAATCGGATGCCGATCACTATATCGGTAGAACATTGTGTAATCTATTCCAAAATGTGGGCGGCTATCTTTGGACATCTCTAATTTAATAACCAATGCAAGGTTCATCACAACCCGTGAACATCTCCAGGATTGACGGTAAAATAATTGCAAAAAATCAAATTCCGTTTAATGTTTCATATTGAAAAATACATAGCAAAGTTCATTAGGAATTCCTAAAAATGTGTACACCCTATGAAAATATTTTTAGCTATCTAAAAATACAGGTGCAATGCCGTGGACATCTCTAGGATCCTCGAGAAAAATTGTTATTCAGGCAAATATTATGAAACCGTTGAAATGTGTATAAAATTATTAAACGGCGTTTAGGGTACCGTATTGGTCATCTCGTGAGTAGTGGTTTGTCTGATCTATTTGTAAACACTGTGCAGGACGAGATATTTCGATTCGACGGCACAACATTTAGAACCGTGTCTAATTTTATAATTTCCTTTTGAAAATAAATTCCAATTGGAGAAATTTCAAATTTAACAGTGTAACTTTTTAATAATTTTTTAGCTCAAACTTCATTACCATGACATTAGCTAATTCCAATTTTTGCCCTGAGGCCCTGCGCGAGTTTTTTTTTCCGGGTTTACGTAACATGTTTAGAATGTTCCGATTTAGTCTTTTCGATCCGCTTCAGGTAGTAAAAAAAACTTGTTAAATGCCATAAACGCAATTATTTAACCTCCGTTGAATGTGTGGTGAGGTGAAAAGCATAATAGGGGCATCAATTTACTCAAACACATCGATTTGTAGGTGACCAAAAATCACAGTCCCCCGAATTCAAATTTGATATTATGGCTCTAGCTTTAATTTTGGCGAGACGTAGTTTGCGGCGCAGTATGTGGATTTATGTATTTTCTACAAATTTGTTATTTGTTGTCATAGAATCGTCAAAATTTCACGAAAGTTGTCAACCGAAAGTGAAAGAATCGACAATGCAGATTGCGTTTCGACTACTTCAGCCGAAAGCTACATTTTCTTACATTAAATTGAAATATCCCAGCCGAAAGTAACTAATCTACAATATTAGCCGGCAATATATAAATATTCATTACAAACAACAAATAAAATTAAAATAACGACTTTAATTTAGCAGTTTCATGTGCATATAATATGTATGTCATGTATGTCAAATTTGTAAAAACTTAACGTTTAAAGTGTTATGTCTGGAAAAGGTCTCGTTTGAATCGGTTCGTCAATGGTTGTCGCTGGAAAAGGTCTCGTTTGACGTTTAGCTCACTCACGGGAAACCCTTAACATGAAATTACGAAATCGGTGAATTCTAGTGTTCCGGTTAAATCTGAAAACTGATAGTGGTATGATTCGATATTCATTAGGATTCCTTTGGATTTTTAGGTAGGACCTACCAATAATTGATTATCCAAGTATGATTTTCCGAGTACGAGTAAAATAACTAATATTTAAAATTTACTAGATACACGAAATATTTATTTTCAATGCCAAAAATTTTATTTTCTGGGCGGCCCGAATTTTGCACAAAAAGCGAGAGGCGAGTTTAATTTCAATTTCTCGCCTTTCAATTTTGTACGACAGTTAATTTTCGATTTTGCACTTAACAGATAAATGTAGAAGGCGAGAAAATTGAGCAACTGTCAAATTCTTGTCAAAATAATAACCATTTGGTTCTAAAAAGTATATGAAAAAAAATATAATGAATTTAACTTTGACTATTAAACACATTTCCGATGATTAAAATTAACAAATTTTTACAAAATGCATAAACAAAATTTTATGTTTCATTTCTCAAACCCAGAAACATCAACATATTTAATGGGTGTGGAACATGGATTATGTGGATCGTAACTAAATTCTTAGTAAATTTTTTATTAAGCTGAGAACCGTTTTTTATATCAATAGGGACGCTCGAAATATGTTAGGCTATAGCCGCCATGTTGTTAAAGCTACTTGCCAGATGAACCATTTCCGATTTGTTGTAACAATTCACAATGAACAACGTGTAAAAATTATCAAATTTTATTTTCAAAATCGGTGCCCCGTTCGAGAAACGTTCCGCGCATGCAACTTGGTAAATTTTGCGTCGAGACTTGGGTATCAGAAAACAAATAATTACGTGTATTTAGTAAATTTTGATTAATAGTTTTTTATTCCCAATAGTAAAATCATACTAGAATACTCCATTATTTGTGGCTTCTACGAGAAAAACAAATCTGTTTAGTAGTTTATTAGAGCTTGTTTAAACTCCTTAATCATGGTCCAGGTCTTTTCAGAAGTTACATATCAGAAGTTATTTGCGTTATTAAACTCAGCCGCAGGATCAATTTTAACTACCAAAAGATGAGTCCAAATTTTAAATCTGGCACGCAACCATTCCTGTGTGAACATCAAGGTTCTAAAGCGCTGGTAGAATTAAAGGATCTGCTCTCAGTTGCAAATTTTAGTACCAGATAATTTCTCCATATCGTTGAGTTCTCACAATGAAAAATTTAACTTCTGCTCATCCTTCTCATACTGGGTAGAATGGATTTTAGGAGCTCTGACAAATCATCCTTAAACGTGAGCCAGGAATATGTCAATAATTAACTGTGCTGTGGCCTGCCATGTGGATCTTCATGATACAATTCAGAATTTCTGAATAGGAAAATAATGAAACACGGAAGAATGAACCTGAGCACTGGTGCAAGTCTCACTTTATCTCGGTTACTCGCTACCCAGGGGAGACAACTCGGAGACTCTTCGCCGTGCAGCATCGAGTCCATTAATACCCCTAACTTAAAGAGGAGTACACACAATTTTTGAGAGAATACTTAGAGCTGGACAACATGTCTCTTATTCGCGTAGCGTAGTGTTCGACGAGTCGGCCCAAATTCTTAACAATCGTATCCCTAAACTATAAATTATATTCTAGCCCATCCATTCTGCAAGAGCTATTCTTGATTGTACTTCGGCTTCGAAAACACAAAATCGCCTTCATAGCCGACGTGGAAATTTTTATCTATAGGGCACCAAGATGATCATGATTACTAACGTATTGTATGGCACAAAAATGTTAACTCTCCTATCTTGCATTATCGCTTGAAGCCCGAAAATTTGTCTTCGAGTTGTGGTCACCTTAGCGACTAATTGGCAATAGAGAAATGTTCGTGAACACTAGGCCTAGTTTGGATGACTCATTTGGATTGTTTGACGTTTAAAATAGGTAAGATTGATGATTATCACTTTTTTACTAAACGGAAGTTCTAGTCAATCACCGAGTTACTTGGATTCTCCAAAGCATCGAAAAACTCCTATGCAGCCGTGGTTTATCTGAAAACATTTGATATTAATGGTGTCTCATTGGAGTTATGAAACGCTATCTAGTTAGTAAAATTGTTGTCTGTCTTGCGTCAAGAAATCCCGAATCTGCAAACATTTGGCTGGACAGATTCTACCTTCGTTGTAGCTTGGCTTGCTAAGGTACCAAGACGCTGGAAAACCTTAACCGCAAACCGCACTACATTTAACTTAGATAGTCTTCCATTGCAGAATTGGAATCACGTTCCACCGAAAAAGAATCTAACCGATTCACGAATATTTCCGGATCAATTAGTTGGCAACGCGCTATTATGGGGAGGTCCTGACTTCGCGCGACTCATCTGATCTTTGGCAGAATTTATCTAATGATCCACTCTAAAATATAAAAAAGCTGTTGCTGATTTTGAAACCAAAAACAAATTTGACTACACTACTTTGACCAATTTTGTATCGTCCGATTTCACTGCGGTTGAAAATTTATTTAAAAAAAATTGTCATCATTTTTTAATGACGTGTCGAACAGTTTCGCCTTTATGATTAATTTAATACTAACCAATTTTCTTTATATTTAATATCTTCCCAAATTAGCTGGCTTTAGATTTGCGACCGAAGATACCAATCAAGTCACCAAAAGTTCCGACTTACAACGGGGCAGCCAACTTCGGTCATTGTCTCCAAACTTTCTTGACCATCAGGGAGTGCTAAGGATTGGTGGGCGGATTAGTTTGACTGACTTGATCACTTGCTGTACTCTCGACGCCTGCGTCTTTATGGTAACTAATAGTAACTGCAGTCGCCATCGTTCGAAGACGTCACAATACCAATTGGGTAATTTGTCGTCTTATCGGATAACGCTTTTAGACCTCTTTCAACAGTTGGTACAAAACGATACCAAGAGCCAAGATATATAAGGGCAATATAGCGGTTTTCATCTAGTCGTAAAGATCGTTTATTGAGAAGTGGTATCAGAATTGACTACAGATGCGTATTTGGCCTGTTTAAGACGTTTTATATCCAGGCGTGGTCTTCCCACTCAATTATATTCCGACAATGGATCTAGCTTTAAAAATTAATCAAAGTTACAAGGTTTATGCCCAGATCTCTGCAGTAAAAATGAGAAACACCCTGTACAATAATGAAATAAGCTGACATATTATTCCACCTCCGTCACCACATTTTGGAGGCGTTAATAAACATCTCATAAACATTATTGGCGAATCGGTGGTCATCTTCTAGGAATGTTCTACTATATACGACATTTTCCGAAATTTTTGAGATGAAACTCCCGCACCTTTCCTCGTGGGTTGCTCTCCAATTATGTTACATGATGTGCTTATAGATGAGTCAAGGTCATACACCACCAAAATATGACATCGTTTTCGAGGGCAAATACTCGTAACTCACTCTGGGACAGATAAACTTGTTCTTGTTTTCAGCGTAAAGACTGACCTTGAGATCCACAACAATGATTTTGAGAGACTCTGTTCTTTATGAGAAAATTATGTAATTATTTCTTCAATGGTGGGAGGATGTTCGGATATCTCAACCTAACTTAATTGATATTTTTATTTTAACTGTTTCCCCTTGAATTATTTTAAATGCGATTCAACTTCCCTCTACCTCTTATTGATTAATTACATATTTTCCGAACAATTGCAGTCATAACATCAAGCTTCCATAGTTTTAAACGTAAAATGTAAGAAAAGCGGGAAAAACTTTATTATTCCACCATGTGGTGGACCATGTGGTACATTTATCTTCGATGATAAAGGAAGAGACAGTGGTTTGACAAAAAAATTCAACTATCGATTTTAGTGTTTTTGTTGGCCTAATTCTCAATTGAACTAACTTTACGTTTTTTAAAAGCTCTGATGCCAAATTCAATATTCGGTTTATGAAGAACCAACAATAAATTCATTTGTCAACTTTGGTATTTTGGGTTTAATTCTCAAATCAAAATTAACCTCTGAAAAATCGTAGGAAATTGGTTTTACAGTTCTATTATACCTACCCAACTAGATTGTAACCATTTAAATACATTTCCGAGTATTTTTGCAAAAATCGAATGTAAGTTTTTTATGAATAGAAACTATTCAGTTATTCGAAAACTACTGTATACAAATAATCGGTTGCACGTATGGAGCGGAATATTATGAATGAATGTATGTTGCCGTGTAACGATAGTAAATACATAACTTTTCTCATTCCGAGCGCTAAATAAATTTTTATTTTTAATTTTCCAGTTTGCGTTAACTTTGTATTTCCTGTTAGATACACACAAACAAACAAAACGGTGGAAAAATTACATTTCAATTTACGATTGAACCTCAACTTTTAATTAAATTTTCCAGTGAAAAAAATGCACAAACAAAATATTTTAAACACAGGATAACCATTTTTGGTTTATAAATTATTTACAAAAACAGTTTTTCACTATGTTCTGAAAAAGTTTAAGCCGTCAAGTATAAAACTGCAAAAAAATGGAGTGATCATTTGTGTACACTGTAGTGTGACTACACAGGCAAACAGTTATGTATTATTTTATGATTATTAACTCGTGTCCAATGGACATAAATATAAATTCGCAATTTCCCACAAAAAAAAATAAAATTTAATAAAAAATGGTCGGTTATCAATAATTTGCCGCGAGGTTTATATTTCATTTCTACATTTAAATGAATATTTTTTAAACGATTTAATTTTAATTAACAAAAAATGGGAAAAGCTCACAAAATAAATAAAAATTGGAATTATTGAAAAAAAATGAATGAATATTGGAATCGTGCATGACATCAGATTGTAAACCACACTTTAGAATAATATTTCAATATCATACTCGTACTGCTTCGAAAGTATCGGTTTTATAATGCAGCACAACTTATACGATGACATAAAGCTCGCCCATATTGAATTACCTTGTTTTCATATAAACAATGTAAAATAGAAAACTGAAATTAAATGCATATGGTCCGAAAATCTAAAATACATTTTTTTTATACCGGATTTATAAATAGGATACATATACATGTGTACTTTGCACATCGAGTAGCTACCTCCAGTTGGCAGGCAAAAAATGGACAATGATAGGTAAATAAAATAAAAAAATTGGAGTATTGAAATTGTAACAGAATATTTGCTGAAATTCTATACAAATAATGCTTTTTTGTACAAACGTAACATATCCAATATGTTTTAATTAAATTGGATATATTTTTTGTATCCCCTTAAATATTACTGTCCATAAATATAAATACACCTGACTAAGCCAGATGAAATTAAATTAATTTGTAATACATATAGAGTACTACATGTAGCGTATAGTCAAATTGGTTAATTGAATTGTATTCGGTACTAGAATGTAATTTTTTGGTATACAAAATTATGTGCTATGGTTGACATGCTAATCTCAAAATCGATTGAAATCCTGGATTAGCTGAAAATCTGCCTGTGCGTTTATGAAGTTCGAAAAATGGGGTTTCGAGGCGGTGTCTACATAATTGCTCGTCTGACTGTGTCTTTTCGAGCTTAAGACTGATTTGGATGAGGCTTTTTATTTTAATTTTTTTCATATACTGGTAGGTCCGAATAATTATTCTAGATTTTCAACAAAATGACGGGATTTTATATTAATAATCTTCTGAAGTTCAAAAAAATTTTCGTTTAAGAAAAAACTATCAGAAATAGTAGCATTTTAAATTAAATTTGCAAAAAAGTAGTTCCTGTTGTAAAAGTAGTTCCTGTTATAAGCAGATAAATCGAATTGACGTCCTTTTCCAAGTCCCTCTAATAGTTGCTATTTAAATATTTCTATCTGTATGCAGTACTGTATACAATGAAGTTACTGTTGTAATTTCAACCGTCCGTCACTGAAAGTAATTTTATAGCATTTATCAAAATCAGGTTAAAATTGCGGATGTGTCAACTGTGTTTATCTAAGAAAAGGCAGGTTTAATAGCATAAACAATCTGTTTCTTCTAAGCCCAATTTTTCTTTTGTTTTGTGAAAGTTAAAATTTTAGCCCAAGTTTGATCAAGCAAGAAAAATTGTCGTAACGATCTTTGGAAACCCTTTGGAAATGTAAATGCTTCTACGAGTAGTTACCAGTATTTTCCTGCAGATTCCACGTTTATTAGATAGGAGGCTGCCCATTGCTGTTAATTCGAGCATGGTACGTGAAACAGCGTCCAACAACCCTTCAACGGAAATTTGGTTCTGAAATTTAGCATTTGTAAATATTTTTCAATTAAAGTCACTTGTACACGTGTATGCAAACCCTGGTTGAGTGGAAATATGATGAAAAGGTAAATTGAATGATTCAATTGTACATAAAATTTTTGTTTGGAAACAGTTACCTTGAATTCAGGTTTTCACATGAACTTGTTTGTTGCCTGAAACAGAATTAGACAACTTACGAGAATTGAGTGCGTTTGTCAAGAATAAAATGAAGGAAGATAATAAATTGTACTTACTAACCATACCAGGAACAGCAAAATTGGATAATCAATTACTGATGAAGTTATTCTTCATCACAGGGACGTACATAATATTCACCATAATGCGATGATCCACATCTTATTTTGGAGTGCTGTAGCTATGGAAGTCATCTAGTTTATAAACAAATTAAGGCGAAAATGTGTCATCATCAATGGGAGCGGCTCAAAATCCTGTATTTCAAAATCCGGTATTTTATAGTCCCGTAAAATATTACAAAAATCTCGTTGATATTACGTGTGGCATGTCTTAGCCAATCATGAATAAATTAAGCATGTTGGATGGAAATAGGGTTTTAAAATGACTTTTGGAAGAAGTTCGGGTATATGGCCTGCTGGAATGGAACTCAGCCATTTCTTAACCGATTATGATGGATTTGACTTTGTTGGATAAAAATGGAATTATGCAATTTTTTCTGGAAGAAGTTTTGGAATATGGCCGCCTAGGGCGGAACTCAGTCATTTCATAAACGACTATGATGGAATTGCGTTTGTGGGATGAAAATGTGATTATAAAATTATTTTTGGAGGAAACTCTGGAATATGGTAACCTGGGATGGAACTCAGGGATTATGATAAGATTGCGTATGTTGATATCATTTTTCAGAACATCTTCTAAACATAAATAGCAGCGTTATCGGGTTTTATTTGATAAATGATTAACACTCACTATATTTTATTACATTAATTATTTATTTATTATTTATTAAAACTAGTTCACAAAATTGGTTGGTGTGTGAACGATTATTTGACACTTGACATTTCCACGAGGTGAAAATGATTTTTGAGCCGCTACATCACTCCCCTGCTGGATCGAAAACCGTAGTGTTTTAATTTAAATGTAACCGTTTTTTGAATACTACGTTTTTCGACTGGGTTTACCACAAGTATTTCGTATGCTGGCTTAAGCCTGTCAATGCCAATTGTTACTAATTTTCCTTCTACATCCACAACAAAGAATTGCGCAATTTGCAAGGCACTGGATACGGTTCAGAATAGGGTGTACTCATGGGACCTCTGACTCTATCCACACGTACGAATACGTGTGAACAGGTTTCCAGAATTTTGGGAATGTACGTTGCCTGTTGATGAACAATTCACCGGGAATCTTAATATTTTGACCATATACTAGCTCCGCTGCTGTGCAGTCTAGGACTTCCTTGACGGAGGTTCGAATACCCAATAGGATCGTTTGAAGTTCTGAACTAAAATGGGATGTACTACATCGAGCTATACAATGCGATAGAAACTTAAGAGCTTCGTGAGCTCAGTGAACAACGTTTGCGGTAAAGTAAGAGCCAAGTGATTTTTGTTTACTTTTATCGGTTAGTACAAAAATTAATTAACATCAAACAAGGTATGCGATTTATTTTTATGTCATAACAAATAATGTTGAAAGGTATAAAATTCCGTTTTCGGCGTAAATATTACGTTTTTGTGAGTTTATGGTATCGCTGAGGTCCGTTTTTGTATTGGTTAGTTCATTCATTGTTCAAGAAAATTAGAAAATTTAATAATTTGCATTGTTGACAAATTCAAAATTGACTTTTCTTGTCAAGATGCCAACCCATAAAATTATAATTTTAGAAAAAGTTGCTCTAGTAGTCAATAGGATAACTTTAAGCAGAATAATATTATTCCAATTCCTACAAAAACTTGGAATAAAATGATTCTCTCTGGAATGAGATATAGCTAGCTATAGACTATCATTAAGTTCTTTGGTCGTCAAGTAGCTTGGTGACGATTTAGCTGTTCTTTTTGCAAACCTAAGAACATAAACGCGATGCTCCTTATTGCTTTTGTGAACGATGAACATCGTTCTATCAAAGCCAGAATGACGCTTTCTTCTTTGGTTGTCATAGTGAATGTGCATACTTGGATCCTGCGGACTCTTCTCCGGCCTCTTCAACTTGTGGTTGTAAGGCATATTCGAAAGAGTCTCTGAGCCAGCTTGGTCCGTTCCACGCTTGATTTTCTTCGGATTTCACGTAACCTCATTGCACCGGAGAGAATACGGATTGGATTTCCACTATCCTTTTTGCAACGTATCTTTGGAATCTATTAGGTTTACTTTTAATCCATGCTAACGTTATCATAGAATCCGTACATGCAAATGTTTTGATCTCCGGTTCTTGCAACGCTTGTTTAGTTTTCTTGATTAATTATGATAGTAATGCCGGTGCACATAATTCCAATCTGGGAATGGTTAATTTGGATTTTAACGGCGCAACCTTTGTTTTAGCAGTGGCGAAAATTGTTGGTTGTTGCATGAAAATTGTTGCTTTTATTATATGTAACTGGTGTCAGCCATCCTATGAGGTCAAGTAGTTTGGAATTTCCGGATAGCACTTTTCTCTTTGTTATAGGTGTTTTGATATCTAGTGGTTTGATTTTAAATTAAAAATTATCTTCTGTAGTATTTCATAAAATCCCGATAACTTTACGCATAATAATATTATTCCAATACCTACAAAAACTTGGAATAAAACCATTCTGTCTGAAATGAGATATATTGCATTGTTGTTGTAAAATTGCCAAAGTAAGACGCTATTTGATTCAAATTGTGTTCCTTGGTCTGTCGTGATGAAGAGTTTATGTAATGATATAATATAATGAGAGCCATTCGATTGGGGCAGTGGACCAACCAGGTCCATGTGGATATGTTGAAACCTGCCACTTGATAGCTCGAATTTACCAAGCTTGTATCAGTATTCATTCTTGGCCAGAAGTATTTTGAAGCCATGTAGACTATCGAAGATTGTCCGTCGCAGATTGAGGGGAACGAAGGGTCCTTTTTTACCTGTAAAAGTCTCACACCAAATTTTCTGCTTGTCTGATAAGCCGATCCGTTGCAGGTTTACGCTTGATTTTAGGGTACATGCTGAAATCAATTTCTGCAGTTCGTCGTCGCATTGTTGCTGTACAAGTAATTCCTTCGTATCGAAGGAGAAGACGCTGAGTTCTCTGAGAAGTGTTTCAACAGAATGAGACAAACAGTGTCGCTCACCACATTGTGTTTACCTTTGATGTGATGAATGCCGGTAGAGAACTGGGCAATGTAATCGAGATGTCGTAATTTCCGAGGAGTATGTTCTGATGCAATAGTCACTGTTAGTGGTTTATATGGTCGGTAAATATAGAGAAATTTCGGCTTTCGACGAAATGGCTAAAGTGTTTGATTGATAAACACATAGCAAGAAGTTCTCTGTCGAGAGTAGAGTATTTAATTTCCTCAGGAGACAGCTTCTTTGAAAAGACCGTTGCCAACATCCATTGTTGCGTTGTTGTAAGACAGCTCCAGCTGCTACATTAGAAGCGTCGGAAGTTATGTTCAACTGCGCGTCATTCAACGGGTGTGCCAAAAGAGTGACAGCGGCAAGAGAACGCTTGACCGTTTCGAAAGCTTCTGTGCAATCTTCGAGCCAAGAGGAGCCAAGAGAAGTTTCTTCTGGTTTTGCCTTTCTTGAGTCAGGTGGCCAAATGCCTGCGAATAGGCGTTACTAGTTCATCTAACCGTGGTATAAAGCGCTGGTAATGGTTCACTATACCGACGAACTGCTTTATTTGGCGGATTGATGTTGGCTCTGGAAAATTTGAAATGACATCAACTCTGTCTTTCGACGGGAGGGTGCCATCTTTCGAAATTGTGTGACTCAAGAAGTCGAGTGACTTCACGCCAAAAATACATTTCGAAGCTTTGATATTAATTACATATGCGGAGAGATGTTTAAATACTGACTCGAAATGTTCCCTGTGTTCCATCTCGGAACGACCCGCAACGAGGATATCGTCGAATCCAGCCCTTTTAACACTTTGTTAAGGAATCGCTGGAATGTCTTTGTTGAGTTACGAAGGCCATCTGGCATTCAGGTGAACTCAAAAAGACCAAAAGAAGTAGTTATCGCTGTTTTGTGAATATCCTCGATAGCCATGGAAATTTGATGATCCTAACAAAATCTATTTTTGAGAAAATAGTGGCGCCGTCGAGTTTCAGTGAGAAACTATGTATGTGGGGATAGGATATCAATCTGGGATAGTGACAGTGTTTAACTGTCGATAGTCTCCACAAGGGCGCCAGTCCTTGTCTTTCTTTTACACCATATGTAATGTTAAGGAGACGAGTGATGATGAAGAGCTACATATATTATATTCAAATTTTCATCCAACATACCCAATCTTATCATAATCGGATAATACTTCTTCCAAAAATTAATTAAGAATCCAATTTTTACCCAAAATACCCAATCCTAGAACCCAATTCAGAACTTCTTCCAATAATCATTTTATAATCACATTTTCATCCAACATCCGCAACTCCATTATAATCGGTTGAGAAATGCCTGAATTCTGTTCCAGGAGGCCATATTCCAGAACTTCCTTAAAAAATTCTCAAACCCTATTCGATCATGATTGTTTAAGAAATGACCGAGTTCCAGCCCAGTAGATCATGCACCCATTCAACATGCCTAATTTCATCATATTTAGCTAATAAAAGACACAATTAATATACACGTTACGTGATTTTTATTATATTTTACGGAATTTAAAGATACCGAATTTTGAAATACGGGATTTCAAGCCCAATTCTCGTCATCAATCACTGAACCATTTTTTCAGTAACAAGACGAGAACAAAGCATCGTTTAGCAGTGAAAAGTTTTTATTATGCTCATTGTAGAACGGAATATGTTGAGATAAACTCAACAGGGTTAACAACACAAGTTAAGAATAATCAGTCTGAAATATTTCCAGAAATCTGACACAGATGCAGTAAAGAATAATTTTTTTAATTTTTTCATTTTGTTTATTTCATATAAGTTGCATAGACAGCATACATGTTATGCATAAATAAGACCTTTTACCTACCAAATGGCACAGAGGTTGAAGCTTTGGTGTTTGGATCAGGTGGTACCGGTTTCGAATTCCATTAGGGGCAGGATGCAAAGAGAATTTTCATCAACAGATTACGATCTGTGATGAAATGGAACACATTTATGACCCCCCTGCCGGAGTGCAAAACTCACGGGCCGACCCATCTTCCATGCCAGTATAGGCTGGTATGAAGCTATACAATGTACAGATGGTGCTAAAATCGGACCTATAACCGTACGTCCTCGAATTGGCTGACACTGGCGTAAAAAGTAAGGACGGAAAAAGCAAACCGCAGAAGAGTTGGGAGAGCCTTGGCCCCAGAACAGATTGCAGGGATAATAAAAAAAGACCTTTTAAATAAAAATATAGCGGAATTAAAAATAATTTACAACCATGTAGTTTTTACTGTGACGTTATTTAAACTCCACCAGTGGTAATTTAAATAATTAAACAAAATCAGACCAGATGCCTGATTTTTCACCATTGATACATAATCTACAATTAAGTAATAAAATAAAATATAAAATGTGGGCTCTCGATTTGTTTCCAATTGACCACTCTCACTAGTTTCAGAATAGTTAAAACGGTAATCGCGATTTATGCGTTCTTGGTGAAAGTATGTCACGGGTGCCCAATATAAAATGTGCGCCCCAAATTTTCACTGAACTTACTATATAAATTCTGTAGAAATAAAATAGCATAGTTTTTTCACAAAAACAACCATTAAATGACCGACCAAATGGCACAGTAGTTAAAGCTTTGGCGTTTGGATCGGGAGGTACCGGGTTCAAATCCCGATAAGGGCAGGATGCAAAATGAAATTGTCATCAACGGATTAACATTCTGTGATGAAATGGAACACAACTATGATCCTCTGTCATCGGAGTGCAAAACTCTGGGGCCGACCCATCTGTCATGCCATTATATAGGCTGGCATGGAGCTACGCAATGTGCGATAATGATAAAATCGGACCTATAACCGCACGTCCTCGATTTGGCAGGCGACTGTAAGGTAAGGACGTGAAAAGCGAACTGCGAAAGAGTTGGCAGTGCTTCGGCACCAGAACAGATTGCAAAGATTAAATAATAGAAAAATAATCCATTAGATGATAGGCGAAATAAATGTTTTTTATGAAGCAAAACAATGGATCTGAAAGCTGAGAATAAAAATCGTCAAATTTTGTGTTAGTATCTGTTTCAAATAAATAATTCATATATATATATATATATATATATATATATATATATATATATATATATATATATATATATATATATATATATATATATATATATGTATTGTTATCTATGACTGCATGATAACAAGACCTCACTGAATATAGCAGAGAAAGAATGTTCGAGTACTGTTCAGCAAACAAACATTTAATAAGCAACTTTTTGTTAATTATATCAGCTCCTGTCCAAACAGATACAGTCTGCAAAAAATTTGTTTACTTCTATGTATGTATGTTGTTATCATATATAAGGATTTTTTGTGGTGGTAAACATTGCAACATATAAAAGCAACATTAAAACTTATTTCATTTATGTTCGTATATGTAGGTCTTTTAATTTATCTCTAGAGTTCTTATTTTATAATTAATTTATTTTTGATGAAGACATGAAAGTAATGAAACCAAAAAGAAAATTTTGTTAAATAAAGAAAATTATCTTCAACTTAGTTGCTTCCTAGGAAACAGCAAATTAACAGATAAAATGAGTAATAAGCTGGCACAAAAAAATTACAAAAACAGTTCACTTTCATTTTATCTCTCGGTATATTTATGGTAGAATACGAGTTAGTTGATAGTATTTTCCTTATTTTCCAATCCATTGTATAACATTTGCCCTCGAGCTTTTCTTTATTCGTTGTCTCATTTCTTATAATTTTATTTTATTCAGTTAATTAACTTTCTGACTGAAATTGGAAAATGCCTTCTACTTTTTCTTTTTTAATTTTATAAATCAACATTTAGATTTTCAATTCTTGTTTTGGTGTATTCTAAAATGTTTTAGCAATTAGAAAATCACCTCGATTTTTTTTTCTTTGTGCGTTATTGACTGTTAATCGTTTGGTATTAATATTTTATTTTTCTAATCATGGCATGATTGGTTAGTATACCTAACACTTCTCTATCGTTACAATGGTTCTTGTTATTTTTATGACGAGTGCCGAATTAATTTGTACTGCTGTAGACGTTGAAATATGAAATTTTCTTCCTTAAGCTTCTTAACAAAGTGGCATTCACTTAATTATAATCATTAGCATTATGCCTTCGACCTCCGAACTTAATCTTCAAAGGCACGATTGCGTTGCAACATATTTGTGACTAATGCTGTCGATGATTATGACTGTTTCATGTTTAATAAAAGTGGTTTTTCCCTTTGGATAAGCTGAAAAGAAGTCTACCATTTGCATTTAAACTTAAGATTTTATCATTTTCCGAATCCTACAATACCGTTATAGGTACGTTTCGGTTTATACTGGGATCGGCACTTGAAGTGTTACCAATTAAAAATGATGTAAATTTGTCAAATTTTTTTTTTTAAAGCTTCACACGGATTGGTATTTTGGTATGGTATTTTGTCTCATTCTCGGCGAAGAGTAATCTTAAAGGCGTCAACCATCTCATATTTTTTAGCCAATACTTTGGCCTCCAGAATGGACCAGAAGCAAAAATCGTTTGGGTTCCGGGGCATATGGTGGCCATTGTTTTGAAGAAATCAAGCTGGGAACATTTCCTTGTAAAAAATCGTTTGATTTCACGAGCTATTTGGGATGGTGCCGAATTGTTTACGTGGCCAGGGTAACATAGCATCGTTTGAAATATTTTCACGGTAGATTTGTTGGTTTACCTTTACGCTCTCCCTGTTCAATGAAAACTAGCGGTGAGTGTCCTATGGCAGTTACCGCGGCCCAAACCATCACTAATGTAGGCGTCTCCTTTCGCAGAGCAATTCGCTAGTTTAAATTACAAATTTCTGAACCGTAAGCATTCTTTTATCAGAAAATACTAAATTGCTCTTGCCAGGCGAACTGCCTTTTGAGCAGGTGCTAAATCTTGCACTTTTTGAATTTTATTCGGCTTCCATCGTAGTTCATTTTCTAATATGCACCTAATGCTACGAGCAGACAAATTGAGTTTTTTCGCCAATTGAACTGCGCTTTGTCGTGTATTACGTTGAATTCTGGCCTTACTCCAATATCCAGCTACAACGTTCTGAAACCAATTTGAAAAGCTGCGGCCATCATTATCAGATGGTAGTGTCTGGTTGGCGTTCAATTACTATGATGTGAATACAAACCAGCTTTCAACCAGATTTCAAATTACCTAAACTAAATCTCCCAGTTCAAGAAAAACGATCAAATTTTTAACGGATTGAAAATATATCGGAGCTAAAAATGGTGTGGGCATGATTCCATGATTGATGTCAGAAATTGGAACTACAGATATTAGTGTACATTCCCATACAAACGTAATTGGTCCTCATGGCGAGTAGTAATGGTTCCATGTTCGTGTTGTCGAATAAATTGTAACTCTTCTAAAGGGTTTTTCCATATAGGGTGGGCCGATGTTGAAACGAAATAAAACAAGCTGTGAGTGAGGTATTATTGAAATTCCTTTTTTATTTGAAAGACCCATGTATGCCACGTGGCACGGATCTGAGTGGTCGATTGCGGCTTATGGGAATAGATCTGCGACTTGAGGAAACACCACAAGAAAAAGTCTAGTGGGGTCAAATCACACGATCTTGGTGGCCAATTCACCTCACCTCTGCGAGAAATAACCCTCAAATCGTTCATTCAGAATGTCCATCGTTGCGTCTGTTGTGTGGCACGTAGCCCCATCCTGCTGGAAATACATGTCGTCTTTTGATATTAAAGTCAACGGAAGAAAAGATATCGGTTAGCATTGTTCTATAGCGCTCGCCGTTGATGCTGATGGCCTCACCAACGTCATTATCAAAAATGTACGGACCAAGGTCGCCGCTGGCCCAAAATAGGCACCAATCAGTAACCTTTTGTGGATGTATTACTACCTGACGAACCTCGTGTGGATTAACATAGTCATTCATGAAAAATTCAACGCTAAAGATGATTTTTCGGTCAAAATTGGGGTCCACTTCCTAACGCTCCAAAGCCCAGTCAGCAAACAAACGGCGTTGTATATGGTCATTAACTTTGAGCTCTTGGGTCAGTTGGATCTTGTATGGGTGTAGGCTCAAGTCCCGACGAAAAATTCGCCAAGTTGATGCTTGTGAAAAGCCGAGTTCTTGTTCACGACGAGGAATTGATTGCCTCGGGTTCTCTTGTACACTTTCACGGGCCGCAGCAATATTCTCGGTCGATCTGGCGTTCCTTTGACATAGGAGTATTGGCTGATTGTTTATCGAACCGGTTGTCTGAGAATCTGGGTAGCAAACGTTGGAGAGTTGACTTTGAAGGACCACCGCATCTGCTATAAAATAGGTGCACCGTGCGCCACGTTTGAACTAATGCACCCTCAATTTGATAATAAAGGTTTATTATTTGGACGTGCTGTCAATCGTGTATCTTGTCATGTCATTTGGCATCAGTGACTGAAAGAAAAACACCGGATTAGTCAGACGCCACTAAAATAACATGGCCGCCACAGGCTGTCAACATCGACCCGCCCAAATTGAAAAACCATAAAGCGGACTTGTTATGAATATGTTTGGAAGTATGATTTCTTGACGGGTAAGATAGAACACATCAAGTAAGCCTTGTTGCGTATCTTGAGGGATCTTTAGTACTAGATACATTTCAAAAAGGTTTTTTAGTACTGATTGTACTGTCTTCGAACGTTCTATATTCGTGTAATTGCGCAAACCATGTTGATCTTTGATCAAGTTAAGTTGTTTATCAATGCCGTAGTGAGGTTTGTGTTACGTTAGCAACGATGGCTATCGAGTATAGTTGTTTGATTTTTGATAAGACATATCCTTATATTTCCTAAAGTGGGACTCATATTGTTTAGCCTCTCGTTGGGTGAAGATTCTGAACATCTCCCCTAGCAAAAGGCCACTGAGTCTCGTTCCACTCGTTTACGATCCTGATTTCTTTCAAATAATAGCTCGTTGATTCCAATTAAATATTTGTATAGCCATAGAAGTTGATGTAGAATAACTTTGCATTTTAAATCGGTCAGCTTCCAATAAGTTTCTCTTGTCTCGGTTTGCTCCGACAAAGTAAGTTTCATTATCGAAGTAAATATTGGTTTACAATCCTCACCTAGAAGCGAATTGTTTGTAAGCATCTTGTAAGATAGCTTACTATTTCGATATGGATCGCCATCGTTGCCATATTCATATGCGAATAGAGCTATGTATCCTTTGTAGCTCTTGTATCCTCTTCCTTTGATTGTTCTCAATTGTATGGGACCGGCACCGTCGATTCCCGATTTGACAGATGCTCTCTTTGATTGTTCCCTAGCAGCGATTTTTTCGCCATGTGTTGTTTAAGACCCACACATTTTAGACATTTTTGAATAACATTTCGTAATGTCCGCTTACCATCAATAATCCAGTATTTGTTCATTAAACATGCTAAGGCCAATTGAATGCCACTGTGCAACGTGCTATGGTGGCATATTCGATAATTCACATCGTTGTGTTTGTCCAAAATTGTTGGATTTTGGTTGACAAGCGTAAGATTTGAATGTGTAGCTGACCATTCATTCTTAGTATTCCCTTGTAAGTGGAAGTGAATCCTAAGTGCTTATAAGTATTTGAGGAAGTAAATTTCACTACAGAAATATTGTTCCTATCAATGGTTTTGAAAATTGAAGTTTCTGTAGTTTCTTTTCGTCTATCAAATTGACTATTGAGTTTTTTTTTAATTTCTTTGGCTGTAACTATGTCATTAAGAATTTTGGTTGGCTTTATTGCTTTGAGGTGTTTTAATTCATAATATGAAGAAAAACTGAATGGTTCGACTTAACTGTGTTTGCAGGATTCCTGTTTGACTTTACATGATGCCAGGTAGTTGTTGGAAGAGTATACCACTGCAGCATTTTGATTTGATTACAGGAGCAGCCTTAGCACCGTTAGTAAAGTTTACCGAACGATGAATTATTTAACTTAGTCATCTTGCCTTTGGCTGTTAAGTTTGCCGGTTGTTGTTTGGATTATCTAGTTGTTTACTGATTTGTTCCGATTTTTTTCTGTTAGCTTGTTGTTGGTTGGATTGTATCGATAGTTGCCGATTGATTTTAACGTAGTAGCGATTTACTTGCTGGTTGATATTTGGCTGCAAGCTGTGTTTAATCCAGGTGTTGTTGGGCCATAGACTACATGCCGGTTATTAATTGGCTGCAAGTTTTTTTCTTCCTTCATCGGTATTTTCATGCTTTGCTCGGATTAACTACACGCGCATCAGATCGATCTATTACTAAATGAACAGGTGATTCCCCTTCATTATCAAGGCTCATTTTAAAATGAATCCGCACCGTGTATCTTCCATCTAGAATATGTCCCGAATTTTCGTGAACGAATTTTTAAGAGAAGAACTTTTAATTCTTCTTCGGTGAGATTGCTTTCTTCTGGAACGTTTTCATGCTCAATGAATAATTATAATTGTTCTTGAATTGCCGTTGTTGTCGCCACGGATTTGTTATTTGTTCTTTGATGTGGGAGCTTTAATTGCTGTTGGTTAACGTATCGTCGCTTATATTTTATGTTCAAATGGACTGAAAGCAGATCAAACTATTGTTGTATGTTAGCAGGGTCGGGTCTGTAGCAGAGTTGTATTGCCGATGCTGGGATCGAAAGCTTAGTTGGCTTCCCACAAATGGGGCGAACTAGCTTTTGATTCGGCTTGAAGTATGAATGAAAAATCTGGAATCTACTCTAGTTTTGTTTAATACTGATTATTTAAATTGTCACTGCGGTGAGGTTTAAATAATCTGACAAAACTAACTTGACTAAATATGCGGCTGTAAATTATTTTTAAATCTGCTCTATTTTTATTTAAAAGGTCTTATTTATAAAGGGTTTTCCAATAAGAGGTTTCATTTTGATATCTAAAAAAACGAGTATTTTTAAGAGAAATCAATGAATGTTTATTTCATTGCAAAGAGGAACGTATGGCTACGCTGAACACCATACCATTTTCATGAAATTTTCCATGACCAATTCGCACATTTGCGGCTTAATGTCCTCGATAACTTCACGAATTCCATCTATAAGTTCTTGAATCGATTGTGGAGCATTGGCACAGACCTTTTCTTTCACGTGGCCTCAAAGAAAAAAGTCTAAAGGTATTAAATCACTAGGATCTCGGTGGCCAATTGTGATCACCATTTCGAGAAATAATATGGTAAGGAAACTTTTCTTGCAAGATTGCAATTGTTTCGTTACCTGTGTGGCACGTAGCGCCATCTTGCTGAAAATAAACGTCGCCCACATCATTATCTTCCAATTCGGTAAGGTCCAATGACACCGCCAGCCCAAAATCCGCAAAAAACAGTGACACGTTGAGGATGGAGAGGTTTATCAACAATCATTCTCGGATTTTCTGAGCCTTGGGGCGATGCGACAATTATGCTTATTAACGTAGCCTCTGAATGAAAATCCGGATCATTTTGATGCATTTTAATGACCCAATCACCGAATATACGACGTTTATGATGATCGACTGGCTTGAGCTCTTGTGTTAACAAAACTTTAAAAGCCTTCAGACCTAAGTCTTTATGCAAAATACGGAGTAATGTCGTTTGTGGAATTTCTAATTCCAAAGATCGACGAGGAATCGAAAAACCTGGGTTTTCGTCAAGACTACGGGCTACAGCAGCAATATTCTCAGTTGTTATTGAGCGACGCACACGGTTTCAATTCTTCACATCACTAACTTGTCCCAACAGCTCAAAATTTTCCACCAGTTTCTATACTGCCAGCCGAGAAAGCGATTCACGACGACCCAAAAGTGCTTTAGTTTTGCTAACTGTGACTGCAAAATTTTCACCATTTTTGTGGTGAATTTTAACAATTTCAATGGATTGTTGAAGCGTGTATCTTTCCATTTGTCAAATGCCAAAAGATGACAGCTTCAAAATTGACAGCTGTCCAAATAGCAGGCTATTCAAAATGAAACCTCTTACATTGGTGTCGCGTTTCTTCAAATATTTCAGATTGATTATCCTGCATGTTGTATTTATTCTCAACATTTGTTGTTGACCCTGTTGAGCTTAACTCAACAATGGCAGTAAACTATGAGATTATTTGCTCGAGTAAAGAAATTTGTATACCGGCTGTAATAAATTATACCAACGAGTAAAATAAATTGCCGCTATATTGCCAAAATCCGAAAAAGTGGTTTTCAGAAAGTTATGTGTGTGTGTGTGTGTGTGTGTGTGTGTGTGTGTGTGTGTGTGTGTGTGTGTGTGTTTCTTGTGCCTTAGAGAATAAATGACTTTGCTGCAACCTAGCCTAATCCGGGTGAAACTTCATGCTTAAGATGTATTGGATTGCCTGAAGAGTCCATTAGCAGACACGGTATCACGTAGATATGAAACTCTGCTTAAATAAACCGCCAAAATTAAACTCAAATATTAATTGAACAAAAGAGGAACGCTTTGAACTTTTGAGAAGGGAAAAAATAAAATTATCACAAGCCGGGTGCCCATTCAGAAAAGACTGAATCTCCTCAAATGACAAGTACAATGTCTGCTGAAGAGACCCCCCCCCCTCCCCTTGTTATATTAATATTGTTGTTACTCGAATGGCCGATCGTCCACTATAAAATCTCTCACATTTCCAACTCCGGCAGCTTGTCAAACTGCCGAAATGTCACTGGAAGTTCCTGTAGGTTTTACGGCCATCCCCGAGTGAACAACACATATGCCGAACCCATCAGTCCGTCAATGTAACAACTACAGGATGGGATGCAGCGGAGTGGTGAACCTAGCCTGCAAAGAAATGGTACACCGACACTAATTTACTATAAATCATCGAAACGGTACGTCGAGCTAGAGTGTGCCTGGCTTAATGTTTATGAAGTTTATGAAGCAACAAGAATAATAAAAATTTACTTAATATTCTCTGATGTCTATACCAGCACACGGTGGTATGGACAACGTACATAAATACGAAGGCCCCGTTATTTGAACATTCTATTACGAAAGATGTTCGTCCAACAAAATTTTAATGAAAAAAACTATTTAAAATTAAATGAAAAAATAATAATAATCACAAAATATGTGTACCTGCGCCGCCTCGTTAAACTGTGGGGGTTGTGAGCCTCGTGTTGGCTGCTTGTAAAGCTTGCGACGTACTTGACTAGCCGTTTAAAATACTGATCTATTAGGCAACCGTATATGTTCCGTCGTCCACTCGCCGATACACACGCTGCCGCTGTGCCCGCCCGACACAGCTGCTATAACCGCTACTAGTTCATCTGGATCCCGTCGATTTAAATTTAAACTTTTCATAACATGCTGGCGGCCTAGCCGATATAACTACTTACCCTCGTTGGCAATATATCTCGGTTGCAATTTTTACACGCCGATATAAATTATTCGAGACGCAACACCCACTCGCCGATAAATTTGAATCAGACGATGAGACAAATATATAAGTTAAATTGGTTTCCGACTTTTAAAATAATTTTTTTTTAACAATATTGTATTTATTTAAACTCAATCTTTTATTTTATAATTTACCAAATATTAAGGTTTAAACGACCCACAAACAAAATTTTTTTAACATATTTTAATGCCAAACTCGATAAAAAAAAATTGTTAAATTTTTTTTAAAAAATGATGAAGGGAAGGAAATTATGGGTTTTGATAAAACAAAATTGTTCACCAAAATTCGGCATCTCTACAGTTCAGGCGGATTGACTGTTAGTTTAGAAACTTCATACTAAAACTTATTCCACTAATTGGGAGATGTTTGCTAAATTTGGAGGAAATCTGTGTAGCGAAAGAACAAAAATTAAAAGATTTAAAAAAATAAATTAAACTTTTAAACGCCGGTTCTCTGAAATTTCAGCATGGATAATGTATTTTGATTATACGAGGCAGTTTAATAGACAGTAAGTTTAATTTGTCGCTTTAGAAATCAAGAGTGCTGCAAAAATAAAGTCGGGTGTAGGCCACAACATATTTAACCCACCATGTTTTTTTATATTGCTATCGAGTTTTCATTGCTTTTTTTGTAAAAACAATTTTGTATGAAAATTATTCGATTTTTAGAATTGGATATCTAGTAACCCATCTACTTTCGCCCCTAGGGAGTAAAATACATCATTATTTTCTTAGGTTTGTTCTATGCTATATTGTTGAATTCTACTTTCGATTTTTGAATTTATTAGGTTTCGCTGCTTTTTGTAGAAAAAAATACGTTTATGAAAAGAATACCTTGTAGCAGCAAGGATGTATTAAACGTGGAGGAACACTAGTACACGCATCCTACACGAAACATAATTTTTTTGTTGTGTTCGCTCGGTTAATAATGAATAATATATTTGCCTACGTTTATTGTGTGTGAGCATACTTACATGTGTATGTGTGTTCTAGGAAGAGGTTTTATTTTATTGTTTGCTCATGAATAAAAATGACAAAATTTGTTTTTTTGTTATTGTTGAAAGTTAAAATGAAAACCTTCTCCTATTTAACTTTACAATTTTTTACATGGTATTATATTTTTTTTTGTTCCCTGACACTTTTTATGTTTTCTGTTTGTGAATTCATAAAAATGTTGAAAAAGAAATGTATGCTCTGTCTGTACCTATACCACATCCATATATGGAGCATTCGTTTTATTTTCATTGGTGGTGTTTGCGACGTTTTTTTATCATTTGAATATATGATACTTGAGAAATTTACATTTTCTGTAACAATTTATTTGTTTCTTGCCATGGGTGCGAATAAGATTAACTATGGGGTTTTAAAGTTTTAGCCCTGTCAAATTTGTATGGATTAAAGCATCAAGAGACTTGACTCTCTATCAATGAGGATGAAACAACATTTATTAAGCCGTTGTTGAGTTTGACTAATATTGCAATGTCGCATATTCGTTATCGGCGAGGAGGGTCTCTATATTGTGTGTCTATAACGCCAACCCCGTTTACCGTTAAAAAATAAATAAAGTGGTGAAGTTGGTCGCGAGGTTGTACTTTGGTGTTGACTAATCACATCCATATAAGAAAATTGCACCCGCTTACTTTACGTCAACTCACTTCACTTATTACGTTCAGTTAGCTACTCATATAGGTACAAAAAAATTATAATAAAAGAAAATATATTTGAAATTAAATATTGGTAGAAGTTGGGCCGAAATTTTGGGAAAGTTTCTTCGCTACAGTGTGTCCATCTCGAGATTGAAAAAGTGCAGTCTCATCCCGAAAAAATATAATATGCATGGTGTACGTGACTTTCAAAGTAAAATTTTAAAGAAACGATGGCGATATCGATGGCGAAATCGGAAATGGAACCATAGATAAATGGCATATACGGTTATTTCCGATTATTTCAGGAAACCAGATTGCCGAACTTGTGGCAGGTATAAAAGGGTACATTTTAAGGGAATTATACCGATTACGTCTTCATCCAGAACAAGGAAATGAATACCATACCAGAGGTAGCTGCTCAAGTAGTTGGTAATTGATCCAGGGCAGAACCAAAGTGAAGAGGATCGACAACTTAATTTGAGCCGATTTGCGTTCGTTATTTTAAACTGGCGGCTATAGACGGCGACTTGGATTTGGCTGGCCTCGTGTTATAACACGACATGTGAAGCCGAAGTCAGTATAGGTAGACAGTCAGTTATTAACCGTAGTCAACATTCTAGGAAAATTTAACATTAATTCTTATAACTAGGTATAAGCTTACACTAAGAATTATTCAAATTTGTATCAGTTGACTTAGCCAATTTTTTATGTGATTTAATAAGCGTTGTTAACCGAAACCAGTGCTTGTATATTTTAGCCGTTATAACTCAAAAATTATAACGTTCCCGTCCCTAGTCACGGGGAGACATGTACATTCCGTTTTATCGCTCTACTATTGTACTCTGTTCTATTCTTCTAAGACGTTGATCAGTTCAGCACAATATGGCTGAAACTTCGGGAGTAAATCATTGCTTAGAAATATAGGCAGTCGTAATTCTTGTATATTCATATTACCAAGCCCCTTGTGTTTTAGTGACATAACCGTCACCTCGTTACATTCGAAAATTAGGTGCTTAACGTCTTCTATTTCCGATTCGCATAGACATTGACACTGGTTTGTTATCTTAAACTTCTGCAGGTATGCTTTAAACTTACCATTTCCAGAGATAACTTAGCACGAGCTTGTCAGTGGTAATTTCATTTTAAGACTTTCTTTTATATCTGAAATGAAGCCAAAGGTACGCCATCCATTGGCTGATCCATTCCAACATAGTGGATCTCTAAAGCCAGCTTTCTTGATTATGATCATTTCACCCTTTTTCCACACCTTGGGAAAGTAACTAGTCCCTATGATGGGCCGTGCCATCTGGATTATTTCAGCGTTCATGTTATCCAGTCCAGGTGACTTGTTACGCTCCAACTGCTGTTGGTAGCGGTAGGTGACGGTTCCAACTGCTGTTGGTAGCGATCTCGCGCATTTCTGCTTGAGACCCAGTTTCGTCTGGCGTTTCGTCCGGAGGAAGTGAGTTAAGTAATTCCAAACGAGTGTCATGCCACGTATCAGTGATGACTCCATTTGCCTTCCTGATGGTGTTCAAAACTTTTAGAGGTCTTGCTTTGCCAGGGGCAATTTTGTATACAAGTCTCCATGGGTCTTTATTACCATGTTCCGTGACGTACCGTTGGAAACTATTTTGTTTTGCAATAAATACTTCATGGAAGTATTTGTTTCTTGTCACTCTGAAGAGAGTCAATTTCAACTCTTTTGCTCTTTGGTCCCTTTCCATCTGGTACGCTCTTCTAAGCTTATGCATAGATCATCTAAGTTTCCTTAGATTAGAGTTCCACTAACTATTTCGTTTCTTAGCTAATCTCTTCCTAGGAATTGATTTGTTGCATACACTGGTTAACTGTGTTGAGATCAGCTCTACACGAGCATCAATTTCATCTATCGAATTAATTTCTGGAAGTGCTTCTACACTGTTCCAAGAGCCAACCAAATGTCTAGCAAATAGACCCAGTCGGCTATCTTAATGGCAAATCTCGGAGTTTTGTTACTTGCAAGCGGACTATTATGTGGCGCGTTTTATAATTCAAACGTAATGACTCTATTGTCACTAGAGGTCCAACTTTCTCTTGCACATCACCCAACTGACGACATCACCCAACTAATATTCTAGTTCCCATTAGACAAGAACGTTGTTGTGTTTCAGTGCTCGTTCATTATGAAAAGGTCACTCCTGAACACGAAGTCCTCTACTTTTCTTCCGTTTTCATGGGTTAAACGGTCATGCCACACTGTACTTCTGAATGAACCAACTTCCGATGATATTTCAACACATGTGCAGTGGCTATCACAGAACTGACTTAACTTCACCATGTCCATGCCAGCACTATGGATACTGATTGCAGTCCTGGGGTTCTCAGAGCATATGGTTGCTACTCTGGCTATCGCAGGCATGCTGCTGATTTGACCATTGGGCGAGTGTGGTTCTTGCATACATAATATATCTATGTCGTGGGTGGAGATGCGTTCATATATCTCTGATCCAACTATTTTAGCACCCTGCATGTTGAGGTGGGCGATACGTAGGTTGCTGTTATAATATCTTGAAGTGTTTAATCTCAGGCGTTGCACAGCACTTTTATATGCGTTGCATGAAACGCGACCTGCTTGGTGGTCATTGGATTTTCGCATTTACTTGCAGCTTACACAACTGGCAGGTTTGTCTTTATTTGAACATCCCTTATATTTATGACCGTGTTGTGCACAGTAAGAGCAGGTCTCTGTGCTCGTCCTACAATTCTTTGCAATATGACGATATCGCTGGCATAAAGCACATAGTCGGTGTCACAAACTCTCTCACATGGAATCGTGTCCAGTCCACGTGCAGTCTTCCGTACTTTAGCAATATGTTTTGGTTGCTGGTTCTACTTCTACCACCCAGTGAGCGGTCTCTTTATTCCTCGCACCAGTTCTATATAGAACCTTAAAATCTTTTCGATCCAGGCAGTTTTGATTTATTAAGCAGTTTGGGACAATCTTTGATATCAAAGACCTTAGGTAATAACTTGATAGGTACTGGTTCGGTGGCTACAAGACCCACGCCGTCCAACTCTATGTTTTCCGTGAACACCTTCAAATCTAAGGAAGAATTAACTGTAACCGCAACACGATTTGGGCCAGCGTTAGCTACATAGTGAATCTTAATGTTTGATTCACTAGGACGTATGATTTCCTTGATTTTCTTGGTTATCTCGTAAGTCAGGCTGGATTCATTATCTGTAGCTGAGATAATTATCCGTTTTGATTTTGTCTTATTTTGCCAGTATAAGTGGACAGTTAGAAGACTATTGAGAAGGCGATCTGACTGCACTCAGACCAGCAAACGGGTCGAAAGGTCACAGCTCACCGACGAGCCCGCCTTCAATTCGCTCGAGGGCATTTGGATTGGACAGAAGAACAATGGAGAATAGTCGTGTTTTCACTGACGAGTGCAAGATGTGATACATACCACTGGAGGCGAAGATAGATCCTGTGTTCATCTCCGGAGCGATACTGGCCGTCGATCAAGAGGATTGACATCTCAACGATACATTGAGAAAGTACTCGAGGACTACATTCTACCTTTCGCCGGGTTTATCGGTGAAAACATCATGTTCCTGCAGGAGAATGCGAGGCCGCATGCCAGTGGCCACCAGCTGATAAAAGAATTCGAGCCAGAGATATTGCTCCAACGAGCCGCCAGGAGCTGCAACAGGCGATCGTAGAGAAATGGGAGGCGATACCTCATGATTTGGTGAAATCAATGAAACAAGAGTGGAAGCTGTCATTAAGGGGAGGGAATACTTCTGGTTGTTTTTTTTATTGCTGATTTGCGTGTTTTAATAAGATTTTACCATTAATTTTCATTCTGACACATTCAGAAAAAACGTGTACTTCAGATGTTTAGTCCCAAAAAATCACTTTAGGGGCACGATGTAAGTCTGAGAAAGGTACCACTGGGAAGGTGTTGAAATAGACTTTGAATCTGCATTCAAGAAAATTAAACAAACATTGGATTTTTTCTTATTACTGAAGATTTGTTGAAAAATGATCAATGTGCGAATTTTTTGCACCCAAGTGTATTACCGCAGGTTTATATCATGAATAGGAGATTGTTTTCGAGGATAGAGGATAATTTACATTGTATGGTGGCAGTTCTAAAGATAAATCCAAGTCGTGGCGTATACCACCATATAGGCCATGGCTGTGCGTATACCACCATATAGGCCGATCTTCCTTGGGTAGCACAGATTTATATCATACCGTGGCACTATTCTGGCTTTCCATATATAAATAGGGAATTGGGAAAACCATTTTCATAGCATTTTTGTTCAAATTGTATTTGTCTGCCCTGCTGAAGGAATAAGTTTAGTGCAAAAATTTTCAAAGTTAATTAACTTTTGTTTCCATAAAACACTTTGGGACTCGGGTTGAAGGATGATATGTGAGCTCAACGGATGAGGAATTTAATTATCAACTAGACACACTATCGGAGCCTGAGTCAACATCTCTAGTAAGGTGTGTTAATGGCCATTTTTCGTTCCAATTCAAATTTGATTTTCTTCGAAAAAAATCGTGAACATTTTGGGAACCGGGTTGGGGGATGATATATGAGCTTATCAGATGGGGAGTTTGGATAGTGCTTCTAATAGCTTATTAACTCCTAATCTGGTTAGCCCATATATCATCCCCGAATCCGGGTCCCATAAGGTTCACGAATTTTTTCGAAGAAAATCAAATTTGTCTTGGAACGGAAAATTGTCATTAACCCTTCTTACCAGAGATCTTGACCTAGGTTCCGATAGTGCTTCTAATAGCTAACTAAATTCCTCAAGCAAGGATGCCATACGTTATACTAGCTTTTAACATAAGGTATAGAGTGTAAACCATTCTTTTCTAGTTAATTTTTCCTAGTCCTATTCTTAAGGCAGGAATAGTTAAGTGCTCTAGCATTGAATAAAACATTTCTACTAGAATACAAACTATAAGATATGATTTGTTTGACCTTCTACTCGACAGTGGATAAATATTATTTTTTCAATCAGAATATTATTTTAAATTGTTACGAGAATTAGTACTAAAACCAACACGGACGTGTTGGTTTTAGTACTAATTTTCGTATAGGAACACTCAAGTTTCCTGATTAGATTTTAATTTAACAGTGTTAAACTAATAAATAATTAAAAGTGTGAATTTGTGAAGAAGTTCACACGCATCATGTCAAACAAACAGAAGAGTAAAACATTAAATATAGAAAGATGGATTGGGTCGTAGGGAGAGAAATTCTGAGCTAACTTTACATAATACATTGCTGCTGTAAGCCAATATTATGGTTGAGCTGTAATACCTTTCTCTACTAAATACAAATTTCTAAAAGAAATGCAGAACTACTTGGGTATTCAATAGGATTAAAAACTAAACCAAGGATTATTTTTGAATTTAAGGTTTGGAATACTGTGCTTGCAAATTGGTTTGTTTTGAGGTATTACTACATATTTAATGGAAATCTACTGCTGAACATATTTTTTTTATAATACCAATTTGAATATCCTCCAAATATTTATCTTAGTAAGTAAGTAAGAAATCTGCCAAAGGCTATTTTTAAAATTCTTTCCGTAATATTTCTATTTCTACCAAATTTGTCCTTCTTAAGTATTTGGTATACAAATAAGGATATATAACATAATCGAGTATGATCGTGCACGTGGATAAAAACCTCTTAATTTGGTGCTACCGAAAATTTTTTGTTCATTTTACGTAACGCTTACGAAACATCTCTATTATATTCATCAATTTTGTGCTACCGCATCGCGGCCGACCAACACGAAAAAAATATTTTTGTTAACAAAATTCTATGAATAATTAAAATATGGTCCACCATCCTCCTTAATATGTACACATTGGATATACATAGAAATGGAAAATTTTCGAATTTAATTTATTTTTTATTTTGTTGGAAAAGATTGGATTTTATAGGATTATTTCTGTATTATTTTTATTTATGATAAGTCATGCACAATGAATAATATAAATTATGTTATCTTGGAACACCCATAAATTTTACAGTTTAATTTGAATTTTATAATGTCTGCCTACCTTACAGTACAGTATGTACGTAGTCTGAAAAGAAATTATAATTTTATTTGTTAGTTTGTGGTTTCAAAATGTTACTTAATATTGACAGGTCAATTGAACAGGTTGACTATCTCTGATGTTTTACTAAATTCATAATACATCCCAAGAAATGGCGTTACCTGCCCAGATTGTCGGAAATTTCTTGTTTCACAATCATATTCCTTATTTATTATTACACAAATGTTTTGGACTAGTTATACTGAGATTGACCTAAACAAATCTTTATTGCCGCATTATAACCTTAAAGGATATAAAATAAAAGTTCAATTAAGTCCTTCATCCTGGTTCTACTAAATGAAAATAAAACCATTTTTGTATGACGTGTGTGTGCATACATTTTCTATATACACATCTAAATGTTAAAAATTCAAATCAAAAAATTAAGAGGTGTATTTGGTGGCCCCACCCGACTTTCTTAAAAATATAAATCTTGAATTTACGTCACACTTGATTTTTAAAGTGAAAATTAACGCTCGAACGTGTTTAAGCAAAAATATTAATTTTCCCCATGTCATCTTGGGGCTGACAAATTTCGCTGCTTCCTCTCATTTATGAATCAAAATCAATTAATCCATTTGTGATGTAAAATGAACACAGACCGACATACATCACTTCAAAAATTGTTTTTACGAAGTTCGGTGATTCTAAATTATAATTCATGTTTACCCTCTTTTACCTATTAAAATAGTCCGAAGTCAAAAAAATTAGTTTTAAAAAAACATCTTTGTGTGTGGCTTATGTGGTGCCGTATCCACTAAGTCTGTTTATTCTCTAAAGCCCAACTCGATTAACCGATCGGTGTGAAACGTAATACTTAAGTTTTTCTCATAAATTGGTAGATTCTTTGGATTTTTGGCTATAATCGGTCTACCGGAAGTGGCTACCTAAACAGGAACTTTAAATAATTTGCGATAAATATGATAATTTCTCGAGTCAAGGAAAATTTTCCAAAATTAAAGCGGAAATGACGTTTTTTTTACAAAAGCATTGTTGTTCAAGAAACTTCACCGCGATCAGACTAATCAGACGGTTAGTCTCTACTGTAGAGAGGCCACAAACCCTTATTCCCCACACACAGAGATGTTTTTAAAACTGTTTTTTTACTTCGGCGATACAGCGAAAGGCAAACTTGCAAAAATCTCGAGGTCGAAAATGTTCATGGTTACTAAATTGTATTCATTTGTTTTACTTAATAAAATAAAGTATAGTAATCAAGGAAATTTTCAAAGATGAGATTTTTCCAAATTTACCTCTCAACTCTCTCATTATCCGTGGGACACTTCCGCTTACGGCGTTCCACCCATCTTGAGATGCCAGCATAAACTCCACTAAATTTTCCGCTGTTAGTTGGACCCCACGTACACAGATACTCCTTCTCTCCTCAGCAAATCGTGGACACTCGAATAATATGTGCTCTACATTCTCCGTTACTCCGATTCATAAAGGGAAACCTTGTGACTCTTCGTGTTTGAATCTGAACAGATATGATCTAAAGCAACCATAACCCGCCAGAAACTACTTAAGATGATAATCCACTTCTCCGTGTCGCCTGTTTAGCAACGCCTCAATGTAAGGGATCAGGCGATGGGTCCATCTACCTTTCGTCAACTCACTACATCTTCTCTGCCATACAGTGACCGTCTCAGCCCGTGCTAATCGGTAGTTCTCTGCTTTTGTTCCTTGACCACGACGCTGATACGTGGTTTGGCGCTCCTTGGCCAGTAGATCTTGTGGAGCATTCCCGCAAGAACACATGCAGCGTCTTCTGACACCGTCCGAAATGCGCACAATACTCTCAGAGCGCGTAGCCTCTGAACTGTTACTACTCTTTGATTATAAGTACCCTTCTCCAACGAGTTGACCCAAATTGGTGACCCATACATCATTATAGATGTAACGACGTTGATAAGCAGAACTCTGCTGCTCATTCATGCCCTTCTTGTATTCGGCATTATTCGTGCTAGTGCAGTAACTCTCCTTGCTCGCTAGCTGGAGGTAATGAGATGTATTTTATATGACAATCTGGAATCAATCATTACCCCTAGGTACTTGATGGATGGTTGAGTAATAATTTGTTGGGCTCCAGTCTCTTAGGTTACGTTCTACATTACTTTTCGGGTAGTAATAAGGACAGCTTCTGTTTTATGTTCTGCTAGTTGCAGCCCAGCAAATGTTAACCACTGTTGAATAAGTCTGACCGTCCTATTACAGATGTTCACAATCTCCTCGCTGTGTTTTTCAACATCAATCTAATCACCTGTGCATCACTTGGTATGGGCAGTCGAAATACACCATCGTACATCACATTCCAGAGTGTAGGACCTAACACTGATCCTTGAAGAACTCCACCAGTCACCTCGTAAGTTTTCTTTCCTTCCTCCGTATCATACATCAAGATCCTCTCGCTAAAGTAGCTGGAAACTAGTCTCAGCAAGTACTTCGGTACGTTCATCCGCGTCAATGCGTTAAATATGCAGCTCCAATTCGCCGTGTTGAATGCGTTTTTCACGGCCAATGTAACTATGGCACAATATATTTTACTACCACAGTCTATATTTTTTCCTACCACCACTTACTACCCAGCCATCGAGAACCGGATATCGCCTGGTGTACAGTATCTACAACCTCTTTAATCGCATCCACTATTATGCACGCTTTTCGAAAGCCATACTGCTGCTCGGCCAGGTTACCTGCAGTAACTATAGCCTCTTGTAACCGTTCACATACAACTCTCCTCTCTCTAGAGTTTTGCCTGCCATATCCAACAGACAAACAGGACACCAGGACGACGGCTCACCTGGTGGATTGTCTCCTTTTGGCAACAATACTAGTTCCTGTTGCTTCCATTTACTAGGGAATACACCCGCAACTAAGCATGCAGTACATACTTCCGTGAATAAGTTTGAGTATACTTTAACCGCCGACATATATTCGGAATATTCGGAATGTTATCCGGGCCAGTAACACTTCCTCGTTGCCTAATACTTTTAACACACAATCGGGTTGCTGCGGGAACAGGTGACTCACTATGTCAGACAGCTTTGCCGGGCATATGGGTGGCGTAATTGCTTCTGAGTTTTTTCATCACCAATCGATAGGGTCTACCCCAGGGTTCGCAAATCAAAAATCTCATCGTTCCACCAGAAGACTGGTTTTCTACGATTATCCTCCATCTTTCTTGGCATTGCTGCATCACAGGCTCTTGTAACATGTCTCATAAGCTGGACGGCTTTGTTATATGTGGTACCAGATAGAGTAAGATCCTCCATCGTGAGACGGAAAATGTTCTCATCTAACGATGCAGACTTCCATCCTATTCTCTTCCTGTGTCTAACTATAGTCCTTTGGGGTTTACTATCCGCCAGTTCATACACAGTAGCTTGATGATCAGTATGCGTATATAGATCGCTCACTCTCCACGCCACTCCTCTATTGGCAAGACAATGGCTCACAAACGTTAGGTCAACTATTGAGGTTGCATTTCCTCGACAGAAAGTAGGTGCATTTCCTGTATTCATTAATACGACCGGCAATGATGCGAAGGCTTTTAACAAGGCGGTTCCTCTGCTACTGTGGCTTCTATACTTCCCCACTTTACGGCCCATGCATTAAAATCCCCGGCTATGAGCACCGGGTTGTGGCTCCGTGCATCATCCATTAATTGATCGAGAAATGTTTTAAGTTCTACAATCGATGCACTAGGAGGTGCGTAGCAACTATAAATATGAACGCCGTTCACTTTGGCTCTGACAAACCCGAGTACAGAACTCACACCAACTTCCTGTAGGGGGTAGGTACCACAAACCCATGCAGCAGCTCGATCCGATCTATCTGAAGCCCAACACCGACTATCATGGTTTCTATATTGCTCACACACAATTACAATGTCCGCTTTTACTTCCTGTATGGATTGCTGCAGCAGGTCCTGGGCAGCCTTACAGCGGTTAAGATTGACTTGGGACTTTCATTTCCAACGCTCTTTTTGCAGCGCTTTATGGTATACCGGACATCTACCTAAAGTGCTCTTCTTCATCACATCTCCTGCAGAGCTTTGATCTATCCGCTTCGCTTCTACAGTTCCAAGACCGATGCCTATAACCGTAGCATTTAAAGCATTTAGTCAGCTCCAGTCTCGCCGCATTGCCCCCGATCGCCCTCGCTAATTGCTCTCGAAATATTGAGGTCTTCGGCTGGTCTCCTGTACTTTGTAGCTACAACAATAGGTCTCTATAAGTTTGACGTATGTTTGATACCCTTTCACCCCAGAGTATTTAGCGTCGGGTCCACCTTAACTTTCAGCAGCAGATCAGCAAATGAGATTTCGTCACTCTTTTTTATTAGCAGCGCATCCGGGCGAGCCCTTTCCTTCGCGGACGTGATCGTCTTTTTGGCGTTCCTTTCCCCTTCCGTTTCTATCATTCTTGTTCTGCGCCAACTGTTGCATTCTCCAATTGATTTGAGCTCGTAGTGTTTATATCTCCATTATCCTACATAGATGCTGTGGTCGTTTGCTTCTTGTTTCCGTCCTCCTCATTAATAAGAGTCTTCGACATTCGAAGTGTTTGCGGAGGACCTTGCGGAGCAGCCTTACTACTCCTTCTTTTAGATTGCCTTCTTTCATCACTTTTAGGTGGCGTGGACTTTTCAGGCGATGTAATATATGTGTTGTTACAATATCTTGATTGAACCACGAAAGTGAACAGTGTTACTTTATTTTACGCAGTAAAATAAATTGTAATAATTTTTAAAATTTTTGTCGTCGAGATTTTTTGCAGATTTAACTTTCGCTATAACGCTGAAGATAAATAGTTGGGTTTATAAAATCTAGGAACTTGGAAAATCTTGGAACTTTATACGTAAGCTCTTTCACAAATTGTGAGATTCAACTGTTTTTGGCTTAAATTAGTCCACCGAAAGTGGCAGCCTCAATTCGAGCATTTTCGAATAAGATACTAAATTTGTTTTTCAACAAAATCGGATCAAATCAGTTTTTAAAAAGTTAAGCGGTTATAATGATTTTTGTCAAAAACCCGTTTTTAACAAAAATTTCATACTTAAGCTTTTACCATAAATTGGCAGGTCCCAGTGATGTTTATCCGAAATCTATCTACTACTTAAAATAATAATACTAATATTTCTTCAATTACAACTTCAAAATATTTAACTCAGTGTGATTTCGGTCGGTTTCTTCTGTTCCACCATGTCAGGTTGGAAAGTTGTTTCTGCACGGTGTAATAGTGTGTGATGTTTACGTAAACACAATTTACAACCAATCTATTGACAGTTTTTGTTGCAATGATTAGCTCCAAAACAGTTTAAACGGAGCTGTAGTTCAATGATTTTTTTGAATCTATTAGATGACGGCATCTTAATGAATTATGGACACGTTTGTAATGAGTGAAAGCTACCTTTACAAAACACACATAATTTTGTTTTCTGGCCATTTAGCTTGCTTTGACTTGAAATTTGAGATGAATATGTGAATGTGGAATTTGGCCTAACTGTAGGTATTAGTGTATTTCGACCTGTGCCTTGTCTAACTGGCTTACTCAGAATCGACTTCCCCAAATCACTTAAATTGGATCCAACTGATGTTAACACTCTGCATTGTTTGATTAAAAATTCTTTAGAATTGAATCCACTTGGGTAGGACATTTGGAATTAACTCATTTTCCCATTCCTTTCTTAAACTGGCATCTAACTTTTTCGTAACGATGTTAATAATAAATAATTCGCCAAGACCACCTATGTATCTATTGCACGAATTCATTAACTTTCTCAATTCTATGGCATTGTCGTTGGGAACCTTCGGCAAATTCAAAATAGCATCTACATGAACATCTACGATAATTCGCTCATTGTGAGCTGATCAAGTGAGCCACTCGGTTAAGTTTCCGTTAAATACCGGAAGATTAACGTAATCGAATTATCATTATAATTTTTGATTAAAACATTTAAATTGGCTATGACGCTATGGAATCGATCCTCCACCTCTTCTATTTCAGGTTACAGATCATCGAGATTTTCTGCTTTGGTTTGAATTAATTCTACCAAAATTTTTTCATATTCGTTATATATTTTTCGGATTTGGACAATCTACTTTCCAATTAGTCTAGCTGTGGAGGTTCGTCATCAAATTTCTTAAATAATTCTCGATGGTCTTTATGCGCATTAATACGGATTTAACTGTTTTAACCATTTTGAATTTAATATGTTATAAATGTAATTAATTAAAAACTAAAATACATTAAAAATTTAATCGACTTGTACCTTATACAACTAAAATTATTTCACGGTTAGATGGCCGATAGATGATTGAACCGGTTGTGTTAATGCAGCACGTCAATCTCAATTGTTGAATTATTTTAAATCAGGAACATGCCTAAATAATATTGTTGTAACATAACTCAATAAAGGGTGGGCCAAATAATTTTTTTTTAAAATGCAATAAAACAAAAGTTTCGTAAACGCAGAACACTGGTTTTGGTTAGGTCTGGAAGTTTTTAAAGTGTTGGTATCTAAAATTAATTTAGTTGAATAAAATAAAACAAGAAAACCTTTGGTGAATTTCATTGAACAATTTCGCAAAGATTCCTTTTATCAGTTGATAAGAAATATCAAATTTCAATAAATATTCCACTAGTGGCAAACTAAGTTGGCATTGATATTAAAATTATAGTCACATATAAATTTAGTTCGTATATTGAGGCTGCATGCCAATCTTAAGGTAAAAGTCACTTCCGAGTAAATTTTTCGATAAATTCAATTATTTTTCAAAAAGTTTATGGCAAACTAATCGAAAAATCTGTCCTAAAACCGGTTGTTACCGTAGTAACCAATTAACCTTAAGTTTGGCACACAGCCTGATTAGTAGTTAGTTAGTATTTTGGGTGTCTTTATCTTTAAGAAGATGTTTCTGAATTTTTTTTTTGTTACAGAAGAAAAATTTACTTTTTAGTGGTGGGTGGCATTGTCCCTAGCGGTGAGAAGCAAAAAAATTTGGTTCATTGATGGAAATCAGCTGTAATTCGAGTAAACTCGCAACGTTTTACAAATCGCTCATTTGCTGTTAGAGTGACACAATCCAAAAATTTTAATTTTTCAGTAGAGCGATTTGAAAATATCACTCAAAATTGTTTCAAAAAATCGTCGCTTTCAAAAGTAAATATTGATTGCTGATTAGCAAAATAATTTTTTTTCTATTGATACATCCTTAACCGGATCTTAATTTTTATAATTCTTAAAATTTTGCAAATTTTCTTCAAGTAGCTTCCAATATCTTAAAATATTAATTTCTTTCGCGAATTGAGTTATTTTTTATATAGAATTTTACCAAATTTACTCGAAATAATACATAAGGGAGTATGTTTTGATACAAAATAATGATTCGAATATCTTAGAAATGAGTGAGTTTTGAGTTGTGACACTGTTGTAGCAAATGAGCAAAATGTACTATATGATTTATATGAAACTGTTAAATTTTGTTCACTAATGTTAAATTATTAATTGTTTATGCAAATCAGGCAGTGAACAATTATACATATTAAAAATTTATACATTACGATTTTTACAATGTACGAGTACTCATCGGATTACAAAAAACACACAGTTAAAATATTTAAAATCATTTATGCAAGCTTAGTTAACACATCCAGATATCATCATAAGCTAAACATTACAAATAATGTTTTACCCTTCTTAAACAAATCGAATTGGAAAATAAGCTTAAATTTCATAAAATGAGTGTTAAAGTAAAAATTCCGATTATGCAAATGTAACAAAGAAACAATATTTGTATTTGCTTTAATAATCTGCAAACAAATAACATAGAATAACAGATTTTCACATTATGATAGTTTAAAAAATGCAGAAAAGTTTTGAGGGAAAAAAGTTTAAAATGAAAATATTTTTTTTGAAATAAAATTAAAGTTTTGCTTTCCCATGTACACAGTGGAAAAATAACAATTCGTCTATTATTGTAAAAATAACTTTGGTTAGGTTTTTTTTCATATACACATACATACATATATACAGTTTTTAAATATAACTATCAAAATATTTGTATTATTTTTATTTAATTTTGTTTGCGGGGAATATTGATACGAGCATGATTTTTATTAAAAATTTTACTTCAGTATTTGAAAATATTTGAAGAATTTTTGTGCAATCAAAAGTTGAGTACCACTGTTCAAAACTATTGTTAACAACAAAAAATATTCGGTCTGGGATTTGTATTATAAATTGTTTTTACAGTACTTATAACAATGTATATACAATTGTACAATGCATATCAACTACTTGAGTATTCTAAAGTATATAACATACTTTCTTAAGTGATTTGGGAATAATTCTAATTCATCTTTTTGGTATCAAATATCGTAACCTTATTTTTCACTAAATCATATCGTGTGTTATTGGAATGTAAACTCCGGAATTTTGTTTAAATTCAGTGCAGATACAAAAAAAATTATTAACTAGCTTTTTATTTATGAATAATTTTTAGTACAGATCGTACCTTGTTTTGCTATCAACAGAATTAAAAAGAATTGAAGGGATTGTATTTATTGCAACCAAATTTATGTACCGCGCTGAATATTCGATATTATTCGTGCACTTTCGGTTCTTTTCCAGGTTTAAACCAAGGATGATGTTGTCGATACTATAGTACTTTTTTCGATACTTTGGTTTTATGAAAAGTACTTCGATACTTTCGAGTGAATTTTATTACTTTTGAGAAAATACTAGAAATGTTATTTGCAATTCGTTTGAGACAACTTTTGTAGAAGCAAAGAATAACCATACACCTAGAGATCGGGGTGTTTTACAACTCTAATTCTTATGATTAAGATCTCTTATCAGTTTTATGATTAAAGCTTAGTAAAAGTGTAAAATTTTACAATGGCCTCATGCGAATTCAAACCTTTCTTATGGAAGTTTCTGACTTACCCATTGTGTCAACACGGCATACCCGGTTGAAAATCCGTGATTTTTTAAACGGTAAAATCGACCTAACAGAGAGTACCTTGCAGACTGAACTCTTCAGTAGCTGCCTAAATATAGAAAATATGCACTTAAAAGAAATAAAATAATTTTACATTGCCAATTGGGTCGTTCTGGGACTTAATATATATTATTACATCTCTTACTCAATACGAATATAGCCGGGTATGTTCAAGTTTAAAAATTCGTTCGTACATACAAATGTAATATTACTGAACTGCTCATTTGTATAATTTTCATGAGTTTCAAATACGACAACAAATAAAATGGAAAACCACCTAAATAATACAAAAAAAATCAGGTTAATAGACACTAAAATGTAACGATTGCGAGGCGTTGAACATCGGACAAACTAGTTGGAGTTTTATTACACGATTGAAAGAACACGTAAAACATGTGGGAAAACCCATAACACAGTCCAATGACGCAGAACATCTGACTGATCAACAGCACACTTCACAGGATATGATATCAATTGATATGATAGAAATGCTGCATAGACTGAAAAAAAAAAATAAAAAATTAATAGAATAGTGGAGTATAAAATTTATCAACATAGGAACAACTCACAACTATACGGAGCAAAGTCTCACCTTCCCTGGTCCCCATATCGTAACCAATTATTTATTCATATAATCGTATTTCGAGAAAGTAAATAGACGCAACAAAATTTCTAAACACAAAAAGAAACGCTTGTACCAGAGTTTAAAAAAAATCATCATTAATTTCTCTCGATGAAACAAACATGGCGCAAACAATGATACAAACTCTGTCGTCGGTACTATTAAAATAAAAACGATAATGTAAGCACGCGCATTTACATTACACAAAATAAAAAAAACGGGCCCATTTATTATAAATCTGGATCATGCTTATCCCCACCCAATATATAGTAGATTGAGTACTTGTTTTTATAGTGTGCGCATTTGATTTATGCAAGTAAAAGTACCTAAAGAGGGAAATCGTACGAGCAATTACGAGAAACAGCTGGAAACAGGCTTTTTTGCATTTTGAGCCAGCTCGTTTTATATAAAATTTATTTCAAACTAATACACATGCATAATACGACGGAAAGGGAAATCGATCTCATAAAAAAATGTATACTGGTTTGTAAATGTTTATACATGGCGGTCGGCGATTGGCCGTCGTAGAGGAAGGACGTGTTTTTGTATCTCCTTTAAATAAATAAATAATTTATTTTAAATGTATTTTAATTAACTAATATATTAGTAATATTGATATAGTGTTGATAAATTAAATAAATATTAATTTCAATAATAATTTGCGTGAACTCAATAAGTGAAGAGAATAGTTGCACGTATTGTACATTGTTGCTAAGCAGAGTAAGCATTTTTTGGTGATCGACGACCTACCTTTTGTTTTTTATATATAGTTTCTCGAATATTATTTCTAAAGTTGTTCAAGGAATGAATATAATAAACGATAAACCAGGGCATATGTGTGTATACGGCCGTCCCGCAATATATAAACTTTGTATGTGTATATGTAAAAAGTAAACTTGAGAAGAAACTTTCATACAAATGCTATGAAATTTTCGTTTTGGGGAGTTGTTTCACTTTACTAAGCCCGAGCATGAACTTTGTTTATTTATCTTTGGTTTTGGAGAATTGCTTTTTTTATTTTTAAGGTAGTTTTTGTTTAGAAATTTACTGTTTTACGCGGTGGAGTCATTGAATTGTTGATCGTCGTATAAAATGTATAGGTCGTGGGGGGTTTGTCATCCACTGTCCACTAAGTGCTACACACAAATTTTGCTCTGTATATTGTACGATGATCGTCGGATTAGGGAAGTCCTAGCGGAGAATAGTGAAGTTCTGAATTAGGAATGACTTGAAAGTAAAAGGTATAGTTTATCGGTATTGAGGATGGACGGGCAGAGTTTATGTGCACGCCGCATGTACGAGATATAGATGGGTAGGGCCGGCGAAGATCTGAACAAAAGGGAATTTTCATGGCATTTGTATGAAGATGTTTTATCGTAATTAGGTTATTTGGGCCTGCATCCATGCTGACTGTGTTTTTTTGTTCGCCTTCTACTCGGTCGTATTTTGATTTCAGACATTAACTAATTTTAGTAATATTCCTGAATCCAATTATTCAGTGTCTGAGTTATAAATTATTAGTTATATTTATTATATTTTAGTTTGATTAGCAGCGGAGTTATCGAGGTTTATCAGGCGTGCATTATTAATACTATTATTCATTGCAGTTCCTGATTAAGCTAATTTATTTAGTTCTAATAAAGATTTTTGATTACAGAATATCTTTGAAGCTGTACTACTTTTTCATTAAAAATAAAATTTTAATTTAAAAGTCAATCAATGCGGCTGCAATTAGTTGTAATTTGTAATAATAATTCATTTAATTCTTTTAACTAATTGATAACTACTGTTCAGATTATTGATTTAGAATCGGCGGAGATGTTCAATATTAATTATTAGTTTCCTGATTGGACACTTAACAATACTGAGTTTATTATTAGAAACTAATAAGTTATAACTTGCACATAACCATTTTAATTTCGGGTTGAGTTGATTTAGATAAATATTTTGTAATTAAGGAGTTTCTTCTTTATATTCTTTATATTCTCCATTATTAACCAAATTACAAATTTTTAATTATAGTTCGAATTCTAATTTCTTTTTAATTATAATTTTTCTTATTTTAATTTAATTTAGTTTAATTGTATATCTAGGATTTAATTTGATTTACGGCAATTGGTTATATGGAAAATCGAAGTATCGGAGGATGGAAATTTTATAAAGTTATATAACAACAGTGTTACCCGATTCCTGTTTAAATTAAATTTTAATTCTAATTAATATTTGTTTTAGGAAGCTTGCAAATTTTCATGACTTTTTATGGAAGCAGACAAGGTTGGAATCACAATGGCTATAACCGGGTTTGCTAATGAATTTTACATTTCAGCGGATGTATGAATTTTTGAAATTATGGATGGCTTGGAGACTACAGAATAAAATTTAAATGCAGACAAATATTGCTGTACTTAGGTAGTTTTTGTATTTTTGGGGTTCATGGCACTTTTTTAATTAAATTATTTTCTAAGTTGTTCGGGAGACTGTAAATTTGTAAAGGTTTTGGTTAGCTTGTTCTAAATCGGATAAATAATTATCGCTGGTTGTCAATTATATGGGTGGAGGAAATGGTTACTCACTCATAATAATGAAGTTTTATTTCAGGAAATTTACCAATTAAATTTTTTTTGGATTTTGATTGCTGATTATTTATATCCAGAAAACAAAAATTATTGTGCCGTCTTGTGCTTTACTAACTATTTACTACTTAGGTGTCTGTAACCGGGTCAAGTCTTTCATATTTAATAACCTTTCCTATCCATCCATCTTGTTATGTGTAAAAGGAGTGTATGGTAAGCCCGGCATATCCGGGATCCCTGCTTAGTCTTGGCGGTACATTCTAATCAACCAATCAATCAATCAATAGGAACAACTCACAACTATTGAGCGATAGGATGCAACGAAAATTACAAATATATAAAGCGAAAATTTGCGAACAAAAATTAGAAAAGTAAAAATAGCTGACGAATTCGTTATAATTTCGGAAATTTATTTCTTGTGTTTGAACAAATAAAGGATTTTAGATTTAGCAGACGTGGCCAATCAAGGGCGTGAAGTTCTCCGAATGCGACACATGGCAAATGAGGCAAGAGATGAATATCTCAGGCAGTTTGCTGAACCTGATGGTGACCGAAAGAAACGTTTTTGCTGCCAATCGTGATGCTTCAGATACGGAGCAAATATCACATCCACCAAGTGCCTGCTACATTAAATCAGCCGTTCTTTTCACGTGACGGTGCAGAGTGGAGGAGAGAAATACCTACTTTTCGACTGCGGGAACAAGTCATGATGATATGAATAATAATTAATATGATCAATAATCAACCTCACATTGCTTTAATCGTTTAAGTGTTTTCTCACAACTGAAATGTGTAACATCATAATAAGGGAAACAAATCACAAAGCAAAGCACACGCGCACCTATGAAACGTGAAACAACAATAATCCTGGATCTATTAAAGTTTGGAAACGTATAAATGAAGAAGAGTTCGATGTATTCCTTGGAATACTAATTTGTTTCAGGTTTCAACTACGAATATACTACTGACCTGTGGGAAACATTTTCAAATCCTTTATACTGGGCCAGCATCGAAGACCCGTAGATTTTCGTAGCATTCGTAATGCTAATCGCTCACCTCCGTAAATATTTTATACCATATGATGCAGTCACGATCAACGAGCAATTATATACATTCATAAGCAGGACTAAATTTACCCAGTATATTCCTTCGAAACCCGCCAAATATGACATAAAAGTCTGGTGGATATGTGATGCAAAAACTGTCTGCAGGCTGATATATAGGATATACTGGTAGACTATCCAATGAGTCGTGAGAGGTTAATCAAGGTGAAAAGTTGTAACTAAATTGATGGAACCATATATAAACAGTGGTCGTACACTTACAATCGATAACTGTTTTACATCTTAACCGCTGGCAAAACGTCATGCGATAGAACTTAGTTGTTGTGGGTACACTCAAGAAAAATAAACCATACTTTTCAAGCGAGTTCCAGGTCTCAAGACAACGTGACGTACTAACTACAGAATTTGGCCATGAAAACGCGACAATGTGCTCTTACGTATACCTAATAAAACAAAGCTGTGATTCTCTTATCCACGCTTCATTATGACAAAAATTTAAATGGTGTGTGTCAAAAATAAACCTGATATTATAAATTATTATAATGCAACGATCATTTATTCTATTTACAACCCTGAGTTGTCAAAATCAACTATTTCAAGGAGAAAAAATTTGCAAGAGTTAGGCAAAGCGCTGACAATGCCATCAATTGAAAAATGAGCAGCAACGTCATTTATATATCGAAACAGATTGGAAGCAATATTCATTTGGAAAATAGGAGAGGCATCTGAATCATTTCAATCACCATCTTCTGGTTCTAGTCAGCCATTACCATCAGAAGGTAGAAATAAAAGGTCGCCTGAAACATAAAGGTAATTGCTTTATCTGCGGGAAAGACTCGTAACGACGACCCGCCAGAAAGGCATATCAGTATTGTCTAAAACCAGTATGTGTGGAACATTGTCAAGAGTTTTTTAAATGCCATAATTGCCCATAAATTACTACTTAAAGTTTCTTTGTTAAATAATGTAGAGGAAGCATATAATATGTTTCATAGATTTAAATATTAATTAATTAAATTTTTCGACGAATTGTTGAAAATTGTTGGTGTCGGGGCACGGAGGTTTGTATTCTAAAACATCTGGTCTAGCCAATGTTTTTCTCGATCCAGGCACAGAAAGAATTACCGGCCCTAGGCCACATATCTAATTAATTCGCTATATCGCTTTTGGCAACGGTAATTTGTGGGTTAATGTCTTTGTGGGTCAATGACAGATGAACCAATGAGAGTTTGAACTATATGCAGTGAGTGCTTCATGAGATTCAATAATTACTTTCGACTTATTTAACGTCGCTGTTTCAGTCGTTTCTGTTCGTCCCAAGTTCAAGGATTAGCAATAATAATTTCTGAAATGACGGTAAGATTCTTAACGTGAAGCAATAAAAAGGTTTAATTAACAAACGAGCAATGCACATGGTCTACAAAGCAAATACATTTACTTAAATGGACTGCAGTGGTAGGAGAAAACTAGGAAACTGAAAAATTCGGTATAATTCCTTAAGTAAATTCGAGCGTTACGATTTGAGCAGTTTAATGCTTTTGTGAAATAAACTCGTAGAATCTGAATTATCCAACATTACGATAGATTTGCGAAACCGGCTTGATATGTACAGGGTGGGCCATACGTCACTGAACATTGTACTTTTGATATAATTTTTATATTTTGTATTTTTTCCTCATTTTATTTTTCAGTATTAGACGTATTATTTGGAAGATTCAGTAGCCATGTATGCGATTGAGGAACGAGCAAAAATTGTTGAGTTTTATTTTGCTAGTCAAAATTCAATAATTCAAACCCAAAGAAAATTTTGAAATTTTTTTAACACCAGAAATGCACCATCACGAAAACAAGTCCGCAATCCAGTCGCCCATTTTCAGTTATCGGGATCTGTTGGCGACTTATCTCGGAGTGAAAGACCGCTTGAAGCACGAAGCCAAGATATAATCGAACGAGTTCGGGAGAGCTTAAATGAGAACCCTGAAACATCGCATCGAAAACGTGCCACTAAACTTCAAATGTGCAGAACTTCACTCCGTAGAATAATGAAAAAAGTTATTGCTGTTTCCGTACAAGATGCAAATGGTAACATGAAATTTTGCCGCAAGATGACAAAGAAAACTGACGGATGATCCTGATTTTATGAAAAAAATTATAATGACCGATGAAGCGATGGGGCACTGAAAACCCAAGAGTGATTCAACAGCCTCCGTTGCACTTAGGTGCAGTTTGGTGCGGAATATCAGCAGACAAGATCTATGGCCCGTACTTCTTCCAAGACGAAAATAGCAATGCATTGACTGTAAATGGTTAGCGTTACAGGGCTATGTTAGAAAATTTTTTGTTTCCTGAACTTGATAATACTCAAGAAGTTTGGTTTCAACAAGACGGAGCTACGTCCCATACTGCAAGGGAAGCAATGAATTTGCTGCGAACGGTTTTTTTGTAACCGTATCGTTTCACGATTTGGAGATGTTAATTGGCCACCATGATCACCCGACCTAACACCACCAGATTTTTTTTTGTAGGGATTTTTGAAAGATCGTGCGTACGCAAATAAACCGCAAGGAGTGCAACAACTACAAGACAATATAATAAATTAAATTATTGCGATTGATCAACCAGTTTTGGCTTCAGTTATTGACTAGGTACAGCAAAGAGCAACAGCCTGCGAAGAGGTTGATGGCAGACATCTAACAGATATTATTTTTAAAATTTAATATTTTTTAAAACTCTTCGTGATTATAGTTTTAATCTTTTGTAATCAAAGTTATTAATTTTCAATAAAAAATAAAAAAAAATATATCAACAATATATCTGTACATGGTCAAGATTACTAATCATTAAATAAAGATCATTAAATAAAATTGCGACTACAGTCCTGCAAAATGCTATTTTGATGTGATTTCAGGGGCCATATTCCTGAATACTGATTGAATACTGATTTAATTCAAATATGAATATTGTGCGTATTCAGGAATAGGGCTTCAGTGCAAAACTACTTTCCAGCTGTATCCAGTACTCTGTTTGTCAAAAATTTAGTACTTTTGATTTCTTTCCAATATCATCCCTGGTTTAAACTGGTATAATGACAACTACATTGTTATAAAACCAGCTCTAATTCTACTACTTAAACCTAGATGGCACTAATAGTCTCACCCACAGTGAATTGATAATAATAAATTGCAATATACATCTCTAGATTCAATTGGTAAATAACCACATTTTTAATCTGTGTTTAACGAAACTATTTAAACAATTGTTAAATTGCAAGCCGTTTATACAAATATTTTTTTATGTTAGGTTGGTTTTGTACAGTGGAATAAAGTAATGCGATTGTCTACGAGTAAGATATGAATCGATTTGATTAACTTGCATTAATTTTGCATAGCACTTATTGAGATTTTGATGAAACTTTTTAATTTAAAGAATTCCCTCGTTATATGGTACCCAGGTACCACAAGTTCCGGAAAACAGATCAAGCGGTCTTATTTTGATTACCACAATTAGCGCTATAGACCTATATGTGGATGACCCAGTATATCAGAAGTTTTTATTAATAGTTCCCAAGACCCATGAGTTCCGGAAACCGAACAAGTTGATATCAACTTGGCATAATGGTTGTTGCTTACTCTGAAAATTCAAAACTGATTCAAATGTTAAAATTTGCGCTAAATGCTTTTATCTATATGGCCCACGAATGAACGAATGTGAAGTTATCCCACGATTCTAGCCTAGAAAATAATAAATTTCATCACGCAACACTAAGCATAAAAACTCCATTTGCTCTTGTGTGAAGTTAGCCCAGCGCAATATTTACTAAAACTCATGTTTTTTTGTTATTATTATCTAATCTTTGCAATCTGTTCTGGGGTCGAAGCTCTCCCAACTCTTTCACAGTTCGCTTTTCATTGAAGATGGGTCGACCCAAGAGTTTTGCACTCCAACAGGGGGTCATAGTTGTGTATGATAGTTGTCCATTTCATCACAAATCGTAACCAGTTGATAAAAATTCTCTTTTCCATCCTGCCGCTATCGGGATTCGAAACCGGTACCTCCCATCCAAACGTTAAAGCTTTAACCACTGTGCCGTTTGGTCAGTAAAAATACTTTACAGTACTTTTAAATTTTACGAATTTTAGCCATGCAACCGTTACATCAATAGAACTTGAACGAGCTAAAATTACATTAGACACGATATAGGTAGTTGACACGTTATAAGAATAAACTAGTCGGATTACGGCTATGTAGTTTTGAGATGATCGCACTCATAATTTACTTTTAGAAAAATTGGAAAAAGCGGCAATCTCGCGAAATTGGGCCGTGGGCCAGATATATCTATACAACTCGTATTTCAATTAAAATTACATTCAAATTTGGCACGTTAAAAGTATTAATTTGACGGATTAAGGCTTTGTATTAACCACATTGCCTTAATCCGACAAATGTATATTTCTAACGTTCCAAATTTAAATGTAATTTTAGTTCATATACGAGTTGTATGGATACATATGGCCCAGGGCCCAATTTCGCTAAGTTGCCAATGGACGATTTTGCTTCTAACTTTTCGAAAAGTAAGGCAGGGGTGTGACAATCTCAAAACTACTCCAAATTTATACTTTTAATGTGCCAAATGTAAATTTAATGTTTCTTCAAATACGAGTTGTATGAGTATATCTGGCCTAGGGCCCAATTTAGCGGGATTGGCACGTAACGATTTTTTTTCTAACTTTTTAAAAGTTAGGCCAGAGTGTGACGCTTTCGAAACCACTTAGTCTTAATCAAATGCGAGCTTTATACGATATACGATATACGGATATACGAGTATCTGACCCAGGGCCGAATTTCGCAAAGTTGCCACGGAACGATTTGTTTTAACTTTCCTGAAAGAATGGCAGGAGTATGACGATCTGAAAACCACATAGCCTTAATCCGTTCAAATGCGAGTTGTATGGATATATCGCATATATCGGACTCAGGGCCCAAATTGGAAAAGTTGCCGCAGAACGATTTTTTTCTAATTTTTCAAAAAGTAAGGCATGAGTGTGAAAATCTCAAAACCACATAACCATAATCCGACAAATTTATACTTATAATGTGCCAAGTACTACCTTTATCGTGTCTAATGTAATTTTAGCTCGTTCAAATACATGTTTTATGATGTAACGGTTGCATGGCTAAAATTCGCAAAATTTGAAAGTAGCGAATTTAATTTTTGTATTCAATCGTATTTTTAGTAAATTCTGGGCTAGGCTAACTTACACAAGAGCAAATGGGAATTTTTATTGATTATTGTTACGTGATAAAATTTTTGTATTTTCTGGGATAGAATCGTGGGATAAATTCACATATGTCACGTATGACAGATTTTAATCTATGGTTCCCAGGAACCACGAGATTCGCAAAACAAATAGATGCGGTGTTGATTACCACTAATCACAATAAAAATCCCAAGCCCATTCTTATGTTGAGATTAACGCTATAGTCTTATTTGTGGATGACCCTGAAAATAAAAAAAGAGGATTATATTGATGGTTCCAAGAAACCATGTCCTCCGGACACCAAACCAAGCGGTATTAAATTGTAATGATGACCACTATACACAAAAAAAATCATCCGTACATTGAGATTGCCGCTATAGCTTGCTTATGCGATCTAATGGGCGAGGCATCCTTTATAAATCAAATCCTCATTAAATCTAAGCCTCTTAGAGAGGCTAAGTCACCTTTGCCGGATTGGTGAAAAATCTTACAAAACAAGCTAGATATTACAATCGGAGAGCACTGGCCACCTCTTAATAACATGATATCCATTTTAAATTCTCACAAGATGTAAACAAAATCTAATATTAGGATGGATTATCAAACACAAAACAGATTTTAATTTTTGAAGTAGAAACAAAATTTAAGACAGAAGAAAGAAGCACTCAAAAATTAAAAGAAAAATGTTTGCTCGATTATGCATGATAAATTAATTTACAAACAATTTTGATTTCATTTCTTCTACATCTTCTCTGTAAGGAATATTATTTTATTTTCCAATTAAGCATAAAACAAATTATTATTTTTCCCTTGAAATTAATTATTTATATTATTATAAATATTTTATTTCACAAATGTAATATTTGTTAATTTTTAAAAATGGCTCATAATAAAAATGAATAAAAAGGAAATCATTAGAATTTTTTGTTTTCTATCGTTTGAGATAATTTTCTTTTTGTATATTTTGTTTCTTAGAAATTATTCATTTTTGAAATTAAACAATAAAATGTGTTTTTAATGGAGTGTGATTTATGTGTAGGTAGTGAAGTCTTCGAGGGTGGCGGGGAAAATCTCACACAATTAGCGTTATAAACAAATATTTAAAGTTGAACAGAAATCGTAGAACCTAAATTCCACTGGAAAATCTTTTTCTGTAATCTCGTGCACTAAAGTATAAAGGAAACTTTAAACGGCACTTAAGCGATATACCCAAAAAACTTTTTGTCTAAATAGTTATAAGTTATTACTTGAATTTAAATTTTGGTCGTATACTCTTGGTACGGTATGTAAAAGCGCACAATGTTATATACAAATTATAAATTAACTTAAATTACTAAAATGGTTTTAAAATTAAGCTTAATACACATTTTTACAAGTTTATGATTTCTATTTAGACAACATCAAAGCCACCTATGATTTCAAGAGCCGTAATACGTGCTACGGTGAGTTTTATTTAGAAACAAAACTTTTACCAATTTTTGAATTATGGTTTAAAGTTTTAAAGAAAATATCCAAAAAAACACTTAATGGAAAATCAGGCAATATTATAAAATAGTTAATTAGTCAAAAGAAATTAAATAGAGACATAATTTTAATGTTTTTCTATAGAAATGAACTATCTGTTAAAAGTTGTGTGAGTTAGTAAAAAATGACCATAATGCAACTTAGAGCTTAGTTTGAAAAACATTTAAACAGTAATTTCTGAAAAATGAACGTTGATTCATTAATAATCATTAGAGTGAGAATGACTACTAGTTGATTTAATGTCCTTTAAAAGTTCGTCATTCACACTTATATGTAAAAACATATACAGCATCATATAGTGTCATAGTGACTAAAACTACATTATGCATAATAAAAAATAGAATTCAAATACATAACAATTAATATAATTTAATTTAATTAATTAAGAATAAATGGCTTTATAAATCACAAATAATCTTTAACTGATGATAACAGATGAGATTTTATCATTCGTTTAAACATAAAAATGTGTACAGCGCTCTTAATATGTTCAGGTAAGTTAATATAAATATAAGGCCCAATAAATGGTAATGATTTTCTGCAAATTCAGTTCTATTTTGGGGGTCACTTCAACGGACTAGAATTTCTGATTGAATAGCCCTGATCTAGAAATTCGAATTGTATAATCGAAACTAATGATGGGATGTGTAAAGGCTTAAACATGTAGATCGACACATACATCTCAAAAATTGATTTAATTGGGAGAATGCCTACAGCAACAGTTCGATAGAGCTCCACAGTAGGAAATAGGTGAGGCAGTTTATACATTGTTTTACAGCACCTATTTTATAAAATCTGCAATTTATTCAGTTTCTCTTTAACAGCCAAACCAAAGGTAGAAGAAGCGTATGAGAATCGGGTATGAATAAACGAGAAATAAATTTTTTTTAACACATATACTGGAACAAAATCAGCCAATTTTCTAATCAAGCAAATAAATGGTCAAACTTTAATACAAATAGAATTTATATGGTCATCCCACGTCATACGCTTATCGTATATTACTCCAAGGTACTTGGATTTGTCCACATGTTTCGTTTTGTTAAAATTAACTATTTTGGTTAAATGAATAAAATTCAAAAGTAAAATAATATCACCCTTCATATGTGAAATTGCTACCTGACCATCTCTGGCTTCATAGAAGAGAGCCGTATCGTCAGCAAACATTCTAATATGATCCGTGAGCAGTAAATTGGCTATATAATTTACATTTGAAATAATAATGGGCCAAGGGCACTCCCTTGAGGAAACCCACAGTTCATACCTAAAGTGGAGCTTTTTACACCATTTAGAATCACAAATTGCTTTCGATTACTAAGGCAGCCTGCTAAAAGTTTGTATGGTAGGCCACGGAAGCCATAAATTTGTAATTTTTGAATAAGTAAACTGTGATCTATACAATCAAAAGCTTTACGAGAATCAAGAAGTAAGCCAGCTATATAGTTCGGCCTGACAAAATTACGATAGATCAAATCAGTAATGTCCAAATTTGTACCAGAACCTTTTCGAAATCCATACTAACGAGAATAGAAAAAATTAGATTTATTTCGAAAATCGATCATCCTGTTAGCAATCATTGTTTCTAAAATTTTGCCAAATACCGACAAAACTGAAATTTGACGATAACTATTAACTAGCAATTGTCACTTTAGTAATTTTAAGACAATCAAGGTGAACACCGGTTTCCAAAACCACATAAAAAATATCAGCTAGTAATTGGGGAAAAAAATGGCGAATAGTTCTACAGAACCATATTACGAATGTTATAATAACCACACCACCCTTTGTATTACTGAGAGTTGAAATTAAATTTGATATTTCGCTGCAGGAAGTGGGGAAAAAGAAACACGAATTAATACTAGGCGCCATGGTATGAAATTTATTTAAACCATCTGAAGGGCCAGAACTATTTGCTGATACAGAAGAATCAACAAAGTTAACAAAAGTTCAATTATATACATTAACAATAGAAATAAGATCATGATAATCAACATCATTACAAATAACGGATTGGATTCTATTATTAGAGTTATTTTCCATGAACAACTATTTCCAGATTTCTTTTTGGCTCAAATTAATAAAAAAATTGTCAAAATGGCGCTTCTTTGCAAAATACTTTCCGTTTTTGATCTTCCGATTTGGCAAATCTAATTTATGTTTTAGTTCTAAATTAGTACTGTTCCTTTTAAAGCGCTTCAATGAACGGGTTTTTAAGGTAGGACATCCAAGGACAAACACTTGCATTTTTAATTTTTACTTTTACTTCTTTCAATTTCGGAGAACTGTAGAACAAGTTTATTATACATATCAAAAATCCGTTCAAGAGTAGACTCAGGATTTCTGTCGCCAAATACGGTAATCATTAAAAAATAGTCATAGGACTCATTAACATTTTTGTAATTAACGTACCTCTGCGTTAGTGTTCGTTCTTGTATGTATTCTTTCCCATTGAAAAGATTTTGCAAAATAAACAACAAACCTGTTACAATATAAATATTGGCATTGTGCTTTTTTATCGTATCATTTCAAAACAAATTATTTAAATTTACTTTGGTATCCAAATTTTAATGTTTAATAAAATATTCGTATTGTAATCCATCTATCTGGCCTTATCAAAATTTTCGGTATAAATAAGAAATTTTTTTAGGATCCTGGAGTTGATTGGGTAATATAAGTGATACGCTTTTCTTTAAAATTTAAATTTATTTAATAAAAAAAATATATTTAGATTTATTATGATGCTTTTAATTAATTAGTTGATTAATGTGATGGTAATTAATGTTTGGTATAGACACATAAATATTAACATCTTTGGTATATACCTTCAGTGATAAATGATTTTTTATTTAATAATGTTGACCAATAAATCATAAATAATTATTTAGAAGTTTAATAAAAACGTTGAAAAAAGTGACCAGCTGGACACCCAGGGGTAAACCTAATTCGAGTACGCTGAATTCAATAGTGCTAGTCCCAATTCAAACTTAGTTCCCATTTGTAAGATATCGCTTTCGACATGTTTTGGTTCTGAGTCAAAAAATTGTCAAAATATATACTCATTTTCACGTTGATAGCTCTTGAACGATTAAGATTTTTGTTTTGCTTTTTTCAGCGAAGTTGTTCCTATTATTCAGGCCAAATAATTGCACCCAGTGGGTGGGTTTTTATACAAAATATCATAAAAAACAGGCATTTTTTCGTTGTTCAGCAATAGTATTGTCGAACATATCAAGACCGAAAAACCACAACCACCATGTATGTGTGATTTACTTAGGCCAAGATTAGGTTAGGTTAGGTTGGAGTGGATGCTTCCGCACACTTAGACCAGTAGTGGGGATCCTATTTCCGCTTTACCTCTGTTCAAAACTATTCGAAGCTTCGTACGTTGCGCAAAATATCTCTCGCACTCCACAGTCCGCGAAATCTGAATGGCTTGTCATACTGTACACGCTCATATACCTATGCCTTCTGTATGATAGTGCCGGACACGAACATAGGGAATTATCTAAAGTATCTTTCTCCTCTTCATCTATGCAACTTCTACAAAGTCATTTGCCTGTAGACCCAGCCTTCTCGCATGTTCCCCAAAAAGGCAAGGTTTTGTCAGTTTTGGCAAAGGCTTCTCACAGAGGACTCCGGCTCCTACCTTGCCGTCTAGAGAAACGCGGGTCCACCTGTGGAGATATCCGTATACAGGTGTAAGGCAAAATACAACTGGAGGTCGGTATACTTAGGCCAAACAAGATGCTCATTTCAAATAAGATACAAAGAACGCATCAATGACATAACCAAATTTAAAAAAGTACATAAAATCGAGCATCACACAACACATAAAAACTGAAAATCATAGGTACACTAAATTCCATAAAAACTTAACCATTTTGTCACAAAATCAAAAAATAACCGAAATTAGACAGGTAAGAAGATCCTGGTATAAAATTTGACGCATGAGTCATGAGACATTTGTATAATGTACATATACAAATTTTTCATGAGTCATGAGTCAAATTGCGGCCAAAATTCACACCTTGAAAATATACAAAAACAAAAACACCAACAATTTACTTAACGACAAAATCAACACAAAAACCAATAAAATGTACGTCTTATTATCCATAACATAGAAACAAAGGAGGTGCCAATATGTATAATAATATGGATAGGTGTTTTGAACTCAAGTGCTTTTGTTATATGTGTGGAAAATTTACAAATCACTTGAGAATAATTCACTCGCTTTTTGCACTGATATCCGTGGTTTGGTATCCACAATGCACAATGCATATAAACTCGAAGATTGGCGATTGTTTATCGATTCATCCAAAAGTAGTTTGAAGGCAGTTCTCCTTCACGTTACCAACTCAAAAAATTCCATTCCAATTACACTCAGCACAAACACAAAGGAAACATTCATCAATGAAAAAGTCATTGATTTGATTAAATACAATGACCATCAATGGAAAGTTTGTGCAGATTTAAAAGTGATAGCTCATTTAAGAGGCTTGCAATTGGGTTACACTAAAAATAAGTGTTTTATGTGCTTATCGAAATTGAACTGGGCTTTACGTGAAAATATTAGATTGCGATACGACAACATCGTTGAGACTCCATTTTGCCAATTGAAAAAATATTGCTATCACCACTTCATATCGAGCTTGGAGTAGTTAAAAATTTTATAAAAGCGCTGCGTTAAGTGGAATGAAAATAAAAGAAGGTTGGTGTTTGAATCTATTCGAATCTAAGATTTGATCAAATGAAATTTTATTTCGCTTACAGCTTACAATTTAGCCTGCACCGCAAAAATTGTTACTTTTGCTGTGGCTATGATATCGGGGTGGCTATTGGACCAGACGATATTACAAATTGATTACATTAAATTAGATAGTTCAAGTCCGTAAATTTCACCCCAAACGGTTATATATAACAAGAACGTCAAGATATTGGTTCAAATGTTACTTCATCGACCTTGTGGAGAGCAAGTTAACCTTATCCAGGTGTATAATAAATTACTTGTGTGCCATGCTAGATGGAGTTGGCTTCAGCACTTAAAAATTTCAAATATGTAATTTAAAGGTCTATTTTATACCACATTTAAAGACTTATTACACCAGACCGCTACCAGATATTGGGTCAAATATTACTCTATGAACCATGTAGAGGACAGGTCAACCTTATCCAAGTGTGTAATAAATTATTTTTGTGTCAGGTTACACGGAGTTGGCTTCAATTTAAAGCATCAAATATGTAATATCAAAGTCGATTCTACCAATGTTGGGTGAAATGATACACAATGGACCATGTTATGGGCGGGCCATCTATATCTAAGTGTGTAATAAATTATTTTTGTGTCAGGTTATACAAGGAATTGGCTTCAAACGGTAAAGTTGAAGCATTTCGTGTAATTTAAAGGTCGATTTCACCACATTTAATAATTTATTACACTAGACTGCCACCAGATATTGGGTCTAATAATACTCCATGGTTCTTTTGAAGGGCAGGTCAACTTTATTCAGGTGAGTAGTAAATTATTTTTGGTAAACGCTTCAAATGTGTCAAGTTGAAGCCTGTCGTGCAATTTAAAAGTCAGTTTTACCACATTTTCTAATTTATTAGATCAAACGTTAGTCCATGGATATTGTGTTGGGCCGGTCAACCTTATCCAGGTGTGTACTAAATTATTTTTGTGTTGAGTTACATGGAATTGGCTCCATGAAGTAGACCCAATATCTGGTGGTTGTCTGGTGTAAAAAATTTAAAAGGTTGTAAATTCGACATTTAAATTACATATTTGAAGCCTTTACCGTTTGGAGCCAATTTCGTGTAACCTTACTCAAAAATAATTTATTATACACCTGAACAAGGTTAACCTACCTTTATCGAGCGTCCACGGAGTAACATTTGACCCAATATCTGGTTGGGATCTGATGTAATAAATTATTAAATGTGGTACAATCGACTTGTAAATTACTTATCTAAGCCTCTACTATTGACTCGCTCTCCACAAGGTCCATTTTGTAATATTTGACCCAATATCTGGTTGCGGCCTTGCGTAATAAATTAGAAAAGTTTGTAAATCGACCTATAAATTAAACATTTTTGAAGCCTTTACCTTTTGGAGCCATTTGCGTGTAACCTGATACAAAAATAATTTATTACACACGTGGATAAAGTTGACCACCCCTTCACATGGTCCATTGTGTATCATTTCACCCAATAGCTAGTGGTCGTCTGACGTAATAAATGATTAAATTTAATAAAATCGACCATAAAATTACATATTATTTGAAACTTTTAACTTTTGAAGCCAAACCCGCAAACAAATTATTTATTACATACATGAGTGAGTTTGATTTGCTCTCTACAAGACGCATAAAGTAACATTTGACTCCATAGCTTGCGGCGGTCTGGTGTAATAAATGATTAATTATGATAAAATCGATCTTTCAATTACATATTTGAAGCATTAACAGTCTAAAGCCAATTCCGTCTAACCTGACACAAAAATAATTTATTATACTTCACTAGGCTCTCGAAGTAATGTTTGACCCAATATCTTGTGGCGGTCTGGTGTAATAAATTGGGAAATCGATAGTAGTCCTAGCTGAATGGTGTTTGTTTTTTAGGTGCGAATTCATTTTTTTAAAAGAATTATTAATTTTTCCAAACCTTAAAATGTTTCGTTTATTTTGAACTTATTAATATATATATATATATATATATATATATATATATATATATCACGTGTTTCCCCTAACCGCTTTATTATCACAGCCTTGACGTGAAGAAATAGATAATTAATTCGAGTCTATTCCCAAGCTATCAACCAATGTGATTAAAATTTACCAAACTTTACTGCATAACAAATAACAAGCTGTTAGTGACGTCATTTCAAGCAATATCTGACTTATTTGAAGCCACGTGGCCGCTCTCCTTCTCTATATTTCCTAAAGCTAAAGTGTTTCTTTGCTTGCCTAGATTCTTATGGTTAATTTGTATAGGGTGGCTGTTTGTGTAAATTTTGCTAAATGGCATTATTAATGTGTTGTTTAATGACATGATTAATCATCAAATTTTTACCTTAACGTTATAATTTTTTTACACGATATTGATATTAAATTAGTTTTTGGTATTTTCGATTATAATGATTATTTTTTTTGCAATTCAACGGAAAATATGGTCTATAGACCTACTCTAAATTAAATTTAAATATTAGATTGCAACATAAGTCAATTTGCATTTGTCAGGATTTATTTACATTTGTAACGTTTGTTAGAAGTTTAATAGGAAATATAAGGTTTGCCAGAAAGTTGCCAGAAACTTCATTCTCCTAATAATTCTAAAGAATTATGAAATAAATTAAAATCACTGTGGGTTGCATGTAAGACAAGTGAAACGCCTATTGAGTTTTCTGCTGAAGAAATTTTGATTGGGATCCGTAAATTAAGTGACTGTAAAGGTATTCTGCCTTTACCTCATTCAGAATTTGTTGGCACTGGTAATGCTACTTTAGCATTTCATTGTGTAGATGAACCTATGGTGCTGAATGCGGTTCAAACTGTCAAATCGGATCTGATAGCATTTCATTAGATAAATTTCAAATTATTAAAACTATTTATTGATTTATTCTTTTATTCTTTCCTAAAGTCACTTTCATTATGAACCAGTGTTTGACGAAATCTGTTTTTCCTAACTTGTGGAAAGTAGCTTCAATCATTCCTCTTCCCTAGAAGGATGCAATTGGCAGTACTGATGATATTAGGCCGATTAGTATATTGTCTGCTTTATCGTAAGCACTTGAGAAGATAATGCAAATTCAAATCAATAAACACCTACACTTCTAATCATAGCACTACTACCGCACTTGTGCATATTGTTGATGATTTATCAACAATTCTTGAGAATTAAAATTCATTTATTATTTTAGTCCTTTTAGATTTTTGAAAGGCGTATGATTGTGTGAATCACATCCTCTTGCTTCAAAAATTATATATATATATATATATATATATATATATATATATATATATATATATATATATATATATATATATATATATATATATATATATATATATATATATATTATAAATTTTCGGGTTCTGCCATTAGTTTACTTCATTCTTATTTGAGCAATCGTACACAATTTGTTAAGCATGGTGATGATGTTTCTTATATCTGTGAGGTAATCACTGGTGTACCGATTTCATCTATATGCTGATGATTTGTAACTTTATATTGGTGGCGACTTTTCAAGGTTACATGAGATTGTTATACAACTTAATGCTGACCTTAGTATTTCGATGTAGTCTAAAAATAGTTCATTTTCCATCAATACTCATAAGAGGAAAGCATTATTCCTGACTAGAAGTAATTCACTTAATATTATGCCCGAAATTTTTTGGATAATGATATAATCTCATTTGCTCCAACTATTTACAACTTGGGATTAATATTAAATTCTAAACTTATTTGAAATGACCACGTTAACTCACTTTGTATACACTTAGATTAATAAAAAAAAATTGTCCAGTTAATGTTAAGTTAAGGATTATTCGTCTGGTTAAAAGTTTAATTATACCAATTTTTACATATTGTGATGTAATATTTAATAATGGTGATAGTTATGTTCATGACCTCCGCAAGTTTGATAATATTTCGGCTTTTAAAGATTTTATTTTGGGATGTGTTGTTTGAGTTTTACTGTTACAGAACTGCTGTTTTTATATTTCGTATTATTAAAAAGTATTTAACTATATGAAAAGCTAAATTTTTCTACGTATTTACGTACAAGCAATATCAACTTGCCTATGAATAGGATAAATATAAAGGAAACATAAAGACCCACGTAAATGGGGGAAATTCATACAAAAGACCGGCACACATTTTTGTGAAAGTCTAATTTAAATGTTATTTCATAAACTTTAACATCTCTGGCTCTAATGTATAGGCGGTTCTGACGATATTCGTGTATAGAACCTCTAATTTTACATATACGTGTGTAGTTTTGTTTTTGCTTTCATACTTCTTCCAATTCCATATTAGTTCTTATTTATCTTATTCTTAATAAAAGTTATTGTTGCTTTTCCATTTAATTTTCCTGCGCTTTTCCCAAACTACATTTGTACGATAGTTTTCGTATTATTTTTATCTTATAAAACGAATTTTTCGAAACTTTTTCATCAATTTTAATTCCTTTTGTATATTATAACAATTTGACTGTCGGTAATTTACTTACATTTGCACAATACGCAATAATTGCGCTATACTGGTAGCGACACAAGCAGAGATTATGTTAAACATTTAAATATTAAATAATAATTATGTTAAGATGTATTTTACGATAAGAAAATGGGGAAAATCTTTATTCATTCTATATGAAAGGAATTAATTTTTATTTAACTTTAAATTTACTTTTAATGAAAAAAAAAATTTGAAAATTAATTCAGATTGGTTGATGTCTTTTTAAGATTAAATATTCCGCAGAAAGATTTTTACTATACGAGTAAAAAGCTCACACGTGTTTAAAGTTCTCAAGATATGGTTAGCGACATGAAACTCACAGCGTTTTCAAACACACGATGATTTTACATTTACATAGTAAATAAAATTAAAGCCATTTTATTTCGCAAAACAAAATAATAAATAAATAACAACATAATATGGAAAGTAAACTTGCGAAGCTTACGCAAAATGTATAAGAAAAACAGATAAATTCGCTTAAATATTTATGTTGTTCGATTTATTTGACAAATTTAAATTTGGGGATGAGTAACAAAAATATTTTCACTTTCATGGCATGGCAAGAAGAAATTCCTATCCTAAAGTATTATGTATTTTGTTGCTTCATCCTTAATATTTCCTGTGATTTGTTATCAAACATATTCGGTTCTATATTATGTATGGTACATACAGTTGAAAAGCTTAAGTGGAAAACGAAACAAAAAATATAAATAAATTAGATAATATTGTTAATATATGTTTTCGCTGGTTTTTCTCATCCTTGTGCTCCATATCACCGTCATCATCATATATTTCCGTCTTACACATGTACGATGTACTCGAAAATTATTTGATGTTGTTGTTTCTGTCATTATATTCAAGTCGGTAATATTTTTTTTTTGTGTAATTCACTTAGACGGTAAAAATGAAAATGAGATTAGTTGTTTGCGTAATGTATTCTCTTTCTCGTTTTTAAGACAACAAACAAGATTAATTTTATTCCCAGAGTGTTACATATGAAACAAAAATGTGTAATTACCCGATATACTAGAAATGAATTCGTAATTTTCCTATAAATTTATGAATCCAAATCAATCCATCGACGAATTAAAATAATTTTCTCGAGAGAAAATGATTCCAGGTATTACAAATTTTTAATTCCGATACCATTTCTAGCTGGAAATATCGATGTCTATATACTCGTAACCAACTAACATAAATCATTTCCATTTTATAGAGACGAGTAGATCTTGATGAAGAAATCAAAAAAGTAAATAAAGATACCTACGCCTGTGTTAAAGAGAAGTGCCTTAAAAGTAAATATTGATTTTTATGTCTCAATTGTAAATTTATACATTGTAACATTATGTGTTTGTTTATATGTGCATATTTAAACACATCCAGAAAATTTTCAATTTAAAATTCATCAATAAAATGAATTGATTAAAATATAAAATATGTATTTGCACAGGGCTGCATCATAAAACGCTCAAGTGTAATACAAAATGCATCTACAGGTAATCTAAAATATTGGAGAGTAGCATACACCTTAAAAGAAAGAAGACCCTAAGTAATTTTCAATGAGGATCATTAGAGAAAATTTAAATATATTATTAAGCGTTCTTTTGGGTGTAATTGATCGTCACATCAGACTGTACCGACGAACCATTAAAACAATATTTAATATTTTATTACATAAACGTATCATTTTGGCCGTTAAACGTGTCATCACAAATAAAAACCAACCAACGCGGTCTTATCATTATAATGTACCTACCTGGTTCACATTTAATAAGCTCACTAAATTTAATTTAGTTGTACTTTTAAATTAGTTCAATTCAAATTCACCTTATTTTCAGTTTGGCCAAATGTTCGTAGATGTCAGCAAAATATAAATAGTTAAATTTTGTTAACATTTTTATAGAAATGACACTGAGAATTCTGAATTATGGTTTTAAAAAAAATGTGAATATGTTAAAAAACGTCGTTGAAAAATTTGTTTATTTAGTTTGAAATTAAAGTTCAGACTGTGCACCTCACACTGAGTTTTATGTTTAAATTTCATACTAACTAAATTTGTGGTTAATTGATAGATGGCAGAAGTTAAACGGCCCCTGATTTTTAATTAAAATGTGTTAAATCTAATTAAAGATTGATATTATTTAAGTAGTTTTGCGGTGTAGAACTAAATATGAATAATATTTTGATTTATGAATGTTAGAGACATCTATCAATGACTAGTATGAACTAATCGTCAATTTAGTTAGGCGAAACTTAAGCGCACAGCAAACTCCAATACTTTGTGCCTGATAATAATTGTTTGGACTAAGTTGGACTAATTTGAACTAAACTAATTTCGTGTTCTAGTTCGTACCAGTTAAAATAGATTGCGCGAAATATAATACACTGAATTTTTATATTAATTCCCTAATTAGTTTTGGTGAATAACTAACAATTTAGTATGCAATTTAGAACAAAATATTAGACCCAGTAAGTTGTATGGCTACAGGTTAACAACTATTAATCAATAGTATAAAAGAATGGCAATTTAGTATAGTCAGCAATTTATACTGTGTGTCTCACCACGATTGTTTTGTCTTAACTTCTGACTAATAAAATTATTGGTTAATTTCCACCATGTTTGATATTTAAATAAAATTTGCTAATCTAAAAGAAATTTATAATTGTGAACAATATTTTTAATCAGTTATTGACAGATTTGAATAACAGTTAAGATGTAAATATGGAAATTTAGAGAAAAAATCGACTTTACATGCACAATATTAGACGAAAAAATGGCGTGATATAAAGGCGAAAACACAAAACAGGCGGCTGTCACAGCCAATCACGCACAAATTTAGTTTCGTCGTTTCCGTTCCGGTAATTTCGATGGAAAATGGAAATTCAATGGAAATTATCGAAGTATACCGGCATGCAAGCTGTCGTCGCATCGCCCAGTGGCACTATTCTGGTAATTCCCCAGGAATAGGGAACTGAGGAAAGAATTTATATGTAATTTTTATTTAAATCTTTTTTTCTGACATGCTGAGTTAAAAAGTTAGATAAAAAGATCAATTTTAATTTTGCCAAAGAACACAAAACAAAAGTGACGTGTGGATTTGTGTGTGAGTGCAAAAATAAAATAAAAATGTTCTTGTTTTAGATATTGTCCAACACTAACGGTGAGGATTAGAATGAAATCAATTCAAATGTTGATAATATTGATGGTACGTGGTTGGTAAATTTTCATATGAAAATTAACAATTTATTTTTTATATTACAGAAGAAGTGTTGGTAAATTCAAAACTAAACCCGATTAAGTGGACAGACGGCCAAACGAGGTACATGCTTGTGCTTTACTCACGGTACATGTACGATATTGGGCCAAGGAACAAATTTAGACTCAAGCGCCATATGTGGGACAGATTAGCGGAAGATCTGAACAAAAAATACAAGGAAAACTTCACAACAGTCCAAGTTAACACACGATTTAAATGCGTAATGAAGAAATTTAAAAAAGCAATTGACAATAACGACACAAGTGGCTTTGTTTTTGTAGTCAGAATTTGAGACTGAGTCTGACTTCATCGTCTCTATGGATGATTCTATACAACCAGATTATTTGTTGTCTCCTGAATGTATACGCGGTAAATCCACCGAGTCTGTCACCATCCTTCACCCGCACAAGTACCTGACAATATATTTACATTGCCACCATTACCAACACCAACGATACATGTAACGTCTTAATCTCCATTACCGATACCAGCAACGCCAAGGGAAGGCCACATACACCATCAACGTCACGGACTAGAACCTCATCGTTTTCTTCTTCAGTGTTACCAACTGATTCAGAAGTAAACGAAACACGAAAACGGACACGACCAAGCCAGATACAAGTTATAAGCCAGGAGCTGCTCTCTCTAGGACAGGAAAGGAATGAATTGGTTTCAAAATATATGAAAGAAAAACTGGAACGGCGGGAATGTGAAAGAAAAAGGCTAGAGGAAAGGCAGAAACAGAAGGACGGAAGGCACAAAGAACTTTTAGAAAAAAGGCATAAGAAGAAGAAAGAGGAAAGAAGGAAATAAAAATAAAATACAAATAAAGAAAATTTTGGCTGAATTAATAAAGTTAAAAAAACAATTAATTATTTAGATTAATTTAATTTTATAAAATGTTCTGTTTATATTTAAATAAAATAATATATGAATTTCTGAATTTATTAATATTTAAATTTTAATTATAGGGAATTCGTGTGAGGTTTCGTTTATCTTCACCGCGGGCCCTAACATCTGCTTCCGACATATTTTATCTCACACATCTCGGTACCCTGGTATCTTCATTCTCTTCGTGGATTAATGTTTCATCCCATGAATCGCCATTGTCAATGCAAAGCTTATGAAGGACACAGCAAGCGAGAACAAATTTGCTCAACCGCTCTACAGTAAAAAAATCCAATCTAATGAGCTGCCTAAACCTTACTTTAAGGAGCCCAAAAGCATTTTCAATGTTCACTCTGGTTTGAGAATGTTTTTTGTTATATAATTGTTTTTTTTCTCCTCAAATTTCCATTTCCATAATCTTTAAAGGGTGATAACAGATATTCCCTTAATGGGTGGCTGCATCTCCTAAAATATGGTAAGTATTTTCACAAATACCAGGTATCTTTTTCGAGGTTGGAAATAATTTATAAATTCGTGCGTCATGGATTCTACTGGGCGCACCAATGAAAGCATCGATCAATTTTTTGTTTTCGTCACAGATCCCTTGGAGAGTTATCGATATGAGCCGGTGTCGATTCACATACGTTAATCGTATTTTATGAGCGGGTTTTCGAATATATATAACATCCACCGATACACCCACCCGATCACATTTGGAAATGCTGCTAACTGAAATTTTATAAATAAACTGTATTTCTAAAAATGTTCACAATTGCAATTAATATTACCTTTCGAAACTCAGCCAATATCATACTTCCTTCTCTGCATTCGTTCTCCGGAAACTGGATTATTTCAGCGGAAATATCAAACATAAAGTTCAATATGTTCGTGAGGTGAGTATGGGATGCCGGCGTTGATAACCGGAAAATGTTTGTTACCTCCTGAACTTTTACTAGCAGTAAACCTGCAATAATTTTACAGTAGTTAAGAAGTAACTTTCTGTTATTTACTTATAAAATTTATTTAAAACTTACATCTTCATCAGAATATTTGTAAACAACGTTCACAACAAAATTTTCAACTCTAGGCTTCTTGTTGTTTATCTTCCCAATCAATTTAAACACTTCGTCATCTGACGACAAAAAATTCAAAATAGAATCATCACTGGAGCTTTCGAAATATGATGAAGATGACGACGATACGAACGCTGTTGATGAAGAATCCGATGTTGATGATGCCGATTATGATGAAGACGATAATAATTCCCCAATAATTACTTCGTCTATCAAATCATTCAAATCATCCATTTGGAAACAGCCAAATAGTTTATTGCTATTGTTGTTATAACCACACTATTTTGTTCATTCAGAAATATTTTTCGATGCACAAATTATTAAATCACATACATAACAAATATAACCACAATAAATCGAATCAATCACTTTAATCGAATTTATAAATGAAAATCCAGGCGTTCGCTTTGAAAAAGCACATTTGGAATGAGAACAAATGGGGCGCCGTTGTTTGTTGGCAATTTCAATTTGAGCCCGTGAAGTTTCTAACAAAAAATAACAAAAAAACCAAATTATATATGTGTTGGTACCACTCAATAATAAATTCTTATTAGAATAAATTGAGTGAGATTTATTACACTGTAAAATTATTTTCCGAATGAAGAGATTTTAAAATTTAAATTTTTTAAATATAATTTATTCAAAAATACAAAATACTAATTAAATACAATGATTATTAAAACAGATAAGAAAAAACAAATTAAAATCAAGTGAGAGTTCGTTAAAAAATAAATAAAAATAAAAGCTATAACAGAAAAAATATCATAATTGTTTATTAAAATTTCTCGATCAAAATTCTGTGTATTTTATCAATCTGGGCCAATAACAAGCCACTTCCAGAGATTAGGGCAAGATACCACTGTATAGGTTGAATTGGCCTATCTCAAAAGAACATTTTCCGGTACAAGGTTTTCCCAAGCGGAGAAAATGCAACCTTGTTAATAGCAATTTTCCAAAGTCAATTTTGAGTATTTTATCAATCTGAGCCAAGAACAAGCAGCTTCCAGAGATTAGGGCAAGACACCAGGAAGTGGCTTGTTATTGGCCCAGTTTGATAAAATACTCAAAATTTACTTTGGAAAATTGCTATTAACAAGGTTGCATTTTCTCCGCTTGGGAAAACCTTATACCGGAAAATGTTCTTTGGAGATAGGCCAATTCAACCTATATAGTGGTGACTTGCCCTAACCTCTGGAAGTGGCATGTTATTGGCCCAGATTGATAAATCTGGGATGATAACAAGGTTACATTTTCTCCGCTAGGAAAAACCTTATACTGGAAAATGTTCTTTACAGATAGGATAATTCAACCTATATAGTGGTGTCTTGCCCTAATCTCTGGAAGTTATTGGCCCAGATTGATAAATACTCAATATTTTGAGTGAAAATTTTCAATAAACATATTTGATATTTTTTTGTTGTTAAAGCTTTAATTTTATTTATTTGTTAAGTTTTTTTAAGTTATTTAAATATTTCTTTAATATCTTTTGTATTTATTATCCTTTTTCTATTTTATTGTGTAAATTTTGAATTTATTTAATATGATAATAATTTTTAATAAAATTTTTACTATTTTGTATTTATAAAATATTAACAGTGCTATTCACCAACACTAAAACAATTAAATATGGCGGCTATTGGAATCTATCTATCTGAATCCAATAAGAATTATGGCTCCGCCATGTTTTCCAATTGGAAACGTATACGTATACGTGTTATTTTTTGTTAGAAACTTCACGGGCTCTTCAATTTGAAGTTTAATTTTTTGTATATGTGTGTGTAAACGTCAATGAAATCCAACAAATTTTTTGGATTTTTCATAATTGATCAGGGATCAAAAAAATATCAAAATAAATCAAATACTGGTCAAACTAATGTCAAATTGTTGATCTGTGATCAAATCTTTATTGCCAACGAAAATGATGTTAGATATGGAAACGTTTCTCCTCAGTAGGCCGGAAAAACAATATTTGAACAGAAATTACATATAAATCCATTTCCCAGTTCCCTATTCACGGGGAATTACCAGAATAGTGCCACAGGAGCTGAAGATCAACCACAAAACAGTTTTAAATCATTTGCATAAGGCTTCTTCAAAAGGATCCTCGATGTTTGGGTGCCACTCGAGTTGACGCGAGAAATCTTAATGGAATGTGTTTAAATCTACGAATCCTTGGCCACCGGAACGAAAACGAGCCATTTCTGAAGCGGATGGTGACTGGTATTTGATCTGGTTAGAAGAGTTTAGAAGGGAATCCTCTATTATAAGCTGCTGCATAACGCTCAATTTGGACCTCTACTGCCAGCAATTAGCCCGACTGTAGGCAGCAATCGACCAAATGCTGCAAGAATTAGTCAATAGAAGAGGCGTCGAGTTCCCCCAGGGCAACGCCAAACCCCACGCGTCCAGGATGACTCGCCAGAAGCTCCGGGAGCTTGGTTAGGAGGTCGTTATGCACCCATATTATAGTTCGGACCTAGAACCAAACGATTATCGTCTCTTTTTGTCCATGAACAATTCTCTTGGAGGTGTAAAAATGGCCTTATTAGAGGCTTGTGAAAACTGACTCTCTCAGTTTTTTGTTAATACGGACAAGTCGTTTTTAAAGCGGCATAATGAAATTGCCTTCGAAATGGCAACGAGTTATCGAGAAAAACAGAAAATATCTGAGTGAAAACAAATGATTATAGTAATGTTAAATAAAGCCCCGAACTAAAGGTAAAAATAATGGATTTCTTTTTCCTCAACCTTATATAAGACAATTTCATCAAAAATCCGATAAGTTCAATTTTAAGTGTGTTGTATTAAGAGTGGCTCATTCGAGAACATATCCTGAAAATTTACCGGTCTAACAAAAAAAAAATACAATTTTTTTGCGATACAATCAGTCCAACGCCTCCCTAACATTTCAATGCTTTTTTGGAGAACGATTTATCTTAAGCTTCAGTTTCGTCAATCACTCCTTCATTGGAGTGAAATCTCATTTCCTGGAGCTCTTTTTAAGGTTTGCAGACCTTGTAATAGTCGCTAGGGGCGGCAAACAAGTAATAACCGGTGGGGCCCAAATCTGGCGAATAATGTGGATGCAGAAGCAATTCAATATACTATTCCTGCAATTTTGCCATTGTTGCGATCGACTTGTAATGTGGTGCATTGTTTTGGTGAAAGATCAAGTTTTTTCATGCAAAATATGAACAATACGTTCCATTGATATCGTTACAATCTCAGCTATGTCACGCAACTTCACTTTACGGTCTTTCAAAATAATTTCGTGATTTTTTTATGTTTTCTGGAGTCACACCCAGATTTGGGCGTCCAGAGCGTAGTGCATCATTGGTGATTAGACAAACACGTTTAAATTCTGCATACCAGTTAATGATGGTTGATTTTCCTGGTGCAGAGTCCTGATAACAATTATCAAGCTTTGATTGAATGGTATTTTCTCCCGTCAAGAACGCGAAATTAATTATAATTTGTAAACTAACAGTCTGAATGTAATTAAATTTTTATATAAATCATTTGAAGGTTGGCAGTATTTAAAAATCTTATGGGTAATTACATTTGTGGCATCTATGTGTCAGGCCGGTAACTTTTCAGGGGATGTACTACATTTGTCGTTACAGAAATTCGGGTGTTGGCCACAACATATTCACCCCTTCATTTTTCAAACACAAAGAAGACGTTTGAAACTTAACTTAACAAATGGAACCATGGACAATCCAATTAAGGTGGAAGTATGCCTTGAAAATGCTGCAGCAAATCAAAACAATAATTTCTTCAAACGAGTGTGAACATTTGCATAGGCAAACACGTTCTTATTGCTTTTTAATGCATTTTGTTGTTTTTTAATATTTTTATTAAAATGTATATTCAAAATGTACTTAAGATTAATTTAAAATTTAAATTTAAATTAAACTGATTTATTTAAATTGTTTTTCAATTTATTTAAACTTAATTAAAAATTTAGTGAAATTATGGTAAAAATTAATTAATTTTTTTGCACTTATTGAAAATAATTTTATAATTTATTTAAAATAATTCAAAATAATATTATTATTAATTTTAAAAAATTTTAAATAAAACTTAATAAGATTTTATTTAAATTTTACTTTATCTTTAATTAATTTTTTTAAATCATTTAAAGTTTATTTCAAATATATTAAATCACTTTATTTAAAAAAGGTATTATATTTGTTATTTTTATTAGACAAAAATTTAAAAAATACTTTTTAAGTATTAGACAATTTATTAAATTTTTGTCTTAAATTTATATAATAAATAATATTATTAATATTGTAATATTGTTTCTAAAATTGATTAGATTTAATAAAATTGGATTTTATTTGAAATTTAAATATGAATATTAAATTTATTTTGAAAATTGATTCAACACTTATTTAAAATATTTATATACGAGTATATTTGAAAAAATTACTAAAATTTATTTAATTGCTATTAAATTAAATGAAAATAATTAATTTTTTTTAAATATTTAATGGTGATCTATTTACTAAAAAGGTCTCTAAATCTAGTTTAAGTTTCTCCTTTAATTATTCTTATATTAAAAAAAAAAAATTCTAATTTAAAATTTAATTAATATTTATAAAAAATATATTTGAATTTGTAAAAAATTTATTAATTTATTTTATTTTATTTACTGTTAATACGAGAGAGTAATTATATTCGCAACAGAATTCGCCATCCAGCAGCCCTGGAACGAATGAACCAATCACACACTACATTAAACCGAAAATACCTGATTATTTAACTTTGAAAATAAGGCGGCCTAAATAAACTTAGTACAAATGTTAATACGATAACACTACGATTATAGTCTCTACTAAATTAGGTATATCAATTTCATTGGCGTTTTCATTAAATATTTTATAATTTAAAGTTTAAATTTCATTTAGTCTTCAGCATACTCGTATATTGCTTTAATCTTATCTTTTGTAAATCAAACAATTTTAGACAGATTTTCCTAGGAATTTCATAATTTTTGCCACGAGCTGTATTCAAGTAGGTTTATTTTGAAAATGTTGTAGATTAAATCATACAACGGATGAAAGCAATTTTAGGAAAGGAAGCAGGAAAAACGCGATGAAAATCAATCCACGCTTAGATATATTGAATTACTACATGCTTCCATGTTACAAAGAATTTTGTGCGCGTTTCCAATTTTCGGTGAAATCGTTTCTGTATACACCCTGTCTCCATTATGCTAATTTTATTATTATTCCACATAAAAAAGAAAGACAACACAATTGGTTTTAATTATATGAAAAATAATCAAATTAAATTTAAATTTTAAATTTGTTTGTATTTTTCAAAAGTAATAAAGGTAAAAATTATTATATTATATTATTATTGTTATTTTTTTTATGGTACTGCCTCCGCTACTGTTTTTATTTTCCTTTATAATTTCGAATGTTATTAAATTAAATTTAAAACTTTCTTAGAATCAAAATCCCAACACCAAAAAAATACAAAACAGTAGATTCGAATAAACAGGTGTTCAAAGTTCCCAAGCTTTTTTCCGTTTCTTTTTCCGATTTATTCTTGTTATTGTTTGCGTTTTCAGTTTACTTGCTGTGTGTACTTGACGATTATTTACGTTTTACTTTGATGATGGAAAATAACAAATAACGGTAAAGAAAATGTTATTTTGTCGCACAACAAAACATATAAAAACGGTATAATCATAAATTAAGTTATGGTAAAATATTCGTTTGTTTTTTATTTTGCCTTCATCCTTCAGAGCTTTTTCGTTTCGCTGTGGAAATATGGAAATATTATGTTTATTCTGTGTCCTCACAAAATAAAGTCAAAAACTTAATTTCACAGCTTTTGAATTGATAAAGGATTCGGAGGAATGCTGTTTTGTCACAAAATATTTGTGAACCTAATGCGTCCACTGTATTCGATAAAAGTTGAATTGTTGAAGTATTTTATGGGAATCTTGGCAAACATTTTATTTGCATCAAAACTTTTTGTCCACCATCAGACGATCTCTATCAAGGCACAATTTTATTCTAAACGGAATGCCATGAAAAACTTGTTGATATGCATACATAAATAAGAAGTGTAAACTAACTAGAAAGAACTAGACTAGTCAAGTGTAATAGAGTGTAGTATGTTGAAATAGTCATATTTATACGTTAAGTTAGGATAGATAAATTCCGACCATATATCTGTATATTTCGAGTTAGTATCGTAGTATCACCACAAACCAAGAATAGTAAAATCCCATTCAATAATGTGGATCACGTATTTTGTTCATCACAAACATGGTACATAAACGGGAAAATTTATCCTTTATAAAGCAAAAAAAGAATAAGGAAAATCTCCATCTTATGTATTTCATATACAGAACAACATTTTTATTTATTTTTGGGTGGAAATAACATAATGCTAAAAGATGACTGAAAAGCTCATGAAAAATATTAAAAAATAAAAAGAAAATTTGACATAAAAAATGGTTTTTTTCTACATCAAGGAAGATTTAACATTTTTGTTTTGCTTGTATATGTTGTAAGCCTAAAATAATGAAGAAATCCAAATAAAAATGAATTTAATTTTATTTTCTGGGGATTTCTGGAATCATTTTATGAATATGTGCACTGTTGATTTCATAAATCAAATCAGGGCATTCGTATAAGCTATCAATAATTTAATGAGATATTCTGAAATGTTGCCCGATATTCTTTATGAGATATAAGTACTAGGTGCGTGTTTTCAGGTAATTACCGTATTTCACTTTCGGGTGAATATGTTATACCAACAAACAACCAAAATGGTTTAATTTTTCAATGTAATGCTCTTATTCCTCGCAGCCACACACAGTACCCTATCTTGTATAATAAAGTATTCCCTGCAGAGTATTTAAGTCAATAAAATTATTTATGGCTTTGATAGAAAACGTTATATATGAATGAATTCAACATATTTTAGATACCAAGGGTATGTGAGAGGACTGGGTGTAAAACTTGTTGATTTTCATATTTCATCCCCCATTATGCATAAATTTCCTTAATGTACGTATACTGCTTTGATTTACCGACTAATTGATGCAGATAATAATTTTGAATGGCAATGAATTATGTAGGTACATAATTATGATTTGTTGATTTTGGGCGAAATCTTGTTTTCCATTGACAATAATTATTATTTCGAAGGCAGTTAGTGTTAATATTCCTAAAAAATACAGAGTCAAATTATTAATTAACATAATAATAAATAGTACATGAAGGATTGAAATGTTTTACCAAGACCTTTTTCTACCAATTACACTTCGGTATGTTGTAAATGTGCTACAAAATTGTACCAAATAAAATTTAACAGAAAACAACTAATTTGAAAAAGTGTACTACACTTTTAGCCCAGATGCCGAATTAAATTTGTTCCCTCAAATTTAGTTGTAAGCTCAAAATTATAAAAAAGGACTCCCACTTGTAAATATACTGTAGATTACGTAGTTAATGGGGGAGAAGGTGTTCTTTTTTATTTATTTATTTATTTATTTTTAATTTTAACATTAAAAGTAATACAGTCTACAACGTGTTTGGGTTTCGTGTACGACACCAAATGGTCTTTATTATCGTATCTTGAAAAAGAGTGACGGTTTTCAGCTGGTCTACGTCCCCTAGCTGTAGTTTTTTGAAATGACTCTAAGATGCCAAGGGTAAGTTACCGCCTCAAATTAAGATGATCTAGTTTGCCGTCACATAATCTACGAAGAAGCAAAGAATTTCCTCTCCCATATAATGAAGTGAGGTATTAGCGGAAAATACCGTTTTTCCCGCGTATTCCTACTCTATGCTTATGTATTCGTCGGCCCGGTATACTCCACGCATATTCTCATTATACATTTCAAATATTTTTGGTAGTTCAACCTGTATAATTTTTTTTATATCTGTGAGTATCTTGTCACATTGTGTGTTGGTAGAATTAGGCAATTATTCGATGCAATTGCACTGGTGAATTGACATTGTTGGCATGGGTTGTTGCATAGTCCTGAAATCCTCTTTCCTTCTTTTTTATAGCTTTAAAATCTAATCATTTTAAATTTTTCCCGACTTGGTTCTCTTTTATCGTACCTGTTCCTTTTATACCTTTCTGACGCAGTTTTTCAAACAATTTCCATGAAGTGAAAAAATTATTAAATCATCAAAGTATAAACGTCAGCACACTGCACAATAACGGTTGCACATAAACCCATATCTTTATATTGTTGGGATAATATAGTGGTAGATCCTTGATATGGCTCAAATCACTCTATGTATATTAATCTTGTTGTTGCTTTCCATAACTTGTTTCCCCAACGAACAGGCTTACCACTAATAAACTTCTTCGTTCCATGATGACCGCAATATAGGATCATTGATTCCTCCACGCTATGGTTTTCTTCCTTTGGTGCCATCTCGATAAAAAATTTGTTTACGATATTAAAAAGTGGCCGTACTTCTGAAAATTTGTCTTTCGGGTTGATTTTTTTTATGTCTAATATTTTGCATAATAAACCGAAATCTATTACGCGACATCGCATTACACACTAATTCTTTCCCCGTATCCTTTCAGTTTTCCCAAAACATCTCTCGTCTCGTAGGTAAGAAGCATAACCGCTTAGCAACATTTTCCAGATAAAAAAGCAAATTTCGTCGGGTTCGATATCTGAGTTTCGATTATATGATGCAGAGTATAAATTTGAGTAGTGTACAATCATGCCAATCACTTCGTCGTTAGAAAAATATGAAACGTGTCAACAGATGATAAAATACTCTGTGTACAGCCACTTAAGTCTGTCCATATTGGTAATGTATAACTAAGGTCTTTCGTCTCCCATTTTGGAAAGTTAATTATTTATTACTTGGCTGTGGAGTAGATTTACAATTTCGCTTTGATAAGTCACATAGTGGAATTTCGTCATCACTATCGTTGATAATTAAACTGTATTTATGACAATGAAAAATGATTAAAAATGATAATTATAATTTTATTTCAAACCATTTATGATTTGTTTTATTATTCGTATGAAGAAGATGGCTAAGAATATCCCTCAGGCCATTAACAGGCAAACGTAGAGATGGCTAATAATATCTAGATATGCAAATATATTATATCAGTCGTTAGAGATTATCTAGGACTCGCCAATCATAGTAAAACAACCATTAGAATTACTGCTTAGAGTAAGCTGTGCTAATCCTGTGCAAGCTAATGTTTCTTATACAAATATTTTTTTGAATATTCACAGATCCATCCAAGCCAGCCATCCAAGTAGGCTAAGTAGGCTAAGTTTTCTCATCAAAAACAAATGCTGCACACACACCGCATAGGGTAAAATCAACTTAACACAATTCACTTAACGCACATTGCTTTAATGACCAAAAAATCCTTGAAATATTAACGCTAAACAATTTCTTAAACACAATGCAGTAATTCGGCATATCTGAGAAACTATGGCAAGTGGATGGACATAATGTATTGGAGGGTTATAGAGAATATTTATCAAAGCATCCTTAGACGTCGTCAGAAAAGTCAAAGTTCAGATTTAGCTCTTCAATTGATTTAAAAGATGCCTTTTGGCAGATACCTCTCGACCTACAATCCCGAGATAAGACGAGATTTATGGTACCTGGAAGGCCATTATATCAATTCACGGTCATGACATTCGGAATTCCGGTTTGAATTGGGTTTATGTTGTGACGGAACGAGAGTGACAATTGAGTTATTGTATGCAGTGCTTTAGCTGTAAAATCTATTTGTGCTAGTATGCACGGATATATGTGAATATTTTGTGTACGCATGGGTATAGAGTCTAAGCCGTTTCCACCATTACCCAAGAGATAGGCTTCAATGCGTTTTTATTGCTGAGGTTTCCTAAATATTAGGGCTAATCTTGTTTTAAAATTTTGAAAGAAACATTTAATTGCTTCTGATTGATCAAACTAAAACTAGAAGTTTACTTCTGGATCGTCTTTTTCCAGGAATTCACTAGAATTAGACTGGTCATTTGAGTATATTTCATTACAAGTTTTTCGTAGTTGAGTACGATTTGGTAAAAGAGCTTCCCATTCGGTGGTGGATTTATTGTAATATCTTAAATCTTGTTGGAGTGATTCTTGGATGTGTAAGAAGGCCGTCGTATTTTTTTCTGCCTGCATTATATTCCATTGCAACTTTTAAAGTATGAGTGGGAGCCCCAGGATGGATATGCCCCCAATAATTCATTGGCCATGTCTTGATTTTTTTGGTTATAGTTTTGCCCCTTAATATAACTTTCACTTTACAAGCTGTGAGTTTAGTGGTACTAAACTCAATTTTTTGAAATTGTAGATCTTATATATTCTTAAACTACGTCGATTAGCAAACGTAAAAGCTGCTGTCTTCTAGCTAAGGGGGGGGGGGGAAGTTTATTCTAGCTGGTAAGATTAAGAGTAGCACCAATGGAGGAATCAGTACACTTCGTCGAATTTATCTCTACACTTTTGGCCAACTACACTTTTGGCTGGTTGCACAAAAAATCTGGATAGGAGCCAGGCGTAAATTGTATCGATTGAAAAAATCAATTAAATATCCATAAAATGCTAACTAAGATTGACCAAGAAAAAAAATTATTTAAATAATGTTTCTTGGATATATCCCGGATATGAACCAAGTACACATTTTATCGATAAAAAATATCAACATAAAAATTAATTTTGTAGCTGAAATTGGAGAAAGCAAAGGATGCTAGATTTATTCTGGATCCAAAGTGAATCATATCCATCAAGAAAAATTATTTATTTAGTTTAGTTTTTTGATCACACAGTAAAATAGCAAAATCAAAGGCCTGCTACAACCTTATTTGGAATTTTACAGATATTGTATTGATTTTTTTAATCAGTAAAGAATGCGCTGGGTTCCTACCCTGTTTTCGCAATCAGAAAAAAATGAACGCAAACCTGATTAAATATATTTTTTCCACTACTAGTCGTAAACGACATCATTATTATCTATTTTAGTAGCCTGAGAAACACAATTTCATGGTATGGGTTTATGTAGCAGCGCGGGCCAGTCATTCGCCAGTCGGATTCGTGTAATCGCGTGAACCAGCGTCGGATTCACCATTTAACTCTTCCTTCCTCGTTCTCTTGATCCGAAAGATTCGTCTGTTGACAAATAAAATAAAATCGCTATCTCCATCGGATTGATGCAGTTTTTTCTTATTGTCCAACAATCAAAATATCATAAAGCAATAAAAATGTTAAATTTTATTTTGTTCTTTTTATGATCAATAAAATGTGATGAGCACCCATCATAAATTATAGGAGGCGTTGTGTTCGAATAGCATTCATCCAGGCGAAGAAATATTAAAACTTCTAACACATTGTACGATCATCATGAGAGAGAATGAATTGTCACTAAGAGGCGGCAGTAGGGCAACATTGATTTGCTCAAATTTGGTCAATTTTCCAGGGTGGAAGTTGAAGACGATTTAGAAGAGTTAGGATGATGACAGTCAAATTTGGATCGCCAGGTCGGATGAATCTAGAGAAATATAGAGTAGATAAAGCAGAATAGAATGGAATAACAACGTCACAATTTGTGTTGTATTCGAATAATTTACTTGCTGCCTATCGAATTTATTGTTTTACTGTTTGGTTAAGAAATTTAAGGAAATTTAGTAATTTTTGATTGTAAACGATAATGTGAATAAATTTTGTAAAAATCTGAACTCCGGATTTTTGGTGTAATCGTATCGCTAGAAAAGTGTACGCTGGATAACCCATAAGTGACAGTTGATAGTCGATAATGACAAATTGGATTTAATGGGTGCTGGCACCAAACAATCTGCTGGAACCATATATTCATTGAATCGATCAATACCTGACGATATGAGATGGCTATTTTATATTCTTCAAAAATATTTGAGAATATGTTTGACTCTAGTAGGGACTTCGCCTAAGTAATTATTTAGAGGATGACCTGTGGTGCTCTTTGCCGATCCGCAAAACACTACTGGAGCTGGCTGTTCTTAAGACACCATGTTGTGGCAAATAGTATCCATCAGCTATGATTCCTTTTTGTGGAAATATCTTTATGGGTCATTGTCCTTCTCTAATCGCCATTTCGGACTCCTTACCCGCTGTATGACGATGCTCATTGACTTATTTAATTCATATTAAATCACGCTTTAAAAGGTAAGGCTACGACAAATCTTCCATTCAAAGTTCGTGACACATTCTCTTTAAAATGCTGATCACACATTTCTCATGCCGCTGATAAAATGGTTTTTCATCTCAAACAGACTCGATTTCCGAAAATCGCCTCGAAGTCGTATCTATATTTGCATCGGGTTCCAAGTAATTAGTCGCAAACAATGACGTCATGATTTCTTGATCTTCCTCGGTTGGTCCTTAGACTACCCAGTCAAAAATTTTATTTTGTATGATGAACCCGTGTTCGGTAAGCTGTTTGTTTCGTCCGTTGAGAAAAATGGCAATGGAATGATCAGCTCCAATTAAAATGTTCACCGAAATGCCGCTAATCGTTTGCATGTTAGTTTTGATAAAACTAACGCGTTGATTTCATATTCGGACTGATCTGGTGGTTGTACAACTAATGTCACCTCTTATCAGCTCAGCTCCAGTCAGAACTAGACCACTTACTGAAATTCGTGAATTAAATCTCTTTAAGTTTAACCGTTGTATATAGGAGTCAGTAATACAACTAGCTTGGGAACCTGGGCTGAGATGTTGTACCATTACTATTTTCGACTTTCGACTTAGTTTATGTTTTATTTTTACGAGTAAATTGGCAGACTATTTCATTTCCAAAATTACGCATTTTCTAATGTATTCTCAGCTTGATCGAGTAAAACGCCACACTATTTCTTTTCTATGATTTCTAAGACTACTAAATTAATCGACTCTAATTATTATCAAATAATTATTTCGTGATACGTTTATCGAAATGAGAGAAAACTCACAATTAGATCAAGAGGTGGTGGTTAAATCATTTTGCTTGGAACTTGATTTACACTGAAACTTGTAATCCGTCCTCTTGGTGTCTACCACTTTGACATGGAGTAATGTTTGTGTTTACCGCAACAGGTTTGACATCAGTGCCTAGATTAACTATTAAATATTGTCTGTCAACGGCAATTCAACAATCCTCGATTATTTTAACGAAGATTATTAATCCATTCCCTGCGTCAGTTAACCCAACCATCCAAATTGTTAAACTGAGGGCAGCCGAGTAGAGAATAAGTTTATTATTGCAGAAAGCACATTCAAAAACGGTTGATTAACTTGCGACTACGTGTCTCTTTATAGAACCTTTAGGATTGCTCGTTTTCATAAGAGCTCAATGATTCCAGAGCGTCAATTCTGATTTGCAAAAACTTGAAAAACACTTCAATTTTTGGATGTTCCGTTTCCGCTAATACATTTGCTTTTATCATCCAATTTAGTAACCAACATGTAAATCAACCATAGGGGTCACGAGATTCTGGTATTGGGTCAAGAGGTTTTAGACCACGTTCTACTACATCGGCAGTATCTAGTAGATTCTTCATCTTATCAGTGTTTGCGGTCTAGAGTGGAGGCTGATCTACAAAAGTACATATGAACGAATTTATAATTTGTTTATTTCGGTCATATCCGTCTTTCAGCTTGTTAGGCAATACGGCAAAGTAATGTGGCAGCTTCACCCCTTAAATACTGCCCACAAGAATACCAACTTATAAATAAATACAGAATAAATCATTCAACTCAAATTCAGCAATCCAGTTCACAAGAGATTTATCAACCCATCATTTGTGACAGGCATTAGTGAAAGTGGCAACCGAAGTACAATCAAACGCTCCCAGTAGGTTCATGAAGGTAATCATCAACTATCAATGCTAGTAACAAGTTCAGGAAGCGCCACTCCACAAGACTTGCTCAATCTGTAAGCAAGCTGCATATTACTGAGGGGAGTTAAATAAAAAATTGTGATAAGTATTTGAAATTTTCAGTGTCTATATGACCCAAAAACTACAATCATTTCGTCCACTGTTTCCAAAAGGATATAATGTATCTCCTGTTGTGTAAGATCACCTGATAAATTTTATTTGTTTTGGTGTTTAGTTTGTCGTTTACTAGATTGGTACTCTTCAAGGCGGTCCATTGTTTTACATCTTGTACGTGTGTGCTTTACTTGCATACTCATGTATGTGTTCGTTGAAACGTACAGTTAAAAACCTGCCGCTTTAACCAATGTAAAAAATAAGAGCAATCGTTGCAAACGAGTTTGTAAATGCTGCACTCGTGGTACTCGATTTATGAGAAAGTTTATAATCATATTTGTTTAGTTATTCATAGTGTTACTGAAACTTGTATTATAGCCCAGTGTGATGTATTTTTGTTGTTCGTGGTGTAGTACGTCGGCTCGTTCAAAATATATTTCAGAACATGAATTTCGGGAAAATATGCGGGAAGAAAATCGGGTGTTGACCACACCATATTCACGCATCCATTTTTTTTGTACAGAAAAGAGTGTTAACTTACAATGGAAAACGGTAGCATAGGGTTCTTACCTCCACCAATTTTGTTTGGATAATTGTCGAATTTTCTTGTACACTTTGGATGTTAGCTTGTATATAGAAAGTTAACACGAGAATGTACGAAATTCATTAGGTATAGCATAATAAGTTTGCGAAACGAATGTAATTTAAAAAAGTAGTATTTGCGCACAAACGCAATTCATTTAAATTACATAACATTTACCAGAAGTTACATAGGTAGGTACAACCATCTACGTAAATCAAACTATAAACAATTAAAAAATTTTGTTTAGGTAAATGACAAAAAACCACAAACCCTTAAAATAATTTCAATGAGTTTGGCCTACATATGCAACAAACTTTTATGATGTAATTTTCAATTTTTACCATGAGTGGAAAACTTATATTCTTGTTCCTTGAACAGAAGTTTCCCCAATTTTGTTTCTCTGCATACGTGCAGAATAAACACACATCAATTTTAAAAAGAATTAATTGTGTTTTATTTATTTTTTTTTATATTACAAAAATGATTTTACAAGTTTAATTTCAGAAATAGAAAAAACTTTTCCATTGAGGTTGTTAATATTTTTTAAAATAAATTGTACCAAAGTCGTTAAGAAATTTTTTTAATTTCAACATTGTCAGAATAATTTTGTGCAGTAAAAAACAATTATAATTTAAGGTTTTATAATTAACTTGGAGTAAAATAATTTTTTCTAATCAACTTTATTTATGTAAATTCTTCACTTTGGTCATGTCCAATACAACAATATTCAACAGACCGATCCGAAGACCAAGAGTCTATTATTTTCCTCTTAAAATTATTTTAACAATTTCTCTTTGCATAAATTATCTAGATTTAATCGTTGAAATGATGGTAAATGAACCATATTCTGTTTACAACAAAACGAATCGAAAATGATGAATGGTAAATGAAACACAAAAGCATTTAGTTGTGAATAGGAGGAAAACTGATAACAATATAATCCATGGGAAAAACATGAAAAATAAAATCTTCAATCCTGCGAGTAAATCAATTACGAACGGAAATTATATTTATCTGTCGATAATTTAATTATCTTTGATTTTATGATATAACACAAAAAACAAGTGAATGCTATTTCAGATCCTTTCGATTCAACGGAAAAACGCGTGTAATAAAAATTGTTTGAAATAAAATTTTATGATTCAAAATAGGGGTCGACTCCTTGGAGGGAAATTATCCTGATTATTTTTCAATATTTCGTTGTGTGATTTTTACGATGAAGCTTTTTTTAGGATTTTAGTACTGTTATTTTAATGATGGGCTGAAGGTTTTTTAGGTCGTCTTGTTATTTTGGGTTCGGTTGTTATTTTATAGAAAGTTTTTATGGTTCAATGTGCATAGGTATTTTAATCGATGCTAATCAATTCAATTAAAATTCTATGTGCTTTCTAATTTTAATGAAGTTCTTGTAATTTAGTCGACACACGGTCAATTAATTTTTAATAGAATTAACATTATAGAAAATAATTCTTTGGACCGTAATGGACATTCTGATTTCATATCGAGATGGCCTAATTATGTCTAATGGAAATTATATTGCACATAATTAAATTTATATCCGTTATGATTACAATTTTTGATAATAGGTACATATTTAAACACATTATCACTACATACGAGTATAATAAATAAATAGCGAAATAAATTGATAATTCCTAATGATTGTCTGCTTAATTTAATAAATTATCATAAATGTAATTTCCCCTGTTTTATAACTATGCATATATCGCATAAAATATATTTGTATGATAATTAAATTCAATTTTATGTATTAACAACAAATTTAATTAAAACAAAAAAAATTGGTTGTTATCTGATAAACCGTACATGAGTATATACATGGCTTCTACCCATATGGGATAATAATACATGTAATAACCGTCATATCCAAATGTGCAATCTTTCGCCAATGTTTTTGTTTTTTATTTACAAAAGAGCATAAAATTTACCACGACATCATCATAATAAATTTACGGACACAATATTTACATAATATGTTAACCCTGGACTGTATATTTAACTAGTGACGGATCCGTTTTAAGCATTCCACAAAGTATTCGTAATGAATTGCAAATATATGCGCACAGTGGTTCTTGCCAATTAAAATTTTTTAGTTGTCAAATTTGTACATAGCTTTTGCAAACACCACGAAACCATCATCAAATGCCAGCTAATGAACACAAAACATTGGGAAGAGTGTATCAAACGCCTGAATTAAAAAAGCTCGTGATCGCTTTTATAAATTATTCATATCGTATATGTTTTTGATATGAAGCTTTTATTTTATTACCTCTAAAATATGTTTGGTGCTTGTAAACGCGAAGATGTTTTAGTACATTTTGATTCAATTTGAGAACGATAGCTTAAACATACAAGTACATACGTATATACATTTTATGTGTTTAGTAAATATTTTGATTCTGAAAACGTGGAAGCTTTTTACCTTACCGATATTGATTCATGTTGGGAATTTTAGAAATTACGTGTATTTCAGATCTAAAATATATGACGGCAGTATATAAAAATTCATTTTTTTTTATTACAAAGCTTATGTGAAAATGAAATAAATTTAATTTATGGTACTCGGAAAAAAAAATGTTAATTTGAAATATTTTCTAAAAGCGAACATGCCTTGGTTCTCAAAAGCATAAATTTATTCATTTAGATATATCAAAGTTAAGAGTGATGGTGTAATGTCAACAGCATAATACAATTTTAATTATTTAGATAAGGAACCTTACGATACTATATGAATGCTTTAGGCAATTAAAGCGCGTAGGTCTGTTGGATATATCTGTCAAAGCAGTTTCAAGGTTTTATGTACAATTTCTAATTTTACTTGTACGAGTATGGAATCATGTGTGTTAGGATTATAAAAAAAATGTACAGCAAAGTTTAGTTCTCGGAAGCAGAATTGGTACCTGGAGTGATTTCTTTCCCAGGCCCAATATGTTGGTTGGTATTAAGCTTTGTAAATCCACATAAGATTAAAATCTCATTAAATTTTAATTTGTTCCGTTAACTTGTTAAAATGTTAATTATTTAGTGAGGTTCATAATATGCACTCTTCGTCAATTGAAATATTTACCACTTAACTTTTTCCTTTTTGAAAATAACTCTTCCTTATTATTTATTTTTTAATTAGAATCTAGTCGAAGACTAACAAGCAATTTTATTCTAACTTAAAATACTACATTTTACTAAAATTTACGGGTTCATCCATCAATGTACTCCTAAACTTTGAAATTTATTATTTGATCGTGCTTTTGTTGTGTGCTAGATACAGATTTATTTTAGCTGATTTTACACTGACTCTTTTGGCTGGATAGCCCCTATGTTGACAAGGTGAAGTAGCCGTTGTTCATGACTTCTAGCAAATTTCATATTTTCGGCTTTGATGGGTTCTATGACCAGATCTTTGAGGATGTCGCTCTTTCTGACAAACCATGGTGCGTTATTATCGTTTCTTAGCACTTTATTTTCGAATCGTTAGAATACCCATGTTGCTCTCAGAAGCTTGTTAGGGTTTGATATGTGAGAGTTTATTTCCAGTAACCAATGCATTTTATTGTATTTTACTCCCAACTCGTCTCTTTTCTTTTTTACATGACCTTTCCAGCGAAGCTTAGCAAATGACTAATGTCATACTAAGAAATTTGGCAGCGTTTGCATTTGGTATTTCTTGATTATTTAAATATACTGGTTTGTGTACTAATCTCTTGTTTGTAAAGTCGACATGTACAGATTTTATTTTATTTAATTTTATGCGCCAGTTTTTTGTCCAGTTGTATACTTGCTGTATGGTGGTTTGTAATTTTTTTGTTGTATCTGAGTTGTTATCACCTATTGCCACGCTGACTGTGTAATCGGCGAAAGTGGCTATCGTGTTGTTTTGTGGGATCGGCACATCTCGGGTGTATAGTAAATACAGAAGTGGCCCAAGTACACTTCCTTGTGGAACTCCTGCTCTTATTTCCTTAAACTCAGAATATTTATCTTCTTGCTTAAGCATGAAATATCTTTCCGTTATATACGATTATGCTATACTGTTTAGGTACGAATAATTTAAGTTTGCAGATTAAACCTTCGTGCCAAACCTTATCAAAGACCTAGGCCAGATGAAGGAATACTACGAAACAAACTTTTTCTCTTCTTAAGTCTTCTCAATGATATTGATTATTCTATGCACTTCATCAATAGTTGAGTGCTCACTGCGAAAACCAAATTGGTGATTCCGAATTAAGTTATTTTTTCAATTATTAGTTTGAGTCTTTTTAATAGTAATTTTTCAAAGAGTTTAGACATTATTGCCATCAACGATAAAGGCCTATATGATATTACTAAATATTTACACAGCCACTTTCCAAAGTTTTGGCACATATTTTAACCTGAATCCAGCCTTTATGATATTAGTTAACTTTACCGTACCTCTTCTCGGTAGCTGCTTTATTATTCCTCATGTAATTTGATCAAACCCTGGCTTTAAGTTTAAATTGTTTTTAATTTCGTTCATTACTTCAGGAGGCGGTGTAGTGTAGGTGTGACATCTTCGAGAATTTCTATTATATTTTCATTCAATGTTTCTCGCAATTGACATTCATGATTAGCAAATCCTTCAGCTTTTTCTTTGTTTTTCCTAGCCCATGTTCCATCCATTTTCCTGATAAGATGAACTGGCATTATTGGCCTATTCAGAGTTTTAGTTGCTTTCCAGAGCGAATAATCCGTATTACGGTCATTTGTCATCTTACTTAAGTAGAAATTAACTGACTCATTTTTTAGTTTCTGAATTTCTCTTGTTAATTGTTCAGTAAGATTCGTTAGTCTTTTATTGGCTTTTGGAGCTTTATTTTGGTGCCACTTTTTTCTGGATTTTCATTTATTCCTAAGGAGATTTCTAATTTCTATTGGATAGTTATTTCCTTTTAGTTTTGATCTGATTTCTGGAGTAATTTCCCTTGCTGATTGCAGAATATTCGTAATGAACGTTTCTACTTCTTTGTCCAGTTGATTCAAGTTTTTAAAGGAACTTTAAAAAGTATTCTTTCTTCAAGGTGTATTTTGAAAATTTCCCTGTCCGTATGTTTGTTAGTTAGTACTGGATGATATACTCGCTTAGGGTTAGGACTATCGGAGAATGATCTGAACTCATATCTAGACTTTCTTCTACTTTCATAAAATTATTAGAAATATTTTTGATTATAAAAATAATCGATCAGGTCAGGTATTTTTCATGGGTCAGTTTGTCTGTTGAAATGGATTCACATCCATTTTCTCTAATGGCAATCAGTAATTCTTTTCCTTTAGTTGTAGTTAATCTAGAACCCCAGTGACTATTCTTAGCTTTGAAGTCACCACCTATTACGAACATTTTTCCCAGATGCTTGAAGAACTCTGAGTATTGCTCGTTTTTAATAGAATGTCTTGGTGGGCAGCACAATGCTGTCATATTACTACATAAAATAAATAGAATTGAAACTGATTTTAAAAGGATCGAAAATCGAGCGAACCAACAATAAAATGCTAGAAGATCAAAACCTCGCAACAACAGTTACTCAAAGTTATAGATCTCATTCAGTAGAATATACAATGTGTTGGTACCACTACAGGTTTGGTCACTCCGCTAGTGCAATAAACCGAATTTCAGTTTTAAAACTGGCAAACCTCCAAAAAACTAGTATCTTCCACCATCGCTACGGCAGATTGCTGGAGTAACCGCTGCAATTAGCTCTCTGATTGAAACTTACGGTTCTAGACTGTTAACATTAAACTTGAGATTTTGCCCAGAATTTTGACACCCATTCATTATAGCTTCAGTCCACAAACCAATCATTGGTGCAGATTTCTTAGTGAAATTTGGTTTAACGGTCGATTTGAAGAATCGATCCTACAATAACCATAACCACTATAGGAACTGTTTATTCCGTCACCACCACGAGTTTTTAATGTCGAAGGTTTATATGGTTCATTACTAAAATAATTTTCTGAACTCATCCAGGAATCAAGGTACGACTTACTCGTGAAGCATAACGTAATTCACAGAATTGTGCAAGAACCTTTCTACAAACCACGTCCGCTTGACCCTGAAAAATTTGCATTTGCTAAAGACGCTTGTCAACATTTGCAAAATTTAGGTCTTTGTAAGCAAGCTTACACATGGTTCCTAAAAAGGAACAAAATGATTTTAGACCATGTAGCGACTATACGTGGTAAAACGCCGTCACTATTCGTGACAGATATCCATTACGTCACATTTGTTTTTCTCACACGTGTTTATCATCAAATTCCTGTGGTACAAGAGGATCAATTTAAAATGTCTTTTGGTCTGAGAAACACACGTTAAACATTTCAACGATTTATTGACGAAATAACCAATGATTTACCACTTCTTCTCGCTTACGTCGATGACATCTACAACCTGGGATGGTCCGAAACTTGAATGCACGCGAGTATGGTCTACTCAAAGGTCGATTAAATAACAAATTATTGCAATAAATCAAGGTAAAGAAGTTTTTTCTATAAACTATAATAGATCCTGGAGCATCAAGGAAAAGATAGCAAAACATACATTGATCACCAAATTTCAAAAATAACAAGGCACACTCGATTTGCATTCTAAGGTTTCGAATTACCATCGGCCGATTCTGTACCAGACGAAACAATTAGTATTGAGAAGGAAAACATGGTTGAATATCATTTCAAGTCAACCTTAAAAAAAGGTCTACTCGTAGATATAGTAAGAATTCCATATTTAATTTGGAGAATTTAGGAAAAATGTCTACGTATTAATGCTGACGTATTAATACAAATTAGAAATCGGTTCAAGAGAGTCTCATCATTTAAATAATTATAGCTTAATTTAATCTCATGGAACTCGTGCAGACGAGCACATACTGCATTATAATGTTATTAGAAAGGACAGCACCACTACGAAACTGAGAAATGTTTGAAGCTCCTTTCAAAACTACAACGGGAGTATCTTTAAATGATTGCGAGCTGAATAACCCAAAATTTCAATAAGGCCTAGCAGAGAAACTATTGCGATAGCGAGAACTTAAAATAGTGATGACTGACAACATAGCAAAAAATGGCGGTGTGTATATTTCGTGACCAACTCGAATACTTGATTTCTAAGGCGAAAAATACAATTTAAGAGACTTTTGCTAAAACTATATTGTATAAAGAAAAAGATTATCTCTGATTAAATTTCAGGAAACCAACAAGGATATTCCCCTGTGCCGGTATTGTTGCAAATTTAATTTAGAATCTATTAGTTCATAATCGGTTTTCTTTACAATGATTTACTCATCAAAATATTTGGCAAAAAAGAAAAACCTCTTATGGAAGCTGCAACTTCGGTGGACCGATTTTGGCCAACAATCATTGGGATCGGCCAATTCAAGAGAAAATTTTGGAATAAAGTTGGAAGATTCAATCTGGGTAATTTAAAATGTGACCGGAATTTACTTTGAGTAACGTTATGAGAAATGGTACCACGTTTGGTGGAATTTTTGGCATTACTTTATAATTTTTGAACAGCTTTGTCTACTATGCCAATACGAACTCGTTTTGAATGGAACAACGCTTGTACATCCAATGCCACGTTATTGGTTCAGTTACTAACTTCTCTTGCACGTTAACCAAAATCAGGCGCCATATAAAATATTCTATATATATTAGTTAGAACCTAGAAGGCCGAGAGTTTACAGTAAACATCGTTCACGAATAATTAACAACCGCATTCTCAGCTAAAACTTCAGAAGTTATTATTTTCAACCAAGAACTTTACCAAAATACAATCCGAATCTGGTGTAACATGAAAACCAATTTTAATTTATTTTAACTTCTAGGGGAAAAAATTATTTATTCTTGATATAAAGATTCTTGAATTGGTGTTTTGTTTATCAAGGCTAGTACGCAACTGAAGCGAAATCAAATTTTCGAGGGTCTCCAAAATTGACCAGATGAATTATTTCATGGAAAACTTGTTTATCGATTTTCGAAATTTTTTTTAACGCATATAGGTTCATGCTGAATTATTATTTTTTATAACTTCATGTCAAGCTTACTTTTATCATACCTGCAAATAAAAATACAATGAAAAGTGTGTAAAGTCAAACAGAGACATTAATATTCTATTACGAGAAGTACCAATTTCACTAGCTAAACTGTGTACTAGGCATTACGGCAAATACTTTTCCTAACGTTGTTCCCATATAAGCTTGTCAATCGAGCGTCAGACCATCCAATGAATTGTTGTCCTATAAATTATTTTGGCCGATAAGTCTCGGCTAATGAATGCCAATATCCAATTTTCGTACTTCTGCTTGTTATTTAGCACGAGATTGATTTTAGTACAACAATATTGGTCTTGTTCATTTGTTATGAAAATCGCAAAAGCAATTATTTTTAGCATTAACATATAAATGTACTTGGCATTTTACGCGTACAACGCGCGATCCTCCTTGACATCTCGGATTTTTGCTTCTAAATGTGGAATGAGATGCTTGAAATTGTGGTAAATGGTCAACTCTATCAAAACGGACATCTTTTTATGGTCGGTGTTCTGTAGGTCGTATATTGGGCTCTGGTTGTTCCAAATTTCCTTCTAAGCAACTTCAAGAAGATGAACAGAATAGAAAATTACTCGTACGGTCTACTTGCGAGATTTAATAAAAATGGCTCATATATTGATCTATTCTAAATCAACCGTCCATACATTCATTGTATCTGGAGACAATTTCAGGTTGTTTTATCTTCACCTAAGTGTATCATTTTTGTCCCAGCGATCTACGATATATTCTTTTCTCTTTCCAATAACATTCGATGACAGATGAACAGATTGTCACGCCTTGTGATTTCTTCAGATGTTCCACGTTCTTTCTTTTTCATAGTCGCATCTGTTCTAAAACGTGGGTATTAAAACGGTTAACTCGAATTTTCATTGTTGCATTTATTTTATTTGAGCTCAATATCTCAAATATTTGGAAGGTGCTAAATGCTTGATGAAAACTGCACCAAACCCCAAATATTATTAGTATTTTATTGATCAAGGACAAAGGTATAAGGATACCCCGTCAAAAATCTAAAGGTATTTATACTCCTCTTACGAACGCTATTGATGATTTGGCATACTTTGTAAAACGTATCCTTACATAGGTTTAGTATTTTACAATTGTCGACCAAATGTAAATGACTTCACTCAGTTCGATATGGCTGTTTCAATACATGACAATTTGGGGAAATCCCAATACACCCATAATTAAATGTATCCCATAAAGATTCTGGCATGCTTGAAGTTTGTAGACCCGTTTTTGGTTGAATATTTCAAGCGACGTCTCTATTGAATCTAATGAATTCAAATTGGCGATTTCTCCATTTTATATACGTTATTGAATATTTTGCATGAGCTCAACGCTTCCCTCAACGTCATAATCATTTTCTTGTAATAGGGCTATATCATCATATAGTTCAAAACAATTTCAGCTAGATCATAGATTGGCGATATTGGTTGAAAAACCTGTTGTTCTAACAAATTCTCTACGACATCTCCTGCCGTTGGTACATTTGTCTCTACCAAGTCCTTAATATCAGAACTTGTATCTATAATTAGCTCGGCCGCCTCTTCGCAAGTCACAAAATATTTTGGGTGGTATTTTCTGGATGCCATAATTTACAAAATCTCATCAACTGTTGCCCCAAAGTAATCCACATACGCTGAAATTATATACAATCACTTGGTACTTCAAACACACCTTATAGAGACAACAAAAAATTTACGTAATCCTTTCAATCTATTATAATTTATAATTATATTAAGAATAAAAAATGTTTTTTAGCAAAAATTGGTAGTATACATGTTACGGTAAAGTCCAAAATCGGTAAATGAATAAAAATTGGAAAAAACTGTTTTATTGCTTCGAAATCTATGGAATGACAGTCCTATATTTTCGAAATGGTTCGTCCTTCACTCCACGGAGTATTTTCTATGGTATTAGTGCAAATTGGAAATTAGAATAGGGACTAACGGCTTTACTAACTATCACGGGATCGGAGGAGTTATTGTGCTCCTCATGACGTTTAGTGCTATGATGGGGAATAAATAAAAGTACGGGGATGTAGAGGGAACAAACATTTCGTAACCATCAGTGTAAACGAATTTAAAAAAATTTTAAAATTAACCGTAGCATAAACATTAATATTTATACAGGGTGTCCGCCGTGAAGGTATACTAGACTGTTACTTTGTTTGTTTATGATTTTTGATTAAATGAAAGAGAATGGATCGTATATTGATAAATGTTTTATTTAATATCGGCAATTATGTATGGAATACAATATCAGATAAACGTCCGCCTCTGTTAGCCTCACAAATGCGAGCCCTTTTGAGCACATTTTTCATTACATTCTCACACATTTCACGCCGTATTTCATTAATTTCATCACGAATATTTTGTTTGAGTTGCTCAAGCGTTTCTGGTTTGTTTGCATAAGCCTTGCTTTTTAGATATCCCCACAAAAAGAAGTCCGGAGCAGTCAAATCAGGCGATCGTGGAGGCCAATCAACATCACCATTTTTTGAAATAACTTGTTGTGGAAAGAGTTCTAGCAGTAATTCCATTGTAATCCTGGCTGTATGCGATGTGGCACCGTCTTGTTGATACCACATGTTAATCAAGCCCAAAGTAGCAGTTGTGGAGTTAAAAAGTTTTCAGTCATATTACGATATCGCTCCCCATTCACAGTTACCGTTACGCCGTTTTCATTTTCAAAGAAGTAAGGTCCAATGATTCCTCCTGACCAAATTGCACACCAGACTGTCACTTTTAATGGATGTAAAGGTGACTGATGAATAATGTGAGGGTTTTCCAGTGCCCAGAACCGACTATTCTGTTTATTCAAATATCCATTTAAATGAAAATGTGCCTCGTCACTCATTATGATTTTTTCATGAAAATCGGGGTTGTCATGGGAGGGCTGTAACATCCTATTGGCATATGTACGGCGGCGTAAATGGTCTTGTGGAAGAATTTGCCACGTGTCTACTTCACGACTGTCAAGTATGAACTGTCAATATTAATATTCGCCTAAATGGCGGCAAAACAAAGTAGTATATTTTCCCGGCGGACACCCTGTATTTCAAACTCACCTTGAATAAATACAAAAAATGTATGAGAATGGTTCAGACATAACCTTATTTTTAACCGACTATATTTCTGCAATTCTATTTGACAATTCTATTAAAACTTTTCAGATAGCAGTACAATCTGTTCAAATAACGTAAAAAATCGGCAATTAAAGTGAAGGCAGCAATCGTTGCCAAAATGTGTCAAAGGGCTAAGTGACATTAACAATACTTCATCACATACTCGTATATATCAAATTTGTAAATTTTGTATGTAATCTAAACTTTAAATTTCCGCCTAATTTCATTTCCTGTATATTCTGGTATACTAATAAGCCATCGTATTTGTACTCAATGATGTAGAAGAAATAATCTCAAAAAGAAGTTATGAGGCCAAGAACGTATACACAAAGCAATAAAAGCTAAATAAATCTAAATAAAAAAAATGAATCAAAGTAAGTAAAAAAAAATCTGTATTCTCTTTATTTATTTAAGATAATATCCTTATTTTATATGTGCGATATCTCAATTCATGGTGTCTTCCATATAGAATACATGCATATACACAACTTTGTCTTTTCTATTTTCATTTTACCATTTTCTTACAGCCACACACAAAAACACCCGAACACATACAACAACAAAAATTGATATGAAACAACTTTTCTCATAAAAATTCAGTTCAATATTACAACGAAAAGCGCTATGTAGTGTACATTACGAAATGGAGCTGCACACACAAAAAAATTTGAAAAATCTTAAGCTGTTGTACAGTATCCAACACAAATAGGAAAAAAACACTCACATCACAGACAGAAGACGTATAATGAAATAATGAAACTTTTTGTTTTGTTTTTTAACGCAAGAAGAAAACTTTCCAAGAAAACGGTATTAAGGATGAATAAGAAAAGAGTAAGGTTTTTTTGTATTATATTCGTTCTCCAGTTGCTATTTTCTTACTGTAATTTCTCTAGTTCTTGTTTTATTGCATTATCAACTAAAAGTTAAATAAATTTTCTTTTCACTATTTACGTGTATAAAAAAAATTAAAGTTTGCTTTTTCTTGTTCCTTTGGATATGTTTGGGGTTCTTTTGGGAACGAGGTTATAAATTAATTTGTACGTACAACGAGAAAAGGAAGTCTGAAGTATCTGTAACACATAAAAACAATTAATCAATTTCCAGCATTTATTAATATACGAGTATGTGCATATGACTATGAATATGTCTACTTTTGGTCAGTATACGCAGTAGTAAATGGTTATTGTTCCACAAAACGTAGATTAATTGGGGCCGCATATTTGATAATCTAATTATTTATACTTGAACCATTTTACCACACATGTTTTTCTGGTAAATTCAAAACGTATATAAATTTATTTATTTGTGTCAAGCTGGGATAGAGATATTTGTTCATGAATTGAATAGATACACTTCCATCATATTAAATGTCATATATACGACAAAGACTTATTATAAATTATATGCCATTCATAGCACAAACCATTAATCCCACCCATTAAATGAAACTCAATAGCATTCATTCTATGTTGCAGGAAAAAAAAAAAACAACATAAACATAAAAATTATTACATAAATAAACATAAGTTTTCTCGTTGACTGAATTTTAATAGAGAATTCTATGACATATCGCACCATTTATGTATGCATATGAATATGTCGTTCACTATTCTCGAAGCATCCGTATGAATGATTTCGTACAATAGTAAAAAACCCTCAATTTTTGTACTTATACGAGATAGTCTTCTTATATGAACGAACCACTGTGCATAAGTTAGTTGTGACATTTAAAGAATATAGATTGCCGAATGATTAGAAGTTCCGTGAGAGTAAAACATACGTTTTTTTCTATTTTTTCGGCCAAACGTAGTACATAAAGTAGAAAAATCGAAAGTAAAATGAATTATTATAGCACAGAATAATCTGTCACCCAATAATGATATATTTTCCTCCCTACTTCCTAATTTATGAAGAATTCTTTGCATACAAAATTTTGTTATCAGATCAAAAAAACATCAGAATTTTTTTTTAAAGAAAGGGGTACAGAGGGTGTTCGTGTTTGGAGTGCCAATCCGTTAAGAGGGTATTTTAAAAGTTTGGTTAAAAAAGTACACACAAATTTTAACCTATAACTTCCAAAATAATATCGGAGAGCAACCAACTAAGTTTTATTTGATTGATAATTGTATAGGCTTACTCGTATTTATAATTTAGATAGTTATCTTACACCTGCATCCGTTTGAGAGCTACGATGCTTTAAAGTTTTTTTTTTTAACTATTGCCAAAGGCTTTATTCTTGAATCTTTCTTTATACGGAACTAACAAGAAGTGTGAAATTCTTAAAAACTATATATTTTTTTTTACTTAAGCCTTAACCTATGTTAGTACTTAATATTAGTATGCATTATTATTTTTAAATTATTATTAATTGCTTAATGTAAGTGTGTTAGGTCAACATGCGTGTAATTATTAAATATTTCAGTTGATTAAATCTAGAGGATCCGCTCTGCGAAGACGTTTGTATTTCGGTTGCCTTAGTAGTTCTCTAGCTAATTCGTTAGGGTGTGATTCCAGTTTCAGATGGTATTTTAGACTGTATGATTTTATTGTCTCTTTAACCGTTTTAATTCCTAGGTCTCTATGGATGTTGCTGTTTCGAGTATACCAGGGCGCATTTGTAATGCTACGAAGTATCTTTGCTTGCGTTCTTTGTACAATATCTATATTTGAGGCACTAGTTGATCCCCATAGTTGGATACCATATGTCCATATGGGGATTAGGATCGCTTTGTATAGTAGAACCTTGCAGTCTAGAGAGAGTTTCGATTTTCTTCCGATCAACCAGTACATTTTAGAAAATTTTATTTTTAGTTGATTACGTTTTGTTTCAATGTGCTTTTTCCATGTCAATCTTCTATCGAGATGAAGACCGAGATATTTGACGTTTGTTTGTTGAGGAATTGTGCAGATGTTCTTGTAATTCTCTCGATGCTGTTTGAGGATTTTTGTGTGAAAACAATATAGCTGTGTCATCAGCAAAAGGTGAAGTATCATGTTTTCAGTTATTGGTAAGTCAGTTGTGAACAACAAGTATAGCACAGGTCCCAATACACTACCTTGCGGTACTCCTGCCTTTATCTCGGTTAAATCAGTAGTGGCCGTACTTTGTTTCACCTGGAACATCCTTTGGACTAAGTAGTTTTCAAGAATTGCATGAAATTGTCTAGGCAGAAGAGTTTTAATTTTGTAATTTAATCCTTCATGGCATACTTTGTCGAAAGCTTGCGCAATATCCAAGAAAACTGCCGAACAATATTTCTTTTCTTCTAAGGAGAGCTTAATTGTGTTTACAATTCTGTGCACCTGTTCTATTGTGCCGTGCTGCTCTCTAAATCCAAATTGGTGATCTGGTATAATGCGATCTACAGTTAATATAGGTATTAGTTCTTCTATAGTAGCATATTTTCAAAGGGGGTTTAAAAAATTTTGGAAGTAGACTTATTGGCCTGTTCGACGAGGCTTGGGTTTCGTCTTTACCTGGCTTAGGAATCATGATAATTTGAGATATTTTCCATTTTTGGGGAAAGTATCCACATCTCATAATCTTTTTTAGGATTTATCCTGTTTTTGATAACCGTTTTGACGCATTTCCATTTAAATTTTACTGAATTTGGGTTCGACTCGTCCCTCGTAAACTGTGGTAGTACGCAGTTATTATTTTTTTCTTTTGGAGTGAATACTTTTGTAGATGGTTAGAGAAAGCGATAGCCTTTTCTAAATCACTCCTTACCGGTGGGTTCGATAGCTCTGACCTTTTTAAATTTCTTGTTGCCTTCCACAGTGAGTAATCGGTTTTCTCTGTTGCTGTGAGCTCACTTAGGTAATTCTGCATTCCAAGATTGTGTTCTTCCCGTATTGCTTCTCTTAGAGCTTTAATAGCTCTATTTAATTTCCATTTATGAAAAGGAGATTGGTGCAGCTGCCATAGCCACCGAGTCGCCCGCTTATCTGCCAATAACTTTTGAATGTTACTTGAAAGCTTACTATTTTTTTCCGAATTTTTGTACTCCGGAGTAGCTTTTTTTGCAGCCATTTCCATTATTTGTCTTAAGTTTTCTATCGCGGCATCGATATCTTCTGGTGTTTGCAGTGGGATATCCAGATGACAATTTACGTTTACTATGTTTCTATACAGAACCTATTTCGTTAGTTTGTTTGTTAAACGTTGGGGTGGTTAATTTTTTAGGCTTGCGTACTTAGTGTTACGATTATTGGTGAGTGATCTGATGATAAATCATAACAGTCAACGACTTGAGCATTGGTGCGTGCTATTCCTCGTATTACACAGAAATCTATTAAATCAGGAATTTTCTTTCTATCGGTAGGCCAATAAGTGGGATGTCCAGATGATATATAATCTAGGTTTTTCTCGTTTATTGCTTCGTAGAGTTGCTTGCCCTTGGGTGACGTCAACCTCGAACCCCATTGCACATGTTTAGCGTTGTAATCACCTCCTGCTAGAAATTTGATTCCCAATTGATTAAAGTAGTCGATAAATTGCTGTTTTTTAATTGCATGTTTCGGTGGACAGTAAACAGCCGATATTACAAATTTCCCAGACCATTCGTCAAAACAAATAGTTGTAGTTTGGATGTGATGTTTAGCATATTTCTGGAGCTCGCAGTGCTTTAACCTTCTTTTTATCAAGACTGCGGTGCCGTCGTGTGCTTTTCCATCCGGATGTTTGGTGTCATAAACGGAATAGCCGGTAATATTAAAAAAATTGTGTTTGGTGAAGTGTGTTTCAGATATTAACATGATATCTATATTTTGTTCGATAAGAAAGGTCTGCACCTCAGCTTTATGTTGCGGAAGCCCGTTCGCATTCCAAATAGCTATTTTTAGAACTGTCATTTTTGATTTTTAACTATTATTTGCATAAGCGTATTCATATTTTGCATCATCATGCTCATTTGCCTTTCCATCATCGTCATGCAACTTTGGATGGTCTCGGTTAATTTATTTAGCGTGGTATGAATATTTAGGTCCTCTTCATTAAAACGAACTTTGGGTTTCGGTTTGTTACCTTTTAGGATGTTTGCATAAGAAACACCTGGTGACTATTGTATTTTTTGGTAACATGGCCCTCTGATTAAATTGCATATTGAGCATTCGTTGCTCAGGTCTCATTTTAGGGTTTATTTTCCGTTTTAAGTCCAGATACAATGCACATCCCCTGTAATTTGCAGTATGATTTTCACCGCAGTTTCTGCAACGTTTCACAGATGGGTCATTGCGAGATTTGTCACACTGTTTGGAGTCGTGAAGTTCACCACAAATAACACAAACATCATTTAAGGTGCAGTATGCTTTCGTGTGTCCGTATTCTTGGCACTTTATGCATTGAACTGGTCTTGACCTCTTCCTAGGTTGTTCAATTACTATTTTGCGATGTAGCAAATATTTTAGGTTGGCTCTCGTTCCAAACGGAACATTAGTTGGGGTACCTTCTCACGGTTTACTATATTACCAATAGATTTGACATGGAAACCTTCCGCAGCAAGTGCAGCTTGTATGTCGCTAACATCTACCAGGCTTTCAATTCCTTTTAGCACAAGTGAGCTCTTTTTGACTTTTTAGCTGGTATGTGTAATATTTTTTACCAACTTCGTCAAAATGTTTGACTAGTGGGACTATGCTTTAAAGTTAATTTTTTTTTTATAAAACTCAGATTTTTCAAAAAAAAAAAACAAAGTCAGTTATAATTTTCTGTTTTACTTAACTTTAATTCGCCATGATCTCCACTACAATCCCCCAATAAATTATTTGTACCCACATGCCGTAGTTGTTTACGTATACCGTTTATTTATGATCTAGTGGTTATATTGTAACAATTTTGTTTTGATCCGTAAAACAATAGGCGATAATTATCAACTCCTTGGTAACACATCATGAGCTCGCAATTAATATCAACACAGGTTTCCAATGCGTCGTATTTCTGGCGCAAGAGTATTTACAAATATTCATAAAACACTGCGAAATATTGAAACAACATCAAATGAGCGGCCGGAACCCACTCAGTCTCATCAAATCATTTGGATGTCGACAAAGAAATATTTAGTAATGTAACAGGATGTCTCTCGCTATCAAATTTATCAAGTATTCCACAAGCAGAATCTTCATCCATACCATACAACACAATAAATGGCATACCAAAATTTGACAATCTACACATGTGGGCTGCTGAAAATTCTCATTCGAACCACCAAACAACATGTCAGCACTGCTTCAATGCAACTGTATGTGCTGGTGTAATAAGCGATAATTTAATTGAACTATATAACCAGATTAGTTTAGTAGATTCTCGCACAGAATACCAACATGCACCTAGTCACAACGGTGTAAATGTTAAGAATTGGTGAAACGAAAATTATCCAAATAATTGTATTGCAAGAAATAGTTCAATTCATAGGCCTGTAAGATCCCCGGTCTAACTTATTAGGTTTTTGTGCGTTGGGATGTGATGCAATTCCATCGTAAAATCCGTTACCAAAATGGATATCAATGTACTCCTCACCTGAGAACTGTGTCATCATAATAGTAATTTTCTTAAATTAAGGCTTAAATTAAGGATAAGGTGTCGATTGGAAAGCCAAAAATTGGCAGAAGTAAAACATAACCTACAAATGTGTGCGCTTCACAAATAACATTCAATTATTTTTTGGCAGAAAAATACTAGACTCAATCACCTAGCGGCCAAATTTATCGTAACTGCTTTCAACTACTCATAATAAAAAGGTAGAACAGTTGTGAGTAGTTAATTTAGCAAAGATAAAAAACTTAAGTGCTTATAAGTACTTGCGGTGGTCGATTCGAAAGCAACTGATATTAACGCGACACCATAAATAAACGGTATACGTAAACAACTATGGCTTGTGGGTACAAATAATTTATTGGGGGATTGTAGAGGAGAACATGGCGAATTAAATTTAACTAATAATAAATAAATTTACAACTGTTTTTTTTTAGAAAATCTGAATTTTATAAAAAAAAATCATTTTTTTTATTTTAAAGCGTCCTAGATTTTACACGGATGCAGATGTATGATAACCACTTAAATCTTAAATAATCCTATACAATTACCAGTCGAATAACACTAAGTTGGTTGCTCTCAGATATTTTGGAAGATATAGTTTAACATTTGTGTGTACTTTTTTCTGAACCAAATGGAAAGGATATCAGAAATTGACCCCCCCCCCCCTCCCTCCTTCCCGTACGGGGTGTTTTCACAGTATAAACCAACGAATCACGATTTAGCTTCCCAAACTCGGACACCCTGTATATTGTTGCCAACACACTAATTTCTTTTACTTACTTCTTTTTCTCTATTATGGTCAACCAATGTGTAGATGCTAAATTTTTCAAAAAGCTGACAAATTGAAAAAGCTCCCATAGATGCTGCTACTTCCGGAACACTATTAATGGAAAAATATTATGTTCGAAGTTTTATTCCGAAGTCAATCCGCCCGGATTGCAGAGATGCCGAATTTAGGTGAAATAAAGATTTCAGAAAAGTTTCAGTTGAGAAAGCCAATAAGGTCAACTCTCGTTTAAAATGTAATCTTTATTGCAAAAATTGAAAAATCTCGTTCGGGAGCGGTCACTTTTGGTACGCAAATGTCCACCACATTTCGCCTAGCTCTTCCAATTTATGGATAAAACTTTAGTATAAAGTGTCATTCCGATTAGTTAATTCGCCTGGACTATAGAGATAACGAATTTAAGTGAAAAACAGTTTTATTTTATCAAAACTCTTATTTCCGGTCAAATTTATAATAAGATCAGAACTAAAATTTAATTTACAATATTTTTATTATAATCGTTTTTTTCGTAAAACCTATACTAAAAATTTGGGCCTGTACAGCCCATTTTCCATAAATATGGAGATGCCAATGATTTTTGACCGAGATCGAAAGTGGCAGCTGCCATAGGTGTTTTTCGTTTTTAGTAAATAGTTTGAAAAACATCAAACTATTTACTGAAATGAAAAAGCACCTATGGAAGGTGCCGCTTATGGTAGACGGAGTTCGGCCAAAAAGTAATTGGGATCTTCATATTTATGGAAAAGTTATAAGTATGAAATTTCATCCCGATCAATCAATCTGTATGTAAAAAAATCGGGCTGTACAGGGACCAAATTTTTTACCGAAAAAGTTTTGTGATACAAATTATAATTTCCGCTGTGTTTTGGACAACTGATCTGAACCGGTAGTTTTGCAAAATTAATTTAGAACCTGTTAGTTCATAACCGTTTATCTCGTAAATGATGTACTTTTCCAAATATGGATTATTTTTAGCAATACATTATACCGCTAATGTTGATTTAGCATTTAATAGAATCACCCACATTTGCCGAGATGTCAGTTATGGCTGATTATTTTGAACCTTGTACGCAAATAGGGTCTCCTTTTTTATTTGTATCTACATACATATTGGACGAGGCATTCCTATTGACGCTGTTACTTTTGATATAAAATCGCGAAACTCCTATGTAAGTTTCGGTTGACTGATTTGGTAAAAATTAACTGAGATCTCCCAATTTGTCGAGCTTAGGTATTAAGCTTCATTATACAGAGTGTTACATTTAACTCGTAACGCCCTGAATAAAACAAAATATTAAAATTTGCACAAAAAAACCATTTGCAAAAAAGGCGCTTGATTCTGCGTGCAACAGAAATTTTTGATAAAACTTTGAATAAAACACTGAAAATTAATGTATTATACAGAACTCGTTAAACTGTAGTCAGTTGTTCCCTATTTATTTTACGACATAAAGATTTTCCGAGCGTTCTGACTCGCTCTTTCTTTAGCCTCTGGAGGATAATATGTTTTCTTAGTGAGTTGGTATGAGGAACAGGTGCATCGCTGTTCTATGTTAATTTAGGAAGGGTTTTTTATTGTCATAGTGCTCTGATTTATGGCCACAGGTGGGTGGTCAAATAATAGACCTTCATTGTTTCGATGCACCTGTAATCCTCTAAAACCCATTTTGTTACAAAGAAGTCAAGAATGTCTGATATTTCTTGTACGTTAATAGGCTTATCGCCAGAGTATAGTTCGCGGTTGTTTTTGCGAGTTGCTTTAAATAACTCTTTTCCTTTAACTATAGTGAAATAGCTGACAAGTTATTTGACAGAAATATGTGTATTACGCGATACCCGCTAAAATAGTTCCGCTAAAATCAAGTTGATAATGTATTGCTATTCGATATTCGAAAGCAAAAACCAAAAATATATTTTATTAATAAATTGGAGTGTGTCATTGCTCGCTTTCGGGGCATTCAACTGTTAGCAGCATGTCGAGTAAAATCAACGTCATGGAAATGTTTAACACTATGAAACTTTCAAATCAAATTTGCAAAGATTTCACTAACCATGATGGGAGACCTGAAAGCGCCGTTTGATAGAGATGGCTAAGTAAATCGGAGTTTGTCATCGTGTAGTACTAGCCATATCGCATCTTTCGTACAAGGTTGCATATTTGTGCGACCCGTCGAAGCATACATTTTCTATGTTGGAATCATATAAAATCAAAAATTCAATAATTCAGGACATCGTGGAGATATCTAAGTAAATCGGCGTATTCCATCTTCTGTAGTACTGATTTTATCGCATCTTTTGTTTAAGTCCACATAATTATCCGACCTGCCATAGTATACATTTTTTATTGTGGAATCATAGCAAATCTAAAATTGAACCATTCAAAGGCTATTGATAAGGCATCGTAGAGAAGTCTAAGTAAATCGTAGTTTACCGGCAACTAGTACTGAACCTATCGCATCCTTTTAGAGGCCAGCATATTTATGCGACCCCCTGATGAAGCCTAAATTTTCTATGCTGGGATCATAGAAAAACGAGAATTCATATTTTCGAAGGCCAGTGACGGGGCAACATAGGGACGTCTAAGAAGAGCAGAGTGTGTCATCGTTGACTTCTACAAAAGATGCGAAAGGGACAGTACTATACGTTGGCATACTCCGATTTACTTAAACTTCTCAACGATGCTCTGTCGCTGGATATCGAATGGTTTAGTTTTCGATTTTTTGTTGATTCCATCATAGAAAATTTATGCTGCGAGGGTTTGGATAAAAACGATGCATTGTCAATGGGATTCAAATGGGTCAGCTTGCGATTTTTTATGATTCCAGCATAGACAATTTTAGCTTCGATGGATCGCATAACTATGTTTACTTCTATAAAGACGAGAGTACTTCGTACTACACGATACCATACTCCGATTTACTTAGACATCTCTAAGACGCCATGTCAATGGCCTTCAACTGGTTGACTTTTCGATTTTTCGAATATTCGAGCCAACTTTGATCATTTTTCGAATTTTGTTTTTTGTTCATAGAAATATTTTGAAACAAGTGATTTTTCCGTTCGGATTTCTTGATTCGGCCTCTGCTCGTTTTGCTTTTACACCGGTAAAATCCATAAAATTCGGAGTAACCGCTGGCCATGGTATTTAAATATTTTTTTTTCAATCACTACTACATATTTTATATTCAACAGTTCTCGTATAAACTAACCTCTTTCATTTTTCATACTCCTATTAAGTAGCTATATCTACGAGTATATCTCAATTATGTCTATAAATGGATGTTCCAAAATTAATCACCCCATTTGCATTTGTTGTATATTGACTTTCATTTTATTTTTAAATTTTTTTCAGATTACTGTTACTTGCCTCAACAAAATTTTAAAATGAATCGATTCACACATCAGCAATGTGACGCAATAGGTTTTATGTACGCCCGAAACAATAACAACAGGCACCTGGCCAAACAATTCAATGTTTAATGGCTCGACTTGAGAGGGACTGACCAACTAGTGATCGTAGACGTACAGGAAGAAATTAGACAAGTCGGTCGGAAAATATTGAGCGTATCTATTAGGGCAAGTGTGCAAGAAGATCATCACACATCCGTAGTGACAACTATGTTACTTTTCGGGAAATTTGGAATGCGGTAAATGCCAATTTTATAAAGCATTATATTCCCGGACAATACCTCACAATCGGTGATCAATAGATACCCTATCGAGGCAGAGTATCCTTTCGTAAATATATGCCCTTAAAGCCGGACAAATACGGGATGAAGATTTGGTGGATCTGCGACAACACCACAAAATACACTCTGAAAGAAATTCCACATTTGAGGAAAGAAGGACCACAAAAAGCAATCAACCTAACATCCACTGTGGTTCACCAATTATTGAGCGATGGGCCATCTATTTATTTTTATTTTTTACGGAGAAAGGATGACACAGCTGGTCTATAGTATCGACTCCTCCTTTTGTACTGTTATAATACAAATTAATGTTTGATTTATTTCATGTCATATCAAATGTTATATTTCTGTTCGAATTATAAAATAGAATTCGAACAGAAATATAACATTTGATAATTTTTTTACCAGCATGAAACTGTCACAACATTCGCTAAGTGTGCGGTTAACATGTGTTGAAACCCTGCGTAAAAATAAAAGATGCATACCAAATAATTTTCTTCCAGACCGTCGGCGTAGCGTAAAATCGAACGTTCTTTGTTCCCGAAAAAACATGAATACATGACTTTGGAGAGCTACGTTCCAAAAAATCCGTGCCATAATTTTGTTGTCAACCATGCATTTTAATGATAAAATCGATTATGACAATAAAAATAAATCAAACATTAATTTGTATTATAAAAGTACAAAAGGAGGAGTCGATACTATAGACCAGCTGTGTCATCCTTTCTCCGTAAAAAATAAAAATAAATAGATGGCCCATCACTCAATTTTTTATTTTAATTAACGTAGCTGGAGTAGCTGCTAAGGTGATTTGGCTAAATTTATATCCTGAATGGTAGATTACCTAACCCAATAACCGCCGCAAACATTTCTTGCCAGATTTAGTGCAAGATTTAGTAGTACCAAATAGTCAAAGACAAAATTCTGCGCGACCAAAAATGTTGTACAACCAGTTTTAACCAATAGCAGTTCCATTGAAAATATCGAACCGATTTAAAAACGTAGCCGTAGACAGTAATACAAAAACAACGTAGGTGCTACATGTGTCCTCCTGAACTCGGCCGAATGGATAAACAACTGTGAGGGAGCTGTACTAAAAGTGTTTGTCAGTCGCATAAAGTCGTGATTTGCAATAACTGCATAAATAAATAACTCTTTAATTGTTTTTATATTTCAATGAATTGTTATTCGTGAAATTTTTAAAATAAATATTGAAATATTTAATAAATTTGATTTTAATGCGAAAATGTCATATAAGTCTGAGTGACTCATCGCGTATGTTAATGTAAGTAAAATGACCCATACTGGTGAAGGTTAAGACGACGACACAGTTGGGGATTTCAATAATAACTATGCACAGAATAATGTATTCCGATTTACACCTGTTTCCATACAAGATGCAGCTAGGTTTAAGCAGATTTATTACTCGTTGGGTGATTAATTTGGGAACACCCAGTACATAATTAATAAATAAGCCCAAGTTTTTTACTGCCTGCTTCTGTTCGCCCGCGTTGACAACCAAAAAACAAAAAATACTCGCCTTGCTTGTATTTACGAAAAACACATTTTTGATTTTGCCTGTTTTTATATTTTCAGTAAAAATGTCAGATTGAGGAAGGGACATCTTATTAAAATAAAAGAGTACGTTCCAGACTGAAACCGGTAGTTAGCAAAAACTATTTGTTTTATTATTAGAAAACAATTAAAAGTGATAATACGATACGTCTAGAATTTTGAAACCATTACATGTACTTTGGTATTACAAGGTCATCATATAGATGCTAGTCTTATGTACGTAATCTCCGGCGGAGTGTGGGTCAAGTATGATGAGGTCAGGTCTAGAAATATTTAAATTTTCATAACTAACTTAATTTAATGGTATACAACTTGCCCTTATCATCCTCATCAGGCTTGCTCCAATATTCGTCTGGGTTATAAGATGGTATAAACAATGCTTATAATCATAAATTCTTACATTGATAATTTACCTCCATTTTTTGTCAACATCATTTGCTAAAGTATATCAAAATATGTCTAAAATTATTGGTCATTCGAATATTGAACGGGATGCCCTTTATTCTCCCCTCTAACAATGGATACCGTAAACGGATTAAATTAATTTGAAATAGAAAATAAACTTTTGCACAAATTCCCAAATTTAGCTTAAAATTAAAGAATTTTTGCTATTTATTCAATCTAAAGTTTTAAGAGTTAGGTGTAGATGTTTTCCTATAAAACTAATATCTGAAACACTCGAAAAATAAATTTTAAATTGTAAAAGTTCAAATTCAAAATTTATTATGTTCGTCAGCAGAAACAAAAAATGTACACAAAAAACAAAACGAAAAAAATTTAATTTAATTTCAGGTTAAATAAATTCGCATACAATTTATATTCAAATTTTCAATTTTTCCTTATTTCTTTACATCTGCACAGTATTAAAAAACAAAAAATTCTCAAATTTTTCTTTGAGGGGGAAAATTCATTTTCATTTAAATTGTATTTTTCTATTTAAATTTATATTCTTGATTAAATAAAAGTTTAATAATGTTTTTGACTTTTGACAAATTTGTTTCTAATGTTTTTTTTTTCTAACTGTCACAGTTCATTTATAACACATACATAACATAAAACATTTCTTTTGGATCGTCACTGTAAATAAAATAATGATTAACATTAATATTATGAATCGTGCACTGTTGCTGGACGACAATAAAAAATTTCTAATCTTAAGTATGTGCATATGTGTGTTGCATTCAGATTCATATTTTTACTTTATACATTTAATCTCAATGTACTCACTACTGCACTTAAACCTTATGATAAATAATGAAAATATATGCACATACAATGTGTACTTAAATAATCTTAAAAGAGTGTAAATAAATAAGGGATAATCCTGTTAAATGTAGGTGTGTACTGTAAATGGAACTTAGAATCTGTTCGCTCTAACCCCAACCCCAAAAGCCGCAAACAAGATAGTTATTCCACGTTTTAAACCAACACAATAAATTTGTAGTATTGGTATTAAGGCAGTTATCCAATTGTAGCTCGAATTAATTCTTTTGTCGTTATTGGTCTTTCTCATAAACGCTGTACTTTCATGGTATTTTCAAAATTAAAACAAAAACTAGCTGTTAAAAGCCGTGAACTATCCAATCCCACTTTTTAAGCTGTTTTCTTCCAGGCAAGGTCGTTTTCTAGAAAGGAACCGGCCTCCGTAAATCAGAATTATGCAATCTTCCGTACAAAGTTAGGTACACGTCCCCGAAAAATTTATCATAAAAGTTGTTTTGAACTTCAAATATAATCTGACTAATGTTACCACTGATCTCTTGGATTATATGTTAAACCCTATCATATTAAGAATCCAGTCATATGAGACATATTCTCTATATATTGTATTACTAGCAATAGCAACCTTACTCCTTAGAAAAAGAATGCAGGACTTCTTAGTAATTTATGTAAGGAAATTAATACTCTATCTGGCATCGACAGAATTAATAATTCTTTCGAAAGAACCATTAACCTTCCACTTCCTTGCATGATGCATGTTCATATATTTGACAGCGGATAACTTCCATTCTGGTCCGAAACAATTAAAACACAACCCCTTTTCATTAGAATTGTGCACTTTCAGTACTGAGTGCTGAATGAGTAATCACCTCTCTTATTTTGATTTGTTTAGGTATTTATATGGTGAAAAATTCGTGAACTCAAAAATTTTTGGTCAAAAGTCATGTTTTAATTTTGGGATTTTTATGTTTTGAATTGTATTACTGGGTAAAAAAAATATTGTAGAACTCGATTTTTGTTATTGTTGTTGTTGCATAAGGTACAGTCGGTCAAAAATTTAAGAATTTGTTGAAAATGGTGATGCATTTATACAAATATAAATAAAAGTATTTATCCGAAAAATATAAAATAGCGCTCATTTTAAAGGTAAAAGAATAAGGACTAAGAAAATATTACAAACTTAGTATCATCTTTAAGTTTTTCATTTTCAAAATGGCCACCAAACTGGTTTTTCTCAATTTTCTGAAAAACTTATTTTTTTATTTTTTTTTTTGTTCGCCATTTAGTTCTATAAAACATACCAAAAAAATTGGGTGACATTTTTTGTTTTCTTACAAAACACGTTTTAATGTCATGACCTACTCTATTTCTGTATATAAAAGTTTTAACTTTTTTAAGTTTTATTTTATTTTCACTCCAACATATCATTATTTTCTTGCAAAATACAACTAAATAAGACCACCAACTCTTTATACCGGGTGTTTCTTTTAAACTGAGACGATCAAATATCTCGAAAAACAGCCACTCTAATCCTCATTTGTGGAAATACATTAGTGCAAAAAAAATAGTCCCCCACCCCCCCGCTTTGTAGGTGGGGCGGGGGTAACTTTTAAACTTAGATAGGAAGCCATATTTTTTATTGCAGATACGGATTCTACGACTAAAAGTACGTATGATTTGAATGAAATATTTTGTTCGGTTCATGATAGATGGCGTTGTAATTGACGAAATTCATTTTTTCAATTTCTCCTTCTTAGAACACACGCATTCGATTCTGCAATACGTTTGAAATAAAAAACATCACGTTTTCATTGGAAATACTCGAAATTCGTCATCAAAACAATTTATTCAGTTTTGTAAATCACATTTAACGTTTGTGTTATTTCTTGTCTTCATGTTTTTCGTAATTGCAAAATAAACGATAAAATACTTTAGAATGGAGCGTTTAACTGTGCCAGAGAAAACTGAAATGGTTCTGGTTTATGGAGAAGCTGGCAGAAATCTTGAAAATGCTGTTGCTATTTACGCTCAACGTTTTCCGGATAGGATTCGTTCACGTGCTTCATTTGGCCGTACTATCAAACAATTTATTTCTAATGGAAATGTTCAACCGAGAAAGAGGACCCGTATAGCAACAGTCACTGGAGAAAATAATGAAATTGCTGTATTGGCAGCAGTGGCTCATAATCCTCATATTAGTACACGAGAAATAGTTCGCGATTCCAGATTGTCCCTCACCAGTGTTTGAAGAATTTTAAAACGGCACAAGTATCATCCATATCATGTGTCTTTACACCAAGATCTTCATCGCGCTGATTTCCAAAATCGGGTAACTTTTTGTCAATGGCCACGTGAACAAATACAACAAAACCCCAATTGTTTTCGTTGCGTAATGTTCTCTGACGAATCGCCTTTTACAAACCATGGAACGGTTAATCGACACAACATGTATTATTGGAGTGTTACAAATCCGCACTGGCTTAGTCAAGTTGAACATCAGCGTCCTTGGACTGACAACGTGTGGTGTAGAATAATTGGCAACAAACTCATAGGCCCCCACATTATTGAAGGCAACTTGAATGGTCAAATGTACCGAAACATTTTGTAAAATGAACCGCCAATATTACTTGAGAATTTGAGCTTAGAAGTGAGACGGAACGTGTGGTTTCAACATGATGGTTGTCCTGCACACTATTCGGTGGTGGCACGTGAAATACTTGATCGTGATTTCAATCGTCGCTGGATTGGTAGAGCTGGTCCGGTAAATTGGCCTGCCAGATCACCAGATCTTAATATGCCAGATTTCTTTTTGTGGGGCTATCTCAAAGACAAAGTTTACAAACAAGAACCAACAACACGTGAGAACATGATTGAGCGAATCAGAAATGCGTGTGCTGAAATTCAACCAGACACACTTCTCAGTTGTGTACAATCATTTGAAATGCGAATTAATAAGTGCATTGAAGTTTCAGGCCATAATTTTGAACACTTATTTTAAGCTAAAATTATTTTATTCACCTGCCATTTACATTAATAAATTGTTTTGATGTCGAATTTCGAGTATTTCCAATGAAAACGTGATGTTTATTATTTCAAACGTATTGCAGAATCGAATGCGTGTGGTCTAAAAAGGAGAAATTGAAAAAATTGAATTTCGTCGATTACAACGCCATCTATCATGAACCGAACAAAATATTTCATTCAAATCATACGTACTTTTAGTCGTAGAATCCGTATCTGCAATAAAAAATATGGCTTCCTATCTTAGTTTAAAAGTTACCGCCGTCCCACCTACAAAGCGAGGGAGGGGGACTATTTTTTTGCACTAATGTATTTCCCCCGCGGTATGATTAAATTTTGATTCTGTAGAGTGGCTATTTTCCGAGATATTTGATCGTCTCAGTTTAAAAGAAACACCCGGTATATAGACTAATTTAGTAATTAATTACATTCTTAATATTAATGCAACCTTCTCCTGAAGGAATAACTGCATGTAAATCGCGAGTTGTTTTTACAGTTTTCAATTTTTCGAACCTACTGGCAAGTGGAATTTTTTTCGAGTTATATTCAATGTCAGAACAAAACTTAAAAACCATATCAGTCTTTAAAGTTTCAGCCCATTTGAATAATTCTGCTGCATTCGTAATGATACCGTCAAATTCATCAGTGAGACAGGCTCAGGACACCATTCTCTTGATAGTACCTCTTACTCCATCGCATGATTCCTGTCCATCTACTGTTTCATGAAAATGCCATTCACAATCGACTCCGAAATCCTTTTTGTGTTTCATTATGCTCATAAAATTATTTTTATTTTTATAATCTGTTACAGCACCATCAGTAATATAATAAATGTTGGTTAAACTCGTCATTTTAGTTTTCAAGAACTGGATCATTTTTTCGATGAACAGAAGAACTGCCTCAGTGACATGACTATTATTAGTTATATATTATGCAGGAAGCTGCAATTTCCTATCTACATTTATGTGAATTATAAATGGATGAATAGTCGCTTGCTTATTATTCCAATGAATACTTTTCTGCAAAGTCACATGAAACAAGTGCTTCTGTTTGTTTGTTTTATATTTTTTACGAAGCTAATGAGGAATCAGATTTTCCAGCTTTTTTATGAAGTAATCCAAAAAATTCTTCTAACGGTTTTGAGTACTTTTCCAAATTGCATCTGTCAGTTGAAATCCACTGACTGAATGATAAATCAGCATCCCCGCAGTCCTTTTCCAGAAAAGCGTTTTTCAAATTTTTTTGAAATAAACTTAATCCTGGATAATTCTTGCATTTTAGAAGATAACATGTCGGCTTAGGATCTGGACATAAAATAGATGAAATGCAATCTTGGTATTTTGATATCTCTCCATTTGTAATAGTTTATATTTTGGTTCCATAAATAATCAATTTTACATTTTGATGAACCAGCTTCCTGATTGCACACAGTTTTTAGGACGAAGCAAGCAAAATTTGGAAAATCCGATTTTTTTGACTCGTCGTTCTGATGGATAATCTAAAAGCCCTCGTAGCATTCTTTTAATGTACTCATCATTAGACTTATTTGAACTTTAACTTTATCAATAGTTAAGCAATCGTTTTTTTTTCAGGCATTATCCGACAGACTTCATAATTGTTATAATAATTTATCACTGATTGCTTTAGTTCATCGCTTATTCATTTCCCAGTTTTAGGTACAGGAAGACCAAGTGGGTCGTCCGTTTTCCGAATATATTTAGCTTTATGCACCAAGTATTGTGTTGTGTTGAACTCCTGTTGAATTTGTTGAATGGTTTCTAACTTCGGCAGTGTAACCAGTAGCTGTATCTTATCCCAATTTTTCTCCAATTGTTTGAATTTATTTTTAAGTTGATCCATGAATTCGTCATATAAATTAGCTTTAATTGCGTCGTCCATTGATTGATTCACAAAAGGATCGATTCCAGGAATCAAAGATGATGATGTTGATGGTACTATTGCAGCTAAATTGGTTAATTTTTGTTGTTGATGCTGTTGCCTAGCTCCTAGTTTACTGGCATATATAGGCGACATTCCAATACCTGGTACACTCGCTTTTTGTATTTGGCGTTCTTCACTATCAATCCTAATGGAATTTATTTCAGAGTTGATGACGATTTCGGCGTAACTGCGGAACTTGATGGTGAAGAGGGTGATGTATCTGTTTCAATTTTTTGACGTTTAAAAGAAATGTTCATATAACAAGTTGTATAAATGAATAAATTTTCATTTCTTTCAAACGAAGGTGGCAAAAAATCCATAATATGTTTAGACACTTTTTGTAAATTTTACACTTGGAGCCAATAAACGGCTTACAACACTTTTTAATTCCACTCATTATTTAATTCAAGTAATACAAATTCACTATATGATAAACTAAAATTTGAATTTTGTTTAATCAATGTTACCTACTTTTACACTTTAAAATTTGAACTACCTTAATATTGATTTTGACTCTTATTTATACCAAAAATTTAAAACTAGAAATGTATACCTAAAATATGTACCTGAAACACTCCTTTTAAAAGGAGGACCAAAACATTTTGTGTAGTAAATATACGGAGCTGGGCATTAAAACAAATTAGTTTTATTATTCATTAGAAGTAATTTTTACCTTTATTTTGAAAAATTGAAGCAACAGCTAAAAACAAAAGATTATTTTAGGTATAAATTAAGAACTTGTTTCTGTTGAACAAACCAAATAAAAAAAGTTTATCAGAAAATTGAAAAAAAAAACCAGTTTGGTGGCCATTTGAAAATGAAAAACTTAAAGATAATACTAAATTTGTAATATTTTCTTAATCCTTATTCTTTTACCTTTAAAATGAGCCCTATTTTATATTTTTCGGATAAATTGAATTTTTCGGATTTGTAACAAATTCTTAAATTTTTCACCGACTGTATCTTATGCAAGAACAACAACAACAAAAATCGAGTTCCACGATATTTTTTTTACCCAGTACTACACATTCAAAACATAAAAATCCCAAAATTAAAACATGACTTCCGGTCCCATATGTTGATTTTTTGATTTCACGAATTTTTCACCATATTTATATTTTTTTAGGAATAATAAAAACACAAAACACGGATATATTGATCGCAATGAATTTCCAAACTTATAGCCTGGACAGACTGCGGATTAGTTAAACTGGTTTAGTAAAATTCAATCAAGCACCCAATGGAAAAACTTGAATTTGCTAGTAGATTTTTGAATTTTTCGTAGTGTGTCGAACTGAATTGAATTTTTTTTCCTAGAGTACTTGAACGAATTTTGTTAAACCAGTTTAACTAATCCGCAGTCTGTTCAGGCTATAAGGCTCTTTCTTTAAATTCATTTTCGCAGTAAAATTTGGTGCAAATTGGTAATCTAGAAGTGGCCGGTTCAATAACAGCTTTTCCATTTTTTGCAAATAAGTATTTGAAAAATTTGGTAGTTTCATTTACGATAAACGACCTTGACAAAAAGATTCTGTATTAAATTTGCAACAACTCGGATAAAATCATTTTCTAAAATATTGACAGTTTTAATTATTTGTTTTATAAATCAGGAAAGTCGGTGTTGGCTCCAACATATACCTATAGTGAGATTTAGTTAGTTCAAATGTCCAGAATATTGCCTGGTATTAAATTTTTGTGATGCTTTGAAATTTTATAACTGATTCAACTAGTACGAACAAAACTGGTGGCAGAGCAGTGTCATATAATACTGGCAAAAAACAGTAAGACTGTTCATAATTTTAAAATTCTTTGTTTATTTATATCCAAATATATTTCGTCCCCTCAAAGTAATCCCCATCGGCCTCAATACGTTTGTGCCAACGTTTTTTCCAATCTCGAAACAGTTGTTAAAGTCAATTTCCGGAATTGCCTCCGATACACGTTTAATGTCTTCGATTGACTCAAAACGGTTTCCCCGGAGCGGTCGTTTGAGTTTGCTGAACAGCCAGAAGTCACACGGAGGTTAATCAGGCGAATACGGTGGTTGCGGAACGATATGCGTGGATTTTTTGGCGAAAAAATCACGTAAAACCAATGCAGTATGAGAAGGTGCATTATCGTGGTGCAAAACCAAGAGTTGTTGACCGCAATAATTCCGGCCTCTTTTTACGAGTAGTTGTTGACAGTTTGGCCGGTCGGAAGGAATTCGGAGTGCACCAAACCTCGACAATCAATGAAAACTGTAAACATCACAATTGATTTTTGACTTGCTTTGACGTAGTTTTTTCGGATTCGGCTCACCTTTGGCACGATATTCGGCCGATTGATCGTCTGTTTATAATACGTTATATACGTAATAATAAGTTATAATACGTTTCATGATATCTGGGTAGGCGGACAGCATTGTTTCACAGACGTCAACGCTACTCTGTTTTTCCAAAAAATTCAGTAATTTTGGCTCAAACTATCTTTCAAAATGGTTTTCACTGATCCTTCCGATATTTCAACGATGCCAGTAAGGTCTCTGACTGTTAATCGAGCGCCAATTCCTTGATTTTATAAGCATGTTGATGGCCGTCCTAGACGTGGTTAATGATTATTTTGATGTGATATTTGACACAGATATCACTGACAGTCATACCAACATAAAACAAAAAATATTCGCGAAATTTAAATTAAAAAGTCTTATTACTTTTTGCCCACAGTAGTATATGCTCTGCTCACATTTCTCCATTCCGTGCTGACACCACACTTGAATTTTATTTTGACAGGATTAAAATATTAAGTGAATGCAACGAAGTTAAGCGAAGTGTTTTAACTTAACAAATTAACACCAAAAGTTGTTTTTTTGGACACGTTTATGAAGCTTCTGTTTAAAGTTTATCTTGTAAGGAATGTTTTTGATGTTACAGAATGTGTTTTGGGTGAGGTAAATTGCGAAGTATAATTTGATTTATGCCGCTATGCTCCAGTATAACTTCTGTTTCTGTTGGAACCTTTCATGTTAGAACCCACATCTAGGGGCGTATCATTGGGTTTGTGTTGTAGTGTTACTGTATAATATTATAGCAGCCATCCTCTAATATGTTTTGAACATAGTAGATACAACTAATTTTATTGTTTTCCAGATATACCTGTTCTGGCGATATGTAACAGATAAACTCGATCAAATCATTCTAAGAGATGCCTACTCTTGAAAATAAATGTTTGCAATGATTAAACCTTGACACAATATAATTAGTACATCCGAATGGTTAGATCGTTTTTGAAGCTTCCTTGGGTTGTGTCATGTTACTAGTATTTTGCTCGAATTACAAATTTCAGTATTTCACAATTATTTATTTCCCGTTCCCGAAAGTGTCTTCCGGTATCAGATACAAGTTATTTATCCTGATTATTATAACACATGGCTGAGCCGACTTTATTAGAAGCTACTTTATTTAGAAATATAGATGTATAAAAGTTGGCGATGTTTGAAAATTCAAAAATTATAAGAAACTTAATTTCTTGCAGAAATCAAGTGATGAAATAAACGAAAAACTGTAATCATTTTTTCCAATAACATGTTTTTTCTAAAACGTCAAGATACACTTCAGGGAATAAGAAATTTCGATACTGTTCGATTCTCTGGAAAATCCAGAATACAGTCAATGATACTGAAAACACAATGGGGCAAATATCAAAATGTAATATTCTCCATAGTCTATATACTTTACCAATTGTCGACATTGTATACGCAAAAATTAATTGCTTGCACTGTTTTCGAAACCAACAACTGTAGCTGATGATTGATATTGTTTATCTTGGGATTAGTTTAAATAAGGTGGTAAATCTAACAAGCACGTTATGCGTGTTTCTTAGTTATCCAAATTAAGCATCCGATTTGCCTAAAATTTATGTATGCAATTTTTATGTATTTCGTTTATTTTTACATACATTGTACATACGTACAATGTTATACAAATTCACCAACTCCACGTATCGATAAAGTATACAAAAATAAAATTAAAACTAATTTTTCATAATTTTTTTTTGATTACGCCCTTCTTCCCATTTTCGGTTATCGTTGAAATTTTCAATAAAGTATAGTTTTTATGACCGACTGGAAAATATATTACGCTTTATGAACATTTTATGCAAAAGGTCAGCCAATATTTATTAGGATCCCTGCAGCATAATCGGAAATTATGGTAATATATAATTTTGTTGCGCACCTCATACCCTCTAAAGATACAGAAGAAAATTCCTTATAATTCAATTTTTTTATTATAACGGGTGTTTTTTTAGGAGGTTTGTTTTTCCGATAGATGTCGTTTTATTTTATGACAGTTGTTTTGACAGCTCAAAGTGGCATTTCTACTCAGTATTGTTTGGCAAATCATTATGAACAGGTTAACTCCAGAACAACGTTTTCAAATCGTGGAAATTTATTTTCAAAATCAGTGTTCAATTAAAAATGTTTATAGAGCACTTCGTGAATTTTATGGTGCACATAATCGTCCGTCAGAGACCACCATAAAGAACGTAATTACCAAATTTCGGTCTACATTCACTCTTTTGGATGCCAAGCCACCGACAAGAATGAGAAGAGTTCGTACAGAAGAAAATATTGCTGTCGTTGAGGCCAGTGTCGAAGAAAACGACAATTTATCGATTCGTCGTCGTGCTCAGCAAATTGGACTTTGTCCATCGACTTTATGGAAAATTTTACGTAAAGATTTGGGTTTGGTGCCATACAAAATTCAATTGGTGCAAGAATTAAAGCCACACGACCATCGTTTGCGCCGTGAATTCAGTGATTGGTCGTTAAATCAATTGAACGAAGATCCATTTTTTTACCGTAAAATTCTCTTCAGTGATGAGGCGCATTTTTGGTTAAATGGATACGTCAACAAACAAAATTGTCGCATTTGGAGCAAAGATAATCCACACGCCGTTCTAGAATTACCAATGCATCCTGATAAATGTACTGTTTGGTGCGGTCTATGGGCTGGTGGGATCATCGGTCCATATTTCTTTAAAAATGAGGAAGGACGACGCGTTACCGTGAATGGAAATCGATACAGAACCATGTTAAATGAGTTTTTGTTGTCAAATCTTGAAGATATGGATATGAATGAAATGTGGTTTCAACAAGATGGTGCCACTTGCCATACAGCACGTGAAACAATCGACTTATTGAAAGAAACTTTCAACGACAACATTATTTCGAGAAATGGTCCGGTGAATTGGCCTCCGCGTTCGTGCGATTTGACGCCACTCGATTACTTTTTGTGGGGATACGTGAAGTCATTGGTTTATGTGGATAAACCTCAATCGATTGACGCTTTGGAAACCAATATTCAACGTGTCATTGCTGACATACGCCCTCAAATGCTTGAAAAAGTGCTGGAAAATTGGACCTCCAGAATGACATTTGTGAAAAATAGTCGTGGTAGCCATATGCCAGAAATTGTGTTTAAATGTTAAATGCCAAAAAATTATCTACCAAATAAAAAAAAATTTTGGTCATTTCATAATTTTATATGTGTTTTATTCAAAAAAAAAATCGGCAACCTCTTAAAAAAACACCCTTTAGATGGTGAATTTTCCTTTGTGAGCACCTCATTTGAACATATATACATATATAGGAAAATTTGTATTCTAAATTTATTCATGTCCCAAAAAAAATTACATAAGTACTGAACAAAACATTGTGTGCCGAACCAAATTTCCATATAGAAAAGAGAATTTAGGTTTTTATAGAATTTTAAATGACGTTGTAATGGCAAAGATGAGTGATGATTTCAAAGTAGAAATGAATAAAAAAAATATGAAATTGGTCTCTATGGTACAGAACAATTTTTGTGACATACAGAAATCATACAGACGAGCAAACGACTATTGACAATAAAAAATTTTTTTATTGTTCTTATTACTTTATTATTGTTAATTATTCAGACTTAAAATTAATATTATCACTAACATCTTTCTATAAGTATTTTAAGCCGATAAACCGATTAACTCTGGAAAATTTATTCTGTGCGCATTTTATTTTGTAGATTTTAGATATACAAAGTTATTTTAATTTTATGAAAAAATTATGAAAATACAATTTATTGGTTTCGTAATTTAATAGCTTCATTATTTTTAATCGTAGTATATGTCCTATTAAAGTAAGCCGAATGTTTCCAGCCGAAAAATGGTAATGCAGATAGTTTTATTTATTTAGTTATTTATTACAGCTGATTTCCAAATCATTTAGTAGTTTATCATTCATAATTTATATTCTTGTTTGGAGGGTTGTAGTCCTTTAGCTAGTCCACTTTACGATTTTATTATATTATTAGTCGATCCTGATTGGATCTAATAGATCATGTGGGTTCTTCCTTCGCAACCGTTTTACTAGGTTTGCATCATTCAATATACGACGTATCTCAGCATTTTGGTGTAGACTAATCCGTTGCCTGTGTTTTCTCGCGTGTTTGCTTATTTCTCCATTAGCGAAATTCAGGCATCGGTACGAAATCCCGAAATACAAACGACCGAATTATGAAAATCCCGACAAAAAAAAATCCCGACTTTCGAAATCCCGATTTTGCAGAAACTTTAAAAAATCCTGACAAAAGTCGAGATTTTTTTAAAAATATTAAATATTAAATTTTCATTTTTTTATCTTCATTTTTATTAAGAATTCGGTCTTTTTTGTTTTTTTGGCCAAATTTGGTCAAATTTGGATTATCGGATATAATTTGCATTTTAATGTGAATTTTTCTAGAATTTTTGGAATTGGGCCTGCTCAATTGAACTTGACCATTCCTCAACCAATAATTGTAAAATTTAATTTACAAAATTGAATTTGTATAAATATGTTCTTTTAATCCAATTTATTTTTGGTCGTCCTGAAAAGAACGTTTGGGTCTTTGATGAAATATTTAATGATAAAATATATAAATAAATAACATTAAGCGCTATTTTTTATTTTTTTTTAAATAATTAACTTTATCAGTGTTGTTTCTATTATCAACAACATTTAAAATTTTGCTATTCATTTTCACATTTTTTTTAGTGGGACGCGTTCCCCAGCTCTCCACTTCCCAATGCGTGTTTTGCATATCACCATCTCCTTTGCTAATTCTTCGATTAATTTATAAACCCCAACGTGAGGACTTCCACTATTATTTTTAGTCGGGCGTGCCAGGCCTCAACCAAGTTTTGAGTTCTAGTGCAATTTTATCCATGGTTCTGGAAAATAATCGAGAACTCTGAACTGTATTGGGGTCTCCCTTGGTATCCATAAGCACACCGTATATAATTAGTTTGGAACCATTTTGCAATTCGCTTGGCGTCTGGATCACATTATTTTTTGATCGCATCAAAATACTCGGAAACCACTTCAGGAGGTACGAATGCTAAGATTCATCGTTTCCAAATTTAACCTGCAGGTGTTGAAATTTTACTTGCCGCCATAACATTTGGCCGAAATGGGAAAGGCATCCTTTGTATTCAGCCAACGGAGAATATATTTTAGCCGCAACCACGCTTCCTTTTTCAAATATGACACAATTCTCTTTGGATTTAATGAGATGTTTCAATTACAAGCAATTTTTAGTTGATTTTGAACTCATTATACAAAATAATAATGGCACGATCTGGTCGCCAATTGTACCATGGATCGAGAATAACTGTCTCATTATAGACAGCACAGCCGCGAATGTACCGTCCATGAGCCAGCATTCAGCCTCTGCTAGCAACATCAAAGATGTTTTTGTCCCTAACAAAATATTTTTATTATCTTCAAAATCTTACTCGAAATACAAAAAAAACCGTTTGAAGGCAAATATAACCTACAATCGGGGTCGCATTTAACAATACTCTCTCATATTATTTGAGAAGGTCGCAGCCTTCGTACTTCTGCCAAACTTTTTACAATTTCATTTGCCTTAAAAACATGTTTTTCGGAAGCCACCGGAGCGAGATTATGATCTGATGGTTCCATTTTTAATTCACGTTTTTCTTCTTCTATAGTGTTGTGGTTGCTCTTGCTTTAGACAATAGGTTTTTCCGTTGATCGCAACATCATCGATAAGTTTGATTTTCGCCCATCTTTTCGAGATGGTAAGCGTAACCATCAATAATCAGCTTATCTTTATTTTTGTTCGTTTTGGCCATCGAATGTTAAGAGCTTCCATGCTTCTTAGTATCTTTTGTAGCACTGCTGTATCTTCGGTAGTGTTCACGGGCTGGCATAACTGGTTTTGTCTATAAAGATATATTACTCAATAGGTATATTATTCTACCATTAACTCCCAATAATCATATTACGCAAAAATCTGTCAGGAGCTATATAATTTGATCAGATTGGTCCAAATCCTATGATAATAAAATGTTTTGTAACTGTTGAGTTACCCACTTCCCCACCAATCCCACTAATGAAATAAAATTATATTTTATTTCATTATTTTAAGATATTAAAAATTTGACGAAATTATAAAAAAACGGAGAGGGATGCGATAAGTGAAGAAGACTTAAAAAACGCTATTTCTTGTGCCTTGAAAGATTAAACACCTAGTAGCGCCGCTTATAAATATAATCTAAAAAGATCTACTTTAAAATAATTCTCTAAACAAAAATTTTAGTCAATTGACCCATTGACATTACAAAAAAATTTAGATCCGGAAAACGAGATAAGCGTCGATAATAAATCAAAATTCTCTTCTCAATTCAAAAAATGAATGGACAAATGCTGAAATGTTTGTTAATGTTCTGCGGCACATTAAAAATTACAAAATGCTTCAATGATCCAATCCTGTTGCTAGTGGGTAACCACATTGTACAATGTTTCATAGAATCGACTCCATGGGGTCGAGAAAATGGAATTATTAAAAAAGATTGGCTCACTTCTTGCGATACAGATGCGTATTAAAATCAGTACAAAAGACTTCTTCTGTATAGCTCCCAATTAGGCGAACGACGATATCTTCGCAAAATGATTTTAACAAATCTCACTTACGTATACGTAGATAAAACCAATTTTCATAAGAAAATCTTTATTTTTTTTTATTACCTGTACACCTAAACGGTATAACATTCAATTTTATATAATCCTTAAAATAAATTACGGTTATTCCTTTGATGTTAGCTAAATTAACTCTAATCACCTTAATTTATTTTAACCGAAAACGTAGAAATGAAGTTTTTGGTTTGTTTCAAATGAAAATCGTACTAATAACCGTAAATATTTTTAAGTAACGTGTATCTACATAGTTAAATTAATTTTTTGTTTTGGGGTACAGTATAAGCTGCCTATTCAATATAACCAACCAACAAACCAAAATTGAATTTCAAAAATAAAAATAATTTTCAATTTTCTTATAAAAAATTTATTTATTTATATTTTTTTCATTGCTGTTCAGTTATCTGTACAAAATTGTATAAAATTAAGGCAAATACCCCTTTTGGTTGTTGCCGTTGTTCTTGGTGCTGGTAATGTGTCTTTTGGTAGGTACATATTTGTATATAAAGATTTTTTTATGTTGAACCGTTGTTAGTATTATTTCGCAACGGCAGATAAAACTAAATAGAATTATAATCTGATAACATTGTTTTAAGAAGCACAAAAATAAAATATGAAATCATGTTGTGTGCTTTTCGTTTTATCTCTTCGCTTTTATTGCTCTCTGAGCTTTTGATAGTCGTTTTTTTTTCTCAACTTCCTGTTTACGTCTTCTTTGCTTTGTGTCTGTGCTGTTCTTGAATTCTTTAAACTTATCACGTAATATTTATTCTTCTCCTAAAGAAAGCTTCAAGACTTTTTAAAATTTATATGTTATTTCAATAAAAAGCTCAAAAACAAAAATAACGAAAAATTATGAAACGAGCATGAAAAGGTTTGAATACAAAAATTAAAATTAAATGTAAAAAAGAAAAATTTCGTAACAATACAAAGAAAATTTTTGTTTTCTGTTTATTTTTTTTTTACTTTTGCCGTTTCCTTCTGCTTCTCTGAAGGTATCATGAACCACCATCGCTTAAATTCATGTTTCATGATTTGATTTTTATTTTTATTATGGCATTGTGTAGAGTATATATAAATTGTTATATGGCTGTATATGGCAGGAAGACAGGAAATAAATATTACTTCTCTTTATGGTATTGTAAGTAACTCAAAGCTTATTTTAAGTTTGTTATGGAATATCACAAAAGGTTAGATTATTTTTGGAACCAAAGAAATTTAAAAACATGTGGGATACTTTTATTTTGTTTGTTGTATGATAACATACATAATTTGTTTACTTGCCTTCTGAATGCACCCAATTTATGATTTTTTAGTGATACATTTGAAAGCTTTTAATGCTTCGTTCAAAATCTCGAATTGAAATGGGAAATTATTCCGAATAAAAAACCTTAAAAATGATGACTTTCAAAAATCTGAATAGTATTGGAATATATATTCTGATATCAGTATACTTGCAGAATATCATCAAACCACTCTGAATCCACTCTGCTGGGACGTATGACTAGTCTGGAAATTTCGATAACTAACTACATAACATTCAAGCCGCACCGGTATGAAGTTTCTTATGTTAAAAAAGAGCGTTGCTACACGAATTAATTAATTCAAATATAATGTTACCAAAAGTATGTGAACAATTATATTTGACACACAACTTACTAATCGTCTAATTAAACTTACAGAACCGTTGCTAAAACGCTCTTGTATAATCAAAACACATTATCCCTGCTTAAATTTCGCAAAATCAACACGGTCAACCCTTGCTGGTTGAAAATATTATTTAAATCTTTTAATTCTGTGTTGTTTTTTGTAAATGCTAACCTATTCAACAACATTGCAAAATTGAAAAAGCAACCATTAATGCTACGACTTCCGGTACAAACATTTCCGATCAATCAATCCGTCTTGGCTGCACAGGGTTGAATTTTTGTTGAAAAACAGTTTTTTTGTCGAAAATCATCATTTCCCCTTAAGTTTTGGAAAACTGATCTGGGTCTGTATGGTTGCAAAACTAATTTAGAAGCTTTTAGTTCTTTACAGTTTTTTGTTGATAAATGAAAATTTTCAAAATATTTGCATAAATGGAAAAACCTCTTATGCACGCTGCCACTTCCAGTGGACGGATTTCAGGCAAAAATCATAGCAATGTCTTTGCAATGTCGTAAGCGAACAATCACACTTAAACCTAATTAACCAAATCAGTGTTTATAATTTAATTTACCTTAAAAACGCAACTATAATGCGATATATGTAAAACGTAAATATGATTGCGTTATGTTGTGTGGCCTGCAATTGTATACCATACAATGCATTTCGGTGTGTAATCGTGAGGGCGAAATATATAACAACGTCAGAAGTGATCTATATATTGTTTGTTCGTTTGTTTGTTTTAAAGTTCGACCTAAACTAGTCCTAAACCAACAAAAGCAAACGAAAGTGTGTTAGTATTGGTAAAAATTAAACAAAAATGACATTTAGGCGAAATATTAAAATTTGTTAATAATTTTCAAATTCGATTTATTCTTTATAAACAAATATTCATCATCTGTTCACCGTCTATCATCTGTATGATTTTCTCAAAGGCTAAGATTAGTACTTCCATACCTCTAAACTATTTAAAAAGCTGATGGGATTCATATGGTCAAACAAATACTTTAATAGCCTGCGCTATTCGAAGATATTCAGTTTCTTAAGAAAATCCTAAATTCTTACTATTGCGCAGGTTATTAAAGTATTTATTTGACCACGTGAATCCCATTAGCTTTCTAAATGGTTTAGAAGTGCGGAAGTCCTAGTCCTCACCTTAGAGAAAATCATACAGAACTAGATGATAGATAGATTAGTTCTCGAGATATTCATTTTCTTAAAATATTTATTGTTAATTCGCCTAAATGTCATTGTTTGCTATATTTACTAACCCATCTAAACTTTTTTATTATACATATTTAGGATTAATTTAGTTCTAACCTCAAATGCGTAGGCAAGCGTGTGAAATGTGTGCTAAACTAGTCCTAAAGATAATTCTTTCGTAGTTAGGTCTAATTTCACATGCATTTTGACTTTTCGTATATGTTACCTATTTCGCCCTAATGTGGGTGACGATCAACGGACGACGATCCGGGTATCTATTGCACTTTAAACGTCAGTTTTTGAATATTTCACTCGTAATGAAAAATGAAATTTTATGAGTACTTGGTCAAACGTGAAATTTTGCGCTACTTGGAGGAACGTGATCCGTATTGGAATAACAAAGGTGGGTGGGTACCGTTATATATTTTACACTATATTTAAAAGAAAAATTTTGCCAATAATTTATAGTTTAATGTTATATTTTATTCTATCTTATTGTTTGTATTTCTGTGTATGTTTTTTTATTAGTATCAATATTCTTTTTGATTGTTGTGGCAGGTCGGTTAATGATAATGCAACATTATTTTTAATTTACATAATTTTAGCTAAATCCGTAGCTTGCACAGGACTTCGTTGAACTAAACATTACTTTGTCGACGACATTGCTTTTAGTTAGAGTGATGGATGTTGGATCGCTCCGAGATGTTTGGACGTCCACATCACTCCCCTTCCGAGAAATTTTGTTTCGAGATGTCGGAATAGAAAAAACTAACAAATATAAAAACAATAGGACTGACACGCAATTATAAAAAAATGAAGAAAGTAATCTAAATAAGATGTATTTGGTGTACTTAGTGTTTTATTTAAATATTTCATTTTTGATTGGTTGGTTGGTGGTCCTGATTATATGTTTCTGGAACTTCTTCTGGATGTATTTTCGAATCAAGTTGTAGTCTAAAATCACCATCCATATATCAGTTCGATAAATGGCAGTATGAACGCCTTGCTTCCTTCGGCATCTTGTTTCGAAGGGGCTAACTCACAGAATTAGAAAGTATTAACACAAGTTTAATGTTTAGGGACACATTTCGTTCTGGAAAATTGTTCGTAGATTAGTGACTTGTTTCCAAGTTTCATTTGATTTTATAGTACGTTATTGTTGAGCTTGCGATTACGTTCTCGGTCTTGTTTTGGGTAGGTGTTTCAAATTAAGTTACCAAAAATATTTTAAAATTTACTTGTGTAATGCTAATTATGCCGGGTTTAATCGGTCAATGGAAACGAAATTGTTTTTGCCTTTTATGTCAACTATACAGTATTTTCGTAATCTTTTAATAACTCTAAAGAGGCCGTCATAGGGCGGTGCTATTAGGGTTGTTTTACCTTATCGACGCGGACAAAAAAGTGATCACAAGTGATAAAATCCTTTGGAATGTATATGTTTCTTTGACAATGTGAGCGTGTATCTGTTGGTACAAGGTTTTGCATATAATTCCGAAGATTTTTTACGTATGACATAGGATCTCGTTGTTTTCGTGGAACAATTGAACTCTTACTTAAATGCTGTGCGAACTCCTAACAATACAAGCGGAAGTTCTTCACTCCAATTGTCTGTGTTGCCGCGGGCTATTGCCACTCTACATTGCGGTGAAATCGTTCTATCAGCCAATTGAGTCGTTCTTATTTTGTAAATTCCTAACATTGAAGTCAATTCCTAATAGGCTCGATTCGAACTGAGGTCCTTGATCGCTAGTAAGTTCGAATGGGATACCGAATCTGGCGATAAAGTTAAAAAGTATCGCTTTCGCGTTATAACAGAACACAAACAGAACACAAAACAGAACACAAAACAGTGCTAATTTACCTACCAGATCTATATGGATTTTTTCTAATCGTTCATGTATGAGTAATTTTAAATAATCCTAAAGGAATTGAGCATTGTTGTTGGTAGGTGTGTTCTAGCGTCACTTCTGCTTTCGATTATTATCCATCAAATTTAGGTTTATTGTGCACTTGACCTTATTTTTTGTTGACTTCTCATCATATGGGTCGGCAAGTTGTATTGGTTTGAGATGAGTCTCGCACTTTTGTCAAAGTCTACCTCCGGTAAATGTTGGTTAAGTTTTTCAAATAACAAGTCTTCAATATTTAAAAGGAACTCTGTGTTAAATCTTGGTAAGAGTTTTATATTGTTTGTGTATTTGCAAATACCAGCCTTTTCAAAATTCCTTTTATAAAGCTTACGAATGCTTCACAGGAAGAACTTATGTTGCATCGATGTTTTTTGTGCAAATTTTTATTTGCCATATCGTGCAAGTTCCTTACCGCTTATACTGACGTCATTTAAATTGTTATTAGTGGCATTAGAGTTCTGAATTTATGGTTGGCGCATAACTCCACATTGTTGTATCTATTTTCTATTATGTTCCAAGGTTTCTTGGATAAGATAATAATCACCTGTTGTTGTTAAGTAACGCATGAGTTGAGCTGCTTATTTCTTTAGATGTGACTATAGTCACCTTCACTATGTCGGATATTATGTTGTTTAGATGAGTCATCGTGAACATGTCTTTAAATGTTTCCCATCGTTCTCATATTCACCGTAAAAGACTAAAAGTGTTTCTTTTGCCATTTTATTTGTGTTGCTTCCGGCGTAGTTCATTGACACCAATTTTTGTTAAATCTGGTATGAGAAGGTCTTGCCGCTTGAATGACTTTTTGTTGTTGTCAGGGATGGGCGAAGTAAATTACTCAATGTATAATTGTATAATTTTTACGTAGATTACATAACGTTTTTTGCATCCGTTACTTCGACAACGTCGACAACCAATGAAATGACATTATAAACTCCATTTTATAACTATTTTAGCTTAGATTATAACTATACTAATACTCGTAATTAATATAATTTAAACGATTATTTGCTTGCTTGATTTACGAAATCTTGCCAATGGAAGTTTAAATATCGTAAATATCGTGCTAAAAATGTACCAACTGAGATTAAAAATATGAAGTGTGTCAGTGTGATGAAACATATTCATATATTAAAATTTCATCACGACACTTAGGAACGAATCTATTTGTGCTAAGAATAATTCCCACATCAGTACAAATCAACATGTACTCCCGGGTATGTGTATTAATTCGTTTGACATGCTGGATGTGACATACTTTGTTGCTCCTCATTTCTATTTGTTATCGTGTAATCTGGATTTTCAGGCTTACGCACATCCATTTGCGGAAACGAGCATATATAGTACATCACCAAATCCATCGACTGTGACCGGGCAATTACGAAAAAAAATTGTTGGGGACGAAAACAAAAGCACAGAATAAATGGAGTAACGAGTGGACTTATAGGTTCATTTGTAAGATGGACCTGTAAAAGTATGTAACGACGGTTGAGTATTATCCGGAATGGTCCCGAACTCTACAAGCATATGGTAATTCACACCACGCTACCGGAAGTTAATAGATCTGCACTAATAAGTCCACTCGTTACTCCATGGCGAACATTAATTGAATTTTGTATGGAGCTCGGAGCAATTAGTTGGCATTAATTTCTCCAAGCTCCGTATAAAATTCTCATTAGGAACGCAATTTTAAAAGAAATCCAGATTAGAAGCAGGTTAGATTTTATTAAAATCTCCATTAAACATGTCATTTAAGTGAGTGCATGCTCTTGACAATATCCTCATCGTACACGGTTATTAAATTAACTCACTTAAAATTCCACAGCAATTGAAAACCAATCAAAGCTATGAGCGGCGATGATAATGAAGTCATACATAGTTTCCAGCTGGTTTAATTTCATTTAACGTACAGTCTCATTCCTATGAAGCTGATTCACATTTAATTAGCTCACCATATTTACGGTAAATTTAACTACATCAGTTGCCATATAATAAATTTGTCAACATTTTTTTGAGAATCTTTTGACATTTGACTGAACTGTTAACATGAAATGCAAGTCAGTTCGGTGAACAAAATATTTATAGTCCAATTCAACTTCATATGTTTTTTAGTTCGTGATTTCTTGATTATGGTGATCATTCAGTGAAAAATTAAAATTTAATTAACAGCGATGATTATTTATAAATTATAATAATTATAAATGTGAAATAAAATTAACTATTACACGACACGACAAGCAAATTTATAACAAATCAAAGCTTGAAGTTTCATTAGCACAACCGCTGAAACAAAAATGACATCATTCCATTGATAATTCCGATCGCAGCTAATGTACGAGTATATGTAGGTCATTTAAATTTTACGCTACAAATAATCCCGTTCGAAAAAACAAGTTTGATTTGTTTTTATTGCGTATTCATTCCATTCAATATACGATTTGTTTTCATATTTTACTCGGGCCTTTAAATTATATATGGAGAAAACGAATAGAAAACAAAACAAAAACACGAAATACACACGTATACACACAACCATAATATTTTTCGGCTGCGAATTTACGATTTCATAGTACAACAAAATGGGGAAAAATATACGAGTGTACACAACACGAGGAAACGTAAATAAACCATGAATGCAAAATTGCAAACATGCAATGAATTTATTAAATGAATAACGCCCATATAGAGAGGCATAGATGTGCAAGAACGGTTTTCTCTTTCTAGCAACATGAATTGTCTGTTGTTGTTCCCCATATAAAAATTGTATATAAACTTTTTATTACATAATACATTCATTGAAGAATATGTGTTCGAAATTTTACGACTGCTGTTTCACTTACTCTTACGTACAATTGTATCATCAAAACACAACAAAATAAAGATAGAAAAACTATGAAAGCAAGTGCAATGAACGATCAAAAGGCGTAGCCAAAAAATATGAAAATTAAAAAATTATTGATGCAATCATTTACTAAACGCCACTGTTTTAGAATCGATGTAATAATATAGAATAAGGAAAAGAAAACTTCTACAAAACACAAGTGAGGCATGTGGGGATGTGCGATAGGATCGGTTGATTTTGGATATAATGTTTATAATAACTTTTCAGTCAATTTTAAAGAAGTAATTGTCGTAGCTACGATTTCAGGAAGTTTTTGAAATCCTTGCAGTTAATTTAAAATTTTCTTTTATCATTAAACTTTGCTTCTATTTGTTTTATCGATATTCTTTATTCTTTGGCGCGGGATGAACCAGGTTAGAAAAAACTCCTATGGAAGCGGTCCTGGTTCTACCGACCTTTTTATAGTGGTAATGTGATGATTCCGTCATGTGGTTTACAGAAAATTTTTTTTTACCCAGGTTCCCCGAGAGACTATTTTGCTTCAACATTTTGCGATTTTTATAACTGAACTAGCAGATACTCGGCGTGCGTGCAACACCTTTTTGCAGCAAAGGGTATTTACATTTGGATAGGTTTGTGTGTTTTACTGAATAAACATACATTTCAATATATTCAACGTATAGCTGTTCATGTGAGAAGCACGGATTTTGTGGATTCAATCCAGAAACGTGAAGCGACTATCTTTGTGCTTTATTAATGGTTATTACAAATGCGAGTCGCAGTGGAAATCGCAAACTTTTTAATTCGAATGGCATATCGGTCGGTATCATTGGTATTCGCGGTAATAAGACATGTTCTCCTTTGAATTTACCATTCAATATTGTTGCCTCGATAATGTTATTCATCAATTTTTTAACTCCAAGCCTAGTGCCATTGCACAGCCATGACGGATCGATATTTTGAATCATAATTATGGGTGCACCAATTTTCAATATAAATTCGTGTGGTGGTAATCTTGCCAAATCAAGTGAATTCAGCAATTCGGCCGGATAAATTGACATCTTCTTCTTGATTCATGATGCGTTTGATGCTGAATAGCTGTGTTATTGGTGATTTTGTATTTGCAATTAATATTTGGTAATACGATGCTAATCGATTCGTCAATTGTATGTGTAAAGTTACAAAAATCTGGTGGAATGGTAATGCAATTTATGGTGTGTCATCGATTGGCATTTTCCAAAATCTAAAAGTTTCCTGGCGAACCGAGCAGCGGATTCGTCTTGTTGCAGTTGGACACGCATGTTGGTGGTCAATATAATTTTCTGAACATTTTGCCAAAGAACAGCTGATTTGAAACTTGCGCTTAGTTCAACGGCTGGTGTGAAACGTGGTATAACTGGTAGAGTGTGACGAAAATCACCAGCCATCAAAATGAACAACCAATGCAATGCTATTTTGTGAGCGAATGGTCGCCAAAATCAATGAATATAGAATGTTATGCCTGTTTCACCGAGTGAATCGAGGAAAAACAAACCACCAATTTGTTGTGAAATCGCATTCATAATATGCTGCACGGTTAAATGCATTGTGTTCTTGTATCGTCAGTTTTGGTAGATTTGTTTGAATTAATGTTTGCAGCTCATTGACATTAAATTGCGTTGTTGCTGCCAGTGCGCACTCGATGTAAAATATCATCACTCATTTGTACTTTGTATTTTCCCACAAAACTTGGGAAACAAGTTGTCAAAATGATGGAAAATAATGTGCGAACTTGGTACGGTTGGCAAGTGATGGATGCGGACGGCATAAATGTATCCCAAGTAATGTATCCCAATGTGTATCATTTTCCAGTAATTTTATTTTTTGGCATGCTTCACGGTAAGTTTGACATAATTGGCCACCAACTGCTCTCATTTGTTGAAACGATACGGGAGCAAGTACCTTAACTAACAATAATCGCAAGTAGGAGCATTCTACATTGTTGGGATGAACGGTGTACAATCTACTCAATGCATCGGTTGAAAATAAATTGTTGTATCCTTCTACAGATTTTTCATGTTTGCGTATTTGAAATTTTTTCGATGTTGCGTTCCATTGAAGTATGTTGGCATCTCTGAGTATAGCAAGGTCCTACGGAATTCATCATTTTGGTTTATTGTAAAGAATGCTGTCAATGTTGTGGCTGGTGGGGTATTTGCTCAATGTCCAATGTGTTGGATCGCCAAATTGCCTCATTACTACATATATAGCGACCCATTTGGTATGAAGACAAAGACAGCCATGTCCGATCCTTTGTTGATATGTTTGCAGATATATTTGATCGATTAGACCGACAATATTTCACATTCATATGGACTTTGTATGTTTGTAGAACAATGGCAAATACGGTACAACCTAGCGATTGTCGAATGTCCGTGATTTTTAATGATTTTTAAATAATTTGTTTGGATATTTTGGTGCATTTTCCATCTGCCATGCACGGAGACGCTTGATTGATGATTCTGTTTGGTCCATGGATCATATTTTTGATGACTACTTCAAATAAGCCTGGATCGATTGCATGGATTGCTTTCTGAAGTAATATGGAAATTATATATTTTAGCTTTTTTATAGCTTGTTATATTGTTTAAGCTTCATCATTTTAAAAGTCAGAAAACAGCTTAAAACATGCAAAACATTCATTTTAAATTAATAAATATCTTTTTGAGCCCATCAATTTATTTCGACAGATTTATTCAATTGATTGATAACGCAATTCGTTTCGTACAATACTTCAAGGTTAACAGCATTGTCTCCCTCGTTAGCGTAGTAAGTAGAGTGCTTGCTATTTTATTCAGGAGTCCCGGGTTCGACTTCTGGTGGTGACTAGTACAAGAAAGTGGCAACTGACTAGTTTTAACGTGTCATGTGCTGCGTGTCATATTTACAGCTATAGTAGTTACACGGTCCGTAATATTTTTTTATGCTCTTCTGATAACTGAGGCGATTCCATTCCCAATTGCTGACGATTACATTAATTGATACATATATAGAAGTGTAGGAACGAAAAATCAAATTATTATAAAATACAATTTCTTGATACCTCTGATTAATTTGCAATGCAATTGACCAGACCCAGGGATCCGATCTCTTCAACAAAATTATGAAACCCTGCTCATTGGTATAAAATCTCTATGAGATGGTAGAGTATGGCCCTCCTTAGCCCCCTCGACTTAGGGGATGAACCTATCGGATTCACGCATGCCACTAATTTCATATAAGTTTTTCCTTAACTCATTCCCGTCAAAAAATTAAAAAATAATTTTAGTTTTAGAAAAATTTGTGCCTTCAAAAATATCATAAGGTTGGTTCTGGACATGCTACTTATACACGGTCAAAATTTCAAGACGATCGGTTGAGCGTTTCGTGATATTTGATAGTATTTTAAATACATTTGTACTGGGACTCCTAGACCCCGGGTTCAACTCTTTCAAAAATATCGTAAGTTTAGTTCTGGACAAGCAACTTATACACGGCCAACATTTCTAGACGGTCGGTTGAGCGCTTTGTGATATTTGGTAGTGTTTTAGATAAATTTGTACCGAGACCTCTAGACCTCGTGGTTCAACCCCTTCAAAAATATCGTAAGGCTGATTCTGGACATCCAACTTATACACGGTCAAAATTTCAAGACGATCGGTTGAGCGGTTTGCGATATTTGGTAGTGTTTTAGATAATTTTGTACCAGGGCCTCTAGACCCCGGGGTTCAATCCCTTCAGAAATATCGTAAGGTTTGGACATGCAACTTATACACAGTCAAAATTTCAAGACGATCGGTTGAGCGGTTTGCGATATTTGGTAGTATCACTCGTGCACCACCTATTGCAAAAGCAACGCACTATGTACACGACCACCCCCTTGCCGAGATGCACATTGTGTAACAGTTTCATCTCCATCGGCCGTATAGTACAGTCTGAGATTTTTGCTAATATACATACTGACGTAATCTGACTTTTATTTACAGGGTGCCCCAGAATAGGACAATCAAACAAAGCACGGTGATAGGGATGCACATTTCCATCAAAAACAGCCACGTACAGTTTATTCGAATTAACAAACCAAAATTTTGTTAAGTGCATTTTTTAATACATACGACTTACTTTGTGAAAAAAATAATAAACATTCTGTTATGACTAGCCCGGTGTGTGATACCATTTTAAAATCTGCATTGGTGTCGCATATTTCTCTGATAATTGTTCAACTTTCTGTAGTACATTGTTTTCCCGTTAGCGTCACTTAAACATCAACAAAAATTTTTGAGTAACAAAAAGGCTTCACATAACCATTGTTTTTATTTGACAGAAGATAATACAGGTTATAAAAATAATTTTATTGGAAAGGCACACTCTTCTAGATCTTATTAAACGAGGAAATTAAACAAAAGAACACTTGTTTTTATGAAATTAATTTTTAATGGGTGCGCATGCGATTACAATAAAAAACACTAAAAGTGGAATAACTTTTGCACCATCACAGAGGACATGTATTATTTTTTGGTTTGAGTAGTTTTGGTCTAGATCAATTCTGGACATCGTTGAATTTATCGGAAAATTCCACAATGTGGCAATGTTGGCCTTGGTTGACACAATAAAGTGAGTCAATAGTAATTTCCGACTAACTAAATTGATGGCTAGTTTACTGCAGTCATTCATAGAATGCACAATAAAAAATGTTGTCTGGTGCATAATTGAAAATAGCCAAATAAATCTCCGATTGATAAATCCGAACTAAGTTTTCAGTTTAGCACTAAATATCATACACAGTATGAACATGGTATAAGGACAGTAGCGACATCTATCAATAACTGGTACGAACTAACTGTCAATTTGTTATTCGGAAATTTAGAAAAAACAAAATAGTGTCAGGCACACAGTATAAGTCATAAATTAACATTTGGTGCCGTGTGCTTCACGAAACTTTAGACTAACTAAATTGATGGTTAGTTCATACCAACTATTAATAGATGTCTCTAATGTTCATGGACAAAAATGGTTCTGATGATTATTTGATAAGATCTAATTTATTTAACAAATTAATTAAATTTGAGACGCGGTTTGTTTTGAGCCATCTAGGAACAACTGGTATGAACTAACCATCAATCTAGGCAGACACATGGTATTACAACTCTAATACTATGTGCTTGATAACAATTTTTGCGACTAAATTATCGACTAAGCTAATATAATGTTTGTTTTATTCTAATTCGGAATTTTAATTTTAATTTAACAATTTAGTGAACAGTTTAGGATTAAATAATGCGCCTATTTTATGTACATTTAATGGTTACAGTAACAGCTCTCAAAGCACTAGAACAAATCAAATGCAGTTTAGTTTAGTCATTAATTTCGAAAGTTTTGTCGATCAAATCGGTGTGAAACGCACAGTATATGAGTAAGATACTTCCAAAGATATTTTATAGTAATAATAAATTCCATTAACTGACTTCTCCGGAGACAGAAGTTCAAAATTGTTGACGAATTATTGACGATCTGAATTATCTTGTAGCAGTTTTAAAGGTTCAGGCTGCGTTGGTAAAATCGTTGTCCCGGCATGTTTGCTGCTGAACAAGCTATTTAAGAGACTGTGCTACAACTAGTTAGATATAATTAAACAAAAATAAGACTTAAATTAACAAAATTCCTTCAATATTGTTTTTCAATAGCTTTAATAATCTTATCTAATCTGTTGATATAGAATATAAAGTAAATTTACCGCAATTCATTAGATTAATATTTACCCACCAGAATATTAATTACACTTTCCATAAATCAACTGTGCTCTCCGTATAACTATCGCATAAAATACGGGTGGCATCATAATCTATATACCTACTCGAATACATAGAATGAATATAAAATTTCGTATTTCATCTCGTCCAAATCTCGTATATTCAATCAGCAGCAAAAGGAAAAAAGCTGCTGAGTACAAAATAAATATTTACAAAATTATTTCCTATTTGAAGGGTTCTATCTTTTATTTTATCTATCCTGTGTGTCGTCGTTTATATATTATCCAAGAAACAGAGGACGAGGAGACCGACGTAATAAAATAACAAAAAAGGATATCATTTTCAAGTTGAATAGGAAAATTTTTATTTTTATTTTAATTTATCCCAACAAAAATCGTCCTTTTTATGGAAGGAATTATCCAATACCTACTCGTAGAAGAAAGTTTTTTTTTTAAATGAATAATCAAGCTGATCATTTCGTCTATTTATTTATTATTTTATTATTTTATATTATTTTGGGGATCCTTATCACGAAAAATCCTTTTTATTTTCATTTCCTTATAGTTTCGATACATACATAAAAATCAAATGGATTTTAATTTTCTGTTTTTAAAAACATTTGATAAATTAATCAATTTACTGATAATGTCAATCAACAATTTAAGGATATCCAAATATTTTATGTAGGATATGTATAGGATACAAATTTGTAAATAAGTTTGTACGTGTATACATTATGTGTACATAATGTGGTAATGTACCTGACTTGCAAATATTTTTAATTTGAGTTTTATTAAAAACAAACTTCAAAAGGATTTTATTTTTTATGAACTTGGTACTCGTATATCAATCAATATCCGCGACATTGAACAAGCAGTGCACATGCATTTCTACATAAACTATAAAACTTTTATTAACTTTTTTGTGGATTTAGTCACATCATCATAAAAGCATTTGTTGTGTATTAACGATACAACTATACACTGCACTAGTTTATGAATCTACCTAAATTATTTTGTTGCTTCGCCTTCAATAAATAATAAATTGTGTGGCTTCTCTATATACATAGGAACGTATATAGGTTTAGGAATTGACTGGAAATGATTTAAATTAATTTATTATTGGAAAACAAACGGTGAACAAGTGGCTTGGAAGTTTCAAATTAAAAGGGTGCGTTTTAATTCAATTGTAGTACTTTTAATTAATATTAAACCACTTTATTGATTCAGAACGGCCTAGACCTACTGAAGAATTAAAAATATTTGGGTTTGTTAATTCTATTGTTTGATTTTTCATTAAAAGCGTACAAATTATTTAAGGGCGAGGCGATTCGAGTACTAGACATTCAACTTAGATGTGCATATGTTGAATGGTTCAACCTATATGTATGCTGAACTGGTTCAACATTGATGTTTATTGAATGTTGCGCATATTTTCCGCCTGCAGTCGGTCGGAGCTTGTCGAAATCGGGGCTTATACCACTATTTCCATTAAATAACAAGACGTTGACCTTTTCTTTAAGATCTAATTTATTTATTCTGATTGTTCCGTTTATATACAAAATCACACAATTGATATGCTGTATAAGATAGCGAAAATTTGTCAGCGGAAAATAAGAGGTTTCGCTATTCGCCGAAAGTGGCAGCACCATCACAAAAGAGACTTTATTTTGTTATATAATCACAAGCGGAAATCTTTTATTCATTTTGTATCTCTTTTTTCACTAAATAAAATATCCCAGCGGAACAAAGTATTAAAAGTGATCCTTACAATGACAAATTGATTGATCTCCGAAGTAATGGAATTCGGTAAATGAAATCTTGAAATTTAGCAATATTCCGTCTTTCCGCCATTTTTAAATAATGACGTTGAAATTTGGATAGTAGTATTGATCAGGGATTTTAAAGAAAGTTTTGTACAAAATTCTAGGATATGTTCTTGCTGGACTAAACTTGGCTATTTCATAACCAATCCTGTTGAAAATTTAATTTTTTTTATTAATTTATTATCAGTTTCTGGACAATATCTCAAAAAGTTCCATTAGTAACCATGATACTAACCTAAGCTATTAGAACAACAACCAAAAGTATTGGTTACTTGTGGAAACTGAAAATAACTTATATGGCCGCAGAAAATCAAAAAATTATAGTGAAAATTCTAATCCATCAATTTTCCCCAAATTTCCCTTGTAGTCTCAGTATAACCTAAGCTATTAGAACAACAACCGAAAGTATTGGTTACTAGTGGAAGTTTTTTAGATATTGACCTACAACTGAAAATAAATTAATAAAAATTTTTAAATTTTCAAAAGGATTGGTTATGATATGGACAAGTTTAGTCCAGCATGAACAGATCCTCGAATTTTGTCCTTAGTTTTGGTCCCCTGATCAAAACTACTATCCAAATATCAACGTCATTCTTTAAGAATGGCGGAAAGATGGAATATTGTTAAATTTCAAGGTTTCATTTACCGAATTCCTTTACTTCGGCGTTCAATCAATTTGTCATTGTAGGGATCACTTTTAACACTTTATTCCGCTGGGATATTTTATTTAGTGAAAAATGAGATACAAAATGAATAAAAAATTTCCGCTTGTAATTATATAAAAAAATAAAGTCTCTTTTGTGATGGTGCTGCCACTTGCGGCGAGTAGCATAATCTCTTATTTTCCGCTGTCAAATTTCCGCTATCTTATACAGCATACAATTGATTACACTAACAAATAATAATAGCTTATTCTGCTCTTATAATAATTTACAAAAAAATGTATTTATTTTATGTTTTGGCGCTAAAGAAATAAAATCTTTTATTTCCTATTAATTAAACACACTGATGGCTATGATGCTTAACATGTTCGCTGGTTTTGATTTATTTCAATTTAGTCAAATTTAGGATGTTTAAAAGTACGTCGTGTTGAGTGACTTGACTGGACGAAAATATCTCCTTTGTCCATAGTTGGTTGATTGTTTCATATCTGTGTTGTGCCGTATTGTCTACACTGCTTAGATAATTAATATTTTACATGTGGAGACAATGTATGTATAAGATTAAGAAAATGGCGTCGACAATGTAAAGAATGTAGACAATGTCGAAAATTATTATTTCTGAGAACATTTATCAAAATTGTATTGTTTCTTTGTAATTCAAACCATCTTAAGTTGGAGTTCAATCGTTCTCCACATTGAAAAATTTCATCCAAAGCTTTTCATAATGAAGCACATTCATGTTTACGATTAAACGAAATCGTTAAATGTTCAAAGTTAAATTTTTTTTAAAATCGTTTATACGATGAAAATTAGGTTGTAAATAGGGCCTATGTTGAGAGGACTAAATGATTAAAGAGAGGTGCTGGAATTTGCCGCATGCTCGTTAAAGCTCGTGAAAGTTATGTCGACCGATAAAGAATACAATTCCAGTTGGCTAGACTACGCTGTAACCTTCCATGGCAATTTGCCATACACTACTGAACAATTCACAACAGATTTGACACATCTAACACCTTGGTTGCTGTAACCTAACAAATTTTGAGCGTCCCTATTGAAAGATCCTTTACAATGGCCAACATCATTAGCACGCAATAAGATAGTAAAGCATTAAAAAAAATTTGAGGCAAATAATGACCATATACTAGTACAAGTTGCTCCTGTTCATAATCCTAATAAATGCCAAAATATGACCGAAGTCTCACTTGATATTTTAAGAAATATTTCGTCCCATTATCTCTAATTTAGGAGCACAGGGAGTCTATTAGACTGAACCAACAAACTCTGTTGGGTTCTACAGCTTTAATTTCGACCCACGACTTTCCGAGTTGTTTCGCTTCTGAAATCGTTCGTTTCCATGTTAGAGCTGGTCGTCCGACTTTCCTTCTCTCTTGTGTGTTCCATTTCAGAGACCTGCTTATCATTTAATTCTGCGACTTCTTCAATGTGGACAATCCATCTCAGGGAGCTCAATATTTGTTATTTTGGCCATAAGCACCTCAGTATTCTTCTAAGATTTATTTACAAACACCTGTGGCTTGTTATTGATCATATGTGTACGCTTCCATGTTTCGCAACTGTACAGCAACACTGATTTCACATACGAATTAAACATTCTTAGATTGGCGTTTGCGGTATAGGACAGATTTCATTGGTGTGTTTAGCCTCATCGTCTGGCTGACCCGATATTTATTTTAGGCCAACTTCTTTTGCTAGATTTGAATAGATGCAGTGGTGAATTACATTCATTAGACTGGTCAATGATGATGCGGTTTGAAGCCAGTTTGTTTTAATCTCTCGCATGTTTTGATCCAGGGGGTTTGCATCTGACTTCTTGCTAACCAACCCAAGTGTGTTGAAATCTGTTTCGATATAGATTTCTTAGATTTGTTTCCACTGTTGGTCTACACTGGTGGCTGCTTCTTTATTGGTTTTATCTTGATGAGTTTAATTTTGAATTATGATATTTTACCAGTAGGTGTTCACTGCAAATGTCTACACCAATCGTTGCCCAGACATCTTGTAATGACTTGATAAATTTATTGTTGGTCATCACGTTTCATCATCACATTTGTTTCGTTATTCTTCAGGGGATGTCCATATGTGTATATTTTTGTGTGAAAATTTACTGCCTTCTAAGAATTATCTGGTCTGTGATGCATTAGTCGATGAGTCTTCTCCATTATTATTACGCCCAGAGTCTATATTGATTGTTTACCACCCATATGATGGTTGATCAGGTCGATTTTGTATGTTCAAATTTCTGCATGTACAAGAAGGAGAGATGTTATCCTTCTTGTATTATTATTTGGATCATTTTCTTATGTGGCCTTGCTATTGTGACTTGTTCATAGAACTCATCTTTGGTTGTTTCATCTACGTCTTTTGTTGTTACGTCGTATTACTGAATATTAAAGGTTGTGATTAATATGTGTGTCCATGCCTTATAAGTAATTTCGCTTGTGTTTATTTCACCACTGTTTATCGCACTGCATTTAGGTCTGGAATTTCGTTTCTCTCCTTTCTCTAATTGTTGTGCTAGGCCTTCACGTTTCTGTTAGAGTTTTGATGCCTCAATGAGTTGAATTTATTTGAATGATTGGTCCATTACATCCTGGCCAGCTTCCAGGGCTTCTAAATTAGGTATACGGACCAAGGAGTGGAGGGTGTTAATTCCATTCATTATTCACTTTTTTCTTTCTCCCAAGCAGTCACCCAACCTTGTAATAATCCAAGCAATGGTTGCTTGACGTTGGTGATGAAGTTGTTTTTGTGTTTCAATTTCAAGAAAGATAGCTCCAGTGAAAAAGGACCATGAAACCCAAACGTCGATTGATAATCAAATGTCGAATCTCTGGAACAAATGTAATCCTGAGCTAACCTGTATTTTCCTTGTTTGTTCAAGACAAGATTATCGTCCCAGCTACCAGACATTTTTTGTCTGGAAACCACATTATCATTTACGCTAAGTTTTGTAGGAACCACAACTACTTTGCTCAAAAACGGACATTAAAATCAGAAATGAAATATTTGTTTCGGAAATGTTCATGACAGACGGCACTTGTTGTACAGCGAAACCATAACCGAATTTATCCTAGCAAGTCGCTTATGGTTGTACCAATATTGAAGACATCGATTGACCAATATTTTCAATTTCAACTATTTGTTTAATAAAATCTGAGGGGTCCAAGGTTTCGATCACTCTTCGCAGCAATTGCGGCCGTATCTCGCTAATTACTCGCCAAATGTTGTGTTCCAAGTGTTCAATCGCCTCTGGTGTATCGGCGTAGACAAGTGACTTAACATATCCCCAAAGAAAATAATCTAATGGAGTTAGATCATACGCTCTCAGTGTCTAATTAACAAGACCATTATGTGAAATTGGTATTTCATCAAATTTTTGGGGTTCAAAAAGTTAGAAATCATGTCTCATCATCGTCTTTGAAGAGCTATGATTCCGCCGGCCCATAAAATGAGTTTTGGCAAAGGCTTGTGGATTATGTTCACTTCAAATCTGACAATTCTGTTTAGTAACGTACACATTCAACCAAAAGTGAGCTTCATCGCTGAACAAAATTTTGTTTGGAAAATCAACATAAATATCAATTTGTGTTTCAGCCCATTGTCCGAAATGGAGGCGTGTGCGATGGTTGGATGGCTTTAATTCCTGCACAAGTTGAATTTTGTATGCACGTAAACCAAGATCCTTAGTTAAAATCTTCCATAAAGTGGCTGGACACATCTCCAGTTGCTGAGAACAACATCGAATTGATTGATTTGGGTCTTCCTCAATGCTACACTGTACAGCCTTTATCGCTTGTTCGGTACGCACTGTTTGACGTCTTACAGGATGCGCGTTAGCATCTAGAGTATACGTGGTGTGAATACCATCCATAGTTAACCGAATTAAACGCTCTCATGGACGATTATGACGACCGTAAAATGGACGTAATGCACGATGAGCTTGAATTGTTACCTACTGCTGAAGAAAATTGGACAAAACGTAAAATTTTTATCGGAAATGTCTAGAATTTATGATCCTTTAGGATGGTTATCCCCAATCATAGTAATGTTTAAATTTTTTATTCAAAAATTGTGGATTTAATATTGTGTTTGGGACTCAAGCTAAACAAGTCAATAAGGGTAGTGCAAATGGTAATGCAAATACGTCGCTTGGTTGCGCAAACAATAAAGTTGCTCCAATAAATCAGATAATTTTACTCCGATTGGAGTTACGTGATTGTATTGGTTATGCAGATGTTGCAAGTAGATGGTAAAATTTCATAGCCAATTGCACACCCAAAATGTTAGAACTCGTTCGAGCTATGTCTTGGTATCATGTTCCGTCAAAACAAAATCCGACTGATTGTATGCCAAGAGGTGATCAACCAGATAAATTAAATGATGTAGAATTGAGGTCGAAACGACCACCATCGTTAACCAAGGATAACATACATTGGCCAAGTTCAACGATCCAACAAACAAAAACTGCTGCGTCGATTCCTGAAGCAAAATAAAACTTTATACATCTTCGAAATGCAGAAATAGAAAAGGAATGCAATGAAATTAGTGTGCATTCTGAAAAGGCGTCGTCGTGGTACAAACTTAAAAAAATTGTAGTAATAATCCTAAGATTTTCTAGACGACCAATTGACCAGAATTTGGGAATATGCGGTCCAGTTTTAGAGAAGGAATTACTAAATCGAAATTATTGGGACTTGATCCAATTATTGACCACGAGAGTGTTATTGCAGTAGGAGGTCGACTTAAACATTCTAACTCGAAGTTTTCCGCTGAAAATCCCGTCATTCTACGGCAACATACAGAATTAGAATTAATAATCATTACCCATTGACGAAAAGAATTTAACATTAGTTTCAATCTGGCATGAGGATGAAAAACATTCAAAATATTAAATTTTGCGACATACATGTTTTTCACCTTCATGCCAGATTGAAACTAATGTTAAATTCTTTTCGTCAATGGGTCTGGATGTTAAATGCTTGTCGATCGGTCAAGAAATGTATAAATCGGCGCACTGTAAATATCGAGGAAATACAGCACAACAAAAAATAGGTGATCTGCCCGCTTCAAGATTTACAGAAAACGGCCGTTCCCGGATGTTAGAATTGATAACGCTCGTCCAGTATATGTTAATTCAGGTTTAAGTCGAAATTCTCGTATGGAAAGAGCCTCACACAAAGAACCACATTTACATCAACAAATGTAGTAGACATAGAGGTAGTAAGTTCCTCAGATGCATTTTTACCAGCCTTTGAGCGATTTGTTCTTCGTCGTGGTATCCCAGAAAATGTATTTTGTGACAACGGGTCGAACTTCGTTACTTCGTAAAATTTGTGTCGAGAGATTCTAGAGCAGTTCAAAAGCAATGACGCCGGCTCGTGGATCTTTTGGAGGAATTTCATTGATCATCGAGGTATGTTATTTCTTCTATTGGTATTGCTGAAAATTTTGGTTGCTCTATATTGATTCGATTTGGCAGTCCAGCTACTTCTACTGTAAAATCTTTTGTTGGGACCTTACAATCAGTTAAGATTGTTAGTAAGCCATTATTAGTAATTTGCATTCGTTTGTTTTTGCATGGAGAATAACCATGTGGTGTTGGAAGCTAGTTTTGTGAATCTTCTTTGTGGTCTCGCTGCTATGATTTTGCATTGTTTTACGGAGTTGAATTGGTTTGTTTATGAACAGGTTTGTAGGCAATGCTGCCTGCTCATTGGTATTATCGGTTGAGTATGTCTCCATATTTTTATTTGTGTTTCGGTGTTGTCTGTGACTGATTTGCATTTTTCTGTTTCTAATTTTTTTTTTATTTTATTTTATTACCCCTACAATCTGTTCTGGGGTAAACGCTCTCTCAACTCTTTCACGGTTTGCTTTTTCCGTCCTTACTTTTACGTCAGTCAGCCATTCGAGGATGTACTGTATTTTGCATCTCTTGATCTGATGTTTCGGTTTTAAATGTTCTCGCTGGATTATACTAGAATAATTTGGATGATTGTTATTTCTTGATTAACTTGTAGGGTGTTGGTTTCATTTGCTTAGCGGCTGTGTCAGTTTATTTCTTATTTATTTGTGAGAGCTAGTCTGGTTTGATTTGTTTATTTAGCGGTTGGGCGGGTTTAACTTGTTTGTCTATATACTTATAGAGTTGTGAGAGCATCAGGGTTGTTTGGTTTTGTATAGATTCTTGAGATTGTTTGTTTTAGTTGATAATTGATTTATTCGTGCATTATGAACTGGTTAATGTGTGTCTCGGCTCGTTTGATGCTTAATATTTAATTGTCATATACTACAACACTTTCATTAAAAATTTGATAATACCACACATGTCCCGTGGATTTTGCTTTGCCCATTACTGTCTTGTGCGAGTGAAAATGAAATAATTATCATCGCAATCATCATCATATCGCAGCAGAGAAGAAGTATAAAACATTTATCAAAATAAATTTAGCTTAAACATTTTTTTTTGGCTTTTTGACAAACATTTTCGTTTTGTTAAGTATTCATCGCTGCTTTACGGCTTGGTAGTATTTTTTATCTGTTTGGGTTTTACGATGTTTAAGTGATTTTTCCATTTTTTTTATTTCCCTGCTATTTTCATTATGGAATAATAATGCGAGATGACAAAAATATTTGTGTTTTGCTGTTTTTCTAGCGTGGCATTCTCGTTATTCTGGTTTATTTTTGGGTCAATAAAAGCAAATAATAATTAATGTATCGTAAAAATAAATTATGAAGAGAATATTATTAAGTCCATTAATAATAATCCAGATGTTGAATTATTATTGAATTAAAATAAAATATTTCGCATGCCATGCATATTTATTGTCGCACTGTTATACAAAAACAACTTTTATAGAAATCTTGGCTTCAATCCCATACACAAAAAAAAATTGTTTACACTTTTTGCATACAGATGCCACTAGTAGTAGTGTTTTTTATATCCACTGTACACAATGTACAATGTAATGTATACAATTAATTTATTTTTGGGTGGCAAAATCCCACATCTAATTATAAGCGTAATTGAAAAAAAAATTCATTTTATTTACATTTTAAATCAATAATCGATTTTCGGATATACGTTGTGTGTATAAAATTGCTAAATTTAGCAAAATTTTAAATATTAATGTAACCCAAAAATAATTGCACCAATTACTGGAAAAATACCTAATAAATTGTAAATTTACGTATATAAATAATTTAAAATAATTGGAATTTTCTATGTAAGAAAAATAATTAAATTTTCAACAATTTAAATATTTTTCATTGCCCAAATAAATTTAAAAGTTGCAATACATCTATCTAAATAATATTTTAATTCCTATTGATACATTTTGTGTTTTTTTTTTTATAAATTTTAATTTTTTGGGAAATTTTCCAAAAAATTTGTGAGCAAAATCAAATAAATAATTTAAAGAAACAACATAACATTAGACTTATAATTATTTCTAACAGATTTTACTAGAGTTTTGAAATACCTACATATATCACTTGCCAGAATCAATTAAAGAATTTTGTCCAGTATCTGAATTTGATTTAGTATTAGGAATAACATGAATTTTAAATACTGACAAACATAAATCGGTTTAGTAATACATACTTGCATAGTGCTACCTGTTTGCAGAACGAATCTTTTGTTATCTAAAGTTTAAATGGTATAATTGTTAAGATGCTTAATTTTAAATCAGATGATCTAGCTTAAATATTACATAGGTCGTGCAGAGGCCCATTTACTACAAACTTCGTAATACATTTTCCGGTTGTACGCACTGTACTATAAGCTGATGTGAATTTCTCAACAAATGGTTATTAAATTTAATTGCATTTGAAACTATGAGTGTTATACGCATACGCCTGAGGAAGCTAGGAAATTTGGTTTTTTTGATATTTGGAATACGACGTGTGAAACATCCTATTCAAAGGTTTGTTCCTTTATTGTAAATGGAATTGCTTAAATTTTACAATAACAAATATTTTAATTCCACACTGGTCTGTAATCGAGAAAATGTCCTTGTTGCTTTTCGTTAATATTAGTTTCTTGTATGAGCGACAGCTGATTGGTGCTCAGTTTGGCTTGCTATTCATGGTTAAATAGACGCCAGAATAACGCTTTCAAGTTGTATCAATATCATAGTTTAGTTTACATTTTTTGCGCGCATTAAATTCAATTTACGGTGTTCTATTTTAAATTGCTCTTTATGGGTGGCGGTGTAATTTCATTAGAGATTGCTATAGAGCTATAATTATTGACTTTAGCTCTAGTTTCAACAAGACGGTGCACCATAAGACTGTTGACCACATGAAAGCCACTATTCACCGAGATATTGCCGACATTCGACTGAGATGAACCAAAAACTAATACAAATTGGTCTTCCAGTTTGCACTTTTTTCGAACAAACCCGTCGATTTGCCTCAAATCATAGTTGAATGTTAATGGCATAAATGGTGATTTTTTTTTTTTTTTTTATTTTTTTTTTTTTTTTATTTTTATCCTTGCTATCTGTTCTGGCGCCAAGGCTCTCCCAACTCTTTCGCGGTTTGCTTATTTACGTCCTTACTTTTTCGCCAGTGTAGGTCAATTCGAGGACGTACGGATATAGGTCCGATTTTATCACCATCTGCACATTGCATAGCTCCATGTCAGCCTATACTGGCATGGAAGATGGGTCGGTCCATGAGTTTTGCACTCCGACAGGGGGTCATAGATGTGTTCCATTCCATCACAAATCGTAATTTGTTGATGAAAATTCCCTTTGCATCCTGCCCCTATCGGGACTCGAACCCGGTACCTCCCGATCCAAACGCCAAAGCCAAGAAAACAACAACAACAAATTTAAATACAGACTGAGATGGTCGGACTAAATTTTATTTTCCTTTCTAAAAAGGATTTCCGGTCTCTCTCTATCTGAAGTCACAAATCGAGTAATGCAATCGCACATGGCCTTCCAACTAATCATCCGACTTGGAGTCATCATAGACAAGTTTCATTCGATCCTCCGTGTTAGCCGTTTCTCCACATCGTATCTGTCTCGTTCATTGCCTTTGTAATTCTGTACAGCACAGAAATTTCGCTTGTAGTTTTATACCAGATGAAAATTGAGATTCTTTATAGCTACAACGTCTCCGATAAAATATTGGGATCGAATGGGCGCATACCCCTCATTTAATAATTGTTTCCTTCTTTGCTCACAATTTAAAGAGCACAGGAGTAATAACTTGGTTGAACCTCTCGACTTGACCATTGACTTGGGGCAACCCTGTTATTATATCGTGGAAGTCGTTTTGATCTTTCGTACAGTATTTTCTAATTTTTGAATAACTTCATTCCTTCTGTTGTTCTGCTAGGGTAGAGCCAATCAAACTTGCTAAAGTGTCTACATCGACTATGTTTCGATCTACATGGCATTTTGCTATAGCGGAACATAACCCTTCAGGTTAATATTAAACTACCCATCATTTTGGTTCCCTTTCTCTCAGTCATTATATATACTTACCTCTGAGGTAGCTCCTCCGTCTTCTTTGCGAAATGATCTTTCTCTAATGATTTCATTTTGCATTGTTCTTGGGGCCACTAGCACAACATTACCCAAAAAAGCTTAAACAATTTGAAAATTGGCTACACATGTTTACGTCTTCTTTTTGTTCCTTTGACTTGATTACCGATGTCATCGTTCATCAGCAGTATAATTGAACCGCAAGTAACTGCATCTTCGAGACGCATTCTGATTGCAGGTCGATGCTCTCACTTGTAATTATACAGCAATTCTTGATACTAACCTCTTTTGCTCCATAGTAGATTTAAAGGTCCATAAAATTAGTCCCAGAAAATATGTGCTATTCTTCTCCACACAGCTAGTCATCTTCTTTCGTTTGTAAAACATTGAATTATCTTTTTGTCGTTATCTGATTTTTGGTATATCTGCTAACCCGAACTTACAAGCATCAGTTTGTTACATTGTCGCTGTCATGGAATATATTTTTAAAACAGGTGTACTTATTGGAGCATTTTTCAAATTTTCAAACGCCATTTGCTACATTGCAACAAATTTAAATAAAAATTCCTTCTTTAAAATGTCAGTTAATGGCTTCACTGTCAATGCGTAGTATTCTTCTATAAACTTTCAAAAATATCCAGTGAGCTCGGTCTCTATAATTACGGTCTTTAATAATTTTCTCGTTACGTTTCCGGTAATCGACACATACTCTCTTGGTACACTATAATCACTTTTCCGAGCCATTCGTCTATTTTTATGGTACGAGTCGCTTGAGCCACTGATAAATTGGAGTTTAATCGACTAACACAATATCCTAGGTCATTTCCCATTAATTTGTCTTCTTGTTCGGTGTATAATCCACGATTAGTATTTTAATTTCCTCAGCGATATGTTTATTTCTAATGTGCCTGAGTTTCAGTTCGTGTTCAACTTCTTAAATAAACAGCGTAATATTTTCATAAAACTATCATTTCACAGAGATGCGACTAGGTGGCAGAATTGTTATCGCTTGTTCCAACAATTATTTTCCTTATACGAGGGCGGATTGAAAATGAAACTACCTAGCGCTAGACGGCAGCACAAACACAAAAAAATTTTTGTTTTTTAGAAATTGCGATCTGTCAATCGTCAGCTGTTAAAATTTCACCCAAATTCATCAATTAGTTTATTTGTTGTAGTCGAATGTAGTTGAATTTCGTGCAATGATTGAACACTATTATTTGAAAGGGAAAACGGCGAAAGAGACAAAAGAAAAGCTCGATAAACATTACGGTCAGTATGCTCCGTCAGATTACATGGTAAAATATTGGATTGCTGAATTTAAACGCGGCCGAAGAAGCACTGCAACAATACCATCAACAGGAAGGCCAAAAGAGGTGGTTACTGAAGAAAATATCAAGAAAATCCTCGATATCGTTATGAATGATCGCCGAGTCAAGTTGCGTGAGATTGTTGAAATGGTAAACATATCATATGATCGTGTGTTCAACATTTTACATGAACATTTGCATATGAAAAAGCTATCGGCAAGATGGGTGCCGCGTTTGCTCAGTGTCGAACAAAAACAAGTTCGACAGACCACTTCACAGCGGTGTTTGGACATGATAAAGCGTAATCCTGTTGATTTTTGGCGTCGATTAATTACTGTTGATGAAACGTGGGTCCACCACTACACACTTGAAACCAAAAATCAATCGAAACAATGGGTGGAAGCGTATTTTGAGGGGTTCCTGAAATCGTATTATTCAGTTGGTATAAAAAAGTTGGAATATCGTCTTACTAAGTGTGTCGAACTAAATGGAGACTATGTTGAGAAATAAATGGTTTTTGGCAAAAAAAAATTTTGTTTTCCTACTTAGCTAGCTTCTTCAATCCGCCCTCGTATGATATCCACTGGCAAGGCATCAGCAACAGCATAAAACCTTTGTTTTGTAAATATCATTAAAAACGATTAAATATCATTATCAACGCGACCACCAGCTCCTGCAAAAAATTCTATGTGACATAAAGTTTAGATCACTTCCGCTGTCAACAAGCGCAATTTTGTCTTTTAAACCTCTTCATTTCCGACATAACAGCAACTATATCAGTACTATTTTGGTATTCAAATACAGAAGCCTCGACAACAGTTAACACCTTCTTGCTTGTACTTGTTAATTCTAGGTTCAGTTAGAAGTTGCTGAAATAAATCATTCTCCCTTTAATGTAGCTCAATATCTTTTACTTTTAATTACAGCCCTTTTTAAATTAGGTTATCATTTCGCCTTGTCATACCGGCGGAACTAGTAGGCTCTCATCGACTATTGTATTGTTGTTAGCTGATGAGCCGTCGAATAGAAAATGTTAATTCATTGATTTTGTAATTTATTTCTTGCTTCATTTTGTCACATAGAAATTTCCATTTTGTAAATTTAAATTTCTTAATTTTTTGTTATTTTAGACTTTCTCATTCAATATGTTCAGTATTGATTTGGATTGTACAGTGTCTCGGACTCATATCCCGGTTTAGCCGGTATAAATCTTTTAATTCTTTGCCATTTTTAAAAATTTGAAAAAGCTCCTTTTCCGGGTTACAGATATCCACCAATTTCGCAACGATCTAACAATTAATGCAAAAAATTTAAGTATGCAGTTTTAATCCGAATATCCACCTAGACTGTAGAGATGCCGAGTTTTGGAGAAATATATTTTTTTTTATCAAAACTCGTCGTTTCCGATAAAATTTAACAAATGACCTGAAATAATTTTGATTGAATTTAACTTTGGTTTTAATAATTCTGCGTGGATTCCGTTAAGACCACATCCCGTTACATTTTTAATCTACTAATAGCTGCTGCACCCATCTCCTCTACTGTGGGGATGGGACGAGTATAGATTTAGTAGAGTTTAGAAGTAGGATTGACATACTGATGAACATGAGGCACGTTTGTTTTCAAATCTCTATTTGTGCCTTTGACGGCTGTAGATCGGCGTTCGATGGAAGTTCTTAAATAAATAAATAAATCCGATAAATTAATCCGACCCCGTGTAGGGTAAATAATTTGATGCTTTTTGTGAGAGTAAGTAGTTGGTCCGCCTCTCAACCTACTGATTTCGTGTGTAGATCACGTATATTGCTGAATTCTGGAATAAGAGCGATGCACTTTAATATTTGCAGCTGGTTTATTTTGAAAGATTTAGGCGTGTTGAAGTTCGGTTTCGAGAAGACTGCACGTTTTGATGGCGATGGTTCTGTTTCCATTTTATTATTTTTGGTTGAAGTTGGTGTCGTTGATTTGATTTTAAAATGATGTACATTTGTGGAATTTAGTATTTCCTACTGTTAAAGAGTTGATAATGGTAATTTTTGGATCTCCCATTGTGTTATTTGGCCCATGATTTACTCGCAACGACATAGATGATCTAGTGCTGGATTTTATTTGCGACGTTGAAAATCGGCTGCTTTGCCAATCAATGTTGACGATGTCTTTGATGATCGTGTGTTCGTATAGAAATTATGTTCAATTCAGGAACCTGAGAGATTTAATCGTTTGCACCCATAGTATCTTGTGAAAAGTATACGAATTGGCCCGCAGGATTCTCTCTACAGCGCCAATGTTGTGCGGAGCGGTTTGGAAATTGGGCATTTTAAACTTCACTGTTACTATTCATTTTTTATTTATAAAACTTAACTCTTAAAATAATTTCTGGTGACTTCTGGTTCGTCTAAAATTTAGAGGATAGAAAATGTTTTACAAGCACTACGGAAAACAAATGGGCATTTTCCGGGGTGGCACGGTTGCATTTTCATATTTTGAACGCAATTGTGTTTTTGTTAAAATGTAATGACGTTACTTAACAATGCGGAAAACAAATAAATGGATCGAGTTCTTCCGGTGTATTACACAACAAAGTTACAACAGGATGTTTTTAATATGTCACGTGTTATATGTATGTGTTTGAGATATTTATCAAGCCGTAGTTTGTAGGCTCTTCTAAATTAATATTTAATATTTTTATTTTAAAGGATGGACAGCCAATTTTAGCGGTAATTGCCGCCATTGATTGAGATCTTAAATACCATAGAAAATTTATGAAAATTCAATTGTTAGCTGGGCAAGTTGAAACCAAGAAAATTGTGTTCCTTTTGTTGAAAGATTTTGTGTTCATACAACATTTTTAACCGTCGTTGGTTGGGATTCCAATAAGTATTTTGGAATAATATTTGGCCTTATTATATTTTTGTTAGCTCCAGAATCTATTAAGAGTGTAATTGTTGTATCAGCAAGTTTTATAGCAGTTAAGATAAGGTAAGAAGTCTTCTGTATATGACTCCTGTTCTTCCCAAAACTTACCTGTTCTGGTTTAGTAATCGCTCAGTCCGCAGTGTCTTCTGGGATTTCGTGGTTATGGTATGGTGTTGCCATTAAAAGTTCTTCTAGACCATACTGATGGGTTTATCTCCATTAGGATCGGTTTAATATTGTCTTGCGCCGGTCCAGAAGGTTTCTTATCAGCGACCGGCCATTGCTGGCAGGTTGAAAACTAACTTTGTTATTAGATTTAATTTTTGGTACTCTTCTTGAGTTATTTGAAATGATTTCGTTTGTGCTGAATTTGCCTAAGTATGCGTAAGCTTCTTCTAGAATTTTGGACTTTGCAGCCGAAGTAAGATCTTTTCAAGCCTGCAATAAATGCGGGTAGTGTATCTTCTTCTATGAATGTATTTATTGCCATCCACGAAGTATTATAAATGGGATTTTGTTTTGCTTGAGTTGTTATACTCTGCAGAATTTGTTTGGTTTTGGTATAATATGTGTGGATGGAGATATTATCCATTTGTTAGCTCTTGTTTATCGTCAAGATCTTCAGTTAATAATTGCTTAATTTCAGCAAAAGATTGGCAGTTTCCCGCTAAGCAAGGAATATCCTTGGCTTTGCCCTCAATTTTGATTTAGATGACTTGCCAATATACCTCCTGTCAAAAAAGTAACGGAATTGGTCATTTAAAAAGGGATTGTAAAATTTTATCGCTAAGTTGGCATAACTGTCCTCTATCTTGACGTGAAGTTGCAGCGCGATCTGTCATTTAGTTTATTTACAGTGCTCTATTTTGTCAGTTCGTCTGAAGTGTGTTTCGCGATTTTTATAATGAATAAAGGAGGCTTGCGGTCGACTCTTTCAAAAACAATTGCATATGAGTGGTACAGTGCATTCAAAAGCGGTCGAGATGTGATGGAAGATTTGCACGCTCTGGAAGGCCTCAATTGAAGTTAACATCAATAAAGTGTAGGAAATGTAGACGCAAAATCGTCATTTTGGTTTGAGAGAGATGGCCGCTAAACTGTCGGTGTCTCATGAATCAATTCGTACCATTGTATAGGATTGGTTGGGCATGAAACGCGTTGCTATTTGACTAGTTCCGAAAGACCTGAATTTTCTGAAATTCGACTAGTTCCGAAAGACTGTAACGGGACGACTTTCGTAACGAACCCGTTGACAGAAAATTCTATCATCAGAGATTTCGGCAAACGCTCGATTGCACCTGCTAAGACTCAATGCGACATTTCCAATTCTTTTGACTATTTTAGCTTTTATAAATTTCGGACATAGCTTAGACGATAGTTTCGCACGAAAACAATATTACCGACATTAATATTTCGATCACGACTGCGTAAATTATACCGTTGGGCACCCTGTTCGTGGGATTTCCGCAGATGTTGTAAAATGTCATTTTTAATTAATTCTTGTCGATCGGAGTTCGAGAAGTTAATGTGTCTGTCTTTCAGGCTTTGTAGATTCCGCAATAATTCATAATATTTCCCATGGCCAATGAAGTGCTGTCCAAATACAACGAAATGTGGTGCGTAATTTACGCGTTATGGGCCACATTTCTAAGAGCTGAACCAATTGCATGCACATGCTTTATCGCATTCGGGATTTTTATTTTTTTTTTATTTTTTTTAATCCATGCAATCTTTTCTGGGGCCGAAGCACTCCTTGCTCTTTCGCGGTTGATTTTCCCGTCTTACTTTAAGCATCCCTGCCAAATCGAAGACGTACGGCTATAGGACCGATTTAAGTTACCATCTGCGCATTGCACAGCTCCATGCCAGCCTATAGTACTGGACATGGAAGATGGGTCGGCCCATGAGTTTTGCACGCCGATAGGGGGTCGTAGTTGTGTTCCTTTTAATCACAGATTACAATCTGTTGATGAAAATTTTTTTTTGCATCCTGCCCCTATCGGGATTCGAACCCGGTACCTCCCGATCCAAACGCCAAAGCTTTAACCACTGTGCCATTTGGTCGGTCGCATTCGGGATGATTTCCCTGTAAATACGACCGGACCGTAATGGATATGCTTAACACCATATTTCAGCAGTAGATCAGCGAAAGCCTTGGCAATAAATTGTTTGCCATTATCACTAACAACTATACACCTTATTTTCTATAACGCACATATTTTGAAGTTTATCAGGTGAGCGCAGGATGTTTTCTCTCATTTGTTTGTATTCGGATTCGGCTTCGAAATGATGGGAATCTAAATCGAGATGCAGCGGTATCTGGTTTAACTCGGTATAACTCAGTATTGCCTCGGCGAATTTTCGAGACAGGGCGTCGGGAACGACATTATCTTTTCCTCGGCGATATTCAATATTAAAGTTAAATCCTTCCTCTGTCCCATTAACCACTTCAAACTTGCGTGATCCGTGATTATGGTAAAAGGAAATCCTTCTACGTATTGCCTAAATTTCTTAGGACTCAACACAGCCGCCAAACACTCGAATTCGGTAGTGCTGTAGTTTCGCTGTGCTTCGTTGAGTTTTTTCGAAAAGTAAACAACGGGACGCTCATCACCGCTGGAGCTCTTTTGAAACAATACGCCACCCACGCCTGTAATCGATGTATCACATTGGATGAAGAACGGATCCGTATAGTCCGGATTAGTTAAACCCGGTGCTAAAATATTTGTTCCGCTGAACAGAACGTGTCAATTCCGACCCTATGTTCATAAAACACATTATAACTAGTGAAGAGACATAGGTTTGCGAGTTTGACATGCAAACCAGTCAACAAGCTTGTAAATAGCACCTTTCAACTAAGCCGAAACTGAACAACCGATCAAAAGTTAAAGTAATGTTTACTGTTTTCTTTGATTATCGCGATGTTGTGTAATAGGAATTCTTGCCAGAAGGTCAGACGGTAAATAAAGAATATTGGCTGGGAGTTAGGGGGCGTTTGAGAGAGTAAATTCATCTTAAAAGTCCAGGTTTGTGGAAAAAAACTCATGGATTTTGCACCACGACAACGCACCATCTAACAAGACTAACATTGTGAACGAATTTCTGGCCAAAAACTCTTTCTCTTTTCTTTGTTCGATATTTTTTTTCATTTTAAAAATCGGGAAACACACGTGAGATGAACTGACAAAATAGAGCACTGCAAACAAACTAAATGGCAGATCGCACTCAAACTTCACGTAAAGATAGAAGACAGTTATGCCAACTGCGTGTTTAAGCGGACTTTTAAATGACGATTTGCCGTTGCTTTCTTGACAGAGTGTAGATGCCAGTTGTCTCGATTATTGGTGAGAAAATATTTAAAGTATTTTGGACTGTTTGCAGCCAGGATACTAATTGTTTTCGATTTCCATCAAAATTTGGGATTGACTTAATGGGATCCTGAATGATTTTCCTAAATACTCCGATTTACTAGATCGATCTGAATTATTTAGATCGTGTCTTTTGACCACTGATTTTTGTAATGAGTTTTTTAAAAAAATAACCAATCTGGTGAACTACTAATAATATTAATAATGACATTACCTGTAATTCTGGAACTCTCGCCTAACTGGTAATGTGATAAACTCGTTGTTGCTGTCGTACACAGGTTTTGAAATATTTAAAGTTGAAGCGTGGCGAAACTACGACTCTTCTTGGCGGTTAAAAATATTCAGCTAGAGAGATTGCACGACTATTATCAATTTAACACTATCACTTGCAATGAGTGTTCCTGTGGGCTGGTTTTTATTCACTAGCTGTAGCTGTTTTACCCTTTAGCTTTTTCACAATTCATCGCACGGCTGCCACTTATGGATATAAAACTCCCTGAATAATAAAAAATAAAAATTGAAAAGTAATTTTTAATTATTTTATTTATTTATACACTTTGTAGTTACAAAATCCTTAAACATATTCAGACTAACTCTGAGTATTTCTTCGGAGTTATTTCTCTTATTACCTTTACGTATCTATTTTCTAAAGAGATTCTAATTACAAGCAAGTGGAAAACTTTACACACATTGATGAATTGGTTTTTCCCACGATAAGTATTGTTGTTTCTTGTTGTTGATGATCACGTTGGTTCAGGTTTCTGTCCACACGTAATGCTGCTGTTGCGTCTTTCAAAATTGTATGGCTACATATATAAGTTATCTATCATGTATTTAACGTTTTGGAAATACCGTAAATTGATTAAAAATTAGCAATTTAACCTGGGTGTTTTGATCTTTTAAATTGCATTACATTTAGGTATGAAATATTTATATTTTGCTTTAATTCTGAATTGACGATAAATGTGAATTGATGATATTACAAGTTGTCTTAACCCCTCTCTTTAAGCTACCACTTTCAATGTTCAGTTCAAAACAGCTAAATAAATGTTTATATCCACAACCCAGCATTTAATTATAATTAGCTCATCAATTTAATTGCCGACATAATAACAAAATTATATTAGATGCTTGAGTTAATTTTAAGCACAAAACATTTAATATCGGTCCAACAATAAAATTTAATAGTCGTGATGGCAATCATTAAGCATTAGGAATAAACCCATCGATTTGATAAAAATAATTCACGATTTTAATGTCATAAATAACTAATAGAAATTAAATTTTGTTTTATATATTTAAAGCTAAATTTATTGTTTAGAATAAATTAACAAAAAATATAAAGTTTTTCGTGCAATAAAAATAATTTTTGAAAAATAAAAATATATTATGCAATAATTTTAAAAATAAAAATAAAAATTACGAAAAAAGTATCTAAATATATTTTTAGAATCACAAAAATTATATAAAAATTTTCGTTAGCTTTTAAAATTCGAATTCGACCTCAGCAATGTCATAGGCAAATTTATAATCTACGAGAATTCGAAAAAAAAAAAATTCATTAAGATGTTTTGAGCCGAGCAAAAATTGTATAATAGAAAAATGAATTGGAAGGAAGCGCGAATTTGGCATGTGGCGAATAAAATAATTTTTGCAATAATTCGAAATTGTTATTTGTGCGCCCGTAAATTCCGTGAGCCCGTGTAGTCAGTAACTAATTATTATCAGGTTCACGGTCTTTTCAAAATTAGCCAGCAGAATTATATTTTATAATTACGAATATTGTGTGCGAGGAAAACGGCTGGCCCCAATTCAAAACTGTTATGACAGATTTTGTTTGTGTCAGGTAATAAAATTTCGTATATCGTTCAAACAACGTACATTTTTGCCGGTCTTATAAAATCGTACATAAAACGTAAATTTCTATTTCGGACAGATCAGAAGCGTGTTATTTATTTTATAGCTACCAACTGGTATTTTTACTTTATTATTATTGTAAACGAGGAATGAAATTATACCGATCAAAAACGATTACGTTGCATGACTTTAATATGACAGGTTTCACATATTAAACCTCATCAATCACACATCTGCTATGTCATTAAGATGTCATTTTTTTGCATCTGTCATGCAGTTACTTCTACATACCTATATTTAAAAAAAATATAATTATCTTCGTATAATTGAGGGTGTTTGTAATTGTAAGTACGCTAGAATCGTATACTCGCAAGTCGCATTGAGTAAATTTTATTCGTTTCATCATTTTTTGTTGTACAGTTACGATGTGTGTACACGGTTTGATAAATGATCGGTCAAGAAGATGAAAACGGCATATTTACTTAAAAATATAACAAAAGATTAAAGAAAATTTTGAGTTTTTGTGATGCGAAAGTATCCAAGCAAATCGCGAACAAAGTGATAAGTTTTTGAATATTATTCACCGAACACAATTTGATTTGGAACATTTACTGTTGTGCGTCTACGCATATTTCGGAACTGATTACATATTGGTGTCAAAAATAGTGTAGACAATCGATTTTTAAGTAGACTATGTCGATAATTGGTAAAGTATAGAATAATTCAAGATATTCCAAATCATATTCAAATTTATAATTCTCATTAACATCTGGTTTTATCATTAGCGAACCCTAGCGTCACATTTACATAGTTTTAACATTGAATTTAAATTTATCGTCGAGCCTATAAATTATTCTTTAGATCTGGCTGAACTTTCGACAGTTTCTTATTCTCAATTTTCGTTGATTTGAATTAAATTTTATCGACTGTTTACTGGTGCTAAATGCCTGTGTGTCCGTTAGACTTTCATTTTTCGGCCCATTTTCCATTTTTGGGCAATTCTTTGAAAGTGACACTCCTGTAATTCTTTTCGATTGCACAATTTGGAGAAACACTAAAGATCGTTTATCCACAATTATGCAGTCCTTAGGCATATGATATCAATTATATCACGCCATGGCATTGTAGCATCAATCTACCCTATTCTTCATTATACGAGTACTGAAGTTAGATAATTCGACGACCAATGGCATATAAAGGTTATGACAGCTAAATTAGATTGAAATAAGCCTCTCCCAATGAATTACCTAGCATACTAGAAAACGTTCAAAACAAATTTAAATAGTCTGAATCAATTTTCCATCCTACGGTATCTTTTTGATATTATTTCGACTGCCTTAAGCTCCGTGATTTAGCAGGTGCCAGCGAATCTGCCAATGGTATACTACAATTGAGCAGATACACACGAACAATCACCCAAAGACGATTTGTTATGCAACTTTCGTGTTCAAATCCCGAGTAGCGCCAATACAAGTCATATATTGTCACGCCTGGAGTACTATGGGGCGCTAGTTAGGTCAGTTGGTATGTGGAGGCCGAACCATCAAAGTTTTTTCGATCGTTGATATCACCTTTCATTCTGCTTTTTTAAAATTTCTCTAAGGGTATCTTATTATTTGGTGTATTAAGATTTCGTATCGGAATATTTCGTTATTAAAATTTACGACTTTTATGGATTGACTTGATTTGACTTGACCTACAGTTCCTATTTATTAGCCAGTCCTTGAGTAGCACCCAATTAAAAACATTTGTCAGATTCTGACACTGGCTTGACCGGTCGTTTTGTAAACCGATGTTGTTCATATTGGCACACCAATAAACGATTCCGTTTTCATTTGAAGAATGGAATTATTTTTTGTTAAATGCAGATTCAATTAAATAAATTATATTATCAACAGTTGGTATTGGTTTAATAATATTTGGGTTAACTTAAACTATCGCGCCCTCGGTGGTGCCTCGTGTGTTACTCGGCAAATTAGATACTACGCAGGCGTAGATGAAACCCTTCGACAAAGAATTAGGAGATTCCTGGAGGATGGGAGAAACTTACACAGATTTTCTGTTTCCAATGCGTTCTATAGAAATAAATAATTTTCATCTGGTTGATTTACATTCGCAACGAGATCAAATAAAATGTCGTTATGAAATATGCTTTCATAAGCTTAATCGATTGGTATAACCCTGCTTACGAGGAAATATCCCACTATAGGTTTTAAAAGAAATTCCCTGTAAAGTGTGCCACTATCATCAACATTTTCGAAACGAACACTTGCTAATTTTAACGTCCGTTTCTGTTGCATCATAATTGGGGTTACTTCAAGACTTTTTCAATAATTTAGTTTTGTTTTATTGGTATCTGTGTTTTGGTTGTGTTTCGAACCGAATTAAATAAATCAAAGAATTGCAGCGTATAAATACATATGCCGGCCACACGTGGATAACTGCAGCCAGGGAAACTTTCGAATTTCAAAATGAAACTTTGCATACCGATTAAGCCCAATTTGTGCTAATTAGTGCTCACGGGAAAAAATTAGTGGCTAGTCCAAGAGCCGAAAAAACGGGAAAATAAAATTTCAAATTTTTCCTAAAAGACGGAATAAATAAAACCCGATTTCTAGGAAAAAACAGAAATAATTTAAGCTTAACTTTAAAACTTTCTAAAGGACGCTAAACTGATGAAATTTGTGCTTATCATAGAAATATAATTTTCATAAATTTTCATTCATAAATCGAGGAAAACCATACCAGCCCCTGAAAGATACTATATTTAAAAAAACCGAGATATATCGTTCAATAATATTTGTGTTGAACAACAAATAAAACAAAAGAAATAAAATGTTCTAAAATCCCAGGCATAAGCAATTCTGATAGTATATTCCTGTCAGGTATATTCATTGTCATCCGAAAAATATAGTGGCTGAGTTTGTGCTAATCCAGAATTGGCCCAATTCTATTGAACAACAACGACCGTTTGTCGAATGAACAATTTTCTGATAAAAAGTGTTCTAGAAACCAATGAAGTTGGCACTTCTGATTGCATATTCCGATCAGCCACTATATTTTTCGGATGGCCATGGACATATCTGATAGGAATATGCAATCAGAAGTGCCAACTTCATTGGTTTCTAGAATACTTTTTGTCAGAAAATTGTGCATTCAACGGTCGTTGTTGTTCAATAGAATTGGGCCATTCTGGATTAGCACAAATTCAGTCACTATATTTTTGGGATGGCAATTAACATACCTGACAGGAATATACTATCTGGATTGCTTATGCCTTGGATTTTAGAACATTTTATTTCTATTGTTTTATTTGTTGTTCAACACAAATATTATTGAACGATATATCTCCGTTTTTTCTTAAATATAGTATCTTTCAGGGGCTGGTATGGTTTTCCTCGATTTATGAATGAAAATGTATGCAAATTATATTTCTATGATAAGCACAAATTTCATCAGTTTAGCGTCCTTTAGAAAGTTTTAAAATTAAGCTTAAATTATTTCTGGTTTTTTCTAGAAATCGGGTTTTATTTATTCCGTCTTTTAGGCGAAATTTGAAATTTTCTTTTCCCGTTTTTTCGGCTCTTGGACTAGCACTAATTTTTTCCCGTGAGCACTAATTAACACAAATTGGGCTTAATCGGTTTGCAAAGTTTCATTTTGAAATTCGAAAGTTTCCCTGGCTGCAGTTACTCACGTGCCACCCACGACAAAACGATTTGCTAATTTGGATTACGACAATTAGATGGCAGACCGCGGAGAAAAAATAATAATAAAATAACAAAGCATAGCAATCAAATATTGCTTGAATTTATTACACAACAGTAGTTTCTTTGATAGTATAAAAGCCGAGTAACAATATTAAGGTAAGTAAATTCTGATTTAAATCTTGAAGGTGGAACGCCACATCACCCCCTTACCAGTGAATCTGATGAACGATACTACGAAACGTGCTGGTACTTTCGTAGATCTTCCTGCTTTTGTTACTGATGATTTTAGAATGAAGCTGGTTATTTCGTCTGCTTTCAAGCATGATGCCTTAATGCTCTTTGGCCTGATTGCTTTCCTTTTGACGGGTGGTTGCGGTTGGAGGTTGAATTGTACCTTTGTTGAGCGCGAATTATTGGGCAGTCTCCCTACCGGTAAATTGATTTTGAAATTTGCTTGATTATCTGTTGATGTTTCAGTTGCGTATTCTTCAATGAAACACGGCTTCAACCTGTCGATTGAAATATTACTGATTTTTCCTCTTATTTCCAGAATAGACCTTCGTATGGCGGCTATAGCGAACTTTTGCATAGGTCGGTTCGAACGAACACAATTGTACATTTGTTCAATTCTAGTGACACAAATATCTTTTGGCCGCAGTGACGTGATGATGGAGTCCGGCGAATTTGATTGAAATGCTCTCGTAATTCTTGATGAAGTCTAATTGAGTTGTGGGATTTTTTGATTCTATTAGCAATTGACTAGGAATGTGAATCTGCTCACCAAAAACTAACTCGGCAGAGCTATTTGGCGGTCATTAAGAACAGCTTGACTTCTACTCGAATTTGGAATAAAAAACCTATAAAAGTTTATAACACCCAAAAAGCGTCGTAATTCTTTAATGGTTTTCATTTTTACGATGTCCGCAACGCGTTCCGGAAGAGGTTTAATTCCCTCTGCTGATACTTCATGACCCAAGAAATTGATTTTTGTTTTCAAGAATTGACATTCCTCTGTGTTAATCACGAGACTTGCGTCGCCCAATTTAGCAAAAATAATCTCTAAATGTTCCAAGTTTTCGTTTGTTGCTACCAGCAGATCATTGCACGCTCAGTAGGACGTCCATGTCGACCAAATCTCTCACGTAATTTTTGAAATGATGTCGTTTGTGAACGATTATTTTCATAATAAATTTGGACAATTAAAATACGTTATTGTTTTGTTGGCGACTCCATGATGATAAATGGCATATTTTTGACTTCCCATTTGTCAAATAATTTTTTAGAACAGATAAGTACTAAAGTTAATCGATTGGAAAAAGGACCAACAGGTATGACAAACCCATCCTATATGACAAAATTCTGTTGATCACTATGGCCATAGCAATTTGCAAAATCTAACAAAAACATTTATTTTGGCCGCCAACACTTCCAAAACTCTCGACTGTATTCTGTTGAAATCTAAAAAATTTATAAAACCGTAATGATACGCTGCTAGACCATGTTTGGCCATTCCAGAACTACGACAAAATTCTGAAAATCGCCATAGACTTAGCTATGTCACGTGTTTAGTATTTAAATTTTATTTAAACTGTTTTTAGTATTTTAAATTTACTACTTACTCTAATATAAGTTAGATTATTTAAAAATGTATAACGGGTGTTTTTTTTAGGTTCACATCTTTAAGTTGGCAAAACTGTTTTGTTTGACAACCGATTTGACAGCTGACGTTTGCTATGCCATTAATTTGATTTGCCATTTCATAATTAATAGACTCACGCCAGTGCAACGTTTGCAATTTGTTGAAATTTCTTATCAAAATAATGGTTCTGTTCGCTAAACTCATCGTGCATTACGTCCATTTTACGGTCGTCATAATCGTCCAACAGAGCGAGTAATTCGGTTAACTATGGATCGTTTTCGTATCACGTATACTTTAAATGATAATTCGGCTAATGGGCACAAATTGATAATAATCGTTAATAATCATAATTGTCGGATTTGGAATGAAGATAACCCACAAGCCTTTGCCGAAATACCATTACATCCAGAAATAATCACTGTTTGGTGCGCTTTATGGGCCGGGGGACTCATTGGTCCACATGTCTTCAAAAACGGTGATGGGCGGAATTCTACAGTCAACGATGTACGGTATAGAAACATGATTTCTAACTTTCTTGTACCGCAATTGGCTGGCATAAATCTTGTTAATATGTGGCTCCAACAGGACGGCTAAATTAAGCAAAGAAATATTTTATGAAAGACATGATTTCACATAATGGTCCTGTTAATTGGCCACCGAGATCCTGTGATCTACCTCCATTAGATTATTTTCTTGGGGGATGTCGATGTAATACTAAGTCACTTGTCTACACCGACAAACCACAGACGATTGAACACTAGAAACACAACATTCGGCGAGTTATTAGCGAGATACGGCCGCAATCGCTGTAACTGCTGTTTAATATTTTTTTGGGTGACATTTTTTGTAACTGTTGTTATATGTATAAAATTGGGTTTCGCCTAAATGTTTGTTTTTGGTATATAAATAATAACCCAAAATCACGTTTTTTGTAGCTTTTAGAACTTAGAAGCGGTTAGGAATGATTTCATTCCGGTATACAGGGACATGCAATTTTTCCTAAAGCTTTATTAAACTTTTTTTTAGATTAGGATAAAGTTAGAAAATATTTCACGCGCATGTTTAAACCACTTGTTGGAGTTTCCAATTTTGTTGGTGTTACGCGTTTTGTTAATTTTTATACTTACAGATTTTTGAGTCAATGTTAATGGATGGTCACTATACTCACTCGTGCATTCTTCAATAAATGTAATATTAAATTACGTATAATCTTTATTGTATCGGTGTGAAGTTTTAATCAATTATCAAAAGTGTAGCTACACAAATAATCATTTTTCAAAAGTATATTTACACAATTTAATAAAATGTGTAGTTATACAAAGAAGAAAATGTAGCAGGATTGAATTTTTTTTTGTTTAATTATAAAAATCATTTTTTTAGGAATTTCTCAACGATTTTAGCATACCGCCCACTTACGATATTAAATCCGACATGGTGATTATACTCGTATAATACTGAGCATAGAAAATTAGATTATCTTTTAGGAAAACTAAACAAATTGTTTGGTACCTCGGACAGATTTATAGCTTTAAGCCATTCTCCGTGATATTTGAAGAGGTAAAGTTTGCATAGTGTAGAGTTTTGTATACGTAATTTTGCAAAGATAGTTCTTGTGAGAAACTCACAATCCGAGGGCATCTCAGACCTGAATAGACATCTCTATGATTACTTAATTATGGCCTAAAATCTACCCCTCCACTTTCATATTAAATATCGCAAGTGGAGCGGTATTCTAAAATTTTCCAAAAATTCCCCGAGGGTCGCGCTAATATGGTGATTATCAAAATTAATCCATAAGAGTACGCACAATCCAAGGGCATCACAGATCTGAATAGACATCTCTAGGATCACTTGATTATGACCTACAATCTACCCCTAACATTTCATATTAAATATCGCACGTGGAGTGGTATTCTAAAATCAGTGAGAAATTCCCCGAGGGCGCGTTAATACGGTGGTTATTAAAATTAATCCATAAGAGTACACACAATCCGATGGCATTCACAGATCTAAATAGACATCTCTATGATTACTTAATTATGGCGTAAAATCTACCCCTACACTTTCATATTAAATATTGCAAGTGGAGCGGTATTCTAAAATCGGCCAAAAATTCCCCGAGGGTCGCGCTAATATGGTGATTATCAAAATTAATCTGTAAAAGCACATGCAATCCGAGGACCTTCACAGATCTGAATAGACATCTCTAGGATTACTTGATCATGGCCCTCAATCTACCCCTACACTTTCATATTAAATATCGCAAGAATAATCCATAAGAATACGCACAATCCGAGGGCATTCATAGATCTGAATAGACATATCTAGGATTACTTGATTATGGCCTACAATCTACCCCTAAACTTTAATATTAATTTGAATTTTTGACTTATAGATTGGCTAATGTGTAAGAATCACAACAATCAGTTTCGAACAAATGAGACTATTGGGGTGGTTGGGAAGTTGATTGTGTATAAGTAAGTGTCGATTATCATATTCGTTTGTCACACAGATAGTGACGCTAAATGGAAGAATTTCCTACGATTTGTGAATTTAATTCGGGAGTGCTGAAATATACCAATATACAGAACAATCACAATAACACCATTACAATTGCAAAAACCAAAGTAAAAATATTTAATATTAAATATCGCAAGTGGAATGGTTTTTTCAAAACCGGTGAGAAATTCCCCGATTATCAAAATTAATCCATAAGTGTACGCACAATCCGAGGACATTCACATATCTAAATAGACATCTCTAAGATTACTTGATTATGGCCTACAATCTGCCCCTACACTTGCATATTAAATATCGCAAGTGGAGTGGTATTCTAAAATCGGTGAGAAATTCCCCGAGGGTCGCATTAATATGGTGGTTATCAAAATTAATCCATAAGTGTACGCACAATCCGAGGGCATCTCAGATCTGAAATGACATCTCTAGGATTACTTGGTTATGGCCTACTATCTACCCCTACACTTTCATATTAATTATCGCAAGTGGAGTGGTACACTTTTGATTAAATTGTGTAAATACACTTTTGAAAAATGATTATTTGTGTAGCTACACTTTTGATAATTGATTAAAACTTCACACCGGTCTTTATTGTTGTAATTGCTTTAGAAAAAAAATCAACGTTTTACCGAGTTTCTAATTTAATTATACCAAGTCGTAAAACTTCTTAAAAAGTACTTACGTCAACAGAGGGAATCGAACTCGGTTTAAAAATCACTGCAAAGATTATTTCAAAAAGAATTGTTGAACATTTCTTTTAACATAGTCGTTAGAGCTAAAAATAATTAGAGGTGTTTCACCAATTTATTTATTTAACGGTTATAATGATCACTGTGACTTGTTAAAAAAAATGATGACGATTCTAGCCAAACTTGTAAAAACGCGTCATCCGTCAGCTTTCATAAATCAGCATACAAATTTGTTTTCATGTTGAAAAATCCAATTAATGTTTGTTCAACAACAACAAGCATATAAATTTACTCTATATTTAAATCAAAAAACAAGTAAAATGTTTGTACGGCCATCACCGTCAAAAGTTTGGCGAACTTTTTCAGTTTTCCTTTTTTTTCTATATGTACTAAAAATGTTTACGTTTAATTTGAACAAAAAAGTTTGGGAAAATTAAAAACAAAAAATTAAAAGTTCAACATAAACTTATTTACTTAACGCCAAGATACACAGTAAACACATGAAAACCGAAAGTGTAAACGAACGAAATGTAATTAAAATGATAAATTTGTGCAAACAATTTTCACGATTTGAATTCACTCGGAAATTAATTGGCCGCAGTATTACGAAAATACAAAATTTGGGTGGCTAGGCATACGCATATACGTATATATGTAATTTATATATAAAACAAATATTATTGTCATGTCGCCTAATTTTATCTTGAGACATCATCATACCGCAACCTTATCATAAACAAGCCAAATTTCCCATCTAGCTCTATGAAGAAGAGACGACAAAAATTTTCATTTCGGTAAAAATTTCTTTCTAAATTTATTTGACGTTTTCATATTATTTCTTGATGCTACTGTGTTTGTGTGTGTGCTAGAAAGTTTTTGCCATTAAATTTGATTGTTTTACTTGATTTTCCCATATACAACGCGGGTCTTGATTGACGTATATGTAACGAACAAAACGCTAGCAACAACATTGGAACAATCAAGATTTGTGACTGACGGAAAATAAATTAAAAGGTTTTGTAATTTGCATGCCAATAATTTTATTTTTTTATTTTGGTGAACTTCGCAAAAACAATTTTGATTCGCAATATATATATTGTAATTGAAAGTGATTAGACTTTATATTATAATATGTATATTACGATATGGTATAGTGAAATCTCAGAAATTAATTAATCATTTGCGTATCGCATATAAGGAAAATAATGTTTTCCACCCATATGTACCATACGATGATTAATGGATTTGTGCTAAATTTTTAGAATATTGATTTGTTGATGTGCACTGTCACTATTTACATGATTGATTTTTGATAAATAGTTTTCTATTATGAAATTCACAAGCGAAATATTTTTAATTATTCAAAATAAAAATTCTTGAAATATTTTATTCTGCATTTTCAAGGTAAATAGTTGTATAGTTTCAATGTAACCATATTTCTTAATTTATTTGGCATGAGATGGAGTTTTGATGGGGGAAAACGTAGACAGTTCTTGTTTTATAGTTTAGTCTAGATTGTACGCGAAATTAACTTTTTAAATTAATAGACAATTTCATTTTTATTGTTGGTAAAAATATCAAGGTTGCCTTTAGTTCTTGTACCATATGTAATAGCTTACATTTTAGATGTTGATTAATTAGATGACTATTGTTCAATTAATATTATTGTCCCGACAATTAACTTGTTATGTTTTATATGAAGACTTGTTGGGTACTCATTCGATTGTCAACTTAAGGAATTTATGAAACTGAATACGGGGTATGATACTTATCGCAAAGTTAAAATTGTTTGTTAGTATAAAAGTTTAAGTATACCACCTGCAGCTAGATCAATATACAGTAGGAGATATTTTTATAAATAAATATTATCATTTCGTCATAAGGCCACGGATACTAAAATATTGTGTTAGACATTCCCCAGAATCTCTATTGTTTAATAAATAAACAGACGAGTATCAACTGTGTTCTCCTACTGTGTGGGATTATTATTTGTTGTACCATATATTCGATTCGGTGCAGAATGTTATATACAAGCGAAAATGTACAATGCACCTTTAAATAGCACGATAAAAATGGGAAAAAGCTTTTAAGTTTAAATGTTAAATATCCCAAATTAAAATGTTAAGAACCTTTATTTGTCTTGTCATATGTTCTGTAGCTTTATCTGTATACGACTAATATTAATTACATAAACAAATAGTTAGCTAAAGGCCTCATTTATATATGGAGTACGGGATGGACAGCCCTCACGAAGTATTCATAAATGGATACGGGCGTACTCTGAGCAATTTTCTGTAGAACGAACGGTTGTGGTACCCAATCCCTCCATAGTAGTGATTGCTAATTAGTCAACCAAAACTATGCAATGGTACTATTGCATTATCAGGGAACATCAAATCCGTTCCAGAGAAGATCAAATTTACAAAGATCACCGATAAAAAAATAGAAACAAATCGGTAGCTGACCAAGCCGATACTTTTTCTAATGCTATACCTAGACAAACATTACATGAAATAAGTGATGCCACCGGTGGAAATTTTGCTTTGCAAATAGCCGAAGTTAGTAAAATAACTATTGACCTAGAAAAGGAGAATATGGATCTCTTGGCGAGGCTAGAGCTTCTGGAGCAATTATTTGCCCAGCTAAGCGAAGAAATTGAGTATCTAAAGCAAGAAAATGAAAACCTAAAAACGAATCAGGATTCAAAAGAAGATAGCGATATAGGAAGCGTTGAACCAGACAAACTAATCTATTCCACTGATGAAGATGAATTACAAAGAGAGACGGACTGGATCCTAAAGAAGAAAAACCAGTCCAAGCCCAGAAGAGTAAGAAAAGAAAATCTGAATCGTCACCTGAGGCTGAGCAATTAAATGGTAGAGGATAATCAAGTTCAGATTCAAACGATGTTCTACCCAAAGCCAATCAATCAAAAATTAGTGAATCTACCAATAACATTACACCAAATTTGGTGCAACCGAAAGAAAAATTACCTCCACCAATAAATATTGTGGGTATAACCCGTTACCCAGAAATTCAGTCACTGATGAAATCGGTTACTGATAAAGACTCTAAAGTAACAGCGCTAAATAATGACGTTTGGAAAATTAATACTCTGGACTCAGATACTTATAGAACCTTATCTACGTAACAGTGGTTCACTTATGAGAACAAACAGGCCCGACCTATAAAAGTCATGGCAAGGGGTTTGCATCACTCTTGTTCAAGCAAAGAAATAATGGAAGGATTACAAAACTTTATTTGACTTATGATGATTGATTTATTTTGTTTTGACTTAAAATACTAGATGTGAATATTGTTAAAAAAGAGAGAACAGAAATCTAGGAAGGAAACCAAAATATCAGTAAAAGGAAACTCCCTCTTTTTATGCTGGTATTTGACAACAAAGAGGATGTTCAAAACATTTATGGAATAAAAGGAATCCTTCACATGAAGGTAAAAATCGAACCAATCAGGAGAACCACAACACGCATACCCCAATGTAAAAAACGTCAGGCATTTAATCACGCCCTAAGATATTGAGGTCGTGAACCAAGCTGTGTAAAATGCTCAGGTAATCATTTTACCCAGGCATGTACATCTCTCCCTAGATGTGCCTAGAAAGTGTACAAATTGTAAGGGGCAACATCCGGCTAATTATCGAGGCTGTGAGATTGCTAAACAACTACAAAAATTTAAAGATAAAACAAGAAATCACCAGCAAAATCACGAAAATCGAAGGGTTCAAATATCAAATCAAATGGATCAAAAGCAACTGGGCAAGAGGTCCTAAAGAGAAGGTTGACCTGTTTGCGAAGTATCTCGAGGATACCTTACAACCACTACTAAAACAAACGGCCAATGAAAATATAATGTCAATCCACAAGTTAGATGATTTTGATATACGCCTAGTATCGATAAAGTCTGGCACAGTGAACTGGAATTCAAGCTGCATAGAGATTTACCGAGGCAATTCTATGCCATACTAAGATCTTATTTATCCAATAGACATTTTCGTGTAAAATATGAGGATAAATACTCCGAACTAAAGAAAATCTCTGCCGGTGTCCCACAGGGGAGTATCCTAGGACCAATCCTGTATTTATTATATACAAGGGATATTCCAACAACAGATGAAGGAACCATAGCCACCTAATGTCGCTGATGGAACGAGCAAACTCCAGAAGATTACCAATCCAGTTTGTAACTGGACTAAGCACTGGAAAATCAAGTTTAATGTAACGAAATTCACGCATATTAACTTTACATACCAAAAGGCTTCCCATCTACCGATAGAAATTAGCTCACGACCGGTGCTATATGCAAACAAACCTAAATATCTTGGCATGACAGTCGATGCCAAACTCAAGTGGAGAGAACATGTCAAAAAGAAAAAAAAGAACTTAATATTAAGTTCAGAAAAATGTATTGGCTCATAGGTAGAGACTCTGAGCTTACAATACACATCAAGCTGCTGCCATATCGGCAAATACTGAAGCCGATATGGACCTACGGTATTCAACTCTGGGGATGTACTAAGCAAGCAAACGCCAAAATGTTACAGATGTTTCAAAACGTGGTTCTGCATGTTACACAAGAAATGAAGACCTTCGCAGTGACTTACAGATAGAGCACACCAAAGGTGAAATAAAAAAGTATGCCGCCAAACACGAAATTAGGCTCCAGGAACATGGGAACCCCTATATATTCGTCATATGATAGATAATCCTGTCGTTGAAAGAAGACTTCAAAGGACGAGGCCGCTTGACCTAGTAAACATACCAAATTAAAATTTAGGTTTAATTAATTTCTGGACTAATCATTGGGTTTCACCTCAACAAATTTGAATTGTTTAAGAAATGTAAAATTTGTAAAAATTTGAAAGATAAATTGCTAGATGAGCGCAGTCTCAGTTGTAATTAATAAAGGGAAAAAACTATAGAAAAAGTTGTTTCTAATTTAATATTACGGAGTTTTGTGAATGCAAAACGAGATTTATTTCTTTGTTGTTGTCACCGAACACAAAACGACTCGATTTAGGGCATTATCATAATTTGGAACTGTACATGGAAGGAAATACAAGCCTTTGCACAGTACGCAAACGAGTTACGAGAAATTAGCCGTGTACGAGACAGTTACGCGATCTTCTTGCAACGGCATTCGCCATCAATATGTTGAAATTGACCTCAGATAACGCAGAGAGGCCATGAGCGATGTGAGTTTCAAAGAATTGTTTGAAGTCATGCAAGCACGTGAACGTGAATTTGTAGAAAACGATGTATGTAAAAACAATCCCACAATCAGTGAGCAACTAAATGTTAACAAAATACACATCCAAAAATCATCGAATCGGGGAAACGCACACAGAACTCAGCCACAAAAGCTATATGCAGACCAGTGCAAACGTTACGAGAAACAAACCAACGAAACTTAAGTCACATGGCTAAAGCAAGTAAGCTAATGTACAAGTCAATGGAATCTACTACATTTGATTTCTATTTCGTTTGAGGGAGTTTTAACACCAGTTGATCCAAACGAAACACCTGTCGAATTGGCCACACCAACTGTAAACATACCAAAGCGCAATGGCGACTTACGAATTTGTGGTGATTTCAGCGTCACAATAAATCCCAGCCTCTTGCTGGAAAACCATTCAGAACTGTTGTTTGATAATTTACAGTGCAGAATAGCTGGTGGAGAACATTTCACCAAAATCGGCCTAAAGGACGCTTTCCTGCAATTCGAAGTTCATCCAGAGTCACAATATTTGTTCACAATTGCAACACACATAGTACACAAATATAATAGATTATCGTTTGAAATAGCAAACGCTCCAGCTATATTCCAATGATACATCGAAAAATTGTTAGTTAAGATTAATTCCGTTCCTACCTCAATGATATTGCTATCATAGGAAAAAACGATGCCAAACACATATGGGATTTGAAAGAAGAATTTTTCCGAAACAGATCGTTTCCTTACCAATCGAAAAAATGTACCTTCTTACAGGATGAAATGGAATATCTAGGACATCGCTGATTTACACACACACTTTCCGAGCAAAACCAACGTTCTAAATGAACAAGGCATGAACAAACGTGTTTCGATGAAATTAAATGTACCAGCTTTTGCAGGCACCAATATTACACCCATACTACGACGAAAACAATGTGTATTTGTAAAACTTGTGACACATCCGACAAAAGGATCGGAGCTTTCCATAGCCACCGCCGTAACAGCGGAGTTTATTTACCAATCGCACTCGCATCCTGGAAGCTATCAGGTGCACAATTCTATTAGGGCGCACCATTGACAAGAAACCACTAGCAATTGTTTTTGCAGTGCAGAAGTTCGACCGATTACTAGCAGGTACATTTTTCACATCGGTCATATATTAAAAAAAAAATTAAATCTACCAAAACTCGTTTTTAATCGTTTAAGTCGATGGACATTGCTGTTAAATTCATACAGTTATGACGTTGAATACAATCCGGGAAAATTAAAAATTTTCGCCGACTTTTTATCATGAATACTGAAGAACCATAACTTGATAGACGTAACATTCATTTTTTGATTGAACTAACTAAACAAAAAAAGATGAATAACCTAAAATTGAAACAAGGTTTGACACAACAAATGCATCAATATCCACAGTTCCGTCCGTATCTATGTACAACGCAGGGTGGCGAACAGCCACATTAAAATAATTACACTCCGGCCATCCATGTATTATTGCTATGCGTGCAATGGTAATATAGCGCATAAAACATAGTTAGTTTGGCTGTAGTATGGTTCGGACTTTTTTTTGGATTTGGCAGGAATTATAAGGTTCCGACTTCAAAGTCTAATAGTACACAATGATGCACAATGCATCGTGCTACTTGTGCCATAGTTGGTGTGGTGGCTGATATGGTTCCGGGTGGCGTGACGGACACGAAAAAAATTCAGCCCTTCGAACCTGCGCTCCGCTCACTTCCTTATTTTATTAGAAAATGTGGTCATCGGTAATACAGATGCGTGCAAAGTTTAAATATATTCGGGTTTTAAGATGTGGATTACACAATTTGGTCGACCACCCGACGCGAATAATTATACAAATATATTAATACAGCTTATACATTATTTTTTAATGCTGCGCATGCGCGGCCTTGATAAAATGTCACACAGAAGGTTTATGTTACTCGTATATGATGAGATGCACATGCAACACAAACAAAATTTTCTTAAGCTTTTATTAAAGCCCCATCTAGGGGGCGACGTTAATTTGGCAGCGACGTTGGTATTTAATCAAGCATAGTGAATAATTCTTCAGGCTTAGTAAACAAAATATTTAACTTAAATGGAATTGCTTTCTGATGCGTTGGTGTGGTTCCAAATTTTTTGAAATAAAAACGAAGATGATACTCCGATTTTTGGTAGAACCGCAATAAAATCTGTTCCTTGTAAATTAAATATTTTATTTACTAAACCTGTGTGACATTTAATCAAGCCTACACATGCGCAGCATTATTAATTAATATTTTTTAACTGTTTTATAGTATTTTCAGACTTTAACAATTATTGGGTTAAGCTGAGCTACAAAATCGAGCTTGATGTTTGGTAAAATTCTCTTGTATCAAAAACCAATATTTTAAATTCTTCAATCTTACTGTTCGTGATGAAACATAATACATAAACTTTTTCCATAAATTGGGAAGTTCCAGTGATTTTTGACCGAAATCGGTTCACAGGACGTGTCAGCTACGGGCTACGAGATAAGAGCTTTTTACTTTTTTGCAAATATGTTGAAAAGTAATACTGTGGGCAAAAAATAGTAAGACGTTGTTCATAATTTTAAAATTCTTTGTTTATCCCTCCAAATCTATTTCGTCTCCCATAAAGTAATTCTCCACCCCCCCCCCCCCCCCGGCCTCAATAGACTTGTGCCAACGATTTTTCCAATCCTCGAAACAGTTGTTAAAGTCAATTTCCGGAGTAGCCTCCAATGCGCGTAGCGATTCACGTTTAATGTCTTCAATTGACTTAAAACGGTTTCCTCGAACAGCCAGAAGTCACACGGAGCTAAATCAGGCGAATACGGTGATTGCGGAACGATATGGGTGAAATTTTTGGCGAAAAAATCACGTAAAACCAATGCGGTATGAGAAGGTGCATTATCGTGGTGCAAAAACAAAGAGTTGTCAACCCATAATCCCTGCATATTTTTATGAATAGCTTCACGCAAACGACGTATAACACTCAAGTAGTATCCCAGTTTGGCTGGTCGGAAGGAATTGCGGAGTGCACCACACCTCGATTATCGAAGAAAACTGTCAACATCACCTTGATTTTTGACTTGCTTTGACGTGTTTTTTTCGGCTTCGGCTCACCTTTGGCACAATATTCGGCCGATTGATCGTCTGTTTCTGGGTCGTAAGCATAGATCCAAGACTCATCGCCAGTTATAATACAATTCATGACATCCTGGTAGTCGGAAAGCATTGTTTCACAGACGTCAACGCGATGCTGTTTTTCCAAAAAATTAAGTGATTTTGGAACCAATCGTGCTTTCACTTTTCTGAGGCCCAAATGATCTTTCAAAATGGTCCTCCCGATGTTTTAACGATGCCAGTAAGGTCTCTGACTGTTAATAGTTGAGTCTCGAGCACCAATTTCTTGATTATATTAACGTGTTGATCATCAGTTGATGTTGATGGCCGTCCTAGACGTGGTTCGTCGTCAACACGTTCTCGACCCTCTTTGAACAATTTGTACCAATCAAAAACACTTGCTCGCGACATACAATTATCACTGAAGGCCTTTTGCAACATTCTGAGCGTTTCGGCACCACAAAATTGATTCTGCACTTCCGCACACAAAATTTAATGGAACTTCTTTGTTGGATAATTTCACTCATTGTAAAAATCGCCGAGTGCACTTTTTGTACTTCAGAAAGACAAACGTATACTAAACACTAATGATTATTTTGATATGAAATTTGCCACAGGTGTCACTGACAGTCATACCAACATAGAAGAAAAAATATTTCGACGAATGGTTTTCCGTGCGAAATTTAAATTAAAATGTCTTACTACTTTCTGCCCACAGTAGTATATCACTTACGAAAAAGAGAATAAAAACTAAAAGATTTTAAATTAAATTTGCAGCTTGATATGAACAGTTTTTTCAAAATTGAGCGGAAATGACGATTTTGGCAAAACTGATTTTAAGGCAAATTAGGATTGACTGATCACGATGAAACTTCATACTGAAGCTTTTGCCACAATTTGGGAGGTGCCAGTGATCTTTGGCTGGAAATGGTTAACCGGAAGTAACAGATTAAGACATAGGAGCCTTTTCGTTTTTCCAAATATTACGGAAACTAAAAAACGATTAAAAACAAAAAGATTGTAAATTAAATTAGTACTTTGATTCACCAAAATTCCACATGTCTATAGTCTAGGTGGATTGACTATTCGAAATAAAACTTAATACTAACACTTTTTCCATTAATTGGAAGATCTATGAGAAATTTGGTAGGAACCTGTGCGCCGAGAGTGGCAGCTTCAATGGAAGCTTTTAAATTTTTGAAATGTTGTTATAAAGCTTCCCATTTACAAAAAACGACAAACAATTAAGAGATTTAAATAAATTTAAAGATTAAATTTTCAACTAACAAGGGTGGACCTTGTTGCTTTTCTGAAATTTGATGTCTTGCTATACTGAATAGAGGAAGTACATATACTAATGATTGCCCCGAGTGAAACACGCGATAATCATTGTACTGGAAGGATCAATTGGAATTTGCAAAAGTTGTGCTTGCCTCGAACACCACGGCGTTGCCACTATTTACGGAAAATGTACAGCAAGCTTACCGGATTGCCCATTATGACGTAATGAAGCGATTCTTTGATTGGATATGTCGCACGATTAAAGTACCTGTTTGTTTAATTTATGGTGGGTTTCCCGTAAAGATACATACTTATATTGGACGACCTGTTCGATATGAGGGAAATACTACACCGCGTAAGTTGCTGGGTAGTATTCCACATGCACTTTTGATACGGGTGCACACAATTGATTAAGGATGGGGTTAACAGATTGTTTGGAATAATGGTTTTTGTTTATAGGTACAAAGCTGTTGGAATCAAGAATGGCTTGTTCGAGATCTACGTATATATTCGTAGTAAAGGAAAGTCGGGCAATGACGGCAACCTATTTACCCCTCCATTTTTATTTTACAACTATTGACATTATTTACCTCTACAGACAACCTAATTAATTTATAACGCAGTAAAATTCTAAACATTAGCGTTAAAATTATGTATACTCTAAATTAGATATCATGTTACTGTTAAACATCTAGTAAACGTCTCACGCTGAAAATTCTGATTTTATCGTACGTGGTGAGTTTAAAGAAAAGTTGTAAACCGTTTATTATTTTGCTTTGCAGTGATTGATGGTTGTTATTATTTCGTAACTAACCACAACCTCGTTAAAATTTTATATATTCAATCGTAAACAATTTCACCATATTGACACATCGTTAAAAATTCTTAATCACTGAAGCTTGTCTATTCTAGTAAACTAAGTCGTCAACCACATTGTAGTTAATACGAAGAGCGTAATGTTTATAGTAACCAACGGCTGCTTATGACCGGGAATTAACTTAGACTGGAAGATAACAAAAAATTATTACTAAATTTAGATTCACTCTGTAACTTAAGTATTTTAATATTTTCGTATTGTTGAAACATAAAATTTAATCAATGAAATTGTGGAGGTATATACGTCCTTATGATATATTAGGCTATATTTCAAAGGATCTTATTCTTGAACGAAAAAAAGATAATACGAGTATATAGGCAAGATATACCTTATTGGGATGAAAATAATCATAATCACTCTCCTTTGCTGATGTTGGAGACTGTCTGCGTTTTGATTTACAGCTCAACCGTTGCGAGAGTTTGAAGCAATTTAAAAAATATTGTTTGCCCTGATATAGAGAGGGAGTGCAAGAACTTACATCGGTGAATGTATAACGACTTGAATATTTTTTTCAGCTAACTCAATGCAAAATAACTTTTAAGACAACAGTTTTTCGTTTAAAATTTGTTTTAGTTTTCGACGCTTACATAATGCTGAGTGTTACAAATTCCCAACGGAACTTTGAAACAGTTCGATCTACACAAAGAAATCACTTTGGCAGGTTAGTTCCATCGATTCGAAACAGTTCTATGATGATTACAGTTCGATGTTCGTTGATGCCTATAATATTGAAGATGCCACAAGAAACGGGGCGATATTCCTGACACGGAGTAGTGGAAATACATTTCAGCTATCGGAATCCCTTAAAACTTCTCATATGGTAATTGAAGCAGTACACTAATTGGTTCTCGTATTCCTCAGCTGGGAGTTGGATTGCATATTAGTGCGATCCAATCATTTAATTTTGAACTCCAGTTTCCACTAGTTCTCTGGGGATTCACCAAAGAGAAAGAACAGATGTTATTACGATCGTATTTTACACGCTTTCGATTATATTCATAATTTCATAAGTAACCAATTATTGCCCACAATCTTGCCTGTAATTCTAGGTGAACTTTTCCTTCTAGGTGAAACGGGTTCAAATTGGCTGCGCCACGGCATCAATATTTAAACGAACATTTAACTCAATAAATTTTAGGTGTTATTTCACATTTCGACGATGTGATAATCATCGCCTACTTAGATTTCATGAAATATTTAATTGATGAAGCTGAGTGGCGCCTTCGAAAGGAGAAAAACGTAATCGGATGTACAGCGATCGCCACATCAAGTTGACCACGACGATAAAATGCTTGTGAGCAGCTGCTCAACTCCACCACAAAGACGTTTTGATAAACTGGAATATGCACTTTCTACAACATTCTCATTATTCCGTATTGAGTACATTTCGATGACTATGACAACCATCGAATATCCGTATTTAAAATGGAGGTTTTGCCAATAATAACAGGCATTACAAAATTTTAAGATTTCATTTACGTGACCGACCATAAGCCACTTCAATTTTATTTTATGTACGTAGTAAAATAAAGTGTAGGAACCATTAAATATTTTGACCTCGAGATTTGTGCAGGTTTACCATTCGCTATATCGCAGAAGTTAAAAAATTTTTTTTTTTAATTTTTTTTTTGCAATGCGTATGTAGTGTCGTGCAGACTAAATGTTGATGGTTCTTTACAGCCCATACGGTTTGACTGATCGGGGACAAAATTGATACTAAAGCTTTTCTCAAAAATTGGGAAATCCCAGTTATCATTGTTAAGTATATAACATTTACGAAAAACGATTAAAACCAAAAAGATGGGAAATTTGCATCAATATCCCTCCAGATCGAATTTCAAAAATTTAAGCAAAACTCGTAAAATTTACGATTTTTGAGAAAAAATGTTTTTTTATCAAAAATTCGGCCTTAGACGGATTAATTGACCAGAATGAAACTTCATGCTCAGCTTTTGACATAATTTGGGAGGCCCAGTGAAGTGACACATTCTAAAAGAGCTTTTATATTTCGAAAAGTATATAGCATTTACAAGTGGGTTGTAAATTAAATTTGAAACAAACTTACTTCAGATCTTTTTAATTTGACCGGAAATGACGAGTTTTGATATAAAAAAAAATGTATTTCACCAAAAATTCGGCATTACTGCAGTATTCGGAAAAAACTGCATTCTTAAATTTGTTCCATAAATTGAGATTTTAGAAAACGCCTTTGTAAATTTGGTGAAAATCTATGTTCCGGAAGTGCCAGCTTCAATAGCAGCCTTTCAATTTTATCAATGATGTAGAAAAGTTTAGCATTTACAATTCACCCTTTCATTTTTTGATTGTTAATATACACGGTACATTTATTGAAAATCATTAATTCTATAATTTTTCGTAAATTGTCATGGTTTGCATTTTAGAGATTCGAAAAAATTACTTTATGATGATGATAAGGGTCGTGTACACGCCACTTTCTATTCTACGGTTTCGGTTGTGTGATTTTAAAGGTTATAGAAGCACCAATAAAACGGATCTGTAGGGCCATTACCTTACAAATGGATAAAAGTCATGTACAGTCAAATTGCTATCCAATGGCTTCCGATGGTTTCGATTGGCCCTGCGTAACTCTATTCGAGAACAGAAATCATTGACGGAGAACAGGAAGTACTGTTAATAGAATCGCTACAGGTTCAAGTTGATCTCGCAGAAGAGATGGCATACGTAAGAAAGAAAAATCACATTATTACTCACACTCTTTCATGGTGTGTGAAAGGTTGAGCGAGGCAGAGAGAGGATAATTTTAAATCGTTTTGAATTTACCACAATAAACTTATTATTGTCAAAGGCGCTAGGATCAGGCTGCTCTAGGACCAACAGGTAATTACTCGTATTAGTACACCAAGGCATAGTGGACGATTCCGAATTCGTAAAGGTACACAGTTTAATGAAATTAAAATGTGAACGATGGGAGCAACAAGTAGCAACAAGCAACAAGTAGTTGCCAATTAAACCGTGAATCACCGCCAATCAAACTTTATGCACCACCTTTTGTGTCGGTATGTAAATATTCAATATCTGTGGCAATTGTCAAGCGCTTGACGCCGAAACAACGCGCTTAAATAGTGACGCTGTATATTGAAAATAGTCGTTCAGTTGTGTTAACTCAACGTGCATATCATTCAAAATATCGTGGTCAACAGGCACCGTCTGACAACACTATTTGTCGTTTGGTGTCAAAATTTGTTCAGCATGGGACAGTAAGAGATCGTCAACATGGCGTTCATCAACGATCAAGACGTTCCAATGAACTAGTTGAAGCGGTCAGAGAGAGCGTTGTCCAGAACACAAAAGTGTCGTATCGTCACCGCGCTTAGCATTTTGGCGTCAGTGGAACCACTTTGTGGCTCATTTTGAAGGATGTTTTGCATTTGTTTCCATATAAAGTACAATTAACACAATGAAACGGTTGCTCGAATGGTTGACACTGAACCTGATTTTTGGTAGGAAATTTTGAGATTTTGAGGCAAAATTGCCTTATTTGGGAAACGGAGAATCCACACGAAATTCATAAAACGCCATTGCATAACCAAAAAGTGACTGTTAGGGCCGGCGTTCGCGCCGAAACTATCATTGGGCCATATTTTTTCAGAGGAAACGAAACAGTCAATGGAAATCGATATCGGCCAATTTTGGCTCATTATGTCTGCCCGCGGATGCGTGAAAAAGGTCGTGACGGTTACTGATTTCAGCAAAATGGTGCAACAAGCCACAAACAATTCAGTTTCTGCAACGAAAATTCTCTGTACGTCTGATGTTAAAAAGAGGCGACATTGACTAGTCACCCAGATCTCCAGATTTGAATCCTCCGGACCTCTTTTTGAGGGGTTATTTGAAAAGTAAAGTGTTCGCCAGCAAGCCTCAATCCAAGGCAAACATTCGTGCCGAACTCACCGCTATACCGCCCGAGTTACTCGAAAAGGTATAATGAAAAACGCAGCAAAAAAGGCACATTTTGCTTTGGCCACTAAAGGCGGCCTCTTATTCGGTGTTGTATTCAAAAACTAGTCCAAATAAATTGCAAAGGGCCAAATTGAATAAAAATACCTCATATATATAAATCGATTTTTTTTCAAAGTTATTCAATGTTTACATACCGACATAAAAGATGGCGCACCCGTTATTATCTAAAAAAGTACTTGTGCACCTCGACCTTGTAGTCCCCCAGCAGGAACTGTGTGTTTCTATTTTTAATTTGCAATTTACAAATGCAAGAAGAGAAAAACAATATTGTTTGTCGTAAGTTGATTATATGTTGACTAATGGACCAACTGGTCATATATTCTTCTCAAATGACCAGTCGTTTAATTGTTTAACAAACAGGTCGGATATTGGAAAGGTTTGACACACATGTCTGATAATGGACACAGCTTAAATAAACATACGCATTTTATTTGAAGTCGATTTTTTGTCAGGCGTGGTATTTAAAATTATATTTTCATATAACTAATGCCACATAGACGATTTCTAAATTTTACTAACTAATTTAATTTTTAAGCAATTATTTTTTTAATCATTAAATAATAAATTATAAATATTTATTTTCTTTTAAATGCATTTTTCATTAGTAATTTCAATTATTCAATAATGTTTGAATAAACCTAGCCAAGTCACATATGAATCACTTTTGAACTGTTCTACCATCGTCTCAACTGTCAAGTCACAAAGTAATGGTTTTGGACTTGTCATATACAATTCATCTATGAGTCTCGCTCTCTGATAAAGTTTTATGAACGTATCCTGCGAGACAGTCATGCATGAGTCATTAGTCTTTCTCAAATGACTTTCCTACTGGGCCAATCACTGTCTAATTTTAATAGAAAACATTGTCATCGGCGATACTCATGTGTGTGAAATTTCAATAAAAATTGTATTCAAGTGGTTTAATAATTGACCACAAGTCGCCAGCAACACAAACATTTTACGCGAAATTCGAGAATTTCAACCGCAAACCCCGATTTATTAAAATTCGAACGTATAGCCATTGCTTCATATAAACCAGATCGCCTTTACCAAATGGTATAAAACCGTTAATCGGTATTACGTTAATAATTTCACAATTTCACTTTTATTCAGATTTTATTTCGGTTCTTGTTTTGGTGACATCATATCTATCATCGAAATAGAATTGGTATTTGGCGCCCATTCATAAAATAAAATTTCGTAAGCTAATGTAAATTACGTTATCAAAATCGAGCATAACCTTGAACAATTTGGTCTCATGTGTATTTTTGAGATGAAATCTACTATATATCATACTCAAAATTTTTCTTAGAATTTTCCTATTAACTGTGCATGTTAACATGTGTCTGTATTTCTTTTTTGTGTTTTTTTTTTTTGATTATAAATGAAATAAAAATATATTTTATTACAAATTTTTTTTTTTTGTTAATCTATATAGTGGAAATCGTTTTTTCTTGTATTTAATTCTTTATTTAAATTCAACAATATAATACGAGTATAAAAGAATATTTGCATATGCTCATCGTTCATATCTGTTTTCCCAGTAAAATGCTGTGTGAGCGTATCTGTGTGTTTGTGATAAACAGAGGAAAATATAAATTCAAAGTTTATGTTATATGGTTATATTTATTTTATAATTCATCAATCATTTTCCATTTTACAATTGTCTTGTATTTTATTTATTTATTTATTTATATAAAAATGTATTTTGTATCGTACGTTGTTTTATGTACGATATGACATTACGTTTTTTGGAAGTTCATTTTCCCAAAAATATACAAATCAGCCTTCCTTTGAAAATTTATTAAATTTTCATACAAATTTATGTTCAATTTTGAAAACATATATTTGAAAAGCTAACAATGTTCGTATTGTATTGAAATTATCAAAGGTTCTAGATGTCCGAAAATTCGCGATTTCAAGAGACTTGCTGAATGAAACAGTTGACAATTGAGAATTTTTGATCAGCCAGTTGTATTGCTAGATGAGTGGTACGGTATTATACAGTAGATAATAGTATATTACGTATCAAGAGAGTGACATGGAAGATTATTGCTCTAGCGAAGAAAGTACCGCCCGAGGCCGAAGACCAAGGGTGGTAACTGAACATGAGCAATAATCGACGTTTACTCCCAAGTTGCATGCGATATTTTTTCTACAACTTCAATTTTAGCAAAAATATTGTGTTGTAACAAGAAGTTCGTACAGTAATCACTTGGTGATCTATATCTTAACCAATCAACCACCGAGTGTTATATTTGTATAGAGTATAATTCGTAACACTAACCCCAAACGCATCCAATATCATGTCGCTTCAGCCTATCCCCTTCGCTATACACTACTTTTATTCAATACATCGTCGCTGATCCCCTTAACAATTTTGAATGAACTTTTCCAATCTCGTTGTGCATAGTTAAATCTGGTTTTTCTTTCGTCAAATTCTACAGCCGCACTAAATTAGCTCGGCGCAAGTTGCTATATCTGTCACGCTGATTTCATTGCATCTTTGATTTATCTCTACCACTCGTAGCGTTTCTTTCCTCTACGGTTCGATGTTTGTGCTTTTTCCGTCGTTGGTCTTTTTGACTATTCTGATGGATGACTATTCAGATGGGGCTACTTCAATCTTTCCTCCACTAGGTAAAATAATTAGTCCTTCGTTTTCTCAGGTTGTGCACCCTGTTCTCGTAGTCATGATAGTTTCTTGAACCCTCTGTGATTTTCAATATTCCATTTCTCTGTTCTTCGCGCATTTTTGCATGTTGCATTCCTCGGAAAGCAGGCTGCCTCTTAAAACGATCTTTCCATAGCTGCCAACAGACTCGAACGTTGTGACCTCACTTCTCGCATCTGAAGCATCTAGTGTCTTTGTGCAGGTTGCCACAAATCCTCTTTTATCAGTGCCTTTATATTTGAGTGAGATCCTCCGAATTAAGTTTGGTCAATTATACTGAATCAGTTGCTGAACTTGCTTTGACTGCCGCATAACCCGAAGCCTACTCCAATACTTCGTTCATGGTTTTACTACAAGTCAAGATATGTGTTTCAATACGAGTTTCCACTTGTTTAATTTTATTTTCAATCACCTTTAAACAACCGTCCACTTCTACCTCACAGTTCTTCATCTCCAGTTTAAGTTCCTGCATTTGAAGCTTTTGGGTACGCTGAATTTGGTCATGTTTTTCATTCTGCGCGTTCTTTTGTTTACGCAGGTCAGCGAGCTGTCTACTTTATTTAGCTCGTGGTTCTGCCAATTTAGTTTTGTCATCTTGCTGATTTAATTTAGCGCCGTGCTGGTCTGTTTTCGCTCATTGTTGGTCTAATTTGGCATCAAATTTGGAATCCATTTCCTTTAGTTGAAACAAAAATGCCTTCATCATATCTCGCATGTCCAAGTATGATTTTTGTTGTTCAGAACTTTGTTGTTCAGCGATCCATCCATCACTCTGGTTCCCTAATTTTTTACTCCATCTTCGCAATGCTGGATTTTCTAGTCATCATTTGAGGTAATTGGCGTCACCCCTCTATGTACATTAAGAATAATGATCGCCAAATAAAATTACTATATCGAGTTGCACTTGAAACATTTGTATAGAGTAGATTTCGTTACAACATAATGGTGTAGTGTGGTGTTAGTAATTGCAATAGCGATAACAGTAAACAATTAGAACGAAATAATGGATGTAGTGAAAAATATCGTTTTCGATTTTCCAAAAATAATGAAATAACACAGTATTGGAAATTAAAATGCACACTTCCAGATAATTTTAGTACAGATAATGCTCGAATCTGCGCCAGACGATAATGTAAGAAGCTTGAAACAGAGATTACTAGTGGAGAGTCCAAAATCATTACGAAAATTTAAAGATTTCACCGTTCCCAGTCTAAACTTATGAAAGAAAAATTTAGCATTAATCTTTCTTGTAGCAGTTACCCATTAAGATTGGACGTAAGACATCGAAAAAGTATAGCTACTGCAACCAAAAATACAATAATGATATGCTACGGTACTTGTAGTGGAAAACAAAATTATTTGCCGTAACATAACATTATCTCCTAAGTCAACAACCCCCAATAATACCTCTGCCATTACCTCTGACCAATTACCCCTAATTAGTAATTTCCCCCTATTACCCCATGGTTATTTACCCCAGTCATTACTTCCCCGTTTAATGGGCTTACGCCCGTGTAGTCCAACTGAGATGCACCAGCGCCTAATTTATTCCGTTGATTTTTGGTTGGATTTAATGAACATCCATGATGAGTTTTTCGTTGGAGGAGATTTTAATCTTCTCGACCAGTTATGGAACTACGTTGCTTCAAATCCAACTATAGTACTAAGAAAACCTTATTCACGGATAATATGTTAAATACTGGTTTATTGCAGCAATACTAAAAACAATTTGGAAAAGCAGTTTAAGTTGGTTTTTACTGTAACAAAACTGCCACATGCAGTATGTCCCTTCAAAAATAAGTTATGATCGCCGTCCTGATACAGTGGTGAACTTCGAATTCTCCGTACCTCCGAAATAAACGTTGGCATACATTTTTAAAATCTCAGTCAGAAGATGATTATTCTGATTATCTGAGCGCTACAATTATTATATGCTAACCCTAAACATTTCTGGCAATTAGCTAATCTTCTTAAAGAGAAGTCGGATATCCAACAATGTAAAGTATGGTGTTCAATGCTCTAATAACCCGAAAACTATTGGTATTATGTACGGTTAGTTATTTAATCAAGCTGTTTCTAGTAGCCAATTTGAACATGACCTAAACCATTTTAAATATATAGATGGTTGCATCTATGTATTGGGAAAATATACAACTTAAGAAACTATTTCTTGCCCGGTAGAGATTAATTAATACGGCTCAACCGATTACAGTACTTTATAAAAATTATTTCCAAATGTGTGTTAACATTCATTTATAATTCTGATTCACAGGAATCAATGGAAGTACAATGAACAGAGTAAACTCTGCAATTGGTTTCGCTAAACGCTGGTCTAATGAATTTCTAAAAATATTTGTTACTAAAGCGCTTTATACGGTATTAGTTTTCCCACTACTCGAATATGCCAGCCAAATATGGTCTCCATAGTATTCATATAAATCGAATTGAGGGCGGCAATGCAATGGTGATTTCTTCGGTTTTCCTTGCGAGAACTTCACTGGATGGAGAGCGTCAATTTACCCCTACCTTTATCGGTTAGAGCTGATATAAATCGAAACTCTTAGTAAGTGTCGAGTTGTTGTTGACATCGGTTCCGTTGAACAATTGCTATCTGGCAGTATTGAATCGCGAACCATACTCGAACGAATAAATTTCAATTTGAATCCTCGTGCCTTGATGAGAAGTAAACAATCATTACGAATTTGAAGATTATAATACCAACAAGATTTGAATAGTTTTCGGATAGATTTACGGTTGATTTTAGGTTCGCACTAAACTCTCTCCCTCTCTGATGACATTAATATTTTCTGGTTTCCTTGCAATCATTAGTATTATTCCTTTCTAGGGAGGGGTTAATGGTACTATATATCTTTATTCTAGTGACTACATCGTTTGTTTAGTTTTAAAAATCTATCGTGCGCGAAATTTCTATTAAGACTAATTTAAAGTTGTTATTTTATTTGGCACTCTAAAAATTTGGTGTCATATGGCCCGTTTCAAAATTTACAAATTTAATTGTTTACATTGTTTACCATAATAATTTAATTTTAATTTCTTTTCATACACCTAGCACACTTCGATCCCCTTTCACACTTCCATCTGATTTGTTCTAATAAATTCATACCCATTCTTATGTACGTTCATTCCCATTCGTAATAATTCAGTCAAATTTTGCACTCAATAGAACATCAAGCATTTGTCTGCTCTGGTTAAATGCAGAACATTTCAGAATCAAATGTTCGATGTCCTCCACAACCAAACAGCTTTCATGATTCAATCTCATTCGTTCCATTTCGTAACATTCTAGTATCTCTTTTGAGTACCTTAAAGAACGGTTGCCTCAAAGGAGACCTAACCAACTCAAAGTACTTCTTACCTTTCACCTGACATTTTTCAACAAACTAACTCTCCCATTTTCTCCACATATTCACCTGAAACATGCGAGGTACGTCTCTGGCATCCATGAATTCATATTCATTTACATCCCCAATCAAACAACATCGTTTCGCAAGTATCGGCTCTTTCATTACGTTCAATCTGTAGGTGTGAAGGTATCCATTGAAGGATGACCTCCCTCCCACAAGATTGAAGATACTTATATAGAATTTCCACATACACATTGCCATGAGTTCCTCCACCTTTACTAATTAATTCCAACCCACTCCTGGAGTCAGAGAATAACACTATTCTCTTGCCCACTTGATCCCTTCTATAATCCCTATCAATTTTGCATTCATTATACAGATACTGTCCTGCACTCTTACCATTTTCTCCTTCCTCATTGGAGGAATATAAATTCCCACACCTACGCGATCATCATTTACACTTGCATCTATATACACTTCCACATGTGCAACATAATTCATTTGCATTTTGCAAAATTCAATCTTAACCGATAACTCATTCATCATTGCTTTTGTTGTGTCACAAAACTTCAACTGCACTATTAGATTGCTCGGAGGGACTTTCGGATTTGCCGGACGAATATTGGAGAATATGTTAATATTTTCCAAGATTACCAGTGATCTTGTTGTCTTTTTGTAAACCGTCCCTCTTTGCAATCTCTCTTTCATTTCATTCACCTATTTATTGTCCTTAGTTAACATTCGCACAGTCTCCCGCACAGTGATCCATTCCCTCTTATAATTAAGAGGCGAATCACCCAATCCAGACCACAGAGTGTGTATTTGTGTCGAATTGAGCTCTAGCACACGCACTCTCCACAAGCATCAACTTTTTAAACCCAACCTTGGACCCATCACCCATCATATAGTATATACTCATTCCATACGCAATTTTAGTAGCCACCAGTGCCTTTCGTAACATATCAGTCACACCCGGATGAGCTACCCATTTCGGTTTGCTCATCCTTTTAATCACGTTCAATCTACTCTTACAATTATCGGTGAAGTTTTTCCATCTGCACTTTGAAACTTATTCTTCTGTCAATCCAGATTCCCAAATACCTAGTCAATTTCACACACTCGATTCGCTCATTATATATTCGCACATCAACCATCCGATTCCTTCTAAAAGCCATACTACAACATTTACTCGAATTTACCCTCAAATTCAATTCACTCAACCATTCGGGTACTTGATTCACACATTATTGAGCCCGACTCAAGGCCTCCGCGATGGTATACTTCCCTTGCTCATCAGGACAAAGTCATCTGCAAATTGCAAAATGACTTTACCAGAGGAGTTACACCTATGTATCGGGCTCGTGTACAGGTTGAAGAGAGTCGGTGAGATTTTACTGCCTTGGGGGAGGCCCATAGTCACCCCCACTAACTTTCTCTCATTCATGAACTTATACACCCATTTGCAAATTTTTCAAGGAAACCCCAAGTCCATAAGGATCTGATAAAGTTTCCCTGGAACCACGTAATCATATGCCCTTTCTATATCCAAAAATACTGCCACAACATACTTATTTTCCTTTTGTACTTCCCACACAAACTTTTCTACACATTCATTAGCAGAGTGGTTATGACGGAACCCAAAGGTGGTTTTCGGCCAGGTGGTTTTTTTGACCTTTCATCATACCATTCACAATATAACAAATCCATTCAACGTACATATTCCCCTGTAATTTGTTGTCAGATTTCCATCCCGATCCCTTTTAGGAATAGGTACCACTCTGCTTTCCTTCCATTTTTCCGGTATCTGAATACTCATCCATACTTGATTGAGAATTCGAAGCAAGGCCGCTTGGCTTCGAATTCTAATCTACCAATAATTTTATAACTCACAATATTAGTTCCGGGGGTAGTAGATTTGGATATTTCTAAAACCCCTCGGAACTATTCCCATTCAAACTTCGTTCATAAATTCATTTTCATTATCAGCTAACAAAACTTCATACCTATCGCTCAAATTGCTACGTACGTCCGTAATCATTTGTAAAAAGATACCTCCATTCTCTCTGTCATCTAACACTGCATTTCTGCCTTGCGCTCTATATCCTCTCACTCTATTAAATTTATCCCATACATCCTTAGTTGTGGTTCTATGTATCATTTTGGACACATAGTCCGGCCAACTTTTCCTTTTCGCTCTACGGATAGCCGTTTTCAATCTTGCATTCATCCTTCCATAATTTATGGATAGATCCATAGAATCCATAGAATCGTGATTTATCCATAGAATTACGTCAATTTAAAGTTCACAAATGTTTTACCTGATATATTAGTTATCGTAACGGTACTTTTAATTGTTTTTGGGTCAAGAAGATATTGATAAAAGAACATCGTCGATAAAGAGTTTTATCAGAATATAACTGTCCGGTACTAATTGTCTCAGGAGTGGAAAATAACCAGAGAACTTCAATTATTAATTCTGAGGATGATATTTAATTTTATGAAAAAATTTGTGGAGCTGCTCAGCAATTGATCCTAGGCCTTGCGATGTGGAATCTAATTTACGATGGTATGTTTTGGCTGCCTATACTAAATGAGTAGTCGTGATGCGTTGTGCAAGAGTTAATACGCCTTGAAGAAAGCAAAATGAAGTAACGAGGTAAATCTAGCAGAATAAGGAGCCAGTTTAGGCTGAATCAGCCTCTTGCATAATACGTAACGATATTTCCACGGGAAACAGGAACTTTATACCTTTATTTTGCTAATTAAAACAAAGTAAAATGATTTTTGTTGACTTGCTGTTTATTACTTCGTGATGGTAGTCCGCTCTATTTTAATAAGGAAATTGTGAGTCTACTGCAATCATTTGATTTTTGGTGGTTGGGGCATTATGACTCAGATTTCTTCTGCTTCCGAGCACCCTAACAATACTGTTAAATCGCCGATTAAAACCTAGTTCATAGGATTGTTAGTTTCTATATCTTGCGTTAGAGTTTATTGTTTTTCCAATTGCAAGTGATTCGGGTGGAATTTTCCTTATTTTAAAATACAATTCTGATTTTAATGTATTGCTAGAGAACTAGTTAATTCCTTAGTGATAATTATTTTTGTTCAGTTGCTGAAAATATGATTGGAAACTACGACGTTTTAACCAAACTTGATGAAGTAAGAGGTGGTCTAAAGAGAGATTGGAAGGACATAAATAAATCAACTGGGACTAAATGGTAGGACAGAAATCACGTAGAGGAGACTAGATAGTTCAATTGATGAGTGATTTCTGAACAAAATCTGGTATAATTTTTAAATGGGCTGCCATTTTGTACAAAATTTAAATCCCATGATCAAATCGCGTTTCTATACTTTAATCTTAGTGGTAAATATTCCCCAAGTCCCGGCCAAATTTCACATTTCCGGTTTCCGTTTAATTCAACATACTAAAAAATGTTACATTTGGTTAAAAACTGAACCATCATAGATGATTAAAATCAAAAAGTATAAAAAATCTGGCAAATTTGCATTTTTTAAGCGAGGCAGTAATGGGGAAAAGGGAAGTAATGCTGGAGATGATTACTAGGAGGATAATTGGTTGGGGTAATGGCAATGAGTATTAATAACTAGGGTTAATATCCTAAGCGCGCAAATCCTAGGCTATCTAATCTAATATTTTTGCTTTTTAGTTGCTAGATTGTGTACAAAAATTTCGTATCGCATGAACTGCAATTAGAAAAACTTAAAATAGTGCATGAAAAAGTGAAACAGATAAATAAAAAGAAAATAAGAAGGAAAATGCGTTCCATAAACTAAAAAACAAAGAAATACGTCAATAAGATCAAATTTACAAACTGAAAATCCTATAAAGGCATTTCACAGATGGAAGTAAACGACAATGACCCTCTAGATTGAGAAACATCGTGAGAACATCGACTTGACCGAATATGAAAAGGTATGCGCAATCGTAGCAGTTGAGATGAATAACTGTACGAATATGATAAAAAATTGAAACCGATAAGGGTCACCCATAACGTTCCAATGACACTGGGTATTGAATTGGAAGCAAGGTGTATGACTACGATTTCCAATTGACTAAAAGCCGGTAATGGCTGCAATAAGTAAACTGAAATCAGTTTGATTTTAACAGAAGTCTGTTAAATGTTACTTTAGAGTGAGTTTCGGTTTCCACGTGTTTCACATCTAATACATATAGATAGGAGCCATGTTATAGATTCCGGATTTGTTATTGAGGAACAAAAGTTACCAAGCAACCACTTGTTGAACTACTCCAGAAAGTGAAGAACGCTAAATTTGCTCCCCAGCTATTTTATATTATAAATTATCAGCCACAATTACACAAATCCGACAATTGGGACATACGCGCCGAGTTACTAAAAAACAATAATTTCCAACTTTATTGACATATTGTCTACATTCTCTACATTATTGACACCACAACTCTTAATAGCCTATATACAATGTAAACGCGCGCGAAAAATTAATTTACCAAGGAATGTAGAAAATTCGGAATGCTATGGAAATACTACTTAGTACGATCTAATAACAAAATAATATTGGGTGCAAAATCACATCGAAGCAAAATTTAAAAATACCGTGTAAATCTCCTTGTGGTATGCATTTCCAATTAATTTCCTAAAAATTTCCCAATCATAATCAATTTTCCCGTTCATTAATCATCTTATTATTTTTCCGTGCTGTTTACAAAAAATTTATTTTGTTTTTTTTTTATTAATTTTGTTCAATCTCATCGACGCAATTTTCCAAACATTTAACCCAATTTCTATTACACAAAAAAATTGTTTATAATAAATAACATTAATTTAATGACGTTATAGTATGTTAAACGTTATACAGACGAATAATGTTTCTAAACGTTTTGTGATTAATTGAAATATTTTAGCATAAAGCCAAACATTGCCACTTTGGCAATGTCAAGGAAATTTTATTAATCAAATTGTATGTAGCAATACGCCACACACACCTTAAAATTAAACAAGAAACTATCGTGTGGGTAAAAAGTGAGATCGGGTGTCTCGATACCCGAGGTAAATTTATAAAATTCTGCCGAACTAAAAATAATCTGTCGCAGAATAACACATTCGAAAATATCTACCGTCTTGTTATTCTTTTTTTATGCTCGACACAGTGCGAAAAATTTCACATGCGGTACTCTCGATTTATTTATAAACTGTACGTACTTTACACAAATAAATGGGTGTATCCTGTGTTGTTTTTATATAACTCGGAGATAATCGGCTGGTCCGTATAATCGCACATCAAAAAATTATTGAGACTATCAAGATTACATATAGGGGCGGCAAGCGTCGACATACACACCAGATGATTTCGATATTATATAATTTAAGAACTTTCATAATAATTTTAGAAATTATCGCACGCGTGGCTTTTGTATACACGCATAATGGCGTTTGATGTTCGCTAAAGTTTATTTGTTTAAATTTTTTTAATGATATGTTTATGTTACATTTATAGACCCAATTAATTTGTATAGTGGTGCTATTAAATTTTTATCATGCCAGTTTTTAACTTGTTCTTACATATTGTCCGCCAAATTAGTGAATCATGCTTGATCTGGCCGGACTGCTATAATACTTTGAATTATAACTTGCTGATTGTTTTTCAATTTTAATTTTCCACTAAAATTCGTATAACCACATGATAAACCGTAATCGTTAAATGTATATGTCTGTGAAATGAACACACAAATTACTGTGGTCTACTGTATCACTTATGGTTAAGATCTTAAGAAATTGTAAAGCACGAAAATGGGGAAAACAGCTGTAAAACCGAGCATTCAAATATTTACAAAAGGAATTGGTGCAAAGCCCAAATCGGTTTAATATTTAATTTGCCCAAACCGGAACATACTCTTTTAAGTGGGGCTTCGATTTAACCTTCATTATTATTATTATTATTTTTTATTGGAGCACACAGGCTTATCATTTATTTTCAGTACAATTTTTTCGTCACATATAATATTAAAATACAAAATGAAAATAAATGAGTAGGGTAATCATCGCCGATTTAACGGCAGTATTGATTTACCAGTTAACAAAGAACAATTTATGATAAAAAGTTCTGATAACTTAAGAAATAAAAACATAACAATAAAAATATAAATAAATTAAAACTAAAATTAAACTAAAACTTAAACTTTATCAGACTAAAACTCTAACAAGAAAATCGATATTAGGGTGCTCAAAAAGCCAAACTTTAAGTACTTGTAGAAATGATTTCGAATTTAATTGTTGAAGGGGCAGTTACCAGGAAATATTCTCGAAAATGTACGCTAAAAAAATGTGGAAGAATCGATGCCCACTTCGCAAATAAAATAAACGTAAAACCTTATAAACATATAAATGTTGTAATGGTAAAACTTTGCAGCTCAAAAATAATGACCAAGCAGAAACCCGTCAAAACTTAAAACACATAATACGAATAGCATAATTCTGAAAAATTATGAGAATTTTTAAAGTTGAATGATAGCAACCACCCCAACATGATAACGCATATTCAAGCCTAGAGTTAATGTAAGCATAGTAGAATTTTAACAATGCCGATTTAGGTGCTACGGGTCTTAATAGATATAAAGTTCGTAACGCATTGCTAAGAGACTTTTTTATTTTATCGACATGTTGCTTCCAACTCAGATTACAATCAACAATAACTACAAGGTACTTGAAGCTCTCAACAGTTTCAATGGAAATGCACGAGCTGGAGCAATTAACAGCATTACAAAAACTGGAATGATAAGTTAACGGTGAATGTAAACTACTCTGCTACCCAAACTAAAATGCATAATCTTAGTTTTGGCACTTAAAATTAGGAAATGGTTGTCAAATTATTTCCTTAAAACTAAAAGATCGGCTACAATTTTATGGCAAACATCAGTTTGTGAGGGGACCCTCGATAGCATGAGCTCATATCGTCTGCAAAGGCAACCATAGAGCCTGCCAAATTTGCATTGACAATTGAGTTTATGTATATCATAAATAAAAGAGGCCCCAAGGCGGAACCTTGAGGAACACCAATGTTTAAGACATAAGGGCTGCAAGTAGTTCCATTCACCTTAACAACATGATTACGATTTGCAAGATATGATGTAAACCAATTATTAATATTTCCCCTGAAACCAATTTTAGAAAGCTTATGCAATGGAAAGTTATGATAAACCATGTCAAAGGTTTTTTTTATGTCAACAAAAAGTCCAGCGCAAAAGTCAGAACTATTTAGCGGTGCATGCACGCCATTTAAAAATTCAATTAATTCAGACTCCGTGGAAAACCCCTTGCGAAAACCGTGCTGACAACAACTTATAACACTATGCTTCTCTAGGAATACAAATATTCTAAATTTAAAAATTGTTTCCATTATTTTTAACAAAACTGGCTGTAGAGCAATAGGCCGGTATTTATTTAAGTCGCATCTGGAACCATTTTTATGAAGAGGTAGCACAATTGCTGATTCCAAATTTCCGGAACAATACCGGTTCTAAAACATTTGTAAAATATGCATGGGAACTTTGTACTAAATTTGCCCTAAACATAAAAAATTAGGACCATCTTCACGCTTCATGATACTGATAAGAGGTGTGCACTGAGCTTGTGATCAAACATAATATTTAATTGAGTATAAATAAAATTGCAATTGCCTATTTTCTTTTCAAATTCATATTTCACATAGATACATAAAATCGAGAAACACGTACGGGTGATAATAAACAGGCTTAGAAGTTATTCTAATCGGTTTCACTGATATGCGAGCAAGTTAATAGTACTATAGCGACCCAATCAAAAAGTTTCATAAATTTAACGTGGAGCTCACTTAGTTAGTCAGATGTTTATATGCATTTAAGACAAAAATTGAATACAGGTGCCACACCTAAATGATTTAAGACTTAAATTCACAGAAACGTTTGGATCTCTAAGTGAGCTCCATGATAAATTTTTGAAACCGATGAGAATAACATGTAACCCTATTTAGTGTTACCTTAAAGTGGAACCCCTAAGCAATTTAAGACGTAAATTTACACAAACGTCTGGCTTACTAAGTGAGGTTTAATTTATGGAACTTGTTTATTGAGGCAGTACTACTATATATCGGGCGATCGCCGAAATTTTTATGACAAATACAAAAAATGATTTACATTATTTTTGTTGGGTTAGGACAAACTCAATATACACCTTATATCGGCTATTAAATATTATAGATTCGTCAAATTTATTTCGTCAAATAAGTTCGTGGTTAACAATTTAAAGTTTGAAATACCCGAGGACTATTACTCGGGTATTTCAAACTTTAAATTGTTAACCACGAACTTAATTCATCGTGTATGCCAACTGTTACTAAACTTAGATATTTTAAGAATTTTTATATAAACTACTCGCAAGTAATCAAGACTTGAAATAACATTTATAAAAATTGTACTTTCTTTTACTTAGTAATGGTAAGTATACCTAGTAATCATGAAAAATTTTGGCCACGAGATTTTTGCAAGAGACATTTATAAAAAGCTCTGTCGAGTTCATGCTTCCTTATATACATACTACATTAAAATTATAAAATTATAATATTTGTGCAGATCGATGCCCTGTTGATGTTGAGCTCGACATATTCCGGGCCGCCTACTTGGGATGACAACTCTTCTGCACGTTGAAGTGGCGAAGGTGGTGGGCGAGGATTTGCTCACCTTTGTCTTATACATTTGACCCCAAATGGCACCTAAGACTAAAAGGATCCCAGAAATGACATGAGTCATGGAATAATCGTGGATATGATGATTCTTCCCTCTTGTAGTTGGATCTTCATATTTTCGAGCGTCTTTATCTCTTGTTTCAATTTGTCGGTATCTTCGCGTCCACGTACTGTGGATGATTATGTCGGACTGGGCTATCTTTAATCCGGATGATGAACTTGTTTAAGTGAATAAATTCAGCTAACGTATTAACCGATCTATTGAATCCCTTTTCTTAATGGTTAGAATAGGATCCGATTGCAACGATATAAAAATTTGCATTCCGTAGCACACAATCAGCTTTGATTTTTTACTATGCCTGATCCTTGAAGGTTATACGAGTTGCTTTCATGACCGCATATTACATCGACTATTGTTTCAATGTGAATGGCATATACCCACTGATTGTTGGCATTAAGTTTTATCCAGTGATTTGATGCATTTACGGTTACGATGGAACATAATTCCTCAAGATTCATCAGATCTGTTATATATTGGCGATATTTCACACAAAAATCTTCTTCCTTGAAATGATTGACAATTTTTTACTAGCTCTCTAGTCATTAATGCGAGCTGTTCCCGATGAGCATCTATTGCTAAATATTCTGCCTTGGTGTCGATGTAAGACTGCGAATTCTCGTGTTCGATATTAGGCACTAGAAAAACGGCTAACAATGTGTACTCCCGCGTGAATGATAATGGAATGGTGAGTTCTACTATAATGTTTCTTGGAGTTACTCTACTGCGTATCTTCATGCTATGATATACGTGAAGAAGATCCGGAATGCAATGCCCAGGTATGGTGATCGTTGATGGTATATGTCTTTTAATAATGTCGAGCTCTTGCTCGTGCAAAATGTTCTTGTGTGGATTATGGATTACGTTTCATGATTTCATGGTATGAATTGAGTTATGCTTTATTAGCTTAACTGTGTAGTCTACTGTTGTGGTATGATTCCATATCAGTGCCTCTAATTGATGCTGATCATTGTTTATGGCTTCAAATTGATTTTGTGTCGCCTAAACCTCGTTTTGGTCTGCGCACTTCCTTGTTGTTCGCTATAATAATAATTCATTATCTGCTACCAAATTGTTGAACTGCCATTGAATTTGTTAAAGAATTAATTCGCAGTATATTACAACAACGTCTATGCATGACTTCTTCAGTTGATTTTGCGCAGTCTTGTTTGCTTCAATTTCCTCTATGTTGGCCTGAGAGAGTCCCAAAATGCAACACATGGACGACGTCGCATGCATCAGATGATTCAATTTGCTCTGGTTTTTTCACTTGTCGATGAGGTTGCTGCCGCAGAATTGGGGCATTAAATCCTTTAAATTTTCCTCAATTGGTAGTTTACACAATTTCACAATTGACCGCTTGAAGGTATTGTTCTCGCACTTCACTGTAGCTACTCGAACTAAATCATCGCTTCCGGTATGTGTCTCGATAATTCACCCTAGTTTTCAACGTGTGGTTGGTTGTTGGTCATCCTTTAGTAACACCAAGTCGTTGATCTTTAGGTTCGGTTGGCTACATTTCCATTTAGTTCGTTGCTGTAGTTGATGGAGATATTCAAAGGACCATCTTTTCCAAAAGCCTTGCATCATTTTCTCAACAAGGTGTCATATTGCTTTTAAAGAGATGTTATCTGTATCAGCGACCGGCAGTGACTTGAGAGAATCACCTATCAAAAAAGGTCCTGGTGTTAAAGCTGATTGATCTGTTTGATTATTGGTCAGTGGAGTTAGCGGTCGAGAATTTAGACATGCCTCGATTTGTGTAACTACTGTGTAAAGCTCCTCAAAGGTGAGGGTTGCTTCTCCTATGATTCGTTTTAAATGGAACTTGATAGATTTAATGCCCGCTTCCCATATGCCACCGAAATGGGGTGTCATGGGCGGTATGTATGAATGCCAATTGGTTTTATCGTTGGCTATCATAGTGGTGATCTCGTCCGGTAATGTGGTTATTGCGCGATGGTGTTCTTTTAACATTAAAGCGATTCCTTAATTTGATTTGAAAAAATTTTAATTCAGAAATAGTGCGCCCTCACCAGTAAGCTCAATATCATCTGAAATTAAACAAGCTCTATGTGGTTGTATGTGTTGTCGTTGCCACTAAATGCCTGTTGGTTGTCTACAGCCCAGTCGGGTTGAGTGATCGGATTGAAACTTCACAATAACCTTTTCTCATAAGAAACGATTTTAAATTAAATTTGCAACAATATCAGCGTGAATCATTTTATCAAAATTTAAAAGGAAATTGAGTTTTTCGACAAAAAATGCTTTTAACCAAAACTCCGTTCTGTACTGCCCAGGCGGATTGATTTTTTTTATTTATTTTGTTAATTTATTTATTATATATATTGACAAGCTCAAGCCGAAGCTTTTATACTACGAAAAAAATCACAGACTGCGCGACAGGAAAATGCACTCGCGCTTGTAATGTTTAATTTGGTGGTCGAACACGTGGTACGCTGTATCGAATCTTCGCGATGCATGTTCAATCAGTCAGATCAAATTCTTTAATATATAAATTGTATCGTGTTTCTTGGCCTCAGACCTCATGATATCAAGAAACGGCTTGGTCTGAAAATGAATAGCAACAAAACTAAATGTCTATCAACACCAAGGAGCATCCATACGGTAAATCTCAAAATAGGCCACTACAACTTTGACAACGTGGACGACGTGAAAATATCTCAGGTCAGATATAACATCAACAAATGACGTCCAGGCAGATAATAAAGCCTGCATAACACAGACCTGTGTTAATTTTTTGAAGCGAAGAAAAATCTTGACCACTAACGGTTGTAGATTATCATCTTACTTTGAAAGGAAGGTCATCCAATTAATTTATGGTCTAGTTAAGGTAGCGAACAACATGGCCATGTTGAACGATCCCCATTAGATCAAATTATAAGAAAAGTGTCCCATCAATAACCAGTCGGCGTATGCCGTAGAGGAAGACCTAGACTATACGCGTGGAGGATGCGTGCGATGAACCGAAATAGTTGGAGGACCACCTTCCTGGAGATAAAACTCCTTTCATGGGATGTATAAGCTAGAGAGAGAGGAACAGGAAGTCGAATTATTAAATGTTTATCTCGCTAAATCAGTTTTAAACCAAACACAAATTAACTTCGAAAATTCTTAATTTCACTTCAATTGAAGATACGATTAGCAGATTAAATTGGGATATTTTCTGTTGGTAGCTGTATATATGTAGCTGGTAGTCTGTTTACACAGAAAACTGAGCGATTTCAGTTTTTTGTGCTAACCAAACAAAAGTAAATAATTTTATTTTCGAGATGTAATGCAAATAACGAAGTAATTTTTAAAATGTAATCTTATTCATAATGAACCAACCGAAGAGCTTAAAACTACCCATAACAATTTCATGGCAATAAAATATGCAAATTTATGTCAACTAATTTTATATGTGATAATAAAAATGTAAATTTTACAACTAATTTAATTGCTTAACACATTATACGAATTACAATAAAATAAAAAAATTTAGTTTATTAAATTTGATATTATTTGTGTTTGCGCTCGAATAAATTATAAGCCAAGTAAATATAAGTCGGTTAAGTCTGTGTGTCCACACTGTGCTGTACCAAGTTATAAACCAAAAAAAAATAGTTTTTCTGTCTCGTACATTTTCAATTTTTCGTATTTATTTTGGACCAAACCAATAAAGTGTCATGCCTCTCTATACTTGTACGAGTACAATGCATGGTTCAGTTCAGTTTAGTTTGTTTTAAAAAATAACTAAAAAGTTAAATTAATTGTGCCGAAAAGACGTTCAAACAACATACTCATCGTATTATTGGTGTGTGTATCTGTGTTGCCCAATTTTATGGATTTATTTCGGTTTTCTTCCCACTCATCTTATTTTTGCTCTCTTTAATGCATTTCTGTGTTTATTTCTTAAGACATGAGATAAATAAGAAAAAACTTTTCTGTTTTATAAATTTTGGTTTGTAATTGTCATCGCATAATTTTCTTCTTTTTTCATTTAATTAATTTGAGTAAATTAATTTTCTAAAATTTATTTATTTTAATTTTGTGACATAAATTATTTGAGGGAAAATTCTGGGGAACGTCATTTATATCTTGTGTTGGTTGAAGAATTGTTGTTTTCAGTTTTTCAGAGAGTTTTTGAAATTTTACTTTGGTTTATTGCTAAAATTTGTATACTTTGATGCTACGAGTATTTTATGATTGTATTTGTCATTTTAGAAAATTTGTCGGATTTGTCTGGGTTTAAAAGGTTAAATGCAATAGCGCGATTCATGTCGAGGTTACTTCTAAATTTATTGTTACGATTTGTAAAGGTTAAGTGAATTTGAATTAATAAATTTTCATAGTTGTCATGATTGTCTCTTTGCTAGATGATAAATAATTTTTAAATCTATCTTTAAGATGATTTCCGTAGTATACCTAATTTTTATTATAATGATGATGGGTTTAACTTTTGAAAAAAGAGAACACTCTCACACTAAGGTGGACATCATTCTACCGCAAAATCATACTGAAGCTAAAATTCTAAACACAACAAAGAACTACGAGTCAAAATTTTTGTGGAAATGGACAGATTTACTTACGTGAATCAGTAGAATTCGATTTTTTCCGTGTCCGCTCATTTAATAATTTTTAGCCCAAATGCAGCGACGTATTTTTGAACTCTAGTGTTGTCAAAATAGTTTTCCGGTCTACCTATATCAAACGATATACTATACTGTGAGTATATAGGAATAATGTAAAGCAATATCAAGTCATTGCGCGTTTTCCTATTTCCGCTTAGTATCCAACCCCGCTGATCTAGAGAACCAAAAAGATTTACAATTCTTAGAACTAAAACTTTTTCATAAACATATATTTCATACCTAATTTCAAACTTGTTCAATCAGAACATGAATGGTGATCAATTTGTTTACTTTCTTCTTTCTATCTCCTATCACTTTATAATTAAGATTTTAGAAAGGAAGAAGATGTACTGATTGGGCGAGAACAGGACCGGAACTTAATGGATACAAATTAAGGAATTCGAAATAATACCAAACATGTTGTTGTTTTACTTAGAGTATAATCATGCAAGAACTAACACCATACCTCACTGGATATCGAATCTTTATTCTGACAACTCTAAAAAACAGACGAGAGCTTTTGAAGTGTTCATTTATTGGAAACATCTTACTCGTTTAAATCGATTTACCAACGTTACTTGAGCCTGTTCGAATAAAAGCACCGAGCCGAAACTTCAGAAATTCTGATTTACTTGAAGTAAATAAACACAGGACAAATGATGGTTACCACGAACCGGTGAACATAATGTGCTGGAGCTTTAACAAAATTGACCATCTTTATGACTGTTGCCTAAGCAAAAACGGGTTTAAAAATAAAATGAAACAATTTTATCGATTAGCTCTCAGTTTATCGTGAACAATTTATCGTGGAAGTAATTTATCGCGGAATCAATTTATCGTAGAACAATTTATCGTGGAACAGGTTATCGTGTAGACGGTCTAAATATGACCACGTGAGATGGAACTCGGCCATTATTTAACCAATTATGATGGTATTGGGTTTGTTTGATGGAAATGGGATTATAAAATGATTTTTAAAATAATTTCTGTAATATGGCCATATGAGACGACAATTCCGTAACCGGTTATGTTGAGATTAGGTATGTTGAAAGGAGATAGTATTCTAATATGATTTTTGGAATAAGTTCTGAAATATGGCCACCTAAAACGGAACTCGGCTATTCATTAACCTATTATGATGGGATTAAGCATGGTGGATGAAAATGGGAATCATTTCGATCATTTCTAAATCGATTATTTCTCGGCCATTTCTTAACCACATGTTGGTGGACGGAATTCGAATGACTGAAACGACTGTACGCGCCTATAGATGAGAAAGACGAATCCGAAGTTTTCCGTATTTCTGATAACCGCTGTAGTGGAAAGTTTAACCATCGGTTTTGCTATGGTAAGCTTGTAATTGAAGCACGTCAATTGTAATGATAGCACGTTCCATGCTCCCGTATACATTTTTAGAGGTCATTGTTGTTTTGAATACCATAAATTTGCAGTTTTTTTTTTAGAGTAGGTGTTTGACCTGCTATTCAACCAACTTATTACGGATGTGGGTCACGTACTGATGATAAATGTTAAGTCATCCAGTTTTACCTGTACTTGTCTACATAGCGGGTCGCTTGCTAAAAAATAGATGCCTGCTTCCGCCACCCATATTCTGGAGAATTAAAGCTGATGAGGTATTGGTTAGGCGGTGTTAATAACTCATCCAGTCATGTAGTGTTAATAAACATAAGCAAAATTTCTTTTACATTTTTTTCATAACACCGCTTTATTTATTTCGAGTTACCTAGCGAGGAAAGCGAGGAAGTATAAATCTAGGAATATAGTCAATCTTGTAATTATAGAACTGAAGATCTGAAAACCTTATTTATTTTATAAGAATAAAGAATTAGCGAAATGTAATGCTATTGCTATCGAACATTCACCTTTTTAAAAAAGTACGAAAACTTAGTAACGAATAACAATTTTAGTTGCTCATTGAACAGAATGCTATATACTGCAGATGTAAGTGAAAATTAAATTAATGATGAATATTTAAAAATGAAAAAACGAAAAAGAAACCAACTACTACTACTCTCTCTTCGCAACTTAAATAGAGAGGAAATTAACTTTTTCAACAAGCACCTCAATACAACCTTGATATTTCAGCATTACAAACATCGGAAACAACGTTAATTGGCAAAAAATAGCATCGTCGATTATAGTCGCCCTGAAATACACTTTATCGAAGATATAACATTCGATAGCCCGAATTTGGAGTCGGGTACTGATCACTAATCGGTATCGTCAACTCGTGATTATTTTCACACCTATTGGCCATTGTATTAGCGTACTTAGCTTTCATCGGTTTGACTTTGACATTTCGTTTGGCGGTATCCAAGCGCCAAGTGAAGGTAAACTCGATTAAATCAAATAAGCTTTCTACAAACAACACCATGGAATTGTCTTGAACAACATTCTACAATACTACATCAACAAATTAATTGGTGATTCAGTTCGGAGGCGTTCACGGGGTATACCGTGGCATCAGTCAGTTCGAACTCCGTATGTTCTGTTTTTAAGCAACAAAGATACATGTAGAGCTAATAGCCCGTGTGATTATCGAAGTGCTTCCAAATGCAGCCATTTCTTGAGTTCGTCGAGGATCAGTGAACGATTAGTTAAATAGATTTAACAGATGCCTCGGTGTCTATTTTATGACGGAATCCATTACAAGCAAACAAGATGAGATATGTTTGCGCACATCAGCGAAACCTATGTCAAAATACCAAATAATTTCACCAAAGAATGCAGGATTGGGAGGAAATTTTCTAACCGATTGTGCAGGCGGTAAATGATACAAGCAACAAGCACTTAACATCGAAAAAACTTAGAGATCCACACACTCTGGATCGGGGCAACTGAACCAATACAGTTTATGAAGACATCGAGGATTGCAGTCCGGTTTAGAGTATTAAGTCTCGCCAAATATTGCTTAAAATTAATTAGAACATTTGTAAGGCGCTGATACGATCAGTCATTAAGTTTGATTTATTGTCTTGGACGCTCACAGCCCATGACATCCCATCACATAATCGGTTAAGAGATGGCCGAGCTCGAACTTCCTATCAATCCTATCAAAATCGGATAAAAATGGCCGAGTTCCTACCCAAGTAGCCATATTCCAAAATTCATTTTATAATCCTATTTCCATTCGACATGCCAAATTCCATCATAATCAGTTAAGAAATGATCGAGTTTCATCCCAAGTGACCATATTCCAGAACTTCTTTCAAAAATCATTTTAGAATCCCATTTCCATCCGACTTACCCAATTCCATCATAATCAATTAAAAAATGTCTCCTTGCATAGAAGTACCCCCGTTTCATAGAATTGCCGTGATCTGAAAAAGTGCCCCATGCGGCGTCGCTTCCCGCAGCTCAATCCGGTAGAGGAAAACGGTGTGGGTTTTGAGGTACCCAGATCACAGTCTAGATTACCGCATATATCATTAGACAAGATGATAAAATGAGTCGGGAAATGACCAAATTAGTGGAATTCATGCCCCCTTTTAAGCATGTTCACCGTGCTTGTTTTTATAATAATTTAGGTAACATGATTACCTTAATCAGAGCAGAACGAATACGAAAAAAAAACAAAAAAAAACAATATTTATTTTTGGCTTAAGGCCTCAATGATTAGTATAAGCAGTATATAATTGGTAAAGCGTTACCAGCAAAAGAAAACCCGCGTGCTAACGCACTTGCGCGATTTCCGCCTCTAATGGAGCAGCTGGTAGACCATTTACCAATTGGGCCCGTTTAGTTAGTAGGCTGACGGTTGGGAAACATACGTACCAATATATACTCGTATTATGTAGTCTCGAACCACTCTGAATTTTGAACAAAAAACAAATAAACTGAACTTTGTTACTTAAATACTAATTTTTATTTAAAACGATATTACTTACAACACTTGTTGTGTACTCAAAAAAAACAAAAAAACTTAACTTTTAAAGCTATAATTGATTACCACGGCTATAGCACAGTGGGTAAATCAATTAAACTTTCCAAAACTTAACTCCCCTAAAGCTATAATGGATTACCACGGCTAAAGCTCAGTGTGTAAATCAATTATATATTACAAAACTTAACTCCCCTAAAGCTATAATGGATTAACACGGCTAAAGCTCAGTGGGTAAATCAATTATACCTTCCAAAACTTAGCTCCCATAAAGCTATAATTGATTACTACGGCTATAGCTCAGTGGGTAAATCAATTATATCTTCCAAAACTTAACTCCCCTAAAGCTATAATGGATTACCACGGTTAAAGCTCAGTTTGTAAATCAATTATACTTTCCAAAACTTACCTCCCCTAAAGCTATAAGTGATTACCACGGCTAAAGCTCAGTGTGTAAATCAATTATACTTCCCAAAATTTAACTCCCCTAAAGCTATAATGGATTACTACGGCTAAAGCTCAGTGAATAAATCAATTATACTTTCCAAAATTTAACTCCCCTAAAGCTATAAGTGATTACCATGGCTAAAGCTCAGTGTATAAATTAACTATACTTTCCAAAACTTAACTCCCCTAAAGCTATAATGGATTACCACGGCTAAAGCTTAGTGGGTAAATCAATTATACTTTCCAAAATTTAACTCCCCTTAAGCTATAATGGATTACCACGGCTAAAGCTCAGTGGGTAAATCAATTAAACATTCCAAAACTTAACTCCACTAAAGCTATGTATAATGGATTACCACGGCTATAGCTTAGTGGGTAAATCAATTATACTTTCCAAAACTTAACTCCCCTAAAGCTATAATGGATTACCACGGCTAAAGCTCAGTGAGTAAATCAATAATACTTTCCAAAATTTAATCCCCTAAACCTATAATTGATTACCACTGCTAAAGCTCAGTGGGTAAACCAATTGTACTTTCCAAAATTTAACTCCCATTAAGCTATAATGGATTACCACGGCTAAAGCTCAGTGTGTAAATCAATTATACATTCCAAAACTTAACTCGCCTAAAGCTATAATTGATTACCACGTCTAAAGCTTAGTGGGTAATTCAATTATACTTTCCAAAATTTAACTCCACTAAAGCTATAATGGATTACCACGGATAAAGCTCAGTGTGTAAATCAATTATACTTTCCAAATTTAACTCCCCCTAAGCTATAATGGATTACCACGGCTAAAGCTCAGTGTGTAAATCAATTATACTTTCCAAAACTTAACTCCCCTCAAGATATAATTGATTACCACGGATAAAGCTCAGTGTGGGTAAATCAATTATACTTTTCAAAATTTAACTCTCTCAAACCAAAATTTTGACACGGTATTCATTCAAAAATTAATTAATCAATTGAGAAGGGAAGGGAAGGTTTAGTACAAGAAATGAACTTCTCTTTCCATCAACTAATTTAATTTTTGCAAAATTAACAAAATATTGCATAAATACCGCCCATATAAATTAAACACTTGGAGAATTTATGTGTAGGTCGTTTAATTAACTCTAAGTAGAACGTTTGCTTTTCGTGTACACAAACAAAACTTATGTAATCACATTATAACATACATTGAGTGACGTAGTTTGCAATTCAATAGCATAAATAAGAAATAGATTTATGTTTGCCGTATTGCATATTATACCCATTTTATGTATACAAATGCAACAACAAACATAAGGAAGAAAATGTAGTTCCGCATAACTAATTATTTAATGGATTTTAGTGAAGATGATATCTTCAAGGTCATGGCGGAACTACTTTGATAATACAAGGTTATTTGGAATGGGTTGATAACGGAATACGATAATATTCCGTTGCAAATGGCCGAATCCCATCTCAGGTGGCCATACTCAATAACTTCTTCCAAAATGGGTTAGGAAATTACCGTGTTCCGTTCCAAGTAGCCATATTTTATAACTCTTTCTATCCAATGCCATTATAATCGGGGGAAATGACTTAGTTTCATCTCAAGTGGCCATTCCAGATCTTCAAAACTATTTAAGAAACCCATTTCCTACCACCATTCCAATTTCATCATAATCGATTAAAAAATGACCGAGCTCCGACCCAGATGGGCATATTTCAGAACTTCTTCCAAAAATTATTTAAGAATCTCATTTCCGTCAAATATCTTTAATCCCATCTTAAGTTCTGTAACTAGTGCCAAAAATAAATTAATTAAGGTAAAAGTCAATTTTAAGTAAGTTTTTCGGTAAATTCATTTATTTTTCAAAAACTCTCTGGTAAACTGATCGAAAAATCTGTTCTAAATTCGATATTTACCCTAGTAAACGATTTAACCGACCACAATCCCAACAATATTGGTTAAAAAATGGCCAAGTTCCATCCCAGGTGGTCGTATTTCAGAGCTTCTTCCAAAAATCGGTAAGGCTGTGTGTCAACTTATGGTAAAAATCTATTGTAAGTAAATTTTTCGGTAAATTCAATTATTTTTCAAAAACTCTATGAAAAACTGAACGAAAACTCTGTCCTAAAACCGGTTTTTACCATAGTAAACGATTTATCTTAAGTTTGGCACGCATCCTAAGAATCTCATTTCCATCCAACATGGGTATGTCGGATGGAAATGAGATTCTTAAATGGTTTTTGGAATCCCATCTTAATCGATTAATAAATGGCCGAATTTAATAAAATATTATCAACCCAAGACACTTTAATTATTGTATTTACACATAATTTTTTATGCGGCCAATTTTACAAACTACGGTAACTGTTCTTCGCGGTTAAATACTCTTGTTAAATTGAAACCCTGTTTATTTGTTTGTTCTCAAGTCAAATTTATAGATACGAGTATTTCTAAAATAAAATAAAAGAAAAGAAAATATAATTTGGCAGAAAAAATTGTATCTGGACCCTTGGTGTTTCTGATAGAATCAGTATTGCAAATATCTTTATTACAAAAAAAAATTATGTTAGCAGGCAGCAGACCAGTTGTTTATTTCTTCACAGGATTCTTCCATGGCAAACTGTAACCTTAAAAATTAACCCATGAAACAAAAAATTTTAGTTTCTTGCTAGATTTTTTTCAAAACTACTGGTAATTCCTTCGGAATATGAATAATGCTAAAGGATGTTCCAACGATTCGAAGACTTCGGAGAAATAGGACAAGCCGCTAGATCATCTGACTGTATTTGTGATGAATAAAATATTATTCGACATATAAAAGCATGGAATAGGGAATAGGGAACTGGGGAAAGAATTTAGAGGTAATTGCTGTTCACATATTATTTTTCCGGCCTACTGAGGAGAAAAGTTTGAATTTTGTTTTCAAAAAAACCAACACTAGCCTTTTACCTCAGCATGCCAGAAAAAAAAAATGTTTAAATAAAAATTAAATATAAAATCTTTCCCCAGGAGGAGATCAGTTATCCATATCAGTTCCGGCGTATTTGCAAATGAAGATCACAAATATTTATCATATAGTTATTTATAAAATAGTTTTAGTTTTTTATGTTTCGTAGGTTTTAACTTAATACGCAAATCATATTTGATTTTTGCTCATTTGCACAATAATTTTAACATTAAAAGCCAATTTTAATAATGCATAGAACTGCGCATTTAAAATTTATTGCAAAATTAGTATTGTGTGCCAAAAATAAATGAAACGAAATATTTCCGCATTCCATATATTATATTTGGATTAGTCAACACGAGTTCCAACAATCCAAGTATATCACAAATTTAAAATTAATGTAGCCGAGTTCCGATAAGAAAACTTCCGGCATAACTTTATAGTACGCTTACGCTATGATAACAAAAAAATCTAGGTCAGTTAATTTTGTCCGTTGGTCGTATCGCGTTGGTACTCTTGACAATGAAAACCACATTTTTAATTTTTGGCATTTTAGTTTCTGTCTTAACGGTAAATTCGGTATCAAAAGACCAGCCAGCTGTTAAATTTAAGTGCAGTTCAATATTTAAAAACCTTGGGGATAAATACAAGTCGTGTTTAACTCCAAAGTATACAAAACTACAAGATAAAGCTTTAATCTTCTTGCAAAATGAATTTAGCCACCGTAACAAAAAACGGTTTATTAAGGAATATTGTTCCGAAACTACGCAAATTTCGAATTGTGTTAAAAATGTATCGAGAATTTTTGTGCCATCGATGTGTCAAGACGATTATTTTGGTGTACAAATGAAAAATATTTATACGGTTATTGAAATCGAAATTGATTATATGTGCCGCAATAAGGGGGTAGCCTTTAGGGAAATGACTATAGATGGCGGAGCTGATTGCATTGCATCTGAAAATTATGAGCAATGTGTTACGAAAAGTTTAACGCAGATTGGTTTGCATAATAATCAGAAGTATTTTGATCATAACATCTGTTTGTAAGTATATTACACCTGTTGCATTTATCGGCAATTAATAAAATAAATTTATTCTGATTATAGATTTTTAGAAATTCGGCTTGATTGTTCATCCGCTATAGATGACTGTCCCAACCACAAACTGAAATTGCATTCCATTTCAAAAACTGTAGAATTAAGACAAAGATTCAATTGTAAACGTTATGTGTTCTAAATATATATTTCGTTATATAAATATTTATTTAATTAATGTTCTGGAAAATTTATAACTGTATCGATTGAATATAGTGTGCCAAATTTGTGTAATTTTATAGTCTTGGCGCCTCCATTCATAAAATTATAGATTACATATTCCGCGATAATTAATCAAATGTGCTGTCATTACAACAAATGTAAAACAGTTTGGATCGGTGTGACACCGATTAAAAACCAGCCTTACCAACGTAAGAATAAATTCATATGGAATTTAATGCAAACAACAATTTCTACATACTAAATCGTATTTTCCAAGTGTTCAAGTCGGTAGGAGGTTTTTATATATAAATTTTGATTTGTGAATGTAGGCTGTTATTGAAAATTATTTCGTTTCATCTCAATTTGTATATAGATATATACAGTGTGTTCCAATGAAAAGTTTCCACCCTAAATATATCAAAACCACTTGTTATAATTAAAAAGTTTGTTCTGTGCAAAATCGAACAATCTTCCTAACAATTTTGTAATTGATGAATGTCTTGCAAGTAAAGTAACTTCTGTAATAAAATCGAATTAAGATCGGTCTTTACAACTTGCGTTTCATTGGCATGGGGCCTGTTTCATCTGTTTCTTCGTGAGTAAATGGAAAATGCGATCTGCAATTGGTGCAATTAATTATTAGTTGTATATCAAAGTTTAATATCAAAGACGCGATTGCCGCATGATACAAACACTTTTCTTACCATGCTACGAATAACGACGTAACCAATGTTAAATTATGTACGAAAAAATCTTTAATTAACCGTGCTCTCTGTTCACTTAGAACGTGAACAATTTAAAATTAAAATTTAAATTTAATTATGTCCAGTTTCTGCCCATGATAAATCCTTCCCTTAATTCATCAATCAGATCAATTTTTTGTGCATACTGTTAGGAGTCAGTACATCACACCAAGCCAAGCACACGCATTAGAGCTCGAACGAAATTGTAAATGAGTAGTCGATACAGTGTTACTGAAATCGGGCGACCATAATTAACAAAATGACTCAAAATCTCAAAGAATAATTTCTCGAAATTCCACCTAGTAAGGGTACTTATTACACAAGGCCGTAGAATTAGCAAGAATATTGCCAATGAAGTTGTTAGGGGCTTAGAAGTATTGTTGATTTTCACAGGACATCGCGGTTCATGGCTTATTCATATTTTATTGAATAAATTAGCAGTTGAAATCAGGCAAGCATGGCTGTTGCACCTTGGAAGACATAAACTTCACTATACGTTTAATCAATTTTTAAATTTTCTAGTAACAAAATGTAACGCTCTAGAGACATGTAATGAATCGGCTTATTTATAAAAAAATTTCAAGATGATCGGTATGTTGCAACTTGCCGAAATATGGCTCTGGGCTGGAAATTCTTAAGCATTTTCGAAAAATAAATCAGTTTTTCTTTCCGTGTGCCGAAACTAAAAATATCTCGGATTGAGGCTATATAGATTTAAAATAGGCATGCAAACAGCTTATTTATGAAAAAATTCAAAATGATCAGTATGATGCAGTTTGCCAAAATATGGCCCTGGGCTGGGAACTCCTAAAACCTGATTTACATTTCCCAATCAGGTCAGCAAATTTGCAACGGATTTTTGAATTTATTTATTTTATTTTTATTTCTATATTTTATATTTATTGTAGACTTTTGTACATATAAAGGGTTAATTGAAACTTATATTAGACATTTATGGGCAACATCATCTTTGCTATATAATAACCTGGTGGAAAATAGAATTGGCAATCAGTATACTGCTTTTACACTTTTGTTTTGCATAGCTTGCCATTTCTTTAGCCTGGTTAAGGTAGCTGTTCCGTATACGATAAGACAATAACTAAGTCGCGAATGAATAAACGAAAAATAAATCATAAGCAATACCCTAGTACTAACAAAGAAAGATAATTTTCTGAGTAACCCAACAAGTGGAGCAATTTTCTTACTTGTGATATTTATGTGATCATCCCAAAACATATATTCGTCAAGTGTAACTCCCAAATATTTGAATGAACTAACTCTCTCAATATTAATGTTACTAACTTCAAGTAGAGGTGAACTAGTCATCGATTTATATGGGGAATGAAATACCATATATTTGGTTTTAGATATAGTGAGAGCTATTAAATTGGAATTAAAATATTCTAAAAGTATACTAAGCTCATGTTTCATATCAATCAATATACTGTCAGGATCACGGGTTTCATAAAATAAAGCAGTATCATCTGGAAATATTATAATATGACCCTTGAGCGGCAAATAGGATATATCATTAATATAAATGAGAAATAAAAGTGGTCCTAAAACACTACCCTGAGAATGAATTTTCCACTCCATTTAACATCACATACTGTTTTCGATTTGTTAAATAACTTTTCAATAAGTTGTAAGGAACTCCACGTACACCGTAACAGTACAATTTATTTAGAAGTAACTGATGATCAATACAATCAAATGCTTTCTGTAAATCCAAGAAAAGCGCCCAAACATATCTTTTTGAATCAAAAGCAGTATATATATCACACTCCCAATTTCTGCCAATGCCAATTCAGTTCCTAAATATTTGTAGGAATAAAAAAATTTATTATAATTTAAAAACGTTTATCGAAATTTTTTATCGAATGTAGAAAGAGTAGAAATAGGCCTATAACTATTAAGCAAAGAAGAATCTCCATTCTTTAGAATTAGAACTACTTTAGCGACTTTTAAACATTTGGGATATACACCAGTTATTAAACTTTCATTAAAAGCATCAGACAACATGTTCGAAAAAAAACTCAACTCCACATTTCAGCACGCAGCTATTAATTTTTCGCGGACCTCCAAATTTACCACTACTAAGCGAACAGATAACATTACAAACTTCAGCAGGTGTAATTGGTGATAGATACATGCCATCTGAGATCCATTTAATAGTTCCAAACCTGTGCATGTCTCTATCGAAGGCAATAGATTCACTGATTAAGTAACCCGCATTAACAACGAAGCAATTGAAAAGATTAGCTATCTCAAAAGAATCACTTACATATCGGCCATTAAAGAAAATTTTATCAAATTTAAGAGATTCGAGATTTTTATTAAAAAATAAGTTCTCCCATAAATCTCTTTGATTTAAATCTGTAAACATATTACTAAAGTAACATTTTTTAGCATGATATTTTTTAGAAGCCAGCAATTTAAATACACGTACTAATTCGGATTTAAAAGCAACGTTACTAGGATTACGTTTAACTTTTATTAAAACTTTATTTTTTTTACGAATGTCACACCAAATTTTAAGTGTAATCCACGGACATAACGTATTTTTCAGCTTAACATCGACACTTACCGTGTCTGAGTATGTATATTTAGCGTTTGAACGAAAATGATAAACGGCCATTAACACGCCTTCCCAGAAATTTGAACTCAGGTTGTGTAAGCACCTCAAACAGGTTGCTAAATTGCTTATTCAGCTAGTCTGATTGCCACTTCCTAACCAGGTCAGCAAATTTGCAGCGAATTTTTGAATATTTTCTTCCCAGAGATTTAGACTCAGGTTCCGTGAGCTCTTCTAATTGGCTGCTAAATTGCCCATCTAGCCAGGTATTGCAACTTCCTAAACATGTCACCAAATTTGCAATGAATTTTTGAATTTATAATTATTGTTTGGACGAAAATGGTAAACGGCAATTAACACGCCTTGCCAGAGATTTTGATTTAGCCGTGAGCACTTCTAATAGGATGCTAAATTGCTCATCCAGCCAGTCTAACTGAAATTTCCTAGCCAGGATAAGAACCAAGCACACAATTTATAGATAAAAAATATCAACATAAAAAATAATTTTATAAGGGAAACTGGAGAAGGCAAAGGCTGCTAAACTTATTTTGGTTTTAAAGTGAACTATATTCATGAACAAATATTGTTTATATAATTTTGTTTTTTTATCACCTATAGTAAAATAAAAGGCCTGCTACAATCTTATTTGGAATTTTATGGATGTTTAAATGTTTTTTTATCGATAAAATTTGTGCTTCGTTCCTACCCAGGATAGCAAATTTGTTGAGAATTTTTATATTTCTATTATGATTTTGAACGAAAATGTTAAAGTAGAAAAGAAATAATAAATCTAGTCAGAATTCGCATGAGAATGCATGACTATCCATTAAAATGTTTGCAACTTTGAAAAGTTATTTATGTAAAATAATTCTTAAACTTCATCAGTACAAGTTTTATTAATTTATATATTTTATTTAAATATTTAGTTCGTTAAATCTAAATGAAAATTATGAAATGGTTTGATTTAGTACTCTTGCTTTGTTTGTAAATTCATAACAGTGTGCTCCATTCACTATCATAAGCAAATTCAATCAGAATCTCATAGAAAAATAAATATTCGAATAGGATTTGTATACGTACACGTGGGAAGAAAAAATACAAATTCGGCATGCGCATTAAGATTGATTGATTGATTGGACTGTAGGACCAAGTACTGGATAACGCCGGGCCTATTTCTACAGCCTGTTTACACATAACAATAGGAAAGATGGGAAAGGTTTTTTCTCTTTTTTCCGGTTTCAGACACCTAGTGATCGTACGGCACAACACAATTCAAATCTACTTCTAATCAACTAGAAGGAGGTTAAAAGCTTAATAGGTTTAACGGATAACGATGGTATTGGTCTTCAATAATGGCTTCTCTAAATCAGCAGCTAGTGAAAAAAATTTAATTCTAAATTAATATTTTCCAGCTTCCTAAATAATGTAAACATTTATTAATTTAAAATACAGTAGTATTTAACCCTTGAATTGCCAACCACGAAATATGTTTCAAAAAATTGCAAAAAATATGTGAGGCATCCCAAAGGGAATGGTCCCCGGAAAACTATCAATGTTATTCAATGCCACATTAACTACCGGATTAGACATTTTAAATAAATGTAGCTTATTTCAAAAAAATTCAAATGTTTTATTAATTTTGATCACCAAAGAATATTCGCTTAATTACCAAGTATAATTATACTGCACAGGACATATTATGAAATGTTCAATGGAGCTTTACCACTCCTCAACCAATACTGTCAAATATGGTATGCAGAATTGGATTGGCACTCTAACACGATGGTCAAATTCAGTGTGCAAAGCCGAATTTGACAAAATTTTGGGATTCGGATATAATGAATGAAACCAGGCCGTTTCCTAACCGATAAGAAGTTCTGGAGTTCGAATCGAGATTCCAACATAAATCCAGGATGAAGTCCTGGATTTTTCTACAAAATTAATGTGAAAATAATCGGCCAAAGGATTATTCAGCTCCTCCATTCACTATAGCCGAACCAAATTTGGATTTAACCCACTAAGAGCTGACCCAGTCAAATCCAGCTGAATTCCAATTCAGCCCAATTCGTACCCAAAAATTAATTTATACATCTTCCGCAGTATACTGTCTAGAAACAGATTACTGATATAATTCCGCACATCTCAGTCAATTAAAAAAGATCAAGGTTTACATGAGGTGACGGCACAATCAGGAGATAAGAACACGTGGAAGGCCTCTTACGTAATTGGTGTATGAGGAAATCACTGAATATGATTTATAACTCAAACCAATCGATATTCATGTCTGACGTTCCCATGTAATTGCGAAGCTGTTTCGAGAAATATTGGTGAGCCAGATAAATTCTTAGTCAATATTAAAATGTCGAGGGATATCACATCAAACACTTACTTATCATTATAAATGAAAATCAAAATCAAAAACCATTTCCCTTTGCCATGCCGTAATACATATGAGGTTTCATCCCTTTAAACCAGTCCACAAAAAATACGTTATTTATATTAATTGAAATTGGAAATTTTCACCATGCATTATTAATAGTGAACAAAATCGGCAAACGCATTAAGAATCCCAAAACTTTACCTGTCATGGATTCGTGTAAAATTAACAGTTGGGATCTTTTTCTACTTGTTACAGTTCCAGTTTCTTGAAATAATCAATATTTCGGGAGGAAAGTTTTCAACGGATCACACTGTATATTACATATGTGCGAGGCGACGCGCACCACCATAAATAAAAACTTAAAGTAGAAAATTAAGAAATTATTTTAAGATAATTCTTCAGCCATTAATAAAATATTGTATTTTCGCAGATGTTAATAATTCATCTAATTATTGAAAGAGAATAACAGTCAAATCCTTGGTCATATGTTTATTTTTTTGTTTAACCCAGTACCGATTTAAATATGTTGCAATCTACTTTATCTACAACTGATTAATTCGGATCTGTTCCGTAATATTTATCAAATTACAAAATTTGCAGTCACATGCTGTGTTGCATATTAAAGATGACGTTTCATTATATAAACACATCGAATTATTTGCATACACCCAACACCGGTAAAGGGGAAAAACGAAGAAAGAGACCGAGTACTAGTGTGGATTGGGTGATATAGACATGCCAGAGTGATTACAATTGCATGTTTGCAAAAAATTGCATTATATACACAAAACACAGATCAATGAACTGTCCAATGTGCACATGTGATATTGAACTCAAGAAATATACGACTTTTTTACTTTATGCTTCTATCCGTTCGTATATATTGAATGGTCTCAATGGCTTTAATATACAGATAAGAAGTATAAGAAAAGTTAAAAAAAAATTTTTTTAGTTTATTTTTGTTCAAGATCTCGATTTGTTTGTATTTTTTGTGTGACTTTATAAAATAAAGTAATAATAAAAATAAAATGACGTCAACGAATTTAACCGACTAAGAAAGTATTTTTTAGTCTTGTTGTTTTTGTACAAATTGCATATAAGAGCCACCAAGCTTATCAGTCCGACTCGCTAATATGTATTTATACACCCAGGAAAATAAATGTTCTATTCAGTGTGACGTCACACATCGGCGCTGGTGTGTTGACAAATTACATTTATTTTCCACTTAACCCGCTTAGCATTTGCGCTAAAGTACGTTTTAATTACTCAATCGTCGTATACATAAAACACAAGTGGAAAATCTGAACTCGGTTACAAATTAAATATAATTTCGGGAGTTTTCTACAAATTTTCACTTACGCTGCTATCATACATTATACGTATTTTTGGTTTTTAGCTATATAGTAGATGTGTGTGTGTACATATTTATAATTCTCAAGTGAAAATCAAGTATTAGAGATGATAATGTATATAAACGAGAAAATAAATTTTCATTTTACACTTGCAAGGACGGAAATAGATTTCATTTTATGTTATCGTGTTGAAATTGGTTAATAATGTATCAGTATATGTGTAACATACCAATAATCCAATAAAATCGCGTTTAATTAAATCTAGAATCAAAAACAACAACAAAATCGAATACAACGTATGTTAACGATTTTTAGCAAATTTTCGCAGATTTATTATTCAAAATGATGAATATTTTTAGTAGGTTTTATCGTACGACGATTGAAATATGCAAAAGTGAATAGTTTTGTAGGAATTTTTTCGAATGATAAACTGTGTGGGGTGTTATGTACATAATATGTATGTATGTATGCATGTATGAATCAAGCGATATATCAAGGAATGTGATATGAATTTAAACGGGGAAGAAAAATATTATGAAAGCTGTACCAGCAAATTTTTATCGCTATTTTTAAACGTAAATGGTTGATTAATTGAACAATAAATCGGCAGTAAGATTTTTGTAAAGCAAAGCATATGGTCAAAGAAAAGGAAAACATGCATTTCTTTAAATTGTTTGTGTTAACGATATAAGATTTACATGAACATAATATTTACATACCGTTTAAAGCAGCAGAATTGTATAAATCATTGGTATATCAACCTTCCTTTAAAGTAAGTTAAGCCTACAATATAAGAAAAACATTATTACTAAAAGTCATCGTCTAGACGTATGTAAAGTGATACACTATCGCTCACTAAGACTCATTTAAGAAAAATTTATTATATAAAGACTTAATTTCGAGCTACTGTACCAAAAATATTGATTTTGAGACTGCGCTTAGGTAAAAGATATCTAACCGATTTTCTAAATTACAGATGCTATTAATTAATCTTTGTTTCAAACAGTATTTTAATATTTACTGAACAAACTGGAATAAATTTGAGTATTAGTGTCGTATTTGTGAGTAGGATAAGCGTCCTACGTAGTGTGATGTTTAGATTTGTTATCCATCCCAATTGATATCTCTCTCGATGCGTTGCAGGATTTTCAATGAATCGTTACAGGCAGAGTTGGGCGAGGTAGATTACGTAATGTAATCTACACAGTTGTCGACACGTAATCTACAACGAAGATTACATAGCGATTTTCTGCATTCCTATATTTTCTCACTATTTTTTCTAGATTTTGTTAGTTAGTCTCACAAACTTACTGCTAACAGTGCTGCTACTAACTTGTACTACTGCTACTAACTTGTAATCATCTTATTATCTAAGGGGCAAAATAAGTTTATATTGTGATATTGAAAGACGTAAATTATTAGCTGGTATAATTCATTCGAAATACATCAGCTAATTTATGCATGAATGAAATATTTGCCAATTCAGTAACCAAAACATTGTTAGTTCAGTTCAACTCCATATTTTTTTAATTCAGCCAAATCTCAGTAGAGGTCAACAAAATATACATGGTTCGAATTTGAACTTTGAATTCTTAATTATGATTTTCAAACGAACATTTTTTTATGTTATGAGGCTTGTTTAATAAAAATTTGTATTTAGTCTGAAAATAACGTTCACACTATGTGCATCACGCCGATTTTTTTTAGTTTAAATTTTCGACTAACTAAATTGATGGTTAGCTCATTCCAGTTGTTTAAAAATGACACAAAATATGAGGTTTAATTAAAATTTACTAAATAAATTAAGATTAATAATTACCAAAATATTAGTATATGGAGATTGATCAATCTGAACTAATTTTGCAGTTTAGAACTGCATTTCAAACATAATTTGATTTCTGAATATTAGAATCATCTATTAATGACTAGCATGAACTAAACACAAATTTTGCCAAATTAAACATTGAATGTTATTTTTTAAAGTTAAAAACAGGGTGGGTCATTTGTTAGTCCTTTATTCATTTGTAAATAAAACACATTTTTTGGAATGAAAAGTCAAAATTTTTTATTGATAAGGAAAGGTGGTCCTATGCTATTTATGTACGAAAAACAATACCGTTCATATGTCCACCATGGCTTCGTCTTCAGGCCTGCATCCGAATAAAAGCGGTTCAATGAAATCAATTTCAACTCGAACGAAGATGGAAAAATGTATTTCTTCTTCAATTGCTTTTTTACATCTAATCTTTACAACAAATACAATTAGTTGTAAAAAAGGTACTGAAGAAGAAATACACTTTCGAAGTCGATCTTCCTAATAATAAAATCAATAAATATTGTCACTCTAAGGAAAGTTGTTTACAAGTGTTTTACAAAAACAATTCAAATTCAGTTTTTAACTTGTTGAATTGTTTGTGGATGATTAGCATACACCTTACCTTTCAAATAACCCAACAAAAATAATAAAGTGATGTTAAATCCGGGCTTCTTGGTGGCCAAGGAACTTTATAATTTCTTAAAATTTTGCGATCAGCAAATTTTGTTAACAATAAATGGATTGTTGCACGACTTGCGTGGGATGTCGCTCCGTCTTGTTGAAACTAAATGTCGTTGACACGAAATTCATTAAATTTGGGCCACAAAATGCCAGTTAACATGTTGCGACAACGTTCCCCATTCACTGTAAGGGCATTTTCCAGTTCGTTTTCCAAGATAAACGGCCCAATGAACTAGTCCATAAACCACACCAAGCAGTGACTCTTGGAGGATGAACTTCTGCTTCGTGAATAACACGAGGATTCTCCGCTCCTCAAAATTCAACATTTTGCTTATTGGCGTACATTAAGATCATCACTAAAGATGATTTTTAATGAAAAACTTTCATTTGGTTCAAGCATCCAATTAACAAAACGACGACGATTTAAATGGTACCTTCAATTTTTGAGTTAGTTGATTTTTGTAGGGATGCAAATGAAGATTAACATGCAAAATGCGTCGTAATGTGGTTCGTGAAATGTTTAGCTGTTTCTCTGGACGGACATGTCGATACGGTCTACGATACGACCTTCCACTGAAGGTGCAGTTTCCATGGCCCCAGTTTCTTCAAAACGAACAATGTCGACGAAAACTCTCACGTAATCTACGAAATGGTGTTGTTTTTGAACGATTATTTTCATAATAAATTTGGAAAATCAAAATGCGTTGTTGTGTTGGTAACGGCTCCATGAAGATAATTTGCATATTTTTGACTTTTCATATGTCAAAGAATTTTTTAGAACAGATAGTATTAAGTACTAAAATTCATCGATTGAAAAAGGACCAACAGATGGCCCACTCTGTATCTTAGATGAAATTGCATAACACAAAAAATCCATTAAAAAAGTTCGACAGTTTTCCTGTAATATCGTTATTCTCAACAGTTCTGTATAATAACGGAACTGCAAAGAACAAGAACATTACAAGAAAACCATCTAACTTTGTTGCTGAATATTTTTTGTGATACATAGAGGACGGTGTTATCTACCTTATGCTTTAAAAAGTGTTACTTACCTCTTCGCGAACTCGAAAAATTGAATTAAACAGCCACGGCTTATGACATAAAATCGACGTCAGGCACACATAATTAAAACATCTAATACTGTGCTATTTTTCGGCTAAATTACTGACTTGAGCCGTGTGCGTGACGCCGATTTTTTTCTAAATTTTCGACTAACTGAACTGATGGTTGGTTCCTAAAAATTATTGATTCGTGGCTCTAAGTTTCAGAAACCAAAACATGCTTAAGATTTGAACCTGCAAACCTAGTTCAAATTTATCAATAGCCGATTTGAAACAATTTATATAAATTGATAAATTTTACTTTATTAAGTAAATTTTAATTAAACATCAGACTGATTTGCTTAGTGTTATCTTTCAACGGATTGTATGAATTACTCATCAATTGAACAAAATAGTCTGCGTCAGGCGCAAAGTATAAATGAACTTCATATTAGTTCATACCACTTATCAATAGATGGAGTAAAACACAATGCACTGAAATTTTATGTTAATTCGCTAATTTAGTTTGAGTTCTATCAACTGTCGAAGTATTTATCATCGACAGTGAACAAAACAATTTAGTACTGAATTTAGGATTAAATATTAAACCCAGTACGCTTTATGGATACAGTATCAACTAGAAATAACTAGTAACTAGTAACGGCTATTTACTTTAGTAAGTCATTTAGACTGTGAGTCTCATGCCAATTTTTTGTCTAGTTTTCCGACTAACAAAATTAAAGGTAGGTTCAAGGATCATTCCTTTCTTCAAGGATGGTGCAAATAGATGGTGTCAGGGGTTCAATTACAATTTGTTAACTTAATTAAAATTTATCAATTTCGACATTGGCTATTGTCAAATCTGAACTAGTTTAAAATTTAGATGTAAATATCTTGAATATTTTGGTTTAAAACAATTAGAGGCATTTATCTGTTATGAACTCACCTCCATATTAGTTTATTGAAAATTTAGACAAAAAATCGATGACGAGCACACATTATTAAAGAAAAAAACGGTGAGAGGTACAGAGTATAAGTAACACATCGCCTGAAAAGTTCCCAGTCTAACAAAGAAAACACAATTTTTGGGAGAAAAATACATTTTATTCATCAACATAATTTCCTACTAGAGCGCTACAATCAGTTCAACGCCTCTCTAACATTTCGATGCCTTTTTTGTAGAATGATCTAACTTTGTCTTCAATATAAGCATTAGTTTCGGCAATCACTTCTTCATTGGAGCCAAATCACTTTCCCTGGAGTTTTTTTTTTGAGGTCGGCACACAAATCATAATCGCTGCAATTTTGCCATTGTTGCGATCGACTTGTGACATGGTGCATTGTCTTGGTGAAAGAGCATTTTTTTCGTGGACAATGTCAGCTATCTCATGCAACTTCACTTTACGGTCGTTCAAAACAATTTCGTGATTTTTTTTATGTTTTCTGGAGTGCCAGCCTCATTTGGGCGTCCAGAGCGTGGTGCATCATCGGTGATTGTACGACCAAAGCCACTGCTTTGCTTGAACGGTATTTTTTCCCGTCAAAAAGCAATGTTTAATCAACACACAAAATTCTTTTTTTCCATTGTTCTTAAATTAACAAAAGTAGCGTCACTAAAACAACTGTAACTTGTTAACTAATGGTCGGAATGTAATGCAATTTTGATACTTAACGTTTACAGGTTGGTAGAATTTAAAACTTATATTGGTTTTAAATTTGTGGCACCCGCACTATCTATGTGTCAGACTGGGAACTTTTCAGGCGATGTAATATGTAACTTGGAACTATGTTAACGCAAGTTAAAAATATGTTGAACATTTAATCACCAATGGCGGAATTACAATTGGTTGTCGACGTTGTCTACGACTAGTTGACGTTTTCTACATTGTCGAAAAGTTTTCTACGTAATAATGTAAAATTTAGTAGATGACGCGTAATCGCCCATCTCTGGTTACAGGCAACTCTTTTCTTTGAACCGTGTTTCATTCCGTGTTTCATTATCTGTGTCTGCTTGACGGTCTAAAAATGTTCTAATCGGTTTTGATTGGCACAATAACCGATTAGATCATTTATTGTTACTCTCGCTAGCGTTTTGTGCTTGCAATCTAATTGAACTAGAAGAAGAAGTCAGTTCTTTTGAATGCTCTTATATGTTTAAATACGCAAAGCAGACCTTTACAGCGCTAAGCAATAACGAATGATTTAGAACAGCTTAAACTAGCGATGACAGGAAGGTTCAACAAACTGATCATAATCATTAATACCGTTGTGAAAATAGTCGGCGAAACTATTCATCAAGACTAGGCAAAATTTTCAAAATAGCACAAAGTAAAGATTTTAAATTCGACTGACGTGTTCGTCCTTTGAAAAATGGTGCTTCACAAAAATGTTTTACTTGTAAAGTAAACCGATGATTTATTTTTTTTTTATTTATATTTGTATATTAGAACTGATTTACAAATTATTTAGTAATTTATCTTTCTTAAATAAAGATTCAGATTTAACGGGCAGTAACCCAACAGTTACTCCCGTTTGAATTTACATAATTTATTATAATAGGTAGAGGAAAAAGTTTGTGGCCTTTTTCCCAGTAGATGGCTTTACATTCCTATATCTCACTAACAATTGATCGTATCGGGTAATCTTATGTGAGTTTGAAATGTGATATCTTAACTTGTACTTTGACATACAAAACATTAAAATCGGTGAAGCGATTAAAAAGTTACAACATTTTAAACACGGAGATAAATAATTCGATATATTTTACAATTTTATCACGACAAAGGTAAAAACGCGGCTCAGGCTTGTAAAAAAATGTGTGCTGTCTATGGAGAAGGTGCTTTATCAAAATCAACAGCAATGAAATGGTCCAAGCGTTTTCGTTCTGGAAATATGGATGTCAGAGAAGCACCTCGCTCTGGTCGACCAACCACTGGAAAAGTTGCCGAAATCGTGCATAAAATTGAAGAAGACCGGCATATATGCAGCCATGCAATTAGTAAAGAGCTAAATGTTGATCACAAAACAGTTTTAAACCATTTGAAAATAACTGGATACAAAAAAAAGTTGACGTTTGGGTACCACATGAATTAACAGTTAAAAGTTTAATGGATCGGATTTCTGTTTGCGAAACGCTGCTGAAATGGAACGAAATCGAACTTTTTATAAAGCGAATGATTACTGGTGATGAAAAGTGGATAAGATACGACAACGTTGTGTGAAAAAGATCATGGACAAAACGAGGCGAAGCTTCCCAAACGGTATCAAAGCCAGGATTGACTTTACTGTCAGCAACTAACGCGTTTAAGGCAAGCAATTCAATTAAAACGTCCAGAATTGATCAACAGAAACGGCCATTGTGTTCCATCATCACATTCCTCCATAACGCTAAACCCCACATATCATTGATGACCCGGCAGAAACTGAGAGAGCTAGACTGTGAAGTTTTGATGCACCCACAATATAGTCCTGACCTTGCACCATCGGACTACCATTTGATTCGGTTACATTAAATTCAAAAGAGGCCTGCGAAAATGAGTTGTCTCAATTTTTCGCTTCTAAACTACAGAAGTTCTACAGTTATGGGATCATGACTCTACCAGAAAAATAGCAAAAGGTCATCGATCAAAATGGTACATATTTGGTTTAATAAAGTTCATTTGAAATAAAAAAGACCACGAACTTTTCCCTAACCTTTTATTTCTCTGACTTAATTAAATATAACTGCCCAGTTCTAAAGGTTTCTGCCTTTGAAGTCTTCTTACTGCATTGGTGGTGTTCAACAATCTTCGTATGTCTGCATTTTGATGCACGGATATCCGCTGAATGTGTTTCTTTGTATGTTTTTTTATTTCTTCACTGACATATTCCATGTTTAAGTCCTTAGGTAGATTATCATTTCTGATGTACCATGGTGCGTTTACAACGCCACGCAGCACTTTATTTTGAAAACATTGTATCATTTGTGTATTTGTCTTCTTGGTACAACCCCCAAGTTGAATATCATAGGTTCATACTGGTTTAAGTATTTGCCGATATAATAGCAATTTATTGTGTATTGTAAGCTCAGAACTTCTACCTATTAGCCAATACATTTTCCTATATTTTATGTTCAATTCTTCTTTTTTCTTTTTAACATGCTCTTTCCACCTAAGCTTGCAATCGAGAGTCATGCCAAGGTATTTGGCTGTATTTGCATTTGGAACCTGCCCTGAATTAAGTTCCCCTGTAATTCAGTTAACTTTCTGGTTTGTAAAGTTTACGTGAGCGCCATTTCTTTGTCCAGCTACTCACTGAGTTGGTTGCTTGTTGAAGTTTTGTCGTTGCTTCTGATAGACTATTTTCAGTTGACAGAATAGCTGTATCATCTGCAAATGTTGTTATGGTAGCACCTTCTGTATTTAGCATAACTCTGGTGCACAGAATAAACAATATAGGACAAAGTACGCTACCTTGTGGTATGCCTACTGCTATTCTCTTTAGTTCAGAGTACATTCCGTTATATTTTACACGGAAATGCCGATCTGCAATGTAAGATTTAAGGATTGGTTAGAACTGCTTAGGTAGATCTTGATGCAATTTAAATTCAAATCCTTGGTGCCAAACTTTGTCGAAAGCTTCTGCTACATCTAAGAATATACTGGAGCATATTTTCTTTTGTTCAAGTGCGCCTTCTATTATGGCCGTTATTCTGTGAACTTGTTATATCGTAGAGTGATTTTCTTTAAATCCAAATTGGTGTAATGGAATTAAATTTCGTTCTTCTACTATTGGCTTGAGCCTCTTGAGCATTAATTTTCCAAAAATTTTGAAATTTCAGGAAGAAGTGAAATCGGCATGAACGACTTTTTGTCGTTTGTTGGTTTGCCTGGTTTAGGAATCATAATTACTTCAACAACCTTCCACTGTTGTGGGACATATTTTAGTCTGAAGAGCATTGGGAATGGTTTTTACGACTTGGTCAGTAATTAAATCATAACCTGGAGGGTTTTTCGCAATTAAATTGTACTTGATCTCATCTTTCAATTCCTGTAATGTTACAGATCGTATATTATGGTCATAAATTTTGCTAATTGTTGTTATGTTTTCGTATGCAGTTTGCCTAGCGTTTTGTTTCTAAGTTTTTCTATGTACTCGTAATAATTTTTATGTCGGTGTATTCTAGACTTTCAAAATACTGTAAATTTAATAATTATCATCAATTAGCTTTCAAATTAGTATTTTCAGGGATATATAAAGACTATAACGGTAGAATATTGTGTAATCTATTCAAAAATGTGAGTAAGAACCTGAGGACATCTCGTCCAGGACTTGTAAATATATTTAGCTCTTTCTTTATTAAACTTGGAATAGTTATCAAAATTGTGAAGTTTCTAATATCTTTAAAACCCATCATAATTTTATCCTATATTCACTATAGACTCAGTAGATTGGATGATCTATTTGAAAATGTTAGTGAAACCCCGTGGACATCTCCAAAATTGGCTGGAATATTATTTGAAACTCAACCCAGTCAAAAATGTTCAATTTCTAAATATTTTCAACAGAACGAAACTCAAAAATATGTACTTTACTTAAATCTTAGTAACAGGTATATGCTTTTTACCTTCTCTAAAATGTCAGCTAAAATCTGTAGATATTTCTAGATTCAAAAATAACAAATTTAACAGTGTAATGTTTATGAATTTTTTTTAGCACAAACTGCACTATCATGACGAAACACAATTCGAACGTTATGATCACAAATTTCATTCAAGGTTTTCATTTAATATGCATTATTCCATAAATAAAAATGTCCATATATGAAATGCAGTTTTGTCTGCTATTTGCGTCTACTGCCTGCCAACTCTCGATTAACCATATTGCTACAGCATCTTAAAAATGATGTCATATTTAATGAATCAATTATTACTAACTAACTTATGCACATTTATCATCGTGTACCGGCGATGACAGATAATCATATTTACACTCGTAGCGTCGTGAGTCACGATGTTGCATTTTTAACAATGCATATACAAAGTACAGTGTTGAATTGCGATTAGAAATTTTAGGCGTTGGTGTGCACGGTGCTGAAATATAAGTGTTTGAGGTAAATGAAACTTAAAACAAAATTAGGTCAAGCAAACATGTTTTTGACAACTTTAAAATATATTTTTGTTTTGTTTGCCGTGTAAATCTTTCATTATACTGTACGATCATTACGGTTTGTCTAAGATTATATTTTTGTATATGACTGCCATCTATAATAAATACGTCAAAATAGTAATTATAAATTACTGTTTGTATCTGAGCCGCCCGTCTTACATTATATTGTGTGGTCATTTACGAACAGTTGACCTTTCACTCAAATCAAAACAAAATAAATAATTTTCACATTAATTTTTATTTTGTTTGAAATATTAAAATACAATGACATCACAAATAATACAAAATTTTTCGCGTAGGCATAACAACATTGTTAAATTGTTGTGATTCAATGAAACTGATTAACAAGAAAAACTGGTGAACAGAAAAAAATTAAAATTAAAATCCTACGATTATTATTTATCTCATTATTTATCGCAAATGAATATATTTTGTTTTTCATTTCACTGAATCCAGTGCCGATCAGGTAATTTTTTTTTTTTGTAATTAGCGCAACAGGTAGATTTTAAGTTTGTTTAGTTTTGGGTATCAAAACTCCTAGTTTTGATAACAAATTAGTGTCTAAACTCTGTGTAACCGAATGGCACATACACAAAAATAAAATAAATTTTTATAAAATCTTATTTTTAATTTTTTTTCGTAATAAAATATATTAAAAGATTTATTTTATTTTTGTATTTTATACAAAAAAAAATTTGTATTTTTATTTTTAAAAAGACATCGGCATTTTATAATTTTTTATTTTTTCGAATTTCGGTTTTTAGTTTTAGTTCCTCTCTGGCGGTGATGGGATTATTATTTCTTTAGAACTCTACTAAAAAAAACAAAAAAAAAAAATTGAAAGAAAATTTTTAATTTTTTTTTTACGAGTAACACGTTGTTGTTGATTCATTAATTCAAAAATAATAGTTTTTAATAATAATATTGTAATCATAATAAAACAAGAAAAATAAATATTTTTTACGAAGCGAACAAAGAAAATTCTTGGATAGTGACAAATTTATTTACACCTAAGTGATAATTTTTTTTTATTTCGCTAGACAAGTGTTTGTGAATAATTAATTTTTTACGTACAGTGTATATAAGTGCCAGGAAAACCAATTAAAATTAAATTAATTTTCTTGTGAAATTTGGTGTTTTTAATTTAAATTTTTTTTTTTATTATTATGTTCGTTTATTAAAAGAAATTAAAAAAGAGAAAATTTTTATAAATTGTGTATAAAAATTATCTTTAAAGGTATTTTGTTGTTTTGTTTTATAATATTAATGTGAAAAATCTGGATCTCATTGATATTCTTGGATCAATGTATATAATGTGCTATTTTTAAACATATATAATATAATATCTAAAAGAAAAGAATGAAAAATTGGTTGAATGAAAAATAAAAGAAAAGCAAAATACTAAATATATATAATTTTTTTTTTCGTCGTTATTTTCCCTACTTATATAAATTTTTGTGTGTTGTATATTGTTACAGTGCTCGAAATAGAATCGTTATAGTAAGACGTAAAAATTAAATTAAAAAAATTAATTAACGATGGATATTGCTGAAACAAATGCTGGTTCTGGAGTTCAGAAATCTGCGGTTTCTGAGAGCTCACACGAGGTAAAAAAAAAAAATTGGTTTGGATAAATTAAATTTTTGAGTTATTTTTGAATTTTTATTTGCTAAAAATTTGTTTTTATTTTTTTTTTTTAATTTTTAAATTTAATGAATTTTATTTTATATATTTGTTGTTCTTTTTTTCCTCTCTATATGGTTTTTAAATAAATATAATTTAAAAATTTAATAAAAAATTACGAACGCAAAAAATTAATGAAAACTAGGTGTCCGTTGAAAAAACGGCTCAAGGCATTAAGGAGAGTAGTGTGAGCGTCGCGAAACGGGCCGAACAAAGTCTAGAACAAAAAGTGGAAGCTAATGTCCAATCGACCGTAGCGAAATCATTACAAGAATCGGTACAGCAAGAGAGTACACGTTCTGTTCAACAATCGGTGACATCCTCAGCGGTGAGTTCAACACAGCGTAGAGTTTCCTCATCTACCTCATCGATTAAAAGTGTTAAAATCGGTTCTAGTACTGAGGTAGTCGAAGAAATTCAGTTCTAAAATCCTAAACAAATACTTTAATGAATGCGAGTCAAACAAATCAAAAAATAAAAATATATATAGCAATATATACCAGGATCCATCTCTAATTGTTTTCTAACAAAATTCAAATTGTGTTTTTCTTAATTAAATTAATTCGTAAATAATACTATTAAAATTAAATAAATTTTGTATCCACACAAACTTTTGTATGAGCATAAATCCAAGATTTGAATTAAGGCATGTTATAAGCAGAAAATTTGTAAATTTTTATTTTAGAAATTATTCAGTATCGAGTTTATAAAAGACACATACATACATACACAGACATAATTAGAATATAAAAATAATATTTTTTATTAAATTTTTAAATTTTCTAATATTTTTACAAATTTTTGAGTAATATAGAACACACACTATTAATTATAAGATTTTGTGTAACTTTTGTATCATGTGAAAAAGCTTTGTGGAATGTTAAGTGATTGTTCCAAATCTGGCATTTTTTGTAATCTGCTTGCTTTTAATTTAATTTTTTATATAATATATTTATATGCTATCTCTTGAAAACAATTGGGTTTTTTTAATTTATCTAAAGACAAAAGTAAAGTATTATTTTTTGGAACTCTCATCGCAAGAAAAGCTCCTAGGAAAATTGTGCTATTTATAAACTTATTAATAAAACATTTTTTTTATATTATTAAATAAATTGTTGAAATAAATAAAGTAAATAAAAATAAAATATTTTGTTTTTTTATTAAATCCGATAGAAATCAGTAACAGTTCTATATTACTCAAAAAGCTATTACTTTTATATAAACATTTTTGTAAAAGCTTTTTTGTTTTTTGATGTTTTTTTTTGTTAATACAAATACATAAATATAAGTCGCTATAAGCTTTCTTCAGAATACCAATACAAACACAAACAAATGGATATATAAACCAATCATCTATAACCAACATAATATGAATCCACCTGCGCTTAGTTGTTATCGCTTTACACGACAAATATACATTTTTTGGCACCGTGGATTGTGAGGGCGAAATGAAATGTTTTGTATGTTTTAAGAATATTGTTAATTAAGAATTAAACAAAATATACAAATATTTTTTTAATCAAATTAAAAATATTTTGTTTTTATATCTATATACACGATAATGAGCCAGGCCGCATGCAACTCTATATAAATATGAATGCAGTGCGCTATTTTGTAATTTTGCTGCCGAAAGTGCAATATCCGAACAGCTGTAAGAATTTTTATAATTAAATTCTGTACGTAAAAATATTTTTTTTTTGCTTTATTTTTATAATATTGTAAATCGTCTTAGTTTTTATTTTCTTTAAATCTAATTTAATGCTATTTGAGAGTAGAGTGATGTGCCAAGCTGCAAATATTTCTTTAAATGTATATAAGAAAATATAAATTGTCTCAATTTAATTCAAATTTACCGCACCACATTTTTTAGGGTAAAAAAAAAGAAAATGGCGTGAATGGTGTACACGAAGCGAATGGCCAAACCGTTACAGTTACTGAAGAAGTAACGGTAGAAAATGGTGGAAATGAAATTATTGAAGTGGTCGAAGAAGATGACGACACTCCAGCTCAAACTATTGTTACCGAAACAATTACGGAGGGACCAAATGGAGAGAAAGTCATTACACGTACAACAAAAGTTATTCAAGCGGCAAAGAAAATTGTAAAGACAGTTCAAACACCTGGCGAGACAGTGGTCACAAAAACCACAACAACATCAGAATCGAAACCAACCACAAAAGTTATTAAAAAAGTAGTAAAAAAAGTTGTGGCAGCCACTGAACCCGAAGAGGAAGAAGTTGTTGTAGTGACTAAAACAAAGACTGAATCTGCACCTAAAGAAGAGAAAGTTGAGGAAGTTGAAGAAGTGGTTACTTTGTCAATTAAACCAAAAAAAGCTGTCGAGCCGGTTAAAGAAGAAACTGTTGTAGAAAAGGTTGAAGTAGTGGAAGAAGCCAAAGAAGAGGTAGTGGAAGAGGTTGTCGAAGAAATAGCCGCTGAACCAGAACCTGAACCAGAACCGGAACCAGAAGCTGAACCAGAGCCAGAACCGGAACCTGAGCCAGTCAAGGAACCAGAACCGGTGAAGGAGGTAGTAGTAGAAGAAGAAGAAGTAGTAGAAGAAGAAGTCGAAGAAGAGGTTGTCGAGGAAGAAGTAGTGCAAGAGCCAGCCAAACCAGAGCCAGTAAAAGAAACACCACGCCCAAAAGATCCCTCACCGAAGCTAGAAGATGTTGGTGACGAAGAAGAAGAGGAGGAATCGGAAGAATCTGAAGAAGAGGAGGAACCAGTAAAACCACAACCAAAAACACAAATTGTAAATAACCTTACAGTAACAAAAAAAAAAATTCACAAATCCTAAAAATTAACTCATTTAACTGAATTTAACAAATCTCATACCCTAACATAATTTATTGTGAATAACATAAATCATACAAAAAATATGTTTCCTGGCTTTTTTCGGTTATCAACATTAACCTTTAACCAATATTATGTATATACAAATTACAGCCAAAAGAGGATGTGAAACCAGAGGAACCGCCGGCACAGGCTGCAGCTCCGCCAGCTCAAGCCCAACCAGCACAGCCCGAAGAGCAACGTGAAATTAAACAAGAAAGCATTAAAAATACGTTGAAAGAAATAATTTCTGATATGGATCGTGTGATCGAGCAGGAAGAAGAAAAATCCACCGTGGTCAAGGGTAGTGAAAATGGTACTGATTATGAAAAATCTTCATATGATCATATAACTAAATATAGTACCTATAAACTAACTGGACTAGGAGGTGAACAGGTATGTACCTATATTTAATTTGAAATACATATATATATAAAAAATTCTAACCCCGGGACTGCAAATATTATTATGTACCATACTAAAGTATCTCGATCTCATTTAATCGTGTAACTTTTCACATATACATATTGTGTATATAAAAAAAAGGTTGTGGGTGCCTAAACAGTAGTATATATAAAATAATTTAGATTAGTCTATGTAGTGGACATTTTATATACATTACTCACCAAACTGACTCACGACACATTTGCTTGAATTAATTAATTTAAATTATATGTTCACGAGATCGATTCAGTACATCAAACAAAATAAAATTAATTTTATTACAATATTGCATTTTCATTAAAAAAAATAATTAATTACAAAAATATATATATAACTTATTCAAGGACAAACCTGGATATTCGTTATACCCATCCAGGCCCGCATTTAATGCTAAAGATAATAGTGCGCATACATTTAAACCATCAGCATCACAATACTATACACCAAAGAAGGTAAAAAATTACTTTGCCATCTTACTTATCATTTTGCTATATACATAATATAATTTTGTTAGAAAACATAATTTTTCGATTTAAAAACCATTTTTCATCAGTTTTCCAACCGCTCATGAATATTCATTTTCAATTTTTTTTTTTTTTTTTTCAATTAATAAAACATTTTGTTGATTTTTCGCTATTAAAAAATAAATTTCTTGGCATTTTTTTTTATTTATTTATTTTAATACCTGGCTGTATAAATTTGAATTTTTATTTTACAATTTTGGAAAAATCGCTTGGCTTACCAACAAAAATTGTATACAAAAATGTATTTTCTCTCTCGGTTTATAAATTAAATTAAGCAAAATACCCGAGCGCAAATATACATTCAGAAGAATCCGTGATGTACACGTACGATTTGCAAACCACTTATCGATTTATCACAAAAATACACAAATCATGTTATGTTGTTCATCTTTGCACAGCATAACATGTACCAGCCAATATATATGTATATACAGCATAAAACAATATTTTCATGTTTTTTTGATAAACAATTTTTATTTGTATACCTTGATGGTGTGCAGGTGAAAATGAATTTTCCAAATATTGCAAAGATTTTAATTTGTGGTTTACAGATTTTAGTTTTTTTGCTTCGTTTTCATTTGAGCTTAATGCTGCTATTTATTATATACGCTGCTATATATACCAAAACAAGTTTTTAAAGAAAATTTAACTATTTAAAAATACATAAATATCTGGTGAGTTTATATTATATACTGTAACGTTATGTACATAGTTTGAAAAATCTGCATTTGGATACATAAATTACTTGTTTTAGGCGCTTATACTTTTGACAGACCCAGAAAAATAAATTTGTAAGGTGTAACATTCTCTTGTTGAACAATCTGGGTTTACTTGTAAATGTTGATCGTATTTTGAACATTTGAGTACTCGAAACAAAATTTTAATTTTATGAAATTCATCTTTAAAATTGTATTTCAAAAGTGTGTCATCCCTCAGGCTGTCATTAAAAAATGAGTGTTCTATCTGAATCAATGCTGAGTTCGTAAGGTGATATACAGTACGTTTCATAACTAAATATTCAGCCGTTTTTAAAAACTAAAAAATTGTAATGCCAAAAATAATATAATTGTGTTTTGTTTAGAAACAAATTTCTTGAAATGTCTTCAAAAAAAAGTTATAAGACGTTGTCCTCCTTTGTTTTCTGTTATTGTCAAAATCCTGTTAGGCAACTTCTAACCAATGAATTGGCGGTTTCGGGTGATATTTCCAGCCAAGCATGCATAGTGGCTAGTTTTAAATCATTTATTGTATCGAATTGCCTGTTTCCCTCGTAAATTTTTCGAACTAATACTCTCATACATTTTCAATTGGGTTTAGGCCTGGCGAACAATCTAATACTGCCATTTAATGTTCTGCAAATGTTTTTGCACTTCGACTTATGTAGAGCTGAAAAATTCAGCTTTCTTCTTCATTTATGTACAAAAAGGTAGAAGTTGGTTTTCTAGGACGCCAATTTACTCCACGATGTTCAATTTAGTGGATGGAAAAGCTAAGGCGAGAGTGTCAGCTGAAGAGAAAGCCCCTTAAACTACCAACACCTAAATTCCGCTTAGAAAATTATTTTGCCTTTTTCCGAGCTCCCTCCAATAATGTTGGTTTCATCGGTAAAAGACACCTATTATTATATCATGGTTAGTTATCATAAAAGCCGAACAAGATGTTTTTCAATTACCTTTAATCAGTCACGACTAATATATACTCTAACAAATTCAAGACGTGACTTTGTACCGTGGCAAAATCTTTGGTGGTGACATCATTTTACTGTATTTTAGATGTCCAGTTTCTTTCATAGATCGGCAGATTGTGCTTCGAGACACATTTAATTTAAGCTCGCTTTTCAGACGCTTAATACTTTTATAAGAATTAATCGCGGCCATAATCAACTCACGTATTTCACGTGTACTCATCTTTTTTGACAGTTCGGTGTTGTTGGTGCCATAATTAATTGGATCGTTTAAATAACTAGCAACGCCAAAGAAAGACCTGCTTCGAAAAGGGCTTGAGTGTTTTCCTTTTTCCATCTCTGATCAGGAGAATTACTTTTCATGTTGCATTGCTTTTCTTCAACACTTATCTATTCGGTAGATTAATTTATACTAAAAATTTTCAAAAAGTATAAGCTTGAAGGTAAATGATCGAAAGGCTACTGCAGTTATGTAGTTACGAAACAAAGGTATTTTGAAAAATCTGTTTTCTTTCGATACATAATTGAAGTTAGTAATGATTTTTTTTTTTCATAAATCAGGGGTGGCATGTTGTAACATCACATTTTCGATACTTTATCGAAGTTTATGTCTCGCTTCTTTAGAATAAAATGGGACACTACTTCACAATTTATATCATTTACCAGGTTGCTTGATTGAAAACTTGTGATATTCTACGCCGTTTCTATCACCAAATAATTTGTTTGCGATACTTGATTAGAGAAAGACAACTTGTTTGCATTTGTTCTAAGGTTGTGATAGCAATAGAAACGAAATAATACATAAATGAAACAGTTGCCCATTTCAATTTGGTAAAACGACAAATAAATGGATATAAAATTGTGAAACGTATTGTAAAAACCATAACATAGAAATGCAGCATAAAATGACGATATAACAACTGCATTGTAAACACCTTAACAGATACTTCATTTTTATTAAAAGCTATATGTTAGAAATTTTATTAAATTTAGTGTAAAAATATTGTTAAATAGCGATGAACAAATTATCGTAGTCCCCAAAACATTTTTAATCGAACAGTGAATCACCAAACCCAATGTCTTCAATGACCCTAATAGTTAAAATTTGGAACGATTAGTACAAAGTAGTAGTAAATAAAATTATTTTCATGAATTAATTTAAATTGTTATTTTTGTAATTTAAGAATGTGGCGAAGATTAAATCTTACCAGAGTGAATTGAGTTTTTACAAAGATCCCCGTAAAATGCGAATGCATATTTTGAATGCACTAAAAATATTTGTGTGAAATTGGTTGGCTTCAATTTTCGGAACACTATCATAATTAGTGAGAATAAATAGGTTTTAAGCAAATTAGGAAACTTCCATGAATTTAGATTTAGAATTTTGACACAGTCGAACTGGTTAAAGCCGACGAAAATTAAAAATTTTTAATCCACACGCTAAACCAGTAAAAACGCTTGAAAATATTTCCCCTTCATTTTTTTCCATATAAAAATTCCCCTGCGAGTTAAAATATTTTTAATCTACTGATATAAAAAATATGGCGTTAAAATGTAAATGAGCAACATTTTTGCTATTTTATGACCACTATTTGTCATTTAACTTTTTTCTTGTGTTTGGCTTTTGTTCGCCAAATTTTCATAAATGAAGGGAATTAAAATGCCTATGGAATAATTGTAATACAAATATTGTATCGTCTAGGCCAACTTCGGTACTGTACAAATCGTTAGCGTGCAATAAAAATGTTTTCTGAATAAACCGTTCGGGCGCGCCGTCAACGATTCTAATATTTGCAAGAAGTTTTCCTTCAATAATCGGTACGAGCAGCTTTTATGTCAAATTTTTCGCCAATTGCGTTCTCAATATACGCACACGTTTATTGTGTTTAAACCCCGCTTTCATGGCCGACATATTGACTGACATATTGACCAGAATTTCTAATCATATCAACATTTTTGGATTATTTATTTATTTTATTTAAAATGATTGAAAAATATTCCGAAAAATATTTTTCAAATTATTTTTAAACAATTATATTTTGGGACAATAAATGGACATGGAAAAGCTTTAATTTTGGCGCAAGCTGGAGTAATAATTTAGCAATCAACAATGATTAAAAATTACCAAGAAGCTTCCCTGTTTTACGAAAGAACACAATTTTCAAAAGTCATCATTTTTACAAAGAAGACTATACGAGTATTTTGAGAAATTTGAACTATGCGTCAAATTACAAATGAGCGCTCGTGCTCACAATGCGATGCGTAGTTCACAAGTTTTTTCAATTTTTATGTAATTGAACTACGTCAGTAATAAAAATATGGCTTGACTAATTGTTAAATAAAAATACGTAAAAAATTTAACGAAACAATTTTTTTTTATATTTTTTACCCCTTACTGAGTTTTAAACAAAACAATTAACCGATTTGCCACATCACACAAAACCCTAGTGCTTTTATATGGTTTGCTTGAGCGAAACGGATAGAAAAGACAAAAAATTAAGTACCGACCAAATGGCACAGTGGTTAAAGCTTCGGCGTTTGAATCGGCGGGTACCGGGTTCGAATCCCGATAGTGGCAGGGATGCAAAGGAAATTTTCATGAACAGGATACGATCTGTGATTAAAAGGAACAAAACTACGACTCCCTATCGGCGTACAAAATTCATGGGCCAACCCATCTTCCATGTCTAGTACTGTAGGATGGCATGGAGCTATGTAATACTAATCACGTAAAAACAAAAAAACAATCTAACCCTCAAATTTTTTTATAGATTTTTATTTTGTATTAATGAGTATACAACACGAGTCGCATATAAAATTATTACTGCACACGTGCTGCAAAAATTCCCCTCTTTGTAATTTTAATTTTTGGTGAAGACAAGGAAACGAAGAAAATAGTAGGCTGTTGCTGCACTGTCTGTCTCCACACAGTCCTTAAAACCTTGAGTTTTTCATTTTCTCTTATCTCTTCGTCTGTTAACAAAATGTTAAATTGGCGATTTTTTCAGCTCGTTTGCAGCGTGATAAGTGTGAAATTAAATTTTGCAAAAAGAATAAACGTGCTTCAATCCTACTAGGTTTCGCTCGAGCAACCAATATAAAATGAAAATAATTTTATACAAACACATAGACACGTGTCAAACTTGAGTTTTGCCTGGAGAGACAAGAGCTGCTTGAGTTTTGTTTGAAAAATACAGTGAATGAATCGGTTACCAGAATAAAATCAAATCATAAATAAAAATTTGTTACTGATTTGGTCCCAATATCTATGACGGCTCTTATTTCAAAAACGTATGTTTTTTGAAAAGTTACTAAATTTTTGACTCTGTTGCCGAATTTAACGCACGTGAAGTGCGTCAAAATAGTCGGGAATAATGTACCGTACTTTCAAAAGTACCATAATTGATTGACGTTGATAGTGAATTTACTATTGCATAATCTCCCTCTGCGCCTTTCAGGCCGCGTTTCGAATCTTTCATATGTATGATTTTCGTTGGGTAGGACAAAACTTTACAAACATTTAACCAATGTTGTTTAGTTTTATTTATTGCCTATATGCAAAACTTGATTTTAAGCAACGAATCTGATTTATTGGTTTAAAGAAGCTTGATTGGAAATGGCATTTTTACGAATAGGGTGGTTCCGCAAAGTTGGAAGTTAAAAATTGAATTCGAATTAATCGGTTCTTATCTGACTTAGAACCTTACTGAAAGGTTTATCTGATTTCGAACGCTATTTTTCCTTCTGTAATATATATTTTGAAATACCACGCTCAGTAGTTAAGAGCTACCTCAAGTGTTTCAGGTGTCATACCGAAAAAGGAAGTCAAGCAGTGTGAGGTCTGCTAAATGCTCACATCCGATTAGATAAAATCTTAGCAAAATAAAACCTAAAACGTAAGAGAACCAAACTCTTTAACTTCAATGGTCTTTCAAATACTTGGCATCATTGCCGGTCGAAGCAAGATCGAATAAACGGGAACAATGGACTCTCTTGTTAATAAATCGCACCACACTTTAATTCCTGTGGCACTATTCTGGTAATTCTCCGGAAATGGGAACTGGGGAGGGAATTGATATGTAATTTCTGTTCAAATATTTTTTTCCCGGCCTACTGAGGAGAAAAGTTTGATGTAAGTATTTATAAATTGGTAATAATTTTTCCAGACCTAAATTGGCAAGGAACGTTGTTCCCGAATTAATTTTGTTTCCAAAAGAAATTAATAATAACTTTTTACCTCAGTATGCCATAAAACTTTTTATTAAATAAAAATTACACAAAAATTCTTTCCCCCATTCCCTATTCCCGGGGAATTACCAGAATAGTGCCACTGCTAAATCAAAATGGTGTAACAGTTCGCCAGATTAACCAAATTGTGTATCAAAAATTTAGAACGCATACATTTCTTCCGGGGGGAAACCAGGGTTCTCATCAAACCTATCCTGTTCGAGGGGAGCAAAGAGATTTCTCAGTACAGATGAGTGCAGTACAGATGATTTAGCGATTGTGTTGCAGCCTCACTTCTTAAACTTTTCTTTAATTTTCTGTTATATATATCCTCAGGCTCCACAAATAGTACAAATATAAGTTGGGTTTCATCTATCTCCTTATTATGGTAAAATAAAAGTTCTTTATTCGGTTTTTACCAGTCAATCTTTGTGTCCCCAGAATATTTTACGGAACTACAATATTAAATCAAAGTAAGGAGTTTTTTTTTAGAATACTAGTATCTGTAATCGGAAGCCGTTTCGTCATTATGATCTGATGCATTTACCTTAATTCGTAGAAATAGGTGATACTATTAGTACACCAGATGTATAAAAATGGGCCTGTCCCGCATATTCATTTGCAAAAATATTCCTTTGCCGTCTTGCAACTCATGTGCTCCTCAGTCGATCTGCTGATGAACGTAAACTAGCATAAATGTCTTGCTCTTGTATGCTTTATAGGGCTATGATGCAGTACTTCGAAAGCTGCTTACATACGTCTTACATAGTGTGAGTCAGTAGTAATTTGCACTGTGAATTGAGCGTATTCCTAGATGTAAGAGGACGTTCTCTGAAATTATCTTGCGATTTGAGTCAGGTGTTTATCATTCGTTTACTAATCTCTCAACACATGTTCGCGATTTTTCACAAGGTCCGACTTATTGGTAAAGGGAATACTTCCTTCTCGAAATTCTATACGATTTTATTAGCCACAACGGTATGAGTAACGAATCAAGAATAGTGGATCTGCATGATGAAAATATATTTGTTTTCATTTCTAGGCTTGAGATGCGGGAATAGGTATTCTAGGTAAAAAAAATTGGTTCGTATACTCCGTAAATTCATCTAAGGGAATGCCAATTTCAAGATCTGCATTCTACATTGGTAAATGTATTTCTGCCTTTCCATCTAATACGTTGATACTAATTTACATGCAATTCAAGTAATCAACAGTTTTTACAACCACGACTAAGACTGCCAATTTATCCGAATGTATTTGAGATTAGGCATGAGTGAAAATTTAAGCATCAACATGCTAAACGTCCAGATAAATCAAAAAAGTGATTTTATGTTCTTCTTTGCTATCGCAGCCTTCTGATTCAATACTCTGTGTTTCACGCATACACATAGAAGGAGATTTTACGGGTATAGTCAGAAGCACTAACTGAGCGTTGCTGACGATAGAAAGAATCAATTTATGTTTGTTTAATTCACCTTACTGCGAGTTTGGCCTAGATGCCGGTCAGCTCACTTGTCAAATATTTCCTAATCAGTAAATTGAAATATTTATAAGATCAGCATTTTATAATAAAAATTTAGTTTAAATTTTGAATCCTAAGGTGGGTGACATGACACCCAAATTCGACTTTAAGTTTTTGTCACATCGCACAACCATTCATAATCACTGAGCCATTCCACTTATCTAAAAACATTTCGCCATCCTGCAGGCAAGTTGCTTTTATGTTGGAGTTGTTTCTAATAAATAAATAAAAAAATGGGTTTCAGGCTTTATTTGACGCGTGTAAGATGTTTCGTAGAAATCTAAGTGAAACCATTTAATTTTTTGCAGTGAATTTCTGCAGTGGTTTCCTGGTTTGGAATAATTAAAAAACATATACGTATACGTGCGATCCTGGTATGGGCACACCATCATCAAATTATTTTTTCCTAATTTTAATTTCAACGTATTTTAACCATTTTTCTGTAACAACTAGCATTTTAAAATAATTAACTTTTATCTGGTGTTGCTTACCATATTCCATGATGGGCGGTACAGATAATTTATCGTGAGCACTTTTTTGAGTGAATACTCCTTAACCTCGTTTTGGGCAATTGCACGGGCAATCTTATGAAAATCTCTGATAGCTAATTTGTTGATTGTTAAAGTTGGGTTGCGTTTCAAGAATATTTTGAACCAACTTCTACCAGTTCTCTAAATATCACAGCAAAATGTTTGGGCAATCAAAACGTTATTCAACAAACTTGGGCATGTGTTTTTATGAACCTATGTAAGCCTTAGTATTTTTTACAGTAAATACCATCTTAAATTTCGGTTAATCAAAAGGAAGATCATAAGATCCTGCCGATAACACCGATATGACAAAAATACTAAAAAATTTGTTTCCTACGTTGAAATTCAAATTTTTCCATTTCAGAAAGATCCGTTCTCATAAAGCAAAACTGTTGCCCATGCATTGTAGACAATCTTGAGATAAATGAGAGCAAAATTTTAAGTTTGGTCTTTCTTCACCGTCAGAGCTTACTTGTCCAAACTTAGGTTCGCTTCAGTGACAAAGAAATTTGTAAATAAATATTAGCATTTTGGGAGTTTCCCCTCACATGTGATGTAAATGATCTTCTACGCTGTCAAAATATTGCGGCAGCGACATGGTTTACTGAATTAAATCAACTAATATATTCATAGCTATCGCTACAGCTATAGCTAATTCGCAAAGCTTTTAAAAACAAAATCAAGCCGTTGTCGTTTAACACGTAACTAATTGATACCAGAAGCCGCACGAGTGAGAAAGCACATATTCCTTTTGAAAAATGTTGAGAAAACAGAAACTCAGAGACAGCACAAGTAAATTTTATAAAAAGTGGAATTATAATAAATGGAAGGCGTTTCAGAGAGAGAAGTGCGAGCACAACTGAACCATTAACGACAAGCAACCACTGCTTATGCTGGGTTAGCAAAACAAAGTATTCGGTTCGCAATTGTTTATTGAAAGGAATATTATTTTAACTGATAATTGAAAGAAGGCCGGTATCGGTTATTACTGAGATCGATGTATTGCCAAAAGCACTCGCTATATCTAGAAAAGTTACCACGACTAATTGATCTTTCAAAGTTAGTGACAAGATTATGTAGAGAAGTTTTACATTGTAAGTGATAAGATATTGTATCGCTATTTTCGATGGGAACACCAAAAAGTTCTCTGTGTTTTTTTTAGCTGGTAATAAGAGACAGATTGCCACAAAAATACTAGAGATTGCTTAAGATAAAAACGAAGCTCCAATAGAATGTTCCCAAATAAAGAACATTCGTCTACTGAATTTAAAAGAAGCGAGAGAGAAAAATTCATAATCAGTTAACTTCTTGCTATAGAACTACTTAACAAAGAGAATGTACTCAGACTAGTTTCAAGCAGAAATTTGCCCATTCATAAGCGATGGGAACTGTCACCCTAACAGTGGAGCTTCACCCATGAATGAGATCTACGAATATTGTTAGAACAAAATTGCAAGTTCTATGTTTAACGTCACACACCTTCTAAGAGATTCCATCAAAAACCAAATTTTATTGAGAGACAGCAACATCAAGGAGGTGCGATATTGAATTGTGTATTTATATGGGTTGAGGTGCAAGATTTGATGCTGTGGTCAAATCGTCCACATGCCGACTGAGTTCCACTTCAGTTGGGTGTGCGTTTAGAATATAACTTACAATATTTGCAATGAAAAGGCTCAAAACTTCTAAAACATTAGTAATTGGACGAAAACAGTGACGAACATCTTGATGTTACTTCTAAAGAATTGGAAAATTTGCTCCCGTTTTTATCTTTAAACTTTAATCAGTTATCAGTTATCCAAGATTATTATGCTAAAAAAACAAGCAGTATATGTATTAGTATATGGCCTTATTAATTTGTAAAAACACTCAAGAATTAATCTTCTCATAATAATATTTTTAAATCTGTAATAAACACAATTTTTTTAAAACTGGTTTAATTATAAAAATAATAATGATTGACAATAGTTTTGGACTCGGGGCTCTAAGTTAAACATTTTAATTTGTTCCTTTCACTCAAACATTTTCACTCAAAGAATTTTTTCATACTCACAATAATATTGATCCACGCATAATAACTATTTCAGAGAACATTGTCAGTGAGAATTTTTTCTTACATCGAATGCTAATCCAAAACTACTTCGATCATCTCTGAGTAGTTCGTAGAGGCCGAGTGAAGCTATTCGTTTAATAAATTGCACACAAAACTTTTCTTTATTTAAAATAATTTAAAATAATTGGGTTTATTACAGAACAGATTCAACAATATTATTTTTAGAAATTAAAGTACTTATAGGCTGCATTATCGTTAATTTCACTCCGAAGGATGTATCCACTTTTGGAATACACATATGACGTTATTAATTGATATCAAAATTATTTAATATTTTTAAAAGGCTTTGAAAAATATCTCACATACGAGTAATAACAAACCATCATTTTCTCTGTTTATTTAATAATAACGACTCTTTTGTTTTCAACCTGTTCTAAATCTATAAATGTCACCAAAAATCTGTCAAACAAATCAACCTATAAAACTGTTTAAGCATAAACTTTCATAGCTTCCTCAACAAGAAATCAATTTCTAAAACCAAGTATTTATGCCATCCAAATGTATATAAATAAATAGGGACCATAAAGCATTTAATTTACGAGTTTTAAATTTCTACTACTCGTATAGTCAAAATAGTTATTAAGACTAATTCAAAACCAGAGATTAGTGTTAAAAATAGGCCAACTCAAAATATTTATTTTTAAAACCAACTTAAGATCTAAACTACCATTTAATGATGTATACTGCTAGTGTACGCATTGAGAAACTACTGGGATACTATTTATAGCCGAGATCATTACACATCTTATCATTATACGAATACAAAGTATATATTAAGTGTTTTTCATGCACGTTGAAAAAACCATATGTAGTTTTTCATCATTACTCGAGAAAAACCATATTTTGCAGAACTTCATCAGAATTCATTTTTTCATTTTTAAATGTTTTTTTATATAATTTAATTATTTTTTATATTTTTTGTTGTTTGTGTAAAAATCAAATCAAATTGATTTAAATAAAACTGTTTTTTTGTTTAATTTAGTTTTTAAAAGAAAAGAAATTGATTACAAAAGAATTTGTATTTTGGATAAAAACCGGAATTATTTCATAAAATACTGTCGTCTATACACACAAACTGACAAGAATTAAATATTATTTTTTTTATCAGACGAGACTGAGGAAAGAAAATGGGAAAACTACAAGACGGATAAAATGTATTTAGAACAGAAGACAATTTCTCAATATTTTAAATTAACTTAATGAATTTTCTTTTATTTCGTTTTATATTTGGAAAATATTTAAATTTTCAATGCATAGTTTTTTTTAGATCTGTGCAAAATGGATTAATTTTCAAAGATTACATAATGACAGGGTACGATTTGAGAATGGGATTTTAAATTCGTTTTCACAGTCTTATACATTTTGTAGCCGATTCTTCAACTATAATTATATTATTTGAAAGACAATCTGTGTCAAATAATATAAAGGTACAATTTTACAAATGATTGACAACCCAGTCTACCAATGATTTGTTATTGTCAATAAATACATAAGACATAATTTAATAATATATTCTCTCAATTCCGTGTTTAACTTGGCCCCAATCCAAAAACCAAAAACACTTTATATGCAACCTTGATATTCAAATCATCAATCATAGACGAAATTTCAATATATTTCTCGCACCGTAAAAATGAAAAATTTCTCAATATTATTTTATACCTTCTTAACACGCATCTCATAATACTCCGAAAAAATGTTCGCTAAGGGGGGGCAAAACAATGTAAACAATAAACTTAATTAATCCGGTGAACGAACCAAAAATAATTTAGATATCATAATATTATCGCTTAATAATTTGGATATTACAGCAACAACATGCGAAAATTATTTTGGCGGATGCCTGTTAAAATAAACATTTATTCTGCGTACAATTAAACCGGTGGAAAATTAAGAAAATAGAAAATCAATTAAATTTTGTTCGTGTCTTTTGGCACAAAAACTTTTCATCTTCATTAATATTTTTTTTTTACGTACTAATTAAACAATGGATTGTTGGTACATTCGAATGAATACCAATCCACCTGGATACATCTCAAGAAAACTACTTGCTTTAGTCTAGACAGTGTCTAATTACATGAAAATAAAAAAAGGTTCGATACAAGTTCATGGGTATACGAGTAAGGACTAAAAAATGTTTCCTTGTATAAATAAATCATCTGGATGTTTAAGATGCATCTGCACAATACTGTTAAAGTCGAGACGTAGTTCAATTAATTATCTTAATCTTCGTTCGAATTATAAAATGTTAACGAACTTGTCTGCACGTAAAATGATTCTTTTAGATCCTGTCGGTTTACCAAAGCCAGCCAAGAGTACTTCTTTTACTTCGAAAACCGCTTTTTATTTGAAATACTCGTATAATAAATAATCGATATAAAACTGGATAAAAAAGCTCCTCATGGAAAACTGATCTATTTTCGGTAATATTTCATTTTATCTGTATATACTCGGGGTAAATAGACAAAGCTTTTTTAGTCTCATTTATATTTATTTTAAATGAACTTCACTATGGTATGGTTCTGGTGTACTAGACGCGAGATGAAAGCGTATACATATGAAAATGAACGATTTTCCTTCCATGGATAATATGAGAACAATATTATTTTTGTTGGTTTTGAAATTGGAAAATCGTGCTTGTGAACAATTTTTGTAAAATTAAAGTTTAAGACTATTTATAGCTTGATAATTTTGACGGGGTTTATCCATTATAGCTACTCTTCGTTTATAGCAGGATTGGATATATCGTTGCATGATTAACGATTTTTTGTTGGATTATTATCTTGAGCGTGGAAATAAAATGTTTGATAAGAAGGAAGATAAATTTTCAAATAGACAGGATTAAATTCGTTTATTTTTATTTTACATAGTTATATAAGTGGGCAGCCTAGGCTAAAATTTCACTATTACTCTCATGAATCACAATTATGCTACTAAAGATATGTATAAAGCTAAGCTCCGGAAGTTTTTCTATCCAGGTCTAAATAGAGTTAGAATTAAATAGTCGGAATTTTAGCCGTATCAATTTTAGCCAGTGGTCACAAAGTGAATTTTAAACAAACTTTTTTAGCAATCCATTTCTCTATGGAATACAAGTTCAGGTTCTATAATTACTGAACGTGAATCCACTAATGCAGCAGAATCGACAATCTCGTTAGTATTAACCTTCCTTTTTAGAGAAGGACAGTCCTTCTATTTTAAAGTTTGCCTTTCCTCTTTCTTTGTGACAAAATGTCCTTTCTTGAACTGCAATGTCCTATTTCCATTTAACATTTAAAATCATGTTAAATATTATATTGGGGCTCAAAAACATCAATTTTTTTTATTGATATACAAGTTAAGAATTCGGTTAGATAGATATTTTTATGTTAATTTGCATAAAATATATAAAACAAAATTCTTATTCTATTAAAACATTAATTAATACATTTGTGATGAATCAACAAATTTGGTATTCGCGTGGCTCGTGTATACTGATGTAACATTACTGATGATATTAACTCCTCCTTTCTTAAAAATCCTTGTCCTGTGGGTCAAAAATTTAACAGGAATGTTTGAATTACATGTTGATGAGTGGAAAGTTCTTCTTGGACTGTTGGTTTTGGAGAAAACAGCAGTCCTCGCAGTGTGTGTCAGAAAAATAAAGACCAAGCCACACATAATTATTATGATCCCACATTCAATGGCAACCGCTTCCTTGTGTTAGTTGAACAGCTCCTGTAATTGTGCAATGTTACCTAGATAGAGATTGTGTAAATTTCCGGAATCGATTTTGAAGCCCTTTTTGGTGATGTTCGTGCGAAATGCGGAGGGTAAAACTTGGAATGTCTTCATTTCTTTACTTACGAATTTGGATTGAAATTGAAATTAGATTGCTCGTCCATTTTCTTGTTTTATTGGGAGGGGAACTAGAAAGGAAGCCAGAGAAAGCTTGTTATAAGTATTGTGGCAATAATGGAAATTTAGTGTGGATGGTTTTTGATTTGGGCTTTATGGATTCGACTTCCAGAAGTAGTTACAGTTACTCTCGACCAGATCCTTGTGAACTTTTGTTTTGAAATCTGCAAAATTTTGATAATTGGTCCTCTGTGGTCTATCGAAAAAGATGCCATTAGGTTTCCGTTGCGTAACCTAGTGTATATACTCGGCCTCTGGAGGCATCAATTTATTTCCAATATGGTAGTATGAACCCTCTCTATAGCTCCATTTACATCACTTCGTTGGGAAGGTGTTTGATAAATTTGGATATTCAAGGTTTTTAAGTAGTCCTTTACGATTGAATTAGCAAAGCTTCTCTCATTATCCATGACGAATTTGCGAGGTACATGGAAATAATGCAGCGCCTTTATGATTTTATCCCTTACATGCAAAAGTGATTTATTCTTAATGTGAAATAACTACGAACTTTGAAAATTTATCCACAAAGGCCATACATTTATGCCCTAAGTGTATTTAGAAACTAGAAAAACTCTTTAAAAACTTCCTGCAAAAGCTGAATATACTCCTCTGTGTTTTTGATTCCATTGATGATGGTTATATGCAATTGCTCCTTTGGGACCTTGTATAAAACTTCTTTGTTTATCTCCGGCAAACTAATTTAGTGCCTGTGGTAAGAGGGTAGGAGTTCTTCATGGACATTAGTGTAAAAGTTAGCGGTTGCTGGTCTGCACGCAATTTGGTATTCTATAGTTTCAAAAATACCTTCTCGACGTTGGCTATGGCTTTCTGCAGTTTTCCTAACAGAGTTCGCCAATGGATTCCTTTAAAACATTATCTATCATCTGTTTAAAGATTGTGAGTGCGTTTTATAATGGAACGGGAGCCTTAGGAATTCATATTTGCCATTCATGGTGGAAAATGAGATCTTCTCTCAGCATCTTTCATTTTATTCTGGTGAAATCCTGAAGTCAGATCGATGGTGGTAAAATATTTGAAACTTCCGAAATTTGCTAGTGTATTTGAGATATCCGGAATGGGATAGGAATCTGATATTGTTACAGCATTGAACCGCTTTAAATCTATTACCATTCGATATTTCTTTGGCAATTTGCTTATCCACTTCCTGCCTCATCAAGTATGGGTACGGGTATGGAATATGTCAGTTCCTCACAAGTGGTTTTAATTTCAGAGCTTACCTCAGTATCGATAGTTTCGAAGTTATTAACGGGTCCAAAGAGTATTACGAATTTCAAGAAGACTATGTGCAATATTTTTTTAGTATCAGGTGAAAGATGAACTTCCCATGATTCCGAACTTCCATATTGTTGACTTGGCCCTGAAGATTTTTCTTGAAATGGAATGTGTATGTTGTGATGATCAATTCATTGTGTTTTCGGCTAATAAGTGCCTTCCTTCAATGTGTTATCACCTATGATGCCGTCAAACGGTTTTAAGCCTGGTAGAATGAAAAAATCGATGGTATTGTTCAGGCCAAAGCTTTTGAAGAATGATCCACTAATCTTGTGACTGATTTTGCGGTCACATTCCGCTGATCTGATTTTGAATTTATTCTCAGTTTCCTTGGCATTAACGGCCAACTCGGATTTTATAAAGTTCTTGTTGAATACTGTGTCGATCAGGAGTTTTAGTATATTTTCGTTTTAGTAAATTTCCGCTTCCATCATAAAATTTACCTCCGGGTTATCTTCTATGCCCTATACTCATCATTGGATATCCCGTTTACGGTTCTTGTATGCTAATTGGTTATAATAGGCCTCCTCCAGTTACGTTTCCAAGTGGTTGATTCATCGGTGCTAGCATTAAGGATAAATCGGCCTTAGTGGCGGATCGTTCGAGTTTCGATTACCATAAGGAATGCAGCTCTGATGCTGAATATTCCGTTAAAATGAAACGCGCCATTATCTTTGGATGAAGGTACTGCGTGTGTATATGAAATTTGGTTTATTGGAGCCGTTACAACATTGTTGATGTTTTTGCTGTGAATGGCCATGTTCCTCAAATTCAGGTTCTGAATCTTCTGTCTTGAATTTATTGAATATAATGGAGAATTGATGATTTAAGTTGGCTTAAAACTCGTCCACCGTCATAAGTTTTTGCGGGTTATTGTACTCAGGTGGTGCTGCGATGTGCGGATATCTCTTTTATCGGCTTACTGAAAAGGCAGGCTTTTTTTAATTGTCGCTCATTTGAGTCGGCATTGCCTCAAATTTTTTGGCGGATATGCTGAAGAGTAGCCCTGTACATCGGGTTTTTTCTTAAGATGTTGTAGTCATGCAGTATATTTGCAACATTGTGCACTCGTGAGAGATAGTGAGGGAGATGTTCATCAAATATATCATCTTTTGAAGTGATTAGCGTTGTTGGGGCTGTAGTGAAAATCGCACGATTTTCCAGTTTGTCCAATCGTTTTTCTTTTTTTTTATAATTCACCAACCCGAATTACTATTCACTGAATTATTGTAGTTTGTAATTTTAAAATATTTGAGCATATTAAAGTTTTGAATTATTATATTTTTTGTGGTAGAAATTAGGGTTTTCAGACCATTTTCTGGCGAACTAATTTAAAACAGAATATTGTTGACGTAGTTCCGATTAACAGTCCATGAGAATTTTTTAGCGAAAGTCAGGCAGCTAAAAGTGTGCTGAGTCTTCAATACTTTCAATATTCTTCTCGCGTTTAAACTCACAAAAACATTCATAAAATTATGGCCATGAGTTAAAATCAGTAAATTTGCGTAGTGATCTAGTTCAATAATATTAATCGCTTGAGCCACGCATTACTGTTCAGTGAATTCATCATCTATCGATTAAACTGAATTGCAGATAGTTTATCCATTGAAAACCTCTTGAGGGGCTTATGGCTAGTTGACGATGAAGCACAATCAGGCGGAAAAGTAACTCCAGTTTTGAGCGATATGTATGAATAATGTCTAAATACATGCATATAAGTAACATGTTTATAATAAATGTATCGTGATATTAGTAGTCTCATATGTCATACCGACATTTAAGAAGGAGTACTATAAATGCTCCCAATAAGCAAAAATTGTTAAACGTTTTACTTTCCAATTTTTTAATTATTTCCGGTTAATTGTTTACTATGTTTTCCTTTGGCTAACGAATAGTTGGAAAGCCTAGCTATAGCAGTTAACCAAAGCATAAAGCATAAAGCAACTAAAGCATTGAATACATAGAAAATTAGAGAAGACATTTTAGCTTACAAAGCTAAAAGTAGAGCCAGCTGATTATAACAGGGCAGTCTGTAGGTACAAAATGAATAATGGTTTGCATGGGAATGAGTGGCACAGGCGACTAAACGCGATCGATAGCCCTTTAGTTATTATTTTGTAGGCCATTAAACTTCTTAATCGATAGTTTGAAATTAACTACTGGCCACAAAAATTTTTTCGTCAAGAAAAATATTCCAAGATAACTTGGAATCCGAAACTACACTCAAATAGTTAATGCATACATTATACACGATTGGTAATAATGGGGCCAATCTGATGTTTCAGATATGTTTCTGATGAGTTAACGTTAATACTCTTTGTCGCAAAGAAACATTACAGCAGTGAAGGAAATGTTGCATAAAATTGGACAAGATATTCAATTGTTTACTTAACCTATTAACGTTATAATTAGTTTATGCAATTAACGGGCCCTTAACAAAAATTTGATCGTGAATCAAGAGTTATAAAAACTTTCCTACTGTTAAGAAAAGGTGAGAATCTATCAATCAAATATATAAGATTAAATAATAACGAGCCGACACCACCGTTAACTATAATACAAGTTCTTGTTTCCTGAATCATTCCAAGCAAGCTTGGAAAAGAAGTAAAACGTGGTCTTTAGTTATAGGATTCTTATATTCAGTAATAAAAGTCTTATTAGGACTACTAGTTTTAAACGGGCGAAATGAGAACTAACTCAAATGTACCTAGTACATATTATGTAATAAGCCTTTGCGTCTAACTATATTCAACCTCTGGTTTCTGAAACAAAAAATATCTTTACATAGTAAGACATCAACTACCTAAGTTCAATGGAAGTAGACTTATTATGCCAGTTAATCTATTAGGCGTGCAAGTAGAAACTCTGCTGTTTGGTTAAATTCAATTATATTGAAAATATAATTGTTACACAGATTAATTATCGAAATATTTGTCATTACCATCTTTGGTCTTTTGCCATTTGTCAAGTATAGATGATGAATGCCGTCGCGATAGAAACTTGGCGGTTTCGAAGCAAAATAATCATCGAGCCGTTTTTGCACATCTTCAACTTCGTGAACCGCTGGTCTTTCAAATATAACAACATCAATCCGAATTAGTGGAAATCAGAGACGGCCAAGTGTGGAAAATACACCGCATGCGTAAAACATCCCATGAGAACATGAGAATCACATAATTTGGTCAATTGGGCCTGGTAACGTTCAGCTGTAACAGTTTTACCAGGTTCCAGAAGCTCGTACTAAATGACTTCTTTCCAATCCCAGACAGATAGTAACACAACCGATGTTGATGGCTGGCCTAGATCAACCCATGGTTTTCTGCATTTAGGATTATCGTACAAAACCCACTTTTCATCACCCGTATTGTGTGCAAAAAATTCTTTCTTTTGTACCGAGAAAGCATTTCCATGCTGTTTTTTTCTTCTGTCAGTTTATGAAGAATCCATTTTCCTCCCTTGATATTCTTGGTGAGTAACTCCTATAACCGTTCTGCAAGCTATTTTTGAGTTTGACAGGAATTTTCGTCCAAGTTCTTTGTCTTCAAATTGTTTTACTGCACCTGTACGTGGATCTTGCTCAAGACTAAAATTGCCATCATGAAATCTTGCAAATCACCTTTTTACTATTGAATGGACTCACAGAATGTTCACTCAAAGTCGAATTAATTAATTTCATAGCTAGAGCAGCATTTTTTGCATTTGAAAATAGAAAAAAATGCAATGACATAAATGTGACTTCGATATCCATCTCTCAGATTGATGCACATGGAACGACAGCTTTTAAATGACTGAACCATATGTCATGTCAAACAATGACTAAGTTAGTTATATCCAAAATGGGGGGCGATGTTGATTTCAAAGCCGAGTTTCTACTTGTACACCTAATAATATTAAAAATTATCTAAAAATAATTCTTTGTGCACCGGAATTTAATTTGTCGGCCGACAATACGTAAAAATATTTTTATTTTTAATTTATACAAATTTTTTCTGGTGGCTGTCCAATTTCAAAAACTTTTCAATTGTGATGAAATTTTGTTAAAAATTGATTTTATCGATTTACATGCTGATCCGATGTTTTATTTGTTGGTTACGTTCAATAAATATTTCCGATATACCAATTGTCCAGAAAATGGTAAAGCTAGCTTCACAATGGTATAAGTTGATTAAAAACCATTGGACATTGATGTACTACTGGAAAACAGTAGATGCTTAGTTTGTTGTTTCGTTGCAAATAATGAACCTCCAGAAATACCGAAGGTCCGTAACCAGTTTCATGTAATTGGCGAAAATGCGAGAATGTTTCGTGACATAAATTTGATTATCTTTGTTAAAATTTATCGTTAGAGGAAATAAAGGACATCCTCAATAAAGACGCTCGGTATTTAAATGTAAATAAAAGTATGGCATTAAGTATGGAATATGACGTCGTTCAAATGTCCGCCGTGGCTTTGCTTGGTGGCACGTATTCGGCAGGTACAATTATCGATGACTTTGCCACATAAATCTGGTTGAATTTACTGGATGGCATTCGTTATGTTGACATTGGGGAAGACATAGCCCCAAAGAAATAAGCCTAAAGGCACTAAATCGCACGATTTCGGAAGCAGTTCACGTCGCCTTCCCGTTTGTGCAGAATGTTGTTTATTAGCGATCTGTAGCACTCGTCCGCAATGCTAGTTTTGTAGCCATAATCGTCGGTAATGCTAGTTTTGTTTTGGAAGAAATATGGATCGATGATTCCACAAGACCAAAATCCGCACCAAACAGTGGCTTTTTCGGAATGCATTTGGTGCTGATGTATCTCGTGTGGATTGGAACCATTCCAAAATTGACAATTTTGCTTGTTCACATATGCATTCATTCACAAATAGTCCTACTATTTGGGGTCAACTTCCAACTGATCCAGATTCCAATCAGTGAACACACGGCGTTGTTTATTTGGGTGCAGACCCAAGTCCCGACCATGCCTTGCGGTGAGTGAAAATATAATTTGATGATTTGTTCACGTTGTTTAACGCTATATCCTTCGAAAGTGATTTGCCATATACTACTGAACAATTCACAACAAATTTGACAGATGTTGCTTTAACAACATGGCTGGTATTACTCAAATTTCGAGCATCTCTATTGAAAGATCCTTTATTATGCTGATTTTTGGTGGAACAGCAACATTCCTAATAAGCGTAGAATTGAACTATACAATCCAAAATATACATATGGCTATCAACTAATTATTGAGTCACATATAAAATTTAGTTTAAATTTTTTTGATTTTAAATTTTGATTTTAAATCGAAACCAGTGTGAACATATATAGAACAGGCTTCCAACACAAAGCGTGATCATTGTTTTGTAATACTCATTCGCGATGGCCTGACGAGATGATAGAATTTTTTTCATGATCTTATCAGATCGAAACTGGATATTATTTCTGTTACAAAACTTCATCGATAATTTAGCTTCAAATAACTTGATCAAAAAATCAAAAATGGGGGTTGTTTTTAAATGGGCGTTATATACTTGTCCGACGATTCTAATATATTCCGTGTTAGCTTAAAGCATAACTCAATGGCCTTTAGGGCGATATGTTCGTTAGCTTTGAATTAATTAGCTAATTCAGTATTAAAGTTGGGGGAAAATATCAAAATAGGAAATTATATAAAATTATCTGTAACTTGTAAATTGAGGGTTCATATTCCCTCCAGTCAAGTAGAGTTAATTTTATATTTGTATCATTAAGTATTTGCTAGACATATGTTTAGTGTTGGTTGTGTAATTTATTTCATCCGCATATACCCTGGAAAATCACTTGGATCGGCCGCTGTCAACAAAGATTTACAACAAATATCAATTTTACACATCAAAACATAGTAGTCCGTGCAAAATATTTTCAAATCATAAAATTAACCCTTACTGTAGGTTCCCACCTCAATCGCTTTGCAATTATACACATTGGGCGCTTTCAGGGCACCAAATACTTGGGAACACGATGAATTAAATCAAAGCCAACGTTATGAAAAAGTTTAGTACTATGAAATTTTGATACCAAATTGGCGATGATTTCACTAATCATGATGCCAACAGTTGGCGGTTCTGAACGCGCCCATTATTTCATCACAGTGTGCATTTCGCACACTTAAAACAATTACACCTTTATTTTCAATGTTGCATTTTCTTTGTTATGTCAAAACTTTGCTATTAAATGAATGTAGGATGATTTGCAACAGCAACCATCCTAATTTTATATACGAAAAATGTTTTATGGATTAAATGTTGTTCCCAAAATTTTTTAAACATTTGTAATAGCCAGTAGTCTAAAAATCTCTTATCAATTAGATTTATCTATGTATGTTGTTAATAAACGATTGTTTTCGGAAAACGTCAAAGTGATTCACATACAAATGAAAATAAAGCTCAAATTCAACTACATAATATGAATCCCTCTGCGAATAATTGCAATCACTTCAACTGGGAACCTATAGTTACTTCTCACTAAATATTGATTGCAAAAATTTGCGAAGGGAAATGTTTCGTCTGGTAGTGGTTGATTTATTTGTTTTCATTTGTGTTAGAGACACAATCACAAACAATTTTCAGAAGGATGTACAGTGACAATCCTATTTTACATTTATGAATGTAACACAGCACAAAAGAATAAACAAGCTCAAATTTTGCAAAACGGTCCTGAAAACGTTTTATAATTCTCGCACATCCAATTTCGGCGTGTGGAAAAACAAATAAAGAAAGAATACGATCTGTGATTAAGAGGAACACAACTCGACCTCTATTGGCATGCAAAACTCATGGGCCGACAAATCTTCCATGTCCAGAACTATAGGCTGACATGGAGCTATATGCAATGCGCAGATGGTAACTTAAATCGGTCCTATAGCCGTACGTCTTCGATTTGGCAGGAATTGCGTAAAGTAATTTTTTGAGTTTCTGTAAGTTTAGTATTCGATATAAAGTTCATTTAACTCACAAACTTCTGGTTAACAATAATTTTAGACTACAGACTACAAATAGATAATAGTTTCTGAATTCTATGAAATTTGTTTCGTAGTCGAAACGTAAATAAAAATCTAAAATTTATTTTGCATACATTAAATTTTCCTCTATCATATGATATTGCCAAATATCACCTAGGGACTATATCACCAATACAGAACATAAACAAAATTATAAACAAAATTTAATCGAATAGATCTGAACCTAGAGTTGTTTAGGTGTTAAATGTCAAAATTTGGTAAACCAACCTAATAGACAGTGTACGCTGAGATGGTGACAATATGGCTAATAAATATTATTCTGTATCTCCACTAGCAAACTGTACGGAATTGTATAGTACAACTAGAGCAGAATTGCAAATGGAGAATTCAATTAAACGTTGCAATAATAAGTTGCTTTTGTGCCATGGAACCAAAGAAGTCATTTATGAACTTAAATGTTATATTGTAGAATTTATAAATTATTCTAGTGGCGGTCATGTCAAATCAGCGACTTTATAATTATACTGGATTCATTTCAAAAATGTGCAATTAAAATGATTTAAATAAGGCAATTGTACATCAGACAACACCAATGACGTCAATGTCGAGTATCCAAAAATTATGATGACTTAAATTGTCCATTAATTTATTTTAAAGACATAAATTAAATTACGGTAAACATGTTTACTTGCATTTACAATGTAATCGGATGTAGTCATTCGCTTTGACTCATCGATTGACCTTGAAAATATACATATCGTATAACAAAATCTCAAAACATTGGTTAATGCACTTTTTTAATGAGTGCGTTTAATGTCTCGTGGTGTTCCTTGAACTAATATTTGAAAACATATTTTATGCATCCCACACAGATCAAAGTCATTGAACTAAACTATAAATATTATTAAAATTAGTTCTTACCCGGTCAGACGGTGCAAACAAATTGTTTGTATTAAAAATGTTATTTATTTATTTGTTCTACATTTTTAATAACAAAAAGTAAAATGTTAAACAAACCATAATTCTGGAAAATCACATCCACCGACATAACACTATTTAGTAGTGATATTATACTTGGCATCGCACCAATCTCCTCGGGCTGCGTGTTGCGTGTGCGAACAGTTTCGATAAAAATAAAACTAATTGTTATAAAAATGTATGTTATGAAATACGCGCTCGGCATTTTTTCGCGTATCTAATTTAGAATATTTGTAGATCGAGTACGATATTCAAAAAAGCATGATCATTTCCAACACAACATACTAAACACAACACAAAAAAAAAATTATTTTTATTCTCGAGAAAAAGAAAATGGTTTTCCATCTCATTTTCACGAAACCGAAAATAAATTTCGTCCAAAAATATTTTTTCAGCGCTCTTGTGTGTTGTGTGTACGTACACGCCCGATCTCGGTTCTTTAGTTAAATTTTTGTGAACGTTGAACAGTTGATTTTTATAATTATTGTTATTGGTGTTGTTATTATTTTAGTTTATAATAATTAAAGTTACATTAGATAGGTAATAAAATTGCATTAAAATATACAATTAAATGTGAATGCCGAAAATAGATCAATTGTCTTCTATTTCACAGTATAAATGAGGAAAATATAGTGAACATTTTTATCTATGTGAATAATACCCCAGTGACTATGAGATTGCGACGACGCTGTGTTAAAATTAAAAAGTATTTATAAAATACTGAAATAAAATTTTTTTTTAAATTTCTTTTCTTTTAAAACGAAATTTTTTTTAATTGTTTATTTTAGCGAATCCTAAAAAATAATTAATTTATTTTTTATTTCTTAAAACAAAAACAAAAAACAATTTTTATAAAAAAAAATATTCAAAATGTATCAAATGCAGAGAAGTATGAGCACCCATAATTTTGGAAATTATAGTGACAGCTATGATTATTCGGCGTACAGTGAATCACCATATTATGGCGATTTACAGCGTTCATTCACCACAGCCAATTGTACTGTGGAAAAATCACGCGGATTTAAACCGTCCGATCGTAGAGATCCTTCCGCAAAACAATTTCTAACCGATTTAAGTAAAAAAATATTCCATTTGGTAAGCGAGACCTAATTAAATAAAAAATAAAATGTATGTTGAACACCGCATCACATCTAATATCATGTTCGTATACAATAAAATAAAAAGAACAAAGAACATTTATTTTTATATGAATAAATTTTCATCACATCTGATGATTTAAGATAGATATAAAGAGGAAAATTTTTTTTTAAGTATAATTTTCGCACAAAACACCTGTTTAGTGAGGAAACTATAATATACAAAATAATAATATTCTGTCTACTAACCATAATAAATTATTTATTTTATATTTTTTAATATAATAAAATATTATAATATATGTAATATACCATATATTAGGGAGAGGGCGAGCATCTTTCAAACGATTTTTCATACGGCAAACGGAAGTAGTAATATGTTCGTATGCATTTCGCTTATAGCGTTTGTAATTAAAACCCGCACTTAAAACTTACGTATATCACATTATAATTGACGTCCATTTTGCATCAAATTAAAATGATATGCACCACCAACTGGAGTTCTAATTTATTGTACATATTCCTGTATGACAGTTTTCACATACGGCTAGCAAAAATTTGGCCCAATGCCAAAATTATTTCGAGAAATTAAATTTATTAGAGGTATTATGTTTCAAGCGCGTTTCCACTGCGAGTCTCTGCACAATAAATATAAGCTATTTCGATAATGTGACGATCGATGATGAGTTATGTTCTTTATAGTATACAAATTTATATATAATTATAGTTGCTGACTTAGAAAACATGTACATAAACACCTGTTATATTATTAAATAGGTCTCTTTGCAACATTAGATACTAATGTTCAGGCACGTATCCAACTCGACGTGTAACATACTGTATGATTTTAAGTGTGGAGGCGTGATATTTAATGTGCCCGCGACAATTTACCATGAAGCAAAATGCATATAGAATATATTACGTTATAGTCTTTGGGTCAAATACAAAATGTTTAGAAATTTTACTTCACAAAAGAAACTTTTGCAACTTGTTAAATTTTCTTTAAACAATGTACAACAAAAAATCGCATTACTTTTCGGCTTTTTATATTTTTTTTTTATGCGAGCAAACAGTACAGCAGTTTGTTAGCTTTTGGCTGAGTTTTTTTTAATAATTTTTTTTAATATAAGTTTTTAATTTTGTTGTTGTTATGTTTTTCTTATCAAACAACCAACATTAAATCATAAACAACCTTTTTTTAAACAAGAAACCAACATGCTTTTTCACCATACACATTCATATACACAAAATTACAGACATTGTTTATGTTGTTTGCGAACAAGCAGATTAAAATCTAAGTCATGCAAGCAAGCAGCATAAACAATGTTTACTAAAATTATTATTGTTATTTTGTTTGTTATTATTATTATTATTATTACTGTTATATTATGTAATTTAGGAACCTTCAGCTCCAACCACTCACGTTGATCTACAAAAGATTTTCACTCCTGCACATGATGCTGAAGAAATTTTACCATCGAATAGACATCGTAAGTGTTTGTTTTACTCTACCAAGTTTACTCATAAAGTTCCAAAAAAAAAAAAACAGTTTTCAAAAATCTCAAGTATATTCAAAACAACTTTATATGCAAAACTTTAAAGCCCGGATTGAATATATTTAGTTTTAGTGTGTTTTTTCATTTTGTTTAAGTTTTATAAAATGTAGTATTAAGGATTTATTTATATCTATATAGATAAATTTTAGACCCAAAGACATGATTCATATCCTTATTTTATTTAAAGCATGTCCTTTTATAATAAGTCTGCGATTTTCCGTTGACCGTTTAAAAAAACAAAAAAGTTTAAAAGAACTCGCCTCCCCCCTAAGACAAAACTATTTTTCCCAAATTGTGTTTTAGGAAAAAAATTATTTTCTTCCTCGCAATTTTACTCGCCTGGTCTTCATCCAACCGTTGAAGATCAGGTCGAGTTGGCTAGAAGAATATCACATTCGCTGAGTGATATAAGCAATAAGCAATCTAAAGGGCAAACCATGTATTCCAATAGAAAGAAGCGTTCTGATAAATGGGTACATGAAGGCGAAGGTATTTATTGACGTTTTTATATTTTTTTTACATATACACAAAACACACGAATTTTTGTAATGTGCCTAGAAATTTATAATATTATATTACACACAAGAAAAGGATTATCGCTTTTACACAAAATATTATTGACATATGAAACATTTTTTTTTTTTGTTAATATTTTACATTTACACAAAAGGACGTGCCGATCTTCAATCTTACAATGGATACACCGAAGAAATTAAAGAAAACGAATACTATCAAAGACAACATCATCAATTTAATACTCCTCAACACACGCAAGGTGGTCGTTTACCATTAAAATTGGTTATGGATCCACGAGGACAAGTAAGAGATTTAGAATCACTTCGCCGTCAAGGTTATAATATTGACCCGCCAATTCAATCGCCTGAAATTTGTAATGAGGTTGTTAACGCTTTGCATGCCCCAAGAGGCAAAGGTAATTATTGTGTTATGTTAATTTTTATTTTTGCTTAATTTTTAAAAGTCTCAAAAAATATTTCTCAACAGTGGACAGTTTTACAGTTAATTTTATTTATATATAGTAGATATTTTAAAAGCACCGTAAATTCATTGATTTGACATGAATTCGCTGGTTTTGTATTTAGTTTATGAAATGAGCTTAATTTATTTCGCAAATTATTAGGCTAAAAATCAATTTACCTGTCGGTTGTCGGTAAGTATTTTACGAGGCACATCCTTCGAATACACTGCAAAAATATAATATTCTGGTCAACAGTCCTTATTAAACGCCTAAATCAATTCCTCGCATGGGAGTCCGAACTATTATTATTCGATACAAATTTTTGGAAATCTCATTTTTATGGTAAATAAATCACAAAGTTAATCTTTATCCAATTGTGAAATATTTTTAGGGTTCTGTCCTGAGACTTAATTGTAAAATAATTATTAACCCAAAATAAAATTCGAACTTAACCCTAAATTTGAAATTTTTTCTATAAATTAGGCGCCGAATTATTCGCCAAGAGGAGGAAGAAGGCTGACAAATACATTATTGATGAAACCACTGCCGCTAAACATAGCCCATCTGGTGTACCATATGTTCAGTCAGCGGGATCAACATTACCGGCTTTCACTGAAGCTGGATCACAACGTGTGCAACAAAGCATAAAATATGATCAACTCATTCATGTAAGCTATTTTTATGTAAAATTAATTATTACAATGAAAATTGGTACCATATACACGCAACGTCACTTTTAACTGCTTTTTTAAAAATACCAAAATTCCACTTGGGTTTGCCTGTTAATTTTTGTCATTTTGTAAAGTTAGTTCATGCTGTACCTCTGAGTACGATGATTTTTGATAGATAAGGTTTATGCTTCCGATTGCAAGCAAAATCCGTAGGTTTTAACTTGGGACAGTTTGTCAATTTAAAATTTGACTTTTAAATTATAAGTAAAGTTTTTGTTTGAAACTAAAACGATTAAATTAAAAAAATCTCTTCAGCTCAATTCAAATTAAACAACCAATAAACAACAAATATTTAAATGAAATAAAGAAATTATTAAATCTAAACCCCAAAACATCAATTTTTCAGAATATTCTGTAGTTTAACCTTTAATTAATTAGACACAGCAAACCAACATTTATTCTCCTTAAAATTAAGGTATTTTTCCCATAATTAAATTCCTGAAAAATAATTAAGTTTGTTTTTCTTGAAAAAGAAAAAAGTTATTTTATAATAATTATTTTAAATTAAAATTTTAAATCAAACTTGTTATGTTTGCGAGTCTCGTAAAATATACGAGAAGCCTAAATTTACTCTAAATTCTAGACTTTACTCAATAATGTTGGATCGAGTAAACAATTCAAAGGACATCCGATTAGAAAGTGTCAGGGTTGTTAGACATAGGGGTTTGCACTAAAAAATTGATCGCGAGTTAAGAATTGCTTCTATTTGTATAGTAATTTTATTAGCTCTTCGATGGTACAGCTGGATGTTTCCAGGGACGCTTTGAGATAAAATCGCGGAGGAACAGTCAATTAATTTATACTTTCTACGATAAAATAATTATCGAGTTTATTTTGATGGAAATCTGAGTTAAACCATTTCTGAAATTCTTTACCTTTGATTTTACTCCTAAAAAATTAGTAGGATAGTCGCTATGTATACCCACACACCAAGCACTACGAGCAATACATCAACAGAAATTGCAACATAGGTCCTTCAGAATGACGTTAAATAGCCCAACAAAAATATTTTCAAAAGATATATCTATTTTCACTCGATTAGCTGGTGCTTGTCCCATGACCTGCTCAACGTCGTATTCTGAAGCAGCTTACACATTTATGAAATACTTATATATTTAAAATATTTAATCAGGCAACACTAACATATCAATAACCAATTTGCTCTTGTGTGAAGTAAGCCCAGCCCAGAATTTTTTTCAATTTTAATGAAAAAACGAAAAATTATCAAATTTATTAAATTTGATTTGTTTATAAATAATAAAAAAATTAACCAAAAGTACCAAAAACTGTAAACTTCTGAATTGCATATAGTAACGGAAAATTACAGGCAATGCTAAAAAAGTTCGATCCGTGGCAAGTTCCCGCAAATAAACTCTGGACTGGGAATTTCATTGGCTTTTAAATAATTTTTCGTCCCACTCGATAAATCTAAAATTATTTCGCCAAGACTAAAAATGTATCGGATTAGGGCTACATGATTTGGAAATGTATACACTAGTAGCTAATTTTTAGCTAAATTAGAAGATAATCGTTTCTTGGCAAGTTCCTGAAAATGAACTCTGGGCTGGGCTAACTTCACAAATCTAGTATATTTGAATGAAATGAATTAAAAGCTGGGATAACTTCACACAAGAGCAAATTGGTTATTGATACTCGTATGTTAGTGTTACCTGATTAAATATTTTAATTTTCTGGGATAGAATTCTGGGATAACTTCACATACGTCTTTGCGACACATACTTCTGCCATCTATTATTAAAAAATGTTGCCTAACACAGCTTAGTAACGCTTGCGGACCAGTGATGTGTGCCAACGCGTATTTCGTAATTGTTTACATGTTGGTGTCGAAAATTACGTAGACAATTTATTTTTAAGTAGACATTATCGATAATTGGTGGAATATGTCGATAATTCGTAGAAAATATACATTATTGCTTCTTCCTGTTGTTATTTTTCGGTCCGAAGTAGGCATCTTATACTATCAGTTTTTCAGTTTAAATTTGGGTTTATCTATATTTAGAAGTAAAAATCAAATTTTACAAAACCAATAGATGATATTAGATTTAAAGGTACTAATTCGAGATATTTTAAACCAAATTTAAATTTTTAATTTGGAATATCATCTGATTTTATCATTAAAAAGCCCTAACGCCACGTATTACAGTACTAGTTTTTCTAATGTAAGAGTAATTGGACTCGTAAATATGATAAATTTGAAAAATATTCTGTAATCTGGTTAGTCAATTATCACGAGCAACAAAGTGATAAAAAACTATCAGCTTCACTTCCCTGACAACTGAATATAAATCTGTCGTCAATGTACAAATTTTTATATAAACAATTTAGTTAAATAAAACAATTTTAACCTATAAATAATTATGTCAGCTTTGTCCTGCCAAATTTTTCGGAATTTTCTTATTCGTTTTTTCAATTAGGTTAGTTGGTTCTTATGTGTGGTATCGTTTCCATTAATCATTTACTATCGGTTTCGACATTACGTAATACTGGTCGAAATTTTTATTGCATCTAAATTCAATTCATTCATCTCATTAAAGTGAGTGTACTGCCGAAGTTTATCCGTTTTAATTCTGGACTTGTATTATCCTACAGCTCCCGTTTATTAGCAGGTAGTTCACGACTTAAAATATTTGTCATATTCTTGCTTACAGCCATAAGCGATTTCATGAGGTTTATCAATATTCATATGGCTGTACAAGCCTAAATCCGGCTATAGTTTGTAAAAAATGCACTGTTCAATGTGCCGCCCGTCATGACTGCATTGTTAATTTTAACGTCCGTTCAGGTTGCCAGAAACGTAGTTTGGGTTGCCAGAAATCTTTTCGACAAATCAACCATAAAATTGCGGCGTAAAGGTATAGCAGCCATCTGAACAAATAAACAGATATGGATTTTTACTATACGCGATTTCCATTTTATGCAGGTCAGGGGAAATTTCCATTTTTCCAGTACCTTTTTAACTGGTGATATATTGTTTGAAGTAGCCAATGATCATTATTCGTCTGAATTTTTTTTTACTTTACGATATTATTGCTACCTTTTAATACAGGGATCTGTAAATTTGCACTAAAGCAAAAAAAAATAAATTTGCACCACACTTTTGGAATTGCACTAAACTAGCTAAAGCATGCTAGCAACATCGCATAATAACACATATGAAGTAAAATCGTTTCGATTATATTGCGAAATCGGCGAATAAAAATTAAAAAACGATTTAACAGTTAAGGCTACATTTACAAATCGATTTTTAATCGTGTTACCGCTTTGAAAATTTTTTTAATTTTGCACAGTTATCGATGTCGAATTGTATGTATATAAATACACTCATTGCCTCAGCTCCTCGTTTTGAAATGGTTTCATTAACAATGAAATCAAAACATTTTCATGATTGCTGACAGAAACTAGAATTTTTGATATTGTCTACATTCTTTACATTGTCGGCACCATTTTTTTAATTTTCCACACATCTAGAATAATAATTAACGACGTGACTTTGCACCACACTGTTGTGTACTAGCGTGGAGAAATGTCGGTGATGTTCGTTTTGTACGAGTTCCGCGAAGCTGCATTTTTTGATCATAATGGGATGATCAAAACTCAATTCGAATTACTTAAACGGCCTGACTCTGATCATTAAATAATCGACAAATAGTTTTAAATTTCTTAAAAGTTTGTTTCGGAAAACATTTGTTTTTGCAAAATTCTGGTTTTGATGGAATTCGCTTAACGATGACATTGCAAATTCGAATTTCTAAGCTTTTAGAGGCTTAATCCAGTTGGTTTCTATATTAATTTAGATATTTTCGTAACGCAACACGAAACCAAATTGTTTGGTATATAACGAACGCCAAGTTCTGAAATACGAATAATTTTACATAAGTCGGAATATCTAAAAACAAAATAAATTGCCATGTCTATTGAGGGCATGATACAAAAATTTCTCTGTATAGATAGGCCCACTAGCTGGTGTCGAAAATGAACAACTAAATTGGTGAAACCATTTTATTTGTTTTATCTTCTCAAACACATTAAAAAAAATTGAAACAAACAATGAGGGGAATCAAATACCCGAACAAAATATTGCTTTATATTTTTAAGACGATGTATGCCTAAAAATTCGGGAGGGAAATAAATTTGAAATGTATATTGAAAATTAGCGAATTTAGCAAATTATTGTTGTAACTAGCGTTTACTAGCATTCATTGAACTTTTCGAAAAATCAAAACCAAACAAGTATGTCAGCAACAACCTTGTTTCAGTAATATGCGCAACATTCTGTTAAAGTTAGCCGAAAGGCTTCAGCCGAAAAATGTCTGCAATACAGATTTAGAAGTAACATAAAATGTCGGTAAACTAATGATTAAAATTAATCGGAAAACTACCGATAATGTACAACCGAAAAATGCCGGCCGTCCAAATTGAGATAACATAAATTTGCAGCCGAAAAATGTGAAAGACAGACATCTATACAATAATCAGACGAACGCCAATCTGAATGTACCAATTCGATAGAACGTGACCCTAACTAGAATTTGAGTATATGCTCGAAATGACTTTGATAAGATTATAGAGGTGAAACGTTCCTTTACCATTGTTTCGTCGTAAAAATAGTCTACCATTCGAGATTTTATCAAAAAATTGATTTCAGTCTGGCTAAGCCAATTCTATAGCCGAAGACCCTAGGTGAATTTATTTCTATGTTTAGAGTGAGTTTGATGAAGACATTTTTCCCATGTTTGTTGACAAAATCATTCGTTATTCGAAGATCAGATAGAGACCAGTCAGACTTAACCAATTCAATGGCCCATGGCCCTAAGAAAATATAAATTATAGGTTTGGGATGGGTCTGGTGAGGTATGTTTTATCGATAAAATCGTTCGTCATTTGAGATCTTGTCTAATAAACACCAATCTGACTATGTCGATTCGGTGTCTATGTCAATAGGTTTGGGTGAATCTGAGGAGGTCGTAGTGATTCGATATAATCGTTCGCCATTCGAGATTCTGTCAGACAGACACCAATCTGACCTTGATGTTTCGATAACCAACAACCATGTGTGGAGCCGATGAGGCTACAGGTGACCACACCAATTCGATAACCCACGATTATAGGTAGAACCCGATTGTAGGTGTGGGGTGGGTCTGTACAAGTTCCAGGGGTAAAACTCTGACCTTACCAATGTTACGTCGACAAAATCGCTCAATCGAAACTCCGCTCAGACAGACAACAAACCGACCATCCGACAAGGATTACAGGTTTGGCGAAACCCGATTTTCCAAATATATACCCAAAACTAATCTATGCTCATGGGAAATCCAATTGACATAGTCAAATTGGTGTATATCTGACAAATTCTCGAAAGACGAACGATTTTTTAGAAAAAATATGGTAAAAATGTCCACTACCTCATCACACCTACTCCAAACCCATATTCAAAATCTACCCAAGTTCTAAGGCCATCGAATCGATACAGTTAGACTGGCGTCCATCTGACAAAATTTGAAAATCAAAATTTCACCCCATCAGACCTATTCCAAACCTCCAATAAAAATTAACCAATAATCATGGGCCACCGAGTCAGCACATTCAGACTGGCATATATCCGGCAAATCCTCTAAAAAAATCACTCTCAATCTCATCAGACCCACCCCAAACTTATAATCAAAATCCATCCACGGTCACGGACCATCGGATCGGCATACTAAGTCGATGTCTGTCTGGCACAAGTGCAACATGTACCAACCGGTAAACGCTTGATAACTGTTCAACTTGTATATCGGCAAGCTTCGGCCTTCTTTTTAGTTATTACTTGAACTAATATTCTGAATCCAGCCCAACATCGCTTTTAAACTTCTGCTTATACAAAATACATACATCTACATCTACGTTATGGTTCTACATCATATGTTACGGATTGTATATCCGTAATCATTAATCATTTGAAATTCACACGGAGCTAACTTCACCCCATAACTTCTTTCACTCTTTCAGTTTTCCCAAACTCTCAACATGAAACGTGATCTGGAAAATTGTACAGCGATAACCATCGAACCGCTTCAAATGAGGCCTTTCCCACACTTTAAACGCAAGTTTTCACAAATTTTTGAAATTTGGCCGTGTTCTAATACACACATATGAAACTCGTCAATTAATCTCGGTATATTTCAATTTTATTTATTATCAGCCGATTTTGTAGGTTGGTTACTTTCGGCTGGGATATTTCAATTTCAAATATAACTATTTGAACTTTCGGCTGAAGTAATCGAGGCACTATCTGCCTTATCGATTTTTTCACTTTCGGCTGGCAACTTTCGACTAACTTTAACTAGGTATACACAACAGCTATGCTTTTCGGGATTCACATAAATTTAAAAAATTTATTTGTCGTAAAACCAAATAAAAAACTTATGCGGTTTCTGCAAAACACATATTGTATCACGATTGAGGCTAATGTAGTTTGTTTCATATCAGTTTCATCAACGCTAATGAAAAAAGTTGTCAAGCAATGAAATGCAGAAACTTACCTTTCAAACAGAAAATGGTAGAAAAAACATAAATCTTTGGCCGTTTGAAAATAATAAATTTTTAGAACTTACAAAATGTTGAATAGACTTAAATAATTTAGAAAAAATAAAGCCGTTGGACTTTTTACGTCCAATTGCCCTTCAATTGATTTTGGGGTTGGTGCCGTTGATGTTGAAAGCGGCCGTTGGTGTTAAAAGCGACCGTTAATGTTAAGAGCGGCCGTTGATAATAAAAGCGACCGTTGGTATTGAAATCGGCCGATTTGCTTAAGTATTCGATGTAAATGCCCGTTGGTTTAATGATGCTACCGCTACCCGTCGCATTTTAACGTGGTCTTTAAATTTTTAATTTGGCCAAATTATCTTAGGGCGGCCGTCAAATTTTAAATGCGGCCGTAGATCTATTTTCCATTTAATTTTAAGTGGATTGTAATAATATGCTTCTCAAATCGCGTCGGGGCACCAGTTAAAATTAAACACAATTTAAAATTAAAATTTTATATTTCACTACAATATTATTTAACAATAAAATTTAAATAAAAAATTATGAATATTCGGATTACAAAACTTTCGGATTACAAAACAAAGAATTTTTATCAAATTTTTTATTCTAATGAAAAACAAAAAATTTTCAATACACTTTTTGTTTTACCAAGCATACGTGATAAAACGAATTGCACAAAAAATATATTTTCATAGTGGTAAAAAGGTAAAAAGTATTGGGAGATTGCCGTACATGACAGCGACTATTAAGTCCCTAGTACACAAGGGAATGTTCAGGAACATTATTGAACACTCCTTCACGGTAACATTCCAGCTACTTTACTATTCGGGAAAATATAAGAAAACAAATGACGGCAATAATTGTTTGATTTAAGACAACAATTAGTTAATATAAAAGGCTTCTAGATCGACGATATTGCAGAAGTAACTCTGTAAAAAATTTGCCGATATTTTCTGTGTATGCAAGTAAAAAATTGCTTGTCTTATTTTATAATGGCTCAAAATATGTACCAATTTCACCTTGTTATATTATTTTCATTTATTTTGTGTAAACAAACTTAATTTTCTTAAATTTTAAAGGAGAAATATAATAATGCTCAATCACGTGTCAAATTGGTTAAATCACCATGGGAGGCCGCACTTGAAACTGGTTATGTTGATAACGCTTTCCAAGATGTTAAAAAACCAACGCCTATCAGTCAACCTAGCTATGATTATAACAGCACACCAAGTGCCTATTATCAACCACCACCAGCACAGGAATTGCCGCAACAGGTTAGAATAGAAATTTTCAATTATAGTAATTGTTAAATATTCAATTGATATCTATAACCAGGCTCCTCGCCCAAGGCCAGCATCATACACAAGCTCTTCTCAACGTGACTTAGCCTATAAACCAAGTGTACCACAAGGATGGCGTGCACCACCAGCTCAGTTACCTCGTGGTAAATATAATTAGAATTTTTTAATTAGCTTTAATAAAAAATTTAAAATTAAATTAATAAATTTTGCTTTTTTCATTGGCTTTCAATATAAATTATACTGCTTATCGCCATCATGTTAATCTTTTTAATTGCATTCACCCAAAAAAAATATTGTAAAACTATATAGATGAATACGATTATATGGTAGCAACAGCTGATAATATTTATGATACATTAACACCAACAAATTCGGTAAATGAAAATCAAACTAGCGAGTTACAGCAAAATGCCCAGTGCCAACAATATAGGACAACACAGTCCGCTGTTACTGAGAATTATCAACATAATGAGGAGGCCGAAGTTATAAGGATTAATGAACAATCGCATCGCATGTCGAAAGAACAGAGTGAACTACAAATCAAGCAAAATTATTTATCTTGCGTGTCAAAATCACCTGAATTAATTGTGTCAGACGCCCGTCAACAATATGCCCATTATGATAATACATTGCGAGAATTAAAAGGCGCCATTATTCAACAAACGCAGCAAATTAAACTTGAACCACTTCAACCGTTACAAAACGTAAAATTAAAAAAGGTCATGGCGAAAGAGAACTACCCAATACGCGAAGAGGACGAGGAAGAAATTGAAAACCAAGAAGATTATAAACCAGTTCCGGTAAAGGATTTGATAAACAATTTCGAAAATCAAATTCGACCGATTATGCGGTACAAGGTGATGGGAGAAACCCTACCGCAACCGAAATTACCTAGCCAAGAAAATAAAAATAGTGCATTTGAAGAATACAAGAAACCAAATACGAATGAACCACCCCATCCAAGCTATAGCAACATAATTCAACTTCCGGTGCAGCAACCAGTGTACGATCCACCGATACCGAAACCCTTAGTAAAACAAACTTTTAGTAATAATGCTAAAACTCAAACAAAAATCAATTATCAAAATGTATGTCGTGCAACAACATGCGAGAAAACGAATTATGAAAAGCAGCAAGAACTCAAACAAAAATATTTCCAAAACACTGACGAATCCGAAGAAGCGCACGAGGGGCAACAATACCATCAATCAATTATGTATGACGATACTAGTAAAGCTATGTCATCCCAAACGAAGCAAAATAATGAAAACTTTATGTACTCATCGTCACAAAATAATAAGTGTCCATCATACAATCATCAAAATACTAACAGTTATGAAAATTCATCTGCATCAGCCATACAGTCATCCGCAACATTGTCGTGTCTCGAAAATTATTCAGCGCTGAACGATAGTTTAAATTATGAACAATACACAAGCTCAAAGTTACATCAAGGCAAGGAGAATATTATACCATATAGATCTTATGTATACAAAACCACCACCACCACCACCCCCCGTATAAAATTTCATTACTAATAAAATTCCATTTGTCATGCTTGCTTCCAATTTTTGTTTTAGTTAACTTTTATTTTTTGTAATGGTTTTTAATTGATTTTCTTTATCATAGTGGAAAATTTTGATGGAAATTGCGGCGTGCGATTAATTGGATGATAAAAAAATATTTTAGTTGTGGTTTATTTTCGTGACGCCGGCCGGCCACATAACTTTATTTCAATTTCCATTTATAAGGATTTCTAGGTCAAATAAAACTAATCTTTTAAATTTAATCGCAACATAAACATTACGAAATTATGTATGTCAGTATTTCAATCTGATCGAATAGACTGAAATTCAATTAAATTGTCAAAGTCTATACATAGAATTTGCAGGCAAAATTCTAATATTACGCAATCCTATTTTTCATAATTATTTGGAGGAGACACCAAAAATTTATTATCACAAAATTACAAAATTTGTATTAGTAACCTAACCCTAATTTGTTGAATATCTGTTCACTCCACAACTAATCACCTGAAATCTGAACTAAAAAATATATTTGTACAACGAACATAGAGCTGTTTGACTAATTGTAAAAAGTTTTATTTGAGTTGGAAATCCTGTTTTAAATGTTAGACCACATCCTTGGTGTTTTTTTTAACATATAGTTTGAATAATAAACTTTTTATTTCCATATAGGATTATACACACCACCGGAAATTCCATTGGCTGGGTATGATCCACCAGCAACCGAGAAATTCTTGCCAAAACCATCGAAACCAGCGTACGGTCCATCATCATATGGATCATCAACATTACCACCACCATCAATTGTTACACAACCAGCCCCAGCCCAACAATACCAACCACCACCTCAACAACAACAACAACAACAGTCAACCTATCAAAATCAACAACAACAACAATCAACCTATCAAAATCAACAACAACAACAACAATCATATCAATCATATAAAACTAAAACCACCCAAAATTATTATTCGTCTCAACAACAAACAAAAGTAGGTAACGTGTCACCAACACCATTTGGCCAACAATCGCAAGCACTTCACAGACCCCAACCACAACAAGTTTATCCACCAAAATCACCACTACCCCAAGTGGTTAATCAATCTGTGCCATGGGCCAAGAATGTTCAACGCTCATTGCCACAACAGCAAAAATTCAACAATCCATCACCTGTTTCGTATGGATCATCACCAACATCCGGCTATGGCAGTAAACCACAACAACAATCACCCCAGTTTAATAACAATTTGTATGCCCCAACGCCAGCCGCTACTCTACCAAAACCACAACAGCAATATAATGCACCATCAAACGGTTATGGAACGTATCCCGGTCGATCCCCATCAACTCTATCACCGTCGTATGTCCAGAGTGCACCACCGTTAAGCCCACATGCCAATGTAGATTTATCGTCGTGCAAAAATTATAATACAGCCGCACGGGGATGGAATCAATCGAAGGACTACTATCGTCCCGTACATCTAGCTCAGAAAGGAAAGAAGACCGCTTTACCCTATACAGATTTCTAAATTATTTTTTAAATTAAATTTCTAATTATTTATTAACTATTTATTTCGCTTATCAAACAATAAAAAACAAAAAATTTTCTTGTTCATTTTTTTTTTAATTTTTAATTTTCGTCTGACATTTATAAAAAAAAAATTGATAGAAATTTGTGTGGGTTGATTTCTTAGAAAAAATCGTTAACTATATAATTTATATAATTAAAAATTATATTATTTTTATAATATTAAATAAAAATAATAATAATGATAATAAATAAACGTATAAATAAAACTATTTATTTCGATAATAAATAAATTAAATATTTTATTTTTGCTGAGTGTGAATTTTAATTTTTATTTTTATTAATTAATATTTGTAAATTTTATTTTATTTAACAAAACCAAGCCAAAACCAAACCAAACCAAAAAAACCAAATCGAAACAAGCTGAATATTTTATATAATGCGATGCCAAATTAATAATATTTATATAATTTTATTTATTAAAATGTAATAATAATTACAAAATTTAAAAACTAAAAATATAAATTGATGATGATAATAATAATTATAAATATTAAAAATAATTAAATTATAATATTTTTATGTATATTGAAATGATTGATAATGAAATTGTTGTTAAAAACAGATAAAAATGAATAAAGCTATATATTTTATTATTATTATTATTATTATGATTAATATTATGATATGTGTAAATGCTATTATATGTATTTTATAATAGGCAGGAACCAAAAGAAATAATAATTAAATTATATTGTTATGTTACAAGAAAAATAAAAAATAAAAAAAATATTTAATTTTGAAATGAATGTGGTTTGTATGCCCCCTGAAATTTTTTAGTGCTGAACTCTAGCGAATTATTATTAACTTAAAATGGCATTTTAAAATTTAACAAACCAGACAAGTTAATAATTTTTCATCAGGCTCTAGCTTGCTAGAAAATTTCAAGAAATAGTTTTACTATTTTTGATATTTGAAATCGTCAACATTCGCAATAAAACTCTAAACACAAAGAAGAAACCAAAAGGTTGTTTTGAATAAGGGAAATTTTGTATATTAGAGAGTGTACTTGGTAGAAGCAGAACTGACTATCATTTATTATAAACTGTTTGGAAAGCGCCTATAAAGTGCTGGTTTAAGAACTGGAATTCAATGGTAAATCAAGGGAACATTTGGTGACGAAATGAATAGTGAATTCTTTTAGAATTTTGATTTCATAACTGAATTGACCAAAATCAGATAGGATTTCGTCAAATTCCATAGTTAACACTTAGTTACTTTCCAGAAATTCTCCTAAGCTCGATATTCCATTTTCGTAAAACTAATGTTCAAGAAAATATCCTTAATTAACCCAAGCTTCTTAAAACTAAATTGACCAACGAAATGGCGCAGTGGTTAAAGCTTTGGCGTTTGGAACCACGAAAAAGTTAGGAGAGCCTTGGCTTCAGAACAGATTGCAAGGATATAAAAAACAAATTTAAAAAAAAATTAAAATTAAAAGCAATTTAATTTCCAATTAAAATTAATAGAATAATTACACAAAATAATTATAAATACATATTCTTAGTTTTCTACACATGAATATATAAAGACCTCCTTAACTTTTTTTTATATCTTTAAGTTATTGATTAAAAAAAAGAAATGTTCAATATCATTGTAAATCAAATAAAATTATTTTAACCTAATCGCTAAAAAGATGGTCGATATTTTTAGTTTGAAGAATCCGTTATTTAAGGTTTTTTACAAACTTGAAAATTTGCTGAACCTTCGAATGTCCAACGATAAATTGTTAAAAATTATTGGTGCAACGATTTTAAAAAGTTTGTCCCTAGAATCTAAACTTTGGAATATGCTTAAAAAGGGTATGATTCGATCTAAGATTGAACCTCCATAACAAAATTATCCCCACTTTTAACATAAAATATTCATAGAACCTTGAAAACGTATATGTGAAGTAGGTTCATGAAGAGATTTTGAAGTAAAGACCACGAATTCAATTTCAATTTCAATTTTAATTTCAATTTGAATATTTCAATATTTCAATATGCCAATATTCCAATATTTCAATATTTCAATATTTCAATATTTCAATTTCAATCTCAATTTTAATTTCAATTTCAAATTCAATTTCAATTTCAATTTCAATTTCAATATCAATATCAATTTCAATTTCAATTTCAATTTCAATTTCAATTTCAATTTCAATTTCAATTTCAATTTCAATTTCAATCGCACTTTCAATTTCAATTTCAATTTCAATTTCAATTTCAATTTCAATTTCAATTTCAATTTCAATTTCAATTTCAATTTCAATTTCAATTTCAATTTCAATTTCAATTTCAATTTAAATTTAAATTTCAATTTCAATTTAAATTTCAGTGTCAATTTCCATTCGAATTTCAGTTTTAATTTCCATTCCGATTTCAATTTCAATTTCAATTTCAATTTCAATTTCAATTCCAATTTAAATTTAAATTTAAATTTAAATTTAAATTTTAATTTCAATTTCAATTCCAATGGCAATTTCAATTTCAATTTCAATTTCAATATCAATATCAATATCAATATCAATATCAATATCAATATCAATTTCAATTTCAATTTAAATTTCAGTGTCAATTTCCATTCGAATTTCAGTTTTAATTTCCATTCCGATTTCAATTTCAATTTCAACTTCAATTTCAATTTCAATTCCAATTTAAATTTAAATTTAAATTTCAATTTCAATTTTAATTTCAATTTCAATTCCAATGGCAATTTCAATTTCAATTTCAATTTCAATTTCAATTTCAATTTCAATTTCAATTTCAATATCAATATCAATATCAATATCAATATCAATATCAATTTCAATTTCAATTTCAATTTCAATTTCAATTTCAATTTCAATTTCAATTTCAATTTCAATTTCAATTTCAATTTCAATTTCAATTTCAATTTCAATTTCAATTTAAATTTAAATTTCAATTTCAATTTCAATTTCAATTTCAAATTCAATTTCAATTTCAATTTCGACCGCAATTTCAATTTCAATTTTTCAATTTCAATTTCAGTTTCGATTTCATTATCAATATCAATTTCAATTTCAACTTAAGTTTCAATTTCAATTTCAATGTTAATTTTAATTTCAAGTTCGATTTCAGTTTCAATTTCAATTTCAATCGCAATTTCTTCAACTTTAATTTCAATTTTAATTTTAATTTCAAGTTCGATTTCAAATTCAATTTCAATTTCAATTTCAATTACAATTACAATTTGAATATCAATTTCAATTACATTTACAATTTGAATATCAATTTCAATTTCAATTTCAATTTCCATTTCAAATTCAATTTCAATTTCAATTTCAATTTCAATTTCAATTTCAATTTTAATTTCAATATTTCAATATTTCAATATTTCAATTTTTCATTATTTCAATATTTCAATATTTCCATTTTTCAATTTCAATTTCAATTTAAATTTCAGTGTCAATTTCCATTCGAATTTCAGTTTTAATTTCCATTCCGATTTCAAATTCAATTTCAATTTCAATTTCAATTTCAATTTCAATTTCAATTTCAATTTCAATTTAAATTTAAATTTCAATTTAAATTTAAATTTAAATTTAAATTTAAATTTAAATTTAAATTTAAATTTAAATTTAAATTAAATTTAAACTTCAATTTAAATTGAAATTTCAATTTCAATTTCAATTTCAATTTCAATTTCAACTTCAACTTCAACTTCAATTTCAATTTAAATTTAAATTTAAATTTAAATTTCAATTTCAATTTCAGTTTCAATTGAACTTATAAGTTCAAGTTCAAGTTCAATTCAATTACAATATCAATTTCAATTTCAATTCAGTATTATGGTTTAAATTTCAATGTCAATAAAGCAATTCGAATTTATATTAAGATACTAATATACCGGTGCGTCACCGATCTCTCCTGAGTGCCAATTTTGGCCGTTTTTTTAATAACGAGAGTAGGAGCACCGCAGATAATTTGTAGTGATCATGAGAAATTTTTCAGTGAAACATGAAGATTAACACTATGAAGATCATGGAATAATCCTGAATCGGATTTTGGGACTCTTCAGTGGCTTTTGCTTGACGGGTCGCTGGTCTGGTTGTACACTGCCACCAGTAATAAGGTGTTTGATTGTGTGATAAGATGAAAGCGATACCGAATCTTTTCAGAAAAAGCTAAGGCTAAGGCTTAGAGAGTTACAGCATTATAAAAACTTCTGCCAACTTCTTGATAAATAAGAACCATTTAAACTTTTCTCTCGAACCAAGTACAATGGGTTTTTTAGTTTTAACCTTTGCACTGCTCCATACCAGCCTATAGAACTGGCATGGAAAATGGGGCAGCCCATGAGTTGGGCACTACGAGAAGGAGTCATAGTTGTGCTCATTTTCATCCCCGATCGTAACCAGATGATGAAAAATCCCGTTTGCTTCCTGCCCTTATCGGGATTCGAACCTGGTACCTCACGACCCAAACAAAGTAAAATGAGTTGTTTCATAAAGTTATATCTTTCTTTTGTACGCTCACTTTGTGTTTTTGCAATTGGCATAAATTATTCAATAGTACAAATTAAATTAAATTTTAGTCAAATTTTATTAATATTTTATAAATGTCCTGTAAAATCATCATTTCGAAGGACAGGAATGAGAACAAAACAGAAGCGAAGTTTGAAATAAACCGATGATACCACCCGGCCATCCCTAGAAATCTACGCAGATGACGAATAGTTTTGAGAGTTGCATAGTCCGTTATCGCTGTCACCTTTTCTAGATCCACACGAAGGATCCCACTTCCAATCACATGACCAAAGCATTTCGTCTCGTGTTGCCCCTTTAACATCGAGACTCTGTGAAACCAGAATCGTGCGTCATAAACCGTTTTACCTTCAACTATTTGATTTAATTTATGTTCATGTTCTGACAGTAGTATATGTCAATTTTATAAGATGATCGAGGAATGAAAATCATCCGACGCACTTATATTAAAAGGTACAAGGCCAAATGTATCCCAAAAACCGAGACCTAGATACAGAAGTTGGATTCGGATCAATATGGAATCGGTCGTTTTTGCTTTACCTTCATACGGTACAGGAGGTATGGTATGATCAATAATTGATTGTTTTCGCCACTTGCGATTCGTAAAATAGAGCATAACATGTCAACTTTAATAATTGTTGTTGTTCTAAGAAACGCCCCGAGAACAGAAATATTAACCACACTATCTAATAGGCCATTATAAGGAATGTCGTGAATGAGATCACGGGCATAACGCCTTATCACCATCAACATTGATAACTGATTCAAAAATCATGATCAACCATCTTTTTATTTTGTTTGGTTGGGGGCCAATATTAAATAGAACGGTAAAGTATTGAACTTTGATAAGGTGATGAAGTTTCAGGATGCAATTATCTTCCTTCCTTCCCAGAGAGAACATTTTCACTAGCTGAGCAATCGTGCACGTTTAGATTAGAACTTTGGCACTGAATCCGCCAGTTCGAGTGGTCAGGTAATTGCGAAATTCTAATGTACGTATTTTTATTCTTTTTGGTTTTTCGTATATGTATATGGTTTTGACACATCACGCGTGAATAGCGACCATTGCCATTTTCATCGTAGAAAGACTTTCACCCGAACAACATTTACAAATTATTTAGAGGTTACTTAATAATTGGATGGAGATTTGCAAATCTAACTACATCAACCGAGAGCTTTTAATATTAAAATTGCACCATCTGTTTGTTTTTTGTCTGTATACGTTGTACATATTTGCAAATATATAACACAAATAATTTAACACTTGTGACATGGCAAATATTATAATTTTAACGTAAAATTATTATGGTTTTTATGGTTTGGTTTCAGTTAATAATATTATATTTGGTTTAGCAATATATACATTTCTGTGTTGCTGGGTAGAAGGCGCAGGAGAAAAAAGCAGCTGACTGAACCACACGGAATCCTCATTTGAATAATGAGACAAACAAATAATGTGGATATTTTGTATGCACACATATATTCGGTTAATGGTTTAATTGGCGATGTTTTGTTCGAATATACCACAAATAATATCATTATCCTGATTTTATGTCCATACTCGTAACAAACGTTTCATGTAACAAAAATTAAAAAAGAATTTAATTGATTTAAATTTTACATGTAAAGTGGTTTCAACACAAATCGCACGTAGGTAAAATCGATCTCGATACACTTAATAATATTCATCTCTATAAATTATTTATATAGTTAGAGAATGTACATAGCTCGTATATTTCGCAAAAGTCAAAATCATGCATGTATTCAAATTTTTTGCTACGGGAACTACACAATACCAAAATTAATTAAGCAAATGATATTCAGAACACGTCCTTGTTATATTTTTCTGGGTTGTGATGATACAAAAATAAATTGCATGCAATTTATGTATACTATATATGTATAGTGCAATAAATAGATCATAAAAAACATTATGTCCTGGAATGTGCGCACACAGAGCTTTTAATCATTTTGCAGTTTACATTTACCGTTAAAAATTCTGATGCAGGGCTAAATTAAAATAGATATCGTGCACAGATAACAACAAAATTCGGTGTATGCAAATGGATAGCACTCACCTTTTGAATGACGATTATCAGCATATCGTCTACCCAATATCAAATTTTTCCTCGTCAGTCACCGTCATATATCAAATATAGAGAACGAAAAATGTTGTCATTTTTGGTTAAACCGATCACGTTGACATTCACGCGATTGATGGACTTACTAAAAAAATTATTTTATAGATAGTGCTAACCTTTGTTGCAAACCCAAAGTAATTCCGATAAACTAAAAGCACAGTTTATATATACTTTGTCACGTCTTATAGCTTTTGAACTATAATAAAAAAAAATTATCTGTGACATGTTGTTATGAATCCAAGCCCTATACCGTCATAACAATAGGTCTGTCAAGAATACAAAAACAAATCATTCTCCATCAACAACAAAGTGATTTATTTTATCATTTATTATATTTCCTATTGTGCACATAAAAGCTTATTGTATGTACATTTTATGTATATATACGCAAAAAAAACGAAATCCTTATGTATTATAAATTATTTATTCGACTTTTTGTGCAAAAAACGAAACGAACGGAACCAAAAGCTTCATAAAAAATATTATTAACTACGTACTACTTAAACGCTTTTGATTACAATTTCATGTGTACTCGAATCATCCGATATGTATATTTAATCCGAATCCAAAATTGCTGCCACCCCTCAGATAGATAACAAGTTCGAATATCAAAATTATGTCCTTTTATTACACTTTGGGTTGCTTTACATGATGGATGTTGTTGGATGGCCCAATTAAATATATTCCATTTTTATGAACAGAATATTATACAATTTACAAGGGATGTTGCTATCTAATTTTTATACAGGGGGGTGTATTTAAAGGGGGATTAGCAAAGAAGACTTAAGTGCATTTAGGTATTTGTGTAATAATTATTATGGTATTGTCAGAGGGATAACCTAAATGCTTATCTATATAAGAAGTTTCACCCTAAATTCTTGTGTTCTCATGAACTTTAGCACCCAACTTAATATTTAATTTTCATCTAATAAGGGGTTATACGAAATTTATAATTTTTCATGCTCGTTATAAATGAACGCAAGTGGGGTTCCCATTTGAATTAAATTTACTTACACATGCACGTTTCAAGAATTTGTGGTTTTATTCTGGGATACCGACTGAAGTATCGATTAAAGTATAATTAGGTAAAAGCGAATCGAAGCGACCTAAAAAAAATATCAAACGTTGTACCGACAGCATAAAAACTAAAAATATAATGTTCACTTGATATGCGATTGGTGAATATATCTCCTGATCCATGCACTGTATGCAATGCGAAACTCTGTACACAGTAAACACGTATGCCTTATTTTGAAAAGGCTGAACATAATGTGGAATGCAAACCATACACAAATTGCTTTTGCGAAACGTGTAAAAAAAGTTGTTTAAAGGAAACATCCAAATGCCAAGCAATATTTCAATGCTCGAATTGATAAAAATGTTTTCATGCCACCTGTAAACTAATAGCAATATCACAGAAATCGCTAAATGTCTCTTCGTTAAGAGATTTTAAAATCGGTGATATAAAATAGGAGAATGATGAAATTTGGAAAAAATAAAACACTAGATGAAAACTAGATGCTGTTCATTCGAGTTAACGAATTAGAAGCAAATGCTCATCTGAACAAACATTATAATTGCTGGCCTTTCGTGTACTGAAAAATCTGCTACAGTTGATGTGAATACGATTGAAGCGGCTGAAATTTAAAGGTACAAAGATTTTCCAACACACAGAGAAATGCAGAACGTCACGCAACGTCAGGCTTTAAAATTTTAGGTTAAATTTAAAACAAATAAATAAAAATATGAATTGCTGGAGCAGGAGAAATCGATTTCAAGAAAGAAAACGTAGAACTAACAAAATTTGAACAAAATTTATCCTATGAAGCAGAACAGGTTAAAAAAGGGAAGTATGAATATCTTGTGTTCAATACCAGTCTTGCTTTTAACACGAATGTATACATAGATACATTTCTTAAAATTGTCTTAAATTTGGTAAATTTGTTTATAAAAAAATTACTTCTGCAAGAAAATCCACAAAGTCAACCCCTGTTGAAAATTTAATCTTTAAATTTGTTCGAATTTTTAATTCTTTGCCGTTTTTTGTAACTACATAGATGTCCACCAATTTTCGTAGGGATCTCCAAATTATTGGAAAAAGTTAAGTATGACGTTTGATTGCGAATAGTCAATCCACCTGGGCTACGAGTAAATCAAATGTAGGTGAAACAAATTTTTATTTATCAAAAATCGTCATTTCCAGTTAAATTTAAAAAATTGATCTGAACGATATCATTTTCCATTAGTTGGGAGTTCCTAACATGGGAGCTGTTTCAATTTTCGCATTGATATTGAAAAGTTTAGCATTTATAAAAATCGAATTTGTAAGTCAAATAATTTGGAGATTAAATTTTTTCCAAAGGATTGAGTTTCTAAAATTAAAATCGATATTTAGAAGCTCATATAATGTGTCCAAACTGGTTGGTATCTTCAATCAATTTTAATACCCAAATTTCATTCAATTACGATTTGCTTCTACACATTGCACATCACAATAAGTGAATATCCACTAATCTTGGTCACATTCACTATTTATTAATTTTTCCATCTAGAAGCAATCAAAAATATTCTAATTAATTCATCATTACCGATCAAACGGCGCAGTGGTTAAAGCTTTGGCGTTTGAATCGAGAGGTACCGGGTTCCGATAGGGGCAAGATGCAAAGCGAAATTATCATCAACAAATTACGATCTGTGATGAAAATAAGCACCACTATGACCATTATGGTACCATTATGGTAAACCCATCTTCCATGCCAGCCAGTACTATAGGCTAACATGGAGCTATGCAATGGAGCTATGCAATGTGCATATGGTCCTACGAAAACCAGACCTATAGTCGTCGTCCTCGAATTGCTGACAATGGCGTAAAAGTAAGGACGGGAGAAGCGAACCGGGAAAGAGTTGGGAGAACCTCGGCCCTAGAACACGGTGTAAAAATAATACAAAAAAAAAAATCATCATTACGGCGTAGAAACAAAAAATTTAACGTTTGACGTGATTTTCAATCGATCAGAAACGAAATTTTAAATATTTGTTAAATAAATTTTCCATTCTGTACGTTATTTCAAATTTAGTTTAATTTCTTTTACGAAGTAATAATCATGAAAATTTACTACCTCAAAATTTTTCTCAATTATTTTGAAAAATATATCGTTTATGAAAGAACAGCCAATGAACTAAATTGAATTGGCAACAATACCGGCCTACGTCAGTTATCTAAAATTTTAGTGGAAATTACGGGTTTTCACAAGAAACTGTTTTTCAACTAAATTTTGACCTCTGTACAGCACAGATGGATCGACTGATCTCGATTAAACTTCATACTGAATCGTCCCAGTGATGTATTGCCGAATCCGGCATGCCGACAGTGGCTGTTTCCATAGGAGCTTTAAGTTTCTTTTCATTTATGAGAAAAAACTAAAATATTCTAAATTATATTTTATATTTTTTACAAAATTTAAGCGGAAATGCTGATTTTTGACAAAAAATCGTTTTACACAAAACATCGACCTATCGACAGCCAAGACGAATTGACTAAGTAGGATTAAACTTTATACTTCAGATTTTTTCATAATTACGAAATTTTTAGTTAATATGTGGTGGAAAATTGTATACTGGAAATATCAGCTCCTAGGAAAAGCTTTCTCGTTTTTTTACAGTTTTTTCCAAATGTTTAAATAAAAAATAACAGCATGAATTGGTCTAAAATATAATCGAGAATGTTTTTCAGACGAAATGATTGATCGACATCAAACTTTCAGACGAAATGATTTCCATAATTGGAAAGGTGCTATAGTATATTTTGAAGAAAATCAGTGTGCCTGCGTTGGTAGCTTTCATTGAAGGTCTTTTAATTTTTACACTGTTCGTCGCCGTATTTATCTTAGTGTAACTACCATTTTATTAATTTCGAGATATTCTGTTTTAAAGATTAACGCCATGTAGTAAAATTATCAAATCAAGACCAGTTCCAACTTTAATAGTAATAGATCATGATTTAAATTAAATTTTAAGCTCACAAGTTTTAATGATAAAAACTGTTTTTCCGAGAAAATTAGGAAAATTTGAGAGCACTTCCACAAATAGTTTGTTCTATATCCGCTTTAATTTTTTTTTTTCTGGAGATAAACCAAATGATGGGGATACACTAAAAAACTACACCAATTTTCCACGAATTACACACGCGAGGTGATAATATTCAATATATTATTGGTGTATTTAAAAAAGGAGGTAGTTCTTCCTTATGTAAAATATTTGAGAATATCAAGATCAAATTTAGTTAAAATTGTTGTTTTCTACAGTTTTACACACGGGGAATTTAGACAAATTATACCCAGCCAAAATTTAAAAAATATTTTTGCTCCCATTTATGGTTAAATAGAAAAATAAAGTAAAATTTAAATTATCAAGATAGATATAATTTATTAATTCAAAATACAAATACTACTTATATTAACACTCGATTTTAAATTCGGTCTATTTTAGTCAGTATATTTATTTACAACAAAAAATTAATTAAATGGATTAATTCAAATATACTTCATAAAATTGTTTATCAATTTCTGGCATGTATATCAATATTGAATGTAGATCTTTTTTCTTTTCCGGTGGCATTTTGTATTTAAACTGGCAAACATTTATCTGGGCCCACTTAATAGAAGTTTTCTTGACACTCTTTCGAACATAAGGTTTCAATAATTTATAGGTGTCCATATCCAATTGGGCATTTCCAAACTTTTTAAGATATTTTATTACATTTAGGTTGGATTGCTGGTATATAAGATTACAAACGGATGCAAATGGACTAAAATTCATTCCAATTGATGCGGCATTGTAGTTTTTGAATTCGTTTTGCTTTAGTTGAATAATGCGTAAGCTAACATTAGGATAATCCATAGTATTTAAATACCTGAGAAGTGATACTGGACTATGTACAGCGTGCATTTCCGGAATCTGAGAATGTCCGGGCTCCGATAATTTCAGTTCAATTTCAATAAGGGAAGGATTCGCTTCCAAAAATTTCGAAATTGCAAGTGCTCTCACTCTGTTACGATTCTGCGGTACGCAAGAATCTGAAATGGCCCCTTACACGACAAATTATAAATATGGGATCCAGACGAATGTGAAGAAATTGCTAATCTTTTGCTAGAGTCATTAATTGTGATTGTGTTAGTGATATTACAAGACGGAACATTATTGAAGATTAGAGTTTTCTTGGATGTATTTATTAAATCCTATTAAAATTAATTGAATAATAATAACCAACCGCTTTATTTCGACTAGTTACTTAAATTTTTGATTTGATTCAAAGATATATGTATTTAAAATTTTCATTATGCTCATATTTAGTCATCAAAAAAAATAGTGTGCATAATTCAAACCAACAAATTATACAATATCCCCAAACCTCCAAAGAGTTATCCCTAGATATCTTAACAAAACCTTAGATATATAAGGTGTAAGCTAGAACCAATGTCAGTTACGTAAAATAATCAGAAGCTGACATTTAGCGGTGGAGACAATTTGTACAATTTAATATTATAACCAAATATAATAACAATTTATAGGACAACTGAGATATCCCCACAGATCTTAACACAACGTCAGGTATATGGGATGTTAGTTGGAACCCATGTCAGTTAGAAAAGTTATCAGGAGCCTTCCATCCAAGGGTGGGAACAGTCTAGAGGATTTTGTATTATGACCAAATATAACTAAAATTCTTAAACCACATGAGATATCCCTAGGGATCTTAACACAACCTCAGATATATGGGGTGTTAGTTTGAGGCCTTGTCAGTTAAAAAATATATTCAGTGGCTCCCCAACCATGGGAGGGTACATGTAATAAAAGTTTGTATTATGACCAAATATAATAAAAATGATTAGGCCAACTGAGATATCCTTAGAGATCATAACACAACCTCATTTGTATGAGGTGTTAGTAGGGGACCATAGTTATTAGAAGAAATATTCAGGAGTGTATATGGGGTGTTAGTTGAGAATTCTTTTGAATAGCTTTTTTAATTAAAAAATTTTGTTCAAAAAGTTTAAAAATTACTCGATTTAAACTTTTAGAACAAATTTTTTTAATTAAAAATTTTTTTTTGCTAAATAATAAACAAGTGATATAATGTGTTAGTGAGTTTAAGTGTTAGTGTGTTTTGCCAAGTACCTACGGCACATAGTGTTAAAAGTATTTCCCATTATTCTATCTCCAGTAAGAGCAACTAATGCAATATCCTCACCCCCTCTACCGAGATGGAGAATAAACCAAGCAAACTGGAAAAATATAACCTCCAATACGACAAACAACAACAAGTTATATCCCTCTCCAAATAGTTTCCATAAACCCCCAGTACCATGGTGTTCACAGGAAATCTCTGGACTTGTAAAAGTCCGATGGAAAGCACAGCGAGACGTAACTCATAATCCTAGTTCATCAAATTTACAACAATTTCGAAAATGTCGAGCTCTCGTTAGAAAGCATATTCGTATTGCCGAAAGGTTATCATGGCAAAATTTGTAAGTTCACTCGGCCAAAATGAAAATTCACAAAAAATGTGAAGGAAAATTAAATCTATTCAATAAGTCTGTAGAACAAAAGAAATATTCTCTAGAAAATGCGAATATTCTCGCTAACCATTTCTCAAACTGATCTGGTGTGTCAAACTAATCACTATAACAAAGAATACATCATTTTGAAGATTTCAATCTTAATAGGCTCACCCATATTATGAAAAATGTAGACGCTCCACTCCAGGTCCTGATGGAATACATTACAAAATGTTGACAAATTTAAACATAGAATCTAAACTATACCTCCTAGAAGATTCCTATTAACAAACCTGGAAAAGATAAAAAACTACCCTTCAGCTATAGACAAATGGCACTGACAAACACTGTGTGTAAAGTTATGGAAAAACTTTTTGCTGAACGCCTCAAATGGATCACTGAAAATATAAACTAATTTCAAAATGGGTTTTCAAAAGAATAAATCTACTATTGATGCTTTGGGATACCTAGTTAATGAAATTCAAATAGACTTTCGGAATGGGGAAAAACCAATTGGAAACATCATATTTTAAATATTTTAGATCAACACGGCATATCGGGAAATTTGTTCCAGTTTATCAAAAACTATCCAAACTATCGACTTTTCAAAGTTCTTAGCAATTATAAATTTTCTGACTTGTTTGAACAAGAAAATATTTGAAGTACAATCAGGGGGCAGTCCTAAGTGTAATCCTATTCCTCATGGCAATTAGTCCATTAATAGATCAAACTGAACCGCTCGTTAACGAATTAAGTTTGCAGATGACTTAGTGATTTTCACAAGATCTAAGAGTATAGACGTTTGTGAATCTCTTCTTCAAAACTCTATTGATAAAATCTGAACTTGGGCGGAAAATCATGGGTTTGAATTTAATATTGAAACAGCAACAGGTGTGGTTTTTGGTCTTTATTTAAAAGACAAAGTGATACCATTTAATAGTAAACATAAATACCTTGGGATAGTTTTGGACAAAACATTGTCACTTAAACCTCATCTAGCAACATTAAACACGCACTGACTTAAGACGCTTAACATAATCAAATTATTGTCAAATATTCATTATGCATGTGAAGATACTGCTAACACCTCACACACATGGGGGTGTGTTAAGATCTCTAAGGATATCTCAGTTGGCCTAATCATTTTTATTATATTTGGTCATAATACAAACTTTTATTAAATGTCCCCTCCCCTGAATGGGGCGAAACTGAATATATTTTTTAACTGACATGGTCTCCAACTAACACCCCATATACCTGAGAAAAATAGGAGTTCCCTAGCTTTGGAGCTTGATATTATTTTTTTAATTTTTCTACACTTGGGTGCAAAAAATTCACACAGGTGCATTTTTTTCTTCATCCAGAACTAGGAAATGAATGCCACACCAGAGGTAGCTGATCAAGTGGTTGAACTAACTGATGCGGTGTAGAACCAAAGTGAAGTGGCTCTACAACTAAATTTGAGCCGAGTCTCCGTGCGTCGAGTGTAGCAGAGATACGAGATTGATATTGAGAATACAAAATTATCCCAGACCACCGACTAGGCCGCCTTCAGTGCGCTCGAGAGCATTTGGATTTTACAGAAGACCAATGGAGAACAGTACTGTTCTCTGACGAGTGCACGATGTGTTTACATGGCAACGATGGACGAAGAAGAGTGTACAGAAGATCAGGACAGCAATTTTCACAATGTTGTATTGAAGAACGTGTCTTGTATGGTGGTGGATCGTGCATATTCTGAGGAGGTATGTCACTGAAGGCGAAGACAGATCTTATGTTCATCTCCGGAGCGAATACTGGCCGCCGATCAAGTAAATTGACTTCTCAATGGTACATTGAGGAAATACTTCGTTCATCACATGGCTGTTCTAGTGTACCAGCACCTTCAAGAAGTGGATGTTCCTAAGATGGAGGGGCCAGCTCGTAGCCTGGACCTCAATCCCATTGAACATTTATGGGACGAACTGAAAATATGAGTTCGAACCAAAGTTATTGCTCCAACGAGTCTCCAGGAGCTGCAACAGGCGATCGCAGACGAACGGGAGACGATACTTCAAAATTAAACCACTTTGGTGAAATCATAGAAACATTGAATGGAAGCTGTCATTAGGGCTGAGGAAGAGAATGCATCTTATTAATAAAAGTATTGTTTTTGCTGATTTCCTTGTTTTAATTCGATTTTTACCAGTAATATTCATGCTGACAAATTCACAAAAAACGTGTACTTCAGATGTTGACCTCAAAATTCACTTTGTTCGCACGGTATAAGTACAAAAAAAGTAACATTGGATAGGTGCTGAAACAGCCTTTGAATCTGCATTCTAGATAATTAAACAAACAATGGATTTTTGATATTTTTGGAACTTTTGCTGAAAATTGATCAATGTGCGTATTTTTTGCACCCAAGTGTATTGCAATAATTCTTCCTTATGTAGTTCAGTGTGTAGTGTTTGTTACTAATCTGCCTCGGATACTGATTTTATAGTTATTTTTGTAAAACTTTTATTAACCGCAATATTCGTGTTAGTGAATATTGATTAATATTGATTAATTTCGTTCGGTTTTTTTTAAAGATAACTGCAAAATAGTTAAAATAATGTTAATTTATTAACAGTACGGGTATCATTTTGATATGCACCAATACATATAAACGGTTAGCATATACTTAGTAAAAACTTCACACTGCTGTATAAACATGTGTAGTTTTTGCTAACTTTTTTACTAGTAAAACTTTAGCAGTAACTTCACATGCATGGGATCCAGCTATTTACGAATTCGTTTAACTTCACCCAGTACAAATTACCACTAAACATGCGTCCAACTTTTAATTTATTTCACTATGATGCTATATAAAATATGGCCTGATTTTTGGCACTGTTAGTGCCACAACTCAAATACATTGGCCTCTAATACAACAAATTACGAGTATAAATACGGGATCCAGCTATTTACGAATTGGTCTAACTTCACCCAGTACAAATTACCACGAAACATACATTCGAATTGTGTGGAAAATTTTTTTCGGCAAAAATTTACTGCTAATTTCATTAACATGTAATTTTCGGCTAACATCAACAGAATTTTGTACTACCATCTGATACAAAATATGTCGATAATACAGGTTTTTCGGCTAACTTCAGTAGCATACAATAACAATAGTAGGAACAAATTAAAAAATAAGGCTAGAAGTAGAAATACACTATGATATAAAAAATTTTACTTTGAGTTATCTCAAATTATTTAATAGTGTTAACAAATCTTTCAACCGAAATAATTTACTGCCCGTAAATTAATTCTTCTCGTGCAATAAAGTATTTTTGTAGCAAATTATCTCTTCTAAAAATAAAAGAACGATAAAGCTCATTTTTAGCTTAGCTAATTCACGTATAAGTGTATTATATATATAACTGACATACAATATACACATACATATATATACTAAACTGGCAAAAGGACATAACTAATTTAATTATGGTTTGCACATGAGTAAACATTTCAAATTATGTACAATAAAATCATTTCCTTTTTTAAATCATTTAACCATTTCCTGGTATCAAACTACAATTTTATGTGTGTACGTATGCATAGCTAGTAGACAATTCTAATATGTATATACATAATATAATACGCAAACATACAAAAATATTCAAATTAAATTTTGTAAAAATTTTGAGAAAACATAAAAAGACACGCATGATTAACATAAGTCCTTATTTAAATATTAAAATAGACTTTAATGCCTCAAGAGATTGTTATTCCGTTTTGAGGGTTGTTGATTTTTTTTTATCTCCTAAATTTACAAATATTACGTAAAAGATGTACGATGTAGGAAAATCTCTATATAGCAACAAACAGCAATACAAAAACATTTAATACAAGCATTTTTGATTGATTAAATTTTTTTATTTATCTTTTCTTAAGCCAAATGAATTTTCATATATTTTGTGAATTAATATTATGGATTTAGCTTTCCTTAAATATGTGTGCCACAAGAATGAATATACTTTGGGATTCGTCATCAAATGTTATATAAATATTTTTTTTAATATTCTGGTTTAAGGGTAGAAAAAATCGTTTTGAGAATATACATATGGTATGGTACATATGTAATGTTCAAGATCTGTATTGTACGTACTACATTTTCTTATATTGAAAATTCCGTAAAACGACTTTTAATTGTTTTCGAGATCTTCTGAATCATACAAATTAAAAATTAATTAAAATCACGTATTTTCGTAACATGAACACAAGTTATGTTGGATGAGTGTTCATTTTTCTGCAAAATGACAATTACACGATAGATTTAAATTAATTAAATTTTATATTGTGCGCGCGTATTTTCCATGTATGACTTCAATGGTTTTATAATTATAGATAAAGCAGAAATTCTAGCACATTGTAATATGACAACGAGTACAAGATACGTTATTAATTATGGAAATCATGTTTATTATTCTGGTCTATGATATTGAGAACCACATGATTATAACACACAACCACTTATGTACACACATACACACACGAATAAATATGTAAGAATCCAAACGTCTAAATGCTATTATTAATGAAAACATAAATTAAAATACATATTCTTGTTACAACCAAAAGGAAAACTCTTTCTCTTTGACTTTACACACACACACACACCAAAAAACACACACTAACACATAAATCGAAAAGAAAACATATTTATGTATAAAGATGAATAATAAAGTTTGACTGCTCTTCCATACAAACGAAACCAAAACGAAATATTAGAATAATAATAGAAAACCCCAGATGGTGAATAATATGTTCTTACATTACGGGTTTATACATGTACAGGGTGCCCCAGAAGTGGACGATCAAGTAAAGTTTTTTTCGAAAAGTTATTCCATTTTTAGCCTTTTTAGTGAAATCGCATGCGTACCCCCCAAAAAATTAATCTAAACAAACCAAGGGATGTTTGGTTTAACTTTCTTCTTTAATCTAGAAGAGCGTGCCTTTCCAATAAAATCATTTTCTTAATGGTATATTCCACACGAAAAGAGAAAAATTTTGACAAAGACAAGAACTAAAATTTACATTAGCGCGACTGAGATACAACATTTTTAGTTTATGGTATAAAACGTTGGGGAAATTTTGATATCAAGAAAAACCTTAACCTTTCTTTAACCTATAAATTATTTAAAAATTATGAAAAATCTTTATTTTTAATATTTAACAAAAATTTTATATCCCAAAAATTACTAAAACAAATTTTATTTTTTTTTTTTTTTTTTTATTTTTTTTTTTTTATTGGTAACTATGCGATCTGTTTTGGGGCTCAAGGCTCACCCTGCTCTTCCGCGGTTATGCTTTTAACGTCCTTACTTTACGCCTTGCGGCCAACTCGAGGACGTACGGCTATAGGACCGATTTTAAGACCATCTGCACATTGCAAGCTCCATGCCAGCCTATACCAGCATGGAAGATGGGTCGGCCCATGAGTTTTGCACACCGACAGGGGGTCATAGATGTGTTACATTTCACCACAGATCGAAATCTGTTGATGAAATTTCACTTTGCATCCTGCCCCTATCGGGATTCGAACCCGGTGTTTACTAAAACAAATTATTATTATTTTTTCGATGAAAAAAATATAAAACTATCTAATAATTGTTTTGCTATAAATTTGTACCAAAAAGGTGAAACTCTATGTGATTTTAAGCGATTCTTCCATTTGTGTCATCTTTGTATATTTTTTTCTTTGCTTTTTATTTGATAAAAATCGTACAAAAATTGGCCAAGTTACAGACAATTCAATTTTCGCTTAACTGAATTTGGTAAATATTTGATTTAGAAAAAATCGCTTGACTGCATTAAAATTGATGTACCAAATACATTATTGAACGCAAAATAGGATAAAAGTTTTCTTGACGATTCTTTCATGTGTTGTTAAATAGTGTGAATTGTTTTTTGATAACGGCGAAGCGGGGACGTCAAAAGATTCCCATATTAAAACAAGTGAACCTAATCTACAAGATAACGGCTAAAGCAGCTCGGATGAATTTGATGATAGTGACAACGATCCTCATTTTATTCCTACTACTTTAAGTGATTCGTCTGCAGATTCATCAGATATTGATACAACTGAAATTGGCTGATATCATTGAATCAAACATAACGGACAACAATAATTTGCCTCTTTCCCGTATTTCTACAACAACAGTAGCTAGTGGAGATCAGCACCCCACTTCTACATTGTCAGCAACAGCCTGTCAAGATCAACTTGGCTTTCCGGGTTTAATTACTAAAAGAATTGTTGAAAAATTATGTATACCTTTAAAAGATTATAAAAAGAAATGTCGACAAAAAATTACATTAGACCAACTGTTGATACTGTTCAATAAATATTGGCCACTCTCGTTGTATGACCTACGAATCGCATATCTTTCTGGGTTAATTGAAATTACGGATAGAAGACGTATGGTTGTATAAAAATCGACCGCTGCACCACGTAATAGAACACATTCGTGTGTATCCACTTTAATGGTGAACGGCTTGAGAGTGGCAGTTTGCCAAAAATGTTTTGAGCAGACTTTCGACGTGACAGACACCATTTTAAAAACAGTTGCTCAAAAACAATTATCTTCTGTTGAAAATTCCCTGTCGGACCAACGCGGAAAGAGAAGCCCAACCAATAATCTTCAAGAAGCAAAAATAGAAGAAATATTCAAACATGTTAACCAATTCCCATCATACGAAAGTCATTACACTCGTCGACGTACGAGCAAAAGATATTTGCATTTGGACCTGAATAGTTCGCTAATGTATAAATTGTATAGCTCGACGTACGCCAATCCTGTATAAATAACGATATATGCGGAAGTTTTTAAAGGTTTGATACAATTCTTTATTTCATTTTTAATTATATTGATTATAATTTTTATTCTAGAGACCGCATTAAAATTTAAAAAGCCAAAGACGGATACATGTTCCAAATGCGATAATTTCAAAATGCAGATCAGCCTTGCTAAGTCTGTCTATGAAAAGAAGAATTTAATTTAAATACAATCACATCATCATCAAGCGGCTAATTTTTCTTTTACTTCGAGGGAGGATGACAAAAAATTGTCAACATCGAATCCAAATATGAAAACTTACTCTTTCGACTTACAGCAGTGCCCCCAACACCGCTACTTCGTTTAAATGTCAGTTTTTACAAACGACAATTGTGGACCTACAATTTAACCATTCACAATTGTGCAACAAATGAAGCCTTTTGCTACATGTGGCATGAAGGGATTGCAAAAAGAGGTGGAAACGAAATTGTTTCTTGCCTGTTCCGACATCTTATGAGTGCGAGTCACCAGGTATAGAACACGTAATATTGTATAGTGACTGTTGTGCCGATCAAAATAAAAACTCTTACGTCGTAACGATGTTCACAACATTTCTACAATATAGCGACAATATAAAAATTATCGACCACAAATTTCTCGTACCAGGGCACACGCATATGAAATGTGATGTGGATCATTCCATAATCGAAAGAAAAAAGAAAAAATCAAATGTACAAATTCACCATACTCGCGAATGGTACCAATTCGTTAGGCCGAATTTTGAGGTAATTTTGAGGTAATTGAGATGGAACAAAATAATATGGTTGACTTCGCTAAAGTTTTTAAAACTAAATGTATGTGGCGTAAAACGACCAACGGTTGCGGTTTTATAAAGATTTCGGCAAAATTCAATATAAAAACACTCTGAAGGAAGATGAACCATTCAGACGAATATTCGTCGACGTGGTATACCAACTATTGAAATGTTACATTTACCAAAATGATACGACGGTCCACTAGCAATAAACCCGGTTAAAAAGAAGGATCTCATTGACCAATTTCCATTAATAAACTAGATCTACCACAACTTTTATTTAAATTTGAATGATGGCGATGTGCCAAACATTGATCCCGACCTATTCGATGAAGATGACCCCGAAACAGGGCATATCAATTTGTCTTAAATGAATTGGAATAAAAATTATATTTTACAAAAATGGACTACAATCAAATAGAATTTTTTTTTATAAATAAAAATGAAATAAACACCTAAATAACTTAAGACTTTTATTTTAATAATGTTTAATTTGCAGTAATCGCTTAATTGCTAATTTTCTTAATTTCATACACATATTTAGATAATTCATTCTTTTAAACATCAAATTGCAGTAAACTTGATCAGAAAAGTTCACTTCCAATAATTTGATCCATAACATAATTTTCAAAATCAATTATCTCGAAACTACAAAAATGCACCTAAGCGATTTTACCTTTTTGATACATAAATTATGTGAGGGGAAATTTTCGACTAGTTCATAATTAACGTTCATAATTACGTTCAGTTCCTACACGTATCGTGGCACACACCATCAGTTTATACTATCCATTCAGACATTGTCTTCGTATGATTATCGAATATTTTGGTTACGTAAAGAGTTTTTTGTTTTTGTTGGAAAATATATGAATTCCACTTTCTTCGCTATTCTTTCGTATTTTTTCGCCTTCAGGCATCATACAGAACATTATTTTCAACAATATTTGTCTGACACGATACGTGCAGGAACTAAACGGAACGGATAATATAAATCGACCTTTAACCAATAAAATCATTCAGCAGGCGATAAAAAATCCAAAAAAAGAAGTGTCAGATTTTCATAATAAAAACGAGTTCATCGAAACCGGACAATAACAGCAGTGATGTGGAAGTGGATGATTCGGATCCAAAAGAAAAGGATAATACGATTAATAATTTGGATGCTATCGAACCGACAACTCTAATAGAAATTTTGATAATGTTGAATGACGCCGATCGTATACAATTTATGGTCAACTATACCGATCAATTTCTGTTTGAATGTTTGTTTCTATTTGAATGTTTATGAATACAAGTAGAATAGAAAATAGCAGAATCATTCCGACTGTAAGCAAATGTACCAAATTGGCATTTTATATGTTTACTTTCAGTGCGAGAACCATTAAAAGATTTAACGAAACAGTTCGATAAATCAGAAAATGATTTAAAAGCGTTGCAAAGTGTTGGGAAAATTGTAGAGGAGGTACTCAAACAATCCTCAGTCAGATAAATGTAAGTACCTTCATTATGTCAGTGATTCAGTGATACGATAATTTATGTTTATCTATATTTGAAGGAAACAAACGGGCCACGATATGTTGTTGGATGTCGACGTCAGTTAGACAAGACAAAATTGAAGGCTGGAACTAGGGTAGCTCTTGACACGAAGTGCTCGTTTAGTACGTAAAACGTTTAGTTCGATTCGTTGGGTTAAGTTAAAATAATTATATTTACAAACCGTCAGGATACGCTAGATCCGACATTATTACGTCTCGGACGTTTAGATCGTGAAATCATAATTCTGAGGCACGTTCGGAAATGGTCGGCAAGCATTCGGATGTCGATATACATCAGTGTTGCCACTGGATCCCGTATTGCAAAGAAATTTACTATCTCTCAAAGCATATGAGGGCGATGTATTGGGATTATGTTTATATTTTACTGTTGTGTGTGATGATTTAGGAATTACATGAATTAAAGAGCTGCGACAAAACGTTTTTAATATAATGGTCAACTCATCCAATCGCATTGAATATATCCAATTAATGGTCGACTTTATATTAAATAAACAAATTAAGCTAAATTTTAATTTTAATTATAAATTTTAATAAAATATTTCTTATCTGAATATCCTGTGTTTAATATTTTGTGAACAGCGCAATGTGATACCTAGGTGGGGTGTTTTTTTTTTTTTTTTTGTAGTCGAAGGAACTATTTTGGCCTAGTTACCTAAAATACAGAAATGAAGGCGGACAATGTGAGCAGTAGGTATTGTTTTTAAATTTCGATTTGACATTTTTTTAACGGAAAAATACAAAACAACTAAATGCAAAGTGACTTTTCAAGCAGGCAAAAAAATATTAATTTTTTATCGTGTCACACACCAAGCACCAAAAATTTATGTTATAGATTTATAAAAAAAAAATAAAAGTGGTCTGAGAGTGGTGGAATTTTTTTCAGTTTGATTGCCATAAAAAAACTTTGTTTGATATTTTTTTTTATAATTATGGCAACCAACTCAACAACAAAAAATTTCAGAAGAAAAATACTGATGTACCGGTCACACACAGAGAGAACTTATATTTTTATCTCGTTATAGTTTTCTGCAAAATAAAACGCTGTTGTAGTGGAATAGACCCATAAGCTTTCTGTTATCTTCTGTCAAATAAAAACAATGGTTTGATAAAGTCTTTTTGTTTACCACAAGATGTTTAAGTGACGGTTAAGTGAAAGTTAACCGACTATCAGAAAAATATGCGACACCAATGCAGATTTCACCCCGGAGGGCTATCACATAAATTTTTTGCACAAAGTAAATCGGGTTTATTAAAAAATGCACTTTACAAAATTTCGAGTTCTAAAATAGATACTTGGTCAAAATAAAGCAAATAAATAAAATTACATTTTTTTTATTAATTTTAAATATTATAATAAATGTTCGGAGTGTACTCCAATTGCGAAAATACATAATCGGCATCGCCGTATAAAATTTTGCTTAATCCGTCAAACCACACGTTCGTTATTATTTATAATATTTTACGCTTACTTTTTCATAAACCAGCTCTTTATAACAACCCGACAGAAAAAAGGATTTAAATCAGGAGACCGAGGTGGCCATGCAATGAACGCTGTAGCGGTTGGTTCAACGCGAGTTCAATCGAGTGTATAACCACTGTGAATACGGCATACTAACAGCGCAAATAAAATAATATCAAAATGCTGCAATTTCACATTGAAATGTTTCAACACGTACAAAACGAGAATAAAAACATCAATCAAACAACTTCGTCTCAAACCATCATAGCAGCAAGACGTCGCAAAACACGAACACCGCACACCACGATGCCGCACACCACACCGCCACTACGTAAGGCAAATAATTGATACATAAAGTTTGTAATTAAATAAATGTTTAATGTAATTTAAAATAACGTTTTAATAATTAAATTTATAAAATAATAACAACAAGATAAAAAATATCGAAACTCTCTTCTTCCAATCGAATGGCTTGGATAATCACGTTCAGGAGTTGGCTCACTACTTGTGCATAGTGAGGGGGAGCCCCATCATGCTGCAGACATTTCCACCTGTTTGTAGAGACACGTCATCAAGTAATTCATCCAAGTCGTTTTGTACAAAAGTTAGATAGACTTCCTCGCTCATCCGACGTAGTAGTTCGAATAGGCCAATAAGATTTCCGTCGACTATTCCCGCACAAATTTTCACTCTGGCTGGTTCACTCACTACGCCGCATTACTTTTGGATTTACTCGGAACAATAGTGCAAATTTTGGATAATGAATATCCACTCAATTTTAAAACATGTTTCGTCACTCCATAAAACATTGTGAATATATTTTTAATATTCATGGTCAGCAGGTAAAAGGTCTTTTTTGTACACCTTGCACATGGTAAGCGTGCAACTGATTTTTTATTAAAATATGATGCAACGTGGACCGTGGCATTCCCAAACGTCTTGATAAACAACGATCACTTATAGATGGGTCGTCTATCACCATTCCGATTACTCTATCTTCGTATTATATATCAAGTTTGCCGGCTGTTCCATCTCTTCCCGAATGACCAGGGACTTCACCCTCGCTGTACATTTGATGAACGTTTTCAAATACTCTGTAATCGGGAAGCGTTCCAAAATTTGGATATCGACTCTGGTATTCTCTTGCTGCTACTCGGGCGTTGCCATTACATAAACGATATATGAAATTCAGTTCTGCATATTTGCGGTAGGGAAAAGCCACGTGACTTATTGTCATTTTAATTATAAACTTTCGAGTACGAATGTGAACTACTAATATGAATTATAAAATTTTTTTTCTTTTTATACCACAAATTTTGTTTAACTCGGGCCACTAAGTTGCTTAAACAAATTAATATACCTTAGTTTACCATTGTGTTCATCAGTTTGTTTTGTATCTGAGAAAGCATTCGACTTACTTTGTGAACACATTTGATAAAAAACGTTCTGTTATGACTGTCCGATGTGTGATCCCATTTTAAAATCTGCATAGGTGTTGCATATTTTTCTGATAGTGGGTCAACTTTCTGTTGTTCATTCTTTTCCCGCTGGAATTTAAACATCTACAAAAAAATTTGGGAGGCAAAAAGACTTTACAAAACCATTTTTTTATTTGACAGAAAATAATTCAGCTTATGAAAATGATTTTATTGGAAAGGCACACTTCTAGATCGTAATAAAAAATTTAAACAAAAGAACTTTAACAAAAAAAAATCTTGGTTTAAAAAAATCTGCACATTCGATTTCACTAAAAACACTAAAAGTGGAATAATTTTTGCACCATGAACAATTCGAAAAAACTTTACTTGGCTGTTTTTGTTGGAAATGAGCTCCCCTATCATCCTGTTTTATTTGATCGTCCATTTCTCGGACACCCTGTATATAATACATCTATACGAGTACACAGAATATGAAAGGTCGTTCATCTTTATACATTTATTTCCGAAATAATAAAGGCAAATATATCGAACAAGAAAAACAGTTCCACATAAATATATAGCAAATTTAACATTTATACATATTTTATGTAGAGCAAAAAATTTTCTTCTCTTAACATACGAGTACGTAACATACATACACAAAATAGTGAAAATTAACAGCACACGAAATTCTAATAAATTTTTAAATTATATTTTGTGACATGTTTTCCTTTTATTCGGTTATTTTTAAATTTTACATTTTTCAGTATTTATTTTTTTTTGTGGAGGACGATGTGCGACGGTTAGTTTTGGGTTTTGGCATGATATAGTTAATTTTCCTTTTGAACCTGGCAGCAGCAAAAAAAATCCAATGCTTTTATAAAATTAACAAAAAAAAACTACCCCCAACAAACCAATATAAAAAGAGCTTTCAACGAACTACTTTAGTTATTTGCGGCTTAGATGCTTAACTTATGTATTGAAAACTACAAATTCTTTGAAGTCTATTGTATGTGTTCCTTTGTAAATTAATAATAAAGGATGTATTGAATACCTGCTATACAGGGAATTTAATATAAAGGGATTTTAGAAAAAAAAACTAATTATTTGTTTAAGAAATTCGTATTTTTGAGTATTTATTATAGAATTTTATTGGGATTGGAAAACTAAAATTTAACGGTAGTACGATTCTGAATTGTGTCTGATGTATTATGTTGAAGTAATAATTTTTCCGATATAACTTGGATTACGAATGAAATCTATAAATGTAAGACCGTCATATTTCGAAACGATACGTGTTCCTTTTGTCATATTAAATTATTTTTTTACACAGAATTTGATTATTAAATCGTGCTGAAGAAAGCATTGGTCAACTTTGTTGAAACTAATTCAACTTAAAAAAACTATTTCTCGCTGTGGACCGTACGAAAACTAGTGTTGCCTTTTACAATATTATGTGCGCTTTAGCTGTTCCCATCAATTTGCATGTTGTTCGTTCAAAGTTGTTGTTATTCATCATTTATGGGAATGTAACTCTTCCCTGGGTATTGAAAAGAAGTCCTCGTCCTTGGTTTCGATCCTTACTTTTGTCAGTAGATTTGATAACCTTATGTCTTCATTTTTATTAGAACACTTTTCATATATTTTGACGAACCTTAATGCAAGCATTTAGTGCTATAAGCTCCAGATATGAGATAGATACATTTCCTGATTGACACCATATCCATAATTGGTGATTCTCTCTTTGTAAGGTCATGTGTGTTATAAGCTTTCGGTATGTGAGTTGATGCTCTATTAGATCTGTTAAAAAAGTATCTAGAAAGCTTTAAAATTAATTTGAATTTAAACTTTTATTTTATTTTTATTAAAGTAATAATTTTAAAGCTGACTGCGATGAGCTGACCAAATCTGATTTTAGATAGTTATCAATTTGCTTGAAATGTACACGGACGCTACTGAACACTATTGCAATGGTTTAATAATGATGGGCATCTATGGCACGATTCCAATACTGGTTGGAGTAGTAATTTCTCGATTTTATTTATTATTTTTTCGAGATGTAATACCGACGTTTTAGGGTTTTATGGCGTCTTATGGTCTGAGTAGCCACAGACCTAAATTACTTTCTTGGAATACGCCATCTTTGTAATATGTTTAATTTTGGTGTGAATAGCTGCTTCACTTGTGGCAGTACCACAACTGTGAATTGCGCAGCTGCAGTTTGAAATTGCATAGCCGGTTGTATGGCTATGTCGATGGCCACCTCGATTTCACGGATAAACCTGTCTTGTTTCACATCTTACTGCTGGTTCATTCTGTCAAAATAAATTGTATATTGTTAGTTTTTTGTTGTTTTAATAATGGGAAGGTTTGTGTGTGGAATGTGTATTATCCGAAAATTCGGACAGTTTTTTTGTTCATTTCCTATATTTGATTGAAAATTTATTGAACAGTCGATTAGTTTTTTGATTATCATGGATCCTACTTATTATTAATTCTGTCATCTTACAGATTCCTGATTACTTTAAAAGTTTTATTTAATTTTGGTTTAATTTGTTAAGGTATTGGGAATTCTAAAGCTGAGCCAAACATTCATTATTAATACATTACCTTACAGATTCCAGATTAGATGTTTTTGGAACCAGTTTTCGTTTGGTCATTTTCTATTTTTATAAATAAACATATTTGTATTAGATTAGGGATGGCAAGGACAAGTGGCTTTCATAAATAGTTTTTATAAATGAATCCATCAAATCAACAGACTTAGAAGTTAGGAAAGCCGTGTGTGCCTTTAATGCTTCGATATTTCCTACAATATTTCGATTCGATTTATTTAATTTTAATTTTATTTGTTTTAAGAGAACCAAATTAATTTAGTTAATACTAATCATTACATTACATTTATTTCAGGAAACCTGAAGATGTGTAGATTAGAATTAATTTGTCATTGTGTTTTAACTGCCGACTTTATCTAGGTGTATGTAACTGGGCCGATTGTGTCCCACTTAATTAACCTATCCAATCCTTAGGTTTTTTTAAATGTAAAAAAGAGTGTACGGTGGGCCCGGCGTCACCCGGGAGCTCCTTGTAAGAACTTGGTCGTACATTCAGAATCAATCAATTTCGTAGCAACTTTTAATATGCATGTGAAGTAGACCTAACTAGGAAAGCAAACTTTAGGACTAGTTTAGCACAAATTTCATACGCTTGTGTTTGAAGTTGGAACTAACTTAATCCTAAACCAACAAAAATAAAAATGTGTAGATGTTTGGGTGAATATGGCAAACAATGACATTTAGGCGGATTAACAATTGACATTTAAGGATTTTATTTAGGATTTTTTAGGGGGTTGAATGCCTCGAGACCTAGTGTGTTTGTCGGAAGTGTTGTTGTGTTTTTCTGGTGAGTCTAGATTGGGTCTATCTATGTCCCGGGCCTTTCAAGAGGATGCAGTTTTTGCTCGATCAAATAATTTTTGTTGCTAGTTTTTACTAACCTGAGAAGTTACCAAGGTACCTTTGCCAGGAATGTTATTATGTTTTTCTGATGGATCTGGATGTGGACTATCTATATTCCAGGCCGTTTGAAAAGGTAATAATTGGATTACGCAGAGATTGTTGGCTTTTCGAATAGCTTGGAGTATGAGTGGTCCTAGTCTGGACCTATCGGAAAGCATAATAGTATTCTTGATAAGCATGTTGGGTCTCGGGGTGTTCGGTTTCTTGAGAGAATCCTAAATTCTTGTATGACATCATTTATTAGGGACTTCTTAAATAATTATTTATTATAAATTGAAATTGAAAATAGTTCACAAATTCAATATTTCGCCTAAATGACCTTCTATTTATTTTTTATTCATCCATAAATGGATTGAAATGGGATTAAGTTAGGTCTAACTACAAAGGCATCTTTTAATTCGAATATTTTTGTTCAAAATGGTTCTGTAAAAGATTTGAAAAAAAACAAAAAATTTCCCTTTAGAGCTGCCACATCTGGTACACAGATGTCCACCACATCACTAGAATCATTGAATATATGGAAAAAATTTATTTATGAAGTTTCATCCTGATCAGTTAATCCGTCTGGGCAGTAGAAAGACCGAATTTTAGTGTAAAACAATTTTCCGCTTAATTGTTGAAAAAATATTGTAGAACAATGTTGGTTCAAATTAAATATACAACCTTTTTAAAATGATGTAACGTCGCCCGTGGATGTCGTCGCTCAAAAAGCTTTTTAAAATAAAAATTAAAAAAATTTTATTTATTCAAATACTGGGACATATTTGAGGAAAAGAACAAATACTTGAACCACCCTGACCGCATGAATTCCCCCTCCTATAGAAAAATAAAAATTTAGAAAAAATATGAAAGACGGCCGTCGAACAAGAACAGCCAGTTCTGTTGTTATTTTTTATTCACACTGAAGTGACAATGTGCGTTTGCAATGAAAGCTAATAAATGTTAGAAAGTACCAAAGAATCCTTGTTTCAGAAAATCACTACACGCAAAAATGTTTGTGATTGGTAACACAAAAATACTTGGTCTGGTCGCTATATAAATTGTATGTCATGTTTTCTCATCTCGTACAAAATTAACACAGTAAAATTTCTAAGTGAATATATTTTAAAACTCCCGGACAGTAACCGTGTGATTCTACCGTATAGTCACAGAGGTCTTTAGGCTCAGCGTTATTCGAGACACTTGCCCAATACTTGGTCCTACAGTCCAATCAATCAATCAATTGCATTACGTTTCCTATATTTGATTGAAAATAGCGATACATGTTCATATGAACGCGCTGAAAGTTGTACGAACATTTAAGAATTGTGAACCTGATGACTACATTTGTCGGGAGGGCGATGTTGGAAAAAAAACGAAGAAATGACAAAAATGAAAGAATTATCGGTGGTTGGAGGCGATGGTTCTACAGTTTTGGCTAAGTTAGGTGCAGGTTCGGTATTTGGAGAAGTTTCAGTATTGTGAATTGCTGGAAATCGCACCGGAAATAGAGGAACGGCAAATGTAGCAGGCCATTGTACAATTTTTTTTTATATTTCAGATTCAGATTTATTTTGTTTGGCGAAACGCGATCTATGGGAAACGCTGGCAGACTATCCAGAAGCAAGAACACAATCAACAGAATGCAGTTGTCAACTATTACGAAATGATGGCTTACTGGATGAAGATGTATTTGAAAGTAAGTGCTAGTAATGTTTCTCTAAAAACTACTTTAATAAATTAAATTAATTTTGCAGACGCACAACGAGCACAAAACACACTGGAGAGTGGGGTACAAAAATTAGAACAGTCAGTAGAGAATTTAAATGTAAGGTTTGTGCGGCTATTGGCAAAATATTCGACTAGCCAAGCAAAATTAAAACAATGAATCGCACAATTAGAATTAAAGTAAGTATAAAATCTTTCAAAACTCTAATATCTTATTATTCTGTGTTAAACCTAAAAGAAGCTATCCTTATAAAAAATAAGAATAACTGATATCCTCCTTTCCAACACTTCTTTCCTTCCACTTGTTAACACGTTCGCGCATATGACTGCTATAGTAGTCATAAAATTTTTTCGTTTTTTAACACGTTCACGCAAACAACTTTAATTTTTTAAGGAATAACTCGACATATTTTTCAATTCTCAACAATACATTCCTTTCCGCGACGAAATATCCTGAATAGCACACACATGTAGAAGGTGTGTGTCAATGTGTTAACTAAAGCACTTGAATTTTTTATTATTGGATAAGGGTGTCCATGCTCTACTGTTAGACGCTGATTTATTAGAAAGGCAATATTCGCTCATGGTCTAGCTAAGTTTTGACTATACCGGATCCCATCAACTGACAAACTAATACTTCAGGATTGACTGTATGAACCAGGTATATGGCTGTTTAGAAAAATGATGGTTCAATGCGAATTACCAAATTTATAAAAAAAATTTACCAATTTGGATCAGTAAAATTTTACAATCCATATCCTAAAACTCAGACAATATTACGCATTCTAGGTGGGCACACACAAAAATTTCAAATGAGGGAAATCAGGCATCGTTAGTCTATCTAAGACAAAATTACCGGATATTAACGATAATAATTGGAGCCGGCATATAAAATATATTTCCGTAAAATGCGCTCAAGACACATTGAAATGCCTCCATTTACAATAATAAAGGATTTAACTACGCTCGGATCATCAAAAGCAGTGCATTTTGAACTAGTAAGCCATCTTAAATCAGAAGCTTTCTTTTCAAACATTTTACGTTCCTGACGAGAATGCAATACAGGTACATTTAGTGAAAATAACTTTAGTTCTCAAAGTTATCTTGATTCCTGTTTATGGTGAGAACCGTTGAGGTGCTCAAAATAGCCATTAACCGCAGACTCCACCTCTTCATTGTTAGCGCACTATTTAAAAACCAAGCCATTTTTTCAAGTTTGGCAAGAAAAAATAATCTAAGAGGGATGAAATATGACAAGCAGGGTGGTAAGGAAGAAATTCCATTTTTAACTCTTTAATTTTGACCAACGCGGTAACGGATCTATGAACTAGTGCATTGCTTCGAAATAGCACTTGCTTTTTTGCCAAATACTGCCATTTTGTAAATTTTATCACTCAAACGTTGTAATATGTTTGAGTAATGCTCGCCAGTTTTCATTTTTGAAGATATTTGTTGAAAATTGTTTCTCGCTTATCCCAAGAAACTGACGTCATCACCTTGCCAATGTACCCATGTTTCATCCATGTTTGAAACATCCTCACGACGCTGTTTTTATTCTGTTGCAAATGTAGCACTTATCTCGCCCACAGCTTTCAATCGATGGTCTTACAACGTCACTTTGTGGATTTTTTTTTACCATTCTCTACGTGGTCAACTCATTTAGTCGACCGCGCAACGATGTTCCCCCCACAATAAGCGGATGCTGATACTCCAACAGAGAAGTATTTCATGTTTGTTGCTGTTTACATGATCACTTTGTATGGGTTTTGATAAGGTGGTATGAGGCCTGTGCATACTTTATCTGCTCGTACGTAAGTTTGCAGTGACTTTGTTACGAATATGTCGTTTTGATTGTTTTTCACGTGTCCATTTGGAAGAGTTTGTTCATGGTAGAGCGCGACTGATTAATCACTGTGTCAGTGGTTACTTGGGGTGTAAATGGGTATTCTACAAAGAATTCCCCATGTAATTTAATGGTTTGATGAACGTACGCACAACAGTTTTGCTGGTGAACATTTTAGATCATCGTTGACTGTTGCTCGAATTCCCAACAATATGATTGGCATCTCTAAGCTCCAGTTAACGCTATTTTAAGTTGTGTTTGATTGTGGATTGTAGGCGCTAATCGTATTCGATGTGAGCCTAAGAGTTACATAAGCTTAGGGACTAGTGCGGATTCGAACTGTGTGCCTTCATCGGTCGTTATGTTAACCAGTACGCTGAAGAGCGAAATGTAGTTTTCGACAAGTGTGTTTGCAATAGTTGATGCGGAAATGTCTTTGAAGCAGTAGACTACGAGCCACCGCGTGACACGATATACGAAAGCAAAATGTATGTGAATCCATTAGATGAAGGTATTTTGGTTTGATGTCGCATTTTGCATTTCTAGCAAAGCAAGATAAACAGATTTCACCCAATGGGTTAAATATTTGGTCATACTATGCCAAAAGGATCTCTAAGTGTTGAGTTTGAGAGTTGCTCGTGCGCATGGATGTTAAATATTGTACAGGCGATTGTTCCCTGCAGTTATTTCACAATAAATTTTCACATTAGCCAATGAAAATTTATCTAATTTCCATTTGGAAAAACGCCGATTTGTAGAACTAGATAAGGAGTAGGAGTTGCTTCTCTTCTGAGAGGAGTTATTTCGTTAATGAAACCATGGAAAATTTTTGTGCCATTTCTCAGTTCTGATGGTATTCCGGTGAATTCGAATAAGCCAAAAGGTGTGATAATTGCAGTTTTGCGAATGTCGTCTGGTGTGACTGGAATGAGATGATGTGCTCTCACGAGATCGATTTATGAGAAAATCGAGCATCCATATAATAGCATGGGAAAATTTTCGATATGCGGGTTTGGATAACGGCCAGGAATTGTTACTGCGGTAAGCGTTATTGTCTCCATCTTCTTCGCCCTGTGCAATGGACATGATATTGCTGAATATGAAGGTCGGAAAATTCTTATCTACACCATCTCTTGGAGTTCTTGGAAAGCTGCTTTGTGGCGGATTAAATAAAATCCTCTTGGTCTTGAAAATGGTGAATAGCCTGTAATCACGATGTGGTGTACTAGAGCAACACGAGTTGTGTGGAAATTGGTATATTGGCGTTTCTTGGTTGGTTTTGGGAATGAAACCTCTCTGTGTTGATGGTGATTGCAAGTCTATCGAAGGAGAAGATGTTTATCTCTAGGGTGATTGTAAACGCGATGGTTGTCGTTTGTGTGCTATCGCTAATTTGTTTTAACATGATTTCAAACATGGCTATTGCTAGGTTTGGCGCAAGTATATTTGTGGTATTTGTTCGCATGCCGTGATTTATCGAAATCAAGATTAATCTAGTCCGAGTACCGACCATATCGTGTAATTTGTCAGCAATAGCGGCGAGATCCACTTCAGGTTTTTGCTGTTGCGGAATCAACGCTGTTTGTATGTAACAAGGGAGTTGCCCGATTCCTGGTTTTGTAATTACGTTGACCGTGAAATTTGGTGCAACATGTCTGATGGTTTTTTCACCTAATTAGGTGGAGTAGCGATCAATTAGAACTATTTTAAATGTCTCGCGTCTATTCTGGGCTGATGGATCTTGTCAAATGTAATTGATCTTCTCCACCTGTGTTGCCGGGAGTGATAGCACAGTATTCGCAAACATTATCTCGGTTGTTAAGATCCAACTCTTGGGGCTTGTTTCCCAAAACGTTAGTAGCCGCGTCTCAGGTTGGGATTCTGCATGTTGCTGTAGATTATTGTCATCATACATTATTTTTGTCTCAACCGTTGTTATCCATGATTTAATTTTTTAGCAAAATGGATTTATTTCACACACTTTATAAAAAAAATTTATCGCACCAAAAAAAATACTCGTTTTTCAAGTGGTTTTCAATCACGAATGTCGGAATGGACACGTATTCTAAAAACCGACCATGGAATTTTTTTTAGTTTGGATTTATGACGATTTAACACGGGTGGGGGCTTAGACCACTATTTCATAAAACTCGTGTATGTATATTTTAAAAATTTAATAAAATAAAAAAATTGTACATGCACTTTTTGTGAGAACAAAAAACTAAATTTAAAGTTGTTTCTGTTTATATGTAACCTCTCTAACGGCTACTTTGTGATTGGCCGTGGAAGTATTTTGATGTTATAAGGCTTGTGGTCATATTTATGCTAGTTTCAGATGTTACAAGCGTTAATGTTTGTTTTAATTTTGTTTCCCATTAGTAGAAAGAAGAATACTAGCCCTAGTTGACTCTCCACCTTGTTAGTGTCCCTATGTGCTCTTTGATGTTTTTTAATTATTAGAGTATTCCGTATATCCTCCAGTTGGGCAAAAGTGTTGCCTAAATGATTCTTGAATTTTATTGTATAAACTTTCGGGAGTCATTAATCAGCTTACCACTGCGGTACTTCTTTCAGAAATTCGTTATATCCTCTTTTTCAAACTTTATAGAAACAATATTTCTTTTAAAATTTGGGACTTCCAAGAAGGCTACGACTTTATTTGCGATTTCAAAACTAAACTGGTTTCTATAGTAGTTATTCGACCTGTCACAGAAGTGAATAAAATAATCGTCTTACGTATCTGTCGAAAGAACAGTGTCGAAGTCCTCCGAGGGCTGTGCGTTGTTTATTGGGAGTTCGCCAGATTCACGTTCAGTGTCTCTATTAGTGAACCCGTTTGTGTTCACTTCTCTTATATTGTTTGATCGGTATTGTGTATTGTTTGTGGTCTGCTACCACATTTGTCTTGCCTTTTTTAATTATTTCGTATTTGTAATTTTCCAATTTCATAATTTGCATCGTCGAACTTTGGAGTTTTCCTCAGAGGATTTGATGAAGATCGTGATATAGGTAAGGTTGGCCCTTTTTACCGCCCATATTCTTGCTAATGCCTCCTCGTTTTTGTTACACTTAGTCTCCGTGAAATTGAGAATCTGCGAAGCAAGTCTCTCGGTACCATTCTAGGTCTGCGATAAGACTGTGCCAAGGGCGAAGTCCGATGCATCCGTTATTGTTATGAACGGTTTAGTAAAAATCTGAATCGACCAGAATTTGATCTGTTGCTATGGTTTGTTTCAGAGTTTCGGAAGCTTTTATGTATAGCGGGTCTTTCGAATCTAATCCAATTTCGTATTTTAGATACTTAGTCATATTAATTGGAGTAGTCTTTTGTTAGTATCCTGAAAGCCCTGTCTAATATTTGTTGAAATTTGTCCTTAATAGGACGTACTCATTTAATTGTATTTGAATGTTGAATTCGAAAAGTCTTTTAAATATCGTCTCTAGATTATCCAAGTGAGTTTTTAAGTTTTCAGGTTTCAGGAAATTCAGGTGCGGGATATTCTGAACATAGGTTCTCAACCTCGTGTTCTCCGTTTTTTTATAGAGTTTATGAGTATTGATTGTATTTTGAGAAAAAGGTTTTCATAATCTGCCAACTTTAGGAGAGTTTATATTGTTACAAACCAAAATTCAGTTTGTTACACTAAAATACGAAACACACCTGCTTTTCAACTTCACTGTACCCTGTTGTCTAGTAAAACCATTTATTTAAAATATTAAAATAAATTAAATAACTTTTATTTGAAATAATCGAATTATGTAAAAAAGCTTTCATAAAACTATGTATACAGCATGCATAAGTATGCATAATTTTAGAATTGTGGTTATCGCCATTTGAAGCAATTTTCGAATAAAAACTCATTTAAACAAAGAAAGAAGGGTTCGTTCTGTATAATATATTTACGTAATTCTAATCTATTTGATATTTTCATTTTTCCAGCTTTTCTAATATATTTTCTGAATATAAAATAATCAATTGAATAAACAATAAATTCAATATGGAGTGAATACAAAAAAAACTGTATTGACAGTAGAATTTATATTTCAAATGAATTTAAAGTTAAATTATAATTTAATCGTCTTATAAACTTTTCATTTATTTATTTATGTTTTGAAGAACTTTGGTGAACATAAGAAGAATCATTTATTTTTGGTTTTTCTTATAGTCTGCTGTTTTCGTACGAGTAATACCGTTTCCCAGGGCGGGGGTATAAACGAGTGTATAACCCAATTTATTGCAAATAATTTTTGAGCAGGAAATCGGCTCAAAATTATGCTACCATCAAAAGCTATAAAAGGATTCTTGACATTGTTTAAATATAATCACCTTATTATGTCATTTACATAATTTATCATCAATATTCGTTAACCTTGCTGTTTTTGGGTACATGAAAGAATGGTAAAGGTATTTACAAAAAAAAACATTTTTCTTGGAGTAGAGGAAACGAGATATTTTTTAAGAAGAGAGGTTTATTTTGCATGACCTTTAGATGGAAATATTCTTGTTCATTATATTTAGGAGAACCATAGATACATGCTTATCGGAAACTGAAACCATCTATAATGAAAATTTACCGAATCACTAGTAAAACGCGACATCATATTTAACGTGTTTGTATTTTTTATTTGGTACAGATGTTTCTACAGTTTATATTATGGTGATTCATTTTTATAGAAAATAGTTTTGGACTTTCTAGCTAAATTTTAATCGAAAAAGTCTTTTATTTGTAGTTTTAGGAAATTAAAATTTGGCTTCATAAAAATTGTGTATCTAAAATAAATAATTTACCAAATCAAACCAAAATTGTTTTAATAGTGACCAAAACCATCTACATACTTGACCTGAATCACGAACTCCAGTAATAAAATTTGAGTTACAATAACAATGCCAAAAAAAAAAAATTCACAGCAAAAAACTTGAAGTAGTGCATTGTTAGCACCAGGATGGATGGATTCAGTTAGGTGGCTCATAATGACAAGCTTCATATAAACTATAGTCAAACCTGAATCACCTGATTAACATTATTAGCAACACACCTGTGCTCGTACATTGATTAGTACGTAGATCATTGAGTCATATAATTAAAACCATCCAGTGTTAAGAATGAACGACTTCTCTCTTTATATCATCAAATTTCGAATTTTTCAATTCAATAAAGTTAGCCCGAGCCCGAATTTTATGGTAGGTTTCTTGGATAAGTGTAGCCATCCCGAAAAAGTGTAAATAGATTAAAAAGTGTAGCACCATCCCGAAAAAAATTCACGCATGCGATAAACATACAATATAGAAAATTAATATTAATGTAAAAAAAATTACTGGTCTAAAAATTTTTTTAAATTTTATTTAACCCAAATAGTGATAATTTGAGTAGTTACTAGGGGAGATAAAGCCACCAAGCGGCATACACGGCCAGATTGGTCAATGTACTAACTAAGATGTGGAAACTATCCTATGTTCATATCAGGTGGAAATAACCTTTGTTTTTAATTCATTAACCGCAACGCGATTTTTTGTGTAGCTACCATGGGTCAACATTAAATTCTGTACTGAAATCCTCTCAGGATTACCGTCTGGCTAGTACCAAAAATAACTTGGTCATTCAATCAATGCACGACTTCTGGTTTGTGGTGGCCAAACTATTAGTAACCAAAATATTTTGATCTTCCCAACTCGCCGCGCTACTATACGCACCAAATGATAAATGTATCAACAGATAAACCTGCATACGCAAAGATAGAATACGAAGCCGAATTTTAGTGAAAATTGAATTTAGTGAAGTTTTTTTTTATAACTTTATTTTTTTGTAAAATTTTAAAAATGATCTAGACTATTTTTCTTTAAAATTTAATTTTTCTCGTAGGAAAGTGAGTAAACTTACGTAAAAATCACTGAGATCTCCCAATCTATCCAAAAGCTTAAGTATGAAGTTTTATCTCGGAGAATCAATCCGTCTGAGGAAAAAATATTTTTAACAAAATCGGATATTGGAGGTACTAATTCGCTACGGCGAGTTAAGAAATAGAGTAAATTTCGGTAAATAGTTTTACAATGAAAAATGTTTAAAAAGCAATACCTGAGTTGTTTAGGCTTGTAATTAAAATAAAAAAATACTATTACTTGATAAAATATCTACACCTTTTGGAAAAACCATTTGTATAAAAATAAGATTTTGAGGGTGCTAATTTAGTATGTCGACTAGAAAAAATTTCGGTAAATAGGTTTCCAATGAGAAATTTGCAAAAACCAATACCTGGGTTGTTACTTTGATAGAGCTTATAATTGCAATTAAAAGTATAAGGGTAAACATATTGTTTACCAACACCCGACGTTATTTTACGACAAATAAATAGATGCCGAATACATCACACTTAATTTCTAAATCGAAAAATTGAACCTACCGGATTTTTGATAAAAACTGTCTTATATAGGGTGTCTCAGCAAGAGCACCGGATTTAAATTTGCCGCCATTTTGTTAATACGAGTTGTATTAACGGTGGTTTTTTTGAACAGTTGTGACGTACAGACCACGCAATTTAAGAATATGGAGAAATATTCAAATCAGCAACCTTTAAGTATTGTAGAAACACATTACAAAAATGGCGAAAGTTGTTTCGAAAACAGTTCGCCAATTACGTCAGGTTTTCGGTCGCAATAATGCGCCAAATGAATCGACAGTGAGGCGTTTAATTACAAGATTTGAGACCAAATTTACGCTGATGGATCAGAAGATCATTGTTAACGGAGTTTTTGTGGCCCGAATTGTATGAATTTGATGTGGAGGACATGTTTTTCCAACAAGAAGGTGCAAACTGCCACACAGCACGTGAAACAATGGTTTTACTGCAGACTAAGTTTCCAGTCCGTGTCATTTCTCGATTTGGCGGCCACCAAGATCGTGCGATCTAACATCGATGGACTTTTTTGTTTGGGGCTCTATGTGAAGAAAAAGGTTTATGCGAATAAGCCAGCCACATTTATGCAATAACCGTTCACCATTTTTGTAATGTATTTTTACAATAATTAAACGTTGTTGGTTTGAATACTTCTCCATATTCTTAAATTGGAAAAGCTTCTTCGAAAGCTGTCACTTTCCAGGTACCTAGATGTCCACCACCCCAAGGGGGCAAAATGGGCTATCTAAATAAGTTTGCGCCATTTCATAAAATAGACCCTGGCTAACATAAATGTTCAACATAAAAAGTTCATCACCAATTGGCGGAAGGAATGCTACACTATGGTAATTATTCCAAAATCTGGAGATGTGACAAAAATTGGACAAAGAGAATAAAATTGAAATTGATTTTATGCCGAATTTAAATAATTTAATAGAAAATCAAATAGTTTTTATGATGGCCGAACCAGCAGTTTAAATAAATCCCGATGTAGTAGTTGATACAATGGGTGATTTACAGAAACCACAAACCGGAACTTTACTACACCTGCTCTTATAAATTAACCAGCAGATTCAAATTTGTCACGGCTTCCAATAATATTCAAAGTTGGAACTGCGGGGATTTTCGAAATAAAATCAATGAATGTTTGGTAGAAGAAGGCAATCCAGGTGTGATTTCATTTGAAACATTTCGGAAATTGGAGAAAAGGCAAGATTTTTTGAAAAATTGTTTGTTTCTCATGACATAATCATGTTCAAACAAGTACAAGGTATGAAACGAATAATAATTAAACAACGTTTAGTAGGGATTTCGTGCCACAATTTTGGATTTTATTTAGCTGCTGAAAAAAGTAGCGATTTATATGGGAATGGAATGCACAATCATACATCCTTTCTCAAAATATCCGAACAATAAAATCACGTTTAATACGAACGATTTGGTTATATATTGTGTACCTTATACGAGTAGATGCCTATCAAATGACAATAATTTTTTGTTTACGACAGTCAATTTTACAATTGTTATCAAAATATTCTGATAACGCAATATACTTCGACGTGCCTGGAAGAGTAATTAAATATCCCATATGTCCCCCGAACCACAGCTAAGGATTTTATATTATGCATCCGTTGTTAACATAAATTCGCAACCAATCCCTTCTCGCGCACTATGCTGAAACTACTAGAAGATTATTGGTTGAACTACGGATTAATATACCGAAGGCTTACCTACCGAAACATTTTGTAACAGATTGGTTACAAGGGACTCTTAATAATTCTATCCAGCAAAGTTTTATTTCCATGAATGGTTTAGAATGTATTAATTGCACGTATAATAAGTTGATTTCAAACAAAGTTCTAATCCAAGATGTCCGACATTTGAAACGGGTATTGAGCATCGTCTAGCGAACGCAAGTCCAGAAAATTGGTTTTCGATAGCGAAAAGCCACTATCATGGCGATTTTGGTTTTTTCAAAATATTAATGACTGATAGATAATATACAAAATGGAATAATGAAAAATTACCTTTTTAAACTTAGTGAAAAGTGTCAAAATAAAATGTAAAGATAATTAATTTAGACATAAGTGCTAGCTTCATGAACAACTTCAATTGAATCAGGTGAGGCAGTAAGAGGAAAACTGAAGACATTCTGATTCTACCCAATATAACTGAAGGGGTCGGCGCTCGAAGTGTTATCAACTTCACGCTGCTGTAGCGGCTAATAACAGCGCACTCATATTTTGATAAGCGTCAGTCTTTTATGTTGTTTACAAGCCTACGGAAGCACCTCGTTTTACGTCGCAGTAAAAAAGTCTTCGAAATGGAATGGAACCGCGACAGTGTTATTGCTTTGTAAAGGGTGTTTTTTAGGCCGAATTGATACTTTTCCGTTCATTAATTCAAACAATTTTTTCGGCCAATCATATTGCTCCAAAATGACGATTTTTTTTCTTCTGCATTTTTTCATAAGAGACAATTGGTCGAAAAATTGTTGAATGAATGAACAAAGAAGTATGAATTCGGCTTTAGAGGTTCACATCTTTAAGTTAGGAACACTATTTTGTTTGACAACCGATTTGACTGCTGACATTTGCTTTGCCATTAGTTTGATTTGCCATTTCATAATGAATAGATTCACGCCAGAGGAACGCTAGCAAATTGTTGAATTATTTTATCAAACTAACGGTTCCGTTCGCTAAACTCATCGTGCATTACGTTCATTTTACAATAGTCATAATCGTCCATCAGAGCGGGTAATTCGGTTAACTATGGATCATTTTCGCACCTCGTATACTCTAAATGATAATACTCAGCCAGTAATACGTCAAACAGTGCGTACCAAACAAGCGATAGACGCTGTACAGCGTAGCATTGAGGAAGACCCAAATCAGTCAATTCGACGTCGTTCTCAGCAACTGGAGGTGTCCATCCACTTTATGGAAGATTTTATATAAGGATCTTGGTTTACGTGCTTACAAAATTCGAATTATGCGCAGGAGTTAAAGCCATCCGACCATCGCACACGACGCCAATTCGGCCAATGGGCTGAAGCATAAATTGATATTGATATTGGTTTTCCAAACAAAATTTTGTTCAGCGATGAAGCTCACTTTTTATTGAATGGGTACGTTAATAAATAAAATTGTCGGATTTGGAGTGAAGATAATCCACTCGCCTTTGCCGAAATACCATTACATCCAGAGAAGTACACTGTTTGGAGCGCTTTATGGACCGGCGGAATCATTGGTCCATATGTCTTCAAAAACGATGTTGACGGATTGTTACAGTAAACGGTCAACGGTATAGAGGCATGATTTCTAACTTTTTTGTACCACACACAAACATTTGATGAAAGGCAAATTTTACGTAGTGGTCCTGTTAATTGGCCACCGAGATCGTGTGATCTAACTTCATTTTGATTATTTTGAATATTTTCTTTGGGAATGTGTTAAGTCACTTGTCTACGTTGATAAACCAAAGACGATTAAAAAGTTGGAAGACAGCATTCCGTAAGTTATTAGCGAGATACGGCCGCAATTGCTGCGCAGAGTGATCGAAAATAGAACCTACAGATTATGCCATGTACGCGCCAGCTGCGGCCACATGGCCGAAATCATATTCAAGCATTAAAGGCATAAAATTATCAATCCAATAACGTGTATTTCACTGATATTCAAAATGTGTTTCTTTGTTTTATTTTAATTTAAAATTGTAAACTCTAAAAAAATCACCTTTTATTTTGATGGAAAATCATAATCAGCCATTTTTAATGAGCTACGACATTTACATGTGAACAAAATGTTTGTGTATCGGACCATTACGCCTTACAAAGCATCAAAGCATTAAATGCCATGGAGGTGGACATCCAAAAACAACAAAAAGGCCAGTAATGTTCAACGTAATCCACGACAAAGTGCAGTTCAATTGGCGAAAATTCTCCATGTGTCTGCTCGTGGGATGTTGCGCATATTTAAAATTGAACTACGATTGAATCGTTACAAAATACAAAAAGTGGATGATTTAACATCTGCACAAAGAGCAAGAGCAATGGTATTAAAACACTTGCACGTTGGTGGCGAGCTTAAGTATTTGGTCTTTCCTGATGAAAATTCTTTTACTTTCTGTGGAAGCAAGTGCCTGCGTTAGTGATGGTTAGGGCCGAGGTAACTGCCATAGCCACCACGTAAAGATAAGGACGTAAAGATAAATTAACAAGTCTACCATGAAAAGATTTTAAACAATGCCTCGTTACCTTGGGCACGTAAACAATTCTGTAGAAACCATTGGACGTTTCAACAAGACTCGACACTATCCCACAAACCCCGTGAAACCCGACGTCTTTTTACAATAAAATGTATCTTATTTCTTCACAACAATGGCCACTATATTCAAAGTATTTATTAAAATATATGAGACGGTTGATGCCTTAAACATTCCTCTTCGCCGAGAATGGGACAAATACCATCAGACCACGTTCGTGCAGCGCGTGAAGCCTTCTCGGATAGACTCGATGCTAATATCCGCTCGATGCTAATATATTTTTTGTTAAATACGAATAAAAATAAAAATTGAGAAATTTACAGCATTTTTAATTGGTAACACTTCGAGTGCCGACCCTTGTATATATAATAGTGAGGGAGCGTTGACTTTTAACTAATTCGACAAGTAAACACCGATCTATTTACAAAATGTACGTTTCCTAGATTATACAGAGTGTCCCAGCTGTTAGTTTTTATTATATTTAAAAAAAATACAAGACGTATGTTGGGAATTTACAATTTTTATTGAAAATAAAAGTTGGTTTTATACCGTTTGTGTATGGAATACAACATCGTTCATGTGACCACCACAGCTCTTGTTGCAGGCCTGCATTCGAACATTAAAATTGTTGATGACTTTTCCAATAAAATTGATCAATCGCCTTAATTTACGCTCGAATGTTGTTTTTAAGATCTTGAATTGTTTGTTTGTGGATCAGTCATTGCAATACACTTTACATTTCCAAAAACCCCATAAAAAGTAATCTTTCGGTGTCAAATCGGATGATCTTGGTGGACAATTGACATCAGAATTTCTTGAAATTTTGTGATCATCGAACTTGGTTGCCAATAAATAAGTCGAGTGTTTCACGATTTGTGTGACATGTGGCACCGTTCTGTTGAAAAATGTAAAATCAACGTCTAAAATTCGATTTAGAATGGTTAACGCCACGTTTACAATTTTCGGGTAGCCACCGCACTATAAAAACCAACAGATGGAATTCTTTATATTTATTATAGATTCTACAATATAAATCCTACGTCATCCACATCGACTTTTATATAGTCATACCACGAGTAGCATTACTTCCGCTGATTTTGGTCGTGAACCTTATATTTTTGAAAACTTATGTCAAGAGCCACGGTCCTTTTTATTAAATGGCAGTGTTGCATTGGAGTATATGAATTGTGGCCTAGATTACCGCACATTTGAAAGTGTGAACCAGACAATATGTATTAGCAATCAAATAAAAAAATTAAAATAAAACTTTGACATATTGTCAAAGTTGTTGTTGGGCTTATTATCCGTGGTTGTTTTAAATTAGTATCTGGGGTATCATAATTACCCTAGATTAATTGGATTAACAAGAATAAAGACTAATCTTACTTTCTTAATTTTAGGCTAGGGCCCTAATTGTGATATTAATAAGCATAATATTGGCGACGCATTGCAAACAGAAGAGAAGCCTGGTGTCAAGGCACTTATGTGGCTTCCGCTCCTATAATGGAACCGCTAGCTGACCCTTCTCACACACAGATATTTTTGCAGCAGTACTTTTTTTTGACTTCGGCGATATAGCGAATGTTAAATTTGCAAATATCTCGAGGTCAAAATTTTTCATGATTGCTATACTTCATTTTACAACGTAATATAGAGTAAGGTATGACATGTGACAAACACAAAACATTACATTATAAAATATTTTAAAAATAAATTCAAAAAATTCAAATTAAATTTGCAACAATATCGGTCTATACATCATCAGAAAATATTTGATTGACTGATCAGGATGAAACTTCATTCGTTAGATTTTTCTATAAACCTAATGATCCAAGTGATATGTGGAGGAAATCTGTACCGGAAGTGGCAATTTTCTCGGTTTTAATAGTTTTTTCGAAGAAGATTTTTTAATTTTTGAAATGTTGTAGCATTTACGAAAACCAAGCAAGAATTTTAAGATTCTAATAAATTTGAAGGTTTTTGGTTAAACAAGACTTTTTGCGCCAAAATTCTGGTAAGGTGTATTTTTTGCAATCCAATGCAAAATGTATGATGATGTATGCGAGATTTATGTGCATTCACGTCAAAAGATAAGTAGGGGTTGGGCAACATATATGCAGCTTTTAATTGTATTTATTAATTACCAAGTCAACCGACTGAATTCTTCATTCATATCATTCCACCTTGTTATGTTTAAAAAAAGAATATGAACTTTTGCCATAAAAATGCCCTTTAATTGCTTGTTATTGCATTCAAAATCAAACAATCAATCGATTCGTTATAAAGAAAATTCATGTGTTGGTCATAGCATTCGCAACCATCCTTCGAGTCGTTTCACAAAAACGAACTCAAACGTGTCTATTTTATTAACATTTCCAATCAGAATTATATTGTTCTACTTGAATTCGGTTCATTATTTCTTGGAAACTACTACGCCTTGATAATTGAAATTATCTCTCAAGTAACTCATTAGTATTTTCAAAACAAATCCTGTTAACATGCGAGATCTTATTTTACGCGCTTGCACTTTGATTATTATCTAGCTGATTACATCTCATAGAAATAAAGCTATTCGTAAACTTTGACATTGATAATAAAATATTAAATCTTTCTTGCTACATTATAATCCAAAAATTCTTTGAATGGTAGTTCTAGGAATTTGTATATAACAAGGAAATTAAAATTTGGTTTTACGGTACAAAAAATATTGTGTATCTGAAATAAATATTTTACCAAACCAAACCAAAAATGTTTTGAATCGTGACCAAAACCACCTATATGCATGAATATATATATATATCTATATATATATATATATATATATATATATATATATATATATATATATATATATATATATATATATATATATATATATATATATATATATATATATATATATATATACATATGTACCTCACCATATGTAGATGGTGAATTTTCCTTTGTGAGCACCTCATTTGAACATATATACATATATAGGAAAATTTGTATTCTAAATTTATTCATGTCCCAAAAAAAATTACATAAGTACTGAACAAAACATTGTGTGCCGAACCAAATTTCCATATAGAAAAGAGAATTTAGGTTTTTATAGAATTTTAAATGACGTTGTAATGGCAAAGATGAGTGATGATTTCAAAGTAGAGATGAATAAAAAAAATATGAAATTGGTCTCTATGGTACAGAACAATTTTTGTGGCATACAGAAATCATACAGACGAGCAAACGACTATTGACAATAAAAAAATTTTATTGTTCTTATTACTTTATTATTGTTAATTATTCAGACTTAAAATTAATATTATCACTAACAACTTTCTATAAGTATTTTAAGCCGATAAACCGATTAACTCTGGATTTGTCTAAAATTTATTCCGTGCGCATTTTATTTTGTAGATTTTAGATATACAAAGTTATTTTAATTTTTAATTAAAAAATTATGAAAATACAATTTATTAGTTTCCTAATTTAATAGCTTTATTATTTTTAATCGTAGCATATGTCCTATTAAAGTAAGCCGAATAAGTAATGCAGATAGTTTTATTTATTTATTTATTTATTACAGCTGATTTCCAAATCATTTAGTAGTTTATCATTCATAATTTATATTCTTGTTTGGAGGGTTGTAGTCCTTTAGCTAGTCCACTTTACGATTTTATTATATTATTAGTCGATCCTGATTGGATCTAATAGATCATGTGGGTTCTTCCTTCGCAACCGTTTTACTAGGTTTGCATCATTCAACATACGACGTATCTCAGCATTTTGGTGTAGACTAATCCGTTGCCTGTGTTTTCTCGCGTGTTTGCTTATTTCTCCATTAGCGAAATTCAGGTATCGGTACGAAATCCCGAAATACAAAAGACCGAATTATCAAAATCCCGACAAAAAAAAATCCCGACTTTCGAAATCCCGATTTTTGCAGAAACTTTAAAAAATCCCGACAAGTCGGGATTTTTTTAAAAATATTAAATATTAAATTTTCTTTTGCTTATCTTCATTTTTATTAAGAACTCGGTATTTTTTGGCCGATTTTGGTCAAATTTGGATTATCGGATATAAATTTCATTTTAATGTGAATTTTTCTAGAATTTTTGGAATTGGGCCTGTTCAATTGAACTTGACCATTCCTCAACCAACACTTGTAAAATTTAATTTACAAAATTCGATTTGTATAAATATGTTGTTTTAATCAAATTTATGTTTGGTCGTCCTGAAAATAACGTTTGGGTTTTTGATGAAATATTTAATTTTTTCGGGATAACAAAAAAAATTTCGCGATACTTTTTTTCCACATTGACATAAAAATTGTCATGACAATAAAAATTTGTGGGGATGACATACAAAACTAGCGTATTATAGTAATTTTTTCGGGGTGACACTAAAAACTGTCGCGATTTTTGTCTTTTTAGTGTTGCCACCGCATTTCTTCGACATGTTATTCGGGCTAACTTCACAGACATTTTATTATAGAAGATGAAGAGTGAAACTTAAACTACCCTTGCAGATGTAAACATACACACATGATTAACTCATACAAAACGCTTTTCACATTAAATAAAAGAACGTTTTGCTCACGTTTCCTTTGCCTTCATTGCACGGAAGAATATTACAAGGTTTTTTTGTTTTTGTCGTTCAGCAGTTGGTCTGGCCATATTATTTGTGGTTAGAAAAAGACGAATGAGTATGACGAATTATTATCAGAGGAATCAAGAATCAGCGAAAGGGCAAATAAAAGTGATGTTAAAGAGAAAATAGTTGTGTAATTTAATAATTGGGTTAGGAGTCAATTAATAAAGAAATTGTTGTTGAGGTTTTAGTGATTAGTGGATTTCAGGAAAAATTCGTGTGGGAATATTTCTGGTAAATATTAGAGAATTATTCAGAGTGAAACGGGTTGGCTAAACTTTAGCTACAGCTAAAGCCAACCCACTTTCACAGAATTCTCATTATCTGCCTGGTACCCCATGCGGCATTGGTTCCCGCAGCTCAGTCTGGTAGAGGGGAATAGTCGTGGGTTTTGGAGTACCGAGATAACTGCCTAGTTTGCCGCGAGGAATAAAAAAACTGTTTATAAAATGAAAGAAATAAAAAAGGGTTGAGTGAGATGTCGAACCTAAAACTGGCGGTCTTAAACCAACATGGAAAATGGGCTTACACCCGTGGTTGTTTATTTAGCTTCTTTAGGGTGTCATAATCTCTAAAGACCTACCATGTTAAAAAAATAATAATAAAACACAACGCAGCGTAGGCCCTGCGTATCAATTCAGTTGGAGGAGGACCTTGGCAGAAAGGGAGTGTCCCGCCTATGGGCAGGATTACTCTCGATGCTCCTGCTCTTAGCTTTTGCTAAGAGCAACCTAGGGACCTCGCCACTAATTGATTCCAAGTCGCAGGCCTACCACATCCCTATGCTTATCGATCGTTCTCCGCTGTACCCCTTTATGCTCGACCCGCAATCACTAAACACAAAATCACAGTCAATCTTTAACAAAAAAACAAAAATAAATTTATTTAAACAAAAAAATACAACTTTAAAAAAAACTTTTAACTTGTAATTAATTAATTTCACTACCACTCGACTCACTGTCTTAAAAAAAACTCCCCTTCCCAACAAATACATTCACTCTTTATACATATCCGATAGACGACTTTTTTGTGCTTTCATTACAAAAATGTGTAAAGGCAATGTCCAAAAACGTGACTTCAATTTTGCAAAATCGATCCACGCGAAAACCTTTGTTTTCAAATTAATAAATTGCACGATGCTTACAATTTTTATTACTTTCAATAGCAGAGTTCATTACTCATGCCATTTACCTCAAAAACATTTGCCTGTAATCAAAACATAGCGATCGTGTTACATTAACTTAAAAGATACGTTCATTCAAACACTGCATAAGCATATGCCGTGGTTACGTAGAATACGTATACACAAAAGAAAATGCGAAAAATCGGCATGGTAGATATTTATGATATAATGTTGAGGTGTTCCGTCGAAGGTTATGTCAACAGGTAATTTTTAAATTTTTAAATTTGGGTTGGTAATGGAATTGGATAGAATTCCGTTACAAGAGATTATCTCTGATGTATTCGAGAATATTCTGGAAGTGGTGTAAACAAAAAGAATTTTTGTTGTAACCACCAAATTATATAAATTCAACATACGGTGATACGAACTGGATATTCCGGAAGAACAAAAATGAGGTAAGCAGCTTACTTATTTATGACAGTCTATGAGACAGCATACAAAAGTTGGGACATATGCAAGAGGTACCATGTTTCAAATCCAGGGCTAACGGATATTATCATCCACATCATAGAGTGTTCATAGCAAGCAGCTATGTCACTAAACTATAGTGGTATTTGATGATTTCGCGAAATCATCCACTGAACTGATATCGAGAAAATATATAAACAGATGTGGATTAGCAAAGAGGATCTTCAGCACCAAAATGTCTTACCAACGGCACAGCTCCAGCAGAATTTTTGGCAACGCGTGGTTTGAAGGAAATTCGTGTTCACCTGCTCTCTCTCTCTTTCTATCTCTCTGACTTTCTCTCTCTCTCTCTCTTTCTCTCTTTCTCTCAAACCAGTAACGGCCCTTATAATAATACATGATATCTATGTAGATGGTATGTTGACCGAAGCAAGCTGTGTAACCCAAACTAAAATTATTGTATCGCAAATAAGGAAAGCGCTGGCAGATTATGAGTTTCAATTCCGTAAATTTCTAACCAACAATGAAGACTTGCCGCTGTTTCTTAACTATGATGGTAACCGCGGAAGCAGAATCAAGGAAATTGGAATTAAGGCAGACCAATTCAGATTTGGCTGAATCCGACAATCATAAGGTTAGAAATTGTATTTCAACATTTTTAGTTATGGAATCTTACATGAACAACGAATTACCTTCTAAAGTCTGTATTCAAATTCCAAGATGATTACAAACAACGAATCACGACAGGTTGGTCGGATTTAGTGCTGCGAGCGATAGGTTAGGGTCAGTCTGTCTAATCTAAAATGAACGGACGCTTTGCTGTTGGCGGATTTAATAAAAATGGTTAAGGGGTCTCTAATAAAAACTACAGCTAGAAGTTTATTATTTATAGACCCCTAGATAATTTTATATCGGTTATCTGCATACCTGCAACGATAGGCAATATTCGTAACCAACACAGTTTTTAAAATACTGCCAAGCTACAAGCGGGCGAACTGGTATCGTGTATCATCCAAGAACAATCTGGCTGACATTGCTTCTAGAGGTGCCACTATAAATGAACTAATTAACAACTTAACATGGTCCTGATTGGATGACATATGAAAGAACAGTTAATGAATGAAAGAACGACAACAGAACAGCTACGACCGTCGAAACTGGAGGTATTCGTGGTGCCAACAAACAGTTTCATTGAAGTAAATCGAAGTGATTGAGTTCATAGGTCGATACTCTAGTTTATTCAAGGTGAATAAGGTGTTGCTTCTTATTAGGAAGTTCATTGATAGTAATAAAAAACCGAGAACAAGAAATACATGCAGAAAGAGGAAGTAGAAGCTGCCGAGTTGAAACTAAATTCGCCAATGAAATAGGAGCGTTCCGAAAAAAGAATTTGTTCAACAAAATAAACTAATTAATCTTTTTTACAATCATCCTGGAATGAGCCTGTTGACAAGAATCATACGGCGCAAAGTTTGTATAATTAAAATCAATATAATTAAAATGGTATCTGGAGAAGGAGTACACAACTGCAGTTTGTTTATCGCCTACGATAAATGTATTAAGCTAAGCCCGAAGTTAGAACAACAGCTTAAAGGAACCAAGCATTCAAAGTGCAGCCAACAGGAAAGAAAGGGCCACTGAAGATTTATTTATTTAGCCGTACATCTAGAGATCGTATGCAACCTAATGAGAGCTTTATCGGAACACTACCACGATTCACAGAACGCAGAGGGAATTGTCCTACTATACTATATATATTCTGACAATGGAACAAATTTTCCCGGGGCAAGTAATCACCGGGAGCCACTTGAATTCTTAGGATCAAAGGCTTCTGGTATATTTATTTATTTATTTATTTATTTATTTATTTATTTATTTATTATACAACAATTTTGTTAACCATCGCACCCCTTTTGAGCATATATACTCATTTATAAGAGCGTGCGTGGTTCATAAAATCCAAATACAGTTTGCCAATATACTTTCTTTGCTATGCTTCATGCACATTGCTTGTGTTCATGCTGTATCCAAAGTTTCTATCTTTTCAGTTACTCCATAACCTAGTTTTTTTCCTGATCCATTAGATACCACAAACGTCCAACAAACTGAAGATTTAAACTTCGTATTGCACACAAAAGTAATTCTTATAATTATATTTAAAATAAACGACGAGAAAACATTCCGATAGACATGAAAGTCAAAGGCAAATTCCACTCACTTCATCGTCACTTCTGCAATATAAAACAAAATATGCTTAGGACGGGTACTTGGAATCACTATACTTATCTTAGGGTCATTTTCCGGAAGCCGCATATTTTTAATTCGGGCGAACGTACACCGACGTAGCCGATGCAAATATTGAAAACCAGAAAGTAACTCAATATTCCAGATGGTAAGCAGATGTCAACGAAATAGAACGTAGAATCCAGTATCGTTGCAAGAGTCGTCATCGTTCTGCTATAAGAATAACAAAAATTATTCAATCCAAAAACTCGACTACGAGAACAAAAAGGATACCACGACTCGCCATTTGGAAACAACACTCGATTAATTTCGTATTAACCTATGGCTATCATTTCTAAATAGTGAAATTTTCCGACCAAAAATAATTGAAATCAATAAAATCAACTTGATTTACCAGTGGTAAACAGGAGACACTCAATTTGTAATATCCAATTGTTTAGTTTCCACTCAAAATTCTTATAAGAATTTAACAGTGTAGTTACTAATTATTGTTATATTGGAAAAAATTTCCCTGCCATTTCTACCATTTGTTATATGTACGTGATTTGATGATGATCGTAATAACAATAAAATATATATTGAGGTACCATAATTAATGAGCCACAGCATTCAAGTTTTTCAGTCATGAATTATATTCTGTGCTGTGCTTTCTTACATAATAATATTATTATAACATTGTATCGAAATGGACGGTATATAACCTGGTTTTTAAATCCTCTTAAAATGTGTTATTTAATAGTTTTATCAATTCTTATATCAATGCCTCATGGTATAAATCGAAATTTTTTCAGAAGATTAATTTTATACGTAGCACTCATTTATCCATAATATACCAGTTCCTGTTGGAATTTTAGCTTCACAGCAAAACATCGTAATTATCATAGATATTAGGTGTAAGAAGAAATTCTGTCGATTTTTGTTATACCTAAAACTTTTATGATATATACATGAATATCGAAATATACTCGTTCAAGTTGCCAGCATCTGTTGCAAGAAGAAGGTAAAAACTTTTCCGAATACTTAATGTATTATACTGTTATATAGGTAAGAGTATGTGTCTGGTTATACGATTGTAAATTTCAAATTACACATGTTCATTTTTTAATGAATTGGAAATCGTAGTACATAAACCATGTGCATGTATGTGTATCTTGGAAACTAATGATACGGAATTATGAAAAAAAGCTTGTAAAAGCTTTTATCATTTTCCCCGTCTACACAAAAAATATTAAAGTTTCTTGTAAGTTTTCCTTTTGGGAATCGAGCATAGCAAAATTTACTAAACTCAGTTCTACTTAAGTTTTATACATTTTTTTGTTATCGTCGATAAAGCTTTTTCCTTATTAATGGAGCTCAAACAAAATAAATTTCCATGGATGCTTTAATTACATTTTCGTTGTTTAATTACAAATAATCCTTGTTATATGTAGAAAAATATTTGATGGGTACAATAATTTTGGTACACAAATTAAATGAAGTGGAAAATCGAAATATTTGCTGATAAAAATAAAAGGAAGGATTATAATTATGATAATCCTGAATGACATCTTATACGTTTCATTTTTAATTTTCTGGCCCAAGATAATCTTGTCACTGTATAATTTATTAGTATCGATCGAGTTATTTATTGACCTTCGATACATTTTGCGTGTGTTACAAGATACACGCCTGTTTAATTTATTACAGAGGAAAATTGATAAAGGTTTTTACCAATTCTAAATGAATAGACGGATTATTCGTGGCCTAGCGATTATAAATAATTTCACTTTCTTTTATGTAGTGAAATGAAATGAAATTAAAAATAAAAAAAATCTTGACCTCGAGATTTCTGTAGATTTACCATTCGTCTGTATGCGTCTGCGACTAGCAGACTAAAAGTTAGTATTTTCTTTACAGGCCAGACAGTCAATCCGTCCGCTTCCATATGAGCTTTTTCGTATGTTGCAAATATTTTGAAAAGTATTTATATCACTTACGAGAAGAGCGACTTTGAACTAAGAGATTCTAAATTAAATTTTCAACAATTTTTGACAAAAAATGTTTCTAACAAAAATTCGACCCTGCATAAAGAAGAATAAAATGTTAAAAGTATTCTTTACAATGACAAGTTGATTAACCTCCAATATAAGTAAACTCGTATATGAAATTTTAAAATTTTAAAATGTTCCATCTATCTCCGCCTTTGTCCTTAATTAATTGTAATGAAAATTAGCTAGTAGTATTGGCGAGGGATTTTAAAGTAAATTTGGGACCAAATTCTAGGATCTGTTCGTGCTTGACTAAATTTGACCATTACATAACTAGTCCTTATGGAATTTGGTTGCAATTTTGATTTTAGATTGAAACATAAATTTTAGATGAAGTGCTGGTATGCTGGAGACAACTCGGCTAATTTTTAATCATAATAGGGAAATTTGCACTGCAGGTCCATATTACAATTCTAATATGTATTTTGATGGTGTATGATAAGCACTTCTCGTCCACTTCTTTACTCGTAAATATAAAAATAGTTGTGAAGGATAAGTTCATTTGGATATTTGATTTATTTTTTTATTTTTTTTATATCTCAAGAACTCCCGCACGGATGGTATTTAGTTTGTCTGATAGATTATGTCACACTAAGACTACATGGGAAATTTGGGTAAAATTTCGGCTACTACATGAGTAGTTTTCTGTTTCTGTGCAATATCTCAAAAATTCTTAAAAGTAAACAACACTTCCGCTTAATTTTCTATCAGCTAAGGTCATAAACTACATGGAAAATTTGGGGAAATATCACACAGAATTTTCAGATGTCAATATCCACATGGTGTACTTTCATTTACATACTTCGAAAACATAACTTTGCTTTGCGTTTACATAGTACAAAAAAATATACCTCAAATCATTTTTTTATTTCTTCATTGTTTTTTGAATTATCTTCTGGGGCCAAAGCTACCTAGCCATAACAACTAACAAATAAAAACCAGTCATTGAAACTTGAAGGCTGTGCTCTTACTCTATTCATATGGAACAATAAAATAGATTGGAATTAGATCATTTTGAATCTATTCCATAGGAGGTCTTACAATTTCGGCTTCGAACGATATATCAATGTATTGTTACGAATACAGTTTGGTGGCAGTAAAAATTTTGAAGGAGCAACCGACATCGAGTTGTGGTAATTGAGTCATATCAGCCTTTACACACATAATACTAGAGTATTTGCAAATCACGAGACGCCATGGGAGTCAACAGATCATCAGTTACGCGTAAGTTTTAGTCAAGTTTAGTTAAAGGTAATTGAGATTAGATAGATTAATATCAGCTTACTTAAAATTAACCGAAGTGATGGTGTAACTTTTTATTAGTTTAATCCAATAGATCCAAACACTAGTGACCGTGATCCATTTGGAGATAACTTGGTAGCGTAGCGATACATTGGCTACCGTTTATTTTCATAATCCTTCTTCGATTCATGAAGCTTCTTCTATGGGAATGTTGGTTCGTAGGAAATCAATCCAGATAGTTGGTTAGCCTTCCGGGATTTATTTATAGATTTTATACATTGAAAAAAAATAGAGACTAATTTATGATATTAATGGTCCACAAGAATATTCGTCTAAGGTAGTAAGCACTTCAAACGCAATCGACAAAATGATTAAAACATTCTATCGCGCTGAAATCATTAAAAGTAAATGGTGGTGAATGGGATCTAATATTAGCTCATCATATAACACAGAAATTAGATTGATTAAATAGATACACAACGAACACGTGTCCGAATACTTGAAGCAGCACATTCTAATACTGCATAATCTTGCGAGACCACCCAGAGATACTAGAAGAGCGGGACTGAATGTTTCCAAAACACCCTTCATTACCAATAATGCGTGTGGCTTTTTGATGGCTAATCATCTTGCAAGCATAAAGTGTACCTTGCAATATCATCGCGAGTGTCTGACTATAGCATCGAAATTAAATACTACCGATTTGTTATTGGTAGTTGAAGTTTACCAGAAATAATATAATGGTTGCATTTGCAGCTCTGAGTTAAGTTTCGATTGTAACTCGGTTAAATCAAAGAAGGACCAATCACATCTAGTTCTGTGCAGTTTTCAAACACTTGAGACACAACTGAAGCAGTTCTGGGGATTGGAAAATATTTCGGTTAAAATTATGTACTACTTGTAAGAAACCCAGTGTGAACAAAAGTACTGCAATACTATGAAAATAGTACCCACCGTTTCATTACCAGCTAAACGGAACATAGTCAATTTTTCAAGGATAATGTATAAGAACAGTATAGAGCGTTCATTGCAGAATAGCTCGCATTAGGCCAGTTACCACCCAAAATGAAGCACAAACTTACTATTTATCGCATCACTATGTGCGTACTGAACATAGCACGAATATTAAAGTTCAAGTAGTTTTTAATTCCCCGTCAAAGACATCATCGCAATTTTCGCTTAAGGATGGCCTAATGGTCGATCAAACTATGCAGCAAGACTTATTTTCTATAGTTCTACGATTCTGAAAACATATTGTCGCGTTTTGTGGTGATATTGCGAAAATATCACCACAAAAATATAGATCTTCGAATGATATCCAAATATTAAAATTGCAAGCTTCTCGTATCTAGCAACGTGAACTCTCAATCAACTATAAATCGATGAGTAACACCAATTTCCAATGGCATCAAAATTCTCGGCCTAAGATTTTTACTTCGACGTTGGTTTGTCTGGAGTGCAAACTTTCAATGAACCGTTAAAATTGAAATCAGAGTTGATTGATCTGGATGAAACACTACTGAATTCGGAAGATCAACCACATTCTTCGATAAGCCTCTCTCTATTGGATCGCAATTGGATAAGTTGTCCGTATCTACGCATTGTTCAAAATGTAACAAGCGTTCTGAGATACGCCAACTTTTCAACCCATTGGGATTATGCGCTTCAATCATAGTAACGGTAAAATTATTTATGCATACATTGTGGGCTCTTCATACCATTAGTTGGAATCATCCCATTCCCCATGATATTGCAACCAAGTGGATCAAATCCAAAACTTATTGGTTTAAAGAAAATAAGTACTCCAACAACTTTTTTAGTCCCAGTCGTCAAATGAGTGGAATTACATGTTTTCGACGACGCTTCAGCAAGAGCTTTCAGATGTGTGATTTACATTCGAGTTACTGACCAGATAGTTTATCATCATATAAGATTGGTGCGTACAAAGTTAAGAGTAGCGCCACTCAATAAACATACTATTCCTCGATTAGCGCTTTGCGCAGCAGTGCTGTTGGCTGAAATGACAAATGTGTATTATGTAGTTCTGATGAGATCTGTTAGTGGCAAACAGTATTGTCAAAATTCAGGAACATACACGTCGTCGACTAATTGGCATTGTGATAATTCTCCGTCGAGCCCTGCAGACTATTCGTCCAGAGGCATTATGCCATTCGAGCTTAACAATGCGAATTTATGATGGAATGGTCCACAGCACTTACGTCAATCCGAACTAGAATGGCCAAATTCTTCGACTAGTGATAAACTTGAATCTGACAGATCTCGATATTCGCTTATCATCAGTTTCATTTACCTTAGTACGTGGGCAGCTTACGTTCTTCGATTCTATTTAAAATATAAAAAATAAATGTAGGCGGGAAATAAAGTCTACGATACACCTTCAGCCCATTGAAATTGAAAACGCATTGAATACAGTAACGCTAGTCCAACAACATGAATTCAAAGACGATGTAAAATACCTTAAGACTAATCAATCTAAACCAAATACCAGCTCATTAGGGCCTCTATCTAGAGCAGCTCCTAAAAAGGGTACGCTGATGGAGTTTTTATGGTCGGCGGCCGTATCGGGAATGCAGCAATTGGATACGACCGTAAATATTCGATGTTGTTGCTATCATGAATATGTTCGTCTATTCCAAGCTGGTCCACAAACACAATTGTATAATATTCTGCCAGTAGATCGAGTGACAATGTCAGCTCGAGCCTTCATTAGGTATTAATTTTTGTGGCAATTTCGTTGTGAAACCGACTGTCAGCTCAAAATTAAACCTGAAATGTTATATATGTTTATTTACCTGCTTCACCACTAAGGCGGTACATCTGGAGATATTTATGTCATTATCACATAGAATCATTAATTTTCTGTCTTCGTTATTTCGTTGCAAGCCGTGGATTTTGCACAAAAATGTTGCACAACGCTTCAAGTTGGTGCTTCACGATGTAAAGAAATTATTCCTATTTCAACAGTTTCAAGACAAGACAATTCAATATTGTACTTCGCATAACATTAAGTGGCTCTCCATTCCACCTCGATCACCACACTTCTGAGGACTATGAGAATCAATAATTAATTAGCAGAAGCATCGTTATGCATGTTGAAGAGTTGTAAACATTTAGAGCTCAGATCAACGCTTGCTTAAATTCTCGCCTTTTGACAGCTATGTTTAGTGATCCATCGGACTTAAAAGTGTTGTCTAAAGATCATTTTCTAGCCTGATCACCACTCACCTTGCTGATGGAACTATCCTTGCTTGATTTACGCACAAACAAATTATCAAAATTTCAAATCATAAAACGAAACCTATTCTGGTAACGTTGGCAAGTAGAGTATTTGACTGAATTACAACGTTGTTATAAATGGCAAAAAGATCTTCATAATTTTCATTTTTTATCGTGAAGAAGCACCAACACTATCTTCTTCACGATAATAATTTGTCACCTATGAAATTGGAGTATCAGACGAATTATCGAGGCTCATCCGAGTAAGGACGATGTGATCCGTATAGTCACCATTAAAACGCTTCAATCTGTATTAATGTTGTATTTTTGCAGATTCCCATTCGTTGCATCGCAGAAGTAAAAAAATATGTGGTGTCGTGAAAATTAAATGACTGTAGCTTCTCTACAGCTCAGACGGATTGACAGATCGAGATAGGACTTCATATTAAAGCTTTTGTCATAAATTGGGAGATCGCAATGATTTTTGGCTGAAATCGGTTCAGCGAAAGTGGAAACCTCGGAATACCTTGCAATGGTTCCAGGTGTCATTCTATTAAGTGTTTAATATGCAATATGTCCGCCAAACCTAAAACGACAAACATAATTAAACATTTTTAGGCTGTATGGTACTCAACTTGTCCAAAACGATGTTTACTACAAATCAGTTTTTGACCATAGAAAATTGCCGAAGTACCTAATTCTTTCTTTAGGACCAAATTAAATGTATAATTGTACGGTTAGGTTTCAAAGTTGATCGTTTTTTAGAAACGTGCAAACCAATTTTCTTCATATTTTACTTCCAAACAGAAGAAAAGTTTTATTTAGTATTTAGTAGTTAGCAGTTATTTAGTAGTAGTAGTTTTAATTTTAGTATTAATACATTATTATCAAGATTAGTCTTCAAATGACGTAGAAAATGTAAAATTTAATTTAAAAATAATAAAATATTTCGTCAAACGAAGTTTTTGTTTTTACGCCGCAATGACAGTACACTTTAGTTAGCAAATTATACAAAATGTTCGTAATCAAATTATTTAAAGAAACAAACCATTGCATACATTTTAGGGGCATTGAAATATCGATTACATACTAAAAAATTTTGTTTTCTCAGTACCACACCGCCTTAAATAGAATTAACTGTTTTATGTAGCAAGATGTATTGCTGTATTTGCCTTTATTTATTATTTTTTATTTATTAACTCCAAAAAATATTTGATTAATAAATTCATTATAATTTTATGGTATTTAATTACTTGACCTTTACCTGCACATATGATTTAGTTGAAATCTTAGCAATGTTGCATCTAAATGTTGATTAATTTTGTACACAAAATTGGTTGGAATCTTGGATAATAACGCTCTTAAATGCTGATTAAGTATTTACGCTTTACTTGCAGTTTTCAATACTGAAAATTGTATTATCCCAGTATGCAATTTTAGCAGTGTGGAAAAACAGCTCCAACTCCACACTAAATTCCGTACCACAAATATCAAAGACACAAAAATGTCGACTTTGGAGAGAAATACATTTCTTTCTCTTTCTGTTCCGCGGTCATATTATTTTTTATTTTTTGTATCTTTTATGTTCAGTTTCATGTGACAAGTCGACAATGAATACGGATATATTTGCTTGCGATAAAGTGTGTTAAATTAGTACGGAAATATATATGGAATATACCCGAGGTTCCGACGAAATTCCACCTTATTTTCACTTTGGTTTTTTCTTTTTTTAGTCGGGATTCACACCGACACCGGCATTTTTATGACACTTTGATTTGGCGAGTAGTATGGATTTCCGTGTATTTTACATGTTTCTTTCCATAGAAAGAGTTTGTATTTTGAGCGCAAATGTAAACGGAATTCCGTCGGCATTGCATATTGGGGTGGCACCGATATTTTAAAGTGATTTTTTTTCCAACGACTTGTCAATAACTGAAGGTGATCAACAAGACGAAAAATATTGTATGTGTTAAGATGAATACATTTTTTTGGAAGGCAGTGTAAGCAAAAGAGGGAACGAGAAACAATTAACAGTTATTGAAGTGTGACCGAGCTTAAAGGTAACAATTGTTGAAGTGTAGGGTGCCGCTATCAAACTTAAATTATCAAGCTTTCTTCAAACTAAAAAAATGCTTTTCTTCATTAGGTCTGGTTGAACAAATATACATTTAGGGAGAGAAGCCGAAATCTATGGCTTACGATGACATGACCAACGAACATATAACTCATGACAAGTTAAACACACTCAGTCGTAAACTGTCTAGTTGCCGCCAGAAGTTGAATCCGGGGCCCGCGAACAGAGCATGCATACCTACTCTTCTATACCGAGAGCAACATCTACCAAGTAAATCAACATAAAATCAGGTTCCTTACTTTCAAAAATTGTACAGTTAGAGTTCAGATTTCCCGAGAATGGTGAGTGCTACTTGTGTCATAGTTGGTTTGGTGCTGGCCACATTATTGTGTTCGTAAATTACAAATAAATGACATATTACAAAATGTAATAAATGTATTAAATGTAAAAATGTTACGCTTCTAAGAAATATGGTTTCTAACTAAAAGTTAATAGTTTTTAATTAATTTTAATCGATTTGAAATAGGTACGTACTGTAACTTTTAAATATTGATGGCACTATTCTTGTATACTTATTACATTAATTACATTATTTACATTTTTATCGTATTTTTCCATTATATTGTACACCAATTTACTATAAATGTGTACCATTCGAGTGTTAGGCCGACTAGATAACTTTAATTTTCTGCTTTATTTAATCATGTCAGTACCTAAATGAGAGTTAATAGCTTTTGTACGATAAGCAACAGTTTAATTTTCCCAACAACGGACTGTTAACAAGAAATCAATAAGTTTTCATTTAACTGTCAAGTCAAACTAGAATACATTACGTTTTATTGTGTTACATATTCCGTTTACAGTAATTGACGAAGATTTATATGCCTTTTGTTCTATGCGTACTCGTGTATACGTAACCTATCTCTAAATATTTTCTTATTTTTTGGACATTGTGTCCGAAATACCTTTTCTATATAAAAGAAAATATATATAAATTAATATAATCGTGTCCACCTACTTTACGGATAATTTCCGGATTTTCCTTTTATATAACGCATCGCCAATCTTTTGTTAACGTTATCAAATATAAGAGAGGAAAACAAAATAGATACAAGTGTGTATGTATGTACGAGTGTATAGGCAACACGAATTTTCCTCATTTCCTTTTTTATTACGAGATACATTTTATTTTTGGATCTAAACATTTATCTTGGTATACAGATGTACAAGAATAACAATAGAAATTGCGGGATGATCTATTAGCATAAAATAGGAAAGAACAATAAAATATATGTAAAGGATACTTGACAGTTACTCGAACATATGTACATATACACATTCACGAGTACGTTTGTCGTTTCATTTCAAATAATGACAATGCGATGATAATATTGAGATCTAAAACTTTATCAGGCTTTATATGGCATAATAGAATAAAACTGTAAAGAATCAATTGAGACATCAAGTAGATTTTACCGTGTATGTACAGATATACAGTCTCGTCTTATCATGATGCTGTTTATCGAGAGCTGCAGTATTTGTATTTAAATTTAATCTTCATTGAACAATTGAATAATTTACCGATTGGAAAGGTAAAATGTAAACGTGACAAACTTTTAACCAGCTTCTAAATCCTTTAGATTATCGTATTTTGATTTAATCCTTGAGGTGTATAAATCGATGATACAGAATAAAACAGAGATGAATATTTTAATCTGTGAATTAATCTTCTAAGCACATATTGTTTTGGCCTGTAAAACTCGACTATACGATCGAAAAACTATATGGACATATAGGTGAGTGTGGTTTATGTGGTTGCCGTTTTATCATTCAGTGATTTAATTCGAAAACAATGGAACAATTTTAATTAACGATGAGTAGAGAATTAAACGAAAGCCTAATTAGAAGCCTAATGCTATAAACAAGTAAAAAATATATTTTCTCTTGGGGACACAAGTCCACATACTTTATTATGTAAACACTGCTTCCATTATAAATTCATGGGTGCGTCTACTAGAAATGATTTAATATAATTGACGAAGCATGTGCTTTCGTATGTAACTTCTTATAAGGCTGGTGTGTTAACTCTTATGGGTGTAAATGCGATTGTCCGCAATCGCTTAGAAATAGAGGAGGTCCTTAAATTTTGGTCTTGAGGTATTGAGTGATTCCAAATGGAACTCAGTTTGAGAAGAATTTAGAATTATGAAGTTCGAGAGTGGCATGGGAGCTGTTTATTGAATAAAATTCATATGTTTAGATGTTACTATGAGCAAAACTAGGTGTGAGATATGATGATCACATGATTGATCCGTAGATTGAAATTAGGTGTGAGATGGATTCTGATTGTAGCCATTGCTATTGCTTTGATATTATTGATATGGAGTCATTTCTTTAGAATCAAAATCAAAAATCAATATTCCTGCTTAAATTTCAGAAAATCAAAAAGAACAACCTTTATTGAAAATTTATTTAATAATTAATTGTCTCGAAATATTGCGACAAAAATTTTTCTTTTTTGCCAACACTAAATCACAGCAATAAATAATTTCCACAACTATTTATTATTTCCCTTAATACACCATTTCAAATTTTCAATTACACCACTATTTTCACTATACACCACTTATTGTTTCTCCGCTACTTACTTTCGCTTTTAATCTTTCGCGTACCGAATCTCCCACATGACTCACAAAACACTGATCCATTGTGTTCGTTGTACTCGTATTTGTAAGCCGATCGAATGTTGTGTTCTAGACTACTCTTATCTGCTTTACAGCAAAACTGCTATAAAACTATCACTAACGGTACTACTTTACCCTAGATGTTATTAATCTCACAAAAATGTAAGTAATGTTCTAAAGCTTATTGAGTAAATTTTGTTGAATATATGTCTCGCTCTTGCTGAATTAGTAGATTTGCAATCGGAGCAGTATCCCCATTACTAGACAAATATTTATAGTCAACATTTTTTTGGTGTATGTTGCATAACTAGACCAGAGCGAAAGATTCAAAATTATATGTTGTATGCATTGCATTCGAAATAGGTTGGGGAATGCTGCCAGTGAATGAATGGCTCTTAAATTACTGAGAATCACGATCTGGTGAATATAATTTGGATATCCATACTACGTGGATATCCAGTGTTTATGATTTTCATGGTTTGCAACAAATTAGAAGAAAATAAATGTTTAATCGGTGGCCATCTGGATGGCAATACCTACAGCAAATTAATAAAATTTACACAAACATTAGAAGGTACTACTCGATTGATCGACTTTTACGGACGGACTGTGCAGATCGGTTTGCTCTGGCTGTGGATGTTGGCCACATAAAAGATGTATAGGACAGTAATGAGCGATATCAGTTTACATGGCGGAGACCAAACTCCCAAACAGTCGATTCTGTTAAAGATTTCTTTTTACCACACTGGCAGGTTTTAATAAGAAGCTGGTGGCATCGGCCCAAACTAATGAGATAATTGATTACAATGAATTGAATAAGGATATATTCGAAATGCTGCAGTGGATAATTCAATTAAATATCAGAATATAATTTTCAGCGATGGTATATTCTAAATAACAATACAGTATTACCTGAAATTCCAATTAAATAAATAAAATATAAATGTAACTCTCCCCATGAAATACCGATTGGTTTATTTTTTTTTTTTCAATTGATTGCCTAATCTCGTTATAATTTAAATATTCCCTTGATAGTGAACAATAGTTTTACCAAACGTCCGACTAATTGAATTTTTCCTTTTAGAAATCTAGTGTATTCGAGATCTATGTAATCGTGTACTATGAATAAAAGAAAGTCGGGCGTTGGCCACAACAAATTCACCCTTCCATTTTTTCAACTAATAGCAGTAGGGTGAAAATTCAATTGAGTTTTTTCTGTGTAGCATACGACAATTTGATTATCAAACAAAAGTAATTTTCTGTGCACATTGTACAAGGATGTTTTGGTGTACGTGGCGAAATAGTTTGGGCATTCTTTGCTGAATCAGAATCTGACAATTGAAACATGTAGAGTGTCATAGAGAAAATTCCAACTGTATTAACATGGACTTTAATTTTCAGTTTTAATAAATGAAAAGGCCACTGGTGGTCCAAGTTACGCAATTTATTATTCAATTTTATAAAAATTTCTCCCTAACGTGGTATTCAAAATTGGATTATGCCGAAAACTCGAATTGTAATTGAATTTCAGCTGGATGTACTGTCAAGTAGCCCGCAGTTACATGTGTGCTACCAAATTGTGACATTCTTCATTAATATTAATTTTTATTATTATAAATTTCGTATATTGTATGAGTGAACAAATAAATATAAATTGAATAAAAATTGATTTAATGATGTATTTTTGGATAAAATATTAAAAACCAAATTGATAAATATCTCGCATTATTGTCATTTTGTAATAACAACAAAAAGTTTTAATAACCTCGAAATGGTTTTATTATTATTGCTACTATTATTATTGTTATTGTTATTATTGCTATTATCATTATTGATCATTACTCTACACACGACTATCATAATGATTTTATTTAAAAATTTAAATGATGACGGAAAATTTTCCGACACAACAGAATACAACCGTAATAATAAAAATCAATGTTAATTATTAATTTGTTATTGTAAATATTACAAAAAATTATAAATTTTTTTTATAGGCCCAGCTTTTACCAAAATATTGTAGAATCAAATGGCGCAGACAAGCGAATGAATGAAGTTGAATTTTGATTTTATTGTACGAGTATAGGTACATGGTGTTGTCGGGTCGTAAAATGTAAGGAAAAGCGAGCGAAAATTGATGACAGATATATAGCAAATATTATTTAAATAATACAATGATAGAGTGCTGTTACTGTGAATGGTGCTGAAATTTGGACGGCTAACAGATTGTTTCAATAATTTGAAAACGAGATTCTTGGATGAGTTTGATTACATACCATTAAAACATTTGCCCTTGATTTATTTTATATCTCACTTTTACAAGAGTAAAATCGTATTCCATCGCCCCAATTTAATATCGGTGTCAAGTTTCTGACAAAATTCAAAAAGTGGCGCTACAATTGGCAACACACAAATCAAAGTAAGTCCATGATTTCAAGTAATTGTTGGTTCTAATTTAAATACATTTGGGTTCAATTTAGTTAATGTTCTGTATTCATAAGGTATTTTTGGCTGTTTTGAGTTGTTTTGTTTAGGACTTGATGTAGTTCTCATTTGTTAAAGTATGAAGGCGGATTTGCAGTTTTGTATTGAATCATGGCCTGAAAGTTGGATTTGTATGTCCAAATTGGTTTCTTTGGAATGTTTCGGGTGTTTTTGTTGGAGTTTGCCGTCGATTTGGCGGGGACTGAATCATTTTTGGAGTTTTGGGATGCTCGGTCATACGCTGAAGTTTTTGAGCTGAAGGGTTGCCATAGTTCGTTTGTGGTCTGTCATGGATTCGTCACGGCTTTGTGAAGCGTGGGTTTTGTTGAATGGTGGTGTTGGCCGGGAAGTCGCTTGGTGGATGGTAGTGGTTTCATGGTTGGAGGATTCATTCCGTCTGTTGGGATCGTTTCGGAGGTAATTTTCGGTGTTGCAGTTTGTCTGGTTTTTTGCTGTAGAGGCGCGAGTAGCGAGTGCTCCTGGATGGGCATTGCACAATTCTCTTGGTACATTTTACTACGATTGTTTGTAGAGGTGGTTTCTTCCACGGTTTGATTTCTTAGATTTTCGGTTTTTGGAGTTGTTGGTGTCTCATGTGTGTCTTGGTAATTGGGCTAATCTATTTTGGTTATCTTTGAAGCCGTAATGCTTTCTAATTGAAAATAGAATTTTTGTTTAAAGTCGGAGGTGCAGACAGGATAGGAATCATAATGACTGTCGGGTTTGATGTTTCAGCGGAGGTTTGACTTTTTGAAGTTGTGGAACGCTTTGAGGCTGCAGAATGGATTTAAAGTGCAGTTGAATGTTGCTGTGTGTAGATAGCTTTTCGGAGTTCGTGACGTTTCTTTAATTAAATTATTTTCTAGGTTATTCGGGAGGGGGACTGTGAATTAGTGGGGGTTTTGGTTGGCTTGTTCTGGGTTGGATGGGTGATTGTGCTGGTTGTTCATTTTATAATTTATTATTTATTTAACACTGTTGTAAATTTGTTGATATATATAATGGTTGACTACCATGGATTGTTTTCGAATGTCTTATTTTGATGTTTACTTAATCATTTATTTTATAATCCAGGCGTTAAACAGTCGATTGGATAGTTTTGTTTAATTCTGGTTCAGTTTATTTGGGTGTTGGGATTCTCAAACTGTGCCAGGCATCCATTATTGATGTATTATACCTAGTTGATTTCAGATTGTTGGAACCAAATTTCATTTGATTTTTTTTGGCTTCATATATAATTTGTATGGGATTGGGGATAGCGAGGACAAGTTACCTTCACATTATATAGTTTTTCATTTAATTATTTTTATAAATGGATCCGTTAATTTGCGGGTTTACAGTGGTTCTATCCGGTGAGGATGGAGGATTCGTACGTTCCTTTCCTACTTTGATATGAGTGCTACAGTATTTGGCTGTTTCTGGATTCGATTTCTTCTGTTATGTTTGATTTGTTTTAAGATGCAAGTTGGTCTAGTTAATACTGGTCATAATATTGCATTTGTTTTGTTCAAGTAGAATTTGACTCATAGTAATGATTTTACATTTTTTTAGGATGCTGATTGCCGAATATTTATATTCAAAAAGCATCAAAAATAATTGTTCTGTCTTGTGCTAACCTTCTTGCATTATATTTTCGACTAACAATTTTCTAACTGTTGACTACTTCTGTAGGTCTGTAATCGGGCTGATTCTATCCCACTTAATTAACCAATCCAATCCTTCGATTTTCTTATATGTATAAAAGAGAGTACGGTGGGCCCGCCGTCATCCGAGAGCTCCTGTGGAAGAACGGGTTCAATTTGGTTAATAATTCTATGATGAATTAAACACGCAGGGGAATAAAAAAATAAAATAAACAAATTAAATTTTGAGTGGCACAACTTAGTGCATCTTTTGATTAAGCAGTTAAAAATAAATAAAAAAATTCGCAAAACTGAGTGATCCACTGAAAAAAATATTTGCATGTTCACAGAATCGATCGACACTACCAACATATTGATGCGCGATGATCAGGAATAGGTGGGTGGAATAAAAGGAGAGGGAAGTTCGAGGTTCAAACCTCCACATGGTGTTCCATAGTTAAACAAGATGAGTTATGCATAAATTTTAGAGAGTATGAATTGGGTTAAGCTCTAACTTGGTTGAGGCCCGCCCGCTTTTATAGAATGGACAAGGTATCCATCTTTAAGAGGAAATGGCGTGGTCTTGTTAACCGCTATTAAATAAGGAGAGGAGGTTGAGCAGGGTATAGTCTTTCCAGTCCCGAAAGACAGGCAGAAGAACACCCTGTTACATGGGCCAGATTAGGTTAGTGGGTTATTACCCGCTTTACTTACCATAAACCAAATAAATATATTTTTTATAGAATTTTCACTTTTTCTCTTTATAAGACACTTTCTCCTTATTGAACTTTAATCCTTTTAGTGATCGTCTTGCCACTTAGCAATTCTTTAACCTTTTTGTGCTGGGTTTATTGCTAGTGAACTCAATTAATTTTTTTAACAAAAATAGCTCATATTGTCTAAGACGCCGGCGATTTGCTTAGGTGAGAGCTGCTGATTTAAATCTATAAATCATCATTGGGACAATAGTAGTATTGTACATTGTATAATTATTGTATTGGCTCGTATAGTAAGCGGTCGAATTAATTTTGAAGTTAAGTAAGTCCCTAAGTATCGCATCACTTCGACAACGGTGAATGTAACCCCAGCTAAAAGTACGCCAATTGGATGCTCACTTGTTGCATTTGGCCCTCTAATGATGGTACATTTTGTTGGATTGATTTTAAACCGGCGAATCGAAGAATATGTATTAACTCTTGTATATGTGGTTTAATAGTATCGATTTGACGAGTGACAAGTACGATATCATCAGCATATGCGAGAATCAATGGCAACTGCAGATTGTCACGCTGTTCTAATTTTAGTTCAGGAAACTGATCTGCCACTACTAATAGCACTTCATTTAATATGAAGGTAAATATTCTTGGGGAAATTGGTCACCCTTGCTTTACTCTTTTGTTTTTGGATATTTTCGAGGTGGTGATATTAAACCATTTCACTGGGGAATGCTCCCAAAAACAGGTTTTAATAATGCGTTTGACCTGGTAATTTTGTATATAATGTTGAAGATACTCCGAGATGATATCAAGATTAGCGGTGTCAAATGCTTTAGATAGATTGATAGAGAGTACGTATACTCGGTGTCTGGCCCGTCACTTCTCTTCTATAACCCTACGGATGGTGAACTTATGATCTTTGGTTGACCGGTTTGCTAGGAAAGCGGCCTGATATGATTGCTGCAAAGATAAGTTCTCATCAAGTTGGTCCAGCAGCAGTTTTGTGTATATTTCATATCCCACATTACAAAGAGAAATTCTTTTATAATCATTTACCGATCTGGGATTTTTAATTTTTGGTATCGGAACCTGAATTGTCTTAGTCCATTCTGACGGAGGATCGTTTTTTATCCAAGCGGTCTTGATAACTTTCTGAAATGCTTTGATGATATTTTTCGGTGCATGTTTAAATAGTTCGATTGAAATGCCATCAGTACCGGAGGTAGTTTCAAATCGGATGTATTTAATTGTGGATCTAATTTCGGTTTTACTCGGAGGTGGACCCAACGGGGAATAGTCGTCCTCTTTGATCAGGGTTGTCCATTCACCTTCTGGTATGTAGTGTTTTTGGTTATATGTGATTCCCTGATGCTGCTTAAAAAATGAGTACGTTTTACGTAATTGGTCAGATGGTTTATAGCTAGATAAGTTTTGGAAGAACTGCTAACATTCGAGAATTTTGTTTTCAGAAAGTGCTTGTCTTAAGGTATTCCGGGCAGTTTTCAAAACATTATGGGCTGTGATTTGATTAAACATTGCTGAGAAGCAATTTGATGCTATCAACAATGAGTTGCCATATGAATTCGTTGTATCACCTTTTGAAATGGCTTCTTCATAGATAGTGGGGAGAAGATTTTGGTAAAGAACGCTAGTCTTATCTTCTCGTAAGGCAAAAAGATTTAATGATTTATATGTAAATGTTGATGGTATGCGTTTATTCATTGATTCTCTTCGTGTAGTGCAATAAATCCATATCAAACGATGATTACTTATTTCATGAAGGAATGAAAACGTGTTTTAATTCGCGTTAAAATGTGATCCACTTGAGAGTAGGTCTTCGTTGCAATAGCAAAGCCATGCCATTCTCATTGGACTCGCGGTGGTATACGTTTTTGCCAACGTTTTTCCCTTTATCATCTGAACCAATACGTGCGTTAAAGTCGTCAAGCACAACAACATCACGAGCCTTAGAACAACGATCGATGATTGATAATAGTACAGGAAATATTTTTAAAGTACGTTGTCTATTACACTGTGATGTATGCGGAGGAACTTACACGGGAATGAATAGGATTTTCCCTACATTAGGAATACTACTAAATAAAGTTATAATGGATCCAAAATAATTTTTAACTCGTTTTACTTGGATGGATGAAAATTTTCGAATCAAAATTGCGACATATTTCCGCTTCGTTTTAGCATCATTGGCAAAATACCACGAATATTTTTGTATACTACACGCTCCTGTGATATTGGTCTCTTGAGCGCGTGTATTCCAGCTGCCAAATGGGAAGTAAATTGATTTCTTCTGTAATGATGGTTCTACAGCTTATGATTGTTCTTCGAGAACATATGGATTGTTAGTTTCATGGATCTCACGTTGAAAGTGTTCGGTGAGGATCTGTGTGTTCGATGTCTGTGTAAAAAATTTAGACTGTGACAGAGCCGCTACAAAGGTTTATTACTTTTAGGAATGAAAATTGTTTGGTTCTGTGTACCATTACGATGAACATTTATTCTAATATTTCTCAAATTAAATCGGATAAATATCTTAATATTAATTGATTTTAGTTATAGTTGAAATGATATTTGAATTATACACCAAAAGGCAAGAATCCAATATGGTGGGGATGTAAGCTTCCAAATTATTTTCACTACTAATAAAATCAACAATATCCGCTCGAAGTTCTTTAACAGAATCGAAATAAATTTGGGATTTCTAAAATGTACCTGGTGGAGTATGGCATTGAACAAACAATTACCATCTCCTAGAATATGATAAATTTTCATACTATATTTACTCAATTTTATTTGATCTTATTTAATTATTTCAGTCACTCGTTCTTTTAACACAAATAATTTAAATTTAAATTTTATTTACGCTTAACACAAATTATTTTGGATATCACTTTAAGATTAATTTCTACTGCAGTTCAGCACTTTTTAAATTACAACTGTGCCCTGTTTCTCTAAAAAAACACGACAATGTGTAAAAGAAAAATAAACAAAATAACACAGGATTGTTGTGGTAGTTTGTGTCGAAAAGCTTCCTTTTAAAAAACTTAGGAAGGAATATTCAAAAATTATTTTCACTATGAAGAAGAATTTATAAATATTGTTAAAAATTAAAAATAATTTATAATTAGGTATTTCTAGATTCGATGGCGCAACATTTCCAAATAAAATCCAATTGGAAAAATAAAAATTTTAACGTTGCAATATTGTTGGCGTGAAGTATTTTCTAAAACTGTTTAAATATTTTTAAAATTATTTTTAGGACAAAATTCACGTTTCTAGCCAGAGTTGTGAAAAATTTCCTAATACTAAATAGTTGAGCATGTATTAGTGTGAAATATTCAAAATCCAAATTAAACAGAAACATTAATTTTTTAATCTGGATTTTATGTTATTGTTTATTACGTAGGACGCTTAAAACTTACAGTAAAAACTTGGTTATGTATTTCCTGACTTCCGCATATAAGTTAAATTTATAAGATCAGCTAAATTATTACTGTGTAAAATAAATATTATTATTATTATTATTATCTTCAATATAGTTTGTTAAATGCAATTTGCAAAGCTAACTCAGCAACTAAATATTTGTTGCTGTAATTTAAGTATAATTTTTGTTTGTGTGTTGGTTATATACCAACAAAATTGGTAAAATAAATTAGAACAACTTAAAAAGCCAACCTGCTTCTTCTCTTCTATAATTAAAATTATAAAATTTGCTTTATTTGATAACTGGTCAAAGCCCCCACCAGAGGTAAGCGCACTACTCATTAAATAAAACTATTCAATTAGAAAAATTCGGTCTAAACAGTTGGATTAGACTATTCATGGTCCTTCGAGCCGGATATCAGCGATAACGAGATCAGCATAGCAGTTTTTACAACACACAGTAGCAGCTCTACCGTAAAGTCACCTAGCAGATTCAGTTTGAATGTATAAAGGACAGATATTAAATAATTAAATCGAAACTAAGCGCACTAGTTTTCAACTATAACTCATCATGACTCTCGAAACAGCGGAATTCATCAAACAACAAGATATTATCGCCATCGCCGATAAGATAATCAACATGAGGCGGAACGTATTAAGAACGTATTGCAAAATTGAAGGAGCTGTATGCAAAATTCATTTCAACCGACGACAAAAACATCGCGATGTCGCCGCTGAGTGAGAACCATCCTATCTTAAAGACAAGAAGCACATAGCAGAAAATTACGAAGTTGTGCTGGCTGAATTACAACAGCGATTAAAGTCGCTATCAGATCAATTACAATCGCGATCATTTAGTAGCAACAACCTAGGCAAAAACACTACACTTGACAACCCGCTGTTCCAAAAACAAGACGTATTCATGTTTCAATTATATCAACATATACATCAAATTGAGTACAAACTGGATGATGTTCGTCCACCCGAATACTTACAGATAAATATGAACAAGCTGCAAAAAACGATGGTCGAAACCGACCAGCTGCATACGATGATCTTGATAGAAATAGATGAGAAAGATCTTAGAATTAACTACTTCATCAAGGATTACTACGGTACTTTAGTGGATAAGGGCCAAAAGCCAAAAACGGCGCCGCAAGAGTTGCGCAGTATCAAACTACCGAAAATAGATATACAAACATTCTTATAGAGAGATGGAGCTAATGAAACCTCGAGAGCTCGTCCAACGTTTTATTCAATAAGCTCGGACGCATCCAGACAAGAAAATCTCCAATACAGTTAAAATGCGTTACTTAAAGTCACACGTCCAGAAAGGCACGGCTCAACTCATCAGCCATCTCTCAAACGTAGGAGAAAATTATGCGAAAGCATGAGATTTGCTACAGACCAGGTCATTCCCCTGCTCCTTGCGAACAAATATTTCAACTCGCTTTTATCTGCACCAACGCTGCAAACGGCTTCTGCAGGAGGAATATGGAACATGAATGACAATGCAAAAGAAAGGCTGCATAACATCGAACGCTTTCAATTAAGTTTCACATTTGAATCATTCGTAGCGATCATTCTATCCAGAAAACTAGATATACAGAATCCATTTGGCTATGTGAATCAACTTTATCCAACCCAAGGGAGCTACCAACAATAACGTAATATTTCAACTTCTTGGAAAGGAAATTCCAGTCTTTAGAAGCAACGGGTAGCGATAAATCAACATAATGGAAAACACAATGAAATTTATCGGTTGTACAACCTTCAAAGTGAGTCAACGATGCTACTGTTAATCCTGTTTGTTGGGTTAAAGTATGCTCCAAACGTCACCCGCTCGACCAATGCGGCCAATTTAGAAAAATGATATTGGGGAGAGCTAGCTTGGTGAACACCCCGAACCTCTGTGTAAGATGCCTCAAGCAACACAGTTGCGTGTGAACGTATGCATCGTCTGTAAGACGTCTGTACATAATCACAGGTTCCTGCATGGCAACAACGCCGCGTCTTTAGTATTGTTGCCTACTGCAATAATGAATGCGGTATTGGGTAATGGTCGACCAGTCACCTTAAGGGTTCTGATAGGGAGACGTGGGCCCCGAGCCATATTAATCATTACATGGTAGCCGACTACAACCTTAATCTCAAAAAAAGAACGAGCAATGTCAATATTTCGGGTATCGGAGGAAACCAAGCCGGTATTTTCAGTCACTTTAAGAGTCTAAAATTGCAGCAAGGTTCGATGGTGAATTTTATCTAAACGTTGATGTGCTGATTTTCGAGAAATTCACTCAAAGGCTTCCCGAAATAAGCAACAACACAAATAACTGGAAATATTTGGCAATCACATTCAACTGATATAGTGTTAGGCGCCGATTATTATCCGTTCATCGCCACCAACGATGTTATAATGGACGAGCAACATCTACCAATAGCTCAAAATACTGAGCTCGGATGGATTATCATCGGGAGCCCCGATATTATCGAGAATGAGAAAATAACGACCAACATGATAGAAGAACAACTCAAGCTATTTACCGAGAACGATTCCAGTCCAGAGGAAAGCAATCATACTGAAGAGGAAATAAGAATAGAATAACACCTCCAGACAAATTTAGAACATGGCCCTTATGGTAAATATACAGTAAACATTCCCTTTAAAACTTCTAATTTTTGCGAATCTAAGCAAGCGGCTGTAGCCAGACTAATACAACTGGAAAGAAAATTTGTGAGGGATTCACCGTTTAAACAAATGTATCACCAGTTCATACAGAAATACATCAACCTCAATCATATGGAATTAGTGCAACTGGAGCAAGTACAACTGGCGGAGCGGAGCGCTAAAACACGATAACAGCACAACTAAACTCCGTGTGCTATTCGATAACTCAGCAAAATAGCCGGCGTATCATTAACCGATTTAATGATGACTGGCCCTAAGATTCAGCAAGTCCTCGCAGATATCCTACTTCGATGGCGAAAGCACAAGTTTGTCGTAACCGCCGACATTGAAAAAAGTGCAGAATGGATAAATAAAGTTGATCGGGATTTTCAAAGAATTGTGTAGAGAGATGACCTTAGAAAGCCTTTCACGGTTTACAGGTTCAACACTGTAACCTATGGTATTACGGCTGCCAGTTTTCTAGCAGTAAGAGCTCTGTTACATCTAGCGCAAAAAACACAACAACTACCCAACTGCTTCAATAATTGTATCATCGGACTTCTACGTAGATGGCATGCTGTCGGGAGGAAGCTGTTGCAGCCGTGAATAAATTAAGAACAACGTATATATATGTGACCAAATTAATCCTAACTGCCAGAAAGCCTACCTTTTGAAAATTGTGTATGATTTTCCAATTAGTCAGACTCAAACTTACAGACTGATGCCCGCATTAAGTACTATTGAATTAACTTTTAACTCGTTAATATGTCGTTATTTTATTTATTCGATAATACAAGTTTTTACACATACATAAACATTTTGTTTTGTTGTTGTTGATTTTAGAAATAACTTTGTGTTTAGGAAAATATTCACAACCGTGCAATATTTTAATAATTTTTGCAGCACAAATTTCATTATAAATAATTTCTACGGTTTTATATTGTTTCACAAAATTTAAGCTTTTTCTATAGTTTCATTGTGTTGAAGACAACACCTCCAATATTTTATTTTGTTCTATGCACATAAATCGAATTAGGTCAGAAACAGACGTTTGCTGCGCTGATAAATTGGAACATATTTTTTTTTTATAAATAAGCGACGACTACGACAATGTACTCGTAAACGTAAACATATTGCAAATTGAATTCAAAAATGCTATGTCCTTACATAAACATAATTTCTACATATCAGATGTAAATGTAGTAAATATGCAGCATCATTATAAAAGTATAGCAAGCTAAGTGTTCTCGATATATCCGAGAATTGAGTTTGTGATATGATAATAATGATTCTAGACTAGTCATTACAACAATATATGAACTCTTAATAAAAAAAAATCGATGATGGAATGTTGTACATATACGATCGTTAATGTACTAGCATTTTACCCGAGTATACTGGGAAATTTGCTTGTTTGGAATCCGAAAAATGACTAAGTTAAATAAAGTATTTTGCCGACTATTTTACTTTTTTACATTTTATATATCGATCCGTGCGAATTTGTCGATTGTAGTTTGTATAATGAATATACGAGCACAAATACATAACATTTGGTTTTAATAATTCAATTCGTTTAAAGGTTTTCTTATTTCTAATATCCGACATCTAATACATGATTTATCAAAGACATATTATGTAAAAGCATGCTGAATATGTATATCGTCGACCTCACAGTGAACTAACGAATCTGAATTTTTTCGAAAAATGCGATTTTCATATTCGAATGCTCTTCGTGAGAAAATGTATCTGAATAGTTTCATCGAATAATTTTTTTTTGTTCAAGTTAAGTTTCCTTGAGGTTGAAAACCAAAAGTTACACAGGTTCTACTATAAATTTAATTCACATGACTGTGTTTGTAATTGAAATATGTAGATTGCAATTACCTAAACAGAAAAGTTTATAGTTAAGCACATAAAATAATTTGATTATAAACAAGAAACAACTTTTATGGCATTTAAATTTTCTACTTATTATAAAGCTAAATTTTAAATTGATAAAAATTTTAGTTTTTGTTAAATATTCTCTGTAAGATATAAAATTTATCTTTCATTCAAAATTTACAAAACTTAATCCGTTCAAAATTAAATATTTAAAGTATATATGTATAAAAATTTTATTTTCAAAAAATTAAGAATTTATAAAAGTCGTATCCTCAGTTTAAAAATATTTTCAAAATTCAGTAAATGTTTTAACGTTTAATTTGATTTTTAATTTTTCTGATTTGTCAAATTTGTTTCACCAATAATAAAAAGATAATAATTTTCAGTTTGCTAAAACAAATTATTAGTTAATATTTTGAAAGATTTTCGATTTTAAAATTGATCAAATTAAATATTAAATTTTGTAAATTTTTTAAAATTATTAAATTTTAATTTTCAAAGATATTAGAATTTCTGTGATCAGTGGAATACGTTCAAGAAATTTTAATTTGTGACCTGTTATGTGACCTGTCATAGTATTTTATAAATTTAAATTTCGAAAAATCTTATTTTCAGCTTTAACTGGAGATTTCCAAAATTGGTGATTTAATTTTTTTAGTAATTAGATGTATAAATTTTAATTTTAATAAATTTTAAGATTTTAAAAAATTTGAAATTTTAATTTATCAGATTATCGTGATCTGTCAAATTTGTTCCACAAATTTCAATATTAAAACTTTTAGTTTTCGGCTTCCTCGTAATTTTACAAAATGTCTTTAACATAAAATATTTCTACAAACTATTCGATGAGGTTTTACACACTTTGTGATTGAGAAATTGATCAGTTTTGAAATAAATTATTTTTCAACGATTTTTAAAATTTTTAAACTTTAGAGAATAATTAAATTTTATACAAAATTATATGTCAGAAATTCCGAAAATTTCTTTAAATTTAACTAAATTTTAAATATATGAAGATTTATGATTTTAAAATATGAAGTTTCAAAAATTTGTAAAATCATAAAATTATTAAATTTGAATTTCCAAAAATTTAGGATGTTTTCCAAAAATTATAATTAAAAATTTATTAAATCCTCAAAATTGGGGTTTAAGTTTTATTTATGTACTCAAGTTTTAAATTGTGAACCTTCACAAAGTCTAATTTTTAGCAATATATTTCTTCATGTTGAGTTTTAAAAATTCACCGGTTTTTCAATTTTCAATTATTTTTGAAACTCTATTTTTTTAAGTTGTCATAGTCAGAATGTCATGTACTTGTCATGTTCGAAAATTTAATTTTCGGTTTTTAAATTTTACAAAATTTAGTATTGTTCAAAATTATTTGTATAAGTATTCTTGTTAAATATTTAAAGTTATTTAAAAATTTGAAATTTATGGGAAGATTTATATTTCAAATTAGCATTTCCAAAATTTTGATTAATTTTCCAAATTTTATTAAATTTATAAACTTTTATGTTGTGTCGTGTGTATTTCTTAAATTTCAATTTTGAAAGTTTAAATTATTTTAAGCTTGGAGAAACAGATTATTAATTAAAATTTGTAATTAAAAATTGATTAAATTAAAAAGTTTTGTTCTATTTTTTTAAATATTTCCTATACTCCGAAAATGTCTTTAAATTAAATTGAAAAATCTTAAATTTTTTCTTTAGTTAAATTTTCGCAAGATAATAGTTTTCAGATGGCTGTCCATTGCACCTATAAACAATATGGGAAGTTTCCATGTGGAATTTTTTTATAATATCCTTTCGCCAAATAATGGTTTAGTGGAACCCGTATCTTGTCAAAGCTCATACAATCTCAAGCTAGTCTCTCTTATTATTGATGACGTCGTACTCTGTCCCACACGATATCCATAACATCCGATAGAGACCATACTGTCCACTTGAAAGGTAACTGAACCAAATATTTAAAAACATTACTGTTACAATACACTAGTATTTGAGAAAATATTTAACAGAGTGTTAATAATAAACGTTGACCTTCACTTATGTGCCTGTCTCCCACATCCAAGCGTTATATGAAGGGTCTTTAATGGACAGTTACATGTGATAAGTGCCTGCTGGTGTCATTCGAGAAGTATAGTTTATAAATGTTTATCATCTAATCTCAAATCGGCAAAAAGATAGTATCATTGTCGTTTCTTATTACGATTGATTGGATTCACACCAAAATGGCAAGTAAATTTTCCGTGCGACTCATTTTCATCCAAAATATTCGTTCCGTATTAAAATAATGGGTGTCGCAAAAATACTGATCTAGTGTGAATGTTTATTACTTTTTATTAACTATTTTATTTTTTTTCAGAATTTTGTACAGAACACTTTAGAAATTTTTAATGAAACAATACACAACAAAAAACGAATTAGAGTAAATGAATTTTCGTTGCAATATCGAGTGATATTGGAAATTTTTTTAATAGGCTCTGTCCAAAATGGTCTAGAGCTGTGGTTCGGTTCCAACAAGATGGAGCTGCACCCCATACTACAAGAGACATAAGATAAAATGATTTAAATATTTCTGTTATTACATTAAATATTAAATTGTTTAAATAAAACGCTTTAGCTTCAAGTTTTCACCTTTTTTTGCCCAAAACATCACCTCCCCCTGAAGTCTTATTAGTGCAGAATCCTCATTAAAAAAACCTAAAATAAACATCAAATTTATATATTGTTACGGACTTCGGGCGTTACATTTGGGTTCGTATTTGATTTTTTAAATAAAACACTCAGTATTTTAATTTAAAAACTTTATCAACATCATTAATTTCTTCAGCTATACACTAAGTTCGCTCTTTATCACTTGTTCACTAATCCACTTTTATTTTCCACTTTAAATTGTACATATTGCATTGTTTACTTCTTAACTTGCACTGTACACTGGTTAAATTACTACTGTCCCTTCGTTCCAAATTGCTCGCGCTTATAAAGGGTGTCCCAATAAGAATTCAGATTTAAAAATTTAATAAAACAAAAACGGCTTAAAATATTTCCAAATTTATTTTTTTTCCAAATTTGCTTTCAAACAGCACAATCCTCCTGGTTATTTATTGAAAATGATTTCATTCAAATGGGAGCCGTGGCTGGCCTTGGTATTCGGTTGGTCCAATTGCGGATCTATTTCGGCAATAGTTCAATATTGGCTTTCAAATGCCCAATTGTTTGTGGATTGTCCGTATAACACTTGCCTTTCACGGCACCCCATATCTTCAAGATATGGTCACAAAAAATATGTTAACATGAAATTACGGCCCAATAATGCCGCCGCGCCACAAGCCGCACCAAACAGTAACACGCAATGGATGCATTGGCTTCTCCACATATCCTTGGGATTTTCTGATCCCCAAATCGTCCGAAAAGATGATTTTTTGAGCAAAATCCTCATCAATTTCGAGTTTGTCGCAGGCCCACACAGTGAATCGATACCGAAGCAGATGGTCACGGGGCTTCAATTGCTGGGCTAATTCAACTTTATAGTTCCACAAGCCAAGATCTTTACGCAGAATTCGTTGCATGGAAGACGGGCTGATGTTAATTTCCGATGCAAGATGACGAATTGATGTTCCCGGCAGTTGACGCATATTTTCAGCCACCGCGGCAATATTTTCGGCTGAACGAACACGACGAGCACGGGTACGCGTTAGATTATCGAATAGGTAGCCCATATCACGCACTTTATGCACAAACTTCTTGATACCGTTGGGTGTGAGTCCCGTGTTTTGACCAAATTTTGTACGACATTTTCTTGCAATTTCGAAGCAATTATCTTTGTTGTGGAAGTAAATTTCCAACAATTCCCACTTTTGTTGAAGCTTTAAGTGACTCATTTCGTCAACTAGAAATAATTTTTGTACTGAGTTTCTTTCAAAGAAAGAATGGAATTAGTGTTGCCAGAGCAAAAATAACCGATATGTCAAATCAGAACTTGACAAATACTCTTATTGTAATTGTAATACACTTGCATGTAGTTGTATTCGGGAATATTCACGTCATCAATTCTTATTCCAGTATTTTCCATTATGACTTTCGCTGCTGTTTACAATTGCATTCATTATTTCCATATACGATTATGGACTCAGACTAGATTCTAAAACATTTGGGTTTGAAAACACTTAGCGGTGTATACCTTAACCACTCGACCACCGAGTGTTATACGGGTGTAGAGCATCATTCATAACAATATTGTGTGTCTTGATTTACGAGTAGCTCTTTCGCATAATTTATTGGTTATCCTAGATAAATATTTAGAATAAATTCAGCAATTTTTTGTGGCATTTTAACAATTTATGTTTCTATATATTGGCTAAATAATTAGACGAAAACCCTATTTGTGATAACTCTTTGGTTGAAACCATTTGTTTATAAAAATTGTTTAATCTTTCATTGCTGTGTATGATATCCAATTGAAAAGAGCTAATATCATTTTGTGGAAAAGCACTGCTCGAGGTGTTAGTAAACAATTTTGTTGGTATTTTTCCTTCCAAATGTCCTGTTATATTTTTCTTTATAACATATCGATCTTTCCAACTATGTACAACTTAAATACTAATTCGGAAAATAAATGGGATGCATTTACAATACAGTGCCTTATCGTTATTTTATTTGTATTAAACCAACCCGTTCGAAGCATTTATTTGCACGATTTTAATTACTAAAGTTGCCTTTTCTCACAAAAAAGTTTATAAAGCTTTGAAAGTAATTTAAATTCAATAACAATCAATTTCAAAGAATTTAAATGCATTTATACTCAGTTTCAGTTTGCATAGACGAATTTAAAGCAAAATTTGTAGTTAACAGTTTCTTTGAAATAAAAGTATTTACGCTTTCAGCATTACTGTTTTTAATCGTACACCAACAGTAATTACAAACCGTATGTATTGAATGACTCAAAGACAATTTTAATTAAAGTTCTCGGGAAATGTGATACATAACAATTCTTGTATCTCTTTATTCTATAAATATTTGTCTGAAGCTCGGTATTTTTTAAATTTGAAATGATTAAAATTTTATTGGATTTTGCGAAATCGGATTTCACATTGTGACGTTCCTTCAAATACAGCATCAGTAAAATATACTTTTAAATTATATGATATTTAACTGGATTCTCCAAATTTTAATTAACAGCGAAGTTAAAGCTATTTATTATAGCTGGTTATAAAATTTACAGTTCATGGTTTGTTTTCGTAGTAACATGCTAACATGAGTGAAAGCTTTGTAAAATGCTCGTGAAGGTTCTGGTTGTTCCAGGTATATAAAATGTAACTGTGACCTCTGTACCTAAATTGCTAGAGGGTGGTAATTAAGAACAACGCTTTGTGATGTTAGGTAGAATCCCCAAAAATTCCTCCAAAAATTGCTGATAACATGATTAGAAAAGTATGGGGCTTCAATACACAAGACTGCCATTAGTTCTAGTTAAATGACTTTTTAACATGTTTTTATTGTTTTACTTAAGTTATCAAAGTATTTGGTTGCGTTTATCGTATAGATTAAAAAAATTTATAGCAAAAATATTAAGTGAATAATTAAATACACCTATTTTAATAAAATAGTATTCAGCAGTATATACTGCGCTGACGAAGTGGTTAATTCGAAACATATTCAACAAATACTATGTATACTAAATTTATTATAAAAAAATCGATTTTGGCAAATGTGTAAGTTTTACTTAGTTTACTTACATTTAGCATTAATTTTAAGATGTAATGTAGAAACCTGTTATCAGGTGCGCATCTAAATATCCGGGTTTCACACATATACCTAGCACCTAACACATCTAGTTGTCATTTATGTCAGAAGCAGTGTTGGGCACATAAATTACACGGCGCAGTTTACGCGGTTATTTACATGTAAATTATATAGCTTATTTGTTACACAATGTAAAGTAAATAACGACTTTTTCATGACAAGCGCGCTATCTGTTATATAAAAATTGACTGTGTAACGTTGAAAATAGAAAATTTAATTTAATATGTCAAATAATTTGAGGTTATAAGTTTTCTTGTGTTTCATAACAAAGTTCGAATGTTTATTTTAAAAATATTTTCCCATTTAACTTTGTTCTGAAAATATTTACACCAAACTTATTCCCTCAGTAGGCCAGAAAAATACAATTTAGACAATAATGCTATGAAAATATTTTTCCCAATTCTCTTTTCCCAGAGAAAGCTAGAATAGTGTCACTGGTTTAGGCTTTATGCAAGCGATTACGAACAAATATAACTCATTTAGTTGGCGATTTGTATGGTCATGCAATTTATTTGTAAGTGATCTGTTCACTTCCTGTTTTGTCGCTTCTAAAGCGAGTAAGCCGAAAAAACCATTGGATTTTGTTTTTTGCAAATTGTTTTTTGACTTTATTTATCTCGTAAATGCGACAGAATTCGATGGTCGTCTTTAATTTGATGCTCGTCTTATAAAATATATAGAGCACAGTTTGTGTGTATGCATAATTTGGATCTACATCGACTGGTTCGTCTTGTGGTTGATTATAAAATGCAAGTCCACTTAGTTATACCATAGCTTCGGTTGGTTGCTTTCTATCATCCTCGCCGTGTACAATGGGAACTAAAAATAATGTTGGTTAGCACGTTAGATAAGAAAATTGATCTAAAAAATATTTACCAATAGGCGCAGTCGAAGTAGTTGGTTGTTGTTGAACGACCGGTGATTTATTTACTAATCTTACACCTTGACCAAGGGCAACAGTAATTTCCTGTAAAACTTACAAAAAAAATCCAACAAAAAAACAAAATTATTGGCTCGTTTTGAATTTGGTCCTGGAACTTCTTATAGAGGGCATTCTTCTTGTTCAACCGTAAACAACACATCAATCTCCCGAACATAGTATTCCCCCCTTGAACGAATAAGTAGAAAATCTCACTGAAAAATTTGATGCCGATAAATAGGTGCTCGATACATGTTATTTTTAACAGCCTATATATTGTGCAAGATACTTCACCCAAATAGAAGCTTGTGTGAACAAACGCAACTTCATAATATTTAAACTCTGGAAGACATGAATATTTTCCCGGTTTTCTTTATAAATTTTAAGTTTCTAACACATTCCTACTTGGTTTATTCAAGGGGGATGTTCTTCACAAAATTCATTCCAACTTTCGTGGCTTTTTCTTCTTTAGAATGTCTTTTAACAGCGGTAATACAGGATGAGGTTAAATTGAGTGAATAGCCCATGCGAATATTTTTTATTGGTGGACGATGAAATGCTTTCAATTTCATGGGTGTTGGAATAAACGGGACTCGCTTTTCAACTACCGGAGTTGGATGTTGAATTAAATTTCCTCCTCCGACTTTGAGTCTCATGGTGGTTCCTGACGATTTCGGCTTGTAATAAAAATCATTCGATATAACGGATCACTGTATGGATTTTTTGGTGGTGAACTAAACCTGGTAGTAATTTAAAACAAACACAGATGGCAGTATAGATACATAAATGAACTTCTTCTTGTGATTGTAGATGACTAAAAGTCGAAAATAATAATTATGATCGACCGTTTGATTGATATTTATGATGCGTATAACCCTTATGAACAAACATTTATTACAGTTATACAATATTTTCAGTTATTTTTCAGAGTTTTCACATTTTTTACATAAAAATGTAGGTAACGTTTTTTACATTTAAAATGCCCAACACTGGTCAGAAGCTGTGTTTTGTTTATAACGTGGACAGTTGTTAACGATAACCAGTTGTAATACCAGCATATATCGTAACGCAACAATATTTTTTCTAATAACGAAAATGTCGAGATTTTTCTGCTTCAACTTGAAAAAAAAAATGCAGCTGACATTTGCTTGAGGAGGCCGTTTAAACGCTTCAGAAATGGCGATTTTGACATTGAGGACAAGAAGCGCTCCGGAAGACCAAAAATATTTGAAGACACCGAGTTGGAAGCGTTCTTGGATGAAAATGATTCGCAAACTCAAGATCAAAGGAAGCATTAAACACTCGTCAATGTATTTCCAAACGTTTACATGCTATGTTACCTTTGACTATCATGTCGAGTGTTTCGACTATCATGTCGAGTGGTCGAGTGGTTTTCTATATTTTTAATTTTGTCTTTTTTTGTTATAATACACTAAAATTAAAAAAAATTTAATTGACCCGAAACTCACGGAAAAGGCCCAACTGTGGTCGCATGTAATAATTTTAGGAAGGAAAGCTTAGTAGTCATTCCAAAACAGTGAAAGTAGACAGTAGGCATAAGTTAATGCATAAATGTCTGTGTGATCACAACCAATACCAACCATTTTATAATTGTGTTGGGTATCATTACCGCAACATCAGATATTGGACCAGAATCTAAAACAATAGGAATATAAATAAAATGCAAAGAAAAGAGGAAACATTACGAAGGATTTGGTAGAAGAAAACCGCACACCTCATTATAAATTAAGCTCAAAATTGGGTGCACAGGTTGTAAAATTTAGAGACAGATGGGAAATCGAAGAGCCACTTTAGAAGTGGAGATGAGAAGTAGATCAACATCGATGGTATGGCCAAATCGCTTCGGAAAGAAGACAATTCTGAAACAGGGCGAAACTGTTAATGGTCAACGCTACCGACAACAACTAATAGATCTGAACCCTGCATTATACGAACAAGTGTTGTTGCAGCACGACGATGCTCCATGCCAACACACTCCCATCGTCCAGGACACCATCAAAACGCTGAGATTTCTCAGATTATCACTTGCTCCGGTGGATGGCGCAAGGCTTGGCAGAGCTACACTTCGCCAGTTTCTAACAAGTGCATAATTGGTTGGATGAATGGTTTGGGTCCAAAGACGCGTAGTTTTAATGTCGTGGTATTCATGTATAGCCAGAGAGACGGCAAAAATGTGTAGGTAGAGAAGGGCAATGCTTTCAATAAATCATTTTTTATATTTCTATTGAAATTTTCCATTTTTAATTTCTCAAAAAACTCCGGAAATTAAGTTGCGCACCTAGTACAATTTAATTTTCGATTTTTTTTTGATAATAAATTCAGTATAATATTTCTTAAATATGCTTCGAATTTAGGATTTCGACAGTTCAGTATAGGATGCTGAATACTTTTTTATTAAAATATGTGTATTTAATTATTCACTTAATATTTTTGCGTTAAAGTTTTATAATCTGTATTTTTTAAGCAAAGGACGCTCTCCGGGTGCGAAAGGTGCAAGTTGCGGAAAAGATCTTCCACGTGAGTGTGCTACTTGGCTCTGTCTAAAGTGCCGCTGACTCTGATAATCTTAGTCTTTGCGAAGTTGTACAAATTGTTAAACTTATGCGAAATCAGTTTAAAGCGTTTAAAGTTCTTTCAGATTCTAATGTGTTTCAATGGATGAGATGAAAAAACCGGAACCTATCTCACCAAAGAAAACTAGTACTTAAAGCAAAAACTCACAGCTTTTGAGAGAAATGTTGAGGCACAAAAATCTAAAAAAAATTTAATAGAGGCGGAACTTGTCTTTGCATATTTCAAACTCCAACAAATGTCATCATTAGGTTTGCCTTCAAAGAAGGAAAAATTACTCAATTCCCAAAGCCATTCGCAAAATATGAGAAAAAATTGCAGATGAATTTCAGTTAAACAAATGTCTCACAAAAATAATACACAATTAGACAAAAAAATTAGATTTTAACTAATTTTCGTAAAAAAAGTCGTTGTAACTTAAGGAGCTGGTTGGTGATGGTCGTTTTGTAAATCTATCGAAATTCCTAGCACAATTATTCAAGGAAGCTAAACAAATTAAGGGGGTGAATGTGTTGTAACCAACACCCGACTTTCCTTTACCATGGATGTGTACATCGATTTCAACTAGATTTATAAAGCGAAATATATAACTTACCGTACTTTTGGTAAACAAATTGTTATAATCAACAATTAGTATTCCTGGTTAATTACCAGAAAAGCAACAAGGTCAACCCTTATTGAAAATTTTATCGTTAAATTTATTTGAATGTTTTAAATCTTTGCCGTTTTTGTAAATGCCAAACGTTTTAACATCGTGGTTTTAATTAAATATAAGCGTTTTATTATGTAAATACTGCGCAATTTGACAGAAAACTGCCAAATAATGGCGTTTTGGCACCATTTTGAATTTATTATTTTATGTACAAGGGTGGCTGATGAAAGCTGCTACCAAAAAAATAAAAATTAATACCTTTTTTTCTATGTAATTAATCTGTTCCAATTGTTTTTTATTTTATAGATTGATTTTTAAATTTAACGAAAATGGAGAATTGGGATACTGAGAAAAGAATTTCGATTGTCCGCCGCTATCACGCATTGGAGTCCGTAGTTTCGATACAAAGAGAATATAGGCGCACGTTTAGTGGAACTCCTCCTAGCAGATGGACTATAATGAGGCTCGTAAACAATTTTGCTGAGCATGGGCCAATCGCAAGAAATCAATATCATCGATACCCTTCAGTTCGGACGCAAGAAACTATCGCTGCTGTATCTGCTGCCATACAAGACAATCCCAGAGTTTCGACAAGGAGCTTCTTTGCTCAAACGGGTATCAGCAGACAGTCACTGCAGACAATTCAGCACAAAGATTTGAACTTATTCCCTTATAAAATTCAAATATCAAACAAACTCAGCGCAGCAGACTTGCCGATTCGCTTGGAATTTTGCCAGAAGATCCTTCAAATGGTGGAAGAGGACGAAAACGTCTTAAACTGTCTTTTTATGTCTGACAAGGCCCATTTTGATCTAAACGGCAGTGTTAATCAACAAAATTGTCGAATATGGAGTGATTCTAACTCGCAGATACTCCATGAGGCGGAATTACATCCACTTCGCGTAACAGTGGGGTGTGCAGTTTCATCAAAGTGCATTGTCGAGCCTTACCTTTTTGAAGAGAACGGTGTTACTGTTACGGTCACTGCGGCAACTCCTCACATAGCCCGGCCAGTTATGACAGAATTGCAGCAAAAATTCCCCAATAAGCTGATTTCAAGAAACTCCAAATTTCGTCGGCCCCTTAGGTCTCCTGATCTTACTGCGCCTGATTTTTTCTTGTGAGGTTATTGCAAACAGGAAGTTTACAAATCAAAACCAACAAATTTGAATGATTTAAAGCAATCCATTCGAAAGATAATTCAAGCAATTCCCGCTGCAACTCTTCAGGCAGTAATGAATAATTGGTTGCATCCATTAATTTTAAAACCATTCAAATTCCATTATTTTTAAAATCAATTAAGAAAACTTAATAAAAATGAATTATCTTTCAAATGAATCAAGAAAAAATAAATTACGTGAATTAATCAAAAAGTAAAATTAAATCAACGTGCAATTGAAGGAACACAACTACGACCCCCTATCGGCGTGCAAAACTCATGGGCCGACCCATCTTTCATGTCCAGTACTATAGGCTGGCATGGAGCTATGCAATGCGCAGATGGTAACTTAAACCGGTCCTATAGCCGTACGTCTTCGATTTGGTAGGAAATGCGTAAAGTAAGACGGAAAATCAACCGCGAAAGAGCAGGAAGTGCTTCGGCCCCAGAAAAGATTGCATGGATTAAAATAAAAAATAAAAAATAAAAATAAAAAATAAAAAAAACGTGCATTTTGAATTTATTGTGTATTTGCGTTCTTGGACTAAAGATGTCATAACTTGAATTTATTATATATTTGCGTTTCTGAATTTAAGATGTCGCTTTTTAATTTTATATAATGATGTTGTACTTATGGTACTTCGTGGTGTGATGGTTAAGCGTGTTATTGTCCAGCTTGTGGTTTTAGGTGCGAGACTCGTATTGGTACCAAGATTGTATTTTCTTAAAAATAAAAAACTAATAATTTAATTATTAAATATAATAAAACAAGCAGAAATTTCCTATTTACAATAAGATTAAAATAGAATGGTCTAATTTTTAATGTTAAACGTCTTGCTATAACGCTGCGATCCGATGTTCGAATATTATATACATTCCGTTACTAAATTCAAATAAAACGTCATTTTTATGTTATTTTACTTTTTCGATTAACAAAAACAAATAAAAATAAACGTGTTACTATCACGGGTATGTGATTCGAATCTCGTGATCGCTACAATTTTTTATTAATCTAAAATCATCTACCACTTTCAGTACAAAGAATTCCACCAAATTTCGCAAGGGTCTTTCAATAATTCAGTCAATACGCCTTTACCATAAAGATGCCGTATTTCCGGTAAAATTTAAGAAATGATCTGAACTAAATTTGGGATCTCCTAATTTATGGTAAAAGCTTAAGAATGAAGTTTCATCCCGTACAATCAATCCGAATGGGCTGTACAGGGACATTTTTGCTGAAAACAGTTTTTTGTTAAAAATCGTTATTTCTGCTTAAATTTGGAAAACTGATCTGAACCGGTATTGTTACAAGATTAATTTATAATCTCTTAGTTGATAGTCACTTTTCCCATATTTGACATAATTTTCAAAATAGTTGGACAAAAAAACGAAAAACTCTTATAAAAGTTGCCACTTCCCATACCCGATTTCAGCCAAAAATCACTGGGAGCTCTCAATTTGTGGAAAAAGCTTATTTATGAAATTAAGAACCGAGTTCTATTACGTCAAAAGGTTCATTACCGCATATATAAATAACCGTATTTTACAGTACCGTAGAGAAAAAGGGTGAACAGAGTTGCTTGTGGAGTTCATGATGGCGGCTTTGGTCCAGCTCTTTGAAATAGTACGACCAACGATGTTCTCATACTCCAAGCTCCCGAGGTGATAGATGGCTTTGTTGCTAATAAGCTAATAAGTATTATTAGGGTCTTAAGAACAGTTTGGAATGATGCAGCCTATGCATCGTTCAGGGAACTACAAAAGTTGTACGAGAATAGTCATGAAGGAACATTACAATCACCAATAGCATCAGTCAACAATATAAAAATATAATAAGAATATTTTATCCAAATATTAACAACTATAGCCGATCGAAGAAGGGCCTCTGAATAAACCGCAAACATGGAGAGGTTGTCTTTAGCAGCAGTTGTGTGCATGACTTAATGATACATAATGATCGTAATGATGAACAAGGATTTATAATGTGGCTTTAGGGAATAAGAGGTTCACATGAGAAGCAGAAGAAAAGGAAAAACACACACGCACAAACACAGAACTTTTTTGAAACCCACTTTTCAAGATTTCGGCTATATAGCGAACGATAAATCTGCAATAACCTCGAAGTCGAAAATAAATTTTAACAAAAATTCTAAAATAGAGGTTGTATGTTATTGACCAATGTACGCAAATCACTAATTTACGTAATTCAAGAATATAATGCAAATTATTGCTAGATAAAATTCACTGGGATCTCCCAGTTTATGGAAAAAGCTTAAGTATGAAATTAACAACACCAGCATCAAAAACCGTGTGTATGAAACTCAGATTTGTTATGGTGACTAAAGTAGATCTCTGCAAATAGGTTTCCAACGATACCATATGAAACAATTGTTAATGCAATATTACGTTGAGATCTAACTTTCGCAAGAATGAGTGAATTTAAAAAAGATTTTACCAGTGCCACCTGGTACTATCATAAATAACATTTTTTCGTTTAATAAAAATTGTTCATTTGTCGTAACAAATGAAGCCAAATGGTTACTCTAAATAACTCACCCGATGAGTACATCGTTTGGAAGGTCTTGACTTAGACAACAATTTCTATACAACTTTAGTTCATACATCCACCGTTTTGGCGCTGGTACTTAATTTTTCGTGTATAATAGATTGTCGTATATCGTTGAAAAGGTCTTGAATAATGCCGTTAATTTTTCTCAAGCACCGTAGTATTCAAAAATACCGTCGTAGCGCCGGGAGCAATTACAATGTTTCTTATTCAAATATAATCATGTAGCATGTTATTTGAAAGGTCTTGGAAAAGCAACAATTTTTTGTTTATAGTGCGTTAATTAATAAATCCACCATTTTGGTCCTAGCAGAAAAACTCAAAATTACCATTGTGGCGCTGATTACAGATTTTTCATTCTGATATGATCATGTGGCATATCCTTTTAAAATATTGGGCGAAGGAAAATTTTTGTATCTGTAATTTATTTCGCAAATTCAGCGTTTTAACGGTGGTGCCAAATTTATTGTTGGTAAAGAATATATGCGTATCTTATATCATTGAAAAGGTTGTTACCAGGCGCAGTGGAAAGTCGTCCTGTAAGCAAACGAAGAAGTCGTGTCCCATGAGACCTAGTATGCTGCCAAATTATCACATCTCATTCACCTACCATGCACAACCCCTCCCCTGAAATAACGTAAATTAATGATAGGCCATCTTCATATTATCACCGTAATAAGAAGATATAATTGTATTACAAAAAAAAATAAAAAAACAGAATTCCTTTCCACCGATAATTCTGGATCCCGATGTGGTAGATATTTGAGTATGTACCTTTGAAACGAAAAAGAAAATCAATTTAGTTAACGTCTACCAAGGAAGAAGTACAACAGAAATCACAATATAGTACGAATGAAAAAAAATGTTACGGTTACAATGTTACGGTCATAACTCTCCGAAATCTAATTTTACTTCTATTATTCTGATGGTCCTATACTGCAGGTAATTGTCCACTTCCTCCAGTTGGGTTGTTTTATTGGATATATGGACCCGCTGAATGCACAAATTAAATCGCACGAACCAATTGTCATAAGGTCATACATGCACCGTTACACAATTACTGTTGTATTAATTTACCGCGGTTAATTTAACACTATTGCAACGCGGTTATTTTTTCCAGGAAACTGGAAACATTTTTCAGCTTAATTTATTGTTCGTTCGTCACTTTTTGTGTTGTTATCAGTTTTTTCGACTTCACATTTATGTGACACCAGTCTGACTCTTTTAATAGTTAAGACTTGACTCCCATTTTGCCTAATCATCAAAAAAATAAGCACGAATAAAAGAACATCGCATTGAATAGAGGTACGCTACCCCTACCATACATACGAATACTCTAGTGGAAAAGTATAAAATTACATAATTATTAATGGTGTGTACCAATTGCCCTAAATGATAATTCGCGTTGTATTAAAATATGTCCACAGAAATGGATAATTCAAATTTTGGTAAGTATGAAAATATTTAAGAATTCGTTCTTTGTGTTAAATAATTTTATAGTTTTAGGTAAAACAAATTAGGAATGACAGTTTAAATTAATTTGATTGATTGATTGATTAGGATGTACAGCCAAGACTAAGCAGGGATTCTGGATACGCCGGGCCTACCGTGCACCCCTTACACATATAACAATACGGAAGGATAGGAAAGGTTATTAGATATGATAGACTTGACCCGGTTACAGACACCTAAGTAGTCAATAGTTAGTAAAGCACAAGCACAAGACGGCACAATAATTTTTGTTTTCTGGATATGAATAATCAGCAATCAAGATCCTAAAATATTTTAGTTGTTAAATTTCCTGAAATAAAACTTCATTATTATGAGTGATTAACCATTTCCTCCACCCATATAATTGACATCCAACTTAGAACAAGCTAACCAAAACCTTTACCAATTTACTAATTTTAGTCTCCTGTTCAACCTAGAAAATAATTCAATTAGAGAAGTGCCATGAACCCCGAAAATACAAAAACTACCTAAGTACAGCAATATTTGTCTGCATTTAAATTTTATTCTGTAGTCTCCGCAAGCCATTTCCAACAACCACTGAAATATCAAATTCATTAGCAAACCCGGTTATAGTCATTGTGATTCCTACCTTGACTTCTTCCACAAAAAGGCATGAAAATTTGCGAGATTCCTAAAAAATATTAATAAGAATTAAAATTTAATTTAAACAGGAATCAAGCAACACCGCTGTTATGCAACTTTATAAAATTTCCGTCCTCCGATACCTCAAATTTCCATACAATCATATTCGTTTGATCAATTAAAATAGTTTTATAAACCCATTGACGTAAAACGAATTAAATCCTAAATATACAATTAAATTATATTAAATTAAATAAAACTCAGTATTGTTAACTATTCAATCAGAAAATTATAAAGGAAACTAACTATAAAGGATAGTATTAATTTTAAACATCTCAGATGATTCTAGATTCTTAAATTCCCAAATTAACTTAATAGTGTGAATAGTAATTATCAACTAGTTAAAAGAATAAAAAGAATTATTACTACTAATTACAACCAATTACGGCCACATTGATCGACTTTTAAATTAAAATTAAATTTTTAATGAAAAAGTAGTACAGCTTCAAAGATATTCTGTAATCAAAAAACTCCACTAGAACTAAATAAATTAGCTTAATCAGGAACTAACCACCTCTAATTAATTACTCAGAAGCTGAATAATTGGATACATGAACAAGACTAAAATGAGCCAATCTTTGAAATCAAAATATAGCCGAGTAGAAGGCGAACAAGAAACACGGTCGACATCGTCATACAAATGCCATGGAAATTTCCTTCTGTCAAGATCCTCCCCGACCCTACCCATCCATATCTCGCACATCTGGCGTGCACATATACCCTACCTATCCACCCTCAATCCCGTTAAACTATATACCTTTTACTTCCAAGTCATTCCCCATTCAGAACTTCATCATTATCCGCTAGGACATCCCTAGTCCGACGATCACCGTGTAATATACAGAGCAAAATCTGTGTGTATGCACGTAGAGTGGATGACGAACGAAATTACCACTCTTCAAGCGTACACCTCAACAACAAACTATACATTTTATACGACGATCATCAAATCGAAGATACCACCACGGAAGATGGAAATTTGTAAACGAAAACTACCCTAAAAATAAAAAACAGTTCAGCAGAACCAAAGATAAACAAACAAAGTTCATGCTCAGGCGAATGAAAATTCATTTCTCCACCGCATCTACAAGATACAATCAAGTAACGCGAAAAAAATTTTCAAAAACAAAATTCCATATCATCCGTATGAAAGTTTCTGCTCAAGTTTACGTTTTACTTACTAACATACAAAGTTTATACATTGCGAGACGGCCGTGTACACACACATAGGCCCTGGTTTATCAGTTATTATAAATTCATTGCTGCGCGATCATCACACATACACACATTGAAAAACCTTTCCACAATAAAAACAATATACGAGTAAACATGTACAATACAAAAACAAAAAGTAGATCATTCGATCACCTCGATCACACATGCTTACTCCACCTAGCAAAAATATAATGTACGAGTAAATATATATACAAAACAAATGAGAAAAAGCACGAAAAATAAAGCTTGTATTCCATGGAAAAAAACTGCTGACAGTAAAAATAAAAGCGAGAAAAAAATATAGATTTACTGGTTGTGTTCGAAACAAAAAACGATGTCAGTAAAATTTTACTGAGAGAATATTTGTGCTGGTGTTAGTGTTCTGCCATAATGTGCTATAAGAAAATGTAAATTGGAGTATTTTTTAAGGCAGCATTATTCACACATCTACAAAAAATGTATGTAGAGATATGAAATTTTTCTCACACTCATACAAAATAAATCGTTCGCCATTTTTATAGTCAAATGTCAATTATTTCGAATTTAAATTTGTTAACGTTAATGGTTTTTAGTGGATAGTATATAAAAATTAAAATATATAACACAAAATCAAAATGTACGAATAACGAATTACAACTTTTAATGAAAATTTTAGGTTATGACAAAATGTATTTGTCAAAGTTTAACCATAAAATTTTGCTATAAAAATGAAATAAAACATATTTCTTTTCTTTGTCACTCTTATAGAGTTTCAAAATATTTTTTGTTTTCGTCATCTCATTAAAAAAATGCTGTCAGCAGATTTTTTCCATGGAATACAAGCTTAAGATTCGTACAACAACAACAAAAAATGTTAGCTTGACGCGGAAACAATACTCGATAACCCACTACATGAGAAAGGAATGGCAGTTTAAATTAATGTGACATCAAATCGATACGTATTATGTCGCTAAATATTTTGTTTTATTCAGGTAGGATCAGAGAACAGCTTTAGAGGTATCTTGTTTCCCAGAAACGACAAGCCACTAGTAACAAACGATTGAAGCAGTTACATTTAATTGATTCCAATAAAATCATGACATATAAATCATTCATCACATGGCTGAAATGTCTTGGAGAGTAACAATTTTATTACGTGTATTAGGAAATTTGTGATGTTTCCCAATTTCAAGAAAAATTTTCGGGTTTGTCAATTTCCAGACCGAACTTTTAATTACTTCGTGAGGTTTCAGCCCCTAGCACTTTTTTTTGGATTTATTTAGTATGTACAAATAGGTGGATATTATAAATGTACAGTTGAAAAAATTTAACAACATTCATGAATGAGTGGGAAGCATTGCATAAATTTATACAAAAATTCCTATTACATCCTACAATCCAAATTAAACCAAAAAGTCTACAAAGTAAAATTGAGCATGGGCCTATATTTTTGTGTAACACAGACACACAAACACACCGAATACTAAGGAATAAGTTAGGAGTAAGCGAGTTCAATCGATAAATTGCCCCACAGTTATTAATACAAATTTCACATAAATTATAAATACAACATTTAAAAAAAATGCAATAAAACAATACCAGCAGCGTTTAATGGACATTCATGAAATAAAATATGTACTTGAAGTCGAATAACATATTTCTCCGAATTCGCTAACAAATTATGTATATTGTCTACAACCTTTAAGCAGGTAAACAATAAAATTAATTGAAGCGTTATAAGAAGCCAAAAAAAAATTCCTAGAAAATAAACCATTAATTTAAATAGGTTAACAAGAGCTGCAGCCGTCTAGCTCGACAAGAATAACAATATGTAATTTAATAAATTTTAAAGGATTTCATGTGAAAATTGAATTGTACTTGTGTATCACGGCTGCATGTACTACAAAATTATATTTAATCAAAACAAACTACAGTCGTTAAAAAATAAAAACAAAACATACCATTTATAACGTACGACCAAGTTCCATTTGAAGGGTCGGGAAACTTCAACTATATGTACGAGTACATATGAAAAACTACTGTACCTTCATAATATATGTAAATACAAAAATTATTTTTATTTGAATATATAATTAGGAATAAAAAATTACCCGTTACACAAGTAACCACTTAAATATACAAAAAAAATAGTTTTAGTTTAAACTATTGTTATCGTCACGATTTTTTTCGAATTTAAATAAAATAAAATAAAAAGTGCAAAAGTTTTTTAAATTAATTAAAAAAAAAATATTATTTCGTTGTGTCTAAATTTTATTTAATTTTCGTGTTAAAAATTCATTTCCTAATAAAGTTTATGCTACGTCGTAATTAAAATTAAATTCATTTTTTAAATAAATTATTTAATTCAAAATATTAAATTAATGACGATAAAACTGTGCGCGCTCGTTTATTTACTAATTAATGTGTAGTGGTTGTTCCACATCAAGTGTTGTTAGCAGTGTGTGCGTCTACAGGTATTTTGGAATTTTCGACGTCATGACGTTGATAATTGTGTAGACACTTACTTTTGGCGTCGACAATGTAGACAATTGGCGAAGAATATGTATCCATCCTATTTTGGCAATTAAAATTTAATTTTATGTACCATTTTTGGCATATGGAGAAAATGGAAACCATTTATACATATTGTAAATTATATTAAATTGCCTGTCATTAAAAGAATCACATTAGAAAGAGAATGTTCTTTAAAAATTAGAACGAACTGGCTCCTCTCTAATGCCGGAGATATATTCGACGTTAGTAAGACGCCGAATAATGTCAAAAACATTACTAGCTAACTATCCAAGATAAACTCAGTATTTCTGAGTCGCGTTTTTGACAACTAATGAAAATAAAAATATTTTGAATTTGACGTTTCCGAAAATATTATTGTGAAAACCTAAAATACTTGAAATGGATTATAAAACGGAAATCATTAAAAAATTAAAAGTGATTAAAGCCGAATTATTGGCGTGCCTGTTAGCATTTAAATACGATATCTCGAAAAATAAAAAGCAAATTGGTGGAAGATATCGCCGGTATTTTCGAAGGCCCGATAACGCGGACAATCGTTTCACCGGTTTTATAAGGTGGGGTTTGGTCAAATAAAAAATAATGAGGAAGAATTCTTCAAATATACCCGGATGACGAAACCAATTTTTGAACAGCTTTTATCTATACTATAGCTTGGTTTGGCCAAGCGAAATATATCTTTAACAATAACTGCTGAGGAACGGCTAGTTATTACACTCTCGTAAGTATTATGATTCAATTATTATTGTTTAAAATCCTTTATATTAAATATATACGTTTGGTTTCAGATATCTATCCCAGGGCGTAACCCATCAATTCCTTAGATGGAGTTTCAATTCCAAAGAATTTTGGAAACGTGCGATATCATATGGCAAATTTTATCGACTTTGTATGCCTCTGAACCAAACGTTCAAGACTACCGCCAAATTGAGGAGGGATTCCAAAATAAGTGGAGTTTGCCAAACTGTGTTGGTGCCATTGATGGAAAACACTTTTCAAATCAGTGTCCCCTGCACAGTGGATCTGAATATTTTAATTTTAAATAATTGTATAGTGTAGTAATGCTAGTGACATGTGACGCGTATTACATTTTTACAATGGTGGATATCGGGGCCTACGGAAGCCAAAGTGATGGCGGTAAATTGTAAATATATAAAAACTTATAATAAAATGTCTCTACATATCTTTTTTAGGCAAAAAGTGTTTTTGGCAAAAAGCTCTCTTCGAGGCAATTACCATTGCCGGATGATAGGGAATTAAAAAAGTCTACTCTAAAATTCCCACATTATTTTGTTGGAGATCCAGCGTTTCCGTAGAAAACGAATTTAATGAAACCTTATCCAGGCAAAATCCTTTCCTCGTGAAAAAAGGTATTTAATTATAGGGTATCACGAGCAAGAGTTACAATTGAAAACGCTTTTGGCATATTAGTAGCAAGATGGAGGATATTGCACACAAGCATAAATTGTTTGCCACATAATGCCGAAAAAGTAAAAATATCCTATAAATAGTTAAATACATGCATTCATTAAAATACAATTTTACCTATCATAGATTGTTTTAGTAACGGTCGCATTGCACAATTTCTTGATGCCCAATAACCTGAGTGTGTCAAATTATTTCTCATCATTTTATGTTGATACTGAAGATAACGCTGGTAACATCATTACAGGGCAATGGAGAAATGAGGTTGACTCAACCACTTTCTCTGGAAATAACCTAAAACTTGGGTCCAACAACACAACCAAACAAATATTTAAAATGCGTGATAGTTTATCAGAATATTTTAATAATCTGAGTGCCATATGGCAGCAAAATAAAATAAAGTAAAATGTTTATGTAAAAAAATGTATCCTTCAATATAATAAAATTAAAAATAATGAAACAATTCAATCACATATTTAAATTCATTGGTACCGTACCTATCACGTATTCATCACGTATAAAATAAAATAAATATATATATATATATATATATATATATATATATATATATATATATATATATATATATATATATATATATATATATATATATATATATATATATATATATTATGTATATATATTTATATGTAATAATATTGGCTAAGTGCAACTATAACTCGACACCCAAGGTTACATAAAACCTGCGTCCCTTATGTCACGAATCTGTAACTCACACAAATACTGCAACATATGAGAGAGTGCTTCTCTTTTTGATGATGCTTCCAGCCCGTCATAGATGCAACAAATTCTTAAAAATGCATCATCATCTTAATTTGACCGCGGAACATTTTCATTGCGCATGAAATCGTTAATTTGTATTAACGTCGATTTAATATATTTCGATATATCAGGACTATCGGGCTCGGTTCGTTTTCTTTTCATTATATTACGGGGCTCTTCACAGTCGTCAGTCGTCGCCGTCGCCAAATTGAGAGATGAGAAATGATATTTGCCCTAAATACTCCCACTCCGGCTTTAAATCCGACGAACTTCCTTATGGAAGATTTTTAGCTTTCACCTCTCTTGAAAATTTGTCACGGAGACTCTTCCATCTCTGGATGCATATTTGATCCACAATGTTAATTAAATGTTATTCATGTTTATTAACATAACCTCAAACTTAATAAAAAATTTATGTGAGATGTCACTTTATATTGTACAACAACAAAAAGTCAAAGTTGAATCAACATTTTTTGTTATTTCTGAGTCGCGTCGAGCATAATCGCTGTAGTGCAAATTCATATATTTCAACTTTTTATCTTTTGTTAGTCACGTCGGTCGTGGCGAGTACATCTCAGGGGTAAACTTTGTATATACAGTCAAGGACAAAATTATTTGTGCCTCGTAAAAAAAGGAAATTATTTGTACCTAATCTGTACTTTATTAAAACTAACTGAATTATCTATAATGCATTTATTTTTCTGGTAGGATTAGTAAGATGTACTTCCACTTTTGCTTTTAACAACTTCATGCAGGCGTTTAGGCATGGATTGGACTAAATTTTATAAAATTTGTTTGGGCATCTGCTCCCAGATGCTTTTTATTTCGGCTAATGTTTCATTTGGCTGTTTATCAATAAATGACGATTAATGTTTGCCGTTTGTTTGTTTGTAATGCCACATGTTTATATAATGCCACCGATTTTCTATAGAATTAAGATCCGGGCTCTGGGCTGGCCAGTCTAATGTTTCTTGGCCCACATATTTCAGAAATTTAGTAATAAACTTACTTTTATGGATTGGAGCGTTATACGGTTGTAAAATAAAATCAGTTCCAATCAAATTACAGCCAGAAATAAAACACCATCATTATTGAGATGCAGATACATGCTTGACGTCATCTTTCCCGGCAGCATTATTAGTTCTCCTACGCTATTAAAGCTGAAACGCCCCCAAACCATTACTATGCCTAGTCTATTATGTCGCGTTGGCATTGTAATATTGCAATTTTTCTTGCTTTGCGGTGGCGGGTAAAAAATGTTTCCCGGAAAAACACGATTCGTCCGTCCATAATACCTTGTACCAAAACCCGACAGGCTTCGCTAAATAAGTACGTGCGAATTTGAGTCGCTGTACTTTATTCTTCGACCTTATGAATGGTTTCTTTTGTACCACATAAGCTTTAAAACTTGCTTCACGAAGCCGTCTCCGAACAGTGTTTTCGGTGATTTTATTTTTCCTTGAGCTATTTATTTGACTTAACACAGATTTTATTCAATTTATAGGATTTCGTTGCATAAGCTGAATCATCATTCTGTCTTCTTTTGATGTGGGGACTCTTTTCCGTTCTCGTCCTTGAATGTTTGTTAAGCTGTTTTTTGTTCGAGATTTCCAAATTTCATACGTGAGTGTATTTTTATGGCAATTGTACATTTGTGCCAGTTCGCTAATTGGCACTCCAGCATTATAACCTGCAACTTACTTTAATTTTGTTTATTATTTTTTTCAAGTGACCGGTAAAGACATTTTTTGCTCGGGTATACATTTCGATTTGTTTCCATATTAAACAAAAAAATAATTGCCAACAAAAAAAGTAGTAAAGTAATATAGTATGGGTTTACACCACTTGTGATGTAAACTGGCCGGGTATTATGCTTTATTAGCAAAAAAGTATTATACTATTAAAGTAGCTTTGGTGTAAACATGGTGTTAATTGACTTAACTAAATATATTAAATTTTTATTCACTTCGAAGCCGATGGAATTGAGATGACTTTTAATTAATTTTTATAAATTTATTGCGGTGTGCTAACTTCAAATGACTTTAATTGTGTGCTTATTTATAAATTAACAGATAAACTAGACTAATCTAATTTTCACAAATAAACTATGTGAAGTTTCATAGAAATGTTTGCGTCCTCGCTTAATTAAAACAGCCTTTCAGCCCGAAAAACAATACAAATTAATGTTCTAATTTTCAAACTAAGTATGTGGTAGATCACTAAAAATTCAATATACTCAAAATAACAAAAGCTTCATGTTTCGACACACGATGAGGATAAGGGTCATACACAAGCCACTTGCCATCCAATAATTTTCACTGTGTGATGTGTGAAAACGGTCATGTTTGACCATGTGTATCTCTGTTAACAGAGGTGTAAAGACACACATCCGGAAGACCATTACCATACGATGGGGATAAGGGTCATATACAAGTCATTAGCTATCCAATGATTTTCTTTCAATCAAATTTATTTGAGGGAATTGATTTTTACATTTCTCAATTTAAATGTGGTGAATCTGTTCTTGTAATAGATTTTCAACGTAAAATTTATTTTGTGTATGTGAGATTGTTTTTATTTTCTCAAAATGAAATTTGATATTCTACATATTTTTTTATTTTTCGGGCTGAACGGCCTTTTAATGAATTTAGCGGATAAACACACCTATATTTTGAAGGCGTTTTTGGGAATGGTTGCAAATGGCTTGTATATAACCATTATCCCCATTGTATGGTAATGGTCTTATTAAGCATATGCCTCATTTGTGATATATATTATATATGTATATATATATATATATATATATATATATATATATATATATATATATATATATATATATATATATATATATATATATATATATATATATATGTAAATTTATATATATATATATATATATATATATATATATATATATATATATATATATATACACATGTATATATATATATATATATATATATATATATATATATATATATATATATATATATATATATATATATATATAGAAATGTATATATATAAATATATATATATATATATATATATATATATATATATATATACATATATATATATATATATATATATATATATATATATATATATAGATATATATATAGATAGATATATATATATATATATATATATATATATATATATATATATATATATATATATATATATATATATATATATATATATATATATATATATATATATATATATTAGGTCGACGCATTTTTGTAAGGAGGAAATTTTATCTTTTTTTTCTATCGGGATCAGTGCTAAAACTATTCGTTTCTATTAGAAATACCCTTATGCAAATTTTCAGGTCCATTAAACCGGTCAACCATTAAACCTGTATCTTTTCTCCTAGTATTTAGAATTGTGTTGTCTTGTGCTGTACGATCGCTAGGTGTCTACAACCGAGTCGTTCCATCCTAACAAAATCCCTTTCCCGTCCTATCATCTTGTTACAAGCAAACAAAGAAATCAAATGGGAAATAAAAAAAATATTTGTTGATGTTTACTTAATATCTAATAAAACTAAAGATTATGATTAATTTTTGAGATTGTTTACATTGTCAACATTGTCGACGTGAGTTAATTAATTTTCTACATACATTATTAACACGTATAGGCAATGTATTGCTTACACCATGTAGACAATACGGTACAACGCTGGTTGATAGAGTAAAATGTTATTTAATAGGTAACCATCGGTTATACTAGAGGAAGACTTGCCGTATTGCGATAAGGCGTTAATTAGTATAAAGTTAGGGATTGTTGCCGTTGTAAAGATGATTTATTATGCAGATGCACAAGATACCGTCAATCCGAACGAGGTTTTCTTACTGTTATTATTTAAAACTATTCTTACAAAAACTTTATCAAGGAATAGTAAAACTTTCGAAATAGAATGATAATATTTTTTTTGTAATATAAAAGTTAAATAAAAACCAAAAATTGTATATTTTTTATTAATTTTAAAAGTTCAAGTATATCTATATTAAAACGGAGCATAATAGCAAATTTATAGCAAGAAAAGTTTTAACGTTTTACTTCTGTTTCTTATTCGTTGTCAGACGTCGAACAATACCAAAATCAATTGTATTATGCTTTAGTTAGAAGTTAAAAATTTCTTGTATTCCTTAATCTCCAAGTTAAAGTAAGTCTTCGAACAACACCGTGTGTTTTGGGCGCTTCTGTTATTTGGCGGAGGAATCATTCCTACCACACGTTGAACAGTACAAATATTAATCTTTGCCAGTTCCACGTACTTCAGCTTCTTACACAAACCAGAATATTGTAGCGGTTCTGTTAACATGTCAAGCATATTTTAAGAGCACGCTTAATTCGCTCTAGTTGTCCATTGGCAGGTTGTGAAATTGAATCCACTATAATATGTTTAACATTCTTCTCTTCAACGTCGGCAGTGAACTCAGCGGAAGTGAGTCCAATTATTGCTATTGGAATTAACGGAGAGACACTTCACAAACGTATTTCATGCATCCACAATAAGCAACATATGTTGTCGCGAATAATTTGATGCATAATGATCGATTTCTGAGGGTGTGGACTATGATAATGAATTTGATGGTACTCGTTTCTTGAACAAAATAATTGCATGCCTTGTGATTGATTTTTGTTGGAGTTTTATTCAAATTTTCTTGCACGGTAATGTAATTCGATGTATTATTATTAATTTTTGTTGGTGTGCGGGTACCCAATTTTCGTATGCTATTGTAATAAAGTCAGGGGTTTCAATTTTTTGTACAGGGAGCTATTCTGATGATTTATTACTGATTTTTGTGGGTGTTGGGTTTGGTAATAACTGCAGGGATGTGCAAAGGTAATTCAAAGTAATTTTTATCGAGTTTTTTTTGGGCGTCAGCCAATGTAATAAATAATATTATTTATAGTTTTTTTGTAGTCCACAGGTGTGTACGTACTTTTCACTGTCCTCGATCAATGTTGATTTTAAAGTGAGTATATTGCCTAAACTTATACGTTGAATTTCCAATTGTATTATCCTCTAAAATTACAGTTAAACATTTGAGAAGTGTAGTCTACCGACTCGACCGGCTATTTGGTTATTCGATATAGGAGTAACCATAATTGGGTAATTACAAATTCAAGATTCACTTCAATCACTTAAATCTTATTTTCAATAGTAAGAGTTGTTCAATGTTCCAGAAAATTTTGGGTTAACATAACTTTTCGCGCAATTTACCGAGCAGCAAAATCCTAATTCTCAAGTCTCCGTTTCCGAACAAAATCGATACTCTATAAACAGATGGCAGTGCGATTGGGTTTGGCGTTGTTCTTTTGTAGAACTGTGAGTTACATCCCGTTGCACATTTCTCTAAAATTCTGAGTACACAGAAAGCAAAATACTACCTAGCAGAAATATTACCTAGTATACGTTAGGTTAAACGAGGTGCCATGAGGTATCATTTGGCTGTACCAAAATGGCCAACTTTTTCATGGGTTTTTGAGATTCCATTTCACGAATAACAAAAAATAATAACTTAACTTCTTTATTCTTTGCATACAACATGAGTGAGACGCAGCCGGTCGGTGTTGATATCGTTGTGTCAATGAAGATAACTAAAGGTCTTATGTTCATTCAGGTTTTTCTTGGCACTCGTGTGTATCATGTTTTATTAGTGTTTTCGTGCATTTAGGGTATTTTGTGTCATCCGTGCAGAATTTTTTGTGGTGTCCATAGCCTAAACAATTTGAGCAAAATCTGGTGACGATCCAACCAAGATTTGGTTGTCTCTATCCCATGTTTTTATTCTTTCATTATGTACAATCATCTCCTTATCTGCTGAATTTTTTTTAGTTATTTCTTGAATGTCAAATTCTGCAGAAAGTCCTTTCACAACTCCAACTGCATGGGTGTAGAATTTTGGTATGCAGCATCTGTATCCCTTTGTTTTAATTCAATGTGAATTGGATCGTCTTGTCTGACGCACTTGTTTGCTTTGTAGAAAGAATCAAATTCTATTCGCACTGATTTTTTGTTTACGCCCACTATGTCTTTGAATGTTGTTCTATTCGCTTTCATACTTTTTGATATTAAGACTCGCATCATTAGTTTAGGGGTAGGGTATTCGATACTTACTTAGAACGGTCCTTTATCCAATGTTAAATATTTATTATCCACTTTTTTGGTTTGGTATTTCCATGTGTTTGTTGTTTTTTTGTCCTTTATTTTGTTATTAATTTTGCTGCTTTCTCCTGTACTGCATGCCATTTTAATATTCTCTAGATCCGTTTTGCCAGTGAGCACTTCTTAATCCGAAAAATCATAAAATCGGATTCTTCATCACTGCAAGGCGTTATTTTAAGCATTTTTAAAAGTGGTGAACCGCATGGGTAACCACCATCTTTTTTTGCATTTGCAGATCGGTCGTCTATTTATTATTTGTCAATGTTTATTTATCACTGTAATCACTACTATAATTTGGTTTATTGTTGATTAATTAGAATTTATATTTTGTATTATAACTATTTTTTTCCACTGCACAGTTATTTTGTTTTTAGGTGTTGCTTCTACAATAGTTGAAACAAGACTCTATCTTGTAATGTTCTACTGGATGGTTCTGCTAGCATTAGGAACGTCATTTTTTATCTGGTTGGAGATGTTCAAGTTATTCCTGTTTTTCTATAAACGAAAAACTTTAAACTTATTTTTAAGATTTTTCGTTCCCCCCTATAAAGTACCTCGGGTAAATTCAATACAATAATTTTGCAATTTCAATTCCACCAGAAAGTAAATTCATACAAAAAATCTATCTTAACCGTATTATTACAGAGAAAAATTCTCCTGGTTGGCGGCGTGCTGTTCTATAAAACTTTTTGGATTTTCAAGTTGTTTAAAAATTGCCTTTAGTTTTATATGATAATACTACAATACAAAAAATATGAAAATTACAGAAATAGGAAAACGCTTTTTCCTCTTATTTTACAAAAAGTTTCAAAGTTTTCCGTTTTGTTATATTTTTTTGCTAATTATAACTGAAATTAATTTTTGGTTTAGTTAAAATATAATATTTGTTGATTTGGGGTATAAATTACACAGGAGAATATCATTTTTCATGTAAAGACACATCCTAAGCTAGGGTTAAAGTTCGTTGAGATTTAGACACGTGTGTAGCATCCTACAACGACAGCACTAAATAATTAACATGTCATAATCGTACTTCGTTCTTATAATTATTAATTTCACTAATAGATATAAATATGACGATCCACGACAATTACCGCCATTCACCACCTAGCAATAAAAGCTTGGATAATAAGTGTGAAAAAATATAAAAATGTATAAATAAAAGTTTTGTTTAGTTGAACTTCATGAAACAGAAAATAAAAAATACTTTTCCATAAGTGTAATTGAGTGTAAAAATGTCTGCATATATACACCTTTTACCACTGTATAGCTATGTTTTGTCGGTGGATAAAAATATAAATATAATTTTTTATTATTTTTATTTAGTGAAGATAAAAATTCCATTCGAATAAATAACAATAACATTCTCCTTTATTCATCGTACTAAAACTTGTTTTTAATACAATGTTTATATCATCGAGTAGATTTATATACGAGCACGAGTACGAGCAGTAAGAATGTCTCTGGCAATAAAAACTACTCGTATATGTACATAGATCTAAACGAGCAATGATATCAAGACCTGTGTGTATAATTTAATTATAAACTCAACATTTTATTATACAAATATAGTTTTAGTGCCCAGATTAAATACCTTCCTAGAATTATTTAAATTAAATTATGTGTATATAGCCTAAAACCCCAACTCACTGTACGTGTGTGTGTGTGTGCTTTAATCGTAATCCCTTTAAATCGCCATAATAGTCCTCGTATATGTAATTTACGTAGTTTTAATTCAGCATTAAAAAAAATTCGAAGCTAAATAAGCCGCATACAAATGAAATCATTTCAATGTTCCTTTCCACATATTATGTGTGCATATGTAAATACATACAAAAGAGTACAAATTTCCATAAAATACCATTTTATTTACTATAATTTTATATGGTTTAATTAATTTTCATCAAATAGGAAAATTATTTTATTCGCAATACGTTTTTAAAATTTATTTTTTTGTTCTCCGCATTAACATACAACCTCTAATATTGCAAAGCATAATATAAAGGTATATGTATGTAGTAATTATTCTCATATTTTGCATAAATTTTACATGAAATATCTTATGTGTACTATATTTAGGCCGGATTCATACATTTATTACTTCGTTCATTCATTATTCATTCAAACAATTGTTTCGACCAATCAGATTGCCCCAAAATGACGATTTGTTTTTTCTGCATTTTTTCACCATAGATGGTTGATCGAAAAAATTGTTTGAAGAAATGAATGAACGAATTAATAAAAGTATGAATCCGGCTTTAATATGTACTAAATTGTAATTTGGTACGGTTTAAAACGAATTTTTACCAAACATTTAAATGAAATTTTTAACTTACTAAAAAATGGTAGTGGGTAGTACACTGGGATGGATAATATGTTTAGTAGTTTTTTAGATCAGGTGGTATGATATTTTCATAATCATACATAGATACGTTTGGGGATAAACGGTAATTAAAACCTGAAAAATGTCATTAACTGAAACATTGCTGAAAATCAATTAAACTCGGTTACAATTTTGTATTTGAATATTCGTCGTCAATTAAGATGTCAAAGTCAAAATAAAAAATTGATGAAAATTATTGTGTCAGACAAAAGCGAAATATCCAATTAAAACTTGATACAAAGTCTTGTTGATATAAGCCAAAGGAATAAAATTCGCTCTGTTGGAGATTATTTATATAGTCGAGGTAATATTTCTTCCAAAATGTTTGTACTCGTGCTTGAACTCTCTGCCGTTTAAACATTGATGAATCTTAGAGATGTACCAATAATAAGTGGAGCCGGTGTAAGTTTCGTAGTCATCATTATCTAAAGTTAACGTTGTTGGTTGATTTCAGTAAATTAAAGGCGGATTTCCATAATCTTCCGAAATGAGCAGTTACAATAGACGATTCGGATAGGTGTGCTCTACTGTAGGTTCTCAATCAATTATGTACTCGTTCTAAGTGCAGATTTTACGCTGGTCACACACTTTACCAGCATCTACCTTATTTTAATCTTAATTGAATATTTGTGTTTAATCAGATTATTGGTGAGCGTATAACTGGCGTATAAATAGTCATAATGGGTCCCCCATATCAGTCCTTCCGTGAATATGATCTGCTGGTAATATTATTGGATGTTTACTGTCATAGTCACAGTCTGCATTAAAAAGTTCAATGCCAACACCCAAAAATATGTAGTTACGTTAATACGTAACGTGTCACGTTCCGATTGCCTTTTAAATAATGAGCTTAACCCATCAATTCTTTTTTTTGCATCTCCACTTCAAGAGCACAGGACGTTTACTAGACTGGACCATATAACTCTGTTGCCATGTCCGAGCTTTCCTTGTGAGTTTTAAATACCAAATTTTTAACAAAAACGATGAGCACAGAATTTACGTCTACAATAATATGTGACAATAAACTGGGAACTAAAAACGAACTAATCAGCACTCCCAACGAAATACATATATTGAAATGCGCTAATGTGGCTTGGCGGTAATAATTCTTAATATTTTAAGTTCAAAATAATAATGTGTCGTATTATGAGTTGAAGATAATAAGAAAAACTTATAGTGGGGTCCCCAGTGACAGCCGTATCTTAGAATTAGTACAATCTTTCAGCTTCGATACCTTCCTGGGCCGGAAAAGGCGATTAATGGTTTTTAGATGGTACGTAATTGGGTGAATGCTGAGCATGTGGCCAGTAGCAGCCGTTTGTTCAACTTCCAAAATCAAATCAATGGCCAACTTCCAAAATCTCAGGTGAGTTTAAATAAAAATGAGTATCCCTTTAGAACTTCCTATGTTTTGAGTTCCTATGGTAATGATAAGGTAAACTATGGTGAGCTCCTCAGTGTCAGGTGTATGTTACGATGTTAGGAGCTGGAGAAGTTAAATAAAAATTATTGCTCTTAAGAACTTCCTAGACCGTAAATAGTTCTTTATATTTTGAGTTGGTGTAAATTATGGTAAGTTACGTACGTTGAGATTGATACAATCTTTCAGCTTCGATATGGACTTACTCAAATTTAAAAAAAAGTCTTCTATAACATCCATGACCTTCCTGGGCCGGAAATAATGATTAAAGTTTCATCATTGCACGTGATAGATTTACTCTGACCAAGTGGCCAGCATCAGCAGTATCTCTGGTGATGTTAAATAAAAATTTGTATATTTTAAGAAGTACCTAAAGCGGTAACGGTTCTTTATGTTTTGAGTTGATAGTCAAAGGGGTAAATTATGAGGAGCTTCCTCCCAGTTATGGTATATTGAAATGGCTGGCACTGTTGAGCTTACCATAGTTTTCCTTTATCATTACCAACTCAAAACATAAAGCTTCATTTCTGTCCTAGAAGTTCTAAAGATATACACAATTTTATTTAACTTCACCTAATATTTTGAAAGTTGGCCTTTTACTCAAATTTTAACATACGGCTGGTGCTGGCTATTTTACGCAGCTGCGCTTTTCCGGCCATGGTAAGTTTTGGATGTTATATACGATTTTCATATAAATTTATAAGGAGCCAAATAGAATAAATTCGATAAATAATTAAATAATTTTCTTGGATTAGAAAACTGGGATAACTTTATATACTCCAACTCTCTTCTAATTTGCAATTAAAATAATATCTTAGACATATACGCAATTCTTCGTGTTTACCAAACCCACTAAAAAGTCGGATTTCTAAATGCAAACACGAAAAAAGCATCTCAGGAAACATTTATACAGTCAATGAATTTTTCAGAGGTATATCTTGTTCGTTTGAACCAATTTGACGAGGATATTAAAATAAACAACGAAATCCAGAAGCTCCATGGAACGTATTTTATTAGTTTAGCCATATGAGCATTTCAGTTGGTAATAGTGCTTTCATTTCTACGAGAAATTCAAAAATTCAAGTGCTTTCCTCTGGGCGGAGCGTGTAACCAATAGAGAGTGCATCTATAAGATTATAGTGGAGAGTTATGTGAACGCAGTCATAACTATTGCAATAGAAACCCAAGAAGCGTCAAGTGTGTAGCTCAAAATTTTACAAATTAATGTAAAAAACCAGATAAAGTTCACCAGTTTTAAGAATTTAAAAAATCAAGACGTAAAATCTCAACCGATAACATCGAAGGGAACCTTCGGGAGCATCATTTTACGACACAAGTGTGGGCATTCGAATTTAAAGGGAGAATAGTTAGTACATGTATCAATCTGCTCATAGACATGCAGGAGTGTAATATTCGTCACGTTATATTAACCCATATCGGTCGTAAGACACCTCTGACGTGACAATAGTAGTAGGAGACACATAACACCGCATAACTTCAAAACGAATAATAAACTTAACTTGGCAGTGAAGATTCAGTACCTTTTTTTAACATTTAAATTTATTTTGTTTCCAAAAAATGAATAAAGAACAATTTATAAATTTCAATTTTTACAGTTCTGAAAGCAATTTTAATTCTCGTGATGAGGCTAGCAGAAATCCCTGTTACAGTAACCCATTTTTGATAATTCAACAAGCTCAAAAAAATTATTCTGTGACTGAGCTTGAGTGTGGGCACGCATATACACTAATAACGGATCATGCAAGTCTTAAATGGCTCATGAATCAACGTGATCTCAGTGGATGACTCGCCCGTTGGAGTTTGAAATTACAGCGGTACAAATCTGTAATTGAGCACCAAAATGGGAAGGAAAATATTGTTCCTGAAACGTTGTCTCGTATTTATTGTGACATGAAGGAGGAATACCTATTTAGTATTTTAAAAATTTCTAATTTGTCTGAAATTGCCTCATTCGACTTTGAAGATAACGAATATAAAAAGTTGCAAGACAATTTCGAACAGGATTCAAACAGTTTCCCAGCTTTTCGTGTTTATAACAATCAAATATTATTTTATTTATGAACTGTCTGACCTATCTGTTTGGAAGTTGTGAACACCTGCCAGCATACGTAATAGCTTAATTGAAAAGGAACACAATGGTGCCTTATCTTCGCATATTAGCGATATTAGATTCCCGGTGAACAAAACAGTATTATATTTCCAGTTTTTTACTTCGGTTAATGGGCCAATTCTCGTTTAAAATAAAATGACCATTTTTACCAAACAATCATCTTTTCCGACCAAGCTCATTTTCACCTTGGCCCCAAAAAATCGATCCCCAAAACTAAAAACTGATGTGGAATATGGTCCAAAGGCATCGTACAAATATTCTTTGAAAATAAGTAAGGAGCCGCACTAACAGTCAATGACGACCGTTATCATGCCATGTTAACTGACATTGTATTCCCTACGTTTAAAGAGGAAGATTTGGCCGAAACTTGGTTTCAACAGGACAACGCCTCTGCCTAAAACGAAATAATAAATTTAAAACATAATGCGGAAACTTTAAAATACGCCACCTTATCTAATTATTTTTAATTTTCAAAGGAAATTATTTCAATTTGGAAATGCCAATTTGATTATCTGCTTGTAATTATCTCCTTGTAGGTACGAAACAAAACTGAATTTAAATTGGAAAATAGTTAGAAATTGTACATAACAACAAGTATAATTGGTTACTGTGGAGATTTAAATTTTCAACATATCACTGAATTTCTAACTATTTTCTAATTTCCATCTACTGTTCGCTCTCATAAAACATTTGGTTTTTAGTTTGAATAATAAATACACATCAGACGAAAATCAATATGTCCAGAAACAGAATATTGGTTGAAAATAGATTAATTATACAGATCGTATACTAAAAAAGCATGATAAAACTTTACGTTTATTGTGAAATTCTACTTTTGTAAGGAAATAAAGGAAAAACTTTAATACCAACAAAATTGGCTAACGTTCAAAAACCATAACAAAACAATACACTCTCGTTACTGAAATTATTATGAACAATAAATATATTACAATGCTTCCAAATTTGCTGTGCACAGATTATGATTGGCTTTTTTTTTATAGAGAGTGCAGTCCCCATAATTGAGTTGTGCAGCACACCAAATCGCATATATTTTATCGACTCTCATAAATTTGTTTGCAAAACCACTGCCCTAAAATAATTTTCAAGTACTTTTTGTGTGTTTGTGTAACCACAACCACAAATAAATTAAACTAACTGAATACAAAAAAATATCACAATTATATTTATGAAAAACTATTGCTACAACAACACTATATACCACCCGTTCGTGTTAACACCTCAATAAATTTGTTTTCTATACATACGTTGGGTAAATTAGTTCGATCACGAATACCTAAAATTTCCCCCTCAATCAATGTCCTTTTTGTTCTGTTTTATAGCCGCCGTATACACGTTTTTCTTATACGATTTCATTTGACATTTAACCGTTCCATTTCGATGCGAAATGCTCAATCGAACTCAATCGAAATCTATATAACGATATTGTATTGGTTGTGCGTTTATTTACAAGAAAGCGCTGCTCCTTTACGTACAAATTGTACAGGGATCAATTCATAATCAATTATAGAGACGATTAGGATAGATTGTTATCAATTTAATTTTATATTTTAGAATTGTTGTTGTTATTGTACCTACAAATAAAATTATATTTTGATCACGCAATTCCAAATTGATTTTTGTTTAAGATTTTTTTTTTTTTAGTTTTATTTAATCTTATTTATAGATCTCTGGATTGCATATACGATATACGAGTACATATAAGAGTCTGTGTATGATATAAATTATGTATCAGTTGATTTATTGCCAATATTGGATTTTTGATTAAAATTACATAAAACTTAAATAAAATTGATATTAATTTATTTAGCAGTTTTTGAGTGTGCCGGACATGCAATCGCAATATTTTATTTAGAGAAATGATTTATTTATTTTCGAGTTGTCTTTTCCCTCTAGCTGTAGCTAGGGCATAATGGATAATGATTTGTCGTATTATAATGTTATGTTGGAATAAAGTTATAATAAAAATCGGAAATGTTAGCGACAGCCATTACTTTTGATTTTTTTAATTTCTGTGCATATCGAATTTAATTCGAATTTCACATGCATTCCTTAAACACACATTTCATAAAACATGCAATTTAACAGTTTAATGATTTAGTTTATGTATTTTAGAATTGAAAAATGCAAATGTGTAATTGCAGTAGTCAATACCCGACTTTCTTTTACGACAAAAATCGTTATTCCTGCGTAAACTTTAGAAAAACAACAAGTTCAAACCATGTTAAAAAATTTATTTTTATTGCAAAATATGAAGAAGCTCCTACGCAAGCTGCAACTTCTAGCAAACAGATGTCCATCAAATTACGCATAAATCTCCTAAATTATAAGAAAGCTTTAGCATGAAGTACGCCTATGTGACTATTCTGGTTTTCCCCGGGAATAGGGAATTAGAAATTAGTAACGTTTTTGTCGTAAACAACAACAAATGTAGTAAATCAAAATAATATTTTACTTACCGTTGTATTTGTTTATTTAGAATGACAGCTGAACCATTTGTAAACTTTATAAATGTCGTGTACATACACATAGATAAATATGTAAATTGTACTAAAATGATAACGTTTTAGGCTAAGTAGAAATAACAAAATTGTTGCCATCTATAGGAAATTTATATAAGTTATTATTCTAATGTTTAGTTAATCGAAATAAAATTGAAAAAAAATATGTTTAAGCTGACCGGCAAAGCATACATAACAAATAGCTTTTACTGCTAAGAATTTTGTAAATAGTACCGAAGTGTGAGACAACCAAATTGGATGCACGGATTTATCACACTGTGAACCAATAAGGCCAATCATCGTTTTTTATTGCAACATCACTGTGCCAATTAATTTGTTCGAGACACTCGAATTGGTACAAAACATTGGTCCTTCGAGCCGGATGGAAAGCAGCTGCAATTACCTGGGATAAGCACATGGAACATATCGCAACTCACAAAATCGCAAGTATCAATCAAACATTTATTAATTAAACCTACATCGCTCTAATACTTTGATAAATGATCAATAAATAATTAAAATTGAAAGAATCTGGAAATTGTTGTGTTTTGTTTAAAATAATTTATCCACTGTGTCTATAAATATCTGCCGCATCTTCTACATTGAAAATAATGAAGGCGTCCTTAAGAGGCGTGCGTTCATATCAAAGTGCGACTAACGAACGTGGAAAGATATCGCGCTGAGTTCAATGAAATCGAGGATAAAATCGTTTCGTTGAATAATGAAGCAGAACTGGATACCGATTTTGAAGATAATTATTGTAAAGCCGTGTCAGGGTTGAATCGAGCATTAAGAACAACAACGGAAGCCATCGCATCTATGAACGATACAATGATCAATACATCAGGAGTAGGAATGCACATGGATGTCAAACTGCCTAAATTATCAATGCCCCATTTTTCCGACAAGTACACAGAGTGGCAGTCTTATCACGACTTATTCTGCTCCACTATTCAAGACAACCCACGACAATCTCCATACCTCAAAGGAACATTAAAGGATGAAGCCGCTGATGCAAACTATATCGAGGCGCTAAAAAAGTTACGAGATCGTTACGACAAAAAGAAGCACACCATTCACGCCTTTACAAAAAATTTCATGCTCTATAACAACGGCAAATAATGCAAATGTAAGGCAATTCTTAGATACGTCTGACGAAATTCTACATGGGTTAAAGGCTCTTGGAGAAGAAGCCGAAGCTAGAGATCATTGGTTCTGGATCAGTTTTTTGATTTTCTTATCAGAAGAGTTGATGCACTCGACTCTTAAAATGTTCCGAAAAGCGTTACCCGCCGCAATACAATAATTCAAAGGCAAAAATTAGAATTCATGTAATTGCCAAATCTTCAGAAGTACCTGCATGTTCGTTATGCCCGAAAGATCACCATAGGCTTTTTGAATGTAGCAGGTTTAAGGATATGCCGATTGAGGACAGAAGAAACGTTCTAAAACCCCAGAATCGTTGCTTTAATTGCTTGAACTATAATCACAACGTTTACTCCTGCAAGTCAAAATTTCGATGTAGACTATGTAATAGAAAACACCATACAATGTTACACGAGAATTCAATCAACCAGGAAGAAATAACTGTAGCTGCCGCAAAAATTCCGAAAGAAGATACTGCATTATATTCCGACACACAAATGGCTATTCCAACAATCAATCAACTGGGCAGTGCCTTATTACCAACAGCTTTAGTAAAGGTGGCAGATGAAAATAACCAACACCAAATATGTTGGGTCTTATTGGATTCAGGATCGCAAGGTTCGTTCATCACAGAAAGATGTGCACAGAGGCTACTCCTGAGTAGAATTAACGCTAAATTAGCTATTTCGGGCATCGGAGCCATAACAAATGGATATACGAGAGGCGCAGTATCGTTAGCTTGATGCATTAGTTTTCCCGAAGTTGACGGCCAAACAACAATCGATTGCACATTATGTAAATATCAATGATTTTAAGCAATACGAATTAGCGGATCCACAGTTTTACAAAGGAGCTGAGATAGACATTATAATAGGGGCAGACAGTTTCTTCCAATTACTCTGCGATGGAAAAATAATTACCAACAACCAATTGATACTACAAAATACTCTGCTTGGATGGGTAATTTCAGGAAAGCCAAGGAACTCGCCACCAACTGAATCGATCACTATATCAACATCGATAAATCAGAGGATGCTTCTGGGAGATTGAAGCCGTGGACATCTCAAGACTCCCGTTATCCGCCGAAGAAGAGCTGTGTGAAAGCCGTTTCCAGAATACCAAAACTACAGATGTTTCTGGCCGGTTTGTCATAAAAAACATGAGTAGTTCACCTAAACTAAGAGTGGTCTTTGATGGATCAGCAAAAACGACAACTAATAGGTCATTAAATGATTGTCTGGCAGTTGGGCCAATCAAAAAATGTACCGGCAGGTTCGTATAGCCGATGCTGATACCAAGTTCCAAAGAATAGTTTGGCGAGAAGAATCGAATATGCCATTTGACACATATGAATTGCAGACCGTTACCTACGGTACGTCTAGTGCTAGCTTCCTGGCTACTCGAACAGTGGTTGAAATGGCAAATAAATATGCAGAATAGTTTCCCGAAGCAGCTAATTGTATTAAAACCGATTACCAGAGCTCCATCCAGAGAAGAAGCCTTCAACCTCAAGAACGAAATAAATAAAATACTTTCTAGTGCGGGTTTCCAACTGCGAAAATGGCTATCTAATGAATTGACGTTGAATGACAATGCTGAACGTGGCACCTCCTCGGGAATGCTAGAAATCGAGGAATCATCAAGTAATTTTGTGAAGGTGTTGGGCTTACATTGGGATCCAAACAAAGATTGTTTTCGATTCAAAGTCAATTTGAATGAAGAACCAACTATCACTAAACGAGGAATCCTTTCCGAAGCTAGTCGACTGTTCGACCCCTTAGGATGGCTGGCTCCTGTAACAGTTAGTATAAAGGTATTTTTCCAAACATTATGGGCAGAAAATTTAGGTTGGGACGACCAGTTGCCATCTACTAAGTTGTACGAATGGTTAAAACTACGGAGCAATCTATTAAAAATTGAAAGTATCGAGTTCGCGAGATATCTAAATACAAATCCTGGAAGTGAAATTGCATTGCATGGTTTTTCAGATGCCTGCAAACAAGCCTACTCAGCAGTAGTGTACGGCATAGTAACGAATACGGACGGAGACTCGTATGTAAAACTCTTGTCTGCAAAAACCAAAGTGGCACCAGTAAAACAGCTGTCAATGCCACGATTGGAACTTTGTGGCGTGACACTTCTTACGAAACTACTCCTAAGCGTTAAACAATCACTGAAATCTAAAATTACTCAAATAGTGGCTTGGGCCGATTCCACTATAGTGCTGGATTGGTTAAATGCGCATCCGAATAAATGGAACGCATTCGTGGGAAATAGAACCAGTGATATACTATCTCACTTCAACAGGTCGCAATGGAAACACGTAGACTCCCGACTCAATCCAGCTGATTGTGCTTGCAGTGGACTCGATTCAGAGCAATTACAAAATTTTGATTTATTGTGGAGCGGACCAAATTGGTTAATGAATTCCGCTAATTGGCCAGATACTACGAGAACTCAATCAAATACGGTAGAAGAATTGCGCAGTCAGTCGTTAATGGTGCAAATGCCACAATTAAACATAATTGATGATTTACTTGAAAGAATGAAAAGTTTTTCCACCGTCGTTCACGTAGTCGCTTATGTACACAGATTTATTAATTTCACATTAAAACGCACTATAAAGGATGCTGCATCGTCTTATCTGGATGTCCATGAAATACATAAATCGAAGCTCGTTATTTTTCGTCATATTCAATCCAAACACTTTGCAACAGAGATCAAATTAATAAAATCCTGGATGAATCGGGTTTACTACGGGTTGGTGGAAGAATCGTGAACGCTGCCATAACCTATAACATAAAGCACCCAATAATACTTACCGCAAAGGACAAGTTGACAGATTTACAGGTTCGAGAGCTTCACTTCCGCTACATACATGCTGGACCTACAATAATGATGGCATCTTTGAGACATAAATACTGGATAATAGGAACTCGAAGTTTAATCCGGAAGATACTCTACAGATGTGTAACATGCGTAAGAAATAGTGCTAAAAGCCAAAACCAAATTATGGGCGAGTTACCAAATCCAAGAGTTGAGCTGATCAGACCTTTCCATAAAGTCGGGGTCGATTATGCCGGTCCGTTTCAAACTTACGTCACCAGAGGCATAGGGCAAAAATCTCATAAGACGTATGTCTGCATCTTTGTGTGTCTTGCCACCAAGGCAACACATATCGAGCTAGTATTCGATCTCACTACCGGTGGGAATTTGCAAAGAAATATACAGCGATAATGGAACCAACTTCGTCGGCGCTCGCAATCACCTTTATCAATTTTTCCAATTTTTGAAACAAAATGTTAATAATTTCGCTAAATTTTTATTGGCAGATGAAATCTCCTTTAAGTTCATTCCACCAAGCGCACCACATTTTGGTGGTTTATGGGAGGCTGCAGTAAAAAGCATTAATTATCATTTGAGACGAGTTACAAATGGTCACATCCTCACAATAGACGAAATGACAACTTTACTCACCGAAATTGAGGCCATGTTAAATTCGTGGCCTATCTGCGTACTCTCCGATGAAGATATGGATTGCTTAACTCCATCGCACTTTTTAATAGGTCGATCATCAACGCAGCTTCCTGAAAACAACCTTACCGATGTCAAATTGTCCAGGTTGTCTAGATGGCAATTGATTCAACAGATGAACCAGCTTATATGGCATAGATAGCGTTCCGAATATTTAACCAGCTTGCACCATACCAGTAAATGGCATGAAAGAAAATCTAATTTAAACATTGGTAACATCGTCATCATTAAAGACAGTAATTCACCTCCATGTAAGTGGTTGTTGGGTACAATAATTCAACTACATGGGAAAGACCATTTGAAAACTTTATAAATGTCGTATATGTACAATAGATAAATACATATTTCTTATTTAATTGTACTAAAATGATAACGTTTTATGCTAAGTAGAAATAACAAAATTGTTGCCATCTGTAGGAAATTTATATAAGTTATTATTCTAAGGTTTTGTTAATCAAAATAAAATTGAAAAAAAATCTTTTTAAGCTGACCGGCAAAGCATACATAACAAATAGCTTTTACTGCTAAGAATATTGTAAATAGTACCGAAGTGTGAGACAACCAAATTGGATACACGGATTTATCACACTGTGAACCAATAAGGCCAATCATCGTTTTTTATTGCAACACACGAATTGGTCCAAAACAGTTTTTCTAGCAGTTGGTAATTTTTTATTCTCCTGGGGAATTGTGATTCGTACATTTTCCAATTTTTAAACATTATTTTTTCTAAAAAATATATATTTGAAAATGAATTAAACTTGGATTAAAGTCGCAATTCGTGTTTTAGTTTACAACTATTAACATAAAAAAATTTCCCCAAAAAATTATTCCGTCTACCAGAATATGTATTTGGGAATGGGAAATAAATATTTGGGCATTAGTGCAATTTGCTATTACAGCAAAATATTTTCCCAATTCCTAATTCCCCAGGAAAATCAGAATAGGTCGACTGGCCTACTGATGCAACTAGCTTACTGTAAATATTTACAAAACAAAGTTGATTGGGAAAATTTTTGCTCCATACATTTTTTATAGGGAAAATAATTCTCCATTTAACTTTTAGCGTATTGCATTGGTCATTTACAACAATATTCGCATTAAAAGTTAACATTTGGGTTAACTAAATCCATCTAAATCCAAAATGATTTTGCATTTACGTAAATCCAATCTAATTTGTAGTAATAAAGGTGTGTACGACACCAAGTCGCCATACTCAGTTCGATGTTCCTCAAGCATAATTAAATTAATTTGTAAAACTAAAATTAATTTATTTGTTATTTAATGGTCCTAGATGAGAGCACTGTAGTACTCCAGAGTGTGCTATAATGGTACATGTTTTTTTTCACCAATTCCAATATATTATCTGTAGCTTATCGAATAATGGGGCTCCCCCTCACTATGCACAAGTAGTGAGACAACACATGAACGTAAATTATCCAAGCCGCTGATCTTCTGATCTAAATCCTTTAGACATTTTTCTGTGGGGTTATTATAAAGAGCTGGTTTATGAACAAGTATACCAGACCGATCTGGTGATGCGGCAATGTATAATCGTCGGATATTATTAAAAGTAACGAACATGCGTTTCGACGGATTAAGCAAAATTTTATACGGCGATGCCGATTATGTATTTTGGTGGACGCAAATGGTGGACGCTTCAAACACTTATTATAATATTTAAAATTAATAATAGTAGAGTATGCAACTAGTGCTATTAATGGGTATTAATGTGAGAGGTTGGAAAATGTCCGAGGGCGCAGGCCCGAGGACTTTCTACCAACCGAGGACATTATTACCCATTAGTAACACAAGTCGGATATTTTATTTTATATCATGCTCGACTATAATGGCACTTTATCAACTTTACAAAAATGATTTTATTGGAAAGGCACACTCTTCTAGATCTAATTAAAAAAGAAAGTAAACAAACGAACTCTTGGTCTTTTTAAATTAATTTTTTGTTTGGTGCTCATGCTATTTCACTAAAAAGACTAAAAGTGAAATAACTTTTGCACCATCAACAAATCGAAAAAACTTTACTTGGCTGTTTTGTTGGAAATGGCATTCCTATCATCCTGTTTCGTTTGATCGTCCAATTCTCGGACACCCTGTATAAGTACGATGCCAGCAATAATCTTTAACTTTAGTACCCTTGGGTGATATAGGTTTATTCGAAATACTCATTTTTTCATTTGTTCGTTGTACAGTTTCTTTTAGCTGCATCAACGGATTTGGTGGCCTGCGGTTATCCATTTTCCCCCATACCAACTACCTTCAAATTTCAACAAACAAAGGTTAAATTTTTTACTTCCTTGAAAAAATATAAATTTAACTTTGTGTGTATTTTACCATAAATAAATTTTTTAATAAGTTATCATCTGATATATCATTTGATAGCTTAACATCTGTTGTGCTATTATAAAGCTTTTGTCTCTCCATATCTACCAAAAAGCAAAAATCTCACCAAAAAAAGAAAGATTTATTATTCGGTTAGAAATTTTCTGCAAATAAAGACAAAACAACAGACAACGACTAAAACAAAGAGAAAACTCATTATTGAAATAAATTCCACCAACAGCACCAGCAGCAAACCAAATAACATTTTTGTAGAATGTAGAGCTAATTTTTATTACTACTACATAATACATATTCTTATCTGGTAAACTACCATTAGTTTCCTTTGTCTTCAGTTACATTTCTATCTTACGTTTATGTATACGAGAGTTGTTCAATAAGTCCACTGGTATTCAACATTTGTGAAAAAATTAATCAAGGATCTAGCCCTTGGGTAAAAGACTCGTCAACAAATTTTAACTTTATATTCTTGGGGGAAAGGTATCTGCGTTTTGAAATTCGACGTAAGTTGCATGCCCAACTATCATTACGATATTTTAGAATGGGTTGGACGTCGAGATATAAAAATGTTTTGCTAAAATTTAATTTTTTCGCTCAGTCATATTATGTATTACATTTTAATCATATGCAAATCAAATTCGAAGATTTTTATTGAAAAATTCGTCACAAAAATTAAATTTTGTAGAAAATAAAAATATAAAAGTTGTGTTGCTTACCAAAAAAAACGCTATTATCGCTATAACAACTCATCAATAATCTTTCCGCACGAGCTAGTGGAACACGACTAAAATAATGAAGAACGTAAGTAAATTTAGTTCATTTCATTCGATCAATTTATTTTTGCTCTATATATTGCATATATTCTGCTTCATTAGAAAAGAAAGAGAAAAATATATTCAATAGAATTTTTTACTTTTGTTTAGATTTTCTGGTAGAACAATTTTTGTTCTTTTCTCGCTTCTTTGTTATTCGTAGACAGTCCTCTCGTAAAGAGAGTGGTGCTCTTCTTTTGTTATATGGGGGAAGATAAAACATAAACAAAAACTTTTTGTTGTAACTCTCAGTGGTATGATTTTGTTATGTTCGCAATGCTCATTGATGATTGTATAATTTTTCCCCAGTTTGCCTTTACTATTTGTTTTGGATTTTTTTTTTCATTCATAACTCGTTTACGCAGGATTATATGGGTCATCTCATTTTTTTCCTTTTTTTGTTTTGTATTTTGTTTTGCTCTTTAAAATTTAAATGCGTTGCGCAGAGAAATAAATTCATTAATAATTTTCTCTTCTATGTGAATGCGTGGCTTATATGACGCACAGTACAGAACAAAATGACGTGTTAAAAAATAAAAATTTGTGATTTTTTTTTCATTCATAATTCGTGTACGCAGGTTTGTATGTGACGTTTCGGTTGAGGCAAATACGTATTGTATTGTCATTAATATCAGTCTATGATCATAATTTTAACTATATTGATGTTTGACTTTAGAACTGTTGATTGCCTATATACTGCTATACTAGTTAATTTAGATTTATTTTAGTTTGTTGCTAATACAGATTAATAGTTTTGTGCCATTATACTTGATAAATCTTCAACATCACACAGAATCCCGCTCATACAATAATTTGGTTAATTTTCTAGTAGTAATTTCGAAAACGCACAACTCTTCAAACGATCAAGTTTGCTTGACAAAATTTTATAGTAAATAGATGGAGAAACCAGTTTTTTAATTTCCTCTCCATGCTCAAGAAAATTTATCAAATTAAATCGGTATGGCCATTAATTCACTATGTGAATAGCCGCAGCAACTTAACATAGTTGTTCAAAGTATTTTAAAATATTTAATTATACAGTTTTCCCCACTATAATTCGGTAGATTAGTTCCGCGTTATAGAAATACGCGTTGTACGAGAATGTTCGTACAACGCGCTCGTATGACCCCGTATAACGCGTCATGATATGAAAACGCGTTATAAGAGTACCGTGTTATAGGGGGATTATATGTATATACCAAATAAAAAACCAGAAAACAAAAAACAAAAAAACAAAAAACAAATTAAGAATAATTAAGAATAATTAAAACAAATAAAATAAAAATGTGAATACATTTTTTGTTCAAATTGCATACGTTTATGGATTTATTTCAATTATCAAACTTATAATTTATTTACATATATTTATATTTATTTGAATATTTATTTATACAAATTATTTATTTATCACATATCTAAAATTAATCTTAAGAAATAAATTATATTTATTTGTTATTTAAATTATATTTATACATATATTGATTTATTACATTTATATTATTAACATGTGCATATGCAATTTAACTTATTAATTTATTAAAATTTATTAAAATAGAAATCATAATTGTTGCTAATTTTTAGCGCCATTTAGATTTATTAAGATTTACTTTTGAAGAAGTTGTGCGTTGGGAAGTTATCGTCCCGTATTTTTTGTAATTGTGTGATGTTCGGAAATATAGTTTCAAGTGCATAAGTGATTCCAAATAAAAAAAATGTTTAGAGCTAAATTAAAATTTAAATAAGGTGAGTTGAGTGTCCACCATACCATGGAAGGAGGTGTGGGATATAATAACCAAAACATGTACAGTTATCCAACCTAGTATGGCGGATCAAAAGTCAACCTGTAAGAGTTGAACGGTAAATTATTGAGTGCGTGATAATTTTATTCATAATAGTGAAGAAGTATATAAAAGCAGCATTTGCAAGCTCTTTGTAAATGGTGAAAAGCACCCAACCCAACGACTGCCTCCTAGCCGGCAATATGCCGCATCACCATAAGATTGCTAAGAGTTTGTTAACGGTATTAATTGTGTCTTTAATTTATTCCAATTTTAGGTTTGGGAGACAGACAACAATTATTATATTTATGGTTTAGAAACATTATCATTGATTAATTATAAATTTAACTTGTTTTGTTAGGTCTTCATGGTTAATTGAATTATTAAATTAACCGGTTGTTCTAAATATTCATTATATTAACATCTAGGTATTAAGGATTACTTTAATGCTGTATTAATTCGCATTTTAAATTTATTAATTTACAGATTGCTGAGTGACTCTGTCTTACTTAGTGTGTGATGTGGGTGTTATGGTAATTTAGATAATTAGCTGTTTAGCTCATTTACCTTTATTTATTAAATTTATATTAAATTGTGCCGTCTTGTAAATATTCGGGATACAAATTAATTCGGTTCGTTTTCAAAAAGTGGCTCTGTCTATATAAGTTTGTTATTGTGAGAGCTGATTTCTGTTGTTTCAGACAGGCTACAGTCATCTGCCATTAACACTCAGTGTGTATTACTTTGAGTTTCATACTTTGAGTTTTTTATGGTGTTCGGGAAGTGTTAATTTTTGTTTTAATTGGAAAAAAGTGCAGCTGAAGCACTTTGCTCAATTAAGATCCGACTCAAACAGAGGAGCTTATCGGTACATTGGAAGTGACCCAAAAACAGTTTCCGTACTATTGCAATCTATGGGCATGATTCAAAAACAGGGCAATTAGCTTTGGATCTTCTACGATAACCCCAATCTGGTGGGACCAAAGAGACGTTATGTACTACCAGCTGCTACAACCTGGCGATTCCATTACGGACGAGCGGTACAGATTACAGTTAATTCGTTTGAACTGTGCATTGTGAGAAAAACGACCGGAATATGACGAAAGGCATGATAAAGTCATTCTTCTGAATAACAACGCTAGGCCTCACGTTGCAAAAGTTGTAAAAAAATATTTGGAAACGCTCAAGTGAGATATGTTGTCGCACTCGCCGTATTCTCCGGGCATTGCTTCTTCTGATTACTGGTTGTTGCGACGGATGCAACACGATTGGTTCATTTATACATTTTATTAGAACAGCTCGTCCTGTGTCAATTAAAACATTTTTTAATTTGATTTAATTTCAAAAGTTTGGGGAAGATTAAATTAATAAATTTTTATTTGTGTATTTTTTAGTAAGCCAAAAGTATTAATATAAAATTAAATTTTATAAAAACTTTTGATGCATATGAAATTCATTACTAAAGATTCGAAAGCTGAAGATGTCTGTAACCGGGTCATGTCTATCATATTTAACAACCTTTCCTATCCCTCCATCTCATTATATGTAAAAGAGTGTCGGTGTGCCCTGCGTATCCGGGATCACTGCTTAGTCTTGGTCGTACGTTCTAATCAATCAATCATGAATCGAAATAAATTTTCATTCACAAATAATGGATGTTTTTAGAGCTTCACATCTTTAAGTAGGCAACACTGTTTGGTTTGACAACCGATTTGACAGCTGACATTTGCTCTGTTATTAGTTTGATTTGCCATTTCATAATGAATAGACTCACGCCAAAGCAACGCTTGCAAATTGTTGAAATTTTATTTCAAAATAATGGTTTTGTTCGCCAAACTCATCGTGCATTACGACCATTTTACGGTAGTCATTCGTCCAATAGAACGGTTAATTCGGTTAACCATGGATGGTTTTCGCACCGCGGATACTCTAAATGATAATACGCATCCAGTAAAATGTCAAACAGTACGAACCGAACAAGCGATAGACTAGAAGCTGAACACCCAAATCAATCAATTCAACGTCGTTTTCAGCAACTGGAAATGTGCCCATCTACTTTATGGAAGATTTTATTTAAAAGGAACTTGGTGCTTACGAAATTTACTTGTGCAGGAATTAAAGCCATCCGACCATCGCACACGCCGCCAATTCGGCTGAAGCACAAATTGATATTGATATTGATTTTCCAAATAAAATTTTGTTCAGCGATGAAGCTCACTTTTTATTGAATGGGTACGTTAATAAACATAATTGTTGAATTTGGAGTAAAGATAATCCATTAGCCTTTACCGAAACACTAGTACACCAAGAAAAGTACACTGTTTGGTGCGCTTTATGGACCGGCGGAATTATTGGTCCATATGTCTTCAAAAACGATGTTGGCTGAATATTACAGTCAACGATCAACGGTATAGAGACATGATTTCTAACTTTTTTGTACCCCAATTGGCTGGCATAAATCTTGTTGATATGTGGTTCCAACAGGACAGTGCCACAAGCCACACAATGCGGGATACAATTGTTTTACTCAAAGAAACATTTCATGAAAGACAAATTTCACGTAATGGTCCAGTTAATTGGCCACCGATATCGGGTGCTCTAACTCCATTAGATTATTTTATTTGGGAATGTGTTATGTCACTTGTCTACGCCGATGAACCAGAGACGATTGAATAATTGGAACACAAGATTTGTGGAGTTATTAGAGAGATACGGCCGCAATTGCTGCGAAGAGCGATCGAAAGTTGGACTTCCAGATTACGCCATGTACGCGCAGCTTGAAATCATATTCAAGCGTTAATGGCATAAAATTATCTATCCAATAAAGCTAGTTCCACTGATATTCAAAATGTGTTTCTTTGTTCAATTTTATTTTAAAATTGTGAATCTCTCACAACTTTCAGGATCATTTGAGGAAATCGAGTTTTTATAATATTTCTATTTTCCCCAGGAACGTTTAAATTATAAATAAAGTAATTTTAAAAGTAGTTTAATAGAAGGATAAACTTTTAGCATACTCGCATCTTGTGAAACCTCTTCTGAATTAATTTACCCAGTGTTCGATACAAGTACAATCGCTTTACCTCGGTTTCCAGTACGTTAAAGGGATACTGCATAGAAAGGTTAACCACATTCAAAAAATCAATCTCCAATATATAGTTTTCAAATTATTTTTAGAAATTTGATTAATATTTCGTGATTTATAAAATTTTTATGATATTTCCAGACTGTTGTCTGACTAATAAAATAAAGTCGACAAAGAAAATATAAAGAAAATTCATTTTTCTCTTGTCTAACAATACAAGTATATATACTCGTATACCGTAGCATGCAACAATACAATTTAGTGTTTAAAGCAAATCCAGTATTATAAAAAAGGTATTAAAAGCTGCTATAATATAATTATTTTAACGAAACTGTAATATTTCCTCCATACACTTCGTACATAATACCAAAATATGTTAGGTATTTCCGAACGTAATTTTGTTCAAAACTACAAATTTTATTCAACTAGACTACGAGTATGTAATTGGTATTATGTACTCCCGTGTAACAGATATTTAACAAAATATCGCAGTTTAAATTTTAAATAATATATTTAGCTGTTTTCTCGTCTAGTACGAGTATATTAAATATGTGTGTTTAGTGATTGTACTTTAATCGAAATTATAAATATTTATCCGAGCCGTTGATCTATGAAAATATATATCTGAACTACATTAATTTTGAATCCATCAATCATCATTGACGTCATTATAATGTGTGCAACATTTTCTTTAAAAATCATATTTAAATTATTTTTCAAATAACCAAACCCTTTAAGAATCATGAGAAGGACACAATGGAGCTCTGTAGGTTTACTGGAAGGAAAAGCCCATAATAGGGGGTAATTATTGTTTATTCCGAAAAAAAAATATTTTTGGAAAAAATTACATGCGAGATGGAAATGTTTTCCTGGTCCATCTAAAATTTTAATTTTTGCATGCGTGAATTTCCGAACTAATTATGGCCAAAGGTAACTGATTATGGCCAAACACAGGGTCGGGTAACGATAAGCTCATCTTTTCATATGTCTCTTCCTATGACTTATACAATCAGTCATTGCAAATGTCAATTTAATTGGAAATTGTCTTGGTCCCAAAATAAGCGGCGTCTAGGTTGATCGGTGTTATAGGTCACTTCTGAGAATGATTCATTTTTTCTCAAAATGTTGACAATGATTAATCGTGTTCCATTACATAGACCACGCTTTGAAATTAGATTACTTAAAAGAATTATGATATTTCTAACAATTACGTTCAACTTATGTGGCAGCATCCCTCGTGGCATAAAATCATTTAAAAATTCTATTGAGTAGTTCTGAATGTCATCATCATTTACATCATCAATCGAGTCAATGCTGTAATACGTGGAGGGGCTTTCTGCAAAACGTGCCAACGGCTTTTCGTTTCACATGTGCAATTTTGAACATATAAATGCGATTTTCGAAAATCTTCCGGCATCTGCTGGGGACAAAAGATTTCGGTAATTATAGAGCCTTCGTGAAAAAGATTACTTACTTTAAATTTAAAACTTAAAACTTTTAATTCTTTGTCCTGTTTTATAAATGCTAAACTTTTCAATACTACTAAATGCTAAATTTCGAAATTTCCATTGCAAATAAAATTTTAAGAATGAAGTCCAATCATGAACAATTTTGACCTCGAGATTTTTCCAGATTTGCTATATCATCGAGGTCAAAAAAGGTACTTTATAAAAAATGTCTGTGTGTGTATGTGACGCACTACGCAAGGTTGGGCGAGGTAGATTACACAATGTAATCTACGCAGTAGTCGACACGTAATCAATCACGTATATTACATAGCGATTTTCTACGTCCTTGACATCGACAATGTAAACAAGGTCAACAACCTATGAACTGATATTAAAATTTAAATTTTCTCATTATTTTTTCATTAGTTAGTCTGCCAAACTTGCTGTCTAGCTAATAGGTAATCGTCTTATCTAAGGGGCAAACGTTTATAATTTGATACTAAAACACGTAAATTATTAATTAGTATAATAAAATTAGTGGCTACGTTAGTATAATTCTTTAGTACCGATTGATACGCTGACCTAATCTAACTCTCATTGGGTGTAAAAGAACGCGATATTACAACAGTCGCTGTTAAACGTTCATTCATCCTCATGAGGAACATTGGTATGATGAACACACTTAAAATTTGACCACAAATAAACATTTTAATTTAGTACCCATTTCCATCATTTGGTCTCATCCCTAATGTACCAGGTTCATATTTAGTAGGCTCACTACAGTTAGGGAAGAAATACATCAGAGAAAAATATTTGTCAGTTTAGTGAACAAAATATTTTTAGTTCTCGCATATTTTTTTTTGTTCGGCCAATTTTTTTTTTTGTTTAAATTTTCGACTGACTAAATTGATGGCTGACTCATACCAGCTGTTTATACGAAGTAAAATAAAATTAGAAGTTAAATCTTTATTTTTGTTTTTACTTAAATAGAGTTTATTTTCTAAATTTCCGATTAACTAAATTGATCGTCGGTTTTTACAAATTATTGTTACGTGTCGCTAGGGTTCAGAAAACAGAATATGTCTGATATTTGAACCTGAAAACCTGGTTCAAATTTGTCAATAGCCAATTAGAAACAATTTGGAAATTGATGAGTTTTACTTTATTAAGCAAATAAACATGAGACTTGATTTGCTTAGTGCTATCGCTAAACAACTGGTATGAATTAACCGTCAATTCGGTTGATCAAGAAAGTCGGCGTCAGGCGCAAAGCGTAAACTAACTTCATCATAGTTCATACCATTTATCAATAGATGGCGTAAAACATAATTCACCGACATTTTATTCTAATTCGTTAATTTAATTTCAGTTTTTTCAATTGTCGAAATATTTATTCTCGGTGGTAGACAACTAACAGTTAGTACTCAATTTAGTACTAAATATTAAACCCAGCATGCGTTATGGATACAGTAAGAACTAGAAATAACTGTAGTAGCTAATAACGGCTATTTAGTTTAGTAACACATTTAGACTGTGTGTGTCACGCCATTAGTTTTGCCTAACTTTTGGCTAATAAAATTAATGGTAGGTTCATACTAGACCTTCAATTAAAATTTGTTAATTTAATTAAGATTTATCAATTTCGACCATATTTTTAATCGACTTTTGTCAAATCTGAACTAGGCTTGAAGTTTAGATGTAAATATCATGCATATTTTGGTTTAAATCCATTAGAGACATTTAACTGGTATCAACTCACCTTCATATTAGTTAGTTGGAACTTTAGACAAAAAACCGAGATCAAGCACACAGTAGCTGTGTTTCTTGATGCTTGATCTGATTCGGTTCAGTTCATGTTTCATGAACTGAACTAGCTTACATGGAAATATGTTAATAAAAGTTAAAAATATGTTGATCATTCAATCACTACTGGTGGAATTACAATTGGTTGGCGACGTTATCTACGAATAATCGACGTTGTTTTCGTTGTCGACGAACGTAAACTCATATACTAAAGTTTACGTAAACAATTACGTAAACTTTAGTATATGACGCGTAATCGCCCATCTCTGGCAGTATGTAGACTAAAGTTCTGCAGCCCAGATGGATTGACTAATAATGGTGGTGAAACACCATACTTAAGCTTTTGTTATGTATGAATTGAGGGATCCAATTTTTTTTTGTCAAAAATCGGTCTGGTTTTGCAAATAGTTTGGAAAGAGTATCATTTACGGGAAAAACGATTACAAATTAAAGATCTTTTTACAAAATTTCAGCGAAAATGAAGTTTATTGACTAAAATCTGTTTTTCAACAAAAGTTAGGTCGCGTGCAGCCCAGACGGGTTGATTGATTGGAATGAAACATCATACTTATAGCTTTTTTCATAAATTGGGAGATTCCAGTGAATTTTCCGATGGACCAACATCGGCCAAAATTCACTTCCTTGGGAGCTTTTTCGTTTGTTGCAAATATTTTGAAAATTATATCTTTTATGAGAAAAAATACTAGGAACCAAAATATTTTAAATTTAATTTGCATCAATATCCAAATCAGTTTTCTAGAATTTAAGGTGAAATGACGATTTTTGACAAAAACAAGTTCAGCGTCTCTATACAGCCTAGACGCATTGATTAATCGGGGTGAAACTTCATATGGAAACTTTTTTATAAATTGGGAGATCTATGCGAAGAGCAGCGAACATCTGTGCTCCGTAAGTGACAGCTTTCATTGGAGCTTTCTCAATGTTTACAGTAAAGATTAAATTTATAATAAGGGTTCACCTGGTTGGTTTTCTGATAAGGGTTGATGGTGGTCGCCTTCTCTAAAAACCGAAAACCGAAATCGAAATCTATGTTTATTTGTGGTAGAAGAAAATTTGATTTGGCCACAACATTTACACCTCTCCGTTTTTTCGTAAATGTTACATACTTTCCAAAATATGTGCAAAAAACGAAAGAGAGTCTATGGAAGCCGCCATTTTCGGTGGACTGATTTCAGTCAAAAGTTACTGGAATCTCCCAATTTATGAAAAACGCTTAAGTAGGAACTTTTATTTCTATCAGTCAATCCGTCTGCACTGTAGGGAAGTTATAGACATTCAGTCGGCACAGCGCCACCAGTTTTTGTCAAAAATTAAGGTTTCCGCTTAAATTTGCTAACTTTGAATCTTTAAGTTTATCATCGTTTTTCCCATAGTAATATACTTTTAAAAATACTTACAAAAAAAGTAATAGCTACTACGGAAGCTATCACTTACGGTACACCGATTTCGGCCAAAATTCACTGAGATCTCCTGAGAATATGTAGAAAAAGCTTAAGTTTGTAACTCTAGACGAGTGGACTGATAATCCAATGAACAAGTACAATAATATTTCAAATCATGCTCTTGCCGGCAGTGACATGAAAAAATATGAAGTGTTTGTTGATTTAGTGTTGATTCAAATCAAAGGAATATGCAATGCAGAACAAACAAAACATCATTTAGAAAACAACATAAGCGATTTTGAGGTTGATATAAAATAGATGTATTTCATCAACAGATGATGCAGCAGCAGTTATGGTAAAATATGACGAATTCTCTAAATTATATCTTGCCTGGTCATTTCCACGGTATTCGCTTAACGGATACTTTACATAAAAAGGCAATCAACATTATGTGAAAAAAATCAGAAAATTGAAGATGTTGAAGCGCCTATTGAAACCATTATTTTGAATATTGAAATATTAGAGAATAAAGAAGATGACACTCTAAATTTGAGTGAACATTTTAGTGAAGTTCAGTTTTAATGAAGAATCAAAAATTTAAAATTTTGTAAATGCTCTGCAGTGAAAAACAATATTCTTCAAAAACATGTAATTGAGTAAGAGGGTAAGCCTCTGTAATTAATGCTGGGTCGTAAAATCCGGTAGAATTCATTAATAACCATTAATGAAAATCACATAACAGGAAACATTCCACGTTTTAATAAATATTTTGAATATCCCACACCAAGTGCTCCTATTGCATTAGCAATGGAAATTTTTCAAAAACAATTTACGTTGACGGGTTTGTAAACATTCCAGTTGAGAATGACTAATCAATAGGAAGGGGGGACCAAAAAAAAGTTTCAAAAACTTCATGCGAACAAACTGGCAGATTTGAATACTTCAATAACACACGCTGAAGATCTGAACAGAGTCAGACTTATAACTTAGCTTTCTTGAAAAATTTTCGTCGGTATGGCACCTTCCGTAGGAGCTTTATAATTGTTGCCAAATATCCGGTGATTTTTTGTGTTTTGGTTTTTCGTGTATATGTTTTTGACACATCACGCGTGATACGTGATATTTGTCAACGTCAATTGTTCTCAGTTAGTATGGCTATTTCATCATAGAAAGACTAAGAACCTAACAACGTTTCCAAATTAATGAATTTTTTTATCAAAATTCGTATTCAGACAAAACTGTGTTTTTGTGTACTGAGCAAGCCAGTGTGACAAAATTTCGCACCATTTTCGCGTTATTCGACATCAATCCACAAATCCACATGCGTAGAGTGCGTACAGAGGAAAATATTGCTTCTGAAGGAGAATAAAATACAGCTCGAGCAACAACTGAAGCCGAACGACTTACCACAGTGTCGAAGTTTTATCCTGTGAGCCTTAGAACACGTGAGGAAAATCTGTATTTTACCGAAAATTGTGTTCAGCAACGATGCTCATTTTTGGTAAAATGGGTACGTTAAAAGCAAAATTGCCGCATTTGGTGTGATAAGCCGCCACACCAAAAAAAAAATTACTGTTTGGTGAAGTTTATGGGCTGGTAAAATCGGATTTTTTAGCTTCAGGGGTTCAAGGCCGGATTTTTTTTTGCTTCAGGGGTTCAAGGCCGGATTTTTTAGCTTCAGGGTTGCGCAACTTAGAGATAAACCTTAGTATGGTAGAGAAAATTCTCACTAACTTCATCCACCTTTCTGTCCTTTCGATCATTTCGTCAAGCATGTGCAGCAATTGTAATCTTTTTACACATATTGAGCGGAAATAAAGGCTACTTGCGAAGTGCTTATTAAGACGTTATAAATAGCTTCTAACAAAACTTACTTACTTACTTTTTTAATTTTATTAATTTGTTTTAACTTTACACACTTTAATCCAGATATCTTTATAATAAGACGTACGTTCAGGTTGACGACAGAATTCAAATAGAAGGACACTATTGCATTTAAATTTACAAATGGAGGATTTTATAATTAATTAATTTGGTGGTAGATGTCACTTCGATTTGTGAATATTTACTCCGTTCTTCCGCTAGGTGGGTTATTATACATAAAAGAAACAAGGGATTTAAAATTAATTAAACATCTTCTATGCGTTCTACGCTCGTGATATTTCTAGAATGTTTTGTGTTTCTAAATTAAATACGGTTGTGAAGTTTTTCCTAAAAAAAGTAATTCCTAAAACCCAACAACAAAAAAAATTAAAAAATGTAAAATTCGTAAAATCGAATAAATTAAATAACTTCATATAACCGGGTAAAATAAATATCAGCATGATTCTAAATAGCTAGTCAATTTGAGTAGCACTATTGCAGATCATGAAATAAACACAATTTCCAAAAATTATGAATTAGAAATATTTGAACACATAACCAGAGTTATTAAATATATATTAGGGTTTTCCGATATTACTAAACGTCGGAACCACTAGCAGAAAATAGATTTCAGTAGGTCTACGCGTGTGTGAACGGAAAATCATTCACATTTTCCAAAAAGTAGGGCCCCTGGTAGTTAGGATTAAGGAAATTTGAACACATAACCGGGGTTATTCAAAAAATTCGGGTTTTCCGAGTTTTCCGATAGCACTAACCGGCGGAACCACAAACGGAAAACAAATTTGAGTTGGTCTAGGCCTGTATGAACGGAAAATCATACACATTTTCCGGAAAGTAGGGCCTCTGCTGGTTAGGATTAAGGATATTTGAACACATAACCGGGGTTATTAAATAAATTCGGGTTTTCCGAATTTTCCGATAGCACTAACCGGCAGAACCACAAACGGAAAATAAATTTAAATTGCTGCAGGCCTGTGTGAACGGAAAATTAAGGACCCATTTTCCGAAAAGTAGGGCCTCTGGTAGTTAGGATTAAGGAAATTGAACACATAACCGGGGTCATTAAATAAATTCGGGTTTTCCGAGTTTTCCGATAGCACTAATCGGCGGGACCACAAGCGGAAAACAAATTTGAGTTGGTGTAGGCCTGTATGAACGGAAAATCATACACATTTTCCGGAAAGTAGGGCCTCTGCTGGTTAGGATTAAGGATATTGGAACACATAACCGGGGTTATTAAATAAATTCGGGTTTTCCGAGTTTTCCGATATAACTAAACGACGGAACCACAAGCGGAAAATAAATTTGAGTTGATCTAGGCTAGTGTGAATGGAAAATTATGCACATTTGCCGGAAAGTAGGGCCTCTGGTAGCTAGCATTAAAGATATTTGAACACATCTGGGGTTATTAAATAAATTCGGGTTTTCCAAGTTTTCCGATAGCACGAACCGGCGGAACCACAAACGGAAAGAAAATTTGAGCTGTAGGACTGTGTGAACGGAAAATTAAGGATACATTTTCCGAAAAGTAGGGCGTCTGGTAGTTAGGATTAAGGAAATTGAACGCATAACCGGGATTATTAAATAAATTCGTGTTTTCCGAGTTTTCCGATAGCACTAACCGGCGGAACCACAAGCGGAAAATAAATTTGAGTTGATCTAGGTCTGTGTGAACGGACAATCATACACATTTTCCGAAAAGTAGGGCCTCTGGTAGTTAGGATTAAGGAAATTGAACACATAACCGGGATTATTAAATAAATTCGTGTTTTCCGAGTTTTCCGATAGAACTAACCGGCGGAACCACAAGCGGAAAACAAATCTGAGTTGGTGTAGGCCTGTGTGAACGGAAAATCATACACATTTTGCGAATTATAGGGTTTCTGGTAGATAGGATTAAGGATATTTGAACAGATAACCAATGTTATTAAATAAATTCCGATTTTTCTGTGACCGAGGATGCAGGCAGGGCCTGAGCCCGCATGATGCTGAAATATTATTCGCATTCAGATATAATTTGTTGTTTGTTTTGTTGATATTTCAGGATTATGGTAACGTACCTAGGATCGCCGTTATGGCTGTCCTGTACGCCTCTATCATATCATATAGTAATAAAGATTTAACCGGATTTTACATTTTAATATATTTTTGAACGTTGTATTAAAATTCAATATTCCGATTAACTATTATTGATTATATGACAAAATAAAATTTATTTCACTCAATTAATTCACAAAAAAAAATGCTTGTGTTGACTATATAATATTGACCCAATAATATTGTAAAAGCATAAAAAATAATGTAATCCATTATAAAGACAAGAATCCTTAAAAATAAATATTTTTTTAACCCTTATCATATAGTAACAACACAAGTACAGCATGAGCATGGTAGAGCTCTTTTTTCCTGTTGGCATATTTATACTAGCTTTAGTATTTGTTTTTCATTTTTCTATTTTACAAAAATACTGAATCGTTAAAAAATGGTTCTGCTGATTTGCGGGAGGAATGGTAATACGAACTTCTAATGATGCAAATTGATGTATGCAATTTTACGATGTACGTACAAACCGAAAACTACCATTCTTCATCCCAGAATAATAAAAAAAAATGTTGTTGCTCTGTTCTCTGTTGTCCACAAAACAAAATAAAAGTCGATCTGTACCACAAGCATTAAAATGTACTCGAGCAATTAAATACTGTTAATTGCATACAATGATATGTGTAATTAATCGTATTGCAAAAGTTACAATAAAATTATCACAAAAGAATACTTACGAGACACAATCACGAGATTAGAAATTTTAAGATTTTTGTCGCATTGTTCTATGGTGCTTTATAGTTTGGTGTTCTTTTAAAACTTTGTACTTTTATCCAGTTTTGTTCTTTTAGATTTATATTAAATTCCCAGCAATTTACTGTTTCCCGTTGTATTATGTTCGGATAGTTTTATCTATATGAATTTTTGGTTCATTTTATGGGTTTCTTTATGTAATTCCCAAGTCACAATTTTATCCATTACATCTTCAAGTTCTTAAACACAAAGAGATATACGATGGCGATTAACCCGGGAACAAAATAAATATATATTTTTAAAGTTGTCATAAATAATTTTAGTTTTATCAATTTTTTATATTGGACACTGCAATTTGTTTCGAAATTTTTTGTGCTTTAATAACAATGATATCTCTAAAAATAAACTTTAAAGCGGAACAAAAAGCTTGCCAGCATAAATAAAATAAAATAAGAGTTCCAGATAACATAAAAGAGAAGATTTTCCCGTTTTGCTTTTGTTTATTCTCTTCATAAGTTAAGAAATTTATGGTATGTCCCCCCCGTATTTCGACCGTTGTCTCCCCGGTAAATATAAAACAACGAAAATAAATAAATTTATGTGTTGATATGAGACTGTACGAAAAAATAAGTATCCAAATAGGGAAAATGTATAAAGTATTGGAAAGGATGTGGGTCAAGCATAAAACTATTAAGAAATAGTATTATGTACAAAATAAACAAGCGGAGCGCAAAGGCAAACACTAACATGAATTTATGCTTTAACTGATATAAAACAAGTAAAGAAGGAGGAAGTGTTACATCTAACCTAAATTCGGTTTAGAGACGGAAAATAGGATGGATGTAAACATGTAAGGGAAAAAACTTTTGCAAAGACAAAATTGAATTTAAATTGAATTTACTTGACATGTGTGAAACGTATGTTGAACATACATACATATGTATAGCATTGAAAAAAGTTCGTGCTTGTTATTAATATAATTCATACATGAGGACGGGAACCGCATATTCAAGTAAAATACATGAAATATGTATGAATAAATTTTAATTAGTATTTCGTTCAAGGCACCTCCAAATAGTTTTCTATGTTTCAGTTCCTACATATATTTTTTAATATTGCAGCACCACCTTGCACCAAACATAAAATGAAATAATTTTAGCACCTTTCGGTCTATATACGCGATTTATACCTGCAACACAAAATATTTTATCACTAAATACCTTCGTGACTTATTTACTTAAAACTAAAAATACCAACTTTTGAAATTAATAAGACAGAAAATGAAAATATTAAAAAATAATTTTCTGTCTTAAAATAATGTTCAATTAAAAAATATGTTTACATTTTTTATATTTAACTGCAACTAATTACACGAAAGAACCATTTTTTACCGTTTACAACCAGACAAATACTTTTTTATTGTATCCAAACATGTAAAAATAAAAATTGCATTTACACTAAATGATTGAAAACTTAAAAATATTCAAAGTCATAAACCAAATAACACGATTAATTGTTAGTACGGCGAACTTCAGTCGACACTTAAGTCGACCGCGAGGAGACAGGAAAGAGACCGCCGTTATAGGCGAACGTCGTTACACACATTTCTTCCACATCGTAGATGTTGTAGAGTCTGCAACTCCAAACTCAGGCACCAGCTTTGTATTTGGTTTTAAAGCTTTTAACCGCCTTTACCATTTTTTCCTTAACTGTAAATATCTAAATTTTAAAATAACCAGATCATGTAAGGATGGCTTGAAACTAGACGTTAAATACCAAATTATAATTCAGAAATAAATGAAACTAACACATCGGCTGAAAAGTTCCCGGTCTAACAAAGAAAACACAATTTTTTGAGAAAAATAGTTTTTATTCATCAACATAATTTCCTTATAGAGTGTAGAACGATTTGGCAATCACTTTTTCATTGAAGCCAAATCTCATTCCAAAATATTACCAACACGTTCCATTGATATCATTACAATATCAGCTACCTCACGCAGCTTCACTTTATGGTCTTTCAAAACAATTTCGTGGATTTTTTTATGTTTTCTGGAGTCACAGCCAAATTTAGGCGTCCAGAGCGTGGTGCATCGTAGGTGGTTGTACGACCACGTTTAAATTCAGCATACCAGTCAATGATGGTTGATTTTCCTGGTGCGGAGCCCGTATAATACTTATCAAGCCGTTGCTTTGCTTGAACGGTATTTTTTCCTACCAAGAAATAGTGTTTAATCAGCGAAATTCTTTTTTTCCATTGTTTTGAAATTAGCAAAAGTAGCGTCACTAAAACAACTGTAACTTGTCAACTATACTCCCATAACTTATTTTTTGTATTTTTGTTACAGAAAAACACGTTTATTTCGAAGAAATGGTAAATTTTATTTTATTTTCCATCGTGTCTATGACTTTCGACCATCTTTCTGGCAATTTATCGATTCCATTCGTCGAGCCATTTTTTGATTTCTTCGTGGATTCTGAAGTGCTGATCAGAAGATTGCTTAGTAATGAACGGAACAAAGAGTAATCTGATGGGGCACAATCTGGTGAATAGGGAGCATGCTGCAGAATTGTCCATTTAAGTACTTCCAGCGTATTTTTAACTTGTTTTGCGGCATGTGGTCGAGTATTGTCGTGCAGCAAAATCACTTTACGCTGTTTTTTTGGCTGGAATAAGACGGTTTTGGTTCAATTTTTGTATTAAAGTACATACCAAGGTCATTATAAAAAACCATGTCTATATTTGGGACTTTTGACTTCTATAGAACAAAATTTTTCATTGAAGTTTCGTGCAACACCTGTTGCAGATATTGCTTGTTATTCATATGACCCAACCCAGGGACCGACCATTTGGCATTATTGTATTAAAGTACAGACCAAGGCCATCATAAAAAAACATGTCTATATGTGGGACTTTTGACTTCTTTAGTACAAAATTTTTCATTGAAGTTTCGTGCAACACCTGTTGCAGATATTGCTTGTTATTCATATGACCGAACCCAGAGACCGACCATTTGGCATTTTTGTATTAAAGTACATATCAAGGCCATCATAAAAAACCATGTCTATATATGGAACTATTGAGTTCTGTAGAAAAAAATTGTTCATCAAAGTTTCGTGCAACACCTGTTGCATATATTGCTTGATATTCATATGACCGAACCCAGAGACCGACCATTTGGCATTATTGTATTAAAGTACATATCAAGGCCATCATAAAAAACCATGTCTATATATGGAACTATTGAGTTCTGTAGAAAACAATTGTTCATCAATGTTTCGTGCAACATCTGTTGCATATATTGCTTGATATTCATATGACCGAACCCAGAGACCGACCATTTGGCATTTTTGTATTAAAGTACATATCAAGGTCATCATAAAAAACCATTTCTACATATGGAACTATTGAGTTGTGTAGAAAAAAATTGTTCATCAAAGTTTCGTGCAACACCTGTTGCATATATTGCTTGATATTCATATGACCGAACCCAGAGACCGACCATTTGGCATTTTTGTATTAAAGTACATATCAAGGCCATCATAAAAAACCATGTCTATATATGGAACTATTGAGTTCTGTAGAAAAAAATTGTTCATCAAAGTTTCGTGCAACACCTGTTGCATATATTGCTTGATATTCATATGACCGAACCCAGAGACCGACCATTTGGCATTTTTGTATTAAAGTACATATCAAGGCCATCATAAAAAACCATGTCTATATATGGAACTATTGAGTTCTGTAGAAAAAAATTGTTCATCAAAGTTTCGTGCAACACCTGTTGCAGATATTGCTTGATATTCATATGACCGAACCCAGAGACCGACCATTTGGCATTTTTGTATTAAAGTACATATCAAGGCCATCATAAAAAACCATGTCTATATATGGAACTATTGAGTTCTGTAGAAAAAAATTGTTCATCAAAGTTTCGTGCAACACCTGTTGCAGATATTGCTTGATATTCATATGACCCAACCCAGAGACCGACCATTTGGCATTATTGTATTAAAGTACATATCAAGGCCATCATAAAAAACCATGTCTATATATGGAACTATTGAGTTCTGTAGAAAAAAATTGTTCATCAAAGTTTCGTGCAACACCTGTTGCAGATATTGCTTGATATTCATATGACCGAACCCAGAGACCGACCATTTGGCATTTTTGTATTAAAGTACATATCAAGGCCATCATAAAAAACCATGTCTATATATGGAACTATTGAGTTCTGTAGAAAAAAATTGTTCATCAAAGTTTCGTGCAACACCTGTTGCAGATATTGCTTGATATTCATATGACCCAACCCAGAGACCGACCATTTGGCATTATTGTATTAAAGTACATATCAAGGCCATCATAAAAAACCATGTCTATATATGGAACTATTGAGTTCTGTAGAAAAAAATTGTTCATCAAAGTTTCGTGCAACACCTGTTGCATATATTGCTTGATATTCATATGACCGAACCCAGAGACCGACCATTTGGCATTATTGTATTAAAGTACATATCAAGGCCATCATAAAAAACCATGTCTATATGTATGGGACTATTCACTTAATTAATTTTAATTATTAATTTATTTTAATCAAGAAACAATTGTTGCCCGCATTCAGCCCAAATGTTTACTATTTGTATATTCGCACACATGTATAGTTTTTGTTATTTGGTAGAAATTTGACTTCGGTAAAAAATGCCATCTTTGGTGCCTTGTAAGCAAAGAATTGCAAACCATTAAACGATTTTCAATGTTGGCTTCAGTCAGATCATGTGGTACCTATTTGCCTGCTTTTTCAATCATTTTCATGGCATGTAAACATTTGCTTATGGCTGCTTGACATTTAACTATTCTGCAAGTTCTTTTCCTATTTGAGCTGAGGTTTTATTCAATAATGCTTCCAATTCTTCAATTTCAAATTTTTTGGTTGACCAGAACGTTCTTTGTCACTGACATCAAAATCACCACTTTTGGATCGTTTAAACCAGTTTTAGCAAGTCTGTTGAGTTGGTGCATGTTTACCATAAGTTTCTGGAAGCAAACGAGTAAAGCAATCGAGTTTTAAAGCAAAACAGTAATGCTTCCCACAAATGCTGTTTTGTTGGTACGAAATTCGACATGTTTAAAGGGGATTAAAAAATAAGTTGTTTAGTCTTTCACGAATAATGACATTTTTAAGGTAGAAGGTCAACACTTTAAAATAAAACGCCGTAGGTGTCACTGTACAAGATTGTTGAGTGCTAAAGATACGCCATCTCTAATTATATCCAAAACATTGAGTTATACACCCAATAATAATCGGAATGTAATGTAAGTTTGACATATATCGTTTGAAGGTTGATATAATTTAAAAACCATATGGGTTTTAAATTTGTGGCACCATCTATGTGTCAGACGATGCCAAAACTCATCTAAATAAAAGTGAATTTACTCATTTAAAGTGAATTTGCGTTAAAACAAATCGAAAAATCGTAAAATGTTGAGAAATTTACAACGGTAAATGTTTTCCATTTCGGCGCTACTGGATTCAACCGTTGTTTGAATCATTAATATTGTGATAGTTTACTTTCTCTGATTCCGTCATTAGCAATCTGCTGAGGGCATGTGCGACTACGTTCGTTTTCCCGTGTTTGTAAAGGACGTCATAATCGAAATACTCAAGTTGATGTTGACGTTGGCTTGCGATCTGTGAGAAGTTGCGGCCCAAATTATGGCAAAAGTTTCTCTTTCGTTGGTCGCTTATTTGGTTTCAGTCGTATTTAAAGCAAAGGGGAAAAGAGGGGAAAGACAGAAGCTAGTGTGCGTCTGTCGTTGGGATAAAGAGTCTAGGCTACAATTTGATCAATGAATATAATTGCCTTTACTGTTTCAAGATCTTTATTATATTTCGGATCTATGGTTTTAATAACCACCCATTCTTTAAGAAATTTGGGCATTGGCTTTGTTGTTTTGGAATAGTGTTTGCTTAGTGAATAGTGTGAATTGCTTAATTTATTTTTGAGTGGCTGGTAATTGCCACCCGAGGATTTTCTCGATCTTATCTGGGTTAGGTTTTACACCGATTTTTGTAATTACGTGTCCCAGAAATTTCGTCTCCTTTTTAAGGAATTCGTATTCGTCGAGTTTGATTTTGAGATTAAAAATTTGATAATCTTTGAAGAACCCCTTTAAGATTTTCAATGTGATTTTCTAGATTGTAGCCTACAATGATCATGTCATCGAGGTATAAGTAGCAAATTTTGCCAATTAAACTGTTATTATTCATAGCTCGTTGAATCGTGACTGGAATAACTTTGACCCGAACGGCATTTAAGTGAACTCAAAATGTCCTTTTTCAGTTGAAAATGCGGTTTTTGCCTGGGAATCCCGATTTTAAACCTAGCGTAGTGAAATAAGTGGATTTTCCCAGATTCTAATTTCATTTCCAGTAACCAATGACCACAACTCAGGTGATGTACGAGTATATGATTCCACTATACAACATCTCCTGTATTTGGTCCTCCACATCACTTTTAAAGTGGTGATGGTAGCTGTATGTTTTTGTATAAACAGGAGTTTCACCTTTGGTCATAGTATTTTATGCTTGATTATTATCGCCGAAAGCTTCTCGTTTGCTTTCAATAAAACTTTCTGTTGGTCGTACATTGCATTTAATAGAGCGGTTTTCTCATTTTCGCATAAGTCCAAAATTATTTCGAAATTATTTACATTTAAGTCTAATTTAGGTAATTCAACTGGTGGTTCCGGAGTACTTGCTAAGATATTCACTGTGGTTTTATAATTTTTGTATCGAACGTACGGTATACGTATGGTACGTATACCATAAGGTAGTAAAAAAATTTGTACTGGTAATATCTGTGAAATTTGAGTACTTTATTGTTGAGAGAAATTGTATTCGATTTCTAATCAATAAAGGCGTTCATATGGGCCATGGAATGGGGGCCTAGTATTCCACTAAAGTATTCATGAAAATAGAGTGCCGATGGAGATGATTGTTAGGGGCCGTTTACTCACTGTAAAGGGTGTTTTTTTAAGAGGTTGCCGATTTTTTTTTTGAATAAAACACATATAAAATTATGAAATGACCAAAATTTTTTTTTATTTGGTAGATAATTTTTTGGCATTTAACATTTAAACACAATTTCTGGCATATGGCTACCACGACTATTTTTCACAAATGTCATTCTGGAGGTCCAATTTTCCAGCACTTTTTCAAGCATTTGAGGGCGTATGTCAGCAATGACACGTTGAATATTGGTTTCCAAAGCGTCAATCGATTGAGGTTTATCCACATAAACCAATGACTTCACGTATCCCCACAAAAAGTAATCGAGTGGCGTCAAATCGCACGAACGCGGAGGCCAATTCACCGGACCATTTCTCGAAATAATGTTGTCGTTGAAAGTTTCTTTCAATAAGTCGATTGTTTCACGTGCTGTATGGCAAGTGGCACCATCTTGTTGAAACCACATTTCATTCATATCCATATCTTCAAGATTTGACAACAAAAACTCATTTAACATGGTTCTGTATCGATTTCCATTCACGGTAACGCGTCGTCCTTCCTCATTTTTAAAGAAATATGGACCGATGATCCCACCAGCCCATAGACCGCACCAAACAGTACATTTATCAGGATGCATTGGTAATTCTAGAACGGCGTGTGGATTATCTTTGCTCCAAATGCGACAATTTTGTTTGTTGACGTATCCATTTAACCAAAAATGCGCCTCATCACTGAAGAGAATTTTACGGTAAAAAAATGGATCTTCGTTCAATTGATTTAACGACCAATCACTGAATTCACGGCGCAAACGATGGTCGTGTGGCTTTAATTCTTGCACCAATTGAATTTTGTATGGCACCAAACCCAAATCTTTACGTAAAATTTTCCATAAAGTCGATGGACAAAGTCCAATTTGCTGAGCACGACGACGAATCGATAAATTGTCGTTTTCTTCGACACTGGCCTCAACGACAGCAATATTTTCTTCTGTACGAACTCTTCTCATTCTTGTCGGTGGCTTGGCATCCAAAAGAGTGAATGTAGACCGAAATTTGGTAATTACGTTCTTTATGGTGGTCTCTGACGGACGATTATGTGCACCATAAAATTCACGAAGTGCTCTATAAACATTTTTAATTGAACACTGATTTTGAAAATAAATTTCCACGATTTGAAAACGTTGTTCTGGAGTTAACCTATTCATAATGATTTGCCAAACAATACTGAGTAGAAATGCCACTTTGAGCTGTCAAAACAACTGTCATAAAATAAAACGACATCTATCGGAAAAACAAACCTCCTAAAAAAACACCCGTTATATTATTTTGTGGTAAATAAATTTGGAATTTTAGTCCGCATTTAAAAGAAATGTTTTTATTGTACAGGGTGGGCCATAATTCACTGAACATTGTATTTTTGATATAATTTTTTTATTTTTTATTGAAATCAAAATGAATAATTTTAATCATGAAGAGTTTTGCAAAAAATTAAATTTTAAAAATAATATCGGTTAGATGCCTGCCATCGGCCTCTTCGCAAGGTGCTGCTCTTTGCTGTACCTAGTCCATAACTGAAGCCAAAACTGGTTGATCAATCGCAATAATTTCATTTATTATGTTGCGGTTTATTGGCGTATGCACGATCTTTCAAAAATCCCTACAAAAAAAATCTGGTTGTGTTGAGTCGGGTGATCGTGATGGCCAATTAACAGCTCCAAATCGTGAAACGATACGGTTACCAAAAACCGTTCGCAGCAAATTCATTGTTTCCCTTGCAGTATGGGACGTAGCTCCGTCTTGTTGAAACAAAATTTCTTGAGTATTATCAAGTTCAGGAAACAAGAAATTTTCTAACATAGCCCTGTGGCACTCACCATTTACAGTCAATACATTGCCATCTTCGTCTTGGAATCATAGCTCACAGATCTTATCTGCAAATATTCCACACCAAACTGAGACTCTAAGTGGATGCAGCGGACGTTGTTTAATCACTCTTGGGTTTTCAGTGCACCAGGTTCTAAAATTTTGCTTATTGACATCACCACTTAAATGGGAATACGCTTCATCGGTCATTATAATTTTTTTCATAAAATCAGGATCATTCGTTAAAATTTCTGAAGTGAAGTTCTGAACATTTGAAGCTGAGTGGCGCTCAACTCGTTCGATATTATCTTGGCTTCGTGCTTCCACTCCGAGATAAGTCACTAACAGATCCCGATGACTGAAAACGAGCTACTAGATTGCGTACTTGATTTCGTGATTGTGCATTTCTGGAGGTTTTGGGTTTGAATTATTGAACTTTTACTAGCAAAATAAAATTCAACAATTTTTGCTCTTTTCTCAATCGTATACATGGCTACTGAATCTCCCAAACGTTGTTTCTAATACTGAAAAATAAAAAGAGAAAAAATTATATTAAAAATCCAATGTTCAGTGACGTATGGCCCACCCTGTATGTGTCCATACATACACAAATTTATTTCAGACTTCACACACGATTCATCTTAGATATATCTCTTACAATTCATCTCCGTCATGTCACATAAGATTCGTGTACGACTTTTAGATATTATTCACCTTAGACATGTCATAAACAAAAATTAATCCCATTTGCTGAAAAATTTCTATACACGTGTCATGCTTGACTGTCGCTGCTTTCGACACCATCATGTGGACTAATTCAAAATACGCGTAAACACTTAAGACACATTCGCAAGAATAAGAGATTCTTTTTAATAAATTTGGAAAACCATTGTATAGAACTAAATTAAACAACCCAACGCCAAAAAATTTACCTATTGATCCGTCATCTCTAAGTGGAAACAAAAAATGAAAATTTAAAACCTTACAATACACTAAGCAGAGAATTGACTTTAATTTTAAAATTAATTTTATGGACGTACATAAAATAAGTTTTTATTTTACCTGCAAGAGGCATAAAATTTTAATATTCTTATTGGAACTACTATTGATCGAAATAAATGTAATGGAATTTAAAATAAGTTTATGATTTAAAAAAACGTATTTCTGAAGAACTTAACTACATACATAAAAAAATACTCTACTTCTCTAAAATTAATATTATAAAATTTCCATTTCAAAAAGAACAAATAAAATTACTAAAGAAAACTCAAAGAAAAAATGTGAAGCTAGTTTTCCTACTCAAAGCTTCTACCAACAAGAAATATTTTGTAAATAAAATTCTCAATATATTAAATACTAAAACATTTATTATTATTTATAGAATGTAGAAGTACACTATAAAGGATGGTTTCTAATAGCTTATAGCATTTTCCAAAGAAAAGCAACAAATAACATGTATACGAAGGATTGCACAGTATCAGGAAAATGGATGACGCAATCTCATAAGTTTATTGAAAAATAATAAACAACTTTTCTGAGTGTATCGTAAATTGTTGTGTACACGGTTGCGTCGAATAGCACTGCCTAACTGTAAAATAATTTATTTAATACAAATTCGACTTGCCATGCTATACCTGTGGATGGCCTTACAGGAGCTGGAGCATGAAATAAATAGACTTAGTACATTTACATTTAGAACAACAGTCTGTGCAATGCACAGCCTAAGATTTAATAATCTAACAGAAGTTAAACTTGAATTGGTGACCAGTTCAGACCATCATCACCAACCAAGAATCTTACATCTAACCAGTTAGATTTCAATGACTGATATGGCCATGGACGAATGCGCTATTCTATGCGTCCCTAGCGCATTTAGAAATTCGGTTAAGTCCATTAATACACGCCGCATAGTATGTCCGGTTTCTAAGGCTACAACGAAATCCTATTGAAGATTGGTATAGAGTTAATGCCTAAGTTTACAAGTCGCCATACGAATGCTAATCTGTCCTATAGACCATTTTTCCCAAAAATACTTAGTATGAATATTAAAATTAACCTGGAATGGTCGACTGTCTGAACAAATTAAACATTACTGTTAAAATTCTTACGGCTGCTACCAGAATTTCAGTATAGAAAAACCCCTATAGGAATCATAGATCATTGATTGAGGAGTCAATCAATTAGAACTAAAAAAAACTTAAATATTTTTTGGAATGGACAATAAATTTTAAAATAAAATTTTGAATCGATTTGCATATCACGTCCATGAAAGGAGATCTACAAAAACTGAACATTTGCAATCTACGTATTGTTCTTTGCACTTTATTGTACTTTCAAAAATGAAGTGTCTATTAAATGCTAACATTGCTTTAATTACATCTATCGAATTGCAATCTACGTGCAACATCTTTTAACTCCACCATTCGGTGCATAAATACATTTTTTAGCGGAAATTTCTCAGCGGAAAATAAGAGATTTCGCTACTCGCCGCAAGTGGCAGCACAATCACAAAAGAGAATTAATTTTGTTATATAATTAATTTTTTATTCATTTTGTATCTCTTTTTTCACTAAATAAAACATCCCAGCGGAATAAAATATTAAAAGTGATCCTTAAAATGACAAATTGATTGATCTCCGAAGTAAAGAAACACGGTAAATCAAATCTTGAAATTTAACAATATTCCGTCTTTCCGCTATTATAAAAGAATGACGATGCAATTTAGATAATGGTATTGATCAGGGGTCCAAAACTTAGGACAAAACTCTAGAATCTGTTCATGCTGACTAAACTTTTCTAATAGCCTAGGTTATACTGAGACTACGAGGAAAATTTGGGAAAAATTATTTGTAGAAAAGTTATAGTCTCAGTATGACTTAAGCTATTAGAAAAACAATCGAAAGTATTGGTTACTAGTAAAAGGTTTTGAGATATTGGCCAATAACTGAAAATAATTAAATATTTTTTTTTTAAAATGTTCAAGAGGATATTGGATATGAAATGGACAAGTTTAGTGCAGCATGAACAGATCCTAGAATTTTGTACAAAACTTTCTTTAAAATCCCTGATCAATACTTCTATCCTAATTACATCAATATTGTTAAATTTCAAGATTTCATTTACCGAGTTCGTTTACTTCGGAGATCTATCAATTTGTCATTTTAAGAATTCCTCTGGGATGTTTTATTTAGTGAAAAAACAGATACAAAATGAATAAAAAAATTCCGCTGGTAATTATATAACAAAATTAATTCTCTTTTGTGATTGTGCTGCCACTTGCGGCGAGTAGCGAAATCTCTTATTTTTCGCTGATAAATTTCCGCTATCTTATACAACATTATTCATAGTAGTCAAAGTATCAATATAAAGGGTTTTTGATTTTGGGCGGGTCGATGTTGAAATGTAACAAAACAAGCTGTGTGTGAGATATTAACGAAATTCTTTTTTTATTTGAATAGCCATCCAATTTTCAATGACTCTGCCGATATTCGTTATGTTGGCTTTGAGGGCATCGGCCGAATGCGGCTTAGTGACATAGACCTGCGAGTTGAGGAAACCCCACAAGAAAAAGTCTAACGGAGTCAAATCGCACGATCTTGGTGGCCAATCACGTCACCTCTGCGAGAGAAAACTATACCCTCAAATCGTGCAGAATGTCCATTGTTACGTCTGCTGTGTAGCACGTAGCCCCGTTCTGCTGGAAACACATGTCATCTATCACCATATCGTTCATTTTGTGCCAAAAAAAAATCGGTTAGCATCGTTCTGTAGCACTCGCCGTTTATGGTGGTGGCCTCACCAACGTTATTTTGAAAAAAGTACGAACCAATGATGCCGCCGGCCCAAAATCCGCACCAAACAGTAACTTTTTGTGGATGCATTGCCACCTGATGAACCCCGTTCCAAACGCTCCGAAGCCCAGTCAGCGAACAAACGGCGTTGTCTATGGTCATTTACTTTGAGCTCCTGGGTCAGTTGGATCTTTTACAGTACAAAATTCACCAAGTTGATGTTTGTGAAAGGTCGAGTTTTTGTGCACGGCGAGGAATTGACTGCCTCGGGTTCCCCTGTACACTTTCGCGGACCACGGCAATGTTCTCGGCTGATCTGGCGTTCCTTTGGCCTACAAGTATTAGCTGATTGTTTACCGAACCGATTGCCTCAAATTTGGCCACCAAACGTTAGAAAATCGGCTTTGAAGGACCACCGCGTCTGCCCTAAAATAGGCGCAATGCGCGCTACATTTGTACTAATGAAGTACAGTAATGTTGTACTAATTGTTCAGTGACTGAAAAAAACACCAGATTAGATAGATGCCACATAAACAACATAGCAGCCATATTCTGCCAACATCGCAGACCCACCCAAAATGAAAAACCCATTATTTATATAGACGAGAAAATCGTTCTAAAAGTAATTTCGCAATTGTGAAGTTATTTGATCCTTAAACTCCAAAACCAGCTGTAGAAATATTTTCATAGATGCATTAAATGTTTAAATTGGCTTCTTAATTATTAATGCGAAGCTTTAATAATTCGCAATACCTAACGGTAATTCAATGGAGTCAAGCGTCATTGTTTACGGCATAGAAGAAAAAACACAAGCAGAGCCACATGGAGAATTTTTTGAAAACGACTTTTCCGGAATTAAATAGCAAATTGTAAGTATACTTTTACTAAGTAAAAGAAACTATAGTTTTATGACTTGCTGATGGTAGTCAGCTCTATTTTCACTTTGGCGATTGCGAAATTATTAGCTCAGATTTATTTTGCTCTCGAAAACCCTAACCCTACTTTAAATCACAGTTTTGATATCTTGTCTCGGAGTATATTATCCTTTCCACAGTATAAAGTAAGTGATTCGGATATAATTTTAGCGAAGTTAGCGAAAATATGCTATTAGGTTGGTATTACAAAAAATAATCGGTCGGAAGGAAATTGCAAGGGCAAAAATTGCGAAGGAGGGAAGGGGATTGACTATGAGTAAAAATGTTGTTGTGTGATTTCTGCAATATTCTTGAATATTTTATTTGTTTTGTGTGGTAAAAAATGGAGGGGTGAGTATGTTGTGGCCATCAACCGCCTTTCGACCGGAAAGCCAGAAAACCTTCTTTGTCGTTTTCGTAAATTTCAAACTTAACAACATCATTGCAAAAATGTACAAAGCACCCCTGAAAACTGCCACTTCCAGTACACAGATTTCTACCAAATTTCGCAAGGATCTTCCAACAAATTGAAAAAGATTAATGATGAAGTGAAACTTCATCCGAATAGGCCGAAAAAAGGTCCGAATAGACAGAACAAAGAGAAACAAAGTGTTTCATTATGCTCATCGTTCTCGGTAAAATTTAATAAAAAATGATCTAAACTAACTTGGTTTGAAAATTAATTTACAAACTTTTTATTTCTACCGTTTTCTCAAAAATGCTATATACTTTTCAAAATATTGGCAAAATTCGAAAAAGCGCCTATGGAAGTTGACACTTCCGATGACACATTTCGGCCAAATGATACTTTCGGATTTCGGCCAAATGATGATAATGATCTCCCGATTTATAAAAAATCATAAATATGTAGTTTCAGGCCGATCAATTACTCCGTCTGAGCCGTAGAGAAGATTCAAACATTTAGTGTAAAAACTGGAAGTCAAAAATGTCCATGAGTGTTCACGTACTATACAAAAAAATAAATTTTTGTTAAAAATCGATCTTTCCACTTTAGGTTTGCAAAATCGGTTTGAATTGATATTGTCACAAATTTATTTTAGAATTTTTTAATGCATAGTCAATATTCTCATAATTGATATACTTTTCAAAATATTTGCAAAAATTGGAAAAGCTCCAATAAATGCTGCTATTTGTTCGATGGACCGTTCTCTACAGAAAAATCAGTGAGATCTCACAAGTTTTTGAAAAATCTTAAGTAAAAAGTTTCATCCTGATCAATCAATGCTTATGGGCGGGATAGGGATCAAACTTTTACTGAAAAACAATTTTTTCACAAAAAACATCATTTCCGCTTAAATTTTCGAAAACTGATCTGAACCGGTATCGTTGCAAACATAATTTAAAATTTGTTGGTTCATAACCGGTTTTCTCGCAAATGATACAATTTTCAAAATATGTCACATGAAAAAACAAAAAGCTCGTATTGAACGTGTCACTTCCGGTGGCTAAACGAAAATGCTCCTCGTCAAAATTCGCTGGGTTCTTTCAATTTGCGGAAAAAGCTTAGGTATGGTGTTTCATTCCGATCAATCAGTTTATCTAGGCTGAACAGAGCCGACTTTTGGTTAAAACATGCTTGAACATTATCCTCTCCCCAAATTCGACAATTTTGCTTATTGACGTATCCATTAAGATGAAAACGAGCTTCATCGCTAAAGATTATTATTGATGAAAAACCTTCATATCGTTCAAGCATCCAATGAACAAAACCACGATGTTTTAAATGGTCTGGTGGCTTCAGTTTTGGAGTTAGTTGAATTATGTATGGATGCAAATGAAGATCAACATGCAAAATGCGTCGAATTGTGGTTAGTGAAATGCTTGTTGATACGGTCTACGACCTTCCACTGAACCAGTTTCTTAAAAATGGTTAATAATTTGCACGCTCAGTAGGACGTCAATTGCACGCAGTAGGATATCCATGTCGACCAAAACTCTCACGTAATTTACTAATTGTTGTTGTTTTTGAACGATTATTTTCATAATAAACTTGGACAATCAAAATGCGTGGTTGTGTTGTTAGCGACTCCATGATGATAAATGGCATATTTTTGACTTTTTTTAGAGCACATAACATTAAGTACTAAAATCCATCGATTGAAAATAGGACCAACAGATTGCCCACCCTGTATAAAAAACTCACTCATACATATATTCAGTATTTTTCACAAGAAAGTATCTCAATTTATTCTTTCTGTTTAACCCCCACCACTTGCATAATTTTAGCAAGTAAAATTATTCTCTCCACTCTATTAACTTTTTCGCGTTAGCTTCTTTCTTCAGTTCAGTTTAAGCACTTGAGTGGTAAACAACAATATTAAAATGAGTTCCGTGTATTCATAAAAAGCGTTTTGAAGTGGTGTTCTTAGTACCCATCCCAACGGACCCAGAATGAGTGTGAAGCTGGTAGCTTTTGGTAGAATATACCAAAACATCTGTGACATTTGTGAAGCGGTGGATAAGGCAGTATAGTGACTGTGGAAATGTGGATGATTTACTGTTAAGTGGTTTAGATAGAATCGCTTCAGAGAAGGTAGATAAGGTCATTTTGAAGTTGTTGGAGAAAAATCCGACAATAAACTTATGGCAAGCAAAACAAAAACTAAGTCAGAAAGGTTTGTTGAAGTGTCAATAAATATCATTCGATGAAGACTTGAAGAATGCCATATTAAAAATAGGAGTACACAGTATAAACCTTTGTTGACAGAGAAGCACATTGAAAACGGCTGACTTGGGCAAACGAAAATTTGGACCGTGATTGGAGCAATGTGATGTTTACAGACGAATGATCTTTTGTGGTGTACAATTATTGGCGGAAACCCTGGACAACTAAAAGTCACAGACTTGTCCAACGAACCGTTAAGCATCCACAAAAGGTTCATGAAGGTTCAAGATGCTCAATTTATGGTGAAATTATACCAAAATGGTTTGCTAAAGTCCGCTGAGAAACTATTTGGATGTGGAAATAAAGATTGGATCTCACTAGAGGATAATGACCAGTGGACAGAGCAAAATGGTATTCAAACTTTGGATTGGGCGTCACATAATCCACCAAAACGTCGTTTTCTTTAAGATACTTTCTTGTGGAGCATACTGTACATCAAGACACCTAGATAGATAGACAGTGCTATGTATAGTATACTACTACTTCGTTCGAAAGAATGGATGCACATACTCGTACCATAACGATATTCAATGAGATAGGCGAGTATTCGACCGAAATGCCATCAACGAAATGAGACTCATTATTATGGTTCCATGGTCAAAATATTTAATTTTCGTCAGATATAGTCTAGGTACTCGTACATACGAGTACGTTTTATAAATCTAAGACCGTTGGCGTGAACATGTTTTTAAATTTAGTATTACCTAAGGCTCTCCGTTGAAAATATTTCCAACAACTGTATACATATACAGTCTCAATGACGTCAAGATAATCATTTTATGTCGTCAAACACACAAGGATAAGCTAACAATCTTAATTGTTAAGTTGACATTTGAGATCCTCTCTAGTGAAATATTGTTAAGATGTGGTATTGATATCGAAATAGAACTATAAACCATTTCTATTTTATCAATAAACGAAAATCCATTTTTTGATTGACAATATGTTTTAGGAAAATGTATCACATTTTCCTTTTCATATCGAATGGAAATTTGATAATGGAACATAGGAAAATATATATTCCATTTTATTTTAATTAAATTTCGCTCGGTTTCCAGAAAAATACAAAAAAAATTGTTTATCGGGTGACACAGAATTGATTGAATCAATCACATCTGCGCGGATTCACAGTACTAAACCATCATTACATTGTGCGTGTATGTCGGGAAAGAGTGAAATCTTTATATATACGAGTACGTATAAGCTTTATGTCGAGGGCATAATAGAAAATTTTACAATCAAAACGTGGTTTTCGAAGAACGAAACAAGATTGATTGCGATTTGATGGTAACAATAATAATTTACTATTTGTAATTTGTATTGATGTGCGCACACGTATGCATATATTAAAATTTGTGGTATTTTCCTTTTTCCTATTTTATCTTTACACATGTAGTACCGGTACTATATGTACTCGCGTATTCGAGGAAGAACCCAATTATATTTGTTTCTCGCTAAAATTGGTTTTGACAAAATGTAAATAAAATTAGCATTAATTTACACATGAAATGTCGAAATTTAATTTGCAGGTAGTAAGAAGGTTTCCATTTTGGTTTTTAAAATGGCATTGACACGTGAACTCATTTTTTGCGTTAATAATTCCACAGATATTTATCAACAGGTATATTAACGGCGTGTTCGACTAAATTGGGAAATAAATCGTCTGCCTTTTATTATATCTTATGTGTAAACTTAAAACTGTCAATTTATCATTTAGCTACGAACACACCGAATATGAACAGTTTTCAATATGTCAATTCGTCTAAAAATGAAAATACAAAAAAAAACTCGTAACTTACTTGTTTCACTGTAGATACAAAACAATAAATTTTGCAGATAATAAACAATTTTCCCGTATGTTGTTATGTGTTGTTTTCTCAATTTTATTACTATGCTTTAGCAAAAATAAAATTCTTTTGTCAATTGCAGAAATAAACAAGAGCAAACTTTAAGCTCGAAAATATAGCTGCGTCGAAATTTTCTCGTAAATCAATAACAGTCCGAAAACATTTCCTACAGAATTCTGAATATTTGGAAAAACATATTTGCGGTATTTCGGTTTACGGAGCTTAAAAGTTATTCTTTAAGCTTTGTAATCTTTAACACCAACAACACCAAAATATGTTTTATCAAAGTTTTTTATTACTTAACTTTTTTGTTTTGTTTTAATTCATGCAATCTTTTCTGGCTCTTTCGCGGTTGATTTTCCCATCTTACACTTTACGCAATTCCTGCCAAATCGAAGACGTACGGCTATAGGACCGATTTAAATTACCATCTGCGCATTGCATAGCTCCATTCCAGCCTATAGTACTGGACATGGAAGATGGGTCGGCCCATGAGTTTTGCACGCCGATAGGGGGTCGTAGTTGTGTTCCTTTTAATCACAAATCGTAATCTGTTGATGAAAATTTCCTTTTGCATCCCTACCCCTATCGGGATTCGAACCCGGTACCTCCCGATCCAAACGCCAAAGCTTTAACCACTGTGCCATTTGGTCGTTATTATTTTACTTAAGTATTAAAAATATTTAGTATCAAAGATTAAATACATTTCGAAGATCGTACTAAAATTGAATTAGCAATATTTCATTTAAATTTTTTTTTTGTTTTTTACAATCTGTTTTTGACCCGAATTAGTTGGAGACAAATCGAGGAAGTACGGCTTTATTCATGATTTACGTAGAACGGTAAAGTTCTATGTCAGCTGCCAGCCTATAATAGTGACATGGAAGAATGGTTGGGCCATAGGCTCTGCACCTCAATTCATATACATATCGGATCGTAATCTGATAATCTGATAAAACAGCTATCATATGAAGCGAATTTCCATTTGGAGGCTATGTAAACAAGCAGAATTGCCGGATTTTAAATTCGGAATAGCCACACGTTATTATAGAGAAGCCAATGCATCCACCAAGAGTAAATGTTTGGTGTGGATTTTAGAGTGGTGGCATAATTGGCTCATTTTTGGTGCCATGCTGACCAACATTTAATGGCCTCAAATCGACGCTATGAATGTGAGCAACCTTTGGTTTCAATAAGATGCCGCCACATGCCATACAAACCGACCGATTGTGATAGTTATTTGCGAAATAGGCGCCGAAATCATCGGAAAAGTGTTTAAAAACTGGACTTACAGAATGGCTTACTGTAAGGCCAGAAGAGGGAGCCACATGATGTTTTTTCGTTCTTAAACCGGAGACTAAAACCTACACAATAAAACAAACGTTTCAACAAAATAAAGATGCAGACTTGTTTTATAGCGTGTTTAAAAACAAATTTTGAAATGGCCCACCCTTTAGTCTTAAAGGGATTGTATAAAATACTTACTGTAATTTAGCTTGATTCATCCCGGATGATGTTCCTATGGGAATTTAATAAATATACTCGTTAAATTGTCGTTGATGATCCTCCATCACATCGGCTTACTGTTGCGATTGTGATATGCAGGACAACAATCTGAGACCAAGTTTCTTTTGAAATGTTCCTAAAAGTTATAATTATTTCTAATTTTTTTGTACCCCAATTGAATGACATAAATCTTGCTGTTATCTAGTTCCAATAGGACGGTGCCACATGTCATACTGCGCAGGATATAATTAATTTTCTGAAAGAAACAATTGATGCTCCTGTTAATTGACCACCGAGATCATGTGATCTAACTTCATTAAATTATTTTTTGGAAGATATGTTAAGCCATTTATCTACGCCGATAAACCAGAGACGATTGGACACTTAGAACACAACATTCTGCAAGTTATTAGCGAGATACGGCCGCAATTGCTGCGAAGAGTGATCGATAATTGGACCTCCAGACAACGCCATGTACGCGCCAGCCGCGGCGGCCATATTCAAACATTAATGGCATAAAATGATCTATTCAATAAAGCTTATTTCACTGATATTCAAAATGTTTTTCTTTGTTCCATTTTAATTTAAAATTGTGAACCTCTAAAAAACAACCTTTACTATCCCAAAAGTATTGTTTTTATTTTACTTTAATTGATTTTTAAATTCGAACTAATCTCGCGAACGTTTCATCCCCCTCGCAAAAAAAATTTATCGTTATCATAAGAACAAAATTTCTTGTTTTTTAATTTCCAAGTTTGACCGGTTTCCCCAATACAGTGAAAGTATAAAGTTCACACATTATACAAGTACAGTAAACGCTCGATTTAACGGACCTCGATTTAACCGACGTTAGATTTAACGGATAATTTTTTATTTTCCATTTTTCGGTTACCAATTTTGATGGGATTGGGTATGTTGGATGTAAATGGGATTCTTAAATGATTTTTGGAAGAAATTCTGGAATATGGCCACCTGGGACGGAACTCAGCCATCTCTTAACCGATTATGATGGGGTTGGGTATGTTGGATGGGAGTGGGATTCTTAAATGATTTTGGGAAGAAGTTCTGGAATATAGCCACGACACTCGGTATTAAGCAGGCATTTTTCTTGAAGCAAGCGGCTCGTAATGCTAACAAGTTTCTGATAATGCTGAACAGCTATCATCAGCACGTAACCACTGGAACACCCACCACTCATGGAATTGGTAGGTTTAGCGGCAGGCCAACTTCATACTCTCACAAAATTACGTTATGAACCCTACACAAAGGGCTCCGATAAATGCATAGTATTCTTATCAACAACGACCTCGAAAATTTTTCACAGGAACATGAAATATGATGTCTTCTAAAACCATGAAATCTTCAGAACCTTTCGAACCAAGCGAAAATTTACACCTTTGAGGTACTTGCAATACAAGAACTTAATTCATATGGCCATATTCCAGAACTTTTTCAAAAAATTATTTAGTAATCTCATTTCATCCACAATGTCCAATTTCAGTCCTAGTTTGTCATATTCCAGAACTCCTTCCAAAAAACATTTAAAAATCTCATTTCCATCAAGCATACCCAATCCCATCATAATCGGTTGAGAAATGGCTGAGTTCCGTCTCAGATGGCCATATTTCAGAACTTTATCCCAAAATCAATTAAGAATCCCATTTCCATCCAGCATACACAATCCCATCATAATCGCTTAAGAATTGATCGGGTTCTCTCTCTAGTGGCCATATTTCAGAATTCCTTCCAAAAATATTTAAGAATACCATTTCCATCCAATATACCCAATCCGATCATAATCGGTTAAGAAATGATCGAGTTCCGTCCCAGGTGGCCATATTCCAGAGCTTCTTCCCAAAATCAATTATGGAGCACATTTCCATCCAGCAGACCCAATCCCATCATAAGCGGTTAAGAATTGTTGTTCCGTCCAAAAAGGCCATATTCCCGGATTCCTTCCAAAAATCATTTAAGAATCCCATTTCCATTCAACATACCCAATCTCATCATAATCGGTTAAGAAATGGCTGAGTTCCATCCCAGGGGGCCATATTCCAGAACTTTTTCACAAAATCAATTAAGAATCCCATTTCCAACCAGTATAAACAATCCCAACATATTCGGCTAAGAAATGCCTGACTTTCCCAGATTAAATTCGATCGAATCGATTAAATTAAAAAACATTCGGATTTAACGGACTTTCAGATTTAACGGACACTCCGAATTAGTCCGTTAAATCGAGCGTTTACTGTATTTACTTCCAAATAATTTAGACTGGAATATATGCAACGTAAATTATGGAACGAGTATTCTAATTGCGATGTTACATATCTTCAAGGGTAAACTGTGATGAAAAAAATCGAAATTTTGTCGATTAAATATTATTGGAGATTTGGTATTTTGATAATTTACCGGCTGCGGCAACCAAGGTGTGTTATTTTAAAATTGAGTACTAGATCTCAATCATAGATGTCACTCCAACAATCAATATTTTTTTCGAATATTTTCTTTGAATTTTTTTATTAGATTATTTAGTTAAGCAGACAACTCTACAATAATGTAATTTACGAATAACTGGTTCTACGATTAACTTGGCTCACGATGATGGTCATGCAATCATGTGTTTTACTAAAATAATAGAAAAAAACCCATGCAATGATCTAGATAACGATTAACTGCCTAAACAATGAACTGGCTTGAGGCAAGTATGAATAATTTACGATTAACCGGTCTTACGATTAACCAGTCTTGCGATTAAGTGTTAATACAATGATGAGGCCTTACGGTAACATATTTACGATGATGTGGTGGAAAACACCGATGAAATAGAAATTAAAACTACTCCTACCTTAAACACCTTATGTAACTCGACCAAAATACTTTCCAAACTGACTTTAAAGTGAGTTTGTGCTCATCCTCATACCTACCGCAACTTTATTATTTTGTATCTAGCGTAGCTTATTATATTTAAAAAAAAAAAGCAAAAGTTCGTTTTACCATAATTAATTTGAAATTATTTAAATTAAATTTTCAAAAAATTACATAATTTTCCTTTATATATTTTCCAGAAACATTCTATTTATTTTAATTAATTTTTTTATCAAAATAGAAAAAATTGCTGTATACTATTATCGATATTTTCATTTCGTTTCATATTTATGATAACCATCTGCCGACCCTAATTTCCATAAAGAAAACATAAAATTAAATAAAAATTTTTTGTAAAATGTAAAAGACCGGAAGATGTCGAAAAAGCAAATTAAAATTAATCTTTAAATTTTATTCTTCGACAATTTTGCGTCCTGCTCCCCCGCCAAATAATAAATTCAAAAAAAAAATCAAATAATTGAGATAAATCATTACATAGAAACTGTTGGTTCTAATTGTTGTGATAAATACGCATATTACGCTAATTAAATTGACTTAATTATTAAGCTTTATACTGTGAGAGTGAAGACGGAAATACCAGTTGGTCTTTTTAAAATTCACAGCCGTACATACGGCGCGTAATGAAACATTGATCTGCATATTAAATCACTTTATACGGTTTCATAAAGTGATTTAATATGCAGGCACGAATCTAACCAAATACAGCGGATACATTTAAATTTTGTTAAAATTAACAAATAATGGATATGGATACTGGTAATGACAGTCATCTAAATAATCTCGTGCCTTCTTACAAGAGTCCGTGCGCGTTTTATAATTATCTGGGCAGTCCCCGAACAATCGTGTTCCTATACACGAAATGTATAATGCGTACACCGGATTAACGCTATTGTCGTACGTAAAATTGTGTTCTTTAACTTTCTTGTGAAAATCGTCCAGCATTTTGTACTCCTTGCGTTTACACTTTAAGAGTGCTTCTTGAAATTCTTCAACGATTTCATCATGTCCCGCAAGTGTCAGTATAGTTATCGCTCTAACTCTATCCACGTTTATCGAATCACCTTCTGAAGTTTGAGCCTTTTGAAATATACATTGGGCCACTTTCAGTTCAATCGTTAAATTTTTATTGTCGGTACCTTTCGCATAACTGCTTGCAAACTCTTTCACACACTCTGCCCTTAAGTGTTCCGGTATTATTGCCGGTAGCCTACAACATTCACTAGGCTTAGATTCATTTGGTATTTCACGATCACAATTTTTATGCGCACATAAAACAATATGAACTAGACAAAAAAATATAAACAACTTTATGAATTTTAACATTTTTTTTTTGGTATTTAAATCACTGCAGGTATTTGTTGAACTGAATAACACAGAATGCTCGAAAAATGTATTTTGTCACAAAAATATTGTAATTCGCGGAAGGAAGTTATTTATATAATTAGGTTATCACATGTGCACACACATTTTATACCTTGATTAACAGGTCATTACCAAAATTGTAAATTAATCGTCAAACGAGTATCAAGTTGGCAACAAACCAATTAAATTCAATTAATGCCGCACACAAACCACTTATCTGATTTAAACCTGTAGGGCTTAAAAAACAAATCGCAATAAAACTATTATTACTGGAACAGCATAATTTAACGTAATGAATCATTTAAAGTACAAAATCTTTCCGTATTTGCATTCTCATATTATAACAACAGCGACAACTATACGAGTACCGCAGACAGAAAATTTAAAGTTTTCGTCATGTATCATACCATGATGTAGTACCGCTCTATAACTACGAGTATAAACGAGTACCGTAAATAATTAAAAGTTTCTTTTAAGTTTATATGATTTGTGCCAAATACGGTTGACGTACCTAATTAGTTTAATCAGTTACTAGCTGTGCTCGGCGAGCCTTGCTGTGCCCAAAATAAAATATTTTTTATCGTAATGCTAGGGGATAAACAATGTTTTTGGTCTTATAATTTGGTGCATAAATGAATAGATTTTTTGGTGTGCCAACTCGACCGCAAGCAACGTACAATTGGCCGTGTGAAAAACATGAGTTTGTCAAATTCAAACCAGCAATAGTCTGGCGAAGGCCAGACACAATGAAACCAATAGTCGCTTGAAATCGAAGGGTAAATCATTTGAAATCATCGGTATTCGTGGAATCAGCACATCTTCCCCTTTATATTTACCGCTGATGATTGTTGCCTCGATCAAATTTGGTGTTAGTTTTTTTATGGTCAGTCTGGTTTGTTACATAACTTTGGTGCGTTCAAATTTCGAATGAGCATGACCGGAGAACCAACTTTCAATGTCAATATGTGTGGTGGCATTCCTGGTGGTTCCATTGAATTTAAAAATTCGGTTCGATAATTGACTACATGTTCCGCATCCATCATTGTGTCAATTGATTTGTATTTTTGGATTGGTTCTCCGGGCAATTTCAATTGAATTTGTTCATTCAGCTTGTTCACATCATCATTTTTTGGGTCCAAAATTGTTCGTTCGCATAGCCAATCTGGATTTTTGTAGTTGCAAGTCAAGTTTGGGAATACCTAGTCAACAACGGCCTGAATACTCGGCTTCATTTGGCAAACGTTTGGCGGGAACGTAATCTCATTTGTGTGTTTGGAAAATTGGGCAGAGGCTTCTTTCAACAAATGCACACGCATGTTCGTTGAGAGAGTAATTTTTTCAACTCGGTTCCATAAATAAGATGCTTTGAGGCATGCGTTTAGCTCATCAGCGGGTGTTGATCGAGGTATAACGGGTAAAGTTTGGCGAAAATCACCTGCAAGGCCTCCCATTGGTTGGTTTTTACCTCTGATATCTCGCAGAGTCCGGTCAAGCGCCTGAAGTGATTTTTTATGGGCCAAGGTACATTCGTCCCAAATGATAATTTTGCACGCTTTAAGGACTGCGGACATTCCTGAATTTTTGCTGATGTTACAGGTTGGTGTTTTGGTCTGGTTCAAATTTAGGGGTAGCTAGAGTAATGAGTGTGCTGTTCGCCCACCATCGAGTAGCGTTGATACAATTCCCGATGATGCTACTACGAGTGCTATTACATTCTGCATTCGAACCGACGCCAGTATTAAATTGATCAGAAATGTTTTTCCAGTGCCGCCAGGAGCACCAAGAAAAAAAATTCCGCTATTTCCATTGTCTACACGTTGCTTGACTTTGTCGTAGGCATATTTTTAATCAGCAACTAATAGTTTTGTTTGTGTTTCCACGAAATGACGTTGCTGGGTTACATCGTAATGCTGTTCTCGATACCAGATCTCTGTCTTGTACATCATTCCTGCCCCGTGTGGATGCCGGCATACCAAGTTGATTTAGTACTTTGTTGTTAATTGATATGCATAAATCCTCAATCAATATTAGCACTTCATTAAAAACTTCGTCGGAGTATTGTAAATTTGGATCACTTCTACGAGCATGCCGCAAAATGTCTTCACTGAGACGTTCACGATGCTTTTCCCAGAGTGCTTGTGGATTGATGGTGCGCATGTTGTTAAAATAATCGCAAACAAAGTACGTATTTGTTTTGGATGACACGTAATTGATACATGCTTCTCTATACGGCATTCTACGCCATCGATGGTTTTCAATGCAACGAATGATGTTGGACCTCTGACTGTATGCAATAACAATCTTAAATAATTACATTCAGCGTTGCCAATAATTACATTCATCTTAAATAATTACATTCAGCACTTCGTGATACAGCAACGTTCGAAGTCATCAGACCCACAAAATTAGAAAAAGGCGGCGAGTGTTGTGTTGGGTGGTTGCTCAGCTCTATTTTGTGCATTTTGATCGGTGAAGTAGATACGCTGCCAATTTTCTAAGTGAACAGCGAGATGTTGAACAGTTGGATAGCGTTCGTGGATGTTGAATGCAAATATTCTCCAAACTGCTTCATTGCTGCTGATGTAGTGTCCCATCTGGAATTGAGTGACTTCATCGCCTTGGTTTGCTAGTCCGAATACTGCCATGTCACTGCCTTTGTGGGCGTATTTGCAAATGTATTTTATTGGCTGCACTGAATTGCCATACTCAACATTAATGTGGGCATCAAACATTTTTGAAAGCAGCGGTGAATACGGCACGATCCATCAGTTGTCGATGTCAACATCATACATCTCGCATTCTGATTGTGGTTGTGTATCCACCATCATCGGTGTTCCTTCTCCTATACATAGGATATCCATCACCTCCAGTTTAAATTTCATTGATCAGCTCACGTGGATATCGCTTTGTACACTTGCCATCCTTCATACATAGTGAATTTGTATTAAGGGCACCGCATGGTCCATGGATCATATTTTTCTTGATTGTTTCAAAAGAATTTCGTCTCGGTTGGGAAGCTCAGCAGATATCACGCTATCAATTTGTGTTGAGACGATTTTTAGCTTCAACCATATTAAAATATGTGCGTGTGGAAGACCTCAGAATGATTGACAAATTGATTTCAGAACTATTGACAAGTTCAGTAACCTCCTAGTCAGATCCCAACGCTGCAGGAAGGAACAAACTGCTGCTGGATGATACATAATTGCATATACTGGAATACCGGAAGGCGAGATGTTCTCGGTTTCTCCTTCCATTTTACCAATTACTTATGTGCTATTTCCATGCTGTCACCCAAATTTGTACTAAGGCAAAATAAGGTTGCCTGTATGTGGTGAAGTAGTTATCGTATTTTCTCTCTTTGCTACGCGCCGTTCCCCCAAAATTGTATAGACTTCTCATCGTAATTAAACAATCGGTTCCTATAATACTGGTGGTTGTACCGATCATGCAAATGGTTCAAACACAATACAACTTAAACTCTTGTGTGTTCACTGGTTGAATTTAAACGTAAATCAAATTGATTAAAAACGAATGCGGATGCGGATTCTAAAATGTTTCGCGAGTGCGAATGCGGATAAATTTATATTTTTTTCGGTGGATACGGATCGGAGGCTGATACGAAAAAACGTATCCGCTCAGGGCTCTATTGCACATCAAATTCAATTAAAGAAAGCCCCGGGGAACGATCGAATTACAGGTGAAATGCTTAAACAGCTGCCCGAGTGCGCGTTTGGATGACTGGGTGAAATATTCAGTTCAATTTACGAATCAGAATATATCCCTAAATGCTAGAAATTGTCAACTATCAAAATGATCCCGAAGCCTGGCAAAGATCCTACCAACGTCTCGTCATATCGACCAATAAGTCTACTATCAATCACCTCGAACGTATTCTATAAAACTATTATCGAAAATATTAAACCGGAACTAAATCCCTAGTCATCAATTTGGTTTCAGGGCCGAGAAAAATACTTCCCCGCCGTCTTCTTGGATGATGTCCAAGCATTCGATAAAATTTGACACGAAGGTCTGCTTCACACAATTAATCTTAATTTGCTAAAAATTTTCCAACTTATGAAGTCGTATTTGTCAAACGCAGAATACAATACCTCTAAATCAGGCGAGAAAAACATTCTGGTTGGAATATCACAAGGTAGTGTGTTTGGCCGAACGTAATATTTAATTTTCACTTCAAACCTACCAACGTCTTCGCAAACTATGACGTCTACTTTCGCAGATGATACGGCAATCGTGTAGCCAAAAAAATCCATAAACCATCCATATCCATTCTGGATAATTCATTTATTACATTTCAGTTGATTCCCCGTAAAGGCCGCCATAATAAACCGCACCATTTTGCGTGATGTCGACCGTGTTGCGTCATGTTACACTATGTTGCATAGTGTTGCACTACTGGTTGTGGGATGCATCATGGTCATATTGCACAGTGTCCCGTGATGTTGCGCCATATTGCTTGATGTTGCATCTTGTTTAGGGATGTAGTGTGATGTTTCATTATGTTGCCTCATGGCTTGAGGCCTTCTTTTAACATTTTAATTGGCTTGAACGAATATTATGAAATTTAACGGAACAGAGTTTTCGAATGCAAGGAAACGATCACAAGGACAAAAATTATTTTAATGTCGTCTGTAAGTGGGTCAGTTTATTAAATTTTGTTTGTGGTCTAGCACAATTTTTTAATAAATAAGAAAAGAGGATGCCAAGGAATCAAATGCCAGTAATTGACTTCGATGGGTAAGAATGGGGTTCGATGCTAATTTTGGGAAAATTTGTTAAGGGGTGTTTTCTTTTTCAAATTTTGTTGGCTCGAACGATTTAGATAAAAATTTGCGGTAATAACGGTTTTCTAATTCCAAGAATTAATTGTGATAAGTCCTAGTTTTGAAAAAATCCATTTAGGATTATTCGGGTAGAATGAATTTTAGTAAGAATGGACGAGGTGGCTTTTTGAGTGCAAGAATCGATTGCTATGATTTTTAAATTTGGGAAAATATTAATCCTTTAAGATTCTCAAATGGGAACAGGGCCCGTCATTTGGATGAAACTTCATATTTTAACTTTTTCCATAAATTGAGAGGCCCAAATGGAATTTAGCAGAAATCGGTCCGAGTTTTCGTTTTTTGAAGTTTTCTGAAAGTATTTTTAAGAACTAAATGATTCTAAATTAAATTTGTAACAGAACTGGTTTAATAATATCTCTCTGTTATTTCAACATAATTCAGCCACTCTCAGATCAAAGAGATTGAGTGATCGGCATAAAATCACATAGTTAAGGTTTTTTGATAAATTTCCAGATTCCTCAGAACTTTGGCGGAAATCGGTGTACCGGAAGTGGTGTCCGTAGGAACTTTTTCGTTAATTGGCAAATTGTAAAAATTATAACATTTTCGAAAAAAATCTAATGAAAACAATCGATTCTAAATTAAATTTACAACAACGCTGGTCTAGTTCATTTTCCAAAAAATTAAGCGGAAATAGCAAATTAAATATTTTTCATAATACCTTTGCGTTTTTTGCAAATATTTTTTATAATATAGGATTTATGCAAAAAAATATTAAAGCCGAAAAGAGTTTAAATTAAATTGGCAACAAAATTGGTCCACATCGTTTTGCTTAAATTTAATCGAAATGACGATTTTTGATAAATAAAACAACTTTGTTTTACCAAAATTCGGTCAAAGTTTTCGTCATTTTATGTTATTTTTCAGAAAATTCGACAACTTCGGTTTGAGATTATTAGATTACGAAGGAAAGACACACAGGTGCAATACAAGCCACATTGATTTTTGGAATCAACTAGCCGGAAGACTACTTAACTTTTTTTCTCGATAGCGCAAGAGAACAAAGATAACGACGCGATATCAAAAATTTCTACTTTGAATGATGAATAAAATTTTGACTTATGAGCTTTGAGAATTAATTGTCTTGAAGATGATCCACGTGAAGGATAAAGTGTATCAACACCAGAAATCGTAGCAAAAGTACAGCATATGGTTTTTGAATATAGTTGATTAACCGAGAAAGATTTAGTAGAAGACCTATAGGGCAGAGCGAGCAATATGTTGACTGAAGTTTACGGTTTCAGAAAGCCGTGTGCACAATGGGTGCAGACCAAAAACACATTCGAATGCGGCTTTCTCAGCAACATTTAGAGCATTTTAGAAAGAATAAAAGGGATTTCGCGCGTCGTTTTATCTTTATAGATGAGACTTGGGTTCATGGTTCCGAACCAAAACAAGAGGCTTAGGAGTGGTGTAAACCCTTCAGCTCGAAAGCGAGTTAAGGCCCAGAAATCGGTTAAGAAGGTGTTAGCATCAGTTTTTTTCAGAAGACAACGCACCCTCTCACACAGCTCAAAAAACTATCGCGAAAATCAGTGAATTAAAGTACGAATTGGTGCATCATTCACCCTATTCGCCAAATTTTGTTCCCTCTGACTTCTGGCTGTTCTCACACCTAAAAAATTCTTCAGGATTCTCCCTTGAGGAATGGAATCCATAAATTAGAAGGTCACTGGAACAAGTGTATTGCAGTTCATGGAGATTATGTTGAATAATAAAATGTATTCCAAACCATAAAATCGTGTTTTTCCTGTCGAACGACAAAACTTACTGAGCAACCTAGAATATAGTCAAGGTTTTTCACAGTACTACAATTAAACATTAACCTACCTATTTTTAAATGTTTATAACGGGTGTTTTTGAGAGTTTCACATCTTTAAGTAGGCAACACTGTTTTGTTTAGCAACCAATTAGACAGCTGACATTTGCTTGCTGCAAATTGTTGATTTTTTTATCAAAATATTGGTTCTGTTCGGCAAACTCATCATGCATTTTATGTTCGTCATAATCGTCCATCAGAGCGGGTAATTCTGCTAACTATGAATCGTTTTCGCACCACGGATACTTTAAATAATAATACACATCCAGTAAGACGTCAAACAGTGCGTAGCGAAAAAGGTACAGCGCAGCATTGAGGAAGAATCAAATCAATTAATTCGGCGTCGTTATTCACTTTATGAAAGATTTTATCAAAAGATTTTGGTTTACGTGCTTACGAAATTCAACTTGTGCAGGAATTAAAGCCATCCGACCATCGCCCGCGCCGCCAATTCTAATCTTATTCCATTAGATTATTTTCTTCGGCGATATGCTACCATAAGTCACTTGCCTACGCCGATAAACCAGAGACGACTGAACATTTGGAACACAACATTCGTCGAGTTATTAGCGACATCCGGCCGCAATTGCTGTGAAGAGTGATCAAAAATTGAACCTCCAGATTACGCCATGTACGCGCCAGCCGCGATGGCCACACATGGCCGAAATCATATTCAACCATTAATTACATAAAATTATCTATCCAATAAAGCTTGTTTCACTGATATTCGAAATGTTTTTCTTTGTTATATTTTTATTTAAAATTGTGAACCTCCAAAATACACCCTTTACTTAAGGGCAGAGAAAGCATTAAATTCAAGGCTCCCGGGACTAGATATATTATTTCCTGTATTTTCGAGAATATACCGAAAGTGGCATACGTTAATTAAATATTGTTAATGTGCGAACCGAATATGACAGGATAATTTAGTAGATTACAAAATATTAATTTTTCGTTCATTTTATTATCAAGCTCGTACTGTACGAAATACGAGGGTGGAGTAAGAAGTCTGGTAAAAATGAAATAAGGAATAATATTTTCGGTCAAAAAAAATTTTTTAGCTCGACACACTTAGTCCATCGTTTTTGTAGTTTGTCGATCCCTTCCGAATAATACGATTTCTCCAACCCTTCAAAATAGGCGTTTTTTGCATAGATGACCTCCACATTAGAGCCGAATCTCTTTCTGTCGAGCCATTTCTTCAAGTTCGGAAACAAGAAATAGTCGCAGCGCAATTCATGGATTGTGGCCGTGGAAACTACACACGTGTGCACCCGTGCATTGTTTTGATGGAAGAGAACTTTTTTCTTCGCCAAATGCGGTTGTTTTTCTTTCAAAATGTCGATGAAACGGTCCAATAGGTTCCAGTAATATTCGCCGTTGACCGTTCTCCCCTTTTGAAGGTAATCAATGTAGATTATGCCGTGTGCATCCCAAAAAACTGTGGCCATGGCCTTGTTGGCCGATAATCCGCCTTAGCCTTCTTCGGCGCAGATTCGCCAGTAGAAATCCACTATTTAGACTGTTCTTTGGTCTTCGGTGTATAGTGATGGATCCATGTTTCATTCACGGTTATGAAACGACGCAAAAACTCCTTTTTATTTCGCTTGAACATCGCCAAACCTTCCTCTGAAGTTGTCACACGTGTGCGTTTTTGGTCGATTGTAAGCAAACGCGGCACCCAATGCGCGGAAAGCTTTTAAATATTCAATTGATCGTGTAATATATTTCGCACACGTTCATCTGAGATACCTACTATCTTAGCTATCTCGCGGACGTTCACCCGTTTTGTCAACCATTTTTGGTGTGGTGGACTTGTTTGGACTTCATTTGACCGTCCTGAACGTTCGGCAACGGTTGTGTTTGTACGACCACAACGAAAATCAGTAAACCACTTGTGAATCATTTTAATCGATGGTGAAGAGTCCCATGGAAAATGGTTTTTCCACTCAAAAAATAATGTTTAATTAACACAGAAAATTCACTTTTCCCATGTTTGCAAAAAACCAACGGGTTGTCTGTTTTCAATGGCTGTCAAAACTGAAGTAAATGACAGATCTGTCTGAAAATTTTAATTTGGTCTAGTGACAGATGTTATTTACACATGACTTCTGAGATTTGCGATTGTGGCGCCCTCTGTTGCAATTTTACTAGACTTCTCAATACGTTTAGCATTTATTAATTTGATTTAAATTCCAATCGTTCAATCGTCAAATTAGCATGATATTTGTCAAGCCAAAAAGTATTAATTAAGAATTAAATTTCAAGAAGTCTCAAGATGCATAGCCAATTTAAGAAGAGATAAAAGCACGATAGGCTGTTTGGCACTGTATTGTTTGATGGCGTACACAGGAATCCAATAAATCAATTACGTATCGTTTAAATAAGTTTTAAAATTGTTTAGGACCTTTACCTCTTGAACCTCCTGAATTGTTTATTTCTTAAATTACTTTGTCAAAATAATATAATCTTGCAATCATAACGATTGAGTCAGTTATAATAACTAAAGTAAATATCTAAATACCCTACAAAAATGATTTAAAGTCTCAAAAGATTAAACAATGAAGGTGTACTAAATATTCATAACCAAAAAATGTACGTTCAATTCGCCATTAAGGTTACCCAGTAAAGCTTTTTCTTGTTGTCAAACACAAAGCTCCCTCTTGCTCTAAATAAAATTGAATTTCATTATTTATCAGACCAGATAAACATTTTAACTTTGTCGTTTTTATGTATGTACAGTGTAGTGTATACACAAAGACTATACATAACAAAAGCTTTTCAATTCTGTTGTGTTTTCCTGTGTTCGGTTCTTTAAAAAAATAAAAATTATTAAACCAAAAACGAAAAAAAAAATAAATAAAATTATTTACCAGTATTTTATCTTTCAAAAATAATAAATAAATATTTTAACGATAAAAATGAAAATTTATTTTCTGGGAGAGAGCTACACAGTGCACAGCAAACGAAATACGAGTACACATACCAAAAAACAGTTTAAATTGGTTAGATGGTTTTGCGTTGAGCAAAGTGAAATTTAATGCACATCTTATACGTATTTACTGCATTCGGTTTCGGTGCTCAAAATGGTTTAATCGTTTATGTGTACACCAAGCCAGCAATGTGGAACGAGTATGAAGATATGAAATATTTAATGATTTGTTGGTCTTAAAAAAAATTCTGCTGGTGTAGTTTACGACGATGGCTTTTTTTTTTTGGTAAATGGAAATCAATTTTTAGGGATTTTCATTTTACTTTACTCCTTAAATTTAACACAGCGATTTCAAATATATAGATATTTATAGCTTGATAGATTTAAAAAATTAATTTATCGTTGAGCTTTTAACAATATAAAATTTTTATTATGGTTTTCGAATCGATTTTTAAGTTTGATTTAATAGAGTAATAACTGAAATTATTGGGTATGATTTTTATTTGAGATTATAAGCGAACCATAAATCGAGTTCGTATCAAATATACAAATAAAACTTTGTTCCATTTAATTTGTGTCCCAAACTAAATTAAAATGTACCGATAGGGATGTTAAATCAATCTGCGAAAGATTGTTATGCATTTTAATGGGGTTTAATTAAGGGTAATTTTTCAGCAAAAAGCTCTAGCCCAGGTTTAATGATTGAAAACTTTTTTTTTTAATTATAAAGTTTTTCAGGAGTAGAAGAAAAAATTAAATTACCATTTTTCGTCTGATACATTTTCATTCAATTATGCTTTTATCTTGTGCAACTTTTTACTTATGTTAGCTTTTTGCTTATTTATTTTTTATAAACTTAACTTTTTGATTAAATAATGCTATCAAAAAAAAATTGGGTTTTGATTTTTTTATAAATAAATCACAAAGTTTTATAATTCATTCAAAATGTACAAAGCATATCTGCCGTGCAGTCTTACGTGCCTAAACAAAGAAATTGGCTATTTAGACTTAAAATTACTGTTTAAACACTTGTAAAACAACGGTGCTGAAATTGCACCATTTGCTGTAATGCGTATTTCATAAACTGATAATTTGGTCCAAACTTTATAGAATTCAGAAATATTTTTGCCCAACTAGCAAAATTCTATGTTTTATTTTTAATTGAAATTTTTCAAGATGGAGAGCTTCATTCTTTCCTCACATTTAAAACATTTGAAGCCAAGTTTGTATATAGTAATGAAGCACATTTATGTAATTTTTGTAATTAGGCGCTCTGATTCGACAACCATATTCGATTTTTAGTTTGTTGTCAGCCACCTTTCTAAAAATGTTGTATGTGTTTTGGTAGAATCGGTGATTATTTATTTGTATAAAACATGAATCAGAGAATTTGTATTAAATTTTGCTGTAAGAATGAAATAAGTGCATCAAGTTTTCTAAATGTTAAATATTGCTTTTGGTCAGTCAACTTTAAGTAAAACAAGGATTTATAAGAGGATAAGCGCTTCCCAATCGCGAATCACAATCAAAACGTAGCTGATGATGACGGCATATCAATTGACTCGTGCCAAAACATTTTTTCGAATGCTTTGGGTATGAAACCATGGGCAGCAAAATTTGTTCCAAAATTGTTAAATTTCTAACAAAAACAACGACAAACAACAATGGAAGTTGCTCAGAAGGCATGAATGAAGTCAATAACGATGCAGAACTACAGAATCTTTCTCGAAGATCGAGTTTCGGGCATTGCTAAAAGCTGTGGCATAAGAGTATAATATCTAATCAGGACTATTTTGAAGGAAATAATATTGATGTAGGAATAAAATTATTTCCACAAACATGGGTGATTGCCCCTTGGGAAGGATTAAGTGGGGGAAAGGAGGCTCCACAATCCTCCGCATGCCCGCATTAACTAATACAATTCCTGTTGACTATACTGTACTGTGAATATTGCCATTATCAGTTTCAAAAATAAATTGTTTCACAGTTGATTAAAGTTAGAAATTTTCAATCATATCATATTTTCGAAAATAAATAACGAAATTGTGATTTCTGAGGCTACAAATTTAATTTCTCTGGTAGGAGCTAAAAATTACCCATTTGTCTAACAATATTACGTGGTGTTAGCGTTTGTTAAAATAATTCATTTTAAGATTTTTTCGGCTTTTCAGACAAAATATTATTTTTAATGACATTTCACAATGTTTACGATTTTTTTTAAGTCAGTGCAAACAAAGAGGCCATTTACTCACAATATATCTACCACGAAAAATAGAAATTCTCTCCCCCCCCCCCCCCCATTCTCAACAGCAGGGTACTTGTGTAAAAATACATAACCCTTACAAAAATGATAACTTCCTTAAGTTTCTTCTTTGGCAGTTTTGGTTCGTAATGATAAAAAGTTGGTCTGCAACTAAACTGCAAAAGTTCTACTCTGGCTTTGTACCTATGGTACAACACCAGTACTTATCGATTTCGCGAATTATATCACGAAATCATTAAACCTCGGAAACATAATGATAATTTCCAGATGTTTCTTGATTTGGTGATATAATTCGCCAAATCGATAAGTTCTTGTGAAAATTTAAGGTAAGTTCCCAATTTTGTGAGGGCCGTGTATCTTTACACAAGTACCATGGGGCTAAAAATGGGAGGAGGGCACGGGAGTCATATCACCAAATCAAAAAATCTCTGGAAATTCTCATTATGTATGTGTTCTAAGCCAACACTAACTAGTTAACAGACCAGACAAAATATTTCTTTTAATAACATTTCACAATGTTTACGACTTTTTTAAATCAGTGAAAACAAAGAGGCCATTTACTAACAATATATCTACCAGAAAAAGTAGAAAAGTTTACTCCTTTGTCCTCCTCCCATTTTAACTCCAGGGTACTTGTGTAAAGATACACAAAAATGAGAACTTGCCTTAAATTGTCACAAGAATTTATCGATTTGGCGAATTATATCACCAAATCAAGAAACATCTGGAAATTCTCATTTTGTTTCCAGAGGTTTTTGATTTGATGACATAATTCGCCACATCGAAAAGTTCTTGTGTTGTACCATAGGTACAAAGCAAGAGTAGAACTTTTGCAGTGTGGGCGTTGCAACCTGATGATCAGAAGTAGACCAACTTTTTATCAGTACGAAACCAAACTGCCAAAGAAGAAACTTAGGTTTTTTTTTTTTTTAGTTTTCAGTGTTTGCTTACTGCACACTTAGGCCAATTTTTAGGCCCATTGTGATACCACTCATTCACTCCACATCATTAACCCACCTACTTCACCTACTCACACAACTACAGTATACCACCTGCACATTGCAAGCTCCATGTCAACCTGTACATTGACATGGAAGGTGGGTCGGCGCGTGACACGGAATTCTGCACTCCATCAGAGGGTCTTAGTTGTATTTATTAGCATCACCGATCGTAATCGATGATGAAAATTCGATTTGCATCTAGCCTCTGATGGGATTCGAACCCAGCACCTCCCGGTCCAAGTGCCGAAGCTTTAACCACTGCACCACTTGTCCGGTGAAGAAGAAACTTAAGAAAGTTATCATTTTTGTAAGGGTTGTATCTTTACACAAGTACCCTAGTAAACTCTAATTTAAAGTGGAATACTATATGATGTCGACTTCGCACCAAAAACAACAAAAAAAGCAATAATCTACATTGTCTACTCAAAAATCAATTGCCTGCGTGTTATTTGCAACACCAACATGTAAGCAAATCAGAAATACGCATAGACACACGGATGCTAGTCTGTTGTCGGTCAAGGGCAGCCTTTGCTTAATTTCCCCAGAAAGGCGGGATACATTATAAAGCTTAAAATTAACCAAATCTATTAAAACAAATTCCAGTCTCTTTATTATGTTTAAGCAAACTTTAAATTCATAAGGAATACAAGTAATAGTTAAAACAATCACTTAACAACAAAAAGTTACGTAAATCGCATAATTCTAATGTGATTCGACCACTGCATTAAACATAAAACATACAGTAGGTGCAATAGATGGACTACGGCAAAAACCTAATAAAAATAAAACTACTCAAGTTTTTTTGTTTTTGTTGTGAAAGTTTATTGTATTTTCTTTGACACTGACCAACTAATACATAGTAAAGTCACCATTAATGCCACGCCAATAATTGCCTGCCACCTTTTGTCCATACTGTCAACCAAATTTTCTGCATATTGTGGTGATAAATTTTACCATATCTTTCGGACCATATCTTTTTTATGTGGTACATTTTCAGCTTAATCTTCATGAGTGCCCATACTTTTCCGATCGGATTGGCATCAGGTGACGCAGATAACGAATTCAAAGTTGTAATGCCCTTTTTGCGTTTAAATTCCGAACAGAGTATGCTACGATGTTACCGGTGCGAAGTATTTAATATTTATCAAAAGTGTAGCTACACAAATTAACAAATAACAAAAGTGTAGTCACACAATAAGGTAAAAAGTGTAGCTATACACACAAAAAATATGGCAGGGTTGAATTTTCAATTTTTCTCGTTAACAACGATTTTTACAAGAAAATGAAAAACGATTATACAAATAAAACTAAAAATAATTAGTTTTTATTCATTGAACATTATAGAACTATACACCCTGTCTCGTATATATTTGATGGCCATCTACACGTGATGCTACGATATCTACTTAAATCTACATTTTCGATGCGTTAATACAAAATTCTAGAGCTTTCTACGCAAATCTGGTTATACCCGCATTTTGGGGATACTTCTCACAATTTTTAGTGATACGCCGTATATCGATGCGACCCTCGGGGAATTTGATATCGAATTAAAATGAAAATAAAATTATGAACAGTGGACATACAGTCTTGTGGATGGTGCTAATGGCCATGAAACAGCCACAAGACTTTTCGTACACTTTTCATAATGTTATTTTCATGTATTCGATATAAAATTCCCCGAGGGTCGCATCGATATGCCGCATATCACTAAAAATTGTGAATAGTATCCCCAAAATGCGGATTATGCGTAGAAATCTCTAGAATTTTGTATTAACGCATCGAAAATGTAGATTTAAGTAGATATCGTAGCATCACGTGTAAATGGCCATCAAATATATACGAGACAGGGTGTATAGTTCTATAATGTTCAATGAATAAAAACTAATTATTTTTAGTTTTATTTGTATAATCGTTTTTCATTTTCTTGTAAAAATCGTTGTTAACGAGAAAAATTGAAAATTCAACCCTGCCATACTTTTTGTGTGTATAGCTACACTTTTTACCTTATTGTGTGACTACACTTTTGTTATTTGTTAATTTGTGTAGCTACACTTTTGATAAATGTTAAATACTTCACACTGGTTACGATTTTTGGAATCGTTGGCTTCTTGCAAGATCCAGTTATAGAGTTCCCCACTCCAAACCATTTCCGGACGGGTGGTAACAAACAACGTGAATAAATTTTATTCATGAAATGTACGTTTAAATTCCGTGTGAAAACGATTAATTTAAAAAAACCTTGCATGGTGAAGCATCCATTTGGTTGGGTGCTTAACAGTTCAGCTAATTCTTTTTTGTTTTGCATAGTTGACCAAACACGCCTTTTAACATTAAAACTACAAACAGATGACTCATCGATAAACACAACATTCGTCCAATCTTTGTTTATATGTTCATGCATCCACTGTAGTCGCTTTTCAATATGTTTTTGTGTTAGCAGCGGCTTGAGCAAAGTATATTTTGGTATGCGGATCCATGTTCCATAATTCTATTTCATACGGCTGTTTTTGATATAATAATCAGCGTAACGTATGATGGCGTCATCCTCCTTTTTTGTAGTAGTTCGGGTTTTGCATCTACACCTACTGTACGTCAACAGTTTGAAGTACCCAAAGTTTGATTTCTCGCAAAAAACTTTGAAATTGAAAGAGCCTTCTAATGTCATCTGTCAATGCATTAAAGAAATATGGAGCAGTAGTAATAATAGAGCGGCGAATGAGTTCACTATTAAATCTAGAAATATTATGAAGTAAATGAAAATTACCGCGGATAATATAACGTTCTTCAAATATGCAACTGCGTTGACTACTCCGCATTTAAAAATTCCTTAAGACCTTAATACATAAAACAATTGCCAAAATGGTTCATAAAGCCTTTTTTTAATATTGCCCGCAAAATCAATTTCTAGACTACTCATACTTAAAACAAGATGATGTATAGCAACCTCCCCAACATGATAAACCATATTCCAGTAGTCATATTTGACAATTTCGATACTAAAGCAATCCGAATGTTAGATTATGGAGCTGCATTTCGAAGTACTAAACTTCATTAGACAATATTTGGGAGTTGTTAAAATTCTGGATGTTTTAAAAAACATAAATTTAATTTTTTTGCTAAGAAGAAAATGATTTTCAAACCAGGAGTGCAACATTTTACTTTCTTTAATTTTGACCTTGAGATTTTTGCAGATCTAATATTCGCAATATCGCCGAAGTTAAACTAAGTAGTTTTTATAAAATCTCTGTAAGTGGTGCGTCTGTGCGTGTGTGGTACCGTGCCCACTAAATGTATGTTGATTATCTAGAGCCCAAAGAGGTGATTGATCGGCGTGAAGTTTCATACTTGAGAAAAGCTTGGTAATTTAGGAGATCTCAATGATTTTTATAGTTGAAATCCGTCCACCGGAAGTGGCAGCCTCCATATAGGAGCTTTTTCGTTTTTTGCAAATATTTTGATATGGATTTATGAGAAAAACTGCTTCGAACTTAAAGAAGGTAGATTAATTTTGCAACAATATTGGTCCAGATCAGTTTTTCAAAATTTAAGCGGAAATTATGGTTTTTTGATAAAAAAACTTCTTTCTAAAAAAATTCGGCCCTTGATTGATTGACCGGGCTGACTTCATACCTCAGTGTTTACCATAAATTGGGAGATATCAGTGATGTTTGGCCAAAATCGACCAACCGGAAGTGACAGCCTCTATAGAGGAGCTTTTTAGTGTTTCCAAATATTTTGAAAAGTATACACTTTATGAGAAAAACGTCTATCAACTGAAAGATCGTAACTTAATTTTACAACAGTACCGGTACAGATCAGCTTCCTAAATTTTGGAAAAAAATTAAGCGTAAATAACGATTTTTGACAACAAACCGTTTTTAAGCAAAAAGTTCGGTCCCTGTACAGCCCATGCGGAGTACTTGATCGGGATGAAACCTCTTACTTAAGCTTTTCTATAAATTGGAAGACCCCAGTAATTTTTGACCGTTATCGGTTCACCGGAAGTAGCAGCTTTCAGTATATAGCATTTACAAAGAAACGATTAAAACACAAAGTAAATTAAATTTCATACAAAATTAATTCAGATCATTTTTTAAATTATAACGGAAATGACAGCTTTTGGTTTAAAATAGCTTTGTTTTACCAAAATTCTACATATTCACAGTTTAGGCAGATTGACTATTTGGTCTATTTTCCAATATAATTGGGAGATTCTTGTGAAATATGGTGAAAATTTGGGTACCGAAAGTGGCAGCTTCAATGGGAGTTTTCTAAATGTTTACTTTGATGTTGAAAAGTTTACCATTTACAAAAAACGACAAAGAATTAATTAATTAAGAATTATTTAAAGATTCAATTTTTAACCAACAAGTGTTGAACTTGTTAATTTTCAAAAATTTAAGCTGGGATGATTTTTTTCATTATACAAGACAGTTTTACCATAGGCATGGTAAGTTGTATTTTTCGTTTTAGTAACCAAGTGTAGTTTGTTCGAGATTTAGAAGAGAGCGAATGTTGCAACTACTTCGGCTGGAGAGTTACTGTTATCCAATGCTTTTTTCAAACCAATATAATCTAGAAGAATAAATCAAAAATTGCAGGGGACCTAACACAGCACCTTGAGGTACTCCAATGTTCATACTTTTTAAGCTACCAAGATTAGCATTGAAGTTAATTTCGATATGCCTCTAAACCCAATATCGCATTGGGGCCACAATATCGCCACAAAAATAAGTCCGAAGGAGTCAGATCTAGAGTTCTGGGTAGCCAGTCAATTTCGCCTATTTTTAGCATAAGACTTCCAGAGAATTATCGATGCAGAAACTGAATTATTTGATTTGTAGTGTGGCGTGTCGCACTACCTTATTGAAACCAGTAACTGTCAAGACCTTTTTCACGCATTTTCGCATTTTTCACTGCATTATCCTTCAAAATGTGCCGCGTGGCGACGATATGACACTTTTGCGTCCCGAACAACGCTCTCTCTGAGCGATTCAACCAATTCATTGGAACGTTTTGATCGTTGATGAACAGCTTGTTGGCAATCTCTCACGGCTCCTTCTGAACAAAATTCGACACCAAACGACGAATATTTTTGACGATATGCAGGTTGAATACAACCGAACGACTATTTTCAATGTACAGCGTCACTATATCGGCGCGCCGTTTTGGTGTGAAGCGATTCGGTGTGAATTTTACTGAATTGACGTTCCAGAAACATGTCTAATCAAGTCAATCGGTTGACAAATATCACAGTTATTTAATGTTTATATGTACCGACAGAAAGATGGCGCACACTGTATTGCGAATGAAAAGGCCAACTGGAAAACCTTGGAAGAACTATCTTCATCGGTACTTGGTCCAAAACTTTTTGAATTATTATAGAAGCTTGATGACGTAGTGAATAAGCTATCTGGCGCTTATAATAAAGCGATTTTAATTGCGTGTTCTCTTGGTAGACCTTTGAGATAGCCCCGGCCACGTTGGTGATCAAAAGAACTCCAAATCACTTATCAAACTAGCAGAGAGTGCTGCAGGAACGCCAATAGAACAAGATTTGTTGAAGGGGTCTCCTATAAGGAAGTCCGCAAAATGTACAAATATGAACTAAAAATATCCAGGGCTAACGCGTGAAGACTGTAAATAAAATACAGGAGTCTTAGAAGTTTTAAAGCTACGTAAAGTATTAGCCACTAGTGCCAACATCCCAAAATATTTTCAGAGATAGAATGGACTTTGGATTACAATTAGCGAGGAATCTTTGGAGCTGTTAATTAAAACTTATTATCGCGGCTTCTCCGAAATGACTTAGGTTTACTAAGGCCTCAGACCTGCAAGTCAAATATTTAACTAGACGAAAACTATTTGTGCAATAAACAGCATTCAGACCTCTAATTTGGCATTAGAAAATGGAGTGAAATTAAGGTTATATTTATAACTAAATCGGGATAAAGCTCTCATTGTAATCCTAAAGATATTAGATCTATAGGCTTATATAGAATTAGAAATCTGCGGAAACTGCTCTCCACATATAAAAAAACCTCTTGTTAACCTTTCTGGATATAGAAGAGAAATTTAGCAACGTCATATCGAGGGTGATTGAGGGTGGGCGAGTAACTTATACCCTGAATATATCAGTTGCTGGAAAGCAGTATCATTAAGAATTATCTGGGTGGATACTCTTTTTACAGATTTATGAGTAGATCCACTCCGCAAGGCGGAGTGTTATCCCCCTCCTTTGAAGCTTGGTCATTAATAATCTGTTATTGGCTTTTTATACAGATGTGGTTGAGGATCAATCGACACAAGACTGGGTTTGCTCTTTCTCTAGAAGTAGTGCTTTACTCTTGTAAAAGTGTCATGGGAAAATATGGAGCTTGGACTGTTTGATCATAAGGGATTATTCTTTGGTGACCGGCGCGAAATGTTCCAGCGAACCTAAAGTATTTCATGAAAGTACAGCAAGCAACTACCCTGTATATCAGTAGAGCACTTATGAGCTCACAGCTGGAGATCCTCCTAGAGATCTTGCAACTGCCTGAGAACATATGAAGACATTCTTACTAAAGGGGATTGAATGAGAGACGCTGATCTTAACCTGTTTTAAGTTCTTCACGAGTGCTACAAAAACATGGACTGTGTGGTAGGGTATTCTATGACACACGGAACTCAAACCACTTGTCTCTGACCACGTTTCAGTATGTTCTGAACTAATTGCGATAATAGAAGCGTTAGACTCGGCATTAGATTGAAATATATTGTAACACCTGAAAGCGATATTCGTATTTTTACGAACAGTTACGCTTCGATTAAAGCACTAAAATCAATTTTTCTTGAGTTAAAATTATGGCAGATGAGTTCAATATACAATTAATGTGAATGTAGCATTTAATAGAAGCATTTATTGCCGCTTACAAGAATATTTTCATCAAGGGGAGCGCATTTCCTAAATGGACGGTTTTCTTTAGAAATAAACAACTGTTGGGAAATAAATCAAAATCAGTTGTAGGCGGGAATTACTAAAACAACTAAGGCAAGATTCTGGCGATACTGCTACCCTAAAATTTGAATCGCTTCAACAGCGATACAAATGGAAGCAATAACAACGAAATGTTGCCAATGACCAATGTTTGGCAAAACGACAAGAATAAAATTGTAACAGCCGCAAAAAATGTTACATAAGACGCATGACAGCCATAATTTGTGTATTGAGTTCTCATACGAACATCATGACATGTACATATAATAGAACTCAATAAGTAAGGAAAGCAGGACTAGGTTTGCGGCATTAATAAGTTAGAAATTAACGAACTATTAGGATGAATTAAAACAAGTAAATGTGATTTATACGGAAGTTATGGAAGAATAGAAAAGATCATCAACTACTATTTGTGTTAACATCGATGCAACTAGAACAAGAACTGTCTGGGATAAGAAAGTATTTACTATAATAACTCAAGATGACCCAATAACTGGATCAAAAATTCCATTTATCATTTAATTCATGGAGCTACACAGTAGTCTCTGTTATTCCACTTCAGTTTCTAAGACAATGAGTGCCAGTCATATAAAGAAAGAAGTAAATTTTATGTTGCTGTGGATAAACAGCAACTAAGTGCTTTCAGTATGGCAAATTTAAGAATTTGTGCAAAAATTGCAACATGCACGTAAAATTGTCATTCTTGAGCATATCAGTTATCTACTAAAATATCAAATCAATGCTAATTATTATTTAGTTTATTGAATACCGGATGGTACTCTAAACTAATTACGTAATTATTGCATAAATTGCAAATAATCGTGAACGAAAAATCTCACCAAAATATAATAAATTTCGCCAGATAATACCACCCACATCCGACTTTAAAAGCACGTTACAAATATAAGCAAAATAAAGTTTTCCCGAGCAAAACTAAATATACGGAGAGAAAAGCAAGATTAAAATTTTACAACTATTTTTTTCGGTACACGGTAAAAAGTTTTGTTAAACTTTGTTACAGAGATTTCATTTTCTTTTCTTTTTCTAATTTTTCATTAAAATATTTCTCTTTAAAACTTTTCATTTGTTTTTGATGTTGTTTAATATTCGACCTGAACGCGTACACGTTAAATATAATAAATCATTTTTGACTAACTGTCTATAAAGTTATCACGAATATACATAAGGAAAATCACATGTTCGGTAGTATGTGACATGCCCATATAATCTAAAAACGTGCGCGTACACCTCAACATAAAAATCATTACTTATTTGGCAGAAATAGGTTTTTGTGATTTTTATTTTATATGTTTATGTTGTTATCATCGTGTATATGAATAATGATGATGTTATGATTCAACCAAATGAAAAATTATTTTAGCCAGTTTATTTAAAATTATGATCATTAATTATGCGGCGATGGAAAATTTTAGCATAAATTTATGATACCATATATAGTCGTTATAAACGACCGTGTGTTGGTTTTTATATTAATAATATTATTTTTAAACTATAACGTTAATTATTTTAATTAATTGTGAATGTAAGGCGAGTCTGTTCTGTGAAAAATTAATCTGTAGAAACTGCGTACGGTGTAAACCAAATTTAATGTTTAAAATGTTTATAGCGAGGGGTAATTGGAAAAATGACACACATTTTGAAACTAAGGTCGGTTCGTACGCCAGAAAAATTTCCCGGATTTTCCATCTCTGCGTTGCAAAATCGATTATCCCAAAAGTTGACAAAATCTCAACTTAGAGCATAATCCTGCAGACGACCATCTTAACAAACCAAAACTATAATTATCGAACATTTGTGTATTTATTGTGGTGTAAAACGTTCTATAAAAATAATTTATCTGAGAGTTTTATGTTTACATCGTAACTAACAGTGTTGACATTTAATTTATTAATTAACTTTGCTGTTATATTAAATAAGATGAGGAAAGTCTCGAGGAAATAAAAAAAAACCGGAAGGGAAGTTCCTTTTGATTTGGCACACCCCCATTATAAGAGCAAGCTAGAAACCCTATAATATGGAACAAAATTGCCGAAACCATTGGTGTTAACATGGAAATGTGTAAAACGCGGTGAAAGATCTTACGTGTCAAAAACGTTAACTAAAATAAGCCTTCGAAACTCGGAAACGGTGCAACCTGTAAAAAAAGATGTTCTCGAACAAATCACACTTCATTTCTAAAGCGAAAAATAAAACTGCCGGTCTTATGGTAAAACTGTCGTTTAATAATCAAAAATCATTATTCCTGTATAAATTTCAGAAAATCAACAAATCCAACACATGTTGAAAATTGAACATTTAAATTTTTACCAAAGCTTCTATTTCCGGTAAAATTTAAAAAAAATGGTCTGAATAAATGTTTTTACAGTTAATTTCAATCTTTTTGTTTTTTTTTTCATAAATGCTATTTACTTTTCGAAATATTTGCATAAAACATAAAAGCTCATACGGAAGCCGCCACTTCCAGTTCCAAAAGCTTAGCTTAACTGGCTAAATTGTGAAATTTCACTCCGTTCAATTTATCTGTCTGGGCTGTACAGAGGCCGAATGTTTTTGTTAAAAATCGTCATTTCTGATAAGTTTTAGAAAACTGATCTAGACTAGTATAGTTGCAAATTTAATTATTTAATTTTTTTTATCTATAATCTGTTCTGGGGTCTAGACACTCCCAATTCTTTCGCTGTTCACTTTTACAATCCGACTTTTTCTCCGTTTCCCAGCCAACTCGAGGACATACGGCTATAAGTCCGATTTTCGCAGAACCACTTGCACATTACATAGCTCCATGGTAGCCTATAGTACTGACATGGTACATGAGTCGGCCTCTGAGTTCTACACTCCGACAAGGGGTCATAGTTGTGATCATTTTCGTCACAGATCGTAATCTGATGAGTTCTCAGTAGATTTTCTCGAACAACACTTTTCAAAATGTTTGCAAAAAACCAAAAGCCTCCTCTGAAAATTTGTCACTAAAGATGAACCGTTGTCGACCATAAATCACTGGGGTCTCCCAATTCATGAAAAAAGCTTTAGTTTGAAGCTTCAGTTTGAAATTATATATATGACATTTCAATAGCGTAATAGCGACGATATGGCCTCTCAATAAGTTGGGAAGCAGCAGGAATGCCCATCTCTAGTGTTGTGCCGTATTATCTATACTGCACCGTAAATTATTATTCTACATGTGTAGATAATGTATGTAGATAATTAAAATGATAGTGTGGACGATGTAAAGAATGTAGACAATATGTCGACAATGTCGAAAATAAATGTTTCTGTTAGTATTCAGCAAAATTCTATGATTTCATTGTTAGCGGAATCATTTCAAGATGGTCAAGATGGAGGGTTTCATTCTTACTCCTCATTTGCAAAAGCAATGGCTTGGACAATTTTGAAAAACTAACAATCGATAGAAATCGGTGTTAACAGTAGAATTTTACACGCAATTAAGTTTTAAAATAAAATAAAGGGTTGTCAAACTCAAATAAAGAAATTATAAAAATTAGTTAAATACACTCATAAATACATGTTTTTAATGATTCAATCCCTGCAATCTGTTCTGGGCCCGAAGCACTACCAACACTTTCGCGGTTCGTTTTTCCCGTCCTACCTTACGTATTTGTCTGCCAAATCGAAGACAAACGGCTATAGGTCCGATTTACGTTACCCATCTCTGCGCATTGCATAGCTCCAAGCCAGCCTGTAGTACTGGACATGGAAAATGGATCAGCCCATGAGTTTTGCACTCTGATAGGGAAAATTGCCTTTTTGAAATTGAAAATTCCCTTTTGCATCCTACCCCTATCGGGATTCGAACCCGGTTCCTCCCGATCCAAACGCCAAAGCTTTAACAACTGTGCCTAACTATACATTCTATTCATTAAATAGGCGCTCTATTAAAATATATGTAACGCGTCAAAGTCGAAAATTTCAAATACTGAGTTAATCGGACGATATTCAAGACTAGCTCCGATAGACCTTGGTAGGTGGAAACAGAGGCAGTAAGTAGAAAACCAACACGCCGACGCATACGATGTTCAGGAGCAAAACTTGTCAGCAGTTCAATGCAGTCAATATGCATGCTTAGGATTACGACTGACACATGTCGTCGATGATCTTAATGCTGCAACTTCAAGAAATCACAGCGATCCTGATAAGGTGGAAGAGCGAGTGAATAATTCGCGCACAAGATATATGTTAAAGTGCAAACAGAACGAACTGTTTTTCAATGCTCTCTATTCTATCCGAATGGTATTGATCGAATGGTAACCAGACCGGTGAAGCATGCTCCAGAATGGATCGAACAAAGGCTACTACATATAAGGTTTTTAACGTAAGCGGATCACAAAAATGAAGACAGTAACGTTTGATAAAGCCTAACATAGTGTAAGCCTTCGTAGTTATAGAATTAATGTGGCATGTGTAGGTAAGGACGGAAGAAAAATTTGCACCCAAGCCGGAAACATACTCGATCTACATACCTACAAATATCTTCAGATCAGCTTGTAACTTCAGGCGATTTAGTACATTTATGACACACCCACCAAAGGATATCAGGATGACGAGTAATCATTTCACTAAGAACGGCATTCTTTACTATGCAATCAATACTCCTTTATCTTGAAGACTGGAGTCAAAGTTGAACCTGTCCTTTCTATATACGATATAGATAGTTCGATGGAAAATATTCTTCAGAATTTATTCTTGGCGACAACCAGGTTTTGCCAATGATTATAACATTGTAGTCATTTTCTAGAACATCCATACGGAGTACCTTAGCTTTACCTCGGATATCAGTGGCGTTGTGGTAGTAAATAGAAATAATTTTAGCGGAAGCCACCAATGAATCTGTGTTGGATGAATATAATGAATATAAAGTACTGTGTTGGGTGGTATCTAAAAAAATGGATACACATACGCAAATATATTACATATATATAATAATTACCTTAGGGTTAAAGGTGACGTTTACCTGCTGATATCGAGCTCCCGGCAATATCATTTTGCTGGATTAGAGGATTCACCATTGCAAGCAACACATCAAACGCAACCGGGGTTATACAATGAATATTCGCAAAATATTCAACTAGGTTTTTATAAAATCCCTGCTGCTAGCTATTGCGATTGCCCAGCAGGATTTTGAAGCAATAAATTTTCGCGTAGCACGACATGTTATAAGCCATGTAGACTATCGAAGATTATCCGTCGCTTGTTGAGGGGAATGAAGGGTCGATTTTTATCTGTAGAAATCTCACACCAAATTTGCTGCTTGTCTGGTAAGTCGATCCGTTGCAGGTTTACGCTTGAGTTCGGTGTGCGTGCTAAAGACAATTTCTGCATATCGTCGTCGCATTATTCCTGTACAAGTAATTCCTTCGTGTAGAAGGAGAAGACGCTGAGTTCTGTGAGAAGTGTTTCACCAGAACAAGACAAACAGAAAAGCCCAAAAGGAGTAGTTATCGCTGTTTTGTGAATATGCTCGAGAGCCAAGGGAATTTGATGATATGCCGTAATCAAATGTATTCTCGAGAAAATAGTGGCGCCGGCGAGTTTCAACGAGAAACTGTGTGTATGTGGGGGAGGACTGGGACAATGACAATGTTTAACTGTCGATAGTCTCCACAATGGCGCCAGTACTTATCTTTGTTGTGCACCATATGTAATGGTGAAGAGACTGGTGACGATGAGAGGCGGCAGATTCCGATGTCTGTCATAAACTGTCTTGATTTATCACAAGGTAACCTACTTTGTGTTATGGCGTAGTAGACTACGTAATGCTTCACTGGGAGATAGTATTTTGGAGCCTGAGTGAGCGAGGGGAATTTCTTCAAAAGAGCGCTTTAATCGTTGTTGATGCTGAAATTTTTTGGAGATGGCGTATCAACTTGGGCGATGATTGCGTTCACTGCAAGGGTAGTAAAAGAATCAGAACGTGTTTTGTTCTTCAAATCGACCACGATACCATATATGAACAGAAAGTTAGCACCTATAATAGGCCTGTCTACTGCCGCGACGATAAAGGGATATGTGAACGAATGCCTGAGACCGAAATTTACCTTCGAAAGTTGTGTACCGTAAGTGGAAATTGGGGATCCGTTTTCTGTGGTAAGAACGGTGTCTTTAGCATGTCGGAAAAACTTGTTTACGGGTACCACAGATACTTCAGCCCCCGAATCGATCAGAAATTGCAAGCCAATTTCGTGATATTGGATGAAAAGACGGCGAGACGAACCAATCACCCTGTTTGCCGTAAAGGCAGCAGGATTTAGCGGTTTTCCAAAGCCTTGAAATGTTTAGAAGTAGTTTCCCCATGAGATATCGATCGGAGGGTGGTAGTAGCAGAGTCCCGAACTAGATAACTATCTCGACCTTGACAATATTAAATGTCAATATTAAAGTTTGGCCTGTTATCTGACAATATTCTACGTGAACCAATGTTCATGTTGGCCAGTGTTCGCTGTAGATCTGTCAATTGTTGTTTTGTCTTGCCAATATGTTGTTGCATAAACCGATTGACCGTCAGCAGTTACCTTGCTTGTCGATGACTGGTTGAAATCAGCAATTTGTTTGCGTGCTCTGGATTTATATGTTGTCGGTGACCGGTAGGATTTCTTCGATATCATTTTTGATATCTCGCGCCATTATCACTCGTAAGTCATCTGGCGACCGGTTTAGCCACAGATTTTTGAATAAATCGTTGTTTACTAATTTGGAATCTCCTGCTTTTTATTCAAGCAGGCGATAAAAGTGGTACTGTTTACGGTCTCCCATTCGTTGGAAACCAGAGAGCAACTCCTCAAGTCGTTGCTCCTCTCTGATAGTATAGCGGTTGGTTAACGCGGATTTTAGTCGGCTGTATTTGATTTCTAGCAGCGGGTTTTTAAAGAGGTCCGTTATGAATTGTACCATCTCTTGTGGTATCGCGCCGAGAGTATATGCGAACCGTTCATCGTGGTCAACAATTCGGTGAATTACGAACTGGAGTTCGACGTGGATGAACCTTGCCGCCGGTTGTTCGTTCCAGGAGGGTGGTATTTTGGGTGGCATCTTGTATAAATTGGTGGTTACACTCGATGCTGGTGTGCCAGCATTGTTCTCATTCTCGTCTTCCGATGATGTAACGACTTTATGTTGTTTCGATGGCATTTTATTTAATTATTACCTATTTTGTTTCTCACTTCACTCGCGATAAATAACGGCGTAGCAGAAATATTTATTTTATAAACTTGTCTAAATAATTAATTGTAGACTTAAAAAAATATTTCCCTACTCATGGAAACGGCTCTTGACTCATTTGGTTGTGTCACCCTTAAACTAACAATTGTACCTAGTGAATTTTCCGACTATACTCTGCGATATCCAAAACTTATCTATTCTAACGAAAAGGAATATATGTCTCCCCTTCTGGTAATAGTTCACGACTCATTTGCTTGTGTCAACCAAAGGCTAAATAACTATGCCCAAAATATATTTCCAAAACGAATGTGTTGGAATTGTTGGTGTTTCTCATACACATTGTCTATGCCAAATAATAAAACAATAGAACAATAAATTTCTTTTTGGCTTTGTAAATTTAATTAGAACACAACAGAATTTTCCGATAAATTCTACGATATCCAGAATTTATCCAAACTAAAACCAATAAAACCGATTTGATTTGCGGAAACTAAAAATGAATCCTACTTATGCAACTAACTCTTGACTCGTTTTAATTATGTCAAACTAAAACTACTCAAGCCAATAAAATTGAATTGATAAAGTTACGATAACGAAAAAGGTTGCCTATTCCATTTGGAAATTACTCTTGACTCATTTTCTTATTTTGACCTAACATTCGCATATAGTGGAATTTTCCGATAAACTTCAAGACATCCAGAATTAATCAAAGTAAATTTTCCTCTTTATTTACAACAATTAAATAGGATATCCCAACTCTCTGTTTGGAAATGCCAGTTAACTGATTTAATTGTGTCAACCTAAGACTAACATGTATATGTGGGATATCATGACAACCTTTACAGTATCCACAATTTATCTTAACAAGAAAACTAAAAAGGATACCCCTACCCTCAATTTGGAAATTACACTTGGTTCCTTTGAACTCAACAATTTCAGTAATTATTTTAACTAAAACTACTCATGCCGAGCGAACTGACTTAATTTACTAGAACAAAATTTAGAATTCACTTGTTGTCTTATCGTAACGTAAAAATAATTTTCGCATAGCGCGATTTTCTGTACGTGGCATTTAGAGGTATTGAATCCGCTAGTATTAACTTCTGTAAAACTACTTAAAAATGAGAATTTTCCGGGCTATTATGAAGAATGTAGAATAAATTTGTTTAAGTTTATTTTCTGGTTTTCACTCAAAATTCTTTGAGAATTCAAATGACAATTTTGTTTAACAGTGTATTTACTAACACTTGTTTATTTTTGACATATTTCACTGCCATTTTATAGAAGCTTCGTCTTCCTCTAATTAATCTCTCTCGAGCTAGGAATAGAATGACAAATCAAGAAGCAACATGGGGCTAGACATTTTTATGATGTTTATATACGTAAAATCAGTATTTTATCAATTTGCATTCCCGCGGGCCATTAACTACAAAGTAAGTGTTTTCTGTATTTCCCACCGCATTATTTCCATAAAAATACTTAACATTTAATGATTAATTTTAATAATTTCCTTGGGTTCAATTAACAAAGAAATGTTAATTATTTTTTTGGGTAATTATTTATATTGTCTTGTTTAAAACAAATAAACATTTATTCACGTTTATGCAATGAAAATTAATAAAACGCAACTGCGATAAAAAATTAAATTTGTCTGGATACAATAAAACATTAAAGTTCCCTCGCGCTAATACTACGGGAGCATCGAAGCTCGAAGGATTTTTTTTATTGTTATGCATATTTAAATTATTATTTATTTGAAAAGAAACATTTTATCATCTCTTAAGTACTATAACAGTAATTTCAGAACATGAAATACGAACGAAAATTATCCTTATATCATTATATCATGATAAACCATTAATGAAGCTTTCAGAAATAAAAAAAAAGTTTTCTTGTGCTTCTCATTACTTATATACTCGTTTGTACATAATACTATGCTGCTTTAAGTTTCCAGTGAAGAATAATATTTATAATGAAAATTATGGCAGGGAAATTAATAAAAAGCAATGAAAATACCAAATGACATCATGAAAAGAGAGCTCAACACAAAATGTAAGAGTGCATAGCAAAAAATAAATAAATACTCTAGATATCCCCATAGTGTCAACTCAAGATGACTGTTTGTTGTTATTTATTTTGCAGAGTAAACTTATAAGTTTGTACGAGTATAAATAACACAACCTGAACGATGTTGAAAAATTATTTTTAAAAGTAAGATCAGAGTTATTTTTGTTTGGTTTGCTTGCCACACAAATCAAATGCTATGAAGTTAAAATAAATATTTGCGACTTCTTTTAGAATTTATATTAAGATTTACCATACTTCATCGTATAATTTTGAAATAATTTTGACTCGCATTTTAGCGCAATGGATAATTGATTTTCATGAGCACGTGCATGATGTATTTTGTATATAGTTATATTTAAATTATTCCAAATGTAAGGCACACCAAAAACTTAGGTTTTACATAAAATTGCATTTCTAGACACTTTAAACGGAAATTCGTTTTTATTCCATAATTTACAGAATTCTTAATTCTAAATTTATTTCAAACTGTTACCATACGAGACCGTAAATGCAACATGCAATTTCTGACAAATTAGAATAATTTAATAAATAAAATAACTTACTACGATTTTTAGATGTAAATATAAGATAAGATAAGATGTTTACGACGCAGGGCAGCTGTTAGGCTGGTTACCTATAACATACTACATGCTAAGTATGCCCATGTCAAGATGATCACAGATGTATTCGAGCAGCGCAGCAACTGAATTACTTGAGCACATGCACTACTGCTGCTTCATTCGATTATCACCCAATTATTCGACGAAATCTGTCACATAAGACACGATTCGGTGTCCGAACTGACTAGGAATCCTGAACCTGCGAGGATCTCTAATACTACTGGATAAGGATTTGTTAAATGTTCTAACTTATAAAAGAACCTACTTGAGCAACCTGTCGATTTTCCACATTACAGTTCTGTGTTTTGTTCTCACAAGTGCACCATAACCCTTTCGAAAGACCCTTGTTAGTAAAGAATTATATTATTAAGGTTAGTCGGTTAACCCGTACGCTACAACTATTACTACTGCATATTATTTCAACAATGACAAAAACATCTACTCAGATATTCCGCTCCATAATCTTAATAAATAAATTCTACAAAAATTTAAATTCTCACTAATTCACTCATAAATAAATTAAAATAAATTAATAATATAAAATAACATTTCAATTTTGGCTGCTCCGATGATCTCGGTTAACATCTAAATCCCTTACATAGGAAAAAAGGTAATCAACATCTCAACTTTAACAACTCTTTATATTTAAGATCACATCCCTTCATTCTCGCTTGACCAATTCTGACTCGATGAATCCCCTGAAGATGCATCGATCAAATCGTAAATCGTTTCCGCTTTTTCTATAAGTTCTTTTTTGTCTTTTGCAAGCAATTGCCATTCTTGATCAGATACGTTGAATTTGCTAAAGTCTCTTCGTAACGGTAACTGGATCATGCACCCCAATAGCAAATGCTATAAACGGTTACCCTCTTTGTAATTATTCTTCCTGATAATGCCCCTCTTACACTTGTTCTGGCCGGCCTGACCGATGAAAATTTTAACATTTCTGAAAGAATTCTTCTTTCATAGCGTTTAAGCTTGAATCTATTCGCTTTTGTTAATGTTGCTGATTTTAAACCATACGTTAAGAGTGGATCTATGATGGCTTTATATATTTTTATGGCAGGTTCCAAAGGTATTTTATTTCTCCTAATAAATAAAGAAAAAACTCTTGCTCACTCCTAATGCCTTACCACATCACACTATCACTGTCTCTTTTCTGCTAAGAGCACTCAAAATATGCGTACCCAAATATTTTATGGTTTTTAAACCTTTGTCAGCTTTCCTCCTATACTCAATTTTCTTACTTCCTGGTAATCTTCTAAAAGAGATAGATCTCTTAAGAATCTCCGATTTACTGTCGTTTATTGTAAGACTTATACCGTTCCAAATAACGATACGACCTCCTCTACCATATTTGACAGTTGTGACAAATTTGTGTGCAATATTATTATGTCATCAGCATAGGCCACTAATAGCGGCAACACAATGTCCTCATGTTGGTTCAATTTAACATATGGTAGTAGTTCTGATAACGTTTGTAACACATTATCAAGAACGATATTGAACAAGTGGGGAGACAGTGAACAACCTTGTTTCATTCCAATATTTTTTTCTATCATTTGCGTTCTTTGCTGGTACCACATTACAGATGTTTTCTCCCAAAGATATGTTTTTACAAGCCTGTTGATTAAGTGGTGCGGTATGATTTCAAATTTAAACATCTTGGCGACAGATGCCAAATCAATACTATCAAAAGCCCAACTTATGTCCAAAAACAATACGAAAAGCGTTCTTCCAGGTCGCCATTCTCTTCCATCACTTTTGTTACCACAATCATGTGGTCGTATGTTGACCTGTTTTTCAGGAAAGCTGCTTGATACGAACCCAAAGTTTCCGAATATTTTAATAATCTAACTTACTACGATTTTTAGAGGTAGAATAAAAATTCTAAGTATCACAAAATTTTAAATTTAAAAACCAAATTAAATTCTGCCGAGAGAGATTTGAACTCAACATTATTCGCGTATAACAGTAACACAATATAAACAGGCAAACACATCATATTCTAAATTTTTACTTTATTTTACTTTCAATTTAAACTTGTATAAGACGCAAAAAATTTTAATTGTTAACTCAACACATCCATCCCAGATTTTTCCTTTAATTGTTGTTTTTGTACACTATATATGCAAAAATAAATATAAACCACGACCTTTTTGCATTTGGTATTCTTAAAAAAGATCCACTTCTCATCTCTTCGATTTTCCATCTGCCTCCTTTGTGTATCATCTTCATCCAATAACACTTGCAGCTCGGTGTCTTCAAATGTTTTTGGTCTTCCGTAGCGCTTCTTGTCCTTAATGTCGAAATCGCCACTTCTGAAGCATTTAAACCAATATTTACAGGTAGTCTTCGATGGTGCATGTTCGCCGTAGGCTTCCTTAGGCAAATGACGAGCTTCAGCTGCATATTTTCTCCAAGTTGAAGGAGAAAAGCAAAGCTTCCCGCAAATGTTTTTTTGCCACAAAACTCGACATTTTCGTTCTTAGAAAAAGTATTTTTTCGTTGCGATATGTGCTGGTATTACAATAGGTTATTGTTAGCAACTGTCCACGCTATGAACAAAACACAACTTCTGACATAACTGACAACTAAATGTGTTGCTAGCACCATCTATGTGTGAAACCCGGAAATTTAGTTGCGCCCTGATAAAATGATTGATTATTTTTTGAGTTGGTAATAGTAAGGGCTTACAATGCCTAAACACGATTTGCATTGTTTCTGAAAATTTTGAAATGGAGTTTTACTCATTTGATTTTTCGCTATTTAATATAACAGAAATAGTTTATAAATAATTACAATTCAGAAAGTTAGTTTTACAATGTATAATACCAGTGTAATACTGGAATACCAGTACAGGAAAAAAAATTACGAAATACCGGTATTTAAAATTTCGTCCAGTATTGCAAGCCCTAAATTCGATACGTGAGGCCATCTCCAGCCCTGAGAGAAATTCTGTATATGAGATGTGCTAACGACCACGTAAATCTTTGAAACGAATGTGCTTGCTAAGCATACTTTCATTTCCTAGATTCGTTTGTTGTGTAACAGTTAAATACAGAGGTATCTGGTATGGGTGGGATTTTAGTTTTCAGAGTGGGGCTGTTACAATGTTTATAATATTAAGTTTTTTCTCATAATCTAAAATTTACATTAGGAAGAGAGGTTCACTTACCCATGATTTTATTCTTGTTACTTTTTCACTACAGTTATTTCCTGAAATATCCAACGGGGGTGAAAATATTCCTTGTAAATACTTGTCATTTTATTGCGTAGTGATGATATTGTTCCGTTAAGTACATTAGCATTTTGATAGTTCTGTATTTGGTTTAAAAATGTGCGAGCTAATTTACTGTGTTTATTGTTCTATCAATTACCACCAACATTTGTCGTTCCACGATGTTTTCTCGAAATTGTATACAAACGTACGTAAAAAACTTGTGTAAATTGCCATATACAACTTTGATTCAAATTTTTAAGATAGGTAAGAACAAAATTCTCCATCTTGAAATAGTTCCATATGGAATTTTGCTGATGGGTAAAAAACACGCGTAGAATTGTTGTTAACTACATGGAGTAGACAATTCGGCCCATCACATCTTGGATTTTACAACTGCTAGAAAATTGCACGCTGTTCGCATTACATAAAATGAAGTGTGCACCTTTGCTTATCCAAAAAAATCCATAATCGCCAACAGCACTAACGTACTGGTATAAGTGCACAACTGTTGATTATATTTCATATTAAGAATGAAGTGTATGTTTATGTTCTTTATTACACCAAGAAAGGTTTACTGTCAGTAAAAACGAAACGAGATAAAAATATAGATATTCCTTATACTAGAATGAAACAAAAAATAAAATCAGTAAAATTTACTGACAAAATATTTGTGTATATGTTTGTTGCCATAAAAATTTTAAAAATATCTATCGAGAGTACCATAAAACGTACAACATTTCAATACATATGAAGAAATATTGTGTAGCGATGGAAAATATTTTTCTCACACATGTATCGTCAATTTTTTTATAGTTAATTATGGTAACGCTCTTTTCTGTCAGTTTTGATTACATTATTTTTCGAAGTGAGCAAAAACTGTGAAAAACAATTTTAAATTGATTAAAAAATTAAGTATAATTAAAAATTTAGTGGAATATAGAAAAAACTAAAATTTCTTTTAATTAAATTTTTTGTGTACATTTTGTACACGAATTGCGAATAAACTTACCTACTTATATTGTGTAATAACATAAGAAAATTTTGATATGGCTGAAAAAGGTAAGTTCTCTAGAATTGTCTTATCTCGATTAAATAATAATGTAATTTGATTAGTTGACCAACTGATTACTATTATGTTTTTTTTTTATAATTTTAGATAATCGTAAAATTATTATCTTAGAGGACATTTGCCTCGATGTTTTATTATTCGACAACAGCTGCGGAAGTAATGCGAATGATGGATCAACGTTATCGCATTACTATTCGCAGTTCAGCGAAGAAGTTCGTCTTTTAGGTCAATAGAATTATGTGGCAGTTGTAGTCCATCACCACCACAGCCAATTGAACCGGGATCATCAAAAAATTTAAAGAGGAAAAGAACCACGAGCTACCAGAGGATAATCTGAAACTAAAACGGTGGTTTATCAGTGCTGTAGAAGGGAGGATGGGAGGCTCGGCCGATATAGAATTGGAATCGTTTTGGGGCATGTTAATCCCCTATTATTATATTTTAAAAGTGGTCAACGATGCATTGCAGAAACAGGTAGCAATTACAGGCGACGTTTAAACGGATTCAGACTTTAAATTCTATTTTTATTTTTTTGCAGGACAATACCTAAATGGAAGGGAGCTAAATAAGAGGAGCCTAATTCAATAACAGGAAGTATTATTCCAATAATTTATATTTTGAGACGAGTATTCTGTTTTTGTTTTTTTTCAGGACCAGCCTCCAACCTTCCAGGAACACATGAAGAAATAAATTTATTAAATTGATGGTTTAATTAATTTATTATAAATTTTTTACGATTTAATGAAATTTTTATTTTTTTATGATTTAATGTTATTTTTTATGCCTATAATGGAAGTTTTTTCAGAGTTTTCCCTGAGCTTTCTTCCGTAAGGCTTTTCCTTAATAAATTATAAAAACTAAAAAACTTTGAATCTTACATTTTCGTTTTCGTATCGTATTCAGAAAAAGGCCCCTGGAAACACATGAAATCAAACGTATTCCACACACGCTGGCTAGCTTTTTTGACTTCGGAATGGATACATCAATGGTGAACAAATAATTTGAGAAGTTAACAACTTTACCACATTGAAATGAATAAATAAAATTAAAATATTTAGTTAGCAAGAAAAAGCACATATGGAAGCTCTTCAAACCGAATTGTATAAGAGCTTTCATTAGGCATAAAAACCTTACAAACTTTATTTATATTTAAAACAAAAACAACATATAAATTTCAATAATTTATATACTTATAAATATATATATTTATAAATTTCATTGCTTTTATGCACATTTTCATAACCCATAAATAAATCGCCTTAGGTATTCACCCTGCCACCTGAAAAAAGAAATTCAAACTAAAGCAACTGAAATACATTATTTAGCATATACGAGTATAAAAATATACGTATCTTAAATTATTCTCTGCTTTGACGTCCATTTCACACTCTTCTTTAAATTTTGGTAACCTGTCACTCCACTCCAAATTTATCACGGCTATTCATTGCAATAGTTGATGAATTTCGGTGCATTGGTTGAAGGGGCAACAAATTAGTCTCCTGATTTGGCCTAGAATCTGTAAGAATATTTAGTATAATTGTCATATTAATTGTTTTTTTAATTATTACTTATGGGTAACAAAATTACCTGGTACGAAAACTCCGTTTACGTCATGAGTGATAAGGTCGGGAATAACATAATTGGTACGCGGCATTGGACAATATCCTCTACCAAACTCACGTTGGCTATTATCGGAGATCTAAATACTCGCCAGTTAGAAGAGAAGATCCCAAAACAGTTTTCGCTAATTCGGCGAGCCCGACTTAACCTATAGTTGAAAACTTTGTGTTTTGTCGTCGGCATGGCCTTATAGGGCTTAAGCATATTTCGATGCAAAGCGAACGCGTCATCGACTACAAATACAAAAGGGACGGACTGGAAGTTCGCGGTCGCGTTAGATAGTTCAGGAATCCTATAGTATAATTTAAAATTAATAAAAAAATTCGAATTGTATATATATTTGGTACGTATGTGTTAGTACGTAAATATATATATATATATATATATATATATATATATATATATATATATATATATATATATATATATATATATATTTATATATATATATATATATATATATATATATATATATATATATATATATGTATATATATATATATATATATATATATATATATATATATATATATATATATATATATATATATATATATATATATATATATATATATGGGTCATTCCATAATATTTCAGGGAACCGCCCAAAATGACCTTCTTAAATTTAAATTTTTGTTCTTTTTTATTGCTGCTCTGATAAAAAAAGAAGACCCGTGTATTTTTATTTTTCATTTTGACATTCGAAATTCCCGTTATTCGATATGTCAGTTTTGACATCTTTCGCACTTTTAATATTGTGTCTATACATAAACTGATGTATTTTCCGTTCTGCAAAAGATATTGGTTTCGTTTTTACTACGTTAGAAAGGTGAATAATTATGGTTAGCAAATAAATTAAAAAAAATTTCAAAGTACCGTTATTTTCGAAGGTATGGCAAGATATATGTGTGCACGGTGTTTTGCCGCTAGAGGGCGCAGCTACCAAAATCTTAATACTATTTATACAGGGTTTGAAAGGCAGAGGTTCAGCCTTTTAAACAAGTTATAAATCATATTTGCACTGCATCTAGTTTGGCTGCTACATTTAAAGTTGAAAAATTACAAAATTTTCATTTTTTATCGTTGTGAATGTGAATCAAATTTAAGGAAAAGGGCGACAATATGCTATTCCTAGGAATAACTTTGATCACAATTAAGTAGAGCTTCAAATGAGTCTAAAAACAAAACTTTATGTTACATAATTTGAGCACCAGAGGATTTTAAAAATTAAAACGTTATATTTTGTTCAGTTTTATTATACAATACAAGTTTGAGTAAAGTTAGAAGAAAAGAGAATTTCTCGGTCCTGCACTAGTTTTATGATTTTAAAACACAATAATACAATACTTGAAATGAGTCAACAAGCACAAACACATTTAAATATTACAGAAAGAATTTTTCCTCATATACAACATTTATTTACAACTATTGAATTGGAAAATATTTTAGTATTATTAAAGTTTAAATAGGCATATTGTGATAATTGATGTTGATGATCAGTAGAGCTTCAATCTACTTAATTGTGATCAAAGTTATTCCTAGGAATAGCATATTGTCGCCCTTTTCCTTAAATTTGATTCACATTCACAACGAGAAAAAATGAAAATTTTGTAATTTTTCAACTTTAAATGTAGCAGCCAAACTAGATGCAGTGCAAATATGATTTATAACTTGTTTAAAAGGCTGAACCTCTGCCTTTCAAACCCTGTATAAGTAGTATTAAGATTTTGGTAGCTGTGCCCTCTAGCGGCAAAACACCGTGCGTGCATATATCTTGCCATAACTTCGAAAATAACGGTACTTTTTTTAAATTTATTTGCTAACCATAATTATTCACCTTTCTAACGTAGTAAAACCGAAACCAATATCTTTTGCAGAACGGAAAATACATCAGTTTATGTATAGACACAATATTAAAAGTGCGAAAGATGTCAAAACTGACATATCGAATAACGGGAATTTCGAATGTCAAAATAAAAAACAAAAAACACTTTTGCATTTCAATATTACATAAGGAACACGAAAAAGAACAAAAAATTAAAATCTAAGAGACAAATTTTGAAAATTGCAAAAAATTCCCTGAAATATAACGGGATGACCCATATATATATACCTAAGATATAAATTTTTTATGTACATACCTCAACGTCACTGCCAATTTCAGACTAGGGCTGAAAGGATCTCTAAGAATAGTTTGTTTTTGATGATTGGCCCAACCATACTTAGTAGCTCCTCAAACTCGTTCTACATAGTGTAATTATAAACCAGTTACGGGTCGTCTTGTAGTTGTTTGTAAACAGAGTTAAATCCACCAGTTGATTCCCGCTCCAAATAGTACGGTCATACTCAACATTTTCTTTTCCTACGAGGAATATTAATTTCCTCCTCTTCATCGCTGCTGGTGAATACAATATCCAGAATATCACATTTAAGTGTATTAATTTTAATAATATCAATATTCATTTTAATTATTTTCAAAAACCACTAAGCCGCACCAAAAAATAAATTTGTTTGGTTATGTTTTTTGTAGCTGTCAAAATTTAGCTATATAATCTTGCTATAACAACAAAAAAAATGAAACATTGGTCTTCTTCACTCCAATGCTATTATATATCATTTTTCTTTTTTTGATTTTTCAGTATTTTATACTGACAGTATATTTTTCTTGGTGTAATAAAGGCTATACGAAAAACAACCAAAAACCGCAAATTATATATCTTTCGACGGCAATCTATTACTGAACAATTTTCAATGAACACATTTCGATAAACGGATTTCGTAATTTTCAATGAGTCTACGCTTTAAATTCAAATTTTTCTGTGACTCACCAGCGTAGAAATTTTATCTACCCTTGCAAGCATATAGACCCTGATGACTGTGGTAAACATTTTTAATCGTCATAATATACATAAACGGAGTATTAACACATTCTTTTAGTGTTTTATCTATAAACCATTTTATTTCAACTCATCACGTCTCGTAACACACGTACCTTAAACCTCACAGGTACTTAGTATAGTTAACCGTACAGAGCAATATGTCGTATAGAAATGTATGTTTAAGGAATTTCAATTTCCTTATGATCTGTCGTAAACACAATGAAAGCTTGCAAATACATAAAATAATCATGTTATTTCCTTTTTATTGCCTTTCGAAATGAAAATATCTGGAAAATCTATATGTTAAAAAAGCACAAGGAGCAAGAACAATAAAACAAATCTTTAATTTGTAATTTTTTATATTCGTTTTTGTATTTTCCTTTCCATTTTTGTAACAGATAAGTACGTAAGACAAAAGTATACGATTATAAAACAAACATTCAATTGATCCTATTCAAATAGAAATAAAATCGCAACAACAAAAAAGTAGTAAGAAGTTCATCCCTGCCATGGCTGGGTTAAAGTGATAAATAAATGTTTATGTACATCTGCCAGTAAAATAAAAAATACTTAACAGATCTGCATTAAGTATTGTTCCCGCTGTGTAAGGGTATGGGAACGAATCTATATAAACTTTGAAACAAATAATTGGGTGATTTATCGATACTTTGTACGCAGGTACAAATTAATTAGACAATTACTCCGAAAAATTTATAATTATTCGTTTTAATTGTCTGTACAGGCAAATACCTTATAAATATATATAGAAGCAATTTAAACCTATTCAAATACAAATGGACTAGCTGACGCTGTGGAAATTGTAAAGTAAAATATAAATTGACCCTTCTAGCCTGCCTACATCCATATCCTTTAGTACACATATTTTGATTGGGCGTTATATTTTATTTATATGGGTTGAGGAATTTCATTCGAGATGATTAAAGGTGAAAGCATACTATTAAAGCTGTATAGATCCCATATTCGTACATGTCGAAAAACTTTTTATTGCCAAAACAATTAAGAACACTTTAAATGTCGGATGTATCAGTATAAACGAAAGCAAAAACCAGAATCCCTTTTTGTATATGGTCTGGGTGTGTGTTTGTGCCAAAGATAATATTGTCACTTTAGTAAGATATAAATAACATAGGTACACAACACGTGCTTGAACTGAAAACGTAATGTTAATGCTAGCCTCACATTGTGGAATGAAAATCAAAAGGAAAAATAAAACCAATGTTTACATTTGTACGTACGTATATGTATATGTGTACCAACAAGTATATTCGTATAAAACGTTTGTGGTCGAAATAACGATTTTCTGAAAATGAGATAACATTTTCGGTTGTACATATTTTGGTGTTGGTTACGTTGGCTTTTCATTTCACATTAAATAATGTGAATATCCAATTTCAAAACGATTTAATCTAATTTTTTTACGTTACCAGATAAAAAGAAGTCTCAGCCGTATAATTTAATCAGTGAAGCAAAATATTGAACAATAATAATTATTATTGTGGTTTTTGGGTTGATAGATGTGGTCAGATATATACGTACACAATGATTAGAACTAGTTCCCCAACATAATTAAGATCGAATTTATTTCAATTTTCTTTATTGGCAAATTATTGCATTATAGATTTAACAGGCTTTTGAAGTTTTGTAATCCTTTTTTGCTTTTTCATCGATAAAGTAGTTTTTTTCAATAATCGGCTCCTTTTCGAAACATCAACAGATGAACCGACCAAACGGCACAGTTGTTAAAGCTTTAGCGTTTGTATCGGGAAGAAAACATCGAGCTAGGATATAAAAGCGATTTTTCATCTTCACATTACGATCTGTGATGAAAATGAATACAACTAAAGGGTGATTTTTTTGTGGTTAGGATTTTCATGCATTAGTATTTGACAGATCACGCGGGATTTCAGACAAGGTGTCAAAGAGAAAGATGCTCAGTATGCTTTGACATTTCATAATGAATAGACTTACTAACGAGCAACGCTTGCAAATAATTGAATTATATTACAAAAATCAGTGTTCGGTTCGAAAAGTGTTTCGCGATTTACGTCCGATTTATGGTCTACATAATCGACCAAGTGAGCAAACAATTAATGCGATTGTGACCAAGTTTCGCACTCAGTTTACTTTATTGGACATTAAACCAACCACACGAATGCGTACAGTGCGTACAGAAGAGAATATTGCGTCTGTTTCTGAGAGTGTTGCTGAAGACCGTGAAATGTCGATTTGTCGCCGTTCGCAGCAATTGGGTTTGTGTTATTCGACGACATGGAAGATTTTACGCAAAGATCTTGGTGTAAAACCGTATAAAATACAGCTCCTGCAAGAACTGAAGCCGAACGATCTGCCACAACGTCGAATTTTCAGTGAATGGGCCCTAGAAAAGTTGGCAGAAAATCCGCTTTTTTATCGACAAATTTTGTTCAGCGATGAGGCTCATTTCTGGTTGAATGGCTACGTAAATAAGCAAAATTGCCGCATTTGGAGTGAAGAGCAACCAGAAGCCGTTCAAGAACTGCCCATGCATCCCGAAAAATGCACTGTTTGGTGTGGTTTGTACGCTGGTGGAATCATTGGACCGTATTTTTTCAAAGATGCTGTTGGACGCAACGTTACGGTGAATGGCGATCGCTATCGTTCGATGCTAACAAACTTTTTGTTGCCAAAAATGGAAGAACTGAACTTAGTTGACATGTGGTTTCAACAAGATGGCGCTACATGCCACACAGCTCGCGATTCTATGGCCATTTTGAGGGAAAACTTCGGAGAACAATTCATCTCAAGAAATGGCCCGGTAAGTTGGGCACCAAGATCATGCGATTTGACGCCTTTAGACTATTTTTTGTGGGGCTACGTCAAGTCTAAAGTCTACAGAAATAAGCCAGCAACTATTCCAGTTTTGGAAGACAACATTTCCGAAGAAATTCGGGCTATTCCGGCCGAAATGCTCGAAAAAGTTGCCCAAAATTGGACTTTCCGAATGGACCACCTAAGACGCAGCCGCGGTCAACATTTAAATGAAATTATCTTCAAAAAGTAAATGTCATGGACCAATCTAACGTTTCAAATAAAGAACCGATGAGATTTTGCAAATTTTATGCGTTTTTTTTTAAAAAAAAGTTCTCAAGCTCTTAAAAAATCACCCGTTATAACTGTCTGAGTGCAAAACTCATGAGCCGAGCTATGCATTGTACAGATGGATCTACGAAAATCGGGCCTTTGGTGGTACGTACTCGGATTCGCTGGCAACAGCGTAAGGTAGGGCGTGAAAAGCGAATAGTGAAAGAGTTGGCAGTGTTGCGGCTCTAGAACAGAATCCAAAGATAAAAAAGCAACAGATGATAGAAATCAAATTGAAAAAATCGAAGTAGAAAACCAAATTGCCTCAAAACTATTTTTACTACCATAAAAATCAAACAAATGATTGATTTTATTGAAACTTTTACACATCATTTTCGCTGGTTCATTATCGCGAGTGTTGGTTCTGTGTCTAAAGAGGAAATCTTAATCCTTTGCGGTCTACTGAGATCCTTTATTTTAATTGAACGTCATTCGATTTTACTTAAGAGATTTCCATTAAAAGTACCCTTTAGCAATATGCGCTAATTTCTATAGCGTCACCAAGCTGTAGGTCTTACATCCTGTTAAATATTATGGTAATCGTTCACGTGGTACGGTACATCATGGAAATAACGTAAACATTTTTTTTTTAATTTTTTCAATACTTTGGATATGTTCTTCGTAGAACGCATTATGATCTTTATTGTCTCCAAATGAAAAATGACGCCCTACATGTTTCACTTTTGTACATCTTTTTGCAGTTTATTGGTATAGTCAATTGACTTGATGGCTTTATATATATATTTAAAGGCCCTCTGCGAACATTTTGGGTTGCTTTATTACTTCAGTACTATCATTTTTAAAAAGGTAGGTTAATTATGATAAAAATGTAGGTAATTTAATATGCATTAACATTTTAATATTAAATTCATTATTTTCTAAGTATGCACAGTGGACTGTATAATTTTGGTTTTTAAACTTTAAGTAAGTAGGTATTACCACGACATAGCCAATAAATTTGTTTAACTGTCAGAAAAATTCTTCCCAGCAATGAGCAAACATGCTGAATTAGTTGGTAATGGCACAATTTTGTGAATTGGGCGGCTAACATTTGCTGAATTTTCCGTGCGCAAGGTTACGACACCGACCAACTCGCCATTTCCGGGATGAATATATGTAATTTTTGCTTTTGGCCATACACCCGCTGGTAAATTATAATTTTTAATTAACGACATTGTTAATTTTCATGTTGAGTTTTGATGCTGCCAGAAATCCAATCAACCTTAACGACAACAGCGAAGTAATACAGGCCTCCAAATGCACCAAAAGATCACTACTTTCAGAATCGTCAAAAACATTTTATGCACTTGGTTGGCTTGCACCATCCATAGTTGTTGTTAAAATCGAGTTTAACCAATTTAAGGAAATTCCAATAAAAGATACATTGGTTGGAAGGGCGAGCCAATACAACTTCACGGATTCTGTGATGCAAGCGGGTCAGCGTTTGCGGCTGTTTTATACTCACGTATTCAAAGTAAAGAGAAGTATCCACACCAGCTTAATCGCATCAAAAACAAAGGTAGTGCCAAAGTTTATTTGTTTCACAAATAAATTTCAAAATTCAGCCATAAAACTTAAAATAAATAAAATTAACTTATTTTTACAAAACAATTATTTTTCCCAGACAAACATAGATACACGTTACATTTTTCGCATCTTATTCGGGTCCGTGACTTACACTTTGGTAAACGACATCCTCTAGCGGTGGAAAGTTGGTCCAAAACAGGCCAATGGTCACAACCATCATATCTTTTCCCAATACAGGGTAAACCAGCGACACTAAATTAGACGTCTTGGGATCGGTTTCTTCATCTTCCTCACTTGTGCTGGCTCGTCGTTTCCGAGAACTACTTGACATAAGAGCTCCTGCTACTTCCATTTTGAAGTCTAACAAATCAAGCATTTGTCTCTTAGAGATGCAACAAGCTGTACAATCCAGCCAATATTCCATCCATGAATTCACTGTGGCAAGGTCAATGAAATGATTCATAGCTTTCAACGTCCATTTCTTAGTTTTCGTGGACGACCGATAATATTCCATCATTTGGTCTACGAGATCAACTCCACCCATTCATTGATTGTATTGGTGTATAGAACGAGGAGGGCGTGTAACGTTTTCGTACGCCTTTACGCTTTTATTCCAACGACTAACCGTGGCTATTGGACTACATCCAACGATTGTGGAAAGTATTGTTACCGATTTTGTACCTTTCCACTTAACTGTGGTAAACACGCGCTGCCCGTCGTTGAGAAGAAATTCTTGACATTCACCTCGCTTCATCGATTTGTCGGGTTTAAAAGGTACATTTTTAAGGCGGTTTGTAATTATGGTTCCTAAAATAATTGTAAACTTTAAACAAAAGAAATAACTTTAAGATATTTAGATATAAGTTTTAACTGTAGCGCGATACACCAAATCTTGAAGCCGTTTTAGAAACGGAAGTGTGGTAAAATAGCGATCGAAGTATAAACAACTTCTTTTAGGAATCGTTTTTGCCATGTGCAGTATCACTGCTGGACCCAAACCCAATGATCGGTCATTTAAAGGTGTTTTGTCATCCTGATACACCTCAAAACCTGTTGGACGCGGTTTATTTCGCACATATTGGCGAGCAGGGCATCGACCAGTATAAGGGATCATTTGCTCGTCAATTGAGTAATTTCCCGTTATTTTGGAAGCGCCCACAATTTATCTCTTACAGATTTCATAACTGGCTCAACTTTAGTGGATTTATTCATGTATCAGACTGGTGTGAAGTGTCTTAACGTTAAAAAAATGTAGGTACGCAAAAAAGTGGCAATATAAAAGTGGCATCATAAAAATGTAAATGGTTATACGATTCTGACGTTAAAAAGTGTAGGTTTCTAAAAATTAACAAGAAACAACAATTTTAAAATATACAAAATAATTGAACACAAAAAAAAATCAAATTTAAATTTAATCACTGTACAAAGTATAATTTTTGTCAAAATATAAAGTTCGACTAAAAACGGCAAAACCAATGCTACACTATTGAAATTATCGCAAAATCTGGAGATGTGCTCGCATGGTGACTATATGGTAATCAAAAGGGATGAATTGGGATATCTAAATTTGTTTGTGCTATTTCTCTAAATAGGCCATGGCTCTTGACATACATTTTCAAAAATATAATGTTTTCCTCTAAATTCGGCAAAAGCAATGCTACACTATTGAAATTATCGCAAAATCTGGAGATGTGCTCGCATGGTGACTATATGTACTCAAAGGGGATGAAGTGGGCTATCTAAATATGAGTGTGCCATTTCCTTAAATAGGGCATGGCTCTTGGCATACATTTTCAAAAATATAATGTTTTCCTCTAAATTAGCAATGCTACACTATCGAAATTATCGCAAAATCTGGAAATATTTTGTCGAACTTTATATTTTGACATAAATTATACTTATGTCCATTGATTAAATTTAAAATTGGAAACCATTTTTTTTTTGTGTTCAATTATTTTGTATAATTGAAAATTGCTGTTTCATGTTAATTTTTAGAAACCTACACTTTTTAACGTCAGAATCGTGAATTTACACTTTTATGGTGCCACTTGTATATTGCCACTTTTTTGTGTACCTACACTTTTTTTAACGTTAGAAACTTCACACCGGTATGTATCAGTAGAACTATGATCCTGTTAAGGCACTGATTTGCCATAATAGGTCCTGGTCAAAAGTTAGTTTGAATACCTAAATAGGGAAACTATAATATGTGTCGGCAGTATAAAATGTATGTCACCAAACACATTATAAGGTGATATGACATAACTATCGTATTATCTCAACTCTTCAAAACATAATAAATTATTCATTGATTTTGACACGTGCCAATCGTTAGAAAAAAAAACAACATTAAACAAAAATAGACAAATTCTTCGAAATGTCACATCCTATTTGTAAAATATATTAACTTTTGCCAAGAACAACAAAGAAGATAATGTTACTAATATTTATTTATAAATGTATGTATTATTTTAATATTTCATGCCTAAAAGGCTTAGTGTAAACGTCAAACTTATCAAATTCATCGGCCAACTCATTTTGATAGTATTAGAAAATTGATTTAACTTTTCTTTTTCTCTTACGAGTCTGCTGTGTGGTAAATCAAACAACAATATTAGAAAAACGAAAATTGTGTGTGACACATTTGAGAATTGGGTTTAAAACATTAGATAATAATTTGATGATTTTCTCGTTGGTAACCTTGTACACAAAAAAAGTTATCTAATCTCATCAGATTATCAAATTTAAAACTTTAATACGGTTTCTAATAGGCGGAACAATTTAGTGGCGCATATTTCCCGATTATCGTACTTGTTTATAGAAGAACATCAAGATAATTCATTAAATTTCGAAAATACCTGACCATCTAATAAATTATCTGCACACTCAACATTACCGCGTTGCAAACATAATACAACCAAACCAAAAATATTCCAATTAAATTTAATTTAAAAAACACAAAACATTTTCCATTTTTTTTGTATTCTTGTATGAAAATTAATCCTCACACTTTATATCAACAAATAAATTAAAATTATTTTTCATTACAATTTTCCACTTTGCCCGTGCACAACGGAATATTTTATGTGTGTTTGTGTGTGCAAGAAGATTCGTTGTGTTTCAGAAACATGTACATGGAAGAAAATTGTATTATTCCATTTCTCCGGTATCGTCTCCATGCAATAAATACACGATCATTATTCATTTTATGACAAACAGAACTCGGTGTAAACCACACAACAAACTTTAAATGGAGAATGAATAATTTAATGGATATTAAAATAAATAAAAAAATGCTTTAAGACATTTACACACTTCATACATAATGTACAATATATAGGAAGCAAACCCTAGAGTATAAAGGTTCATTGAATGACCAATTAAGCATAAAATTTAGAAGAACTTTGTATGTAATACGGAAATAGAATGTTACTTATACAAAGTTAAACATCATTAAAATCCTTTTATGTAGCTTTGTGTGTGCACACCGTTGTCATACAACCATACAATATTGTGAGATATGTAGTCTGACCAGGCCGTATCACCTACGGGTTATTATGGGAGAATACCGTAGTAATAAAATAGCAACATAAAGAAAACACAAAAGAAAATGTACACAACACAAACTTTAAATAGAAACTTTTAAGTGCAGACATTTTTTATTTTGTTTCTTGTTGGGAGTTTATTTTACTTGTTCTCCTCTTGTTACTCGACAATGTTATACAATCCAATGGTGAGGTCAAAATAATAAAAATATAAGGTGAATATTATATAGGGGCAGAAAAATAATAAAATTAAATGAATTATAAGTTTCTTCTTCTTCGTATCGTGTACATACACCTCTTTAGAATTTTTACGAGGATTTAGGATCGAAGAAAGTAGGTGGAACTTTGAAAGTTTTTATAGCTTTTTGAAAACGTAGATTTATGCGATTTTATTTTTAAGGTGTCTACGTTTAAATGTATTAATAATAAGATTATTATCTATTTACTCCCAGCTACAGTGATTGAACTTCAATAACCTGGATACGTTTTTTAATAGGCGATTGCATACGATATTTTTCCTCCGATTTTATTTTTACTACAAAATTTTTTTTGTCTAGTTGATGTTAGGAAATACATTTTTGCTTACATAAAGACACCGATGCGAAGTTTTGCCGAGTTAGCAAAAACTTCACATGCTAAACGTTTATATGTGTTGGTGCATATCAAAATGATACCTGTACAAAGCGGAAAATAACGTAACTTTTAATTTATTCACATTATTTTAACTATTTTGCAGTTATCTTTAAAAAAAAAACGATCGAAATTAATCAATATTAATCAATATTCACTAACACGAATATTGCGGTTAATAAAAGTTTTACAAAAATAACTATAAAATCAGTATCCGAGGCAGATTAGTAACAAACACTACACACTGAACTACATAAGGAAGGATTATTGCAATACACTTGGGTGCAAAAAATACGCACATTGATCAATTTTCAGCAAAAGTTCCAAAAATATCAAAAATCCATTGTTTGTTTAATTATCTAGAATGCAGATTCAAAGGCTGTTTCAGCACGTATACAGTGGTACTTTTTTGTACTTATATCGTGCGAACAAAATGAATTTTGAGATCAACATCTGAAGTAAACGTTTTTTGTGAATTTGTCAGCATGAAAATTATTGGTAAAAATCGAATTAAAACAAGGAAATCAGCAAAAACAATATTTTTATTAATAAGATGCATTCTCTCCCTCAGCCCGAATAACAGCTTCCATTCAATGTTTTTATGATTTCACCAAAGTTTTAACCAAATCTTAAAGTATCGCCTCCCGTTCATCTGCGATCGCCTGTTGCAGGTCCTGGAGACTCGTTGGAGCAATAACTTTGGTGCGAACTCATTTTTTCAGTTCGTCTCATAAATGTTCAATGGGAGTGAGATCCAGGCTTCGAGCCCCTCCATCATAGGAAAATCCACTTCTTGAAGGTACTGGTACACTAGACCAGCCATATGCAGTCTCGGATTATCCTGCATGAACAGGAAGTTTTCACCAATAAACCCGGTAAAAGGTACGTCGTAGTCCTCGATTATTTCCTCAATGTGCCGTTGAGAAGTCACTTTACTTGATCGGCGGCCAGTATTCGCTCCAGAGATGAACACAAGATCTGTCTTCGCCTCCAGTGACATACCTCCTCAGAACATGCACGATCCACCACCATACGAGACACGTTCTTCAATACAATATTTTGAAAATTGCTCTCCTGATCTTCTGTACACTCTTCTTCGTCCATCGTTTCCATGTAAACACATCATGCACTCGTCAGAGAATAGGACTGTGTTTCTGTAAAATCTGGTGTGGCACTCATTTTCTTGTTCCGTATGAAGAAAAAAAATGCAACTGTGTGAAATTTTTGCACCCAAGTGTAGAAAAGTTAGATAAATAATAACAAGCTCCAAAGCCAGGTAACCCCTATTTTTGGAAATCCTATTTTAGAAATGGTATACTGAGATAACCTTAGAGATCTTAACACAACCTCAGGTATATGGCGTGCTAGTTGGAGACCATGTCAGTTAAAAATATATTCAGTTGCTTATCATCCAGGGGACCATAGTTATTACAACAAATATTCAGGAGCTCCCCATCCAGGGGTGGAAACAATTCCAACAATTTAGTATAAAGACCAAATATAATAAAAATTGATAGGCCAGCTGAGATATCCCCAGAGATCTTAACACAACCTCAGGTATATTGGGTGTTAGTTGGGAACCATATCAGTTAGAAAAAATTATCAGGAGCCTCCCATCCAGGGGTGGGAACAGTTTAGAGGTTTTTGTATTATGACCAAATATCACAAAAATTCTTAAACCGCATGAGATATCCCTAGAGATCTTAACCCAACTTAAGGTATATGGGGTGTTAGTTGGAGGCCTTTTCAGTTAAAAAATATATTCAGTTGTTCCCCATCCAGGGGAGGGAACATTTAATAAATGTTTGTATTATGGCCAAATATAATAAAAATGATCAGGCCAACTGAGATATCCTTAGAGATCTTAATTCAACTTCAGGTATATGGGGTGTGTTAGTTGGAGGCCTTGTCAGTTTGAAAATATATTCAGTTGCTCCCCATCCAGAATAGGGGACATTTCCCTGGATGGAGAGCAACTGAATAAATTTTCTAACTGACATGGTTCCCAACTAACACTCCATATACCTGAGGTTGTGTTAAGATCTCTGGGGATATCTCAGTTGGCCTATAAATTTTTATTATATTTGGTCATAATGCTAAAATGTATGAATTGATGGAGAGCTCCTGAATAGTTCTTCTAATAACTATGGACCCTTTCTAACACCTGATACACATGAGGTTGTGTTAAGATCTCTAAGGATATCTCAGTTGGCCTAATCATTTTTATTATATTTGGCCATAATACAAACTTTTATTAAATGTCCCCTCCCCTGGATGGGGAACAACTGAATATATTTTCTAACTGACAAGACCTCCAACTAACACGCCACTTATACCTGAGGTTGTGTTAAGATCTCTAGGGATATCTCAGTTGGCCTATCAATTTTTATTATATTTGGTCATACTGTATGGGGAGCTCCTGAATATTTTTTCTAATAACTATGCCCCCCTTCTAACACCTTATATACAAGAGGTTGTGTTAAGATCTCTAAGGATATCTCAGTTGGCCTATCAATTTTTAATATATTTGGTCATAATACTAAATTGTATGAAATATTTCTACCCCTGGATGGGGAGCTCCTGAAAATTTCTTCTAATAAATATGATCCCCTTCTAACACCTCATACATATGAGGTTGTGTTAAGATCTCTAAGGATATCTCAGTTGGCCTAATCAGTTTTGTTATATTTGGTCAAAATACAAACTTTTATTAAATGTCCCCTCCCCTGGATGGGGAACAACTGAATATATTTTTAAACTGACAAGGCCTCCAACTAACACGCCTCTTATACCTGAGGTTGTGTTAAGATCTCTAGGTATATTTCATGTGGTTTAAGAATTTTTGTTATATTTAGTCATAATGCAAAATCCTCTAAACTATTCCCACCCCTGGATCGGAGGCTCCTGATAATTTTTTCTAACTGACATGGTTCCCAACTAACATCCCATATACCTGAGGTTGTGTTAAGATCTGTGTGGATATCTCAGTTGTCCTATCAATTTTTATTATATTTGGTAAATAATATTAAATTGTATAAATTGTCCCCACCGCTAAATGTCTAGCTTCTGATTATTTTACCTAACTGATATGGATTCTAGCGTACACCTTATATGTCTGAAGTTTTGTTAAGATCTCTAGGGATACCTCTTTTTTGAGAATTCCTTAAAGATTGTTTTATCTACTATATTGTATAACTTGTTGGTTAGAATTATGAACACTATTTATTTTTTTGATGTCTAAATATAACATCATGAGAATTTTAAATACATGTATCTTTGAATCAAATCAAAAATTTTAGTAACTGGTCGAAATAAAGCGGTTAGTTATTATTATTCAATTAATTTTAATAGGATTTAATAAATACATCCAAGAAAATTCTAATCTTCGATAATGTTCCGTCTTACTAAGGTAATATCACCAACACAATCACAATTAATGAAACTAGCAAAAGATTAGCAATTTCTTCACATTCGTAAAAAATTGCCCGCCTCAATGAAACTTATACCATAATTTGCTACACATTCAATCTCGATTATATTACAGTTACCGTTTTCGAGGGACGAAAGGCCGGTTTAGCTTACAATTAAACCTGTTCCGATACAATTGTAACTTTTGATGTAGCTATGATATTGGGATAGTTCTTAGACCAGAATTGATTACATATTAAAACCCAAATCTTATTTGCAGTGATTAATTTTAAAACTGACCCGAGATGACTGTCAGTAATTCTTGATCTGATTGGTGACTTATTTCCTTTCATAAGAGAAAATAACTGTTCGCACCGATAAGTACTTCCAAACATGGACATAATTTCATATGCGAATCTTCGAGTGTTTTCAAATCTGGCTGGCAAACATTTGTAAAATTCATACACTCCAACTTCAATGAATTTTTCCTTCAAATTAGAATACTGCACTGGATATCGTTGGTTAGGTACTGATAATATATTTATTGAGAAAATTGAAGAAAACAAAGAAAACTTGTCTTCCAATGATTTAAAATTAGCAAATCTTGTTTCATTTTTTCCGTGTATTTTTCATATGATGCAGTTTCACCTAAACGGGATTTATAAAGATTGGTTAAATTTTAAGGGCCGATGTTGATATTGAATAAAACACAAATTATTCAGGAAATTATTGGCAATTCTTTTTATAATGATAATATGGTATGGTTCAATTATGTATGGAACAAGATATTGGCCAAATGGCCGCCGCGACCTCGGCGGCACACCTCCACCCGGTGGTTCAAATTTTCGATGACGCTTAGGCATAATTGAGGTTCTATGTGGTTAATGTGCCGAATTATCTCATCTTTTAGCTCTTAAATTATTGCTGGCTTATCGACGTACACCTTTTCTTTCAAATAACCCCAAAGAAAGAAGTCCAACGGTGTCAAATCACATGATCTTGGCAGCCAATTGACATCGCCACCACGTGAGATAACACGGCCATTGAATTTGTCGCGCAAAAGAGCCATTGTTTCGTTAGCTGTGTGGCAAGTGGCACCGTCCTGTTGAAACCACATATCGTCCACATCCATATCTTCCAATTCGGGCCATAAAAAGTTCGTTATCATCTCACGATAGCGAACACCATTCACAGTAACTGCCTGACCGGCCTCATTTTGGAAAAAATACGGCCCGATGATGCGGCCAGCCCATAAACCGCACCAAACAGTCACTCTTTGTGGGTGCATTGGTTTTTCGACAATCACTCTTGGATTATGATTCGCCCAAATGCGGCAATTCTGCTTATTGACGAATCCACTGAGGTGAAAATGTGCCTCATCACTGAAGATGATTTTATTCGAAAAGTGATCATCCACTGTTGCCATTTCTTGCCACCGTTCTGACCATTGACGACGTTTGGAATGGTCAAGAGGCTTTAGTTCTTGAGTCAATTGCACCTTATAAGCGTGTAAATGCAAGTCTTTATCGCGAATAGCAGCAATATTTTCTGCTGTACGAGCATGCACTGGTGTTTTAAAATCTCCTACAGGCCCGGTTTGATCAAATTTTTGCACGATTTTTCCGATTGTACGCACATTTGGACGATTAAATTGGCCGAAAAAATCACGAAGTGCACGATATGCATTTTGATTTGAACGCCCATTTTCATAATATGCCTGAATAACTTTAACGCGTTGCTCAATTGTGTATCTTTCCATGGTTCAAATTGAGTTAGTCTGAAATTGAGAAATGTCAAGTTAAATGCAGAAAAAAACTTGACGTTTAGGTGTGGTTCATATTCAACGTCGGCCCTTAAAATTTAACCACCCTTTACATGTTGCATGTCAGAAAATGCATGAAGTTTTCATTTTTCAACTACATTTTCCAAAGAACTAGCTTACATTTGAATGCATTAACTTAGTCACCCATGTTGGTAATGATCTTACCGTTTCCTTGCAGTTTAAAATTTAAATTGGATAAGTGTTTCGTTATGTCAAGGAGGATAAATCTTGCAACCACACTGTATCAGAACACAAGGTGATGTCTTGATTTTTGGATATTAAAAACTGACATATTTCTTCTTTCAAATCCCAAAATTGTTTAAGAACCTTGGAGTATGATAACCAACGTACCTCGGTATAGTATGACAAACCAGAATATTCGCTTTCTAATTCTAATTAGAACCCTAGAGAACTGCGTTGATTTCCCATTTTTATTACTTTCGTACATAATACTTCCTGATAAATAATGCAATGGATATGATGAATCTTGGGCCCATCATATATTTGGCTTAGTATTTTTTGTAGTGATGCTGCAAAACCGTTGGTTTTGACGGTCATTGAAGGAGCTCCGTCTGTTGCTACAGACATCAATTTCGACTGAGGTAAATTGTATTTTTACAGAAGTTCATAAACGCAAGTAAATATATATTCTCCCGTTGTAGTGCCATGCAACGGTACTAGTTCCAATAATTCTTCGTAAATATTGACTAATAACTGTAAACTAATAAAATAAAATAAAACCTAACGGATTTAGGGGAAAGCAGCTCACTTAGCCCAAAACCAAAGAAAATTAGAAAAATTAGACACTAGTTAAAAAAACTCTGTATAGGAATAACAATTCGGAAACGAACGGGGGTGTATCCAAACCCACCCAATTTAAAACATTTTGTGCCAAGAGGTTTATTGAAGAAGAGTCAAAACCAGTAGATGTATTTAAAACATTTTTCGACAGCATCATCGTAAGAGAAATTTGTCCTCAAACGATTAAATTTGCTGAATCTAAAGGTTCAATGAGCTTCGAGGTATCAGAAGACGAAATATAGGGTTATATAAAAAGTCTCCGCGGTTGTTTGGCACATTTTTGAACAAAAATTTTCTATTTTGAATATAAATTTTAATCAAGTACATATTGACCATTATTATCAAAAAAGGCAAAAGGTCATATGCCATTTTTCGGGTAGCTTCATAATTCCGTCGGTGTAGAATTTCTGTGGTTTATCGTAGAAAAACTTGGCCAAATGATTTTCAGCGGCGCTGCTGTCGACTAATTTTTTACCATCAAGAGAATTTTGCTGAGACCGAAACAAATGGTAGTAGTGTTATCACGGAACACAACTCCCTTTCTGATGGCCAATTCTGGTCGCCCATTCTGGATTGCTTCGTTCAAACGGTCGAGTTGTGCACAGTACAGAACGGAATTGATGTTTTCTCCACGTTGCAGCAGCTCATGAAAGTAGAACAAATATTCGTTGAAAATAGATTTAACAATTGAGTATGACCATCACAATTTACATTAGACATCTAAAAGAAAATAAAGTTAAGCGAATAAAAAAATTTATACTTTGTAATGGTCTTCTCTGTCTCTGATTTCCAGTCTATCACTCCCATCAATTTTCCTCATGAATGTCTTCGCATTCCGTACCCACAGATGTTTATAATTTTTTTACTGTTTTGCGGTTTCAGCTAAAAAATGTAATTCCCGCAATTTGAAGCTTAGAGTTCCGTTGATGTAAATAGCGTTGTTTGATTGAAAGCCACAGTCCGATGCCTTAAGATGTTTTTTATTTTTAAATTTTCTTTGCATCACTTCAATATTGATGATGCGACGACAAAATTTGACACAAATTTTTCCACTTCCGAAGCCAGAATTTCTATGTTTCAAACGATATGAATGATTTATATCTGTGGAATGAATTTGCTAGTCATCATTTAGGATGTGCGTCACAACTTCTTCGGTGGTGTTTCCATCAACAAATGGAACTTCAACCAGATCGATTGAGGATTGATACTCAAGCTGCTCTAAAGTATCGATTCTCTTCTGCATTGCTGTAACTTTCTTTTTTCAGTTCGTATTTTCCTCCATGAGATTTTTTTACTAAATTTTCAATTTTTTCAGCCAAAGTTTTGTAATTTTCTGTAGATTCACTTCTGAGCTGTCTTATTTCACTATATATATTGAATCAGCTGATTGATTAATCAACGGCTGTTCCGTACAAGACCACTTTTTTGTACGATGTAAGAAAAAATTGGCACCAGGGTGTTAAGAAACATAAAACTCAATGATTAATACAAGATTATCAAGATTAGTCTTGAAATGACCAAGAAAATGTAAAATTCAGTTTAAAAATATTAAAAATTTTGGATTTTTATCGATCGAAAAATTACGTCAAACGATAAGTTTATTTGTTTTTTCGCCACAATGACGATGATTTGTGGAAAAATTACTGTCACTAGGTGGCAAATTACGAAATAAAAAGTGTGCCCAAGATAAGTGGTTATTAATTTATTATAATAGCAATGTAAACATGTAAACCAAATAATAAATTTATTAATTAATTTTACACAATAACAAACAACAACTTTAGTAAGCAAATTATACGAAATGAAGGTACTAAAACTTATTAAAGAAACGAACCAGTAATACATTTAGGGGTATTTAAATATCGATGCTGAAAAAGAAATTTATTTTTCTCAGTACCATACAGTCTTAATGCAACGATTCAAATGTGCGATATAAGCCAGCACAAATGTACTTACTACAAGCATACACACACTATGCTCCTTAATCGTAATTACTTTAGGGTTTTAAACGAATAAGTATAGTTCAAGTTATAAGAGGTAATATAAAAAATCTAACTTATTAAAAATCTACAATAATAAGCTTCTAATTTTTATTTTTCCAACCCAGTAACCCACGATACATAGATACTCGTATAACAAAAAACCCACATTAAATTTTCCAAAAAAACTAACTATAGAAAATTCCACGGCATTAAATTAAATTAAAACGTAACACCCAACACAAATTCAATTTTCCAACAATTAATACTTTAAATCTAATTCATTTACTGAAAATGTCATTTCCACTTTGTTATGTTTTCTATAGTTTTATAGTTTTTCTTTTTAAACAGGTAAAAACAACTATAAATGTAAGAAAAATGTTCTTAGTATTTTTATTATTATAATGCCGTTGTTATTATTTTTATCTAGTTACTTACGTAAACAACAACAAGAATGCAACAGAGAAGGAATGTATTGTTGTTGTGATTTTCATTTGGAATGGACTTAATTTTCCTGTTTCTGTTTTTTTTTCAACACACGAAAATTACACAGAAGGAATGAGGAAATGTTATTCTACACCATACCCGTAAACCTGGAAGCTAAATACGGATTTGAGAAGACAAAAAGATTTTCTTCTCGCAATGATGAATAAAAGAAATATAAGCTCCTCTTGTGTCGTATACTCGTATACGTGTACATACGAGTATATATTCCTGTGCATAGTGACCATATTATGTAAAATGGCATATGTGTGTACATATTTGCTTTATAATCTGTTTTCCAAGAGACACAAAACCATTAAGACACCATCTATTTGTTGTATGTGTTATATAACATATATGCTACATATATAAATGCTACATATATACATACATGCACAGTTACATAGTATGAAGTTAAGGATTTTAGTTACATTATACTTCTTGATAGTGTAGAACAAGAACAGCAAATTTGTTTGAAATTGCCAGAAGGAGTGAAATATTTTGTCTTACAAAGGAATGGTTGAAAATTAATTTCAATTTACTTAAAGTGTCATACTATCGGCAATATAATATAGTGATAGTAATTTTCCTTTCTCCTTGATGCTTCTTTGTGAAAATTTTCTTTTATGTGCTTTTATGACTTTAAAATTATAATATCCTTCCGGGTATTTGGGACATTTTTGTAGATTGTATCGATATTAAATATTTGCAAATGCTCCATTACAAAACTAAATATATTTGCTACTCGTATTATGGGTTATATGCTTTCGACAGATTTAACTAATCGCTCTAAACATTAGGTAAATCCTACGCATTCTGTTTGGGAAAGTATCTAAAGTTCAAAGTAAACGGTTTGATTTGCTGCCTCTAATTTTAGTTATATAACAAATACTATATAGACCCTTGTCAGCGGGCAACATTGGAAAAATAAAAAATCTATTAACGTATAGAATGCTAGAGCTGTGTGCTTTTGAACTCGGTTTAATAATGTTAACATTTTTAAATATTAAAAATGTCTAAAAATGCTGCATGCGGCTTAAAATCCAGAAACTCAATTCAGAACCTATGGGGTCAACTACTTTCATATATTGAGAGAGCTATTGAACTACAAAGGAAAAGGATGTAATATAAAAAGTCCGGCACGAAAAAAGGACAACATTTTTGTACCTTCGCTAATTTTAAATATCGTTTGGATCATTTTTTTATCAACTGCCATCTATTTATCTATAGGACAGCTTAACATCCGTAATATCCTTTTCCGAAGTTGGGTAGAAGACCGTTCAATCAGAAAGTGTTCCGGTGTGATATAATTCAATTCGTCGCCTGCCAAGATACAGATCGTTCTTGAATTTAAGATGGCTTCGATTTCGGTGAGTAAGGTTGACATTTCTTCAATGGTATATCCATATGTCCAACAGCATTTGAGATGATATTTTATTTGTATTTATTTTATTTTATAAATTTAAATGACATTCGTGGCATTCCTCTATTGTTAATAGAGTTAAGGTCGGTTAGGTTCGGGTTGGTTTACTAAAGAACTAGCATAGAGACAATCAGGACATTTAGGAGAGGAGTCCGAGGAATTTTAGTATGCTAAGCGCTAGTTTCTTCCTCCTTTTCATCTTTGCAACTACGATAGCCATTATGTAAGGAGACTCGCATTCTTCTCGTATGCGTATACCTATGAGACAATTGCCCTTAATAACACCCGCATTACTAACATGCCGCATACTAACATGCCGTCGCCGCAGCAATATCAGCTGCCTGAACTTGAAAGGTCTATGTTTGGCCAGATCTGCCTAGTTATTACACATGAGGTATAATTGGACCGACCATCTGTCGTTCCTTGCTCTTCCAGCTTCCTCTTAAAGCAGTAATTAGTACGTGGCGAGCGGTATATTAACAACCACCCTACTTGATGAAATAAGACAGGTTGTGCCTCGTCAAGGGAGAATCGCCTTTTCGTTCTCTGGAATATTGAAATGCCCTAGCACCCACATTAGGTTGACATTGAACTGATCTTCCATCTCGTTAAGAGACAATCCTGGGCGACTTACGACCTAAGAAAATATGATTTTAGCATCTTAAGAGCTACAGCTCGGGAGACGAAAATAAATGTTTACATTTAATTCTTCACAGAAAATCTCACCACAACCCTCGAATTCAACTCTGAACCATCCGTGAAAAAATTTACACAGAAATACTTCTCTCAACCAGTCCTCTCTGACATAGGATTATCAGTAGTAATTGGGATATTTCGGTTTCTTAGAACAGTCAGCATAGTTGAGCCTTCCAGCTAAGCTCGCTTGCATATGTTTACCTAGAATATCTAACTGTGTGAGATGAAAGAGAATCTCCAGTGCTTGGGTGGGTCTCTTAGGACTCTTAAGAGCCCCACTAATTCACAAAGTTGTTCGCTGTAATTTCGCCAAGGATTTTAGAAGAATATTTAAAGCTGGCCACCAAATAGTAACCCCATATATAATAAAATAAACCTAATAGTGGAAAGCTAGAGTCATAGTACAACGTGGGGCTCCAAACTCCCGTCTTTTTCCAATTCAATGTTTACTAGAGGCGCTAAGAGAAGATAAGTTATCATGTAGTATTCCTTATGTTCAACGGATTTCTCGATAGAAGCAATGATTCGGCACAATCGGACTCCAATTGTGAGCTTCTGTATTTCTAAAAAATTTAGTATGAAAGAGGCTAAATTTATAGGTCTAAGGTCTAGGGAACTCAATGAGAGCTTTTTCCTACATTTACTTCAGTTCATTCACTAGGAATATGACAGAGTTCTATGTGCCATTGACGATAACTTCCAGCAAGGATAAGGATAAATCAGTCGTTTGTTGGACATCCGCCGGCTGCCGACTTATAAGGCTTAAAGCTGTTTATAGCCACAGGATTTTTCTCCTGCTTATAACCTGGCTTACAATGCCTACGACTCTGATGTCCGTAGTTCTCTGTGGCGCAGATTCGGAGCTACCTGAAAAGTGAGTTTGCAGCGGCAGCCCAAAGGATTCTGCATTAGTTACAGTCTAAGAACCATTAAGTTGGTTGGAGAAAACTAGGAGTGGTGGGAGTTAGAGATAGTACTTTACTATAGTACAGCCTTCAGGCATTTGTTTTTGCATATCTTAAGTCGTATTTATATGTTTTGGGGACTTCTTTGGCTCTTCTAAAGAACAGTCTGCATTTTTACGTGTGTTTTGAAGCCCTTTCGATCGCAATGGTGAAGGTTTAATCCGGCTTTATAAAAGACGTCGGATAGCTGGTGCACTAAGACATCAAGCTCTTGTATTGAATCAGGGAGATTTGGAACCGGTTCCGGTAATGAATTACTTCACTGTTCGAAAAAATTCCAGATGGTTTTCAATCTCCAATTCAAATTGGAAATGACAATGATCAGAAAAGAAATGATCGTACTGTCTATTTCTAGTTATAAACGTTGGTTTACAGACAGTATTGCTTATACTTAGGTTAGTATTAAGAATAAAATGAAGGAGTAACTCACCTGGTTCATTCATATCAGTTCAATTTTTTGTTGTTCAGTCTCCTTTAATGATCTTCCTAAAATGGCAGGTGGAATATTTTCTCCATCATGTGGAAGGTAAGCTAATATTAGCCAAACTTTTTACCAACTATCTCACTGCTTGTTGTAACCACATCTGCATTACTGTAATTTGATAACAGGAAAAAGTTCAGATCATTTTTAGCAAGAATGCTGGAACGAATTTAATCTACGTTCCTCGCGTATATCAGTTTATATTTAGGGATCCTAAGTTTAAGTACCCAGTTACCATTGATTCAGAGTTCTTGGACTACGACAATATCTAATTCCTCTGCTCCTAGTTTGAGCATGAGTGCAGACGAAGCTGCCTTGAAGGTTAATCTGCAGGAAGTTCACCATTAGGTTTCCTCCTTTACTTCAACACCTACCACACTTGCATCAGAGTACTCCTCTGACTGTGATTCCTCCAAGGATCCGTAATGTAATCCCATCGAAGTGGACATGTCCGCGTCTGTAGAGGGTGCTTTTACTTGCTCACCCATGGCTTTATCGGTGTCGGCGCATCCAAGGTGTGACCCTCAACTTTCTTATAAATCTTGATTTTAACTGCGCTGAAGCCATATAGCTAACTAAACCAAAGTTCTCGCCAGTGCAACCAGTGACTCTCTATTTAATATGATAATAGCTGACCAATAAGCATACTGTGGTACTTCCAACTTGACCACTCTCCAGTTGGTAGTTGTTAATTCAAGATTGCTCTGTCAGTGACAACCAGAAAGGTTCTGTCAGTGACAGCCACCACTAAAAGCTCTTTTAATGCCTCAGTGAATGACTTAGTTAGTCACCTGTATTTTTCTGTCATTCCTTTTCTGATCTCTGCCATTTGGGTAGAGAGTCTTCAGACGAACCCTGCTGCTCCTAGCTTTGCTAAAGCTCGTTTCGTGGCTTTATAAGTTGATACACATGTCCCTAGAGTTTCGATGAACCAGTTACCTAGGCCTTGGAGGCCAAGTGTAAAGACCAAAATCCAGCCGGCATTAGTTTCCGGGTTTTTAAGAGCGCCGACCTTTTCTTTATTGTACTATTAGATCCACGTTTGTTCCACGAGTAGCGGAGAAATAAATGTCCATCTGTGCGGAGATCCGCAGTATACCCATATTGGGTAGTTTAATCCGGGGGGTGTCAGGTATCCGAATACACCGTTAGAGACTGCGCGGTATTACAATCGCTCCTAGCCTTGACGGTTATCAGCACGGTATAAATAACACCCAAACTCGGCCCAGTTTGCGCCGTGTTTTAACCTAACACACCACAAATACCGTAGTGCTCTAGCAGCCTGGTGGTCATCGCGAGGAGGCAACGCAAACTCTTGCGGAAGCTCTGAGACATGGACCTGACACATGTGCCAACTTGATTCCCCCTGATAACTGGAGGACTGTTAAATTATGTTTAAAAACTTGTAAAGTTAAGAGGGTTAATTTGCTGCTACAAGGAATTTGGAGTCGTTGTCGCAGTATATTTCGTTACAGACACCTCGCCTCACAAAAATCTTTCAGAATTTTATCTCAGAAAAATAAAAATAAAGATCATTGGGTCACACTAAAATTGCGCAATGACATCCCAGCCCTCAATTTAACATAAAAACTTTGTTCAATCTCGAAATTTTATTCTAGCCCCGAAGTTTAATTCAAATAGTCCATCTTCAGTTAGTCCATCTTGACAATGGCAACAACTTAACTTTTTTACTTTACGTAGCATCGACTAGATATGTCACGAATGTGAAAACAATGTCTATTTTTGAACAGTTTGATATAACAACAAAATTCTTCGTGCTTTGTTAAGGTTTAGAAATGGTCATTAACGGAATGTATTGTATTTTACTGGGTTTGTGTGTTATGAATCACCGTAGCTACGGATTGGGTCAGTGTGACATTTAGTTTCTTTAGTTTGTGTATTGGAGGCCAGTGATGGAATGTATTCTATTCGACACGGGGTCGCATTGACTAGCCCTCGCTTTAATTTCACGACACTGATCCAAACCATCATAGCTATGTTCACAACTTGCCAATCGGTTTTATATTAAAACTAGAGTCGGCCAATGCGACACCGTTTCGAGTAAAATACTTTTGGTGTCTGGGCTCCCATAGACCAAGACATGTCAGGCTGAATCTCTCTGAATATTATGGAAACTAATTCCTTTACTGGCCTCCGATACATCTCGAGCACGAGATGATAAAACTCGAGCTAAACAATTCGACCAAGTATCTAGTAGATGTTTTGTGAAGTAGAAAAACTTTTAATTTTTCCGAGCATTAGAAAGGTGGCTCACTTTGCCACACAGTGCTAAATCAAATCAGTTAATTTAATTTAAATTTTTGTTACTGTTTTACATAATTTTTAATTTTGGTTTTAGTATTTTTATTTAAAATATGAATTACATTTCTGAGGTTGAATTAAATTTCGAGATTGAACGAAATTTCTGTATTAAATTCTGAGCTGGAGACATTACTGTAATTTTATTATTACCCGTTGATTTTTTTTTTGATGAAATTATGCGCTAACTTCACATGGGTGCCAAGCAAGCCCTCATCCTTCCAATTGCTATACTTTGAAGAAAGTTCTAATGAGTTCCATTAATGCGTTTGGATTGGGAGGTACCGGATTCGAATCCCGAACTATATACAAAAGCGGTACTTCATTATCTGATTTCAATCGGTGATGAAAATTACCACGAATATGCCCCTCCGTCTGACTGCAGAACTCATTGGCGGACCCATCTATTATGTCAGTACTATAGGCTGGCATATTTGCAATGCAATGTGCATATGATTCTAACTACATAAATCGGGCCTCTAGCCGTAGTTTCTCGATTTGGCTACTGCGTAAGGCAGGACGTGAAAATCACATAAATTTGTTTCGCCTCTGTTGAATTATTCCGTTTCAGTTCACAAAACTTTCCCATTTGTATTTTTCAGCTTTAAACATCAAGATTGATACATGGCTTATCGGCTGCCATCCAACTTGAGGCAGTATTGTGTTAGGTGAAGTATTTATTGGTTGAGGTATTACCGATTGTTAATAGCTCGATAAACAGGTCGGAACCAATTAAGATTTCTATATCTGCACTCACACGAAATAATAGATCTATTAGCTTAGGTAGAATTAACGCTTTAAATTGAATGAGTCGCTAATCTTTCCTTCTTGGGTATATCGTTAGTAATATAGATCATTTAGTCCAGTCAGTATTGCAACCTCAAATTCCAGAAACAGTTAATTTGCTGTTTCGTTTTTTTAAATGCAATTTTGCAACATCACATGTGGAATACATAAATGTTTTGAACGAGTCCAGCAGCGTAAATCTGCCATACCTTTATAGATTTTCATAAGGATATTGAAAATTTAGGAAACTGCATCCAAATAATGTAAGTTCACCATATTCAACTACCACTCGGAATATTTTTCGGAGCTTTGATCATTTTGCAAACAAAATAAACAACAAATTGTTTTGAGTTGTGACAGGAAATGCTCATTTGGATAACCTTAAGTTAATTCAATTGAATGATATTGTCTCTTTTGTCTTGTCCATAAAACCCAATAAATGTGGGGCGTACAATTCTCGCCTTGTTAGTGAAACCTTTTTTAACGACACAACCTTTGTTTTCGATATTAAAACGTTCACGAGCTTTTGCCGTTTTGCTCTATCATTCTGCTGTATATGACTGCACAATAAGCTGCATCGCTGGCACCTGCGAAACCGTGTATCTGGGTATTCACATAGTGGTTCGTAAATCGCTAAATCTGTATACCTTCTAAACTATTATTCTGTTATGTAGATTATTCCACTAAATGTGATCGCTAAACATGCTAGACCTAACATTACTCGAATAAACTTGTAATGTTTTATTTTTTACTGGAGTTTTCTCGCCCGCCACAAGACCACTGATGTGTAGTGTATCATCATGAGGGATTAAATTAAAGGATGCAATTGCACTATACCTGCAGTAACAGCAATTTGGTGGTACCTACACCTCATGAGAGTAGCCCACAGCATTCTGTAAAATATCGAATTAATACATAACTCTAGTGAACCTCTTCAGGATATTTATTAATTGACAGTCGTACTATTCAGTATTTATAATTTGATACCTACACTAAATAAACTGGAGCAACAGTGATACTGCTGCGCTCCAATAAAATGCTCTGACGAAAAATGTGCAGCTGAATATAGTTATTTCGCTTTCGTTTCTTCGGAGCTTTCCACGTATGAAGGGTAATACCGATACGGGATAACTTACGACTAGTAATTGACTTAACATCAAAATAGCAAACAATAAATATTGTTATTAGAGACAGTAAATGGAAAGATATTCTATTCGTGACAGTCAGCTGATAAACTACCAAATTTCTGTGACTGCAGAACGCAACCGTTAATCTAAACTCTGAGAGTACCTTGTGACATATTTACTTCTTGATGCCGACTCCTATGATTATAATAACTATTTGCTCCCTTTTGTTATTGTAGGCCAATTGAACTTTGTGATGCGTTAAATCTGATATTAGTTTGCAAAGTTGTTGAAGTTGGTGAGTTTTACAATTGTTTTAGGATGTCTTTGTAGTTAACTCTAAGTTGGGTATGGAAAGTTATTTAGACCGCAGATAAAAATGCATAGAACTTGATTTGAACACATTTGCAGTAAACAAAGTTCCTGGCAGAGTACAAATGTTTAGTGTTTCAGCGCCATATGCATAAATTACAAATTATTCTACCTAAAAAACTGAACTAAGTATAACGGTTGATCAGAAATTAATTGTCTACCTCACATATTATTCAAATTTAATTTGATATAAGTTCCAATAATTAAATTTATCACGCAATGACTTTGCGTAAAATGTGTACACATAACGAACACCTCGTCATTCTCCAAACCAAATTTTCACACCCTCTTCAACAAAACGCAAAAAATTCGACAACGCATCTCCAAAATTTCTTCTCAAACACAAATTAGTTTGAATCCCAAATAAAAGTCTACAAAAAACGTATACCGATGAGTACGTTTTATACAATCTATGTGTAGAGATAATATAAAATCTGTGTAATGAACGCAACCAAAATCTCCAAAGAGAGTTTACGTAAATAAATAAAAATAATAAAGAGAAAAAGAGCGAACAAATTCTTGTATAAATTAAATGTCACATTGACAATTCGATACACAATCAAAATAAAAATTTTCAATGAACGAAATCGTTTATCGTACGTAACACACACATTTTGTACGGTTAATATTAAATAAAAGTAATTAGTGATTTTTATATTTGTAATAAGTGATGTAACTAAAAACTAAATGAAGTTGGTGTGTCAAAACTATGTGCAAATAAATTTGACGTCTCATAATCAAGTCAATGTCCTGTGTGTCTCGCCAAGTATTTCTTTTGTTTCGAATTTTTCGTGTGCCGTTCGTCATTAATTTAATTAAGCATAAAGTATAACAACTAACCTATTAACACAATGATTTCGATAAAAGAATAGATTTAATAAAAAATTTGTGATATTTATAGTGTTTATTTTGTGTAAAAGTATAGAAAAAAAAGTGTTTTGATGTGCGCATAACATAAAATTACAGCAGTGTAGTGTCAGCGCTGGTCAACACATTATGACGAATGTGCAAAGTAAATTTCTTCCAATCGATGTATCGTGTGTCCACTACGTACATCCCTGGACGGATAGTTGTTTGGATGCGTCTGCCGGATTATTAATATCGGCAGCACAAGAATGCCTTAGGATTTATTCGATTGTGTATTTGGTAAGTTCACTCTTCATACATTACTTGGCGAGCGCCTTCATTTCCGATTTTCTACATTTACACAACAAATCGACGTAATTTCTTTAAGATAAGTTTTTTCTGTACAAGAATTATGTCATCGACTTTCCATTTCTTTGCTTTCGCTGCTCATCGGTATAGGTAAAGATATTTTTTGCTAGCTCAGTTTATTATGCTGATCGACCGTTAAAATTAATTGGATGAAGAAGCATGCATGACTGTAACTAATTTGGTATCGTCTTTGACTTCCGAATAATTTGTTAGTGCATAATCGATTATGGTGGGTTGCTTTATGCGGCTAAACTTTTTATGAACTTTGGGAGGTCAAAGGGCGTTAAATGTTTGAGATTCAGATTTGGAATTTTGATATTCAATCCTCAATCAGTCCTATTATTTTGATAACTCGTATACCTGTTATATTTTATAACTTTTATTTAAAACTGGAATCTCATCCACACTATTAAGTGACTGCGAAAATCGCATTATGCAAAGAAAGGTCAAATTGAAAACAAGGTTGAACTTGAGATCATACTTCAATAGTAGGTAACTAATTAATTCTGGTTAAATAATTACTTATTTGGTATTAGCGATTGAATCTTAGGCCCGTTGCACACTGGAGCTAAGTTTTGAATCACAGCTTTTCGGTTTAAGTATTATTTTGCAAAGCCGAAATACTTAAGTGAAATCGAATTATTTCAGCTTAGCTCAAGCCGCTGGTACGCGCTGATTTATTTAAATGCTTTAAGTATTGTGGGATAGGAATATACCTCACATCGCGTATTTTCTGAGCGATATGAGTTAATTATTTATTTCCATGACGATAATAAAACATTTAAATGTATTGCTGCACAGATGAGCTCGGTCATGAGATTTATCAACAATGAAGGGAAACCTTATTTGAGTTTGGAAACCAAAACTAGAGGCTGTAAAATGAAAACTTAGGTCACATCAGTCAAAAAACATAGCTCAGGTGTGCAACCCGCCTAATTCTTTTTATAATGTTATCAATTTCGTTAGATTATACTTTGGCTCTGAATTGTTCGAAAAATATGTTTACTAAAGTGGGACTTGCTAGTGTGCGTATCATTGTTGTCGTAGTTTATAAATCTGTCGGGAATTAATCCCTGTCTGGGCGAGACGCTTAGTTCGCTGGACCACTGTGTTAATATCATTATCATGTTCGACTAAAATCTCAACCTGCTTGTCCTTATTTCGCCAAATGTTTTCGAGTTTTTTAGGAACTTCAAATATGAAAATAGGAGCATCAGTGATCCAAGTTATTTCAACTCGTCTTGGCAGAACCTCTCGCATCTCTAATCTTCAAGAAATCTAAACATTTATTTTCTCCCACTATCGTGGACAAATCTTCATTTCCTACTTATTTAATTTAATTTAGTAGATTTGTCATGATATCTTTAAATACCGGAACAGCAGCTTTGATCATCGATGAGCAAAGTGCGGTGACCATCCTGAAACGTATTTTATGCTCTCTCTATAATTTGGATGTAAACTTATTATGAATAGTCTGAGCAGTCTCAACTGACCTCTTTTTGACTGAATATATTGTCGATCTTATCAAAAGTATAAGAGAGAAAGAGAGAGAGAGAGCAGCCTATCCTATTTTTGGAAGGAGACTCTTGCCTTCCGTGTATGATAAAATTCTGCATCAAGCTAAGGAACAATATCGTTTGCAGCTCGGCTATCATTCTGATCCGTTCTTTTCTACCTAGTTGACTTCAGTACGAGCATTGTTTTTCTTACCGCTAAGTAACAACGTTTCGCATGGTACGATCTTGGACAAATGGTGCTACCTTATTTTGCAATGATCTGCTGCGACTAACCTGCTTGTGTAAATGAAACGCTGTCTTGGCAAACAAGTATTCCACGTCATTTCGAAAAACGGTATACTATTCCAATTGATGCGAGCTTCAATATTGGTTTGTTGAATTTAAAATATCGATTTCAATCCCCCATTTTAAGCATTTTTAAGCATATAATAATGCGTTCAACGATCGGCCACAGGATGTTTTCCGTTTAAATGAGACCATTGTCGTTTTTGTATAATTTCGCGAAACGATATTTCGAATTTGATATTTAAAATTTCAATTGGCCGCTGTTTAAAGTCCAACATTGTATACGGAACATTCCTAATCGGTGTTCATCCTAGCGATCATCGGGCTCTATATCCTTGTAAGTCTTATATCCTTGTCTAGCTTCCGAAAAAATTTGGGGATTTAAAATTTAAAATTGAAAGATACATTTTGTATTCTGGCCTCACTTAAGATAAAAACATCATCAAACCGATGATCATTATAACTGCTGTCGTGGACAATTTTAATTGTCTACAAGTTTGTTTTAACTCCAGTGCATGTATCAGTTACAATTTCCTAGGCATTGTACCATCACTATTTTCAACTTTCGACATAGTTTGTGAGTCATTTTTCAGGAGCCAATTAATATTCTATTATAGCGCGATTTCAACTTGCTGATATAATTGCGGGCTCTTTCTCTTTTCTACATTTTGAGAAACGTATGAAAAAAGTGTGACCGCCGATCCAAACTATCTAGATACTAAATCACTATATATTAAGAAATGGGTGACAACTTAGTGCCATTCTTGTCGTTAGGGATTGTGTTATGTCGTAATCAAATCAGGACCTTTCCTATAACTATTACCTGAGCATGGGGCTTACTGATGAAATCAGGAACGCAAACGAAAATACTTGCAATCATCATCCGTTAGCTTGTGTTTAGGCATTTCCGTGAGATAATTCTCCGTTTACGAGGTTTTTGAAAAGAGGAATAGAACTATCTATCCCCTGATCATGTTACTTCTTATATTAGTGAACTCGCCTGCAATATCAGATAATGCTACTAATGCATATTCTAGTGAGCAGTAATTTTTCTATCGTGCTTACTAAGGTGGATAATCCAAAACGCATGTTGAAACTGCATACACGTGGTGGTTACCTCAGCTAAGCTGCGTATATCTAATAACCTTTATAACGTGTTTAGAGTTAATAGGGTAAGGCCCATTGAGCAGCAATGTTACTTTTTACTGCTTAAGGAATAATGATCGCTTTGAATACCGTTCACTTCCAGGAATACTTAGCAGCTTTAAACACTCTGAAGAAAACCTCCAACCAGGTAAAAATAGTATCCTAGTTAATCTAAATTTTTGCTGAAATAGCCTTGTGCGTTAATTTGATCTGTTTTTTTATTAGGGTGTGCATAGCGAATGAGTTTGTTAATTAGTGCTATTGGCATTCGAATCCCCACAGCTTTTTGAAAAGTTTTATTTATAAGCAATGAGTCGATCGTTTTAATCAAGCAACTGGAGTTGGTTAAATTTCATTCATGACATCTTACCTTTCTTTTTTCTTATTTCCTGGTTCTCTTGCTCCCTCGGTATTGGCTTTAATAAAAGCCTTTCTCTTAGATATTAAGTGAAGCCACAAGTTGATTAGAAGTCAGGGTCTCTGCAGGAGAGCTAGGAATTCTTTGTTGATCTTAGTAATGGCCATTCCAAGGTTTCTCTTGGACACCTGCTGTTTAACTTCTTAATTATTAGTCGAAGGGGTTTCTGCATTAAATAATCCTTAATATTTCATCCGGACTTGCCGCTCAGTCGAATACCAAACGTGATCTGTTTCCTTCTGATCATCGCACTGAATTTATATAGTCCTGGTTTTTCTGCCAATACCTTCAAAAGGATGGAGTTTAGCCCGTAATTTTCGTTTACTTCTATTATCTCACGCTAGGATCTCTATCTTTTCAACCGTGACCTTGTTCGAGGTATTGTTTATCTCATTTATATTTCTGGTACATCCCACAATATTTGTCTGTTCCTTTGTTATCTGACTGTGATTTATGATGGTTCTGCTAGTTCTTGGTTTAGAGTACATTTTCTTACTAAACAGGGAGACTTATCTTTCGATTGATTTTCTCGCTTATGAGATTCCGACTATTGGTGAACGAGAGCTGGTCTCAGTTTTAGTTTGTTTTTCATTTTGCGCACAAATGCCGAAGCCAAGATTCGACCTGTGCAGAGATCGGCTTAAACAGACCACCTGGAGTCACCTGTATCGGGGGGTCCTAATCGAGACTTGGTTTTATTAAATGGGGTCCTCCATCGTCCCAATAACAATTGGGTTATCACACTGGGTGACTGTACAATTTACAAACATTTAGGAAGTTAAGTTCTTCAAATTCCTAGTGCTAGATCATTTATTCCTGTCCAACAGAATTTCTTGTACAATACCGGTAATTCTAAAGAACAGTGTGTGGCTACATTTATATTTTAAACTTTGAATTTTCAAATATTATACAGATCAACTATAATAATATCAATCAAAACTATTGACATTTTAATCACAATAATCCTATTGTTTTAAATATTTTGTATGTAATTTTGATTAATTAGTCAACGTTATAGAATAGGACAGCAGACCCCAACCACTTATTAGCACAATAGAAAATAATCTAAATCGCGACAGTACAGCTCGACAAGTTCGGTTAAAAATACGCGAGTATTGCAGAAATAAATTTATTTAGCTCAACTGCCAATCGTGAGGGAAGGTGTAGCGTAATAGAGGGGAAAGTGTTGAATTAACCTTAATTCTGTTAATTTTCCAACCTTCAGTCCAACACGCAGTGGAACGAATAGAATAAAAGCTGCCGTGTGTAAAACAAAATTTTATTTCTTCAGAAACACAACAAGGCTTTTACATCTGAGTACATCGACCGATTCTAAAACCGTTCATAAACCTGTCACAACTTTAAGTAAATTACACCAGAGAGTGCATTCATTTCATTACTTACAGGTTACTTATTAAAAATGTCAAAAAACTACGTTAATAGAATAAAAAATTAAAAAAATATTTAAAATCACATTAATTCTTCTTTGGCATAAGGCTCATTAATTGGATTTGGTTTGGGCACAACGGTTAGGTCATTATGTTGGCCGCCTGTTCATCCGTTACTACACTAAATTGAAAATTCCATCATACACCTCTCTGTGGAAATGATATCGCAGGTCTATGTGCTTGCTTCTCTTATGGAATTCCGGATTCCAGGAAATTGGCTTGTCCAAAACGGTTGATACAATTTCGGACGATAATCGATGCAGTCACACCAGTTCCTTCATCGCATATGCCGGCACTGAATTTTGGTGTTCTGAGCCCCAACTTATAATTTCATTGCCGAACTTGCATATATACCCAGATGTCAACCGTCTGGTTTCGATGTCCACTGCAAAGGCTGCGTCACTGTAGTCACACAGACTCAAATTGAGGCCACTTTTAAATCGCATGAAACCACATCAAATTCCCATGCCCATTGTCCCTTTTATGTATTTCTTAATGGTTTTACCGCATTCACATAATGCCAAATACTTCAAGATATCGATCATCTCATGATACGGAAAATCGATTTCTCCATCCGCTTCAAAATAGCCAAGATTTTGTACACTGTCCGATAGAGTTCCCACTGCTTTGTATTTCGCCAAGCCAAAACGGTTGAGTACCTTTTGTTGTTAGATTTCAAGCACAAAGAAACATTTAAGCATATATGATGCATATATGTAATGGAGAAATTGCTTCTTTCTTCTCCATTGCAATAAAATCGTCGCCGACATAAATCTCAAGTATCATTACTCCATTCTTTCCATTACACACAAAACCATGAATCCAAGTCTCTGGCCACAAAGTTTATTTTTTTAATGATTAATGTAAACTTTTTGTTCCAGCAGTGCGACGCTTCTTTCAATCCGTACAAGCTCTTGTATTGCTTACGATCGGTTGAGTTCGACATAAACGCTCTGCTCCAAATCGCAGGTCAGAGAAGCGCCAGAATTTCAATCGAAATAAACTTAACCACAGGGCTGAATGTTTCTGTGTAATCGATGCTCTACTTCTGGGTGAACTGTTTTAACAATCGTGCTTTGTATCGATCAATACATCACATCTGGATTTTGCTTTAATTTGTAGATCAAACGATTATCAATCACCTTTTGATCTTTTGGTTGATTGACCAAGTTCCACACGCTTTTTAATTAACGAATCGTACTCCGTATCCGATCCAATTGTCTAATCATATATCCGTGGTTCTTCGCTGATGACCAACATGGCAAAGTGTTCTGCCGATGCATAATACGTGAATCGCCGCGTCGCTGTAAAGTTGTTTCGATCGCGCAAATGTCGTTTTCGTCGGCTTTCATATTAGTGTCACTAATGTCCAGGGCAGCTATTGATTCTTGCAAAAAAAAATCAAGTCACGGGATATCTCAATTTTCGTTTTCTTCGGATTCCATACTCGATTCGATTTCGAATAATTGGCGTATCCGATGAACACATACTTGAATGCCTTTGGATCCAGTTTTTGTCGTTTTTCCTTTGGGATTTACATATAAACACCTCTGACCCGATAATTCGAAGTTGATCGATTTTCGCCTTTTTACCATGCCGGTCCATCTGCTTTGCATGAATCATTGTTCGCGCAGATTCCACAATTGTGCAATTGTCACGTTCCGCACAACCATTCTGTTCCAACGTATACGATACAGTTCACTGATGGTCAGTACTCATCTGCCACTTTTCCAGTTCTGCATTGACGAACTCTATCTCGTTGTTTGGCATATATAGTCACTAGCTCCCGAGCCCAGCACCCAAGTATTATTGTCTCCACTTTATGTCGAGCCATGACGCAGAAATGCATCTTTTTATTCTTCTGTGTAAAGTCACATTTCCAATGACCACTCTCGCCACAATAAAAACAATTCCCTTTTGTCTTGTTAACCGTCCTTAGTTTTTCTTTTGTTGTTCTGCCAACAGCACTGACACTTTCGTTCTTTCAATCTGACCCTACCTACGATTTCAATCGAAACTCCTCTGCTATTAATCGCGCGCATAAATTTATTATAATTTGGTTGTCCGCACTCGTTGATTCCCACGCATAATGAAAATTCTTATATTTAGCTGGAAAAGACATCAAAATCTTCGTCATAACCATCCAGGGTCCGTTGTGGAACGTGTAGTAACGCTGTTGCACGTAAATAATATTTGCCTTCGATGCTTGTTCATACATACTTTGAGCGTCGTGCACATTTAAGCTGCCGCATGATAATTTATTATTTGCAGCACTGCCTTGGAAGCATTCTGTTTCCATATCTTTAATATTCATCGCATATTCTGCATCCACAATCGTTGGTTTTTGATCGATGCCATTGCCATCTACTACATCGAACAATTCGTTGACCTCTAAAATTTGGCGCATTTAAAATTCCCATGTTAGCGAATCTACACTATCTTCCAATTTTTCAACCAATTGTAGTGGAAATATAGTTTTGTTGAGTATCTTAATTTTGATTTTAAAACAGTTTACACTCTAACAGTTGCAAGATATTTGCTAAAAGATGTACATATATTTTAATCTTCAAAAGCTGCTTATAACTTAATTCACGATCATTTCAGTTTTCCTATTTTCCTTCGTGCCCGGCCCTGAACTAATTGATTTAATACAACGCAACCCCAAATCGTACAAAATCGTTCCAAATCATATTTCATACAAAAATTGTGATCATTTTGTTGTAATATTCAGTCGCCATAGCCATGATGAGATGACTCATTTTTACCATCATTTCGAAGTTTCATTACTTCTGTTACCAACTTCACCGAAAATTGAGCTTCAGCAAAGAAATCAGGATTTTAATTTCTGCTACACATTTAAATCCTTCTCAAAATAAGTAATTGTTTTTGATTTAAAAAAAAACACAAGTTCGGTCGATTTACTGCGCAACCTCTCACAGGTTTAAGCAGATATTATTAACCAGTTACTGCTCCAACCTCCGTTCCCCTATCTCCATCTATCGACACTTCTGATTAATATGTTGTAAATCAATTAATTTTTTAACACACACACACACACAAATAATTTCGAAAATGATTACCCGCTTATCGTACGACATAGGTCAATGTTCAAATCCATTTGTGCTGTCTGATTATTCATTCGCAGTATGTTAACAAATGATAGATAACACGACGTAATTTACAATTCACCAAATATTTGTTGTTAGACAAACAACAGCGATAAAAACGGAAAATTTTAAAGCGAATTTCTAATCGCTCTGCCATGCCATTCTCAACCGACAATGTGTGCGATAACCTTTGAATTATATAATCGAATTATTTTCTAGTACTCTAAAAATATTTTTTGTTGCTTAAGTGCGGTAATTTAAAATCAATTTATTTGCATTCGCGGTACAGAGAAAAAAATTTCCCGAAAATATGTAAATGTGAGTGAATATATTTGATGTTTTCCAAATTGGATTTGAATATACGAAAAAAATAAAATTTGTTGAAATTCGCGTGTGATTAGATTATATAGAGAAGTGGTTTTATGGTTATACAGAATGATAGTTAGTTACCTAGCTACTTGAACTTTAGTAATTACGCGAAATATTTAGATTATAATCTAACGTGTTTGTTTACCTTTTGTACTTTTATATTTTTGTAGATTTGCACGTATACGAGTAAATAAACCAAATTGATGTGATGTCGGTTTTTTGTTTTGATTGAGAAAATGAAAATTTCTCGGGAACCACTTGTTATTTTATTCGTCTTTTCTCCGAAATACTGCTTTCACCCTCTGTGTGTGCTATAGATGTTTGAGGCTTTTTTGTAATTTAGATAATATTCCAAGAACTTGAAACCATTTTACGAAACAAGAAAATTGTATATTTTTTTTATTTTGTGCTTTTTACGGAAGAGGTTTTGAGAAGAATGCAACTTTTATCCGTGAATACACCCATTCAAGTTTTTAAAAATTTAGGATTAAGACAAACTTTGATTTTTGTTTGTAATTTTTAAATTACGGTTGCATTTTTCGAAATTCCGGAAATTTTACAAAAAAAAGGGAAGGAAGTGTGAGTCTATTTTACCTAGGAATTAGAGAAGGGCTGCAAATTTTTAAATCTCATTCCTAGAACATATGGTTAGTTGTCTATTTCTATATTCAACGAGCAAATAATAATGACTGTTATTCATGAAGATGAACTCTAGACACGAGTCGTTAGACGAGTTAAGACACTCATTCGATGCACTCCATTAAGGTAAACGGCTATATAATACTGACATAGGCGGCATCCAGACATACGTGGATTTGTTCAGTTTTAAGAGTATTATTCAGCATACTGAAATTATTTTTCTTAAAATCACTAATAAGAACATTCCAGTTTCTTCTCCTAAGACATACTAAAATTATTTTACTAAAAATAATATAAATCAGTTGTAAGCTGACAGACTTCGAGAACGCATGTGATTCACTGCATTATATTATTCCCTTTATTCATGTGTAACTAAGTTAAATAAATTTATATTTTTGTTAAAATAGTTTTGTCAGTATCAGAAACAGTAAATAAATAACGTGTCCCTTTCACTGATGCATATGCCAATATTAGGTTAAGGCATATTTTTTGACATTCTTTATTCTGGGCCGTGTGTTTAAAAACGGGTTTTGGGGTTCGTTTTCAATGAACGCATCATTTTAATGTCCTAACTCGTCGGTCAATAAGTCCCGAGGCTTACTATTAATTTTTTGTTGTTGCAAAATTCGACTTTATTCATCAACATAGTTTCCTTCAAGAATGATACATTCATTCCAACGCTTCTCTAACATTTCGATGCCTTTTTTGTAGAACAATTTATCTTTGGTCTCAAAGTAGGCGTTTGAAAATCTCTTCCCCGAATCGTTTTTTTTTTTTGGTACTGCGAGCAGGTAGTAATTGCCTGGATCCAGATTCGTAAAATACGACGGATTCGGAAGCAATTCGAACTTTAATTCGTACAAGTTTGTCATCGTAGCCAACGACTTGTGACCCGTTGTATTATCTTGGGAGAAAGGGCACTCTTTTGTTTTGCGTTTGGGGCTGTTTTTTCAAACTTCTTCCTTCAACACCAATAACAGATTCCTATAACACTTATCAATCCATTGCTTGGCTTGAACGGTTTGACGCAAATCGTTTGAAGGTTGGGTACTTCTTAAAAATCATATGAGTTTTTATTCGAAGTATACCATCTATGTGTCAGCCTCGGGACTTATTGACCGACGGATTAATTAAGACCTAAAAGTTTGTAATAGTTTGAGTGCGAATTATTCAAAAAGGCAACCATCAGTATCCAAATTAAGCTCATCAAGCTCGAAACATGTCAGTATTACCTAGAAATTCTTTATTTCATTTATTTTTTTTATTTGTTGCAATTTAAAGTATTTATTTTCGTTTTAAGTAAATTAAAAATATTTTAATTAGTCTAACATTAAGTAAATATACGTAACCTAAAAACTTATTCGACTTTTTCAAGAATTTAGTTGTAGTCGCTTCGTTAAAGTTGTATGTCAGTATTATATACACACATGCCACATTAAAGGATTCGTGTAATATTTTATTGGCATGGCAATAAAACTGCATCTTCAATAATATTACAGTCGCCATTAACAGCGCATCCAAATTTATTTCAAATTACTTACGGACAAACACAAAGGTGCGTATTCTTTAAATTCACACATTCATAGGCCGACCAATCGGTTCTAATAATTGCAGAAGTGTGAAATATTAAAGAATGGATTGTATATATTTCTTAGGTCCATGCCGATTTATTCGCAATCTTTATTGAATATAGATCGGGTTTTTTATCTACCGTAGTACTCGTCTAGAGACGAGTATTGGCAAATCCAATAATTTTACAGTTTTCATCTTCCTTGCTCCTTATATTAGACTGTAATTCGCATTTTGTTCCACTGATTTAATTTCTTCTTTGTTCGAAATCGTTAATACAACTGACATGGAACCAACTATGACAAGAGGCATAATAGTTGTGTTCAGCCACATTTATATTCAGCCATTTGGATTCAACGGGCCAGTTACTCATCAATCGAAGATCACTTGATACTGTAACCTCAATAAGGCGCCCAAAACCCTTCAAATGAAGTCGCGCCATTGAAAAAAATTAAACAAATTGATGAATGAGGAAGATTGAAATACGAATTTGAAAGTAGCAACCGGAGCGAAGCGAAGCTTTCATTGACATTTTAGGAATCGTTATATAATTAAAAAAATTGACACTCGATTATAAATAAATCATCGAGCAATATTATTGAATCATTCGTTTGGCAATCGAACATTTTTTCAACGATTTAAACAATAAAACTGTAGCAATATGTCCTTTTCTTATAAAATTAGAATTTTAGCTGGCTGGCCCTGAAAATGTTGTATGCGGTTTTATAATTGTTATTTTGAGTTTAATATTGTTCATTTAGCTGAAGATTAATCGTAGCAAACAAAGATTAGCTTTCTGCAACAAAGTAGTATAAGTATGATCTTTATTTTGCTGAATTGCTACTTTTCCAAGATGCAAGTATTTTGGTAAGTACTCTGAAACCCAATACTATGTCAGTAAGAGAACAAAAATTGTCAATAATAGAAACACGTAATTTTCTAATAGCGCAGGGTTATTGTACATCTGGTATTTTCTAAGGAATATTGAAAATCAAATTGGAAATTATAGTATAGCCACTTACTTTATATGCAAATACAATACATACGTGGTCTACGAAAATTAACATTTTTTGATATTTTGAACGATTTTGACGTTTCAATTTAATTATTGACCGCTAGTGTCAACTATTGTTGTTTTATTGGGTGTACAAATGTATTTCCGATCTTTTTTAGTGAAACAAAAGACATTAGTTGGTATACAAAATGAAATAATATTTTATTCAAAGTATGCTCCTTTGGAAGCTATGACCTTCGCCCATCGTTCAGGTAATAAACGGATTCCCCGAAGGAAGAAGTCTGGTTGTTTCGAGGCGATCCAGTCATCGACCCATTTTTTGACGTTTTCATATGAAGTGAAGTGCTGCTGTGCCAGGGCTGATTGCATCGACCGGAATAAGTGGTAATCAGAGGAAGCAATGTCTGGTGGGTGGGGTAGAATTTCCCAGTTCTGCCTGTCGAAGTAGTTTTTGACAGATATAGCAACATGTGGCCTAGCGTTGTCATGTTGCAAAATAATCTTATTCGTGCCTTTTGTCCCATTCCGGTCGTTTTGCAGCTAATGCTTGCTTTAAAGCCATCAGTTGTCGTCGATAAACTTGTCCCGTAATGCTTTCATGCTCGTTCAACAGCTCATAATAAACCACATCCTTCATATCCCACCAAATACAAAGCATCACCTTCGAACCATGGATATTTGGTTTTGGTTGTTTTGCGCTTTGGATTGTCATAATGGATCCACTTTTCATCCCCAGTGATGATCCGATGCAAAAATCCCTTCCTTTGTTGTTGTTGAAGCAACAGTTCGCACATGGTTTTCCGACGTTTCATGTCCCGTTGTTTCAATTTGTGTGGCACCCAATTTCCCAGCTTCTGAACCAATCCCATTGCATGTGTACGTTGCGAAACATATTGTTGGGTAATATTAAACTCTTCTGCCAATTGTTTTTCGGTCTTACAAGGGTTGTTCCAATTCTTTATCTTCAAATTTTCTTGGTCCGCCTTCACCTTATTTTTTCTCTTACGTCAAAATCGCTAACTTTGAATCATTGAAACTACTCTTTGCATATTGTATTCGATGGAGTATGTTACTGCACTTTTCTTCAACAAAAAATAATGAAGTAAAACTTCCCGCAAATGCTGTTTTTTGGTACAAAATTTGACATTTTCGACATTCAAACAAAAAAGGTTTTCAATGAGGGACATATGTGTTGTTTATCTTACAAATTCAATAAATTAAAATAAAATGAAACGTTATCCTTTTTGGTTTTAAAATTCCTGGTTTACAAAATTCTGATTTACAAAATCCTAGTTTTCAGAACCTTGGTTTTGAAAAATCAATATGGGACAAGAAATCTGGGATTGTAAAAAACCTGGATGATTGGGAAAATGAAAAAAATAAAAACAGTTATTTCTTAAATTTTATGCTTATAACCCTTAGAAACTGAGCCGTGAGCTAAGTACATTTTGTTGGATTAAACTAGTACGGCGCGCTTCTTAATTTATAAAATAGACGAGTGCTTTATATGCTGCCTCGCCCCGACCTTTCGTCCTAATTCGCCAGTATTTGGTTAGAAAAACATTCATGATCCTATTTGGTATGATGTCAAATAGTTATAGCCGCTTTTGTGCAAAATAAATTTCGAAACTTCCGTCTATCAAAATTGTGCGAGTTCTGTTTCGTGAAATATCTCAAACTTAGTCGGAAAAATATTAGATTTGCTTTCATGCATTGCTCTAATTTCATCTTAATCCGTTAAAAATCATGTTAAGATTGATCGGTCCTAAATTGAAAATTTTCAAATTTGGCGAAAAGAAGTTCTATATATCAAGAAATAACACGTATCATGAAATGTGCTTTCAAGGTATTTTGATGGTGGCTGAATTCGGTTTTCAATTCTGGTCGAAAATTATAGTTAAATCATAGAATAATGCAACAAAAGGCAGTAATATTGATAAATTTACTAATTGACTTATGTAAAATTATTACAATGTGCTAGTCTATATATTTACTAATTGGCCTAATTTACTACTTTGTTACAAGTTTAGGATGTCCATTTGCGCCTTCTCACTATTTCTCGATGGTCAAATAGTTGATTGGCTCCGACGTTTGGATGATTATCGAGCCTCTCTTCATGTTTCCGTTTTGCTTTGTCTCTATAGGTGTCACAATTACATACGTATGAGCATTAATAATGTCTTTTAGTACTTGTTTTGTAATCTTTGGATGATATTCTGGTTACTCGGTTTATTACAATGCCACAGCTGATTAATGTAGCTGTTAATATGGGCTGCATATATAGCATTAGTTTATTAAGTGTTGACAATTTAAAGTTCCTTCTCAAAATCCAGTACATTTTTCTGTGTTTGAGTTTGAGCTGTTTATAGCATCTAGATTCATACCTAGGTATTTTGTTGTGTTAGCATGTGGAAATGAGACATTACTTAGTACTTAATCGGTTCCCTTTTCGAATGGTATCGTTAACAGGTATTAATTTTGTTTCAGCCAATCTGATGCGCCTTCGCGTCATCCATGTGTTAATTTTGTTTATCGCCCGTTGAATTTATTAGTAACTTGCTCTATGATGTCAGCTACTGATATGTTAGTAGTGTTATCGGCACATGTATCCGCACTGTTGTATTTTCAGACAGTGGAATTAATTTGTGAGTATGCTTGGTCCTGTTTATCTGTAAAGTATGATTGAAGAAGATGACGTAATAGTGGTGGTAAAATTTTCCTAAGTTTCAGCAATAAACCATCGTGCCAGAGTTTGTCTAAAGTACGGGAAACTGCTACAAAGATCCTCTTTTTCAAGTGCTTTTTCTATGCTGTCTGTCACCTTATGAACTTGATCTATTGTGCTTTTCTGCAACTAAGTCTCTAATTTCTTTTGGGTATAATGTGCCTATTATTCTCCGTTTGATTTCGCGTGTATTTTCCATGCTTATTACGTTATATGTTTTTCTATTATGACCTTTTCAATTTTTTCTCCCATAGTGCCACTATTCTGGCTTTACCTGGGAATAGGGAATTACGAAAAACATGTTCATCGCACCATCTTACTGATGCAATTAGTTTGGTATAAATTTTTCGAACCAAAGTTAAATGAGGAATTAGTTTTCCTTATAGTAATTTTTTAGAAGAAAATGTTTTCAAACAACTTGGTTTTGCAAATATTTACATCAAACTAATTCCATCATTAGGCCAGAAAAATAAAATTTACCGAAAAATACTACAGGAAAATGTTTTTCTCAATTTCCTATTCCTACAGTTTACACATTCACACAAGTTTACACATTTTGTTGCAGTTTCCCTGGCTTTTTTATATTTCGTTGTAAGATGTTTAGCTGCGTATTTCACTCATCTTGGGTTTCTATTGCACAAGTATGACTGTGTCCAAGCAACCTGGATTTTCTTAGAGATTGAATGTCTATCTTCACATTTTACATAAAGAGTGTTTCAATTTTAGGTAAATTTTCAATAAAACACATAAAATGTTCGATACTTATCTAAATTTATATTTCAAATGATAGCATAAAGGCTCCGGTTTAGTATTGGAAAGTATTGTCTTGTAAGTGATTTCCTGCTGGTACACTCGTAATTGCGGCTTAATACAATTAATAATAAGTATTCTCCTTTAGGTCATCAATTGTTTGTGGATCGTTGGCATATAATTTTGTCTTCAAATACCCCTCTAGGGAAATATCTAGTGGTGTTAGAACGCAAGATCTAGGCGGCCCTATATGTTCTCGCTTTGAGAAATTATTCTATTGACACAGGTCTGTTGAAATTACATATTCTGGACATTCACACCTTAAATATATCAAACGAATTTTTACGTAATCATCTTCCGATGTTCTTAGACTCTCATTACAGCAGCATTATTTTCTTCTGAATAATCTCGATGGTGTACATTTTGCTTTTTGCATCCTTTACCGAACCAGTTTCCGCAATTTTTGCAACGTTTTTTCGAATGGCCACAATTGAGGGACATTTTCATCTTCCATTTTCTGTACGAACTTTTCTTGCAACTTTTCTTGATTTTCTTGCAACTGGAATACCCTTTATTTCTAATTTAATAACTATTTTGTAAATCTTCCTCTTTGTAGAATGTTAGCATGAACAAGAGTAGAGAAGTTTAAATATTATCTTCAAAATTTTAGTAACTTCTTTATTTTTTGATTTTTCGAATGTACTTGTCTTTCTTTATTTGGCTGCCGGGATGGATGCAGCTTTCTGACTAACATTTGTTGATCTATTCAATTGGTCTGAGATCGTCACATATTTTTTCTGGTTGTTTACTGATTCAGCAACATTAGGTTTCTGGTGGGCGTTTTTCAACGCTTGTATTCTTGCTTCTAATTGTGTAGCTTTCTATAAGAATCATGCTTTCTGTTATTTCCAAACGTAGCGTCTTATATCGGAATCACCTTTTTCTGTGATCAGTTGATTTTCCTTTACCCCTTTCGAGTTCGGATAAATAATAAATTTGACGTTAGCGAAAGTTCAATCCACACAATTGTGTGACGGATTAAATGGCGCTAATATTTCTTTATCGAAATGATTATTACGTACCGGTATACACATTTGTGTAGGTTCCGACTAGGTTCAGGAAAATGTTTCGTTTTTTATGGTATTATCTTTTGTTACACTTGAATTTTGTTTTTAGGGATTACTAGACGAATAAATTTTGCAAACATGTCAATTTTGGTTTATAGGCAATACTGTTTCAATCAAATTCCTAACCTCGAAAAGTCCCAATTAAATAAAATTATAATTATTTATTTATTTATTTTCCTTAAATTTTGATGATCGCACAATTACTTATCTGTAAACAATACAAATTCATTAAACTGCGGTATAATTAATTAAGAAGTCATGTTTGAAAAGCAACATACAAAACATTAAGTTTTATTTTTAGTTTTATTCAAACGCGGCCAGTGGCAAATTAGCGACATAGAGTTAAAAAATCTATTAGATAAATTTGGATCGGATTCAGCAGACGAATGTTGTGAACTTGAACAGCATATTGTGCACGAGGATAAAGTAGAATCGGTCGAAGTCTCCGCCAATATTGTTTAGCTTGCAATGTACCGAAAACAAATGAATTTATTGCAATTTTAATTTGAAATAGCTGCGGTGCATTAATTGCAAATGCTAAACGAAACAGAAAACGAAGCAGTAGTGATGAAGATGCGAGTTAGGTCCATCTAGAATGTATTCTCATTTGCCGTGTATCGCAAAGCGACACGATAGATACGAACACTGGCCGATATTTGAATTTCTTATAACCGCCAAAAATTGCAGGCTTGAAACTTGCAAATCTAGAAGTTAAATCATAATTTTAAAAACTAAATTTGCGATTTAACTATACGAGTATATGTTTCAATTTCTGCGAACTTATGTGATATAAGTGTGATATTTGAACGGAAAGTGAGATAAAAGTATTTTTTTTTTAATTTATAAAATTGGTCTCCGTATTTTATTTTAATAAATTGCATTGTCTACGTTCAAGGCACAACTTGATTGATTTTCCGGTTATTAACTTAATTCTGAATCACATCTCAAAATTAGTGAACATTTAATTTCCTTGATTTTTGCGATGCCTTAAAACTACGATTGTGCCGCTTGATCTATAATTAGGGTGACATTTTTTGGGAAAGTAAATTTGTAGTAGTATGCACAAACGTGTAGGTTGGACTTATATTTGCGCATAAATCAACTGCTGACATTTGTTTTGTCGTAATCGTATTTTACCTACACAATTGTGTGGTCAGGACTCGAAAGGGTTACTGTTTTTTATTAATTTTTTTTTTCTTTTAGCAAAGGTTGCCACCCTCCAGAATCCATGGAGCTGGCCTTCTTTGAGAAGGGTGAAATTTTCAGAATAAAACCTGGTTTTTCATCTGGGGTAATTAATGATTCCGTTCTGTGTTTTTTCCAGTTCATTGGTCTTAGAGTTTGGTCCGCGGTAATTATTTTAATTCCTCCTTCCCTTCAGTATCCGTTGAAACTGACGAGTTTTCCTCGATTCTACACTTTAGAGATACACTCTAGCGATTAGACTACCAGTCGAGAGAAAGTGAATTTCTGTGGCGAAAATATTTAATTCATTTTGCACCTCGTTTTTCACAAAAGAATATATTCCAGCGATGTAAAATCGTTAAAGTGTTCCATAAATTATCAAATCGTTTTGCCTGAATTTGAAATCTTAAAAGGTTAGACGAATCTCGGCTATTTTAATATGAAATATTTTCAGTTAACGGTATATTTTCAAAACACTTTTAAAGCATTTATGATACGCAAAAGATCTTGCAAAGAAACAATCATAATTTTCGTTCCAAAACGTTTCAAATGTATATTCTCTTAACTTTGACGTTTCATAAATCTCTCTGCAGACAATTATGTATTGATTTGTTAAATTTTTTTAAATTTATTTAATTAAAACGAAAAGGCATCACATCTCCATCCTGCACTATATAGTCTACTTTAATGTGTCCTTGATATCCTCCTGCATCCTTGCACCATATCGCTATCGCAATTTACAGACGAGTATATTAAGATTTAATTTTCTTGCCCTTAGTTGTCAAATTAATTTGAAAAACATGAGTTTATAGATTATCGCTACGGATCAACCTCTTTTGTTAATTAAAGTTTGGAATGGTTGTAGATGAAGAAAATTAATGCTGAAAACAGATGTGCAGATTTTTCACACGCAGCGCTGCATACAGATCTGCATGTAAAACACATGAGCATAATTTTTTGACATTGGTGTGCTGTATTTTTCGTTTTTTAAATTAGAGCAAGCTATGAATCGGAGTGTTGTGATTTTTTCTGCTAGTTAACAAATCTGTTAAACAAAAATAAAAATGTCATAATTTAGTGCCAAAAGTGAAAAACAACAAACAATGCGGCATGAAGTTAGCGAAGATTTTTATTTTTATTTTTTGTCTTGTTGTCAACAACGACGGATGCACAGTCAAATTAGAAATAGAGATGACGTGCGTAGTTCTGCATGCCATGCGTCATACGTGTATTTAGATCCATATACACTAGTGTATTCTAATTTTGGTGCGTGCGGAATTCTGCACATGTGTTTCCAGCATAACAAACTGGTAAAAAAAACCTTAAACATAAAAGGCATCATCCAGCTGTTTTTTTTAAATTTTTTGATATTATTGTTGTAGAACTCGGATAAAAATAACGAAATCTATGCACGAACCTAGTAAACTGGCACAATCATCTCTAAACGAAGGCAGTGATAACTGTTCATAGTACAGTACTTTTCCAATTCGAAATATTTATAAGTAAAACAAAAATCAGCTTCATAAACTCAAGTACATTTGATTTTATATCATAAAGTTAACCTTGCATCTCTCGTAATCTTGTCTCTCGCAATTAATCTTTAAGCAACATATTTAAGTTAGTTTTTTTTTGTATATATGTAGTTTTATTTTCTTGAGTACCTATGCGATTATTTTACCTTCGACGAACAATTATCATTTTGCTTGTTCAAGCAATTTAATGAGATACTTCTGTAAAGTTTTTATGGCTAGCAAAACTTACTAATTATTTAGTTTGATTAGCAATTACACATCTATAAAGTTATTGCAATATTTATATTTATTGTACTAGTGCAATATGCTAATTGAAGAGCACGCCAGCATTTCCAGCTGATTATAAAGTCAATAATTTGCATATTATCGCAATTTAAAATTTTAATCATTACTTATACAATTAGTGGTATAAAGCGTCAGAGTACAAATGACGTTTGAAACAAAGAAATTATTTTTGCTTAGAATATATGGAGTTGAATTGTTTATCAAAATATATACATACTCGTACTTACAACAAAACGCTTTCTACTATAGCCCCAGCTGAAACTTGTGCTTTATATTAAAATGGATTGTTTGTAAAATATTTGTTCATGTTTTTTCTCATCCACCTTGAACACAGCAAATTATTCAGCTTCAGGCGATAACATAAATGTTGCACCGTAGGAACGATTGTCTCTGAAATAAATAAGCATTCGCCCGAATCAAATTTCGAGTTAGATAAGTTAAACTTGTTGTACCTTTAAACTTTGAATGTTATACCGAACTGAATTATCTTTTCTAAGACATTTACAACCTAAATATTCTACAAAACTTATAGCATTAAAGTATTTTGTCCACACAATAAACTATTATCGTTATCGATAAGAAATCTACGAATATAAAACTTTGGTCTAAATTGCTAGAAATAAGGTGTGTCAGTCATGTACGTCAACACATCAGGTTTATTTCATCGGGCCTCGCAAACATCTCCCATGTTAGTAGCAATAACCATCCGCACTACATTATTTTCTTCATTATGTACGTATTTAAAGTGGTTTTATTTATGTATAATTGAACTTTGATTTGATACACTTTCACGACCTCTCTGCTTAAGTAACGACTGAATAATATACAAAGAGATTTTTATCAGTTAAATGGCATACAATTAGGTCATAACATTATTATAACTTGTATAATTATTACATGTATATAAATGTGTTGGTTTGGTGGACACACATAATGTAATCTCTGATGTAATCAAAGCGATTATGTACTAGTGACATATACGTCATATATGTTTACTTTATTTGCTTGTTGTTTATTGATGCATGCAACTTTATGTAGTGTCCTGTAATCTGATTAAAATGTTTTATTGTTTAACAAAAAATAATAATTATCGATATATGTGATTGATAAATGGGGTTGGTTTGGGGTGTAACTGGAATTCTTATATGCTTATCGATAAAAAGATACAATCGCTTAAATCTGGCCGATTCGATACCAAAAGTTTATAATTTTGAACGTCTAATTACGTTGTCGAAATTTGATTCTTACTTTATAAGTGCGACAATTTTTATGGTTTAGATCTTAGTAGGTTAACTTAAATGAGTATAGTATATCAAATCTAAAGTCACTGAGGTTACTAAGACGCTGGGCGGTTTGCTTTTGAACTAATAATACATTGGATTCTTTAAATTAAAACACGCAATCTCATCAGGCTGCAGTGACCAAGTTTTTTTTTATTAAATAGTGGGTTTATTTTTTATTTCAACCCGAGCAGGCAGTACGCTGCCAAAAAATATGTTTTGTTTTTTTATACAACCTGCGTAATTTTACTCTACACACTGTGTTTTTTTTTATTTGTGAAATGTGCTTACACCGTGCATCATCGGTTCTTCAAATTCTACTCTGGAATGAATGTCAGCGTACGAAGAGTGCACGAAGTAAAAAAACAATTTATTATTCTATGCACACCGGATCATTCTATTCTGTACAAGGTTTGCTCGGTGTACAATACTCGGGATAAGCCTGCTTGCTCCGATTGAATTCAAAAATAGACCCAATATTTCCAGTTTATAAAAAATGTACTCCTTATTTAAATAAATGTCTCGGAGTCACGATTCAATACATAATCTGCAAAACGATAAAGAGGGTAGTAGAGCTTACTTAATAAAATACTGTAAAAAATCTAATGTGCTGGGTCTTTTTTTTAATTCAACCCGAGCAAAGGTTGTACAGGGTAAAATAATCCGGTCTGCATGGAGTAATAAATTATTTTTTACTTTGCCCTTTACTTTTTACTTTGCTCTTCGTACACTGACATTAATTTCAGAGTAAAATTTAACGGTCTGGGTATGCCCGAGTAAAATTACTGAAGTTGAATAAAAATCACAAAGTACAATATTTTTGACAGGCCGATGTACCCACTAGCTAGGCATACCTTAAAAATAAAATAAAAAGGGTAAATTTTAAAAACTAATTGTATGGTAATTGGTTAGGTAATCTCGCCGTAGACTGTAAGACAACGGTAAGAGAAAAATTTCTTAAAATGTTCTTTATCGTACCATTCCGATATCAAATAATACATTCTCAGTACCTTGTAAATGTAGAGAGAGAGCGCTCCTTTTTGGATATTAAGCAAGGGTTTGATATTTGATAATTATCAAACCCTTGATTAATATCCAAAAAGGATATGCGAATCAAACAAAGCATATAATAGATATCTTAAAAATTGAGGACTGATTTTTCGCAGATAAAAAAAAAATTCTTAATGTTTGTCTAAGATTCTTTTTGAAATTGGCTACATGTTATAAACATTTGAATGAGTTTACGCTTTCAAGGTATACAAAAAGAGTATTAAGTTAGACGCTTTACAAGACAGTGAATGAACAGTTAAAGGAGAAGGGTCTCGGATAACACAACTCACACTGACATATACATCATTTTGGATTTACAGCTCGGAACCATGTCATGTACATACAACTATTTCTTTAGCACTCTCATGCCATCGTTAACGGCATTATTATTATTATTATTATTCCGAGATAAAACCAAATTACTTCTATCAGTATCTTCAATAACTGTTTTCAAGCTTATTATTAATAATGATATTAGGTATATTTAAAAAGTCATTATTAAACACCTTCGCGATTTCCCTTGGGTCAGTTTTAATAGTATTTTCGCCAATATCGATTGCGGTTATACCTTTATGGCTGGGATCGTTATTCAATACATTATTTACAACTTTCCATTTTGATTTTATATCTTTAGCTGTTCCTAATTTGTTTTGAAAATAAGTTTCCTTTCTCAATAACTACAACAATATGGTTATCAAATTCGCCGCGAAATATAATAATTCGCGAAAGCATTGCGATTATATGTTGAATATAAGTTTAAAATATTTTCCATATTTTTGTAGTTTGGTCACTGCAGTCACTGAATTTTTTAATTTAAAGAGTTCCATATTTCATTAGTTCGAAACCAAACAGATAAACGTTTTGGTAACCTCACCTCAACGTAAAACTCTGACTATCACCCAGAATAACCCAAAACTTCATATTGGAATCACGTGTGTATGCTTTATAGATGCAGTCAAATGGAGGTTACGAAGAATACAACTTAAGACGACTCTATGTTAAACTGAGTTAAATTTTTCCAGAAGAATTTGACGCACTTAGAAATGAAGTAAGCTTAAGCGTTGTGTTTTTTACTTCTCTTTATTGGTAAAGAATTGATAGAAACGACTTTAAACGAGTTGCGGTTGACATTTTTAAAAGTATCGGACATTGTTATAAAAATCGTAAATATCAAAAAATCAATTTATTAAATGATTGAGAGTGCAAGACCGAGCATTCTAAGCAATATCTCCCATCAGGCCGCTTCACTGAGGATGCACGGATACGCCTACATTTTTCTAAATCGAAGGTTAGGAGACGAGAGTTAGTTATGACAGACTTGGCCCGGTTACCAACACCTAATAAAGCCAATGCTTAACTAGCAAGCAATACACAATTTCTAGTAAGTATTTATATAAATAAAGAGAAATGAGTGAACAGTCAATCTGGAACTACTAGTTACGATTAATGCGATTATTACAATAATTTGGATTTTTTTAAATTTTCGTTCCACGCGCCAAAATAAAAATTATTTCGCCAAAACTGAAAATGTCTGATTTAGAATAATTAGAAAAAATCGTTCCTTGGAAAGTTCCCGAACGAGAGTTCATCCCTCTGTTTGGAATTTCTTTAAATTTTCGTTCCGCCCGCCTAAATAAGAATTATGTCACCAAAACTAAAACATGGAGGTGTGAATATATTGTGGTCAACAGCCGACATTCTTTTACTATACGAATGTATACATAGATCTCGAATACACCGCACTTGATTTCTAAAGCGAAAAATATAACGTTCCGAACTTTTGGTATAAAACTGTCTTGTATGATCATAAATCGTTATTAACGCTTAAATTTCAGAAAACGAACTAGGTTAAACCTTGTTGAAATTTAATCTTTCAATTTTTGTAATTTTTGTAAATGCTATACTGTTCAACAATATGCCACTTCCCGTACACAATTTTTCACTAAATCTAAGGATCTCCCAATCAATGGAAGTTTTATAACGAACAGTCAATTCACCTGGACCAGAGATGCCGAATTTTGGTGAAATAATTTTTTATTATCAAAATTAGTCATTTACGGTAAAACTAAAAAAAAATATTTTGTTTGAAACTTAATTTAAAATCTTTTTCAAACCGTGCATACATATAAACGAATAAGGTCTTATGGATGGTACCACTTCCGATGGACCGATTTCGCCCAAACATTACTGGGACCTATCAATTTATTGAAAATGCTTCGGTTTGGCTGTACAAAGGCTGAATTTAAGTTGAAAATGATTTTTACCAAAAATCGTCATTTCCGCCTTAATTTTGGAAAACTAATCCGGACCAATATTATTGCAAAATGTATTTAGAATCTTTTGGTTCATGGTCGTTTTCCTCGTAAATGAAATATTTTTCAAAATATTTGCAAAAAACGTAGGAGCTTTATTCTCCTATGAAAGTTGTCACTTCCAATCGCTCGCTTAAATGTGAAGTTTCATCTCGATCAAGCATTCCAATTGGGCATAAAGCCGATTTTTTTTGGAAATCGCAGTTTTTGTCAAAAATTGTCATTTCCGCTTAAATTACGATATAGTGGAAACTTGTTGCAAAGTTAATTTAAAATCGTTTAGTTCATAATCGTTTTTCCTGTAAATGATATATTGTATTTTCCAAAATATTTGCAAAATATGAAACAGCTCCTTTGGAAGCTGCAAATTCCGATGAAGCGATTTGGGTCAAGATTGAGTGGGATCTCCCAATTTATGGAAAAAGCTTAAGTATATGAAGTTTCACAATCAAACCGTCTGTGATGTAGAGAGGACATAAACTTTTGGTCTGCGCAGAGCACCGCACACATACACACACACACACTTAAACTTTTTAAAAACTTTTTGACCAGTGATATAGTGAATGGTAAATTTGCAAAAATCTTAAGGTCAACAGTTTTCACGATTACTATACTTCTTTTTACAACGTAAAAGGAAGTAAAATGTGTTGGATTTGGGCTACATGATTTTTTGAGATGCACATACTAACAGCTAATTTTGTTCTAGCTACAAAATTACATTATGACGGATCACACAAATTAGACCAAAATAGTTATATATCAAATTTTTGGTTGTTCTGGGTACTAGTTTTACATAGAGGTGAGGTTATCAAGATGTACCTTTGAAAGTTTCATTTCGAACCAATGAACGTTGGATTTCTTTAAATTAAAAAATCTGTCATCTTATCAGACTGATTTATATTTCAGACTGATGAGAAGACCGATATTTTATTAGTTTTAACCGAAACTTCAAAACGTCTTGGCAACCTCACCTTGATCATGATACTCGTAGTTCTGTTGTAAATTAGATTCAATCAAATTCTAAAAACTTTAACACCCCGATTCTGATTTCACTGATTAAAAGTGGTACTAGGTAAGCCCTTTTATTTTTATTTTGCTTTAGTTTTAATTAAGACACTTCGTATTCTGCGTGTAGTCTTAGTTGGTACAGTTACTTATTGGTCACAGTTTCACGTTTCCCAATAAAATCGCAATATTGCTCGGACATTGTATAAAAATAAATAAATCATTAACAAACTTTCTTATTTATTTTTAGTATTTTGAGTCTTATGAAAATAAGAAATTGGCCAAAATTTTCCAATATTATCCATTAAAAACCCATTTGTATATTACAATATTTCTGTGGTGATTTGTATGGGTGGGCGTATTACTGTTTTTATAGATAATTACATAAATTTAACGTAACTTGTTAAATATTACTGTAATTAATTGTAAATAAATTAGTTTTTGTTAGAAATACATTTCGTAAATATTACTTGACAGATCTCCAATAGTGTTTGGTCTTACAAAAAGTAGCCTTCATACAAATATTTTATTTAAGACAGCCTTAGGAGTTTAAACGCCAGAATCGGGGTGTAAAATTAGCTATTAGTATGTATGTGCATCTCAAATCGAGTAGCCCAAATCCGACTGAGGTGTCTCAGCTTTGGCGAGCTGAACGAAAATTTAAATAAGATTCAATGAAATTCTTAGCACGGAGTTGATTTTCGGGAGCTTTCCACAGAACGATTTCTAATTTGCTCTAAAATTATCTGAAGTTTCAAGAATTAACTGAAGTATATTGGCAAATAAATAGCATTTATTTGCCAATATACTTCAGTTAATTCTTGAAACTTCAGATCATTTTAGGGCAAATATCTAGCATTTATGATAAATATCTAGCATTTTAGAATGAAATTAAACAAAATCTGGGCTGGGCTTAACTTTGCACAAGAGTAAATTGGTTATTTATAGGTCAGTGTTGCCTGATATATTTTTATTATTTTCTAAGGCAGAATGCTGAGTTAACTTCATATACTTTGATGATCTTTGACATACTCTGTAAATAATAGGTAATAAACCCTTATCATCGTGACAATTAGATATCGGATACTACCAGATACACTTTATTTCGATATTCTTCTTCGTAAGGTAAATTTTCTTAAAATACTGGCGAATGACACTATTTCCCCAGCTAACACAAAATGTAGTGCTTTGGTATATAAATATATAAAAATTACGGTACATCTCTTAACAAGTCGAGGATGACCGTTTAGAAGCCATTATAATGGGTGCCTACCCTCGGTCGAAAATGGATGAGCTGAAATGTAAACGTCAAGTGTGTTCACTACGCCTGGAGGTAGTTGTAACACCAATGTGTACCAAATGAATATTGACAACATTTTCTAATAGCTCAAAATTTTCATAACGTTGATCTGAAAGCGCCCGCGATGATCATGCTTTCAGCTATAGTATTCGATACATAGTTTACTAGGCCGTTCGTGTTTTTCACAATTTTCAACAAAAATCGCAACGTTGTGCAAAAATTAAACCATACAATTCTCAAAATCAAAGTTCACAATACATCATGTTGATTTGATGAATTTTAAAAAAAATTAATAAGATTTCAAATTGTGTGCAATTTACGATAAGTTGTTTCAAATTCATTGCTTCCCAATTATTTTAATTTTATCTAATCATAAATTATATGATGTGCTGTTGCATTTCGAAATGACGGTGCAAGGTCACCCATTTTATTGCCAGGTTTAAATAGGTAATTATACTTGCGATTTATGCTTTGTCACTTTAATAAATTTTAGTATTTGTATTTCATGGCATGTTCGTATGTTGTGTGTAAACAATACAAACATTTTGTTGTTTATCAATAATGCGTCTACCACCTTGTTGTCAAAATTTTAGAATAAATAAATAAAAAAAACGAGGTTGAATGATAAATACAAAACATTTTATTTATTTTGATTTTGTTTAATTTATTTCAGGTGTCACTGGTTATGAAATGTCGAATACCCGACAAAAAACAACTGCTCCGCACCCTCCAGGGTATTATGCAGTCGTCCGCCTTTTTAACGACAAACGCGTTTACATACTACATATTTTTATGCCTTATACGTAGAATTACCGGTAATTTTAATTTTTTAACAGTATCATATGTTCCTTCCTTTCTGGCCAGCTTATGTGCTATACTCGTCGAACGTAAATCACGACGTGAATTATTATGTTTGTATGTAGCAAATGTGGCAACGGAATCGGTATGGCGAATGGCTGCAGCACGGAATATGGTTAAACCGATTAAACATGGCAGTGTGTTACTATTTGGGATTAGTACAGCAATGCTTACACTTTATTATCGATATGGACTTCATCATTTAGCCAAAGATTCGTTGTTTAATGTACTGCGATACGTAGTCGGGAAACAAGAAGAATATCAATTTATATCACCAATATTGCCTTCCATACCATCGACATCAGCTTCCGCCGCCGCTGCTGCCGCTTTAGACGCACAACAAATTAATACTCCAGCCACCACCGTAAGCGGTACCATAAAAATTACACGAGACAAAAGACCAAAGAAAATTTTTCTAAAACTATTCGATTTTATTGATAATTTAAAAATAATTCCACGACATAAAACTTGTCCGCACAATCATAATTGCGTCGCGTACATGTTTTATGGTGGGTCAAAGTTATTTTTTATTGGTATTGGAATTCAGGTGCTGCTGAAATTGGTGCTTAATATGCAGCGAATGATCAAGAGTCCGCGCTCAATTAAAAATGTATTTTTTAATCGTGACGTGCTGAAACTGGGATTGTTTTTGGGTGAATTTTCGGCTGTTTTTAGGGTAAGTACTTAACAGATGTTTATAAAACTAATTACACAAATTTACAATTTAATTTTCGCGTATAAAAAACTAATTGGTGCTTATGATATTCAAATAAATTTACATATTACTTTACTTCTGTTCCATTTTAATTGCGCATTCAACCCCAAGGTTAACTGTATATTCTATAATTAGTTACCCATTGAATGTAATTTAAGCAATTATCGAATGTTTTTCCGATTTTATTTAATGTTCAAATCAAATAAAGTCACGCCACAATTGAATCAAATAAAGCCTTGCATTAAGATGATGCACATTGGTTTTATTTTCGTTACTGTCATTCATCTTCCTATACGTTTTTGGGAAGGGTGGGTCTTGAAGCGCGCTGATGCTGTGATAGGGTGGCTTGAAAGTGAAATGTTCTGCAACAGCACTAAGCAGAATATCTTTGGTCAAATTTTTTTTATTGTCAATAAATTATGCTCTTTCATGTTAAAATTGTGTGTTATGGATTACGACTGATGCGGTTCCACTTATATACCACTTTACTTTTCGATTATTTTATCTGTCGCCCGTTACATATTTCAATGTCGATAATTTTCATTTCATTTTAAATATTTTGGATATCGAGATATTAATCTCTAATTGAGATTTCTCGCTTCCATCCTCACGCCTCCATTTATTAAACTTAAGTACATTTACAGAAGATAGTTTCTTTTGTCATTTCTGATATTTCCAGGCTTTTGCAGATAATAATATCGCGAAGACCGAAAGCTTATCAGGGCTTTGTATTCGAGAATGGTTATTGCTCGAATTGTCATTATGTTCTTGAGGCGGGAAGAATTTCCTAGTCAGTTTTTATATTCACCATGTGGCTCGTAATGTCGTCAGAATCGTTATGGTTCACAAGTTCTGTGGAATTCTACTAGTAGTACAGCTATAGCTTTTACAGTTACGGATGCGATTGAAAATTTTCGCTCTTTACGATCATTTCATGTAATTTTCTTTATTCGTTTAAATGTATTTTCAATTTTCACGCAATTTCACGCAGAACTTAATCAATTAGCTTAGAGGTGTCAAACCGGGCTATAAAATGTCGAACAATAATTACCAGCTTCGATGTTACTTTACGAATTTCAAATGTCGTTTGCTAAAGTGAAAATTATTGCAAAACTAAAAGCAGTGCTTTTCAGAACCTGCTTAATATGTGATCAATGTAAACGAAACTGAATGTGAGGACTTGAGGTTTAGTCAACAATTAGCTAGAACGTCCGTCTCAGAGCTACTAATTGTCGTAATAATGACGCTCAAATAAGGAGTGCAAATTATCAACATTTTCATTCTCTTTTCAACTGGATTTTGGATTCTGATCCACATTAATTTACTTGTGTGAACGTTAATCCCTATTACCTAACCGGTTTAACGTTTACAGTTTACGCCAGTCACGGCAATTTTTTTTTGACACGTAGTCATTATAAAGCTGAGAATCGACGCAAATTGCGTTTCGGATTACCTTAGGTTATCTTTTTGGTTGCATATACTTCAGAACAAATAGGGTGCAAATAAGTTTGAAACCGAGCTGAGAGCTAATTATATTGAATATGCGGAGAGCCGAATCGAGTTCAACTTAGGTTGCACCTCCTATATATACAGTGTCGAGCGATCTTGTAGTTTTCTCAATTCGACCTAAAAAATTTGTTCAGCTTTGTTATTTTAACTCTATAAAATACACTATATAAAAATTCCAGTCGAAAAGCAACAACAAAATAAAACGAAACCTATATCCGCCATTTTTACTTATGATTTGAAGTGTTTTAATATTACAGAAATCAATATTTTTTCAAGATTTTTGTTAAACGTTTGTTTATATCAACATTAAATTAGTAAAATAACTTTGTAACGGGTTTGAGAAAAATAAATCCATTATTTTTCGCTAGATGGCTTTAGTGTCATATATCTCGTGATGTATTTGTCGCAGTAGTCCATACTTATACTCATTGGAAAGAGCATTCATGTACTACAAAAATATTTTGTCATTGTTTTGATTAATCGATTCAGTTGTGAGTAATAGGATGTCAAGAATGGAGGTAAACGAAGAGAAAATTTGCTTTTCAAAGTAAATTTTCTCTTTGTTTACCTCCATCCTTGACATGCGAATTTTATAATTTTGGTTCGATAAACGCAGTTCAGGCAGCTGAAATTGTGAATGTATTTCTATCTATCTCTTTCTGTCGTAGCATCGCCCAGGAGCTGAAGCTCGACCACAAAACAGTTTTAAACTATCTGCATAAGACTGGCTTCAAAAAGAAGCTCAATGTTTGGGTACCGCACGAGTTAACGCAAGAAAAACTTAATGAACCGTGTTTTCACCTGCGAATTCTTGGCGAAACGGGGAGGGAGGGGGGAAAACACCAGAAATGGGTCTCATACGGCATTATCAAGCGGAAATGATCATGTTAGAAGACCGGCGAAGCGGTCCAACCGGTGGCCAAACCAGAATTGACGGCCAGGAGGCTTCGCTGTGTGTTTGGAGGGATTGAAAGGGAATCATCTACTACGAGCTACTGCCCAATATCCAAATGCTCATTTCGCACCCCTACTGCCAGAAGTTTGACAAACTGAAGGTAGCAATTGACCAGAAGCTGGCAGAATTTTCCAATAGGAGAGGCGTCATGTTTCACCAGGACAACGACAGGTCTCACACGTCCATGATGACCCGCAAGAGGTTATTATGTATCTGCCTTATAGCCCGAATCTTGTATCGAGCGATTATCATCTCTTTTTGTCCATTGCAAATGCTTTTGGTGGTGTAACAATGGCTTTAAGAGAGGCTTGTGAAAAGTGACTATCTCAGTTTTTGCTAGTAGGTGCAAGGCGTATGACAATGAAATTGTCTTCTAAATGGTAACGAGTTATCGAAAAAAAACGTTAAATAAAACGATTGTTACGAATTTCGGGCGTTTCAATACGGATTCGTACCTTGTGCATCTGCGCTGTGCATCTTGAGATTTATCTTTCTGCTTCCTGGATTTGTACAACCACACCAAATCACCTCGTCGAAAATCGGCATATCTCCTAAGCTGGTCTTGTTGGGTCTGCGATTTGTCGCTGGCGTTCGTAATGTGGCTCTCTAAACAAGTCGGTCGTTTTGGCTCGTCTTTCTGGATGCTCTTCTCTGCCGGCGCTAATTCTAATCCTTTCTCTGCCTCGTCACATTCTAGCACTCTCTCTTTTCAACTCCACACTCTAGTTTTTAAAAATTAATTCAGCATGTTTCTCTGTCGCGGATCTCTCGCCCTCTCTCTCTCTCTCTCTCTCTCTCTCTTCAAGTGGAGATGGTCACTGCTGGACATACCCTCATCAATCGTACTGTAATCCAATTCGTTTTCTATTTTCTCTGACCGTACACTCTTCACACATTCTATTTACGCACTATCCGATTTTGAGTTGAGTATTTGCCGCTGGTCTTGGATGTTTTTTTTTATTAATTCAAGCACACAGGCTATATTAAAATATAAAATGAAGATAAATGAGTAGCGTAATCACCACCGATTTAACGGCAGTATTGATCCACCCCTTCCTGACTCACACCTGAAGGATCTCCTTATACTTTCAAGGTTACTTGGATCTGCTCTTGATTGTTGGTATTCTCTGCGAGTTTAATAGCTTTGCATTAATATTCGCTACTCCTCTTTTGTTATCGCCTTTCACGGCTTGATTCATGGTTTTACCTTGTTCTCAAATGAAATTTCAAATTGTCGTCCTTCACATCACTGATAAGCTCGTCACTGATATTGGCGCGCCAGTTTCGTAACCTCTTTTTCTAGCTCTTGCAGGCTCATCACACTTAGATGTCATGGCCTGCTCATAGCTCCATTCTTTTGTGCAGTTTGTAATACATCTACTTTCTTCCCACAACTGGTTTAAACGTTTAAACGTTTTATTTAGCTGGCCATCTCTAATGGTCTGCGTAGGTATGTATGCTTCAAAACGAGCTTCCATTTGGTTAATCTTATTTTCCATCTCCTTTAAACGACCGTTCACTTATTCTTCAAGGTTCTTCATCTCTCGTTTAAGCGCTTGCATTTCAAGCTCTTGCGGGTATGCTGAATTTTGTTGAATTTTTCTTTCTGCTATTTACTCAGGTCAGCAAGCTGACCACCTTGTTCAGCTCGGAGTTCTGCCAATTGGGCGTTTGTCCTTGACGTGTCTCATCAAATTATCTACCGTGTTCGACTAATGTAGCAGCTTGTTATCCAAGCTTTGCATCCTGGTTTGCTCGGATTTACTTCATTTGAAGTAACGTCGCCTTTATCATATCTCCATGTCCAAGATTGGTTTCGGTTGTTCGTTAGTAGGCGGCTGTACTGAAATGGTTGATATTGTTTGATCCTCTGCTTTAGTTGCTTCACTTTTTACATGTTCTTCTTAAGGCTAGACTTTCTGCTCATCATTTGTGGTAATTAACGTCATGATTAATAGTCCTGGTGTCGATGATGATTGTCGCGATCTATATATACTTCCTGCATCAGTATTCTTTTCCATAGGTTTTTGCATCCTCTGTAGAACTGTTCTTTTGATGATGAATTGGGTGCTTTGTTTGCGTTTGGAACGCACTCTGCAGTTGCAATCCTTATAAAGATCACAGATACAGTTAACTGTTATATCCGGGAGGCTAACATTCTTATCGAAAGTGGAAGTAAACGGGCCTTTCTTTCAATACCGCTCTAAAACCTGTTCTATTTCTTTAGTGAATTTTAGAAAAAATAAAAATAATGCGAATAGTCGTAATGCGTTTGCCACACTAACAATTCGGTCGAAATTCAGCTTACTCACGGCTTAGCAATTTATCTACTTTTGGTGAGATACAATCTAGTATGATTTTCCCTTCAGTTCTTGTAACCATTTAGGGATTCTATATGGGGATTGTATTGATGGTGCCATTCTTCCAGTTGTGCGAAATTTTGTGATTTAGCCATATAAAAATATTGTTAGAGAGATACTGCATTTAATGAGCCCATCAGTTAGTTATTGTAGCCGGGTGCTTCTTTGTGTTTTTTTTAAACATTAACAATGTCCTCAGTAATAAGTGAAGCAGTAAAGTTGTCCCGCTGGGATTATTGTGTTTGCCGTTCAAACACATAGAACAAATTCGTCCTCGTTCTGTACAAGGACTCAAATAATTCTTTCCAACGATTAAGAGTGGTCTTGCGTTGTGGTTATAACATATCCCCGACACCAACTGCATTCGGAACCTCGAACTTACATTCAAAGTATAATCACAACACAATGCCTTAGCGAATTTTAATGATTCGTTACGCCTTATTGTCAACGCCTCGGTAACCTTGAATTTTATTGTATTTAACGCATACAAGCGATTTTTATATGAAAATTGCATATTGAAATCGCATGTATGCGTTAAATACAATAAAATTCAAGGTTACAAAGGGGCTGACAATTGCGTAGCGAATCATAATAATTCGCTAAGGCATTGTGATTATATTTTGAATGTAGGTTCAAAGTATTTTCAATATTTTTGTAGTTTGGTCACTGCAGTCTGATGAGACAACCGAATTTTTTAATATAAAGAATTCAATGTTTCATTGGTTCGAAACGAAACTTCCAAAGTCTGGGTAACCTCAACTTGATGTAAAGAAAATAGGGTTTTAAAAATTAATTAAGTAGTCGACTCATAAAATTGTTTCAATTCATTCACATCATGTTCACTGGTTCATTGTAATCATAATTGGTCCTGTATTTGTTTACGTGAAGACACTCATAATTTGTTAAGGTGCTGCCCGGTGCTTTTATTCCCGCTGTTTTTGTTGTTAGCGGGTAAACATCAATAATAGCACTCTCTAAAGTTCGTTGAATGTTGCACCGGTGGATTTTTAGGTTGGTAATGGATTTCTGCCAGCCGTAAGCTTATAATATCTTCCTAGCATTGATGGTCTCCATAATTATCAGCCCTTCGACCGTTTTAACATTTAACAATGGAACTTGGTTCCTCCGATATAAAGTTAGTGTTTTGTACAGAAAGCTAGTAATCTATTACTATTGTTGTTACAGTGGGTTACATATGGGTTTGAATTACATCAGTGATTTTTGCAGCGATTCATTTCTCTAGAGGCAAGCCTATGCAAATTTCGACATATCTGAAGCTGAACTAAACATTAAAAAATAAAACAAACCAATCCAATTTAAAATTAACAGGCAAAACTAAATACAGTTGATATTCTAAATAGAGTTACTCAAAATACAGTTCTGAATGAATGATAACCCGACACGATCAAAGATAATGATACTGGGAGTTACGTGACGTAAGTTCCGTTTATGACACTTAATGTTTGAAAATAATTTCTTTTAAATGTTGTCCGCGACTGACTCTTAGATCTTCCATTCTATGAGTTCAATTTTCGATCACTCTTTCGAGCATTTCGGCCGATATTTCGTTAATTACGCGTGTTAAGTTTGCTTCTAATGCAGGAATCGATTGTGGTTTATCGATATAAACAAGTGATTTCAGCTATCCCGATAAAAAGTAATCTAACGGCGTTAGATCACAAGATCTTGTAGGCATTCACGGGTCCATTTCTTAATATAATGATTTCGTTCAATAAATCGATGGTTTGGCCTGCTGTGCGACACGTTGCACCATCTTGTTGAAACCACAAGTCGGCTACACCAATATCTTGAATTTTTCGCAATAAAAATGCATTGATCATTGCTCTGTAGTTTGCGCCATTGACGTTTACATGCTGTCCTTTCGCATTTTTAAAGAAATACGGCCCGAGGATGCCACCTTTCTATAAACCGCGTCAAACAGTGCATTTTTCAGAATGCATTGGAAGCTCTTGAATCTCTTCTGGCTGTTCATCAGCCCAAATACGACAATTTTCTTTGTTGACGTATCCATTCAGCCGAAAATGAGCTTCATCGCTGAACACTTCATCGCAGCACGAAAATAATTTTTCACTGAACACTGATTTATGAAATAAATTTCCACAATTTGTAAACGTTGTTCTCACTCCATTCATGGTGAAATGTCAATGAATACTGAACACAAATGTCATATGAATATGATAATTGTGACGCATGAATCCAGATGAGTATTCCAATTGGAAAAAGTACCTCCTATAGGATCACTTTTTATAAGGTTGATAAAATGTTAACATGTTAAAAGAACGAAAAGGCAATCCTACCGATTATATGAAGCACCTTGGAAGCATCTTCGCTTCCTTGATTCCTTTTCCCCAAAATACGTTTCGTGAAGCGTTGATACATTTCTCAGGGCCTGAGAAAATTTGTCTTTTAGAGCCGAGCTTGACATTCGATACCAACAGATATTAGTTGATGAACAAAAATAAAATCTGCGATAGTTGGCGTACTAAACGAGTGTAAGTTAATTATATTTAGACGATCCAGGTATGGTAGAACATTGTAGATATCCACCTGTAGTAGCCCTCTTAATGCAAAACGGAGATACTTTCGGTGCACTGCTTCAATTGTTTTTATGTCGACTTCGGAATACGTAGACTGAAGTTAACTAGCACATCTAAGGTGATGACGAACGAATTTCATATAAAGAGCCTTAATAACAAACGAGTCAAATAATTTATTTGTCCAACTTTTGACAAAATTGATTTGATTATTTATTTATTGATGATATTATTGATAATGGACGCACATCTCGGGCGGAGACAGCTCTGCAACCAAAGATCGTTATTTATAAAATAGCATCGAGTGGAACGCACGAAGTTACGGGAGTAATGAAAAGCAAAGCTATTTTTACCACATCACTCGGCTTTTTATGTTAGACGGTAGCAGATTAGTGTCACTTTGAGTTGAGATACTCCGGCAAATGTTCATGTCGTCGATGAAGACAGAAATAATTGAGTTCTTAATCGCACTTTCAACGTTCTTCCAGTAGATAGGGGTCAATGAAATGAAATCAGCTTAAATATAATATTCACACGTTGTTAAATAAATGCCCTACTGAAGTCTGTGGCGGAAACTTTAACCTCATTTTGCGAGCCGTAAATATTCGAATGCATTCGTTAGCAAAATAGTAGTCTATCGACGTTATAGAGGTTTTCGACGCAAGAAAATAAAACCGAAAAATTGTTGTTGTTTTTCATGTAAAATTTCCGTGCGGCGTACATAATCCCGCCTTGTCTACCTTCTGGTACTCGACTTGCCTTTGAGAAAACTATGTTAACTGGGAAACTATGGTGTAATGCATGTATGTATAATTACAGATATCTGTTTTATTACCTCTGGTTATTCATATTGGTTTTGGATCGGAACTGTAAAAGACTCCTTTCAGATTTCTAAAAAAGTGTTCTTACCTGAGAGCGAAACTGGATAGCCCGATTCTAAATTACAGCTGAATATTTGGTTTCATCTTTTAGTAAATTAATGTTCGTTCGTCACCAGTCCTTGGCAATGGCAATTTCTGATAATTTCGTTGAGCTAGAAAATAGTATTTCAGATATATTCCCCCTCACTGCCGAGGTTATTGTGGGAGGAAGTGTTAACTTTATTTAAACTTTTCATAGAACAGGAATTGCCAGAAAAAGTATTATTTTGACAATTTTTAAGAATCAATTTTCATAAATAGCCCGCGGTACACAAATTAAATGGGGAGCGAAAGCGAGTGTTAACAAAATGTAAAGCCGTTATGTTGGCTCTCCGCACAACAGAATCGCTCATCTTATTATTTTTGTTTTTGTAGTTTTTTGATTTTTAGTTTTATAAATTAAAATTGTACTTGGTTTCTATTGCGTGAAGGCGTCGATAACTGTTGTTTACTCGTATATACGTACTTACTGGCCACAACAGCGAGAACGAATCAGAAAAACTTTAGAAAAACTGGCACAACTTGATGATGATGATACACATATATGGAAGGAGAATTGGTTCGACTAGTATGAAAAAACCTGTTGAACTTAATGGCGTCACTCTAGGCCAGTTTGCTTCTCGAGATAATGTTTGTGCTAAAGGGGGTTGATGATAAAACGGAACATTCCAAAAATTATAAGATATACAGAAATTTTGATCTGGGAAAAGAGTTACCAGAATACAAGAGTGAAATGGTTGCTTTACATATCCCTTTTAGGATTGAAGAATTTGATGTCCTGACAGATATGATATTTTTGCGTATTTTCGATTAAAATGAAGGCCTGATAATGGAGCGGAGAAAAGAATTTGGATTCAATTTAGATATCGCTTGAATCGATCGAATCTGCGCGCGATCATTTCGGGAAGAGATGGAACTCAACGATTCACAGGCAGATAATAATGACCGGAATCAGGTTATTGTTCAGGAAATTCCTGATTCGTATCAATATTTTCTTCAAGATCCAAATTCAGGAATCAACGATGACGTAGTAGCACCGACGATGAGTTAGCTCGGAGTAACATGAAAGTAGAAAAACAACTTGGAGACTCCAGAGTTTCTCATGAGCTCATGTAAAAGGCAAACGCAAAGCAATTTGAGCTGGTACAACATATTATATGGTTGTTAACCTCAAAATAGCTACAGTCGTTACAACTGTTCTTGACTGGTCCTCCTATGTCGGAAGTTATGACGTTTGACGGAAGTTATGCGGCAGGAGAATGCTTAATTATCAACATTGTTAACATAGTTTGGCAATGGAGATTGATTAGATGAAGAAGAGTTGCAACTGATTTAATCGAGATTCTGCTCAGAGACGGAAGCGGAGGAACGCTGTTTTAATGGAATTCGATTATTCAATGATACTCATTCAGTGGATGTGTATAATTTGAGAATCTTGAGTTCAACTGATGGAACATCGAATTTAGTTCCTGATGACGATTTATTCGGGTGTGGAGATGATCGCGAACAAGAAAGGGACGCTAGAGAGAAGCTTCACAAACTCAGTACGATTGACGCAGGAGGGTTACCATATGAAATTATTTTCGTTGTAGTAAAGCCTACATGATAACCGAAAACATCGCGGTTAGCCAATGAGGCAGTAGGCAAGTTGGCACACGTTAAATTAGATGGTTAAAATAGAGTTCTATGGTTTTGGTTTCATTTGTCTAACGGTGTCGGTGCCAACACACGTCGAAAGATGGCTGGCTATGCCAATACAAAAGGAATTAGTAGAGCAGCGGTTCCTATCAATTGTAAATCCGCAACCGTTCTTCTCAATCGAAATAAAGCGATTCATGTTAAAAGAAACCATTCTTCACTAAAACCAATCTGCTCGTTGACAATTTACAAACCGCAAGGAGGAACATATGATAAAATTGTTTACGAATACAGTAAGACATAATCGCAACCTTTGGTCTACGTAGCCTTATCCAGGGTTATGGCTCAAGAAGGACTTCATATTGTATTGGTAGACGAGAAAATGAAACAATTACCAAAGTCTCCGGGTACATGTGCCTTACCTCCGTACAATATAATAATGTGTGCCGCCTAATATACATATTTGGCGTGTTTGTTTCGTCGCGATGTCACTCTATTTGGCATTATGATATGGAAATTATCATTTTGGTACCACCATTGGACCCCCTAATTGGCAGGTTTATAATAAGTGATGCGAGAAATTGTTAATGGCTTTTTACAAAAGTTTTCTACAATTATAAGTTTTTTTTTATGTAAATCACATGCAAAGGGAAATGATTTAACGCTTGATAAAACGATATTGTTATTACCCATTTCGTTTGAGGAATTGCTGGGCAATGAATTGCAGTTTTACCCATAAATATTTATTAGGAAATCTAAGTCGATCCTATCCTGGAAATCGCCTCCTTACTATCTTATTATCCAACCTACATTCAGGTGATTGTCACCTTTTTCAATACTTTGCCGTTATACGACAGCAGAAGCATACACTTTTTTGCTGTTATAAATTTTAACAGTTTTGTGATTGATGGAAATGACAAGCAAGAAATGAAAATTTGTGTTTATTATATTTAAATGTTTTCATTAATGCGTGAAATTCGGTTATGGAAAATGCGTTTATTACATTATCATTTCAATTTTTTTTTGTATTATACCCGCAAATTTAGAATATACCTTTTTAAATAAACGGGAGATGGTTTTTAGTGTGGGGCCCCTCCGTGCATTCACGTTCAATTTTCTTCTTTTACATATATTTTCCGTTTTTCATAGCGCGGTTTTCAGACGATGTCGACTATATCGTATATGTATATAGTGTGTGGTACATACGATGATGACGATGATATATGGAAACACATTAGTCTTTATATATTACAATGTGTGTTAGAATCTATTAATCCTGTGAGCTTAAATGGGATGAAGTTTATCGCACAAATGTGTGTTGTGTCACGCTCATTGCCACGATTCATTTCATTCATTATATACGTGATTACCGCGAATTTGATTTAAAATAGAATCGAAAGGGGTTCTATATTTTGTGTGTTTTCTTGATTGATTATAATTCAGACCGATTAAATTTAATATTTATGGTTAGTTTGTAAATAATTTGATCGATTTAATAATTTTTTTTTTGTTTTTATTTTAATTACAGGCTTGTTGCTGTGCAATGCGTCACATTTTTGAAAAGGATCATCCAATAAGTGGGCTTATATCCGGCCTAATTGCGGGTACTGCATTCCGTCATTATCCCGACAACTCGATAGCTTTATACATTATGTGGAAATTTTTGCACATTACGTACAACATAGGAACGGAGAAAAAAATGCTTCCAAAATTCCCCGGCTTTACAATATTATTGTATTGCGCGTCGACTGCCTTATTATTCCACACCGCAACGTTCGAACCGAAAAATATGCGGCCCAGCTACTGGAAATTTTTATATCATCTGTCGGACACCCGAATCGTACAAATGGATCGGAAATGCTTAGATATATATGGCCTGGATACAACGAATGCAATGCGCGAGGTCATGAAACGCACAAAAACGGAAAAACTGTCCCGTTTATTTTAAAGCAAGCAGACACATACAAAAAGACACAGGCTCCATTAAATCACGTTCATATCAGGAATAAAAAAATAATAATTTTAAAATGGTGCTCAAAACTATTTTATATTGGTTAAGGTTCATTATTAGCTCTATAAAATAATAAATTTAATTTAATTAATTCCGAAACAAAAAATATGAACTTTAAAATTAAATTAAATTATTACTTTACATATAAATGAAAATTTTTAAATAAACTGAAGATTTTTTTTTTAATTTTATTTAATTAATTTAATTATTAATTTTTTGTGTTGTTTTCTTTTTAAATTTTAAGAAAATATTCTTGGGTTTACTTTGCCTTTTTTTTATAGTTTTTAAGGTTCTTGTGGTTTTTCAAATTCTGCTCGTATACTTTTCATCGTCTCTACATAGAAGTTCTGGTGTACACATACGTATGTCTTATATAAAATTAGGTTACCTGATTCGATGGAAAGAAGAAATTATGTAGTGAAAAATTTACAAAAAGGAAAATTTTCTACGTACCGTATAAAATAATAAAAGTAAGTATTTGTAGAACGGTGTGACAGCATTTCAGAATATATGTGTAACTATGTTGTTAGTTTGCTCTTCAAACAAATCTGTTGGATGAGTTAATTAATGCGAGTAAAGTCAAGAATTCTGAAACTTTTATAAATTGTAATGTTTCTGCTGAGCACATAAATATCGTCAGCAGAACGACATACGCTGAGCGTATACGAATAATCGGTGAGGATTACGGCTAAACGAACTATACGAGTATATGCACTTATTACGGTAATAATTTTATGTATGCAAAGAAACAATTTACAATTTTTAGTTTATTAATCTAGAAAAATCAGCACACCGGTTGCAATTAGACTGGTAAATTTATTTTATATATTTTAACTCAAATAAAAAATCGAACAAGCCGAACATAAAACGAAAAACAATATAATGCTTTTAGATGCTTTAACGGTCACCACTCGAACTAGTCGATCAGGTCTTGGATGCAGTTGTACAGTAACACCAAGTAACCGAGTTAAACCGCTGGAGTTAAATTATCGTCCTTGTTGTTGTTGTCTCCACTTCAGACATTGTAGTAAATGTAAATATTCCAGTTAGCACTTTCTCCAGAAGCTTTGATCGTGTTGTTGAATATTTTGATATTTTGCCATTTGAGCCGTGAGTTAAGTAGTGCTTCGATTTGATATAACAGGGTTGCCATTTCCTCAAATGTCATAATAGTATCGCTCGTGGCTCGATTTAAATGATAATGGATTTGATGCGCGATTACCAAAGTCCTCTGTAATGAGGGGCACCTTAGCCGGGTTAGATATTAGTTTGGTTGATTGTTAGTTGAGAAACTGTTTATGAGGATGTTGAAGTCCCCGCTTTCAACCAACAAAATTTGTGCCGTTATTCCTAGATTATCACTCTGGATTCGATAAACATCCTCCCACTTTCAATATTACGTCATTATCTAGGAATGGTGACAACGAGATGCGCGAGCTTTTGCGATAAATTGGCTCTTCGTTGCTAGGTGCTTTAACCTCGACGCGCTAAAACATTATCGATTTCCTGAAGAGTCCTAACAGCTAGAAACGGTGCACAACACATCCCATATGTGACCGTGGTTAATCGATATCTTTTAATTTATTCGGTTGGATTGTTTCTCCAGGTGAGGTCACAAGCATAAAACGAATACGGTGCTGTCGAAAACGAGTTATAATAGTGACCAGATCATCTTGTAACGTAGCTACTGTAGTAGACTTTCAGGATACATCGACGATAACTCGAAGTATGTGGAAGTAAAAACCGTCTTCATCCTTCCTGTCGATCTTGTTATTCGGTACTTCTGTCATATAACCCAATGTAAAATATTCATCCCGGACGGTTTCCTGGCGCGTTTCTCTCGAAACGACTTTATATAGTTAGAAGTCGATGTACAGCCATAGATCGCGAAGGCACCATTTTTGACGCGATGTAGTAAATAACAGTCGCAAAATGAATATTGCAACTGATTGAACAAAATATGGTTCGCATATTTTTTCATATGGTTTAAGTTCCGGTACGGTTGGACATTCCTCGAGCTCACAAAGGCGTTAAAGAGTTTGGTTTACTTCATCTGCAGTGTTGATAATTGTTGAAACCGCGTTGTCTGAATAATCATTTTGTACTTGAGGAACCAGAAGAACCCACCGAAAAATTGTGGACGGGACATACGTGTCTCCTAATAAGACTATTTTTTATGCTCTCAATGAGCCGAAAAATGAATCAACACCAAATAAAATATCAAGTTCCCTAGTAGTGGCAAAATTTGTATCAGCAATCTTCAGAGATTCCAATTGCTTTTCTAATGAATTATTATGATAAACTGGATTAACCGGAAGTAACCAAAGCAGATAAGTACAGAGTTAAGGGTACTGTCGTGGCCTTTAAAATTAGTTTACCCTTTGAAGGTTTATTTAAATTTGAAAATTCGCCATCATCAACGCCATCACACATTGCAGTCAAAAAGTCGAAAAAATCTAAAAGAGTTGGGAAATCTGATCTTGATCAAATGAAATAAATAAATAAGAAGAAAATGAAACCACAGTCTTATATAGAGTAGGCTACTTAGACAAACCGTTTCGAGTTTTTGTTCTAATTAAACCATACAATAGTGGATGAAGCTATAACAAACTTCACTGAGGGTAGTGCCAAATGTTTGATTTTAGTTTTTGTTGATATTTAGAATCATGTTTTATATCAGTCAAATTGGAGCAAAAATTATAATCCAAACTGAAAAATAATGTTTTTGGTAATCACATGCAATATGCCAAATTTATACAGTTTAACGAGAACAGAACGATAATATCTGCGAAAGAGTCTGCGCTAATAAAGTGAAACGAGCTGACAACAAGAACTCCAACCGTAAATTCTTACAGAATCAACAGTCTTTACACGTTTTAAACCATTCAATGTGTTATTAAAATTTTGATAGTTATAACATTAGCTAAAATTTTAACATAAAAAATGTTCGATCAAGACAAATTAACTACTAATTTGCGGAGATTTTCCTGGATTTCGCGTAACCGTTGTCATGTGTTACAACAAGATCAGGCCATTTAATAAGAGATAAAAAACAAGTTTCAGTAGGATAATCAAGTTTCGAGGTATATAATTCCGAATGAAGCCTAAAACAGCAAATCCAAAGGCGTAATTAATCGAAGTTGTGGATATACAACTTTCCACAACGTCACATTGTAATTAACAGGTGCATGTAGCGTTATGGCAATACGACAATACAGCATTGTTCTTTAACATTATCTCATCTATGTTCGCCTGAGACCAATACAGAGGAAGTGGATTAAAGAATGTCAAGCCACATTGGAATACGATCATGTGGAACCTGCTATTTGAGCGCCGGAAAAATATCTTCACGATAGAATTATTCCTAGTTTGCATAGAACGGCGCGAGTTATAACTGGATGGCTTACTTATCGATTTGTATCTTGAGAAACGGTATTCGATTTTTTTTTTGCAAAATGGCCCATCCGAATCTTCGAATGAACTAAAGAATTGTTCTACGGATGTTGAACACGATTGGCAGAGCCATCGCAAACTACCCTCAATTTCGTAGTTGTGCTCGAATCCTTTAGAACTGCATGATGCGGCAGGTAATAGTAAACAGTTTCAGTAGCTCTTTCAGCGACTTTCATGTGTCTCAAAGCGATATATTCATCCATGAACTTCTTATATTGAATGCCAAGGTTTGGATTTTTAGCAAGTCGTTTTTCTACTTGTATGAAACGCGCATTGGCGACTCTTTTTGAGCATCCCAGTGGGTCGGCAGAACATAATTCAATGTCAAAGGGAATCTTGACTACGTAGCGGCCAGATTTGAGACGTTTGTGACTGGTCGCGAATATTTTTCCACACTCTAGTTCTTCTTTGGTGAATGCTCGTTTACGTGGCACCTCCTCTATTTCCCAAATGCTACTTAGCTGTTTATCTATGACTGTTGAATTGTGACAATCGACTGAGCCACGGCCAAGGAATATCCAGCCTAGCTTGGTTTGTTGAGCTATCGGTTCGTTGGATGAGGCCTTTGCTATATTACTCATTAAAATTTCTCCATAATAGTCCGCACCCAATAATAAGTCGATTGGGCCAGAAATGCAAAATGTTGGATCAGCCCAGATTAGATTTTTGATGTGTTTCCAATTCCATGGGTCTAGAGACTGCTCTGTCATATCCCGCGTTATGTTTTTGAATACTAATGCTTTTATGGTTAAGCAAAATTTGGATGTAAATCTTGGCTTCAAGGTAAATTCAACTTTTGAGTTCGCCACTCCAGCCTCGGTTTTTTGCCATGCTTGTGGCTTCTGCATACGCTGCGGGTTTTGGTAGTTTTAATCTCTGGCAGGCTTTTTCTGTAATGAAGGTTGCTTGAGACCCAGGATCTATAAGCACACGAATCTCTTCATTGCGAGTACCAAAAAACCCTTTCGCTAAGGCGGTTCCTAGTAAAATGCATTTGCGATTCCATGCATGAATTGCTTGTACTTTTGTATTGGCTGGTTTTATATTTTCTGGTGCAGATCGCGAACTATTGTTACTATGCAGCAGGCTGTGATGCGAACCGTCGAATAATTCACAAATTTTATTGCATGCGGGAGTTTGTGTTTCTAAAACCAGCATCGTTGGCGCACTGGTTGAAAATATACGGGCTTACTTCTTTCGATTTGTGGTAAATTTTGGAACTTCTTACATTTCGGTAGATTGTGCTCTCCCCCCAAAGGCTGCATTTATCTGATTTTCTGGCTACATCAACATTTACAGTCTTAATATATGAACTTGTTTGTTGGGTTACTTCCATTTTTTATACGTTTTATCTCGGGATAGTGCCTCAGAGATTGAAACCTTACTTGTAGAAAGGCTAGAAAGTCTTTGACTGTTTGACTGTTCCTTCGGATTCTTCAATAACGTCTCGTATAAGCAATGAGTTTCCCTGTCCAGTTTTTTTATTAGGATGTTCGACAAGATAGCATCCCAAGAATCTGTATTTATTCCTTGGTTCTTGATGGCATGCAAACATTCAACTGCATTATCATGTAATAGCTTTAGACCATGAGCGGATTCTGATGATAGATTTGGTAGTTCTAAAATTGTGTTGATGTAAGTTTTGGTGAGAAGCCGTTTATTCTTGTATCTGGAGCATAAAATCTTCCAAGCTGTGGAATAGTTCTCTTGCGATATATTTAGGTGGTTAATAAGCTTGGTTGGATCTCCTCCTATTACTGATAATAAATAGGTAATGCATCTTTTCTTCATTGGATAAATCATCATTGAAATGGACAGTTTTGTTGAAAAGATTTTGGAAGCTTGTCCATTGTTTGTAACCCCCATAGAAATGTGGTATTTCAATCCTCGGATGCTTGATACTGGACCTTTTTTGACTTTGTTTCGGAGAATCTTTGTTGGCCATGTTTTCTATTTAATCTTGAAGATAGATCTTGATTGTAAACTCATAATCTTGCCGTAGATTCTCGTATGTTTCTTGGCTAAAGTATTCGTTGTCAAGCTCTCCATCAATGGCATTTCCAATAATCTCTTCATGATTGTTGGTAACAGAGATCCATAAGTCGGTTAGTAGTTTGATCTTCAACTCGTAATACGTTCTTGAGTGCTGTACCGTATCCTTGGTTTGATGTATGGTGTTAGTATCTTATAGCGCCTCTGCTGTTGTTGATCGTCTACTTGAACCACCTTTGGATCAGATTCGCCTGGTTGTTGCTCATCTGATAGTTCATATGATGAAGCATCTGCGACGTGTTTGCCCCACACCGGTTTTGCTTCATCTCCTGCTGTATTTTTCCTGGCTTCCAGTAGATTTTTTTTATTTCCTCCAACGCTTGTTTGACTTGATCGTAGAAATGTCGTTTAATGTACGGATGATCCTCTGGAAGAGTGTGTACTAATGCAGCGTCGGTGGTTCAAAATTTATCGAAGAATAGCTGCAAATTTGTGAGTTTTTGGTCACAATATTGTTTGGTTTTTCTGGCAGCTCCATCTTTATTAATGTTTGTTTTTAATTGATTAATCAATTTGCCGGTTTGTGTTGTCCCACCTATTATTAATGAAATCACTTAAACTAGTTGAAATAAATATTCTGATGAAATTTCATTGATGTGCCTACTCCCCATCAGCCAGAATCACAGGACGCTTCCTTCAACCCTAACTTCAAAAGATCACTTTCGAAAAATTCTGTTTGAGTGAAGTGGGAGTTTTCAATAATCGATTCTGACTGATGGGGAGTAGACACAATCATGAAACTTGATCCGTATGTTCAGAGCAGTCATTTAATTACATTAATAAAAGGTGGGATTTCCAAAAGTCATTCATGTAGTGTATTTCAAAAATTTAACTTGTAAGGAAGTAGGATTGAATTAAGGGTTTTCTATTCCCAATTCTGGCTGATATGGAGTATGCCACCCGTGAATTCTGGTCTTATCAGGTTATGTACATTTAGTCTAAACATTCTGACTATAAAACTATGACATTTTCTTACATAGTTGATCTACTTCAATAGATGTATGTACAACATCGCATGTAAATAGGCCGATTTAGTCGTTCTTGATTATTAAACGGATCTATGTGATTTCTGGTGTGATAATCACGTCAGAAATCCTCCCAAAATTGCACAGTCAAATACTAATCGACAAAATAAGAAAACCGTGAGATTTCCACACACACATTTTCCCTACCGCATGTTATTTAAACAGAATATTATCAAAATTTGCTTTCGTCACCACGATAAATTATAATGTGCCAGCTGGAAATAGTTTGTCGGCCACTGTCCGTATTTCTTATTAGTATCCAAAGGAGAAAACTAGAAGGAAATACGTCATCAAAATGTGTCATAATTTTTCCTTTTGTTTCCGCTTAAATGGTAGTCGAATTATTTAGCAAACCCTCAGGGTCTATTGGCGCAGCTTGTAAAGGCTAAGCTCTCGCATTTTAATTACAAAATGCTTTTGTTATTATTAAACCCTGATTTAAATAAATAATACTTGTAAATGTGTGTAGGTTAAATACCGAAATCTTGAAATTTTCAATTAGTAATCTTAACCAAATTTATTGAAATGGGGAAAACATTATACGGACCTTTTAACTGTATATTTTATTGAAATCGACTTTATGTTAAGAAAGGTTGTTTGTTTTGATGATAAATCAGATTAGATACCATCAACATCATCTTAGCAGATTGGTTGAAGTTTATTTAGATATAGAATAAGATCAATTATTTGAGATAATATGAAATATTAGAAAGTAGGTAAAGTTCGGATGCCGAATATATTGGTTTCCTATCAACATGCTTAAGGCGTGGCTTTTCTTCGCTATAATACATATATAAATTTATCTATACGAACATAAATATTTGTTGGAAACATTATATTATATAAGTTCCTAAACAAACAATGTGGGCGCAAAAGAAAATCGAATGTATAGTGAGTTTATTAAAATGCCATTATTAGATGTCGGAGGAAATCTGTATCCCTTAAATAATACACATGTGTAGTCCGTATTGCCATTTCTCTATACCGAAAAGCTTATTACTTTTTAACAATGTACACTAAAAAATTACTCCCAACCGTCTATTTATTAATTTATTACATCGTAAACCATAAAAATCCGTCGTCTGCTATAGTGGAAATTTCTACGTTTTCCACAATCAATGAACACTTATAAAAATTTATTTTATTTATATTTTTATAGATGACAATCAATTTTCTTAAAGACTCATCGTTCGGTCGTATTTCCATTTCTGTATAGTGCGCGAGATATAAAAAAAATTGTAAGGTGTGTTAAAGTAAAAAAAAAAATGCCGAAAGAACTCGTATCATAGAAAGGCATTAAGAGGTTTTTATGTTCATAAAACACATCAGCTTCCAATTTTGTTGTCATACTCAAATTAATTCTTTTGTATTTTATATCTCATTTAATTCAAAATTCGCTAGGAAAAATCTTGCACAAAAAAAATTACATAAGATGACGGCAAATTTAATTAAACAACGCGAATGTCGTCGGGTTTCAGTTTCTTATTTATTTTTATTTCGGTGGAATACTTGTAAATGTTTTGAACGTAAATTACAATAAGATGGTTTACAATTAGATAGGTTGTTTATTAATATTAACATTTTTGCCGTCTTAATTTTTTTTTTTGCTTTTCCGCCGCTGTTTTATGGAATAATTTTATTTTTATTGTTGCCACTTTGTTATAGAGATAAAATTTGAAATGTGGCAAACGGGGGGAAAAAGTTGTGCGAAGCGGGGCCAATAATAAGAATTGTCACGTTTTTTGTATATACAATTTTTAATGGGTGAGACTAAATATACATTAAACATTTTTTTTTTCGTTGTTTGTTGATCCTTTTAATGAAATATTTGTTTTTATTTCTATTTATTTTGATTGCCGTGTCAATTTGATGTTAAACATTGTTTTTGGTTTTGAACTTTGAGGTGTCCTATAATACCATGACTGATAAGCTCAAAGTTTTATTTTAAATTCTTAAAGTGTTGCATCAAAACCAACTGTGCACCAAAATGGCCTTTTGTTGCTGGATTATCATTTTTTCGAGGAACAATTTGTATCATAGAAATGTTTTTGAAGGGGTAAAGTCAAAAATACGTGAGACAGATGCCAATGCAAGGACTACAGAGTTTATCAATAACTCCGAGGGCTCTTGGGAATATGGTAATGGTATAATAAATAAAATAGTATTTTGCAGCTCGAGCGAAGTTTGTGGCTGAAGTTTGTCGAATAAAAATTACTCATAAATTTATTTACTATTTTGTATCACGAATGTATACATATAGATCTCAAATGCAACACCTGGTTTCTAAAGCGAAAAACTTAACTTACTGGACTTTTGGTAAAACTGTCTTGTATAATCAAAAATTATCATTTCTGCTTGAATTTCATAAAACCAACAAGGTAATCTTGAAAATCTCTAAGCTTTTCAACATCATTGGAAAAAGTGAAAAAGTTTCCATGGACTTGCCACTTCCGGTACACGTCATTTACACATAATTACGTAAGGATCTCCCAATTAATGGAAAAGGTTAAGTATTAAGTTTGATTCCTAGTAGTTAATTCCCCTGGACTGTAGAGATAGCAATTTTTAGCGAAATCGAGTTTTTTTTGTCAAATAAAAAAATGATCTGAAAAAATTTTGGTTCTTAAACTAGTAACTTATAGTTTTATCGTTTTGAACCAAACATCACTGGAACCTCCCAATTTATGGAAAATCTTAAGTGTGAAGTTTCAACCCGACCAATAAAACGGCAGTGCAGGGGCCAATTTATGTTAAAAAACAATTTTTGTCAAAAATCGCAATTCTGTTTAAATTTTATAAAACGGATCAGGACCGATATTATTGCAAATTTAATTAAAAATAACTTTATTCACTTTATTCTTCGTTATTTAATAAATAACGTTTCTCGCATATATGATGCTCTTTTTAAAATATTTGCAAAAAAAGCTGTCTTGGAATTTGCCACTTCCGGTGGCGCTTCAAAAAGCTTAAGTATGCGATTTCATCCCGATCAATCAATTCGTCTAGGCATCACGGGGCCAAGTTTTTGTTGAAAACCAGTTATTTGGCAAAACACGCAATTTCCGCTTCAATTTGTGACAGGTATTGTAGAATTTGAATCTTTTAGTTTATAATCGTTTCTGTTGCAAATGATAACTGTTCAAAATATTTGTAAAAAATGGAAACGGTCCTACGGAAGCTGCAATTTCCGGTAGACGATTTAGATCAAAACACGCTTTTTTATGTTTTAATCTATGCCAACTGTTCTGGGGCCGAAGCACTCCCAACGCTTTCGCGGTTCGTTTTTCCCGTCCTACCTTACGCATTGCTTGCCAAATCGAGGACGTACGGCTATAGGTCCGATTTACGTAGAACCATCTGCACATTGCATAGCTCCATGCTTGCACACTTCGACAGGGGGTCATAGTTGTGTTCATTTTTATCACCGATCGTAATCAGATGATGAAAAATCCCTTTTGCATCCTAACACATTCGCGCACACCCTTTTTATACGGCGACTACTCTGAATATCACATGCCATAACTCCGGTATTATTGATGATATTTTAAATCTGATTGAAGTCTCGTGTCTTAAATATTTTTAGAAATTTTCTGCAATTGCTAACTTTTTTTGCAAACAGTACTGTTAATGCAGTAGTGACTCCCCATGGAAATTATTGTTGACTATAGGACACTACAGCTTTAGCAGTAGTCCTGCAAATACAGTAACTGGCCCATAGGGAGGAGTGTAATATATAATAAAGCAATACTGCATTTGAAGTGTAATAAGAACCACAATTCGTTCAGTCGTTTATGAATGTTGGCCGGATGGAAATTAATTTTTGACATTATTGGACTATCCACAATTAGGTTTGCTGGTAGACGGTGATAGGTGATCCCGAAATTGCACGAACGTTATTTTTGGAACTTTTTTTTTTTGTAAATAAAATAGGATTTAAATACGGATATATCTATTGTATGAAATATAATTATTTATACCCTCTCACGGTTTTCCGAGGACACGAGTAATATGACAATTGATCCAGTCTATCGACTCCAGACATATTTTGATTATATTTCTCAATTTCGACGGGCTTCTTCCGCTCTTTACCATAACTATTTGCTGTAGTAACCATTTCTGGGTGATAAAGGACTTCCCTTTAATCCTTCCATTTTGAGATATAAACAGTCCTTTTCCTGACCCAAATGTGTTCATCTTTTTTAAGCTTCTTTTGGATTAGCTCTTTCGAGTTCCCCTTTCGGTTGCTACGTAGAGTGCCACAAGTATTTGTTCTATGAGACATCAAAATGTTGGACTGTTACACTGTTATAATAGTTGTCCATGAACAATATGTGTCCTTTTCCTAAATATGGAGCCATCAAACGTAAAACTAGAGAATTAAGTTTTGAAACTAAAGGAATAAAATTTTGTTTTCCGCCATATATTTCCAAATTTAAATCAAAGCCAGTTGGATCACAAAGCTCATAAAACTTGATTCCACACTTTGAATTTTATTTTTAATATTCTGCTTAAAATGTAATCTGCCCAGACTTTTGATTAAATAAATAAATTTGTTTTATTTAAGTGAGTTTCGCCTAATTGTGGATTAACGTTCAAACATCTCAAAATCTGCTCAAATCGGCGTCCTGACATGGTATTTGGAAAAGCTGGGTGATGATATAATGGATGTCTTGAAAAAGGTTTCGTATTTTCGGTAGATTCAATTGCCCGTGCAAAAGACAAAGGCCAATAAATGTTGACATTTCAGATATAGCAACTGGCTTGAATTTTGCGCTATTTACTGCACAGTCTTTCGCCATATGCATTAGTTAAATCTAATAATAATTTGAACGACTCACCACCAAAAAAAATGTCAAACACTTCCCTCGATGTCCAAAGTTCTTCGATATTTTCGTCTTCCATATGTTCGCCTAGTTTTTGCGGAACAGTATCCCCATCTATTTCGTTTTCACATCCGACAAACTGTCACTACTTTTACTATTTTCTTTGCAATTGCTACTGCCTTTGTCGATATAATCGGGATCATCAAGACTATCATCCGTAGAGAAGTCAATTTCTTCTTCGGAACCACCACTATCCAATTCTTCAAATAAAGCCAATAGTCGCCATTGCTTCTCGTCGTAGCAGTCCATTTTACAATATTTATAAAAAAACACCAATAAAATCCGTCTGCTCAACTCGACACATTTTGTATACTAACGTGTTTTATATGGAAATCACCACTGCATTTACAGTTGTGTCATTAATTTGCCAGAGTAAGACGGAAATATAGGTACTACAATGTACTTCATTTCGTGGCATTAAAACAAAAGCGAGTAAGTCCAGATGGTATATTTTGATAATGTAAAGAGAAAAAACGATTCAAATGAGAAGAGCTAATCCTCATAAAACAAAACAACGAAAATACAAAGAGAAAATAAAATTGTACTGTCATAGCAGTGGTGACCCATTGGAAAGCTATGCGTATACTGCAATTGCAGTGGGTGTCCGTGAACGTGTTAAGTTCGAAATTTCACTCCGATCAGTTAGTCCGTCTGGGCTGTGGAGAGCACCACACACAGCCACCAGTTTTATAACTTCTGCGACACAAGGAATAGTAACTCTATAAAAAACTCAAGGCAAAATTTACCACTTTAAAGAATGTAAAAAACAGTTTTTTTTATAAAATGTCATTTCCACTTAAATTATGGAAAAACAATATGGGCCGATATTGCTGCTAATGTAAATTAGAATCTTTTAGTTCGTAATCGATTTTCTCGTAAATGATATGATTTTTAAAATCACAAAACGATGAAGCTCACTTCCGGTGGACCGGTTTTGGCTAAAATTCACTGGGACCTCTAATTTGTGGAAAAAGCTTAAAGATGAAGTATCATCTCAATCAATCAATCCCTTTGGGCTGCATATGACCCAATTTTTGTTAGAAAACAGTTTTTTGTCAAAAGAAACATCACTTCCGCTTAAGTTTTGGAACAATGATTCGGGCCGGTATTGTTGCAAATTTAATTTAGTATCTTTAGTTAATAATCGGTATCCTCGTAAATGTGATACTTTCATAATGATTGAAAAATACGAAAATGTTCGAATTGAGGCTGCGACTTCCGGCGAACCGATTTCAATCAAAAACCGTTGGGTTCTCACAATTTATGAGAAAAGCTTAAGTATGAAGTTGCATCCTGATCACAGTGAACGCCCAAGAGTACAAGAGTACACTATTATTAGATCATAAATTTTGTGCAGTGAAATGTCGATAGAAAAAAAAATGTATTGAGTGCTCCGTCATCATTGTAGGTAAATGGTTTTTTACGTGTAAAGGATTCGTGTGTGATAAAGTCATTAGTTCCACCTGTGCAACATCAAAGGCTAAAAAGCTTGAGACTATATTTTCTAAAGACATCAATAAGGCCGTGCAATATTTATTTGATGGATTGCCGGATCGTAGTTGGTTTTGTCCTGAATGCATAATTAGCATGAACGAATTGATCATCTCGTCAAATAAAATTGCGTATCCAAAATTCAACATGGAAATGACAAATTACAATGAACTGCCTCTTCGATGTCATTTATACATTCTGATATCCTAATACATCAAATTCGTTACCGCAACTCACTCATGAACAGCCATGTCAGTCAGCATCTTATGCCAGACGATGGCTCTTTCTCAGTAGAATTGCAAATTCTTTGACGAAAGAAAAATTCGAAGACTTTATAAAAATAAAAGTGAAACTGGATAAAGAATGGAAACGACGCCGGCAAAATTTTCGGCTTGGAAGTCGAATCAACAACCTTTCTTAGCCTCAGTACAAATTCCAAATTTTCCTATCCAGCCAAAAAACTCATTTAACTCTAAACTAAGAGATATGGTGCTACACGTGGAAGCGTATTTGGCCAAATTCAGTTAATTCTTTAATAATTAAAAAAATGATCGGAACAATGAGTGCCGAGTGTGGAATTTAATGTTCTCAACATAGAATGGTGTCTAAATTGTATACAAAAAAATTTCAAGACAATTTGCATGTTGTGATTGTTTGTGTCTCCACTTTTCGTTAAAATGTGTAGCTACACTTTTCATTAACGTTAAGTACTTCACACAGGTCTGTTCTTTCCGATATTTTCACTCCAGGCTTGATTATCGCATTGGTGATTTTTCGAATTAGTGCATGGCGGTCTTCAAATGTAACACAGACTATTTTCCAATTCACTCGATTTGATGTTTTCAGGTTTCCTTTGGCAGTTTTCACGCTTACTCACGAAAACATGTTCTTTGGCCTGTATTTTTTGGGCAATTCGCCGAACACTGTCTCGTCCTATGCCCATTTTTCTGCCTATAAAACTATATGACTGTTGCCCAGTTTCAATGAGAGCAGCTGCATCAGATTTTTGCTTATCTCTGATGTTCTTTGGCGCCACGTACACAAAACACAATAGTACAAAAAATATTTTTCTAGGATACACACTTTTTTAGGAATCGATCTACATAGAACCAGTTTCGAATAACAACTAATTAACAAACGTAAGTTAATATTCTTTTCACTGCAAGAAAAGCACGAAAGTGACTCAGAAAAAATAGTAGGAGGAAAGTTAAAGAAGACCAGAAAAACTTGATGCTACTGAAGTTAACCGAAAATTTCAGCCGAAAAAACCCCGCATTATCGACATATTTCGTATCAGGTGGTAGTACAAAATTCTGTTAATATTAGCCGAAAATTACATGTTATTGAAGTTAACAGAAAATTTTAGCCGAAAATTTTTTTTAATAATCAATATCACATAATTCGAATGTTTAAAATTCATACGAACCGGTGAAGTTAGACCATTTCGTAAATAGCTCGATCCCATATTTATAATTTGTCGTGTTAGGGGCCGATGAATTTGAGTTATGGCACTAACAGTAAACACCTGTGCCAAAAATCAGGCCATATTTTATGTAGCATCATAGTGAAATAAATTAAAAGCTGGACACATGTTTACGAATTGGTCTAACTTCACCCAGTACAAATTACACGTCCAGCTTTTAATTTATTTCACTATGATGCTACATAAAATATTGCCTGATTTTTGGCACAGGTGTTCATTTTCAGTGCTACAACTCAAATTGAAAGTGATAAAGCCTTGTGCGTTTATAGAACAAAAAAAATAGGGCATTTAATTAGCCTAAAATTAACCTTTAATTTACCAAATGTTTTAAACCTTTTTTGGAACGGGCTCTGCTAACTTTTTCTAAAGCTAGCAACACCCATCGTTTTAGTTGGGACGGGTGGAGTCGATTTGTTTTAAATAGAGCCTTTAATTAGCCTATTATCAGCCTATAATTATTCATACTATCTTGAAATGTTCTGCTGTATGAGTTCTACTAGTTTAAGGGACGTTAATAATAAGGAATTTATTAAATTTTACAACATGGTCCGACCTGGATATAACCCTCCTTCTGTGAGAGATTTATCTGGAAAATTATTAGATTTAGTGTATGAAGAAGAGCAAATGAATTCTGTCGAATGTTTAAAAGATCAAATATTTTGTCTTACTCTTGACGGCTGTCGAATGTTAAAAACCAACCCATATTATGTGCGTGTGTAATAAAAGAGGACGGAGAAGTAATTTTAGTTGAAACAATAGACAGTTCTGGGTAAAAATACTGAAGAAAAATATTTATGTAAGGTATCAAGTACTGTAACGAATAATGCCCCTAACTTGGCTGGCATGAGAAGTAATATTGAACACATGCACACATAAATGAAAAGTTAATTACTTATGGGTGTTCAGCCCATATACTAAATTTACTCGTACGTGATTTGGGGACAAGAAGTGAAGAAATAACGCAGCATATAGTACAGATTGTTAAATATTTCCGGAACCATCATCAACCGAAAGCTTGGTTTACTGGATTGGTATACTGGATATTGTGACACTCTCGAATCATATTAAAAGAGCTGGCCAATATTGGCAAAAGTCTGTGAAGAGCAAAGGCAATATATAAATAATGATATTTCGTTGAAAGTGCTGAATATGTTTATAAAAATAACTTGTGAGAATTTAGTTAAAATTTTAAAGCCGATTTCAATTGTTCTGGACAAAATGCAAATATTAGAAGCCATATTGAAAAACGAACTTAATCTATCACAAATGAAATTATTTAATGATTGCTATTTATTTGCAATGCAATCTTCTCATTTTGCAGCTTTTGCAGCACTTGCACCGTCAATGCAATTTCGAAATTTTAAATTAACAGAAGCTGGAAATCAATGGCTATGGAATATATGGAAGATAATTTTTCGCTGAGTTTCATGACCATTTGCGGGACTAGTTATGCAAGAACAAGTCATAACAAATATGAACGAGTATTGTCGACCTCTGGGTTAGTTCATTCAAACGAAAAAGGAATAGCCTAGGCGACAAAATTAACATTTTTGGTAAAGCAGCTGAATAAATAAAAGAAGCTGATCTTTTTATTCTGTGTGATTATGAAATACTTGATTTTAATTTTTAAATTATTTTATATTTTTATAATTTATTTTTTAATCAATACTAACAGTGAACACCTGCCAAAAATCAGGCCATATTTTATGTAGCTGTTAGTGCCACAACTCAAATTCATTGGGCCCTAAGACGACAAATTACAAATATGGGATCCAGCTATTTACGGATTGGTCTAACTTCACCCAGTACAAATTACCACTGAACATGCGTCCAGCTTTTAATTTATTTCACTACGATGCTACATAAAATATGGCCTGATTTTTGGCACAGGTGTTCACTGTTAGTGCCACGACTCAAATTCATTGGCCCCTAACACGACAAATTATAAATATGGGATCCAGCTAACTACGGGTCTATCTAACTGCACTCAGTTCATATGACCTTTAAACATTCGAATTATGTGATATTGATTTTTCAAATTTTTTTCGGCGATAATTTTCTGTTAACTTCAATAACATGTAATTTTCTGCTAATATCAACAGAATTTTGTACTACCACCTGATACGAAATATGTCGATAATGCAGTCTTTTTTCGGCTGAAATTTTCGGCTAACTTCAGTAGCATAAAAACTTGTTTTATTATGTAAAAACTTTGAAATGATTTAACCGTGCAAGTTTGTTGGCCACCGCCTGTAGCTTGAAATAAGTATTCATTTAGAAAACAGCCTTAGTAACTTTAGCAAAACCCAAAAATGGACATAATTTTACCTTGTTTCAAATTCGACTAAATAACTACTTCAAACACTTCTCGAATATTGAATATTCAACTTTTTGTGAAGTGATGACTAGGTATATTACGAATTTAATTTCCTCGCATCTGCAAATTATTTCCTCACTTATCACTAAAAAGAATAAAAGTCGGCCGAACAAAATCAAATATATTTGGTTGTTCGTGAATTCATTTGATATAATCTGACTGGTATCAGAATAGAAAAAAGTTGTATAATGACTTGAATTTGAATTATAATCCAAAACATATACAGAAAAGCTAGAAACTTAAGTTTTCATGCCACCGACAAGAATAAACGAAAAGCGAAAAAACCATATCCCGATCATTTTGACAGGCTAATCATAACAATTTATTTTTCTTTTGCCGATTGTTCTTCGCTACATAAATGGAAAATGTGTTTGTGCTTTTTCGTACGTAGTCACACACCCGAGCAGGATGTAGATTTCAGTAAGAAGAAGACGAATGATGATTGTTCTCTCTACAATCACCAAACAAGATAAGTATAATGACTTTAAATTTTCTTGAAAACGGTGCCCTAATTCTTATCACATATTTTTTTTTATTATTTAACTTATACATACATACATACATATATAATTTCATTCCAAAAATTGTATGTATGACTATATATTGATTAAAAATTATTCAAATATAAAAAAAAAATTTTCACTCGACGTGTACATATTAAGTACGAGCAAAAATACCCGCTCCATCATCATCATCATCTCGATTATATTTTATATTATATCTTCAAGTTAATATCTTGTGTGTTTGAATTTGCAATTTTTGTCACGTCGATAGATAATATTGTGATATCATAACAAATTTCTAGTACCACAAATATACCACACGTTGAACAGTACAAAACTATATGTAGAGCTTTTGAGACACCCAATTTTAACGGAATTCATAAAATAAAAAATTTATCGTACAAATAAATTGAATTAATTTCAAATGTTGTGTGGATGTGTGCAAACGTATTGTACCGAAATATATTTTTTTTTAAATTCGCAAAGCTTTTATAAAGCTTATGATGAGACTGCGGCTTATACTCGCAAACATAAGATAATAATAAAATTAAAAGAATATCATCGTTCTATATTGAAAAATATGCGAACAAACGTGTTCACGTGTCATATATGTACATACATACATATGTCGGCATGTGCTTATCGACGAACAATAATAACGTAATTGAGGGCGTGAGGTGACTTTAAAATTATAATTAAATTTAATCACACACCCTATTTAATATAATTACAAATGTAATATCATAATATATTTTTAAATTACAATGAAAAATAAATAATATTTACGCAAAGTGGATTAATTAATTTCATTAATAAAATACAAAAGCCACAGTGTTAATTACATCAAATTAAATACACAAAACCAAATAATTAATGTATTTTTTTATTTTTATCTTATTAAAAAAACTTTTTGATTTAAAATAAATAATATTTGTTTGTTTTTAGGTTTTTATATTTATTTATTTGTATGTGAAATGCTCAGAATTATAGGAAGACAGACATTCGTTCTACTTATTTGTCTTAATTATAATTATTTATGTTTATTAATTGCGTATGTTAGTTACACACAATATTTGTTTTGTTTAAAATATGGTAACTATAAACTAATTCTAGAGAAATTCTTCTAGAACAGAAAATATTGATTGTATAACAGACTAGGGGGAGCGCCCATCCGAAGTGAACTTTTTTACGAGAAGTGTAACTACACAAATTAACGAAAAGTGAAACTACTAAGAGTGTAGCAACTTGAAAGGTGTAAAAAAATGTATATTTGATGCAGATATTGGGTCCAAATTTTATCATAATAATTCTAATCTAAAGGTAGGGGTTATTAAAAAATTAATTTCCTAAAAGTTTGAAATGACACCAGAGATGTTACCAACTGTGGGCATATGCCATATAATGTCTGACGTCGCCGCAAGCTATTGTAGGGTCGGGGCCTCCCATCAAATCTATCAAAACTGTCTCAGTGCCTGTCAAAAAATATTTATATATCAGTCATATCGATGCATCCGTCTCAACCGATCAGATCGTTAGCTATGTCTGCGGTAAACTTCAAACTTTTTTGGCAGGTGACGTAAATTGTAGGCTTTTATTACCCAAAGACCGCGTTTTGGACAGCTCACTAACGTTCGTCTAATTTCAAATTGGTTTGAAGGAGGCTGATTTTAACCTACTTAACAATTCTGACGTTTGGCCTCCTGGTGCTTTAATCCGTCCATTTACAAATTATCCACGCATATCAAAAAACCGGACTGTACGTTTCAACAGCCGAAGTAACTACTGCGTTAACCAGCCGGTTTAATTTATCAATGATCACTTCTACCTACTATCACAATGACTCCAGTATCCGCGGTAAAACCAGGGATTTCCGCTTAAACATACTTGACAATGATTTCGATGTTATAATAATCATCGAGACCTGGCTTACGATCAATATATTATCCGAAGAGTGCTTTTCACCAGACTATGTCGTTCATAGAAAGAACAGATACGATTTTGACACCAGTTGTAGAGGCGGTGGTGTTTTAATTGCTGTACAAAATTCAGTTTCCAATGAAGTGATCGCCTGCCATCCCTGCCTTGATGTCATCGCCGTTCGCATCAGACTAGCTTACAATACCTCGATTGTCCGCCGTTTATGTTCCGTACGGATCCCACCGAGATGTCTACAACACGTTTATCAACTACATCGACTCAGCAGTTATACCTTCAGTTTGCCCTTATGATCAAATTATCATTGTGGGTGACTTTAGCTTACCCGGTATATCTTCATCCTCAACCGACGAAAAAGCATTGACTATCATCGATTACTTCGCTTCCATATCAACAACGCAGCTTGACCGCTTCAGCAACAGTCGAGGGAAATTCTTGGACCTGCTATTTGTCAACGACGAGCATTTATCACACACCAATTATGATAAATATTTTTTATACTAACTGGATAACTAATTATTTTTCTAACGATATGTCCTCACTTGGTAACCTCTCTGTGATTCTATAGAATCAGCCAAAGTGCAGCATTTATTTTGACAAATATTTTAATTTTTATAAAATTTCACGAATTAAAACTTATGTGAACTTACCCAAAATTTGTCTGTTTTAATGTATTTAAGTATTCCGAATAGCTGAATCCTTCCACTATTAAGCGATATATTCCTGCACTTAGAAACATTTCTGAGATTTCTGGAATCAGCCATAGTGTAGCAGGTATTTCGGTAAAAATTTGAATTTTTCCAAAATTGGAACTTTCCAACTTGTGTGAAGCCACTCAAAACCGTTTTATTTTAATGGGGTTAACTGTTTTAAACAGCTCAATTTGTCTATTATTAAACGAAGTGCATATATTGCTTAATAGTGGAAGGGTTCAGCTGTTCGGAACAGTTAAATGCACTAAAATAAAAAGATTAGGGGGTCTCCACATAAATTTTAATCGTGAAATTTCATAAAAATTTAAATATTGGTCAAAAATAATAGAGATGTTACCAAGTGTGGACATATGTCATCTAATAGTAGACGAATTGAGCTGTTCAAAACTACATGCGATTCCTGGAATCGGAATTTTGACGAATATTTGAATTTTAAAATTTTGGGCGCTTTAAAACTAACATGGAGCCACACCAAAACTATTTATTTCAATTTAGTTAACCGTTTTGAACAGTTCAAGTCGTCCACTATATTAGATCACATATGACCACTATAAGATTCTTATAATCGGCCATAATGAAGCATATGTGATTTGAAACTTTTAAAAAGTAAACGCCACCACTGTCTTCAACTGAAGTTAACATCAATAAAGTGAAGGAAATGGTGTCGGAAAATCGTCGTTTAGGTTTGAGAGAGGCAGTCGCTGAACTTTTTGTGCCTCACAAATCAATTTGTACCATTGCCCACGATTGTTTGGGCATGAAACGCGTTACCGCTCGACTAGATCCAAAATACCTGAATTTTCTTCAAAAACTCAACCGTGTAAAGGTCGCTGAAGACATGCTAGAACGAGTCAATTCTGACCCCACATTCATAAAACGCATTATAACTACTGATGAGATAAAGGTTGACATGGCGCCTTTCAACTGAGGCGAAACCGAAACAACCACGCCAAAGTCGATCAAAAGTTAAGGTGTTGTGCACTCAGAATTCTTGCCAGAAGACCAGATGGTAAATAACGAATATTATCTGGGCGTTTCCTCTTTCCAAAACTCAAATTACCACTTCGAGGCACCCTTTTTCACTCGACAGAATGGAATATTATTTGGCATAAGTGTATTATTTCGGAAGGGACCTACTTTGAAGGCATTACAATAAATTTGACTGAATAAAACACAATGTATTTCCGTGAGTTTTTCGCTTGATCCTTTATGCAATTTGTTTTGTGGCGACCGAATTGTTAAAATTTTTAAAGTTAGATTTACAAATATTTGCGAGATTTACAAATATTTTGCAAGATGTAAGCCTTGGTATTGCGACGTTTTGCACAAGCATAAAGGGACGAAGTCATGGTTTTTTCCAGTTTTACACAGTAATCATTTTGAAGATTGAAGTATCAAAAGTTTGAAGTATCGAAGGTTCCTGATTTTCTAGAATTTGCTACTACGTGGTTGGCGATAGAAATTGTTCTTGTGGCATTATTCTGGTAATTGCCCGGGAGTAGAGAGTTGGGGAAAGATTTTATATGTAATTTTTATTTAAACATTTTTTTTCTGGCATGCTGAGGTAAAAAGTTAGTGTTAATTCTTTTGAAAACAAAACTAAATGGGCAATAATGTGCCCTGCCAATTTAGATATGGAAAAATTATTCCCAATTTGTAAATATTTACATCAAACTTTTCTCCTCAGTAGGCCGAAAAAAATATTTGGCCAGAAATTACATATAAATTCTTTCCCCAGTTCCTTATTTCCAATTCCCCGGAAATCCAGAACAGTGCCACTGGTGCCACTGGTGTGCATAATTCATCTTGAAATCAAATTTACTCGAAGGGCCATTTGTACGTTATTGGTTTTGGTACAGAAGATGATTTTGTGATTTGGAATGGATACTGAGAATTGGAGGGTTGAATTGGTATTGCTGGCGATTGGTTCATTTTTTTGTGAGTTTTCAATTTATAACGCGATCGTAAAACCAGGGAGGATGACTACTGGTTTGTTTTCTCAACATCTAATAAAACTGGTGTACATTATGATTTACATCGTTCGAACATAAAATTTCATCCCATATAATGCTTCGAAGTACAATTGCAGGCCCGATTGGTCGGCCTTATTGTAGCTGTATGCTGTTTCTTCGTTCTGCACTGATTTATTCGGCGATAGCTCTTGAAAAATGAATCTATGAAAAATAAATCTAGGAATTACCCGCCTTCATTGGGCACATTATTGATTTGACTTAGGTTTGCACCAAACATGGTAACAATATATGTCATCTCAGGTGTAATGCTATACGGTAGTAGGCTATTAATTTCATTGTCGAGTTTTCATGTGATATTTAGTAGCCTAGCCATTAGTTTTAATTTTCATCGCTACATCAAGCATATACTTCACTACTGGAATGAGGTGATAATGTACATGAATATTTCATTTATATTGACTCTCACGCAGATTTGTTCCATTATTGTTGGTGTTAAATTTAGTAAAGAATTTCAAAATGCAGAATGCACAGTAATGAGTTCACTCCACTTATTTATTTTCTTACTGGTAGCTGGGGAGCGTTTAGATGTATACACGACTTAGTCTTGCCCAAAAAATTCCGTACTGCAGATTCTTGGATTAAAGTTGGTTTCGCTAAGATCCAGTATTTCCATTTTATTACAAAGTTGTAAAAACTTGATGCTTTTTATTACTATTTTCGCTTTTGTAGTAAATTGAACACTTCTTTAGCGATTAAGGTTTGGTTTGCTACACGGCTTATCTCTAATTTAGATATTGGTGTTGCACTAATCATAGAGTTACTTGAATACGATCCGGCTTTCATTCCATCTGCTGAATAATACATGAAAGAACGAGTATGTTTTGATATTTTTCTCAGGTACATGAGTATATTGCGCCTCGTGGGTTGTTAGTTCTTTACTTCGCGACTCTAGAAGAAGAAGTATACATGTATACCCATACTAATTTTACCTCAATTTTTCGATTGGTGTTGTCAGATTTACGAAAAAAATTTCGTTTTGAAGATACATCTGTAAAATAGTTCTATCTCCAATGAATTTTACCTAAAAAAGAAAAATCTGTGATCAATGATACAACTTTATACACTATTTGCTCAGTTACAACCATTTTGTTCTCAGTGTTGCTCTTAAAAATCAGTAAAACGTCAGATTTTGTGCGGTTAATTTTTAGTTTGGTTTTATATTTCGTCATGCGATGTAGTGTAATATTCTTGCGAATCTCCCAATTGTGTGCTTTGAAAAATTTTAATTTTGTAAAAATTGTAAGTAATTAATCGTTTACATTTTTCTTATTTGAATGTTAAAACCAATCCTATTATATTCATGTCATGTCGGAAAACTACAATATTGAGTACAATGTGGTTGAAGAGGGCGAACAAATTTTAGAATTTGAACTACCTATTACATCTAAAAGCGATTATACTATAATCACAGACGATCCAGAAATTATTTCTTTCGTTGGATCACAAAATACCAATCCAAATGTACAAAATAGTTCTAGTAGTGGGAGCAAAAGCGACTATTTAGAACAGCTAAATTTGACACCAGTGGAAAATGTACCGAATAATAAAACAGAAAACATGGAATAGTTTCACCGAAATCCAGTGCCGTTTCCGAAACATTAACTATCGGCATCGACACTATTCCCCAAGAAGCACTCATTTATGAAGGAATATTCTCTGATTCAAGCAACAGTGAATTGATAAATATTTAATAACCAAATAAATTTAAATATTTTTACAGTTTAATTTACTATTTTTATAATTAGATCCCAACTAGAAAAAAGCGTAATAAAAAAAAAGAAAGCTGGGTTGGAATTTGTAAATAACAAAGGGCAAGTTAGGCCCAAAAAAGAAATCCGTAATTCAAAGAATTGCTTGTCAGATTGTAAGAAGCGTTGTGCCACGTTAATTTCAGAATCTGGAACTGTTTCAGAAAGTAAGAAGCGCACGAATAGTTCAAGTGCGATGAGCCCGGCAAGAGTAGATTTTATTATCAGCCATATTAACAGCTTTCCATGTGTTGAGTCGCATTACTGCATATAGAAAAGACCCGCAAAAGATATCTGGATGCTAACTTAAATATACCCAAAATATTTGATTTGTACACTAAAAAGTGTATATAACAAAACGAATTACCTGTGAAAAGCAGCTATTATAGATACATTTTTAATACGAGATTCAATTTATATTTTTTTAAACCAAAATCCGACAGATGTGGCATTTGCGAACTGAACAAAATCGACAAGACACGCTTGCCTGACGATTATTATGTTAAGCATACGGCTTAAAAACGACCATGCGAGAATTGAAGGATGGTGATAAACAAAGCGAAGTTCCGATTTTGTGCTTCGATATGGAAAAAGTCATCACCTGTCCGAAATCTAATATCGACGAGTCGTTTTATTTATCGAAGTTAAATACCTATAACCTGACAGCACATTTATCGACAACAAAGAAAGTGTATTCTGCCGTATGAGAAAACAATGGGACGCACGGAACGGCTCCGAACGTTTGGAACGGGTTGTCGATGAAAATCATATTACAAATTTAATAACTTGGAGCGACTCTTGTGTGCCACAAAACAAAAACTCTTTCATGGCATATGCTATACAATATTTCATATCGACCCATCCAAACATAGAATCTAGTGAAATGATATTTTCGTTGTCAGGCCATTCGTGTATCCAGGAAATCGACAACGCGCATAGCCAAATCGAGAAGATGTTACCAAAGAATAAGTTTTTTTCACCCATTGGCCTTATTCGACTGTTAAAATCCGAACATTACAAAATGGTGTCAATAAGACCACCGACGAAAAGTACCAGAAATTACGGTCAACCAAAAAAAACGGCTGTTATTGCAACTTTGTCAAATCCGACCGTTAGTGTTTACAGCAAGCCTACAATAAGAAAATCCATATCGAAAAGATGTTTAAATATATGGGTTGTTGCCCCATGACCTTGATTATTACTAAACCATATTAGGACCAAAAAATTAAGATTGACCACAAATAAACCACGTTAAAATTAAGGAAAATTAAAGACTAGTGAAATCTACTGTCTTATTATAATTTAAGTCAATTTTAAAATGATGTAATATTTTGAATAAATTAAATTTATTTTACAGTGATATTCTTAGAACAGACTCGACTTTTATTTTTAAAGTGCTACAAACGTTTATTTGTAACTAATTTCAAAAACAAGTAAATACAACCATTTTATAAAATATGAATACTAGTTTCCTCCTCGGTCGTAAAACATAGTCCTATTTGATCACATACAACCCTTTTAATTTCATTTGAGTATAAAAATTAACAAAAGGTTTCTATTGCAAATCCCAAGAAAATATCCAATTTCAGGAACTCCAGCTTGGTGAAACTTTGAAGGCCATTTTCTCGAAACTAGTAACACTGAACATAATACCTTTTCATTCTAACGTCCCGACTTGTTGGAGTGATGAGCTGTAATAATAATAATTTTTATTCATATTCGTGAACGTTAAATATTATTGATCGGTATTTTACCAATTACTAAAATAATTCACAAATTTTTCACTTTCTTGTTTGCTGTATAATAAAACATTTTGCTTTCGGCAATTCTGGTATAAACAAATTAAATACCACTTAAGACCGTCTGTTGCCTGAGTATGTGCTGTGGGTAAAAATATTAATTATTATTCGCAAATACATATATCGCATACAATTATACCACGTCCAAACCTATATCATTAATTATGTAATTATACCTGAATCGAAAAATCACGTATTATACCTTTTTGTATTGCGTAGCATAAGAGGCGCTTATAACCACCACCGTACGTAAAACAGGCAATCATCAACACCTTGTGAAATAAAAGGCCAGTTAATTAATACTTCACGTATTTTATATATTACAATAATATGATATCGTTTTATAACGTAAATTAAAATATCAATTAAAATTAATTTCTTTATTTCTAAAAAAAATGCTCGACCAATTAGTTTTGAACCTACTGTATATCAAACATGCTGTATAATAAATAAACGTAATTTTAAAAAATATTAAAATTTCCATTTTCGCTTGGTTGGCACGGCACATGATTGCATGTTCTGCGAATTCTGGATAAATTTGCACGTTAAAAATAAAAAATTAATTAAAATATGTCAATATTAATGCAATTTAAATAATACAAAAATTAATTAATTTTCGTTGACCATATTACAGTAAATATTTATTACAAAACATATTTTTTGATCAATAGTTCAATATGATGTAGTAATAATTAGTAAAACTGAATGCATTTTCACCTGTTTACGTGAGAGCTTGCGACACTTGAAAATCTCTATTGGAATGGTGTTAATTATATAATTTGTACGAGTACTCGCAGTTCTAACAAAATGTAATCAAAGTTTAAATTATGTAATTCATTATTATTTATTACAGTAATAATACTAATATTTAAAATATTTTGAAAAACGATTTATAATTTATTTTTGAATCATTGCGGCGCGACGGCGACATAAAACATAATATCCTAATTTAAATTTCATCAGCGGCAATATAATTCCAAATGAAACATTTTAATTTCGAATAACAAAATTTATAAGTACTCGATTTATAACTTAATCCAAATAATATTGTTGTTCTAATCCGGTGATAAAATGATTAATTTTAGAATTGCTAAACAAATTGGATATACTCGTAGAGTGCTTTAAACCTGCATCGACCAAATTAGCCCGCCTCAATGAAATCCATTGGTGGTCGGTTTAGCTTATAATTACACCTGCACTCCTTAGACATTGTGGTGGGCAGGCCAACCTTATCCAGGTGTGTATTAAATTACTTTTGTGTCAGGTTGTCAGGTAGACAATTGATTCTTGAGTATACAATGTCGAGATTTGGTAGAATATGTAGACAATTTGTAGACAATGTAGATTATTGCTTTTTTGTTGTTTTTCCATTGTTTTTTCTGTACCGGGTCGACATCTTATAGTTTTCCAGTTTAAATTGGGGTTTACCTATATTTTGGCAGTTAAAATTCCATTTTTATAAAACAAATAGGTGAGATTGACATACCTTGGTTAATCGATGGCTTCGATATTAGTAAGACCATAAGCGTTTTAATTTTTGTTCGTGGAATAAAATTAAATTATTTTCAGTTGGCATTTCTTTAGCGCACACTGGTAGCTCCCGTAACTTTTATACCAGGCTTTTATACGTGTTTTATTTACACGATCCTGTCACAAATGTGTGTGTCTGATTCGTAGTATCGATTTTATATTGATGTCGATATAATCCGAAAAATGGGTCTTCTAAGATTTTTTCTGCATCCAGCGGACTTTATAGAAATTAAAAATGTGCATTCTGATTCAAATCGAGTTAGTTTAGTAACGATTAATCGATTATCTTTACGCTATTCGAGGCTAAATTCGATTATGGTTTGAAGAAATTCGCTGTGCCAAATTTGCCATCTGCCAAGAATATTTTCGAAACGAATACTTCATTTCTGGTTTTAACGTTCGTTTCTTGAGCAACGTAGTTGGGACTACACAACTTATAGGGTAAATGAGTTTTTTGATACCGACCAAACGGCATAGTGGTTAAAGCTTTGGCGTCTGGATCGGGAGGTGCCGGGTTCGAATCCCGATAGGGGCAGGATGAAAAGGGAATTTTCATCTACAAATTATGATTTGTGATGAAAAGGAACACATCTATGACCCCATTTTCGGCATCTTCCATGCCAGTATATGCTGGTATGGAGCTATGCAATGTGCAGATAGTAATAAAATCGGACCTATATCCGTACGTCCTCAAATTGGCTAATACACGCGTAAAGGTAAGCAAACCGCGAAAGAGTTGGAAGAGCCTTGACCCCAGAACAGATAGCAGGGGAAAAAAGAGTTTTTTGATAGATTTTACAATGCTTTTGGTTTTTAAAAAAATGTGTCATACAGATAATGTGGTTTTTTCAGCCTAAAATTGTCTGAGAACTGTGACTACTTTTGTCTCGAACAAGAATACAAGTGGGGATTTTTTAATGTAAGCGATATCTATTTTGTTTAGGTTAGTTCAGGATTACATTTGTCCGAGACATTCACCAATTGATTATCAATAGACGTTTGTTTTTCCTAGTCCTTTTTTTCCTTTACCCCGGCTTTTTCACCTCGGCGTGCCGGTATACTATGCTCGGAAGCCCTGGGATCTAGCTAGTATTGGACCAATCATTCATTAATCCGAATTCAAAATGATTACAGGAAGAAATACTAGAATAAATAATGCAAACCGAGAAATATCGACCCTCGGCTTTCGTACACGGACACGAATCGGTAACTGGAACATCAAAATTCTAACAGAAGCAGCAAGGCTACAACAATTAGAGAAGGAAATGAAAAGTTACAAAATCGAAATTCTTGGTCTCAATGAAGTGAGATGGAATAACAAAAATAGCTAAAGCAAAGAAGGCACTAAGTGGAATAGAAACCAGTTAATAGCAGATTAATCGTAGACGTAACCAGATTCCATTCACAATTACGAAACACAACCATAATATTCAGTGATATGCCCCAAAAAAAGACGCAGAGGAAACAACTAAGGATGCGGGTTCTATGAACCACTACAAGCCACAAAAACAAGAACACACAGAAAATGATGAAGATAATATAACAAAGAGATTTCAATGCGAAAACGGAAGAGAAAACACCGACTTGGCAACCAACATGGGTAAAGAATCATTAGGTTCTGTGCGTCATTGGCTTCTGCGTCACAAACCAACTATTTGATAAGAGGCAAAAAATTTCCACACAAAATTACATACAAATACACATGGAGGTCACTTTATGGCAGAACAGAGAACCAAATAGATCACGTAATGATCAACAAGAAATTTGATCAACAAGAAGAGGGCAATGAGATGGCGCAGACATTCAAAGTAATCACCAACTGGAAACACCACAATCCAAAATTAAGCTTGTATCTGTAAAAGGGATTCAGAAAAAAAAAATTAAACACTGATAGATTAAAAGATGCCGACACAAGACACCCGCCACAAGAAACACATCCTGTGAAGCGCTTAAGCTTAGCCTCCAAAACAATGAAGATGCAGAGCAACAGAGGGAACAAATCGAAGAAGCTTATATCGAAAGAGCTATAACAATACACTAGGGCGGGTACAAGAACTCAGAAGCAAACCCCGAATCAGCGACAAAATTTGAAAGAAAATTGAAGAATGCCTGACGTCGGCAAGGAGTGGTCGTAGGCAATACATTGAAAACATTCTCAAGATAGGAGAAAAGACTGCACCAACCCAAAACATGCGTGTACTTAAAAAATAAATGTGTGCAACGGGCAGCTAGAAAAATCACCAATATTCTAACAATAACGGATGCTTCTGGTCAAATTTTAACTACAGATGAAGCTCAACAGAAGAGATGGAAGTAATATTTTGGAGACAACACCAACCCCGACACAAATCTTCAACAACTGGCGTTAATAACGAAACTTTTAACACCCATCCACCAACGGAGCGGGAAGTTAGCGATGTCATTGCTAAGATAAAGAACAACAAGGCCTCTGAAACGGACAATATACAAGCTGAAATATTCAAAGAATTAGACATATCAGAAATTGCAAAAGCTCTAACACCAATTATAACAAACGTGTGGAATTCCGGAATAATACCGCGAAAAAATAAACAAGGTTTGACTATATACTCATATAACGGTTCCCTAGAAAGGCGTCCTAAGAAGAGAATTAAAAAAATGGCTGCTTTCAGACCACCTATACTTCGTGAACTTCGAACGTTCATTTGACACAATACACAGGAACGCAATATGCAAGGCACTGTGAATTTGGCACCCAAAGAAATTAAGGCAAACTCCACAGGTATCCGAGTTCAAGACAAAGGCAAGCAAAGTAACAGCGCAGGAGTAAGAGTGGGATAACAACTCGTAAAGTGACCCATTCCACTCGAAATCGAAGCAATAGCACTCAACAGAGTTAGATGATCCAGCCTAGTAGACGCCTATGCTTCTAAATTGAAGATAAAGGGAAAATAAATGTTGCTTGACATATCGAGTGAGCCAACGGTAGCTAGGAGCTTGTATGATCTTGAACAATGTAGTAGGTGGTTTAGGTGGACAAGTGTACTGAATATAAAGTTCTCTACCTTTTTACGCAGGATTCTGTAAATTTTTTTGAAACTATACTGAAACAGCTAAAAAACATACAAAAAATATCAATTTTTCCGACTCACCCCATTTTCCGAGCTTTATAACATATTTTAAGTAATTATGTTAAGTTTAAAGTGACTATTTGGCATACTACCTAGTCTGCAGGAAATGTATTGCGTAACGGCCAACATAACTGTCACAGACACTCCTTTCAATCATTTAATCCCAACATGTACATAAATGTACTTCATTACCATATAAAAACTTAAGGCAAATTTTGAAATGTGAAAATAGAATGAACTCCATATTGAAATCGTTCCATTAATCCATCAATTTTGATGATTGCTAACGAAATCATAATTTTCGACATTGTCTACATTCTCTACATTATTGACGCCAGCTTTGTAATTTGCTACATACATTGTCTACACGTGTCAAATATTAATTATCTACACGGTGCAGACAACACGCCACAACAATGCCAAACGATAAAGACTTCAAATATGTAGTTTAAACCACATTTCAAGCCTTTACCGTTTGGAGCAAATTCCGTGTAACCTGACATACAAATAATTTATTACGCACCTAGATAAGGTTGACCTACCTTCCACACGGTCGAAGGCATAACATTTGACTCAATATCTGGTGGCGGTCGGGTATAATAAATTATTAAACTTGATAAAATCGACCTTTAAATTACATAGTTGAAGCCTTTACCGTTTGGGGCCAATTTCGTGTAACCTGACGCAAAAATAATTTATTACACATCTGGATTAAGTTGAGCAGCCCACCACAAGGCCTGTCGAGTAACAATTGGTCCAATTTCTGGTGGCGGTCTGGTATACTAATTTATTAAAGGTGGTAAAATCGACCTTTTTGTTATAAATAATCGTTTGGGGTGAAATTTATCCTTAATCAAGTTATAGAACCATCCAGATATCACAGCTACATCAAAAGTTACATTTTTGGCGGTGCAGGTTAAATTATAACCTAAACCGATCACTCGAGGTGAGCTAATTTGGTCAGTGCCGGTTTAAAACACTTGGATATAGTTCGTTTTGATTGAAAGGGTACGAATTGCCGCTCTGTATATTATTTTAGAGTTCAACTACTGGCATTTTTATGTGCAATTCACTATCTGAGAGTATTCAAAAAATTGGCGTTTTCGGCTATGCGTTGATTTCACCAGTTTTACATTAACAATGTTTCTGAAAATTCGAAATTTGACACAATGGTCGCTACATTACATACACACGTTATCACCCAGATTCACAACGCAATTAAAATGACAGCGCCTTCGAACCAATATATGGATATTTAAAACAAGCAGTACTTTCGACTTATATACAGAATCATTATAGCAAAAATTCTAAAAGCTCGTATGGGAATCTAATTAGACAATCGTCGTTCGAGTGATCTTCCAAATGAACTTCGACAAGTTAGTGTTACAACAGATGAAAAATGCCCATGTGAAAACAATTGGGAAGTAGCAGATGCGGTGATGAATTTAATGAATTTAAGCGCTAACCAAACATTGGTTAACCCGCCCGTGCAGCTCTAACCACAATCTGTGATAGATACAAATCAAATTTACCGACAATTACAAGAGCAGCTATCACGTCAACAGCACATTTCAAAGCCACGAGACTGCAATGCACCAAATATTCGTGATGAATTACCGGCAAATCGATCGTATAAATGCTGATACCACCTTGGTAAAATATATTATTGGCCATGTAATTTTACAACGTCAGAGAAGTCAGTCGTCATTATAGCTAGTATACAGGCAAAAACAATGCAACAACCACAGTGTCAAACTACGCTGAAATCATTTGTTAATACGGACAGCACAGATAAAATAATTTCATCAAACAAGAACGACGTCCCTGATAAAATAATCGAATCATCATCGTGTTTCGCTATTACTATCAATCTACTATGCGTTCACGATAACGGCAGTAAAATAAATATTTTAATTGATTAAATAGCTCCGCAATCCCAATTTCTGGTGATAAACGGTTGCACATGAGGGAAGATTTTCTATCTCATTACAATCTGCTAGTAGATGCCGCTAATGAAAACTAATTGACAATATTACATTGTTACAAACACGATATATTGCAAATAACGCAAGCAATTTGTGAATCAAAACGTCCAAGAACCTTGGATTAACAATAACAGGATCTGTGGCCTCAGAATGAAGGGGTATAAATTATTATACTCAAGTAACTCAGGGAAGATCAGATCGTGTATTTTAGCGAACAATTTGAATATTTATCTTCTTGCTCAATTTAATAGCGGGGATGTTACAGCGGTGAGCGTTGAGGTTGGCTGTGAAAAATTATGGCTAGTCTCAGCCTATATGGATCGCAAGAAGGAGGTTCCGCCGGATAACCTGGGAGAACTGATCCGGGAAGCAGGTCGAAGAAGCACAATCACACAATCTGAGCATCACACAATCTGGGGAAGCACACATACCAACATTGTAGTTTGCACTATTGGGAGAGAATCAATTTTTGTTGTTAAAAATCGACAGGAGATTTTAGATGTGACCTTTGCGTCAGAAACAATTTTTCATATGATCAAGGGGAGGAGAGTGGCGATGGAGCACTCATTCTCTGCTCACCGATATGTAATATGTAACCTCAACATTAAACCTGTTATCCGTAAAGTCTTCAGGAATCCCAGATGGATAAACTGGAACAGATATGGGAAGGTGTTGGAGGAGTTATTGCCGCTGGAGGCCCCTGGACTTCCGGCGACAATAGAAGAATTGTATTGCGTGGTTGATATTGTCACAAAGGCATGCAATCTTTCATTTAATGCTGCGTGCCCCTGATAAAGCCTAGGGGCAGGCAGAAACCGACATGGTGTACCACGCAGTTGGAAACCTATCGCAGGGCGTATAGGACAGCCTTTAATAAAGCCAAGAACACAAGGGAGATGGACGACCTAAGAAAAAGGAGGACCTAAGAAAATACAAAAAGAATTGAGGACGGCACAAAGGAGGTTTTGGAGACTCTTCTGTTGTAGAGTGGAGGAGGTCTCTGAGACTTCTCGCCTTAGAAAAATTATATCTACTAACCCAGCCATCCTAGTTATTTAATTAGACAGAACGGGCCATGGGCAGCTTCAAGTGCGGAATAATTGGAGTTTCTCATGAAGACCCATTTTCCGAGAAGCTTTGATGACACGATGGAGCCTGGAGCTCATCGAGGGACAACTTCATTAGATATGGAAGGCATCGTGGATAGGAGACGAATCCTGTGGGCGCGAGCCGGATTATACTAGCAGAGACCCAAAATACCTCGGCAGTCATCCTCCCCTGTCTGTCCTAAGAAATGGAAGAAGGTCAGAGTAGTCCTTATCCCGAAATCGGCAAAGAGCTCACATGCTTTTCCAAAGGAATTGAGGCCTGTACCTATCATCCTTTCTGTAGAAAACCTTGGAAAGGCTGGTAGATGTAGTTGTTCGAACAAAAATTGAGCCAAGAAATTGGGCAATGTCGCAACATGGGTACTGTAAGGGAAAGTCGGTGAACACAGCATTGCACGATCTAGTAATCACGATTGAGAAGTCAATTTACTCGCATTTCTGGCCATTGAGAGTGCCTTTAATAATGAAAAAACGGAGGTGATCATGGAAGGATTGCCATTTTTGAAGGTGGACTACCCTATAAGTAGGTTGATAACCCAGATGCTGGTAAGCAGGATTATTACCTCAGAACTGGGGGAGTCGACCATTAGAAGACGGGTGGTTAGAGGAACCCATCAGGGAGTTATAATGTCCCCCTTTCTTTGGAGTGTAGTGATGAATGGATTGCTGTTGGATCTGGAGAGAATAAACACAGGGGTGGTAGCGTATGCAGATGATGTAGCGATAGTTGTCTGAGGTAAATATCTGGATCCGATTAGGGATGTTATGCAGAATGAACGCCTGATCGTTACGAAATGGGCCAGCAAAAGTGGATTAGGGTCAACCATTCCAAGACTGAGCTGGTTCTATTTACTAAGAAATACAAAATTCCGGTAGTTAGCACTCCTACCATGAACGGCATTACACTGTCTTTTGCTGACAGAGCGAGATTTTTGGGCATAATCTTGGACAGTAAGCTCAGCTGGAAACCTAACATTATGGAAAGGGTGAATAAGGCTAATGTAGCCATTTACTCGTGTTGGAACGCCATAGGTAAGTGATGGGGTTTGAAAGCAGAGCTGGTATACTGGCTCTATACCTATGGTTGAAGCATAACGTGGTATCCGTGAGGGATATCGCAATTTATGTGGACAGTCAGGTGGTGGTCAGGTCACTTGATTCGGTTTGTCTGAAGTCATGGGTGATGCTGGATTGCCGGTCATCTCTTAATGGGATGAGCGAGTATTTCAGAATCCAGATATGATGGGTCCCTGGTCACTCGGACGTCACAGGAAACTGCAGGGCAGACCAACACTCTCACGTGCATGGTAGCAAAAGAGATTTGGCCAAAACTGGACTTGCAGTGGTTCAAGGCACTATAGTATCCCTGCGAAAACGAGAGGTAGGATTGGTCGTAGGGATACTGGCAGGACACTGTTTTTTGGGTAACATGCGAGCAAGTTGGGCCAACAAACGAATGACTTTTGTAGAAGTTGTATGGACGAAGAGGAGGAAGAAACTTTAGATCACTTCCTATGCTCGTGTCCGGCACTATCAGACAGAAGGCATAAGCACTTACGGTACTTGGTATCACAATCGGCCATTATTGGCATAAGTGTGTGACAGCAGCCACTCTAACATAACCTAACCTAACCTATTATCAAGACATTACTCATTTCAAAAATAATGGGCCTACATCGAACATTAAAATTCGACACCAAATCGAAACAAACGGATATCCAGTCAATTCGAAACAACAACGTATTTCTATGGAAAAGCTTACAGCAGCTAAAGATGTAGTTTGTAGACTATCAAAAAATAATTTTTTCGTCACCGCCTAACATGATGTTTAAAAATGATGGTTCGTCGAGACCGTGCGGCGCTTTTATTGCTTTGCTTATATCAATGATTGCGGTCACATTCTTAAAGGTAAGACAATGCAATGCAGACAAAAGTGGATACAACGGTTATTACAACACCATTCGGGTTTTACGAATTATCATACATGCGACCTTATGGAGTGTACTACAAAATCTCGGTTTTCAAAATCCCGATTCTCTTTTCTTTAGTTCTAAACTCTTGATTTTGAAAAAATATTTTTTATTAGTTCGGGATTTTTTTTTTATACAAAACCGGAATTTTACACACACCCGACCTTATGATTATGCAACGTGGCTCAGTCGTTTCATTGGTTCATCGCTAAGGTTTTACGCAGTTAGATTTTTTTTTATATTTATGAAACTCTGGTTGCATCAATGAAGAGCAAGCAACATCATATACATTTACGTGAAGTATTACAACGGCTTCGGGATTATAAACTGCGAATATACGAGTATCCATCCAAATGTAAATTTGGAAAATCAACCACACAAGTTTTGCGTTGTTAAATCACACTAACAAGCATTCAAGCTTTGCCAGCCAAAGTAGAAGACATTCATCTGTACAAACAAAATACTGTAGCTAAAAACTTTTGGCAATTGATTAGTTTTTATAGGAAGTTTACCCCTTTTGCCGTCTACCACCAAATAATTTTGAAAAAGATGATCAAACGTAACTAGATAAATGATGAAACATCACCTGAATTGCAAAACAATTTTGACTAGAAGCAACAAGCACAGCCGTTGGATTATTTTTCGAAAAACCTCGATGATGCACCGAAGAAATACAGCACTTATGACCGTGAGGTGCTGCCCGCCATTTACTTAGAAAGGAAATATATCAGACATATGACTGAAAAACTGTAATGTCGTATTTACACCGATCATAAGAAAGTGGGTCGTAGAAAATGGATGAAGCTTCTCCGAGACAAATACATCATTTAGATTTTATCTCGCACTTTTCTGCGAATACCAACCATATGATGATAAAACTGCAGATTTACTTTCTCGTATTTTTGAAATAGGCATTTCACCAGTAATTGATTGCAAGGCGACATAGTAGTTATTGATCTACAAAGGTGCAAAAAGCTTGAGGACATATTCAACTCAAATTAAGACAAATTACATTGCAAGTATCATCTTGCAATTACATTGGGACGTCCTCTAAACAATACTATCCGGCCAGTCCAAGGCCGATTTGTGTGGAAAAATATGCGGAAAGATTGCCAACGCCTTAAATTCGGGGTTTACTCAAGAAGACCAATCTTATTCAACAAATAAGCTCGGTCGCCTCGATTACTGATAGCTGGAATAGAAATTTTCAATATAAAATTGTACCAAAATTTGTTAATTTTCTCCGACCCCATTCTCAACGGTACAAAAGTCTGAAATATTTCAAAACTGGTAAGAGAATTCAAGCTTGTCAATTATTTTTAGGCAAATCATTAGCTGAATTTGCACAAAATGTTTATTAGACTAGACAAACAATTCCAATAGGCATACCAAATTTCTCCTTCGTGTCTAAATTGTCGGATTCACTTACAAATGTGTATTGGGATCTTCTAAGAAAAACACGCTCATAATAAACAAGATGAATACTTAGAAAATTATATAAAAATACAATGAAAGGCCCAAAACAATTTTCAAAGAAGGACATTTCAATCAAATTGATTTGTAAGAACCACTTTTCATTTTATATGAATTCTAGTACCTAATCATTAAAAGAACACTCAAACCATTTTAATATTCATTTCATCGGGCTCGCCTTTAACAATTTTTTTCGGTTTGTTTGATTAGGAAACTTTTAAGCTCTCACATATATTTTTTAGGAATTGTGACTTTTAATTTATACTACGAGTATTTACAAAAGGAAACACTAGATACGTAAGTCGGTATATATCAACATAGAAACACATAAAAATTATCTCGATGTTACGAGAATGAAAGTTTTAAAGCGTTGTTTTCTTATCTTATCAGTGTTGCTGAGTGTGGTTTTAAGATATATAAATTTTACGTGGTACAATAAAACCAAAATGCGTGCATTTTAATTTGTAATATGGGTAGTGAATATCAATGTGGAAAATAATTTTGGGTTTTTTCTTCCATCCTCATCCTGCCTGTACCCGCGATACGTATGTATGTACCTTGGTAGAACCACATTCATATTTAGATTTTTATCATCACTTCCAGAATTACTCATTCGTGCGGTTGTGATTGTTGAATGTGCTAAAATATTGCTTTCAACTCTCGAATGTGCACATTTGATATACGGTTGGTGGTATGTAAACAAGTCCTTAGGGTAAGACCAACAAAACAACACACACATGATGTATGAAAGTTTTATGTTTCCTATATTCGTGAAAATATCAAATCATATTTTCGTACACAATTTGTTATTTTGTGAGAGCCAAGAAGGATTTCTAAATTTTTTTTTACTTCTGGAAAAGACTGTGAGACGATTTTGTAATGTAGTGCTTACGTAAAAAGTATACAAAACAATTTCCTTACAACGAAAATCGTTATAAAAGCTTTTTGTATATGACATTAACAGGAAAGTTTGATTATTTTCTACATTTCAAGTTTCTTTGACATATAATCTTTGTTGTGCACTTGTGAGCATTGTTTTATATTTTAATTTAATTTTTAAGAAATTGATGTACATACTGCAAGATTTCTTAAGAACAACAAAATTGGGAGTAACTGGAGCACGTGATGTCAAAATATGGCGGAAATAGAATTCCCAATTTATTTAATATTCGTTGTACGTTTTTTTTAAATGTTTTAGTAACGTCAGTACTTAATTGATGCTTCACTTTTAATTTAAAATAAAGTGGCGGGTTCGGATTCATCAATATAGTTTAAAAAATTTTAGGGCCGAAACCTTACGGGGCAATCAGAACTTCGGTTTGTAAATTTACGAGAAATTGGGAAACATAACAAATTTCCATTAAGAAAACTGGTCGCAAAATGTCCCAGGAAAATAAACTCTGAAAAATTCGTCACAAAATGACTAACAAAATATTCTGGTTAACCATTGTGTTTCTAAAAATTGATTAATTTGTCACCAGCGCCAGAATAGAGAATTTGCGAATTAAAGAGCCGGTAACACAATATAACACTTAATAAATATTTTAAAGAGCAAAATGTAATTGATGGCTGCGCCACAATGGCAGTTTGATTACAAAGCTTCCTCAACTAAATTTGTGACATACTTCAGGACCTTTATTTGCGATAGAAATATTTACCAAAGGAATATTTGCCGCTAGTGTTAACGGAATGATTACTGAAATAAAATACTGATAAAACAATTTTTGTTTCGTCCAAAACTTTTGAAACGATATGGCGTACCGTATGATTACATCAGAATGAAAAAAAAGTATCTGATATCAGTACACAATTTGTAATTTGTGGTGCTAACGTGGTTCAGAAAAATTTACGTCATTCTTCAAGATAATTTTAACGACACACGACCAGTATATATTGTATAATAAACGATAAATTAGCTTCCAGCGCCACACCGGTGGTTTTAAGAACTATGGTGGTATCATTGAAATTCTTGTTTGGTCCAAGATTCTTCATCATTGTGGTTATGGGTGATTTCCTATGGCAGGTACATGACCCTTTTGAGGTAATTGTCCCAACATTTTTAAATTTTCCAAAAAAATTTCAAATCGCATAAGGCGTTTTGAGCTATGATCGGTACAGACGTCTATTTATCCAGACGTCCAGACGAACGGAGTAACTTTTCGGTCCTATAAAGTAATTGAAATCTTGATATAAACGATGAAAAGAGATCTTGGTCCCAAAAAATGGAATAAATAATTTATCCGTCTGATACCTCAAGAACGACTTATGAGGTTCGATTTTCTTGACAATCTTCTTTTATTTATAATTCGGTGAATTAATATGCATCTGGGATCTCAATCGAAAGGGTACCTGTCACCGCGATTACTATATTACACTTTATATTATTTTAAAATACTGGTGTAGTATATCATTGAAAATTTCGGAAAATGACGTGAATTTTCTTGAAGTGCCTTAGTATTCAAACTACCATTGTGACGCTGGAAGCAGTTACAATTTGTCTAATTCCCATGTAATCGCGTACCATATCATTTTAAAGGTCTTTGAAAGAGTACAAATTTGTTATCAGAGTTCTAGTTCACAAATCTGCCGTTTCAGCGCTTGTTGCTAATTATTCAATATTATAGAATATAAACGTTTCGCATATCATTGAAAAGGCCTTCAAGAATGTGGAAAATTAAGGTGATGTAAGATAGTAATCAAAACTACCGTTGTTGCCCTGGGAGCAGTTGCATTTTTCTCATTCTATAATCATGTGGTATATCGTTCGAAAGGTCTTGGAAAAGCAACAATTTTATTATTAGCGCTTTAGTAGTTAAACCTACCGTGTTGTCACTGGCAGCTAATTATTGATTAATTATAGAATAGGAAAGGTCTTAAACAATTTCACAAATTAAGCTGACGCACATTAGTTTTCCATATTTCAAATTGTGTCGCTGATAACAAATACCTTTTTGTCATTCTGATGTAATCACGTGACACATATCGTTTTATAGGTTTGAATGGCAATGATCATATAATATAACATGTCGCATATCATTGAAAAAGTCTTGAAGTATAGTACTGAAAACTACTGTTGTGGCACTGGCGGCAATTGCATTTTTATCATTCCTATATATTCTTGTTGTGGTATATTGTTCGAGAGGTTTTAGCGTTTTGACGCTAGTAGCTAATTATTGATTTGTTATCCTCCGCCAATGTATCTGCTAATGTATTGAATGAACTAGCAGTGAGCGCGTTTGCCAGTTCTGTCAAGGACGACCATCTGTAATTCCATTTGAGAACCGAAACTAGAGGTAAAACCGTGCATGGCTATCTTTAAAATATGAGGCAGCCTGAGCCAGTTTAGCAACTGATTACAGTTGCGCAAGCAGAATTCGGATAATGTCACGCAAGTTAAGGCACTAATATAAAAGGAAATCACGGCAAGCTTTCTGTACTAACGGACGAAAATGATTGTGTTTTTCTCTCGATGTTTCCGATACCAACAATCCGGTCGTTAAATGAGGGATTGTAACCAGCTAAGTAAACAGCGTCGAAGGGAATCGAACGCAGGAGACAAGAAACGCGAAGAAATGAGACTTGTCTCATTTAAAGAGCGTGGTCTCAAAAACTTAGTTACACCAGTCTTGAAGGGCGTGAGCTAATGAAAGAGAAAAAATACCCCAAGGACACTATCCAAAACACACAACTTAGGGCGCAGTACAAAAGTGTTGTGGTTATTGCCCCATTGACACAGCGCTAATGCACATTTTCACTGGATACCGGAGTTTCGAGTTGGGTTGATTATCTTTATTTGGTAGATTGAACAGATTGATAATATTGTTTGGTATAACTTGAAAACAGTAACAGACGAATCCGAGGTAGTCAAAGGAGAGTGCATTCTTCCAGTAACGTTCGGAAGAATGCAGTCCAGCAATTAGTTTATCGTAGCTAAAATAACTGATGAAGGTATCGGACTAGACGTTAAGAAGAGATACCAGCTGGGGTGCATCTCGATAAATAGGTCCTAAAATGACGCAATGTGAGCAAAATGCATTGCGAGTTATAATCGAGGAAAAGGCCGGAGTACCACCGAAGTGTGAAAAACTGATCCATGCTGAATAGACGGTTTCCTTGGGGATATACTAAGGTGGGAATTGTGGAGCCTTCGAATATAAAAAAAACCATCAGCATTAAGCACAGAAATGCTCATTACCTTGCAGTGGGGATAAGCAAGCTTAAACCAAGCTTAAACAAGAACAGTTATACGGGCGGCCGGATAGAAGTTATAAAAATTCAAAATGTTTAGGGAAGAGTTTTACTATTTGGATCATATTGTTCCAAACAATGGTGTGTGAGCGGGTTTGAAAAATTTAGTATCATTAATGGATTGGCCGACGCCAAAGGATGTTAGTCAACTAAGAAGTTTCCTAAGATTATGCTCCGTCGGCTGTCAAACTTGTGCAAACTTCGCAGATCCTTCACGAAGTTTTCATTGCCTCACCGAAAAAGTCAACCATTTGAGTCCCACTTGAATCTCGCTTGGAATCTGAAAAAGAAATTACGTGGCGCACCAATATTGACGTATACCTGCGGATAGGTGGTATATTCATCTTGAATACAGCTAACACGAGAGTAGGTGCAGTATTGTTACCAGGGTAAAAAGCGGGTTATGGCATATTGCACTCGGTAAGCAAAGAACTAACGAACTGTTGGAATGGGATAAGGAGCATTTGAAATAAAAGCAGGAGATTGATGAATCAATTGGGCCAGTTAAAAAATGGCTGAGAAAAATTACATTTCAACGCGCCCACTACTAACAGTAATTTGGCGCGGTGGTACTCACTGAGGACGTGGGAAGCGGTTAACGTCAAAATTGTGCTACCATCCAATCGGATGCCAGAAGTTCTACAAGAAACACAAAATGGACGATCCGAAATACATTTTTGAATCATTAAAACGTTGAATAAGATAAGACGGCGTTTTATTGGGTCAATTGCCGCAAGGTTATTGAACATTGGTGCAGACAGTGCAAAGTTTGTGCTACCAATAAGGAAACACAAACTCGGGCGTAAAGAAGAATACAGCAGCATAATATTGGAGCACCATTTAAATGAATAGCAATTGATACTGGGGTGTATTGACTACTTCAACAAGAACACCAGACAATAGCTGAAATACTCGGATCTAGGTAGATACTTTGAAGGCCCACGGATTGTGTAAAATTCTTAACATGAAAGAGACTCGTAGCACACCATTGCATCCACAAAAAGACGGAATGACAGAAAAGTATAATCCGACATTGAAAGAACATCTGCAGAAAGAAGTCAATGCTAACGAGCATAACTGGGATCGATGTATGCTCCTGTTCATGTTGAAGTGTTGCGGTGCAGTGCATGATAGATACGACAGGAAACTCTTTCCATTATGATTTTTACAAAATCCTCAGACGAGCCCAACCATTTTTATTGGAATAACACATACCAATTTAGATAGGCTTGAGTATCACCTGCCTATATATCCTAGTCGTTTAATCATGAAAAACTTCGACCTCGATATTTTTGTAAATTTACCATTCGTTACAACGCGGAAGTCAAAAAAAGATGTTTTTAAAAAATCTCTGTATGTGTGTGCGTGCGTATGTGGTACTGTGACCGTTAAATGTTTGTTCTCTACAGCTCAGGTGGATTGATCGATCGAGATGACACTTCTTACTCAAAATTAATTTTGCAATAATATCGGTCCAGATAAGTTTTCCAAATTTTCCGAAGTCAAAAAAGTGGTTTTTAAAAAATCTCTGTGTGTGTGGTTGTGTGCGGTTATATGCATATGTATGGTGTTGCACCTATCGGGTTGATATATAAGCTTTTTCCATAAATTAAGAGGATTGACTGATTTTTGGCAAAAATCGGCCTATCAGAAGTGGCAGCTTCCAAAAAAGCTCTTCCGTTTTTTGTAAATATTTTGAAAATTATGTAACATTTACGAACAAAAGATTAAAAACAAAATATGGTAAGTTCAGTTTCAAACAAAGTTTGTTCAGATAATGTTTAAAATTTCACAGGAAATTTCGAGCTTTAATAAAATGAAAAGATTTGTTTCACCAAAATTCGGCTTCTCTGCAGTTCAGATGGATTGACTATTCGGAAACAAACATTATACTTAAAAATTATCCATCATTGGGAGCTTTTTCAATTTTTGCATTGATGTTGAAAAGTTTAGCGTTTGCTTTGACGTCAGAGTATTAAAAAAATTTGGTAAATTTAAATATTAAATGTTCAATTAACATTTTTACCAATAGTCCTGCAAGCTTAATTTATCGCTTTAGAAATCAAATGGGGTGTATTTAAGATTTATGTATGTACACTCGTGGTAAAAGAAAGTCGAATGTAGCCAAAATTGAATAAATGTATGTCTAACATAAATTTTCGTCAAAGTACCAGATCCGATTTGGAATTAGCGCAACAAGAATTTTGATTTTGGGGATCATTAAAATAGAATTTTTCAACTAGACCATTTTTTATTTTTGAAATCACGTACGAAATCCAAAATTGCTTTTTAATGCTTAAAAGTTTAATCTGGAACAGGGAAAAAATCTTAATTTCGGAGTTTGCACTATTAGCATAGTGAAGCGTAATTTATTCTTTCTGAAGATGTGTGCTTTTATGTTTAACACAAAATCGCTGTGCAATAACTTTTGCCCTATGCCCTCCAAGCCAAAAACTAATTATTAGGAATTCCTGTTTTATTTTTTAAATAAGATATTGTCTAAAAAGCATCAAGTTTTTCAAAAGAAGAATTTCGTCGGAAAGCCTTTGAAAAGATAATAATTTTTCTGCGAATTGAATAACATTCCGAACTACGGAAATAGCTTTGGGTGATGTCTCGATTTTTTGATTGATTTTCAGAAATCGAGTGAAACATGCTGTTGTTTGCTTGCTTTATTCGTACGAATCCAAATAAACAGGAAAAAAAAATATAAATTCCGGTTAAATCAAATACCAATCATGTACCATTCAATTAAAGCAAAATACATAACAAAAATTCCGGATACTGTCAATCAGATCGTAGAAAGAAATACTGTGTTCGCCTCATGTTTCTTAATATTTATTTACCTAAAATTAGGAAAAACATTTTTCCTACATTTTGTAAGAATTTAAGTAAATTGCGTGTACGGGTTCTTGCTGTCCATGTCCACCGTTTCCTCACAATATCAATATATTTACTTATTCGTCACCCTATTTCGATTATCCAAATTTGCATACTAATTGAATTATTTTCTGGGTGGCTCTCTTACCAATACTGGGGTGATACAGCGCTGAGCTCAACTAATTCGTATAAACGAAAATCTATATTGAATTATAATAATTTTTCTTAATTTTATCATTATTATTATTGCTGTTATTATTATTATTTCCGAGAAAATCTATTGTTGTAAATAAATAAAATGGTTTTTTGTTTTAAATAATAGGCGTGTAATGAAGTGAATCAAAATTAAATTTTTCCTTTTGTCAATTTCCGTTTTCAGTTTGTAATTCGGTTAATTTGATTTTAAATGTAGGTCGATATTTTGGAAAAACAGTACAAAATATCTAATTTAATTGACCGATTATTTATGTTAAAGTGAATGTGCCTAAATATGTATATAGGACTCGTATATAGCCATAACTAGAGAATTACCCGAAACTCAATTATAAACGCAATATTTTCCAATTTACGTTTCTCAAGAATTCTATTCAGGTCGTTACTTTTGTAATTTGGGAATAAAATTTACCTTTAGTTAAATGTTACGCGAACTCATGGCACGATAAACAACTTTACAATTTTCATTAATTGGAAATTTTTATTGCCTGCAGTAAGCCTATACACAATAGTACTAAATACAAAACCTCGACTGATTAATTATTTCGTTTAGGGGTAGGTTATTAATATTTTTTAATTGTTTTAATTATACACGAACAAGCCAAAATTTTTGCTATTTGCGTCACTGATTTTTAGTATTTTCTTTTATTCCTAACAATATAATTGTTATGTTTATACTATTTTCAAAAAAAAAAAAAACATAAAAATTATTGTTCGACTGCGGGTATAATAATTGGGTGGCAAAAAAAATCCAATAAAAAATTTATTTTATTATACATAAGGAGCTTTCCCAAGCAAAGACCAGGGTGAATAACTTTCCTTAACTATTAATTAAATTTAAGGCTAGCAATTAATATTTTTTTTAACTACACAAATAAAAATGGTGCGGTGAAACAGCTTTTAGTCAAAACTGTAAAATTATTTTTAGAGCTCTCCCAATTTATTATTAAATACCCGTATAAATCACGGAAATATTTTCAGCACACACGAGTTCTATTTATAAAACTATCTTGAGCCAATTATCTCTATAATTCTAGAGTTAGAAATGTTGCTTTGTTGCGTATAAACTTACAAAAGATAGTCAAATACTTTATGCTAGTGAAGTTTATCCAAACTAATCCAAAAAATACAACAACAACACACTTATTGTAATAGTATTGGTGAAAGTAAACATTCAGGCGAATTTATATTAAATAATTTAGAAGAGATCATAGAGGGTTCATTCCAAAGTCATGATTTTAAAACTCATGGAACCCCCTGTCAGACCCATGAGAAAATCGTAATCGGGACACTCCTTTTTGTTTCACTAGCCCACCAGTATTACTGAAGTTCGTGCTAAATGCTTAGAAAATACTTAGAATGACTTTGGAATGTACCTAAGGCCAATTAAAAAATCACATCTCTTCTAAGTTATTTAATATAAATTCGCCTGAATGTCTACTTTCACCAATACTTTTACAATCTCGTAAGTGTGTTGTTGTTGTATTTTTTGGATTAGTTTGGATAAACTTAAAGAGCATAATATTTTTCGGTTAATGTCCATTAATACGAAAGCAAAATTGTTCGCGATCACATTACAAACGATGATAATGATAATCATAAACAAAATTTAAATAAATTAAAAAAAAATGGAGGAAAATGTGTGGTCCAACAACCGGTTTTCTTTTGCCTTTTCCGTCCTTACTTTTTCGCCAGTGTCGGCCAATTCGAGGACGTACGGTTATTGGTCCGATTTGATCTCCATCTGCACATTGCATAGTTCCTTGCCAGCCTATACCGGTTTTGAAGCGGTCTTGAATACACCGAACTTGATTTCTAAAGCGAAAAATTAAACTTACCGGACTTTTGGTAAAACTGTCTTGTATAATCAAAAATGATTATTCCTGCTTAAATTTCAGAAAATCATTTCATAAAATGATTTGATTTGACTCCTTCGCGGAATATCTAGTGCATTTGTTGCAGTTGCAGATGACTTTTCTAATCATGTTGCTGCCTCCAAGTATCCAATATTTTTGGCGGACAGTTGACATCATTAATGTTGGCCCAGCACGTAAGTATTTTTCGTGGAGTTCTCGTTCAATAAGTTCTACTAATTTTTCCTTTTCTTGCAAGATTGGTGGGTGTTTCACATCATAAGTAATTGCTGCATTTTTGATTCGCCCGCCAACTTACAAAATTAGTGATTCATCGTAAAAGGGTTATAGGAATTTTGGCTTGCTTGTGATTGGTAATTCCTTTTTAGATTTTAAAGCATTGATTTCAGATTGGAAATATTTGGATTGTATGTGTCGGATAACGGTTAATCAGGATAGAGAAGATATGTCGGTAAGGAATTTTTAGGTATACGTTTTAATTTCAATTTTATGAATCTCATTTTGTAAGGCAGGATTCGCAATATTTTGGTGAAACTGGATGATTTTTCGATTATGTCGTCCAATACGTTGATTGATGGAACTTTTACATGGAGTGATTGATGTTGTTGATTTCGCAGCTCATCTGCTGTGATTGATTGATCCGTTACGTTTCTCGGCCAGGCTGTTGGATCTCCGAGCCATTCAGGTCCATTCCACCATAAACTGATGTTTATTAATTTATCTGTCAGCAGGATTTTCTTGTGAACATACATGCCACCACTGCGAGCGGTTCATATGTGAAAGGATATCCCCAGTTCGATTCCCAACAAAGGTAGTCCATCTCGTAGGGTGTGCTGAAAGCCAACTTAAAACAATGGTGGAATCAGTCCACGCATTGATTTTGATAATATTGATCGGCATAGCTTGCTTTACTTTCAAAATAAGTTTACTTTAGCAATAACACTCCGCAAAGTTCAAGACATAGGATTGATATCTGTTTAACTGGAGCAATCTTTGTTTTTGCTGTTAATAATTTTATACAGGAATCTCCATTTGGCATTGTGGTTTTTATGTATATAAGACTGCCGAGTAAGCATATCTGGAGCCATATGAGAATCCGTGCAAAATTACCTCGCACTTTGACATCGTACCTAAGTATCTGCCAATTTTAATGTTTTCAATGATTCCTATATTATGTCGAATTTTTTTCCATTCCGTTCGTAAATCACTTGGCAAATCATCATCCCAGGCTAAATTCTGAACCTTTAAGATTTGAAAAAATATTTTCGCTCGTACTGTAATCGGCGCTAGCCATCCAATGGGATCAAAAAGCCAACTTGCTTCTGAAAGCACTTCTTTCTTCGTCATGGTAGGTTTTTCATTTAAGTTTACTTTGAATTTAAAGCAGTCAGTTTTCGGGTCCCAATATAAGCCCAATGTTTTAGCTGGGTCGGAATCCTTTATCTTCAAAGTGCTATCTTGCTCGGTGAATAGCGATGGTAGCGTTTTAAAAATACTCTCGTCGTTTGTCAACCACTTTCTCAGTTTGAAACCAGAACTCAACAGTATCACATCGATATTTTGCCTTAACGTCGGTAGTATCGGCTCCAGACATTAAGTCGTCTACGTAAATACTCGTTCTGATATCATTTATTGCCTTTGGGTAGATCTCTTTACAGTTCTCGGTGGATTCAGTGAGTGCTCGAGTAGCTAGGTATGTCGCGCTCGCTGTGCCGTACGTTACAGTGCTAAGTTCATAGGTCCTAAATGGTTTGCTGGGTTCATTTCGCCATATTATCCTCTGGTGTCTTCTGCTGCTACTCGAACCTGTCTGAACATATTTTCTATATCACTTGTGAATGCTACTCTAAATTTTCGAAAATGTTGGTGCTACTGCTGGACAATTGTTTAACGGTTTAGTCGAATACAACTCTTAGTTTTGTGGTGCTGCTTGAGCTCTTCATTACGCCGTGGTGTGGTAGATATCATCCTACAAGTTTTCTCCCATCATCAGTAATTTCCCTCATGTGTCCTAACGATTCATATTCCCTCATGAAATCCTGATACAACTTGTAGAACAACTGAACTCGTAGTTTTTGGCGTAGTTTTTGGCGTAGTTTTTGGCGAATTTTCTTTCGAAGGAGTGCATTCTTTGAAGTGCTGTTTGAAATGAGTTTTCTAATAGAGATGTTGTTAACTTGAACGGTAAGCGTACTTCGAACCGACCAGTGTTATCGACTCGTTTGGTGTCCTGAAAATGTCTCTCGCAAAATTCCTCTTCTTGCGACAAACTACAACATGAAACTTCAACTGTTTCCATTTCCCAAAATTGTTTCAACAAGTTATCCAGGTTTTCTTCCGGATTGCTTAAAGTGGCTGCGGTTGATCGTCTCGGACGGTCTTCATTTGATTTGGAGATAACTATCCATCCTAAAAGTGTGTTCTGCATCATTAATTGATCTTTGTTTATCAATTTACCTTCGGTTAACACTTCAAAAAAAGTCTCTGCTCCAACAAACATATCGATTTTCTTTTTTTGGTATAGAAATACGGGTCGTCTAAATCATACTGCTGCAGTAACTTCACATTTATCGGTAGCGAGGTTTCGGATTACTCTGCCGTCAGCGCAGCTTTCTGAGATGAAGCATCCTTGTGACCCTGAGTCCGTTGTAAACGGTATGGTTGTTGTTCAAACAATTTGTGGCATTTTTCAGATCATATTGTACATGGTGATGTTGATGTGGTAATTGCTGCGTGACTTCTAACGTTTGGTTTGAGGTGATTTGACTGTTGCTGCACCCGTCGAGTTGGTGTTTTAATCGATTCGAGTGCGTCAATTCGCTTAGTTAGGAAGTTAAAAAATGGTTTTAGTGTTGGTAGATCATCATCAGAAGACTCTTGTGCCCACAAGCTATTGGTTTCATCGTCGAGTTTGCTTTTCATGATGCATATCAGCCAATGATATTTTCGTCTATCATATCTTTCCTTCAACTTTTTTATCGCTTCGATATAATTCACATCGGTGATTTTGAAATGTTTGAGTAACCCAGCAAGCGCCTTTAATTGATTCCTTGAGATATTGTAACTTTTGTGAAGCCGTCTGCTTTGGATTGTCGTGTATGGTGGAACAAAAGAGCTTGGTACTAGCGCCGTCATTTTGGATATATATGTTGGTAAAAAGTATGCACACTTTCACTAAAAACACCTTTTTAATCACGTTTGATATTTATTAGATGACATTTGTGTATTCTCGATATTTATTGACGAAATTATGTTTAATGTGTATTTTATGTTTATGTTTGTTTCAGAATAGTCAATCCACCTGAGCCGGAAATAAAGTTTTTTTTTTATCATAACTCGTCATTTCCGGTAAAATTGAAACAAATTTTGTTTAAAACATAATTTACCATCTTCTTGTTTGTAATCATTTTTCGTAAATGCTAATATTTTTCAAAATATTTGCAAAAACGAAAAAGGCCTTATGGAGGCTACCTTTTCCAGTGAACTTTCCAGTGAAAATCTTAAGTATGAAGTTTCATCCTGATCCATTAACCCGTCTGGGGTGTACTGCTGAATTTTTGTTGAAACTCAAAAATGGTAATGTCCGCTTAAATTTTTGAAAACTGATTTGAACCAATATTTAAATCTGATTATCTTTTAGTTTAAAGCCTTTTCTCATAAATGATTTACTTTTCAAAATATTTGCGCAAAATGGAAAACTTCCGATCGAGGCTGCGATCGAAACAGCTGATGAACACATTTTTCGCTTTGCCAGTGACGCACTTCATCATGCTCAAGCACGAGTGATTATAAGACAACCGAAGCGCATATCTCTTGACTGGAAGCAAATTGATTGAATCACTCGAAATCGAATTAAGAGCTATAAGACAAGGGACGGAATGTAAATCAAGTCTACTACGTCAACGTGAGGCCTTATTGAGCTTATTGAGGCGATGTTAGGTTATTGAGCTGATAAGTACATTTTCACTATATAAACACAAGGTTTCAGGTACATAAACACTTTTTGTGACAAGTGCTGTAATAGTGAAATGTCGTTTAATTTTGCCAAAGCCATACTTGCCATTCAAAGTTGCCGCTAATAGTGATTGACTTGTTTTCCATCGATGCAATATGCGCTTGAAGAGCTCAAAGAATGAAGCTCAACCCAAGGTGTTTGGAATAACTTACTTCCTGGTGATATTTTCCGTGAAATTACGGCATAAACTGAAACACGACATTTGCTTCAGCGTATCATTTCATATGTCAGTGATTAAATTTTAAGGCATATTTCCAGCGACTGTAACATTTCAACGGGTCGTGTCTACAAGACACTTGATTCGCTTATTGCAAATATCCCACTCTACAAGGTTGTAAGAGGAAATCGATTTGCACGATTTAATACTAACGATATCATCCATGTTATTCTAGCTCAACTGCAACCACCAAACGAACCTGATAATAATTTATCGTGCATGCTTCCTGGAATCAAAAAAATGAAGAAATCATCCAATCCGGACATGCTGGACAACAATGTTTCGCCATGGTCGTAGCAAATTTAGTTTGTGCTGTCATTCTACCAATGAGCCAGTGCAATACTATTATTTTAAACTGAAATATGACTCAAGCGATGGATTTAGGAATGGATTGATTTGGAAGCTGGAAATCAACCAGGTGTGTTTCCAATTGATAATCGTGACAAGAACTAGTGCTGTGGATATGATGAATTTGAGTAATGAATTTAAGGAAAGTAGCAACAAAAACTAGAAATCAACGAAGAAGATCCAGATTTAAGAGCACTTGTCAAACGCAACCCAATTCATCGCCGTACTTATAATAGTCACAAGAAAAACTCTTAGGCATGTCAATTTGTTTTTTCTTGCGAACAATGGTGTCCGTCACGCCAGCCGGAACCATATCAGCCGGGACCAAACAAATATGGCCAAGAAGCAGGACGCATTGAGCATCATGTGCAATATATGCTTTTTCAGCCAGAACCTTATAGTTCCAGCCAGAGCCCGATAAAGCCACCTAGAACCATACAACAGCCAAATCAACTATGGAACATGTAGCACAATGCATTGTGCATCATTGTGCGCTATATAATTTTTCAACCGGAACCTTATAAATTCAGAAATACGGTTTTTCGGAGAAAAAAACCTTACAATTTCAGTCGAAACCATACTCTCTACAGCCAAACTAACTACGGTACAAGTAGCACGATGCATTGTGCAATATATACTTTTCAGCCGGAACCTTTTAATTTCAGCCAGAATCTGATAACGCCAGCCAGAACTATACTACAGCCAAACCAACTATGACACCAGTAGCACGATGTATTGTGTATCATTGCGCATTATATAATTTTTCAGCCAGAACCTTATAAATCCATAAACATACGATTTTTCGTAAAAAAACCTTACAAATTCAGCCAAGATGTCTTATTCGCAATATTTCTTTGGCTTTTTTTGGGAGGCAAGAGCCTTTTTAAAAATGCTGTTCAACGTCTCCACGTGGTTTTTGGCAAATACATCCACGCGTGTGTTTTTGCCCAAATCTAAACAAAAAATAATTAAAGTAATTATTTATCCAATTTTAATAAATTTGTATATTTCGCCTATAGGAACGGAATCTGGATAGGATTCAGAATATTTTGGTGGAGGAGAAAAATTAAACTAAATTTATAGATTTCAATAAAATACTTAAGTAGGGTTCAATTTCGTGCTACTTGTGCCATAGTTGGGTTGATTGTAGTATGGTTCTGGATGGCGTTATAAGGTTCTGGCTGGAATTATAAGGTTTCGGCTGAAAAAGCGCATATAGGGCACAATGATGCACAATGCATCGTGCCACTTGTGCCATAGTTAGTTTGGTTGTAGAGGGTATGGTTCCGGCTGATAAATTATATAGTTCGCAATGCATAGTGCTACTTGTTCAATAGTTAATTTGGCTGTTATATGGTTCTAGGTGGCTTTATCAGGCTATATAAGGAATTATAAGGTTTCGGCTGAAAAAGCATATATTGCACAATGATGCTCAATGCATCGTGCTACTTGTGTCATATTTGTTTGGTTCCGGCTGGCGTGGCGGACACAAACATTTTGCAAAGTATAACCAAAAAAAATTGTAAATTATATTTCAAACAAAATTATTTTAGATTGTTTTTTAAAACTTGTGAAAATCTGTGAGTGGCATCTTCAATGAGAGCTTCTAAATTTTTCCAATGATGTTGTAAAGTATGTTACAAATTATGACAAGGAATTAAGATCTCTAATTAAATCTAAAGATTTAACTTTCAGCCATCTAGGGTTTACTTTGTTGGTTTCATGAAATTTAAACGGGAATAATATTTGTTAATTATAAAAGACCGTTGCACCAAAAGTCCGGTCAACCGTCATATAGATTGTCCCAAAAATTTGTAGCTATGAAAATACTTGTAAGATTTAACACGAAAAGCGTGGAGCATTGCACTGCAAATCATATGAGATGTTGTGTGAGTTACCTGTCAACGACAACTACTCCCTTCACTCCTTACCATCTATTGCATGCGCCAAAACGAGATATACTCGTATATAATTTTGTTTTGCATTTGAATAATTATTTATAGTTAAAAAGCCATTTTATTAGACAAAATACGTAAACAAATTTGATCGTAGAAGGAGAAGTAAAAACTGCCTTCTCGTCCCAAAAATTTCATACAAACAACAACAAATAATAATTACTTGTTCCCAAATTAAGCTGGGACTGTTTAATATTTTAATTTTACCATGCTGATAATTTATTTTGTTATTCTTAACATAAAATTTTATACAGAAAAAGCTTAAGAATATGTTTGTTATCCCTGGCAATTTGAAACAAAACCTAATCGCTTCAACCCAATTTTCTCAAAATATACACTTAAAATTCAAAATTTAGAGAGCCGGTTGAACGACATGACGCCCTTATACACAGAATGATAACTCTAAGATTAATTAGTACGTAAAATATGACATTGAGTTGAATTAATCAATTGTGTCATATTCAACCATTTGTGCAAAATACGTTTTGATAAAGGTAAAATAAATTTGTCGTAAAAAGTACGGTATATCTGGGTGGAGAATATTTAATAAATAAGTCCTGAATTAGCTTAGATTCGACTGCATAAACAAACAAAATTTCTATACACAAGTCAACGACCATCCACAACGACTTAATTATCACGACACATATATCTTGAGGATCAACATTGAATTTCCAATCAAATTGGTATATAAAACCCGAACAATGTTTACCATCCAATCAATACACATCGTAAAGCATCATCATCGTTATTTTGTTTGTCAATCAGTTTACAAGTCCTTGCCATTATGGATATGTATTGTATGTGTGCCAGTGCTCTTCAACAGCAGCAACAAAATAATATGCACAACTTTGACATGGAAGGTTAAATATGTGAAGAAATTTACAAAATATTTCTTCTCTCAAATATTTAATTTCTGTTTTAAAATTCATAACATCAATATTTACAGTATTCATAGTATTTTTGCTAGATATGAAAATTGTTGGTTGTACTCGTATAAAGGCAAAAAATCGTGACTTCTGCCAACATTTTGTAAATACTAGTACTATAAAGGGTGGTATACAAAAAGATTGTTACAGTTGAAATCCTTACTGCAGTGGCTTATAAGCTTTGTTTTAAAATCAAGCATTTCAAATTCAAGTAGCCAATCACTCAATTAAATCGTACACGGGCGCATCTAAACACTGTGCTAAATTAGTTCTCCGTGAACAATAGTTTAATAACCCCCCTAATACAGCCCATACAACTAATTCAATCTTAAACCCACAAAATTAATTTTATTTTATGTCATGGAAAGTGTGAAAATATTTAAAACATTTTGTGCTTCTCGAAATAAAAAATAAAAATATTTAAGATTTGAAAAGACCTTGAAATAAATATACATAAATAAATAACAATAATGATTTGAAAAAGCCCAAATGCTGAGAACTTGAAAATATGTAGAATTCAAAATGAGAAAAATTAAATTAAAAGAAAAAAAGGAAAAATTCTTTAAGCAATTTTAGGATTTATTTTATATTTTAATAACAAAAATGCTTTTGAATAATAAAAATTAATATTTTTTAATTTTAGAAACAAAAAAATAATAATAAATAAGTAACCTAAAAATATTTTAATTGAATTAATTTACATAAAATATATGTTTATAAAAAACAATTATTTTGGGGTATGGTAAAAGTTTTACTCCGCCCAGTATAACATACCGGATGAATTACAATGGAATGCTTGTCTTTCAGTACCAAATTATTAAATTTCTATTTTTGGATATTCTTAACTACTATTACAGTTTAAATATAGATTAAATAAGATCAGAAAATTCAATTTCGTAAATGTAACTGCAATTATCCTAATCTGGCATAGTCGTATACACAGAATATTATTTTCGTCCTTATCATTAATCTTCATGTATTGTATTATACGAGTATACGATATTGGTAAGATGTCAGAAAATTCTTGTAGTTTGGTACATCAAGTATTTTTCATATTGTAAATGCATTGTGGGTTTATAAATTATGTACCAATTCTAATGGATTTCAGAACATTTTACATATATTTTTAATAATAGAGTTATGTTACAACAACAATGGTAATTTATGTACATTGAAACGAAAACAATTTTTCGGCCGAATGGAATGCCTCGAATTGTTACTGTGTAAATGGACATAGCGTGTGGAGAAGAGGAACGACCTAGTGATTATTCAACATAATTTATTGCGTTCTTATTGGATCTTACCTTGACAGTATGCTAACGCAATTCCAAGAAATATTATTTTCCATTTTAAAAAAATCATACGACCACACGACTTCGTTCAAATTTAAATTGGTTTCTTTCATAAACTTTTTGAGTTTGGCCTTCGACCGCATTTTGTCGAAATACCTCTGTAAATTTCGACTTTTGAATTAAATTCATAATTTAGCAATTTATCTTTCAAATTTTTTACTAATTTTACTTTTCATAAACAATTCGGATTTGTTGGGGTGAGACCCAATGGTTAGTTCCAAAATTAATTAAACCTATTTAAAATACTAAGTTTAATTTGGTATGTTTACTAGGTCAAGTGGCCTCGTTCTTTGAAGTCTTCTTTCAGCGACAGGGTTATCTATCATAGGGCAAATATAGGGGTTCCCATATTCCTTCCTGGAGCCTTATTTCGTGTTTGGCGGCATGCTTTTTTATTTCATCTTTGATGTATTCCATCTGTAAGTCACTGTGAAGGTCTTCATTACTCTACCTGTAAACCAATATATTTTCTGAACTTAATATTAGGTTCTACTTTTTCTTTTTGACATGCTCTCTCCACTTGGGATAGGCATCGAGTTTCAGGCCAAGATATTTAGCTTTGTTTGCAAATGACATCGGTCATGAGTTAATTACTATCGGTAAATGGGAAGCCTTTTGATATGTAAAGTTAATATGCGTGGATTTCGTCTCATTAAGCCTTATTCTTCAGCGCTTGGTCCAGTTACAAACCGCATTGGTAAACTTCTGGAGTTTGCTCGTTGCTCGATTGCTGTGTCATCTGCAAAGGTGGCCATGGTTCCTTCATATGTTGTTCTCATATCCCTTGTATATAATAAATACAGGATTGGTCCTAAGACACTCCCATGTGGGACACCGGCAGAGATTTTCTAGTACGGAGTATTCATCCTCACATTTCACACGAAAACGTCTATTGGATAAATAAGATCTTAGTATGGCATAGAATTGCCTCGATCTCTATGCAGCTTGAATTCCAGTCAACTGTGCCAGACTTTATCGAATGCTTGGGCGACGTCTAGAAATATGCTGGAGCATACTTTTTACCTTCTAACGTTCTTTCAATAATTTCACCTTTCTAATAATAATTAATTTCACCTATTCAATTGTGGAGTGTCTTTCTCTGAATCGAAATTGACGTGGAGGAATTAGTTGTTGATCCTCAATTATTGGTTTAAGTCTTTTTAGTAATAATTTTTCAAAGAATTTTGACATAATTGGCACCAATGAAATTGGCCTGTATGATTTTTTATCGTTAGGTGGTTTATCAGGTTTTGCTATGATGATTATTTTTACATACTTTCCATTGCTATTCCATTGATTATGTGTAATAGCTTACGAAATCCTTTACTTGGTGGAGCTTTGATTATGTGGTAAATATTTAAGTCATATTCTGGGGCTTTTTAACGTATATCAAAATCATTTAGCTTGTGGATTGACATTATATTTTCGTTGGACGTTTGTCTTGGTAGTGGTTGGAAGATATTCTCGAGATACTCTGCAAACCTCTGATACCTCTTGCCCAGGTTCCATCCTCCTTTTTTAATAGAGGCACTTGTAGAATTGTTTTCATCGGTTAGGCTAACTAGATATCTGTTGATTGATGCCTTTTTAGCTTCAGAAGATATTTGAGTCTCTTACTGAAACTGTTAAGAATTGTTTTGTTCTCCGGTGTTCTAGTTATTTGCCAGGTTTTACGTGCCCGTCGTTTTTTTCTTACCAACTCTCTAACTTCCATTGGGTAGGCTTTGTTAAGCTTCTTCTTATTTTGTATAATGGGGGTACTTGCCAAAGCAGCATAGTGAATTGCTTCATTGAGTTGTTCTAATTCATCTTCCAACTGGTGGGGATTTCTTATCCTACCTGAAGGTACCTGAAGATTGATTTTTTCCTCCAATACTTCACAAAAGAGATCCCAGTTTGTTTTTGAATTTGTTAATCTGGGTGCACTCTCTCTTTGAATTACCATTTCACTGACGATCATGATCCGATACTAGAGAATTACTGTCTCCAATGTGAATGTAGTTCTTGGATATACCTCTTGTTACATAAAAGTTTATTAGGTCAGGTATCTTCGTTCCGTCACTGGGCCAGTATGTTGGGAAACCACCAGATTAAAATTCACATTTTGATGTCTGCCCTGCTTGAAGCAATTCTTTACCTTTTAACGTCGTAAGTCTAGATCCCCAAGAGGTGCTTGTCGCATTAAAGTCACCTCCAATAACAATTGAATTAAAGTCATTTCGATTTGCAGAGTCAGTAGGCTGTCTGTGTTTAATTTGGTTCGTTACAGTAGTAACTTGCAGAGTTTCTTCTTCGATATTTAATTCTAAATGGTGTTTTATATTTTATTTTATTAGTAATGCCGAACCACCTCTTGCTCTTTCCGCTGGATGAATGGAGTGATCTGAGTTATAACCCAGTATTTTAACAAACGAAGATTTAACTACTCGTAGATGACTTTCAGATATGAAGAAAATGTCGATTTTTTCAGAATTTAAAAATATTTCTATTTCCGGAATATGTTGCATAATGCCATTTGCATTCCAGATTGCTATTTTGAAAGTTGTGTTCTTACTTAACATTTTTTGTTGAATTGCGTTGAGGGAGTTGCATTTTCTTCAGTTGATCAAGTATCATGTTGTTCAGATTACTTTGGCCATCTAGCCGCTTTGTAATAGCTGCAATGCTGTTCATAATGTGTTCCATAATTTGGTTATTTTCGGAGCCCTTATGTTTGGGTTAAACCCAAACCTTTCACTACCTGGGCAAGTGAACTTCTTTGCCCTGTGTTGCTTGGTTGTGGGTTTGGATCCATCTGATTTGATATTTAAACCCTTTGATTTTCGTGATTTTGCGGTTGATTTCTTGTTTTATCTCTTTATTTTTGTAGTCGTTTAGCAACCTCATTGCCTCGATAATTAGCCGGATGTTGACCTTTACAATTTGTACACTTGGCTGGCACATCTCTCTCTATATTGTACATGCCTGGGTAATATGATTACGTGAGCATTTTACACATCTTGGATTCCGGCCACAATATCTTTGGGTGTGATTAAATGCCTGACATTTTTTGCATTGGGTATGCATGTTGTGGTTCTCCTCATTGGTTCGGTTTTCACCTTCATGTGAAGGATTCCTTTTATTCCATAAATATTTTGAACATTCTCACAAATAACAGCATAAAAAGAAGGAGTTTCCTTTTACTGATAATTTGATTTCCTTCCTAGATTTCTGTTCTCCCATTTTTAACAATATTCACAGCATCTAGTATTTTAGGACCTTTATTTTGTAAGTCTTCCGTTATTTCTTTGCTTGCGCAAGTGTGATGCAAACCTCTTTCCATAACTTTTATAGGTCGGGCCTGTTTGTTCTCGTAAGTGAACCACTGATACTTTTCAGCATTCAATTTCATAGATAAGGTTCTATAAGTATCTGAGTCCAGAGTATTAATTTTCCAAACGTCATTGGTTAGCGCTGTTACTTTATAGTCGTTATCAGTAACCGATTTCATCAGTTACTGAATTTCTGGTTAACTGGTTACACCCACAATATTTATTGGTGGGGGTGATTTTTTCTTACGGTTGCGCCAAATTTGGTGTAATGTGCTTGGTAGATTTACTACCTTTTGGTTGATTGGCTTTGGGTAGAGCATCGTTTGAAACTGGACTAGATTGTCCCCTACCATTTAGTTGCTCAGCCTCAGGTTCCTAGACGGTTTTTCTTCTTTATGATCCAGTCCGTCTCTCTTTGTAATTCATCAGTGTAGTAGTTGAGTTTGTCTGGTACAATGCTTCCTATATCGCAATCTTCATTGGAATCCCGATTCATTTTTAGGTTTTCATTTACTCGCTTTAGATACTCAATTTCTTTGCTTAGCTTGGCAAATAATTACTCCATATGCTCTAGTCTCGCCAAGAGATTCATACTTTCCTTTTCTAGGTCATCAGTTGTTTTACTAGATTCGGCTATTTGCAAAGTAAAATTTCCGGTGGCGTCGCTTATTTCGTGTAAGGTTTGTCCAGTACATCCAGCTATAACGTTAGAAAAAGCATCGGCTTATTCAGCTACCGAGTTGCTTCTATTTTTATTTATCGGTGATCTTTGTAAATTTGATCTTCTCTGGAACGAATTTGATGTTCATAGAGTCACATGGAATCTGGCAGATTACGCCAATCCTACCAGACGGGTGGTGTTGCCCGACTGGCCACAGTTAGTTCGTCCTATAAGTTATACAAAACACAAAGAATCATTCCCGGCAAATCATATTTCTAGGAAAATGACACGATTTTCTTATATTCTTAATTGGGCCCATATGTAACTTGACCATTTGCGCCAATACTACCATACGGCTGATACTGCCCTCTTAGTCATTGTAGGCTCGTACTGTTACCAATTTAAAATAGTATCGCTATCTTTAATCAAAACAAACAATCCCATTAAATGGAATAATCTGGGATGGCTATTTTGTTGTTTTTTACTCAACTTAAAATAAATTTCCGTCTTATACAAGTTTAAATAGAAAAAACTGGGATGAGATGAAATGTATTGTTTAAGGAAATTTTATTTTTTTCTGGGATGAAAAACTGGGCTAACTTCATATGCCTGTTTTTCTTGTTCTTTAAAACTTCAATAACATTGACATTTGATCATCGCTAAAGCGTTCCAAATTGATTTTCAAGTCAAGATGATTAAGATTTCCTCAAATTTATTCCTCATGTTATGAGATTAATAAATGTTGTGGCCAACACCAAATTTCTTCCACCACTAAAATATCTATATTACTAATAAACCAAGCGATTACCGAGTTCCTAAATGTTAATTTTAGACGTAAAAAATAAATGTTCGTTTAAACCATAATTGAGAATATTTATAAACCCAACTCATTAAAAATTGTAAAAAATTTATTTTACTGACATTAAGATTCGGCGAAACTAAATAAAATATGAAGTTGAATTGAGCTGCAAATATTTTGTTCACTGAATTGACAGCTGATGTATTTCCTCCCTAAATACTGAGCTAATTAAATGTGAACCAGAATTTTGATCATCGCTCAAGGCTGTCGTTGGGTTTTGTTTGTGGTATAATTTTAAGTGTGTTCATCATACTATCCGTGAGTGAGCATGTCTCATTATTTGACGTTCAACGGCGATTGTTATAAAATTACCTTCTTATATCCAAAGAAAATATAATTTGATGCTCCGAACAATTGATGGCCAACACATGATCATTATCTTATCGTGACGTAGTGCTGATTGCCATATATGTATCTCCAGAGTTCGACTATTGTCTCAAATTTGACCAATCCGGATATTATACCCCAAATTTCGGTAATATTTACACATCATTTATTTCTTGGTATGTTTTCCTCTGCTGTTTATCTAGGTAGAAGCTGGAACGTGTTCTCGAGGTGGGTTGCAAATAACGAAGATTTTTAGTTTTTCCCTTATAGGCATGTTCCATCTTCATTTTTTACTGGTGGAATTTGTAGTTAAGGTCGTTTTAAACTTTTTGTCGCTTTTCAAAGGGAATATTCGGTATCTTTTCCGCAGTAAGGCCACTTAGGTATTTTATTAATGGATTCGTTCTGATTTCTTTAATTAGCAAATATCGCTTATGGAATAAAAAATTTATAGTTGTTTTGTACTCTGGCGCTCGACTTCTTTGCCAGGCCTTTCTTGCTCTTCGTTTTGCTGCAACCAGTTCCCCAAATCCCAGAGGATAAATGAAATGCTACAATATATTGATTTACTTTTAACACGTGTTCAACAATATTGTTGTTGTATTATTCGGAAATGTTATTAAATCTCACAATCGTTTTTTCGCGAATAAGTATTTGGTCGTTTAATTGATGCTCTAAACTAATTTCATTTGATTTCAGAATGTCTATATTTTTGTTTATTTCAACATAGTCGTTATAGTCGTAAAGTTCTCTGTTATTTGTTAAGTCATCCTAGTCAAGCTCCACTTTCTGTCCTGTTATTATTTTGAAGACAGTGAACCTAAAATTATATTTATATATTACGAACGTTGAGGATCAAAATAAGACAAGAAATTTGGAGAACGCCAACAATTCTAGTTGCAAATGTGCCAACAAAACACGTCGATGCTGAAACGTTCATATGACACGATAAATCAAGAAAACCAAAAGGGCAAGGAGTGACCATATGCAGGCGCCTGCAGTTACTAGAAACTTGCGCGCACTACATAAATGCGTAGGACGGGCAATCTGAAAATTCGCAAATAGATGCGAGATGGTAGGAATATTTCGGAGGGAACATCACCAACAATACGTAAACCTTAAAATTACAACCGGAGGTAATAATGAAACTATCAACACCCGTACATCAAGAACTCTAACATCCGTAATAATAGAAATAACGAATCCCGGTAGAATACTACGATTCTCAAGAAAGATGACCTGAGAGGGTGCAAACATTTGCGGTGTACATCACTACCCAACACAGGTAAAAAGATCATCATCCTGAAAATCAATTCGAAATAAAGAAAGGTACAAGTTGGCTTCAGACCAGGAGAAACTTTCACCGGTTATATCAACACTGAGCAGTCTAACAAATGAAATTCATTACTGTACCGACTCTTCGTGAACTTCGAATGTGCTTTCGAATATGGATGACACTTTGTGAAATGGGTATCCGAAAGAAGTAGATCGAACTTATACAATATATGAGCAAAGATCCAGGTAGCCGAGTTAAATAAAAAGTGAATCATACTGTAAAAACGAAGGAATAAGACAATGGGGTGTACTCTCGCCACTTCTGTTCCTAGTAGTATTAGATTGTGTCATCCAGTGAACAATAATTGGGAAATTAAATGATTTATATTACGCAGATGACACATGCCTGCTAACACACAAACAAATCGGCATGCAGCAGAAAGTACAGAAGCTATCAGAGGTTGGGTTGCGGTCGTTATTCATATTATTTAGTTGTACACTAGCGAAAACGGATATAACAGATGAAGACATCTGCCCGTCGGGATCACATATGTCCTGTTATTCAACAACAAGCTAAGAATGTTAATTTCATGTTCGAAATCAGTGTTACTGTATGGTTGCGAAACCTGGAAGCACAGATAGAAATTTAACAATAAGCTATAGTTGTTTGTGAGTAAATGCTTTAGGATAATACGTAAATCAATGCGGTGTTTCCTACCCAACAAAATAAGAAATGTTGAGCTCCTTAAGCAAACCAAACCTGTGGAGATGGACTGACCACACATTGATGGAGTCACCGATAACGAACAAGAACGTCTCAGGAACGGAACTTACAAGGGGAAAGTCGGATAACCAGCTGTAACTTGGAAACGAACGATGCCAGCAGAAAAGAAACAACTCGGAAAGTCATACAAGTTAAATATAATAAATCAAGTCGCTAAAAGTTGTATACCCACATCCTAGCAACATTTTTCCTATATTTTATAAATAACAAATTAAAATTAAATCGAAAGGAACTTTTTCTGAACTTGTAATGAAGTAACTTAGTTTGAATGGAAAATTTATATTTGGACCAACATAGAGAAATAAACATTTCAATTTAATGTTAACAAGTATAAAGTAGCCTTGATGACTTGCCTTCCCACATTATATTTCAAAGCATGAAATACAATATTAAGTTCTTTGGTGTGGTTACGATTTATTTGTCCTTTTATGACTATAATACTTATTGCAAGTCCCTAGTTCTGTAGATGTGTAAATGTGAAATATTTTATAATTAGCATGTTTTTGGTACATAAACACAATTCCATTAATAATTGTATCACAGGCACGTGCCGTTTGTGGTCAATATAGCGATCTGCTATTATTCGTACCACCTACCCGGAGCTTGGAGAAAAATTGTTGTAAATAACTAAATTGAAAAGCTGATTTTAGGAGGAAAAAAGCTAAACACAGTTAGCAAAAACAAATATTTTGAGTTTTTCCTAACAAAAAAAAAAGTTCACCGAATTTTCCTTCATAACCGCATACATACAAAAAACTGTGTATGTGAATGGAAAATCTGGTTTTTTGTTGGTTGCCTTGCTGCTCCATTTATGGTGCGGTTTCAAAATTTATTAACATTTTTTGTTTGCCATTTGAAAACAATAAAATATATGATTTCAAAATGATTGGCATGAAAATGATGAAGATTCTTTTTTCTGTGGAAATACCATACAATACAAATATTTTGGAGATTGAAAATTGATTTTTTTTTCTTGAGATTATTATGTATTTCTAATATTATACCCGAAAAGTCTTTAGTTCTTTTGTTTCAAACAATCAGAAGAGTATTATTATCGCAGTGCTTTGGTTTTGAAAGTTAGATTTTTTTTGCTGGTACGAGCAAAGAAATATAAAAAATAAAGTTTTTATCTTGAATTTTTATTTCATTTCTCAAGTTGTTTATCATCATATTATACACGCAGTTGTACGTAAGTAAGAGACGCAGAGAGTAACAAAATGAAAATTATTATGAGCCTGTTGATTTTATGATCCCCAGAACCCCTCATCCCCGAATTGTGTTTCGTATACAATATTATATTACACAAAGTTATAATGAATAATTTTTTTTGCTCTGAATTATTTCAATTTGGGTCGAAAGTTGAAAGGTGGCGTGTATATGTAAATCTTTGTCTCTGCGTCGTCGACGTTATCGGATAGTTTTATTATTTCAGAGAAGGTTACCCGTTTACAGAGTGTTACGCGTGAACAGCATAAAAATTTTTGTGGATGCAATACTGTCAGAGATACGATTAAACCATCTGTCAACATACAAAATCAATTAGAAAAATTATTAAGGCCCGGAAGTTTCAATCTGGAAAAATGAAGCATACCACAGAATCAAAATAGGGAAATGCCGAATTTTGGTAAAATAAAGCGTTTTTTATCAAACCACGTCATTTCCGGTAAAATTTAAAAATGATCTGAACAAATTTTGTTTGGAACTTAATTTATAATCTTGGTCGTTAATAGTGTTTTCGTAAATGCTTTGTACTTTTGCAAAAAACAAAGAAACTTCTATGCAAGTGGTAGCTTGCGGTAAACCGATTTCCGCCAACAACAACACTAGTACTATAAAAATGGGTTATACCGACCAATAAATCCGTCTGGGCCGTACAGCGGCCAAATTAAAGTAGAAAAACATTTTTGTCAAAAACTGTCATTTCAACTTAAATTTTACAATACTATTAACTAATTTAGACAAGTATCATTACAAAATTAATTTAAAATCAATTTGTTTATAATTGTTTTTCTCATAAACGATAAACTTTACAAAATAATTGCAAAAACGACAGAGCTCCTTTGGAAGCTATCATTGCCGGTGAACCGATTACAGCCAAATGTCACTGGGATTTCCAAATTTATGGACAAAGCTTAAGTTTGAAGTTTCATCACGATCAGCAAATCCGTCTGGCTATAGACTGCCAACATACATTTAATAAGCACAGAATCATACATGCACACATACACATAGATTTTTTAAAACCATTCTTTTTAACTTCGGCGATATAGCGAATGGTCAAAATCTCGAGGTCAAAATTTTCTACGTAAAAGAAAGTAATTGCTGTTTCAAAAATTGTTACGCAGCTTTACCTCCGTATATATTATTTTTGATATATGCTTTCGGTTTGTTTGGTATCCTAGCAGTTTTTCAATTTGGCGATTCACCGATTTCTGCCAAATGTCTGGGAATCTGTTATTGTCTCAGAAAACCTTGAGTATGGAGTTTTATGCCGATTACTTTCGCTAGAGAGCAGTTCAATTATGGTGAAATGGAGGTTTATTATCAAAAATCTTTATTCCCGCCTAAATTTTGAAAAAAAATATTTATTCCAGGTTTATTAAAAATTTAATTTAGAATCTTTATGTTTTCAATCGATTTTTTCGCAGACTCTATTGAACTAAGTTGTGAAAAAATTAAAAAGCTCAGGAGGAATCTGAATTTCCAGTTGAACGATTTCCTCCAAATTTTGCTGGGATTTCGCAATTTATGAAAACCTCGAGGCCGAAAATTTTTATGATTACTATTTTGTAGAAGAAGGTAAACATAATTACGCCACACTTGGCTAAGCAGCAGCTTAGTTTTATTCAATTTAAAAAACTTGAGGTTTTGTTTTAATTAAATTGGATGTTTTCGTTGTACCACCATAGTTCCATAGAGAAAAATCTTCGTTCCATCCAATTTACTCATTTTTCAAAATCACATCCAAAATTTTTTGGATCCTGTCCTATATTTAACATAAAAAGAAAGTTGTATCCAAATTGGTTAGTCTAAAATTTATATAAGAATTCCATTTCCATCGAGAAGAGTTCACTTTTCCTTTGATTGGGAAATGACATCGTCTAATTTTGAAATTAATTTTCATTTAATCAAAATCATTCGAGCCGATTTTTTTTTAATAAGGGCCTAGATCCTATTTGAGAACCTTCTAAATAAACTATCTCGAATTTAGAAGTTATTTTAATTTTTACAAGGCACTCGTAAACGCTTCTCATCCATTTTTATAAAAATCATTTGACTCGAACCCTAAGACCCAACTCAAACCAGCAATACGCAACATGATACAAATGACGCTACATGGTGCAGCCCTTAACACCATCCCAGAACCAGATGGAACGTTCTGCAATACGACGCAACAAATTAGAACATCAGATAACAACAACACTGGACTAGATGCAAGCACAAGATGTAGCATCGTGCAACATAACGCATCATTGTGCAACATCAGGCAATATGGAGCAACATCATGCAACATAACATGACAACCCACCCAGATTCCTAGATGAACTATAATTAAATCAAAACTTCTCAAAACTATAATTAAATCAAATCGTTTTCTTGTATTAGAAGCCCCACCGAGAACCCTCATGTATAAGGACCCATCAAAATCGATTGCTGACACTGGAAAACGTCGTCATCAGTTTTTATCAAAACCGTTCGAGCGAAAGTTTTGGGACGCGGCCTACATTTGATGTCCTCCTAAACGGGTTTTCCCAAAATTAGAACTTATCACAATCCATTCCTGTTACTAGAAAATCCTTATCATCGCAATTTTCATCAAAACTAATATAGCAGAAAAAAATTAAGAAAGAAAATTTTCTTTTCACAATTTTTTATCATTTTTTTTTCGTGTGTGCCAATAAAATAAAAATTCGAACTCGGCCCTTACCGGATAAGGGCACCGGATGAGGCAATCAAGAGCCTTAACAATGAGTTTTCAACTTCACAAAAAAAAAGAACAAATTCACTCAATATTGCTCATTCAACAATTGTTATACTCGTAAAATTGAGTTAGCCGAAATTTAAAGACAACGATCCGTTGTCCATTGGACACATCGCAATAGATTCCACACAATTGAAAATTTTCTTGTGCCAATTTTTATCAAGTTTTATTGCCAAGTTAGATAAAATACCCCACTCAGCAAATTTTTATAAAAAGCATGTCTCCTACCAAACCACGTCAAAATCGTTTGAAGCTGAAGAAGAGGTGAACCGGAGATCAAGGATGAAACATTAATTAGATAGCCAATGCTAGAAATCAATATTGTTACTCATAACAATCATCGTTTTCCAAAGGATGAGATTAGTGCAATCATAAAATATTACCGTAAGGCAACCAACCAAACTATGGTGGCACATTCACAATATGATGCAACATAATGCAAGAAATCTAAATAAAGACAAAACACAACACGAAGCAACATGACGCGACATGACGAAACATCTAGCAACACCCCTTAACATGATGCAAATTTTTGGTAAAATTCTGCAGCACAACCCAACATTGTGGAATATTACACATCATCTCTAAGCAAGATGAAGCAACATGGCGCTACATTTTGCAATGGCGCAATTTAACGCAACGTTGTGCACCATCACACAACATGGTACAACAGCATGCAACATTATGCAACATGGTCCAAATTGGTGCAACATGACGCAACATAGTGCAACATGAAAACCCATCCGGGAGACTCCTACATTAATTATACAGAAATGTGAGCTTCTTGTAATCGTTTTGAAGCCAAATCAAAAGTTAAAAGAAGACCTAAGCACCACCAATATACGTCATTGATAAGGAATCATCGGAATCAATTCTTGGCACTCACAAACCTCCTCCCCCCTCAACAATCAAGATTGACTGAGCTGAGTTTTTTTAAAAAGCGGCTCCTTGGCCCCACTGAATTACCTCTTAAACTTCTTTTTCGGAAATTAATACACTTAGCAATCCATTCCCGCCATTAGAAAATCGTTATCATCGCAATCGCAATTTTTTATCAAGATGGGTCGAGCCGAAAAATTTAAGAAAGATTCCGGGCCTCACTGAAATGAACTTTCCTGAATTAGAACCACAATCAAATCTTCTTTTTACCAATTTTTATTAGAATTGTGCGTGCCGAACAAAATATTCGAACCCTGCACTCATCGCAAGACCCTCTAACTGATTTTCTCCCGAAATTAGGACCAATCACAATGAGTTTGTGATATTCAAAAACGCTCCTCCAAAAATTTGTAGACATCTCGTGCGAGCTGAAACAGAAATAAAATGTCGGTACTCGGGCCCCGACCTGACGACCTTCTAAACGGATTTTAGTGCTCATCGCATCGAATCCTGACATTCGAAAACCCTTCACCACCAATTTTTATAAAAATATTGTAAGCAGAAAAAAATTAGACAAAGAGACGCTCTTCACCATTTTTTATCAAAATCATGCGAGCCCAAAAACGGGACCCGGGACCCACAGAATCGCCTTTTGATCGAATTTTTCCGAAATCAGTACCCATCAAATCGATTCCTGGTACTCGAAAACTCTACCCCGACAAGTTTTATAAAGATCGTTGAAGCCGAATAAAATTTTAAAATAAGACCCAAGCCAACCAAGGACTCACATGAATAAAGATCGGAATCAATTCCTGGCACTCGAAAGCCCCCTAACCAATTTTTATCAGAAAAGTTCGAGCCAAATTATCATTTTTTATATGAGATCCGAGCACCACGTGAGGACCTCCTAAACGGTTCTCCCAAAATTAGGACTCATTGCTGCTATTAGTAAACCCTTATCACCTCAATTCTTAACGAAATCAATCGAGGCGAAAATAAATAAGAAAGGTTCCAGACCCAACCGAAGGATTCTTGGATTACCCTGAAATTAAAACCCATCGAAATCAATTCCTGGCATTTGAAATTTAAATTTACCCAGATTTATAAAAATTGTACGTGCCAAACAAATTAAATAATGAAATCAGTACCCACCGAGTGACGACCTGAATGAATTTTTTTTCCGAAATCAAGGCCCATCACAATCTGTTTAAGACGCTCAAAAACGCTCCTCCACCAGTTTTTAAACAAATCGTGTACGCCGAAACAAAATTATAAAAAGGTACCTGGGCCACATCGAACGACTATCTGAACGGGTTTTGGCGAAATTAGCTCTTATGAAAAAAAACAAATTAAAAGTACCCGGGCCCACCGGATGACCCTCTAAGAGAATTTTCCCGAAAACTGGAACAATCGCGATTTCGGACAATTGAATCTTTACCAATTTTTGTCAAAATCGTGTGAGCCAGGAAAGAATAATAAAAATTGGGACCCGGGCCCACTGGATGACCTAGTAAACGAATTTTTCCTATACCATGACCCATCGCAATCGATTCCTGGTACTCAAAAAATCCCTCTCGCCAGTTTTCATCAAAGTCGTTTGAGCGGGTTACGATAAACCACGGAATGATTTTTAAACACTCACAGAGTGCTTTAAATGTTCCAGGTCGATTTTGTTTGGTCACATTTGACAGTCGTGGAGAATGGTCGATAACAATTTATTATGGAACATAAAACGCCGCATTAACGCGTTGAAATTATAAAAACATTTTATTTTTGGCAAAAATCATTATGAGCGGCGAAGCATATTGCTGCTTGGCGGCTGGCTTTGTTAATAAACGGAATAGCTACTATTGGGGCACTGACAACCTTCAAATGATAACGATTCACTTCAATATAACGACTTCCAACTATGACCCTCTGGTCAAGTGCAGACGACCCAAATTCCATGTCAGTTTACTACAGTCAATGAAAATTACAATGAACCAACAAGACTGAATGTTTTACAAAGAAAACGGGTACGTATTGAATCTGTATCGACATTGAAACAAAATTAACGTCTTTGCGTTCAATTTCATTTGAGAGCTTATACGTTTTTTGTTGACTAGGTTGTTGCTGCTTTTGCTGTACATCAAATTTCCGGTCTGACATAATCGAGCTGACTGTCTAGTTTGAAAGAGATAAACGCATTTAACAAAATCGAATACTTACAGATTAGCTAACAACAGTTTGGACTGGTTCAGAAACGAAACGAAAGTTTGATTGACAAAAGCGACATCGCTCATCCGGTTATTACATATTCAACCAAACTTTTCATAATTCATTGTAGTCGTCATCGTAACAATTATATTTTACAAAGTATATGTAATGGGTGGAATAGACTTACGTGTTATACAAAAATCATTCAAAAAACCATAGCTTAAGTCACGTTAAACCACATTCTTGTGCCTATTTTTATTTCCCTCATTTTCTTTTTCTATCTGTAAATATTTATTGTAATATGCAAAATAATATATTTTCTTTTTTGTGTGTGTATGAAAAGCTGAAATTTTATTTTACTAAATACATTGTGCAGGGTGGTATTAGCCAGCCATGCTAGTCAGTAATTTCTTGAATTAACAAACTCTTTAAAAAAATAGTTGCCAATGTAGTGAATCGTGTTTAATATTTAAACTCCAATACAGCAAGTTTAGTGTTGTCGCGATATTTCAAGAGACACCCTGCACATTGGGATATCTATATATGAAAGTCATTTGAATACATAACATATCTTTCCACTAAATTAATTTCATTTGCTTTATTATTCTACTCAATCGAGAAAAGACCAAAGCAAATAAAATAAATAATAAACATAAAACTAATACGAGAGCTTTTTTATGGAAATTTTACTGTAGATACAAAACGATATTTTATAAGTTTGTGACCCAAAGCTTTTATATGCAAATGTATAAGCTTTGTGTGTTAAATGGATAAAATTAAATGCTGCTTAATAGTTGGAGTCGCGTGTGCGAATAAGACAATAGTTACCAGAATAATTTATATCCAAAATATTTTGCCATCTCAAGTGATTTCAGAGACAATAACGAATCAGCAATTCATCAAAATAATAAAAATAAAACGCCTCGCCATGCGCACTATGAAAAGCTCCATAAAACACGAATTATTATTTTTATTGAATTAGTTCCGTACTAAAATACAAATCATTGGTCAGCATAAAGAGCTTAAAGCTTGATTTTCTCGTAGATGAATAACATTAAATTTGGACAATTCAGAATCGTTTCATCTTGTATATAGACGTAAAAGCTTTTCTCGATATACGAAATAAATAAAAAATTGTAATTGAAAAACAAAAAATTAAACTTTTCATGTCTCACATATACGTATGCAAAATAATAAAAAAAAATGTGGAGAAAAGCTTGAAATAAAATAAATCACACTGTCAGCTATACACAAAAATTCATCTAAAGCGAAAAAAAAAATTTTTTTTTTGAACGAAGCGCTTTTTGGATGAAATGAGAAATGTTTTAAAATGAATGAGGAAAAGCTCCGTGGAATGGTACTTCTTGTATTTTTTATGATTATTATTGTTATTACTATGACTATTATAAATGGAATGTAAACGACTTTTTATTTATTATTGTATTATTTGAGACGAACAACACACTATTATCATATACATACTCGTATCTACATATCATTCATTGATTCATGCAGATGTGAATAGTGTATATCGTCATATAAACTGCGTACAATATTTTTGCTGAGACAAATGTAAAAAGCTTTTTGATTATGATTTCTTTACGAAGCTATAATATTCCCTTTATTTGTATTTTCTTCAAGACATTGTGCTGTCAAATAAACTACGTACTTGGAATATGTATCACATCTATCTGGATACGGAATTGGTGAAGGATCAAAGGAAATTAGTTGAGCTTTTTCTTTGAAAGATTTTATTTAATAATATTTTGTAAACATAACAAGTACAATACGGTTTACGTAATGTCGGTTTGTACACAATGGGCTTATTTTTTCAGTCGAGACATATATGTGGCATAAAGAATCAAAACTTGACAGGAAATTGTGTATGATGTTAGTTATATGTTAAATTATTTACGTCTATAACAACCGTAAGGTGAATGCCTTTTTGCAAGAAGAATTTTCGAACTTTTTGGTTGGCACCAACAAATATTTTTTTTCTGTCTCTCAAATGTTGATTGACCCTTAGTCGCAGGATATTATGGCCCATCTTTCGCTTCCAAATTTAGTGCCTTTGCTATCATAACCTAAAATAATTAAAATTGGTACAGACGAAAAAATGATGACAACATTTGTTTATCTGCACAAAAGTTCTCAATACTCGTACAGGTCTATTCATCTATTTTCAGCCATAGTAAAACTACTAGTGGATTTACAATCGATGAGTTTTTACGAATTTTCAAAATTCGATATTAATTTTTCCAAGTGTTGTATTTATTGAGGCTGGTTCGCGTAGGGCAATCCGAAGAAGTCAAACAATTTACGTATTGTATTGATAATTCTAGGTTTGAATATAATCAGAGAAATCAAATAAACCTTCGGGGTGTTAAATTTTATTCATGTACGAGTATACTCTACCATACAACTTGCCTTAAATAGCAAGACTCAACCGCGACCAATCTCGTGGTTTTTAGACATAACGTCTCTAGTTTGTGATGAATTTAATTAGGTTATGTCTGAAACGTGAATTTTTAAACGCTTTTACCTGCAAAACATTGTAAAAATCAAATATTCACGCACATAACCTTATAAATATACCCCAAACCTATAATCAAATTCAAATCAGTCATATCGATGTCACATGTTCATTTAGTAAAGTCTTGAATTGTAAACGATTTACAAGATAAATACAATTGAATGCTTGGTATGAATACAGAAACAGCTTTCGTATTGTTAATTTTCATTTCTAATACTCAAAACAAACATTTCAATGATGAAATTTCGAGATTTTTAGAATTACATCCAGTAACCACTTCAAACTTATATATTGCTAATGTCACAAACATAATCTCATCAAATACACCAAACGATTTCCATTTTGCGTCTGATCGATATCAATATTGCGAAATCTTGAATTATTATAAAGGTTAGTACACACCGTTGATTGCTCTGTAAATATTTAAGCTTTGTTTTTATGCTTGAGTCGTATGGGGAACCCCCGTTAGCCCTCCGAACGGGCATTAGATCGGCAATAACATCGTTGATTAAAATCGCTTTGAATACATGCGTTGGCACACAACAGTACTAGCAAAGATGAATTTGCATTTGGTGTTCTAATCAACAATCGATATCGTCAGTGATTATCCACGTCATACTTCCAATCCGCGTTGCTCGAATCAATTACAAGAATAACCTATCAGGAATTCTAAGAAGATTAAATTCCAAGAGAAATCATCAACACGTGATGATCAATACCATAGTACATGAATATTCAGGTAACCGCACTATTCCAGTTAACCGGACACATTCTCTATTTAGAGAATTAGTTTATATTGCAATTGCAGAAGAAATTATTAATATTATTCAAGTTGGCTGGAACCCAAGAGGGTTCCGCACTCAATGCCACAATGGCTCCACTGTGCAAACCGATGGATCTATGACAAATCGCAGCTTTGTTCCGCTGCATAGGCAAACTGTTATAGCTTGAACATAGGCAGTGAGGATCATGAACCAACATTCAAAGATATGTGATCAACAAACCGGCACCTAACTAACTCGAAGGCTGCACAACAGAAAACAAAATGAATGCTGTTTTCTGCAAAATGAATGCTCTTCATGACAGAAGGAGTTCGAGCAAGTCCTTTTTTTTGTAAATGAAGTTTAAAATGGCCATGACCCATAAGAATAGAGACCAAAACTCGTAGCAGGTCGTTCTGCAGAGATAGAATATTCTTATGCTCGGTCTTCTTCTCACAACTGTAAGTAAAACCATTTTATATTCTCTTTTTTGTTTAATTGAGTGTAAAATACAACTTTACTCATTTTGTCACAGTATCATGAGAAACCATGAGCATTTTTAATAAATTTTCTCTTTGTCAAGGTGTAATGTGCATGGGCAGATTCTATACAAATAAATGTTATTATGATATTCTCACTTCACTCTTACTTCAAATTAGGTTTACAAATAAAGTTTTTCGCCTTCCTGCAGATTGAGGAAACAAGCATTTATTAAAGCTCAATTCAAGCAAATCCATCCTACGCAAAGAATCAGCCACTACATTTCCTTCAATATCACAATTAGTCGGCACCCACATAACCTAAACAATATTGTTGTAACTCAGGCGATTCATAAAATGTTTGCAGTCCTCAACCAATCGTCTCGGCCTGAAATGCTGTGAAGGTCGAATCTAGACTGTAGTAAGATTGTAGATTATGTGAAGTATAGAAGGTTTCAAAACCTGTACCTAATTCAGAGTGAGAGCCATCTGCGAGGAAAACTTACGACTCAGACACCCGGTTGTTGAAGACTTGGGAAAATCAAAGGCCTTTCGATGGATAAACCACTGAGAAAAAATTACCGAAGTTGAATTTCGCTAACGTTTTATCAATAATCATTATGATTTCTGGTACAGCTGAACTAGCGAGATTAATAATTAATACATGCCCTGCAATCAAACCTAGGCGGTTCCAAGCCCCAAAGCACTTTATTCTGAAGGCTGTGAAATAAGCCGCACCAAAAATTAAAGACTGCAGCGGGGCATAGACAAAATAGTTTGTAAAGCATGGATCGGACTCGAGGACGTAGCACCGGTAATAGGCCTGCATATCATACGCAGGAGTCAAACCCCAAGACTTCCCAACTGCTCTTCTACATTCACAAAAAAACAGCGGCTTTGAAGTTTTCTTTCAAAGTGAAGCCTCCATGATAGTTTACTGTGATCTGGTGATCATTTCCCTAATAGAGAAGGGACATACAGTTTACCGATATACTGATCTACCAATCTACCGATTTCGTCATCTAGCAAAGACAATAAGCTAATCTCAGATGAACTACACCATATCTGTACAACTTAAAGTGTGCTCTGCATTAAGTCAGATATGATAGTTAAAAGTTTATCTGAAACTGTAATGACCAGATTATCAGCATAGCTCTGAGCAAGATTGATATAGTTTAAAAAGAGTATTAAATCACCAAGAGCCACAAGATTAGTAACAAAACACTTCCTTTAGGATAATCTTTGAAACCTTTACAGAGGCTGAAGGGCAATCCATCTCGAACTCAATAATACGAGACCGAAGCATAAATCCAATCCATGAAACGATGGTTTGGCTAATATCAAACTTAGTACTGATCTCGTTACTGGTCCAAATTTAGGTGCTATCGAAAGCATCTGCAATACACAGGAACATAATCACGAGAAATTCTTTAATGTTAAACGATCCTTCGATCCGTGTAACAGGTTCATGAAGAGCAGTTTCACGCAATTTGTCAACTCTGTACGCACGTTGCGTGCTACATAGTGAGAAATTAGATAAGTGGCCATCTTTAATACATCTTTGGATAATATTTTCTCGAGCCTTGAGAAAGTTTGAGGAGATTCTAGTAAGCCAAAATGCTTTAGGGTCAGTGTAATTCGACCTGTCAGCCTTAAGTATGAAATTGCAAGACACTCCCGAGGGCAATGTATACGATGAAAGGAAGGGTTAATCCCAGTCAGGTGGGTTGCCAGTACCGTTGAATTGCTCAGAATTAACAGACTCAGAGTTAATATCCTCGCTACCTGGAAAATGAACAATAAAAATAACTCCACAAATTCCCTATCTAAGAAGGTCAGTCTGCCTTCAGGCAATCGCAGTAGGTCCAGTCTGCAAGAATCAATGTTAATCTAATTAATTTTAAGTCTGGCGATGCTGGAAAGTCAGTTAATTTCTTCACAGAAGCTAATCCAGGGAATCCGTCGAGTGGATCTATAACTGTCTTTTTGTTCTCTTGTTGCTGCTAAGAATAAATTCGAATCATTCTGAAGGTTTGGTCTTTTGGCTCTATTGTTAAGTTTCCTTAGTTTTTTATGTTTGGAACACTCCAAAAGACTTATTTCGAGTCTTTTGCCAGTAATAAGAGAATAAAATATTCGAAATTGATTGCTTGCATCAACGACGATGCTGACAATTCAATATCGTCAGCCGAACGTATCTCGCTCTGTGAAATTGACTGAAATTGGGCTGAAAAGAGAGAGAGTTTCCCGCAGTTTGTTAGGTCCATAATACGGCAAGGTACAACAGATGGTATTTTAAGGTTCATGGGCGATACACCTGTGATTTAAGGAAAGAATATCATTAGTCGCTTTCCAGTTGAATACCAAGTCAATAATTGACAAAGAGCAAATACTAACATCAATCACTTACAATATCGCGGCCTTCCACCAGGAATACCTGCTTATTTCTGCTCTACTCAAAAACGCTAGAGAGCTCATTCGAAGGTGGATGTAAAACAGTGTCATAAGTAAGAAAAACTGATTCCACTTTTCTTTCATAGAAAAAAATTCAGATGAGCTAGATTCATGTATGAGTTGCAATGGATTTGATACATGGAGCGTTGTAGGCTAATCCAGAAACAGGACAATTAAGAAGATAATGTTCCTAAATTAGGCAGAAGTCTGTATGCAATACAGCAACCTATGACGCAAGATAATCTGTTTAAAAGCAAACATGCAAGTCGCATTTGATTGCCTGAAATGACACAAACATGAATCTTCTCAAACACCTATTGCAAAGCGGATCCGGACTCAGTAATGTACTCGAAGGGTCCAACAGTATAAACAAACCGTAACAGGACACATTAATAACATCATCAGGTAAATCCCGAGCGATGAGCCCCTAAAGCTTCAGCTTAACTAGAACTCCATCAATCACTAATAGTCACAGTAATAATGAGGTCGCACTCTCTTTTCGATCACCGTTGGCGCACCTTTCACGAAAACAGAGATGTCATCCTGCATAAACCAAACATCAGAGCCATCAACGACAATTGGAATGTTTGGTGAGAATCGCAACAGTAACAGTATCGGCTATGATGGAACCGGGAAATCACCAAGACGCTCTTTGAAAGATATGTTTTATTTAGTTTAGATTTCAAGACGTTCTCAGACAAAAAATACCACACAGAAATCAACTTCTCAAACTAAAGCGAATTTATATCAACATAGATATACTAACAATATACGAAGAAAAACAAGTAAACCCATGAAGGAAGTCCGCAACTAGTAATGGTTTTATAAAACGTCTGATTATCCCGAAAAGCCTATGCGGTGTTAAGTCGCCATTTCTTCTGTAAACACATTTTGATTCATCAGAATTATATGGGCTAGTACAATCTATTGCGCCGAATATAACTAATTTTGAAGACGACATCATAAATCAATTTTTACATCTAATCATCGACGCATTTGCAAATGGGGACATTATCAAATGACAACATCCTGTCAATTTCTGAATGGAATTGTGAAACTCCACGGAGTTAAATCTATATGTTGAAAATGGGAAGGAATTACCTCACGAGGTAATCAGAACGCAAAATGACTCAGGAAAATAGATTCTCAATATCCGATTATCATTAACTTGAAAAAAAATTGTTTATCGTTATTGTGAAAATCAGCCAGTTTTATCATTTTTTCATAATACACAATGAAGCGTTTGAAACTGCGTTCTATTTGATTTATATTATTATGGGGGGCGCCTAGCAGATGACCGAGCCAACACCAGTTGCTTGACAACTGTTGCTTGGGTTAGTACACATTTGAGTCACCACATGGGAACAGCATAAAAGTAATTGTACAAATGAAAGAAAATGAGATCATCCCTCCGGCATGACAAATGTCCCATTCAGCAGCAGCATCTTCCAGAAACCCGGGGATCTAACAAGAATAATTGTTCGGCGATTCAAATTTATTTCGTGTTATCTTAAAAACATATATAAAATGGCCTTAGGGCCGATATGTTCGTTATCGCTACGAATTAGTTAATTAATTAATTCAGTATTAAATTGGAGAATGGACCGATAACAAAATTGTTGCTTTTTCCAAGACGTTACAAACGATATACCACGTGATTATATGGATATGAAAAAATTTCACTGCTCCCAGAACCAGAACATTAGTTTTAGTATGTTGTATCATCTGAATTTCCCCAGCGCCACATTGGTAGGTTTGAATACGTAGATGCTTCAACAAAATTGCATTTACAACATTCTTCAAAACCTTTTTTCAACGATACCCGACAAGTATATATTGCATAATAAGCAAAAAATTAGTTACCAGCGCCAAACCGGTGGATTTAATAACTAAAGTTGTACCATCAAAATTAATGTCTGATCCAACACCTGTTAAACGATGCACTACACCAGTAAATAATGTAAAGTAATATCGTGGTATTTGGTGTTTTGAGGAGCGATTACCTAAGGCAGCCATCCTTGAGGTATACAGATCCCATAACCTTTTCAATTCCTCGAATTAAAAATAAAATAATATTGATAAAAAAAAACGCATCGCATAGTCTCGGTATGGCCTCAGTATGGCCATCTATCCATACAGATGGACGGACAAATTTATTTTGATTTTTAGATCAGGAACCTTCGAAACGTCAAGAGAAGCGATTTTAAGCCAGGGTCATTTTTCATCATTTTTATCAGGATTTCAATACAGAAAGAAGTTAAAAAAATTGTTTGTACTTCTATCTGGAGGTCTGAAAGGATGGATCTCAGTACCAATGATATCTCAAAAATGGATTATGAGATTTAAAAATTTGTTTGCCAATCTTCTTTTATATATAATTCGCAGAATTGAAAAGCTTTTCGGATCTCTACCTCAACCTCAAAAAACACATAATACTATAGGGTTTTCCAATAAGAGTGATATGATTCGCAATAATTCAATTGTTGCACTTGCTGTGTGGCACGTGCTCCGTCTTGGCCATACAAAGTTGGTTATCATCGATCTATACCGATATCCATTGACAGTAACGGTGTTACCAGCTTCATTTCGAAAAACATACGGGCCGATGATTCCACCAGACCAAAAACCACACCAAACTGTCAATTTAGGTGAATGTAATGGTTTTTTATGAATAATTTGTGGATTTTTTTCGCACCACAATCAACAGTTTTGTCTATTTACCGCACCACTCAGATGAAAGTGAGCCTCATCGGAGAAGATGAGTTTGTTGCAATTGGAGAACGATTATTTTGATAATAAAACTGAATAATTTGTAAACGCTGTTCTTGCGTATATCCCACCATGATGAAATTGTAAACATTACTGAATACAATGAAACAAAAAATGACAGATCATGACATATTACAAATGGCCGAAACGTCACTTAAAAATCATATCACTCCTATTGGAAAACCCTTTATATTGTTTTACATTATTCTAACACACCTGTGTAGTATGTCGTTTCAATGATCTTGGATCAGATAACAATTTTGACAAAACTATTGCAGTTGTTTGGGGACGCATATCAGAGAGAGAGAGATAATGCGACATCATCCCCATTGGCATCAAGCAATCGTCGCTTGAGTTGGTACAACTATGGGTGACTGCATGGAAACAGAAGTAAAAATAGAGATCATCTCCCCCAGCAATATGCCTCATCCAGCAGCAGCGTACTCATTACAGCACCTCTGAGACCTGGCTTGGATGCAATGAACTTATCTACACCATTAATCTGAAAATATAACTTTGAGAATGTAACCTCATTGAGATTTGGCCGCATCTCTACTTGGGGTAGCAGCGGCGGCGAAATAAATTTAGGTTTGGTGCTAAGCATTTTTTCGTTACTTAGATGGTCAAGGTCTTAAAAAGTAACGAAAATTTTTCTGAAGCACCTTAATACTCAAAACTACCGTTGTGGCGCTGGAAGCAGAAACAATTTTTCTAATCTTCATACAATCATGTGGCATATTGTTTGAAAGGCCTTGAAAAACCAACAATTTTTTAATCTGCGTTTATATCACAAATTCACCGTCTCGGCACTCCAAATTACCAATTGTCATTCTCATTTTGATATAATCATGTGGTAGAATGCCAAAAATTTAGTTGAGGCATGTTGGTACAAATTACCGTTGTGGCGCTGGAATCAGTTACAATTTGGTCTTTAGAATATAATCAAGAAACATGTAATTTAAAATGTCTTGGACTAAGCAACATTTTACTTTCCAACACTTTAGTTTACAAATTCACCACTTTGGTGCTGGTGACAAATTAATTCTTTGGCATAATGATATAACATAATATTTTTGTAAATTTGGAATGTTTCCCGCCAATTTCCCGTGAACTTTACGGGTTTGTTAATTTTCATGCCGAATTTCTGATTATCTCGCTAGGTTCCAGCCCCAAACACTTATTGATTGACCAGCCCGAAGAAATATTCGAAAAAGTGAGGTTATTGGACGTCCCATCCATTTATTAAAATATTCGTTAAATTAAATTCCATTCATTCCGCTGAAGCTCCTACGATATAAATAATGTACTTCGATACGAATATACCTAACACAACAGAAGCCAATTTCGGTCGTTTCCACAACCTGTGATATTTTAATTCAACCATGTTAAAATAATCACCCTCTAAATTGTTGGTTGAAGAATTTCGTTCAAAAAGCAAAAAAAAAAATACAAAAAGCTTATATCATGTAAATATTTTAGTATGCATTATACGAACGACGATGTATACTTATGTGGTGTTTGTATGTACATTATATACTCCCCATACGTACGTAAAAAAAGCTCAGGGTACATAAAGAGAAAAAATGTTAATCAAACATAATCGGATGAAGTTTAAAAAGTCATCAGGCTCACTGCATGGTAAAAAAAAATTATTCAGTACTAAGCAGGAAGTATCATTTGTATAAATAAGAAATTTGTTAAGATAATAACAAATATTTGATTTAATTCTGCATGTGTTGTTAAATTGCATGACCTCTTCCATATATTCTGTTGCACACAACATATTTACTCGTATACATAAAATTATTGACAATTTTTCAATTTGAAATAGTATGTAGAAAATGGAATTTTTATCGAAGCTGAATAATTTACTATGTACTATATGAAAATTGCGGAAAATGACACGTCTTGTCGAGTAAATAGCAACCGGTTATGAGAGTACATGTCTGATTCAATAGCATATGGGGTTACGGAGAAGCATAATTGAAAACGTATCGATGCGCTCTATTTTTCGTGATAGGATCCACTCAAATGTATCATTAATTAGTAAATTTCGTTCCCGGAATTTTTTGACTTAATATTCTTTACTCGGATCCGGCGAATAATAATATTTTTATGTTAGGTATACGAGTATGGTATATCTTCAAACTTTTGTGTATATGTGATCATCACAACTTTCCTATTTTTTGTATAATAATCGTGTATCTACTTAATCCTGTCGAGAAAACATGTTAGAGTTTCTTTTTATGTAGCGAGTTTGTGGGAAAAAAAGTTTCATATTAGGTGCCACTCATGCGTGAAATTTGTATATATCTGTATAGAGAATTTTTTCTATTTAAGAAATGGGAAAATTTCTTATTTAAGTTAAATTGGGTTAAGGGTTGCAAATACATCGTGTTCTATTCACAACAAAAACTTTGTTGGATTATTTATAAAAAATCGTTTTGTGTTTGTGTGTGGAGTGTTTATAAAGCTTTCAAAAGCTTTTTGAATTTTTATGTCGGGCGGTATCCCTAATTTAATCTTTGTCATAAACTCTTAGAAACTTTTAAAATTGTGGTAGCTAAATATTATTGGGTTAGGGTTTTATTTTTTGACGTTTTTCAACACTCTATAAGATATTATAAATTATTGCTCGGTAGTCCGACAAGATTGATATATGGGTGGCGAACTACAATTCTTAAAACTATACCAAGTAAGATTAGTGGACAATTTTATTTCTTGATATTTACATATAACCCTTTCATGCACACTTTCATCCTGATATATTTTACAAAAATGCGTCGTGACGGGTATTCTACATCCAAGTTTCTGATTTTGGGCCCTCCCATGTGGAGTAAAATGGGCCCTTCAGTTTTATTACTGTATAACTTTCCAAGCTTCTCGATCTTAATATTATGAATAGTTGAATTTCAAAAGTTTTGATATAGGCCTGACCTTGAAAATAATATCTTTACTTACATCCAAATAATATCCAAGGTACTGTAATTTGGTAATTTTCTTTCGGTGTACGCAATAAATGCAAGTGTTTTTGATATATATCGCGTGCTAAATTTTTAAATTTGTACGTGAATAAATCAAATTTATGACACATTATTATGGGGAGGTATTTATACATTTTTTAGTAAACACACGAAAATTCATTAGCGTTTGAGAGACAATTTTTGTTGTTGTGTTCAGCAAGTAATTTTATAATCGCTACTAACTCTGTGGGTCCAATTGGTAATGAATGGGCCTGTCAGCTGTCTCATAAGAGGCGAGGATTATGAGCTATAGGCTCTCTTCACAATTTCTGCTGGTAACACCGTTACTAATCAAAATAACCCTTAAATATTCAGCTAATCTACACTGAAGACAAAAAGCTTAAAATACTTTTTTTGTTTTCTATTTTTTTGTCAATGTCAAGGCCTGCTGAAAATAGCGCTACTGTGCGTGGGAGTGTATAGGAAAATCCGAGGCGGTCAATTTCTCGTCATTCACAAGGATTTTGCCCTTGTGCGACTTCAACTTGACGAATTTTGTGCCCGAACTTGGGCCTTTACCCTTATAAGATCCAACTGACCCAAGGACATAAGTTAAACGAACATAGACAACGCCGTATGTTTGCTAATTGGGATCCGAAGCAATTGGACGCTAACCCATATTTCAAAATTCATCTTTAGCGGCGAGAACGATTTTTGGATGAATTGGTATGGGATAACAAGCAAAATACTCGAATTTGGGCAATATCAATCTACACTACATAAACCAGCACCAAATGCATTAAGAAAAAGTTAGTGTGTGGTGCGGATTTTGATCTGGCCGAATCATTGGTCCGCACTTCTTCCAAAACGAGACTGGCATTGCCATAACCAACAACGGCGAGTACTATCCGATGACAAGCCACTTCTTTTGATCCAAACTGGATAATATGAACACCGACTACATGTGGTTTCTAGGAGACGGCGCTACGTTTCACACACCGCACACCACAATCTAATCTACACGATTAGAACTGGCGAGCGAGATCGTGCGAATTAACGCATTTAGACTTCTTCTTTTGGGGCTCTTTTAAATCGCAGATCTATGAAAATAAACTGCGAACAATTGATGAGCTCAAAGTAACCATAACAAACGCCAGCCAGCCAGCAAATTCAGCCAAGTTTATGGGACATTCATCGAAAATTGAACCTCCCAACGTACCACTAAGCAAATCCGCGGTGCACATTTGAATGACGTCATATTCCAAGCTATAAAATATTCTTCCAAATAAAAAGAAATTGACTGGACATCTCACACACACAACTTGTTTTATTTACATTTAAAAATTGAGCGTCCTATTCTGGAATCACTTTTTAAGTCATGTGATCTTTGGTGCAACACTTATATCAGTTTCTCGGCCGGAGGAAACATCAGTTATTTTGAAACATTATTTCGTAACCCAGTTGGTAATGTGAAATTTCCTAGCGATTTTTATTTCTCAGTTTTATTAACCGGCAATTAGTAAGAAGTTACTTCAAGTGAGGATAAAATTAGTTAATCAAGAAAAATGTGGATTTCCAATAATGATTTTAGGGCTGCGTTATTTCACTTTGCCCATTTTATTTTAAATGAACATCCTTCGGAATGAGGTTTACCAGACCATCTAGATAAGCTTTAACTATGTCCTACTACCAAGATACTTAGTTGTTCAACCTTGGGTTCAGTTAGTGGGCGGATGTTGACTTCAAGATGGGATACAAGCTAAGGCTAGTTGTGTTACATATTGTGGAAATCTTTAGTGATAATCGCTGCAATATCACTCCCAACAGATAAGAACAGAAACTGATGTTCGAGAGCCTAACCTAAAAGGCGTTGGAAAAACTGCCAATTGTAGTAAAGGGCGCAAGAATGTTGTTCTGCTCCTGACCCATACCAATGATGATCGATCGTGTAGAGTTAGGACGCCAGTGGCGTAATTTGGAGATTGGAAAACAGATTCATCAAAATGTCAATATTATTCGAGGTACGTACTCATGAAGACCGATTGCCCTACTAGAAATTTGCGGTGTTTACCACTGTGACTACAGTGTCTTCCTCTCTTCAGATAAAAAATTTAACACAATGTTGTGCACAGCATCTAATCTATAGTAAGTTTTCTAACCGGACTAGAATCATCGTTCATTTTACAACCTGATAACTCTCGAAGATCATACGCAGAACCTTAGCTGATAAAATGCTGCCTTATTACAAGTAAATTAGAGTAAGATCAAGTGGGCTATTTTTCATTAATTGCAGCTAGCATGTTCCAATTAACTCGCACTCATAGGCGAGTGAAATGAAATTCGGCGATGTTGCACATCATAGTCCCGACATATTCGGGTACTGAAAAGAAAAAATGTTTCGCTCTATAACATCAACTTCTTTGAGCGGCTTCCGAAAAATAAATTTGGAATAACACCATTAGTACATGGGTAGATCTGGAGCAGGGAAGCGGACCTAGAATCTCGAAATAAAGTTAATTGAACGATGTGTTGGTTTCACATGTCGAATAATTAGTAATATAGCAACGAACGTCCTGAAGCATGTTGGATCAGTAAAAATGCCGTTGTAGTCGATCAGACGTCTTTGTAATCACAATGTGACTAGAGGAAACTGGGTTATGTGCAAGCTGGATAAAGGTCGGAATAAAGCTGGCTGGTACAACTAACTTCCAAGGAAATAGGAATGATACAATTGCAGTTTGCCCTTAACAATCCCAAATAATGAGTATAGTACTGGTTAATAATTGACAAATCAACACACAAATTACCATCGCTACAGGAACTTGACGGTCCAGATGATATTTCATCTGGTTCATTCAGACTACCTTTACTGTGTTTGGTCTTGAAGTTTAAAAGTTGTAATGTGAGACTCAAGACTGGTTAATTAGCCATTGGAAACTTGCATTATCATTCATTTTGTGAACTCAAACCCCTTCACATAAGACCAAAATTTCTTGATGCAAAACTCATCCGCATAGCATTCCATTTCGTTTATGCTGTACTTGCGTGAGACTGTGCGAGAAATGCATAATGGGATACTTTTCATCATCCTGAATTTGCACACAGACGAGATTGTAGAAAGATAGAGAGTGGTTTTCGTGTCTCAAAGGACAGGAGCGATTATTAAGGCAGTTTTGAATTGTTCGGAAGCGAAAGAAGCATCATCATTTCATATCTGCTTCTGCTTAAACTTTAGTAAGTTTATCAAAGGACCTGCCATAAAGGAGTAACTCGGTCTGAATCGCCGGTACCAACTATCGATAAGTCGTAGCAGTTGGAAATTTAGGTATCGATCATTTTTTGTGTTTTAACCTTGATACAACCTTCTTAAGACATAACGGTTAACTGATCAAGAGGGCAACCGTAAATGCCATTTTACAATCTTCTTTATCACGGGATTGAAATTTATAACAAATATATAATTGTATTAGGCTTACACTGTAAAACTAATTTCTTATAAGAATTTTGATTTAAATATTGTGAAAAAATATGCTTTGAAACGTTTAAAGGGTTATTCTAATCTGCCGTTTAAAGGATTATTCTAATAACGTTCTCCCGAATTCTTGAGTTTTTGCATTTCGACTAATATCATGAGGGTCACCGGGATACTTCTAAGATGTTATCAAAAAGTTAGACACTATATGACACGCCCCAGCGGTTTCCCTCATTCTAAGTTTTAAATTTAATTTGTATGGCGCACCAATTTCGCCTGTTTGAGTATGACGGTCTCAAGGATTGTTTGAAGTTGTCATCAACAAGTTACAATTGTCTTCCCCTCCAAAAATTCTCAGATTTTTATTTAAGTAGTATGCCATGCCGATTTCATTTGTCTGAATAAATCATATTTCGACTAATATCATGAGGGTCACAGGGATTCTTCTAAGATGTCAACAAGAAAATACATTAGCCCTTAATGATGAGACTGCCTATATTTTATGTCTCAGCGGTTTCGCTAAATTTGGAATTCGAAAGACCATTGAGACATTCAGACCACTCTGGCACCTTGTATAACAGTTTAGTTTCGAATGTTTTCGAAAAACTTACTAAATAGTGGCATCTCTGCTAAAAAATCTAATTTCTCTGGCACGAGAAAAGATGTTAGATTTGGTTGATGACTGAAACGGATTACGAGGCTAATACAAATTTTGAAAGTCATAGATAGGGGAAAAAAGAGCCTTTTTCCCGGTAGATGGCTTTACATTCATATATCTCAGCAACCATTGATTGTATCGGGAAATTCTTATGTGTGTTTGAAAATCGGTGAAGTGAGTTACAACATTTTAAACATGGAGATAAATAATGAAAAAATTCGATATATTTTTCAGTTTTATTACGACAAACATAAAACGCGGCCCAGGCTTGCGAAAAAATGTGTGCTGTTTATGGAGAAGGTGCTTTATCAAAACCAGCAGCAAAGAAATGGTTCAAGCGCTGTCGTTCTGCAAATGTGGATGTCAAAGACGTACTTCGCCGAGCAACCACTGGAAAAGTCGCATGCAGAAAATTGAATAAGACCGGCATATAAGCAGCCATGCAATTGATGAAGAACTAAACATTGAACACAAAACAGTTTTAAACTATTTAAAAATGGGTGGATACAAAAAAAAAGCTTGACGTTTGGGTACCACATGAATCAACAGTTAAAAATTTAATGGACCGGATTTCCATCTGCGAAACGCTGCTGAAACGGAACGAAATCGAGCCATTCTTAAAGCGAATGATTATTGGTGATGAAAAGTGGATACGATGGATAAAAAACGAGGTGAAGCTTCCCAAGCGGTTTCAGAGCCAGGATTGACGCCAAGAAAGGTAATGCTGTGTGTTTGGTGGGATTGGAAAGGAATCGTGCACTATGAGGTGCTGCCGCCGGGCCAAACGATTAATTCTAATCTTTACCGTCAGCAACTATTTCAGTTAAAACGTCCATAAATGATCAGCAGAAACAGCGTTGTGTTCCATCATGATAACGCTAGACCACACACATCATTGATGACCCGGCAAAAACTGAGAGAGCTTGGCTGGGAAGTTTTGATGCACCCATCATATAGTCCTGACTTTGCACCATCGGACTGCCATTTGTTCCGGTCCATGTAGAACCATCTTAATGGTTTTACATTAAATTCAAAAGAGGCCTGCGAAAATGAGTTGTCTCGATTTTTCGGCTCTAAACTACAGAAGTTCTACAGTGATGGGGTCTTGGCTCTACCAGAAAATGGCAAAAGGTCATCGATTAAAATCGGTTTAATAAAGTTCATTTGAAATAAGAAAATTCTTTGTTTCAATGTCACCCAAAAAAGGCCACGAACTTTTTCCCTAACCCTTTATTAGATATATCTTGAATTATTTTAAACGTACTAAATTCTCCCATTTGCTTTGTAAAAATCAAATTTAACTGTTAAAATAAACAAAAAAAGGAATATTCTACATTTTTTACAAATTATCTACATATTCTACTAATTATTGACATTTTCTACACAAACATGAATTGTTTACACTATTTTCGACATCGACATGTCGACAATTGCAGACGCACAACACTGGTAGTGTTTCGACCCAAATTAAACAAAAATGGAAAATAAAAATATGTCGCACGACGAGTTTGTGCACAACCGATTGTTTTATGTCTTTTACTGACTAAAATTGTCTGTTATATGTGACTAATATTTTTTTGAACAATAATATAGGTGGGGATTTTTCATGATAGCGATATCCATGTAGTAGGTACATTAACATTCTGATAGCTCTATTGCTTTCCACCACCTAATCCTCCCAAGGTGAATAAACAAAACTACGGGTATTTAGGTGACGGGATCAGCAAACAGGTCGATAGCATCAAACGATTTTTAATAGTTAAACGTTTTCAAAAACAAAATTTTAGTTTCCCACTTTAAACGATTTCGCACTTTATACAGTTAGTACATATGCTTTATTACCATGGAAAAACTTGTGTACACATTTTTTAAAGTGAGGAGAATTTGAACTCCATCTTGAAATGATTCCATTAGCAGCGAAATCATAAAATTTTGATGATTTCGAACCGAAATAATAATTTTTTACACGTGTATAATATTAATTATCTACTCAGTGTACACAATACCACACAAAACTGATTATAACTTATTTATATTTATATATTGGGTCAACAAATGTCCACCCTAACAATCAAACACAAACATAATTGAACTTAAACCTACAATCAAATTTAGAAGACAAACTATGTGTTGGCACTAAATTTCTATAACAATAAAATGTTCGAAAAATGTTCTACTATTTTTATTGTTACGTAGAGCAACATCAGAGGACGGGGAACAACGAATAGACGATTAGTCTTTTGTTGATTTATCAATTTCTTGGGAATAATTTTAAGTTTAGCGTATACACAATAAAAATAACATTAATTCATCGCATCCTTGGTGTGATATAAACGATCTTCTATAGATCCCTATCCATTTACTTACCCATAACTATATAATAGTGTGTGATATATATATATATATATATATATATATATATATATATATATATATATATATATATATATATATATATATATATATATATATATATATATATATATATATATATACACGGCTTAAGCACAGTTCTATCTATTACAGAAGATGAGGAATTTTGTGTTGTGTAAACATATGGTTGAAAAAATTTACACACAACAGCTATAAATCTTCCAAGGCAACAAAAAAGCTTTTTATTTTTCCTTTGGTATAGTTTTTTCTACTTTCTGTTGTATAGGCTGCGTATAGTTATATAGAAATATTTTTACTGTTACCGCATATATAAAATGACACAATCTTTACACAAACATTTTTGTAACACCTTTGGTGCGGTTATCTTTTATACATATAATAGTGCGGAACTTTTAGAAGGGGGAAACAAAATTGGATATACAATATTTTGATGAGCTTTTCGAGATTTTAATTAAAAAATAATAATATCCAGTTTCATTCATTATCATTTTGTTTAACTGATAGACTAAGATTTATTTATCTGTTGAATACGAAATATATTATGATTGCGGTTTTCGCTATTTAGTACTTAAGACTCGTCATGGCAATAAATTAGACGTCATAGTCTAGCAAAATATATTCCAAATGGAGGAGAACTTTAAATAAAACATTTCGTCGAAATTGTTGTTCACATTTAGATTTATAAAGTGTAATTTGGGAAAAATTAAAGGGGAGCTTTTTATGATGGATATTTATCAATTTATTATGCTATACGTATACGTCGGCTAAATTTAGCTAGATATTTGCCTATTTACGTTTTAATTTCTTCGTTCAAAATCTAATATATTTTTTGTTGTATTTTGACATTTAAATGGGTTTCCATGTACAGCAATAATGTTTTCCAATACATACAACATCATGATAAAACTGTATACATACAATACATCGAACGGGTAGATCTATATACCGCGTGCCTCCCTTGTGTATGTTCGTTTGTGTAATATAAACACTATAAATTGGCCTAGATTTTTTTGGGCAAATGTATATTTTAACCAAAAAATAGTTTTATAAAAGCACAGATAACACACAACAGAACAAAAAGTTTGTAACCCACATAAAGTTAAAAGCCAAACAATATGCTAATATCAAAACTTAGTTGACCAAAATTTCCCTTTTTTCTGGTTCCTATCCCACAGTTTCATATTATTTTTTTATATTTTTCCTAATGTTCAAAACAAACCGTCTTAGCCAAGGTAAGTTATCAACTTGATAGTAATAAAATGATTGTTTTATTTCTCTAGAAAGAATATCCTTTTTTTGTGCCGCTCTTCCCTTTATTCTTATTTCATTTTTTAATCATAAAAAAGATAACTAACAGCAAGTAATCACAAATTAATTTCCCAACATTTTTCTTTCTTTTCACATACAACACACAAAAAATAGAAAAATGGGGGAAATATATATTTCTGGTCACTATAGAATTATATATTTGTTACATACGTACTTAGTCTAAGGGCTACGGACCATCTGGTTGGTATTGGAAATATAAAATTGTTAATAAAATTATGAGCCATAGTTGCCGGGCAAGCTTTTATTTTAATAGTGAACCAGGTAATTAATGAAACTGTTGAAAAAAATTATCCCTTCCAGATTGATTTTTTTCTTTACTAAGTACAACTGAGACTATGCTCATCTAGCAATTTATCTTTACAAATTTTACATTTCTTAAATAATTCTGATTTGTTGGGGTGAAACCCAATGGTTAGTCCCAAAATTAATTAAACCTATTTAAAATTCTAATTTTAATTTTGTATGTTTACAAGGTCAAGTGGCCTCGTTCTTTGAGTCTTCTTTTAACGACAGGGTTGTCTATCATATGGCGAATATATGGGTTTCCATGTTCCTGGAGCCTTATTTCGTATTTGACGGCTTGATTTTTTATTTCATCTTTGAGGTATTCCATCTGTAAGCCTCTATGAAGGTCTCCGTTTCTTGTGTACCACGAAGGATTTACGATGCTACGGACTACGGTGAACCTTGTTTTGAAATGTCTGTATCATTTTGGCGAGTTGAATACCGTAGGTCCATATCGGCTTCATTTGCCGATATAGCAGCAGCTTGTTGTATATTGTAAGCTCAGAACCTCTACCTATGAGCTACTACATTTTTCTGAACTTAATATTAAGTTCCTCTTTTTTTCTTTTTGACATGCTCTCTTCACTTGAGCTCGGCATTGAGAGTCATGCCCAGATATTTAGCTTTGTTTGCATATGGCACCGGTCGAAAGTGCAAACTCGCTATTTTCTGTATTAATTTCGAACAAAGCTAATAAATAAGTTCAAATAGATTTGGCGCGAAAGTTTTGATATTTTACAAGAAAAATTCGACCTCTATACAGCCCAGCTGGACTGGTTGATCTAGTTGCAACTTCATACCTAAGTGTTTACTTGTGAATTTTTGCCGAAAAGTTACAGCTTCCATAGGAGCTTTTTTGTTATTTCACGGGAAGTGAAAACTTCCATATAATTTTTTTGGATTTTGGAAGTATTTTGAAAAGTTATTTACGAGAACAATGGTTATTAACTAGCACACTCTAAATTCATTTTGCAACAATGCGGTCCATACCAATTTTTCAAAGTTAAAGCGGAAAGTTTTTTCAGTTTAAATTTGGTCGCTTTATGTTCAGATCGTATTTTAAATTAGACGAGTTTTGATAAAAAAAAATTATTCCACCAAAGTTCTGCATCTTTATAGACCAGGCGGATCCAATATTCCAAATAAAATTTCACAGTACAGCATTTTCCAGAAATCGGTAGATCCATGCAAAATGTGGTGGACATCTCTTCTGTACCAGAAGTGTCAGCTTCCGTAGGAGTTTCTTCAATTTTTGCAATGAAGATTAAGTTTTCAACAAGGGTTTACATTGTTGGTTTTCCGAAATCCACGCAGAAATAATGATCTTTCATTAAATAAATGAATTTGTCGTAAAAGAAAGCCGGGAGTTGACCCAATAAATTCACTTTTACATTTTTTACTATGTAAAAGAAGTTAAAACCAGGTTTGATCAAATATCGTAATTTCTGCTTAAATTTTGGAAATTTGATCTGGACCGATATTGTTGCAAATTTTTTTTAGAAAATTTTAGTTCATAGTTGATTTTCTCATAATTGATATAAAAATATTTTTAAAAAACGAAAAAGCTCCTAAGGAAGGTGTCACTTCTGGTCCTATATCTACCTATTTCGGCCAGATTTCACAAAGTTAAGAACACAATTTTATCCCAATCAATCAATCCGTCGGACTAAATCGTGAGCAAATGACGTTGGCCGATATTGTTGCAAATATAATTAAAAATCAATTAGTTCTTAATCGAATTCTAAAATTTTCAAAATACTTACAAAAAACTAAAAAATTCCAATGGAAGCTATCACTTCCAGTGGAAACACGAGAAAGCTCCTATGGAATCTGTCACTCCCAGTACACCAATTTCGGCCAAAATTCACTGGGATCTCAAAATTAGTGGAAAAAGTTTGGTATGAATTTAAATCGCGATCAAACAATCCTTACAGAAAACAGTTTTTTTTTGTCAAAGATCGTATCTTTCGTTTAAATTTTGGATTGTATTGTTGCAAAATTAATTTTGAATCTTTTAGTTCATAATCATTTACCTCGTAAATACTATAATTTTCAAAATATTTACAAAAACTATTAAGCTTCTATGGAAACTGTCACTTCAAGTGGATCGATTTCAACCACAAATCGATGGTTTCTCTGCAAAAATGCTGAAGTGTAAAGTTTCATGCCGATCAGACAAACAGTCTGGGCTGTAAAGAGGACACAGTTACTGAATCTGCATGGAGCCACGCAAACACGTACTTGTACACAAAGAGATCTGTTTAAAACCGCTTTTTTCACTTCGGCGTGACAGCGAACGGTAAATCAGCAAAAATCGCGAGGTCGAAAATAAATAAAAGAGTTTTTGTCAAAAATCGACATTTCTGCTTAAATTTTGGAAAATTGATCTACACCGATATTGTTGCAATTTTCGCAACAATATCGGTCTATCAAAATTTCAGTCGATTTTATCAAAATTTAAAAATATTTGCAAAAAATTTCCTATGAAAGGTGCTACTTCCAGTGGATCAATTTGGGCCAAATTTCACAAGGATCTGCAAATTTATGGAGAAATCTTAAGTATAAAGTTTCATTCCGATCAAATAATCCGTCTGGTGTACAGGGCAGAAGTTTTGTTGAAATACAGTTTTTTTGAAAAATGGCGTGATTCGATATTGTTCCAAATTTACTTTACAATCTTTTAGTTTTAATCGTTTTTCCTATAAATGCTATATTTTTCAAAATGTTTACAAAAACCGAAGAAGCTCCTATAAAACGTGCAACTTTCGGTGGCATCCTTAATCGCAAAGTTTAATTTAACAAATTGAAATATTAAGTTGCATCCCGATCGTATATAAGCCCGCTGGGCTGTAGAGAGGATATAAAAGGTGTACAAGTATGAAATGCCGATTTCAAACAACAGATGATGCACCAATGCAGTTTGTGTTATGTCATCAGCAAGTGTGGAAAAGTGTGTGCATAGCGTTGTGTTCAATATGTCAACATTTATACCGAACAGAGAGCGTTCGCGGATAGCATTAATTTTTTATTTTCATTAGAAGAAAACTGCTGCTGAATCATACCAACTACTTCGAGAAGCGATGAACATGCACCATAGCAAGATACGTGTGAACGATGGTTTCGGCGTTTCGAGCGCAGAAACGTGGAAAACCTTCAAAAAATAAGAAAAAGAGGAATTGAAAGCAATGTTGAACGAAGAAGATTCGTAAACACAAAAACAACTCGCCGATCAATTGGGCGTTAGTCAAGAAGCTGTTTCCAATCGGCTATGAGATATGGGAAAGATTCAGACGATCGGTAGATGGGTACCACATGAGTTGAACGACAGACAATTGGAAACAAACACTTGGTACAAAAGGAAGTCGTTTTTGCATCGTAACTATACAGGGGATGAAAAGTAGATTTATTGTAAGAACCCCTAGCACAAACGATCATGGGTGAACCCAGGGGCAGAATCAACATCAACCGCAAGGCCGAATTGCTTTGGCAGAAAGACGATGTTCTGTGTTTGGTGGGACCAGAAGGGCGTGGTCTAGTATGAGCTGTTAAAACCTAGGAAAACGGTGAATACTAAACGTTACCAACAACAATTGACCAATTTCAACCGTTCGCTGCTTGAGAAAAGGCCAAAATACCGAAAGAGACAATAGAAAGTCATTTTTCTTCATGACAATGCTACATCACGTACGGCAAAAGCGGTTCGCGACACGCTGGAATTACTCAACTGGGAAATTCTACCCATGCGGCTTACTCACCAGACTTGGCTCCTTCCGATTACCATTTGTTTGCATCGATGGGTCACGCATTGTTGAGCAGCGCTTAAAAAACGGCTCGGTGAATGGTTTGCAGCAAAAGGGGAAGATATTTACTGACGTGGTATTCACAAATTGCCTGAAAGATGGTAAAAATGTATAACAAGCGATGGAGCATACATTGAATAAACCATTTTTTATCATTCTTCCGAATTTAACATGTTTTTTTAGTAAAAAATCCGCATTACATGCTTGTACACCTGATATAGTCTGCACGAAACCACGCACACACGATATAGCGAAAGGTATATCAGCAAAAATTTTGAGGTTAAAAATTTTCATGATTTATGTGGTTTGTTTTACTACGTAAAAGAAAGTAAAAGGGTTTATTTTTGTCAAAAATCAACCTTTCCGTACAGAGTCAATTTTTCATAATTAAGATATTTTTCAAAAATGCTAAAAATCTCCTATGGAAGGTGCCACTTCCGGTGGAGTAATTTTGACCAAATGTTATTGAAATTCCCAAGATTACGGAAACAGCTTAATTATGAAGCTTAATTATACAGCCCGACAAACATTTATTAACCGTACCACGCTTCACGGTCTCGAGTCTGTAAAAAGTCGGTTAATAATTTAACCCGACTATTACTCGAATCGTATACGAATTTAAAAATCTTATAAATCTAACAAAATAGAAAACTCGACTCTACTCAAAAGATCATACGGGTACGAAACGAATAAAAACCAATTTGCGACCGTAAAAACCAAAAACAAAATTACTAATCAAAATGAATATGAATTCGAAAGTCGTAACCATAAAATATAAAATAGAGAACAGGATTGTTGACTGTATATAAAAGTAAAAATCGCAACTCGGAACGCAACTTTTTCCAACCTAAAAAGAAGTTTTTCACCCAACAAACATGAAACATTTAAAAGTAGGATTCATTAGAAAATCAAACTCTATACGAACAAATAAAAATTAAAGACCGAATAGATTTTTTTTTGACTGTAGAAAGTCGGCAAAAAGACTCGATCCGGATGATATCTGAAAAAAAATCCTCAGCTAATTAAAATCGGTTAGAGTAGACGAATAATAACTAGATTGGCCGAAAATGTTTTTTTTTTGTGACCGTAAGTAGTCAGGTTAAAAACAAAAAAAAGTTAACCGGAATTATCGTTGACTACCATGAGACAAAACAAAAGGAAACATTTTTCGCTGATATTTCGAATTCGGAATGCGACGAGGAATTTAACAGACACCGTAAAAGACACTACGAGGTTATGGACTTCAACGGAAAGTTTGAGCAACCATTATCGAAACTAATAACAGTTGGATCAATAAATGACACCGAAGAATTCAACCTCAATTTGAATATCAACAACATTCTAGAATGCTATAACAATAACGACAACTTGCAACTTCCTCAATTACAGCCAATACTGTGTGATAATAATTAAACCAAAATTATTAAACCTACAAAAGACACAATAACATATAATTCGAATAGTTTCATGGTGGTTGCAATTTGACAACACTGGTACTCCTATATACAGAACAAACTGTTTCATCGCCGAGTCAAATCAAAATAAAAAAAAATCTTCCACCGGTAAAAACAGCGAAAAATTAAATAAGTGGCAAGAACAAATCAAGAAAATAAATCACTTATTAAAGAAATTAAATTAAAAATTACGACTGCTTTGGAAAACTAGCAGCAAATATTAGCAGGTCCTGCAGGTGATCATGAATACACTGCCTAAACAAAATCAAAATCCTATTCGTATTTCTAAAGCTACCCAAAACCAGTGTCGAGCCACACCTTGTGTTGTTAAACACCAAATTATCATCTCTCTTTACCTTTATAAAATTTTCGCTGAAAAAACAAACAAGACAGTAAAAAATTGCTTGGAACATTTATGCTCGTATGAGATACTTGTCAAATATTCTTGGGCCGGCCAAAACTGTCTGTCGAAAGGTAAAAGCTCAAGAATGGTAATATAAAATATAGATTTTTATTTTGGATTTTTTCACTTTAGATATCAATAAACACATTTTTGCCCAACATATCAACATTATTGAGTTGCTAAGAAGCGTTCACAATTATTTAAAAACCAGCAACGTTGTTGCAATTGACATTATTAATTCCAGTGTAATATATATATATATATATATATATATATATATATATATATATATATATATATATATATATATATATATATATATATATATATATATATATATATATATTTAATCTACCAACATTTTGTCGTCAATTGCACTGTAAATCAACGCGCGGTCCACATTTAGTGGTTTAGACTCACTTATTGTGTGCTCGAAACTTGGTTTTTACCACTACCAAAAACCATAAAACTGAGGCATATGAAGTTAGCCCAGTTTTTCATCCCAGAAAAAAATAAAATTTCTTTAAACAATACATTTCATCTCATCCCAGTTTTTTCTATTTAAACTTGTATAAGACGGAATATTTGTTTAAGTTGAGTAAAAACAACAAAATATCCATCCCAGATTATTTCATTCAATTGTTGTTTTTGTACTCGACGTATGAATAAATGATTATAAATATCTTTTCTAAGTAATATGATTTATAGGTAATAATTGTTTGTTTTGATTAAGGATAGCGATGACTAAGAGGGCAGTATCAGCCGTATGGTAGTATTGGCGCAAATAGCTAAGTTATATATGGGCCCATATAAGAATATGAGAAAATCGTGCCTTTTGCCTAGAAATATGATTTGCCGGAAAGGATTCTTTATGTTTTGAATAACTTACAGGACGAACTAACTGTGGCCAGTCGGGCAACACCAGCCGTATAATAGGATTGGCGTAATTGGCCAGATTGGCAGTGCTCGTCCGGTCGTCTGGTACCGCCCAAGGTATTCCAAAACTCGGTTTTTTACAGTAATTGAAAAGTCTAGCATAAAATTGTGTGGTCCTCAGCCCCTCATTAGTTATTTTGCAATTCCAAATATTCAAATTGTTTGTCGAGCAGCTTAATCATTTCGAGCAATTGATTCGTCTGGGCTATATAACAGCCGAATTTTTCAACAACATATTTTGCAAAAACCGAAAAGGTCAAATGAAAACTGCCATTTCCGGTGGACAGATTTCAGCCATATGTCACTTCCAATTTGTAGAAAAAGCTTAAGTATAAAGTTTCATCCCGATAGATATGAGAGCGTCAAATTTTTGTTGAAAAACAGTTTTTTCTCAAAAATAATGTTGCAAATTTAATTTAGAATCTTTTAATTAATTAAAAAATTAATCGTAAATTCTATTATTTTCAAAATGTTTACAAAAAAAAACAAAAATACTCCTATGGAAGCTGCCACTTTTAGTGGACAAATTTCGGTCAAAAATCACTGGAATCTTTGCATTAATGGAAAAAGCTTAAGTGTCAAACCATCTGGGCTCTAGAAAGGACACAGATATTTAGCCTGCGTGTTCACACTAACACACAAGGAGAAATTTTTTAAAAACTTTTTCTTTTGATCTCAGCGATATAGCAATTGGTAAATCTGTAAAAATCTTGAGGCCAAACACAAATAAAAAAAAAATAAACCACAAACATGGACAAACAATTTGAAGATATTTAAACCTGCTCAGAATTAGTGCAATTATAATCACAAAGCAGGGCGAAATTGTTTGATAGACAGTAAACTGTAGCCGCACGAAAAATGAATTGCTACCCATTAAATATTTGTTATTCGTATTGAGACGTCTCTATAATATTACGAATATTTTTGTCTATGCGGTATAATGTATCTTATGGACTTTATATGAGTTTGGTTTTAAAGTTCCACTTAATGTAACATAAATCCACTTTGACGAAATAGAGTTTTGTAAGTATGATGGTATAGAATTGGTATAGAACATCCAAAAGCTCAGTACAAATATAATTACTTTGAGCGTATAATTCTTAAAATTAAATCAGTAAATAAAAGCTTGTGTATCGAAAATTCGATGTGGGAATTGTACGTAATGCAAATATATTGCACATACCTAAATACGTACATATGGTAAAAATATCTATCTATACTCGTATCTGTATTTGATTGAGCTGGGAAAAATCTGTTTCATGTTGGGTATTCAATACAATATTTTGATATTATATGGGTTAGCTGCGCTGCAACGAAAACATATAAATAATCCCAAATCATTAAAATTATGTTAAGATTTTATTTAGCTCGTTGGAAATTTTTGTAAGATTGCGCTGCAAGGTATGAGTATATACTCGTATATAAGAGTTTCTAGGTAGATAATGGAAAAATTTTGTAGGGTTGCCAAAATAATTTGCTCTATCTACCAGAAGCAATAATATTATGTGAGGAAAAAACCTACGCTAGAACAAAGGAGGAATATTGTGCAAAAAATTGCAAAATGGGTTTAGAATTCAATTTGCAAGTTTTTGTTGTTTTGTATAAAAAAAATCTATATTTTTAGCTCTAAATTATTTTATGAAATTATAAGAAACGTAAGGAAGACTGTATACGGAACCGAAAAATCATAACCGAAACAATGAAGTCAAGTAAAACTATAATAATATAAAGTGGATGAACAAATGGAATATTGTCGTCAATTTTTATAAAACTAATTTAATTCTATATAAAACCGGGTTTCTTAAAATTTTAAAGTTTAGTTATCAGATCTCATTTTAAAAATAGTCACTGTAATTTAATAAAGCCGTCTACCTCACTTGTCCCGGCGTAGTTTTTCCGACAGTTGATTATATTTGAACAATAAAATTTCTCATCCCACCAGCCATTATATATTAGCAATTATTATTTTGAGCCAAACAAAGTGGATACTCTTTATCATTCAACAATATAATAAAATATGTACTCGTATATGGTAGTTGTCATCATATAAAATAATTTTTATAATTTTTTATGTAACAGATGATACAGTTTAAATATATCACAAACAACCATAAATTAAAACAAAAAATATTATTCCTGTGAAACATAAATTCAATTTTGAAGTGGCATACGTATGTCGTCGGTGTAGATATGAAAAAAGCTTGGTTGTGCTCCAAAATAACAATAACAAAAACAAAAATGACATAAAGCTCAGTGAAACATAATAAATAAAATAATCTCTAATTAAATTCGAGTTGTATATATAAAACTTAATTGATTTTAATTAAAATAATTTATACATTATATGTGTGTGTATTGATGAGCGTGTAATCAACGTGTATGCATGTCTGGTGAATAAATTATGTACACATTTATACATACGAGTACATCGTGATGGTAGTGTTTGCTGACAGGATATTTAATAGTTAATTTACCAAAGCAACGTCGCACGTGTAAATAAATTAAGTTCGGTTCGGCTAATCGGTGATTAATTTGTTTTATTCAGGACAAAAAAAAATATTATTATTCAAATTGTTCCGACGCAAGCTCGATGACACAATCAACAATCTACCATAAAGGGATTGTTAATTCCTATTATGACCTTATTTAAATATTTACAATTTTATACTACACGAGCGGGCTAATGCAAGTTTTTGTAAATGTTGATAAAAAATATTATTATTTGTAATTGCTATTTCGTCTATATAAGTCCCACGGGCACCGAGCTTCGGCTAAAGTTGGTTAAATTGAATGTTTTTTGTACCATTCGGGTCGAGGCTCTATTTGTTGCTTCTTTAACTGTGAATACACTACAAATTATATAATGACAAATTAGGATATAATCTAAACCCCTCGATGGCGTCATACTTATAATTAATAAGTTTACTTACTAGCCGTTAATAAAACAATTATGCCCACTTGGTTAAGTAACGCCTTAGTTCTATTCAATTTAAAGAATTCGTGGTTGCAAATTTATTAATTTTGTAAAATCATAACCGGAGCTCATTTTGGAATCCTATGTTTGACATACCAAGAGAGTTGTATCGCAATCGGGTAAGAAATCATCCTTTCAGTTCTATCCTCAAATTTTCCGTAATTATGAGTCATGGCAGTCGTTTCCTGACACTCGAAAATTTTCTCTCACAAATTTTTTTATAACGTCCTTCGATTTTTGGTTTTAAATAGGAACCCAGACTCCATCTAAGACCCATCTAAATAAAGTTTTCCGATTTTAGAACTCATTACAATCGATTCTTAGTACTCAAATACACAAACCTAAATCAATTTTTCGAAAATTAAATCTGATCACAACCCATTCCTGGTGTTAAAGTCAACACAAATGTACCCACAGATGTCGGGTGTGAGCCCTTTTGGCGAACACGTAAAATACGGCAAAACCATGGCTTGTCAAATTTAACACTGGTTTTTGATCAACCGTCAAAGCTTCCTCTTTCTCATCATATTTTTTCATATAAATAAATAGTTTATTACGTTAAAAGTGTATATCGTGAGGTTTTCTCAATCTTTGGCGCCTTCTTCTCAATAATTCTACGCTAATTCGTACCTATCCATCGTACTATGTACCCATCCGCAATTCATTCAAACATTGTCCTTCGGGTCGTATAATTCGCACCATGCTGCATCAAATCAACGTGGTGGGTAAGAGAATATAACATTCCGGTGGTCAGTGTGCGTTTTAAGTGAAGTGAAAGCAGTGAGTCGTGCCGAAACAGTGCTTTCCAGAAATAACAAAATTTGGTGCAATGACAACTCGCGTGGAGCAATCGTCGCTACAGCAAGTCCTCAAAAGAGCAGTAAACGGAAGAAAGAAAAGAGTGAGCTAACAAGTAACACGCCAGGAGTAAACGGCGAATTCGTACAGACGCAGATCGACCAAGTGGCGTCCCATTACAATGAATTTTGTGACGTATAACTTGAGGAAGAATACGGTAATCGCGCTCAAGCGGAAAATTATTACTTAGTTGCAATATCGAACTTAAAAATCGTAAAGAGACAATTATTTGCCACTGTTGAAAACCTATAAGGTGACGTCAAATCAGCGCACGAACAGCAGTCGTTTGTATCCAGTTTTCAACAGCGAATACTCTAATTAGATTGAATTCGATAATTTATTTGTCGGATTCATCGACAACAACAACAGCTGACCAACTTTCAGAAGTTACACTGTCTAAAGGCAAATTTAATTGAAGACATAACCTGTTGCTCAAGTCTGTGATCATCACCAACGCAAGGAAGCATGGAGCATTCTTCAAGATCGATACAAGCATCGTTGGTTCATCGTCGGCATCTTCGAAAGGGGAAGAAGCAATGGGATTGCACTAGATCCTTGATACATCGACCAACATGACCCGCTGTCTTAGGTTTTATGTGTGCTGGCCACCACAAGGGGTATCATCTTAACAAATGTTATCGCTGATATGTTTGATCCATAAGCCCATCGAAAAAGAGAGATTTCATTAACCCGAGCACAGTATTCATCATATCAGGAACTTATCGATTTTCATGATTAGAACAACATCGAATCCATCGCAGTCGCATAAAGAAGCTCCGCAATCATCGTATTCGTTGAACGCTCGAGTACACCGCTAACCTGATACACAATCAACTCGTTCATTCGTCGTCACTTCGGACTGTCGCATCTTTACGCGTCATTTTTTTTACTGGAAATCACAACGGATTCCACTGCGATTAATTCAAGCCTCTTACATTCGAGGAAAGGTCAAATCTATAATAGGTTGGGCTTCAACTGCCTGCGCATAGGTCACACTAGTTCGACTGTACAATCTAGCTCTTGCCGGGTTTGTAAGAAAAGACACCACACGCTACTAAAACTCGCAAAACTGTCGCAGTCACAATTAGTGGATTTTGTGCAAACGAGTTCAATAGTCGAATTTGGATTAGGTTCGCGAATCGATTTCGCCGATCCTCATTACTATCTTCCCAACAAGATAGATTGCATCAGTCAGCGGTGTTAGTGGTTCACCTTTCGTAAAATACGAAACTTGGTTACTATTCTTCAGCAAGGTGGAACACAAGACAACGGTTTAACTGTCTAGTTTAACGACAACTATTAAATATTACGATACCATCGACAACAACATACTCAGGTATTTTGGGAAATCGAGGATGTTTGTTTATCTCGAGAACTAACGCATGATGAAGAAGAATGCGAACTGCCCTCTGAATCGACACGTTATCATAGCGAACGAGAAATACACAGTATTTCTGCCACTCAATGACAACTTATCACACCTTGGATGGTCACAAGAAGATTTGGTTCTTCAATTACAATCTAAGGAATGGTTTTCTAAGAATGACCAACTCCGTTCTGGAATACGGATCGTATGGAAGGAGTCCAAAAAGACTACAACTCGTCGAAACAAACACAACTTAGCGACAGATCCTAGTGGCGCTCGAACACAGAGAAACTATCAGCAAACCATGTGGTGACCTTCTCGAGATGAGCCAATTCAAGATTATTGTTTCACACGACGACTTGATGAACGACTAAGACGACATCGTGAATTTAATCAAAATCCAGATCCGAATAAAGTAACTGCTCAGATGTGGTGGCGTCGAATGCGGATGTGATCCTCGAACAGCCGAAGCTTCTCAATGAGAAACCGATAGAATTCAGCGAGTATAAGGGTCAACTTCAGCTGAATTGGGAAAATTCAATAGAAATATGAAAATATTATCGCAGGCATTAAATATATTTGCTTCACAGCCAATCCTTGGCGTCTTTCACAGTCGACCGCGGGAAAAGTTATTTGAGAAATTGCAAAATAAGGTCGCACCACTAATCGACTAGTCGACCGCGGGAAAAGTTATTCGAGAAATTGCAAAATAAGGTCGCACCACTAAAAACAATCAGACTGTCACAGATAGAGCTGGCATAACACTGGTTGCCAAACTCATATGTAATATAGTTCAATCGCTCGTATTCGGGGTTTCGCAAATCCTGGACCTGGCAAATCTTCACCAACTGGAATTATGTCGACACTAAGCACAACCCCGCTTGACTTGTGCTGATTGAATACGTGAAGATCCCAGTCAATGGCTCCGCCAAAAAACTAAACTAACATTTAACGCATTAACATATTGTATCTGTGTGGTTTGACAAGAAATTTTTTATGTAGGGATATTGCAAGCTGTTACCACCAAGGTTCTGGAAAATTAATCGTGCAGTATTTGCAATTGAATTTATTCAACCATACATTAAAAAGGACATCGGTTGTCACTTTTACTTCAAAATGCAAATACGTCCGCCATTTCTGATAAATTGGTCAGAAGTCGCCGAGACCATGGGAGTCTGTAGGGTATACTTGACGAGGCAATACGAATCAATACTTGTCTGAAATCATCCAATTAATCGGCAGAAAACCACACTGTCGATGAACTGATGTCCTTCTATAGTATTAAATGATGGGGTGCCCTTGATCTACATGACCATGTAAGTTCTAGAATCCAATACAGCAGCCATAGTCTATGACTTTGCCGCCAGCACGTTGTCATTATTCTTGATGTATTTTAGGTACGCGTTCACTCGCCTCGATAAGTGGCGATTAACTAGTAACTACTAACTACTGGATAAAACTCGACCGGTTGCTGTGTCTCTTAGTTGCTTGATGGCAGTAGACCCTTGCGCATGTCGAGCCAATTTAAATCGTTGTACCTCAATGTGAGGAACATTGCAATTAGTTCATTGTGAGACGATTTACAGTAAGCTGCAGTTCCTCTCACATTTTGCGTTATCATGTGAAGGTCTTCAAAGTGGCAGTAGTCAAGCGGCGTAATTTGCACTGCACGGTTCTCATCGTATAATTCGTTGTGACCGTATGGAAGCAGGTAATATCAAGCAAATTTCTCAGTTCGTGTCTCGTTCTCGATCCGGCTGTTTTTCGTCTTTAGTACAATATCGTTGAAATTCGTGCTGCATCGAATATAACATCATCATGGAGATGAGCGCAGTTGATGGGTTCCATAACTGATGCATGCACTTGATAAAATGCTGGATTATCAGCTACGGATGATGGTGGTTGAACTTTAAGATGTGTGGGTTCCACCAGCTGTGTCGTTTTTGGTCTCATCAGTTTCTGCACTTCCTGAAACACCGGGGTATTGGATAGCGGATTTTCCAACAATCATAATTTTTGCCTGTTTAACATGTTTTAATCGTGAATCCTAGAGATGTCCGCCGATTCTAATGGACTTTGCTATGTCTATAATAGAATTCATGCTTACCTTTGTACTGCCATTATTCGAGAGGTCCATAGAATCTCGACAATATTTTTTGACAGCTTATAATATTTTCTATCTATGAAGCGAATATGAGCCAATTTTAATGAGTATAACAATGATTTTTTTAATTTTGAAGTTCCGTCTACAAGATTCCTTCTACAAGATTTTAGCGATCTCTCTGATTGGATTTTAAATTGACATGCCCAAACAAGCGACGAAGCCGTTTTAAAAGATTTATTTAAATATCAGGAAAAGTGGTGAGGATGGGCGGAACTTATTAGCCACAACTTATATTGGGCACAATTCGTGAACATCCCCAGGATTTAGGGTACAAATTAATAAAACTAATCAAATTACGTTTAATGTTTCAAATTGTCAAATACATAGCAAAGTTGATTAGGAATTAAATCCAGTTCATAAACGTTTTGAAAATATTTTGAGCTATAGGTGCAATGCCGTGGGCAGCTCGAGGATCCACGATACAGAAAATGTTTTACTGGCAAATCTTATGACAGCGTTGTATATATGTACAATTAATAAAAGGCGTTCATGGTACCGTATTGATCACCTCGAGAGTAGTGGTTTGGCTCGTTCGTTATAATATTCTTCAAAATTGTAAAGTTTCTAACATCTATAAAACATAGTAAAACCCATCATCATTCGCTATAAAAGATCACCAGTAGAGAACTGAAGCACGAAGAGCGTCCAGCGCTTATAGTTAAACAACATCTGGCTGGAGTTGATCCGAACGGGATAAAAGCACGTTTTAGAACTGGTCCTAGAGACCAAGACACAGGACACTGGGTCATTGAGGTTGAGCCGGGCATACGCAACAAGCTGTTATAAAAGAAAAAGATATACTTGGAGTGGTCCTTCTGCAACATTGCTGACTTCTTATTGCCTGCTAGATGTTTCAAATGTCATATGTTTGGACACATAGGAAAGCACTGCAAGTCAGAGACTGTAGTTTGTGGCCATTGTTCCGAGGTGGGCCATAGGTACAGTGAATGCCCGAAGAAAAAGAAATGCACAAGTACATCAATTGCATTAAAACTAAAAAACCACACTCGCACGGCGGTACTAACAAAAACTGCCCTGCATACATAGGAGCTATAGCAGCACTCATGAAACGAGTGAAGTAAGATAGACGGCCGACTCGCACGCAATTGTTGTGGTACGTATGCAAGAACCGCACCCAGCATATTGTAGAATAGGAGGAATGTCAACAAGGGTAATTGTTGCAACTGGCACTGATGTGGATTACAAATCTGCAATTAGTATCCACAATAACAATATTACGGTCACGAACCTCACCCAATTCAGTGACTCACATTGTGTCTGTGTAGAATTAAAAACTTTAGCAGAGACTTTCTACATTGTGAGTATCTAATTTCAGGCTAGTGACGAAACGGAACCATATCTGCAAAGATTAGAGGTTATACTTAATGCGCTAAAATAAAGGCAAATATAATGATATGTGGTGATTTTAACGCCAGGTCAGCTGTCTGGTATGACACAACAACTAATGATCGTGGTCTTGAAGTTGAAGATTTTATATCTAGCCATAGACTGGACTTGCTAAATAAGGAAGGACAAGACAGTACCTACTGCCACAATGGCGAGTCAAACATTGATCTCACCTTAGTGACTAGTGGGCTGTTAAACAAAATTAGGAACTGGACTGTCAAAACAAGTTGGACATCCAGTGATCGCAGGGCGATCTTGATAAAGCTATCCGGAAAAATGTTGAATTATAGTAACAGAGAGACAAATAAAATGTTTGCTCTGAAGTGGGATAATTGGACCCTTCTGAACGACTATCTTTCTGGTCAATGGGATCACAAAAACTGGGACGACTGCAACAGGAAAGACACTATAAACGGACTTGCAACTACAGCCACCGACAGCATCCATCGGCAAGTTGCATGGTGGACTCCTAGCCTTAACAGAAAATGAAAAGAAGTGCAAAGAAGTCGAAAAGATTTCCAAAACACTAGGCAAACAGAGTTAAGAGAAATTAAGAAACTGATATACAGGCAACTAAGAAACTCGTATTTTAATGAGATTGCAAGCGAAAAACAAAAAAGCTTTGAAAAATTTGTCACCTTACATGGTAACAGGGAGCCATGGAGATTTTTATATAAATATCAGGCGGATAAAATTAAATATCGGGAGTCATTATGCTCAATTATATCTCATGGAACACCAACAACAACAGGGCAAGAAACAAACCAACTGCTACTAAACTCTCTGCTACCTGACGATGATCCTGCAATTGATTCAGAAGAGCATATGAATATAAGAATATAAATGCAGCAGACACCTACGCCTGGACCTAACCTTATCGAAACAAAAGTGTTGAAGGCTGTATGGTCTATCATTGGGAATAAACTAACACATCTGTTCATTAGGTGTTTTGAGCTGGGTGTGTTTCCGCAAATATGGAAAACAGGTATAGTTGTTGTGATCAGAAAAGGAAGAGATAAAAATAAAGCTGACCATAAAGCGTATAAACCATTAGTTCATCTTTCGGTAACGGGCAAACTGATGGAAAAATTAGTACCGGACATGATGATAGACAAATTTAACGCCAGCGAACTCTACTCTGCCGAACAATTCGGGTTCCACAAAAATAGCTCAACGGAATATGCTATCTTAACGCCAATGAACAAAGTCAAAGGACTATTCGTGGATATTACAGGTGCTTTTGGCACTTCCAAAACATTTATAAAATAATACTAGATTTTTTAAAAAATCGGATAGCGATAATTAAGGACTGGCATGGAAAAATTCAGAAAACGTTAACAAAAGGATGCCCCCAAAGATCAATCATTGGCCCCAATATTTGAAACATCGTTTTCAACGATAGTTTCTGCAGCAAAGAAGACGAAATTGCCTATGCTTACGATAAGGTTATAATCATATTCGGGAACTCCAAACAAGATTTTGAAAATAAGACTCAATTGGCACTAAATCGCATGAGGGAATGGTGTATGAAAAACTAATCAGATCTATCACTCGGAAAAACAGAAATAATGTTACTTAAAGGTAAATTCGGCACTAATATACCGCCTATTGTAAAACTAAATAATGTGGAAATAAAACTGGCCAAAACTGTCAAATTTCTAGGCGTTAGTATTGATGAGCGTCTTGGAATTACAAAAAAGTCTTACATACCATTGCAAGAATCTCGCAAGAGGATTGGAGACTTAATAACCGCACCTGCTTATCTTATATAAGGGATTAATTGAGCCCGTACTAACATACGCGTATGCAAGCTGGGAGACAGGTTAAATGTTCACCTTATAAGGATACTGGAAGGTGCACAAAGACATGCCCTATTGAAAATAACAGGTTGCTATAGGACTACCCCCAAGCTTGCATTAAATATTATTGCCGGTGTTATGCCGATAGATATCAAACTAAAACGGAGTGCAACTATCAGCAATATTAAAAAGAGACGCCCGACTATGACAGGGAATGTCATCATTGAAACTGACGAGACGATGGATAAGAAATCACATATCCGGAGAACGAAAGAAGAATGCAGCAAAGATGGGATATCTCCACTAAAGGAAGGTACACGTATTAATTCTTTCCAAATGTTAGGGTGAGGCTCAACACGAGAACTTCACTAAATAACTGCTTACCACGATTCATTACTGGACACGGTAACTTCAACAGCTACCTAGTTAGATTTATAATTAAGGATTATGAACTATGCATCTGCGGTGCAATTACAGAATCACCTGACCACATAATATTTGAATGTGTACTATATCAAAATGAAAGACGAAGGCTTCAATCTAGCCTAGCCAATGCAAATGTTACGTGGTCGGCTGATAAAATCACATTTGTGACATGCAAATCAAAAATATGATAGTAGACTAGACGCGTCCAGCATTGTTGTCTAGACCATGTGCACGCCTCCACGATGGCTAGGGACAGAAATATATCCATGTACTGGTGTAATGGATATGGCTAAAATGTATGTATGAAAATTTAATGTAGTTATAGGGAACGTAGTCGCTAGCAGCATATAGAAACGCTAACATAGGTTAGTTACCTCGGTGTCGCGTTTCAGTCTGACAAAAATGTCAGCTAGAATCTGTAAATATTTCTAGATTCGAGGACACAACAAAGAGGATCGTGTCGAATTTTATAATTTTCGTTTTAAAATAAATTTCATTTGGAAAAATAACAAATTTAACAGTGTAATTTTTTAATAATTCTTTAGCACAAACTTCATTATCATTATTTTGTTATGTTAGATGGTTGATTTAATAGCTGGTAACATACTCAAACAGTATTTGTGTATTTAACTTCTTCTTATTTGTTATTTTTGAGAATAAATTAATTACGTTTGGAATTCACGTTTCGTGTGAAGGTATTCACACTTGTGGCTTACTTTGTCGTTTAGCCGCTCAGGCATGTAACTCAGACTTTTCTAATGAGCATATGTTAATCATTATGTTCCGTTGGTCTTAGTATTTATATTGACGATTTAAAGTGGCTATGGCTTCGATTATCTAGTTCATTTGCACCAGTTCGACATTCAGGCTGAAATGAGAGTAAAAACCGAGCAAAATCTAGTCTAAGTATTAAACTCTTCAAAGCTCGCAGCATTCTACATCTAGAAAGCGCTATAACTAAAGCGGTGGTTATACCATTGGTTGTGAGTCATGGACTCTAACAGTAAAAGCCATCCAGCAAATTAAGAATGAATCACGCCGCGTGATACGAAAACTTCTCGGAAAGAGATACAACAGAAATCACAAATTCAACTTGGTTGATATGGCTTTATTGTACGTACCTAAAATCTACACGAATGACGGGGATGTTAAATGGGATTGCGATTACGATTGGTTTTCAAATCGGCTATCATGTGTGATGCATATTTCTTGTGAACCCGTCTTTTTGAGGCGATTTTAAACCCCCTGACGAAGAGGGTTCCGGCGATTTCTAGTCAGACTTAATCTTTTTCTGCAAATTTATAGGTCCCAACTGTACCAAAATTTGTGAAATAAAATTTCACAAATTTTGGTACCGTTGAACCTGTACATTCTCCGGCAACAACATTAAGGTGAAAGGTCCTCCCCATCCTAAACACAACATTGAAAGCTGAAATCAAAAGAAAAATAATGTCTCAATTTTATTGGTGTGAGATTTAATAATATTATTTTAATTAGTAATTTAATTATAAGTTTTTTTCCAACTATTGAAAAGCTTAATTGTAGCGATGCTTTGTGAAACAAAACATAAACTTTTGTGAAAGAATTTTTCTCCAATATTTTCAAACGAATTTCATTTGCGTTTTCACTTTTTTAAAAATCTAGAATCGACACTGATACATCCTCATCTGTTCTTTTTCATTAATTAAAATGTTATTTAAATCGAGAAAATATATTATTCGTATCGACTTTATTTCAGATTTAGACAAGATTACGTCATTGTTTAAATTTAATTTCAATTAAACACATCCCGTACCCTTAACATTTCATTTCAAATTATACACGCCACGCAGCACACCATTTGTTAGATTTCCAAATATTATTTGAATAAAATTATTTATAATTAAAAAAGAAATAAAATAAAAAAACTAGAAATGAATCCCTAAATTTTCTACATTCTAAATTACAAATCAATATTTAATTATAAAATGATACAAAAAAAAATTAATTAAATTTTTGTTTTCATTATAATTATAATAATTAATCGAGAACAAAAAAATTAGGATGTTATACGAATTTAACTACAAGGATCGAAATCAGATTTTTATTTACAGCACCAACTGTGCCTTCTGAACCAATTATATTATTATAATATTTTGTTCAACGTGTAGAGCAGAAGCCTTATGCAATTATTTATATAACATGTACTTAGTTTATGTAAACAAAATATTACAATATTATGTCTGCACTACAGGAGATAAAAATCGAATTTTTCGATATAAAAACCATACCTCTCCACATATCGATTCACTTCATCATGCACAGTCATGGGCAAAAGTATTTGGAAAGTAAGTTTTTTTTACGAAAGGTTGGTTATGTTAAGTAAAGTAACAAATTTTTAAGTTTTAATTATAAAATATTAATTTTAATTTTAAATTAATGTTTATAAAAATCATAAATAAAAAAATATAACAGCAAAAACAAAATATAAGGAAAAAGTTTATTGTTTCATTATTTATTTCTAATTAGTATTTGAAATTTTAATTTTTAAATTATTACGCATAATATAATTTGGATTTTTTACTTTTAATATCGTCTAGTACCTTCTGAAGACGATTTGGAATTGAATTCATAATTTACTTAAAATATTCGGAGTTAAATTGAGCGAAACCTCGCGGATTTTCTTTTCGGCCATTTAACAATCATCAAACATCAAACGTTTTCAATTACATTTAAATCTGGGCCTTCTAGAAACCAGTCTAAAACAAAAAAGCCATCACCATAGAGAATGTAATTTAAACAGAGATAAAGCTGCATAGAAAATGTTGAAACTACTTTTTTTTTGGTAACCCCAAAATTCAAACTCGTGCTACGACTTAAATAATAGACTTAGAGTTTCAACTCTTCGAATATACGTTTCTTTGCCTTTATATATTGTTTTGGTTTTGATTTTTTTCGTTTAGAACATAGCTGTAATTGTACATTTGGTCAATATAAAACCGGATCGTGGCCACATATTTTATTATGAAAAAATTTTGTATGCAGCTTTACTTCTGTTTATTTATTTTCTTCTGTTCCAGAACCTGATCATACCAGGTATGTTTTTGAACACAATGCCCAATACCACGAATACCGTAGTATGTTTGGAACATGATGAACAATGGGTGATTTTTTATGTTCACTTTTTTATGGAGAAGTTCGCAAACAAACTTTCATTAGCCCATAAAATATTTCTACAATAATCTAAGGGTTTGTTCACATGCTGCAAAGCAAAGTTCATTCTCTGTTTCTTGTTGATGTCCTATAATATTTTTTGATATTTTTGAAACACTGGAAACTGACTGTCTTGGGCATTTAACCCTTTGTTGCATGACCTAATTTTTCGAAAATTAAAATTATTTTTGAATTTGTTTTGTAATCTTCAAGGAGAAACTGAAGTTGAATGTCACAGAAAATAAATATTTTCATCACATTTTGAAAATTATTTTATTCAATTAAAACTAAAAACTAAACAAATACATAAAAATATAAAATAAAAAAAAACATAACTAATATGTAAATAATTCAAAAGTACATACAGCTAAATATTTCAGCCAACTTTTTGGTTTAATCTCATTAGATCACAAGTGAAAATTTCGGAGGCAATTACGCTCCTTACTGTAGCATAAGGATAAGTTGGATTTGGTGCATTTTGTGTAAAACAGTATGATACAGTTTGTGTTTGTGTTATAACCGGTTTTCTGTCCATTCAGGAAAGTGACTGAGATTATCAAGCTGAATTTCCTTTGGCGGCAGTGCTGCAGAGGTAGTTTTATTGTTTTATCTCAATTTTATCGTTGAGAGATTTTGAAGGGAGCGCCAGAATATCCATATTTTTCGTCTCTTTTTTGTTGTTCTACTCGCCTAAAAATAAACAATTCTAGAAATTATTGCTACTCTTTGTATCTACTCAAATTTGAGTCCAACAAGTTTACCCCACCCATAAACTTGTTATATTCTTGAATAATTGAAGCACATTCCACATTTATGCTTCCTGCATTTCTTACTCTGCGGCTCGATATTTGAACGGAGTTTTTTCCAACAAACGTTGACACTAAGGTTACTAATCTTGTGTCTTTCCATTGTATAACAGCTTTCTCGAAACGATCCACACAAGCAACGAGTTCGACAGCTACACCTCGCGGCTTGATTTTCCGGTAAGACACATTCGGGAGTTTGCAATTTGGATCCGGTTTTTTCTTGGTGTTCTTAGCCTATGGAGTCCACGTTTCACCAACTCTACCTAGTAATGGGACTGATGTATAGTAATTATCGAAGAATACTTTGTAATTACTTAATGACGGAATTATTCTACACAAGAGTATTTCAACGTTTGAAGCAGAACCAAGATTAAGTCCCGTAAAGGGCCGTTTTCGATCATCGTTTTCCTGGCCAGTATATATCTCTATGTTGTAAGCAAAGCCGGATGTGGGTTTTCAACGACCAACTAATGAACGACAAACTCAACACTAAAGTGTATGATGTAATATGTAGTAAAATGTATGATGTAATTATAGGAGGAGCTTAACCATTAAGAAACGCATAGTATATAAGGAGACTAACTTTACATAATTTATAATAGTTTGTAATTAGAACTGAAGATGAAAATTGTATTTTTCGAAATCGATATTCTATGTAAATAAAATTCTAATTTGTTACTATAAGGACAAAGTGTGTTTTAATTTTTAATTGTTAAAAATCGAAATCCCAATATAATTGTTTATATCTTTTGCCGTAAACAACGTGTTTATGTTTGGGTTTTTTTGGCAGGCGTAAAAATTCGTTTCAGTAACAATTCGGGATATTATTTCATTGTCGGTAGGTAAAACTGCGGTAAATGCGTAGACCCACAAAATAGTACTTTATCGTCATCCACTTGAAAAATTTTAATTTTCCAAAAAGTTCTGAAATAGTTTTCCTCAATTTGCTTTAATTCGGCAAGAGCACTGGCAGAATCTCTTAAGATGGTCTCATTTTCAAAAATAACTTCCATATTTTCAATATCAAACGCCATTCTCACCTCCCCATCAAATTCATCCTCGCTATCTGACCAATTACGGATTAACTTCTTCAACTCCTCCATTGTAACGTAGCGTGGCCGAGAACTCATTTAAAAATAAAGCTAAATGCATATTTCATATAGGATGTTTATTTACATATTTTAGATACATACAATGCACATTTACACACTAATTCTACGAGATATTACATAAAATTTAACACTGCTTTTCACTTCTACTTTCTACCACAAACCTATGAAGGTAAGTTCTTTCCCGCCAAAATTTTCACAGCTAATAATACGATTAAACCACTTAGAATATAAAAAACCTATGCACCTATTTGTATAAGTTATAAACGGAAGTACACAATAAGTACGAAGCAAAATAAAAACTCATAAAGCAAGCATATCATATATGATAAAATATGCAATAAAGGGTTAATCTTCAACTAACCAACAATCAACTACTTCATTTGTTACTCTTTTCCGCCCACGCCTTTCTTCGTTTAGAACAATTTTCTTTTTTGATATTTGTTTGTAATAAATAGTAATTTTCTGATATTCTGCACACGAGTATAAAATTAGAGATTATTTGTTAACGTAGCTCTATCGAAAGTTCAATGTTTTTAGGAATTTTGATAAGTTATTTATTGGTGGTCAACGTCACGACACTTAAACAATACTAAAACAGTATCCCGCAAGTAAACCAAAAAAAGTGGGTGTCTGTGCCACGTGTACCGACATATAACGTGAATATATGCGTTAACATGTAGTTCCGCCCCAGGGGCCATATTCCAGAACTTCTTCCAAAATCATTTAACAATCCCATTTCCATACAACATGCAAAATTCCACTATAATCGGTTAAGAAATTACCGGGTTCCGTCCCAGATGGCCATATTCCAGAACTTTTTACAGAAATCCTTTAAGAATCCCATTTCAATCCAACAAGAAAAAGTCTATCCATCACATTCGGTTAAAAAATTGCCGAGTCCCACCCCAGCAGACCATATTCCAGAACTTCTTCCAAAAATCATTTAAGAATCCCATTTCCATCCAACATACCCAATTCCATCATAATCGGTTAAGAAAATACAGAGTTCAAAACAAACGGCGAAAATTAAAATGACGGTGCCTCTCCACCGCAAGCAATGCGTCACACTCTCCACTCATCGTAACGAATTACGTCACTTAAGCTAGCAGAAGCCATACAGCAGCACATTACAAGATAGTATGAATAATTATAGGCTAATAATAGGCTAATTAAATGCTCTATTAAAAAATTTTGGGATCCACCCATTCCAACTAAAACGATGGGTTCTGCTAGCTTTAGAAAAAGTTAGCAGAACCCAAAACAAAAAATGATTTAAAAACAATTGGAAAATTAAAGGTTAATATTAGGCTAATTAAATTCCCTATTTAATTTCTTTTTATTATGCTCATTCTAGAAAAAGCATAAAGCTTTATTACTTCAAAGCTAGCAGGACCCGATTCGAATTCGGGCCAAAGCCGAAATTAGAACCCAAAACAATATCAGTTAACAAACAAATGATTTTTGGCTCATTATGGCCTAATCAAATGCCCCATTAAAAATGTTGGGCTCCAATTCACTAAATTTCAGGTCATTTAATCTAAAGCTAGCAGAATCCAATTCGAAAATCGGACCAAAACCGAAATTAGAACCCAAAACAAGATCAATTGATATACAAATAATTTTAGGCTCATTATGGCCTAATCAAATACTCCATTAAAAAATTTGGAGCTCCACTCCTTTTTGACCAAACTTCAGGTCATTTAATATAAAGCTATCAGAACCAGGGCTTAGCAGCAGCAGGGTTCTCCCAAATTTTTTTAATAGAGCATTTAATTAGCCTATTATTAGCCTATAATTATTCATACTATATGGGTTCTGCTAGCTTAAGGGACGTAACGAATCCTTCAATCCTTTAGCTATCGAGTGGTGTAATTAAATTTTGGATGTAGATGGTTGTTATATAGCTCATATAGCAGCATCAAATTGTATCTCCCGTTTGTTATTATCTGTTTTTTGAATTGCCTCTCTATATGAAAGCAAATTTAAAGACGTATTCACGCCAAACAAACCTCTAGAAGAAATCCATATTGCGACGTGAACAACTGAAATTCCAATTCCTTATGCCCTGATGAAATAATGCTCTGCTACTTAGATGGGAGTTTTTTCATATCGCTGTTTCATTTTTGTTTAAGAAATTGTAAAAACTACGCACAAAGACGTGCTCTACAATTTGCAAACATTTTGTTCGAAATATAAAAATTCCAAATACTTTTGCTCATGACTGTACATTCGAGTATAAACATAAAGTTATTACCATTATTATATTACAACTTTCTAATAATCTAATAAACTATTGTTGTAAAAATAGTTTTTTATTGTTGCTGTTTTATACTCGTGCATTTAGGAGGTATAGGTACTTAGGACAGGATATACAGTTTGGCACATAAACTTTGTATATCCACAAATTTTTATCATTAATATTCAATAGTTGTGTTAAATAAACGATAAAAAATATTATTTAGTAAATGGCCATTTTACATAAAATACCAAATAGTAATAATAGTTTAAACATATATAATAAAGTATGTAATTGTATGTTTAAATATACGAGTGCATGTACAGAGTGTATGTGTACATTATTGTGTTTTAGAATGATAAAATTCTAATTACAAAAAATAAATTAGATAAACAACAACAATATTATTGAATGAGAATTAAATTAAATTTTTAGTTTTATTTATTTATTATTTTTGGGGATTTACAATTTTTAACACAATGCACATTTAATGCGATTGAGTTTATTACTAATTTTATTGTTTATGTGTAATTATAAGTTATATTGTGTTCATGTGAAACATTTACGTTATTGTCATTGCCAGCACTATCTTATTGTAGTTAACCTGTTATCTACATTTTGTGAAAATCATCAAAAGTTATCCTAAATTAAATTGTTTATGGGGGATATGAAATTCAATCTTTCGTAGTGTCATATTTTTAAATTATAATAATTACTAAATATAATTACAAAAAAATATTTATGCACGGTTAACAAGGGTTTGGTATTTGCCCCGTCAAAACTGGTCCGGATCACTGCATTGTGAATATTCCTGAAATATTCCGATAATAATTTTACCAACATTCAATCACAACAATAAATAATTACCGCATTGACTACACCACTTAATCGTCCACCATCACTTAGCAGTCCACCACCAGTTCGCTTAACACCTCTTATTATTTTCCCGCTTTTAATTCGATTAATAGATCGATTTTAATAGATTCTGTTTCAGAGTTCTATAATCCGCTATACAACTAAACTGTTATAAAATTATCTCTAACGCCACTACTTGAACCTAGATGTCAGTCTCACAAAAATATTAGTTATGTTTTAAACTTTAAATGAGCAATTTTTGTTGAATAAATGTCTCGCCCATGCCGAATAACCGTAACAATAATTACTAATTACATGGGCGAGACATTTATTCAACAAGAATTGATTTTTTAAGGTTTAGAACATAATTGACATTTTTATGGGAATAGTGACATCTATGTTAAAGTAGTGTCGTTAGAGATAGTTTCATAATAGTTTTGTTGTATAGAGGATTATGGAATTTTAGAATTGAATCGAGAATATTATTTCTTTATAGATCTAGACGAGTTTAGAATATTCGATCGGTTTATAAATACAATAGCAACGAACACAACGAGTCAGTTTTAGTGAGTCATTCTGGAGTTACAGTACGCGAAAGATTGAAAGTGAAAGTGTTTTAAGTGAAACAAATTGGGGTGTTTTTTTATTGGAATTGTGAAAAGTGAAATAATTTAATAAATAATATTGAAATTTATTTATCGTTGTCTTTTTAAGAGTAAAGTAAATATTTGGAAAATTATTCTAAGAGTATTTTCAGGAGGACTATTCCGGGAGCAGTGTAAATTACGAGTATTGTTGTAGACCGTCAAATTCTATAACGTTATACACAATCAATTTATACGAACCAGATTTGAAAGTGCAAATTCGTAACAATTGGTGACAGCGATAGGATTGTGAATATTAGAAGATGAGTGTTAAGGAACTGGTGGTCACGGAGTTAAAATTCAAAAATGAATTAATATTGCAACTACATGAGGCTATGGAGAAGCAAGAATTAGACTCAGATAATCATGAGTTTGAAGAGTTAATAGAGGAAAAAATAGATGAAAAACATGAGTTTGTGAAAGCAGTTACCGGGTCACCAGTGGCCCTATTCTGACAATTTCCCGGGAATAGGGAATTGAGGAAAGAATTTATATATAATTTCTATTTAAATTATTTTTTTCTGGCATACTAAGGTAAAACGTTTGTGGTAATTTTTTGGAAAATAAAATAAAATTGGGAATACTTTTGCCTGAAAATTTCGCTATGGGAAATTTATTCCCAATTTACAGATATTTACATCAAATTTTATATCTCTGTAGGCCAGAAAAAACTGATTTTATATTCAAAAGCTATGTAATTTTTCCCCAGTTCCCTTTTGTCAGGGAATTAGCAGAATATGGCCACAGGAACTTTCGCTATGACGTAATTTTGGCTGTTATAACTCAACAAAGTAAACTAATAATGCAAGAAATTGGTCAAAAATTTGATTTGCTGATCAAAAGAACTTTGTAAAGAGACGCAACTAACAATACAAGATTTGGCGCAACAAGTGGATCAAAAACGATCAACAAAGTAAAGAGACGTAACAAACGAAAACCAAATAGGCAACGAAAGAAAGAAGAAAGAGAAGAAAATAGACGAAAAGTTTCTAGAGGTACACGTTGAAGTGGAGAAAGTACAGGACGAAGTTCAACAGGTTCAGTTGAATGTTCAGGATGTTGAATACAATTTACAGTTTGAGGTTTAACGTCTCGAAAATGATCTTCTTGAAACGGCTACCAACAGAAATGCATAAGATGAAATGGATCGTTTCGCAGAATTAATAGTAGCTTTAAAAAAAGGACCGGTCGAAACATTGCAAACAATTTCGGAAAATAGACGTAACAGCTACAGTGAGATAATAAAGGCGCGAGATCGGAAATACAGAGATCAGAAAGTCGGAGAAACTCTTCTCGAGTACGCATCAGGAATCGAGCGACTAGCGCATTTAGCGTACGAGAGATACAAAATAGATGCTTTCATTGACGGGATTAAACTTCCGAAGACACGAGGAGGGATGATTTTATGCGTGCTTTAATTAATGAGAATTAATAAAACTAAACAAGCTATTATCAAACCATCACTTAAAGTGCGGCGGATTGAAATAAACACAGAGAGGAATATCATGCAGGTGACATCCAGATACCAGGAAAATATTCCTCCTTTTTGACATGTGACTAGGTGGGTTATATCTCGCGGGAGTGCTGGGAAACCGGATAGGTCACCAAGCATTGGTAAAGGGCGGAGACCCAAGTAATCTCCAACGAGCCAGCTTAAAGGAGCAGAAGTTGGCTCCCACAACTGGGGACTCTTCACCATCGAATAAAATGATCCACAAGTGGCTTACTGATTTTCGTTGTGGTCGTACAAGCACAACTGATGCCGAACGTTCAGGACGCCCAAATGAAGTCACCACACAAAAAATGGTTGACAAAATCCATGATACGATATTGCACGACTGCAGAGTGAAAATGCGCGAGATAGCTGAGATAGTAGGCGTCTCAGATGAATGTGTGCGCAATATATTACACGAACATTTGAATATGAAAAGGCTATCCGCGGGTTGGGTGCCGCGTTTGCTTACAATCGACCAAACGTGTGACACGTGTGACAACTTCAGAGGCAGGTTTGGAGACGTAAAAGCGAAATAAAAAGGAGTTTTAGTGTCGTTTCATGACTGTGGATGAAACAAGGATTCATAACTATAAACCGGAGGCTAAAGCGGTTTTATCGGCCAACAAGGTCATGGCCACAGTTTTTTGGGATGCACGCGGCATAATCTACATCAATTACCTTCAAAAGGAGAGAACAATCAACGGTGAATATTACTGCAACTTATTGGACCGTTTCAACTACGATTTGAAAGAAAAACAATCGCTTTTTGAGAAGAAAAAAGTTCTCTTCCATCAAGAGTATGCACGGGTGTACACGTGTGTAGTTGCCATGGCCAAAACCCATGAATTACGCGTCGAATTGCTTCCATATTTGCCATATCCTCCAGATTAAGCCCGCTGCGACTATCTCCTATTTCTGAACTTGGCAGGCTGAATATTTCTGGCTCGGCGGAACGAGATTCGGCTCTAATGAGGAGATCATTGATGCAACAAACGGCTATTTTGAGGGGTTGGAGAAATCGTATTATTCGGAAGGGATCAAAAAATTGGAAAACGTTAGACTAAGTGTATCGAGCTAAAAAGCGACTACGTTGAAAAATTAATTTTTTTTGACCGATAATATTATTCCTTGTTTCATATTTTACCAGACTTCTCACTCCGTTCTCGTATAAGCAATACACACGACTATTCGAAAGGATCTTATCAGTGGAAGCACACCACTAGCCAACAGGTATGAAATTGCAAACAGCGACTGGTGACAGTGTATTTAACCTTGGTAAAAAGGTAGACAAAATAAGAAATCGGGATACTAGTTATCAACTCGAAGTACCCATTGTCGATGAGGTCATCTTAGTTATTGACTCTATGAGGGAGAATAGCTTCGTGTTGGACGTCGGACGAGGGTCCTGAGCTACAGTAATGTTCAAATGCAACTTCGACTCAGCGGTTTAAATGTAACAACCATCAAGCGAGGTTCTGGGTCACCCATGTTGTGGGTCTTAGAAGCTAATGAACCCAAACCAGGAATTAGAGAAATAATGATCGGAAAGCCAATAATACCAAATAACGACGATATAGAGTTCCCATTAGGGCACTACGTCTCCCGAATATAACAAAAACAATCAAAAAAGGGACAATCATCGGAAAATGTGAAGAGGTAAGTACCACAGCGAAATGTCTAACAGAAAATTTCAGTAATATGACAAATTATTCCGATCTGGACAGACGATCTCAGCAGCCGAAAAATGAAGCGCAGCAATTACTAGAACGATACATGTGTATTTTCTGAAGTACAACAGAAAATAATGGATGGACCACAATGAAGATTACCACCTAGAAGATTGTCTTTGGCAAAACGTGGCGAGAGTTATCGAATCATCGTTCGTGGAACTCACCGGTATTATGAGAATTTGTGTAGATTATTGTAAACTTAATGACATGACGAAAAAGAATAGCTACCCTTTACCACGAATTGATGACACGTTAGACACATTATCTGGTGCTGGAATGTTTTCCACATTTGATATTCAAAGTGGCTATTGGCATATAGAAGTTCATGAGGAAGATATGCACGATTAATGTAGCGCTTACATTGGAGGACATGTCTAGAGTTACAAATTGACCGAAAATCGAATTCATACTCACAAAAATATCAACGGCAAAGAAATGGCCAAGAACCAAAAATTTACATGAATTACGAATCTTCCTTGGATTGTGAACCTGGTATAGACGATTCGTGCTAGGAATTCCCAATGTTGCAAAAAGTTTAGACGAAATAACAAGGAAGAACAAGTCGACATATCCATTTAATTCATAATTCATATGCGAAACCACCGAAGAGGCTAGAGAAATTCAAACGCCAAAATTATTACTGTTCTTGAACTTCTTTGGTTTGAACACCAATCGGACACCTGCTGAGGACGTGCTATATTGATTTTATTCGCCATACCATCGACTCCTAGTTACCAACAAATTTTGCAGTACTCAAAAACATTTTATAATTTATTTCATCCAACCTTTAACTGTTGAATATTGATAGCTACGCAATTTCCGCCATTTCTGAAAATAAACTTGATTTTACACTGCTAATTCATTTTTGGGTGCCCTATACGCTGAGAAGTGGCTAGATGTTAATAATATTTGATTATTGAAATCCAAACGTCCAATTTTTTCCAAAACACACAGACATATTTTGCGAAATTGGTTTTCCTCATAATTTGACACCAATTGTGTATTATCATTGTGCTGCTGGCAACAGGATGCATTTTTCTTCGTATCTTGCCTTTTCGCCTAGAAACAAAATTTTAAAGTGGGGCGTTTTGCGGCACGTTTGCTGCAATAATTTTATGTGCGGCTTGTGTTGTGTATACTCACTAACACAAACGAAAAACAAAACAAATTTAGGGCCGGCATTTTTGTTTTGTTTTTACACGATTCGTACGAAAATGAATTTTGATAAAAAATAAAAGCCTGAGCCAATGTGAAGAATTTTACATTTTGTTTCAATACCGACCTAGATTTGTAAAATTTTATTTTTTGGTTTTTCCATCCGGTTCGCTCACATATCCAATATAAAATGAAAATAATTTTACAAAAACATAGACACGCGCCGTACTTGAGTTTTGCGTGGAACAGAAAACCCCTAAAGTAGTATTTCTAGTATAGTGGAAAAATTGTATTGAGAGCTACTATTGAACCCCTCGGTTGTTATGACCTTATAATCTTATCGCTCGGGCTAAAATAATATACTTCAACCTTAATATATAATACACACCATTATTTATTTTTCTGTATTTAGTAAATATTATGTACTTAAATATTTCACAGAAATGCTCGTTGTTTGTTGTCTATAATTCAACATGCTTTTCTGCACCAATTATGTGGGATTTTTGTTTCGTGCAACATAAGAAGTCTCTCACTCATAGCAACGCAGCTGTATTTTGTTAAAAAACAAAATATTAGAGGCTAATTTTCGAATTAGCCGTGTCTTTTTTTGGAATTTATTATAGCAAAAAATTGTGCACCATATAGTTGACTGATAAATATGCAATTCAATTTAAATAAATTTTCAATGTTAACTCCTACTCTCCTACTTTTATCCCGGTATTATATCTGGAGGTAGAATAATACATTTGCATGAGTAATCTGTAACTCCGAATATAGTCAGTGGTGTGCCGTATTGTCTACACCGCGTAGATAATTAATACTGTTCCTATGTAGACAATGTATGTAATCAATTGAAAAAATTTGGTCGACAATGTAGAAAATGTAGACAATGTCGAAAATGTAGCAATCAACAAATATCTATGATTTATTTGAACCATTTGGCTTCATTTCTACCTCACACTTGAAAAATCTGAACCCCTATGTAGAGTATATGAAATTAGTGTTGCGCAGATGGCGGAAATATATGCTCGGATTTCGGAATGATAAGAAAAAATGGTTATATCTTTGACAAAATGTAGCTGTGTTACTTCAATTTAAAAAATATTCGACAAATGTCAAAAATCTATGTAACCTAACTTTATAAACTGTCAAATTTTAAAACCAAACACGAAGTTGTCAAAATGAAATACTTATTTGAGCTCCGGTTCTCCATAATGAACAAAATCATTACCATTCAACAAAATGTTAAAATAAAAATTAATGGAGGGATTTATAACAGCTATCGACAACAACCCATTCGTGTGGCCGCCATATCTGCATTCCTCTATTTTGCTTAAGAAATGGATGTTAATAATGTAATAATTGTAATAATGTGTAATAATTTCGAAGAAATTGCACGGATAATTTATTTTATGTTCGCGATTTAGCCTCGTTTACAGCGTTATGTTTACCGAATTACCGATGAAACCGACAATTTATTTGGTCTTGTTAAAATACATCCTGATGAACTCGGTTCCGACTAGAATTGAAATTTATAATTTCTATAATGCAGCGCTGGATGCAGAAGAATTCTATGAATGTGCTACTATTTCCCGGGTTCCTTTCTAATTACTCGAAGTGGATTTCCTCGATTACTGTGCAGTATCGATACTACAAATAACGTATCACGAAATATAACAGGATTGTGTTAAATATCTAGGATTAAGGTTAAGGAAACTACGGTGTACGCTTATTTACCGATATGCAAATCACGCGAGCTGCTGATTTTACGGTACACGGTAATTTACAGAGTGATTTAATAATAACAAAAAATAAAACCGAAAACTTTTCGTTTGATGTACGGCAATAGAATCGCTTATGAGTTTCCCCAATATCGTCGAGGCGACAAATAATTTAGGTTGTTTACTACTGCAACATAACACAATTCTGTAAATTCAACGGATAAACTTAGGCAATGCACCTACTTTAAAATCGTTAGAGATTGATCCTGGCCAGCGAGAAGTATACTACTCGTAATATAACCAGTATGAAGTTTCTGGACGCTTTTAAATTATTGGTTTTAATTATAAATAATTTGGACATAAATTTATGCCAGTGACCAAAACTAATTTTTTATGCAGTACACTTTGGACGAATATTTACCTAGGCGTATATTTCTTAAAAGTGTGAATACACAAATAAATGTTGTTTGTGAAAATGATCCTGTAGGATTCTCGCTTAGAATTTTTGAATATTAACGTTATCTGCGATTTTTATCTGAAAGGATGTCAGAGATTGGATCCTAGATTGGTTATATAAGTTTGAACGGGCATACATTACCGAATTAGAAACACTGAAGGCCATTTCAAAATTAGCCGTAAGACTCCCGCATAGAATTTTTGAGCATTCACGCTATCCACGATTTAATATGAAAGGATGTCGTTGTAGCTTATGGCGAATTAAGAGATTGACCACTAAGGGATTGGCTCCCATAGTAGGTTTATTGGTTTAAAAGGACAATCATTGTCGAATTAACACAACCTAATGCCATCTCGAAAACACTTTGAACTGCTCCTACGATTGTGGTATGTGGTACGATTGTGGAATGATGCCCTGAGTTATATTGCTCGTATTTCATCGGTACACGCTGGTATTTTACTGAGCTTAGATTTGAATCGGAGAAGAAGAGCAGTTGCTCATAGTAGTTTTAAATAATTTGATTTGCAGCCGATGAGCTTGATTATGACATTGTCAGATGCCGCATCCTTTTCGAGAACGTAAAGAACAGTTATAGTCCTTTTTAGATCAATATTCGTGTATGTTTAATATCCATATATGTTTAATATCCATCTTTTAATTAAGTACGGGTTTCTTCATTCTGTCCAAATTATAAAAGTGTTCAATAATTTAAAAGTGTCTAGAAACTTTAAACCGGTAATGATATAACTCGATACAATTTTTATCACATTAAAATTGTATTACATTGGTTCAAGTGAAATGCAAGTGCATTTTCACTGAGAAGAAACCAATTTTAGTAGACGTCTATGAAAATTTTACATAATATTGCTTTTTGATGTTCGATATCGAACACAAATGTTTGTTGGAAGCGGTGCCACATATAATAATGTACCAGAACAATTGCAAAATTAGTTGAATCAGATCTCAGCCGAACAGTCTATTGAATTTTACCGCAAAAATTGTAATCTAATATTTTGATTTGAATTACCGGAGGTAGGAAAAATAGTGATTTCTGGTCTGCCAGGTCGAATGGTTTTAATTGTTGCACAAGTTGAATTTTGTTAGCACGTAAACCAAGATCCTTAGATAAAATCGTTCATAAAGTGAATGGACACATCTCCAGTTGCTGAGAACGACTTCGAATTGATTGATTTGGGTCTTCCTCAATACTACGCTGGACAGCGTCTATCGCTTGTTCGGTACGCACTGTTTGACGTCTTACTGGATGCGTATTATCATTTAGAGTATACGTGGTGCGAAAACGATCCTTAATTAACCGAATTACCCGCTCTGATGCACAATTATGACGACCGCAAAATGGACGTAATGCCCGATGAGTTTGACGAACAGAACCATTATTTTGATAAAAAAAATCAACAATTTTCAAGCGTTGCCCTGGCGTGAATCTATTCATTATGAAATGGCAAATCAAACTAATGACAAAGCAAATGGCAGCTGTCAAATTGGTTGTCAAACAAAACAGTGTTGCCAACTTAAAGATGTGAACCTCTAAAAAAGCACCCTTTACTAACCTCACATATTAGTTTTGAACAGTTTGAATTATAACTTTCATAATATTGGAAATTCGCAATTTGAACTGAAAAACTGTGAGGTGCGGTAACCTTTTACTGAAAAACAATGGGGAAAACAACAAATCTCCAATAATCTACATTGTCTACGAATATTCTACGTATTGTCGTATACTCTTCGTATTGTCAACATAATCTACGCCTAAATGAATTGTGTGCACTATTTTCGACACCAACATGTAGACAATTTCGAATTACGCGTAGACAGTGTTGTGCGTCTACGCATAATCTGGAATTTTCGACATGTTGGTGTCAAAAGTAGCGTCGACAATTTATTTTGCTGTAGATAATGTCGTCAATTCGTAGAGTATGTAGAATATTTGTGGACAATGAAGATTATTGCTTATTATTGTTGTTTTCCCCATAGTTTTTCAGTTGGGGTTTGCCATCTCAGAGTTTTCCAGTTCAAATTGCGAATTTCCAATATTGTGTAAAATTGCAATTCAATTTTTACAAAACAAATAGGTGATAATAGTTTATGTTTAAAATAATTTAAGATATTGTCCAATTTTGTATTTGCAGTGCCATACGTTTTTTCATTAACAAATTCTAGTGCCACATATTGCATTCATTACTGGCAAATGGGTAACTGATGATGTCCCTTTTCGATTTTAGTGATTCGTTTTAGAAACTATGAAAATTTGAAGGGTAAAGAGTTTATTTTGAAACTGTCAACTGCCACCTGTAAAAAACAGAAATACTTGCAGGTAAAAAACAGCCAGATTCATGTACTTCCGGCATTTCAAATTAAAACTAGTTTAAAATTGTTTACGGTAAAATTTATTAAACTGTTTGGCTTAGACCTTCCTTGAGTTTTCAGCATTTTCGTGTTTATCTAATGTTTCAACTGTTCAGGTAGGCTAATATATATACATGGCGCAAGTTACAGCATTCATTTACTTTTGATAACGGCCGTTTACACGCAATAGCCGAGTTCCACAATGTTAGCAACCTATTTGCTAGTACTTGTGAGTTCAATGGAACGCAAATTTGTTAGTTAGAAGTAAAGTATAAAGATGGCTACTTACCTGCAAGCTTGATTGACAATAATCGTGTCTGGGAAATCATTTTGAGCGTGTATAATGATGATTGAAGGGTTGCGCAATCCTGCAAAAATGAGTAATGAAATATCAAACATGTTTGTTTTGTGCAGTCATGATTAAAAGTGTATTGTTGGGCTTGTCAATCTTATATGACAGCTGCATTATATAAATTAACGCAGTTTTTGGTATTTAATGATCTGTTATTTCCTCAAGATCATGAAATACAGCACGAGAGCAGAAACAAGCCTATAGTAACTGTATTTTTTCAAATAACAAAATAGTACACTAATGTGCCATAAGAGCTGTCATTTTGTTTTTTGATGAAGGTTTTAGGTTTGTTAAACGTTTCAAACCAAAGAATTGTGCTGTTAAGCCACAGCTACCTTGTTCAATTTTGCCAGAACAATCTTCCACATCTAAACTTGATTTCAAATAGGCGTCCTTCTTCCTACGTAAGTAATTATGTAAGTGGCAACATGCCATTACTACTTTTGATGCTTTTTTTGGATCAATGTATTTAATGGTCGTTAAAACAATTCAGAATCTGCCTGCCAGTATTCCGAAAATAATTTTATGCAATTCGCCGAGCCCGAGATAATCGATAATTATAGCATCTTTTCAGGCTAAGTTCGCAGCTATGAAAGAAAATCTCTGTGCAATGCTGGCTGTCATGTCATGTACATCTTCGAAACAGATACTGTATCGACCTTCATTACTCAAGTTTAAAAGGACGGTGTACAAATATGGCGGCACATTAAAATCGTTTTGCTTGATGGATTTACAAGCTCAAATATTGAGGTATTTGAGTGGTTTTACCAGAATGAATTTTGCACTATGTGATAGCTTTTTTTAATCTTCCATCAACTGGTGCTTTTTTATCGCGTAGTGATGATTTTATTCATTGCAGAGCCGTCGCTCAAAGTAGTTTATTCTACCAGCTCTAATTGGTTACAAATGTAACTGTGTATAAAGTTTTACTTTTTAACTAGGTTTCTGCCCTTTTTCGCATTAATTGTACTAACCCAACTAAAGTATTATATGTAAAATATATCCGATCATTCCATTTTCCGAGCAAAGCATCATATATTATATACTAAGAGTACGTCATTGCCATATAAAAACTTGGGTACAAGTTTTTCATATGTGGGGTAGGAATAAATTCCATGAAGCCGAAATGGTTAAATAAACAAATAAATCTTAGAATTTTACTGATTGATAACAGAAATAATAGTTTTCGACGTTGTCTATATTTTTGACATTGTCGACATCAAATTTTTAATTGTCGACATGCATTTCCTACACATGTAGAATATAGTATAAAGTGCCACTATGAAGGTACATTTATTAAAGATACTTGAGGGCCATAATTTGCTAGCCATTAGCAGTTATAATACAAAAAAGTAGCGTAGAGTTGTTAGTTGCTAGCTTTAATTTTCAATTGTAAAATGAAACAGCAATAGGCAGTTTCGGTTTATAATAAACTATTTGGTTGGAAGTCAAAGATTTTTGTCTCGAGGCAACACTTTACGAGTGAGATTTGGTAAAAACTTAAAATATGAAGAAACCATAATCTAATTTAGCATTACTTCGTAAGAAGTTCGCAAAGTGGAAACTGCTTCTAGACAAAGTACCTACTTGGTTTGAACTAATCAATGTGCAAATCTCCAACACAACTTATTAATTGCTATTTGATACTCGATTTATAAAGTAAATAATCAGAACACAATGTTTGTAAAAAATGAAGTCGAACTTTTTTTTATTATGATGTATTATATTGATAAGCAACAGCTTTGACAGACATTGCGCGATATCAACACAATATAGCTGAATTAAGAAAATGACGATGAAGAAGACAACAAATTAGAACAAAAGCATAATGACAGTAATTTCAATTTTTTATTTTTTTCAATTCGGTTGAATGACATAAATTGTTTATATTTGTATACATTTTCTTCTATCAATTTTCATTTTCATATTCATTTTTTTTTATTGTTGTTGTATTTATCTAAACAAAATGATAAAATACATATCACCAAATTGGCGCCTTTACATATTTTTATTTGCTATGCGACAGAATTTTTCTTATACATAAATTTTTCGATTAAACATTATTTTTTTTATATGTATGTATTTATGTATACAACATACCATATACATAATATAAATACATAATGTATCATTTCCTTTCACTCCGTATATATGTACTCGTATATATAATCGAGTTGGTACAAAGGCAAGTGGAAAAATTGGAAAAATACGTATTCATACATCAATATATTTTATAATGATATGATAAACGAGAAAAGCTTAAAAATGTAAGACGCTTTTTTGGGTTGATTTACGAAAATTTAGTTTTTGTGTAATATGATTGATTTATAGTAATTCGTTACAGAACTGTCAATATCACATAAAAATGACATAAATTTTGGTTATTAATTTTATATTAATTAATTTTATCGAAAGAAAAATTATTGGCCTTTTCTGTATTCGATCGAATATACTGACTCTGGGTATAGACACGCAAATGATTTATGTGTAATATACACTTCGTAAATCGCTGACTCCGAAAAATGTTTGCTCTAATTTTGTTTGAGTAAGGTACTCACTTGTCTGCAATCACTACAAGTTTTTTGATTTCCAAACTCATTTATAGTAAGTGAAAGAGTAAAGAGAAAAAAATCACCAAAAATCCCGTTTTCACTCAGTTAAATGGGTTATCCGGTACACTTTCGCAGCTATCTAAATTTACTTTAATTTTTAGGGGTTTTAATGGGGATTAAAAATGGTGACCCCTGCTAAGAAAACGTCAATAAGAAGGGAGAAAAAACTGTTACTCAACGGAAGATATGGAGGTTAAAGGCGACGGAGAAATATAAAGAGAAGCGAGACAGTGAGGATTAAAAAAATAAAGAGATTTGATTAAAGAAGCGACGAAGACTGTTTAAAGATGAGTCGTTAGAACATCACTATCTAAACGCCAAATATTACAACAAAATCAGGAACGGTATTTGCAAGCAAGAACAGCATCGAGAAGCACCACCAAGTACCGCACGCTGCTTATTGTTTGAAGGACAAAGCGGTGATGGTCGCTCGAGATATACTTGCGGTCAGTGAGAAGCTACCGTTATTCTGCCAAGTTCAGCTCAAGATGCTGTAAAATAAAACGGGCCTATGAAGCACTGCTTTTGATTAGTAGCAAATAATCCACTATACGTGGATGTAATCCAAGAGCTGTCATTCTACCACCAAGACATGCTAGAGGGTTATGGTTGTTTTTAGATGGTTAGAGTTCACTCGGTAGAATTTGATTCACTCCACCCGATTGGAGATGACGGATAACTGGCCCTACACCACTTCGCTGTAATTAAAAGAGACTTCATTATGTACGATGAGTAGTTTCGAATTAAATTCGACAACGACTCTGCACTGTATGGAACCCTCCAAGACGCAGTGAACCGTGAACCCGTAAAAAATCACTAGAAGCATCGGCTCGACTATTTCAAGAGCATAATGCAGCGTATTGATAGCATCAGGAAAATCGTTAGGAGTGATGCACTACGAGGACAAACACACATACTCACATTCCCGTTGACCTAAAGGGGTTTCTGTGGCAATTGAAGGAGCGTGTGTGATCTAGTGCGACAACATATTACGTCGCGTCTGTAGGCATTCACCGAAATCACAGAACACATAAAATAGCTTCGATTACATAGACGTATGTCCAAATTATGATATTGTTCATCGAGAACAGCCACTAGTTCAATTCTTGTTCAAATGAGATAGATTACACATAGCCAGATGTAGATGATGAACTAGAAGTGGTGAAGCATCTGAGCGAGATTGTATGCAAGACTAGAGACGATATCGTAAACGAAGTACATGATTTGAAGGCTGAGAAATTCACATAGTGCTTTCTCCTCTCCATAGGCATTCAGCAGATAAACAGAGTGTGTTCCTGTAGAAGGATTGCCCAGGACTCGGACTTCTATGATCTCGCCAATAGAAGTTCACCATCATGCCGCAACAAGCAAGAACTACGACACTACAACTATATGGAGATCCAGCTTTACATAACGAGATTAACCTGAGTCTATGGATAGGAAATATGGACATCAAATCATGAGGCTCGAATGAATCAATAACATTCTCAATAGCCAAGTATATGTGAAAGTCAGAACCAACATAACTTGACGCCAGCATTGCTCAAGCAATACGCCAGGTTTAGCGGCAGGAGAATTAGGTATATATCGAGAAGGATCTTTAAGGTATTCATGCGAATCATGAAGGAACGTCAGGTGTCGGCATGTGAATGTGCTTACAGATTGGCACTTCTGAACTTACGAAAAAACTCGAGAAAGTGTATATTTATAAACACTCGCAAACCAATCAATACAGAGCATCAATACAAAGTGCTGAAGTTTGATGAAACTGGACAAGCATGCGGAAATTAGAATAATGTCTTCGACCATTACGAGAAGGGTCCTCAAGAAGAAAACTCATGAACAGGTGCTTCCTGGGGTTCGGAATTCTGCACGAGTCACACTACCCCAAGCGACAAAATAACAGTGAGCATGTTGCAGGTAAAAATGCGTACGAACTTCAGGTACAAGGCGGCAAGGATTACGATTACGATATAGAATAAATCAAAAATGTTAGTTCAAAGTAATCCAGCACTGTTACATGCACCATACTTCATTACCACATCTGATCCGAGAAGTACTACAAAACTTTCATTACATTACCCATTTGCATTCCAGGTTACTATTCTTAATGTTTTATTTGTGCTTGTTTGCATCATTTTAATAGAGCATGGATGTTATTTCATTTAGAGAATCTTGCTTATCTAACCTGCTGCTTAGAGCTGCAAGGCATATCTCTTGTTTAGCTAAACGAATGTTAAGAGCTTCCATGCTTATTAGTATCTTTTGGAGTATTATGAAAATTCGACAGTGCCCTTCGAAATAATTGGTTTTGTCATTACCACTTGTGAGTCTAGTTTTGGTTCTCCCGTTTTAATAGCTTGAGGTTTTGGTTCCTCTTTGGTGAAACTTTAATTAATTTTAGCAGGTATTCTTTTATTTTGTTTTCGCGATTTAGTTTTTAATCTTTGTAACTTCCTTGCTAGTTTATATCCCTGGAAGTTTAGCACTGGGGTATTAGACCTTGACATTTCTTGCATTGCGGTATTATGTCCACTATTTTTTCGATTTTATTTTAACTCTCATGTTAAATATTGCCTTAATATTATATACTTCTTCCACTTTTTGTTTGTTACTAAAGGTCAGCATAAATAGAGGAATCCCTTTTTTGTTGATTTGAACTTGCTGTCCGCTTTCGCTTTTTTTTCTTAATCATGTTTACAGCATTTTCTAATTAGTAACTCTTTTGCTTGAGATCTTCAATAATTTTCTCTTTTGCGCAGGTTGAGTGAAGACCTCTAGCCATAGCTTTGATTGGACGATCATTCTTATCCTCGTAGGTAAACTATTGGTATCCCTCGGAATTAAGCTTTGTGGCCAAAGCCCTGTCAGTTTCAGAGTCTGCAACATTAATTTTCCAGACGCCGTTGTTTAGAGTTACGAGTTTGTACTCGGCTAACGTAACCGATTTCGTACTCGAGATGATTTCTCTTTTGGTTAGCTAGTTGTTGTTCTAGAACTAGTTGTTTCTTCGTGACTAACTGGTTTTTAGAGGCCTTTTTTGAAGTTGATGGTAAAGTTTCTATGGTAAGTTTTGAGTATGGTGAGTGTTGAGTATTACTTTTCTTACTTGGTCTTTCATTCTGGTTCAATGGTGATCTTGATAATTTGGAGCTTCGTCGAAATAGGTTAAACAATGATTGGCCTACTCCAGAATTGATTGGACCTGCCTCCGAAGAGTGCGGATTTGGCAGCATCTTTGATGCGGTATCACTAGCATTTGGTCTCCGGTTGCAGTTTTATACTGCCGAAGCAGTAACCGCTCTCCGTGACGTAGACGCGGCTACCTAGCTGTTACCTAGGTATATGCAGAGACATTCGAAGCACTCTGGGTACCCTAGACTGGGTAGACCCCTAGAAATGAGTGAAATTATTGGGATAATAATCCAATTGCCTATTTTTCAAAAGGAATCTTTCAAAAGTATTGCGGTCAAAGTGAAGTACAATCAGTAAAAGTGTATGATTCCTACATGAGTATTTTTTTAAATAAACCGAGGTGTGTTTTAATCGTAGGTATTTGTTGTTCGATTTTATTATAAGTCTGCTAATCGCAAGCTTGTAATTGTCAATGTCAAAATAATTATTGTTAATGATATAGATCGAATTTGTCATCTCACAATTATTCCAGTTCAAATTGCTTATTTCCAATATTGTGTAAAGTATTTTTAAAATAATTCAAGTTGTTAGCGCCACGTATTCCATGCATTATTGGATAAATGGGTAATTGATGATGTCACTTTTGGTTTTTGATGATTTGTTTTTGAACTAAATTAAGTTAACTGCTTTCTTTAAATTGTCAAAGTATCATCTACCCCTGCAAAAAATAAAAATATTACTAGATAAAAACTACCAGCTTCACTGACCTTCGGTATTTCCAAATAAAACTTTACTTTAAACTTTTTTACTTTACTGGCGTTTTTTGGTAACTCTATCATTAAGAATTTAACTGTCGAGGCAATTGTGAATTGAAAATTGTATATAAATCAAGCAATTGCATGTAATATCGCAATTTGATTTATTTATTGAAATTGAAGTTCATCGTTACACTGCAATTATTAAATTGCATCCCACGAACATTTTTTTCGGCATTATTTACATTATCTGCTTCCAAATGTATAAATAATCCTGATCGTCCATTTCAATGTTAGATGCAGCCATTTTCATTCACAATTATGAAAAACTTATTCATTTACAATAGTGACAATTAAACATGCATGTAAAGTTTATACTAAAATAATCCTAAAATAAAAAAAATTAAAAGTTAGGATTAATTTAAGAAAAACCTCACACACCTATAAAGTGGTAGCAAGTTTATACAAATTTATTCCTAAAATAACCAACAATAAAATATTTGAGCGTGTGGTAGTGAATTGTCATCATTTAGGTGTTTTTGGTAAGTCTTTCGGTTAGCACGTAATACTAAGCATTTTGACATCGGTTTCCTTGATAATGGAGGCGTATCTAGATCAAATGTATCGACTCAGCAAGTTCCACAACGTTGTAATGAATTCTACCTACCCTACTGGTGCCAGGAGTGTATACCACCCTATAATTCTTTGAGTTGTTCGTGTAGCGCGTAATACTAAATGGGGTTGCAGGATTTTGGCAGCGACTTCTTTGATAAAATAGGGTTAAATTGTATTTGTAGGTAAAGTAACTATATTCTATACTTCGTTCTACCTTGTTAAAGTTAGCCGAAAGTTGCCAGCCGAAAGTGAAAAATCGATAATGCAGATAGTGTCTGTACTACTTCAGCTGAAAGTTAAACAAACTATATATTAAATTTAAATATCGTAGTCGAAAGTGACTAACCTACTTAACCAGCCGCAAACATATGTATCGTAACAAAAAACAAATACAATTTGCAATTTAACCGATATGTTTAATACAGCCAACTTTCAAAAATTAGACACCAATCTGACTATGCGAATTCCATAGTCCATAATCTTAGGTAGATTTTGATTATAGGTTAGGAATAAGTCTGATGGGGTTATAGGGGTGAAATTTTTATGTTCCCCTCTTCAGACGATAAAATCGTTCATCATTCCAGATTTTGACACATGGACACCAATCTGACTAGGCCGATTCGATAGCCTATGACCATAGATAGATTTTTATTATAGGTTAGGAGTAAGTCTGATGGGGTTATAGGGGTGAAATATATATATATATATATATATATATATATATATATATATATATATATATATATATATATATTTCCCCTCTTCTGACGATAAAATCTTCTATCATTTGAGATTCGCAACATGGACACCAATCTGACTAGGCCGATTCGATAGTCTATGACAAAAGGTAGATTTTGATTATAGGTTAGGGGTAAGTCTGATAGAGTTATAGGGGTGATATACATATATATATATATATATATATATATATATATATATATATATATATATATATATATATATATATATATATATATATATATATATATATATATGTGTATATATATATATATATATATATATATATATATATATACATATATATATATATATATATATATATATATTTTCCCTCTTCTGACGATAAAATCGTCTACCATTTGAGATTCGCAACATGAACACCAATCTGACTAGGCCGATTCGATAGCCTATGATCATAGGTACATTTTGATTATAGGTTAGGGGTAATTCTGAGAGGGTTATAGATGTCAAATGATATATCTATTTCATACAGCCGAAAAATGTCGATAAAGAAGTTTCTTGGTTATCAAACAAAGTCGTCCATCATTCGCGATTTTGCGACATGGTCACCAATTTGACTATGCCGATTCGATAGCCCATGACCATAGGTAAATTTGGATTATAGGTTAGGGGCAAGTCTGATGGGGCTGTAGGGGTCAAATTTTTATTTTCCCCTTCTTCTGACGATAAAATCGTTCATCATTCCAAATTTTGCAACATGGACAGAAATCTGACTATGCTGATTCGATAGCCCATGACCATAGGTAGATTTTGATTATAGGTTAGGGGTAACCTACGGCTCATAGGCTATCGGTCGGCTCATATGGTCATAGGCTATCGAATCGGCCTAGTCAGATTGGTGTCCATGTTGCAAAATCTCGAATGATGGACGATTTTATTGTCAGTAGAAGGGAAAAATAGAAATTTCACCCCTACAACCCCATCAGACTTGCCCCTAACCTATAATTAAAATCTACTTATGATTATGGGCTATCGAATTGGCATAGTCAGGTTGGTGTACATGTTGCAAAATCTCGAATGATGGACGATGTTATCGTCAGAAGAAGGGAAAAATAAAAATTTCACCCCTATAACTCCATCAGACTTACCCCTAACCTATACTCAAAATCTAGTTAAGTTATAATAAACTTTGAAAGTTTGCCGTTTGCTGCTCTGTTCACATGAAACAATAACTTGATATCGGTTAAATTGTAAATTGTATTTGTTGTTTGTTATGATACATATTTTTTGTAGGTTAGTCACTTTCGGCTAGGACATTTCAATTTAATATGTGGTTTGTTTAACTTCCGTACTTCAGCCGAGTCAAGACACTATTTATATTATCGATTTTGTCATTTTCGGCTGGCAACTTTCCGCTAACTTTCTATATATGTCTGTTATTGACATTTTTCTTTTAGAAAATTGTTGAATTATTTGTTAGTTTTAAATCTGTATTGCCGGGATTTTTCGATTGAGTATTGAAGTTTAACTTCTTTATCGACGCATTCTGCATTATCGGCATATTATTACATTTCCGCGTAGCGTCAACGTTTAATATCTACATTACCATCTTTCCGCTGGACATCAAAGACACTATCTGCATTACCATCATTCGGCTGGAAACTTTTGGCTAACTTTAACCGTATCTTCGTTCTATTACAATTTATATTCATTTTAATTTTTAAAATGTAATGAAGCGCCTAAATGATTACATTCCACATACACACGCAAACAAATAATTTTAATTTTTAGGGTAAATTTAGTATAAACTTCACATCGGTAATTAAACAAAAAATGCAAGGGTCACTTAAATGTACGAAAAATGTCAGAAAAAAGTAGAGAATGATATAAAATAAAGTATCGGACTTGTATTACAAATTGGTAAAAAGTCCTCTGGCTAGTGCCCTCGGACGTTTACCAACCTCTCACATTATTACCCATTAATAGCACGAGTTGCATAATCTGCTATAATTCCACGAAAAAATACGTTTAGAACGAGAAATTTAGTCAGCAATGTAGTCGTATTGGCTTTGATCAAGCAATGAAACCATCTGCCACTTTTGTGGAAGATCTAAATTCTACACGTCATCCAAGCTCCGCAATTTTAAATAAAATTTGAATTTTGAATGTATTCAAAAAACGTATAAACAATTTGTCCTTAAATTAAAAACAAATTAAATTGAACTACTATAATAGTAAATCAAACGAGAATGAATCAACAAAATATAAAGTTTTCCGCCAACCAAATTATAATCGGAAAAACAGTCATAGTCATAACAACGAGCACACTTTGTTTGTTTAAACAGTATTGCGGTTTTCTGTTTGTGGTGATGGTGCGATGGCGGTAGTGTGGTAAGTTGGGTTGGAAAATTCGTTTCATTTCAATGAAAATTTATTTATTAAAAAAATGTTGGTTCATGTTTATTTTTTGAAATTCAAATATATACGAATTTTTATAATATTTATAAACAAAACAGTGCATAAATTTCGAAAGCTGTATCATTTCAGTTGATCAAATTGTATTATAGGAACACATATACATATACTTACAGTGTAATATGTATATATATAAACAAGTACAGAATCTTTTGTTTGTTTTATCATGTTAAAATATGATGAAAAGGAAAAGCTCCGAAAGAATTGGAAAGCTTTTGTTTTCATTTATCTTTATATACTTGTGTGTGTATACATAGAGATATGAATTACAGTTCGGTCCGTTGCGCTATATACTGTTTAAGTAATTTTCTCTGGTGTATAATTTAGATTCCGGAAAAAAGTAAAAACAACGAATCGGCTGTTCGTTCCTGGCCCGCCACTGAAATTAAAAATAGAAAGTTATATATTTTCGAATATTAGTGTGTTGTAAATATACCCATTCTATGATGCAGCTGATGTTTTTAATTAGGAAAAGCGATATTTAGAGTGCTTTTGGGTTTTGTTCACTATATATGGCATAATAAAGCTATAAAGAAGCCAGAGATATAACGTCAATTTTATGTAATATACGTAACGAGAGTATACCAAAGCAATAAATTCCAGATACAATTTATCGTTGCTGCATTCCCATTAGCTGTTTTTCTTTCGTCTACGTGACTTAAACTTTAAATCAAATAATATCGTACTTGGTGCGAGTGTATTATGAACCGAGTTTCGATTTGACCCAATTCCAGCCATATTATATTATTAGGTCAAGAATAAATTAAACCGGAATTATATATTTACGTACAGTCCAAATATAATTAAGCCCATTCGTGTTTTGCCAACAAACGTGTTTTAAAACACACACGTAGAATGTTATAAATGGATGGAAAATGTAAAAAACACAAAAACAAAAATACAAAACCGATTTGTTGGAGGAAAACAAATTTTCCAACTCTTTTTCTCTGGTTGTTATTATTGTTGAGTGTTCTGTTTGGTATTACGGTATTTTTGTTTCTGTTGTTCTGTGCGGTTAAAGTAATTTAAATATAAATTAACGTAATTATGATTATTAAAATAATTAATTTTTGTGTTATATATTTTGAGTATAATTTTCAAACCAAAAAATATTTTTTATTTATAAATTAAAATATAATTACACGTTTGTGATAAGAGCTAAATAATTATTACCATTTTCATGGAATGAAAAATGTTTTAATAATTGCAGCTGTTAAAATATAACAAACCGTTCGCCTTTAATCTTGATAAATTATATATAAACTATCTTGAATAAATTCATATCACTTTTCTCAAACCTTTGCCCCACTTTTATTACACATGCACGCAAATTTCAATACGTTCTACCTCCTTAGATCTCACACCCTATAAACCCCGAAAAATATTTATTATAAAGATTGATTTACGATAAATCTTAAATATTGTGTTCCATTCTCTGCACAACACAAAAAGAAAAAATAAATTTCCCAAAAAACGAATAAAAATATGAAAATTTATATTAATAATAATCTCGTGCGTGTGTGTATGTGTGTGTGTGTGTGTGTTTGTGAATATATATTGACTTCTTTTATGATGATAATATGTATAAGGCAAGGTTTTTCACTCAGGCATCATAGTTAGAAGCAGAAATTGTTCACGCAATTTCCCTTCAAGTAATACAGTTATATCTCTTGTCGGGATTTGTTTGTGTACAATCTGTTTACATTTTTCTCTTGTTCAGTTTTTTATTTTATGTTTGGGATGATTCCTAATTCTCGTCGTTTATCAATATATGCGATGATAAATCGTTCGAATATCTGATCGATTACAAAATGTATTAAGAAAGTACCTTGTGTAAGTGTGAGTGATACATTAACTTATTAGTTTTTTTTATCTCTATAATGCATAATACCCAGTTGATAACAGACAGGATAGGTTTCGATTGTATTCCTATTTGGATTTCCATTAAATTTGGTTTCATACAAATGGATCAAAAAACTATCAATTTATCCTTTATCTAGATTATTGAAGTCCAGTGTACTATACACACGTCAATAGTTTTGTGTATCATCATGATGATTGATACAATTTTTAGGAATGGGCAGATACGTTTTTTGAAATTCTAATTCTAATTATTATTTTATATCAATATACAAACCGTAGAAAAGGGCATTTTCGAATTACTATTTCGATATGATTTATTGAGTCAAATAAATTGTTGGCGCCTGCAAGCTTTATGTAACGCATTTTGCATTGGTTATTGATCCTTATGATAGATGGGTATGTAATGTAATCTACCTTGGTCTTTACATTCTATTTTTGGCTCCTCAGTTTAATTCCACTTAGAGATGTAGTTTTCTGCTTGTTTGAATATCACAATGCGTGAATCAATTTATCTGTGTGGTATGGGAGTTATGATCCTCTGCACATGGCGTCAATTAAAAACACATGGAATTGAGATCTACTTTTCAAAAGCGCGCGGATTAATACCATACAACATACTTTATGCATATTTTGCTGACAACTCAGATCGGGTGTCAAGTTAATAGATTTAAGTACATTTTATAATTTAGTATTAAGTTATCATTCGATCAGGAAACAATTAAATAAAAATAAAATTGTAATTCAATAAATTAATTAAAAATTTTAAATAAATAAAAAGTAAATAAAATAATTAAAAAATAAATTGTTTTTTATTAATAAATATTTGTGCGTGAACTGGCGCAGTTGTTAGCGGATGTTTTTTAATATCCAAAACCATTCGTTCAAAAAGCTGTTCGTTATTTCGGAGTGTAAACGTGACGAATGACGAAACATTTAGTGAATTAATAATAAATACAAAATAATATTTTTTTCCTGATATCTATTTGCCCCGACCAACAATAATTATCAAATGGTAAGCGTTTTTTATGATAAATAATTTATGTTCAAAAACTATCCAGATCGAAATAGCTTAGTATCTCACCGAAGTTCTACGATTCATAGAACTTCACATAAAAATAGAGATAACTATTTAAATATTAACACTCAACAAAGTTCTACGGTTTATAGAACGAATTCACATACAAATCGAAACGAACATTTAGATAATTTAATACAAGGTGTCCGCCGGGGAGGTATACTAATTTGTTTTGCCGCCATTTAGGCGAATATTAGTATTGACAGTTCATACTTGACAGTCGTGAAGTAGACACGTGGCAAATTTATTATGAAAAAATATTCGATAAACCATCGTGTCAATAGGATGTTCCAGCTCGCCCATGAAAACCCCGATTTTCATGAACAAATCATAATGAGTGACGAGGAACATTTTCATTTAAATGGATATGTGAATAAACAGAATAGTCGGTTCTGGGCAATGGAAAACCCTCACATTATTCATCAGTCACCTTTACATCCATGAAAAGTGACAGTCTGGTGTGCAATTTGGTCAGGAGGAATCATTGGACCTTACTTCTTTGAAAATAAAACCGGCGTAACGGTAACTGTGAATGGGGAGCGATATCGTGATATGATTGAAAACTTTTTAACGCCACAACTGCATACTTTGGGCTTGATTAACATGTGGTATCAACAAGACGGTGCCACATCACATACAGCCAGGATTACAATGGAATTACTGCGAGAACTCTTTCCACAACAAGTTATTTCAAGAAATGGTGATGTTGATTGGCCTGCACGGTCGCCTGATTTGACTGCTCTGGACTTCTTTTTGTGGGGATATCTTAAAGCAAGGCAATGAAATACCGCGTGAAATGTGTGAGAATGTAATGAAAAATGTGCTCAAAAGGGCTCGCATTTGTGAGGCTAACAGAGGCGGACATTTATCTGATATTGTATTCCATACATAATTGCCGACATTAAATAAAACATTTATCAATATAAGATCCATTCTCTTTCATTTAATCAAAAATCATAAACAAACAAAGTAGTATACCTTCCCGGCGGACACCCGTTAGATACATTTGAAAATTTAAAAGTAGAAACAAAATTCGAAGTTAAAAGTATTAATCATAACCCAATCTCTAACAAAATGTCTGTAAATTGTGACTTTGATGATGTGAGAGATTGTAGAAATGGTGACAACGACGTGTTTAAAAATCTTAGAATCCCTAACGCAATCAAGGACCTCCCAAGATAAGAGGAAAGCCGACATACCCTCTTCGAATTTATGGAAAACGTAGAGGAAATTCTAAGTTTGTGTAATGACATAGACGGGCAGCCGTGCTCGAAAATATTTCTAAGAGCAATCCGCAACAAGAGTCGAGGTGAAGCTAACGAGGTACTAACAATGTACGGAACCCCGTTAGAGTGGGAAGCAATTAAAGGTAATTTAATTACCCGTATAACACAGGGAAATGAAATACTTCGCTAAGATAATCGACATACAAAGCACAATAATTAACCATGAGCCACTAGGCTCAATGATTCGAGCTATGCAACCGCATAGCTTGGCAGAAGCATTCTCGCATTGCTTGAAGGAGCAGAACATGACGTACATGAAAAAAGGTTCAACCATGAACGCAAACTTCACCCCACAAAGGCAAAAATTATATCAAGACCAATAAATCCTCAACGGAATAATTATTCAAGCGGTCCACCCATTCCTCAAAATATAAATTTTCATCCGCAATCTAATCAGCGACCTCCACCTCAGTATTACAACCATAGGCCTTTTACCCAACAAAATGTTAATCGAAATGCTCCCATGAACTATAATAATAAAAGATTCATGCACAAACCTCCAATGGTTCGACCAAGGAAAATTGAAAAAATGGATACGGCATCCAATCCAAATGGTTACACTCAGTGTGCATTTTATAACAAGTCTAACCAACCAAATAACTATCAATTCCAATCAAATGGACCTCCGAAGTTCCGGGCTCAGGAAATGTTCAATACTGAGACCAACTTCGAAGAACAACCGGAACAGCATGAAGAGGAAGCACCATTATACTTCTCTGACTTGGAAGAAGGCGAGGTAGATGATGTAAGTTTTCATCCCGAAGCCTCACCAACGGAGTTGGATACATAGATGTAAACAAACATCAAACATATACGCTTCCGTACATACACGTATGGTTAAATCCACAAAAACACTAAAGATACTAATTGACACTGGCTCTAACAAATCCTTTCTGAACCCAGAGTTCGTACATCCGTCACGGATACGTACTATACCCCCTATCGATATAAAAACCATGTTTAACACCCATGCCATAAACCAAAAAGTAGTAATTCCAGGACTCATGGAGTTCAAAACCAGGGAACCCATGGAATTCCTTTTGTTCAAGTTCCATGAATGCTTTGATGGTTTAATGGGACTTGAAATAATGCAACAACTTGGTGTTGCGTTAGATCTAGCCAATTCAATCCTGAAAAAGAATAAAGTAAAGATTCTTTTACTGTTCAAGCCAAATTATTCATCCAAACCCTATTCTATATTACCAAGAAGTAAGCTTATCGCTGAACTTCCGAGGGAATATATCATAGCAGAAATTGGTACGCTACTCTGGATATCGTCAATTATAGTAATAAACGACACACATTCGTTATCGAACAACCAATTAAAGTCGAGCTCGTCCATAAATAGGAAGTAAAGAAGCAAATAGACAAAATGCAACAAGATAGAATCATCCGTCCCAGCTTCTCTCCTTGGTCATCGCCCATATGGATCGTGCCGTGATTAGTTATAGACTATCGCGAATTGAATGAAAAAACGATAGATGACCGGCATCTGCTACCGAACATCATGGATATCCTGGACAAATTAGGCAAATGTCTGTACTTTTCGACATTAGATCTAGCATCTGGGTTTCACCAGATTGACCATGGACACTACGAATATGTTGGGCTTAAAAACGCACCATCGACATTCCAGAGAGTTATGGACAATGTCCTTGGTGAACTACAAGGCAAATCGTACTGCTACATGGACGATATTATCGTCTTTTCCACATCGCTCCAGGAGCACATGGAAAGCTTAAAACACGTTTTTAACAAACTCAGGAAAGCCAATCTAAAAGTACAAATAGATAAGTCGGAATTTCTCCATAGCGAAATTGCCTTTCTGGGCCATATCGTTACGAGTGATGGGGTTAAACCAAATCCCGATAAGATAAAAGCAATTAAAGACTTTCCAATTCACCATTTTACAAATCGGTAGGTCAGTATCTTCATATCGCAAACCATAGTTGGGGGCGATAAAAACGATTCCCTCTCGTACTCTAAGATTGTTATGTGCGTCTGCGGCATCGAATCAACTTTCTGAGCTAGATTCACATAATCAGTTTGCCAAAATGCTGGTTCTGACAGATCTATATGTAACGGTTCAAATTGAATTGAAGCGAGAGATCCCCAACCAATTGGCGAACTAGCAGGCGATTTCAACAGGTTGTCATCGTTAGGTTTTATAGGGTGATCACCGAGATTAATCCCTTCACAGAAAGTACGAGGCAAGGTATCCGGAACAACGCTCTGCAATCCCTTCCGATAGGCCATTTGAAAATTGAAAGCTTGAAGCTTTAAGCTCCAACGAGCTAATCGTCCAGATAAATCCTTCTGGGCCATCAACCATTGCAAGTTAGCATGGTCCGTATAAATAGTAAATGGATACCCTTCAATATACGTCAAAAATATCTTAACGCTCAGAACGGCAGCGTAACATTCCAACTCGGTGACCGAGTGGGGGACAACAAAAACTATCGGACGCACTGCCCCATCGGAATCGGTTGGATAATGGATAATGCTGTTTTCAACGATTGGAATGCAGATTCCGCAGACGCTGACCATTTTATTTTAACTTCTTTTTTCAATAATTCAGTCAACCTGGCATAGTTTTTTATGAATCTCCGATATCAACCACACATCCCTAAAAAACGGCGGATCTGTTTGGTGCGTTTTGGAACAGGAAAATCAACAATCGCTCGAACTTTGTCAGGATCGGTTCTGAGGCAACCGTCACCGATAATGTGTAACCTAAATATTTTGACTCTTTCAACAAGAATCGACTTTTCTCAAAATTTATGGTGAGACCCGCATGCTTCAAGCGAACGGAAACTTTTCGTAACAGCACCAAATGCTCTTCGAATGACGCAGCAGTGAACACTGAGTGTTTTGTTTGCATAATCTAGTACGAATTCGTACTGAACAACTGATATTCGTAACGATACATTTTAAAGTTAGCTTCCATAACATTCTAAATCCATTTTTTGTCATTCCGACCAAACTTGGTCAAAGTTAGGTAGCCAATTTTGACAATTGATTCTACGAACACCTCATAGAAAACAACAATTTGCTGAACAACTTCCAAAACTGCTAGTTGAACCCTGTTTTCAACATACAAACCAAATTTCTTCCAAATCGGTGTAGAATGCAAGGGGCATTAATTCTATTCAAATGTATCCTTTTCCATAACGCATGCTTAACTCAATCAAACTGCCCACTATCACTTCATGATAGGCGAAACAATCGTTCATAAAGGCAAATACTGAAAAACTTTGTATTTATTGTAAACATACGAGTAACTGTAGCAACTAAATAAATAACTAATATCGTAAAATATAAAATTCGTTTCGAAAATAAAATTAAAATTTAATTTAAAAATTCCATTCAAAGTTTTTATTTTGTTTCATTTAAAAGCAACAAAAAAAAGATATTTGGTTTATTGGCAATTAAATGTTTAAAATAAAAATTTTATTAATTAAATTTAAAAGAAAACAATTCGAGAAAATATGAACATTTCTTTTAATTTCGTGAACAGCATAAAGAAATCAAAAATAGGAACGATAAAGAAATGTTACCCAAAACTTTATAAATTCGCAATTTTTTATATTCTAATTTATATGCTGGTATAATTACCTAAGTTTACCGTGACGATGGTGATGGATGAGGTGATCATGAAGAATTTTGACCTGGAGTAAGCAAAATGTTATGAATGTTCCTAGTAAAGCGGAAACTGTTCCTCTGTTTTTCATTAAAATTATTTCGTTGTCGTGACTTGAAACTGGCTACCAATATTAAAATCTAGAACAGCTTTAACAAGTATTTAAACAAGCCAAATTGGTATAATCACACCACGCTACATCTCTGCATTATGCTGTTATATGCTACCTAATATTTATAATGTACTAAATTTTAAATGTCTTTATGTAAATAAATTATTTAATAGTTTAATCCTAAAACAATATAAATTTTTGGTATGACTACATGCACGATGTGCTTGACAATTTTCATCTCTTCCCATTATAACTATAAGAGCTAGTTTATACGAGAAAATTGAGATATTTGTTTTAGCTTTTCGTTTAACAATTTTCCATGCAGATTATAAAATCTGTGAGTAGTTTTTTTACCGATTTTGACCTCTGACAAAACTATATACTCGTACAGGTACATGTAACACAACTATACATAAGGCAAAAAATATAATCATAATAAATGTAAGGTTGTTTGTCAGTTTTATAAACATAATTTAAAGTTTTTACATTTTCTTATCACAAGTTTTTCTTTTCGTATAAATGTGATATTCTTGTTGCCGTTGTACGAGTACAAAGTCTCTTTTACCTTTTACAGAAATATGTATAGATAATGCTATTAAAATTAAAATAAATTAGATTTTTTTTTTTTTTTTGAAGAAGAAAACGAGCCATAAATTATATTTTTGACAGTCCATATACATGAAACAAAATGAAATTTTGAACTTTATGTTTTGTTTTGTTGGTACCAAGCTGAAAATTTGGGTTAATGAATTCAATTAGATACACTTGCTTCAAATAATTATAAGGTTACTAGACTATATGATGCGTCTAGCTCGAGATAAAATTTATGTGACACACTTTAACGTATTAAAGTTGTTCGTCTCATAAATTTTCTAAATTAAGATGTTTAACTTTAACATAAAAAACGTTTTATTCCATCAAACTGAATATTTAATTAATTAATAAATTAATTGATACATATTTCATTGTATCGATAATACATCTAAGCAAAATTCAATGGAAGGGTTCCCAGAAGGAAAATGAAAATTCTTTTGATCGAATACCTAAAATCATTCCAAATTAAACAAAAAAGAAAATCTCGTAATCCTTTTCTGGAAAATTTAAATTTTTTTTATATTTCCATCTAAATAATTAATCTATAAGATTAATGATGGTTTTATCATTTTCTTATGTTTTTATTTAGAAAAATAAATAAATTTTACATTTTTCTTTGTGACTTGATGAGAAAATCTCTGAAAATTAAACAATATTGGTTGTCATTTTAATGATATTTTTTATAGTGAAAAATTAACGATAAAATGTCAGTTTGTTTATAAGGTGAGACAAATAAGCTTTTCTATTATTAAAAATATGTTACCAAAAATACCAAAGAATTTCCAAAGCGAATTCATTAATTAATCTTTATCTTTGACTTATTACAAAGCCATAAATATTTAATTTATACCGGGTAATTTTTATTAAATTCCAGGTATATCTCGCAAATTGTGCTAGCAATGGACTATTATTCCTAATAAAAACTGTTGACCTATGATTACCGTAGTAGTCTGAATAAGTGATTTTGAATAATTTCTCTATACAGAAGCTTGTGTGCGTGACGCCGTAATAAGAAATGTTTGGTTTTCATTTAAGCATTTTCGTTTCCTTCAAATATTTTGAAAGATGTAACGGATAACACCGCGTTTCATTTGAACCGTCAAAAAAAGAAGTCGATATAGCAAAATTAATAGCCCGATTTACCCGAGAAATTGCTTACAGAGAAAAAGATACAGTGTTCTTAAAAATGTATTTACAAAATGTGGATTTTTCACCGCTGTTAATCTAGCACTTTTTAGTTTGTAAGACTAAGGTTTGTTAGATTAGCGGCGTGATCTAATTAAGTTACCACTGGTGAGGCTTAATGTATATACACTTGATTAGGTGAACATCAACGGAAATGATTTTGATATGTCTAGACAAATGAAAGTTCTAACTGTGGAAACAGTTTAAGAAATGTTGTATTATATGCACGTGTTGATCTTCAACATATTCCGGGGCCGCCATGATTGGCTTTCGCTGATATCCTTTATTCCTACGGGTTACTAAGCCGCTGGTGTATGTATTAGAAGCTTCATTTTCCTGATCATGTACCATCCGATGATAAGGAGTGCTGCTGATATTACATAGTAAGTAAATTGCCAGATAGTGATGGTAATCGTGCATGTTGAATCTTGAATTCTTGTAGTGACCTTTTATGATCTTGAATTATAGTTTCAACGGATTCAATCCCTGGGAGGTTTGAAGCTAAATTTAAGTTAAGGATGTTAGTGGTATTTATCTGATCGCTTAAGTTGAACTGTGGTAGGAAGGAGAACTTAAACTCGCTGTTGAATGTTTTGTATCCTGACACTGTGAAGCAATTGCCGTTGAAGATGCAATTTTGTTGAAGCTCCAAGACCCCTCTCTTTGAATAGCTACTGTTGTTGTTTCAAATGTGCCATCAATTTGATGCTCGTAAACCACGTTACAAGTATAGTCTTTGAATTTACAACAAAGATCCATGCTTTATATCGATGTAATGGAATCCAAATGGTGGCGACTGGCCTCCGAAGTATCTGGCAACTTAATGGTATTCCGCCCTCCTGTTTGAGTACTTGTATTTCACATCTGCTTAAATTAGAGCCGTAATCATACAATTGATGTCGTATGTTGCGGAGATGTTCTCCGTTTAGAAAGGTGCATGCGTTTAATTCCTTTGTCGAGAGTTGCATGTATTTGCCCTGTTTGTTTCCATCAAATAACTTGAAGATGGCTGAATATATACGTATTGTTGTTCAAGTAATGTAGGCACCGGTATAACAATGTACAGTGTGTATCGGATTCTTTGTTGTTATTTTGTACATGGCAGCTAGGTTTTTGCTACGATATGGTAAATCTTGCCTCGGTTTGAGGTAATCAAATATTTGTCTGGTTTGCTCTCGGAGTTGATTCGGTGTCACAACCAGTGGTTTTAGTTTGCCCTGATGTACTTCTGTTATTGCGTCTATCACAGGCACAGCCGATTGGAATGTGCGGAGTTTCATCATGTCCAACATTGTGTGCAGTGCGATGTCAGTGAACTCTTCATGAAAGATAAGATCGGTCATTATTTTACCGAATGCCTCTAACTTCAGATTCATAATGTTTACTGTTGACTCTATTATAGAGATCTGTTGTAGTAATAGTTTCTGTTGATGTTGTTGGTTCATATTAATATTTTCTATGTTTTCATTGTAGAACTTTCCGGCACGTTGATCTAGTACGCCAAATAGTTCGTTGGCTATTGTGCCAATGAAGTCAAAAGAAGGCCTTTTATGACGGGATTTTTCATTTCTTCCAAGTTTGTTCAGCAATTTGTTTTGTTCTCTTAGGTCGATGTAGAGGTTTCGCATTTGGGATGAAATTAGATCACAATGAATTGTGTGTATATACGATGTACTAAAATGAGTTCTATTTTCGCATATTTCATCTAGTTGACGAGTGGATCTCTCAATATGATTTAATTCTGCCCAATATGTTATTAGATTGTAGTAAGCTATTAATTTCCATTCACCATTAATCAACATGCTTTAGCCTATTCTATCGAAGTAAATGGATGTGATGAGAAATTTGAGATGTTGTACTTGGATGATATTGCAAATATTCAGAAAATCGAGACCATGTAAAGCAAGAGATTACATTTCGTGCTTACTCTTGTCACTCGTTTTTGTTGTGAGTTATCCGTGTTGTTCGGAGATGTTTCGCCTGCGATTGCCTCTTGCGGCTCGTCTACTGGTAAAACAAATATTTTAGTAATTGCTCTTTTATATAAAGTATTTCCCGGGCCGTGTATTGAGACTACGCGCACTAATCCGTCTGTTCCCGGGTTCTTCATAAGTAAGAGTTGCAATTCATGCGGGCGGTTAAAAGTGTCAAGTTAATCTCGCTTTTGCTAGTTGTTGGGCAACAATGTCATTGAAGTTGATTTTTTGTCTTGTTTGTGATTTTGTTAGCTGATTATTGGCTCCAATGAAATTTGTGCCATTATCGCTATAGATGTTTGTGCGTAATCCAGGTCTAGATGTGAATCTTTTAAGGCCTGCAATGAAAGCAACTGCAGCGAGCTCTGTCACCATTTCTATATGTATAGCTTTGATTGATAGGCAGACAAATATTGTTATATATGTTTAGTAAGTCATTCTTGTTCTTACCTTGGTGGTTTTTATTTTCGCGGGACCGGCATAATCTACTCCGGTGTGTGTAAATGGTCTTGTTAATTGAATTCTTGCGGATGGTAGAGTTCCCATCAGTTGATTACTCCCTGGATTGATTTTGAAATTTTCACATGTAACGCATTTTAAGATTATTGGTTTAGTTGTGATTCTGCCTCTTGCGTTCCAATATTTCTTCCGTGTGAATGAGAGGGTAAGTTCGATACCTCCATGTAACATTCTCAAGTGTGCATAGTTGATTAAGCTTTTGGTGAATTGGTGTTGTGCTGGAAGTATCGCTGGATGTTTTTCTTCATAGTTTAAAAGTGACTCGCAATATTCCTTCTGCATCGAGAAATGAATTTAAGGATAACAGTTTACGTTTATTTACTATTAAATTGTTCTTCATTAGTTGAGATATTTCTGGATCATAACAGCTGCATTGTATGTGCTTCACGATGATCTTCTCGGCCTAATTTAGATCGTATTTATTCATTTTTATTTTTTGATAAAGTTTAATATGATTTTCACAATCCTGTTTAATTTGGTGAACCCTGATATCTTTTTTATCAAATCACCTATCCTGTCATCATCTTCCGTGACGGCTGTATAATTGATGTTTTTTATTTCTATCGTTTCTTGTTTTTCCAACTCTAAACGATCTTGTATGTTTAACGAGTTGTAATGTTTGTTTCTGAGCCAGGGAGACCCCGTCCACCACAGTTGATGATTTTTTAATTCATTGACAGTTATTCCACAGCTCGCACAGTCAGCTGGATTGTCTTCTGATTTAATGTGACGCCATTGTCGTGGTTCTGCAAGATTCCCAAACTCCGACACTCTATTGGCATCGTAAGTTTTATACTTTTGAATATGCCCTTGTATCCATGACTGTGAATCAGGTGTGCTGTTTAACCATATCTGAATTTTAAGGTTGTCGAGATGTGTTAGATTGTCTTTGAATGTTGACCACTGCTGGCCTAATGCTTCGAGTACTCGTTCATCCAAGTTGAGTGTTATTATTACCGGGCTAGCCATCCTAATGGATCGGATAATTTAGCCGTAGTAGAGAGAATATTTCTCTTTGTAAGTGGGCCACTGAGAATTAATGTGTTTATGTTAAACTCGAATACATCCGCTTTCGGTTCCCATAAGAGACCGAGAGCTTTTATGCTTTGGTCGATTTAAATTTTATGGAACTCTGTGTCTTCTCCATTGCTTGAGAGATGCATGTTGTTGCTTACCCATTTTCTCAAAATAAAGCCTCCTTTTTGAAGTAATTTAGTGAGTTGGTCTTGGATGAAGAGTGCTTCTTTGATTATATTTCAGCCTGCCATAAGATCATCGACATATAAATCTTTTCGTAACAAGGTGGTGTAGAGTTGTAGAGTTTTTACTGCAAGATATATAGCAGCTGCTGTTCCGTAAGTAATTGTTTTCAATTGATATTCTTTTAACGTGTCCGAAGGTAAATCTCGCCAAATAATACGCTGAAAGCTCTACCTCTCTCGTTTATCTAAATTTGCCGAAACATTTTCTCTATGTCGGCTGACGTACTTATGTTTTCGCCATGCCATTACAAGATGCCATAAGTTTTGTTGTATTTTTGGACCTACATACATTATGTCATTCAATGAATGTCCGCTGTTTGTTTTAGCGGAGGCGTTAAAGACTACTCTTAATTTTGTTGTAGTGCTAGATGGCTTCAAGACGGCATGATGGGGCATGTAGTATTTTCCATCATTGAGTTTTTGTTGGATGAACTTCTTCCATAGGACCAAGATGTTCATATTCTTGCATGAATTCTTTATAATGTTTGGTTAATTGATCGTTCTTTATGAGTTGTCTCTCTAGTTGTAAAAACCTTGCGGTTGCCGTCTTCCTAGAACCCCTAGGTTTGCTTGTTGACGGAATGGTATCTAAAGCGTATATCAACCGCTTGCTTCTCTTTTGTGGAAGTCATAAAAATGTTGCTCGCACATTTGAGTTATTAGTGCTTATCGTGGTTAGATTTCCGTGATTTGATATACCACGTGCGCTTCTATTTCCAAATTATACTTCGATTTAAGACGAGGCATGATTGACAATTTAGCAGCTTTGCTGTCTGTTTCTTTATTTCTTGCGCTAATACCAGTAATGTGTACTTCACTTGAAGTGATGAGCGTGGCTTGAGAACAAGTATCTATTATGGCACGTAGATAAGGTAAAAGCACGTACGCCTCATCTGTCATAGCGTGCAGAATGGTACTGGTGACGTTTGCAGAACCAGAATTGTCTGTTGCTGTTGTATTATGATTCTCAGCCCTTGAATTGTGTAGTAGATGATGATGCTGGCCTTGACATTGTGCACATTTAGACCTACAATCTGGTAGCCTGTGGTTTTTGTTAACACATTTTCTACATACCCCCAATAGGTTCATTCTTTTAAATTTAGAACAATCTGCAATCTGATGGATTTGGTTACAGAGATTGCATGTTTTCCCCGTGTTATTGGTTGTTAATAAAGCTGTTCTAGGAGCAGTTGTTGTTTTTCAATAATACGAGGTTTTTTCAGATTCAATTGATCTATAATTCAATTATTGGAGTTCTATTCAAATTTTACCCCCAAATCCCCAAGAGATTTTTCTGAAACTTTATGCAGAGCTTAAACTGATCAACACCTATCTACAAATATTCGCTTATTGATGCCTTCGATATCTAAAGTAGTTTTCGAGAGCAAAATAAGAACAGATCGATTCAATTAAACTACGTGTTATTTAAGTTCTTCGGTGTAAACGTCACCAAACGATTGAATAATAATTTAAGAATAAATTTTTTATTATTATTTTTATAGTTTGGTTGTTTAAGATTTTTTAACAATGATTTTTCTTTATTAAAGCTCTCTCTTGTTAATAATTGTAACTAGTTATTTTTTTGATTGTTATTTTCAATTATTTTGTTGAATGCTTTATTATAACCAAAAATTGAAAGATTTACTAACCCTATCAAACGATTTTAAATTTAGGAAGGCTTTAGGAAATTCTTCACTACCGTATGGAGAAATTTAGAGAAATTTGTTTGCTTATATTTCTGAAACCATACACTTTACGAAACATTTTGTATGAATAAAATATATTTTTAACAGATTAATCAAAAAGTGAACTCAAAACTATAGGTTCTGTATTTAAAAAAAAACTAACTTTCGTCAATATCTTCAAAATTAATGTGTTTTAAGGTCATTCAAGGTCACCATTGAACGTCCTCTGGGACCTTGTTCTAAGTTGCTCCTTTTCCGGCATTTATTAAAAAAACTCACCCTGTATAATCAACTTTTTCATTCCTTTAGTTTTGCAAAAAGCAACAAATTATCAAAATAAATCCGCACTTTGAAATTTTCAGTGAGAATAAATTATGAACTTGCTAATGATGAACAGCTAGTTCTGATAACATAGCAACATCGTTTCATATAAATCTGATGCATTATATGTTGGCGTCTTGTTCTGCTTGATTTTATTCTTACTAAAATGTTGCTGGTTACGATAAATGTTGATAATTTAAATGCCAAATACACATAAAAAACCATTTGATTTTTGATAGCGAGTAACAAGTTTCCTTGCTCTCATTTCAATGTTGCATATTTCAATCAATTTATTTTGCATATTATATAGCATACAAGGTTTCCATAAAGTTATCGTAAGAAGTTATGCTGTTTTTGTTGTTGCATACAAATGTGATATATGAAGAAACAAGAATAATTTTTCAAAAAGTCCAGTATGAAACATATACATCGTACATACATAGTTTATTATACATGTATGTACAGTTGTACTGCACATACTTTCTTTATCAAAATGAATAGTTTTCTTTTTCCTTGTACTTAGCAAAAAAATTCTTTCAAGTTTGATAAGAATGTTTTTTATTAATAAAATATCCTACATATGAATACTGATATACAAAGGAAGTATTTAAAAGTAACTCGATATAACGTTCAGGGTAAATTGACAGAAAATTTACGTCTAAACACACTCCATGTCTTAATGTAATATTTTCGTTGCGCACAATTTTTACATTTTTTTGACTTTGAGACTATAACAACTTCCGCAACTCTGTTACATGTACGACATACTCTCAAAATATAAAAAGTTTCGAATTTATTTTCCTTTATTGGGGAGAGTAGATTTACGTATATAAAGTTGATATACATATAGAATCATATGTATGTATGTGTGTCGTTTATGTAGAGCATAGACAAAATGAAAGCATAACAATCTACTTTGAATAATTTTTATATTTTTCTTTAGAACTTTTTGATTACATTTCATAATAATATTTTAGAAAAATTTTCATACGGAAATGAAATTTTTTTTTGTTTTTCAGTTTTTCAAACAATACAACAATAGAAAAACGAAAAACTTTTAAATAAAGCACATGAAGAAAAAAATTGTATTTTAATAAAACTAAATAAAGCTCACCAGATTATACATAAATTTGTGTTTTATGCTTCATATTAATAAATTTGCTACGATAGTTTTAACCCTTTTCGGCAACGTGATGTTTTATTAAACTCATGATGGAAATGTATGACGATTTGTTTGTTCCTGGAAAAAAGGAGAAAATATTTAGATGTAAACAATGTCATTCGTTATGAATGTGTTAGTAAGTGCAAACAAGAATTTTGCTTATTTCATTCGAACAATTAAACGTTAACTTATAAAAACTTGCATTATTAAAAAATTTACAAACCGAACTTTTAAAAGCTCCGCACATAAATTTCTCTAATTTTACATAAACAATTTCGTTCTTGTTGTATACAAGGCAGTTCTAAATTTTTAAAATCAGGTCCGGCGTTTTACTTATCTACCAGCGGATTACCGCTGATAAACTACTTGGAGAACCGCAAAAAAAATTTAAATTTACTAGTGTACAATCGATAATTTATGTTGAACTCTCAGACGACAAACTTTTTTTTGAAATACGTAAGAAGGAGAAACAGTAACTAAAAACTCTTAATACCGATGACAGAGTACTAATTAGCTGTCCGTGTTAATGATATTTTAATTCGAATTTATTTATAGACGTTAAGTTGAAAATTAATGTTCTATTCAATAAATATTTAGTTTCGGCAGCGTGATATTATATCACTACGAAGCAGCAATCTATAAAATGGGCTGACATCATCCACCTGTAGCTGAGTTGAATTTTTATAATTTATTTTTTTTCTGTTAGTTATTAATAAAAGTTTGATTAACATTTATTTGAAATTGTACAATATAAAATGTTGGGTCCATTTTAGTAATCATAATAATAATAAATTGCAATTATAATATCAATTTCCCAATGGGGTATGTTAATTGCCATCTGATCTGATCGGAATATGCAACCATAAGTGCCAACTATATTGGTTTCTAGAACTTATTTTGTTAGAAAACTGTTCATTCAACGGTTGATGATTTTCAATGGAATTGGGCCAATTCTGGATTAGCACAAATTCAGTCACTATATTTTTGGGATGGCAATGAACATACCTGACAGGAATATACTATCTGAATTGCTTATGCCTTGGATTTTAGAACATTTTATTTCTATTGTTTTATTTGTTGTTCAACACAAATATTATTGAACGATATATCTCTTCTTTTTTAAATACATATAGTATCTTTCAGGTTCTGGTTTGGTTTTCCTCGATTTATGAATGAAAATTTATGAAAATTTTATTTCTATGATAAGCACAAATTTCATCAGTTTAGCGGCCTTTAGAAAGCTTTAAAATTAGGCTTAAATTATTTCTGTTTTTTTCTAGAAATCGGGTTTTATTTATTTCGTCTTTTAGGCGAAATTTGAAATTTTCTTTTCCCGTTTTTTCGGCTCCTGGACTAGTACCCGTGAGCACTAATTAGCACAGCTTGGGCTTAATCGATATGCAAAGTTTCATTTTGAAATTCGAAAGTTTCCCTGCTGCAGTTACCCACGTAAAATTATGATATAAAATAGCCGTAAGTTTACTCAGTAAGCTTACTCTTAATTAATTAATCAATATAATAATTTATAAGTGTTCCGTAGTATGCTTTACAATTTTTCCTAAAATGATGAAAATTCATTGAATCCTTTAATGATTCTGGCAGTTTATTATATCTTGCTGAGCCAGAAAATCTTATAGATTTCCGCCTGTATTCATTTGTAATAGGTCCACCACATATGTTATTGGCAGTTCTGGTAGGGTAATTATGACTTGAGCTACGAAATTCCAAATTAGATAGAAAAGAGCATACTTTTAATGTCTTGTACATGAAAAGCGTCACCTGATAATCATGCAACGCACCTACGGGCAAAATACATTTGAGTTCCGTTTTATATAGACGCAACGAAGAGAAAATGAAGGAAGTTTTGGAGTAGCTTTGACATTTTTATTTTGCATTCTTTGAATTTTTTCCAATTTACTCCAGTTAGCTTTACCATAAACAATAATTCCGTATGAAATATACGAGAGTGAATAAATGCGCAATACATTATTCTCAATACATATTTGAGAACGTAATAAGAAAGTCTTCTGACAAGGCCTACCAAAGGATCCATTTTACTACTTATTGTTTTTATTTGTTCATCCCAAGACATACGAGAATCAAATGTTACCCCTAACAACAATATTATTTATATTAAAAGATAATGCATTAATTGGGCTTTTGTGAAAGTGAGTGAAACGTGATAAATTTTGTTTTTGTAAAATTTAACGAAATTAGTGAGAGGGTCGCTAGAGTGGGTCGCTAGTCTCTCGAAGACGGCAGTATCATCTGCAAAGACACGACATGGCCAATCAAGGCCAAATTTGAGATATCATTAATAAAAAATTAGAAACAATAATGGTCCCAAAACGCTCCTTGAGGGACTCCATAGATCACCAGTATCAAACAGTGTTCAACAGTATCAAATGCTTTTTTAAGATCAAGAAATAATACTCCTACATATTTGTGACTATCAAATATGTTATAGATCATGTTTGAAATCTCCACACGAGCTTCAGTACCAGAGCCTTCCCTAAAACCATTTTGATACGCATAGAAAAATCTTGAATCATTTAAGAAACTCCTGAAGCAAGTGTTAATAACTTTTCAAAAATTTTATCAAATGCAGATAATGTTGAGATTGGCCAGTAATTGGAAATTAAATCTCTATCACCGCTTTTAAAAACTGGAACGACCTTGATAATTTTTAAAATATACACCAGTCTCAAATACTTTATTAATCATTCCAGCACGACTGCTTGAAAAGAGGGAAACATTACGTTTTCAAACCGTATTTCGAATATTATCCACCCTTACTACTGCTCAAACCGCAGATAATATTGAAAATTTCTACAGGAGTAGTGGATGATAGGAATATTAAATTCGGATTAGAATGTATTGTGTTTTTCTGGCTTACATTGCTAAACATGTTCTCGAAGTAACGTTTCTTGGCGAAATACTACTCAGACGATATTATTTTGTTAACGAAGTGCAATTTATACTTTTTAAAATTTTTTCCTTTTCCGAATAAGCTTCGTCCATAAGTTAAATGTCATCCAGGGGCAAGAATTGTTCTTAAACAATTTCTATTAAATAATTGTATTTTTCAATAATTAATTTTAATGTTGTTTCTGGGTCAGCCAAATCAAATTCAGTGGTTTTAAGGAAGTCATCAAATTTTGTATCAACTTTACCAAAATCTATAATTTTTTGTTCTAATTTTTGCCGAATGAATTTTTCTTTAAACAAAACAGATGAAAAAATAAAATTATGGTCACTTATTTCAGAAGAAACTGCGGAATTATGAACAGCCTTAATGTTAGACAAACTGCATGTTTAATGGTCCAGAATATTTGTACTGGCAGCTCTTGTAGCAAATGTATTGGTGACAATCATCGCAGAACTCATTAAAATATTTTTGTAATCAACAACTATGTCCAAGTTTTTATTTACAGGGATATTTATGTCACCGACAATAATGGTGTCAGTATTATTTAAATCTAAGCCGCCCAAAAAACTTAAAAATAAATCGACATCTGAATTTGGTGGTCTGTAGAAGGCCCAAATTTTGGTTGTGGAATACTCAGGAAGTTCAATTTTTATAAATAAAATGGAAAGGAAAAACGAAATGGTGTTAATACTCTGAACCCAGGTTTCTCCAAGCACAATCACATCCATATCCTCCTTTAATCATTCACTAACGGCAAGAACATCATCAAACGTATCAATGTTATTCATGCCTCGCACATTATACTGCAGAATATTTAATTTCCTCGACTTAAAATCGAAATTTTTTTATTCAATGAATACTCATCAACATCCAGAAAATAACTGTTTGTGCAATTCTTTTCAAGTATCTTATTAACTTTATTCATAAATATTTGGAAAAAAATATTTCAAATGAAAAGCTTCGCGCACATAATAGGAGTATAAATATGGATAACACACTAAAATCCAGCTCGTATAATATTTAAAAATCATCTCAAATGGCGTTTTCAACATTAACATAGTAAAAATAAAAACAATAACAAACTGAGTATCGACATTTATAACCACAATTACAAATAGTTCTGAACCACTGTTCAACTCAGGCTTGTGTAATGTTATATTGGCGTTAACTGTACATGAGCTTACATAACAGCTAAAACAATATTCAAAAATATCATTTTCAAAAATATTCAATAGTAGAATTATAGCACTGTATTTCGCTGCTAAAATCAAAAATAATATTACAACAAAAAGTAATTTATAAGGTTTCAATACCATTACCAACATAACGTAATATAAAAATAAATATAAAGAAACTCGGAATGTTAAATATTCAAACAAAAACAATGTAAGTACATTAAGGTTAAAATTGTAAATTAAAGATAAGTCATTGAATTTGGAATTGACATACAACACATAATACAATATAAGTACTTGCAGATGTCCATCGTTCGCCCATATCAAATAGGTTTTGAGGTTTTACTAAGAAATACGTCATGACTAACACCAATATTTCCGGGCACGTTTCTTCCCTCCCAACTACATGACTACCGTAAGACTTTTTAATATTTTTCATGTTAAATTGCTTGTTGCTTGATTTAGGTCCGTTGCACATTTGGGCTATGTTTTTTTTTAATAAAGTGAGCTTTATTTTGAAACCACAACTTCTCATTTTACTATACAAAGCCAAAATAAATGAAACCGAACTCTTGAAGCCTTACCTCAAACCGCGCGTATTTGCACTGTTGTATTTAAACGCTTTATTTAAACTTGTAGGATAGAAATACAACTCAAATCTGTCATTTGCCGAGCGATGCGAGCTAACTATTTATATTCAAATTGAAAGATTTAAATATATTGCTTAAGGTTGGTCATGATATTTACCAACAATGTTTCTCTATTTGAATTGTGGAAACCAAAACGAGAAGCTCTGAACTGAAAACATATCTCGCTTCAATCGAATAACATAGCTCAAGTTTGCAACGAGCGTTAATTAAAATTTAAAAATACGTCATCGGCGTTTTAATAATTCATCATCGAAATCAACTCTTTACAGTTTACTGTTGTAGTTTAAATTTACATGACGCTTGATGTGTATATATGAATATACTCTGGCAATTGAGTTAGGGCCATTTTCTGATTCTGGTATTTTCTCCAATTTATCAGGAACAAAATAGAAACAGACACATATTACTAATACAAAATGTTTATTCATGTTTATAGTAGATATTACATCAATATTTTGTTAATCCTCCTTTGGCTTTAATGACTACACTAATTCTATCTGGCATACTGGAAATACAAGTTTTTACCACTTCTTGTAGTTCTGCGTTCTCTTGCCAATGCCTGTGAATATTAACGTTCAGAACAGATATTGTTGGGTTCGGGATATGTACACAACCTTTTTCAACACGCTCAATAGATTTTCGTATGGCCCTTCTTCTTCATTTATCGAGTTTTGGAAAGGCAAAAATACAGTCTCAACAAGCTTTTTATATTGCACTTGATTCATGGTGCCCTCCACAAAATACAGAAGTCAGGTGCCATTTGCTGTTATGCATGGCCTAGTCATGACTGGTGATGGGTGTGTTATCATTTTTTCGGTACAGCTTCATCACTATAACGTTGCAGGTGTGCGTTCAACATTTGTTGGTGTCAAACGGGACTGGTCTGCGACATTTGAGTCCGCCAGTATACAATCGTGATCGCATCGCATCGTGAGCTCAGATACTCGTATGTTAGTATTATGCAATTTTAATTTATTTAGCATCTCTTTAGCAGAACTTTGTCTATTTTGGAGTGCTGTTTTTATAATTAGCCAGTCGTCTATCGTGATGGTTTTACGGACACCACGTCAATAACTGCGACCGCTCAATGCTAACGGTATATTTTTTCGTCGTCTGTATGCCGAGAAACTTTTTGCTTTATTGCAATTTGACGGTTCGAATGCACATACATGTTTTAATAAAGTCTCTATTTTAATTTTATCCACGCTACTAATGTTTTTCAATGTATTTCACTTTTCCTATTCCGAATAAATTACATACAGAGCTTAAAAATTCACCAACAAATTTATAAAATTCGCAAAATTGAAAACCAATTACTTGATACGCAAGGGTGGCTCTAATTCAATTACCAGGTACTGTATGTTTATAAGTCCAATTAGACATAGAACAGACGAGTAAGTGCCTTCAAGCGGCAGGAACGGAAACATTTACGAATATAGGCTTACCTGGGTCTTATTCTCACAAATAAATACGCTCACAACAACAATGACAATATAAACTGTTGTAGATATCTATAGGGAAATGTGCCAAAACTCATCTTTGTGAGAAATTGGTGCAGAGCTCCACAGGCGTTTGCTCGCCTTAATCGAGTTAAGACTTTTTATACGGCCTACCTCAGGTTAAAGATGTTTTAGGACAGCTTGCGGAACTGGGTAGTATACCACTATTTGAATGGCAAAGCACCGTTATCAATTTCAAAATTGGGTTCGTGTAGCGTAAAAATTCCTAATATTTAGATTTGGCATTCAAATTATTTGGAAGAGTTTTGTTCTGAAATAATTCTTTACCATTGTATTCGTAAAATCTAAATTTATGTCTTTATAAATGTTTATGATGAACTTGGATTGTTTGGTTTGTTGATACACAAACTATTGTTCTCTCTGGGCGTCAACCCCTTAGTTCATGCCCAACATACACCACCTACAACCGCACATCAAAATTGGCGAACTAATGATAATGATAATGATGTAATTTGTTTAATAAAACATCGTAACACTCAATTTGTAAATACACATTGATCCCCTTACTTCACAAAGCTGCTCATAATCTTGACAACTGACTTTTAGAGCTGGGTGAATATTATAGCACAATCGATATATTAATTGACGGTCAGACGGTCGATCTTGTAGACAATTAATTTTTTTCGGACGTGTATAAGGAGAAATCTTATAGTTTCATTACTAAACATTACGTAATCTAAAAAATATTCTCTTAAGACTTTTTACATTAGTGTTTAGTATACGTTTGTCTTTCTGAAGTACAAAAAGTGCATTCGGCGATTTTTACAATGAGTGAAATTATCCAACAAAGAAGTTCCATTAAATTTTGTGTGCGGAAGTGCAGAATCAATTTTGTGGTGCCAAAACGCTCAGAATGTTGCAAAAGGCCTTCGGTGATAATTGTATGTCGCGAGCAAGTGTTTTTGATTGGTACAAATTGTTTAAAGAGGGTCGAGAACATGTTGACGACAAACCAAGTATAGGACGGCTATCAACATCAACTGATGATCAACACGTTCATAAAATCACGAAATTAGTGCTCGAGAATCGACGATTAACAGTCAGAGACCTTACTGGCATCGTTGAAATATCGGAAGGATCAGTGAAAACCATTTTGAAAGATCATTTGGGCCTAAGAAAAGTGAAAGCACGATTGGTTCTAAAATCATTCTATTTTTTGGAAAAACAGCGTCGCGTTGACGTCTGTGAAACAATGCTTTCCGACTACCAGGATGTCATGAAACGTATTATAACTGGCGATGAGTCTTAGATCTATGCTTACGACCCGGAAACAGACGATCAATCGGCCGAATATCGTACCAAAGATGAGCCGAAGCCGAAGAACCACGTCAAAGCAAGTCAAAAATCAAGGTGATGTTGACAGTTTTCTTCGATTATCGAGGTGTGGTGCACTCTGAATTCCTTCCGACCGGCCAAACTGTCAACAAGGAATACTATTTAGGTGTTATGCGTCGTTTGCGCGAAGCTATTCGTAAAAAGAGGCCGGAATTATGGGTCGACAACTCTTGGTTCTTGCACCACGATAATGCACCTTCTCATACTGCATTGGTTTTAAGTGATTTTTTCGCCAAAAATTCCACCCATATCGTTCCGCAACCACCGTATTCGCCTGATTTAGCTCCGTGTGACTTCTGGCTGTTCAGCAAACGCAAACGACCGCTCCGGGGAAACCGTTTTGAGTCAATTGAAGACATTAAACGTGAATCGCTACGCGCATTGGAGGCTATTCCGGAAATTGACTTTAACAACTGTTTCGAGGATTGGAAAAAACGTTGGCACAAGTGTATTGAGGCCGGGGGGGTGGGATTACTTTATTATGATGGCTGCTGCGATCACTAATATTGCTATAATGACTTAAGATGTTGTGTAGTGATGAACGTCAAGCATTTTTACTTCGGTAGCTGATGCTCTTAGATTCCCTTGTTGATTTTGGATTGAAACTTTAATGGCTTCAATATCTGAGTAAAATTGTGAGTTCCGATTTGCTCCGAAGGTGGGATCTAACATCATATGATGAGAGCTTCAATTTATTGCTAAATGCCCTGTACCCTGTCAACAAGAATGTTCCGAATCTATAAGGCTTAGCTTTAACCTATGCTAACGTTATCATTGAATCTGTCCATGCAAATGCTTCAATATCCAGTTCTTGTAACACTTGTTTACTTTTCTTGATTAATTTTGATAGTCATACGGCGGCACATAATACCAATCTGGGGATGGTTGATTTGGATTTTAACGGCACAACCTTTGTTTTAGCAGTGGCGAAAATTACTTTGCTTTGGTTGTTTGTAATTTTAGATTTGTAGTAAATTACTGCTATACATATGCGTTTTTTGATGCATCACAGATGCCGTATAACTCGCCTGTGTTGACTGTGTTGTGGTTTAACTATATCTTTGTAACTTTACTTTTTCTATCGTCTGCAATTGAGTAGCATAGCAAATCCATTTTGCTTCTAATTCAGTGGGGAATTGTGTGTCCCAACCTGTTCCTAATCTCCATAGTTGTTGCATGAATATTTTTGTTTTTATTATAACTGGTGCCAGCTACTCTATATAGGGTCAAATAGTTTGGAAGTTTCGGATAGCACTTTTCTCTTTGTTATAGGTGTATATTAAGTGGTTTGACTTTAAATTGCAAAATATCTTCTGTAGCATTCCATAAAATTCCGAGGGTTTTAATAATTTCCCCTATTTCGATCGTGTGGTTGCTTTCATTTCGATGTTCAGTATCTATATTTCCTAGAAACTGCAGATATGCTTGTTGCTGCTCCATTTCCGCAGATTGAAACCTACTTGCTTCAAACATTAATCTACTTGTCGAATCCTCCTAGTTTGTTTTATGGTATCCGCTCCTGATAGTATGTCATCGACATAATAATCCTCAGCGACTGCTCTTTTGCAGCTGTGTATGTATGGCTCTTATCTTGCGCTATGTAATTGATTGCCATATTTATTTTCAGAAACTTCTATGGCCTTTTGTGAAAAATGAATGAAAAATAATTAATTATAAAAAATGTGTTTCGTTACAATTGCTTTTTAATATATTTCTCCATTTTCAATCTAGAAGTTTCGATCAATGTTTGCTTTTGTGCAGAGTAAATATTAATGCGCTGCAAATTTTTCAATCCGTAAATTTTAAAATGCATTGTAAACCATTAACCACCTTGCTGTCATTATTTACCATGCGCTCTGTAAAGAATTTCTAAATTATTTTACAAACTGCAGAGTAAATATGTCAAAGGAAATATATAAAAATAATAAAATTTACATAGCAAGTTGTAATAATTGATTTGCTAAGATCGCAGTAAATACAAAGCGCTTGTATGGCTCAATTTTTAATCAGTTTTCAGTAAATATTACTACGCATTTTTGTGAATATCACCGATTATTTTTTTCAGTGCATCTGACGTAGGACTCTGGTGGCTAGATATGTAGCCCAGGCTATCCCATACGTAACGCGCCTTTGTCGATTCTCCATAGTATCAACTGATAGCTTTGATCTGGAGGACTGAATTTTATTTGTCTAAACATCGTTTCGATGTCAGCTTTAAACACATAATTATGTTTCCTCCAGCGTAACAATATATCTACGAGTGGTTGTTGTATTGTGGGGCCGGTGTGGAGCAGGTCATTTAACGATATTTCATTAGACGTTTTAGCAGAAGCTTGAAAGACTACTCTGAACTTGGTTGTTGAGCTATCATCATTGAGTACTGCATGGTGTGGTAGAAAATAGTTTCTACCTGCTTCATCACGTTGGTTTATTTCTATCATATGATCCAATTTGATGTATTCATCAATGAAGCTTCCGTATTCATGCGTCATCTGTGGGGTTTTATTTGATTGTTTTTCCACTTGAAGAAGGCGTGCTGTAGCTTTTTTCCTGGGTTCGTCTAATATGAAATTGTCGGGTATGCACCTGATATGCACCATTTTCTAATATTTTGTAGTTTGTTTGAAAGTGCTCTTCTCATCTCTGTTCATCACTGGTAAGTTCCCGCTCTACGTGGACTTCTTCAGTTTCGCAAAACTTCTTGAGCTGATTATCTAAATCGATGTACGATATCATAGATTTTATGTGGTGATGTTTGAGCTTTTAAGTTTTCCAAACACAATCCATCCTAATTCTGTTTTTTGTGCAATTGGTTGTTCTGGATTTCCTTTTATAATGTCACTCAATACGATCTTTGGATAATAATGTGTGTTATAGTTTGAATCTGCATGCTCTAAGTTGTTTATTAGACGTTCCCAGCCTTCGGTTTACGTTCGTTGTTCTTGTAGCAGTATCGTGAGTTTTTAAATACTAAAGCATCTACGTGTAACTCAAACTCGGATGCTCTAACAGGTTGGATTTTGAGGCTCACTATATTCTTTGCCTCCCCAATATTGCGACCAGCGGCTTCAGCGATTTTGGCTCATACTTTCTGCCCTTTCAGCTTCAATTTTTGAACTGCTTCCTCGGTAATGAAAGTTTCTTTAGATCCTGAGTCAATCAGGACCCTTAAAGTTGCATGGCTTCCATTATTATTAGTGGATTTAACCATTGCTGTTGCCAAAAATACGTGTTATTTATCGTGGTGCACCCGTGCTCGTGGTTTGTATTTTGGGCTTTACTGTATGCAAAACAGTAGGATGTATCCCATTACAAATTGAGTGAGCATTTTGTCTCTCGGCCGCAATGGTACGTTTGATGTGCTGATGATAGGCATCTTCTTGCATAGTAGCACTATTTTGTTTTTATCTGTTGCAAACAGCTGCCTGAACCGTGGACAATGGTCTAATGTATGGTTCATATGGTAATATATGCAAATCTACCGTAGAGTTATTGTGGTAAATGTTTGTCTTACCACTTGCGGCTTTGGTTGTTGCGATTGATTTTTTTGGCTCTCAGATGCTTCCAAGGACTTGAAGCGTTGTTCATGAAACTTCAGAAATTCTTCGGTTTTTTGAAATTCAGTTGGGTCCTGGATCGATCTTTCATATAATCGTCGTGTTTCATTGTTCAACTTTTTGGATAATGTGAAAATTAGAAATGAATTCCAGGGTTCGACGTTTATTCCTAGGCTTCTGATTGCGTGTATGCACTCATTAGTTGTGTCGTGCAAATTCCTAATTGCGGTTACTGATTCTGTATTAGTTGATGGTTGGTTTAGCCACGTATTTAGGTAAGCTTAGATAGCTTCCATCGCAGTGGTTATTTCGATTGTCATCTTTGTGTAACTTTCTTTTAACGCTTTATAATCCCCTCTTGTGAAGTATCCTAGCCTCTCATGGTCATCGTCTGAGGACTCGACACAAAGCTCTTCGTGCCTATCAATTATTTGATTCATTGCCCGCTGCATGTTCTGTATGGCGAATTGCATAGCTTGCTTGCCTTGTCTTTCATCCAAGACGTTTCTGGTCTTCGCTATTTCTCAGTACAACTCCCTCATTTTAAAATCTTGTATTCGTAGCATTTGGTTGAGCGTGCTGTTGTGGCTTTGGTCTATCGGTGTGTTGGTTTGTTGCATGAGCTTTTTGTTAGAATCGCCAGTCTCGGATGCTCGGATGCTCCATACTGCATGCTGGTGACAGCGGTGTTGCATTGTTTAATCGCTGATGCATTTCTTCTTTAAATTTTTTGTAGCTTGCTGCCACTACAGCTCTTTGGTTGATGTATGAATGATCTTTATTGAATGGTGGAACAAGGTTGTATATTTGTTCATCCGTTTTTACCAACTCTGTGTATAGAGTTTTTAATTGGTCTATCTTCGTCTCCAAAAATTTGCTCGTCTTACGAGATGGTCCATCTTTGTTGTAATTGCTCTCGAATTGAGCTATTTTTCCTCTAACAATTTCATGTTGATCAAGTAAGTTATCAATTATGGCCGGTTTTGTGACTGTTGAATGACGATACTCGGTTTTGCTGGTTCTTGTGTAGCGCTTGATTATTGTTGAGAATTTCGCTGGTTGTTACTTAGCCTTGTTTTCGATGGATTTGTTAGTTACTGAGCGAACGATAATTTAACTGTTTGGCCGATTGTTGTTTGGCTTTCAAGTTAATTTTTATCAATATGTTTTGTCGCTGGTTGGTTTTTATTTCGAAGGACCATGTATTGAAATGAGATTAATGCGCCTACCGTGAGCCGGAGCTAGTCCACTAATTCAAAACAATATATTTGAATAAATGAGAACCGATGTCTTTACAGGTACGAGTATTATAACTTCTAACTTTATCATAAAAATTTTACAGTTTATATAGTAAAATTACTTGATTCAAGTAAATGCTGCATTTCAGCATTTTATGTTTATCTTCCTACTTAATAATACAAATTAAAGTAAGTGCTGTATAACACAACTTAAAGATGTGAACCTCTACAAAAACACCCTTTACTAATCTGGCTCTGGACAAGTTTTTCCATTAAATATTACAACGTTTAATTATAAAAATTAACAACAAATATGGTTTTTATTTAACATTATTTCATTTGTGTGCAAATGCATGGTTATAACGTCGACATGTGAGTAAAAAAAGGAATAAACTTACTCCAATTAGTACAAAAACATTTTATAACAAATTTATGAGTACTATAGTTGTACGAGTTGAATTGTTATTCCGTACCGCATTTTTCATAATTAAACTTTAATCAAAATAACTTTAATATGCATACGGAGTAAAATGTCATTGAGCTTTTTGAAATGTATAATTTTTATTCGCCTTTCGTTATAATAGAAAAAAGCTTTCTAACCATATAAACACTAAATATACGTTTTTATCATTTAGCATTTACTATACTATATACTATATTATGAGTATACAGGGTGGCCCAGAATTGAACGATCAAACTGGGGTGACAGGGGAGCTCATTTCCAATAAAAACAGCCAAGTAAATTTTTTTCGAATTGTTGATGGTTCAAAAGTTATTCCACTTTTAGTATGGCCACCACACTGATCAGAGTACAAAACTAGTTTTTTTCTGTGTACATTTTCTTTAATATATCTCGTGATGCAACAGTTTCATCCCATACACACATTGTTACGTTGTTATTTACCGCATTGTGTATACCAAGGCAATAGGTCCACAGCTGCCGTTGTTATCAAGTTCTTTGTCTTTGGTGTAATCAATTATGGCAGAGTTTGCTTTTGCAAAATGAATTTGTTTCTCGTAAGCTGTGTCGTAAGCTGATTTTTTTTCCACAGAATCGGAAGCTTTAATGTTTATTTCAAGGTTGTCACATTTTCTACAAGAATCGGTTATTGGTATATGTAAGGAAAGATGGAAGTTTTCAATAAATATTTTTCTGAATATATGTAAAATAGGAGACAGGTTCCGTATTTTGATTAGAATACAAAGAATACATGTTATTTAAATTTAAAGCAGGGGCTAAAAATTTACGTTCAGTACTTTTGTGTAAAGTGTAATGCGATTCATATCTAGGAAAAAGTTCAATTAACGTTATAACACCTTGAAATTTTCCATCACTTGTTTTATATTTTGGATTGTGTTTGCCTCTTTTATCTGATGGCGGCGTTTGAATAATTAATTTATTTTTTACGACTCTGGTAAACCGTTCGTCACTAGCTTGGATGCCATCAGAGTTAGGCACTTGATAAACTTTTGAATTTGTCCGCCTGGACTCTCTTGTTAAACTAACTTGATCGTTAGGAAGTGTAATTCTTTTTTTAGGCTCAACTTTGACCAAAGAAAACAGATGTGATGTCTGTATTATGTAAGTTAAAGCTTTCAAGCTTGTAGAACGATTCAAACAGCTTGTTTTGTTGGATTGAGGAGATTTTTTCGTGACATTTCTTAGCACAGAGGCATGGAAGATGAATATTAATTTGTTTGGGTGGAATAAGATTTCCTTTAATGTTTACGTATTGCTCACCTCTCCATTCGCTTTACCTTTCTAACGTTTTCATCCATTTTTTCGGAACACGTTTACGTTTCCTAGTTTTATGTTGTTCTTCATTATTTTCACTATTTCCTAGCAACACTGCAAGATCCAAGGAAAGTCGGCAGATACTCTGAACCTGAATCTTCATATGGCTCGTTATCAGCAAACAAATCTACTAAAACAAGTTACTCTTTAGTAAACTATTTTATGCAATTAATATTTAGTATTCAACTATAAAATATTCTATATTACCTCGCAGTTGATGTTCCACGTTATCAATACTTTCTTTATCTATATTATCCATTTTTAAATATTTAAAACAATTACCACAATGAAAAACGATAAGAAATTTACCATGCACACGTTAGGAAACAAATTGACCTATCATATCAAAATGATAACTAGGTAGTAAAAAAACTTCGTAGTGGCCTAATCATTATAGGCTATTTTGTTCAGTCTTGTGCTACTTGATTCTGTGAAATTATTTAACATTATTATGCTAATATATACGTTATGATTAATAAAAACTTTTTAGGACAGTTAAAAAAAATTTCAGTTAGGTCACTCTGGTTCTCACGGCCTCAATTTACGTTCAAGTGTTGGTTCACTACCTGTGCACAGTGAGGTGGAGTTCCATCATGCCGAAGCCACATATTTCCACGTGTTTGTAGGGAAATGTCATCAAGTAATTGATCCAAATCATTTTGTAGAAAACTTAGATAGGCTTTCCCTTTGATCCGACGTGGGAGCATATGGGTCAATCAATTTTCCGTTGACTATTCCCGCTCACATGTCCACTCCAAATTGATGTTGAAACCGACTACTCCGTACTTTTTTGGACTTACGCGGGCCCAATAATGCAAATTATGGATATTAAATATCCCCTCCCTTTTGCAAATATTTCGTCACTCCATAAAATGTTGTTAAAACACTGTGAATTTTCTTGACATCGACGCAGCATTTCTTGATAGAATTGCACCCTCTTTTCATGGTCGTCAGGTAAAAGGTCGTGTACACCTGGTAAGGGTGCAACTGATTTCTTTTTCAAATACGATGCAACGTGCACCGTGGCACTTCCGAACGTCTTGATAAACAACGAACACTTATAAATGGATCGTCTGTCACCATTCAAATTACGAAATACCTGGCAATCGGGAAATATCCCGATCCGGAAATATCCCCATTTGGATATCGTCTCTGGTGTTATCTTGCTGCTGCTCGGGTGTTGCCATTACATAAGCGGTGGGAATAAGTCACATATAGCTTATGGACATTTTAATTATAAACGTTCGAGTATGTATGTATGGAACTATTAACATGCTGTAACGGGTGTCTCTATTTCGGAGAACGACCGTTAACAAAATAATAATAATAAAAGCAAAATTGAGAAGCAAAATAAAATTGTTATCAGAAAAAGCAAAAAAAACATTTTGAGGTAAAATGGAAAACTGTTACTTCTACGACTAGAGTTTGCCACCCTTTTGCTAGCTCAGGCATGGTGGAGGTAAATTTGGTCGTGGGGTTGACTCTAGTCGAAACGACTTATACGAACTTCAACGAATTTTAGCTGACATTCCCTACTAGCACATCATTTTATGGTCCCCTGAAGAACAGAAAGATTAACGGCACATCTTAATAATAAAACTCGATCAATTAATTTAGTTTTATACCAAATTTTCATAATATTATTTATTATTAAATATTCAATTAAAGAAAATACGATTTATTATTGTGAACAATTTAATTTTTAAAATAGAATTTAATTATTCATTGTGAATGAAAAAATGCAAAAAAAATTGAAACTAAATTAAAGTTTATTATTATTATTATCCTGGGTGAAAAATTTTACCCAGCAAAAAGAAAATCGTGACTTTAGACTCATACCTGACCAATCACCGAAGGGGCGAAGAAAGCGCTTCCTTGACCGGGCTACGTTGTATGGCAATTGCGAAAATAATATAATATATAAATAAAAAATAATATAAATAAAAAATAGCAGCAAAACTTAATATTTGGTTCCTACCATTTTCCACTTAATTACAATACTTGTAAACGTAATTTTTAATTATAGAAATTAATATTCAAAAATATTAAAAAATAGTTAATTTTAATTCAAACCATACAAAAAAAATGAATATAAATCATAAACAAAACAAAAATATATAAAAAAAATATAAAGGTTTATAAAGTTAAAATTAAAATTTGAAATTCATACCACGATGCAACGCCAAAATCTGCATAATAACGGTGCCCTAAACTCCAAGCCGCATGCACTCGTATGTGAATTTCTGCCAAGTGCAAACTATCAATTTAATTGGTTCCTTTGGGATCCTTACAGTTGTTATGAGCACGATCCGCAGCTATAATTTCTTAGATGTGTCCAACAACAAAATTCGCTCCAAACGTCTTAAGATTGTAACCCGGATAACTGTATGAGTTGTTACTACGAGTACAATCGAACTCCAGAATACGGTACAGAATATTACAACAACATTAAGTAAGTCCGCAAAATCTCTTAAATTAGTCCGCAATTCGTATGGTATATTATATTGCGTTGAACTCGGTACGCCATTAAATATTCGAAATTCCTCGAGTATTTACTTATATGTGGATTTAATATCCAAACGATTGTTATTTGTGACCCAACGATAGTAATTATATGCCACTCTACTCGTACATTCAATCGGACTTATTATCGGCACATTTTCACCACTTCAACACTTTAAACCACGTTCGTTTTACACCTTAAAGTATAAGGCTAGCGCACACTATTGTTTTTAATACTTTTCAGTAGTATTTTCTTAAACTTTAGTTTAAAACAAAGCAACGGCTAAGTTGATCATCACAAAAAAAATTGGCCAAAATTTATTATTATTTATTTAGTTTAGAAATTTATAATTAGGTTTATATCATATTTCACTAATTATCTCCAATCAACAGCCGGTTTTCGTTTTTTTCTTTTTTCCCAAAAGGCCATCAACCAAAAAAAAAGAATTGGCATGATTGAACAGACCAATAATAAGCCACCAGCACAAAAAAACAATCGAGTTTTCCATTACACCTACAAATCGAACCTGCTATATTTGCATAAAACTTTAAAACAACATCATAAATGTTTACCTGGATTAACACGGTTGTGGTCAGAATGTACCATTTTGATGATATTGTTTTCGTACGTCCGATAAGATTTTCACCATTCAATCAGAGGGATATCGGTCAGTTATAAAATCCACAATTAATGAATGAACGTAATTTAGTAAAATATACAGTCACACGGCAATAATCAGTAACATCGCTACAAACTTTATGCGGCGGGTGTTACAATGCATTACAAAATGTTTCTCTGTTTATACCACAAATTCGGGCTACTATTTGCTTAAAAAAAAGTTTATCATTGTGTTCAACAGTTTGTTTTATTTCTGGCAAATCATCGATTTTGGAAATCAAAATTTTGTTAAGTACATTTTTTAATAAACACGACTTACTTTGTGATAAAATTCATGGACAACATTTTGTTGTGAATAGACCTGTGTGTGATACCATTTTAAAATCTGCATTAATGTCGCATATTTTTCTAATGATGGATAACTTTCTGTTACACATTGTTTTCTCGCTGGCGTCACGGTGGGTTGCGATTTCACTAAAAAAACATTAATAGTGAAATAACTTTTGCACCATCAACAAATCGATAAAACTTTACTTGGCTGTTTTTGTTAGAAATGGGCTCCCCTATCATACTGCTTCGTTTGATCGTCCAATTCTGGGACACCCTGTATATACAAACTTAGTTACTCGCACATACGAAGCAATTGAATTTTTTAAAATAAAGCGAGCAAAAAAAGTTGAAATGAAAAACTTTTTTGTGTGCTTTGTATTAATAAAAATATATAAACCGCACACAAGTCATTATAATATGTGTTCCTCTGATAATGCAAATGATAATGATAATGGTCTGGATATTTGTATGAATTTTGATTCATTTTAATTTTAAATCTACCATATCGTACACAAGTGAGTGGAAAATAAAACTTAAAATGTATTCAGCTTTTTGTGTTTAATTTTTCAATTTATGAAATTGAAATAAAATTGCATATATTCTCCATATTACTATGTCACACGGTATGCAGTCTGAATGGTGGCATGTGCGTTTAAATGACTATACTTTGTAATTAACAGAAATTGAATGCTTATTTTGTATGAATGTTTGAATTTCCTACTGATGTTTCATCATAGCATATTTAGATTTAACGGTCTACTCAAGGAACGCAAAAAACCCGAAAAAGGGAAATTCAAGTATAATACTTATTCGGTGTGCGTTAAATGAAAAACTATAATAAAATTCGCTCAGAATCCTAACATTTTCATTAGACTGTTCTACTTTGCTGCTGTGTTTTTCCCATTATGCTTTTCGCTTCATTTGGCATAATAAAAGTTTTAATACATTAACATTACGAAAAGTCGCTTCTTGTTTATGCCGGTGCTGATGTTAGAACTTTGAATTTGAACGAGATAAGCCGTAGTCATAAGTAACACTAATGCTCTTTGATAAAATAAGAAGACAAGAGAGATACTGCGTACACCGACAAAGATAATCATTTTATGATCTTACGATTTAAGAGTTTCACTTTCATTTTTCAGATGTGTAGCAAAATGAAAATCTTTTTTCCTTCCTTTATTTTAATTAACAACAATGTGATGGAACTTTTTGTGGGAGTTTTTTTTTATGTAAAACATCAAAATTTGTTGATTGGTCGTTAAACATTATTTTATAATAAGGTTAATAATTTAATTTATGATATCAAGCTAATAAAAGCACAAAATAAAAGTTCATAAGCATCGTTACGAGATTATTGCAAATCAAGGATACGTACAAGTAGTATTGCTCAAATTTTAGTAAAGAATTTATTACGTAGTTTTTTTTCTCCATATGGGGAGAAGATTCGATTTTTAACAAAAAAAGAAGTCGTTAAGGGGCTCGCATACCAAAATAACTTTTCATGCAGATTTTAATTATTATTTTACTAATTTAAAATTAATTTTTATTATTTATCCCGGTAAAAATCGGCGTCTGGGTCACCATATATAACAAACATTTGAGTTTATTTTAACTGTTAAAACCATAGAATTATATACTTAGAATATAACATTTGCTATTTCATGTGAAGCCAAGTCAGAGCAGGATGGTTATATAAAAAATGTATATGGCGGTCTCATATCTCAAAATAAAACCCCTCAAACCAGTTTTTGTCTTTGTTTAAAGGGCGGGTGCTCTTATAAAATCTTGAAAATATTAATTAAAATATTTGAAAAACAATTAAAATATTATTAAAATAGTTGGTGGATTGTCTGTAATACATCATTTGGTAGTAAAAATTAGAAACTTTTAATGAAATGGAGTGTCTTGTGAAAAACTGCAAAAATAAGCCTAAAAAATTACAGGAAGGAATTTCGTACCATCAGTAAGTGTTTATATAATATAAAATTCAATTGTATGCTCGGTTTGAAAAGCACTATTTCATGCTACAAACAAATGAAAATCGGAGGAGGTTTTTAAGAAAATCGGCTATGCCTACGTTGTTCATTGACGGATCATCGTGTGGGTTTGACGTCGCTGCAAATAATCTTGAAAATACATGCCCCAATATCTATCAAACCGTAATTCCATATAATACTGAAGAAAACATGGTTGGATGCTCCGAACACTCTAATTCTAAATTTGTTTCCCAAGACGTTTATCCAACTTCTATAAATGATGCTGACGATATTATTTTTGCTAATATTGAAGTTACTTCTCATGTTGAGGAAGATCCAAACTATGGGTTGAACTTATATAATAAAGTCGTTGTATTTAATTAAAAATGATAAACACCATGACTATACACCCTTCATTTCTGATGTAGAACACCAGGATTATTTACCACCAATTGACGAAGTACTTGAACTTATGGCATCCGGAAGTAATATAGATTTGAATAATCGTCAAGAGATGAAAAGTCCTTCGATGGTTTGAAATTCCATTACAAATCGAATTACAAAAACAAAAAATAAAATGTTAAGGACTAAATACAACAAACTTGGAAAAAAATATAAGAACCTACGACAAACAAATATGAGACAAAGAAGAAAAAATATTAGTTTGGGCCACCTGATAGACAAACTAGAAGAGAAAAATTTAATTAGTTCTTGCCAGAAGGATAAAATTTTAAACCATTCCGACCCAAATTTAATATTGGTAAATAGATATACAGATAAAATTCGGAATCGTAAATTAGGAAGGAAATATCCCGATGAAATACGGAAGTTTGCTTTAAATTTAAACTTTTATTCTCCGAAGGCCTATGAATATGTTCGAAACCAATTTAAAAATTGCATACCTCACTCTCGTACACTTGTTAACTGGTATAAAGTAGTAAATGTGCATCCATGTTTTACTTCAGAATTTTTTCGTACTCTAGAGTTGCTGGTCCGATCAAACAAAGAAACAGTGTGAGTACGATTTTCACACCAAAAAAGCATCTGGATACGTCGATTTCGAAGGTAGCGACCCAAATGATAATACTTTAGCTACCCAAGTAATTGTTTTTATGTTTGTCAGTTGTACTGCTCGTTGGAAAATTCCTCTTGGATATTTCCCTATTAGTAGCTTAACATCTGCACAAAAGAAAAATATGATTGAGTTTTATTTACGTTTATTACACGATATTGGGGTTGTAACAATTGGAGTTACTTTTGATGGACTATCAACAAATTTTACTGTAACTCGAGAACTTGGTTGTAACGTTTATTTTCCTAATATAAATCTCGCTTCCAAATTGGCTGGTTTACTTCAAAAAAAATTAATTTTTTATGATCCATGTTGAACATATGCCGAACGTTTTAGCTACTAAAGGCCCTTTAGTCGATAAAGGAAGGCCATACAGTTTCATGGCACTACTTAGAAGAATTACATAAGATTCAATTGGAGGAAGAAAGGCCCTTATATTTTTTAAATGCCAAAAAATGAAAGTTAATTTAGCAGTTCAGACATCAAGTAATTCCGTAGCAAATGCATTAGAATTTTGTGATAGTGTTCTAAAATTATCACAATTTGAAGGGTGTAGTGGAACAATAAAATTTATTAAATTCTTCAATAATTTCTTTGATATTTTAAACAGCAAAAAATTTCAAGATTATGGCAAATATCCCAAAGTAATTTTAATTTGGTTCTAATTACGTTAAATCATCTATATCTAAATTAAAGTTTCTATCCGATCTATCCGAGCAAAACGGGATTTATTGGACTAATATGTTGTCTTTCTAACATCCAGGTCCTCCATGATACTTATTTAAAGACACATCTGTTGAAATAGTTATATTTCGTTCTATAAATTAAGTCAAGACCACATTGAACTATTTTTTTCAGTTGTTCGCTCAAAACTAGGAAGAAATTCGAATCCAATGTGGTTTGAATGTTTCCAATTTTAATTCCGATAGTCTTATTAATTCTTGTATTAACCGACTTGTAATGGTTGAAGCCTCATCAGATGATATTTCAATTGGCCTAGAAATTTCTAAAGTAGACGAATCTAATACGTATGACAAAAATTTTTTTGGATACCCAATTATACTAAGTGAATTTTCAATTAATGTTATTGAATACATAGGGAAATTTATAGCCCGATATTAATTTAGAAAATTGAATTGTGAGGACTATTGCAAATTAATACAACAATGTAATTTTTATAAATAAAAAATAGGGGTGGTCCTTTAACTCTATCGCCGTCCGTATTAAAAATTTGTAAATATTCCGAAGCAGAATTAAAACGGGGAATTAGCTATTAACGTGGCCAACTTCAACGGAAAAACCGGTAGGAGCGGATACAATATCACATTTTGATCCGCTTACCGTATTACCTATAGTTGTACCAAGTTCTCTACATAATTAAATCCACAAAATCGCGTGACGATCGAATAGAGGAAAACCAAATTCGTTGACTGACGTTGAATCTTATAGACTCACCGACATAGAGAGTGATTATTTGCTTGTTCTGTTCAAATATAAGAGCAACTTATCATCCATTTAACAGACGATAAAAGAAACCCGTGCGCTGGAATATCGATGGACTAAAAAATGAAGACTCCCTACAAAGTTACCAATCATCTAACACTGAACCGCCATAACGAAAACACGAATCTCCACCAAACGTCCAGGAGCAATGGTATATTATACTAAATTTTAATTAAATTAATTTAACAATGAATGAGGTCTAGCTCAAAATGGAGTGGGGGGGAGGGAGGATCTCAAAAGAGATGTGCGCTAATGGGTAGGATTTGCGCTAATCATAAATTTTAAAATGTGAAGAAGGCCACCAAGAGACCGAACCAATCATTGTTTGAAGGTCAGTGCAATCAAATTGCGAAAATAAATGAAAACTACGTGAAAAAACTCGTAACATTGAAAGCACTCAAAAAGAGTATATCCGCGCCAGCAAAAATGCGACCAAATACCTCCGGAATGAAGCGCGAATATGTTAGGACCTGTATCAAAAATATGAAATTCCAAGCAAAAAACGGAAACTCAAGAGTTTGCTTTGCCAATGATAGAAATCTTACTGAGAACTTCCATCCAAAAATGCACGGCAATCAAAGACGCAAATGGAGAGTTGGACGCACCACACGTGGCTGATGTACTCTTAGCGTGGCAATCTAACTTTCAAACCTTACTAAATTCGGACAACGATGTGACGGCTATTGGAGTTAATACTCGTTGCGCGAGGAAATACCTGCCTCGTATCCCACAGTAGGTGAAATAGACGCAGCTGTCAGTAGGTTAGGAAATGGAAAGACATCCTTGATGGAATTCCTGCAGAACTATTAAAATATGGAGAAGCAACTCTTGTATATAATCTTTATGATGTTATCGTTGCGTTTTGAACCCAGGAGAAGCTTGTCGAGGAATGGAAGATCACACTCATATGTCAAATGCATCAAAAAGCCGATAGTCTCAAAGGTGAAAATGCCCGAGCCATAGCTCTGCTAAACACCGCCCACAAAGTGCTAAGTTATGTTGTACTGTGGGATGCTGATATGTTTGTGTTAGGCAAATGACTTAATAGAGACCTTCGTATGGGGGTTGTAGTCCGAGCCTTATACGTTCTTACAAACATCAAATCGCAATTAGTTATATTGAGTAGAATGCCTAAGTACTTGTTGATGAACGTTGTGGAAATGGCTTGTGCTGAGTGTTGACCATCGAGTGAATCAGTCAAAAAGGTAAATATACGAGTATCATTTGGATTATTGAAGAAAAACCACTTTACCAAATGGATGTGTTTGAATCAACCAGGTTGAATTCCGAATTGTTTAATTGGCGCCTTAGTATGCCGATGAACTTTCTTTCGTTGGCAGGATAAAAAAATTGTAAGTATATTGGTTCACGTCTTTGTTCATATGAGACCAGAAATATCGAGCAACAATAAATTTAAAAGTTGCGCGTTCACCGGCATATGAAATATTGTGTAGGTTAGGTTAGGTTAGAGTGGCCGCTATCGCATACTTAGGCCAATAGTGGCCCATTGTGATACCCCAGAAACCATCCAAAGCTACTTAAATAGCGTAAAATATCTCGAACTCCACAGTCCGCGAGTTCCAAAAGGCTGTCCATACCGTACACACCTAAGTACTTAAGCCTTCTGTCTGATAGTGCCGGACACGAGCATAGGAAGTAATCTAATATCACTTCCTCCTCTTCGTCCATACAACTTCTACAAAACTCATTCGTCTGTAGACCCAGCCTTCTCGCATGTTCCCCAAAAAGGCAGTGTACTGTCAGTATCCCTACGACCAATCCTACCTCTCGTTTTCCGAGGAATACTAGTGCCTTAGAGCGCCGCAACGTGAAAGTGTTGGTCCACCTCTCATTTGTCAAGGCGACTGCCTTTTTACTGAGTGCCAATTTGAGCGGTGCTATAGGTCTCCTCCGACTTGCCCTTTCCGGCTGCATCTGAAGAGTCGTACCGTACCTAGCTAGTTCGTCTGCCCTGAAGTTTCCCGTGACGTCCGAGTGACCAGGGACCCAGCATATCTGGATTCTGAAATACTCACTCATTTCATTAAGAGATGATCGGCAATCCAGCACCACCCGTGACTTCAGATAAACCGCCTCTAGTGACCTGATCGCCCGCCGCCTGACTCCACATGAATTACGATATCCTCACGAGTACCACGTTAGGCTTCAACCATGTCACGACTTCCCCGATCGCCACCACTTCAGCCTGGTACACGCTGCGGTAGTAAGGGAGACGAACAGATATATTAACATTAAGCTTCTCACAAAAGACTCCGGCTCCTAAACTGCCGTCTAGCTTAGAGCTGTCTGTGAAAAATTGCACAGCCTCGTTTTCCAGTGTTGATCCGTTCCTCCAGGCAACCTTTATCGAAGCACAAATTTGGTTTTATTATAATCTAGATTCGCCAGTTCTTCCCTTAGCGAACTATCGTCGAGTGACCCGCCTGAAGACACTTCCACTGAGAGACTGCTTACCAAAAAATTCGATTGGAATAAGGTGGAGCATAACCTCTAAAGTGCGTGTAGGTGTTGTCGTAAGCGCCCACTTATAAGCATGTGGGCACCTTCTCCAGCATCCATATATATGTTACCTTATCCAGAGCTGGCAACCAAACGCCAACCCCGTGCATCAGTACACGCCTTACCGCTGCGGTATAGAGCTAGTGTACCAGCTCTGGTTTCAAACCCCATCTCTTATGGCGTTCCTACACGAGTAAATGGCTACATTAGCTTTATTCATCTTTTCCATAATGTTAGGCTTCCAGCTCCAAATTATGTCCAAGATTATGTCCAAAAATCTCGTTCTGTCAACAAAATCCAGTGTAATATTGTGTAAAGAGTCGAATATTTTGTGTCCGCTCGGCTACGCATGGCGACGTATGCTTGTATGATAGACGAAATTAGCTTCGACTAATTCGACTGTCGTTTGCCCGTTGGATTGTGTCGTGTCGATATCAGTCATGCGAGATAGCGAATCCGCTACAACGGGTTCTTTACCGTTCACATGACGGGTATGCATGGTAATTTAATTTATGTAATTCAAATGCCACTGATTTGATTGCACTGATTTATAGTCAGCGTAAATGGTAAAGTCCCGACCTTCGCCGAAAAATTTAAATTGTTTCACAAGACATATAAATAGCCAGTAATTCCGATCTACTGCAGAATATTTTCGTTCGGCATTTGAGAGCTTTTTCTAGAAGAATCCGGCTGCCAACCTGGAATTTTTTCGATGCGTCGGTCATTATTCTGAACTTACCGTGTTTCAGCGATGTGCTAATAACGCGATTGTGCCTAATTTAATTTTTAATTTTAAAAGTGCGTCTTAGCATTCGTTGGGCCAAGAGAAGTTTTTGCGACTTACGACTCTTTAGCACAGCTGGGATGTGATAGCTGATATCTGAAAATTCTGTAAGGGCATTAATTTGTTCAGGTGAAGGCCAAATTAAATTAGAATTTAAATTATGACTGATAAAATCGAGAGAGTTCGAACAGAAAACGTCACGCCAAACTCGTCGAGTTGTGGGAACCGTTGTTTCAAGGGGCACTGTGTTGTCCCTCAGATTTCGAATACGAAGTTTTCGTTGATAAAACGTTGAAATTTTTGTGTGGCATAAGACCGAATGGCATAAGTGTAAATTTAGAATGGCCAAATTGGGTCGTGATCCCACTTATATGTACATCTTCAGATGCAACTGGAATTAAGTGATAAAGTGATATACTCTGGCGAGATCGTATGGTAAAGTTTTGAATGTGGGGTATCGGAAAACGAATTAAGTTGCTGATAAAAAAAATTCCCTCTTACCATAAGCGGGCAAGAGATGGAAAATATTATAATTGTGGTGAATTTTGGCATCTTTGTTGCGAATCGGATCTTGTTTTCGTGGTCGAGGTACAGGTAAACGACCTATCGCCTCAAAATGATGAACCAAGAAGAATACTTCTTTGGCAGTCGACCATAATCGTTGTTAATGATGAAGTAAAGGCGGGTGGGTGTATCGATCCAACCCGTAGTGCCATTAATTGACGGCTGAGTTGCTGAATTAATCAGCCGTTTTCGTTTGATATCGACTAAAACAGCGAATTTGCAACATGATATCAGGTGAGATTCATCAATAGCAAAATATAGAACTCTCAAAAACTCTAAACTGCAAATTCTATGCTAATAGTAAAAGGCTGCAATGCATAACACAGTTTTCTTAACCAAGATACATAATTTTCAAGCTGTATCAAAACATCCTCGTAGCAAAGAATGATATACATTTGGGATAGATTCTAGAATAGAAAAACCTACATTGAAATACATAACTTTCGACTTGGAGCTTAAAACTATGTTGTGAACGAATAACCATTTTTGAGACTCGCAAGGTCATGATTAATTGAAAAAAAAAATTAAAATGTTAAATTAAAAAATTAATACCATATCACAACTCTTTTGCCTCTCAAATAAAGACCCCTGCAGAACTCCTACATTTACCATTTGTTCATTACTGAAGCGTTTAAGTTACTGAGGCTTTAAGCAACTCCTCTACCCAAATGTGAGACAGTTTAGATAGTAACAAGTTATGATTTACTGTATCGAACGCTTTCGAAATGTCAATAAAAAGCGATGCGGCTCTAAGATTATCGTTTAAAAATGATGCAAAGGATACAAAAAGGAAATAAGAGGCGATACATTTTTAAAAAATCCAAACTGCCCGCTTTCAAGATACTAGGTCCAACCAATGAATTTTTTATTGGTTCCTTATGATTTTTGAGTGAATCCCATTTAATCTCGCAATAACAAGACATCACGGAGATTGCACCACAATGATATCATATAGGAATCACTACTACGGGCTTAACCTATCAAACGAAGCTAGACTTGCTCAGTACGATTTTTTTTAAACAAAATTTGCAACGGAACTTCTTCTGATTTTGAGTGAATCTCATTGCGGCCTTTTACAAGACATCTCAGAAAATGCACCCCGATGCAATCATGTAACTCCAGTACATGTAACACAGTACATGTAATTTCTACTAATTGGAGCTATCGCACACATTTTATGTACTTTTTCAATATGGACTTTTTTGAGCAAAACTATCATTGGCTCCAAAACTCTGAAATCTTCATTGGAACGAAACATGTTTTGCTTGATAGATTAAACTTGATAGATTAAACCAGTAGGAGTTATCCCTAGGTTTCATTGTGGTGCAATCTCCGTGATGTCTTCTTATTGTGAGAATAAATGGGATTCACTCAAAAGTTATAAGGACCCATTGAGAAGTTTGCTCAAAACACGTACTGAGCTGATCCAAATTGGAACGAAACATGCTTCGTTTGATAGGTTAAACCCGTAGGAGTGATTCCCATATAGTTTCATTGTGGTTCAATCTCCGTGATGTCTTATCATTGTGTGAATAATTGGGATTCACTCCCAAATCATAAGCAGCCAATGAGAAATTTGCTCAAAAAAATGTACTTAGTCAATCAACTTTGGAATGAAACATGCTTCGTTTGATAGAACCTTGTGTTTATAACCGCATATCTGGGTATGTTTTTAACTTTTAATTATAAATTTTTTATTGATTTGGACGTCGTATCGAGATGATTTTTAGTAGCTTAACAATGATTATTTCTGAATGGAATTAAAAAAAAAATTTCCAAAACCCGATTATTACTAGGTTTCAGGAAAGCTTTTTAAATATAACCGTTCAAATTGATAACCAACATACCCGGGAATGTAATTAAAACTTAATACTGAATGAAAATTAATAAGTAATACATAGAAATGTTTATATGATTTAGTTCATCATTCAACATTAAATAAAAAAATTAAAAAAAATTAATTTGATGTTGTTGTTGTTTCTGTACATCGTAAGCATGTTGCTAAAATCTATGTATGCTGTGCGCAGACTGGTTTTTTGTATTTTGCATAATTTTCCCGGGTCGGTCTTCTTTTAGGACAGAGGTGACAGTTGCCTTTATGTATTATTATATCGCTTGCGTCACCTTTTCTGCGATAGACGTGCTTTGCGCATCTCTTATTCCCATATCCATCGTACGGCCAAACATACTTTCGATGCCATTTTTTGTAGTGAAATGACGCATTATTTGCGGATTCTTGGAACGCGCATTAATTTCTGGCATAACTAACTGCTCGCACAATTGTTGTAAAAATTTGCGCCGGTGACTAGAGTTTTTCTTAGTGATGGATTATTTTCCTTATATACTATATGTGCTGCCCAGGCTGCCACATCCAAAATGTTATAAAAATGCCAAGAGGCAACGATTTTTCTTCCTTTTGCATGAATATTCAGGTCGTAATACTTTGTGGATAAAATTACAACAGCTTTATTTTTTTGGGGCATATACGAACACATTGTTATGTTGTTCGAAAATCCAAAAATAAACGACTCGACAGGTCGAGATTTGTCATTGTGAACTAAGAATTCCGCTGGCACGACTCGCCGTCTTTTATTTACTGTACCCAAAATAGATAAATTGTGGTAACGTGTCAAAGTGGATGCTAAACTGTAGCTGCTAAAGAAAAAGTCACATGTTATGTTTCGACCACTTCTACGAAAAAGATTACAGCATAAATCTTTGACAATACGTTCTCCTTGGTTAGTTTCTCATTGAGAGTTTGGAGTCGTTCCGATGTATATTCGTCCTTTAAATGAGGTAGTAGAGTCGCAAACCCACCAAACTTTAATTCCATATCTAGCCGGTTTTGATGGAATGGACTGAGTGAAACGTGTTCCACCACGATATCGAAATAGTTGTTCATTGATCGTAACATTTGGTCCAGCTACAAAATAATCTCGAAGATTTCGATTCAACATAAGCCATATATCGAAAATGGCAGCTGCCTTGTCAACAAATAACCGTTGCGCCCAAGTGTTCCCATTATCAAATATGATATACCGGCTTATCGTATAAAAGCGCTGAACACCCATCGTAGCATGATAAATGGTATGAGAACAAGATCTCCATCAAATTCAGAGGCATTTATTGGCTTCCATACCCGAATATTATTTGGATTGTTTCGGTTCCAAGCCTTGTAACTTTGAGCTCCTCTACGATTGGTCTCACGAATGATGATCTCAAAAATTTCCTCTCTGATAGTTAAATAGTTAAATAGTTAGTTAAATAGTTTAAAAGTTAGAGTGATGCTTAGCCCGTGAGTCTTATTTGCTGGTCCTGTAGCGGCCGATTTCAAAATGTTATGCCACAAATTCCTACGATTTTGTGGGGGAGTTTCACTTCAAATTATTCCATCCCTTGCCTTATATTCCAAAGAATTCGGTTGCTCCACGGGTTCTTCTGCCAACTCTTCCTCTATAATATCAATATCAGAATCATCGTCTTCAGGATTAAATTCCGTTAGATGTGGCTCTTCGCCATCAAATACTGGGTCATCCTCGTGTACTGCTATTATGACATCGTCCTCTAGATTATCTGTTGTTATTATGTTGGATACATTTTCATCCTAGGAAACAATTCGAAGGATAATCTCTCCAATGTTTGTGATGATATTCACTTATCTACAATTTTGATAATTAAAATATATCGTAAATATTCGTCGTTTATTATTCTAATAATTTTTAAAACGGAATTAATCAAAATTCAAAAAAATTTAACATTAAAATTACATTATTTATAATGTTGTAAGGTATTACGACTGAGAGAATCGCATTTACAAAAACAGAAAACAAAAAAAAATGCAAGATATTTTCGCGTTAATTTTGCTAATGGTTGGGAAAATATTTAGATACCATAAATAAAACAGGGTTGTACAAAGACAGAAATTAGCAGGTTGCTAATGAAAATAATAAATGAAATTAAAATGATCAAAAATTATAAATATTTACGAAAAATTAAATTTTAATGAAAAATTTCATACGAAATGTATAGAAATGGCTTATAACTTACCTGTGTCCTAATTCTCTAAGTAGTAAGATAATTTGTAAACGTGTAAACGATAATTTATCTTGCCTTTCTACAATATTCGTATTCTCTAATCATTTTTTTTTACCTAAGATAAAAATATTGACATCAAGCGAACAAGACAACATTAAACGTCAAAACGAAATTTTAATTAATTTATATCCTTAGTAACTCAAAACATACAATCTCTAAAAACGTAAATTCTTGCATATACATCAAAGCCATCTAGAGTCAGTCATAAAAACCATATTGAGAAATAGTCGGACTCGGGAGTTATTTGATATTAAAATCAAGATACGGTTAGATACAGATATAAAACAAATGAATTGTTTGAAAAGAACATTACAACAGCCAAATATTTATTTACATTGTATGGTAAAGTCGTGTACAATATTCTCGTAAGTCTTATTTACAATTTATCCGTCGAATTTTGATTAATATTGTATAAGCTTTGTGCTGTGTGTGTAAAGATAAGCTTTGTGCTTTGTACTTAATCACATTACTATGTAATTATTATTTACGATATGTTTTTGAAATTCAATCAAATCTGTGTATTTTATTGTTCAAAACGAAATTGCCTATTTAACACTTTCTGATCGTACGAGTTAACAATATATATATAAGTAATAGTCGGATCTTGGAATCCAGAACATTTTCTATAATCCCGGGATTATCGTACTAGAATTTTGGAATTTCGAGTAAACTACAAAATAGCTATACGTTTTAAGTAACGAGCTCATTTGGCCAATCAAATTTACAGATAGTCACTGCGAGTTTTTCAAACTGCACTCGAATGCACTCTTAATCGAAACCATTTCTAGTTATTTGAATTAGGTCTAGTTATGGAAGGACGTTCTAGTTTTACCATTTATGTTTTACCTTCAGTTAATTTTTACCTAATCTTTATAAAATGTTTGGGTTAATCTTAAGGATCAGTAACGAGTAGGTGAGACTTGTTTTAATTAACTATTTCTTTCGACATCGATTTTATGAAATAGACATCTTGTTCCGTTATTTAAAAGTTAGTTTCAATGCACAATACAACTAAACTTTGGACTCGTTCATTATTGTACTAAATTTGTCTTAATTATCAATTTATCCAAACACAAGATTAATAAATATAGTCTAGAATTAAACCATTGTAAGATTTTAAAGATTGTTGAGAGCTACTAGTGCCTCTAAATGATTAGATTTTCAATAGGTCGTCATATTTATTATACTCATCGGTTTTCTTAATTGTGTGCAAGTGTAAAGATCAAGTAAAATATTACGAGTGTGAATAATAAGTTGAAAGCTTTGCTTGATATGTGGAGAACTGATCCATTAGATGTTGTCAAATTAGATACTTGAAACACTTGACTTTTATATTTGAACATTGAGCAACTAAAATGGCTTTTGCAGTAATCCAAAGACCATCTTGTTTTAGGATATTCTACTCTTTAAGTCTCCTTAAGACGATCATGTAAAATATTGGAATGTTTGACTTTACTGCAAGAATATTTTAATTCCACCGATAACAGTCCATTTTTATAAGTTCACAAAGTTACATTCTAAATCGAAATAATTTTATTACTTTTTAAGTAAACTATCGCAGTTGGTACAGCAGCAGATATGCTGCCAAATCCACATTCTTCGGAGGCAGGCTCAACAGATTCTGGGGTGGGCCAATCATTGTTTAACCCATTTGTACGAAGTTCCAAATTATCAAGATCACCAAGATCTTCAACTGGAAATATATTTCAGTACGAGAAGGAAAATACCGAACTCCGTGAACAACTAAGAGAAATAAAGGCATTTACTACTAGATTGAAAGAAGAATTTACAATTTTAAAGAAAGAGAATGAAGAACTCAAAAAAGCAGTTGAAACAAGTGCAGAACTTGGGACGACGCGTTGCCCAACAGTCGATGAAGACATTAATTCACTCCATACGGATGAAGAAGAATTAGAAAGAGAAACAATTTTACGTTGAACCGGAATAAAAGACCAATCAAGAAAAGGAAAACGCAACACTCACCAGAAATGGCAGTAACTTTACCATCAACTTCAATAGAGGTTTCTGGAAAACAGTTAATCATCAAGAAACAACTAGCTCTAGAACAACAACCAGCTAAACCAAACAGAAAAATCATCTTCACCAATAAATGTCGTCGGGATATAAAATCTCTCTGATTATGAAATCGATTACGATAGCCGAGTACAAACTCGTATCGCTAAACAACGGCATCTGGAAAATTAATATTGTAGACTCTGAAACTTATAGAGCTTCAGTGGTTTACTTATGAGCTTGAGGTCTTCATCCAACCTGTGCAAAAGAGGAAATTATTGAGGATCTCAAGCAAAAGGAAAAATTGAAACTGAACAATTCAACAAACTATTTATGCTCATTTTTAATAACCAACAAAAAGTGGAAGATGTGTATAATATCAAGGCAATTCTTAACATGAGAGTTAAAATAGAGCCATTGAAAAAAAATAGCGGATTAAAACCGCAGTGCAAAAAATGTCAAGGTTTTAATCATACGCAGAAATATTGCCAAAGAGAGATTAGATGCGTGAAATGTGCCGGAAAGCGTCATGCCCTAGTGTGCCCGGTTAGTAAAAATATTGCTGCAAAATGTGTTAATTGCAATAAGCCACATCCCGCAAACTACCGGGGATGTGAAATAGCTAAGAAGCTACAAAGAATAAAAAATAAAACGCGAAAACAAAGTCCAGGAATATCGGTAAAAAATTATCAAACTTCCTCCACAGTGGAACCTAAAACTCATGCTATAGTAAAACGGGAGAATCAAAACCAAAACTGTACTCGCAAGTAGTCATGACAAAACCAGTTATTTCGGAAGGCACTACTGAAGGTACAGCAGTGCTCCAAAAGATACTAAGAAGCATGGAAGCTCTTAACATTCATCTAGCCTAAACACGAGAAATGCCTTCAAGCTCTAAGCAACAGGTTAGATAAGCAAGACTCTCTAAATGAAATAAAATCCATGCTCTATTAAAATGATAATGTAACCTGGAATGCAAATAAACTAATGGAACATATTCCAGAATTAGAAATGTTCCTAAATACTGAAAAATAGATATATGCCTAGTATCGGAAACCCATTTTACCTCAACTTCACATCTTAAAACATATGGATACAGTTGTTACCACGCCATTCATCCAGCAGGAAGGGCAAGGGGAGGATCGTCGGTGGCTATAAAAGAAAACACCAAACACTTTATAGATCTTAAAATTGAAGAGGAATTTATGCAGGTAGTCACCATCTAAATAATAACAAATAATATAGTTTATCGTCAATATATTTCCCCCCCAAGATATAATTTAATTAAAGAAGACTATTGCACATTATTAAATCACTTGGATCAAGTTTCATAATCGGAGGTGATTTTAAAACACCTACTGCAGATCAAGAGTAACCTCTAAAAAAGGAAGGGGGCTGTTTGCAGCAGGAAGATTATGCAATTGCGATTTTCATTCTGAAGATCAACCAACTTATTGGCCTACGGATAGAAACAAAATACCCGATATTATTGACTTCTTTATCACCAAAGGTATAGACGAAAACTACATATACCTAGAAAGCAGCGGGGGGTTTATATCGGATCACACGCCTGTTATTATGGCAATCAGTGCAACGATTGTTAAGAAAACTAGTCCACCTTCACTAACTAACAAAAAAACCTGCTGGGAGAAATTTAAAGAAACTTGTTGGGGATAATATTGATCTTCAGATGCCAATTAAAACCCCGATACAGCTAGAAGAAAAATTTGAACAACTCAACAACAGTATACAAGAAGTGGCGTGGAGTAGTACCCCCTCAAGTTCAAAGAAAATGCGCCGAAATGCTATTTATCCTCTGGAAGTTAGAGAACTGGTTACAGTAAAACGAAAAGCAAGAAAGGCCTGCCAAAGAAGTCGAGCGCCAGAATGTAAAACAACTCTAAATTTTTTATCTAATAAACTAAAGTTGCTAATTAAAGAAATCAATTACGAATCCATTAATAAATACTTGAGTGGCCCTACTAGGGAAAAAGATACAGAGTACTACCTTTGGAAAGCGACAGAAAGTTTAAAACGACCTAAACTACAAATTCCAATAGTAAAAAATGAAGATGGCACATGGGCTATAAGTGCAAAGCAAAAAGCTTGGTTGTTTGCAACCCACCTCGAGAACACGTTCCAGCCTCTACCTAGACAAACTGCAGAGGAAAACATACCACCAACCACCACATACCACCTGTCACATTACAAGAATTAAAAGAGGAAATCAATCTCAACTTAAATACAAAGAAATCTCCAGGATATGACTTAATTTCAGGACAAATAGTAAAAGCTTTCCTGAAAAAGGTCTACGTAAACTACTCCAAATAATTAACGCAGTGTTCAGACTTAAACACGTTCCAAATCAATGGAAAGTAGCAGAAGTAATTATGATACCTAAACCAAACAAACCACTAAATGACAAAAAATCGTATAGGCCGATTTCCTTACTCCGAATAATTTCAAAATTATTCGACAAACTACTCCTAAAGAGACTAAAACCAATAAAAGCAGACATAAATCTAGTTCCTCCACATCAGTTTGGCTTCAGAGAAAACCATTCAACAATAGAACAAGTACACCGAATTACAAACATAATTGAAGACGTACTTGAAAAAATAAAGTATATTCAAGCGTCTTATTGGATGTAGCACAGGCCTTTGACAGAGTATAGCATAAAGGTTTGGAATATAAATTACAAAGAGACTTACCAAAACAGTTTTATGAAATTCTAAAATCTTACATATCTAACCGACTCTTTCGAGTTAAATTAGATGGCGAATACTCAGTACATAAAGAAAATATCAGCAGGGGTACCACAAGGTAGCGTTCTGAGACCAATTTAGAGACTAATATAGCGAGGTTTGCGGATGATACGGCCATTTTAGCAGTTGCTAATTGCATAGAAGAATCCACAAGCAAATTGCAAAGAGCTACTAATATTGTCAGTACCTTGACCAAGAGATGGCGAATACAACTTAATGAAACAAAATCTGTTCACGTAGACTTTACCAAGAAGAAGGTCAACTGGATACCAGTGGAACTGAACTCCCAGCAAATTCCCTGTGCAAATACGTTAAAATATCTAAGCATGACCCTAGACGCGAAACTAAAATGGAAGAAAGAAAAAAGAAGAGTTAAACATCAAATACAGAATGATGGATTGGCTCTTAGGAAGAAATTCTGAGCTAACTCTACATAATAAATTGCTACTATACCGGCAAATTCTAAAACCTGTGTGGACTTATGGTATTCAGCTCTGAGGCTGTACAAAGAAAACCAAAGTCAATATCATCCAGTCATTCCAAAGCAAAGTCCTTCGTGGAATAGTTAATGCACCGTGGTACATAAGAAATGACAACCTCCATAGAGATCTGAAGCTGGATTTCGTTAGTGAAGAATTAAGCAAACACGCGAGAAAACACATGCAACGTATTAGTCTACACCAAAATGGTGAGATACATCGTATGTTGGAGGATTCAAATCCAGTAAGACGGCTGCGAAGGAAGAAACCGCATGATCTACAAGATCCAATCAGGATCGACTGAAAGATAAATTACTAGATGATTCGTAAATTAGTTGTAATACATAATTATATATAACAAAAAAATATGATTGATTTTTGATGTAGTCTCTTCGTGATGTCTTGCCATTTGCCAGAATTAGATGCACTGAAAATCCAAAGGGGCCGAGAATAGTTTTCCTCAAAAAACATCTCTATACATTCTCGTGTTAGAATAATTAATTTATTAAATATTATTATATTTTCAAATTTCATGAACTTTAATTTTTCACTTAAAATTCCTATAAGAAATATTTTAACAGTGTGGTTTCCAATACATGCTTCATTTATAGTAAAAAATTATTACTGGTATTGTTGGAGAAGGTCATTAATCATTTTCCATTTCGAATTTGGATTTCCATTTCGAATTTCGACATTTACTGTCGCAGTAATTTTCGTAAAATTATTTTCTAAGCCGACACAGTTTTTATTTTTTGCACGTTGCCTTAAAATTATAGAACAAATTGCAATACATTTTCAAATCAACTTTCCTAAACCCTTCAATTTTTATTTCGACCTGGACTTATGGTGGTTTTTTATATTCAAATAACTACTCGTATTATGAAACCCGATCCCTTTTTAAAAAAAAATCTATCTCATCATTTTCAAACTATACACAAACAAAATCTGCTACAAATTTAGATAAACAGATTTCACAAACCGTTTCATTTTAATTTCACATGATAACATTTCAAAACTATTTTTCCCATCCCCTACATGAACATAAAACTTCATGAACATAAAAGAGTAAATTCGCTTCTGTGTACGAGGAGGGATGAGTGAAAATATTAAAAATGAAAATCAAATTTGTATTCAGTTAAATTGAATAATTCAAAAATTAAATTTCCTTTTTATTAAATACATTTTTGTATTTTTTTTTTTTGGTTTTTGGCAAAATCGAAAATGTCAAATTCGATTACTAAAAAATAATTTTTTTATTATTATTATCATAATATTATTATTAAATACTATCATCATGTATTTGAATTTTTTTTTTGCTAGATTTAATTGAAATCGAATTGTGTCCTTTTTGGATGAACGTATTCATAATTTGGATACATATGGATATACACTGCCAACAAAGGCAAACTTTTGGATTTTATGTAAAAAATTAATTTAATTTCAATTCTATGTTTAGTGAACAATTTGGAATTATTATAATGGATAAAGGATTATATAATTGTCTATTGATGGTACTCGTATTTAAGACTATGGAAATATGTTATAAAATCTAGATACGTTAAATTCTCTTGATGATATGAATTAATTCTAGAAACCAACCTTAATTAATAATTATATTTTTGTAAAGGTAGAAATAATATTTCGAAATGATTTAAATTCTCTGTGATGTTATCTCAATACTTTGAACCTTAGTCATTAGACTAAGTTTTAAATTTATATGTAATATTCAACATAACTCTTATCATGCCATACTTATTATTTACGATCTTCATGTACAAATCTCCACTTCCAACGAATCGCGATATGAATATGCGAGTACGTGTATTATATAAAGTGCTAGATTTATACGCGGTTATCTCATTTGTTTATTAAATTTTTCCAGTAATTTACACCTGGCTTTTATAGCTGTGCTTTGTTATATCCCTTCTATTCCAGTTTACTTCCTTCATATGTTCATATGTAAACGATGTCACCCTTTCTCTTTATTTTGTAATTTACTACAATACGATGACTTTCTCATATGTATAAGGTTTTGTTGGTGTTATCCGAAATGGTAAAGTTCCATGTTGTTCGTAAAAATTATTTTTTACATAAATTTTAGGTTCAATTACCTTAGTAAATGCTGTTGTAATAAAAATATAAATGAAACCTAGGTCCGTGAGTCCGGATGAGTTTATTAGTGTGTCAAAAAATATTAAGTAATAAGGTCACGCATGTCGTTCAGGTTAATATTTTATTACTAGGGTTGAACAAAATTTTGTTAATCTATATTCTGCGATTCCCTAGCTAAGTTGGAATATATTAGGGTCGTCATGAATTCGTATTACTACGAATAATTTTGAGAATGTATGGGACTTACAACCTTACAGTTGTTCGATATATTTTACAATATTAATTAACTAACTGAATACACTTTCGTTGCACGGGAGAAATTGGAAATTGAAATAATTGTTCATTTGTTTGAGCATGCCGTGTCTCACGCATTTCACTGAAACAAGCAGCTCTAGAAGAACACGTTCATTTTGACAGATCGATTCAATTGATGGATAATGCAATAGGTTTCGAACAATATTTCAGATTCAACAGTATACTCTTCTGTTCGCTAAGACGATACAATTTCCAATTTCAAACATGTTTCGAAACAAATTATATGGGGTAACCTAGGTCCAGGGGTGGACCCTTTCAAAAATATTACGAAAACCTGCTCATTTTGGTATAAAATTATTTTTGAAAGTTAGAATTCGATTGATAGATGGTTTGAAAACTGATAAGAACGGTCCCATTGATACAGGGGACAGACTACTCAGATTCAAGCTAATTTTATAAAATTCGTTTGTAAAATATAAATTTTAGAAAATATTTGTACCAAGGAACTGCTAGACCTCAGAGTTCAGCCCCTTCGAAAATATCGTAAGATTGGTTCTGGAGATACAACTTACAAATTGTAAATATTTCATCGTGATCGGTTGAGCGCCTGGAACGCCCATTCAGAACAAACAGGCCTTTTTTGGAAACAAGCTGTTCGGGAGCAAATATACCTAGGGGGTGATTTAAAAATATTACGAAATCTTGCTCATTTTGCTATAAAATTATTTTTGGTAATTAGAATCCGATTGGATAGATGGTTTGAAAACTTATAAGAACGGTCCCATTGATCCAGGAGACAGACTACACAGATTCAAGCTAATTTTATAAAATTCTTTTCTAAGATATGAATTTTAGAAAAAATTTGTACCAAGGAACCTAGACCTCGGAGTTCAGCTCCTTCGGAAATATCGTAAGGTTGGTTCTGGTCATACAACTTACAAATGGTAAAAATTTCATGTTGATCGGTTGAGCGTCTGAAACGCCCATTCAGAACAAACAGGCCTTTTTTGGAAACAAGCTGTTCGGGAGCAAATAGACCTAGGGGGTGATTTAAAAATATGACGAAAACCCACTCATTTTGCTATAAAATTATTTTTGAAATTTAGAATCCGATTGGATAAATGGTTTGAAAATTTATAAGAACGGCCCATTGATCCAGAGGACAGACTACTCAGATGCAAACTAATTTTATAACATTCCTTTCGAAAATATAAATTTTAGAAAACAATTCTATCAAGGAGCCTAGACTTCGGAGTTCAGCCCCCTCGAAAATATTGTAAGGTTGTTTCTGGACATACAACTTCCAAATGGTAAAAAAGTCATGAAACATACCTTTTTTGGAAAACGGGAGCAAATAGACGTAGGGGGCCGATTCAAACATATTACAAAAACCTGTTTAATTTGGTTTAAAATTTCTATAGGTACAAAATTTTAATTCGATTTCACGGATGGTGTTTATATTTATAAGAAGGGTTCATTTTATCCACAGGATGGATCGCCCGGATTCGTTCATACAACCTTTTTAATAAACTCATTCTCGAAGACAATTTTGAATTTTTTTTTTCATTTTTGATTTCTTCGTGGTTTCTGAAGTGCTGGTCTTGATGATCGCTTTGCATTAATCGGATCAAATAGTAATCTGATGGGGCACAATCTGATGATTAGGGAGTATACTGTAGAATTTCCCATTTAAGTACTTCCAGCGTATTTTTTACTTGTTTTGCGACATGTGGTCGAGCATTGTCGTGCAGCAAAATGACTTTATGCTGTTCGTTGGCTAGAATCGGACTGTTTTCGTTCAATGCATGGTTTAAATCTATCAATAGTTGTTGGTAACGTTCACCAGTAATAGTTTCGTTCGGTCTTAGCAGCTCATAGTACACCACTCAAATCCATAACAAAACCTTACTTCCATGAATGTTTCGTTTTGCTGTTGATATGGATGGTTCGCCTAGACGAATCCATAATTTTTTGCGTTTAGGGTTATTGAGACAAAATTTGAGACAAAAAATGCCATCTTTGGTGCCTTGTAAGCAAAGAATTGCAAACCATTCAACTATTTTCAATGTTGGCCATTTACCTTCTTTTTGAAGTTTGAGCTGAGTTTTCATTCAATAATGCTTCCAATTCTTCATCTTCTAATGTTTTTGGTTGACCAAACTTTCTTTGTCGCTGATCACCACTTTTGAATAGTTTAAACCAGTTTTCGCAAGTCTGTTGAGTTGGTGCATGTTCACCATAAGTTTCTTGAAGCAAACGAAAACTTTCAGCAGCTTTTTTTTTTTGATTGAAGCAAAAAAGTAATGCTTCTCGAAAATGCTGTTTGGTTGGTACGAAATTCGACGTGTTTAAACGGGATTAAAAAATATGACAAGCTAAATTTTAATGTGGAATGTCAACACTTTAAAATGCCGTAGGTGTCATTGTACAAGAATGTTTAGTACTGACGTTATGTCATCTCTTAGAAAATCCAAAAAACTAAGTTATTCACCAAATAGATTATTTGTATTTTTAAATAAAGTGCAAAACTAACATTGTGGAACCGGAGGCAGATGCATTTTCTTCGCTCCCACATTCCTTATAATCAAGTGGCATATTATTTGAAAAGTATTAAAGCAAAGTATCAATTCAGCACTTTAGTTCACCAAACCACTATTTTGGCGCTAGTGGCAAAATAATTCGTTTAGTATAGAATATATACGTGCCATATCATTGTAAATGTTTCAATCCAAAACTGATCTGTTTTTCCGGAAATAGACGAGGAAATTATTCTAAAAATGTTTCGCTTTTATACCAATCCGGTAAAATGTCAAGAAAATGCGTAACATCGTGGATATTGTATTTTTACATTATGCAAAATGTATTTTTCTGAGTAGTTTGCTTCGTATTTTATTAGAAGAAAATCCTTGATTTTTCCGAATTTTTCATGAGCATTCCGGGTTGGTGCATTGGTAATTATACTCTTAAAGAAGCCTCTCATCATATACATGTATGTCCCACTAAATTTTAAACAAATTAAAACAGTTTTAATTTTCCACCACAATCATCCCTTAAAATGATGAATGGCGCAGATTTAAACATCTGCTAACACACAGGTAACAAAAAAATTTCGTATAATTCTGAAAGCGGTTTTATTTACTGAAAGTAACCCTTAAAAGATTAGAAAGGTCATTTTTTCAAACATACAAAGGAGAAACCCGGAATAAGGGTACGGTGTGAAGTCGTAGTAGATATTAATTAACAGTACAAGGTTGTTTTCCTCATATCTAAGAAAATATATCTTTCAGGGTGAAATGGGAGCCAAATAGTGAATTCAACTGTAAAAAATACATAAAAATATCCTAATTTGTGACTTCGAAATTTTTTATAAAATTTAAAAATATGATAAACCACAGCCCTTCAAAATCCACGATGATTTAAGTACTTGCAAATTTCTGAAAACGCCCTTATGAAATCTCTTTACGATCACGATGTTTACAAGTCCTGTGTTTCGAGATTAAGGATGTATGCGAGAGAAATAAAAATTTCACCTTTAGTATCGATATTTAAATGCCCCTAAATGTATGCAATGGATTTAATGTTTAATTTGTGTAGTACCACAATTTTGAATAATTTGCTTAGTAAACTTGACTTGTTTTGTTTACTCTTATATGTGTAAAATTAATTAATAAATTTATTATTTTTCATTATTGCTAATGTAAACATTGTATATTAAAATAAATTAAGAGCCATTTGTCTTTTACACACTTTCTAATTCGTGATTTGCCTAAATGGACAGTAAACTTACACTAAATAATCGTCATTGCGGCGTAAAACAAATAAACTTATCGTTAAGTTAATTTTCAATTAATTGTTAAAGTTTTATGGCCCGAAATTGCTTACAGAGAGGGAAAAAGGTATTGTGTGCTAAAAATTGAAAATCACAAACTGTAGACTCTTCGCCGCTGTAATCAAATTATATAAACTCGCGTTATAAATAAAATTTGCTTTGTTTGTATATATTTCGTAGACATATTGAATTTTTCGCAAATTAATTAAGAATTAAATTAAAATAAGAATGTATAATAGTTGTCAAACAACATATTAGTGCATTTGGTGTCATTCGTTTTTTTGTGTGTATTGCAGACAAACACGTGGGTAACTGCAGCAGGGAAACTTTCGATTTTCAAAATAAAAATTTGCATACCGATTAAGCCGAATTTGTGCTAATTAGTGCTCACGGGGAAAAATTAGTGCTAGTTCAGGAGCCGAAAAAACGGGAAAAGAAAATTTCTAATTTCGCCTAAAAGTCGAATTAAATAAAACCCGATTTCTAGAAAAAACCAGAAATAATTTAAGCCTAATTTTAAAACTTTCTAAAGGCCGCTAAACTGATGAAATGTGCTAATCCAGAATTGGCCAAATTCCATTGAACAACAACGACCGTTGAATGAACAATTTTCTGACAAAAAGTGTTCTAGAAACCAATGAAGTTCGCACTTCTGATTGCATATTCCTACCAGGTATGTTGATTGCCATCCGAAAAATATAGTGGCTGAATTTGTGCTAATCCAGAATTGACCTAATCCCATTGAACAACAACGACCGTTGAATGAACAATTTTCTGACAAAAAGTGTTCTAGAAACCAATGAAGTTGGCACTTCTGCTTGCATATTCCTACCAGATATGTTCATTGGTCAATTATGGATTAGCACATTGAACCACTATATTTTTGGGATGACAATGAACATACCTGACAGGAATACACTATCTGAATTGCTTATGCCTTGGATTTTAGAACATTTTATTTCTATTGTTTTATTTGTTGTTCAACACAAATATTATTTTACGATATATCTCCGTTTTTTTAAATATAGTATCTTTCAGGGGCTGGTTTGGTTTTCCTCGATTTATGAATGAAAATTTATGAATATTATATTTCTATGATAAACACAAATTTCATCAGTTTAGCGGCCTTTAGAAAGTTTTAAAATTAGGCTTAAATTATTTCTGGTTTTGCTAGAAATCGGGTTTTATTTAATCCGTCTTTTAGGCGAAATTTGAAATTTTCTTTACCCGTTTTTTCGGCTCCTGGACTAGCACTAATTTTTTCCCGTGAGCACTAACTAGCACAAATTGGGCTTATTCTGTATGCAAAGTTTCATTTTGAAAATCGAAAGTTTCCCTGCTGCAGTTACCCATGGCAGACAAACTATTTGTTTTGATTGTTTGTATATATGTATATCCTTATCAACATTTAGGTGTATATAAGAAAAGTAATAAATCTTAAACATACAAATTTTATCTACAAGCTCAAAAACTACAATTGTCACAAGCTTAAACTTTTGTTGGTATAAGTACTGTATATATTGGAGGTTGAACCTAGATTAAACCTGGGTTGAACCTTCAATATAAACAACAAAAGTTAACTTGGAGTTAACTCGACTCAATCCAAAAAATTTCTTAGGTCCAGTAAACTCTGGTTAATATAAACGCCTATAGAGTCGAGTTGAAAAACAACAACAAAAATTATCAATAAATTAAAAAATAGAAAAGGCGATTTTTCATTTTTTCTTATTCGAGCGTGTCTGTGTTCAAATTCGGCAGCATATTTTTGTGATTTTTTTCGAGAATACACTTAGACGATAAATACTCATAGACTGTTAGTTAATATCTACACCGAATTCACACGGCTATATCTAAAATTTGACTAATAGACTCGAGACACAATTTCGACGATTGAAAGGAGGATTCCTCCCCTACAAATTCCATAGTAACCTTGCTCTGTTAATTAATATCTACTACGACTTCTCACGGCTATGTCTAAAATTTGACTCACAGACTCAAGTCACAATTTTGCCGATTGAAATGTGGGTCCTCTCTCTGCAAATTCCATACCAACCATGCTCTGTTAATTAATATCTACTACGACTTCACAAGACTATATCTAAAATTTGACTCATAGTCTCGAGTCACAATTTTGACGATTCAAAGGTGCATCCTTCCTCTACAAATTCCATACCAACCTTGCTGTGTTAATTAAAGCGCTTCAATATTTTTGTTGGCTCACATGTCGCGACTTTTGTTTACTGAAATTTGCTCTTTTGGAATTTTTTTGCGGGATAACCAAAAAAATGTCATGATAGTAAAAATGTCATGACAGTAAAAAGTTTCGAGATGAAATTCAAAACTAGTGTAATATAGTAAATTTTTCGGCATGGCACTGAAAAATGTCGCGATATTCGTTTTATAGTGTTGCCATCGCATTTCTTCGGGCCAATTTCACAGACATACCTGCACATTGGCTTTTTATGAAATAACCACCAATTCTCAGATAATTCGCATAAAAAGCTAGTTACTAAATCCTTTATATCAAAAGTTATAGCCATTTTAAGAATCGCAAAAATTAAAAAAAAATTAAATAATAAAATTTAAGTACCGTTATTTTTTTTTTTTTTGCTCAACACATAGAGGTGGAGATTTTTCTGAAAAGTTGTATACCGAAGTATACGGAACAACATTATATTAGTTAAAAGTTTATTGGAATTATTTGCTAGTTTATATGGAGCCCTTTTTCGCCCTGGGCCGAATAACAGTGTACACAATTTCTTTTTTTTTAATTTCTGGTATTAAATTGTGAAATATTTCCGATATAGGAACACTTAAATTACTACGGTTAAGCTCAACTTTCATTATAAATGTAACAAAAATGAGCTTTTCGAACAGTAAATTACAACATTTCAAACTTCTAAATAAAAAAATCTATTGCAGAGTTATAAATTCTAAGCAAGCTTTAGGTTAATATTTTATATATAGATAACACAAACAACTCAACTGATTAGAAGTAAGCTTATCTTAAATAACCGAAAAAACAACACAAAATGTATAATCACGTTAAGCTGTAAGATAAGGCAATTGTTTATACATGAAAATAATAACTTTTCGTAACACAGAAGCACAACCACCATATATCTTCTCCATGCAGGTATCTTTACTTAACCCGATTGTTCTGTGTATGTCTAACACAGTATTCAGTTTAACAATCGATAAAGCTTCAGTATTTTGTTCTATATATATTTACGGTATTGTATTTATATATAATGGTGCGGTGTTATTTTTTTATGCAAATCCTTTGTTGTGCTTTTATTTTATCATTTTAAGTTTAACTTATATTGTATGTTAAGTCATGTTGTTATATGTTTACTGCTGGTAGCCAAAATGCTAAACAAAATAAAATTATACAAATTGAGTGCCCCTCTTTGGATAAATATATATATATATATATTGTGCTACCATGTATTCTTACAAGGAAACCTAATATATTAGACAAAACTAGAAATTTAAATAAGACAAGAGATTTAAGTTGATTGGGAACATTGGGTTTAAAATAAAAATAAAACTATCCCCTTAAATGTGGTAGATATATATAAGAAAAAAGGGATTCACTGGTATGAATATTTTAAGATTTCGAAGAGGCTTTTGCCTATTATGTAGGTTCAAAAATATTCGACCAATAACCTAAAAGGTAAATAACAAAACTTTATGTTTTACAACATACACACATACAATAGGTATCCAAAAATATATATTTTTTCATCCCTGTCTCGTTAAATAAATAAAAATGTTACTCATTTGATTTATGCGGCTTGAAATTTATGAAAACTTATACAACATTTTTTTTATATATTTGTGAAACTGTGCGGGAGTTGAAAAAAAGCTCAACCTTAAATTTATATAATATGTATGTATAGAATACATAACTACTGTGCGAAATGTATTGACATCGCTGCGCGTTTATATAGTAACTGTAAAATATTATTCCACTCGTTTTAAAAATGCCTAACACCAAGTTTTCATTATGTTATTTCCTTATTGTCGAATGAAAGGAATTTAAATATTCTCATATTTTTATTTTGCACCAAAATGACGAGTACGTATGTTTATGAATAGCGCTGGTTGGGGGTGCTATAAGAGAAAGCTCAAACTTTTTGAAGGTGTGATAATAATTTTAAATCAAAAAATAATAATAATGTGGATATATTATTCCGCACATTTTACCTCGATATATACATACATACGCTGTTATACACATTGCATAAAAGCTCGTCGTAACGGTACAAATTTGAATTACAATCGTTAACCTTCAATCTTAATATACGAAAGTACATAGTACACAATACACCAAACAATTTTTTAATTTTATTTTAGTTGTGTTATCCCACATACACATCCTAATACCATCACCATATATCGTTAATTCTTTCAATCCCGCGCCTCTCCCTCTCTCTCTCTACAAAAAAAAAATAATAAAAATATCTGCGTTAAAGGAATTTAAAAAAAAAGTTAAAAGCACACACATAACACGAGAAAAATAATTCCAATATACAGAGCAGAAAAAGCTTCGTTTGTGAACGAAAATATAATAATTTTCGCTTAATTTTTTTTTGGTTCTTCATTCTTCGTGCGATAATTTTTCATCATAACCTTCGTACGCACAACACAAAAAAGCTCAACTTTTATAAAAAAAATCCAAAAAAAAAAAACAATATCTTCGCCTTGTGTATGTACGAGCAAGATTATTAGATAATGATGAGCTTGAAATGGATTAATATAATTATTATTATTTTTGTAAAATGTATTTTCTAGGTCCTGTCCATTTTGTCATTTATCGCACGGCATCATTTATTAGTGTCCAAACAAACAAAATAAAAAATAAAATAAAAATAAAAAAGTTTTCTTCGTTTTATTGGTGTTTTGCATTTTGTTTAGATTTGTTTTAATTTAAGAAATTTTAAAATGTGAAAATTAAAATTTTCCTTATTTTTGTTTCTCACTTTTTCCATTTATGTTCTGGGGAAAATAAGGGATATGAACCTGGTTTCATTTTGCTGTAATATCAGGCGCTTATTCATAAAACCATATTCAAGATTTTTACCCCAATATTTATTCGAGAGCTTAGAGTAAGCTTATGAGAAAGCTTTCCCATACATATCCTATTTTTAATAGGAAGAAGTTTTGGACGGCACTGACAATAGTAAATTATGGGTCAAGGGAGTAAAGTAGGCAATTATTGCAGTAAATACATTTTTTCTACTTAGAATACAACGATGAGAAAATTATATGCGGTTTTCGAGTTTTCATTGAAAATTTGTTTTGACATATGAGCAACTTTGTCCTAAACAATTGCATTTTATTCATGTTTTTCATTTTCGTCTTATGAAATTTGGAAAACGGTAATGAAAAGTTAGTACTAACCTATAGTAAGATATAGTAAGATCTAGTAACCCTTCGATTTAGTCCCTAGGGACTTAAGGACACCATTATTCGCTGATAATGGGTTTTCCAATAGGAATGATATGATTTTTAAGTGACGTTTCGGTCATTTGTAATATATCATAATCTGTCATTTTTTGTTTCATTGTGTTCAGTAATGTTTACAATTTCATCATGGTGAGATATACGCAAGAACAACGTTTACAAATTGCAATTACAAACGATAACGATTTTTTTAAGAAAATCATCTTCTCCGAAGAGGCTCACTTTCATCTGAGTGGTGCGGTAAATAAACTAAACTGTCGATTCTGGTGCAAAGAAAATCCACAAATTATTCATGAAAAACCATTACATTCACCTAAATTGACAGTTTGGTGTGGTTTTTGGTCTGGTGGAATCATCGGCCCGTATTTTTTCGAAATGAAGCTGGTAACACCGTTACTGTCAATGGAGATCGGTATAGATCCATGATAACCAACTTTTTATGGCCGAAATTGGAAGAACTTGATCTTGACAACATTTGGTTCCAACAAGACGGGGCTACGTGCCACACAGCAAGTGCAACAATTGAATTATTGCGAGAAAAGTTTGGATCATATCACTCTTATTGGAAAACCCTATAGTTTGTTTATGCTACTATGCTGTTTTGACCGCAGAAGTAGAAACGCAGTTTTACCGGTTTTGTTCTATTGGTTCACAAAATGTACAAAGAGCCAATAACAGTATAAATCTAACAAAATTGTTGAAGCTATACATGATGCGTTTATGATTCTGCCGCTGATTTTGGCATTCGATCCAACATTTAAATTCTTCAGCGTTTTGTTTTCATATTTTGAATTTATTATTACTATCTTTTTGTGAAATACGATGCTACGTCTTAAGAAACGGATTTAATATTTTTTAATAAAGATTAAGTAATTTTATTTAGAATGCTGGTGTTAATTTATGTAAAAGTTTAAACATTAATTTTCTTCTCTACCATTTAAGCTCATAATTTGCATAAAAATCTGGTTCTGAGTACCGAGTACCACTGTATCGATTTAATATTTGTGTGGTAAACTTAAAAACTTTAATCTCGCTAGCATTACAAGTCTTCGAAACATTGCGGTTCTGTTCTTTACAAAATTTTCATTTTCATGTGATTTATTTTGAATTTTACTCCCAATCAATAAAGCTAATTATACGGGCACAGAAAATGTCCCTAAGTCTGTGTCCACTGATGATGACAGCCATCGAAAAAATCCAATTAAAATATTTAAAAATATTAAGGACAAAGCCGTAACTAATATGGCTGTAAATCTGAAAATGGACGAACATATATAAATAACATATGACACTCCAAAAACACCCAGTCGCAACTTTTTTTACTCTTCACCGCCAGGAATCGAACCCGGGACCACCGAATAACAGAGCAAGCACTGTACTTACTAAGCTAACGAGGGCGACTTTGCCCGTTGTCAAAGTTGAATAACCAAAATTTAGTATTGCCGTAATTCTCTTGGCATTATACCAAGATCAAATAAGACGAAAACCACGCCAGATCACACGTTGAATGTCAACATTTCAATATTTACTCTCCATATCCCACTGAAACCTCTTGCCAAAGATGCTAGAGACTAATATTTTTAGAACATGCTTGGTCCACTCAAGAGGCATACACAATTGATATTAACGGGGTTTACTATGACGAAAACCGCCCCAGGTCGTACGTTGAAAGGAAAAATTTTAATATTTTCGTTCCAGAAACCGCTATCAGCTCTTGGCCACAGATGAGTCTAATATTTTTAGATTTTAGAAGCTAGGACCTGGAATATTTTTTTCTTATTTAACCTTATTATTGCCAAGGGAATTTCTTCAAACTGTGTGTGTAACTTGAATCGATTATCTTGTTGATCAGAAACATGCCTTAATTTTATTTTTGGTTCTTCCACCATGGTGATGTCCTTGTATTGGAAGGTCCTTTACTGCCTTCTCCTATGAATATAGCTGATTTTTGGTGATATAATAATCGATGAATCCGTTCTCCGTGGTCATTTCTTGCAGAATCTAGTCCTCATGGACCGACCCGATTGGCCATGATTGACATTGTTGCCGGTGTTATCGATTCCAATTTTCGTGTTGAAATCACGTTGGATTTTGGATTTTTAGGTGTACACTAGTTGTGTAGCTTGTAAACTGCCCGTAGAATTACATACAGCACTAAATTGTTGTTGTATTTCTTATTTTCGACTGGAATTTTCCTGTTGTTATTCTGCTTTATAGGTTACAGGTATTTGTTGTTAAAATATTAGTCTTATTCTCTCTTATGTGTAGTTCTGTGTACTCCACAGAGTACATCAGTTAGTAACTACTCCATGTTTGTTTGAAACGACTCCACTATTCTCTTTCACCTTATACTTCAAAGGCCCAATATCCGCAATATTTCGATGTTATACAGCTTCATTTTTTTCTCAATTTGTGTGTTGATGTTTCCCGTTATAGTTCTAATCAGGGTTGGGCGAGATACGTCGATCGTATCGTAGATTACATAGCGACTTTTAAAGCCGCAGACGTCGATAACCTAAGAAAAGAGATATTAAAACTAAATTTTCTCATTAGTTTTTTTTTAACCGGTAACATTTTAACCGGGCCGGTAAAGTTGCTGTCTAGCTATTAGGTAGTAGCCTTATTATCCTAAAATAAGGCCAAATAAGTTTTCATTTTGATATTAAATCACATAAACTATTTGTTAGGATATGAACCGACTCATACGCTGGCCTAAACTAATTCACATTGGGTGTAAAAGAACGCGATTTTACAATAGTCGCCGCCAAACGTGTCATTATAGTGAGAACATGTTCAACCTGGACAACATCTTCATCGTGCACGGTTAGTATAATGGTACTCAAAATGTCAAAAACGATGTTTAGTAAAAATTATTGTTTAACTATAACATATTACCAATTGACCTAATTGCTTCATTAGCATCAAGTTAGAATTGAGGGATAAATAAATGATTATCAAGATTAGTCTTGACGTAGAAAATTTAGTTTAAAATATTTGAAATTATCAAAAAATTACGTCAAACGATAAGTTTATTTGTTTTTACGCCGCAATGACGATTATTTTTGGAAAATTTACTCATCACTAGATGGAATATTACGAAATAGAAAGTGTGTCCAAGATAAGTGGTTATTAATTTATTATAATATGCAATGTTTAGATCAGCCTTAATGAAAAATATTAAATTTATTAATTAATTTTACACATATAAACAATATAAGTAAAGGTTAGTAAGCAGATTATACGAAATTATGGTACTAAAACTTATTAAACAAACAACTACATACATTTAGGGGCATTTAAATATCAATACTAAAAAATAAATTTGTTTGTTCAGTACCATACAGAATTAAAACTCTGAAAGAGTTCTTGTATGAAAGAAATATTTGTCAGCTCAATGAAGGAATCATTTGTAGTTCAATTCGACTCCACCTTTTTTAAATTGGCCAAATATGTCAGCAAAATATATATAGACTTTTTTTCTCTCTTTTTATAGAGGTGGAACTGTGATTTCTTATTATTACTAACGTTTAACGTTACACGTTTTAACGTTTTTACTGTGAGGCTTACACCGATTTTTAATCTCCAAAATATTTATAATTGGATAATAATAAATCTAAACTAATTTTGGGTATTAGAACTGAACACCAATTATGAATATTAGAGACATCTATCAATGACTAGTATGTATTCTCTAATTTAGTTAGAGTTTTATCATGTGCCGAACTATTTAGTATCGCTGGTGCATAATTAACAATTTAGTACGCTATTTAGGGGCAATTCATAAACTACGTCACGCTCTTTAGAGGGGGAGGGGTATAGGCTGCTGTGACTATAAAATATCACGTCACATAATTAAAACGGTTTTAAAGGCTAAATATAAGTACATATATTTTATTTAGCACACGATTTTGTATATTAATAATGTTCTTTAAAATATATGATTTATACAGGTATCATCGAAAATATATTTCAAAATAGTAAAGAACTTTACAGCTCAGTTATTTTGATACGACAGAACGTATGTACATATCAAAATTTCGAAGTAAGATTGTATTTCTAATATGAAAACAAGCAACAAAAATTGTTCGGTTAATAAAATTGAGCCATCAACATCCACTCCTAACTCAAGTAATACTAGTACTAGTTTAATATACAAAACTGTAAAATATAATTTAGCATCCAGCTCTCGTGAATCACCACGAGTCCCTATAGTTCAAAAGAATTTACAATCCGAGATTGAAGTACTGAATTCTGAAATAATTGGTTTATATGAACGCCATATTGACAACAACAACGATTTTTTTGGCTAGAACCATTCTGTTTAATATTTAGCCTGAAATTAACTAATAAAACAAATTTTCATACTTCTAAAATATCAAATATCGTTCACAATGAACTTGTTATTAAAATCATATTGACAACAAAAAATTTGACGCCGCCATATTGACAACAACAACGATTTTTTGGCTAGAACCATTCTGTTTAATATTTAGCCTGAAATTAACTAATAAAACAAATTTTCATACTTCTAAAATATCAAATATCGTTCACAATGTACTTGTTAATAAAATCATGTTGACAACAACAAATTTGACGCCGCCATATTGACAACAACAACGATTTTTTTGGCTAGAACCATTCTGTTTAATATTTAGCCTGAAACTAACTAATAAAACAAATTTTCATACTTCTAAAATATCAAATATCGTTCACAATGTACTTGTTAATAAAATTATGTTGACAACAACAAATTTGACGCCGCCATTTTGACATCAACAACGATTTTTTTGGCTAGAACCATTCTGTTTAATATTTAGCCTGAAATTAACTAATAAAACAAATTTTCATACTTCTAAAATATCAAATATCGTTCACAATGTACTTGTTAATAAAATCATGTTGACAACAACAAATTTGACGCCGCCATATTGACAACAACAACGATTTTTTTGGCTAGAACCATTCTGTTTAATATTTAGCCTGAAATTAGCTAATAAATCAAATTTGCATACTTCTAAAATATCAAATATCGTTCACAATGAACTTGTTATTAAAATCATATTGACAACAACAAATTTGACGCCGCCATATTGACAACAACAACGATTTTTTTGGCTAGAACCATTCTGTTTAATATTTAGCCTGAAATTAGCTAATAAATCAAATTTGCATACTTCTAAAATATCAAATATCGTTCACAATGTACTTGTTAATAAAATCATGTTGACAACAACAAATTTGACGCCGCCATATTGACAACAACAACGATTTTTTTGGCTAGAACCATTCTGTTTAATATTTAGCCTGAAATTAACTAATAAAACAAATTTTCATACTTCTAAAATATCAAATATCGTTCACAATGAACTTGTTATTAAAATCATATGGACAACAAAAAATTTGACGCCGCCATATTGACAACAACAACGATTTTTTTGGCTAGAACCATTCTGTTTAATATTTAGCCTGAAATTAGCTAATAAATCAAATTTGCATACTTCTAAAATATCAAATATCGTTCACAATGTACTTGTTATTAAAATCATATTGACAACAACAAATTTGACGCCGCCATATTGACAACAACAACGATTTTTTGGCTAGAACCATTCTGTTTAATATTTAGCCTGAAATTAACTAATAAAACAAATTTTCATACTTCTAAAATATCAAATATCGTTCACAATGAACTTGTTATTAAAATCATATGGACAACAAAAAATTTGACGCCGCCATATTGACAACAACAACGATTTTTTTGGCTAGAACCATTCTGTTTAATATTTAGCCTGAAATTAGCTAATAAATCAAATTTGCATACTTCTAAAATATCAAATATCGTTCACAATGTACTTGTTAATAAAATCATGTTGACAACAACAAATTTGACGCCGCCATATTGACAACAACAACGATTTTTTGGCTAGAACCATTCTGTTTAATATTTAGCCTGAAATTAACTAATAAAACAAATTTTCATACTTCTAAAATATCAAATATCGTTCACAATGTACTTGTTATTAAAATCATATTGACAAAAACAAATTTGACGCCGCCATATTGACAACAACAACGATTTTTTTGGCTAGAACCATTCTGTTTAATATTTAGCCTGAAATTAACTATTAAAACAAATTTTCATACTTCTAAAATATCAAATGTCGTTCACAATGTACTTGTTATTAAAATCATATTGACAACAACAAATTTGACGCCGCCATATTGACAACAACGACGATTTTTTTGGCTAGAACCATTCTGTTTAATATTTAGCCTGAAATTAACTATTAAAACAAATTTTCATACTTCTAAAATATCAAATGTCGTTCACAATGTACTTGTTATTAAAATCATATTGACAACAACAAATTTGACGCCGCCATATTGACATCAACAACGATTTTTTTGGCTAGAACCATTCTGTTTAATATTTAGCCTGAAATTAGCTAATAAATCAAATTTTCATACTTCTAAAATATCAAATATCGTTCACAATGTACTTGTTATGAAAATCATATTGACAACAATAAATTTGACGCCGCCATATTGACAACAACAACGATTTTTTTGGCTAGAACCATTCTGTTTAATATTTAGCCTGAAATTAGCTAATAAATCAAATTTTCATACTTCTAAAATATCAAATATCGTTCACACTGAACTTGTTATTAAAATCATCTTGACAACAACAAATTTGACGCCGCCATATTGACAACAACAACGATTTTTTTGGCTAGAACCATTCTGTTTAATATTTAGCCTGAAATTAACTATTAAAACAAATTTTCATACTTCTAAAATATCAAATATCGTTCACAATGAACTTGTTAGTAAAATCATATTGACAACAACAAATTTGACGCCGCCATATTGACAACAACAACGATTTTTTTGGCTAGAACCATTCTGTTTAATATTTAGCCTGAAATTAACTATTAAAACAAATTTTCATACTTCTAAAATATCAAATGTCGTTCACAATGTACTTGTTAATAAAATTATGTTGACAACAACAAATTTGACGCCGCCATATTGACAACAACAACGATTTTTTTGGCTAGAACCATTCTGTTTAATATTTAGCCTGAAATTAACTAATAAAACAAATTTTAATACTTCTAAAATATCAAATATCGTTCACAATGAACTTGTTATTAAAATCATATTGACAACAACAAATTTGACGCCGCCATATTGACAACAACAACGATTTTTTTGGCTAGAACCATTCTGTTTAATATTTAGCCTGAAATTAGCTAATAAATCAAATTTTCATACTTCTAAAATATCAAATATCGTTCACAATGAACTTGTTATTAAAATCATATTGACAACAACAAATTTGACGCCGCCATATTGACAACAACAACGATTTTTTTGGCTAGAACCATTCTGTTTAATATTTAGCCTGAAATTAGCTAATAAATCAAATTTTCATACTTCTAAAATATCAAATATCGTTCACAATGAACTTGTTATTAAAATCATATTGACAACAACAAATTTGACGCCGCCATATTGACAACAACAACGATTTTTTTGGCTAGAACCATTCTGTTTAATATTTAGCCTGAAATTAACTATTAAAACAAATTTTCATACTTCTAAAATATCAAATATCGTTCACAATGAACTTGTTTTGAAAATCATATTGACAACAACAAATTTGACGCCGCCATATTGACAACAACAACGATTTTTTTGGCTAGAACCATTCTGTTTAATATTTAGCCTGAAATTAACTAATAAAACAAATTTTAATACTTCTAAAATATCAAATATCGTTCACAATGAACTTGTTATTAAAATCATATTGACAACAACAAATTTGACGCCGCCATATTGACAACAACAACGATTTTTTTGGCTAGAACCATTCTGTTTAATATTTAGCCTGAAATTAGCTAATAAATCAAATTTTCATACTTCTAAAATATCAAATATCGTTCACAATGAACTTGTTATTAAAATCATATTGACAACAACAAATTTGACGCCGCCATATTGACAACAACAACGATTTTTTTGGCTAGAACCATTCTGTTTAATATTTAGCCTGAAATTAACTATTAAAACAAATTTTCATACTTCTAAAATATCAAATGTCGTTCACAATGTACTTGTTATTAAAATCATATTGACAACAACAAATTTGACGCCGCCATATTGACATCAACAACGATTTTTTTGGCTAGAACCATTCTGTTTAATATTTAGCCTGAAATTAGCTAATAAATCAAATTTTCATACTTCTAAAATATCAAATATCGTTCACAATGTACTTGTTATGAAAATCATATTGACAACAATAAATTTGACGCCGCCATATTGACAACAACAACGATTTTTTTGGCTAGAACCATTCTGTTTAATATTTAGCCTGAAATTAGCTAATAAATCAAATTTTCATACTTCTAAAATATCAAATATCGTTCACACTGAACTTGTTTTGAAAATCATCTTGACAACAACAAATTTGACGCCGCCATATTGACAACAACAACGATTTTTTTGGCTAGAACCATTCTGTTTAATATTTAGCCTGAAATTAACTATTAAAACAAATTTTCATACTTCTAAAATATCAAATATCGTTCACAATGAACTTGTTAGTAAAATCATATTGACAACAACAAATTTGACGCCGCCATATTGACAACAACAACGATTTTTTTGGCTAGAACCATTCTGTTTAATATTTAGCCTGAAATTAGCTAATAAATCAAATTTTCATACTTCTAAAATATCAAATATCGTTCACAATGTACTTGTTATTAAAATCATATTGACAACAACAAATTTGACGCCGCCATATTGACAACAACAACGATTTTTTTGGCTAGAACCATTCTGTTTAATATTTAGCCTGAAATTAACTATTAAAACAAATTTTCATACTTCTAAAATATCAAATGTCGTTCACAATGTACTTGTTAATAAAATTATGTTGACAACAACAAATTTGACGCCGCCATATTGACAACAACAACGATTTTTTTTGGCTAGAACCATTCTGTTTAATATTTAGCCTGAAATTAACTATTAAAACAAATTTTCATACTTCTAAAATATCAAATATCGTTCACAATGAACTTGTTTTGAAAATCATATTGACAACAACAAATTTGACGCCGCCATATTGACAACAACAACGATTTTTTTGGCTAGAACCATTCTGTTTAATATTTAGCCTGAAATTAACTATTAAAACAAATTTTCATACTTCTAAAATATCAAATATCGTTCACAATGAACTTGTTTTGAAAATCATATTGACAACAACAAATTTGACGCCGCCATATTGACAACAACAACGATTTTTTTGGCTAGAACCATTCTGTTTAATATTTAGCCTGAAATTAACTAATAAAACAAATTTTAATACTTCTAAAATATCAAATATCGTTCACAATGAACTTGTTATTAAAATCATATTGACAACAACAAATTTGACGCCGCCATATTGACAACAACAACGATTTTTTTGGCTAGAACCATTCTGTTTAATATTTAGCCTGAAATTAGCTAATAAATCAAATTTTCATACTTCTAAAATATCAAATATCGTTCACAATGAACTTGTTATTAAAATCATATTGACAACAACAAATTTGACGCCGCCATATTGACAACAACAACGATTTTTTTGGCTAGAACCATTCTGTTTAATATTTAGCCTGAAATTAACTATTAAAACAAATTTTCATACTTCTAAAATATCAAATGTCGTTCACAATGTACTTGTTAATAAAATTATGTTGACAACAACAAATTTGACGCCGCCATATTGACAACAACAACGATTTTTTTTGGCTAGAACCATTCTGTTTAATATTTAGCCTGAAATTAACTATTAAAACAAATTTTCATACTTCTAAAATATCTAATATCGTTCACAATGAACTTGTTATGAAAATCATATTGACAACAACAAATTTGACGCCGCCATATTGACAACAACAACGATTTTTTTGGCTAGAACCATTCTGTTTAATATTTAGCCTGAAATTAACTATTAAAACAAATTTTCATACTTCTAAAATATCAAATATCGTTCACAATGAACTTGTTATTAAAATCATCTTGACAACAACAAATTTGACGCCGCCATGTTGACAACAACAACGATTTTTTGGCTAGAACCATTCTGTTTAATATTTAGCCTGAAATTAACTAATAAAACAAATTTTCATACTTCTAAAATATCAAATGTCGTTCACAATGAACTTGTTATTAAAATCATATTGATGCTCTTCAGGAAAATGATTTAAATGCCAAAAAGAAACAAGAAATCGATTTAGTGGCTTAGTTGAAAAGGAGAAAGGGGAACAGAAACGATCGCAAAAGTACCGAAACGAGAGAAAATTAAAGCGTAACGCAATTATGGTAAAAACTCGAAAGTACGCCAAGCTTTGGAAATTAGAGAGCATGTCGGAAAACCGAGAATTGAAGAGAACCAGCCGCATCTACTACAGACTATTATAAATACAGCTATGCATAGATCGGCAGCCCATGAACGACGACAAAGTGACGTATATCGTAGTGTCACAACTCTTAATGAACTATCGATGGTACTAGAAAATGGCGGCTTTAATATTAGTAGATGCGGGCTGTATCTTAGACTACTACCTACAACGGAGCTCTCTCTTGAAGGAAAACACCATGTTAAAACCGTCCTACTTCAGCTGATCAGGGCTCAGGAAATGATAAAGATTCAAAACATATCGGTTCGCTTTGCCGATCAACAATTAGCTGTTTAGAAGAATTATCGTCACTTCTAGGGTCTTCTGAAGTTTGCTTCGTAAATCAAGACGATAAATCTCGGATACCATTAGGTCTTGCAGTAGCCAATAAACAAAGCTCTCTTTTAATACATGTAGAATACGGAATTCAATTGTCTAATCATGACTGGGTTGTAGCAACCCAACATAAACTCATCCCTTCAGTATACACAGGAACTCAAATTTTGTCAGATAGACTTGGTAAAGCTGAAAATGTCACTCATTCTGGACCAACATATATTGCTATAGGATCAGGTAAACATTCGAATTTTGAAAATATATTAAATTTAGATGCATTCAATACTATTACTCGACACGGAAAAGATGGATTAGTAAAACCTGTTCTAATTTTTACCGTTGATGGTGGGCCGGATGAAAACATACGATATCAAAAAACGATTACAGTGGCGGTTCATCACTTTTTAAAGTATAATGCTGATGCAGTATTTATTGCCACTATTAACGCACCAGGGCGCAGTGCATCCAACCGCGTTGAAAGAAGGATGGCACCGCTTAACTTAAGTGGACTAATATTACCTCATGATCATTATGGTGACCATCTTAATGACAAGGCTAAATTGACAAAGAGTTGGAGAAACAAAATTTTATCTTTGCTGGCCAAACTTTGGTTGAAATTTGGTCCCAAACAGTCATAGACCATTTTCCAGTAGCCGAGATTATTGTTCCAGAAATACCTGAACTACAGGCAGATGAACGAATAGTGAAAGGTCAGCATTGGTACGATGTTCATGTTCGATCGAGTCAATAATAATAGACCGATTTTTTCCACCACCTATTCCTCTCAACCAAACAGTTATAGGCACCAGAATTACCATTGAAAAATAATTCGGTCAACTACCCGTCTCTTTTTGTATTATTAAGTTTACATAACAAGAATATTAGAGTTTGCAATACATGTGATATGTACTTCACAACTCAGTCAATATTACGAAAACACGTTTACACCACCCACAAAAAAGATACAGGGCCAATAAAACGTATAAGACCAAGATAGCTGCGCGCAGACAGCGAGAATTAATGACCGTGATTGACCGTGGTTTGATGAAATGGAGTGGGACATGAATGGAATACATATTCCTTCTGAGGAAACACCAGTCCGATGTTACCCAATTATATCGGTTGATGAACATTTGAAAAATGCGTGGAAGGATGAGGACGAAAGTTAAATAATAAATACAAACAACATTTTGGATTTATTTTATAATACTCGGATCCTGTGATTTTATTTATCATGATTCCTTAATCCTTATGCTGGAATGAGCGCATTTGAATTTTAGTTTCAAGGAGTTTCTAGAGTTAATTTTTTTTAAATGATAACAACGCTTATTATCATGATTATTATTTGTTTTTTCATTTGGGAATGGAGGAGGGGTGTGCATTCCTGACATAGTTTTTAATGTGGTATATACAGTACAGGGGGGAGGGAGTAAAAATCATTCAAAAATAGCATGACATAGTTTATAGATGGCCCCTTAGGACTAAATAATAGAAGATCTAGTACGTTTTATGGATAGAGTAACAGCTGTAAATTACTAGTACAAACTAACCACAATTTAGATTCACTCTAATGTTTTTGTCTAAATTTCCGACTAACAAAATTAATGGTTAGTTCATAGTATTCGTTCATAGATGGTGCAAAACAATCCATATCTGATAATTAATAAAAATTTGTTAACTAAATTAAGATTTATCGGCAATATTTTCAATCGGATATGGACAAATCTGACCTAAGTTTGCAGTTTAGTTGTAAATAGCATGCACATTTTAGTTTTGAAAACATTACAGTCATCTATATTTAACTGTTATGAAGCAACTTTCAATTTAGTTAGTTGTAAATTTAGACAAAAAATGGTACACAGTACACAGGTATACACAGGTACACTGTATTTGATGGAAACAAATAAATCAAAAAGAAATTTTGTAACCATGCTTTCTTTGAGGCCCCTTAAGCTAGCAGAACCCGAATCGAAATTCGGATCAAAACCGAAATTAGATCCCAAAACAAGATCAATTAACAAACAAATAATTTTAGGCTCATTATGACCTAATCAAATGCGTTATTAAAAATTTTGGGCTTAGCTCCTTAACCGAAATTAGAACTCAAAACAAGATCAATTAACATACAAATAATTTTAGGCTCATTATGGCCTAACCAAATGTCCCATTCAAAAATGTTGTGCTCTACTCGTTTTTGGCCAAACTGCAGGTCATTTAATCTAAAGCTAGCTAAGAGCTCAACTCCTTTTTGATCAGACTTCAGGTCATTTAATCTAAAGCTAGCAGAACCCAAATCGAAAATCGGACCAAAACCGAAAATAGAACCCAAAACAAGATCAATTAACAAACAAATAATTTTAGGCTCAATGTGGTCTAATCAAATGCTTCATTAAACATTTTGGGTTCTATTCCTTTTTGGCCAAACTTCAGGTCATTTAATCTAAAGCTAGCAGAACCCAAATCGAAAATCGGACCAAAACCAAAATTACAACCCAAAACAATTAACAAACAAATAATTTTAGGCTCATTATGGCCAAATCAAATGCGTTATTAAAAAATTTGGGCTCTACTCCTTTTTGATCAACTTCAGGTAATTTAATCTAAAGCTAGTAGAACCCAAATCGATAAACAATCGAAAATCGGAAAATTATTAATTTTAGTGAAAATTTTGAACAAATTATGGCGATTTGAAAATGTGTGGTGATCCCACTAGTCGATATAATAAAAGTATGTAAAAACGGTGAGAGACACACAGTACAAGTTACTCGGAAATATATTTTATTAATCATTTGCATCTCAGGAAACAGAAGTTAAAAGTATGTATGTATATTATTCAGTCACTGCTACTGGCGGAATTACAAGTAGTTTGTTGACGTTGTCTACCCAGTAGTCGAGTTGTCTACACAATCACGTAAAAGTAAACACCCATCTCTGTTGGTTCTGATGTTCTAGTTTCCGATTCGGATCCATGTCTCTTAGCAGTTGATCTATTTTAGTTGTTTGCCGGTTTGAATTATTTCTTCTTTTAATTCGTTTCTGTAATCAGTGTTGTTTTCGGATTAATGAAATGATTGATCCACTGAATCCTAGCCAGCTTCTCAGAGCTGCTGAGTTACCTAAATTTGTACTAACCCAAGCAATGGTTGCTTGACGTTGATGATGAAGTTCTTGTCGTCTTATCTATCTCTGCCTTAAAAACAATTTCATTCTATATTGGATGACTTTCAGTTTCTTCTTGTTAGGTAAACTCCTAAAGTAGTGTTTTTCTCTGATATTCTAATCATCTAACTTTATATAAAACATTGCAGTGAATTATGCGAACAATTGACGAATTATCAATTGCAACAAGTCATCACAAAATCAATGAATTAAATCACGCGCTAGTCGGAATTTCGATTAAATATTTTAATTACCAAAAAAAATCGGGGGTGCAAAAATAAATTGTTTCCTGAATCAATACAAAGCGGCCCTAAACACAAAAATAAATCGAAATAATTACTGAAGGGATAAATAATAATAAGTTAACCGCACCGCAAAAACCGTTATAAAATTAATTCAAAGCCCTGTATAAAATTACAACCAACAACGAAACGAAACAAAATAAATAAAACCGGGAATGACAAAACTTTTTTTAACCAGTTCGATACCCTGAGGAGAGCAAAATAACAAAACAAAAATCATCAAAACGTATAGTTGGAAAAGCGCATGTCATAATTGTAAATATATCCACTCGGGCGTTTACCACTCTGGGTGAGTTTTTTGCCGTTTTTTTACTTCGTTCTGTGTGTGTTATCTCTATTTACCCTTATAAAGTTTTTTGTTGTTGTTGAGCTTTGCCGTTCGTCTTACACTTTATTTTTTTACTTTTTTATTTTTTTATTTTTTTTTTTACAAAAAAAAATTTGTGTTTGTTAGTTAGTATTAATCAACTCGTCGTGACGTTCGGTGATATTTCATAAAAATATTGTGAAAAGCTTGTCTAAAGCAGCTTTTTATGTGTGGTAAATTGTTTACTAGATTTAGCAGAAATTTATAAAAAAAAATAAATAAATAAATAAAATCTATATTTTAAGTGAATTAAATTAATTTTTTTTGGTTATTATTAAGTTGTGCTTTTTTTATTGATGATAGTAATTTATATAAAAGCTTTTATGGAATATAATGTTCAAAAAAATATTTTAGTTGAATTGAGTAAATAAATACAAGAATATGTGTGGGATGTACGTAATGTAATATTGTTTGTGGAACTTTTACAAAAAAGCTCCTCAAAGTGAAAGTGATATATGCAGAGGGAAAATTATAATTTTTTTTTATGTATAAAGAATGTGGATGAAAATTGTGATTAATATATAAGTTGACAAGTGATTATATATTGTGTGTGCATGCAATAAAAAAAAGTTTCGTGAAAATTTGTGGTTTTAAAATTTTACTGGAATTATCTATATCAAGTATTTTATATATTTTTAAAAGTGATTGACAGTTTGCTAAACGATATACTTCTTCATCCTACAAAGTATAAAATAACTAAAAGGTATTAAATTTTTTTTGGTTTTTGGAAAACAAAATACGTATATTGACATATTTTTTGATTGTCTAATTTATTGAAAAATTAAATTATCCTAAAAAATGTGATTTACACTCAATTAAGCATACGTTAGAAAAGGGTTAAAAATCGTATGTTTGTGCTTAAATTTGTATAATATTCAAATTTTTCTCAAAGTAATTGATTGGAAATAAAGTAATATGTTTTGCGCCCATACCCGATACAGGATGTATATAATTAATTTACGTATATTAATGCGACTTATGCCTCCCGCTATACATATAGCCATGTGTACAAATATATACAAAGCGGAAAACTTAATATATTTTTAAAATATTATCGTGACTATATTATTATAAAAATTTGTTTGTGATTTATGTCTCAAATTTATTTAGTTCTATTTAGAGAAAATTTCAATTTATAAATATTTTCGATCACGAACTAATAAATTATTCAGTGAAATAGGCAATGTATATATGTACATATATTTCTGGTATTTTTAGCATATATCGTAGATGAAAAAAAATATTTGCTCGGGCCCTGGAGTAATTTATGGGATTAAGTCATATTTATTGACTTTATATTTTCATTACATTTTACAAAGAGGAAGAGAAAAACTCGAAAACATACAAAACGAAAAATATTAATATGTGACCTACCTCAAACTTTAGTACCGATCGATACCGACCCTCAAATCCTGGGTTATTTCGTAATACCCAAAAATAGGAATATTTAATTCCACTTATAATAATAAAATTTTATTTAATTATAAGCTACAACCGTGTTTACTCTAATCCAATATTACAATCACGCAGATAACGATCTTGTAATTTCGTTTGAAATGAAATCACTTAGCATGTTTATCGCACAATCACCACATTATAAAATTTTGAGGGTATTGATTGTTCATTCACATCAATCATAAGCTTGTTAATTAATTTAAATAACAACAATAATATAAGCATATCGTGCGCTTCATAACCATTATATAATTTGAATTGAAGCGTGTTATTAAGCCGTGTATTATATGAGCTTTTGATTAAAAAAAGTGAGTAAATAGTTTTGTTCAGATACATGGAATAGAAGCTTTTATTCTGTGATGACCTATTTTTTGCGTACTGGCAATATGACGCGAAATGAAATATTGCAGTCGACCTTATTCATTTCGTTTCATTGAAATCATCAACATGCATTTCGCTTCTTTATAGAGAATTGTGAAGCTTTGTTTAAACATTTTTATTGGGATGGATTTTTTGTGCAAATTACATGACTGTTGGTATAAAGTATAAATTGCTCTAGTTTATAAAATCAATTCATTTATTGAACGAGAATCTGTATATTACTAACTAAAAAATTCGAATTTATATTTTCTTTATTCCTCGGAGGTTCCTTTCCGCCCACCGCAGAGCGTAATATCTAAATATATAGCGAAATATTTATGCACACGTCGGAACTTTTATAACAGTAATCGATTGCATTTATTTGGAAATATTTACAATAGTGGGAAAATATATCGTACGGATTTATGCCGAACACAAACAAATGATTTTTCCAACGCATTAGAGGGTTAGTTCAATAGAACGAAATTTAAAGTTTCTTCATGATCGTATTTCTAATACTTCGATTTGTACTCCTGGATATAATGTTTTACGGCTAGATCGGAAACTAGATAATGCCAAAAGAGGCGATGGGATTTGTGTGTATCTTAAATTTTTTATTAATCTCAAAATTATTAATCGACAAAAGCTCACAGTTTGAAAGTTTTTGTAATTGAATTGTCATTTGGTGCAGTAAAATTCGGTTAATGTTAGTCTATAAACCTCCTAGGAAAAAACTCTGTGACGATTTTAATTTTCTCCAAACCATTAACTGCGAGCCAACATGTTTTTCCAAAAAGTCGTCTTCTTTATTGGACTGGATAATTTTAAATACGGATAAAGTAACAGTTTTGAATGAAGTATCAGTGGGTTTTACTGACCATGATTTTTTTTCTCATAAAATATTGAACATCCTAAGGCATTTCGCAGTTTTACATTTCGCGTCTTCAATAAAATAGATTTACAACTCGTGTACAGAAAATACGACAAATTAGATTGGGATTTGCTTTATTATATTCCTGATTCCAATGGAAAAGTTAAGTGCTTAACCCTTTAACGGTCATAAAAATATGGGGTTAGTGGATATAGTTTTTGCAAGAGTTTAACACTGTCCAAGCCCAAATCTAATGTAATTTGCAACATTTTGACAAAAAAAATAATTACATTAGAAAATGTGGCAAGTGACATAGATGTGCCTATGGCCAGAATTGGTAGAAAGTTTTATAAAAATAAAATTTTACTCTCATAGAACCAAAATTGTATATCACAAGAAACTATAAAATAAAAATAACAAAACGTATTTAAATATTGTCGTAAGAGGACTTCAATTAAATTTATGATGCTCCCCAAAGCAATCACTTTCGGTTGTGTAACATAAATAAACATCACATAAAACGCAGAAATTCGGAGTTCTATTATAAATATTTTTCGATTTGCAATTGAAGCATTTTTGTTTCGGTTCTATCTTATGCATTCGGTGCGTATCCATAGAAGTTTTAAATTTTTGGTTGGTTGCTTTCCGTTTTTCAGTTTGGATCATCGTGGAAGAATGAGGTCTTTTTCGCGAAGTAAAATTTCAAATTAATTCACGCGCAACACTTTGGCGAAATTCCAAACTGCTTAACTTTGTTTTTAAATTTTGTTCATTCGAAGCCTCTATATGTAAAATACAGCCATTGTTAACGTGCAATATCAATAAAATCGAAAAATATTCGCAAATAAAATTTTATTTTTGAACGGCGATCAATCTCGTACGATACTTTTTTTGATCCATAATGTTCACACCACCCATATTTTGGTTATACTGTATAATCATATTTGGACAAGGAACAATTAGTTTTTCGTTGCTTCCCTGAATTCTTCTTTTGACTGAAGATTTTAATATAGGGGACAAGAAGTTCGAACACATGTACACTTCTTTGTTGTCGATCCACTTAACAATGCAGACACCATAGGAGCTGCGACACTCGATATCACCTTTTTTCATTTTGTTTGAAGAAAAAATGGGCATTTGCTTCCTGTTTTTACGAACTGTACCACAAGCCCTTATATTACGACGAAATAATGCATATTGTAAGTTCGGTGAATTAAAAAAATTGTCAAAATAAAAGTCAATATACATGTCAGACAAGCCCTTTGTCAGTTCAATAACGACCAGTTCACCTTACAAATCACGTGATTTTCCCTTTTTCTTTCCTGTGTAGATATCGAACTGGTATAAATATCCATTCTTTGAAGCACATCTGTTCCCTGAAAATACAATTTGCTGTGTTAAGAAAAATCAATAATTTTCTTTAATAGTTACGTACCTTTCACATATTGTTTCAATATATTATGTCCTATTGATTGGGTTTTTACATTTGAATAAGCCGTTCGAAATGCTGCATTAAAAAGTGAAAAAAGCGGACGAACTTTATATGCACGATCATAATGAGGATCGGTCGTAGGAACTGCTTTTGAATTATCAAAAAAATGTAAAGCAGATCTTATTTCTTCGAATCTCCGATATGACATGACATTTGATAGAAATGGCACTATCATATCGGGTTGCGTTGACCTATAATCTCTTAAAGCAGGCAAAACATGATAGCTCATTACTAAGAAGGCTTTCATTTCCTCATCCTCAATATTAAATTAAATTCCTTTTGAACACAATATATTTTGCTCTGTTCTATGATTAATGAAATCAGAACATCCAAGTTGGTAACTGCTTTAAAAAAATCGAATGGACTAGGAAAAACGTCCTTTGAAATATTTTGTGGCAGTAAAACTTTAGAAAATTCAATCGTGATACGGAAAGTATTCGCATGATATTGGTACTTCCATCTGAAAACGTGAGGCCCAGGATTTTCTTCCTGATTAACAGTGTTTTCAACTAATTCACTCGTCAAGGCCATATCATCAGCAGCTAAACAATTATTATTTAACGGAGTTTCAATAACTACTTCGCCTCTATCCATAACATCGAGGTCATCTTCTAAGAATTGATGATCTTCTTGGTCGATTTGTTGATCATCAAGCCATACCATTTGAATTAATTCATTCTCCGTTATCAGATATCGACGGTTATTTTCAGAGTAATAAATTTTATCCATTTTATATTTTAATTAAATGAAAAATGTATCAATGACATTTGAGAACGACATCAGCCAAATGGCCGCCTTTTCATGAAATTTTCCATGGCCAATTTGCATATTTGCGGCTGTATGTCCTCGATAACTTTACGAATTCCATCTTTAAGGTCTTGAATCGATTGTGGAGCATTGGCATAGATCTTTTTTTTCACGTGGTCTTAAAGAAAAAAGTTTAAAGATATTAAATCACAAGATCTTGTTGGCCAATTATGATCACCTCTTCGAGAAATAACACGGCCAGGAATCTTTTTTTGCAAAATTGCGATTGTTTTGTTGCTGGTGTGGCACATAGTGCCGTCTTGCTCAAAATAGACGTCGTCCACATCAATATCTTTCAATTCCGGCCATAAAAAATCATTAATCATAGTAAGGTTCAATCACACCGGCAGCACAAAAACAGCAACAAACAGTGGCACGTTGAGGATGGAGAGGCTTTTCAACAATCATTCTTCGATTTGCTGAGCCTCAAATGTGACATTTCTGCTTAGTATCGTAGCTTTCGAGGTTAAACTGGGCTCATCACTGAAGATGATTTTTCGATGAAAATTCGGATCATTTTGATGCATTTGAAGGACCCAATCAGTGAAGATACGACGTTTATGGTGATCGACCGGCTTGAGTTTTTTTATTAACTGAACTTTAAAAGCCTTAAAACCTAAGTCTTTATGCATAATACGGTGTAATGTCGTTTGTGGAATGTCTAATTCCATCGAATCGACAAACCTGGGTTTTCGTCAACACTACGGGCTACAGCAGCAATATTCGCAGTTGTTCTTATGCAACGCACACGGTTTCAATTCTTCACATCACTAACTTGTCCCAACAGCTTAAATTTTTCCACCAGTTTCACTATTGCAGAAGTTCTTTAGTTTTGCGAACTGTGACTGCAAAATTTTCACCATTTTTGTAGTGAATTTTAACAATTTCAATGCGTTGTTGAAGTACCATTTTTAGTAATGGCGTAGTTTTTACTTGTCAAATTTCGGAAGATGACAACTTCAAAATTGACAGCTGCCCAAATAGTAGGCTATTCAAAATGAACACCTCTCATTGGAAATCCCTTTAAAATAACGTTTTCCATTTTTCCATATAAGTGGAAACATCAAACCATATGAGTGGATTTATTAGCCTGTTACCGGCGTTGTCTTAGGTATTTGAAAAAATACTCCAATCACAAGTTTTGTTGTTTATCAAATCCAGCAAACTATTAACTATTAACTATTATCAGCCTACGACCCATGGTGTTGGTACTGCTCTACTTCATATCAATGATGATATCCGTCGTACTATTGACAATGGTATGGTATGCGTCCTTGTTGCTTGATTTCAGCATTTGGCAAGAAATTGCATTCTTGTTTTAAAACAAGAATTTAAATTCACGTTGTCGGCTTGTCGCTTAATTTTGTCTTATCTGCTGGATCGTTCCCAATCAGTTAGGGCACATTCTCGAGTTTTAGATATTTGCAGTACCAACCGTGGTGTGCCCCAAGGCTCAGTTTTATCACCATTTATATTTATGATGTACATAAATGACCCGCCTCTATAATTTTCAACAGCAAATATCATTTACTTGCTGATGACTTTAAAATCTACAAATATTGTCGCCCTACGGAGATATCGAATTCCATCATTACGGTCAATTTAGATATTGAGCTGATAACACAGTGGTCAATAACGGACCATTCCCCTAAAATTCATATTAATGGATTAGATGTTGATTACTCCGATACCGTTAGTTACCTTAGTGTTTGTGTTATTGCCAGGTGTGTAAATATGATACCGAAATTTACCAATAACTTGTCAATGTACGTTTCGACAAACCACGTCATCGGTACCATTGTTTTCTTTTGACATTTGCGTCAACCAATTCATAATCATAGAAGTTTCATACAATAACGCATGTGTTTTACGTGTTAAAAATGTCGAGTTTTGTGCCTACATATTATGATTTGCGGACATCCACCAAAAAAGTTTGAAGACAGGAAAATAGAAAAACCACTTGCGAAATGTTGCTCGCCAGATACAAAATAAAGTCATTTCTCCATTGAATTGTGGCGGGCGATTAAAAATGGATCTATTTTGAGAATCCAAGGCGCAGAATGCCTTGGGTTGATCCAGGACAACCATCGACATCGACTACAAGGCCCAATCGCTTCGAACGGAAGACAATATGGTTTGTATTTGGTGGGATCAGATGAGTGTGATTTATTTTGAGCTGCTAAAACCTGGTGAAACCGTAAATACAAAGCGATTTTGCTTCATGAAAATGCACCGGTTGGAAGCACTTGGGCTTGTTGATGAGCACTTTACTCTTAATCATTATCATACGATGAACGTATACGTTTTACTAAAAAATCCACTTTCATATTTACACACCTGGTATTGATAATGTTGTTTTCTACTATTAGATGCTTCGAGTCGAAGACTCCAAATTATAAAATCGTATGTGCTTGAGCATCTTATGTATGGTGACGTTGTTTTGTTTGAATTAAAAAAAATTATTTCATTGAACTTCAGGCTATATTTAGTTCATGCTTAAGATGATTTAATTCGTGATGAAGGAAATATGACCACATTTCTCATCTCACGAATTTATTATTGGGCTGTTCTTTGGAGCAGTTTTCCGAACTCAGAGTATGCTTGTACTTTTTAAGTTCCTGAAATGTCAACAACCTTGTTATAAACCTCCTACAATTGCTACAATCATCTCTTGGTACCTGTAGTTAACAGGTGCTGGCTTAAGATTCTGGGAGTCTGCTTCTTGAAATGCGTAATTAAAAATCCTAAAACACCAGTTATGTTTCGTAAAACGTATTTCTCATCATTTTAGATAGTCAATTTTTCTATAACAAGTATGTTGCTCTTAAATTGCTAAATCTTCAACCAACACTGTTTTTCGAATACTTAGGTTGAACTGATAACCTAAGATAACCTTTTGAAACGTTACATAAATACAGCAGTACATAAATAATAATCACTGACATTTTGATCATTACTCAAAATGTTCATACGACCAAGAGTATGAAATCAAGTAAAATTTGGTGTCTTGTGTGATATGATTTTGCTGACAGTAAACGAATTTGTCATGCTATTTTTTCCGCTCAATTTGGACGATTTTGTTACCAGTTATTGACAAACATTAATCCTGACCAGTTCAAATATTACCCGAATTATTGTTTTAGATCACAAATTTTGATTCGAAATCTAGTAATCGTCTTTGTGTTGTATATTCGATTTACAAACAAATTTAATATTTTTAAACTGATTTTAGTTAACATAACATCCCAGCAGGAAAGTTGATGACACACCAATGGCTCATCAGCGGCAGTCCAGCATGAATCAAAATGCATGTAAAAATTGTATCCACGCATTTATCTACTACTTCGCAGTTCAAAAAATTTGTTGGACTCTTTGTTATGCCACAAGAAAGATACTTGTAGCTCTTGTGGATACATTAGCTCTCTCTTTGGTGATACTACCGGAATATTATTAGCTGTTAATTCATTTAAACTTTGAATTTTCTTGGTTCTTCCTTTCCTGGCTACCGAAACGTCGGTAATATCCTACGTCATTTCAAGAAATTGGTGGATTTAACGAGCTTTCATAGGCGGTGAGTAGTTAGTGATTGACTCAATTTGGTTTGGATGGATTCGAAGTCCCTCTTCTCCAACAATATAGCCTAGAAATTTGGTAAATTTTAGTGCAAACTTGCTTTTGTTAACGTTACTGGTAAGTCCTGTCTCTCGCAATAGTCGGCTGACATGCGGCAGATGTAATTAGCAAGTCGTCGAGGTAAACGAAGATCCAATCATGGATATGATATGGAATCACACGATCCATTAGGCGGCCCATACGTTGAGGAGCGTTGAACAACCTGAAATGCATTACAGTAAACCGATACAGCGGACTACCGGGCACCATAAAAGCTGTCTGACCCCTTGAACCTGCTACTAGAGGAATCTGTCAAAACGCGTCCTTTAGATATATACTCGATACGGCTCGACGGCTTAGCTGAAATCAATTCCCTAAATATATAGTTTTTCTGATAACCCTGGCACTAAAGTGAAATTAAACATTTTCGTGATTCCATTGAAAGTGGTATAGGCATACATTTGATGGATTTCGGGCCATAAAATTACTTCTATATAATTCATCAACTACATTGTAAACTGAAAATTAGGACTTTGCATCGATAAGAATAAAGGTACTCATGAAACACTGGGGATCATTTCGTTTCAACGTCGACATCTGGATAGTTAGCCCAAAATTCCAGAATTTTTTTTTACAGCCGTTCTTCAATGGCTTAAGTGCTGCTAGATCCGCTTGGTTATATGTAAGATTCTTGTTACATTTGGATTTTGTCATACTAAAACAATCTTCAAATGCACACATAGTTCTGATACTTATACGCTCAAATGCGATTTATGGCCGTTCAAAAATAAAATTATTGGAAATTCAACGTTCTTCGAGAGCAAATGGGAACTTCCATCTGGGTCACAGGCACCTTATCTGGCATTGAAATATGGACTCCTGAGAAAAGTAAGAAATATTAGGAAGGAGTAATAACAAATATAATATTTATAAACTGTTTACCTTGAGTATTTGTTGTGAAAAAATCTTCTTCTATGTATGACTCCGAAGTCGATCGTGATTTGTTTAAGTTTGAATTAGGTCTCTCTGGAGTAGAAAATGATTGAAAACTTGATGATAGTCCTGGTAATACCGGTCCGGTTCACCGGACAAGTGGTGCAGTGGTTAAAGCTTCGGCACTTGGGCCGTGAGGTACTGGGTTCGAATCCCACCAGAGGCTGGATGCAAAGCGAATTTTCGTCATCGATTACGTTCGTTGATGTTAATAAACACAACTAAGACCCTCTGTTGGAGTGCAGAATTCAGCGCCGACCCACCGTTCATGTCAATGTACAGGTTGACATGGAGCTTGCAATGCGCAGGTGGTATACTGTAATATAGTGTGAATGGGTGGTGTGTGCGTGAATGAAAAGGAGGGTATTAATTGACTTTCAAAGGACATTAAATCCACTGGACAATTAATATTTTCTTTTTATAAAAAAAAAAATAAAAAAAAAAAAATATGGGGTCGTCATATTCCCGTTGTTCGATCTTCCTAATGACATTGAATACACTTTCTGTGTGTTGTTGCCGAATTTGAATTCGTGTTGCCATTTGCCCCTCTCCTTTTCTTATATAATAACTTATGATTTCATCTTCCTTCGTTTTTTCTGTTTTTTAGTATTTACCACAGTATTCAATTCACTAATTGAGTCGCTTTCTTCAGTGAAAATTTTATCTTCCGACTAAACGGATAAATTTTATTAAAAATGACTTTTGGTCATGAAACCTCCATTTCTTCGTGATAACTCTTCCTTTTCCCTTTCCTTAAAGAAACTGTAAAATATTAAATTTATTTAAATTTACATTTTATTGGAAGAAAGTTCCATTACTTAACTTTTTCACATTCGAATTACACAGCAATTTCTGCCCATACAGGCGATATTCGCAAAAATTTTGCATTTTGTGACGTCTTTTCTGTATCAAATGTTTTAACAGAATTAATCAAAGTAACCTAATGTGTGCGTTATAAACACTGATATGAATACGTCGATAAGGCATGTAAAATGTTTTTCATAATAAACAGCATTCAAATGAATGGTAGAACTTTTTTTTTTCTAGTTGTACCGCTCATTTTATAAGTGCCACACACTCTAAAAAGTTAATTCCGAAAGAGAGCTGTACTTGATTATAGAAAAGAATTTTCTTAACATTAAATTTAAGCTACACTCATTAACCATACAAAGATTTTGAGACTGATTAAGTAATTAATTAAATTAATTGTTTGAGCTATTCAAACATCGCACTACTTATTTTCGGAAAATATTTAAATTTTTGCTACTCTTTTTCCTTGAAATGTGTAATACGCACCTGTAACATAAATCAAAACAAAACAAATCTAGTAAACGTCAAGGTTCGAAAATAAACTTGTTTATACGATTCCATTTCCGAAAATTCAAAAATCAAGACAAGGAAAATAAATATTATCTTTCTCTGACACACAGAAGGAAACTTGTTTTTCTCCTTCATTTTTTACTTCTTCCACGAATTTTTGCTTATGTCGACTCCATTTATTTATCGCAATGGTCACCAATAGATTCTGATCAAGTGACAAATGCCATTTTTTGTGACTTTGTGCAACTGCAATAAAGTAACAATTTAGTTGTTAGTTCTAAAAAGCAATGCTGATGAGATGACTTTTTCAAAATGTCCCGAAAAATTTTGTGGCAAACGGTACAAAATTGTCACCTATTTAATTTTTCGTGACTTTAAATTTTCTTATAAAATTAGCGTGAATACAATTTTAAAACCATTTCTGTTTTGAAATAAATCGAAATTACAAAATCCAAACCTAAATTATTAAATCAAAAATGTATAATAAAAAAATGTTTAACATTTGTTTAATGAATTTTTTGACAATTTTCATGTACTAGTGGTGTGTTTGGCGAAATATGTTAAAAGTTGAGTTCAATTTAGCAATGCAACTGTAGCTACTAAAAACTACTGTAAAAGTCAATATTTTGTTCTAATAAAAAGTCATGAACAATTGCCACTTTACCAGAATCTATCCGCAGGAGTCGAGCTAGCGAACTAAACTAAGCTAAACTAAAATATGTTTTATAGCTTAGCTTAGATCAAATGTACAACGGATATAATTGAAGCGCGTAACATTGTTTTTTTTTATCATGTATCGTGGCTCAGTTTTAGCTAATTTTTGATTTGTTTTTTTTGGAATTTTCAAAATTTGTTTTAGCATTGTAGAATTTGGTGCTTTGGCGGATGAACTCTCCATTAATAATCACTGGATTGAATTAACCAAATTCATTTTTAATTGAAAGAAACTGGGGTGGCACGGGCTCTACGTTTCACAGTATTTTATCTCTAATATGTACTCGATTTGCTGAAATAGTGTCCAGTGCCACTATTCTGGCTTTCCCTGTTTTTTGGGAAAATAGTTGCATGGAATTTTTAACGAAACTGTATTTTTCTGGCCTACTGATGGAATTATTTTGGTGTAAATATTTACGAATCAAAGTAGATTACGAGACTTTTGTTCCACAAAACTTGTATAGGAACAAATCCCCATTTCACCTTGTTTAAAAAATATATTCGTACACACCAAACTAATTACATCAGTAGGCCTGAAAAATACAATTTGGTTAAAAATGCTACACATTACACACATTACACTACATTTTGACATAATCTCTTTTTGATCAAAAACAAAGCAACCACAGTTGTTGCGAAGAAAATTATGCCACTGGAGATTACTATTCTCCAAGAATTTGAATCTATCAAAAATGGACTCGATTAAATAAAAAGCACTAATTTTTCTTTGCTTCTTTTCTACCATTTTTTATACTAATCTAAGATTTTCGTCATAAATCAATAAGTTTTGTAAGATTAGCATTCACTGCCAGTTCAATATATCGGTTGTGTTCTTTTTAATGATCTCCACAATAAAATACATAGGCATTGAAAATTTGCCTGTTTTATCGTCACTCATCTGATTATTTTGATAAAATTAAGTTTGTTTGAAGATAATATGGCATTTTCATTGATTATTGATTGCCCTGCTGGAATATAGACAGCCAACAAGAATAAATGTGCTGAAAATTTTCTTGAAATCCTTTATTCCGTTTATTAAAATTTTAGAATATCTAAATATTATTTTATAAAAATATTCAACACGTCATTGGCTAATAAACCGTTATCTTGATTACAATAATTAATATAAAAAACATTTTGTTGAACCGATCGAAAATATTACAAAGTACATGTTATCCAAAGTTTCATGTCAAACGTTACTTAAATCCTGCACATAAAATAAATTCCAACACAAAATGTGTTGATCAAATAATTTCAACAATGATGACACATGCACTTTAATTGTTACATGCCAACTGCAATCAAAGGATACTAGAGCGGAAATTTCATATGTTATACAACACCGGATAATCTACAGCAACATTTTTCCACCTGCAGTGTTTTTCATGTCTAGCATACAGCAACACACATTGTGAATAGCAAAATTATATAAAAAAAAATGTAATATGTAAATTGTTTTCGCCTTTCGCTACTACTAGGTCTGAAAGAAAATGTTTTTGTGCAAAAAAAAAAAGGAAATCTCGGAAAACTCATTTATTGATTCCCCTCTTAAAATATCTGAAAAGTTTTCCTTAATTTTCAATGTAAAACTTTAAGTACTTATCAATATTTGTCAAATAAAAAAGAATTCCTTAAACTGAAACATTCTGTTTTTGTTTTGTTATGATTTTCCTCGCCCTAGTGAAACTTTTTTTTTTTTTTTTGTATATTAGTGACACAGTACATAAAAATATATCAGGACAATTTCCACGATTTTTGGATTTTAATATTCCAACTTTTTTTTTTGCCGTTTCTGAATAAATTTCTTCCTTCAGGCGGTTTTTATTTTCAAAAAAATATTAATGCCGGAAAAATAAATTTCTATTGTTTTTTGCTCGTATTTCTTTTGTTTTATACATTGTATATATTCTTTAGTTTTTTGTTTGTTTGTCGGGAAATAATATACAAAATGTACTTTCGAATATTTTATGAATATATTTAGATATTTTATTATAACCAAAAATAAAAAATGTGTATACAATAAAATACAAAAATATTACAAAAAAAATCGATTTCGGAAAATTGAAAAATTTATTTTCCTTGTGTTATTATTATTATTACATATTATGTATTATTATTATATTGTGCTGTTTTGTTCTACATGAATATCTTTTATTTATTTCTAGATGTATGTTGAAAATAAATTATAGTGAAAATGAAAATACAATATACCAACATGAATAAGTAGAAAACAGTATAAGGAAAAACAAAACAATAAGAAACAATTTAATTTTCGTAAAACGTGAGAAAATTAGCTTTTCCATGTACTACTCGTGTCTTTGTGTATGTGTGTGTGTGTTGAGTGTTATTATTTCATTTTATTCTATCGTCGTCTTTTTTACATCAGCTCCATTCGTTTTCCTGGCTTTGGAAAATATTTTTGGGTAGTTTCTTATATGTTGTTGTTGCTCTTCCCGTATACACCGCATAATAAGGTATTATTCAAATATGGTTGAGGTATTGTTTTGCAAAATACGTTTTAATGCTGATAATTTTGTTTTTCTTGTAAGCAGCAAAAAATCAGTACGTTGTGTTTGTGTATTTTCATGTCGTTTTTCAATGCCTTGTATATATTTTTAATACAATATTATAATCACAACACTGTTCGGTTTCCTCGGTAAGTGAAAAATGTCTACCTTATACCATTTAAAATTTATTAATTGAAATTTTATAATTCCAACCGCATACACGCAAAATACTTTATCGTGTATATGAGGACGAGGTACACAATACGAGTATTATAATGAGTCATGGGAAATGTTATTAAATTTTGTCCTAATAAGGATCTGGATAGGGTGACATCGGTACTCTTAAAATCTGGGCCGTAGTGATCAATTATAAAAATATTACATATTTCACTCCATCCGTATGTAACATTATATATCATCACCAATAAACCAGCATAATAATTATCTTTTTATTACAATAAAAAATAATTTGTTGGTGTAATTTTCCTGGAAAGGTCGCTATAAATAATATTTTGTTGTTATTTAATTTTAAATACCCCGAGGCGATTTCTATGAAATTTTAATTAATTTAATTAATATGAGCTTTTTAGCTAAACAAAATTTGGGTTTATTTATTTACAATGCACATCTATACATATCTGATTTGATAAAATCACATAAAATCGTACCGTCCCTGTTTAATGGAACATGAGTGCTTATTATAGTTGAAAAATTATTAAATTATTGCGAGGGCACGTTCGAAAACAATTACTAGGTACAAACTTAGCAGGCCATGAAATAATAACAGGCCAATGATTCAATTATATTTAGTACGTGCAGAGCTTTAATGAGACTTTGCTGGATTTATTGCGAGGATGACGCTATTGAACAAGTAAAGTTGTTTTGTCCATAAAACAAAGTTAATTATTTGTTCTTACCTAATGTTTAATTTTTTGTAATAATTTATAAAATGATTGTTATTGCTTTAGTTTAACGTTGTGCTATACTGTACATGGCCATTGAATTTCCGGGAAATATTATCTTAATTCTATAGCACACTAGCTGAGCCCGGTCCGCCTTGCTGGCCCTAAGTAAACCTTTTCTTTTGTATTGTCTCTCGATTTAAATAGATGTCACAACATTTAGTTATTGGAATACAAACTGCTGTTAAATGATGGCAATGGAAAGATAAATGTAGATGATTCGTATTATATGCCGCACAGTGATACCTGATGGAAGAATATTATTAAAAAATGTAATAAATATTTTATGTGAAATGAAATTCGTATAAATTTATTGTAACGTTCTTTGTTTCAAAATTTGATTGGTTTAAAATTTGGTAATTAAATTAGTAAAATGTTAATTGATAACAATTATATTATATAGCGAACGCCGATGCACTTTGTTGCAACCAACCAAAAAAAGAAATAAAATATTCTTGATTTTTTTTATGAAACGAATGTATTGTATTTCAAAATTATTAATGTCAATCCAAAGCATTTGGATATACAATATTTTTTGTTCACCCATTTGAAGCGAGCACAAACAAACAATTTGGAGTTCCAACTCTTGAGCAGGCCACGTATAGCTGTCAATGTGAAAAGCACGGCTCCTCCAAATTTAATCCGCATATTTGAAGCGTTTTTCATTGCGCCTTATTGATGGATATGGCGTCTATCATTACGCACTGAGAATTACAAACGCTTAAATTCAAACAGCATGTCTGTTGGAATCAGTGGAATACGTGGTATGAGCACAATTTTGGTGCATTTAAATTCCGCAGTAAAATAATTGATGAGCCAACCTTTAAATTCAAACAATGCGGTGGCATGCCAGGTGGTTCCAATGAATCATCTGCATTCATTGCGCTATCAACAGATTTATATGATGTCACTGCACCTGGTAATTTTTCTTGAATCTGATAATTGATTGCATTGACGTGTACATTTTTTGGTGCCAGTATTGCGCGTTCTCTGAACCAATTGTGATTCCTGTAATTTTGAACAATATTTGGGAACACACTTTCAATCAACTCTTCTGTTGATTGGAGAATGGTACAAAAACTTTAAGCATGCATTGATCTCATCCGCCCGTGTTGATCGTGGAACCACAGGCAATATTTGACGAAAATCGCCTGACAATCATATATCAATGCACCACCAAAAATGTCTTGATTCTGACGTAGATCTTGCATTGTACGGTGTAATGCTTCGAGCGATTTTTTATGCGCCATTGTACATTCATCGAAAAGAATAATTGCTGCTTGTTGCAAAACTTTTGCCATCGCAGAATTTCTTGAAATATTGCATATGGGATGTTCAATCACCTGTTAATTTGAGAATAATTATATTTTACAATAACATCGATTAAATTTTAAAGTGATCAATCAATAAATATAAGCGCCCCTCCACATTCAACGGCAATTTTAATGCAGAGTGCGTCCACCATCCAATAGAGTAGCAGCGATTCCCGACGAAGCAAGTGCCAATGCATTTTTTCGTTGCGATCGAATGGCTGCCAAAATCAGTGATATCACAAATGTTTTTCCCATACCACCAGGCACATCCAAAAAATATAATCCACCCACTTCATTTTGTACAGCTTGCATGATGGTATCATAGACATGTTTTTGATGGTCATTTAATTTGGGAACATTCAAATTCGCAAATGTTTGCAATTCTCGATCAAATAAATCATGCATTGGACGATTGGGTGGTGACAAACCTAATTGCCCTAATGCTTTATTTGCAATTGTTTGACACATATCTTCAATCGCTATCAATGCCTCATTATACATTTCCAATGAAATCAGCGTTTCTTGTGTGATGACGCATTCCAATCAAATAGTCTTTTGCCATAAAATCTTTGTATTTATTCCACAATTCACGTGGATTTGATGGAAAGCATATTGAAATGATTATGGCACATAACATACGTATTTGATGTGGAGAAGAAGCAATCGATGCATCATGAAGCGTTAAATCCTAATGCGCATCATTTTCAAGTAAACAGAATTGCTGACATGCTTCACGATACGTCACACATAAATGACCATTTACTCTTCGCAAATGTTGAAATGAACGTGGTTCAACAACATTTACTAACAACAACCGCAAATAATAATATTCTGCATTGTTTGGATGAACTGTGTATAATCTTATACTCTGATGTATACCCAGATGGCCATCAACAGGTGTTTCTTGTTTACGTCGTTGCCATTTCTTTGCAGTCCAAGTTAAATAATGCGTTACATCTGAATACAGCAACGTTCTGGCAAATTCATCGCTTTCACACAATTGAAAGAATGCAGTTAATGTTGTTGCTGGTGGCTGCGCTGCTCTCTGCTGTACATTTGCATCGGTAAAATACACACGCTGGCCATTTTCAAGGTGAACAGCCAAATGAACAACGGCAGCATATCACTCATGAATTGGAAATGAATAAATTCTCCAAAGAGCTTCATTAGTGCTAATGTAGCGCCTCATTTGATATTGGGCGATTTCATCATTGCTACTGTCACCAGCTGCCTTTATTCACATATTTACAAATGTATTTAATCGAATTCACAGAATTACAGTACTCAATAAGGAGAATAAGTCACAATCCAACGAATCAACTTCAATGTCTTGATTGCGTATTTTAATTGTTATTGTATGACCATTATAATCCAGTGACCGACGTCGGTACAACGGGTATCCCTCGTCACCTGTTATTGTATCCGAAGTTAATGCTCTGGGATACCGTTTTGTACATTTTCCATCGATTATTCATGTTGAATTCATATTTATTTCACCGCAAGGGCCATGAATCATATTTTTCGTGACAACTTCAAATAATTCTGGATCGCTGATTTCATCTGGAATGCTGATATAATGTTATCAATTTGATCGGGTCTTATTTTACGAACCAGCCATATCAAGATGTGCGCGTGCGGCAGCCCTCTCTTTTGCCACTCAATCGAATACATCCAGCAACGCACCTCCCCAAAAATTCGCAATTTGATAATCAAATCCATCAGTGCTTTGACTTTCTGTCGAAATACACGTGCTGTTATATCGTGTCGATCTGTTGGATTCTGACCATCAAATAAATTGTTTTTTATGTCAGCCCACTGTGGGGGGTATATATTTTACCGGTTCGTGGATCTATCATTCGTATATTGATATGATATGATAGCCGCCGTCACCTTTCCAGTGCAATAATGGATATTGTAATGCATCATAGCTGCGGTGAAACTCTGAAACACGCGAGATTGAAGCTGGTCTTCAACAATTACAATGGCCACTTCATCAATTGTTGGTGCATTAAATCGTCTTGCATGCTCTCCAAAGGGCGTTTTGTCAGCCATGATAACGATTCTGTGATCATCAGATGGCATACGATCGAGAGCGGTTTTAAACAATCGAATTAATTCATTGTGCTGATGTAAGAATGTTTGAATGGTTTGAATTTTAAACGAATCCTACGTAATTTTCAAGGCTGGACGTCGAATCTTCCCATAATAGGGTCATTACAACAACCTACTTAAGTGGCCGTAATAAAAAGTACCAGCCTCTTGTATCAGCTTTACGTATACTTGCATTTGTACTTATGCATGCGGATTAAATACACAAAAAAACAACAAAAACAATTCTATTCTATAATTCTAACTATTTACAATAAATCAACCATTTACACAAGGCAGTTTATAATCACATGGTAATATCCAGTAGCAGTACACCAAGGACTCGTCTTCCATAATATTATACGGAATTAGTTCTGGACACCATCAACTAGTACGAGACCACATAGTCATCATTTCAAATAAAGGATACTATCACCACCACATAAAATAAACTTTTGTGAAGCGCTACCGTACGCGCGTACGGTTAAGATTGGATAATGATAAAGAATTTTCTCCTCACATAGATTTGACTATAGAATTTTTCACGAAAATCCGACATCCGAAAAGGTAGTCAAGGTTGTGGAATAGAACCCTCAGAAAAGTCCAGTAATTCGACACACTCTGATACTGCAAGTGTTTCTTCCGATAGTACTGTTGCAAGTTGTTCTTCAAACCCTAACGAACAAGTCGACAACATGCCATTTAAACAAGAAGTTGCACTAAAATTGGTTCCTCCTTATGACGGTGACTCCTCCAAGCTGCAACATTTTCTTGCTTCTTGTAACTCTGTTTACCAAACCGTCACCGAAAAGGACGTTTATGTATTTCAAGACTTGCTAAAATTGAAAATAATTGACATTGCCTTTGAGCAAACCTTTAAGGATAATGAATCCTCAGAACTAACTATATTCAAGTGAACATTTACAATTAGTAAATATTACACAAAAACATAATGAATGTGGCAAAGAATACGCCCCTAGAGTTCAGGAAATCCTCTCGAAATTAAATGAAGCTTGTATAAGAGTTGAAGACATCAAAGCATCCAACGTCATAAAAAGCATAAATTCTAAAATCACCTTGCGCTTTTCATGAAGGCCTCCACGATAATATAACGCCTAATTGTTAAGGCATGTCGATTTCAAGACGTCAAAAAGACGTTAGCTAAAGCTTGTGGGGATAAATTAGTTTTAAAATTAAATAAACAAAGAAACAATTTTCAACTTCCTCCTAAACAGTTGGTTAAGTGTCAACTATGTTGTAAAATGGGTCATACTGCATCTTTTCGTTACCTTAAAAATCCTCGACAACATAGAAACTATCACTAGTTACCCTAGTTTTCTTAATCAATCAGGTTCACAACAACCTGGCCCTTCGAACACTGTACCATTTAAAAACGCTAACACTCCATTTAAAGGTCAAACAGTTCCTCAAAATTGTAAGTGCCCAGGTCATCGCATTAATTATTGTTTTAAACGAAAAGAGGCTAATGCTAACAAATATAATGCCGACTCCAACGACGAATCGGAAAACTTTCGAGAACTCAACAAGAACGACACGACTTACAAAATTAAATACATCCAGTTCCACCGTTACATCAATATTAATAACTAATTCAATCGCAGATAATTTAAACCTTGACTTTGCCGAACCAAAGTCGTTATTGCTATTAGTCGATACGGGAGCCGATGTGTGTCTCATTAAAAAGAGTTTCGTTGAAGCCAATACTATTTGCTATCCGAAACTAAAATGCTCTCTAAAAGGCATCTCCGATAAATTCATTCAAACTTTAGCCGTGTGCGATGTAAAACTTAACTTATGTGAGTCATTTCAAATCTCTCATCGATTCCACAAAGTTAGAGGCGTTTTCCCGATAGCATGTTCTGGTATTTTAGGTAAAGATTTCCTATCCAAAATTAAATGTTATTTAGATTTTGAGATGTGGCAGGCTTCTGTTCTATAAATTTATGCCCGGCTCCGTTAAATTTTGTGGCACCTAGATCTTAAAAATTAATTCAATTTTCATCTTGTTGCACAGAAAACGTTGAACATTTAGCTGTTCAATAGAATTAGTGCGCGGCGTTTTTATCGGCAATTCTTTAATTAAACACGAAAATAATTCGTTCTGTATAAGCATTTTAAATACTACGAGAATTCCATCAACTATGATCATCTGAATTCAGAAGAAAAATCGTCCATTCTAAAATTATGTCGCGAATATAATGATATGTTTCTTCTGCCTGGGGATAAGCTAACAGTTACTGATACTACCACGCACAAAATGTTTAACTCATTCAAATAGTGGTCCCATCAATGTTTGTCCATATCGGTTACCTCAATCCCAAAGAAATGAAATTGATTTGCACATAACTGAGCCAAATCTCCTTGGAATTTCCCCTTCTAGTGGTTCCAAAAAATCAAATACGAATGAGAAAAAATGGCGCAGCGTGATCGATTATCGAAAATTAAACGATATCCCGATAGGCGACAGTTTTCCTCTTCCTAATATTACTGATATCTTGGATCAACTCGGAAAAAATGCATACTTCAGTACCATTGATCTAGCTGATGACTATCATCAGGTACCATTAGATGAAACGGACCGAAACAAAATCGCATTTAGTACACCTTTTGGACACTACCATTTTAGAAGAATGCCATTGTGTATTAAGTGGTCTCAATGGTATCAAATATTTCGTTTACCTCGACGATGAAGTTGTCTACGACTGTAATTTAACTGACCATAATAATAAAATAAAGGATATCTTCGATTGCTTTAGTTTGCATAATTCGAAAGTTAATCCCACTAAATGACAGTTCCTCTGCAAAGAGATAACCTATCTAGGACACGTAATAACCCCTGAAGGAGTCAAACCGGGTCCTAAAAAAATAACCGCCGTAACAAACTATCCAACTCCCAAGATTATCCGTGAAGTAAAATCGTTATTAGGTTTCGCTGGTTACTATCGCCGTTTTATATCACTTTTTTCCGACATTGCGAAACCCTTAACTCAGCTTTTAAAAAAAGACGTTGTCTTCAAGTGGGATGCCTTTTGCGTAGAAAGCTTTAATAAATTAAAGAAAGCGCTATGCTCTCCACCAATATTAATTCGACCAGATTATACTAAAAAATTCACAGTTACTTGTGATGCTAGCGATGTTGCCATAGGTTGCGTATTATCACAAGAGGTAGAGGGTATGGATATGCCAATTGCCTTTTCCGAGTTTTGAATAAAGCAGAAAAGAATTATTCCGCTATAGAGACAGAACGGCTTTCTGTGGTTTGGGCCATTAATCACTTTCGACCATATCTTTATGGAAGATCTTTATGGCGCATTAAACTAGACGAATATCAATTTAAAATCGTACATAAAGCTGGAAAACTTAATACCAATGCTGATTGCTTAAGTCGAATCTGATTAGAACCAACCGATGAAAACACTAACGTCAACGAACTAACTATAGAGCGCAAAAATTACGTCAAACTTCTGTTGATGATGAAAGTTGCTTGTCAGAGACCGAAAAGTCTGGTGTTGGCCATAACATAATCACCTTTCCATTTTTATTTATTGACTGGTATGATGGTTCATGTAAATAGTTACAAATATTTTGTTTGTCATATACAGTAATCCTTATCTTATGAATGCCTTATGATTTTTGCAATAAGATAACTCACAATATAATTTCACATACATTCTGTCAAAAAAGTAACGGGAAACTACCAAAGTTTAAAAAATTCGCTTTTAATCTAAAAATTATTTTCGTCGCTAAGTTGGCACAACTGTCCTCTATCTTGAAGTTTGAGCACGATCTGTCATTAAGTTTGTTTACAGTGCTCTATTTTGTCAGTTCATTTCAGGTGTGTTTACGATTTTTTTAATAAATAAAAATATCGAACAAAGAATTTGTCTCAAATTTTGTATTGCAAATGGAATTAATTTCGTGTGCCATTAGAAATGTTGTAGAAGGCTTACGGTGATCCGACTTTATCAAAAACACGTGCATATCAGTGGTACAGTGCATTAAAAAGCGTTCGAGATGTGGTGGAAAATTTGCCTCGCTCTGGTCGACTATCAACATAGGCGCGAAACGCGTTGCACTCGACTATTTCCGAAAGAGCTGGGTTTTATGAAACACATTATATCTGATGAAGATCTGGGTCAACGGAGCCGAAACTGAAAAACCAAGTCAAAGTCGATCAAAAGTCAAGATAATGTTAACTGTTTTCTTTGATTATAACTGTGTTGTGTACTCGAAATTCTTGCCAGAAGGCAAACGATAAAAAAAAATATTATCTGTGCGTTATGCGTCGTTTGAGAGAGCAAATTCATCGAAAAAGGCCAGGTTTGTGAAAAGAAAACTCATGAACTTTGCACCACGACAACGCACCATCTCACAAGACTATCATTGTGAACGAATTTCAGGCCAAAAACTCAATAAATATCATCCAAACAGTTACCGTATTCACCTGATATGAGTTTTAAAACAATATTAGCTAGACCTCACTCTAGTACAGTCAGGCGAAATATGAATACTTGCCTAATTTGTCCATACATATAGAACAATGCCCAGTAATTATTTTGTAGCCTACAAAATCGATCCTTTCATACTTTCCATTATCATTCACAAGCCAATATTTTTTTTATTTTCAGAAAAATAATTTGCATTCAGTATTTTCTATTTTCAGCTATCATGTCTTCAAATTGTTGATCGCGCATAATACGAGTACATATTACATGACGATCAAAAAGTTAAAGACGGTACAGCGGAAAATGGGAAATTCTGAATGAAAATTACCTTCTACTTTCGAAAAATTTTGACATCGGTATTTTTTTATTTTTTTTATTTTCCCTGATTTGTTCTGGGGCCGAAGCTCTCCCTACTCTTTCGCGGTTCGCCAATACGCCTGTATTGGCCAATTCGAGGACGTACGAATATAGGTCCGATTTTATTACCATCTGCACATTGCATAGCTCCATGCCAGCCTATACTGGCATGGAAGATGGGTCGGCCCGTGAGCCCCGCACTCCGACAGGGGGTCATAGATGTGTTCCTTCTCATCCCAAATCGTAATTTGTTGATGAAAATTCCATTTGCATCCTGCCCCTATCGGGATTCGAACCTGGTACCTCCCGATCCAAACGCCAAAGCTTTAACCACTATGTATGCCATTTGGTCGGTGACATCGGGATTTCTGCAAATTTACCATTGTTTATATCAACGAAATTAGAAAAGGTAATTTTTAAAAATCTCTGTGGTTGTGTGCTTGTGGCACGGTGCAAATTAAATGTCTGTTGAGTTTCTACAGCCCAGATTGATTGACTGATTGAAATGAAACTTCATACTTAAGCTGGTCTCATAAATTGAAAGATCTTAATGATTTTCGGCTGAAAACGGTCAATCGGCTGTTTTGTTTTTTTTTTGCAAATATTTTAAAAATATGCTAAATTAAATTTGCAATAATACCGGTCCAGATGAGTTTTTCGAAATTTAAGCGGAAATTACGATTTTTGACAAAAGAAAATTTCAACTTGATTGATCGGCATGATCTTCCTTCGTTCACAAATTGGGAGATATCGGAGAATTTTAACAGAAGAAAACTTAACTGAATTATGACCACCGGATTAAAAGTTACGGATTTAAAGTTACAACCTAACAACAAATTTTATCACTTTTATCTACTCCTGCAACCAAACCCGAAACAAAAATGCACCTTTATAGAATAGAACAAACATGAGTAAATAATGATGCATTTTTAACCCTAGGGACCAATGTAGATGGGTTACTAATTTTCAAACAAAATTGTTTTTTAAGAAACGATTTGTCAATGAAAACTAGATAGCAATATTAAAGTTTCCGTCAAGCAACTCAGGAGTAAATGTCGATTATGGCTTTCGTTCAGTTACAACGCTTGACCTTCGGCTCTGGGTGGTAATTTCAAAACAAAAAAAAACAAAAAAAAAATTTTGCGATCGGAAAAACGCATTATGTTTAAATATTTATTACTCACACAGAATCAATAAAATGAAAAATATTTTATAGGTTATATTATGTGTAAGTTCAACTGGAAATAAATTATAAATAAAAATTAAGTTTTAAATCCGAGGATTTATTTTAGTATGTTAAAATCAATATTTCATGTACAGTGTAATGATTCAAAATATAAACATTATGTTGATAAATGGTGTACGCTTCGAGCGCCTAACTTTTTAAATTACGTAAGCATAATTTTCGGAAAATTTACCAAAATATGTGTGTACTGTGCATTCATATGCGATTAAAAGCTTTTAACATTTGATACAAACATATTACAAAGTACTTAGTAAATGTGAAAGTGCGTATACGAGTACTAATTTACTAGAAAATACTTCATATCCCCGCTTTATGATTTTATATCATTCGAGATAATTTCTTAATACTTTCGAATTGTTGCTCGAGTTTCTTTTTCTCGACTCTTTGAACAGGAAAATTAATCTTCTTTAGGCGTAATGCGCCCAAACTTTTTAATTGTTTACGCAGTATGAATTCCCGAGAGCAATTTATTTTTTAACAGTACTTGTAAAAAATTTTCGATAAAACCTTTCGCCTTGATTTGGCCAACATATTTTTCTATTGCTCAAATTTAATTACAACATAAATTTATGGTTGGCAAACTTTTTATTATTTTTCATCCAATATAATTTCTATAAAGCTCAAGGTTTATTCCATACTACAGACACACCAAGGATGTTATTTGGGAAACAAAATGATTATTGAATATTATATGTTAACCTAATTATATAAGTTTATTTATGTAAGAATACTTTCCATGAAAATATTTATAAAGCTTTGGATTTACAAATAACATCACAAAAAATTAAATAGCTACGGGCCAGAAAATAACATACACAGACGAAAAAAGTATTAATTTTTAATGAAATTTTGTATGGTGGGCAACTGAATCCTGGATATATACTAACACAGAATATAAAGCTTTATTTTTATATGTGCGAAGCTTTTGATTCACCCAAGGTCTTTGTATACTAGTTGAAAAATCACGTATTTGTAATAGAATTGCTATGTTTATACGAAACACGTTTCTGGGAATTTTCTCTCTACACAAACACACTGTAGCGCCAATTAACAATCTAATATTATCGATTTGATTGCGTGAGCGCTTTTGTACAAAAAGCACAAACTTAATATTGATTAATTATATGTAAAGTTACGTAACAACTAAATATTTATAAAATGTTATACTAAAGGATACACGACAAAGACATATTATTTTGAAGGCCTTTGAACCCCATACTGAGTTCACGTACAACTAATAAAAAATTATTTATAATGGAATTAAATAAGCTTAAAATACTAAAACATCTAAATTCATATCGCATTTAGTTTTGCAATATCGCTTTATTGCAGACTAGTTGGAACAAGAACAAAACGAAAAACTTTCAAACGAATTAAGCTTTCATCGATAAATCATTTAACCATTAACTTCCGATGTGAACTGTAATAAAATGAAAATATAAAAATAAATATATTTTTGATTATTTTAAGGTTTGGAAAAGAATAACATTCGCTTAATTTATGAGTCTGAACATTTTAGGTTCTTTTGTGCTGTACCGCATAGCGTTCAATAAATAGGTTGTGCAAGCGACAATTTCAAACAATGTTTGACGTTTGAAGAATATTAAATATTAAATTATGTTTCAAGGGAATAAAATAGAAGTGCTTTGGAGAAGAGATTACCACCCGAGGCCGAAGGTCAAGCGTTGTAACTGAACGAAAGCCATAATCGACATCTACCTCTGAGTTGCTTGACGTAAACTTTAACATTGCTATCCAGTTTTCATTGACCAATCGTTTCTTAAAAAAAATTGTATTTAAAAAAAAAAATTATTCGAGTTTTATAATTAAATTTCTAGTAACCCATCTACTTTGGTCCCTAGGGTTTAAAATGCATCATTATTTACTTATGTTTGTTCTATGCTATAATGGTACTATTGGTCGCAGGAGTAGATAAATTAATTTATTGTTTTTCATGTTTCTGACTAAATGCCGATTTTTTGCCGAATCAACGTTCAAAAAAATTAACAAGAACTAACATTAGCCCTCTACTACATCATCTCTTGACAGCATAAAAACCATTTATGGATATATTTTGAAACTCTGAATCTTAATAAAAAAAATCTATCTAAAAATCATTAATAAATGTATTTAATTCTGAAATTATCACAAAAAAATTCAATGTAGTAAACTAAAATAAATAATTCATTTAATTAAATAAAAGTTTCTTTAGTCTTAAATAATTTGTTTATGCTAACAAAACGGGGTTCTTGTGCCCCTGTTTTGGAGGGAACAGTGCAGCCGTGGCTTTTTTCGTTTCAAACTGGAGCGTCCATTAGTCTGTTTGCAGGGCCTTCTCACACGTACGAGTACATGATCTATGAACTTGATCAATGTTTTTGATAATTGAGTTAGCAAGTTGGGTTTCCTTGGCGACATCTTTATCGCTTCTAACACGTTTTTTTTTTCAACTTGTCTAAAATGTTAAAATTATTTTAATTGTTACAAACCAATTATCAAAATTGTTAATGCAACTACGTAGTTAGGTACATCTAGGCATTTGCTGTAGTTACATCCAACATACCATATCATCCAACACACTCTCATGTACCACTTCTTGCAGTGAATTTTTATTTTTTATCGTTTCAAATGTGCGTCCAATGTTCTGCACCTCCCATAAAGTTGCTTTTTGTGACGGCACATTCAAGGGATTATTACCCGCAAACGTATATACGAGATTTGTATCTGTGCTTAGAATTATTGTGATTTCGTGACCATGGTCCTCCAATAAACTTTGTCAGGCAGTTTGGAATTTGGTAAACGAGTTTTCCGGAATGTTCCTAAACTTTGGATTCCGTTTTAGGACAATCTTATCTTCATTGGAATAGAAGTGCATTAATTATTGAAAAATAATTTGTAGTAATTTGTGAAACACATTTATCTACCAATCGATAAACATTCCTCTAGTGGAACTTTCTGAAAGTTTTCAATGAGGCTACTCAACAATTTTCTTAGCTTGTGCAAGCGATCGTTTCGCCAAAAATGGGATTTTTGGTTTTTGTTTGTTAAAATTAATTTGGTAACTCTAATTGAAGCCTGATGAAGATGATTCCTTATTTTTTCGAATTTGATTAATGGCATCGTCTCTGTTACCATTGCGAAGCCGAGCTTCTGATTCCAGTACAGTTGTTTGGAAGTTCCCATAAAGTTTTGTATTTCTTTTGTAGTAAACGTAAATTCGTTTCTTCCACAATCTTGGCGATGACATAATTATCCAAGAAATACTTAAAAAATTAGCACGATGTACTTAGGCCCATTTGTTCCTCGGTTAGATAATAAGAGTCTCCAAGAAACTAGTGTTGTTCCGACGAAATTTGGTAATTTTTATTTGTTCATAAAATTCTAGCACAAGTTTCCTTTATTTGATTTAATTCATTTAAAGGAATGATGGAATCGCTAATTGCAAGTATTTCGTCAGCATAAATGTTTCCCATGTCCTCAATTTTAAATGTATTAACCCTTGTTTGATTGCACGTTTCAATGAGTTATCGTTATCTTCAAGAAATTGATCTCCGTCATCAAACCCATTTTCGTTATCTGACCAATTATTCAATATCACTCCCATCTGTTCTGGAGTTGAATAACGTGGTCGTTGCGTTCGAACGTGGTTTTGTTGCGATGCCAAGTGTAGAAACTACTGATAAAAGGCCAAACAAATTGAAAACTGTGAAAATGCATTAATTTCTTGTGGAAGTGCGGCCTTAAAAGTTGAGCAATAAAACATAAAATTGGCCTAATTGCTCTGAATAATTTACAAAAACTTTTAATCGCTAAAGGAATAAATGATTAACCAAAAGATGCTCGCACTTTATTACAAACTCACAAAAAAATTAAAAAATTAACCTGATCAGCGATCGGGTTATGTTCACCAGAATTTGTTCTACTATGCTCGAATTTAAAAAAACACGCGTATATATGTCAATTGGCGTTAACAATTTTCCGTTGGCCGTGCTTTTCTAACATTTTTTTGGCTCGAACGTTTTTGATGGATTCATTACGGTCGTCCGTTAAAAACTGCAAGTGCCAGAAAGCAATTGAAAATTCATATTTGGTTGTCATTCGAAGAGGGGACAAAGATCTCTGGGTCCTAATCCTATAGTATAGTACTTACCAATATAGGTCTGAAGAATACATAGAAAGGTGCGTTTGGTTAAAAAAAGATGGAAGGTTAACCGGTTTGACCTAAAGTTGTTTGAGACCAGTTTTAGTTCCCATCTTTCTTTGCAGTACGTCTTGGAAAGAATTTCCTTAAAGATTATCTCTGATCCATAAGTTACTTGTTTGTTTCACTTATTGTTGGTATCCTGTTGGTTGCTTAACTTAAAACAGATAAACTTGCATCATTGTGAGACAGCTTATCTCAAGTTAAAGCACATGGTTTCTGTAACGCAAACAGATTCATGGTTAATTCAGCTTAGTGTTGTCTCTGGATTAAATCAGGATAACACAAAGGACAACATCATTTAGAAGAATTCCGCTTCAAAAACCCGAATGTACAATTATATATCTAGCAATATAAGTTGCATTCTCATTCAGTGTCGCTCGGATAATCTTCTATTATTGACTTAGTACGAAATTTGATGGCCACAGATGATATTCTACCCTCTGGTCACATCCGCGACTCGTTCAATCTTAATTGTAAAATACGGCCGTTGTAACCCTCTTCCAATATAAAATTAACCAACAGGGAAGTTTTCTCCTCCGATATATCGGGTTTGATTTAGATATCTGATAAAATTCGATCCGTGTGGATAATCGACTCTATGGCTTCCTCGCTGTAGAATGCAATTCCGACTGCCATTTTAAATTCTTGTACACTTATTACTAACCAAAAATCTCAGAATAAACCATTTTGGTGCTCAAATCTAAAAACACTTAGAAAAACTATTAGGAGATTGATTAACGTAGCAAAAAAATCTAACCATCATACTTGCTAACTTGCGCGTCTATGGTTTGGTGGCCGGTAGTTAATCTGAAATGCTCTATTGCAAAACTTAATAGCGCCCCGTGCTCGACTCAACTTATTATTAGGCAGTTCATACTTATTGGGCACCGATTAATTTAAAATTACAATCCCCTAATACCTATATTTGATATGGTTAATGATAGACTACTTCCGGAATTTGATTTTTCAAAATCCTTTTCGATGAAATATCTTTCGAAAGATTTGTAGTTTCTGGCCCACACTTTTCCTCAGGTTGCCAGGCAATCTGGGTTCGCACTTCATGATGTTGTACGGTGCTGAAATCACGGAACTAATTTTCATTGTTTTTAAAACTCTGAAATGGGACGTTGAAGAGTCCAATTTTTATTTGTGCCCAAACTGTAAGCCCGTGCTCAACTCGGATTCGAAACATGTTACGAAGTATATACATGCCATCGATTTAGTCTGTCAGTAGAATAGGATCCTGTAGCTCCCTGCTCACTGTGACACTGAGTCAAGACCACAAAGTTGATTCTCAATTAAAATTTGCCGGCTCTAAGCCTGTTATCCATTTAACTGAGGGAATGTTGCAACCAAGACGGTTTTAATTTAAATACGCGATTTCTTTGAAGAAACATCATCTGAGGATCCTTGTGGCGGCTCTAACGGAACAGCATTCATTATGTGGACAGTTGTGCTCCCTTTGCCAGGACAAAATGTCTCGTATATAATTCCCGCTTTATCGCTGAAGAATATTTATCATCCATTTGGTGGTTCAACCTCCTTGAGTATGTCAAGAATGCGAATCATATTTGTGTTCAAACCATGAGAGGGTTTCAACCGTTTTAAAACCAAATAAGGACATCTGATATGTAAATGGTAAAGAACATGTCGTCGTGGTTATGTCTTAAGGTACAAAATATTAAGGGACAAAAGCTAGACCTAAAATTTTTTAAATTTATTTTCTGATTCCAAAAGGCGCGCTAGTATACAGTATAAACGAGTTTTAAAATCATATTTAACCTCGAGAGCTACTCCGAAACATAAACGGTCATAAATAGCCGCTACAACGCACACCAGCTTCACAAGAGAGAAAAAGCTTCAAATATTTAAAATTACGGTTACTATAGAATTTGGAACAATGTGTCTTAGTATTTTACAAACCTCAAGCGGACTGCGTAACGACTTAAGCCCAAAATTTAGGTTTGAAATTTTTTTTGTTTAGGAGAATTTCGAGTTTTTATTTGGAGCACTTTCTAGTAGTCCTTAGTAGACCATGGCACACCAAAATGGGAAAATGAGCTTTAGGTATAAATGGCAAGCTATATTTTTCGATCTATTACTTTTGATTTTTCTAAACAAGCACCGTCCCAAGCTCTATTCATCATACCACATCAATTTATTCCATTTAATTGTGATATGCTAGTGATTTATAATTTATAAACCTCATAAATTAAGTCAAGAAATCTGTGATTGCATTTTTTATCTGATGGCTATGATTTCATTAATCATGAAAATTTTCGATCTCATTTTTTTCCAGATTTACTTTTCAATATATCGCCAAAATCAAAAAACAATGTGCAGAAGTCTGTGCCTCCTCTACAGCCCAGACGATTTGGCTGATCGCGGTGGGATTTCATACTTAAGCTTTTTCAGAAGTTGTGAGATCCCAGTGGTTTTTGTCTAAAATTGGTTCACTGGAAAAGATAGCTTCCATAGGAGCTTATCAGCTTTCTAGCAATATTTTGAAAAGTACCATATATTACTTGCGAGAAAACGATTAAAAATTGATCAGTCAGATCAGTTTTCTAAAATTTTAGCGGACAGCCCAGACGGATGGATTGATCGGGAAGAAACTTCATACTTTAGCTTTTCCGTACATTGGTAGATTTTAGTTATTTAGTCCCAGTTTTTTAAATTTGGCGGAAATTACGATTTTTAACGAAAACTGATTTTCAACAAAAGTTTCCTGTACATCCCAAATGGATAGATTGATCAAGATAAAATTTCATACCATAGCTTTTCCACAAATTGGGGGACTTCAGTGAATTTTGACCAAAATCCGGTCACCGGAAGTGGCAGCTTTCATAGGAGCTTTTCGTTTTATGCAAATATTTTGAAAAGTATATAACATATTCGAAAAAACGATTAAAGCTTAAAAGATTTTAAATTAACTTTCATGCAAAATTAGTTCAGATCATTTTTAATCTTTACCGGAAATGACATGTTTTGATGAAAAAAAAATTATGTCACTATAATTTGCCAAAACTTGACAAATGAAATTGTGACAAAATTTCATAGTGTTACATTTAAAATTCACAATTTTTTAAATTATTTTATACAAGATCCTTCCTTCAACCCTAATTTGAAAAGATCATTTTTTGAAAAAAAAAAATTTAGGGTTGAAGGAAGGGTTTTGTATGTGGGATTCTGGCTGATGGGGAGTAGGCACAATCATGAAATTTGATCTGAATGTTCATTTCAACTAATTTAGGTGATTTCATTAATAAAAGATGGGATTTCCAGAAATCATCCATATAAAATTTAAAAAAAATTAAATTTTGAAATTAGGGTTGAAATGGGAGTTCCCTACGGGTGATTCTGGCTGATGGGGAGTAGAGATAATCATGAAACTTGATCAGCATGTTCAGTACAAAATTACATTTATAAAATGTGCGATTTTCAAAAATCATTCATTATGTGTATTTCAAAAATTTCAATTTTAAATTAGGGTTGAATTAAGGATTTTATTCTCAATTCTGGCTGATATGGAGTATGTCATCAGTGAATCCTGGTCTTATCTTATTGTGGCTGGAAAACTACTACTTTTTTTTAGATAGTGGATCTTTAACAGATTATGCGCATAACGCATGTAAATGGGTAGATAATACCGTTCTAGGAGAAATGCTGATATGAAATCTGATCTGACCTTTACTTGATGCCACCAAAACCAGAACTTGTACCAGATCGTATTATCTACCTATTACTCGTGAATTCGAAGAAAAGCGCGAACTTGTTTGTCTACAAATGTTTATGAATACTTTAGGTATTAATTATCAGTGGATTTACATTGCGTTTTCGAAATTAAAAACGGGACAATTAATAAACGATCAAAGAGGGAAGAGGACCCGAAAACAAAATTTAATTTAAGATGGCATAGTGGCAAACGTTACAACCCATATCAAATCATTTGATGGTATAGGATCACATTTCGTGAAAAAAAGTACAACCAAAACAAGGTGAAGGTTTTAATTTATCTTTTTTAAACCTAAGAAAGATCAGTGCAATGACTGTACAGCCCATCAAAACCTAAACGATGATGAAAAACAACTGAATATTGAAAAATATGAGAGACTCTTTTCGGCAAAGGATTTAACTCGAAAGAATTTCGATTTTGTCGGACAACTGTAAGGGTCAAAATCGAAATCGAATTGTTTTTGAATTTTACGTATTAGCATAAAAATGGCGTTAATATTACACATCGGTTTTTAGAAACAGGGCATACTCACAATGAAGGAGACGTACCAGACCAGTGGTATTCATTGATTCGGAATGCAAAAGCAAATTAACCAGACTGTTAAAGTTAGCCGACTTGCTCTAGTCGAAAAATGTCGATAATGCAGATTCGGCTGTAACAAGTAAAAGTTTAGTCTAAAATGTCGATAATGCAGCCCTGAATGCAATAGCTAAAATTTATGAGCCGAAAATGGCGATAATGTAGATTTGAACAATATAATCTATTTCCAGTCATGACACTGTAAACGGTCAATTTTTATAAATTTTCAAATTTTGTGTGTGCGATATATTCAATCGAGTTTTCCCAGACTCCCAATATGCAAATTGATCTGAATTTTTTCTATATACGAGCATCATTTGAACCTTCCGTTTGAATCTATTTCCAGCCATGAAAAGTGTCATGAAAATTGAACTGACGTTTTTAAAATGGTATTCAATAGAAAGCACTTCATTTGAAATATTTTCTGGACATGTCACTATACAGGGTGGGCCATCTAACTTTTTTTTTTGAACTAGGGGTTATTTTGAGGATGGTAAGGGTTATGTCACTTCTGATTTGACAGAAAGTTAGTTTTATCCTTCGAAACGAAAAAGGTTGTATGTTCGCTTGAACAACGCTGGGAAATATTGAAGCATTACTTCGAAAATCATGGTAATGTTGCAGAATGTGTGCGAAAATTGCGTGCGGTTCTCGGAAGAAACGAAACGCCAGGAGCTCGTGCGGATATGCATTATTTTGTGAATAAAGTTAAAGAAACAGGCTTGCTAATTATTAAACTAACAAGAACCAAGCAGCCAACCAAGCGTACACCCGAAAATGTTGATGCTGTAGCCGAGAATGTGCGTAAGTCGCCGGGAACGTCAACTCCTCATCGTGCTCAAGAATTGAACATTTCACGCACAACATTGCGATGATTCTGCATAAAGACCTTGGTATGACACCGTATAAAGTTCAATTGGTTCAGGAATTCAGGAAGCAAAGAGGTCACCCATTGCGTTTTCGGTTCGATGAGTGGGTTTGCGATCGAGTTGAAGAAGATGCCGATTTTGCCAAAAAAATCAAATTTTCGGATGAGGCGCATTTCCATTTTGGCGGCTATGTAAACAAGCAGAATTGTCGCATTTGAGGCACGGAGAACCCGCACGTGATCGTAGCGAAGTCGATGCATCCTCAACGAGTGACTGTTTGGTGCGGATTTTGGTCCGGCGGCATCATTGGGCCATTTTTCTTTGAAAATGCCGTTACTGTAAATGGTGAGCGCTACCGCGTCAATATAAACGATGTTTTGTTCCCAGCACTTGAAGAGGAGGACATAGGCAACATTTGGTTCCAACAAGACGGCGCTCCGTGCCACACAGCACACGTTTCAATTGTTCTTTTGCGCACTGTCTTCGAAGATTGAATTATCAATCGAAATGTTGATGTGATTTGGCCGCCTCGGAGCTGTAATTTGACGCCGTTGGACAGATAAACCAGCAACGATTGACGCTCTCAAGAACAGTATTCGCATTGCAAGTGAAGACATAATGCCGCATACCATCGAAAATATGCTCAAAAACTGGACCGACCGTATGGGGTACGTCAAGGCCAGCCGCCTGCAGTCATATGAATGAAATAGTATTCCATAATTAATCGGAAGGATTGTTCTTTACAATGAAAAAATAAATTTGAAAAAATATTGAGAATTTTTTGTTTTATTGCATTTAAAAAAAAATATTTGGCCCACCCTATAGATCCATTTCCCATTTTACCTCCGCAAACATCTAATAAAGCACTTACAAAATTTTGCGTTGGGTAATTTGTTTTAAAACGAATTAAAAATTCTTACTTTAGTTTTTGTATTTATTTTTTAGGAACAGCAAAATATAATTAATTGATTTCCGACATACGAGATACTAGTATCTGCATTATCGGCATTTTTCGGTTGGAGTTTTCGATGAACATGTTACTGACAATTATCGGCGGTCATTTTCGTTTGATTTGTTTGAATCTACATTATCGACATTTTTCGGCTGAACATTCTCGGCTAAATTTAATAGGGTATGGACCACCGTTATTACTCATAAAATGTTACAGGGCGAGTTTAAAGACTTTAAACGATTTATGAATGGAGCTCAGTGGACAAAAAATACAAATAAAGAAAGAATATTATGGAGATATGTTAAAGAAGTTGTTGCACGGAAACAATGCTTTCAAATTTCATACAAAACCAACCTAGACACGGACTCTGTCGTAAAGTTGTGCCTAATTTAAAATTAGAACAATTATACAATCATCGGCTTCCAATCACAAAGAAAAATAAGAATGACTTAATGTTTCTCTGCAATGGCAAATTTATTCCACGAGCTTATCATCACTTTTATGAGTCTCTTGAAAGCTCAAATGATGTAGATGAAACTGCTTTATCATCTTATACTTTGAAGATTAATCCAATCATTATTACTAATACCTACTTTTTGTGAATAATTATTGATTTTGAACAGACACAATTTAGTTCCAAATATATATGTCTATGACACTATTAAAAATCGTAGAACAAAAAGTTATCTGTTTATTTTTTACAACAAAAAAAACCTTTAAACTGCTTTCCTTGAAAAAACAGAATTATTCACTTATCATACTCTTACTTTTACAGGTCGACATCTACAGTCCAGGCGGATTGACTTTTCGGAATAAAACTTCATACTTAGATATTTTCCATTAATTGGGAGATCCTTGTTAAATTTTTTGAATGATGTTAAAAAGTTTAGCATTTACAAAAAACGAGCAAACGAAGGTCTGGTGTTGACCACAACATGTTCACCCCTCCAATTTTGCCAGACTTTCTAACACAATATTTTTAAACCTAAACGAGAACTATTGATAATATTGGAAAATCTGTAAGGCAAAATCAATGTATTCTATTCATAAATAAAACATGAAAACTCAAAGCTATGGCAAAGAAACGTGGGAAAGATTCGGAATGTGATTATGATAAATTTGCTACAAATATTTATTCTTCGAAAATCGTCTTATGTATTCATAAAAAATATTAAATTAATTGAAATTTTCCAAATTGTATAAAAAGAACGCGGCCTAATATTATTATAATTTTTTTTTTTTTTTTTGGAATCTTAAACAAGGGCATTAGAATTATTAAATTTTATAAATTTCGTTTGTAGAACTATACCAATCGCTCGAAATTCGCCTCGTGTTCGTAATGATAATATAAAATATTTTATCAGACACAAAAGATACCAATTTGTTTTTGAAAAAATATTCGATTGTAAAATATATTTAATCGTACCAATTTGCATTCCTTGTAGAGTATATAACAATAAAATAATATCCGAAAAAAAGCTCGACGTTTCCGCTGGTTGGTGGAAAACCATCACCGCACAGAGTGGAAAGAAATGATTTTGTTTTTAAATTATTCATATCTCATGATAATTCAAAACGAAGAAAACGAACAAAATTATTATCAATATTCATATTTTCTTAGCAAATAATTTGTAATTTTTTTTTTGTAAAAATAAAGAAAATTTATATTCTACAGTTATAATATTTTCCATATAAAAAATAAAGGAAAACATTAAATATTTTCAAAGTGGGTTTTTTTTGCTATCATAACATGTTGGAAAATATCTACACTCATGTATAACGGGAGACAGTGAGAAAGAGGGAAAAATACTCTACGTATACAAGAAGAAACAAAGAATTTTAAATTAGAAAGGAAATTAAAATTATTTCCAGTGAAATTTATATTTTTTATATTCGTTCTTGCCTTGGCAAAAATTTTGTGGCTGTAAAATATTTCTATTATTGCTATGTGCCGGGAAACTTAAACAAACACAACAACAAATAAAACCAACATAAAAATCTATTTCTCAGATAAAACAAAAATAATTTCAGCATAAACTTTTGAAAGTTTTATTTTTTTTTTCCATTTCATTCGTAACCGACATAAACAAACAAACAAAAAAAATAAGCTTTAAGAAAAGCTTGCCTAAAGTCGAGGAAAAAATGTTGGTAATGTTTCATTTTCTTATGTGTGTGTGTGTGTGTGTGTTTGTATGTGTGTATGTGTGTTTGTACTCGTACATACAATATATATGAGCTGCTTTTCGTTCTGACCTTAATTAAATAAAATCATACTAAATGTTTAAGGGAAATACCATAGTGATCATAAAAAAATGAAATTACATAATTAAATAATGAATTGAGTAGAAAAGTTTCTTGTTGGATACGAAAAAGTTTGGGTTGGAAAACTTTGAAATTATTGTAAATTCAAAATGTTTTTTGTACGACATCGTCATACTGTACTTTTTATAATTATCATTAGGTTTAGAAGATTTTTTTTGATATTTCTTCTTGATATATGACCATTTTAATGAATTTCTACATTTCTATGGTACTTTCCCGGTGCTTTCATCGATCTTAATAATTCTTAAACGTGTTGAAAATTATGAATTGCGAAAACAAAATCATCCATCATAAACATTTTAGAAAACTAAGTTTTCCACACCCCAAGGATAAAGATTTTTACGCCAACACATTTTTCTTTTATGAAATCCAAAAATAAATGTAAAACGACTTATTTTAAACGATTTAACGGATGATGATTTAAAGAGCTTTAAGTTGCCTTTAAAATTCATTGAAAGTTCGCATTGGCTAATAATAAATCTGTGCGTTTCAATCAATTGAATATACGAAATTTATGAGATGCTAATGAATAACATTCAATTCGGACTTCATACGCAACTTTAGCTAATTCGCTTAATGTTGCCGGACAGTTTGCAAGATTAGACGAGTTTCAAATAAATTAAATATTCAAAAGTTATTTAGGTGTCTCCTCGTCTTTAGGTTGGTATCTTGGTGAACAGAGACTCATAGATTTGTGCGTCTAATTTAGGAGCCTCATCTGTTGTGCCGTATTGTCTACACTGCGCCGTAAACTAATATTCGTGTAGAAAATGTATGTAGGTAATTAAAAAGATTGTGTCAACAATGTAAAAAATTTAGACAGTAGGTCAACAATGTCGAAAATTACTGTTTCTGTCTGTTATCAGAATTTTTTTTGATTTCTTTGATAATGGAACCATTTCAAGTTGCAGAGCTTCATTTATACTCCACATTTGTAAAAGCTTTAGCTTAGTAATTTTGATAAATCGAAAATTTATAAACACTACACTGATTCTCTAAAAAACAAGATAATGTGTAAACGTTAAAACCATAGTAAGCTTTTCGACTTTACACAAATTACAACAACAACTTGTTTGATTTTGTTTATTTTTTCGTTTACACATTATCGTGTTTTTTAGAGAATCGGTGCCCTGTGTCAAACAGGTAAACTTTATACACAATTAAGCTTTCAATGTACGCACAATGAACAATGGCATCACTACGTAATAAAAGGTTAAAGCACAAAAAAAATTCAAACAAAAATATATTAATTCTTATAAACCTATTTGTTTGACCAAAGGCTCGCTATTATTAGGATATTTTTATGGATGAAACGTGGAGCCTGATTTAAAGCAGGCTACTCAAATTGCTTGAAAACAACCTCGATGTGTTGCTATAGCTGTATGCCGCTCATGTTGGCTGGCTACAGTATTCGTTTCGAAGATGTATATAATAGGTCGTGTATTTCACAGGGAATACCTATCATAGCGGATTTACACTCGTTTCTTCAGAGTTAAGATTTTTAGTGAAACAGAGAGGACACATTTTATGCCAACATATAATCTGGTATCGTTAAAGAAGTAACTCTAACCTGAATTTAAATTAATATTTTAAATCAACACTGGATGGAATCAAACGCAACTATGGCACAAGTAGCATGGTGCATTGTGCATCATTATGTATTTTATGATTTTTCCGTCGGAACCTTATAATTCCAGCTGAAACCTAATAAAGCCAACAAGAAACATACTACAGCTAAACCATCTATGACATAAGAAGTACATATTATGCATCATCGTGTACTGTTTTCAGCAAAAACCTTATACTTCCAGCCGTAACCTTATAAAGCGTGCCGGAACCTTATAAAGCCAGCAAGAGCCATACCCCGCATAGTCAAACTAACGATGCCACAAGAAGCACAATGGATTATGCATCATTGTGCAGTATATGATTTTTCATCAGGAACCTTACAATTCCAGTCGACCCCTTATAAAGCTAGCCAGAACCATACTACAGGCAAACCAGCTATGGTACAAGAAGCACAATGTGTTCCGGCCGAAAAGCCATATAGTGCTCAATGATGCACAAAACATTGTGATTATTAAACCATAGTTGGTTTTGCTGTTGTATGGTTTTGGCTGTTGTATGACGCACAATGATGCACATTCCATTGTGCGTTTTGTGTCATAGTTGGTTTGACTGTAGAGGGTATGGTTTTGGCTAGCTTTATAAGGTTTCAGCGGACTTTATAAGGTTTCGGTTGAAATTGTAAGGTTCCGGATGAAAAATCATATACTGCACAATGATACACAACGCAACATGTTACTTGTAACCTTGTTGTCTCGGTCCCGGCTGATATGGTTCCGGCTGGCGTGATATACACGAATAACACAGAATATGCTTGCAACACGACTTTCCACAGATGTTATGTTTGTACTAGTATTACACTGTTACACCAACTTCAAATAGAAAAAATATATTATTGGAAGTTTTAGTACATTCTTCGAAAATATTAAAATTAAAGTTTGAGTTAAAATAACTTTGCAATGTAATTTTAATTTTATTGCTTAGATAATAAAACTACGTAGCAAGAAACCCGAAGTAGTGCAATGTTAGCACTAAGCGGTTTTAGGTATGTGACTCAATAACCCACTTCATTTACTAGCCAGAGCTCAATCACGGTCTCCGAAAAAAGCAGATAATGGCCATCAAAGTTAGAGTTATAATAACATTCATCAAAATTCATATCAAATAACCTGAAGTCGTGCATTTCTGGAGATGGTGATTAAAGTCTGGCTAGTACATGAAATGAAGTTGGTCATTGAGTCACCTAACTAAAATCATCTCATGTTAATAATGCACGACATCGGGATTTTTGCTACGAATTTTGATTTGGGCCTGGGGACGACCATCGAGGAGGCCTTAAGTCGGACTCATGAATGTGTGAATCAGGTAACAGAATGTTTGACGGAATTGAATATGCATGTAAATTCTAGAAAATATTGTTGTATGACGTTTCGAACGAATCGTATGGTTGACGTGCAAGTGTATAATGAGCAAATTGAGTGTGTAAATTTGAATAGGTATTTGGGAATCTGGATTGATAAGCGATTGGGTTTTAAAGTGCATATGGAAAAATTAGCCGATAATTGCAAGAGTAGATTGAATGTAGTCAAAACGGTGAGTAAATCGAAATGGGGAGCTCACCCTGATGTGACTGATATGTTACGAAAGGCGATAGTGTCATCAAAAATTGCGTATGGACTGAGTGTATATGGTGATGGATCCAAAGTCGGTTTTAAAAAGTTGATGAATGTGGAGAATGCCTGTGTCAGGATGGTATTGGGCGCGATTAATTCAACCCCAATACACACTTTGTGGTCTGAATTGGGTGATTCACCTCTTAATTATAAGAGGGAGTTGATCACTGTGCGAGAGACGGTGCGAATGTTGACTAAGAACAATAAATTGGTGAATGAAATGAAAGAGAGATTGCAAAGAGGGACGGACTACCAAAGGACACAAAGATCACGGGTGATTTGGGAAAGTATTAATGTATTTTCCAAAATTCGACCTGTAAATCCGAAATTCCCTCCGAGCAATCTAATTGTGTGTTTAAAGTTTGGTGATAGAACAAAAGCGATGATGGATGAGTTGTCGGTGAAGAGTGAGTTTTTAAAAATGCGAATGAATTACTTTGCCCATGTGGAAGTATATGCAGATGCTAGTGTGAATGGTGATCGAGTAGGTGTAGGAATTTTTATTCCGTCAATAAGAAAAGAGAAAATACTACGAGTGAATGCCAGCATCTGTATAATGAATGCAGAGTTGATTGGAATTATGGAAGGGATAAAGTTGGCAATGACACAAAGGAGGAGGCGAATAGTATTATTCTTCGACTCTCGGAATGGATTGGAATTAATTAGTAGGGGTGGGGGAACTCATGGAAATGTTGTATTAGTACCTTCAATCGTGTGGGAGTTAACTCATTCTACAATGGGTACCTTCACACCTACAGATTGAAGGTAATGAAAGAGACGATATAATTGCGAAATGGGGTTCTTTAGTTGAGGAGGTAAATGAATATGAATTCATGGCTGCAAGAGATGTACTTCGCATGTTTCAGGTGAATCTGTGGAGAAAATGGGAGAGAGAGTTTGTTGAAAAATTTCAGGTGAAAGGTAAGAAGTACTTTGAGTTGGTTAGTTTTCCGTTGAGTAAACCTTTCTTTAAGGTACTCAAGAGAGATACTAAAATGACAAGAACAATGGAACAAGTGAGATTGAATCACGGAAATTGGAAAAAATGTTTGAAGAAAGGCAATTTGATTGAGTGTGAATTATGTGACAGCTGCTTGATTGTGGAGGACATCGAACATTTGATTTTAAAATGCTCTGCATTTAATCAGAGCAGACAAATGTTCGATATTCTCTTGAGTGCAAGGAATTTGCCAGAATTATTACGAATGGGAATGAACGTGTATAAGAATGTGTATGATTTTACTAGAATGAATCAGATAGAAGTATGAAAGGAGATCGATAAGTGAAAGATGAATGAAAAAAAAATGTTAAAAAAAATTGTATAAATTGTAAAAAATTCTAATTTGAAACTGAGCCAAATGGCACCAAATTTGGAGCTAGAGCCAAATAAATATAAAAAAAAGAATTTTGATTTTCTAGGTGTACTAATGTCATTTTTGCTCAAATTTGGGTAGCCATTCCCGGAGATCGTGTTCAGGTTTATCTATTTTACATAGAGTTGCTCAGTGAGTCACCTTTCTACCTGCATATCTGGCTAGCACATGAACTTGGCCATTGACTCACCTAACTACAACGACCTTGTGTTAACAATGCACGACTTCGGGTTGTTTGCTACGAATTTTGATCTTCTAGGTACACTGATGTCATTTTACTCAAATATGGATTGCCATTAACGGTCATTCCCGGAAATTGTCGTTCCCGGAAGCATAGCTAGCATATGGAGCTGTCCATTGAGCCGCCTGCGTAAAACTACCTAGTTCAAACAATGCACGACTTCGGACTTTTTGCAACAAATGTTGATCTTTTTGATGCACTGATGTCATTGTAACTCAAATTCAGATGGGCATTTCTGGCTATTCTGGAGATCGTGATTCAAGTCTAGCTAGTACATGAAGGTGGATATAGAGTCCCCTAACTAAAACCACCGGGTGATAATAATGCACGACAACGGGTTTGTAGCCATGAATCTTGACCTTCTAGGCGTACAGAGGTCATTTTTACTCAAACATATATGATCGTGATTAGGTTCTGGCTTGTATATCAAGTTGATCATTGAGTCTTCTAGCTAAAACTACCTAGTACTAATAATGCATAACTTCGGATTTTTTGCAACAAACTCTAGTTGTACGAATGTCGTTATAACTCAAATATGGATTTAAGGTCTGGTTAGAAGATGAAGCTGGTCATTGAGAGGCCTAATTAAAACCACCTAGTGCAAATAATGGGTTTCTGCTTCGAGTTCGATCTTTTGGGCGAACTGATATCTTTCTCACTCAAATTTGGATGACCATTATCGGTGGCCAATGAGTCACCTAGCTAAAATCACCCAAAGCACTAGCTATAGATTAGCAAGTAATGCATGACTTTGAGTTTTATTCTAAGAATTGATCTGCTATTTTTATTGATGTCATCGTGTTTCAGATCTGGCTAGTACCTGATATTGGTAATTGAGTCAGCTAATTTAAACCATTTAGTGCTGCTAATAATGCACGACATCAGAATTTCTGATGCGATCTTTGATCATCTTTGGCAACCTTGATCATCTAGGTGCATTGATTTTTTTATTACTCAAATTTAGATATGAAATTTTGGGTTATTCTGGATTATAGTCAGATATTAGTCATATCAATTTTAGACGGCCGTTATTTGTCATTCTCGGAGATCGTGATTTAGGTCAGTTACCTAACAGAAGTCAGAATTTCAGATTTTTTGTTGTGGATTTTTATCACATTTGTGTTCTTATGGAATTTTTACTAAAGTTTGGATGGCGTTACGTTTATTTCTGGAAATCGTGATTCAGATCCAGATAAGGAGCCACCCAATTAATCTAGTGCTAACAATGCAAGACTTCAGGATTCTTGGTGCCAATATTTATCAACTTTGAGCTTTTTTATTCTTTTATACTAAATTTCGATGGCGAATAACCACCATTTTTGAAGATCGTGATTCAAGTCTCACTAATACGCGATGTAGGTTATTAAGTCAGCTAAATAAATCCATCTAATTCTAACAGTACACGGCTTTAGGTTTATTGTTATGAATTTTTATTTTCAAGTTTTACTGATCCTTTACTGTCCTTTTAATTCTTATTTGCAAGTAAAAGTAGAAGATTTCTATTTTGACTATGTTGCCACTTTGATTAAGGGAGTTTGCTCGATTTCATGATCTGCTTATCTTGATCTGCTCAAATTCAATGAATTATACATATCTCTCGTTTCTAAATCAAGCATAAAATTTTATTTTCAATTTCGCAACTTAAAAATCATAACACTTGTGTGTACTCTATACAACCACACAAAGTTACAAAATTAAAATTAACAGAATTCTATAATTGGATTTGTATACGTATATGATTTTAAATCCATCGAAAAATCTATGGAATAAATCACGAGCCTGTTGAAGTATGTATGTATGTGAAGATAGCCCAAATTCCATCCCCGAAAAATTCGATGACACTTTTTACTCTCAGCCCAATAAAATCTCCATATTTTTACGTTCAGCCCCGAAAATACTTGCTATCACAATAGTAAAAAACTGTCATGACAGAGTATGACCAATTTTCATATGTGTATGAAGATAAGCTAAATTCAGTCACAGAAGAATGCGATGGCAACACAATTATTGTTATCATGACATTTTCTACACTCTGCCCAAAAAATCATCACATTTTTACTCTCAGCCCCGAAAATTCTTGCTATCACGATAGTTAAAAACTGTCATAACAATCGAAAATCTCTGGGTTAAGAGTAAAAATGTAGGGATTTTATTGTGCGGTACACATCGAATGTTTAAACAACATTTACGATGTTTTTTAGAATTTTTCTATTTCTAGGAGATAAGGTATACTCCATAGAAGCCAGGAACTATTCGTTGGCTCAACTAGCGGTGCACATCGTTTGATAGATGAATGTTAAAGAAGCAATCACCTATCAAACGATATGCACTGCTAGTTGGGCCAACGAATAGTTCTTGTCTTCTATGGACATCTGAACTCATTTTAAATTGAAAAAAGCATAGAAATTATGATCAAATAATCCCCGACACGTTTATGTATCAATTCTAAAGTTATATTCGTTGTTAGTATAGTTGACAGTAAGTTTTTTTACATAATGTAATTTATTTAGGAGCACAAACGATGTACGTGTTTTGAATGACGTGTCTAGTTTTATTTATACAATTCCGTATGCAAACTTTTATATCAGTTTTTAATTTTTTTAAAAGGATTCTTAAAATTCTTATTTATTATGTTTTTGACATATAAATAGTATAATAGTTATATAAGGAGAGAGCTATAATTATAATGAAATGTCGTAATAGTATTGCCATACGCATTTTTTTTCTATTTTCGGGGCTGGAATTTTGGGCTATCTTCACAAAGGTGTTGAAGTGCGTGAGTGAGAGTTGGGTGCTTGTTGAGATCCATGGCTCAGAGTTTGCATGTTTGACATCCTACAGTTGAATTTAATAAACTTGATTTTTTTAAATTTTTAATTAAATTTATAAATATTACGAGTATTTGTATTAATTTTATTTCACTCTATAAAATCTATCCTAGTCCTTTATACAATCATATTAAAAATTTTTATTTGTCATACAAACTTTCTGCAAATTGATTGCTGTGCTACTTCTCACGCACTTTAAGATTCTGAGGAATTCGGATCCAAATGCTTTTTCCATTGATTTTGAATGACGTTTAGACATAAACTAATCCATTTTAATAAACTAAAAAATCCTAATTAAGGATACAATGGCTAATTTAATTCGGTCCAGCATTCCTCCTTAAAAAGGAATTGTAGTAGCTGGTTAAAACTTTTCATTAAATGGATGAACCCTTCAAATCACCTACCAACATTTTATTTGTGTTTTTAACCATTCGACCAGATACATCAATATGCACTCTACACCATTTAATGTAGACAGCTCAGGAACGGGTTCAATAGATGAAATTTGTTTCGAAGCCCTCGTCTGTACAAAAATATTATGTGAATAAGTAACGTTTTTTAGCATCCAAATGCTCAAATAATGCTATTAAAGCAATAATACCCTGTATATCCAAGCAGGAATAGTTGACAGTTGTGATGATTATCCAACAAAAGAAAAGCCTGTGTAGTTCAGATTTTTCGCCATCTACGACGTACGTCTAAAAGACGAATTTTTTGCGTCGATAAAGCAATATATTTTAGCAAATTTAGTGTTGATTTGTTCAATAAAAATCAATTCGAATTATATTCAATATATTTGTCTGTGGTGTCAAGAGATTCGACGATCCCTACATACCCCCGATATATACGTTCACATGCGTAAATTCATATTTCGTCAAGTTTTATATTTTCGTTTATTTTACACACACACACACACATTTCGTATAGATGAGGATTTATTTATGGTTGCCTTTTTCGTTTTGTGTAGTTATTGTAATCCAATTTCCCTTCAAGGAAAAATATGTATTCATGCGAAAGTATATTTATGTGCGATTTCTAGGATTATATTGTCGGACTTTGTATAAGCAAAAAAATAATATTGTGGATATATTCGGCCAAGCTACACACATGACATTCGAAAATTATTACGTATTACAATATAATTATCTTTCATACATACAGGATTAGCCTGTCCAATATTTAATCTATTTTAGTCATCGAACGTTTCACATTTAATAGTTTTATTTAGAGTTCAGAGCTTTGATTTATCACCATTGGCACAATAAATTTTCTTTTACATCATTTTCACGCATAAAAATAACTGGGTACATACAAATAAAAATAAAAAACAACTCGTTCGTAATATCGAATTAAATTCGCAAAAAACACAAAGTACCATAAAAAAGCAGAATATATCGAATTTTTCCAACAAAAAAAAAGCTCATTTGAATATTATTGAAAGCAAATAACAATAAAATTGCTATATAATTTTGGCCATTCAACAGCAACATAAAAATCATCATCATCATCAACATCAACATTATCTGAATATTTTAACGAACGAGTTTACCCGCACGAACATTTAAATTTTCCTTTGATATCGTTCGCCATAAATTTCGTAATCAGCGAGCATACAAAATTTCTTTAGTTCAACTGTTACGTAATTTCTATACGTACACATGTCAATATAAAGTAAATTTAAAATCTATGTCGGCATACATCAAACGTGTTCACACAACATACCGAATTTCATTTTACCTTTACGCTAATTAACTATATTCTGTGAAATGCTGTGTTATATTTATAATTTAAGCAAGGTGCTTTCTCTTTGTATAGTAGTACTTGTCAAAAACACTTTGATATCCATACGAGTATATAAATTTTAAAAACTTACCAATAAAAATTAATTATTTAACAACATAAATTTCAATGTATATAAAACATTAAAACAAAGAAATCATAATTTGTTGTTTTCTTATTATGTTGCTTGTTGTTATTTCGGAAAAAGCTTACACAAAAATGAAATAAAATTTATTAAAATATATTCCGAAAAAAATATTAAACTTAATAATTATTATGTAAATCCTTAACAAAGTAATAAAAATTAAAATGAAGTGTCACTTTTAAGGATTCTATAAATAATTTTATTTATAATAAATTGCTTTTTAATAAATTTAATTTAAATACTGAGTATTAAACATGAAATCGGAAGATGGGGAAGGGGTTTGAGGAGGGTTTTGTTTGTTAAAGGCTGTTTTCGAATTTTGGTATTAGTCGATAATAAATTGTTGCATTGATAACTATATATAAATTAATTAGATTCTTGAAAGTCGGTGATTGAGTCGTTCTAACGCTATTTCGTATAATTAAAATGTAATTTACAGGTAGGATTTTCAATTCGTTGAACTGAGATAAGCTTTTAAATTAAAATTGGTTTATAGAGTCAATTGTGATTTAGGGAGGTGTTGGTGGTGTATTAAATACATTTCCTAAAATTAAATGTGTTTAGAAAAAGCTACAAAATGAGTTCAAAACCCACTACCTTATTAAAATAGGGGAAGTCGGATTTCTTAATCCTTTTTCAAGCTAAAATAATTTCTAACTAGAAAACGGTTTAATAATTTTAAGTTTTCTTCATTGTCCGGGATATAATATGTCTTAAAATAATATTTAACTTACAAATATATTTCTTGGTGATAAGCATATATTTACATTATTTTTAAATTAAGAACGTTAATCAATTCTGCCCAATAAAATTTAACTGTTTACAATTTTTACAAAAATAATATTAAAAATATTTAAAAAATTGGAGGGGTGAATATGTTGTCGCCAACACCCCGAATTTATTTTACCACAACTATATATCAGTGTTGTGCAGTGTTGTGCCGTATTATCTACACTGCGTAGATAACTTATATTTACACGTGTAGACAATGTATGTAGAAAATAAAGAAAACGGCGTCGACAATGTAAAGAATGTAAACAATGTCGAAAATTATTATTTCTGTTAACATTTATCAAAATTTTATTGTTTCTTTGTAATTCAAACCATTCCAAGATGGAGTTCATTCTGTCTCCATGGCACAGTAAATATCATCACAATTGAACCCTGTTTGGAACTATCGAAAGTCGAATCTTTGAACTATCCAAAAGTATAAACGTGACCCTGTGAACATCCATAGGATTATTGTTATTTGATTGTTTTCACAACAAATCGGGTTCGTAGCTTATTTGGGAATGTCAATTGGGTAAAAATCCTATTGGAGAAAATACCAAAATTTCCAATTGAGAGTAAAATTGTAAATGAATAAGTTGTAAATTTTGGAAAACATGATGGAAATCATCATTCGTGTCCCATTTTCACAACATTGATAGAAAATTTTCTGATATACGAAAGAAATCCCGTGAACATTTCTAGGATGGGCGATATAACCGTAATCGTAATAATGTCTCTGGTCTAGTTAAAAATCATCATAATTAGATCATGTTCATTACCCACATAGGGTTTGACTGATCTATCTGACCATGTAGGTGAGGCTCCGTGAACATCTCTAGGTTCGGTGAAATAAAATTTGAAGACTTGAGACTATTGTTTAAAATACGCCGGACAATTTACAAATTATCATATCTCAACCTTATTCACCACACACGTGAGGTTTTGACTTAGCTATTCAGCCATATAGATGAGACCCCGTGAACATCTCTAGATTCGGAGATATAAAAGTAGAAACAGTGTCTAAAAAAACCTTCTTTAGAATTGAAAAAACTTTAGTAAATTGTATCACAATTTTCTCGTGTTTATCTAAAATTGTTAGAAAATTATTTGATCTTTACAGCGACACTATTAGAGATTCAGGGACTTCTCTAGTATAACTGTTAAAGATTATCTAAACATATTTCAATTTCACTACAAAACAAATCCAATTGGAATATTTTTGAATTTAACAGTGTACATTTTTGATATTATTTTTGGTATGTATTTCACAATCATCTTTCTCCACATTTCAAGTGCGAAATCGTTAAATGTGCAAAGCTAAATCTTTTTTAAACCGTTTATACGATAAAAATTAGCTTGTAAATAGGGCCTATTTTGAGAGGATTAAATAATGGGAGAGAGATGCTGGGACTTGCCACATGGTCGTGAAAGTTATGTCGGCCGATAAAAAATACAATTCCTGTTGACTAAACAACGCTATATCCTTATATCCTGAACAATTAATTCACAACAGATTTGACAACATCTAACAACTCGGCTGCTGTAACCTAACAAATATCGAGCGTCCCTATTGAGAGATCCTTAAACGCAATAAAATGGTAAAGCATAAAAAAAATTTGAGACAAATAATGACCATACGAGTACAAGCTCCTCCAGTTGTTTTAAGCAATATTTTTTCACATTATCCCCAGTTTAGGTGCACAGGGAGTCTACTGGGCTGGACCATCAAACTCTGTTGGGTTCTATTGCGTTAGTTTCGACCCACGACTTTCCAAGTTGTTTCGCTTGTGCTAGCATCATTCGTTTCCATGTTAGAGCTGGTCGTCCGACTTTCCATCTCTCTTGTGGGTTCCATTTCAGAGACCTGATTGTCATTTAATTCTGCGACTTCCTCAATGTAGGCAATCCATGTCAAGGAGCTCAATATTTGTTATTTTGGCCAGTTACTGTGGGTTATTATTGATCATATGTATACGCTTCCAGGTTTCGCAACGGTACAGAATCAACTGATTTCACATACGAATTAAACATTTTTAGTTTGGCGTTTGCGGGTTAGGATGAATGTGTTCCAGACTTTGTGTAACATGTTCAATGTTGTTCTGGCTTTGTTGATTTATTTCTTTATAACTTCATCTGTGCCACCCGTTTTCGTAAAGTACAACCAACGTATACGACTTCATTGGTGTGTTTAGCCTCATCGTCTGGCTTCCATGATATTTATTTTGAGACCAACTTCTTTTGCTAGATTTGAGTAGGTGCAGTGGTGAATTCCATTAATTAGACTGATCAACGAAGATGCGAGTTGTTTTAATATGATAACATTGGTGTAACTTCGCCCTAGTCTGAAGCCAACTTGTTTCTTTCTCAATTTCGGGTTGACTGTCGGTGAAATTCTATAGAAGATGGCCATTGCTAATATCTTTATAATTATGTTGACGAGTGATATAATCCTGCCAATTTGAACATTTTCTTAGGTCACCTTTCTTGAGAATCGTTATTGATAATTGCACACGCATTGATTGAAGTAGTACGCGCATGTTTTGATCCAGGGGGTTTGCGTCTGAATTCTTGGTAACTGGCTCAAGTGTGTTGAGAGCTGTTTCGATTTGTTTCCACTGCTGGTCTACACTGATGGCTGCTTCTTCATTGGTGTTTAGTTTTTTCTGTTTTTGGCTTGATGCGTTTTACAGTGACTGGTTTAATTTTGAATTATGATATTTTACCAGTACGTGGTCACTGCAAGTGTCTACATCACTCGTTGCCCTGACATCTTGTAATGACTTGAAAAATTTATTGTTGGTCATCACGTTTCGTCATCACATTTGTTTCGTTATTCTACTTCAGGTGATGTCCATATGTGTATATTTTTGGGTGGAAATTTACTGCCTTCTATAAATTATCTGGTCTGTCTGCATCACAGACCGAGTCGATGAGTCTTCTCCATTATTATTACGCCTATTTGAGTCTATATTGATTATTTACCTCCCATATGATGGTTTATCAGGTCGATTTTATATGTTCAAATTTCTGCATGCACAAGAAGGAAAGATTTTACCCTTCTTGTATTATTATTTGGATCATTTTCTTGTGTCTCCTTGCGATTGTGCCTTGTTCATAGAACTCATCCTTGGTTGTTTCATCTACGTCTTTTGTTGAATCGTATCGCCGAATATTACGTTCTATTGTTTTGATATTTTTTCTTACAACATCATAAATTCTATTAGGCAAAGACCTAATACACAGCTGCCATAAGGTCATTCCGGCATTCGTATTGTCTCCCATTCGAATAAATTTGTCTCGATAACCACCTCCAAATATTTTCAATAATATTTAAATTCGGAGGCAAAGCCGGCCAATTCAAAACTGCCACGGTATTTTCTTCAAACCACTGTTTCACTCGTGCAGCTGTGTGGATTGCAGCGTTATCCTGCTGGAAAATCCAGCGATGGCCTTCAAACATTTCGTCAAAATTGACTTTTTGCACTTCTAGGAGCTCGATGTAGCTTTGCGAGTTTTCCAGGACAACCAAATCAATAGCACCATGAAAAAAATTGCTGCCCACACTATGTTGGAACCATCTCTGGTGTGGCGGCGGGACAAGAATAGTTCCGATTTCCTCAAATAATGGAAGTAATGTCTAAAACCATCTGGTCCATTTAAATTAAATTTTTTCTCGTCCGAAAAAATAACCTGGAACCATTCTTCTTTCTAATGCAGATGTCCACGGCAAACGTGGTTTTTTCATAAGATTTTAACGCCGGAGATGTGAACACTTTTTTATTATCCTCTGAATAGTACGGACACTGGTTCAGACTCAAATTATCCGCGCTTTATTTTTTTGCAGATAGCATCGAATTCGAAGCTTCGCGCAAAATAGCTCTATGTTCCTGTTCTGTTACTGTCCCTTACTGTACGTCCTCTTCGATTTTTCCGTAATTTTCTGGATCTTTGAGATGCTCCAAGGTTGACCATCAGGTCCAAGAATTGCGACAAATTTTTTTGGAAATCGCACGATTGGAATAATTTTCTTGTTTAAGCGTAAGAATCTTTCCAATTTCTACCTTTGTTAGGGATTTTTCTCGACCTATTTTCACCACTATTAACTGCAGCTGGTAATAAACTTAATAAATTGATGATAAACTAGTAAACTGAACACAACTAAATTAATTTACACGTACCTTACGCCTTCGACATCAAAAACAAAGTGACCAAGTGTCGCAGTTTAAATAAGCAAAATAATAGAGATGGGGCGTTTCCACTTCGCATTGCATGCAGGGCTGTGTTTTAGTCATTGAAAAGTTAGTTCACATAGAAACCAAGGTGATGAAAAAAGTTCAAATAATTAGTCGCATTATCTTACGTTTTATGAAAAGTTTTCAAATGAGGGTAATCAAGTATCGCGGAGGGTATATATTACAAAAGGCAAATTATTGTAAGAGCACAATGATTCCTTTCCTTAAGAGAATCGGATGGTCTACTCTATCAAAAGCTTCAGTCATATCGACAAACAGACCAGATAACTTCAGCGCTAAATCAGCACTCCCATTTATTTGTTCCAGAACTGTTAAAATAGCTTGTTCCGTGTTCTTAATTTTCCTAAACCCGAATTGCAACGGAGAGACAAAATTAGTTTTATTAAAAAATGTCCCATCCTACTCTTCAGGGCCTTTTCAAAGATTTTTAAAAAAAATGGAAAGAAGCGATATTGGTCGGTAGTTATCTAGACTCGATTTATCAATTTTTTAAATTGGAATAACTATAGTAAAGCGAGCTATAGTTATTCCAATTTAAAAAAATGATAAATCGAGGGCAAGACATCCACAAGATAACAAGCCATCTTCTTAACTAATACGTTCGAAACACCATCTAACCCAGGCGATGAATTATTTTTAAGCGAATTGATAATTGCATATAAGGCACCAGGGAAGATCGGGGGAAAATAAAAGCTTCGTAAATAATGTAAATAATCATTAATTACGGTAAAACAATTGAAATAAATGTAAATAATGTAATTAATTAGCGACATCTACATGAAAATATTTAAGTTAGTAAAATAATTTGAAATACATTATTTTATAGTAAATAAGACAGCCATTACAAGCAGCTACATCTCTTGAAATGTTTAATTTAATATATTATGTTGATTATGTTGTGGGCCTGATATCCGCTAATTAATGGCGCTACTATAATAATTTATTGTGTAAATTATTACATAAATATTCATTAGTATCAATATTTTTAATAAATATCAATGCACTTTTCTATCGGCAGATCCATCTATGATTCAAAGGATGAAATGTACTTTTAATAGCTCAGGTAATCACCTTACCAGATTTGGTAGCTGAAAGCGCCAACTAATTATTTTGTGGCCAGTGGAGTGGAATGATTAGTTTAGAATTTCGGTGTACTGTTACTTCATAAAAAAAAATTGAATGTTATGAAATGCTGGATGTGGCACATTTGGCTATTCATCAAGTAGATTATGTGGTATGATTATTGATGTTGGAATAACGCTGGTTGATTTATTTACGATTGCTTTCGAATTTAAAAAAAGTAGAAATCACCCAATTAGAATTTTAGCGTGTATGTGTTTACAATTTTACACTAAATGCATACATTGAAAAACCCGGGTTTGCGAGCATTGGTATGCACAGGAAATTCGAAACACAAAAAATTATTTTAGCCAACAATAAAAATAAAATTTAAATGTTAAAATTTCAATAGATGTAAATTATTTTACTAATTTAAATATTTACATGCAGATGTCGCTAATTAATTATATTTTTTACATTTGTTACGCCATGTAACGTAAAAAATCTCACGTAATTAATACAATTATTTACGTGTAAATAATAGCGTAATTAATGAAACGTAATTAATCTGCACAACACTGATCGTATCGTGGTTTTCTGTCACCAATCTATGTTTTAGCGACTCATCCAAAGTAACAGCCGGACAACTGGATTCAACTACCCGTACAAAAAAAATTGTTAAACTCATTAGCAAAGGCACTTGAATCAGAGATCACACCACCCAACATACAATTTTATTCTTTAATTTCAGCAGATTCGGGGTGCCCAAGTATCAATTCATTTACTGATTGCCAGTTTTTCCGGGCATTAGTGCCATTGGGATTAAACTGTTCAACGTAGTACTGCTTTTTACTCTGACTTATTTTGGCATTAACGTTGTTACATAGTTTGCGATTATAGTGAGCAAGCCTTTTGTCAGTAGGATTTTACCTTGCAAGCAGGCATTTATTATTTCTCTTGCGAATATTATTTAATAGAAAATCAGACATCCAAGGCCTAAACTTAGCTGTTTTTCCAGCTTTAGAGGTAGTTTTTGTGCAGCTACACTTATATAACCATTTAGAATATTAAGAAAATAAACAAAAGCAAGTGACCCACTTGATTGGCTATAAAAATCGCGGTAATTCTCCCATAGAAGCTGTTCTTGAAGTTGGCAATAGTCAATGCGGACAATCAACTGAACAAGTTTCTTCAAAACGTTCAACAATTTTGCGAATTCCAGGCTTTATAGGACGTAAGTGATTTGACCACAATCATCACGTAATATACGAAATGTTTTTTTACAGAACGACCATTTTCGTAATAAGTTTGGATAACCGAAACGCGTTGTTGCGAACAAATGATTGAAAGATACACAGTTTCGACTTCTTATTTGTCAAAATAATTCGGGTTGCCATCGCACAATACATATTTTGTTTGAACTTAAAGAAAACTAATAGGTGGAGCACCCTTTAAGATAACCCAATAAAACTTTAAAAAAATAATTTTTATATTAAAAAAAGTTTCTTTTATTTGCAGGTAAACGAACAGATCTCATCATCAACGTACTGCTGCGCACATGTACATACCATATAACAAATAAACCGCGTAAACTCCGCACACTAATTCCGCAAAAAAAAAAATTTTATGGCCACAAAAGATAAACCCAACTTTTACATCAAATATAAATATACGCGTGTATATGTATAGCGAATCAGTTAAGATCATGACCATAAAATTTAATGAACAATAATATTTATTAACAGAAAGACATACAAATAACATTAGCCTCGAAAAAAAAACAATTTATTTTCCCCGCAAAATATAAATTAAATATCGATCGACACATAAAATGTTAAGGCTCACGTTTATACACACAACCGATGTACATATGTATCTCCGCTAAAGTGCGTATTCTCAATTAAATTGTAAATCTCGTGCAAAGTCAAATTTAAAAAAACAGTAAGTAATCAAACTTTTTGCTAACGCTTAGTGTGTACGTAGGTATACCGTATGCGTTTACCACACTCCGAGAAAGCTTTCGATATTGATAAAAACAAATACAAAATAATTTTTCAAAGTTAAAATTCAAATATGTATTTTTTTTAACCTTGTTATCAATCTCATAAAATTTCTTCTACTTCGTTTTTGCGTCTTGTTCGACATTCTTACCAAACAAAAATAAAACAAACAAAAACTCATTCTTATCTTGATTTATTATATCATAAAAAACGGAAACTTTTTTTTTTCTCGAGCTTTATCCCAAAAATAAAAATAAAATAAGCTAAATTTTTATTTTTTACTCGGTTCGGTTTTGCTTTATTTAAAGAGCACGAGGAAATTTAGAGAGGAAAAAATGCTTTCTGTTCTGCAACCAAAAAAATAAAATTTACAATTCATCAAAAAGTTCGTGTGTATTGTGGAACAAAAACTGTATCAATTTATTTTTTTATGCTGATTGCTGAAAAATTAGTATTTGGTATTTTGAATTTCTTTTTGGTTGGAAAATTTATCATTTTGTTTGAAGAATTTTCCTATTGAACTGGGTATTCGAAATACAGACGTAAGAACCATACTGTTTGGTATCTAATTTTTTTATGGCAATTTTCCTATTTAAACTTTTTTTTTTTTTTGGATTGTGTATCGTGTGTGTCGTATACATATTCAAGAAGTTTGTTTTTTTCGTACGTTTTGTGGTTTGCGCTACTGCAAAAGCTTTTATATATTTTGTGCTTCATCACCATTTGAATGAGATAGATTTTTTATTTATTTTTTGTTTGGTTGTGTTGTGTGTTAGTTTTTCTTCTGTTGACCTATTGAAATCGAAGTTGTATAATTTCATTTCACAGAGTATAAGTTTTTTATCCAATTTTTTTTTTATCTTTTATTGGTTTTAGAGTATTGTGTGTGTGTATACATATCGTATATATGATAACAACGTTGACATATTGAATATAAGCGGAATGGGACAAAAATCGATTGGTAATATGAACTTTTTTATATCTTCGTTTATTTTATTACGGATAGAATTGCTAAAAGGTATCGATTTATCGGTTACCTTGCAATATTTGACTTAATTTTATTTGGCTTTTTTTGATATAATAATGACACAAGACTACACATTTTCTACGACCCTTATTTTTTTGTGTCATTGGTTTTGATTTTTTTTTACCTCGATACGTATACATATTATAACAAAACCTTACCCCAAAGCAATATGTGTATTAAATTACATGGCTCTTCATAATCATGGTGGTTGCTATTTATAAATTAATATAATTTTTTTTTTGTAACTTTAGTAGGGTAGGGAAATGGTTTCGTTATAGAGTGTTACATAATTAGAAAAGGTGTGTATTTAAAATTAAAGGCTCGACGTAACATTTTAATTTGACATCGGCCATATTAGTTTGTATTTCAGCACCACTAAATATTTAATAATTTTTAAATTTAACGATCTACGTTAAGACAAAACGTGAGCCCCTGTACTGTTTAAGATGATACCTTTGTGAAGATAGCTCAAATTTCTATCCCCGAAAATTGAAAAGTTGCTTATGGCAATACTATACAAGTTTATGTATACTATTGCGACATTTAATTAACAATTATAGCAATAAATCTAAATTAGAGTATAAGTATTTCCGACTATTAGCTAAATAATAAATAAAAATATTGAGTTTAATAAAAACAACAAAATGAAAAATAGAAAATTTTACTACCCAAAAAGTATATACTGCCAGCGATAAGCATCAAATAAAGATAATTATTTTACTAGCATCTATATACAGTATAAATGACAGTCCCGAAAATACCAGGTCGCTTAAAAAAGTTTTATTAGAAGGAGTTAAGTAAAAGTGGCTAGACTATCGGCATATACCCGGCGATAAAGGAAGATTTAAAATATCTAGGTGGAATTGAGATATAGTTCTTCAAACTCAGTAATTATTCGTTGACCGGACTATCGGCTTATGTCTAGTGATGAAGGAAGATTAAAGTAATATCCGTGATCTTTTTAGAATTTTTCATTGGGGTAGAGTTGAGATATAGTCCGTTAAACTAAAAAAATATTCATTGGCCGGACTATCAACTTATACCTGCTGATAGAGGAAGACATTTCCGAATATTTTCTTAGGTTAACGGACTATATCTCAACTCTCCCCCATAGAAAAATACTGAAAAAATCACTGAAATTAATTTAAATCTTAGCCGAAAATCCGCCGATAGTTTATTAGGTCGGCCAACGAATATTAACTGGGTTTGTAGGAATATATCTTCACTCTACCCGATAGAAATATTCTGAAAGAATCACTGAAGTTACTTTAAATCATCCTCCATCCAAATTTGTAACAAAAATAATCAGCGAAATTTTTCTGTCGTTATATTATCATGAAAATACAATATTTTTACTCTCAGCCCCGAAAAACGTTTGAGTCTCGACAGTTTTAGCTATCATGACAGTAAATATTTTCAAAAATGTCATGATAATAATAATTAGTGCTGCCACCTCATTTTCTGGAATGAAAATTATGCTATCTTCACATACATAAAATTGGGCTTACTTCACAAGCATGTTTTTATAAGTTTTACTTCTTCTCTCAGCCCCGAAAATGTCAACTGTCGAGTCAACTGTCGACCCCGAAAATATTTGCTGTCACGATAGTTAGTTAACTATCGTGACAACAAATATTTTCGGGGCTGAGAGTAAAAAATGTCATGATAGCAATAATTAGTGTTACCATCGCTTTTTTCGGGGATGTAAATTGGGTTATCTTCACATACATTAAGTTAATTAGTTCAATAGCAGCAGAAACATCCTTGCCCCAGCCTCACAAAACATAGTTTTATTATGATTTTTAGAATTTTTCTATGGGGTGGAATTGAGATTGAGATATAGTTCTTCAAACTCGGTAACTATTCGTTGGCCGGACTATCGGGTTATGTCTAGTGATGGAGGAAGATTTAAAGAAATTTCCGTGATTTTTTTTAAAATTTTCTTTGGGGTACAGTTGAGATATATGTAGTCCGTTAAACTAAGTAAATATTCGTTGGTCGGACTATCGGCTTATGTATGGTGATAGAGGAAGACATTTCCGAATATTTTCTTAGTTTAGAGAACTATATCTCAACTCTGCCCCATAGAAGAATTCTGAAAAAATCACTGAAACTACTGCAAATCTTAGCCGATAGTCTATAAGGTCGACCAACAAATATTTACTGGGTTTGTACTTTAAATCTTCTCAATCACGAGACATAAGCCGATAGTCCGGCCAACGAATATTTGCTGAGTTTGAAGGAATATATCTCAACTCTAATCCAAAACCAATTCTGAAAAAATCACTGAAATTACTTCAAAGTTTCCTCCATCGCCAGACATAAGCCGAGAGTCCGGACAACAAACATTTTCTTAGTTTAACGGACTACACCTACTCCATAGAAAAATTCTGAAAGAATCACTGAAGTTACTTTAAATCTTAGGCCATCGCTAGAAATAAGCCGATAGTACGGCTAACGAATTGTCGCCGTGTTTAACGGACTACATCTCAACTCTACCCCATCGAAAAATTCTGAAAACCTCCCTAAAATTACCTTAAACCATCCTTCATCACCAAACATAAGCCTTGTAACAAAAATAATCGGGGATGAGCAAATAAGTAACATTTTATATTTGTCCCGATCCCGAAAATTTTTCTGTCTTCATATTATCATGAAAATACAATATTTTTATCTTAGCCCCGAAAAATGTTTGTGTCTCGACAGTTTTAGCTGTCATGACAGTAAATATTTTCCGGACTGAGAGTAAAATGTGACATTTGTATGTGCTGATAGTCAAAAATGTCATGATAATAGTAATCAGTGTTGCCACCTCATTTTCTGGTATGAAAATTGGGCAATCTTCACATACATAAAATTGGGCTTATTTCACAAACATGTTTTTATAAGTTTTACTTCTACTCTCAGCCCCAAAAATTTCAATTGTCGCGACAGTTTTTAACTATCGTGACAGCAAATATTTTCGGGGCTGAGAGTAAAAAATGTCATGATAGCAATAATTAGGTTACCATCGCTTTTTTCGGGGATGTAAATTGGGTTATCTTCACATACATTAAGCTAATTAGTTCAATAGCAGCAAAAACAGCCTTGCCCCAGCCCCACAAAACAGTTTTATTGCAAAACACAGGTTGCTACGCAATATGTTCAAATACATTCGGTGATCCATATTACCTTCTATACATAACAATTTTCCGACACATAGGTTCCCAAACCATTACATTGCCACCGTCGTGGTTAACGGTGGGAAATAAATTTTTAGAGCCGTAAATTGTTAAATCGTTTTCATGGGGACTGGAGTAGGTTAAAATCTACCATTAATAAATTTATAATAGGAAATGTAGGTTTCAGAACAACAATCTCTATTGGAACATTTTACTATACCTGTATTTGCAAACCAATTAGGTGTCTTTTGAATAAAATTTTCGATCTTCATTTCTGAGCTGCCGGGATCTATATAAATAAATAGCAACAACCGGGAATCTATCTTTATTCAGCTCTGACCATGGATTGTTCTCGAGAATCTAGGTGGGATCCGAACTTTCCGCGAGTTAAAATTATGCCTGACAATTCTCGGCTAAGTAGTGCCATTCGTCTCTCCACTCCTTTGAATGCACTTTTGTATATCGCGGATTATCTTTTGATCCTCCATCTACGCTAAAAAAAATAAATTGGTTTACCAGTACCTTCAAATTGAGTTATTACTTTAAATTCATCCATATCCAACAAAGTTTTAAAATCCAACCCATGTCCTTAAACAGTTGATGATCTAAGTTGTTTAGCTGAGCGTGTTGCAACATAATGTCGGTCATGAAAATTCAACCTAGCCTGTTATTTGAATGCCTACATGAACCGAACGAATCAGCTTATTTTGCTCGGCTACTATCCAATCGTGATCGGAGGTTGTAGCAATTGGTACCCACGCCTTGCCATCCTGAAAAATAAAACATACTTCGTTTGGTTCCAAAAAACTTGATAATTCTTCCACATACCTAATGTTGGCAACGCAAAACTTTCCATTAATAGCTACTCTATAGTCGCTTCTGTAATCGCTTTAAGAAGTTCGGGCTGGTCACATTTAATTGATGGTCTACCAGGTTTACCACGAATTTTGATGTCTAGATTTATTTCTGGCGAATTTTGTAAGATTACTGCTATTTTGTTTTTTCTGGTGTCTCGGTATTTTTTCGATCTTTTCTTGTCCTGTTTCTTATTATTAAGCTGAGCTTTTAACTTACCTTTTCTTAATATTTTCGTTTATTTGTTTTTCATGCGCTGCTGATATTAGATTGGTAGGTTTTCTCTTTTTCAGAATATCAAGTTCAAAATTTAATAACTCATTTCGATCGTTAGCTTTTCTTGTACAGGTGTTTTGTGTATTACGTCACTACTTGATAGCACCGCAGGCTTCGGTTGATAGCACCGCAGGTTGCGATGTATCGGTTTCTTTTTATTGTCGCGCTTATATTTCCTGACTGATTACCTGGACAATTTAATGCCGGTCCACTTGTCCATCATTAGATTTTGATGGATTTTGGCTCGCGATCCAGAATTTCGGCATACTATAGCTAGCTGTTCCCAGTAAACATTTCGAGCTATTCGTAACGATTATTTGTTTGATTTTTTTTGTCAAAGTCCAAATTTTTTTTCGCCTAGAATTATTTGGGTTCGAATCACAATCAAATTTATTAAGTGTGCAAGTAGACACTTGGCTTTGAAGTTGGTTGCTCTAAAATATACTGGAACGCATCCAAATCGCGCCATTTTGGATAGATGTAGCTTAGTCATTGCTGTTGTTATGACATAAGTTTCAATCATTTACAATCTGTCGTTCCGTTAGCATCAATTTTAAGAGATGGATGTCGATAAGCAACATTTAGGGCATTGCATTCTATTCTGTTTTCAAAAGAAAAAAATGTTTTCCAAGCTATGGAATTGATTAATTCGTCTTCGAGTGAACAGTATGTGCGTCATTCAACAGTAAAAAAGTAGTTTGCAATATTTCGTGATGATAATTTCAGTATTGAGGATGATCCATATCCAGGTGCAGTAAAACAGTTTAAAGACGAAGAACTTAAAGTTTTACTAGATAAGATTGCATGTAAAACTCAAAAAAGCTTGCAGAACAGTTAGGAGTTACTCACCAAGTAATATCACATCGATTTCATGCAATAGGAAAAATGCAGAAGAAAGTAAAATGTGTTCTTCATAAACTGACGGAAGAAAACATAAACCGAAGAGTTGAAATCTGAAAACCATGGATTGATCCAGGCCAGCTATCAATATCGCAGTTGCGAAAATGAATGGCCATTTACGGCCCAAAGAAGGCGAGCGCCCGTTCACATGGCAACGCTCGTCCACATACAGCAAAATCACCCCAGGTTCTCCTTAGGCTGGGAAGTTTTATACCATGCGGTGTATTCTCCAGACTTGGCTCCCTTTGATTTCCCTATATTTTCAATAAAGTTAAATTTGTCCAAAAAAACCCGAGTTTCTACTTGCATACCTAATAATTGGAGTCATCCACTTGCATCAGTTCCCGAAATGTTCGAATTATTATGCCAATTCAGTTCGATTCACATACAACATCACCAGCAAAGTTCCCCGGTCTAACAAAGAAAACACAACTGTTTTGGGGAAAAATACATTTTATTCATCAACATAATTTCCTTCTAGAGCGATATAATCAGTCCAACGGATCTCTAACATTTCAATGCCTTTTTTGTAGAACGATTTATCTCTGTCTTCAAAATAAGCTTCAGTTTGGGAAATCACTTCTTCATCGGGGCCAAATCTCTTTACCTGGAGCATTTTTTTTAGGTCTGTAAACAAGTAGTAATCGCTTGGGGCCAAATCTGGCGAATCCACTTACGGTCGTTCAAAACAATTTCGTGGATTTTTTTATGTTTTCTGGAACCACAGCTTCATTTGGGCGTCCAGAGCGTGGTGCATCGTGGGAGGTTGCTGCTGAAACGGTATTTTGTCTTATCAATAAACAGTGTTTAATCAATGCGTCACTAAAACAATGCAATTTAATGCAATTTTGACACATTCGTTTGAAGGTTGGTACAATTTAAAAATCATATGGATTTTAAAAATGAAATTATGCACCTCATCACAATAATCCGCATCAAATTCTGCTTAATATCGATACAATTTTATTTTTTAACCGAAGATAGAACGTCCTACTTGGCTTTCCTTATCAGAAAATTGAACCATTAAGAGAAAAATCATCAATAGTTTTTAATAGGTACCCGTATTACAATTCTTTTTGCTGAATTGTTACTTTCTTTCGCCTATTTCATTTTTCGATGAATTGTTCATTCTACACTGAACAACACTGTTTGTATTGCAATTATTCTTCTCTGAATTCATTTCTAACAATTGTTTGTCCCACTTTTATGATCGTGGTAAATTGTGTTGCGCATAATTTTCGGATTGCCATGATTTTTGATTATGCAGGACAGTTTACCAAAAATCCGGTAAATTTAATTTTTCGCTTTTCAAATCAAGTGTGGTGTATTCAAGATCTATGTATACATTCGAGTTAAAAGAAAGTACGGTGTTGGCCACAACAAACTCACCCCTTCATTTGGCCCGATTCTGGAAATGTAGAAATTCTATAGCTGCAAATTTATAGACGTACGTCCAGAGAAAAGGTTAGAGTGTTCTAAAAATTGATATTCACAATTTGCCGCTGTAACCAAATCCAATTTGCTTTGTTTGTGCATCATCAAAATATTGAATTTTACGTAAATTAATTAAGAACTAAATTTAAATCCGAATGTATTGTACAGGTTGTCAAACAACATATTAGTACAGTTGGCGACATTCGTTAGTATACATTAAGAAAAATATTTTTCTATGTATATCGCAGACAAACTATTTGCTTCGACTGTACGTGTATGTATTGCATTATCAACATTTAGGCGTATATAAGAGAATTAATAAATCTCAAACAAGAAATTATTATCTAAAACCCAAACTCTTTGGAGCTTTTAGAGGTATAGAGATGCTATTAGTAGCAACATATAAAGGGTGTTTTTTTAAGAGGTTGCCGATTTTTTTTTTGAATAAAACACATATAAAATTATGAAATGACCAAAATTTTTTTTTATTTGGTAGATAATTTTTTGGCATTTAACATTTAAACACAATTTCTGGCATATGGCTACCACGACTATTTTTCACAAATGTCATTCTGGAGGTCCAATTTTCCAGCACTTTTTCAAGCATTTGAGGGCGTATGTCAGCAATGACACGTTGAATATTGGTTTCCAAAGCGTCAATCGATTGAGGTTTATCCACATAAACCAATGACTTCACGTATCCCCACAAAAAGTAATCGAGTGGCGTCAAATCGCACGAACGCGGAGGCCAATTCACCGGACCATTTCTCGAAATAATGTTGTCGTTGAAAGTTTCTTTCAATAAGTCGATTGTTTCACGTGCTGTATGGCAAGTGGCACCATCTTGTTGAAACCACATTTCATTCATATCCATATCTTCAAGATTTGACAACAAAAACTCATTTAACATGGTTCTGTATCGATTTCCATTCACGGTAACGCGTCGTCCTTCCTCATTTTTAAAGAAATATGGACCGATGATCCCACCAGCCCATAGACCGCACCAAACAGTACATTTATCAGGATGCATTGGTAATTCTAGAACGGCGTGTGGATTATCTTTGCTCCAAATGCGACAATTTTGTTTGTTGACGTATCCATTTAACCAAAAATGCGCCTCATCACTGAAGAGAATTTTACGGTAAAAAAATGGATCTTCGTTCAATTGATTTAACGACCAATCACTGAATTCACGGCGCAAACGATGGTCGTGTGGCTTTAATTCTTGCACCAATTGAATTTTGTATGGCACCAAACCCAAATCTTTACGTAAAATTTTCCATAAAGTCGATGGACAAAGTCCAATTTGCTGAGCACGACGACGAATCGATAAATTGTCGTTTTCTTCGACACTGGCCTCAACGACAGCAATATTTTCTTCTGTACGAACTCTTCTCATTCTTGTCGGTGGCTTGGCATCCAAAAGAGTGAATGTAGACCGAAATTTGATAATTACGTTCTTTATGGTGGTCTCTGACGGACGATTATGTGCACCATAAAATTCACGAAGTGCTCTATAAACATTTTTAATTGAACACTGATTTTGAAAATAAATTTCCACGATTTGAAAACGTTGTTCTGGAGTTAACCTATTCATAATGATTTGCCAAACAATACTGAGTAGAAATGCCACTTTGAGCTGTCAAAACAACTGTCATAAAATAAAACGACATCTATCGGAAAAACAAACCTCCTAAAAAAACACCGCGAAAACCGTTCTACAAAATTACAATTTTTACGAGTTATTCGCTATTAAAATCTTGATATGGTACGTCATCAAACCGGATGCTGCAAACTTACAGAACAAAACTTTCGTTTATAGAGCCGAATTACATTTCATGAATATCGGAAATTTTACAGTTACAGAGCTTGCATACAGTTTGTGAACCCATAAATCACCGATAAATTGCTGATTATGTAAATTCGATTAATATTACTTGTAAACACTTGCAGATTAAGTATGTTACCGTTCGTTCAATAAAATTCGATCACCGCACACTCAAGAAGAAGGAATTGGGTGGCAAAATTAATAATAGGGACACAGTTCCCTTGATTGATATTTATGTAGTCTGATTAAATATCCCAAATTTAATATTTGACATAGATAGTGCTGTACAATCGATCAACCTGATTATGTTAACGTTTTGAAATACTAGAAATTAAATTCTATATATAAAATCTAATTATTTTCTAGTTAGAAACCATTAGACGGTAACAGTACGTACACATTATACAAAACACACGAGGAGCTTAGTCAAGTGTTATAGTGTTAATAATCTTGATCAAATAATGTGTAGTAACAGCATAAAACGGAAGATTACATCCAATGATAGGAATCACAGCATGTGATAAAATTATATTAAGTATTATAATATAGTAACGTTCCGACCACCCACCGTGACTCTAACACCCCACCCCTTGTTATGTTTTTTTAAATAAATTTTCGAGTTGATGTTATGCTGATGAATGTCATTTACCGGAATAAGCCGTATACTAATTAGGTTTTAAGCACGTCGTTTGATGATTACAGATTTCATGAACAACAAAACCGTCGTCTACATCTTCATATAGTATCAATTTATTAACGAGTGATATCCTGCAAATCAAGGCACATTACTGTGCGAATGAAAATTCCAGTTTTTCCAATTAATTTTAATTAATTGCTTTGGAGAGTTGAAAATCTATCTAACGTACGTTGTATGCATAGAAAAAGAGCCACCGTAATCATATTACATATGCCAATGTGTTTTCCAACATAATGATGTGTGATTTTTCTTCGTTGCGATAATGTACGAGTATAATGGAGGCTGTTGTGCCTTATCGAACATTTACGTTTTATTGTGTAGAAATTTAATTGATAACGTTAAGAATGATAATAAAACGATTGAATGGGAATAAAGTCAATAGTCGTACTTCGAATAATAATGACGATGAAGCTGGTTCTCCTATTCTCCTAGTTTTTATTTGATTAAAAATTATTCATTGATCATCGTCATGAAGCTGATGACGATGATGTATAGAACAATGATGTGCAATCATTGATATACACTCGAACTCGTATATGTGCGAATAGCGAAACACAGCGTTTGTGAATAATTGATTAAGTTGAGGTAAAATTAATGAAATTTTATTATTTATTATGGGTGGATAGGTTTATGTGCTCGCTTACATGTTATGTTAGGAGGTATATACGAGTACATAGACAGATGATATATAAACGGATGAATATAGATGAGTTTTCCGTTTTTTTTGCTCTATATATTTACCGTTAAGTATAGGGATATTATTTGTCTTATGACTCTTATCATATACACAGTTCGGATGTTTATGACATTACCAAAATATTTTTAGGATGTTTGAGTTAAAGGATGAAAATAAATATGACTGTTGTTTATTAGCTTTTTGCGAAAGAAATATTGAGGGAATTTTCAAGAATTCGTTTTATATACCTGACCTTCAGTGATATCAGTATGGCGTAATTTTTCATTTGATATGGTCCATCAAGGGCATTATTTTTCAGGCTGTTGAAATGTTCAATTACTTAAGAGTAGTTTGAGTTAGAAACGATATGATTAATAATGTACGATGAGACAGCGTAATTTAAAAATTCTCAAATAAAACTTTTAAAATACTGGGATTATTACAAACAGCGCAACTCTGTTTAGTTCTGCGTTTGAACGGGTTCCAAAATTCTCATTTGCGCTTCTGTATAAGATTATAGAAAAGTAACAGGAAAATGATACAGTCAAGTAGAGGCAATTGTCTCAGATTTCTCCGGTCCCATCTATACACCTTTTCTTACGAATAACATAAAGGAATATTAGTAGCATAGACATTTACCTGTGTGTTTACGAAAATTTATAATCATGATAAAAGTTATTGTTAAATTAGTCAAATATAAATATAATTTGCCTAAATAAATCATGCACCAAAGGCAAAAATAAATATCTTCCTATTCAATAAAATTTAATTATTGAATGATTGTACAATAATAACTTGCTGCCTCCAAATGATAATAATAATAATTCCCAACGACCAGTTACACCTCACTGATACACCGCACCGCAACAAGATGAGAGAAAATTGGAAGATTGAAAAATGGGAAACGTCAATAGTGGAAAAACTAAAACAAAAAAACAATGAATAAGTAAAAATTTAGAATTATAAACACAAAAGTTAAAATTTAAAGTTTAAACAATGAAAAAGATATTTTTAAAAAACTAGTTAAAGATGGCAAAGATCACCTCTTAAATAGTGTAAGGAAGTATTTTCAAAGACCATTTACTAATGTTAAGGTTACCAAGTAGAACAGACGATTCGATTCCGACAAATACCAGTTGAGGAACAAACATAATGTCAGCATAAAGTCGGCAGTTACCGAGTGTTTGTAAATTGATTAGCTTTAGCCATTTCATGTTTGGGGGTAAGTTGAAGACATCCAGGAAGGGTAGCTCACGTAAAGCAAAACGAAGAAATCTTTGTGGCACTGCCCCTATTATTTTATGTCATCCCTTCATGATAAGGGGACCACACCTGACAGGCATACTACAGCAAGAGGCGAAGATAGGTTGTGGCAGAGCCGTCGTTACAAAACGACAGTGAAATTCTTTAGTCCATCGGTTAACGATACCAAGCGCAGTTTGCTCGATTGATAATATTAACAATGTGATCCCTAAAATTCAGTTCTTTGTTATAAATAATACCCAATTCTCGAACTGAAGCAGCTTCAGCTACGGTACTGTAGTTGATATAATAGTTTCGTAATTATATGCTCACGAGAATACATAATGTATTGGCATTTGTTTATGGTGAACTCTAGAGTACAGATTTTGTTCGAAAACTGAGACTTGAGAGTTGAGAGTTTTGCTGCTGTTTCACTAACCCACTAGATGCACAAAAATAATATTATTGTTGATTGATGTAAATAATAATTAAATTTTATTTTTAAATCTAGTGTTCTGATGAAACAACAGAAAAACTCCCAACTCACAAGGCACGGTTTTCGAACAAAATTCGTATACAGGCTATTTTTCATACACTGAATATAAAATCTGTTTAAATCGGCTATTTAAGATCGGCAATTACTTACTAGCACCAACAGCATCGTAAAGATATAAAACGAAGATAATGGACGCTAACTGGAGACTCCGGGACACTCTAGATGTGGCTGTGAAAGCAGATGATATTGATGATCTGAAAATCACCAGATACTTTGTGGCTCTCGTATATGTCCATATCCACATTAAATATAATAATTATGCCAGGAACCCTGTCGACTGTCTTACTAAAATCTGTGGTAATTGCATCTATTTCATTCCCTTGTTCCATAATATTCAATGAACTTGATGTAAATTCGGTGAGGTTAGTGGTCATGGAACGACCTTTGAGGAAACCAGGTTGAAGGACGAAAAGCAAATATTTACTGAACAGATGAATGGAAAAATTCCTACCGAGAGTGATTTTTGAAAAAGAGCTGTAAATTGCTTAGCCAGACTACCTCTGCATTTTTTAAGATGATGGATGGCAAACCATGGGCGAGAAAAAATCATCTTTTAAATTCAATTCAATCAATCTGGACGAAACCAAAGACGATTGAACGCTGTTATTCATATACTTGAAATATTCAACTTCGAGATCATTTAACGAACTGGCCATCATACTAACCTACTTGACTACACAATCTTACCACAGTTTCGAGAATTAAATTCAAATGCATATGAAAAAACCATATGACACATTTCAGTTTTCTTTTTTACTGGTACAAAAACTCACAGCCGCTTAGCTGAGCTCCTGCAAAGTGCAGCAAGTGAAGGTTACGATCTCGAGTTAATTATTATATTGTTTGGTCATAATATTTCAAATCTCTCTTCAACCACTTTCTAGGAAAATTAATGTACTGAGGCGAATGACAAAATAAGATTTAGTCATACTGGTCTTAAGGCTGCTGCCTCTTTTCGAGGTAATAATTTATGCGCCGTGATAAACCATCATAAAATTGTTATATGTCCGTGTGTTTTTCCATCCTACAGTTGTCCAAGACGCCCGACTACAAACTCAGAGTACCAAGAAGTCCAAGGTGCAACCAAGGTGCAACCAACTCCAGTCCGAGGTGCAACCAAAAACCGATTGTGTCCAAGCCATAGTCCGAAAAAGCCAGCGTTGCATATGCGGATATCTCTAATCCATTATCCGCTGAATTTAGTTTGGTCGACGCACAGTTTCATGTATAATCAATTTCTCTTATAAAATCATTAAATCCAAAACCCAGGCCAGTTTTGGGTATTCGTGTTCTCGGCTCATTCGGCACCGCTATTTTAGATACCGCAGCCAAACTCAATGTTGCATCTCATACTTTATATAATGTTTTGGTAAAGAAAGGTCAACAGTTTGATTCTAAGGACATGCCAATTAGGTTAGCCGACGGTTCTGAGCAGGTTAAATCCATCTGGTATCCCACAGTAAACGTAATCATTGAAGAAATATGTGTTCCAACCACATTTGTGGCGTTTCAAAATTCAAATTATAACAACACCCTGCTGGGTATTGATTTCATAACAGCGCCTAACATGATTTTGGATTTTTCAAATCACACCATGAGGTTTGGTAAGTTGCCAAAGAACAATAAAAAAATTACGAAAATGTTATTCACGCGCCGGTTGAATTTTCTTGGGTGGAGTTGTTCCCGATTGGTTCAGCAACTGCGGATACTTGCGCACGGAAATTAATTGATGAGGTGTTTTTACGATATGGCGTGCCACAACGCCTTATCTCCGATAATGGGCCTCAATTCATTAGTCTTGTTTTTCAATACGCCGCCGATATTTTTAATATTCAACAATGCCTTACTCCGGTATATCATCCGAAAGCTAACCCGGAAGAAAGAAAACACTGCGATCTATAAACTCAACTGGCTATACTAGTGAAGGCAGACCATCGAAAATGGGTTGAGCAGCTGCCTTCAATACGTTATGCCATAAATACCACCCGATGTGATTCAATTCAACAAACTCCAGCTTTTTTGACATTTGGGCGTGAGCTTCGAACTTGGAATGATGTCCTCCGTGGGTCTCTTGCAAACTACGAATCACAGGTTGTACCATATCTTAATACAATCAAACATAAATATATGGATGCCAAAGAAGTGCATGAAAAAACGCAGGATATCCGGAAAAAACAACTCGATCGTTCGAGACGTATATAACGGACATGCATATATAACGAACATGTAATGGACGAATTCCTAATAGCAGCAGCAGCAACGTATATAGATATAGAACGAAGAGAGTAGACGATATATGGAGACTCTGGGACACTCTAGATGTGGCTGCGAAAACAGATGATATTGATGATCTGAAAATCACCAGATACTTTCTGGCTCTCATATATGTCCATATCCATATTAAATATAATAATTATGCGCCTTACTGAACTATGTGGTAAATGCATCTACTTCATTCCCTTCTTCCATGGCATTCAATGAACTTGATGTAAAATCGGTGAGGTTAGTGATCATGGAATGACCTTTGAGGAAACCAGGTTGAAAGACGAAAAGCAAATTTTGAAAAAGGGCTGTAAGTGGCTTAGCCAGACTACATCTGCATTTTTTTAAGATGATGGACGGCAAACCATGGGCGACAAAAAATCATCTATTAAATTTGTAATTTTCCCAACCACAGAGTCGTAACCAATCTGGAATAAAACCAAAGACGATTGAATACTGTTATTCATAAACTTCGGAATCCGAATTGTTCGAGAAATTCGATCTAAATAATTTAGCGAGCTGGTCATCATACTAACCTACTTGACTACACAATCTTACAATACCACAATTTCGAGAATTAAATTGAAATGCATATGAAATTGAATATGAAAAAGCTTATGACACATTTCAGTTTTCTTTTTTGCTGGTACACACCAACTCACAGCCGCTTAGCTGAGCTCCTGCAAGGTGCAGCAAGTGAAGGTTACGATCTCGAGTTAATTATTATATTATTTGGTCATAATATTTCAAATCCCTCCTCAACCACCTTGTAGGAAAATTAACGAATTGATGCGAATGCCAAAATAAGATTTAGTCATACTGGTCTTAAGGCTGTTGCCTCTTTTCGAGGTGGTAATTTATGTGTCATGATAAACCATCTTAAAATTGTTATATGTCCCGTATTTGTCCACCTTATAGTTGTTCAAGACGACCACAAACTCAGAGTATCTAGTAGATACTCCAGATCATAGTTTAACCGTACGCTCGTCATTCTCACTCCTTTCGAATTCGGTCGACACCTCAAAAAGCTGCAATTGCTTTCCCAATTTCATGAGGCATTCGGTTTAATCAAATAGCTGGAAGTGGTTGGATTTAAAGAGAGAATATCCCTGCTTTTGTATATTCATCTGTTCTGGTTTGTACCTACAGTTTTGTTAGGTTCCTTTTGTTAGAAGCCCTAGTGCTTTTGAAGTCTCCATACTTTTGACTTTATTAAAAGCTCCCTCCAAACTTTATTCTACTTCATTGTGGACTATGGTGGAAACAGCTTTTCGTAAAATTCGCGTCATTTTTGGTTGACAAAATCGTCCATTTAAGGCTGCCTATTAACAATTTAGTGCAAAAATTTAAGTCCAATCGTTCCGTAGCAAACGTTACTTACAGTCAATAAAACAATCGGTTTAATAAGAAGCAGATTTGATAGACAATAAATTTGGTCAGGTAGGATATTAGTTGGACACCAAAGAACGTGCGATTTAGATCAGATAGAGCCCAAATTTAGTCTACACTAAATTCCAATAAAGAATGAGATATATTTTTAATAAAACGTGTGTTTAATTTTAAATAAAGAAAATCTTACTGGAAGACCCTGTATGTACCCAGTTTCGCTGAGAAACCATGTTATGTTGCAGACGTTGATAATAGGCTTTTAGTTTACAGTTTTATGATCCAGGCCAATGTATCATTTTTATCTTTGTATACAATTTGGGTAGTTAATTTTACACCTTTTCTTTGTGGTCTCATTTTATATTGTTGTTCACCATAATTTCTGAGATAGTTACGAAATCCTCTCTCAAAAGAAAAGCGGTCGAGGTAGCTTTGGTGTGATGGAGCTTAATTGGAATTTTTCAAAATCTCTTGTAGCATTTAACTCACCAACAATCACGCGATATTCGCTAAAGCAGACTAGTATAAGTCTGATCCGAAGGAACCCCGTTCTTTGGTTGTTTCTCGCCATGCTGTTATATTGCAGATGTTGATTCCGCTATTGAAAAAATAGTTATATTAAAGAAGTCTATGTCCAGAAATTCTTATTTTAAATTGGAATCCCGCATCCTGATGGCTTAGCTTTATTCAAATATACACTTTTACTTTCTTTTACATAGTAAAATAAAATATAGTGATCATAAAAATATTTAACTTCGAGATTATTGCAGATTCGCTACATCGCTGATGTAAAAATAATAACTTTTTAAAAATCTCTGTGTGTGCATGTGTGCGTGCATGCAGTCTAAATGTATGTATCCTCTCTACAGCCCAGACAGTTCTCGTCTAATCGGCGTGAAACTTCATACTTAAGCTTTTTTCATAAATTGGGCGACCCAAGGTCGAAATCGGTTCACGGGAAGAGGCAGCTTCCATAAGAAGAACTTTATCGTTCTTTATTTTTCAAATATTTGAAGAGTATAACATTTACGAGAAAAACGATTATGATCTAAAAAAATTTAAATTAAATTTGCAACAATATGGGCCCATGTATCATTTTTTGGCAAAAAGCTGTTTTTCAATAAAAATTCGACCTTGTACACCCCAAATGGATCGATTAATTGGAATAAAATTTCATACAAATTGGGAGTTCCCAGTGATTTTTCGTTTTTGTAAATATTTTGAAAAGCTTATCAAGTATGTATGAGAAATTTAATTGCAATGCGCTAGAAGATTCTAAATTAAATTTGCAACAATATTGGCTCAGATAAATTTTCGGTAACTTAAGCAGAAATGTCAATTTTTGACAAACAACTCTTTTAACATTCTTTACGTAATAAAATAAAGTATAATACGAGAATGAACATTTTCGACCTCGAGGTTTTTGCTGATTTACCTTTCGCTATATCGCTGAAACAAAAAAATGGTTTATAAAAAGATCTCTGCGTGTATGGTTCCATGCAGACTAAATGTGTAGGTTATCTCTATAGCGCAGACGGTTTGTCCGATCGGGATAAAACTTTATTCTTAAATTTTTTTTTCATTAATTCGGAGATTACCGCGCTTTTAGCCAAAACTGGCTCATCGAAACTGGCAGCTTCTAAAAGAGCTTTCTGTTGTTTGTAAATATTTTGAAAAGTACGAGGATGGACTGATATATGTTTAGAATAACACCTGCTATGCATCACTAATAGCATTTTCTTTTGTTTGTCGACTTTGTCGAAACTTAATTGATTGCTGACATGCACACAACATCATACACGAAGAATTGCATATGAAAAAGCTGTCAGCAATATGGGTGCCACGTTTGTTAACAAATGTTCAAAAAATGATCGAATGATCATTTTTATGCAATGTTTCGAAATGTTTCAACGAAATCCAACTAAATTGTTGCGTCTATTCATAACGGTTGATGAAATATGAATCCATAACTTCACGCCCGAATCAAAACAACAGTCGAAACAATGGGTAAAAACTGATTCAAATGCTCCAAAGAAAGCGAAAGTTGTTTCATCAGCTGGTGTGGTTATGGCCATCGTTTTTTGGGATGCACAAAAAATAATATTCATCAACTTTAGAAGGGTAAAACCATCACAAGTAACTGTTATGCATCATTATTAAGCACTTTGCTATTCCATCATACCAATTCACCATCACATTCATCATGTAAAACCAATCCACCATATTCAAATGATCTAGCTCCTTGTGACTTTTTCCTATTTCCAAACATGAAGAAATTTCTCGGTGGAAAGAGATGTTGGTCAAATATTGAAATAACAGCTGAAACCAAAGCTTATTTTGGGGAGTTTGACAAATCATATTTTAAAGAAGGTTTAATGAAATTGGAAAAAAATGGTTGAATAAGGATGTCGAGCTAAAAGGAGACAATGTTGGAAAATAAGAAGAATTTTACTTTAAAAAAATTATGTTTACTGTTTCATTCTAAAGACTTATGAATCCACCCTCGTATATCAATTATGAGAAAATCGAGTATGAACTAAAAATTCTAAATTAAATTTGCAACAATATCGGTTCAAATCAATTTTCCAAAATTTAAGCGGAAAGGTCGAGTTTTGACAAAAAACATTTTTGACTTCGAATTTCGTCTGTATAGCCCAGACGAACTCACTGATCGGAGTGAAACTTTATACTTATGGTTTTTCCATGAATTGGAAGATCCTCGTAATTTCTGGCTGAAACCGGTCCACCGGAAGTAGCAGCATCTATATGAGCTTCTCATTTTTGCAAATAACTGAGTTTAAATTAATTTTACTACAATACAGGTCCAGATCAGTTTTCAAAAATTAAACGGAATTTTCGATTTTTAAAAAACTGTATTTCAGTAAACAAAAAATGGTGCTCTACATACGGATTGTGGATCGGGATGAAACTTCCTATTTAAGCATTTTTGATAAATTTGGAGATCCCAGTAAGATTTGGCCGAGATCGGCACCGGATTGCAAATATTTTGAAAAGTATATAACATTTACGAAAAAAATTTAAATACTAAGATTGCTGAAAAGATATAACAAAATTGGTTCAGATCATATTTTTAATTTTAACGGAAATGACGAATTTTGGTAAAAAAAACTTTATTTCACCAGAATTAGGCATAACTACAGACCAGGTGTATTGACTTGTCGGATTGTCGAAATACAACTTCATATTAAAGCTTTTTCCATAAATTGATAGTGCCAGCTTCCGTAGGAGCTTTTTCAATTTTGCAATAAAGCCTAAATTTTTAACAAAAGTCGGCCTTGTTTGTTTTCTGAAATTGCAGGAATAGTGATTCTTGTAGAAATTAAGTGTGTTGTATTCGAGATTTGTATATATATTTCTCCTAAAATAAAGTCGGATTTTGGCCTCAATTACACCATCCGATTTTTTAAATACCCCAACGCTTTTAAACACAGCTTGAGACCATTTTCAAAATACAAACCCAATTTTTGAAACCAAATAACTAACTGATCTGCAATAAATGTCAATAAAGTTTAATCTAAATTTATCGCAGACACTGAATTTTGTAATCTTAGACCAAAATTTTCTATATAAAGAATTCGCCGTTCGTTTCATTCAAATTTGCCATTTTCCAGGTTCTCATCCAAAATTCATTATACAAGCCTCAGTTCCATCCAAGTTCCGTTTTAATTTTTTAAATGTTAGAATAGGGTCAGAAACTCGTATTAGAATCCCATTATAGTAAATCAAACCGACTTTCGTCCGAATTGGTTAAGAAATTGCTTAAGGCTAAATGGCACTAAGAAAAACAAATTAATTTTTTAGTATCGATATTTAAATGCCCCTAAATGTGTGTACTCTGGTTTGTTTGTTTAATACATTTGAGTACCATAATTTCGTACAATTTATTTACTAATCTTTACTTATATTGTTTATATGTGTAAAATTAATTAATAAATTTAATATTTTTCATTACGGCTGATCTAAACATTGCATATTATTATAAATTAATAACCACTTATCTTGGACACACTTTTTATGTCGTAAATTGCCATCTAGTGACAGTAAATTTTCCAAAAATAGCCCTCATTGCGGCGGAAAACCAAATAAACTTATCGTTTGTCGTAATTTCTCGACCGATAAAAATCGAAATTTTTAATATTTTTAAACTAAATTTTACATTTTCTACGTCATTTCAAGACTAATCTTTATGGTCGTGTATTAATCTCTCGAACACCTTGATGCAAAAATTGTTCACTGTCTAGAGGTAAAATATTGTAAATATTGATTTGTGCGTTTCAAAAACACGATAAACTTTGATACCTAACCATAGACAAACTAAATATTTTATCTGGCTGATCATGTATTTCTTAATTAGACATCTAAGTTCGTGCTAAAAAATGAATTAGGTCAATTGGTAATATTTTAAGGTCAAAAACTGAAACAGCCTTAAGGAGTTGTATCTCAATGGTTTAAGATTCGATGAGAAACAGGTTCAATCCAAATTGTTTTGGTTTTACCGGTGCGCAAGAAAAATTTGCCCCAATATATGTTATATAATATCATTTCTACGTGGAATGTACTCACCAGATAACCCATTGGTCATACATAACCTGCAAAATTTTATTTTATCTATCGATGCTTTACATTTTGTTATAGCCAACGATAAAAGCTAAAACAAAAGTCGTTAACAATTTTATTATTTAATGTTACAAGTAGATAACAGTTCTGTATATAACATGAGCATGCTACTCACTGCCCATCACTTTCGGGAGTTTCGTGCAATATGCTTTCAGGCGATGCTTTCTAAAAAATTTGTAGATTGCGATTTTATGTAGCCTTATAGCAACGTCTCGAACTAATTATAATATACTTGAGTCCCTTAATGTGCCACGCAAATTCAATTTTGCTTCTGAGTTTCACCATAGCATAGTGTTTGAAAAATATTATTGTTCAGAGAACTATCGTATTTGACCTGTTAGCTTATGCTTGCAGAACCAATACCTCTAAGGACACTAATATTGGATGCTTACCAAATCGAAAATAATTATTTGGTGATCATAATGCGCTTAAGAGATTTTAGAAAATATGCGGAAAATCACAACAAAACCAGATGTTATTTTCCAATTTTATTATTTGATATTTTGATGGCAATAAATCTAAAATCGATTTAATTTTATTGCAAAATATATTGAGATGTTCTAATAAGATATCGCATATTTCGTAATAAAACAAGGTTCAAAGACACAAACATCCTTGAAGATATATGATTTTGTTTGTATACAGTGGTGAATAATTTGATTTTGTACCTGGCAGAGCGATACAGTCTATATAGATAAACACATATAACGTAATTAAAATGAACATCCTTATTACAGCATTTTACGGGGTACGGTTAATAAACTGGCAAAACAAGTTTCTATTTATAGTCGTGTAACGACGATACGAAAGGTATGCATTGAATCTTTTTGAACTGATCCGTTCTAAATTTAGAACAAAAACGTAATTATAAAACGTATGCTAGAGTCCGGATAAAGCAGTTTTATATGTGAATCTTACCAATTTCCTGATACTCGTAGAACAGTTTTATATATCTTGCTCTACATACTCGTATGTCCGTTCATTTTCAATTAGAAATCATATTATATGTATTCATGTTGTTGCTTCTGTGATAAGAGATAAGAAATTTAGAAATAATAGAAAATCTATCAAATGAAAAAACCTTTATGGCTTCACGGAATTTCATATAGTAAACGAATGTATAGTGGATTGAACTTGCGATATATATACGAGTATGTATTTTAATACAGGATGTGTCTGTCGAGCGTCACGCAAGATGGATATACACAATATCATGACTTGAAGAAACCAGCAATAATAATAATTATTGATTTGAAAATAAATTACAGATATCATTTATATAAAACAAATACCTATACAGTACTCACTATATAAACGGAAGGAACTTTAATTAATTACAGAATAATGTATTGAAATAATTAGGGTGTAATTAATTATAATTGTGGAATGTGTGTTTTATATATGTGATCTCATTCTCACATGCCATATAGAGGAAATATTTGCGTTTATAAATTTTTCAAAAACCTTGATAACTAATTCGTCCTAGTCATGCAAAAACTAATTCGTGGTGTAATTTATTGCTTGTGGAAACCTGTTGAAAATAAATATGTATTTGTGTGTTTGTTTGTATCAGTATGTAATCTATTGTGAACTGTAATTCACATATTGTACCAAAGTATTCTAATTACAAAATCATATTTTTATAATTTATACGAATATTTGTCTAAAGAGTTAGCGTATATTCGGCAATGATTACTGGAAAATTCTATTTTGGTGCAAACACAAAAGGAACATTTGGCATGACCAAAACCGACAGTATGGCAATTTAATGGCCTAATTCACAAACTGTATGTAAGCCTTGTAACTGTAAAATTTTCGATATGTACTTTCATAAAATGTAACTCGGCTCTATAAATGGAAGTTTTATTTTACAACTTTGGAGCACGAAATTTGATGACGTAAAATTACATATCACGATTTCGATAGCGAATAACTCGAATAAATTGTCGTTTTCTGAAACGGTTTTGGCAGATGTATATTGTTCCCAATAGCATCTCTATACCAATAAAAGTTGAAGCTAATGAGAATTGTAGTTTTTGAGCTTTTAGATAAAATGTCTTTGTTTAAGATTTATTGTTTTTTATATACACCTAAATGTTGATAATGCAATACGTACACGTAACGTGGGTAACTGCAGCAGGGAAACTTTCGAATTTCAAAATTAAACTTTGCATACCGATTAAACCCAATTTGTGCTAATTAGTGCTCACGGGAAAAAATTAGTGCTAGTCCAGGAGCCGAAAAAACGGGAAAAGAAAATTTCAAGTTTCGCCTAAAAGACGAAATAAATAAAACCCGATTTCAAGAAAAGAACAGAAATAATTTAAGCCTAATTTTAAAGCTTTCTAAAGGCCGCTAAACTGATGAAATTTGTGCTTATCATAGAAATTTAATTTTCATAAATTTTGATAAACCAGCCCCTGAAAGATACTATATTAAAAAAAAGGAGATATATCGTTCAATAATATTTGTGTTGAACAACAAATAAAACAATAGAAATAAAATGTTCTAAAATCCAAGTCATAAGCAATTCAGAAAGTATATTCCTGTCAGGTATGTTCATTGCCATCCCAAAAATATAGTGACTGAATTTGTGCTAATCCAGAATTGGCCCAATCCCATTGAACAACAACGACCGTTGAATGAACAATTTTCTGACAAAAAATGTTCTAGAAACCAATGAAGTTGGCAATTCTCATTGCACATTCCGATCCGAGCTTTCCACTTTAATCACTTGACGGCGGTTTTTAAGATAACTAACAAACCAATCTAGTATGACGCCTCTCACCCCTATGAACCTCAATTTCTTGAGACTTATTTATGGCCAAATATACGCTGTGAAACCGAGATAATTGAGCAGTCTGCACTTCACCATTTTCTCAAATACCTTAGAAAACGAAAGTACATAAAAGAGCTGGTATTACCTGCTCTGGTATTACCAGAGCTAGTTTAAATAAGTCTGGAAAGATTTCCCTATCCAGGCTCAAAGTAAGCAGATATTTCAAAATATCTAACAAATATCAAGAACAATTTTTGACTAAAAAATTGTCAATCTCTTCAATACCTTTGGATGGTTTGTTTTTTAATTTTTTAATTTCGGATATAAGTTCAACGGATTGCATTGGTTCAAAAACGAAAAAATGTCATATAACTATTGGAAAAACCCGTTGTATATCTTGAGAATTTACGGAGATCGATGTACAATGTGGTATTGTTAAACATTGAGCAAGTGGCGGATGCAACATTTATAAAAAACTAAAACTAACGAACCAGAAACAACCAAATCTGTGTTTAATTTTCTAAAGCGGGTTATTGGGTTTTGACCTCAGTATTTACCTAGAATCATATCAATTAGTTTCCAAGTTTTCCTAGAGTTATTACGATTTGGGGAAAATTTATTTTTGTAATAATTATTCTTAGAACAGTTTTTCAAAATTTAAGCGAAAAAACGTTTTTTAAAAAAAAAACTGTTTTCAGTAAAAGTTCGGTTCCTGTATCAATACGGGTTAACTGATCGAAATGAAACTTTTCACCTAAACTATTGGCTTAAATTCTTAGATCATCGTGATTTTTGGCTGGGATCGGTCCACCTGAAGTGGCACTTTCTATAGGAACTTTTTGTTTCTTGCAAATATTTTGAAAAGTAGAACATTTATGAGAAGTTCGGTTATGTACTAAAAGATTCCAAATTAATTTTGCAACAATACCGATCCAGATCAGTTTCTCATAATTTAAGCGAAAATTTTTATTTTTGTAAAAAAATGTGCGATAATACGTGTCCAGATCAGTTTTCCAAAGTTAGCGGAAACGACGTATTTTGCCAAATAAACTGATTTTAACCAAAAATTTGGTCCTGTACTGAAAATAAATAAAATCAAAATATTTTATTTATTTAGTAATTAGATTTTGACCTCGTGCGTTTGTGGTGTCGTGCAAACTAAATGTTATTTATTTTCTACAGCCCAAACGGATTAATTGATCGAGATGAAACTTCATACATATGCTTTTTACAGCAGCTTTTTACAGCTTTTTACCTTTAAATAGGACCTGCGAAGTCAATGTTAGTTCCCCCAAAATAAATTAAATTTCTTTAACGATGTTCCTCTTTATTTACAGTTTGTTCTATTCCCTAGTCGGATCTCAGAATCCGCAATATTTTCTGTAATCCCTGGATTGTCTTACTAACATTTTAGAATTTTGAGTAATCTACAAAAAAAATTTGCGTTAGTAAGCACCGACGCCTATTTGGGCATCAAATTGAGCTAACCACTGCGAGTTTTTCGAACTCCACGAGTTCCTCATGCAATAATCTTTTGTATGTGCCTGCGACTAAGTCCTCAATAGAATCGTAAATTGATTAATCGATCCCGTTTCTTGTTATTTGATTTAGTTCTAGTTATGGAGGGTCGTTCTTGTTTTAACGCTTGGTTTTTACTTTAAGTTAATTTTTAATCGTTGTCTTAAGGATCGGTAATGAGTAGGGCGTGAGACTTGGATCAATTAACTGTTTCTTTATATATTGATTTTATAAAATAGATATCCTGTTTAACCTTAGTGCTAATTAAAACTTATTTTTATTGCATAATATTACAGCTAAATTTTGTATTTGTTCATTTTTGTTCTAAATTTGTCCTAATTATCAATCTCTTAAATACGGGATTAATAAATAGACTAGAATTAAAGCATTATACGATTTTTAAAATTGTTGAGAGCTAACACTGCTTCTAAATGATATACAGTAAAACTTCCCTAAATCGAATCACTACTGACCAATAATTTTTGTTCGATTTGAGGAAAATTCGAATTATGTATAGAAAATAAAACTAATTTGTTGAAATTCAGAATAATTAATCCCATTTAAATAATTTATTACATTTATAGTATAAACCAATTCATTCGACATCAATTCTTTAATAAAAGTAAATAAACTAAAAATAATAAGAAATTTCAAGTATGCATGAAAATCCATCCATATGTATGTATGAAAAACCATAAAAAAAAAAATTTAATTTGAGGCTAATTTACTACCATGTTCGTAAAAAAATCCTTAATTGTAGTTTGCTTACCACTCATTGATGGTCTATTGAAAAATTGATCAATCTTGTGAATGCAATATTGTATATCATCTGAGACCTCATCGTTCATTTCAATCGCTGTGCGAATCGTATCAATAGAACTTCTTATTTGTTGAGCGGTTTTACTGGAAGAATTTCTTGTACTTCATCATCGCTAGAATCCTCACCAGTTAAAGATGGTGCCGAAAGCGCCAAAATAGTTTGGTCGTCGATATACTCAGTCGTACATATATCATCATCAAAATGAATATATTCTTCAGCCGATATGTCAATAGATAAGCTATTTTCAATTTTCCATCTGTTATAGACTGATAGGTAACCATGAAGATCTAGTTTTTCACGTGAAATTTGGGTTTTTAAATCGGCTAATGGTACCAAATCCTCTTCAGCCCATTCAAGTTCTTCCATAAATCCAGCTTTGGAAAAACAATTTTTTATTGTGGACTTGGTCACGTCGGCAACCCACGCGGTGGAAATTGACCTTACTGCGTCTAGTAAACTGATAGCCGTTGGTTTAACGTCCTCCATTCTATTTAAAACTGTATTTAAAATTCGTCTTCGGTAGTGAGTTTTTAAGCTGCTTATTATTCCCATATCCATAGGTTGAAGTTCGAACGTTGCTTTAGGTGGAAAATATTCAACGCGTACAAATCGTAGTTTCAATGCTACTTCCTTAGGGTGTGAGGGGCAGTTATCTACAAACTAAATAATTTTTCTATTTTGGCGACCAAACATTTTATCAAGTTTGGTCAACCAATCTTCCCATATTGCACTGGTCATCCATGATTTCTGGTTTGCATAATAATCCATTCCAAGAGACTTGATTCCACGAAATGATCGTGGATTTTTGCTTTTTCCAATAATGAGTAATTTTCATTTTTCCGATCCAGACACGTTTGATCCAACAAGAACCGTTAATCTATTTTTGCTTTGTTTACCACCAAAGCATTTATCACCCTTAAAGGTGAATGTCTGGTTAGGCAGGCATTGGTAAAACAATCCCGTCTCATCACAATTGAATACGTTTTGTGGACAACAAAAGCAAAAAAAGACAAAAAATTCGAATTAGGGAAATTGAAATTATTCGATATTTAACTCCTTCTATTCGATTTGAAGAAAAATTCGAATTATAGAAATTCGATTTAAGGAGAAGCATTTTCATACAAAAAATAGTTTTAGTGCTTTTGCCAAAAAAGTAATTCGATTTACGGAAAAGATCAAAATAAGCAAGTTCGATTTACGCAAGTTTGACTGTATTAAAAATTTTCAACTTCTGAAATTTATTAACTAATTTAGGTTTTCTATAGGCCGTGATATTTATTGCACTCGTCCGTTTTCTTAATTGTATATACAAGTGTAATGATCTAGTGCATGTGGTTTGAAAACTGATACTTCAGCAAAATTGAGCAAATATAATGGCTTTTTCAATAATCCACAGACCATCTTGTTCAGCCAACCTAAAATGGCAAATCCTTTCATTTCCTACATTTGTATTTGACTGGAGATAAAACTAAGCAAAAGTATGGGTAGGAGTGAAGACGACCGAGTAAAATGCTTGAATGTTTGAATTTACTGACCGTCCATTTTTATAAGTTCACAAATTTACATACTAAATTGAAATATATTTTTTTACTTTCTATGTAAGGTTTGTCACAGATAACTAAATTGTTAAGCTCGAGCTTAATTAATTCAAAAATAAAACTTTAAACTTGTTACGAGATGGCACAAAGCCAAGCCGCAGATTTATCTAAATTTTCAGAGCCCTCTATCACGGTGGTTTTGCCGACTAGATTTGAGGGTTTTGGGCCGTGGGGAAGTTGAGGCTTGCATATTCCTGGCCTACACCGTGGAACAGAACACAAAAATAAAAAAAGCAAACTAAAAAAACTGAATCTAAATTAAATTTACACCAGAGTTAAATCGGCCGAAATTTGAGGAATATAAAAAAATAACAATAATAATAGCCGGGTGTGCCCACCCAGGAACGACCGGAACGACACATACGCTGGACTCGCCACTCCGACCCTGTGGATGGCCTGCCAAGGGGATGAATGTGAGTTCTATTTAATTGTTGTCCTTTTCTAAGTTTATGAAGTTTATGTCTGTGATTAGTGATTTTCGGTTTGTAAGTGTAGGGCGTAATGTGATCTAAAGTCTTTTTTGTTATTGTTATTTCGCTAATGTGTTCTCTGAATCTTTCAGTGAAACTTCTACCTGTTTGTCCGTTGTAAAATTTTTTGGCAGTCGTTGCAGGTTAATTTATATACTCCTGAGTCTATTTCGGGTTGTCGTGTTAGACGTTTTGAGTTTTTGTTCTAGTTTATTGCTATTTGTATAGGCTGCTTTGTATCCATATTTTTTGAGGGTCTTGCCTATTATTTGATGAGTCAGTTTATTGTATTCAACGCTGACGTACTTTGTTTCTTTGTTGCTATCGTTATTTTGTAGTGTGGTTGATGTTTGTTGTCGTTTTTTGGCTATGTGTCTTCTGTTTATTTGGTTGATTAATTCGGGTTTGTATCCGTTTTTGGTGGCTATTTGGTTTATGATATTGAATTCTTCCTCGTAATCTGTTTTCGTCATGGGCATGTTGTTCATTCTATTGACCATGGTTGTAGGCTGATATTCTATGTTCGTAAGGATGGTGAGATGTGTTGTCTATTGTGTGATCTGTATGCGTGGGTTTCGTGTATATTTTGAATGCATGTTTTGAATTGTCGTTTTTAATACTGAGGTGCATGAAGTTAATTTCTTCCTGTTTCTCTATTTCTAAAGTGAATTTTATTGTTGGGTGTATGTTATTTATGTATTGGTGTAATTTATCCAGTTGCCTGTTGGTACCGTCAAATAGTAATATTATGTCGTCTATGCCAGTATATTATGTTTGTTTTGAATTTGTTGTTTCTGTTAAGTATGTGTCTGTTCTCAAAGTCCGTTAAGTATAATTCTGCTAGTGTTCCCGAATGTTCCCATAGGAATTAACAAAAGTGAAAGCCGACAAGATATGGTACACACAATCAAGAGAATACCGTCGTGAAAGTGACAAAAGTACACAAAAAAGTGAAAGAAAATGATTTTTCACGAAACAACTCTATATTCAATGTTACTTCCATCTGAAAATTTACCACTCATAATTAGGCAGATGCAACCTCGATGAAACTTATACATTTTTTAACCCTATCGCAACAATAGTTATACCTATACTAATTCTGTTTGCAGAACCCTTAAAGCATCTAAACTATAAATTTCAACTTAAAATTACGGCTATGAACACAACTCCTACTGCTATTTTCGAGGAAAACAAAAAGAAGCTTTTAAAAACAACACTGAGCTTTTTGTTATCCATTATATAGGATATAGTTGTTGTGTGTGTTGAAGTTGTATCAAAAGTTTTTGTAATTAAAAATATTTAAATAAGTTTTAGTTTTAAATATGCAACGAGAGCTTTCATTTGGAGCGAACAAAGCAGCAATAAAAATATGTTTTGTAATGAGAACAATAAAATTAGTATTTCGTAACTATGTAACTTCAAACATTAATCAATATTATTAATAACAATAATTGAGTTATTATAAAAAATGTATTGTTTAAATAGTAATAATAGTAATAATCTACAAAGTATAATTTCTTTTTGTATATTCAAATAAAAGCTAACGAGCTTTATAATTTTTAGTTAGTTTGTTCTCAACATTTTGGATTACCATTTTATTGATATTTTGGAATTTTATTACACTTTGACATGATTTAAATTAAAATTAAAAATGTTGACGTCTAAAAGCACAACGCAAACGGGTAGTTAATTTTTCGTGGGTATGTCCATACATATGTTGTAATATAATTTGTGTGTTTAGTTAGGAACAAAGCCTAAATTTAATTATAGAATGAGCTTTTTGTTAGACAACATTATTCTATGTAGTTATATACATATTGTATGTATACAGTTATGTTATCCGAATATGCTGACTACACAATTCACAGTAGTTAGAGTTTTTCATGTTTTATTAAAGGTCCATTACAAAATTGGCGCAGCCGTGCGGAGGGTGTAGTGTGTAGTGTTGAGAACAATAGTGGTAAAATCAGCGTATAAAACTGAAATCAGTGGTTTTTTGTGAACCTTTTTTTGTGTATCATCTAGGGTGAAGGCTAAAATACCGCCTATACTCCATTCGAAAGAAGCAGCCCTTAAAAACGACAATAAATACGAGTCATCAAAAGAAACGCAATACAAGATAGATGTAAATTTTGAAACTTGTAAATTAGTAGATATTAAAGTAGTAAATATTAAAGTAGTAATAGTTACCTGAACATTTTTGGCAGTATCTTACACTACAAGATAGACACGAAAAGCCACACACAAATAATATTTTGTTTTGTGAAAGTGTAAACTCTGAGCATAAAGTGTAAAATCTGTGTATGGGAAAAAGGTCTATCAAAAAGTTTGAGATTAACCGTCGAATAGACCACTCCAACACAAATTCGCTTAAAATGGAAGAGTTAAGCAAACAACTTACCACTATTATGCAACACTTATCAGTGTTAACAAATAAACAAGAGGGACAGGACCAAAAATAGGTTTTCCTCAATAATCAAATTGAAAAAGTTTACAGTTTAAAGTTTAGTTTAATTTAGTTTAAAAGTTTAGCCTACCAAACTCAAACAAATCAGTCAAACTACTGATAGGCACCGGAGCCAACAAAACTATTATAAAGCCCGGCATATTACCTAAAAATACTCTACAACAGCATAAAATGGCTGTAAAAATTACTCTAGGTATTCATAAAGTAAATCAAAAATGTAGGGAAACTTATTGAGTGAGGAAGTACCGGCTTAAACATATTACGAGTTAGAATTCCATAAATTTTCTGATGGAATTCTGGGGTCAGAATATATTGCCAAAACGAACACTAATAAACAATAAAAATTGTATATATATAACGGCATAGTAATTTTTAAAGCAAATCAAACAGGTGATTGCTTTGTACCAAAATATAGCAAATTAGGCCAAAATATGATGGTATAACCTGGTTTATATAAAGCTAACAACAACAAAATTGTGGTACATATTTTAACGAGTGATCAAGAAGCCCTGACCGCTACACCCAATCCCCTATTCTAAGAAATTCACCTATAGAAAAATCAACTACAAAGAATTTTATTAGAATCAATCATTTAAACGAATTTGAAAAGTCTATTCCGGTAAATACTCCTTACGAGACTCAGACGGTATTATTACGACAAAACGAAAAACTTTCAGTCACAACAATTATCAATCATAAAATTCAAACCAAAGATTAAATACCAGTTTATACGAAAACGTATAGGTACCTCCATCATTTCAAGAAAGACGTTAAAAAACAAGTCCAAGAAATGCTAGATAGTGGCAATATCAAAAATTCGAACAGCTCTTATTGGCGGACTCGAAAAATAACAGTTGTCATAATTTACCGAAAACTAAAATAAAAAACGGTTGATAACAAATTTCCCATTCCCCAAATTGAAGAGATATCTAGGGAAGTCGGAATATTTTACCACCTTAGAGTTAAAATCCGGTTTTCACCAGATACCCGTGGATAAAAGGTCCCAACAAAAACCGCGATTTCTACGGACAAAGGTCACTTTGAATTTTGTCGAGTGCCTTTCGGATTGAAAAGCAGAACAGCGGCTTTCCAAAAAGTTATGAATATGAATGTCACGTTTATTTAGACGATATTATTATTGTATAGGAGAAAACCTCTTTAACCACATAAATAATCTAAAAGTGGTACTGGAGAGACTGTCCCAATTCAATTTAAACATTCAACTCGATAAATGTGAAAAGAAAAACTGAAATTTTGGGATACGTCATTACTCAGGGTAGCGTGAAACCTTACAAAGATAAAGTGAACAAAACTCTGGAATGGCCATTCCCATGTTAAATTGGACTTAACAGACTAAGAATATCTAAAGTCATTCGAAGTGTCATTTCGATTAGATACTTATGTATTCTGACTTTGGCAAACCATTTATTTTGACAACTTCATTTTGATGCTTCAGAGTAAGTCCTAGGCGCGGTTCTATCTTAAGTACAAAAAGGGATCGGAAGACCTAATGCATTTGCATCCAGGACACTAAACAGAACGGAAATAAATTACACCACCAACGAAAAAGAAGCTTTGGCGATAATTTGGGCGGAGAGAAAATTTCAGCACTACCTTTACGGAAATAAACTCACCTTAGTAGCGCATCACAAACCGCTTACATTTATAAAGTAATCGGACAAGAATTCTAACATCGTAAGATGGAGACTGAAACATGAGAATTCTGACTACGATATCATTTATAATATGGCAGAGCCAACATCATTGCTGACAAGCTTAGCAGAATGCCAACAACAAATGCAACTAAAGTCCTTCTGGACAACCCGAAGAAGTTGTTGCGGATATTTGAAGAAATACTACCGATTTGAATTCAATTCACTCCGCCAATATATCGGCAGATTATTTCATTGATTTTTCGAATAGTCACAATTTCGGAAACAATTTTTCCAGATTTTAAAAGAGACATAATTTCGATAAACATCGTTCGAATTAGGGGAAACATTTTATTAAAAAATATCACAACAGAAAGCAGTCAGTGATTCTCGCTAGAAATCGTTTACTGTAAAAATCAGAACATTATCAGCAACATTTTTTCCACAGAGGTCATTCGGTTTGCGTCACCGAAATGGCCAAAGAGGAGATAAGTAAAGATCGCCAGAACACAATAATTGTCAAAGAGCATGAAAGATCTCATATATGGGCTCTTTCCTAGTTCAGCTAGTCGAAAGCAAGGTTTCTGATCAATGAAAGAGTAAACAATGTGAATAAAGCAAAAATGAACACAACAACGATTAATGGGATAGCGTTAATAGAAATCGAGCTAATTACAAACATACTTGTAATACATACCGATATGGTAAATGAAAAATTAGAAGATATCCAAATAGCAATAGCCAGGACAAAATCGGAGTTACCAAGCAACAACATCCTCTCGTTAAGACAAATTATTTTGGTAACAAATTTAATGATAAACCTATGTATAAACATATCACTGCCTGAAGAGGCTCTCCAGTATGTGCAACAGCAATGATGATCTTACCGCACTAATTCAATAATACGGTTATCAACAAATACCCGCCACGCCTTATTAATTTGCAAAGTCATTGCAAAGTGTCGCTTAAAACAGAAACGACACTGCAATTTATCTTCTGATTGTGGTCCAAACAATCGAACATTTAATGAAAAATTTTTATTATCCTTTTGGACTTGTTCGATAAGATTAAAAAATTCAAGGTGCCCTGCATGATGTTCAAGGTACTCGTCAATTAATCGAAAGATTAAATGTTGACGATATTGTTCAAGGAAACATCGTAAACCGGAAACAACTAAATAAATTCTACCTCAAACAGTAGGATCATCAAACATGGATATGGTCACTATCAGGAGGCGATCTACATTGATATTCAAAGTCATTTAACAATACTTTTTTTTTTTTTTTTTTATTCTTTGCAATCTTTTCTAGGGCCGAAGCACTCCTAACTCTTTCGCAGTTCGCTTATTTACGTCCTTACCTTACGCAGTTCTGCCAAATCGAGGACGTACGGATATAGGTCCGATTTGTTACCATCTGCACATTGCATAGCTCCACGCCAGCCTATACTGGCATGGAAGATGGGTCGGCCCATGAGTTCTGCACTCCGACAGGGGGTCATAGATGTGTTCCTTCTCATCACAAATTGTAATTTGATGATGAAAATTCCCTTTGCATCCTGCCCCTATCGTGATTCAAACCCGGTACCTCCCGATCCAAACGCCAAAGCTTTAACCACTATGCCATTTGGTCGGTATTCAACAATACTTAAACCGGAAAAGTTGGGAAGTTGGATCGCTAAGCCAACGGACTCTGACGAAACCAAGCAATGATTGAATTTATTAGCAAAACTCGAAATTAAACAAAGGAACGAGGACACCCTTTCTTCACGTCATCGAGGAGTTATGTTACCCTAATATGCTGACGACACAATTCACAGCACAACAACATGCAAGATGCATAACTCCTAGTGCCCTACTTAGAGTTAGAGTTTTTCATTTTATTAAACGTCCATTACAAAATTATATATACTCTTAATATGTACAGGGTGGGCCATCTGTTCATTTGTAAGTAAAACACACATTTTGGGATGAAACGTCAAAATTTTTACTGATACGGAAAGGTAGTTCTATGCCATTTATGTTATGAAAAACAATATCGTACATATGCCCACCACGGCTTCGTCGGTCTTCCGCAGGCCTGCATCCGAACATCAAAATGTTCGATAACTTTTTCCAATAAAAGCGGACCAATGACCTTCATTTAATTTGTGGATGATTAGCATACACCTTACCTTTCAAATAACGCCACAAAAAATAATCAAATGGTGTTAAATCCGGGAACTTCACAATTTCTTGAAATTATGCGATCAGCAAATTTTGTTGACAATGAATGGATTGTTGCACAACTTGCGTGGCATGTAGCTCTGTCTTGTTGAAACCAAAGGTCTTTGATACGCAATTTATTGGGCCACAAAAAACCACCATGTTGCGATAACGTTCCCCATTATCTGTAAAGTGTTCAAAGAAAAACGGCTCAATGATGCCACCAGCCCATAAACCACACCAAAAGGTGACTTTTGGAGGACGAACTTCCGCTTCGTGAATAATATGAGGATTCTCCGCTTCCCAAATTCGAGTTTTGACGTATCCATTAAGATAAAAATGAGCTTGAAAGTGGATTTGCATTTGCGACGGTTGAAATAAATGTGACGCTTTCTTGACAACAATTTACATTTGCGACGGATGCCGCCACGCACACTTTAAATATTTTTGTGGTGTATATTTATTGTGTTATGTCAAAAAAATGTGGCAAAACAATCAGAAATTAAGAAAAAAAAATTAAAAGTTTTACTAATATTAGCTGTGATAAAAAATAGTGAATCTCCCAAAAGAGGTTGGGTGAATCAACTACTTTTAAAGCGTAATGAACAAGGCGATTATTCGAATTTGGTCGCAGAAATGAGGCTTCACGACACCCACAAATTGTTTAATTATCATCGAATGTCGGTGGATCTGTTTGATGAATTGCTGAGTAAAATTCGCCGCAGGATTGAGAAATTATATTTAACTCGAGAGCGTATATCGCCAGGAGCAAGACTTTCTTTAACCTTGAGCAAATAAATCATTTAAAAATTTTAAAATTCTAACCATTTTTTGTAGACACCTAGCAAGTGGCGACATGATGAAATCACTTTCGTATGATTACCTAGTGTCTGAATCATCTGCAAGCTGCATTATTGCCGAAACTTGTGACGCAATATGGCACTCACTTTTTCGTTCTTCATCTGAGCGTTAACCGAAAGTAAATGGAAAATCGTGGAAAGTGGTACTAAGTGGAATTTCCTAAACTACGTTAGAGCTCTTGAAGGGAAACATTGCACAGTTCATCCAATTTTTTTATTGCGTTGTTCTACTAAAGCCAATTTTGTCTTAATTTTAGACCTTTCATAATAGTGGAAGCAGTTGCATCAATTACAAAAACTCCCACAGCGTTATACTAATGGCACAGTGCCAGTGATGCGGATTATAACTTTTTAGTTGTAGACATAGGAGCATCTGGGAGATTCAGCGATAGCGGCGTCTTTAAAAATACTGTTTTTGGGAAAGCATTAATCGAAGGCAGCTCATTTTTGAATATCCCTCCTGATCAGAATTTACCAAATACTAATAGCAACATAAATGACCCTTATGTATTTGTCGCAGACGAGGCTTTCCCATTGGTTAGGCATATTATGAGGCCATTTGTTGGCCAAACAGGCTCCAACAATCCCTCGTCGAACGCTGTTAAAATAAGGAACAAATTTAAAACTTATTTTAATGAAATTGATATCCTTCTATGGCAGCAGAATATAATGACATTAAAATACTTTTAATTAATTGTTTAATTTATTGTATTGTATTTCTATATTATATAAACTATTACACTTACATATGTACAGAATTATTCCTTGCACGTAGCAGCGCACATAATCTTCGTAATTTCTAACCGTATACGCCGTTGCTCAGTTGGTTTCATTTTTTTTAAATCGCTGGTCAATGACATACAATAATAGTCAATAGAGTCGTGCTCTGGTATTGGTTCTTTCAGAATATTAATTAGTTCTGGAATGCCCGTTGGTTTACCTGAAATAATAAAATTTATTTTCATAAATTTTTAGGCTATTTCTGTTTTTATGGTAGCTGAAATCATAATCTACATACATGAGCAAGATAAGAATTACAACTGGCGTCAGTAGCATTCCATACATTTTTGAAGTCATTCTTCAAGACAGCCAATTGTAATTCTTATGTTGCTCATGTATGTAGATTATGATTTCAGATGGTAGCTGAAAAACATATACCCAGAGTGATACCAATAAGTATTTGCATTATGATGATTATGATAATTTTAGTATATTTTGAGAGCCTTTTTTTTCGAAAGAAAATTTCACTGTTTCCGTTTCAAAACGTTTAAACATATATTTTCTCTTCTGTTTCATAAATGCTTTGATTTTTCATAAAACTTCCTTAGGTTTCAAAAAATATCAGCAGAAAAAATTTCGTTTTTGTGATAGTGATGTCTCTAGTGGTGAATAGCAAAAACACATTTTTTTTGCTGGGAATTGTCTGCTATCTTATACAGCATAAATTAAACCATATCTCGACGTCATTCATCTCTGTTTGGATACAAGGTCCCGTCACACGTCATACGTCACAAATGTAAATCCACCTTCATCGCTAAAGACGATTTTTGATGAAAAACCTTAATTTCGTTCAAGCATTTAATTAACAAACCGACTTCAATTTTTCAGTTAGTTGAATTTTCTATGGATGATCAAGAAATGAAGATCAACATGCAAAATGCATCGTTATGTGGTTCGTGAAATGTTTCGTTCTTGTGAACGATGCCTGGTTGATGTGATTGGTTCATTCCAAACACTTTCACTAAACTGCATCAAGAGTACGAACTGAATGAACATGTTGATACGGTCTACGACCTTCCCTGAACCAGTTTCTTCAAAACGATCTTTAATTTTGCCAATTGCACGCTCAGTAGGACGTCCATGTCGATCAAAACTCTCACGTAATTTACGAAATGTTGTTGTGTTGTTAGCGACTCCATGACGATAAATGGCATATTTTTGACTTTTCATATGTCAATTTTTTTTAGAACAAATAACATTAAGTACTAAAATTCATCGATTGAAAAAATGACCAACAGATGGCCCACCCTGTACAGTGCATAAATTCCATTAAGCCATTGGGTTTTTTTTATTTCGGACCAACCCAACTATTTACAGAACGTATCTAAGTAATGTTTTATTTTAATCCCTGTAGAAATTTGTTAACACTGCAATTCATCCGACACATGTCATTTGCCAGCGCACAAGGAACGCGCAATCAAACCAAACAACGCAGTGGGTATTTTGGGATACGTGAAAATGCGAGAAAAACAAATCACCTTCAACGCTAAATCCTTTTTACTTCTTTCTAATTTCCATGTGCAAATTGTTGTTGTTATTACCAAATTCACGTCCCAATTTTCTTTTTTATACACACATACATACTCGTATGGTTGGTACGTAACATTTTACAACTTAATTTACGACTTTTCGTAATACATCTTGTAAACATAAAAAAATTCAGTTTCTGATTTTTTTTTTGCCTCGTACGAGCATTTTGTCTACAAATTAAATCAAAAACCATAAATTGTTTGTAATTGAATTTCTATTAGAGATTTATAATAGATACACGCTAGTTCAATATACGGATCGATAAATAAATTAAACCAAAAGAAATAATAAGGATTGGGATTGTTAAATACAAATAAAAATGGAGTATTTTATTATGCCGTACACCCATCATTCACGCAACATTGATTTTGGGTTAGTTTCATACGTGTACTGTTGTATACTAGTGAAATACTGCCCACGAGTATGCCCCAAGAATTAAGAATCGGGATTTTTATGTTGCCTATGTGCAGTAAAATATGTATATTGCTATTATAAATCACGAATGTACACAAAACTATTCGATTGGTAATTATCATTTTTGTGGAAGCTTTTTATTTTTACATTTTGGTAAAAAGCTCACATACATATACGAGTATAAAAGAAAATTCCCCATCAATCAATTTCGTTTGTGTGTGATTGAAAGATGTTTATCGACCAAATTCATACATGCGAACGGATCATATGAAACCATAAAAAATATTCTTACATTTTGGTTTTGTTGGTCTATGAATTATGTTTAAATTTTTTATTTTTATGTTTTGACATGATTTATGTGTATCCTGATGTTTTGGGTGTACACATAATATGGGCATGAATGAGACAAGGTTTGGATAAACGAAATTAAAGGTTATATTTTAAATTAATCGATTGGATGATGTGTGTTGCGCATATGTATGATATATTCGTGTACGTAAGCTTGGCTCGAACGTGCTGGAAATAGCGCCCGGAGATTTATACTGTTTGTTTACTGGAGATATATAAATATATAACGTGTTATCGTGCGAAATCATTCGGACGGCAGAATGTCATTAGGAGTAATTTTGTGACTGAGGAAGTCAAGGTTGCTTGTCCTAAACACACATTTTGCTGTAATAATATTGACTCCGTAATTTGATAATTTTTGGAAGAGTTGTTCCAAATGGTGTAAGTGTTGCTTCTCGTCTCTAGATGATACGAGAATATCGTCAACGAAATCGAGATCTTTCACAACTTTGCCAGGACCAAATTAGATGATACGTTCTAATGACGAATTCACGAAGTTTTGAAAATTATTGAGTGTTTTGCCAGAGGTTATATGATAATTCGATTGTTTATAAGACATACTCGCTTCTGGAGTATTTTTATTGGAATCCGTGTTGTGCCGTATTGTCTACATCGCATAAATAAATAATACTCGTCACGTGTAGAAAATGTATGTAGAAAATTAAAAAATTGCTTCGACAATGTAGAGAATGTAAACAATGTCGAAAATTATTATTTTTGTTAGCAATCATCAAAATTCTATAATTTCTTTGTTAATGGAACCAGTTCAAGAGGGAGTTTTTCTTTCCTCACATTTAAAATTTGAACCCAAGGTTTTATATGGTAATGAGGCACATTTAGGTATATGTTACGGTTAAAGTGCGAAATCGTTAAATGAGCGAAATCAATAACAATTCCAAATCGTTTACACGATTAAAAATCGATTGTAAATGGCTCCTATGCTATCGATATATTTACTGAGCTCCTTACCTAAATGCTCATATGATTGTTTATTCACCTTGGGAGGATTAGGCGGTGAAAAGGAGATGCAGCAACTTGTGGCGTGCATTTGGTATATCTCTCAGACATATGTATTGCCCAGTTAACCTGAACAAAATTGATATCGCTTACATTAAAAGATCCTCATCTATATTCTTCTTTAAGAAAAGGTTAATCAGAGTTATCAGACAATTTTAGCCTGGAAAAACCACATAAAACAATCGGTTGTGCACAAACTCGTCGTGTTGGCGCACGTATTGGAAGTTTTTACGAATCGTTTGTGACTTGTTTCAATTGCATATGTATTAGTATTATTACCTGTATAAGACGAAATAAGAGTTAAACTTGAAAAAATTGGTACAAAGTTAAACAAAAAAACATACCCATCGTAATAATCGAATATTTGAAATGTCAAATAGTTGAATTAATTATTTAATAAAATGGGACACCCTGACAATCCGCATAGACATGTGGCATATTTTCGCGAAATTGAACGGCTTTAATCTATTGCACTATGTATGTGGCTATGTGGCAAAATTTCCAGGATTCGCTCCACAGAACATCCATTTTAACATTTTTTCGTCCTAATTATGATGAAATGAACGGACCAAAATGGGACACCCTGACTATCCGCATAGACATGTGGCGTATTTGGCTATTCTGGACAGCTTTAATGTATTGCGATTCGCATGTGGCTATGAATATTTATTTGGAAATTTTCGTTTTAATTATAATTATTTGACTGTATTTTTGATGGGTTGTAGTACTGTGGGTTTGAAAGTTTAATGTACATATTTAATAATGACGACACTTAAAATCTGTAAAAGGTGTTTTTATTTTTTTTAATCTATGATTATGTCATTATGTTTATTTAATTTTTTAAAATCATATTTAACGGTCTTTTGAAATTAAATAAAATTTAAAATCAAAATCTTGTAGTTTCGTCTTATACAGGGTTAACTAACTAATACATATAAAGGAAAATGTGGCTTAGTGAAAACTTCTCATGAACCATCCGATTCGAGAAATTTTTACTAAAAATATTACTAAACAGTTCGTAAAGAAATTAGCAAAATTTTCTCGGACATGTGTCTCGGACGCCACATGTTTATTTTTTTTATATTTTTTTTTAATTTGGGCCGAAACACGCAACCAAAGAGACTAAAATCAATCAAAAAAGCTCATTTATCCTATAGGTTTTGTAGTCACCTCAATCAAGAAACGGATGTTTTTTTTTTCAAGAAACTATTAATTGTCGGATTTAATGTCCTTTGAAGTAATTGACCTTCATTGACATACCCTCCTTTTCATTCACGCACACACCACTCATTCACACTATTACAGTATACCACCTGCGCATGGCAAGCTCCATGTCAACCTGTACATTGACATGAACGGTGGGTCGGCGCTTAATTCTGCACTCCAACAGAGGGTCTTAGTTGTGTTTATTAACATCACCGATGGTAATCGATGACGAAAATTCGATTCGATGGGATTCGAATCCAGTACCTCCCGATCCAAGTGCCGAAGCTTTAACCACTGCACCACTAGTCCGATGTTAAAATCAATAATCAAGTATTCGTTTCGAAAATGTTAACGACAGATGGCACATATGGGCGCGAGTTTTTTTAAAACCTATAGCCGAATTCAGCCTCGTGAAAGTACATTGCATACCGATATTTTATTTGATCTCGTTACAAAACTAACTCGATTTCAACCGCAGTAAAAATTATTAATTTCTATAAAAGCTCGCTTAAGGTGGTACAAATGGATACCGAAAGATTTTAGAAGATTCTCCTATTTTCCGGATTCCTTTTTGAAGGACTACGATCGACGCCAATAAAGAATCGGGTCATGTAAACACTGTGAAAGTTCCGGGAGTTACCATTTACGCTATAAAGATTGACCGAAGACATCTATTGACCAAGATATTTCAATCTCACCTATTTGTTTTCCATAAATTGAATTTTAACCAAAATATAGGTAGACCCCAATTTAGACTAGAAAACTATAAGATGACGACTTCGTACCGAAAAACAATGGAAAAAATAACATCAGCAAACAATAATCTACATGGTCTATGTACTCCACCACTCTACGTCACTCTACGCTATGTTCGACACCAACATGTAGACAATTCAAAAATACGCGTAAACGCACAATGCGGATTGAGATTTTAACACCAGTCTTATAGCAGCCAAAACAAGAGTTATGCCAACAAAATCAAACGTAATATTACAAAGGCTAGAACTAAATGGCACTCTTCCATTGGCCAAGTAACTTAAAGAAGTTAAAAAAGCATTATAAGTACAGCAAGCATGAACTATCGAATGGATAGATTCAACCACATTGCTGTGATGGCCACACATTAATCAAACATAAACTCTGGTGGTCAGGACCTCGATAGCTCGAGTATGACAACTGGTCTGACACACAAAACTGCCGTGTGCTAGTAACCAGAAACAACAGAAATAAATATATCAATTTAACTACCACTATAGGAGAGGACGATGTCAGGATAATTTACATAATAAATAATCCAGTTTCACTAAACTGAAGAGGATTGTAAAAATTATTATAAACTTTATAAGGAAGTGCAGACAAATGAGGTTGAGAAGATTATCGTGAAGCACACACAACGCAGTTGTTTCAAAATTGCAATAACTCAGCTCTTGAAAAATGATTTTATAGATAAAAAAGCAAACTCCTGGCATTGAAACCATTTCTGGATCCAGAGGGAATTCTACGAGTAGGTGGCAGACTACAAAACCATTCTTCATCATCAGTTGAGTAGAACTTTAGTCATGTATGCACATTTGAAAATGAAGCATGGAGGTAACGAACTCGCCCTTTCATTCGTGCGTAGAAAAATTGGATTATAAGAGGCAGAACCACAACTAAATCAATAATCTCAAAATGCGTTACATGTTTCAGGCCCAATCCTGGGAATCATCAACTGATGGGAAGTGTAATCTCGACAAGAGTTCAGCCAGTAAAACCATTTACGCGTACAGTAGTGGCTTATTCCGGTGACGTACAAATTAAACCAACCAAAGGAAGAGGATGCAACACTTATAAGGCATACATGGAAATTTTGGTTTGCCTATCAACCAAAGCAATACATGTGGAAAATGGTAATCTCACTGCAGAAGCATTTATTACAGCCCTTAAAAGGTTCATATCTAAGCGTGCGTTATAGGCTGGCATATATATAGTGACAATGGCACGAATTTTCTTGGAGCCAATAATCTGCTGAAAAGGTTACAAAAAGGTTAAACAGCTAACTTCAACGATATTGATGCCTAACAATTATCAGCAGAGGGAATAACCTGGCATTTTCAACCACCTGCAGCATCACATTTTGGTAGGTTATTGGAAGCTGATGCAAAATCAATTAAAATCAACCTTAAAAAGATCGTAGGAAATGTAATACTTACCTACGAAGAATTAACAACACTGCTAAAGCAAATTGGAGTGTGCGTTCTACCAATTCATTAATAAAAAATAATTTCAAGGGGGAAGGAGAAATATGAAGCTTCCTCGCAAAACGATTTTAACGAGATTAACGTCATGGTTATTGCATTCGAGAGAATATGAGTATTACAACCAATTTTGAAAAGAGTATTGTCGATTAATTCCATGATCACTTTCTGGGCATTTTTGTCGCCTTTGCGATTCACACCGCTGAAATTAGTATTATCAGCGCAAATAGCAATTATTTCATCACTTAAATTATATTTGTTTTAAATGGTTTGAAATAATTTCAAAAGTTTCAGCTGTGAGTGCTTCCATACTCAAAACTTTCGTTTGAACTCCTCTTTCAAAAGGAAAATGTGAAACATAAAAAAAAAATATATAAGAAGCTGAAGAAGGACAAGCAGGAAATATGTTTCAAAGAAGGATATAATGTTTGAGGAGGACGGCGCCGTCAAAAGAAGTCTAATCATCCTGAAAGCAGGACATCTGGTTAGCTTAACGTTATCTCGTACATCACAGAAACGACCAAAAGATACCTCGTGCCGTAAAACATGTAATTCGCTATTCATAAACGTTATACACCGTGATATCGGTTAGATGTTGAAGCAAAGTTGTTTCCGAAAACTACGATGGAGGTCCCGGAACGGGATTAATTTTATTATAATTGGAATTTTGATTAAATCACAAATGGAGTCAGTTAGTTCTGGCTGTCCCAAAATTCGAAACGTCTGCCCCTATTTAAATTTTATTGAGGGCTGATATTTACGATAATTTTGTTAGTGATCAAATATTAAATGGCCAAACACCATCAAAAACCGATTTTGGTTGGGTGATTTCCGTTCACACTCAAAAGGATAACACCAAAAGTGAAGTTTCAATAAACCAAGAGACAGGAGTGAAATATACAACATGACCAATTAGGAAGCTCGAGACCACAGAGAAGAAACTATTCCAACCAGTATTTAAAAGAATGGTATATTCATACGAACACCTCATCACGCGGGTCGATACTACTTTCCCCACCATGACGTGATGCCGAAAATATCGGGGTTATCTTACTCATTTGCATGAAGTTTGGTTTTTTGTTAAATTAATAAAACTTCGATTGTTCACTGCGGTTCTTTATATCTTGTCGATTCTGATTACATCAATATTTGGAGGTGTATGTTAAACTGAGATCAAAGTATGTGAGCTATACTGACGTACGCTAACTTAACAAGTGGCATGCGAGAAATAATATTATCGCTGCGGTTTTAAGTCGATAGGCAGTAACTTATAACTATTTTTGGCTGTATTTACTACTGTTACTACGACTTTATTTGCTTATAAACATTAATTGGAGAACAATACACTTCCGGAAATTCAATGGATACATTTAGGTAATACGGAATCATACGGAATCATAGAATGATTAAGTATGGATTCTGGCCAGTGAAAAATATATATTCGCTATACGCCGCAATGCTACCAATGACTAGTATCCTCGGTATTGCGTATATAGTTGCACAATTATTGAATGCAAATGATTACTGAAAGGACTAGCGGCCCCTATTATAACCAAAACAACTGGAGGATTCTTCGAATATAAAAATGTCGCTATTATAAAAGTTTTAATTTCAATTATCGAAGGAAGAAAGAACTGGGTGTCCGTTGACACTGACAATTTAAAAAATAAAATTGAAATAGAGTATTCAAACTATAAACTATAAACGTTAAGTTTAGTTCGAATCTTTTTTCGAAATGATTATAGTTGCGGAAAAGAATGACGATGTAACTTGGAATTGTCTACTGACCAAGTTGAATTCTCGTCTGTTTGGGTTGCTAATTATCTACATATTCTACCAACTATTTGTCTACGTAAAAATCAATTGTCTGCGATTTTCGACACCGTCATGTAGAAAATTCTGAGATACGCGTAGACGCACAACTCTGGTTGGAATGTCTAAATAAAAAATGCAATGGTATAACTATATCCAAATCTGCTGATGATAATATACACAAAGGCCTACAGTTGAGAATCGTTTGAACCTCTTCCAATAAGGTGGTCATTTCTTCCATGTTATGCTGGTGCCTATTACCTTAAATTGACACTTCACTGTTCTCATTGCACTTTCTCATAGTTCACCAAAGCTCGGGCGCTGGGATGGTTATTATGCCTTAGCCAGTTATAAATGTTCTAGAAAGAAACTGTGAACATTCATTAGACACGATTATTAACTAACCACAAAATTGGTGCCATCTGTACAGATGTCTCTTCTGACGATAAATCGTTTCAGTGTAGTCACGAATGGTTCACCGCTCAAATCAACCACTAATTCCAGATGAAATAAATAAAAATGGATTTTAAGCCTTATAAGTCTTTTGTCCGCCATGCTTGAGTGTAATACTTCTGAACTCGGCTCCGGCTTCCGGCAAATAGGCCATAACTTGTTTTTAATCATATTTTTGTTACACAATACACTTCCTGACGATTTGACGAATTATTCGTTATGTCCCGATAATCCAATAGTTCAGCCTTAAGTGCATCACCTTGTATGCTCGGTGAGCTTCTTTAATTATCTTGAATGAAATACTGGACTAATATCACCGGGTGTTTTGCATCGTAGGTTGCATTTTACATCAATATTCTTCTGCCTTCGAGTATAATGCCATTTTGATCGATGTAATGGTTAAAATCCATTTCTTGCAGTTCTGATAACTTTCGCCACTTTATAAAATTGAATTAAATTGGTTTAATGAAAACACTTGTAAATTTCCTTAGAGTGACAATATTTATTGATCAATAAATGTTTTAATTCTAAGGAAATTTACAGGTGTTTTCATTAAACCAATTTAATTCAATTTGCTTGAGCTTTAAACTCTCTTGTGTCTTCGATAGAATTGGTCCCGGTCCCTAAATAGTCCACGTAAAAATCTTGAAGAATTAAAATAGATGCTGTAAGATTAACCATAATGTTCTTCAGACCAATATATCAATGTGCTCTTGTAGCTTGGAATGGCGCGAATGTCGTTCAATCTATTCGTTGGAAATTGGCATCGTTTTCTTGACCCAGACTTGTCTATACAGATTTTCTGTGACTCTATTACGACTACGGCTCGTTCTCAAAAATAAAAAAAAAATCTATACGTGACGGTTGTACTATCGACCCTGCGGCGAGACAATCATTCAATGAGGCATCGAAAACAACAGGAGTCTGCTGGTACAACTTCACTGGTTTAATAATCCAAGATGAAGGAGGTACACTCCAATACTACTTCTGTCCGATGTCGGGGTTTCCACAAAATATACTAATCTTTGATACTCATGCATGATAATGACACCCCAATATATTTTTGTTCTTCTTGAATGATAACTTCACGATGAAGTAACGATCTTCCACACTTGTTACTTTTGTTTGAAAACTTTCGCGTAATTGTTCAACTTCTAACAACATCGCTTTCGTCTCAGTCTCTTCAACCTCCCAAACCCTTCGCAATGTCTTGTCAATATCACAAACTGATAAGTTAATTGTAAAGCTGGTTACAACGGAATCCTTAAATATGATGCAGTTATCAAGATTCCCTTGGTGACACAACCAAAAATTGTATTATGAAAGATTGGTATATCTTAGTTTATTCGAATCTAGCCATCAATTACTCTATGTTGAAGAAATGGTCAGCGCAGATGGGAATGACGACTTCATCTGTTTTGTCTGACGATTATCTGGAATGTTTGATGTAACGTCCTTGAGAATAAATATGTTCATTGCAAAAGGAGGCCCTACTGTTGAATGAATGTGAATTGTTGCCATTTCCTCTGGTCGCTCCTACACATTCCCTTTTACGAGACGTCCCGAGGCGGTAAATGCATGGCTCCGTTATTAAGCTGGTTTGAGTTCCAGAATCCATCATTAAACGGAAGCATGATAGTTTATCCGACAAATCCATTACATTGGTAATTTTGTAGAATGGATTATGCGGCGGCGTTTTGCCTTGATTTGTAATAACTGTATTTGGTGATGTCGAACACTCGGTCTTTGTTCTTCCTTACTTGTGTCCTTCGTAGAGTCGATTTCAAGCAAACGATGCAGCGTATGATTCTATTCCTTGCATATTGTACAGGGTGGCATTGATTTAAAAGCCACATATCGGTTACTTAAGCAATTGAAACATCTAGAGCTACCATTCCTTTGAAACGTGAACACTGATCAATGGAATGGTTGATTGTTTAATAACTTAGTTCTACTTGGTAGAATTTAGCTAGCAATCTAAAATGTCGCTTCTACATCTCGGCTCTCAAATAATTATTTTTCATTCAAGAATTATTGGAAACTGATTTTCCGCTTAATGTACCGCGAATTGACCTTTCTGTCTTATCATCCAGCTTATCTCGGAATTTTCCTTCTGCTCCCATTACCTTTAAAGCTCTAAGCACTTCGTCTGATATATAGAGTAGCCGCTTTACGTTGGTGTGGTTTGCTACATTGATGGCTGGCATTTCTAGAAATGTTTTAACAAATGCGTACAACAAACAAGCATTCTGGATATCCAATTTTGGACCACTTTTTCGAGCACTGCTGAACAATGCTGGCCTCCAAGGCGTCAATTGTTGCTGGTTTATCAGCATAAACCAGTGACTTCACGTAGCCGCATAGGAAATAATCGAGAGGTGTCAAATCGCACGACCTTGGAGGGCAATTGACAGGTCCATTTCTCGAAATCAACTTATCGCCAAATTTTTATCGTACGTATCGCACGTAGCGCACATCCTGTTGAAACCACATTTCGTCCGGATCAATATCATCCATATTTTCCAAACAAAAAATAATTGATCAACGTAACGATCTCCATTGACCGTAACGCAATCCCTGGCCTCATTTTTGAATAAATAAGGTCCAGTGATGCCACCAGCGTATAAACCGCAGCGTGTAGGGTCTTTTGTGGATTGTCTCACTCCATATGCGGGAATTTTGTTTATTAACAAACCCGTTAAGCCAAAAATGAGCCTCATCGCTGAACATAATTTGACGGTAAAACAACGGGTCATTTGCCAACTAATCTAGAGCCCAATCGGCTAAAAAACGACGCTCATAATGATCTCGTGGTTTCAATTGCTACACTAGCTGGATTTTGTACGGGTGTAGACCAAGATCTTTGCGCAAAATTGCCCATGTAGTTGACGGACAGAGCCCCAATTCCTGCGAACGACGATGAATCGATAAATTTTGATCTTCTTCCACACTTTCGTTTACAGCGACGAGTTGCGTTGTTCAAGCGTGGTTATTACTGGTTTCACCTCCTTACAAATTTTACAGCTATTTACGAAATCCTTAACGTTTAAAGCCTTAACGTCTTTGGCCAGTAACAATACCGCTGGATTCGTTCAAGAATTTTAGCGGTACTTAGGATTAATTCAAAATATGTAAGATCAGAGGTTGGGGTAAGTATAATTTGCATGTAGATCTGTTGCTCAAAGAATGAGTTTTTAATTTCTTCGTCGTATTCACCAGAAATTTGTCATCAGAAATACAAAATTTAGAAAACGAACCAAATTTATTTAACTTTGTACTAATTACGTTTAATTACACTGAGATTAAAATAAAGAATCGAGATTAATATTGAAACCAATGGTTGTGAAGTACAAATTTCTTGATAAAGAGTCTGGCACAACCTACTGTGATACACTACGATGCAGTATCATCCGCAGTAGAACCAGAAGCTCCAAACTGCGTCGTGTACCTTTGAGCTCTTGTTTGCCGATAAGTCATTTAAGGCTGGCATGATCGGTTACAATAGTGAAAGGATAACCCTCATTATATACCAGGAACTTCTGTACGCTCAAGACAGCGGCAACGCATTTCAGTTCAGTAATTGTATAATTATTATGTGTCAGATGATCGGTCAGATGATCCTCACCATCATCTCCTTCCTGAAGCAACACACTTTCGGCCCCTGTAGAACTAGCGTAGCACCACTACACTAGTGGATCTGTGAGTACCGATTCCACTTTCTCATCTTCATCTTGAGCTCAGGTTGTCTAAATAAATTTGTTCTGCTACAAGGAGTGACTTTTTTCAGTATTTCGATAACGTTTTAGCCTCAAGAGACAGTAATTCAAAATGATTTTTGAATGTTTTAGAAGAAATCAGAAGATTAGCCAAATATACAAAAAAGTGATGATGAAGATCATTACCTGACTCGTTAACCAGCCAATTGTTTGGGGCGTCCGTCTTATCTAATTACCTAAATCTTGAAATAAACGTCATGTCCGTCGATAGATTGCGGCAGCACCACCATGATAACAAGTAGTGATTTCTTGACTGGGCGAATGTACTATAGAAATTATTGATTGCTTTTTCGATGCCAGTAAGTGGTATTCACGATCTGTTTGTAATCGATTAGTCACATAAACAGGGCTTAGGCCACCGACCTAAAATAATAATAAATATTTTCATAAAAATTTTCATTTTCAAGTTCATTTCATTTGACAGGAAAGGTTTCATTTGACTTGTACACAACACCTTTGAGACAGCCTATCAATAATTTTTTTTCTTTTAATTTCAGATTTAACCACTTCTACCACCTGCAGCCACACAAAGAATGGAATTAATTAGTAAATTACAAATTAAAAAAATTAAATTAAATACGTACACATGATATGAAGTCTAAAAATAAGGACATCAAATTTTTAAAAAAATTATTATTTTTAGTTTATTATTTAAATTTAGTGAAATAAAACTTATATCTAAAAGAATTTTTGTAAAATAATAAATAAGACGTAAATTTAAGCGCACAAGCTTAAAATAAAAATAAAATATTAGAATTCGGGAAGTTTATGGATTACACATGCTCACATGTTGGAAATTAGATTTATTATATGCATCTGCTTGTCATGCATTGTCCTAGCTTCGAAACTAGAAACGAAACCACAAACATCGCAACAGCAACAACAAATTTCAGGTAAGATGAAAATCTTCAAAATACCAAATTAATGAAATCGTATCGCATAGTACCCGCATTGTATAACATATTACTGCTGTAAATGCCTGATATTTATATACTCGGACCGTAAAATAAAAATTTATTATTGGCTTCTGCCCATTATTAAGTTGATTTTCCATATGTAAAATTTATTTACATAAATTTCCCAAAATTTATATAGGAGAACTTTTTTTTTTAATGCTATACATCGTCATGTTACAAGATATATAATAAGACAATTTCTAAGAAGATCACCCTCCAGTGAATTTTTTATTTTTTTATTATACTTCGTAATATATGAGAAGAAAACTGTGAATGTTTTATTCGACTCTTTTGGGTTTTCTCTGTAACGGTATTTTTACTTTGCTTGTTAAATATATTTCAAATATACATTTCTAACCTTCCATATATGCTCGTGTACATATATGGATATAGTTATAGATGTGAGGATGTGTGTTCTATTCGAAAAGTTATTGATTTATAATGTAATTAAGATAAACGAAAATCTATACAGAGCTAAGGTAGTTGGAAAAGAAAAACTTTCGTTCATATTTCTTCTCGAAATAAAGTTATTAAATTTAAATAATATATTTAGAGGCGCTCAGCGACTATCCCAACTTTAGTTTAGTTCATCTTGTAATTTTTTTGTTGTCGGGCCATAATGCTTTACAAATGAAGTCATGTGACACCATGGGGAATAAATTAAATTTGATTTCAGTTTTTTATGTTGCCTAAGTCAGTATATTTTTACGCTGCTTCAACACATTACAGCACAATAAAAAGAAAAACCTTCGGCCAGCTATATCCCCCCCTGCAATAATGTACACAAAAACCTATAACACCATGTAATTTGCCTCCGCATGTAAATGTTGGATAGAATCTGTATGGTACGATAATACATTTTCTGATAATTTATTATTTCGTTTTGTACGAGTGATTAGAAGAAATTTAAGAGATTTGTATCTCTGCCCAACATATCTAAATTAAAATGGTATCACAATTCTAGACCCTAAAACTATATATCCGAGTAATTATTACGAGAGATTAGACCGAAATAGCTTTGTCGTTTCCCATCAATTGAATTTATCATGTCTGCAAATAAAAACAAAATTGGTTTAGTTATTAGTCGTATAAAATTTATTTATTATCATAAATATTTATTAAAAATTTACTTTAATAATAAATGTTTATATTTATATTATATGTACGTAATTATTGTGCAGTAGTCTCATAAATTTAACGATTGTGTAAAAATATTTATGGAATCAGCTATAACATAATTTTACGGAATTTAGATTGCAATTTTATCTAAACGAGTACATACATTACAGATATGGACGCGTATTTATGTATATACAAATAATAAAAATATAAATTTATAGCCAATTTATATTGTCGTAGCGCGATGTTACCATCCAACAATATAATTCAAAACTAACAGAATGTCAGTCGCCTGTCTATAGTTCTCTATATAGAATGAAAATTGATACGAAAATTATTTTATAATCATGTCATGTCGAAAGTACTCGATATCAACATTTCATAATTACCAGTCCATAAGATTATCTCTATCGCCCAAAGCTAGTAGATTGTTTAAAGTAGTCATGTTTTTGGGGAATATAGAAGTCTGCTCTAGACCCCAAAGGACACAATCAAATCGATCGCACAATTTCAATTCCCCAGTTCGTCCTTAATAAAAATTTACTGAAATTTAGGTTTGATAGATGTCGCGATTCCTGTTTATAAGTTAATGCGAACCTAGCAAATTGGAAGTAGATGCATAATTTCCATTATATACTCCAAAAACTAGTGCTCAAAATTTGACAGTATCTCAATGGGGGTCACTCTCCCAATTGCAATTACCCCAAAAATAAAATTTAAATACCTCCAGAATTGGTCCAATTCCATTGAAAAACAAACAACCGTTGAATGAACAATTTTCTGACAAAGTGTTCTAGAATCCAATGGAGTTGGCACTTCTGATTGCATATTCTTATCAGGTATGTCGGTCGTTGTTCTTCAATGGAACTGTGCCAATTTTGGATTAGCACAAATTCAGTAACTATATTTTTTGAATGGCAATGAACATACCTGATAGGAATATGCAATCAGAATTGCTAACTTCTTTGGTTTCTAGAACACTTTTTGTTAGAAAATTGTTTATTCGACGGTCTCTGTTAATCAATGAAATTGGACCAATTCTGGATTAGCATAAATTCAGCCACTATATTTTGCGGATGACAATGAACATACCTGACAGGGATTTCATATCTAAATTGCTTATGATTTGGATGTTAGATCATTTTATTTCTATTGTTTAATTTGTTGTTCAACACAAATATTATTGAACGCTATACCACTGTGTTTTGTTTGTTTAATATAGTATCTTTTAGGCGCTAGTTTGTTTTTTCTCGGTTTAGAATGAAAGCGTATGAAAGTCATATTTCTATGATAAGCACAAATTTTATCAGTTTAGCTGCCTTTACAATGTTTTAAAATTAGGCTTAAATTATTTCTGTTTTTTTCTCTAGAAATCGGGGTTTATTTGTTCGAGGCGAAATTCTAAATTTTCTTTTCCCGTTTTTTCGGCTCCTGGAATAGCACTCATTTTTCCCCGTGAGTACTAATTAGCACAAATTGGGTTTAATCGGTATACAAAGTTTCTTTTTGAAATTCGAAAGTTTCTCTGCTGCAGTAAATGGCCTTATCATACAAATAACAAACAATAAAAAAAGTTATTCTGAAAAAAAAAAAAACTTCTATAGCCAGTGTTTTCTGGAAAGTTCTGGATGTTTACTGTATGTTTGAAGTGCCAAGAACGATCCTAAGGGTCGGCCTTATAAATTCCAGGCATTATTTGCAACGATTGATTCACAATGCTTCAACGAAAAATGTTGTTGTATAAAAATCAAAAGACCCTGGTAGACAATGGTTTCTGAAAAGGTTTTGGTGTGTAAATTACGCTAGAAATGTGAAGTAATCGATCCTAGCGGTCGGTCATATAAATAACATACATTATTTGGGACGATTGTTGCGCAAAACTCCAACGAACAATTTAGTTTTGAAGACATCAAAAGACCCCCATATATAAAAATAGTTTCTGGAATGGTTGGAAAGGTCTTGATGGTACTTTATACTGAAAGGGCTAAGTGATCGATCCTAAGGGTTTGGTTATTAATACGAAAGCCCTCTAGGACAAGGGCATAAAGTGTACATAAAAACCTTTCCAAAGACCATTGTCTAAATAACTGTCTTTTGAATTTTTTACAACAAAATTTTTAGTTAAAGCTTTGTGCAACAATCGTTCCAATTAATCCTTGTTATTTATACAACCTGCTCGTAAAATCGATCACTTGGCACTCTAAGCATAAAGTAAACATCTTTTATGCAAGTAGAAGATCTTTCCAGAAAACACTGTTTATAAAATGGTCTTTTGCTATTTTTAGAACGAATGTGAAGTTATCCCTCGATTCTATCTCCCAGAAAATAAAAAAAAATCGGAAAGCAACACTAATCAATAAAAAAACCCAATTTGCGAAGTTGTGAAGTTGACCCAGCCCAGAATTTACGTAACGTAACGAGAGATTATTGGAATTCGGCCCCACGTGTAGTGAAGCACCTGGAGCTTGGCCATGCTTGCCATATAGCCTTAATCCGACAAATTTATACTTTTAACGTACCAAATTTAAATATAATTTTAGTTCAAATACGAGTTGTATGGATATATCCTGCCCAGGGCCCAATTTCACAAAGTTGCCATAGAACGATATCCCAGTATACGCCGGTTAAAAATTTATGAATAAAAAATGTACAGCTATGACCTTTTCGTAGCACTTTTGTAACACAATCGTCTTAGAAAAAGTTTGATAGGTTGCCGATGCATTCCGCGATAGTTGTTACGATTCAGCCAGTCTCCCTTTTTATGTTGTGGACAAATTAGGGCAATTTTACTCTAGAGTTTTCTCTATTTTTCGAGTTCGCCGTCGTTCTTGAGCATTTTGTTGCGATACGATGCCTCGCGTTTCATCGTAAGAGACGGAGCGAGAAATAATTTCGCCACTCCAGATTCGCTGCGAATAGCGCTACGAGTGATTTCTTTTATAGAACGGTATCTGTCTGCTCAACTGACAGTTTCGATTTTAAGCACTTAGTTTATGTAATTCACATTTCGTCCATCATGTAGTCGTTGTATGACTACATTGCTGTTTGAACAAGGTTTCGATTCCATGCCCGATCTTTTGCTTGAATTGAAATTCTGGAATTGATTATTACACTTAGTGAATAGACGGACGCGATATTTCGTAAATACGACAAAGTGGTCAGCATCGATGTAGGCGCCGTGTTTGGTCTTAATAGCTTTGATATTAGAATAATGATTGATCGTAACTAAAAGGCTTGATGTGCCTTTTTGGATTTGCTTATGAGGAAAGTATGTGCTGGCTACCACCAGATTATAGGAAAGCTAGTTAGGTAGTGAATATCCCGTTGCCGTTTGATGCAAGGTGTAGAGAGTCTGCGCCGATCGTAACACAATTAATACTGTCTACATTGACGATGTGTGCATTGAGATTACACAAAATAATCTTTACATCGTGTTGGGGAATTTTATTTAAAGCACTTTCGAGGTGGCCGTAGAAAGTTTCTTTAGCATATTCTGAATTTAATTCCGTTGTGGTACGAGTATGTACGTTGAAAAATGAAATATTAAAGTGACATGTGCGCAACCTGAGTACGCAGATCCGGTTGTTTATGGTTCACAAACTTTGTTACGAATTGGCGTAAACGATTGCTGATCAGAAAACTAACTCTAAACTCGTGGCTATCGAAGCACAACTGTGACAGACGATGATGTTGCCGATTAGTCTAGTTTCTTGTGCAATTATATCGAGCATCTATTGAAATGCCTTATCGAATTCAATCCCATATTCCAAATTTTAAATCATTGTCCTTATTTCGAGTCTGAGGTTGTTGTAAATTCGAAAAAATTATCTTAGCTTTGGTTGATGTTCTGTGACGAATGTTTTTTACTGGTTGGGCTGTTCGCCCAGCGTAAACCCCCTGTAGAAAAACCATAGCCCTCACACACTTAATCTTACCAAGTTACGGGGCATAGTTACAAATTTCAAGTAGGTAGAAGTCAACAGTTTAAATATCTCCCGTTCTTGCCGAAATTATATTTCGAAATTTCATATTTTACCAATGATTCCAACTTTCCGATGAAACCATTTAAATTTGGAAATTTGTTATTTTCTTAATGGCTCCCAATGGTCTCCTTTTGCATTATGCCCAATTATTTTAGGAAATCTAGTAGTATCCCAAAGGATCACCAGTCCTTTGCAAAAATGAAACTCACAAATCTAAAAAATAAACTTTTGAACTTTGATGTTTCCCCATGGTCCTCTTTTGGTATAAACCCCAGAAAAACTTCCACATTTTAGTATTTTCTAGATATGCATTATTTCCAAAAAATAATATGTGGAATTTCGTTATTTTCTCAAGGGTCCTAAATCCATTATATCCCAAAAATAAAATTTCTGATTTTGATAAAGTCCCAATGGTTCCAGCATCAAAAAAGATAAAATTTTCGAGATTTATTCTAAATAGTTTCTTTTGGATATCACTCCAAAAACATAATTTCAAAATATCAAGTTTTCTCTGTTTTCTCTGTTTTCTCAACTCGGACAGTTCATTCCCTAAACATAGAATTTCGAAGTTTTATATTTTCCCAATGGTCCCTTCTTTGCATTATACCCGAAAAATTTCCTAATTTGATAGTTTCCCATCTGGCCTCTGTTTGCATTGCACCCCAAAAAATATTGGCAAGTTCAATGTAAATATTTATTATACCCCTAGAGTAAAATTTGAAAATTTATTTTGTATTCAATAATCTTTTGCGTTTTACTTTCAAAACTAACATTTTGGAATTTCGCATTTCTTTAATCATCTTTTTCTTGCATTATACCTCAAATATTGTGTTTCGGAAAATGACGTGTTGAGCTGTCATAAATTACCCCGTATTTTTTCATCAACTTTAGTCATTTTACTCTGAGGAGTTCCAGTAATAAAATGTTTATACAAGTTTAACTGGACTTTTTTCTTGATAATTAGGGCGTAGGTCGGTAAAAGTCTGTGTTTTCGTATAAAATATTTTAGTCATGTACTCGTATCAACATATTTTCTTTTTAACTGTACCCGAGCAGGCAATGTTATATTAAAAATTGCTCTGTATTTTTACGAACTTTACACGGGAACGGCCAAATTGCAAAAACTAATCTGAACACTGCGCATTCAAACATAACCAACAAATTAGTTATGTTGTTACGAGTATTCGTACAAACTTTGCTACAAATACGTATCACACGTATTATCGTTTCCCACTGTACCATTGTCTATGTTGTACATCAAATGCCTGTTGTGGCTACGATTATATTTAAAAGGCATGTCGGAACTTTTATTTGAAGTAATTCATATACGTCGTATGCCACTTTCAACTTGGCATGTTGAAAGCTTACATCGCAGGTATATATTGTACAACATTATTATAACCCTACTGCCATCTACTACCATGCGCAATTCCTGTGTTGAAGTTCGTGTTATCAATTGTGTAGTGTTTTTTTGGAGACATACTGGACTTTGGTTAAGTCGCTGTATCGTAAAATTGCCTCCTTTGTTGTGCTAGCCTCCCGTAGCGTCGAGTGAATATACAAATTTGTACGACGGTGAATCGATGGGTGGTCCTTTCAGTAACAGCACTAATATTTGTTTATTAATTTTTAATTTTTAACATTAATTTTTAATATAATAATTATTAAAGTGAGAATAACTACTAGTGGATTTCATATTTGTTTCCTACATCTCGACCTCAAGCTTTCTAACAACTTTCACAATTCAATAAAAACAAAATTGTTCCATTTTATAGTGGGCTTGATCTCCAATCGAGCACTGTAGTATGGCTGGATGAAAATTATCAATATCTTTACGACTAGAGCGCTGTAAAATCAGAAATTCTTTATTCCACAAATACATACAGCATGTAGTTTGTAATGGTCTTCATAAATCTAGAAACCACATTTTACCGCCTATGTTTTTTCATCATGTACATGAAGATACTCTCGTCAAATAAATTGAACCACAACAAGCATTTCTGGCAAACTTCAGTTGCCTTCTCTTAGAAGTAACGCTTCCAAGTTTGCATGTTATATGGTATAGTTAACTCGTTTCACAACAAACGCTTTTATTTAAGGTGCTGTTTCTAAATCTCGTATAAGTTAAATTATTGATTTTTCATTACCTTTGTGGAATGTGGAGGTGTTGTCCTTATTTAACAAGAAAGTAGGTATGAGGGCAACGAACGACAAAATATTTTGCCACACGTACGGCAAGACGAATTGATAAAACAATTTCAAATGTTTAGTTACTGCTAGCATGCGACGTATTCAATTTTTATTTGTGTATCCAGAGTGTAAAATAGCATTTCGTCGCTCGAGCGAAGCGTTTGCTGGTCGCGATTAATAATTAGGTGAGAACAACCATATCCTTTAAACTCGAGTTGCACACTACGACTTACAATAAGAATTTTTTAAAAAATTTCTTTTCAAAAATTGAAAAAACATTGCATACATAGCCAACTAAAAAACTCTAAACATTTAAAATTGTTTTGGCAATTTGCCTTGATGTGCGAGCGACAAAAAACCAAAATGTCTGAAAACAATCGTCTCGCGGTTTTTAATTCGTGTACAAAAACCTACTATCCATTTAAATTGATAAAAAACAAAAATTTATTTTTAGTTTTAACTAATGACGTTAATTTTTGAAAATACATAAAACAGATTTGAATTAATTCATTTTTACATGTAATTTTTATTGTAAGTCGTCGGGATCTGGTGTAATTAAATGGACCAACCATGCATTAATCCGAAATTAAAGTGATTAATTTATAACGGGAATAGTGCCGCTAGCAAAAAAAAAACGATTGATTGAATGAATAATTTTTTTGGATTCGATATTTTTTAAAACGGTTTTCTATTTTCGTCAATATGTTCGTCACTATTAATTTTTGTTAACTGAAATACTATGCCGGCCGAACAAGGTCTGTTTTATAAAAAGTGATGACCGACATAAATAAGAGCTTGCCAATTCCGAATACTTTAACCCATCAGACATTTTCTTGCCCTTAGCCTTCTTTGCCTCATATAAACTGGTTTGAATGATGGCATCGATCAAATAATTGCTACGTAACAGCAAAATAAAATGATTCGTCTATTGATCGGTTTCAATATGGGTTTCAATGTATGGGACTTTTGACTTCTGTAGAACAACATTTTTCGTTAAAGCTGGGTGCAACACGTGTTGCAGATATTGCTTGTTATTCATATGTCCGAACCCAGGGACCGACCATTTGGCATTTTTGTATTAAAGTACATACCAAGTCCATCATAAAAAACCATGTCTATATATGGGAATTTTGACTTCTGTAGAACAAAATTGTTCATCAAAGTTTCGTGCAACACCTGTTGCAGATATTGCTTGTTATTCATATGACCTAACCGAAGAACCGACCATTTGGCATTTTTGTATTAAAGTACATTTCAAGTCCATCATAAAAAGCATGTGTATATGTGAGACTTTCGACTTCTGTAGAACAAAAGTTTTCATTGAAGTTCCGTGCAACAACTGCTGCAGTTATTGCTTGTTATTCATGTGGACCGACTATTTAGCATTTTTGCCCTTTAGTATATGGAACCGATTATTTATCATTTTTATACATTACATTTATGCTGGATCTTACAATTCTTTTAAACCCATTTTTATTTTTATCATTGGGCATATTCAGTACATTAAAGCCTCACTTTCAAATGAATGTTTCGATTGGGTTGCACGATTTTATTCGTATTCGCCTAATTGTACTCGAATTTTTAATTTGATACATAAGAGCAACATTTAGGGAAATAATTAACCAATACATATTTATAGTATACGTATATGAGAAAATTTGTTATTTTTTTTGTTAAGTATTTTATAGGCATTATTTTTGGTTGAAGTTGGTATCATTGATTTGTTGTTTTCAAATAGTGTCGTTGATTCGATTTTAAAACGATGTACATTTGTGGATTTTATTATTTCCTATTGTTAAAGTGTTGATAATGATAACTATCTGGATCTCCTTTTGTGTTATTTTGTTATATGGTTATGATTTGCTCTTAATGACGATTTAGAGATAGTTTTTATTTTTGATGTTGAAAATCGGTATGGCTCGTTCTCCATTGCTAACATCCCAGTTTTTCTATAGCATGGTTAGATTATACTTTGATGTGTTTTCTGAATAGTATACGTTTGTTTGCCCGCAGGGTCTACAGTGCCAATGTTGTGCGAGGCGGTTTGCGGATAGGCATTTTAAATTTTATCTTCATTGTTGCTTATTACATTTAAGCACTACGGAAAACAAATGTACATTTTCCGAGGTTGCAAGGTTGCATTTTCATATTTTAAACGCAATTGTGTTTATTTTGTTAAAATCTAAAATTTAAAATGATTTTGTTAAAACTGAACAATGCGGAAACTATAAAGTGACTAGAAAAAATTGTTTGAAAATTGGAAATTTCTTCGAAGCTTCGGAAATTTTTTAGCGACATTCTAAAATTCGATATTGTAATAATTCCCGAATAATTTTATATTGCCTGCAATTTCGACGCCATTATTTATTTGTCTACATACAATGCCAAACAAACTTTGCATATTAATTAACTACGCAGTGTAGACAATACGGCACATCACTAATTTCGACCGAAGAAGTAGGAAACAAATATGGTGTGCAATTTGGAACACTTTGTTCCTCTCGTGTTCCACCTCTGGACATGGTACATGGGCGCTTTGTTTACTGACATGATCAAAAAATAAAAAATTTCCAATTAATCAATAAAAATATGATAGGGTTTACTCGTGTATTATAAAATACATAACATATTATAATAATTATAGTTTTACATATTTATGATCTCGTATTCATTTTAAAAATAGAATTTAATTTGAGTATAGATTAACCGAATATATTCATGAAACATATAACCTAGTTGTTATGTAGCAATAACACAGAGATTTAAAATAACACACGATGATACCGAAAACATGTATATGATTATTAAAAATATTATTAATATTTTTGTAATACAAATCATATTCAAATATCTGGAAACATAAATATTTATATACCATCTGTATACAGTATAAATGTATCCATGTACGTATCTGTCGGTGAGATAAAATAAATCACATCGCAAAATGATTCTCTATAATTTTTTGCAAAAACAACATTTAAAATGCAAACCAATAAATCACATACGTATTTAGATATGTACACATTCGACCATTTACATGAAGAGAAAAACCAAACTAGGATAATAATATTGATTGCTTCAACCGGAGCTTTATTTTTTTTTTTGTATAATATGTGGGTGCTGTATGTTACACTCCATTGGTGTTTTGTTGATATACAACACAATAATGGCTCTATAATACCAGTGGCTAGACAAAATCGTATAAGAAAGTTTTCGATTATCTTTATATAACGACATCGAGATAAAAGCACCTGTGTTGTACCAATTTATCTATAAAGTAATAGAAACCTTTTTTTATGTTGCGCTTTAATGGTACGAGTATATCTTTAACAGATTCATCTCATCACACAGAGTCCAATGTAAATATGTATTATGGATGTATTACAAAAAAATAAATAAAAGGAAATATTCCTTTTCTTTAAAATTTATGATGAGAAATAAAGATTTCAATGGAAAACATATTTTCATGTTTGGTTTTCTATTTATTCTGTGTTCTGTTGCTGATGGTCTAGACTTGTGTGTGTGTGTGTGTATATATGATGGTAATATACAAACTTCTTTATACGCTTCAAGATTTATATTGATACGATATGCTTGGTTATTAAAATGGTAATTTCACTAACATTACATTTGAATAAAGGATTTTATTTTTTATAAGACGTTATGTATGTACTGTACCGATGAAATCTTTGTAACTCTGCATACTCGTATATATATTTTTGGTCAGCTATATGGCTTAATATTGTATTTTATATATTTTTTTTTATACGGAGATGACAAAAAAATGTTATTTGTAATTTTTAGTTTTTCTAAACGACAAATAGTTTGTGTGCGGTTCGCACAGTAATACCATATAATGGTTTCTTGTTTGGGTATGTAGTTTTGTACATCGATGTTGTTGGTTTAAGCTTAGCAAATATGTGAGATTTCTGATTAAAATTTCTATGAATGTGACATAGAATTATTGTAAATTAAGCTTGGAAAGGATTTTGAGATAGTTGAACTAGGATTTAGTCACTGACCATGTACCCATTTAAATATTTATATATGCAGATCAAAAAACTCGAAATCCTATAACCGTTTGATAACCTATATCAACTGCTTTTATTGTGGTAGTGTACTATAAACTATAAATAAAATTCACTTAAATGCGTTACATTTTTATGGCAATTTTCTTAATCGTTACTATACTCGTACATTATCCCTAAACGACACGATAAATAATTCAGAAGGAAACAATTTTTAAAATATTACTGAATTTTTATTTTTATATAAAAAATTTATATCCTTATTCTTCCTTATATAGATAACCATCGTATCACCAAAAGATTTTTAATGGCTTAATAATAAAAGGGTACGAATATTATAGAGATAGACTGTTGATGCTACTCGTGTTTTATTTTCGAGCTTATTTGTTACTCTTGTTAATCGTTGGAAAAATAAATAAGCGAAAAAGTTTTTTAATATAAGAATTTTTTCATATTCAAATTTAATAATTTTGTTATGTAATTTACAATGATGAAGACTAATGGGCCTATTCCACTACAACAGCGTTTTATTTTGCAGAAAACTAGAACGAGATAAAAATATAGATTTTCTCTGTGTGTGACCCGTACATCAGTATTTATTTTTTTTTCTGATAAGTTTTGTTGTTGTTGAGTTGATTGCCATAATTATAAATAAAAAATATCAAAAAAAGTATTTTTATGGCAACCAAAATGAAAAAAATTCCCCCACCCTCAGCAAATTTTTTTTTTTTTTGATTTGTTTATACAACATCGATGAGACGTCGCTTTTTTAAGGCGAATGCCCGCAAGGACTTGTATCTCTAAAGACGTGAAATCATCTGCAGGTTTCACGGCAGCCAAAGATCGAATTACAGTTTTGATAGGAGGAAACGCTGCTGGTGATCATAAATTAAAACCGCTGCTCATTTATCATTCGGAAAAACCAAGGGCCTTCAAAGGAATAAATAAGTCACAGCTTGAAATCACTTGGCGCTCATACAAAAAATTCTGGATGACAACCCGCATTTTTGAAAAATGGCTAAATAATGATTTCCTAAATTTAATTTCGAAATTGATCAAAATATTTCAAACAAAGCTTTATTAATCGTTGACAATGCCCCCAGCCATAAACTAAATAATGTCCCAGGCAACATAAAAGTGGTATTTCTACCCCCAAATACAACACCATTACTGCAGCCAATGGGCCAGGGTGTTATTGCTAGGCCTACTACCTTCGTCGAGTTTTCAAAAACCTAATTGAGTCTATCGGATTGAACCAACCCTCAATTAAGGAATTTTGGAGAAAATTCAATATAAAGGATGCAGTAGATAATATTATAAAATCATGGGAAGAGGTAAAGTCTGTCACTATGAATGGCATATGGATGAAATTATGGCCCGAGTGTACGGATAAATTTCAATCTGCTGGTCCCTTACATGACATCACATTAGAAATTAAAAATGAAATCGTCGACATTGCGCATGAAGCTGGAATGAGTGAAGTAGACACCGCAGGTATATCGAATGACATTTCGAATGAAGAATTATTAATGCTAGTAGAAGAAACCACCGATGTGCGACAGACGGAGAACTCTACTCAGCATGAAAATTCGCGTATTTTGGAAACAACTAAAATGTCAAAAGCCTTTTGTCTTATTGAAGAAGCCATGGAATTTTTTTCTGAGAATGATCCGTCTACAGAAAGAAGCCTTAAAGTATCGAGACAAATTGAAAATTCCCTTTTGTGCTACATGGAATTGTACCGAGAGTCTAAGAAACCAGCAAAGCAAACCTCTCTAGACTGTTATTTTTCCAAAATAACTGAAACATCTACTGTTGAAGAATGTCCTGATGGAAATTATAGCAACAGCTCCGATAAACTATCGATTAGCTGGAACGCATCTATCACTTTCCAATAGGATCTCATAGTAATAGCAGTTTCGTTCAACGGATTTTCGATTTACCGACAGTTTATGAGGAACGCATCCTGTTCGTAAAGCGGGGGATTAGTGTAGAAACATACATTTTTTGTGCTTGGTGTGTGTCGACAAAATAAAAATTTTTTTTTTGGACAAAATTGAAAAAAAATATTCAAGGAATTCACACTTCATTTCAAATAATATTTTTTCGCCTTCCTGAAATTTCACTTTGCATTAATACCGATAATACCGACTGCTGAACTAGGTATAACTAGGCCAAAATAGTTCCTTCCACGACAAAAAACACCCTACTTCTAAAAAATTAAAAACAGGATTTTCAGATGAGAAATATTTTATTAAAATTTATCATTAAAATTAAAATTTATTTTAATCCTCGCGTTATTCCTAAATCATCACAGACACACAGGCAGACAACAGTAACATATAAACCTAATTCTGATACATCGTCCTCTTATGATTTGTGATAGTAAATTTCTATGCAATATGCGATCCAGTGATGCCAATTGATGTCTATCGAAATCCGAATGCTTACCGGCTAATTTCGATAAGATGAACCAGGCCAATGGAAGTTCAACGAGAAAATTTTCGTACCCAATATTCTTCCAAATATCGTAATCGATCGAATTTCTTTGATCGATAATGGTGGCCTAACCTCAATATCTTTGCGGGTAAAATCTTGAATAGGTTGAAATCGCTGTGGTTCTCGTTGCATACCACCGCATCTGCCTTGTGAACTGCTACCATCACCGTTAAATTAACGAGTCTCTGGAAATGCTAGTTAGGCCAAACCTAAACAAATCTATTTCAGCGTTGTACTCAACGGAATTAGCAGCATCGAGATTGGGGACGAAAATTCCAAATTGGTCAAAACGAGAGTTTAAACCTCAATGTTTTAATGAAAGTTGGCTTGGATGTAATCTAAAGTAAAACGAAATTGTTGTTAGTTACAAACTTTTCCATTTTTTTTATTGAAAGACTTACTTGTAATTATAAACCGCCATTCGAGACATTTCTTAAATCGGCACCGTTTAAACTATCCGACAATTTAACAATGGCTTAGATTGGGCTTGAATTTTTAAAATTTCCGAACGTGCCTTTTCATTTGGAAGTAGAATTTCGATTTTACGATCTAAACGTCCGGGACGTTTTAATGCCGGATCTAGCGTATCCGGTTTGACGGTTTGTAGTCAAAATCATTTTAACCTAACCCAACGAACCGAAACCATCCATTTGATATGTTGTATAAGATATCGAAAATTTCTCAGCGGCAAATAAGAGATTTCACTACTTGCCGCAAGTGGCAGCACAATCACAAAAGAGGATTTATTTTGTTATATAATTACCAGCGGAAATGTTTTATTCATTTTGTATCTCTTTTTTCACTAAATAAAACATCTCAGCGGAATAAAATATTAAAAGTGATCCTTAAAATGACAAATTGATTGATCTCCGAAGTAAAGGGACTCGGTAAATGAAATCTTGAAATTTAACAATATTCCGTCTTTCCGCCATTCTAAAAGAATGACGATGAAATTTGGATAAAAGTATTGATCAGGGGTCCAAAACTTAGGACAAAATTCTAGGATCTGTTCAGGCTGGACTAAACTAGGCCATTTCATAACCAATACTTTTGGAAATTTAAATTTGTTTATAGTTTATTTTCAGTTGTTGGCCAATATCTCAAAATCTTCTACTAGTAACCAATACTTTCGGTTGTTTTTCTAAAAGCTTAGATCATACTGAGACTACCAGGAAAATTCGGGGAAAATTGATGGATTACAATTTTCACTGTAATTTTTTGATTTTCTGCGGCCATATAAGTTATCACACAATCGAAAGTATTAGTTACTAGTGGAAGTTTTTGAGATATCGCTCAAAAGCTGATAATAACTTACATGGCCGTAAAAAATCAAAAAATTATAGTGAAAATTCATTTTCACTATAATTTTTTGATTTTTTCATCATTGTAGCCATTTCGATTTATTATTTATGTAGTATACATTTTTTGATTGTTTTAGGTTATAGAAATTAAAGAAACTAAATAAAACAAAACTATTTCCGCCATTTTAAAAATAATATTTTTTTTTTTGAATAATTTATAGAATGTAAAATACATCAACAACTATTAAAAATTACGGCTTTATTTAAATAATTTTTAGGTTATGCTTGTATCGCAAAAATTCCCCTACATGTTCTACTATAAACAAAAAATTGTGTCTCAGTCACTCTCATGTAGATATTTTATTCTTGTCTCTTTTTAATTTTGTACAAAATCTTGCGATTTTGAATGGAATAGCGCTATAAAGCCTCAACCAGCGAAAACTTAAGAGCTTAAGTTGTGCTCCGCTTGGACCACTTAGAGGAGCACTACGATCACCAAAATTTTAGAGGTCAGTTGTTTATTTGTGAAGTCTATAAAATGTTGGTGATTGTAACACTAACCAAAATAGTACAACCAGCCATGCAACTTAAGCTCTTAAGTGTTCGCTGGTTAAGGCATTAACCCAAAAACTAATTTTAAATTAATGTACATCGTTGTCTGCTATAAATATGTGTTACTTATTTAACTTTCTTTTACGTGACACTTTTCCATAAATTCATACTCGAACGAGTGTTACAGAAACAAATAGTGTCATATTTCAGCCGGCTTATACGCACCACCATACTACTGAGGCTGTAGTATTGCATATTATTCAAGATATTAAAAGGAATATGGACCATGGTAAAATCATAGCTTTGGTTTTCCTTGATTCCAGCAAAGCATTCGACTGCTTAGATCAGTATCGATTAATTTATAAACTAAACTTACCTTACAGAGAGGTATCAAGTAGTATACTCAAATAATTCGAGCGTTTCGCAACAATTTAGCATCGAGCATGTTGGTTAATAGTAGACAAAACGATAACTACTTGTAATTCTCGTCGATAGTGATTTTTGGGAAATGAGAATGTTACATTACAAAAAGGATATTTTGAGAAAGCAGCAAGTCAAACTATTAGTGATTTCAACTTTCTTTAATAGGGTACAGTGAACTTGAAGTTAAGTAATTTCGTTGAAACTGCATGTCCTATTCTGGGTCATTTTGATGATGCATACAAAGAAAATGATTTACTTTCAAACGTTGTATTTATTGTAACTTTTGATCAGAATTTCAAGAACCACAACAAACATCAGTGTCATCCAATTTTAACTGTGCTTGAGCAGTCCTCGCGGGCCTCTATTCGGTAAAAGATTGTCTAGAAATAATCAATATTGTTGATGTTGCACAAAGACTTAGAATAAAAACGTTGAATTTTCACGTTTGGTTTCGTTTTAAATTTCTAACTCAGTTTGTCTAATAGCATTTACAACTGAGCGTGTACGATTAATTTACAAGCCATTACTACTAATGTCATATTTGTGATCTGGCCCGAAAAATCATCCCGAAAAACCCCTTTTCAATTTTGGTGTGTTTCTTTGATAATTTCAATACCATGGCTGCGGGCCAATAGTCGAGTAAATCGTTTACTATGGTAAAAATCGGGTTTAGAACAGATTTTTCGATCAATTTGCCTTAGATTTTTTGAAAAATAATTGAATTAACCGAAAAATTTACTTAAAATTGACTTTTTCCCGTTTATTGGTCCGCAGCCCATCCCGAAAACATCATTAGTTATCATAACTGGTTTTTATCGTAGTAAACGATTTACCTTAAGTTTGGCACACTGCCTTAGCACTTTTCGGGATAATTTTAGCTTTCTCATATTAACTAATACAAATTTCGTAGATACATACAAAGATGAAAAAATTATTGCGGGATTAGATATGCGTTTTCCATGCAATTATGATATTTTTCGGGATGTTATTGAAATTAGCAAAGAAACACACCAACATTTAAAAGGTGTTTTTGGGCTGGTTGATCGGGCCAGCTTCACATACATGCTTATGTCTGACCATATTGACAGATAAGAAAGTTTTTAGTTTAAATTTTAGATCGTAACAAATATTTTATCTGACAATGACTCCCGATATCACTACTGCGATAGGGCTCACTAAACTTTAGTCGTGAATTAAATTGCAGTCAAACCGACAAATTGGTAGACTTTTATGGTACAGCATATATACATAACTTCATCCTTATTTTACTAAAAATAAAAGTCAAATTTACAACTTTTGCTTTTAAGTTTAAAAATAGTTTGTTTATTTTTTTTATTTCTAATAAACAAGATAAATTATTATCGTATTAACAAGATAAATTATTATCGTGTTGATCAAATAATAATTTACACGCGGTCGGCATTAATTTTTTATGATTTAATCTTTGCAATCTGCCCTGCCGCTAAAGCGCTCCCAACGCCTTCGCGGTTCACTTTTAATATCCTACTTTACGCAACTGCCTGCCAAATCGATAGAAAGTGCGGATATAAGTACGATTTACAAAGAACCATCAGTACATTGCATAGCTACATGCCAGTCTGTAGTACTGATCTGGAAGATGGTTCGACAGGGGTTACAGTTGTGTTTACGTGTAAAATTTAACCTCTGCCTGTATTAAAACATGAATCCTTAGTTTACTTTCTTTTGCGTAGTAAAATTGTTGACCTCGTTATTTTTGCAGATTTACCTTTCACTACATTGCCATAGTAAAAAAATAGTTGTGTGTGTGTGGTGTCATGTAAACTAAATGTTGTTGGTTCTCTACAGCCCAGGCGGATTGACTGATCCGAGATAACCTTCAGACTTAAGTTTTTTTTCAACAAATTGGAAGATCCCAGTATTTTCTGGTTGAAATCGGTCAACCGAAAGTGGCAGAAGTATAATATAGAATTTATGAAAAAGTGATCAAAGCAAAAAAAGTTGTAGATTAAGTTTCAAACCAAATTTGACAGAATATTTTTTTTAAATTTTGCCAGGAATAGCGAGTTTTGTTTAAAAAAATATTATTGTAGGAGATTTTTCAATTTTTGTAGTAACGATTAAATTTTCAAAAGGGGTTGTACTGGTTGGTTTTCAGAAACAAAATGATTTTTTTATTATAAATGCCAGACAGTTTTTATCAAAAATCCGATCCGACCTTGTCGAAAATAAAGTCGGGCGTTGGCCACAACATATTCACCCCTCCATTTTCTATCTAAATTTTAAAAATTTTGCGTTGAATTTTGAAGTATTTACTAAACCTTACTAATTTTCTTGTAGATTGAATTTGTCGTAAATCGTAAAAACGAAAATATTTTTTTTGTGTAAAATATAAATTAAATTAAATTAAAATATAAATTAAATTTAAAGAAAAATTGATTATATCACAATAATAACAAAAATCATTGAAATTTTTATGGTAAAAATTACAATATTATGTGACACCGAGTTAGAATTCAATCTATTCATATCCGATCAATTTCGTCCATGAATGGATACATTTTAATGAGTATGATGATCAATTTATTTACCTGGCAAGTTTTAGAAATTTGTCACATCCGTGGCCTGACATAGATAAACGGTTTTGATATACTGAAAAGTTTGAGAAATTTCTCATACTTGTGGCCTGAATTAGAGGGGTGGTTTTGAGCATCAATAAAACCGTTTAAATTTGAACTATTTAATCGCTTACTAAAGTGCTACAAACTATTTGCTCGTTCACAAACGAATGAGTTTGATGAGAAGGATGGCCAACTGAACTAGTAGACAAGTTTGACCACTTTCTCATACTTCTGGCCTGATATAGAGGGGTGGTTTTGATTGATGCTCAAATTGTTTAGACTTGAACTGTTTATCTAATCGCTACTAAACTGCCATAAACTATTTGCCTATTCACAAACGAATGAGTTTTGATGAGAGGGATGGCCAACTGAACTGTGTGAGCATCAATCAAAACCACCCCTCTATATCACACCACAAGTTTGAGAAAGTGGTCAAACTTGTCTACTTGTTCAATTGATCATCCCTCTCATCAAAACTCATTTGTTTGTGAGGGATAAATATTTGTTATTAGTTAAACAGAAGGCTACTCTGTCGAATTAAAATCACTGAATGGTGACTTACTATTAAGATACTCGAGGTTAAATCTTAATATTTTGTATTTTTTATTTATCATTATTTTATTGTTTTTTTAATAATTAAGGTATAATTGTTGCATTTTAAATTACGTGAACGTGTAAAATAAATTTATAATATTTTTGATGATATTTTTGATCAATCAACAATAAAAATTTAGTAAGATTTAGTCGATTCCTCCAAAGCGCGTATTATTGTAGGTATCTTTGTACCAGTAGAGCAACATACATATATAAATTGATACAAATTTCTGATTTATAATTCATCAAAATATTCATTCTTTTCGATTATGCGAAACGTTGATGTAAGTCAATTCCATTTATTTTTATTTTTATAATTTAATTTTGTGGGGTTGTGGAAAAGATGGGAAATTGAATATTTAATTTTATGAATAACATAAATTTTTTAATTATTTTTTTGAATAAATTTTAGTTTGCAAACTATATTTGTAGAATAAATTTATTTGCTTAAAAGTGGGTTATACGATGAAGTTTTCATATTACTAAACGTGTTGGAGAGAAGCTTTTTAACCAACAAATGAGTTACGTAATTTATGGTGATTTACAGACCGACAGTTGTTTAATTTTACTTACCTCGTACCTATATATTTATGAATGCCTGCATAATTTTTTTATTTATTTTATATTTATTCAATATTACAACTGATTCAGAGATCATTTAGTAATTTATCTATGATTAGTTTCTCGCTTGATGATGGATAACCTGTTGGTTACTAGGACGATAATCGGAGATAATCGCCGTACGTGTTTCCCTTCTTGTTCCTTTATTTCCACAGTGACGTATTCCATCTGTAAGTCCCTATGAAGTTTGTCGTTCATAATGTACCATGATACATTCAAAATCCCTCGCAGTACTTTATTTTCAACGCATTGTATCAATTGTACATTGGTACAGCGAATATACATTTCCCTATATTTGATACTTAATAAACACATTATGCACTTGTTTAAATAATTTCGCAACACAATTGTGTTGCGAAATAACTAAACAAGTGTATAATGTGTTTATTAAGTGTTAATGTGTTTCGCCAAGGACCTACGGCGCAAAGTGATAAAAGTAGTATATTTGTTGTTTAACTCTTCTTCTTTTAGCTGTATTTGCATATGAAATTTGGTCTGAGTTAAGAACATTCAATTGTTTGATTTCAATAAGGCATCACGTCTGCTACTTCAAATAAAATTCACATGACGCTTCGTAAATTAAGACTGTCGCTTTAGCATCCTCGGATGACCCCCCACGCATGGTTTGCTGCAACCTAAAGTGTCGTAACCGATCTCATTTGATATCGATTAGACATAATGTGTACTACCTATGGATAAAAGGCCCAAGGCCATCCTTATGTTAGAATTGGCGCCATAGAGTCATATATCAATCGACCGAATCATTTTTAACAACTCAATTTGGATGTAAATTAATGATTCCCAGGAACCTGAAATGTCGACATAGATCTCTTCTGATTTAGACATAACATAATGACTTCTATTTGCAAAACAATTTCCAATACCAACCGTAAATTAAAATTGGCGCAATAGACCCATATGTGTATAGCTCATTCACTAATTACTCATTTAAATTAAATCTCTTTTAATGTTAATACAGACATCAGGCTCGCTATACAAAATAAAAGTCTCACGACGATCCGTGTTGAGATTAGCGCTAAAGCATCCTGGGTTGGCTCATTTTATATAAAATATACATTTAAGATTTAAACCAATGGTTCCCTGGACCCTCTAAAGGGTCTAATGTGCAAATTACCGGATCATGTTAAAGAACGCAATTCTGATTTAAATTAATGGTTCCAAAGAAACCGGAAATGTTTATATTGTTATCTTCTTATTTCTATACAACATGATGATTTCTATATACGAAATAAATTCGAAGACCAACCGCATATATGCTAAAATTGGCGCAATAGGCCCATATGTGAATGGCCCATTCATTTTATGCATGAATTATTGATGTAAATTAATGATTCGCAGGAACCACAAGTGTCGTAATCGATCTCTTCTGATTTCAATAAGGCATCAAGCGCTATTCAAAATAAAATCCAAATAACGATGCTGGGATACACTCATTTTATATAAAATATTAATTTAAAATTTAATCGAATGGTTCACTGGAACCTAAAGTGTCGTAACCGTTCTCATTTGTCATCGATTAGACATAATGTGCACTACCTAGGAATAAAAGTTTAAGGCCATTTGTATGTTAGCGTTAGCGCAATGGGGTCATATGTGTAAATGGCCGAATTCTTAAAAGATCCTCTTCAGATCTCTATGCAGCTTGAATTCCAGTCCACTGTGGCAGACGTTATCGAATGCTTGGGCAATGTGCAGAAATATGCTGGACATCCTTTTATACATTCTAACGTTCTTTCAACAATGTTGGTGATTCTATGCATCTGTTCAATTGTGGAGTGCTTTTTTCTGAATCCAAATTGATGTGGAGGGATTTGTTGCCGGTCCTCAATTAATGGAATAAGTCTTTTAGTAATAATTTTTCAAAGAGTTTTGACATAATTGGCAGCAATGAAATTGGCCTGTATGATTTTTTATCCTTAGGTGGTTTATCAGGTTTTGCTATCATGATGACTTCTGCTTCTTTTGCATTGGTCATGTGTAATAGCTTACGAAATCCTTTACCTGGTAGAGCCTTGATTATTTGGCAAGTAATCAAGTCATATCCTGGGGCTTTTTTAACATTCATATTGCTTTTTACTTCTTCTTTTCATTCTTTAAGAGATACTGGGCGTATATCAAAATCATCTAGCGTTTGGATTGACATTATATTTTCATTGGCCGTTTGTCTTGGTAGTGGTTGGAAGGTATTCTCGAGATATTTCGCATACATATCAGCCTTCTCTTTAGGACCTCTTGCCCAAGATCCATCCTCCTTTTTAAGTGGAGGTACTTGCATTTTGGGTCTTTTGAGTCCCTTCGTCACCTTCCACAGAGAATAATCAGAATTTTTTTCATCGGTTAGGCTAACTAGATATCTGTTGATTGATGCATTTTTAACTTCTTCAAGAAGAGATTTGAGACTGTTACCTAAATTGTTAAGAACTGTTTTGTTCTCCGGTGTTCTAGTTATTTGCCGGGTTTTACGTGCCCGTCGTTTTTTTTTTACCAACTCTCTAACTTCCATTGGGTAGGATATGTTAAGCTTCTTCTTTTTTTGTATAATGGGGGTACTTGCCAAAGCAGCTTAGTAAATTGTTTCATTGATTTGTTCTAATTCATCTTCCAACTGATGGAGATTTCTTATCGACACCTGAAGATTGATTTTTTCCTCCAATAACTCACGAAAGAGATCCCAGTTTGTTTTTGAATTTGTTAATCTGGGTACACTCTCCCTTTGAATTACCATTTCACTGACGATCATAATCCGATACTAGAGAATTACTGTCTCCAATGTGAATGTAGTTCTTGGATATACCTCTTGTTACATAAAAGTTTATTAGGTCAGGTATCTTCGTTCCGTGACTGGGCCAGTATGTTGGGGAACCAACAGATTAAAATTCACATTTTGATGTCTGCCCTGCTTGAAGCAATTCTTTACCTTTTGACGTCGTAAGTCTAGATCCTCAATAGATGTTTTTCGCATTAAAGTCACCTCCAATAACAAAATCACGTCCAAGCGATTTAAATAGTTTAAAATAGTCCTCCCTAATCAAGTTATGCCGGGGAGGACAATATACCACCTCTTGCTTAACATTTTTTGTTGGATTGCGTTGAGTAAGTTGCATTTTATTCAGTTGATCAAGTATCATGTTGTTCAGATTACTATGGTCATCTAGCCACTTTGTAATAGCTGCAATGCTGTTCATAACGTTTTCCATAATTTGGTTATTTTCGGACCCGATATGTTTTGTTGAACCCAAACCTTTCACTACCTGCGCAAATAAACTTCTTTGCGCTGTGTTGCTTGATTGCGGGTTTTGATCCATCTGATTTGATATTTGAACACTTCGATTTTCGGAATTTTGCGGTTGATTTCTTGTTTTATCTCTTAATTTTTCTAGTTATTTAGCAACTTCACAGCCTCGATAATTAGCCGGATGTTGACCGTTCCAATTTGTACACTTGGCTGGCACATCTCTCCCTATTGTACACGCCTGGGTAATATGATTACCTGAGCGTTTTACACATCTTGGATACCGGCCGCTATATCTTTGGGTGTGATTAAATGCTTGACATTTCTTGAATTGGCGTATGTGTGTTGTGGTTTTCCTCATTGATTCCTTTTATTCCATAAATCGTTTGAACATTCTCTCTGTTGCTAAATACCAGTATTAAAAGAGGGAGTCCCCTCTTTAAGTCCTTTATTTTGTAAGTCTTTTTTGGTTGAGCAAGTGTGATGCAAACCCCTTGCCATTTCTTTTATAGGTCAGGCCTGTTTGTTCTCGTTATCGAACCACTGATATTTTCCAGGTTCATAGATTTTTCTTTCGGTTGCACCAAATTTGGTGTAATGTTCTTGGTAGATTTACTACCTTTTAGTTGATTGGCTTTGAGTAGAACACCTTTTAAATCTGGACTCGATTGTCCCCTACCATTTAATTGCTCAGCCTCAGGTGACGATTCAGCTTTTCTTTTCTTACTCTTCCTGGACTGTTTTTTCTTCTTTAGGAGCCAGTCCGTCTCTTTCTGTAATAATCTTCATCAGTGGAATATATTTATTAGTTTGTCTGGTTCAATGCTTCCTACGAGATATCGTAATATTTTTTTGAATCCCGATTCATTTGTAGGTTTTAATTTTCTCGCTTTAGATACTCAATTTCTTCACTTAGCTTCATACTTACTTCACTCGCTTTAGATACTTAGAGATCCATATTCTCATTTTCTAGGTTAACAGTTATTTTACTAGATTCGGTTATTTGCCCCTGTTTGTCCAGTACATCTAGTTATTAGAAGCATCGGCTTGGTCAGCTACCGAGTTGCTTCTATTTTTGTAAATTTGATCTTCTCTGGAACGGATTTGATGTTCCCTGATAAAGCAATAGATGGCCCTCCTCAGAATACATAGAGCCAGTCTCCACAGAGAGTGGATTTACCGATTTTGATATTGATGTACCACCTGTGGCACTATTCTGGTAATTCCCCGGGAAAGATTTTATATGTAATTTTTATTTAAACATTTTGTTTCTGGTTTACTGAGGTAAAAAGTTAGTGTTAATTTTTTTGAAAAGAAAATTAAATGGGAAATAATTTGTCCTGCCAATTTAGATATGGAAAAATTATTCCCAATTTATAAATATTTAGGTCGGAAAAATAATTTTTGAACATAAATTACATATAAATTCTTTCCCCAGTTCCATAATCTCGAGGAGTTACCAGAATAGTGCCACTGGGGTATTATTTCCTTTTGTTAGTACCATTGCACAGTTTTGATTGACTAATTAGCTCTTCTGATTCACTACTACGAAGGGATTGGGTACCACAACCGTTTGTTCTACAGAACATTGCCCATAGATACCCGTCTCCATTTATGAATACTTCGTGGAGGCTGTCAATCCCGTACTTAACTTTTAACTATGGTTTCAAACAATTGTTGATTAGTTTAGTGGTTTACTCTAGTTGTGCATAGCACAATGTAACTTTTTGTCTGATATAAAATAAATAAAAATTGACAAATAAATTTTTCATCAGCTTTTAATAAATCTGTGGTATAAGTCATAAATTAACGCCAACATATTTGTCTAAATTTCCATCTAACTAAATTGATGGTTAGTTCTCACCAGTTATTGATAGATGTCTCTAACGTTCATAAAACTAACTGATCATGATATTTAATTGATAAATTCTAATTTATTTAACAAATTTTAATAAAACGTTAGACACGGTGTGTTTTGTGCCATCTTTAAACAGCTGGTATGAACTAACAAGCAATTTGCTGACAAAACTAATTTAATGTTAATTCGTACCAGTCATTAATAGATTGCGTAAAACCTAAAACACTAAAGAGTTTTATCAATTTTCGAAATTTTTACTATCGATCACACATTTAAATCACTAGTGAAAACCAACGGCAATTTAGTTTAGTCAGTAATTTAACCGAAAAATCAGTGTGTGGCACACAGTATAAGTTACTTATACGATAACTTCCTTTTACTAAAATCTCCGGAAACAGAAGTTCAAAACGACCCACTCTGTGCAAGCAGGATCTTTTCCGTTGACCTAGAATGTAGAAAAAATTCAAGTTATCTTACTAACAAATTTCATTTTAAAAAATTCTCAAAACAACACTCCGTGTCCGTGTTCACACACACAAACATTTTTTACTGCCAAGTTTTTCATTTCAATATGAATTCAGCTCCAAAAAAATGAATCGACCTTCTTTGAGTGAAACTTCAAACACCTGAATTTTTTGAATATTCTACAAAAAATGTATTCGTGTATGTTAAGAGATATATTTCGTGTTATTTCCCCCCGGAATATTGCCGTAGTATTGTACTCGTACCTCGTCGTACTGCATGTAGACAAAAAACATGCGGATTTTTTAGTAATAAGGATAGGGAAAAGAAAGGTTTTCCCGAGCTTTTATTTTTTTTGTTGTGTGTAACCATAAAAAATTAATTTTTATATAATATGTAAAAATTACAGTTCAATAAATATTTTTTATTGTTTTCCATATAAAAGAAAATGGAAATTTTTTAGTCATGTACATGAGAAAATGTGTGTTTAATATTCCTTTTGTTCTCTATAGATAGAATTCTTTTTTATTAATTTATAATTAACCGGCTCAAAGGAAGCGTAAATTATAATGTGGGAATAATAAATAATCCCGTATATGTACTCGTATATATAGGGTGTATTGTTGTTGTAAGCTTATCGTATATATACGTAGGCTAAAAATAAAATTAATTTATTGGATTTATCCAGTATGAATATACGAGTATGAATGAAAATTTTCTGCATTTAAATATTTTTAGCTCGCATCTGCAGCATATTTCTATAAAGCTGCAGAATAAAAGCGCCGTATATTTATTCATTCGAACAACCAAGTTAACAAGTCAAATCGTTTCACTAAATATTCGACATTAATTTAAATATTTTGAAACCTCTATCGGTCATCATCTATCTACCAACCATTAGATATGCAAATTAAAACTATTATTTAGAATTTTATATATTTTGTCGTCTCTAATAATATTGTATACTATGTGAACTCTATACTTGTCGTTCCTATATCTAGATACTGGTGTAAACGACAATAATAAAACTCGAAACGCAGAACAGCATAAAGCTCACTGTCTCGGAATAATAATAGTGAAAAAAATTTACATGAACAATAAAGTTTTATATTGATTTGATGTGGAAAAATAATCAAAGTCCATCATCACCATCATCAGGCACAATTGACATTATAACTACTAGTATATGTACTATGTATACTAGTCAAGTCTCTCAACTATAAAAATTATTTTGGTGTTAAAATGAAATCCTATTTTGTATCTAGTCAACAAATAGAAAAGTAATAGTTTTGTTTCAAAAGTATTAAACTTTATATAGACGATGACAATGGAAGTATAAAATTTATCAGATTTTCATCACTATTGACTGCCCCTTACACACAAAAAAAAAATAAACTTTTCACTTGATTAATCCTGAAAATATAATTTTTCCGTATACACACACACTTGTTATGTATAAGTAAAATGTCATAAAAGCCAAAATTTCCAAACGAAGCACAATATTTGGGAGTTTTATTTAGAGCACATAAATAAATTAAAAAGTACATGATTTTCATTCTTCTTTTGTTTTTTTATTTTCAGATTCAAAATCAATAGTAACCGAAAGTGATTGGAAGAAAATTACATGGAACGGAAAAATGAAAAATTCTAAAACGATTTTAAGTTCAAAAACTAGAAATTATAATTTACAACAATTTAATTTAGAGACAACGGAATCACCGTCATTTGAAGATTCTGACGTAAGTGTTAAAAATATGACAGTGAACCAAATTTGACGGAAGTTTACTGCCATTCCACCAATATATTTTTTATTTTATTTTATTTTATTTTTCCAGTCTATGGCACATAATACAACAGTTCAATTAGGGGGTACAGCATTCCTGGTATGCAAAGTAGCTGGTGTCGACAGAGTGGGTGTAAATTGGGTTTGTTTTTTAGCATAGAACATCAATTTTTTTTCTGTTTTCCCATTTTTATATTTTATTTATATTCACTTGACTTTTATTAGATTTCCAAAAAACATAAAGTATATTTTTCGTTATTTTATATAAGATTTCCATAAACTTCTCTTTACACAAATACATATATATGTCTATTTAGAATCAAATATCTTGGATACGACGTAGAGATTGGCATATATTATCATCAGGTACCGAATTGTATACAAATGATGAACGATTTACGATATTACATACGCCCGGATCGAACACATGGACGTTACAAATAAAATTTGTGCAGAGGCGGGATAATGGAATGTATGAATGTCAGGTATGTTTCTAAATAAATCAATTAATTATTTTATTTTTTTATGTATAAATAATTTAATTTATAAGTCGATATAATCGAATGTCATTAATATTATGTGACAAGATAGGTATTGTGGTGTTTTGAATTGGAAATTGTATAAAGCTCTCTCGGCGCAACTATTAAATCCCTATCAACAATTGTCAACACGAATATCTTACGTTTCTACTAAAACTCATTATTCCTGAATCTGTTTCCTAAAGAAGAAAACTTATGATATTTTTAAAGTGACAGATAAGCGATCCCTGACCTACACTGATATAAAAATAATTTTTTGGCATACGGTTAAATCATAGCTAAAATTCTTTTATGATAATACGTTTAAATTTTTTAATCAAAATTCAGTTACAATTGCAAAATTTTCGATTATCACAACGGAATTTCGATTGACTAGTCCAGTATAAGTTATTCATTTTCCCTATTAAGTTAGTATTCAGCTATCAAAACAACAATCATAACGCGTTTCCACCAACTCGTTTTCGTCTGCCAAATACACAAAAGATCGAAAGATAGCAGAAGTATCAAATGCCATCAAGACGCTTGCTTATTATAAAAAATATTAAGCTTAAGTTATCTTTATAAAATCAATTAAAACCTTAAAGAGTGAGCAAACCTTTCTTAATTTGTTTTAAAATTAAAGCATTCTTGAGTCATATTTTTTCTGTCACTACAAAAGAAACATAGTTGTCAAACCAAACTTTAATCTGTACGGGCACAAAATTCGTATAACACAACAACTTTTCATGTTTTGTAGCTTATTAATGGTTGCCACAACATGCTAGTGAAGTTTATCCAAACTAATCCAAAAAAAAACGTGGGTAACTGCAGCAGGGAAACTTTCGAATTTCAAAATGAAACTTTGCATACCGATTAAGCCCAATTTGTGCTAATTAGTGCTCACGGGAAAAAGTGAGTGCTAGTCCAGGAGTCGAAAAAACGGGAAAAGAAAATTTCAAATTTCGCATGAAAAACGGAATAAATAAAACCCGATTTCTAGGAAAAACCAGAAATAATTTAAGCTTAATTTTAAAACTTTCTAAAGACCGCTAAACTGAAGAAAATTTTTGCTTATCATAGAACTATAATTTTCATAAATTTCCATTCATATTTCGAGGAAAACCAAACCAGCCCCTGAAAAATACTATATTAAAGAAACGTAGATATATCGTTCAGTAATATTTGTGTTGAACAACAAATAAAACAATAGAAATAAAATGTTCTAAAATCCTAGGCATACTCGTAAGCCATTCCGATAGTATATTCCTGTCAGGTATGTTCATTGCCATCCCAAAAATATAGTGGCTGAATTTGTGCTAATCCAGAATTTTCTAGAACACTTTTTGTCAGAAAATTGTTCATTCAACAATCGTTGTTGTTCAATGGAATCGGGCCAATTATGGATTAGCACAAATTCAGCCACTATATTTCTCGGATGGCAATGGATATATCTGATCGGAATATGCAATCATAAGTGCCAACTTTATTGGTTTCTAGAACATTTTTTGTTAGAAAATTGTTCATTCAACGGTTGATGTTGTTCAATGGAATTGGGCTAATTCTGGATTAGCACAAATTCAGCCACTATATTTTTCGGACGGCAATTGACATATCTGATCGGAATATGCAATCATAAGTGCCAACTTTATTGGTTTCTAGAACATTTTTTGTTAGAAAATTTTTCATTCAACGGTCGTTGTTGTTCAATGGAATTGGGCCAATTCTGGTTTAGCACAAACTCAGTCACTATATTTTTGGGATGGCAATGAACATACCTGACAGGAATATACTGTCTGAATGGCTTATGCCTAGGATTTTAGAACATTTTATTTCTATTCTTTCATTTGTTGTTCAACACAAATATTATTGAACGATATATATAGTATCTTTAAGGGGCAGTTTAGCGGCCTTTAGAAAGTTTTAAAATTAATCTTAAACTATTTCTTGTTTTTCTAGAAAACGGGTTTTATTTATTCCGTCTTTCATGCGAAATTTGAAATTTTCTTTTCCCGTTTTTTCGACTCGTGGACTAACACTCATTTTTTCCCGTGACCACTATTTAGCACAAATTGGGCTTAATCGGTAAAGTTTCATTTTGAAATTCGAAATCTTCCCTGCTGCAGTTACCCACGTCAAAAAATACAACAGCAACACACTTATTGTAAAAGTATTGGTGAAAGTAAACATTCAGGCGAATTTATATTAAAATTTAGAGGAGACTCGATTTTTTAATTGGCCTTAGGTACATTCCAAAGTCATTCTAAGTATTTTCTAAGCATTTAACATGAACTTCAGTGATACTGGTGGACTACTGAAATAAAACGGAGTGTTCCAAGCAAGTTATATGATCTTCTAATGGGTCTGACAGGGTGTTCCATGAGTTTTAAAATTGTAATTAATTTAATGGGCCTTAGGTACATTCCAAAGTCATTCTAAGTATTTTCTAAGCATTTAGCATGCAAGAACTTCAGTGATACTGGTGGACTACTGAAATACAAAGGAGTGTTCCTACCAAAGTCACTGAAGTTCATGATAACTGCTGAGAAAATACTTAAAATGACTTTGGAATGTACCTAAGGCCAATTAAAAAATCACATCTCCTCTAAATTACGTAATATAAATTCGCCTGAATGTTTACTTTCGCCAATACTTTTACAATCTCGTAAGTGTGTGTTGTTATATTTTTTGGCTTAGTTTGGATAAACTTCACTGCCATGCAACAACTATAAATTTTCTTTACTACCACATTTAATTTAAATATACCGATCGTTGCTTGCTGTAACTGCCCGATTTGGTAGGCGAAAAATTCGGCTATCATAAAAGATGTGTTTCCTCAGTGTAGCGTTGTTGCGCTGTCTTTTACTTTGTTCTTTGAAATAAGATGGCTATCATATGTATCAATACATTGCATCTTAGCTGCTTCACCATTTCATAGAGAGTAACGGTATCTCTCTATGAAATCTCGCCAATAAAGAATTTGAGATTCCCTTTGAAGCATTCTTCTCAGCCAACTTCCCTCAGTTCCTAAAGAGCTGCATGCAAAACGTAATTTCTAGCGCATTAGAATTTTTCTAGGTAAGCCTAGAGCAAACAAATCAGTACTCGACAAGAGTCGGGACGATTTTTTATATCGTTCTTGGGATTCTAACATGAATTTTGAACGCATTTAAGAATTTAACATTGCTTAATTGAACTAGGCCTTTCCTTCTTCATATTGAATGTGGCATCGAAATGTATTAACTACTTTGGTCAAATTTATTATGTACAAGTAGATTATTTTTCTAATGTGCTCGTACATGAATTTGGATTATTTTATGTACTCTTAATTTGTCCATGATGTTTGGAATTAGGCCATATATTAATGTAAGAGCTCGATTGCGATTTTAACATAAATGGCGGGTTTGTGACATGTTCCCGAAAGACAAAACCCCGCGGAACAAAAACCCGAGAGTCATAATCTCGAGGGTACAAAATCCCGATGGTACAAAATCCTGAGGGTACAAAATCCCCAAGTTACATAATCCCGAGGGGCAAACTCCCAAAAATGTAAAATCCCGAAGGATAAAATTTCGAAACGACAAAATCCGACCATGTAATAATTGCATTGGTTGGGGTAGATTTAAGCCTTCGTCTTTTATTTTAATATAGTAACATGATTCTATACTTGCACCGCAGAGCCATAATTCATTATCCTTAATTATAAATCTAACTAGGTAGCTGTTGAAGTTATCATGTCCAGTAATAAATTGGGATAGGCAGTTATTTAGTGAAATTCTCGTGTTGAGCCTCACCCTAACATTTGGAAAGAATTCATACGTGTATCTTTCATTAGTGGAGATATCCCATCTTTGCTGCCACAAGTTTCTGCATTCGCCTTTCGTTCTCCGGATATGTCAATTCTTATCCATCATCTCGTCAGTTTCAGTGATGACGTTCCCTGTCATAGTCGGGCGTCTCTTCAAGCAATATTAATGCTGATAATTGCATTCTGTTTTAGTTTGATATCTATCGGCATAACATCTGCAATAATATTTAATGCAAGCTTAGGGGTAGTCCTATAGCAACCTGTTATTTTCAACAGGGCATGTATTTGTGCACTTTCCAGAGTCCTTTTATGGTGAACATTTAACTTGTCCACCCAGCTTACACACGCGTATGTTAGTCAATTACTCCTTTATAAAGGGTGATTTTTTTGTGGTTAGGATTTTCATGCATTAGTATTTGACAGATCACGCGGGATTTCAGACAAGGTGTCAAAGAGAAAGATGCTCAGTATGCTTTGACATTTCATAATGAATAGACTTACTAACGAGCAACGCTTGCAAATAATTGAATTATATTACAAAAATCAGTGTTCGGTTCGAAAAGTGTTTCGCGATTTACGTCCGATTTATGGTCTACATAATCGACCAAGTGAGCAAACAATTAATGCGATTGTGACCAAGTTTCGCACTCAGTTTACTTTATTGGACATTAAACCAACCACACGAATGCGTACAGTGCGTACAGAAGAGAATATTGCGTCTGTTTCTGAGAGTGTTGCTGAAGACCGTGAAATGTCGATTCGTCGCCGTTCGCAGCAATTGGGTTTGTGTTATTCGACGACATGGAAGATTTTACGCAAAGATCTTGGTGTAAAACCGTATAAAATACAGCTCCTGCAAGAACTGAAGCCGAACGATCTGCCACAACGTCGAATTTTCAGTGAATGGGCCCTAGAAAAGTTGGCAGAAAATCCGCTTTTTATCGACAAATTTTGTTCAGCGATGAGGCTCATTTCTGGTTGAATGGCTACGTAAATAAGCAAAATTGCCGCATTTGGAGTGAAGAGCAACCAGAAGCCGTTCAAGAACTGCCCATGCATCCCGAAAAATGCACTGTTTGGTGTGGTTTGTACGCTGGTGGAATCATTGGACCGTATTTTTTCAAAGATGCTGTTGGACGCAACGTTACGGTGAATGGCGATCGCTATCGTTCGATGCTAACAAACTTTTTGTTGCCAAAAATGGAAGAACTGAACTTAGTTGACATGTGGTTTCAACAAGATGGCGCTACATGCCACACAGCTCGCGATTCTATGGCCATTTTGAGGGAAAACTTCGGAGAACAATTCATCTCAAGAAATGGCCCGGTAAGTTGGGCACCAAGATCATGCGATTTGACGCCTTTAGACTATTTTTTGTGGGGCTACGTCAAGTCTAAAGTCTACAGAAATAAGCCAGCAACTATTCCAGTTTTGGAAGACAACATTTCCGAAGAAATTCGGGCTATTCCGGCCGAAATGCTCGAAAAAGTTGCCCAAAATTGGACTTTCCGAATGGACCACCTAAGACGCAGCCGCGGTCAACATTTAAATGAAATTATCTTCAAAAAGTAAATGTCATGGACCAATCTAACGTTTCAAATAAAGAACCGATGAGATTTTGCAAATTTTATGCGTTTTTTTTTAAAAAAAAGTTCTCAAGCTCTTAAAAAATCACCCGTTATAAGACAAGGAGCGTACAAACTCAGAAATTTTGTGACATTTTTCGATGTTTATTTTGCGTCTCGGCTTATACGAAGGAGTCGTGTATTGCATTTAGATAGGCAGCATGCATCTAATCTATTTGCGATGCAGTTGCGTTTAAAACTAATGCAATAATTACATCGAAAGGAAATTTCAATGTAACCCAAGGTTAACTATTGTTTGGCGAATTTAAAATCGCTAAGATATTGTGTTGATACTTTGATACTTTGTATGTAAGGTCAAAGAATTTTTCGTAGGTTTTAGTATGGTCAGTAGATCGGTTTGACGAGACATCTGATTTTTTTATTAGAGTTTTCAAAATCTGGTAAAGTATAAAATATAATTCAACAGATTGTGTTGATATTAAAATATGTAGATTTTAATTGGGGGGGAAATCTACAAATTTGTTTGAAACAAAAAAAGAAATGTTCGATATTATTTCAAAGCAAATTTTAATCTTACACTCAACTCACTTTACGATGTAACTTGTACCGTTACAGCTTCAATGTATACCAGCTTCAAAATTAGTCTTACGTTGCATCAATTTGATTTAAATGTCATTGGTTACATATTTTGATGCAGACTACAACGCTTTTGTTATGATGCAAAACTTACTTCTAAAAACGATGAACTTTTGCGCTGGAACCATATACATACGTAATTATTTGCGTTGCATATCAAATTTTTTCTCGAGTGTGTCCGGTTATTAAGTCCCCAATTTTCTTGTGAGATCCTTGTAATGGTATGTAAGACTCTTTTGGCCTTTTCAGCGATAGTTTTAACGTGACTTGTAATTCCAAGACGCTCATCAATACTAATAACGCCTAGACATTTGACAGTTTTGGCCAGTTTTATTCTCACATTATTTAATTTTATAATAGGCGGTCTATTTAGTATCCACATGATCTTTAAGCAACATCATTTATGTTTTTCCGGGTGATAGATCTAGTATATTTTTCATGCACCATTCCCTCATACGGTTTAGTGCCAATTGAGTCTTATTTTCAAGATCTTGTTTGGAGTGCCCATATATGATTATATCGTTGAAAACGATGTTCCAAATATTGGGGTCAATGATTGATCCTTGTGGGCACCCTATTGTTAACGTATTTTATAAATATTTTTAGAAGTGCCAAAGACAGCTGCAATATCCAGGAATAGTCCTAACACGTACTTTGCATTTGAGGTTTTGACGTTGTTCATTAGCGTTAGGATAGTATCTTCCGTTGAGCTACTTTGCGGAACCCGAATTGTTTAGCAGAGTAGAGTCCGTTGGCGTTAAATTTCATCCTTTCATCCTATTTCAAATCATCCTGTCCGTTACTAATTTTGCTAGCAGTTTCCCCGTTACCAAAAGAAGGACTAATGGTCTATACGCTTTATGGTCTGCTTTATTTCTGTCTCCGCCTTTTCTGATCACAACAACTTTACCTATTTTCCAGATTTGCGGAGACCCACCCAGCTCTAAGCACTTATTGAACAGATGTGTTAGTTTACTCCCAATGATAGGCCATATAGCCTTCACCACTTCTGTTTCGATAAGGTTAGGTTCAGGTGCCTTGCCATTTTTCCTACTCACCAGTGCTAATTCAACCTCCTCTTCACTGAAAGGGGATCATCTCCAGTACCTGCTGTATCAATATTCTTATATTCAATTGATCTTCTGAATCATTTGCAGGATCATCGTCAGGTAGTAGAGAATTTAGTAGCAGTTGGTTTGTTTTTTGCCATGTTGCTGTTGTTTTCCATGAGTTAGAATTGAGCTTAATGACTCCCGATATTTACCCGCCTGGTATTTAAATATAAATCCCCATGGCTCGCTGTTATCATGTAAGGTGACAAATTTTTCAAAGCTTTTATATTTTTCGCGTGCAATCTCATTAAAATACGAGTTTCTTAGTTGCCTGTACTGTAAAATGCCTGTAATTTCTCTTAACTCTGTTTCTCTGGTGTTTTGGAATTCTTTCCGACTTTTTTGCACTATTTTTCGTTTTCTGTTAAGGCTAGGAGTCCACCATGCTACTCGTCGTTTGGAGCTCTTTTGGTATCGTAAATTCGCGGGCTTTGATTATACTGTCGGTGACTGTAGAAGCAAGTCTGTTTACAGTGCTTTGCTGTTGCAGTCTTCCCAGTTTATGCGATTGCATTGACCAGAAAGATAGTCGTTCAGAAGGGTCCAATTTGCTCTCTTCAGAGCAAACCTTTAATTTGTCTCTCTGTTACTATAATTCAACACTTTTCCAGATAGCTTTATCAAGATCGCTCGATGATCACTGGATGTCCAACTTGTTTTGACACTCCAATTTCTAATTTTGTTTAACAGCCCAATAGTCACTAAGGTGAGATCAATATTTGACTCGCCATTGTGGCAGTAGGTACTGTCTTGTACTTCCTTATTTAGCAAGTGCAGTCTATGGCTAGATAAAAAACCTTCAACTTCAAGACCACGCTCATTAGTTGTGGTGTCATACAAAAGGGCTGATTTGGCGTTAAAATCACCACATATCATTATTTGCCTTCCTTTTAGCGCATTGAACATAACCTCTAATCTTTGCAGATGTGGTTCGGTTTCGTCACTAGCCTGAAGTAGATACTCATAATGTAGAAAGTACCTGCTAAAGTTCTCAATTCTACACAGACACAATGTAAGTCACTGAATTGGGTGAGCTTCGTGGCCGTAATATTAATATTGTGGATACTAATTGCAGATTCGTAATCCACATCAGTGCCAGTTGCAACAATTGCCCTTGTTGACATTCCTGCTATTCTACCATATGCCGATTACAATTCTTGCATACATACCACATCAATTGTATGCAAGTCGACCGTCTCTTTTACTTCACTCCCAACCGTAATCGCACCTTCTTGCATACTCAACCATAATTAATACAGTTTTTGTTAGTTACACTATGCGAGTGTGGTTTTTTAGTTTTAATGCAATTGATACACTTGTGCATTCGGCCATTCTCTGTACCTATGTCCCACCTCGGAACAATGGCCACAAGCTACAGTCTCTGACGTGCAGTGCTTTCCTCTGCGTCCAAACATATGACGCAATGTTGCAGGAGGACCACTCCAGGTATATCTTTTTATATTGTAACAGCTTTTTGTGTATGTTCGGCGCAACCTCAATGCCCAATGTCCCGTGTCATGATCTCTAGGACCAGTTCTAAAACATGCTTTTATCCCGTTTGGTTCAACTCCAGGCAGATTTTGTTTAACTATAAGCGCTGGAAGCTCATCTTGCTTCAGTTCTCTACTTTTGGGATTAGACCGAATTGGATCATGAAAATAAATGCTGGATTAAATCAGACATATGAGCCAAATGGAAAATGAGTGGGTTCATATGCTAACGAATAATTCATGTAATTTAGTATATCAAAATGTAAACTTATTTTGATCTCACGGACAATTACCTAATGCAACTTTGCAGACCGGCTAACTTACAATAAAGAAAACGCAAAAAATCGCAATCTACGTAATAGATTGCGTGTTGATTACGATTTATGTTCGCCCCTGTTTTAAATTATATTTAATTTTATTTTTTATCAGTTTTTTTGCATCAAACAAGTTTCTTGTGAGTTTTCCACATTGGCACAAGCGAGTTGGAGTTTTTTGACCGCTTTCAAAAGCCCGAAATCAAAATCCTGCTCTTGAAAGCCTCCTCTTGATAATCGTTTTCTAGGCAGTACAATTTAGTAAATGCCTAATATAGTTATTGGTTTCGAATCAAGTTGGATTAGAATTCTACATAAATGGTTAAGAAATATCAAAGTTATACTGAATGTAGTGAAGAAATGGCCTAGTTCAATTGTTATTATTCCTTAAATGTGTTCAAAATTCATTTTTGAATCCCAATCTAGACCGATATATAAATTCTAACCATTATTGGTTAAGAAATGGACAAGTTCTATCCAATATGGGCCAAATCCAAAACTTCAGCAAAAATTGATGTAAGAATCCCAATCCAACTCTACAACCTAATTCTGAACTTCACGTTAAATTCAAGTCAAAATCCTAATCAAGTTGTACCCACCATATTTGTCCATAACATGTTAATAAATGATCGAATTCCGGAACGTATTTCCATGTTCAAGTTAGAACCCAAACCCAATTATGCATACCAAATTCGGCAATTATTGGTCAAGGATTGATCATGTTCCATTGAGCATGGCCTAATTCCAAAAATTCTTGAAAAATTTAAAACGCGGGATTTTAGCTCGAGCGTTACAACGTGGTACAATTATAAATTTAAAACTTTTTTCGTTAAAATTTAGCTAAACTGAATATATGTCCATATAATTAAACTGTATGTGATTCCATATACCGCACGTGTGTTTACAAACACAATATCTGCTTGAGTGATGTTTGCGAATTCTTGGTGAGTACCTCAATATTTTGTTAAACGTCAATCGACGATTGCCTGACTGATATTTTTTTTTTGGTTTTAGTCAACATCCGCAGAGTATTGTATTGATACGATAAATTTATCGTTAAATATATTGATCGATCGAAAATCTCCCATTTTCTACATATTTTATTGATTTCCAATTACATTTCCAATATTTTGGCAACAACTAACATATACACAACACAAAATCGTTTATCATCTTTACCTCATCAATTTGAGCTTGTACTTGATATTATATCGCATATACACAATTTTCAATAACCCATCAATTTTCCGAGCTAAATGCAAATTTCGAGAAAAATTTATTTTTTAACATTCCGTGAAAATGATGTACGTATTTATATGTTACACTCGTACATATCCAATCCTGTACGTATTTCAATCAAATTATTTTTTTAACTCATCCGCAATATTTATACACATAACTGCCACCCAATCCTAGTATATATATATATATATATATATATATATATATATATATATATATATATATATATATATATATATATATATATATATATATATATATATATATATATATATATATATATATATATATATATATATATATTAACCACATATAGAAAAATACACATACATTTTCAAAAATTTCCACGTTGATGTGCGCCCCGCCCCCTCTCTCAATACCTTCCCTACACATATTTTCTAACCTGATTCAAATTTAATGTTATTATTATTTTTATTATTAAATTTAGGCTACTGAACCGAAAAATTTAATAACTATATATAAAAACAGTTAGTCGAATATGGAAATATTGGAAAATTCATGTTCTTGACATAGCACATAACAACAAAAAAAACACGAGAAAACTAAATTTCCAGGTTAACGTATTTTGAATAGGAGTTTAGTTGTTTCCCCAACGATGAGATAATTTGTATATCTGCGCTATATAACGAAAGTTACATTTTGGGTTAAATTCATTTTCATTATTTTTATGATAATTTTCCTTATTCCAAAAAATGGAAAATGTATTTGTTTATATTTAAGTTTAAATTTTGTGATCAAGCCATATGTTACGTTGCCGTTCAAGGAACTTTTTTTTTATAAATTTTTCCTAAAATTTTCTATATGCGAGGAGACGAACGTATATATACACGAGTAAAACTGGTGTTTGCGTTTGCTTATTTTGACGAAGGTCGTACCTAACTTATTGTGTTGGTAAAAGCTCGAAAAATTGTTTGTGTGATAATTTGGGATATTTGTTTTTTTACGGTTCTTGAATATGTGCGGTTTCTAATCAAGTTGAATATTTAAATTAAAATTTCATTATGTGATAGCTTTTTAGGGTTTTTTTTTGTTTTTACATTTTATTTTAAACCGTTTCGTTCTTAGGTATGTATGTACGGCATATAAAAAGCTCATTTAGGTTATGTAATTATTTACTCATTAATTATAATTATTTATATATCTCGAGTATTATGTTAATTAGCGTTGACTATTTTAATGTGTATAGTACTAGTAGGGTGGTTGGTTTGTTTAATTTAGGATTAGATGTATATATCTCACTAATAGTGACAGGTCGAGTTACTTTAATTTTATCTGGTATGAAACACTGCAAAAACGCGGTGGGTAAAATAAAGTAGATTTCATATTAATTATATGTTTCCAAATTCTTGACTGACGTACCCCTTTTTAGCGTAACATAATTTTATATGTTTTTGGGAAAGTGTTATGAATGTATACACATCTAAAAAGCATTTTTAATACAAACTGTATGTAGAAATTCAAAAGCTTTGAGGTAGGTACCAGAGATTTTCATGTCTTTAACATCGTAAAGTAGTATAAAACATTGAAGTTAATCACACTTGTTGACTTGCTGATAATCAAAATGTACATTGACTACTGCACGAGTTTTCTGGGCCTATACACTAAAACAAAATATGTTTGAACGTGTGTTTAAACGGGGTATAAAGAATGCGGATAACTTGTAGTGTTGGAAAATTTATTATCGCTAGCCATTAAAATTGTATCCATGGTTTCTTTTGAGGTATGTGCTTTAGTAGTCACAACATGAGTGGTCTCCTCTGATCGTTCCCAAATAAGATCAGAAATAAAATCGTTAGCGTCGATAAGAATCTGTTAAATATCAATTTTTTTTATTACGTGTAACTCCTCCTCAGATTTTTGCCCATTTTTCAGCCCAGTGGTTTGGTTCTTTGCGGTGTGGTAGTCAGCATACAGCGTATGTCCAGATTTTCATGCTGGTGCAGACGTTGTATGTGTTTAGTTGCTTGATGCTTGATTTCATCCGCGACAAGCTCGATCTTTAGATCTCGATGGAGGTTATCGTTTCGAATATATCACGGTGCATTAACAATGCATCGCAGGATTTTATTTTGAACTGTTTGTATGATTTTGATATTTGTTTTCTTAGCACAACGCCAGAGTTCGCTACCATATGCCCATACAGGTTCCAGGATTTGTTTGTATAACAGCAGTTTGTTATGGATCGCTAGTTCAGATTGTTTCCCCAAGAGCCACTGCATTTTTCTAAATTTTATGTTTAGTTCTTCTCTCTTCTTTTTTATGTGTTCCTTCCATCTAAGTTTAGCATTTAAAGTCATGCCGAGATATTTAGCAATATTTGCATGCGGTACTATTATCGAATTTATTTTTATTGGTATATGACTAACTCTTAGATTTGTAAAGTTCACTTCGATTAGTTTTGTTTCATTTAATTTAATTCGCCATTTCTTTGTCCAATTACATATCAGGTTAGTAGCCTTCTGTAATTTACTAGTGGAGTCATTGATGTTCTTTGCTGTTGCAGGTATTGCCGTGTCACCGATAAAAGTCGCCATAGTTGCTTATGTAATTGGTATATCTCTAGTATATAGGAGATAAAGGATTGGCTCAAGAACACTTCCTTGTGGTACTCCTGCTGTTATCCTTTTTAGTTGGGAGTATTCATTGTCATACTTTACTCGGAAGTGCCTCTCTGATTTTAGAATTTGAAAAAATTGCTCCGGAAGATCTTGATGAAGATTGAATTCTAACCCCTGGTTCCATACTTTGTCGAATGCTTGCGCTACATCAAGGAATATAGTTTTCTCGTACTTGTTCTATCGTAGAATGTTTTCCCTAAATCCAAACTAATGTGGGGGGATAAGATCCCTTTCTTCGATAACACTTTTATTATCTAGCCCGTTATAAGATCATATCCTGGAGCCTTATACGCATTCAGGTTATTATTGATTTCCCATTTTAGTTCTTTCAATGTTACAAGTGTAATTTTCATTTCATCCTGTTTATTTATCGGGGTGATATTTTCCTCTTCCGTTTGTTTGGGGTAAGGTTGGAATGTTTCTTCAAGGTGATTTGCAAATCAAATCTGCTTTTTGTTTAGCATTTCGAGCCCAATTTTCTTTATTTTTAATTGGAGGAACCTGAAGTTTGGGTCTTTTAAGATTCTTAGTTGCTTTCCATAATAATCAGTATCTTTATGCCCAATTAGAGTGCTGAGATATTTATTAACTTACTGATTTTTGATGTCTTTTATTAGGTATTGAAATTTGTTGCACAAATGGTTAAATACCCTCCTTATTTTCCGGGTTTCGATGTTTTTGCCATTTCTTCCGTGCTTTTCTTTTATTTTTAACAAGTTCTCTCATTTCCGCTGGACAGCTAGCATTGCGTTTCATTTCTTTACTATTATTAGGAGTGCTTTCCCACGCAGCTCTTTGGATATTATGGATGAGCTTATCTAGTTCGTATTCTATTTGGGCTGGTCCCTGTATTGGGTTCTGCAGACTAATTCTTTATGTTAAATGTGTTTGGAAGAGACCCAAATTGGTTCTGGAGCTCGTTAATTTTGGATTGCTCTCATTCATAATCATTGTTTGGCTAAGTATCATAATAACTGGTGAATGATCTGACGATAGACTTTCACTGTTCTCTACATGGATATAATTATCTGAAATCCCTCTTCTAATAAAGAAGTCTTTAAGATCTGGAGTTTTACTGATATCCGCAGGCCAACAGGTTTGGTGTATCGCATGAGTGAAACTCGCATTTTAGTTGTTTCCTTTAGCAGTCGTTAACCGTGATCCCCAATAAATATTTGTTGCATTATAGTCACCTCCAATTAAGAAGACACTTCCTAATGTTTTGAGAAGATTAGTATAATCCACTTCTTTGAGATTGTATCTTGTAAGGCAGTATATTGCTGAGATACTACAAGTTTTAATATTGTTTAATTGCATTTTGATTGTTTGCATTCCAGGTTACAATTCGTATTGTTTTATTCATTTATTTTGTTCATACACTCGATACACTCGATCAAGGTTTTCGTCTACTCTTTTATTGAAACTAGTTTGTGATTTCATTTCTTCTAGTATGTTCTGCAGACTCATTTCCTGCGAGATAAGTCTTTTGTTGAGGTTCTCTAGATTTCTCAGTGTGTCCTGTAAAACGAGATCCACTTTTAACTGTTTCTGCTCTGTTTGCTGAACTATTTGTGCACAAGTAACGTTTTCATTTACTCGCCCTCTTTGTATATGTAGAGATTAGGAGTTGACGATTTAGGCTCCGTAATTTTTTTTTGTAGATTGTATATGTCTTGATGTATCTGGTTTGCGTGATTTATCTCTCATTTTCTGTATTTGTACTGCTGCTTCACATTCTCTGTAGTTGGCTAGATGTTGGCCTTTACAGTTGATACACTTCGGTGTTGTATTTCGGGGAACTGTGCAGTGGTTTCCAGCGTGTTTCCTTGTACATTTAAAACATCTTGCTTCACGATGGGAGTACTTTTGTGTATGATTAGAATCTTGACAGTTTTTAGATTGAGGTATTAGTCGAGTGACCTTTATCGGTGCTTCTATTTTAACTCTAAGTTTGAGGATAGCCTTAATATTATAAAAAATTTCCATTTTTTCTTGATTGTCGAAGGTTGGCATGAAAAGTGGGAGTCCTCTTCTCATGATTTCAACATTTCCTTCCCTAAGTTGGATGGAGACCTCTTGTCATTACTTTAATTGATCGATCATTTTTATCCTCGTAGGTATACCACTGGTGACCAACAGAATTTAATTTGCTAGCTAGAGCTTTATAATCTCCAGGCTGTGTTGTGTTTATTTTCCAAATATTATTACTGAGCGATATTACTTTGTAGTCATTTCGTATTACTTCTTTCATCAGTTTCTGAATACTATCGTGATTTGTTTTTCCTAGAATTTGATCGGGGATGCAACCTGTTTCTTCTTTTCTGGCTCATGCATTTTTGGTGCAGTAATTCCATTGGCAGTTTTAATGTGGGTTTGAATTGGCTCAACTTGGGTTGGTTTCTTGTCTTGGTTTCTTATTTGCTCTCTTGGATTTCTGTAGCCTCCAATTGGATTCCCTTTTCTAGCTCATCTTCATCCATGTGATATTCGTCTAGATCTGTAAGTACTTGAGCATAAGGTCCTTTAGCATAAGGTTTTGTTTCTTTAGCACGGCAACTTCATTGTTCAGCTGCGCGATTAATTTCTCCATCCAATGTCAATTTGACTGTAAGGTCGAATAATGGAGTAAAGAATAAAAAATTACTTCAGTTCAAGTTGTTATTTATTTTAACACATACACTGCGGTGTACTTGATTAGACACACTTGCAACTTTACATTTAAATGTGAATTTTACTGCAATTTGTCGCGGAACCAAGAATATATTTTTACTGAGGAGAGAGAGAAATTAGTACTCAGTAAAACAGTAACGAATAAACATTTGAACATTATCGGTTCACTTGAATAGACGCATTGTAAAATTTAAGTTCAGTGAGTAAATTTTGATGTAAGTTGATAAAAAAAAATTTCAAAATTTTCAAAATAAGAATTCAGTAGTTAACCAAGAATTAAAATGGGTAGAGAAAATGTTTTAAATATGGCAAAAAGGGAAAAAATCGATGCCTACTACTAGAAAGGATTTTCCAACCGCTTTATAGCTCGTAAAATCGAGTGTGAGCATGCTGTGCGAAATTATTTACAACATATGGAATCATATGGAAGCAACTACCAAGGAAGGTCAGGTCATTCAGATTCCTTTCCACCACCCAAATCAGAACGGCAGCTGCGCTTAATGCTAGCAGATGCTTCATTTTTAAAACTCAAACATTTAAAAAAAAGCCACCACTAAACCCTGTACGCCAGCAACAAAGGTTGGAATTCGCCAAGAAGCGAATTGAATCGCCTTATGCCAGGAAATGACTGGATATTCGCATAAGTATATATATGTGACTATCAGTTTTTCCAGAAATTCAGGAGCGATCATATTGAAAAATCCACTAAAGAGGCCCAATCAAGAGTTGGAAAGTAGATTTTCCAACAGGATAATGCACCCATACCTAATGCCCGTGCTGTAAAGTCGTGAATTGCCAGTCAATTAGACAGAACTTATTACCATGGCCACCTTACTCCCCTGATTTAAATATCATCGAAAATGTTTGGGCCTGGCTCATTCGCGAAGTTTATGAAGCGGCAAACAATACGAATCCAACGAAGAGCTGATTTCTGGAATTGAAGCTGCCTGGGCAGAGATTTCGTTGGACTACTTAAAATTTTTATATGATTCTTTCAAGGACAGGATCTTTGAAGTAATTTTAAAAAATGGGGTGTGTACTACACACTTTACTAAAATTAGCTTAAAGAATTAAAGAATTAATTAATTAAAAAGATTAAAGAATTTCTTAATATAAAAAATATTAAAATAAAAATATAAATAATTATATTTCTAAGTTGCGTCTAATCAAATGAACCGAAAAAATAACATTAAATTTGAAATTATCTTAAAAAATTGAAAGGTAAGTTAATTTCGGGATTTCTCTCTCTTCTCAATAAAAATATTTTCTTGATTCCGCGAGAAATTACAGTGAAATTTACATATAAAAGTAAAATTACGAGTGCGTCTAATCAAGTGAACCGTAGTTATTCAGATCAACTTATCTGGTATTAGCGATAGGAAAGGAAAGAGCTGCGCTGTCGAAACTGGCATGCATCGCAATAAGAACCCCTCTTCCAATAGAATCCAAAACAGAATCGTAGGAACCATATTTCCGGAAAACGTTGAAATCAGATGTATAAACACATTGTTCAGTCTCCCTACGTTTTCATGGTAAAGAAACAATCAAGCTTTTTGGAATTATATTGTTCTTATATTGTTCTGAAATAGAGAAATTCTTGAAGTTATGTTAATTGAGACCAGCAAGCTGGCGACATCCATAAGTCAAGGCGAGGTGTGAGGTACCGTAATTTTAAAGGCCACGAGAACATTCTGGCATGCATTTTTTACATTTAATCAGCATTCCATAATCTCGATTTCGATAATCATTTGTTATTTTAAATGTTCTCAAAGATGTTCTCACTTTCGTCGAGAAATATTGGTGGTAATTTTGTTATGCTGCTATTAATACCGCAGCCGGCTGTAACAGGTATATTTTCCTGAAGCATAATTGGAGAATTAGAGAGATTTTCTGTAACAGCAGATTTTCTCTCGTAGTCTCTAATTCTTTCTCAAGATATTGAGTAACGAAACGATATGATTATTTTTAAACTATTTGTTGTATGTTTCGAATAACGACCTCAAATACAAAAGAAAAAAGTGTTCGTTCACCAAGACAATGCACCGTGTCACAAGTTGTTGGGTACGATGGCAAAATCGCATGAATTGAAGGTAAAATTTTATCCCCGAATTCGCTGGATTGGGCTCGCAGTGACTACTGACTACTACCCGTTCACATACCTCAAACAAATGGTCCAGGAAAAGAGATTTTGCCGAAACTAACAAATATTCTGGGACCAAAAATAAATCGTTCTACACCTTCATATTAGAGAAGCGTTGTTATGAATGTATCACTCTTGAACGAAACTATGTTGATGAATAAAGTCGAATTTTGAAAAAAATGTTTATTGACTTATTGCCCGACGATAATTTCCGTGAATTAAAATTTTTTTAATCAAAACTCGTCATATCCGGTAACATTTAAAAAATGATCTGAACCTTTCTAAATATTAGCAAAATACGGAAAAGCTCCAATGGAAGCTACGATTTCTTGCGAACTGATTGTAATGATCTCAATTGGTTTGATGGGCAATTAATTCAGCATGGACCAGATTTTTATCCAACTAAAATTGCAAATTTAAAGTTTAGAAAATTACTTTCATTTTTATGCGATTAGTGACATCTAGGTTTAACTAGTAGCATTAGGGTAGTTTTCCGACAGTATTGTTGTTTGGCAATTAAAACAAATTTTAAAATTATTTTTTGTTATGATCTAGTGTTGGTAAAATAAGAGGGGAGAAATTATTGTCGGAATATTTCGGGAGTAGTAGCGTAAGTATTTCGTAAATATTTGGAAACTATTCAAAGATTATTTCCGGTATCATAGCGAATATTCCGGAAGTGGTGTGAATTAGGAGAATAGCAGTTTCGTGCTAGGAGGAAAAACTGTAGTATAAACGTAAGATGGTGAAAGCCTCCCGAGCTACCTGGAACCTTCGGTATGGCGCAATTTTGACTGACTATGTTATGACTAAAAAGTTTGATCAAATGGATCAACAATTTGATCAACAAGTTGATAAACAAAATATTGAATGGATGGATCAGAAATGTAAAGATTTGAATCGAGAAATGATAAAAGATATTAAAGAAATTAAAACAGGCAATGAAAACATCGGGAAGCAACTGGATCAAATGGTAGACATAACATGTTGCAAACGAAATGATGTTGTAAGCGATATGAAGCAGAAAGTCGAGTATGAGAAAACGATTGGATGCTGATGTTGAAAATGATTGGTGGTACTAAGATGGAACCGAATGATGAAGATCAAGGCGTGGGTCCCATCGAAGGATCATTGGGCTTTGTGGAATAGGCGAGGAGATAGCAGACAAGGAGAATCGGCGTCCCATAGTGAGCCATTTATTAGTCAGCAAGAAACAGGAAAGTTGGTGTCCATAGTGAATGAGGTTGACGGTGGATCACCTGGTAGGGATGATTTTGAAGATTTTGGTGCAGGGATTGGTGATGAAACGGAAAACGACAGGAGTACAGGCTAAGGCGTGTGATAATTGCAGATGTTCTACCAGTTGTGACTGTTAGGGCAGTAGGGATATTTGGAAGAAGTGATTGGCACTAGGAATGTTAACGAGCGGGGACCATGTGTGTATTGCAATGGCTCGTGGACGGAAGAGAGATTTGTGCAGAAGTTGCAGACATCTGGAACGGATCTTGTACATTCTTCACGAAGTATCAACATTGCGTTTTAAATATAGGAGAATGCCACCAGTAGAAAAATATGTGGAATGAATTATGGCCTATGGAAGGATGCACAAATGGCCAGAAAATTGGAGGAGCGACAGTGCATTAAGTGGTACGGCCTGGACCATATGTCACTAAAATTCGAGAGCAACAGATCTAAAAATGATCAAAGCGGGCGTCGGCAATAGTAGTGTTGGTTGTTTTCAAGGCTGACAGCATGGATCAAGAGATGTGCGAGCAGGTGGTGCCGAGTATAAAAGAGATGAATGGAGTGGTCTAGTAGCGAGTAATGATGAAGTGTAGTAACCTATAGTTTTGTTGGAAAGTTAATTCAGCATGGGCTAATGAAGTTTTTTGTGAGATTAGTGACATCTAGGTTTAAGTAGTAACATTAGGTTATCTTTCTAATAGTTTTATTGTATAGCAGATAATAGTAGCCTAGAACAGAACCTTCGAGAATATTTACTTCCGTATAAAGCCAGGCGAGTCTAGAATGTTCGTTCAATATATAAATGCGGGTGCACTGAACACAATGAGTGGTGTTAAGTGGAAATATTGTTGTGGTTTGAAATTAATTTTCGTAAATATTTGGAAATTATTGAGGGATTATGCTATATGAATTACGAGAATTGGTGTTGTAACCGTCAAATTCTGTAACGGTATACTCAATCTAGTGTTACAACTCGTAACAGTTTAAAGTTTGATTCTAATCAATCAATCTCTCTAGGCTGTAGAGATGCTGAATTTAAGTTGAAATACAATTTTACCAAAAGTCGACACTTAAATTTTGGAAAATTGATTTGGCCCGATATTTATGCAAAATGAAGTTTTTCTCATAAGTAATATTATTTTCAGAATATTTGTGAGAAAGGAAAAATCTCCTACAGACGCTGCTATTACCAGAGATATTTAGTCTGCACGGAACCACGCACGCACGCACAAATATGATTTTTTTTTTTTGAAGTTGACTTCGACGAAAAACTTTGTATTCGAGGGTTTCCTAGATTTTCCATTTGCTATCCGAATAGAAAATCTGTCAAACTCGAGGGTTTTTCATGATTACTATTTCTTATTACTTTTGTTTTACGCAGTAAAATAAAGTACAGTAATCAAGAAAAATTTTGACCTCAAAATTTCTGCATATTTACCATTCGCTATACCGCCGAAGTAAATAAAAAGATTTTGAAAAAAATGACGTGCGTGTAGTGGTGTCGTGCAGACTAAATGTCAGTAGTTTCTTTACAGCCCAGACAGATTGACTGATCGGGATGAACCTTAATACTTAAACTATTTTCATAAATTGGGACATTCCAGTGAAATAGAGCTTTTTCGTATTCTGCAAATAATAGGTAGGGGAAAAAGTTCGTATATCTCAGTAACCATTGAGCGTATCGGGCAATTCTTATGTGTGTTTGAAACGCGAGTATGTGTAGGAGTAAGTATGGTGTATTCGATATGTATTTATACATTCGTGGTAAAATAACGCCGGGTGTATTGGCCACAACAAAGTCACCCCTCCATTATTTTACTACGTAAAAGAAAGTGATTCAAATTTCCATAAGGACATAAAATGAAAACATTAAAGGAGCTATCGATTATTTATAGGTGTGAGAGTTTTAAAAGATTATGGCTATTTAGCTCACCTTGCACTGAATTAAAACTAAACAAAAATGTATGCTACGCAATTGATATTTTCCATAAAATTAACACCTTACAAATCTGCAACATAGCCATACAAATTTACAGAAATTCAGTATTTATTTGCACGGAACAGAGCTTTTAATTTTGTTGAATTGTGAAGTAGTTTTAATAGAAAACGGAAGAACTCGTTTTTTAAAATTAGAATACAACTTTAACCTTCACTCTGTACATTGAGGTAAAAAACTACCCCAGACCTACAAAAATGTAAATAAAAAACTAATTACTAAAAATTATTGAAAATCCATTTAGGCATACCTTCTTCAATTAGAAATACACCAGATAAAAAAAACCGAGTTATAATCTAAACGCATTTTTGTCTAATTAGGTCTGTATACAAATCATTACAATTCAACGCAAAAAACTAAAACTTTACTGACCAAATTTACGGCTATCGAATTTTTCAAAAGTTCCAATCTTTCTCATTTTAAAAGAAAAGGGAGGATTATAATCAGCCTCATTGGCCGACAATCTAAATAAACCACTGCTGTGAAACACTGAGTGAGTTTTTCCAGAAACATTAGTAAATATTATTGTATGTGAGACAAACAGAAAATCCAAAGATTATTACTACAAGCAAAATGCTCAGGGATTTGGTACGCTACGGACTCCGATGAAATATTTGCGTTGATTGGAGTATTTATGTACGCCGGTTTACGTAAGCACTGGGACGAAAGATTAGATTAACTCTGGCAAACTGACAATCACCCGTTCTATCGAGCCGTTATGTCTCTGGCGAGAACGCAACACCTTTTACGGTTCCTCCGGTTTGATAATCATCGCACCAGTAAAGACCGACTGAAAGAGGACAAATTGGCAGCCTTTAGAGATATTTGGAATATGTTTCTAGATAGTTTATGATAATCATGTAGGCCATCAGCTAATCTCACAATTAACTAGCACCTAGTTGCAACACGAGGTCGATGTAATTTCCGACAATATATTTCCAGTAAACCTGGGAAATGCAGTATAAAAATATTTTGGGATATGACTCAGAAAACACTTAACTTCTGAAAGGAGAAATATATGTTGGACGTCAACCGAATGAAGTGAAATTTTCAAACTTTTACTGTTAGCTTGGCGCATCGTTGGCTTTGCCGCATCTAAACAAAAGTAGAAATATCACAATGGATAACTTTTTTATAAGTTGCCAGCTAGCAGAAAAATGATGGAGGAAAAAACATGGATTATTGTAACCATAAAATCAAATAAACCTGATCTGCCTGCCCAATTTCCAAAAATCGATAAAATAAAAAAATAGATATTGGATCATCACTTCTGTTTTGACGTCTACGCTTACGTTACACAACAACAACACAATCGATAAAACCACTGGTAAGCCGAACATCATAATCGATTATAACCCAATTAAAGGCGGTGTAGATACTTTTGATAAATCGGTTGAAACATATGCTGCAAGCGAAAAATTAAAAAATGGCCAATGGTACTCTTCTTCAATATGTTAGATGCGGCGGGTTTTGCCGCGTATAATTTGCATAAATTAGTAAACCAGCATCTCTATGACCCATCGGTTTCTTCAGAACGAAAAGAATTAATCAAGAAATTGACATTGCAGCTGGTGGACAATAAAATCAAGAAGCGACTTGCCACTCGCAGGACCTTGAAGAGAAGCGTAACAATCGCAATGAGTTAAATAGGATACAATGTAGAATTGAGATTAGCACCAACCGCTCAAAACCAACAAACCAAAAGTCGTAAAACATAAAGGAGCACTTTATGTCCACGAAGCGCTGACGTGAAAACAAACGTAACTTGCAACTTCTGTGATAAACCAGCACACAAAAGGCATCATCAAACCGTGTATGTTGATTATAGAAATAGTTGAATTAGCAGTAGTTACAGCAGTAGTTTAGTAATTTTAATAATTTTAATAATCAAAATTTAATGAATTAATTATAAGTATCTTTTGTTCTCTTGTACATTGAGTTTTGTATTTTTAATAAATTATAAGTAAGTGAAAATAATCATTTTTGTTATAGAAAATAATTTTTAAGTACAAAATACATTGGGGTATTTTTTTACCCCCTGCACAGATAATGTTCCATTTTACTATGTACAGAGAGAAGGTTAATAAAGAAATAATACCTGACTAATATTTGAATGCATCGCAAACGGATATTCGAATAAAAAAAAATTAGGTTGTATTTTACGGCTAAATAGATCCTACATGGAAACACACACGTGCTGTTAAATATTTTATTTTCTCCATTGAATAGAACAATTAAATGTTTAATTCTACTCAACAAATCCAATAAGAACCACATGTTGAAAATGGATATCGCTACACAACACAATAAAAATTTCTCATTGTAAAAACGAACCATTGTCCGTCTAATGCACTGCACTACAATACTTAGAATTATAAACACAATATCCTCTCGATAATAAAGGAAATTTATCATGAAATTAAGAGCGATTATAATACGAGAAGATTGTATTTTCGTAACATCCCAATTCAAAATGCCAACGCCTAAACATGGGCTGGAATATACTCGTAGATAATAGAAATAGACACGAATTTATCTCAATTTAATTTCTATTTATAAATCTAATTTTCCTTTTTAACTTTTTGTCTAATTTTTCTAGGTATCAACGGCAACTGGTGTTATATCACATTTTGTTAATCTTCAAGTCGTTGTACCAGAAGCGTTTATATTAGGGTCGGACGAATTACACGTAGACATGGGATCCACAATAAACCTTGTCTGTGTAATTGAAAAAGTATGTTTTTTATTGAATTTTATTTATGTAATTTATGTTATGTGTATGTCACCACTTTTATTATATTTTGTTTGGTAGCTTTTAACTTTATCCCCAATAAAGGGAATACGACCGACTTTTACTTTTCTCACGTTTAATTTTCTTTTATTCCAATAAAGCATCCGACACCACCACAGTACGTATTCTGGCAAAAAAATAATCAAATGATTTATTCAGATATAAGTAGACGTGATATAACAATTGAAACATCACCGGGCCCTAGAACGCAGAGTCGTTTAATTATACGAGAACCGCAAATGTCAGATTCGGGTAATTATACGTGCTCAGCAAGTAATACAGAACCAGCCAGTATTTATGTTTTCGTATCAAAAGGTATGTAAATTAACTATCATTTGTATATGTAGTAGTGGTACGTGATCGCATGCCTAATATTATTTTCCAAAACTTTTCCTTTTACGAATACATACGAGTATGTACATTATAATTTGTGAGCGTGTGTGCGTAAAGTAAAATTTCGAAACATAACCACAAACGAGCTGGTTTTGTAAAGAAATAATTAATTCAACCAAAGATTACAAACATGCTTATATCATATATGATGGATCTATGTATCCAAAACAAAAGTTTTTTGTTTGCCAAGATGACATCTTGTCATGGTATAAAGGTCATCCGCATATTTTCAATTTGTTTAAGGACTTGGCATACGAGTATACTACTTTGGGAAATGTAATTTATTCGGTTACGATATATACGATAATTTAATCATTTAATTTTTAGTGGTCTGGAAATTTGCCTGTAATTAAGTTGTTCAACCCAAATATTTAAATTTTGGGAGGAGTTGCGTTTAGGATTTCCAGGCGTCCTAATTTCGTTTGGATTGTTTCCAATTATAAATTAAAAAATATTTTACAAATTTAATAGAAAGAAATTAGTCTTTATCCTCTGAATTAAAGTTCACACTAGCAAGACGTTAAAGTTACACTGAACATGTTTAGCTGAGAACGAAAATTTCATCAAATAAAATTTAGTAGCCACCCGTAAACTGAGCTACCGATTTGTAAAAGCCTTCATCGTTTTGTTCACGAAGGTGTTAAGCCTAGAGAAATTAGCAGTGGGGTAGGACCTTTAGTCTAATTTTACTATACGATTTTATACAGAGTGAGTGTTTTAATAAATGCCAGGCTTTTATATCCGAAACAGTGTCGATATGAACATTTATTGGTGAACTTGAAAGACCGTGAACATTACTTTTGAAGATATTGACTAAGGTAGGTTTTTTTAAAATTAGAACAAATGAGTACATTCAGATTAAGCAGTTAAAAATTAACACTTTTTGTTCATTCTTAAGTTTTTGGAAAGGTGTATGGTTTCAGAGATATGAGATAAGATTGATCTGCATCACAGCAAATTATTTTCTTTAAGTTGGTCTCGTTGGAACAAAAAAAAATAAAAATTAATAAAAACAAATTTTTCCATTTTCTTTGAAATAATTCTTGCAATTTTAAACAACAAATTTATTTGTTCTTGAGGAAGTGGGGTTGATTTTCGTGCTAAGGCGTAGCACCTCAAAACCAATCTGCTCAAATATTCCATTCTTGCAATTTTAAAAGAATTTGTTATTAGTTCTGGAGAAATTGTTCGTGATATTTGTGCTAAAGGTTAACAGATCAAAAACGAAACTGCACACGTATTTCGTGAGCACATAAACCGTTACATCATAACATTAGCTAAGGGGTAGCAGATAAAAGCCAAACTGTTCGTATTTCGTGAGCTCATAAATCGACATTAAAATATTTAATTGTTGCAGTTTCAAAACGAATTTTTTATTTATTCTTGAGAAATAGAGGGCTGTATTCGTGCTATTCGTATTCAAAAATAAAACTGCTCGAATTTGGGAGCTCAAAAATCGTAACATCATAACCGACAATCAAAACTTTATTTTTTGTAATTTTAAAAGAGTTTGTTAATCATTCTCGAGAAATGGGGGGTTATATTCCTGCTAAGAGGTAATGGCTCAAAAATTAAAGTACACGGATTTATGTTATTTTTTATGTTTATTTTGTGTTGAAGTTTATCCTAAATTTCTCCTAAATTATAAAAATGGCGGTTAATACTATTTTAGGAAAAAAATCAAACTTCTACTGAGAAATATGAAGTTTATACTATATACTAGGTCTTCAAAAATTTTCATTTCACAATGTTTATATTAGGATCAATTTGATTAAAATATATTATTCTATTAACCGCAAAGAAATTATGTTATGCTAGAACTAACTTAACATCGTTTAAAGATTTTATCAAAAGAATTAAAATTATAGGATCAAATAAGAGTGTGAATTATCGAAAAACAATAATTGTTAAGTTCTTATGCAGTTTATTCCTACTAAGTACCCAAAATTAAAGTAATATAGTTTCAGAAATACTAAATGATTTAAATTCCTCAACTAGTGCTAGCCAAATTAAAATTATAATGGAGCTGACATACCTAAAATGACATTGTTGTGAAGAACGGAATTTCTTAGAAATTTTGATTCTAAGAAAATTAATTTCTCCAAATTTTCACCGATCGGCAAACTTGCCACTATAATATTTCGGTAGACCCATATGTGCACTCTACTTGTGCCAACCCGATTAAAATTATAATGGAGCTCGCGTACCTAAAACGATATTCTTGTGTTAAACGGAAATTCTTAGAAAACACACGGCTTGGGACAAGTAGAGTGCACATATGGCTCTACTAAAATATTATAGTGGCAAGTTTGCCGATCGGTGAAAATTTTGAGATATTAATTTTCTTAGAATCAAAATTTCTAAGAATTTCCGTTCTTCACAAGAATGTTATTTTAGATATGCGAGCTCCATTAGAATTTTAATCGGGTTGACACAAGTAGAGTGCACATATGGGTCTACCAAAATATTATAGTGGCAAGTTTGCCGATCGGTGAAATTTTTGAAATATTAATTTTCTTACAATCAGAATTTCTAAGAAATTCCGTTCTTCACAACAAGAATTTAGAATTTTCTTCTGAGTTTTCTTTCTTCGGAGTTCTACTGAATCTCTGCTGGTATAATCCCATCCGGACCAGCCGGCTTAAAGAGCTTGAAACTTTTAATAGTCCATTTTTTCAGCCGTGTATTCAGAACACCCTCTGTACACAAAAGTTGCGCCTCGCAGTCATTCATAGACCCGCAATCATCCACACCCGCAAACGACGCATCCGCACTTCCCGGAAAGTGAGTTTCCATTAGAAGAATAAGAGTTTCTTCACTAGAAACCGTTCATTCGCCATCCGGATTATTCAGATAGCCTGGAATAGCTGGACTGGTATAGAGAATCTTTCTTAAGCGCGAGGTTTCCGAGACCCCTTCCATTCTATCACAGAAGAACATCTACGAATTCCTTTGCGCCTTCATTGTCTTTCTTTTATATACTCTGAGGCATTCCTTATATAAGTCCCAGTTTTGACTTACTCTTCATTTGTTCACTCTTTTGAAAGCAGACCCGCGGACTTTTCGGCACTCCGCAAGTGCCAAGGTCCACCAAACAGGTTTCCGTTGTCCTCTCAGCTTTGTTTATGGGCAGGCTTCCCTCATAGAGGTATTACAAGCCCTAGTAAGAGTACCCACTATTGAATCCAGATCACTACCCGTGTCGAGGAGTTGTGGACCTCTAGATGGAATACTAGCCTTCAATATATATCTATATACATGCCATATTGTCCTCCTGGGATTTCTGGAAACGTATTGATTTGTAATTTGGGAGTTAAGCTTAAACGTTAGATACCCTCCATTCCTTGTTTATAGGTGAGATAAAATCGGACACCAGAGTAACATCCAGAACCTCCTACTTATTTATAATAATAAAAGTAGGTGGTTCCTGACCTATATTACTAGGTTAGGTTAGGTTTCAGTGGTTGCTTACTGCACACTTAGGCCAATTTTTAGGCCCATTGTGATACCACTCATTCACTCCACATCATTAACCCACCTACTTCACCTACTCACACAACTACAGTATACCACCTGCACATTGCAAGCTCCATGTCAACCTGTACATTGACATGGAAGGTGGGTCGGCGCGTGACGCGGAATTCTGCACTCCATCAGAGGGTCTTAGTTGTATTTATTAGCATCACCGATCGTAATCGATGATGAAAATTCGATTTGCATCTAGCCTCTGATGGGATTCGAACCCAGCAACTCCCGGCCCAAGTGCCGAAGCTTTAACCATTGCACCACTTGTCCGGTGACCTATATTACTAATAATGAGGTTAGTTCTTGGAAGAAATTCCAAACGGTGTGGAACGCGCGTTTGCGTCACACACTAAGATAACTTGGACCTTCCCCCTTTCTGCATCACAAACAAGTGCCCTCAGGCTGTCTATCTAGAACTTACTTTAAATATCAAACAAAATATCAGTCAGATGTTGGGTATCAGTGAATTCCTAGAGATTTAGTAGTTTAATCTTTTATTAAACCCAGATTTCCCACTAATTTATTGGACCCTTTTGATGCAATGATATTACGCGATTCTGTAAAATTCATGAATCGTGCAAGTTGTCAGCACTTTGCTGGAACTTTGCTAGTAAGTTGCAGATTTTCACCTTTGCCCATTGCTAGTTATATAATGTTCTTCTTGCTAAGAATGAAGCTGCTGGATTACCGTATGTAATGATAACCTTTTCCCGTAATGCTTCGTTTGAATTCTCTCTCCAAAGCATTCCTTAATAATCTTGACGTTCTTCCGCTAACTCAATTTGTCGATACATTTTGATTATATCGACTCCAAATTCTGTTCTATGTTTTCTCCATAACAATGGAAATGGCCATAAGTTATTTTGACAAGTAGCAACGTGCTCCATGTATTTTAAGCCTCATGCTGATTTCAATATAATTTTTATAATTGCTTGATGCGGGAAGTAAAATTTTTATTTAAAATTGGGTAATTACTCCATAGGCTCCCTTTGGATATATTCTGTCATAAATCCTATAAACAGTTTTCGTATGTTCATTAGAATATTTGGTTCTTTGTTTTGAATTACCAAATACGCTGGTATAATTTTAGTTAATCACGTAGCGTCCACTTGGATTTGATGAGTAGAGATTCGACTGGTTTGCCAATTCTTCCTTCACGCTAATGGATGTAAAAATTGCTCCAACTTGTTACCGTAATAAGAATCAGGATGGTACTCCATTGTCGTTATACCTCTCCTTAATGATATGGGGTGTAATTGTTGTGGGTGTAATTGTTGTGGCCAACTACTTTTACGACAAATGTACATAAATGTGGAATACGCCACACTTAATTACTAAAGCGAAACATGGAACCTACCGATTTTGTGATAAAAATTGTCTTGGTTAATCAAAAATCATTATTCCTGAATTTCAGAAAATCAACAAGGCCAACCTTTGTTAAAAATTTACTCTGCATTGCAATAATTGTAAAAGCTCCTACGGAAGAGCTTCAAGTAGTCAAGCCGCCTGGACTGTAGAGATGCCAAATTTTGGTGAAATAATTTTTTTTGTAATTGTTTTAAATGTAATTTGCAATCTTTTGATTTTAATCATTTTTTTGTAAATGCCGAGATATTTGCAAGTGGCAGCTTCCGTAAGAGCTTTTTCATTTTTTGTAAATATTTTGAAAAGTATGTATATTTCTGCCACTTCCGATGGGCCGATCTAGGACAAACCTCACTGGGATCTCCCAGTTTATGGAAAAAGCGTAAATATAAAAGTTCATGCCAAGTTTGTGCAGGAACATAATTTTTGCTGAAAAACAGATTTTTCTCAGTGAACTTGCATAACCGTTTTTCTCGTAAATCTGGTACTTTTAAAATACATGCACAAATCGAAAAAGCTCATATTTAAGCTGCCACTTCCTGTGAAAAACCGAAAAAGCTACGCTTAAATTTAAAATATTTTAAATTCTCGCTTTTTTGAAAACTGATCTAGGCAAATTTTATTTAAAATCTCTTAGTTCATATAATCGTTTTGTCTACTATTTGCAAAAAACCAAAAGTTACTATAGAATCTGTCACTTCTGGTGGATTGATTTTGGCAAAAATCGTTGGGATCTCCCAATTTGAGTATGAAGTTTCGTCCAGATTAGTCAATCCACCTGATGTTCAGGGACAAATTTTTGTTGAAAACCACTATTTTAGCATAAAAATCGTCATTTCCGCTTTAATTTTGGAAAACTGATCTAAATTGCTACTGTTGCAAATTTAAATTAGAATCGTTCAGTTCATAGTCGATTTTCTCATTGTTGGTAATTTTTTCAAAATGTTTACAAAAACGGAAAAGCTTCTGTGGAAGCGTTCACTTCCGGTGGATTTTCTGAGATCTGCCAATTTATGAAAGAAGCTTAGGTGTGAAGTTTCATCCCGATCAACCAATCCGTCTGAGATGTACAGGGCCGAATTTTCCGGTTAAATTTTCAAAAATCTGGCCGGTATTGTTGCAAATTTAGTTTAGTATCTTTTAGTTTATAATCGTTTGTCTCACAAATGCTATACTTCAAAATACTTATAAAAAACGAAAATTATCCATTGGAAGCTGCCACTTCCTGATTACCGATATCTTCCAAAAATCACTGAGACCTCCGAATTAATGAAAAATTTTAAGTATATATATATTGGGTGTACAAATGTATTTCCGCCCTTTTTTAGTGAAATAAAAGACATTAGTTTGTCTACAAAATGAAAGAATATTTCGGAAGCTATAACCTTCGCCCATCGTTCAGGCAACAAACGGATTCCCCGAAGGAAGAAGTCTGGTTGTATCGAGACGATCCAGTCATCGACCCATTTTTTGACGTTTCATATGAAGTGAAGTGCTGCTGTACCAGCGCTGATTGCATCGACCGGAACAAGTAGTAATCAGAGGGAGCAATGTCTGGTTAATAAGTCGGGTGGGGTATAATTTCCCAGTTCTGCCTGTCCAAGTAGTTTTTGACAGATATAGCAATATGTGGCCTAGCGTTGTCATGTAAAAAGAAGCAGAATAATCTTATCATGCCTTTTGCCCTATTCCGGTCGTTTTGCAGCTAGAGCTTGCTTTAAAGCCATCAGTTGCCGTCGATAAACTTGTCCCGTAATGGTTTCACGCTCATTCAGCAGCTAATAATAAACAACACCCTTCAAATCCCACCAAATATAAAGCATCACATTCGAACCATAGATATTTGCTTTTGGCGTTGACGGCCCTGGTTTACCTGGCTTGGCCCACGCTGGTTTGCGCTTTGGATTGTCATAGTGGATCCACTTTTCATCCCCAGTGATGATCCGATGCAAAAACCCCTTCATTTTTTGTCGTTGAAGCAACAATTCTAATTCGCACATGGTTTTCCAACGTTCCATGACCCGTTCTTTCAATTTGTGTGGCACCCAATTTCCCAGCTTCTGAACCAATCACATTGCATGTATACGTTGCGAAGCACATTGTTGGCTAATATTCAACTCGTCTGCCAATTGTTTTTCAGTCTGACAAGGGTCCACATCAAGCAATTCTTCCAATTCTGTATCTTCAAATTTTCTTGGTCTTCCTTCACGTTCTTTGCCCCTTACGTCAAAATCACCAACTTTGCATCGCCAAAAAATAATGAAGTAAAACTTCCCGCAAATGCTGTTTTTGGCACAAAATTCAACATTTTTAATTACATGAAAATAATTGTTGTTGACGCTTTGAACAAATATCACTAGTAATTATGCAAGCTTGACATCTAACCTCCAAAAAACATGTATTGCCCGATTGAATAATATGAAATCAGTGATACCAACGACACCTTTATAAAAAGGTCGAAAATACATTTGTACACCCAATAGTATCATCCCGATCGGAATACCCGTCTGGTCTGCAGAGAGGATACCACGCAAACACATTCATAAACACAGAGATCTATTTAAACCCTACTTTTTTGACTTCGGCGATAAGCGAAAGGTAAATCTCGAGGTCAAAAATTTTACTGAAAACTATATTTTAGTTTACTATGTAAATTACTGTATGTTATGGGTTGTAAGTTAGCCGGTTCTTCGTTTAAGCATTCTTCAATCAGAGTGTATCAAAGCATCGCATGTAATTTACTATCTTTTGTTTTTTAATTATTTTGCTTCTTCGGCATCAGCCACATCGATGTCGATATTTCAGTGCTGTTTTTTAAATATTGACTCATGTTCTTTGTATCCACTTCCTTGATTAATTTCGATTCTCTTTCCATAGCGTAAAAATATCTCATTTGAAGATTTTGAGCTTCGTTACGTGTTGCTTGCGTTGCAGTTAGTTTATATTTTTGTATTTATTAGAAGTAGTATTTAGATTTGAATGGGTCTGCAATACGGACAATAATTCAGTTAGTCGCGGACACCCTGTATATTAATTTAACCATCTCCAATTGGTCTAGCACTGAATACCACAGTTAATGTTGCAGTGTGACTTGGAGCTATGTAGTGCGCATATAGCAAACCTTAATGACTTGCGAATTGGTTAGTAGGAATTAGGGTAGATGGAACAAAGCAAATTACAGGCAGAAATCATTTTACCATTATTAAATAAAGTCATATCGTTCGTGCTTGATTTACTTACACGCACAGTACCCAGAATCTGTTTGGTCTCCATTTTATTTTTTACTGAATATTACATAAAAATGTTCATGTAATATTCGAAATGTAAATAAATTACATTTTTTTCAGAGCATAACGGAAAAATATTTCCCGGAATCCCCAAAAATAAAAATAATAAAAAATTAAAATTAATTAATTTTTGTTTAGATTTTTTTAACAGATCTCATTCTGGCGAACGCATTCAATGTTACCCTTTTATTTGTAGATGTGAGATTGTATCCATCGCTATAGGTACACATTTTTCCATCTCCAAATTGAGCAAAGAACAACAACAGAAATAAAAAAGGTTTTTTCCTATGACATTTTCTTTCCTACCTAACAACAATGGCCGTGTATATGCTCGCTAAAAATTAATCAATTATAAAGCACGTGCGACCTCCTTATATTGTTCTGGTGTAACCTGTAAATTTTTATTTAATTTAATTATGGTTTCACTGGAACAATAAACCCATTGTAAAACATATTAAAAAAAAAAATGGGAGAATTAAATTTATATTTTTCGATGAGGTGTTAAAATAATTCATTTTCGGTGTAGAACAAAATTTTTTGTTTATTTAAAAAACAAAATGGTCTGGGAAATTAAATTATAAAATAGTAATTGATGGTACACAGGCGAACCTGCTATTTGTAATATCAATGGCTTATGTTATGCAATCCACACCCATTTTACATAATTATATTGGTGTAGTTACTGGTTTTTTAATTACATGCCCACTCGACCGTTGAGCAGTGCGTACTTTCAAAATCAGTAATATGCTAATCGAATGTGTTTTTTATGTGAGTGGATGATTTTTTATTTAATTTAACCACAATTCATTTACCATAATATACATTCTACCCATCAACGTTTGTGAACACCGCATAAAGTTATTACTTTAATCAAATCAGATATAAAAAAATTTGCGATGACCTCTCAACTTTAACATTAAACAAAAATTTGCACATAAATAAAAGGTTGGGATTTTGCATATACGAATTTCCCGAAAAAAAAATTATTTGACTTTTATAGGATTTAAATTTAACATTTTTCTATGGAATTTGCTAATCCGGGTTCGTTTAGAATAATTTCAAATCGATTTTATTTATGCAATGTGTGAAAACATGTTTAATATTCTGAATTCGAAATATTCTGGGGTGGCTAAAGGTTTTGAAATTTTATAAGTACTTAATTTTAAAGAATGGTGTTTTCCGATTTCGGAAGCTGGTATTTCAAGTGTAGGGTAGTATTTCGCAACATGTTTACGGTTCCACAAACAAAATTAACTAAGACGAAGGGGCAATAAATAATAAGTACGGGAAAAAATTCGTGGCCTTACATATATCTCTGTGTGTTTAAAAGGTGACATTTTAACTTGTACGTTGACATACAAAACATTAAAATCGGTGAAGTGAATAAAAAGTTACAACATTTTAAACAGGGACATAAATAATGAAAAAATTCGATATATTTAACAATTTCATTACGACAAAGGTAAAAACGCGGCTCAGGCTTGCGAAAAAATTTGTTTATGGAGAAGGTGCTTTATCAGCAGCAAGAAATGTCGATGAAATCATGCCGAAAATTGAAGAAGACCGGCATATAAGCAGCCAATTGGTAAAGAACTAAATATTGGTCACAAAATAATTTTAAACCGTTTGAAAATGGCTGAAAACAAAAAAAAGCTTGACGTTTGGGTACCACATGAACTAACAGTTAAAAATTTAATGAACCGGATTTCTATCTGCGAAACGCTGCTGAAACGAAACGAAATCGAACCTTGCACCATCGGACTACCATTTGTTCTGGTCCATGTAGAACCATCTTAATGGTTTTACATTAAATTCAAAAGAGGCCTGCGAAAATGAGTTGTCTCAATTTTTTGCCTCTAAACTACAGAAGTTTTACAGTGATGGGATCATGGCTCTACCAGAAAAATGGCAAAAGGTCATCGATCAAAATGGCACATGTTTGGTTTAATAAAGTTCATTTGAAATAAGAAAATTCTTTGTTTCAATGACACCCAAAAATGGCTTTCCCTTACCCGTTATAATATGATGAAGTCAAAACATGGACCAAATGAGTGCGATAGGTTGCGAATCGACAAAACAAAATACAAATCAGATAAGAAAAACATAACGAATAAATTTTCCCTTTAAATTTTGAGAGGATCATCCAACCTCCTATACTCCCTTTTACCGTCTATTTATCTGCCCCCAAACTGGCAGGTCAGAGGAAAGGTGGTTAAGGAAATTTTTCGTAATACCAGTAAATGACACTAATCTTTTTAGTGTGATTCTCGTTCCTTTCGGTATCATTTTTTCACCTGTCTACACTCTGCCTAAGGACTGGTTCCTATTGGGCTGGTTATCGCCTCTACTTCGCTCACCCACTTATAATACCCCTTTCCTTTTTAAGTTAGATAGGCACATCTTTATTTACGTGACCGTTTATTGCCGTATCGAGCTGCGTTGACCTGACCTTTCACGGTAGGCCACGTGATTCACGGCTTTTTTATTATTCACCAAGAATGACAATCTAGCAATCAGCTGCCTTACGGAAACTTTTTAAATTAGTAGCGACCGCCTATTCCAATGCACACAACAAATACTATCGTATTCATATATATTTGTGCAGTAATGCGACGCCACACAAACTTCGTTAAAATTGATATAAACAAAAATCTTTTTGAAACTATAATTTTTTTATTTAGTCAGCTTAATTATTTTGCTTTATTATTCAATAAAAAAATGTTTAATTTTAGTTTTATACAAAATTATTTCTGCACATAAATTTTTATTCATAATTATTTGTGCACATTAAAAAACCTGGTTCACTATGATTTTTAAATCAGTTATTTGAATTTTTGTTTTTTTCTGAAATTGACTTAGTGTGTAATTAGTTAGTTGTGAAAAAAAATAAGTTAATCTTCAGTAAAAATGCCTAAAAAATTTGAATTTAGTGTTGAGGTCAGAGCAGCAATGGTAGCTGATTATGAAAATGGAATTTCAACCACAGAATTATCGAAAAAGTATGGTTGCCATAGAAATACCATTTTGTACCAAATAAAGAAAAAAACATTCATGAAATGGTAAAAAATGCCATTAGAAGAGGCCGAAATCGAGCAAGATCTGCTACAGAAGACCGACAAATTGTAAGAGCTGTGAAAATCAATCCATCAACGACGCAAAACAGCATACAAAAGTTTATAATCTTTTCGAGAAATAGACCCATTAGCCAACCAACAATACACAGGAGATTGAGGGAGGAAAATCTAAAAAAATACTCCTCTCAAAAAAACCGTATATATCAAAAGTAAATAAATTAGAAAGTTTAAATTTTGCAAGGAAGCATATTAACAAGCCGTTGGAGTTTTGGAGGAATATTTTATGGACGGACGAATCATTTGTCTCTCTTGATGGGACCTGGGGAAGACATTTCTTTTATTCGAAACCTTCCGAGAAGTTTAAACGTACAGCCGTCGCACCAACGAGTCATTCTGGTGGAGGCCACTTAATGATATGGGGATGCATATCGTATAACGGTGTTGGTCCGATTACTTTGTTAAGAAGGAAACTTGTTCAAAGCCGTTATTTGCTGCTTCTAAATGATGTTGCGTTAGTGGCTGTATGCAAATTAGTTGGAGAACGTTTTATACTGCAACAGGATAATGCTCCTATCCATAAAGGCAAAATGGTACTAAATTGTTTAAAAGATTTGGACCAACCCTTATTAGAATGGCCGCCTCAGAGCCCGGATCTTAATGTGATTGAGAATATACTGGCGTTCATAAAAAAGACAAATTCCTTGTGTTGTTGGAAGGGCTGAAGAAGCCACTTGGAACTCCATTATAAATGCATGGAGCACCGTGTCAATAATTTTTTTTTTTTAAATTTAATCGACTCTATGCCCAGACACCTCTCAGAAGTTCTGAAATCAAAAGGAGGAAATACTCGTACGTCACATTGATTTGTTGTTTAATGTGTTTTTGTGTATTCTGAATTAAAATATAACCGATTGAATTATTATAAATAAATTTTTGTTAGCATTTTTGATGTGCACAAATAATTTTGTATAAAATTAAAATTAAACATTTTTTTATTAAATTATAAATCAAAATAATTAAGCTGAGTAAATAAAAAAATTATAGTTTCAAAAAGATTTTTGTTTATATCAATTTTAAAGAAGTTTGTGTGGCGTTGCATTAAAAAATGTATACTGCACAAATATATATGAATAAGATAGTACAATAGGCGCTTCATTCATCCACTTTTACAGTCTTACAGTCACTTTTACAGTGTTGTCACAAAAACTCAACTTTGTGGACACAAAAACAAAATACAAATTATCACACGGTCATCGTAAAAACCCTTTTATAAATTCCAGGCGGCCGACTGTCCCTTGGTTCACAAAAATACAATACAGCATGTGGGTGTCTCAATAAAGTTTGTACCAACCAATTGCGGCCGGCTATTATTTCATACACCAAATTGAAATTTAACACGCGGCCGTCTTAATTAACCCTTTTCTTGATGGAAGCCGTCAAATTTTCCTTTGCCGAATGCACAGAATCCAAATTCAACATCCGGCCGCCTAACTAATCGCGGCCAGGTATGAATTTACTTCTTTCTTTTTTTCTTTTGTCGCACCAAACACTCTTCACCTTAACATTCTCCTCTTCAAAAATTTGGCCGTCTACAAAAAAATCCTTTCATCATCAAAAAACAAAAAAAACACTTTCTCCTGCCTTGCCCGCTCTCGGCACTACTCTTTCCACTCCATTCACGCACACCGCCTTCTATATTTCGTTTTCGTAACTAATAATTAGTTCTAACCATCAGTACACCCACATGCCACTCCGAAACTATTATATTATAATTTTTACTTCGGATGTGCGCATCATTAACATGCACCGTAAAATAAAATGCTGCAAGGGCCGTACGATACAATTCGACATAGCCTTTGGAATCGGATGATAATTTTTTTTACTAGTAACCATTGTTGCTTGTCGCCGCCACGGAATGTCGCTGGTCGAGGTTATTTTATTGATTGTTAAAAACATATTTGATCTGTTGGGTTTTCAGATCTGGCACAGCATTAAAATGGTGTTGAAGTCGATCCGCCGCTTTGTTAATTAATCTACCCATGTATTCCACAGCAACGCAAAGCATACTGCATTCGATTCCTCGTATGCGATTGATTCGATTTTGTGTAGTAGCATTGTTATGTTAAAGGTTATTAGCTGAAGATTCTTCTCAAACACAATAAAAATTAACTGTAGGATTACATATTGATCGATCAACTGTCGTAAAACGTTTATAAAGAATCGGAATGGATCAAAAAGCTAGCAACTGGGCTGCATATGAATTAAAAGAACCTTGAACGTCGAAAACCCGTTCGTGAAATACAAATGCTTCAAAGACAACAAAGAAAATGTTTTTTTGCACCGGCTAGTTACTGGAGATGAAAAATGGATTATATGCAAACACCACACCAGTAAAAACCGCATTAAAAACCGCATTTAACCCACCAAACACACCACAAAAGACGCACAACAAAGAAAACCAACTAGAACAGACAAAACCACAATCACAACAAAAAGCCATTTCAACTTCACGGCAACAACAGACAAAATTAAACCAACCACAACAACAACAGCAACAAAAAGATCAAGCACAACAACAACAAAACAAACAACAGCCGCAACAACCAAAACAACTACTATAGAAACGAACAAACTACAACAACAAATATAGCAAGTACAACAACAACAAGAAATATTACACAACAACCGCAATCAAATCAACAAACAACTTGTAATACAGCAATGGACATAGAGACAATCAAAAATAAATCTCCTTTTTTCATTTCTTTGAATGGTCGAGCGAATGCTGAGATCCAATGAATGCGTGATAATTGGTCAGTTAAATATTCGCAGTATATATGCCAATGACGATATGAATGCGATTCGAGACTGGTTGACCCACCTCATTCTGGATTCCAATCTCGTAGTCCTGAATGATGGTGGGTCGACTAGAATGGCGAGAGCAGGGTCGACAGCCAGCGCGATAGATTTAACTTTAATATCTAGCGGGCTGGCGGGCCAAGTCACTTGGAATGTCACAGATGAAAATTTGGGCAGTGATCACTATTTGATCAGCACATGCTTTGGTGGTATAAATGTTGACATAGATCGTAAGGTCATTATGAATGGTAAGAAATGGGTCGAACGTATGAATGAGACTCTCATAATGAAAGAAGCAAATGAGGTTAACCAACTTGAGGATGAAATAGAGAGAGTGAATGAAATGTGTACTATAAATGACAGAGGGAATGAATACAAGGTATGAAAGCAAACGGATAGCATTGAAAGAGTTCAAGAGGTGTATATGTCATGGATACAGAATAAATTATGGAAGGATGAATGCAAAATTGAAAAAGGCTATCCGTAGAGCGAAAAGGAAAAGTTGGCGGGACTATGTGTCAAAAATGACATATAGAACCCCAACTAAGGGTGTATGGGATAAATTTAATAGAGTGAGAGGATATAGAGCGCAAGGCAGAAATGCAGTGTAAGATGACAGTGTGAATAGAGGTGTCTTTTTACAAATGATTACAGACGTACGTAGCAATTTGAGCGATAAATATGAAGTTTTGTTACCTGATAATGAAAATGAATTAATGATCGATATGTGTAAGGAGTTTGAATGGGAGGGGTTTTAGAAATATCCAAATCTATTACCCCCGGAACTAACAGAGTGAGTTATAAAATGATTGGTAGATTAGAATTCGAAGCCAAGGTGGCCTTGCTTCGAATTCTCAATCAAGCAGGGATAAGTATTCAGATGCCGGAAAAATGGAAGGCAAGCAGAGTGGTATCTATTCTTAAAAGAGATCGGGATAGAAATCTGCCAACAAATTACAGGGGAATATGTATGTTGAATGTATTGGTTAAAATTTTGAATGGTATGATGAAAGGTCGTATACCTAGATAAATTTGTGAATGAGGGAAATATGTTGCCGGAAACCACCTTTCGGTTCCGTCACAACCACTCTGCTAAAGAATGTGAAGAAAAGTTTGTGTGGGAAGTACAAAAGGAAAATAAGTATGTTGTGGCGGTATTTTTTGATATAGAAACGGCATATGATTACGTGGTTCCAGAGAAACTTTATCAGATCCTTATGGAATTGGGGTTTCCTTGGAACATTTGCAAATGGGTGTTTGAGACCATGAATGAGAGAAAATTAGTTTTGTGTGGTAGAGTGTATAGGCTGGAAGAAGCGGTGACTAAGCACCTCTCCCAAGGCAGTAAAATCTCACCGACTCTCTTCAGTCTGTACACGAGCTCGATACATAGGTGTAACTCCTTGGGCAAAGTCATTTTGCAATTTGCAGATGACTTTGTCATGATGGGCAAGGGGAGGACCATCGAGGAGGCCTTGAGTCGGGCTCAAGATTGAGTGAATCAGATAACCGAATGTTTGAGTGAATTGAATTTGAGTGTAAATGGGAGTAAATGTGTAGTGTGGCTTTTAGAACGAATCGGATGGTTTCGGATGTGCGAATATATAATGAGAGAATTGAGTGTGTGAAATTGACTAGGTATTTGGGAATCTGAATTGACAGAAGAATGAGTTTCAAAGTGCATATGGAAAAATTGACCGATAATTCTAAGAGTAGATTGAACGTGATTAAAAGGGTGAGCAACTCGAAATGGGGAGCTCATCCGGATGTGACTGATATGTTACGAAAGGCGCTAGTGTCAACTAAAATTGCGTATGGAATGAGTATATATGGCGATGGGTCCAAGGTTGGGTTTAAAAAGTTGATGCTTGTGGAGAATGGGTGTGCCAGAGTATTATTGAGAGCGATCAATTCAACACCAATATACACTCTGTGGTCTGAATTGGGTGAGTACGAGAGACTGTGCGAATGGTAACTAAGGACAATAAATTGGTGAATTAAATGAAAGAGAGATTGCAAAGAGGGACGGTTTACAAAAAGACAACAAGATATTAACATATTCTCCAAGATTCGTATGGCAAATCCGAAAGTCTCTCCGAGCAATCTAATAGTGCGGTTGAAGTTTTGTGACACAACAAAAGCAATGATGAATGAGTTATCGGTTAAGAGTGAATTTTGCAAAATGCGAATGAATTATGTTGCACATGGAGAAGTGTATTCAGATGCAAGTGTAAATGATGATCGAGTAGGTGTGGGAATTTAAATTCCTTCAATGAGGAAAGAGAAAATGGTAAGAGTGCATGACAGTATCTGTATAATGAATGCAGAATTGATAGGGATTATGGAAGGGATCAAGCTGGCAATGACACAAGGGAGAAGGAGAATAGGGTTATTCTCTGACTCCCGGAGTGGGTTGGAATTAATTAGTAAGGGTGGGGGAACTCAAGGCAATGTGCATGTGGAAATGCTGTATAAATAGCTTCAATCCTGTGGGAGGGAGGTCATCCTTCAATGGATACCTTCACACCTACAGATTGAAGGTAATGAAAAACCCGATATGCTTGCGAAACGGGGCTGTTTGATTGAGGCTGTAAATGAATATGAATTCATGGATGCCAGAGACGTACTTCGCATGTTTCAGGTGAATCTGTGGAGGAAATGGGAGAGACAGTTTGTTGAAAAATGTCAGATCTCCTTGGAGACAACCGTTCTTTAAGGTGCTCAAAGGAGATACTAGAATGTTACGAACTATGGAACGAGTGAGATTGAATCATGGAAATTGGAAAGAATGTTTGAAGAAACGCAATTTGGTTGTGTGTCAATTATGTGAATGCTGTTTGGTTGTGGAGGACATCGAACATTTGATTCTGAAATGTCCTGCATTTAAGCAGAGCAGACAAATGTTCGATGTTCTATTGAGTGTAAGTAGTTTGACTGAATTATTACGAATGGGAATGAACTTATAAGAATATGTATGAATTTATTAGAACAAATCAGATAAAAGTGTGAAAGCGAGTCGATGTGTGCTAGGTGTATGAAAGAAATTAAAATTGTAAATTTTGAAACGGGCCATATGGCACCAAATTTTTAGAGCTAGTGCCAAAATAAAACTAAAAATAAAAATCTATTTTAGAATGTAATTTGGGCAATTATGTGCTTTAGAATAATTTATTCTTGCATTCCATTATATTTAGGTGGTAAGCTGTAATTTTACAGGTACTTCCGCCCAAGAAATAATAACTTGCTTTAAACAGAAGTATAGTTTACAATAGTTCTGGATTAGTAAATGAAATATTATTGGTTATAATGCTTCCGAGATTACCTCTAAAACAATCACTCGGGAAATATATTTTATAGTTTCAGCGAAAGTTTCAGCGTTACAGATATCAAATTTTAATGAAAGCAAAATTATGGCAAGGAATCGTAATTTTTTTAAAGCTTTTAAAATTATAAATTTTCCAAATAACTCAGCTTAAACATGTAATTTTCTATGACAATTAAAATTTGTTCTGAGATGTTCGTCGAAAGCTCAGAAGAACCCTTAGTAGTTTTCACCGGTTAAATTATCTCAAGTTCATTACAAACGACTTTAATTTTAAATTTATTTAATATAGAAACGCAGTTTATAAACTTACAATTTTGTAATATTGTTAGAAGCTTTCAATTCAATCTTTAAATATTATATTGGTAAAATGGTAACCAAGAGAGCTTTTCTGACCCATTTTATTTTTCAACTATTATTACTATGTTTTATCTAAATTGAAACAAGACAAGAAACAAAATTTGTTTTCTATTCATTTCGTTAAGAAGAAAATAACTTTTAACATAAATGGAAAAGCAACAACATATGGTTTAGTTATTTTAAATTTTTTTTTAAAACTATCATCATTATATCTACATTTTGCAAATGTGGAAAACTTGAAACTTGAAAAAAGAAATGAAACATGAAAAACTTATTTTTAACTGAAACATGATAACAAAACTAAGTATGTTCCTTTTCCAACTTTGCTTTGCTATTTGACGTACGTTGAATATTTTACGTACAATTTACGAACAGAGAACAACTTTCACATACTCGTATGTATTACATATATGCAAAAGGAGAATTTTTCACACCTTTATATACCATACACGTACAAAATTATGTATTTCGTTTGCAGTAGATAAGAACACAGCTATATAAATTCATAATTGATTTGGTTTCATGTTTTCTTTCTTTTCATATAATCAACCTGCGATGACGACGACAACAACGAAAAAAGGTGACAACACAGCAGCTATATCAAGAAGAAAAACATCATCCGCAAAATGTTTAACAACATTTTTTTCATTTAAGTTAATATTTTTCCCATGTGTCCTACTAAATTTATTTACATACAGGTAGGTTGGTTATATATCTATATACATACATATATGTACATAAAAAGTATATAATACACTTTGTCGTGTGCTTTTATTTTAATAACACAAAAGGTTGTATACGGGTACGAGTACATAAAAAAAATTGTTATGGTTATTCTATTTTATGTACGATATGGACGTACCCTTGTGGTTGCCAACATTACCGTACATATTAATAGAAGAAATGAATATGTCTAAAGTACAATATCCCAACACATGTAATTTTTAAATACATAATTTAACATATATTTGATTGAAATACAATTATTTTAATTATTTCCGTGAAGAGATTGATGATATATTCCAAAAGTATGGCGGATTTAAGTGGAAGTAAAAAGTGTACGAAGAAATTGTTTTTAAATAAAATGCGAGTCGCGGCCAGGCGCTTCCTGCCTACCATGAGATGAACCTGGAATTGGAAAATTACTTTTTCCATAAACTACATAATGTTAACATACATATTTAATGTTTTTCCATTTCGTGTAAAACAAACTTATTTGATGACTATTTATACTCTACTTTTGTAACATAAAGCATTTATTATTAAAATTATTATTAATTTTCAAAAGTATGTAACACTCCTACATATATTTTGCTTACAGTGACATATTTTTGAAAGATTTGGCCGCATTGAATATTTATAATTTTGTAGTAAGACTAAAAAATTGTTTTGGGGATGGTTTCCAAGGCAACTGAATTATGAAAAAGACAATAATCAAGTGACGTGTAACGTCTGTCCAATGCAGACATCTACATTCCGTCTTTGTAAGCCAATTCTTTGGAATAAATGGCGATTGTTACTACGAATCATGTGGGATTTTAAATTTTTTTTAAATATTAAGAATTGAGAAATACTGATAGTCAGACAGGTATTGCAAAATTTTATTTAATTATTGTAAAATATTTTATCAAACCAACTTTATAAAAGAAATTATTATGATCGTTTTGAAATTATCCCAGACTCTCATCCAACAATTTCCAAAAATACCACTAGCAGCACAAGTGTTAAAAAACGTATCACAAACTTTTATGTTAAATTAAAGCAAAAGTTATCGTCTTTAGAATTAGTTTTTAAAAGGCCTGCCTGTTTCCAATTCGATTGTTTTCTCGACCAATGGGAAGTTGTTGAAATTTTCAAAACAAATTGGTAATGATTTCATGATGGGGATCTTAAAACAAGCATTAAGACACTTATAAATAATAATAATTTAGCGGTCCCCCAGTGGGGATTTCTAACAACATTTGGTGAAGAGGGTTTTCACTTGCCAGGAATCGTTTGCTAATGGTCCAGATTTCGATTAAATTCGTTCAAAGTGTCGTCCAGTGGGCCCTTTTTTAAATAAAATTGTTGAGGGATTGTTGAGTGATTTCGAATGTCCGAATTCGATTTAGATGAGTACTACTTTAAAGGAAAACCGTTCATAGGGTTGTCCAGGGTGGGGTCCGGGTTATTTTCTTAACTTTTTTTTTTTGACTCGCACGGTTTTAATAAAAAAAACTTGGCGGACTGTTTTCGAGTTCCAGAAACCAATGGCAATGGGGCCATATTTACTTTTTTTTGGAGACATAATTTAGATAAAAAATGGTACAGGAGAGATTTCAAATGCCGAAAACGGATTGCAATTGGTCAAGATTTCGAAAAGATTCGTTCGGAGGGTCGTCCGGTGAGCCTGGGTCCTCCTCTTTAATTATTTTTTGCTCGCACGATTTTCATAAAAATTGGTGAGGAAAATTTTTCGAATACACTAGGAAACGATTGTAATGAGCGATAAAATTTGTTTAGGAGTGGCCTAGTGGCAGAATTTAGATGTGTCCTAGTTTTGGGAAATTCTGTTAAAATGTCAATTTTGATAACAAAATTTGATGGGGTTTCCGAGTGCCAAGAATCGTTTCGGATGGGCCCTAGTTCAAGGGGTTTTTGAGTTTGGGCCTTTTTAAAATTTTATTTGGCTTGAACGATTTTGATAAAAGTGGCGGAACAGGGCTTTCGAATACAAGAAACGAGTACAAGTTGTTCTGATTTCTGGATAATGTATTTAATAATCCCCTGGATGGGTCGTCCTGTTGCACCATTTTGCATGATGTTTCATCATGTTACACCATGTTGTGGAATATGTTTGTAGGTGATGAAACATTTTCGAGTACTAGAAACCGATGATAACGTGTATTGATTTGTTTAAATCTCATTTAGGTGATCAACCGGTGGGTTCCAATATTTATTTTGTTTCGCTACGCACGAGTTTGATAAAAATTAGTGGTTATATTGTCCTTCAGTGGAGCCTAAGTTAATATTTTAAATATTTTTTTATGGCTCGATATATTTTGATAAAACTTGCAGTGCTGCAATACGTTTAGAAGCTCGTTCGGTGGGGCCCGAGTAGCATTTTAAAAAAATATTAGGAAGGTTTTTCGAATACCAGGAAAATATTGTGATGAGCGCTAATTTTTGGCGGAGGAGGTCCTTCCTTTTGTTAAAAATTTAAAAAGTGACAGTTTTCTAGTGGCAGGACTGAATTTCGATAAGTCCTAGTTTTGGGAAAATCAGTTTAGAATGTCCGTCGGATCCATTTTTTGAATAAAAGCCGATCAATTTTGAAAACAAAATTTGAAGGGGATTTCCGAGTGGGAAGAATCGTTTCGGATGAGTTGTTATTGAAGGGGTTTTTGAGAAAACAAAATGTCACGTTCATGGTTCAAGGTCAACAAGTCATGTCGCAGAAGGTTGCGTGATGTTTCATGATGTTACAACATGTTGTGGAATATTGCATCATGTTGCGTCATATTGCACTATATTACGTGATGTTGCATCATGTTGCTTGATATTGCTTCTTGTTGAGAAATAGCGTGTCATGTTCCACTAAGTTGCGTCATGCTGCATCATGTTATGGGATGTTGTAGCACCGTGTTGCTTGATTTTCTACCATGTTGAATCATGTTGCTTCGTGTTGAGTCTTGTATTTTTTGATGTTCCATTATATTGTGGAATGTTGCATCATGGATACGTTACGATGACACATAGTGGCACTAATCGCCTCTTTTTTGAAAATTTTGGTTGTTTGCGAAACAATATTGAGTTGTAGCGCTATCCAATTAATGGTTTAAACTTGGTCCCATTTTCACATTTTCTTCCACCTCGAACGATTTTGATGTCGATTGGTTTGGCCTGGGTCCCTTTATTTAATTTTTCTTCGAGTTGCACGATTTTTATAAAAAATGCTCTCGAAATTCCACTATATAATTTATTTCGGCTCGAACGACTTTCCCGGTTTTCCAATTGATTTGGCTCACACGATTTTGATAAAATTTTGAAGGCGGGTTTACAACTGCCAGCAACCGTTTGTGATATGTTCTGCTTTCTGAAAAAATCGTTCAAAGGGTCATACGTGAGGTCTGGATCCATTTCTTTAATTTTTTTTCGGCTAACACGACTTTTTTTCGGTTTTCAACTTTTTTTACGGCTCGATATATTTTGATTAAAATTGTAGTGATAAAGGATTGCTCATGCCAGGAATTGACTGCAATAAGTCCTAATTTCGGCCAATACGTTTAGAAGGTCCTTCGGTGAGGCCGAGTAGCATTTAAAAAAAATTGCTCGAACGATTTTGATAAAAATTGGTGAGGGTCGGTTCTTATTCGTGGGATTTTTTTAGTGAGTCTTAGCGCCTTCTACTAACATTTTGTTGGCTTGAACTATTTTGATAGAATTTTTCGGTTCGAATTCAATGAAACGAGTACAAGAAATTCTGATTTTTAATTATTTCATTTAGAAATTCTCTATGTTGCAAGATGTTGCACCATGTTGAGTGATGTTGCATCTTGTTGAGGTATGTTGCGTGACGTTCCATTATGTTGCGTCATGTTGCACAAAGTTGCAGAATGCAGGATCATGTTGTGGGATCTATCAACAAGGTGGCGCCCGAACCATTTTTAAGATAATTTTTCCGGCTCGAACGAATTAGACAATAGTTGCGACGTCTACTAACTTTGGGAAAATTAATTTAGGGTTTATGGGGTTGAACGATTGAGAGCTAAGAATCGACAGTGATGAGTACTAAATTCGAGTACCGATTTAAAAGAAAAGTCCGAATGAATTGGATAAAAATTTTGAGAGTGGATATTTATCAGTTTCAGTAAACGATTGCAATGGACCATGATTTTGGGAAATTTATTTAGAAGTGTTCCGTTTAGCCATTATATTTCGTCTTGATACACAAAGAACAATGTAATTTCTCAATCGAATGAGGATATAACTCAGATTAGTGATGAAAATGGGAATGTAATAAAAGTTTTGGGCATGCATCTGGAAAACTGTTAATTTAAATGAACCTAAGCCATTTCTTACCCGATTGAGATGCAATTTTCTGTATTTATTAAGCATATGATAGGATTGCAAAATGAGTTCCGGGTATGATATTGAAAAATGATTAAATTTAATGGAACGAAGATCTTTCTCAAACGAATAGTATGGAACTCGGTTGGTATTATGAAATATCCAATTTAATTGACACAAAACCACGGTATCTTAAACTTGAATAGATCTAAGCCGTTACTTAACCAAGTGTGTGTAAACATAGAAAACGATGGCCGTTGAAAACGTGCTTGTAACCGTCAAATTCTAAAACGATAATCACAATCAAATTATACGAACCTGATTTGACAGGGCATATTCGTAACACTATGAAGCTTCATCCTTATCAATTAAATCGTCTGCATTGCAAAGAAGACACAGACATTTAGTATGCACGAAACAATGCACAGACACACGAACATATGCACGCACATAAATTTTTTGAAAACTGCTTTTTTGACATTTCGGATATAGCGAATGGTAAATCTGCAAAAATCTCGCTATATCGCCCAAGTTAAAAAAGCAGTTTTTAAAAATATATGAGTGTGTATGTGCGTGTATAATTCTGTAAAGACTATGACTTCATAATTACCCTTTTTTCATTAAATCGGAGATCACAGTCATTTTTATCTAGGAGCTTTTGGTGTTTTGTAAAAAATTTGGAAAGAATAGTAAATTTGCAACAATTTCGACCCAAATAACTTTTTAAAAATTTAACCAAAAATAACGATTTTTCAATACAAATTCTACTCTGTACATTACATCCTGAGATGAAATTTTATGCTTAAGCTTGTCCATAAATTGGAAGCCCAGTGAATTTTGACCGAAATAGGTCCACCGCAAGAGCTAATATTGGTCACCAAGCAGCTGTAATTAGCGCAGATCGAAATTTGAAGCAATCAAGATAATTTTGCGATATGCGATGACCAAGACGTATATTGTGCATAATACATAAAAATTTCAAAGGCAATTAGATTTTTAGCCGCACACCTCATATAAATGAGCTATTTTGCTCACAATGTGGACACTTGTTGTTACTGTTATATAATTAGTAAATAAATTAGTAGCAAATGACAGCTTCCACAGACGGTTTTTCTTCTTCTGCACATATTTTGAAAAGAATTGCTTTGCAATTGTCGAAATCCATAATTATGCGAATGGAAAAAATTTGAGTTATTCAGAAAATCGATCATTCAGCGGAAATGTCAATTTCTCAAAAATACGTTTTAAAAAAAATAATCGGCCCCTATATACAGCTCAGATAAACTGATCGATAGGGATAAAATTTCATACCAAAGCTTTTCCCCAAATGTGAATTTTGACAGAAATCGGTCCGCCGGAAGTGACCTCTTCCATAGGAGCTTATTTGTTTTTCCACCTGAAGTGGTAGCTTCCTCAGGTGCTTTCTTGTTTTGAGTACATATTTTGAAAAGATCCATTCCCAAAATTTAAGTGGATATTAAGTTTTTTGGCAATCTGTTTTTCAACAAAAATTCAACTCTGAGTCCAGTCTAATTGATTAATTTGGATGAAACCTTATACAAAAGCCTTTTCTATAATTTGAGATTTCAGTGGGTTTTCAGGCCGAAATCGGTCCGCCGGAAGTAACAACGTCCATAGGAGCTGTTTCGACTTAAAACTATAAGATTCGTAATTGCAACAATACCGAGCAGTTTTTCCAAAATTTAAAAAAAAGTGAAAATTTTTGACGATAAAAACATTTCTGGACGGTCCCAGATTGATCGGGATAAAATTTCGTACCTAAGCTTGTTTACAAATTGGGAGATACTAGTGAGTTTTGGCTAACATCAATCCACCGGAGCTTTTCCGTTTTCGGATGTATTTTTAAAAGTATATCATTTACGAGAGAAACCGTTATGAACTAACAGATTGTAAATTAAGTTTGCAACAATACTAGTCCAGATCAGTTTTCTAAAATTTAAGCAGAAATGATTATTTTCGTCACTGTTTTTCATTAAAAATTTTGTTCCGGTACTGTCCATACGGTTAGATAGATAAAAATGAAACTTCATAAAAATTTTCCATAAATTGGAAGATACTAGTGGTTTTTGGCGGAGATCGGTCCATCTGAAGTGATAGCTTTCATAGGAGATATTTCTTTTTTTGCAAATAAAAAATGAAAAGTGTATGTTTAACAATTACGAAACGAAGATGAAGAATTTACTAGAATAAAAAAATTGTAAATTAAATTTCAAACCAAATTAGTTTAGATCTTATTTTAAATTTTTCCGGAATTGACTAGATTTGATAAAAAATCTTTATCTCACCAAAATTCGACATCTCTATAGACCACGCGGATTGACTATTCGAAATAAAACTTCATACTAAAGCTTTTTCCATAAATTTGGTTATCCATGCAAAATATGGTGGATATCTATCAATCGGACCTACAATACAGTTTTTATTGATGAGTACATGATGGGCTGGACATATAGGATTCGTGGTTATCCTTATAAATGTTCTAAAATATATCTTCTGAGTTATAAAAACCAAATACCATATATTGACAGATTACATCAAGTCAACATGCAATTTTTGCAATTACCCATAAAGTTCAAGAAAACTTTGGTTTTGAGAAACGTGTAATTTAGTATCAAAACGTCAACAAAATGGCATCAAAAGCATCTAAGCTTCATAACTTCGTTTTAAAATCAAACTACCTAATCTTTGTAATTTGTAAAACTTCATTAAAACCCGGCATAACAAGCAGTGACATTTTTGGCTTTAATTACGTTGTTTACAGATGCGCTCGGTCTCTCGAAACTAGCTCAAAGAAATCGGGTGGTGGCGTACTGATAGCAGTACATTCTAAACTCTAGAATAACTTTAGCTCCATCGAAAGTCGAACAAATTGGTGTAAAAATCAAAATTAACCAAACCAATCTATTCATTTACGCAGCGTATATACCACCTCAATCAAATAGTGATCATTACGGAACTTGCATCGATGCGATTGATGAAGTTATTAACACAGCAAACTCGTCAGATTTAGTTCTTGTGCTTGGTAAACAAACACAACAACAGATGCTGAATCTTTATTTGAGGACGCCATGCTTAGTTATAATTTGAACCAGATAAACTCAATTACTAATAATCGTGATAGATTACTGGATCTTGTCTTCAGCAACGACATTAACACTTTCAAAATTTCAGAATCCGTGTTACCTTTTGTAATTATTGATATCAATCACAAGTCTTTAGATATTGTATTTGACTCAACTAATTTAATGGCGAGTTTGGAACACCTACAACCAATCAAATACAACTTCAAAAAAACAAACCGTGCGGGCTACAAAGTTACCTAGAATCCATCAACTGGCAAACAACTCTTAATTCCAATGATATAAACGAAAATGTTGATAAATTTAATGACATTATGCAGCAAGGCTTCGAGCTTTATGTACCTATGTGCTGTAAACCACAAAATACTCACCCTCAGTGGTTCGATGATAGACTAGTTAACTTAAAAAATCGGAAATCGACAGCGTATGCCAAAATGTTGAACAGCGGGTTAGAAGCCGACAAAGCAATGTGTCTACAACAAAGTAACGAATTTGAAATTTACTTCAAATCAAAACACAGGTCGTATCTCGATCAAACTCAAGGAAAAAAAGTAAATCCAAAACAATTTTGGAAATACTTTAGGAATAAACGCGAAATTAACGGATACCCTGCAAATATGACATATAACAATACCAGGTCCTCAAACTCCAAAGATATAGCTGACATGTTCGCGAAGTTTCCCAATCAGTCTATAAACCAAGCGTTACTAGTGGATTGTACGAACAACACAGCAATACCAACGTATCAAATACTCATCCTGTTATATATGAGGATAACATTTTATCGGCTCTAAAGGGATTTGGAGACGGTTGTGGTCTTGACAATATACCCTCTTCTGTTCTGAAGGAGTACGCTGACATTTTACCTTAAGCACCGGGGTGTTTCCCGAAAAATGGAAAATTTCGAAAATTACACCAATTTTTCAATCGGGGAAACGAGATGACATTACATGCCACAGAGGAATATCAACTACATCATCAATTTCAAAATTCTTTGAATTTGTTTTATGCAACATTTGGTTTATGCCTGGCAGATCTATATCAACTAATCTGGTTGAATTCACCAGTAAAATAATTAATGAGATAGAAAATCATCATCAAGTTGATGTAGCGTACACGGATTTCAGTAAAGCATTTGATTCCATCTGCCATCAAAAAGCACTCCGGAGTTTATTCGCATTTGGGTTTTCACTCGATTACATAAATTGGTTCAAGTCTTATCTATCAAACCGGCGACAATTTGTAATAATGGGAAATGGGAAATCAAACGTTATTGAAGTTACGTCTGGTGTTCCCCAAGGATCTCACATCGGGCCGTGGATATTTATTGTTGTCATAGATCAAATAACCGAGATAATCAAAAACTCAAACGTGCTCATATTTGCTGATGACGTGAAAATTTTTCGAACTGTTAATGGAATGCTAGATACGAGGAAACTTCAAGAGGACATCGATAGATCAAGTGAGTGGATCGAAACTCGCTTTACTTAAATATTAAGAAATTCAAAATCATGTCTTTCCATCGTAAGAGAAATCCGCTAATTACTTCCTACAAAGTCAACAACGAAGTATTGCAACGAGTTAATGAGATCATAGATCTAGGTGTTACATTTGTCGAAAATGCCAGTTTCAATAGGCATATTGAAAATTCTATTGCGAGAGCTAGTGCCATGTTTGGATTTCTTAAAAGATGGACAGATGAATTTAAAGATAGTCAAACCTCATGTTCACTCTATTTCGCTTGCGTTCGATCTCAACTTGAATACGCCGTACCGGTCTGGAATCCATACTATGCTGTACACATTAAAATAATTGAAAGCATTCAAAAGAAGTTTCTGATTTTCTTGTTAAAGAAAAGCAACTGGAATTATGACCACAATTTACCATTTCTTGAAAATGTGGCTCGATTGCCTCCATACTCAACAAAATGCACGGATTACAAAATATCCAGAAAATAGACGACTTCTTTTAAGTGCGACTTTCATTGGTAACGTTTTGCTTAGTCACATTGACTCAGCATACATTTTGGAAAACATATCAATTCATGTGCTGTTACGTTCAACGCCCTGTTCACATTACATGTCGTTCCGTAAATCTACCAAATGCAAGCCGCCGCGTCTGTGCGTTTAACGCTACAGTTGAAATTGTTTATTTGGCAACCCTTTTATGTTGGGGAACGAAAAACAAGGTTTGATTTCGTTAGATCGGGTGTGGTTTATAGCTGCAAAAACGAAACATTTTGAGCTGCACGAGGAGTTCGTTGATGGTACATCGAGTTAGCGAGTACCAAATATTGTTTTTGATTGAGACCCCATAAAGTATAAGTTTGATAAGTTTGGTAGTGAACAAAAATAAAAACTTTAAATAAATATTTGAATTGGGTTAGTTAAATAATGTGAATTTTATTTTATTATAAATCATTAAAACCAAAAACAAAAAAAAATAAACCAAACATAATAATCTTTAAATTTAGTGCATTTTCGCAAAACGACTGTCTGAATAAATTGCAAGTGGAAAAGACTAGTACAAATTGTTAAAGTGCCTTTTATGTGATAATCATACCGAACTATACGTATGGAAATGCTACATTTGGGAATAAGCCGAAGCTTACTTTGAAGTGCAAAATTCTTATGGTGGTCAAACGTAAATATAAAATATAAAAATTTGGTTTGCATGCAAATAAGATGCTAACTAAAACAATAAATTTAACACGAATTTGTGATTCAATATAAAAATTCAGTGGAATAAGAAAAAGGGTGGTTGTTTTAGGTGAGGATGTATATTGTCTGCTTCATTTTCTTTCTAGATGTTGATTTTTTTGCTTCCCTTTCAATCCTGTTTAGTTTACAAATAATCCTTCCAAATCATATGCGGTCTTTCAAGATTATATCATCCTCCAAGAAAGCCCACTCCTTAGCTCCTGAGCCTTAGTCGGACTCAAATGACCGCCTTGGAGGCTCTGATGTAATATTAACACAAATTTCGGTTATGGCAGATATTTTCGGAACGATAATTGCTCATCGTCATCCTCTGTCAATCTGACAAACAGTGCCTTGCAGAACATTTCGAAACCATGAGTTTTTAGCACTAGAACGCCATTCCACAAACTATGGAGAAAATAACCCCATTAATAGGTCGTCTACAAATTCAAAAATATACTGAAGAATTATTTTTAAAATTTTTAATTGTTAAATCAAGATTTGATTTATATATTTCTGTGTTTTAATTTTCTTTATCTTATTTTTTTTAATATTTTTGTTTTAAATTAAATTCTGAAATTATACATCACAGAATAGATTTCTTTAAATAAATAAATAAATCTGTGTACCAGAAGTGGCAGATTCCGTAGGAGCTTCTTCAATTTTTGCAATGTAGATTAAATTATCAACAAGGGTTGATCTTGTTGGTTTTTGGAATTTGAAGCAGGAATAATAATTTTTTTATGTTCGGTATATTCGTGTATTCAGTGTGGTATATTCGAGATCTTTGGAAATTTGTCGTAAAAAAGTCGGGTGCTGGGCACAACAGTTACACCGCTCCATTTTTTATTCATATCCTTTTTCACAGTTACACATTTTCAGTTTAAATAGATTTGGTTTACTTTAATTCTGAGCCATTTCTTTAAATATGTTTGTCAGAATAAAAATAATAATCTAATTACTGCTGTACAAGCCGATCACTATGCATATGAAAATGTGTCTGGAAGTGTGTATTTGTATTGTTGTACCTATTGTACATATTGCACTTCTAAATGCATTCTAAACTGAAATCCTCTTAAAATATTATTCGAACATCACTATCCAAAATTTAACAAAAACCTATTTAATGTGTCAACTCCCACATTTTTAATCCATTGCTTATAATCCCTCTATAAAAAAAATCACTGTAATATATATTGCTTCATATAACAAGGCCATATTATGGTATTTTAAGCGAACAAATTCTACAGAACTATATTAGCAGAGCTTATTTCATCTAAAATTGTAAATAGCCTTTCTGAGGAAAAGTAAATTGGATTACAAAGTACAAAAATTAATTAATAAATAATTTTTGTTTACGTGTAGGCCAAAGCCCAACAAAATTGAAACAAAAAAACAAATATTGATTGATTAAAGTGTCCAAAAGATAAGCTCGATAAATTACATTTAATATGCGGTGCTGTGCTTTCGATGTTGTGTTGTGTTTCCTTCTATAAAATAAAATATACACGACCTTCCTTTCCTCGTTCGGTGGATTAAGCAAGTAAATTAACCAGAGTATCATTAATTATAATTACGTTTTTTCGTCCTTTGCTACTCTACATAGTGCTGTATAGTACACATACTGTACCTCCACAATAGCAAATTAGAAAGGAAACCGAAAAGCAAAGAAAACTTTTCCGCTATAGAAAATCGTGTTTTAGATTATAGATATGAGTCGAGGATACGGAAAACTGAATGTAATTTAATGCACATAAAAAAGGGTTAGCAGCATAGCACGAGTACAATACAAATTCGTCCGGACAATTAATCATTAAATTATTTTTTAACCGCACAAATACAAAATTTATCTTATCTGTAACTTCTCAATTATATTTCAATATATCTCGGCTATATATCGATCCATCCAGTGCTAATATTGATACACACAAGATAATGATTTAATTGATTGATTTAAATTATTTTAACTTGCATTGAAATCAAAATTTTATTAAGTCTGCATAAATGGCAGCAACAGATAAAAATGAGATAAAATTCTAAATACTTTGATTAGCCCTATTGAATTTTTATCTGTACATATTTATCAGAAAATAAATTGATTTTATTTTTTGCATTTCAATGATTTTCTTTTTTTTATCTGATTTTTCAATTTTTTAATTAAAACACAAAATTTTTTGCGACTCAATGTACAACCAAACAAAAAATACAAATTATAATTAAAATTCTATTGTCAGTGAAAATTGTGTATGTGTATGTGTGTATGAATAAATACAAAATAGAAAATTACACCTCGTTAGCATTATATGGGTAGGTAATGATCATCACATTTTGGTTTTAATCCTTGATATTTATGTTTAAATAGATAAAAGGATTTGAATGAGGAATAATTAGTGATTATATAGCTAACAGTCGCAAGTTATGTTAATTTAATGGAAAGGTGATTATTGAGAAATCGTTAAAAAAGTACTAAGAAACGCTATACTGCTCTTGTCATTTCTTAAGGGCTGTATATGGAAAATAAAACTGATGCCTTGTATTGAAATATCTCAGTGTTATTACTTGGTCTTACCGGACCATTTACGCGGCTTCGCCTTTTTAGCATCCCATCTAAAGATGTTGAAAAAATAATGAATGAATTCGTTTGGTCATCGTTTTGTCGGGATGGGTCACTAGGCGCAAGAAAATCATACCGTTTTTAATCAAATTTCAAGGTCAGGATTGGTCAACATATTTGGCGTTTGGTCGTCAATGGGTTATTGTTTATTGCGGAAAACAAAATCAAAATTGCGTTAATTCAATAAAATCAGGTTCGTCGCTTATTTGGGAATTTCATTTTACAAAATTAATAACAAATCCAATTGGAATATGCCAGTTTGTAAAAATATATCTTTTACAAAAGGATTCATTTCGATTAACATTATCCTAGGACTATCATAAATCCAACGATCGGAATGGTTTATTTATTGCGAAAATTCGTAAAATCCTCATCTTTCCCCACGATTCAACGGTTCGGGACTTTTTGTAAGTTCAATTTTATAAATCCAACGGCCGGAATCATTTGGTCGACTATCATTGAGGATTGGTCACTAGTTAACTTCTTCTGGTCATCCCTACATAATGATTTATTGCAAAAATTAGTTCAAAACTCATCATTTCCACACGAATTGAAGTGTTCGAGACTGGTAACTTGACCAACATTAATAATTGTATACGTCCAACGATCGGAATCGTTTGGTCAATTGTCATTAAGGATTGGACGAAAACAAGACGTTTGGTCATCCCTACGAATCGATTTGTTAAGAAAATTCGTTAAAAACTTAATTTTTTGCACAGTTCGAAGAGTACGGAACTGGAAACTTAACCAATACTAATAATTCTATAAATCTAACATTTGGAATCGTTCGGTCGACTGTCGTTTAGGATTGGCCACTAGCTTTTCACGTTTGGGCATCCCTACTTAATGGTTTATTACGAAATTTTGTTAAAACTAATCACTTCCACACGGTCTAAAATATTCGGGTTTGGAAAATTGATGATGCTAATAATTTGATATATCCAACGATCGGAATCGTTTTGTCGACTGTTATAGAGAATTAATCACTAGTTGTTTTCGTTTGGTGATCCCTACGAAACGATTTATTGCAAAAATTCGATTTGAAGTGTTGGGGGCTGGGAACTTGACCAATACTAAGAATTTGATAAATCAAAATCGTTACGTAGGGATGGACCAAACTAAAACAACAAGTGACCAATCCTTAATGACAATTGACCAAACGATTCCGATCGTTGGATTTATAAAGTTATAGGTATTGGTCTACTTTCTAGAATCGAACTCTTCGAATAGGGCGGAAAGGTGTGTTTTTAACTAACTTTCTTAATAAATCATTAAGTACGGATCCATCTTAGTACCTTTATTCTGGTTAACTGTTCTAATTTGGCTGTATATTTCCTTCATTTTTGTTCTATAACTTCTAGCAGCTTATGATCCCATACAGTATATCAGTCTTCCAGATCTCCTGCATTAACAGCTTGGCGGTTATTGTTATTAGTGCTAGTCAGTCGATGGTATCAATTAATTTTGAAGAATAGGACAATGTCGACGTTTCGTTGATTCCTCCTTTGACAGATTCAGCCAGGACATGCTAAATTCAACGGTATCGTGGTCCGAAACGTTAGTTAAGATTTCAGCTGAATTGAACACTCATTTGTGCAGTGGAAATCCGCCGCTCTGTGACCCCCAGTTAGATCGTCCAGTAGATCGTCCATACGTAAAAATCTCTTTTCCATTTCTCACTACACCACTTCCGAAGCAATTTGCCTCCATTTGGGATTAGCATCCCAAGCCCGAATACTCTGTATAATAGTATGATGTGAAAGCAGAATCGTTGTTGGGAGAAACGGGTTCGCTCGAGATAGAATGGTATCCCTCATCGTACACAATTTCTTCAAATTAAATTTGATAAATATAACATGTAGGTGGTATTTTTGAAATGTAACCTCCTTATCAGATAAAATTAGTTTTTGGATAACTTCAAGTTTGTATGGCGGTCTGGGCGGATCCTCCTTCGACAGAATAACTTTTGCAGCAATATATTGCCTCAATGCGTATATTGAAAATATCTACCTATTCTACCAAGTATCCAAAAGTGTTTGAGATCTATGTATGCATTCGTGATAAAAAAAAAAAGCTCGCGTGTTGGTCATAACTTATGCATCTGTCTTGTTTTCGTTTTGAATTTGGAACCATTTTTCCCTATTTCTTCCTTTAAACAACTAATGCTATTTAATAAAATACCTCGAGCACACCAAAATGCAGAGGCCGACATTGACGATTTTGGTCGCTTCGGGTAGCCTCAGCACCCACTTTTAATACTGTCTTCCCATGGATGAATGTTCATGCAAGATAGTTTATACATTATCTTCTGTTATTTTTAAGGTGTCAGCTATTTGGAGGTGTCAGTACTTTATCTTTTTTTTCTGGAATAACTGCCTAATTCAGGCAATTAGAGCATTCAGCATTACAATTAACGGTGCTTCTGCTGGGAAAACTACTATCAACCAGAAAATAACCACTCCAGGACCAATCCAACATGCTAGACCTTCAGGAATAATTCAAGTTGTCTAAAACAGCAGAGAAAGGGTTGCAAGAAATGTTCATATTCATTCCCAAATATTATCTAAAATATTGGCGTCAATGTCTAATAGCAGTAGAAGCACCTCAAATTTTATTTGAACTTCTTTGATGATCTCTGCTCTTATGCAGCAAAATATATAATTATATTTGGCAAATGAATCAATTGGGCTATCATTTTTCGATAAAAGTATATCTTCAGAATTAAAAACAAAAGTGGGTCAAACACTCCAAACTTCGGATAATGAAATTCCAATTTGCAAACAAGAAAAATAATAAACAATTTTTAGTACTTACAAATCGATTTAAGTAGTTGCATCACAAGTGTGTGAAGTTATCCCCGTATTTCATCCCAGAAAAAAAAAATGTTCATCAGGCAATACCAGTTATATCCCATCCCAGGATTTTTAAATTCATCCCAGAAAAGTTTAAAATTACACAAACCAAGATAATAATTAATCTAAAGTGTTTATTCTTGATCTTGAAATATCTACTATAAAATGATAAGAAAGCAAGCCTTATGTTGAGATTGGCGCAATAGATCCATCCAGTTTATCATGTTACCATCTGCTGTAGGAATTATTGATTTAAATTAATGGTTCCCGGGAACCACGAGTGTTGCGATCTTACAGCTATTTTTAGATCAAAAATAAAATTGGTGCTAAAGCAACCTGGGATGGCCTATTTTAAATAAAATATACATTTTAGATTTAAATGAATGGTTCCCTAGAACCTAAATTGTCGTAACCGATCTCATTCGATATTGATTGGTTATAATGGATACTATCTAAACAAAATGATTCGGCCATTTACACATATGACCCGATAGCGCCAATCTTAATATACGTATGGTCTTGGAATTTTATTTGTAGATAGTACCTATTATATCCAATCGACATCAAAAGAGATCGGTTACGACAGTTTAGGCTCCAGAGAGAGAACCATCCGTTTCAATCTAAAATGCATATTTTATTTAAAACGGGCCATCTCAGGATGCTGTAGCGCCAATCTCAACATACGGATCGTCATGTGAATTTTATTTTTGATAGCAGACGTGATGCCGTGTTGAAATCAGAAGAGATCGGTCCAGACACTCGTGGATCTCGGAAACCATTAATTAAAATCAATAATTCTTACTTAAACTGGATGGATCTATTGCGCCAATCTCAACATAAGGCTTGCCTTCTTATCATTTTATCAAAGATATTTCAAGAAGAAATACTTTAGATTAAGTATTATCTTGGTTTGTGTAATTTTAAAATTTTTTGGGATGAATTTAAAAATCCTAGGATGGGATATAACTAGAATTGCCCGATGAACATTTTTTATTTTTCTAGGATGAAATACTGGGATAACTTATCACACTTTTGCATCACGGCAAATAGAAATGAACCATCAACGTGACCATCCCGCGAAGATTATCAAAAACGATTGAAAATAGTGTATAATTTTAAAGGGGTTAATGATGTTACCGAACGTGGTGTCAAATTATTTCAGGAATATAACAAATATCTACCCAACAAAGAAAACGATAAATATTTTTAGTTCAAGTTGTCCCTAATTATCCCAAAAAATATCCTTCACACAAAAAAGTACTTTAAAATCACAAGTTTCATGAAATTTGTAATCAATATAAAAAATACTTGAAATTGGGTGTGGTTACGTGTGCGATATTAAAGTTATTTTTAATCCAATCTCGACGACGGCTATATCATTTGAAAGATAATAAAATTTACTGTAATATTTTACCAATTTTACCTGATCTGCTGATTTCATGTCGAAGTTTTATTGTTATTCCGATTTCACCCTGAGCCTTACTGATCTTTTCTCCGTTAAAATCAGATAAGCGTTTAAGCGACATCTTTAGTTTTCCACTGAGTTTATAGAAGAAGGGACTAACAACAACATGTTGTGAGATGTTTGAAAAGTTTTACATAGCCCTTATTGTATTGCACATTTAGATGTACTGGCGCTATATGCGTTTAAGGGATTTTCCATCTTACAGAAGTTTGGGTAATCAACTTTATTTTGAATTAATGAATCTTCAGTCTCTTGAATCCTATCTCAGCTCTAGGCCAAACAGACATGACGAGAGGTGGGTGTAAGGTTAGGTTATTCCCTTAATTTATTTAATTTTTGTCACATTCTTCTATGGGGTATCATCAGTGTTGTGCCGTATTGTCTACACAGCGTAGATATTTAATATTCACATGTGTGAAAAATTAAAAGTAGAAAATATCGAAAATTATTGTGTGAAATCTGAAAAATTCTATCATTTCTTTGCTATTGGAATATTTTGATTTCAATTAGGTTCCGGAGGCAGGTGATGCCCACAGTATTATTGTACATCTATGGTATTTAGAAAAATCAATTCAATTTTAAATAATTAAAACTTGTATAACACAATTTTGATACCTCTTTTAAATTCGTCTCTAGACAAATTAAACATTAAACAATATTAAATACACGACTTGAATTAAAAATCGGGACAGCCTCGTTATCTCGCGCATGAAAACGGCACAAGATACTTGCCTACGGACGAACAATTGTTCAATATTCAATAACGTTTACCCGTCGAGGGAGTCGTCTTAAGGCAAACAAGGTAAATCGCTTCTGGATTGATTCTACTATATACGGCTAGAGGAATTGTTATACTACGGATTCCAGACAATAGAATATATGGATCACGAAAATCTACGGAGAAACGGATTAACCCTATTATTCAATCAGTCTTATTGTACATCGGTCAATATGGCCTTTAAACGATAAGTTTCGAGAAGATAAGACAACCTAATCTAGAAAATAATGAATTCGATCGATAATAACTCCATTTAAAACTCTATCTATATCATTACGTCTTCTAGAAAAGTTCATTACTTAACATTTAGAAACGTTGAGACAAAGCGTATTCAACGTACAACATTCACAGAAAATGTTTAGTTCCTGATGTTGATTAAACAGATCGCCATCTATTCGAATCTCGCAAAATAATTTACTCGTAACTTGATCAGCATAAATCAAAAACTCAAATCAACAAAGTTTGAAGCACCGATTTACATCATGGGACGCTAGACAAATATAAAGGGTGTCCCAATAAGAAGTTCAGATTTAAAAATTTAATAAAACAAAAATGGCTGGAAAGTATAATCCTCCTGATTATTTATGAAAAATGATTTCATTCAAATAGGAGTCACGGCTGGCCTTGGCGTATTCCATTCGGTCGGTCCAATTTCTGAGCACATTTTGGATTGTGTGCGGATTTATTTCGGCAATGATTGCTTCAATATTGGCTTTCAAATGCTTAATTGTTTGTAGATTGTCCGTATAACACTTGTCCTTCACGGCACTCCACAAATAAAAATCCAACGGCGTCAAATCACAGTTCCTTGTTGGCCAATTCACGTCACCATTTTGACTGATAATGTGGCCATCGAATTTTTGACGCAGTGTGGCATAGCACACCATCTTGCGGGAACCGGACAAGATTCATTTTAAAGGAAGCACATCACACTTGAGCTGTTCCAATTTGTTTACAAGTAGGACCAATCGAATGCTTTACTAAAATCAGTAAACACTAGTTCAACACTATCACCACCTTCTAATGCTTAAGTCAAAAAATTTGAGAACAAAGCAAGATTTATCACAGTTGACCGGCCAGGATAAAACCCATGCTGGTTTACAGAGATGGAATTTTTAATTAAGAAAATGATACGATCCCTGATCGATTCAAATAACTTAGGGATAGCCGATAAAATTGAATACCGCGGCAATTTTCGATATCCGTTATCCGTCCACTCTTGAAAATTGGCTTAATGATACTGGATTTCCAAATCGAAGGAAATACTCCACTCAACAATTTTGTTCGAGTTACAACTCATACTCAGATTTACATTCAACAGAGCATGCAGAATATCATCAATCAAAATGATAAAATCATCAATCTCCTTTGAACATACATATGTTAAAAAGTAATCGGATCTCCGGTGGTGTATGAAAAATATTCGAAGAACCACCAAGATCATCACAAGCAATGAATGTACCATGTATTTCCACTGATATGAATACCAGATCGAGGATATTGCTACTCTGGTTCTCGGTGTTGTTAATCTGACTTCGGCCGAAGTCTGAACAGATTGCGGTCTGAGGTTAAATCACCATTGGATTTCAGAAGATTATCTTTAATAGTAAGCCATTCTACTTTAGACAATTTAAGATCTTGTAACAGCATCACATGATCGAAATTAATAGCCACGACTGCTAATTGGGTTGAGAAAATTGCAAATAGCTCTTCGTATATATCAGCTGAAAGTCCGTATAAAATGTAATCAATAACAATCAACATCAGCTTTATCTGCCAGTATTTCTGTTTTTTGCAGATGGCAGTTGAATTGAATCTTTGAGTCATTTTAAATTCTCATGTAAGAGAAAAAAGTTACTCAATTGTCCAGTATGTAATATGTGGCGCTAGAGTTTGTTTGAGAAAAAACATATATGGCCTTCCATATAAAAAATATTTATATCTATAATATGTTGAATTATTTTAACCGTATACTAATATTGTAAATTAGCAATATAAACTGGAAAACTGTGACGTGGCGACGTCGTACTGAAAACAATGGAAGAAACAACAAAAAAAGTAATAATCTACATTATCTACGAATATTCTACATAACCTACGCATTTTCGATATTGTCTACGCCAAAATGAATTACGAGTATCTACACTATTTTCGACACCAACATATCGACTGGTTCTCATACAGTTGCCTAAATTTATATGAACCTTAGCAATGGTTGCTTGTCGTGGTGATGAAATTGTTTTGATTTCTTTCTCTCCCTCTCTCTCTTTCTCTCTGCTAGTCGTTCCCCGCGAGTAATGTTTGAATTGACCTATCATTTTTAATTTCTATGTTTAACCCTGAAGTCAGTAACAATTTTTGATTTTTCTCACTTCCATATGCAAATTATTCACAGTAAACGGAAAGTTACCTGCCGTGCCCGTAAATTCCAAGCACCCTATGTAAAATAAACATATGCATAATTTTACATATGCAGAGAATAAAACGCTCATCAATTTTTATTTAAGCAAATAAAACATTATAAATGTTTATTACGCTTCAGATTATAATAATAAATTTTATATTAAATCGTACGAAATAATGATGACGTATAGAGATTTCCACGATCTTTCTTTATTAGTATTTTTATTGTTATATATTATGGAATTGTACAGAGAACATTTTCTTAAGCTACATTAAACTTGAAATATTTTTATTTAGAGAAACGGAAATTTACTACTCGTACATAAGATTTTTATCATTCCGATTTCTTAGAAAAAGGTATCATCGTACAGTTTCACTATATAGCCACCTACTCCTACTCGTATGTACAAACAAACATATTTTATTTGCGAAAATTCTCTACACTGTGTATTGAAAAATAATTTATTTGGGATCTACAATTTATTTTGTATCCTATTTGCGTATATGATGCGTGCTTATTTTTAAATAGTTTTATGGCTGTTTTATACGTATTTACCTTATTTTGTTGTTTTTAAGCGGCTTACATATCTACTTGTACACTGATTTATATATACGCTATACCTACGCATACGAGTATGCTGATGCTCCCCTAAATAAGGAAAATACATTTATTATAAACGTATAAGCATGTTGATTGCCTTTTCTGATTTGTAAACCGAAACATATAAAATAGCACGATACCTATTAGAGTAGCTATAAACGTATCCGGTTAATAATTTTTCAACCTCTTTGACATTTACTGTGTTTGCCCAGGTAAGGCAACTCAAATAATTTTTTAGGGTAATACATTTATAGAAATCAAATTGGCCGACAAATATTTCTGCATAATGGTTTAGCAAATTTAATGGAATAAAACTCATATTTTCGAAAGGTGGGTACACGACCATGAACTAGGACAACCTGTACAAAATGGAAATAAATGACGTTTAGCAGTATTAAAAATGTTGAATACAAAGTCGAAATAAATAGTATCCTATTAGGATTTTTTATCGATAAAAATTTAACTTTCAAAGCGAAATTAATTTACATGAAATTCAGCTCATCCCTCCGTATATGTAGCGAGATTTTTTTACAAAATGATCCTCGTCACTAATGTTCGAAATGAAAGGTTTGGACAATACTCAATTGACTTGACAACACTCAATTGTTTTTGCATAAAATTTTCCGTCTCTCTCTCTCTCTCGCCCACTCGCTCTCTCTCTCCCTCTCTCTCTGTTGCTCTCTCTCTCTCTGCCTCTCAGGCTATCGCTACCTGTGAGAAGTTGCTTTGTCTTTTACTCAAGTGCCAAATTGAACAGCACAGGCGCAAGTTCATCTCCATGTCACCAGGGGCAGAATACCAAATGTTATTTCAAAGGAGTCTGATACAGTTCCTTCAATTACGATTCTACATACAGATCCAGACGTTGTTAATTTACACAGAGAAACGAGTTTCTCTAGAATTACAAAACAAATGAGCGCGGCCCATAGGTTCTCGCGGTTTATGCTGTCATATGCCCCTCTATATATATTTGAGGCATGGTTATGTTGTACTCTCAACATTTTTCCAAAATCATCCTCATGGTAAAACACTGCTCGATCGGATGGGACGAAAACCATATTGATAGTCAGCAATGATATTTCCGACGAAAGGAATAAGTCTGGCAAGTACAACAGTAGCCACCACTTTGTAAACATTGTTCAATAGAACCAAACCACGATATATTCCACATTTAAGAAGGTCGTCTTTTTTGTGCAACGAACATATGAGCGCGGTCTTCCAATTCTCCGGTAGCTCTTCTTGGTCACAAATAGAGACGATGAGAGTTTAATTTTGCGGGGATTCCCTCGAGCGCGGGTGCCTTTCCATTTTTCAATCTGCGCTAGTACTACATTTACTTCCTCTACTGTGGGATATTCGACAAAGACCGCTTCACCTGGAGGAGCTATTGCCTGGCGTTAGCAAAACATGTTGAGAACGTATTTTTGGTACGTGGAAAATAAAATATGGCTATCTCTTCTTATGAGTAAAACGGAAGTGAAGACATATTTTTTATTCATTTTTAATACAGTGTTGCCTATAACCCAATTTATAATAATTCCCAACTAACAAAAACATAAATTTACCCTATAAGCCAACACTCCCACTTGAATTTACACTAATTTTAGTCCCATTTCTACTCGATCTTGTTGATGTTTGGACTTGGGAAGTCCCTTTGTTAATGCACCAGCAATCATCTGATCTGTCCCGATTGGATTTATTGTGATGACAGATGCTTCTAATTTCTCTTTCACAAAATAATGTCTGGCATCGATATGTTTCGTACGAGGATAGTATGCATCTGTCTTCGAGAGATTAATTGCGCTTCGACTGTCAAAAAAAATCGGAATCGCAGTCGGTCTGCTGAGTTCCACGTCCTATTTTCGAAGCCATAATGCTTCTAGACAGGCTGCCGAGACAGCCATATATTCGGCTTCAGTTGAAGAAAGTGCAACGGTTTGTTGCTTGATGTCGCATGATGACCATGTTATTGCTCCTCCGCCTTTGAGAAAAACATAACCAGTGGTGAATTTTCTTTCATCAATATCACTCGCCCAGTCTGCGTCACTAAAGCCAGTAATGTTTCCTAATTTCGATCTCCGATATTCCAGCTTCGCACCTACTGTGCCTTCCAAGTAACTTAAGATCCGTTTCACTGCAACCCAATGCTGCTTTCCGGGATTATGTGAAAAACGACTCACCAAATTTACTGCGTAGGCAATATCAGATCGCGTACCCTACTGTGCTACATACAGAAGGCTGCCTACCGCTTCTTGAAATGGAATTTTCTGCATGTCCCCAATTTCGGCTTTGCTGGTTGGTGACATACTTTTGTCTAGCTTAACATTTATGCCGATTGGTGTCGTAACATGGTTAGATTGAGATATGTTGAATTTTTCCAAAATTTTGGTAATGTAATCCTGTTGATCCAGCAATAAAAAAACCTTTTCTCGATCCCTTGTAATTCGGAATCCCAAAATGCTTTGAGCTTCTCCTATATCTTTCATTTGAAAACGTTTGAACAGTTCGTACTTAAAATCAAAAAATCATCGACGTATACCGCAACAAACAACTTGAAATTTCCGTAGATTTTAGAATAGATACACCTGCCAGCTTTAGATCGTGTCATGCCGATCTTTACCAACGCTTTGTCTAACTTTTGGTTCCAGGCACGGCCAGCTTGTTTTAATCCATAAAGTGCCTTGTTTAATTTACAAACTTTCCCTGTTCCATCCGCGAATCTTTCAGGAACAACCCTTTACAACGAGCCGTACTTTGTGTTGAACTGAACCATCTAATTTTAATTTGGTTTCAAACACCCATTTTGACTTGATTGCTTTGCTGTTACTCGGTAGATTACACAGAGTCCATGTTTCGTTTACCATAATTGCTTCATATTCATCTTTCATAGCTTGTCGCCACAAATTACTATCACTGCAGCTCAATGCTTCTTCAACACTAAGCGGATCAATCGTCGATAACTCAATTGACGAATAAACGAAATCATTTTTTCTGTTTAATTTCGGTGTCCTTTTTGAACGCCGATTTCCACTATCATTAATTTCTGCAATATCTGGATAATAATCGCTCAGTACCATTGTCTTGTGCGTCAACAATCGTTTCATCACTGAAACATTCATCTTCATCGCCTGGGCTGTCATTATCTCCCACTTCATTTGACAACGGTAAACAAATACGTTCTAAATGAATCTCCGATGAATCAGACGCAACCGGAGTGACATCCCAAAACACCAATTGTTCGTTATTTGACATTTGGAAGAATTGGACATCAACGTCGTTGTTTAAATTTTCGCAGGACTCATCAAAAATACAATCATTTTCGATTGTGTTTTGGCACATGTACCACAGCCTTTGATCCAAAAACCCTCACGTTCAATAAATCTGGTTGTCTTCCAGTCCAAACCTTCTCTGGTATCCGCCTGATAACACCTTTGTCAGTGATCGGTTGAATAAATATACAGCCGTGTTCACCGCTTCGGCGCAAAAACGTTTCGATAATCCAGAATAAAACAGGGACACCTCGTTTTTTCGACAATTTTTCGATTCATGCGGATGATATATGGAATTGTTGTCTGATGCTGAATCCCCGAACTCTGAAGAAAACTCAGAAGTTCTTTGTTACAAAACTCTCCACCGTTGTCTGTCCGCAACATTTTTAGTTTTTCTCCACACTGAGTTTCGACAAATTCTTTAAATTTTTTGAAAAACGACACTACTTCATCTTTGGATTTTAAGAAGTAAACGAACGTCTTGTGCGAATAATCGTCAACCAAGGAAAGAAGTAGCGCGATCCATTAATAGATTTCTCTTCCATGGGTCCGCACAAATCTGCATGAACCAATTCTAATTTATGATTCGATGATGAGGTCAATTTTCCGTACTGTGCTTTTGGCTGCTTTCCTTTGCAGCAAACGACACAAATGTCACTTGGTTCAACAATGTCCATTCCAGACGATTTTTGCAACTCTTTCATATATTGGACGCCCATATGTCCAATTCAAAATTGTCCTTGACAACTGACCCGAAATTCTACACAAGCGGCCATCAAAAACTATCACTTTACCATTCTTAGCCCTCTGAACCACAGAAAGTAAGTTCGTCGATAGTTCAGGCACATACATTACGTCTGCTGTGACAGTTGTTTTTTTAACGTCAACTACGATGTCCAGATTACACGTTCCCTTACAGTTGACTGGTACCTTTTCGTTGTTAGCCATGATAACTCCTTTAGGAGTTGATAATCGGGAACAATTTGTAATAATTTGCATATTATTTGTCATATGCGATGATGCGCCGGAATCGATATACCATTCATCATGAATTTTTGTTTCATTTACCGCAAAAGTTGAGAGCAAAGCCTGTTTATCCTCCGTCTCCTTTTTTAGGGGCGGGAACTTGCACTTGTTTGCGAAATTACCGATCTGATTACAGTTGTAGCATCTTGGTTTAAACCGCTTTCTATTTCCTTTTGAAATAAACCGGTATTCACCGAACTTTTGATATCACCGTGCTCACTAATGAGTAATTTTAACTTTACGTACTCCATCGTAACCTTCGTTCCAGAGCTTTACATGGCCATAATCATTGGTTGAAATTTCTCTGGCAAACCCGCAAGCAAAAAAGTGCCAATCCATTCCAAACCACAGATAATTGTCATTATATACCGCTCGACGGACAATTTTCAAGTTTTATGTTAATCATTTTGCTCATCAAGGCGATTTTATTCGACAGTTCGTCATGCTGGAATACTTTTCTTAAGTTTTACCACACTTCTTTTGAAGTTTCTAAACTCCGAATAAGAATATAAATACTGGAATGCACGCACATGATGATTTTTGATTTTGCTTGTATTTCCCGCTTGGCCTTCTTTATATCATCTGCTGTCTGGTCTTTATTTTCGATACAACAACACAGATCTTCATGCTCAAGATACGGTTTCATGGCAAATTCCCATTCATTATAATTTTCACGTCCTATTAATTTGTCTACTGGAACACTATTCGACGCCATGACTTGTTCTAGTTTTCGAATTTTTACTGATAAGCTTTTACGTTAATTACGTTATCACTCAATTTTTCAAGGATTTTTACTTGATTCCACAATATAAAAAAACTGTCAAAAACCTGGGCCCATAACCTGTTGGAAACAGATTTTTGGTATGTGGAAAAAAAACACGGCTATCTCTTGTTATGAGTAACACGGAAGTGAAGACATATTTTTTATTCACTTTTAATACAGTGTGGCCTATAACCCAATAAATAATAATTCCCAACTAACAAAAACATAAATTCACCTTATACGCCAACAAAACAGTCCCTGCATTTCCTTATTTCGTTTGGTAGCTGATCTTTTCAATGCATAATCTCATATGATCTCGCTTTTTTGCCGAAAGTATTTAGTCGTGGCTTTCCTAGCATGAAGATATTCTGCTATAGAGGGTTTCTTGCGGGTCAACCATTTTGCACGAATCTTTTATTTATTTAAGACTACCAGGAGGCTTTGATCATCGAACCAATCATTGCGCGACCTCGAATGTTTCTTCCGATGGTATTTTGCGCCACGGTGGTTTTGACTGGTTATGGCTGACTGTATAGCATGCCTCTGATCCTGGTCACCAGATGGAGCTTCGTCTTGGTTACTGTGCCAGTCTAAATAGTTACTGACAGCTGATTGGTAACTCTGCAATGACGCTTGTGCTTGTCTATTGAACGAAGATGACAGTTTGCACTTATTTATGAATATGACAAGCATATGATCGCTCTCCATGTCTGCACCTCTGCAAGATCTAACGTCGGATATGCTGGTGAAGTGTCTCTTAGACAGAAAAAACGTACTTGATACAACTAAGTTGTCCATTATTGCCAGGTACGTGACGCGTTGGCCATTATTGTTACTAGTTAGGTGCAGGCTACCGATTTTTGCATTAAAGTTTTTAAAGATTGTCCTAATGTCAGTGGAATGTAAAACTACCGCAATTTTAATGATGACTTCCTCCAGCTAGACAAAGAATAGATCTTTAATGTTATCTGATTTATCTCCTGTAAGTGCATGTACATTAACGATCGTGATGTTAAATTTCTTAGTGTGAAGTATGCCCGTGCATATCCGCATATTGGTAGAGCGTAAGTTGATGTTATGATGATGATTACACGCCGATGGATGAGGAAGCCAACTCCAAAGTCTCCTCCATTCTGATGACCGCTGCAATGAAGAGTGTAACCATTGGTGGTGTCACGGATCAAACTCCCAGACCATCTAAGCTCTTGTATAAAACAAGGTTCTGAAGATCTCCAGATCTTAAGAGGCTAAGCACGTTCTATGCTCCCATTTTAAAACGTTATCTGTGTATAATTTCTGAGTTCGAGTTATTGATGAATCCGATATGGTAATCCGAGGCCTTTGGTTAGGGTTCATAACTCAATTGTTTTAATGAGAGAAGGTTGTTAGCCTGCCGCTCAAAACGCTTGTTATACGTGCGTGGGTCACGTACTTGTGAGAATCTTAAGATATCCAGTCCTACCTTGAATACTTTTACAAAGCGGGCCGTTTGGTACAAGACACTGAAACAACTATGCTTATCCAGAGAGTTAGCCAGAGGGCACCGCGAGAAGGTATGAATCTAGGACTTCGCTCTCCATATACAATTGCTCACTTGCATACACATACTAATTGTAATTAATTAATATTCTAGTTAACATTGAGTCTTGAACTCAAGATCTGGGGATTTGTTTGTATAAATTTAGTAAAAATTTAACTAAAAGTGAAATCGTATCGATCGTGAATTTCTTCTAAGTGATATTTGATTTACCTACTCGTCCCACATTTTTTTATATCAACAATATTCGGTTAACTTTAACGGCTAGTCTTATGACCTTCATGTTGTACCAGCACTTGTAGCACAGTCCAATGAAAATAGTACTAGAATTTGTTACAAGCTACCACATTTGTACAGGCCTGTCAAGCTGAAAATCGTGTGTGGGCTGGTATTAGACAGAGCTACACCAGAGTTTTTCTCTTTTTGTTAATATTTATTGTATCATCTATTGGAGTTTTCTACAAATCAATTACACTACATTGGCATAGTTTAACCCCCAGAAAACCACACGAAAGAAGAGCAACCGTTTAAAACCATTGTATCGAATTCCAGGCGATACTGCAAATTTTTACAAAATTATTACAATATATTAGAATAGTTCAATCTTCAAAAACTACACCCAAGAATTAAAAGTTTTTAAAAACCATATTTCGTTGTATAGAGATGTAAACATTTCATTAGAGGTAGTTTTTGTAGTGTGAACCATTCCAAATTATTTGGTCAAAACTTCTTGTATCACCCCCAGTACGATACAGTGACTTTAAACGGTTGCGCCCTATTGAGGTAGTTTTCTGGGGGTTAAACTATGTCATGCATTGTAATTGTAAAAAGATTCCAGTACCACTTCCAGTACGAAACAATAAATCTTATCAGAAAAACGAAAAGAATGATGTAACGAAAAAAAATAATTTCTAAAGGGTTGTACGCCTTAGTTTTTGAGGGTTACTACTATACCAATATTTGTAACAAATATGTAAAAAAATCCTGCACCAGCCCCAGTACGATACAATAAATATTAAACGAAAAGTGTGGTACACACGAATTGCGGCGTAATGGAACCTGTAACAAAATTCTAATACCATTTTCATTGGATTGTGGTACAAGTGCTGTTGCAACATTAGGGTTATCCTAGTCTTGACGTTGTGAATTTTTTGTTTAGTTTGTTACTTGTTTTTATTTAAATTTAACCAAATTCTGAATAAAATTTTATTCACAACCTTTTTGGTCTTAACGCCCATTTATAACGTAGTGTGACCTCTTCAGAACTTTGTAAAAGCTTTTATTTTCAAATATTCTTTTATGCTGCTTAAGGACGATAAAATTTCTAAGCAACCCCTACCTTAGACTCATTCCCGTAAAAAAATGTAAACAAATTTAAATTTAAGAACAAATTTGTACCGGGGCTTCTAAACTCCGGATTTCAACCCCTTCAAAAATATCGTAAGATTGGTTCTGGACAAACAGCTTGTACATGGTATACATTTCGTGACGATCGGTTGAGTGAATCCGCTTGGATGAATGGTATGGAAACTTATAAGCAGAGACTTCATATGACCCCTTTAGGGGATATTTATATCGGGGCTCTAAACCACGGGGTCCAGCCCCTCAAAAAATAACAAAGACTTGAGGACTTACCGACTGGTGATTTCTCCAATCTCCCCCCACTACTCAATCCATAGTCCGCTTCAGACCCCCCCCTCCCCCCAAACCTAAAGAACAGGCGCTAGTGAACAGACGCTGATGTCATATAGTGTCCATGACTGTAGACAAAATTTATTCGCATTCTTACCCAGTTAACCCCACGTAGGGTATGAATCTAGGACTTGCCCCTAGACCACTTTTATCGTCAACTCAAAACACTAACAATGATTTTCAAAAATCTTGTTCCTTGGAATTATACATTTTTATAATGACCCATATTGAAGTTGGCCGACTGCCAATTTTAACACGCGCCTGGTATTGTCCGATTGATTGGCCAGAGAAATCGTTATAGAAACCAACGAAATTGCCACTTGTGATTAGTGCCGTTAATTTAGTATTATGTAATACCCTCCCACTTGAGCTTTTTCAAAAATTCATGCATTCTTGAGAAAATTGTAAAATTTCTCGCAAAAACTTCTTCTTTAGTTTCGCGCTCTCCATTTCTTAGATAAATTTTGAGAGCAAGCCCGTCTCAAACGCTTCAAATGATATTTAAATCCGAAGAATATGATGCGTTATCGATGTTGGAGGATTAATTGAGGAGGAGATGGATTTTTGCAAAAAATCGTTGAAGCAAACTGGATAAATTATGAGACAGTACGAAGCAATGTAGAACTAAACTCAGGAAAGCAGGTGAATTTGATATGAGGTTATTTTACAAGTTTTTTTTATCAATTTCTTCTTGTTTTCGAAAAGCATTAGCGGTAAATATCCGATACTCTAGCATTTTCTTCCAGAAATTATTCCAAATGTTTCGCATCTTATCTGAGAACCATACATGAAGAGGGTTTTTGCTTAACCGCCATAACATACTATGTACAACTAGCTTTAAGATTCTTCAAAATTTGTCGTACATTAAAGCGTACCAAAAGAAATCGAAACGTCAAATAAATCAGAGTAACAGTTTGTCAGAATAAAATAAGTCCAGTAAATGATCCACCAAAAAAGGTCAAAATATCAATAACAAAATTATTAATCATAAAACACATGTAGTACATGTACTAATTAAATGGCAATTTTAAGTAGATGCCACATCGCTGGCACCAAAAGCAACAACAACCAGTTGAAAAATAACAAAATTTTATTATCCTGGCTCATTTCATTATAATTGGTGTAATTATTCTGTTTATATAATTAATTCAACAACAACAACAACAACAACAATTTAATGATTTTAATTTTACGAATACACACACGTGGCGTATACATATGTATATCGGCTCCAAAGCCTAAAATATTTATTAACTATATTTTATCCAACAATGTAATATTCGATATACGAAAGCTTATTTTGTTGCTTTCGTTCACTTCGATGGATTTTAATAATTCACACTCTCAAACGATGAAAATAAAATTATTTACGTCGTTCGACAATATTACGACCGAAATAAGCACATCAATAATTCCAAACACTTAGAAAACCAGCACACAAAAAAATCGGGAAATAAAAAAAGCTTTCTCCCAAGCATACAAATAAAAACACATAGTTTTCTTTTCATTGGTGTTTCTCGGGTTTATGTGTTCAATAGTAAAAGCAGCGCATATGGTATTAAGCACTTTGACCATAAAAAACAGCTCAATGTTATTTTTCATTACATTTTGGTTTATTTATTTGTGTCAATATGTGGTTAGAATTTGATATATTTTCCATTTTCCCGTGTTTTTTTTTGTGTATGTGCGACATACATTGTCCTCGTAAGTACAAAAACAATTTTATTGTCTTTAAAATATTGACGTCTAAAAATAATTTTTATTTTTGGTAAGTATATCCGAGAGATAAAACATTGAAATTATTTGGGTTGATATATGTCTCTTTGTATTCGGATGTAATATATACATACATGGTGGCATCGGTCGTAATATTTTCCATTCGTTAAAAAAGTATGACGTACACATTTCGAACAAAATCGTATATCTACATTATATTGGCAAATTGGATTTTAGCATATCGCGGCGCTCTATTTGATTTATTTCCACATGTTCCCATTGCTGTTCTAATGTGTCAAGAATTTAATTTTAAAATGGCCATATATTGTACTCGCATACGTATAAAATTGATTTATTGAAATAAATTAGGTTTTCAATATAATATGCTTGTAATATCTTAATCATCTGGCGGATCTACATAATGTAATCACATTTCCAATTCACCCCCAAATCAATAGCTAATTTTCAGTTACATATTACCCAAAAATTTATATACTCCGTATATACAGCTGAGTCATTATTTTTAATACGCTTTTCCAATAAGTTGGTGTACGAGATAATCTTATCGGATTCTTTTATCATTTTCTTACGTTTACATTTTTATTTCAACTATGGTGCGGGGAAAGTGGTTCAAATATATTTGTTGTAAACTAACTGCAATTCAACTTACAAAATAATCCAACTCTGCTTAAGAGGTTGTAATTTATTATGGAAAATGCCGATTAGGATCGGTGTAAATTAAAATCGGCGTGAAAAATTTAAAATTAATTGAGAATTAAACATTAATTTGCGTCATTTGTAATCGTTTAACGGAAAGTATAAATTAAACCGTTTGAAGTGTTGTCGGGTTTCTAAATATTACTAGCGGCCAACACCCAACTTTATTTTACGAGAAAATTTAATTTTTTAATTTCGTAAGGACCCGCAATTAGAAGAAAAAGTATTAGTATGAAGTTTTATTCCGTTAGAAATGTCGGAATTTTGGGGAAACAAAGTTTTTTATCAAAACTCGTCATTTCCGATAAAATTTAAAAAACGATCTGGATTAATTTTGTTTGAAATTTAATTTCCAATCTTTTCGTTTTCAATCGGTTTTCGTAAATGTTATATACATTTTAAAACAGGAAGCTGTCACGATGTCGTCCAAACCACTTGGATCTCCCAATTTATGATTAAAGGTTAAGTAAGGAGTTTTACCCCAACCAATCAAATCGGCTGGGCAATACAAATCCGAATGTTTGTTAAAAATCAGTTTATTGTCAATAATGTCGTTTCTGCCACCAGTAATCAAGAATCTGTACGTTTTTAATCATTTTTCTCGTAAATAATATAACTTTCAAAATATTTGCAAAACAAGAAACAGGTGTAACGAAATTATAAGGGACGTATAGTATTTTCCATCAACCTAATGGATGATGGACACGTAAAACATCATTTCGCCATCAGAAAAATTAAACTTACTAATGCAGGGCCCTTGAGCGGTCGTTTAAGCGCGGCTACGCTCAGGAGTAAAGGGGTGGGTTTTGTCAAGGGGCTATGCTAGTTCTTCGATACTGTAGTAAAATTCAATAAAACTTTCATCAAATTTTTGTTTTCGATTATCTATAATTTGACGAATGTCAATATCCGATCGTCTAATTCTAAATCGATATAATAAGGATTCTTTAAATTCCTTCCAAGTGCACTGGGAGTTTTGTTGCAACATGGCCCAATAATGATTTTGAGTTAGACCTTTTAGGAACAAATGCAATCCATTAACTAATTGCTGCTCAGACACGTTATTGATGTAAGACAAATGCTCAACTTGGAATATAAATTTGTCCACAGTCACGTCAGTCCCGTCGTATGACAATTTCCACTTATCCATTTTTGTCGGATATATATCGGGAATCCTTGTCGTTGCAACATGTGTGGGATTCGTCATAAGTGGCATATTTTGATAAATATTATTTGGAATCGTATAGTTTGTTGAATTTTCATTGGCCCTTGTGGATTGATCATTATTTATTTTGGGTGCAGCTGGGAGGCTTAAATTACTTGTAGCAAAACCATAACATTGTGGAGGAAGGTAATTTTGTACCGAGGGGTTAGACAGTTGGAGTTGGTATTGAAAAGCGACATTTGAAAAAGGTTGCCGAGTCGGAACCTGATTCGTTAATAGCTGATTATATAATGGATTTGCCGACGATCCATACCACCGATAACCGCGAGCTTGGTTATACTCCGGTTTCGGATTAGAAATGAACGTAGAACCCTGGGATCTGATAGGAATATTAGAAAACTTAACTTCCAGATAAGGCATAATTAGGAGTATATGAGATTTGTTGATTGGGATTAAACGCTATTGAATCATCTTTCGTCATATTTGGAATGGTAGTATTTATTGGGCTTGACACGCATTGAACTGCGGAAACCGATCCACTGGCATTAATATTGTCCACCAAAATATGATCATTCGAAATAGCGGAAGTTGGGGATGGTAAATCCGTGGTTACCGGCATGACATTTACCTGATTTAAGTTCAATTTAACTAAAATTTCCGATGGATCAATGTTTATGGAAGTCAATTCAGTGATCGATTTCTCTGCATCTTGACTGTTATTAGCAACTTTTCCACTTATACATAATAAACTAGTAATCAATTGGGATAATTTATCAGCAGTAGATTGTACAGCTGGGATTGAAGCGACACGTTTCACGTGCCCTAATAAATGAAGGAGCCGAGAATTAATTATGTCGATTTCTTCGGGTTGGCTCGTAGCTGATTTAATAATATTTAATAGTTCCGTTTACACTGTACAGGGCTTACACTGTAATTTAAGGATACAAATAGATAACTCAGCTTGTGACAAAGAACTTCCCAAAGCGTGTCTAAACTTTAAAAAAGCGGGCTTTTGATAGTCGGGATTATACTCATTTCTATCAAGTGACAAATAATGTAATCTTATATAAGGTGGATGTATAAAAAATCAAAAGCACGTTTGTTAAATTCCTAAATCAAATCTGCACACCAAATTTGACAATAATATGTTAAGAAATGACTTAGTTCCAATCAGTATTGCCAAAACTAGTTCAGCATTCAAAATGTATGTAAAAATCCCAATCCAGCTCTTATATTAATACGTTAATATCTGGTCTAGTTCCGAGCGTCTTGGACGAATTCCAAAAGCTTCTCCAAATTCTGAAGAAGAAATATGATGAAGAAATGGTCTAGTTCCATTAAGAAATTCCAAATTCCTTAAATGCAAATTTTATGTTAGTATTCCAATCTAGGAATATATCAAATATAACCATTATCAGTTAAGAAATGGCAAAGATCCATCCAACATTACCAAAATCAAAAACTTCAGCCAAAATGGATGTAAGAATACCAATCCCGCTTTATAACCTAAATTTGGCCATGATGGGTTCAAGTTCAATTTAGAATGGTATTCCAGAACTTCATGTTAAATTCACGTTAAAATTCCAATCCAGATGCACATACCAAATTTGACCATTATGTTGTTAGTGGCCTAGTTACTGAATGTAACATGTTCGAATTCCAAATCCAATCCAAGGAATAGCCAAATTTTATTGAGTGGCCTAACTCCAAAAATTCATGTTAAAATTCAAATCACACCCCACAAAATGACCAAGACCAATCAAGAAATGGCCAATTTCCTAATAAAAATTTAGATAGAAAATATTTTATTGTCATTCAAAAAAAAATCTCGCTTTTAGCGGAATTTTTAACATTTTAGCAAAATCGTGAAATCAGGATTTTAAAAAATCGGGATTTTGATAATTCGGGATTTTGTATTTCGGGCTTTCGAGCCCTACGAAAAAAGTCCTATGAAGGATGCCACTTCTAGTGACCAATTTCAGCCAAAAATCCATGCTTGAATTTACATCATAACAAAGCAGCATCTTTTGAGTTAAAAAGGTTTGCTGCATCAGACGCATATATATAATTCAGGTACCATACCTTCTCGACGCTGTCTCGAAGGTTGTTCTGGATTATATCCAATCGTCAGCAGAATCCGCTATAAAAAGTTCGATGTTAAGGTTAAAACTTGCAGTTTTATTTCCCATAATATTATGCGACTCTTATTCATTAATGCTCTTCACTCTTGAATCGGCGAATTATATCATTTCATGCAAATGACTGCTACAGCATCAGTCTATCTACCTTATGACGAAACCGAATCCGCTTTCTGAAGAGTTTATTAACCTTGGTTCGTAGACCAGGTCAAACCAAGTAAATTTAGTGGTATATTGCGATGTCAATACTTATTACACATTATGGGGTAGCTTGAATATTAATAACAGGGATTTGTCTCTGCTTAACTATCTGAACGCATCTGAGCTGGAAATCCTTAAAAAAAGCTGCGAGTCAACTTTCATCAGTTTAGTGAGGAGGAAAATGATTGATATTAGTTTTGTATCTCTAAACATACATAAACCATAAAACACAATCTCTTAAATCTTACCGTAATAAGAAGCTTACCAACTGGGAGGTATCTTTGGGCGAGATTCGTTCGACTGATGACATTATTTTGCTGCCATCGCCTTTGACATTAGTTTTCGAAATATTCTGTCATTACGAAATAAAAACACAGAACAAACTTTTTGGTGTTCTGATCTTAAAAAACTAAGAAAAACAGCGAGGAGACCCAAAACTAAACCAACAGATCTAACCTTCAGGTTGATTGGGATAATTTTTTAGCATCTCGAAAAGATTATAAAAGTAATTTAAGATCCTTATTTCTTCTAAAATGAAAATTCCCGAATTAGTTCTAACAGTACAGTTAATCCGCGCGATTGGGACGTAGCCGGTAGGCTTGTCACTCGCGACATTTTGCGTTGGAGTATATTTTCCTTCCCTATCCTATAAATCAGCTGGTTCAGATGTAGTCTTCTCTACCGAATTACCGCATGGCTTTTCTCTCATTCTGGATCATTTACTTCGACACTTTTTTGGAGCATTTCCACAATCTTGAAACAAGGCTAGAGTTGTTTTGATTCCAGACGCTGGTAAGTCGGTTTATACCAACCCCAGGTCATTTCGCCTATTAGTCTTTCTTCCACTTTAGTTAAAGCTTTGGAAAGAATTGTTGACAAATATATTAGAGGCCGTCTCCCACTCAGTAGTGCTGAAGATGCTTGCAGAGTAGGAAAATCATGTTAAGCTGCTCTGCATGAACTTGTTTGTTACAAAGAATGTAAGATTGCGTAGTTTTAAGCAATTTCCTGTGGGCACTTTCCTGTATATTGTGGGAGTCTTGGACAGTATTTCGTTTTCAAGCATCACTAAGGCTTGTACAAATTTTGGTTTCGACCAAACCACCGTTACATGGATTAGGTCTCGCATTGCTGTGCCCCAGCTGAATTCTCTTTCTGCCTCTGGTTATTGATTAATGACGAATTACTTGTTAAACTGCAGCAGTCTGGCTTTGCTGCTCAAACCTACGCTGACGTACAAATTATAAAAATATAGAGGTGCCTTGGGAAGGACTTGTACGTTAATACACTAAAACTAGTCTGCCAGTCTTTTCTAGACTATATAGTAATATTGCCGAACTGTCTGCTTTTTTTAACGAAATGATCGCCAGATTTCACACAATAAAATATCTTCGTGTCATTTTAGGCACTAAGCTTTCCGGGAAAATTCACCATGAAAGCAAATTTCAAAAAACCAATGACATTTTTTGGTAATGTAGAAGAGCATTTTGGAAATCTTGGGGCTTGATGCCCAATATGCTGATCCAAATCTCTATCCAAGCTATTCATATGCTTCTGTTGCTTGGTGGCCGGTGGTTAAATCAAACTTCGTTATTGCGAATCTTATTAATTTACAAGGTATGTTGTGCCAATTACCCGTGCTATGTCTTCGATTCCTATACTTGCATTCTAGACAATCATGTTTCTGCCTCATTAAAGTATTCATTTTACGAAAGGCTTGTACTCCTGGTTTGATTGCAGGGACATATCTTCAATAGCCAAACCTTCAATTAATATGGTTCACCCATACAAAATTGCTACCAGAATTATCTTTCGATAATTCTTTCTCCGGGTGTCTGAGTCACCAGTGTTTGATGCCGAGCTCTCACTCCGAATTTGCTGCGGGTTTTGGAACCTATTCTCCTGCTATTCGACTAACATTCAAAATTATTATTTTACATTTCAGAACTTTGAAACTGTATATGTTTCTATGTAAGCTTTCTCTATTATTAAGTCTTTTGTGCATATTTCCCACTTTTGTTAATAAAATAATCCAATTTCCCTCTAAATAAATTAACTGTATCGTACAGATACATATAACGACACCCCATCGTCAGGCGTAGTATTTAGTAAATTAAGTCTTAAATGCTAATATACCCAACAAAAACCTTTTTCCTTTGTACATATTTATGTGTAAAAGCTGTTCACCGTAAGGTATCATATACAACTAATGACAAAAACATTTTATTACACCCGTTACAGGTGAAAACTAAACAATGCAACATCTTCCCTTCGCATCTACATACTCGTACGTACGTATACAAAAATGAAAATAGCTCGCGCGCTATACGCTATCAGTTGAATTAATTACAGTAATATGTCACCTGTGACATTACAATTCAAATAATAACGTTTTATGTTGTTGTGTATACATAAGTGAACGAAAGTAAATTTTGTGTTTGTGTGTGACGGGAAAATATTAAGCACCTTAAAAGTAAAAATTACATAAAAACTGTGTGTAATCTAACATCATGTAATAAATCACTTTCATTATTAATTACAATCAATTAAAACAATGTTTTTCTATTTTTATACGTTCTTTTGAGCACATACACAAACATAACGAAGTCTACAAAAACAGTTTTTCCTCCCCATCCACAGAAAATTCCACCACATTTCACTTTTAATTCCACGTTTTCGTTTTTCTTATATTTTTTCATCCATTTTCTTGGTATTGTTCCTTATTTTTATTTTATTTTGGAAAACACTAAAACGCTAAAATTTGTTGTATACCCACAAAGAAAATGTATAGGTATTGCCTGTACTAAAAAGCACAAACGAAACCGTAAAACTTGAAGAAAATTTTTTGTATTGGCAAATTCTTTAACTTTTCGATTTTTGTTTTGTTTATTTCTTAAATTTGTAAAAAGGAAAATACCAATAAATATAAAATGAAATTTATATATGGAAGTCAAATATACGTATAACGTTTACCGTTTAAATAGATGACTATATCATAAAGTATATATGGTAAGTATATGTACATAAAATTTTGATCACTCATCCATTACGTCAAATGGAGAACAAAGTGCCTTAATACTGGATATTTTGATTTAAACAAATGGATTGACAATAAAAATTTGAAAGATTGGGCGTATCCAGATGCCCGACATACTCCAGTTCACCAATTTATGGAAAAAGCTTACAGTATCAAGTTTTATTCCGAATAGTTAATTCGCCTGGTCTGTTTTTATCAAACCTCGTCATTTCTGGTAAAATTTAAAATATTTTTTTTTTTTTGTAACTATTGCCAAAGGCTTTATTCTTGAATCTTTCTTTATACGAAACTTTCTTGTTAGTTGTGTGAAATTCTTAAAAACTATATATTTTTTTTTTTTACTTAAGCCTTAACCTATGTTAGTACTTAATATTAGTATGCATTATTATTTTTAAATTATTATTAATTACTTAATTTAAGTGTGTTAGGTCAACATGCGTGTAATTATTAAATATTTCAGTTGATTAAATCTAGAGGATCTGCTCTGCGAAGCCGTTTGTATTTCGGTTGCCTTAGTAGTTCTCTAGCTAATTCGTTAGGGTGTGATTCCAGTTTCAGATGGTATTTTAGACTGCATGATTTTATTGTCTCTTTAACCGTTTTAATTCCTAGGTCTCTATGGATGTTGCTGTTTCGAATATACCAGGGCGCATTTGTAATGCTACGAAGTATCTTTGCTTGCGTTCTTTTCACAATACCTATATTTGAGGCACTAGTTGAGCCCCATAGTTGGATACCATATGTCCATATGGGGATTAGGATCGCTTTGTATAGTAGAACCTTGCAGTCTAGAGAGAGTTTCGATTTTCTTCCGATCAACCAGTACATTTATGAAAATTTTATTTTTAGTTGATTACGTTTTGTTTCAATGTGCTTTTTCCATGTCAATCTTCTATCGAGATGAAGACTGAGATATTTGACGTTTGTTTGTTGAGGAATTGTGATATTGTTTAATTTTACTGCCGGACATGTGCGTTTATTCAGGGTGAATGTTACATGTGTTGATTTACATTCATTCGTCCTTATCCGCCAAGTTTTTAGCCAATCTTCTATTTTGTGCAGATGTTCTTGTAATTCTCTCGATGCTGTTTGAGGATTTTTGTGTGAAAACAATATAGCTGTGTCATCAGCAAAAGTTGAAGTGATTATGTTTTCAGTTATTGGTAAGTCAGCTGTGAACAACAAGTATAGCACAGGTCCCAATACACTACCTTGCGGCACTCCTGCCTTTATCTCGGTTAAATCAGTAGTGGCCGTACTTTGTTTCACCTGGAACATCCTTTGGGCTAAGTAGTTTTCAAGAATTGCATGAAATTGTCTAGGCAGAAGAGTTTTAATTTTGTAATTTAATCCTTCATGCCATACTTTGTCGAAAGCTTGCGCAATATACAAGAAAACTGCCGAGCAATATTTCTTTTCTTCTAAGGAGAGCTTAATTGTGTTTACAATTCTGTGCACCTGTTCTATTGTGCCGTGCTGCTCTCTAAATCCAAATTGGTGATCTGGTATAATGCGACCTACAGTTAATATAGGTATTAGTTCTTCTAGTAGCATCTTTTCAAAGAGCTTTGAAATTATCGGAAGTAGACTTATTGGCCTGTACGACGAGACTTGGGTTTCGTCTTTACCTGGCTTAGGAATCATGATAATTTGACATATTTTCCATTTTTGGGGAAAGTATCCACATCTCATAATCGCATTAAAAATATATGTTATATATTTTATGCATCTATCGGGTAATTCTTTGATCATTTTTCCAGTTATTAGATCATGGCCTGGAGCTTTCTTAGGATTTATCCTGTTTTTTATAACCGTTTTGACGCATTTCCATTTAAATTTTACTGGATTTGGGTTCGACTCGTCCCTCGTAAACAGTGGTAGTACGCAGTCATTATTTTTTTCGTTTGGAGCGAACACTTTTTGTAGATAGTTAGAGAATGCGATAGCCTTTTCTAAATCACTTCTGGCCCAATGACCATCTGGTTTCCTTACCGGTGGGTTCGATAGCTCTGACCTTTTTAAATTTCTTGTTGCCTTCCACAGTGAGTAATCGGTTTTCTCTGTTGCTGTGAGCTCACTTAGGTAATTCTGCATTCCAAGATTGTGTTCTTCCCGTATTGCTTCTCTTAGAGCGTTAATAGCATTATTTAATTTCCATTTATGAAAAGGAGATTGGTGCAGCTGCCATAGCCGCCGAGTCGCCCGCTTATCTGCCAATAACTTTGGAATGTTACTTGAAAGCTTACTATTTTTTTTCGAATTTTTGTACTCCGGTACAGTAGTTTTCTATCGCGGCATCGATATCTTCTGGTGTTTGCAGTGGGACACCCAGATGACAATTTACGTCTACTATGTTTCTATACAGAACCCATTTCGTTAGTTTGTTTGTTAAACGTTGGGGTGGTTCAGTTTTTAATGCTTGGATACTTAGTGTTACTATTATTGATGAGTGATCTGATGATAAACCATGACAGTCATCGACTTGAGCATTGGTGCGTTCTATTTCGCGTATTACACAGAAATCTATTAAATCAGGAATTTTCTTTCTATCGGTAGGAAAATAAGTGGGATGTCCAGATGATAAATAATCTAGGTTTTTCTCGTTTATTGCTTCATAGAGTTGCTTGCCCTTGGGTGACGTCAACCTCGAACCCCATTGCACATGTTTAGCGTTGTAATCACCTCCTGCTAGAAATTTGATTCCCAACTGATTAAAGTAGTCGATAGATTGCTGTTTTTTAATTGCATGTTTCGGTGGACAGTAAACAGCCGATATTACAAATTTCCCAGACCATTCGTCCAAACAAATAGTTGTAGCTTGGATGTGATCTTTAGCATATTTCTGGAGTTCGTAGTGCTTTAACCTTCTTTTTATCAAGACTGCGGTGCCGCCGTGTGCTTTTCCATCCGGATGTGTGGTGTCATAAACGGAATAGCCGGTAATATTAAAAAAATTGTGTTTGGTGAAGTGTGTTTCAGATATTAACATGATGTCTATATTTTGTTCGATAAGAAAGGTTTGTACCTCAGCTTTGTGTTGCGGAAGCCCGTTCGCATTCCAAATAGCTATTTTTAGAACTGTCATTTTTAATTTTTAACTATTATTTGCATAAGCGTATTCATATTTTGCATCATCATGCTCATTTGCCTTTCCATCATCGTCATGCAACTTTGGATGGTCTCGGTTAATTTATTTAGCGTGGTATGAATATTTAGGTCCTCTTCATTAAAACGAACTTTGGGTTTCGGTTTGTTACCTTTTAGGATATTTGCATAAGAAACACCTGGCTGAGCAAAACTGCTGTCAAACGTCTCCAAGTTATCATTTTGTGTGTTTGCACTCGCAGGTTTGGTGACTATTGTATTTCTTGGTAACATGGCCCTCTGATTAAATTGCATATTGAGCATTCGTTGCTCAGCTCACATTTTAGGATTTATTTTCCGTTTTAAGTCCAGATACACTGCACATCCGCTGTAATTTGCAGTATGATTTTCACCGCAGTTACTGCAACGTTTCACAGATTCTCTTATTGGTTGGGGTACCTTCTCACGGTTTACTATATTACCAATAGATTTGGCATGGAAACCTTCCGCAGCAAGTGCAGCTTGTATGTCGCTAACATCTACGCAGCTTTCAATTCCTTTTAGCACAACAGTGAGCCCTTTTTGACTTTTTAGCTGGTATGTGTAATATTTTTTACCAACTTCGTCAAAATGTTTGACTAGGGCTCTGAAGCCATCGATTTCGAAGGTTTCAATCTTTGTTTCGTTTATATTACCCCTTTTGAGCGGGGCAATATAAAATTTAGAGTCTGTTAATGATGCGATTTTATTAGCCAGTTCATTGTTAGATGCTTCCCTTAAATAAATTGGAGGCGGTTTCTTAGGTTTCGATTTCGGCGCTGTATTGAGGTCAGCGACCTCTAAACTAGAGAATCGGTTGTTAAGCGGTATTTGGTTAACACGTAGTTCAGTCCGTGTCACTTTGCTCCTGCCAGCAAACTGAGCAGATCTCGGGCTACGTTTTCTTTTAGATTGAACAGTGATATACCTATCCAATCCCGTTTGCACTAGATTATTTTCAAACTGACCACGGTCACTAGAGTTCGTCGCACTGAGTTCATTCTTATTGTTTTCGTTTAGCATTGCATTTGCTGATGAATTAATTTTTTCTTCGCTGTTTTGATTTGTAATTTTAAACGGCGGTATAGCTAATTCTGTCGAAGAAGCACTTTTAATCACTTGTATAGGTGTTTTCTTTGGACTATGTTGAACTTTACCCACTTGATTTATACTTGTACTTGCAATATTTAAATTTTCTACATGAAGCTGGTTCAAGTTTGATGTATATTGTGTTCGGCTTACGGTGTTCGAAGAAGTCTGTTTTGGGGAAAAAAGGGCCTTCATGTTCACATTATCACTCACTAAATTACCATTTTATATTACATATTATAACAAAATAAAAAGCACTAACACTGCACTTTTCGTTTGTTTTATTTTACGTCCGATGTTAGTGAACTCAATTTTGCGACAAATTTAAAATATGATCTGAACTTTTTTTTTATATATATAAAAGAAAGTGTTAACTGTCCAATGGATTTAATGTTCTTTGAAAGTCAATTAATACTCCCTTTTCACTCATGCACACACCTCCCATTCACACAATTACAGTATACCTGCACATTGCAAGCTTCATGTTCACTGATAAAGACGATGGGTCGGTGCTGCATTCTGCACTCCAATAGCAGGTCTTAGTTGTGTTTAGTAACATCACCGATCGTAAACGATGAGGAAAATTTGCTTTGCATCCAGCCTCTGGTGAGATTCGAACCCAGTACCTCCCGGTACTTTATGTTTCACGGTCTGGATTTATTATAAAAAAAACAATTTTAATTTAACTTTATCACAAACTTTATTTAATGTTTCTAAAACGTTGACATGCGATATACATAAATGCATTTATGCCAGATTGCATTTGCGCACGGTTGTATTTATGTATATTCAGCGATTTCGTTGCGCGTGGTTTGTATGGTGTTACTCCGCGCGACGTTTGTGTATCATAGAATTCTGAATTCCGTGTTACTTTGTTGTTGTGTCGCGTGTATAGAATCGTAACACCTCCCGCCGAAGAGAAGGCCATAGGGATTTCCTTATGGCCTTTGGTTCCGTTTTTGATGATGTATTGACTTCTATTGACACAGGCTGTGTGACTTTGTAACATCTTTTCCAGATACAATATGCTTGTAATGCTGTATCCCTGTATGCTGTGAGATAACGCCCGTTCTTGTAATAGCGTGATGTGATCTCTATGTTGTAGGGTCCCATTAGTCATTTGTGATAACGATAATGACTGAATAACGTTTTGAATTGCCACGTCGTGATATGGTATATGACGACCTGGTTCCTTCTCGGTAAACGTGTTTGGTACTGCTGTAGGTAATGCCCGAAATGTTAACATCGCAGTTGTCGAATTCATTTAACGCTTGACCCTTGATGGACTTCGTAGATTGTTGACAAGGAGATGTGAATTCTACTTCTGTTGGTGTGGCTACATACAATTTACCAGTGATGATTTCTGAGACTTCATCTTCCAATTCGTAGACAGTGTAATTACATTGAGCTGGTTGTTGTGAAATGATGCTTGGTATGCAGGTGTTGCTTACTGTTTGTAGTGATTGTTTAGTGCAGTAATGCACCAATTCGTTACATGAGGGAATTGGGGTAATTATGAGGTTTTGAATGGAATTGGTTTAATTTTGAAATAACTGAATATTGTTTGTATCTGAGATCATAAATATTGTTTGGGTTGATAATTTCAATTCGGCCATGGTACAGTACATCGTTAATAAAATGAATTTCTTTGTTAGATAATAAATGTCGAGAGATGCGTCTGTGTCTAGCTGAGCTGAGTGCGTCTAAAATATCGTCTATATGTTGGGTTAAGGTATCTATGGTGTTAATCAGTTTAAAGATGTATTGATCTATTTTTATCATTTGTATTCCTGATTGTGTTGTGTTACTGAACCTATTTAATTCGAATGCGATCTTCTTATTACTGTCCTTTACATATTTTTGTACGTAATTGAATCTGTCAATCATACCTTTATTTATCTTGATTTGAGCGTCATTTTATTTATTTAGATTATTTTGATTCTCGTAAAGACTGTGCATTGCGGAACTGATTTCATCTAGATCGTGTTGATCTAAGTTTCCTGCAATGTCTTTGATCAAGGAAAAAAAGTTAAGGTTGTGTTCTATATTGTCATTAACGGTTCCTTCGACTACGTCGATGTTATTTTGGATAATGCGAAGATTTTGTTCATAGAATTGGATCTCGATAACGTGGACGATCCTTTTATAACTATTGATTATAGTGGCCTGACCCATCTTGACAGGTATCAATCCCTTGTTGTTGTTTAGGTCGGTCACTTTCAGCGTCTGGCTCGTGACGAGCGTGCACCTGAAATTGATTCTTTATCAGTTTCTTGTGATATTATACGCTTGCATAGCTCCTCGTATGCTAAGGTATGATTAAGAAGGTATTCTTGTGCATTTGGGGGTGTAGAATGGATAGGTTTCCCTTAAATAGTATAGTGTCCACTCAATAATTCGAACGGTGTAAATTTTGTTGTTGAATGGATGGAGTTGTTGTAGGAGAAAATAGCACGATTCATTAACTCTTTGATACCTAATTGAGGGGAATTTAAATGTGCAATTTTGACAAGCGCTTGAAGAGTTGAGTGCAATCTTTCAACAGGAGAGTTCCCTGTTGACGAATATGATGATGTATGGTGTAATTTAATATGATGTTCTTCTAAGAAAGCTCTGAACGAAGGTGTGTTCATATGCCCATATCATTGTCGGTAATAATTTTTACTGGTTTACCGTGTATGCTGAAGAATCGCTCAAGTTGTCTTTGAATTTCATCGCTAGTGCGTGTCTTCATGTAGAAGGCTCCAGCGAATTTTGTGAATTTGTCGAGGAGTGAGAGAAATGCATGATTTTGGAAGAAACAGAAATCTATATGGAGGAGTTCCATGGGTCGTTTCGGTGTTTCTGTGATCTCATACTTTACTTTCAGTGGATGTCTGTCATATTTGGTCTGAAGGCATACCGTGCAGCTGTTGATGTAATTTGTGATAATGTCCTTCAAACTCGTGGTTTTCGACTACTCGACGGTGGTGATTTTCCTCATGCCTTTTCCTTATTATAGATTGTTGGTCCTCAGGATTGAACACATCTGTTAAAAGAGAGTGTGTTCTTACCAGATATGGTTGGTGAGAATTACCGAATTTCTCTCGGTAAGCTTCCGTAGCTATTTGGAAGACTATAACGTCACATAATATTCCTGTTACTCGATGTTTGGTTACTTGTGTTGAAATATTTAGGCGGATGGTTGGTAAATGATGCCTCGGCATGTTTGCCGATTGGATGATCATGTTGAACATTTATCCCTTGCAATTCGGGATCAACAGTTATGATTAATTGGGAAGTAAAATGATTTATAGGTGTAGTAGTAGTTGGTACAGTGGATTATTCGTCATTGTTTGAGATTTGGGTACCTGTAGAGGAATCTGAGGTTTCGGAGGTATTCAAGTCATTGATAACGTTAAGTTTAGGTTGCATTCGTGAGAGTGCATCCGCGTTGGTGTTTATTACGCTTTTTTTGTATACGATTTCGTAATCGTATTCCTCCAATTTCAATCTCCAACGAACCAACTTCGAGTTGGGTTCCTTGAGCTTGAAAAGCCATGTCAGAGGCTTATGGTCGGTGACAATCTTAAACTTCTAGCCAAATAAGTACGGTCGAAAGTACTTAGTTGCCCAGACGATGGCTAAAAGCTCTTTCTCTATAGTAGATCCTTGGAAAAGAACGGATCCAATGGCTACGTTGCTGGCATCCGTGGTAAGGATAAACTCCTTAGAAAAGTCCGCATACTGTAATAAAGGTTCGTTACACAACAACTCCTTACAATATTCGAAACACTGGATATATCTAGTGTCGAGGGTGATCTTTTTGTCTTTTCTTAAGCATTCCGTTAAGGGCTTGGTGATTTCGGAGAAGTTTCTGATGGATTTGCGGTAATATCCCAATAGTCCTAAAAGCTTTTAATTTCTTTCTCTGTTTTGGGAATTGGAAAGTCTTTAACCGCTTTTATTTTGTCGGGGTTTGGTTTGACCCCGTCACTCGTTACGATATGGCCTAGGAAGGCAATTTCTCTATGGAGAAATTCCGACTTATCTATTTGTACCTTTAAGTTTGCTTTTCTCAATTTTTTAAATACGGTTTTTAGGCTTTCCATGTGCTCTTGGAGTGAGGTGGAAAAGACGATAATATCGTTCATGTAGCACAAACAAGATTTACCTTGGGTATCGCCTAACACATTATCCATGACCCTTTGAAAAGTTGAAGGGGCATTCTTCAGACCGAATGGCATTCTTGTGTACTCATAACGGAAAATGCGGTTTTAGGAATATCTTGGTCCCTTGCGAGGTCCAAGGTTGAGAAATACATACATTTCCTTAGTTTATCGAGAATATCGGTGATGTTTGGTAGAGGGTACCGATCGTCGATTGTCTTCTCGTTTAGCTTGCGATAGTCTATTACCAATCGCCACTTGATTTTACCGCTTGCATCGGCCTTTTTCGGTACGATCCAGATGGGTGATGACCAAGGAGAGAAGCTGGGACGAATGATTCCATCCTGGAGCATTTTGTCAATTAGCTTCTTTACCTCTTCTTTATGGATGAAAGACCCCGATCGGTTGTTCGATCACGAAGGTGTGCTCTTTATTGCTATAATTAACGATTTCCAGGTGTGCGTACCAATTTCTACTATCGGGAATAATTAGGTTACCATTAATTGTAGTTGGCATTACATAGATATCGCCGTTTTCTATATCTACCGGAAGTTCAGCGACTAGCTTACTTCTTGGTAATATACTATAGCGCTTAGATGAATAATTTGGTTTGAATAAAAGTGGGATCTCGACCTTATCGGTTTTGAGAATCGATTTGGCAAGGTCTAAAGTTACTCCTAGTTATTGCATCATCTCAAACCAATTAGACCATCAAAATATTTATGAACTTTAAAAAGAAGGAATTCCAAAGGTTCCTCTGTTTTAAATTCCATGAGTCCGGGGACCATGACTTTCTGGTCTATTTAGTGATCGTTAAACATAGTTTTAACGTTGATCGGAGGTATGGAGTGTATCCGAGAAGGATGAATGAACTCTGGGTTCAGGAAGGATTTATTTGATCCCGTGTCTATCAAGATTTTAAGGATTTTAGTTTTATTTAAGTGAATATGGATGTATGGAAGGGAATACGACTGATGTTTATTGACATCTACGTATCCGATTCCTGTGGGGAGGCTTCTAGATGAAAATTTTCATCATCCACTTCACCTTCGTCGAGGTCAGGGTAGTATAGAGGAGGCACTTCTTCACGGCACTCATCCGTTACTTCCTGCTGTTGATCCTCGGTAGTAAGTAACTCCATCGGGTGAAATTGGTAGTTATTTTATCTACGCTGGTTACCTTTTGAATATTTGTTGGATTGATTATGATTGGGATTGATAATCGAATATTGTCTATACAGATTTTTGTTGGACGTGGTGTCCATCGGTCCTGTTCTTTTTGGAGGCACCATTGGAGGTTTATAGTTGTTGTTTTGACCACTTCCGTTCACTATTTGGTTTTGTTTGGTAAACGGTCTATGGTTGTAATACTGGGGTGTTTGATGAAAACCATAGCTAGGACCAGCCGCTAGGGTAACTGTTCCGTGAAGGGAATCCGTGAAAGATTTTATACTGCACTGTTCTTTGTGGAACAGGTAGAATGTTGATGTTTGTCCCTTTTTCATGTAGGACATGTTTTGCTCTTTGAGGCAATTTGAAAATGCCTCGGTGAGAGATGTGGGCTGCATAGCCCGAATCATGGACCCCATAGGCTCTCTAAGCCCCGCCAAGAATGTATTGAGGCACATGTCTCGGTATAAATCACGTTTTGTGTTTATCACAGTTAAGTTTGTTTCATTCAACTTAACGTGGTTTATAATTGTACTTTGGATATCAACTATTTTCGCAAAGTACTTCTCCAATGTGTCACTACCCTGTGAGGTACTATACAAGTCCCTCACCAGGTTAGTCTCATTACGCTTGTCGGCATAGTGCGTAATGAGGTTGTCTTTTATAGCGTTCCACTCTAGTGGAGTGCCGTACATGGTCAGCACTTCATTAGCGTTGCCCATAATTGTATTCCTGATGGCTCTAATTAGTATCTTCGAGCAAGGGTGACCATCTATCGCATTGCACAGACTTAGGATTTCCTCCACGTTTTCGATAAATTGAAAAAGCGTGTGCCTACTACCTTCGTATTTAGGCAAATCCTCAAGTCATTTGCACAGTTAACATTGTAGTCGCCGTTTACTGACATTTTATCGGTATCTTTATTAGGATTAAGGTTTTCCGTGAGTTTAAGTATTGAGTTAAAATTGTCTGTCAAGTTTTTTATTTCTAATGAAAAATTTTGATTTTTAAAAATTCTGTGACCCGATTCTGAGGGTTCTTCGTCCGTTTTTAATTCGATTAATTTACCCTTTTCAGTCATAAAATTTTCGATTTACTGGTTACCGTGAAACTTTGAAGAATTTATTTTAATTTCATAAATTATTTATTAGGAAGATACTCGTAAGTTTCCTTTTTATGTATAAATTTATTTTTTATTTTTATTTTGGAGTCCTGTAAACCGTAGAACTTCTTTAAGATATTAAGTTATTTCTTTCGAGTATGGGGAACATTTCCGAACAATAAAAGAAAGAATTAAATGATCAAGGAGGTGACAGCTGAAATAGAAGCTTTTACGTTTTTTCCAAATATTTTGAACGTACTAAATACATGACGTACTAAAAGATTGTAAATAAAATTTTCAACAGTTTAAAATAGTATTCCAGTACCAGTTTTCTGAAATTTAAACGGAAAAATCGATTTTAAAACGTTTGTTTTTGGAACGTTTTCAAAAACGTTTTTCAACAAAAATTCGGCCCATGTGCATCCCAAATGAACTAATTGATCAGCTAAGCCTTCCCACAAATTGGGAGATTCTAGTGAATTTTGGCCGAAATCGATCCACCGGAATTGATAGCTTCTATAAAAGCTTTCTGTCATTTACGAGAAAAGTGGTTAAGAGCTTATAGATTCTAAATTAATTTTGCAACAATTCCGGTCCAAATAAGTTTTTCAAAATTTAAGTTGAAATGACATTTCTGTCAACAAACTATTTTTCAGTAAAAATTTGTTCCCTGTACAGCCCATACTGATTGATTGATCGGAATGAAAATTCCCACTTAAGCATTTTTCATAGATTCCAGTGATTTTTGGGCTACATCAGCTCCGGAAGTAACAGCTTCCAAAGGAGCATTTTAATTAGCACTATTTTTAAATACTGGGAAAATTGATGTATGCTCAATATTCGAAACATATTTTACCAGCAGCTCCTATGTAACAATCCATGTAGAAATCCGGAGATATACTTGTTACCATACCAGGGTGACGGATAAATTTGGTTAACACAACACCTGTAATGTATCTGTAAAATATTGTCCCCCACGGTACAACCTAAAGAAAGACGACTACATTAACTTGTTCCAGAAATTAGGAAATTACTTCATTATCGGAGGTTACCAATGCAAAAAATATCTTCTGGGGTTTAAGATTAACCTCTCCAAAAGGCAAAGAATTACTTGCAGCTGGCCAATACTCAACCAGTGAGTTTTACTCAGGAGGGAAACCAACGTGCTGGCCAACTAATCCTAAAAAATCCCAGAGAAAGGCATATCGGAACGCTACATCTTCCTAGAAAATGATTGGTGCCAACCAAAAGTGAAAATGAAATAGAAGAGGAACTAGACAGGCTCCTTGATGTCATACAAGGGTCGGTTTGGGAATGCACCCCAAATTATCATCCAGGAAAGAAAAATCCGTTATGTACTCAATATAAGGGTGCTTATGCGGCTCTGTTGGAAAATCTTTATAATTCGCTTCATATATTCTGACTTTCAGTAGTTATCTCACCTTTGTGAAGTGGGCAAAAACTATTAAGATTTGCTCCACATTTTTAAATTTATGAATTCTATGGCTGTGGTTCTTAAATTTTAAATTTAAGTTAACTCATCACCAATGCATATAATCAAATTCGGAAATATTTTACGAAAAACTTCGCTAAATGTTGCATAAAGGAATTACCAAAATTTTCTCGGGCATGATAAGATCGACTTAACAGGTGTAGTTAAACTATAAATTTTCCCCCGCTAATAAACTATAGTAACAAATTTACGTTTCTCTGAAATATTCCAGATAAAAATTCATCGCACTTTATTTAGGCTTTACTATAAATGGACTTTCGTACATTTTTTGTAAGATTGTTATACCTTGCGCTATGTAGACAAATAAACGTTAAACCGCTTTATGGTATGTTTTTGATATAATTTTAATAAAACCTAACGACTTACAATAAACATGATTAATGATATTAAATTTATATATTTCTACAGAGCACTGATATACGACACACATACACAGTGTTTTTGATATATATTTATGATCCTTAGGAACACGGACCAAAACAAGACATCACAAAATCTAGACGAATGTCGTTTAGTTGTAAAATAACATTCATACGTATCAACATTACAAAAAAATTTGTCATACGTAAACATTAAGATATCCAATTGGTTCAACTAGCCGTGAAACACTTAAATAATTTAATGGCGTACAAAAAACCCGAAATTAAAATTATTAATAGTCCTAAGTTTAAAAACTGCGACGTGTCAGACAGATTATTTTCTGCTGCTTAAGCCATACGATAAATCACTTCATACGTACAGAAAACATCTGGATTTAAATGTCCTACTTTCCATGTTTCCCGATTCGAACGGTTATTTGTTTGTGGCGTCAGTGACAACGACATGCAAATATAATAAAGCAATTATCAAAAACACGAATAAAAAGCTTTTCCAGACGTCTTATAAAAAATATTTTTTTTTTTAGAAATGGAAACGAAATTAAATAAAGCAAAAAATAAGAAAGTTGGTAACAAAAAAATAAAATCTAAATGGCAGCTAAATTATCTTCATGGAATTCAATAATAAAACACTGCTACAGTAAATTGGAAATAAATAAATAGACGATTGAATATTTATTAACAATTTTATGTGGCAGAAAAGTGCTGGAGGAACTCTTTTATATACCACTTTACAGTAGACAAAAGTAGTGAAAAACTATAAAATTGCATTTTAATTTTTCCAATTTCCGTTGACTCGACTCGACTCGACTTGAATTCTAAATTCATTTATACATTTTATGGGGTATCATATTCAAACGGTGTACTCCTCGTATATATCAATTAAAGATATGAGTTTTATTCGAATGAATGGGAAATTGGCGAAAAAAAAATTCTAGAGGCGGTCTCGAATCTCGATTGCTCTTGAATAATTATTTGTATGGTGTGATTTTTTATTGGTCTGGGTGTGATTTTCATTGCATGATTGATGATGATTTAATATTGATTTAATGTGGTATCTGGATAGCAGACATGCATTTTATATTTGACTTAGAGATTGTATATTTGAATAAAATATTCAAGGGAAACTTAAAATTGATTAAGGTTTAGGTCGAGTTAGAAGTAGGAGTGTATTAGAGAAAGGATACAAATTTGCTTAGAGATGTCAATTAGGTTATTTAAAATTTCTAGATTTTGAAATCGAATTATGTTCTGTTTGACAAACTTTAAGAATTTTTAAATGTTACTAACCAGTATTCGAAGCTGATGAAATTATGGTAGAGGTTGAACTTCTGAAAAAACAAAATTTTTGCGGTTTTTGGTAATCCGATATCTTTAAACTGTTATATAGTAATTTATTAAAGATGCACAAAATTTCAATAAATTTCACTTGTAGTTGCTGAGATAGTCATTAAATGATCTAAATCTCAAGACCCTTTGCAATTAAACGATTGGTAATCCACAAATCAAAATTATTCCCCGAAACATTTGGAAATTCAAAACTTAGTTAGGTGGCAAATCAGTACGAAATTACTTAAGCGGACATATAGTTAACAAGCCAAACCCCGTCGTACATTTAATTTTCCCCATACACGAAATAACAACCGATGTGTGAAGTTTTTGGACAAGCAGAAATTTGTTGGGCAAAAATTTATGCTAGTGTTCAGTGGATACTTTTTGAATAAAATTTAAGTTCTGAGACAATAATTTGACAGTCTATTCTAATATAATAAGTGGATTAATAAAAATCTCAGAAATTGATTCACTTAGTGGTTCTAATCCGTAGGAATGATGTAATGCATTTGTATAACATTTTAGGATGGCTGGCACCTTAAAGCTAAATTCGTCTCTTTGAGGATCTCCAGTATATATACCTAATATTTTTACATTTTGATCTTCTGTGATTTCAAATTTCGTAAATTATCGATTTTTCTCCGGAATTGTTTGTAGTACCTCCCATGAATTTCTGCACCATTTTCTAAGGTTGAAACCTTTACATTTCAACAATTTAATTAGCTCGTTCTGCAGGATCAATATTTCGTCCAGCTAATACGCTCCAGTCAAGACAGCATCGACATAAAAATCTCCTGATGTACTGTTCTTATGGCCAGGTATGGTGCTGAGGCCGTGCCATTAGTTACTGTTATTAATTTGTACTCCTGAAATGTCTTTTTGTATGATCCCGCCAGACTATTGTTTGCAGGTCCTGATGTTCTTCGGGGACCTTTTTATGCTGATACATTTTCTCGATAACGGCAGCGAAGACATATTGTATCTTAGCACGATTGAAAATAGATCTTACTGTATGGTTGGTCCAGTTAGTTGTGCATCATAAAGGATGCCACCTGAATATGTTTTTATTGAACCATCAAAATCCACTCGAAGTTTAGTTGTTATGCTTGTCTCCTTTATGACTGCACGTTGAGTCGTTTGCTGGAACCATATGTTCTAAGCTCAGGTATTCGTCCATACAATTTTTGTTATCTCTTTTTAGCGCAGAATTGTTTTGGAATTTATTCGCTATTTGAACGAATCTTGCAATTACTTTTTTAGAGTCTTTTAGAGTCATCTAGCTCTACGTTTTCCTTTAAAGGAAGCTTAACTTCATAAGAGCCATTGGATAAACGTCTCGGTAAAGTTTTTCATAACTAGCTTGCTCAGTCGTTAAATGTTTCGGTGACTGAATTTCTTCGATTTTCCAAAGCCGTTATAGATCATCATCCATAGTTGAAATCATAGTTTGTATCTGATGTTCATTGGAGACTGAGTTTATAGCTCCAAACATAATTCAAACCCACTTTCGTACGTTGAGCTGTGGGCTTCGTTTTACCCTTTATTATTTCTGGCATTAAAATATCAGAAATGTAATCCGTTCCTAATAAAATATGTATGACCCCTGGAACATTAAACTTCGGATCGGCCCAAACTAAATCGTCTATGTGTCTCCAAGTTTCTGTGCTTAGAGACTCATTTTTCATTCTTCTTGTCAATTTGGATAAAACATACACATTGATATGAAGTTCAAAACAAATCAGTTTTTCCCCGTGTGCCAAAACTAAAATTCTCTCGGATTAAGGCTATACAGATTTAGAATGGGCATGCAAACAGCTCATTTGAGTAAAAATTTCAAGATGATCGATATGTTGCAACTTGCCGAATTATGGTTCTGGACTAAGTATTTCTCGAAGCGAATCGGGGTTTTATTGTTACACTGGTTTTCTTGGTTGATATTACTCTTTTGTTGCCGATTTTGGATATTTCCACATTCGTCTTTTGTTTGTTAAGTCTTAGCCTCTGAGTTGTCGATTCATCGCTGTATGAGCGCCACTATCAATGAAAACTCTTGCAAATTCGCCATGTCCATTATTTAACTTAAGTTTCACTAGCGCAGTTGCTAGAAGTACGAAAGTCGTGTGCGCTCGATGTGCCACTGCCGTTATGGCGGTATGTTGAGGATGCTGCAATTCTGCTTTTATTGCAAAATCATGTCTTCATTTTATACTAAGGTTTTTATAATTTATGCAATTTGTGATTGATTGATGAATCTCAGAAATAGATTCACATAGTGGTTCTAAATCCGAAGGGATGATGTAATAAATTTTTGAAGTTTAACCAATTTATCGTGTATTGGTTTTGAATAACATTTTTTGGACACTGCACTATTATTAGTATTAAAGTTGCCGGAACCTAATTAGCTCGAAGTGAATACTGACGTCAATCTCGTCAAGAGAGACATCATCGTAAAAATAGCGATCAAAACTCGTAACTGGTCTTTCTTCTGAGACAAAGCATACTTAGTTAACCTCAAATTAAGTTATAAAATAATTCGATTTCCCGCAGGCAGAGGAAGCAACCTAATTGCAATTAGCTTCGTAGCTATAGGGTCGGATCCGATTAAATCCAGACGCTATCCCATCCTATCCAGAGATGGACGTTTACGCACCAACTACTACTTTCCACGTGATTGCGTAGACAACTCGTCGACAACGTAGGCAATGTCGATTTCTCAAAAACAACGTCAACTACTCGTATAAAATGTTGATAAGCACTTGTAATTCCGCCAGTGATGATTGAATAATCTACGTATTTTAAACTTCTGTTTTCGGGAGACGCAAATTATTATTTCTTAAAATATATTTCCAAGTAACTTATACTAAGTGTTTAACGTCTAAAACGGGTTGCCTAAAGTCGATTTTTTTTTTTAAATTTCCTACTAACTAAATTGAGGGTTAGTATACCAGTTACAACGTATTTATCGTTTGTAATATTTCTAAACCGAAATATCTTTGATATTTAATACTGTGGACAAAAAACAGTAAGACTTTATTCATAATTTTAAAATTCTTTATTTATTTCTCCAAATCTATTTCGTCCTTCTCAAAGTAATCCCCCCGGCCTCAATACACTTGTGCCAACGTTTTTTCCAATCCTCGAAACAGTTAAAATCAATTTCCGGAATAGCCTCCAATGCGCGTAGCGATTCATGTTTAATGTCTTCAATTGACTCAAAACGGTTTCCACTGAGCGGTCATTTGAGTTTGCTGAACAGCCAGAAGTCACACGGAGCTAAATCAGGCAAAGACGGTGGTTGTGCAACGATTTGGGTGGAATTTTTTGCGAAAAAATCACGTAAAACCAATGCAGTATGAGAAGGTGCATTATCGTGGTGCAAAAACCAAGAGTTGTCGACCCATAATTCCGGCCTCTTTTTACGAATAGCTTCGCGCAAACGACGTATAACACCTAAATAGTATTCCTTGTTGACAGTTTGGCCGGTCGGAAGGAATTCGGAGTGCACCACACCCGATAATCGAAGAAAACTGTCAACATCACCTTGATTTTTGACTTGCTTTGACGTGGTTTTTTCGGCTTCAGCTCACCTTTGGCACGATATTTGGCCGATTGGTCATCTGTTTCCGGGTCGTATGCATAGATCCAAGGCTCATCGCCAGTTATAATACTTTTCATGACATCCTGGTAGTCGGAAAGCATTGTTTCACAGAGGTCAACGCGGCGCGGCTTTTCCAAAAAATTGAGTGATTTTGGAACCAATCGTGCTTTCACTTTTCTTAGGCCTAAATGATCTTTGCAAAATGGTTTTCACTGATCCTTCCAATATTTCAACGATGTCAGTAAGGCCTCTGACTGCTGTTAATCGTCGATTCTCGAGCACCAATTCCTTGATTTTATTAACGTATTGATCATCAGTTGATGTTGATGGCCGTCCTAGACGTGGATCGTCGTCAACACGTTTTCGACCCTCTTTGAATAATTTATACCAACCAAAATCACTTGCTCGCGACATACAATTATCACCGAAGGCCTTTTGCAACATTCTGAACGTTTCGGCACCACAAAATTGATTCCGCACACAAAATTTAATGGAACTTCTTTGTTGAATAATTTCACTCATTGTAAAATTCGCCGAATGCACTTTTTGTACTTCAGAAAGACAAGCGTATACTAAACACTAATGATTATTTTGATGTGACATTTGGCACAGATGTCACTGACAGTCATACCAACATAAAAAAAAATATTTCGACGAATGGTTTTCCGCGCGAAATTCAAAGTAAAATGTCTTACTACGTTTTGCAAACAGTAGTACATCTAAACTGCAAACTTTGTAGATATTTGCCAATAGCCGATTAAAAATATGGTTGGAATTGATAAATTTCAGTTTAGTTTGCAAATTTTAATTAAACATCACACACAAGTTTGTTTTGCGCCATCCATGAACGGTATAAACTACTGACTATACTAAATTGCCGTCCCTTTGTACTAGTGATTTCTAGTTGTTCAGCTGTAACCACAAAACGTACTTAGTCTAATATTTATTCCTAAATTGCGTACAAAATTGTTAATCATCCACCATCGATAATACTTAGCTCAACAATTGATAAAATTTAAATTAAATTAGAGAATTAGAATAAAATTTCAGTGCATTATATTTCACGCCATCTATTGAAACTAGTACGAACTAACTTGAAATTCATTTAGTCAGTAATTTAGTCGGAAAAATTGTTATCAGGCAGTATTAAAGATTTATTGTCAAAATTTTCGACAAACTAAATTGGCGATTAGTTCATACTAGTCCTTGATAGATGTCTCTAATATTCATATCAAAATATGTTTGATGTTCAGTTCTGACCTTATCAGCCTGGCTAACGTGAAATAAAGAACAAATTATGATAAAATTTAGTTTTTAACATTATTTCTTAGGCTGTCGACGCAAAAAATCGCTATGTAATCTACGTAATAGATTACGTGTCCGCAATTACCATGCGTAATCTACCTCGCCCAACTCTGATCCTAACCAAATAACTATCCACTACATTTCTGTCAATATCACAATGAACCGCTAGCCACATAACCATGATACTATTGTTGAAGGCAGATTTGTGAACCAATTTCTGAGCTTTTTATTATTTCACTTATTACTCGTATATTACGACATATAATTATAAGAACGAATCAACTTTGATTATTATAATTTTTCATACTATTAAAATACACTGTTAAAAATGTACACTAGCTTAAATTATTGTCTGAGAACGTAAATTTTTTTCAAAAGTGCACACTCGCATAAATTTCTGTACAATAATTTGTAAATATTTAAATACTTCACACCAGTGAAGTCACATGCTAAGCCTCATTTTATGTCGGCAAAGTATTAACTCAATCGTACCTAATAAAATAAAGCTTTACGTTAGTATTCGGTAGCAAATGAACCAGTTACCGTAAAAATCAACGGAAAATAAACGATTTCGCTACTCGTCGCAAGTGACAGCACTATCACAAAATAGAATTTCTGTTGCGGAAATTTTTTATTCATTTTGTACCTCTATTTTCACAAAAATATTAAAAATGTTCCTTAAAATGACAAATTGATTGACGATTAAAATGGATTTTGAGCTGGAGAGAACACGTCTAATTCTTAATTAATAATTGTAATGTGTCTAATATGTATTTTCTCACGCGTTTCTCATCCACTTGTTTACAAGTAAATATAAAAATAGTTGTACAGGGTTGCATTTGAATTTTGGATTGAAAACTTATCAAGTAAAAAAATTAAAGGAGATTATCGTTTAGAATTCTCTAAGTAATATTTAGATTTCTTGTGGCCAAATAATTAAGTTTCATTGCTTTTCCGAAAGCTTTTCCGAAAGCTGAGACTTAATAGGAAATTTGATGAAAATGTATTGGTTATGATTCTCAGAATTCTCACAAGTAACCAATACTTCAGGTTGTTTTTCTAACAGCTAAGGTCATACTGTGAATTTATGGAAAATTTGGGAAAAAATTATCGGTTACAATTTTCATAATTTTCTCTCTTATATGGCCACAGCAAATCAAAAAATTATAGTGAAAAACCTAACGGAAAAATTTTCCCTAAATTTCTCACGTAGTCTCAGTATGACCTTAGCTTAATTGTGGGAGTTTTTGAGATATTAGCGAGAAACATAACAGAACTTATAAGGCCGCAGAAAATCAAAACATTGTAGTGAAAATTTTATAAATTCTAAATTCTATGAAAATCCTAAATTTTCCTTGTAACCCCTGTATAATCTTAGCTATAAGAAAAACAACCAAAAGTATTGGTTATTTGTGGGATGTTTTGAGATGTTGGTCAGAAACTGAAAAGATCTTATATGGCCGTAGAAAATCCGATCCGATAAATTTTCTACAAATTTTCCATGTAGTCTCAGTATGACCTTAACTATAGTTCTAATATATTAGAAAAATAACCGATTAGTTGAGTTCTCTTCAGCTCAAAATTTATTTTATTTAGCTCTGTTTTTCTAATAGTTAATGTTATACTAAGACTTCATGGGAAATTTGGGGGAAATTATCGGTTGGAATTTCCGCTATAATTTTTTGATTTTCCTCGGCAATATTAGTTTTTTCCCGTTTCTAGCCAATATCTCAAAAACTCCCTCAAGTTACCAATACTTTCGGTTATTTTTTTTATAGCAAAGGTCATACTGAGGCTACAAGGAAAATTTGAAGAAAATTTATTGGCTATAATTTTTTGTTTTTCTGCGGTCATATAAGGATGTTTTTCTAATAGCTAAAGTCATACTGTAAACTCGACGGAAAATTTAGAAAACATTTTTCTGTTAGAAATTTCACTATAATTTTTTTCATTTTCCCACCCATATGGTCAAAAAATCAAAAAATTAAAGTGAAAATTCTTACAAATACATTTTCCTTAAATTTGACCCTAGCTATTAGAAAAACAGCCGAAAGTATTGGTTGCTTTTGGAGAGTTTTTGAAATAATGACCAGAAAATTAAAAATTATAGTAAGAATTATAACCTCAACTTTCAGAAAACCAACTGTACATATTGATTACTTGGAGGAGTTTTTGAGAAATTAGTGATAATCTGAAACTTAATTATTTTGCCGCAAAAAATCTAAATATTACTTAGAGAATTCTATACGTTAATCTCCTTTAATTTTCTTATTCGATAAGTTTCCAATCCAAAATTTAAAAGCAACCCTGCACAATTATTTTTATATTTACTTGTAAACAAGTGGACGAGAAACGCCTGTCACTGACTCATTTCCGAACTTTATTCGAAATACATATTAGAATGGTAATATTGACCTACCGATCCAAAATTTACAATTACTAATTAAGAATTAGCCGCGTTCTCTCCAGCTCAAAATCCATTTTAATCGTGTAGAATCCACAGATACCATATTTTCAAGCCAAAATGTATGTTTCAATCCAAAATTAATCTAGAAAAATTGCCGTTTGGATCGGGAGATACCGGGTTCGAATACAAAAAGAAACTTTCATCAACAGATCGAGGAACGCAACATCTTCCATGTCCTGTACTATAGGCTGACATAGAGCTATGCAATGCGCAGATGGTAACTTAAATTGGTTCTATAGCCGTACCTCTTTGATTTGACAAGAATTGCATAAAGTAAGACGGGAAGATCAAACGCGAAAGGACAGAGAGTGCTTGAGCCCCAGAAAATATGGCATGGATTAAAAAATAAAAAAAAAAATTAAAAATCTAGGAAATCAATTTCGTAAGGATTTGTTATGAAATTGTCAAGTTTAGTCCTGCATGAACAGACCCTAGAATCTCTAATACTACTAGTAAAAATACAATTTTGTAACAAAATTGTTTTGTCGTGGAAAAATTTTTCGTGTGAAAAATTTTGATACTTTTAGCGTTCATTTGGATCAATTGATTTAGTTTTGTATTTTTGAGATTTGGATATATTCAAACGAGTGCTCTGATTATAAACTACCACACTATAATTGTAGGGCATGTTGTAATGAAAATGACCGTTCCGGAGATGTCGGCGTTTACATTCATTACAGTCCTTAATGAAAGTTATTATTACCAAACAATCCTTGCTTATTAAATGAAACAACTAGAGAAAGGTCATGTCTCGATCATTTATTTGCTAACAATCAACACATGATTTTAAAGTTTAAGTTCTATCTTTAAAATTTTCAGACCTTAACTTAATAAAACTCAGCATTTCTACTTCTTTTATTTGAGGAACACGTAAGGACTAAAATACTGGTATTTCAAGAGTAGACTATATGAAACTTAAAAATTATTTAAAATTCGAACACTGGGATACTGTTTATCATGAAAGCTATAGTCACATCGCATTCTTAAATTTTATGAACATTTTGGAATCCCACATTACTTCCGCCAGTTATTCAGCAGAGCCCCAAAATATTAAAATTCGAAATCATAGATGAATTTGTACTTATTGCTTCAAATAATAATTTAAAAAAGTTTTCAAAGAAACTCGTTCAACGGAACGTTATTCCAAATAATGCTATGCTACAAAATTTAATGTAAAAACTGTCAAGATCAGTTATTACAAAAATAAATTTGACCTCTATTGGAAGTAATCCCAAGCGGGTGAGGAAAGTAATTGACGAGGTTCTAGGTAAAAACTTAGACAAAAGACAATACATCCCAAATTTACAAATCGAACGCTTATATATTCGTGGTAGTTTCTAGTTCCAAGTCGATTTCTCAAGAATTTTGTAACTCTTTCAATTAATCATCACAAAACGGTCGTCGTTGTTGATGAATTCACAAGATATGTTGTTAGTTTCCACAACAACAACGGGGTTGGTAACGTAATTGTGATAAAATGTGCTGCTGCATATCCTAAAGTATCTATTTAATCTGAGCCTAGATATGGAGTTACCCTACATTTTGAAACTAGCCTTGGTAATGATAAATGTGTCTCAACTAAATAACTACACGCCTATTTCACTCCTAGGTACTCTTTCTAAATTATTCGAATAATTGAAAAAGCGTAGGTTGCTTGATTATCTCGGTAGAATTAAGTTCTTAAATGAAAATCAATTTGATTTTATACCAGGAAAATTTACAGAGGAGGCATTACTGCACTTTCTCATTATTATATATTTGGCTGTAAATATGTCAAATGATCATACTGCCTTATTTATAGATATATTAAAAGCCTTCGACACAGTGATCATGATATACTTCTTACAAAATTGTCTAATTTAGAAGTGAAAGGCATCATCCTTGACTGGTTCAGGAGTTAACTATCTAATCGCCGCCAAGTCATTTTTTATTACCCTTTCCTTTTTAATTTATTTTAATTACATTTTCAAAGTCGATCTGTTGGACCACGTTACAGCGTTCGCTGGCGACTCGGCTTTAAGTTATTTATCTAACTTTCACACTTCTCCATACCTAGGGATTTATCACTAACTTTAATCACTGTTAGTGATAAATACCTAGGTATGTAAGAGTTATGCAGATCATTATATTTCCCAAAAACAAATTGTATTTATAATCGGCTTAGAAGCAGTGTTCCACTATTTCGTGAGCTGAAACTACTACCACTAAGGCATTCTGTCACGATATTTACAAAGCTAAACGAAAGTTGTTTCATGCCAAAGAATATGAATAATTCTGTAATTTAGGTTTGGTAAATCTGCTCCGCCACAGATATCTATGTACAGAGGCTTACTTATTTCAATAAAGAGAATTAATTACTTTATTACATATTTTGTTTGTGATTTATTTTTAATCGAAATAAAGATAAATAATAATTATGGAACCCCGATTATGAGGCGGCCAAATCTCTACGTTGGATTTAGCGACAGCAAAATAAAATAAATTTAATAATTTTAAGGCGGATTTTGGTATATAGACGTTTCTAATGCTCATAAAAAAATTACCTGATGTGGTTTGTTTTGTGCCATCTATGAGCGACTGGTATGAATTTAAATATCATTCAATTTAATTGGTCGGAAATTTAGAAAAAAAATAACGTGAGGCACACAGTATAAAAGATAATTTTTTTTCAATTACAATTTGTATCAATTTCCCGAACTCTTAAGATGTAAACATTCGAAACTTATTAATTTTGGTCACCAAAGTTTAATTGCAACAAACTTCGAAACAATATTTTAAATTTTTTAATGTTTCAGCGTTTTTATATACCCCAACAATTACTTTTGATTTTAGTGTGTGATTTTTTACAAAACATCTCAACATAATGAGGTCTCCTCTAAGATGATTCAAGAGGCTTTGTCAAATTTTTTGTTTGAAAGATTAAGTTGATATCCCCATTAATTTTCCTTACGAATTTTCAAGATGCTTCGTTTTTTTAAAGCTTAAAGCTTTTCTATAAATATCGACTTAATCTGTTTGATCTATATCTTCTATAAGAACTGAGCTTTTCAGATAAAGACAAATGACGAATTCGTACTTCAAATTATCTCTTACATATTTAAATGTCTTTAATAAATAACATCAAATACATAACGTTAGGTGTTACTGCCAAGTCAAATTTTCCCTGTACACAAGCAAGCAGCAAAATGACAAAAACATGTCTGATGTGTCAAAAAAAATATCAAATATTAATATTATTTTTACAATTTCGTTATTTGTCAGATTTGAAATTCAGCACATGGGACCAAATCAAACGTCGCAAAATGTGTTTCACTTGGATTTTATACCGTACATCTACATATTATACACCGAATACCAAAATAATCTTCATTAGGAAAATGTAATGAAGTACCCCAACAAAAAAACCGAAAAAATTCACCGAACCTCTAATCAGGTATTTCCATTTTTGTGTAACGTCATTTCAACTAGAAAGAATGGAAAGTTAATATACATAATGACACAACACAAAAATTTTAAACTACGAGAAAGATAAATGAAATGAAAAACTTGATTTTGGTAGCTTCTAAAATTCTATTTATAAAACATTAGTACATCATGAACATTCTCGTGCTTTAAACATTTCTTCTTAATTTTACAGGAATCCCTAATTTGCACTCTAAACGAACATTTATAAGTTAAGCTCCATTTCTTATGAAATATGTTATTTTATACTTGCGTAGGAATTTGGGAATAACTGCCTTAATGTGTGGCCAAAGTTTAAATGTGAATCGCATCACAACATTTAAAATGTCATCGTAATAAATAAAATTTATAAATTTAATTTTGGAAACTCTTAAGAATATTACGTCATTTATGTTTCTTAAAGCGAACGCCACAAAAAATAAAGTTTTTCTTAAGAACTCAACAACAAAACAACAAAAACCGTTCAACAGAAAATATACATTTTGTTCGTCTTATTTTATAATAATCTGGAAGGAAAAAGTTAAAAAAGCATAACGATAAAGAAAATTATTTGTCCTTTATTTGACCGTTTTGGATTAAACAACTTTTTTGTTATATTCTCGTGCTTATTTCTCATTCATGGACTAAAATTTATTATTGCTCCAGTATTTATATTAAATATCAAACTTAAAAAGCTTCGTTTTTATTTTTTTATTTTGATTCAATTAATTTATTTCGTGGAAGGTCGAATTTTTATGCTTCGAGGTGTTAAAATACTTTTTATATACTTCAAGCCATAAAGATGATTAACAAAAAAGTTCAAATATATTTTTTTCCACTTAAATTTGCACAACAAAAATATTTATTTATCATCAAATATAACAAAAAAATAATATTTTTATCAGTAATAACTTAAAAATTTCCTTTTTTTGTATCTTTTCAGATCACTTCTACAATATGTTTCGTATTTCTCCATTTTCTAGACTGAATACAATAAAAACAAAAATATATTAAATAAATAAAAAATTATTATCAAATATAAAAATTTATATTTTTAAGTTTTTAATTCGGTTATCATTACGATTATTGTTGTTATATTACTTTTTAATAATTTAAGCCTTAATATTTATTTTTGTTTATTTAATCGTACACACAAAAAAATATTTATAAATACAAAGAAACGAATTAATCTATATTTAATTCCAAATAATAATTTTTAATTACACACCGCAAACACAGAAATTATTTAAATTTATACATAATTAAATAAAAAAGAAATATAAAAATATATTATATATAATTATTATGTTTTATTAAATTATAAAAAAATTTATATAAATAAAAAATAAATTTAAATTAAATTTTATTAAATTTAAATTAAAACCAGAAAAAAATTATATATATATTTAACAAAAAAACACAACCAAAATATATATTTAACATAAAATAAAAAAAATTTAAATAAATAAATTTAATTTAAATGAAATTTAAAAAATAAATACAAAGAGAATTTTTGTAAATAATTTAATTTTAAATGTAACTTAAAATAAATATAAAAAAAAACACAAAAAACCAAAAATGAAAAAAAAAATTAAATTAAAATAAAAGACAAGTAATTTAATTAATTGTATGTTTAATTTGGAAATTAAATTAGTGAGACACTGTTCGAGTCGGTAGGTATAATACATTTAAACATTTAAATATCAGATTTAAAAAAAATTGAATTTTACTCTGCAAATATCGCAAAATTAATTAATCTAGTAACCTGTGGCTTAGAAAACCGTTTTTGTTTTATTGAACTGCTAAATAAATGTTCACCCTTTCCATCTGTGAATTTCATAAAATTGGTGGGCGGGATATACAAATGTGATATTCATATACGGGTGTTTCATACACGCTCCACCGTTTGGATGCACACCCTTTGTTAGCTGTATTACACCCACCCTTAGCTGTAGCACACCCATCGAGCGTCTTTTGTCTGCTGACCTGGATAAACGAATTGAATTTATTGTGAGAACGTGAAATGAACGATCAAAAATTTATTTTACAAGAGGCATAGAAGATCCACACTGCAAAAGGCAGAAATATTCCAACACTCGTTCAGTGTAAATCTGTGGGCTGGTGTTCTTGGCATTTAATTACGGATGTGAAGTTCTTAACAAAACAACAAAATTAACAAAAAACAAATTTGTTAAATTAACAAAAACAAACAGTCGGTAAAAGCAATGTTAACAATGGAACCCTGACAACAGACGGATTTCTTTTAATTTTAACTGTTTTCTTAAAATAATCAAAACTTAATTTTGATTGAAATAAAAAAAATTAATTTACAATTTAAAAATATTTACATAAGTAAGACAAAATATTTTATGTAATTTAACAATGTTAATAAATTGTAGTATGCACTATTAAATATTCAGTTATTTGTATATTGGCATAGCGATCAAAACCAGTTGCATAAACGAATATCGAATGACGGCATTAGAGGTGCTCTTTGAAATGACATTCATCTCATCAAAAAACCACGAGATTTTCCCATTTGGTAATGCGTTGAAAAATCGGATCGCATAGAATATTTTGGCGAGTTTTGGGTTTCAATGTATTAATTATTCGATGATATGAGGCTTTTTAGTACCAGAAAGCGATTGTGATGGATCCTGATTCCGGGAAAATTCGTGTAAGGGCATGTCTGGTGAGCCCCGGGTTTATTTTTATTTTTTTCTTAGCTGAAATGACTTAAATGAAAATTGCTTAAAGGCGGTTTTCGAGTACGACCCCGGATTCATTTTTAATTTGTTTTCTTAGCTCAAACGATTTTAATTAAAATTGCGTGGAATGGTTTTCGAGTACCAAGAGCCGATTACGATGGATCCTTATTTCGGAAAAAAAATCGTGTAAGGGCTTGTCTGGTGGGCCCCGGGTTAATTTTTAATATTTTTTGTATCTCATAGAATTAAAATGAAAATTGCATGTAGTAGGTTTTCTAGTACCAGGAACCATTGGCGATGGATCCTGGTTTCGGCAAAATTCGTATAAAGGCTTGTCTGGTGGGCCCTGGGCTTATTTTTAACTCAATCTATTTGAAATAAAATTGTTTGTAGGAGGTTTTCTAGTATCAGGAGCCGATTGAGATGGATACTGATTTCGAGAAAAATCGTATAAGGGCTTGTCTGGTGAGCCCGGGTTCATTTTTAATTATTTTCTTAGCTCAAACGATTTATATGATAATTTCTTGCAGCAGGTTTTCTAATACGGGTGGGAACCGGTTGTGATGGATCTCAAATTCGAGAAATATCGTGTAAAAGGTTGTTTGGTGGGTTCCGGGTTTAACTAATTGAAAAATCTCGTAGTTTTTGATGATACCAAATATATTTCAAGGAGCACCTTATGCCATCATTTTATACTTGCCGAGTAGTGGCACGTAGAAGGTAGGGGGTGAGGTAGAAGTGTATCCAAAAATCGCCATAATAGTCTATGCGATCCGATTTTCCAACGAATTAACAAAGAAATCCGTCTGTTGTCAGGGTTCCATTGTTAACATTGCTTTTACCGACTGTTTGTTTTTGTTAATTTAACAAATTTTTTTTTTGTTAATTTTGTTGTTTTGTTAAGAACTTTACATGCGTATTTAATTAGACTATTCAGAGCACGAAAAAGACTAAATAGCACGTATCATACGGAATTTTTGGGAAATGAGCTTCCAAATCTTTTGATGGACGTATCTCAAACACAAAGAAGATGCATAGTTTACTAACATGATGGCCGAATGTAAATTAAAACAATCGCTGGATTGGACGTTGTTGTACCGACCAAATGGCACAGTGGTTAAAGCTTTGGCGTTTGGATCGGGAGGTACCGGGTTCGAATCCCGATAGGGGCAGGATGCAAAGGGAATTTTCATCAACAGATTACGATCTGTGATGAAATGGAACACATCTATGACCCCCTGTCGGAGTGCAAAACTCATGGTCCGACCCATCTTCCATGTCAGTATAGGCTGGCATGGAGCTATGCAATGTGCAGATGGTAACAAAATCGGACCTATGACCGTACGTCCTCGAATTGGCCTACACACTGGCGTAAAAGTAAGGACGGAAAAAGCTAACCGCGAAAGAGTTGGGAGAGCCTTGGCCCCAGAACAGATTGCAGCGATAATAAAAATAAAAAAAAAAATAAAAAAATGGCCGTTGTTGTAACCGGTTTATTCTTAAAAAGTACATAATTTTGAAAAACTTAATGGCAGAATTGATGGGGCTGCCGTAAAAGTAAGGGATCTTTTACGCAAAATAAACATTCCAAAAGGAATTAAAAAGTACTAAACTATTCAAAATAATCGATGATTCATTGATTCACAAAAAAAAACAATTCAACGAAAACGACAATTCACCGCAAATGATAGTTTATCGACAATATTTCAAATCGCATTGGTTAAAGCGAATTATTTCATTAATTATTTAGTTTCTCTGTTTGAATTTAGTATTAGAATGTCGGGTCGCCTTTTAAAGAAACAACCAAAATCTTATTTCGCTATCAACACAAACCGACCACAATTTAAAAACAAAGGACAATGGTAAATTGTTGTTTAGATAAAATTGTCCTTCAACGATTTACCGAAACCGACAGTTCACCGAAAATTACAATTCATCGAAAAAATGCCGTACGAATAAGTTACTTTACAGGATAGGCCATCTAGCGGTTAACTGACAGTTGTTTCCTGATCCAAATGTTGACAATAGCTCAGTATCATATCTACGCGGTTCGAAATAAACACATTCGCGCTTGATCAAGCCTGGTACTTATTGAACACTTATTTCCACCAATTGCGCCTGCTGTCTCCGTGCTCGTACAGTGCGTACAACAGAAAATATTATCGCTGTAACTGAAAGTGGGCGTCTTAACATTTGCCGATCACCCTGATTAAAATTTTGCCTAAAGAACACATATTGTTCGCCTACAAGCTCCAATTGACTCAGGAATAAAGGATAACGACCATCCATCGCGGTACCTCTTCTCCGTTTGAGCTTTACAGCACCTGCAAATTGACGGTGAATTGCTCGAACGAAGGTTCATCTCCATATGGCGGCTATGTAATCAAGCAAAATTTGTTGAATTTGAGGTCCGGAAATTGCACACCTAATTGTAGAGAAGCCAATGCATCCTAATCGTGTACCGGTTTGATGTGGTTTATAGAGTGGCGACAACATTGGCCCATTTTCCTTCGAAAATGATGCTGACAACACCGTTATAGTCAACGAAGTGCGCTACAGAGCAATGATACCTAAATTTTTGTGATCAGGCTCGGCACGACATGCCGCATCAGCCATCAAACCATCGCCATTTTGATGATGCAATTGGCCTCCGCGCAATTGCGATTTGACGCCGTTACACTTATACTATACTTGTTGTTGTGTTGGTTAAACCACAAACGATCCAGACCCTTAAGCACCACATGAGAAATGGAAACCATTGAAAATGTGCTCAGTTTGTGGTCATCTATTTGACAGTCTAAACTCCAAGCAGCAGCTTGACGGTGTCTACACAGACTTCGCAAAGGCTTGCGATGTGATTGATCACTCCATTCTTATTAGCAAATTGGAGAGTCTCGACTGTGATTTCATTCCCATCGACTAGCTGCGGTCTTATCTCTTAGATCGTTGGCAATCTGTTAGGATTCTGGCTCATTTCTCCTCATTATTTCTGGCGCCATCCGGCGTGCCTCAAGGTAGCCATATCGGCCCACTGTTATTTTCATTATTTATTAACGACGTTGTAAAATGTTTTAAGTTTGCCAATTGCCTCCTCTTCGCAGATGACATGAAGATTTTCGCCCGGGTCTCTGGCGTGTTAGACTGCGAAATGTTGCAAGACGACTTAAACCGCTTTTGCAGCTGGCCAATTAACAACTTACTGGCTTTAAATGTGGGTAAATGCAAAACTATTTATTTTTTCCGTATCCGCCCGCCTGTTTTTATAAACCATTGGTTATAAACCATTGGATCTTGGTGTGATCTTTTTATCTGACGCTACATTTACCAGACATGTTAACGCCATTATTTCAAAGTCGTACATTATGCTTGGCATCATTAAACGACACTGCAAGGACTTTCGTGACCCGTTTCGTGACTGTTTGGTCACCCTCCTACCACTGTCATTCTGAGAGGATTGAGAGTATCCAGAAACAGTTTATTTTGTTCGCGCTACGACGTTTACTATCCAGTCGTGCCGTGGACCACGTCCTTCCGCCTTATCAGAATCGATGTAATCTTTTGTAACTGCAACGTCTATAAACTATCACCGAGACGTAGCTTCCGCGCTGTTTGTGCATGATATCATCGATTCCCGTGTCGATTGTATCGAGTTACTGGCACGTATCAACTGGTACGCTCCCGAACGTCGAACACGTCAACGCGATGAAGCTTTATTCATCGACCGAGCGGTAATGAACTACGGTCTTTCTGATCCAATTCCGAGGGTATCGCGGGTGTTCAACAAGGCCTACGGAGCTTTCGATTACCACTTGTCGAGAAATTCATTCAAGAAAGCTTTATAAGTATAATCTTTTTTAGTCGAGCTCATGCACCGTAATTTCTTTTTTGTTTACCAATTATTTTGTTGTGCCGATTGTAGTCACTGTAGGCATCATTTATAAATAAATAAATGCTGTAGCTACACTCCTATTATTGTCTTAACAATATCACCAAAGATTTTATTTCAATTTTGAACCAGTTTCGTTCGTATCAGTTGATTAATCACTAATGTGTTCTATAAATCGCTGCAGTCTGTTATTTAAATTACAATTTAATTTATCTTCAGAATAATTTGTTCAAGATCTAATTTCTGTAGATTGATCAAATAGCAGTGAATTGTACTCCCTGGGTCGGGTGGCTGACCAAATCTTGAAACCAATTTATGACCCACTTCTTAAAACCCGAAGATCATCAAGTGTTTATGGTAGGGAACGTTTGTCGGGGGCAACTCGACCCTCCATATATCCTGGAAACAGTTCATTACTCATTATAATCAGTGTTACTCGACAAATTAATTTTATTAAGCTGGAGAAACAACGTAGTGAGTATGGCGGGAATGAGCGATGTATTCTATTTTTATATAACTAAAGACACTTTTAAAAATATTTGAAAACCTATTTTACTTAGGTTTTGTATATTTGTACTTTTAAGTATATTTTAAATAAATTCAATATTGGTTCTGGATCATACTTTGTATGATTTTTGTAAAACAAATAAATAAATATATTCCCTCGGTCTCTACAAACGAGTAGGCCAACAGACGACAAATAAAAGCGATAAACGAACAAAGTTGATAAGGGTGAAGCGGGGACATTCTACTATAAATAATATAATGAGACTTCTGAGACTACCACTTTTGATTCACGGTCTATAAAGCATCTTAAAGCTATAAATCCATATGATTCTAGTCCAGCTCACCCCCGATTATATTTTTAAATCATTTTGAATTTTCAAACTAATACAATTGCCAATTTATATAAATATAACCTAACATTATATATGTTACCATCAACTTAAAGTAGAAACAAACTAATTTCTCAATAGAAGCCGAACAAAAATGTTTTTGTATTTAAAAATTAATCTCCATTTTCCAACCAATTTAATATTCCTAATAAAGCTTAATTGAAAACAATTTAATTGTTTTACAAAGTTAATTACTTTCTTATGTACACAAACTAAAATTTATTTTAAAAATTCTCATACCCAACTAAATGCTCAATAAAAACCTTCACACCAGCATCGCCAGCTAATTCGCACTCATCTCACAAGTTCACTAGAAATTTTATTATTTTATGTTTCGGGCGCGCACACATATTCCAATCATGTCTTTGATACTACTCGGGGTTTGAGGCATTACTTGTTGAGATAAGTTTTCTTTCTATAGAACGCTATAGCGCGTTTAAATATTCGGAAATTTTCTTCTTGTCTGCTACTTTTCAACTCTTTCAATACAAATTGCAAGAAACAAAGCGCAAAAAATCACTATTGGGAAAATAAAATTAATATAAACAAAAATTACAAGAAAATATTTAAATCGAAAACAAAAAGCTGTTAAGTAAGAAACTTAAATTAAAAACTACGATACAACAATAGTTTGTTGTTCCATCCCGTCGTTCTAAAAAAAAATCCTTTTGTTTAATCAAACATGAAAATAATAATAAAAATAAAACCATGTCGTTGTTGTTGTTGTCGTTTTAATATTTCTAGTTATATAATTAATATAATGAAAGCTATTAGTGTAATTAATGAAAGTATAAAGCTTATAAAGCTCATACGTTTTGATAATATATAATTTTTAAGTATAAATATGTTCCGTTCGTCATGTACCATAAAAACACTACCACACACACATACTCGTATACCTCCGTACACATACTCAATTGGGAATTTTCAAATTACTTAAACTTGCGAAAGTTTTGTATAATTTTTAACAAAAATATACATACAAATTGCATTAAGCTTTTTCTCCATTTTTTTGTTTTGTTTTTGGTGATAGGAAAGATAACACAAACGTTCACGTCATTACGACTTAACAACATTTCAATTACACTTCCATTGTACAGAATATATATGGAGAGTTGTTAGTTTTAGTTTTTATTACGTTACGACCGTGGGAATGTTAATCTGTCTGTTGTTATTTGTACTGCCGGATATGTGAATGAGACTAAAAATTCGAGTTACTTGCATATCATCGTAATTATTTAACCGTATAGCCATATCATCATATAAGCACTTAATCGTAAGGATAGTTAATCGCAACGCCAGAATTTCTTAGATAATTTCATTTATATGACTTAAAAAATTATTTAATCATGGGTTTGAAGGGTATCGTCCCATTTAACACCTTTGTGACGATAGTCCAAAATTCCAACCCCGATAGTAAAAAAGGTGCGTATGGCAATACTAATTATAGTCTCTCCCTATATATTATAGTAGTTATAGGTCAAAAAACTTAATAAATAAAATTTTTAAGAACTCTTTCAAAAAATGTCAAAAATTGTGATAAAAGTGTTTATATGTAATTCTATAAATAAAACTAGACATACAAACATATTCAAAGCATATACAAACATATCTGAACTCCTAAATAAATTATTGTAAACAAAAAATTTAGTGGCAACCATCATTACATAGCTAGTATACATAACTTTAGTATATGATACTAGCTGACCCGGCGAACCTCGTAACCCTAATTACTTCGTTTCGAGCAAATACTTTTGTCCTTCACGAAAATTGATTTTGATGAGAGAAACAACTCAGTCGTGGCCATTCCATTCTCTTTTTCATCGAATTCAACACTAAAGTATTGAAAGGGAATGAAATGTCGATTGAAACTCAGGCATCTATCGAAAATTGAGTTGTTTTTTGGATTTTTGCTCTCAGTGTGGAAATGAATTGGAGTCAGTTGGAATTAAAAAGAATTCAATGTATTTTATTCGAGTGGAATTAAATCTAATTCAGACGAAAATCAATACAATGCATTGTGGTAAACAATATTTTTCGTTTTGTTGTCCGGCGCGTAAATGAACAACGATGATGGTTTGCCAACTGTAGAACAGGCGACGTACAACTGACCATGAGAAAAACACAGAAATTCGAAATTTTTTCCGCACACGTCCAACGATTGACCTTGCGATTTGTTAATCGTCATAGCGAACTCAAACCGAACGGGGAACTGAATTCGCTTGAAGTCGAACGGAATGTCAGTTGAAATCAGAGGAATTCTCGGAATTAGAACATCCTCTCCTTTAAATTTGCCCTTGATGATCGTCGCTTGAATCACGTTGTCCATCAGTTTCTGCACATCCAACCGCGTTCCTTGAGCATCATGTTATGCGGTGGTATTCCCGACAAATCAAGCGCATTCAATAACTCGGTCGGATAGTTGGTTTCTTCGTCTTGATTGGTAACACAGTCAACGGATTTGTAACAACGCATTTCGCCAGCGGTTTGGTTTTGAATCAAATAATTCAGAGTGTCAACATCCTTGTTCTTCGCTGCCTCACTCGTTCGCTGAGCCAATCGTGATCCATATAATTCCGGAAACACTTTCGTGATAAGCTCTTCGACGTCGTGAACTTGCAAAAATTCAAAGGAAACGAAATCGCGCCAACAGTTGTTTTGAAAAATCAGCAGTTGGTGAGTCGTTCTGTAACGAGACTCTCATGTTCGTGGTCAACTGTAACTTCTTCACATGGCACCGCAAACATGACGATTTTAAACATGCATTGAGTTCATCTGCAGCTGTTGATCTCGGAATGACAAGTAGCGTTTGACGAAAATCGCCGGCCAGCAGAATTTTCGCTCCACCAAAACGCCTTGATTCACTTCGTAAATCCTTCATCGTTCGATTGAACGCTTCCAATGATCGTTTATGTGCCATTGTCCGTGCACTCGTCCCATATGATGATTTTGCATTCTTGCAATACCTTCGAAGAGCGAGCTAATCTCGAGCGAATTTTGGATAAAAGCAATGAAATCAGAAAAAATTTGCCTGTTCGTCAACTGCCTTCATCAATGCATCGTACACGTTCTTTTGCTGTGCATTCAAAAACGGGACATTTTTTCGCACTATTTGGCTCGTGGAATCTGGATCGTACACTTGGTCTCGTTGCAATTCACGATTAAATGCATCGTGCATCGAACGAATTGGTGCTGGCATGCCCAATTTCGACAAATAGCTGCCGCACATAAGCACACTCATGTCTTCGGTCATGATCAAAGCTTCGTTGCGTATCTCGTCGTTCATTTCAATTCGATGTTACAGTGCGAACTCGATGCAAAATGTTGTCAGTTTTCTCGTCCTTGAATTTGTTCCACAATTCGCTATGATGATCGCGAGCAATGCACGAATTTGATTTGCCGGCGCAGAAACAATAGCATCGGCGAGTGTTGAGTCCCAATATGAATCGTTTTCCAGCAAATTCAGACGTTGTCAAGCTTCTCGATAAGTGACGCACAACACACCATCTATAGTACGAAGCGATTCGAACGACATAGGACCACGAACATGGAACAAAAGCAAACGAAGATAGAAGTATTCGTCTTGTTGTGGATGAACGATGTACACACGGCCAAGCACATCAGTCGAATACACATTTATGTATCTTGCAACAGATTGACCTTTCTTTCGTCCTTCAAACTTTTTCGTCGACTGGTTCCAAGTATAATAGCGTGGCATTTCGCAATAAAGCAATGTTCGTGCGAACGGATCGCTTTGGCAAATTTCGAAGAAATTCGTGAGTGTTGTAGCTGGTGGTCATTCTGCTCGTTGTGCTGCATTAGTTTCCGTGAATTAGACACATTGTCCATTATCCAAGGGCACCCGCAAATGTTGAACAGTGGGATGATGTTCGTGTAATGCATATGATCAAATACACCAAATCACCTCGTTGTAACTGACATAACGGCCCAATTGGAAACTTGATATTTCGCCATTTGCATCCGGAGCAGCAATGCCGAACACTGCCAGGTTGCTACCTTTGTTCACGTATTTGCAGACATATTTAATGGACTTAATGGAGTTACAGTACTCAACATTGCAGTGTGTTGCGAATGTTTTCGATAGAAGCTTGCAATACGGAACGACCCAGCGATTATCGACCAGATAACCGTCGTTTCCACTAATTGTGTATGGCAGCAACGGACGCGGATATTGTTTTGTGCATTTCCCATCGGCCATACACATGTTTGTTGTGACTACCGCGAACAACTTCGGGTCGGCTTCTAAATCTGGTATTTCGGCGCTGATGATTGGATAGATGAGTTTTTATTTAAACACATGTGCGGTGATGTCGTGGCGATCGCTGGAAGTTTATCCTGGCAGTAGATTACCGGTAATTTCAGGCCATTTAGGATTGCATGTGAACGTGATGAACAAATCTGGCTGTCCGAAATGCCGCACATACGTCATAGCATCCTGCGCATATTCATGTATATGCCGTGGGCTGCCAACATATGTTGCTGGGAGAATGGTCAATTGACCGACGTTGGTTGCATTTCCGTACGAAACGATGGCATCGCGCAGATGAATGTACGGCTCGGAACGTAGTTTTGAATAGTTGAAGCCGATGAAATTTAAACGTTCTGTTTCGATCTTCACGTACATATCGACGCAATACTGTTGAAACAATCGACGATATCTCAAAAGATGATTGTCCTCGCCTTGTCGCATCATCAACCGATAAGTATAAAACGGCATGGAACTGGCATTCTTATTCGTTTCTTCATCTGCACAATGAATATGTTATTTGTATAGTAATGCAAGTATAATCGACAGCTCAATTACTAACTGGTCAGCGGATTGACCATCTTTATCTGGGAGTGGTAGCCATCCTTTCCATGACAAAACATCAATGGATATTGAAGTGAATCGGTCATAAGGATGAGTTTCATATAAGCGCTGCACTCGTCCGTCATCACGCTGCTTGATTACAATATCGCGCGACTCCACATTTTCACCAACAATTACAACTGCGACATCGTCGATAGTCGGAGCATTGTACTGATGTACATGGCCTCCGGTTGCTCTTTTGTCTGCTCTAATGATTATTTTGTGATCATCGGAAGGCATTGTCTCCAAACCGGTTTAAAACAAACGAACCATCGCGTTGTGTTTCTGAAAAAGACATTTGAGTTCTCCGATTATCTCTCGTTTTGACGCATTCAAAAGCGCAAGACGATAACTCAATTCTAATGCGGAATTTCCAACCAAATAAATTTGAAGGAACTTGGGTTTTTGATTTGCTAGTGGCATCACCGCTGCGCTTCGATATTACATTTGACCTTAAATCTGTAAAATAAAGGGCAATTTTGAATGATGATGAGTACAATCGTTCAACATTAATGAATGAACACGTGGTGACGTCATTACTTTATAGGTGGGATTGTAGCCGGGTTGACGGACAAGAAAGCGGTTCAAAATGACGTCATGTTAAAGTATTGATTGTATTGTTGCGTGTGTGCGAGAAAATGTCTGGTTAACGTTGTATCTCCAAAGAGATAAATATGCAATGGCTCCGTTGGCGAAGTCAAAACCGGCAATTTAACTTTGCCATCGGCACAGCATAGCCCTAGCGTTTCTGTTTGGAACTTCAATGCTTGACAATGACGGCATACGGCAGACAATGCGCCAATATCAATGCAGCGAAGATCTTTGTAGGCGTGTATTAAAAACCAAAAAAAAACTGTACAATTTTTGAAATTCTGGGTAATAGCCAGATCTTCTTTTTACATCGAGGTGACAATTGCTAAGGGGTTGACAATTGCATAGCGAATCATAATAATTCGCTAAGGCATTGTGATTATACTTTGTATAAAAGTTCAAATTATTATTAATATTTTTGTAGTTTGGTCACTGCGAGTCTGATGAGATTTTTTAATTTAAATAAATCAATGTTTCATTCGTTCGAAACCAAACTTCTAACGTCTTGGTAACCTCATCTCGTTGGGTCTAATTTTTATATATATAAACAAAACGAAATTTAAAAAAATTTGAAAATTTAAAAAAAATTTTGGTCAGCCAGGGATGATATTAGCAAGATATTAAAAGTACTGAATTTTCAAGAAACAGAGTACTGAATCCAGATTGAAAGTACTTTTGTACTGGACTCACTTCAAAATAGCATTTTGCGGGCCGCAATTTTAATTAATGCCTTCTTACATTCCCTAGTCGCCCTCGTTAGCTTAGTAAGTAGAGTGCTTGCTATGTTATTCGGAGGTCCCGTCCTCGATTCCTGGTGACCTGTTAAAAAATATTTATAGTTATATGTTCGTCCATTTTCAGATTTTCAGCCATAGTAGTTACGGCTTTGTTCTTTATATTTACACAGTAGCGATTGTCGTACTACGAGTTAAGCAGTTCTTGCAAATCATATCGTAATGTTAATTAATTTCGATTCTACGAGTTTATTTCGATATAAACCATATGCAACCAACAACCCCATTTTAAAAGTTTGGCAAACAGTAGTTTCAGCAATTATTATTGCTAATCTTGGAACTTGGGAACGAAAATAGCGACGTTACATAAGTCAAAAATATTTATTAGATATCTTTGAACACTCACTGAGTAGTGCAAACGCCCATTGGATTTATCTGAGCGGTTTACGTTGGAGTGCTTATTTTAATGACGAATCATAAATTAGCTGATGCAAAGGAATATAACCTCTTCCAAGACAGTAACGTGCAAATTACCGTTGTTAAAAGCGCTGCACAAATTTTAGTTTTCTGCATTCATAATTAATTAGATATATGGCCTAAGGCCGTTAATTCCTTGTGTCTGAAAATTACTTGACTTTCGCAACTAAAGATTGGGATCGAGAAATCTCGTCTCGTAAAATTGTTTATATTTTTGAATTTTCTGAAAATAACGATGCAAAAATATAAGGAATTTGTGTTTGTTTAGGGATTTCTGAAAAGAAAGGAGATTTTGAGATATTTTTATGTAAGAAATTTTTAAGTGCTATATGAGCAAAAATAATTAACCGTTTAAACACAAAACATTGATTAGAGCAGATCTTTTAGATTGGAAGTCTGACACCAACAGTTTTAATTGAAAGTGATACTGGGCTTCATATCCAATTCAAGATACCCTTTACACTTGGCTCCAAATATATTAAACTACGTAAGTAACTTTAACAACAAAACTGATTAAATATGTTAATCTTTGAAGTTAGAGTGAGATGAAACCAATTGGATTTGAATTATTTATATTCTTTCCTTCTGCAGAAGTTCTCTCGAATCAAATTACAAATGACATTTCTAGCATTTTCTCAAAAGTACTAAAACTTACTCGAAACTATAGAAGTACTTTTCATAAAGCCAACGTATCGAAAAAAGTACTATAGTATCGACAATATTATCCCTGTTGTACGGTTGCGGCTCCCTTATATCGTTCGTTCTGCCAACCTCACCGTTATAATTTGGGCTGATCACGTTTTGGTCACCCTTGAGGGTTGCGGCATTCTGTAAACCGTTCGTTGAGGCAACCTGAATGCCGTTAATTGCAGGGTCCCCTGTTGAATAGCCCGGCCGGACACTGCTGCTTATATATGTGGGTGAGCCACAACAGGCTTTATTGCAGGGCTCCGAAACATGTCTATAACATCATGACAGGTGACGAATCTTGGATATATGCTTATGAGCCCGAAACCAAACAGCTGTCGACTGTTGTATTCTCGGAAAAACAGGACATATATCAAACGTACCATTGGTGCAACGTAAAACGGTCAAAGTTTTCGGCGAGATACGTAAAACCAACCGTTGACGACGGATCATGCTCCACCACGACACATTCTCAGAATGCATCTTTTGGAGGTAACTCAATCGGAGTGGAAAATGTGATCCGAGAATTGGTTCAAACGCATGCAAAAGTGTATTGTTAATATCATTTAACACATATTTGGAAATCCGAACTAAAACATTTCCAAATTAACAATGCAGATTTTGAACAAGACGTTATTTAACATATTAAATATTTCTGAATCTCAGAGAATTTTTCAATTAAGTTTAAAAATTCCAGAATATAAATCTAATTAGATTATTCATCGTCCTGGCCGTAAACAAATCCGTTCGTCTACCCAGCAAATTACAAAAACAGCATATACTCGAATTGTATCGAGTTTATGGTTCTCAAACTATTAAACTAAATCTAAAACTATAAATTTGTAGTATTACCCATATAAACATAAACTCGTACGTATAACATAATACACACATAATCATAAAACCTGAAATATGTTTTACATACATATTTTAGTTCTCCATTTAGAATCTAATAATGCACAGTAAAGAAACAAAAAAAAAATATTTTATGCTTAAACATAAAATCTCCATAATTACTTGTGCAATGTATCCATTTAAACATATGTATTTGCATTACATTTTTGCATAAAATTACTCAAACATAAAATCATGTTGTGAATCTCGTACGAATCTTTAAAATAAATTTTATATCTTCTTTAAGAAAAAAAAATCCAAATGCAAGCATAATATTAAGAGAAAAAAAAATGAAAAACGCTTTTACAGAAAGCTCCCAAAAATACTTAAAATAAACATTAAAATAAAACGAAACTTTAAAGCAAATACGAAAGCTTTCTTCTTATATACATATATATGTGTATACAGAAAGCGATATTCTTAAGATTTTGCAAGATAGAATACATCTTCATTCGCCAATAAAATCCAACTCAGTTGCAAAAATAATTACAAAATTTGAGTATACTCTGTGTAATGTACGAGTAAGTCAGTAATGGTCGGCCTTCAAACATTTAAATTTAAATTTATGCATGAAATATTTAATTAAATTGGATTGAAAATAATATTCTGCTAGGATGGTCTGACACGAGAATGCACAAACCCAAAAATAAATAACACATTCATCTGAATGTCTACAAAGCAAACACAAAATAAATTCTTAAGATTTTGCAGTCTTCTGAGATGTTATATTATGTTTGTGCTTTGAATGTTGGCTCATCTTGTTTATTTATTTTCTCAAGTATTTTTTTTATTTATTTGCTAAAACAAAAAACTCTTGCAAAATATTATATGGTACATATATACATAATGGTTGTTATCTTATGTTCTATACTTGAGGGTTGGGGTAGTGCTTGTGCAAAACACAGAACACTGTCTAAGAGTTTATTTTTAGACGATCGAAAATCCTTAGAAGCAGCAACAATTTAATAGTAAATTAAATGAAATAACCGGAAAGGGTGGAATAAATTGATTTTCATAATATTCTATATAGATTTTTTTATATATCATAAATAAATATTTAAAGTTTTTAATAAAATATCTAAATATAAAGGTTTGTTGTGTTATGTGCTACGCTACGAAAAAAATAATAATTTAAAATCTTAAAGTTAACAGAAATAAGAAACGAAAACACTTCTTTTCCGAAACAAAAGTTTGTTGATTAATGAATTTATAATTTTATTTTTAGAAAAGTTAAAAACATCAAGATCTAAAAAGATGAAAATTTATCTTTCTCCGCTGAACTTTTTTGTTGGTTGTGTTATATTTTAAAAGCTGTCTAGTAAATTTAGCGAGACCTTCTAATTGAGCGCCCACCACCTTAGGGACTTCATTTCGCTTAGTATTCAATTTAATTTAATTTTATAAAATAGCAAAACAAACGTTTTTATGGTGTAAATTTAACTAGTTGACATGTCAGTCAGGTTTCTAAAATTCTAAATCCGGGTCTCATTCGAATTGTTTTATCTAGCTAGAATAGAATAAAATATTTATTAGGATAATATTTGATATGATATGATAGGGACGTACCGGCCAACCATCCACTATAAAAACATATTTGGAAAACGAATTTCCCTCCAGAATTATGCTGGACCCGCCCTGCCTGCATTCTCACATTAAAGATTCTATAAGGAATGGACTAGGTAATCAAAGAAACGGCTAGAGCGTCACACAGCAAGGTCATTATTTAACTATTTTGTTTAAAAAAATTATACGATTTATTAATTATTTACGCTTTCACACGTTTTCAGTCGATAGGATTTAGTAGTTTATTAATTTATAAATTATTAATCTATATATGCCCCTCAGCCTAGGGTACTCAGAGGGCTTCGGCTGTCTCTGTGTACACCTGCGTAACACCAAGGTAGCCGCGCCCTCGTCGCGAGGGGCAGGTACTGCTTCGACAGTAGCAAAGTGCTATCGGGGACCAAAGGCAGTGGTATAAATTGGCTAAAACAAACAATGAGTACAACAAATACGGAATGTAATACCCCAGGTGGTACAGCAGCAGATATCCTGCCAAAATCCACACTCTTCGGAGGCAGGCCCAACAGATTCTGGGGTGGGCCAATCATTGTTTTACCCATTTGGACGAAGTTCCAAATTATCAAGATCCCCAAGATCTTCAACTGGAAATATATTTCAGTACGAGAAGGAAAATGCCGAACTCCGTGAACAACTAAGAGAAATATAGGAATTTACAACTAAATTGAAAGCAGAATTCACAATTTTAAAGAAAAAGAATGAAGAACTGAAAAAAGCAGTTGAAACACGAGCAGAACTTGGGACGACACCTAGCCCAACAGCCGATGATGATATTAATCCATTCCAAACGGATGAAGAAGAATTATAAAGAGAAACAAATTGGATGTTGAACGGAATAAAAGACCAAGTAAGAAAATGAAAGCGCAACAATCACCAGAAATGGCAGTAACTTTATCATCAACTTCAAAAGAGGTTTCTAGAAACCAGTTAATCATTAAGAAACAACTAGCTCTAGAACAACAACCAACAATGTCGTCGGGATATCAAATTTACCCACTATACAATCGATTATGAAATCGATTACGGTAGCCGAGTACAAACTCGTATCCCTAAACAATGGCGTCTGGAAAATTAATGTTGTAGACTCTGAAACCAATAGAGCTTTGGCTACAAAGCTTAATTCCGAAGGGCTTCAGTGGTCTTCACCCAACCTGCGCAAATGAGGAAATTATTGAGGATCTTAAGCAAAAGGGTTATCAAATAGAAAATGCCGTAAACATCATTAAGAAAGAAAAAATCGAAACTGAACAAGGAGTTCAAATTAAGAAAAGAGGGCTTCCACTATTTAGGCTCACTTTTAATAACCAACAAAAAAGTGGAAGATGTGTGTCAAGGCAATACTTAACATGAGAGTTAAAATAAAGCGATTGAAAAAAATATCGGGTTAATACCGCAGTGCAAAAAATGTCAAAGTTTTAATCATACGCAGAAATATTAGTAGTTAGTAAAAATATTGCTGCAAAATGTGTCAATTGCAATAAGACACATCCCGCAAACTACCGAGGATGTGAAATAGCTAAGGAGCTACAAAGTATAAGAAATAAAACGCGAAAACAAAGTCCAGGAATATCAGTAAAAAATTAGCAAACTTCCACCAAAGATGTACCTAAACCTCATGCTAGTAAAACGGGACAACCAAAACTATACTCGCAAGTAGTCATGACAAAACCAGATATTTCGGAGGGCACTACCGAAGGTATAGCAGTGCTCCAAAAGATATTAAGGAGCATGGAAGCTTTTAACATTCGTCTAGCTAAACAAGAGAAATTCCTTCAAGCTCTAAACAACAGGTTAGATAAGCAAGACTCTCTAAATGAAATGAAATCCATAACATGATGCAAACAACAACAAATAAAACATTAAGAATAGTAACCTGGAATGCAAATGGGCTAATGCAACATATTCCAGGATTAGAAATTTTCCCAAATACTGAAAAAATAGATATATGCGTAGTATCGGAAAACCATTTTACCTCAACTTCATATCTTATCATATATGGATACAGTTGTTACCACGCCATTCATCCAGCATTAAGGGCGAGGGGAGGATCGTCGGTGGTTATAAAAGAAAACACCAAACACTTTATAGATCTTAAAATTGAAGAGAGATTTAAGCAAGTAGTCACTTTAAAAGAATTCATAAATAATAACAAAGAATATAGTGTATGGTCAATATATTGCCCCCCCCGCTCCTCCCCCCCCCCCAAGATATAATTTAATTAAAGAAGACTATTGTACATTATTTAAATCACTTGGATCAAGTTTCATAAACGGAGGTGATTTTAATGCAAAAAACACCTATGGGGATCAAGAGTAACCTCTAAAAAAGGAAGAGAGCTGTTTGCAGGATAAAGACTATGCAATTGCGATTTTCAATCTGGAGATCAACCAACTTATTGGCCTACGGATAGAAACAAAATACCCGATATCATTAACTTTTTTATCACCAAAGGTATAGACGAAAACTTCATATACCTAGAAAGCAGCGAGGGAATTATGTCGGATCACACGCCTGTTAAAACTAGTCTACCTTCGCTAACTAACAAAAAAAACCTGCTGGGAGAAATTCCAGAAACTTGTTGAGGATAATATTGATCTTCAGGTGCCAATTAAAACCCGATACAGCTAGAAGAAGAACTAGGACAACTCAACAACAGTATACTGGAAGCAGCGTGGAGTAGTACCCCCTCAAGTTCAAAGGCGCTGAAATGCTATTTATCTTCTGGAAGATAGGGAACTGGTTACAGCAAAATGAAAAGCAAGAAAGGCCTGGCAAAGAAGCCGAGCACTAGAATATAAAACAACTCTAAATTTTGTATCCAATAAACTAAAGTTGCCAATTAAAGAAATCAAAAACGAATCCATTAATAAATACTTGAGTGGCCTTACTGGGGAAAAAGATACCGAGTACTTACTCCCTTTGGAAAGCGACAAAAACTTTGAAACAACCTAAACTACAAATGCCAGCAGTAAAAAAGGAAGATGGCACCTGAGCTATAAGTGCAAAGCAAAAAGCTTCGTTGTTTGCAACCCACCTCGAGAACACGTTCCAGCCTCTACCTAGACAAACTGCAGAGGAAAACATACCACCAGTATATAAAATGGATAACTGCAATATATCTCCTGTCACACTACAAGAATTAAAAGAGGAAATCAATCTCAACCTAAATACAAAGAAATCTCCAGGATATGACTTAATTACAGGACAAATAGTAAAAGCTCTTCCTGAAAAAGGTCTACGTAAACTACTCCAAATAATTAATGCAGTGTTCAGACTTAAACACGTTCCAAATTATGATACCTAAACCAAACAAACTACTAAATGGCAAAAATTCGTATAGGCCGATTTCCTTACTCCCAATAATTTCAAAATTATTCGAGAAACTACTCCTAAAGAGACTAAAACCATTAATAGCAGAAAGAAATCTTGTTCCTCCACATCAATTTGGCTTCAGAGAAAACCATTCAACAATAGAACAAGTACACCGAATTACAAACATAATTGAAGACGTACTTGGAAAAAAGAAAGTGTGTTCAAGCCTCTTCTTGGATGTAGCACAGGCCTTTGACAGAGTATGGCATAAAGGTTTGGAATATAAATTACAAAGAGACTTACTTACTAATATCTGCAGTACCACAAGGTAGCGTTCTGGAACCAACTTTTTATGTTCCTTACACCTTGGACCTGCCAACGATAGAGGAGACTAACATAGAGACGTTTGTGGATGAAACGGCCATCTTAGCAGGTGCTAATAGCATAGAAGAATCTACAAGAAAGTTGCAAAGAGCTACTAATATTGTCAGTACCTGAACCAAGAGATGGCGAATCAAACTTAATGAAACAAAATCTGTTCACGTAAACTTTACCAACAAGAAGGTCAACTAGATACCAGTAGAACTGAACTCCCAGCAAATTCCCTATGCAAATACGGTAAAATATCTAGGCATAACTCTAGACGCGAAACTAAAATGGAAAGAGCATGTGAAAAAGAAAAAAGAAGAATTAAACATCAAATACAGAAAGATGGATTGGCTCTCAAAAATTGGACGGACCGTATGAGGTACGTCAAGGCCAGCCGAGGCAGTTATATGAATGAAATAGTATTCCATAATTAATCGGAAGGATTGTTCTTTACAATGAAAAAATAAATTTGAAAAAATATTGAGAAATTTTTGTTTTATTACATTTAAAAAAAATATTTGGCCCACCCTATATATAGTTTCTCACCCGGAACCTAATAAACCCAACCGCAACCATGCCAGAACGAAACTAACTAACTACATGGCACAAGTAGCACAATGAACTGCGCATCGTTGTGTACTGTCTGATTTTTCAGCCTGAGCCCATATTAAGCCAGTCGGAACAGCATAAAAGCGTTTCGATTCATAAAACTTTAGACCTGGCTGGCTCTAAACTGTTCCGGCTGGATTAATATGGGTTCCAGGTGAAAAACCAGACAATGCACAATAATTCACAATGCATTGTGCTGCTTATGCCATAGTTAGATTGTTTCCAGCTGACATGGTTCCGTTTGGCTTTTTAAGGTGCCGGCTTGAATTACAAGGCTCCGACTGAGAAATCATATAGTGCACAATGATACATTGTGTATTATGTGCCATAGTTGGTTTAGCTATAGCGAGTATGGATCCGGCTGGCTTTATGATGCATAATACATTGTGATTCTTGTGCAATAGTTTATTGGATTGTAGAGGGTAAGGTTTCGACTGGAATTATAAGGTTCTGCAAATTATGCTTAATGCATCGTGCTACTTGTGCCATAGTTGATTTGGTTCCGATTTAAAAAACAAAAGAAAAACAAGAGAAAAACAAGTTTCCAAATAACCTATTAAAGTTAGCCGAAATATGGTAATGCAGAATTTCCAAATATGGTAATGCAGATTGTCTCTGCTATCCCAGACGAAAAAATATTTTATCGCCGAAAGAATACATCCAGAATACAACCAAAATCTCTCTGAAACTAAATAATTTTAAAAAAATTGGTCCAAATCCTATGAAATGTTAATTACAATAAATTTACAAAGTATCGAAACAAAATAAATAAAACGTTCTGTATTTTGTAGGTTACCAGCTTTCCCATCGATCCTACTACGGCCATTAGATACTAAATTCAATGGACTATATCTCGAGTACTAAACATAGAAAAATTCTCAAAAAACTATTTGAAATACTTTAAACGTTCCTCTATTACCTTATGTAACCCACTAGTCCAACCAACGAATAGTTTAGAACAGCGAATAGCTGAAATAGTTTTATGACAATTTTTATATGTTTAGTATTCGAGATAGAGTCCATTGAATTCAGCATCTAATGACCGAACAGAACGTTTTATTAATTTTGTTTCTGAAATTTGTAAATTTATTGTAATTTACATTTCTTAGGATTTGGACCAATTTTGTAAAATTATTTAGTTTTAGACAGATTTTTGCTGTATTCTGGTTATTTGGAGCTGATAGTAGAACTAGGTATATGAAGTAATATTTCTTTCGGCTATAAAATATTTTTTCGGCTGGGATAGCAAAACAATATCTGCATTACCTTTCGGCTGGAAGCTTTCGGCTAACTTTAACAGTCTTTTCCAAATAACAATTCATTTGGCGATAATTAATAAAAAAATATGCATATTTATGGTAAACTTCGAGATAACCTAAATTTCCACCGATTTTAGAAGATATTAAATATTTATTACAAATAATAAAATGATCCGGTCCAATTTTTGTTCAAATTTTTATTGGATTTACCCACACTACCTCAGTTACAACGAATATGACTTTTCATTATATTGGCACTGATATTACATTATTTATTGTTTTACAATACAAAATTTTATGTTTTTCAATTCGTATGCCACAATAAAATGTCGTTATGAAATAAAAATAATAATAAAATATGAACGACCTTGGGACCATCGAACTCGAATTATTTTCTTTTCAAATTGTGTTGTCAACACTTATATCGCTTACGCTACCGAGCTATAAAAATATGGTATGTAAATTGGAAATAAACGGTCAGATGTAGACAATATGTCAGCAGTTTTCAGTTATATGAATTGTAAAATGTTATTAAGGAGCGGAGTTGAATAAAATTAGTATAATTGAACATATGATCCTTCAAGGGTTAAGAGAGAGTAATCTACCTCTCACGTAGTAATAATATTGATGATAAAGATTATAAAGCAAAACATTTAATTTGAATTCGCCATAAATTTATGAATATTTTACAGATCTTAATTGATTCGATGAGCATAATTTAAAAAAATAAATATTTATTCTCCTATAGATGCTACATAAAATAATATCTTAAGGATATTTGATTTTAAATTATACATTTTTCTTAAATTTATTCTGATAACAAAATTCGTAAGCAAATATATACACTATGAAACTGTTGCTATACACACACACATACTTATCCATATGCTGCTACATACATTTTGTAATAACAATAATAATAATAATCTCATGGGTATAACAATATTTACCAGTGAATCAAACAATATACATCCGCACAGAGGGTGCTAGAGGAAAATTTTTGGAAAATTTCATAATATTACAACAACAATAATAACAACTATTAAATGAAGTTTATTTTAAACAAATATAAATCAGCACAAAATATGGGTAAACGAGTATACGTAACTCACATGCTGTTATACACACAAATACGAATATAAAAAGAAAAGTTTGGGGAAAATATTTCAAATAAAATATTTGTATTGGAAAAGAAAACATAAGTTCTTTTTTACTTTGTTGCCGGGAAAATGGAAGAGAAAAATCGGTAAAAAAATAAAAAAAAAACAAATCGAAAAGTTTTCCTTATGCCATGCTATAATAATAAACTCAACCTGAATAATATGATTATGTTATGATGTATTTGAATGTGTTTTAAGGACATAAAACAACAACAAAAACTCGTTGTGATTTATTTTTATTTACATTGATTAGGCAAATTGCTTATCATTCATATACGAGCACATAAACTGTAATTGAAATTTTTCAGTTCATTTTACTAAAAATGAATAATTCAACTTTTTAACATTCATTCATTCGTATGTACGAGTATGTATGTGGCAACAATAAAGCTTTTGAAGTTCAATTTTAGTAATGTACCAGAAATATAAAAATTGCTCTGAGTTTTTATTCATACGAGTACAGTGTATCAAATTTAAAATCGGACAGAGTATGTGAAAATGGAAAATTTTACCTATAAATGTGGAAATTTTCCGAAATGTTTGGTAATATGTAGGAGAATGGTATGATTTGATATGATTAGTAGGGAATGGTTACAAAGGGCCGAATGTCGCAGGGCCGAATGTCGCAGGGCCGAATGTCGAAGGGCCGAATGTCGTAGGACCGAATATCAAAGGGCCGAATGTTTTGTTTTTAGAAATATAATTTTTTAAATTTGTTGTTTTATGGAATATTTTGTAAATTATTTTGATTAAACGTAAGCGAATTTCTTATGAATTTATGTATTTTACTAGGGTGTACTACGGAATCCCGGTTTTCAAGATTACGGTTTCAAAATCCCAGTTTTCGAAATCCCGGTTTTTTTTTCTTCTAGTACTAAAGTCTTGATTTTGAAAAAAAAATGGTTTTCATTAATTCGGGCCGGCCGGACTAATAATATTTTAACATAAAAATAATATATCTTACCCAAAAATTTGCTAGACATATGTCCAAAAATTTACTAGGCCACGTTTTGAAATGCAATAATTGGAGGGGCTAACGGCTTCGACAACTCTCACGGGCACGTAGGAGCAGATTATATATAATCTATTAATGACGCCTGCAAAAAAGCAAAATAAACAGGAATTTCCTAAAAATCGGGATTTGAGATTTTGAAAACCCGGATTTCGTTACACATCCATTTTTAAAAAAAAAAAAAAATTAATAAAATATTCCTTATTCCTTATTCCTTGCCCTTTGACCCATTCGGCCCTTCGACACATTCGGCCCTTCGACATTCGGCCCCTCAACACATTCGGCCCTTCGACACATTCGACCCTTTGAAATTCGGCCATTCGACATTTGGCCCTTCGTTTTTCGGCCCTTTGATATCATTCAATTAGTAGATACATCTATATTCCGCTGGTATCGGCCCAGATCGATTGCAGGTGTTTAAAAGGACATAAAATCAATAGTCAAAAGATATAATTAGGATTCGAAATTAAATTTTGTTTGGTCATTTCTTACCTGATCAAAACTAATTTGGGCGAAGATTGGTAATTAGTGTGGTGATTAGGTAATTAGGTAATTTGGTTGAAATTCAATTTATACAGACGGAAAAAATAAGAAACCAAAAATAAATTTTTGTTGGTGTTATTAGCCTGTCTTAATAAAATTTAACTTGCAAGAACGAATTTGGATTCTAAAATGTGGACAAAATTTCCGGAAAAATATCATTCTGAGAGGGCTGTAATTGTTGTGGTCAACCGACTTTCTTTTATGACAAATGTACATAAATCTCGAATACAACACATTTACATAATTTCTAAAGCGAAAAAATGAACCTACCGGATTTATGATAAAAATTGTCTTAATTGATTGATTGATTGACATAACAATTTTAGTAGAGAAAAATATGCGCTTTTCCAGTAGAAGGAAGCATCCAGGAAGCACTATAATTGAACAACAACAACAACAAAAAATTTCATTAGGCATGAAAACCTCAGATTTAAAAAAAACAAATCCACTCCCTGCTAATACCCTCCATATTGAGCTCAAGCTCATTTACTAGCTCAAGCTCGTTTAAGACGTGAATACTTACAGACAGAATTGTCATAAAAGGCTGCCTGAAACAAAATTTGGTGATTAATTGAATCGAACGCTTTAGAAAAATTCAACAAAGTAAGTCAAGTCATTTCTCTTTTAGTCATACTACGACAAATATCACCACACAAAATCAGTAAATCATAGTACCGAGGAATCTTGTAAAACCCGATTGAAAAAGACTAAGCAAATTAAAGCTATCGATATGAAATTAAATTTGGTTTTTTACTACCAATTCAAACGCCTTGGACAGAGAACTTAAAATACTAATAGGGCGGAAATGGGAAAGCTCAGGAGGATTTCAAATTTTAGGAATAAGAATAATTTTACTCCACTCCCACTGATCGGGATATAAAGAGTTCGCTAAAATAAAATTGAAAATATGTAACAAGTATCTTGATACAATAGGAAAAATACACTTAACAAATTTTAAACTAACCATAGTTTGACCAGAGGATTGCGATTTAACTTCCCAAATTGCAGAATGCAAATCGGCAATTAATATATTTGCAAACGAAAAAGAATTTAGGGATTCTACAGATATTAAATCAATACTTGAAATATCATGGGTGGACCTAGAGTTAATTAGGTAATGGTTAAAATTATTTGCTTTGAAATCTACCGAAGCACCCCTTTGCAACTACCAAGGCCCAAATTGCGTACGCTACGCCAAAATATCTTAGAGAGAAGTGAGGGATCTAACTTATTCTTGAAAAAATTTTGCTTAGCTATACGAATTAAACCTATCACTCTATTTTGAGATTGCTTATAAGCTAGATAAGACCAAGAACTGGGGCTCATTTTCCAAAGACGATATTTGGAAAACCGAACAGGAATAACAGTCAAAATCTCTTGCGTCATTCAAGGAGGGGCTCTAGGCCTAAAATAAACAGTAGTGATAGGAACCCAATTATTAAATACATAATTAATAGAGAAATTAAAATCATCAATTTGATCGGTAGAAGTACTAAGAGAAAAAATATTGTCAAAACAAATAGAGCCACAAATTGATGAAAGGTGAGATTCATCAATTTTCAAAAAATTCCCAAAGCTGAAACTTTTAGGTTTAGAACGAAAGTAATAATTAACAGAAAATACAAGGAGATCATGATGAGAGCCAATACCAAGACACAATTGATTGAAAAAACACATGGAATTTTCAGCAGAAGCGACAGCTCGATCAATGAGAGAATAAGAGCTTCAGTATTATCAACTGAAAGGTTAATGCTATTTAAGATATTTAAATCGCTACGAGAAAATAAAGTCTCCTACTTACCTCATACCGACAGGAAAAATAACTATAAAAAGACACTCAACGTCTAAAAATGATTTTTTAAATTGAGCATACGATCCCTTGTTCGTTTTAGGCGGATTAATATAAAAAGATACTCAAAGTCAGAACGAGCCTTTGAGAAATTGAGGGGGGTACCGGTACAACATTGCATTTAATATGCTCATTAACATACAGGCATACCCCACCATAATTAACTGGTGGATTAGTCCTATCTCACCTGAACAAATTATAGTCACTAATGGCCAACGCGGAATCGGGAATATCGAACGATAAAAACGTTTCCCATTAAAAGTATGATGAAGTTCATCACTATTCAAAATCAGACTCTAAACGTTTAAGTTAACCACATTAAGCAAGTTACACCTAGTCTGAAGCATGAATTTTAATAAACCGGAGAGTAAAGAAATACTCTCGGTGGACATCGCGAATGAGTTTTTTCTTCCAAAGGCGCAGGTTAACGTCAAATGCCAAAATCTGAAACAAAACAAATAAAGCCAAATAATACAAGCAATATAAACGGTATTAGAGGAACGATACTTATCTAATAATAGAATTCTTCAAACTATAGTCAAGCCGAAAAAGCCTCAGAATTTATATTTAAAAAATTTTAAAAACAAACACGTGCATCAGCTAAGCTGCTAATCAAAAATTATTCCTGCTAAAATTTCAGAAAATCAACAAGGTCAATCCTTGTTGAAAATGTAATCTTCATTGCAAAAATTGAAAACAGGTACACAGATGCCCACGACATTTCGCATGAAACTCCCAATTTATGGAAAAAGCTTTAGTAGTCAATAGTCAATAGTCAATCCGCCTGATCTGAGGAGATGCCAAATTTTGGTGAAATAAATTATTATTTTTTAAATCTTTTAGAGTTTCTTGATGTTTTTTTTTTTTTTTTCCCCTGATTTGTTCTGGGGCCGAAGCTCTCCCTACTCTTTCGCAGTTCGCTTATTTATGTCCTTACCTTTACGCCTGTATTGGCCAATTCGAGGACGTACGAATATAGGTCCGATTTTATTACGATCTGCACATTGCATAGCCCCATGCCAGCCTATACTGGCATGGAAGATGGGTCGGCCCGTGAGCCCCGCACTCCGACAGGGGGTCATAGATGTGTTCCTTCTCATCCCAAATCGTAATTTGTTGATGAAAATTCCCTTTGCATCCTGCCCCTATCGGGATTCGAACCCGGTACCTCCCGATCCAAACGCCAAAGCTTTAACCACTATGCCATTTGGTCGGTTTTTTTGATGTTACAAACCGCATTTTCATTGGTCTCTTTATGTTTAATGGTAGCTTTAGGGCAGAATAGGTGTTCTTCGACCATCCCAAAAAGTTGCAGAGATACCAGAAGAAATTAAGTGAAATTAAAAACGGTTTGTCTTAACAAATGAAGCCAAATCGTTAGTATTAAATTGTTACTCACGCTGCATGTCATTAATAACTAAGTCGCTTGCTAGTCGATTAGATGAAGGTATTTCCAGATGTATAAGTTGTGGGTTCGAGATGAGTTTCCATATGTCTTTGATCATTACAATGCTTCGTTGTACATTTTTGGTGTGAATTGGATATCTGCGTTTTGATTTTTTGTTCGAAGTCTATGCAGTTTATATTTTTCCCATTATTCAGTTGAGTTTTTTGGAAAACAGGACAAATTGTAATTGCGTGTCTTTAAAGGAGCTTTTAATCTCAAAATGTGGTGTGTACTTGAAAGCTACATTTTACTGGTTGAATAAATAAAATAAATTTAAAAAAAACTTGTTGTCAACAATATGGCGAATAATTGACGTATTTGATGTGGAAAAGAACTAAGTGCTACATCGGCAAGGGTCGTATCCCAAAGATTAGTACAGTAAGCGTGATGATTTATAGCGTACGGTCCACTAATATTTATTTTGCATAACCAGTAACCATAACAAGTTGACTATTTCTTAAATGAATAGCCAAATGCGTGACTGCTGGATCTCGTTTATGTATGGGGAAGCATGGAATTCGTCATATTCCTTCGTTACTACTGATGTGTTTACCCATCTGGTATAGTGTGTTATTTCCTCGTTTACATTTACATTTTGAACTGCAAATACTACCATATCACTGTACTTATGAACATATTTGCAAATTCATTTTATTGATTTTACAGAACTATTAAACCAAACAGGTATGTGCGCTTTATATGTTTTGCCTATTATCAATTTGATTTTTATCTGATATACTTTGGCAGTTCATAATTATTTTGTCCGGGTGCATCAAACAAATTCCTTGTTTTTATAATCAAATATTGAATTTTTGTTAAATGATCTAGCTTAGACTGTATCCAAATTGTGTGATAAATATTTTCTAGCACAAATATTTGACACTACCGTGAAAAATTGATGCCCGAATTTTGTGATAATTTTTTTCATAAAATTTCCTGCTACTAAATTTAATTTTGAGTTAAAAATTGAGAATTGAGATTCCGTTATAAACCAGTAAAAAGATTTAAAATAATAAACACAACTCTATTTATTATAGTTTAACTTGGTATTTAATTAATTTTATATTTCAAAATACCAATACTGAGCCCAGATCCTTAACTTTAAACAAGTGCATACGACAATTTTTATTCGATTAAATTTTCACGTAACTGTCAAAAATTATTATACCTAAAGACTGTGTTAATTTGGGTGCGTTCCGTATTTCATAAATTTAGTACTAAAAAATATTTATCACACAATTCGGGCACAGTCTTAAAGTAGAATTTCTTTACAGCACGTGCTTGCACATGTCGCATGGTACTTGAGAGCTATCATTAAAAGATGCTTCTGATTTAGCTTAATTCTTGCCATTTCTTCAACCTAGTGCCTCAAATCACAATCATCGAGAAACCTAACAAATCACTTGCTAAATTACCTACGATATTAAGAATGCTATAAGTTGCGCTGGTCGTGTATCGTGGCTCTCGTTATATCTTTCCAAAATGAAAAGTATTTATAACAGAGCAAATGATCAAATGAGTGAGGTGTATGGCTCTAAGTTATTGATGAATTGCTTCAATTTGCTTGACTTTTCGCTACAACTTCGACTAAACACTTAATGTCCAGTCTAACTGGAGCAGAGCGCTCCACAAATTGTGGAAATGTGGTGACTTGAGATCGATTTGCAGTTTAATCCACCTAAAACCTGTTTGCTGCTTTTTAATTGAAGAAAAAATATTGGCGAACTGTCAGCTCCTTCTTGTTTTGCCAGATATGATTTTTCTTAACATTCTTTATATTACTTTAGATAGCAAACTATACTAAAGATTTAGATCTTTGAAAGTAACCCTCAAAAACCTATTGCCATAATTTGGCAATATTGAAAAGAATTTGGCAAATCGAGGGTGGACTCACTCTCAAAGTGCTCATCATTTTTTGATAAATCGATGATTTCAGCTATTCTATCTTCCATATTATCGGCTATTATCGGTGATATGCACCCTTCCTCGGTTCTTGCCCCAGTTTCTTAAGAAATCAATGTAAATCGTAGTAAAAATAAAAGAAACCACAATAAATATTAAAGGAGTATTTTACGAGTATGTAGTAAAATAAAGTTTGGAAAATCATGAAAAATTTTGGCTTTAAAAAAATGTATTTCAACAAAATTCAGCACTTCTATAGTCCAGTACATGGATTCCGGTTTAGTGAGATGGAATAAATTAAAATGGGATTTTTGATTATCTCGAATTTTGTTTTCTCACTAAATAATTTCATTCCACAAATTGGGATTCGCGTTCTTTTTCGAGATAACATTTTTAATACTCTAAATCGAGTTCAATGTCCAAAAACGGAAAATTTCTGCCATTTTAATTATTTTTGTGGCAACACAACCAAACGTTCTTAATTTTATTAAATTTTATCAAATAAATCAATTAAATAATTAAAAGTGTTACAAATCGTATGTATATCGAGTCATCAAGCGCGTTCAGGGCCGCCAACTGTTGGCATCATGATTAGTGAAATCATTACCAATTTGATTTCAAAATTTCATAGTACTAACATTTTTATAACATTGGCTTTGATTGTACTCAACATGTTCCTAACTGTAGGGTGCTCTGAAAGTGCCCATTTTGTGATATTCGTATATTGAAGTTAACAAAAACGATTCATTCGACAATATGGATTTGTCAATGAGAATCCGTATAATAGTAACACAACGTAGAAAGCAAAAGCTAGGATTATTAAAGCTAGGATTATTATGGATCAACGCCAAAAAATTCATGGCTTACCATGTTTTCTGCGAATATTAATAGCGATTCGATTTTATGCTACAGGTAAATATAAATTGTAATTTTTGTAAGTTTTTTGTATTTTTTTCAGGTTCATACCAGCGGATTGTTGGTGATGGCTTTCTACTAACCATGAGCCAAAGTTCAGTGAGTCGCTGCCTAAAAGAGGTCAGCCAAATCATAACTGACCACCTTTTAGCAAAATATATTGTGTTTCCGCAAACGCCGACGCAATTACATGAAAATAAAACTAAGTAAAGAGTGAGATAGCATGAAATCTATAAATATAGCTGTTTTTTTATTCCAGATTTTATCAACAACTTAATTTTCTTGGAGTTATTGGGTGTATCGACGGGACACATGTAACAATAAAGAAGCCGACCAAGGACATCGAACACATCTACGTGTGTCGAAATAGATAGAGGCAGATGGAGCAGAGTGCAGAACTCATAGACCATCCCATCATCCATGTCAGTACTATAGGCTGGCATGGAGCTATGCAATGTGCAGGTGGTGATAAAATTGGACATATAACCGTACGTCCTCGAATTGGCCAACACTGTGTAACGGAATTAAACCTAATTCCGTTATCAACCCATCCCAACGAAATCTATTTCCTCATCGGAATGACCTCGAAGATAATATCTTCAACTACATTCCATTCAAACAAACGTCATGCCAGCCTTCTGCATTTCTTCTTTGCCTTTATTTATAGTGGTATCGTTTGATTCATTCACTTTAGAATTTTTCATATGTGCCACAGTTAAGTAAACGCAGATATGTACATCAACGTAATTTGATTACGCTGCCTATGTACATAATAAATGTACTTGATCTATTTATTAGGTGAATGACAATGACCAATGCAAATATTGAAAAGCATTGTGGTTGTTGTTGTTCGAACTTCCTCAACGGATGAATTGAAGAAAAAAATATTTGCGCGTGGATCGAGTCAGCGAAATCGATGTCACGTTGCTGTATAATTTTCATAGGAATTTTTGTGATGAGATCGCATAAAATTTCCTATGAAACTCAAAATAGGTACAACATTTTTCTTGCTTGGGGCAGTCAGTGTTTAGACAGACCAACGTGTGGTCAAGTTTTTTTTTTTGAGAGTTTTTTTGTGTTGTGTGATTTTAAATAAAAAAAAAGATAGTGTTAGTGAAATTAGTTTGTGTTTTTTTTGGATTTTGTTGAATTTAATTTAGTTTTTTTGCGGGCAGTTTTTTTTTGGTAAGTGTTTGTTTTTAGTGTTATTAACAAATTATATAACGATAGTGGGTTGATACTGACTGTCAGTAGAAGGAAATTGTTGACGCTAAGCGGCTCTTTTCCTTTTTGCTGACCTTGGTAGCATACCACTATCAACCTTACTAACACCACCCCATTAGGGCCCATGGGCCAAATAGATAATATAAGTTTAGTTAGGATAAGGTAAAATGTTATTCTAAACATTTTACCTATACAACCGCGGTCAGTTTTGCCCACGCGATGGGCTGGTAGGCTGACCCACTCCTTCGGGGTCCGATACCCCAATTCCTACTTTCCCCAATTTTTTTTTTTTTTTTTTGTATCTTTATTTAATGCGGTAATCTAGGCCACAATCTGCAGTACCCCTAAAACCCACACCGATCCCTCTACCCGAATGAGCTGCGGGAATCAATGCCGCGTGGGGTACTAAACAGAGAGTGGCAAATCTATGAAACTGGGTTAACTTTAGCAGTAGCTAAAGTTTAACCCGTTTCAACTGGTGTAAAAGTAAGGGCGGAACAAGCAAACTGCGAAAGAATTGGGAGAGCCTTGGCCCCCAGATTGCAGGGATAAAAAAACAGTTTATTTATTTTTCATTAGAAGTGAGGCTATCAATAAATAGTTAATCAAAACATTTTACTTCCTATACTTTGCTCTGTAATAGATATGTGATGCCGATCTATTAATATTATCCGTAAATCCAAAATTTGGTTCAACTGCTCATAACGCGTTTGTATAGAAGTCGTCACTTCTTCAGATACACCTTTACAACTTGTATCAAACAGGCGACAGAAACTTTTGGTTGTTAGGTATGTGAAGTTATATATTTTAATTGTACAATGACTTAAATAATTAATTAATTTCAGGACATAGTGGGTACCCACAACAACCGTGGTTAATGAAACCAATCCTAAACAAATCCAATGAGAAAGAAGATAACTACAGCGCCCGGCATTAATATACCCGAAATTGCGTAGAAAGGTGCATTGGTGTGTTAAAAGGCCGATTTCGATGTCTATCACGAAAATGATGTTTGTGCTATTCACCATCAGAGTGTGGTTTTATTATCAATGCATGCAGTGTTTTCCACAACATTTTGATAGGTGAATTGGATTTTGTTGCCCATGATTCAGGATATGAGATTCTGGAGGGGAGTATTTTTAATATATAACAAAAAATAAAATAAAAACTTAAATTGTATTATAAGATATTTCTAAAATTTCTAAATTTGTGTTTCTATTTGTATTGCTCTGTATAGCTTCGGCTATGTTCTGGAGAGAGTGACGACTTCTCGATTTCGATTTGGTCCTCTATGGTCGTATTTCGCCTTTTATCCTACACCAAATAATCCTCCAATATTTCTTCCATACTCCGCGGTCTGTGCTTTCTCGGAGCTATATTTGAAGAAAGAATTGTTGTATTTTGGTGGATATTGCTTTCTAAAATGTGATGCGGGTCCAAATTTCCTCCATCAGCATTGTTGTCGATTACCAGGTCAGTGGTAATGTCAAATATATTTTCATAGACTTCCTGGATATTTGATGAGGATGTTGAGGGGATGTTAATCACAGATTCCGGTGCAGCACATTCGCCGCCTTGACGACCCAACCCATTGACACCACTTCTATTGGCAATTTCTTTTAAATAAGCCCCTCTGTTTTTAACATAAAGTCTAAATTCAAATAAGATATTACATACTTTATGTGTTTTGCTTGAATTACAAATACAAACGCGTAAAAATTTAACTAACCTCAAATCGACTCAACTTTTTTCCATCGTTCCACGCTCCTCCTGCAACATTGAATAACTCGGCCACCTCATTCCACTTCTCTCTGATGTCTCTGTTACCATCTATTTTTCCATATCTACAAGATACATAAAACCATTTCTTATTAGTAGGTTTACTAAAGGATTTATAATTAAAATATTTACCTTCCACGAGCCAGTCTAAATTTTCTTCTAAAAACCTACCCAAAATTTCTTTTAGGTTAGTCGAAACTTTTTTCCGTTCTCCTTAATGCTTGTTTGTACGTGTTATTTTATTTATTTGCTTCAAATTCCGCGACGAGATAATTTTATATTTCATTCCACAAAAGTGGAATTTATTGTGCGATCCCACTGAACCGGCATCCAAAAATCTCGATTAGTACAAAATCCCATCACACTAAAAAATCCCATCAAACCGCAATCCATGTACAGGCGGATTGACTATTCGGAATAATTAATTTAGAATCTTTCCATTCTTAATCGATTTGCTCAGTATTAAATAGCAAATATTTGCAAAAAACGAAAAACCGAAGTGTGAAGTTTCATATTGGTCACTGACCGCATTTGGGCTGTATGTAGAGAGGCCACAAACCGTAGTTTGCACTCACTCACACAGAGCGATTTTTTACCGACCGATTTCTTTATTTATGACTTCACCGAAATAAAATCTGTAATACTCTCGATTTTGAAGAATTGGAAATTTGGAAGTCAACAATTTTTTATAAAAAACTTTAATTTCCGCTTAAATTCAGAAAACCAGAAGGGACTAGTTTTGTTACAAATTTAGTTTTGCATTTTTTTGCCTTAGTTGTTTTCTCGTAAATCCTGTGGTACTCGTGAATGAACAAAAATTTTTTAAATGTACCTAGCCTGTATATTGACTAACTTCATTTCATTTCTAACCTAATTGGCTAGTTTTCACTACATTGGGCTGTCTTTTAAGCTAATTGAAATGATTTTGCTCTTTTACTAGAGACTTCTTGTTATTTCTCGATGTTTGGGTGATTGCAAAGCCTCTCGTCAAGCTTCCTTTCTGCTTTGCTTACCTGATTGGCGAGTGCTTCCACTGCCCAAATTCCAAAGATGGTCGTTATCACGCACGTGTGAAAGAGAAATAATCCCTAAGTACTTTGTTTTGGAAACATTGGAAGATGTCCAGGTTACTCGCCGGTTCACTACAACCCCACAGCTGCATACCGCTACGTCCATAAGGGCTTTAATATCTGCTTACTTAGTTGCACGTTATTATGCGTTACATTTGGGCATTGTTCCCCAAAAGCCAGTACTTATTTCTGTGTCTGATTCTGAGCTCTTTACGTTTATTTTATTTTCTTATTTCATCTTTTCATTTTTAATTGATTTTCTCGAAAATGATAGGCTTATCAAAATATTTTCAAAAAACAAAAAGCTCATGTGGAAGCTGCCGTTTTCGGCCAAAAATTACTGGGATCTCCCAATTTAAGAAAAAGCTTATGTATGCAGTTTTATCTCGATAGATCTGCGGGATCTCCAATTTGTGGAAAAACTTAAGTTTGAAGTTTCATTCCAATCAATAGATTTTAAAAACAATTTATAAATAAAATCTGCTTGTCAGTTTATACATTCGAAACCAATCACAATGTGTTTCTAGACAATGTTGAAATTATAGAAAATGAATCTAATTTTTCCATTAGACGTATTTTTGGCACAAAACTATTTTCGGTAAAAAATTAATTGGAATGAGCGACAAAACACATTTCGACTTGGCTGGCTAAGTTAATAAACAGAATAGCCACTATTTGGACACTCTGAAAACCCACAATTGCTACCTACAGTAACAGTATGGAAATTTGCGATATTCCTAAATTTCCCGTAATTTTTCCGGATTGGCAATTTTCAAAACAAAGTCCTGATTATCTCGTGAGGTTTCATCTCTAGCTATTTTTAGGCTAGAAAACAAAAAGTGGTTTTGGATCTACGAGTAAGTAATGTTCGGTCATTATTATCAGGAGTTTAGATTTTTAAGTTAATTATGAAAATATATTGTAACAATTGCTGAACTTTCGTTTGTTTACCGGAAAGTAAAACACAAATGAGTACTTAAGTTTCGTTATTTAAATAAATAAAAGTACTGGCGCTTTAAAATTTTTATTCTTCTAAGATTAGCATAAATATGACAGAATTTTCTTTTAATCTGGATTAAATTTCCATTACATTTTTGAATTAAACATTATTTTTTACTGTCCCGTCCGTCTTTAAATTTGATACACTGTTCAAATATTTCATAAAACAAATTAAAGTTCAGCTCTAAAAAAAGATTTATAGACGCTACGTATTTGGTAATTGAATTAGGGCTTCATATTTCATTGTAGGATATTTAAATTTTCAATTGCAGCTAAATTAATCCAATTTATCGTAAATTTTTCAATTTTAATTAAGTTTATTTGTTACGTTCATAACCGAAAAAAATTAAATATAAAATCTGTATTGAAATTAATTTTTAAAAAAAATATATAAATTTTATTGGATTCAGGCCAAAAAGTGGAACATTTTTTTTGTTAAATATCTTTATGCGATTCATGTACAAATTTAGTATATCTGAATTATTTTGAAACGGAAAAAGCATTGAACCGATATTAACATATAAAACTAGTGTTAATCAAACTATTTGGTTCGCATCCCTGTAGAACATACATTTTTTATTCCAGAAATAAAATAATATAGGTTTCCTCTAGGGCCTGTTATCGGTGTAATTTTTTTGTAGGTAACAGGATCTTGTAAAAAATAATTCTATGTATAACAATGTCATACAATAAAGCGAAAGGTGAATTTTATGACACGTAATATATTGAATAACTTTATTAATAAAAAATAAACTTTTCAAAGTTTATTATTATTTTTAAATTTTTGTTTGATTAATCAAAAGTTTGGTGATTTAAAAAAAAATTGATTTGGACGGAAAATATGGGAGTAATAATATATTTTCAAGCTGTAGAACTTCGGTAATTTATTATGTAGGCGAGAAATTGAGTTATGTGCTTTTAACATTCCAGCAAGGTTTATTGTTTTATTTTCGTTACCCTGGAAATGATATTAAGTTGCCTATCAAGCAACTAAATTATATTATATACGCAAAATTAATATAAAAAGATAAAAATGGAATTTGCGTCAGAAGAAACGTAGTAGAGCACAGCAACAACAGTAGAGTTTTTGCAGCTCGTACTCTAGTAAAATATTTATTATAAAGATTTAGAGTAAAATAAAAAAAAGACTCGTGCAAATAAAAATGGAAGGGCTTAATATGTTGTGGCCAATAGATGTTTATAAAGTTAGAGCCCCAGAAAGTCATCCCTTAAGTTATATTTTCGTTAAGTTTATTTAAATTGACATTACTTCAGCCCAAGAAAAATTGAAGCCAGACATATTTTAACCAAAAAATTTTCAAATATTCATATTAAACTAAGTACATGGTTGTGAGTTCATATCGCTAGTCACAACGGTAGGATTGGCTGCAATTTGTAAGAGTGTATGGTCGGTAACGGACATGTTGACTAGTGGTCAAATCATCAAGACATTTTTGTGGTTAGTAATGGACATGATTACAAGTGGTTACTACCTATGGTTTGGTTTCCAAACTAACGATTTCTGGGAACCATGAAGTAAAAAGTTCATATATTGGGCCAACACATGTTAGTCTGTAGCGCGCCAATCAAACTTGTACGATTGACTTGCAATGTTTATGGTGCGTACGAAAAATAGTGACGAGACGTTACTATCAGGATTAGTTTCCCGAACTCTTTGTTTCCAGAAGTTATTAAAAGAAATCCCTACCAAATGTATTGGTCCATTCCAGTATGAGCCTGTATAGCGTTAATCACAATGGTAGGATTATCTTGAAATTGTTATGGCCAGTAACAAACGTGATGATAAGCGGTTACTACCTGGTTTAGTTTCCCGAACTAGCGGTTTCTGGGTAACATGAAGTAAATCAGAACATATATTGCGAATTGTTCTACTTCATGGTTCCCAGAAACCGCAAGTTCCAAAATCGAAACCTGTTTGTAACCACCGTGTCCGTTATTGACTTTAAAAGTTTCAAGCCAAGCAATAATTTATTAGGTTAGCAAGTGGAAAATCGGTACTTAAGGTGGTTGCATTATATGTAGCTTAGTTATTGCTGTTTTTATAAAATAAGTTTCAGTCATTTTGCAAGCTGTTGTTCCGTATGCATCAATTTTAAGAGATGAATGTCCATAAGCAACACTCAGGCTATGGGATCAATTAATTCGACTTTGAGTGAACATTCTGTGAGTCATTCAACAGTAGGAAAGTGGTTTGCAAGATTACGTGATGGCAGTTTTAGTCTTGAGGACGATTCACGTCCAGGTGCCGTAAAACAATTTGAAGACGAAGAACTTAAAATTTTACTAGTTGAAAATCCGTGTCACACTCAAAAAGAACTTGTAGAACAGCTAGGAGTTACTCCCCAAGCAATATCACTTTCTTCATTTGCTTTCTCGGTACAAAAGAAAGAATTTTTTGCACAAAACCATTACGAGTGATGAAAAGTACATTTTATACGATAATCCTAAATGCAGAAAACCATGGGTTGATCCAGGCCAGCCATCAACATCAATTGCAAAAATGAATTTGCGTGCCAAGAAAGTATTATGTGTATCTGGTGGGATTGGAAATGAGTCATTTACTACGAACTTCTGGAGCCTGGTCAAACTGTTACAGCTGAACGTTTCCAGGCTCAATTGAGGAAGCTAAGTGATGCTCTGGAGGAAAAAAACAATTACGGACCAAGGAAGGCGGAAGCTGATATTGCTGCATGATAACACTCGTTAACGCAGGAAACCATCTTTTTCATAGGCTGGGAATTTTTACAGCATGCGGTGTAGACTCCAGGCTTGGCTCCTGCTGACCACCAGCTGTTCATAAAAATTGAAGATGTGGGAAAGTAACTTGATGATTTTTCTACTTCGAAACCACCAAGTTCGCAAAATCGCAAAGACCAAAAAAGCAGTGTTTCTACTTGCACACCAAATATTTTTTCAGTAATGACTTTCTAAGCTAACTTCACACATAGCCAAAAGCCAACTTTCTTTTACCTCGAATGTAAACATAGATCTAGAATACACCACTATCGATTTCTAAAGCGAAAAATTAAACTGACAGGACTTTTGGTAGGTGTTGCTTAAATTGCAAAACCCAACAAGGTTGGGATTAATTGAAAATTCAATCTTTAATTTGTTTGTTGTTTTTACTTTGCTTTTTACGTAGTTAAATTAAGTATAGCAATCATAAACCTTTTTTACCTCGAGATTTTTGCTGATTTACCTTTCGCTATATCGCCGAAGCCCAAAAAGTGCTTTTTATAAAGATCTCTCTGTATCTATGTGCGTGTGTGGTTCCTTGCAGAGTAAATGTATGTGTCCTTCCTATAGACCAGACGATTTATCTGATCGGGGTGAAACTTTATACTTAAGCTTTTTTCATTAATCCAAAAATCTAATTGATTTTTAGTCGAAATCGGTTTACCGGAAATGGCAGCTTCAATAGGAGCTGTTTCGTTTTTTAAATATTTTGAAAAGTATAGCATTTATGAGAAAAACGGTTATGCAAGAATTTAACAGAAAAAGACAATTTTTGACAAAAAACTTTTTCAACACAAATTCGGTCTGTACAGCCCAGACAAATTGATTGATTGTGATGAAACTTCATAATTAAGCTTTTTCAACAAATTGGGCAATCCCAACGATTTTTGATCGAATTCGTCCACCGGAACGTGCATTAGCAACAATATCGCTTCAGATCAATTTTCCAAAATTTTACCGGAAAGATCGATTTTTGACAAAAAAAACTGGTTTTACTTTGTTTGGAAGGGTTAATATGTTGTGGCCAAGACCCACTTTATTTTACCATGCATGTATACAGAGATCTCGAATACACCACACTTTATTTCTAAAGGAAAAAATTAAATTAACCGGACTTTTAACAAAAATCTTGTATAATCAGAAATATTGGCGAATAATAAAAGCGCTTTCATCAAGTGAATATTAAAATTACGAGTATACTACTGCTAATACCGAGCCTTACCGAAAAAGCGAAAAAAGTTGAAAAGCACAAGCTCTTATATTTCTAAAAAAGCTTTTACTAACGCCAGTTTATACTGATAATGAACTAGCATGGTCCGATATTTATACCTTGATTCCAAATAAAATCAGCCAAAAGAATATTTTAACTAGTCTTCTTGAAATGCCAATCGATCGTGATTTATTACTGGTGTTTAGCAGAGTAGCCGACCTCAGCGGAATAAAACCCGAACTAAACATGTGTTTATGTGGTCTGTTTCCACAAAAAATTCATTTTTTTCATCCAGAAAAAATATTTATCGACAAACAAAAAAAAAATTTAATTATCATTTCGTTCATAAAATTATATTTCAGTAATTAATGAAAAACGATTCTTAGACAAATAAACTAATGAATCATTCTAGCGCTTGCGTGTTACGAATTTCTGAAACTTGGAATTTTCCAGCACCGATCTCAGAGATAACTATGAATAATAGGTATGTGGTCTCGGGGTCCTGAATCACTAGATCATTAGACAAAAAATCACATTACGATATCACAGAGCTTACTGATAGAAATAATTTATTAAATCATTCTACCACTTGCGTTGCGTGGTAGAACACAGAGATGTTAAATTCGATCTCTGTACATCCCAGACAGATTGATTGATCGGGATGAAACTCCAAAATGACAAAAATTCGTAATAATTCATAATACGCAAATGGTAGTATCATTCAATAAATTATTTCTACCAGTAATCCCCATCATATGGTATTAAGAGGCTATCTAATTTCCTAGTGTTTCAAAAGCCTTTCAATAATCCTCTTGATATTCTAATAGTGGTTAGGTGGTTATTAGTCCGAACTCATTAAATAGTACACTAAGTCATGAACCATTTTGAATGGAATCCCCCACTGGCATAATTGAATAAATTCTTAACCCATTTTCTATTCAATGTAATCAATTTTCTCATTAGTTTGGACGGATGCCACTAGCTTCCTGTTAAAAATTTGTCACCGTGGCAAAAATAAATCTTTAACAACACCACTCCACTGTTAATTTGCATAATCCTCCTCCATGTCATCTGATATCGTACATTACTCTCGTATAAGTCTTTTATGTCTCGTATAAGTCTTCACTGACAGCGAGAGCAAATCGATTTGGCCTATCCAACCAATTTCCAAGTAACAAATTGGAATTTGATTGTAAAAGTTGGTCAATTTTATTAATTTGCTATAAGTATTGCCATACTATATCTACCAAATCGTGTAAAAATAATTCACTGGTTTTAATACCAGTTTGATTAAATTATTCAAGAAATGGATATATGGCTCCGTTACATGAGAATTGTTATACAAAGTCTAAAATATCGGTTATTAGGCAACGAACCCATGGCATTAATTTAACTGATTTTCAGGCGAATTGTTAGCAAAAGATTTTTGTACATCTCTTTTATTAGCTTTCTTGAGTTTCATACACTCTCTCTCTCTCTCTCTCTAGCTTTCATATCCCGCAAACGACTTTTGTAGCCTGCACTGTGGTTCTCCATTTGTCCCGACCCATTGTTTTACTTTTTACTAGAAAATCTATCGCCACCAATCCATTTTGAAATCAAACTACTCAGAAATCGCTCAGAGTCAAATCGTTTTAGAATGCCGACGACACAGGTTAAGCCCATAAGCGTCATCTGTATATGTGACGTTTTGACAAACTCTACCTGTTACTGACCATTTAAAGTGTGCCACTTATTGTTTAAAATGAACGGATTTTATTTAAAAATTAATCTGGCGATGCAAAATTTAATTGTTTGATCAAAATATTAATTTGTAGCTCGATGACATAATTTTAGAAATGTTGATTTGAATAACGAAACGTCATAGAACTATTTTTTATTTTAATTCTAAATTTGATATATTAATCTCTAATTAATGAGGTCACTCAACATTTAAATGGAACTCCAATATGAGTAAAATAAAATATAGGGGCAGACTAACATCAGAGGGAGAATAAATAAATTTTTGATTTAATTCTAATATGACCAAACATGGCATACGTTCCATCTCTTTCTAATATCGTACAGCTGTCTCGTTCAATCCTTGTGTTTAACAGTGTAAAAACTATTCCCATACATTTTTCTAGAATATTCTTATTGGATTTGTAGACATATGGCTGTTATTTTTTTGTTAGGAACAACAGTTTCATTAAATTTAATTGACTTAACTTATGTATTGATATGAGTTTCTCTTAATTCAAATTCTAACCGCCAATAATACCTTTTCCAAAGCCCGCTCTTGGGGGCGCGTGGCCCGGTGAGAAAAATGGAACGGAACTAGATCATCCTACCCCCGGCATCTTCCAGCAGTTGTGGGACCTGGCTAGATCAATCATTAATCCGAAATTTAAACTGATCATGTAACCTTAATAATGAGGCGGTTAAATCCCTATATGCGGTGATGTAGCGCATTGACATTTGATTTCGTGAAAATTTATTTATTTAATTAAAATTAAAATTAAATCAAAATTCAATGTGAGTTTTGTGCATTTGATAACCGTTAATGTTTGGACAGTGCTATTGACTGTTATCTAGAAATCTGTGATCGATTCAAACAAAATTTCTGTTAACGTACGAAAAAATAGATGGAGAATTTTGGAGACAATTTTGGTGTAATAGTTGTAACGCTACACTAACGAAGATTCACACCCGCGGTGATTTAATAATTTATTGTTGGATTATCGTAACCATTTTCAATGTCGAACAAGTGTGGTTGTTACGCATTCTGCTCCTGAACTGGATGAGGTTCAATCTGTTGTCACTGCTGATGTCATCTATGCTTCCAAATTTTGCTGCGCTAGTATGCCCGATGCCCTCTGTAAGTATTTGATTGATAAACTTGAGGTTTCTGTTGAAGATAAGTAGGATGGTAGCTGTCTCAATTTTGTCTCTTTAAAATTGGAGTTGATCCAGGCGTATACCATAAATTACTACAGCTCGACATATGGCAATCTGGAGTTTTGGTGAAGGAGTTGACTAATCGTCCAAAAAACTTAGTGCCACCAGTCATGATCTAAACTCATCGATAGCTGAAAACAACATGCCAGCCAATGCAACTACTAAATAAATAAATACTTCAAATAATAGTTAATATGTAAACGATGATTTCAAATCTGAAGAATATTCAGCGCCATGTTGTGTCATGATCGAGCGCCTAGTTATAGTATCAATGTCGGCAGAGAAGTTATTATTGGTTCAAATGTGGCTCGTTTTGGATATTTACTATTGAAGTTTACATACCTTTGATCGCTCGGGCAATTCGTTGCCAATGAAGTTCTGCCATTATGTGAGGAATGTAACCAGGGGTTGGCTGCAGGCGATTTTAATCTACCTAAAATTTTGTGGGGCTGGATAGAAGACTATGTGGCCTCTGCAGGTGTTATTCAGGAAGCATTTAAGACTTTGGTTTTTTCATCGTAACATTTTATTAAAGTTTAGCTGCACACTCTAGTATACCGGGTGATTTTTTTAAGCTGAAACATTCAAATATCTCGGAAAATAAGCACTCTAGCACTCTAGACGCGTGTCTGCTTGAATTTCGGCACAAGCATTTCTGATTCGCTCAATCATATTCTCACATGTTGTTGGTGTTTGTTGGTAAACTTTGTTTTTGAGATAGCCCCACAAAAATAAATCTGGCGAAGTAAGATCTAGTGATCTGGCAGGCCAATTTACCGGACCAGCTCTACCGATCCAGCAACGTGGATGTTGAAATCACGATCAAGTACTTCACTTGCTACCGACGAATAGTGTGCTGGACAACCATCATGTTGAAACCGCATGTTCTGTCGCAATTCTAAGCTCTAGTCTTCAAATAATGTTGGCAGTTCATTTTCCAAAATATCTCGGTACATTTGACCATTCAAGTTGCCTTTGTTTGTTGCCAATTATTCCACACCACACGTTGACAGTCCAAGGGCACTGATGATCAACTTGGCGAAGCCAATGCGGATTTGTAACACTCCAGTGATGCATGTTGTGTCGATTAACCGTTCCATGGTAAAAGACGACTCGTCGGAGAGCAATACTTAGCAAAATAATTGGAATTTTGCTGTATTTGTTCACGTGTCCACTGACAAAACGTTACCCGATTTTGGAAAGCAACGCCATTAAGATCTTGATGTAAAGACACATGATACGGAAGATACTTATCACGTTTTAAAATTTACCAAATACTGGTTTGGGACAATCGGGAATCGGTAGCTATTTTTCGTGTACTAATATGAGGATTATGAGTTACTGCAGCCAATACAGAAATTTCTTTACTATTCTCAGTTACTGTTGCTCGACGAGTCCCTTTTTTTGGTTGAACACTTCCATCAGTAGTAAATTGTTTAACAGTCCGGTAAAATAAAGCACGTAACCGAATCCTATCCGGAAAACGCGAAGGACCGTTTCAATTTTTTCTTGAACAGTTAAATACTCAATTTTGTATTGTAATCTTCGAACAGTATCGATATTTTTAAAATAAAATACAATAAAAATCATTTATTTGAAAGCAGATTTAATCGCATGTTCCTGGATTACGATAATAGTTAATTTTAATTCAAATGTATTGCAGAATCGTTAATTTAACAGCGCCATCTATCATGAATCGAAAAAAAAGTTTTAAAGAAATCCTACGTACTTTAAGCCGTGGATTAATGAATCTGCAATGAAAAATAGGGGTTCCTATAGGGAATGAAATATATTTCAATTTCAAAGTTACCCCTCGCCCACTTACAATAAGATGAGGAGGGGTACTAATTTTAACACTAATGTATGTCACTCAGTATGATGAGTGGCATTATCTTTGTCATTCGCACCATTATTGTCATTATTGGGTTGAGGTAACGATTGATACGATTGTGTCTCACCATTACTGTTGTATTGTGACGGCATGACAACAATTTCTCTTGGCGTTTGAATTGTAGCTCGGCATTTGGCGATATGTTTTGAATTTCTTCTCAACTCACTACCATCTGAAGTTTCTACGATGTATGACCTTGGTGCATCTGCTAGACTTTAGATTTTTCCCTACTACATTTGTTCAGCAAATTTTTCGCTGTTTCTACGAATCTTTCTGCTAGACCGTTGAATCGTGGATACCTTGGACTAGAAAATTGTTGTATTATAAACCATTCTTTCGTAAAATGTTGAAGTTTTTCTGACGAATATTGTGTTCCGTTATCTGATTCCAGAATTTCAGGAATTGCATGTACAGCAAACCACGATTTATATTCATTTCCTTGGAAGTGAAATAAATCGGTTGCAACGATTTGAATCGGAAATATCTAGCACTAAGTAAACTTGAAATTCTTCTTCTTCTTCTTCGTTATCGTTTTTACAATCCCTACCGATACACTAATCGGTTATATCCATTATAGTACCTTTTTTGTAAATTATCGTTGGTGAATACTGTTTTACATCACAAAGTATTCTCTGTAATCTGGCTGGAGCTGACGTCAATGATTATTTGAAAATGATTTCTAAAGATTTATGATCGCTTTGTATGGTCAGTTTTTTCCCGTTTATGTACTCATGGAATTTTGTACAGGCCCATCTAATTGCTGCTGCCTCCAACTCGATCGGTGGATATCTTTGCTCAAACTTAGTCAAGGCTTTGGACGCAAACGCTATTGGTTGATCTTCTTGCAACAATGCAGCTGCAAAACTTTTAAAACTGGCATCGACCTGAATAGTAACATCTTGATTGGTATTAAAAAACTTTAACACAGGCGGTGTTGAAAATACTTCTTTCAAATATTTGAAGGCTTTATCGAGCTGATCAATCCATATCCATTCTGAATTTTTTACTAGCAGCTGCCTGAGTGGTTGCGTTATACCTGACAAATTTGGAACGAATTTTGACAAGTATGTTGCCATTCCAAGCAATCGTTGTAATTCTGTTATATTGCCTGGTTTATTTAATTGTTGGATAGCTTGTGTTTTTATTGGGTCCACTAATATTCCTTCTGCACTAAAATTGTGTCCCAAAAGCTTTACTTTTTTTGAACTGAATACACATTTTTCTTTGTTCAGCTTAATTCCGCATTCTAACAACTTTTTGGTTACCTTTGAAGTAAATGCATCGAGTTGTTCCAACGTTTCGACATGTATTAAATATATCATCCTTGGAATTTTCTACGTTTTTCATTGACATTCGGATTTGACATCCTGGAATACTTTTTTACATCCTGGAATACTTCTGGTGCTGACGCTAATCCGTATGGTAACCGTTTATAACAATATCGTCCCGATGGAGCCATCGTTAAATATTTCTGTGTTCTTGATGACACTTGAATTTGCCAAAACCCTCTTTTGCAATCCAGTATTGTAAAAAACTCGATATTATTTCCTCCGCTGTTTTTAAAGGATGATACTCGTATCTTCGAATTATATTTTTGTTGACATCCGTCGAGTCAATACGGAGACGTAGTTTGTTATTTTTATTCAATATCAGCATAGGCGATACTACAGGTGTGACTTCGTGTGTTTTCTCCAGAACACCTAATTTTACCATACTGTCTATTTTGTTTCTTACTTGCTGCTGTTGTTATAGCCAAAGGAACTTTGCGAACCGGTTGAATTTCGAACTTAGGATTTTCCACTAAATCGATATCGTAGATGTAATTTTTTATACATCCCAACCCGTCGAAGATTTCCTCGTGAACCTTCAGTTCCTGCATTCTTAAACTTTCACAAGTTTGTTTACGCAAAATAGGCGACGCGTTTGCGTTAACTACTAAAAATTTGATATCCGCATTTACTCTTCGAACTAAACATCTTGCTTTTACTTGGATGGGTGTATTTGAATGTTTGTTTTGTCCACTATATATTTTGGCAGGACGTTACACTGCGCACCGGTGTCAAGCTTAACTTTGACATTCGTTTTTGCAATCTGGATCTCCTCAAACCAATTTTTGTTATCGTCATGATTGTTTTCATATACTGTCTCCATACACACTCCTTTATCACTATTCGTTGAATCTCCAAGTGTTACTTCACTTGTATGACGTTTGCTAGATCTGCACATTTTTTCAACGTTTTCGTTCCACACCTCTAGCAATCGAAAAACTCAGCTTCTTTGTTCTTTGAATTATTGTCTGACTTTTTACTGATGTTTTGCATAATATTATCCCGTTTGTACTGCGGTTTACCAATTGTATCAATGTTGCTAGTAACAGGTGTTTTCATGTGACTTATTTATCTCAGACTATTTCACTTGCCCTACATATGGTTACGGTTTTATCCAGAGTAATATCATCTTCGAATCTTGATTTAACAATTAACAATTTAAAAGATAATTCTTAAGTATATTTTTGAACTTGTCCTTTGATAAATTAAAGTCAAATAGGTGGTAACGATTTAGACGACCTATTAATGGGGTTATTTTCTCCATAGTTTGTGGAATGGCGTTCTAGTGATAAATACTCATGATTTCGAAATGTTCTGCAAGGCACATGAATTGATATGTTTTCCAAAATGTATGCTGAATCAATGTGACCAAGCAAAACGTTACCAATGAAAGCCGCACTTAAGAGAAATCGTCTATTTTCAAGCGTGGAGATTTTGTAATACGAGCATCTTGTTGAGTACGGAGGTAACCGAGCCACATTTTCATGGAATGGTAAATTGTGATCGTAATTCCAGTCGCATTTCTTTAATAAGAAAGTCAGAAACTTCTTTTGAATGCTTTCAATTATTTTAATGTGTACATCATAATATGGATTCCAGACCGGTACAGCGTATTCAAGTTGAGATCGAACGTAAGCAAAATAGAGTGAACATAAGGTTTGAATATCTTTAAATTCACCTGTCCACCTTTTAACAAATCCAAACATGGCATTCGATTTCGTAATGCAATTTTCAATATGCCTATTGAAACTGGCATTTTCGACAAATGTAACACCTATAGATCTATGATCTCATTGACTCTGTGCAATACTTCGTTGTTGACTTTGTAGGAAGTAATTAGCGGATTTCTCTCACGATGGAAAGACATGATTTTGCATTTCTTAATATTTAAGTAAAGCGAGTTTCGATCACACCACTCACTTAATGTATCGATGTCTTCTTGAAGTTTCTTCGTATCTAGCATTCGTTTGAGCACGTTTGGTTTTTGATTATCTCGGTTATTTGATCTATGAAAACAAAAAATATACACGGCCCGATGTGAGATCCTTGGGAACACCAGACGTAACTTTAATAACGTTTGATTTCCCATTTCCCATTATTACAAATTGTCGCCGGTTTGACAAATAAGACTTGGACCAATTTATGTAATCGAGTGAAAACCCAAATGCGAATAAACTCCGGAGTGCTTTTTGATGGTAGATGGAATCAAATGATTTACTGAAATCTGTGTACGCTACATCAAATTGATGATGGTTTTCTATCTCATTAATTATTTTACTGGTGAATTCAACCAGATTAGTTGATGTGGATCGGCCAGGCATAAACCCATGCTAGTTTATTGGTATATGACGTGCAATTGTGGATTTAAAGTTGTTGGATAAAACTAATTCAAACAATTTTGGGATTGATGATGTAGTTGATATTCCTCTGTGGTATGTAATGTCATCTCGTTTGCCCGATTTAAAAATTGGTGTAATTTTTGAAATTTTCTATTTTTCGGAAAACACCCCGGTGCTTAAGGAGTGGTTGAATAGGTAACATATTGGAATTGCTGAAATGTGAGCGTACTCCTTCAGAATAGAAAAGGGTATATTGTCAAGACCACAACCGTCTCCAAATCCCTTTAGAGCCGATAAAATGTTATCCTCATATATGTAGTAAATGTAACGTAAAGTGTTTGTAGGTTAACCCTACATACACTTTACGTACATTTACTAGAAATGGAAGATAATAATAAATAAAAATAAATTGATAAATTAGTTCATCAAACGATGTACTTGTAAAAGATGTAAAACTTAGATTCGAATAGATTCAAATACCAACCTTCTTTTATTTTCGTTCCACTTAAACGTGGAAAAATGCGTCGCAATTCTATGAACGCATTTGCATCAGGATTCAGCGCTTTTATAAAATTTTTTACTACTCCAAGCTTGATATGAAATAGTGGTAGCAATATTTTTTCAGTTGGCACAAGTGGAGGCTCAACGATGTTTTCGCATCGCAATCTAATATTCTCACGTTAAGCCCAGTTCTGTTCGTCTATTGGTCGCCTTTAAAACGTGTATTCCATAAGCACGTGGCACATAGTGTAACCCAATTGCAAGCCTCTTAAAAGAGCTATCACTTTTAAATCTGCACAAACTTTCCATTGATGGTCATTGATGCATATTTTTCCTTTGTGTTTGTGCTGAGTGCTTTTGGAATGGAATTTTTTGAGTTGGTAACGTGAAGGAGAACTACCTCCAAACTGCTTTTGTAGGAATCGGTAGACAATCGCCAATCTTCGGGATTATGTGCATTGTGGATGCCAAACCACGGATATCAGTGCAAAAAGCGAGTGAATTGATTTGAAAAAATTCGTAAAACGACGATGACGATTTTTTGCTCCATATATCCGGACATTTAGCGCCAAATGTTCACTTATTTTAAATCCTTTGACAAAAGAATGACTTGCCGCTGCAATAGTTTCAGGCGTCGTACTATAATATCCAAACGATTTTGCGACAGTTCAATGCATTGCATGGCACAGTGACGATCGATGGTTGATATATTGATGCAGATGGTTCTCCGGTTTCATCAGATTCAAATTTTGGTGGTAAATATTTTTCAGTTAGATTTGATCTTTCCGGAACAGGGATTTCATCTGAATACGGCAACGGTAGTTTATCATTTGTCGTTGCAGTGTATATCGACGAACCAATTTTTTTCTGTTTGTACCGAGAATATAATATATGCATCCATAACATTGAACTGGATCCTGTCCTTGTGGATCTATCTACGCATAACACTCAAATAGTATTCCTTGTTGACAGTTTGGCCGGTCGGAAGGAATTCGGAGTGCACCACTGTCAACATCACCTTTTAAGGCTTCGGCTCACCTTTGGCACGTTATTCGGCCGATTGATCGTCTGTTTCCGGGTCGTAGGCATAGATCCAAGCCTCATCATCAGTTATAATGCGTTTCATGACACCCTGGTAGTCGGAAAGCATTGTTTTACAGACGTCAACGCGACGCTGTTTTTCAAAAAAATTGAGTGATTTTGGAACCAATCGTAGGCTTTCACTTTTCTTAGCCCCAAATGATCTTTCAAAATGGTTTTCACTTATCCATCCGATATTTCAACGATGCCAGTAAGGTCTCTGACTGTTAATCGTCGATTCTCGAGCACCAATTCCTTGATTTTATTAACGTGTTGATCATCAGTTGATGTTAATGGCCGTCCTAGACGTGGTTCGTCGTCAACACGTTCTTGACCCTCTTTGAACAATTTGTACCAATCAAAAACACTTGCTCGTGACATACAATTGTCATCGAAGGCCTTTTGCAACATTCTGAACGTTTCGGCACCACAAAATTAATTCCGCACACAAAATTTAATGGAACTTCTTTGTTGAATAATTTCACTCATTGTAAAAATCGCCGAATGCACTTTTTGTACTTCTGAAAGACAAGCGTATACTAAACACTAATGATTACTTTGATGTGAAATTTGGCACAGATGTCACTGACAGTCATACCAACATAGAAAAAAAATATTTTGGACGAATCGTTTTCCACGCGAAATTTAAATTAAAGAGTCTTACTACTTTTTGCCCACAGTAGATGAACACTTTTTATTTTTAATTTGATATTGTAGTTTCTAGTTCTTACTTATTGTGCCAAATTTTTAAATTTTTTAGAAATATCGATTTTGAGAATAACCTCTTCTTCGGTTTATTTTTTACTACTATTACATAATTTATTTTGAAGCTGTTTATATACTGTTGCTAGGCGCTGCTGCTTGGTACCTCCTTTATTTTTAAGTTATGGATAATAAGTCGTAAATTTTATTGGTTTTAGTGTTGATTTTGTCGTTAAGTAAATTGTTGCTGTTTTTGTTTTTGTATATTTTCAAGGTGTGAATTTTGGCCGCAATTTGACTCATGACTCATGATAAATTTGTATACGTACAGTATACAAATGTCTCATGACTCATGAGTCAAATTGTGCCCAAAATTTATACCAAGTTCTTCTAACCTAGCTAATTTCGGTCCTATTTTGATTCTGTGCAAAATGGTTAAATTTTTATTGAGTTTAGTGTATCTATGATTTTCAGATTTTATGTGTTGTGCGAAATTTGATTTTATGAACTTTTTTTAAATTTTGCTATGTCATTGATGTGTTCTTTGTATCTTATTTGAAATGAGCGTCCTATTTGGTCTAAGTATGCTGTCCTCCAGTTGTATTGACCCGTACATGTGTATACGGATATCTGTACCAGTGAACCCATGTTTCTCTAGACGGCAAAGTAGGAACCGAAGTCTTCGGAGTCTCAGAAGACAAGACCTTGCCTTTTTGAGGAAAAAAGCGAGGAGGCTGGGTCTACAGACAAATGACTTTGTAGAAGTTGCATGGACGAAGAGGAGGAAGATACTTTAGATATATTGCAATGCTCGTGTCGGCACTATCATACAGAAGGCATAGGTATTTGGGCGAGCACAGTAAGGCCAGCCTTTCAGACCTCGTGGACTATGGAATACGACACATTTTGCGCTACGTACGTAGCTCCAAATGGCTTTGAGCAGGAGTAAAGGGGAAATAGGATCTTGTGGTGTTACAAATTCACAACCGGCAACTACTGGTCTAAGTGTGCGGAAGCAGCCACACCAACCTAACCTAACCTTGGCCTAAGTAAAACACACATATATGGTGGATGTGTTTTTTCGACATGCCGAAAGCGATATCTCAAAACTGGGGACTAACTTTGAAACGGGACTAGCATTATTGAATTCGGCGTACTCGAATTAAGTTTACCCCTGGGTGCCTCGCTTGCCACTTTCTTCAACTAGCACTTCAATGTGTATGATTACTGTATTGATTTTAATATTTCGAGGGAGTTGTTTAAACAACGAGGATGCGTGGTGGATATCATATTTGTAAATTTATCCATAATTGATAAATTAATAAATAAATAAAATAAAATAATAAATTTAACTTTATATAATATTAATAACATCTAATGTTGTAAATATTACTAGTGTGACTAATCAACCCCAAGAGAATGGACAACATCAGTTGAAAAAACAAAGCCACGTGCATGAATTTCCACAACTTTCGGCTAGAGTGTTATCATCGTCAAATCAATAAATAACAAACCTTGTATATGGAATATGTTACACAAATATTATTAAAAAATACTTAAAACACTGTTATCAATGTAATTATCAAAATGTGTACTTTGGTACAGAAAAGTTCTATATTAATTGGTTCGTCTACAAACATTTTCACATCCTAGGACAAACAAGCAAACTGATGAAAACCTCTGAATTATGAAAATTAAAACCGTATAGTACACATACGGATATATATTCTTCTAGTGTTGTTTGCTCATCTCTAAATCACACATGACTGTTTGTGTTATATGTGCATATGTACATCCATATGTAAAACCCATGAAAAATTTCCAGAGAAATGATATAAAATTTGCAGGTATCGTATGTTACATGCTATATATGTACGGTTAATATACACGAGAAGTGGAAAACACCCACTTTATCTATAATACAAATAGATAAAATTTTATGGTTAGAAACTTTTTTCGTGTTTTGTATAACCGAGAAAACCGTTGATTTAAAATTTTCAATAATTTTTATTTTTTGCTAAACTCAGTGTGAGCTTTTCTACTGTTCACTCGACGTCTATTTGATTATATTTATTTATATTTTATACTTACACTGCAAACCAAAGCATTTAAATTTAAATTTACGTAAATTTTTGATTTAACCATTAAAACCATTTTAAGTATATTTTGTTGTTTTCGAAAGAAAAGTTTTTGTATTTTTATTTCCACAAACAGCAAATATAAAAGTTCAACTCGTCTATAATATAAAATTGGAATACAAATAAAACATTTTCGAGCAGCACCAAAAAAAAAAAAATATAAATAAATAAAATACAGAAAACTTGAAAGCTCTAAAAAGCATAAAATAAACTTTTGTGTTGTTTTTGTTTTATCATACTTTTATGGACACAAAAATCATTTTGAATGTGTACGTGAATTGAATATTATTGTTAATTTTTGTTTGATTTTATATATTCTTGATCTCGATTTGAAGTTGTTAAATTTGCTTGTTGTTGTTTTTCGTTGAGTATGTAATATATTTTGATTGTTTTCCAGTCCGAGTATGGTTAAATAAATTGCGCTCTTTCAGCATATAATTTCAATATGCTAGGGTTATTGGATTCTATCGATAACGGATAGTAAAGTAGAGAGGTGACCAGATCGTGTCTCAGCTTACCTGAAATTATATTACATATTTGTTTATCAATTTTCCATGATATGCGTCATAAATTTAACTTCAATTGTTATAAAAAATATATTTTATAGCCTGTCGCTGGGTGAGGAATTCGAACCATTTTATGAGGACATTTAAAATAAATTGACCAAACACCTTGCCCCGTATATAAGCAGATCCACATATACTACACATTTTGATGAAATTATGTTTTATGGAAAGCGAATATATATTTTATATTATATAACGCTGTATGAACATAAAAGAAAAGTTATGATATTCTAAAGTAAGATTAATACTTTTATTTATTTTATTTTGTTCAACAAAAGACAAGAATATCAATTAGATTTGTGAAACAATACCTTTATTTTATTGACTTTTGTATATCTAATCAAGTGGATTCGAGTTTGATGGCAATAAAAAATGATTTTTTTGCGTTTGTTTTTATTTTAAATCCGGAATGGATGTTGAAATGAACTTTTAATAAAAACTTTTGTATTTTATCTGGGAAGGAAAATTCTCGTAAAAATAATTTTTATATTTTTGTGTAATAAAATTATTCAATTGAATAATTTAAAATGTATTTATAAAACGCACATTTCAAACTCTCTTTTCTGCCCGGGGTCAAACTAAGTTGATTGTTGTGGAGAGCTCAAGCGTATCGCCACTTATAATTTAGAATTAATTGAAGTATTGCTTTGGTTCATGACTTTCAAGTGTTAAGAGTTTTCAAAATCAAACAAACCGCACATAGTCATCTGTAGAATTGAACTGTAGGGTGAGAAAAAAGATTACCCTCGAAATTCCCGAAATTATAATCTCAAACATCAAAACACCACGTATAAGAGGCTGGGTCGAAAACCATCCTGAAAAACGGTCGAAAACCGTGTCTTTAGTGGCATATCGTGATGTATTTGTCGCAGTGGGCTGTACTTATACTCGTTGGGAAGGGATATTCATGTACTAAAAATATAATTTTGTTATAGCTGTCAAGGAAGGAGGTATATAAAGAAAAAATCCGCTATATTTTACAGTTTTGCTTTGCTGAAATTATGAATCGTGTCTGTGGTCCCGATACTTTCACCGCTAATCATGCGCAAATTTGGTTTCGTCGATTCCGTTCCGATAATTTCGATATCAAAAATGCACCACGCACCGGAAGGCCTATCGTCGAAAATGTCAATAAAATCCTGGAAATTATCGAAGAGCTACCGTAGCCTCGCCCAGGAGCTGAATATCAAACACAAAACAGTTTTAAACCATTTGCATAAGGCTTGCTTCAAAAAGAATCTTGATGTTTTGTTGTCGCTTGAGTTGACGCAAAAAAACTTGGTGGACCGTGCTTCCATTTGCGAATTCTTGGCCAAACGGAACAAAATCGAGTCATTTCTGAAGCGGGTGGTGACTGGCAACGAAAAATGGGTCACATTCGTCAATGTCAAGGGGAAACCATCATTGTCGAAGGACGGTGAAGCGGCCCAAACGGTATCCAAATCAGTATTGACAAGGAAGGTTAAGCTGTGAATTTGATCGGATTGGGAGGGTATCATCTACTTTAAGTTCCTGCCCAATGGCCAACGCTCGATTTAGACCTCTACTGTCAGCAATTGGACCGAGTGAAGACAGCAATCGACTAGGAGCCTCTAGAATTAGCCAATAAGAGAGGCGTCGTATTCCACCAGGGCAACACACGTTTATGATGTCCCGCCAGAAGCTCCGGGAGCTTGGTTCATGACTTTCAAGTGCTAAGAGTTTTCAAAATTAAATAAACCGCACATAGTCATCTGTAGAATTGAACTGTAGGTTGAGAAAAAAGATTACCCTCGAAATTCCCGAAATTATAATCTCAAACATCAAAACACCACGTATAAGAGGCTGGGTCGAAAACCATCCTGAAAAACGGTCGAAAACCGTGACTTTAGTGTCATATCGTGATGTATTTGTCGCAGTGGGCCATACTTATACTCGTTGGGAAGGGAAATTCATGTACTAAAAATATAATTTTGTTATAGCTGTCAAGGAAGGAACAAAGAGAAAATTCGCTATATTTTACAACATTGCTTTGCTGAAATTGTGAATCGTGTCTGTGGTCTCGATACTTTCACCGCTAATTACGCGCAAATTTGGTTTCGTCGATTCCGTTCCGGTAATTTCGATATCAAAGATGCACCACGCACCGGAAGGCCTATCGTCGAAAATGTCAATAAAATCCTGAAAATTACCGGCATGCGAGCTACCGTAGCCTCGCCCAGGAGCTGAATATCAAACACAAAACAGTTTTAAACCATTGGCTTGCTTCAAAAAGAATCTTGATGTTTTGGTGTCGCGTTAGTTGACGCAAAAAAACTTGGTGGACCGTGCTTCCATTTGCGAATTCTTGGCCAAACGGAACAAAATCGAGTCATTTCTGAAGCGGATGATGACTGGCGACGAAAAATGGGTCACATACGACAATGTCAAGGGGAAACCATCATGGTTGAAGGGCGGTGAAGCGGCCTAAACGGTGGCCAAACAAGTATTGACAAGGAAAGTTAAGCTGTGTGTTTGATCGGATTGGGAAGGTATCATCTACTTTAAGTTCCTGTCCAATGGCCAACGCTCGATTTAGACCTCTTCTGTCAGCAATTGGACCGAGTGAAGACAGCAATCGACTAGAAACATCCATAATTAGCCAATAAGAGAGGCGTCGTGTTACACCAGGACAACACACGTTTATGATGACCCGCCAGAAGCGCTGGGAGCTTGGTTGGTCCGGACCTGGTACCAAACGATTTTCATCTCTAATATAAGAAGAGATTAAATCAAGCGATTTAAAAAAACAGTCACCTGAAATAAAGTTGATTGAACATTTTTTAACGATCTTAAAATTTCGTATTACAGAGGTTTTCAGATACAACTAGGGTTGGGCTTCAGGAATTTCCCGACGGGAATTCTCGAGAAATCCCGTCTATTTTCAATCCTGAAATCTCGAGAATTTGAATTTTTTCCGGGAAATCTCGAATAAATTTTTAATTCCGGGAAATCTCGAATAAATTTTGTTTTTAAGAGTGTGTTTCAATTGGTTTAAATATTTCATAAAAAGTTAAAAAATTAAAAATTGAGGTGAATAAAAATGTCAAACTTCTTTATCTGCTTCAAGAGCTGATAAAATTTTTGTACGAGAAACATTTGGCTGACACAAAATAGTTGTTCCTACGATTCTGATGGCGCAGACGACGATATCAGATTTGTTTCTGATAAAACGATGACTCCTAAATCTACATTTGAAATCATAACCCAGTCCGCAAAATTATTTTGAAATTTATTTTGAACTCGCCTGCTCAAAATTCTATCTTGCACAATTATGTTAAAGAAGTCGAAAAGAAAGAGCTGTACTTGATATTGGATTGCAAAACACCTTGGAATAGTCTTGAATCGATAATTAATGCTCCAAAACATATACGGGTTGCTGTTGAAGCTCTCAGCCGACAAAATGTAAATTTACTTGCAGCGGATTCTATTCTACAATTTTTGTTCACAAAATTGGAGACACAGCACACTGAATCGAGCGAGTTTCTATCCAGCTAAAAAAAACTAACGGATCGCAGATGCAGTAAATAGCTGTCGTGAGCGTGAGAAGCCAACATTCTTCCATCTATGTTCCAACTCAGAACTAATTAAAGAAGCCAAGGCGTACCTGATTCGGCTTTTCCCTTCAAACATTCCAGAGGGCCAAGCAGTTTCTGATTTGAAGATGATGTCGTGATTGAAAACAGCGATGAAGAAGATGGCATGGTAAAACAACTTCAATAATATTTACAGCAATGCTCAAAGCCAAACGCAAGCATTAAACGACATGCAGCGAACGAACTTTTTCCGTCTAGAATGAGCCAAATGTGTATGCAAAAACTGATCAGAAAACACAAAACGTTCAAAGACTGATCGGACCATTAAATACAATAAAGCTAACGTCTACTCAAAACGAGCGCAATTTTTCGATATCGGGGAATTTTGTGTCACATACGTGTTCGCGATTGTCAGATGTGGTCATTTTAATTTTAATAAATAATGTTTTGTATTGTTTTTGTTTTGTTAGTTGATTTCAATAAAATACGTAATGTTTTAAACAAAAAAAATACATTTTTTTTTATTTATTTGTTTTTACTGTGGTTTTAGAATATTTTACGTTCTTATTTTATGTTTTTTTAATTTTCTCGATTTCTCGGGAAATCCCGAATGTTGAATCTCGAGAAATCCCAAATCTCGAGAATTGAACTCCTCATCATTTCGGGAAATCCCGAATCTCGAGATACTGATTTTCTCGGGAAATACCCAACCCTAGATACAACGGTATATGGCATTTACATTACACGACCATCAGCATTAACCACACAAATGCTCATTACCTTACCAATAGGATAAGGAGCCTTACCAGCTGATTTTATATTCGCTTCTGGTGGACCAGATATCGGATTATGCTCATATGGCATTTAAAATTCCTCTGTTCGCGGAGGTTGGCAGATACAAGAGAATATGGCATTTACATGTACTGGCGTTACGATACGGATAAGGGAATATTAAATCAGCCGGGACGGATTCTTACCCTCATCGTAAGATAATAAGCATTATATTGCTTAATACTGATGGTCAACATATGTAAACGTTATACAAGGTGCTTTTCATATTCCAGGTCGATTTTGTTTGACCGCCATTTTGTTTTGTTCAAACTATTGTTTAATTGTGAATACCTGGAGATAATCACTTGTCTTTTTTGGTATTAATCTTGTGCCGAGCAAACGAACCATTCAGCGTGTAATGAATAATTCGCAAAATTTGCATGCACTGGGAGATACATAGTAAAGCCTGGACGACAATAAAGCCAACGTACATCAGAAAAGATTGATGCAGTGAGGTAGACTGTTGCTGAATGACCAGGTATGTCTTAACGACGCCAATTGGGTCGATTGGAGTGCACAAGAATTGCGAATGCCTCCTCATGTTTGTTAAAAATTGTCAAAAAAGATTGGTATTTTTATCCGTATAAAATTCAATTGACACTGGAGCTGCAGGAAAATGAGCATGAACAGCGGCGATATTAGACCGCTCGAGATTTACAACTCGGTATAGACAATCACCATTGAAAACCCACAATTGATACCATCAAGTGATACATAACAAATTATTCCAACAAGACGGTGCCCCATAACCCATAATAATGTCTAAAAGTAGTGATATCGATAGGTTCCCATGATCCCTTGATTTGAACCCGCCCAATTTATTTCTACTGTGTACTTGAAGCTAAACGTGTTAACCAATAAACCAAACACAATCTGGATGCTTAAGGATAACATTTGAACCGAAATTGGTTAAATAACACCAGAAGTCTGCGAAAATGTTATGAAAAATGGCCTTGAAATGGCCACTTGACTGACATTATATTCCATGCACAACCTTAAAGACCATTTAATCAATCAATAAAATATAAATTATAAAATTGTATTTCATTTAAAATTTATTAAAAAAAACATGGACCTGGAAAATAAAAAACGCCCTGTATACCATTATATCTGCCAACCTTCTGTGACCAGACAAATTTATGGTGCCATATGAGCGACATATGAGAATATTACCAATAACAAACCTACCAAAGCGAAAATTAAATCCGCCGGAATGACTCCTTATCTCCATCGTAAGGTAATGAGCATTCGTGTGCTTAATGCTGATGGTCATTTCATGTAAATTTCATATGCTGTTATATCTGTCAACCTCTGTGAAACAAAATATTAAGGTCGTTAAAAAATTTTCATGGAACGCGATTTTATTCAAATTTTGTTGTTTATTGAGGCGCCTTTTAATGTATTTAGCAGAGAAACACATCTATAATTTAAAGTCGAGATGGTTTTCGGGCCAGCTTCCTATACATCAAACCCCCGGATCAAAAATCCTGAAATTTGAATTCTGGAAATTTCAAAACCACAATTCAAAAAGGGTCAAACAACGTTTGTACTATGGAAGTGCTTTTCTAATAGTTTTGAACGTGCTTTTGAAATTTGGCCATACTGATTGAAATCGATTATTTCTTCGCCGGCTACGATTAAAACTCGATCTATGATTCCAGCTTTGATCGAAGCCTGTAGTTTTTCTATGTTGAATAGGACTGAACCAAACTACGGTTAAATTAGGCCTATAAATAAAATTAAAATTGTATTATAATTTTTGGATGAAGGTCTTGAATATAGCCAATTCGATGGAACTTAGTCATTGCTCAACCGATTTTGGTCAAATTTGTTTATTTCTCTGTAGTAAGCAATTGGGAGACTAGCATTAATGTTGAAGCCTTCGGCTCACAAGCGCCCGAATTCATAAAAAATGCAATAAAAGTCCGATTTTGGTAATCTGTTGCTAGGCAGTAAAGGAATTACATAAAATAATTGTTGGACACGAATCGAGCTATATTGAAATTCTAACATGATTTTTTGAAGAAATTTTGAAATTTGTTAAAGGCCATTAACAAATTATGGAATTAGGCCATTTTTAGTGTGCCACAAAATCCGGAAAATCACTAGTTTTAGTAGATCTTGAATTCATTACACTTGATTTCTAAAGCGATTTAATAAACTTACCGGATTTTTGGAGGAACAGCTTTGTAAAGAGTGTTATATTCAAAAATCATTATTCCTGTTCTAATTTCAGAAAATCAACAAGGTTTGATCGTTTTGGACAGAATGGAAAATGTTTAAGTATGAAGTTTTATTCCGATTAGTCAATACGCCTGGACTGTAAAGATGCCATATTTCGCTGATATAAAGTTTTTTTAACAAAGCTCGTCATTTCGGGTAAAATATAAAAACTGATCTGAATTAATTTGGTTTAAAAATTAATTTACAACCTAACAATTGGTTGGCCGATTTCAGTCAAAAACCACTGAGACCTCCAAACGGAAAAAGCTTGAGTAAGGAGTTGCATTCCGAAAAATCCGTCTGAGATAGAGGCCGAATTTTTCTTCTAAAAGTTTTGGTAAAAATTGTCATTTTCCTTAAAATTGTGAAAACCTAATCTGGACCGGTATTGTTGCAATTTCAATTTAGAATCTTTTAGTTGTTAGTCGTTTTTCTCATAAATGATATATAAAAAAAAATATTTCCAAAAAACGAAAAAGCTCCTATGGAAGCTGTCACTTCCGGTGGAATGATTTCGGCCAAACATCACTAAGATCGCCCAATTTAAGGAGTATGCTTAGGCCTAAGATGTTTCATCCCAATCAATAAATGCGTTTAGGCGGTACAGGGTTCGAATTTTTGTTGGAAACAGTTTTTGTGAAAAATTGTCATTTCAGTTTGAAAACCGATCTGGGCCGATATTGTTGCGAAATTAATTAATTAAGAATCTTTTATTTCTTAATCAATTAGTCTTTTAAAATATTTGCAAGAAACGAGAAAGCTACTATAGAGAACTGCCCCTAGCAGTGGTACGATTTCAGCCAAAAATCATTGGGATCCCCCAATTTTAACAAAAAGCTTAACTATCAGGAGATTTTTTAAAAACCACTATTTATGGATTTGTAAATCCGCAAAAATCTCAAGGTCAAAATTTTTCATTTCACTTTTCATTCCCTTTTCAAAGAAATTAATAGTGCAAAAACTATTCGGATGGCAGAGGTGCAAAGGCGTAAACAACAAGGAAAGAGAAAGATGTAGAACTAGCGGAATTATAATCAAATGTAATCATGTAGCCAACCATCCATTTGAATTTCAGCAAAGGCCTCGCCCGAATTAGCGACTACGTAAAGAAACACGACAATTCGGCAATAACATTGTTAATTATAATCGCCTTGGATCGCCTTTTCTAATAAACACAGTCAGCTCATGACTGATTTATCCCCGAACAAACAAAAGATACTTTCTACAACCATTTTGAAAATATTCTGAACAAAATACCACAGCATGATGCCAAAACCGTTGTGGGTGACTTTATTGCTCAAATTGGCAGTGCTAGTAAAATATATCGTGACACATCAGCCCGCTCAGCACATAATTACCAGGAAGTGCATTCATAAAGGTACGTGAATATCCAAAAGACATTTCTCCAGTATCAAAAATATTAAAACAAAATTCGGAGCTAACATCGAATTCGACCACTTCTTTGAAGTTGGAAAATATATTTTTTGTTTATCAGCATCATATAACCGTCAGTTCCAACGAACCTCACTTTGGAACAGTGATGCTTTTAACAACCACGTTACTAGAACCAATTATGAGAATACCCTGTAAGGAAGCATCATCTTCAACAATTGGTCAACTTCACCGAGGACTAAAATTGATTGGTTGGCAGTTCGATAACAAGATCGCGCGCGCCAGCTAAAACCTATCATTAAAATCAAGACACCAACATAGCGACTATTTGACCTAGAGGAAATTCTCCACTCGGCTCTGCATATGAAAAAAATTAAAATGGCACAATTAACGCAGCATAAAAGAGATAGATCTGAAGAATTAGAATACACACCAATAATGTCGTTCATGTGAGAGAAATAATTTGATTCTCTTTTAAATAGACCAGCACCACCATCTTCTGGCGAAAAATTATCTCGCTTGCACCAGTCCGACACCAGCACTGAAATGACCCCACAATCGTACAATGAAGCTGGTGAAGGGTGATCCGGCTGTATGACTCGTATTAACTGAATGGTCACTGCATAACTAGGGAAATCGATTAAATTGCAATAACTACCACGGAATAGCTTTCCTAAACACTGGTTGTAAAGATTTGACCAAGGCAGTGGGACCAAGATTATCGATATAGTGAGAGGATCATACGCGAGTACCAGTGAGGGTTTCGCCTAAACAGACATCAAATGATCAGACTTTCTAGACTATTAGATTATATTGATGAAATTTTATGAATAGGACCACAGAGATATTTTGTTCAGAGATGTAATGAAGGGTGATTCGAATTGCAAGGTCAAAATCAAAGGCAAATCCTCGGAAGCCTTTGGAATAACATCAAGAATACGGCACGGTAATCAATCATATTATCAAAATACTTTTTAACGTATCTCTAGAATATGTCACAAAATCGTTTCTCTAAAAGAAGTACTCGTTCCATAAGGGTCAACAGCTCATCAAATTGGTATTTAAATCAACGAAGCGACATCCAAATATGTGGTTACCGCAAGAAGCCAGTTACGCGGAGAATATTCATTTTCGGAGAAAGAGTTTACACAACATCAAGAATTGTAGCTGGATATCGAGCATTTTCCATTCAAACAAAAGTTAACATCTTCAAGGCGCTGCCTAGACCAGAGTCACCTTTGTTTGAGCAGAAACGGATATTCAGAAACGTACTGTATTCCAATGTAAAATAATTCGTATAATCAGGCCAATAAAAGAGAACTGTGACTACAGATTTCGGATGAATCATGACTAAGATGACCGATAGACTGAAATGGCTAGGACGTCTCCCACGCACACAAAACCGGATCAGTAAGCAGAACTTTGAGTCGGCACCAATGAAATCACACTCGGTCATCGGTGTCTGGCGCTCCCTTATTGCGAACCGCAATATCTGGAGAAATATCGTTGAGGTGGCCAAATCCCTCCATGGGATTTAGCGCCAACAGTAAGTAAGTATCATATACCAGCTCATATACCACAGCTACTTGCATGATGAAAAACGGCTTTACTTTTCGCAAATAATTATGTACACGAACCAATAAATTCACGTTCCGTATACCCATACTTATGAATAAATGAACTGTGTTGTCTTAAAATTAATGACATTAATTAGTAAAAACATAATCTTCTCCTTTGGGGGATTGAAACTCATTTGCTCGTGCACAAAATAAAAAATAAATTAAAAACCATCGTCCTTCATCGTATACGAGTACGACTAACAAATATTTCAAAGTCTCGTAAATGTAACAATACATTCGAAAGGATCCACATAATGTACTCGTGTACATAATGTAACAGAGTCATTTTATCCTCTTTACTCAAAAGCATAAAATCAAAATGCTTTTTGTGCTTTTGTGTATTGTATTATACATTTTTTAACACATACGAGTATATTCAAAAAAATGTCATTGACATCGTTCCAACTATTTATTACCATTTCTCCGCAATCTACATGATACGACGATATATATTAGAAGTTGCAAATATTTCGTATCTCGTTGGCTTTAAGAAACCGAAAACACTGTCTTCTTTAGTACGTACACGGGAGAAACGAATAGAACAGTTCTAATAATTAAAATTACATATTCAATTAAAATGGGAAGGGATATGTGATAATACGAATCTGGTGTGTATATGTGCTGTTGACTCCTGACGTGAGCCATAAAATTTAATCTGTTATCAAAATTAATGTCCTTTCGGTAGAAGATGAAATGGGATTTTCCTTTCTTATGTCTAATATACAAAAGCGACAAACGAATCTCGGTACTTTTTTCGGTGATTTTGTCACTTTAATGAAATCATTTTATTTTAATTATCCACTTTTAGTGCTTTTGCAGGCTTAAATTATTCAAAGGGATGTTTATGGTACGACTGGTGAATGGGACGAACAAAACAATATCTAAAAACAAGGCACATATACGAAATGGAACATTTTTGCAATTTTTTGTTATTTTTGGGATTCATGCCGTAAAATTGAACTGTTGACTTAATGTCGATGGTTATCAACTTTAATTTTATGATTTTTTGTGTTGCGTCGTGCTTTGTGTATATTATTTGAATTTGACATCGTGTATTATTGTACTCGAAGGGTTCAATATTGAAGCCGTTGAAGTTAGCTGGAAAGCAAAAGCGTCAATTTTTGATTTCGAGGTAATTAGACCGGATGCGCGTGTTTATTCAATCGGTAAATATTGTTGAATCAACATGTTTCACATTATATTAGAATTTTAACTCTTCCCCTATAAATCCACGTCCCGTGGGTCAAAAGTTTAATCTAATCGGTTGAATTCCTTCTTGGTCGCTGAAAATCTCTTCTTGATGGGTTTGTTTGGTTATAAACAGTGTTCCTCTCTGGCTCCTTATACGTGCTTAGTTACTGAATGGCTTAATGTTGTTCAATGTTGTAAGTATCCAGAATCGATTGTGATGCTTTTCTCTGTGATGTTTGTTTGTAACACAGGTGGCACAACTTGGGATGTTTTTGTTTCCTCGTTTGTAAAAGTTGCACCGTTCATGTTTATTGTTTCATTGTGGTATTGTATCAAAAAACTTTCTTCTAAACTGTTGCTTGAGTTGTTACCGACGTCGTTCCTTTGAAGTAGCTTAGAACAAGTGTGTTATCGTATTAGACCCTTTTATAAGTTTACTGAAACAGTGATCTTCATTTAGTTGCAATCTTAGGTAATTCCATACAGTTCGTTTTGGTTGAGCAAAAGCTGTTTGAGTTTCAGGTAGATCTGCTTGTTTTGAATAATTGTCGATCTTATAAAAGGGTGGTTGTAATTCTGCCTACTTGTCTTAGATATTGCTATGACGTACCGAATTGTAAAATTTTGAACCATCATCATTGGTATTGATAATTTTTTCTTTGGCTAACTGCGCGGCTCGAACTTTTTCATTTACTTCCTCTTTGATAATTATAAGTCGGTTAAACTATATTTGTCCCATTCAGTTATCTTCATATACAATTAAATGTTCAATAATTTTATTGTATTCACTAAGCAGTTTTTGGAATAATTTTATATTGTTGGTTATTATTGTCAACTATTTGGTTTTGACCTTTCATTATTTAGGTCTAATCCGTGGCGTCAGATGACCCTGCAATCCACTTCCACGCTTGAGTTGTAAAATTAACTGCGATGTTTGTTTCATTTGAAGGGTTAGTTAAGGTCGAAGTTTAGTTCCTTGGTGTATGCCGTCACCAACAGGTATTAGCCGGTCAATTAATTCCTCCTAGTTTTGCAGGCTGATGATATGGATTAACTTAAAATTCCCATTGATGATCCGTGTATTCCTTTGCTTTAAGGTTACTATTGGAGCATCGTACTCGTACATGTTTAAAGTTGATTTTAGGCTCCACATCCATGATTTTTAAATAGAAGTAGTTATTGCGTTAGAATTATGGATTCGCTTTATTGTTCCATCAACAATTTTATTAGTGCAGTCAGGTTTGTAAACAAGTTACTAATTATATTATTCCAAGCGCGCCTTTCGCCTTTTTAGTTTGGGGTTAATATTCCTGTTGCTGAGACCGAATGTGAGTGGCTGATGGTTCTTAAGGATATTAAGTTTCTTCGTAAGTAATTTCTTAATTTGTGCATGGCCTAAATTATCGCCAGCATTTCCTTTACGTGGAATGCATAATTTTCCTCCGTTTTGTTTAAAGAATAACTCTTTGGGATATAGTACGGCTCCTTTTGCCGAGTCCGAAGCGCCGGTAGACAGGTTGAATTGGTTGTCGAAATCATGAAAACCAGTATTTCCGATGGTGATGGCAGTTCTTTAATCTGCTGAAATGCTCGAATCTGATCTTGATCCATAATGATTTATATATTCTTTGATTAACTTGCCTTAATTTGGGCATTTTTGCCTCTTGTAAGGTTTATCAGAGGTTTCACTATCTTTGCGAAGTCCTTAATGAAACTCCTGTAGTATGATGCCAAGCCGAGAAACGATTTTAGATCTTTCAGATTCTCTAAGTTTAGATAATAAATAGCAGCTACCTTCTTTGGGTTGGCCCTAAGGCCTTGGTTCGAGATAATATAACCAATTCAGTTTCTTGGCTAGTATGTTGGCATTTTGAATTTTGGAGAATATTACTTCACCGTTCATTAGGTGTTTTTCCTCGCCATGTTCTCCAAAAATAAATATGTCTTCGATGTAGATGTAGCAAGTTTTGCCGATAAACTCCCTTAACTCGTCTTCTATCATCCTCTGGAAGATAGCAGGTGCATTTTAAAGACCAAAAGGAATTCTCAAAAAATCATACTTTTCACTCGTTGAGAGAGAAGTCTTTGGTACAGCAGACTCTTTCATTTTGATCTGGTGGAATCATGATGTAAGATCGATTGTGGTGAAGAACTTAGAGATCCCGAGATTCGCGATCGTGTTAGAGAAAACCGGAGTTGGATAGGTATCTGAGATGGTGACGGCATTTAATGGTTTGTAATTCATAACCATCTTGAATTTTTGCGTATTGGAAGCATTTGGTTTTTCGCATCCAGATTGGAGAATTATATGGGCTTTTTGAAGGTTGTATGATCCCATCTTTTAGAAGTTTGTCAATTTGTTCCTCTACCTCACTTTTCAGATTGACTGGATAGGGATAGGATTTTATGTAGACTGCCTCATCTGAAGCTCTTTCTGTCTTAACGGTAGATCCGATTGATGTAAGCATTATTTGGATTTTCTCTTTTAATTCGGGGGAGAGGTGACTCACAGCTTTCTAAAAATTTTACCTGAGATGCGTGCTTCCCGTGAAGTGGTACCTTAATATTTGAGTCCAGTGTTGTTTTTCCGATCAATAACTGCAAAACCTCTTTAAGCATCACCAATTATAGGTTCGAATGTTTCAAAAAATTTAAAAAATTATCCGCATATTTTCCTGCTGATTTCGATTTGTTGCCTGCCGATTTAATTTTGAATTTGGTATTGATGGGAATTGTGTTTTTGGCTAATTGGGGTTTGATGAAATTTTTATTTGCAGCCATATCAATTAGGAATCTAAGGAGCGACATGTGTTCGTGAGCAGATGTGGTTAATGGGAACCGTTGTTAAATTGTGAATCTCTGGCAATATTTGACGTTCCCGGATTATCAGCATTATCAACAAATCCCCATTTAGTCCTCTGATAAAGACGTCAAGAGCTCTATTTTGATATGGCTCAAGGACAACTTTAATTGTGTCGATCGAATATTCCTCCGTGTTAAGTTTATTCACAATCAACGATAATTGATGGTTGACATTCGCGTAGAAGTCATCTAATGGCATGTTCCTTTACGATAAGTTGCCTATTTGGTGCTCTAGTGCCCTCAACTCTCGTGTGTTCGCATAGTGAAGAGACAAACATTTCTTTATTACTGCCCATTCGTCGTCGAATATATTATAGGATTTAACAATGAAATGTAGTTCATCATTGTCCATTCGCCGAAAAACAAACTTTATCTTTATCATTCATTATATAACTTCGTTAGGGATGTGTGTTTATGATCATACAGTATTTCAACTTTTGTATGATTTCCAATGAAAGTTCAACGTAATTAATTTTTCTAGGAAAAGGAGAAGCACCGAGCTTTTCTTCCGCTAAAAATAATCCACATGTTATTTACTATACATTATTTGTATTCCATGTCGCTCATTAACTCCAATCCTATAAAATCGTATATTCTACAATTGTAATGTACTTTTCCATTAATGGTATGTTTATTTTTTGCTGTGCCATAATTATATACCAACTTTCTGTTTGTATTATTTTCATTCATTCACATACAATAGCACAACAGACAGAATATTAATATATTCTGTATGCATTAAATAATTATAAATATTATTTACATTTTAGTTTTGTTTAACAATTTGTATATTGTTATATTTTGTACATTATGCAGCAATTAAAAATAATTGTATGTGTGCAACAAAATTTTAAACTCACTTTGTACATACAAATATGTTTTATATAAGCAAGTTCAAATGTCAATATAAGTTTTTTGTCGTAATTTTCAATATATGCAAATAAAGTCAAAAAATTGCTAATGACATTGAATGTTTTAAAATAGCGCAAAATTTAAATTGAAAAGAAAATCCTTCATCCTACATAATTATCAGAGTTGTTTAGAAAGCTCGACCAAGTACTTGTAACGGTTAGAATAATACAACCAACATGCCATTTCACCAACTCATCGCTAACTCAGCACGCTGTGCGTCCAAACGCGTAATTGCAACAACAGATATACGCAGACGCGCCCTTTTTTTCTTTTGCCCTATTTCATTTATCGTAATTAGATTTCCTGGTATAAATGTCACTTTGGTCGTTTTTTCGAACTTCATAAAAAATATTCGAAATAAATTAAACTGTTAAAAAGTTTACAATTTTTAGTTGTAAACTTCCTAGTAAGCCCACTTATCGTGAACCAACAACAAAATATTAAATTTTGTTATTGGTTATGTAAACTGATCGTTTTTATTTATTTGTCATTCTGTGCCCTCAAAGTGTCAATCAATATAAAAACTTAAGTGTGTGGGAAAGTATATTGTAACAAAAAAATTCGTTAAATTCTTTATTAAAAATAGTACCATACATAATAATGATGCTTGTGAAGTTTATCAAAACTAATCCAAAAATACAACAACAACACACTTATTGTAATAGTATTAGTGAAAGTAAACATTCAGGCGAATTTATATTAAATAATCTTGAAGAGATGTGATTTTTTAATTGGCCTTAGGTGCATTCCAAAGTCATTCTAAGTATTTTCCAAGCATTTAGCACGAAGTTCAGTAATACTGGTGGACTACTGAAACAAAATGGAGTGTCCCTAGCAAATTTTATGATTTTCTAATGGGTCTGACAGGGTGTCCCATTAATTTTAAAAATGAAATTATTTTAATGGGCCTTAGGTACATTCCAAAGTCATTCTAAGTATTTTCCAAGCATTTTGCACGAACTTCAGTAATACTGGTGGACTACTGAAACAAAAAGGAGTGTCCCTAGCAAATTTTATGATTTTCTAATGGGTCTGACAGGGTGTCCCATTAATTTTAAAAATGAAATTATTTTAATGGGCTTAAGGTACATTCCAAAGTCATTCTAAGTATTTTCCAAGCATTTAGCACGAACTTCAGTAATACTGGTGGACTACTGAAACAAAAAGGAGTGTCCCTAGCAAATTTTATGATTTTCTAATGGGTCTGACAGGGTGTCCCATTAATTTTAAAAATGAAATTATTTTAATGGGCTTAAGGTACATTCCAAAGTCATTCTAAGTATTTTCCAAACATTTAGCACAAACTTCAGTAATACTGGTGGACTACCGAAACAAAAAGAAGTGTCCCAAGCAAATTTTATGATTTTCTAATGGGTCTGACATGGTGTAGCATTAGTTTTAAAAATGAAATTATTTTAATGGGCCTTAGGTACATTCCAAAGTTATTCTGAGTATTTTCCAAGCATTTTGCACGAACTTCAGTAATACTGGTGGACTACTGAAACAAAAAGAAGTGTCCCAAGCAAATTTTATGATTTTCTAATGGGTGTGACATGGTGTCCCATTAATTTTAAAAATGAAATTATTTTAATGGGCCTTAGGTACATTCCAAAGTCATTCTGAGTATTTTCCAAACATTTAGCACAAACTTCAGTAATACTGGTGGACTACTGAAACAAAAAGAAGTGTCCCAAGCAAATTTTATGATTTTCTAATGGGTCTGACAGGGTGTCCCATTAATTTTAAAAATGAAATTATTTTAATGGGCCTTAAGTACATTCCAAAGTTATTCTGAGTATTTTCCAAGCATTTTGCACGAACTTCAGTAATACTGGTGGACTACTGAAACAAAAAGAAGTGTCCCAAGCAAATTTTATGATTTTCTAATGGGTCTGACATGGTGTCCCATTAATTTTAAAAATGAAATTATTTTAATGGGCCTTAGGTACATTCCAAAGTCATTCTGAGTATTTTCCAAACATTTAGCACGAACTTCAGTAGTACTGATGGACTGCTGAAACAAAAAGAAGTGTTCCATGCAAATTATATGATTATCGAAATTATATGATATGGCAATCCCAATTAGTCGTGAAATTGGAATTTTGTACAATTGTACTAGTTTAAGAAAATATGTTCCGCAATAGATATTCTACCACAGATATCACGCATACAGATGCATAAACAATAATAATTATAGAATATATAGGTAGATGTCTCACGGTTGGATTACTCGTATTATAAAAATTTTTTATATTTTATTTGTGTAAAAAAAATTACAACTAGATTGTTAAAGATTTAATTGTTGTGGGTAGCATTTTTATTCTCCTCAATCAACACTTGTGTGGAATTTTAAATAGCAGCCTCCACTTGGGGCCAAATCATCACGTGGAACTAGCTAGGAGTTGTCTTCGCCCCCATACTTATTTCAAAATTACAAGCACCAATTTTATTTAAATGTATAGATATAAAGTTTGTAACAATTTTCGGTTGACGTAAATTACGATATACACATACTTATGCAAAAATGTACACATATACATAAACATAAACCAATAATAATAAAATTCGATTTGCTATAAACGTATTAATATCACATTTTATCTATTACAAAATTCACAAAAATATTTTATTTTTATTTTTGGCAAAAATAGAATGTAAACAATACACATATCAATGTATTTATGTACAAACATACATGCCAGTACAATAAGCTTTTATTAAAGCTCGTTATTTTATTTATCAAATAAAATAAATAAATGACGTATATAGAGCAAAAATAAAATGTTACTGAAATGGTTTTTGGTATAATGGAGTTTATATCGTGGTGATTATATCGCATTACACATTATGTTGATTATGGCGTAATTAATTTTATTGAGGGTAAATTAAATTTAATAACAAAAATATGTACACATTGTACTTTTGGTCGTCGAGATTTTGAGTATATTTATGAGAACCAAAACCAAATAATAATTCAATAATAAACATTACGTAATATTGTAAACGAAGCATATTGCATTCAAAATTTGCGACGTCCCTTGAGCTAGCAGAACCCATACAGCAGAACATTACAAGATAGTATGAATAATTATAGGCTAATAATAGGCTAATTAAAGGTTCTATTAAAAAATTTTGGCTCCAAAGCTTCCAACTAAAACGATGTGTTCTGCTAGCTTTAGAAAAAGTTAGTAGAATCCACATCAAAAAATGGTTTAAAAATGGTTAATTTTAGGCTAATTAAATACCCTATTTAAATATTATTATTGCGCTCATTCTAGATAAATCATAAGGCTTTATCACTTCAAAGCTAGCAGAACCTAATTCGAAAAATCGGACCAAAACCGAAAATAGAACCCAAAACAAGATCAATCGACATACAAATAATTTTAGGCTCATTACAGTCTAATGAAATGCCTCATTAAAAAAATCTTCTTGAAAAATCAATTTATCTTGTTTTGGGTTCTCATTTCGGTTTTGGTCCGATTTTCGATTTGGGTTCTGCTAACTTTAGATTAAATGACCTGAAGTTTAGTCAAGAACGAGTGGAGCCCAAAACTTTTTAATGGGGCATTTGATTACACCATAATGAGCCTAAAATTATTCGTTTGTCAATTAATCTTGTTTTGGGTTCTAATTTCGGTTTTGGTCCAATTTTCGATTTGGGTTCTGCTAGCTTAGATTAAATGACTTAAGTTTGGTCAAGAACGAGTGGAGCCCAAAATTTTTTAATGTGACATTTGATTAGTCCATAATGAGCCTAAAATTATTTGTTTGTTAATTGACCTTGTTTGGGTTCTATTTTCGGTTTTGGTCCGATTTTCGATTTGGATTCTGCTAGCTTTAGATTAAATGACCTGAAGTTTGGTCAAGAACGAGTGAAGCCCAACAATTTTAATGGGACATTTGATTAGGCCATAATGAGTCTAAAATTATTTCTATGTCAATAGATCTTGTTTTGGGTTCTAATTTCGGTTTTGGTCCGATTTTCGATTTGGGTTCTGCTAGCTTTAAATTAAATGACCTAAGTTTGGTCAAGAACGAGTGAAGCCCAAAATTTTTTAATGGGACATTTGAGTAGAACATAATGAGTCTAAAATTATTAGTTTGTTATTTGATCTTGTTTCGGGTTCTAATTTCGGTTTTGGTCCGATTTTCGATTTTGGTTCTGCTAGCTTTAGATTAAATGACCTGAACTTTAGCCAAAAAGGAGTAGAGCCCAAAATTTTTAAATAATGCATTTGTTAGAACATAATGAGCCTAAAATTATTTGTTTGTTAATTGACCTTGTTTGGGTTCTATTTTCGGTTTTGGTCCGATTTTCGATTTGGATTCTGCTAGCTTTAGATTAAATGACCTGAAGTTTGGTCAAGAACGAGTGAAGCCCAACAATTTTAATGGGACATTTGATTAGGCCATAATGAGTCTAAAATTATTTCTATGTCAATAGATCTTGTTTTGGGTTCTAATTTCGGTTTTGGTCCGATTTTCGATTTGGGTTCTGCTAGCTTTAAATTAAATGACCTAAGTTTGGTCAAGAACGAGTGAAGCCCAAAATTTTTTAATGGGACATTTGAGTAGAACATAATGAGTCTAAAATTATTAGTTTGTTATTTGATCTTGTTTCGGGTTCTAATTTCGGTTTTGGTCCGATTTTCGATTTTGGTTCTGCTAGCTTTAGATTAAATGACCTGAACTTTAGCCAAAAAGGAGTAGAGCCCAAAATTTTTAAATAATGCATTTGTTAGAACATAATGAGCCTAAAATTATCTGTCTATTAATTGGCCTTGTTTTGGGTTTTATTTTCGGTTTTGGTCCGATTTTCGATTTGGGTTCTGCTAGCTTTAAATTAAACGACCTGAAGTTTAGTCAAGAACGAGTGGAGCCCAACATTTTTTAATGGAACATTTGATTAGACCACAATGAGTCTAAAATTATTTGTTTGTTAATTGATTGTTTTGGTCCGATTTTTTTTAACTCTTTCTAAAGCTAGCAGAGCCCATCGTTTTAGTTGGAAGGGGTGGAGCCCAAAATTGTTTAATAGAGCATTTAATTAGCCTATTATTAGCCTATAATAATTCATACTATCTTGTAATGTTCTGCTGTATGGTTCCTGCCCGCTTAAGGGACGTAATTTGCGCTTATCTTCACCTTAACAATAGATTTTTTTTATAATTTTGCCATGTCGAATTATCCCATTTTGGCTCATTTCAAAAACTAAAAATATTTGCTTTAGGGCTGTTGTGTGTTGGCGATGGCGTACATATATTATATTGGGAAAAGATGGTTTCAAGTTTATGTTTATGTTGAAAGATAACAACTGCACAATTTGAATTTTAAAAACGACTTTATGAATTCCATGCATTTTTATTTGAATAATATTTCCCCCTGTATAGTACACAATCAATCTGATAACATACCGAAAAGTATATCTTTGTGATATAAGCACTAGAGATGATATACAAACTTTTACATAAAAACATGAGCGCTTTAAATTATTTATGTGTATGCTTTCGTTACGTATATAAGACAGTGGCAAATTTCTGTGATTAATTCTCTTTGATAAAAAAGCTGGAAAATTTTGTTGCGCTTGTTGTGCAAATGAGTTTTCTTTTATACGTATACAGACATTTATCAAACCTGGATACAACCCAAATTCCTCGTAAAACATCATTTATGGTTGGAACGATCCACCAGAAGAATTTGCCATATAATTTAAATTGTCATTTTGTTTCGCCGAGCATACTGTAATTCTATTAACTCGATTGGCCAAATGTTTAGCCACTGAACTAACAATATATGCATAGCATGTAATATTACCATACACAAACACTTGTAAACGGAAGTCAGCAACAAAAATAGAAATTTAGTTTTATGATTTTTTATGTACCCATTTTATCATAAAATAATATAAAGGAAGATACGTGTAATAAATCAAAAAGAAAACTGAACTAAAAAAATAAAGTTTTGGTAAAAAATTAGAAAAACGAGTGGGTGAATTTTCCGACGTTTCTTTTTGTAGAAAATTAAATGAAAAAAAAACACATTTTTTGTGTTCATATTATTCCAATGCTTTTGTAGTACGCGAATATTTTGTTGTCTTCGTTCCTCTATAGAGGAGACATACAGTTAAAAAAAATTCTGTTTTAATTCCTCTAAAATCATAAAAAAAAAATTACAAATTTTTTCGGTTTGGCGAAATGTAGGTTATATATTTGTGGAGCTTTTTATGAATATCATGAAAGCATTTACATTTTTTGTGTTAAAATACTATGCAATGGGTATACAAATATAATAATAATGACTTTACTGCTGGCTTGTATATGCAATTTCCCATTACTTTATGTGTGCACAGTGTACGATGGTGAAACTGCTATAAGTATACTAATATAATGACGGGATTTATATACCAAAAACGCTCGTTTCAAACTTGAATTATCATACCGAATAAAAGATACAGAACTATATACAGAAGATTCAGAATAATAGGTTTACGTCTGAAAATAAAAGCATCTGGCTGAAAAAAAAATTATAATAATTTTGTAATTTAATTAAAATTTGTGTGCAGAATATCATCAGGTAGACTGTAGAGTGTAGAATATTATACATACATGTATGTGAAGCTTCTAATTTCGGTACAGTTGGCTAAATTAAAATTATATTGTACTTTAAAAGAATTAAAAGCTTTTTTATAGTGAAAAGTTCGTGGTATGTTATGCAAATAGGTTTGCCAGATCAATTATTTTAATCCTGAACATTTTGTAATTTGCATTCTTGGTTTTATAAATTGGAAATTGAATAAAACCAATTAATTTAAAAGCAACCGGTTATCTTAAACGATAACCATTTTGCCATTGATTGATTGATTGGGATATACAACGGACTACTAAGCGAGTAGTCTGGATATGGCCTTATCCCGCCGTATACCAGTTAAATGTAAACAACAAAAGCGAGGCAAATTAAAATGATTAGGATTTTCTTACGTGCTTTCTTATACGTGATAAAATTCAGTATACTTATGTTATAGCTAATACCCAACCTTTCTTTATCACGAATTTCTACAGCGACAAATAAAACTTCCGGAGTTTTGATAAAACTGTCTATAATCAAAAAACATTACGCCTGCTTAAATTTCAAAAACCCACAAGGTCAAGTCTCTCATTGAAGCTGCCACTTCCCATACACAGATGTCCATCAAATTTCGCAAGGATTTCCCAATTAATAGAAAAAGTTTAAGTATGAAGCTTCATTCCGAATAGTAAATCCGCCTGGACTGTGGAGATGCCGATTACGGTGACATAATTTTTTACATCAAATTATCATTTGCGGTATGATTTAAAACGACCTGAAGAAATTCTGTTTGGAATTTAATTTACAATCTTTATGTTTTAATAGATTTTCGTAAATGATACACTCAAAATGCTTGCAAAAATCGAAAAAGCTCATAATGAAGCTGCCACATCCATTTATGAACCATTTATGAAAAAAGGTTAATTATGGAATATAAAAGTGTTCAAAATATAAGTTATTTAAATTATAATAATAATGTTTTGTGTTGGGGTCCTGACCAAACCAAATGACTTCAGGATGATGAAATTAGGGCCTAGGGTTGCCTTTTATATTTCGGGATTAGAGAACAAGAACAAATATTAATTTCTCAAAAATGGCTTAATGGCTGCGTTTGAAAAAATTTTCGAACACTTTTTCCACTCTGATTGAGGTACCCCCAAATCATGCATTTTGAAAGCATCAACCGCTGCTTCAGATGTCAAGAAACGTTGACCTCGCAATTTAGTTTTGATTTGCGGGAATGAAATGAAGTCATTGGGTGCCTCATTCTCACGATAAGTTACATGACAATCTTGCACATTAACTGATTTTGGACGACCGTCACGAAATTCGTCATTGAGCGAATTGCAGTCAAGATTGAATTCTGTAAACCATCGATAAACACTGGCCCTTGATGGTGCGTCATCACTAAAAGTCGAATTAATTTCATGAATGTACACATCATTGGGTTAATCCACCTCGAAAGTTGTAAAAAATAATCGCTCGAAAATGTTCAAGATTTAGTTCCGCTTTTGCACTGAAATGAAATTTTGAAATCACTAAACCTAAAAAAATAGCGGCGGTAGAAAAACCGTTCTGAGTAACTATACCGTCTAAAATGTTAATATTTACGATAGAGACGTCAGTTATCAGATGGCAAAACTAGGATTACTCAAACCCGATTTATAAAAGGTAACTCTAAATTTGTCATTTTTCAATTGGAATTTATTTTCAAAAGAAAATTATAAAATTGGACTTGATTCTAAAGCAAGGAAGGTAAAGCATAGACCTATTTCTACGATTTAGATAAAGTATATTTTTGAGATTCGTTCTATTAAAAATTATATTTAGAAATTGTTCAAATTTGACGGGTTTCAATCCTGGAGACGTCCACGAAGTCTGAACAACATTTTCAAATAGATCATCCAATTCACTGGCTCGGGGAATGCGGCCATGCATACCCAGGTGTGTTCGTGTTGATTATAAGATATAACTGGCTAAATGGAGTTCTAAAAGTTCCATTATTCATAAATTTTAAATTTTTTGTTTTTCTACTGTTTATTTGCCTATTCTGGAGAACTACTGAAAAGTTCAATTTATTAAGACTTTTCTATCAGGACCAATTATGTATTTGAAATCCAAAATACACTGAGTGGGTCGTACTGACTCAAAGGTTAATTAACTGAAAAACTAGATATGTTCAAGGTAATTCGACCACTTTTTGGTAGATCTCTGATGGGTTTGGTGATTTTCACCAAACTGTCGAAACTTAATGATTACAGAAACGAACGCTGCAAGATAATTGCTTAACACTCTTTCGTACCCGAATTAGAACATCCGAACTTTATCGCAAATATCCAAAACAGCACAAGTTTAGGAAGAAATTAAGCGGTAATATACTAGACCTCAGTGTTGTCAGATAGAAAACAGTTTAAGTAGCTAGCACCGAAATGAATCAGCATGTAAGTGAAATCAGCAGCACTAAAACTGAAACGTCACAAAAAATTATCGAAGCAAATTTAGAGGAAATCAACATTGATTTAAAAATAGTGACACAAGAAATACATTCAGTGAAACGCTCAAACTCAACCTCCTAATTGACTGAACCAGCACTAGCGATCAGAGATGGGAAGCAATAGTAAAAGCATATGTCAAGATTTTACCAACATGCCTGGCTATGAAGAATTACACAATGAAACCATAGATTACAGTTGAAACACGGAATAAAACTGAGGAACGCGGTCATAAAATTGCGAAGAAAATATAGAGATAGCTAACCAAATATAGAAAATAACAAGAAACGATAGCAGAAAATACACTGAAGATGTGTGAAAGAGTTACAGAAAAATTTACAAACTTACCTACTTACTTACAATATTCAGGACATCTTCTGGAGTGTCCGTAAACATTAGCAAAATGCATCAAAATACATAGAATTTTCTTTAAATTTCTAAACTTTGTAAAAATCGCAAAAACGTCCAGAGTTCTGCCTATCCTCACCACTAATATTAAAATGTATCGAACCATTCCATAATAGTGGTTGGATTACTCACAATATATATAATTTTATAAATATTTAAATAAATCGAAAACAGGTTCGTCGCTTGTTTGGGAATATCAAATAAAAATCCATCTGGAGAAATTGCTAAAATATTGTAGAAGGAAATAATGTTTTTGCCAAAATCGAAGAATAGAACAAGATAGATAATATAAATAATAGATAGAATATTGTATAATCTATTCGAAAATGTGGGTGAGAACCTGTGAAGATCTCTAGAATCGGCGGTATAAATAATCAAATTTGTTAAAAATTATAAAATTTTATTAACCATGGCAAGGTTCATCAGAATCGAGTAAAGTTCACTTCAATTTTAGTGTATACTGGTCTATTGAAAACAATAGGCCGCGACCCGTGAACATCTCCAGAATTGTTCATTATGAATTAAATCCAGTTTATACAGGTTTTGAAATTATGTTGATCTCTCTAAAAATATAGGTGTGATGCCGTGGAACATACGTACCTATGAAACCGTTAAAATGTGTGTAAAATTTATAAAAGGCGTTCAAGGTACCGCATTAAACACCTCGAGAGTAGTGGTTTGTTCTATCTGTGAATATATTTTGCTTGGCCGTTACAAAACATGAAATATACATTAAAATTGAGATGTTAAAACAGTTAAAGTCATCAAAATTATATCCCATTCGCTATAGACACATTAGATTGGATGATCTAATTCAAAATGTTGTTGAGACCCCGTGGACATCTCCAGGATTGTCTGGAATATTGATTGAAAGACGTCAAAAATGCTCAATTGCTAAATAAAAAATTTAATAAAACGAAACTCAAAAATTACTTTACTTAAATCTTAAAAATATATCTAAGAATTAACCTTTTCCAAAATATAAATTGAATAGCAGAGATGATACTCCAATTAGGAACGCTTTCCTACGAAAGTATAATTGAAATGATAGAAGTTGTATCCTTTTATGGAGAGATAATGGGCTGTACAATATATCTGGTGAATACGGCGGGTGGGGTAGAACTTCCAAGTTCTGTCCTTTTAAATAATTTTTCACGACGTTTGCAACAAGTGGTTTTGCATTGTCGTTCTGATCGTTTTTCCTCTACATCTTACTTCAAACGTATTAGTTGTCATCGGTAGACATCGCAATTGATAGTTTCACCTGATTCCAGCAGTTCATAATACACCACACCTTTCTAATCCCACCAGATGCAGAGGATAACTTTATTGCAATGAATATCTCGCTTTAGTATCGATGAACCAGCTTCATAAGGCTTCACCCTAGAGTTTTGGTGTTTGGGATTCTCATAATAAATCCATTTTTCATCTCCAGTAACTAACCTTAACCTTGTAAAAACCTTTTCTTTGTTGAAGATTTCTTTCTTCTAATTCATATGGAACCCACATGAAGGTTGGGTGCTAGGTTTTTGAACCATTCCGATTGGTTGTATACGTTTTGCAAGAGTTGATCGATCATCATTTAATGCTGCGGACAATTCTGATTGTGTTTGCAAAGAATCTTCAGCCGATAACGTTTCCAATTCAGCACCTTCAAATTGTTTGTATAGTTGTCCATGCTCTTTTTCTTCAATGCCAAAACTATAAATTGTCGAAACTATTCTTTGCACGTTGCTTTCGATGGAGCATGCTCACCGTAAATTTCCAGAAGCAAACAATAAGTTTCCGCTGCAATTTTCCTTGCAATAATATAATATAATAAAACTTCCCTTATTTGGAATAAAATTCGATATGTTCAAAGAGTTGAAAATACTAGTTATTTACACTTCAATAAATGCCGCATACTGCGTTTGACAGCTGACATGAAGTACTATAGAATACCAGTATTGATTTATAGTACACATAAGTAAATAGTACTAGTAACGACATCTATTGGGAAAAGGGGTCATATTCACACACCCAATATTTGCAACGTTTTTCGAGCAGTATGAACATTTTTAAGGAAATAACCGTTTTTTATGGATATCAACATAGGGTAGTTTTCACATCTTAGTTAGAACATGGACCTATCTTTATCTGGCCGTATATGCTGAGTAGAATTTATGCTTAATATAATTTTAGAGATTACTTTCGGAAACTTATTTTATTACAATGAAAATTGCTTCCATTTTTCATTTTTCAACTTTTTTCTTTCAATTCTTTTCGGGATGAGGCTACATTTTTTTGCTATTTACAGTTTTTCGGCATGACTATACTTTTCTAAGGCAACAACCAAAAATATTCAGGTTCGGGCTAACTCCAGCGACTTGTGCAATGTGTAATTTTTCAGTCGGAACCATATAATTCCAGCCTGAACTATGTAAAGAGAGCCGCAACCATACCAGCCGAACCACACCAAGCATGTCACAAGTATCAATGTGTTGTGAACTATTTGATTGCAAACCGGAAGTAATATTAAGCCAGACGGAACAATTTAATGTAAACCTGCACCAGTCGGAGCCAAATCAACTATGGCATTATAATCATATAAATCCAGCCGAAACCATATAAAGCAAACCAGAAACATGTCAGGCACAAGTTGCACAATGCATTTAGCATCATTGTGTACTATCTGATTTTTCAGTCTGATCCATATAATGCACGTAGGAACTATTTAAAGTCACGAGGCACTCCGCCACTCTGAACAAAACCAACTATGGCACAAGAAGCACAGTGTATTGTGCATTTTTGTGCACCATTTGTGGTTTGGTTCGGCTGACATTGTAGTGGTTCCGGCTGACTTTGTTATGGTATCGGATGCAAGTTTATATGTTATGCACAACCATTTAAAACGCCGTCATTATATGGTTCCGGGTGAAAAATCAGTTAGCACACAATGACGCACAATCCATTGTGCTACATGTGCCATAGTTGGTTTTGTCCGGCTGCCTACATATGGTTCCGGCTGAAAGGTGCGCGAGCTTTTAATAGTTCTAGCTGGCATTAAATTGTTCCGCCCAGCTAAATATTACTTCTGGCTTTAGTGCACAATGATGCGCAATGCATTGGGCTACTTGTGTCATAGTTGGTATGGTTGGTGTGACGGACACAAAGATTTTCGCCTTTTATATTTTTCTTTCAAACCGTAAACAATCGTTCAATTTACAAAGAGTTGTATTACCGTAGTTCAATCCAAAACAGTCAATTTAGGAGTGATACACACACAAAACAAAACAAAATGATGGTAGATGTCATCCTCGTATGATCAGTTGATGCTAAGAGAAACTCAGGATGATGTTAACACAGAACGGTGCAGACGCTACCAGTTATATAAATACATATATATCATGTTTGAAAAGGTCAAACAGGCCGGTAGAGACACCATTACCGGAATTTTCTGTTCCTCTGGTACAAACCACTTTAGTAAGGAGTTTGCGGCACTAAGAGAGAAAATAAGGTGGAGTTGGCAGTTAAACGTCTACCATAGAACTCGATATATCGTCAAGATATTATATATCATTATATCATGATATGCATATGTAGTCACTTCAATTTTTTGGTATAGGCATTATCTACATATATAGTTGGAAAATTGAGAAAGGACAGAAAAATCCATAAAGATGACTTAAGAAAAAAGTTATATGACAAATTTTAAGAAGAATGTGTACCAATCAATAGTTCGGGATCATGTTATTTACCCAACAGGAAATTGGGCAAAGGAAATTTTATAATGAAATATTAGGTTGTAAATATAATAGGGTACCAAAGAATTTTTAAAAGTTAGATCATGGCTTACTCAAAACAAGTTTCCACTAGGATGGCAGTTGTTTATCAACCCCAAAACGCTAGGGTAAACTAAACATTCAATTATTATAAATTATTATTTATACACCGGCCATCCTGGCGGAAACTTGTTTTGAGTAAGCCATGATCTACTCTAACAGATAATAAGTAACTTTTGTAAACTTCTTTGGTCCCAGGCACTTAGAATTGACGAATCGTAAAACTTATTCAAAAATCGTAAATCCTAAGTGCCTGGGACCAAAGAAGTTTACAAAAGTTACTTATTTTCGGTTGGAGTAGATCATGACTTACTCAAAACAAGTTTCCGCCAGGATGGCCGGTATTTAGGTTAGGTTTCAGTGGTTGCTTACTGCACACTTAGGCCAATTTTTAGGCAAATTGTGATACCACTCATTCACTCCACATCATTAATCCACCTACTTCACCTACTCACACAACTACAGTATACCACCTGCACATTGCAAGCTCCATGTCAACCAGTGCATTGACATGGAAGGTGGTTCGGCGCGTGACACGGAATTCTGCACTCCATCAGAGGGTCTTAGTTGTATTTATTAGCATCTCCGATCGTAATCGATGATGAAAATTCGATTTTGCATCTAGCCTTTGATGGGATTCGAACCCAGCACCTCCCGGTTCAAGTGCCGAAGCTTTAACCACTGCACCACTTGTCCGGTGTACCAGAAAAATTCAGGCAAACTCGATATACTATAATTCTCGATAGATTATTTAGAAATGGCAAATCCTATGTGCCTGAAATCAGACTTTTAACTGATTTCATAAATTTTGTACCTGTTTTGTAATATATTTTTAACTTAACAATTGCGAATGTATTAATAAAATTTTATGATTTTTTAATGCGTAGTTTGGAATTTATTCGTTAGTTCGCAGTTTTACCAATACTCTGAAATTTGTTGTTGTTGTTGTTGTTTTTTAGGAATAACTCGGAAGTTTAGGAAAATCTTCACAGCCGTGGTTCGAATCCCACCAGATGCAGGATACAAAGCGAATTAAATAAACACAACTAAGACTTTCTGTTAGAGTGCAGAATTCAGCGCCCCACCCACCATCCATATCAGTGTACAGATTGACATGGAGCTTGTAATGTGCAGGCGGTATACTGTAATTGTGTGAGAAGTTGAATGGGTAGTGTATGCGTGAAGAAAAAGGAGGTATTAATTATCCTTAAAAGGACATTAAATCCACTGGATTAAAATATCAAAATATTTCTTGAAGATTGCAGAAAATATCGGAGGCAAATTTTTTCACCAAACAAATAAAATCTAAATTTAATCGTAAACATTAATGTTTGTACTTTAGCAAATATTCACCATAAAACATTATATTACTTACCAATAACATACTCGTAAAACGAAAAAATTACTTAGGAGTTGATTTATTACCGTCAAAATAATTAATTTAACATTTTAGTTCGCATTTATTGTTTATTACGACGATAAATCACATTCGGCTCCGGATCGGATCGATGCTACAGACTAATGAACTGAAAAGTTTTTAAATCGACTATGTAAGGTAAGCGATACTCATTTAGGTGTTGAAAAAAGTTTTGCCAAACTTCCGTTAGAAATGTTTGCTTGAGCATCCAAATTTAAAAATTTTAATTTTTGACCCAGTTAATTATTTTTTACGGATATAGTTTATCGTCTATTATTTTAAACTTTTAATTTTATATTTTTCATCCAACCCAACCATAAAAAAAAGTTTTATTTGATTTTTTTCATACGTAACATATTCCCATAAAAATGAATTGTTGCCAACAATATTTCCTCGAGTTATCAGTAGCAAAAAAAAAAACTCGACAAAACTACCAAAAACCCTATTCATAACGGTGAGAGACCATATACACTACAGTACGAGCGTATGGAATTTATGTTCTTGATGATAACTTTATATTCATTTTAATGGTTTTCATTTTTCGGTTGGTTCCATACACAAAATCCACGGTATTCAATAAGATGAAAATTTATAGACTCTGGATCTTCTTTCTTTTATTTATTTATATGTATATGTATATGGTGAAAATTTTTCCATCTATATCGGGGTAGTTGTAAATATAAATATAAAGACAAACAAAAAATTTGAATTTATGTGACATAAAAAATTTAATCTTATTGAATATACAAACAAAAAATAAATAAAACAAACTAAAAGTTAAATAAATAAATTAAATAAATAAAACGAAGAGAAAAGCTTGGAAAAATCATTTATTTATAGAAGGATCCTGTTGTTGTAATTTATTGGAAATAAATTAAATTAGTTTGTGCATTTAGTTTACAAATTTATTTATATATTTTGCGTTTTTAATAAATTGATTTAAATATGAACACACACATAACGTGATAACCTTGGGGTCTTATGTCAAGCATATTATGTGTATGCAAGAGCTTTTATGAACAGAATACACAACATAAAAAATACTCATACATGATTTAAATTTTCAAACCACCTTTCAACACATTAAAAATTTTGTGCTGACATTATGAAACGTCGGTTAATGGTTGCCTGTAACTCTGTACACGAGAATTTACATAGAAAATGATATTACAACTGAAGCAATAAAAATAATTAAATTTAATATTTAAATTAAATTTATTCATATTTTTAATGGTAAAGTTTTCATCTTGTAATAATAGTAATAAAATATAATTTAACCATTTAATTTACCATCTTTTAATTTTTTACAGCAGGTATATATTTATATCGTGACAGGGGCTTTAAAAACCACTTTAAAATATATTAATGGGCATATTATGGCATTTTAAAATTTTTTATCGTTCTGTTATGAGTAATTGAACATCTCTATATAGCCGCACACAGTTGATATAAAAACACGCTCATATATTTTGTAAAAATTAATAGACCAACTAACTATATTAATTTATTTTATTTGTTGGTAAATAATTTATATGAAAATGGTTTAAAATATCAATTTTATCCATTTTTCATGTAAAAAATAATAATTTCATTAAAATAAAAAAGTTCGTACCTCGCAAATACGTAAATGGGTATAAAAAGCTTTCTGTACATCGCTGCAGTGCATAGCATTACCAAAAAAGTGAGATACAGTCATTTTAATTAAAAAACGTTATTCGTTAAATTTTATGCGCTAATATTAATTAGGTTTAAAATACAAAATGTGCTCATTTTCTGAATATACTGCTTCATTCACTACTGCACCAAGCATTTTGCACATACAAGAATTGTGTGTATATTGCACATTTAAATATGTGTGTGTATAACAAAAAGCGGTAGAGTAATTTTTAAGAAAGGATATGCGAAACGTGTATACGAAACTACTGGAAAATTAACCCCAGTCTTGGTTTAATTTACAAATTTTAGTAAGACATAATTAATTGTTTTTTTTACTAAATCGGTCGCTAAAATCCTAGCATGTCCCTTTTGTTCAGATTATGAGTCTGAGGTTCACTGATAAGACACTTTAATATTTTTAACAAAAATTTTAAGATAAGCTAGAGTTGGGTTGCTCATTCATCACAATTTTCTATGATAATTTCCAATTTAAAAATTGGAAGGTGGTTTTATTTCTCGTCAAGCATGTTGAATTGTACAGGGTGGGCCATTTTTTATTTTGTATGTTTTTCATTTTTTGTTTGACAGTATTAGAAACAACGTTTAGGAGATTCAGTAGCCATGTATACGATTGAGGAACGAGCAAAAATTGTTGAATTTTATTTTGCTAATTAAAATTCAATAATTCAAACATAAAGGAAATTTCGAAATTTTTTTAACACCAGAAATGCACCATCACGAAATCAATCATCTGTTAGCGACTTATCTCGGAGTGGAAGACCGCTCGAAGCACGAGGCCAAGATAATATCGAACGAACTCGGGAGAGCGTAAATGAGAACCCTGAAACACCGACTCGTAAACGTGCCACTTAGCGTCAAATGTTCAGAACTTCCCTGCGTAGAATAATGAAAAAAAATGTATTGCTGTTTCCGTACAAGATACAAATGGTACATGAAATTTTGCCGCAAGACTATGAAAACAGCTTAAGATTTTGTGCAAAATTGACCAAATTATTAACGGATGATCCTGATTTTATGCAAAAAATTATAATGACCGATGAAGCGCATTTCCATTTAAATGGTTATGCTAATAAGCAAAATTTTAGAATCTGGAGCACTAAAAACCCAAAAGTGATTCAACGCGCCAGTTTCATCCACTTAGAGTCACAGTTTGGTGCGGAATATCAGCAGACAAGATCTGCGGCCCGTACTTCTTCCAAGACGAGGATGGCAATGTATTGACTGTAAATGATGAGTTCAACAACAAATCTGGTTTCAACAAGACGGAGCTACGTCTCATACTGCAAGGGAAACAATGAATTTAATGAGAACGGTTTTTTGGTAACCGTATCGTTTCACGATTTGGAGATGCTAATTGGCCATCACGATCACCCGACTTACCACCACCAGATTTCTTTTTGTGAAATTATTGCGGTTGATCATCAACCAGTTTTGGCTTCAGTTATAGACCAGGTCAGCAAAGAGCAGCAGCTTGCGAAGAGGCTGATGGCAGGCATCTAACAATTTTACAAATTTAATTTTTTTATAACTCTTCATGATTAAAACTATTTTTTGTAATCAAAATTATTAATTTACAATAAAAAATAAGAAAATGCCCACCCTGTACTTACAAGTGAGTATAAAAACCCTTTCCTCCTTATAAAAAATGTCTAAATGATAATAATTTGTACGGTTGAACAACCTATGTTAAATAAACACATTGCACAGTACCCCAAGCTAAAATGAGCATTTTCGACGTTCAAAAACAAGAGCTTCGCTTACAATCACCAATTATAACGCTTTGGCATATATTGGAAATTATTTGTATCAAAGATAAATTTTAACGGTTGACTTTCATGTCGAGTAATCTAGTTTTGGGAAAATTTTTATTTTTTTCCACTAAATTATTCGCGCCGATTGTTGAATTCGTTGGATTTACTGCGACGAGTGTCCAAACTCCATAAAAAAATTCGTAATTGTCGATCAAGGTCTCATTTAAAACTTGTTGAGAAACTTTCGTGATGTGCGATATGGTGCCATCTCCGCCTCGGAACCCTCCCTGGCCTCCCCTAAAGATTCGTCCTGGGTTTCTGTTTCCAGTTAGTGCAGAACCTTCGGTTTATTGCTCGTTGCGTTGGCGCTGGAAAATTGAAATCGTTCAGTAAAACGTTTCCGCCATCATCGAGGAAAATGAATCGCTTTTTCATATGGTTCACCTGGATTTTAATTTCTCTCTTGCCTAATTGTGTTGTGCTAACCCAAGATAGTTTACTAACCTGCATCTATTCGTACTAACTCAGGCTGACCATTTTCACTTTTGTTCACTCCAGCCGCGAATTCTTTTCACTTTGCACCATGGTGCTGATTCGTAGCACGTTCTATAGGATGTTTGGCCAGAAGTACAATTTCGTTTTCATTGGTCGTCCCATCATTACTTGAAAGGTTGTCATACCAACATCAAATGAACGTGTGTTCGATAGCACGATAACACATCAAGTAATTGCGTAAAATTTGATTGGCAACCGTTTTCTAGCTTCTTTTAGCCTGTCTTCAAATTCAACGAATTTTGCAGCCTGACCATTTGATTATGGGTGAAACGATGCCGTTCTAATGTACTCGATACCGTTTTCACTGCAAAACGACTCAAACCCTTCTGACACAAATTGAGAACCACAGAGGCCCTAACGGGAATAAACATCTAAGCGGTTGATCATATTTTCAGCTGTTGTTGATTTCATTTTTAAAACTTCTGGCCATTTGCTAAACGCGACCATGATCACCAGGCACCAAAAATCATTTACGAGTCTTACAAAATCGATGTGAATTCTTCACCACGGACATTTTTCAATTGGTCATGACTGCAACGTTCACTTGGTTGAGGTATTCGGCGTTGATAGCGCATACACGGAGCCTTACCAGATTTTCGACGTCTTCGTCAATCGATGGCCAATACACTTTGCTTCGTGCCGACTCGAAACGACGATGCGATCGCCATAAATATGAAACCTTGGATGATCTCCGACTCAGTTATCTACTTGAATTGCGATGCACTCCGTCGATGCAGTATCCGTTTCCCAAACTCCCACTGACAATTTTTATTTGGTTAATTGCGATATTAAACCTGAATGCCCCATGTCATAGCTCAATGCGTATATTGCTATAATAATATTCTTCTTTGGGCTATAGTCGGTGAACGCCAAGTTGGAAGTAAGCACTTTTTTAAGTTTCTTGATGTTCTGGTTGCCTCTCAAATTTCACGTCGTTCACAATAGTTCGTCCAATGTCCCACGAAGGTCTTTCAGGTGTTTTACGAATTTTCCAACTGGTACCTGCTCGTAGAAATGCTTGCAACTGTTCGATCGGAGTGAAGTATTTGCCAAAATAACAAAATATACACTGTGTCCTATAAGTACTTAGAATTAAAAAAAACACTCAGAAATTGTACTTTCAAAATAATATTTGAACATTTTTAATAAACACAAACATTTCTGCACAATAAATAGAAAATATTTAATTTTTTGAAAAGTTTTGAGTGAATTTTATAATAAGAAATTTCTACAACAAAACACACTATAGGAATCGCACAGAGGGGATCGTAGTGGTTCTGAACTAGTACTTGATGTAAGAAAATATCTCGTTTATCCACATGCTCGGAAATCTCTGAGATTTTAGTTATTCGAGAGAGAACATCATTGAGTGTAATCCGAAAATTCTTAAACATAACCAAATCTTATTTATCCACATACTCGGAAATCTTTGAATTTTTGTTATTCGAGGGAACATCATTGAGTGTAATCCGAAAATTCTTAAACATTTAAAATAACATATCTCGGCCTCTACGGATCCACGAAGTGCTTCTAAAGCTGCATTTGACGTAAGAAGCAAATCTTATGTATCCACATGATCGGAAATCTCTGAGAATTTAGATACTCGAGAGAGAACATCGTTGAGTGTAATCCTAAAATTCTTTAACATTTGGAAATATTTAACTCAGCCCCTACGGATCACACAGAGATAATCGAAGTGGTTGTAAACTAATACATGACGTAAGAAACAAATCTTATTTATCCACATGCTCGGAAATTTCTGAGATTTTTGATATTCGAGTGAGGACATCATTGAGTGTAATCAGAAAATTCTTAAACATTTGAAATAATTTATCTTGGCCCTCACGGATCGCACAGAGATGATCGTAGTTGTTGTAAAGCAGCATTTGACGTAAGAAGCAAATCTTATTTATCCACATGCTCGGAAATCTCTGAGGTTTTAGTTATTCGAGTGAGAACATCATTGAGTGTAATCCGAAAATCTCTTTCATCCGTAGGGGCTGAGTTAAATAATTGCAAATGTTTAAGAATTTTCGGATTACACTCAATGATGTTCTCACTCGAATATCTAAATTCTCAGATATTTCCGACAATGTGGATAATTAAAATTTGCTTCTTACGTCAAATGCCGCTTTAGAACCACTTCGATCATCTCTGTGCGATCCGTAGGGGCCGAATTAAATAATTAAAAATGTTTAAAAATTTTCGGATTACACTCAATGATGTTCTCTCTCGAATAACTAAAATCTCAGAGATTTCCGAGCATGTGGATAAATAAGATTTGCTTCTTACATGAACTGCGCCTTTAGAACCACTTCGACCATCTCTGTGCGATCCGTAGGAGCTGAGTTAAATAATTCCAAATGTTTAAGAATTTTCGGATTACACTCAATGTTGTTCTCTGTGAAATAACAAAAATCTCAGAGATTTGCGAGCATGTGGAGACATTCGATTTATTTCTTACATCAAGTATTAGTTCAGAACCACTTCGATCATCTCTGTGCGATCCGTGAGGGCCGAGATAAATTATTTCAAATGTTTAAGAATTTTCGGATTACACTCAATGATGTCCTCACTCGAATATCAAAAATCTCAGAGATTTCCGAGACTGTGGATAAATAAGATTTGTTTATTACATCAAATTCTGCTTTAGAACCACTTCGATCATCTCCGTGCGATCCGTAGAGGCCGAGATAAATTATTTTAAATGTTTAAGAATTTTCGGATTACACTCAATGATGTTTTCGCTCGAATAACAAAAATCTCAGAGATTTCCGAGCATGTGGATAAATAAGATTTGGTTCTGACATCAAGTACTAGTTTAGAACCACTTCGATCATCTCTGTGCGATCCGTAGAAGCCGAGTTAAATAATTCAGAATGTTTAAGAATTTTTGTATTACACTCAATGATGTTCTCAATTTTCTTGTCTTCTCAAGAATAACAAAAATCTCAGAGATTTCCGAGCATGTGGATAAATGAGATCTTTTTCCTACATCAAGTACTAGTTCAGAACCACTACGATCAACGATGTGCGATTCGTAGTGTGTTTTGTTGTAAAAATTGCTTATTACAAAATTCACTCAAAACTTTTCACAAAAATTAAATATTTTCTATTTATTGTGCAGAAATGTTTGTGTTTATTAAAAATTCAACAATTTCTGAGTATTTTTTTAATTCTAAGTACTTAAAGGACACAGTGTATATTTTGTTATTTTGGCAAATACTTCACTCCGATAACTGTTCGGCGTCTCTAACTGTGCGGGAATTAGCCTCAGCATCTCGGTTTTCTGAGGTTTGGACTTTCTGGCTAAATAAACACTTTTTAAACCTAAACCGAAAACCATACTCTTGAATGTTCTTCAATGTCTCGAAAAGATTGCCATAATGGTATTTCTCGCACTTCCACCAACAATAAAATCGTCAATGAAAGAAAAGTACCGTAGCTCCGCTCATCAATGTGTCGATTAATTGTTGAAAATGCCAGGAGCTGTCTTTACACTCGATTGCAGGCGGTTTGCTTGAAATAGGCCACAATGGGTGTTAATCGTCATAAGATTTTTTGATTGGTCATCCATCTCCTCCAGCAAGAAGGCGTCGTCAGGTCGATTCTTCTGAACATTCGGTATTAACTAAGTTTCGAGGATATTTCTTTCGGTGTTGGCAATGGATATTTGTTTGGAATAGTGAAAGTGAGTGTAGTAAAATCCGAGTAATCGATTGGACTGAATACTCCCAAGCTCTATAGATCCAGAGCTTCGATCCAATCGCTTCCAAGCACGTTCAAATTTTCGCTTATCGCGAAATGGACATTACTACGGAAATGAATTGCCCCACACTTTCTGTCTTAGCGGTCTGTCTCGCCTTTTGTTTGAGGCTGTTCCAATGTGGTTTCCAGTGCGTTATCCAGACGTACCATTCGAGTCGCCGGCGCAAAACCATCGACATGCCGACTTTAAGGCTAATTAATCGTGTCGCAATGTTTACAACGACTCGTATAATGTCATTTTTACAGTATCCGCTCGAGTTGCTTCGTGTTGCATCTCTTGGCTGTCCCACTTGTTAAGAAGTTTTACCAAGGTCTGAGTACCTTCCGGCTGGTTGAGTCCTTATATAAACAGTCATACTTTCAAAATGTTGTCTTTCCTGAGTAGCAAAATCATATTGCCGTTCCTCGGTCAGCAAATACACTTTCTGTGGTGTTGTCATCGTATAGCTACCTTGGCAATAAAGATAATTTTGTATCGCTGGTACTACAATTTGAAAGTAAAATATCTTCAGCGCAGTATACAAATTTCTCCAGGCGGTCTGATAGATTTGTATGCAGATGTGCATCTTTGTGTGATATAATGTCATTTGCACATTTGACAACCGTTGTTGCTGCTCTCCTTGCTGTAGGAACCTCCAGATCGATGGGGATTAAACACCCAAACATAATGTTGTAATTAGTGGAGTTTCCATTAAAAGAATACTACGATTATTAATGTGATCTCATCAATCACAGTAATTAGATTATGATTATCCTATCATTGGTCATCTACAATACGAACGGCTAGTCAAAAGAACAATATCGTCGATCAGAAAAGGTATTCGCGATATTAAAGAAAAAACTTTGCAATCTTGCATTTTATAATTTCCATCGGCAGAAACGATTTCTCCTTGGATGTAGATGCTAGTAACACAAGGGCAGGTGTAGTATTACCACAAAGCCAAGAAGAACAAGAAAGACGAGCCATCGCTTACTGCACTCCATGGCGTTTGAAAACAAAAATCAGATGAAAATCTGTGTACCCAAAAGAGTACTGTTTTTTAAGTAATATGCATGGCAAATATGACGACTCAATTGTCGAAAGGTCGTAGAAAATTGCTTCCAAAAATCATAGATAAATTTTAGAGGTATAATCCTATCAAGGTACTAATTTTAAGTCATCTGTGTTATAAGATCTGCGAAACATACATAATAGATAAAGAAAACCATTACCCCCACCTCCATCGAACATCTGCGAAAAGGAGTCAATGATATCATGATTTGTACCGCGATGTATATTTGAGTATCAGGATACAACAGGGATTTTACCGACAGTGGTATAATTAGTCGGCAAGAGGAAATAAATCATTTACACAGCAAGTGTACATTGTTGAGGCAGCACATGCGAGCAGAATTAAAACGAGATACATTACAACAGAGTTGGGAAGGATTCAACAAACCCCCGCAGTAAAATAAAACTATAGAAGTCCACAATGATAGATTATTAGAAAGTAAAAGAGTTTATTCGGGCTGTATGCGATTTCACAACGATATAACACTTCGTGATCGTATGGTTAAGGTGTATACAACTTCAAAAGCTTTCTAAAATTTATTTTGATTTGCAGATTCATTCTTGTCACTCGTTTCGACGTTTAGACTAGTGACTGAATGCCTGTCTGTAAAATTGAACCGGCCGCTACGCAGAAGGGGCCTCGATACTCCCAAGAACTGTTAGATGAAAGACTTATTAAAGCGAATCTAGCGTGTTGCGAATGCGAAGTTTTAACTTCTCAAAACTTTAAGCATCAACCACCTTTAATTATATAATATGATTATAAAAGTACCGAGAACTATATTCTAAGCTTTAATATAGAGGCACTTAAATTAATTCTGCTTATGTACAGAGACAATACATAATCTTGCCTTGCAAAATATCTTCACTAAATCCAGTTTCTACCATTTAAGGTAAATACGTGTTTAATCTTAGATGTTATCCTAAATCTCTGTGAAACCTAAAGCGAATGTTTTTCATCTACCATTTTATTTCGGTTAATAACCTAACCTTATCTAACAAGATAAGCTTATTAATTTTCCATTTAAAACTTGAACAATATTAGTGTCAAACACAGAATTAATTTATTTTGTATAGTTATCCGGGTGTAATACCACTTTCACTATATAATGCGGTTCAAAAAACAATTTTACTTTTTCTACAAAATTCACTTTGCATGTAAAGCAAAATAAAAGCTTAAACTAATAATCCCTTGAAGAATAAGAGTATTGAGATGCATGGCGTGACATAAATTTTGTTAAAGGTCGCATAGTAGTGATAAATAAAAATCACATGAAAAATTTTACATTAAACTCGGTGCTCTGAATACGTTTTTAGATGTACTCACCTCGAACTTTAACCTCAAAATAATCAATTATATAGAAAAATTTCTTTCTAAAGCGTTCAAAAATTATTTTCAATCGCGATTATGCACAACTATAAAATTTATTTTACATACGAGTATAAAAGGATTAGTAATTCAATCAATTACAGTAATTATTCAAATTTAAGAGAATGTTAACCCTTGTTAATTTATACTAGCAAACACCTTTTGCCTCTGCAAAAAGGTTGCCGAACTCTGATCTAAATAGTATTCATACATAAGACGACGGGAAAATTATGTTTATGCGGATGGTGAAAATGTATACGGTACTCCATACGTGTATCTTGATGATGATATCTGCGCGACAAAAAAAAAACTTTTAAGAGACAATCACAAACTTATCATTAAATATTCATGAAATGCATGTTCTAAGAATATTTTAGTATTTTTTATTGTTCCATTGCATTCTAATATTTATGTTTTGCATACACATATGCATACGTATGCATGTTTACATTTATGGACTGGAAAAATACTTTTTTCGAAACAAGTCGGAAATGGTAAATTCAAACAAAGTTTTTCTTGTTTGTTAAATTAAAGAAGTTGTATTTTAAAGAATTAGACAAGTTTTATAGTACAAGAAGTATAAAGTTACATAGTTTCTATGACACGATACACATCATCAATTATTTTTGACGATTCTGCAGCATTCGAATAATAAATCACCATTTTTTATATTTTTTTTTATAAAAAATGTTTGTTGGTTTGATTCACTTCCTGTGTGATGAACCGGCACAGACTGTATAGTGACAAGAAAATAAATAGACCTCGCATATGACAGTGCGATAGCGCGTACATAAATAAAAAATATTCAAATTCTAGTAAATTTCGTGGATTTTGCAGGGGAAATGTCAAATATATTTGGAATATGAATACGTTCGCTTCTAACCCATTTTCACATCATAAATGTATTTAAATTTATTCACATAAAAATATAAATAAATTCTATAATAAAAATAACGAAAAGAAAATTTATATAATTTCCATTCGCTTGTACACACACACACACATACACACATACATATATACATTTACATATGGGTATGCTAAAAATGGCTAAAAGCTTTTGTTATACAGATATACATACAGAACTAAGTATTCCTTAAAGTTATGTTATTTTAAGGATGTTTGCTTTTATGTTTTTAGCTCATAATGATTTAAGATGAAATACAATAAAAAAGCTTTTGTTGCTGACTTTTTGCTGCCGTTACTTGTTTTTATGAATAAATATAATTAACAAAATGTAATTCTAAGTCATTATTATCTGTTTCAACTCTTTTGGGTACATGGTGGCGGAATTTTATGGAAATTATATTTGTTGATTTATTACCACGATTTTATTATACAATTTACATACTCGTATTTGTGGTGGAGGATCGGAGCTTAATGAACTTTTACAAAAATTTGTTTTTGATCCTTTACAACGTATTCTTAGAAATATTGGAGGAAAATCCACTTCATACTTCCTTACAGATCACATTGCCCCTCTGCTCCGGTTTTATTAAATTCTGGTGTTGTCAGATTCTACGAGTAGAGCTGCCTAAGAATTAGGGTCGGCAAAACAAATTTTTGGTCATAAATGGGCTAGCCCCTCAGCCTAGAGTACTCAGAGGGCCTCGGCTGTCTCTGTGTACACCTACGTAACACCAAGATAGTCGCGTTCTTATCAGGTATACGGTACAGCAGCAGATATGCTGCCAAATCCACGCTCTACGGAGGTAGACCCAACAGATGCTAGGGTAATCAAATTATCAAAATCACCACGCGTTTGAAGTTAGTCCTAACTTAATTCTAACCAACAAAAACAAACGAAAATTTGTATGTATTGGTTAAAAAGTAAAACAAGAATGTCATTTAGGCGAAATATTGAATTTATGAACTACAGTACAAACTCGATGAAAGCAACACTTGATAATTGCAAATACTCGATACGTGCAACAATGTAAATTTTCTATTGTCAAATTTTAGAACTGCAATCGAGTAAAATTTTACTTCGATAATTGCAATTTAAGCGAATAAACATTATTCGATAAATTTTGCTTTTCAAAATCGTTAAAAAAAGAGAATGGGTTATGAAAGGATCATACCTATGTATGAGACAGTGTCGAGAAAGACGAGCAAAATAAACTCTACCGGATGTTACTCACATGCATATTCATACTCTTCTAGAAGGAGTATACCGTTTAACAAATGCAATGACACAACCTTCTCTCTTTTTTTAAAATTCGAATATAAACATAACCTTGAATATTCATAAGCTGTTAAAGTATAACTAGTGTGGTTTAATTTAAATCAAGTGACAATATTAAGAATTAAAAAAATTAAAGTGTAATTACAAATTACGCCAATTCCCATTTCAATCTATTATCGAAGGTTAAGGCTATCAAATCGTGTGAATTTCCTAGAATGGAACGAGGATTTATATAAATGATTTGTGAATCTGCGAGATCGACACATTAGTAACGGCTTGTTGGTGAATCTGATTTATTTTGGAGAATTCTTCCAAATAAAACGCCCTTGACCATGAAGAAATATGTGCACCAGGCCAAAAAATTTCTAAAGAAAGACGTATCGGGCAGTCATAAATTAAAACTTTTTGTAACCGGAAAAGCTAAACAACCAAGAGCTTTCAAAAATCGTTACTTGTACCACGTAATCAATTTTACTAAATTGACGTATACAAATTGTGTTAAATCATTTGCACAAGAAATCAAGCGAACACGATTTTGAGACAGCGTTATAAAGAATTAACTTGCGCGATGCGGTTAGTTTCCTCTGCAACAGCTGGGGAAATTTCGAGTCAGCCGAAAATGCTAAGTGCTGGAAACAAATAATGCCGGTAATTCACGAATATGACATCCTATTAAGTGTAACTCGTAATAAAGCGGCAGAAGAGAGAACGGCAAGTTTTAATCCAATATTGGCTTTACTATATAAAGTTTCGCCTAATGTATTATTTTCTGAACATGAAGTTAACGAGTGGATAACCGAAATCCTAGCTCAAACAGAATAATAGGGTTAACAAGAGTTGGAAAATGAAAAATCAAAAGAAGAAGTGAAAATTTTGGGAAATGTTCACGTTAAACAAGAACAAGGATGTTTTCTGAATGTATCAGAATTAAATTAAATTTTATAAAAGTGGCCCAAAATTCCAGCTTTAGGGGCTGATAAAGAAAGGTGCGCCTTTAATTCTATTTATACTATAACGACATTTCATTATAATTATAGCTCTCTCCTTATACTTTATGCTATTTATATGTCAAAAGCTTAATAAATAAAAATTTTAAGAACCCTTTCAAAAAATTTCAAAAATCGTTATAAAAGTTTGTATACGAAATTCTATAAATAAAACTAAACATGTCATTCAAAACATGTACAACATTTCGAGCTCCTAAATAAATTACAATAATCAAACAATTTACTGTCAAATACGAAAATCGACTTTAAAATTTCTAATGGGGATTATTTGATCATAATTTCTTTGCTTATTTGAATTTAAAATGAGTTCAGATGTCCATAGAAGTCAAGAACTATTTGTTCGCCCAACCAGCGGTGCACATCGTTTGATAGGTGACTTTTTAAAGAAGAATTGAGATATAGTCTATAGAATTCAGAATCGTACATGCTTCTTAAACATTCACCTATCAAACGATGTGCGCCGCTAGTTGGGCCAACAAATAGTTCTTGACTTCTATGGACTATATCTCAACTCCTGCTCTATAATCATTCACCTATCAAACGATGTGCAGCGCTAGTTGGGCCATATGGACTATATCTCTACTCCTAGACATAGAGAAATTCTAAAAAAATTCGAACATGCTCTTTAAACATTCACTCATCAAACGATGTGCACCGCACAAAAAATCCGTTCATTTTTACTCTCAACCCCGAAAATTTTGATTGTCACGACTGTTTTTAACTATCGTGATAGCATGAATTTTCGGGGCTCAGAGTAAAAATGTCGTGATTTTTTGAGCTGAGAGTAGAAAATGCCATGATAGCAATAATTTTATTGCCATCGGATTCGTCTGAGACTGAACTTAGCCTATCTTCACACACATATGAAAATGTTTTTATATATAAGTATTATATTTACTTTTAGCTCCGAAAATATCAAGTGTCATGACAGTTTCAAACTATCGTGATAGCAAGTATTTTTGGGGCTGAAAGTAAAGATGAGGAGGTTTTTTGGGCTGAGAGTAAAAAATATAATGATATACCCATAATTAGTGTTGCCATCGCATTTTTCGGGGTTGGAATTTGGGCTATCTTCACATGCATATAATTTTCTGTGATTTTTATTTTAAAGAAACATATCTCTGTAGAAAAATCAACAGTTTTCAATAAATTTTTAATTGTTAACTTTTACTCGATATTTACAAATTTTCGATTTTTGCAACGCCCGTGACTTCAATTGGTTGCAATTATCGAGGTTGTACTGTAATTCCAATTGCAATTTATAATAAATAATTAGGTTCAACATTTATTAGGATGGGATATAAGAATTTAATATTTTCTTAAGAAATTGAATATCTCGAGACTATAGTGAAATTTCCCCCAAACTAAAAATGACAAAAAATTTTACAACAGCCCACAAAGTGTAAACCTACACTTTTTCAAAAATACTTGTTTTGTAAATCGAAATAATATGCTAATAAAAATAAATTCACAATGGCAAGCTAATTTAGCCACAACAATAAGTCATAACCTTTCAATATATTTTCAAAGAACCAACATATTTATTCGATGGGCAGCTCTAGATTATTTTAATTTTAAAAGTTTTCTATGGTAAAAAGAGTAGTGGAGGTTTGAAGGTCAATGACAAGGCATCGTAGAGACGTCTACGCTTAATGGTATATGAAGTCATATAAAAGTCATATACCGTTAAGCGTAGATATCTCTACGATGCCTTGTCATTGACCTTCGAACCGCCACTACACTTTTTACCATAGAAAAATTATAAAAATGAAAAAAATCTATGCCTGCCCCTTCACATAAATACGTTGGCTTCTAGAAAACATTAAACATTGTCTAATTAACATGATATTATATACCATTAAACGTAGACATCTCTACGATGCCTTGGCATTGACCTTCGAACCTCCACTACACTTTTTACCATAGAACAATTTTAAAAATGAAGAAATAGACTGCCCCATCGCATAAATATGTTGACTTCTAGAAAATATTAAGAATTGCCTAATTAACATGATATTATATACCGTTAAGCGTGGACATCTCTACGATGCCTTGTCATTGACCTTCGAACCTCCACTACACTTGTTACAGTAGCAAAATTTTAAAAACGACAAAAATCTATGACTGCCCCATCGCATAAATATGTTGGCTTCTAGAAAACATTAAACATTGTCTAATTAACATGATATTATATACCGTTAAGCGTAGACATCTATACGATGCCTTGTCATTGACCTTCGAACCTCCACTACACTTGTTACAGTAGCAAAATTTTAAAAATGACAAAAATCTATGACTGCCCCATCGCAAAAATATGTTGGCTTCTAGAAAACATTAAAAACTGCCTAATTAGCATAATCTCACATACCGTTAAGCGTGAACATCTCTACGATGTCTTGTCATTGACCTTCAAACCTCCACTACACTTTTTAGCATAGAAAAATTTTAAAACTGAAAAAAATCTATGACTGCACCATCGCAGAAATATGTTGGCTTCTAGAAAACATTAAGAATTGCCTAATTAACATAATCCCACACACCGTTAAGCGAGGACATTTCTACGATGCCTTGTCATTGACCTTTGAAGCGCTAATACACTTTTTACCTTAGGAAAAATTTTCTGTGGTAAAATGAAATAAATCTATGATTGCCCCATCGCATAAATATGTTGGCTTCTATAAAACATTAAGAATTGTCTAATTAACATAATCTCACATACCGTTAAGCGTGGACATCTCTACGATGCCTTGTCATTGACCTTCGAACCTCCACTACACTTTTTAATATAGCAAAATTTTAAAATCAAAAAAAATCTATGACTGCCCCATCGCATAAATATGTTGGCTTCTAGAAAACATTAAAAATTGTCTAACTAACATAATCTCACATACCGTTAAGCGTGGACATCTCTACGATGCCTTGTCATTGACCTTCGAACCTCCACTACACTTTTTAATATAGCAAAATTTTAAAATCAAAAAAAATCTATGACTGCCCCATCACATAAATATGTTGGCTTCTATAAAACATTAAGAATTGCCTAATTAACATGATATTATATACCGTTAAGCGTAGACATCTCTGCAATGCCTTGTCATTGACCTTCAAACCTCCACTACACTTTTTACCATAGAAAAATTATAAAAATGAAAAAAATCTATGACTGCCCCATCGCATAAATATGTTGGCTTCTAGAAAACATTAAGAATTGTCTAATTATCATGATTTCATATACCGTTAAGCGTAGACATATCTACGATGCCTTGTCATTAACTATTGATCCTTACTACACATTAATAGTGTAGGTAAAATATAATCAGAATATTTGTGTATATACACTTTTAAGCTTTTGTAAGGTTTTTGTCAATTTGTCGGAAACTTCACGCTACCTATCTCGAGACCTAATATGTTTATCAAAAATTTTATTGTTTAAAAGGTCATTTGAAAAGCTTATTATTCTTTCGTGGTCATTTTTTTTTTTTGCTGAGCTTTACTAACTTAAGTATTTAGGATTTTCTTTAGTATTTTTTATTTTAGGTTTTGATTTTAAATTTTAGTAAAGTTTGGTTGAAATAATCATGAATTTATTACAAAATTGAACTATTTTTGGTTTTAAATTTTTATTGTTTACAAAATTTACATTTTTCTTGACTTATTATTAAATTAATGTTGCAGTTTTCATGTACTCGTTCCACTAATTGTAGAAATTATTACACTTTCCAGTTATTGAACTTTCCATAAAAATCTCGAAACAAACTAAACAATGTTGCATCATATCTAACGAATTTTCAGTCGATTCTGGTGCGAAGAAAATTCACAAATTATTCATGAAAAACCATTACATTTACCTAAATTGACAGTTTGGTGTGGTTTTTGGTCTGGTGGAATCATCGGTCCGTATTTTTTTTTCGAAATGAAGCTGGTAACACCGTTACTGTCAATGGAGATCGGTATAGATCGATGATAACCAACTTTATATGGCCAAAATTGGAAGAAGTTGATCTTGACAACATTTGGTTCCAACAAGACGGGGCTACGTGCCACACACAGCAAGTGCAACAATTGAATTATTGCGAGAAAAGTTTGGAGATTCGATTATTTCAAGAAATTGTGATATTGAATGGCCTCCAAGAAGTTGTGATTTAACACCATTAGACTATTTCTTGTGAGGTTATTTGAAGTCATTGGTCTTTAACAATAACCCAAACTCTCTTCAAGCTTTACAAGTCAATATTGAACGTGCTATTCATGACATACGACTTGATTTGGTGGAAAAAGTGCTCGAAAATTGGGTTCATCGAATTCGTTCCTGCAGAAGAAGTCGTGCAGGCCATTTGAATGACGTTTTATTCAGAACTTAATTGTTTCAATTGTACTTCACATTAAATAAAAAACATTTTAATTTCCTTAACAATTAGTGTGTTTTTTTAAAGAAATCATATCACTCTTATTGGAAACCCTATATATAGCTTCTGATTATGGTGTCATTCTATTTTTAAATGTAAGGTCAAACAATTTTGGCGCACTAACTAAATTTTGTCCAATTGCCAAGGTACAGCTCCATCAGAATTAACATATTCTGCAAATTTGTCGCCTGTTTCCTTAGCTTGTTTGGTAGCATTAAAATGTTTAATATTAATACTTTTAATATTTTATGGAATGTCGCTTCGCCAAGTTCAACTATTAACCCTACCATCCGCGTTTTCAACACCAACTAAATCAGCCGAAATATATCGCGTGAGACTGTATTGTTGTCTCAGCCAGTTATGAAGGCAGACACAAGCGCAAACTATTTTTTCTGCAGTATCAATCTGTACAATTTAATTTTAATAAAGTAATTAAGTAAAATACAGAACATAAAACATTTACGTTTGCTATTATGGGCTGTCTAAATATTCTCCATCGAGCCCTTGACAGTCTATAATTGAAAATTTTCTGGGCTATTGTTAATGGAGTTTTCGAATAAGGCTTTAACATATTCTCATGCAGACTAAACGCGTCATCCGCAACGAAAGCATATGGGACATTTTTTATTGTAGTTGTCAAATCCGACGGCCGTGGTATCCTATACGAAAAGATACAAAGTTATTAATAATTTATTTTACCTTCTGCATTATTTATAGTTACGGTAATGAATTCGAAAAAAATTGTTTTCCAAACGTGTTATTTCGGAAAACCCCCATCACTCTGTCTGCCAGCGGCCCCTATATCACCCATTATAAAATTGTAATTATGATCGCATATCGCTAACAATACAATTGAGTGGAATTTTTTATAATTAAAAAGTAAAGATACACTATACGACGGAGCCTATAGGTAAATTAAAATTTAGCTTCTTGCTTGCTTTTATATACATATATGCGCGAAAAGTTAAATACCTGTATACAAATGTGTTTGCCATAGCGCCAATACAATGTGGAAAATTCCAGCGCTCTTCAAATCCTTTTGCCACTTCGAGAAAGTTGTTCTCATTTATTTTTGGAAACACTTTCGATTTTAGTGCATTTTTGATGGCGAGCGTGGTTTCCTTAATTATAAAATGAACGCTAGCCGGCGAACATTTGTAGGCGGTTGAAAAACTTTTTTGTGATTCGCCGGTTGCCAAATATCTGAATAGCATATAAATTAAATTAATGAAATGTTATATGCAAAATGTAAATTCTCATTCTTACCTGAGTGTAATAGTCAAACTTGCACTTGGTTCTATGTTTTTCCGAATCAAATCTTGTTTTATTTTTTATTTTATATTGCTGGCCCAATTAAATTTAAAAGTTCGTCAAACTGAGATGATGTCATTGTCATGTAGTTGTAAAACAACCCTGGATCATTTTGTTTTAATAACAGAAAAACGTTTTGAAAAGATCCAGATTGGCCCCATTCTAGATAATAAGGCCGAACCCAATTTTTTTCGTTTTGGATGGTAAATCTTCTTCATTGTCACTTTTGAAAATTATTTTAATTTATAAATTATCTTCATCAGTTTCACTATAACTAAATATAATTTCTAATAACTGATTATTATTAAGATTATCCATTGTATTTTAGCTTTTAATTTTTAAATTTTAAATAAATTTTAAAATGTTTTTTCTTCACAATACAATCTAATGTCAAAAATTATAGCGTCCAATTAAAAGCCATCAACAATTTTATAGGACATCCATTTTTATTTATATTCTTTCTCACTTCAACTAATGCGAAAAATTTATATTGTGTGCAGCTCTAAACACACAGCAAAAATTAAATTTTGCTGGGCTAACATTTTTATACGTAGGTAACTGCAGCAGAGAAACTTTCGAATTTCAAAATGAAACTTTGCATACTGATTACGCCCAATTAGTGCTAATTAGTGCTCACGGGAAAAAATTAGTGCTAATCCAGGAGCCGAAAAAACGGGAAAAGAAAATTTCATAAATTCGCCTAAAAGACGAAATAAATAAAACCCGATTTCTAGAAAAAACCAGAAACAATTTAAGCCTAATTTTAAAGCTTGCTAAAGGCCGCTAAACTGATGAAATTTGAGCTTATCATAGAAATATAGTTTTCATAAACTTTCATTCATAAATCGAGGAAAACCAAACCAGCCCCTGAAAGATACTATATTTAAAAAAATCGGAGATATATCATTCAATAATATTTGTGTTGAACAACAAATAAAACATTAGAAATAAAATGTTCTAAAATCCAAATCATAAGCTATATTCCTGTCAGGTATGTTCATTTGCCATCCCAAAAATATTGTGACTGAATTTGTGCTAATCCAGAATTGGTCCAATTCCATTGTACAACAACGACCGTTGAATGAACAATTTTCTGATAAAAAGTGTTCTAGAAACCAATGAAGTTGGCACTTCTGATTGGTTATTCCGATTAGGTATGTTCATTGTCATCCGAGAATTTATGCTAATCCAGAATTGGCCCAATTCTATTGAACAACAACCACAGTTGAATGAACAATTTTCTGACAAAAAGTGTTCTAGAAACCAATGAAGTTGGCACTTCTGATTGCATATTCCTATCAGGTATGTTCATTGCCATCCGAAAAATATAGTGGCTGAATTTGTGCTAATCCAGAATTGGCCCAATTCCATTGAACAACAACGAACGTTGAATGAACAGTTTTCTGACAAAAAGTGTTCTAGAAACCAATGAAGTTGGCAATTCTGATTGCATATTTCTATCAGATATGCTCATTGCCATCCGAAAAATATAGTGGCTGAATTCTGGATTAGCACAAATTCAGCCACTATATTTTTCGGATGGCAATCAATATACCTGATAGGAATATGCAATCAGAAGTGCCAACTTCATTGGTTTCTAGAACACTTTTTGTCAGAAAATTGTTCATTCAACGGTCGTTGTTGTTCAATGAAATTGGGCCAATTCTGGATTAGCACAAATTCAGCCACTATATTTCTCGGATGGCAATGAACATACCTAATCGGAATAACCAATCAGAAGTGCCAACTTCATTGGTTTCTAGAACACTTTTTATCAGAAAATTGTTCATTCAACGGTCGTTGTTGTTCAATGGAATTGGACCAATTCTGGATTAGCACAAATTCAGTCACAATATTTTTGAGATGGCAAATGAACATACCTGACAGGAATATACTATCTGAACTGCTTATCACTTGGATTTTAGAACATTTTATTTATATTGTTTAATTTGTTAAACACAAATATTATTGAACGATATATCTCCGTTTTTTTTAATATAGTATCTTTCAGGGGCTGATAAGCTCAAATTTCATCAGTTTAGCGGCCTTTAGAAATTTTTAAAATTAGGCTTAAATTATTTCTGCTTTTTTTCTAGAAATCGGGTTTTATTTATTTCGTCTTTTAGGCGAAATTGGTAATTTTCTTTCCCCGTTTTTTCGGCTCCTGAATTTTTTCCCGTGCGCACTAATTAGCACAAATTGGGCTTAATCGGTATGCAAAGTTTCATTTTGAAATTCGATAGTTTCCCTGCTGCAGTTACCCACGTCATTTTTATGTATAAAAGTGTGTTTATACTCAACTAACCATTCAGGCGCCAGTCAATTTTAATTAATTTATATAATGAATTTCGATACAAGGTGTGAAGACGCCACACGGTCATCCAAATTTCTATTAATCCAAGCAACGGTTGCTTGAATTAATAAACGCGCAATTGTTTACTTTAATTAACAAAACATTTGAAAACAATCGTTTTACGATTAAAAATTCGTGTACACAGCGATCGTAAAAGTTTTCACTTTTCATGGTAATCGTAACATTTTTGGTAATTGTTAATTTTATGTGAAAGACATAGATACGGGTAAGACTATAATAGTAAAATTAAACAATTAATACTTTTCTACTAAGATCTAAAAATAATCGTATTAAACGTAATAATAATTAATTTGGGGATTAAAAGCTCCACATCATCCGTTTTTAAATGCACACTTTTATGGACTATAGATGAATAAATCAAGATAATAAATTTCCACCTTGTGTCACTAAAAAAATGCAATAAATTATCCTATCATGATTATATTGAAAGCTTAAATTAATTTTAAAAATACATACACACATAAAATCCATAAAAAAACAGTTTTATTCGAGAGCTTTACGATTTTTTTGGAAAAGTGATAACAACTAGATAAAATTTAAAATTAAATTAAAATACAAAAAATTAAATTGGAAAATTGTAATTGTATAACGTTTTCCAGTTGGTTATCTAAAAATTTGTTGTATTTTTGTGTGTTAGTATATATGTGTATGTGTGAGTGTGTTTGTTTATTTAATGTAGTCTACTGTGTAGTCTTTTAGAGAATTCTTATATTTTCCTGCTATACACAAGGAAGTCTTTTAGAGATAAACTGTATTTTCTCAGTTACAGATAGAAAGACGATTTCCATGCTTTGTTAAAATTAGTTTTTAATGCTGTTATTATTTTCTCTATGTAATATTTTTAAATTAAGCTTTTTCCTTATAAACATTTGCTTTCTACTCCTTTTTTATTTCGTCCTGTTTCGTATTTCGTTTTGTTTTTTATAAGACGATGAATAGAAAATATGCTGAATGTAATCTGATACTGTCCTGATTTCGTTTTTGTTTTGTTTTATTTATTTTTTATTATTATTTTGTGTCCTACATAAAAGCAAATTTTTAAGTTTAATTTAAGTAAAGTTGACCTTTTTCGTAGTGTGTTTGTGTTGTAGGATTCATATTATATTAAAGGAAGCTTTTACTGTTTTACGTTTCTTTTCGTACGTACGTACGTATTTTAAAATTTATCGTTTCAATTTTTTCGTTGTATCTGGTGTATGTGTGTGTAATTGTGTAACCCAAAAGCCTGGATGGTATTTGATAAGAGAATTTCTGTTAGAAACCTTAATTTTTTTGTTTTCCGCACTTCTGATAAGTCGATTTTTATTATATTGTTGTTGTTTAAAGAGACGAAAACTTTCATTCAAATACTTAATCTATTTTTGTTACGGAAAAAAAATTTTTTGGAGAGCTTTTGATGAAGGATAACATAATTGGTAATAAATCATTAATGGAGTTCGTCGTAATAAGTAAACCTTCACGGTTTTATGAATTTATTAGAAAAGTTAATGTTTTCGATTAATTAACATATTCGAGAACAACAAAACATTAATTTACCACATCCAATTCAAAATCTCAAATAAGGTGATTGTCGTTTTGTGTGAATGACGAATGCTGTTTGTTCAAATTTCAATCGAAATATTTAAATATTTTATCTTTCATACGCGTTTTGGTATAAAGTGCTCATGTTATTAAAGATTATTCCTGTTAATAAAGCCATAACTATCGGGTTGTTATCAGCTTATCTACGAAAATATAAGCTGATATACCAAAGTAAGTCATTAGAGTTTGGCACGTTATTTTTAGGTGATTGGTTCTCAGCGGAAGGGAACTATTCTCAACGTAATTTTTATTAATAATCTTGACATGAAGTTCATCGGACAAAGTTCTTATTAATAAGGTTCATTCTAATAGCTGCCGATAAATGATTGTATTTGAGTCAAGCATTAACTTAGAAACGGTTTAGAAAATATTTCGGCAAAAATCTCGAATATAGCCATGTCGATGGTACTGAACCGTTTCTTAACCAATTTATTGTCATACTAGGCCATCTGGACCAGGATGCCGCTCGATAATTCTTCCAAATTTCCATCTGAGAGGCGGTAAGTTATGATCTTTAATGATTACGATTGTACCATTCTTCTGTAAATGGCTGACCAATTTCCATCGTTTAACATAATTTATGGTCCCAGAATCTGTCTTATTTAATTCCGGTATTATGGATAATGGTCGCCCGATGAGAAAATGACCCGGTGTTAGTATTTTCATGTTGTCATCGGTAGTGAGTGGAGTGATGGGACGTGAATTTAATATTGCCTCGACCTGTTTTATTAAAGTATTAAGTTCCGTGTAATTCTGAGTTGGCGGCCACAAAATTAGTCCCATTATCTGAGAATACTCTTTTGAACAGCCCTCTTGAAGCTATGAAGCGACAAAATGCACCAATAAATGAAGCAGCTGTAAGATCTGATACCAGCTCAAAATGAACAGCCTTTGTTGCAAGACATACAAAAATGGCTAGGTATGTCTTGGTCGGAACTTTGCCACATATACGATAATGAATGTAAACCGGCCCTGCATAATCAATACCAACGTTATAAAACGGTGGTGCCGGATTGACCCTTTCTGATGGTAAAGCTGCCATTAATTGTTCTGGAAGTTTTGGTCATGCTCGACAACAAAGCACACATTGTTTATACACCCTCTTCGAAAATTGTTTTCCGTTTATCGGCCAATAAGATTGTCGTACGGCCGCTAATAATGCTTGTCGACATGTATACGAAATTGATGCAAATTGTAGACGACCACCCACTCTAATTATATGTTTTTCGTCCATAAATAACGACAATAATTCTCGATATTCTGTTGGGAAACAGTTAGCTTGCACTAAACGTATTATTGTATTCAAACAATTTTGTAATTTTTCTACATTCAACGGCCCGGTTATCCTTGAATGTTTTAATCGACAATTATTGATGAAACGGAGACGTAAGATATTGCATTTTGAATTGTAATGAATGAATTTTTAAAATGTAATCGATTCAGGATATCATCAACGGAGTCCACCCCTTCAATCATAACCGTCAACATTTTTCGTTCTTCGATTATCTCAAATGGTTGTGAGTTCAGTTCTTGTAAATCACCCCAAGGTTCAATTGGCGAACGCAAAAACTTAGGTCCTACCCACCAAAGATCGGACATTTATAAGCATCTCAGGAAAAACTCCTCTAGAAATCAAGTCGGATGGATTTAATTTTAATTCTACATGCAGTCATTTACCAAAATCGGATCTCGCTTGAATATCGGAAACACGGTTTGCAACATATGTCTTCCATCTACATGATAGAGATCTAATCCAATGCAAAGTTATCATCGAATCCGTCCAGAAATAACATGCAACAACCTTGAAATTTATAATACCCAAAACCTTTTGCATGAGTTTGACCAGAAGTTGCGCTCCACACAACTCTATCCGAGGCAAACTAACCTTCTTCAATAGAGCAACTCGAAATTTTGAACACATTAAATTAACGCAATAGCCTTCGAGGCCCAAGAATCTTACGTAAATGACGGCACCAAAAGCCTTTTCACTGGCATGTAACTGAATTCCAGGGTATTTCTCCTTACCTTTGAACAAACTGATGCGGGACGGTCAAGTTGATCAACTTTGGGAGTTCACTAAGAAATTTAAACCAATATGTATGATATTCCATGGAAAGAAAGACCTTCATCCCAGCTAAGCTTAAGTGACCATAACCTTTGTAGTAATAACTTCCCGACGACTACTATTGGGGCTACTAATCCAACGGGATCAAAGATTTTAGCAACTTGTGATATGATGATTATTTTCGTAAGACTAGAGGTACTCGCAGAACCGAAGTTGGCATTGATACGAAAATGATCTTGGACAGGGTGCCAGTAGAGACCTAACATTTTTATGCTTGTCTTATCATCGATTAGATAACGACCTTCCCTATCTTCAACTGGAATATCGGCAAGAAGCTCTAGACTATTGGAGCACTATTTACGCAAGGGCAATTTAGTACTTTGTAAGATCGATGTGATGTCTGATTTTAAACTGACTGCTTCTTCCTAGAAGTCATTTCGAATAGTTTTGCTTGCTTCTGGCTGACTACATTGAAAGTCAAGGGCAAGCTGAAGTAGGCAACGTGTTGCTAAGTTTGAATTTGCCGATACATTTTACATATATCAGCACTAAACGCATACATATGAGAGCGAAAACGAAGTAGCACAGCGAATAATTCGTTCTGCACTACAGGCCCGTTCGTCAATCGATCATTCAATGAATAACCACTGGACGATTTTGCTGAACCGTCGAAAACGACTCTTCGCTTAGTTGTAGTTGAATCGGGTTTAACTACCGAGTGTTGGGGTAAATAATAATTTAAAGATTCGATATTTTTAACCAATTTCATATGGTTCAGTGTCTCGTACTCTAACATGAATGATTTGTATTCATACTTAAGTTCTGGGTTATTATTGAAACGTTTTTCCATCATCAGAAACCTTTTCCTTGCCCAAAATGAAGAATCACCCAACAATGACGAACTTTTAGAGAACGGAAATTCTCTCGAAAGTGGTTGTCGCAGTCCGAGCTAAATAATGAAGGTTCATCCGTGTGGCATTCCTCGACGTTCCAGAACCGTTCCAATAATTCATCTAACTGATTTGATTCAGAGGCAACTAGATGGTAATTACTATGTTGCTGTAAAGAAACTGAAGTTCCACCTGTTACTACCCAACCTAATACCGTATTCTGAAGAACAGGCAAATCTTAAGCAATTTAAAGAAAATATCCGCTCCGAGAAGTAAATCTACTACATGTGGCTCATAGAATGATGGATTAGCTAATTTTATATTTGCGGTAATTGAGCATCTAGACTTGTCAATTCGAAGTGAAGGTTGTGTATCAGAAATTTTATTCAATAAGTGCACTTCAATTTTGGCAGAAAACTGGTTTATTCGCGAATTGATAGTAATTTTCGAACTTTTCGACGAAGAAGTAGAAGCACAAGCAATACCCTTGATGTCGACCAACGACTTATAAGTTTTAACTCCTAAAACGTTTATCAACGACTCTGTGATAAAATTCAGTTGCGAACCTGAATCGAGTAATGCACGTGCTGTAATTGACCGACCATCCTCATCAATAATTTCAACAAGTGCTGTAGCAATGAAAACAAATTTTGGAATGAGTGTCCCATCCAATGTTGTTAAGTTTGGGTTGCTCGGAGAAGTAGTTATACTGGTCAAGGCTGATGATTCAGAGTTGATTTGAGATGGGATCGTGACGCTAATTGCTGAAGCAGAACTATTCGGATGCAATAAAGTGTGATGTTTTGTCTTACAAACTCGACATACATTAGTAGTACGCCATACATACATTGTTCGACTAAATGTGATGACCTCAAACAATTTGTACACAATTTTAGCTCGGTTGCCATTTTTTCGTTCATCAACCGACATTGCAATATATTTATGACATCGAATAATAGAATGACCGAATTTGTTACAAATGACGCAATTATATCCCGTTTGTACTGAAAATGACGTTCGTTTAAATGGTTTTGATTGATATTGTTGAACTTTTGAATCGTTTACACTGTTTGATGTAGATGGCAGTTCCGATTTATGTTCAGTTATTTTGGGACTTCGAACTTGAATAAACTTTGAAATGTCATCGAATGATGGAAGCACATTCGGTAAAGACGCTTCTTTCCATTTAGCTTTTGTATGTGAATCGAACTTAGATGTAATCAAGTACACTAGAAAATCGTCCCAATATTGTACTGGACGACCTAAAGTTTTTAGAGAACGAACGTGAGAATTGAAGTCATCCAACAAGTTCAACAATTTTTGGGAAGTTGGCTATCAATCGGTTTAATAGCAAACAACGCTTTTATATGTTCTTCAATTTGATTGGGTTTATCGAAACGCTCAACCAATAAACGTCGAGCTTCAACATAATTCGCCGCTATAAAATCTAAATTTTCGAAACATTTGGCCGCGAAACCTTTAACTGAATTTTTCAAATATTATAATCTAGTTAAATCGTTTAATTTGGGGTTGTTATGCACATAGTTATCGAAAGCTTCGATAAATCCCTTCCATTTGGTAATCGCTCCAGTAAATGAATCCAGCATGATTTCTGGTAATTTCGGAATAAATGAGAACTCCTCCGCAGTGTTGGCAACCGCAGTTCCCTTCTTCTTCGCGATATCTGATATTCTATCTTCTAATGCTGGTCGCAATCCATAATATAAGCGATCTACCTTGGTTGGGACCTTCGAATCTAACTGTGTTTCGTCTAACAATTCGTATTGGCTTTGATTTTTCTTAAAACTCTCATAATTGATAATTAAATCATTAAGGCGAAGCTGAACCTGAGACCTGGGTGCAGTTTCCAATTTAGTTTCAACAAAGTCGGATAATTCAGAAAGAAACTCATCGAAATTTGCCTTACACTGTTTGCACCGTTTTAATTTGGTTTCAGTCGCCATAATGAAACAGGAAACAACTCACACAACCACGAGGTATAACTGACACTTGAACCTTGTTACACACTGAGACCATTATCTGACTAATCACGCATCATTGTATATAATGCAATGGTCGATCGCACTTCTGGCACCAATGATAATGAGGACGAAGCGTTTGACGTCCCGTGATATTTGATTAAATTGTAATTTTAAATTGTACTAGCCGGTGCTAGTCGTTATCAATTAGTATTAGATCAAGTTTTGAGACTTGACTTGTTCAGAGGTACTCCATTATTTGTTACTGGCTATCGAGATTTTAACGTGAATTCACATGTGATGTAGTTGCGATACTAACACAAACTTTGTTAAACACACATAACGGTTTAATAGCTTTAATAAATTGTTTATTTTTATAACTTGAGCGTTCGCAATCTTTTCGATTCGATCTAAAAATTAATGATAAGTATAAAACCATTAAGTGTGTTTATCTATTTTCAATAAGCTCAATAAAATATTTAATACTAAACAATGGAGTGAGAAGTTAACAGTGGCATTGCTAATTACCAAGAATTACGAAGAAAGGTGGCCTGAGAGAATGCAAAAATTGGTGGGGTATATTGATAGATTTTCACAAACAATCAACTGGAAATTAAGAAATATGAAAGGAACAAGGTCGCTTCATCATTGAGAAGTACCATACAAAGGCAAACAAATTGAATCATTCTGTAACATCCAAGGAGTAAGACAAGAATGCTTACTCTTGCCACTTTTGTTCCTTGTAGTATTAGATAGTGTAATGAGAAAGTTAGATAGCGCGTCCAAACGACATTCAATGGCGATTATTGAAGAAACATATAAATGCCTGCTAACGCACATGCATGCTGACATGCAACAGAAAGTGCAGAAGTAATCAGATCTAGCTAAAGAGGTTGTACTAAAACAACACATCAGCATAATACTGAGATGAGGATGTCGCCGATCACGTAACAAAAAAATCTCTGGAGTGAACCCCATAAGGGAAATTAAAAGTTGAACGACCAGCTGTAACGTGGAAACGAACGATGGTATAATAGAAGCGAATCAAGTAGGCAAGTCAAGAGTGGAAATCAAGGCAATAGCACCCAAGCCCAATGCAGTTAGGTGGTCTAGCCCAGTAGATGCCCTTTGCTCTAAAATTCTACGTAAAGGAAAAAAAACATTTATGGTTGAAATTGGTATTTAGGGCAGGGAGGATTATAACATGATTTTGAATAAAGTTTTGAGAATCACGTTGGACTTTGCCATTTCCTAACCGATTTTAAACAAACTTGGTTTTATTACTAACTTTCACTTTAGATGAAGTTCTGGGATCTAGCTGAACTAAGTAATACGGATTAACATAGCAATTTTCAATCAACGTGGGGTTGCTCAGTGGATCTCGAATAGTTCTGAACGAAATTATAAAATTATTCTGCTTTGCAGATCGAAACTTGGCCATTCCTTAGCCCATTATGGTCAAATCTAATTTTTAGGATAGGATTGGCATTCTAACATAAACCAGGATATGTTAACTGTCAAGATTAAAAAAAACAGAATTGTGAAATATTTTGAAAATCGTATTTAAAAAACATCACGATTTTACTCGAATGGAAACCACATAATTTTTTTTTTTATTTTGGCACTAGCTCCAAAAAAGTTGATGTCATATGGCCCGTTTTAAAATTTACAATTTTAATTTTTTTCATTTTTTATCATAATAATTTAATTTTAATTTTAATTTCTTTTCCCTTTCACACTTCCCTTTCCCTTTCAGAACATCGAACATTTGTCTGCACTGGTTAAGTGCAGAACATTTCAGAATCAAATGTTCGATGTCCTCCACAACCAAACAGCTTTCATATAATTCACACACAACCAAATTGAGTTTCTTCAAACATTCTTTCCAATTTCCATGATTCAATCTCACACGTTTCATAGTTCGTAACATTATAGTATCTCCTTTGAGCACCTTAAAGAACGGTTGCCTCAAAGGAGACCTAACCAACTCAAAGTACTACTTACATTTCACCTGACATTTTTCAATAAACTCTCTCTTCCTCTTTCTCCACAGATTCACCTGAAACATGCGAAGTACGTCTATGGCATCCATGAATTCATATTCAATCTGTAGGTGTGAAGGTATCCATTGAAGGATGACCTCTCTCCCACAAGATTTAAAATACTTATACAGCATTTCCACATACACATTGCCATGAGTTCCACATAAATATACATTTATAAAATTCAAGTGGAGAGATTTTAAAGGTCTAAAATATTTAGGGCCCCCTCTTCCCCCCCCCCCCCCCAAGTATAGTTTTGACCATATGCTATACTAAACAAGTTACTCTCACTCAGTGACACCTTGTCTTTGTACTTTTCAATTTCGAGGGCTTCCGTCAATTAACCTCCCATCCTCCCTGGCTGCCCAGGGGCCAAGACTAACTGAAGACGTTGTAATTATCACCCATAGTCACTCCTAATTTATGTACAGATCTGACCGCGGCAAAGTCAATGTACCAGCTCCGGTTTCAAAATACATTTAAAAGGATGTCATCCAGATGTAATGCTTACACTTACAATGCTCTATCAATTTATCTTGTATTCAATATAGTGAATAGAACAAGATAAAATGCTTTATCAGTAGAAGTGAGTTTAGTTATAAATTATAATGGAAAAGCAATTCCATCTTCCAGTAACTCGGAGTGGTGGGGTTTGATTTGCAGAGAATCTTCCTAACACGGGAAGCCTCGTTTAATCATCAATTTTATCACGGCCGAATCTTCAAAACTTCTTTTTGACGCTTCATAGTTCATGTTTGTACCTTCTTAGGTGCGGAGTTCCTATAGTGCTATTCTCGCTTGACTACTAATTCTGACTTTTTTCGAAAGCTCTCCAAAATACTTTCTGATTGGTTTCAAATTCCGTAATCCATCTAATTGGTTTCGTTTGCCTCAACACTTTAGTACAGGACAAGCTACATCTAGAGAGAGGCTTCGAGCAAGGACCCAGTCTCTCTAATTTCTCCCGGGAGCTTAGGCCCAGACAGTAAAGATATTTTTAAATTTTATGTTCAACTTTGTCTTTCTATGATTGCTAAATGCATTCTGGGTAGCAGAGTGAATGTCTTCATTATATGCCAATTATATTGGTTGTAGAAAAGCTTCAACCCGGAGAGCTTCTAAATGAACTTACCAATTGTTATTCGTAAACATTTTGGGTTCTTGACAAATGTTGCAAACTCAAAAGTACTCAAGCATTTAATTCATGTTCGTAAATTCACAGATTGTGGTGCTTAGGAAAGCGGTGGTTGTTTAGGAAAGTTTAGGACATTTTTGATCAACGTTAGGAATACGAGTTATAATTGAAGATACTCGTGATACTCTCATTGAAGAAAAAATTTCCAATTTTATTTTATTTTATTTTAGAAAAGTAAGGTTGACTTGAGACATACAAAAATGTAAATACAGAGAAAATGTATTTTTTGTTAAAAAATAATTAAATTGTCGACCCATAAAATTGTATCAATTTATTTTAAAACCGATTTTTGCTTAGGAAAAAGTCAAAAAGATGGTAAATTTTTTTAAAAGTCGTGCAGATCATGTTCATCGGATCGTAGGAACAATAATTTGTCCTGTGTTTATTTACTTGAAGAAACTTAGAATTTCTAAGGTTCTACTCGGTGCTTTTATTCCAAGACTCAAGTAACGTCGGTGAATCGATTTCATCCAGTAAGATGCTTCCAGTAGCTCAATAATGTTTCATATTTTAATCACTCACCCACGAACTTAAACTTTAAAACTCGGTATTTAAATTTTCTTCATGATAAGGAATTGTGTAATGAAAGCGAAACATTGTTGGTGGAAGGATTACGAGAATGAGGTAATGTTCCGAACCAAAAGTTGTTCTTGAAATTCTTTAATTTTACAACCAAAAATCAGAAGAAGGAAGTAACAATTCATAAACAATTTTTAGGCGAAGTGCCCTCCTCATGTTTATGGTGAGCGGAAGGAAGATAGTCAACAGGATTCTCCCATCGAACCTTACATAACGTAATAATTGTTTACTAACAAGGGAATTTTGAAATGGTTATGATGCACTTGTGAGAACAATCACCAAGCAGTAATGTGGAAAACCGACGGTTGACGATTCTTACTCAATTCGGACACCGAAACGTGTATTATGAATCGATAATCGAATGAAGCAGCAGTATTGTGCATGTGCTCAAGTAATTCAGTTGCTGCGCTGTTCGAATAAATTTGTGAACATCTTGAAATGCTGCTTGTAAACGTCTTATCTTATCCTTTTTATTATTTATTTCTTTTATTTATTTATTTATTTATTTTTATTATTTTATGAATGATTTATTTCTATTTTATTTACAATATTAAAAAATATATAATTGTCGCGATATAAAGAAAAAACAAAAATCTATAATAAAAAATATTTCTTTTTTGTTTTTTCGTGGAAAACATGATTAGCAAAATATTCGGAAGATTATATTTTTCCAGTGTCAAAATTTAGAAAGCTAGAAAAAAGTTATTTTAACAAAAACTGTAGGTAAATTCTTCCCCAATTTTATACTCTCAAAGTGAATTACTCGCCGCCATTTTTTATATTTTTCGCAGAACCACTAGTTTAGTTTATTATATACAAACGTTACAATCCAAATTGATTAAAAAAATATTTATGTAGGTACGTATACAATTATATCGTGACGCGATTATACAAAGACCGCAATTCTTAATTGGTACTTAATTGGTAAATAAACAGAAAGTTTGTATATTTTTTAATTACCTACTACCATATGTACCGAGAAATCGAAAAATGCTGATGATTTTGGACGTAGGTTCCGTTGGCCGTTTCTCCAGCACTAGATAACAATAAATTAACGATTCAACTTTTACAACCACAGATCACATCAATATCAAAGTTCAGTGCATTCTATACCACGGACCTTCCTATTTCATACATGAACACAAGGAGTACGCCATCTGATGCAACTGCAGAGATATTATATTGTAGTTCAGGTAGTACAGATATTTGATTTGCTCGATGTTACAATATTTTCCAGACACCAAAATGTGTTGAAGAATTTTAACATACTACTGACCATCATACTATAGATGCATATATTAGGTTCGGTAGAACCAACACGAACCTGAATATGTTGTAAATCAAAGATATCATTTTGCGGGAGATTTGTGTACTGTATGGCATTGAAAGAGTGAAAGGTTTGGAGTCTAAGATAGTTCTCTTGACTAAGTAGTAGAGATAATTTCGAATTGCTAATACAATCACTTTGAAAAATTACTTTAAAACGCTTAACTTCATGGTACAATATACCTTACACACAATAACAAACACTTCAAAATTCACCAATATAAAATGATAATTCAGATAAATAAACTCATATTTATTATATTTATATGGGATTTACACTTTATGTGATAGTCGAATTTACTAAAAATAGTCCACCAAGTACTCGTACATATAATTAAAATGCGATAAGGCGATAACAAAATTGTTTACAGACAAAACGACACTCATAGCAGTGTAACAAAATATCTGACGGACACATTCAAATTACATTTTTCGAAAGATAAATAAAACATTTATGATTGCCTTAGCCCTGACAAAATAATTTATAACAGTCGACAAATTAGTTCATAACAGCCTACCTATAATTTCCAGTTTTCTATAAATTCCACATTTACAGTCATGGGCAAAAGTATTTGGAAATTATGTTTTTTTACGAAAGGTTGGTTATCTTAAGTAAAATAATAAATTTTTAAGTTTAAATTATAAAATTTTAAATTAAAATGTTTATAAAAATCATAAATAAAAAAATATAACAACTAAAACAAAATGTTCGGAAAAATGTCATTGTCTCTTTTTTTTATTTCTAAAGAGTGGCGTCTCTCTTGGCGTCTACTACGTTGAAGTTTGACATTTTGGCATTGAATATATATTTGTTTAAGATATTCGAGAGTTAAATTGGCCCGTTCCTCGCGGATTTGATTTTTGGCCATTTCTTTCGATTTTCCAGATACGCCACATTTGCCCAAACATTTTCAATTAAATTTAAATCAAGACTTTCAAAAATTCTTGACATTTCTCCCTCAATGAGATTGTAACCACAAACAGCGGCAAAGTCAAGGAATACAATTTTATCAAGCTTATCAGGCAAAGGGCCAAATTTCCAACACCATTTTAAGAAATACACCGCCAAAATAAAAGCAGCCCACCGTTATGCGTATTCGCACGATGAACAATCGGTGATTATATTCTTTTTCTCGGAAATACACGAACGACTTATGATAATCTACATCAAATGCAAACGAACTTTCATCAGTCCATAAAATATTTCTCCAATAATCCAAGGGTTTGTTCACATGCTGCAAAGCAAAGTTCATTCGCTTTTGCTTGTTGGTGTCAGTGGTATTAATCACTGATATTTTTGAAACATTGGAAATTGACGGTCTTGGTAATTTAATAAACTCTCTAACTAAACGGCGAACAACTGCTTCATTTGTTACTCTTTTCCGCTTTTTACTGTTTTTAGGCATTTTGATAAGTTATTTATTGGCTGGTTCACGTCAGGACAATTAAACAAAACTAAAACAATATCACAAGTAAAACAAAGGACAATCCTCTAGAAGAAAATCGTGTTGCGACACGAACAAATGAAATTCCAATTACTTATACCCGATGAAATGTTATTAGTAGTTAGTACATTAGCACTACTACTTAGATTTGAGTTTTTTTCGTATTGCTGTTTCATTTTTTGTAAGAATTTATGAAAACTACACTCAAAGAAGATGTGAACAAAATTCAGAAGCACAATTTTGATTTTAATAAATGCTCTACAGTTTGCAAACATTTTGCGTCAAATATAAAAATGACCATGACTGTATATGTATGTACATATCATTAAACGCAGACATATTAAGCGTTACGATAAAAACGACCATCGTTCTATGAAGCGCGTGCAATATTTTCTCTCTCATACTTATACGATCACTAATACGATCAAACTATTTATATTTTCACATATTTGGTTGCTTAAGAAAGTTTATTTCAATTTAGTCATTCGCAGCTGTAACGTGGATACGTGAGTGTTCTTCTCGTACGTATACGCACGCGCATACGAGAAATCATAATAAATATTACAGCGATAAGAAATAAATCGCGAGTACGTTGTCTGTTTATAAACAACCCAGTATTTTCTTGTTACGGTTCATTGCATTTACAATAAGTGGCATTAGTGACATTCAGTGCAATATAAATAAGTGTTTTGTTTCGAGTTTTGAATGAAGAACTGTGGTAAAATGTGTAAGTTTATAGTTGGTTTATCTTATCACCTTGAACACCATTGACCTCGAAGTTATTTTAGTTATGAGAACTGTCAGTGTCACTATACTTATCACGATTATTTTTTGTCGTATTCTTGCAGATCAATATGACCTGTACATTTACAATTCGGATTTACAACAGTTCCTATGGGTGAGTGTATATTCATGAAGTAAACCTACATAAAGTTATTTTCGGCGTAATGTTAATTAAGTGCAAATGTACTGAATACTTATATTCGTATTTCTTTTGTTATACCAGAGCTATTTACTTATGTTAATTGATCAGATGAGTTTTATATTTTATTATGTTGTGTGAGTACTTTGAATATGTATAAGTAAAAATATATTCACAGAATGTATACTTTAATCGTAACGATTTGTTTTATTGCGCTTCTGTGTAAGAAAAAATATTCGTATATTAAGCAACTTGGTACACCAGCCCAAATTTATCATAAGCATGACAGCCGAATACTCGATTGCCACGCGTTAAGATAACCTGCGTTATTATCATAGTTTGCGGCAAGAAATAAAATTTGTATAAATCACCCAAATTAGTTGCGTTGATGTACGTGGGACATAAATCAATTTATGAGGGAATATTTTTTTTCAAATTCTTTAATGTTGGTGCGAGCGTACTAAGAAGCCATAACTTTTAATAATTTCATTAATTAAAGTAAATACATTGCAAACATATTTTTCAATATATGATCAACGAATCTTTTTTAATAATGTAAATAATAATGACGAGTACTACATTTTTTCGTATTAGTATATGAATAGTTGCTCTAATGCAAGGTGACAGGTGAATGAACGATTATCATTTTTACGAATATCGCGATAAAAACGTGCCTGGTAAACTAATTGCCTAGAAATAGTTTGACTTAGAGATAACCGTTAATTTTTAATTCGTTCAAATACTTATGGACTAATGAGAAATAATTATATCAGCCAACGAAATAGACATATCAAGTTTTCCTCCTCCAAAACCATCATGATGGCTGTAAATTTAAAGAGAAACAGATAGTAAACTCGTTAATGTAGTTAGAAATATATTTTGATGAAAAGCTTAGTGTAACCTTGCACATAAAAAATAATGACAGAAGTTACTTATTCAGTGAACGTTAGTTACGAGTGCATTCAAATTCTAGACAATCAAATAAAGCCGAATATCAGTAATCACAGAAAAAACATTCGAAAAGCGTCCATTATAACATATCAGAAGAATTTGGGAATAAAATCTCCCATTTACGCATACTCTTATACTATCGAGCAGTTGCTATAATGTGGTGCACGGAAATGGCTGATCATGTGGTACTGAATTTTTGATACTGGATTTTGAGTTACTATAAACTTAAATTTTATTTACACCAACACCTATAATTTTTTGAACAATTCAATATTTCTCACAGTTCACTGTTACTCTTTCTGCACTGTTCACTTTTTACTTATTAAATTACAAGTTAAATGATTAAAATGCAATTGTGTTCCAAATTTCTCGCACTTACATACTTGTGCATCGCTGCTTGAGATTATTCCATTTATTGGAATAAAATCACTTGCTTGTACTTGTATTCGCGAGCATTCTATTACACAATACGTCATCAATTCCCCTGTTTTAATGGCTAACGCCGTTGTTAATTCCACTATTTTAAATGGACTATATCGCCGCCATTTACAATTGTTTTCGTGATTCCCATATCACCCACCATCATATTAAATGCCATTCTAAAATCCAATTCCCAATCAGTATTGCAGAAATACTTGATCCGGCAACATCGATGCGTGTTAAGAATAAGAGTCGCCTCAATAAAAAGTATGGACTTTTACTAAATTGGACCTCGCGACCTTTGAGTTGATAACATTTGGTTGTCTTTACTGTAACCACTCGACCACCAAGCGTTATGCGTGTGTGGAGTAGAATTCGTAACACTATGTTGTTTGATTGTAATCTAGCCTACAGAGCTACAGATCAGTTACATATCAAAACTAATTTAGTTTGGCCAAGGAGTAATCTGGTACTTATACTTCCTTAAATCTACTCTTAAAGAGTTTATCCTACAACATTTTTTTAAGGCTAATGACAGCCAGCGCGCTCATTTTTTGACAAGCGTTAGTCTGTTATGTTATTTACTAGCCTATACGGAAGCGTATCGTTTTACGTCGCAGTTAACAAAAGTTATAGACATGGAATTCAAACGCAACAGTGTTATTGCTTTGTATTTGGGTGAAAAATCGCATCCAGCCATTGTTAATGCGCTACGACATTTATATGTAAACAAATGTTTATGTATCGGACAATTACACGTTACCATGATACTGGTAGCATCATAAAACGTCATGGAGGTGGACATCCAAAAACAGCAACATCGTCAGAAATGGTTCGAAAGGTGAAAGCCATAATTCAACGTAATCCACGATAAAGCGCAGTTCAATTGGCGAAAAATCTCAATGTGTCTGCTCAAAGCATGGGGCGCACGCATATTTCTCCTTTTCTGATGAATAAAGTTTCACGGTTCAGCAACATGTAAACAAACAAAACTATCGTGTTTGGTTAGAGTGCAAATCAAAAACAATTTAGACCAGCGAATTGCTCTGAGAAAGGAAGCGCCTGCATCAGTAATGTTTTGGGCCGCGGTGACTGTCACAGACGCTCACTACTCGTTTTCATTGAACTTCGATAGAAACGATTGTGAGTTTCAACAAGATTCGGCACCATCCCATAAAGACCGTGAAACCCAACGTTTTTTACAAGAAACAGTTCCCAGTTTAATTTCTTCACAACAATGAGCACCATATTTCCCGGACTTAAACCCATTGAATTTTTCCATATAGTCCATTGTGAAGGTCAAAGTATTAACGAAAAAATATGAGGCGGCCGACGCCTTAAAGATTGCTCTTCGCCGCGAATGGGACAAAATACCATCAAACCACCTTCGTTGAGCGTAAAAATTGACCAATTTACAGATTTTTAATTGACAACACTTTGAGTGCCGATCCCTGAATTGTTACGAATTTGCCCTGTCAAATCCGGTTCGAATCATTGAATTGTGAATACAACTATAGATTTGCGGTTTGCAACACCGTTTCTTGTAATTTACACCAATTTCGGAAATTTTCGAAATATTCCCCAATATCACCTACTCACTATGGACACAACACCACTATTTACAATTATTTTTAATCACACCACAAATTTCACTTTAACACCACTTATAATTTTTCCAAATCTCCTGAACGGCTAACTCATTGTGTTCATTGCATCCGTATTTATATACCGCGCTAAATATTGCAAATTCTTTATGAACATTCGGTTCTGTTCCATGCTAAACGGCTATAATCTGCGATACAACTACAAAATCTTATAAACTACTTCTAGCGCTTAAATTTAGATGTCACTATAAATGTCATTAAATTCACCAATCACCAATCTATACTGAAATGATGCCCACTATGCGAAATTTTAACATTACGCACCACCGAAGCCTGTTCGTTCCATCCGTTCGCCAACTCGAGGGTTTTCCCTCACTACCTTTTCTTTATTCTTTAAACTACCTATAGCCTCTTCCATGCCGGTTGGAGCTTGTATTATAAAGCCAAACCAGTCGTCCTTCTTCGAAAGTTTTATTGTTTACACTTATTTCATATCTAGCCATCATTAGAACGCATGCTAACCATATTTTTTCTCGTACAAATTTGTGTATTTCATCAAGCTCTCTGCACCAATCTTAATATCTGACGGTAATCGTAAATTACTCCAGTAAATTGTTCTGACTGGTGTAAGCCCGGTACAGTCGTGTACTGCTAATCGATAAGTCATCAGGAACAATTGTAGATACCGACCCCAGTCGCAGTGATTTTTATTCACAACCTTTGCAAAATATTTTTCCAGTGTGCTACTATTAAATGATTTCCACCATACCGTCTGATTTAGGATGCAAAGACGTGTTATTCTCTTATTTATGCCGAACAACTGGCAAATTTTCTCGAATATCACTGGTTCAAGGTTTCTTCTTTGGTCCGAGTGAATTTTCGACTTCATAGCGGCTAAGCCAGGCGATAATTAGGACATCAACGATGGCTGTTGTTTCCTGATTGCGTGCGTATAGAATACACCGGCCATTTGCTGAAATAGTTATCTATTATTACTAATACATACCTATTACCGCTTTCCGTAATATGGAATGGTCCCGCCATGTCCATGGCAATTCTCTCGAATGCCGTGCCGACGTGATACTAGTGTATTGATTCTCTGCTTTTTCGTGCAGATCTTTTCACCGCTGCACCTTGATCACATTTGTTTGACTTTATCATCCGAGCTGTCCCATATTCGTTTTTGAACAACCATTCTCTAAACGAAGGTTTACCCACCGTGCCCATTAAGTCTACACTAAGGGTGTTATATCTGAAATTTTACTTCATGTTGGCCGTAGATCCCCTTCTATACAGTGCAATATTATTGATAAATACGGCTCTAGTAACTGCTCTTCATCGTATACCGATTAAGTCCTCCTTTCTTTCCAGTCGTCGGCAGTGTTTACCTTCAAACTGACATGGCCGCCTTGATAATGCGTCAGCATTTTCATGTTCTCGATGTGAAACTCGTAGCTTTGCAGAATTTCGATTAAATGTACCGTGCCGCCTCTCTCTTCAGTTTAATGAATTATAACAACTATCGTAACGCCCTATGATTTGTTTGTAAATGGAATTTTTGATCGTATATGTATTTATGAAAGAGTTTGACGCATTGCATTATAGCCAATAACTCTTTCCGCGCCACGCTATTGTTACGCTCCGGTTTCGATAGGATTTTTGAATAATATGCAATAACTCGCTTTCGACAGTCTCGACCACCGATTTCTTGTGACAGCACCACTCCCATATACCATCACTGCTTGCATAGATATCCAAAATAAATTGCGTTGTGTGTAGGGCACGCAAATATTAGTGCTGTTCATCTAAACTCTTCGATAAAGCAAAATCTGTTTTAGGCAATTGTAATTTGCCATGAAAAAAGTGAGAATTCAAGATTATCTTGAAGTGGTTTTTAAATATACTGATTTACAGTTTAAGCAGCATTTTCGCTGCTGACATTATGGTTTCATGCAAATACGGAAACTTATCGTTAGTTAGCTGATGGATTTACTGTTACTTGAATTTTGATGCATCGAATATTATATCGAGTCAAAAGAAGGATGGTTAAAGAAAGCCACAAATGCACTAAATGGCCAAATGGCCAAATGCATTCTAACCAGGTTCAGTTCGCCATGATGAAGGGAGTAACTCGTTTTGTTGGACCCAAAGATGGCAGCCACATCAGGCTTAATCCTCCAAAACATGATAAGGAACCTTAAATAGAAAAAAACATTTATTGTTAATAGTTTATTGCTACAAGGAAATATAAACGCCGAGAAAAGTTTATTGATATACACTGCGGGGAACCCGGATCAAGGCACGACGCATGGCTTCTTCGTAACTCTATACGTTGTATAGGCACACCAATGAGGATTCAAGCATAATCATACCAGGATGACTCAAACAGCTAAAGTTGACCTATTTACATTCGGCCAGCAGAATAGTAGTTGAAAACGCATTTTGGTTGCTTAAATCTCGATTTTGGAGACTTAATGTTTTTTGAAAGCCCTAGTTTAGGCGTTATTACAAATTAATTGCATTATAACTACTTTCGTTCTTCAAAACATATGCATTTCTGCAACTAGAAGAGGGAGTCAACAACAATGGCGCGCGAGAAGAGATATTTCAGATTATGGATAGTAATAGTAATGGTTATATGTACACTCCGCGAAATTAAATTAAAGCCACCCTTAATTTGTTTGATATGAAAGTAAGGCTTAGAGTTTGAACTTAATCTGTTATCAAGTGTTAATTGGGATATACACTTGCTCATTGTCATAGATGTTTCGTGCCACATGGCCCCATAAATTTATATAGGATTTAAATCAGGAGAACGTGTCTGCCAACCCAGAACTTCGATCTTTCTTTCTCTAAACCCATCGATCGTTATTCCTTTGATTTGTAAATGGGAGCATTATCCTGCTGGAAAATCCAATTCGAGGTTGGTTGATTTTCACCAAAATCTTTTAAAATTTCATCTAACAGTTCTATGTAATCTTTGGACTTCATTCGAGTCGAAATTTCACACATAGAGGTTATCCCAAAATAGGAAAATACGGCTCAAATCATTAAGGAGCCGCCTCCAAAGTATTGGCTGATTGATAATGTCTTATCCGATCTTAAATCATGCCGGTATTACTTGAATCCATCAGGTCCCGTCTACTGCATTTCTATTAGTATAGTCCATTAAGAATATTATAATACCAAAAACCGATGGATTTAATTTATTTGTAGCCGTGGTGATCGGAAACGTGAAGTAATGTGAAAAAATGCACTTTTTAAAAAAAATTGATATATCTTAGGTACTACTTGGGATATGTTTTACAATAGCTCTACTATAAGGTGTTTCAGGCTTATCCATTGTACACCCTGTATATTTAAAAGAATATATTATTAAATAAATAATTTACCAGGACATCTTGGGATTCCAATTCGGTTAATAAATTTCCCCAAAAATGATTCTTGTTTCTGGTTTAAAAATGTTATGATGATCAGGACTTTTATTTTATTATCTCTGCAATCTGTTCCGGGGCCAAGCCACTCCCAACTCTTTCGCGGTTTGCCTTTTCCGTCCTTACTTTTACGCCAGTGTCGGCCAATTCGAGGGCGTACTGTTATAGGACCGATTTTATGACCATCTCATTGCATAGCTCCATGCCAGCCTATACTCGCATGGAAGATGGGTCGGCCCATGATTTTTGCACTCCGACAGGGGTAATATATGTATTCCTTTTCATCACAGATCGTAATCTGTTGGTGAAAATTTACTTTGCATCCTGCCTCTATCGGGATTCGAACCCGGTACCTCCCGATCCAAACTTTACCTTTATTATATGTCCAGTTTTTGCTCATTTGAAATTGATAACATTGTTTATTGACTACGCTTTTCTTTTCAATCTAGTCACAACCAAAATATGTATACAAAAAATATTGAGATTATGTTTTACTGCTGTCAAAAAAATTGCTCGTTCCATTAGTTATCTACCCACAAGTAGTTGCAAGTACTTTGTTCACCTGCTGCCATCTAAATGAGAATTCGTAAATATTTTTAGCTTGCGAACATGCGATGGTAATTTAGAGCGATGGTAATTTACGAAATCCACGCATATTAATTTAACATATCAACATATCAAGGCTTCCCATCTACCACATGAAATGAGTGACGGGCAAATTGAAAAGCGCAAAAATACACGTGATATTTTGCTCGCTGCAAAAGGAAGTCGTTTTGCATGGTATAATTACAAGGGATGAAAAGTGGATTTATTTTGAGAATCCCAAGGGCAGAAAATCACGGATGGACCCCCCGAATCGAAGGGGCGTGGTCTATTATGAGCTGTTAAAACCTGGGGAAACGGTTAATACTAAACGTTACCAACAACAATTGACCAACAATTGATTGAGAGCCATTTTTCTTCATGAACATCATCATAAACCGGTCCGCGACACGTTGTAATCACTCAGCTGGGAAGTTCTACCCCATGCGGCTTACTCATCAGACTTGGCTCCTTCCCATTACCACTTGTTTGCATCGATGGATCACACACTTGCTGCGCAATAAAAAGGGAAGATTTTTACTGACCTGGTATGTTTAACAAACGATGGGGCATACTTTGAATAAAGCACTTTTTGTCATTCCTCCGAATTTAACATGTGTTTTTAGTAAATCCGCATTTCATTCTGGTATACCTGGTAGCTCGAGCAGCGAACCGACCTATAAGATATAAAATTAATATTTTTTAAATTAAAATTGTCATTTTGTTCTTTTATTTATTTCCAGCGCATTCATCGCAACCCGGACCATCTTCTCAAAGTCAACACCATTCAAATTTTAAAACGTTACCCAAAACAAAATAAAGTTTTAAACCTAATTGATTTTCAAATAAATTTAAAAATAGATCAATTATGTACTAATTATAATCTAAATTTAAATCAATTTAATTTTATTCCAACCAAAATATGCAGTACTGCCAGCAAATTAATTAAAAACAGAATCAACAGTAAAAAATGGTTGTTTCATAGAAAAATAAAGAAAAAACAAAAACAACTAATTGAAAATTTAATTAAAACAAAACAAATTTTTAAATATTTAAATTTAATTAATATAATTAATTTTGATAAAGCGCTTAATTGTGGCGATATAAGTGAATTACTCGAAAAATTTTATTATCGGGCCAAAAAATTATTGATAAGCGGGAGTTGTTTAAATTTATTGTATTTGGTGGATTTTGTACTGGATGCAGATAGGATTGATGTAGACGATATGGAAGAAATTTTGATCAGATTTGGCCAAAAAGTTGAAACGTTTGTTGGAAACATCGAATTGATAAACTTTCAAAATTATACGATCGATAGTGATACCAAATTTCTACTGTATTTAATAGGCAAGCACTGTCCGTATATTAAACGTATTATATTGAACGGAGCTGACCATGAACCGATATTATTACAAGCCAGAGATAATTCACTAAAAGTACCAACTGTTGGTGGTGAAAGCTACTCTGCATACTTTAATTCAACTTTATTAGATAATTTTATAAAGGTAAAACGTTTTGAATGTGGTTTTTTCAGATATTTATTAATAAAAGGATATTACACTTTAATTTACAGGTACTGCACGAACGTGATATAATTTATTCGATAAAAAAAATCTCAAATATTAAATTAAATTATGATAAACAATCTACAAAAATACTCGTAGTCCAGCTCTACTCATCAACACAAATATTTTTTCAAAAGGTTAAATCGCTAGAAGTGGTTCCAAAATTAAGTTTCCAATCAGCATTTCGGTGGCACAACGAAAACCATTTCAAATGGAAAAGGCTGCACATATCAGATAATCTTAAATCGGAGCTAGCGTATTTTATGACGCAGTTCAATTTAGGAAAACACTTAAGTTTAAATGATTTGTTATCGACGAAAGATGCGTTCCATGATATTATCAATATCGATTATTTCATATATCAGTATCATGTGGAATATATAAAAGAGCGCATTTTAAAGAATAATAATGAGTTTAAGCTGCACGAATACCTAAGCACATTAAAACGGGACTACATAACAATTTATCAGTTTATCAGTCTACTTAAAATTTTTGGAAGTTTTATTGAAATTTTTTATGGATCTGAATACTTAATTACAGTACCACGATTCACCCAATTTAAACTGCAGAAAATATATTTTTTTATCCGAAAGTACTGCAAAAACATAACGACTATTATTATGGACGGGCATGTGATAACCAATATTAAGGATCTGAATAATAACAACAAGCTAATTATAACCGACAGCAATGGAAAAGATGTGATGTCTTTAAAAACGGACGATTCAACAATCGAGGAGATTAATATTAAAGATTATAAAAGCTTACCGATCGAAGATTTTATCAAACTTATTAAGTTGCCATATTTAAAAGAGCTTTTTATAAATTCAAACTATGACCGTTTAAGTGACTGGAAATTTTTACTTAGTGAAAATGTAAATAATCTTTCACTTCAACCCATATTCGAAACATATCTATATAACGATGGTGACGATAACACTCCAAGCGAGGATAACTACACCGGCGAACTGTTTATAAAACATTTCTTAAAATTCCTCCACAACAACAATCGAAACCGCTATGTAAAGCTCGGATTTTATTTATATGATTGTTGCGTCGAAAATTATGAGCTGTTCGGTGACGTAAAAATTAATTGGGTTGGATTTAGTAATATGTGGTTGACGCGACAAAATTTAGTCGAGTTGGGGAAATGCCGCAATTTATATCGAATCGAATTTTTAAATTGTGACCGATTGACAAATGACTATTTATTCGCGATGTGCACGACGATTATTGAAACGAATCGGCTGAATGAGAAAGTGGTACGTCTTAAAATGTTTAACTGAGTTATGTGTCATAAGCTAATATTATCTGATTTCAGGACGTTATAATATCAAATAGTTTTATAACCAACGAGTTTATATTTAGTTATGCAGCGTATCATTTACAGAGGTCGCCGAATCGAAAAACTTTTAGTTATTGGTATCATCCAAACATAAAATTTAAATTTAAGGATTGTTCGATTACTGTGGACTGGGAGAATGTGGACTTTAAGCTGAATGATACAGGCGATTTTATTGATATTATTGACAAAACTACAAAGAGTAAAATTCAGGAGGCAGCTAATGCAGCAAATAATGAATCTGATTATTGTGTATATGTTTGTTAGATATTTTTAAAATAAAATGTTTTAGCAAAATGTACTTTACATGTAAAGTCAATTGATTGAGAAGAATGTTGACGCGAGGCAGTTTATTATATATATATATTATTCCTAAAGCATCACCAACATACAAACTAACGCAAAACAATAAGCGAAAGTCACAATTCATCGAAAACGGCAGGCATCCGAACAACAATTAACCGAAAACGAGAATTCAGCTGATTTTCCGAAAATTGCAATTTGCTGAAAACAATGAAACCATGTCTTAATCCGGGTTTGTGCTTGTTTTTCATAACATAATTTGAGTTTAAAGGATTTCTGAGGATTTTTCTCGAATGAAATACAATCATTTGCCGACCATTTTGGAATAAAATCGATATTTATAAAATATAAATTGGATTTCAGTCCTAGTAATGAAAGGAGACAGAATGAAATTAGAGCTGTAAAATTAAATCAGAATTCCAAAAGAGTTCCGAAAGATGTTGTATGGAATTATCAGTTCAAATAGAACTTAGCAAAATGGCTAATTTCGATACAACTGTGTGCGAAAATTTATTCCATTTGATATCCGAATGCGGTTGTGTAAAATGGCCACGATGAATGGAATTAAATGGAGAAAAAAATGGGGAATAAATTTCCCTACCAATTTAGATATGGACGAATTGGGCGCTTTCAGGGCACTCAATAGTTGGGAACGTGTTGACTAAAATCAAAGCCAACGTTATGAAAATGTTAGTACTATGAAATTTTGAAATCAAATTGGCGATGATTTCACTAATCATGATTCCAACAGTTGGCGGTCCTGAACTTTTCTCCTCAGTAGACCGGAAAAAAATTATTTGAACAGAAATTACATATAAATTATTTCTCCAGTTTCATATTCCCGGGGAATTACCAGAACAGTGCCACTGGATGTAAAATTTAGTCCAACCGTCTAGATTTGATTAAAAGTTACATAACGCGTGCTAGAATGTTATTTAGTGGTTTGCTGCTATTTAAGCATAAAACCAAATTTGTCTGATTCAATGTTCTTATAAGATTAAACTTACTCCCGGGTACCATTACAGTACATTGATGTGTTGTACGGAGCTAGTATCTGCTGGTCTTTTCAGTAGTGCAGATGGGGTTACCACGCTTCCGATGCACGTACATCACAACCCAGATCAATCTAATGTTGTCATGATGTTAGAACTAATTTCGGTTGTCGCTGCTTTTGATTTGGGAACTAACATTTCGGACAGTGCGAACAGCAGTGATGGAAAACTTCTTGTCTCTCAACATGTAACCAGAACTGACAGTAACTACAGTAACTGATTCTTGATGGTTTTGTGAACTGATACTGGACGTGGAACCACAAACAACATCATCTGTTATCTCTTTTGAAACCCACAATATTCCTTGATTTTAAGCATCAACTTTGATCAAGTAGTTGGTTGAATTCATTGACCTCATATTACATACCTTGTCGTGGTGATCATTAATTATATTAAATGATTCTCATTCTCATTAATCTCCTCGAATTAGGCTTCTAAAATATCTTTGCCGCTCCTTATTGATTGTCAGTAAGAGCTGATTTTATAATAACAAGTTGTTAAATTACCATTAAAATTTATATAAGTGCACACTTAAATTTCAACCAGTCAAAACCCTAATAACTACTAATAATGTAATTTATCACTAATTGTCTGGCTCTACAAAATATATACCTGTTGAATGAATACACTTCAACGTTGGCTTGTGCTAGACCCACTAGACCACAAATGAATAACATTGCTAATGCTCGATGACTACATTGACTTCATCCTTGGGTCTATCAGGAGGCCATTAGGAGGTAATAGATGGAGGATTGATAATAATAATTAATTGGAGTTGAAATTGGAGAATTATCGGTGGTGACGCAAGGGAAACCCAATCGTTTGCATGTTGTGTCCTGGCACTTTGATCTTGCAACTCGAACTAAATCATCTTTTCTAACATGCATGTTATTGGTAGGCCCCAGCTTCCTATTCGTTGCCGGTTGTAACGAAGGCCATCGTTTCCAAAACTTTTATTCCATTTTTAAAGTTTATAATAGTCGCGAATTTAGACAAACTTCGCGGTATAAAGTTCATCAAATTTAAGAGTATAGACGCTTTTATAACCCTCTTTAAGTAGAATTTACCGATTTAATTCCAGCTTCCTGTAACGGTGGAACGAAATGCTACTATAGATTTCGCCAAGAGCTCTGATAAATACTTCTTCGACCTGCAGTGTTTTTATTGCTGGTTGATAATCTGTGTTTATTTCAGTGTTAGATTCAATAAAATACGTTCCATGTCAAAATTGATGTATGTGCACAACATTTGTCTAAATGGAAACCTTTCCTAAGCAGCAATAAAGGCCTCCTTAGCTACTTTGCTAACTTACTCAATACGGATGGCTTAGGTGTCCTTAAATTAATAGATCCAGTGCAATCGATATAGGTTTTCGTGTAAGGTTTCACCGAGCCACTTTTGGTTTTGGGAGATTGCCGATGAGCTGCTTCATGTTGTGTTGTTTGTGGCAAAAGCAAATAACATATTTCTGAATCAAAAACCGTACAGTCCACCAAGTGTTGAAGACAGTAGACATTTTGTTTTGTGATTTTTACGTTTGTATTCATCACAGGAAGGTCTAAATTTGAAGGCGTCCGATTACGCGTTTCAGCCCGTCTTCATCAAAGTTTCATAGTTTCCTAATTCGATCTAGTTCCTTTGAGTATTTCAGACATTAGATTTTCCTTATGACCACCTCTACCATACGTTAAAAATTACTGGTTGCGCTGAATTATTGATGAATCTCATGCTCTATTCTTCTTGAAATAATTCTACATAACTAGCAGTAAACAGATCCTTTTGGAGTTATGCCACGAGATGCCAAATCAGATGTTGTCATGCGACCTTAGTTATGTCATGTTGATTTGCGAGCATTTTATAGGTATTTAATCTATACTTTCCCGATTGGTTTTGTTGTTTTACCCATTTTGCTATTTTTATATTCCATATGTCAGCCACTTCATTCTGGTATTTCACCCACTTAGCATTAATCTTTTCTGATAACTGCCTATCTCATTCAATCCCCAAAGTCAACGTCTCCTGCATTAAAATTTTTGTTGCAAAATGTGTTATTGTATACGTCGAATTTGAATACGTCCCCTTTTGAATTATATAAAATTCCTAAGATCTTACCTAATACAATCGTTGATATGCACGTTGCCTGTACTTTTTCTTTTTCGATGACAGACCATTTTCTTAGGTTGAAACCTCCTTTCCTTGTGATCATCCTCAGTTCTCGTAGTGCTAGAAAAATTTCTTCTATGTCTGTCTTCTATGGTCATCAATATGTCGTTTAACGACCTTCAAGTTGTTGTCTAGAATAAGACAGTAAACACTACTCGGAGCCTAATTGTCTTCCTGTTTTGCTATAGCTGTGCTGTGATGTGGTGTGTGATAACTGCTTTCGACAGAAATTTCATTGTCTCTTGAACCAACTCCAAGTGATTTAAATTAAAGTATTCTGACACGAATTCATTGTAAAGTTGCTTAAAGTCTTTTAAAAACGTTCCATTCAGGTGCAATAACCGGGCAGTGACCTTCACGGTACCCCTGATTTAGTATGCCGATTTGTAAAAAGCATCGACGAGATATTGCTTTTCTACCATTCTTCTTTTGTGCGAGTTTTCTTTTGGTGCTTCCCATATACTAATTATAATCCATCCTAATACAGTTACGGTCGCCAAAAATAAGATAAGAAGATTCCAACGATCCTTCTTATCTTATTTTTAGCTATTGAAGGATAATAGTCTGCTCTCAATACTAAATTAGTCGGCAGCGAATGGTTAAACAAAAGATCAGCTAATTACATTTTTTGGAGATGAGTATATTTAGTTGTATCAATGCTACTCTCGAGTAGCCTTGGTGATAACTCGGTGTGGATATTATGCCTGCAAATACCCAGCTTTTCTTCACCAACCCGAATCCCCCAAATCTGTTTGCCCGTTGTGTCTTGAAGTTGTACCGTTTTCGGTTTTAATGACATCCAGAATTGGCCCAATTTCATTGAACAACAAAAACCATTGAAAAACAATTTTCTAACATTGGTTTCTAGAACACTTTTTGTCAGAAAATTGTTGATTTAACGGTCGTTGTTGTTCAATGGAATTGGGCCAATTCTGGATTAGCACAAATTCAGCCACTATATTTTTCGGATGCCAATGAACATACCTGACAGGAATATGCTATCTGAATTGGGTTTTAAAGCTTTTTATTTCTATTGTTTAATTTGTTGTTCAACACAAATATTATTGAACGCTATACCTCTGTATTTTGTTTTCTTTAACATAGTATCTTTCAGGGGCTGGTTTGGTTTTCCTCGATTTATGAATGAAAATTTATGAAAATAATATTTCTATGATTAGCACCAATTTCATCAGTTTAACGGCCTTTAGGAAGTTTTAGAATTAGGCTTAAATTATTTCTGTTTTTTTCTAGAAATCGGGTTTTATTTATTTCGTCTTTCAGGCGAAATTTGAAATTTTAATTTCCTGTTTTTTCGGCTCCTGGACTAGCACTAATTTTTTCCCGTGAGCACTCATTAACGCAAATTGCCCTTAATCGGTAGGCAAAGTTTCATTTTGAAATTCGAAAGTTTCCCTGATGCAGTTACCCGCACATTTTACCTGTATTTTTCTTATTTGCCTTTTATATACTTGGGCGTGTACATATTCGCAGTGATCTAGCACGTATATTTACATCTGTGCATGTACTCTGTTTACACGTATAGAGTGATGAGTGATGAGTTAACGATGAGTTTGCGATATGTCATATTCGCGGTATGTACGATTTGAATATTTCGTTTCAATAGTCTAACCAGATAGGTCAAACAATGATGAATTATCATTGTCTATTGTCTTGATACCGAAGGATATCTGTCGATATGCTCAACAAGGTTAATATCGGGCATCAGTCCGTTGTTGTTCTCATATCTTATCGTTTAGTATCCTAAAAGATCCTGATCCTTGCGCGATCGTTTGATCGTTTGATATCTGTTCTTTAAGACATTTATCTTTTCGGTAGTGATAAGCTTGCTTGTTAGTCTTAGGCAGTTGTTCGTAGCTAATCTGAGCTTAAGAAGTTGATATGCTAAGTGAAAAGCTCGAACTGTGTGTCCAATCGGTCGTTAAGTTGACCAATACTCCGGTTCTAGAAATGTAATTTTCGGAGTGTAAGTGAAATTTGTGATTATTTTCCCAGTGTAACTGTTAAAGAATCGATAGTGGCTGGTTGTTGATCTTATTCTTATCTCTCGGTATTGGTTGAATGTATACTTAGCCGGTATGGGGAAAGATTAGTTTCATTAACAAGCCTAGTTTCAAATTGAAACTGGTGAGACTCAATTAACCAAGTAATCCTGATTATGGGAGTGGCATGATCCCCACAAAAGGAAGGCGACACTTGACATGGTTGTATCGTTCGGTGGACATGGTGGTGATGCTCACTGCACTATGTGCGCTTCAGGTTCATGCGAGAGTTCCATGATCGATGTGAACAAGTTGGTGCTGTTGCATATCTTAGGTCTATTAAAATACAAAACAAATCTAATTTTATTTACAAAAGGATGGTAAAAAATAAAATTATTAAAATTTAAATTTGTTCCAGCCGTGTGCTGTTTTTTTGTAGTTGCTGCATCTACTGTAGATGCTGTTGTTGTGTATGTGATGTTTTTTTGTCGCTGATAAGGTTGCAGCAGTTAATTATTGTTGATGTCCGGCACGTGGTTAATGGCGTGTTTAATATTGCCGCATGGAGCGCTATCTCCCTTATGGGGGCAAATGTTGGCCCATATAATTTCAACAGAAAAAGATAATTTCATTACTCCCCACATCACAAATAAAAATTATAAATTGCCACCCAATATTTGTATTTCATTATTAATTGTTCCGTAAAAATGGGCGTCCGGTTCGCCAATTGATGTTGTATAAATGTTTTCCTCCGTTGTGCCAATTTGTACTTTACAATGCATTTATACCACCTCGGCTAACTTTCAGAAGTGATAGCGGACTATTGGACTGTAGATTTATGGCCCAATGAAAAGTTGTTGAGGGTGTTTAGAGGATGCAACCGAATTTACCACTCCACATTATTCGGTTTTATGCTGTTTCGAGCATCGTTTTGCACCTTTGCTCACACTAAGCATACCGTTATAATTTAGATCATGAATAAGCTCATTAAAGCAATTAATATATAGCTGTCGTATCAGTATTTCATGATGAATATTTTCTAATTAAATAATTTTCTTTCGATTTTTTGTGTTACCATCATTAATTTATTGAACGGACCACCCTTTCGTATATTCTTTTGAGTAAAATCAAGACAAAAAAATAATTTTAAAACAAAGATCGGAAAATGGTAATTGTTGTTGTTTTATTATTTTTAGGTCAAATTATGCGATTTAGGATTTTACTGTTCCATTCATTTTCTTCATTTCAAGTTTCTTTTATAAATAGAATGTAAACCGTGTAACTATGAAGACGATGGTGATGATGATGATGAGGTCGAATATTTCATTAAACTTTTTTTATATTACAATATATAGGTATAAATTTTTTGAAGAGCTTTCCGTAATGCCACCCATAGCACAGTAAAATTAAAACTTTTATGTTTTGTTTCCTCCTCACAGCCCCTTGGTTGAAATTTAAAAATTAATCTTAAATAAAATATAAAAAAGACGAAGCGAAGAAAATAAGAAATGGCTAAGGTAAAAGTAATTAAAAATGTCAACAAAAAAATGAAAGAATAATGTTAATAATAATAACGAAAATTAAAAGGGAAAACGAAAATGGCGTTAAAAAAGTTTAAAATAATTATGGGTTTGTTACGTAACACAAAACTGTAGTATTACGGCTATGTATTGTATTTATTAGCGGGTGGAATTTTCACCATAAGGCAATAAAATAACATGGCCATTAGATTAATTTGCCAGATAGTACACAATACAGAAGACCTGTTGAGAAACCGAACATTACGTGTAAATTTGTCATAATAAGGTAAGATTATACATATTTGTATGGTTACAAGGAAATGAAATGAAAATAATATACCAACTGTAATTAAAGATTGGATACAACTAAATCGCAATCGCTGGATCTAATACACCCCAAAAAGACGTAGGCAACTTGAGAAATTATATCCACGGCAAAAACTCATTTATGTATTATACAAAATAATACCTTGGCATTTTCGTTGTGTGTGTTTCTTTAATTGGGAAATGTATATGTGTAAGTATGTAATCGTAAGTATACGAGACTATTAAGAAAAGGTGACAGATATTCAAAAAATTTTGCTGCTTTTATAAAAGTCGACACAAAGTTAATTAATCCCATTCAACCCTAAAAATTATATTTTTCTGCCGATTCTCTCAACAAAAAATAAAAATTTTATGCCTACATGTAATTGCGCCAATTGTTCTATTGTAGCGAGATTATTTAATTAACTTGATAATATTTCTTTTTGTTAATCAAATCATGTACAAGTTGGAAGCGGCGAAATATCTAATTACAATTTTTAATACAATTGGAATGATGTTACTGTAGCAGATCAAGATTATATAGAACCGGTTCAAAAGAGACACGTTTTGCCCCAAGCTAAGTTAAATTTAATGCTAAGGCTCAAGTTGAAAATGTTTGCTTTTGATATATTTTGTGGCTATTTGAGGTGGTATTAATTAATTTATTAATTTAAAATTAATCTTAAAATTGTCCAACCGTCAATATCACATTAAATCTTACTTGGCAACGACAGTTCATAAAGGTATGAAAACATCGTTGCAATCGGAAACACATAACTTAAAAATACAAAACTTCTAACGGTTTGTTAAAAGGCATTTTTCTACGTTCAAAAGGGAAAAAACGAAGAGTCAGACCCGTCTTTTGCGTCCTCGTGTGAACGTCGTGATCCAACAGTTATCATCCGAAATGTTTTAGTTTCCATACGGGCAGTTAATAAAATATACATCCAATCGACATTGTGTAGAGCGCCACGTTCAAAACTTATAATAAATTCTCATTCCGAAACCCACTTCCATCGTAATCGGAGACGCTTTATTTGATGACTTTTAGAACAACAATCGGAAGTTATATTGGATTTCAATTCTTATCATATTGTTACGAATGTCCCTTGTCAAATCCGGGCCTTATCACTGGATTATAAATATCGTTCTAGCATTTGACGGTTACAACACCAATTCACGAAATTTACACACTTGAGAATATTCGCGTAAATACCGAAATAACGACACTACTGGAATATTCCCGAAATATTCCAAAACAACAATTTGTCCACTCTTATTTTTACCAACACAAAATCACAACAACAAATAATTTCCACAATTATTTATTAATTCACTTAATACGCCAAATAAAATTTTTAATTCACTTTCTCTTTTAATCTTTCGCGTACCGAATTTCCCAAGTGACACACACCAAGTCTGACTCAATGAAGTCAATGTGTTTGTTGCCCTCGTATTTATATACCGATCGACAGACTTTTATAATCTGCTAAACAATAAATGTATATAACATTAGTTGCTACTAGTCCTAAACTCCAGATGTCATCAATCTAGCATAAAAGAAAATAGTTAAGTTCTAAACCTTAATTCAGCAATTTTTATAGAATAAACGCCTCGTCAACAGGATCCAATCTACTGCCGCTGTAGGCTAGATCATACAACGCAAAACAATTCAACTTGCTCAAATCAACAATTCAACATCATTGCTTGCACGTCACGCTTCTCTTCTACCTTCGGCACCACCTGCTCACGAATTTTTCCATCCATATTGTTATCCTTGTAAACAGCCGCCCCCATTACCATCAACATTTTTGACCCGCAACATTGTCTGTCCCTCTCGATTTTTAGTGACCTAAGTTTTTGCTCGTTCAACTTAGAATCACCTGCTCCATATTTCTGGTCGATTGTGCATCCCTTTCATGAACCATCTTTCATACTGTTCGGCCTCCTTATGGCTCTTGTTCGCTCTTACTTTTCTCCATTTCCTACATTTCCTTACTTTGGGATCTCCCTTCCACCCCCCCCCCTGTAAATTACAGATCCCCGATTCCAATGTTCCAAACAATCTATAATTATCGCTCGAATTGACCAGTACCTCTTCCAGATACATTTAAATGTTCTATCTAACGAACTCCGTTTCAACCCTGAGTTGATCACTCCACAAGTCTCAGTCTCTCTTGTTCCGCACAGTTTCCATTCATTTTATGTCCGTGTAAACCGTCTAATTAATCGTAGCTGCCACCATTGCTCTTCGGCATCATAAGAGCACATCGCCGTATCTGCAACGTGTTTGTCATTTTCCTGTAAATCATACTTACCGACATTATCCTTGCATTGCAAAAGCCATGTTTAATTTTCATGTTAACCTTGACACCTTCAGCATCAGCATCATAATTTACCATCATTCTGTTACATAAATAATCCTTGTACCAAAACCGTCGAAATCATCCCCGCCAGAAAATCTGCCATCATCCTCATTCACCATCAACACCTCCTCTCTCGTTGACCAATAAATGGCTCACTATGAGACGTCGATTCTGCATCCGGTTGAGTATTCAAAATCCCGAGAAGTTCGATTCGTTCCTCTTGAACTGTGGCGATATCCAGAGCCCAATGGTTACCCCCGACCAATGTCACCCACTGATCTTCATCATCCGGTCGCACCTTATTCCCAACAGCCATTTTACAACATCTGCTCTCCACTGTTATGTGAATACTCGATCTTCTGCTTCGTATCGCCTACATCATCCTTTCGCTTGCCATTTGATCCAGTTTCGTCTCGATGCTTTCTCTATCTAGTTTGATTGCTTAAAATCCTTGCCTCGTTTCTTCTTTGATCAAACCTTTGGTTCATACGTTGCATCAAATCTTTTATTGTTTGTTGTCCCTCTACTTTCTTGATCAAGTTTTCGATTCAAATTTTGGTTTTGTTGATCAAATTTTTGATTTTGTTGATCAAACCTTTAGTTCAATGTTTAGTTTTGTTGAGTTATATCAACCAATAATTGTGTTATATCGAAGATTCCAGTTTCCACCATCTCACGTTTATCATCTTGTTTTTCTTCTATAACATCTTCGAACTCATAAATATCCGAGTCTAACCCTTGCTTCTTCACTCGTCGGCAAATCAAGCTGCTTTAATTAGAATTTTATTTCCGTGACCGTTAAATCCTTAACTCCCATCTTCTAATATTCACAATACCACCACTGTCAGTCACCAATTTTTACGAACTTGCCAAATCCGGCCCGTATCTCTGGATTGTGCATATCGTTATAGAATTTGACGGTCTCAACACCAATTCACGGGTTAAGTTCTAAACCTTAATTCAACAATTTTTGTAGAATAAACGTCTCGTTAACCCAATAAGCGAGATTGTAACAATATTAACGCCCTAATCGATTTAGATATGGCTTTCCCTTTAAAGTCCCCATAAAGTAAATATTCCAGGGCCATACCTCGATTATGTTGAGAAATCGCAATACTACCATTTCAATCAGTTGATCTTTATAGGCCATTTTCTGGAACCTCACTTATGGTTACATTGGATCGTAATTATAACATACGTAACACATTCGGAACACATATTGCAATCGAATTTGCATTATGTATAACCCAACGTTCATTCAAATTGGCCATTTTCTAATACCACCAAGAACTCACGTTGGCATTTTATTTTTAACATACAATCGGAATTGCATTCTGATCTGTTTAGAAATGTTTTAGTTCCATTCAAGTTTTTCTATATACTAATTTGTTAGTTTATTGTTGTTGTAAAGTATTATACAATCTAAATTAGATGTGGCTCTGGATATTGAGATGCGGCACCCAAACGATCCAAGAACTCACAGCCACCCCAAATAAATCTATCACTAACAAAGAACTACAATCACAAATATTCGTGAAATATGATAACAAATAGCCTAGTCCCTTACCAGTGCACGGGTTGTTTAAAAAACGGGTCTTGTGCTGTCTATGTTGGCAAATCAAACCAACCACAAAATAGGCAATTTTTTTAAAGGCACTCGGGCCGTACCAGAGAACCCCAATCACAATGAATTAAAGGCAATAACAAATTTTGAAAATGACTCAGCTTTCATCGGAAGAAAAAAGAATTCCCAAAGAGACCCAAGCGTCACACGGGGACCTCTAAAAGAGTTTTCCCGGTTCATAAAAAACGATTCATTTCCCTAAAAGTAACATAAACGAGGAACTCGGACTACACTGAAGGACTTCATAAACAAAATATCTCGTAATCAAAACCCATCACAATCGACTTCTTGTAGCAGAAAGTCTGCTTTCATTAAATTTTTGAAATGTGCTTGAGAAAAAAAAACTAAAAAAGGAGAATGGGCCAACCGGAGGTACCCTAAACGAGATTTTCCGAAATCAGGATACATCACAATCGATTCCGGCCACCGTGTATTCAACCAATACCAGCTTGGTATGACGCCTTGCGATCTTCGTTACGCATATTCTGTACAAATCAAAACAAAATCCGCACCAAAATAATCATTTAGAATTAAGAACACACACACACTACAACTATTAGGGTTTACAAAAAATGTGTATGTGTGAAAAATAACCGACTATATTTTACCGCGAAATTTCACTGGGACCTCTCAATTTATGGTAAAAGCTAATGTTTGAAGTGTGTCAATCAAAGAACAGTCAATTCTCCTGGGCTGTAGAGAACACAGACACATCACCTCGAAAATCACTTTTTCGGACTTCGACGATGTAGCTGCACAAATCTCGAAGTCAACAATTTTCATGATTCCTGTTAGAATTGCAAAATAAAACACGATGACTGATGGATTCAAACACGTTTCGATTTTACAAACACAACAAGCGTTGTTCGCTCTTATAATTAAGCGAGTTTCGACCATAATACGCCATAAATGATGTTTTACGGATTTTACCCTTGCTTTCCACAAGCTACCAAAATCTTGAGCTAATGGCGCGGTGAATCTCTTGAATGCTGCGATGAATGCATTGGTCGTGAGCTCGCACACCAATTCCAAATATTAAAACAAAACATTAAAATATTTATGGAAAAATATCTACAACTATGACTTGAACCTCTTAAGTTTTTTTATTATTATCCCTGCAATTCTGGGGCCAAGGTTCTCCAACTCTTTAGCGGTTTGTTTTTTCCGTCCTTTACGCCAGTGTCGACCAATTCGAAGACGTCCCATTATAGGTCCGATTTTATCACCATCTGCACATTGCATAGCTCCATGCCAGCCTATACCGGCATGAAAGATGGGTCGGCCCATGAGTATTGCACTCCGACAGGGGGTCATAGACGTGTTCCATTTCATCACAGATCGTAATCTGTTGATGAAAATTTCCTTTGCATCCTGCCCCTATCGGGATTCGAACCCGGTATCTCCCGATCCAAATGCCAAATCTTTAAACACTGTGCCATTTGGTCGGTCCCTTTAAGTTTCGGAATCGTTTGAAGAAATCTGTGATGAGAAGTAGTTTGTCGAGCGATGAACATCGTGCGGGTAAGTAATACATGTCGTTGTGCAAAGTAACCGTAGCGTAATAGAGATAGTTCGACGCCTCAAGATGCGCAATTGATGGGGTTGTTATTGGAGTCGGAGTAGTTCTAATTGGTAGACTGAAAGTGAACTGCGTACCCAACCAAGGCCCACTTGCGAATCGGTCCATGCATACACTTAAACTTGAGGCACGTCGATTGATTGGACAATGGAGTGCGTAAGCTTGGCGTAAAATATACTGTAGGAAAGTAATTTTGACAGACACATCTGTTAAGTTTGTACGTTTATTTATCACTGGTGTGTAATCTTTCGTAGAGGCTGCGCCGAAGCCGGCAATATGCAGATAACTGAAACTTTTTGCATAGTTTATCCAGCGATCGATTCTGATAGCTTCTAACAATCGCAAACAGTTTATTTAGGTGAGCCATTTTTGAACGATTGATTATGAAACCACTTCATCCACGATATGATAAGTACCCACAACTCATATGGAATATGATTTTGGAGATGATTGTGGAAGGAGACATCTGGCCAAGATGTTCAAATGTCTTCGAAGACACTGTAACAATATTGATCGCTTGGTTGGTACGCGTATATCCGACATTCAATGCCATGTAGTGCTAAATCCGAAACAACCAGGAAGACCAATCTCTTGGGGTAATACGAATTGCAAGATATAGGGCACTCGCGGTACCGTAGGCGACTGTGTACAATCGATTATCTCGGACTGGCATTCAGCGATTCACCGGCGTAATTTTCTCCATACGTATCGAAAACTTGCATGCAGTTTGCGTTGCATTACACTGTGGCCCAATTCCAAATAGCGTAGCATGGATTTGTTATATTCTAAACAACGTTAAATTCTTGGAAAAGCGCCGTTCCATGTGATGTAATAGGAGGATTATCGTAGAGTGGCAGGGAGCTTGTGTATCTTGCCTTCTTCACTTCAATAATGTGTCGATTCATAATACCGCTCACATTTTCATGTTGTGTATAGGTTCTCGAAGTGAGGAAAGAATTCGATTTTCCAAAATCACCGATGGATGACAGGCGATATGATTAGCGGCTGTCGATAAGATTAGTGGCCGTCAATATAATTAACAGTTGTGGTTATTGTATATGGGGTATTGATATGACTAGTATAGCCGTTTCGTGTGGTAAAAACTGTATTGGATTGCTTCAGGAAGTCCGGAAGTCTATATAAAGTTGATGTATGGTTTTATTGCACTCCCAACACTTTTCCAAAATCATCCTCGTAGTGAAGCTGAGGAATTCCGTCGAGGCCAAGTGCTTTTTCATTTTTCAATCTACTATTAGATGCGTATACTTTCTCTGTTGAGGGATGTTCGACAAGGACCTCCTTACCTGGCAGAGCAATTGCTCTAATAGGAGTCACTTCGTCATTCTGATTTAGTAGATTTGGAAGTAGGTTTGCCAAACTGAGAGGAGAGTATTTGATGGCTGTACTTCTTGGGTGAAAGTCCTTATAAGTATTGCATTCTCTCAGTGCATTTTCTCAGTGTTTGCGCTTCGTTTGTCTCGGAGATATTTAGTCGTAGCTTTCTTGGCACGGAGATATTCTGCTAGAGTGTTTCTATGATGGATGTTAAGAGGAGATTTTTCGTTATTATTGCGCAGGTTGCCATGATGGTTGCCGTGATGCCGTGATCTTTTAAAATATAAACATTCCATCGAAGGGTCTTTTGCGTTTGCCTATTAAATGTAAATGATAGATTGCACTTATATTTGAATATAACAAGCAATTAATTACTCATGTCGGCAGCTCTGTCAGATCTAGACGTGATCTTTTTGTTTTTCCGTTCTTTCATCATCCGATCTTAACCTTACTTTGACGATTCTCTTGTGTGGAAAAAAGTACTTAATATAATTAAATTGTACATTATTGCCAGGTCGGTGACGCGTTGGTCAAGTGATTTATATTCGGTGGGTGGATGTACTTTAACGATGGTGATGTAAAATTAATTAGTGCGGAGTCTAACTGTGCATATCCGTATATTAATAGGGCGAAAGTCGATCATGTCTTGCTTCACGCTTCGATGGATGAGAATAAACCAATTACAAATTCTCCTCCATTCTAATGGCCGCTGTAATGAAGGGCGTAACCATTGTGGTGGTGTTATGCATTCCACTTCCAGATCATGTTCTTGAAATGTAAGCACGTATAAATCCGATATGGTAATCAGAGGCCTTTGAGTACGTTTCATAACTTAGTTTTTTTTATGAGAGAAGGTTGTTAGCCCATCGCTCAACCCGCTTGTTACGTATGTGGGTCACATACTGGTGAAGAATGTTACATCAAATCCTACCTTGAACACATTTGTATAGCGAACCGCTTGATATAAGGCAGATGCTCGCTTCACCCCGCCGCTCCTCCTAACTTGGAGAAGCCGCTGAAATAGCAAGTTTTAGGGCGCTAATGACCCGCCATGACATGTAGTGTCCACGACTATAAACAGACTTTCCTCTGCTCCACTACAACGCCCGATTCATTTATAGTACCCAGAGAGCACCGCGGAGGTATGAATCTGACTTCGGTCTTCCTTCAATGCGAGTATTTGCATACAAAATTCGAAGCGACCAACCAATCGGAATAAACCAGAAAATAAGCTGTACAAAGTTTAACATTTTACGGAATAATATGATAAAATATAAAAATGTTTTAAAGAAGCTTTATTTGAAGTTTTACAAACATGAACTAAGTAACTTTTCGATGCTTTATCAAAACACTATTTCCATAATAACTGTAATATTAGATGTATTCGGGAGTCAATGGCAGCCTCTGCAATCTTGGTGGCATCTTTGTCCAACGGCACATTTACAACCTCCGGATGTATCTCCTGGACCATTTGGGCCCCATCTCGGGCCTTTGGTGGCCCAACATATTTCCGTTTTACAAATGAAACACTGTACCCAATCACAACCCTCATCTCTAACAATAATAATCTGTAAAGTAAATAAAAACTATTATAAATAAATTCGAATCTAAACGTATACTATCCGTACTTGACAATTTGGACATCGCATCCCAATCCCACGGTCAATTTCATCCTCCAACTTTTTCTTTGTTTTAGATATCGTTTGATATTCATCACATTTCATATTTGGATGTATCGCTTTACAATTAAAACAATTAATCACTTTACATGAAGGGCACTCCCGTTCATTCTCCTCTCCAACATTTTCCCAAAATCCATTACAATCGGGCGCTTGACATTGAAATCCGTGCTTAAGATTAATTTTACTTATCACGTATCGCCGTTCAAGGAACTGATTATACATTTTTTCATTGACAATCGCCTTAATCTCACGCTCTTCTAGGAACGATTCGCATTTAAATTGTTTACCGTTTTCCTCTCCAACAAACGGACATGGCACATCAATATCTTGCGTATGTTCAATAATTCCAGTAAGGCATTCTCTGCAAACCAAATGTAAACAATCACGCAGCATAATGCCCTCGCCTACATCAAAATTCGTCATGCAGCATAAACAATAAAATGGTTCACTGTTTAATATCACCGGAACATCATCCAGTTTTAATAAATCCTGATACATCATCTGTTCCTTCGGAGTTTTATTTTGCATATACCTATGTTCGCCAATAATTTGCACGATTTCAAATTCACTAATGTGGGCTAAACATTTTTTACTATTTACCTCGTACGGACACTTGAAGTCAGTTTCATTTAAATTTACAAGACATTCCAGGCATGCTTTACAGAAAAAGTGGGAACAATTTAATACAATGCCATTGGCAAATGTTACATCTGTCCTGCAAAAATTACACGTAACCATTGGTATAGTTTCAGTCACATCATTTGTTGAGTGTTTTCCGCAAATCCGGCATGGACGTGTTCCATTACCAATCTTGTTACAGCAAATACCACATTGCAATGGCTTCGGTTGACATTCTTGATCAAAGTACACCGTGCAATTCGGACAATATTCTTTATCGTGTCCTTGTTTAATAATTACAAGTTCACATTTTGGACAGAGCAGTGCTCCACCATCACCAACTAACTTCCCATACTTTTCTTTAACATGAATCATACTAGAATCTGTACTCGTTTTCATATAATCTTGAAATAATTTACACGTTGCGTAGTTTGGATGTGCTACTTGACAATTGACGCAAATCTCAAAAAGTTTCAGTTCACTTGTAATGTAGAACCGATCAAGTCGCAAAAACATTTCTAGTATATCAAGCGACGTCAAAATGTATTCACAACTTTTAACTGGGCAATTTACTTTTGCCATCTTGTCCTTCGGCTGATGGTTCAGATACACCATTAAACAATTATTGCAGATATTGTGATTACATTGCAAGCCGGTGAAAATTCTAGCCCCACTGCAATAATCAAAGCAGTACATGCACTGTAACTTTGTAAATTCAGACGAACTTAAATCATTAATATGAGTTTCATTGGTTTCAATCAGTTTTTTAGTTTCGTCCGAACTAAGACCAACAATCTCGTACTCCTTAAGTTTAGAGTGGCAATTATAAGTTTTGCTCATAAATGGGCATAAAGTTTCCCTGGAAGATGCATTTACATAATTTGTTAGGCACTCACAGCAGACAAAATGGCCGCAATTACTCAAGAGTATTCCGGATTTTGTGGGACATTCTTTGCGACATATTGGACATATTAAAGGGTCCATATTAAATTGTAGATTCGTTGATTTCTGTTTTTCAATATTTTTTAAACTGTTGTCTAACAGCAAGCATTGTTTTAATTGAAAAAATCGTAATTGAAGTTCTTCTACCTCAGGTTTTGTTTCAATCGCACGATTTGTGACATAACCGAATTCCATTTGTTCAAAAAATATACTGGCTGTTACTATGATTACGGATTCGGGAGACACTTGTGTATATTTTCTCATTAAATTGTTTTGTCGATTTGCGGGGAATTTGAAATTTCCCTGAAATAAAATATTGACATCATTTGCATTATAACGAAATAGTTAATTACCGAAATTCTGTGATTAAATAACAATAAAAATTTTGCTAAAAATACATTTCGTTAATAATTGTAAATAAAATTTAAACACTCACCGGGGCGCTTAACATAAAATAAATGCCCTTTCCATATTCTGGTACTTCTCCAATAAATTCAATGGCACAGCAGATTTTTAATGTCCAATCTGTGCCCGAATTTAAATAAATATTTATAAAATCGGTTATTTTCAGTGTCAAAATTGTATTCCGATTATGATGAATAATTAACCGATACTGTAAATTCGATTCTGCTATCAAAAAACCAAACACATTATTTTCTACCACTCCGAGTTCGATTCTACACTTTTTCTCATCATCATCATCATCATCATCACATTTCATTTCATGGTGCAACACTATAAACCAACAATCGCCATATTGTGGCCCTAATTGCGAAGAAAATTTTATTAAATCACCAGGATTTATAATTCGAGAGGTAGTTTTATTATTATCATCCCATTTACATAATTCGGTCAAATCTGAACAAGTTCCGCACCACTTAAATTGATTATCCATGCCCGAACACTCTTGAAACACTAATGCGAATTATCGAAATTTTATTTATAAACTGCAACATTAAACGATAAGAACAACGATACGTGTAACGACAAACAAATTTTAATAAAACATTTATTTGTTTTATAGTGAACTCAATGTTAACATGATCATTGCCTTTGTTAAGTGATTTTAGTCTCCGATTATTGTATCTTAACGTCCAATCATTACATTTTTCGTTATTAGCACTGTATACCACAGTACGTTTATTGATGACTATGATTGCTTGGTTCCTCAGTATTTCGACATTAGTCACCAACTCAATTATGGAAAATTATTCAAGCAAAAATCTGGTTAAAACACATTTATAGTTTAAACACAAAATACGACTTTTTGTGTAGATCTTTTCTCTCTCTGGAATTGTTGATTGCTTATCTGAATAGAATACAGTTTAACGGGGGTTATTTACGAGGGACCCGTGAGACCAGTGGAACTCGAGAGCAACAAGGTCGTGAAATCTCAGCGAATACTTTAATCGTATTCAAGCATATTTTCCAACAGTTTTGAATAAAAGTCCCATCCATATTTATACTATAATTATACAGGGTTCAACAGATTTTATAAGTTTATATAAAAAAATCAAGCTTTTCTGGAATTCACATGCATCAGAGTTGGTATTTTGTTATAGTTTACTTACAATATGTTTCGAGAATCTTTCTGCATTTCATCTACGATTCTTCTATAATTCTCGACAACGTCCATGGTATAATTTAGTTTTAATTTATTTTTAAAAGTCAATTTTTGAAAAATCAATTACAATCGTGGTCTGCATACAGTAAACATAAACATGAAATGGCTGTAATGCGTAAATAATAATAGTAAGCAACTCATAGAAATGATAACGCGACTCAGCATCAATGTATGATCAGGAAAAATGCCGGGCGGGATACAGATTCGGAGAATTTACAAATCATCTTTAATGAACGATGTCAGTTTTCTTCTTTGCTCTGCAATGAGAGGAGAATGGTTTTGTAATATTTGCATAATCCTTGATAAACCTCCGAAAGAAACTCGTCACCTCTACGAATCGGATCCTAGCCGAAAATATATAAGCCGAAACGTTCGATATACCTAGATGCACTTCCACCTCCAAATAATCAGACTACCCCAAAAAAAATTTCAATACCTATTTAATTTAACCAGATTGGGCCTAACCCTATGGCGGGCGTGTATATTACAACAAATTCCGAAAATTTTGAAATTAAATTAAAACAAGGTTTTGCGACATTTGGGTTATCCATTTACTAATCGACCCTACCATGGCCATTAGATAGGTCATAATTATAGGTAAACCAGGGGAATGTAATGAGATGGCCATAGTAGGATCGATTAGCAAGTGGATAACTCAAAAGTTGCAGAACATTTTTTTAATTTAGTTTTGTAGATTTCGGAATTCATTGTAATATACAAACCCATATACTCGTATTAAGACCAATCTGGTAAAATTATATAGCTCCTTACAGATTTTTGGGGTAGTCTGGATTTTTTCTTTTTATTTATATATATCTTTGCAATCTGTTCTGGGGCCGAGGCTCTCCCAAATCTTTCGCAGTTTGCTTTTCCCGTACTTACTTTTACGCCGTTGCCAGCCAATTCGAGAACGTACGGCTATTGGTTCGATTTTCGTAGAACCATCTGATCCATAGCTCCATGCCAGCCCCTAGTACTGGTACTCGGTACGGATACTACTGGTACTCGGTTCATTAGTTGTGCACTCCGACAGGGGGTCATAGTTGCGATTCTCTTATCATCACAGATCGTAATCTGATGATGAAAATTCCTTTTTGCTTCCTGTCCCTATCGGGATTCAAACCACTGTGCCGTTTGATCGGTTAGTCTCGATTATTTGGAGATGATAGTGCAACTAGGTATATAAGGTAATATATCGTTCGGCTGTAAAATATTTTTTCGGCTGGGATAGCAAAGATACTATCTGCCTTGTTTTTGAAATGAAGCGTTGGAGCACACTTGGTGATTTTAAAAGAGCAAAACTTTACAAATTCAAATTGATTGTCTGGAGTCACTAATATTTTTAATTTTTCTTCTCCTTTGGATGGCTGTACCCCATTGTCTAGTCCCCTTTACAGCTTTATTATATTATTAGCCGGTCCAGATTAGATCTAGTAGATCAAATGGTTTCTTCCTTCGTTGCTATCTTACTGGGTTTGTGTCATCCAACATACGACGTATCTCAACATTTTGATGTAGATTTATGCGATATGTATTTTCTAGCGTGTTTGCATATTTCTTCACTGACGAAATCCATCTTCAGATCTCTATGTAGGCTGCCATTTCTTATGTGCCACGGTGCATTAACTATTCCACGTAGGACTTTGCCTTAGAATGACAGGATGTTATTGACATTCGTTTTCTTTGTACAGCCCCCCAGAGCTGAATACTGTAAGTCCACACAGGTTTTAGAATTTGCCGGTACAGCAATTTATTATGTAAAATTAGCTCAGAATTTCTTCCTAAAAGCCAATCATGCTCTTTCCAGTTCCGTTTCGGGTCTAGAATCATGCCTAGATATTTTGCCGAGTTTGCATTGGGAATTTGCTTAGAGTTCTATTCTGCTGGTACCCAGTTCACTGTAGGTTCTTTTTGTAGGTGAAGTTTACGTGAAGAGATTTTATTTCATTAAGTTTTATTCGCCATCTATTAGTCGAGGTACTAACAACATTAGTACTTCATTGCAATTTGCTTGTGCATTCTTCTATGATATCAGTGACTGCTAAGATAGCCGTATCACCCGCAAACGTTGATATGTTAGTCTCTTCTATAGTTAGCAGGTCTGAGGTGCTACCTTGTGATACTGTTTCTGATATTTTCCTTAATTCCGGGTATTCGCAATCTAATTTAAGACGAAAGTGTCTGGTAGTTATGAATAAGATTTGGAGATTCCTTTGCACTTATGATAAGTTTGATTTCCTCTTTTAATTATTGTAATATGACAGAAGATATATTGTAGTTATCCACTTTATTTACTGGTGACATATTTCCCTCTACCGTTTGTCTAAGTAGAGGCTGGAACGTGTTCTCGAGTTGGATTGCAAACAACGATGCTGTACTTTAGCCCAAGTCCCATCTTCATTTTAACTGGCGGAATTTGAAGTTTAGCTCGTTTTAAACTTTTCTCCTTTTCCAAAGGGAATACTCGGTATATTTTTCGCCAGTAAAGCCACTTAGATATTTATTAATGGATTCGTTTTGGATTTTATTACCAGGCCTTCATTGTTTTTCGTTATGCTGCAACCAGTAAACTAACTTCCAGGGGATAAATAATATGTGTAGTTGTTTTTCTAGTTGTATCGGATTTTTAATATTAATCTTCAGATCAATATTATCCTCAACTAGTTTCTGGAATCTGTCCCAGCAGGTTTTGTAATTAGTTGGCCAAGGGGACTGGTTTTCTTAACAATCGTTGCAGTGATTCGTTCATAATAACAGGTGTGTGATCCGAAATAGGTCCCTCGCACCTTTCTAGGTATAAGTAGTTTTCGTCTTTTCCTTTGGTGATAAAGAAGTCTATGATATCGGGTATTTTGTTTCTATCCGAATATCAATAGGTTGGTTATTCTCAAGAATGAAAATTGCAACTGCATAGTCGTCCTTCTGCAAACAGTTGTCTTCCTTTTTTAAAGGTTACTCTTGATCTCCAGTAGGTATTTTTTGCATTAATATGAACCCCGATTATAAAACTTGGACCAAGTGATTTAAATAATGCGAATAGTCTTCTTTAATTAAATTATATCTTGAGAGGGGGGCAATATATTAACGATACACTAAATTATTTGTTGTTGCTTATAATATATATACTGTTAAAGCGACTTATACTTGCCTAAATTCTTCTTCAATTTTAAGATCTATAACGTGTTTGATGTTTTCTTTTATAACCACCGATGATCTTCCTCTAACCATTCCTGATGGATGAATGGCGTGGTAACAGCTGAACCCATATGTTTTAAGATATGAAATTGAAGTAAATTGGGTTTCCGATTAGGCATATACTCGTATATATTTTTCAGCATTTAGAAAATTTTCTAGTCAAGGAATATGTTGCATTAGCACATTTGCATTCCAGGTTACTATTCTTAATGTTTTATTTGTGGTTGTTTGCATAATTTTAATAGAGAATGGATCTCATTTCATTTAGAGAGTGTTGCTTATCTAACCTGTTGCTTAGAGCTTCAAGGCATTTCTCTTGTTACAAAAATAATAATTTGGAAACAAACGAAATGTCTCTCCTATTAAGAGTAATAGGCATAAACAACATACTCGTTTAGAAGCTGACTCTACTTCAACAGACCTCAATCAAACAGTCCTACCAATTGTAGAGCGTCCAATTAGATGCAATAGATCAACGTTAGAAATCGATTTAGATAAAAAAAACTCCACAAACTGTACTTTTATGTTAATTGTTATTGTTGATCCGTGATGTTATATCAGGTTCAATGCTGATGATGAGTTTCTATTCCCAGCAGTTTGGTTTTACTCATCTTGACTTTAGTTTCATGTCAGTAAGAGTTAGGGAATCAGACAAATGCCTTAGTCGTAGTCCTAATCGTTTATAGTTTCTGGAATGGAAAAATTGTACTCCTATCAGAAATATATTGGAAATAGTTTGCGCCCTTCTACTCCTCTGTTGATGACAAATTTGGTACTTTTTGCATTTGTAATTAACGCTACATTTGGTATCTCCGTAAATCTCTCAAATAAGAGCTATAATGGTTTGAGGTACACACAAAATTCATTTAACCACTTTATATATATGATCCAATCAAAGGAGCTTGAAGAGACTTATAACATCAGTTTCAAAGAAAACGTATCATGAGCTCCTTGCTATTAAAACATTTAACATTGTAGTGCCTAAATGATGAAGTTGGTCTAATTTTGTAGGAATGTTTGCTAAATTAAGTACAAATCCGGATTGTGGAATTTTGTCAGCCAAAGAAGAATTCAGAAGTTAACCATGCACTCTCAATGCGAGCTTACAAATATAAGTTCGGCTGGAGTTGTTTTAAGTTCTTCACATATACTGTTCTCAACCATAGGTAATATATTCAGCCAATCTGATCGTTCATGTCACTTAACGCCGTTTTAACAGTTCGAGGGCATCTCTCAATCATGCGTTTTAACTTCGGATTGTATAGGATTCTCGTTCAAATCCAACGAAAGATGATGGTTCACTACAAATGTGCAAATGTTACAGTATGGTTGCAGCAATATCCGGTACAGGAACCACCTCAACCCATCTCGTGCATCGATCGATTAGTGTGTTACGCATAATATTTCTGATGCCTTGAAACTGTCGACTATTCAGATGCTAAACAACATTGAGCGATTGATGTCATCAATCTTTCCAGATATATAAAATAAATTATCAAAGGCTTGCGAAACTGTTTTCCGAAATACAATTTGTATAAAAAGTTTTTATATAGCAATTTAAACATTGCTTTATGTTTGAAATTTAGTGGGATTTGCCTGAATTTGCATGTTGTGTTTACACTTAAAAGCTCTCGCGTAGTCCTGCGTCATAGGTTTGTGCATCAGCGTTTTGAGCATAATCTATACATTCAGAAAAAGTAATTAAATTTAATGTGTGAATAAGAATCTGCAACTACATTACTAATATTCGAGATGTGTTAAATGTCGGTAGTGAATGACCTGATAAAACTTAGCTGCGTGGATTAGTGGCATATGATCCGTGAACAAAGTAAACTCTCAATTTTCGTGCTCAGCCTAAATGATGTTTAATATGCTTTATGTCAGAATACTTCTTCTAACCTCTCCTTGCAATTGTTGAAGCCTTCAAAGGATTCTACTAACCAAGTAAACGGAGTCTTTCTTATCGATTTTTTGTAACATTTCAAAAAATCATTACAATTTGATCTGGTGCTGCTAAAAATCGTTGCAAACTGACAGAAAGATACAAATTGACTTCGATTTAGCGGGCACCCAAAATTGCTAGGCAAATAAGCGAGAATTTTCGAATAATTAAGATTCTAACATCTTGAAACGATTTTTTTCTATTTGTAACCGAAATTACCCATAACAAATACTGTTATAATGATGAGCAAAGAGTTAACTATCTCGGAGAAAGGGGTTTAAGTTTACCACTGCTTGATACGACCTCATCGTTCTCTAGAAGGAGTTACATGCCGGTAAAAAAGGTAATTGAGCATCATTTGAAGGATGTTAATGTCCATTTCATGTCCTACGAAATTGATAAAATTTGTGTTGCTAAGAGAATGGAAATAAGTACCTGTACCTAGTTATTTCGTTTAAATTGCGATAGTTATCTCAAAGTTGTAGAAAGCTTCATTGTTCCCAGCACCGCGTCTTCGTTGATAAATGAAAAGTAAAACATAAAGTATATTTTTCAACTACCTATGTATTGTACTTGAAAAAGGAAATTTATGGCGATGCAAAATAATCGCCTGTAGGTAGATTTATTGTTGAAAGAAGAGAAACCAGTTCAAGAAATCTTGTTAAAAGGCCTAATATGATGATTGGAATGTCATTTGTTTCATTAGCAAACTCTCGATGCCCTCTGTTATATTCGGCGCAAATGTGACTGTTTTATCCTTACATATGCCCTGTTAATAGATTTTGTACTGGACACGCTACCGTTGTGTTGTTTCGAAGTTAAAGTTATCTTACATTAGATTCTCTTCTTTTGTGGTCTAACCCGCATGTTTTTACATGACCGCTTACAGGAGAACCTACTATCCACTGGCTTTGTATGTTTAAATAATTTTGTATTTTATGTCCCTGCCAAGTTTTACTCGAAGCAGCTTTTACTCGATTAAACTACATAAAAGAAAACATTTCATACAATTTTAAAATAGCCATTAGCTCAACTGAGCTCACGAGCTGATTAGCTTTCAAAATCTTACCTTTGTAATTTCCATTAATTATTGGTCAACTAAAGTAAAATGAGAGTAGATCGCGGAAAATTTTAAAACACAACCCGGGACTGCAATATAATGAAACAAGAACATTTTATAATTAACTATGCAACATTTATTTATCTACCAAAATACACAATTAGCTACATCCCGGAAATGGTTCAACACGATTCTTTCGCAGAATAAACTGAATTTTCCGGTCCATATCTTCATTATAGATTGCCTTGCACTTCTCAAAATTTACGCGGCGCCGTGTTTGAAATGGTTTTTCATAGTACCGCGTTCGACGAAATTGATCCAAAATACCTTCTTTGCCAAGTACACGGTTAAGTAAACGACATGCCTCTTCAATGTTATTATTTTGAACAAGTATTGTTCTTGCAAGAAATTTTGCGTGTCTCATTTTAATTTATTTTTATGTAGTTCCAAACTTTTTAAGGTTATAATGAATGTCAAAATATTAAATGACGGATGTAATTTTAAGTTTGTATTTCAGGAATTTTATTATTACCAGATGCCACTGCTGAATACCGGCCCTCCCAACAAAAAAATGTATTCACTAAATTTTTTACGAAAACGTAAACTTTACGTACACCTATTTACAATGGAATTCCAATCCACGTACAACTATTTTTTATGTTTTTTTATAAGCGGGTCATTTAGAAAAGTTTTTTTTAAAGAATACAGCGATTTCGTTTGTGATCTCCATTTTGTTTTCTTTTTGTGTTAATAATTTTAGTAAATATAGTGTAGTGTAATGTTAATAATGTTAGTGTAGTGGTTTAATTGTAGTATATAACTTGTATAAATGCATATGCATAAATTTAAACTAATTTAAATAAATAAATTTAAAAAGGAATTCTTCGGTTTTTATTTTCACTATTTATCAAAAAAATTAATTTAAAATGGTAATAAATCCAGCGTAAACAAGAACAAAAGCGAAATAAAATGTGTTAGCATCATAGAATTATAAACTATAAAATGAATGTAAAGATTTACCCATATAAAATTTGCTATTTGATGTGTCACAAGCCAGAGCAAGATGGCTATATAAAAAATGCATATGGCGGTCTCATGTGTCAAAGAAAAACCCCTCAAACCAGTTTTTGTTTAGAGTTACGTGTTGAATGTTGTGTTCTTAAAAAATTTTGAAAATATTAATTAAAATATTATAAAATAGGCAATGGATTGTGTGTAGTGCATCATTTGGTAATAAAAATTAGAAACTTTTAATAAAATGAAGTGTCTTGTGAAAAATTGTAAAACTACGACTAAAAATTACAGGAGGGAATTTCGTACCATCAGTAACTTTATATAAAATAAAATGTAAATTATGTTAAATCAATTTGTGGTAAAATTATCCTTAATTTAAGTTACAAATCAGAAAAAAATAAATAAATAAATAAAACAATTTTGGTTGTTGGCGTGGGTTCTTTCTTTTTGTAAACATATTTTATTACCAGTGCCGCATTTTTCGTATTACTATGGTTCGAAAAGATGGTGTTGATTGTTTCATGTACTATGTGCTTTTCTTTTAATAATAGCTTTTATTTTTGAATAGCTTAATTATTAGTTTTTACAGAAATTATATGAAAAACATATTTTTTTTAGGATCAGCTTAATGTGAGGAATTAAACAAGGCAATGATTGAACTCAATTGGCTTCGATGTAGAAGATATAAAATTTAAAAATGAGCAAAAATTCGATTATTTGCTCGTTACATTTTGAAAATAATTATTTTATGTCGCTTACAAAAGATAATCGGTAAATATCTTTAAGAAACGACTTATTCCCTTGTTGGTAAACGAGCCAACAACTAAATTTGACGGCAATGAAAATAATATTAAGTTAAATAGGTCCAATATCTATTTGGATATACATATATTTGGATAAATCTACAATATATTGTATTTAAGGAAAAAACAAATAATTTGTTGTACTTGATGAATAAAAATATAATTCAATTTACATAGATTTTTTAATTTTATCTTCCTAATTTCATTGCATTCGGTCGAAAAAAATGCTAAATACGGCCCTGTTAATTTATATGCTTTCTCTGTTACCCTCCGATTTTGTGACGCTTGACAGTTGCTTACATCATTCATTCTATATAATCTATTCCTATGGTTAGCATGCACTTGTTTTAACCGTTTGTTAACTGTACGGTTAACTCGCGGAATTTGCGAAAACAATTATTGTTACCATATACAAGTCTCGTGAAATGGTTTCTTTTTTCTTGTGGCAAAGTATTCGTTTTCACGACCTTTTCTTTTTGCTCATGCGTAACGTTTGCGAAGACATTAGTATAAACAAGCCTTTGCAAAATGTACATAAAAGTTATGCAATGTTTATTTTCTTAACGATGAAATACACCAAGAGAAGCACGGCGTGTTCCAAGCCCACACTGTCGGCTGGTATGGGCGTGCACACCAAGCAGCGCGGCAGTTTGTTTTGTTTTAATAGTAAAATTTGGGTCAACTATCTTATTTCTATGCAGAGTTGAAAGTAGCTTGAGTTACCGACCAAATGGCACAGTGGTTAAAGCTTTGGCGTTTGGATCGGGAGGTACCGGGTTCGAATCCCGATAGGGGCAGGATGCAAAGGGAATTTTCATCAACAAATTACGATTTGTGATGGAATGGAACACGTCTATGACCCCCTGTCGGAGTGCAAAACTCATGGACCGACCCATCTTCCATGCCAGTATAGGCTGACATGGAGCTATGCAATGTGCAGATGGTGATAAAATCGGACCTATATCCGTACGTCCTCGAATTGGCCTACACTGGCGAAAAAGTAAGGACGTAAATAAGCAAAACCGCGAAAGAGTTGGGAGAGCCTTGGCCCCAGAACAGATAGCAGGGATAAATAAAAAAATTAAAAAAAAGTGCTTGAGTTAGAGTTAGCGTTCATGCAAACAGACATTCATAATGGCGACAATGAAAAATCTTCATACTTACTGTGATAGAAATTTATAATATAATTTTGGTCTTTATTCTCGTGATTTCATACTTTAAGTGCACACATATTTTCACACAACGAAATAAAAATACTAATTTCCGATCGTATGGACGAAGCTAAATTTAAAAAACAAATGAGAATAATGATTAATCAATGATTAATTAATTATTATACGATCGACGTTAAATAAAAATTTAGCCTCTCTTTATTGCAGCTTTATCGCAGCTTTTTATCTGACTGGCAATACTTTTTCTTTGAACATTATTATTATGTGTATACATTTTGGTTTTCATAAATGAATATTATGTAAATAAACATACATTTTTTACGTTAAATAAGAACAGAATTAAGAGCAGTTAATGATGTGGGATTTTGGTTGTTATAAAAACAAAAGTAAAAAAATTAAAATGAAATTAAATGAAAATGTATTTTATTTTTGTTATAAAAATATAAAATTTTAACTCTTTCCCAAGTACCAAATAACTGCCAAATAAATAAAAAATTTGAAACAGTCTAACGCGCCCAAAAATTTAAGTATGTAGTAGTTTTACGCTCTTATTTAGTCCTCTTAAAGAGACGATAAAACAGACGGTAAAAAATTAATCAACAATTAATTTGCTTGACTATTACTTATTTATCATCATTCATCGTCCTTACAATCGGGCATAAGCAAAATGAGATTTTTGCATTAATTAAATTTTTGTGTTGGACAATTTTTTTATTTTTTACGAGATTTTATGAAATGGCTTAAATTAAGAAGACTATACCACATTTACATAACGGGTGTTTTTTTAGGAGGTTTGTTTTTCCGATAGATGTCGTTTTATTTTATGACAGTTGTTTTGACAGCTCAAAGTGGCATTTCTACTCAGTATTGTTTGGCAAATCATTATGAATAGGTTAACTCCAGAACAACGTTTTCAAATCGTGGAAATTTATTTTCAAAATCAGTGTTCAATTAAAAATGTTTATAGAGCACTTCGTGAATTTTATGGTGCACATAATCGTCCGTCAGAGACCACCATAAAGAACGTAATTACCAAATTTCGGTCTACATTCACTCTTTTGGATGCCAAGCCACCGACAAGAATGAGAAGAGTTCGTACAGAAGAAAATATTGCTGTCGTTGAGGCCAGTGTCGAAGAAAACGACAATTTATCGATTCGTCGTCGTGCTCAGCAAATTGGACTTTGTCCATCGACTTTATGGAAAATTTTACGTAAAGATTTGGGTTTGGTGCCATACAAAATTCAATTGGTGCAAGAATTAAAGCCACACGACCATCGTTTGCGCCGTGAATTCAGTGATTGGTCGTTAAATCAATTGAACGAAGATCCATTTTTTTACCGTAAAATTCTCTTCAGTGATGAGGCGCATTTTTGGTTAAATGGATACGTCAACAAACAAAATTGTCGCATTTGGAGCAAAGATAATCCACACGCCGTTCTAGAACTACCAATGCATCCTGATAAATGTACTGTTTGGTGCGGTCTATGGGCTGGTGGGATCATCGGTCCATATTTCTTTAAAAATGAGGAAGGACGACGCGTTACCGTGAATGGAAATCGATACAGAACCATGTTAAATGAGTTTTTGTTGTCAAATCTTGAAGATATGGATATGAATGAAATGTGGTTTCAACAAGATGGTGCCACTTGCCATACAGCACGTGAAACAATCGACTTATTGAAAGAAACTTTCAACGACAACATTATTTCGAGAAATGGTCCGGTGAATTGGCCTCCGCGTTCGTGCGATTTGACGCCACTCGATTACTTTTTGTGGGGATACGTGAAGTCATTGGTTTATGTGGATAAACCTCAATCGATTGACGCTTTGGAAACCAATATTCAACGTGTCATTGCTGACATACGCCCTCAAATGCTTGAAAAAGTGCTGGAAAATTGGACCTCCAGAATGACATTTGTGAAAAATAGTCGTGGTAGCCATATGCCAGAAATTGTGTTTAAATGTTAAATGCCAAAAAATTATCTACCAAATAAAAAAAAATTTTGGTCATTTCATAATTTTATATGTGTTTTATTCAAAAAAAAAATCGGCAACCTCTTAAAAAAACACCCTTTATAAAATAAAAGTAGGTAACAATAAATAAAAGTAAGATTACATTTCGGGTGTGGATATTCAGCAAAATTCAATGGCGCAGATACGATATTTTTGTTGCTTCTTTTTGTACAATTTGTACTTTAAAAGTTTGTAATTTTATTTTTCTGATACTTCTAATTTAATATAAAGACAGAAACAAAAACTAAATTACCTAAAGTTAATCTACATGCTCCGAAATAGATTTGGTAATTTATTGTCAGCAAGATACCCAAAAGTTACCATGGGTTATTTCCAAAAATGGCTAATTTAGAGTTTATGAACACACTCCAGCGGCGCATATGTGCAAACCTTTTTGAATTGAACATGTAGCTATCTCGTTCCGAACCCAAAATCGCCATTGTTATTTGAGTTTTGTTTTGAGAGTGTTAAGTGTGCTGTGCAAGTGCAACGCGCAATGGATAATAATAACTATTTCCAGTGGTTTGGGATTTGTACAGATCCTACATTTATTTCCGAGTACAGCGATAAAAGTCAAAGAATACAATTAAACCAGGGCGATCTAATAAAAATTTCACCGCAAACCATGCCGGATAATAAACAACTTCGGCTAATAATTCTTTATAATATTCCTGTACCGAGTGACAATGCAGTGCGAAATGATAAAATATATTTGTGCCCGGAATCTAAATATGCCGTGGTGGAAGAAGATGTGTGGCCCTATTTAATAGTCGAGACGGATTCTCTGTATCGATTTCATGTGTATAGTAAACGTGATAATATTTTATCGCTTAAAATCGGAGAAATGATAAATATCTATTTAAATACATCGCCGACAGAGGAAATTAAAGTTTGTTGTTCAATCGTTTATATAGGGGAAGTACCGGAATATGGAAAAGGTGTCTATTTTTGCCTACGTGCCATGGTAAATTGCAATTTTATTTATATTTACTATTTAGTAGATGATTTAAATTTTTTATGATTGAGAAGCCTAAAGTAATTTAAAAAATTTATTCAATGCCCATTGCATGGTCCAATAAAACTGTCTTGTATCATTTTATGGTGATCATTCTCGGTTCTATTTAATTGTACATTTCTTAAGGTATTTGCTGAACACAAAAAATATTACATTTGATCTGACACTATGTTACTAATTCAGTAACGTTTTCAAAAATTTTGCTCAAGTTGCCTACATAAATATTTTAATGATCATCAAAGCATTCAGGCTCCTGCTAAAGAGTAGAGATGATGCCGAGCGTTTCAGTACATTTTAATTTATTTCTGTTTTAAATGGTTTTTTCAGAGTAATTTCAACTTTGTAGAAAATCCGCAGACCAATTTTATCGAAAAATACGGGAAAGGTTCCTGCACTTCATTAATTATCATAACGTCTAGCGCATTTTTTGAGGCAATCAATTTCGGCGAGGTTACAAATCGACCAATTGTAATAAAGCAATCACCAAACCCGAAAAAACCGAATTCCGAAATGCAATCACTTGAAGCTAAGTTTAACGACCTAAAACAACGTCTAGGAGGCGCGCACAATATAGAACCAACCAAGAAAAGCAATTTTATCGCGAACTCAACGCTACCACCAAAAATGGGCTTAACATTTAATTCTGTGTTCTTGGTATGTACTATTTGCCGCAAAGATTGTCCAGCATCCGCTGGAATTTTATTAGCAAATTGCGGACATGTATTCTGTTTCGATTGCTTGACCAACTATGTTAATTCGACTACTGGCAATAATCCAATTTGCCCGTTTATCAACAAAAAATATAAATGTAACGCGGCAATAGAACTGTACGAGATGGCTAGTCTTAAATCGGACGATACAAAAGCGTTGATCGCAAATAATCGTTGCGATCGCAATCCTAGGCGTCAGAGTCGTGCGAAAAGGAACTTATGGGATTGTTCGAAATGCACGTATGAAAATAGTTTAAAGGCAACTAATTGTGAAATATGCGACGAGCCACGTGGACAAGCCGTTGAACTGCAATGCATGTATTGCTTTGATACCTGCAGCCTAGCCAGTATCTTTACGCTACCCGAATGTAATCATAGTGTGTGTAAAAATTGTTTGATGGTCTATTTGGAATATCAAATAAAAGGCAACGCAAATAAAACAGAGTGCCCAATTGCATTTTGTGACCATGCAGTAAAATCACGAGATATACTGGAAATGTTTTTGCATCTCGATGGGTTCTTTATTAAAAATGAAATGAATTTCTTTGATGTTTGTGTTACGTGTCAAGTATCACATCCTAATGTTAGTTGCAAGCAATTTCACATTGATTTATCAACACGAAAAGATTCAGATAGTGCGCGCCTTAAATGGAAATACAATCAGTCATATCAAATTGGGGATGCGACAGCCTGTCCAAAATGTCAATTGATAATTGTTAAACAAGGACATGAAAAGGAATATTGTTCTACTTGCCATACAGTATTCAAATCGGACTTTCAATCTAAACCTTGGCAATGCTATGTTTGCTGTAATTTGAATTTTAGAGCTGCTAGTAATTGTGGGACTTGTGGAAAGAAGCGCACTAATCAAGCGGGAAATAAAAAACCAACTGCAAGCTGCATGTTTTGTACTTTGGAAATCAAATTTAGCGATGGGGTTGCATTAAATTGCTCCCATTTCTTTTGTAAACCTTGTCTAGAATCTTTAGTACAATCCAATGAAACGGTACTTAGGTGTCCGTATGAACAAAACAAGAACAAATGTAATAAACCGATTGAGGAATATGAATTGCTTCAAATTATGGGCATCGAAACATATAAACGATACAAAATCCGTTTAATGCGAGACTTTGCTAAACACACAGAAAATTCGGTACTATGTTTAGATGAAAATTGTACAGGATGGTCGCTTAAAGATGATTTGATTGATTCAAATTTGTTTATTTGTTCGGTATGCAGAAAACCCAATTGTTTGGCCTGTAAAGTAGTGCACGCGGGAATGACGTGTGCAGTTTATAATAATCCCGTGGAACGTGAGCAATTTTTACAACCACAGCCGCAACAGTACAACGTTTTAGTAAAAATGGAAGACGATCAGATGATCAAGAATATTGAACCATTTGAATGTCCCATATGTTATTTAGATGTTGGTATTGGCGAAGGAATCAAGCTTCGGGAATGTTTACATGTATTTTGTAAAGATTGTATTACAAATCATGTTAAACATACTGACGGTGTTGAAGCTAAATGTCCGTTTGTCGATAACAATTATAAGTGCGAGTCGATAATACTTGAACGCGAAATTAAAGCCATAGTAGACCAAAAAACATATAACCAGTACATTGAAAAATGGTACACGATCGGCAAAAATAATATTGAACATGGGGTGCAGTGTAACACGGTAAATTGTAATGGTTTTTGGCAAAATGATGGGAACATTAACGAACAAGAGTGTCCATTGTGCAAGGCAATCAATTGTCTTAATTGTCAGGCTATTCACCCGGGCATGAAATGTGATGAGTTTCAAACATCGATAGACACAAAGAAAAAATTGGAGGATGAAATTGCACGGGGAATTGGAATGCGATGTCCAAAGTGCAAGGTATTATTTAAGAAGCTTAAAGAGAAGGTCTAAGCAGTTTTAAAACTTATTTTCTTATTACAGATTATCATTGTGCGAGTGTCGGGTTGCGATTGGTTACAGTGCACTATGTGTCGAACTGAAATATGTTGGGTTACTAAAGGGGCTAGATGGGGCCCAAATGGAAAGGGTGATATATCAGGGGGTTGCAGATGCCAAGTGAATCGTAAAAAATGTCATCCAAACTGTGGGAATTGTCATTGAACTGGAATTAAATGTTTTTTTATTATTTTTTTTTTTCATAAATATTTTTTAATAAACCAATTTTGGTATTGTAATTTTCATAAAATTGCTGTTTCAATATAGTTTTTATTAAAAATAAGATTAAATTCGGCACTGCAAAGCAGTGCATCCTGTGGACGTTGAACAAAAAATTATCTTGACATGAAATGTCGACCATTAATTTTTTTTTTTATTTCAGAAATCTATTTCTGTATAATATTCCAACTAATCTCATTGATTACCTAGTAATTGTTCACCTATACTAGTAGTATTCTAGGTGCACTGATTTAGTAGTCTATTCTTGTGGCATGAAATCTATCGGTTCATATCAGCTCTGCCAGTCCTTTGATTTGAGCGGCTCGAGGAACCACTAATCCTAAAGGATTTGTTCTTTTTAGGCGCTTCGGTCCGTTGGAGCGATCCAGTAGGTTCCGCAACTCCTCGTGGTCATGTTGCTGCAGTCGCAGTACATGAATCTGAAGCAAATTTTTGCATTTCATCGATGACGTATTCCATGTTTAAGTCTCGATGAAGATTGTCATTTCTAATGTACCAAGGAGCAGTCACAATGTTACGTAGTATTTTGTTTTTAAATGTTTGTATGATCTTAACTGTAATTTTGTTTGCGCAGCCCCAAAGCTGAGTACCATATGTCCAGATAGGTTTTTGGATTTGTTTATGTAACAGCAGTTTGTTGTGCGTTGTCAGTTCGGAGTTTCTTGTCTGAATTTTAAATTCAGTTCTAGCCTGTTTTTTTAAATATGATTTCCACCTGAGCTTAGGGTATAGCGTAATGCCGAGATACTTAGCGTTACTTAGTTGCAAATTCAGTCTAATCGGAATACATTCTAATTTCCTATTTGCAATGTTGAATTTGTTCATTTCGATTAGTTTAGTGTTATTCTCCATTTTTTTTTGTCCAGAATTCTCTATTAATAATGAAGTTTCCCTGTGGACTCAACAATACTAGCAGTGGTCATAACGGCTGTGTCATCAGCAAACGTTCATGTTCTAGTTTCTACTGCTTGGTAGATCATTTGCATACAGGAGGTATTATACATGGCCTAGAACACTGTCTTGTGGAACTTCTGCCAATATTTTCTTTAGTTTTGAGTATTCCCCTTGTAAGAGTTTAGCAATTCGAAATATTGTTTTGGCAAATCTCGAGTTGAAATTCCAAACCACGGTGCCAAACCTTATCAAATGCTTGGGCTACGTCTAATAATATTGCTGAACATACTTTTTTTTCCAGCGCCTCCTCAATTGTATCATTGATCCTATATGTACCTGTTGTTTCGTTGAGTGCCTTGCTCGGAACCCAAATTGATGTGCTGGTATAAGACTTCTGCTCTCTATAATTGGCTTTTGTCTCTTGAGAAAGTCTTTCGAAAAACTTTAATGTTGTTGTTAGCCTATACGATGTTTTGTGGTTTAGCGGTTTATTAGGCTTTGGAATCATTATGAATTCTGCTACTTTCCACTGTCTCGCAACTTAACTTAGTCTAAAGATAGCATTGATTATGTGCTGTAGTTCCCTTAGTGCTTTTTCGGGTGGGGCTTTGAATGTTTGCCCCGTTATCATGTCGTATCCAGGGACGTTTTCATCTTTGAGGTTTTAACTTCTTGTTTAATTTCTTTCAGAGAAATTGGTTGCACAGATACCTAGTTAATTTTGCTTATAGGTGTTAAATATTCATTATCCGCTATTCCAGTTGGTGGTTTGAAGGTATTTTCTAGATGTTCGGTAAACTGATCACGATATTCGACACCTTCTGAGGTGTCGTAAATTTTCGATTCGACGCTGACGAAATATTTCATAATAGCTTATTTTCGACGTCGAACAAAAAACGCGGTCGAAAATTTCATAATAGACCTCCAGGATTTATCTTATGAGACGTCTCTAAAGCTAGCAGAACCCATGCAGCAGAACATTACGAGATAGTAGGGATAATTATAGACTAATAATGAGCTAATTAAACGCTCTTAAAAAATGTTGGACTCCATCCCTTCCAACTAATACGATCATATCAACAAATGATTGAAAAACAATTGGAAAATTAAAGATTAATTTTAGGCTAATTAAATGGCCTATTTTATTTTTTTTATTCCGCTCGTTCTAGAAAAAGCATTAGGCTTTATAACTTCTTTCATTATAACGCACCACTAATCTTTTGACATACTTGATTGCTTTTTCACTAAAATACTTCCAAAGGATTTTGAATTCGATTTAATCATGTTTTGATATATTGTAACTAAAAATAGGTCGTTCATATTACTATCGAATCCACAATTGATCTCTTCAAATCTTGATTGATCTCTTTCTAAAAGCCTTTCATTTTAAATTATTAAAATTTACTGCATAAGCGATCATCAAAGCAAGTTGGGTTATTTGAGGTTGGATTTTTTCAGAAATGATTATTAAATTTTTTGCCAATTAATGTTTCAAGATATTGATTGAAATCGATTGTATTTTTCTTAAAGAACCTTATAAATTAGTATTTCGTGAAGCAGTTTTTGTTATGTGATGGTTTCTGGATGTCAAATGGATTTATCACCGGTTTAACGCAACTCTCGTAAGCGCAATCTGATTTAAGTTGCATTTGAGTATTAAGTTACGTTGTTTGGCAGAATCAATTGTTTTTGTGTTGTTATAAACTTCTTCTTCTGATCCGGTTCAGTTCATGTTTTATGAAACAACACAAAGGCGCTTACTAGATTTCAAATCAAGATTTGTGATCTAACACAAATTTTGGATCAGGTTTTCCATATACAATTTGAATTGATCCGGATCAATGGATGTCATGAAACGCGGCAATAACCGATCCAGCTAAAAAAAAAGTAAATTGACCAAATATAGGAGAGATTTCTAGATAGTGGCACTCTTACACCTGAATGCACTTCAGAATTTTTTAAATTTAGAATACTCACAAAAACCATGACGTTCAAATTATGAAAATAGTAATCTACCTGTAAAACAGTAAAAAAGTATGTACATAATTTAATTATATATTTTTTTATATTTATTTATTTTCATTTTTCTACAAAAATATAATTTTCAAACAATTACGATTTTTTGGGGATTTTCATTTTGAATTTTCAGTTAAACTATAAAGCTAAAATAAAGAAATGTTTTGTAAATTAGAATAAAAGAATAAAATTAAATCATAAAAAAATCAGAAATATTTTTATTTTTAAGAATATTTCCGTATTTTATATATTAATATGTAATATAATTAATTAAAATAATAATTAGCAGTTAAAAGAAAAACTAAACCAAAAACAATCTTTTTTTTTAAATTTTTATTCTTTAATTGACGATTATTAAATGAACATAAAATTAATAAAATTAATTTTGGTACACATTCACATGTATCTTATAAATTTTGAAGTATGTTGTATCTTTAAAAGGTATTATTGTTAGGTAATTTTTTTACTATATACGAACACATCGAATCAGTCTTGAATCCTCATTCTCCGCGTCGTTATTACTAAAATGAAATAAAATTATTACATTTATTTATAAAATATAATCGAATTTCTTACCTGTGCCTGTATAACAGCAATATTATTTATAACATCTTCAATAGTTTTTAGTTTACTTCCATCTTTTGGGAAAACTGCATTTTGATTTTTTGGAGTTGGAGAGCTCGCCGTTTTTGGAGAAACGCAATTAATAGTTTTTTTCTCACTGGGCTCATCGTCTTCATTGTTGGAGTCCTAGGAAATATGTTTGGACATCAATGGCAATAAAATTTATTTTAAAGCTAATTGAACATAACACCAATATTAAAAATCTAACTAAATTAATACATTTGTATGATTTTGTAAACGAAACGAAATTATAACTGTAAGAGGAGATGTGTGACGTACGCTAATACGCTAAGTTTTAATATAAATATTTATTAACTAATTAGTGATCATGACATTTTATAAACTAATTGTATAATTTAACTATTTTCTAATTAACTAATTTCTACCAAAAATTTAATTATTATTACTTAATTTTATGACGAACAATAAAAGCCGTACACGAGGCTAAATCCTTTAGAACTTACTAGTCGCAATCAAATAAAATTGATTTTAAATTATAAAAATAATTGACATCATTTACATAATAATTTACGAAATTTGCACCTTTCGTATCGCTTTTACAACAAGCTTTATTAATTTGTATCCATCATACAAGAAGCATATTATTAAACAGTAAAAATTCTGGCACCCAAAATAGTTTGAAATCGAATAATTTCAGTCAACTGCATCAATTGTTGTACCGAAACTACACACAATGAAATTAATTATGTTTATGGAAATTTCGAGTGTTGGCCAGAAACTTGATTTGTATGCCACCGTTCGCCCCTTTTATTGGACAAACTTGTAGCGCTTATTAATTTTACGATGACACGACTAAACACAAGTAATTTTAGCTGAGATATATTTTATCAAGTGCTTGAAAATATCCGTATATCTTTAAAATTCCGAAAATTGCTTTATCTTTCAAAAATAGTCAGTTGTTTAAAGGAAGAAATAATAGATAAATAATAAATGGATTTTTGGTGAAGTGGAGTTTGATGAATATGTATGACAACATTTCATCTCCTGAATAGGACTTAGACGTCACTTATGTTGTGGAGACTAACTTATTAAAACTTGTATGACTTATAGTAACCCTACAATAGGTTTGTCCCACAGAAAACTTATTGTAAACTTCCAAATAGTTACGTCTCCACACAATAAGTCATGAATTGGACCGGTCTTAATATTAATGTTGGAAATTGGGATTTATTTGCCTTAAAAGAATATAAAGCAGAACCTGTTGAGTGATAAATCTGTGCCACAAATGAGCAATATATAGTATTCGACCAACACCCACAGCATCCAAGAATAACTTACCTATTTTATTTATTCGTTTTAAAAATTGACTATTAATGAACAAGTAAGCACTTTTAGAAAAATTTAAAGAATTAGTTTTTTTTTTAAATTTCAGAAAAAAATACAATTTTTGTATTACAAATGTAAACAATTCTAAATTTTGATGTTGCCAACACATAAAACTAATTTATGACAATTCACAAGAGGCGAATTACATAATTGTTTTTCGTGAAGCACTTTTTATTTTGTTTTACGATGTAAAATAAATGGAAATTTATTCCCTGAGCTGCAAAATACTTCCATATCCATAGTGATTTAACAGTGTATTTATGACCTAACACGCGTTAGCGTCTCTTCATTTTTAACGTAGTTTTGTGATAATTTATTAATACTGTAATACTTAAACTTTTCTCATAAAATAGGAAGATCCCAGTGATCTTTGGGCCGAAATCGGCAGTGACAGCTTCCATAGGCAGTTATCGTATATTACATATTTAAGCTTTATGCATAAATTGGGAAGTCCCAATAATATTCAAACTTTCAATTAATTCAAACAAAATTAGTTTAATCATTTTTTCAAACTTTACCAGAAATGAAGTTTTGGTAGAAATTTGTGTACCAGATTTGGCACCTTTCATATTAGCCTTTTCAATTTCCGCAATGATGTCGGATAGGATAGCATTTACAAAAACGACAAAAAATTAAAAGATTAAATTTTCAACAACGGTTGGCCTGGTTAAAAAAAGTCAGGAGTTTGGCCACACATATTTACCCCTCCATTTTTTAAAAATAAATCGTTCAATAACAACAAAACAGCTAAATCGTTAAATAAAATGTTTAGTGATTTAAGTACGATTTCCATTCAAATTTAATTATAGCATACCTCAAAAGTGCTTCTAACGGGTGATTTTTTAAGAGCTTGAGAACTTTTTTTTAAAAAAAAACGCATAAAATTTGCAAAATCTCATCGGTTCTTTATTTGAAACGTTAGATTGGTCCATGACATTTACTTTTTGAAGATAATTTCATTTAAATGTTGACCGCGGCTGCGTCTTAGGTGGTCCATTCGGAAAGTCCAATTTTGGGCAACTTTTTCGAACATTTCGGCCGGAATAGCCCGAATTTCTTCGGAAATGTTGTCTTCCAAAACTGGAATAGTTGCTGGCTTATTTCTGTAGACTTTAGACTTGACGTAGCCCCACAAAAAATAGTCTAAAGGCGTCAAATCGCATGATCTTGGTGCCCAACTTACCGGGCCATTTCTTGAGATGAATTGTTCTCCGAAGTTTTCCCTCAAAATGGCCATAGAATCGCGAGCTGTGTGGCATGTAGCGCCATCTTGTTGAAACCACATGTGAACTAAGTTCAGTTCTTCCATTTTTGGCAACAAAAAGTTTGTTAGCATCGAACGATAGCGATCGCCATTCACCGTAACGTTGCGTCCAACAGCATCTTTGAAAAAATACGGTCCAATGATTCCACCAGCGTACAAACCACACCAAACAGTGCATTTTTCGGGATGCATGGGCAGTTCTTGAACGGCTTCTGGTTGCTCTTCACTCCAAATGCGGCAATTTTGCTTATTTACGTAGCCATTCAACCAGAAATGAGCCTCATCGCTGAACAAAATTTGTCGATAAAAAAGCGGATTTTCTGCCAACTTTTCTAGGGCCCATTCACTGAAAATTCGACGTTGTGGCAGATCGTTCGGCTTCAGTTCTTGCAGGAGCTGTATTTTATACGGTTTTACACCAAGATCTTTGCGTAAAATCTTCCATGTCGTCGAATAACACAAACCCAATTGCTGCGAACGGCGACGAATCGACATTTCACGGTCTTCAGCAACACTCTCAGAAACAGACGCAATATTCTCTTCTGTACGCACTGTACGCATTCGTGTGGTTGGTTTAATGTCCAATAAAGTAAACTGAGTGCGAAACTTGGTCACAATCGCATTAATTGTTTGCTCACTTGGTCGATTATGTAGACCATAAATCGGACGTAAATCGCGAAACACTTTTCGAACCGAACACTGATTTTTGTAATATAATTCAATTATTTGCAAGCGTTGCTCGTTAGTAAGTCTATTCATTATGAAATGTCAAAGCATACTGAGCATCTTTCTCTTTGACACCTTGTCTGAAATCCCGCGTGATCTGTCAAATACTAATGCATGAAAATCCTAACCACAAAAAAATCACCCTTTACTTCTATTGCTCAGAAATTTGGTTTTTGTTGTAGTTTGTACGGCCTCTTTTACAATTTTGAGGAACTATACTTTTTATCAACATAGGATACACAATATATATTTTGTATTAATTTTTCTGCACAAATGAACTTTTTAAGTTTCCAACAATCGACAAACACAGGTTTACAAAAGTGCTAAGCAAATAGCAAAAGATAGCGGTATTATCAACATTTGCACGAATAGTTACCAAAAAAAGAATTTGTTCCCTTTTAAATTTGAAATCCAGCGATTCTTGGAAGATTCAATTTGAGGCGTTAATTCTTAGAACCGTTATGCATGACTTTATAGTTTGCTCGATTTTTAAACACATAGGTTTGTTTGAATTTTGTAACATATTGTTGGCCGTTAGTTCTATTGAACGATAATTGAACAAAATATTTTTTAGCTTGTATTAGTAAGTCAATGCAGTTGTATATTATCCAGCGGAAGGAGCCCGATATCAACATTTTTTTACGCGAGGAATGATGATAAATATTAACTAATAAGGTTACTTTAAAGATATCATTAATTACCTCGAAAAAAATATTAATCTCCATTTGTAGGACTCCCTTTTTATCACGAAAATCGCGAAAATTTTTCAAAATAGGTGAATAAAATATCGTTCATTTCACATGTGTGTGTTACAAGAATTTGACGAAAAGAAATGTTTTGTTCCTCTTATTTTTACAGGCACACAAGCTATGAAATCTTACTTGGTCAAAATTGGGTTAAATCGAATCAAAACATGATCAATAATGTCTCTAATGCTAAGTCTAAATTGTGTTGATCTTATCAAAACTAGGTAGTTTAATTTATAAACGTTGGTCGTTGCTTAATTTTAATTAATTTGTAGTGCATTTAGCCAATTAACCCAGTTTACGTATACATTGTGTTTTCAACTAAACAATTGTAAAAAAAATAAACATGAAACAATTAAAAATGTTGAATTACTCATTCACTTACCAACATCTAACATATTTTTTATTGATTTAAATACATTTAGACTTTAAATCGGCACTGAGTATGTGTGTTTGGTTACAAGAAGATAAACCAATAAATTGTATTGAAGATAAAATATTACATATTGTTAAAAATGTGCAAAAAATATTAAAACATTTAATTTTAAGAACATGGCGCCGCGTCCAATTTTCGCGAATGTTGTTTAAAATCATTTAGGATAAGTTAAATAATTTACGCTAAAAATCTAATAAAATAAATTAATTACACGGTGAATTTCCAGTTTAATACACTACCCTAAATTGACTATATTAATGTAATAATTAAATTAATAAGAAAATTAATAGAATTAATGTAAGAAATTCACCATTTTTCTAATCATTTTTACCGGATTCTAGTATGTAAAAAGAAAAGAAAATCAAAAATTTCAACAGCAAAAAATGATTTTACGTTATAATTAATAATTAATTATCTAACAAATTTAATGAAAATTCACGAAAAACTAGGTATTAATTAATCAAATGGATAACCGGATTAATCGTAAACGAAATTCATTGAATAACAATTTTTCAAATCAGCAGACAAAAAATTAAAGATGTCTAAAATTTCTTCTCAATGTTAAGCTCATGTTTAATTTAGATATTGAAGTAAAACACATTTAAATAATTTTATTAGAAATGTCTGAACCAGAAATATTGTCTCTGGGCGGAGTTGGCATAATTAAAATATAATATTTATTTAGCGTGAAGCGATAACAACTGCGATGACATTACGATAACATTAAAGGTTCTGAACGTTAGTTCGGGACAACTTGAATAATTGAAGGTTGAAAGGTAAATTCGGGATAGTTTGAATTTAGGAGGAATTGTATTTGTTTAAAAATTGTAGTCCAATGAATTCAGTTGCGCGACAATTCAGTCCTAGATCCACATCCATCAATAAAATAAATTATAAAATGATAAAAAATGTTTTATCTATAACACAATTATTAATTAATTTGTTTCATTAATTTTTAAGGTCTCTATATTTGATGAATTTTTTTATAGCTTGTTTCATCATCAAGAGACAACTTACGACGCTTAAGCGAACGACAGCCCCAGTATGCAGTAACAAACGCATCCCAAAAACCCTCGAATTTGCGAGATTCACAATGTGATCAAAATTCAAATTTTATTTTTAATTTTGATTAGAGATAAAAAAAAAATTAAAAAAAAAAGAAAATTGTAATAAAAAATTTTAAACAAGAAACAGAATTGAATCAACGAAAAGAAAATGAATGTAAAATCTTCGAGTGAAAACTTGTGTATTATCAGTATCATGTAAAGAAAACTTACCTTGCGAAATGTAGGTGTTGGCACCATTAAATGTGTTTCTTCATCGCATTTTTTTCGTAGAAACGCGATACCTTCTTCCCGCCTTTTACTGTACCGATGTTCCCAAGCGTCTAGTAATCGATTGTAGTATCTCGGATTATCCGTAAAACACAGATATTTATACGAATTTGGAGCGGGAAAGATCCGTTCCAATGGATCACAACGAGCGAGTTCATCCTCACTGATAATTAAACAGCGAATGTCATCCGACGTTAAATTTTCCAGAATATGCGTAAGATACTAAAACCAAATATTATTTTAATACCAAGTATTATACTAGTATTGTCGAGTAAATTATTAAAAAACTTACATCTTCTCTAAGCGCTATTGACTTACTACCATACAAATTATGTTTAATTTTTTCAGCTTCCGACAAATTATTTGAAAAAATTCGTTTATCGTAACACAGGGGCCCTTTTAAACCTTGTTCCGTAAGTACCTCGATCTGTTCTAGATTAGTTAGTTTTGGGGGCACTTGGTACAGCGCCGTATTTAAAAGTGCTCGAACTAGAGGTCCTTTAACATGCATGTCTAATGGCGAGGCTGAATGAAGTGATGGCGAAATATTAACTTCCAACAACCATGGCACTAGCTCCGAATCAAGAATTACATCGATACCAAATAGTTCGTAGCAATTATAGTTGCTGTTTGTATTCAATTTGGCCATTGCGTATATCGGACCTTCACCTGCTAGTACTGTGCGAAGTACTAAATTCCGAAGCGCGCCCCACAGTCGCGTCGTATTTATTCCTTGAGCTGCTAAGTATGTCCATAATGATTTAACAGTCCATTTATGACCTTTACATGCGTTAGCGTCTTCATTTTTAGCGTAGTTTTGTGATAATTTATTAATACTGTAATTTGTCAAATGCATATATCGATCGTTTAACGTATCTGACTTTTCACTGTATTTGACTGATGCAAATCTAGCTAAACCATCGGTATGCATATAAACTCTTAACGGATTTATGGAAGTAACTACTACGTATAAGCGTAAGTCAAATTTGCTACCATTTATTAAAAGAGGACGTTCGATGTATCTGTTTTAAACGTAATATAATATTAGAAAATGCTATTTTAATTAACCGAGGAGCTACTCACTTTTGTACTATTAAAGGACGTTTCTTAGGGATTTGTGACCACCGATTTACCACTTTAATTCCTGTCCCGCGGGCCGCTGCTGGTGGTTTAATAATCCATTTAGTATTACGTTGTTGATATTTGGGCCAAGCTTGCCGTAATAATTTTAAATCTTGCGGAATTATATACGTCCTATAAAACAAGGACATAACTGGTTATTAGACAAACAAAACTAAATAATTTTCACTCGATATACCTTGGCATAAAATTGAATTCTTTTTTCCCATGGCGAGTCATTTGAATTTGTAAATTACGCCACAGCCGATCTTTCCGACCAATTTGAAATGTGCCCGGAATATGATTGATTTTTTGATACGACCGCACAGTCTTAAAACACGGGCTTTTCATGTGTTTTCCCCATATGCCCATCCAATCGTTTGTCTTTTTGAGCAACTTGAAACCGGAATGAACTAAAATTCGTCGCACCACAATCGGAGTTATGGTTGTTAGTTTCCATTTAAGTACTTTGGAAATGACTTCCGGCATTTGTGGTCCTGCTTCGAGATGTGATGCAAACGTAATGTATGGTGGACAATTAGGGAATAAACTAGGGGCTAGTGGTGCGCCTGCCGAAGACCCGCCCGGGATACCCTCGGCCGATAGTGTTATTGAGCACAGTGCATCACCGGCCGATGAGTCCACATGATTTAAAAATTTTACACGATCATTTTCATCGTCTGATATCTCAACATCTTCTCCATCACCAATATCGACAAAATCATCATCGTCATCTTCGATGCTGCTGCATTCGGCGTCCGAATCATCAACGACCGATGATTTATCTGTTATTAAATTTGAGGTTTCACTACTTAGAGTCGATACGATTGATTGCTGTAATGGAGACGGTGATATGGATTTCGGGCGTGGCGATCCAGTATGAGGTGTGGGTTTTGTTTTGAATGTTGGCGTTGGCGAACGCTTGATTTTCGTGCGGATTACTCCATTAACTACATTTGATTTAGTTATTAGTTTGACACTATTTTTTGTTAAATGATTATTTACGATAGCTGTATGATGTTTGTTTACTATGGTGTTAGACTGTGGTTCTGTGTTGTCTAATGCCACCGGAAAAAATCCATTTGGAGTTTTAATTATAGGTGAATCATCGTCACGGGCCCGTTTTAAACCGCCAACAATCTGAAATACAACATTTTAAGCATTTACTTTAATCATAAATTATTAACTTACATTTGCATCCACATCTCTAGTCTCTCCTCCATGAGCATTCGCAGATTGTGCATTTAATGCATCTTGTGGTTCCGTTTCACTTCGTGTCCTTACCCGGCGCTTATTTGTATCCAACATTTTCTCACTCGGACTACTAGTTTGCGAATTTGGCTGCTGTTCGATGGTATTCTTATTCTTATCCATATTAGAAATGTATCTACTTCTACTCACAGAATTTAAATTAGCATTTAAATTTTTTATCCTGTCTCGGTAATTTTCTAATTCTTTTATGTAAGTTTCTCGTAAATCTGTAATTTGTATTGAATTAGGCTCATTACGATATTCCTGGCCATTATTAACTACAACACCCGTACTCGCTAATATATTTTCCTTGAGATTATCTTGATTTATGTTAAAACCGTGCCGCACTGGATACAACCGTTTATTTTCTATAAGTGGCGGGGTTTTATGCTTTACAAATTGTCCCCGATTTATGGGTCTCTGTTGGCTACTACTCTTTGCAGCGACATTATTATTTCCCGGTGTCTGTATTTCAAACGAAGGGTTAAATAATGGTGCAGGCTGAATACACTCACTACGACACCGGCGGCGCAAAGTTACATTTTGCCGAGTTGGTTGACCAGCGACTTGGTTATTCGCTGGATGATTATGAAATGTGGTGGGTTCATATGGATAATTCACATTTTTATTTATTTCCATATTATTTTATCGTTAATCTAGGCTGAAATCTGAAACAAACGAAACGTAATTAATTAGTGTACTGAAATAATTCTTATATTATTAGAAATTATCATACATTCTAATAATTTCTTGTTTGTTGATCATTGTTAATTATTCGTGTACTAAGATTAGACGATCAACAATTAAATTAGTATTTGCTGCGCTTATTCCACAGCTAAATTAGCAATGATATATGCAAAATGACAAGCGTAGCACTAAACGCAATATTTTCATAGCTTAGCCAAGTTAGCTGTGGAACAAACGCAGCAATTGGCCTCAATTTTTTTAACAAATTTATTTAAGCCCAAACTAATAACGAAATTACATTACTTATTAATAATACTGGTACATAAGGAAACAAAATAACCTCACTTTTAAAATGACACTCACGTTTTCTTCTTATGTACTATGTAGTAGTATAATGTTGTATTTACTCATATGTACATAATATACAAACCCCCAAGTAAACACATGCGATTTGACGATGATTATTTCATGTAATGGCGTTTAAAAATTACATACAAAACAACAAAAATTACTTTGGATGAAAAGTTTTGTTTCGTTCGATGAACACTAACAAAATCAAAAATAAGTTAAATTTTCAAAAAAGAATTTCAACACAGCACAACACCAATTTTCTACAGAATTTTATTTTTTGAGATGTTTTAAAATGTTTATTTTACATCCAAAAAATAAGCAATTTTTGATTTGAAATATTTGGATTTGAATGAAACTATAAAATTTTTTAAAAGTCTTGTAAATCAAAGAGAACTAAATATCTATAGCGAAAAAAACTAAACAAAAACTTAAAACAAGCTAGCCAGCTGAGAAAGAATATTTCCAAAGAAAAAATTGAAAAGAAATTCGTATAAAAATAAAATTTCAGAGAGTAGCAACAGCAGCATAGACATAAACAAATTACAGTCGTGATGATAAGAATTAATTCAACGTAAGAATGATCTAATCAACACGATTTTCACATTCACAATATTTGAGACAATTTAAATTTTATCACAAACAAGATTGCTATTTATTGAGGGCACACACCAAATTTCTAAAATCCGCAGCACCAATTATTAAGAAATAGCCAAATTGCCCTCCGAGAAACTTATTAAAACAGTTACACCTCACCTTAGAAATCACTAAATCCGAAAGTTTAGTTGTTACTAAATCTTATTATTTCATATTTATTGTATCACTAAATTTAATGCGATTTAAGAAACCAGCTACAGTAACGAGAAACTTCATTTATTTCACACACTTAGCCCTGTCCGATTGTTTAAATAGATTGTCATGGACTTCATAACATCCCAATCGATAAGATCAAATAAGCACTAACAGTTTAGTTCATTCATTCAATTACTCATAAAAACAATTAACCGAAGTAAAACTTGTACGAAAAAAAATACAGCGAGTGTTTTGCCTGTACCACCTTTCCCCGAGTTGAATGGCTTTGCAACTAATTATTGCTAGATTACCAATAAGTTATCCTACTAAAAATTGAAGCTCAATTGCTACTTGTTGAGATAATACAGCAAGATTAATTTTTGGTAGAAAGCAAACAGTGGAAAATTTAGCTATGAACATTATATTTAAATGTGTACTTTAGTCCATATTATGTCGAATGCTAAGCAAAATATCTCGTAACACATAATCCAGGCATGTTGCACTCGTTTGATCGGTCCGGTCCTATCTTGCTGTCATTATGTTTACTGCTCAAAATTCGTGTGGAATATAATCAATATCAGTTAGGGAACATGATTTCCGCATCTACATTTTAGTACGGAGTGTCGTAATATTATTTCGATAATATTTGTTTAAATTTATTCCTGCTGACTGTTCGTATTTATGGTACATTCAAACGACATGTCTCAAACTCCACATTAGTCCATAGGATCAATATGCTAAAGTCCAGAATCTTTATTGAGCAAGACCTTTTATCTAATAGTGCCTAATGATAATATTCGTGACATTTTCTGAGGTGCGTTAATCGATGCAATTTGATTTTTTTGCATATAAATGTAGGATGATTTCTCGTCTTAATTATGGTGGATAAAAATGTTGATAGCTTAGCATATTAAGTGCAAATTGAGCCTTGCGAATTCTGATTGTAGTTCAACCAATTTTCCCTTGGCTTAAGTTTGCATCAAAATTTTGTGCTCTAAATTAACTCTCGGTCTTTGCCGAAACCAATTAGTTTTGACTTCCGCGTTTTTTACACTCTTTCATCATCGCTTTTCTTTTTAAATTTTGCTTTTAATATGTGTGTCTTAGAGCTATTTTGTTCCAGCCCAGATCTCAACCTTAGATGTCCCATTTTCTCATTTGGCATAAGGCCGCAACATGGTTCTTAGTTGTTTCTAAAAGTAATTTTAAGATATGTTAGACCTATCTATTCAGTCTACGGATTTCCAGTGCGATGTTCGTAATTTAAGCCTTGGTAAATGTAAGGGAAGAGTAGTATTGTATGAAATCTGATAATTTTAATAGACACTTGTTCTTCTTAATAGCGTTGAGCTCATGTCTGTTGAACTTCTGATTTGATTTTGTTTTAGACTGTTTCGCTCGATGAGTTAAGTAAATCTATTTGTAAAGTTAAATTGTTGTGAGTATTACAAAATGAAAACAGAAGTGGAATTTCTCATTTCTAATTTCACTTTGTTGAAACCGTATGAAGATTTCACGTGAAATCGAACTAGTAGTAGTATTGTTCCTTTAGCCTAGTGCTAAACTAATTAGCGAAACCTCAGTTTGCTGGCGACATACAGTATATGATCAATTATACCCACTCTGATTTCGAAGGTTTACTCGTATATCAACAGTTTTTTGAATAAAATTTTCTCAGAGAGACAAAGTAAGCAGTCATTTCTCTCAAACTTTAATTCGCTGTTCGTAAACAAAAAAATTCTTTTCGCTGTTCCTTCAAAGAAACACAAATCAAATTTATATTTTTATGTGAAAAATGTTTTAGTTAACACCATCGAACAGAAAATGATAGCTAAACTCCCGGGTCACAAATTTATCATCGCTTATATGTAACAAAATATAACAAATGGCGAGTTCCTTAATTATAAGCTTGCTGTAAATCGGTAGAATAGTCGAATAGTTTTTTTTATTGGAAGTAAACTGAGATGCAATGTATTTGCAACACATTTTGTGAATTATTTTATTTACTATTTCAATATTACTTAAATGCTGTTTTTAAAAAAATATAAAAAATTCCCTAAATGCTAAATTATTACTAAGTACAAGAAACAAAAAAAGGGTCTACAAAACAAATTAGAAATTTGATCTTAGTTTATTCTAAAAAACTTTACGTTTAATTAATTAAGTTAATTTTGAAGTCGTTTTCATTATTTGTGCTTCGATGAAAAATCCTAAATTCCTTTTAGTTATAGCTCTATAATGCTCAATTGGGTGAAGTTTTGGGCAGTTGTGTGGGTTCATGTTTCGAGGTATTAATCCTCATGTTGGTCTTTTCGTGCCAAATCAACGTTTCCAACGTATAATGGCTGCTTGCTAAATCAGGCCAGAATACAGTTGAGACTTTGTGGCAAGGTATAAATAGTTTTAATTTCTTCAATGATCATTTGTTTATTTAATAGTTTTAATTGTCACGAACCTTTTACTTGTCCGTCCTAAAGTGCAAATTGACTTTCAAAATAAGTATTTCTTTGGTTTTAAATTTTTCGAAAACTTAATACTGCTGTTTTGGTAATTGGTTCAAATTTGGGCCTTTGGATAGAAAATTTGCATATAGTTTTTTCGCTCGTGTTTTTGGCCAATAGATTGTTTCATACTTCGGTTTAGTGTTTTTATCACTTTATACGTATTGAGCTTACAATTTGTTTAATTGTGACAAATTTTTGTTGTACCGTTGTAGTTTCTCGTTTACACAAATACACCTATTCGCCACACAAGCACAGTATACAATCTAAGGATTGCAAGTTCAATGTCAGCCAGTACATCAGAAGGAAGATGGGTCGACACTCAGGTCTCATAGTTGAGGGTCATAGTTTGTCTATTAACATCATCGATTGTGAATTAGATGAGAAAATTCCATTTTATATCCGGCTTTTGGTGAGATTCGAACTCCACACCTCCAACTCCTTCAAAGTCATTAAACAATTTTAATCGGACAACTAAATTTAAACAAAAGAAAGACGATAAGCTAACACCAAAGCACACTTCACTTTCAAAACATTCAATGCAGTACTTGTTGCACAAAATTTGCCAGGTTCAAATACATTTTTTGGTGCACACGTTTTATTACCATTCAATTCTGCGGTCTCAAGACAATTTCTAAAATTTCTAAAATCATTTCTATATATCAGGTAAATTGGGTAGATATCAGAAAAAATACCCTTTAGCTGAAAATATAATTTTAACAAAATAAGTGATCTCAGAGTGATAATAACATTGTATAGAATAATAATTTGAAATTATCTTGTTCTTTAAAGCAAAGACTGTATATATTGGGATCGATGAACAATTTTTATCCGAAACATAGAGACATGATTAATCCTTCAGTCAAACCTTTCATGTATAATAAATAATTTATGTATCTTTACGAAATTTCATGATTTCCAAAACCAACTGTTTTGTAAGATTTATAGTAACAATAATTTCGGCAAGAAAAATTGAAATTTCAATTTGTAAAAATTTCCATTTTTAAACAAAGAAGAAACGATAGCTTCATAGACTGAAGGGTTACACGAAAAATAAATATTTCAGAATTATCTCGAATATAAGATCTTTAAAGTTGACAGTTTTGGGTATAATAAAAGACGGATAACGATTCTAATCAGTACAATTCCTTCGCCCTATTTTTAATTTATTACAATTTTTACAAACGTTTCATGTTTATATAGACTAAGTACAATAAAATTAATATCTTGGTAAAGCATTTCCCACTAAGAAAAATTTGTCAAAACAAAATATACTACATCCACATTAATCTGAGTGGTTGTCAACCAGTGTTTTTTACATGAACAAAAAACCTGAACTGAAACATACACGCATTTTTTTTAAATCTTCGAATTGAATTACTACTACCGCTTTTGTAAATTTTAATCTGTTTTATAAACCTTGGACAGAATTTGTTAGTCACATAAAAATTAAATTGCAATTTTTATGGTCACCACTGTAGTCTGGTATTAAATGAACCTACATTTTGATATTTTAAAAAACATATTTAAACCGTGCAAAAATTTAGTGGAAAAATCATGTCAAGAATTAAATCTTAAAACATAAATAAACTTGTAACAGTTTTTGAATTTTTAGATTGATACATATTTTAGCAAAAAACAATTGCTACTTATTTTTAAAACACACAAATTTACTATTTATAAGTTTGATGATTTTTGACAGACAATGTCAATATTTCAAACACCCAAATCGTCTTAAAACTTAATTATAAAATTATTATTAATAATAAAGGAATTTTCACGCGTACTAAAAATACATCCGAAATGTTTACAAAGTTAAAATTATATTCTGTAGTCGACTTTTACTACTAATTAATTTAAATAGCTTCGTAGTAATTAGTAATTTCAAGAATATCATTGGAAGTGATCTACGCGAAGCTGTGTCAAAATAAACTTTCTTTTTAATTAAATTTAATAACATTACGAAATACTAAACGGTGATGTCAAAAAATTCTTTCGACGGGTGTAACATCTTTTATAAGGTTTCGTTTCTCAAGATAGAATGAGTATGTATATATTTTATTACAAACAGTATAAATTCTATTTTCATAATGATATTATAAAAGTAGGAAAGAAATTTTTTTAGTAATTTTTCCAAATGTACACCATACGAACAAAACACTCTTATTTACAGAAGAAGGTATATACGAAGAGTAACTGATAATCTTTATCATCGTCGTGACTCAAAAAAACGAGAAAATATATAAATACTAACTGAAAGGAAAAAGTATACAAGGAAATTTTTTTCGAGGCATTTTCTCTATGAAGAATTTAATAATGGTGGAAGAAATACGTACATAATTATTTATTTGATAAAATAAATCGATTTTGCTCGGTTTAGCTGCTCTTATTAATTTTATGTCGTATTTTAGGGGTTTATTCCGTATTGAAACAAATCAATAAGAAAATTTGAAAACACCTTGTTTAGGCGTATAACTGTGATTCTTAATTCGGAACCGAAAAATTATGTAATAATTCAACAGGAGATAATTGGAGTCACATAATCAATACCGCATCATTGATTGTTCTCCAGGTTAAGGGGAGCTAGCGTAATTTTTTCCCTCATTCCTTCTTAAAATATTAAACATCTCTGGAACGCGAAGATAATGTTACATAAATATATATCAGATTAATTGCATCATACAATTATCACTGACGGCGTACGAGTTGCCGACTATACAAGAAACTTATTTTAGTTATTTTAGTTATACACTGCACCAAAAAAACGGAAGAAACTTTTTTTTCGGAAAAATACCCAGTATCTTGGTGAAATAACACCTTTTTAAAAAAAATTATTTTGTTTCTAATTGAAGGAAATTTGGTCTTCTTTTCGAGACTGGAATCCGTTTTATTTTATTTTGACTTTTTTGAGTAAAATAAAAATGTCTAAACGAAAACAAATATGCTGCTGTTTGAGACTGTAAACGAACTTGCTCGATATTTCATTCCCAAATCCCAATTAGCCATTTTATAGAGAATTTAGCAACCGTGAAAATCATGCTGTGGAAATTTCTGTACGACGGCAAGAAACGTAACAAAAAAATGGGACACGCATATCAGGCGTAATTTTGGTGGTTCAAGATCAAGGAAAAAATAAGTTTTTACAGTAAAATTTGTGATTTATTTCAAATGGTATATTGCAACAAAAATCCTTTTAAACGTAATTCAAACGTAGAATCTAAGAATAAAATGGAATTTTCAATGTTGCGTTCTAGACTACTTCATAAATACGCCGTGGCATATTTAAAACATTGTGTATTTGTTGCCATTCTTCTTGTAAATTTGATGGTTGCCTTGTCCTTTTTCTTACACGCCGTTGTAACATATCTCAGCGGTGCTGTTGCAGGATCGGCCGGGCATTATCATGGAAAAACAAAATCCACGCCCAATTTGCCTTTTCATGGAAAGAATATGAAGCCTTAAAATTTCTTTCACATATCGTGTTGATGTTAAAGCTGGATGTGGTATTACTACCAAATCTATCTTGTAATTCCACGAAATACCTGCCCAAACCATCACCGAAACGACAAACTCTGCATCGGCCGTCTGATACATCCAAATTGAACCGTGATTCATCCGAAAAAAGGACATTACACCCGTACCTATCCCTCTGAGTCCAGTTTCTATACTACAAAGCATAATTTCTTCATTGCCGGCAGATACGGAACTTTAACAGGTCGACGTGATCTTAGTCGATAAGCTTTCAACCGATTTATTACCATTTATCGTTTTGGTATCTGGTTTTGTACTTTTTAATTCTTGAGCACTGTTTGTTCTTTTTTTGTAGCATAACGTGCAATACCCCGATCTTCCCTAGATGTAATTTTTCTTAGTCGACCAAATCCTTCACGCAAACTCACACTACCTGTTCCTAAATATCGATGTCAAGTCCGGTTCGCAACACACACTTATTCACACTTATTCCCAATTTCACGATAAGTTACAGAGGCTTCAACTAAAGCCACAATTTTTGTAGCGCAAACGAGTATTATAATTTTCGATTCATATCGCTTGAATCATCAAATAACTATGCGATAAATTATTGTTTCCCACAAAATGACGTAAAATTTAAAGAAACTTAAAATTTTATCGTAGAGTGCTTAGTTTGTAAGATAAAAAAATGTACTTCTGGCTAAGACTTCAATAAATCAACAGTTTTCGTACAGAAATTTCCACAACATTATATTTTTAAGGTTTCTAAATTCTCTATCAAATGCCTAATTTGGATTATGGAATGAAATATCAAATCAAATCAAACAGCAGCATATTTTTTTGTTAGATAATTTTTATTTTACTCAAAAGAAGACAAAATTTCATTCAATTAGAAAAGTAAAATTATTTTTTGAAAAGTTTCACCAAGAAACAAGCATTAAAATCCGGGTATTTTTCGAAAAAAATTTCTGTTCCGTTTTTTTTGGCGCGATATATATTCCGTACAATGGAATTCATGAAACATTATACTATCAACATTGACGGACTAACTAAATAGTTTGGTTCGAAATTTATTGCAACGTAACCAATTGGCCAATTACACAATACTATTCATAGTAAATTCATATCGTACTATGCATATTATCGTTAAGTTTTTTCCCATCAAGACAACGTAATGGCTCAACGTTTGGCTCGAATGACAGAAATTGTCATCAAATGAGGTTCAGCACTGCAAAAAGCGAAAAGACTTAAGAATTGAAAAATAAAACATTTTCAAAACAATCAAATGGTTCTTGTTTCTATATTAGACAACTCTTTTCAAACCTCGCCCACGTACATTCTCACGCGGAGGAAACAATCTTGAAAGTTCGTTTGCCTTTGAGTCTAACCAGTAATCACTAAATTCTTTTTTTTGTATAAGTAAATTCGATCAATTACTAAGCTATTGGCATACGTAAACTGCGTTATAGGCGATTTCTAAGTAGGACAAAATACGTAAAAGCGCGGATTAAAATATTTCAGAGCACATAAGAAAGCACACCGAGAACTAACTCCCTTGAAGAAATAGCGATTTTTATTTATAAGGTCGTGAGTCTAAAAATACGGTGTATACAGAATATATATTATGGGTAATGGCAATTATTAGTTAGTATCTCCAATCCTAAAACATTAAACTGATAAATGTCCTAGAATCGAATTTGATTCTCGTTACTACCAAAGATTCAACCAAAGTTTTTATATCAAGTACTGCGAGAAATGTAATTGATTTGCTGTTAGTTAATCACCCCTTAGTTGAAATGTAATTAGAGGCGATTAGTAAAACTGAGACTCTGTATATAATTAACTATTTAAACTTACAGCTCGACGAGCCTACTCCCATTTAGGATTGCTCATATACCAAAACCAGTACGTACCAGGTTTAACCAACGTATTTGAATGAATACTGAACTGCCTTTAAAACGTATATACTGATACAGTTTTAAGTGCGTTCTATTTTCAAAGCTTGTTTAAATTTTGAATATAAATTAATGTTGCAGAAGACGATAATCCACGTGGGGCCGATATGCCTCATCGTCATAATAGAATTTCAGAATATACCCCGAAAAATTATGTATGTCTATCATTAATAGAGAAAATTATAATCGTTTTCGCTTTTAGACGCGTACATACTTAATTTATTTCAACAAATGTGCGATTTTTTTTTTCATAAAAATAATTTTTTGTTATGAAAAATCTTTTTGATTTTCATTTTCAAATTAATCTTTAGCAAAAATTCTAGTATTTATTTAATAAATTAATCATGTTCCTGGAATCACTCGATCATATAAGTGGGTTTTGGCGCACAGTCAATATAATATACGTCCGAATGTATTGTTTTGTAAGAGGTTAAACATAACAATAATTTAAGAGTTTATATTTTAAAATATATACATGTGATATTGCAAATTCGTGTAATCTATTTAATTCATATTACGAGTATGTATTTGCGCTATAGCAAAAATTTATTTGTTAAAAATTTTAAGATTACGTATTGAATACATAAATAAATAAATTGAAGTGTTTATTGATTTAGAAATAAATTAAATGTTTTTTGTTTTCTTAAGGTCGTCATAACACGTTATTTTATGATTTTCTCTAAAATCGTCGTAACACATAAACCTATATATTAAAATGTGTCGAATCAAATTTATTTGTCTGGGTTGTTTGAATTCACATAATTTTATGCCAAAAATCAATCAATATCGAAATAACAAATGTGTCGTGCCATTTAAATTTATTGAAATGTAGTAAATACAATTTATAATCGACAACTATTATTAGATGGTACATAGTTTAAACTATTTAAAATTACGAAATAAATCATCCGTTTGCGTAGAGGACATTGAACTTGATCAGAAGCACGAAATGTCTCTCACAATTTGGAGAATGTGATGTCAATCAATCATCATGTTAAATATTCAAAGTTTAAAATTCGTATATTTATATTTAAATACTTGCACTTATCCAATTTGCAATGTTTATACATAGTTTTTCACGAAACCATAAATCAATCAGATATTTATGTATTTAGATTATTGCATAAAACAAAATTGAATTATAAATAAATCACGAATGTAGTTTAGAAACGGTACGGATTAATAGACAAGTTGGAAAACTATGATTAATGTACTTTGTTATGTATATGTATCGACACACATAAACTCTATTATAAGCGCACACATGATAATAAACAATAAAATTTATTTTATTTCCCTACATAACAATATTTTTCCACCAACATTCCAATAAACTTAATTTTACATAATCATTTCCACAACCACCCCATAAATATAATTCTATATGAAAAAATGAAAATCACCTTATAATTTGATATTTTGTACCTTGTAGCACCACTGTACATAAATACAAAATAAATTGCACACCAAAGAAATTTTTACAAAATTGGAACACCGATAACAACACTATTTATTATCATATAAACTTAATTTTTAAATTACAAAAAAATTAAACAAAATTGAATAGAAAATAAAATTAAAACGAAAAATTGTATAGAGTTGTTTTCCACTTTGAGGGAAATGTTGAAATGAAAACAAGAATAGGAAAATGAAAAGTGAAAAAAAAATCGAGTTTAACTTTCAAGCGAAAAATTGAGATAACTCGGAATGTGTATGTATGGATTTCTATTGAAGAAAAATTTGCGAGATTTACTCACGAAAATATTTAAGAAAAATTGTGCAAATAATAATAAGAGAATTTTCATTTAACAAAAGATAAATGTGTGAAAATGTCGTTTCCTTTCTATTTACGCACTACCAAACCAAAATGTATATAAACCGTCATCTTTCTTTTATCTAAGATTTATACGCCTCACAGAAATTAAATACTTACTTAATATATATATGCACCACTATACACTTGGGTGTGTGTACTAAACTAAATAAATTTTCCAATGGAAATTTTTTGTTTTCTAATTATAATAAGATACAAAGACATTAAATCCCAAAATCGATATGTGACTCAAACTGTAAACATTTTCATTCAAATCTTAAAAATAGTTAGTTACTTATTTTTCACTAATTAATTTTAAAATAAAAATTAAATTTAGTCAATTAATTACGATTATTCATGAACTTAAATACTAAAATAGCAAGTAAATTATTTTTTTCGAAAATAAAATAATTTAACTGAAAATTCCTAATTTTTCCGAATAATTTAAATTAAAAAAGATTAATGTGCCAATGAAAATGAATGAAAAATTATAATTATGATGTGTGTAAGTCAATCTGCAAAGGTTACAGGAAATATTGTGTACGTATGTACATCGTGCAACGTCACTATCGATTTTTTACTCTGTGTAGTTAACGAATAAATATCATGGCCTTGTTCATTTTTATACCCTGCAGGAGATTAGAAAAAATATGTCCTATATTTTATTCTTTTCTATATCACAAATAGCGAAATGGAGAAAGAAAAGTATTTTATTTTGTTAGGAAAATCTGTTGACGAAAACGTGATAGGGAATGCAAACGAAATCTAATTTCCGGGAGAAGTTGAATAAAAGAAATTACGTATAAAACATAGATAATGTAGAAAATTGTAAATTTGAAATTTCGAAGAAAATGAAATCAAAATTTGATAAAAAATTTGTAACGTCATACATTTTATCCATGGTTCAATTACAATATCAGAATGTTAAGTAAGCAAAACAAGGTCGCCCTTTATTTCTACGAAAGGTAACCTGCGAAAGAGTTTGTTTGGATTGAATTTATTTGTTTTTGAATTTCAAATAAGAGGATGCTATCTCATTTAAAAAGGTAAAGTGTTTACCATTGAGGCTTTGGGGAGTCAAGGAAACTTCTGTTAAGTATCTGTGATGCTGTTTGTCCCGCTGTTTTTCAACAAGATACGTCGGCAAATTATTAAACTCTATGCACCTATGTTTTACTTTCTTCATTTTGTCAGCTTGTTTAATTCTGGTTAATATATCCTTTTCTGAAAATCTCGAGTTGCTTTATTAACAAAGATATAGATGACGGTTCCTAACTTACCACTTCAACAATTGTATTAGCAATGAATAATTTCAAGGCCTGAGATGAATAAAAAGAATTACAAAGCAAAACAGTGTCAGAGCAATAGTACGACAATAACTGAATCGAAACTAGAATATGATCACGTATGGTTTGTGGTAATATCAAATATAATATGAATTCTTAGAGAGTTATTTTATATGAACGATGAGCATGAAAAAATTAAATTCATTTTTTAATTGAGAGATAAATATGTGAATCGCATACATTTTAATATTTGCCTCTCTAATGCACTTAGAAATAAAAATAATTCAATTTTTTCATCCACATTTTCTGTTTTATTTATTTTATTTTCGGTCTTATTGTCTTTGGTAATATGATATGATAAGAACTTTGGCGGTCAAACACACAATTCTCTTTGTATGGGAAAACTCCATTTATTACTTCTTTGTTTTGCATATCCAAAAATAAAAAATATTTTGCTGCCTTGTCTACTCTTCCAACAACTAAACACAGCCAACCAGCTCTCCTCTTTTGTAGAAAATTAAATTAAAATATGTTTTCGTTCCCATTTTCAAATTTCTAAGCGCTTAACCCAGCGAGCTTGACGGAATTCCAGCAATTCAACTCAAAAGTTGCAAAAAATCATTTTCTAGGCCGCTTAGTAAGCTACTTACACTTTACAACTATTTTTACATTTGGAAAACAATGTATACGCAACTAGTAAAAAGAGAAAAACTATCTTTTGTCGAAAGTAATGGAATCTATCGTTAACTTTAATCTTACAGGCTACCTTGAAACGAATACTCTTGAGTGAAAATATCGAAAAACTTGAAGAATCTAGTGTGTCTTTGGATATATTCAATGGCACTTGATAAACTTCATTCGTTGGTTGCGTTCTTTATTGTTTTATATGGATCTGTTGACTACACGACGCCATCGGATTGCATGTGTTATTAAAGGGGTCTCAATTATCCCAAGATGACTCCACCGATCTGATAAACCAGTAATTATAAAAGATTACCGCCCACTTAGCTCAGCATAATTGTATTTTTGACATTTTCCATTTTAAAATATACAACGAAACTTTAAAGCAAATGTGGCAAATGGATTTTTTTTTTAATTTTTCTAAAGAGAATAAGTTTGTGTAGTTTTGATAAAATGGACAAATGCGCTTCTTATGTGCTAAAACTTACTTTTTGTGTGAAAAAATCATGAAGTAAACTAAAAAAGCGTCGTATGGTATGATTCACAGGTGGTTCACTGAATTTTGTTGTGAAATCCTAGATAAAGAAACGGCCCATAAAATCCGTGTATTGATCGATGATTTTCGAGAAAAGTTATGTGAGACGATAACTATCTCAAACGAATGTGTTTTTAATATTTTGTATGAACATTTGGACAAGAAGTAGCAGTCCACGTATGGGTGCCATGATTTCCCACAAATAATTTCAGACTTAAGTGCTTAAAAAAGAGCAAAGCACGGTTGCGACACCCGGAAAGGTCACATACACCGTTTCATCCTTTTTTTGGATCTATTTCATATTTTCAAAAAAAAAGTCCAAAGATGCTTCATAGTATTCACAGTGTTTACAACGGCTTATCTCCTCCAAAATAATGTAGGATAGTATGTTGGGAAGAAAGAGTGTATCAAGTTTAAAATTGAACAAAATTATAATTTGCCGTTCTAATGGCATTTATGATTGCGAATTTTTTGGTTAAAATACAACTTATTAAACTTTCCTAAAGACTACAAACTATCACTTAAGCACAGCGTAAAGAGTAAATTACCAAAATGACGAGATGATTTTTATAAAACAAAAACGCATTTGAGATTTGTTTTACGCAGCTAAATACAGCGTTCTTATAACTGACTCTAATATACCGCCGATAGATATTCGATTTTTCAGAACATAAGGATTCAGAATCAGGTAAACCAAGCTTTGAGGTTCCCACTACTTTCGATATAGCTTTTAACTTTTGTACGAATCAAGTTTTAAAAAAAAGCACACAAACTATGAAATCGTAATACTAAGTGATTTTACAAGCTCTACGATTTTACGATAAGCTATGACGGTTGGCCTTTAAAAGTGCAAAAACTACAAATAATGCCAAACTTCACGCAAATTATCAACAACTTTTCAATTATAAATAATTCTGGACTACCTCAACACAGCTATTAATAAACCACAAATTTACTACAAAATACTAATAATTTACTTATATAGGGTGTTAATGAGATACGGTCGGTGGACGATTTCATGAACAATTTTCATTGATGTGATCTCCACACATTTTTTGCTTTTATTAACCAGATTGGAAAATTTGGCAAGATGTACCGAATTGAATGTGTAATGAATGAATGGAAAATACGAAGAAATAGACAGATGAAAATAATTTTTAATGTTACGGAAATTATAAATATACTAAAACGATACAAACAAACGTGGTAGTTAAAAAAGTAGCATTGTTGATTGACGAGTGGTAACAGCTTGAAGATTATTTTTAACGTTTTTTAGTGTGGTCACTCGTATTTAGTGTTATGTTTACGGGGATGTGATGAAATGTAGAGCATTGTGAATTTTTTTATCATTCGGTCATGGGGCAACGAATTCCGTTTGAAACAGCAAGTTACATTAGATTTGCCTAGATAGTTAGAAGAATAAAAAAATATTACAAATAATTGGATTAATTTAGAGGTAAGTACTTATAAGCTTGAGACAACCACCCCGGGATTCACCAACACGTTGGTGATTTTGTTTGTAAATTTGGCGAAAAATTCAATACTTAAACTCCAAGATATTAATTTGAGTTTTACATTAAAATCACACTACCGAACAACGAAATTTATGCGTCGGGACAGTAAGTAAGAATTCTAAAATTGTAGTTCTGAAATACACAAAATTACATAAAAAGTTTGCACTTTAAGTTCAATTTTCCCTAGTAGGTCATATCAGTCATCAGAAGATCATATCAGTCTCATATAAACCTCTGTAGATATTTAAATATTGGATGTGCGATTAAGACTCTGCCCTTTTTTATTAAAATAAAACATATTAGCTTGTATAGAAAATGAAAGAATTATTTATTAAAATTATGCTCCATCCGCAGCGACTTTCCTCCATCTTTCAGGCAATTTACGCATTCCCTCTCTGAACAAATCCTGGTCTTTAGAGGCGATCCAACCAATAAGCCAACTTTCAATCTCTGCGCGGTACAGTTCAGAAAGAGACCACTGCATTATTCGGAATAAGTAGTAATCTGAAGGAGCTCTGTCTGGTGAATACGGCGGGTGGAGTAGAACTATCCACCCCTGTCCTTTTAAAAAAATTTTCACAACGTTTGCAACTTGTAGTTTTGCATTATCGTGCTGAAAAAATAATTTGTTGTGTCTATTCACCCAATCTGGTCGTTTTTCCTCTATAGTTCGCTTCAAACGTATAATAATTGTCCATTGATTCCATCAGTTAATAATATATCACTCCTTTCTGATCCCACCAGATACAGACCATAACCTTACTGCAATGAATATCTCGCTTTGGTTGCGATGGATCAACTTCACGAGGCTTCAGATTTAGATAGATTTTTTGCGTTTGAGATTCTCATAATAAATCCATTTTTCAGCTCCATTAACTATTCGATGCAAAAAACCCTTTTCTGTGTTGTCTTTGAAGCAGTATTTCACCAATGGTTTCTCGACGTTCGAGGTCTCTTCTTTTAATTTATGTGGAACCCTGTTACTGGTTTTTGAACCATTCCGATTATTTGTAAACGTTAACAGTTGATCGATCAACATTTAATGCTACAACCAATTCTGATTGTGTTTAAGAAGAATCTTCAGCCAATAACGTTTCCAATTCAGCATCTTCACATTTGTTGGGTGGTTTTCCTTGCTCTTTATCTTCAATGCAAAAATCATCATATTTAAATCGTCGAAACCATTTTTGGCACGTTGCATTCGATGGAGCATGCTCACTGTAAATTTCCACAAGCAACCGATCAGTTTCCGCTGAACTTTTCTTTGCAATAAAATAATGTAATAAAACTTCCCGCAAATGATGTTTATTTGAAATAAAATTCGACATTTTCAAGAAGTTAAAAGTACAAATTGTTTGCACTTCACTTACTTGTCACATACTGTGTTTGGCAGCTGACAGCAAGTACTATAGAATAGCAGTATTGCCCATTTATAGTACACCAGTACTAGTAACGACACCTCTTAGGAAAGGGCAGAGTCATATTCACACAATCCTTTTCTGTTAGGGATATTTCTCTTTGAAATTTCATTCCCTTAGATATTAAGAGATTAGCATCGTTTAAATCTTTACAAAGTGTGTTATTTAGCGTGGCGGACTTGAATGACAGAACACATATTAAGATTTTTGTCTCTGTTCTCTGACAATTTTGTTTTGCCGAGATATTCATATTGCGATTCAAGTGATTCGGGAGTGGCAGATTTGAAACTGTTTACCCATAGACAACCTAAAACGGATATTTCATCCTGTGTTAACGAAAAAATTTAAACAGCTTGTTCATTTTCTGTAAACAGTTGAACACAATCAAAAATATTTTGTTTTTTGCGATACTTATCGCAGTTTAACAAAAAAAAACACAGATACAATGCGCATGATTAATGAAATCATCGCCAATTTGATTTCAAAATTTCATAGTACTAAACATTTTTATAACGTTGGTTTTGATTGTACTCAACATGTTGGCAACTGTTGGGTACCCTGAATGCGCCCAATGATGACATTGAAATTATCAGAAATAAATTTTGGTTTGATTTTTTAGTTCAAATGAAAAAGCTACTTTGTCTGTGGTTTAACAATCTTATACGATCTTATTACGATCTCATTCAAAGTTCTATTCAAAAGTATATCCATATTTTTACAATAATACCACTTCAAATTTAAAATATCATTTATACTGTATGCCTCACACCGATTTTTTCGACAATGCTGTTAGCGTTAATCGACTAAACTAATTATTGGAATATTTGCTTTTGCCCACTACTCGATCGATGAAATGTTTATTTGCGAGTTAACTAATTTATTTAGTTTAAACAATTTAATCGATTACGGCAAACAGCATAAATTATACCCCATTTACATGCTACCAACATTTTTCTTCTGCAAAATGAAAGAGATATAACATTGACTTTTTGCACATGAGAGAAAAAGAAAATAAATATGTAACGATTTTTATAGTATAATGTTATGGTAGAATATCATATTTATCGAGTAACGATATAATTGACCAATAAAATTATTTTTGGTAGTATTACCGTATAGCCCTCCGTGGCAATTTTTTTCTGTTGTTGTAAATGACCGAAAAAAAAACGAAAAAAAAGAGCAGAATTCAGTTGATCATGAGCCGATAAGCTTAAGTCACAAACAATAAAATATAAAAAAAAGGTTTTTAAAACAAAATAATTAAAATTAGATAAAAAAAAATATATTTTGCGTGTACAATAAAAAAAAGTAAACAGGAATTTCTTTTGGTAAATCATAAGTTAAGTAATAACCGTGTAAAAATATAATTAAAATAAAATTACAAGTAAATATGAATAAATCTAAAATTTCAAGATAAAAATTATAAATTCTAAAAATTAATGAATTAAAAACCGATTATAAAATAATATGAAATATATTTTATGTAATTGAAAATAAATTGGTGATTTCAAAATAAAAACAAATGATTTGTTAAATCTTAAGTAACATTTGGACAATATTCGCAAAGTATTTTATACAAACATTATATCGCCAAAACCGCAGTTTGTGTTATATACGTTCCAGCTGCACCACTAGCTGTAATATCGTATCAAAGTGGATAAGCATAAGTGAGGTCGGATTGGGGATTCTCCTGGGTACAGCAGTGTGGAGGTACACGGCATAGAGGACCAATGCTAACATGGAATGTAACATGGGCAGCGTAGTATAGGTAATTCTATATCGTCAATTATAACGGGTGTTTTTTTAGGAGGTTTGTTTTTCCGATAGATGTCGTTTTATTTTATGACAGTTGTTTTGACAGCTCAAAGTGGCATTTCTACTCAGTATTGTTTGGCAAATCATTATGAATAGGTTAACTCCAGAACAACGTTTTCAAATCGTGGAAATTTATTTTCAAAATCAGTGTTCAATTAAAAATGTTTATAGAGCACTTCGTGAATTTTATGGTGCACATAATCGTCCGTCAGAGACCACCATAAAGAACGTAATTACCAAATTTCGGTCTACATTCACTCTTTTGGATGCCAAGCCACCGACAAGAATGAGAAGAGTTCGTACAGAAGAAAATATTGCTGTCGTTGAGGCCAGTGTCGAAGAAAACGACAATTTATCGATTCGTCGTCGTGCTCAGCAAATTGGACTTTGTCCATCGACTTTATGGAAAATTTTACGTAAAGATTTGGGTTTGGTGCCATACAAAATTCAATTGGTGCAAGAATTAAAGCCACACGACCATCGTTTGCGCCGTGAATTCAGTGATTGGTCGTTAAATCAATTGAACGAAGATCCATTTTTTTACCGTAAAATTCTCTTCAGTGATGAGGCGCATTTTTGGTTAAATGGATACGTCAACAAACAAAATTGTCGCATTTGGAGCAAAGATAATCCACACGCCGTTCTAGAATTACCAATGCATCCTGATAAATGTACTGTTTGGTGCGGTCTATGGGCTGGTGGGATCATCGGTCCATATTTCTTTAAAAATGAGGAAGGACGACGCGTTACCGTGAATGGAAATCGATACAGAACCATGTTAAATGAGTTTTTGTTGTCAAATCTTGAAGATATGGATATGAATGAAATGTGGTTTCAACAAGATGGTGCCACTTGCCATACAGCACGTGAAACAATCGACTTATTGAAAGAAACTTTCAACGACAACATTATTTCGAGAAATGGTCCGGTGAATTGGCCTCCGCGTTCGTGCGATTTGACGCCACTCGATTACTTTTTGTGGGGATACGTGAAGTCATTGGTTTATGTGGATAAACCTCAATCGATTGACGCTTTGGAAACCAATATTCAACGTGTCATTGCTGACATACGCCCTCAAATGCTTGAAAAAGTGCTGGAAAATTGGACCTCCAGAATGACATTTGTGAAAAATAGTCGTGGTAGCCATATGCCAGAAATTGTGTTTAAATGTTAAATGCCAAAAAATTATCTACCAAATAAAAAAAAATTTTGGTCATTTCATAATTTTATATGTGTTTTATTCAAAAAAAAAATCGGCAACCTCTTAAAAAAACACCCTTTATTTTATATTTATCCAACCTAACATTAAATCCTAGATATATCAAAATTTCTTCCTAATACGTTTAATAATTTTTTTTAGTTTTTGCAAAATTTTTCGTGTAGCTAGAATGGTTAGGTGTTAACTTTTGCTCTTGTAATATATGTACAGGCAAAATATATGAACCAGTGCTGTTATCGTGCTACCATAGGGCTCTATTTCTCTAACTATTTGTTTCTTTTTGCATTCTTTTGTGGCCAAGTGAATATATCGGTTAATATGGTAAACTAAATTTATTACTTCTAGTGATGTGAGTGATTGCAAGGTACATCAACGTATCTATGTCAGGTACAAATATAGTGCTCCGCCAAGAATGTGCTAATGACCAATGAACCCCCCATCCGACGAGTGGAACCAGAATTACCTGACGGGTCAAAGGCAGGCGAAGCTTACAAATATAACCATGCAAAATTTTGCAGAAGGCTTTTTGAGCTAAATCCAATTTAAAAATGAAAATGTTACCATAAAATATATTCGATCTCGAGTATTTTAAAATTAACAAAAAAAAATTATTTTATATTTATAAATGTTAAGGATTCAGATGCCATAGATGAAAATGTTAATTTCACATTTGAATTAATTAAAAATAAATTAATAATAATCTTATAAAAAAATTATGGCATTACTATATATGTTTATTTCTTTCTCGCATATTGCATATTTTTATATAACGGATGCTTCTTATTTACCTGCAAAGATTTGCTACTAATACCACAATCAAAATTTTTAACTTGTTCTAAAAAATTAAAACAATAATATTTCTAATAATTCCAATGTAATATTTTTGTTCGTATGCGGCTATCTACAGAATAAACACACTATTTAAATGTTAACGTTTACAAAGGATGAAATATCTCTTGCTTGTCTTTGCTAATATTGATGGTTAGTTCCATATTAGTTCATGCATCATTCATAGATGACGCAAAACAAACCGCATCTGGTATTAAATTAAAATTTGCTAAACAAGTTGAAATTTATCATTCTTTAGTATATTTCTAATCAGCAAATTTCGATAAATTTAAACTAAGTTTGCAGGTTGGGACTTAATATCAAGCACATTTTGGTTGGTGAACATACGGGACATCTATCAATAACTGGTATGAACTAACCATCATTTTAGTTACTCGGAAATTCAGAAAAGAAAATTGGTATCAGCACAGTAATTTAGTCGAAAAAATTTGAATTGAGCACACAGTATTAGGAGCATTTTTAAAAACTCATTTTTACACGATTTAAGGTCGATTTATATTATCCGTTCCGTTCAGTCCCTACACGTATCGCATTAGCAATTTAATTTTTTTTGTTGTTGTTGGAAAATATGTATTATGCTGTATTGAAGTTTTAACCTAGGTTGAACCTTCAATGTAAACAGAAGAGTTAATTTCTAGTTAACTCTAGGTCGAGTTAATTCTGTTAAAAATTACAATATAAACGGGGTCGAGTCGAAAAACAACATTAAAAATTAAAGTAAAATGAAAATAAATTATTAATTTTAATTTTTTTGTACGAGCAGTGGTATCTAAAACCGACAACATATTTTTTGTGATTTTTTCCGGTTTAATTTAATAAGTTTTCCCTAAAATTAATATCATTCATTTAGACATTTTAAACCTTGTTTGGACTCGATCGAAAGATAACCCTAACTATGAGTTAACCTAAAAATAACTATAGCCGTGTTTTAATATTGAAGCACTATCCGGCGCCGAAGGGAACTTTCTACTGAAACTGTAGCTATTTATTCACTGGTGTGGCTATACCATAAAAATGAAAAAATAAATTCATCCATAAAACAAACATTTAACATGACGTTATAAAAAATAAATCATCTTGCTGCGTTTTAAATTTTTATTGTAAGATTAAGTTTCTAATGGTTCAAGGGTTGTACAAACAAAGGAAATTTAAAATTTCCCTTTGAAATGGCTCTTATCGGGAGGGTAGAGGTGAAGGGTAGAGCTGAAGTTGAATGAATGAAAAATCTTAGTTTAGAGTTATATTAATTAATTTTTTGCAAAAATAGCGCGCTAAATATAAGTTATCACATAGAAAATTGGGTGCTCTGGATACATCTATCAGGCGCTAATAAAAAAACACGGCTTATAACTTGACTCGATTCGCAATGTCTTCGCTATTCTCTCGTATTTTTTCACTATCTGAATCAGACATCAGACAAAACATTCTTTTCGACAATATTTGTCTGACACAATACGTGCAGGACGAATGGAACGGATAATATAAATACTCCTATAGAAAATATACTACACATACTGCATTATTTAATCACAAAAACTTCAAATCGCCTTAATTATGGTTAGATTTCTAACAACTCTTTTTTTGTGGTGGTCACCTCGTGTAAGCAGCTGTGTGCCAGAAAAATTAATGCATTATTGGTAATCGAAAACCGATAAACTAAGTTTATTGTTCCAATGAGTAAAATCTGTTTTATCTTTTTTATGAAAAAGGAAGCGCAAAAGGTTTCTTACAATCACATCTTTCTTTATCGGGATCAATTTAGTTTAATTTACAAATTAACTTACACTAATGTCAATAGTGAATAAATATCGCACTGTTACTGCTCACTGGATGAAAATATAGGAATAATCGATTAGGATAAAATAATAAAACCGAGTTTTGGTTTGCAGATTAGATTAAAATGGGATTATCGTATTATTTACTACTGTAACAAAGACTATTTTTATCTCAATACATAAATTAATTCTAATTGCTAAGCAGTTTCTTATTTCATATAAATCTTTAAGTTGTTACTAACCCCCCAATTCAGCGAATTAACTGAAAAATTAAACCTTGAAACTTTATAGAAAAATTCACACACAAAAAATCAATCAAATTTAAATTAGAAAAACAATTTATAATACAGAAATCAATAGCGAATAAATCGAAATAGTTTATAAATACCTAATTGTTCCTATTTATAAAATATTTCAGTTTTGTACGTAAAAACGTATAAACAAGAGTCAACTAACAAGAAGCCATATTTGTAAAATGCCACTCAAAAGCCAAAATCATCACCTTAAATCATCGCCAAATACCTTGTGATTATGATTAATTCAAATAAAATAAATTTGTTTATTTCGATTAAAAATATATTATACTTACACTATATACCGATTAAATTAATAAATACTCGTTGCTCTTTATTAGAATTTGGCGTGGTTTTCTACCTAAATGTATACAGTAGAACTGGTACCGAATTTTTATTATAAAAACATTCTTTTTGTGTAACTTAACTGGTTATTATACTCCGTCATTTATATAAATTTAATTATTTTTAGTATTCACACTAAACACTTAACTTAGATAATTTAATAATAGAAACGTAATTTAATTATGATTTTAACTCTTTACCAATGCAGTGCGACAACTAAACACACACAATGGAAATATAAATTAATGACAAAATTCTCCAATACAAGTGGAATGAACACAGATTGATGAATTAAATTAATTGTAATTATTAAATAAACTTTTAGTAATTAGTTGTAATTTTAAATAATGTAGAATTAAACGTATTTATATTTTATATTCTGAAAAGTTAATACAGCAAATAAACCAAAAATTAATAAACTTAAAAATGTGTTAATGCGTGTTGACGAAATTTACGCAAATTTGACAGCCGCAGCATTTTTCTTAACACGCGACTTTTACGCCACGAACGAGTAACACTCTAAGCATTGGATGTGATTAGGGTGACATCTATTGCGGAATATAGTGTTGTAAGACGTTTTGCTTTTTTTATTTATTTTTGTTTATATGAAGTACATAGCAACTTTTATTTTTATTTTGTCGTGGTATAGACCGGGTGAGTAGTTACATAGTTTTTGTAATTTATGTATTTCTAATTAAATTTTATAAAATAATTAAATTACTATCAGATATAAGATATCTAATAATTTGTACACGTAGCATGATACGAAGACAAGAGATTCGTGTTTATCTGTAGCCCTCTATTACCGCATTCTGCTATAATTTTATATCATGATTCATGACCGGGGTTTTGGAGTGGTGTGCAACATTTTGATTTTCCATAAAAGCGCATTTCTACTTATCTTGATTTAATTATTAAGTCATGCAAATCGTTTTCAAGATGTAGTGTCGTATTGTTTTGTGTCTATTTATAGTTTGTTTACTAGTGGGTGTTGCTGTTGTTCATCGACAACTTTACAGTAACATCTGAGTGTGTGTTGTTTATACTTAAGTTTAGTGTTTTAAAATGTTAAATGCATTAACATATGGCGTTTTGCTCTTGGCTATCGTTCAACCAATTCGAGGTATATAGTAAACATAAAAATGAATCGGATATTATTTTTTGTATTTATAATTTTACTTGTAAGGATCTTTCCTATTTTATCCTTGATTCCCGTTCACGTTTTTAGGATCTTTGCGGATTTGGTTCGAGCCCAATTTTGGAAATGTAAAGCTAGGGACAATACATGCGTTCCGTTCCGTCCTGTTTTTATATCAAAATTCAATTTTGACAGTATGCGTATAATTTTCAGCGATAAATGTAGTATGACAATGGGCGCATTCTGGGAACATGTTGAGTAAAATCAAAGCCAACGTTATGAAAATGTTTAGAACTATGAAATCTTGAAATCAAATTGGCGATGATTTCACTAATCATGATGCCAACAGTTGGCGGTCCTGATCGCGCCCAATGAATGGACTCGGATGGTCCGACGTTCCTCAATAAATTAAAATTATACGGAAAGACGGATAGGTAAACGGGGCGGATGTATTCTATCCCTAGCTTTATTTGATGGTTTTCTTAATGTGTGTTCGTTCAATGCCATTTTCAACCGTATTTCAATGTTTACTTGTCCCATGGTTTTGGGATGTTTCTTCCAATAACATCAATATTACAAATCATTTGAACGAAAATATTTCACATGTTCTTGCTGGCATTTATTGATTAACAGAAGTCTCTTTTATAATGTTTGAGATAGAAATAACTTGGTTTTGTTCGCATTGAATCGATTGTTTGTAAAAGAGACGAAAGCCAATACATTTCCTGTCGTCCAATGTGACCATTCTCCGGTTTTGCATGAGGTAGCTCTAATTTTTGTTCTGGGAGCACCATGTTTTCAAATAATCCGGTATATTATTATTTAAAGAGCTCTGCCACTAATTTATGTAAGTTCAATGTTTCCTTGTTTTCTAATTTTTTATCTGCAGGTTCAATTTCTGCATTATCAGGTAATGCGGTATAATTGTTGTGATGCAATTCACCTCTCTGTATTTATCCTGGCACAAGAGTTTCTTTCACAACGGCTGGAGTAGTTGCGCTCTCGCTCGCTCGTTCCAGCTGCGAAAGTAACTCGGGTCACGTTCGTAGAGTATTCTGCTGTGGTGCTCCCGTAATCCCGTATAAATATTTCTTATAATAAATTTATGAATTTATTTAATTTTATCCTTAGTCTTATTCTCTTTAGCGGACTTTACACGAATAATAATAAACCATCATTACCTGAAAAATTCTGAACTTTCCACTACACTTTCTTCACTTGTGAATTTTATAGCATGGGCAGACTGAGGACTAGCTAAATTGGTTTAGCAAAATTCGATCAAGTACTCTAGGAAATAAAATTCAATTTTCAATTTCAATTGAAGTTCCAACCAAGAAAAGTAATATAAACAGAGGTAAAGCTGCGTACTAAATTTTGACACAACTGTTTTTTTTATTGCAACCCCAAAATTCAAACTCGTTTTACGACGTAAAATTACTAACAATAATAATATAATAGACTAATAATATTTATAATATTTATTATTGTTATTAATAATATTTGACAATTTGTTGAATTTTTCATGTTTATATGAACAAATGAATTTTTTATGATCAAATAAGTTTTCTGCTTTCAAAATAAGTCACCTCGATAGCAGACTTAAGCCTCAACTAGCGAAAATTTAAGTGGTTAAGTTGTGCTCCGTTTAAATTACTTAGGGGAGCGGTACGACGACCAACATTTTAGAGGTCAGTTATTTATTTGTGACTAGAAGCCCATAAAATTTTGGTTGGTGTAGTACTAACCGTAATGGTACAAACAGCGTGCAACTTAAGCTCTTAAGTGTTCGCTGGTTGAGGCATTATTTGAACAAGTCGGTATAAGCAAATAAGTCGGTGTTTGGGAAAGGACCTTAGAATTTCCGATTCTTCGGAATTTACTTTTGGTGTTTCCTTTCGCTTTACGTAACGTTTTTAGTTTAGAGTGTAATTGGAATATGGTATTTGGTCAACTTAAACCCGTATCGTAACCCCAAATTTTACTATGAAAAAATGAATAAATATGGTGTATGCAACTACTTCTGTTTATATTTATTTTTTTCTGTAGTAACACAATAATCCTCATGAAATAATTCAAACTGGGCAAGCTTAAAAAATTATGAAAATTTAATTGAAATAGTACTTTCTTATGCAATGATTTGTTAGGTAATAACATTATTACTGATCGTGTAAAATCCGCTTTTGATTTGATAAAGATACTGAAGAATGTTGCTTCGTTTCAAGTTTTTAAGCAAAATTTCTCAAATGTGGATTTCTCCTTATTGGAAATCAACGTTACGTATGTTAATAGTTTTATTACGTTATTACGTCCCATTGTATTTGTCACAATTACTCTGCTCTTGTTGATTGATCGGTTTTTTAAATTTTCTATAAGGTTAAGGTACGGACACCGCAACGCGACCACTATTATTTTGGTCAGCTTATCATTTATTAAATGATAAAGCGTTACGTCTAATACGTTCTAATCAAAAAGAGGTGTTTAGTCTCTTAAGCGTTCAGTTTAAATTCCAAACGAATTTTTGTGTTTCCTGCAATTAGAATAGATTTGGTAAGATTCTCCAATAAAATATACTAATTAAGAATTTATTTTGTGTTTATTTTAAAATTTGTAGACGAGAAAGCTAACATGAGATTGAGCAAAACTGATCCTAATTCTTATTCAAGGCCTGAAGATGTGATTATAACGCATGCTGATCTTGATTGGACCGCCAATTTCGAGAAGCAGATTATTCAAGGTTCGGCATTATTGAAGTTTAAAGTCATTGCGAATCTAATAACATCAATCGTAAGTTTTAATTTTTAGAAAACCTAGTGATATTTATTAATATGAATGATTTTTAGTTTCTCGACGTAAGCGACATTAAAATCGATGCTGTTACAATTAAAGCTAAAGCTGGAGATATTCCTGTAAATTTTTTTGTGTCCGATTTTGTTAAAGATATCGGATCTAAATTAACAATAGATTTACCAAGTCCAACAAGTGGTTTGGTTGATATTTTAATCGATTATGAGACATCGAAAACTGCTTCAGCTTTACAATGGTTGACTCCGGAACAAACTTTAGGAAAGCAACATCCGTATCTTTTTAGCCAATGTCAAGCTATTCATGCACGTTCGATACTACCGTGTCAAGATACACCTGCAGTTAAATTTACTTATAATGCGACGTTACGACATCCAATTGAGCTGGTTGGTTTAATGAGCGCTATCATCAAAGATACCGAACCTGGTGTCACCCGATTTGAACAATCGGTTCCCATTCCAAGTTATTTAATAGCAATAGCTGTAGGTAAACTTGTCTCACGTACTTTGGGACCCATTTCATCGGTCTGGGCGGAAGAACAAATAATTGAGGATGCGGCTTACGAATTTGCCGAAACCGGTAGCATGATAAAGGCGGCCGAATCGATTTGCGGTCCTTACGTATGGAAACAATATGATTTGTTGGTTATGCCACCAAGTTTTCCCTATGGTGGAATGGAAAACCCTTGTTTGACTTTTGTAACACCTACATTAATCGCTAAAGATCGTTCCCTCGCAACTGTAGTAGCACATGAAATAGCGCATAGTTGGACTGGTAATTTGGTGACGAATACAAACTTCGAACATTTTTGGTTGAATGAAGGATTTACTGTGTTTACCGAAGGCAAAATCGTTGGTTTGCTTAAAGGAGCAGATTACCGGGATTTCCATGCGATTCATGCACTTAGCGAATTGTCTTTTTGCATTAAATCTCAACTATCCGATCATCCTGAACTAACAAAGCTAGTTGTGGATCTATCGAATATTGGTCCAGATGATGCGTTCTCTTCAGTACCGTACGTTAAGGGAATGACATTTTTACGATATATTGAAGCTTCATTAGGTGGTCCAGACATATTCGAACCATTTTTCAAATTTTATTTAAATAAATATAAATATCAAAGTATTTTAACAAATGATTTTAAGAAGACGCTGTACGATTACTTTAAGGAGAATGAGGATCATTTAAAAGTTTTGGAGCAAATTGATTGGGATTTATGGCTTAATGGGGAGGGAATGCCTCCTATAATTCCACAGTAATTCATTTGCTTTAAATTTGTGCTGTTTTCTATTAATTAATTTTTAATTATTTTATAGATATGACCGTACACTGGCCGACCGTGCATTAGAGCACACAAAATTGTGGGCTGACGAGCCAATAAGCAAAATCAAAATTTCACCGGTGCTAAGTAAAATTTTATCCAGTGTCTTAGTTATCGAATTTTTAGATAAACTCCTAGAATATCAGGAGATTGTTGATCTAAATTCGGATAAAGTTGAGTTACTCTCTCAAACGTATGGCGTGGAGAAAACTGAAAATGCGGAAATTCGATTCCGCTACCTGTTACTCTGTATCAAAGCTCGACTGATGCCCAAAATGGAAGAAATCCTAAAATTTGCGAACAGCAATTTCCGAATGAAATATGTCCGACCTCTATATCGAGAGTTAAGTAAATGGCCGGAGGCTCGTGAGCAAGCAATCGACAATTTTAAGAGCGTCCGAAATCAAATGATGAAAGTATGTGCTACATCCATTGCAAAGGATTTGGGATTGAAATAAATACGGCGATTACTTTGAATTGCGTTAAATATATTGTCAGATTAATAAAATTTTTTTAAATTGGTTAAACTTATGTAGTTTATTTTACACGCACATCTGCCATATTGAAGGAGTTAAGTATTCGATAGAATTCAATGTGTGCCCGACAAGGGTTTGGACCATGTTTTCGCTGTGAAGTTTAAAAATTAATTTAATCGAAAATTGAAATTTGAACTTGTTGCACAAATTTGTTTATTTTGTTTTAGATTTAAACGTAAGTTACCAGTAGCATCCATAATGAGATTAAGTAAAACTGATCCGAATTCGTACGCAACACCAGAACACGCGATTACCTCCCATATCGATCTCGATTGGACGGTAAATTTTGAAAAGCAGATAATCCAGGGATCAGTTTTATTAAAATTTAAAATAGTGGCAAAGGAGGTTGATACGATTGTAAGTACGCTTCTGTTTTCTCTATAAGTTTAAGTTTCTTATCACACAATAATATTCGTTTTAGTTTTTGGACATTGACGACATTAAAATAGAAGCTATCACAACTAAAGTAAATGCTGGTGATATCGCACTAAATTTTTTTATATCGGATCCTGTTGCAAATATTGGATCGAAACTAACAATCGATCTGCCATGTCCAACTAGTGGTTTAATTGATATTCTCATCGATTATGAAACGTCGCCTAATGCCTCGGGCTTATTATGGTTGACACCGGAGCAAACGTTGGGGAAAAATCATCCATTCTTATTTAGTCAATGCGAGCCAATTCACTGCCGTTCACTAATTCCGTGTCAGGATACTCCAGCTGTTAAATTTACGTATAACGCTGTGCTACGATATCCAGCCAATATGGTCGGGCTAATGAGTGCCGTAAGAGGTAAAACTGGAGATGGTGTCACAATGTTTGAACAAAGCATTCCAATTCCAAGCTATTTGATAGCGATCGCAGTTGGCGCTTTGGTTTCACGAAAATTAGGACCGAACTCTGCTGTATGGGCCGAAGAAGGAATCGCTGACGACGCCGCTTACGAATTCGCTCAAACTGATCAAATGATTAAAGCGGCAGAATCAATTTGTGGCCCATATTTATGGAAGGAATATGATATTTTGGTTATGCCGCCAAGTTTTCCATTTGGTGGCATGGAAAATCCTTGCCTTACGTTCGTTACTCCGGGCCTCATTGCCAAAAATCGATCGCTAGCAAATGTAGTAGCACACGAGATAGCTCACAGTTGGACTGGAAATTTGGTGACAAATAAAAATTTTGAACATTTTTGGCTGAATGAGGGATTCACAGATTTTTTGGAAGGTAAAATAATTGGCGTGTTAAAAGGGGTTAAATATCGAGATTTGCATGCTATCAGTGAAGCGAGCGAACTTTACCATAACATTAAAAATCAATTGGTCGATACCCCCGAACTCAGCCGACTTATCGTAGACTTATCAAACTGCAGTCCAGATGATTCGTTTTCATTAGTGCCCTATGTAAAGGGAATGACATTTTTACGTTATATTGAACAGTGTCTTGGCGGTGATAATGTTTTTGACCCGTTTTTACGATTTTATATCAATAAGTATAAATTTCAGAGCATCGAGACCGAGGATTTTAAAATTACGATTTACGAATATTTTAAAGAAATTCCGGATAAATTGCAAGCTTTGGAACAAATTGATTGGGACTTGTGGCTTCATGGAGAAGGAATGCCACCAATAATGCCAGAATATGACCGTTCCCTAGCTGATCAAGCAATTTCGCACGCCACAATATGGGCCAAATCCTCAATTGACCAAATTTCTGTATCCCCTGTTATTAAAGAACAGCTGGAAAGTGAAGTAATTGTCGAGCTCTTGGATAAACTACTTGAATTTGATGAAATTTTTGAATTAAACGCGGATAAATTAGCTTTTCTCTCAAGCAACTACAACATCGAAAATGGTGGAAATATTGAAATTCACATGCGGTACTGGTTGTTGGTAATCAGGGCCCGCATAATCGATAGACTTGATCATATTTTGGCCTATGCAAATAGTAATTTCCGAATGAAATATGTTCGTGAAATTTATCGAGCGTTAGCAAAATGGCCCGAAGCTCGCGAGCTTGCCATTGCAAATTTTCATGCAGTGAAGAATCAAATGATGAAGGTTTGTGCAACCAATTGCGCTAAGGAGTTGCAGATCACTTTAGAATAATAAGGGCGTTTTAAAAGCAATGAATAAAACCAATAAATGCTTTGTTAAATAAAAATTGTAACGTATTTTATTATTATAAACACTTAAAAAATTTGCGGTAAATCGTTTTTTTAGATATTGTGAGTAATCTGTTATCCCTCATTTTTTTATGTGAGTTCGTTAACATCCGAGTCCCTACAGTGTTAATAAAAATAAGTAATCGCTGTACATACTACATTCTATCTAGCGGTGATATCTATACATCTAACCATTTAGATAAATTTCATACTATGGTAATAATACAGTCTCTTGAGTTTTGGGCGCTTCCAACAAATCGACGGTACACGAATTTAACATTGCATACTAATAAATGCAATATTATTTTGACTTTATCTTGTGGTATAGCAGAAGCGGTGAGGTGTGAACTTTCTAAACAAAGTATCAAAGTAATATTTGGGCATTATCTGTTTCCGTGTACAAATTATTAATTTCAAAGCACTCGCGGTGCTTCTTTTTAAATTTACCCTATCGTCAAAAATGGGAAACATTGAATCAACACTTTTATTTTTCGGTATCCCCAACTGGGTTCTCAAGTATGATCTGCCAGTTCATAAGAAAAAAAGTTTTGAAAATAAAAAGTTCGAACGATTGAATGAAGAAATAGAGGATGTGGTAGCCTTTTCCTGGCCTCAGAATTAAAAAATTATTTTCTCAAGCTGGTTGGTTTTTTTCTTTTGAAGAGTGTCGCCAAGGGTAGCTTTTGGGTAGCTCTTTGTTTTTGTCCTCAAATGATGTCTTTCGAAATTTCTAGATTCGAGAATATTAATCTGGAATGGGAAGGTAATATCTAGGGAGACATTTCTCTTATCACAAAGGCAATGAAGTACCCCAATAATATGTGGCGACGAAGATAGAAAAAGAAGAAAAGAATTGAATTGAAATTGTAGATTGTAGAAAATATTATAGAAGAGTTTGTTGATGAGTATTCCCTCATTTGTGAAGCGATAACTATTCTTTGGGATGATATTAATGCTGGAAAAATGAGCTCACAGTGATTACAAAATTGCAACATTTCAAAACAATATCAAAATAGCAATTGATAAAAAAAATTACAAAGAGTAAATTATTTATTATGTACACAGATAAGAAACAATCGTACACCCAAATATTATTTTCTGTTTAAAGTGGCTGCTCGTGCTTATCGCCAATACAATTTATAATATAAATCTAAATTTGTTCTTTTCATTTTTAGTTTTGGTTTAATTTTCAAGTGCAGAACATCCATATTGTGGCAAAGAATTAACTATGAGATTAGGAAATATTGATCCGAGTTCTTATGCGGTACCAGAAGAGGTGGTTATCCGTCACATTGATATTGACTGGACGGTTAATTTCGACAAGAAAATACTTTTTGGCTCAGCCTTACTAAAATTTAACATTATTGCTAAAGAAATACAATCAATCGTAAGTTGAATCATATCGTACACAAGTATATTAAAAAACATTTATATTAATCAGCTTTTAGATATTGACGAAGTAATAATTCATGAAATATCATTGGATCGTATTAAATTAGATTATGTAATTTCGGATCATGTCGACCGTATCGGATCAAAATTAACGATAAATCTACCTCACCCAGTTACTGATTGTGTCGAAATATTAATCATATACGAAACGGCACAAACTGCGTCTGGGCTACAATGGCTAGCACCGGAACAAACATTAGGAAAAAAAGATCCTTACTTATTCAGTCAATGCCAACCAATTCATGCTCGATCATTTCTACCATGTCAGGACACGCCAGCTGTTAAATTTACTTATAGCGCTACATTGCGTCATCCAACAAATTTAGTTGGCCTAATGAGCGCAATAATTTGTGAGTCGGAGCCTGGTTTAACGAAATTTGCGCAAAATATTCCAATACCAAGTTATTTGATCGCAATTGTTGTTGGAAAACTGGTATCTCGCAAATTGGGTCCGATTTCATCCGTTTGGTCAGAAGAAGCACTCGCTGATGCCGCCGCCTACGAATTTGCCGACACTGATAAAATGATTAAAGTAGCGGAATCAATTTGTGGCCCATATATTTGGAAAGTATACGATTTGGTTGTAATGCCACCCAGTTTTCCGTTTGGCGGCATGGAAAATCCCTGCCTAACTTTTGTTACACCTGCCCTAATCGCTAAAAATCGATCACTTGCAAACGTTGTAGCCCATGAGATTGCGCACAGTTGGACTGGAAATTTGGTGACTAATAAAAATTTTGAACAATTCTGGATGAACGAAGGATTTACAGTGTTTTTGGAAGGAAAAATTTTGGGTGTGCTCAAAGGGCCTATTTATCGTGATTTTCATGCGATAAGCAGTTTAAGTGAATTATATCACAATATCAATAATCAATTGGTGGATACACCTGCACTTACAAAGTTGATTCCGGATTTAGCGGACGTAAGTCCTGATGACGCATTTTCTCTTGTGCCTTACATGAAAGGCATGACATTTTTACGTTACATAGAACAATGTTTGGGTGGTGATACCGTTTTTGATCCATTTCTCCGCCATTACCTGGATAAATATAAGTATCAAAGTATAGACGCAAATGATTTTAAGGTAACCATATATGAGTTCTTTAAAGACCAACCTGTCAAATTAAAATCTCTTGGCCAAATTGATTGGAATTTATGGCTTTATGGTGAGGGAATGCCGCCTGTTATCCCTAAGTAAGTAATTAGTGTAATATAATGATCGCTATAAGGAAACGAATAAAATTTATTTTCAGATATGATCGTACCCTAGCTGACTTAGCTATGACGCACGCCAAGCTTTGGGCTCAACATTCTGTTGATGAATTAAAAAACATCCGCGACTTGAAAGAAACACTCGAAAGTGGTGTAATCGTTGAAGTGCTTGATAAGCTACTAGAATTTGATGTTATCGTCGAGTTAAATCTGAACAAATTAAATTACTTGTCTGATATTTATAAAATCGAATCCGAAGGTAATATTGAAATTCGTTTGCGCTACTTCTTGTTAATTATTCGAGCGCGCTTACTTGAAAAACTTGATAAGGTGTTGGAATTTGCTAACAGCAATTTTCGTATGAAATATGTTCGGGACATTTATCGCGCATTGGGAAAATGGCCGGAAGCTAGAAATGCTGCAATTGAAAATTTTCTTTCGGTTAAAGATCAAATGATGAAAGTTTGCGCCGTAAATTGTGCTAAAGAATTACAAATTAATTTGAATTAATAAATGCAAGACAAAAGAATAATATTGAGTAATCTATGATTTTTTATTGCTTACTAATCATTGTTTTCACATTTTTTTGGCCATACCAGAATGGCGAGAGAAAGCAATTTTTTTAACCAATTTTTATACGAGTACACCAGTACTGATGATTTGATCAGTAAAAAGGGTAACAAAAGTTCCAATTGTAAATGTGATAGAGTACCTCGAGAAACAAATAGTATGGGTTTGAATGTAAATACAAGATTTAAATGAATATTTTTCGTTTAATTACGTGTATTTATAGCTGATGTTACAATGTATTTTGGAAGTACCGGGCATTTTTTACGTACCGATGTGGATGATCGCCCTGTAATCGATTTTTGTAGTGGCAGCAGTTACCTAGGCGAATGGAATCAATTTGGAATGTTCGGACGGGGATATTATACTTTTCCAAATGGTGTTCAATTCCAAGGTGTATTCCAGGAGGGTAACTTTCACGGTAAAGGCAAATTAATTTATCCCAATGGTGTTACAATCCACGCAATATGGGAATATGGGAAAGTAAAAAAACCAGTTTTAATTTTCGGAGATGGTTTGAAATTTAAAAAACGTTTTTGGAAATATTGCGAATATCCAGATCGGCGGTATCGTACATGCATAGAAAATGGTATTCCGGCTGTGGGACAGTCTTACATAGCGCCTACAAGACCAGCGCGTTTCATCCCGCAAGGATGTTACGATACCATTGATGGTATATTTAATCCAAAATTAAAAATTGTGTTTAATCCGGATACGAGGCGAATTATTCGGATACCTACGACAAAAGAATGCAAATGGATTATAGAACATTGTCGACGTGGTACATTAGAAGAGGTTCCGTCACATCGAAAGCCAGTTCGAATCGAATCGGACTACAGTTTCGCCGAAATAATTGTAAAACGTTTGTCAAAATGTTCCGGTATACATCAGGACTCAAAATTTTCGAAAATAACTAAAAGTATGTGATCAAAATTCTTAATAAAAAATTTCAGGCATATATTCAACAGTTCGTATTTTAATGTCGGGCTGGATAAATATTTAAGACTTTTTGCTTTATTTAATGCTAACTAGTGCTTTTGTTTAAACACCATATAAATTCGTGTACCCCTTTTAAATAGTTGAAACCTTTTTGCCATATACATGAGAAAACTAGAAGAGCGTATCCTTTTTATTTATTTTAAGGGTATGCATAGCATATGTATATAAACTGTATAAATTTTCATGTTTTCTTAATCCTTTCTCATTTTTAAATAATTTAGATTTTCACCGATGTACAGCAGAATATTCAAGTATGTATGTACGTACATAGAGACAGAAAAAATATTTAAATTTTTCATCAGAAGATCAGTGTTTATTTCTTGTCACTACTACCAACCATGATAAGAGAAAGAAGTTAAAATGTTGGTTCCTTAATTTATTTACCTACTTTTTCTATTTATATTTGTTTACTTGTACGAATATTACTATTTTTTGGCTACGCTTGGTCGAAAGTATAATGTCTTACTTACTTATGAACTGTTAGGATCGTGGCAATTGATAAAATTGTAGAAATAGAAATTTATGCATGAAATATAGGGTTAAGTTTGACAACTTTGTCAGCGTAAGTCTAGGTTTCCATTTAACCTTTTTTAATGCATGTCAAATTGCACAACTACTTTCTTGAGCGAAACATGTATGACGAGTCTTCGATGTTTCTCATTCCATTGACATTTTGTGAAAATGGCGGCGTAAGTAAACAATCGATAAAAAAATATTTCGCGTGTCACGTTCAGTCTAATTTCAGTTATAATATACGTAGTGTTGACATTTTTTTAAAGATTTTATTTGTCAAATAAGTTAGTAAACGTTTTATAATATTACTTTATATTAAGTGTTAATATACAATCTTAAAAGCATACCCTCAACAGGTTAGGGAATTGGAACCGTATTCTCTTTCGTTCTCAATGAATTATTTTTTATGTTAAATAATAAAAAATATTCAAGTTTACTGTAGCTTTCGCATTGAGATTAGGACCGACTAATTTCCGTCAGTTGAAGTACCAATAGTGTAATTTATTTTTTTTGGAAATTGAATTTTTATAGTTTGAAAGTCAACAACTTAATACTTCATACTGATACGAGTATGTATTATTAACTTGTTTTAATAAATTGGGAATAGTTGGTTTTCCTTTAGATAAAATGTTTTTACCAATGTCAATCTCTTATTAGAGATGTTATTAAGCACAATACATATTAGGCATGCCACATAATATACGTTTATGAGCATGTCCTAGCATTGTCAAACATGGTTTCTCACATATGATTCATCTAAGACGATTAATGTCAGACATGTCATATACATTTCATCTTAGTCACGTAATGTACGACTCACCTTAGACATGTCACAAACGAAAATTAGTTCCATTTGCTGATATATATACTTGTCATGCTTAACTGTCGCTGATGAGTCATTAGTGTATCGTCAATACCTTTGGTGCTGGGGTGCTTTAACATTCTGCGGCTCCGTTTGATACTATGATATCCTAAAATAATTTATGATTAGTAAAACTTAATTTGTTATTGTAAAGATGTAAATAAACAAAGTTTGAGCTGGTGTTTAAGCCTGCTGAAAAAGCCAAATCAAAATGGTCGGCACGGAGCAGCTCTTAATATAAGTCGTAAGGCGCAAGGAACAAGCAGGTTGAGGTTAAATCCTTCCATTATAATGATATTATAGCACAAAGTGTCTTGGAACTGATCGTAAACCCAAGAGAGTTTACATTTCGGCTAGGACTCATATACTTAAATTCTACTTTATTTTTCCCCGCGTGCCCGTCAAAAATCCCATATACCATATTGTTGAATCGTTAGGAATATTTTTCACAATGTTAACATTTTTTATCACCACTCTTGAAATATTTTTAATTTTCTTATGTGACGTACAAACGGACGGAATTTTATTTAAAATATGTTGGTTTGCTAGTGAAAATGTATTTATAGCTGCTTACTATAACACAGACGCCTGCTTTACACCTACTTTAAGATGAGAGTGTGCGCATTGGTGGTATTGCGAATCCCATTAGCAATACTCCTCACCGTCTAGGTCTAGGATAGATCTTTAGACATGCAGACCTAACTGAGATGCGTATATTTAGCAAGCCGCTTACTTTAACACAATTACACAGTTTCGTGGATATGGTAAGCGCCACTCCTCACGGCGGCTCTATGTTGTTACGGAAAACGTTGCACTCCAGGATGAGAATTTTTAGAAATTTACGATTTCAACCAGGATTCGGAAACCTCAATGACATTCCCAGCAAAGAATAATATGTCTCCTTTTGGAGTCTAGTTAATGGATAATCATAATATAACATTATAAAAATACTTAGAACGGTCATTGGATCACTTGTAGCAGACATTATATTGTAAAGGACATCAAAGTGGGTCATATTTGATCGATTTGAGTATCAGTACTAGCCGACTGATTATTTGTAGAAAGTTATCGTTCAATACATCTACGTATTTGAAGATGACTAGATCTCTAAGATCTAACGTATTATAAAATTATAATTTTGTTAAGGTCTGATGTTGCCTCATTCATTCAGCCATTCTCTAGACTAGACTTGAACTAACAGTGGCAAATAAAAAAATAAAAAATAACAACCAAATAAATTTATATTTTATTATAAATCACGTGATACTGCTTGATACTTTCAAAGCTCGTCTCTAATATATATAGGTTTGATTTGTGTATTTAAATGAAAGATATCGATAGACATTTCATTAGAGGAGTTCCAAATCCTTTGAAATTGAATAGTAGCACACCTTCATCATTTTAGGTTGACTACATTTGAAATTTGCGATCGCTGCTTCACGTGCTTCCTTCCATTTTCCTAAGTCACGGTATATCGGACGAACAAACTTCATTCGGAAACTGCTATTGACGAATGCTAGTATTAAAGGCAATTTTTCGATTAATCGACTTTTAATTACAAGTCGATAAAATCTAAATAATATTTCTGAGTTTGCCGTGTTTGCAATCCCATACGTTTTAGATAAAAATTCAATTTTTGCTTTATTGAAACTGGTGATTTTATCATGTTCTAATATTTTGTCCAGCATTTGTACCACAAGTATACTGGATAACGGTACATGATGCAATGGTGACGAAATAATGTCAGGTAACTCATATTCACACCACAATTTAGCATGCTTTTCAGCTAAATTCGATAAAGTTGTATCATAATTTGGAATTTTTGGTGGCATCCCTTCTCCATTTACCCATAAATCCTTTTTGATTTTTCCTAAACCAGGGTTATCTTTAAAATACTCGTATAATGTATCCCGGAAATCATTAGTGTCGATACTACGGTATTTAAATTTATCTAAATAGAATCGTAAAAACGGATTAAACATTTCTGAACCACCCAATGAATCCTCGATAAAGCGCAAAAACGTTGCGCCTTTTATATATGGCACAGTTGAAAATGAATCATCTGGATTTAGTTCGGATAAATCCACGACCAGTTTGGTTAAATGTTGTTGGTTGGCTAGCTGTGATGTGATACAAAACTTTAGTTCTCCAATCCCTTGAACCCCGTAAAAATCTCGGTATTCATTTCCTTTCAGTAGGCCTATAATTTTACCTTCGATGAACACCGTAAACCCTTCGTTTAGCCAGAAATGTTCAAAATTCTTATTTGTTACTAAATTTCCGGTCCAACTATGTGCAATTTCATGAGCTACGACGGTAGCAAGTGATTTATCTTTGGCTAGAAGGGTTGGAGTAACAAATGTTAGGCAAGGATTTTCCATTCCGCCATACGGGAAACTTGGTGGCATTAATAATAGATCGTACTGTTTCCATACATATGGACCGCATAGGTCAATAGCCGTTTCTAACATGGCATTTGTCTCAGAAAATTCATAAGCAGCCTGTTCTATTTGGCCTTCTTCGGCCCAGACATTCGATATTGGTCCTAATGGACGCGATACTAATTTACCAACCGCAAAGGCTATCAAATAGGTTGGAATGGGTACAGATTGTTCAAATTTAGCTTCTCCATGCGCTATCTCAATATTTATTGCACTCATTAAACATTTTAATGTGGGTGGATGTCTAACCATCGCATTATACGTAAATTTTATCGAAGGTGTATCCTGACATGGTAATATCGATCGTGCATGAATTGCGGACGCATGCGTATATAAATAAGGAAACTTTTTACCGTGTGTTTGCTCGGGCATCAACCATTGTAGTCCGGTTGCATGACTCGACGTTTCATAATTTATCAAAATACTTATTTGGTCGCTGTAATCACCAGGTAGCGATACGGTTAACTTAGATCCAATATCTTTGATATAATCCGTTATCGTAAAATGTATATTCACATCATTTAAACGAATCCAATTCACTTTGATTTCACTTACGTCAAGAATCTCAAAATAAATTTAACGATTAGGTCATATTTTGTATTGCTTTGCGAATTCTTAACACTTACGATTCGTTTTATGAACGGTACCAAAATTTTAAAATGTATAAATACCGTGCCATTAATTGTGGTGGTCTCAAAATTTATGTCCCAATCCAAGTCAATGTGCGTGGTAACGACCTCTTCTGAATTAGAAAACGAATTTGGATCGATCTTGCTGAGTCGCATGTTTATCGAAAATTTATACGTTCGCACAATTCAGTGATTAGTGGTTGACTGATAAGAAAACTAAATAACTCCGATTAAAATTTTGTATTGTGAATTGTACTGATAAGAGTTTTGTGTCGTATGTGTGTATAAATCGGAGTTGTTACCAATGCATGTGGAAGTTTTTTCTTTTTGGATTTATTTGTCGAATAATATTAGTCGAAAGATCGATTTGCATTGAATCGGCACAATGAAGTCATAACCTCACGAGAGGCTCCCTTGGTTGTCATGTCTGGCGCCCTCTTAGGCATTGTTAAGCAGGGCATGTGGATTCCATGCCGTGTCTTAAAACTGCTGAGATCATAGCGATGCATTGCCAAATGCCCGCCAATATAAAGAAATTCACCCATTGTAAATTCTTTATTGTATATCGAATTTTTAACTCGCCAAGGCCTTCATGAAGCACTGTACCAACCGATTTACTCTTTCGGTAGGCACGTTGTTTTAGATGAATTGGAAAGGGGCCCACGAGAATTATCTCTAAAATACCTTATAGGTCGGAAACTCTTAACAATTCAAACTTTGGCTTACCATTCGAGGGTTAAGATTAAAGACTACATTTGCGTTCCTCGACTGCTTCCCTCCCTAAAATGTGTTGTAAATTAAATTACCGTTTCTCTTGGAATTAGGTTCTATTAAGAAAGTGGTAATGTACTGGATGTGCCTAAATCTCGAGATCAGAAATGATCTAAACAACTTCGATATCTTTCGAATCGGAACAATCAAATCATCAAGGCTTAGATGGACACGTTACGTTTAGAAAATCGTACCATAAAATAGGCCGTATGGAGTCGGCGCCAATGAAGACATGACCTAGAGGGAGGCCCATTTGATTATCGTGTCTGATGCCCTCTTGATCCGGATTGAGTTGTCTGTCAAGTAATCCCTTCATGAGATGCAGCGGCAGCGAGGAGGAGAAGAAGAAGAAGATTATGGCGATCTCATCGACATATCGCTGCCAGTAAAATAATTACCGTTCATCTTGCAAGATCAGGAAAAGTACCATCTGGGCATGGCCAAGTGAACTTGGAGAAACAAAACACGCTCCATCGCAATATTGCTCCAATCACTTCATCTTATAGCAGTTGCCAGTCTCTGGAATATCGTTTTTGGTCGATGGGTAGATTTTCTTTACTGTTACTGAACCGTTACTTCCTGGTGAATAAGTGTTCGGTAAAATATCGTAGAGTTTCCGGATTGGTTCTGATGAAAGCCCATCCGGTAGTGATTTTACGACAGTTTCAGAAAGCTTTATTGAGTTTAGCAGTAGCCGAAATGCTTTTTACTTACCAACTCTTCAGCCAGTGTTTCTGACTTTATTAAGAAGCTTCCTTGTCTGTTTCCTTGATCTAGTCACGTCACTAGTGCACCAGAGTGTACCCGTACGCTTTTTCAAACACCTCAACTGCTTTCTTCGCTCCACCATTATTTTTGGTCTTCATTGCTTAAGGTCGAGATGTATAAATGCTGCGTTTTCTAAATTCTCCAATTTCAGGTTTATCCGTAATTAAGGAAAATGAAATGCAACAATGGTTAGATAGGATTAGTTTATCTAAGAACTTCTAGTGTTGGATATTCTTACTTAGACCTCGTGAGGCAAGAGTAATATCAATTACTTCCTGTCTTAAGGGCGCCTAGAAGGTTGTATTTCAGTTAATATACCCAGGTTAAGTAGCAAATAAATAGTTCAAAAGAGCGGATTGGTATCTGATAAGCCACCCCAGCATACGTGTTGTGTGTTTGCATCACATCCCGAAATGATCTGAATATCATTGGGCTTGCGCTCCGAATCATTTGGAAAGTAAACAGAGATGAGGTTCTTGTACCTCAAGACTTATCCCTTTTTCTTTTAACTGCGGCTACTGTAAGGTCATTACATCAGATTTCGTTAAGGAGTCTAAAATTCATGTTATTCCTAATATGAACAGGTTTTTGGTCTTGAGTTGGTATTACTAGACAGGAAGGCATTTGAATTTTCTGGATTATGTTCCTTGATTTTGAAATCATGCTTCTTAAATCCCCCTTCCCCTCCCCATGAATCCATTAAGATTTCGAAGTACTTTATTGCAGGTGTTCATGCGCCATTCCTAAAGTGAGGAAGGTACCTTTGTGTGCTGCAAATTTATCCGTATAAACTGAACATCAGCTATTAAAATGAAGATGGCGTGGTGAAGTACAGTTTCTCCTAAGCTCTTTTTGGACACTATTATAGTGACCCTGCTTTCTACATTTTTCTTAAAGATGATTTGTCTGTCAGTTTTTGGTTTTAATTTTCCAGCCCCTCATAATTTTTGATATTTTAAGATCTGGAACCTATCCAGAAATCAATCCTAAATTGGATATATTACAGTTTAGCGCCCTTCTCCCAATGGCAATGTCTGTCAAACAGATACAAAAATCATAAATCGTAGAATGTGCATTTTCATTTTCATTTTTCACACGATTTTTGTAAAGAGATGGCTTTTGACTGGAGGAGCGTCCGATTCTTCACTCGCTGGTAGTTGTCCCTTCTGTAGGAATAATTGGGAGTGCAGACATTTTTTGTTGGAAATATAACATTTTGAGTTGCAACTTGAATTGATGATCAGGTACAATCTGTGCAAATTATTATTTGGATTGCTGTAAACCAAGGCAAACGGTTGATGATTCTTTCTGATACTGTAACTGGGGATTCAAGTTGTACGAGTATACATGTACATTTCAATAAGACGATCATCGGATACAGTTGTATGCCATTGAGAATTGCAACAATCTTCCTTTCGACAGTTGCTCTGGACTGTATTAAATTGTTGTCGCTTCGAACGTTTGTTTGAAAATAATTTTGTTTTGCTAAAATTTCAATTAAACTAATTGTTCGATAATTACAGTGTTGGTTGGTAGGTAATAGGCCAATATTAATTTGTGATACTGAACACAACCGATTAAATTATGGAAAGTGTACATTTGTAAGGTTCAGCTGTCATCTATAATTAGTCTTTTATCATTTTATGATTGAGTTAATGCAGAATAATGGTACATTTTTCGATTTTTGAAATGAAAGCGAAATAAAGTGAAATTGGTGCGAACTGCGAACACGACTATCGTCAAATTCGGTAGTTTCAGCACCAATTTAATGTTGTATACGCGAGTATTTCAACTTGGGGGATGACTACATATGGTGGTAAACCATTTGGCCAACCAAGGCTTTGTGGTCTTTCCAGATAAGATCCAATATTTCCTTTAATATAGTTGTCAATATAATCTTGAGGTTTCAGTAAATAAACAATGTAAGATAATTGGTACGAATGAAGAATAATTGTTGTTTGAATAATTTCATATCTATGAATTAAAAAATCTTACAATTTTACAAATTAATTTTTATTTTCTTTAAGATGTTATCGATTTATCTATGTTTACTCTCTAGTATTATCCTACACTACTTCTACTCATTAATGGTCTTAGGAACGGTTAGGATTAAAAAAATAAAATATAAATCCTTTTCTTTATTTTACACGTCAAATGATTTACAAACAATTATTACATTATTATTTTTAATAAGATACTCGTATCGTTTGAGATTTATAGCTTACAGAATCTAATGTTAATACAGCTTACAGAATCTAATCCAATTGAATTTGTAGCTCTTTAGCACATTGTAAACTACACACTTTCATCATTTGATTCTTCACCGCATGGAAATTTGCAATTGCAGCCGGTCGGGCTTCGCGCCATTGACCAAGTGCACGATACACTTCACGAACGTATTTCATGCGGAAATTACTATTCGCAAATGATAATATTTGATTAAGCCTGTCGATTAATCGGGCTCGTATAACCAACAAGTAAAATCGAAGACGAATTTCTATATTTCCATCGGTTTCGATTTTATACACTTCGGATAGAAAATTGATTTTTTCAGAATTTAATTCGACTATGTTTTTGAAATTTAGGATTTTATCTAATAATTGGACAATTATTGCACTGTCTAAATTTTCGTTTACAACTGATGATGTTTTAATCGTATCTAGTGTAGATTCTGCCCATAGTGTTGCGTGTTTTAGAGCTAGATTGGCCAGAGTTTGATCATAATTGGGTATCACTGGTGGCATACCTTCACCGTATAACCATAATTCCCAGTCGATTAATTTCAACGACATCAAAATGGATGGTTTGTCATTAAAATACTCGTAAACTGTGGCTTTGAAATCTTTAGAGTTAACACTTTGGTATTTATATTTATTTAAATAAAATCGTAATAATGGATCAAACACGGCCGGTCCACCAACACACTGCTCTATGTATCGTAAAAATGTCATACCTTTTGCATAGGGAACTAATGAAAACGCATCATCCGGGGTTGTCTCCGACAAATCTATAATTAGTTTTGTTAATTCCGGAGAATTGGCGAGTTGGCTTTTTATGTTATGTTCCAATTCGCCCAAATATTGAACCGAATGGAAATCACGATAATCCATGCCTTTTAAAGCGCCAACAATTTTTCCCTCTAGAAACACCGTAAATCCTTCGTTCATCCAAAGTTCTTCAAATGTTTTATTTGTTACTAAATTCCCCGTCCAGCTATGAGCGATTTCATGGGCTATCAGACTCGTTAGTGATCTATTCCCTGCAATTAAACCAGGTGTCACAAACGTTAAGCATGGATTTTCCATACCCCCATAAGGAAAACTCGGTGGCATCACCAGAATATCGTATTTCCTCCAAACGTAGGGACCACAAATAGCTTCAGCTTCTTTAATCATTTCCTCGGTTTCACCAAATTCGAGTGCGGCTGCGTCGACAATTCCTTCTTCAGCCCATACAGCAGAAATTGGCCCTAATCGGCGAGAAACTAATTTACCCACTGCAATCGCAATTAAATAGCTTGGAATTGGTATGGTTTGTTCGAATGTTGTAACACCATTTCCAGATCTCGTAATCGGAGCGCTCATTAATCCAACCAGGTCGGCCGGATGTCGTAATACCGCATTATACGTAAATTTTATATTTGCAGTATCTTGGCAGGGAAGTAATGAACGTGCATGAACCGCTTCACACTGGCTGAATAAAAATGGGTACTCTTTACCTAAAGTCTGTTCTGGATTCAACCATTGGAGGCCAGACGCGGTTGTTGATGTTTCGTATTCAATTTTGATATCGATCGTTCCGCCAGTCGGATTTGTTAGGTTTATCGTTAATTTAGCACCAAGATCGATTTTATCTGTAATTTGATACGTTAATGGAATCTCGTTGGTTGTGATCGATACAACTTTTATATCGGCGACATCGAGTATCTGTAAGAAAATTAAATGTTATAAGTTTTTAATTGATATTGATATATTTAAGGCACACTTAACAATTGAACTGATCTCATTAACAATAATTTTACATTTGAGCAATACCCAACCGTATATTTTACGATTTTCAAAATCCACTGTCCAATCAATATCGATATGAGTGGTTTTTACATTTTCTGGCGTTGAGTAGGAAGTCGGATCAAGTTGACTAAGCCGCATGTTTATTGTGTGAATAAATTTACTAGAATGAATGATATTTTAAAAATTATCATCAAATGTAGTATATCACATTTATTCAGGCCACGAACTATTATCAGGTGCTAAACTTTGTAATTTATGCTGACCACAGCATTTCTGTGGTTTTCGATGCTAAAGACGATTACATTATTTTACTTACTTTGCTTGGATACGCAAACTAAAAAAAAACATAAACCATATATTCGACGGGATCATTAGACCAAAAAAGTGTTAGTTTTCCCAGTAGGAAAATTAAGTGAAAATCACTTTTACTGTTGTTGTCGTCTAAATATTATATTCTTTGCGCTCGACTAGCATGATTGTAAAACCAAATAAAACTCTACAGTATTTTTTATTTCGTTCGAGTAAAATCCTATCGGGATTTTAAATAAAAAAAAATAATAAAAAAATATAAAATGAAAATCTTCTAATTTGTCACTATACTACTAAACTAATAGATAATAGAAAATAATAATACAATTTGAAAACTCATTGGGAATACGTTCGAACGATGTACTGTAATCATTTCAAATCAAGACAGATAAAAAAAATTATGTAAATTTCTCGCATAAAGTGGAAATTAAGTGGGTATCTCAACTGTACTTTCTAATAACGACTGCGTCCCCAAGGGGTGTATTTATTGAAGAAAACGTTTATTAAAAAATGTAAAAAGTATTTTTTTAAACCGCATTGTTTGAGACGAACGTAATGCTCCGTCTATATCAGCAATTGTTTTTTATGCTTAATAAAAATCTATCTTTCATGAACGGGTGGCGCAACGAAACACTCATTCTATTCTTTGTTGACGGTACCCTTTATGAAAGGTTTCGACCGCCTCAGAACTGCTCTTCCAGATAACTCGATCCATAGTAAAAAGGCGAAATACACGATATTTGATGTTTAATTTGGTTTTGCGCGAGCAAGACTATGTTTCCATTTTACAGCTTCCCGTTTTGCTATCCTAAACTGAAGTAAGAGAAACAACGTTAATAAATTTTAGGACTAACCCATCTGTGCAGCTATAAATGTTTTATTTTCGCCATGGAGATAAATAATTAGCTCATATGCTCGAAAAATGAGCGATGTGAGTACATTTCTACACAAGTTTAAATAAAATTTAAATAAATCAGGCAGTACGAGCGATTTTAGCTATAAGCTTAATGAATTCGGTTTCATTTATTTCGACTTTTCAAAGTTAACTGAGAAGCTGTGATCTCAAACATGGGCCTTAGACCGAGACTGAGTTTTGCTCATTTACCACCAATCCCAAATATGTTGCTTGTTAAGATTTTTCCACGTAATATCAGAATATATGCATAGCTATATTTGTTTTACGCTTCGTGGATATGAAGGCTGTTTTGTTAGACCGTTGCTTCCATTTGGAGCAGAAGTTCTTTTATTTATTTATGGGAGCGAATGTAACTCTTAAAATTCATACTTCTTCAGATAGAATCCTGATTGCTTATTGAAAACTACCAATATGAAAGGAGCCAGGCACGGTTTCTGTGAAATGGCCAAATCAAACCAATCCAATCACTTCTCAAACGGCTGGGATGAAAATTGGTTTCTATGATTCACTATAGGGATTCTAATATGACTTCCGGATGGGGTACACGAAAATTGCCTATTTGGAACTGAGTACTTTTTTCACAACCGAATGAGATGAAACTTGTAGTTTTTATCGGTCTTAAACCGAATTGGCGTTTTTCAGCATGCCATTGTCATTGTTGTTATGAACGTATTTGTTTGTGAGAATGACACTCAGGCCAAGATTAAACCTGATTTTCACTGCATCGTATTCTGTTAGTCTGAGTTGCATTACTAAGGGTTTGCGGGTTAAACCAGGTTTTTCATTCTCCTACCATCATTCAAATGCTGTAGGATAAACTCCTTACGTCAAAATTTAAAATGTTAAAACATTTAAAATTAATTAAAATCTCTATTGGTTTTAAACCTGGCATTATAAATTAGAAAGCTTTAACATTTTTTCGAGATTCGAGTTTACCTTAAAATCGGTATGGTGTTCGCCAGTCTCGCGCTTAAAACAGTGTCACAGATTTTCTTGACCAGACTAAATATAGTTCTCTACATAACTGATCTCTATGATCAGCCGTTTCCGAGTTATTATCACGTTCGAAACTTGTATCAGGCAAACCAAATCTATATGCATGCAGACAATCAATTTTCCGTTCCCGGCATTTGCGTAAACGGGACACTTAAGGATTTTTTTTTCCTGCTATATTAGGCATGTGCACCTATAAGTAGTTCTGCTCGATTGGTTTCATCTATCATGCCAAGGTGCTATGAACACTTTTTGAATATCTCATTCGAGCTTACTCAGGATATTCGGCCTTATTCGATTGCCTAGAACTTGAACGATTCCGTAACTTACATCTTGGCGAATCCTTATTTTGTATCTAGCCAATGGTTCACTCAACATTATACCGATTTGAATGACAGTTACTGCTTCGGTTGAGACGGTCCTATACGCTGTAGTTCTACCAAGGAGAACCGCCCTTTGTACACTCATTACTGTTCTTCGAATGTGGCAGTTTATTCCATCCTATGCAGCGCAGCCATAAGTCATGGATACAAGGTATTTTGTTTCAAACTCGATCTTTGTTTAGTTAATCTTTTCAACACAAAGAAATCCTTTTTGCTAATCTCTTTTTATCAACTGTTTCGCTCTTTTCATCAAAATCAATTCCTAACCAATGACAACATCTGTAATCTCCTTCCGCTAACAGCCACCAAATCACGTCTCCTAATGTCAAGTGAACCTTTGAGTTATGTCATAACGCTTTTGGGGAAGAATAACTCCATTTTGTTGCTATTGCATCAACTAACCATCCTGTCTATGGCATTCTGCGCTTTCTGGCAAATGCAACTTCTTGTAATCATCCTACATACCATGTTAAAAACTATATTCCAGAGGTGCGGAGCCAAGATGAAGCCTTGTGAACAACCTTTGTTTACGCTTTTGGAAAGTGTGCCATGGTTTCTCTCAACGGTATCTGGTCTGTCAGAGAAGTAGCTGTTAATGATCGAATAAAGATTAAATGGAAAGTCCATTATTCTTAACTCGTTCATTATAGTAGGTCATCACAAAGTTGCTCTGACTCCTTTACTATGTTGACAATTTTCACCGTGTCTTTTCCCTGTTTTATCTATACCCAATCTGCTTATCCCTGTATCTTCCGCTACTATGAGATATGTCCAACAATCGGCCGATTATCAATATTTCAAATAATCTATCTACCTAAGACCAGCACCAGCATGATTGGTCTGGATGTTATGGGATCAGTGTGGTTTCTGTTACTGTCTTTGATGATTATTACTTTGCCGTTTTCCAGCAGTTTGGAAAAATTTTTTTATCCAAAAAAGCATTCAGGAAGCTAGTGTAATACTTGGTTCAATAATTGGCAAAGATATTTCTATTACCTCCACCGCGATGTTGTCTAAGCATGGCGTTTTATCATTTTCATGGTCATGATGACAATCGTGGTTTCTTTATTGTCGAAGCGTGTTTGTTGCAATACAGCGTTGAGCACGGCATATTATTTGCTCACTCTATTTTCTTGCAATCATCACGGAAGAGGGTGTAAAGTAGACATTTAGTAGTGTTTCCCAACATGTGATAGCCTGACCTAAGTTCATCAATGTTTTCAAGTTTTCGTGTGCTGAATTTGTACATGAAGCCGCATGGTTCTGCGTTACAATGTTCCGTAATGAATGCCATTTTTTTGCGCACGCAACAAAGGGCTTGTATCTCGACCACCACATCTGAAGATCGCTCGACCACCACATCTGTTTAGATGTTCTAGCACGTTCTCGGTACAAACATTGTCGCAGACACTAGTAATTGTTTTGGTTGTAACCCGCTCTATTCTGTCTATATCATCATCAGATGATACATTTAATTGGTTGGCTACCCCTTGTCGTTTTATTCTCAGCAGAATGGAGAACCTATCCCAGTTAGGTGCTGAAGTAAGTAGTTCGGAATCTTGACGCTTATCTCACCTGTGTATGATGAGGAAATTGCCTTAACAGTGACAATTATTGTTCTGTCAACACTTGTGGTCCAGCTGTCTTTCACTGATCAGAAGGTTACTCTTCTTAACAGTCCGTGATTATGATTTGATGGTGTTTTAGGCCATTCTCATATACAACGCGAGTCGCGCTACTGTAATATTTTAAGCACCTCCAGATAAATATTGAGGATGTCAATTGTTGTATTTGTATTATAATCGTCTCCGATGATATACGTGCCGACGTAACTATGCCAACTACGCGTAGGATTCTTGCATACAAAGGAGGTTAATGTTATGATGTTCTGAACATTGCCTGATCTCGTGTCCAATTACTTTTGCATTTTGCATATTTAGCTGTATAACGCTCAACTTGCATATGCTTGAAGGGTTAGTTGACATAAACTGTCTTTCTCATCTTAGGTACCATTTTATATGCGGTACACACTTTACTCCGTGATGAGTGGTCGAAAGGTTTTTTCGAACTTTTGCAGCAGAGATACTTTGGTGCCTCTGTTTTCTTTGGACGAACCTTCTGGTTATGTTCAGAGGAGTAAGACCAGTGTCCACAAATTGCTCTTTATCTTTGGAAAATTTTGTGTTGCACCGTTCTGATTGACAATCTCCGTCTTAAGATCGTCGATTGAAACATCTCTATATTCGTCGTATATGATGATACGAGCCAACCAAGCAACTTCATTTAGATCAGCAATCATTTTTCACGCATGTAACTGACTTTTTTACCGCAATATTGCTTTCTGCTGGGGTTATTATTTCTCGCACCTTATTCCTCACTTCGCTACTGCTAGTAAAGGTAGACTCCTTGCCAGCTACTGGTTTTATAGTGACAACGTTTGATGGTTGCCAACGAGGCTTTGGCAAGTTTTTAACACCTTGTTACAGGCTGGCTACTGCCAACCTGCAGATATCACTAAGCACCTGCAGAGGCCTCCACGGTGATTTTTGCCGGCTACGTTCTCAGCGGAGAAGTGCGAAGGTCGTGGGGTTTGAGGCATACAGGGCTCCTGGCTTACACCGTGATCATACAGAATTGTAGGGGGAACGCAAATAATCAAAAGATGTACCCGGAGTTCCGCCGAAACTCGTCGGCCGGAACCTGAGGAACGAACACAACGAAATTATAAACCGAGAGCGGTGCCTTGGTGCGCGCATCCATCCGCATTCAAACGGGGACAAGCCCTGGTTACGGAATCGGGTGCGGGCATCAAGGGACCGCAAACACTACGCCGACACAGAGGGAGTTTCCGCTCCCATCACACCACACCGAAAAAATTTAGTAATTCATTTTTTCTTCATGAAAGGAAAAAAACACCAGAAAGGGAGAACGAGAGAGAGAAACGAGAAAGAGAGAGAGCAACAATGCACATCGAACGCGCGACCGTTATTCGGCGCTCGATTACAAAAATGTTTATATATAAAAATTTAAAAAATTTTGAATAAAAGAAATTTAAATAAGAAAAAAAATGAAATAACAATAAAAATAAAAAAATAAAAAAAAATTGTACCTTAATTAATACTAACCAACAAAAATGACCGATGCGGGGCCTCTCCCCGATTCCAAAATTAAAATAGCCGGTTGGCCGCCCGTTGACCTTGTACGGCACCCGTTGAAAATATGTGTGGCACCCGTTGAACATATACGGCGCCCTTTGAAAATATGCGTGGCACCCGTTGAAAATATACGGCACCCGATGAAATATGCGGCACCCGATGAAATATACGGTACCCGATGAAATATAAAATACGGGGTCCGTTTAATACGGAACCGTTATTGATGAGTTAATGTGGCACCCGTTGTCTTTCCCTCGTATTCTTTGATTTGAATTAATTTGCGACGTATGAATCCTTTTGTAAATTCTTTTTATAGTAAAACGTTGTATCCATCAAACGAATCACAATATTTATATTTTGCACTTTTAAATTTATATTTATTCAATAATATCACCGAATTCAACCATATGATACAATAAGAATTCATTCACAATTTAAAGATGAACACACGAAGTATAAAAATAAACACCCAATCATGAAATATCAAAAAAAAATTGTTTGCAGCATTTTGATTTTATTTTATAAATTATACAATGAATAAAAATATATAACTCCAATTCTATTGGAATATTTATATTAATTTTTTACTAAATACTTAGGTTTTAAACACTATTTATCAAAAAAAATTTTTCACCGACAAAATTATATACGTTCACCCTAGTTGAAGTTTACCTCGAATCTCCAAAAATCAAAACTCTAATCATCAACAAGAAAAAAAATTTTTGCCCGCACAACGACGCGCAGAACATTCCAGAAGAATTGTCTTTCTTCTCTGTCTCTCGTTTACATCAATTCGCATTGATGTAAACGAGAGGCATATAAGAAAAACATTCTTATGGAATGTTTTGCTTTACACACCCATTCGATGCGCATTGTTCTCTCTCTCCTCATCTTACTCACCCTCGCGCCATCACCACGACGTGTACAAACATTACACAACTCCGAAAGCGAGGACACAAACCAAGGGGAATAAAATCAAACAGCGCTTGTTACGATCATGTAATCGTAACAACCTGTTATGTTTGCAGGTGTCCTGTAGTTTTTTTGCGACTGTGTAGCTCTATAGCTTTTTTGTTGCTAGACCTTTAAAAACGCATGGCTCTAGGCACATTGTGTGGCTAACGTCACGAATTGAGCTCAATCACTCAAAAATCTTTTTTCTAGAGCTCGTATCTCGCTCTCTAATGTGGAAATTGTCTTATTTAATGTTTAGACACCATTGTACGTTGCCTCATTATCGCTTGGAGTGCATGCTCGTTTTTACGTTTTATTGTTTGGAAATCAAGTAGAGTCTTTGACCCGGAAGCCAATGTATCTTTTTCCTATAACTAAGACTAATGGTGTTGCAAACTTGAGTGCCAAGTGTGATTCTATAAAATGTTCAATTATAATGGATATAATCCATTATTCAACCGAATTGGAAGAAAGTCAGCTTCGGATTATTATGTTGGAGATGCTACCAATCGTCTCCATGACAGTTGGAGGGGACACTTATCGGTGGGCACCCTACAATCAAACGTCGGGCAAAACGATTTTAAATCAAACACTAGTATCAGACAACACTTTAGCAGCTGTCAAAATCATCCCATCCATGTGGAAAACTTCCATCTTATTTCTACTTTCGAAAGACCTACACGACACGGATAACAAATACAAACATTTCATAAATATTTTTGTATTAACCACAATAGATAATCTGCTTTTTCGCATTTTTTATACTTCGCAGCTCCGCTTCAACATTTTTGGTCCTTCGTTTCGGATTTTTAGAATTGATCATGCCGCGCTTCAAAAACTCTCGTGAGTACGAAAATTTAACCTTTCGGTGCAGTTTGCGTGGCTAGTGAAATTAGTGAAACAGTGACATTCTGGTGATCACCAACATAATTCGGTGATGCAATGCAATGACAACTCGCGTCGCAGTGTAACAGCGGGTTCTCTAATGAGCAGTGAATAAGAGCAAGGAACTCTCGATCGACACGCAAGGAATTAGCAACGAATTCATACAGACGCAGATCGACCATGTGGCGTCCCGGTATAATGAGTTCTGTATATACAGGTTGAGGCCATGTGTCGTGAAGAAGAACTCGAGGTCAAATAAATTTGAAACCCAAACAGAGACAGCTATCGGCCACGGTTGAGAGCTCGCAAGATGACGCTAAGCTGACTCACGTACAGCAGTCGATACAAAGCTGCCTCCAAACACGGTTCCAGTCTTCGGCGGCGATTACACGAATTGGAGCGAATTTGAGAATTTGTTCGTCGGTCTCGTTCACAACCATAATAGCTGTTTACTAATCTATCCTAACTTAATTTACGACGGTAATTACGAGGAAGCATGGTGCATTCTACGAGATCGATACAACCACCGGCGGTTCATCAGCCTTCTTCGAAGGTTCAGGACAATGCCTGCACAACCTTGATGCTACAACCGACATCGTTTGCTGTCTGAAAGTATTAGGAGTACCGATCACCACATGGGATATCAACTTCAATCAACATCATCATAGACAAGTTGGATCGAGTTGGTTCGATTGCAATCACTGTGGCACTATTCTGGTAATTCCCCAGGGAACCCAGGGAACTGGGGAAGAATTTGTATGTAATTTTAATTTAAAAATTTTTTTTTCTGGCATACTGAGGTAAAAAGTTAGTGTTCATTTTTTTGAAAACAACGTTAATTCGGGAATAATTTTGCCTGCCAATTTAGGTAAGGAAAAATTATTCGCAATTTATAAATATTTACATCAAACTTAATTCCTCAGTAGGCCGGTAAAAAATATTTGAACAGCAATTACATATAAATTCTTTCCCCAGTTCCCTATTAACGGGGAATTACCAGAATAGTGCCACTGGAGATGATTTCCATGACTAAAGGACAAATAAATCCACCACAGTCACACAAAGAGGTTTCGGCATCATCGCATTCGTCGCGCACTCGAGCACCTCGAAAATCTGCCACGCAACCAACTCGCTCACTCGTCGTCAGTTCGGATTAAATCAGTTTGTGCCGAGTTTGCAAGAAAAACATAACACGCTATTACAGAAACTTGAGCTTTTGATTTTTAAAAATCAAATCAATGATCGCAACGAATGCAGAAACCGTGACTCACAATGATTTATACTGCCTACTCCCTCGATATTCATTGCTCAGAAAATTACTTCGTGTAACGGCCTTCTGCAGACGTTTTATCCCACATCGGCATCTCAACACAACAACACATTCGAGAGACTACATCACCGTGCCCGAGTTTATTTGGGCATTCGAGTTTTGGAGCAAGCTGGTTCAAGAATGACATTTCGCGAAGGAGATATCAATGTGCCAATCCGGAGAATATCTATTAGACAACGAATCGAACTTGTCATACACACGAAAGCATCCGCGTATTTAGTACGCTAACACGTACATAAATGTGTTGTGTGTTTTCGAAATCGCGCAACGGCGAGCCAGCAACTGATGGCCAATATCCATCCCATCGTGTTACCCCTTCGAGATCGTTCCTGCACAGTCGCGTGGATATGCAGACCCAATACCCATCAAACTACGCAAAGTTTGTGGCAATGCATATAGGAGCTGGTCGTCAACTAGCATCTCTGCATAAGCAGACCACGAGAGATGCCACTGTGATAGTGCTGAGCCTGCTGTCCATCCCGGACAACCACAGTTATCACTAAAGTGTTAAAATACTTTAGGAGGCCGGCAATGTTTGAGATGACATCAATCGTCTCTATAGGGCTGTCGGAGGTGACACCTATACGGTTTTCAATCAATCATCAACATCGGAGAACACTTTCGCCGCTGTCAAAGTCATCCCATCCATGTGGAAAACTCCCTTCTTGTTTCAAGTTTCGAACGAGCAACACGACACGTATAATCACAATAAATAATCTCCATTTCGCATTTCTCATACCACGCATTTTCGCTTCAACAATTTAATATAAAAAATTTGACTCCATTGTGAAATCCGAGTGTGGTTCTAGAAATTGGTGAATTTTAACTGAAGAATTAATGAAAGATGGTCAACTAAATAGAACTAAGCCAGTTGTGAAGATCAATTGGCGATAAAACTCGATTAGTGTGATGAAAACGGCCGATTTGAATTATACACGGAATTTGTTCTAGAAAATTGCCAGCAATTCTGAAAAATAATTAATTGGATGGAATTCGGTTAAACGGAATTAAAATTAGAGATGAAGTACGATTTGAATTATGCGGAAATTACTAATTTCAATAAAACAAAGCAAATATTCTGAAAAAGTCAATTTGGATAAAACGTAACCATTTTAAACAGATTGGGATTACATCAGACAGGTTTAAAGCCGTCAAATCTAGATTTTTGTAATTTTATTTTATGGCATAGTGGTTAAAGCTTTGGCGTTTGGATCGGGAGATACCGGGTTCGAATCCCGATAGGGGCAGGATGCAAAGGGAATTTTCATCTACAAATTACGATTTGGGATGAGAAGGAACACATCTATGACCCCCTGTCGGAGTGCGGGGCTCACGGGCCGACCTATCTTCCATGCCAGTATAGGCTGGCATGGAGCTATGCAATGTGCAGATGGTAATAAAATCGGACCTATATTCGTACGTCCTCGAATTGGCCAATACAGGCGTAAAGGTAAGGACGTAAATAAGCGAACCGCGAAAGAGTAGGGAGAGCTTCGGCCCCAGAACAAATCAGGGAAAAAAAAAAAATATTTTAATATCACCAAGTGTAAAATCGAAAAGTTTCTACCGCCTCCTGTAAAAAACGGGAAATGTAGATACACGATGATGAATCGTTAAAGACGATATGTTGCAAGGGCCATCTTGTTTTTCGATGGTAAAGCCTTTGGGGCCCACTATTCATAAATTCCAAACACTATCAACATTTTTATTATGAAAGTTAAAGAAACAACAAAACCCTGACAACACGATTGTACGGTGTAATGAAAGAGAAGCTAAACACAAACAGTAACGTGATATAATTGAAAAATGACTTTGTTTGTATTTATGAATACAATATGCAATGGAGCTTTCATATCTTTCTATACCAAATAAAAATTCCTTTTGGCTGTAGGTCAAGATTTCCATACACACCAAAAAGGATGTGTATTATTTCTTTAAATTGTATTTTCACATTTTTTTGCTGTTTTCGAACATAAATAATAAATACATGTACAGCGGATTGTATACGAGTACATATAAGCACACGGGGAGTATCTATACGTAAATATGAAAGAAATATAAAAATGTATAAAGTGAAATTCTTCAGAGAGCTTATTCTTTGCATTTTAATACACACAATCGCCCAAGGGTTTTATAAAGATAAGACTTTTATCGAAATAACAAACCAAAACAAAAAATGTATCAAATTGAGCTACTTTTGTAAAAAGCATATTTGTGTAAATCTGTTCTGTGTGCAAAATTTGCATTAATTGCCATTTTGCTTAAAGCTGTTGTATATAGTAGCTTTTATATACCTAGACTATAGATTTCGTATATATACGAACACCTAAATATTCTATTTGTGATGTTTGATCCCGCCCGTCGTCTAAATCCCACGTTTTATTGCATAAAAAAATTCAAAAATATTTTAATTTAATTTTATTATCCAATTTAATTAAAAACAATAAAATTTCCAAACGCCATAAATAGAATTCAACAACCATTTCTTTCTGTGTATTTAGTACCGCGCGAATATCATCTTTATTGTTCTAATGATTCACATGTACGAGTACATACTCGTTGTATACACACAATCAGAAAAATTCTAATTTTTATAACATTTTAATTATACCATAAACATTGGCATAATTTATATCCCGAGCGAAATTTTTAAAAGCTCTCGTATAAACAACAGCCAGAAAAATGTAAATAAAGTAATTAAGCTTAATCATAATTCTTAGGAATAAAATAATTTTAACATTTATATTCAGCGTTTCTGTTAAACATTTTTTTATCCTTCTTTTGAACGTTACAGAATTCCGAAAGCTTTTGTCGTTTTAAGTGATAAACTTGTAAAAAACGCTTCTCGAATAATTTTCAATTACACGTAATCCAAAATAGCGGAAATAGTTTTTTTTTATCTATTTGGTAAACGAGCCTTCTTTTGAATATAATTTATCTTGAAATAGATTGCTTTTGACACTGTGTAGATTATAAATTTGTCATTAATGTTGTGTTAAAGTTATTAATGTTCATCGCTTGTTTTGAGATTGTGTTCTTTTTTGCTATAATACGAAGAAAAAGGATTTATTATCCCTAATTGATTTGAACTTTAAGTTCAACTGGGTAATAAAATATTTATCTTCGTGCGGAGTAAATTATCTTAGGGAGTTCAAAATTCTACAAATAATAATTCATATCCATGCTAATTATTATGGTAATTCATATTTTAGCAGTGAAATTTATATATTTTGTGAATGGAAAGGGGATAATTATACTGAACCATCTGGGCGCCTTACGATGTAAGTTGATAAATAAAATAGCAGTTCTGTTGTTGGTAATTAAATGCTGCTGAAGAATGATTTAGTAAATCTGGTCATATGTTTAAGATTTCATCGACCGATACAATGTAAAACTTTATTCTTATTCCGTCCAAAGTCACCAATGCGCCATGACATTCCATGTAGAACCGAGGGCCAAAGCAGGAAATGGTACCGAAACAAAAGCACGGTGATTCGGCGGTTACCGAAGGTGTTTGAGTAATAAAATCGCTTGGTGTGTGTGATTTTAACTGATCGAACTTTTCGATGCCGATATTGCAAAATACGTTTGCCTCAAAATATGGACTCAGGACAGGAGAAAAGAGACCTACATTAATTATAAAAATAAATTAGCACTCTGCTAAAGCAAGAAACGTTAACACAAGCAACACATAACGTATTTAGGCTCGTTTAGTATGCTATTTGTATGTTCCCATTACCTAACGTAAATCTCATTCGCTTGTGACAAAGTATGTTCGTGCAATTTATTTTTAAGTGACCTGTTAAACTAAATCGAGCAATCAGAATCGCTTATGTATATGTAAATGCGGTCATAGCGCGATATATAGGGCGAAACAGGAAAAACCTTTCATACAAATGCTAGGGAAATTTGTTTTGTAAAGTATTTTTTGACTTTATTTATTTATATGTCGTAAATGCGACAGAAACATAAATTTTCATTCTCCGGAGCATAAACTTTGTTTATTTTGCTTTAATTTTATTAAAATATTTCGTATTTTTTAGACAATTTTCATTCGGAATTTTACCATTTCTCGATATGATATAATTTAATTTGATGATCGTCGTATAAATTATATAGAGCACAGCTTGAGTGTATGCATAGTTTGAATCTACATCGACTGATTCGTCTTGCAGTTGATTATAAAATGCAAGTCCACTTAGTTGTACCATAGCTTCGGCCGCTTGCTGGCTATCATTATCGTCGTGTACAATGGGAACTGAAGATAATGTTTGTTAGCATGTCAGATAAGTAAATCGGCCTAAAAAATATTTACCAATAGGTGCAGACGAAGTAGATGTTTGTTGTTGAACGACCGGTGGTTTATTTACTAATCTTTCACCTAGACCAAGGGCAACTGTAATTTCCTCGTTTTTGTAGTGTTGAAAATTGTAGATCTAACTACAAAATTTATTAAAATATGTCTTGTTGTCGTAAGAAAGAGTTAATACCTTCATTCAAATAAAATTTTTGAGTGTTGCTTAAATTCGAATTGAAAGTTCCCCTTCTAGAATGACCACCAACACGTTTTACAGCCCATAATTTTGCTAAATTGAAAATACAATTTATTAAAACGTTAACAAAATATTTACCACTTACGTTTAGATTCCTCTTCACCGGGTTCACGATGTTTTCGTGGGCGACCCCAACCTCACTTCGCTTCTGGAAGTGGATGAATAATCGGAGGTCTAAGGTGTTGTGAACTAGCAGATGCGGCAGAGAATGATCGAAACTCGCTCTATTGGAGATATGGCGGTCCAGATTTTCATGTTCGTCGTCAACCCACGTTGCGAGCGTGTTCTTGAACCAACGCGATGTTTTGTTCTAAATATCCACAATGATCGCCAAACTCATTCAATGATTTTTTCGCAAACTCGTGCTTCACTTTGAACTGCTTTGTAAAACTAGAATCATCGCCGTTATACTGATCACAATTTTTGGCAATCAATTCTATATCACCTAAGGTGGTTTTAGGAATGGTAAACTTTCAGGCATTAATTTCTCATTAACTAGTTTCTAGAATATGAAAGAAAGTGCAACCTGATCGTTATCAGGTTGCACTTTCTTTCATATTCGAGAAGCGGATTGATTACCTTTTCAAGTTTCATCAAACGTTCCTCATTTTCGGCCAGACGATCTACATATTTCTGAAGCATACGTTGTGCCGTAGCAGTAACGCTTGATTTTGGCTAATTGTATAAGGTAGAATTTTGCACAATTTGATTCACATCAGCCAAAAATTCTTCTCGATTTTGATATCGCTTTTATCGGAAATTTTCGCGAATTGTTTCCAAATCCATTTGACGTTGAACCAATACGATACTAATTTGAAATGAGTTTTGCGTTAATAGGAAACATAAACGGTTGTACATCAGGTAAATCTTACATTTCAGTATTTGTTCTAGTATTGAAGAACAACAGCATCAGTACGTCGGGCGACGTTTGCGCCCTATAACATCCTTTGGAACTTTAATTAGCAATGTTAAACCTCTTTCTGGTGTTTAAATAATTTTTCACTTAATTTTACTTTACTACCATCAACATTTATGAACTCCTCATTATCCTCTGTCATATCTACATTTAAACATGTTGTTAGTCCTATATTTATATACAAAGGTCATACCTTGTTTGTTCTGAAAACATAATTTGGAAATTATTTACCGTTTATTTCCACACTTCAACTTTAGATCTAGTTCTATTTGTATCTTCCGCGTCTTGCATGAGTTGTACCTTTATTTGAAGTTACCAGATTTCCTTTTCTTGATTCCGTTTAATACGTCTTAGTTGTTTGGGTCGGCCCATGAGTTTTGCACGCCAATTGGGGATCGTAGTTGTGTTCCTTTTAATCACTTATCGTAATCTGTTGATGACAATTTTCTTTTGCATCCTGCCCCTATCGTGCTTCGAACTCGGTACCTCCCGATCCAAACGCAAAAGCTTTAACCACTGTGCCATTTGGTCGGTGTCTTAGTTGTTCTTGAATTCGTTTTTTTCTCGTTTCTGCGTTTGAAAACTGTTTAATAAAAGCTTCGTCTTTGGTTGTCCAAATTTCAGCATAGGCGTCGCTTACTGGTTGACGTCGAACAATTTCAACCCGGGCGAACTCTTTGCTCTTGGCATTTTTAAAAGTTTGAGTAATTTTTAATATACACCGTCCTTCTTTTGTTTATTATTTTTCGAAAGAGGTGTACTGCTTTCTCGATCTTCGCTGAGTCGAGTCTACGTTTTTTTATTAGTTAACATATTTTCTAAAATTTTAACCAATTCTTCCAGATCGGATTTTGCAAATCAAAAATACGTTGGCACTGTTTCTTGTATCGTTCTTGACGTTCTGCAATTGAAAAAATTATCCATTCCCTCTTCTACCACTTTTGCCTTTTCGGTTGAAAGTTGCTCTCAAACCATCGATAACTTCCCATGGAGATAATTTTTTAATTTCCTCTTCAGGAACCTGAAACTTTCATAGCAGGGTTTAGCATTATTTAACGAAAGTCTTCTTAAATCTGCGTCCGTTTAAGTCACAGCCCGCTTTGGTTGTGATTCTTGTTCTTCTTTAGTTTGAGTTGGTTTATTAGGTACGCGAACATAGGAAAATCCTGCACCACATCCTGTGGGATCGGTAGGGACAGTCAATTGAAATAAACATTTCCCCCGCATAGCTTGAATATATGCACGAGTTGTATTCGAAGGAGCAACTTTAACTTTATCGTCCATTTTAAGTTGCATTTCTTTATCATCATCTTCTTGCTAGAAGGTGTCCTTTAATCGTTGTTCTTCTTCCGAAGGTAAACGAAACTCTGATTTAATAAGCCACCAGTTTGAGTCCTTGCTAGTCCTTTTGAAATTGGCATATTGTTTCAAACGTTTTCGAATACTGCTTTCCAAATGACCAGGAAACACTTTTTAATGTGATCAATACGAATCCGACGTAGATTATCTCGACTTTTCCAAAACAATCGATATATAAAAACTTGCAAAAAATCTCGAACAAAATTATTGGCTCGTTTTGAATTTGGTGTTGGAACTTCACATAGAAGACATTCTTGCCCAGTCGTAAACAACGCATCAATCTCCCGAATATAGTTATTTGTACTTGTGCGAATAAGTAGTAAATCAAAAAGGTGCTCGATGCATGTCATTTTCAACAGGCTGTATATAGTGTCCAGGATGAAGTATCCCCAAAAAGGGGTTTGTGTGAGAAAACGAAATTTCACCATATTTAAACTCTGGAGGATCCGAATCTTTTCCCGGTTTTCGTTTATAATAATTTTTATTTTTCGAACACATTCCTATTTCGTTCATTAAAGGAGGGATGTTCTTTACAAAACTCAACCAAAATTATTTCACCAACCCAGTCAGATCTTCAGGATTTCTCGTAAAGAACACCACCAGACGCAATTCTTTTCAACTCTCGTGATTGTTTCTTCTTTTGAATGTGTTTTAACACTGGTAATACAGGATGAGGTTGAATGTTTTCTATATAGCCCATGCGAATATTTCTTAATTGGTGGACGATGGAATGCTCTCAATAACGGGGCTCGCTATTCAACTACCGGAGTTGAATGTTGAATTAAATTTCCCCCACCGATTTTTAGTCTCATGGTAATTTCTCAGTTATCACGGTCTGGACTTTTTGGTGGTGGCAGTGGGATAACTTCGGCAAGTACATTAATTATGTACGTCAGCTTTCCCAAGCAATATTTTTGATAATTTTACATGAGGACGAGATATCTTTATTTTTGGTGGTGGCCCAGTATTTCTGGATCTGCAAAATAACAATCATTATATTTTTAGCAATGAAAAAAATAACTTATTTTAGATGGATCGATATCGTCAGAATACCTTAAATTATATTTTCATCGTTATCTAATGTTAATGACATTTGCTGTTAATGAGATTTTATAATAGACGGCACATTATTATTTGGCTACAGAAAAATAATTTACACTTTTAAATTTTTACCTTTCTCATTTGTAGCTAGAGATGTCAGTAATCGTTTTTTAGAGTTTGTTCAAGACGAACAAAGGTGGCAGTGTAGATACATAAATGGATATCTTTTTGTGACTGTAGATAACTAAAAGTCTAAAATAATTAGGATTGACCGCCTAAATTCGAAGCCGTTCATTCAACGGTCGTTGTTGTTCAATGGAATTGGGCCAGTTTTGGATTAGCACAAATTAAACCACTATATTTGTTGGATGACAATGAACATGCCTGAAAGGAATATTCTACTTGATTTGCTTATTCTTGGATTTTAGAACATTTTATTTCTATTGTTTAATTTGTTGTTCAACACAAATATTATTGAATGATATATCTCTGTATTTTGTTAAATATAGTATCTTTCAGGGGCTAGTTTGTTTTTCCTCGATTTATGAATGAAAATTTATGAAAATAATATTTCTATGATAACCACAAATTTTATCAGTTTAACCGCCTTTGGAAAGTTTTACAATTTAAAAATTAGGCTTACATTATTTCTGGGTTGTTTCGTCTTTCCGGCGAAAATTGAAATTTTCTTTTCCCGTTTTATCGGCTCCTGAATTAAAGCACTATTTGTTTCCCGTGAGCACTAATTAACACAAATTGGGTTTAATCGGTATGCAAAGTTTCATTTTGAAATTCGAAATTTTCCCTCCTGCAGTTACCCACACATAAACATTTGTTGCAATTATACAATATTTTCCGTTATTCTACGTTTTTACATATTTTTTGTAAATTACACAAGTTTTTATGTAATTTACGTTATTTACAACAAGTTTAGATAACGTTTTTTACATTGTAGATGCCCATTTTCAAAATATATGGCTCCTGATTAGTGATAAACATTACCAATTTTTCTTATTTCTATTGAGAAGGTTCTGCAATATTATTTTGGTCTATGATATAAGTTATCCCATCCCAGAATATTAGTTCTGTTTTATCGCGCACCGTGTCTTCGATAATTAAGGTCTTTTTAGAACTAAACTATACCTGTCGTCTGGTAAAAATATTTAATGTAAAATTTTAATCAGTTGCGCTATCAATGTCCTAATGCGAGGGCGGAAGTACTAATCTGACAATCAAAATTCTTCAACGTAAACTTAATTAAATAATTCAGATTTTGTTTTTATAATTTTAAAAAATAAATAGAAAATTTGATAAACAAATTTAATCCTATTTATCAAAAACCTTCTTAATTTCTTGATATTTCAATTTCATGATTTTCTCATTAAAAATTAAACAAAAAGGTTTATTTAGGTGGTAGGTATGACTACATCCTTGTATAATCCCTTAATTGAATATTTCGATAAGTTTTCATTCCTAATTTTCATTAATTTAATTTCTTTATATTTTTAGTATTCTCCATTTCCTTAATTTCCAAAAAAATAAGAATATCCAAAGTATTTTTCCTCTATTTAATTTAGGTCACGATTTCTTTGAAATAATAAAACAAAAGAAAATTTTAATTACTGTTATAGCAAATAAAATTATTACTTAATTCTTATAACGCATCGTCGTTGAATTTATTTTAATTATGCAAAATTCACAAGACAAAAATGTATTTTTCATTAATTAATTTTTCGTTTAATTTTAAAATATTAAGGACTTTTCCTTAGAAAAATGTATAATAATTTTTTTATTACGATTTGTTATTTAAATTTATGATTATTGGGGTAACACGAACGATATTTTCCAATGTATATCTTTAATGTTTTCGTCGCAAACTTGTAGCCCATCCGAATTTGGGTAAATCGTCTTAATTTTTTTTTCTATTTATTTATAAAATGTTCGGAAGTCGTAAATAAAATTTATAGGGATATTAAAAAAAATTTTAAGTGCGTTTTTTGATTGAAAATCGATAAATAATTTATTCAAGGGAAATAACGGGGAATTTGTATGTTTCTTGTGCTATTCTCGTTATATTTTCAACTAAATGAAACGCATTCGTAAGATGCTGTCCGTAGCACAAAGTTGTTGAATCCTGGCAAGACCAAAAAAGGCCTAAGTTCGATTCAAAATCATTTTTCTCTGCGTTTTGAAGGTTTCTGAACTCAGAAAAACGAAACAAATATATTGAGATGGCTCATGCGATGCCTGGTATAGGAAATAAACCTAGAAACCACTCAACACCAGGATATAGCTTAACAGCATTTTTTATTATTCTGTTTATACTCGTGTAGTGTCGTTTGAAAGTTTTTGGATCAACAGTTTTTTCCAATTATTGCTCAAGACGCAAATTTGGCTATGAAATTTTTTTGAGGAGTTTACCAGATTACCATCACAATACCTCACTCGAGGTCTAGTAAGTAGAACGAGAACATTATACCTCTCTGTTGTTAATCTAAGTCGTATTTATTGTATCCGAAAGATTTTCTTTCATACACTTCGGAGGGGTCCGAGGGTCTGTAATAAACAAATGTTGCTGTTTTAATTTTGACACTACCAAAATATTTTTCTCTTTCACATTACCAATAAGATTTGTGATCTGATTATTGAAATAATTTTACCGGCCCGTGAAAAATAATACAACTGAAATTTATTTTTAAATATGACACAAATTTTGTTATTCACAACAATAACACACCGCTTTTGTGATTATTTGACAGCATACAGGTCATGCATACACGTCCTAAAGACGGGACCAATTTATGTGCGAATAAGAAAATCAGATACTGCACAATGATGTACAATGTATTGTGTTACTTGTGCCATAGTTTGCTTCGTTTTGACTAGCTTCGTAAGGCTCTGGCTGATAATGTAGTGGTTCCGGCTCACATTTTTTGTATCCGGCTTCCAGTGTTATGTTCAGGTTGGAAACTTATTTTTTGGACAACCATCAAAAGCGCAATGTGCTCATTGTGTAGCCAGCCTTAAAAGGTTTTTGGCTGGCAGACTATTGCTTCCGGCTGAAAACATATATTGCCCAACTATCTAAAGAGGAAATCGCTCATTTAACAAGTTTAAAATGGTTCTGGCTGGCTTAATTATGGCTCCGATTGAAAATTCAGATAGCGCATCGGACAATGATGCACAAACCATTGTGCTTCTAGTGCCAAAGTTGGTTTGATTCCGGCTAACATGGGTATGGTTCTGGCTGAACGTTTATGTTTCACAACAATCTAAAGCACATTATGAAAGTTTCTAATGGTTCCGACTGATAAATCTTTGGTTCCGGCTGGTTTTAATGGTTTCTGCTGGCCCCTATTGAATCCGGAAATATCAGGTAATAAACAATTAAGCACATTCCATTGAGTTAGGTTTCGAGTGGCTTGGTTCCGACTGGCTTTATAGGGCTCCGACTTGCCCCTTATTGGTTCCGGATGATAAATCAAGTAGCGTACAATACACAATGTATTGTGCTATTCAAAACCATTTAAGACATTTTACTCAATGTGCACGTTCTTAAAGGTTTCGGCCGATAAAATTTTGATTCCGGCTGGTTTTAAATGATTACGGTTGGCTTAATATTGATCCTGGCTTATAAATCAGATAGTGTACAGTGATACACAATGTATTGTGCTACTTGTGGCGTAGTTTGTGTTTGGTTCCGGCTGAAAAATCACGTGTGTAAAATGACACACAATGCATCGCACTACTTGTGCCAAAAGCTGTTTTGGTCCCGGCTGATTCCATATGGTTCCTTGTTATGGCTCCGGCTGAAAGCTGATATGTTGTACAAACATTTAAACACATTGTACTCATTGTGTAAGCTCTTAATGGTTCTGGCTGAGATAAATCTGCTTCCGGCTGGATTTAAATGGTTTCGGTGGACTTAATATTGGTTGTGGCTGATAAATCAGATAATGCACAATGATCGACAATGAATTGTGCTACTTGCATCATAATGTATTTGGTTCCGGTTGGCTTTTTATTGTTCCGGCTGACCCGTATTGGTTCTGGCAGAAATACCGGTAGTGTAAAACGACGCACAGTCCATTGTACTACTTGTGTCATAGTTAGTTTGGTTCCGGCTGGCTCTATATTGTTTCGGTTGACATTGTAGTGGTTCCGGCTGCCCTTGTTATGGTTCTAATGGTTTAGGCTGATAAAACTTTAGGTTTCGGCTAGGTTTAAATGGCTCCGGCCTGTTTAATATTGGTTCCGGTTGATAAATCATATAAGGCACAGTGATGCATAATGTATTGCGCTACTTATGCCATAGTATCTTTAGTTCCGACTGGTCCTATATTGGTTCTGGCTGAAAATCTGTAGTGCACAAAGATACACAGTGATACTCGTTCCTGCTGTACTTCTGACGGTTCCGACTGAAAGTTTATATGTTGGACAACATTTCAAGTCTTTGTGCTAATTGTCTAAACTCCTAATGGTTCCGGCTGATAAAACTCTGATAACGGCTGGAATTAATTGGTTCCGGCTGGCTTAATGTTAATCCCATCTGATAAATCAGATAATGTACAATGATACACAATGGATTGTGGTAGTTGTATCATAGCTTATTTGGTTCCGGTTGGCTTTAAGCTTATAAGTTGCACAACCATTTAAGCACATTGCCCTAATTGTACTATCTCCTAATGGATCCGGTTGATAAACCACATAGTGCAAAATGATGTACAATACATTGTGCTATTTGTTCCATATTTTGTTTGGTTGGATTTATATGGTTCAGGCTGGCCTCGTATTGGTACCGGGTGAAAAATCAAATAGTGCACAATGATACACACTGCATCGTACTACTCGTGCCAAGGTTGGTTTGGTTCTGGGTTGCGTGAAGGACACAAATCGTGATTTTTCTCTGTAAACAGATATATCAAAATTATGATTACTCCGACGGTTATTAGTGTGTAAGTTATCAAGTAAAGATGAACTGATGCCCGACAATAAAAGAGTAGTTTCGAGATTAATCATGCCAATGATTATGCCGGATATATGCCAATTGCATTTAGTTAACTAGATGTTTGTTAGGGTGTTCAGATTAATGACTGTTCTAACTCAGTACATGTTAACACCAGTACTTCTGTTTTGTAAATACCAAGATGCGTTTACAGTCCTTCTTAATATTCTTGAGAGAATACGGTGACTTACTTATTTAGACTAATGGCGCTACATCCCATGAAGGGATGTGGTTGCCTATCCCCGATCTTGTGCATTCACAGAAACATTCTGCCACTTTTTCATCGATCCAAAATATTTTAAATTTTATTTTTGCGCTTCTCGCGAAATTAAATTTTCGCGTACTTGCCTCCTTGCGGTAATCATTATGAAGGCATCAGCGTATGCTAATAGCTGACTTGATTTAAATTTTAAGCAGCATGAGATGAGTTAGTTATCAGTAATTTGAATAAAAATTTCAGTTTAGATGTCCGTTTTCGAGTACGTCTGTTGATTATTTTCTCGTAATGCATTCAAGTGCAATTTTCGCCCAATGGGTTATTTAAAATTTGAAGATTGTGTTACTTTCGCACTGCATTCTCGTGATAGGTTCGCTTTAAATAATCGGTTCTAAGGTGCGTGATTCTAAAGGCTTTATACTCAAAGTGCGAAAGTTTACATTTACACATAATTTATCAATCGGTTTATCAATATGTCGTGAACGAAAATAATATCGACGACCACTATACTCGACGTTTATTTAGTGGTTAAAAATTAATTAATTCTAAACTATTTAATTATGGAGGCAACTTAAAACTGTCCACCCAAGGTTATCTCGTAGCGGAAAACGAGAAAAACTACATTGCACTACCTCAATTTTATTTATGTGAACATCGTGATGAGTAGACCACACTTATCATAAAGGTCCAACAAGGCCTATTATTCTTAGACCAGCGCTTAACCAATCCGGACATAGTGTGCGCTCTATTGATGATATTATCGGTCTGATCTCGAAAGCTTAATTCGCTGCCACATGTAACATCCAAATTTCGAAAGGATGGAACTCTGATAACAAGGTTGATGCTATTAAAATATTCTCGAGAATACCGATACTTAGTGATGGTTAGATCGAGGTCAATCTTTGTACTTCATATAAATATTAACGAAGTTGACATTTACGTTTTATAAATTTTCATATTTTCATCGAAAAATTGGTGTCATGTGCCAGCATTGGGTCGGAAGGCGCTCCTACCAGACACGATTTGACCAATGTAAAAATTCAGGTCTAGGAAACCAAGGGCCCTCACTTAATAAATGAAAATCCTATGAGAAACTTTATCAAATGCCACACTGAAGTCAGTGCATGGTATTGTTAGGACTTGATTTGAATTCAGTAATAATGGTAGTTGTGGATCGTTCTCTAAGAAAACCACGCTGATTGTCAGAGAACTATGGTTTGCTATGAAAGTACAGCGATTTATAAAGGATGCTAATGCATTTTTTTAAGATGGTAGAAGGTAAACCATCAGATTAGGATGAAACCCCGCCCTTCAGTTATCTACCATGGTATCATAATCGATATGGTTTGAAATCAAAGATGTCTGAGCACTTTTATCCGTATACTTAAACTAGTCTTCGTCGTATTTGAAATCGTTATTGAAAAGCGATCGACTGAAAATAAACCACAAAGAAGTTAGTTAAAATTATTATCGAAGGATTATCGAAGAATAATCACCATACTTCTGGGAAAAAGGATAGCCGTTAAATTTTTTCTTTAAACTGATGAATTGCTAAAACCGCCTAGTGTCATTGATTACATCTTGTTGCATAAGAAAGTTCATGTGACTTGCCTGACGCTGCCTCGAAAACGGTTTCTTCTGATGATTAATTCCAAACCCGTATCTTAAATGTCGGAAATTGATCCTCAAGCAGGAAATGGCAACCGAATAAATGTGATCTAAAGAAAGTTAGATAGATGTAAGTCAGGCTCAGTATCTTTAAACCCACTAAGGAGTCTGTCGTTCTCTAATACATATACATATATACTCTTTGCCTGGTCTATGTTAGTAGAGCCTGGTCTATGTTAGGTTCCCTGGAATGTGGTGTTGTATTTGAACGTGTTGAACCGCTTGTATTGTCAACGGTGGTTATGCTACGGGTGCAAATACATATTTCAAAAAAGCCTGACGAGCAAATTAGTATTTGAAGCGTCGGTTAGAAATACAAATATTATTTTAAAAAAGATAACATATTCCTTCCAACTAAAACGATGGGTTCTGCTAGCTTTAGAAAATGTTATCAGAACTCATATCAAAAAATGATTTAAAAACAATTGGATAATTAAAGATTATTTTTAGGCTAATTAAATGCCCTATTTAATTTTTTTTATTCTGCTCATTCTAGAAAAAGCCTAAAGTTTTATCACTTCAAAGCTAGCAGAACCTGTAACAGCTGCACACTGTATAGATAGGTAGTTAGTAGTCAGATTGCGGGTCCCGTTTCCACCGTACCAGCCGCCATGTTACAATAGTGTTCAATTAGTAAGCTTAAACAAACAAAAACGTTAAAATATGAAGAGTACGAATTAGAAATAAGCAATAAGATAGCTAACTTTGGTTACCACATAATTTGTCGTACGGATTATCACACGTAAAAGAAAGTAATCATCTGATTGGAGGAATAACTAAAAAAATCGAACCGAAAGAAAATATTTACAAATATGATTTGTAAAATAAACTAAGAAACAATTTAATAAATATAAAACTATTCTAATTGAAAGAAAATAGATAATTAGGATTAAGTAAGATAAAAGGCATGCAATACGTTACGAATCCCAGAAGATGACGATGACCTTGTATACGGTATCGTGTTATGATGATGATGACCGACCTGGCTGACGACATTGCTGCTACTGGTGTTGAAATTATCTGCTTCGAAAGTTTACCACCAACTGTGTAGAGGTTTTGTTCGCCTAATTTTGCTTATTGCATCTGCACGCAGCGTTAATGTTGAATACGGCTGCGCTTGGTGCGACGTATATTCAAAATATGACAGTCAATGTGTACCTTTGTCGTAGATGTATCCGCAAACGCATCAATTTATAACGAACGATGTATTGATGCTCGGTGGTATTTCTCCATATTACTCAACACACGTTTACAGGTTGCAAATATATGTATACCGTCTCGCCTGCCGCGCGTTTCCAAAAGAATAAAAAAACACTGGTAATAAGTAGTACACTAATTGTTTATTATGATCGATTTGCACGAAATTATTTTTATTTTGTCTCTTTAGACTTTTTGAAAATTACTTTTATCAATTTTCAATTCACGTAAACTTCACATGTGCATATAAACAAATTACTTGAGTCTAATACAATTAAAAAAAATAAAATACAACAGAATTCAATTTAACATTTTATGTAATTACTAATCAACATTTTATTAAATTTTTTATTTACAATTACACATTATTTTAGTGGAGTACTTTTTTATTTTTGTTCACAATAAATAAGAATGACACAACTATAAACTGATTATTATTTCCAATGTACGTACATTTTGTTACAGACATAATACTATTTAAAATTTTTTTTAAATTTATATTTTTCTTCCCAAGTAACATTTTTTTGAGCTATGAGCAGCTGCATTTCAGTTCTAAAACAGATAATATGCCACCAGCAGTTCCGCAAGGTAAATATAACACAATATTTGCTTGTGGAGCATATAATTTTATTGGTAAGTTGTTTTATAGAGCTCGTTGTATTTTAGAATAAAATGTTTCTATTAGCCAAATTTTATCTTGTATTAAAGCTACTATATTACAACTGATTTAGAATTTATAGCTTTTTTTAATATTTATTTGGCTCTACCTTCAAATTTGGTGCCATTTGGCTCAGTTTCAAATTGCAATTTTTGTTTTACAATTTTTTACAATTTTTTTTTTTTAATTTTTCAATCATTCACCTTTCACTCATCGATCCCAAAACATCTCGCGCTTTGGATTCTCAAAATAGATTCATTTTTCATCGCCAGTAACAATTTAGTACAGAAATGATTTTCTTTTGTATCTGGCGACCAACATATCGCAAGTGGTTTTTCTATTTTCCTGTTGTCTTTCATTCAGTTTATCTGTAACCAATTTTTTCAGTTTTTGGATCTTTCTCATGGCCACATTCAATTGATCTGCAAGTTGCTTTAGCATTTGAGCGTCATCCTCATCCAATAATGCTCGTAATTCACTGTCTTCAAACTGTTTTGGTGGTCTTCCACGGTCTTCGTTTCTCATGTCAAAATCACCACTTTTGAATTTATTAAACCACTCATAGCATTGTGATTTACCAAGAGCATTGTAACGAATCGCACAATATCTCTTCTATTTAACGTCGGTGTGATCACAGCTTTAAAGCGCTGAATAAAATATTAATTTTAATAAATCTTTCTTTCACTGTAAATATATAGATCAGATTCCAATGATGACATGACAAAATTGATCGTTTATAGGAGAAATTGATGGTAAATAATACAATGAAAACAAAAAAAATATAAAATGGAGGGGCAATCAGCTGGCTATATAAAGATCGGAAATTTTGGTGTAGAGGAGATTTTTTTTGGTATTGATGGAAGAAAAAACTGAAAAACGATACAAGGGTAGAGTGCAGTGAACACCATGGGAATAAAAAAACACAGAAAATAAATAAACTAAAAAAATGGTTTGTGTTGATTGTAATAAAAATATTATAAATTAAATTATAAAATTAAAACATAAAATTATTAAATGTGCAAAAACAAATTTAATTTGTTAAGAGTAAATAATAAATGATAATTATTGTATAAAAATTAAAAGTTATATGTTAATAAATCAAAACCAAATTATAATGAACAAAATAAACTAAACGTCTAAAGAAAGTGATATTTTATTCTATGAGTAATTAAAATTAAAGACATTGTATTTTCCTTGTGGTACCCCCTTGTACAAGTTTATTCTGTGTGTGCAAATTTGTGGGACAAAACCCTGTACCAAGTTACAAGTGCTGTGAATGTTTCCTAAACTTGTGAAGTGGTCGATGTTGTCGAAGTGGTCTTTATTATATCTAATCACATACGTCCGCAAATATTAAAATTAAACTACCCGTATAGTATTGAGGCGTATATAAGTAAAGTTGCTGAATGAAGTTAAGTACGGGCATGAGTTCCAGAAATCGAGGCTACTTGAACGGAAGTTTTCTCCACGATACGTATCAGTTGAACCAGCATCAACCGTAAACCGTAAGGCGACATTGGGATACCGTATCACCTGCATTAGATGACACAAGATTATTTTTAACGTCAGTTTGCAACCAGCCAAAACGAAGAGGGATATCTATTGGCGGATTTGGTGATATAAAACTATTTATTACATTATTTATTACATTTACTATATGATTATTTATATTATTTCCATCTATATTTCATTTCTTTCTTTCTTTTTCTTTATTTTTTTTTGTTGTCTTATTTCTGTTCTTTCAATCAAGCATTACGCTTGCGATTTATTCTTACTTTTACATACTGTACTAATTGTTAGTTAATTATTGTTGTACGTTATCTTAAGGTTAACTTTGTTTTACCTTTTATACCTAGCTTAGCATTTTCTTAATTTTAGTTTTCTAATTTATTAGTTTAATTATTTTCTGTCGTGGGGTAATATTTCGTTATGACTCAGCTGGCATCATTATTTCATTTTCTTTAGTAGCTAGAAAATTCGTATAATGAACGCGTCGGACTAAACTTTAGGTATAATGGGATAACTGGTCAATTGCAATTTTGCGCATTAATCTTAACCACGCTTGGATAAACTTAGGCTTATGTAGCACACTAAATTCGATAGAAATTTTTGTAATGGCTGTAGATACTACATGTAGAAGGGCGAACCTCCCAAACCGCTGAAAGCTATCCAATTTTACAGTGTGCCATGTGGTATTCTACCGACCCAAGCCAAAGGTTACAGCATGCTGACCGTAAGCTTTGAAGTTTTATTCAAATGATAAGATCAATGATGTCCGCAAATCGTAATATGTAGGGATAAAACTCGACATTTTTAACACGTAAAAAACATGCGGTATTGTATGAAACTTGTATTGTTATGAATTGGATGTTGTTGACAGATGTCAAAATTAAACAATGGCGCCGATGACGTGGTTTGTTGAAAGGTACATTGAGAGGTGGCGCCATTTGTTGGTAAATTTCGGTTTCATATTTACACACCTGGGGGTCGATTTTGTTCAAAATTCGAGACACGAGATATGATGTTTTCGTATACGTATAAGGAGTGTAGTGTACAATTTTATATTAGTGTGTGTAATTTTTCTGTGGTTAAATTTGTTTGTTTTCTGCGAATGTAAGCTTAAAAAATTATGAATCAGTACACATTTGTACCGTTTTTTGGTGCTTATGTCGTTTTGTTCTCTCTCTTTTTTTCATTGCGATGTCGAATACATTTTTTTTCCGCAGAAACACAGAATTTGCAATTATTTTAAAACTAAAATTAAATAATTAAATAAATTAAATTTTTAAAGCATATTTGCATTTACAAATTTTTCGGATTTTGAACAAAATCGACCGCCTTGTATATTGGAAGTGGCGTTAGCTTAGCTTCGCACTCGCTTATAAAATGTAATAAACACTCCGCGTCGCTTGAATAGGGCCAACATAATTTTTTTCATTTTTCAATTTATTATTTTCCGTTTTTCTTGAGTTTATTCTCTTTTATTCGTTGTTGGGAAGAGACATCAATAACAAAAACAATTAATAAGATTCGTTCATCTCTGAGAGTAAACCCGTTATTTTTTGAATTGTTTAAAATAAGAAATGAGAAATAAAATTTGTGTGTTTTTAGTTGTTCACTTGAATACGGCCAACTCGAAAATGATAAAATAATGAACAAGACAAAGCGATAACTTAATCAGCCCCCTTCACTGATTCTTTAAAAAACACGATAATGTGTAAACGAAAAAATAAACAAAATCACACAGGATTGTTGTAGTAATTTGTGTAAAGTCGAAAAGCTTACTATGGTTTTCACGTTTACACATTATCTTGGTTTTTATGCAATCAGGTTGCAGGAAAACTTAAATTCAACAAAACAAAAATTAAATATTTGCTTATTTCGTAAACTCGATTAGGAATCGAGTGCGAATTCAAATAATTTAAAGAAATCCAAGCGGATTTTATCGTCTCTTTAAATCCTCAGTGTTATCGCACTGTTTTCCTCCCTCGTAAATTTTTCGTGTTACCCGTCCTTAAACGTTTTCTATGATGTTCAAATCTGGTGAATATGGAGCCACGGTAAAATTGCAATATTTTGGTTCTCAATCCAGTTGACAAAATAAACCTTTTATTTCGATAAACGTGAATTAATACCTCATTTATACATTTAACATCCTCCTTCAGAAAGAATTAGGTCAATTGGTAATTTTTTGTGATCAACAATTAATTTCTAGTGTACATTGTATTTGACAAGTAGCGTTTCATACAGCCTTCAAAACGCCCAGTATTTTAATTTTCGCTTTAGAAATCAAGTGTGGTATATTCGAGATCTTTGTATAAATTCGTGGTACAAGAAATTCGGGTGTTGACCACAACATATTCATTCACAAGAATCATTTTCCGCGAAATCGTCTGTTTACTATGCTGTTTGTCTCAACTCAGCTAGGTAATTCTAACAACTATCAGCTGCACATTTTTATTCACAAAGAAACATTAGTGCCATTGATTTAGATGCTTCACCTTTATTCCGTTCATCAAAAATCTAAAGGAATTTGATCCGTCGGTAAAGACGAAATGAACGTCAGCAGGTATTTTTGCTATCGATTTAATAATTATTAACAGGTGAGTAAAATCGTAAGCCGTCGTATACTCTCGAAAGTTAAAATATGCTACATAATTGAAAGCACAACTAAATATTACAAAAATGTTGAATGTATTTTCATTTTGAACAAAAAAAAAAAAGTAAATTAAAAAAAGAACATAAAACGAAATTTTTTAAGTGAAAATCGTGAAAAACTTAAAACTATTTTTCGGAAAAGCTTTTCATTTTTAGTATGCATATGTGATAAAACAACAATATTATAATTAAAACATTGTTAGTTTGTTGAAAAGAAAATATTTAAATATTTTTCGTTTTCCCCCAGCCTGCGTCTCCGCCCACCTATATTTTCATACATAACATATTACGTACTCGTACTCGTTTATAATATAAGTACATTGATCACGTACCATAAAAGAAAATTTTATTTGCTTCCTTCATTCATTCCGTTTATGGTTATTACTCTACTGTGTAGTATAAGGAGCTGTACCATATATAGGCAAGTACAACTGTGTTGTGAAGGATTTAAAAAGGAAGAATAATGTATGCTATTATGAGGTGATTAAATTATTTTATTTTATCTAATTGAATGTATCATATTACATAATTGTTAGAATGTACTCTTGTGTATATAAGAACAAACTTGTATCGTATCATTACATATATATGATAAGGATTGTATATGTGTTAACAAGAAAGTATACAATCCAGATAAATCTTTGGAACAAAAAAAAAAAAATTGTGTATGACATTTATTAATGGTGTGATTATTTCGTGTTTATTATTTAGAGAAGTATTTCGTTTAGCAAATCCATGAATCTTTCAACAGATCCATACATCTTTCTTGAAAAGCTAATTTGTCTCCACATGTACAGAGCGGTACAGAACAATATATGATGTGCTTAATCTTTGCGATTTTCGAAAAATTTGAAATTTTTTCGATTATTACATATATTGGTGCATAGTACACATGAAATGTTGAAACTTCTAAATTAAATTACAATTAACTCTACATAAAATTCAATTTTCTACTTTCCAATACAGCTAATCAAATTTCTATCATACTACAGCAACAAAATGTTCTATTTTCAATTAAACTTTTTGGTTTTTAAATCAATATTGCAATCAGGTTCTGAATTCGATTTCTCATCGATACAAAAATTTGTAATGCAGTTGTTATTCGATTACTTTTAGAAGTACGTGCTTTCCAGATTATATGTGGAGAATATGGCTTTGATACAAAATACACCAAAGCACTTCTGCAATAAAAACTTTTTATTGTTATTTTCTTATCAAAAGCTTATTGTTAAAATTATAAAAAGCAATCATGTAAGTGTGTTTTGTATTTCATTAAACTGCAATAGTCAGGTTAATATAGGAGGACAATCTAAACATATTTTCAATAAAACTTTGTTTAAGATGCGAAAATACGCCATAGACCTACAAGGTTCTTGAGCCTGGGAAAGATTTGGTAGTCAAATAAACTTTCATCTGAATGTTATGTTTGATATGGCTCAATGTGATGGTTTTTGTTGCCTTGTGGATACCTCTTATGTCTCTGGACTCATTTGTTTTATTGAAAAAATGTTAGGGGCTGGAGCCTCATGAAGTATTCATAGAACTTCGGTATGAAAATTGAGCAACCGGGAAAAATTCTCTGGAAAAAATCGTATCAATATACAATTATCCATGATTAAAAAAAAATTGTTTATCGTTATCGTGAAAATCGGACAGTTTTAAAATGATACACAATGAGCTAATCAATACTGTTTTGATTTGCTTTAAATTTTGTAAGAAGTATAATTCTAAATTTTTTCAATGAATATATGGCATCAATTTGAAATAAAAATCATCATTAAAAAACTTTTCACAAAACGATTTTGAAAAAATTAGTTTTTAACAACATTATGTTATATTATTAGCGATGCTCCCATGCTTCAACACGTCTGAATAGCACTCGGTGTCTTTTTCCGCCTCATTCACGAAAATCTTTGTCCTCCGAACGCAACTTTTAGCTTAGGGGGAAAAAAATGTCGCTTGCGGGTAGATCTGCTAAGTAAAGAGGGTGGTAATTCGTGGATTTTCGCCATTTTTCCGCAATTCTGAGTTCAGCTTGTCAAGTAATGATGCGTATTATGCTCCTGTAATGGTTTTCCCTTTTAGAAGATAATCGATTAAGATAACTTTATGACTGTCCCAATAAATAGTCGCCACCACTTTCCCAGCCGAAAGGAAAGCCTTTGCTTTTTTGAAGCCCATTCCCCCTTTTCAGTCCACTGTTTTGACTGTATTTGTGATTCAGAAGTGTAATGGTGTATTCAAGCTTCATCAATAGTAATTGGTCGGTGCCTGATTTATTGCGCCTTAAACTACACCAATAGAGCGTTGAAAATGTTCATTCGAACGCGTGGACAGCGATATTTGGGCATATTCACAGCCTCTTCTATCGCTTTAACTTTAATTCGTTGGTTGTTTTGAACTTGAGCGATGATATCATCAGTGGTTGCAATTTTTGGTGGTTGTTCAAAGCCCCGTACAAAGCGATCCACTCGTCTTTGATTTGCGTAGGCGTATTGCCTTTCAAAAATAAAAATTTAATAACAGCTTGATACTCGGTTTTTTCCATTTTCACAAAAACACTCACATCGACTCATTCAAACGATTCAATCAATGCGCGTCCAAAATGGCTAGATTTATTAGGGTGTTTTCTGTTTGTTGGTATCTAATCAGGATTAATATTATGTGCAATGTGATATCGATAAATGATTGTTCTTCTTCCCTGGCAAGTTCTCTTTCATTTATGATACTACTTAACAACATTACAAATGCTCATGAAAGAGGTTGAATTGCACGTTTTATTTCTCCTGGCTTCTGTTGAACAAATTTATTGTTGCATCACAGATTGTTGTTTGGTTTTTTATTAAACTCATCATATACCCCGCATTAATTTGAACTTGCTCTATTTGTTTATAGACAACCGCAGAACGACTTTTCGATCTCCTTGGAATTACAATCGCTGATAACATGATTGCTTCATTTTGAAGATTGTGTGTACGATTTCAAATCATAATGCATTATAAGTTTCAACTAGGATAGAATAAACTGTGTCTACGATATCTCTTCAAAATAAATTCCTTCGCTATCTGCTAAAGGGTCACCTTCACTCCTTTTTCTGCCTTACCATTTGTTGATATTATGATGATAAATAGTATCCTGAACTGATGCGATAACATCATGAAGACCTTTTCGGGATTTTTTGTTCTGGTGATCCCGTACCAGCTCCCTCATATGCTTTAGCAAGGTTGCACATAATAGTTGTGGTTGATATTTCTTTTCATTTTTAATGGGTGACGCGCTCAAATTCGTCTCTGTTTCAACACTAACACTCCTTTACTAATGTTGGGCTGAGCTCATGTTATTTTACTTCTAGTCTGCAATGTGGGGGAAATAATTTCTCCAAGTAGGAAGTGTCCCGATGCTAGAGTTTCTAAATCTTCTATGCTTCTTCCTATCAGTAAGAGGACACAAAGGCCTGAAAATTAAACAGGCTTCAATCTCAACACGCAGCGTTGTTTAAAAGAATTGTTACTTTAAAGATTAATTTGGAATCACTGACCATCTCTTTAAGGTTGTTTTTTAATTCACTACATCTGCTTCACACAGTTCACCAAAGTGTGGTGTAGATGGCGGTATAAAATTCCATTCTGTGCTCAAGTCCGAAATTGTATTTAACACGTTCTCGTTATATTTTCACCTAAATTCATCTTGACTAATCTATAAATTCTTGTTAGCCAGCACACAATTCGTGCCATTATCACTAAAGTTGTGGGAAGGCTTGCCTCGCCTGCCTATGAAGCGGGTATAAGATGCGATAAATCCATTTGCTGAGAGATCGCTTACTGCGATCAACACCCATATTCGAAAACGGCCAACTAATTTGTATTCTTGGTCTGGGCAAGCTGATTATGGCACTCTGGCATTTTGAAATTGTTTCCTTGACTATTTCAATAACTCTGTCGTATGATTGCAAGGGTTAATTGTAGACCAACGTATTTTGACGTTTGATGAAAATATTTGATTATTATTCTTGTTAATGGTCCTTTGGATGGAAGTATAATTGGATTCTTTTGACCAAAAGCTAAGTTGGATAATGCCAAACGATCTCCAATCTTTATGGTACGTTGCTCATCCAGAAATGAAACAATTTGCTAATATTTATTATAACCGCCAAGTAAGAAGCAGATTCAGCACCATCTGGGCAAAATAGATGTCAAGTTTTGCTGTAGCACGGGTCTTATTAGAATTGTGTCATTTAAGGGTACTTCGGAACTTGGTTTAGCAGACCCATCAAAAATTACCCGCAACTTAGTAGTTTCGTTGCTTTCATTCCAAACGGTATGATGTTGTAAATACAGGGCTTTCTGGTATGCTTCGATCTCCTTTTCTATGCTTCTGGAAACAACTTTCATGTGACCAAATCATTCGTATTCTGCGAGAAAGTCTTTGTACATAAATGCCAATCTTTTATTTTTTTCAAACTAGTTCTCCATTTGACGCATAAGCGAGCGATTGCAATTACCCGTGAATCAGCCTCAGAAGTATCATTGATTTTGGTATTTAGTGGAATCTGGACTATCGGCCATCTTTTTGACGAACTATATGTTTTTTAAAATTTTCCTCACACATGTTCTGAACTTGGCTTTTTTGAAGACCTTGCTAAACCATCCTTTATGACTTCTCCATATTTCGTGCCTAGGCCTTACTTCCATCATAACCTAGCTTATTGAAGTTCGTGCCTCGCTTAATCCTACTTTTGCTATTTTGACCGAAGTCTCTCTCTTTTCAATCTTAGCCATTACACCACATTTCCGGTGATGAATGATGCCAGCGAATCTGGATCGATGAGAACTCTAATCATCTCTTCTCTCATGCCCTTCGTGACTACTACCAAAGCACTAACAAAAAGCACGTTCCTTCCCCTAGTGTCTCCCAAGTACGCTTGGCGTCCATTTGTGACATTTATTGATTATAAATCGCATCATTTATCCGGTCCTTCATGTTACCTCCAACTTTCCTCTGAATGCAGTAATGTATGGTGATATATTTTGCAAAGATCACAAGCAGCCCTTTTGAAGCATCTGCGTTTATGCGGCCTTAAACATCTTAAACAATATTGCTTAACTTTTATAAAGTCGCCACGGGCTCAACTCTTTAAATTTTGGATAGTCGGAAATTGCACGTTTGCCTGAGCAAATCCAACGGGAGTTCATCTATAATCATCGTTAACATCGCTTCTAACGGTGGGAACGGGCTTCCAAAAATCAATATAAAATTTTAAAGGATGGAAGTTCTTTGGTGAGTTGATGATTAGATTTGGTTGTAACGTTCGAAATTTTGCTCAGGTCCGGGTGTCCGATAATTTGAGTTATTAAATATTCGGACAACTATTCCAGTTGGCCAGGTATTAGGATTATTCGCCTTTCCCCGCAAATCATCATTAATTTCCAATTTAAAGCATACATACTCTAAATCGTTCTGGTTTATAACTTTTAGGAATTAATCTGCTTACTTTACAGGATCAGTTTCCGGATAAGTATTTGTCATGGCTAAAATATCAGCATCGATAGTTTTTGGATCAAATCTTGAAAGGTGTATCCAAAACTTTGGGACAATCCTTTTGATATTTAGGTTGACAGGCAGGTTATTAGTGCCACAAAACTGATCTTTATGATTTAGTGGTGGGGTCACTGCTAAACAACTAGAAGAAGAGAAACTGAAACCACTTTCAGGCGGTCGACTTACCGTTGCCATTGTGGCAGATGATAAACTTGAAGAAATAATTGATGGTGACCGTCAACGGCTTATTCACATTGCCCGATAAAATTAACGACATAGCAACATCTATCGAAGAAGACGCAGCCACCTTAGCATACGGAATTTTCATTAGAGATTTCAAGCGTCGGGATTTTGTGCATCTCTGAAGCAGTGGGTGAAGGAGCCGATAAAGGTGGGGTTGTCCAATTCACCTAAACATAAGGCGAATAAGGTGTTTTACCCAAACTTTTCGGTCTTGTGAAAATGTTAAATTTTCAGAAGTAAATGGTGGCTTGTAAAATGCAGAGCTATACCTTAAGATGCACGTCTATCAGGTAAATCAGAGAATTTATCACTCTTCATTTTGAAAAGGTTGTTACAATCATCACAGAACCAATACACGATAACGCACTCAATATGATGATTATTTTAGGCTCACGCCAGGGATTTTGATTGAATCCGCTCGCAGTTCGATTATATTTTTGCTGACGATGAGTGGGTGTTGAGGCTGTGTCCGGAATGATTTCAGAGGGGCGATAGTAAGTTCTTTAATATTCGCTTTTATTCTTCATCATTTTCATCGTTTGCGCAAACATTGTCATTTGCGAGGTAACACCGTCAAGTCTCCTGGCCACCGCTATCACGGTACCAGCACAGATTATCACCAAACATTTGGTATGGTACATCACCGTACCAAAGGAAATTAATTTTTCTTTCCCATACTTTCTTATTTGAATGAAAAGTTCAAAATGGTAGAGGTTTTGGCTCATGAACTGTCCTTGACTATAGGCAGAATTTCGTCTCCGTCGTCTCAACTACTACTCAAACGAAAGGATTTTATTGCCTCAACTTTTCTAGTCAAGATATATATTTCTTTTTTGGCTGCGCATCATTCGAAGCCATTTGCCTTTAGTTTGTTGGAAATTTCTAAAACAATTACACGCCGTTTAGAAATTTTCTTCACACTAGGCAATGCGTTGATGGAAGCTTTTCTTTAAACGGTTAGAAATAAAATAAAGTTTCGTATTCATTCGCGGCATTCTGATGGGCATACATCTTACCTATGACTTTTCTGAATGAACGGATGAATTACAAGCCCGAAATGAATTTAAACTTTATTGCTAAATAATTTATATATCCAATATATTTTGAAAAATCTGTATGTTTCCGGTATCACAGCCACCGTTCCAATCTCAGCAGTGTGTAGCCAATTATCTGACCATATAATAGTACCGCACCTCATATAATATTATCTCAGCAATAAAACCCGTGTATAAATCAAACTTTATCTCCTTGAAATATCAAACTCAAATACTAACACAAAAAAAAGTTTAAAAATAAATTATTTAGGGTTGTGGATGAAGAAATAATTTTGTTGTTTTGTAGCTGTTGTGTAACCAACCCCCTTATGGGGCAAGCGAGAGTATATATACGAGACGTACATGGTCATAAAAATAAAACAATAATTTAAGACTAAACCGTATAAATGTATATAGGTTTCCAAATGCCAGGTAAACACAAATTAAGGTTTAAAAGTTTTATATTTTGTTACGACGAAATTGATTTTCTCGAGAAAACTTTAAATATTTGACAGTTTTTCTTGGTACCGTAACTTTTATATGTCCTATACGTGTGATTTTGTATTGGATTATGGAATTGATTTCGAAGCACTTTTTTGGGTATCATGAATTATTTGGGCAAGAACGTAATCGAATACAGCAATATACTCGTAAAGTGGATATAAATAATTTAAGATTTAAGAAAGTTTTTTTTAAGAGTTTAGCTTCTATCTCTTTTGATGCCTAAGTGACAGGAAAAATTGTTTTCATTGATTGGTTGGTGATAAGTGCTTATAGCCTACCATAGTACACAATTCAGTCATTGTGTATTGAATTTCTACATTAAATTTAGACTGACAAAGACAAAAGGTTGACAAGGACAAGGTTGATAATAGAGCGGAATATAGAAGACTTTAAAATTATTTTGGTTTTAAAACAATTGGCATACAACATACCAAAAAGGTCGTTGAAAAAATCGTGACGACAGCTATTTCGCCTGTGTAATATAAAATGGTTTCAACTAGAGATTGTAGATATTGTATTTAAATGGATATTTCTGATCAAGATTATTAGAAAGCCAGATTGCAGGTAGACAATTTTAGAAAAGATGCTAATAAAAAAATTTGGCTTGAAGAGGATTCTTTCCCGATATGGTTATTATTGACAAAACAATATTAGAAAATTAAAATAGTTGCTTACCGAGGTATGAATGGTTTCTTAACTCAGGGAACTGCGTTGACCCGGGCTTCCACGGGCGAAGTGAACATAAGTAAATTCACTTTCCCTTTGATCAAGGAATCCAATCGTATAGTTGTTAATAAATTTAAAAATTATATTTTTTCGATTCGGTATAGTTCAATGGTACTATTTATTTATTTATTTATTTATTTACCAACAGTATTAATTTACATCTGGTATTTTTAAAATTAGGTTTATTTATATAAATCAAATTTGAATAAATAAAGTTTTTAGAATTCTTTTAAATTCATCTCTGGACAAATTAAAATCGAACACGGTAGATACATTATTAAATACACGGCTAGAATTACAAACCGGGTCCGAGATACCAAAATTAGACCCATGGAAGTGCAGATTAATCACTAAGCCTCGGTGTCTGAGTGATCTCACTGGGGCACGTATTGAAAACAAGGATAGTAGTTGTGAACAATCTATTCGGCCCATTATAACGTCGCGCACAAACATTGCGGAAGAAATTTGTCTTCGAACGAACAATGGTTCAATATTCAATATCAAACAACGGCCTAGATACGGCGGAAGCACATACTTAGGAGCGTTTACCTCTCGAGGAAGTCGCCTTAAGGCAAACAGCATAAATCGCTTCTGGATTGATTCTATACGGTTAGAGGAATTGATATAGTACGGATTCCAGACAATTGACGCATACTCCAAGTGCGATCGAACAAATGAAGCAAAGAGGACTTTTAGAGTATATGGATCATGAAAGTCTTTGGAGAAACGGATTAAAAACCCTAACATTGAATTATCCTTATTAATACATCTGTCAATATGGTCCTTAAACGATAAATCTCGTGAAAACAAAACCCCTAAATCTAGAAAAGAATGAACTCGCTCTATCATAACGCCATTTAAGAATAAACTACTATCATGTCCATTACGTCCAAAACGTCTTCTAGAAAAGTTCATAACTTTACATTTCGAAACGTTCAGGCAAAGCTTATTCAAGCTACACCAGTCGCAGAAAACGTTTAATTCCTGTTGTAGATTTAGCAGATCGCGATCATTTCTAATCTTACAAAAGATTTTTACATCATCAGCGTAAATCAGAAACTTACAATGTTTGAAGCACCGCTTCACATCATCTATGAATGCAATAAATAATAGAGGTCCAATGTGGCTACCTTGTGGGACGCCAGACAAAACATTGATGTCTCTAGATAAAATATTATTTAAAAAAACTTTTTGAGTTCTGTTCGTCAAATATGAAAAAATCCACTTTAAAGGAAGGGCATCACACTTGTTGAGCTGTCCCAGTTTCTTTACCAATAAAACATGATCAATTTTATCAAAAGCTTTGCTAAAATCAGTAAACACTACCTCAACACCATCACCACCTTCTAATGCTAGCGTCAAAAAATTTGTAAACAAAGCAAGATTTGTCACAGTTGACCGTCCGGGGTAAAACCCATGCTGGTTCACTGAGATGGAATTTTTAATTAAGAAAAAGATGCGGTCCTTGACCATCGATTCAAATAATTTAGGAATAGCCGATAAGATAGAAATACCGCGGTAATTTTCGATATCCATTCTCCGTCCACTCTTGAAAATTGGTTTAATGAAACTGGATTTCCAAATTGAAGGGAAAACCCCACTTTTCAAACTCAAATTGAAGATGTTCGTCAGCGGCTGAACTAAGACCGAAGCACACTTTTTCAACAAAAACGGCTGAATTTTGTCCGGGCCACAACTCATATTCACATTTACAATCAAAAGAGCGTGCAGAACGTCATCGGTAGTAAATTGAAATTGAATGTTTGGATTATTATTAAAAACATGTTCGTCATTCCCTCTCGAAGACGGGACATACACATTTTCAAAAAATGCTGCAAACATGTCAGTGATAATTTGTGGATCACTAGCCGTCAAAGAATTGAAAGACATTTGCGAGGGTATACCTCTACAATTCCGTTTCGAATCAACATAACTCCAGAAACATTTAGGGTTGTTTCTAATATTCGATTCGATCTCGACAATATATAAATTATACAAGAAACGATTTAAAATTTTAAATTGAGATCTGAGAGCGCTAAATATTTCATAATTTACGGCGGATGGGTTTAATTTATATTTTTTATGAGCTTTAGATTTCCGATTTTTTAATCCTGAGAGGCGACTATTAAACCATGGCTCGCGCATCGACGAAACTACAGGTGAACGGGGAATAAATTGTTCAATTGCCAAGTTCATTATTTTATAAAACTGATCAATATAAGCGTCTAAACTACCCGTTATATATTGATCCCAATTAATATTGTCCAGAAACTCATTTAAAGCATTATAATTTCCCTTATTAAAATTGAAAGACTCACTAGAATTAAAATTTCCGTTAACATTAACACAATTTTCAAATATTAATTGGATATGTAGTGGTATGTGAAAAATACTTGAAGAACCGGCGAGATCATTACAAGCAATGATCGTGCCATGTACTTCTACTGGAACAAACACCAGATCGAGGATATTGCTGCACTGATTCTCGATGTTATTAATCTGTCTTAGCCCGAGTGAACAGATTGAGTCCATCACCAGATCTGAAGTTAGATCACCATTGAATGGCAGAAGTTCATCATCTACTGTAAGCCATTTTATTTTCGGTAAGTTAAGATCTCCCAAAATCATCACACAATCAAAATCAGGAGCTGCAGTGTGTTTGTCTATGTGGAAGTTCCAAGGCAATCTCCATTTCAATAGATCTGGCCCCCAAACAAAAACGGGAGGAGACAACGAATGTGCATATCGCAAAGTACAACAAGTTCAGTGTGTTTTGTGAGATAACGTTTGCATCAAACTAGATCCCAATATACCTAGTATATTGTAAACCACTATCCCAAATTTTACCTTCTCCGTAATAAGGATATTACATAGGATTTTGTCTGAGCTTTACGATCATGTAGGTGAGGCACGCAAACCTCTCTAGGATTGGATTAATTTGAATACATTTTTAAAATTATTTTTGAAAATTTATTCAAATTAATGAAATTCTTAAGTTGTGATTGCCCAGTAAATATTATTATAATTCAGCCTCAATCATAGTTAAACTTCCTCTAGAAGAACCAATAGAAAATAGACAAACGTTTAAAACTTATTGGACAAGTTAAGAACATCATAATTGTATTTTTATTATCTCAGAAATTTGATAAAGGCTAAATTATCCGGTTATACGAGTATAAGTGAAACCGCGTGAACTATAAGATTGGAGATTGGAATTTTCTGATCTATAAAGTGATACTAGTAGAGATTCATAGATATCCAGGAAAAGAGCGAAAAATAATCTAAAAATGTTCGGAATGGTTGCTGAGATGAGTAATGTGAGCAAAGTTGTTATTTATTTAAGATAACCACATTTTATTGTAATGTCCTACCTAGTTCGCAGCTGAAATGAAATCAAATTTTACATAATGACATAAGCAAAAATGAAACTGAAAATTTTATCGTTGAACTTTGGGTTAGTTTTTTGTACAGAGGTCGAATCTTTCTTGAATTTTTTTTTTGAAAAGTTGTTTGTCAAAAATCGTAATTTTCGCTTAAATTTTGAAAAAATGATATAGCCCAATATGTTGTAAATTAAATTTAGAATTTTTTGCAAATTTAATTCAAATATGCTTTTCAAAACATTTGTATAAAATGGAAAAGCTCCTCTGGAAGCGGCCACTTCTAGTAGACCAATTTCAGCCAAAAATCAGTAGGATATTAGAATCTCCTAATTTATGGAACAAATTTCTGGGCTGTAGAGAGACCGCAACCTTTTATTTTGCGCAGGTTACATACACTCAGAGACTTTTATAGCGACCTATTTTCACTTCGGCGATATAGCGAATGCTAAATCTGCAAAAATCTCGAGGTCGAAATTTTGTATGATTGTTATACTTTATTTTACTTCCATATTGTGGCCAACATCGGAATTGGTTTTACCACGAACGTACGTAAATCACTACCATAAACAAAATATTTGTAAAAACCGATAAAGTTCGTATAATAAAGTTAATTTTTATAAAAGATCTTCATTTTCGCTTAAGGCTGTATGGTACTCAAATTGTAAAAACGATATTTAGTAAAAATCAGTTTCTGACCATAAAAATTACCAATTAACCTAATTCTTTCTTTACCATGAACTTAGATGTATAATTGAGGGATTAATACATTATTATCCAAATAAAATATTTAGTTTGTCTATGATTAGGTTTCAAAGTTTATCGTCTTTTTAAACGCACAAATCAATTTTTTCAATATTTCGTTGAATATTTTCGTTTCAACGCCGCAATGACGACGTAAGTTTACTGTCACTAGATGGCAAATTATGAAATAAAAAGTGTGTCCAAGATAAGTTGTTATTAATTTATTATAATATGCAATGTTTAGATCAGCAATAATGAAAAACAATAAATTTATTAATTAATTTTACACATATAAACAATATACGTAAAGATTAGTAAGGAAATTATACGAAATTATGGTACTCAAATTTATTAAAGAAACAAATCAGATCATATACATTTAGGGGGATTTAAATATCGATACTAAAAAGAAATTTGTTTTTCTCAGTACCATACAGCCTTAAGGCTGTTTAAATACGCTATTAAGGCTTAAGATTTAAGGCTATTAAATACAGCCTTAAGGCTCTATGGTACTGAGAAAAACAATTTTTTTGGTATCGAGATATAAATGCTCCTAAATGTATGTACTGTGGTTATTTTAATAAGTTTGAGTCCCACAATTTGCTGATATTGTTTATATGTGTACAATTAATTAATAAATTTATTGTTTTTCATTACCGCTTATCGTGGATACACTTTTTATTTCGTAATTTGCCATAAAAAGGAGTGATAGTAAATTTTATGTTTCTTAACACCTAGATGCAAAATTTTGCCCGGTTTAGAGGGAAAATATTGGAAAAATGAATTTGTGCGTTTCAATAAAAAAACGGTAAACTTTGAATCCTAACCATAGACAAACTAAACATTTTATTTGGATAATCATGTATTAATCCCTCAATTATACATCTAAGTTCATGCTAAAGAAAGAATTCGAACAATTGGTAATATTTTATGGTCAAAAACTGATTTTTACTAAACATCGTTTTTGACAATTTGAGTACCATACAGCCTTAACTATCAGAAATTCAACAGGAACTACTTTTCTTCGGTTTTTTTGTTAATGTTTTTCTTTTTAAAATATTTTTAAAAAACATTTAACCTCTGCTGAAAGGTTTTTTTTCAACATTCGTCATTTCGGTCACTTCCCTTCGTCATTTTCCTTCTAAATTTAATTTAGGATCATTTTGTTTTAATCTATTTTTGGCAGATGCCATACTTTTAAAAATATTTGCATAAAACTTCGAAAAAAGAAAAAGCTCTTGTGAAAGCTGTTCGCTTCCGGTGAGCCGATTTTCACCAAATTTCACAGTGACTTACCAATTTATGAAAAAGGTTTAAGTATGAAGTTTTATCAAAATCAGTCAATCCGTCAACTCACAAACAGATGGGCACTACTTCGAAAATAACTTTTTTGTTAAATTTCAAGGTCGAAATTTTTTATAGTTGCTCCATTTACATTAACTTTGTAAAATAATGTGGAATTGTACCAGGCGTTTGATTTCACGACCATCCGGTGATAACTAACAAAAGAAATTAAGATTAATCGGGAATGATGAGTTTTGATAAAAAAAACTTTATTTCACCAAAATTCGGACTTCAACTATGCACAATTCGGAATCAAACTTGATACTTAACATTTTTTGTATGCAAATGTTTGCAATTATGTTGAAAAATCTAGCATTTACCAAAAACGGCAAAGAATTAACAAATTTGAAATATTTAAATATTAGATTTTTTTTATCCAGGGTTGTAATTAGTAAGATCTCCCAATTTATGAGAAAATCTTAAGTATGGAATTTCAAAGATTTTTTTAAAACCCCACTTGTTTTCATTTTGGCGATTTAGCGAATTGTGAATCTGCCTGAATCTGAATTGTCAAGATCAAAATTTTTCATGATTACTGTACTTTATTTTACTATGTAGGTCAAATGTTTTGGTTGAAGATTAAATCTTTCAATTCTTTGTCATTTTTTGTGAATGCTAAACTTTTCAACATCATTGCAAAAATTGAAAAAGCTCTCATTGAAGTTGCCACTTCTGGTACACAGATTTCCACTAAGTTTGGCATGGATCTCCTAATTAATGGAAAAAGTTCCAGTATGAAATTTTGAAAAATTATCTTAATTAATTTTGTTTGAAATTTAATTTAATACATTTTTGCGTAAATGGTATATACGTGTAAAGCTGTCACTTCCATTCATTTTATGGGTAAAGCTTAAGTATAAAGTTTCTTCCCGATAAGTCAATTCTTCTAGGCTGTAGAGAAGCTGTACCGACATTTGTTTGCATGGCATCAACACGCACGTACACACCGGAATTTTTTAAAAGCCATTTTTTTCATTTCAGCGATATAGCGAATGGTAAATCTTCAAAAATCTCGAGGTCACTTGGTTTGACCAAGGTAAAACAAAAACATTCATACCAGCGCAAGAGGCGAATTTATAAAGTGCTACCGGCTAGGCAACCGCCTTTTCTACAGAAATCGCTATTTTGGCAAGCAACATATTTGTCTTCCGTTGCAAATCTTCACTCACAATTTCGCATAATTAGAAGAAAGTTTGCTTATTCACTCCGAAACTTTTATCCACTCGGAAATCGAAGTCGTTGACATAAAATGACGTCATCTGGCAAAATGTTTAAAGCAATGGAGTCATTAAAATTCTAGGTGCACTGATGTAGGTCAAATAATCGGGTCATACTCGAAGTTAACTCTAGCTAATGACCGGTTTTGAATAATTTCCTTAAAGTTTGCCTTAATTTAATCATAAAATTAGTGTTAATCTCGTTAGAATTTTGGAAATCGCACGGTTTTGATTTTGTAGAGTAGTCAATCTTGAGTGTGAATTTTTGTGCGCCCAACAGTAAAATTTGTGCATAACGTTTGGTGGTAATGTGAGATTTCTGACGTGATTATCAAACCAGAAACCCCATAGATCCGTTTAAAACTTGAAGTATATGTTTTACTTCAGTTTAGTTGTGCTAAACTGTATGGTCAGAATTCGTCCAACAACGGCAATATCTAACCATTTAGTAACTTGACAAAACTCTAGACATCCTTAATTAAACACTATTTCCATAAGGCATTTTTAAAATAAAATTGTATGGTTAATTTCTGGAAATCTGAAACTGAGATGTACTAGATATACTGACTAAGTTTCATGATTGTACCTGCTCTTGATCGGGCAAAATGGGCCTTAAAAACCCTTATTTCAACGCTAATATCCGCTGAAAATTTGTGAATAGTTTCGAGATTTTTGGAAGTCCCACCATTTATTAATGAAATCTCTTAAACTGGTTGTACTGAACATACCGACTAAGTTTCATGGTTGTGCTAACTCCCAATTATTGTTATTTAGTATGCCAATTATTTTGTGTGTGATCCTTGTATAGAAGGGTAGATATATCCGTTGTTCTTTTGTAGTCTCAGTGATGGTCATTAGATAGTGGTGTGTGCTCATATATCTTGCTTCGTTTTGTATTTATTTAGGATGGATAGTCAGTTAGTCACGAGTAATCTCGTTTCGTATCCGTTTGTTCTTGTTGCTGTTTTTTGAAGTAGCTCTCATCCTTTTTGAAACCTGTTGTTAACATTGGTCTACTAGTCGATGAGCTAATTAATGAAACGCTGCTTTTCTGTCTGCCCCACTATATGATGTGAATCGAACGTGAGATTCTTATTGTGTTAGTTTATTCCCGATATATCTCGAATTCTAATTTATAAACAACTCGTATCACTTTTACACCTAAGAAAGTTAGAACCCCATCAATTTTAGTTTCTGAAGTGGACTTAATTGTGGGGTAATATTAGTTCAGCATCCCAATAATAGCGTTCAGATCATTTTTATTCAAAACAACAAATAAATCATCACACCACCTCAACCATCACGCGGGAACAGTGGAGAATTGCTCGAAATATTTTCGAGTTACGCATAAATGCATTACGTAGATATAGTGAAATGTTGTTTCTCATGCAAGTTGCAAAAGTTTGTTTGTACATTTTCCCTCTAAATTGAAAGAAACTTTGATACGGAATCATTTGTTTTGTTTACATACTTTCCATCGGGCTGGTTCATTTTAGATAGTTCTTTCATTTGTAAACCTGGGAGATTTTCAGTTGGAGTGGTGATGTTCGACACAATTGGCCTGATTCGGTTCCCATGCGTATGTATTTTTGGTAGAGCATAGAAGTAGGGAAATCTTGGGTTCGACTCACATTTGTGTAATTTCGAAAAAATCCAAGAAATTTTACTCTGTTCATGTGGAACGTGCTGCGTATTGGCTGTTTAAAGTAAAACGAATCTGAACGAGACTATTGCGATGTTGAACTAATATTACCTCACAATTAAGTTCTCGGATGTAAAAGTGATAGAAGTTACAGAAACCAACTGACACACTGAGATTCATAACGTTCGATTTACATAATAATAGGCACACGAAAAAACAGCGTTTCATTCATTTGCCTATCGATTAGTCAGAATACCGATGTGAACACCAGGACTCCAAAAGGGGGATAACTATATCATAAAACAACAGCAAGCATAAACGAACACGACACGAGATTTGTGCAATCCATTCTAAATAAACACGGAATGAAGCAAGATATATTATGTATGGACACACATAACTCTAATGATAATCACTGAAACTAAAAAAACAACGAGTATGTTTACACTTCTGTCTAATTCGTTACAAAAAGTACAGATCTGGGCTCAATAATATTTAACTACCAAGTTGCAATATCTGCTCAATCCAAACCCAGCATATACAAAATAGACTGCACAAGTTGTATTCATACACATATTGAGAAAAAAAGAAGATCGTTTGAAAAAAAACTTCCAGGCGTAGCGGCATTTAAAAATAAAAAAATACAAAATCCAGGCTGCAGCAGATCATATCTACCACAATAAACATCCCCAAATTGACAACCAGAACTCTAAAATTGCCGAGATAATGATTCTATGATCACTTTATGATCGAAAACGTTTGGTATCTAAAATAAAGCAAATTTAAAATTTTATAAGTCAGCCTTTTAAGTTTAATTTATTTTTTCGTTCCAATAAGGTGGTTTGGGGATACACTATAGTCCTTTAAATGTCATATCTTTCAAATATTTATACATATTTGTGATATATGGAACCTTCGCTGGCTTAAAAATATAATAATTAAAAATGTTTCGATTCCAAAATATTCTAGAGTTAAATATTGCACACGGTTAGAGGGCCTGATATACTCAATGATACATTACTAGGATTTTTGTGTTATCGTTTCCTAATGATTCTTCTCTACTGATTGAACACAGTCGCATCAAAATGCCAGAGTGGTATAAAAGATGAATTAATTATAAAATTAAAATAAAATTAACTTTATAAACAATACATACATACATTTATCTCCCGATTCTGAAAATGTAAAAATTTTATGGCTGCACGTAATAAATTCGCCACTGTAGCCAAATTGCCGTACATTTTAAAATATTCTATCAAATACGATGGCGGCACTCGAATATTAAAATAAAATTTTTTTATGTTTGTAACGGGTGTTTTTTTAGGAGGTTTGTTTTTCCGATAGATGTCGTTTTATTTTATGACAGTTGTTTTGACAGCTCAAAGTGGCATTTCTACTCAGTATTGTTTGGCAAATCATTATGAATAGGTTAACTCCAGAACAACGTTTTCAAATCGTGGAAATTTATTTTCAAAATCAGTGTTCAATTAAAAATGTTTATAGAGCACTTCGTGAATTTTATGGTGCACATAATCGTCCGTCAGAGACCACCATAAAGAACGTAATTACCAAATTTCGGTCTACATTCACTCTTTTGGATGCCAAGCCACCGACAAGAATGAGAAGAGTTCGTACAGAAGAAAATATTGCTGTCGTTGAGGCCAGTGTCGAAGAAAACGACAATTTATCGATTCGTCGTCGTGCTCAGCAAATTGGACTTTGTCCATCGACTTTATGGAAAATTTTACGTAAAGATTTGGGTTTGGTGCCATACAAAATTCAATTGGTGCAAGAATTAAAGCCACACGACCATCGTTTGCGCCGTGAATTCAGTGATTGGTCGTTAAATCAATTGAACGAAGATCCATTTTTTTACCGTAAAATTCTCTTCAGTGATGAGGCGCATTTTTGGTTAAATGGATACGTCAACAAACAAAATTGTCGCATTTGGAGCAAAGATAATCCACACGCCGTTCTAGAATTACCAATGCATCCTGATAAATGTACTGTTTGGTGCGGTCTATGGGCTGGTGGGATCATCGGTCCATATTTCTTTAAAAATGAGGAAGGACGACGCGTTACCGTGAATGGAAATCGATACAGAACCATGTTAAATGAGTTTTTGTTGTCAAATCTTGAAGATATGGATATGAATGAAATGTGGTTTCAACAAGATGGTGCCACTTGCCATACAGCACGTGAAACAATCGACTTATTGAAAGAAACTTTCAACGACAACATTATTTCGAGAAATGGTCCGGTGAATTGGCCTCCGCGTTCGTGCGATTTGACGCCACTCGATTACTTTTTGTGGGGATACGTGAAGTCATTGGTTTATGTGGATAAACCTCAATCGATTGACGCTTTGGAAACCAATATTCAATGTGTCATTGCTGACATACGCCCTCAAATGCTTGAAAAAGTGCTGGAAAATTGGACCTCCAGAATGACATTTGTGAAAAATAGTCGTGGTAGCCATATGCCAGAAATTGTGTTTAAATGTTAAATGCCAAAAAATTATCTACCAAATAAAAAAAAATTTTGGTCATTTCATAATTTTATATGTGTTTTATTCAAAAAAAAAATCGGCAACCTCTTAAAAAAACACCCTTTATATCATAAAAATATTGAATTTTTTGTAAATTAATTAAGAAAAAACTAAAATTAAGAATGTATTGTACAGTTGTTAAATAACATATTAATACAGTTGGCGACTTTTGTTTGTTACGTTAAGAACAATATTTTTTCTATATATATCACAGACATACTATTTGTTTAGACTGTACTTGTATGTATTTCATTATCAACCTTTAGGCGTATATAAGGAAAGTAAAGTTTTCGAGTTAATCGCTATCGAAATCATGATATGTAACTTTACAGAACAAATCTTACGTTTATGGAGCCGAGTTACATTTTATGAATACCGTTTTAGTACCGAAAATTTTACAGTTCTAGAGCTTCCATACAGTTTGTGAATTAGATCAATTTTTATTATTATGTCAATTGCAATAAACTTACAGTTGAGAAAAACACTTCATTTAAATATAACTAGACCAGAAATATAATTATGAATTATAGCGACGTTTTTAGAGAAATTTAAAAATTTAAAATAGAAAACCTCCATCTTTTTCCAATAGAGCGCATACACTTTTAAAGCTGAACCACCAAATTTATTTTCTTTCCTTATTTATAATTTGTCGTTCGAAAGATAAAAAAAGGTAAAGAATATAATTATAATCCTTTTCGAAGGGTTTTTTTGTAAGCAATCTACTTTATTGTAGCCATTTATAAACATTTCCTACCTTCCTTTTTCATAACGAGCTGGGACTGTGTTTGCCGTATTATTTTCACCTCTGTTATGCACAATTTAGACGCAAATATTTTTTATTTATTTTCGGACGACGAAATTTTATTTTACACTATTACGCGATTTTAAATTAAATTCGGTCCACGATGTTGTCTCCCGTAATTAAATAATTAATTAATTTGGTATATACCACCACAATATTCGTAAATAATCGATGTAATTAATTGATTGATGAGTCGTGAATTTAAAACAAATTCATTTTTCTAAGAGCTGCGTAATTAAATACTTTACCTATCTACCGACTCCTGTATAGATAAATGGAAAACATGTAAATCGTATTTTATTTGAAATAAATACAAGAGTAATATCCGATAAGCATTTATTTTTCTAATTTACATAATTTGCTTCATTTGATATGTAAATTTTTCTCTTATCGTTCTTCCTATTTGGATGTGTTACTAACATGCATATACACAAATCGGAAATTATTTTTAATTTACATAAATTAGAAAATAACATTTCTATTATTATTATTTATAACAATCATTTAACAATGTAATTGAGGAAATCGTTCATGTGGAATTGGCATTTTACGATTGTACATGGTACATGAAAGTTTCAGATTTACCTATAACCACTTTAGAATTAAATTTTCATTTTATTGGAAATGTTCAATAGCGGGTGCATCCTTATTTTGTTTTGAACATAAACCATCTAAACAACATAAAGTTACATAAAGGAATATAGTATGTCAAAAAAATGTTTATAATAAATTATAATTGGTAAATATAAATATTAGATATAAAAAAATCTGACGTGTATGTATCAATATAACCTACGAGTATATATAGTAAATCAAGTAAATAATATCTATGTAAGAAATATTCGTAATAATTATTACATAAAAATAAATATGCAATGCAAACGTATATAATCTTATAAACATACAAAGAAACACTAAGCTTATCGTGGGTCCGTTATAAGGTGATGGTCGAAGTTATCCTGTTCGCGTGCCTCATGTAAATATCCCACTATGAGGAATCCAATGCGTATAAATAATCTCCCTTTGGCGGAAAGTACAAAGGAGGGCATCCAGCATATAAGTAAATGTCGCCTGCTGATATCGTTATTGCGGCCGCAGTTATATATATATATATATATATATATATATATATATATATATATATATATATGTATATATATATATATATATATATACATATATATATATATATATGTATATATATATATATATATATATATATATATATATGTATATATATATATATATATATATAAGTTCAGGACCGTAGGTTGAACTATAAGAATATTATTCAGACTATGTCTGCTTTATTTAACTTCCTACTCTCTTTATATCACAAAAAATATAGCTGATAAAGCTTCTTACAAAGTATGTTGTATTATCTTGTATTTTTACACGCGCATCTACATATATGATGAGTTAGCCTGTTGATTTGTGGGACGTTATTTGAACCGTTGGTGAATGTACTTTCCACGTGTTGGTAAAATGGAATTTGATGGTATCATGTGCTTAACTTCTCCTCCTTTAAAAATCCTCGTCTCGTGGATTAGAAATCTATTTTGATTGGTTGTATCCCCATGTGTGGTGTTGCTGGAGTTGTGGTTCCTTCTTTAGGAAGCCAAACCATTTTGTTCTTTTTCTTGTATCCCATGCGTGCTTATTATCCCGATGTCTGTTGCATTGTTGTTTTGATAATCTATAGTGAGTTTGTTCAGTAGACTTAAGCTATTTTGATGCAGGTTGTGCAGGTATTCTAGGTTGAGTCTAACTCCTCTTTGCGTGATGTTTTTAGGAGTACGGGTGGAAGAATTTGTGATGTTTTTATTTCCCTGTTGGTGAATGTCCATCCTTTTATTTCCAGGGTTTCCTTTTGATATTGGATCAGGAAGTTCCCGTTTAGGTGTTTCTCCGAACTGTTTTGCTTTAGTATACCATTGAAGTTGTTCGGTGGAAATATGGTATTTTGGCTCACCGGTTCGATTATTTCTTTCTCGTTGAAAGAAAATTCGCAGCCTGCGTTAAATCCTTTCATCAACTGATTTATACAGTGATCGTTCAATTCCTGTAACTGGTTAAGCCCACAGATAGTGATTTTTCTTCTACTTTTGCATTGATTGATTATGCCGTATATTCTATTAGAATTTAGGTTTAGTAGAATTTCACTGTATTACAGGTGAATCTGCTTATTGTTCTTGATGGTCGATCGTAATTTTACGTGGTGAAATTCTTCACCGTTCGTTTTTGGTACCGAAATTACGTATATGATTATCATGCCACGCATCAACAAAGTTGGTTCCGCTTGCTCTATAGCCTCTATCTCGTTGTAATACGGTAGGGTTTCTATTTCATTCACCAGTCGATTAATTTGTTCCTTGTCTAATAAGTTGGAATTTATTATTCCTCCTTTTGTCAACTGAACTGCTCTGACTATTTCTTTCACCTCTTCCTTAAGCAACTGAAGGCGATTGAACATCGTTTCATTAAGTGCTGCTTGAGGATCTGTTGGATCTTTTGGATAATGGCGTTGTTTATTTTGTATTGCACGTTGTTATTTTCGATTATTCTGTTCTGGCTGCTGAGTATGGCATCCCAGTCAGTAGCATCCGGTGAGCCAGCAATCCATTTCCAAGCTGAGCCAATCCAATTAATGGAGCGTTTGGTCTTCGGCTTGTAGTACTTAAGTTCTCCTAGTAATTTATGGATTTCGTTAATCTGGTAGGCTAGCTGTGATTTTAAGATACTAGATGGCCTAATTTCCTTTATCTCCGATTGAATTCTTGACAGGACATCTTCGTAACAGCTAAGGTCAATTTGATGAATCACTTTGAAATTGCCACTGATTATGTTGCCATTTCCCTCTCGTATCGATACTACTGGGGTGTCGATGAATATTAAGGGGCGTTATTGAGGTCCACAAGCACAAACTGGAAAGAAATGATCTTAATTAGTGACGTACTTGATGTGAGTTTTGTGTGTTCTTCTGCAGAAGGTGGTTGTCACTGTGACTTTATTGTCTTAGGCAACAGTTTCTTTCCTGAATTTCGACCTATTTTTGCCTTGAATTTGTTTGATAGCAGTGAATATTGTTTCGCCAATTTCATAAGATTTGGGCTCGTTTCTTATATCGTTTTCTTAAACTTTTGGCTATTTTTTATTCGGTCTACGATGTCTTCATTGACCTTTTCTCTAAATTCTAACAGATCTTGATAATTTATTCGTTGTAGCCTGCCGAGGAATATATCGCTCGGTTTTTTTTTTCTATAACTGAGTGCACGGTGTTGTTGTACCGGTCTACAGCTATGCTGACCAATTCTTTTGTCGTGAAGTGATACTCGGCTTTGATGCAACTCAATATTTCTATTACCGTTGAATGGACCCGTTCAACTGTGCCATTCATTTCACTTTTGTTGGTTGGTGTTAAATATACCTTTATTCCAAGTGTTTTGATGTAATTGGTAATGATGGGGCTCACGAAGGTTCGTTATCCATCACGAGCATTCTTGGTGCCGTGAAGTAATGCAACGCTATAATCATCTTATCTCTCAGATGTAGTACCGATCGATCTTTGATATGGAAGAATTTTGCGAATTTAGAAAACTTATCCACACATGTGATACATTTTTCGTTTTTGATGTCTATAATGTCGATGTGTATTATCTCTGAGGGATATGTAGGTACTGGTGTTTCCTGCATTTGGGGTTTGTTAGGGTGTCTATTGTTCTTGTTCTCATTACAGATTTCACAGTCTCTTGTGTACTTCTTAACCAGACTGGCCATACGAGGGAAATAATATTTTTCGAGAATTTGTTGTTTGTTTTCTTTCCAATTTCGATGAGCCCTCCTGTGCTCCTCTTCGATGATTCGGAATTTATTATCCTCATTGCAGATGTCCTCCACTACTCGCCGCGATAGTCGTACCTTGTAATTGTTGAAATGTTGTTGGTGAACTTCCTGAAGAGTTTGCATGTACTCTTCTGGGATTTTTATACCGTTCAATAACGTCGGATGTAATTTCTTCTTCAGGATATTTGTTGGAATCTCTTTATTTATATCCGGTAGCGAAATATAGTGTCGATGGTAATTGTTGTGCGGTTCCTCGTAGATGTACATGTCGTCCCCTCTACTGAATATTATCTGAACCTTGAAGACATATATCGGCGAGTCACAGTGTTGGATTAATTGGGTTCCATCCTCCTCAGCGCTGTGTACCGTCGCACTGCTTGAAGATGATAGTGTGTTCACTTCCACCTTTAACCTCGATAAGGCATCTGCCACCTTGTTAGTTATGCCTGGTTTGTAAACTAACTCATAGTTGTATTCTTCAATGCGCGCTTTCCATCTTTTGAGTTTGTTGTTATTGTTTTGGTTACTTAGCGCAAACGTCAACGGTTGATGGTCTGTTACTATTTTTATTTTTTTACCACCATACAGGTAGTTTCGAGGACTCTCCAAGGCCCACACTATCGCCAACATCTCTTTTTCATTTGTGGCGTAGTTTCCTTCCATAGTGTTTAGAGATCTCGAAACATACGTGATTTGGCGGTCTTTTCCTACTTCGCCTTGCGATAGGACCGCTCCTATGCTGGTGTTTGAAGCATCCGTTGTTAGGATAAAAGGTCTATCGAAGTCGGGGAATATGAATAGATCTGATGACGACAACTGTTCTTTCAGTTGTTCGAAGGCTTTTAATTTTTCTTTACCAAGCTCGATTTTGATTTTCTTTGATTTATTCGCCTTTACCAGGAATTCCGTTTTATTGAGGTTAACCCGGAGTTTTGCGTCTCTTAGTTTCTTAAAGATTTTTCTGACGTTATCAAGATGTTGTTCTTTAGTTCTTCCGTCGAAGATGATTATATCGTCGATATAGACGCAACAAATTTTCCCTATGAACTCTTTAAGGACGTCCTCTATCATACGTTGAAAGATGGCGGGCGCGTTCTTCAGCCCGAACGGTAACCGCAGGAATTCATATTTCTCATTCAATGTTGAGAATGCGGTTTTTGGAATGTCCGATTCTTTCATCTTTATATTATGGAAGCCTGATGTCAAGTCGATTGTTGTGTAGAACCTCGAATTCCCCAGGTTTGCGATGGTGTTGGTTATGTTTGGGATCGGGTAAGTATCAGGAATAGTAACTGCATTCAGTTTCTTGAAGTCAATTACCATGCCGTACTTTTTTATTCCCGAAGCGCCTAGTTTTTTTTCCACGATCCATATAGGCGAATTGTACGGGCTTTTCGACGATCTGATTACCCCCTCTTCTAGGAGTTTTGCTACTTGCTCGTCAACTTCAGTCCTCATGTTTATGGGGTACGGGTACGCCTTTGTATGTACTGGATCTTCCGTTGTTGTTCTTATTTCTGCTCTTACGGTCGTATCGATGATTTGTTCGTCGTTGATCGGTCCAAAAATTTGTAGGAACTCATTGATTAGGGTTTTCAATTTGGCTCTAGCTTTTTAAGGGTGTCATCGCCGATTATGCCGTCGAATGAGGTCAAACCAGGTAACACAAAGAAGTCCACTGAAATGTCATTCCCGAATTTTTTAAATATGGGTGCTGTTATTTTGTATTTTATTATGGTATGGCGCCCCCTGCTGATTTGACGGTGAACGGTTTGTCGACTGCTTGTGCACCCATAGCGAGTTCTTTCCTAATAAAGTTTTTGTTGGCCTCCGTATCAATGAGAAATTTCAGTATTTTGTTGTTTCGGCATTTATACTCTAGGTAAGGTAGGTTCGAGAGGCCTCCTCTATAAAATTTACTTCACCCGTTGGATCGGAATCTTCATCTTCGGTGTCCTCATAGTTTTGAATATATTCTTCATATCCTTCGCATTCCTCGTAAGGATCTTCACTTTGCTGTTCCAAGTGAAACGCCCTTTGTTGTTTTGGGTCTTCACATTCGCATCCGATGTCACGCTCCTTTTGAAATTTGGGCGATTCATGTAATTTACCCTTTGTGTTCTTATTGATGGATCTACTGACATTGGTGTTGGTGGCTTCGGTTGTTGTGGTCGTTGTGGTAACCTGACATCTTGTTGTTGTTGATTAATTCCATATCCCATATTTCTTTGCTGTAGGGGCGGCCCTTGGAGGCGGTCTTGGGGCTTCTTGGTGGAGCTTGTTTTGCGAATAAATTTGGTTGACTGCGGGACTGTGACCATATTGTTGTTGTTAAACCTCCTATCATGTATGGTTAGGTTTCGGCAATTTAGGTTCTGTATTTCCAAACAGAATGCATAGGCTTCGGGTAGGGTAGCCGGTCTTTGAATTGTTAACATTCTGGATATCTCGGGTGATACTCCTCTAACAAATTCGTATAATGCACGGTTCCCATAAATTTCCATTAAAATTTTCATTGTGTCTTTATTATAATTTTCGGTCTTTATCTTATTTGTAATGAGTGAGAGCTGATGACTAACGTTAGCGTAGAACTCATCGACGCTTTTGTTTCCCTGCGTTAATCTGCTAAGTTGGTGTTCCAGCTTCCGTTGGTCCCTTTTATCAGCATAATAAAGTGATAAACAGTTTTTGATCTCGCTCCAACTATCGTTGAAAATGTTGTACGATATGAGGGCCGAATCCGCTGTTCCCCTTATTTTTTGACTTATGCTTTGGAGAATAGCCCGATAGATTGGCTTGTCTTTGACAATCTCATAATCCTCCAATATACCCTGTACACTATTTATCCACGATACATAATGTAGGGGATTCACGTCGAATACTTGTAACTCTTTTACACAGTCTGGGAGTTTGCTATTCTCCCTCAGGTCGTTTTCGCTTTTTGGACCATTTTGCACTTCGGTGTTGACAGGTGGTTGCTCCTTCGCCTTCACACGTTCTAATATCCGTGTGATATTTTTCATTGTCTCAATGTGCGCATTGAGGGCCCTGGTTAGATTAGTAAGGGCTGCTTGCATTTGTTCCATTGTAGTCATTTTGTATTATGTATTTCGTATTATTTTAGGATTTAGATTATAATAAAATGTTTTACTTATTGCTTATTTACACTTGTTATCTATTTTCGATTTTTTATTATGAATTAATTAGATTTTATAATTTATTAAAGTTGGTATTCTATTCACGTTTTTTTAAATTCTACATTTATGCGAATTTCTCCTGGAGCATAAATTTATGCAGGAATTTAGTGTTTTCCTGGAGATATAAGTTGGGTATAACTGGATGACTCGTAGATTTCCCTTTTGGCGCTTGTAGTGTATATATATATATATATATATATATATATATATATATATATATATATATATATATATATATATATATATATATATTTAACAAAACTGTCTTGGAATAGCACGCAGACGTACAAACAACAATTGATTCCGCAATAGGAACATGAATTCACAATTATAAAACTGAAATATGGACTGGACATACCTGTTTTGCCACGACCAAAAAAACGTTGTGCGCCGCTTATGTACCGCTTCGGTATTATAATTCGAGAAATTCTCGATTTCCAACAATTAATTTAATTAAACTAATGTTTATTTTGGATTATTGATATCAACACAATCACTTCCACTACTTATCACTGGACGTCTCCAAAATGAAATGGCCGGTCAAGCAGTGTGTTGACACAAATTTTGTTTTATCTTCATCTTCTTTGATATTTTGTAAGTAAGATGAACACAAAACAAAATTCATTGTCATCCAACGAACATCACGATCTATCGAACGATATTTAATTAATACTAATTGTACCAATAATTATGCAGGTGAACCAGGTACACACATAATTATTCCAATCGACGCTTTTATGATAGTATCTCTGTCTTCTGTCTGACATTCGCTATATAAATTTACTTTTCGGCCCGCTGGAACGTTACAACCGTTAGAAGATTGTAGTATTGGAGAAGTGTAGACAAATCAAATTAACTTTTTAAAAAAAGCAAGCTTAAAATACTATTTCATATCGTATAGGTTCTTGGCATAGAGGTTATTAAAAATCATATATATTTACTAGTAGGTACAATTTAATTGAACATGTATATATAACAACAACAACAAAAAGCTCATATAAATTATATAAATGTGAAAAAGCTTTTTTCCAGAGTTGTTTTTGTAATCCACGTTTATAAAACAAATATAATACATCAATAAAACATATAAATGAATATTAAATCTCGAGCTATTATTAAATTCTAAAAATATGTATTTTATTACATATTCATGTATTTGAACATATGATATATGTATCTACGTACATATATGTAACAAACATAATACATTTAATATTGAATTTCAAATAAAGTACATCATATTTTTATTATTTTTTTATAGTATCAATTAAAAGATGCTATTTTATTAATTCAGTATTAAGCTAAGTAACAGCTTTTATAGCTTTTGGAATATAAGTATATACGAGTACGAGTATATAGGTATGTTTATTATTAGATGCACAAGATTTAATGTGTCACATGTGAGCAACCCGCAAATTCAACAATTCGTAAATTTTACTTTTGTTGTAAGAAATACATAAAATAATTTTAATGTCTCAGCAAGATGGGAGTCAAATATACTCGTATAGAGCTTTTAATACCGTACCACATTTATCCGTACATATAAACTATTTAGTTGTGCAACATATTATAATAAATTTAACTTATATTCATTTTACATTCCACATAATGTAAAACCTCTTCAAAAAAGAATGTCCAATGTTTTAATACAAAACGAATAAAATAATTAGCAAAATGTTCGCATACATTCGTATAAGCATATTATGATTTTTAATTCATGCAATTACAAACATTACAAAAAAAATTCTACCAAAAGCTTTTATTTTATCATAAGAGCAAAGTATGTTTATCAGAACGAGAATGTTTTCATGTTCAAATTTTTACATTAAATATAAATTATAAATGAAAGTACAATAATATGCTCTTATACATAATTTATAATTTTAGGTTTTATTAGGAATTTTGTGTTCTGCCAAGCTTGAGATGTGTGTTATTTATGTACGTAATTTATGTATACGTTATTTCTCTAAATCATAAATAACGGGTGATTTTTTAAGAGCTTGAGAACTTTTTTTTAAAAAAAAACGCATAAAATTTGCAAAATCTCATCGGTTCTTTATTTGAAACGTTAGATTGGTCCATGACATTTACTTTTTGAAGATAATTTCATTTAAATGTTGACCGCGGCTGCGTCTTAGGTGGTCCATTCGGAAAGTCCAATTTTGGGCAACTTTTTCGAGCATTTCGGCCGGAATAGCCCGAATTTCTTCGGAAATGTTGTCTTCCAAAACTGGAATAGTTGCTGGCTTATTTCTGTAGACTTTAGACTTGACGTAGCCCCACAAAAAATAGTCTAAAGGCGTCAAATCGCATGATCTTGGTGCCCAACTTACCGGGCCATTTCTTGAGATGAATTGTTCTCCGAAGTTTTCCCTCAAAATGGCCATAGAATCGCGAGCTGTGTGGCATGTAGCGCCATCTTGTTGAAACCACATGTCAACTAAGTTCAGTTCTTCCATTTTTGGCAACAAAAAGTTTGTTAGCATCGAACGATAGCGATCGCCATTCACCGTAACGTTGCGTCCAACAGCATCTTTGAAAAAATACGGTCCAATGATTCCACCAGCGTACAAACCACACCAAACAGTGCATTTTTCGGGATGCATGGGCAGTTCTTGAACGGCTTCTGGTTGCTTTTCACTCCAAATGCGGCAATTTTGCTTATTTACGTAGCCATTCAACCAGAAATGAGCCTCATCGCTGAACAAAATTTGTCGATAAAAAAGCGGATTTTCTGCCAACTTTTCTAGGGCCCATTCACTGAAAATTCGACGTTGTGGCATGAAATGTCAAAGCATACTGAGCATCTTTCTCTTTGACACCTTGTCTGAAATCCCGCGTGATCTGTCAAATACTAATGCATGAAAATCCTAACCACAAAAAAATCACCCTTTAGTTATATGGAAATGTGGTTTTGAAAATATTCATTAAAATAATGATTTTTGCATTAATTCTGACTTTATAATTGTTGGGGTGCTTACTACGGAAAAATCCGTTCAGCAAGTCCGGTTCACGAGTAAGGAATTTTTATTTTCAAAATATTTCTATTTCCATTCCTCTTTTTTATTTAAATATTTATAAATCCATACGAAGGCCGAAGCCCGATGTATCCTCCTTAGTCTTGGCCGTACATTTTAATCAATCAATCAATATCGAAAAGTCTCGCTGTTCTTATAAAATTGACGCACACCAATGATTGATTGATTGATTAGACTGTAGGACCAAGTAATGGACAAGTGTCCCGGATAACGCCGGGCCTATTCCTACAGCCTGTTTACACATAACAGTAGCAAGGGTACGCATGGTTTTTTTTTGGGACAGAACGATCCGGTTTCAGTCACCTAGCGATCGTACAGCACAACACAATTCTAATCTACTAGAGGTTAAATAAAGGCTTAATAGGTTTAATGGATAATGATGGTATTGGTCTTCAACAATTGCTTCTCTAAATCAGCAACCTGAGAAAACTATTATTATTTCACGTATATCTGGAAATTTTCTGAAATTTAATTCTGCATTAATAATTTCCGGCTTCCTAATCAAAATTGATTACACAGTTAGTAACACAATGACAATATAATTCTAATCTACACTATCAGCAATTATTTTAAAAATACAAAGAAATATTATTCCACAAGCATCTGCATCCTTCCTGAAATCTAATACTAAATTAATGTGTTCCTGCTACCTAAATCATATAAAGATTTATTAATTTAATTCTCTCCTCCTGCAACTCCACAACTTACAATAGAATTTGTTGAAACCATAGTTAATTGATTATTTAGGGCAATATACGATATAATAAAATTACACTTGAATAAAATAAATGTAAAGTAATGATTAGTTAATTAATTTGGTTCTCTTAAAACAAATAAAATAAAAATAAAATAAAACGAATCCAAATATTGTAGTATCGAAGCAGGAAAAGTGCGCACGGCCTTCCTAATTTCTAAGTCTGTTGATTTGATGGATTTATTTATAAAAAAAATTTATGGAAATCACTTGTCCTTGCCATCCCTAATCTAATACAAATATGTTGGTTTATAAAAATAGAAAATGACCAAACTGGTTCCAAAAACAGCTATTCTGGAATCTGTATTACCTTACGTATTAATAATGAACGTTTTTCACAGCTTTAGAACCCCAATACCTTAACAAATTAAACCAAAACTAAATAAAACTATTATACTTTAATCAGGAACCTGTAAGAAGTAGCTAGTACATCTGTAAGATCCATGATAACCAATTAACCCAATCAATTGTTCTGTAACAATTTGAGTCAAATTGTTCCTTGCAGTAAAACTAAAATACTTATAGAAGGTTAAGACTTGCGTGGTGTAAGGGAACGCAACCTTGTTTTTGTCCATCACTGATTTGCGAAAACTGCAGGTATAGCGTAAGCTTGTTATCAATCTGTACATCTTGCATTTAACTCGTGTGTTACGATCGTTTACAAATATACATGAACAGATTATGTATTAATCGATATCAATACTTCTCTATTGTACTTGTGTTGTGCTTTCTCATTATCTATGCAATTTTTGGGTGATCATTAGCATCGGGGTGTGGTTATATATTTTCTTTTATATATAACTAAACGTAATCATCTATTTGGTACATAGGCAGCATCAATCAGCTGTTTGTAAATGGACATTATTGTGAGATAAAGAAAATTTGGCGGTGACACATTTAGTTAAGCGTCGGTTGTGCAAAGGCAAATTATAATAAAAAAAAATAAAAGATAAAATAAAAATTTAGAAACTAATAAAATAAATAACCATTTGTGCTAAGGTGATTAAATTCCGATAGAAATTCAGTGCTGGTGTGTAGACCGTACCGTTCAATTAAATCGTGTATGTTATTTTTCGGTTGGTTTTAGTTCCGTGTAATCCTAAAGTGGTTTTACTCCTAACAACAAGACACCCTAGGTAAATTTCGCGAGTGTTGTGCATGTTTGTTGAAGCTTTTCATCATACGCAAATAAAAATTCATTGCAGTATTTCTACAAATATAATCATAGGAAATATTGTAAAATTTTTGTACACGCTACCTTGTCCTAAACTGAAGTTACGGGGTGCGGAGTCTCACGGAATTTGTTGACGCATATACTTTACACATACGGAAAGGTAATTATTGCGAGTGGTTAAGTGACGGCATGAGTTCATTTGGAATTTTTTTTTCCTTTTCATTTAATTTTACAGCTAAGTTCGGCCGCGTCAACCCGGGTGCTTTCCGTGTGGTTATAATCTTTATATTTTTTATACATATTTGTTTTTTTGGCGCTAAACATATAGTATACCGTATCTGGATTTAATACGGTAAAACCTCACAAACAGCTATAGCCGCAAACCGTTTACCAATGGTACGATTGCCGGCCTCGTAGGTCAGCGTAAATTATATTGATGATCACACCAACGAATTAAGAAAACAAACCGCAAGTAGAATTCAAATAATTCAAAACTTTTATTTATAAATTATACAATTTAACAAACAATAATTTAACTTATATGTACTAATGTACTGAATTATACTAAATCTATTATAAAAAAATTACTTACTCTTATAAACTAAACTAACAATCTAGAAATTTTTCCACTTATGTAACGGTAATTATCGATTTAGATGAATTAGATGTAAGTTTTTTTCTATACGGTGTACATTTAGATTAAGGCGTATGTTAGGGACCGGTCAATTTAGCTTATAGTAGCTTAGAGTTAATAATTTTAAGGTGTTCTTTTAAAAATTAATAAATAATTTGTGATATGTATATAAATCGAGTTTATCAAAATTAGTGATTTTTTTTTGTGTGCTTTTGCTATTTGCCTGAGGGTTTAAATTAGTGATGGTTTACTTATCATTTAGCAGCGGTTCTAAAATTTTTGTGCTATAATGGTGTCTAGCTCGGTTTACGTTTCAATAGTATTAATTATGTATATTGCTTAAGTGAATTTAATTATGTAGTGGTTTTAGAATTCATAAAGGGGGGGAAGTGCCGGTAATAAGGTCACTTCAGAAGGGTGGTGTCGGCATGGAGGTCAGGTGAGCATCGACCTCCAGTACGGTAAATTATTAGTAAGCTCGCTTTCTTCTGTTTTTTTTTTCTTCGGTTGTTGTGTCTGAATTACCTTACTTTTACATCCCTAAGCAGCACATGCGAGCTCCAACTATCCTCGGCGAACAAAAACCCCCCCTTCGACTGCTACTCTAGCGGGCAGAGTGCTGCTGTCGCCTAAATAGGTAGTTGGGGGAAAAACAAAAATTTTCTTGTTGTTCATGCTTGATACTTTGCGACCATGCTAGAGTCTATCAGCATGCTCTCAGGGTTACCAAGGATGTCACAGTTCAATGCTTTAATTATAAAATAAATGAATCAGAAAATATTAAAATAAGACATTAAAAATAAATCTACGATAGTTAACTATATACAATCTATTTACAACAGCATTCAATAAATTATAAATCATATAATCGACATACAGCGATGCTAACCAAAACCTTTACCAATTTACAATCTTCCGAATAACCTAGAAAATAATTTAATTAAAAAGTGCATGATCCCGAGAAACTTTCTAAGTACAGCAAATTTGACTGCATTGCAAATTTACTCCGTAGCTTCCAAGCTATCTGTAGTTCCAAAATTTGTCCAAAAGAAATTCCCTAAATCTAGAGATTATGCAAATAAAATCAATAAATGTAAACTAAAAAAATAGAACTGCTTTCTAAAACAACATTTGTAAATCTAGATTAAATACTTCCGAAAAATTATAATTTTAAAGTTAAACCAACAATTCCAAATCGATCATAGCCGGCTACCTATACATGTCCTAAACCAGAGTTCCAAAATTCGTTAGGTTATGATTACCACGTTTAAAATAAGAATGATAAGAATTTTAATTTTAATTTTAAAATTCAAATTAATAAATTATTAATTTATATTTCACACCAATATTCGTATATTGATGAAACTTTATTAATCTGACCACACTCCAATCACCATCTAGAATGATCAGAAATGATCAAAACAAAGGCTGGAAGTACATATGCATTTGCCATTTCATCCTCATTATATAGTGAGCATCTTTAACAAAAAAGGTAGTTCCACTCAACCAAAACGAACTTTTCTCCCCACTGCTTCAACCAAAAGCAGCACCACATCCATTCAAAAGTCGAAAACAAAAACGGATCAATACACCACAGCAGAAACATAAGCTACCATGATGTACTCCACTCCCTAGGGATCGCAGTAGATGGCTTACCAAACATTCTATAAAAAAAAATTTAATAGTTTTCATACAAAATTGCTTTATGAAATCGAATCTAACGAGAAACCACCCGCCGGTATATTCTAGGTAAGAAAAATTGTATTTACATAAATCACTTGAGAAAAACATCTTGCCTATAATAAAAGATGTCGCCGAAAAAACATCGCATACAACACAAGAGCAAGCACCGATTACTGTTTCAACCCAGTAACCACCTTTGGCTCCCGGTCCTGACCGTAGACGAGCAACTCCCAACTTATAAAGAAATATCATCGCTAGAGCAAAATCAAAATTTGGATAAAATAAATTCGCTAACGCAATTTACATTTACCGAAGAACTGAGATAAAACGGAAAAAACGCAATTCTCGAATATGTAGACCATTCCCGAATATGTAGACAATCTCCTCGTCCAGCGGACGTTTTGTTTCCTCAAAACACACGATCAAGAAAGCATCGGTTAGTCAAATCGGAATTTTGAAATTTTATTCAAATACGTTTGGGATAAGAAAAGGTGCTTCTGGATAAAGAACCAACCCAAAAAATTTGTTACAACGAAACTTCTACAACCCGTAGTAATTCTTTCCGGATTAGTCAAAACGAGATTCCATTCCACATCATTAGTACTCCATAGTGAAAATGTTTTCCAGTACAAATACTAATCCAATAAAGGTCAGCGCAAACAACGTTAAACTGGTTACGATTTCACGATCTAAACCTGGCTAAAACTAAAAAAATGACAAAACTCAACTCACAGTCTCCAAACCCAAAGACATGCCTACAGAGTCCTCGAAACACTATATTTTCATATGAAGCAAGAGAATATACCACCACCACAACAATGACCGCTGCTGAACTGAACGAGATCCACTACCGTGAATGATCACAACTGTGCCAAGAAAACAACTAGGCCACGATACGTATCCCACCTACCTTTTTATTGCCATTACCATTTGCTATTAATTCCTTATATTAGCCCGGCAAATAAACTGTTAACAGTCATACAAGTAAACGAAGTGAAAAAATTATGAAACCAATATATCGGTTCTACCCGTAAAACTTTTCCGAGGAAACTCATCGCTCAAAGATAATAACTTGGCCCTTTCCGCCGCCAACGGTTCGGTGGTCCACACTTATGGGACCAAATTGTTAAACTTGGTCGTTGGTTTACGGCTACAATTTTGTCATATTTTCACAATCGCAGCAGCAGGCAGACCGATTGTCGGGGCTAACTTTCTGACAAAATCTCGTCGACTTACGTGGAAGACGACTACTTGATCCAATGACTGGTCTAGCGTTAAGTGCAATGACAGCCAAGGTAAAAACTCCAACACCAATCCGGCCTACTGCCAAAATTATTATGGTGAAGTTTTAAAGATGTTTCCCTCTTTGACCGAAAATTCAGTTTAAAACCGTCCACCATAAAACACAGTGTGGTTCATCATATTTATACAAAAGCTCGTTTACCTTTCTCAAAACCACGTCGTCCGGACTCCTGATCAGGGGCTATTTTGTGATAGCATCTCCCCACCACATGGTCAAAAAGAAAAACGGCACATATTGGAGACCATGTGGCGATTATCGAGGCCTAAATGCCGTTACAGAACCGGATCGATATCCGATCTCGCATATCAAAAATTTTCTCTTCACACCTCGAAGGATGTAAAGTATTCTCAAAAATTGATTTGGTAAAGGCATACCACGTAATTCCCATGCCGCCCGAGGACCTGCCAAAACAGCAATCACCACCCCGTTTGGACTATTTGAGCTTAACAGACATTTCAGCGGTTCATGAATGAAGTGGTCAATAGTTTAGATTTTATATACGTATACAGGGCGGGCATCTAACTTTTTTTTGAACTAGCGATTATTTTGAGTATGGTAAGGGTTATGTCACTTCTGATTTGACAGAAAATTGTTTTATCCTTCCGCTGAACGAAAATGGTTGTGTATTCGCTGGAACAACGCTGGAAAATATTGAAACAATACTTGAAAATCATGGTAATGTTGCAGAATGTGTGCGAAAATTGCGTGCGGTTTTCGGAAGAAACGAAGCACCGGGAGCTCTATATGTGCGTTATTTTTTGAATAAAGTTAAAGAAATAGGCTTGCTAATTAATAAACCAACACGAACCAAGCAGCCAACCAAGCGAACACCCGAAAATTTTGATGCTGTACCCGAGAATGTGCGTGAGTCGCGGGGAACGTCAACTCGTCATCGTGCTCAAGAATTGAACATTTCACGCACAACATTGAGATAAAATCTGCATAAAGACCTTGGTATGACACCGTATAAAGTTCAATTGGTTCAGGAATTGAAGCAAAGAGACCACCCTTTGCATTTTCGGATCGCTGAGTGGGTTTTCGATCGACTTGAAGAAGATGCCGATTTTGGCAATAAAATCATCTTTTCGAATGTGGCGCATTTCCATCTTGGCGGCTATGTACACAAGCAGAATTGTCGCATTTGGGGCACGGAGAACCCGCACGTGATCGTAGAGAAGCTGATGCATCCTCAACGAGTGACTGTTTAGTGCGGATTTTGGTCCGGTGGCATCATTGGGCCATTTTTATTTGAAAATGAGCCAGGAGCCGCCGTTACTGTCAATGGTGAGCGCTACCGCGCCATTATACACGATTTTTTGTTGCCGGAATTTGAAGAGGAGGACATAGGCAACATTTCGTTTGAACAAGACAGCGCTCCGTGCCACACAGCACACGTTTCAATTGATCTTTTCCGCACTGTCTTCGAAGATCGAGTTATCAGCCCAAATGCTGATGTGATTTGGCCGCCCCGGAGCTGTGATTTGACGCCGTTGGACTATCATCTTTAAAGTGCCGTCAAAGATAAGTGTTACGCTGATAAACCAGCAACGGTTGACGCTCTCACGAACATGAAATGGTATTCCATAATTAATCGGAAGGATTGTTCTTTACAATGAAAAAATAAATTTGAAAAAATATTTAGAACTTTTTGTTTTATTGCAAATTTAAAAATAAAAATTTATTTGGCCCACCCGGTATAAAGGACAATATCATGTATTTGTAGTACTAGCGAAAGTAAAAGTTTAATGTTGAGGTTATATATTACATATCGGTGATCAGAGCCAGACGCGTGTCCTCGGTCTGCTCAGGATTTCCTCTTTGCAGACTGCCTTAAGCCTCGCGCCCTGCCACATCTCGCCTACTTCTGTCACTGCCCTTTTATAGAAGAGGTTGGCTGATCTCTAGTCCGCTCCTCCCTCCAACATTCACCCGCCTATTCAGCCATTCATATGGATATGCCAAACAAATGGGACCCATACCTTTTTTATAGGGTTCCTCACTCACTACCTGGAGAACTCGAGAGTGCAGAGAGACACGACGCTCAGTTCGCCGTGATTAGTAGTCGATCATTTTATGGCGCCATCAGGTCGCCCTTCCATACTGGGTATCATAGGCACTCAGAATTTAATGAACAGAGGTTAACCACTCCCCAGTTCCCTGAGACCCCCTCCGGTCGGGGGTGGCTTATTTAATTCATCGCTAACCTACCTATCGATAGGCCGTCCACTATCCACCACCTGTGAAAAAAATTGCTGGGACGAAAAACTGGGATAACTTCACATGCTTCTGTTATTAAAATATTAAAATATAATAAGTCGAGTTTGTAATTTTCTAAGTACAAAAATTGTCATCTTGTCCAGATTGTGTTGTAAGTACAACACCCTTACGGACAATAGCCCCGCGCCATTACCCTTGATCAATCACTCCACCGGTTCATTACCTTCCGGACAAATTATATCAATGTTAAGTAGATTTTGAAGCGGATTACTGTATCAGGTGCGTAATTTATTTGAAACAATTTCAATTAATATAATAGAGAGGCAGTAAATTGCGATGATTTATTTCGTTAATGTTGGCATTTAATAAATGTTCCTGTCATCTCTTCTCTAATTCTTTGTAAAAAAAACTTATTGCTTTCAGTCAAAAATAACACAGCATCCAAAACATCTACATCATTATTATATTTGAAACTTTTTTGTGAGCGCACATCAACTGTTCGATGCAAGTAAAATTATGTAAAATTTTTAATGGCACAGATACTTCAATATTATCGCGCGAGCATCGTTCAACAAGACTAACAACTGTTCATACCTAGACTCAAATGCCATAGAACCATCAACAGTTAAGACAATAAAATCTAATTTAATTTTATATTTTGTCATATGTGAAGGGAACATGTTACGAAATCATTAAATTCAAATGGAACAAAAAATAACATGAAACGGCGTTGAAAACCAGATTAGATTTCCCAAACCGTGTGTGTGTGTGTGCCTGGTTTCCGTGTATATGCTCTGTGCGGCTACATGATAAATGTAAAGAAAACAAATTATAAAAGCTACGTACGTCTACGGATTATACGATTGAAATGGATATACGTATTTTTGTATTACATCTTGTGTATTTGGGACTACAGCTTCTGTGTGATTTTTTTACGTTTCTCAGAGTAAATCAACGGCAAAAAATGTATATGATGATATTATAATAAATGCGATCTACACAGGAGCAACACGCAGCAGCGTACAAAAAATGAATCAAGCGATACCCAAATGGTCTAAGAAAATATAATGTTTTTGTCATAAAAATAAATAAAAAGGATAAAAATTATTATTATTACTACTTGGATATGGGTTTATTGTATCCTTTTTTTGGTATGGCTGTACTCACACATAATGAAATAATATTCAAGTGTAATTTTAATTTATCTTGATACATTTCCCTCGTTTCACGTTTCGGGATTCATTTTTTTTTGTGTTAATTTTTGGCGTGTCACAAAAATGTCATCAACTCATATATTTATGTATTCTAGTCCCCGCGCCGTGGTATTGCTAGGCCATTTTTAATGCCATAAGAAACACTAAAAATAAAATTGGGAAATTGAACATTTTTATCGTTCGGATATATCACACCAAAATGGACAGGTAATCTTAAACGTAAACCCTTTTCAATAGTGTATATCAAATATAAATTTCTGTACATTAGCTGATTAAAAAAAAATATTTATCGATTACTTTAAAGACGGAAAACCTTAAAACTTTATTTTGTGAGGTAAATGAAACCCCGTCAAACTTTTAAATTATACACGTTTTCAACACCCATAAAACTTTATATTCACCCAGAAAAAAAAAACACATCAGTAAATATTAAAAGTTTTATTCTTATTTTTTTTTGTTTTTCGCGTTTTGGCACTGAGCTTAAAATTACGCATACAGCGATTTAACAACGCACACGCGGAGCGAGCGGGAGCAGCTAAGCACGAAAAAGTTTATTTGCACAATAAAAAAGTTTTCATAAAAATCATATTTCTATAAAAATACATACACAGGAAAAAAAAGTGCTTTAGGTTATAACAGAAAATTACAAGATAAGTTAAAAAATGAATGTTTTATACATGTGAGCTTTTTTATTTATCTATAGAGTAGATATTCCAATCATTCGCTTACAACAAACTCGGTGGAAAGTTGAAACTTGGAACTATATTATTCTCGTATATGTTCTAGTCGAGAACCGCAAAACACGCTCAACATAATAAAATTTGTATTTAAATTAAAAATTTGTTCTGGCGCTTCGTTTTTTGTTTTGTTTTATTGGAAGTTTCATATATGAATAAATAAAAGCTTAATGAAAGTTTATTCAAATATTATATATGAATATGATGTATTTGTCGGTACTATGAAAAATATTATTATATGTAAGTATATGAATAGCAAATAGATTTAAATTACTTTGTATGCAGCTGTTATTGTTTATGTTAAGAGGGAGGTACGTTATTTGGTGGGCGCAAATCGTTCAACCGAAAGAGTTTAAATATAATTTGTTGAGGTGCTATTGCTGTGCCAGTGCACCTGGCTGGGACTTCTTGTATGTGCTAGCTAATTCACTGTATCTAGTAGTATCTCAGTATAATGCCAGTGCCTCTCAGTGCAATTAATGTAAATAAATATTGACGGTTTTGATTGTTTGCGCCAAAACACGTCTTATTACGAATTTATCAAAATATGTTGATAGAAGGTGATTTGCTTCCTGTGTGGTCAGCTGTTGATTTCAGATAAGTATAAATAATGTGTTCTATTTAATTAAAAATAGTTTCTTTGGGTTTCATGTTTTTAGAAACCCGTAAATTGCGTTATCTTTAACATTCTCCGCCACCGTTAGCAACCCAGTCTTTAACCAACAGGAAATTTCCATGTTTTACAGTTGGTCGCTGTAATGTAGAATTCGGTCGAAAGGCCATTTACATATAGGCGGGTTTGTCGTCTTTTATACACTCAGAAAAAATATTACTACCAAATACTTAGTAAAATTCTGAGCTAGATAAACCAAATCTCTTGTTTAATTTAGAAATTTGGTATTTTTTTACTTGGTTACTACAAAAAGTGGATGAAATTTGAGTTACCAGGATGTTGGTACGTAGTTTTGTTTAATTTAACCAACAACGATTTTGTTAGGTGAACAATATTATTGTTATAACTAACAAAGTATTTTGGTTTATCTTAATACACAATACATAGTGAGAATTTCCAAAAGTTTCTGATTTGGTGATATAATTCACCAAATCCATAGCTTCTTGTTTTGTACGATCGGTACAAAGCAAGAGTTGAATTTTTGCAGTTTAGCCGTTGTAAGTGCAACCCGTTGAGTCGACGATGAAACCAAGCTGCCAAGAAGGGAGACCTAAGGAAGTTCTAATTTTTGTAAGGGTTTGTGTATCTTTACACCAGAAGATATATTGTGAGTTTGTTTTTCTATGACTAGAAAAGTAGTAAGCATTGTATGTATGGCCATTAAAAATAATATTTTGTTCGAATAGGGAAAAAATCTTAAATAAATTAACCGCCAATTTTTGTTACATTTACTAAGAAAATTTGGTAGAATTAACAAGTCAGTAAGTAGCTGGGCACTGTTAACAATTTTTTCCACTTCTGTCCAATAAAATAACCATATGTTTTTGGATATGTTAACTAAGTTAAAAATTAAATAACGACGATTTGGTTATTTAAAATTAAAATTTTATTCAACCAAGATCTTGTTTGTTTTTTTAACTAAGAGATTTGGTTTATCGAAATACACCAAGATTTTGGCAAAATAGACTCAGAGTTTTGTTTCTTTTGGCCCAAGTTTTTCTTTGAGTGTAGATTCTGCTCTCGATAAAGGTTTCTCAGGAAGGGACCCCGCTAAAGTAACAATTATTCTTTCAATTGGTAGGTTGCTCATTAATTGACTGCTATTCTGTTTCGCGTTCCATTTCTTATTGTAGTTAGTATTATTGTACGACCTTTGGAGATTTGTAGATTGTATATCAGTCTCACAGTAAAAATATATCCATCAACTCTAAGAACTTCAACCATATTTATAAATGATGCTAAAGATAATACATTTGATTGATTATTCACAGTTTTATATTGTAGAAGGGATTCAAAATTGATTTAAAAATTTTACTCAACCAATCACTTTGCACAGTAGCTTGAAAGACATATTGTGTCGGTAGTTTAGTTTTGCTACGTTCTGCTTCCATCGCACATCCATGTAATATGTTGAAAGTGCATTTGAAGGACAAAAGGTGTCGGGTAATTTTAACCAATTGGGTCCATAACACCATTATTGTAAATAAACCAGCTTTTGCCTAATGTTGTTGTCGAGATTCTTTCTATTATTTGGCTGGTCCTATCTAGGACAGTATCTGATCGCCTTCGAACCTCTGACTTTCGTTCTTGGTTAATGATGCGTGAATTCCCCTCTATCACTTATATAATATTCTTCATATTCATTAGGTAACTAATCGTCCCAATCCAACTTCAAGAACCGAAGTCTTTGAAATATCTTTAGAGTATAAATCCAGCTAACCATAATCGTAAATTCGTTACTGTTTGGATGAAATATCACCGTTATAATGTAGCTCCATTGAGAGTTTATCGCTCACAATGTCGCAGAAAGATTCGATGTCTGGCCACCATTTTCTCATTAGGAAGCCCCTTCGCTGTGATGTGTTTATCATACTATTTTTGAGTTTAATCGCACTTTGTATGTCTTGTGACCCATATAGAAAATCATCGACGAAATCTTTTATTATGTGTTGAGTTATATTTTGGTCTCCCACATCACGAGCCAGCTGCTGCTGAGTGCGGATGTAATAACTGCGGTTATAAAGAAAACGCATAGCCAGGTTTTAGTAGCAGCTTCTGAAGATACTGACCGAGAATTTTAATGAAAAATTGCGGCATTATAAATTAAATACGGTGTCTTTCGTCCTGGCTTGGCTCGCAATTTTAGCGATCCGCATCCTGCAGTAGCTGGCTCGTGATGTGGGAGACCAAAATATAACCTCATCAATGAGCCCGTAACGTAGGTTGTATAGTTGGCCGGATCATAAATTGATTATTGAAAGAAATCCCACTAGATGCCTGGCTCAATCGATCGAAGACCATTTGTACCACCGTAGTAATGCTGCTTAACTGTTTATGATTTGACAATTTGCGTTCAAGTGATAAAAATCGTCGAGTTTCGGTAAATAATTAATTTCCAAATCTCCTTGATGTCTTTCTTGATAAATCTTCTATTTCGGCATCTTCGGATGCAAGTGTACTGCTCTTTGCCATATCGTCCTTCTCCCAAAATAGTCGCAGGGTTTTATCTATATGCATGTTTAGAAGAATCAAAAATTGCAAAAAATAAATCTGCACCGATTAATATGTTCAGTGGACCTGGTTTGTCAAACTCTGGACCAGCTAACTCCATATTCTCGAATAAGCTCCTATTTGTAAGTTAGAATCTTATAAGCATTATACAAGCCTTTCCTCTCGAAATCAGTGGAACAGCTGTTATACCAGTTATTTTCACGTTGTATCTTTGTCGCTGTGCTTGTAGACGTTGTGTGATTTTCAGATATAAATGAAATTTTCGATCCCGAATCAAAAAGAGCTCGACATTTATGCTGTTGTCGAAATTTATCCGTGATTAAGACACTTGCCGATGTACTGTTGATTGATGCAGTTAGATGACAAGCAATTAAAACATAGATTCTTGTCTGCCGCTGCTTACTTTCGCTCGGAACTTGTTATGTTCAAAAACTGCTTATATCTTCTCAAATAATGTTCACCTTCATAAGGGACAAACACCCTTACTAGATTGTGACATCAAGAAACCAACTAGATGTAATCGATTTTGTTCGTTCCATCGAATAATAAACTTTAAGTGCGTCACTCCGTTTGTTCAAAAATTTACACAACTCATATAGTGTGAGAAAGTCGATGTTTGAGGTTTCGTGAGCCCATGCCTTTTTTGAATCACTAACCATGTGTCTCGAGTTTCAGCCCGAGTACCCTTAATCTCTTCACTATATCCCATCAAAAACATCAGTTTAATACCGAATTGATTTTGTACAGTTTTCAAGAATAATCGTTTGTTCCATAAATTGTTTTAATAATGTATGCACTACAAGTTACCTTTTACCATTCCTGGCTTTAATCTTCTCTCCATAACTCGTCGTAGTTAGCATCGGTTACGGTAATATGGTTTACCAAAGCATAAGGTAATTGCAATTTATACACCTTTGAGATATTGGTATTATTGTGGACGGAAGTTTCTAAAAGATCGCGAGAGGATGGAAAAAAGGAATTCCCACTAAATTCCGGAATATTAACTCTCGCTAAGCGAACTTCATTTCCCTTTTACTTGTTGCGGATATCTCTTGTAAGAAGTTACATTGGTAAAACAGTAATCATATTATTAGGCCCTTGATAATGATGAAAGGTACTTTCTCCACACAATTTCTGCCATAGAATAAGCTTTTGCTTTAATTCAAAATGATTTGCTTCATTTTATCAACAAGATCTAGATGAGCGTCCTCAAATTTTTTTTATGGATTTTTCCAGAGATTGAAACTCATTCCATTCGTCTTCTAACAGAGCGGTACTCGTCTGAATTTTAATACTTCGAGCTGGATATGGCACTTGAGCTTTGATAAATTCTAAATCTTTTACTAATGTTTTTATTGCTCTAGTGTCCGTCATCTTGATTCACAAATCACAAAGCAAATTCAAGGCTTGTTGTGGATTATTGTATGTGCTTGATAATCCACTGTTGCTATAGTAACATAGCAGTATAATTCAAATGCCTCAGTTCAATTAATATAAAATGAAATATTTCCGGGTTTGATTGTCATCGAAGCACGCATTATCACGCAGTAAAATTGATTGCTTGTGTCGAAGTTGTTGCGGTATCCAAAACATATGTAGCAAAATGTCGTGTCCAAGTTGTGTCAGATCCAATATTGTCTAGTGGTGTTTGTTGTGTCCAAATGAAATGCGGGGTCAAATTTTTACGATGCAGTACAGCTGCATCTCGGCTCTTTCAAAGCCAAGTGTACAGAAATGCGGGTCGATAATTTAAAAACGCGATATCATTAATAGCCAATAACGTTCAATAATTAACCAATAACGGTTTGCTTTCTAATAAATTACAATTTGCTTGACATACATTTTTGTATTTATCATATTGGTAACTGCACATGAAAATTGTTCGATGTCAAGCAAAAGCAACTAAAATATTTATTTTCATTGCTCATCAACACTTAGTAAAGTATACTGCTATTGATAAATTGAAAGGATGAACACCATGATAAATGGGGTCTGCTGTTAAGCATCACTAAATCGCTTAAAGATAAGCTATCCAGTTTCACGACACTTGGAGATAGATCCGCCTGCCATTAGCAGTACACCAATAGTTTTGTAAATGTAGTTCAGCTAATTTAGTTGAGAGCCAGGCTATGGTATTTTCGTTCCGGGCCGAGTTTGGGTTCAAGCCGGTTTAGTAACCATGAACAATTTCGACCTCTAGATTTTTGCAAATTTACCATTTGCTATATCGCCGATGACGGAAAAAATGCTTTGCAAAATATTCTCTTTGTGTGTGGTTCCGTGCAGACTAAATGTCTATCTCCTTTCTATGGCCCAGACGGATTGACTAATCGGGATTTAACTTCTTACTTAAGATTTTTCCATAAATTGGGAGATCACAATAATTTTTCCCAAAATTTGTCCACCGGAAGTGGCAGCATACGTAGGAGCATCTCCGTTTTTGTCAATATTTTGAAAATTATATCATTTACTTTTTTTCATAAATGATATACTTTTCGATTACGGACCGGTTCAGATCAGTTTTCCAGAATTTAAGCGGTAATGACGATTTTTGACAATAAACTGTTTTTCAACAAAAATTTTACTCCTGTAGAGCCCCGATGGATTGATTGAATGGGATGAAACTTCATACTTCAATCGGTTCATCGGAAGCTTCGGCTTAACAAATTAAATTTTTATTTTAATTAGTATTTAAGTGCGGTGTATTCTTGATTTACTTACATTCGTGATTTACGTACGTGGGTCACTAACATATACAGGGAGGGGGTAGGGAAGTAGAGTAATCATGAATATTTGCGACCTCGAGATATTTTGCAAATTTTCTTGTATGTGTTTGTGCTTATGCGACGCTATAGTGATGACAAGCGCTATCGACTTCAACAGTGTGATACTCTCACTACTACCATCCATCATCTATGGTACATCCTTGCCAACCGGAACGAACGTTGTGTATTGCGTTGGAGGGAAGGACTCTTAATTAACGTGTACACTCAACTCAAATCTCGCACGCAATCTCGGTATTATTCAGGAGATAGCCTTGCTGGTTCTGGCATTGATTTAAACCCCATTGTAGTTCAACTTCTACAATTATTGAATTATAATCTCAGAATCTTTGCAAATGTCCTCAACCCTTCCTTGTGCTTAGACACTGCGACAATTGGAATATCATCAATAAAGCCAACTATACCTTCACCTCCTCGAGACTTGTATAGTATGAGAATATCGTTGCACATATTATATCAAAGAGTTTGACCGAGTGTAGAGCTATGATGGACCCTTCCACGGCGCGGTACTTTTCACGGGTCTCTTTCCATCACTTTTCGCTGATTAACTGGTAAAGAATAGCATAAAACTTTGAGGTTAAGCACATCTTTCGGAAACCATATTGGGTCTCTTCTTGTAGCTGGTCAGAGAGCCTTTCGAGAAGTTTTTCTGTTCGATCCAACAGTCAAACCATACGAAATGATTTTGAGTCCACTGATTGTATTTCGTCCATGAGACGCAGTATAGACCTCTACATTCTTCAAATATCTGAAAATGTACTTTTTCTTAGGCAAGGGTTCTACACATATAAAACCACGTTTTTTTGTATGGTTGTATTAGGTAGTCCGGCTTTGGAACTTGGTAATTAAGAATTTTCCTTAAAACGGATATTAGTTCATTCATCGTGAATGGTGGTACATTATCCGTCTCGATTTTACTCGGCAAAACTGTGCGGTTTTACTGTGGGCAAAAAGTAGTAAGACATTTTAATTTAAATTTCGCGCGGAAAACCATTCGTCGAAATTTTTTTTTTCTAAGTTGGTATGACTGTCAGTGACATCTGTGCCAAATGTCGCATCAAAATAATCATTAGTGTTTAGTATACGCTTGTCTTTCTGCAGTACAAAAAGCGCATTCTTCGATTTTTATAATGAGTGAAATTATTCAACAAAGAAGTTCCATTAAATTTTGTGTGCGGAATCAATTTTGTGGTGCCGAAACGTTCAGAATGTTTCAAAAGGCCTTCGGTGATAATTGTATGTCGCGAGCAAGTGTTTTTGGTTGGTATAAATTGTTCAAAGAGGATCGAGAACGTGTTGACGACGAACCACGTCTAGGACGGCCATCAACATCAACTGATGATCAACACGTTAATAAAATCAAGGAATTGGTGCTCGAGAATCGACGATTAACTGTCAAAGACCTTACTGGCATCGTTGAAATATTGGAAGGATCAGTAAAAACCATTTTGAAAGATCATTTGGGCCTAAGAAAAGTGAAAGCACGATTGGTTCCAAAATCACTCAATTTTTTGGAAAAACAGCGTCGCGTCAACGACTGTGAAACAATGCTTTCCGACTACCAGGATGTCATGAAACGTATTATAACTGGCGATGAGTCTTGGATCTATGCTTACGACCCGGAAACAGCCAAAGCCGAAAAAACTACGTCAAAGCAAGTCAAAAATCAAGGTGATGTTGAAAGTTTTCTTCGATTATCGAGGTGTGGTGCCCTCCGAATTCCTTCCGACCGACCAAACTGTCAACAAGGTATACTATTTGAGTGTTATGCGTCATTTGCGTGAATCTATTCGTAAAAAGAGACCGGAATTACGGGTCGACAATTCTTGGTGTTTGCACCACGATAATGTACCTTTTCATACTGCATTGGTTTTACGTGATTTTTCGCCAAAAATTCCACCCATATCGTTCCGCAACCACCGTATTTACCTGATTTAGCTCCGTGTGACTTCTGGCTGTTCAGCAAACTCAAATGACCGCTCCGGGGAAACCGTTTTGAGTCAATGAAAGACATTAAACGTGAATCGTTACGCGCATTGGATGCTATTCCGGAAATTGACTTTAACAACTATTTCGAGGATTGGAAAAAACGTTGGCACAAGTGTATTGAGGCCGGGGGGGATTACTTTGACGGGAACGAAATAGATTTGGAGAAATAAATAAAGAATCTTAAAATTATGAACATTTCTTACTGTTTTTTGGCCACAGTATTATATTCAACGTTTAGCGAGGCAAAAAGTAGATACTTTGTTACCCATCAGGATTGGACATGTTTGTGGTACATCTGTAAGGCCTACCTCAATTATCATCCTCGACTTATAATCACATAGAAACTTCTAGCATAATCACTTGCTTTGTCTAAAGGTAATTTTTAATGCACCACATGCCTCCCTGTATATTTACTTGTTGTTTTATTGATTGATGTGAGAGGATTTACTATGTATTTCTTCTACGTTGCGAGTATCTTCTAGCTCGATTGCGCCTCTGTCGCAACGATGCAATTTCTTCATTCCACCAGTAGGCCGGCGCGTTTAAACACTTTTAGTCCTCTTTTTTTGCGTTTTGAAGCATGAACCTTTAAATGTCCTCGTCTTGTCTTCCATCCCGCATTTTGAAGATTGCTCCTAGGGAACATTGCTCGAATAACAGGGTATGATAGACGAATTTCGTACATAATGGCCATTTGCTCGGTGACATAGAACAGCATCCAGAAATGTGAGGGCTTCCAGTAGAGATTGACCTCTTCTATTTGTTTGACTGCTACGTTAATTAGTAGACCACACTGGGACTCTATGATTTCTCGCACGAAAAAACTAAGTAACCCAGGAAATGGATGCATTTCTCAATTTGCTCGTTAAAATATAAAAAAGTATAGATCTGAATCTCATTAACTTTTTCTCGAACATATCCGACGAAACTTTGCTTCAAGTATAGTAATCATTAAATTTTTCGATCTCAAGATTTTTCCACCTTTACCATTCGCTATATCGCAAAGTCGAAAAAATCGTTTTAAAAAAATCTGTGTGCGTGTGCGTATTATGTGATATGCGCTGACTTAAATTTGTGGCCTCTGCGGGCTAGAAGGATCAACTGATTGGAGTGAAACTCCATACACAACGTTTTCCTAAAATTGGGAGGTTCTCCGGAAGTGGTAGCTTCAATAGGACATTTTCATTTTTGCAAATATTTTGAAAAGTATATAATTTACGAGAAAAAAGACAATGAACTAAAACATACGCAACAATACCGGTCCAGATCATAGTTTCCCAAAAATTTAAGCGGGAATCACAAAATTTATGCGGATTTTTGATTAAAAAAAATTTTCACCAAAAATTCGGCTCCACTACAGCCCAGACGGATTGATTGATCTGGATGAAACTTTAAACTTAAGCTTTTTCTATAAATTGGGGGATCCCACCAGAAGTTGCAGCTTCCATAGGAGCCTTTTTGTATTTTGCAAATACTTTGATAAGTATATGACGTTTACGAAGAAATGATTAAAAGCAAATTAATTTCAGGAAATGACTAGTTTTGATAAAAACACTTAAACAAAATTCGGTATCTCTATACAATTCAGGTGGATTGGCTATTCGGAATAAAACTTCATTTAAAAGCTTTTCCATAAGTTTGGTAGACATTTGAGTTGATCTTTTTAAATGCATTGATGTTGGTAAGATCAGCATTTACAAAAAACGATAAAAAATTAAAAGATTTAAATAAATTTAAAGAAAAATTTTCAAACCTTGTTGGTTTTCTGAAATTTATGCAGGAATGACTTTAGAAATCAGGTGTGGTGTTTCAAGATCTATGTATACATTCGTGGTAAAAAAATCGGGTTTGGCCACAACGTATTCAGCTCACCGTTCTTTACTTTCGCTTCGTTTATCGCTCTAAATGTCTTTCGATTTGCTCAGAATTCTTTCGAGTATGAAACATTATTTCTAAACAAAACTGTCGGACATTTAGCCCAAGTGACTAATTTCAGACACATTTCCTAATAGATGAAAGCGGAATAAATTTGGAACAATTTTTGTTGAATTGAACCACTGTAATAGTTACTTTGCACCAAATTTATAAATACAACTCAGCGTTTTTCTAAAATCAATTTCAATAATACTAGATAGTACACGTGTGCATTTCAGAACGTTTCACACACTTTAGAAAAATTAAAATTATCATATACGAGTATAGCACTAAAAAAAAAACCTCCTAATCAACATTAAAAGAAAATTTTGGTTCGATTTACAATCAAAAGTTAGTCTTCCTGCCGCAAACAAGGATACAACTCTTAATGTACAAACCAGATAAAAGATTCGATCAGATACTTCTCGTTTTTTTTTCTGAAGAAGTCATCACTGTTATCATTATTGTTACTATTATTAACATTATTACTGTTATTATATATCCAAAATAGAGAATGTAATTCATTCAAATAATTTGTTATCATAAACGGAAAATCTATTTTCATTTGATAACGGAACATAACAACTATACACAGTAGTAGTATATAGATTTTATTTGCTCTGCTTCGTTCGTCTTCCGTATACATAAATGTGTTCTGTTGTCGGTATGTTATCCTGGAAAATGGACCAGAAATACATAGCAAGCAAAAAGGAAAATATTTTGAATAATTTAAGTTCTCTAGCATTATATTATAATAATCTCGATTATAATATTATTATTTTCAGACTTATCATTTTCACTTTCATAGAATTTTCAATTTGTTAGTCTTGTGCTTTTTTTATTCGGATTTTAATGAGAATTTAAGTAGATTTTTCTTATTGAAATGATAAAAAAAATCGAAATAGCTTCTTTCATCGAGCTTTTATTTGGCCCATTGTTGTTGTTGTTGTGTTGCAATAATATGTATACACACATACACACACACATATATATATATATTCATATTCTTTGACGATGAGATAAAATGAAACTCGACTTTCCGTTTTATTTTCATGTCTGAAAACGATTTGATCGATTCATGAATTTGTATTAAGGATAATTTTCGAAATGTTGATTAACATTATAACGTACGATTGATAAAATAATCAACTGAATATAATTCAATTGAAGAATATAATAATTTTGTATTTAAAGCGTTTTAGGCTCGAGAGATTAATGAATTTAAATTGAGTTGAAAAGACAAAATACGGAATACGGCACTCTGTGCCCTAAATTCGCGAGGAGCACAATAAAATAATAATCAAAACATTTTCATTTGGAAAATGGAAAAATATATCCGCAATTAGGAAGCTGTATACAAAAGGAAATTACTCTTTTGTATGTATATAAAGTAGTTGTGTATTATGTATTGTAGTATATATTATAAACTAAATGATAACATCTGAATAATTTCACATGAATTTTTTTTGGTAAACACAAAAGGAATGTAATCTACACCAGAGTCCATTGAAAGCTTGAAATAAAAATAATTTAAACCGAATTACTCAACTATGGATGATTAATAAACGGACTATTTTATACATAAATTTAGAAAAGATTTATTTACTATTTTTATATAAAGATCTTATATTTATTCATAATATGAAAATCACTTATTTTTTTCAAATAGTTTTTAATACCTAAACAAACCACTTTATCATCAACTTGTTTATTATCTGTACAAAAAAAATTAATTAAAATTTTGGGTGAAAAATTAATTAAAATTGTATAGATATCCTTAAGTCGAATAAATTGAACCTTAAAATTGTTTACCTAGACAAAATTTAAGATTTTTTTTTTGTGAACTTCAACTTTGTTTTATCAATTTACACATATATATACGAGGATGCTGGAACAAAAAAAATTTGGGTTTCTTTCCATAGAAGTTTTTTGTGTACACAAATAATACTATTCTGGTGGTAAACGAAGAAAAGAAACCATTTAAATACCATTAGGTCAATAAAATAATTGGTTGTTAAATGAGAATGATTAAGGAAATAAATTAGGAATAAATTATTTGAAGTAGTTTATTTTATAATTGAGCCAAACCACAAAGCACTTAACTTTTGATAAACGAAAATTGGCAATTATTTTTTTAAAAAGCTTTTACAATATTCTAGCAAAAGCAAACGTTTATTTATGTATATCAAAAACTGTGATTCAAAATTTTTGTAAATTAAAAGTGATCTTATTAGTTAAAAGCTTATAACCGCAGAGTATTTACTTATTTATCGACAAAACAATTTTAAAACCTCAGATTTCTCAAAAACAAATCCATTATCCATATTGAGCAAAACCTCATTTATTATGGAGACTACATCAACTTACAGACTACATCAAAAAATTATATAAATGAAAACAAGAATAATGTTACAAAAATTATAAAACATGACAAAAACAAACAACTTTGAAAGATTTCCAAAGACAATTACCTCTTACAGAAAAGGAAGTCTTGCACAGGTTGATAGGAGGAAGTAATAGCAAATTTAAAGAATGGACCTACTGAACAATAATTAATTAAATAAATAGGGAGGTTACTTAATTCTGAGAAGCTTAAAAATAAAAAGACATAGACGAAGTTCATAAAAGACAACTGAACTACTGCCAAGATTGAATTTATAACGGAGAAATGTGATCATATTTGAGCAGGTACCACGCAAAACCAAATTTATCATATTTTTTGAAAATCGAGATTTCATTAGTGCTCTTAACCTGCACCGACCAAATGTTTTTATTATTTTGTTTTCAGAACACATTTATGTATACGGACCTTAAATTACTTATTTGAACCCTCTACCGTTGGGAGCCAATTCCGCGTATCCTGACACAAAAATTATTTATTACACAAATGGATAATGTTGACCTACCCACCACAACGTCCAAAGAGTAACATTAGACCTCATATCTGGTGGCGGTCTGGTGTAATAAATTATTAACGGTGGTAAAATCGACATTTAAATTACCTATTTGAAGCCTCTACCGTTGGGAGCCAATTCCGCGTATCCTGGCACAAAACTATTTTATTATACAACTGGATAAGGTTGATCTACCCACCACAATGTCCAAGGAGTAACATTTGACTCAATATCTGGTGGCGGTCTGGTGTAATAAATTATTAAAGGTGGTAAAATCGACCTTTAAATTACCTATTCGAGGCCTCTACCGTTGGGAGCGAATTCCGCGTATCGTGACACAAAAATAATTTATTACACATCTGAATAGGGCTTAACAACTCTCGACAAGACTGCTCTTGCAACATTTTTCCTAAAATCTGGTGGCAGTCTGGTGTAAAAAAATTTATTAAATTTGGTTAAATTGACGATTTTGAAATATATAATCGTTTTGGGGTGAAATTTACCCTTAGGATAGTTATAGGGGTGGTCTTGAACTAACTTATTCAATGTAATTAATTTGTAATAAATTCTGGTTTAAGAATCATCCCGATATCATAGCTACATCAAAAGTTACAATTTTGGCGGTGCAGGTTTAATTGTAAGCTAAATCGACCACTCGTTCCTCGAAAACGGTAACTGTAATAAAATCGGGATTTGTTGTAATAAATTGTAATAAATGTGTAACAAATTATAGTACAGGTTTCATTGAGGCGGGCTAATTTGGTCGGTGCAGGTTAAGAGCACTGATTTCACTTGATAATCGTTCCTTATTTTCATAGCTATTAGGAAAACAAAAAATATCAGTGAAAAACCAGGTATCCCTTTGAAATATATATAACTAAGCATAACCAACTTTATCCACAAACGAAACTGTGTAAACTCAAGTTTCTCCATTCGACTAATCATACCACAATCACGTGACCTCATAACAAAAAGGCGAGAATAAAATAAACCACATTTTTAGTTTTTAAGTAATTAACGGTAATTCTTTCTTGTTTTTATCTATAATCGTGCCATCAATCAGTTTTGTGTTTTCAGTGCAACAGTAAGTGATCCGTGTGGTTTCCTTTTTGTCTTTTTAAATTATTTGTTTTAATTGGAAGCTTATTATCTCGACGATTCCGTATTAGCGAGTGAAGGCAACAGTGGGTCAAGAAAGAAGCAGAAAAAAACAATAACACGAGAATTGGCAAAAAAGAATCACTACACTGCATCTGGACTAGGGATATTTGTACCGTGTGTTATTAAACATAATCCTGATACATTTAAATGTTTTGAAATGAGGCTAACTGATGTAAAACTATTTCGTGAACAATTGTTTTTAGTACCTGATAAAACTGTACAAGACAACTTTATTGCCTATTAAAGGAAAGCCTCACGAATGCATTGGGTCATATTATCTCAATAACATTCATCGAGAAAGGCTGTTAGTGTGCTACAAAAGCGTTTCCTGTATGTTTCAAAAATCGAAGCTTATCGCCTGAAATAGTATTTTTAACAATGAATTCAATCTCGGTTTCAAATCACCAGCTTCGGATGTCCGGAGTACTACTGAACAGAAAGGTTTGATGATAGAGAAACGTATTCATAAGCTAAGGGCTCGTGTTTTCTACGAACTGCTTCGCCAATCAGATTATGATGAAACGATTACGTACGTTTTTAATTTACAGCAAATTCAAGCCTTGCCAAAATTGCCTATTCAGGAGGCATTTTATTCACGGTAAATTAATTTTTACAGCTTATGTACCGTCGACCAGAAAGGGCAGCACCCTTATTTTTATGTGTGGACTGAAAATTTAGCCGTTAAAGGGAGGATCGAGATCTCCAACGCATTGCTTCATTTATTAAATAATTCAGCAGCCTTTTAAAACAAGAAGAATTTACGTTTTTTTATGATGGATGTGTTTCACAAAATAAAAACAATAATAATGTGCAAATGTTATTACAATTCTTGTTACAAAACCAGACAAGACTGAAGTTTCTTTGTTTTTCCCAGTTCGGGGACACAGTCAAAAATATGTCAATGTCTACAAACAATTTGGGGTAGTTAATACGCTATTTTTGAACTGGTTTTTGTATAACGCCAAATCCTCGAAGGATCTTTTTAAACCTTTACAAAATATAAGCTCAATGAAAAGGATTGTTTTAAAAAAATTCAAGATTAAAGCTGGGCATCATTAAGTCTCATATATAAACGTTTATTGAAAAGATTCAGGACGTTGGGACACAATGGTTGAAAATTTCGTCGAGTGGTACCGCGGTGTTCTAAGTTTTCAGACGGACACACGAAAGCATACTGCACCTTAAATGAAGTTTGTACTATTTGCGGTGCACTTCACGACTCCAAACAGTGTGACAAATCTCGCAATGACCCATCTGTGAAACGTTGTGGTAACTGAAGGGAAAATCATATTACAATTTACAGGGGATGCGCAGTGTATATAAACCCTAAATAAACACTAAAATGAGAGCTGAGGAACGAATGCTCAATATGCAATTTAATCAAACGGCCATGTTACCAAAAATGCAATAGTCACCAAACCAACATATAAAAAGATAACTTGGAGACGTTTGCCAGCAGTTTTGCATAGCCAGGTGTTTTTTATGCAAATATCCTAAAAGGTACAAACCGAAACCCAAAGTTCATTTTAATGAAGAGGACCTAAACATTCATACCACGGTAACTAAATTAATCGAGACCATCCAAAATTTCATGAAGATGATGATGCAAAATATGAATACGCTTATGCAAAGTTTAGTCAAAATCAAAAGTGAAGTTCTAAACATAGCTATTTGGATGGAATGCGAACGAGCTTTTGCAACATAAAGCTGAGGTATAAACCTTTCTTATCGAACAAAATATAGACATCTAGGTATTTCGTTTATGACACCAGACATCAGAATGGAAAAGCACACAGCGGCACTGCAGTCTTAATAAAACGAACATTAAAGCATTATGAGCTCCAGAAATATTCTAAAGATCATATCCAAGCTACAACTGTCTGTTTGGAAGAATGGTTTGGGAAATTTGTGATATCGGCTGTTTACTGTCCATCGGAACACGCAATTAACAAACATCAAATTTCTAGCAGGGAGTGATTACAACGCTAAACATGTGCAATGGAGTTCAAGGTTGACGTCACCCAAGGGCAAGCAACTCTACGAAGCAATAAACGAGAAAAACCTAGATTATTTATCATCTGGACATCCGACATACAGATAGAAATAAAATTCTTGATTTAATAGATTTATGTGTAATACGCGGAATAGTACGCACCAATGCTCAAGCCGATTACTGTTAGGGTTTATCATCAGATCACTCACCAATAATAGTAACACTAAGTACCCAAGCATTAAAACTAAACCACTCCAACGTTTAACAAACAAGCTAACGAAATGGGTTCTCTATAGAAACATAATAGATGTAAATTGTCATCTGGATGTCCCACTTCGCATACCAGAAGACACTGATGCCGCCTTAGACAACTTAAGACAAATAATGGAAATGACAGCAAAAAAAGCTACTCCGAAGAACAAACATTCAGAAAGAAATAATAAGCATTCAAGTAACATTCAAAAGCTATTGACGGAGAAGCGCGCAATTCGGAGAAGAGAACAGCAGGGCACAATATAGAACAGGTGAAGAAAACAAATATTGCTCGGACATTTCCTTGGATATTGCACAAGTTTTCGACACAGTATGGCATGAAGGTTTAAATTACAAAATTAAAACTCTTCTGCCTAGACAATTTCGTGCAATTCTTGAAAACTAGTTAACCCAAAGGATGTTTAACGTGAAACAAAATACGGCCACAATTAATTTAACCGAGATAAAGGCAGGAGTATCGCAAGGTAGTGTATTGAGACCTGTGCTATACTTGTTATTCACAGCTGACTTACCAATAAAATAATCACTTCAACTTTTGCTGGTGACACAGCTATACTGTTTTCACACAAAAACCGTCAAACAGCATCGAGAGAATTACAAGACCATCTGCACAAAATAGAAGATTGGTTAAGCACTTGGCGGATAAGGACGAATGAATGTAAATCAACACATTGAAACATTTAACAGTTTAACATTTAACAGGTAACAGTTTTTATTTATTGTTTTTCGTTTTCCCCGAATTTCATTAAATTTATCGTGTGTTTGAGTACAAGTTTATTTTGGTAAAATGCCTCTAGAATCCACTCTCGATCGCCCCGGTGCGCTTGTAAAATGTAAGGCCGTGATTAAAGGTCAGTTAACCAAAATAGCTAACTTCGTTAATGGAAATGATTGCGATATTGACGGATTGAATTCCTGTTTGTCCAAAGTGCACGAATTGTATAATCAGTTTATCGCCACCAAAGATAAACTGTTCCAATTAAATTCCGAAGTGGTCTCCGAAATAGAAGATCTTGATGACCAATACTTCTCAATGGTTACGAAAATCCAATCATTAATTCGTAAATTCAGTCTTCAACCAATTACCAAATTGGATGATAGTATGGATCACTTTGTGCTTACTAATTTTAAATCAGATTTCAAACTACCAAGACTAACGCTTCCTACTTTCGACGGTAATTATAAGAATTGGCAATCCTTTTACGACATTTTGATTTCGACTGTTCACGAGAACACATCACTGTCACCCCACCCGCTCAGAAGTTTAAATATCTGTTGGGGCAGCTACGTGGTTCAGGATACTTGTCCGTATGTCACTTTCGAAGCATTGAAACGTCTTATCAAGAAATATGAGAAAAAAAAACAAATTGTCGTCACCTATATTCGAGATTTTTTATCGCTACCCAAAATTAATTCGAATCCTTCTTCAACTCACTTAATGAAACTGTTATGATTAAAATGATAATGATTGAAATCGCTTGGTCCCAAAGCGATTGAACGTGATTCTTGGATCATTTATTTGGCTACAGAGAAACTCGATGAAGAATCTAAACGGACATGGAAATATGAGACGTCAGAAACCGAGTTTCCTACGACAGTTGAACTGGTGACATTCTCATCCAAGAGCATTGATGCATTAGGAGAATCTGGTGCGAAACGTAGCCACAATCCGCGGAGCCTACCTACCACATCCAAATCATTCCACATAAAACCAGAACCCCGATGTCTAATATGCGTTAATGAGAACCACAAGTTATTCACTTGCTCTAAATTCCGCAACCAAAATGTTACCGAACGACGAGAACTAATCAAAAGATTAAATCGTTGTTTTAACTTTTTAAGCGATGAACATATCGTAACCAGCTGTAAAAATAGTAAAAACTATTTTAAGTGTAATAAGAGACATAATTCCGTACTACACATTCCTCAAAATAATTCGCCCCATAGTTCCGGACCGGATGGTGTCACCCGCCTACTCCGACTCAACCACACAACATGGAACAAATCGTCCGATACTGAATATCTCCGTTGAACCGACAAAATCTCAAACTATGGTAGCCAATTATATTGAACCAAAATGACGTATGATAGCCGTCCTCCCTACGGCTGAAATTGAGATTGAAGATGGTTGGAATTGGACGACTCAGGGTCAACACATTCATTTGCCACAGAAATGTGTATCAACCATTTAAGGATTCCAAGATCAAAGGCTAGTATTTCAGTTGAAACTATGAATAATTTTAATGCTGGATTGTCAAAAGGAGTAGCAAATTTGAAAATTCGTTCTTGTGTAGATCATGACTAATGATGATCATGATGATGATAAGTCATACTTCAATTCTCTTAAACCCTTAGCTGATCCCAACTTTAACACGCCGTCCAATATCGATATCTTACTTGGTTGCGAACATCTATTCCACGCATTGACTGACGGAAAAGTAGCACATGTGGTGAATATCCTTGTCGCGCGAAACAGCCGATTTGGCTGGATTATGGGCGGAAGCTTTAAATTGGCTGATCCAACCACCCCTACCAATGATCACTTAAATTCATTACATGTTCAGTTAAAGAACGACTCGTTAGAATGGTCCAATATAGAGAACTTGCTCCAGAGGTTTTGGGAAACTAAGGAAATAACTCCCAAGCCAAACATGAACGATGAGGAAATCAAGCGTATGCATTTATTCAATGAAAATGTAATATATAGAGATAACCGTATATCAATCGCGCTGCCATTCCTTCAGCGCCCACCAAACCTTGGTGACAGCTTTCCGCAAGCACTCCGAAGGTTTTATTTGCTTGAAAAAAGATTGATAGCAGATCCGCTGCTCAGAGACTTCTATACTCATTTTATGACTGAATACCTAACGTTAGGGTATATGGAAATTATTTCTGACCGAGAAATCGCGAAACATTCCAACCAATTATTTTATCTTCCACACCACCCAGTTTTCAAAACATCCTGTAGCACTACCAAGGTCCGAGTAGTGTTCGATGCGTCCGCTAAGCCCACGTCCGGAAAATCATTCAACAACAATCTTGTAGTAGGCCCTACTATTCAAGATAATTTAATTGACATACCTAATTCGATTCCGCAAGTATAGATTTGTTCTATCGGCTGACATCGAAAAGATGTTCCGCCAAATCCTTATTTACCCAAATGATCGAGATTACCAGAAGATCGTTTGGTGTGAAAACCCATGCTCCAAAATTCAGCATTTCCGCCTGACAACAATCACTTATGGTACTAGTCCCGCACCGTCCCAGGCTACATAGTCACTCCATTATCTTGCAGACATACTTGCGAGCGAATATCCTATTGACTCCGAAATCCTAAAACGGGACTTCTATATGGATGACTTGATGTCAAGTGGAGAAACTTTGGAAACAGCCTTACAGCTGCAACAGGAAACATATGTTTGCTCAATCAAGGAGGGTTTAACCTACGTAAGTGGTCCGCAAACCACTCCGCCTTATTAGATAACATTCCAGTTGAAAACAGAGAACAGATTTCCTCTTGGGAAATAACCGGTGATCCCAAATCAATATCTGTTCTAGGCAAAAAATATGACCCGATCCAAAATAATTTTTTCTTTCGACTATCTTTACCCACGACAACCAAATTCTCAAAGAGGTCATTTTTATCCGAAACCTCCCAAATTTTTGACCCTTTAGGCGTATTGTCACCAGTCGCTTTGGGTTAAGGGCATTGGCTGGGATGATGAGCTCCCTCGAGATATTGCTGAGGAATGGTGTCTCATTTGTAATCAACTTAACAATTTAACCAATTTGTTCCCACGATGGATATATGCAACTGAAACCCTATACAACTTCATAGATTCGCTGACGCATCCAAAGAGGCATATGCAGCAGTAATATACGCTGTGACCCTTCTAGTTCGGCTCATAGAATTAGTCCAAAAATCGTTATGGCTGTCAAATCACCCGAAAATTTATATGTATACAGATTCAACCAGCACGCTAGATTGGTTATCTAAACCACCCAATGCATGGAAAACATATATAGCAAGCCGCACGTCCAAGCTTCTTACCTATACAAATCGTAGCCAGTGGCGTCATGTGTCGTCAAAAGAGAATCCAGCGGATTACGCCACGAGGGGCATTTTGCCGAAAGAATTTTGTCAACACAAGTTTTGGTTTAATGGTCCCGAATTCCTGCTTGATCCTTACCTTTAACTCTCCTGGTGAAAATATAGAACTTCAATTACCTTCGGCCGAACCTGGAAAATTCAGTTGCCAGCTTGCAGCAACACAGGTACGTGGATCTGTCGCTGAGGAATTAATGGAAAAGGGGGCAACATACCGAAAATTGACACGGATAATAGTTAAGATCCTGCAGAAACTTGAAATTGGAACCTCATCGGCACTATTAAACTCATTCAGAGTGTCTGAGATACAGGAGGCGAAGTTTGTAATATTTTGAGATATCCAGGAACAGATATATATTAATGAGATTAAATCCTTAAATAAATCAAAGCCACTTCCATTAAATTCTAATTTAATTTCTTTTTTTTCTCCATTTCTGGACGGCCACAGGCAAATTCAGCATATGATACCAAGCATTCCGTAAGCAATAGTCGAGCAAATGGTGAAAGAACTGCACATTAAGCACCTGCATAGTGGACCGAAGCTACTTATGAGCATCAATGCGTCATTTGCCTGCGCCATCGGGCTGAGGCAGCAACAGCAACAGCTTATGGGTCAATTGCCACCTTGCCGAGTAACCCCCACCGCTAGAGCATTCTTACAAACTGGCATCGATCTGGCTGGTCCATTCACCCTTAAAACACATCGCTCCCGAGGAAGTAAAACCTACAAGTCCTACATAATCATCTTCGTCTGTATGGCAACAAAGGCCACAATTTAGATTTAGTCACGGATATGAGCACCGACAGTAACCTAGCAGCCTTAAAGCGGTTTTGCGCCGATCGAGGAATCCCTACCGATATATATATATATATATATATATATATATATATATATATATATATATATATATATATATATATATATATATATATATATATATATATATATATATATATATATATTGTGACAACGGTACAAACTGGGGGCTAAACGGGAACTAGCTGGATTTTACGTGGAGTACCTAAACCAAGCAGCAAACGCAAATGTAATCAGTTGGTGCACAGACGAAAAAATACAATGGCATTTTATTCCTCCTGCGGCTCCTACATTCGGTGGGTTATGGGAAGCCATCGTAAAGGTAGCCAAATTTCACCTACGAAGAGTACATCACCCTTATCAATGGCGACTACAATCCCCTGACACCCGGCCACTTTTTAATTGGCCCACCAATAAACCATATACCAGAACCAGACCTTACAACAATAAAGCTTAATCGGTTAAGCAGATGGTATTTAATACAGTTTTTGTTACAAGGATTTTGGAACAGATGATCATTGGAATACCTAACGTTCTTGAATAAATTCCATAAATGGCACACATCGAATCATCAGATAAAACCAGGAAATTTAGTACTTCTGCAAGACCAACACCTACCCCTATCGAAATGGCCACTAGCACGAATCTACGCTGTATATTCTGGGAAGCCCAATTAGGGTTATTAAGTCAAACTTCCAAATGGCAAGCCTTGAAAAGACCAATAACCAAAATCACTCTTCTTCCCAGTTTTGACTCTAACGAGTCAACCCCGGCGGTATGTTCAACCGGCACTAACCACTTATGACAACAATAAAATTTGAATGCTAGAATAATTTGTTAAATTTCAAAATCATTTAAAATTACTGGAGGTAATATAATACCGGACAAGTGGTGCAGTGGTTAAAGCTTCGGCACTTGGACCGGGAGGTGCTGGGTTCGAATCCCATCAGAGGCTAGATGCAAATCGAATTTTCATCATCGATTACGATCGGTGATGCTAATAAATACAACTAAGCTAAGACCCTCTGATGGGGTGCAGAATTCCGTGTCACGCGCCGACCCACCTTCCATGTCAATGTACAGGTTGACATGGAGCTTGCAATGTGCAGGTGGTATACTGTAGTTGTGTGAGTAGGTGAAGTAGGTGGGTTAATGATGTGGAGTGAATGAGTGGTATAACAATGGGCCTAAAAATTGGCCTAAGTGTGCAGTAAGCAACCACTGAAACCTACTGGAGGTAATGGTACTACTCAGGAAGTAAAGTCCGGCTGCAGTTGACGCAGAATACTAATCGAGTAATCTTAAAACATGAATTTCGTCTACGGAAATCAGCTTCAAATATCAGAGAAGCAGCTTAATATAATTTATGTATTTATTGTAAATCATACATACTATTCGGCTAACTTTGTGTTGTAATTAATTACACTGGCGAGTTCAAGGTAATCTACCTATGGAAACTAATAAGCCGCAGTTTTCTTTCTCTGGTGATTCGATTTGAACATGGAACTACGTAATCGACGCCAAGGAATTACTCCATATATTCCGGTAATAACTGCAGCGCTCCTCAAAACAGGAAGTTAGCGTACGTCCTTCATGTCAAAAAATTATTAATGGTCACAATAGAAGCCTAAAAAATATTATCTAGCTATATAGCATGAAAATCAACAATTTGCTATTCCAAATGCTTCATGTTTATATGAAAGCGTAAATACATATATCCTACATGTACATGCAATCATAAATCACGACTGGATTATAATGAGTAATACAAGAAACACTTTCTTAAGTCACTGTATACGTATACAACATTGATAACAAATATCGGAGAGAAGTTTGTCCAAAACATTAAAGGATTATAGGAGGATAGACTGAAATAAAATGTAATATAGGAAAATAGTAAAGCAGCAACGTATAACAAATTTTAATATATTTCCAATATATAGTTTAAAAGCTCAGAGCATTTTAGATGTGCGGAACCAAAAGCCATAAAAAAGGTTTCTTCTCTGTTTGTCATTTAAAGAATAATGAGAATATTCGTTTTGTGCCTAATGGGTTTCGGATAAATCGCAATTCGTTCGTCTTTAATACAAAAATATTTTTTTTGTCGTGTGTCAGACCGGACATTTTTTTGTGTATTTTTAAAAAGATACAGCATAACGCAAAAAAAATGTTTTTAATGTCTAACCATTTGAATAAAATTGAGTTAGAAAAAAATAAATTCTATGTTTTATATTAAGCTTGTATATACATCGTCTATAGTTTTTCTTGTGTACAGTATATTTTTACTTATCTACCCGACATACAACAACGAATTACGACAACCGAACCAAACAGAAAGGAAAATGTAAATTTTGATAAAGATGATTATAGATTGCCTTTACAGATAGGATCGAGTATCTAGATACGACTTCATAGTAAATTTATTGTAATTTAATTCAAGCAAATAATCAGAGATTAATTGATACCAATCTACACGCAAACAAATATAATATTAATTTGAATAGGAACACAAATTTTGTATTCAAAGCTTTTTTGCCGCCACCCGCACCACAGCAATAAAACGTGGTATAAAAAGTTTGCCAGAAACCTAACACACCGAAAAATAAACTTTTGTACCTAACACAATATCGATCAAAAAATTACCCAATCTTTTCGATTTCATAATGCACGGTGAAAACATTTTTCTGTTACGCATTGCGAATCTGATGTATTTAGCCAAGAGAATAATATAAAGTTTTCTTTTCGTATATCGAACAAAATAAAATAAAAAAGCTTTTATGTTTCGTGCGGTAAACCGAAACCTAAGAAATGTTTATGTTGAAATTGAGAAAAACTTTTATAAATAATTTTAATAAAATGCGCATAATTTTCAATTCTATAAGGATATTAAAATAAAAAAAAATATCGCTGTAAATATGAAATTGTATAACTGTTAAGACTTCTTCGTTTTCGCCTTGGCGATATACAGGAATTTTGATTTTGTTTGAGAGAAAATTGTTGCTTGATTTTCACTGTGCTTTTTCATGTTAAAATATTTAAACTTTAACATATTCATCATAATACACAAACAAATAAAAAATATTTTGTAATTTATAAAGCTTCTCAATTCTAAGGCAAAGTAGATGGTTATGAAAGCTATTAAACTACTGAAATTTATATAAAACTGGTTCAACAAAATTAATGACATAACGATTTGAAAATTAAAGGGTATAAGGAATATTAAGGACAAAGCCCTAACTACTATGGCTTGTAAATCTGAAAATCTGAAAATGAACGAACATGTATAAATACCATATGACACGTTAAAAACACCTAGTCGCAACTTTTTTTTCTTACTGGTCACCCTCAGAAAACGAATTCGGGACCCCAAATAACGGACAGAGCAAGCACTCAACTTATTAAGCTAATGAGACCGACAAAAATGTTATATATTTTACGATAGGATGCAAAACCATAAAAACCAGACTGCGGGTTTAAAATAAAACACTTGACACGAAATTTAAATTGAGAAGGTTTTATTCACGACGTGTAGACTTACGAAGCTTAATAATAATGTTTCAAACTTTTGACAACCGATGAACATCTAAAAAGCCCACGATGCAAATACATATAGGGCGTGTTTATAAACGTAATACATTTGTTTTTATGAGATAAATCATTTTTCCGCTTCTTAATTTTGACGAAATATTTGAATTTAACCCTTTCCTAACCTCTCCGTCAACTCGTGATACAAATAATGTTGGTGATGCTATTGTTGATAGTTCTGATTCTCCTGTAACTCTCGATGGTCTTGGCGTAACCGCCGTTCGATGATAAGGGTGAGCCTGTTGGACTCATTTCGTCAAATTTTACTGTACTTCTGAAACCCTTGTTCGAATTTGATTGCAATGTCGTTTATGTACTCCTAGTGATCACTAGGATCACATTTTTCGTCCAATTACTTAACTATTGTTCCCGGGATCCATTTTTCCCACGTCTAAAATTTGTGGGGTACACTACTGACCCAGGGCATAAAACATTGATGATGATTTTGGTAAAAAAATCCTTTAAGTATTTGTACGAAGCTTTCTGCTCGGAAATTCGATGCTGGATGGAACGGTGCTGCCGTCAGATATATGATACTGTTTAATTCGCAAAACTTTCTGGACTCTTCTCACGAGAATTGAATACCGTTGTTAGACACTATTGTTACTTACTTCAGCTCGATGGTATACAGGAGCTTTGAGGGCGCATCTACATTGGTTAACCACGTCTTGCTGAAAAATAAACCAGCAAAATCGATGTGAATACGTTCCCATGGATGAGCAGTATCCGGCCAACTGTTTTTCACTATATGCTCTATTTCCTTGTCAATGTTCGGAAACCAGACATGTCTTCGAGCCATTTGCTTAATCCTAGTTGATCCCCAATGACCTTCATGTAGAAGATGAAGTACAGTAAACTGCATCGTACACTTCGAATACTCGGCCATCCTTCTTTTTTGAAGCGAACCACTTTCATCAGCACAGTATCTTCTTAGCCCTATAGTGATCACTGATGAATTTATAGACATCTCATTTAATGCTTATGCAATGTTTATGTGTTGCCCGGTAATTGATGTTATACTTATAACCTTGTAGTTCCATAGCCCACCACTGAAGTGATTGAAGTATTGCTACTGGAATTTTTTTCCGTAAGCAATTCGAATTTTCTACCATACAAATATAGATGAAATTGTGTCACCGCCTTTGTATAATGGAGAGAGTCTCTTTCTCGACTTGTCCATATGCCTACTGTCTTTTCGTTAGTGTTTTAGATACAAGTGCAAAGGGGTGTTCCGATCCATTTTGAAAACGATGAGAAAATTCAGCACCAATATCATACTGCGATGCGTATGTTGCGACGCATGCGGATGATAGGATTGTCCTCATTGTAGTGAACTAATCTTGTTGCGTTTGCATGTTGCGACTTAAGAGTGTTCTTTTCTGTTGCGCGGGTTCGATAAACGTCTGTGAGAAGATTTTCTCTTAGTTTTTTCTTTTCCTCGAATTTACCGTTTAATATTTTGTTATTAGTCTGAAACTTGGAGAAGTTGTGCAAGCTCGATCGGAATGTACATAACAAAGTTATATCCATATTCTCGCGTCTAGTTAGAGGGCTAGGGCTTGTTTGTTATGCAAATATGAAGTTTTTCTATTAGATAGGTTCGAATGGTAAATAAAAACGTATAAATAAACATATTGAAATAATTTTTAGATTAGGTTTAACAACAAATTTAATTGAATTTGAATTGTTTTTTGTAAAACACTTGTAAAAATTTTTCTTTAGAGTGACAATATTTATTAATAAATAAATATTGTCACTCTAAGGAAAATTTTTTACAGGTGTTTTACAAAAAACAATTCAAATCCAATTTTATAAGTGACAAAAGTTAGCAGTGGGGCTAAAAAATGGATTTCAACCATTATAGCACAAAATCAAATTTAATTTAGTAAAGAACGCTCTTATAGCTGCTTGAAAAGCGTCGTCAAAAGTAATTTTCTTCCTTTTTAACGGAGTTCATTAAGCGGAGCAGTCGCCGAAAATTTTTGTATGAATTTATTGTAGTAGGGGAGGCATATTCTTCAACGGTTCTAAACGTTTCTCCGATGGACTTATACCTCCCTCATTGATAATGTGTGCCAAATTTTCAATTGAGATTTCGAAGGGGCTCTTCGTTATTCGCACCAAAAACATGACGTCATCCAGACGATATACAGCACACATTGGTATATCAGTGGTGATCTATTCTACGAAAAATTCGTGGAGCGCTTGCTACACCGAATGGCAAACGCTGGTATTATGGAAAAGATCAGAGTGTGTATTAATTACAATTAATTTTTTTGAATTCTTTGACACCTCAACTTGTAGATAGACATCACTTAGGTCGATTATTGTGAAAAACTGCCCCTTTGCAGTTTGTAAAATAATTCAGTACGCGGAGTAGAGTACCGTTCGATTTCAATTTGTGGATACACTCTTACCTTGAAATCTCCACAAATTCCCACTTTACCATTTGGCTTTTTAATAATTACAATTAGAGCGGCCCATTGACTGATATTAACCGCTTTAAAATGCCACTAGACAGTAGTCTTTGAATCTCAACATCAACGTCCTTTTTAAAAGCAAACGGCGCGTCATATAGGCTTCGACAATTTTTGACGCGCTTCAGGCTTCAATATAATTTCCGCCTGGTTAGAGATGTCTCAGCCACTGAACAAACATTTGCCAAATTACGATTTGTTTACGTCCATAGTTTAAAATTTAATGCCTTGAACCAGTCCAGCCCACGGATATTGGATGAAAAGTGGTAAAACACACTGTATATTCTCCCATCTATCTTGTACTTTATATAAAATACTAGCGGACCCGACAGACGTTGTCCTGTCCGAACGTTGGCTTGCTCCCGAGTGTGACGAACTTAACAAAATTTGTTATTTTAAAATTGACGCGAGTGTAAATTCAATATTTTAACAGTATAATTCAACAGAAATGATTGAAAATCGCATTAAAATAGTAAAAAGTAAACTCGTTCAATTTTTCATGTTGTTCAATATGTTTTACGAGCCCGATTATGGATAGTTCCACGCATTTACATTACATACATTAAATAGTTAAACCTATTAGGTTTTCAAAATACAATGATAAGATTAAGGGCTAACGACTCATTCAATTTTTTGTGTTGGAACGGTTGTCTATTTTGTTATACGGGTCTGAACCTATAGATTTCCACGCGATTATGTACGTTATATCGTATTATGTACGTTATATCGCCTAACTAATAGGCTTTCCAAATATCATGGCAACAGTTAGGGCTAGTGAGATACAACAAACAGCAAACCGGAGCCAACACAAAAAATTGAATGGGTTAAGATTTTTCATTGAAAGCTTGTTAATTCATAGTGTATCCCACTAGACCTAAATTTTACCATGATTATTTGAAAGCCTATTAGTTAGGTGATTTTACGAATATGTAATGCAAATGCGTGGAACTATCTATAATTGAATTGGGCTCATAAAACATATTGAGCAACAGAAACAACCGAATGAGTTTAGTTTTAACTATTTAAATGCGATTTTGTTCAACTTTTTGTTGAATTATAATGCTAAAATATTGAATGCACACTCGCGTAAATTTTAAATTAACAAATTTTGTTAAGTTCGTCATACCGGTTGGCTTGCCGAAACGTTTTTTCGATATTCGAATTTTCGATAAACTATATACTAAGTGACATTTGACATTGACTTTGACATTTGAATCTTTTCGTTTCGTCATTTGGTGATTTGCTGTTGTCCAAAGCAAAATCAAAAATAATAGTGTAATTTCTCGTTATCCTGCGCTGATCAATTCTCGTGTTATGGCCGGACAATATTTGGTGCTTGTCATTGGCACATTTGGCGAAAGAGGCGGTATTTTTCGTAAGATTAGTGGTAAGTATAATATGATTGCAAATATGATTGCAAAAAAGATATTGCTGTTGTTGTATGTGTAAAAATGTCTGACAGTTGTATTTTTTCATGTGTATTTTAGCTGTGTGGGGAAGATTGCATGGAACTCTGTTGGTTCGTGAGCTGTGAATCCACTGAACCATATGTATGTTACCAATATCATATGGTGTAAATTTGAACGATTTTCATTTTAATTAAATAATAACAAACAAAGCAAATACCCAAATCATTTCCATGACAGTCATATTCTTATTAATGTAGAAAAGTTAAGTATTGACAATAATGTTTCGTCAATCCCTGAGGTGTATAAATTGAACAAACATGATGGTTTGTCGACGCAACATACAATTGGCCATGTGAGAAGCACAAATTTTCTAGATCCAACCCACAAATGGACATTGTTTGTCTTTGTGACTTATTAATAATCGTTGCGAATGCCAAACGAATTGGAAATTGCGAACACTGTCGACCAATTTGAACGACATCTCATTGCCAGGCAATGACTGTTGTATTTTAAAATTAATAGAGTTAACATCGATATTTTTTGCGATATATTTTCAATCAAAGCACTTTTCGTGGCTTCCATATTGCAAAAATTGTCCGACAATTTAATGCATTGTGTATTTCGAATTTCCATGCAATCGAATTTTTCCATTGCCAAGGTGTACTAATGTATTGATTGTTTCAAGCATTCGTTAATTTCATCCGCATATGTAGCACGTGGAATAATCGGCAATGTCTGTCTCAAATCACCGGACAGCAACAGTATAAAGCGCTATCGAAAAGTCTGGTATTATCATTGATATCTTTCATCGTTCTATCGAGAGCTTGAAGTGAATGCTTGTTGGCCATAATGCATTCGACCCAGATAATAATTTTGCGTTTTTGTAAAACTATAGCCGTGCCAGAAAGCTTCTTTATATTGCACATTGTATCTGGATTTGTGTGAACGTTCAATGGGAACTTTTGTGCTGAATGTGCAGTACGTCCACCATCATCAAAATCACTGCAATGCCGGATGAATCAATTACCAACGCAATTTGTGATCGAATACGCGCAAGTATCCGTTAGATGAGGAATGTTTTGCCAGTGCCGCCTGGTGCGTCCAAAAAAAAAGGAATCCGCTTTGATGGGCTACAATTGACAAATTACTTCGATCGTATATGTTCGTTTGTTCAGCAGTGAGCAGATGCTCGTTATTTACAATAAAAGTAGTCAAAGAGCAACGAAAAGGCGATGGTATACCGAAATGAATGTGTGGCATATTCGAAATGAGAATGCAAATATCCTCAATTTTTATTAACGCCTCGTTATATAATTACGGCGAAAAATCGATATTGGGATCTTGATCAGCGGTCCGAATGCAATACGAATTGTCGTTGCTCATTCAATTTTTACATATGCTCTAGAGAACAGAAGTTTGCGACGGAAACGATTTCATCAACAATATGGCAAATAATTGGCTGGTTGTCATCTTCCAGTAAATGCAGTTCGTGATATGCATCGTGGTACGTGTCGTACAAACAACCATTGACTGTTCGCAAGAATTGGAAGGACTTCGGTCCAGGAACGTTAACCATCAACAAACGCAACAAGAAAGATTCGCGTTGCTTTGGATGTAATAATCGGCCTATAGTGTATTTCCCATAAATATGTCATCGTATCCGTGGACTGGAAGTTTGGAAATCCTCGCTTTCGTGGGTCCCACGTTTTTGACTGTTTGTTCCACGTGAAAAATCGTGGCACACCTGTATCCTTTAATGTCTGCGAATTCACCGAAAATACCTGGTCGGTCGCATAATTCGAAAAACTCAGTTAATGTGGATTTTGGGGTACTTCATGCGTGTTGTAGAGCAGTCTCTTCAGTGAAATAACGAACTGTTATTTTTCAAGGTGCACGGCTAAATGTGTAATAGCAGAAACCCAAAACTGAAAATCCACCAAGCTGCTAATATATCGGCCCATTTGATAACGTGTTATTTCACCGTTATCATTTAAATTTTGAACGTATGAACGTATTTGCAATGAATGTATTTGCAATGTATTGGATGGACTTCACCGAACTGTAGAACTCAACGTTTATGTGTGTTTTGTAGGTTTTGCACAGCAATGGCGAATACGGAACCAGCCAGCGTTTGACTTGCTAAATTGATATGATTGGTCATCTGTGTCTATAAGACGATACAATGGATAGACATTGATATTAGTGATAGTATCGTTTAAAACTTGTTTAGAGCACCGGATGGACCATGGATCAAGTTAGCGGTAACAATGTCAAACAACTCTTGGTCGATATTCTGACTCAGATTTTTTTTTATTTATGTTTTTATATTAACTGATTTACAAATAATTTAGTAATTTATCTTTCTTAAATAAAGATTCAGATTTGACGGACAGCAACCCAATGGATACTCCCGTTTGAATTTACATAATTTATTATATGTCTCTGTCCTAATTAAATGCAACTGGCTAGTTCTACAGGTTTCTGCCTTTGAAGTCTTCTTACTGCATTGGTGTTGTCCAACAAACTTCGTATGTCTGCATTTTGGTGCCGAGATATCCGCTGAATGTGTTTCTTTGCATGTTTTTTATTTTTTCACTGACATATTCCATGTTTAAGTCCCTATGTAAGTTATCATTTCTGATGTACCATGGTGCGTTGACAATGCCACGCAGCACTTTGTTTTGAAAACATTGTTTCATTTGTGTAATTGTCTTCTTGGTACAACCGCAAAGTTGAATACCATAGGTCCATACTGGTTTAAGTATTTTCCGAGATAATAGCAATTTATTGTGTATTATAAGCTCAGAATTCCATCCAAACTTTCAATCGAGAGTCATGACAATGTATTTGGCTGTATTGGCATTTGGAACCTGTCTTGAATTAAGGCCCACTGGAATCCAGTTAACTTTCTGGCTTCGTTGTCACTGAGTTCGTTCCTTGTTGAAGTTTTGTCGTTGCTTCTGATATACCTTTTCCAGTTGCCAGAATAGCTCTATCGTCTGCAAATGTTGCTATGGTAACACCTTCTGTATTTGGCATATCTTTGGTGTACAGGATATATAATATAGGACCCAGTATGCTACCTTGTGGTATGCCTGCTGCTATTATCTTTAGTTCAGAGTACTCTCCGTTATATTTTACACGGAAATGCCGATCTGCAATGTAAGATTTAAGAATTTGATAGAACTGCTTATGTAGATCTCAGTGCAATTTAAATTCAAATCCTTGGTGCCAAACTTTGTCGAAAACTTCTGCTACATCTAAGAATATACTGGAGCATATTTTCCATTTCTCAAGTGCGTCTTCTATTATTCCCGTTATTCTGTGAACTTGTTCTATCGTAGAGTGGTTTTTCCTAAATCCAAATTGGTGTGGTGGAATTAAATTTCGTTCTTATATTATTGGCTTGAGCAGTAATTTTTCAAATAATTTTGAAATGACAGGAAGTAGTGAAATCGGTCTGTATGACTTTTTGTCGTTTGCTGGTTTGCCTGGTTTAGCAATCATAATTACTTTAGCCACCTTCCACTGTCGTGGGACATATTTTAGTCCGAAGGCAGCATTGATTATTTGAACCAATTTTTGTAATCCCTTCTCGGGAATGGCTTTTACGACTTGACCAGTAATTAACTCATAACCCGGAGCTTTTTTCGCATTTATATTGTACTTGATCTCATCTTTTAATTCCTGTAATGTTACAGATCGTATATTATGGTCATACATTTTGCTAATTGTTGTTATGTTTTCATCTGCAGTTTGCCCAGGTAACGGTTGAAAGGTTTCTTCCAAGTGAGCCGCAAATAAAGTAGCTTTTTGCTTCTCACTTTTTCCCAGGTTCCTTCCTCATTTTTAATAGGCAGCACATGCATTTTGTTCCTTTCTAATCCCTTTGTTGCTTTCCAAAGAGAGTAATCAGTGTCTTTATGTCCAGTGAGACCACTTAAGTACTTGTTAATAGTTTCGTCCTTAATTTCTTTTATAAGTTTATTGCACAGATAATTGAGGATTTTTATGATTTCCGGAGCACGTGTCCTTTGCCAAACTGGTGACAGGTGACAATTCTTAAGGTTATGCTCATTTTAATATAAGAGGGCTGTTGCTTCGTTCGTGGTTTCTTGCTTTTCTAGACGCTTATATAAAGCTTCTAGACTTCGTCCTTGCTTTGCTATCCTAGCATGTATGGCTTATATTAGTCTACATATCCTTTCAAGAGAGTCATCAGTAATAGCATTAGATGGTTGTTGTACAATTTGCGAGTAGCTTTTCTGCCCTGTACCTATAACTGGTGGATTTGGCTTTGCTTGGGTTTTACTTGATTTTTCTCTGGTAACCATAGTGCTTTGAGGAAACTGATCATTTTGTTTCTTAGCTTTTGGAGTTCTTTGGCTATTTCACATCCTCTGTAATTCGCAGGATGATGCCCTTTACTGCAGTTAATTCATTTTACAGGATTGTTTCTACTTTCTTTACACTGTTTTGCGTGTGGTTGAAACCTTGGCATTTATTGCATTGAGGTATTAGGCTCTTGTTTTTCTTTAGGAGTTCTATTTTAACCCTCATATTTAGAATTGCTTTGATGTTAAATTTTTTTTCAACTTTCTCTTTTTTACTTCATTGTTCTCACCTCTCTTTCGTTTTAGAATATTTATTGCATCTTTTATTTGCACATCTTTTGCCTTTAGGTCCTCCATTATATTCTCCTTCTCCAACGTGTAGGATGAAGGCCTCTGGCCATAAGCTTTATTACACGATTGTTTTTATATTTGTATATTTGTGGCTAGTGCTCTATATGTATCGGAATCTGGTGTAGTGATTTTCCACACATTATTGTTTAGTGACACTACTCTGTACTCCTTAGTGGTCACTGATTTCATTATAGTTTATATACTAGCAAATTCTGGTATGCCGAATACGTTAATTGGCGTAGGAGCCTTTTCTTTCGGTGCAACCTTTTGTTGTTGATTTTCTTGCTGTTGTTTTTGTTGCTGATGTGCTGGACTATTATTAGTGATACCAGTTACAGTAACTTCTGATTGTTCTCCAACTTCAGGCGAGAATTCTGCTCTTCCTTTTTTAGTAGGTCTCTTTTTCCTTTTCAGTACCCAATCTGTTTCTCTCGCGAGGTCTTCTTCATCAGTATGGAACTCGGTGTTATAACTTGTGTATGTACTTGCTTCGTTATAACTGGTTAGAGGGGTTTCAGTAGTTTCCACTTCCATTTCTTTGGGCTTCTTTAATTCATCATTTTCCTTTTATGGTTTGATTCTGCAATAATTTTATCAATTTTTTTGGCTGTACTTTGTCGACGAACCAAATAAATATATGTGCATGTGACAAACCTCGTTTTTGTCATTCAACGGAATACGGCCTGCGGTTTTGATCAAATCTTATTTCTAAATCCCCAAGAAATTTTCTTTACATTGTTCATATAAGAACGATTCAGTTAATCTACTTTTCAATTCTTTGGGCTTTAATCAATCCTTACCTCCAAATCTCTAAGAGATTTTCTTCAAGAACGAAGAATGTCTCGGATTAAGGCTTTACATGATTTTGAGATGAATACACTAGTAGCTAATTTTAGGTCAAATTAGTGAAAAATCGTTTCGGGACAAGTTCCCGAAAATGAACTCTGGGCTAGGAATTTGATTGATCTTTATGTAAATGTTCGCCCTGCTCAATGAAATAAATGAGAATCAATGAAATAAATGAAATTTCTAGCCCAGAGTTGTTTTGCGAGAACTTGCCATATTTTTTTAATTTGGCCTACATTTTTCCATTAGTGTATGCATCTCAGAATCTAACAGTTTGTTGTTACTTTAGTTATTAATCGATCAGTTTTATTTAGATTGCCATCAGATGGTTTGATTTTTTTTTTATTATACAAGAATGATTGAAGTCAAATCGAATTGAATAAATTTGATAATTGTTCGTTTTTCCATTAATTCTGATAAAGGAACAACTTTGTTGCAAATGTAACTTAAAATTTGCTTGTCCGTAGTCGTTTTTGTCATAAACGCAGGGGCGTCTAAATTTAAGGAAAAAGTCAGTCGATTCGTCTGAGCTGTTTTAGAGGCAATAAGCATTTAGTGTTTTTGAAACTATAAAGAACTTTAAGAGCTTTTCGAACTTCTGCAAGTAGTGACTGGTGAATGAAGCAGTAACAATTTCGAGGTTCAACATTTTCGTGATTACCAATCTAATTTTATTTTGTAAATGATAACAAAAACCTCATATTGTCTAACTTAAGTTGGTTCCCATTATAAAACTGGGAAACTTAAAAAATAGTTTGTCTCCCTCGATCAATATTTTGATTCACCGAAAACTTTTTAGGCGTATAATTTTAAAAGCCAATAAAATATATAGTTAATTTATATAGGAGTACAATTTAATTGTTACATTTGAAGTCACAGCAAAAAGTACAAGATATTTTAAACATGAAATTATCGAATTGTAATTATCATAAATTTTATTTCAAAAAACCCAAAAAAAAGTATTTATTGTTATCTCGTACTGACAATAAATCTTATCTTCCGCTATGTAGGTATAAAATGTGCAGAAGAAAAAGTTAATTATTACAGTTGTTTTTCGTGTTTTCTTACATTTTATGGAAGATTAATAATTTTATGAGAAAATTACCAAAATTTATTGGTTAATAAATTATTTATCCAATAATTACAATTCTATTTACTGCTTATATAATAAAAATGGCAATGATTCAATTAACGATTTTTATTTTGGTGCAAATGATTGCTGCCCTTGATTGCTCTGTACCCTGGCGATTATTTATTGCGCGGTTAAATCGCAACTTTATCGTTTTGGCTGTTGGGTGCCTAATTTTCCAAACATAAAATTTGTCCTTGCATGAACATATTTTAATGTCAACGTGATTTGATTCTATAAAACGAGAAATCATTCCCAAACCTTTCCTTATTTTGTTTTCTTTTGTTAATGTACACAAAAAAAGTTCATTACTTAATAACCCCAAGAAAGCACGTGCCTTCAATATATATTCTCAGAAAATCAAAATGTATGAAACTTGAAAAATCCAAAGAAACCGAACGACATAAAGTACCAACATTGTTGTTTTTTGTTGTTTGGTACAGGTAACTTTAAAATCTATTAAGTTAATATGTACGAGCTTTGTATACACAAAAATATTATATTTACTTTATAACAAACATCCTTTTTTATTTGGTTGTTTTGTTGATTCTGTCGTGTGCATGTACTGAGTACCACAATTTTTAAGATTAAAACATATACGACATGAACTTGGGCGATAAGACAAATAAAGAAGAACATGCAAACACACTTTAAAAAAATTTATTATGATTTTTAGTTTTCCAACTTTATTCTCATGTGGGAATTTAAAAATACAAAAAGTTTTAAATTAAACATAAAAATTTAAAAATGAAAACATAGTGATAGTATGTACTCGTATGTATAATATGTAGCAGCATGAAATGTAAATTAAAATGGATTTAGTACAGCAAAGAAGAAAAGGTAAAAATTTTAATAATTTTAATTTTTACTTTAGATGGTGATAAGGAATTTGGTTTGCAAAAGATGAATATTTATGAGCAATCAATAAAAGGACATGAAGAGTATTAAGGGGATATCATCCAGCTAAATTATATCATTGATATTAATAAAGGGTGTTCCAATTTGAGGTACATTTTTAGTTTTTGTACTAAAGTGACATATATTATTTGACAGATGATAATTAGAAACATAACTGATATTTAAAATGGGGAGACAAATGATTGAACAATGCGTATTTATTATTACGTGTATCTTTTAATTTTGGTGAAAGTTATGCAGAAGAGTAAGGTGTCCATCAATTGTGACCATTCGAAAATTTGTTGCAAAATTTGTGGAAACTAGTTCGTTAAAAGATGAAAAATGTACTACCGTATAGTGGGCCTTTCAAAAGAAAATGTTGCTGCTGTCATCAATTTGCTAATTGCGACATACCAAAAAAAATTTAAACAGTTTAGTACATTCAATGTTGTCTCTATTTTATTTTCTGGTAAAAAGAATTAACCAATATCATCAGCGATAACACTCAATAGCAAGTTTCTTACGCGCATACCATACCTTTGTTTGTAGAATACCGAACGGTAAAACAATTTACATCAACAAGGCAGAATTTTAATAACTTAAAAAACATTTCTCTGAGGATAGTGAAGTACTCGCTCAAATGATCCCCTTCATCTGAGGTAAAGCTTATTGCGAGATCAACCGGGATGTTTGTGAATATTGACCCTCTACGTCAAAACCAATATACGTAACCAATAACGCGTAAAAAAATGTAATTAATTAGCGACATCTGCATGAAAATACTTGAATTAGTAAAATAATTTAATACATTATTTTCTAGTAGATACTACAATTATTACAAGCAGCTACATCGATTGAAATTTTTAAATTATTTTGTGTAAGTTATTACATAAATACTCATTAGTATCAATATTTTTAAGAAATAAATATCAATGCACTTTTCTATAACTTTGCATACTATTTTATTTAAAAGCGTAATTCACTTGATATTTGGATAAGAAAAAACATACTAATAGCAGAACCATCTATGATTCAGAAAAAGAAATAGATTGTTAATAGCTCAGGTAATCACCTTAGGCGGTAATATAAATTCGCAGGGACTCAAGGAGCTTATACAAATTTGATTGGATTTCGGGAAGCGCCGTATAGTTATTACGGTGACGGTGGAATAGTTATTTTAGAATTTCGATGTACTGTTGCTTTAAAGAAAATTTTTATCTCGTTATGAAACGCTGAATGTGGTACATTTCGCCGAATTCATCAGGTATATTGTGTGGTATAGTTGCTGATGTTGGAATAACGCCGGGTGATTTATTAACGACTATTTTTCGAATTAAAAAAATAGGAATCACCCAAGTAGAATTTTAGCGTATACTTGTTTACAGTTTTACACTAGAAATTTTCAAATTTTGTGTGTGCGATACATTCAATCGAGTTTTCCCGGACTCCCCACATGAAAATTGACCTGAAATTTTTTCCAGGTGCGAGCATCATTACGACCTTTCATTTGAATCAATTTCCAACCATGATACTTTAAACGGGTTATATTTAGAAATTTTCAAATTTTGTGTGTGCGATATATTCAATCGAGTTTTCCCGGACTTCCCACATGAAAGTTGACCTGAAATTTTTTCCAGGTGCGATCATCGTTAAGACCTTTCATTTGAATTAATTTCCAACCATGACACTTTAAACGGGTTATATTTAGAAATTTTCAAATTTTGGGTGTGCGATATATTCAATCGAGTTTTCCCGGACTCCCCACATGAAAATTGACCTGACATTTTTTGCAGGTGCGATCATCATTAAGACCTTTCATTTGAATCTATTTCCAACCATGACACTTTAAACGATCAATATTTAAAAAATTTCAAATTTTGTGTGTGCGATATATTCAATCGAGTTTTCCCGGACTTCCCACATGAAAATTGACCTGAAATTTTTTCCAGGTGCGATCATTATTAAGACCTTTCATTTGAATCTATTTCCAACCATGACACTTTAAACGGTCAATATTTAGAAATTTTCAAATTTTGTGTGTGCGATATATTCAATCGAGTTTTCCCGGACTCTCCACATGAAAACTGACCTGAAATTTTTTCCAGGTGCGATCGTCATTAAGACCTTTCATTTGAATCTATTTCCAACCATGACACTTTAAACGGTCAATATTTAGAAATTTTCAAATTTTGTGTGTGCGATATATTCAATCGAGTTTTCCCGGACTCCCCACATGAAAATTGACCTATATTTTTTGATTTTTTAAATGGTTTCAGTTGATTTTTTTTTGTTGTAGAAAACAATTTTTGTGAAACAAACATTTTCGGCTGAAAAATATCGGCTGAGAAATATCGGCTGAAAATTATCGGCTGAGAAATGTCGGCTGATGCATATTAATATTTGACATAACATATTGTATTTTCGGCTGAGATAGCAAAGACCCTATCTGCATTATCGATTTTTTTACTTTCGGCTGGAAAGTATCGGCTAACTTTAACAGGGTACAACGCTGTCAAAGAAGTTTTATCCCGATCAGTCGATCTGTTTAGACTGTCTGTCTGTTTGGTTTTACAAATTTAATTTATTATTATTTTGTTGCCACTTCCGGTGGACCGATTTCCACCTAATTTCACTTCGACCTCCCGATTCGTTTTTTTTCTTTATTAATTACAACTGAGACTGTGCTCATCTAGCAATTTGTCTTTCAAATTTACAAATTTTACATTTCTTAAATAATTCTGATTTGTTGGGGTGAAACCCAATGGTTAGTCCCAAAATTAATTAAAACTATTAAAAATACCAATTTGGTATGTTTACTAGGTCAAGTGGCCTCGTTCTTTGAAGTCTTCTTTCAACGACAGGGTTACCTATCATACGGCGAATATAGGGGTTTCCATGTTTCTGGAGCCTTACTTCGTGTTTGGCGGTGTGCTTTTTTATTTCATCTTTGATGTATTCCATCTGTAAATCCCTGTGAAGGTTTTCATTTCTTGTGTACCACGGAGCATTTACGATGCTACGGAGAACCTTGTTTTGAAACGTCTGTATCATTTTGGCGTTTGTTTGCTTAGTACATCCCCAGAGTTGAATACCGTAGGTCCATTTCGGCTTCAGTATTTGCCGATATAGCAGCAGCTTGTTGTATTGTAAGTTCTTCTGTTTTCTTTTTGGCGTACTCTCTCCACTTGAGCTTGGCATCGAGAGTCATGCCCAATTCTTGCCAAGTTAATTTGGTTTGTTTCCATTTCTAATTATGTTGGCCACTTTATGTAACTGCTTTTACAAACAATTTTATCACTCGATAGAGAATTCGGTGCACACAACTTCGGGTTACATTGAACCTGTTCGAAAGTTGTCGATAGGTTTCGGTGTTGGCAAGCCACCATAAAGTGAAATAAATTCGAGACCTACTTTTAACCAACTTCGACCAAGTCGAAAAATTAGTGCTGTGTTGATACTCGTATTATGAAATAACTTTCTTAATTGGCCAATTTCTAGAAATCGGGTTTTATTTATTCCGTCTTTCAGGCGAAATTTGAAATTTTATTTTCCCGTTTTTTCGGCTCCTGGACTAATTTTTTCCCGTGAGCACTAATTAGCACAAATTGGGGTTAATCAGTATGCAAAGTTTCATTTTGAAATTCGAAAGTTTCCCTGCTGCAGTTACACACACTTAATACCCGATGGTTTTCATTTACTTTTTGTGGATGAAAGTCTGAACTAATTTCACAAAGGTACGTTTCTCAGGTTTGCCTGCATATCCCAATCCAATAATTAATAAAAATGATGTGTGAATGTGTATATGGGTGTTACAACTGCAGCGGAGATTAGGAATTCAAATATGGTCACTGTTAATTAACCTATAAAAATTTTGCAATTTCCCACATTGGTTTCCCGCATTTATTTTTTAAATCGTTCTACTTTACTACTGACTTTACGGATTTTTAAATATTTTAATTTTTTTGTGTTTTTGCAAATTTTTGATCAGATTAAAAATTCCATACAAAATAATTGAATCAACATTACGAATTCGCAATATAGCAATATAAAAAATAATAATGGTAAGAATCATAATTGCATCAATATATTACCAACCATATTACATAAAAAAAAATCTTTCCCGTTGTGGGACCAAACTAAATTTCGTTTATAAACTTCAATTAATTTTCTTTTTTACGACAATAATAATTTTTGATTACACATTATATTGCAAAAACTTAAGTCAAAGATCTTATAACTTATATATTATGTATAGACGAATTTTAAATCGAATTGTGTACCGCATTCAAACACAAAACTTAATTTTCTACCACAGTTCTGATAGAAGAACGAGAGCTTACATACGAGTATATGGTGGAGTTTTCTGCTTTGTAAAATATTTGCAATTCAAGCATCCCCCCAAAAAGCAAAAATTAAATAAATAAAATGGTTAATATTATATACATATGTATGAAGGGTCAATTATACAAACATATTATTTACTTGTTATGTATGTTTTCCATGCAGAAAAAAAAATGAAATTCGGAAAATCGATAAAAACAAAAATCATAACTTTTGATGTCATTTTTATTCCAATAATGCAAATTAAAATCCGAAAAACGAAAAGCTCATGTTTCTTAAAAACCCCCAAGGGAAATCCATTTTATATTAAGCACACAAAAAAGAACTTACTGCAAACAAATTTTTTGTGCTGTATTCTTTCTGTTCTGAATTTATGTCTTGGCTCTGGTATGTACCAAGTATAGGTCTTTTCTCGTTCGGTTACGTATTTATACGCTAATCGATTATAATGTGGGTTGTATAGGTTAATGCTGTAATTAAAATATATAACTGTTATATTTCTTGGTAGTCAAACCGCCGAAAACCACCAAAATTAGAAACCATTCGGTAACCTCAAAAATGGCATGGCAATTGACATCATCTAAACACTGCTTGTTGTTTTTCTTAAATTATTTACCTACTCTCATGTAACTTAAATTTCTCTTAAATAAATAAATCTACTGTTATATACGTACTACAAAAAGGTTGCATTTTTTACTTGTATAATTCAGTTAAAAATAAGGTGCAAACATCCTAAAAATAATTCGTTTGGGTATTGGTTAATATAAATGGGATTCAAATCGCCCCTTTTCCAATTTAATTTAAAATTGTGTAGTACTCATTGCGAGAAATCTGCCCACTTCAGGATGTACTTGTATAATAAAATATTTAAATAAAGTACACAAAATACAGCACAGTACCTGACCTTTAAATTATGTATTTCTAAATTAAAGCATTTAAGGACAAGTATTCTTTGAAAGTTACGTTGAAATTAGATTTCACTCTTCAATCTCGGGATTGAGGTGGACTTTTACTTTCTTTTAATAGAATTGGGAAGGAATTCAAACTAAATAAGATGTGAATCCTTTTCATCGCCCACGACTTTTAATTACTGTTTTATGTACTTTGAAATGACACCAATGCGTACAGTAGCACATAACACTCATGTTTGTATTATGTATGTAACGCCAACGTTCTAAGATTTTGCTAAAATTGTAACAATAAGACAAAATAATTTTCATCTATATTTTGTATTTTACAGGTCGTAGAGAGCATACGGTAGCGATACGGAGAGCATGAGTTATCATCACAGTTATGTTTGTATCATAAACGCACTAGTTCGTGACCCGCACACGTAACAATCGAGTTAAGCAGCAGTTGTTAGTCGGTTTTACCTCACGAAAAAAATGTAGTATTGAATACGTTGTGGCCAACATCCGACTTTATCTTTCCGACCACACTTGAGTTCTAAAGTGAATAATTAAACTTACAGGATGTTTGCTAAAACTTGCATGTATAATCAAAATTCATACTTAAATTTCGAAAGACCAACAAGATCAACCCTCTAATATTTAAATTCATTTGAATCTAATAATCCTTTGTAGTTTTTGTAAATGCTGAACTTTTCATCATTGCAAAAATTGAAAAAGTTCCCATGGAAGCTGCCAGTTGACAAAAATGAAAGAAGAAAGCTTAAAGTTTCAATCCAAATAGTTAATCTACCTAGACTATAGAGATGCCGGATTTTGGTGAAATAATTTTGTTTTATCAAATCTCGTCATTCCCGGCATAAATAATCTGAACAAATTTTGCCTGAAACTTAATTTAAAAACTTATTAACGCTTCTATCGAAACTGCCGCTTCCGGTGGAATGATTTCGCCCAAAAATCACTGGAATCTGTCAATTTATAGAAAAGGCTTAAGTATGAAATTTAACCCCGATCAATCAATCCATTTGGGCTGTAGAAAACCAATAAGGGTGGTTGGCCTAACGGACTGGCATATGCACAATCAGATACGTAGCACGGATCACGCTTGGTGATGAACGATATTTTTTGCCTTTCTGTTCGGAGAGAAAACGAATAGCGCTTATGGTTTACCGACTCTCGAGCAAGCCACGTACAACTGCCCATGGAAAAAACATGGCAATGCAAGGTTTAGTCCACACACTTCCAACGATTGACTTTGCGATTGTTAATCTTAACAATAATCTATAACAACAACAATTGAACAATCGCGTTGTTCATCAGCCTCTTTCTTAACAGCGATTATCACCGAACCGACCTTGAGCTACAAATTGACGATTTCATCTGGATCTGTAATGGAAGCTCGATCGTCTTAAATGAATGCAATTGGCCAGCGATTTGACTTTGAATTTTTATATTCAAACCGTCTACACCCTTATTTTTCGCTGCCGAAATGGCTCCTTCGCTGAACCAAACATTGTTTTAGTAATTTGCACCAATATTCGGGAGCACTTTCGTGAACAATCTTCTTTAGAGGTTGTGAATTGATCGAAAATAGGTGGAAACGGAATGAGGCCAATCGAAGCGTCAACCTGGATTTCTCGATTGCCAATGTCTAATAATTGCTTGGAAAATACGTCCGTCGATTCGTCATTTTGTAACGCGACTCGCATATTCATTATCAACTTGAGAGTTTTCATGTATCTCCACAAATTCGATGACTTTAATCAAGCGTTTGTTTCATCAGCAGCGTTTGGCGAAAATCACCGGCCAGCAGAATCATCGTAACCCCAAAAAGGTCCTGATTCTTGCGTAAATTTTTCAACGTTCGATCGAGTACCTCCAATGCTCGTTTATGCGCCATCGTACACTCATCCTTAATTATTATTTTGCAATTCTTTAGTACTTCCGCCATTGCTGATTTTTTGGAAACGTTACACGTCCGTTAATCTATCGTTTGTAAATTCAGTGATAGTTTGAGCGCATAATGCGTTGTTCGTCCTCCTTCTAACAATGTAGCAGCGCGATCCTAGGTGATGCTACGGCAAGCGCTATTTAACTTTGTGCGCGAATCGAAGCTAAATCGGTGAAATTAGGAACGTTTTGTCCGTCAGATGCAACGAGGGAGAGGATTCCTCTATAGCCGTGGTAGCTATCGTCAATGTATCGTACGCGGTATTCTGCTGCTAATTCAAAAGTTGGAATTTTGTTCGTACTATGATTGACTCAAAGCATCTCGATTGTATTGCTGTCCTTGTCCAAATTCTCGATTGAATACATCGTGAAACATCCTGCCGGACATCATCAGGCACAAATCTTCTATATAAAACAACGCTTCGTTGTGAATTTCGTTAATTCAAGTTCGGGATTCGCTGTTATTGTACGCTCTCGATACAAAATATCTTAAACCATATTGTCTTTGTAATTGTTCCACAAATCTTGTGGATTTGAAGAAAAACACATTGAAATTATGATCGTAAAAAGTAATCGAATTTGATATGTAGTAGACGAAATAACAGCATCAGCGAGTGTATGATCCCAATGAATATCATGCTCGAACAAATGTAAACACTGACATACTTCTCGATATGTTGCGTCCGGTGAAAATATGTTCATTACCAAATTTTCTTGTGGCGAACTCAGAGATGACCCCCTCCCCTTCCCCTTAACATATTAAATTAGGTGTGCCAATCTGCATAGAACATATATTCAGATGCCCGTTCGAAAATCACGAGGATTAATGGTGAATATTGATCAATCCCGTAAACTATTTTCTATACATTCTTCCAGTGAAAATATGTTCATTACCAAATTTTCTTGTGGCGAACTCAGAGATGACCCCCTCCCTTGGCATATGAAGTTAAGTGGGACAAACTGCATATAACATATATTCAGATGTCCGTCCGAAAATCACGAGGATTAATGGTGAATATTGATCAATCCCGTAAACAACTTTCTATACATTCTTCCGGTGAAAATATGTTCATTACCAAATTTTCTTGTGGCGAACTCAGAGATGACCCCCTCCCTTGGCATATGAAGTTAGGTGTGCCAATCTGCATAGATCATATATTCAGATGCCCGTTCGAAAGTCACGAGGATTAATGGTGAATATTGATCAATCCCGAAAACAATTTTCTATACATTCTTCCGGTGAAAATATGTTCATTACCAAATTTTCTTGTGGCGAACTCAGAGATGACCCCCTCCTCGACTGCAACATATTCACCCCTCCATTTTTTATATTAGTGCAAGAGAACCAATTTCATTATTTTTTGTTGTTTTGTAGTTCAAGGACACTTGATCTCAAATGTAACGGCAACAACAAAATTAATTTCTATATTTACACTAGACGTCGGTTTTCGGGAGTTTGTGGAGTTATGATCAAAAATTAGGTGTCTCAAATTTTTGGTTCGTATATTCACTCCACGCGTCGTATATGTAGTAAACAAGTGGAAAATTAACTCCCTCACGTCATCAATTCGCCATTTACCTAAATATTACCGTAAATTCCATCCATAATCATTTCATTTTCTCATTGTTACCCCATAAAAGAATTTACTTTCCCACGCACTCATATAATAAATAATAAGTAAGTCGTAAATTTAAAAGTTTTTATTTAAAACCCGCATTAATCGAATATATTTAAATTTGAAAGCTCTTGTTCAATATTTTGTTTATATAATAAAAGCTCTCATAAAACCCACGTCTCGAATGTAAATTGGTATGGATACGAATTTTAAGATAAACGTCATTTTATCGATGTACATACTTTTAAGTTATCATTCATACTGATGCGTGATGTTAATCGGCGAGCTTTTAATGGGCGATAGTAAAACAAAATTTTATTGAGCTTTTAAAGAGATAAACGTACATTATTATTTAAAAAGGAAGTGTAAATAAGTTTTTTTTATTAATAATCGTGATTTGTATGCACATAAAAATGGAATCAATAATAATAATCGTAATGGTAATGGTAGCAATAATAATAATAACAATGGCGATAACAACAGTAATAACATTAAATAAGATAAAATGAATGGTTTAATTTTTTATGTAATAATTTATGTTTTTATCATTATTATTATTATACATTTTATTTCTATATTAATAACAAAGTTTTATAAAAGTAGCGCAAAGCACAAGAAAATTGAAAAGATTTATTTTTTATATTCATTGTTCGCGATGAATAAACAACAATACACGAATTAATAATTTATAAGAAAAGGGAATGAACAGAAAAAAAAACAAAAAATTTTCTCTGTTCCTGGAAAGCTGCTTTAAACGTAGAATTTCATTTTAAGTTTTTTTTCGTTTGAAAAGCTTGTTGTGTAAGCAGTTGCAGCAACTTATGAAAATTATGCTCTTATGTACCGCGCCATAAATTATCGCTTGAGTTTTATTATTAACTCGTTAAGGTAAAGTAAAACAGGTAACCGGTTATCGCTTTACATATGCAGTTGCATTGAATAAATTAAAAGAAGTTCATAAGCTAATAACTCTTTTCTTGGTATAACATTATTTATTATTTAAGTACAGCAACTATATGTACCATGTTGTTGAAGAAGTTGTAATATAAACATTAACGTTCGTTGACAATTTTCGGATACACAACAACAGTTCAGTAGACATTCGTCATAAACTTTTGAAAATATAAAACTTTATACTTCAGTAAAACTGAATTAAATAATTCAACGTGGAGCTTTGATTTCTTACGTTTATACACCACAGATATACACATACATATACATATATTATTAATAAAGTTCACAAATTAAAACCAAACCCAGACTTTGTAATTAATTTTAAATCAACTTTTTACTTAGCTTTTATCCACCTTAGCATATTGCTATATAACATATGTATACAATAAAAAGCTTCGCATGTAAAAAATTGTAAAATTTCGTTCCCTTTATACTCGAATATACAACAAAGAGAACAATACACAAAATGTGCGAATTAAACAAAAAACACATAATTCAGTTATAACCAACGTATACACCCCACATAACATACACTGACATATACAAAGCATAAAAAAGCTCGCATAATATAAATAAGTTTCTAGTTAATTTAACACGTGATCAAATAATTTTACCAAATTGTTTAATGTGCTCATGGCATGATGACATGATGTTGTAAAAATAAATTGAAATAGATAAAAACGAAAACTAGTAAAACGTAATCTAAATTTAGGAAAATGTTTCCACATATATAATTGCTTTTGGTTTTCTAAAGCTATATACGTTTTAAGGGTCAATAACTTTTGAATTGTTGTAATAAATCATAATAAAAAGTTATTAAAATACTTACGGAATATAGAGCCAGACAATACAAATTTTGGCGACTACAAATCTAAATGAAATTATTTCATATAATCACCTCAGTGTCGAAATAATGAAGGAAACTGGCACGCGGTCGGTAAAAAATGCAAGAAACGTAGCAACAGAAAGCGTTGGCAAAATAAGGCAATAACAAATCGGATAATTATCTCAGCAACACATAATGATTCCAGCTTGTCGACAAACGAGATTACCAAGAAAATCATACGTCCTAGTGAATCAAACATAAAGATCCACTAAGTAACAAGCGCTGGCCCAAATGTTGTTGCGGTTACAGTTGACTCTTCCTCGGATTTGATGGCATTCACAGAAAAAGTAGAGTTGGAAGGCGTGGGTTTAGTAGCCACCGAACGACTACCTATAAAGATATTATCAACGCTAGAACTGGTTTGAAAAATAAAGAGACCGCTCACTGGGTGCTAGAAGTTAAATCAGACTAGATACTTTAGGTACCAACGATACGGTCATATTGGAAAGAATTGTAGGGCGCGCACAGAGACCTGCGCTCACTGTGCATACCATGGTCATGGTTATAAGGGTTGGTCAAATAAAGACAAACCTGCCAGTTGCGCAAGCTGCAGGGAAATGCAAAAACCACATGACCACTAAGTAGGTCACGTTTCCTGTAACGCAAACAAAAGTGCTGGGCAACGTCTAAAATAAAACACTAAACATGATGATGAGTCAAAATTTAAGACATTGTAACAGCAACCTAGGAATTGCCCACCTCAACATGCAGGGCGCTAAAATAGTTGGATCAGAGATTCGTGAACGCATCTCCACCCACGACATAGATATCTTATTTATGCAAGAACCACACTCGGTCAATGGTAAAATCAGGGGCATGGCTTCTATAGCCAGAGTAGCAACAGGCTGCTCTGACAATCTCAAAACTTCAATTAGTGAAGCTGAGTCAGTTTTGTGATAGCCACTGCACATATGTTCTACCTATTTTCAAAATACGTCTAATACAGTGAATCGATCGAGTACCATCTGTGCCAAATCGAATTGATCCTAGGCTCTTTATCGGGCTAACACCAAAAGGTAATGATCACTGGAAACTTCAATGCTAGAAGTAAAATGTGGCATGACCGTTTAACCGACGGAAACGGAAGAAAAGCGTTTGAATTATCTAACACACCACAGAATAGTCCGCTAGCAAATAGCAAAACTCCGAGATTTGCCATTAAGATAGCTGACTAGGGTCTATTTGCTAAACACTTGTTTGACGCTTGGGACGGTGTATAAGCATTTCCAGAAATTAAATCGATCGATGAAATTGATGCTCAATTCCTAGGAAGAGAGGAGTTAAGAGACGAAATAGTTGGTGGAACTCTAATCTAAGGAAACTTGGATGTTCTATGCATAAGCTTAGAAGAGCATACCAGATGGAAAGAAAACTAGAACCAAAAGAGTTAAAATTGCCACTCCTTAGAGGTGCATAAAATATTGAAAGCGAAGCGTAGTAGTTTTTCAACGATATATGTCACGGAACACAGTAGGAAAGACTCATGGGGTCTTGTATATAATTTTGCTGCAGGCAATCAAGACCTTTTGAAGTTCTAAATGGCATGACATACGCTTGGAGTTGCTTAAATTTTTTCTACCGGACGAAACACCAGAGAAAGCTGAGTGACATGCAAAAATGCGCTAGATCGCCACCAACAGCAGTTGAACATCCTCAGGTGCTGAAGACCCGCCATTCACGTGAGAAGAGGTCATTAGTGCTCTAAATTTCCTTAAACGTAACAAGTTACCAGGACTAGACAACTTTAATGCTTAAATAATCCAGCTTACATGGCCCATCATAGGGCTGCTTAAAACTTTCTTACTCCCTTAAGGTGTGGAAAACAGATGAAATCATTGTAATAAGGAAACCTGGCGATAGAGATCCACTTTTTTCGAAATCTTGTAGAAGGTTACTAGAAATTCGCATTACACCGCGAATTGAGCAGCAAGGACTGACTCGGACAAAAAATTTGGATCCCGACGTAGCATGTCTACTGAAGATGCGATAGTCCGCCTAATTAACACTGTCAAAACCCATAGTACAAAATATGTTATGGGTATATTCTTGGATTCGCCGGACCATTTGATAACCTTATGTGCCCTAATGTTATCACAAGTTTATCGGTCTACAATCTCCCTAGAAACATTATGAATGTTTTTAGGAGCTACTTCAGTAATTGATTCGCAGTAATCAGAGACATGTATGGTTCTGTATCTAAGCAAATCACAAAAGGTTGGCCTCAAGGCTCTATGTTAGGTCCTCTAGTCTGGAATATCGAGTTTAACACAAGCATAATCAATGGCTTTGACGAAATTACATTCGCGGATGACAAAGTCACTCTGGTGCATTGCAAATCGAAACTCGATCTTCAGTGTTACGGTCAAACCGCAATAAATAGTATTAGCCAACGGTGTGTAGCAAATAAAATGTCACTATCTGCAGAGAAAACGGTGTTCTGCAGCTAAAGGCACATTTGACTCTTGTCGACCTCCAACAGTATCTTTAAACGGTTGAAACAAGAAAATGGTCAAGTCAGTGGGACGTCTAGGAGTTGATCTGATGAACGTATGGGCGTAACTCCCTGGCGAGAGTTTCAAGAGAGTGATGGGGACTGAATCACAAAACATTTGTAATAATTTACAATAGTGTGGCTGAGGCGCTATTCACGTGCGATAGGTTAAACTGTCATCACGTCAGATCATTAGAAAGTGCACAGAGGAATATCCTGCTAATAGTAAAAACAGGCCTACCGTACGGTCTGGTCTCTAAAGATGCTATTGTGGTTTTGGCCGGCCTACTCCCGGTAAATATCCTAATCGAAAAGCGAGCTTACTTGTACCACCGGTCAATAGTAGGCATACATTTGACTTCGTTCCAGACATTAAAGCAAGGCTTAAATTAAAATTATCACTAACGAGCTCGATGAGCCAAATAATCTCTTGACATGATAAGTTTAAAGCCTACCTACAAAGATTTAAAATAAGGGACCAATGTAAATGCTTAGGCGGATCTGAAGTAGAAGAACCTACACTTCGAATGTAGCGAGGTGACCACCGTGTCACTAAAACAAAAGTGACTGGGTAATACGACGAAGTTCTTCCAAAGTTCCGGCAATATTGTGCTGAACTGATCAATATCTCAAAGGAACGGAATAGGGATAGAAACGTCATAATTTTTCAATTGCAGCAGCTAAATGTACAAAGCACTGATTTGGCTATTAATTGACTCTGTAAATTGATTTAAATTTAAAATTATTCTTATTTTAAGGTTAGGTGTAAGAATTAACGCGAATGTTGACGATTAATAATGAATAATAATGAATCGTGTGAATAGCGACTGACGAGCTTTACAATGCATCATTGGATAGCTAGTGTGAGTGTGAATTTAAATGTTGGCAACAAATTAAGGGTTAGGCGCTATTTTTTAATTTCATTCAAGTAAGAAGGATTTCTCCGCTTTTTACACCAAACGAAGGATAGAATTCTGTTAGGCATACTTTCAATCAATGAATTCATGATTTTGGGCAATAATTCGTTTAGGGCATTTTCAATTGCCAATTTCAACTCATTTGTCGTCTGAAATTGTCTATTACCCTCGTAAACGCCAATGTTCTCTGCGCTGTTCATTCTAGTTGATTGAAAGGCTAAAGTTTTAAGATTAATTGTTATGTTAAAAAATATAGCACTAAATTTGTTCAACTACCTTTCAGCAGCAGTGTTGTGCCGTATTGTCTACTAGACGTCACGACAATGTATGTAGGTAATTAAAACAATGGTGTCGAAAATGTAGAGAATGAGGACAATATCAAAAATTATTATTTCTGTTAGCAATTAGCAAAATGTTCAAGATTTAGTTTTTTTTTTAAATGGAACCTTTCAAGATATCAAGAGATTTTTTCTTACCAAGATTTGAAACATTTGAACCAAAGTTTCTTTATAGTACTGACATACATACAGATGTGACCAAATTAATATCACATGTAGATATTTGGAAGATTATTGCTTTAAAAAGTAAATTTTTCATTCCACTTATTGCATTTTTGGCTCTGGTGGATAGATCGGTGTCATTTTCCCAGACTTCCTTCATCGCTTCGATCACTACAGATGTAGTGTGCGGGCACTTTTCTGCTCCTTTTTCGTTAAGAATAGCCCAGCAGATATTCTCGATGGGATTCATATGTGGGCTATTCGCTGGCCAATCAAGGATTTGGATGCCGTTGGCTCTTAAATATTCGGTGACTTTTTTCGCCGTATGGCACATTGAATTTTTCATTCATAGTAGGTAGAAGTTGTGATTGCAGAACAGTTAAATATTGATTCGCGTTCATTATCCCGTTTATTAAATAAAGTGGGAAGTGACCTTTTGATGATATTGCTGACTGAACCATGACTCTGACTGGTTGTTTGACCTGCTGTTTGGCACAGGGAGGTAAATATTCTTCTCCTTTTGATCTACGAACGGTCCTGGACATTTTGTTTAACTTATACTCATGACATTAATTTTTAAATATAATAATCGTTAAAGTGTGAATGACTACTGTGGATTTAATGTCCTTTAAAAGTTCGTCATTCACACTTATGTGTACAAAACATTACGCATTATAAAATGCAACTAATCTTTAACTGGCGATAACAGATAAGATTTACAAGATTTTAAAATATGTACAGCGCTTTTAATATTTTCCGGTAAATTAATGTAACTGTATGGCCCAATAAATGTTAATGATTTTCTGCCAAATTCAGTTCTAATTTGAGGGCACTTCAACTGACTAGAATTTCTAGTTGAATAGCCATGACCTAGTATAGTCGAAATTAATGATGGGATCTGTAGACACTTAAACATGTAGATCGACACATACATCTCAAAAATTGCTTTAATTGGGAGAATGCCTAGCAACAGTTCGATAGAGCTCACAGTAGAAAACAGGTGAGTCAGTTTATACATTGCTTTACAGCACCTATTTTGTAAAATCTGCAATTTATTCAGTTTCTATTTAACAACTGGACCAAAAAATCCAAAAGTAAAATAATATCATCCCTCATACATGTGACATTGCTACTTGACAATTTCGGCATTCATAGAAGAGGGCCGTATCGTCAGCAAACATTCTAATATGATCCGTGAATATCATTGTGTAAATCGGCCATATAATTTACGTAGATGAGAAATATTAAAGGGCCAAGGGCACTCCCTTGAGGAACACTACCGTTCACACATAAAGTGGAGCTTTTTACACCATTTAGAATCACAAACTGCTTTCGATTACTAAGGTAGCTTGCTAGCAGTTTGTATAATAGGTCACGGAAGTCATAAATTTGTAATTTTTGAAGAAGTAAAGCTTTATGAAGATCAAAAAATAAGTCGGATATATAGTTTTGCCTGTCAAAATTACGATAGATCAAATCAGTAATATCTGTTAGGGCCAAATCTGTACCAAAACCTTGTCCAAATCCATACTGACGGGAATTGAAAAATTTAGATTTATGTAGAAAATCGATCATCCGATTAGCAATAGTTTTTTCTAAAATTTTGTCAAATAAAACACCGGTTTCCAAAACCACATTAAATAAATCAGCTAGTAATTGTGAAAAAATGGCGAATAATTCTTCAGAACCACATTACGAATGTTATCATAACCACCACCTTTTGTATTACTGAGAGTTGAAATTAAATTCGATATTTCGCTGCAGGAAGTGCGCGAAAGGAAACACGAATTAATACTAGACGCCATAGTATGAAATTTATTTAAATCGTCTGAGCTTAGGCTAGAACTACTTGCTGATACAGAAGAAGCAATAAAGTTAACAAAACTGCGATTAAATATATTAACACTAGCAATAAGATCATGATACTTAACATCATTAGTGTCCGGGTACAATATTTAGGCTTGAAGCGAACTTTTGAGAATACAAATATATGATCACTTATGTCGGCTTCAATGTTAAAATTCTTAACTTGCTCAATATTATGAAAACTATATACTAACAGAGTGGTCCAAAATATTACGGCTCAGTGGTCTGGTAAAGAAAGTATTTGTTACAATCATACTATGAGAGGAGCAAGGTTGCGTTATAGTCTGAGATTAAGTTAGAATTTTTATTAACAGGCATGTTAATGTCACCAACTACAATAAAATCGTGTGCAGATTTATAGTTTCTGAGAAGTTGTTCTAAAAATCAAGAAACGATGCTTCGTCAGAATTAGGGGGCCTATATATTCCGCATACATTCCGGAATGATAAAGAACCGTTATCCATAATTTTCATGGTGAATGGAATATCATTCCTAATACACATAGCAATACCACCACCAGTTCTATCATCCCTGCAAGAGAAAATACTTGATACATCAATATTTGCTTCGTGATACATCAATATTTGCTGAATAATCATTAGCGTTGGTAGTGTCAAAGTTTCTCGTCACTGAATACAACCTAATCAAGAAATAGAAAAAAATAAAGTTCAAAGTGACATGTATTGAAAAGTGTAAGTTTAAAATATTATTAAAAAAAAACTTTTATTGTTTGTACCTTTTCCCAGTCCTCTCTAGACTATGTAAAATGTCCATTTGCCAATGTTTTTGTTTGTTGTATCATTCTGGCGTTTAACCTTTGCTTCTTGCAAGGTCGTGTTGCACGTATCCCATATTGAAAAGTCTACGTCTCACTGTTCTCACCAATATTTCCGCACCAACGTTACGAATTGTACTCCGCAGATACTTACTGGATAACGTTCGATGTTCTTTAGCTTTCCGAAACAAAAATCTGTCGTGGCTGACTGTTGTTTTACGATTGCGATCACGTAAAACGTCATGGATCGCATGTAAATTTTTGCGAAAATTTGCGGCTCTTCCTCTGGGCTATTTGCACATGCGTATACTGGCCTACTTCTAAATACTTCGAAATGTTGGCTCTGGTTACAGCACTGATGTCCTTTGTTTTACCCATAGTGAATTTTAATAATATTACAAAAACCACTTTCACTTTCACTTTTCAAAGTCACAAACGAAACTGAAATTCATCAGTAAAATACTAATTCTTAAATAAAGGGTGGTTAAATTTTAAGGGCCGACGTTGAATGTGAACCACATCTAAACGTCAAGTTTTTTTCTGCATTTAATTTGACATTTCTCAATTTCAGACTAACTCAATTTGAACCATGGAAAGATACACAATCGAACAACGCGTTAAAGTTATTCAGGCATATTATGAAAATGGGCGTTCAAATCAAAATGCATATCGTGCACTTTGTGATTTTTTCGGTCAATTTAATCGTCCAAATGTGCGTACAATCGGAAAAATCGTGCAAAAATTTGAGCAAACCGGGTCTGTAGGAGATTTTAAAACACCAGTGCATGCTCGTACAGCTCGCACAGCAGAAAATATTGCTGCTGTTCGCGATAGTGTGGCTGAAGAGCCGTCCACCTCAACTCGTCGTCGTGCCCAACAATTGCACCGCTCACGCTCGTCGTTGATGAACATTATGCATAAAGACTTGCATTTACACGCTTATAAGGTGCAATTGACTCAAGAACTAAAGCCTCTTGACCATTCTAAACGTCGTCAATGATCAGAATGGTGGCAAGAAATGGCAACAGTGGATGATCAATTTTCGAAGAAAATCATCTTCAGTGATGAGGCACATTTTCACCTCAGTGGATTCGTCAATAAACAGAATTGCCGCATTTGGGCGAATCATAATCCAAGAGTGATTGTCGAAAAACCAATGCACCCACAAAGAGTGACTGTTTGGTGCGGTTTATGGGCTGGCGGCATCATCGGGCCGTATTTTTTCCAAAACGAGGCCGGTCAGGCAGTTACTGTGAATGGTGTTCGCTATCGTGAGATGATAACGAACTTTTTATGGCCCGAATTGAAAGATATGGATGTGGACGATATGTGGTTTCAACAGGACGGTGCCACTTGCCACACAGGTAACGAAACAATGGCTCTTTTGCGCGACAATTTCAATGGCCGTGTTATCTCACGTGCTGGCGATGTCAATTGGCCGCCAAGATCATGTGATTTGACACCGTTGGACTTCTTTCTTTGGAGTTATTTGAAAGAAAAGGTGTACGTCGATAAGCCAGCAACAATTCAAGAGCTAAAGGATGAGATAATTCGGCACATTAACGGCATAGAACCTCAACTATGCCTAAGCGTCATCGAAAATTTAGACCATCGGGTGGAGGTGTGCCGCCGTGGTCGCAGCGGCCATTTGGCCGATATTTTGTTCCATACATAATTAACCATACCATATTATCATAATAAAACGAATTGACAATAATTTCCTAAGTAATTTGTGTTTTATTCAAAATCAACATCGGCCGTTAAAATTTAACCACCCTTTACTACCTAATTGTCATAAAATCAAAATAATTCGGTGGTCACACTAATTTACAGGACAATAAACACTCGGAATTTTTATTTTGTCGAAAAGGGTTCTCAGGTTCACTATTAATGACTCATAAAAGGTGCATTTTTAGGGTATATTAAATTTTTATTGCACGAATTCTTCGGATTGGGCTTTGAAAATCACATTACCATAAATTTCGTATGAGGTGATAATAATTTAGTCACCTCTATAGGTATATGGAAATAATAAGTGTCATTATGCTCGGAGAACGAAATAATCGAAAAAGTTTATATTTCTTGTATGCTTTAGCTGTTTTAATATAATTTTGAACATAAATCAGAGCTTTATGCGCAATTAAACATTAAATGATATTTGCTATCTGTAGAACGATCGAGATAACTGACTGAAAAAAGTTAAAGCAGAAAAGAGAAAAATATTTCATCACAAATTGACACTGCAACGCGAGACAGAAACCCTACAACCAACATCAGAAAGACGGAAATATGACAACTTTCACCTTTGTATAACAAGAAGATGTCGATAGTCAAATAAAATGTGGCCGAATATTGTTAAATGTTAAATTCTCAATTACATACAATACGTACAATGACAACCGTTCCATTGCAAATATTTAATTATTTATTTATTTATAAACAAAACTTTTATGAATTTCACACTCCATTTTGAGCGTAGTAGCTCATTCATATAAAGTGCAAAGCTCAGAACTACCTCCAAACTAATATCTAGCAGCCAGCTGTTTCCTAATTTGAATCATATTGCAAAGGTCTTCCTGAATCTGGGATACGACGAGGACTACCGGTCAGTAGAAAAACACAATGGTCTACCAAATCCATATTTCCGCCGCTTTCAATTTCAGTTCAAATATGTTTCGTACAACTTCAATAACGCTAGTTGAAACTATTTACGTCCTGAAACCGAGTTCATCGGTCCATAATCTCAATTATAAATTGATATCGAACCATTATCAAAATTCCTCCCACCAAGCAAATATTAATCACAACTTACACATTACAATTTATAAAACTAACACATAATATTTATAAGGTGGATTTATGATGGGAAAATAAATCTGATGTACATAACCTCGTCGTGTCGCACCCACGTCTAACCTATGATGTCTGCTTTGCACGAAAAACCACCGTTGGACTTTGCCATTGACATGTATAATAATTTACATCCGATTCTTTCGATATCGAAAGAATCGGATGTAAATTATTACTGGAACTACTAGCACCACACTATCGTATAAAAACAATTGGATCGGTCGTCGAATCAAAAAATGTCGAAATTCTAGGTAAATTTAAGCAGACAGAATATTTTAAAGGCTGTAGTTTTAATTTTAGTAACCAAAGGAAGTTTGACCTCACCACTTAGGACCTCTTTTAGATGTCAGTTTAGACGGACAATTTCAAAATTAATCTTGATGTATATTTCGAATATTTTTTCGAGATTATTATACGTGCGAAATGGAAAGATAAAATAGTGACATCTGTAGAATTTTTTTTTCTCTGTTAAGAGAAAAGGTTAACCATGTGTCCAGTAAATCCATGTAGTAAGTGGTTTTATAGCGTTTTTAATGGTTTCGAATATGTTGAATTGTTTTAATCGTATATTCTCATCTGTTTGGTTTGCAAAAATATAATTTATTAATAGACCCCAATTAGACCTGAAAATCGGGAAGATGGCGTCCGCGTACTAAAAAATAACAATAATCTATGTTATTTACGAATTATATACATAGTCTACCATTTGTCGATATTGTCTACACCATAATTAATTGTCTACGCTACTTTAGACACTAACATGTAAACAATTCTGAAATACGCGTAGACGCACAATACTGTGACCAGTCATTTGTCTTAACAACATTCACGTCGCGCAGCTTTGTGCCATGGGCATAATTTTGGTACCTGTTTCATTTTTGTGCAATTCAAGTGCCCAAGACCTTTTAGAGCCCGATAAATTGTTTTAGGAAATACAATTAACTGGAAATCCCAACAGAGGATCATACTTGTGTTTATTAACATAGGCACAGCCCTTAGAACGCGCCAGCGAAATCGGCAAATTTACCTTTTGCACATTATAACATTTGCGCCTAACATTAAAAGTCATAAATTAAATCCGGTGTTAACCTGGGGTGGCTTCTGTTGCGCAATTTCAAAATTTTGAACAGAAATCAAATATTTATTCATCCAAAACCAGACAAGCAAAGTGGAAAATGATTTTCAACCACAAAGTACAAGTTTCCTAAAATAACTTTACCAAATACGTATACAAAAATAATATTCCATTACAAAACAACGAAGTGTGTCGTTGTCGTTACATAAAACTTTTCACGAATTCAAGTTCCAAAAAATAAAAATGTAAATTTGACTTTTAATCTTAATACTAATTAAAATTTTCCAACAACTTTCCAACTTATCTGATCATAGTTGTAAAACAACAAAAAAAAACATTATCTACATATTTCCAACAACATCCATTAAAACAATTAAAATAAATATGAGCTTTTTTGTTTAAAGTTTAAAAAAGCATTTATATAACTTTCACCAAATGCTACTGTTACGCTGTGAGTGTGTCTTAAAGTTTTTATTTTTTTTCCATTTGAGAGAAAAACTTTTTACATCAATCAAATACCAAAAGGCACACGAGATTTTTATGCTTCCGTATTTCGGTATATTCGTTATGCACAGTATGTGAACTCTAAGCACAACCTGTGTAATGAAATGCGAAATTTTTTACGGTAGGTAAAAATGTTTTCACAATTTTGTGGTATGTGTTCCGTGTATGTACTCGCTAAATTTTATGTTGAAACCGTTCTCTCATTTGGTATTCTCTTTGGATATCAAAATATTCCCCTGTTTACCCCGATATTGTTGCTCAATATTTTCTGACACATTTCGTATAATTACCCCGCATTGGAGGAATGCGCATTCGCACGACGAGAAAATTTTTCATTCAAAAATTTACCGTATCGAAATTAGTACAAGGAAACAGATTCGGTAAAGCTTTAAAAGTTTTTTTTTTGTTTATTAATCTTAATTTATTTTTATATAGAAAAGAGTGTTATGGCTGGTGTACAAGTGCACGAGAAAAAATGTTCGTCTATCAATCTTAAATTTATTAAGATTCGTTTAACTACGCGAAAGTATGATAAAGTATAAAGAAAATTATCTGCTGTTCGTGTTAGTTATGTAGGATGGAAGTTTTGTGAATACATAATCTTTGGATGTAATTTAATGTACGGTACATAAGAAGGTAGAAATAGAAATTATAATTTTCCTTGTACAATTTTTTTTATATCATTCCGTGGGATTTAAGCGGAAGAACGGATGGTAAATATTCATAATGTAGTTTACTGTATATAACACAAACATTCTGCGAATGCATACAAAAAATTTAATTTAAAGATTTATGTAGAGATTTGTAAACGAAGGCGAAAGAACAAGCTTTTGTTTTACATACTTTTATACATGGATCATGATATCACATAGGGCAGACATGAAAAATATGTTTTCTTTAAAACAGAGATTATCATAGACCGAATATTTTAAGACGATAGTGGTTACGCTGACATGAATAGACAACGAAGTGTAAAAACTATGCTAAAATGTAATAATTTATAAGGTTGAACTGCTTTCAAAGGAATTTGTAATTATCGAAGATTATACTCATTCTTTTGTGTCTTACGAAACACCTCCTGTAGCCCTATCCTGAAAACTCTGGAATAATTTGCGCATAACCTTCTCTATGTGCAACTGAGTTACAATTCGAATAAGTGATATGATTTAGCTACGTCTCGGCTTTATGAAAGTTTGAGGACCTTCAATTTGTCGAGAGAATATTAGTGGGTTGGAATGCGCAGATGAGCAACATTCAATCACTACAATTTCAAATTCTGTTTGTTTAAAATCAAAAATCAAACAGAAAAAATGTTTAACGCGAGTAAGCTTAGATCACCATCTAAACAGCCAGAAAAGAAAGCCAAGTAAAATAATATGTTTTTTAAGGAAAGAGACATATACTCATATGGAATTCGAGAATTGTGCTGGTTCGGAAACACTCTGCTGTAATTACTAGTTACTTTTTAATCAAACCCCACTTCTTCAATGCGCGTACTCAAAATCCCTTTATTGCAAAAGCTAATTTGGTCCAAACTTTCTTGCTCTAGATTTTCTGTTTTATGTTTTTCGGTTTATTACTTTCCTTTGTTTGCGTGGAGTATTACTTAAAACTGTTTAAATACTGTACTTTTAGGATTCTTTTAGAAAAAAATTCACATATCTATTATTGCTAAATAGTTGAGCATGTATTAGTGTAAAATATACAAAATCAACAAATTTATTACGCAAGTCGTTTAAAATAAAAATATATGAATTTTGGTTAAGGAAGTGGGCCCAGGCAAATTTTCGCAATCTTTCTAAGAAGCTAATCTATTCAACAAGGAATATTGATGATGTATTGCCTCCGATATTTCTAAACTCCTCCTAGCGGAAAATAGTTTGGGTAGGATTAGAGCATCTCCCTAATCGGATAATTATACACAATTTTGAAAAGTTGGTTTACTGGTAATTGGGATTAAGGATATTTGAAGAGATAACCAATTTCCCGAATATTTCTGGCACTCGTCATAGTGGAAAATAGTTTTGAGCACGCGTTAATTGAAAAATCATACACAATTTTCAAACGGAAGGTTTACTGATAGTGTTAAGATTTATAAGACTTAACCGAGAGGTGAATTGCATTAAAAAATAAAACACTGCAACTCACAAGCGTTATTTCAATTTTATTTAATTCGGAAAAATTCGTCTTCGGATTACTGGAGGCAACTTGACATGTTTCACATCTATTTACTAATTGTTCAATGTTTTGGTCGATGTTTGAGAACCAGCAGTATCGTCGAGCAAGTTGTTTCATTCTTGCAGCTCCCCAATGTCCTTCATGCAGCATTGGGGTTTGTTGGAGTGCTTGTGGTATGACAACTCTGGTGTAATTTGTTTGAAGTAAAACGATTTTGTTCTGCAATGAAAATGCAAATTTACGGTCAAAATATGGTTTAAAATCAATTTTGTCTTTATCTTGAAGTTTCTCAGGCCATCGGTTCTGAATAAAATAAGAAACTTTTGATAATATTCGATCTTCTGACGCATATTTTTCGATCAATTTTGAATTTATTGGAATTTTGTAATGATTTCATGATTGATCTGATGAATATTATGTAATTTTGATTCGTAGTCATCAAAGTTGGTATCAGGACCCATAGGTAATCGTGAAAGTGCGTCAGCATTAGCATGATGTGTGGATGGTCCATCTCTGAAGGCGATGTAAGGTCATGTCAGGTAACTTTTTGTTCGGATTAAAAAGTGACGGTAATGGTTGATGATCGGTACAAAGTTCAAACTTTGTACCGATCATGCCCCGAAAAGTATTGATGAAATTTCGTCACTCCGTAGATTATTGATAAAGCCTCTTTTTCAATTTGGCTATATGCACGTTGATTTGCATCGAGAGTTTTGGATGCAAATGCAATTGGTTTTTTTGACCAATTCCAATCGCTGAAGCATCTGTAGCTAAAATTATTGGATATTCCTCATTATAATGTACTAGGCGCGTGGCATTGATAATCGCATTTTTAAACGCTTGAAACGATTCTTCCTGCCGCTCACTCCAAACAAATGGCACGTTCTTGTGTCGAAGTTCGTTCAACGGTGCGGCAACTGATGAAAATTTTTGAATAAATTTATTGTAATAATTTATTTTACCGATGAATGCTTCCACTTCCTTCAACTTTGTTGGCCGCGGCATCAGTTTCAGGGCGTCTAGTCGCTTTTCGGAAGGTAAAATACCCTCAGCATTGATCACATGTCCCACATATTCAATACGTTCAGCCGCTAGTTGGCATTTATTTCGTTTACATCTTAACCCTAATTTCTCAAATCGATTAAAAATTTCGGTTAGATTTGCGATGTTTTCCTCGTTTGTTTATCGAGAAATAATTACATCGTCGAGGTAAACAGCGCATTTCGGTACACCTGCAACGACTTCCTCCATGAACCGTTGAAAAATTCCAGGTGCGCTGGCCACTCCGAAAGGAAGCCTTTGACATTCAAATAATCCGAATGGCGTATTGATTACCATTAATTTCTTCGACTCGTCTGTTAATTCGATTTGCAGATACGCGCCGGTTAAACCAATTTTCGTGAAAAATTTACCTCCTTGCAATTTGTGGAAGAGTTCTTCGATTCGCGGTATTGGATAGCGATCGATCTCAATCTGTGGGTTTAAAGTAACTTTGAAGTCCCCGCAAATTCGAATTTTGACATTCCGTTTCGAGACGATTACAATGGGTGCAGCCCATTGACTAAATTTTACTGGTTTTAAAATATTTTGGCTGACCAGCCTGTCGATTTCCTCACGAACTTGTTTCACGTACGCAAAAGGCATATTGTAGGGTTTGAAAAACTTTGTACAACCATTCGACTTGAGAACTATTTCGGCTTTAAAGGCTTTGCAAAGTCCTAGTGTTGATGAAAATAAATTTGGATGTACGGCACACACATTATTAACCCGCTCGATGAATTTTCGATGATCTGGAGAATCTAAAATAGAATTAATTTCATTTTTAGAACTGGAATAATTTTTTGGATACGAAATATCAAAGTTAAGTGCTTTAAACCAATCTAATCCCATAACATTTGTAGCCTTATTACTATTAACAATTAAGAGATCGCCTTCAAACGATTTATCAGCTAGTGAGATAACTACTTCAGTAACTCCTTTCAATTCCAGAAAAGTTCTACCATATGATGTTAAAGATTTGTTTGTAGGTTGGCATCGTGGCGACCCTAACTTCCTATATCCATCCAGTCCAATCAAGGAACACGAAGCACCCGTGTCAACTTGAAAAGTCATTGCGACGCCGTTAACAAGAAGATCTACGACGATTTTACCTGACGACTCATTCATAATTGATGAGTTGACATTGACTTCAACGGAATTTATATGGTTAATATTTTTTGTATTTCCGCAATTAGAATTTGTCCCAGCTGATGAACGGGATAAACACACAGGCGAAATATGACCTTGCTTACCACAATTATCACACACAGACTTAATATGCATACAGTCACGACGCAAATGATAAATGTTGCACCCTGGGCATGATTGATTACTCGTATATCGCCGCTGCGATGACAATGCACGATTGTTGCGGTTTGTGTGGCGTGATCGATTGGAATGATAGCGGTGATGATTTTTCCCGTTTTTTGTCGATTTTATTTGGTTAACATCAGCCGTTGCGAACGTGGTTGGTTCTTTTTTGACTTCTTTACATGATTGCTGGGTAGACTCGTAGATGGTTGCAATTTCGAGAACTTCATCTAATGTCGGATTTGTTTATTTCAAAATCAGCATACGAAGTGTTACATTCAGCTTTCTGGCAAACATATAAGCAATCTCGAACAGCGCCTTGTAAATCGGCTACCCACTCAGAATATGTTTGATTAGGTTTCATTAATGTCTTATTAAACTGACATCGAGCCGCAAGCACATGTTTTTTTGCCAAAAAATGTTCACAAAATTGTTTAGTTAATTCTTTAAACGTTTTACTCGCCAGATTGTCCGAAAACAATTTTTGTAATAATTCAATTGTTTCATTGCCTACCCACGATAAAAAACAAGCTCGTTTTTGACTATCCACCATCACATTGTTACCTTCAAAATGCTGTTCTAATTGTAGAACATAGTTCGACCATGCGACTTTTTCCTTTTCGAACTGATGAAATATTGGAACCGCTTGTGTAACATTAATATTATCCACTGATGGTGTAACTGTTTTAAAAAACTTTTGTGCATCCAGTATGACTTTCTTCATGAAAACTTCATTTTGTTCTTGCAACACCCTTAATACAGCTTCTAATTCCGCCTTGTTCATTTTGGATATGTTGGTTTGCACACTATGGATGTACTTCCTTTGTCTTCGTCGCCAAAATGTTAAGATTTATAAGACTTAACCGAGAGGTGAATTGCATTAAAAAATAAAACACTGCAACTCACAAGCGTTATTTCAATTTTATTTAGGAATTTTTGTATGTCAAATATGTTTACTCGAACGATAAACAAGAAGTGGATCAATTAATAAAAATGATAAAACATTTCTGCTTAAGAGAGAGAGAGAGAGAGAGTATGAGAATACTTTTATATAATACTAGTAGGGGAAATTAACGTTATAATTATACAGTAGAAATTCACTAATAATAATGTATAATACAAATGCATAATAATTATATTGATTTATTAGATAGTTAGGATTAAGGATACTTATAACCACAGTACATGACATTCCCAATATTTCTGAATGACACTCATCCTAGTGGAAAATAATTTGGAGTCTTACAGGTAGTTAGGATTAAGGATATTTAAACACATTAACACGGTACATGACAAAAGTTATTTTTTCCGAGTTTCCCAATATTTCTAGACGGCACTCATCCTAGCGGAAAATTATTTTGAGTTCGTCTTAGTCTGTCTACTCGAAAAATCATACGTAATTTTCGACAGGTAGTGTTTGGATTCGACAAAAGCTTCGCATGCAACATAAAATTAATTAAGCACTGATTATGCAGATCCAGTAAACGACGAAATCCCGACCTGAAAGAAAAGAAAACACAAAGACTCATTGAAATAAATAATTTTAAAGTTGTATACTTATCTGATAAGCACAGCTAATCTGCATACATGCTGGCAATTATTATTGTTGTTTACCTAAAGGAAATATCCAATTAAATTTATTAAATTAGGAAATTTCCAATTATTATGTGTGATGATGATATTGACTCAATGAATTTACCGGTGAATGCAAACCTAAATGACATTATCTCTATTTTGAGCTCCATGCAGCAGAAGCTCAATAAATTGGATGATCTGGAGAAGTCGCAGTCGTTTGTCTGCACAAGTTTAGACGATCTAAACGCAACTATAAAAGATATTACAAAGGCTAATACAGAAGCAAATGAAAGACTGATGGAGCTTGAAAGCAAATATTGGCGACAAGAAACTAAATTAAACCTGATGGAAGCTCAGTTAGACCAATACAACCAAGGGGAAATTTAAAACAATATTGTCATTTGTGGCTTGCCATTTGATAAAATTAAGAATGATGATGCTCATGGTCAAGCAACCTACAACTTAGTGTTCGAGACTTTAACTAAAGTTGGCGCCAACCTAAAAACTGATGATATTATCTCAGTTAAAAAAATGTATCACAACAAAAATATTGGAACGTTAACGGCTTCAACATTATCCAGCACTTCACGAAATTTCAATCACGACTCTACAAGCAAGCTAAACAATTTCAAATAAATCACAAATTCTAGTTTTTATGCTGTAAAAATGGAAAGATGTTCGCAAGTTAAGCGGTTCGGAGGTGCCTCATATATTTTCCATGAATGATATCATTCATCTGCAAAATGGTTTTCGTACTTCTGGGAACACATCATCTTCTCTTGATCAATTGTAAACTGGGAATACGTCATCTTCTCTGGATTAATAGGTTCTGGTATATCTCACCATGACGAAATTGAAAACATTACTGAATACAAACAAAAAATGACACATCAAGACATATTACAATTGGCCGAAACGTCAATTAAAAATCATATCATTCCTTTTGGCAACCCTATAGTTATGTGCGATGATAATCAGTTTCCCTTTCATTTTATATGTATTGAGCTTACTAATTACACATCGACTAAATTATTTGCTGTTTATAGACCACCAAATTCAGATGTTAATTTATTTTTAGAAATTTTGGACGGTTTAAACATAAGCAAGACTGATACAATTATTATTGGAGACATAAATATACTGTAAATAAAAAATCGGATATAGTTTTTGACTACAAAAATATTCTGATGAGCTCTGGAATGATTGTTACTAACACGTTTGCTACGAGGTCAATTAGTAACAATATTCTTGATCATGTTGTATCAAGCTAAATTAGCACAATTCAAAACTCCACGATTTACTTCAAAGGAAAATTCTCCCGACGAATATTGCAAAGAAGAATTATTTTTAATCATGATAAAGTTGATGCATGTTTTGTTGATTTTCTCGAAGGCACGCATTGTGATATTATTGTTCCAGAAACAACTTTTAAACTGATTACTGAGAAATATAATCAGTTGATTGATAAATTTACAACGATTAAAAGCGTTAAAGCGGTAAAGAACAACTCGTGTCCCTGGATGACATACAATTTGTGGAAGCTCATTGGGAAACGCAACAGAATATTAAAGAAACACAAATTAGACTCCAATAACATGTTAATTCGTGAGCTGAGAAATATTATGCAAAGGAGCAGTGAACCAAACACACTTATGGAAAATATCAACCAGTTTTTAAATAGAAATAATTGTAACTCCGATATTCAAACTATTGTCGTTAACGATGAAAAATATAGTAATATATCTGATATACTCGTAGTTAATATATTTAACGATTACTTTGTACGTATAGGTAATTCGCTGGAAGAAGCAATTGGAAGTGATAGGGATATTAATAAATTTAACACATTGCGTTCGAATCCTGACTCTATATTTCTATCGCCCACCACTCCTGCGGAGATTTGTAATATTATTTGTCTTCTAGATAGTGGCATAGGTGGTGAGCCAGATAATATTCGAAATCAGGTTCTGAAGCGTAATGTATCCTTCTTCTCCGAACTTATAGCGAAATTAATAAATACAATTTTTCAAACCGGTGAATATCCTAATCAATTAAAAATTGCCAAAGTTGTCCCATTATTTAAAAGTGGTGAGAAAAATCTAATTTCTAACTACAGACCTATTTCTACGCTATCATTATTCGATAAAATCATTGAAAAAGTTATAAACTCTCGATTCAGGAGTTTCTTAAAGGAATCTAACTTCTTCTATGCATATCAGTATGGATTTAGAGAAGGTGCGGGTACTGATGCAGCTCTTGCTGAAATGACAATGATATGAACATCTTACTGGAATACTTCAAATCGAACTTGATCTCATTGAACTTAAATAAATCAAAATTTATGATCTTTCATTCACCACAAAAAAGTCCAATTGATTTGCCATATTGAATATTTCAAGTGCTTAGGAGTAATTTTTGATAAGAACATGTCTTGGGGAGAACACATTAAACACATTAAACACGCACACTGAAAGCTATCTTGAAGCTCCCTTTACGATTTTCATCATTGGATTTATATGTAACTGAATCTAAAGGAATTTTGCTATTGGGTGCGTTGTACGATTATCCAGTTTCATTATATATGTACAGGACGTTAAATATTTCTTCTACCATATCTAATTTAGAATTTAGTAATTGTAACCATAAATATGGAACCAGATTTGCTAATAACATATCATGCGGATCTATATCAAACGAATTTGGATGCAGATCTGTCCGATTTTCCGGTCCTTCAATCTACAATAATCTACCTGAATCACTGAAACCCGTAATGCAACGGTGAGCAAGCCACCAGGAACGAGAAACCGGACAAATTTTAACAAATTTCCTGCGAGATTTTGCTCACCAAGCGGTACCGTCTTGTACATTGGTCCTTCGAGCCGGATTGGGTTCCATTTTTAAAAACGCAAATACAATATAGTTTGTTAGTACCTTTTGGAGGTACATACAAAGGACACCACGCGTGGCGGACAAACAAGATTTGGTGATGTATAAACTGCATCATAATTAATTGTCAGTACTAAGTGGCATCCTCATAAAACGAAATTTATTCGCGACTGTAATTTCAAAGTGTGTTGAAATCCACTATAATGGATTCGTTAGTAAAGCAAAGAAGTGCGTGTAAAGGTAGTATGACAAATTGCTCGATAGGTTTCATACAATTGAAGACAGACTTTTGGCAAATCCAGAAACCGAATCGCAAATTGATGAATTTGAAAATTCATACTACCCTGCGGTCTCAAAGCTGAACACGTGGATGAAAAAGAGACAACTCGGGCTAGAATCTGTAAATTTAAATGATACCACTAATCGACATGTTTCCCAAAACGTGTCGAGTACAGTGAAGTATTTATTGTAAAGTCGAAATTCTGATATTTTCTGGTGACTACACGGAATGGACTAGTTTCATAGATCTATTTAATTCGGGAGTGCACAATTATGAAGCATACACGCACGGTACGAAGGCTTTATGGGCAAAAGAGTCTGCAGATATTGACATTCCAACCATACATGAATTTCTGGATGAACGAGCAGACACTTTCGAGTCACCGAGAACATTTCCATTAACGAGGTCCTGCAAAAATAAATCAAGAAGTTTTGGCTAGAACCAAAAGCTTTTTGTCGATTTCTGAGTTTGGTCCATGTTTACTTTGCAAACTTGGGAGTCATCGGTTGTCGGAATGCCCTAAATTTAAGGAAATGCTAATAGAAGAAAATCGAGGCTACATCAGCATCGAGTTATCGAATGCAGATCAAAGAGTAGGTGTCAGAATTGTCATCGCCGTCATCACACAATCATTCACGAAAACGAGAGCAAGGCAGCGAACCAAGCACTGAACAAAGATGATACAGTGATGTCGCATTAAGTCAATCGAGGGTCAGTAGTAGCGCAGCTTTATTCGATGATAGTAGTACAATAATCTTACCTATGATGGTACAGAAAGGGAAATCAGAGCGATGATGGACTCATGCTCACAGACCTCATTTATAACAAATGATTGTGTACAAAAGTTAGGTCTTACACGAAGAAATAGTCGCATCGTAATAAAGGGAATAGGTGGCGTTAGTGCAGGAAGTTCAAATGGAGTCACCACCATATGTATAAGATCGCACCATGACATATATCCACAAGCCGATAAAATCACTATATAGGCTTCCATCTTACCAACAATTTCATCCAGTTTACCAGATTTATCCATCAAGCGGGGAGATCGACAATGGTTAGAAGACATACCTCTATAGCTGTGTTCTTCCATATTCTAGGGGATGGCCAGATGAGGTTTCCTGATGGTAATCTCGTAGCTCAGAAAACCAAATTTGGATTGGTTGTTGGAGGAGGCTCGCTAATAGGGTCAATTGATACAGTCTCAACATACATAACAACAATCGATATTGATGCAGCCTTGAGGAAGTTTTGGGAGATAGAGGAGGCCACTGGTGCGTTAGAAAGTCGTATGTCTCCTGAAGTGCAAACTTGTGTTCGATACTACCAAGAAACGTACGATGCTACCAAGAAGATGGAAGATTCGTTACTCGGCTTCCATATAAAGAATCTACTTCTAAGTTAGCAAGTACATTCAATTTAGCCCTACGCTGCCTGGAGATCATGAAAAGGCGCGATTTGAACGAGATTCAAATTTACGTCGTCTGTATATCGAATTTTTGGACGAATACGAGTTATTGGGACACATGAGCAAAGTGAACGGAGTAATATATCGGAGTGTGTATTTCATACCTCACCACGATGTTCTGAAACAAACGTTTTGACCGGAGATATCGAAAAGATGTACTCGTACACGCGCATGATCAAAGGTTCCAGTTGATATTATGGCGAAAATTACACGAGGAAAAAATTGCTGCCTATCAATTAAAAACTGTCACGTACGGCACGGCATCAGCATCATTTGTAACCACGTACACTTTAAATCAATTGGCTAAGCAATTTGAAGATACGGAATCAGAAGCAGCAAAGGTCATAAGACAAAACATTTATGTAGATGATGGGCGCTGAGTTTCCGAGCAAGCTGTTAAAGCTCAAGACAGATGTTGTGGAAATATTATCTAGTGGGGGATTCGAGAGTGTTCACAACAAATGATGGCACTCCGGAAATTACTGAACAACGAGTCAGATGCATCAACCAAGACACTATCCGATCAACCAGATGCGGTACGAGTTCTTGGTATTCGTTGGAATCCAGAAGATGATAATTTAATGTTCTCTGTAGACATGCCGATCACTGAAAAACACACCAAGTGAACTTTTTTATCAGAGATTAGTCAGATATTCGGCCGACTTGGTTGTCTGTCACCGGTTTGCGAAGAATTGGCAAGATATTAGAGCAGAAATAGTCAATACATCTGCAATACGAATTCCGAGATGGCTGGAAATAACTGGGAACCCTGTGTTGCATGGATTTTGTGGCGCAAGCGAGAGAGCTTACGCCTCAGATATATATGTGCAATTAGTAAAGAAGGGAGAGTCTACAGTTAATCTTGTTGGGGGCAAAACAAGTGTAGCTCCTCACAAACAAAGAAGTTTGCCGCAATTAGAGCTTCTTAGAGCACAGTTACTCACGGATCACATGAGAGTAATTATAGACTAAAGCAGGTTACACCCGAAGGAGATGTTTTTGTGGACCGATTCAAATATCGTTCTCGATTGGCTGTCAAGCCATCCAGGAAGGTGGAAAACATTCGTTGCCAATCGGGTTTCGGTGGTTTTGGGGAGTTATAGCAGAGATATGTGGAGGCATGTTCCAACCAAACTCAATCCTGCTGATTGTGCAATGAGAGGGTTATCAGTTGCCGAGTTGTTGGGCTTTTTCCTTATGGTGGAGAGGACCAGATTTTGTACATAAATCAAAAGAAAACTGGCCACAACAATATAACATCCATGTAACCGAACATCTTTATGAAAGAAAATCTCAAATCAATTCACAAGCTGCGTATAAGGCAAATGATTTACTTGAGTGACTGGTTTCCACCACATCAAAATACCGATATCTGCTCCATATCGCGTCCTATGTACGAAGGGTATTTACTCGACCTGGGAACAAACAGAAATTAAAATATTTGCCCGTAGAAGAATTCGACGAAACGGAACGGTGGTTATGCAGGGAAACACAGAAGATACACTTCAAAGAAGAATATGAAATATTGCTGAAGAAGAGAGAATTATCGAAAAAGAGCCTATTGTTGGAGCTATCCCCATTTTTAGACGAATTCGGAGTAATGAGGTTCGATGGGACATTGCAGAAGTCGCTGGCACAATATAACCAAAAATATCCGATTATTCTTCACGCAAAGGCGGATTTCACCCAAAAAATCGTCTATCGGATGGTAATATCAGATAAGTTGTCATCCAGGACCGGGACTATTGCTACAGCCTGTAAGAATTTTTTTTTGGATAATACGAGGGAGAGATTTGATGCGTCGGATATTTCGTAATTGCATCAGGTGCATACGTTATAAGCCAAAAATGCAGCAACAGCTTATGGGGGAGTAACTTATTGAGGGAGTTCGAATGAGACATCCATTTGCCTGCGTTGGCTTGGATTTTTCCGAGTGCATCCATTGAGAAGAGGGGGTACGATTCCAGTCAAAGCGAACCTGTGTATTATTGTCTATTTATCAACTAAAGCTGTACACTTGGAGTGTTATATGGAGATGATTTGGTTTTTCCACAGGAAGTAACACCTTCGATAGGAGCTTTTTGTTTTTTGCATGTATTTTGGACTTCTATATAATTTTAAAATTTACAACAAACTTATAACTTATTGACCCGCACCATCTATTGTTTAGATGTTGTATTTAGTTACACTATTATTAACTATAATCAAAGGAGGCTTCACTATTGGTACATTTATGGTATTCCCCGGAAAACAAAAAAACGTCCAACGTTCAACAATTCATTTGTTAATTAATACTATTGAATTTGAAAGTGAATAGCAATAACTCAATTTTCCTGACGTGGCCGCTTTGGAGTGGTGCCTGCAATCGGAATTCCTGGTTCGATTTAATCTTGTTCTCCTTCGCCGCTGGACGAGCGCAGTTGAAGTAAATTCTCCGGAGATGAGTTTCGCAAATGCAGTTCCGACAGTAGTCGCAAGAACTGGTGGTTTTCGCGTTCTTTTTCTTTGCTCTGATGCAGAACGAACAATTATTTTGTTGTAACTTTGGCACAACATTTCTTTCCTCGCCAGTTTTCATTTACCGTTACCGTTACAGTTTTCATTTACCACCAGTGTTTCTGTATGTGTAAAAATGTGGTACTCCATTGTCCGCATGGCAGACAAGACCGCTGGCTTATGGGCTGACAATATGGGAATTAACGCATTCTAAAGCAAGTTTGTGCTAGCGGAAATGACGCAACGGTTACGATGAAGCCTTTATTGAGGTGTCCAGCCATCAAACGAATCACAAGGTCATGTGAAACTTGGTAGGCTCTAATATTTCCAGCTTCTTGATCAACGTAGATTTCTCCAGCACATGTATATAATTAAACCAAACAATTTTGATGCCATACTTCCCTGGCTTATTGAGAATATATTGTCTGAATGTGCAGAACGCAGATTACCGCCAAAATGTTTCTGCGTTGTCGAGATTCACGAGTCTGCTAATTATCAAAGCATAAGAATCAGCTACTCAAACCGATCTAAGGACACTGTAGTTTTGTAGCGTGAACGTTCGATTTTTTTTCGGATTCACTGTACAACAATAGGCCAATAAAGGCATAAATTACACATTCATTTGTAGCTGTCCACACTCATCGTCGTTTCGAGGAAGGTCTAGCTTGATATGTGTAGCTGGGTCTCTATAGAATTCCTGAGGTTTTGAATTCGTGTACTCAACAATTGATTTGGCCGCTGATTTGCTTCCGCTCTGCAACGATTCTTTTGGGTTTCTTCTGCATTGGACCACCAATCCACTTTTCACTTTTCGTTTTGAGCTTTATATTTTTTACCTCTGTTGGGAGCAACAGCAGACGGGCCAGGTTGTCCAATGACGTCATTATCAGGTGTAATTTCAATTGAAGTATTTCGGTGTTCTACGAGCTACAATTCATCATCGCCATCTGTTTCATCAATCATTTGTTGATCACATAAATCCATCATCGCTGGCGCATCATCTTCTTCGGATTCGTCGTCGGAAGAAGTTTCATCCGCAGAAGGTACGTAGTCCATATCGCCTCCATTCACATCAGAATCAAAATCTTCTATCGGTCTTATTGTGCGAGTTGTTGTGTCTACAACTGCTTTCCTACTGCTCAGATGTTTAGGATTTAAGAAAAACTTTCGACGATTTTGCAAACACGTGAAGTTTTTCCTACATAATCCTAATTCTATTTTTAGAATAGTTTAGAAAATGTTCCCACGAATAAATTTGACATGTTTCGGCTTTTGGTTTTACAATGAGTGGTACAGTAAACAGATGGCAGCTAAATTAAATGGAAAATATAAAGTAAAAACACAATAGTTGGGATTGTGGAGGGAGTTGCTTTTCCGGGAGTCAAGTTTAGGAGGCTGTATTCGTACGACGCAAAAAAAAGTAAATATAAAAAAACAATCATCAAAGAATTCCGAACTAAAGAGTATGAAAAATGGATATCGGTCGATAATTCGATAATGGCAGAAAATGCCCCTGTTTAGTTTAACTAAAAAAAAAGAAAAGCTTCGCGGATTGGTGGAAAATTGAAGAAAAGGTATCGCGGCCTGGCATAAATCAATGGGAAAAGTATTGTATGATTGTCTATACGGCTGAGAGGATTGTATTCGTGCGTTATGATGGCCCCCCTCCTTCCCTCACCAACGAGAATACAGAGGAAACAAAAAAAGATACGTCGGAATGTGGTTGAGGGACAAGAACGAGGAGGAAACCGTGTCTCATAGAAAATAAGGAAAAGCGTTATTAAGATTTGGTATAAAGATTAATCGCATTGTTATTTTTATTCCGTCATTTTTATTTAGCGCCCCTAACATTTAATTTTTGCGTATACGCATATCGAAGACTTCAGTAATACCTCAAAATATTCAATAATTATTAGTGAACGTTTTCTTCAGAACAGTCGGTCATACGCGATGGTTTGTAAATGTTTATATAATTTAGCAGTACGGAACTAAGCGATCAGTGGTGAAACAGCAGTATAGACTAATGAGCAATACAAATAGTTTCTGAAAAGTTATACGGCCACATTTTGTGGTAAATATTATTTTTCACCTTTCAACATATTTGTAAAACTCGAAAAACCGGTAGCTTAGTTTATACATTTTAAATAAATTTATTGTGAGTCAAATGTTACCTCTCTGTCCCACTTATGCAGTGTCATAAAAAAATCTGCAAAAGCTCGTCACAAAAATATTTAGCGTGTGAGAAAAAAATTCACTTTTATTTTGCTTTTCGATCTCAGCAAAACACATAAGTATATACACACACATACATTACACATATGCTTGAAATACAAAATTGTGTTAACACAACATTTCAGATTCAGAAACAACGGTTCTTGTGACATAAATAATATCACCTAGTATACACGTATGCTGTATATAAGACAAATAAAAATGTCATAATTATGTGACAAAAAAGTAAAAAGTTTAATTTAACATTTTTTGTTAAAAAATAAAACTTTGACAAAGTTAAACCTGTAAAACCTCAAACTAATTGTAGATAATAATTTTTAATATTTAGAATTTGTGCTTCTGTTAAAATAATTATTTTGTGTTTGTATTTGTCTGTGCCAAAACTTAATTTAAACAATTTGATTTGTGTATGTGTTTTTTAGAATTAAAGCTTCTCGTATAAAGGCTGCCGCCATATAACAACCATTGCCGTATGCACAATTTTTATCTAGATCAATGAACATCGATAGACGACACCACAGAAATTCATAAAGAAACGTTTTGTTCACACTTCACACCTTACGGATGAATTACACTGAAAACATTTTTATTTTATTTTTTGCTCTTCATGCTATAAATACACAGAGCATAAGCCAAAAATATCAAAAAGCATACAACACAGAAAACGAAAGCACAAAATTCAATTTAACAATATTTTACGTGATTAGAAATCGCAAAAAAAGCAATACAATTGAAAAATAATTTATTAACAGGTGATCAATTTAATCTGTATATGTATTATGTACTATACTTAGGTGCTGTGCAGGAGGAAGAAGACGGTGACGACGACGAGAATAGAAAATCAAAAGAAAAACAATAAATAAAACTTGAGACACAGAATAGAAAATTGTGTACAGGTTTTCTTTTCTTCAGAACATTTCCTTGTCGCTGTCATCTTATTATTCTCGTGTTCAAGTACTCTATGTATAAAAATTCGTACTCGTATATATACCAAGATTATATTGATACACAATACAAAGAATTGAACAAGTTTCGTATTGGAAAATTGAGTACATGCTTAGATTATATGAGATTATATATTGGGTCTAACTACCAATGCGAGGCAATGTAACAATATGTTTCCGAAATACACCACAGCATAATACATGATTTATTGTTTTTTCGCACTCTGTTCATAGATATTATGTTGGGGTGATGCGGTGTGATGGATGCGGTGACGAATAAAGTTGTGAAAATTGAAAATATATACAATTAATTCTTCCCGTTTTCCCCCTCGTCTAATATGGAATATGGATACACACAATAGATGTGTTCTTGGTTTGTGGTTGATTGGAGCATGAAAATATTTGACATACAATGAAATATTATTTCATTCTGAAGGTTAATTGAAAATTTTATACCTACATCGTTTTGTAATCATTATGTACTTTGATTTTTTTTCGTTTTTTATAACGATTTTACCATGATCGGATATCCATTTTGCCGATACATTACAGAATACGGGAGTTTTGGAGCTATGGTAACATTTAGGTACATAGAGGGGGATGTTTACGGAATGCGTTTGTTGGAAAATTTTACTTTTACACTTATAAAGTATTTTGTTCGAGATCATTAAAACGGATGTTTATAATTTTATGGCGAGATTCTGGAACGGCGTTGTTGTTAATATTCACACTTTAAGAATTGGAGTACGGGATTGACAGCCTCCACGAAGTATTCATAAATGGATATAATGCCTTCGTAGAGTGAAGCAGAATAGTTAATTAGTCAATCAAAACTATGCAATGGTACTAACAAAAGGAAATAATACCCCAGGTGGTACACCAATATCAACATTGGTAAATCCACTCTCTGTGGAGACTGGCCCTATGGATTCTGGGGAGGGCAATCTATTGCATTATCAGGGAAAATCAAATCCGTTCCAGAGAAGACCAAACTTATAAAGATCACCGATAAAGAAAAATAGAAGCAAATCGGTAGCTGACCAAGCCGATACTTTTTCAAACGCTATACCTAGATGTACTGCACAAACATTACACGAAATAAGTGATGCCCCCGGAAATTTTACTTTGCAAATAGCCGAATCTAGTAAAACAACTATTGACCTAGAAAAGGAGAATATGAATCTCTTGGCGAGGTTAGAGCATATTGAGCAATTATTTGCCAAGCTAAGCAAAGAAATTGAGTATCTAAAGCGAGTAAATGAAAACCTAAAAATGAATCGGGATTCCAATGAAGATTGCGATATAGGAAGCATTGTACCAGACAAACTCAACTACTACACTGATGAATTACAAAGAGAGACGGACTGGATCATAAAGAAGAAAAACCGTCTAGGAACCTGAGGCTGAGCAACTAAATGGTAGGGGACAATCTAGTCCAGTTTCAAACGATGCTCTACCCAAAGCCAATCAACCAAAAGGTAGTAAATCTACCAAGCACATTACACCAAATTTGGCGCAACCGTAAGAAAAAATCACCCCCACCAATAAATATTGTGGGTGTAACCAGTTAACCAGAAATTCAGTAACTGATGAAATCGGTTACTGATAACGACTATAAAGTAACAGCGCTAACCAATGACGTTTGGAAAATTAATACTCTGGACTCAGATACTTATAGAACCTTATCTATAAAACTGAATGCTGAAAAGTATCAGTGGTTCACTTATGAATACAAACAGGCCCGACCTATAAAAGTCATGGCAAGAAGGTTTGCATCACACTTGCTCTTATTGTTAAAAAAGAGAGAACCGAAATTCAAGAAGGAAACCAAATTATCAGTAAAAGTGGGCTCCCTCTTTTTATGCTAGTATTTGACAACAAAGAGAATGTTCAAAACATTTATGGAATAAAAGGAATTCTTCACATAAGGTGAAAATTGAACCAATGCGGAGAACCACAACACGCATACCCCAATGCAAAACATGTCAGACATTTAATCACACCCAAAGATATTGCGGCCGGGGTTCAAGATGTGTAAAATGCTCAGTCGCAAAATCACGAAAATCGAAGGGTTCAAATATCAAATCAGATAAATCAAAACCCACAACCAAGCAATACAAGGCAAAGAAGTTCATTTGCGCAGGTAGTGAAAGGTTTGGGTTCAACCAAACATGTGGGCTCTGAAAGTAACCAAATTATGGAAAACATTATGAACAGCATTGCAGCTATTATAAAGCGGCTAGATGATCAAAGTAATCTCTTCTCAATCCAACAAAAAATGTTAAGAACACAACTTTCAAAATAGCAATCTGGAATGCGAACAGCATTTTGCAACATATTCCGGAAATCGGCATTTTCTTAATATCTGAAAGCCATCTAGTTAAATCTTCTTTTGTTAAAATACGGGGTTATAACTTATATCACTCCATTCACCCAGCGGAAAGAGCAAGAGGTGGTTCGGAATTACTAATAAAAGAAAATATAAAACACCATTTAGAATCAAATATCGAAGAAGAAACAATGCAAGTCACTGCTGTAAGGATCCAAATTAAATACAGACAGCTTTCTGTCTCTGCAATATATTGTCCTCCTAGGGAAAACCTGAAAAGCGAGGAATACCTTAAACTATTTAAATCGCTTGGACGTGATTTTATTATTGGAGGTGACTTTAATGCGAAAAACACCTATTGGGGATCTAGACTTACGACGTTAAAAGGTAAAGAATTGCTTCAAGCAGGGCAGACATCAAAATGTGAATTTTACTCTGGTGGTTCCCCAACATACTGGCCCAGTGATGGAACGAAGATACCTGACCTAATAGACTTTTATGTATCAAGAGTTATATTACAGAACTACAATCACATTGAAGACAGTAACTCTCTAGTATCGGATCATTCCCCGGTTAGCATGACAGTCAGTAAAGTGGTAATTCAAAGGGAGAGTGCCCCCAGATTAACAAATTCAAAAACAAACTGGGATCTCTTTCGTGAGTTATTGGAGGAAAAAATCAGTCTTCAGGTGCCGATAAGAAATCCCCACCCCCCACCATCGCCAACCCCCATTATACAAAATAAGAAGAAGCTTAACATATCCTACCCAACGGAAGTTAGAGAGTTGGTAAGACAAAAACGACGGGCACGTAGAACCTGGCAAATAACTAGAACACCGGAGAACAAAACAATTCTTAACAATTTAGGTAGCAGTCTCAAATCTCTTCTTAAAGAAGTTAAAAATGCATCAATCAACAGATATCTAGTTAGCCTAACAGATGAAAAAAATTCTGACTATTCTCTTTGGAAGGCGACGTAGGGACTCAGAAGACCCAAAATGCAAGTGCCTCCACTTAACAAGGAGGATGGATCCTGGGCAAGAGGTCCTAAAGAGAAGGCTGATCTGTTTACGGAGTATCTCGAGGATACCTTCCAATCACTACCAAGGCAAACGGCCAATGAAAATATAATGTCAATCCAAAAGCTAGATGATGTTGATATACGCCCAGTAACTCTCAAAGAATTAAAAGAAGAAGGAAAAAGCAACATGAATGTTAAAAAATTCCCAGGATATGACTTGATTACTTGCCAAATAATCAAGGCTCTACCAGATAAAGGATTTCGTAAGCTATCACTCATAATCAATGCAAGGTTTCGGTTAAAATATGTTACGTGGCAATGGAAAGTAGCAGAAGTAATCATGATAGCAAACCTGATAAACCACCTAACGATAAAAAATCATACAGGCCAATTTCATTGCTGCCAATTATGTCAAAACTCTTTGAAAAATTATTACTGAAACGACTTAAACCAATAATTGAGGACCGACAACTAATTCCTCCACGCCAATTTGGATTCAGTTAAAGCACTCTACAATTGAACAGGTGCATAGAATCACCAACGTTATTGAAAGAATGTTAGAACGCAAAAAAGTATGCTCCAGCATATTTCTGGACGTCGCCCAAGCATTCGATAAAGTTTGGCACAGTGGACTGGAATTCAAGCTGCATAGAGATCTGCCTAGACAATTCAATGCGATACTAAGATCTTGTTTATCCAATAGGCATTATCGTGTGAAATATGAGGATGAATACTCCGAACTAAAGAAAATCTCTGCCGGTGCCCAGGGGGAGTGTCTTATGACCAATCCTGTATTTATTATATACAAGGGATATTCCAACAACAGATGAAGGAACCATAGCCACCTTTGCAGATGACACAGCAATCATGGCCATTGGAAGTAATGTCGCTGATGCAACGAGCAAACTCCAGAAGATTACCAATGCGGTTTGTAACTGGACTAAGCACTGGAGCATATTAACTTTACATATCAAAAGGCTTCCCATCTACCGATAGAAATTGACTCAAGTGGAGAGAGCACGTCAAAATGAAAAAAGAAGAACTTAATATTAAGTTCAGAAAAATGTATTGATTCATAGGTAGAAGCTCTGAGCTTACAATATACAACAAGCTGCTACTATATCGGCAAATACTAAAGCCGATATGGACCTATGGTATTCAACTCTGGGGATGTACTAAGCAAACAAACGCCAAAATGATACAGACGTTCAAAATAAGGTTCTCCGTAACATCGTAAATGCTCCGTGGTACTCAAGAAATGAAGACCTTCACAAGGACTTACAGATGGAATACATCAAAGATGAAATAAAAAAGCACGTCGCCAAACACGAAATAAAGCTCCAGAAACATGGAAACCCCTATATTCGCCATATGATAGGTAACCCTGTCATTGAAAGAAGACTTCAAAGAACGAGGCCACTTGACCTAATAAACATACCAAATAAAAATTAGTATTTTAAATAGGTTTAATTAATTTTGGGACTCACCATTGGGTTTCACCCCAACAAATCAGAATTATTTAAAAAATGTAAAATTGCAGCTGTTAGGAATTCAGGAATACCAATTGCTCACAGTTACATATGGAACTGCATCAGCATCCTTCTTGTCGTCCCGTGTATTGAAACAAATCGCTGAAGATAACCGACACACATTCGCAAAGGCTTCAACAGTTATCGAGAGATTTTTTTAAGTAGATGATCTGATGATGGGCACCTTGGATCAGCTTGACACATTGAAACAAGAGTTGAAACAACGAGGAAACTACAATCGACTCCCAGAAACTAATCGAACTCGACAATGATTTGCAATATTCTAAAGTACTCGGCATTTACTGAAACACCATAACTGATGTTTTCACTTACAGTGTTGCTCTGGACGATGTTCTAATTCTCACCAAGCGAGGCCTACTATCGGAATCATCAAGGTTATTTGACCCGCAAGGTTGGTTAGGTCCGATAACTATATATGTTAAAGTATTATTTCAGCAAACATGGACGAAGGCTTTGCACTGGGATGAACCCTTACCATAGGATATCTTACAAAATTGGTGCAAACTACGTAGTGAGCTAAACCTAATTGAGCAAATTACAATACCAAGATGGTTGAATTTTAACTCCAATATAATAAGCCTACATGAGTTATCGGATGCATCGCAAAGGGCTTATGCGGCTACTGTATACGCCGTATGTTCAAATGAAAGTGATGTGAAGTAAAGGTAACAATGTGTCAGCTAACACCAAGGTAGCTCCGGTGCAGAAAAGATAACGTTACCAAGGTTGGAACTCTGCACAGCACTTCTACTCTCAAAACAAATGAATAGTATTCTACTGACCATGGGTGAACGAAATCACCATGTATATTTATGGAGTGATTCTCAAATCGTACTAGGATGGATAGAAGGGAACCCAGCCGATTGCACCTCTCGGGGTATACTACCCTCAGAATTGGTAAATCATCACCTTTGGTGGACAGGACCCAAATGGCTCAAATACCCAGAATCAGAACAGCCTTCAATCATTTGCAACGTGACCACCCAACCAACACTGATTGAAGCGATCATCAATAAAAATTCCAATTTAAATAAAATTGTACGTCTCTTAGCTTATTGCAAACGTTTCATCAATAATTGTAAATCAAAACCTAGTGAAAGACTTAAAACATTTTTAACGTGCAGTGAGTTAAATGAATCTAATGAACTGTTAATAAAACATGTCCAAGAGAAGAACTTTAACACCGAATTAAAGCTGTTACTCTTAAAGCTCATTTACTTTTGAATAAAAACCATAAACTAATCAATCTTAATCCCTTTATAGATAAAAATGGTATCCTTAGAGTTGGCAGGCGTACAACTCATGCGACCATTCCGTACAACGTGAAGCATCCGATATTGCTACCAGCCGAAGATTTCGTCACCGAGATGGGTTCGCACAACTCTGGAATGGAATTACTCTGTGGCAATCACACATTAATGCGCACTACATTGATGAGGAAATATTGGATAATTAATTGCAAAGTAATTATACGCCGCGTAATAAAAGGATGTATCAAATGCATTAGATACTCATCGAAACCTATGCAACCAATAATGGGTGATTTACCATCAAACCGCGTCACTCTCGTCAGACCGTTCTTATCAACAGGAGTTGATTACGCTGGCCCGATATACGTTCGACCATCAAAACAACGAGGCCTTAAACCTGACAAGGCCTACATAGCTGTTTTCGTATGCCTAAGCACAAAGGCTGTTCACCTCGAGTTCAACTGAATCATGTATATCTGCACTTCGTCGATTCATATCGCGGCGTGGTATTTGTCACGAAATTATAATTGACAATGGATCAAATTTCGTTGGGGCTAAAAATGACCTCAATAAGTTGGTCGACACAATAAACGATTCTAAAATTGCTCATTTTCTCTCCCAAAAACAGATCAATTGGAGATTTAATCCACCAACCGGTTCACATTTTGGAGCTTTGTACGAGGCAGCAGTGAAATCCATTAAATACCACCTAAAGCGGACATTAGGAGAAGCCTCATTAACATATGAGGAAATGGCAACCATTTTAAACACAAAGCGAGGCGATACTTAATTCCAGGCCACTTTGTGCTAAATCAAACGATGATATTAATCCATTGACGCCAGGGCACTTTTTGATTGGTCATCCATTTACATCTTTACCCGAATACGACTTAAACCACATAAAAATCAATCACTTATCCCGGTGGTAATATCTACAACGACTACGGCAGGACTTTTGGAAAAAGTGGTATTCTACTTACTTGACGTCATTAGAAAAACGGACAAAGTGGCAGTCAAATGCAAGCGGGATTAAATTGAATGACGTAGTACTATTACATGAACCAAATACACATCAAAATCACTGGAAAATTGGACGTGTTGTTGAGCTGTATCCTGGACGAGACAACATCACTAGACGAGTAGTCACGATACAGACATCATCCAGCAAAGTTAAAAGGCCAGTTAATAAGTTGTCCATCCTGCCTGTATCGGATTAATTCTACCACCTCCCGGTCGGCAGTATGTATAATTTCATCATATCAAATTCATCACCTAAAAATATTAATTGTTTATCTTAATTTAATTTAATTTCATTTCATTTTCTTACCTTTGATTTGTTTATAAATTGTTTGACATAACGTAAATTTGTAATGAATCTTAATAGCTTCACATAACTCCATGTATATTCTAAAACCTTATAAATGTTTAAAGGCCGTTGAGAACACAACAAATGTAATTCACTATAAAAATATGTTGTGTAGAATTTTGGCCACCTATGCATAAATTTAGAATCATAATTGTATACATTATGTAAAATAATTATAACATAAAAGAATAAATGTCCCTTCTTGCATCAACCATCAACCAAAACCCGCAACCTACTGGCTATATTCATTGGATACTTGGAGCTGGAGATTTCTTGGTGCCTTTTAGTTTACCAAAAACTAATTTATATGGATTCAACGATCCACACAACCACAGTATAAACCATACCGAGGTTGCCAAACGTTGCTCGTTCGTGAACTTCACCATGATAAAAACGTTAATTTTGACTGACGTTTACAGATCATGAAAAACGTTCAAGAGTGCGTTCGTATTAAAATGCAAAATTGTTATGTCCCTATTGAAAAACCCGATATTTCGTCCGAGATATGTAAAGTTATTCACTTAATACCGAGGCTTGCTCTGGAAGTGTGACATTCTCATGATATTGGCAATTTTCAACTTCACACCCATGTCTGTTAGATCAGCAACCAATAATATGATAAGAAAATTGTTTTCATTATCAATTACTTTGTGACATACCAGCCCAATTAGTAACAATCAGAACCGTGCAGAAATCACGGTATATACAAAAAAACGCGCTTTATACTTGAGAATGTTCATACATCGCAGAAGTTAAAATTAATTTTTTGTTCTAGAATTTTTTTGTGTCGCTCGACGTTGTTCATAAATAAAGAATGGACACGGGCACAAAGGAAAACTATAGTCAATGAAAAATAACAAAAACGGAAAACTAAATGAAAAAACAAAACACAACAGCCGATGATGATCCAAGCAGCAAAAAAAGCAGCGGAAAGGATAAAAATGTTTGAGTAGCAGAAGGGATACAAGTATCAACTTAAATATTCTGTTTGCGTTATGTTCACAATGCTTGTATTACATGAGCTTGATGTTTATTTATGGGCCATTATTTCATAAGGGTAATGTTTACAGGATTTTAACAAAAACATTGGTTGGATTTTTCCCTCTTTATGGTTTGTGCCATTGTATATGAATTCTAACAAAATGCTACTAATAATGAATCCATTATGCGAGAGGCACGACACGACGCACAACATAACAAGAAAATGACAAATTGTACATAAATGAGGATGAAATGGAAAGTTTTCCCCGATGTTGCTATAAACGATATGAACATAATGCTAAACAAAAAATTATTCTCTCGGTTAGGCGCAACCTGCGGTTAGTTGTTTTAACACGTACTCGTATTAAAATGTTTACAACACTCGATACTGCAGGAAATGGCTATGAATAAATATTTGTTGCTGATGTAACACATGGAATATTGTTCATCGGATATCCGTTTTAATTAACAACAAAATGAAATCGGTGCTTCAAAATAAATTTTAGAAAAACTAACTCAGGTGTGTCATGTTTCGATGAGATATGTGAAAGTTGTCCCATCTGAATGCTATACAGGTTTTATTAAAATACAAAAATTCCCAAAAAATAAAACTTTGACAGTTTAGATGTTCAAGTTTCCTATATCAAAAATAAAAAAAAACTTCAACTATAATAACAATGACGATAAAATGTATTACACCTGATCACATTTGATTATAAATAGACACAAAATAACAACCGACGTTTAGATATCAAATGTGATTTGAAAATTTTGTATACATGATACGAAGCGTATAAAGGACGTTGCGAAGCGTTCGTCATGGATAGGCGAGGGATTGATTAAGCAAACTAATCGTGTGCAATTTAATGGAGAATGGTACCAGATTATTCTAATACAGTTTGTGTTGAATTTCTATTCTCGTTATCGTTTCGTATTTGAGAGATAAATTGAAATGACTGAAATTGAAACAATTGGAAATTATGGCGTTCTTATTGTTCGATTTCCAAAAGGTTCGATTTTACATTAGAAATTGCAAACCTAATTTATTCGATTAAGGTCGCTTGCCAAACTGTGAAGTTAAGAAACCGTAATAAGTTTTTAGCACTGTACGAAATATCGATCTCTGTTGAGCTAGCCTCCCCACCTTGTAAAATCAGAAAAACAATCGGTGTACAGGAATTTAAATAACTACAGGACGGGCTGAGTTAATGTTGACTCGACCTTTCTCACCTCAGTAAATTTTTATTGCAGAATTATTTATTAGCTTTCAATTTAAGTTATCATCGATTTTTCAGCTCACCCTTAAAACCATAAACAAATTTTTAATTGGCTTTCATCAATCGCGTATATACCTGTAACTAAAAACGAAATATTTTTTTAAAATTGTTTAAATTTCATATTTCAATATTGGGTATAACGAACCGACTATGCATAGCTAAATTTCTCAAGTCCAAACGATATTGGATATGATGTACCGATTTATGAGCTTATGCAATATGTGCAGTCTGAATTTTTAGGTACTTATAATTACCAGCTAATGACAACTAGCAAGTTATAGAATTCCCCGATTATAATTTAATCGTTTGTGCTGCATGGAGGCCGGTTCTTGAATCGCTAATTCTACACCTGCTAATTTCCTTGAACTACATTATAACTAGACCCTCACTAGAATGATTCAGTTTAGAGGTTGGCCTGTTAAAATAGCCTGCTTTATATTAAATATTTTACTCAGTAATTCTCAATAGTTCACTCTTCCAAATACACAGGGATTTCGTTAAAATATTCCAATAAAGGAGGTCAGAATAAAATAGGTGCAAAAAACGCTGTTCTTGAAATTTACGGAGACAACTCAAAATTCGATGGCAAGGTACCATATTTTAGAGTACTGAGTCAAGTGTCATTGACCAAATAGCCGCAGTAGCTTCAATGTGATGCATAATAGTGGGAATGAAGAGTCATGAAACATAAAACTATGTAAAATAAAACGTTACATGAAATTACTGCTCCTTCCTAAAACAATAGATGGGTTCTTTGAACAAAGGCAAAAGGCGAAACCATGAAAGAAGGCATTGCCGTGATAATGAGTCCGGCTGCTTACCTATTTGAATCAGTTCAGTTACCAACCTGTAAAACGATATAATGTACATGGTCTTTTACCACAAAAGTGTATTCGTTGTGACTTTCTCCCCAAACAAATATTGTGCCCATATCAAAATTAAGCGAACTGATTACTTCTAACCGTTGACCGTTTAATTCTGATGCGTGGGTTCTACCTCGTATGAAATAGAAGAATGTATAGTATGGCGTCATTAGTAAAGTTTTGGATTTGGTAAGACCTATCCAACAAATCATTGATGTATACCGAAAACGAGGTCGGAGACAAAACTGATCCCTGATGGACTCCCCGATTTGAGGGGTGGGACGTTGTTGATCTCCCGTTTAGCACAACGTTAATCTTTCGGTTTTTTGAAAGTTTACAAACGGGATTCTCATGCCAAACCTTGGGTAATCATCCCCATGTTGTGCTAGGGCGAGATAGTATTTTTTTTCAACATACGCCAAGAAATTGGTTGTGGGGCGACTATCACGAAGTCCATACTGTTTATCTGAAATTATTGTATGGGCCGGTATTATAAGGGTTCAGTTTCATCACAAGCTTTATCAGAACTGGTTGTATCACCGCACTCTTCCAAGCGTTCTGGCATTAACCTTGCTTATAGTTAACTTTTAGTTAATATTGGAGCCAAGTCACTCGCAAACTCCTTAAATATTGGGTTCGATGGCTGTATTTCATTGTCTTTAGGTTTCTGAAGACAGTTTTATCCAAGATGTTAATGTGTTCTGGATGTTTGGAATCGCAATACGGATTTGATGGAGGCATAACTCCAACAAAAACAACAAAGGTCGTGTCCTATGTGAAGGCGTTTGTCAGTAAGTCCTCCGATAAGTATGGATCCATCGATGCTACCATTTGGAAAAGGTTGCAATCGAGCATTTTCAACTCGGAAGCCTTAGCAGTATTCTTGTTTTCGGAACTTTTCGCTTCCTTATCACAGATTTTTTACAAATGTTTCGTGTTTCCTTTTATTTTGCAAATGAAATTTCGTTTCGTTAGATTTGGTGGCTTCTTTTGAAAATTTTTTAAAATTTTGATTGAGATTGGAAAATGATGATGATTTTGTTTTCATTCTACTCGTCAGAATATGGACTTTTGTAGAGTTGTGTTGTGACATTCAAATGTGGAACCACTCACGAGCTGTGTTTAGTTTAAGCGATCTTTATGAAAATGGCTTACTTCTAGAAGTAGAATTCGTTCTCGCAGATGTTGTGAGATACTTTTGTTTCTGATAGTACTAACTTATTGGGTCTGTCTGATTCGAGATGTTGATGTGAGCAATTTTCATTAGTGACGAGCCCTTGGACATTGGCAAAATGGATGATAAGGCTATCAATTTTATCTTTATAAGGGTTTTGCCTAGCCCCGCGGTACGACGAAAAATGGAGAAAAACCGTCACAAAATAAAATTTAATATCGATTAGAGTAAAGAAAGACAGTCCAGACATATGAAGGTAGCCTAGTTTTTCAACCGAGAAACAAAAATTTCCTTACTATTTCATCTCATCCCAGTTTTTGACATTTAAACTGTATAAGACGGAAATGTATAAGACGTTTCTAGGCGAATTGCACTATTTGCTTATATTCTTATATCGGGCCATATGGAATTTGGCCACTTGTGCCAATACCACCTTACAGCTGATACTGCCCTCTTCGTCACTATAACCAACTCAAAACAGTATTAATCGCTATATTTACTTAAAACAAACAATTATTACCTATAACTCATATCACTTAGAAAAACTATTTATATAAATGATCATGCGTAGGGTACAAAAACAACAATTAAATGGAGTAATCTGTGATGGATATTTTGTTGTTTTACTCAATTTAAAAACAAATTCCGTCTTATACAGTTTAAATAGAAAAAACTGGGATGAGATGAAATAGTAAGGAAATTTGATTTTTTTTCTGGAAAGAAAAACTGAACTAACTTCATATGCCTGACAGTCCAACCATTTTAGTCGCTTTTTTGACAAGCAAGGGGTGCTGTGGTGGAATACTAGGCGAACTCCCAGCCACAGGGGTAATTTTGATACGTGTTATACCAATAAAAAGGGTCGAGCTTGTCTGAGGACTTTCAAGATATCGTATAATTTCCTACAAAAAATATTGCGACTGTTGTTCACACATCATATCGATTGACAAATACCTCAGAGATATCGTCAGGGAGCTTTAGAAAAATCTCCTTTCTCATCGGTATAATGGATGTATTAACAATGATATGGTTCTTGAGCGAATATTACCGACTAATTTCAAATAATATTTGTGCACCCGGAAAATTATTGGAAATTCGAAACGGATCTAGCGTGCATTATAGTTCAAGCTGAAAATCAACCCTACTAATTTAGGAGTACTTTAATTCACACTCAAGGAAAATACATTTTATTTTATGGTCCGAGAAAGGGTTTACATTTAGGCATTTCAGATCTTAAAACGCAGATCTTATCAAATATTTAGTTCTAGCTACAAACATTTCAGAAAACCAACAACATTTCAAAAATAGGACAAGCTCTCATGGAAGCCATTATTTACGGTACATAGATTTTCGCCAAATTTAGGAAGGATCTCCCAATTAATGAAAAAAGGTTTAAGTATTTCATTTTGAATTGTCAATCCGCTTGGATTGTAGAGGTGCCGAATTTTGTTGAAATAAAGTTTTTTTAAATCAAAACTCGTTATTTCCGTTAAAATTTAAAGAATGATCTGAACTAATTTTGTTTAAATATTATTTACAATCTGTTTGTTTTAGTCATTTTTCATAAATGTACCATTCAAAATATTTGCAAAAACCGAAAAACCTCTTATAGAAGGGGGTGGCTTGGATTGGGATCTCCGTTTCTGTTGAAAACGTTTTTTTTGTATCAAAAATCGTAATTTTCGCTTAAATTTTGTAAAACTCATCTGTAAAGGGTTTTGAATCAAATTTAATTTAGAATCTTTCAGCTATTAGTCATTTTGCTCGTGAATAATATACTTGTCTAAGAAATCTCCTATGGAAGCTGCCACTTTCGGTGGATCGACTTCGGTCAAAAATCACTGGGATCTCGTAAAAAAAAATTCATATTTAATCGTTTTTCGAAGAGGGCAGTGATGTCTTGCCGAAATCGGTCCATCGGATGGGTTCAATAAGAACTTGTTAATTTTTTGCAAATATTCCGATAAGTACCTATATCATTTACGAAAAAAACGATTAAGACCTAAAGATTCTAAATTAAATTTGCAACAATACCAGTCCAGAACAGTTTTCAAATATTTAAGCGGAAATGACGATTTTTAACAAAAAACCGTACGGCCCAGATGAATTGATTGATCAGGATGAAATTTCATACTTAAGCTAATCTCACAATTTGGAAGACCTCAATGATTTTTATCTAAAATCGGTCCACCGAAAGTGGCAGCTATTTCGGATTTAGCAAATACTTTAAATATAAACTAAAATATTATAAATTAATATTGCAACAATATCGATCCAGATCAGTTCTTCAAAATTTAAGAGAAAAGGGCGATTTTTCAGCTAAAACTGTTTTTAACAAAAATTTGCCCGTAGGCAGATTGATTGGTCGGAATGAAACCTTGTGCTTAAGATTTTCCCATAAATTGGGAAACCCCAGTTTACCGGAAATAAAAAAAACTTTATTTCACTAAAATTTGGCATCACTACAGTCCAGGCGAATTTACTAGTCGGAATAAAACTTCATTCTTGAACTGTTTCAATTAATTGGGAGATCCTTCTGAAATTTGGTGGAAATATGTGTATCGGAAGTGGCAGCTTCAACTTTGCAATTTTTGAAATTATAAGATTAAATTTTCAACTAACAAGGGTTAACCTGCGTAACAAGTTCGCGATTTATGTATAAATTCTCGTAATAAAAGAAATTCGGGTGATGCCTACAGTTCAAATCTGAGCTAATTTTCTTTGGAATTTTATTATTTATTTCGTAAATACTTTTATACGGTGGGCCGATTTCGGCCAAAAATCAAGAGAATCTCCCAATTTAAGAAAAAATTTATGTTTCATTCCGGCCAATCATTTAGGACTGTACGCGGATCAAATTTTTGTTAAATAATAGTTTTTGGTCAAAAATCGTCATTTCGGCTTAAATTTTAGAAAATTGATTTCGGCCAGTATTGTGGCAAATATAATTTAGATGTATTAGTTCTCAGTCCTTTTTTTCGAAAATGATATACATTTCAAAATATTTTCAAAAAAGGGAAAAGCTTCTATGGTAGCTGCCACTTTCGGTGGATTAAATCGGTCAAAATCACAGGGATCTCTCAATTTGTTGAAAAAGCTTAAGTTTAAAGATTCATCTGGATCATCAATCCAGTATGCGCTGAAAAGAGACCAAATTTTGACTGAAAAACTGTTTTTTTTTGTCAAAAATCGTCATTGCTGTTTAAATTTTGGAAAAGCAATCTGGACCAGACATTTATTTTGCATAGCACTCCACACAGAAAGACAAACAGAGAAATTTTAAAAGGTGCGTTTTTTACTTCGGCGATGCAGCGAATTGTAAATCTGCAAAAATCTCGAGGTGAAGATTTTTATGATTACTGTACTTTATTTTACTACGTCAAAGAAAGTAAAAAGAGGCAATTTTTCTCGTTTGCCAATGTATAGGCATATGGACATAGTCACTTTCGGCTTATTTTGTCCAATTTTTTGTTGAAATTGTTAAAGTAAAGCTGAAAACATAAATAGTTTATTGGTCGCAGTAGCCGCAACAAATACAATATTCTGTTTATAGGGATAGATACTGAAAAGTCAAATGTATAGTATGTTCTTTATAATAAACTTACTTCTGTGCTGTACCTCAACCTGAAAACACGTTGTTTTTATTTTCTTCCTGTACGATTTCTGGAAAGTTGTAATAATAATAATAATAATAATTTCAACAGGTTATGGGCCCAGACCCGTATAAAAACGAAGATTTAATTAATTTAAAATTAGTAAAATAGACTAAAGAAAACGTGTGTAAAAACCAAGAGTACCTGTGGTAAAGCAGCATCTTGGAAAAGCGAAAAGACGAAAATTAAAATGGAAAACATTTTGGTGAATTCGACGGGAGCATCGTCGTCAAACTTAAAATTAGAAGGGCTATCAAATTGGTCTACGTGGAAATTCCAAGTTAAAGTAATTTTAAAAGCATTGGAAATATACGATATAATAGAGAATACGGTGGTTAAGCCGGAACCAAATGCAGAAAATAACGCAGAGATATTTTCCCAAAGTGTTTTAGTTACTCGATTATCGAATAAGATTATGTGTCAAGTAATGAACTACGAAACATCAAAGTCAATTTGGGAAAAATTACACACATATTACGAACAGACATCGGAGACATCGCTTCATTTGGCACAACAAAAATTTTTCTCGATGACATTTCATCCGAAAGACGATATTGCGAGTTTCGTAACTAAAGTAGAAGAAAATGTAAGCAAAATAAAACAATTAGGTGGGGAAATACCAGATAAAATGTTTTTAACAAAAATAGTGACCTCATTGCCTGATACATACAAACATTTCATTTCTGCTTGGGATTCGGTATCCAGTGATAAACAAAATATATCTGAATTGACAGCAAGATTATTGACCAAGGAACAAAGGATGACAAATAGAGAGGAAGTTACAGCATTAATGTCCAAAAATATTGGAGGTAACAGAAAGTGTTTTAGATGTGGGAAAACCGGTCATATAAAAAAACAGTGTCGTGTGTTATTAAACAAGAGTGAAATCAGTTGCGAAATTTGTAAAAAAAAGGTCATTTGAAAAAAAATTGTTGGTTCCTGAAACGTAAAAGCGAAAACAACGGCAACAATGAAAATTTGCAAAATACATTCTCAACGTCATTGATTTGTGGTCAAAATGTCACGAAAGGTTGGATCGTTGATAGTGGTGCATCAGAACATATGTGCTATGACAAAAATTTATTTTACGAAATGGAAATGTTGTCGGAGCTTAAAAACGTAGTCATTGGTGATGGAAATTTAATAAAAGCAGAAGAGAAAGGAAAAATAATGGTTTCTGCATATAATGGTGAACAATGGATCGCAACAACATTGCATAATGTATTGTATGTACCAAAATTGGCAGTAAATTTTTTTTCGGTTAGCGCAGCCGTGGATAAGGGATATACAGTAAAGGTGACCAGTGAACAATTTAATTTTATAAAAAATAATAATATTCAAGCGATTGCGGTAAGAAAACAAAAAATTTATACAATGGTGTTCGAAGTGTTAAATAAAAAGGCCTATATAGGTAAAGTGAATGAAAATTTGCTGGAGTGGCACAAAAAATTAGCTCACCAAGACATAAATCAAATTAAAAGCATGTTAAAGAGAAATAGTATTGAATATGAAAACGGAGAAATTTTGGATTGTATATCCTGTATTAAAGGAAAACAACATAAAATAAAAAATAAAATTGGATCAAGAGCTGAAAAACCTGGACAATTAATACACATGGATTTATGCGGTCCTATGGAGGTAAATTCATTAGGCGGTTCGAGATATTTTCTAGTTATGAAAGATGATTTTTCGAAATATAGAAAAGTGTATTTTTTAAGAAGTAAAGACGAAACAAAGTTTAAAATAAAAGAATTTATAAAATTTACGAAAATAAATCCAGGTTACAATGTTGAAAAAATTAGAACGGATAATGGAACAGAATTTTTAAACAATGTGGTAAAAGAGATGGCAATTGAAAATGGAATTCAACATGAAACGAGTGTCGAATATACCCCTGATCAAAACGGATGTGTTGAGCGTGAAATGCGAACGATTGTAGAGGCAGCAAGAACATTGTTACTAGAAAATAATTTGGAAAACAAATTTTGGGCAGAAGCTGTAAACACTGCGATTTATGTAATAAATAGAACAGGACCGAGTAGAATTAAAGACAGAACTCCATATGAAATATACTTTAACAAGGACAAATATGATATAAACAAATTAAAATGTTTTGGTTCAAAAGTTGCGGTTCATATTCCTGATCAAAAACGACGAAAATGGGACTCAAAATCTGAAATCGGAATTTTTCTAGGCTATGGAGAAGATATAAAAGGATATAGAGTATACTTACCAGAAAGCAATATCATTTCAGTAAAAATAGATGTGATATTCTTAAAAAATACAGAAGAATCAGAAACTAGTAATCTAGAAAACATGAACGTAGAGCAGGTAAATGAAATAGAACTAGCTATTGATCAACAAAATCCGACAAATGTAAAAGACGAAAATCTGGACAACGAAAGTATACTACGAGAACAGTCGATTGATCAGTCTGAAATAAACGAAAGTGAAACATCCACGGAAAGTGTTGAAGAAATTACTACAAGAACACGAAAAGTACCAAATTGGTTGAATGACTATGAAGTTAATTTTCTGAGCACTTATAATGAACCATTATCATACCATGAAGCAATGGAAAGCATCGAAAAGGATAATTGGAGCAAGGCAATCAATACTGAATTAAATAATTTAAAACACAACAATACATGGACCGAGATAGATGAATATCCCGAAAAGGAAAAATTAGTAAGTAGTAAATGGATTTTTAAAATAAAAGAAAATGGAAACGGTGAAAAAACATATAAAGCTCGTCTAGTGGCTAGAGGATTTGAACAAACGCATTGTGATGATGAAGTATATGCACAAGTAGTAAGGTTAACAACGGTTAGAATCTTTATGGCAATAGCAAATAAAATGAATGTACCGGTGTACCAATTAGACGTGATAGGCGCTTTTTTGCATGGCGAAATTAATGAAGAAGTTTTTATGAAATTGCCAGATGGAAGATTGTGTAAATTAAATCGCTCGATTTATGGACTTAAAAAGTCTCTAAAATATTGGAACGAAAAATTCGACGATTTTATGAACAAAGAAAATTTTACAAGATCCAAAAATGATTTGTGTTTATATAAAAGGTGTAAAAATAATAATCAACTATATTTATTAATTTATGTTGATGACATTTTAATTTTTGGCAATAATAATAACGAAATTGAAAAGTTTAAAATACTCTTGAACAATAACTTTAAAACCAAAGATTTGGGTATGGTAAGTTATTTTTTGGGTAGAAACATAACACAAGATCTAAAAAATGGTATAACAAAAATAAATCAAAGGAAATATTTAGAAAACGTTCTTGTGAAGTTCGGTATGGCGGATTGTAAACCTGCAGAAACTCCGATTGATCAAAATTTTGATTTTAAAATGTTAAATAGACAGAAATCCGAAAACACATTGATAGAGAAAAAATGTAGACAATTAATTGGCAGTTTACTTTATGCTGTGAGTGGAACTCGTCCGGATATAACTGTGGCTGTAAATTTCTTAAGTAGATATCAACATTATGCCAATACAATGTTATACAAATCATTAACAAGAGTTTTACGATATATAAAAAGCACATTAAATTTGGAAATCGTATATGAAAGAGGAAAGCAAAATGTTCTGGAAGGTTTTGTAGATGCAGATTATGCAAGTGATCCCAAGGATCGACGATCAACTTCAGGGTACGTTATTGTGTTATGCGGTGGTGTTGTTTCGTGGTCTTCAAGGAAACAAAAAGTGACGGCATTATCATCAACCGAGTCAGAATACATAGCTCTGAGTAATATCATCGTTGAGATATTATGGATAAAGAAGTTGTTAATTGACTTTGGATTAAATTATGATAAACCAATAGTCATACATGAAGATAATCAATCTGTTATTAAAATTACTGAGAAAAATGAAAACAACCAACGGTTAAAACATGTTGATGTAAAATACAATATTTTGGAAAATGTGGAAAATAAAGAAGTCGAACTGAAATATGTACAATCAGCAGAAAATGTAGCAGATTTGTTTACCAAGCCGTTAGGTAAAATAAAATTCGAAAAATTTAAAAATTATATTTTGAAATAAAAATTTAAATTTTAACGTCATATTGAATTAGTTAGAAGAAATGATTTTTTTTTAATTTAACGTAGATTATGTAACTAAAAATAACTAAACTTGTTTTATATAAAAGTTTATTTTTTTGTTTGGATTAATAATTGAAAATGTAATCGTTATGTACATGCATCTGTTAGGATAGAATAAGGTATCTGTTGAGGGGGTGTGTTAAAGTAAAGCTGAAAACATAAATAGTTTATTGGTCGCAGTAGTCGCAACAAATACAATATTCTGTTTATAGGGATAGATACTGAAAAGTCAAATGTATAGTATGTTCTTTATAATAAACTTACTTCTGTGCCGTACCTCAACCTGAAAACACGTTGTTTTTATTTTCTTCCTGTACGGTTTCTGGAAAGTTGTAATAAAACAATTTCAACAGAAATCTCCGAAGTTATAGAAATGCTGAAGAATGAAGTTTCATACTGATTAGTCAATTTATTAGAATTAAGAAAGAAAGATGGCGGAAAATGAGGTTACAATTTTGGAGAAAGTATTCTAGACTAATTTGTTGGAAATTTAATTTAGAATTACTTTGTTCTTAATCGAGCTTTTTCGAGAAAAACATACAGAGAAACCGTGAAGTACAACCTCGAAACTCAAATTCTGATCTGTTCGATTGTAGCTTCCAACATGTTGTTCTCCACAGTGCAATCTAGCCAGACAACGAGATTTGGGATTATATTAAAGCCATTTGCAAATTGCTTCCATTTAGAGAATATTTTAGAAACATGTTCATTACTATGACTTAAACGCAATACTTTGTTTCAAGATGTGTAATCCTTGTAATATAACTTTGATACTAAACCATACTAAAGAGGTTGATCTTCTGTCGTTTACGATAAGTATATTTAGAATCGAGTAACGCGCAGATTGTGAACAATATAAAAAGCACGTGACATTCTGATTTTCCATCATCCATTTATTCGTAAATAGATGTAGATGATAGTGACGTCAAAACATATACATACGAGTATATACATATCATAAAATTTCATCGTATGTGAAACAACCTGTAAGATAATTCCCACCTTTCAACCAGTCACCGAAATATGTTTCCAACAATAACATTTTCCAAAGTAGTTTTTTCCGCACATTATTCTTAAACAACCGAAAAGAATTTTATGATACCGAAAATCTGTTCCATAACAACCACAAAATTTTTTTATACCTGCTATCAAACCACAATCAACGACGTCGACAAAAAATGTTTTAAATTTTAACAAAAGACAAAAAATGAATGATTAATGGCTTATCAGTATTTTATCGGATTTGTGTATTAATCTGATAAAACAATAAAAAAATGTAAAGCACAATAATTGTAATTCCGATTTAGCTTTAATGATTTTTGGTTTTATGTGTGAAGCATTTTTTTCTCGATCATGTTGACAAGAGGTTTTATGAATGTACTATGCCAGGTATACCAGTGTACGTACATACACGCAACACTTGAGCTCATCGTAAATAAAAGTCAAACGAAGCACGACCTACATCTCTTTCTTTTACTGTCAATCACTATTTTTCTACCTTACATTTTATTAAGTTATGTTATGTTCAAATATTATAACGAGCTTTTCCACGAAAAACTATAAAAACGTAAATGTTTTCCACTCAATATCGTGTACTCGTATACGAGTTTATATGACGTATTCAATTCATGTTAGATTTATATGTTAGATGTACTACGGCGTTTGGCTTCAACATAATATAAATATTCATATATGTTCGTAGTCGTAGGCCCCTTCCTGGTACCATATTATACGAGCATATAGTTGGAACATATGTTGTGTGTAATTCATAAAAATGTAATAAAATATATAAAAATTTTGTTGAGCGTAATAACATACAAAATATGTAAAAGTTTATTTTTCTGTGCTTTAATAAAATATTTTTTTTAATAAATAAAATACTAAAAGCTCAAATCTCAAATGGAAATATGTTTTAAGTTCAAAATATGTTTTATATTCTTTGGAAAAAAGGAAAATATGTAGCTACACATTTATGTTTTGTTTTTTGGATTTGAAACTGGACATCATAAACAGGATAACAAAATTTTTAATTGGAATACGGCATTTTTATTTGGTGGAGCTCACCCCTAAAGAGGTATACGCAGGCCTAATTTGTTAGCTGAATTTTGCTTGTTGGAGTATATTGTACATTACATTCGTTTTTTATATGTTAATTAGGGTCATGTTAATATGAGGATGTGTTAAATGAACATGTACGTATGCAACAATATATTTTTTATGTAAACATGTTACTTGAGGTCGGTACTAAATATTAAAAAAATCCCCGAGATTTGTTTAACTCTATAAATGAAATATTATGTTATATGGCATCCAGTATCATAGCTTTCAGTGTTTATAGCTGAAAAATACTGTCCTATAAGCGGCTATACCTGGTTAGTCGCATTATTAAATCATGTTTTTGGGAATATTACGTATCTATTAGGGATTCATTCCCATTCATTATTTTGGGGTGTCTCAGCCATTTTGTTAATACGAGTTGTACGGTGATTTTTTTTTGACAGTTGTCACGTACAGACCATGCGATTTAGGAATATGAAGAAGTATTCAAACCAACAACGTTTAATTATTGTAAAAACACATTACAAAAATGGTGAAAGTTTTTTCGAAAACAGTTCGCCAATTACGTGAAGTTTTCGGTGCGCCAAATGAATCGACAGTGAGGCGTTTAATTACAAAATTTGAGACCAAATTTACGCTGATGGATCAGAAGATCATTGTTCGTCGTCGTCCTTGTCGGTCACTCGAAAATATAGCGAAAGTAAGACAATCTGTGTTTGAGAATCCAGGAACTTGGGAGTGCGGTATCGCGAAATGTTAACGGAGTTTTTGTGGCCCGAATTGGATGTAATTGATATGGAGAACATGTTTTTCCAACAAGATGGTGCGATCTGCCACACACCACGTGAAACAATCGTGTTACTGCAAACTAAGTTTCCAGGCCATGCCATTTCTCGATTTCGCGATCAACATTGGTCACCAAGATCTTGCGATCTAACACCGATGGACTTTTTTCTTTGAAGCTATGTGAAGGAAAAGAAATCCGGCGCTCTTGCTGAGACACCCTATACTTGTAATTCATGCCACTAGTGAAATGATGGTCTACACATTTTGAGATTCTAGTTAATGTCAGAGTTGTGTGTATGCGCGTAATTCGGAATTATCGACATGTTAGTGTCGGAAATAGCGTAGATAGTTCCTTTTTGGCGTAGATAAAGTAGACAATTCGTCGAGTCGACTAAGTAGAATATTCTCGTAGACAATGTAGATTGTTCACAGTTTTCCAGTTCATGCGAATTTCCAGTATTGTGATATTTATAATTCAATTTTTAAACACAAATATATGAGATTAGTATATATTGTTACGAATTTCGGACTTCACAAGGATTCGTTACGGAATACGGGTACAATTTATTTTTCAATGAATTACTACACAGTTCAACACTTTGACTACTTACTTTAATTTCACTGTTTACTTTTTTACTGTATCCACTTGATCGCTGATTAGATAACAACTGCCTTAGTCCCCTTTTTATACACACAAATGCGATTCTCGTTCTTTCCATATTGCGCTGTTGCAGCTAAATTGTCCATGTATTTGTGCATTTATTCGAGGCGAATCTGTAGTCATTGTTGTAATTGTGCACATCTTACCTCTCATCATGCATTTACCCTTTTTATATTCCATTTTCTACTTCCGTGCTCTACTTCCATCGGTCCCGCCCATCTTCTGGAATATTTCTCGCGTTAATATCTGTCGTTTGATGCACTTCACCATCCTGCAATCTTAACCACTCGGCTATCGACGACTCTGATGTGATCTGTGTGTATGTTAGGCATAATCGTCGCATTACCCCCACCTTAATTCTGTTCGTCCCGAACCGATTCATGAATGCTCCTGGCGTTGTAACGTGTTAACCTATCGATATGAACCAACCACCTTCATTTTCGTCTTGTGGCTTTGTTGAATCCGATATACAACATCGTTGATCTGCTTTATTACTTTGTAAGGTAGTTAGTTTAAGGTTCGTTTAGTGTAAGGTTCATTTAGGATTGTAGAGCCAAACCAAATCTTCTTCCTTAAATCCTATGCTGTTTGACCGCCGGTCATATCTCGTCTTCATGCGGTCGCTGGCCTTCACTATGTTGTCCCTTACTCCAGTGTGTGCGTTGATCATCCTTTGCCTTAACTCTGTCGTGTAGCCTTGCTTAGTAACTTGCTCTGTCTCAGGTGATCCAAATTTAACATCACATGGTAATCGGAGTTCTCTGCCAAACACGACTATGGCTGGTGTGTATGGTGTAATCCTTGTTTTCTTGATTTCGAGTATTCGACACAACTCCTGAAACACGGATGATTCGAAGTTTCGGCCTTGGTCGGAGTGTAGCTCTAACGGTACTCCAAATCTGTATATCCAATTGTTCACAAACACGTCCGCAACCGTTCGAGCTTCTTGATTCATTATCGGATGTGCTTCGACCCAATTTCTGAAATAGTCTATGCAAACAAGTATGTACCGATTACCATCCTTTGTCAGAGGAAATGGGCCAGCAATATCCATCGCGATTCGCTCGAACGGTGCTCCGACATTGTATTGCTGCATCCTTCCTCTTGTTCTTGTTTGTGGTCCCTTACTGGCTGTGCACACCTCACACTTCCTTCAACACGTGTACGTGCATTTACAGTGCGTTCAACCGAGAATTTTGCAGCTGTTGCTCAGGATGACTCTGAGCATCCATCGACATCAACTCCCCAACGTGCTCAAGAATTGACCATTCCGACCCATTGACCGCAGTTCTGTCATGAGAATTTTGAATAAAGACCTCGGAAGGTGTACAAAGTTCAATTAGCGCAGAAACTGAAGCAAAATGACCATCCGCAACGTTTTCGGTTCACAAATTGGGCTGTGGAACGCTTGGAAGGACATGAGTATTTTTTCCGAAAAATCATCCTTCCGATGAAGCTCATTTTCACCTCGAAGACGAGGTGAAGGGCTTGGAAAATCCACACTTAACCATGGAAAAGCCGATGCCTCCACAACGAGTAACTGTTTGGTGTGGATTTTGAACCGGAGGAATCATTATTCCATTTTTCGAAAATGAGCAAGGAGCCGTGAGTAGAATCAATGATAATAATTACCGAACTAAATATAATAAACGTGTTTTTGTTACCCAGAATTGAAGAGGACACACACGACATTTGGTTTCAACAGGACGATGCACTTGCCACACAGCTAACGCAACAATCGAGCTTTTGCACACTGTCTTCGGGGTTCGAATAATCAACCGTAACGGAGATGTTAATTGGCCACCACACAGCTGCGATTTAACACCGTTGAACTTTTTTGTGGGGAGCCGTTAAGGATAATTGTTATGCTAACAATTATATGCAAGGAGGAATATGCAATCAGAAGTGCCAACTTCATTGGTTTCTAGAACACTTTTTGTCAGAAAATTGTTCATTCAACGGTCGTTTTTGTTCAATGGAATTGGGTCAATACTGGATTAGCACAAATACAGTCACTATATTTTTGGGATGGCAATTAACATACCTGACAGGAATATACTATCTGAATTGCTTATGCCTTGGATTTTAAAACATTTTATTTCTATTGTCTTATTTGTTGTTCAACACAAATATTATTGAACGATATATCTCCGTTTTTTTAAAAATATAGTATCTTTCATGGGCTGGTTGGGTTTTCCTCGATTTATGAATGAAAATTTATGCAAATTATATTTCTATGATAAGCACAAATTTCATCATTTTAGTGGCCTTTAGAAAGTATTAAAATTAGGCTTAAATTATTTCCGATTTTTTCTAGAAATCAAGTTTTATTTTTTCCGTCTTTTAGGCGAAATTTGAAATTTTTTTTCCCCGTTTTTTCAGCTCCTGGACTAGCACTAATTTTTTCCCGTGAGCACTAATTAGCAAAAATTGGGCTTAATCGGTATGCAAAGTTTAATTTTGAAATTCGAAAGTTTCCCTGCTGCAGTTACCCACGTCTCTTTTGGGTAATAAATGTGTTAGTGTCTTCACACAGTTGCACCAGATTATTCCCATCAAAACCAAAGTGATGTTTTATGGTCGGTTCTTCAAGATATTGTTTGACGACGTTATCAAATATAAATATGTATATTCAATTGTCGTAACGCAGAAACAGAGAAAGGCAGTAGATGAATGTTCTTGATGTAATATTCCTTTAAGTGGCTTTTAATTTGCCTGTCTGAGTGTTTAATGTAAAACATTAATTCCACGATCGAATTTTTATAGCTGGACTCTGCGGACAACACTTTGTAAAATGTCGGAGATGTAGTTGGGAAATTCACACAGTTACTATGTGAAAATTTCGAGGGATCACTAGTAATCCAACGGGAAGAAAGCGCACTTTCATACTGGGTTAACATATTGAATGGAATGTTTAAATCCATTTGGTGTTGTTAGATGGATAGTTTGTAATATAATCCATCACCGACATACGTTTGTTGACATGGTGGTTAACATATAAAGTTATTGTGAAAGGCTCATCTTTACGTTGTTGCAAGTAACCTGTTAAAGTTTCTAGAGCGTAGATTATTGACGGATTTAATTTGGAAGTTTTATAGTTTAAGTCCGTTTCGCGACAAGTGTTTCTTAAGCTTACAATTTTCCAATTTCTCATCTAAGGCAACACAAATTAAAATAGATAAAGTTACTAAGTGTTAAGTTTTACTAGCAAGAGGAGGCTAAAGGGGGCTTTAGATTGGCAATTATGCTGATCAATAAAGAATCCCTGGCTTCCCTTGCTAAAACAAAGGGAGTGATCAACTTCGGGTTCGGGTCGAAGAACCTTGGATTAACAATAACAGGATCTGTGGCCTCAGAACAAAAGGGTATAAGTTATTATACTCAAGCAACTCTGAGAAGATCAGATCGTGTATTTTAGCGAAAAATAATCTGAATATTTTTCTTCTTTCTCAATTTAGTAGTGGAGACGTCACTGCAGTAAGTGTTGAGGCTAGTGGGGAAAAACTATGGCTAGAATCAGCCTATATGGATTGCGAGAAGGAGGTTCCACCGGATAACCTGGGGGAACTGATCCGGGAAGCAGATCAAAGAAGGGTAGGTGTTATACTCGGTTGTGATGCAAACGCGGATCACACAATCTGGGGAAGCACAGACAGTAACGAGAGGGGTGAGTTATTTTTTGATTACTTATTAAATACCAACCTTGTAGGTTGAAATATTGGACGAGAGCCAACATTCATTGTTAAAAATCGGCAGGAGGTTTTAGATGTGACCTTTGTGTCGGAAACGATCTTTCATACGATCAGAGGATGGAGTGTGGCGAAGGAGCACTCATTCTCTGATCACCGATATGTAACATACAACCTCGACATTAAACCTGTTACCCGGAAACCCTTCAGGAATCCCAGAAGGACTAAATGGAACAAATATAGTGAGATGTTGGCGGAATTATTGCCACTGGAGGTCCCCGGACCTCCGTCGACAGTAGAAGAATTGGATCGCATGGTTGATACGGTCACAAGAGCATGCAATCTCTCATTTAAGGCCGCGTGCCCCCTGATAAAGCCTAGGGGTAGGCAGAAACCGACTTGGTGGACCACGGAGTTGGGAACCTATCGAAGGGCATGTAGGACAGCTTTTAATAAAGCTAAAAACACGAGGGAGGGACGGGATTGGGACTCCTATAAGGAGGACCTAAGAAGGTACAAGAAAGAGTTGAGGAAGGCACAAGGGTGGTCTTGGAGACTCTTCTGTGGTAGGATGGAGGAGGTCTCTGAGACTTCTCGCCTTAGGAAAATTCTAGCTTCTAACCCAACCAGTCCTAGTTATTTGATAAGACCGGACGGGTCGTGAACAGCTTCAAGTGTGGAATCATTGGAGCTCCTCATTGAGACACATTTTCCGAGAAGCTTTGATGACTCCATAGAGCCCGGAGCTCATCGAGTAACACCTTCAGTAGAGATGGAGGGCATTGTAGACAGGGAGCGAATCCAGTGGGCGCTGAACGGTTTTAAGCCGTATAAATCGGCGGGCCCGGATCGGATTATACCAGCAGAGATCCAAAGGAACTCGGCAGTCATCCTCCCCTGGCTGAAGGGTATCTTCAGGGGATGTCTGAAACTTGTCTATATTCCTAGGAAATGGACGGAGGTCAGAGTGGTCTTTATCCCAAAATCGGGAAAAGGCTCACATGCTTACCCAAAGGATCTGAATCCGGTAACTCTATCATCCTTTCTGCTGAAAACCTTGGAAAGGTTGGTAGATGTAGGTATTCGATCAAAAATTGAGCCCAGGAATTGGGCAGTGTCGCAGCATGCGTACTGTAAGGGGAAGTCGGCGGACACAGCTCTGCACGATCTAGTACGCATGATTGAGAAGTCAATTCACTCGCAAGAGTTTTCTATGGTAACATTTCTTGACATTGAGGGTGCCTTTAATAATGTAAAAACGGGGGCGATCATGGAATTGTTGTCATGTTTGAAGGTGGACTACCCTATAAGTAGGTTGATAAATCAGATGCTGGTAAGCAGGATCATTACCTCAAAACTGGGGGAGTCCACCATTAGAAGAAGGGCGGTTAGAGGAACCCCGCAGGGAGGTGTAATGTCCCCCTTTCTTTGGAGTGCAGTGATGAATGGATTGCTGTTGGAACTGGAGAGGGAGGGGACAGAAGTTGTAGCGTATGCAGATGATTTAGCGATAGTTATCTCAGGCAAACATGTAGATACGATTAGGGATGTTATGCAAAATGCACTCCTGATCGTTACTAGATGGGCCAGCAAATGTGGATTAGGGATCAACCCTTCCAAGACAGAGCTGGTACTATTTACTAGGAAATATAAAATTCCGGTAGTTAGCCCCCCTACCGTGAACGGCATTAGACTGGCTTTTGCTGATAGAGCGAGATTTTTGGGCATAATCTTGGATAGTAAGCTCAGCTGGAAGCCCAACATTATAGAAAGGGTGAAAAAGGCTAATGTAGCCATTTACTCGTGTAGGAACGCCATAGGTAAGAGTTGGGGTTTGAAACCAGCACTGGTGCACTGGATCTATACCGCAGTGGTAAGACCTGTGCTGATGTATGGGGTGGGAGTGTGATGGCCAGCTCTGAATAAGGTAATATATGTAAGGATGATGGAAAAGGTACAAAGAACGGCCTGTATGCTTATAAGCGGGGCGCTCAGGTCAACTCCTACACGCGCTTTAGAGGTTATGTTCCACCTTATTCCAATCGAATTTTTTGGTAAACAAATTGCAGCCAATGTGGCCACGAGACTCTCGGCGGTCTCGCAGTGGAAGTGTCATCAGACGGGACACTCGACGATAGTTAGATCGCAAAGGGAAGAACTGGCGAACCTAGATTATAGTAAACCAACGGTGTGCTTCAATAAAGGTTTCGGGACCATCTGTTCCTCGAGAGAATCCTGGAGGAACGGATCAATACTGGAAAACGAGGCACTGCAATTTTTCACTGACGGCTCTAAGCTAGACGGTAAGTTAGGAGCCAGAGTCTTCTGTGAGAAGCTAAACGTCAATATTTCTGTTCGTCTCCATGACCACTGCAGCGTGTACCAGGCTGAAGTGGTGGCGATCGGGGAAGTCATGACATGGTTGAAGCATAATGTGGTATCCGGGAGGGATATTACAATCTATGTGGACAGTCAGGCGGCGATCAAGTCACTAGAGGCGGTTTGTCTGAAGTCACGGGTGGCGCTGGATTGCCGACCATCTGTTAATGAGATGAGCTAGTATTTCAGCATCCAGATAATCCTGGTCCCTGGTCACTCGGACGTCACGGGAAACTGCAGGGCAGACAAACTAGCTAGATACGGTACGACTCTCCAGATGCAGCTGGAACGGGCTGTTCTGGGGAGACCTATAGCAGCGCTCAAATTGGCGCTCGGGAGAAAGGCAATCGCCTTGATAAATGAGAGGTGAACCAACACTCTCACGTGCAGGGTAGCAAAGCAGGTTTGGCCAAAACTGGACTTGAAGCGCTCCAAGGCACTCATATCCCTGGGGAAACGGGACTTAAGTTTGGTCGTAGGGATACTGACAGGACACTGCCTTTTTGGGGAACATGCGAGAAGGCTGGGTCTACAGACGAATGACTTTTGTAGAAGTTGTATGGACGAAGAGGAGGAAGAGTCTTTAGATTACTTCCTATGCTCGTGTCCAGCTCTATCATACAGAAGGCATAAATACTTAGGTGTGTACGGGATGAACAGCCTTTCGGAACTCGCGAACTGTGGAGTGCGAGATATTTTACGCTACATAAGTAGCTCTGGATGGTGTTAACCGGGGTAAAGGGAAAATAGGATCCTGTGGTATCACAATGGGCCGCTATTGGCCTAAGTGTGCGGAAGCAGCCACTTTAACCTAACCTAACCTAATTTTTACTAAGTTTCAACACCTGAATAAATAAATAAATAAAAAACGTCCTTAATACCGCCACGTAAATGAAAAATAATTTTAATCTAGCCATAATTACATAAGTTATGTATCTATGCTAATGATAATGTAAATTATTAGAAATATAATTCATGTTTTCAACATATGTAAAATCGTAAATTATAAAAACATATTGAATATGCCTGTTAGTTACCACGTTACAAACATACAGGTACATAATTTTTTTAACACAACTAAATAACATAATCGTTAACAACTTCAAAAATATACATTTAATTAATTTTAAATTCCAATTAAGGATGTAAGAAAAGTATTTTCTATTTTTTTTGGCAGAAACTGCTAAGCCAACTTTATCACGCCGGAAGTCAGGGAGTCTATCAAAATCGGCCCCTTCCTCCTTAAACCATACGATTTTTTTCAGAATGAACCAATGAGCCACTCCATAACGGATTACCTGCTTTAACAGGAAATACTGCATAAGCAGGAAACGCTGCTTTAGTCGGATGAAATAGAGAAGTCATGTGTTGCTCCACATCAGAATATTTATGTTGTTACGCATTATAAAATAAATAACCAAAAAACGTTATTTTACGGATTTAGTTTATATGTACATAGTTTGTGCTTTTTTGGTTTTTAAAAAATAATCGGAAAATATAAAACAAACATAATTATTTTTTAAATACTTAATTCATTTAAATTGTCACGTAATTTTATTATATAATTAAATTAATAATTTCATGTTTACCATTTATAGTAAAAAAATTATATGTAAATTAATACAAATAAACATTATGCTTTTTTGTTTACAATTAAAATTTATATTTTTAATATTATTGGTTTTTTTTCTTTTCCATAATCCGTAAAGTTCGAAAAATAATTTATAATAATTTAATTTTTATCTGTAACAAAAATAAAAAATTAAAAACGTTCAGAATATCTGAATAAAAAAATTATTAAAAATTTTAAATATGTCCATTGTCCATGTTTGACAAATTTAATTTTAAATGTTATTTATTGTGACTTTTAATTAATAACATGACCAACAAAATTAATCAGATCGAAAAATATTTATTTTAATTAAATTAAAATTATATGCGTATTGCATGTTATTATTATGGTTGTACTCGTACGTATATGTACAAATCCATATAAACAACTTGAGGTTAAACATATAAATCATGTATACATATTGTTATAAAGCTTTTAATTGTTTATAATATTACAATAAAATAAAATAATTTTAAATCATTTCGTATTGAATTTCTGCTATACGCTTCGAAAACTACTGTACGTGTGTACATAGCAAAATTTTATTAATTAAAGTTTTACATACAAAATTATTTTTCATGATTTTAAATGTGCTCGATAAATTTATATTATTATTATTATTATTACCATTACAATTAGTCTATTATTGTTTATAATAATCATGTTGCAGTAAAATTTAAAATTTATTCCAATCCAAAATCAAATATAGGGTTTTCCAATAAGAGTGATATGATTTCTTTAAAAAAACGCACCAGTTGTTAAGGAAATTGAAATGTTTTTTATTTAATGTGAAGTACAATCGATACAATTAGGTTCTGAATAAAACGTCATTCAAATGGCCTCCACGACTTATGCTGTATAAGATAGCAGAAAATTTCCAGCAGAAAAATGTGTTTTTGCTATTCACCGCTAGAGGCAGCACTATCACAAAAAGGAAATTTTTCAGCTGATATTTTTTGAAACCAGCAGAAAAATTTTGAAATTTTTAAACAAATCAATAATTCTGACCAGCAAAAAGTTTGATGAAAAATCAAATAATTAATGAAAAAGAAGAGAAAATATATGTTTAAACGTTTTGAAACGAAAAAAGTAAATTTTCTTTAAAGAACGATTTGCGGTTGTATAAGGTCTCTTAAAATATATTAAAATTATTATAATCATCATAATACAAATACAGGGCAACACAAAAAAAAATCGCGTACGTTGATGGCACTCCATTAATTTTTGAAGTCATGTTAATGCGAAATGTTTTCAGTTTTTTAACAAAAGTTTTAGAAAAACCCCGCTGTAACTACCTTGGGTATTCGTTGATGAGGTGCTACTGACGCCAGTTAAGTATCTTATGTTGCTCATGTATATAGATTATGATCTCAGCTACCATAAAATCATAAACCCAGGTTAGTTACAGCGTGGCTTTTCTAAAACTTTTGTTAAAAAACTGAAAACATTTCACATACATATAATAACTAAAATTTTATGGAGTGGTATAAAGGTAGGCGATTCGTTTTTTATGTTTCTCTATTTGATGGTCTTTATACATACGCAAAATCTTAAAACATATATTTTCGCTTCTTTTTCATAAATTATTTTATTTTTCAAAAAACTTTCTGCTGAGAATTATGAAAGAATTATTATTTTCTGCTTGAAAATTTCAAAAAATTTCTGCTGGTTTCAAAAATTATCAGCAGAACAATTTATTTTTTGTGATAGTGATGCCTCTAGCGGTGAATAGCAAAGATACATTTTTTCTGCTGGAAATTTTCCGCTATCTTATACAGCATCCACGACTTCTTCTGCAGGAACGAATTCGATGAGCCCAATTTTCGAGCACTTTTTCCACTAAATCAAGTCGTATGTCATAAAAAGCACGTTCAATATTGACTTGTAAAGCTTGAAGAGAGTTTGGTTTATTGCTAAAGACCTGTGACTTCAAATAACCCCACAAGAAATATTCTAATGGTGTTAAATCACAACTTCTTGGAGGTAATTCAATATCACAATTTCTTGAAATAATCGAATCTCCAAACTTTTCTCGCAATAATTCAATTGTTGACATTAGTAAAGTTAGCCGAAAGTTTCCAGTCGAAAGGTAATGCAGATAGTGTCTTTGCTATCATAGCCGAAAGGTAATGCATATAGTGTCTTCGCTAGCCCAACTGAAAGATGATAATGCTGATATTTTGCAATTTTGCTATCCAAGCAATGCATCCAGTGCCATCCAATTTGCATCCATTTAGCATCCATTTTATTGAGAAATTCTGAAGGGGATGAAGGGGTGTAATTTAGCACAATTTTGCTAATTCATCGCTAATTCAATATATTGAAAATGCATTGAATGGCCTGTCGTTCAAAATTATCGTGCTGTGTCATTGATGCCACTATGGTTATTTGGTAGGCCATAATGTTGGTCAACTTCGGCCTAAGGGGATGCTGGGATGTAATTGAGTACAATTTCGCTAATTCATCGCTAATTCAATATGAATTTTTGATATGTTGAATTACCGAATTTTTCCAAAATTACACCCTTGCATCCCCATCAGAATTTCTCCACAATTAGGCCGAAGTTCACCAACATTATGGCCTACCAAATAACCATAGTGGCATCAATGACAGAGCACGATAATCTTGAACGACAGGCCATTTAATGCATTTTCGATTTATTGAATTAGCGACGAATTAGCAAAATTGTGCTAAATTACACTCCTGCAACCCCTTCAGAATTTCTCTACAATTAGGCCGAAGTTGATCAACATTATGGCCTACCAAATAACCATAGCGTCATCAATGACAAAGCACGTTAATCTTGAACGACAGGCCATTCAGTGCATTTTCGATATATTGAATTAGCGAAATTGTGCTAAATTACACTCCTGCATCCCCTTCAGAATTTATCTACGATTAGGCTGAAATTGACCAACATTATGGCCTACCAAATAACTGTAGTGGCATCAATGACGAAGCACGTTAATCATGAACGACAGGCCATTCAATGCATTTTCGATATATTGAAATAGAGAATTTTTTTCAAAATTACATCCCTGCATCCCCTTCAGAATTTGTCAACAAATTGGATGCTAAGTGGATGCAAATTGGATGGCAATGGATGCATTGCTTGGATAGCAAAAACAATATCTGCATTATCATCTTTCGGCTGGAATAGCGAAGGCACTATCTGCATTACCTTTCGGCTGGAATAACAAAGACATTATCTGCATTACCTTTCGGCTGGAAACTTTCGGCTAACTTTAACAGTATCAATCGTTGCACTTGCTGTGTGGCACGTAGCCCCGTCTTGTTGGAATCAAATGTTGTCAAGATCAACTTCATCCAAATTTCGGCCATAAAAAGTTGGTTATCATCGATCTATACCGATCTCCATTGACAACAACGGTGTTACTAGCTTAATTTTGAAAAAAAATTCGGACCGATGATTCCACCAGACCAAAAACCTCACCAAACTGTCAATTTAGGTGAATGTAATGGTTTTCCATGAATAATTTGTGGATTTTCTTCGCACCAGAATCGACAGTTTTGTTTATTTACCGCACCACTCAGATGAAAGTAAGCCTCATCGGAGAAGATGATTTTCTTATAAAAATCGTTATCGTTTTCAAGTTGTTCCGAGGCAAAATCAGCAAATTCACGACGTTTACGGTGGTCCAATGGCTTCAGTTCTTGAGTGAGAACAATTTTATACGGATGCAAACCCAAATCCTTTCTCAAAATCCACCAGGTTGTGGTTTGAGACAGTCGCAATTCTTGAGAACGTCTTGGAATCGACAAATTGCGGTCTCCACTTGCCTAAACGGCAGCAATATTTGCATTACTTCGAGCGAATCTTTGTCTTATTGGCACTTCAATATTATGTAAAGAAAATGTACGCTCAAAATTGTCAACAATTCGACGAATAGCGAGCACACTTGGACGATTATTACGACTATAAAAGGGCAAAAGCGCACGAAAAGTTGCAATTGGAGAACGATTATTTTGATAATAAAACTGAATAATTTGTAAACGTTGTTCTTGCGTAAATCTCACCATGATGAAATTGAAAACATTACTGAAAACAATGAAACAAAAAATGACAGATCATGACATATTACAAATGGCCGAAACGTCACTTAAAAATCATATCATTCCTATTGGAAAACCCTATATAATTTGTGTATCTGTTTGCAAATGTATTTACTCTCCGCACATAAAAAGTATATCGTTTAATGCATTTATGATAATTAAATTATAAACGTTTTAATTTTAATATATTGATGATTTGATTTGTTTTAATTACGATTATATTATACTGATTTAATTGTGTATAATTATTAGAATTATCAATTTGATTAATGAACGTCCGGGAGTTAAATAGCGGGTACAAAAGCAAAAAAAACACTTTTTGATTTAAAAATGTATCGAGTGGAAAATTAGTTTTGGTCCATACGTTATTTACTGAAAACCTTATTGTTAACTTTTTATTGAAATTACGAGACAAGCTGTTGATAACATGTTTTGAAAGACCGGTGTGAAGTTTCTAACAAAAAATGACAAAAAAAAAACCAATTATATATGTGTTGGTACCACTCAATATTAAATTCTTATTAGAATAAATTGAGTGAGATTTATTACACTGTAAAATTATTTTCCGAATGAAGATATTTTAAAATTAAAATTTTTTAAATATAATTTATTCAAAAATACAAAATATTAATGAAATGCAATGATTATTAAAACAGATAAGAAAAAACAAATTAAAATCAAGTGAGAATTAGTTAACAAATAAATTAAAATAAAGCTTCAACAAAAAAGAAATATCAAATATGTTTATTGAAAATTTTCACTCAAAATATTGAGTATTTTATCAATCTCGGCCAATAACACGCCACTTCCAGAGATTAGGGCAAGATACGACTGTAGAGGTCAAATTGGCCTATATCTAAAGAACATTTTCCGGTATAAGGTTTTCCTTGTTATTGGTCCAGATTGATAAAATACTCAATATTTCGAGTGAAAATTTTCAATAAACATATTTGATATTTTTTTTGTTGTTAAAACTTTAATTTTATTTATTTGTTAAGTTTTTTTAAGTAATTTAAATATTTCTTTAATATCTTTTGTATTTATTATCCTTTTTCTGTTTTATTGTGTAAATTTTGAATTTATTTAATGTGATAATAATTTTTAATAAAATTTTTACTAATTTGCATTTATAAAATATTAACAGTGCAATTCACCAACACTAAAACAATTCAATATGGCGGCTATTGGAATCTATCTGAATCCATTAAGAATTATGGCTCCGCCATGTTTTCCAATTGGAATCGTATACGTATACGTATTATTTATTGTTAGAAAGTTCACGGGCTCTTTGAAAGTTGTATGTTAAGGTTGACTAAATGCAGTGGCCTGCAACTCAAATTTTTAATACTTTTTTTTTTGTTTCAAATTGGTCCATATCCACTATATTTGCACTAATTTGTTCCATTTTTAGGATATGGACCATATTTTTTGTCCATTAACAGTATTTTGTGTATGTGCACTATTTTGATATTCATTTACACTTTTTTGTGTAAGGTAGTTTTGTAATTCTTAAACATCTTGTAGCGAGCATTCATTAATTGAATTCTCCATATGATTGTAATGTGACAGCAACACATTTGCCGACCGGTATGGGTGGATTTTATTTGTCACCAGCCATATGGAGATTGAAAGTGTTGCTTAATTAGATAAATCTTTGCGGTAGAAGGCAATTGACAACTATAAGAAGATCTGGTCGGAAAAAACTAAAGCTTATACCAGATATAGAAATGACATTCCAGTGCTATAGATTGGCAAGCGCACATATAAAAATTGACAGCTCGGTGTAAAATTTCTTTTTCATTTGATAAATAGTTAATTTAAGTGGTTTTGGGTTTTCATTATGTTAAAATAGTTTTATAGTGGTGTAAGAACAATTTTATAGTATTAAAAAGTGGCAACAGCAACAAGTGTTTGTTTATATTTAAGCGGCGTGATTTTAGACAGTAATTAAAGTCAGGTGTGGGCAAAATGAGGGCTTCGGCCCCAAAAAGGGGCGATGTTTGAGAGCCCAAATAGATTCGCACCATTGAGGATGTTGGGAAATATAACCCAACCCTCCGAAAGGAAAAAGATCGAAGAAATGCGAACAAAGAGATTAGAATTCGGTGGCGGTGCAGATATGATGGATTGCAATGGAGTTAATGAAAAATATCTAATAATCAAGCACGAGCAGGAGGGACAAAACCTGTCAAATTTTTCACATTTTGGAATACAAAAAGCGCTAGAAATGATAACTGCTCGAGAGCTGGAGAATTGTTGGTTCTGACAAAAAATCAGGCAGTGACGGATGCATTACTGAAGGCAACATCTCTGGGGCAATTGACCAAAATAAAAGTGACGGAACACCCCATATTAAACAGTTCCCAAGGTATCATTTTCTGCCACGACCTAAAAAGTTTAACTGAGGAGGAAATCAAAGAAGGGCTTAAGGGCCAAGGCGTCATAGAGGTATCCTGACTTTTAATTCACCAGTATTACCGGAATATGTGAGGGCAGGCTTTATACAACTAAGCATTTGATTGTACATTCCAAATCCGTTGAAGTGCACCGAATGCCACAAATTTGGTCACACCAAAAAGAGATGCACAAGTGATCCTAACCTCCTATCGCTACAAATGTAGTGAAGTAACACCACACAACCAGCCGTGCACTACACTAAAATGCATAAATTGTGGAGAGGCACACACCAGCAACAGTAAGGAATGTCGAGTATATAAGCAAGAAGTAGAAATAGTGAAAATTGAAACTGTAGATAAATTAACATTTCCCGAGGCGAAAGCCAAATATTTTCGATTATATGCAAACGCCACACCAGCTAATCAGACAACATATGCAGATACACTAAAAACCGCCTTTAACCCACCAAACAAACCACAAAAGCCGCAAAACAAAGAAAACCAACTAGAACAGACAAAACCACAATCATATCGAAAAACTATTTCAACTTCAAGGCAACAACAGCCACAATTAAACCAACCACAACAATAACAGCAACAAAACGATCAAGTACGACAACAACAAAATCAACAACAGCCGCAACAACCAAAACAACTACTAGAAACGAACAAACTACAAGTACAACAAATACAGCAAGTACAACAATTGAAAGATCATCTTGGACTAAAGACCTTGAAATCCCATAAAACGCATGGACTCACCGATGCTCAAAAAAGTTAGAGTGGGAAAAGCAAAGGAGTTGTTACGCTTGCACGACCGGATTTACTTGCCCGGCCGTTCTACGTGAAAATTTGGACCAACGGATTGCCACTCGAAACCATGCGCCGCCGATGGTGATGGTTTGGCATCACGATAAATGCTCAAATTTATCGGGATCATGTGTTAAAGGGAGCGCTGAAGCCTTGGGCACAAAAACATTTCGGCCACAGAGCCTGTACATTTGAACAGGACTCGGCGCCGAGTCATAAAGCGCGCGCCAATCAAGATTGGGTGAGAAACAACGTTCCGCCGTTCATTTCCACTGCCCAATGGCCACCAAATTCAACGGATGCAAATCCGCCAGATTTCTCGGTTTGGGGTATTTTGAAGAGCAAGGTAGGGACAAAAAATACCAAAGTGTCGATCATCTCAAGCAAGCGCTTCGCCGGGAATGGGCCAAAATACCGCAGAGCCACGTTCGTGCTTTGTTGGCCGTTTGAAGGCAGTAATCGCGGCTAAGGGTGTAATAAAATTAATCAAAAAATAAAAATTCTGTGGGGTTTTGTTTTAGTAACACTTCATGTCAGCCACCCTGTAAGATCGTTCTCACATTTAAGTATTGCAAATTTTTTTTTAGAATTAAGAATATCTTCGAGAACTCATGTTAATTTTTATATGGCCATAATTAGTTTTCCCTAGATTTAAGTATTGCATGGCGTTGTGAATTATACGTTTTTTAAAGTTTTTTTGTAAAGCTAACTTTAGCCAAATTATTTTTCTTAGTCGCAGTTAACGTAAGCGTGATATGAATGTCATAAATATTCAATAGTAAGAAGTTATTTTTTGCTTACGTCATAACTATGGTAGTATTATGCTCTTAATGATTTTTTTTATTTTTATAGTTATTGACTTAAATAAATAAGCAATTAATTTATAATATTTACTATGAATTCAGTTTCTTTTGACTTAATTACGGTAGAAATTATGGCTGCTTAAAGTTCCTCTGTTTCCACTGGTAATGTGTTCCTCCTTGCATTTACCCCATCTCGTTAACATCAGCAGCAATAATCTAGCTCTTTGTTCGGTCCACAAAAGAATCCCCCCAGCCACTAAAGCTAGCCGTATATCACGATTCCGTATATTCCGAATTGAGGTTGTAACCGTCAAATTCTATAACGTTATTTACAATGCAGTGACACGAACCGGATTTGACAGGGGAAATTCGTGACAATATAATGAGTATTACAAACATGTTTCTTCTATGAAAACCAAGATTATTGAGATATTACATTCTAATCAATACTGAGCACACCTCAACACGTAACTTAACCAAACTGATTATTCGTTTCAAGAGATTACGACCAAAATTTATTTCCATCAAACATAAATAAAATTGAAAAGAGCCAAAGAATAATTGAATAATAATTTTCGCCCATCAATAAATAAATAACTTTCCACCTGGTCCTTATCTGACAAAATACGCAACCATACCATAATATTACCTACTCGTCCATTATAATACCTCTACGTACATATAGTTGAGCTTTGATCGGTCAAAGTATCCATCGTACGTACGGAACCTGGCACTGATTTATTATCTACCTAAACAAATGACGTACCTGAACCAAATAAATAATCCGAATATTTACATTGTGAATATAGAAGAGCTTTAATAACTACATACATCGTTTCGATGTACCTACATGCTCGTAAAATACCGATACCGAGAGAGACAAAAATTTATTGATACCGGTAATCAATCAATAATCTCGAGCAACAAAAAAATTGATATAAGTATTACACCGTACATAATACAAATGGAGTTTTCTTTTCAAATTCTAGTTTATTGCTGAAACTTTTCTTCTTTTCCTCGTGTGTCTACCAGTGTATGTACTCGTACATACGTGCGAGCTTTTTCGAAACACAACACAAAATATATACGATTGACTTTTCATTTTATTGTAATAGAAAATCAATCACAATCAATAAAATATAAAATATTGGAAAGGAAAATAATAGGAAATAATTTTCGGAATTAGGATTTTAAGGTATGTGCTGTATATAGGTATGTATGTATGTGTGTCAACAATGTATTAGAACTAGAGCACTAACAATGGTAATGTGTATTGAAATACAATCTTAAATCACTTTTTCCTCGTTGTTATTCGGTGATAAGAAATTGCTGGTGATTTTAGATAATGATTGTAATTTTTAAGGCTGCGAGAAATTTTTCATTTTAAATTGATATATGTATGGATGGATGTGTGAGTGTGCACGAATTAAGATAGCAGGTACATTAACCATTTTGTTCAAATTGTTTACGATAAATTTGTCTCGAAGCGATTTGTTTTGGGTTGGCTTATTGAGTGTGATATTTTAAAGCAGACGCCATTATGTAATTATTAAAATTTAAGTTAGGAAAATTATTATTTACCTAAGTGTAAAACATTTTTCGTATTTGTAGCAACTCAATTTAACTAAATAATTTACCTCGTCCTATACGAAAAAGGAAAGTCAAATAAAAACAAATTCAATCCTTTTTTCATTTGATTAGGGATCATCTTTCAAGAAATGAAATCCTCAAAACTTTTATCCAATTTCCTATTTGAAAAGTTTGCCATCTCTAAATAATACCATTCCGATTTTCTGTTGGCGTTGTTGTTGTTACTCTAAAGTGTATTCAAATTGAATGACATTTTTGTCGAGTGTGTCGGGAAAAAGTTTTGTGGGTTTTCGTTTCCTGTTTAAAAGTTTTACACTTTTGTACCTTTTTGCTCGTATAAATTTATTATTTGCGCGGTAGAGGACTTCTAGAGTTTTTGTTACACCGAAAACAGCTGCTTAAATCGAGGTACAACCCGCAATAAAAATATTTATATGTTTACTCGTATAGCACTGGATTTGCATTTCAGCATTATTCCTGTCTTTGGGCTATATGTAGATTTCTTTAGATGTGTATACGATATGCGAGTGCAACATATCGTTCTGTTTTATTATTGCCATAAAACGAAAATTTCTATGTATCTGCTTTACGGTTTTTTGGTTAATTTTACGACTCCCATAAAAGCACATAGCACGCAACACGATATATGCATAATACACATCATTATTTCCTATGCTCGTTTGTGTAGCTATTTTGTAAAACGATATTTAATAGTTTTATGTTGTAAAAATAACAATTTTATATCGTTAGATAAAATAATTTAAATAAAGTAGTTTTACCGTTTCTATTTACATTTTATTTCTCTATTATTTAAATTCATACAGAAAATAAAATTATAAGTAGCGTCAGAAGGGCAGCTGGATAGACAGTTATACAGTAATTGGTCAAATTTGTGCAAACTATACGGAGTATGTTTTAGATTTGTACACCAACCCCAATTTGGCTAATAGTTTGTGTCTTGGACGGTTATCGATTTCATATTTTCCTTGGTTTATCTAATGCGGAGCTTATAAGTCCAAATTCAGATTAATTTAAAATTCAGATTAATTCAGATTAATTTGGGCAAATATTAAACATAATTTACACCTTAGGGAGAATCTAGTCTATTTAGATATTTAAATCATTTAGTGATAATCGGTTGCAATTGAAGTGCAAAACAGCCTAAAAGTATACTACCAGTAATACTGCGGTAATTTGGAAGTTACCTTCCATTCAATATATCAGCAGCTAAAAGAAGCGCAAGCCCAATAAACGTCACACCAGAAAATAGGAAATGAAATCGTATTTTTTTTAAACGAAACACGTTTAAAATCTCTCATAAGATCAGGCAAAAATATCTTTTCCAAAAACATATATATTTTCGGACCGAACATTATACTCGCGAAACCCGGTAGTTACGGGGTTACCCGGTAATTCCGAACCATAAGTTTTGAAGAATTTCTACGCCAAAAGAAACTGGATCCGTATGTAAATAGGATAAAAATAATAAGTTTGATTTTTAATTTTCTACCGTTTGTTTAACCTAAAAACTTATAAATTGGAGGAATCTTTCCGAATGAATTTTTGTAATCAGGTCAAAATTTTTAGATGGGTTGCTAATCTTAAATTTAATGAGCAATGTATCCCATTGAACCAATAAAATAAAATAATGATATTGACATTGATATTGATATTGATATTGATATTGATATTGATATTGAAATTGATATTGATATTGATATTGATATTGATATTGATATTGAAATTGATATTGATATTGATATTGATATTGATATTGATATTGATATTGATATTGATATTGATATTGATATTGATATTGATATTGATATTGATATTGATATTGATATTGATATTGAAATTGATATTGATATTGATATTGATATTGATATTGAAATTGATATTGATATTGATATTGATATTGATATTGATATTGATATTGATATTGATATTGATATTGATATTGATATTGATGTTGATGTTGATGTTGATATTGATGTTGATGTTGATATTGGTATTGATATTGATATTGATATTGATATTGATATTGATATTGATATTGATATTGATATTGATATTGATATTGATATTGATATTGATATTGATATTGATATTGATACTGATATTGAATTGATATTGATTTTGATATTGATATTGATATTGATATTGATATTGAGATTGATATTGAGATTGATATTGATATTGATATTGAGATTGATATTGATATTGATATTGATATTGATATTGATATTGATATTGATATTGATATTGATATTGATATTGATATTGATATTGATATTGATATTGATATTGATATTGATATTGATATTGATATTGATATTGATATTGATATTGATATTGATATTGATATTGATATTGATATTGATATTGATATTGATATTGATATTGATATTGATATTGATATTGATATTGATATAGATATTGATATTGATATTGATATTGATATTGATATTGATATTGATATTGATATTGATATTGATATTGATATTGATATTGATATTGATATTGATATTGATATTGATATTGATATTGATATTGATATTGATATTGATATTGATATTGATATTGATATTGATATTGATATTGATATTGATCTGGGTGTACTAATTTTAAAATTGTTCTCTCTACGAGTAGAGCCATTTTCACAGTGGCCCATGATTATTTATCGGTATACTCATGGCGAGTTTGGCCCGGTTTTGATACTTGACATTAGGTTCTTCGCTTGACAGTTTCATTGTGATTCTATTTGTTGCAGGCGTTTATATTTTTTGGTTTTCTTAATGCTGTAATGCTTCAGTTGCTAAAATCGAAGCCAATGCCAGGCTGGTAAGTTATCGTGTAGATGCCGAATTGCTTGGGATAGAAAATTACCACTACTTATGTTTGATATTTTACATCGGGCTTCTTAACACGTGTACTACTTCGTAGAATGGCTAGACAGTCGTAAGAAAATCTCAGAATACTGAACTTGCTTAAAAAACCACTATGTGAGTTTTCTTGAATTATATATTCTGTTTTGTGGAATTTTCTCAATATGGCTGAGTTTTATGGTATTATAGCATGAATTCGCAATAATGATTTTGATCATTTTGATCGTTGAACTTCGTTAGTTACGGAATTTTCTAGTTAATTGGGAAAGTTTTTGAATCGTATGCTCACTATAAATCTGTGGTCGTCTGTATGTTATGGAGATATTTGAATTTTTTTTCACACAACTGTTGCTCGGAAGATAATAATTTTTAGCAATTTGCTCGATCATCTGGGCAAATATTTTGCGGTAATTACAAATAACTTCACTTAACTGGGAATAACTTATTATGGTAATATTTTTTTATGTAAATTTTTATAAACTAAAACACGTATAAAGTTTAATTTAAAAGTTCAAAAATGTACGAATCACTATTCTGCAAAAAATAATGGGGTAAAATTAACGTTAAAACTGCTACAGAATGCACTTTGGGGAAAAAAAAATTCGTGCACCTGCTAGAAAAACTCTACTAATGCTCAATTCTCTTTTCTAGGGATAAACAAGAATAGGACCACAGATAGCAGAATTTGTATTTTCATTGAAATCAATATTTATTCTAGGGTTTTCTGTTGAATCGATGGCTCGTTCCGTTCGTAGCTAACAGTGATAACATTTCGCATCTGTTTTCTTGTTTATCTTGTATCGCTAGGTTCGCGCTGCACATGAAATTATCACGTTACTTATGATTCTTCTAGTGCTTCCGCTAAACTCCAGCATTAGTACAAGCTGTACATAATGTCTCGAACGATCTACTGTAGATGATTCGCAGCTGACACAATCCATAAAAATAAAAATATAAAGAATCGATTAGTATTGACGCGAAATTCGCCGGAAAGGTCACGTTACAGTGAATCTTCTAGGATTACTGTGGATCCCAGGAGGCGATTACTTTCACATTTCCGTTATGATCTTTGGAACCCTTAAACATATTTTCTGTCGTTGGAAAACTAACTATTGAAGTTGATTGACAAAGATGAGTATTTAATTTTTCTTACAGTAAGAACTCATAAATCAGAGAAGAAATGCAGAAGATAGCGGTTTGGTATTCTCCGAGTGCCAACGGAATAGAGATGAGGATCATGATGAAAGACGAAACACCACAATCGTGCAACCATGGTTGAGCAAAGCTATTATACAGAAGAGCAATTCGCCGTTCGCTAGTCTAATTGTCTTGGGGAACAAAACGGGCAGAACGAGGCGACTTTGCGTTGATTACTAAACCAATTTATTGGAAAAATAAGTTTTCCTATGTCATTAATAGCCAATCAAATTGATTAGTTACAGGATGCAATAATTTTCACAATCTTAAATTTGAGAAATGTTTTTTCCCCTGTGCCAATCGCTGCTGACTCAGTTAAATTCTTACACTGCTTTGTGATATGGCCAATTGGCCCGTGACATTTCAGCTATTCATAAATTATGTTTCTAAAGATTTGGTACAATGCAAAATCCTTTGACATTAATGACCTAGTTAAACCGGCCAAGGACGAGATGGAGCCTTTGTTGCGATTATTGACGGTTTCCAGATAAAATTGATCTACTGGATTTCCTGAACCAAAAAGTTTGAAACAAGTACCACGTTTTCTTGTTTTCTTGGCCGAATATTTCCTGTATTTTACTACATTAGGATTGGGATCATCGTGAACGAGTTGACGGCTAAAGTCAGAGCCGCACAGAGAGAGAGAACGTAGAGTTTCGCCCTATTTTCCAAATATTAGTGTCAGGTACGTATTTTATTTATGTAACATAAGCGCAATGTTCTATTTAATATAAGTCAAGTGGCCAAATATTAGATAAATCCGAGAGCAATGCAAAAAGAAGTGATACGGAATAACCACGAGAAAGGACATTTTAGGGTTCGAAAAATACGTTAGTTGGCGAAATTTCTATATTCTCGAACTGGGGGCAAAGAGTGCCTGCTACATCCAATCCCAAAAGGCGACTCCAGTACTAATAGTAACATACCACTTAGCAAAGACAAATGGCAGTATCACAATTTTTTTATGGTAATTGACAGCCTTTCAAAGAGGCTTTGCCCAAGGAAGACACAGACTACAAAAGAAATACTGCAAAAACCAGAACTGCAAAAGTCGCTATTTGAAAACCCCGCGCACATAATACCTGACCGTTATGCGGTTATGAGATTGAACATTCTTTGATCACAACCCTAATGAAACTGATTCGGGACGAACCTGTTTAGTGATTCAACTATGTACCTCGTATGCAATGTTATCTTAATAATTTGCTCCAAAGATCAATCGAAGTAGCTCCTTTTGAGGTAATAATAGGCGTAAATTTTACTTGAACACCTGAAAATTTATGTGTGAAGGTCGCTGTGGAGCAGGAAGAGGTGCGGGACATTTTCACCATAAAACAATCACAATTCGTAACTGGTTTGATACAACAAAAAAAATGTTTGGGTTCATATCATGTAACTAGAATGAAGAAAGGTGTTCATTACGAGGTGGAATATATGAAACAATGGTTTTGTGGGAAACCGGAACAGGGGAGAAAGTATAAGTACGATATTGTAAATATTGTGACTGTTGCCGGGCTATGAAATCGTGTTTGCGTAGTGCTGACAAGGTAAATTTTGGCGAATTTGAGAATGTTTCCAGAAACTCCTCGATGGGAGATGTAACCTTCTCTAGTGTGTAGATGTTATCCTTAAAAATCCAATTGCTGCAAGTTAATTTATCACCATCTGCAGTTTCTATTTCAGATTTTAATGTGTGATGAAAAGTCTCCTCAAGCTTGTTGCATTCTTCACAATTTCCTGTAATAAAATGTAATTTTAGTTATATTTCGAAATAAAAATTTACAAAAAACAAATTGTTTACCTTCACACACAGTAGTCCCAAGTTAAATTCTGACAACACAGTCTTTAGCAACTCAGTTTCATTTATCATAATAGCATTACCAGGCAAGAAATCCGATATAGCTGGACATAACAAATTAATATTTTGATGAATTACACAAACGCATACATTATGTGTTCTGGCTCTCCCAGCTAAAATGCACTCCTTTGGTCGCAGTTTCGCAAATTGCGAAAATCCGGAAATTTTATCGAATGGGTATTCCTCTACAAATTTTTGATAGGCTTCAGATAAATTACACAAAACGAGCAATTTTTGTTGTTTAATGCGTTCATCTTTGGAATTACGAACACTAACATAGTCCTTTATTCCAGGAAGCTGCCGACTAATATCCATGCTTTTAGAAAAACTTTCTACCAACATAGTTGTTTTAAAAGAGATGACAGTTCTTTTTTTCCTTTCGTTCGCTCATAATTCTTACTGATGACCAATGCTCCGGTACAAGCGTGAGAAGATATATTTTATTTGAATAGCTTTCCTCTCGACGAAATGCTTCTTTAATGTTTCGCAGAAGATTTTCTTCATCTTTATTATGATCTGGTTGATTGTTGTCGACAAATACTGGAACATTTGGAACTGGAACTTGTAGAACATTTTTGCAAGTTAACTCTACTATTTTATTAAGCTGCTGTTGCTTATAACTAGTTTCTGCTAGCTTGGATATTCTGACAGGTGAACCGCCAAGCCTTAAACACGCTTCAGAAAAATTTATTGATACACTTCGTTACCGGCTTCGATAAGTTTTCGATTATCTTTCCCACTGAACTGGAGTGGAAGCAGATGATGAGACAACTTCACTTTCTTTGAATCTGTATAATTTAATGTTGCATTTCGCACAAATTCGTTTGTTGCTTATATCACGGCCTAAATTATTTTTAACCTTTTCCGCAATATTAGCACTAACATGTCTCGTTTTTAGTTTCACATTGCAATGATTAACTATCTCAAAAGAGGCGAGTTAATCGACTAATTTTACTTGCCGTATGTAATGTTAAAAGCGATAAAATTCAGTTTGCGAGTTTGAAGCTGTGTATCACTAGAAATAAATATTGGACATTTTTGGACATTTGAAAAACTTGAATACTATTGCAAATTTTTGTAAATTCTCCTCGTGTTAGCTGTTTTCTATATTGAAAGTATTACAAAAATCATGTCTTTCCAATTTAAAATAATGTACCGGCTAAACTAGGTATTGTATTTATATAAAGTCTATACAATAGCGGAGCCTTCACCTTTCGAACGGTGGGTTACATGTCTTTATGGGTTGGTAGTTGTGCCCAACACAGGCCAAAACAGTTCGCTACCTTAACTTCACTAAAACTCTTAAAATAACGGTACTTTCATAAAATTGTTTATTGAATAATTTAACACTATCTAAGGTCTTTCTAAAGTGATACCACTTTTAACGATACCTTTAGTAGAACCAGATAAAAACTAGTTTAATATAACCTCCAAAAATTATTAAAACTGGGAAAAACTGAACAATTTTCTAACCGTAAAACGGGACACCTGAAGGTCACAAAACTTAACTAAAAAATACGTGTCTACTTTTTTTGTTCAAGGAACACGATAAAAGCAAAAAAATTGAATTCGGTGAGGTCGAGTTCATAAAGTGCCAAAAATCTTGTGAAATATAATGGAATGGCCCATATATATATATATATATATATATATATATATATATATATATATATATATATATATGTATATATATATATATATATATTTATATATATATATATATACACATATATATATATATATATATATATATATATATATATATATATATATATATATATATATATATATATATATATATGTATATATATATAGGGTTATCCAATTCGAGGTTGATAAAGTAGAAATCTGTATACCGACATCTGTCAAAGATAAACGTCAAGTACGCTGTCATTTATTTAGTTGACATTCTGCCATTTAAGAATATGGAGCATTTAACATACGCAAATTGGGTGTTGGAAAAACCGGCCGCCGATGCTGATTTTTCGAACAAAATTTTCTTCAGTGATGAAGCTCATTTTTCGCTTGGCTGATGTCAATTGGCCTCCAAGATCCTGTGATTTAACGCCTTTGCATTTCTTTTTGTGGGGCTACGCGAAAGATCGTGTTTACGCAAACAATCCTCAAACTCTTGACGAATTGAAAACTAATATTCGTAAGGTAATGGCCGAGATACCGCCCGAAATGTGCCGAAAAGTCATTGAAAATTACCGCAAAAGAATCAAGGCCTGTAAGAAGTCCCGTGGAGGACATTTGAATGATATCTTGTTTAACTAAAAATGGCAAGGATCAATCTGTAAAATGAAATAAAGTGCGAACGATTCTGATGGTATTCCTAGTCTAGACGATACCACACGACAGAGTTCATCCGAGACGAATGAGTAGCAGGCTGGCCGAGTGGGTTTTGGTAGGAGTACCCTGTAAGTGACTACTATCAAACAAATAATTAAACGTACCGAACGGTAATTATTTGTCTGTTGATTTGATGAAATGAAAAATATAAGTATGTTGGAGAGTTACACAAAGGTCTGAGATCGAATGAGCAGTCATTAATATAAATAACCATAGACAGTATAATATGTTAAATAAAATAAAGTGATTTTTTATAAATAATTTGTTGGTTTTGTTTATGTCCAAAAATAGTGGAAGTCGGCATTTATTATTTCCTACATATATGTGTATATATATATATATATATATATATATATATATATATATATATATATATATATATATATATATATATATAAATCATTGTCATAACGTTAGTTATTGAAAAGCGTTGCTCTGGATTTCAATTTTAAAGTTTGCAACAAGTTTTGGTGTGCAGAAAAAGTCTGTGCTACTGTTTACTAGATAGCGTGATGCAGTATTTCAAAAATCCATTAATAACGAAAATTAATGATTGTTCACCCTCGAATGCGTTGCGCCCGAAAATTGAAAATAATTTCATCAATCCACATCGTAGAAATGAATTCTATCGTACCAAATATCTAATTCATTGAATTAATTCAATGTCTCGCTGGTGATGCGGTATGGTATCATTACTTGTCAGTAAATGGTTTTCGATTCATAAATCTAATCTAATTTTATTAATCATTACTGTCATTTTTGTCATTAATATAAAAAAAAATAATAAAAAAACATTTGAAAATGTCCTTTTTATGTACGTATGTCTGTATGCCCAATATTTTGATAAAAGCTTAATTTAGAATCGATAAATCAAATTACACAACTTAGTGAGTGCTAATATTGATTTAGCGGCGCTTTTCTTTAATAAAATTATCAAATTCGCTTTAGGTAAGCAGGTAGCCCATTAGCAGGAAATAAAATAAAAACAAATTGTTGTTGTTTTGTGTGTGTGCGTATTCAGATAGTATTCGGATTAACTAGAATACATGTTCCAATAATGAGTGAAACATGTCAAACGTAATGGGATTTGGAACTCAAATCGGTTTATGCCTTTGACAAGGTGATTTAAAAAGATTTTTCTGGTTAATTGTTTTTCCATTTACTACTAATTCTAATGAATTCTAATGATCCCTTATTATTACATCGCATGCTATTAGATTGGAAAATGAAAAAAGGAAAATTACATTAACATTTTAAATTTCAACACAATTTTTATGTCACAAAATTTTTGCTGCTGGAGATATTCAAGTACATACACACACACACACACACACACTCACACAAATAATTTTTTCTGTATTTTTCGGAATATCATTCCCATTTTCCAGAACTTTATATATTTTTTTGTATCTTTCACAAAATTAAAATAATTTATCTTTGTGGTACAGAGCTTTTTGCCTTGTTTATACTCGTACATACGAGTATATATCTGTGTCAGATGTACACATAGACTGAAGTGACATAAAGATGTATACGATTTTATATTTTCAACTTGTATGCTAGGTGAGCAATTTTAGAATTTAGATTAAATGAAAAAGCTTCGTTCTATATATATTGACATTAAAAGTTTTGAGAACCATAAATTAATTTTAAAGTAATACAAAGAGTAGGGTGGTGAAGGAGATCGCGGGAGCCGCGGCGCACGACTAAGAATACGAAAATAGATTTTTTCATCTTACGATGTGCTCGAGGATATTAGTTTTTTTACTTTTAAAGTTGTTTTTTCTCATATTTTGCCAACAGGCATTAAGCATTACTCTATCTTAATATAGTAGAAGTTTTTAGGAAGAGCTTTTTACTGTCAAAAGGCGAATATTTATTTCGTAATTTCATAAATTAAATATTTTAATTTTATTCAAAGCTAAATTTTTTTTGCTAAACAAATTCAACAAAACTATACGACTTTATTTATACGACTTTCCATTTACTTTTGATGTTCTGTTTTACAGATACGAATGAGTGAATGCGGAAAATCTGTAGTTTACAAATTTTAAATAAATTAAATTTTTCTTTAATATTATATAGGGTAGCTTTTAGATCAGATCAGATTAGTGAAGCACATTTCAAAGAATTAATCAACCAAATTTTATTAAAGTCACGTCTGGTGTTCCCCAAAGAACAACACACTTCGGGCCTTGGATAATTATTATTTTCATAAATCGAATAACCGGGATAATCAAAAACTCAAACTCATATTTGCTGGTGGCGAGAACATTTTTCATACTGTTCGTCGTGATCGAAACTCGCTTTACTTAAATATTAAGAAATGCAAAATCATATATTTTCATCGTAAAACGGAATCCTTTACGAAGTATTACATATAGAGTCAATGAGATCCGCCATTTTGAATATATGTGCATAAGTTTCAGTCATTTACAAGCAGTCGATAAACAACATGTACGTCATTGCGTTATACTCTGTTTTCAAATAAAAAAATGCTGCGCAACATTCTGTGAGTCATTCAACGGTGAAAAAGTTTGCAAAAAATAGTTTGCAAGATTTCATGAAGGGGATTTTAGTATTGAGGACGATCCAGGACCAGGTGCAGTACAACAATTTAAAGACGAAGAACTTAAAGTTTTACTGGATGAAAATCCGTGTCAAACTCAAAAAGAGCTTGCATAACAGCTAGAAGTTGCTTGGAAGGAAGGAAGGAAAATGGGGTCCTCATAAACTAACCGAAGGAAACAAACACCGAAAAGTTGACGTCCCTTAAGCTAGCAGAACCCATACAACAGAACATTACAAGATATTATGAATAATTATAGGCTAATAATAGGCTAAATAAATGCTCTATTAAAAAATTTTGGGCTCCACCCCTTCCAACTAAAACGATGGGTTTTTCAGCTTTAGAAAAAGTTAGCAGAACCCACAGCAAAAAATGATTTATAAACAATTGGAAAATTAAAGGTACGGATAAAAATGTACGTGATTCGATGAAAATTAATTTATAGGTAATCATCCTATAACGGCTGATCTGCGTTGTAAACATTTTATCTTATCTTAAGCATTCTTATCTATCAATTTTTGAGGATAATGATTATTTATTAACGGATCACATAAAATTGCACTAACAAAAGATCATGATGAGGGGAGGGGATTCAATATTATCTAAGTAAACTTTCAGAATCAGAAGCAACAGATTACTCCTTGTAAAATGCCAAAAAAAACCTGAAATGGCCTACGCAATCATGTCCTCCGATTCGCCTGCCTGATGGAAACTGGGCAAGAAGCGATGCAGGAAAAGCAAAAGTATTTGCCCAACATTTAGTTAAAGTACTTACTCCGAACGAAAATAATAGGCACTCGGAATTGCTGCCTGAAGAAGTTGAAGCTTCAGAATTTCAACAAATTAATTATAAACGGCGTGAAGTAAAAACAAAGATCAGCGAACAAATAAACCCCAAAACGGCACCTGATCATACTCTTAGTGGTAAAATACTTATAGAACTTCCAGATACATGTTTCAAATTAATAACATACATTTCCAATGGTGTAATGAAAACTGAGTATTTTCCTGAAATTTGGAAAATTTCAAAGATCATAATAATACATAAACCAGGCAAAGATGAAACAAAAGTAGACTCGTATCTTCCAATCAGTTTACTGCCAATTGTGTCACAGCTCTTTGAAAAAATGCTTTAGAGAAAATCATGGAACCATAGAACAAGTGCACAGGATCGAATCAGAAACTCATTTGAATAAAAAAAAGTACAACTCTGCAGCATTTATAGACACCGTCCAAGCTTTCGATAAAGTAAAAATTATTTCGATAAAATTAAGGCCCAGCTCCCATCAAATGATCATGTAATCATTAAAAATTACCTGCTAAATCGAAAATTCGTGGTGAAATTTAATAGTGCATCTTCCAATTTAAATGAAATACGCGCAGGGATTCCCCAAGGCAGTGTACTGGGCCCAGTGTTATATCTAATTTACATAGTGGACCTAACTACTTCAAATTATATAACAGTTTCAACAGTTGCAGATAATACTTAGCATTATTAGCGACACATGAAAACCCTCAAATAGCATCAAGAGTACTGCAAGAACACTTAGAAGAAATTGCTAAGTGGCTTTCAAAATGGAGAATAAAAGCAATAAATTGTTAATTGGAAGACGTTCTAAATTAACTCTAAACCGTAAAGTGTTGTTGTATAAAATGGTAATAAAACCAATCTGGACTACGGAATACAATTGTGGGGCTCACCCTGTTCCTCAAATATAATAAAATTGCAACATCCCAACTCGTTAGCTCGGGAAATATTATGGAGGCCTAGATATCAGCGCCTTAAAAGAAAAGATCCCTTAGATCCAGCTAACTAATTCATATAAACAACAAACCAACTAGTGCAAGAATTAACATAGGTTAAGACTTAAAAATTTTTCTCGTTTAGTTAGCTTGTAAGATTTGAAAACAACTTGTGAGTTTCTCAAGATAGGAAAGATTCAAGAATAAAGCCAAAGGCAGCTATAATTAGCTTTACTATGCATGATCTTATACCATATATCAGGTAGATGATGAATGCCTTCGTGATAGAAACTTGCGATGGTTTCGAAACAAAATAGTGATCGAGTCATTTTTGCACATCTTTAGCTTTCGTGAACTGCTGGTCTTTCAAATATGATGGCATCGATCTGAATATGTGGTAATCAGAGGGAGCATCAATTAATTTGATCAATTGGGCCTGGTAACATTCGCTGTAACAGTTTGGCCAGGTTCCAGAAACTCGTAGTAAATGGCTCCTTTCCAATCCCAGACACAGTAACACCTTCTTGGCATGAATATTCATTTTTGCAACTGATGATGATGGCTCGCCTGGGTCAACTCATGGTTTTCTGCGTTTAGGATTATCATCATTTTGTGCAAACAATTCTTTCGACTCTTCCGTTTTTGGTTCTTCGGTCAGTTTATGAGAATCCCATTTTCCTTCCTTCTGTATTTTTTCCATTGTATGCCATCGAAATGCTATTGCTTGGTAAGTAACTCCTAACTGTTCCGCAAGCTCTTTTTGAGTTTGACAGGGATTTTCATCCAGTAAAACTTTAAGTTCGCCCTTCATCTTCAAATTGTTTTACTGCACATGTATGTGAAGTTGGCCCAATGCCCAACCCAGATAAATACTATTGCAACTCTAAAATATACGAATTATATCTATAAGTTAGTGTCAGCCCAGAATTCCACGAGACGCTATTTACTATAGTTAACCCAAAAAAATTGTCTTCTCTACAGGAAAACCCGCCATATTTATAATGTCAGCCCAAAAATAAAACTGTCGCTTTACTACAAAAATGTCGTGATAGCCGGAAATTTACAGTCATGTTCAAGGTATATTCTGTGTTGAAATCATTTGACTACTGCAGTTAACATTAAGAAGATTTTTTATGAGAGGTTGTTCAGACGCATTCATGCCAATAATCATTTTTTGGGGATCAGAGGTCTGGAGAGTCCCCGTTGTCCATATATTCCAATATGTTGTAAAACGAAGTAAGTAAAGCGAGTGCAAGTTTTGTTGAAAGGTACATATTGATATATATTAGCAACGAGGACCCTGCAGACCTCCGATTCCCCGAAAAATGATTATTGTTATGTATGCTCCTGGGCAACCTCTAATAGAAATTCATCTCAAAGTTAACAGGCAGTACTCGAATAGTTTCGACGCGGTATGAAAACGAATGCAAATTTTGTTGAAAGACCCGAATTGATATATATTTGCAACGGGAACCCTCTAAACCTCCGATTCCCTCAAGAATGATTATTGGTATGTGTGCTCCTGGGCAACTTCTAATAGAAAAGCATCTCAAAGTTAACGGCAGTACTCGAATAATTTCGACATGGTTTTAAAAAGAATGGCTATTTTGGAGATGTTATTTGTCTTATTTTATCTTTTTTTTTTGTTCTAACCTAAATACGTATATTGATACAAAAAATGTACGATATTTTGCAAACGGCATTTAATTTAAGTTTTGTTGATATAAATGTAAAAAGTATTTTTCTGTCGTGAGAGTTTTTTATATCACGATTATTGCTTTGGTATTACCAGCCTATACAATCGTACTTTTTTGGGATACATTTTTGGGCCAAATTCACAAAGGTTTACTGTACCGTCCTCAAGACAAAGATTGCCATCACGAAATCTTGCAAGCCACTTTTTTACTGTTGAATGACACACAGATGTTCACGCAAAGTCGAATTAATCAATTGCATAGCTTGAGCAGAATTGATTGCTCGAGTAGAATTGATACATACGGAACGACAGCTTGTAAATGACTAAACCTAATGCATAAAAACAGCAATGACTAAGCTACATATATCCAAAATGGCGGGCGATTTGGATGATTCCAAGTATATTTTGGATGGTTGAATAAAACAAAGAATTGGTTTGCGGACAAAAATCACGTTCACGTTAAGGAACATCGCGTTAGCCTTCACGGTTTTTTCAATTCTTTTTAGAATACACCAGCTGAATAAAATTGGCACAATTCAATTTTTCAAGCAAAACGAAACAAACGAAAATCACTGCGCTCTGCTTGATGTGTTTCATTATTTAGAGGTCCAGTTCATTTAGAACTAAATAAAATTTTTAAAACGTATTGTAATGTCGGAGGTGAAAATTTGTATGCTACGCTTTATCAAATATTGACGAATAAAATGAGAAGCATTAATTAAACAGTACAAGTCATGTCAAACTCAATACGTATTTCAATTTCACGTTTAAGTTAAATTCATCACAAACTATATAGTTAGTGAATATGGTATCGTGCCAAATATTTAGAGTTTGGGTTTGTCCAGAATTGCATCTGTGGATTTCCATGCATAATTGTTGTGTGGAAATAACAGGTAATAAAGAACATTAATCGATCGAAATTAACATTTAGACGGCCGGCAAACATTCACTGGCATTCATGGTCAGAAATGAACTCATAAACCAGTATCAGTATTAAGAAAAGGCGTAAATATCTTATTTAATCTGAAGACGTTTATATCGGGTTATCACTATAGCGCAACGAAACAAGTTTATGTGTACGTATATGTAAATCGTGTGCACAGAGTTGAGAAACTTGCATTACACCACAATAAAGACCATACTTGTACATAAGAAACGGTTGATCGACACTGACATCTTCATAATTAAATTTACAGTCAATTTGTATATGCGATTGAATCGACATATTTCAGTGTATTAAAGAAATCAAGTTTTTTCAATGCTGTTGGTAAAAACCCAAACGAACCTCGCGCACACACCTGTACTCTCGCAAAGAGAATCTTAGCAGCAATAATAAAGTATAAGAAAATAATTTTATTTTTGGTTTGGTACACAAAAACGGCATTGTTAAGTTGTGGTTTGCTGAAGTGAAATGTGTGTTGTGAAATAAATAAATTGGAATCGAATATGAATTGTTTGAATAACAAATGCAAATTATCTGTGATTGCATTACTTGTCATAGTGCATAGTGCCTGCGGCTATATAAATTATTTAGATAAGCAGAAGGGGGACGATTGTGCTGGTATTTTTAATAATGTGTTTGCCCTCGGCGAATGCAAGCTGCTACAGGATTGCCCGACAATATTAAATAATTTTAAACGCGGTATTTACAGCCACAGCATATGTGGTTATGAACATGTTAATCAGATCGGCTGCTGTCCACGATTGAAACCAAATGGTGAATTATATTTAGCAAATCCGAATGATATTAAAATTGAGTTTATCGATTCGAAAATTAATGTTTACGATTTAGAGGAAGGTGACAATTGCTCAATTCTCGACAATAATAATAGTATTCCAGGCGTATGCAAATTAATATCAGACTGTCCAACTCTGCTACAGAATATAATAAAAAAAGTTTTTAACCACACAATATGCGGGTATAGGCATGAATTACAAATTGGATGTTGCCCGCTCAACAATCAAAATGGTGATTTAGCTGCGCTCGAATTTAAATATAAAGAAGATGCAAAAAAATTTAATAATGGCATGGTATGCAAAGTTGATGGTACGAACGAGAATGGTGTTATCAAATATTTAGAAGACTGTCCTGAGTTGCAATACTTGAAAACTCGGCTTAAGCCGACTTATTTCAATTTTTGTGTAAGTGATATATGCAAGGATTTAGTGTGCTGTCCCAGTAACAATAAACAACGGCCACAAAAAGTGTGCACCTACGTCGATAATCCAATCGATGAGATTTCACTAAGGTTGCATCAAAACTTACCGTGTAGTATACACGAACTAAATTTAACCGGAGTCATTCAAAATAAATGTGATTTTGCTGAACGCAATCCACACCTGAAGTCCAAATTAAAAAATATGTGTAAGCATGATGTGTGTCGTGACTGGTATTGCTGCCCGATCGAAAAAGCGGAGGAACGACATTGTACCAAACGATCTAAAGTATCACCGTATGTCGAATTCGTGGGGCCAAAATGTATCGATTCAAGAACAGGAAGAGATGGCCAATGTCGACGTTCCACAAATTGCCATGTGCAACATACGGATCTAGATGAGTGCGGATCGAATTGTTGTGAGAAATTTTATTGCTGCCCAAACGAGGATATCTCAAATCAACGGATATTTGAATTAAGTATACTAATATTTTTTTCATTAACAATAAGTTTAAATTACATATATCTGATTTATTATTTTTAGGGTGCTCTGAATACAAAAACCACTTCTTTAAAAAGCGGATCGAAATACCTTTAACATTTAACAAGAATCTGGGATGCGTTGACAGTAATTATAAAAACAATGATGTGACTGTACGGCAATATCCACACACCGCACAATTGGGTTATTATAATTCGGACGGCACAATTAGCTGGGAATGTACTGGCTCACTGATTAATGAATGGTTTGTGATAACGGCTGGACACTGTTTAATTATGAATGATGGGCGCGCTGCTAAACACGTCCGACTAGGTTCACCAAATTGCCGAGAAGACTTCGAAGTAACCGAGCTTATACCACATCCAGAGCATAAGGATAATTCTATATATCAAGATATTGGTTTGATTAAGCTAAATCGAATTGTGACCTTCAATCATCATATTCGACCTGTTTGTTTAGCTGGAGGACCGGAATTGCCAAAACACATTTTCACCGTCAAATATGATTTAAATTCACCAAATGAATCAGACAACGTAAAAATAGAACACGTCGACCATGAGCTACTCACATACCAGGAATGTAAATCACCGTATAATACGTGCAGCTCTGACGAATTTAATGTGTCGACCCAAATTTGTACCATCTTTAAAGATGTGAGCCGGACAGATTTTAGTGTAAGCAATCGACCAATTTTATACTGTAAACCATTTTTCTGATCAAAATTATTTTCATGTATTCCTAGAAGAACCTCGGTGGCCCCCTCCTATCATTCCACGATGATGTTGATCATACGCATAACTTTTATAAAATCTATGGCGTGCAATCATCGGAAAAATGTGATTTATCGCCGAAATTGCAAATTTTCACGAAAATCTTTCCCATCCAAAATTGGATTGAGAAAATTGTGTGGCAGCAATAATTAAATTACATACAGCGAGATACAGCATGAACATGATTCATTATGTATATGATAATATTCATAGTTATGTTTTAGATTTATGAATATCATTATCTTATTGTTTCCTATAAATTTGATTAATGTCACCGTCAGAAGAAAATGGAAATACATATAACACAACTACAATAACAAACGACGCGCATACAAATAAATTTTCATATCTATCACAAATTTTTGTGGGTTTTTTTTTTGTATTTGAGTGTATATTATTGTTATTACCCTGAATAAATTTCCATAAACACGAGCTAGCTCTACGGCAAAAAAATTTGTTAATAAAAAAAAACTTGTATAAATAAATAAATAAAACCGCGCGCGTTCGCTAACTAAACAAACAGCATAATAGAAAACCACGACTTGCAACAACAGCAACGACAACAGAAACAGCACCATGGAACAAACAATGTAAATCCTATACTCACTTTATATTGTGAAAAACGTAAACTGGAAAATGTTACGGAATAATTTAGAGATGTATAAAAAAGGCTAGATGTCATTTCACGGTTACCTATTTTCGCGGTAAGGGCGGGCGTGTACGTAGAGTAGAACAAATATATTCATAAATTCTCGTATCTTGTAATGTACTCGTACTACAGTGTTTTTGGTGCTCGTGTTTTTGTTGATTTTTGCTAGGAATATCTTACTCGATTACATATTCAAGTTTGACCCGGAAATACCAACCGACGTCGTTATTTCGTTTCTATTTTGTAACATAAACACAAAGTGAATATATTAGATAAAATTGTTTTTACCGACTTTTAGTAAATTTATTACTGACAACAACGATACTCTTTACATATAAAAAGCACAGAAGCTGACTGGAATTTTGATTTAGTTTTTTGTCGTGATTCTCTAATCATATCAAAATTAAGGCGAAAAATGAGGGCATCCGAGATTTTTGGTAAAGCTGGAAATGCCACTTCCAGTGGCCATAAACATTAAATACCGTTAAATTTGGATAACTCATTCTCTAAGCTATAGGTTTTAATTTTTTCGTAGGTCAGCCACAAGCCGACGTTATATTTGACGTTATAGTTGCCAAAATATTATTTGTATATCCGGTTACTTGAGAAATTAGAGAAAAAGTTGCCATATAGCAAATAATATTACAAAATTTCAAATAATATAGCCTAGTGATATATTACTTATCAAGACTGCTGCGGAAGTACTCGGCTACATGGAAAAAGGTTGAGGAACGCCGTCGACGTAAGCTACGAAGAAACGTGCGCACGTCAATTAAACAAGATGGCAAGGAATGATCGAAGAAGGCAACAGAAATCCAAAATATGCGAGCATTACACCAGTGGGAAGGAAATTTACCGGCAAAATTACAAACAAACCACCCATACGGGGTGATACTGGTCAAGTATTAACAACGGATGAAGCACAGTTAAAAAGATTGACAGAATATTTCGAGGAAGATGTTATCAACAGAACCGACAACCTCTGGTCACCAATTGACACCAATAACGAAACTACCAACGCCCATCCTCCAGCGGATCGGGAAGTTAAAAGTGCCATTGAAAAGTTGAAGAACAACAAGGCTGCAGGAACAGACACAGTATAACCGCCGAAATATTCAAAGTAGATTCATCGACAGCTGCAAGTACACTAACACCAAGAATACAGGAAGTGTGAAATTCTGACAGAATACCATAAAAATGGAAAGAAGGCTTAACAATTACAATCCCCAAGACAGGTGACCTAAGAGAATGCAAAAATTGGCGGGGTATCTCTCTCCTCAACACAACAATAAAGATACTCGCAATGATCATCCTTGACATAGAATCTCACCTACGACCAAAGCAAAACTAAAAAACGAACAAGCTGGCTTTAGACCAGGAAGAAGTTGCACTGATCACATCAACTCAATCCGTATCATCAATGAACAATCGAATGAATGGGATTCACCAATCTATCTGCTTCTTTCATCGATTTCGAACGGGCAATTGAAATTGAATGAACCCATACAAGAAAAAATATCGGGATGCTGGAGACCGAGTTCAATATAAAAGCAAACAAAGTGAAAAATACTACAACACTCGAGGAGCAAGGTACGAATGCGTACTCTCATCAATGCTGTTCCTGATCGTATTGGATAATGTAATGCGGAAATTGGACGTCACGTCTCCGAATGGCATACAATGCGGACTAACATGTAAACTCAAAGATCTAGCGAAAACAGGTGAGACAGAGGAAGACATAAACAAACGCATACATAAAGCCAGACACACATTCAACATGTTACAAAAAGTCTGGAATTTTTTGTCCTGTCATGCAAGAGCGAGTGAAATCGGTACTACTGTATGGGTGTGAGACATGGAAACACACAGAAAAAGTCAGAAATAATTACGAGGTACGAACAGGTGTTCGTAAACAAGTGCCTTCGACGAATACCGAAATACTTCTGGCCAAACACCATAACTAACATTGAAGTGCATAAAAGAATAAATCAGTCACACGTAGAGGCCGAAATAAAGAGACGAAAGTGGAGATGGATTTGCCATACGCCGAGGAAATCATCAAGTGATATAACGAGGATGTCATTAGACTGAAACCCGCAAGGGAAATGGAAATTAGGAAAACCAGCGATGACATGGAAGCCCAAGAGAGCTCGTAAATTGGAGATACAGGAAAATAAATATTTCTTAACCGTTCAGGTGAACAGGTGTTGTTCCAGATCAGTTTGAAACTTCATGTTTAAATTTTTTGACAGTTTCCATGAGCTTTTTTGGTTTTTAGCAAATATTATCAAATATTTTGAGAAGTTTATCATTTACGAGAAACACAATTAGGAGCAAAAAATGTTGAATTAAATTTGCAACCAATTTAGTCTCTATTGTTTTTCGGAATGTAAGCGGGAAGGACCATTTTGGATATAAACGATTTAAAACAGTGGTCAACAGCCTTTATTCAGCTATTTTTTAGAAATTATTTTTTACGTTTTATGGCAATCGTGCATCATTTTATTTTCGACTTCGACATTATTGCAGATTTAGCGATGGCTATATAAAGCCTAACTCCTGAAAAGTGGGTTTCAAAAATGTTCTCCGTTCATGCGTTTGTGCGTGTTTGTGGAAGGACTCTCTACGTTGGCATTCCAGCCATCACAACTCCCTAAATGTTTATGCTGCAATATTTGCGATAAAGATAAGAAGTCAAGCTCTCCATGTTTGCGATTTATTCAGAGGCCCTTTTTCAATCGAATCTATCATGGTTGTTATTCGAACAAAATATCCTCTTTTACTGGAGGTACGTGTATACTGATCTACCTTACAGTACATCATGAATTTAAGGCGCAAGTCAATGGTATCCCCGCAGAATTAATAAACCCGAATACACTGTTCATGCATCAAATCAATACGATCTCATCGTCACTATTTGAGACCAGGAAGAGCTGCAGAATTTAAAACCGCGCTCAGTGGTTCGCTTTACAAATAAAACGATCAAAGTTTTAGCAATGTTATATTTGCCAGACTCATGCCTCTCGCCGAAAATGTTCGACATGATGAGGCACTCGCACCCGTGCTGTTCAATTTTGCGCTCGAGTACGTAATAAGAAAAAGCACCAACGACCCTTCGCGCTGGCCAAATTTTTGAATATGCGGATGATATCGAGCTTCTTGGCTGAAGACCTATCCATATCAAGAAAAGCTTCAAACAATACTCGTATCAATACGCACGAGCATATCTATGGCAAATATCGGAATTGGCTACCATAATTTTGGTAGCATCGAGAGAGAGAGAGAGAGAGAGAGAGAGAGAGAGAGAGGGAGAGAGAGAGAGAGAGAGAAAGAGAGAGAGAGAGAGAGAGAGAGAGAGAGAGAGAGAGAGAGAGAGAAAGAGAGCGATATAATTGGTTTCATTAAATTCAACCGAATTAGATGTCATTTATGTATACATAACAACCCTTGCCGATGTGTTCGCGAAGGATGTCATCAAGGGCGCGTTGAAATATGGAAGGGGCGTTCTTTAGGCCGAATTGGAGACGAGTAAACTCGTATTTCCCATGATTTGCAGAAAAGGCTGTTTTTTCAATGTTCGATTCCTTAAGTGGGATTTGGTGAAATCCACTTTTTAAATCAATAATAGTGAATAGCTTGTTCTCCCCCAAATTCGCCAAAATGTCGTTGATTTCAGGGATCGGATATCAATCTGAGATAGTGACCGAATTCAACTTACGGTAGTCAATGACCATTCTGTGTTTTTTATTCCAGATGCGTCTTCTTGTTTTGGGACTATCAACACAGGGGAGTCATACGGCGATTTCGCTGGTCTAATTACCCCGTCTTCCAACAGTTGTTTGACCTGCTTTTCTACTTCATATTTCAAACATACTGGATACGGATATGGTCGAGAATATACAGGTTCAGTGCTAGCAGTCCTAATTTCTCCATTGACCGTTATCGTAAAAGTCAGTCTCTCTTCCGGATCGGAGAAGAGGTATGGGCATCTCTTTATTAAATTATCTAATTTTTGTTTCTGTTCTTCGTTAAGATGGGTGTTCCTAATAACTATCTTGTTCACTGAGTCAGAGATATGTTGTTTGACCAGTACTTTGTGATTTGGTTTAATAATCATGAATCCCTTATCCGTATTAAGCTGTTGTTGAATATAGTTTTTATTAGACCCAGTATCTATCAAGAATTTAAAGGACTTTCCACTCTTCGCAACGTGTTCCATGTAGAGAAGCGAAGAGTGCGTTAGTCTAAAAAAATTAATATCGTCGAGTTGTTCTGTCGGTTCACTATCATAGTTATTATCTTCATGTTGTTCTGCCATTCATGGATCATCAATAGAATTAGTATATTCTATAAGTGTTTTATTCTGTTGTGTGTCATATTCATTTAGCTGAGATCTTGGTACCATGAGATATCAGGATCTTCTTGTTGCTCAGAATGGTGAATTCTTTGAAGTTTTACGGGTTGATGAATCTGATTCGAGTGTGTTCTTTTATTCGAAAATTGATTGGAATAAAGTCTATTTTAATAATTTCCCTGTATCTTGGTGGATAATTTGGATATCCAAACTGTTGCCTGTTATCTTGTGGGGGTTGACTTTGGAAGTGTGGATTAGTATATCTTGGTTGTGTTCTATTTGGTAGATACATTTGTCTTCTGTCGAGGGAGCTTTGAGGGTTGTGCAGCAGTTGCGTGTAAAACGGCGGAGGCGAGTTTAATATCTGCCTAGGCTTCGTCTGTACGAAATGAGATGGAGGTGATGGAAGGGTCTGTGGTCTTCTGTGAGTGTTTTGATTACTATTGTGGACATATCGCGTTCTATAATCAACGTTTTATAATTTCAAGCAAAGATGTAAAGCTTGAGGCAGGTCCGTGGGTTCCCTTATACAAATAAGTCTAGGTAAACTCTTCTTTCAGCCCTCTAATGAACGTGTCAAGTACCTTGTCCCGATAACATTGGGTCATGTTATTTATGGATTCTTGTCCCATTTCCATACAACACAGCTTGTTCAGTATTAGAGATAAATGTTGGTAAACACTTTGATAGAACTACTGAACTGTTTGACTTCCCTGAATGAGCGTCGTCATTTGATACTCTAAGGTACCTAAGCACCTAGCTATTTTTGCCAATCCAGGGGAGTATTGTAGGGCTCCAGGGCTATATATTGTTTCTAATTACGTTTAATATTCCATAGTATTTTGGAGTTCCTTTTAAATTTTCGTATATCGTCAGTATTCTGCCGACACTTTTCTTCGAGGAGCTAAATTCTCCTGGTTGGCCAGCGAATTCCGAATGTATTTTACGACGTCTGGGATCTTGTCTAAATCGGTTAAGTTTTGTAAATACTTGTCTTCGATAACTTGATCTGTCTCGAAATTACTTGAGCGATTTCTTTACTTTAATAGCTAAGGTGTTCTTGTATTCTTATCAGTTATAATAATTCTTTTGTTGTTGATTTTTGTTCTTGGAAAGATTTCTATTTTAATTTTGTATTTATTTTGAACTACTTTTACTTTGACTTACATAATAATGGTCAAATGTCTGGTTAACATTTGAGAGTTGTAATCCACCCTGGTTGGATGTTGAAATTCTTTGTAGATCCGTAATTGGTTGGGCTGCTGCTGAATTAACTTATTCGGCCTTGTTGTCCTTGGTGTTTATATTCAGCACCGTTTCTTCCTTTTGTTTTGTTGGTTTACCGCGGGGCTTCTTTTCCCGACACTTATATTACTTCACTTTAGATGTTTACAGTTGGGTAAACTTTAAAATTACAGAAATGTCCACATTAGCGGGTTTTATGATATCACTGGTTAGATTTGCTTAATGTATAAAGATTTTGGTTATGACTTTATTTTCACTGTGTTAGCGATCACCCAAATGATATTTTCAAATTAACTTAATTAATTGCCACTTCGTTGGTTACGGTCGAACTTTGCTTTATAACTTTTTATCACTATCACACATATGGACCATCCATCTCGAGGGTCCCTGTTTCGACGCCAGTTAACTTATTTTGCTTTAGAAATTATAAAAAAAATCAAAATTTGATTTTTATTCTTTTATTATTTATTTTTTAACTCTGGATTACAACTGAACTAATTATTGAACGCAAACTTAAAAACTAAAAGCAAGAATGCGCTCAATCGTCAATTATGCCGGATGCGCGTGTAGCCCGTACAATTGCTAATGCCACGTGAGTAATATGATGCTAAGCTGTTTTCTATCACAACCTAATTATGTGGCATGTTAACTTATATAACCAAGTTTTAGTTATTTTAGTTTTGAATCGCTGCCTAATTTCCTCGCAAACGCAGGAATACAAACTAATAACCTTTGTGCCAATTGGGTTTCGATTATGTTTTGATTGTGTTTAATATGAGAACTGACCCCTATCGGCGTTATGTAGGACGTGAAACGCGAACCCTTAGTACTATTCTTAATAACTTAGGCCTTACGCATGTTTAGTATTTGTACAGTTTGTTATCATAATTTTGCTGTCGATATTCATTGAAGATTAATTCCCAAAACATACGATTCGGGCGACTATAGCGAAATTTGTTCTCGGTACCAAATTTATTTCGACCAGCTAAGTCGTTAACAATTCACATTTACATAAAACAAAATTAATTGTATTCCATTTGCCGCCAAATTAAATTTTAAATACCCAGAATTCTACCTACGAGTTATTTACATAAAAACGAAAGTACACAAAAAAAAAAGAAAATTAATTAATTTCGGTTGTTGTTGTTTTATTTTAATTGATTTCCAAATTTTTTCGACTTTTATTATCTGCCTCCCAAACAAAAAAAAAAATTAAAAATTATCAGAATATTGACTATACCGAAAAAAGTTGCTCGTAAATGAAAAATAAAAATAAACAAGGAATATTTTATCGACTTTACAACAATCTAATCAATATTAAAAATTAAAGAATTTTCAACTTTCTTTTGTTAATTTAACAAAAGCTCGCTCCCCTCTTCGTGTAAATAGAACACAAATATTTTGGCAAAAAACAAAAGGAAAACATAATTTATGGTTTTTTTTTATAAATATTCTAAACCAATATTTTTCTCTTCAAATATTATTATTCGTTTCTAATCTTAGCCAAAAAACATTAGAAAAAAAATTTGTGGAGAAATAAATAAATAAAAGTAATAATCATAATTCATTAGAGACTATTTATTTTGTTCTTATATTATTATTGTATTTATGGAATTTTTGGAAAATAGAAAAAACAAAATTTAATTTCTAAAAGCAGCAGTAGTAGCAGCAGCAGCAGCAGCAGCAGCACAAAAAATGAATTTTTTGCCATAAATTATCTGCAAAAAACAATAAAAGCTCTGAGGGCAATTTTACTCTACTTATACGATACACACATATCTGGTTCATATACATTAGGTTATCCTTTTTGTACTAATATACAGCGTGTCCCAGAATTGGACGATCAGAACTGTTCCGCTTTTAATGGTTTTAGTGAAATCGCATGCGCACTTTTTAATAAAATCTAGAAGAGTGTTCCTTTCCAATAAAATCAGTTTTATAAGCTGTATTATCTTCTGTCCGATTCCATCAGAAAAATATGCGACACTATTAAATTTATTTAAAAATGCACTTAACAAAATTTCGATTACTAAAATCGATGCTTTATCAGAAATAAAACAAAAAGATGGACACAATGGAAAAACTAAAGTACTCGTATAACAATTTTTTTAATCAAATCTAGTAGCCCGAATTAAACAAAATTTGTGGTATAAAAAGAAAAACATTTTGTAATTCATGTTAATAGTTCCATACATACATACTCGAACGTTTATAATTAAAATGTCAACAAGCCACATATTATTCTCATCGCGAATATGCAGAAATGCATTTCATTATGTAATTGCAACGCCCGAGCGACAACCAGAGACGATAACCACCATACCACAGACGATATCCAAATAGGGAACGCTCTCCCGATTACAGAGTATTTCAAAACGTACATCAAATTTACAGTGAAGGCGAAGTCCCTGATCGTCCGAGAAGATATAAAACTAAAACAACCGGTGAACTTGATATAGACGAAGACAGAGTAGTTCTAATGGTTACAGATGATCGATCTATAAGTGTTCGTTGTTTATCAAGACGTTCGGGAGTGCTACGGTCCACGTTGCCTCGTATTTTAAAAAGAAATCAGTTGCACTCTTACCGTTGCAACGTGTACAACAACACCTTTTTGGCTAAGAAAATTTGCAGTTGTTAACAACGTTTTGTTTCAACGCCAATTTGGAGTGAACATGTGCGCGGGAATAGTCGACGACCTAAGTTTTATACAAAATGACATGGGCGAATTACTTGATGACGTTTTTCTAAAATCACAAATATGTGACTGCAGCATGATGGAGCTCCCCCTCACTATGCCCAAGTAGTAAGAAAACACCTGAACTTAAACTATCCAAGCCGCTGGATTGGAAGGGGAAGATCCTTTGCATGGCCTTTTGAGCTGGTGAAATAATAACCCAGTTATTAAAAGTAACGAACATGCGTTTCGACAATGCTGATTATGTATTTTGGCAAATGGTGGACACTTGGACACTTCGAACACTTATTGTAGCACAACACTTTGTCTTGTGACTAGCTCGGTGCGTGATACCATTTTAAAATCTGCATTAGTGTCGCATATTTTTCTGATAGTGGGTCAACTTACTGTAGTACATTATTTTCCCGCTAGCGTCACTTAAACATTAACAAAAAAATTTTGACGCGCATGCGTTCTCTAAAAAACACTAAAGTGGAATAACTTTTGCACCATCAAGAATTCGAACAAACTTTACTTGACTCGTCGTCCAATTCTGGGACACCCTGTGTATATGGACGTAGTCGTACACACAAAAGGATATAAAAAATAGTTTTGTCGTTAGTTACAATTTATCATATAGATAGCAATACGAGTACGTAGTGATATATAGGATTCCAATTAAATCGGGTTCATACCCTTTATTACGATGCCATAAATAAACAACTTTGTATTTAATTTGACAGATTTCATATCGTCAATGAGGTTTACGGTTCTTATTAGAAATTATCTAAATTCTCAAGATATCTACCGTTAAAGGTTTTCTTATTTTTCAAAAAACCGACTGTAATTTTTTGTCCTAATGCAAGCAAGTCTAATTGAATGCAAATTATGGTTTCCCTACAGAAAGAATAAGGCGATGATAGAAAACTGGCCTTCGAGCGTTAGTACACCTAAATTCTTCTATTGAGATAAGAAAATAATATAAAAGATATTTTGTGGTGGTGACCTGGTTGCAATAAAATAAAATTTAAAAATTTAATTGTCTAATTTCTTACTAACTAAATTGCTTATTAGTTCAAACCAGTCATTCATAGGTAAACAAATCACGTTCAATGTTCAATTAAAATTTTCTAGACAAATTAAGATTTATCAATCTCTACGGTATTTCTAATTGGCGATTGTTAAACCTGAACGAAATTTTCAGTTTAGAACAAAATATCAGGCACCATCAATTTAGTTAGTTGGAAATTTATACAAAAAATCGGCACGTGGTACAAAGTATAAGTATTTGTCAAGCATTAGCATGAACGTCAAGTATAATGTCAAACAGCTTTCATTCGACAGAAAATCGATAGGGGGGGGTACCAAAGGGTAAATTATTTTATAATTAGTATCATAAGGTGCCCCATGAGTTAATTCTTTAATTTTTCAAATTGAGATTAAATTTTGATGATTAATGCCTGAAGAATACTTAGAACGACATTGAAATATACTATCGTTTCCATAAAGCGGGATACTAGAAAATCTAAAAATTACTTTTTTTTCGTTCTCCGATCAATGGGAACACTTAAACACTTGCTCTTCAGCACACGAAGTAGCTTTGTAAGTTTAAATCAGCAGCTAAATGGAGCACAGTAACAGACGTCTCAGTAAAACATTTATCAGGATCTGGAGAAAATTGGTTTATCTCATCAAAGAGCGGTGGTAAAAGTAAAACTGAATGACAAACACCAGATAATTGAAAAAGTAATTCAATCGGATCTTGACAAAAACCTCAATTTATACCGACACAAAAGTTAAAGCTTAACCAAAGGTTTGTGCAAACGGTTTCATAAGATTACAATACGCAGAATAGAGTGGTAGAAGGATTGGCCGACCTGTTTGCCTTGCTCGAAGATGATATGGGAAGAACTGATATAGTGCAACATCGGATCGACACTGGAAACGCAACGCCAATACGACAAACGCTAAGAAGATTACCGCTTGGAGTTCGCCGGTGATTCTCGTGCAAAAGAAAGATGGTGCGATGCGGTTCTGTGTCGTCTACCATAAGCTGAATGATGTAACTAAAAAGGACAGCTATCCAATGCCACGAATTGAAGACACATTGGACACGTTATCAGGAGTAAATATCATCAGCCTGCTAGATCTCAAAAGTGGGTACTGGCAGGTAGCAATCCATGAAGAGAACAGAGAAAAAACGGCCTTTTGAACTTGCCACTTTTGAGAGATTGATGGAGCACCTTCTACATGGTTTCAATTAGAGAACATGTTTAGTGTACCTTCATGACATCATCGTATTAGGACGAACATTTAACGAGCACCTGAAGAATCTACAACATTTCTACAAACCATCAAAGCAGCCGAATTGAAGCTGAACGCATCCAAATGTAGTATCTTCAAAAATGTAGTCAATTACCTGGGCCACATTGTATCAAAGCAAGGAGTGCAAACTGATCCAATAAAACTAGCAGCTGTAGAAGAGTAGTGCACTCCTAGAAACTTACACGAGCTGAGGAGTTTTCTAGCGCTATGTTCCTACTATAGACGATTTGTTCCGAACTTTGCGGATGTCGCCAGAAGCCTGCATCGACTTACAGAGAAAACTGAGCCATTTAATTGGGAAAAGGAGCATGTAGACGCGTTCGTGCAGCTAAAGAAGAAGTTATGCCAGTGATACGTGATTAGTATCAGTGCTGTCGCAAAACCAGGGAGGTACAGAACGGGTTCTAGCATACTACAGTCGCGCACTATCCAAACCTGAAAAAAACTATTGCATAACCCGAAGAGAATTGCTGGCGGTGGTCGATAGTGTCAAAGATTTCCATAAATACCTGTATGGCCACGAATTTCTTTTACGAACTGACCATGCAGCTCTGAAATGCCTAATGCAATTTAAGGAACCAGAGGGACAAGTTGCGAGATGGATCAAAAGACTACCGACCTACACGTTCAAAACCGAGCACAGACAAAGATTGTTACATAACAATGCAGATGGAATGTCCAGGAGGCCCTGTAGTCTTCAGTGTACGCAGAGTAGATACCGAAGATCACTGGACTAGGGAGAAATTAGCGGAAGACCAGCGACCCCAAATGGTACCACCAGACGTTGGACAACAAAACGTTAGACAAGATACGGCTCCGGTTCTATTGGGTCAATTGCAGAAAAGATGTGGAGGATTGGTGTATACTTCGCGAAAACTCGTTTCATAGGCCATTTCATGTTGGAATTTATTTCAGAATGTTCTGTGATATTCCACTTTGGTGTGTCAAGTTGCACAATGTTGTAAAATCTTTCATCATGTTGTGGGCTGTTGCACCATGTTGTGTGATGTGTATCAGGTTGCAACATGTTACAAAATTGCGATGATTAAGGTTTTCTAATTCAGATTGCCAGGAACGGATTGCATGAGTCCTGATTTTCGGAAATCTTACTTAAGGTTTTTTCGTGTCGACCGATTTTAAAAAAAATTAAGGAGTGTTCTAAATTTGGGAAAACTTGTTTAGAGGTATCTCAGATGGGGACTGGGTCCCCATTTAAATATAAATTTTGAGAAGGGAAACGACTGCTATCGGTCATGATTCCGTAAATTTTATTTTCGGATGCTCTGGTTTAGCCATTATGGCGCGTCATGTTTTACAATAGAACTAAGTCATTTCTCACCGACCAAATGGTATAGTGGTTAAAGCTTTGGCGTTTGGATCCGGAGGTATCGGGTTCGAATCCCGATAGGGGCAGGATGCAAAGAGAATTTTCATCAACAAATTACGATTTGTGATGAAAAGGAACACATCTATGACCCGCTCTTCCATGCCAGTATAGGCTGGCATGGAGCTATGCAATGTGCAGATCGCAGAAGGTGGAACTCAAATTACATGATGGAAATAGGAATCTAATATAAGTTTAGGTCGTGCCTCTGGAAAATTGGCATTTTCAATTATACTGATTGGGATAAAACTCTCTTTTTATGATAAACATAAAACATAGATTGAAAAATTCTAAAATGAGTTGCGAATGTGATTTTGGAAAATGGGTAAATCGGAAAGAACAAACAAAGCTCACTCAGACGAATAGTATGAAGGGTTAGTACGAAGTACCAGTTGGTACTATGACGATATCCGAATTGATTGAAACAAAACTAACATAACAAAGTTATTTAAATTTAAAAGAACTAAGCCGTTACCTAACCAAGATTGCGGTAATTATTTTATTAACACATGGTAACCAAACCTATTTATTAATGTACGTATGTAAAGCCTGATCTTTTGTGATTTCTGCACGACTTGATGTTCATCATGCGAATGGCCCTTAAGACCAACCGTATGTTAGGTTAGGCCAATATTTGTTGTTGGTAAATGGTCCCCACTTTCTACGAAAAGAATTCTAAGACTGATCGTGACGACTGATCTCATATGTGTATGAGCCATTCAGTTTGTGGATGACAAATTATTTTATTTCACATAATTTTTGCTATAATAACACTAAACTCATGGATGATGGATCGAACATATTTCCGCCTCTTGATCTAACTTGCGAAAATAAATTTTATACAGCATCCACGCTACACCCCAAATAGTTTGAAGCAGTCCATTTATATACACAATTTTATTTGTGGTTTGAACTTGAACATTTTTAAGAAGAAGTTTTTAATATGTTTTACGGAATATTATCTGGGTCCAAACTTAAGCCAGAATTTGCGTTATTTGCCGAAAATCGAGATATGCTATTTAAGGAAACAAACAAATGGGTTAGCACAACTAAGGCTAAAAATTTGAGTGGCTAAAACCCGAGTTTTTTTAAATGTTGGATGATAAATATGTTTTGAAGATAATTTCGGGCAAACCCGTGATTGACTATCCAGTTGGAATAATTCAATTAATACGGCCCATGAACTAACCAACCTGGTCGGGGGATGTTTTAAATTCATGGTCCAGCAAATAATTTCTTATAAATAAAATATGGTTTAATTGCTGCATTACGATTAATTGCCCCTGCTTTTATAACTAATTTTTTTAATTTTCACTCAGAAATCAAACGATCCGTAGTAAAACAACTAATTACAAATAAATATATCCCTTATTTGGCCTGAATAGGTAGCCTATCGTTATCGCCTAAATCAACTAGGCTTACCATCTCATCAGTACTTGTAAGAGTATATGTTGAAAACATAACAAAAGCATATGAGGCCGAGTTCGTTCTGACATGTAACTCAGTAAGATGAGTTAGCTAGTTTTTTTAAAGGTTTAAGATATGTGAATCATTGGTCAATCTTGTGGATGCTAATTGTAATTTTAAAGAATTTCGAAGAAAGTGGTAAGCCGAATGAGACCTTAACCCAATACTCTGAGCTAGGTGTCGTGGTTTTCCTGAATATCTATTTTGACTCCTTTTTTATTTTTTTTTATTTTTACGTTGATACTAGTTTCGGACGTTTGTCCTACTTCGGTCCTTTTTGTGCAATTATTGGACTATTACACAAAAAATGAACTCCAAGAAATATTGCAAAATCCTTTCTAAATATTCTCTCTTGATGTCCGAAATAATAAAAATTTAACCGCTATACGAGAACGACACTGGAGACATTTTCAAACGATCTACTTATACCATAAATTATTTTACACTGTGACCCTGTATGTGTTGGGAATAGTTACAACAACACTAATGTCGATATTTTTCATTCTCATAAAAGCAAACACATTCAGAGCCAGCAAATTACTTTACCATCAGAAATCATTAAACGAAAATAGATTTAGCGCTTTGGCATACAGTGCCCCAACATGAAATGCCGACAGAATTTCGTTCACATTTCCATACAAAAACCATACTCTTTCTATGGAAAGAACCGAGTAAAGGACACGGAAATCCATACTACGAACCAAAGACAAGTAAAATTCCGGCGTAGGTGTGAATCTCGACGAAAAAAAAAATCAAATTGGAAAGAAAGTGGAATTTTGCTGGAAACTCGGTTTTCTTTCATACACTTTTCCGTACTAACTTTTAACACTTTTCTACGTACAAATATATCCAATTTCCCTAGTAATTTACACGTGGAACCAGCAATAATTTTTTGCGAAATTAAAAATTGTTTGTTTTATATACCCGATTTTAGGTTTTTAACTGTCTGTTTAACTTTAATTTTTATTGTAAAGCATTTGGAGGGAAATTCCATTTGGTGAGAAATTACCAAATTTTTGGTCGTCACACTCTGGAGCAAGTAACATATAGTTCCAGAAATTTTGAGGGATCGGCCCTGGGTTTTATTGATTGCCATTTCGAATGAATTGGAAATTGTAGTGGCTTGAATCTGAAAGGCAAATCATTGGGAATCATTGGAATTCGAGAAATGTTCGCATTTTCTAGTTTACTTTTACCACAATAGTCATTCAAATCTGGCACAAGTTCACATCGATGGATCCATATTACGGAGAAGTAATATTGGTGAACCTTCTTTCAAAAATAGGATTTGTTGTGGCTCGAGCTCCCGATGCCTACAAAGAAATAAGAAACTATATATCGGAAAATTGACAATGTGATCCTCATCAATAACTGAGTCAAGAGTTTATTTTATGGAGGCCCTCATTTTTGGGAGCTAAGGTTGCACGCTCTCAAAGTCTATCATGATTTTTGGTCGGCAATTTTGCTTTTATCGCATTTTATTATCACGTTTCAATTTTTAATGATTTTATTTATTTATTTAAATTTTCAGATATTTCGCCAAACGGTTCAATAACCAATTATTTCTTAGTGCAAAAACAAATATTCTGGAAAAAATTTCATTCACGTCCTGGATTGACGGCTGCATTCGACAAAAATTGGGCGGGAACCATATCTCGCAAGTGATGGAATTAGAAATTTGTCGTTACCCATATCTAAAAGCTGACTGGTAAATGTTATGGCAGTAATATCGTGATGTAAATTCACATGCATGTTAATAGATAGTGCGTTTTACGTAGTATGTTTCCAAATTTAAGACGCTTTCAGGTAAACATTACGTTTATCAGTGGGTGTTGATCGTGGAATGATTAGCAAAGCTTGACATGAAAATCACCAGCTAGAGGTCCTTCCATTGATGGGTTATTTTTTCGCAAATCACGCAAAGTACGACCAAGCGCTTCAATCTCGCGGATACGGTTGTGGATGATGGAGAAACAGTACACTATCGCGAGAGTAATACAAATTCGGCAATATAAAGCCTCTTATGGTGCCTACCCTATAATCCGTTTAATCGAACGAATAACCCGATCTTCATAATTACTAAAATTAAATTAAATTTTTGTTTGGTATAATTTGTATTATTTCTTTTTAAAACCGTTTATTGCCTTGGAAATTAACACGAGATAAATGGGTGACGGAAAACTGCTGTTTTTTTATTAGGGCACTGAAAATAGCTGAATTTGAGTGTCCGTCACGCCAGCCGGAACGTACACTATATGATTTTTCAGCTGGAACCTTATAATTCCAGCCAGACCCTGATAAAGCCAGTCAGAACCATATTACGGCTAAATCAACTATGACAAATGTAGCATGATGCATTATAATTTCTCAGCCGGAACCTTATAAATCCAGCAATATACGATTTTCGAGAGAAAAAACCTTACAATTTCATCTGGAACCAACCCCGTAAATCCTTATATATCCAGCATTATATGATTTTTTGGTGGAACCTTATAACTCCAGCCGGAAACGATGGTATGATTATATAAAGCCAAACTAATCATGTCACAAGTGGCACAAGGATTGTGTATCATTTTCTAGAACCATACTACAGCCACACCAACTATGACACAAGTAGCACGATGCATTGTGCACGATATAGTTGTTCAGCCGGAACCTTATAAATCCAGCAATATACGATTTTGTTTCAAAATTTCGTTGCAATATGGATGTTTGTGAGTGCTGTTTTGGTTTAGTCTCTTCGTGATTTCTTCCAAGCTATTTTATTTGACTTCGATGACCGTATCTGATTCGATTAGCGACACTTCTGACTCATTGTCGTCCGCACTTCAAAGATAACTTATTGGCATTATTTCTTTGGCTTTTTTTTGGAAAGCAAAAGCTATTTTAAAAATGTCGTCAACGGCTCCACATGGCTCTTGACAAATACATCCACGCTTGTGGTTTTGACCAAATCTAAACAAAAAATAATTAAAGAATATTATTTCTCCAGGTTTAATAAATATACAACGCCTTCAGGAAGAGAATCTGAAAAGGATTCAGAATATGTTGGTGGCGAAGAAAAATTAAATTGATAGATTTAAATAAAATACTTATGTAGAATAGGGTTCAATTTCAATTTTAAGAATGCTTTCGTGATAAAGATTTAAAATTTTTAAAGGTACAACTCCGCTTGATGTTAAGGCATAACTGGTTGACCCAAAAGTGTTCCTCATTAAATTACCTCATACAGGCATCCGAGAGAGAATAAAAATTATTACATAAGGTAGTTGGGCTTTAGATGGTATGGTTCTGGCTGAAATTATAAGGTTTTTTCTCTCCAAAAAATCGTTTATTGCTGGATTTATAAGATTCCGGCTGAACAATTATATACGAGTAGTGCACAATGATGCACAATGCATCGCGCTACTTGTGTCATTGTTGATTTGGCTGTAGTATGGTTCTGGCTGGCTTTATCAGGTTCCGGCTGAAATTATAAGGTTCCGTTGTGCTACTTATGTCACAGGTAGTTTTGTTGTAGAGGGTATGTTTCCGGCTGGAATTAAAAGTTTTTTTTCTCCGACAAATCGTATATTGCTGGATTTATGAGGTTCCGCCTGGACAATTAATATAATGCACAATGATGCATAATGCATCTTGCTACTTGTGCCATAGTTGGTTTGGCTTTAGTATGGTTCTGGCTGGCTTTATCAGGTTCCGGTCGGAATTATAAGGTTACGGCTGAACAATCATATGTGGAAAGCTAAACAAAGCGATACTCGACGCGGACGCAAGGAAAACGGAAGTTGAGTCTGCTTAGTGCAAACAGATTAAAAAAAATATTAAATAGATAAAATAAAATAAAACAAACAAGATAAAATAAATAAAAAAAAACAACAAATAAATCATTTGTTAAATAAAATATCAAAACAGTTAAGCAAAATAAAAATTAATGCTAACGTGCGTTTCGTCATGTTAAAATCAATGAAGTGGCAGTCTTGGTTAACTTTGTGCAGCATTCTAGAGACAGGTTCATCATTCTTACTGTAATCAGTTATATGATGGTCGAATGAATTTACATTTAGATTGATCTTTTCTAATAGAACAGGAGAGTCAATACCGCCGATTAGCAACTGATGAAAGAAAACCACGTCTGCAACAACTCGGCGCTTACTAAGTGTTTGTAAATCGATTAGTTTGAGACAATATTGGTATGGGGACTCAGGTTGAAAATGTCCACCTATGCCCGCGTAAAGCAAATCGAAGAAATTTACGTTAAGCTGCTTCAATCCTCCTTATGTGATTCTCATGATAAGGCGACCATACCTGGCTAGCATACTCGAGCAGAGGACGAACGAATGTTGAATAAAGAGCGCCTTCGTAACATAGGGATTGTAGCATTCTTCGGCCAACGCTTGATGAAGTCGAGCGCAGTGGCATGTGATGTCTGAAATTCAATTCGTTGTCACAAATGACACCCACATCACGAACAGAACTGGCTGTTAATGAGAAGTTAATGAGATCGATTTGTAATAGGCTCTTGTCGGTGGTGTTTGAAATCTGTTTGTAAATCTGCATGTCATCTTCGTATATAGATATCGATGAATTTTTAATTAAACATTCAACGTCGTTGATAGATACTCGAATAATGAAAAATATCGGCCCGAGATGGCTGCCTTGAGGCACGCCAGATGTTGCTGAGAAATGAGCTGATGCTGATGATCTGAACAGCACTTGATACTCGTATATACGGTCTTTAAGATAAGCGCACACTCAACGGATAGTTTGGGATGGAAATACAAGAGCCCTCCATCATATTCAATGTTTGTGAAGTGAGTTCAATAAGATTTGGGGTCGTGGACCGTGTTTTGAGAAAACTATGCTGATTGTCAGAAAACAACGGTTAACAATAAAAGTACAGTGAATCATATACAATACTTTTGAACTGCTAAATTTTGTTATTGGTCTGTCATATTACAGTCTGTTATAATTAGTGCCATCAGCAGCTGAGCAAGAATATCACAGCAGTTTTTTAGAACGATAGGTGGTAGATCGTCAGGAACGGATGAAAAATCATTTTGAAGTTTGGAAATTTTTTATACCACGGATTCATGATCGATTTGAATGGAAGGTAAGGTTGATTGAACACAGTTTTTCATGTATTTAAAGTAATCTTCATCGGGTTCAAAATCGCTGTTTGTAAAAACCAGACTGAAAACTTAGTAAAATGTTTTGTTATGACTTTAGGATCATTAGAAGAATGCTATTTATATTTCAGAGTGGAATGGAATTCATCCATCCAATCCAATTTAAAAACACTAATTACTAAAAAGGCAATTTAAAAAAGGTCTTTAACACATATTTTAACACAATTACGTATTTAATAAATAAAGACAGGTTCTGTGATACACATGATTTGGGCTTATAAACGTGAACTCAAATTCAAAGGCTCAACTTAGGCAATGTTTATACTCTAAATACATTAGATATTGATTCTGGCCAGCGAGAAGTATACTAATGTAGCTGGAAATAATTTTAATCCACATCAATGGTGATCACTTGAGCTTGTTGCAGGTGCATTTTTAATGGGCAGAAATAAATTCTAGTGCACACTTGTCTATGGCAATTCATACAATATTGTATGCAGACACCTAAATGATTTCCTGAAAATTGTGTCACTTATAATAGCGTACCAAAACAATTGAAAGATTAGGTGAATAAGAAAATGCTGAAAATTCTAGGCAGATCTAATTACCGGACGCAAATAAAGCTTGTGATTTTTGATCTGTTAGTATTTCTGTTTTATGCAGACGGCTCAACTTTAAAATAATTTTTTAACAGGTTCGTGTTTTCGGAAAGAAATAACCAAGTTACCAATTTGTGCCATAATGCATGTACTCGTTAGAGTTTATTAATGAAAAAACATGTGGTATTTCAAATACAAAATTTGAAAATGAATTAGAATATTTTTAATTATTTTTGACGTATAGAAATCTTAAAAATTGAATTATAACAATCCCAATATTGGTAATTCGCATTTTGAACTGGAGAACTTTGAGAAGGCAACCTCGACATTATATATGCTAAATAAATTGTCTACGCTATTTTCGAAACGCGCAACACTGCCCGGAAGCAATTTTCTATAATTAAGCGTATGTTGAGTAGATTGGTAGAGAGTAAAGAAAATTTTACGTGCAGTTTACTCGAATTTCAATATACCATATTAATACTCCAAATGACATGTTTCGGCTGTTGTGTTTGGCTTATGTTTTTTTAGGTCTAAATCTGTCAATCGGTCAAGTATGTTAATAATCTACCAAACTTTGTTTACACCCATTGCCTCTCTAAATACAGTTATGCTCAATTGCACATTTGTGTTACCACTAACCTTAGTGATGAGAATAAGATCCAAATATTTTGTCACCTTTCCCAAAATCGCAATACAACTTTGAAAAAACTAAGTGTCGTCTCTAAACGAAGGAAAATAACACACAAAATAATTTAAAGCAAATATATTGTGGAATGCCCATTGAGTATTAAAAGCACAACATTTTAGCTTTTGATTTCGCTTTTATGTACATGTACAATGTATAAAAAGGAAACGAACGATTGAGCTCCTTTTGAATCGACAAAGATTTTTGTACCGTACAAAAATACAGAATACAAAACGGAAAACATATAGAATAGAGACGGAGAAAAACTCTAAGATGATGGTAAGAATAAGAAGAAAAACGTAGGTTCAGAAATAAAAGAAAATTTATTAGAAAATTTTCTGCTGAAAGTTGGAAAAAAAATTAAAAATAAAGACAACGTGGCGACGATCAAATATTGAATTTGTATTAGTCTTTTATATAAAATGATAACAATAGTAATAGTAGTAGTAGTAGTAGTAGTAGTAGTAGTAGTAGTAACAATAATAATAATAATAAAGCTAATAACAGTCTCTCGCAAAAATCGATATACATCAAAATTAAGGCAGCAACAAATGAAGTGGTTAGGAAGTCGATTGTAACGATTGTACGACGTACGAGTCATATGTGAAAATAGAAGTCTATCATTTTAACAAATGCACATATTTAAAATACCCTCTGTGCAAATATTTGTGTGCAATCCAAGCAAATACTGAGTGCTCTTAACCTGCACCGACCAAATTAGCCCGCCCCAATGAAACCTGTACTATAATTTGTTACACATTTATTACAATTTATTACAACAAATCCCGATTTTATTACAGTTACCGTTTTCGAGGAACGAGCGGTCGGTTTAGCTTACAATTAAACCTGCACCGCCAAAATTGTAACTTTTGATGTAGCTATGATATCGGGATGATTCTTGAACCAGAATTTATTACAAATTAATTACATTGAATAAGTTAGTTCAAGACCACCCCTCTACCAACCTAAGGGTAAATTTCACCCCAAAACGATTATATATTTCAAAAACGTCAATTTATCCAAATTTAATAAATTTTTTTACACCAGACTGCCACAATATTTTAGGAAAAATAATGCAAGAAGTCTTGTCGAAAGTAGTTAAGCCCTATCCAGATGTGTAATAAATTATTTTTGTGTCAGGCTACGCGGAATTCGCTCCCAACGGTAGAGGCTTCAAATAGGTACTTTAAAGGTCGATTTTACGACCTTTAATAATTTATTACACCAGACCGCCACCAGATATAGGTTCTAATGTTACTCTGTGGTCGTTGTTAAGGGAAGGTCAACCTTATACAGGTGTGTAATAACTTATTTTTGAGTCAGGTTACACGGAATTTCCTCCGAACGGCAAAGGTTTGAAATTTTTAATTTAAAGGTCGATTTTACCATATTTAATAATTTATTACACCAGACCGCCACCAGATATTGAGTCAAATGTTACTCCTTGGACATCATAGTGGGCAAGTCAACCTTATCCAGTTGTGTAATAAAATATTTTTGTGTCACGATACGCGGAATTGGCTCCCAATGGTAGAGGCTTCAAATAGGTAATTTAAGGGTCGATTTAGTCAAATGTTACTCCTTGGCCACCAGATATTTAGTCAAATGTTACTCTTTGGATATTGTGGTGGGCAGATCAACCTTATTCAGTAGCGTAATAAATTATTTTTGTGTTAGGATACGCTCCCAATTGTAGAGGCTTCAAATAGGTAATTTAAGGGTCGATTTTACCACCTTTAATAATTTATTACACCAGACCGCCACCAGATATTGAGTCAAATAATACTCCTTGGGCATTGTGGTGGGTAGGTCAACCTTATCCAATTGTGTAATAAAATATTTTTTTGTCAGGCTACGCGGAATTCGCTCCCAACGGTAGAGGCCTCGAATAGGTAATTTACGGGTCGATTTTACCACCTTTAATAATTCATTACACCAGACCGCCACCATATATGGGGTCTAACGTTACTCTGCGGTCGTTGTAAAGGGTAGGTCAACCTTATACAGGTATGTAATAAATTATTTTTGAGTCAGGTTACACGTAATTTGCTCCGAACGGTAAAGGTTTGAAATTTTTAATTTAAAGGTCGATTTTACCAACTTCAATAATTTATTACACCAGACCGCCACCAGATATTGAGTCAAATGTTACACCTTGGACATCGTAGTGGATAAGGTTGAACTGCCCACCACGATGTCCAAGGAGTAACATTTGACTAAATATCTGGTGGCGGTCTGGTGTAATAAATTATTAAATGTGGGAAAATCGACCCTTAAATTACCTATTTAAAGCCTCTACCGTTGGGAGCCAATTCCGCGTATCCTGACACATAAATATTTTATTACACAATTGGATAAGGTTGACCTACCCACCACAATGCCCAAGGAGTATTATTTGACTCAATATCTGGTGGCGGTCTGGTGTAATAAATTATTAAAGGTGGTAAAATCGACCCTTAAATTACCTATTCGAGGCCTCTACCATTGGGAGCGAATTCCGCGTATCCTGACACAAAAATAATTTATTACACAACTGGATAAGGTTGAATTGCTCACTACGATGTCCAAGGAGTAATATTTGACTCAATATCTGGTGGCGGTCTGGTGTAATAAATTATTAAAGGTGCTAAAATCGACCCTTAAATTACCTATTCGAGGCCTCTACCGTTGGGAGCGAATTCCGCGTATCGTGACACAAAAATAATTTATTACACACCTGTATAAGGTTGACCTACCCTTTACAACGACCACAGAGTAACATTAGACGCCATATCTGGTGGCGGTCTGGTGTAATAAATTATTAAAGATGGTAAAATCGACCCTTAAATTACCTATTCGAGGCCTCTACCATTGGGAGCGAATTCCGCGTATCCTGACACAAAAATAATTTATTACACAACTGGATAAGGTTAACCTACTTACCACAATGCCCAAGGAGTAACATTTGACTAAATATCTGGTGGCCAAGGAGTAACATTTGACTAAATCGACCCTTAAATTACCTATTTGAAGCCTCTACCATTGGGAGCCAATTCCGCGTATCGTGACACAAAAATATTTTATTACACAACTGGATAAGGTTGACTTGCCCACTACGATGTCCAAGGAGTAACATTTGACTCAATATCTGGTGGCGGTCTGGTGTAATAAATTATTAAAGGTGGTAAAATCGACCCTTGAATTACCTATTCGAGGCCTCTACCGTTGGGAGCGAATTCCGCGTATCCTGACACAAAAATATTTTATTACACAATTGGATAAGGTTGACCTACCCACCACAATGCCCAAGGAGTAACATTTGACTCAATATCTGGTGGCGGTCTGGTGTAATAAATTATTAAAGCTGGTAAAATCGACTCTTAAATTACCTATTTGAAGCCTCTACCGTTGGGAGCGAATTCCGCGTATCCTGACACAAAAATATTTTATTACACAACTGGATAAGGTTGACTTGCCCACCACAATGTTCAAGGAGTACCATTTGACTCAATATCTGGTGGCGGTCTGGTGTAATAAATTATTAAAGGTGGTAAAATCGACCCTTAAATTACCTATTCGAGCCCTCTACCATTGGGAGCGAATTCCGCGTATCCTGACACAAAAATAATTTATTACACAACTGGATAAGGTTAACCTACTTACCACAATGCCCAAGGAGTAACATTTGACTAAATATCTGGTGGCCAAGGAGTAACATTTGACTAAATCGACCCTTAAATTACCTATTTGAAGCCTCTACCATTGGGAGCCAATTCCGCGTATCCTGACACAAAAATATTTTATTACACAACTGGATAAGGTTGACTTGCCCACCACAATGTTCAAGGAGTAACATTTGACTCAATATCTGGTGGCGGTCTGGTGTAATAAATTATTAAATATGGTCAAATCGACCTTTAAATTAAAAATTTCAAACCTTTGCCGTTCGGAGGAAATTCCGTGTAACCTGACTCAAAAATAAGTTATTACACACCTGTATAAGGTTGACCTTCCCTTAACAACGACCACAGAGTAACATTAGAACCTATATCTGGTGGCGGTCTGGTGTAATAAATTATTAAAGGTCGTAAAATCGACCTTTAAAGTACCTATTTGAAGCCTCTACCGTTGGGAGCGAATTCCGCGTAGCCTGACACAAAAATAATTTATTACACATCTGGATATGGCTTAACTACTTTCGACAAGACTTCTTGCATTATTTTTCCTAAAATATTGTGGCAGTCTGGTGTAAAAAAATTTATTAAATTTGGATAAATTGACGTTTTTGAAATATATAATCGTTTTGGGGTGAAATTTACCCTTAGGTTGGTAGAGGGGTGGTCTTGAACTAACTTATTCAATGTAATTAATTTGTAATAAATTCTGGTTCAAGAATCATCCCGATATCATAGCTACATCAAAAGTTACAATTTTGGCGGTGCAGGTTTAATTGTAAGCTAAACCGACCGCTCGTTCCTCGAAAACGGTAACTGTAATAAAATCGGGATTTGTTGTAATAAATTGTAATAAATGTGTAACAAATTATAGTACAGGTTTCATTGGGGCGGGCTAATTTGGTCGGTGCAGGTTAAGAGCACTCAAATACTGGAAAAATATCTTCAATTAATTTCAATTTTAGTCTTTGTTTGTCACTGCGATGAGAGTCTGTATTTACATTTCACATCAATCATCTGACTTGTAAACTGTATACCATTACCATATAGACACGAGTACTTGTTGCTTAGAAAATTGTTTTAAAATAATTAAAAATATTTTGATTATATTAAAATCTTGAGATGGTTGTTGTTCTTAATTTATTGAAAAATCTTGTTATTTGATATGTAGGACGCAACATGGTTTTGAATAAATAGACTAAAAATCAACAATGTTATATAAAGTATCAGGCGTTTGTAGATAGGCAACCGCGGTCAAGTTCTATTTTGTGATTGAAGATTTACATTATTTTGATAAATTTGTTGCTTTTTAGATGCTGAATTTGGAACTAAATCTACATTACGTTCTATTTTAAATTTTTAATGTAAATTACGTTCGAGCACATTTTGAATTCGGCCAGAGTGAAATCTTGTGGAAGAACGCGGGCAGCGATAAAGGTTGTAGATGTTTACAGGTTAATTATATTTTCGAATTCATGCAATTCTATTAGGTAAGAATTCGTATATTTCGAATCGTATACTTTCGATCTGAAATGATTGGGAAATAGTTTATGATCCTGGGGCAACCAAGGAATATTCTCCGCACCAACGCACGTCACTCGAAAATCGGCGAAACAAGATATTTCCAGAATGAAATATTGCTGCTGAGGCGGGGCTAGGCGGCAGATCCAATCATAGGATGTAAATAAGAATAGAGAGAAATAAGCAGAGGGAACAATATATAGGTACAATCAAAGACTTAAATCAACAACATCTTTTTAAGAACCAAATTCTATTTCCTAAATGCACTTCTATATTTAAAAATGTGGCAGTGGATTGGCTGAAGAAAAATATTTCTTCATTTAGTAAATACCAAGCTGTTATACAGCGTTTTGCATTAAGTAGTATAAGAAGTTTTTTAACTAACTTCCTAGCATAGCTGGAAGCAATTGAGTTAGCCAGCTCTAGTTTAACGAGTAATTTATCAATAACCTAGAGTCACAGGAATTTGGACAAAACACTTTATGCAGGTACCGAAAACTTCTTAATAAATTGCAACAGGACACAATTCTGTTACAAGTAGTTTTAGTTTTCAAAACCGATTTGTATAAACTCCGAATAATTTCCTAATATATACCTGAACACACACCTACCTCTACTGGAATATTCTCGAAAATAACACTAAACCACAACAACAAATAAGTTCTACAATTATATATTAATTCACGTACAATTATTTTCAATCAAATCACTATTTTCACTTTAACACCACTTATAATTGTCCAGCTACTCTCTTTCGCTTTTATTCTATCGTATACCACGTTTTAATCAGACTAACATAAGACTGATTCATCGCCTCTCATTTATATGTTGCGTTGAGTATTCCATATTGTCCGCGAATATATGGTATATCGCTAACCAATTCCACTCCTCCTTTGTTATCGTCTCTTGAGGCCATCCAACCTTTAATTTACTCTCTATGATTCCAGCTTTATCTTCAATGACAAACCATTCCGTTCTTATTCGTAATTCAGCCATGCCATGCATCTCCTCCATACTCAGCGCCATCAGCCGCTCCTCCCACTTCCTGGCCGTTCTTGAAACCGATCTATTCCACCCGACCATAATAAATCAGTACCTGCAACCACATTGGGACATATTTGTCAAAAGGCATTGCCATTATCACTTTCCTAAAGTTTACTGCACAACACTGGTTTACTGTCGTTCTCCGTTACATAAACAATCTGTGTACAAAAATCATCGAAACCAACCCCACCTGGCGATTTATTGTCATCCTAACTTCCAACGAACATCGCCTTTCCCAGCTCTCACTGATTAACAAATGGGTCACTATATAACAGGTCGATAGGCCTACGTCATCATCTCGTTTGCCAAATATCTTTCTATTCCATTGGTTTTCCCGATTTTTGAAATGAGTGCTTCATTTCTTTAATTTCTTGTTTCATTCCTCCATGGTTTTGGCTTATCAAATTGTTGATATATTTCTTGCATCAAAACTTTACTTTGTTGGTATTTATTTCTCTAGCCGTCAAATCTTGTAAACTCATCTTCTGATACTCAAAATCTCACTGCTGTTACCAATTGTTACGAATTCTTTATGTCAAACCCGTTTGTACCGCCGGATTGTGATTACAATAGATTTAACGGTTATAGCCACAATTTTTATAACTTACGCCGCTTTTGGAATATTCCCGAAAAACCGGAACCTTTGAATAATTTCCTAATGTTTCTTGAATACTTTCCACTACTGAAATATTTCCGAAAATACCAGAAATATTCCTACAATAATTTTCTCCCTATTATCCACCACAACAATCGCAACGGTTCTGTTCTGTACTAATCTCATATGCAACTAAACTGTCATTGACGAGATTGATCGTGACAATATCATATGGCTGACCCTAGTGAAGTTCACAATCTTAACCTAGAAATTAGGTAAAATTCCTCAGGCAAAATTCTTTGTCTATGCCATACGGGATTTAACTGCAGACATTTTTAACAGGTTTCTATTTAAAGACAAAACTGAAAGTATAAACATTTCACGGATAAATAGAGTTTCATAGCGCAAAGAGATTGTATTTTGTTCGGTGTAGATCAAGTTTTGGAACTATCGATTTTTAATTCCCGGTCGGCCACAGCTACAAACCTCGAAACTGTGGCGATTGACGAACCTACCAAAATCAAATAATACATGCATATTAAATTTACACTTCAACATAATAGTTCAAGTGTCTTAGGAGGTAACAAATCACACTTTTTTCAATCAGAGTCGGAGTCAGTGAGTGGAAGGTATATTGCCATATTAAAGAGAAAATAATCTACAAAAATTGAAAGAATCTCACGCCGCATAATATAAAAAAATTCAACTTTTTTAATTTCTAAGAATAAACACGAAATTTCTACAAATCAATTTAAAAGGAGTTTCGGATGGATCCAAGAACCCCTTAAACGAATTTTTATGCAATTATATTCATCGAAATCGATTCCTGGAATTTAACGCTCCCATTCACCATTTTTTATCAAAATTGGACATGAAACCAACATCTAACAATATTCTAAAATGTCATGCAACATTCTGCGACATAGTGGAACGTAACGCAATATCCCTCTAGAAAATGTAACACCAAGCAACATCACGCATCATGGTGCATTATGACGCAACATGATGCTACATAAAACAACATAATGAAACGTCTGCAACATAATGCAACATGGTGCAACATAACGCAACAAGGTGCAAGATCAAGCAACATGGTGCAACATGACGGCCCATTCGGAGGACTCCTAAATGAATTCATGAGGATATATTCAGTCACATTTTATCAAAGTCGTTCAAGTCAAATGAAATGTTAGAAGAAGAATCCAAACCCCACGACTTCCTTGCACTCGGCAATCGTTCATTAATTTGTTTTTGGACACCCATTTTTATTAAAACCGTTCGAGCTAAAAGTTGGGACTCATCGCAATTCGTTACTGGCACCTTATCACGACAAATAAAATAAAAAAATGAAACTGGGCTCACCGCAAGAACCAGTTCACACCGGATGACCCCCTAAATTAAATTTTCCGAAAGCAGGACCCACCTCAATCGGTTTTTGGTACTTGAAAACAATCCTATAGCAGTTTTTTTTTTATAAAAATCGAGCTGAAACAAAATTAAAGAAAGAGTATTGGATCTCACCAATTGACAATCTGAAAGAATTTCTGAATCAGAAAGAAATCATGCTAGGCGAAAAAATTTAAATAAATGAAAAAAATGTCAAATGGACCAAGATCAAACCATTAATTATATAGCGGGAATGCCATAAATCAATATTGCTATAACAACCAAGATTATTAAAAGACGCGATTAGAGCAACCATACAGTGCCAGCGAACAAAACATTGAGCAGCATTTTGCAATACGATGGGACATAACGCCATATTCAATTAACGAAAAAGACAAGACCATACACAAAGCAACATAACGCAAATTGGTACAAAATAACACAATCCCTCTACACCAAGTAACACCATGCAATATGGTGTAACATCACGCAACATGGTGCAATATGACGCAACATGATACAACCTCCAAGAACATAATACAACATCCCAAAATATGGTCTAACCTAACGCAACAGTGTGCAACATCATGGAACATGGCATCCAACATCAAGTAGCATGGCGCAATATGGTGCTACATGATGCAGCATGATCCAACATCAAGTAGCATGGCGGCCCATCCAAAGGGCTTCTTAATGAATTATTCAGAAATTAAAAGTCATAGAAAGTTTAATGGCATTCGAAAGCCCAGTCCTGTCAAATTTTATCAAACCCGTTAAGCCAAATAAAATGTTAGAAGAAAATCAAGCCTCCATCTTTATCTAAATCATGTGGATCAAACATTAGGACTCATTGCAATCCATTTCTGGCATTAGAAACACCGTTTCACGAACAAAATGGACCAGTACTCGCCTCAAGGACTCTCTAAGCCAACCAAAATTGGAAAATTGGTAAAAGTTCTCACCAGATGATAATCAAAACGGCTTTACGAAATCAGGAAATTATCGATAGATGGCAGGGATTGTTTGGTATGCAAATATGGTGTTTTCCTATAGGATCGAAAGGTAAATAAACAATTTATAAATAGACACACTGAAATTTAGTTTTTGGTTAGGTTCAACAACAAATTTAAATTAGTAAAGAACTCTCTTAACTGTTAATATTGTTAATTACACTGTGCTAGTTGAAAAAAGTGACAAGCTGGGCACCCAGGGGGTAAACTTAATTCGAGTATGCTGAATTGAACGGTGCTGGTCCCATTTCAAAGTTAGTCCCCACTTTTGAGATATCGCTTTCGACTTGTTTTGGCTCTGAGTCAAAAATTTGTCCAAATATATACTCAGTTTCACGTTGATAGCTCTTGAACCATTAAGATTTTCGTTATGCTTTCTTCGGTAAAGTTGTTTGTCTAGACTTGCGCAACAACTTTGCTGACGAGAGCAAAACGAAAATCTTAATGGTTCAAGAGCTATCAACGTGAAAATGAGTGTATATTTTGACTCAGAGCCAAAACAAGTCGAAAGCGATATCTCAAAAGTGGGGACTAACTTTGAAATGGGACTAGTACCGTTGAATTCAGCATACTTGAATAAGGTTTACTCCCTGGGTACCCAGCTTGTCACAAAAAAAAAGTTTGCGATTCAAGCACAGTGTTATTGATGTTAAAATTATTCAATTAATTTAATTTCTTTTATTAAAGGCTTTTCGGTACTTTTCGGAAGTCAAACAAAAATGTTGAAAATAAATGTAAATGACAGCACTAACTGCGATCGCTTAGAGTAGATTTAACGGATTCTTTTGGTTAGTTTCCTTAAATTCTGAACACATATTGGTTTCCTAATAAACACTTTTGTGAATTTTTGGGTTATTTTGGGTGATAGCCAGATATTGCTTTTAGATCGAGGTGAGGTTACCAACACGTTTGGTAGTTTGGTTTTGACCTAATAAAATATTGAATTCTTTGAAATTGATTTCTTTTGAAAAGCAATATCTGGCTATCACCCAGAATAACTCAATTACTCGTTACGACGGGGTTGACAAATGCATAGCGAAACATAATAATTCGCTAAGGCATTCTGATTATACTTTGTATGTAAGTTCAAAGTGTTTTCAATATTTTTGTGGTTTAGTCACTGCAGTCTGGAATCGTCTTCATTAGATCGAAAACCAAATTATCAACGGCTTGGTTGACCTCATCTTTTTGTATAATTCTTATGTTGCTTCAACAAAGCAAACTTTACACAACAAACATTAACGTGAGTAGCTGCAGCAGGGAAACTTTCGAATTTCAAAATGAAATTTTGCATACCGATTAAGCCCAATTTATGCTAATTAGTGGACCCGGGAAAAAATTAGTTCTAGTCCAGGAGCCGAAAAAACGGGAAAAGAAAACTTCAAATTTCGCTTGAAAGAATAAATAAAACCCGATTTCTAGAAAAAATCAGAAATAATTTAAGCCTAATTTTAGAACTTTCTAAAGGCAGCTAAACTGATGAAATTTGTGCTTATCATAGAAATATGATTTTCATAAATTTTCATTCATAAACGAAAAAAATCAAACCAGCCCCTGAAAGATACTATATTTTAAAAAAACAGATATATCGTTCAATAATATTTGTGTTGAACAATAAATTAAACAATAGAAATAAAATTATCTAAAACCCAAGTCATAAGCAATTCAGATAGTATATTCCTGTCAGGTATGTTCATTGCCCTCCGAAAAATATAGTGGCTGAATTTGTGCTAATCCAGAATTGGCCCAATTCCATTGAACAACAACGACCGTTGAATGAAGAATTTTCTGACAAAAAATGGTCTAGAAACCAATGAAGTTGCCACTTCTGATTACATATTCCGATCAGATATGTTCATTGCCATTCGAAAAATATAATGGCTGAATTTGTGCTAATTTAGAATTGGCTCAATTCCATTGAACAACAACGACCGTTGAATGAACAATTTTCTGACAAAAAGTGTTCTAGAAACCAACGAAGTTGGCAATCCTGATTGCATATTCCTGTCAGGTATGTTCATTGCCATTTGAAAAATGTGGTGGCTAAATTTGTGCTAATCCAGAATTGGCTCAATTCCATTGAACAACAACGACCGTTGAATGAATAATTTTCTGACAAAAAGTGTTCTGGAAACCAATGAAGTTGGCACTTCTGATTAAATATTCCATTCAGGAATGTTCATTGCCATTCGAAAAATATAGTGGCTGAATTTGTGCTAATTTAGAATTGGTCCAATTCCATTGAACAACAACGACCGTTGAATGAACAATTTTCTGACAAAAGTGTTCTAGAAACCAATGAAGTTGGCACTTCTGATTACATATTTTGATCAGATATGTTCATTACCATTAGAAAAATATAGTGGCTGAAATTGTGCTAATCCAGAATTGGCCCAATTCCATTGTACAACAACGACCGTTGAATGAATAATTTTCTGACAGAAAGTGTTCTAGAAACCAATGAAGTTAGCACTTTTGATTGGATATTCCGATCAGATATGTTCATTGCCATTCGAAAAATATAATGGCTGAATTTGTACTAATCCAGAATTGGCCCAATTCCATTGAACAACAACGACCGTTGAATGAAAAATTTGCTGATAAAAAATGTTCTAGAAAGTAATGAAGTTGGCACTTCTGGCTTGGCCAGTTGGCTTTCTTGGCATATACCTATCAGGTATGTTCATTACCAAAATTGCCAACTTCATTGGTTTCTAGAACACTTTTGGTCAGAAAATTTTAGTCAGACCGTAAAATGAACACAACGTTCGTTGTTGTTCAACGGAATTGGACAAATTCTGGATTAGCACAAACTCAGCCACTATAATTTTCGGATGGTGATCAACATACCTGATAGGAATGTGCAATCAGAAGTGCCAACTCCATTGGTTTCTAGACCATTTTTTGTCAGAAAATTGTTCATTCAACGGTCGTTGTTGTTCAATGGAATTGGGCCAATTCTGGATTAGCACAATTTCAGCCACTATATTTTTCCTGACAGGAATATACTATCTGAATTGCTTATGACTTGGATTTTAGATCATTTTATTTCTATTGTTTAATTTGTTGTTCAACACAAATATTATTGAACGATATATCTGTTTTTTTAAAATATAGTATCTTTCAGGGGCTGGTTTGATTTTTTTCGTTTATGAATGAAAATTTATAAAAATTATATTTCCATGATAAGCACAAATATCATCAGTATAGCTGCCTTTAGAAAGTTTTAAAATTAGGCTTAAATTTTTTCTGGTTTTTTCTAGAAATCGGATTTTATTTATTCCGTCTTTCAGCCGAAATTTGAAATTTTCTTTTCGCGTTTTTTCGGCTCCTGGACTAGAATTAATTTTTTCCCCTGAGCACTAATTAGCACAAATTGGGCTTAATCGGTATGCAAAGTTTCATTTTGAAATTCGAAAGTTTCCCTGCTGCAGTTACCTACGTCAAACATTAATATCCAAATATAACAATGAAGGATTGTGGAAAAGGCAAACCTCAAACATAATTCTAACTCTTTCTATTTAGGTTTGTTTTAGCCCAGAAGTTCAAGTTATCATAAGCATTTGCACAAAATCACTTACTACTTGCAATTTATTTGGTTTACGTAATGTAATATTACGTTATCCAGGTCTGATAGACAATTTTTGTGCAATTAACACTCTCAAAAACTTTCACTTTGGCATCAAGAGTGTAACTTTAAAATCAAAACAAACAAAACACTTTAGAAAAATATCTGATTTGAGCATCGTTTATATTTTTGTTTACAGAATACAAGTTTTGTTGGTTTAAATTATCAAAGCATTTACATTTCTCTCGAGTTGCCATATTAGACAAACAAGATTAAATGGGTTTTAATTAAAATTTTAGGTTTTATTTATGTTGTATATATAAGCTTTGTGTAACACAATTTACAGCAATTTTTCAAAACTTTTATTCCAGAATATTGACTTTGAAGTGGCTTTAAAATGTATATGTAATATGACAAAGTTCAATAAAGCAAAAGGAAAACTTTATTTTTAAATTTAATTTCTTTGGGAGCGTGCATTTGTCATTCTGGTTACTTACAGCAAATCGCACAACTCTATATAGATATAAACAAATCAAAACAATTTAAATTTCGTTTCGTAATATAACGGAAAATTGCTATAGAAACGTCATACATAATATATCATTTTCATACATTCATTTTTTCGGTTCAATGATATTTTTTCTTGAATTGAATTTGTAACTTTTCCAAAACAAGCATCACACGAACATAAAAGTTGAAAAGTTTCTCTTTTTAAAAAAGTTGATCATTTCTTTAATACTTTGTTGTTCTTGTATGATATAAAAGACATAAAGTCATGTACAATTTTGTTTACAACAACATTTTGGTATGATTCTCTTTATATACGATAGTATATTACTCGTACATCTTCTATATACACCTACCTCACGGAATTTAAATAACGTCTAATTAGGTTATTAGTAAATATAATATTTACATACCATAATGTGACTTAGGGAGTATTGACCGAAAGACAAATAAAATTGTTTATTCCGGTCATAACGGTTATTAGTCTTCTATACATTTAAATAAATAACACCTTCTTTACTCGTCTTTACATAAACATACCGGCAATTTAATTTTCGAAAATTATAATTTCTTGATTCAATTAATTAGGTAAAAATTTAATTATAATTTATTCTAAAAATATTATAAAGTAAATCTTTTACGTATTATGGGGTTACAACTTAAATCCATAAATTTTCTGTGTGGGCGTGAAGAATGAACGAATTTTAGAGTTGTTGTGTAATATACCGGAAAAACTTGATCCTTTTATATGTTTTCCGCATTGTTAAGTAATGTCATGAAATTTTACCGAAATAAACAAAATTGCGTTGAAAATATGAAAATGCATCTTCGGAAAATGAACATTTGTTTTCCGTAGTGCTTGCAAGCAAGAGTCACAATCGGTAATTAGTAATTAGTCATGAGAAATTATTTTAAGAATAAAGCTAAAAATTTAGCCAAAAGACCCTGTGGAAGCAAACGATCAAATCCCTCAGGTTCCTGAATAACATATTTTTACATGAAAATACAATCACCCAAGAAGAATCTAACCATGCTGTCGAAAAACTAAGTTGTCTGCATTGCCGAACAAAACTTGCCGAATTTTAATGTCAAAAATAAAATCCACCACTAGAGCAACTTGGAGAGGACCAGAAAATTATTTTTATCAAATTGACAACAGAACTGGGATTTTGCACACAGCAGTCGCCTTTTTTGAGCGACTTGTAGATTGTGCGAGTAGACACTTGCTCTCGCTTTTATTTCCGACCATATATATTGCATAGTGCGAAGAAAGGCGACCACCAGATTTTAAGTTATATTTTCGTACTCGTATACCATAGAAAAATAAGTTTACCATAGATTTCTCATTTTTATAAATCGAGAGATAAAAATGAGTTACGTAAAAAACTTCTGATAATTCCAATGTCATGATTGTATTTGTGACTTTATATTGCGCGCATTGCGATTCCAATCTGCACAAGGAACACAACTAACCCAAAGTGTTTGGGAGCAGATCCAACAACAATTAAATGCAATTTGGCCATCCAAATCAATTTTACTTTGGAAAAACTGAGTACGAATGTATATTTTATTTGTATATTTTGAACATTGATTTAGGCATGTTTTGATGTTTGAAGTGCTGGAAGGACCTTCGTCTTGCAGTCCAAAATAAAGAAAACTAAATTAAGGCAACATAGGACTGCGACTGGAGAGGGCGAACCCGCAAATATTACGTTTAATGAGGAAGTGGAACGTATTATGTATATGGTGGGCATAGAAGCGTTTGACGATCTTCCTGGTGTTCCTGAAGGAGGTCTAGATTTAGTGGTAAGGAGTTCATTAACATAAATTAATTGTTTTGCAATTATTACTACAGACGTTGCCGTTGAGACTGAAATCCCCGAATTTTACTATATCTTTCGGAACCGAAGATTTTGAGGTATATACTACTGTAGGCAAAAAGTAGTAAAACTTTTTAATTGAAATTTCGCGCGGAAAATCATTCGTCGAAATAGTTTTTTTTCTATGTTGGTATGACTGTCAGTGATATCTGTGCCAAATGTCACATCAAAATAATCATTAGTGTTAAGTCTACGCTTGTCTTTCCGAAGTATATACCAAAAGTGCATTCGGTGATTTTTAAAATGCGTGAAATTATTCAACAAAGAAGTTCATAATTGTATGTCGCGAGCAAGTGTTTTTGATTGGTACAAATTGTTCAAAAAGGGTCGAGAACGTGTTGACGACGAACCACGTCTAGGACAGCCATCAACATCAACTGATGATCAACACGTTAATAAAATCAAGAAATTGGTGCTCGAGAATCGACGATTAACAGTCAAAGACCTTACTGGCATCGTTGAAATATCGGAAGGATCAGTGAAAACCATTTTGAAAGATCATTTGGGTCTAAGAAAAGTGAAAGCACGATTGGTTCCAAAATCACTCAATTTTTGGGAAAAACAGCGTCGCGTTGACGTCTGTGAAACAACGCTTTCCGACTACCAGGATGTCATGAAACGTATTATAACTGGCGATGAGTCAGACGATCAATCGAAAACAAACGATCAATCGGCCGAATATCGTGCCAAAGATGAGCCGAAGCCGAAAAAAACCACGTCAAAGCAAGCCAAAAATCAAGGTGATGTTGACAGTTTTCTTCGATTATCGAGGTGTGGTGCACTCCGAATTCTTTCCGACCGACCAAACTGTCAACAAGTAGTTGACACTATTTGAGTGTTATGTGTCGTTTGCGCGAAACTATTCGTAAAAAGAGGCTGGAATTATGGGTCGACAACTCTTGGTGTTTGCACCACGATAATGCACCTTCTCATACAGCATTGGTTTTACGTGATTTTTTCGAAAAAATTCCACCCATATCGTTCCGCAACCACCGTATTCGCGTGATTTAGCTCCGTGTGACTTCTGGCTGTTCAGCAAACTCAAACGACCGCTCCGTGGAAACCGTTTTGAATTGAAGACATTAAACGTGAATCGCTACGCGTATTGGAGGTTATTCCGGAAATTGACTTTAACAACTGTTTCGAGGATTGAGAAAAACGTTGGGACAAGTGTATTGAGGCCGAGAGGGATTACTTTGAGGGAGACGTAGTAGATTTGGAGAAATAAATAAAGAATTTTAAAATTATGAATAAAGTCTTACTATTTTTTGTCCACAGTATTGAGCAATTCGAGTTTTGTGAGTCGATAGTCGACACGACCACAATAAAAGAGATTGTTAATGTTGAACAAAATGTTGACGGATCACTGATAGAAGGCACAAATACAAATTTCGAGAATATTGCAGAAACATCGACAATTACATTGGAGGCAGTTACAACATCATGTAGTGGATATTATGCAGATGACATAAACCAAGATTTGGCAATTTTTGAGAGTAACATGGACAAGAAATTTCTGAAGATGCACCACAATGTGGAGGAGGTTCAAGATGAAGTTGAACAAATGGAGCAACGTTTCGAGAAAACATGCGAAAAACTACGGAGATTCAGCGTCTTGAAAAGAAGCTTCGGGAAGTTAAAATCAATGGGACATCATCACAAGTAGTTAAGACGGTACACACGATAAAGCAAAAGCCATCAACGTTCGATGGAACAGCGCAATTCGAGATTTTCTAGTTTAACTGACAGTATTGTAAAAAATGGAGTCGTGAATATGTTGTGGATCGACTTTCTTTTACCATGTATATATACACCTCTCTTGACTTCTAAAGTGAAAATTTAAAATTACCAGATTTTTGGCCAAACTGTCAGATAAGACTGTCTTATTACAAATCAATTCAAATGTTACCGTATGCAAACAACACATGCAACCTGGGTCGTAACATCGTGCGACTTAAAGTAGTTAGAAATAGCTGCCCAACTAATTGGTCTCCATATCAAAAAGCAAAAACCAAATACATGACTATCGCGAGAAGACAAACACGCGGAAAGTTTTTAACTGGCGACACACAATAGGAAAAGTTGAACGAGTTTTTACAAAGCATGCTACGCTAACTTTAAAATTTTTAAGCCTCACCATATATCGCACAAAACAAAATTAAGTACCCGCAGAGAGCTGATAAGTCCAGTTGTTAAACGTTTTGTAGCGAGTCATGGACGCTAACAACATGGGATAGCCATGCCGTGTTGAACAGAAATTAGTTACTATAATGCGAGGTCCAACTAATGAAGGAGAATTGCACTAGATGCGTCTGAGATCAGAAATGATTTAGGCATCATCGATATAATAAGGAGAATTAAATTGATATAGAAATGATTGAAATGTATGGCACTGGAGTCGCCACCCTTTTTCGGTGGTTGGACGACGTCGAACAATACCTTCAAATTTGTGGTTGTTGCGCCTTGCGCCCTCCCCATTATTGCAGATCGAGTTATTTAGAAGAGCATTGTTGCGGCTGCCACATCCCGCCATGGGATGTTGAGGAGGAACATATTCAGAATAAAGGAGCGCTTATATAAATTATTGTGGTGGGGAGTATTTGGCGCCACCTACCCCTTTGATGGCACAACGGGATTAACGGAAATAACTTCGTCTATTGAGAGGAGTTTAGAACTAAGACTGCCATATTAACAAAACTTCAGTCACGTTTATTTATCACAAGTTTGACGTGTTCTTCTCAACGGGAAAATATTATATTAAGGTGCTTCTTGTCTTTTGAGCATGTCTATCAAACATAAATTATAATTTACATTTTTTTTTTTACATTGCTCTGTGAATTCTCTTATATGCAAAAACCATCAGTTTTTGCTTTGCGGTTCAACAAGAGAATTTTAATGTCAATTTGCAATTGGCTGTAGTGTACCCTGCCAAGTGATATCGTCCAAAGCGTTGTAAGTTTTAGTACAACTAGCAGATGCGATCTCGAATCCCAATGGAATAACATGGCATGCGGGTTCTTGCATCAGCTATCTTGAATCAGGCGCTGGAATGAATCAGCTTAAATGATTGAATTTGAAGAGGAGCAGTCTGATCAAGATCAGACGATATCATAAATAGTTTTGTAATTCAATATTAGAAGTGCCAAATAAAGAACCCGATGGATTTTTTTTATTGCTGTAGAAGTAACAATGAGCTAGTAAACGTGCTATGGAAGACCCAGACTGCGCTTGAGGAGAAAGATAATTTTTAAGAATAACCGACGCATTCATTTTTTAAAAATTAATACAATTATGATTATTTTTCACTGTTAAAAATTATTCATTGGGGACTGATTGATAAAATGAGGTGACCAGTCGTCAGCTAACGATCAACTAATGATATTTTGGCTAACGAGGCAATTTTAATTTGTTTGTTATCGATTAGGCGTATAAGGGGCCATCGATAATAAATAGCGAATAATTCTCTGATCAAACGAATCCAAGTCATAATGTCGATATAAAACTTTTGGAAGGGGTGCTAAAATGTGGAGGTGAAGAAACATCTTTTAAAGCTTAAAACATTTTTCGTGAGAACATACTGTCCAATCCGATATGCAAATGAAATTAATTTAGCATTGAAATGACATTTAATTTTAATTTTGTACGAGTTTCTTGTGCTCTGACGCACACCTCAATTTTCCATCGTTTAGAATGTTTCGTGTTTAGATACAAACCGCAACAACCGCTAAATATTTAGGCAACCAACAATATTATCATAATATTTATCCTAATGGCATGGCATTAACATAATATTTTCATGATTAAATTGTAACATTTATATGTAACATTTACTTGTAGGGATAGGAACTATATAGCTACTACTATAGAACGCATTGTTATGTATTTAAATTTGTTAGGATGCGTGAAATTACAAATATGAATATTTTTACCTATGTACACATGTAGGGCAAAACATTTTGTAGATACGAATATGGAATTCTAATGCGCACACTTGAAAATTAGTATAAACGAGTATTAAATTTATACGGCTATCTGTAATCAGTAATCAACATCAATATCACGCGACATATAATTATTTGAACAGACATTATAAGGAGCGCTTCTGATATGCTAATAATTGATTTGGAATGACTATAATAAAAACTAAAATGCTCCTTATCGAATTTCATCGCAGGCTATAATAACCATCAACCCATCAACTTTAATAACCGAATCATATTCAAAACATCAAAATCAGAAACATTCAGTCTTAATACGCGTACCATCCTCCTCCCTCTAGAATTTTATTTTCTGTATCCAGCTTTCAATATAAATACATTCGTATGTATACGGTAAGAGTATTATGTGTATGCCGATATATGAATGGATATGTTTGTATATGCGATAAAAATATAATAAATTTTCCTTTGTGAAAATATTGATAGCATCGAGGACAGAAGGGAAATATGAAAACAAGGGGATAAAACACCAAAATCCTTTAAATTGATTGAAATGAACGAAAACAACAGTTATATGTTTAGTATTACAGCGAAACGATTCTTTTAGCAAGCTTTTTTGAAAGCTCAAACAGATTCTGATGTACGACTATATACTAAATATAAATTTGCAATATCATCGGTATGTATAGGAATCGTAAACCGTTTTATGTGAAAAGTGCAGATCTGGTTAATATAAGATACACGCACGACTCTTGTTAAAATGACAAAACTATAGACAATCCCCAAATCTGAACAACTCCCTAGTGCAAGCTATACGCAACTCTGCTGGCTTTTAGGATAATACCATATGATTATTTTTCTACATTTTCGAAATTGTGTAAATAGATGAATAGTTCACATTAAGTTTATGTTGGATTTACAACATTTCCCATTTCCCATCAGCCGCTTTGGGACCGCTGTGTCTGTTTTCGGTACGCTTCTCTTACTCGTGCTCGTATACGACCAGCGTATAAGTACTGCATTATGTGCTCGGAAACTGCGTCTACTCACTGGTATGTCTAGGTTTTTATTTTCATACAGTGGCTTTTTGCATATGGTTGATGAATCAATGAATTGTTGCCACCCTCCCTGAAATTTTGGTTGGAGTTCTTAAGAAAATCTTAATGTAAACTTAAGATGACGAAGGCAAAATTCTCGCCAAAAATCATTATTGGGCTGCTATAAAATCAACAATAAGAACAATATAGTTTTTTAATGAAGACTGGCATGACAAAATTTGGGAATATTCAAGCTCATACAATAAGGCCAAAATGAGCTAGAAAAATATTTCTAATCTTACAGAAATTAGAGATAAATATATCGTGTATCGGAAACTCATCACTCACTCAACAATGAAATCATTCGTTAATCTAGTTAATAATTATAGGCTAATAATAGCTATCTTTATGTTAACGGAAGCTGCTCGTTCTAGAAAACCCATTAGACTTTATCCATTCAAAGCTAGCAGAACCCAAATCGAAAATCGAACCAAACCCGAAACCATACTATCTTGTAATGTTCTGCTTTATGGGTTCAGCTAGTTTTAGAGACGTCAACAGGTTGGAAAAGTTAATTATAGACAGAAGATATAAACAAATTTATTAGTCTTCCTCTCTCTCTGTGCGTGATGGTCCTCCCTCGTCTCGCCAGGGTGATCGTGGTCTTTCTCTTCGACGTACGCCGGCTGGTTGTTGCTGAACTCTATTTTATCATTCGTTGTTGTGGGACCGTGCTGCGTAGCATGACCATCTGATTCGGTTGGATTTAATTAATTCGATGTTGTCGCTTTATCTCATAGATCATATGAATCCGATGTTCGAACTTTGATTGTACCAAAGATGGAACGAATGACTTTCTTTCTAAAAGTGGATAACATTCTACAGTTATTAGAGATCAAGGTTCAGTATTTGCTTTTCAAAGCCAGCTCAGGTCATACAAGCGCTTCGTAAAGTGTTAACTTGCATGACTGCGACAGACTAGACCGCAACAATCTTGACTAGCGTAGAGAACTCAATGGCTCGTAGTAATGTGGACTCCCATGTTTCCTTGCTTATCATTTGAAGTTGTTATTACTGACGAGGCGCCTGTCGAACAGTTGATTTTATTTCAAAGGGATATACATAAAGATGCGCTTAATTTACACAGAGAAACGAGTTTCTCTGGTATTCCTAGACACATGAACGTGATCCGGAAGTTCTTGCGGTTGATTAACTATCATATGCTTGCTAAAAGTTCAAATACAGTTAATGTATGATTTTATTGTGCTCTCCAGTGAAGCATTGAGCAGTGGTTGATTGGTTGGGGCGAAAACCATTCTGCTAAAGACGAGTCTAGCATGTACAACATTACATTTTGTATTCAGTGTCCAATAGCTATGACACATTCGTATTCGCACTTTAGAGGGTCGTCACTCACATTTATTCTCAGTTCTCTATATCCGTCTTTGATGGATGTACTTCTTGTTTGGCAGTTTTTAGTGGGATTCCTGGTGGTAGTTATGGCTGACAGTACAGCAAACCACTGCTCTGGGATGTTGGGTGGCAGTTCATTTTTATGTCTGTGCCGGTTTAGATAATGAGTGACCACTGGGAAGTAACTCTGCAGTAATGAAAGATGTTTTAAAATATCAACATTCCAGCGGACGTTTTTGGAAATTAAAGACCGTTTGCACATGTATTTAAAAACGACAAGCATGTGAACTGCCGTCATTCGCTCTCCACGTCACCTTGTGGAGTTGCCGTTTGATGAATGAATGTTCCTGACACAATTAAATTGTATACGTTCGATGACGCGTTGACAAATGTAATGGTAGGTGTAATAATTGGTGATGCCATGGACACCATTACCGGATTAAGCTAAGCACGTCCCATGTTCCCATTTTAAAGCGGTGTCCGTGTCCAAGTTCATAGGTCGTGTTTATAATGAACCCGGAAAAGTAATCCGAGGTCGTTGTGTAGAGTTTATTACATATTTGGTTTTGTGAGAAAAGTTCTTAGCCTGACCGAATCGACCCACTTCTTCGCATCAAAATTATTGCATTGGAAAGCCCCAAGTAAAGTTCTGGCCACTATTTGTTCATATTTGTCAAGCTGTACTACAAATGTGAAGATGTTCATTTAAACGGCATAGACCTACAAATGAATTGCTATTAATGTAAGTAATAGCGATTCATTTCTATCAGTGCTCTTACAACTCTTGGGAGAACCTGAATTATGACCCAGAAAAGTCAAAAATTATAGTTTCTCATATATAATTTTCAAAACACCTGAGGACATTATATGTGATTTTATCTCGACAACATCAAAATATTCAACAATAGAAGAAAGAACAACTACCTCAATTTTAGAAATACCTGTTTACATTTGCATCACCATCTTTTAGTTGAGAATTTCAAGCTCAAGTTTCTCAGGACTTTCTTTTCTTATTTAAGTTCTGTAGGAGGAACTCTATTTTATTTTAAAACCGGTTTAGTTTTAGTTCCATTCAAATTGGTAATTTAACGGAATCTCATTCTCAATCTTTAACTCAATCTTTTTTCACCTTGTCGTTCCATAGATTAGGCGTTCTTAAGAAAAGGTATTTAGAAACCAATTTTCATTATAAAAAAATAACCTCACTTGCACCTCTCACGCCTCATCCGAAGCTTCGGCCATCACTCACCGAGTTTCATTGCAAATTGTGTTTAACAATTACAATTACAAATTTCTCTCTCTATAGCTATAAAACCCCATGAAGGCATTCTGACGACGCGTGCACGGTGAGCCTTCTTCCATCGATCATCGTTCGCGCCCTCCAATTTTCACATAAACTTTGTTTTGAAAATATTCACACCAAATTGATTGGTCAGATAAATGATATGAACATACTTTTCCCAACTGCCTATTCCCAGGGAAAGCTAGAATAGATCTAATTCTGTAGGATTTAATGAATCCGATGATACCGATGATATATTAGATCGTCTTGCCTTGATTTTGCGTAGAAAACCCGATGTTATTAAAGTCTTCATAATTAAAGTCTTCATAATTAAAGTCTATCGAAGTTACCGTTGCTGATGCCTTATACTTCTTAGACTTGATGGGAGTTATGTTTTGCTTCTGTTTGCTTTCAAATCAAATCTTCTTGCGTATAGCCTTCCAGCGGTGTGAAACTGTCCTTGATATCGCTACGTCTTTGGCCAAGAAGCTCTATATCATCTGCATATCCAAGAATCTGGCCCGATTTATTAAATATACAGCATGAAGTTTCCATGTTTTCTAGCTATATTTTAGCGCCAAATTGAACAGCACAGACCGAGTACATTTTCCTCTAGATAGATAGATTTGGTCTTCTGTTCTTCCGTCATTTCTTCACGTTACTTTGTGAATTATCTTAAAAGTAACAAAAACATTTGACGTACACCTAAAGTGTACACCAGTGAAGTGTGCCCACAATGACCTAAAACCAAAGTTTTAATGACCGCTGTTGTCATGGATACCAATTCCAGACCATCGAATTTCTTGTAGTACGAGTACACCTGATGTGTAAAAATTGCATGGTTCGAAAGGTTTTAAGTTAACCTCTCTCCGTCTAGCAATTTCCAAGGTCGTGTTTGTGATGAATCCGAGATAATTATCCAATGTCTTCCTTTAGGGCTCATAACATAGTTGTTTTTGTGTAGCTGATCAACTCGCTGGTTACGTGTCTGAGTCAAGTACTTGTAAATAATCTTAAGGCATCCAGTCCTACGTCCAATTAGGCCTATTCTCCACTAGGCCGCCTGATTAATTAGGAGTTACTCCGGGAGCACCGCGAAAAGGTATGCATCTAAAACTTTGCCCACAAAAACTGACCATCTTCCAGAACTCATAAATTTGAGTTAAATTTGGGGATTTTTCAATAAAACCGAATTTTATTACAATCGATTGCAGAATGCCAATTTTTAGAACCATGTTCGGAATCCACAATAGAAACCAATTTTTATTACACAAACAGATACTGATTTCTTCCAAATGGATTATTTTCATTCATATTGAACATATTTTAAAATCATATCTGAAACTGCAGTATTTAGCACTTGTATCTAATTTTACCTAAGGCTGTCACATGCAAGTAAAGAGATTCATGTAAATGTAATCAGGTCCATTTTCATCACACAAACTTAGTTTCATCCCAAACGGTTATGGAATGCTTAGTGCCACATTCAGAACTGGAATCTGGTTTGTCATTTTCCTCGACCGAAACTCATTCAAAAAATCAAATCATCATCATGCAAATCGAATTGTATCCTAATTTTAAACTGAAACAGGAAATTTGTTTGAATCAGATTTGGAAGATAAATACCATCCCCAAGTGCTGCAATAGTTAAAGGTTAGACTCTTGACCGGGAGGTGCTGGGTTTAAATCCAACCAGCGATAGGATGTAATATGTAATTTTGATTAATGATGAATGACTTAATAACCGCAGAAGACTCAGATACAATACAGATGTCTGCGCTAACCCATCGAAGCGGATTTCAATTGGGTAGGTGAATATAGTGGTACGAGTATCAGAGCGGACTAGCGAAAGGTCTAAGTAATGACAATCAGAAGAGATTTTTCATTTGAACTAAAAAATTAAAACAAAAAGTTGAGAAACGGTGTCCTTACATGTGCCCATTCGACACTCTTATCGAAATTTAATTTTCATTATACTCGTATGTGCAACTTGGTTCCATTTTAATGGACTCCCAAAAATAGCATATTTCTTTTGTTTTAATCGGTACTCCAAAGTACCTTTGCTCGCAGATCACAAGAATGGCTGCCAATGCAATAAATTTACATGAGAGCAAATATGAATAGGAGGAATAATTAGTAGTTGGTTCAAATTCCAGCACGTGTTAAACAGAGCTGAAATAGTGACTGTATACGAAAGCATTAATAAATTGCTGGTGGGAATTCTCCGTTTTATTTTTAAAATTGTTTTCTGTTACATACAATGTTACCTTTCATGCTGTGGTCACAGCACAATGATGATGCATAAAATATTGAAAAGAAATTTTCATTTTTTACATTCAACAACGAAATTTTCAAAAACAATTTTTTCTGTACATACATCAGAACATTGATTGAGTTTCGATAAGGCTAATGGATTTTCATTTACTGGATGAAAAATATGGTTTAATACTTTACCGTGTTTGTGTTTAAACCAAGAATATAACACAAAAGCTCTATTATGTATAAACTTCATCAGCAGCTTGTCTCTCTGAAATAAATTTTACATAATATTTTTGGAATCGGTGGAAACACCTTAATTTTCGTTCGACTTTAATATTTTATTTTTTGTTATTTTAACTTTTCTATTTATTTAATATTTTGAAATAAACGTATAAAGTAAATAAACAGAAACAACAAACAAAGCTCAAAGTAAACATTTAGAGTTGATTTTTATTTTTTTCATGAAACTTTCTAGATTATAATACTCGTACTCTAGGTGGAATACAGGAGGAATGATTATTTTTTCTCTGTTTAGGACAAACTGACAGAAATTGATTTTTTCTTGTTGCCAGTGTTGTGCGCCTTCCCTTTCGTTTGAAATGAGGTTTCATTCTTAAATATTTGATGGCAAACTAAAAGCTGAAACGACAAGAAAACAAAATCGTTTAATGACGAATATACGACAACGACTCTGGTAGAAGGAAATGATTATCTGTGTTCCTTCGAAGTGGTGAACTTAAATTAGTTAAGTTAAAGTAACCCAGATGTTATTTAGCGTTTGTGTGTATATGTGAACATTTTAATTTGTATTATACTACTAAGGATGAAATATAAATGGGGTAAAATGGATCTGTTCAAAAGTGAAATTGTTTGTATTCGTTCTCCACCCAAATGAAAACAGGTCTTTGAAAATTTCGCATGTTTTATAAAAAATTTGGTTTATAATTTACAGTATTTACAAATAAACGTATAAATCGTGAACTGAAATTAAATTAAATGTTAATAGTAATACATGTATCTAGAAATAGTACAGGTATACTGAAAAAATACTACCTATGTACATAACTTTAACCCACATGTTTAATGTAGTACAGTCGTACTTTAATTATAATGAAAATTAAGGAAGGCAAAAAGGATCAAAACCTCGTATAGGTACACGGTATTTTATCGTTCGAATATCTGAATGATTCCATTATATATGATGTTGAGGATAAATAGCTTAAAATTTAAGTCAAAATACGAGCATCTTTATAGGTGATAGGAAGAGAATACACTCCTACTTACATATATCTACGAGGGGTGTTCAACAAGTTCGGTAAATCTAAATGAAATAATGGTAATATACATTTGTATGTTTTGTAAATTTAAAAAGTTAAAAAAACACCGTGCTGTGACTTAAATTTGTAAGATTAAGGCGATTTTGCGGTTTGAAATTACTGTCAGGTGCTGATTTATTCGTGTTCATTAAGCCACTCACAGAAATTAAATGAAATAATTGATTTGCATGAAACTTTTTGTGCTGGTACACTTCTATTACATTTACCAAACTTGTTGAACACCCCTCGTACATATACATTATTGTGTAAACGTTGTAGAGTTTTTAATTAATTATTTTGTCTGCGTATATAAAAAAAATCATGTAATTAGTGGAAAACGTAAACTTAACACAATATCCCCATGCTTATCCGAAGAATGTATGTACATTGTACGTTCAAGGTAAGGATTGTTTTAAATTCATGCTCCTGTTAATTACATCTGTATACGTTGATAACACACACGCATTCTAAAACGGATCGCTGTTTATACATGGGCTCTAATTTATTTTGGGAATATTCATTTAAAAAAGGTGAAAAATAGATAAATGAGTCGAAATAAATTACTTTAACATAATTACATTATACAATCGCTGTAATTTGTGAGATGTTTTTGGTAACTTACAGAAAGTAGGGAGTTTTAACGTCAAATTTTGTTAATTAATGCAAAGTGAACTTTAAATATTTATCCACGCACGTAGTTTTCGGTAACTCCTAAACTTTTTACTTCTTCAACAAATTCACTATTTCACATTTTTAGTTTTCACTTTTCGCACTGTTCACCGTTAAATTGCAATTGTGCCTATGTCCACTGCCTATGTCCGACTGGATTCGAAAAAGTAAGTGGTTAAACGTCAGTTAATACATCTCCAACGTTTTTATAATTTGCATAATTTGAATTAAATTTTCATTTATTTTACTGTTGTCAATCATTAACACCTTTAATCTGTTTACATTTTACAGAACCAATTGCTAAATAGTTTTCATTTGTTTTCGACTGGGTAAAAAACATTTCAATTAATAAAATTACGTTGGGATCTTGACACACATCACATGTTTATATTAGAGGAGGCTGTCCGATGGACTGGCATAAACATTCATACGAAATACCTCATTCACCTATTCACACAATTACAGTTTGCCATTTGCGCCTTGTATGCAGTCCAACGGGTCATGCCTGTTTATTAAATACTCCGATCGTAATTCCACTTTTAGATCCTTTGCTGGGATTTGAGTGAAGCTTTAGCCACATCACCACTTGTCCGGTCACTTCATAATGGTCGCGTTTATAAAAATGTCCTCTAAAAGTATTCTGTTTAATTGTTTTCCGATGTGAAAATTTTTGAAAAACAAGTTTGGGGATATTTCCTCTGTGATTACCAATTTAAAATTATAAATTGCATTTGTTTCGAATTTGTTTTGCAATCGTAATTTACTCGACTTCGAAACATTCGAATTTTAAAATGAAACTTGGCATACCGACTAAGCCCGATTTGTGCTAATTAGTGCTCAAGGGGAGCTTTTCGCGGAACAAAATTAGTGCTAGTTCAGGAGCCGAAAAAACAGGAACAAAAAATTTTAAATTTCGCCTGAAAGACGAAACAAATAAAACCAAATTTCTAGAACAAACCGGAAATAATTTAAGCCTAGTTTCAAAACTTTCCAAAGGCGGCTAAGCTGATGAAATTTGTGCTTATCATAGAAAAATTATTTTCACAAATGTTCATTCATAAATTGAGAAAAAACAAAGTAGCCCCTAAAAGATACTATATGTCGTTGATGTTTAATGGAATTGGGCCAATTCTGGATTAGCATAAATTAAGCAACTACGTTTTTTTGGGTGGGAATGAACATATCTGATAGGAATGTGCAATCAGAAGTGCCAACTTCATTGGAGCTTTTTTTGTAAGAAAATTGTTCATTCAACGGTTTTTGTTGTTCAATGGAATTGGGTCGATTATGGATTAGCACAAAATCAGCCACTATATTTTACGAATGGCAATGAACATACTTGACAGAAATATGCTATCTGAATCGATTATGACTTGGATTTTAGAACATTTTGTTTGATTGTTTAATTTGTTGTTCAACGCAAATATTATTGAACGCACCTCTGCATTTTGTTTGTTTAATTTAGCATCTTATAGGGGCTAGTTTGTTTTTCCTCAATTATGAATAAAAATTTATGAAAATCTTTTCTATGATACGTGCAAATTTCTTTAGTTTACCGACTTTAGAAAGTTTTGAAATTAGGCTTAAATTATTTCCGGTTTTTTATAGAAATTTGGTTTTATTTGTTTCGTCTTTCAGGCGAAATTTGAAATTTACTTTTCCCGTTTTTTCGGCTCCTGTACTTGCACTAATTTTTTCCCATGAGCACTAATTACCACAAATTGTGCTTACTCGGTATGCAAAGTTTCTTTTTGAAATTCGAAAGTTTCCCTGTTGCCGTTACTCACACGATTATAATATATTTGAAATTATCTGGGATTCCTCATTAAAATTTATTTCGGTCGCGTTCCACATTATTGATCCCGTCGTCTCCCCTATTGAATCAAGCAAGTAGACAAGAACAGACAGGACATTTGAGCCTATTACCAACACCTTCCGTTTGTAAATTATTAAAATACTCCATTTACATCCGTCTCTATCCGTCTCCGTACATCATGGTTTTTGCGACAATAACCTCAAGAACCGATAAAAATAGATTCTTCATAGATTATACAGTTACGGATTTCGTGATATAGCTTACGAGGTATAATTGTCTTTATAACCGGAAACAATTGGTGGGAATAATGGCATTATGTATATTGTGCTTGGGCCTCTATTTTCACTTATTTTAATAACAATATCGCCCAGCTATCTATTATTGGTAAAATTAGGATGTTTGTCCATGACACATCCACTTTTATGAATCCAAAATTTGTGTTTAAACTATGGATGATATGATGAGCGATTCTAACGTGCTTTTGGATTTTTTTAATTTAAACAAAATATCTGGAAACTTTAGTAAAACCAAATCATTCTTGCCTCACCTATGTCTGCCTTTACTATATGTTTTTCAATTAATCTTATTGAATGAGACCGTAACCTCAAAGATTTTAGTGTTATACTCGACAAACATATGTATAGGGAAGATCGTACGAGTATATTTTCATTGGGCTTCAAAATTGTTCAATTTATTTATTTGATTAGAAAGCTGGCGATTGGCACGGCTGCTAAAACTAGGTTGAACAGGTTACAAATTTTGCAAAATAAAAGTTATAAAACTATCTACGAGCTAGTTGCTCGTGGGATTCTTCCAACAGAGTCTCTGTTTGTACTGCACCTATCTATGTACTCGTACATTGAAATAAAATAGTTGTGGAAAAAAGCCTACAACTACGGCTTGAAATATTTGGAAACACATACATATAACACATGACGCATGAAAAACACCCAGTCGCAAATTTTGTCTAGTTACCACTTGAAATTTAAACCGGGACCCTCGAATAACAGAGCTAGCGCTCTACTTACCTTGCTATCAAGGGTGACGTATTTGTTAAGCGTTTAAGTATGTCATCAGCTCCATCAAATATTGATGATGAATTTATAAAATGTCGGAGAATCAAAACTGAATATAGAAGAAAACTAATATCCTACATTGGATCATTTGACTCTACCGGACTCAATTAAGAGTGCCGATAATATTTAAAAATTTAAGAAAATGCTGAAAGCTCATTTATCATCGTTAGTGATCGACTATCTGTAATTATATTTTTGTCTTAACTTAACAAGTCCACCAATATTTTATTTTCTTCAACCAATATTTTTATATTTATTCAATTATTTTTACATAACATTTTGACTATTATTTAGTTCTATTTAGGAGGAATCGGTTAGCTAAAATGACATTAAATACATTAGCTGCTTGCCCCTCTTTCAAATTTTGTAATTTTAATTATTAAAAAAAATTGAAGAACGCACAAACGGGAACTCAGAAACATTTTGCATAATGCAAGTAGGCAGAAGATAGAATATCAATAATTCTGGAGTTTGAAGTACCGCAGTAATTGAAACAAAAATATTGGATTGATTGGTTGTGATTTAGGGAACACAATTCCTCTAGCCGGGAAACCAATTAATTGCCTTATAAAGGTTTTACTAAAATACCAATAATTTAAGTTTAATTACCGTGAAATTAATAATCAACATTTTCGAGGAGTGAAAAATACTAATTGTTTACACTTCAACCAAATGTCCGATACTTTGTTTAATAACTGTATAACGTACACGTCAGCAGTACTAGTATTGAAACCTATCGGGAAATTCACACGTCCAATATATCGTCGCAGTGAAAAAAGTGGTTTTTAAAAAATCTGTGTGTATCTCTGTGTATGTGGCGTCGTGCAGACTAAATATTGTTGATTCTATACAACCCTGATGGATTTACTGGTCGCGGTAAAAATTCATACGTAAGATTTTTCCATAAATCTTTTACCCAGTGTTTTTTGTTCGAAATCGGTTCATCAGAAATGGCAGCTTCGATTGAGGCTTTTTTGTTTTTTTTTAAATAATATTACTTACAAGAAAAACGACTAAGAATTTGAAGATTCTACATTAAATTTGCAACAATACCGGTCCAGATCAGTTTTCCAAGACTTAAGCGATTTTGATTAAAACCCGTTTTCAACAATAATTCGCTCTTACAGCCTAGACGGATTGAATGATCGGGGTGAAAATGTCTACTTAAGGTTTTACTATAAATTGGAAGGTCCCAGTGATATTTGACCGACATCTGTCCCTTGGAAGTGGTAGCTTCCGTTGGAGATTTTTCGATTTTTTGCAAATTTTTTGAAATTTTTTATGAGAAAACGACTATGAACTTAAATAATTTGAATTAAATTTACAACACCATAGGTTCAAATCAGTTTTCCAAAATTACAGCATAAACATCACATTCAATCTTTTTCTATAAATTGGGAGGTTCAGGTGCATGTGTTTGTGTGTGTGTGTGTGTGTGTGTGTGTGTGTGTGTGTGTGTGTGTGTGTGTGTGTGTGTGTGTGTGTGTGTGTGTGTGTGTGTGTGTGTGTGTGTGTGTGTGTGTGTGTGTGTGTGTGTGTGTGTGTGTGTGTGTGTGTGTGTGTGTGTGATTAGAAGTTCGTGGTTTCTCAGTGGATCAGAAGTGACAGTTTAGGAATTTCTTCGTTTTTGAAAATATTTTGAAAATTATATCATTTACGAGAAATACGACTAAAGGTGTTTACCAAACACCGACTTATTACAGACTTGTTGACTTATTTGACGCCATCTTGAATAAGTTGGTCAAATCATTCCAATTCATTGTACCGACGTATTTGTGAAGTAATAAGAAAAAACAAAACGCAATTTCTATTATGTGGGGAAAAAAAATTCTTGACATGTTGGTCGTTGCAACTAGATTTGAAAATAAAAGTTGCAGAGAAATCAAGTAGTGCAAATTTTATAAGTAAGTTTCTCCGAGGTTAATCTTATTTTGTTGTTTTGATATATTTATATACACAAATTTAATTTTTTGCTATATTTAATTCATGTATACGTATCTTATAAACATATCGGGATTGTTATTTTATAGTTCATTGTTCTTGTTAGGCTTATACGGATTGCCAATAGTAAAATAGATTAACCTCGGAATGTCTACATGAGTCCTCTTATGTATATTTTGCTTTATGATTACATTTAGTGAAGTCACATTTTTGGAGACATTTCTGTGTAGACTTATTCAAATAAGTCCCTTCGCGAGATGGCTTGTTTGAATAATTCGGTGCCCACAAATAAGTCGGTGTTTTGAAAACAGCATAAGAACTAAAAGATTTTAAATTACTGTTTTACAATATTTAAGTAGAAATAACGATTTTTGACGAAAAACAGTTTTTGTGATCGGAATGAAACATCATACTTAAGCTTTTTCCATAAATTGGGAGATCCCTGTGATTTTTGGCCGCTTTTCCAATATTTGCAATGAAAAGTTTAGAATTTACGAAAAACGATAAAGATAACGTAAACGAATAAATTCTCAATTACCTTGTTGCTTTATGAAATTTAATTCAATATCAGGTGTGATGTTGTGGCTTATGTATTGGTTTGGTGGTTTAATAAATGTTTCATTTAGTTAAAGATTTTGTTTTATTTCACTCGCAGAGGCCACTTTCAGTAACTGGTGGTAACTATTGATTCCTGTGTATATTAAACACTTACGACGACAATGACTAATTAGAATTACAATGAGAGTGACATTCTCAAATTTGACGGATTTTTATATAGATAAACCATCAAAATTTTTTCAATACATCTAAAGTATTAAAAGTCCTCTGTAAACTTCATAGTTTGCGACTGAAAAATAAAACTTTTTCGGAAATATTCTCACCTGGAGTACACAAATAGCTATAAAATAGTAGATTGCCTAACAAGATAGAACTACTTGCTTTGGAAAGACCGGTTTCTTACCGATAATATTGTGAAATACAGTTTAGCGCGGATGAAATATCACCGAAACCTTAAGATCTTTCATACACCAGCAAGCCAGTGACCGCAGTGTTGATTTTATTGCTTGCGCTAAACCATTAAATCATTGCTTGCTGTGATTCTGTACCAGAAAAAAAAATGTCTAGTCAAATTCATTTGTCGTAAAATTATATATTTTTTGAATAAAGTAGGAAATATGTACTTAGAGTTTTACAAGGAGGATATAATTAGCTCAAAACGAAGCGAAGTTTAGACAGTAAAGACCGAAAATTTCACTACGTAAGAAGACATTGTACCAAAATAAAGATGAATGTTTATTTATTTTTCTCTTTGATGTCGCACTTCACTCTTATTTGTTCTCTCTCCAACGTTATCAGTTTCTCTTCTCTGTTCGATATATGAAATGCTGTACGTGACAGTCTTATTTAAATCGAGGCTATCTGGTACGAAGTTCTTTAACGTATGATATTTTATTTTCCACAGCGAGTTAATCATTGCAACATTGAAAAGAATTCCAATGAAAAGCTCTTTTTAGATGAATACAGACAGAATCTACTATTTTAGAAGCTATTGACTCAATTGATTCAAATAACAGTACATCAGTCCGAAATATTTAGATTCGTCAATTCAGAAAACCATTTTATATAGCTAAAGCTTTTATGCAAACACTATTAAATAATAGAAATATGTGGCAATGTTTGCATAGCGCAAACATTATACATAATACACAAGAACCAATCGCATATACTCGTTTATGTAGCTCACATTACAACATAATTTTAAATGTAATTTCGAAACACAATGAACTAGAAATTTTATACACAACAGGTAGCAGTACAACATAAAAGTTTTATGGGCATTTTGCTAAATTATGGTTTAACACGAATATATGCTACGGAATCCATTGTATTATTATGCTTTATATACCTACATATGTATTATGTATTTAGAGCTATATGAACGAATGTATGTTGAAACGAAATCAGATCAAAAATGAATTTAATAGAGCAATAAATTCACATAATTAATGTTATAAACGGATTTAATTATTTTTGATAAAAATAAATAGCTTTTTATCTAGGATATGCTGCTATGTATGTATGGTATGTACTTATCCTTAACAATATTGTAATAAGCGGAAAATTTTTGTTCGTTGTTGTTGCTACAGCAAGTGTTGATTGGATTAGGCTTAATGCTTTAAATGTTAAACTTTCTAATTTTATTTTGCTAATTAAAATCTACTGTTGCGGTTTTATTTAGTTTAAGGTATTATGTTTATGTATTGTTAATTTTAATTTAATAATAGATTATAATGGATTGTATATAAAAAGCTTCAAGCAAATCTGAGTGCATTATATCAATAAACCTAACGCAAGGTAATGGTGATGTGCCTAATATATTATATACGTAGGTGCGAACTGAAGGTAACTAAATATTTTGTTTGGGTTATTTTTGAAACTTTCCGATACACAATATCTCTTGTTAAGTTCAAAACAAAACTAAATGGACGTTTTGTAATTAAAATTCGTCACAGTAAAGTTTCGTAGAAAATCAAATTTTTTTGGGTTAATAGTTTATTGGTCCGTTGACTCCCAGACAGATCTCAAAGATGCTGGAAGAAGCACATTGCCTCTGGCAGGATGATCTCGGTTTTTCCTCCCATTTAACAATTACTTTAATACTGTTCCCATGCGGTCACGAAAATGTATACTAGCTCAAACAACGGTTGCTTGACGTTTATGTAGAAGTTGAAGTCGAAGACACCTTATCTTTCACACCCACCACAACTACCATATCAGTTATACATTTTTACTAAATAGGGAAAGCCTCACTCAACATCTATTCACTTAGAAAGGTAAAACATGGATTTGCAAAAATCTAGGTAACACACGCCTTCTAACTACAAAAAATAATTACACAGCTTTATCTATATAAATTTCACTATAAGTATAACTTAGTTATTTAATAAAACTTTAATTAAATGGAATTAATTGCACCGAGATTGGGTAGAAGTTGGGAAAAGTAGGACCCTCAATAAAAAAATGTATGTGGTTTAAAATAAGAAATCCTTGTTGCTGCTTAAATTTCCGAAAACCAACAACGTCAACCGTCGTTGAAAATTTCATCTTCACTGTAAAAATTGAAAAAGCTCGTACGGAAGCTGCCACTTCCAGTACACAGATGTTCGCCACATTTGTGCCACACCGCATGCATTTACCAAGGTCAACAATTTTCATAATTTTTATATTAATTATTAAAAAACACTTTTTTGTAAAAATCACCATTTGCGTTTTTCACGTAAATTACGAGTATATTCTTTTCAAAATATTTGCAAACAACAAAAATCTCTTATGGAAGCTGTCACTTTTGGTCGACCGATTTCGACGAAAATCCACTAGTATTTAACAATTTGTGGAAAAAGCTTAGGCGTCATTGGGATCTGAAAATTTATGGAAAAAACCTCTAGATCAGTCGCTTCTTCTGGGCTGTAGAGAGAGCACAAACTTTTAGTTTACACAGATTAGACACATACAAACACAAATATATAGCGAATCTCCAAAACTCTCGAGGTTCGAAATTTTTATGATTACTGTTCTTTATTTACCTCCGATTTTAGTGGTCACTATCAAGATCGACGGTTTTATTTTTCGAAATTAGACCGCTTTTATCAACTGCAGTTTCTTGATGGGTATGTGTTAAATGTCCAGGATTGACTGCAAATAATTTATATTTACGGATGTTTCCATTATAATTATGATACAAAAAAGCGGGCCACGAACAAGTGACGATCCACATAGACATGTGTCTAATTTTCTTGAATTTGAACAGCCTTCATCTGTTGAACCAAGTAGGTGTTTATATTGCAAACTCTTTATGATCCACTCCACAGAATTTCAATGTTTGAACTAATTCATCTTAATTATGATAAAAATGAACGGGCCAAGATAGGAAAAGCTGACGATCTACATAGACAAATGGCACTTTTTTTTTTAGAAATTAGATAGCTTTCATCGATTGCACTATGTAAATGACTATGTACCAAAATCTGCACAGTTTGCTTCACAGAACTACCATTTAGGAAATGATCGGGCAAAGTTATGATAACCTGACGATTCACATAGACATAGGCAGCATTCATCTAATGCACTATGTAGGTGGCTATATGCCAAAATGTCCATACTTATAAGTATGAACGGGACAAAATGGGAAACCCTGACGATGTGCATATGCAGGTAGCTATGTAGCAAAATCTCAATGAAACGCCCCACAGAATTTCCATTTACAGTCTTTTTCCATATATTTATAAATAATGAACGGGCCATAATTTGACATTCTGACGATATGCATAGACACGTGGCACATTTTTGTGAAATGAGCAGACATCGGCTATTGCACAACGTAGGTGGCTATATGTCAAAGTCCCCCGGATTCGCTCCACATATTTTCCATTTTCGGGCCTTTTTTATAGTAATAATTATCATAAAATGAACGGGCCAAGGTAGGGCGCCCTGGCGATCTGCATATACACGTGGCGTGTTTTTCCTAAATTTAACAGTTTTTCTCAATTGCGCTATGTAGTTGTGTACGCGACAGAATCTCCAAGGTTCGTTCCACAGCATTTCAATTTACGAACTTTTATGTTTTAATTATGATAAAAGGAAAGGACCAATATGAGGCAGCCTATAACGAACGATTCGCTATACATGTGACCGATTTTCTCAAATTTTGACAGCTTTCATCTACTGCATTTGTGTATGGTTATGTGCCAAACCTCCAGGATTGGCCAACCACATAATTTCCAATTTCTTATCTTTTGCATTATAATTATGAAAAATGATCAGGCCAAGGTGAGACACTGTGGCGATCCACATTGTGGCGTATTTGCTCGAAGTTAGACAGTATTCTTCTATTGCCTTTGTAGGTCGTTTCACAAAATTTTCATATTTGCGGTCTTTTTAGTTATAATTATGATGCATAATATTTCAAAATTTCACAGCTTTCGTCTATTGCACCAAGTATGTATTGACTAAATCGCCAGGGTTCGCTTCACAGAGATTTTTTATTTTACGTTAAAATTAAGAAAAATTAACGAGTCAAATGGGGCCTTTACGATCCGCAGAGACAAATGACGTATTTTTTCAAACTTCGACAGCTTTCATCTATTGCATTATGTAGGTATTTTTGGGCAAATCTCCCGGATTCGTTCCATCGAATTTACATTTACGGATTTAATCATTATATTTATGATAAAATGAACAGGACGAGGTGGGAAACTAATTGAACTATTTCGAGTACTCGTCATGTGGCCGCCATATATGTACGCCGCCGGTATTGCACAATAAACGGATGTTAAAATTGGCAATTAAGATGAACACAGTATTCGTTTCGAAAATGTTCATGACAGACTGGATTGGACAAGGAATTTCTTTTAAAACATTTAACCAACTTTAGTCTCTTACAGTGATATTATGATCATTGACTAAGCCCATGAAAGCACAGTATATACCGATATATTATTCGATGTCGTTACGGTTGTATGCAACGCGATTTCAACCAGAACGAAAATTATTAGTGTATCATCATATAGGATGCAATTTACGGGAGCTACTTCATGGGTTTCCTCCGAGTACGCGTAAAAATTACGTTAACCAAAATAATCCTAAAGCAAGACCACTTATTGATAATATAATATGTGTTATTGATGCTTAATTTATAAAACAAAATAATTTTATTTCACGAACGAGAGTGGAACCGACCAAAGGACCGGTCAAGCCGGTATCAGAACCTGCCAAATGTTTTGATCTGTACTACTGCACTGACTAATAAACGGGATCTTTTTGATGATACAAGTCTGGATATTAAATAAATAAATTTGAGGAAATCAATTACTATAAAATCATTAAACATTGATGAGTGACAGTGGAGATAAGAGTGAAAATCAAAAATAGACATCAGAAATTTTCACGATAGCGACGAAGGGCATCGTAATCCATAAAGTTTTAATCAAATCAACCGTGATTAATTCACTTGACATTTAATGGCAGAAATCAATTTTAGAACATAGTGGTGCAATGATTTTAAATGAAAGAATTTTTTTGAATTTAAAATGGAAATGGAAAACTATGAGAGAGCACCTTGTAATACAAAACCAATGAAAAAACAATCAAAATAATAATCTATATTTTCTAGAAATTATCCACATGCTACGGGAAAATTAATTGACTCCGCTATTTTCGACACCATCATGCAGACAACTCTGAAATAGGCGTAGACGCACAACACTGGTCTATTAGGTGGTAGGTTTCAGTGGTTGCTTACTGCACACTTAGGCCAATTTTTAGGCCCATTGTGATGCCACTCATTCACTCCACATCATTAACCCACCTACTTCACCTACTCACACAACTACAGTATACCACCTGCAGATTGCAAGCTCCATGTCAACCTGTACATTGACATGGAAGGTGGGTCGGCGCGTGACACGGAATTCTGCACTCCATCAGAGGATCTTAGTTGTATTTATTAGCATCACCGATCGTAATCGATGATGAAAATTCGATTTGCATCTAGCCTCTGATGGGATTCGAACCCAGCACCTCCCGGTCCAAGTGTCGAAGCTTTAACCACTGCACCACTTGTCCGGTCACTGGTCTATTAGTTAATCTAGATAATATCCTCATAGTGCATGGTTAGTATACGATGAACACAATTAAAATTCCATCACAAATAAAAACCAACCAATTCAATCTCACCACTAATGAACTTCGTTCATATTTAATTAAATATAGTGAAGTTTCCGACAAACTAAAAATAACAAAAAACTTTACAACAGCCCTAAACGTACACTTTAAAAAAAAAACTTGTTTTGCAAAGCGAAATAAACTGCTAATAAAAATAAGATCACAATGGCAAGCTAATTTAGCTACATCAATGAGCCATAACCTTTCAATATGTTTTCTATTCAATTTTAAAATTTTAAAATTAGAATTAAAAATTATTATTATTTGAATTCAATTTATTTATTAACAAATCTAGTTGTGCTAAACGAACAGTAATTCAGTAAAATTACCATCGGTCTCACTCTATTTTTATGTTAGCAAATTAGTCAAACTGTCAATGAAAACATTACCTAAGTGACTGAAAATAGCGATTATTTATTCACTATCAGTGCAGACCCACTGATTTTACTCGAAACAGTTCTCGGCAAATCAAAAAAAAAAACCAACATCCTCACCTAATATAATTCCGCAAAAATTAACAAAAATGCCTACAGTGCAATGCTTTCATCACAAATAGTGATGTACTCAATTTGCAGGCTTAACCGGAAGAGGAGTTCTGATTGTTCATATGGGATTTGACAGTTCGCTCCTATTTCCAACACCGGTAACATTAAGCTGCCTTGTGTGAGAATTAATACTAACAGGAGAAATATTTTTATTGTCTGGCCCTACATTTGCCCTACTAGTCTAGTTGGCACTTATCAGCTTATAATGGGGGCTTTTGATTTATTTGTGTTTTACATTATTGATAGGTTGACCTTTTTATCGTGTGGTAGATCGCCTTTTTGTTGTTGGCGTCTTGAATTTGCCTTATCTTATGTGAGAGCTCTCGACCACCTACATGAACGCACACACTGTAAAGGAAACTTTAGTCAAGGATAGTTAGTTTAATTTAGAATTATCTTAGATCACCTATATTCAAAATAACTAAGAAAGGCAGCTTGATTATATATTTTCCTCGAGCGCCGTTATCATTGTCGTTATACAAGCTAATATAGTATTATCCACCATAGATCATCAATACCATCCTCCCTTCTCAATCTTCTTTTGTTATGAACAAGGGATTGCTCATTTCGAAAAAATCAATAATCTATTGGCCAACATTGATTTCATTGAATATATCAAACAATCAGTATCTGACCCTCGCCAAAAGATCATATTTCCAAGTTCTCCGTAGTACATTAAAGATCTAAGAAGAACGCGTAACCTTAGAATTAGACATTGGCAACAATTTCCAAAAACTCAGTAGTGATGAAATTGGTCTAAATATATTGAGGTGATGTTACCAACACGTTAGAAGTTTGGTTTCGAACTAATGAAATATTGAATTCTTTAAATTAAAAAATTCGGTGGTCTCATTAGACTGCGCAGTGACCAAACTACACAAATATTAAAAATACTTTGAACTTACACACAAAGTACAATTACAATACCTTAGAGCATTATTATGCTTCGCGACGCAATTGTGTTTGATACATGCGATTTCTATATGAAATTTTGGGTTATTCTGGGTGATAGCCAGATATTGTTCTAATAGCCACGATAATGTAGACATCTCTACGATGCCTTATCATTGACCATCGAACCGCCACTACACTTTTTACTATAGCAAAATTTTAAAGTTAAAAAAAATCTATGATTGCCCCACAGCATAAATATGTTTTGAACATGATTTCATATACTTTTAAGGGTAGACATTTCTACGAGGCCTTGTCATCGATTGATCCAGGATATGTATGTATATACGCTTTCACTATATTTAAGGAAAAAATACATCAGCTGCCATAGAAACAATTTGTCAACTTCTCAGTAATATTTTGACATTTAACGAAACTTTTAAATTAATTTATGCATGAAAGTAAAATTTGTCAGTTCACTGAATAAAAAAACATTTATAGTTCAATTCAACTTCACATTATTTTTGGTTTTGCCAAAGGAGATGTCAGAAAAATATAAACAGTCATAATTTTTTTACCATTTGGTTTTTACCTTTGTTTAATTTAGTCTAAATAACGGTTAGACAATTAAAAATTGGCACAAAACCAATCGAACTTGATGAGGATTGATAAATTTTAACTAATTTTCCAGTTAGAACTGACAATCAAACATATTTTGGATTATTACTATTAGAGACATCTATCAACGGCTAGTATGAACTAACCGCAAATTTAGTTAGTCTAATAATTTAGACCAAAAAATCAACGTAAGTCGTACAAGATTAAAATCTCTAATACTTTGTGCCTGATAACAATTTCTGCGACTACACTGACTAAACAAATTTCTTGTTAGTTCGTACCAGTTTCAATAGATGGCGTGAAATATAATGCACTTAAATTTTATTCTAGTGCAGAAGTATATATTATTGATGGTTATCAATCTAGTTAATATTAGATCCAGAGCTTTTTTGGCTACACCTTATCAATTATAAATCACTAGTACAAGCGAATGGCCATTTAGTATAGTCAGTAATTTATACTGTGTGTCTGCTAAATAAACAGAAATTTATCAATTTCAACAATATTTTTAATCGACTATTGACGAATGTGAACACAGTTTACAGTTTAGATGTAAACATCATATATATTTCGGTTCAAAAATTTTACATACATATATATGTAACTGTTTTGAACCAACCTTCAAGTTAATTAGTTGGAAGGCACTCAGTATAAGTTACTAGCACATATATTTTAAATGTAGAATTACAAGTGATTGCCGAAGTTGCCTACATGTAGTTGACGTTGTTACGAGTAATCGACATTGTCTACGTTTTCGATGAGTTGCCTAGACATATCACGTAAAAATGGGAAGTTGACGCGTAATCGCCCTTCTCTGACTGGAACCCGCATTTAAATTTGTTCTCATTGCATTGCGTATAAAATTAGACAAGCGAATATTTTTTAAAGTTATGACCTTCATTTTTATTAAGCTCAAATTACCACCCTCAACTTAAAACCATAAAAAACCAGTTTTCTTCCATCTTACAAATTAAACAAAAATTGCAATTATGTCCCTAGCTTTTATTTTATACTTTGCATTTTGGTAACAAAAAATGATATTGTCTTGTGTGTGGCTGCCTCAGCTATTCTTTGTTGCAGTTTATACACCATTTTTTTCGAATAGTACATCCTTATGTTGTTTATAAACTTTTTAAATTGAAAGTTTCTTTATTGCATTTTCAAAGGATAAAAGCCAAAATTATATAGTTTATATTTTGTGTTTATTATGTTGGTACTAGAGACTATATATATACATATACATACAGTACAACAAAAAAAATGTTGCCATGTACAAAACTATAATATTTGGAATCGGAATAAATACCAAACTAAAAGTTTAAAAAAACATTCGTACAAGTTGATCCAATTTTAGTATAGCGTCTGGTAAAATATAAACTGCATTAAGCATAATAATATGGTTTTTTGTGTACCCCCATTGTACCGAGTTAAACACTTTGTGCGCTGCCTTACATTTCATATGGCTTGGTCAGCAGAAATCGGATTAAAAACATATCGACCACCCACATAAACGTAACTATTGTAAATGGATTTTCACAAACCAATATTTTGTTTTATGGACAGTAAAAGATTTATTCATTATTTGATTACCAAAATATTTGACATATTCAAAATTATTTTACATAAATTTTAATAAATAAACTGATTTTAATAATGAAAAACAAATAAAAGATTTTTATTTTTGTTTAGCCTTAACACAATAGACCAGTACAGCACAAAAGGAAAATCAATCACATTTCCGAAATCAATTTCCATTTGCACAAATATGCAAACTTAGAGTACACATAGTCTCATGCGATTTTATTATGCAATGATGTACACAATGAAAAATTCGAGAATTTCATAAATGCCAAATTTACATATGGAAAATGAAAAATTCAACCGATTATATTGAAATAAATTCGACTGAATTTTATATGACCAAAAAACATATTTGATTCTTAAATATTTTGTTCAATAATATAGGGTTTTCCAAAAAGAGTGATATGATTTCTTTAAAAAAAATTGTTGCACTTGTTGTGTGGCACGTAGCCCCGTCTTGTTGGAACCAAATGTTGTCAAGATCAACTTCTTCCAATTTTGGCCATAAAAAGTTGGTTATCATCGATCTATACCGATCTCCATTGACAGTAACGGTGTTACCAGCTTCATTTCGAAAAAAGTACGGACCGATGATTCCATCAGACCGAAAACCACACCAAACTGTCAATTTAGGTGAATGTAATGGTTTTTCATGAATAATTTGTGGACTTTCTTCGCACCAGAATCGACAGTTTTGTTTATTTACCGCACCACTCAGATGAAAGTGAGCCTCATCGGAGAAGATGATTTTCTTAAAAAAATTCGTTATCGTTTTCAAGTTGTTCCGAGGCAAAATCAGCAAATTCACGACGTTTACGGTGGTCCAATGTTTTCAGTTCTTGAGTGAGAACAATTTTATACCGATGCAAACCCAAATCCTTTCTCAAAATCCGCCAGGATGTGGTTTGAGACAGTCCCAATTCTTGAGAACGTCTTGGAATCGACAAATTGCGGTCTTCAGCAACACTTGCCTGAATGGTAGCAATATTTGCATTACTTCGAGCGAATCTTTGTCTTATTGGCACTTCAATCTCACCATGATGAAATTGTAAACATTACTGAATACAATGAAAAAAATGACAGATCATGACATATTACAAATGGCCGAAACGTCACTTAAAAATCATATCATTCCTATTGGAAAACCCTATATTTGGATAAATCTATGCACCAGAAGCATGCACCTTCATACATACATATATACAACAAGGCATACCTAAAAATGTATTTTAGCGCGGTCCAGTGATTGACATATATTGACGCATATGTTTGATTTCGGTTTGACCAAAATTTAAAGTTCTTAGAATGCTAAATTAGATTAATAAATAATAAATAAAATAAAATAAAACCGACTTTCAGAATTTTTAAACAGTTTCCCAATTGTATTGTGTAAACCTTTCCAAAATACTGAAATTGCTATAAACGAGTAAGTACTAGTGGTTTAGGAATCGGGTCGAGTTCGCATTAACAGGCGAGTCTTTACGGATTTGACCATCGCTTCCCAAAGACCACTGAAATGAGGCGCAGCTGGTTGAATGTTATCCCATTGTATACCCACATTGGATAAATATCCTGGAATTGCATTCTTGAAGTCACTTGCCGCCAAGACTTTCGTCATCTCATCAAGTTTTCTTCTGGCTCCCAGAAAATTGGTCCCGTTATCGCTAAGTATATGAGCGGGAACCCCTCTTCTCACTGAAAATCGTATAAGCGCTGCAATAAACGCTTCTGTGGTTAAGTCGCTCACAAGTTCTAGATGGCCCGCTTTAGTCACCATACACACGAAGACAGCGATGTAAGCCTTAAGTGGTTTCACTCCTCTTCCACGTTTACATACTATAGTGATGGGCCCCGCATAGTCTACGGCGCATCTACTAAATGGCCTGGAAGGGTTGATTCGTTCGGCTGGTAAATTTGCCAAGATCTTTTGGCTTGTTTTACCTCGCATTCGAGTACACATTACACATTTTCGTAATATATGTCGCACCATATTTCTACTATTGATTATCCAATACTGTTGCTTGACTAAATGTGACGACAACGAAGGACCAGAAATAAAATTTCTGGACAGCCATATTTGCGAAGACGGTTTAATTCAGGTTTAAATGCTTGCCCTTGAACACATTTGAAGCATGCATTTGTCGCTTCTCTCAGCTCTTGGACTGAAAGGACAGCTGATTAGAGTGATTTGTCTTCGCATTGTGAATAAACCGGAACATGTACGCCAGGACTCTTCGCAATTTCGGTAAAGGCGACATCTCAGAAATTCGCTGCTCAATTAACCCTGTTTGAATCATTGCATTGCATTGCAGTTCGCCAATGGTTAGGTTTTTCGCTGTTCTTGGTGTAACTCGACCTCTAGTTTACTTGAAATTGGCCATTTCTCTTTCGATTGTCGCAGCCAGATTGGCCCTTCCCACCATAATTTGGAGTTTCCAAGAGCTGTGCCTTGTAATCCTCTCGATGCAGGATCAGCAGGGTTTTGTTTTGATGGTACATAGTTTCAACTGGCCGACGGTGCACTTTCCAGGATTTCACTGACTCTATTGGCCACAAAGGTTTTCCATCTTGACGGATAGTCAGATAGCCACGCAAGCACAATCTGTGAGTCAGACCAGGCATACACTTTGGTTTCTTTATTTATAATCGCCATCACGTTTTTTAATAGCTTCGCCAGTAAAACTGTCGCACAAAGTTCTAGCCTTGGGAGCGTAATCTGTATTACCAGTATTTATTGGTATTTTGATCTCTTCTAGCTCGTTCAACTCACTTCTCACTTCAGCCCATTGTTTCGCTGTTTCATCTGGTAAAAGATCATCCCAATCAAGCTTTTCCAACCACAATCGTTGAAATATTATTTTTAATGTAATCGTGACTGGCGATAAAAATCGAAGAGGATCGACAATTTTCGAAGACTCTGACAGCATCTTCACTTTAAATGAGAACGCATCCATTAAAGGATTAAATTGAAGTCACAGAACATTAATCGTGCATAAATCACCCATGGATATCGTCTTATCAGAGGGAGATTCTAATAATTTTGGTAGCTTTGACTTCCATTTTCGGAGATGAAATCCTCCCTCTTTCATTGCTTTAATCATTTCTTTATTTCTTTATTTTACATTTTGTATTTCGTTAACACGATCCGCGCCAGAAAGAAAATCATTCACATAGAATTCTGTTTTTATAGCGGATGAAGCTGGGGGATGTATGTGTTGGACATCGCTCGCCAACTGATGGAGTGTTCTAATAGCCAAGAATGGTGCTGACGCTGTACCGTAGGTAACCGTACTCAGTTTGTATATCACCACTTCTTGATTTGGTCTTGATCGCTAATATATCTCACAATGTCGCTTGTATGGTTGGTCCCACTCGCAATTTTCCATATTCGAGGATTTGGCAAATCCATCAAAAACCACTCTTATTTTTGAAGTTTCTTTATCTTCCCTTATCACAGCATGATGTGGCAAGTAGTAACACTCCTCTTCACGTAAATAAACTTCCTTTGCATCAATTCTTTTCATATGACCCTGTTGCCTGTATTCCTTCACGAACCGTTTGTATCCCGCTTTCAGTTTTGGATTTAAATTCAGCCTTTTCTCCAACGTGTAAAACCTCCGTAGAGCAGCATTGTAAGAGTTGCTCAATTTTGGGGTACTTTCCTTAAATAGGAATTTTTTTTTTTTTTTTTTTTTTTTTTTTTATAATTTATTTCCCAAGAAAAAAAAAAAAAATACAATTTTTTTATACAGGAAAATATTATTCTAATGAAGTTAATACATATTTCACAAAATTATAAAGTAAATTAAATTAAAAATGAGTTTAATTGGATTAGATTAAATTAAATTGAATTAAATTAAATTAAATTGGCACAAACAGATAAATTATAAGACACAATAGTTTTAAGCAAAATAATAATAATAATAGGTATTCAATTGTACAATCCTAACCAAGCATCAATGAAACAAATCATATTCTGCAATAAAACTTGAAAAAAGCTTATTTTTAAGATTAAATTTGAAAGTAGAAATTCTCAAGGTTTTGTCATTGTCATCTAAATGGTTGAATAATTGAAGTCCATGGTAGAGGATACTATTTTGGGCGGCTTTAAATTTATAGTTTGGAACCCGATAATTTAAATGGTTTCGAGTTTGCCTCTCACTTACTGAAAAGTTAGTTTGAAAATCAGTCGTACACCTAATAAGTCCATATCTAACTTTATAAATCGTCAATAAATATTCGTAGTCAATGAGGTACTTCAATGGCAATATTTCATCACTGTACAGGAGTTTTGTTGGTGTTAAAGGTGGTAGTTGTTCGATTGCCTTGATGGCTTTGTTTTGAATGATTTGTAAATCATTTATATATGTTATGTTCGCCCCACCCCAGATTTGAATCAAGTAAGACAGATGTGAGTTAATATAACTAAAGTAGATATTTTTTCGCATAAAATGTGGAATGAACTGACCGACCCGTCTCAGAGCCGCAATAATAGGTACTATTTTTATTTTGATGCTGTTTATATGGTTAATCCACGATAGCTGAGAATTAATAATCAACCCAAGGTAGGAAATGCTTTCGACTCGATGTATAACACTATTATTAAAGTTAATTTCATCCATAACGGCAGCAGGTTTATGTTTTAAGAAAAAGGTTATGAAACTCGTTTTTGAGACATTTAACCTAAACTTATTACAACAAAGCCAACTGTAAATTTTTTGAAGGTCAGTTTCCATCGCAGTTTTCTGTTGTTGGAACGATTCAGAGCTGTAGATTAAAACAGCATCATCAGCAAATAATTGTAATTTACCCTCCAGACTAATATCAAATAGGTCGTTTATGTAAAGTAAAAACATTACTGGTCCTAGGATCGATCCTTGTGGTACTCCACGCTTCACAGTAATTTTTGATGATGTGTAGCTGCCAATTTTAACAGCTTGTGTTCGATCTGTTAGATAATTTTGGATTAGTCTGATGACTTTACCGCAAATTCCATAATAGCTTAGTTTAGTCAAGAGTATTTGGTGGTCTACGCAATCAAACGCTTTCATTATATCTAGAAACAAACAAGAAGTTGTTTTTTTTTGTTCTAGAGAACTGTAAATATTTTCCATTAAATTGATACTTGCTGAGAGTGTACTACTTGATTTCATAAAACCAAATTGATTTTTATGGACAATTTGATTAGATTCAATATGCTCTAGGAGTCGGTTATAAATAATACGCTCAAACACCTTACTAAGAACTGGCAGAACCGAGATTGGTCGATAATTGTTTAAGTTTAGGGGATCTCCAGATTTAAAGATTGGTGTAACTCGAGCTGATTTCATAAACTCAGGGAAAATGGATTGTCCAATCCACAAATCCACAAATTGTACCTTGTATCTTCCGGAATCGTCTCGTAAAACCGTTGAAGCGAAGTGTTTCTCGCATGCTATTTCATAAGGAGTGTAATGATGCGCCTTCCTTGGTTCGAGGAGTTCCCAAAATCGACGAAGAGTTTCATCAATATTTGTCTCTAGATCGACTTTAAATGTCGTCGCTAAACCATAGGGATTTTTGGCATTCGTTGAAGAACCTCCTGAAATGACCCAGCCGAACATAGTATTCTGTGGCAATAGATTACCGATTTTGCTGATATTTTGCATTTGTCCTTCTCTTAAAATTAGGAAGAATGCATCGGCTCTAATGAGAATATCTATATTACTTGTTTGGTTGTATCCCGGATCAGCAAATTGGAATGTAGATGTAACTTCTTCATCAACATAAAAATCGGCGCTCGGTAACTTTGGCAGTGGGTTTAATATGAAGGGTTCGATTTTCAAAGCTTCTTGAGGATGAACTCGCGATTGAAGCTCTTCTTTCTTTGTGCCTTTTGTTTGGAGTCCAGAATTGGAAATTTCCCTAACCAAAATATTCGCGTTTCTTCTTCTGAATTGTAGTCGCTGGGCACATAACTCGGTGATGAACGACGCCTGCGAACCCGAGTCTAAGAAAATACGGCATTCAATCGATTTCCCAAAGTGGTCGCAACGCACGGAAAGTAGATCGCTCAATTACACTCATATTAGTCCTAATGTCACGCACACCTTACCACCACTTGTGGAGGACTGCTCACAACCCGTTGGTATCGAAGTCGCTTCCAGTCCTTCCTGCCTGTTCGGTTTTGCCTGGTGTGACAATGTGTGGTGTCGCGTTTTACATAAACTACATCTCAACTTAGATCGACAAACAGTTGAAAAGTGTGTTTGGCTGAGGCACTTGAAGCAACATCGCTTTTAGGCAATAAATCCGCGTCTTTGATCGACAGTTAGTTCCTTATTTTCAGAATATTCGTGAATGCCATGTTCTTTGCCGCATTTAAGACATACCTTGGTATTCGCCACTGTTGAATGCATGGCCTTCACTTGAAGCCTTCATTTATTGTTAGTGGATAATCCTTTATTACTGGATGTCGTATAAGTTTCCCAAGCATGGCTACGCTTCTCTAGAAACGTCATTAGTGCATCGAATTTCGGAAAGTCGCTTTTATTAAAATATGCCCATGCTAGTTTTGTTTCTTCATCCAGTTTCGGCATCCTAACCAAGGACCTTTAATCCTCGGATCACATCATCACAGGTATCAGATAATTGACTTAATTGTTTGGATGATCCCTCTTTAACCCGTGGCTGGTGAATGAATTGATCAAGTAGCTGCTTCACGACCTGGTTTTTCCTCTCGTACCAAGTTTTAATTTTTTCCCAGGTTTCATCGTAGTTGGTTTCGGTTATCTCAAAATGTTTTACAGCTGTTTGTTTTACAGTTTTTGAGCTGCATCATCTTTAAGAAGACTCTTCAAATATTGCTGTTTATGCACTTGCGGAATTTTTGGGTTGTTATGCATCGAAGCTTCGAACAAATCTTTAAAAGATGGGAAATTTACCTTTGGTAACCGAACTTCAGTTTATTCACAGTCAGACTGCGCACTAAAAATTAAACATCACGATCATTAATCTATACATGCACCCACCGAAGATAAATCAGATGATGTCAAACATCTATTCTTTGTCGAGTTGGAGGAAGGTAGCAATAACATCCCGCACCATGACTTTAAAATTATCGTAGGAGACTATGACTAGACTTCTACTACGTAAACATCGATAGAAGTGCATAAAACACATTGCATGTCGATGCTGACAGCTTGCACCATACCAATAACAATAATGGTCAGTGCGTCACTGAACTGACAATAATGTACAATTTACCGACACACTAATAACGAAAAACCTTTACCCAATATCTAGAAGCAGTGGCACACTATACAGTCAGCAACTACCTCGGCGCAAAACACTATCGGGAAAAACCAGCACTGGTTTGCTACACTAGAAGCACTCGCAGAATATCTCTGTACAAAGGAAGATACGAAAACATCAGCTTCAAAACGGAACAAGGAACCTCAAGATACTGTTTTGCTAACGACAGGAGTCTCACTAAAGACTTACAGGTCGGTGATATTTTCTCAATACTGCAAAAATACCTCCAAAATCTGCTAAATTGAACCGACGAAATGATTCTTATTAGTGCAACCGCTATATTCAAAAACGGGAAGTTGGTCTTGACGGAATCCTCGCAGAATTAATTAAGTACTTCGGCATTGTTCTTGCATCAAATATATACGATCTGCTGTGTGCTTCGTCCCAACTGATAAACCACTGACCAGTGCTTCACCATGGAGATGATTCTGGAAAAATGTTGGGAGTATAATAATAGTATACAATAACTATATATAGACTTCCAGCAGGCATATAACAGTATCAACCGTGAGAACCTGTGGGCTGCATTCATATGTCTAGAAATACCAGATAAACTCGTTTCTCTGTAAATTAACAACGTCTGGGTCTATATATAGAATCATAATCGAAAGAACTGTGTCACATTCCTTTGAAATAACATCCGGTGTTCGACAGGGTGATACACTTGTGCATGGGTTGTCCAATTTGGTGTTAAGGTACGAAAAAGCATCGATGAAACTTCGTGCGGCAGATTTAATAATATCGTGCTTCTTGGCTTCTTCGTTTGAGAGTGAACAACAGTAAGAAAAAATCGTATCAATACCCAGGAGCTTTTATATGGCGAATATCGCATTAGGGAACCATAATTTTGATAGCGAAGACTTGTAATACCTCGGGTCAGTAATAACATCATCAATCAGCCGATTAAGACTATTATGATCTAAACATATATCGTAGTCGTGTAAGCTCGCACTTTATAAAGCACTCATTAGATCTGTGCTGGCTGTCAGAAGCGGGGGCTGGACTCTGACCTCTAGCGATTCTAGAATGTAATGTACTTTCGAACGATATAGATCATTCGTACCATCTTTGATTCAAATAATGTTGAGGAATATGTTATTCGTATATCTTGTTGATAAGATATTGTTGTACAGACTGCAACCGCTTCGTTTGCATACCTATTGAATTAGTCATTTCCCCATCTCATCCCAACCAGTATATCATCATCAATAATTAACCCACAAAACTTGATTTTGGTTTGTAAAATGTACGGGAAATTGAAATGTTAAACAAATTAAATATTTTGTTCTCATTTGTTTTGTGCTGCGTATTAATTCGGTCTTCTTTCAATTTTCAATGTGAACAATAAGGCCGAATTCATACTTCACTTTCATCGTTCACTAATTCATTGAAACAATTTTTTCGACCAACCATATTGCTCCAAAATGATGATTTCTTTCAATATGAGAAATATGATCGGTCGAAAAAATTGTTTGAATGAATGAATGAACGAACAAAATTGAGTTATGATACGGCCTTAGCGTAAAACAAATATAAAATTTCCTGCACACGACCGAGTTGATACTTTTCCTGTAGTTGATGCGGTGTTATAATTTATATTGATAAATACGTCACGTGTATCTTTAAATTAATTTTCACAAAATAAATTCTTGATGAGTGATTTTTGTTCAGGTTCGACGTGTTGTTAAACTATTTAGTGCCAAGTATTTTATTGAAACCATTGCATATTCTGTGTCGAAGTCTGTGTGGTTATGCATAAAATAACGATTTGTTGGTGATATCGTAATAATTGTATGATGATCTCATTTAATTTTGATATACATTGTGTGATATACATTACCACGTTGTAGATGCGGCTGGTTATCCAGCTGTTGTTCAGATGAATCCGTATGATATAACTGGGATAACAGCCGCAACGATTCCAAGTATTTAAATTAATTTATTATTTAATTTTTGGTGGTAGTTTAGTAATTAATAGTACTTTGTTTTGCATTTAAAATTTTTTCATTGATTCAATTTTCCATTTGTCCATTCATTTAACATTTAATATTTTTCTTTCTAATTTTTACATTTTCACTTTCTTCTATATAAATTAAATATGCTTTGCATGCTTTACACGCTTGATTTTAATTACGGCATGAGAAGTTAAGAGCTTTTAGTTAGGATGACGGGATAAGTGTACCCATAAGCAAGTGAAGTAAGTTGATTCATGCTGTTCTGTTCCATTCCATACTTTCCCTTTTGCTGATGGTCCAAGCAAGCTTCCATTCAACTCTAGCAATACCCACTCCATCCGTGAGCCTTAGTCAGTTAACTGCAACCACCCTGGAGTTCTGAATGTTATAATTAAAATTTTCAGTAACGGTAGATCTTATTTTCTGGAAGCAACTCATTAAGTAACCCACTCATATCTAACAAAGTCGTCACACGTTTCATAACTACAGTGGATCAAAAATAAAGTCGGACACCTACCGTTTAATTCTTTATCACAGAATAAATAGTAAAATAGAAGCTTTTTTAAAAAAGTCCAATAATTTGTTTAACAGCTCTATTCATTACCTTACAAAAACACCAAAATAAGAACAAAATTTTGTTTCAAGTAAAAAAAAACTCAAAAAAGAACTCGGACAGTGTTATAATTTAATTCATTTAAGTTAAGACTTTGTCTTGAAATGTTTTCATGTACGCATAATTCAATATTTTGTTGGTAAGCCCTTGTTTTTGATCACCGCCAGAAGCCTCCTAGGCATGGATTCTACTAAATTTCGACATACAGAAGGATCAATTTTGGCCCATTCCCCTTGAGAATACGTTTCAGCTGTTCTTTATTCGAAATCACGTGCTTTTTTAATTTATTTTCTAAAACAGCCCATAAATGTTCAATCACATTAAGATCCGGTAATTGTGGAGGCGTGTCTATAACATGTGGGCAATTGTAAAGCAACCAAAGTCGAACATTTTGAGCTTTGTGCTTTGGGTCGTTATCCTGATAGAAATTAAAGTTTTCTTTTAATCCCAATTGCTCAGCGCTCTGCACTAAATTTTGCTTCAAAATGTTCAAATATTTCGTTTGATCCATGATGCCATCAATAATGCATAATTTTCCTGGGCCAGCAGCTGACATACACCCCCACACCATCACCGAACCAACACCATGTTTAACAGTAGCTTGTAAGTTTTTTTTCGTAGTTCTTCGTTTGGTTGTCTCCATATATAACATTGGCCATCTGATCGGAATAAATTAAATTTACTTTCGTCTGAATAAATTACTTTGTTCCATAATTCTAAATTGGCACTTTTATATGTTTTTGCAAATTGTAAACGTGTTTTGCGGTTTCGCTTACTAATGAAAGGTTTTTTACAAGGTACTCTTCCATGAAAGTTTTGCCTCCTCAGTACTAATCTTATCGTTTCTGGGTTTACACTTTTTCCCAGCTCCATGGAAACTTGTTTGGTAAGCTTCGGAGCACTAAGTTTCGGATCATTTTTAATTTGGTGGACGATCCATCGCTCATCTGCTGACGAAAATATTTTGGGTCTGCCCGATTTTGGTTTATTTTCCAGAGATTTCGATAAATTAAATAGTCGAATTATGTCATGAACCGTTGAGTGTGGTCTATTTATTATTTTTGCTATTTCTCTAACAGATTTATGGTCGTTGTAGTATTTAATAACCAGTTCTCTAACTGGTCTACAGATGTTTGGCCACGTTGTCTTCCCATATTTATTTTACTAGTAAAAATGCAACTGCTCGGCGTTGATATTACAATATGACTAAATATTTTCTTCGAATTGTAGATACATATTTTCATTGCATGTTGATTTTGGGGATTTCCCCTTTTGTTTTATCAAAATTGCTATGAACATAGTAGGTATTGTCATCTGTCCGAGTTCTTTTTTGAGTTTTTTTACTTTTTTATGTTATTGATTTTTTTTGTTATAAAAAATAAAATTTTGTTTTTTATTTTGGTGTTTTTGTAAGGTAATGAATAGAGCTTTTAAACAAAGTCCAAAAAAAGCTTCTATTTTACTATTTATTCTGTGATAAAAAATTAAATGGTAGGTGTCCGACTTTATTTTTGATCCACTGTATATATCCAATCAAAATGCCAAAAATTAGAAAGTACAAAATTCAGTAAAATGAAGCCGTTGCAAGATTCAATTGTTTTTTTTTGGGAAAAACACAAATTTTTTAAAATCTCCTTAAAATCAATAAATAATCCCAAAAATGTATATACCGTTGTTCCTCATTTGTTTTCTTCTATTTCCAAAACCCTGTTAGGCCCAACTTCTAACCAATGATGGTTTCGGGAGATATTTCCTCCCAGCAATGTAGAATGGTTAATTATAATTCATTTATTGTTTCAAATTACCTGTCACCTTCGTAAATTTTTCGAACTAACAATCCCCAACACTTTTCAACTGAGTTTTGGTCTAGCGAACAGAAGTCAATCTAATAGTGATATGTATTGTTCTGCAAACCTGGAGCGTTATATTGCTGGAAAATCCAGCTTTCGTTTTGATTTATGTACAAAAAACGTAGAACGTAGTTTTCTAGAACACCAATATACTTCTCGCTATTTATTTTAGTGGATGGAAAGGCTAAAGCGAGAATGTCCGCTGAAGAGAAAGCCCTCACACCATTAAACTACCACCACAAAATCCGGCTTAGAAACGTTGCTCTTTTGAAAGATACCTCCATTAATTTGAATACCATCAGGACCATCTGAATACAAATTTTTTTCATTGAAAAATTCACCAACATTTAAATATTGTTTAACTAAGATAAAAGCAGAACAAGATATTTTCCAATTACCTAAACCAGTCACCACTCTGGTACTGATATCATTTTGTTGTGTTTTAGATGACCTGCATTTTTAATGGTACGGCAGATTATGCTTCGAGATACATTTAATAAACCCGCGTGTTTTCCCTGGACTCATAATTTTTTTGGCCCTCCGGTTTTATTGGTACCATAATTAATTGGGTCGTTTAAAAAAATAGAAATGATATTATGGTGGCGGTTTAATCTTCTCACTAAGGAAGACTCTTTTATACTCTTTGTCTAAAAGAGTAACATTTTTGGGAAAGAGATGACTTTTGACTTTTTCTAGCTCTGATAAGTACTTTTCATGTGGCATTGCTTTTCTACAGCACTTATGTATTTGAAAGATTAATTAGTTCTAATTGTTTGTTCGTTATGAAACTACGGAATTTTAAAAAATCTGTTTTTGTCGATAAACACTTGAAATATGTAACGGTTTTGTTCCATGTCCGAACTACTTAATTTTTGGCTAAAATTGGCGTAATTTTTTAAAATAATCAAAAAAAAAACGATTGGATATTTAGTTATGAAACGTACTGTATATCAAAAGAAATTTTTTGGCAACAAAACGACTTCTCTTGTTTTAATTCGACGAAAGCAAATAGAATTTTAAAAATGATTCGACATTTTAAAAACTACGAACAAAACAACTCTTGGTTTTTTAAAATTAATTTTTTGGTGAGTCTGCATGCAATTTAAAAGAAAAACACTAAAACTGGAATCACTTTTAAACCATCAACAATTCGATAAAACTTTGTTTGGCTATTTTTGTTTGCTTCGTTTTTTTGAACACCCTGTACAGCTTGGACTCAGTGGTGTTCAGTCGTAAAACACGAGTGCTTATCATACAGCCCCCAACGAAGGTACATTTTGGGAGCGACTTACATTATTCTGTTTCATTTGTAAAAAACATCTACCAAAGTAATGAAATATTTGTTGCACATCTGGCGCAATTTGTATGAGCTGAAATTAATCAAAAAGAATATCAAATAATTTAATAAAAATGATTTAAAACAAATTTGGTTTTATGATTTCAATAAACTACCTTAAACGCTGTTATAGTAGAAAATTTAATCGTTAAAACATAAACTCGATATTTTTATGAAAAATCGATAAAAAATAACGGGTTCGCCTATAAGAATAAATCCACACTGAGAGCTGTTTTGTAAAAGCTCATAAAGTATTTTATTGAATTTTAAACATAAAAAAATTGAAGAAAAATTACAACAACAACAAAATATTAAATCTATTATAATTTCGTTTGTCGTTGTGTACAAGATTTATATTTATGAGATATCCAGTTGCTTGTTTTATTGGTTTTTATTTCGAGCTTTTGTATTATTGTTCGAACAGAAGTGATTGTTTTAATGTCGCTTGGAAATTTCTGCTTTTTATTTTTGTTGCGCGGAAAGATAGACTTTCATGTACACACACGAACATCGATGTTCAATGAATATACATCAGAACCAGTATTTATCGGAATATTTTATCATTTGCCCTGTGGCTGTGTGCTTTCTATTGAAAGCATCAAAACACAAATATTCACATAAGAAAATGTAGAATATACGAGTACAGTTTTGTGAAACGTTCTAATTACTAATAATTTAAAAGGTGGGTACATGGGTAAATTGTAAACTTTTCTTATTTTTCAATAAAAATAAAATTTGTACATACTAGGCGATCGGAAGGGGCAACATAAGGAAGCTCAACCTTTAAAGTCTTAGTTTTTTAATTAATCATTTCTGTTTCTTGTGGGGTTATACTCCACGAAATAGCATAAATAAATATATGTTTTTACTTAATTTGTAAAGTAAACTTAAACTGTAAAGTAGGAACCAAAAACTTTTCTATTTAGTGTATCTTACTATCATCGAGAAAAATCCTAAAATATTCAAAGAATGGTTTGCGGAGTTGAATAATATTATTTCAAACAAAACTATAATCGGGCGTTTTCCTTTTACAGTAGATAAATTTACCATTGTACATACAAATGTGATGGAATAACATGGATCAAGTTCAAGATATTCCAAAAACAAAGTTTTCGTATTTCCAAACTATTAAATCTAAGTATCAAATGTTATTCAAGTTGTTTCGATTTCTTCAACCGAATCCAAATAAATAATTTGAAATTTTTTATATCATTGGATTTTATTAGAATAATTGCGAAAGCAAAAATATTGAAAATTAGGGTTATGTAAAATTATCCGCATAATTTAAAAAAATTTGCAATACCGCTCCTTAATCTGGGCAAAATTCGATCTAAAGTTCGCAACACCACAGTAAAGCTTTTCAAAATCTGCATGAAGATTCTGCAAAACCGAAAAATTTCCGCATGCGAGTGCGTTTATCGACTCCTCATTAAAATAAACTTCTTCGTTTACCCATGCCTGAACAGTTATATTCCAATATAGAGTTGATTGGTGCTGAAACATCACTACGCCAAGGTGAATGAAAATTAGCAGAAATTTTGATGCCGTTCAAATGCTATTTTTAATTTAGGTGGCACGCAGAAGGATGTTTGGCAAACGTGAGACCGACAGCTGAAAAACGAGATTAAATAATGTAACGGGTAAAGGCTGCTGCACGACTGTGAGATTTTACCCGCACTCACAGTCTGAAGTTATTAACTAATAGTTTTTGCTTAATAAAATTCGTCTACATTATTGACGTTTCCTTCAAATTCCTTGAAATTGTTGTCATTGTATCAACAGCGATTTTTTTTTTGCTTATGCTGTCCTACGATTTAGATCCCTGTATTATTCCAAAAGCAGAAACATGAAGATCCCAAATTGGGCCCTTATCGTCACCTCATCTCCCACCCCCCGATAATCCTGAATTCTATTGGTATGTTAATTTTGAACGCTTCCATAAAGAGTTCCGGAATTCCATTATGACAACAGCGATCGATTAATGTTTCAAATATGTTTTACAGACGATGTACAACAAGGCCTTTTAACCGGATTTTATCGTCGTAGCAATTAAATTCAATTCCGATATGTAGAAATCGATGTGATAAAAAACCGAAAAATGCTGATATAATTAGAAAACCTACATCAGTACATACCGATTATTATGGACGATCCGTTGAATTTTCTTAATAAAGCCGGACATAGTGGGCGCAGTCAATATCGTCGACATGAAAGCGGGATTTGAACAATTAACATTGGTCTGTATTAAGAATATAATTGATGAAAAATTTGGCACAAAACCTGCTCATATCTTTCGAGATGTTAAACAACAGGAATACAAAGAGGCAAAGCTTTTAACGTATCGAGTGTTGTATGGAACCTTGTTGCAGATACACACGATTATGAGTATATATCGCAAATATTAGAAATATAGACTCCGTTCGAAAGGAATTCTGAAAATTTCGACTGCGTTAAAAATTTGTACAGTACCGAAGTCGGTCTAGACGATACAATATTTTTATTATTTATTAAAAAAAATTGTATGACAAATACTTGTCATAAAATAGCGAAACGCTTGCTCAGTTTCTTTTTTAAACAAAATTTTTTATATCTATAGGTTTGTCGTCTGCGGACCAAGTAGCGCAAAGATAAACATATTTTAACTCGCAGGGGAATTTTTATATGAAAAAGTGAAGGAAAAATATTTTCAACCGTTTTTATTGGTTTAGCGTGCGGATCAAAAATTATAAATTTTCGCTCGCACTCGTGCAGTCGGCTTAAAGAGCAGTCTAGTCAAAGATGAGTGAAATGAAAGAAACTGGATCTAGTGTCTCATTCGTTTGTTGTACAAAATGCCTCTAAACTCTAATATAAACGGCCATTAAATATTTGTTTCTAGTTTGTTGGAACCTAACAATTGTTTATAGATAATATTTATTTTGAATTAATAATTGAATGTGTCCAAATTTTGAATGGTAATTGTAAAACCAATTTTCTTGTATGCTAAAAAACTAAAAATATAATTAGACTATTAAGGCCAACATTACTGTTATGGTTAATTTATTCCCAGCAGGAGTGATCCTCAAATGTTCTACATTTATATGTTGGACAGTTTCAATACTAATTATCGAACAATTTAAACACCTTTCTGAAGAAACTATTCAAACAGGATTCAAAGTAATAATTTGAAATAAAATATGCTTACGTATATGAAGCTGGTCGGAAAATTATCCCGAGAAAGACCTTTAATAAAATTGTTTGCGTCCTCGATTAATTTTAAAAGATTCGTTTAGCCCGAGAAATAATACAAAATAACAAAAAATTAGAATCCATCCCGAAAAAATGTATAAACCGTTTGGCTTCGGGTCTGAAAAATTTGATTTTCTAATTTTTAAACTAATTATGAGGTACATCAAAAAAAATTCTATAATTGCAATAATAAATTTCTAATTTAATTTCAAAATAAAAACCTTGATGTTTCGATAAATGTCATCTCAGCCTACAAAGGCCTATGGATATCATGGATATAGCTTTTTCTTAATAAGACTAGCAGTAAAATGCATCCGCAAGGCGATAGTCACTTGCTATCCAATGGTTTCGACTGAGCGATTTATGAAAGCGGGTATGTTTGACCCGGTAGTTTACAGATACGATAATATATGTTGTTTGCTTCACAAGGCCCTTGCTATACGATGGATAAGGGTCATATATTTTGCTTTTTGCTACCCAATGGTTTCAATAGAGCGATTATTTGCTTGATAAACCAAAGGATAGCAAATGCCTTGCATGTGATCTTTATTCCCTTATGATTATGGCCTTGGGAATGCTTTTTATTGATAGCCCTATCATGCAAATCATATATATTGTTATATATACAAACCACTTTGAACATAGATACACTGGGTCAAACATGACCGTTTTCGTTAAGCGAATGGATAGTAAACGGCATGTTTTGGGTGATTTTTAATCGTTTGGTTTATAATTTTCAAAAAACAGTAAAATTCCAAAATTTTTTAATTTCATTCAATAAATCAACGTATGTCATTTACTTTTTAAAGATTATCTCATGTAAAAGAGCGCCATGGCTACCACAAGTGGTTCATGTGGGATGCCCAACTTTTCACCACTTTTTCAAGCATTTCGACTATCTCGCTAATGACACGTTTAATGTTGGATTCCAATTCTGCAATTATTGCTGGTTTATTGGCATAGACGAGAGACTTCACGTAGCCCCATAAAAATGGTTAAGTGGTCACCGAACTCATATCTTGGACTTACCATTGTCTCGCGTGCTGTGTGGCATGTGGAGCCGTTTTGCTGCAACCACATATCGACCAGATTCAGTTCATGAATTTTGGACAAAATTGCGGCCATCATCATCTTTAAGAAATAAGGGCCAATGATTCCTGTGCGTACCCATTTAACCAAAAATGAGCTTCTTTGCTGAACACAATTTTTCGGTAAAAAAACAGATTTTCCTCAAGATGTTCTAAGACCCACTCATCAAAACTTTGACGCTGTGGCAAATCGTTTGGTTTCAGGTGTTACACGAGCGATATTTTATACGACTTCAGAACATCATCCTGGCGTAAAATCTTCAACGTAGTCAAATAACACAACCCCAATTGCTGTGGCCTGCGACGGATGGACATTTTGTCGTCTTCATTAACACTAGCAGTTACAGCATCAATATTTTCCTCTGTAGGCACTACGCTTACGATTTGGATGCTGTATAAGATAGCAGACAATTACCAGCAGAAAAAATGTGTTTTTGCTATTCACCGCTAGATGCATCACTATCACAAAAAGGAAATTTTTTCTGCTGAAATTTTTTGAAACCAGCAGAAACTTTTTGAAATTTTTAAGTAAATCAATAATTCTCAGCAGAAAGTTTTATTAAAAATCAAAGCATTTATGAAACCGAAAAGATAATATAGGTTTAAACGTTTTGAAACGAAAAAAGTGAAATTTTCTTTAGAAAAAAGAAAGGCTCTCAAAATATACTATAATTATCATAATCATCATACTGCAAATTCATGTTGGTAGTACTCTGAGCATATGTTTTTATGGTAGCTGAAACCATAATCTACATACATGATCAGCATAAGAATCACAACTGGCGTCAGTAGCATTCCATAAATTTTTGAAGTCATTCTAATGAGATACTTCTCAGTTTTGAGACTTACTTTTCATTTTTTTACCACAAGTGTTAAAAAAACCTTCCAGTAACTACCCTTGTATATGTTTTTATGGTAGCTGAAACCATAATCTACATACATGAGCAACATAAGAATCACAACTGCCGTCAGTAGCATTCCATAAATTTTTGAAGTCATTCTAATGTGAAGTGTTTTCAGTTTTTTACCAGAAGAGTTAAAAACAACCCTCTGTAACTACCCTGGGTATATGTTTTTATGGTAGCTGAAATCATAATCTACATACATGAGCAACATAAGAATCACAACTGGCGTCAGTAGCATTTCATAAATTTTTGAAGTTATTTTCACCGCCAATTGTGATTCTTATGATGCCCATGTATGTAGATTATGATTTCAGCTACCATAAAAACATATACCCAGAGTGCTACTAACATGTATTTGCATTATGATGATTATGATAATTTTAGTATATTTTCTAAAGAAAATTTCACTTTTTTCGTTTCAAAACGTTTAAACATATTTTTTCTCTTCGGCTTCATAAATGCTTTCATTTTTAATAAAACTTTCTGCTGAGAATTATTGATTTGCTTAAAAATTTCAAAAAATTTCTGCTGGTTTCAAAAAATATCAGCGGAAAAAATTTCCTTTTTGTGATAGTGATGCATCTAGCGGTGAATAGCAAAAACACATTTTTTCTGCTGATAATTGTCTGATATCTTATACAGCATACGATTTGGTGGTTTGATGGCCAATAACGTGAAATTGGTACGAAATTTTATCACAATGGCTTGAATTGCTTGCTCAAAAGGTCGATAATGACAACCAGAAACATGAATTTTGATAATAAAATTCAATAATTTGTAAACGTTGTTCTCGTTGTAAGTTTTTCCATGATGAAATGGCACTGCTATCTGAGAACAAGTAACTTTGACAGATGTCGCTAATCATGCGTGATGTGTCAAAAACGTATACACGAAAAGCAAAAAGCAAAAAAATCACTTGATATGTGTGTAAATGAATTAAATTTGAAATTGTACCAATTAGTTTGAAAATTAGAAACTCAAATTTTTGAGATCCGGAGCAAAACTTTGTATATATTTTTTCGGGATGGATTCTAATTTTTTGTTATACTGCAGTATTTTTCGGGCTGAAAGTTTTTTTTTAATTAAACGCAGTTGCAACGAATTCTATTGAAATGTTTTTTTCGGGATGGTTTTTGAGCCAGCTTTAGTAATAAACTTTATGTTTTGCAGATAAAAGAAAGACTCTAAATACAATTTTCATCTTATCAGGTGTGCAACTAAATTTTCGGGTTTCACACATAGGTGGTGCTAGTGACACATCTAGTTGTCATTTATGTCAGAAGTTGTGTTTTGTTCTAAGAACGAAAATGTCGAGTTTTGTGTCAAAAAAACAGCATTTGCGTCCTTGCTTGAAGAGGCCTACGGTGAACATACACCATCGAAAACTACCTAAGAAAATTGGTTTAAACGCTTCAGAAGTAACGATGTCGACATTAAGGACAAGAAGCGCTGCGGAAGGCCAAACACATTTGGAGACACCGATCTGCAAGCATTATTGGATGAAGATGATACGCAAACTCAAGATTAACCTGCGAAGGCATTAAACACGACTCGCGAAGGTATTTCCAAACGTTTACATGCTATGGGAAAAATTCAAAAGAGGGGAAATGAGTGCCGCATGAGTTGACTGAGAGACAGATGGCAAATCGAAGAGCCACTTGCAAAATTTTGCTTTCACGGCATGAAAGAAAAAGCTTCCTACATTTTTTAAGAATTCCAGACCTAATAAGTGGTGGCTTTCTCCTGGCGAAGCATCAATACATCGACGGCACGGCCAAATTGCTTCGGAAAGAAGACAATGCTCTGCGTTTGATGGGACCAGAAAGGAATCGTGTGCTATGAGATGTTGTAATAAGACGAAACTGTAATGGGCAACGCTACCGACAACAACTCTTCAATCTGAACGATGCATTGCTCGAAAAACGGCCAGAGCGGGACACAAGACACGAACGAGTGATATTGCAGCACAATATCGCTCAATGCCATCGCACGCCCAACGTCCAGGAGTTATCAAAACGCTGAGGTGGAATCTGCTACCACACGCGCCTTATGCGTAAGACCTGGCCCCATCGGATTATCACTTGTTCCAGTCGATGGCGCATGGCTTGGCAGAGCTACACTTGAAAAGTTTCGAAGAAGTGGTTGGATGAATGGTTTCGGCCCAAAGACGCGTCGTTTCAAAAAACTCGGAAATTTAGTTACGCACCTATAGCAACACCGACATCATTTCATGCATCTGTCGGGTTTGTAACTTTTCCGTTTTGGTATGAGGCATGCGATTTATGTTTTTTCGGCATTGTATTGTTTTCTGGTACCTGTTAAATGAGTAATAATTTCCAGGTGCCAATATATTTATAGTTTCATTTTGCCAACTGTTGGCAGATTAACGCCAATTGTTGAAATCATTTTTAAATTTGTTTTTAAAATTGTTCATCCATGTTAGAATGAATCCGAATTATCACAAATGATATAGATAATAAATTTTAAGCCAGAGACCATGCAAATCCCGCGAATTTAATTTACTGATAAACCTTTTAAATTTTACTTGCTCGCAAACAGAACAAAATGACAGCATCTTGTCATTTTTACAACTTTTTGCTTGTTGAGTCTCGTTTTATCTACCATTTTCCGTGACGATTCCGAGTAAAAATTACGACGTTCTTCCCACGTAAAGAAGAACCACCACAACCCACAGATTACAGAATCAACAATTAGATATCAGTTATTTGTTGACTGCTTATCTTTACACTTAATCCATTGCGACCTATAATGCACACTTACTATTCGATAAACCAAATATAAATTATTCTTATCAACATTTACGTTCTTATTTTTATTTAATCATGTCAAGAACTTTGCTTTAGGTAAGTAAAGGAATAATAGCAAAACGACAAATAATAAGAAAGCAACGTAAAAAGCATCTAATCTTATATATGAAATTCGTGGCACTCATTTTTAGATTCTGCACACGCAAGAGATTATTGAAAAAGAAAATTTTGTCGTTCTGACTATTCAACACACCATTGTTTGGAATATGAAATGGGTTGTTTATTCAGCTTAGAACCACCACCTAATACCAACCACCACTGTGTGTACCACAAAGTGTTTATAATGTTTTTATAAATTTCATTTTACATTTTATTAAATTGGATAATAATACGAGTAAACATGATAGGTATGTGCTTTCAAACAAATTGAGTATGGTGAATAGCTGCTCGTTATGTGTTATCTCGTACATGAAAACATATAATGTTTACCTTGACCTATATAAAAGCATATTTTGCACAATGCACAAATATAATGGTTTGTAACATACTGTCCAAGGTGTAGGATAGAATGTATGTAGAATTCTTACAGTTTTGTAGTAACACAAAATGCATAAATTTCAAACTTAAATTCGTTGGTATCTTTCGAAACCACATCTTCACAAAGATTCAGTGCTTTATTTCGCCCAATAATCAAATTATATTAATTTACATTTTTGTCGAACCATAAAAATGTCAGCCTTAACCATAAATAAGTCAGCCGGAACCATATATAGCCAGCCTGGGATCATGTCAGCTCGAACCAAACCAACTATAACACAAGTGGCACACTGCATTGTTCATTATTGGCGATTTTTTCAGCAGGAACCAGATGAAGATAACAAGAACCATTAAGAACCAGCCGGAACCACAGTTTTCCTAGTAGGAACCATTTTACGCTTGCAAAATGAGTATTTTGTGCATTCGATGCACTCGAAAAATGTCAGACAGAACCATTACAATATGAAAGATACTATTGTTATGCCATATTTGGTTTATTTTCGGCAGGCTTAATACCAGGTGTGTGCACGTTCATCGTGTGATAATGATTAAGCGTATTTTATTCAAAGTATTATCCATTATTAGTTACACATTTTCCTGACAATACGTGGATGCCACGCCAAAAAAACTGTTCTTGTTTTGAGGCAAACCAGTTATCGAGCCATTTTCGTACGAAGTGAAGTGCTGCTCAGCAACTCCGTTCCCCATCAATGCAAATAAGTGATATTCGGATGAGGCCAAGTTTGGCGAGTAAGCCGCTTTCACATGCGTATTTCTTAATAAAGTGCTTCCAACGTTTCCATTACCGGTTTTGCTTCGTGTGATCGTGTGATGGGTATCATATTCTGGTCGTTTTTCACGCAAAGCTCGATTCAAATTGATCATTTGTTGTTGATAGCGTTCAGTGTTTATGGTTTCAGCAGATTTTTGTAGCTCAAAATTAATCACATTCTTCTGATCCCACCAAATACAGCGCATTGTCTTCTGTCCGAAGCGATTTGGCCTTGCATCGAGATCGATGGTTGTCCTGGTTTTTCTATTTTTCTGTGCCTTTCATTCAGTTTATGCGGAACCCATTTTGGCAGCTTTTGGATCTTTCCCATGGCTTTTAAACGTATGGAGACATCTTCTCGTGACACATTAAATTGATCCAACAATGCTTGCAATTCACTGTCTTCAAACTTTTTTGATGGTCTTCCACGTTCTTCGTTTCTCTCGTCAAAATCACCACTTTTGAATTTATTACACCACTCATAGCATTATGATTTACCAGGAGCATGCTCACCGTAAGCTTTGACAAGCATTCGATGTGATTCTGCAGCAGTTTTGGAAACTTGCATGGTTATGAATTGGATGTTGTTGACAGATGTCGAAAGAAAACAATGGCGCCGATGATGTGGTTTGTCGAAAGATACATTGACAAGTGGCGCTATTTATTGGTAAATTCTGGTTTCATATTTGCACCTGGTATTGGTTACTGTTGAAACCTGAGATAGTGCATAATAACGCATAATGCATTGTGCTACTTGTGTTATAATTGGTTTGTTTCCGGCTGGCTTCATATGGTGGACATTTTTATGGTTCCGGTAGAAAGGTTATTTTTGCACGCTCATCTAAGCACAAGTGTTCATTATGTTTGCTTAAAATTGTTTCTGTTGGCAAAAGTGATCCGGTTCACTTAAAATGGTCCCGGCTCACTTAATATTTGATCCGCCTACAAATTCAGATAGCAGATAATATTGCACAAATCATTGTGCTAGTAGTGGAATAGTTCGTTTGGTTTCTGAGCAAGGTTCCTTGGTTGGTAAAGTTCCGGTTCGCTTTCGACATTATTATGGTTCCGGCTGAAAGTTTATATGTTACACAACAATCCAAATTACTGTGTGAAAGCTTCTAATAAGCCTGGCTTATAAAACTTGGACTCTGGTGGGTTTGAAATAGTTTCTGCAGATAGTACACATGCGCAATGCATTGTGCTGCTTGTGCCTTATAATGTTTGATTCTAGCTGGCTTTAAATGGTTTCGGCTGAAAGCTTATATATTACGCAACCATCCAAAGGACAAAGTGCTCACTGTGCAAGCCGACGGACACCTTTTATGATTATTTTGGTTTTAATTTTGTAAACCAGTTGAATTCTCCCTGCTAATGGTGTGGTCATAAGAAGAAGTTGTTATCACATTATTGTCAAGAAATTCTATCAGTTTGTTAAGAGGCTGAATGAAAACTGTCATTCATTATGTATCCCTTCCTTAATAATAATTTTAACTGCAATTTAACGTCTTTTTTGTTTTTGGCTGCGCCTAGCGAAATCGAGGAAATCTTTAAAATTTTATGTCTGTAAACCACTCACTCCATAAATTAATTTGGACTGAAACAGCCAAAATATCAAATCGGGTATTTCGATCTCAAATTTCGAGATTAATTTTCGTAGAAAATTATTTTTAACCGAGCTTCTTGCATTTTCTAAAGTTTTCTTATAGAAGAATGGGCTTTTTATTTTTAACATTCTACTTAATCGCGTTGCATAACTGTGTTCTAAAACTGCGTTATAAAACGGTTTTTTCGAAAAACATATTTTTTCTTCTCAGCAACCGCAGCGAGTATCTAACTATAATTTCTTGATTACGACATATACATTTGAGAAAGTTAGTGAATTTGAAAGTGCAGGCCTTTTTTAGAATTAGGAGGTACCCTAAAGGAGGTAGTCCAAAACATAGTTGTATAAAGTAAAGTCAATAGCAAAATGTAAGGTATAAGATAAACCTATTGATGGTACGAGTATGTGTCACATCACCATATACAAAGACTCTTACGTTTTGTTGATTAAACCTTTAAAATCACTTCACCTGTATTGGATTTTTACTGAAAAACTGAAATGGATAAGTACTGTTACGAATTCTACTCTACATAAGCATATTACGCGGTGGTCGGGTGGTAAAGCGGTATATCACCAACTGTCATCAACGCATAGTTCGTGAGTGCGAACCCATCTCCAGGCTATAATTTTATTAAGCAATTATTATTCTTAACGTCATCGATGTTACCGCAAGAAGTAGTATTCCACTACTGAAGATAATTCGATTTTAGCAGGCAGACATTTTAGAAGTAGAGGGAGTAACCGGTGTGAAGTACTTAACGTTAATAAAAGGTGTAGCTACACATTTAACGAAAAGTGTAGACTCAAAAGTGTAGGAAATTATCAAAAAATGTAGCTACACATTTAACGAAAAGTGTAGACTCATAAAGTGTAGATAAACAAATTATCAAAAAGTGTAGCTACATATTTAACGAAAAGTGTAGACTCAAAAAGTGTAGATAAACAAATTATGAAAAAATGTAGCTACACATTTAACGAAAAGTGTAGACTCAAAAAGTGTAGATAAACAAATTCCTAATAAGTGTAACTGCAAAAGAAAAAGTTTGGAATTCGAAATACGTGGTTTAATTTTAATTATTAAAAATTTTCAAAAAATATTGAGAATCACAGTACTATTGTACAATAATTAGTGTGTATACCTTCTTCATAAAAAAAAATAATTTTAAAGTATTTTTAATTCAGAAAATCTTCCGAACAATGAGTGCCGAGTGTGGAATTTAGTATTCTCAACTTGGCATGGTGTCTGAAATTTGTACAAAAAAAAATTGTCTTGAAATTTTATGTACAAACTTTAGACGCCATGCCAAGTTGAGAAGACTCAATTCCACACTCGGCACTCATTGTTCCGATGATTTTCTGAATTATGATACAATAAAGTGAATTTGACCACAGACGCTTCCACTTGTAGTGCTATATCGCCAATCATAACATTTAAATTGTCTTGAAATTTTATGTACATATTTAAGATAACATACCACGTTGAGAACACCAAATTCCACACTCGACACTCATTGTTCCGATGATTTTTTGAATTATTAAAGAATTAAGTGAAGTTGTCCAAAGATGCCTCCACGTGAAGCGCCATTTCGCCAATCACAACATGCAAATTGTCTTGAAATATTTTGTACAAATTTCAGACACCAAACCAAGTTGAAAACACTAAATTCCTTTTACGGCACTCATTGTTTCGACGACTTTTTAAATTATTAAACAATTAAGTGAATTTAGCCCCAAAGACGCTTCCACGTGTAGTTCCATACCGCCAATCACAACATGCAAATTATCTTGAAATTTTCTGTACAAATTTCAGACACCAAACCAAGTTGAAAACACTAAATTCCTTTTACGGCACTCATTGTTTCGACGACTTTTTAAATTATTAAACAATTAAGTGAATTTAGCCCCAAAGACGCTTCCACGTGTAGTTCCATACCGCCAATCACAACATGCAAATTGTCTTGAAATACTTTGTACAAATTTCAGACACCAAACGAAGTTGAGAACACAAAATTCCATACTCGGCACTCATGATTCCGAAGATTTGTTGTATGAAAAGTAGAATTAACCGAATTTGGCCAAAGACGCTTTCACTTGTAGGGTCATATCGCAAATCACAACATGAAAATTGTCTAATACAAACTCCAGACACCATCACAAGTGGATGTTTTAAAATTTTTTATTAAACAAGTATTTCGAATTCCAAACATTTTTCTTTTGCAGCTACACCTTTTGATAATTTGTGTATCTACACTTTTTGAATCTACACATTTCGCTAAAATGTGTAGCTACACCTTTTTTAACGTTAAGTTCTTCAGACCGGTAGGGAAATATACAAATAACGAAAGCAATTGTAATAAACGGCGGCGATAATCACCATAAAAAGTACTACAATTAAGAAATGCTTTAATCATTAAAATAGGGGAATTGAATGATACGAATTAGATGCCGTGTCAATGGCCTTGGAATGGTTGAATTTTGTCTAATTTTTCGATTATTTATGATTCCAACATACAAAATATCGCATACATATGTTGACTTCTACAGAACATGCAATAGGGTCAGTACTACACGATAGCATACTTCGATTTACTTAGATATTTTTACGATGCTTTGTCATTGACAATCGAATTGCCTTTACACTTTCTACTATAGCAAAATTTTAAAATTAAAAAAATCTTTGACTGCATAAACAAGTGAGCTCCTAGAAATCATAAAGAATGGCTATGGCTCATGGTTATGGCTAAATTAGTTTGGTATTGTCGACTTATTATTTTAACATTTTATTTCGTTTTGCATAACTTAGTTCTGGATAAAAAAACTCTTTCAACATTTTTAAGTAACGGTCTGCAGTGACCGTAACAGTAACACCGTTATTTTCGTAAAAGTAAGGCCCGACAATGCAGTTTGATGAAACTGCACACTACACTTTTACACGAAGTGGATGTAATTCCGCCTCATGGAGTATCTGTGGGTTAGAAGCACTCAATATTCGACAATTTTGTTTATTAACATTGCCGTTTAGATCAAAATGGGCCTCGTCAGACATAAAAAGACAGTTTAAGACGTTTTCGTCCTCTTCCACAATTTGAAGGATCTTCTGGCAAAATTCCAAGCGAATCGGCAGGTCTGCTGTGTTGAGTTCGTTTGTTATTTGAATTTTATAAGGGAATAAGTTCAAATATTGTGCTTAATAGTCTGCAGTGACTGTTTGCTGAGACCCATTTGAGCAGATAAGCTGCTTGTCGAAACTCTGGGATTCTCTTGTATGGCAGCAGCTACAGCAGCGATAGTTCCCTGCGTCCAAACTGAAGGGTTTCGATGATAAGGATTTCTTGCGATTGACCCATGCTCAGCAAAATTGTTTACGAGCCTCATTATAGTCCATCTGCTAGGAGGAGTGCCGCTAAACGTGCGCCTATATTCTCTTTGTATCGAAACTACGGACTCTCAATTCTCCATTTTCGTTAAATTTAAAAATCATTCTATAAAAGAAAAAACAATTGGAACAGATTAATTACATAGAATAAAAGTTATTAATTTTTTTTTTGGTAGCAGCTTTCATCAGCCACCCTGTACCTGTTTTAGTAACTCTATAGTATAGTCTCTACTTCTAATTTTGAAAACTATACCTACATTATTAAGTATATATTGTTACGATTTTAGTTAACAAATCTCGTCATTTTAACATCCATCCCGAGTATTTTAACAATACGGAATAAAGATCGCCATCGCTATTTTCAATCAATTCCGCATCAACAGCAATTTTATATAAAGTGGAACACTATGAAATATTCAAACCATTGAAATCGGAGTACACCATGGAAATTTGATTTTAAATCGAAAAGTATTTATGTGTATTAATTTGGACAGCTCTGGACAACCATTGCGCGAATTTGTTATTTATATTTGTACGTGTAAATTTAAAAATACAAAAACGACCCGAACGAAACATTTTGGTTGCCCATCACAGCTATACGTATACGTTACACACATTGTTATGTCTCGTTAGCGTTGCGATCTTTAAATGTTAAACGTGAACGAAACACACAGCACAAAGAAAGAAATAATATTTTTAAATTGGTCCAGTCGAGCAAATCTAAAGAAAATTTTAAGGAAATGAAAATTAAATTTTTATATCAACCGCAATTACTAAACCAAATATTACCAAACAATTTTATGATTATAAGGAAAAATAAAAATAAAATTAGAAAATTTTCCAAATTCTCTGTACAGTCAGCCAGTCCATAATGCAATAAAAATATACTAAAACTACTACTAAAATTTAATTTATTTACTAACTTTTTTGCACAAACTTCTAAAAGCTTATTTTCTTGGTAGAGTAGCGTAGAAAAGCACATAAACATGACCTACAAAATTTTATCGGTTTTCAACAGCAAAATTTTCTTTAGTTTTAAAAAATTCAGTAATTGAACATCGAGGTTTTATTTACTCTACTAGCATGACTGCTAAAATCATTGGAGATGATGGAAAAATATCGATTATAACATTAAATTACTAATTGTATTTAATGTTATATAGAGGTGCTTGCATCCTTTCTTTATAAAACATTTTATGAACATTCCAAGTAGATTGGGTTTTTTCTACGAATCATTGAATTTAAATTTTCCGGTTATTTACTGTTTTTGTGGCGCAACATAATAAAGACATAGGAGTATTATGTACATGCTGTTATGGTTTTGAAAACATACTTTCATAATTTTTTACTTCTAATTTAAAAACCTACGGGCTGAATAATTCAATTATTTTCACTTAAATAAATTGTTCATTGAATTAGAGTCAATATTTTCGTGTTTTATGTAGTATCGGATTTACAACCAAATATAAATCGGTTGTATATGCGGTTCAAGGGTTATGTGCTTGTGAACGAAGCAATGTGTTTGTTTGTAATCGGGTGTGTTTTTTTGTTGGTTTATGCATCCCTTTTTATCTGCCGAATTGACAACTTTCTTATATGATATAGAGGCTTTCCAAATGAATTCTATTAGAAGGGTAGCTTTTAACATTTGTAAGAAATAATATGGGTGGGTTTGCTTGGAGCTTTACTTTTATACTATCAAGAGATATAAATTTCTCAGGTTCTTTTATCAAATTTGAATTATTTATGAATGTGGCCAAAATTGTTTTTGGTTTTGGGCATGGGTTATTTATCTATGAAAAAATTATTCAAACTTTGTGTATAAAAAATATACAAAAGAACGTCTGGTAAATTATTGAACCATATAGGGCGGTTTGCGTTTTTTCTCATATCATTGCGCCTATGTCTAGTCTTGATTTACTACTTTACTTTACTTATACTCGAAATCGGAATACAGTTCAAATTTCTTGGGATGTTTCTTAATTTTTGTTTATTTATTATATTTAAAAATGGATTGTTCTATCGTAAATACATTTGTAATATACTAAACATTTTATAAAGTAACCGTCCTCACAGGTATTTCCGAACACTTCGTTCCACGAGGTACAGCTAGTCATCAGGAACTTTAAACATATATCCCAAATACCTTATTAGTAGGATGGAATGTTAGTATTAAATCGAGTCTGTAGATGACGATATGATAATTGGGGTATTTGACCTAGGTTCTTGATAAACATTACTACCTCGTGCCATTGGCCGAAGTGGCCGAAAATCCCTAAGAAAACTACTACAGAAGAAAATATATCAGTGAAAATTAAATAATTGTGACCTGATTGTTATGTTCAGACTCGGTGATTGGGTTATTTGTTTTTGGTTTCTGATAACCAAAACTAGCTCGTAGTATTGGCCAAAGTATTCATAATTCCTGTGAAAACTGCTGCAAAAGAAAATTTTTCAGTGAAAATTAAATTTTTGTGTCTTTATGTCAGACTTGGGTCACTATGAATATTTTATCAAACTGATATGGTCGTTGGGGTAATTGTTTTAGGGTCATGATGACCAACACTGCCTCGTGACATTGGCCAAAGTATTCGGTAATTTTTATTAAAACTGCAACACAAGATAACGTCTCAGTGAACGAAAAGTTTTGTGTTCTGATCGTCATGTACACACATTCTATCACCCTGGTATTTAGGTCGAAATATTTAGGTCGTATACGAAGAATACCTCGTGGAGTTGGCCGACATATTCCGAAATTTCCGTGAAAACTACTAAAAAAAATAGTGCCAGTGAAAATTAAATTTTTGTGTCCTGATCGTTATGTACAGACTCGGGTCAATATGAACCTGTTACCCCACTGATATGGTAATCATGGTTGCGCAAGCTAGATTACGAAATATAGTATACGCGATTGTCGGCATGTAATCTATTACGCAGATTACATAGTGATTTTTTGTGTCCGTAACGTAACGACAATGTAGGCAACGTCGACAACCTCAGAAATAATGTTAGAAACTATTATTAGTAATAATCACATAATCACATAAATTATTCGTTAGTATATGAACCGACTCATACGGTGACATAAACTAATTCTCATTGAGTGTAAAAGGAAGCGATTTTACAGCAGCCACCATTAAACGTGTCATTATACCTAGTAAGTATGAGTACATGTGCAACCTGGACAAAATCCTCATAGTACACTTAAAATCCTATCACAACTAAAAACCAACCAATTCGGCAATAATTAGCTCACCATATTTATGGAAAAAGTGTATCAGCTGCCATAGAATCAATTTGTCAAAACAATTTTTTGTAAAGTTTTGACAGTTAGCTACACTTTTAAATTACAAAATTAATTTATAAGAAATATTTGTCAGTTCAGAGAATAAAATATTTACTCGTATAGTTCAATTCAACCTCACATTATTTTTAGTTTGGTCAAATGTCAGAAATGGTTATAATTTTTTTAACGATTTTTATAGAGATGACACTGTTAATGCTTAGCTATGGTTTTCAAACGAACGTTTATATCTTTTGTTATGTGGTTTTGTTTAGAAAAATAATTTTATTTACTTTGAAACTAACGTTTAGACTGTGTGCCTCAGGCCGACTTTTTGCCTAAATTTTTGACATCTAAATATAAAGGGTGGTTAAATTTTAAGGGCCGACGTTGAATGTGAACCACACCTAAACGTCAAGTTTTTTCAGCATTTAATTTGACATTTCTCAATTTCAGACTAACTCAATTTGAACTATGGAAAGATACACAATCGAGCAACGCGTTAAAGTTATTCAGGCATATTATGAAAATGGGCGTTCAAATCAAAATGCATATCGTGCACTTCGTGATTTTTTCGGTCAATTTAATCGTCCAAATGTGCGTACAATCGGAAAAATCGTGCAAAAATTTGAGCAAACCGGGCCTGTAAGAGATTTTAAAACACCAGTGCATGCTCGTACAGCTCGTACAGCAGAAAATATTGCTGCTGTTCGCGATAGTGTGGCTGAAGAGCCGTCCACCTCAACTCGTCGTCGTGCCCAACAATTGCACCTCTCACGCTCGTCGTTGATGAACATTATGCACAAAGACTTGCATTTACACGCTTATAAGGTGCAATTGACTCAAGAACTAAAGCCTCTTGACCATTCCAAACGTCGTCAATGGTCAGAATGGTGGCAAGAAATGGCAACAGTGGATGATCAATTTTCGAAAAAAATCATCTTCAGTGATGAGACACATTTTCACCTCAGTGGATTCGTCAATAAGCAGAATTGCCACATTTGGGCGAATCATAATCCAAAAGTGATTGTCGAAAATCCAATGCACACACAAAGAGTGACTGTTTGGTGCGGTTTATGGGCTGGCGGCATCATCGGGCCGTATTTTTTCCAAAATGAGGCCGGTCAGGCAGTTACTGTGAATGGTGTTCGCTATCGTGAGATGATAACGAACTTTTTATGGCCCGAATTGGAAGATATGGATGTGGGCGATATGTGGTTTCATCAGGACGGTGCCACTTGCCACACAGCTAACGGAACAATGGCTCTTTTGCGCGACAAATTCAATGGCCGTGTTATCTCACGTGGTGGCGATGTCAATTGGCCGCCAATTTCATGTGATTTGACACCGTTGGACTTCTTTCTTTTCAGTTATTTGAAAGAAAAGGTGTACATCGATAAGCCAGCAACAATTCAAGAGCTAAAGGATGATATAATTCGGCACATTAACGGCGTAGAACCTCAATTATGCCTAAGCGTCATCGAAAATTTGGACCATCGAGTGGAGGTGTGCCGCCGAGGTCGCGGCGGCCATTTGGCCGATATTTTCAGTTAGTTCCATACATAATTGAACCATACCATATTATCATAATAAAAAGAATCGACAATAATTTCCTAAATAATTTGTGTTTTATTCAAAATCAACATCGGCCCCTAAAATTTAACCACCCTTTAATTAAAATCTGCTAAAGAAACGAAAATTTATAAATCTACAAAATATTTCTAATCGAAGATTGATAAATTTTAACTAATTTTTCAGTTTATAACTTAATATCAGACCAATTTTGATTTATGAATATCAGAGACATCTATCAATTACTAGTATAAACTAATCGCCAATTTAGTTAGTCGAAAATGTAAACCAAAAAAACTACAAGGCGCACTACATTTAAAGCTCTAATACTGTGTGCCTGATAACCATTTTTCCGACTAAATTACCGACTAAACTAATTTCATGTTAGTTCGTATCAGTTATCAATAGATGGAGTATAATTCACTGAAATTTTATTCTAATTTAAAATTTACCAATTATTGAAATATTTATTATCGATGGTTTATACCTAATAATTTAATATTAGGCCCAGTACGTGTTATGACTACACCTTAACAACTGTGACTACACAAATATGGTTAGTTCATACTAGTCGTACATCGATGGCGCAAACCAAACTGCGTCTGATATTTAATTAAAATTTACTAACCAAACTAAAATTTACCAATGTGTGAGGCATAAACAGAAGTTTAAAATAAGTAAATCATTCACTAACTAATGGCGGATTTAAAAGTGGTTGTTGACATTAAGGGTCCTGATGATCAACACTACCTCGTGGCATTGGTCGAAGTATTTGGAGATCTTTGTGAAAACTGCTACAAAAGAAAATTGTTGTGTTTGTGTATCGGATCACCCTCATTCATCCGCTTCACCCACTTACAACAACAATACATTTCCTCAATTTCTGAGTTTACGTTTGAATCTCGTAACGGCATGTTAGCAGGTAAATAGTTTCATGGATTGAACTATTAAAAAAAACTTTAAGGCGACAAGTAAAAGTTAACGCATGTACTATCTTGACAAAACATTTTGGTGACAAGTTTAAAATGAGCTAAGATATGAAGGAGTTTGGTTGGTTTGCACAGCTGGTTACCAGATAAAAAAATTGTTGATCAAACAAAGAACATACAATTTTTAAGTGCCTGCCACATCTCGTGAAGAAAACAATTTTGATGAGTACATGGCTCAGTTAAAACTAATTTATCGCGGGAAACCTCGTGTTGGATGAAAATAAAAAATCATGCTTTTTAGCCTGGGTCGGAATCGAAACGTATCACACTACCATGAATTTGTACGACGCAGAAAGTTTCGACAAATCTGTTCTTGTGTTATAATTCTTGTTCAAGTTCTTGAAGTTGAAAATGAGTAGTCCAGATACGTACGCAAGCTGGGTCGCTAATTTAAAAAAATGGCTGCAAACTGTATGTTCAAATGTACAGGATGTCAGAAATGTTATTCTGATTTCGCAATTCGAGATACGATAATCTTACATACCCTACACGAGCCAGTATGAATAATGATCTAATAAAAAGGCAACTTCAGGTTGTATGACGTCATTTAAATTGCCGAATGTGATGAAAGTAGCCAATCTGCGATTAATATTTGTAAGAACGAAAGCGAAATTCATTCAAACGTGAATAAATTGAACACTTAAAATAGACAAAATAGTGTCCAGTCGTTCCACTGGGGTGTGTCACATAAAAATGCTTTACAGTCAAGTCCGGGCTGTGGATCAAAGCCTGTTAGACAAAGTTGATTTTAAATGCCGATTGTCAGAAATATTGTGATGTTGGTCATATCGCATCGGTATGTGTTTCGAGAAACGTGAGCAGTCAAAGCAACCTCAGAAGAGTGGTGAACGAAGTCAATCCAATAACAATGTCAATTCCGTTGATGTCATCGAAAGTTTTGAAAATTCCAGTGACGAATTGTTTAAAATTTCGTAAACTTGTTCAACAAACTAATCGGATGTGAAAGTTCGAATTAACAGTTCGACTGACAATGTAGTCTAGTCTGAACGGGAACCAGTGGTGTTATATGGAGTTGCAAGTTGGGATCCAGACCAAAACAAGAATTTGCTCAGCAGTCAAATTGTATGGTGCGTTGTGGTAAAATTTTTTTCATAACAATATAAATTAATGGCAAGTCTCTAAAACTTTTAGTTAATACTGAAACAACAATCACTAAGATTGGTAATGATGGTTCCCGTGAATTAAACCAGCTTAAAGTCACGATCATAAATACAAGCTTAACAGGTAAATTGGGCGTTAATGAGACAATTTTGCTCGTTTAGGCGTAACTGCCACTTCTTGTGACTGCAGCCGATGGAGCAAATGTTTTGCGGTCTTCAAGTGTTGCGTATTGAAGCGGAGAAAGACTAATTGATTTATATTCCGTGCGATTGTGAAACCAAAGTCGATTATCTGTGCAAAAATACTCACCTGGTTTGGGTCATTATAATCAGTTCAAAGCCCACTGAACCTTTAAACTTGATTTTACACTGCAATCCTTCAAGCTACGTCCGATATTGTTTGAGATGGACGAAGTTAAAATACAGATTGGTAGATGGGTATCACTTGGCGTTCTTCAACCAATCCAATTCTGTTGACCGGCCGCACCCATCTTTGTCGACCGTAAAGCTGATTAAAAGACTCGGAGAATCTGCGGTCGACCCTTCTTCACTTCTAAGAGTTGAGAAGTTCTTATGAGCAGTATGTATAATACTCGAACAGTTCTCACCATCAATTCCTCTGTTTTGATGAGTAACGACGTTGTTAATCCGAGTATTTTTCGTTATGACGAATGAATATGAGTATTGGAGGAATATTTCATCCAGTAACATAGTTGCATAACTAGAATATTAATTGCCCAATAAAATTATTACCTCGTGTTGAACTCAAACCAGCCACCTTTAGGATACGGTAGCAATTAGTGGTCCATACCTAATCCACTCGACCACTAAGTGTTATATCTGTGTAGACTAAAATTAAACCTTCCTTTTCGCTTTATGTACAACTTTATGTGTTTTATTTTAGGTTTTACATAAAGTGCACCTGCGCAGGAGTTGACTATTTGATCGGCTTGAGATTGCGCTACAATCCGCATATAAATTAATTTTACAACGGGATGGATCATTTCGGTAGAACTGGTTTCTAGTTTTACAACTCTGATTACGCCGCCTTTTCCATGATACACATCAAGTACGCGCCCAAGCGCCCAGCTGGTTGGTGGTAAGTTAGTTTCCTTGATTATTACGATGTCATTAACTTGGATCAGAGATGAGAGAAGTACTTCTTTGACATTCTCTATATTGAATGAGGGAGGACATATCCCAGAAGCCCTGAACTCGCTTTTGTATACTTTGGTAAATATTCAAATTACAATCTGGAATTTCCTTTAATTATAGTTCTACAATTTGAATTATTGGACAATGGTCACATCCACGCCAAATGAAATTTAACGGTTTAACGGTAGCTTCCTACAAACATCCTTAGTAAAGAGCACTTGTTGGTTTAAAGTGAAATTGGGTAATTTTCTGTAAACAAAAATTAGAAAATTATTCATTAGCTTGTTGTTGGATTATTTGACCGCGTAATCGTTTCAATTCTGCATTAGCTCCAATGAAGTTTGAACGATTGTCAGAGCGATCAATCAAATTAAATAGGGAATTGTATCGGACCAGCGTAATCCAACTCTCAATTTAAAACCGGATGGTAATGTGTGACTTCGGGTATAACTTGCTGTTCGATGCTTTATAAAAACCGGACAACTTCTAATAAACTGTTTTATACATCTACGTCCTCTGATTAGTCAAAATCTCTAACTTACACTATTAAGCACCAGTTGAATACCCCGTACAATAGCTGGGGATGTATTTCCTTGACTATCAATGTATTGAGACGATTCTCTGATATTATTAGAAATTGAGCTGAATACTTCAATTGTAATTCACATAACCGACCTCCTACTCTAAAGATGGCATTTTCATCAAAGTAATTTTTGTTGAGCTCTAGCAAACAGTTGGTCAATCTTCTTCTTCTTGCTGTATCCATAGCGGCCCTTTAAACCATAGTTCATTCTAGCAATTGATTGAGGTTGAATGTCGTTCGTTATTAAATCAGCGGGGTGGGATTTAGTTGATACTTATCTCCAATGACACTAAGCATGACATCAAGCTATGACCTCGATTTGTTTGTTGGTAAACAATTCTGCCTTGATATACTACAATAACTTTGCTAAGAAGAACGCTCCACATAATTCAATTCTGGGCACAAAGATCTGCTTTAGCGAAGCTACTTTTCCTTTTGCAAAGACAACATTCGTTGTAATTTCTCCATGCAGGCTCACAACCCGTACATAAAAAACTCATCAATGTGCTTTTCAGATGCATCAAAAAATTCATGAAGTCGAAGCTTTGGATTAGCAAATTTATCGTAACTCCGGGGAATTTCTACTTTATTTAAATGAGGTAATTGGCAATAAATTGAGTTAAATTTCATGTCTCGATGTGTCAGCAGGTACTTGTCCCAATCAAGTTCCAGCACAAATAAACGCATCACCATTTTAAATAGTATAACAGTGGGAGATAGCCAAATCCAATTGCTCCTACTATAGTTACTTAATACTACATTAAAGCTGAATGTGTCGGTATTCCAATTCCATGAAACACCTAACGTTTTAGCATACTCATTTTCCTCCAACTGTTTAAAAGGTTGCTTCAATTTCAGCTGTCGAAAAGGAATTTAAAAACATCTTTGAATTGGATGCCAATTTCAAAGTTGCAGTCCACTTTGTTGAAGCGCAGTAGCAATTTGATTTATTAATTCCAACGCAGCTTCTTCTGTTTATACTCCAGAGGATTTGGATAAAATTTCGAGTTCAGATGCGATTTGTTGAAGAATATTAATCGCTTGATCTGGTGAACATGTTACGCCATATGTGACCAGGGCATCAGGATGGATCACAATTTGGCGAAACATTTTCTCGATGTCCGATGTCAGTATGCAGTACGTCATTGTGTACACCATGATGTGGCAAGTACAACATTTTACCTTCATCATCTGGTAAGTCGGATTGTTGTATGATAACCGTATGTTTAGTTTGAATGTAGCAATGGGCGCATTCAGGGCACCCAACAGATGGGAACATGTTGAGTAAAATCAAAGCCAACGTTATGAAAATGTTTAGTACTATGAAATTTTGAAATCAAATTGGCGATGATTTCACTAATCATGATGCCAACAGTTGGTGGTCCTGAATGCGCCCAATGTATAAATTATAAATATTGTCGAACTTAATCGAACGTTTTTAAATGTTAAACACTGATGGTATTGGTGTTACAATTCTTCACAATATAACTTGAATTTTGAGCACCGCAGTGATATCATATTGTTCATGGTTAAATTGATTGTGAATTCTAAGCTTATGACATTATAGAGAACCATCACTGCTCATAATATCAGCTGCCAACCATAAGAGTTGGTCATGTTCCATGAAATTGAAATTATGACCTATCCCGACTAAAATATTAATCTAGGTTTTTGTTTAAAAGACACCTTAGCAACGGGTGTGAAGTATGTCCTGTCTTTGTCCTAACCTTTTGAAATGGGTATGTATTGGTTAAACTCTCGTTATAACGAATTTTAAAATTTATGAGGGATTTATGGGAAAACCTTAAGTCCGCAATTTCACACCCATCAGTCAATCCATACAACAGACTCCAAGAGAGCTTTTTCAAGTGCAAATTTTCGATCATCGCCGATAAAACGAATGGTACATCTGCAAAAATCTTAAGGTCAAAAATTCGTTCTCGGTCCCAGTCTTGTTAATCACCCGAAAAATTGAGGCTGGGGGAAATTCTGATTAATCGCACTTTTGGATTTAGATGCACACGATCAGTTTGCGATGATGTGAAATTTTTAGAGATAATTCATCTGGTGTTGTTTTTGATGGGTGTATTTATTTAAGACAGCAACGATTTCATCAAGATATGACAATAATTTGTGAATTGCGTTTAACTGTTAAATCTAGAACTAAATTGTATTCATCAACATAATTTCCTTTTAGAGTGATACAATCAGTCCAACAACGCTCTTGGCTTCAAAATAAGCTTCAGTTTCGGCAATCACTTCTTCATTGGAGCCAAATCTCATTCCCTGGAGCTTTTTTTGATGTCTGCAAAGAAGTAATAATCGCTGGAAATCTAGCGAGTACGGTGGATGCGGGAACAATTCAATATGCAATTCGTCCAATTTTGCCATTGTTGCGATCGTTTTGTGACATGGTGCATTGCCTTGGTGAAAGAGCAATTTTTTCTTCTTCATTTGAGGTCGTTTTTCAGCGATTCCTTCCTTCAAAGGCCCTAATAACCCGATATAATATTCGGTATTGATATTTTTTTCTTTCTCTAGGTAGTCAAAGAATATTATACCATGTGCATCCAAAACTACAGACTCCATAATCTTTCCAGTCGACTGTTGTGCTTTTGTGTCGCTTCGGACGAGGTTCGCCGGCCTCTCGCGATTCAGCTGATTGCTGATTTGACGCTGGTATATAGTGGTGGATCCATCTTTCATTCGTTGTCACATACCGCATTAAAAAATAATGCGCTCAAATAGCTTTAAACAGCGCACGGAATCATCAAGGCGTTGTCGTTTTTGATCTATTGTGAGCAAACGCGGTACTCACTTCGAATACAGCTTTCTCATGGACAAATGTTCGTTCAAAATATGACCAACACATTCCATTGATGCTCGTGGGCACAGGCGTGAAATTTGTCCTAAATTTTGTTTTTGGTATTTTAGGACAAAGTTAGGACAAACTTCACGGGAATCGTTAGCATGTATATTAAATTAATATTAATTAAGTGATTTGGTAAATTTAAGAAAAACTTCCGAGATTTTGGTATGCTGATTTTAGTTTTTGTTCAGACACCAACAAATATTCCATTTTACATTCAGCAGCCTCTTTTGGTGGATAGAGTAAACAATTATGTTCCACTGCTAAAATTCGGCTTTATACAGCATCTTTCTGTGTAAGTAGCTAATAATAATCAAGGTCGCAATTTCTAAATGAATTGGGTTGGAAAATTACTGGTTTTAAAAAACTCGTAAAATAAAAAACTTTTGGAGACAAATTGGTTCAATCAAATTTTATGCCCAAAGTTCACTTCACAGTAACAATAAAACTATCAAAAAAATTGTAACGGGTTAAAGCTCAGCAAACTTTACAATAACAACCATTATTTTTTATGTTCTAAGGAACTTTATATTTTTTTTGACAAAGAATTATATTTTGTTATATCTTACAGCCAAAAATGTATGTAGACATTTTTTGTCTGACAACACAAAAATATATAAACTAAAATGTAATAAAGTAAAGAATTCTTCCACGGTTATAAATTTTTACAAATTCTTTTCGTGATTCTTTTGTTTTTCTATAACGTCTTTAAACAACAAAATCATCGTACACACAAACAGCCACGTTGTTTTTACATGGAACAAATACATACAATACCAAACAACTTCCAATTCAACATAATTTTATGCTTTAGTTCACTTGTGTGCGCGCTCTAACAAGAATTTTGGTGGGTTTTGGAATCCCAGAAAAATTATTGTGAGAGTTTCGTACGAGTATATCGTTTGTGTTCTGTAAGAGCAAAAAATGTAGCTTTAATTTCCACGTTATTTTTCATTTAAGTTCTTCTGTTCGTTGGCTGGGAAACCAGGAAAATATAACGGGTTGTAAACACAAATAAAATTTGGTCTTCATTGCGAGATACGTAAGAAATCCAGGGAACAAGCGAAATGGAAATAAAAAGACGAAAACTACACAAAAAATAGAATCTAAAGTGTGAATTTCCCATGGGACTTGGTTAAATCGGAGGAAAATAACAGAATAAAATAATAGCAAAATTTTCACGACGCTGTTTTTGTGAATTTTCCTGGAATTGGCAGGAGGACCAAAAACATTGAAATAAAATATTTGTTGTTACGCTTTTCAGTTTATTCGCATTTTCAGTTTATTTGGTAAAACCGCGTGTCTATTTTAATATTCCTTAATATTTATTATGCGAGTATATCGTGTTGTACATGTGTGGTGTAAGTGATTTTTTTATGTTAACAAATCCCAAATACACATGAATTACACTAAATATTTATTCCAGTAAGGAAATGTATTAATTTATTTTAATTTTATTTCTGGCGCGACAATAAGGTCCAAATCATATTTTTTCCTCCGATTAGTAAGTGATTCTAGTCCATTGATTCCAATCTAGCTCACAGATCTCATGCAATCCCCTAAATTTGTATAACCCATTGCTATGGGCATGATTTGACATCTAGAGTTTTTTATATGATAAAAGTTCAAAAGTTAATTGTCCTCCTTACAAATGGTAAAATATTAATCGAGTCGCTGAAACGCAGTTTGCTTCAAGCTCGTTTGCTGCTGTGGTTGTAGGAAAAGTTGTGCCCTAACCAAACCGATGATATAATAAGGGCTGAGATTCCACAATCAGAAACTGACCAACAGTACACGGTCCCTCTGGTGTTCAAATACCGTCATGACATTGCAAGGACACTTTTAGAATATATTTAAATAAACGAGAATGGGTATCCTCTGTACAGGCATAAATCACTAGAAGATGGAGGCCGCGTAACTCTATTGCTAATCTAATGGTAGCATTAGGATTCGAGGCAGCTTGCAGGAAGTCGAAGTGAACAACGGCTGGATGGGTGGTCGATGTCGAAATTGTTCAATTCTCACATAAATGTAGGCTTCTGCAACTCGGTATAGGCGAATAAGTTCATCTGTAAGTATATACATAAGTAAAGAAAGTGACCAGGATATTTTAAATGTCCGGCAGCAAGGGGATGCCAATATTGTCCTCTGAGATGAGGTGCAAACATTTTGGGCTTGCTACTGCACGAAAAGACACCCAAAAGTGACACACCTGGTGGTGCATCAGCCATTTGATGAGCTGGTTTACTTCATCCAAGATAATTTTAGAGATAGAACAGCGACACCTTCTAAGACGACTCTTATAGAGTAAGTAGAAACGCCGGATACAACCGACACCGATCGAGGACTGAGGTGTGTAGTCGTAGGGCACTCTCGGCCACTAGCTTTCTGGATCTTAACACTAGCTTTCTGGATCTGACAACGATTGACAATCAAGCGTTTGCAACATTCTGAGACACCTATGAAAAAATGGACACTTGCATGTTGTCCAACCCAAATCAGCTATAGAGCAAGTACAAAACAACGTTACCAAAGGATATCTTGCATAGATTAGAAAATATTAAAACGTGTTCCAAATGGTGAAAGAGGATTTTTGCTAAATATCTTCGGGTACATTTTTCAAGCAACAATCCGCAGTCACAAAAATGTGACAATCACTGTTGCTTCATTCGGCAGTGCAGTAAAATTGATGAGCGGTTGAAGGATGGCACACTTACTTTTTAAATTACTTCCTGTTCTTGCGGGCGAAGAGGCCTCTATAAGCGCAATACAACTAAGAGTATGGTTCAATTCATCAACCAATTTTGTCATGTTGTATGTTTGGAGCACGAGCTCATTGATAATATTTAGCTGGACTTACAACGAAACATTAATAACTGGATAATTGCCGATTTGAGTGTAACGGAACAAACTGCTACAGTAAAATGGACAATCTAAATTAAACAGTGAACGCCCTTTTTACACGTTCACAAAAAATCCGCAATTGTCGCTTAAACCACTCGATCCATGGAAAAAATCCAACCAGTGTCTCAATATTCTTACAGTAGTAAAACCTGGACGATGGACATACAAATACAACTACGTATCGTACCGTAATAGTACTGTCCTTACTTAATTTCTAAAGCGAAAAATTAAACTTGCCAATGTAATCCAAGTATCAGAATTGACGTGGTGACTAGGGCTTTCAATTAACCGACTTTTCGCTTAACCGATTAATCGGCCGAATTTTATGAGAATTATCCGATTAATCGATGAACCAGTTTTTCTTTATTATACTCGGTTTAGGAAATTTGTCGAATTTTCAGATATCAGGGATATTCTAAAAACTTAAAAAAACTCGAAATCCTAAACAAGATCTTCTTTTTGTGACAAAGTTCCCATGCCGCTAAAAACACTCGTTCGCTGGCGAGTGGCGATGGAAGTTGGTCGGATTGTAAGGATTTCTTTATATAAATTCATTTGTTACGCTTACAGATGAGCACTGACAAAGTGTTGAATGCACCATAATTATACGATGGGTCGGGATTTTTAATATCACAAAATGAATCGTTGGAATCCAGATCCACTAGCTCTTCTTGTAAAAGCTTTAGTCGATTAATCATTTTTTCAGCGTACGCAATTACTGGCGGTTTGGATGCGTAGTCGATGGCGTTATCACTCTTAGGCAGCTTCCCTGTTTGTAAATAAATAGGAGGGTAATAATTGTTTGTTGCGTGCCTGTGATTCATCTTGGCCTTTTTTCCAATAACTCCATCGCCAGCCATGTTCGTGTTTACTCTGCGTAATTTGGAAAAAGACACAAATTTGAATGCGTCCTCAACGGTAAGTATGGTCGCGTCTTTCCTACCTAATTTATTACTTATCAATTGCAGCGGTTTAAGAATACTAATGAATTTTCAACAATTTTAAATTATTCTCATTGAGTCGGAATGGTACATCAAAATCAGGCAAAGATTTTTTGATGCAGTTTTTAAGCAAAATAAACCGTCCCAACTTTGGTACGAGCGAATTCCATCGAGTAATTGGGCAATCGAGAAGAAGTTTAAATTTTCTATTTTCCTGTTGAATTGATCCAACACTGTGTTACGATTACCTGATCGTAACAAGCGCTGTTTAATTTTATTCCCCTCGGTTTGCGTCTTCGCTTTCGAAGTTGTGTAGTGTTTGTACATGTCGTGGTGATGGCGCGAGGGTGAGTAAGAAGAGGAGAGAGAGAACAATGCGCATCGAATGGGTGTGTAAAGCAAAACATTCCATAAGAATGTTTTTCTTATATGCTTATTCGCATTGATGTAAACGAGAGACAGAGAAGAAAGACAATTCTTCTGGAATGTTCTGCGCGTCGTTGTGCGGTGCAAGAATTTTTTCTTGTTAGTCATTCGGTTTTTGTACTTTTGAGATTCGAGTTGGTTTTTTAATCGATTAGAGTTTGTGATTTTGGAAAAGACAGTCGAGTTTATGTTTTTTCGAATAACTCGTGATTTTTTTTTTTTTTTGAGTGTATTATAATTTGTTGAAAACCCAAGTTTTTTTTGTTTTTGATTATATACATAAAGTGAAGAAGCGTAGATAAAATAAAATTTAATAATAAAAAAAAAACGTGTACAAACTTTATTGTGTGTTTAAAATAAAAATTAAACTAAAAAGATAATTTTTTTTATTGTTGTCTTGTGTGTTCATCGGGTGCCGTATATTTTCAACGGGTGCCACGTTGTTAAACGGGTGCCGTATATTTTCACGGGTACCACGTATATTTCGTCGGGTGCCGTATATTTCAACGGGTGCCGCATATTTCAACGGATACCGCATATTTAAACGGGTGCCGTACATTTTCAACGGGTACCGCATCTTTTTAACGGGTGCCGTATATTTCATCGGGTGCCGTATATTTCAACGGGTGCCGCATATTTCAACGGGTGCCGCATATTTCAACGGATACCGCATATTTAAACGGGTGCCGTACATTTTCAACGGGTACCGCATCTTTTTAACGGGTGCCGTATATTTCATCGGGTGCCGTATATTTCAACGGGTGCCGCATATTTCAACGGGTACCGCATATTTCAACGGGTACCGCATCTTTTTAACGGGTGCCGTATATTTCATCGGGTGCCGTATATTTCAACGGGTGCCGTATATTTCATCGGGTGCCGCATATTTTCAACGGGTGCCGTACAAGGTCAACGGGCGGCCAACCGGCTGTTTTGGTTTTGGTATCGGGGAGAGGCCCCGCAACGGCATTTTTTTTTTTTGTAAGGTACAATTTTTATTTATATTTTTTTTAATTTTATTTTTTTTGATTTTATTTTTTTTGATTTTTTTAATTTTATTAATTCTGTTATATTTTTGTAATCGAGCGCCGCATAACGGTCGCGCGCTCGATGTGCATTGTTGCTCTCTCTCTCTTTCTCGTTACTCTCTCTCGTTTTCCCTTTCTGGTGTTTTCTTGTTTTTCCTTTAAAAATAAAATGAATTGTTAAATTTTTTCGGTGTGGTATGATGGGAGCGGAGACTCCCTCTGTGTCGGCGTAGTGTTTGCGGTCCCTTGATGCCCGCATCCGATTCCGTAACCAGGGCTTGTCCCCGTTTGAATACGGATGGATGCGCTCATCAAGGCACCGCTCTCGGTTTATAATTTCGTTGTGTTCGTTCCTCAGGTTCCGGCCGACGAATTTTGGCGGAACTCGGTCTTGATTATTTGCGTTCCCCCCTACAATTCTGTATGATCACGGTGTAAGCCAGGAGCCCTGTATGCCTCAAACCCCACGACCTTCGCACTTCTCCGCTGAGAACGTAGCCGGAAAAAATCACCGTGGAGGCCTCTGCAGGTGCTTAGTGATATCTGCAGGTTGGCAGTAGCCAGCCTGTAACAACTGCTATGATAAAACGATATTTCTTTTATTACACTTCGTCATTTTGGCCAACGTCATCTTGTTCAAGACACAAAGGTCGTCAAAGGTTTCGTCATCGCAATTATTCGACTTTGGTTATTAATTTTTTTTGTAAATCAAATCTTTTATTGCCAAGTGTATTCCATGGTTATGGAACAATATTATTTCTATATTTTAACATAATAGCAGCACCGTCGTCTGTTGATCCCACTATATCTGTTACTAAGCTCTTCAAAATATCTGCATTAATTGAACTCATCATTTCCAGTTCGAAGTTATTGGTATTGCTGTGTAATGTGTGTTGGAGTGTAACTCCTTTTTCTTATCTTCATAAAAAGACATAATGTGTTTCCAAATAGTTGCTCCACTTTTTGGTATATCGTACCCTTTCGACTTCACAAAGTCTCGTATCGCATCTGATCTAAACATTTGAATGACAGAAAACCCATATAATGCTGCACATTTCGCCAAGATGTAGTCTAACGAATCTAGCGTGACCTTGAAATAATTCAAATTCCACAATATTGATTTACTTGATTATTGCACAGTTGAAGCATACTAGCTTCAGGCGCAGTCTCTTCAACGGCCATGTCATCTACATTTATTTTAAGGAGATCCGCTCGAAACGTGATATTCCACAACGCGATATGGTACAGAATGTGTATTGCGAAGCGACGTGAGCGCAGCGATACCCGATCCTAAACTCCCACTATATGGCGTTTTGTAGCCTATCGCGGTTTGAAATATCGCGTTTCAAATGGGACCCAATTTTAAGCAGATTTTGACAGCAAAATTAGACTTAGCAAATGTGGGGAATTTTACATTTTGCTTCAATACCTACCAGATTTTATAAATTTCACAAGCTAGAACACAATTTATCCGTTCCGTCCGACTCGTTTTTTCAAAATGTCATTTTGTATGAGCAGCGGAAGGATTTCGTCTCCGCTCATTGTGTTTATATTTTAGTTAGGTTTGGTTTTTGTTAAAAAAAATACAGTGTGTGAACAGGTTTAATGATCTGAATATAGCAGGTGATAGGCGCATCTAAACGTCGATAGTCGTAAAACTTATCAATCCGGCCAATACCGGAATTGCATTATAATTTTGTTTATGCATCACCAATTTTATGCATTACCAAGTTTTGGTAGCAACTGCATCCAAAATTGTTGTAGAGGAATGTGACGTGGATATGCTAAAATCGGATACTAAACTAGCAACAAGAGGCGTTCCGTGCAGCTTCAGTTTCCAAATAAAACAAACATATTTCATTAATCGATACAAACGAACGAAATTTATTGTAAGAATCTGTTACTCGACAATTAACGTATCTTGCCAATACGTCCAGGTATTATTGAATAATGCTGGATTACAATTTGGATCACTCGGCTTATTTCGTGCAGGTACTGCAGTTAACTGTAATTCCAACATTCGAGCACGCATCTCTTTGAATTTTGTTGGCAAAGTGCAAGCTAAATTTATTGTTTCACATGGGTCACTAAAAATATCGAACATGCATGGAGATACAAGTGGTTCACATTTATATTTAGGGTTTGTTGGTGGTGCAGCACAACTGATTGTAGTTTGTTGTCTCAATGTATAAATAACCGCATCAGACAGTTTGGTCGATATTTTCGAACAGCCTGTTGGTGGTTGCATTTGGGTGTATTGTGCCAGTGCTTTACCAACCTCTGAATTTCGAATTTCGTTCGCATAATCAGTATTAACTTCTTCTATGGTTTTGTTAAACGGTATGAGGCCTAACCAATCATCGTGTATTCCATTATTGGTTGTCCCTTCAATATATTTAAACCGTCCGCTAACGAATGATGCATATTTTTCCCGATAATCAATGTTCTGAACGAATTCTTCACGTGGGCTTCGTAAATCGTAGGAAAGTGCATCCCAAACATCGTAACCATCAAGATTTGGTTTGACTTTTGCCGAATCAACACCTGCCAATTCCGCAAATGTTTTGAACCAATCTGTAATGTGGACATATTGATCGGAGACTCGTTGTCTCTTTTTAAGAAGAGGACTAAAAATAGCTGCAACCCCACGTGTGGCACCTTCCCAAGTCGAACCCTTTTGCTGCTCAAAATAGAAAAAAAAACATTTATGAGCAATATTTAATCAATAAGACGAACACATTACACGTACGCCTCGCAAAGGATGATTTGAACCGGCATTTGAAAGATTACCAATAGTTGGTGCTCCGTTATCGGACATGAATAGAATAATGGTATTGTCGAGCATTTGACGTTTATTTAGAGTTTTAACGATTTTACCAACACTGGAATCCAGTCTCGAAATCATCGCTGCCAGTATTCTCCGTTTATCATACTTAATGTAATTGAACTTATCGATTGCTCTTCGTGGTGCTTGCATAGGATTTTTCTCGTTTGCGGTATGTGGTGCCAAATGAGATATAACTAAAAATAGTGGCTTTAATGTATCATGTTGCTTGATAAGTTTTACTGCCTTGGCAGTAAACAGATCGGTTGCATATGTTCCATTGCCAGTAAAATCGATATCGAGATTATTGCGCATATCATGGCCTCGGGTATAGTTCCGTTTTGACATAATCAAACTGTGATCCCAATAATCGATATGGGATCCCAAGTATCCATTGAAGGTATTGAAGCCACGATTAACCGGACTGTAATCACTCTTAAAAAATCCTAAATGCCATTTGCCAATCAAATGAGTACTGTACCCGGCGTCCCGTAATACTTCAGCTAATGTTTTTTCGGTAAGTGGCATACCCCATGGTTGATCCGATTCAATAACCGAATTAAACATTCCAGTATGATAGCCATAACGTCCCGTCAACAAGGCAGCACGTGATGGTGTACATAAGGGTAAAACATAATGTCGTTGTAGTGCGATCCCATTAAACGCGATTGCATCAATATTTGGTGTAAGGAATTGATTTTGTCCGTGAAAACTAACGTCATTCCAGCCCAAATCATCAGCTAAGATTATAACAATATTTGGTGGTGCTTTTGGCTCTCCATGAGCATTCAAGATGAGCATGCATACAAATGCAAAATAACATGTGAAATCCAACATTCCAAATCTAAAAAATATACGACATTCAAAATTATAAATCAAAAAAATTTATTAATTAAGGTCAATCTGTGTACTAAAGGTTTCAGTCAAAATAAATTTCAAAAACGAAATAAATTTAAACCAACCTAACAGGGCCGCTGAAGCCATGGTTCGAGCCTAATAAAGCGTTGTCTTATAGTATTTTACTTTTTGTACAGTCGATCGTTTAAAAGATAGCCTACATCATAAGAATAATTCTGGAGTCATTTAACTATAAATCGCACATGCAAACATTTTTATTAAGAATCAAATTTTCAGTCATGACCTCAACAACTATACAGGTAGATTTACATATCCAACGATTTTTCGGCGCGCAGGAAATTCGGCGAACGCTGTACTATCGATGATTTACACATTCGACGATTTGTTGGTGAAGTTATTCACACATACATAAACAATATTTTGACATATAATTTACAATAAAAAAAACCGATGTGACACAGCGCCGAAAAGATAAATTTTGTTCATGTCTTCGCCGTGCCGAATATTCGGCGAATAAGTCCTTTCTGGTTGGTAGAATGTGTCACGTCGTTCGGCGCAGAGAAATCGTCGGATATGTAAATCCACCTAACACTGAAATTTTTAAATGAGGCGTGCTAGGATAATGTAAACTATATAATCTACAGATTGACAGGTAAAAATGTATACCGAACTGCCCGTTATCCTAATGCTGAACCGTACAAAAATTGTCTTCCTCTTAGTCAATGAGCCTTAAACACTTGGGGAGTATTACGTATAAGAAAAGAGGTCTGATATAAGAAATAAAGGGATTTTCAATGAAAATCTTTAAAAGCGCAAATTTTCATACATTCTGTCACTTCCGTCCACAAAACGGGTTTTTTACCATTCTCATTTTTGAAGTAGAAATTTGAATTAGTGTCATTTTAACAATTACCTATTAGATTGTAAACGGGTTTTACTGGAAGATAAATATTCCCAGTCGAAGACCTTACCTTTTTTTAACTCTGTTCTTTCAAAATAAACTACAGAATTAGTTCAAGTACCTTAGGCCCTTTTATAAACCGCTTATATTGGTTATGGCAGCCTGTACATCGTCAGGCAGGTCAAAAAATATTGTGTAATATTGAGACTCGTTTCATTTCCACTATTTTCTTGCAGTTGACTGGTTCTTTCTAGCATGTGCTACGCAAAGAACAAATAAGCAACAAGAAGTTTGTTGAAAGAAAGCTCATCTAGTGGGGCTTATCCGATATACACATTCTCGTTTAGTACGGATGAAATACACTTTTGAAAATAAAATATAATTTTTTCAAAATTATGGGATTGGGCGAATGAATCTCAAGGTAGAGACTTCTCTATTTTGATAAAATCACATGACATATGCCATCGTTCCTCTCATTTTAAAATTTTGTTTCCTGTTGTGGAATTTATGGTGGTAAATATTTGATCAAACTGGGACTCAATCGTATATTAGAAATTTAATTTATTAAGGTTAGGTACATATGTAGGTACTTACAATGCAATAAATTATAAATATATATTAGATGTAATTACAAAAGAATATAAATACAATTTGGAACTAAATAATTTTTCAGTGTTTTGACAGAATGTAATTCAAATGTTTGCTAATAACAAAATACCAACTCATTGCCTACTATGCTTTATATGCGTAATGCTGCCCATACACGATACAACCTAGTTGTACAACCTACTATGGAAGTTGTATCGTCTGTGGGGAAGTTGGCAACCGGTTGTACGACCATTTTGATAGTTGGTTGTAAAAATATTAAAATATTTAGATTTTTGTGGGCGGGCGTTGGTTTTTGGTTGAAAGTTGTACTGTTTATGGGGAAATTGTACAACCACAACGACATTTGTGAAATGGAAACAGTAGAATAGCATTTTTGTTGAATTTTGTTGTGAATTTTTTCTGTTTTCTACACATAAATTAAAAAAACAGGATAAAAAAGAATTTGTTTTCAATGGCAGTTATAGATAATGAAAATTGGAGGGCATTAATCGACGAATATAAAAATTGCCCGGAATTATGGAAAATAAAAAGTAATGTCTATAAAAATAAAAATTTGAAATATAAATCTTGGATGCAACTTCTTAAAATATATGACAAAATAGAAAGTGGAACATCCATAAGTACATTAAAAAATAAGATTAATAATTTAAGAACTTGTTATCGTCGTGAATTGAAAAAGTTATAAGAAGCGAAAGATCAGGAGCAGGCCTTGAAGACATATATGCACCGTCGTTGTGGTATTTCAATTTACTCGAATTTTTAAGGGACCACGAAGTTCAATTAGAAGGAACTTCTTCTATCGATGCCATATATATGCACATTCCTGCACATTCCTGGGTATTATCATTCAATAAACTTTGCGAACAAAAATTATATGCAAGAAAGGCTATAGATGAGATACTTTTATTAGGGCAATTAAACAAATTGACATTGAATGTTGTTCCTTCTATTTCCTCAATATCTCCAGCTACAAGTAGTGTCGCCTCCACCTATAATTTGTCTAGATCGTCGACGCCGCTTGACTGCAATCAAAGGTTTTCTTTCATTTCTGATGTTCCAGTTTCTAGAGGATCTGCAAACACAACTGAATGTGGGTTCATAACTCCTCAAGACCTAATGTTTGACATTCAATTTTCTTAATAATTATAAATAAAACTAAGTATGTACATAAATAAATGAATTGATTTTAATTCAAAGTTTTTTTTATTGAATATTGTTATGCAAATCATTTACAACTGCACAAAAATTGTTTCTCATATCTTTAGCGAGTTTTGATGAATTCCTTGACTGCGAAGGTTGCATTTCCAATAAGGTTTGTAGTAGACTGAGTGGTGACTGCTGGGCAATTAGAATATAAAACTAATTTTCGTTTTTTAAATAGTTATGAAGGTAACTACATGCAAGGGCAATTTTTGTTGCTTTCTCGGGGCATACTGCTATGGTAGTAAGTAGAACCCGAAATCTTGTAGCCAAAATTCCAAACGCATTTTCTACTTTAACTCGTGCTGAACTTAGAGTTTTATTGAAAATTTCTTGTTCGGTAGTTAAATTGTTACCGGTAAATGGCTTCATTAAATTCTCCGAGAGCGAAAAAGCATCATCACCTACTAAAACATAATTTTATCCTTTTCCGGTAGGCAACATTACTTCCGGATCAGGTATATTTAATTCATTGTTTGGGAACTTCCTAAAAAAGGTTGTATTTGAAAAAACACCACCATCTGAAATTCTTCCATTCATTTCTAATATCGATCGATTAATATCGATGGTTTTCTGTACATTGTGGAAATCCTGTAATTCGTTGAAAATTTTCAGCTACTCTTTTTCAATCACTTGATGTTTTTAGAAACTTAATTTTTGGGAAAATAAGTTTGTGAGAAAGTTATTTTAATTTTTCATGAACTCACCTTGCTATAATCCTTCAAAACTTTCACTATTGCATCACATGTTTCAATAACAATAATTCCTATACTTTGAGGAGACACAGCATCAAAAAATTTGAGGTCTTCAAATGAATTCCCATTTGCTAAATACCTTAACGTTATCGACAAACGTGTTTCAGGTGAGATAGCATCCCGCATAAAAGTATCTTTTTTAATAATTATTGGCTTGACTTTCTCCAACAAACTTGAAATTTTGCATCATCCATACGCATATAATTTTTAAAATCGTCTGGTTGGCTAACCTTTATTTCATTTACTAATTTGGTATTAGCAAATTCATCTTTCTTGTTCTACGTTTAAATTCGGCTTCATCTTCACAACAAATTTCAGCAATTATCATTAACGCACAAATAGTTTTAGTTTTTTCGCACATTCTATAAATTGAAAAACAGAATTTTATTTAGAGATCAATCGGCTCAATAAATTGATTGACGTTTATAAACATGGTTGAAAAATAAGTTGTATCGTCTGTGGAGAAATTTTACAACCCGGTTGACAACCGGTTGTACAACCAGGTTGGATCGTGTATGGGCAGCATAAAGAGCGCTGCATACGATCCAATTTGTTCTGGTGGTCTGTTTTGGTTGGATCGGATGCAAAAATTGGAAGTGGAAATTGGATAGTGGGTATACATCATCCAATTTGGTTGGACCAAACCAGTTCGTTGATGAACTGGGTGAAACTTCATACTTAAGATTTTTGCATAAATTGAAATTTATTTGAACTCTGTTCAGCTAATGTGGCCATTAGAGCTTTTTCGTATTTTGCAATTGATTGGTATAATACTCTGTGCCTCATGCCGTTTCTTTTTTTCTAAATTTCCGACTAAACTAAATTTTCAACTACTTTAAAAATTGCGTAACTCTTACCTACGGTTTGCGAGACTTGAAAAAGAACACCTCGTCACAAGAGAAGACTTGTGTGACAATAATGGTCTTCGCAAATTCTGCAAGGTTGCGTAGAGTAAACGAACGGTTAAAACAAGTGAATGTGAACACTTTTCATTTCGTTTTTCGTTCGTTTCTACGAGTAATTGGTTACCATTTAAAAAAAAATACAGAATGGAGATCACAAACGAGTGATTCTATTCAACGAAAACACTTTTCAAACGACTCACGTATAAAAAAATTCAAACGAACATTATTGTTTCTGCTTCTAGCAATCAGCAAAATGTCCATGACTTATGTGTTAACTGAAACCATTTGAAGATCTAGAGCTTCATTCTTACTACACATTTGACAAGATTGAGCCTAACTTTCTATATAGCACTGTACTGTGCTGACATATGTTCGAACGACGAAATAATCGGAAAATTGATATGTTTTGTATGCTTTAGCTGTTTTAGTACAATTTCGAAACAATAAGCGACAAACCATTGGTGGAGAAATACTCAAACTTTACTCAATAGTTCAAACTTTAACTTTCGATAACCATCGACGGTTTACAATAGTTTTGAATTCTGTGGACTCTGTATTAAAACTAAATGATTGCAAATAAATGTTGTCTCCAGAAAAGAAATATTTTAATTCCCGGGCATCCTTGGGCATGATGCTGTCCGGCAGTCTCTCTTTGGCAATATCTCTGCATATGATTAAAACCTTGACATTTCTTGCACTGCGGTGTTAGCCCGCTATTTTTCTAATGGCTCTATTTTAACTTTCATGTTAAGTATTGCCTTGATATTATACACATCTTCCACTTTTTGTTTGTTATTAAAAGCGAGTCTAATTAGTGGAACCCCCCTTTTGTTAATTTGAACTCCTTGTTCAGTTTTGATTTTTCTTTCTTAATGATGTTTACGGCATTTTATATTTGATAACCCTTTTGCTTGAGATCCTCAATAACTTCCTCTGATTGGCTCTTCGCGATCATTCTTATCCTCATAGGTAAACCACTGATGCCCCTCGGAATTAAGCTTTGTAGCCAAAGCTCTATTTAGAGATCTGTTTAGAGATACGAGTTTTGCACTCGACTACCGTAATCGATTTCATAATCGATTGTATAGTGAACAAATTTGATATCCCGACGACATTTATTGGTGGAGGTGATTTTTCTTTTGGTTTAGCTGGTTGTTGTTCTAGAGCTAGTTGTTTCTTCATGATTAACTGGTTTCTAGAAACCTATTTTGAAGTTGATGGTAAAGTTACTGCCATTTCTGGTGAGTGTTGCACTTTCCTTTCCTTTTCTTACTTGGCCTTTTATTCCAGTTCAACATCCAGTTTGTAATTCTCTTTCTAATTCTTCTTCACCCGTAAGGAATTTATTAATGCCATCATCGACGTCATCATCGTATTTCAAATGTTTTTTTCAGTTCTTCATTCTCTTTCTTTAAAATTGTAAATTTTTATTTCAATTTAGTTGTAAATTCCTTAATTTCTCTTCGTTGTTCAGGGAGTTTCATCAGTTCAGGGAGGCATTTTCCTTCTCGTACTGAAATATATTTCCAGTTGAAGATCTTGATAATTTGGAACTTCGTCCAAATGGATTAACAATGATTGGAATAAGGAAATAGCCGATAGATTAATTTAAGAGCTCAAGTTGTAATTTCCTACTAAACTTTATTTAATATATAACCAAATAAATTGTACACGAAAGTTTTAATTTCAACTACTGGGGGCAGTTGTCAGGTAGTAGTCGGCATTTTGACAATTTCAAAAAATAAACCTTTTAACAGTTTAATTTAAATTTTGTTTGAAATTAGTATTGTTACGTCACCGTGAGGTGTCATAACATATTTCCTTTCTTTTTTTCCGTTTAAATTTTCGTTCAATGGTATTTGAATGAATGATGCTTTTGATTGACGGCATTGACATCTGTAGTTTAAAATTTATATTAAACTTGTTGTGTAGTGTGCATGGGCTTTAATATTATATTTTATGTTTTTCTACAAACCCTATGACATTGCATAAACTTCGAATGATGTTGAGAGCGAGACTGATGTGTACCCTTGGCGCGTGTGTGTGACTGGCGAAGAAGTATAGAAAAGTTTGTGTTGTGTTATCTCGTTTTGTTGTGTTCCATGGATCCGCGGTATGAAAGGGTGGGCGCGTAACGCACACGAAAATCAAACGAGAAAACACGAACAAAAAAGTATTTCTAGAATTTTGGTTTGGTACGAGAACTTTAGTCAGTTGAGTTTTGGGTCTGAATAAAATCAGTTTAGTTTTTTTCAATGATTGTTAAAATAAAGTCGGCAAAAAAATCGTCCAAAATAAAGTTGTTCTTTTTTTTTGATATTGTGAACTTAGAGCTTAGTAACGCTCAAGTATTTAATTCATAAAACAAATTCACCAGAAAAATTTGTGTTAAATATTTTATTTTCTGCAAAACTTATAAAAATAAAAACACAATATTTATGAAAAAATAAATAAAGTATGTGTGATACCGACCAAATGGTACAGTGGTTAACGCTTTGGCATTTTGATCGGGAGGTACCGGGTTCGAATCCCGATAGAGGCAGGTGCGCAAAGGGATTCTTCATCATCAGATTACGATCTGTGATGAAACGGAACACATCTATGACTCCCTGTAGGAGTGCAAAACTCATGGGCCGACCCATCTTCCATGCCATAGTATAGACTGGCATGGAGCTATGCAATATGCAGATGGTGATAAAAATCGGACCTATAGCCGTACGTCCTCGAATTGGTCGACACTGGCGTAAAAGTAAGGACGGAGAAAGCAAACCGCGAAAGAGTTAGGAGAACCTTGGCCCTCAGAACAGAAAAAAATGTGTGTGATGCGAGTGAAAAGTCATTTTGTTTTGGTTATTCAAATTATGGAATTTTCTGGACAATAAATAATGTTATTAAATTGAATGAAGGCATGGTATTACGTTTCCCAATTTTTGTTGTTTTTTGGGTAACTACCGGTTTACCCAAAATTAAACAATTATTTATGGGAAAATTATTGTGCTTTGCAAAATAAAAATCCCATGTGAAAAATTAACATACGAGCTTAATACGATCATCAGCTAAAAGTTTTATATTGCCAATATAAAACAGTAGAGTTACATAAGCCATCGAACGAGAATCATCGTACAGCGGGACCGTGGTTATCGCTGGGAATATACCGCAAGTGGAGCAAGCGGTCCGAAATTATTATTTTTTTGGTTTTTCTCAGTCAGACCGATAACGGATGGCCTTACGTATTGTCATTACATTAACGGCAAAGGTGTGTCGCAACCGATACAGTGCTCCAACGGGGCATTCAATTTACAACAATCTTTTAGCACCTGTGTCGAGAGGCCTATCTAAAGGCGGCCTATCGAGGCAAACCTTTTTAAGGCGAGACAACGCCCAACGATATTTTGTGTAACGGTGAGAAGACACCGCAACGGGACGCCCATCGGATCGGTATAATTGTACCAACCAGTATTGACACCTGTATCGGCCGAGTACAGCGACAGCGTATTATCGGTGAGCAGACACCGCAACCCATTTCCGCAGTCAAGGACGTCGCAATCTTACAGGGTGACCTATCTGGGGCCAAAAGTGCGTGTTTCAACATTATTTTTCCGGGTTACGGCGGACAGACGCCTCTATTTGGTTTACCACCGAAGTTGGTTTGGTCTTCCCGCCGAAGACGCCCAACCCATTCTGGTGAAAGGCACCGCATCCTTGGAGGTCACCGGGTACCCAACATTTTTATTTTTGTTTTGGAATTTTAATTTGTTTTTCTCAATTTTGAATTTTTTTTTACTTTCAAATTTTGAATTTCAATTTTTTTAAATTTTCCAAATTTTTCTTCTTCTTAATAATATTTTATTCTTGTGATCGAGTGCCACAGCGGTTGCTGGACACGCTCATTGGTCTCGCTATCAATATTTATTTTCTCTTCCTTTGCTTTCTTCGTCCCATTTGTTTTTCTCCCTTTTGAAAATTTATTTTAATAAAAAACAGCTCGGCGTTTCCAGGCATTTGGCTTCACTTTTTTTCTCCCCCCCCCTTTCGTATTGGCCTCATTTTATTTGTGTACCGTTATCAAAATATTTTTACCTATTTTGGTTTTTGTATTTTATTATTAAGATTGTGATAAAATGAATTATTAAATTTTTCGGTTTGCTATGATGGGAGGGGGGTCTCATTTCGTGTCGGTTCCATATTTGCTGAATGGGCTTGTCACTCCTATTCATCTCCTTGGCAGGACATCCACAGGGTCGGAGTGGCGAGTCCAGTATATGTGTCGCCCATTCGGAGACGACCGTAAAATTTACACGGTCTCCCCGAGGCACTTCGGCAGCCTCCAGCTGTTGCAGTGTATAACGTGGGAGATTACCTAGAGGTCTCTCCGGGTGAAGAGTCTGTTGGGGAGACGTCCCTACCCTCTCATACTGCTTCGTTGTGGCTGGGAATCGGCCTTATACTTGTCATTCGGGGAGATCCGGTCGTTCCTAGGTGGGAACACCCGGTTATTATTATATTTATTATCTTCCTCAAATTTTGGCCGACATAATTCTGGTGTCAATTTAGGTAGAGTAATTTCAATTTTAGTTTACTTTTTATTTTTGTGTTCTGTTCCACGGAATAGGCGAGGAATATGCAAGCCTCAACTTCCCCGCGATCCAAAACCCTGAGATCTAGTCGTCAACCACTCCGTAACAGTATATTTTCGAAAATAAATAACCAATTAACATATGTTATGAGATAAAGATCTTAGCGGATTTGGTTAATGGCTTAACTAACCAAAAACTTGAAAATATTTGTAATTACTTGAATTATCTTAAATTACTAATTTCAATCATTTGCATCAACATTTCAATGTTTCACAGCACTGCTAATTCTGAAAAGAAATAAACATTCAAATTGTGTGTGGTTCTATTGGACGTTTTTCCAATTTCTATTGAAACTTTGTCTTAATGTGTCAACCTTGTAAAAATTGTGTTACAAACTTGCAGGTAAAGCCATTTATATCCTAAGTGCAACAATTGAAAGGGCAATAAATTGTAAATGTTTATCGAAAGACATAAAATTAACGAGATTGTTTGAGAACACAAACCACATTCTTAAGAAGACTTATTAATAATAATTTAAGGATGCCAATATGGTTTTTCTTATTGTGTCCCATTATTCTGTGCACAATGTGGAAACCGCATTACTATTATATGGATATCGAGGTTTACAGCAAATACAAAAATAAAATGTAATTCACTGGCACTGAGACCATAAATCAATATTGAAGTTTTATGCGATTTTATTTGTTGCCACTGAGTACGAGAATATAAAACCACCGTGCAAATATATTTTCATTTTATCATAACGGTTTGTCCTTAGATGGTTTCCCAATGTTGTGTAAACTAACGTTTGCAACATTTTTCCAATACATAACATAGAAAATAAAATAAATCAAAATACTGGCAATTTTTATTATTATCATCAAAATATATTTCTGTAATAATAATTTTATTAATAATATGATACAGTGGGGGAAAGAGCAATGGGTTCCGTTCTCGATTTCTTAAATTTGTGGGCTCGCACCCATATAATTCTAGATACAATAACATGCTCTACATGTGGCTTTTTAATCGTTTACGCTACTAAATCGGATTTTTTTCCCTGTGTGCCAGACACCGAAATTATGTATTATCCCTCCCCTCGATCGCCCGCCTGCCGCGCAGAATAATAACAAAATACTCGTACGAGTGTGAACAATTTCCTCTCGATTCTATGTTGTGTTGTTTAAAATTGTAAATGAGCAACAAAAAATTAAATAACGAGAGGATTTTCGGTTGTGAAGCACCAGCAAAATAAATAAATCATAAAGTGGCATTTATTACGTATGTATACCACTACCGTGTACACATTTTAAAGATTTTCCAAAAATATTTTTCCTCTAACTGTCGGTTTTTTTATTTTCGCTTGCTTGCTGCGTATTGTTAAATAATTTTGTTTGTACACCCGAGTGTGTATATCTTATTGAGATGGATACATCGTTTACTTGTTGTCGACTTAATACGAAACATCCCAGCAAATGAATATTTTATGCTTATTGCCATGTGCAAACACTTATTGCGTTACTTTATTGGAACGAGGCATCTCTGCTGCCATAATTTGGTTGCCAATTCTATAAATATCTGAAACAAAATCAATTACAACAAACGTCATATAAATTATAATTACGAAGAGTATGCCGCACTTGTGATAACAGGGAATCAATATTGGGCTCTTCGCTACCGCTGCTCCCACACTTTAAGATCGCAGAATATTATCAACAAGACGACGCAAATATAAAACAAATGTTAAATTAAATTGTCAAAATAATTTTTATTTAAATTTTAATAATTTTTTGCCAAGTTTTATTTTATTTTTTTTTTGTGTACGTTTCCATTTCACTTGAATTTTATTATGAAATACATTTTCCATTCCAAAACATAAAAACGATAATTCAAAAGTGGAAAATGAGAAAATTTTATGTAGGGAAATTTTTGTTCTTCAAAATTAAATCATTTCCGATTCAATAATGTTAATACACAAGAAAATGGTGGCAGCCAAATGTAATGTAAATAGGAAAGCGTATTTTTGGAATAAAGTTTTGTGGTGAAATTTACATTTACGATTGGCGTATCGGTGTATATTTGTGTATGCGCACACAATTTATTGTGGAGAAGTCTTTGCTTTGATGTCATGTAGTTAATCGAATATTCTAATCTTAAAAGAAAAAGAAATCTTATTTTGTGAAACATTCACAGTTTACAAACAGGCATAAATATAAATTACTTACTGGCAAGGAATACATAAAACTCTAGTAGTTCGATGAATAGCAAAGCCATTTCTATACTCAAAATAATTTTTTGACATTGTTGACTTAACATACCACCATATGCCAATAACTATGTTACCCAATATACTGTTGTGGTACAACAACAACTTCTATATACTCGTATATCGGCCAAGCATAAATATTTTCCCACAAAATTATGCGAGTCAATCATAATGTCAGACTTCCTGTGTTTGAATACGAGTACATAGATGCTTAATATGTCATTTCCGCACTAAATATCTTAAACTAATTAAAATGTACGATCTGCAAATCTACCTCTTAGTTGTTAGTGTAATTATGATTTAACTTGTGTATATAAACAAATTTTCGATCGCAAGAATGCCAACTCACTACCGATACACATGGGACATCCGCCGGGCTGAAGGTGAGTTAGCTCAACATTTAGAGGCGAGTCGCATTCGCAAACGAGATTTTTATGTAGATGATGATCTAATGGGCGCTGACACCGTTGAAGAAATTCAACAACTGAAATCCCAACTAATAAAACTACTTCATAAGAGAAAAATGGAATTAAGTAAATAGTCTAGCAACCATCAGATCCTCTTGGCAGCGATACCGGAAGATAAAATCATAATCGGTGATTTTACCTTCACCGACGAACAGGCGATTAAAACATTAGGAATTCGCTATAATTCAACGGGAGATCACTTCATCTTTCACGGCCCGTTACCACCTAATAACAGCAATCTCACTAAGCGGCAATATTTTTCGGAAATATCAAATATTTTCGACCCCCTGGGATGGCTGGCACCACTAACCATCAATGAGGAGTTTAAAATTGGATTGGGAGGACCGATTGCCACCCGAGCTCTCTAAGAAATGGGATCACCTAAAGAGGGACTTAAATGAAAGTCAAGCTATCCAGATACCGCGATACCTTAATTATGCCACAAACAACTGCAGTGTTGAGCTACACGGATTTTGTGATGCTTCTGAATCCGCCTACGAGGCCTTAATATACAGTAAAAATACCGTAAACGACCAAATAACCAGCCGACTACTAACGGCGAAAACTAAAGTGGTTCCAATGAATTCCAAACTAACCATCCCTCGCCTAGAGCTAAGTGGAGCACTGTTGTTAAGCCGACTAGTACAACAAGTCCCAAAGCCCTAGACGTGAACATCACAAACATAACTTTATATACCGATTTCATGATCACACTGGCGTGTATTCAAAAACCTACGTCAACGTGGAAAATTTGTCGCACACCGGGTTGCAGATATTCAAACCCTCAGCGAGCGACGTACAATCATTGAAACATATCCGGTTGGAAGATCATCCCGCAGACTGCACATCGCAAGGGTGACTCCAAAAAATGAGACCATTGGATAGTTGGTGAGAGGGACCCAGTTTCCAGCTGAACAAGGAAGCATATGAGAGAGAGGAGATTTCCAAGATCATATTCAGTTCACACCGTCAAATACTAACTTATAGCCAATTATCAATTGATTGGTTAATCAATAAACATTCATCTCTCAGCAAACTCATCCGAATAACAGTCTATACATATTAAGATGGCAGGCGAAAGTTCGAGGACTAATACGGCAAGAAGAATAGGATCACACATTTTACGTTTAGTCCAAATAGTCCAGCAAGTGGCATTTGCAGAAAAACATTCATCGCTAAGCAGAAACAAGTCTCTAAATAAGCGTTCCAAGCTTCATTTGTATGAGGAACGACATCCGGTTATAAACCCATACAAGCGGCACTTTACCGACTTGGTCCTGGATGGAGGCCATCGCCAAACATTACATGGGAGTAGTTCTCTGACTTTGGCATATACTCGCAAACGGTTCTGGATCATCAGAGGGATTCAAGCAGTTAAACAATGCATGCATAATTAATTCCGATGGCATCGATTCAAGGGTAAAACTTCGGAACAGCTCATGGGAAACTTGCCTGCTCCTCGAGCCACTGTAGCTTGACCATTCACATATACTGGAGTGGATTATGCTGAACCCATTAACATACGAACGAGCAAAGGCAGTGGCAATAAATCCTAAAAGAGGTATATCTGCATCTTCATCTGTATCAGTACCAAAGCAATTCACATCGCAGTAACATCGAATTTAACCACAGAAGGATTCATTAGCGCCTTTAGGGGATTTGCTGCACTGCGAGGTAACGTAGCCCATATACATATACAGCGACAATGGAACCAATTGTGTATAGGAGCAACCAATTGTGTATATTGCGCTGAAACACTACGGCATCATAGAACTACAGCCTCTGGATACCAGGCTACTTACAGTTGTATTTAGCCTTACCTGTGTATACGGATCTCTGCGCAAGTGGACCTGTATTTCTCCGACATTCGTGGGAAAATGAACGACCAAGAGAAAAATAAAAATAAAGCAGCCGGACCCTCCAAAAACCGGAAAGTACAAAGAAGGAGAGTAGTTATAACCATAAAGGTGGGACTCCCTCATCAGTGGCAAGGGCAAGCGACACCAGGGCATCGAAGTCAGGAGGAAGCGGGACCACCAAACAAAGTTGTGGAGTATTAAGAGAGAGATCTCCGGCGAAGCGACAGTACATTAGGAGACGTAGAACAGAACGTTACAGTAGAACAGAAGGAATCTGTGGCATGGGCTAAGAAAACTGTCGGCTGCGATAGCTCCGAAAGGGTCCATGGGTCTAAAAAGCAGAGGTCCCAGGATGAGCTTGAAGCGGGTGGCAGCAAGCGAAGCAAAGTACAAACAGACAAGATGTCGGGTGCTCCTAAGGATCAAAATCCGAAGCTATTCAGTGAGATCCTAAAACATCACGCCAGAGGAGTGGGAAGTGGTGTATAATGCAATAAACTCCATACTTTTGAGGGTCTTGAGAGAAAATCCGGAATCTTCCCCGTCCTGTAGAGATACGGGATGGTACCTCGGTTTTGGCAGCTCTTACCTTGGATTAACAATAACAGGATCTGTGGCCTCAGAACGAAGAGGTATAAATTAGTATACTCAAGTAACTCTAAGAAGATCGGATCGTGTATTTTAGTGAAAAGTAATTTGAATATTTTTCTTCTTCCTCAATTCAGTAGCAGGGATGTTACAGCGGTGAGCGTTGAGGCTGGGTGTCAAAAATTATGGCTAGCCTCAGCCGATATGGATCGCGAGAAGGAGGTTCTACCGGATAACCTGGGGGAACTGATGTAACATGTCAAAGAAGGGTATAGGTGTTATACTTGAATGGGATGCAAACGTGCATCACACAATCTGGGAAAGCACAGACATTAACGAGAGGGGTGTGCCATTTTTTGATTACTTATTAAATACTAACCTTTGTTAGTTTGCAATATTGGGCGAGAACCGACACTTTACATGTGACCTTTGCGTCAGAAACAATTTTTCATATGATCATCATGGTAACATATAACCTCAACGTTAAATCTGTTATCCGGAAAGCCTTCAGGAATTCCAGAAGGACAAACTGGAACAAATATGGGGAGGTGTTGGACGAATTATTGCCGCTGGAGGTCCCTGGTGAACCATGGAGGTTGGAACCTGTTGGAACTGGGACTCCTATAAGGAGTGGAAGAGGTTTCTGAGACTTCTCGCCTTAGGAAAATGTATCTACTAACCCAGCCAGTCCTAGTTATTTAATTGACCAGACGGGTCATGGACAGCTTCAAGCGGGGAATCATTGGAGCTTCTCATGGATACCTATTTTCCGGAAAACTTTCATGACACTAAACTGTTTTAAGCCTTAGAAAACTGTTGCGCTAAACTGTTTTAAGCCTTAGAAATCGGCGGCCCCGGATCAGATTATATCAGCAGAGGTCCGAAGGAACTCGGCAGTTATTCTCCTCTGGCTGGAGGTTATCTTCGAGGGATGTCTGAAACTGGTCTATATTCCTAAGAAATGGAAGGAGGTCAGAGTAGTCTTTATCCCGAAATCGGGAAAGAGCTCATATGCTTGTTCAAAGGACCTGAGGCCTGTAACTCTATCATCCTTTCTGTTGAAAACCTTGGAAAGACTGGTAGATGTAGTTAGTCGAACAAAAATTGAGCCAAGAAATTGGGCAATGCTGCAGCATGCGTACTTTAACAGAAACTCGGTGGACACAGCTTTGCACGATCTAGTACGCATGATGGGAATATCAATATACTCGCAAGAGTTTTGTATGGTAGCATTTCTGGACATTGAGGGTGCCTTTAATAATGTAAAAACCAGATGCTGGTAAGCAGGCTTATTACCTCGGAACTGGGGGAGTCCACCATTAGAAGACGGGTGGTTTGAGGAACCCCGCAGGGGGGTGTAATTTCCCCTTTCTTTGGAATGTAGTGTGAATGGATTGCTGTTGGAACTGAAGAGAGAGGCGGACAGGGGTGGTAGCTTATGCAGATGATATAGCGATAGCTATCTCAGGCAAATATCTGGATACGATTAGGGATGTTATGCAGAATACTCTCCTGATCGTTACGGAATGGGCCGGCAAAGGTAGATTATAAGGGTCAACCCTTCCAAGGCAGAGCTGGTACTATTTACTAAGAAATACAAAATTCCAGTAGTTAACCCTCTTACCATGAACGGCATTAGACTGGCTTTTACTGACAGAGCGGGATTTCTGGGAATAATCTTAGACAGTAAGCTCAGCTGGAAGCCTAACATTATGGAAAGGGTGAATAGGGCTAATGTAGCTATTTACTCGTGTAGGAACGCCATAGGTAAGAGATGGGGTTTGAATCCAAAGCTAGTACACTGGCTCTATACCGCAGTGGTAAGACTTGCGCTGATGTACGGAGTGGGCGTGTAGTGACCAGTTCTAGATAAGGTAACATTATAGGGATGATGGAGAAGGTGCAAAGAACGGCCTGCATGTTTATTAGCGGGGTGCTTAGGACAACACCTAAATGCGCTTTAGAGGTTATGCTCCACCTTATTCCAATCGAGTTTTTTGGTAAGTAGATCAGAGCCAATGTGGCTACGAGACTCTCGGCTGTCTCTTAGTGGAAGTGTCTTCAGGCGGGGCACTTGACAATAGTTAGATCGCTAATGGAAGAACTGGCAAATCTAGATTATATTAAACGAACGTTGTGCTTCGATAAAGATTTCCGGACCATCTGTCCTTCGAGGGAATCCTTGAGGAACGGATCAATACATGCTGGAGAAACGTATCAATACTGGAAAACGAGGCGGTGCAATTTTTCACGGACGGCTCTAAGCTAGACAGCAAGGTAGAAGCCGCAGGCTTCTGTGAGAAGCCTAATGTTAATATATATGTTCGTCTCTCTGACTACTGCAGCGTGTACTAGGCTGAAGCGGTGGCCATCGGGGACGTCGTGCCATGTTTGAAGCATAACGTGGTATTCGTGAGGAATATCGCAATTTATGTGAACATTCAGGTGGCGGTCAGGTCACTAGAGGCGGTTTATCTGAAGTCACAGGTGACGCTGGATTGCCGACCATCTCTTAATGGGATGAGCAAGTATTTCAAAATTCAGATATGCTGGGTCCCTGGTAACTCAGACGTCACGGGAAACTGCAGGGCAGACGAACTAGCTAGGTAAGGTACGACTTTCCAGATGGAGCCAGAAAGAGCAAGTCTGGGCAGACTTATAGCAGCGCTCAAATTTGCGCTCAGTACAAAGGCAATCGCCTCGACAAATGAGAGGTGGGCCAAAACTCTCACGTGCAGGGTAGCAAAAAAGGTTTGGCCAAAACTAGACTTGCGGCGCTCCAAGGCACTAGTATCCCTGGGAAAACGAGAGGTAGGATTGGTCGAAGGGATACTGAGAGGACGCTGCGTTTTCGGGGAGCATGCGAGAAGGCAGGGTCTACAGACGAATGACTTTTGCAGAAGTTGCATGCACGAAAAGGAGGAAGAGACTTTAGATCACTACCTATGCTCGTGTCCGAAAGAAGAAAGAGACTGTCAGAAAGATGGCATAAGTACCCGTGTTTACGGTATGGACAGCTTTTTGGAACTTGCGGACTGTGGAATGCGCGATATTTTACGCTACATAATTAGCTCTGGATGGTTTCAACGGGAGTAAAGGAGATATAGGATGCTATGGTATCAAAATGGGCTACTATTGGCATAAGTGTGCGATAGCACCCACTCTAACCTAGCGCTGCCCGATATTTTCGACAAGTATCACGATAAAACTTATCAATCAGCGCTCAAAATTTTAGCCGAAACAAAATTGGTTCCGTTCAATGTTTCTGAATTTGGTATGTGCATACAGAATTTTAAACGTTTAGGAAAAAGGTGCCTAAAGTATATCATGCCGATCCTCAACAAGAGTATGTAGAGTATGGTATATATGTAGCTTATGTAGAGTATGGTTAGATTTCGTTATATTCGCTACATTCCCCTAATCAAAATGAATATGTGTATATCTTAATTTAAGTGTTGTAGATAAACACAATTTCCCACACCGATTGAAATTACAAATGTGTATTTTCTGAGAGTTTGGTAAACGCCTGCCATTCAAACAATAGAAACAGGAACAACTCTCATGGCTGTTATCTATGGCTATTAGTTGACACTTTGACGACCAAAAATAGTGAACTATGCAACAGTTTGATTTACTTCGAATATTTTTTCGAAGTTCTGAACTCATCTGTTCCATATAAGCCATATGGTAATACTTTGTAAAACAACCGACTTACTTTGATTTTCTGGAAATTTTATACTTCTCTAATTGTGTATTTTTGTTGTAAATCCGTTTACTACATAGAATATCCATAACAATATGTGTTGAAGTAAACCGATATACTGAAAGCACTTACTATAAATAACAAACATCAAACTTTTATTCCCAGTGGAGCAATAAAAGTAATTAGTGATGTAAGTTACCTTACATCGTTAACAACATTTTAATTGTGGTTTTTTCTATGGTACCTCCAATCTAGTCTATTTTATGTTAGTAAGCTATTCATTTTTCAACTCGATTATGAACAGAGCTTTTATATCCAGGAGCTTAAAATATTTGAAAATGATTTTCATTTTAATAAGCACGATATGAAAGCACAATTAAATACCAGCTCCACGTACAAAACATAAAATTTAACAAAATTAAAATAAATTTGAACTATAAATCCTTCAAACGGTTCGGTTCTATCAATTAATAAAAAAAATACGCCATAAATTGTTTTTCATCGATTTTCCCTCTTTCTGCTTGTGTCTGTTCCCAAACTTGTATTTGGGAAAACATATTTTTCTCGTCTATTTCAATTTCAGTTGGTTTTGTATGTTTCGGGAACTTTTCCCATTTGTTTTTTGTGGAAATGATTTTTCGAGAAAGCTTTCCAATTCGTAATGTAAGTAACATGAGAATGACAATGCTTAGAAATTTGTGGTGAATTAAACATCTGTGTTTCTTGCCACTGTGTGTATCTACATTTAAATTTTTACATTTCAATATACACTAAGACGTGAAATAAGCGCAATAAATTAAAAACAATTCTTTGATGTACTTTTACATGACCCATAAAATCAGCTTACCATAAAATAATTTTTAATTGAAAATAACAAAAAGCTTGGATATTAGTTGCATTGGATATTGTCTTACATATGCATATGAAGTAGATGTTTTACTTCTTTTATGGTTTCTTGCACATACCGTACAGTGTATGCTAACTATACTCGTACATAGCGTAGTTCATTGTAAAATAGAAACAAAAAATTCAAATATTTGCTTATGTGCTTTTCACCGTGGTGAAAAAAGAATTTGTGGATTGTTCAAATATTCAACGCGAAACAGCTTTATTCCGCTTTATAAATGGTTAGTCGTATGCATTTATTTTGGTGAGTATTTCAAATTCTATGGTTATAAATCTACCTGTTCGGTTTCGCTGGCTAGACAAATAAATTGTTTTTTTTTAATTCTCCAATGCAGTTTTGCATTATTTTATTCGAAGACGAAATGTCACCGCTATGTTTTGGTTTATACCATAAATCTTATTGAATAAAAAATTCGCCAAGATGTTTTACATAAACAATATATTATATTTTTAAATGGCGTTTAAAAATTCAATTAACGTTTTCACTATATCAAGTATATGTGCAGGTTTTATTTCTAGATATGAGCGTTCTACAGAAAATTGAAATTGTTCCAATCTATAAAACGTTATCGCACTGAAACTAGATTATTATTTAAATATGAGTATTACTGTCTTTTTATGAAGGTCGACCTCGAATTTCCCTACCATTCGCTATATGTTGTAGTTTCATGCATGTGAAGTTAGACCTAGCTAGGAAAGAACCAACTTTAGGACTGGTTTAGCACTAATTGCACACGCTTGAATACGCGTTTGACGTTAGAACTAAATTAATCCTAAACCAACTAAACTAAAAAATTTGTAGATGTATTAGAAATATAGCAAAAAATGACATTTAGGCGAATTAATAATTGACATTTTTGGTAACACTTAGCAATTTTATTTAGAATTTTCTTAAGAAATTGAATATCTCGAGAACTTAGTTCTCTGTGATTTTATGAAAGGTCTAAATTAGATTTATCAACCATTTAAACCATTTGAAAAGCAAATGGGATTTACGTGGTGAAATAAATACTTTAATAACTTGCGCTATACAAAGAATTCAGAATTTTGAACACGTGAGATTTTTAATTGGTTAGCTTTTTAAATGGTTTAACATATTGATAGATCTAATTTAATCCTTTCATAGAATCATACCGAACTAAGTTTTCGAGATATTCAATTTTATTAAAGCACAGTAAACCCTCGATTTACCGGACCCCGATTTAACGGATGGTCGATTTAACGGAAACATTTTTATTTTCCATTTTGCGCTTACCGATTATGATCGGATTGGGTATGTTGGATGAAAATGGGATTCTTAAATGATTTTTGGAAGAAATTCTGGAATATGGCCTCGACACTTGGTAATAAGCAGTTTTAGTTTTTCTTGAAGCAAGCGGCTCGTAATGCTAACAAGTTTCTGGTAATGCTGAACATCTATCACCAGTACGTAACCACTCGAACATCCACCACTCATTGGAACCCACCACTCAAATCATTTAAGAATCCCATTTCCATTCAACATACCCAATCTGATCATAATTGGTTAAAAAATGGCTGAATTCCTTCCCAAATGGCCATATTCCAAAAGTTCTTCCCAAAATAACGGGTGTTTTTTAGGAGGTTTGTTTTTCCGATAGATGTCGTTTTATTTTATGACAGTTGTTTTGACAGCTCAAAGTGGCATTTCTACTCAGTATTGTTTGGCAAATCATTATGAATAGGTTAACTCCAGAACAACGTTTTCAAATCGTGGAAATTTATTTTCAAAATCAGTGTTCAATTAAAAATGTTTATAGAGCACTTCGTGAATTTTATGGTGCACATAATCGTCCGTCAGAGACCACCATAAAGAACGTAATTACCAAATTTCGGTCTACATTCACTCTTTTGGATGCCAAGCCACCGACAAGAATGAGAAGAGTTCGTACAGAAGAAAATATTGCTGTCGTTGAGGCCAGTGTCGAAGAAAACGACAATTTATCGATTCGTCGTCGTGCTCAGCAAATTGGACTTTGTCCATCGACTTTATGGAAAATTTTACGTAAAGATTTGGGTTTGGTGCCATACAAAATTCAATTGGTGCAAGAATTAAAGCCACACGACCATCGTTTGCGCCGTGAATTCAGTGATTGGTCGTTAAATCAATTGAACGAAGATCCATTTTTTTACCGTAAAATTCTCTTCAGTGATGAGGCGCATTTTTGGTTAAATGGATACGTCAACAAACAAAATTGTCGCATTTGGAGCAAAGATAATCCACACGCCGTTCTAGAATTACCAATGCATCCTGATAAATGTACTGTTTGGTGCGGTCTATGGGCTGGTGGGATCATCGGTCCATATTTCTTTAAAAATGAGGAAGGACGACGCGTTACCGTGAATGGAAATCGATACAGAACCATGTTAAATGAGTTTTTGTTGTCAAATCTTGAAGATATGGATATGAATGAAATGTGGTTTCAACAAGATGGTGCCACTTGCCATACAGCACGTGAAACAATCGACTTATTGAAAGAAACTTTCAACGACAACATTATTTCGAGAAATGGTCCGGTGAATTGGCCTCCGCGTTCGTGCGATTTGACGCCACTCGATTACTTTTTGTGGGGATACGTGAAGTCATTGGTTTATGTGGATAAACCTCAATCGATTGACGCTTTGGAAACCAATATTCAACGTGTCATTGCTGACATACGCCCTCAAATGCTTGAAAAAGTGCTGGAAAATTGGACCTCCAGAATGACATTTGTGAAAAATAGTCGTGGTAGCCATATGCCAGAAATTGTGTTTAAATGTTAAATGCCAAAAAATTATCTACCAAATAAAAAAAAATTTTGGTCATTTCATAATTTTATATGTGTTTTATTCAAAAAAAAAATCGGCAACCTCTTAAAAAAACACCCTTTATATTAAGAATCCATTTCCATTCAGCATACCCAATCCCATTACAATCGGTTAAGAATTGATCGAGTTCCGTCCCAGGTGGCCATATTCCAGAATCTCTTCCCAAAATCATTTAAGAATCCCACTCCCATCCAACATACCCAAGTCCATTCATAATCGGTTAAGAAATGGCTGAGTTTCGTCCCAGGTGGCCATATCCCAGAACTTCTACTCAAAATCAATTAAGAATCCCATTTCCATCCAGTATAAACAATCCCAACATAATCGGCTAAGAAATGCCTGACTTCCGTCAGAAATTAAATTCGATCGAATCGATTAAATTAAAAACATTCGGATTTAACGGACATTCGGATTTAACGGACATTCCCAATTAGTCCGTTTAATCGAGGCTTTACTGTATTTATATGACCACGTGAATCCCATTTGTAACATTCAGATGTTCCAGCAGGCTAATAATAAGATCGTGAATGCTATGTTTGGTTATATTGGTTATTTGGTTGAAAGGTTTCAAAGCGATTGACAAAAATTATTGGAAAGTAATTTTATGAGCTTTCTTCTTTTTATTTTTTTATTTTTTTTGTAATCAGCAAAACAAAAAAAAATCTCCGTAAACCAAGATCATCACCATCTACCTTAGGATATTATAAATTATAAATTATTCAATTATACCAAAAATTATCAACTTAAGGGCGATAGATTGAGTGTTTTTCTACGATCATATGAGCGAGAAAACAGACGAAGCAACAAAAACACTAACCAAACAAGCATTCACGATCTTATTATAAGCCTGCTGAAACATCTGAATGTTACATTCGTGGGGCAACCTCACACCCATGAGATAGTCTCTTACAGCCGAGCAACTAACTTGAGATTATTATTTAAGATATAAAAATTAAATTTACATCATTTGGCAATTGTGTCTGTTTTGTTAATAAAAAAAATCTGTTAATCCAAATTACCACAACTAAATGGAAAATAGTTATCTGATGTCTTTTGCGTGATACATTCCCAGACTTCCCCCAGTTTCGTCCTCTACTTCATAAATCACAATGCCAATTCGCTTGCGAATTTCTGCTTTCGTAAATTTTGATGTAAATTTGCTTATAAAATTTTTCTGGGCACAGCTTTGAGCATAATTGCGGACATATACTGTTTGGCTCGAAAGAAATGTTCGTGGTTGGCTGCGTAAATTATAGATAATGGAATGTCGATCATATGCTGATTTTAAATTTCGTAAGACAACACTTTGGGCAATTGTTAATTTGTCAGCCGGAGAGAGAATTCGAACGTTACTATCATCCAACGAGTTTATTTTACGGAGCAATTGGTTGACTTTGTGATGGCCAAACACCAAATAGTGTGGAGAGAATCCAGTAGAAGAGTGAACTACATTCCTTAGAGCTCCGGCTATCTCGTCTATATGTTGATCCCAGCTTTTGTGGTCATCTTTTATATAAGATCGTACTCCCGCCAAAATGGATCTGTTTACTCTTTCTGACACATTTGATTGAGGTGCGTATATAGCATTAAATTCATGGTGTACTCCATATTTTTGTAGTAATTTGTTTAGTAAAACAGACCTAAATTGCGAGCCATTGTCTGAGAATAGAACCTCCGGGCCACCAAACATTTGAAATATTTTCTTTTCTAAAAACTCACATACTTTGGCAGCGGAAGCAGTGCGTAGGGGTTGTAAAATCGGAAACCTTGAGAAATGGTCTAAAATAATAAGGATATATGTAAAACCATTGGTAGTACGTGAGTAGGGGCCCATAAAATCGACATAAATCCTTTGAAATGGTCGTACTGATGAAATAAATTTGCCCATCTCTGGTCTAGTACAATAGTTGAATGGTTTGCTGGTCTTATAAATTTCGCACCGGATAATAAAATATTTTACCTGAGTCGCCATTGATGACCAATAAAATTGGCGATGTAGTAATTCCAGAGTCTTAGCAACCCCTTGGTGGGCTGCAGATGGTAATTTGCGTGTCTTTTTGATCAGGTCTTGCGTGGGGGACTGCGGAACCACCAACTTCCAAGGTAAGATGTCAGTATGAGTTGCGTCGTCTAGGTTTATGAATAGCTCCCATCATCAACTTTGAAGTTGGTACTTGCATGTGGGTTCTCAGCTAGAGCATTCATCTTATCAAGGTATTCGGGGTCCCGAAAAGCTGGAGGTTCTAGGTCGATATGTAGCGGTTCATCCGTCGTCACCGTTATCTCGTCCACATTCACTCTAGATAGTCTATCGGGTACGATGTTTTGTGTACCCTTTCTGTATTCTATAGTGAACCTATGAGACTGCAGTTTTAAAGCCCAACGCGCTAAACGACCAGAGAAGTCTTTTTGGTCCATTAACCATTTCAGGCTGGAGTGCTCGGTTATTATGGTGAATATGTATCCTTCAATGGATGGCCTAAATTTTTTTACACTCATCACTGCAGCCAAGCACTCCAACTCAGTGGTCGTACAATTCCGCTGCGCTTTATTCAACTTCGCAGACATGTAGGCCATGGGGTGCTCCTCGTCTCCATTTTTCTGGAACAGCACACTGCCAATGCCGGTGGTACTTGCATTACACTGAATATAAAAGTGTTTACTAAAATCTAATACTGGTGCTGAAATTAGAGATTGCTTCAATAGATCGAGTGCATCTTGTGCTTGTTGGTTCCATTTTGGTTTGACACCTTTTCTTAACAAATCCGTAATGGGAGCAGCTATAACAGAATAATTAGGAATAAACCTTCTATACCATCCAGTCATCCCCAAGAACCTTCGGATCTGTTGGGTCGTGCGAGGTACGGGGTATTCGGCAATTGCCTGGACTTTCGATGCGTCCACTCTGAGGCATCCATCACCAATCACATAACCAAGATACTTCGTCTCTCTGAGCATGAATTTGCTTTTCTCTACATTTATAGTGAGGTTTGCTTCCCGCAGCAATCTCGCTACTTCAGAGAGCAATTGAATATAATCTTCAAACGTAGCTGAAACGACGAGAAGATCATCTAGATAAACAAAAACCCGGTCATGTAATTGGTGAGGGATAACCTTATGCATAAGTCGACACATCGTTTGAGCTGCATTGTACAGCCCAAACGGCATGACGACGAACTGGTAGAGTGTACGCCCGGGGACGGTGAAAGCTGTCTTATCCCTTGACCCTTGATCTAAGGATATTTGCCAGACATATTTTAAGTCGATGGAGCTTGTGAATCTTGTTTGATCCAATCGGCCTAGCAACCCGTCGATCAAGGGTAAAGGATAAGCATCTGTCACCGTGATCGCATTTACCTTGCGATCATCCAGACAGAGCCGAACCTTACCGTTAGCCTTTTCTACGATGCTCACTGGAGAAGACCAAGAACTTTGGTTTTCTTCAATTACACCCAATGTTAGCATTCTGTCCAGTTCCTTATACAATTCTGCTTGTTTGGCTGGTGACACAGCATAGTACCGTTGTTTAATTGGATGTGACGTTCCGATATCAATCTTAAGGTTGACAAGATGAGTCCGTCTCAACCCCATTTTTTCACACGAGGGGAAAAGTTCTATTGTGTTTGTTAAAATAGTTTGTTGATGGCTACCAAATTTGTGCTTATTGGTATCAGTTGATAGTGGTTCATAAGGATTCTCGATCTCACTCACCATCATAGGAGCTAACTCAAATTCATTCCAAAAGTCAATGCCCAAATATAGTGGTTGGCTTAAGCCGGGTGTTATGTGGATTCGTAAGGTCCTAGTTTTTCCACAATAGGAGACTTTTGCCATGATGTGTGTTGCAGTTGACCGCTTGCTGTCCATAATGTAGATGGTATGTAATTTATTTTTATATGCTGTTTGGTCAGGAATTCTTCAGAGCCACATTCTAAGACCGATACGTTCGCTCCGCTGTCTAACAGGCCGTTGTATGGAGCACCATTAATAAGCACGGTAACATAAGGCCTCTGATCAATTGTGTTAATGACTGTCTCGTTTACCATCCTTTGAACTAATTTTCTGAACTTAAAGTACTTTATTGCACGATCAAGTCTTAGTTGTTTAATTATTTGTGTTTGGGTTGATTTATCTTGGGACGTCTAAGTAATTATTTTCTCTTCTGATTGGAATCCCTCTTTAAAATATATCGGTATAATTCTGGATCTGTATTCGTCGCTGCTTCTTGTTGGAGTGCTAATCGGAAGTGCACAATCTTTAAAAGTATGCCCAGCTGAATAACAATTCCAACAAGTGTTGGGCGAGTAATAGTTTTGGGTGTTAGGGTTGGTATCCCTCGGAGTGTATGTCGTATTGTTGAAATTTTTAGGAGTAGAAATAGCACACATAGAATTGGAGTGATTAAACTGCTCAGCATATTTAAACCTAAAGACACCGTCACATCCATGTTCACCAACAACATCCAACTCACTAATTTGACGCGGTTTGACCTTATGGTTATGCCAGAAGGAAGGGGCGGAGGCTTGTGGTCTGAAACATCCTTGACCACATACAACAAAACAAAATGGCTATCGTGACTAAATTCAGTATTTTGTTAATTAGTGTAATCGGATTTAATTTACATGCGATGTAAAGCATTTCACGAAATTTGATTGGGTTTGGAGTGCTGAGCGAGTGCGTAAATTTTTATTTCCGCAAGTATAAACTCACAGTTAAAGTATTCATTTTAGCTAAGCCAGTTCGAAAAAGATTTTTTTGGAAATAATAAATTCAATTGGAAAATTATTCAAATATTTCAATGTTTCGCCTAAATGTCAATTTTATGTAATTTTATTGTAATTTTTTGTTGGTTTAGGTCTAGTTTAGGTCTAACTTCTTTTTTTTTCTGTCCTTACTTTTACGCCAGTGTCAGACAATTAGAGGACGTGCGGTTATAGGTCCGATTTTATCACCATCTGTACATTGCATAGCTCCATGCCAGCCTATACTGGCATGGAAGATGGGTCGGCCCATGAGTTTTGCACTCCGACAGAGGGTCATAGATATTGGTAAACCTGTTGATAAAAATTCCCTTTGCATCCTGCCTCTATCGGGCTTCGAACCCGATACCTCCCGATCCAAACGCCAAGGCTTTAACCACTGTGCCATTTGGTAGGTAGGTCTAACTTCGAAAGCGTGTAGTTTCTACAGCCAAGACGAATTGACTGATCAGAATAAAACTTCATACTTAAGCTTTTACCACACATTGGGAGATCCCGGTGAATTTTTACCAAAATCAATAAGAGCCAGAAGTGACAGATTCCATAGGAACTTTATGGTATTTTGCAAATAGTTTGAAAAATATAAAGCATTTACGAAAAAACGATTAAAATAAAAAAATTATAAATTAAATTCCAAACAAAATTAGTTCTGATCATATTTTAAATTTTAACGGAAATGACGAGATTTGATAAAAAGAAGATTATTTCACCAAAGTTCGGCATTTTCAGATGGATTGACTATTCGGAATCAAACTTCATACAATACTAATGCATTTTCCATAAATTGAGAGATCGTTGCAATATGTGGTGGATAATTTTTGCAATGAAGTTAAATTTTTCTGAAATTTAAGCAGGAATATTGATTATAAAGATTTAAATTTGCCGCCATTTTGTTAATACGAGTTGTACGGTGATTTTTTTGACAGTTGTCACGTACAGACCACGCGATTTAAGAATATGGAGAAGTATTCAACACATTCTAAAACACATTACAAAAATGGTGAAAGTTCTTCGCATAAATGTGGCTGTATTTCACCAATAACGCGCCGTATTTCCTCTTTAAGATGTTCAACTGTTTCAGGCTTATTCGCATACACCCTTTTCTTCACATAGCCCCAAAGAAAAAAGTTCATCAGTATTAGATCGCACGATCTTGGTGGCCAATGTTGATCGGCAAATCGAGAAATAACTCGGCCTGGAAACTTAGTCTGCAGTAACACCATTGTTCCACGTGCTGTGTGGCAGGTCGCACGGTCTTGTTGGAAAAACATATCCTCCACTTCAATTACATCCAATTCGGGCCACAAAAACTCCGTTAACACTATTCTCGGCCACATATTTCCTTACTGTGGCTATATTTTCGAGTGACCGACAAGGACGACGACGAACAATGATCTTCTGATCCATCAGCGTAAATTTGGTCATAAATTTTGTAATTAAACGCCTCACTGTCGATTCATTTGGCGCATTATATTGCGATCAAAAACTTGGCGTAATTGGCGACCTGTTTTCGCAAAACTTTCACCATTTTCGTAATGTGTTTTACAATAATTAAACGTTGTTGGTTTGCATACTTCTCCATATTCTTAAATCACGCGGTCTGCACGTGGCAACTGTCAAAACAAAATCACCGTACAACTCGCATTAACAAATTGGCGGCAAATTCAAATCCGGCGCTCTTGCTGAGACACCCTATACAAGAAGATTTTTATCACAAACCTGGTAAGTTCAATTTATCGTTAGAAATTATGTGTTGGGAGAGCAAAATTCAAAATGTTTTAGATTCTGGAAAATATCACAATCGGAAATCGAGCATACCTGGTTCCATGGAAGTTGATGAAGAAACCAAACATTATATAAACGTCAATCAATCCATAAAAAGATACTAATTTACAATTCAAATATATACGATTTCTGTTCGTATATGAAAGCGGGACAGAAACGACACACAGCCATGATGACTGTAACCGACTAAAACGGCTTGATTACTTCAATGCTTGGATTTTTTGGGGTTCGGATTTTATTTCGGAATTACGATGGTCGCACTCTTCATTATTACAGTCGAAGTCATAAGAAGTAGAAGTGAACATTGCGAAAAATAAAAGTGAAATAGTAAACAGTGATAAACAGTGAATTGTCGAAAAGTATTGGTTTAAATAAAATTTGTAACCTAAACTCTGAATTTTATTGCAAAATTCAGTACGAATCGGTATCAAACGCCTGAAATTCAAAGTGGGATTTTGCAGAAAGCAGCAATGGTTAAAAGCACAAATACCTATTAATCTCAGGAATTACGGGATAACCTCTAGAGTCTCTGTTCAACCGAAGGCAATAAAAAACGATCCTATCGAGGCTTCAAAGCGCCATGGAAGAGGATGCTGAAACAAAAGAACATAAAATCGCAAAAATCATCACCGAAGTTAGGATTGTCAGAAATAGCGCCAGTTATCTCAAACGATAAACAGCAAAACGAACCTTACGAAAAAGAACTAAAAGAAAAGAAGCCGAAGCGACCCATCAAATAGAAACAACAAATTTAATACAGCCATCTACTCCCGAACAACAGAAAACGTCGTTGTATAGGTACATGGGAGATATGATGCCGGCATTCTTGCTTCAGGTGAAGTGAGTGGAGGTTAAATTCGATCAATTCCGCACATACAAAGGCAATAATTAATTCCGCTCAGAGCTAGGCGCTAAATTAGAGCAGCAAGGTGTCAAAATAGACGAGCAAGGTAATCGTAGCAAAACATGTAAAATGAAAAACTCGACCAAATTCCGCTTAACAAAGATTTTGAAATTAAAGAGCTTATAGAGAAGAAATAAAGTCCCTTGAGGAAAAAGTCAATTTCCAGCTCAACAAATTTGAAGAACAAATCAAGGAGCGGGAATCAGGACCATGAAAATACAATTAAGCAAGTAATGGCGAGCATTGAAGGACATACCTTGTAAAATATTGGAGATGGTCAACTAAATAAAACGGACTAGTTGCTCGCAACTCAAGAGTAATTGTTAAAGATGCGGAGCTTAAAATAGAAGAATTATTTTTTTTATATGAATTAACTTTGAAAAATATTATAAAATACTTATCTTGTAAGCGAATCTCACGTAATCCGGTTCGAATCGCCATTTTTATTTAATGTTTTCAAACTTTGACAAATACCCGTAAACCTTTCCAAACGTGCTGGCCACAACATGTTTACTCGTCCAGTGTTTATATTTTATGTCACGTTCGAGGTTGAACTTGTTAATTTCCACATATTTATACACCTATTTAAGAAAGAATATTAAGCACATAACGCTTTTTCGAAATCAAATGAATTCTGTTCAAAAAATGATTTTGATTTTAGTCCTGTTAGATTTAACTGAATAGGACATATATAAAGGGTTAGGGAAAATGTTCGTGGCCTTTTTTGGGTGACATTGAAACTAAGAATTTTATTATTTCAAATGAACTTTATTAAACCAAATATGTGCCATTTTGATCGATGAACTTTTGCCATTTTTCTGGTAGAGCCATCCCATCACTATAGAACTTCTGTAGTTTAGAGGAGAAAAATCGAGACAACTCATTTTCACAGGCCCCTTTTGAATTTAATGTAAAACCATTAAGATGGTTCTGCATGGACCGGAACAAATGGTAGTCCGATGGTACAAGGTAGGACTATATGGTGGGTGCATCAAAACTTTCCAGCTAAGCTCTCTCAGTTTCTGTCGGGTCATCAATGATGGGTGTGGTCTAGCGTTATCATGATTGAACACAACGCCCATAAAACGCATTAGTTGTTGACAGTAAAGATTAGAATCAATCGTTTGGCCCGGTGGCAGCACCACATAATGCACGGTTCCTTTCCAATCCCACCAAATACACAGCATCACCTTCCTTGGTGTCAATCCTGTTTTTGATACCGTTTGGGGAGCTTCACCTCGTTTAGTGCATGATCTTTTTCGCACACCGTTGTCGTATCTTATCCACCCACTTTTCATCACCAGTAATAATTTGCTTTAAAAATGGCTCGATGTTGTTCCGTTTCAGCAGCGTTTCGCAGATAGAAAACCGGTTCATTAAATGTTTAACTGTTAATGCATGTGGTACCCAAACGTCAAGCTTTCTTTTTGTATCAGCTATTTTCAAATGGTTTAAAATTGTTTTGTGATCAATATTTAGTTCTTTAGCAATTGCATGGCTGCTTATTTGCCGGTCTTCTTCAATTGTCTGCATGATTTCATCGATTTTTTCAGTGGTCGGTTGACCAGAGCGTGGTGAATCTTTGACATCCATATTTCCAGAACGAAAGCGCTTGAACCATTTCTTTGCTGCTGATTTTGATAAAGCACCTTCTCCCTAAATAGTACAAATTTTTTCGCAAGCCTAAGCCGCGTTTTTACCTTTGTCGTAATAAAATTGTTAAATATATCGAATTATTTATCTCCGTGTTTAAAATGTTGTAACTTTTTAATCGCTTCACCGATTTTAATGTTTTGTATGTCAAAGTACAAGTTAAGATGTCACTTTTCAAACACATAACTGCCCGGTACGATCAATGGTTACTGAGATATATGAATGTAAAGCCATCTACCGGTGAAAAGGCCACGAACTTTTTCCACTACCTATTAGATGATAGTCTCATATTGAAAATCATGCTGTACCAAAATCAGGGGACACCACTTAAAGTTCTTAAGAATCAATAATTAGAATCAAAATTTTCACGGCCTTAGGATTTCCTGGTAACCATTTTTCGAGACTCTGTTTTACTGAATTAGCCAGTCACACGAACTTGCAGGCGGTTAGCGTTATGATAGTACTTCAAAGACACTATTCATCAGATGTGAATATAATTTAAACAATAATTCAAAACTCTTGAACGAACGTAGTGTAAAAAGCTCGCAAGAAAGCATTATTAAAATTTTCACTCCACTTTAATAAACATATTTTCTTATTTTCATGCTCTAAAGCTACACGAAAATACGGAATATTTTTTTAAAGTTTTCTTCCTTTTCTTTTTGTTTCTTGAATTGAATTTATTATTAAATAAATTATAAAACTTTTTTTTCTATATAAATTATTTTTTATAATGAAAACAATAACTTATTTCGTTCGTACTGAATATAACATTTTTTGTGTGCTTTTTGAGATTTTTGTTTAAATCACGTCAAGCAAATAAAATTAAAAGCTCTCTGTGAACTATAAATCTGTTAATTGTTATAAAATAAAACGAAAATCTTATGAGAGGGTTTAGCAAGTAGTTTTATAATTATTATTGTATTGCCTTACATAGACACACACCCACCCACACACACACACACACGAAGACATGATGTTAATCATATAATGTTATAAATTCGACGGTGGTTTGGCGAACAATAAATTTACATAAAATTATTTGATGCAAAATTTTTAGTGACGGGTTATCTATTTTATATAATAACAGGGATTACACATTTTATTAAGATTGATGTGCAATTGCACAAATCAAAACATCATCATCGTAATAATCCAACCGTACTTATGTACAAAACCGAGAAACAAGTTAATCATAAGATATTGATTGTGCTTATCTATTTCGGATGTACAGAAAAATCACAACAACCAAAAATAACAAATATAATGCTTTTTTGATCGCCATAATCAATCAATCAGTTGTCATAAGGTAGTCAATTTTGATTTGATTCGATTTTCTTTGGTTTTCTCAGTTTTTGTTTTAGTTAAGCTTCAGTCTTCTTCCCGTTGAAGTTCGCTACATATACACAAAACAGTATCCAATGATTTGTTTTCCTATTTACGACAACGACGGCAATATTCAATCGTGATGATAAGATATGGTTATTGTATATTATGTGGGTGGGTATGGAATTTCCACGACTATAAAAATCAATCACACTTTTTCGGGATGGGGTGGGGTGGGGGTAGGCATTGTGTATAGCTATGTGTTTTAAATAGAATGATATATGACACTTAATACGTACAAGCAAATTTTTTCCGATCGTGATGGTGTGCCTTAAACACAAATAATAACAATAAAAAGTATCCCAATATACATTTTGATTACTATCACAACCCGTAAAATGTGAAATCGACGGATATGTATTTTGTGTTTTATTGTTGTTTCAATCTCATTTAAATATATCCATACATCATTCCTCTACTTGTCTGTACTAAATTGATAGATGGATACGTAATTTGGTGTAGGTCGAGCTGGTGGGGATAATGCACCCACTACAGTGTTAGAACACGGAAGGAAACATAATGACAGCCATGTACAATAAGAAAATAACATTATTGATCTGCGATTATTCTGTGGGAAAACTGTATACATGAAATTCCAAGAATTTTTAAATCTTTTGTGTTTTCTCCTTCAGTATATACGTATTACATGTTATTGATCTCAGGAATATTGCTTATGTGTATTCAGTGAAATGTAATGAATAATATTATATTAACATGATGTATGAATTTTGGAAATTGAACTGTTGAGCAGATTTATTCGGTAATTTTCTTAGAATATTTACTTTTATAATTAGTACATACATTTTTTTTATATATATGCATGTATAACCGACTAGCTTGTGAAATACTAGTCTGCTAACGCGTAACACAACCAAGCTAGTAAACTGATTCCTCTATGATTTATCGCACACAACAAACTTATCTATATCGAGCTTGTATGCCACTCTAACACTCGCACTCACACATCATAACGAACCTAATTTAAACATATGGTATCCTTGAATGGCTTGTTTACATTTATCGCATGGACATATAAAATGTTCAATCAATATAGCACCATATGGTATTTCTCCTTCCCTAGTGCTATAGTAGTATTGATAAGAAAATGTATGTAAAAGCAAGTCAACTATCCATTCCACTGTACCTTACAGATCGAAACGACAGTAAATATGTTTAGCCAACGGCGTAGCCAGACACAAAGATCTCCACATCTTCGTCATTTCTGAAGAAATGGAAAAATCTAGCTGCAGAATATTTTACACTAATATAGGAAATAATATCTACTTTTTTATTTTGGTAAACGGCGGGAAATTTAAGAAAAAATTAATTACAATTCTCCGAAAACGACAATTCTTCGAAAAAATAATTTATCGAAAACGATTTTGTAAAATTTTAACGGAAATGTCGAGTTTTGATAAAAAAAACTTTATTTCACCGAAATTCGATATCTCCATAACACAAATTACAATTTACAAGACAATTTTACCAAAAGTCAGGTAAGTCAAATTTTTCCCTTTAGAAATCAAGTGTGGTTCGAGATCTATGAACATTCTGTCAAAAAAGTAACGGGAATTGGTCATTTAAAAAGCATGCTTAAAAGGATTGTAAACATTTATTGGTCGCTAAGTTGGCACAACTGTCCTCTGTCTTGACGTGAAGTTTGAAACGTGAAAAAAAATTCAACCGGAGCCATTTCAGGTGAATACGGTGGTTGTTCGATGATATTTGTTGAGTTTTTGGCCAGAAATTCTTTCACATTGATAGCCTTGTCAGATGGTGCGTTGTCGTGGTGCAAAATCCATAAGTTTTCTATCCACAAACCTGGCCTTGTTCGGTGAATTTGCTCTCTTAAATGCCTCATTAATATCCTTTATTTGCTGTCTGATCTTCTAACAAGAGTTCCGAGTGCACAACACTGCGATAATAAAAAAAACAGTCAACATTACCTTGACTTTTGATCGAATTTGACGTGTTTGTTCGGTTTCGGCTCAGTTGCAAGGCGCCATTCCGAAGCTTATTGATTGGCTTACATGTCAAACTCGTAAACCCATGTCTCATAACAAGATGCGTTTTATTAAGGTGGGGTCGGAATTGAATCGTTCTATTCAGGTCTTTCGGTCTTTCTATTCAAGTTCATTAACATTCAAGGTTTTTAACATTAAAACTCTTTTGACATAAATTCGTTCGTAGAAATATAATATTATTTGGTGAAATTTTTTTGTTGAAGGTTTTCTTTCGAACATTGCAGTTGCGCTCCATTTATGACCTCCATTTGTATATTTATAAAATAAAATTCCGAGTGTTGCGTGATATAAGGGACTACGAAATCGACGGTTGGAATCTCCTGCGATTTTTAAGTTTATTTGGTTGTTATTTCTACTTGATTGGTTTTTTGTTACCGAATTATGAATTAAATAGTTGGTGATTTTATTTGATCTGTAGATTGTTCAATTTATTCCAATTTATTTTCTCTCTTTTGTTATTTTCATATTATAAGATGATGAGAGTCGACTTTGTGTCGGTGGACAATTTCGTTGCAACGGAGGTCCATCACTCCAATTTATCCCGTTGTGTAGTCGCCACAGGGAGGTAGTCATTACCTTAGTTCTACTTACCTAACTAAGGAGGACTATCCTAGTTCTTCAGGATCATTCGTGGCACTCCGGAAGTTTGGCAAGTTGCTCTTCAGCAGCCATTTTACTGGGGCACTCCCGGTTTATGATTACTTTACTTTATCCCCTTTTCTCAACATTTGTTCAATTAATTTTGTTGTTTCATTTCTGCAACTCATTAAGGCACATCCTCATGTCTACAAACATCACGCCTACGCTAAAAATTCTGCAGAATCGTACTTAATGTATTAAAACAACAACAAAGTTAAAAATATTTCAACTCGAGTGTGGAATTAGGAGGCAGGGCATAAATCATTTCATGAAATTTGATTGGTTTAGAGTGCGGAAGCTAGTACGTAAATTTTTATTTCCGCAAGTATAAACGCACAGTTAACCGCCACATATGGCGGCGCCTGATGCCGTGTCTGTTAACGGACTATTCGGACAATCCGTTACTGATTATTTTAAATTGTGGGATATTGGTATCCAAGAATTCACCTCGCTCCCAAATTCTTATGCCTATATCTATTACCATTTACTTCCATTTACCTCCCTTTTATTATTCAACTAAATTTAATTCGAGACTGCCTGGAAAATTCGATATTAAATACAATTAATCTGCTAGTTCATGCACTGAGAAGTATATTTGTAAAACAATCTTGGATGCTTGAGCGAAAATGCTAGAGAAAAATAAAAAATTGTGGGCTCCTGTTCGCTTCCCCTTTCGCCAACATACATAACCTTAGAGTGGGGATTATTACTGTATATAATATGGGATATGTGATAACAATGATGCGAAAAGTAGTGATGTGAAAGAGGAAACCAAACAAAAATTTCGCCGTACGGATGATGTCAATGAGTACTGCTTTGATGAAGCTGATGATGATTGCAAATGATTGTTGTTTGAATTCGGTAGGTCAGATTTTATCGGAAGTACTCGAGAAATTAAGACATTAGACGAAAAAGTTGAAAGACAGTCTTTTGGGAGTTAAACTAAAATCTAAGCATAAATAGTGTCAAGGAATGATATTTTTCTCGAAGACCCACTTCGAGAATAATATTATGGTCAATCAAACGTATTAATCAGAAAGTTTCAAAATATGCCTTGAAGGGAAAAGAAACTTGCCAATAACGTTGTAAAATGATTATCAACTGTACATGGAAGTATACAAATTTGTCACCGACATACCACAATCGGCTTGGCAAAGTACTCCAGAAATTAAAAAAAACTAAAAGAAAATGACTATCCGAATGAAATAAGGGATCTCTTGAGGGTAAGGTAAAATCGAGTAAAAAGATCTCAAAATAAAAAGAGTTAAACAAATATATGAAAAATGGGTAAAGTCATTATGATATCGAAATCAGGGAAACCTCGTTACTACTATTTTAAAGAATTAAACCCACAATTGACAGAAATAATTTTATAGGCTTCAGTAAGTAATAAGCACTTAACTATTGATCAGGCACTTGAAATAAATAATATTTACATTGAAATAAGTCTTCAGATTTGACAACGTTTGACAAATTCGAGCATGGAGTTCGCTCTAGCGATGCACCGCTCAATGTGCTTAGTAAAGCTCATGTTTTCAACGAACGTAACCCCTAGGTCTTTACTTTCAACTACTACCTGAAGGAGTACACTATTTATCTCACGGTGAAATGATAGAGATTTGCACTTCCAATATTGAGACTCAGAGAGTCAAATTCGCACCATAATGCTAGGTTGTCAATATCTTCCTGTAGTTTTTTGGAATCATCGACTGACTCGATGGCTTTGTAGACTTTGTGGTCATCTGTGAACATCAGGATATTAGAACGCTTTACTACTTCAGTAATACCATTAATGAAGATTGTGAAAATCCATGGGCCAACGTGAGAGCCTTGTGATAAACCAGAGGATGCTTGTATTCTATTCGACGTTTTATCTCTTATTTCAATATATTGGATTCGATTACTCAAATAAGATTTGAACCAGGCTTCAAACTGACTGGAAAATTCGAACTTGAAAATGAGTTTCAAAGTTTTACAATGGCTAATGGAGTCGAAAGCTTTTGCAAAGTCGGTATATATTACGTCAACTTGTTTGCTCTTCTCAATTTCGTTGATAGGATCGCTAGTAAATTCTATGAGATTTGTAGATGCTGATCTTTTAGGCATAAAACCATGTTGATACTGTGATAAATACCGCGGAAGCACTGCTTTGAATGAGTTGCATATTACTAGTTCAAATAATTTAGGTATAGCAGATATAAATGTAATACCTCTGATGCAAGAAACATCATTTCTAGATCCAGTTTTGAAAATAGGCGTCACTCTAGTTATTTTCCACTTTTGTGGAAAAATTGCCAATTTTAATAACTTATTGAACAATATGCTTAGAGGAATTACCAAATTTTCAAAATTTCATAATAATGAAGTCGGAATACCATCAGCACCACATCCTTATCCTAATCCTATCAATGCTCGCTCGCTGGACGTCTTCTGGCTCGATGTGTGGAGTAAATATGAATGTACTATATTCACTAGTGGTTGGATCTTTATAATTATCAATGTCCTTTGCTTTATAAACAGATTGCAAAAACCCAGCAAACATGTTGGTTATGATCTGTGGTTGATCATGAAATTCCATCTAGGCTGGGCAACCTTCAGATTTGCATTTCGTTTTAAAAAATGTTTCGTTTTAAAAAGTGTCTGGGATCGCTTTCTGTATCTCAGATCAGAATAAGATTCAAAATTTCGGTTATATGCAGTTAATTTCTGTTTACTATCATGGGAACATAATTTGAGGTTTTATTTATAAACCTTGGCTTTTTTGTTTTTAAGAAAAATCAGTTGATCGTCATACCATGGAGGATATTTGTTCGGTAATTTCTTTAAATAGATGTGTGTAAAATTTTTCCACATTTACATCTATGTCATAGATGACATGACATAGGTGTTTTAATAAAACTGGTTCATTAGTAAAAATAAGGTACAAGATTTGGTCTCGTCCATTTTTTAATTCGCAGGTGTGGCTCAAATTTGAGTCAAATATGGTGTCGATGAATAGGTACTCATTGTCCGAATGCACATTTACAGGCATAATCTCGTTGGTTTCTTCATCATAAGTCCAATTAATATTTGAGAGATTGAAATCCCCAGTTATTAAAATTATGTCTGATTGATCGGCCGTATTGGTAATTTCCATAATTGTGTCGCAGCACTTGGTATACGATGACAATTTTAACACATAACTGCTCGATCGATGGATTCGTTAAATCTATGAGTACTCCGCCCCTGAAATTGGGCTGCCTTTGAAGACATTTTGTTTACATTTTGAAAGTAAAATGTCTGTTTAATAGTTTTTTGTGGATGAGACAAGGTAAAATTTGCTATTGGATTAAGTGGCGCGATGGAGCTTTGACAAACAGTTCCGCTGGCCAGAGAGTAGAGTTGATGGTACAGGTATGTTGGCTTTTGATGACCTATAATTTGTCGGTTTTGGGTGGCTGACGGTGATGTTAGTGATAATATGGTATGGGCTTTGTTCACATGACTTGGTGATTCGGTCTGGATGGAGGCTTCGGACATGGATCTTGTGACCCGACTTTCTTCTGGTTGAACGGAAGATTGGGATAAGGCATGAACCACTGTTGTTAATGTCTCTTCTAATTGATTCACTCTTTTGAGAACATTATCGATTATGGTCTCCCCTGATTTTTCTATTTTTTTGAGTGACATCGATTTTGGATAGAGTGTTATTTAATCAATTTTCAAGATGGATATGATTCAAAAGGAAATTGAACGGAAAACAGTTAAATTCTTATTTTTCTTAGAAGTAGCTCAGGCCTTTGACAACGACGGTACGACGGTTAGACCTTTAAACTAAAACTAACCTTTCCTGAACAGTACAATGAATTGTTGGCGTACTACATAAAAGAATGATACGTTAGGGTAAAGGAAGAGTACGAATATTCTGAAGTTAAAAAATCAATCGCAAGAGTTCCAATACTTAAAATCAATAATACAGCCGCCTTAACGACAGAGCAAGTACAAACAGCCATCGAAGAAAGACAGAACTGTGCCATCATGATACATAGACCAGTGTATATGAATAATGACGAAATCTCACTTGATAATACTGCGCCAAGTATCAGGGCATAACATTAAACATTAAGCTCTGCTAGAAAGTTGATTTAAAAAAGAGAATAATTGGAATCAAACCAAATAGTTATTTGAATTTTGAGTTGTTGGAAAGAACTTTAATTTACAAATATTTATAATTTTTGGGAAGTTCAAAACTTAGAAATTTGTTATTACGAATGGTTAATAATCAGTGATACCGCAATTTATACATTGAAATTGTGCTGCCTTGTACCGTACATTCACTAGGTGTTTACTTGGTCGTTCCATCGCAACAAAAGATACTCTTGCGGTCGCCCCTCCTTGTTATAAATAAATAAAATATACAAACCCCGTTATTTTTGAGGATGGAATATCACTTTTGATGTAGTTATTTTCGTATGGCGTAGCCCTAAAAACGTCTCGACACTCTTAATGAGATAAAATTCAAGCCTTTTTTGAACACATGCATATAAAACATGGCTAACAATTATCAAACCGATCGAATTAAAAGTGAAACCCAGAATCTCTATGCTACTACTGATCGAATGATAAATTAAATAAGTAACAAGTAAATTTTCACGTTCCTAAGGCAAGAAAAACCCATCTAGCAGAACATTACAAGTACTATGGATAATTATAGGCTAATTAACTGTTCAATTAAAAATGTTGGGTTCCATCCATTCCAACTAGAACGATCGGTTTTTCTTGCTTTAGAAAAAGTTAGTAGAACCGATATCAAAAAATGATTCAAAAATAGTTCGAAAATTAAAGGCTAATTTTGGGCTAATTAAATGCCCATTAATTTTTTTCTGGACTGCTCATTCTAGAAAAAGCATTAAGTTTTTGTACTTCAAAGCTAGCAGGACCCAAGTCAAAAATCGGACCGAAACTGAAATTAGAACACAAAATAAGATTTTTTGACATACAAATAATTTTAGACCCACTCTTTGCTGACAAAGCTGAAAATCATTTAATTTAAAGCTAACAGAACCCAAATCGAAAATCGGACCAAAACAAAATTAGAACGCAAACCAAGATGTATTGACATACATACGAGTATTATTAAAGGCTCATTATGGCCTAATAAAATTCCTTCATTAAGCAATTTTAAGATCCTCTCGTTCTTGACAAAGCCTTAGGTTATTTTATTTAAAGCTAGCAGAACCAAAATCAGAAATAAAATGACCTTAAGCATTGTCAAGAATGAGTGAAGCCCAAAATTTTTTAATGTGACGTTTGGTTAGGCCAGCATGAGCCTAAATAGATCTTAGTTTGACCCGGTTTAGGTTCCGCTGCTTTTAAATAAAATAACCTAAAAATTGGTGAATCACGTGCAGAGCCTAATTTTTTTTGAATGGATCAATTGATTAGGTCATAAGGAGCCTTAAATTATTTGTATGTCATTAGAATTTGTTTTGCGTTTTATTTTCGGTTTTGATTCGATTATTGATTTGGGTTTTGCTAGCTTTAAATAAGAAAACACAAGGCTTGGTGGAACTAGTGGAGCCTAAATATTTAAAAAAAGGCTTTTGATTAGGCCATATTGATTTTTTAATTATTTGTTTGTCAATATAAATCATCGTTTGCGTTCTAATTTAGGTTTTGATCCGATATTTGAATTGGGCTGAACGAGTAGAGCCTATAATTTTAATGAGGTGTTTGATTAGGCTATAATGAGACATTAATTATCTGTATGTAAATAGATCTTGGTTTCTGTTCTAATTTCGATTTTCGTTCCATTTTCGTTTTTGGGTTCTGCTAGCTTTAAATTAAATGATCTTCAGCTTGGTCCAGAACGAGTGGAGCCCATAAATTTTATAATACGGCTTTTGATAAGAACATTTTGAGCCTAATTTCATTTGGATGTGAATTGATCTTGTTTTACGTTTTAATTGCTATTTGGATTTGATTTTCGATTAGGGTTCTACTAACTTTGGAAGTCGAAAAGCCTAATACTAGAAAAAGCGGACCAACCAAACAATTTAATTAACCTTAAATTAGCCTTTAATTTTCCAATTGTTTTTAAATAATTTTTTGATATGGGTTCTGCTAACTTTTTCTAAAGCAATCATGTTTATGTTCTGCTAAATAGGTTGCGTTAGCTTTAGAGACGTAACTTTTCACAATTTCAGCGAATTCAGTTGTCAGAAATGTTGATGCAATACACTGAATGCACTAATGCTCTAGTGCAATCAGCACATACTTTCATTTTCTAACTTTACAAGCTCTTATAAATTCTTGTAGCTGGCTATCCCAACGCAAATCCAATTAAGGACGAAGAGTATAAGGCAAAATGGGGACAAATCTCCAAATATCCACTTTCCATTAATCAATGTTGACAAATGTTTGCGCCAAATGGCAAACCAGCGAAATTTCGAACACGTAAAATTGCTACATAAATATGTTTAATCTTCTTCTTACTGAATAATCATTCCATTTCAATATGTGATCACCGAATATTGGAAATTAGAACCTAATCAAGTGTGTATATTTTATGTACACATAAATATAGAAAATCGATTAAATAAAAATTAACTTTTCACGCCCTCGAAACCTCTCATGCACATACATATACTCGAAGCACACACACACAGTCAAAACCGTATTTGAAAATAATAAAGCACAAATACGTGACACAATGAATTTTGTTAACTTTGTTCATGAACCAATATATAAGTTTCCCTCGAAGCTACGTCTATATTTAGAACCAAAGCATATATTTCCAAAACACAAATAAATTTCGAAAAGCGTTACAGCACGTGAAATGACGGCATTATTAAAAAAATGGTATTCTTGAATCCTCGAGCTCATTACGGTGATGTTTTGTCTTCATACAGGTGAGAATTGTTTTCGCATCTCTTAATATGGAACAGTCCAGCAAATAACACCAACTATATCGTTCACATTAATAAAGCAAACACAACCACCCAAACGGTAAACAAGTAAACTTCCATTTAAAATCTCGTTAATCATCTTTTGTATTTTTGGGACTTTCCCCACATTTTATTGTTGCTCTCTAGAAAATATATTTTAAAACAAAAGAAAAATTTGGTATTATTCCCTGTTCTGTTCTTAATTCATTTAAATTCCCTTATGGTGTTAGGTGCCATTCTACATTAATTTCTCTTTAAAAACTTTTTATGTTTCATTATTTTTTATTAGTATTCTAAATTTTAAGTGATAACAAGTAGATGGAAAATGAAAAAAAAATAAAAAAATTGAGATGATAATGGAAAAAGACCAATGTTAAAAAAATCCCTGTTCGGTTTTCAACAATTTTGTTTTGTTTCATATTTCGCCTGCTTTACAACCCACACACATACACACACTCATAACACAATAGATTATGGTTTTATGAAAGCTTCATATCTGTAAACAATACAAAAAGTTAAGAGATATATTAGGTACAAAAAAAAATTCAAGATTATGACTTTCTTTGAAATAATAAGATGCCCTTGTCTCTATTGTTTTCCGATAATAAATAAATGGATATTAATTAAAAACTTAAGTGTACGTGCTTCAGTACAGTAAAACAAAAGTCTGACTGAAAAATCATTAAATTACCAGGCCGCGTACAGAGCTTTAAAACAATTTGTTTTATATAAAATTAAATTACAACAATTTACAGTACAGAAAATAATTACACCTCTTGCTCATATGCCTGTGTGTATCCGTACGACGTATGTAATAAATTATTTGGTGAAAGCTTCCCAAGTTTCCACACAAACGAGAATATTTGAAATTATTTTTTTTGGAACCAACATTTTCAACAAATCATATAACCGAATAAAACTGTTTAAATAAATAAAACCGAAGTGGGGTGGAAAAATATCATATATACGTACAAGTTACTTTTATCTCATGTAATCGCTTTCATTGAGGGTTGTTTGTTGCTGTGATATAAGCTTTTCCACACACAAAGTTGTTATGTGTGCTGTTGTTGCTAAAATAAAGATATTTGTGTCTGTGCTTTAGATTCCGCTATTTAGAGATTAAAATATTTATTTTATTAGCTTTTCGAGTATTATGTGTGTGTGTGTGTGTCAGATGATTTTCACCGGAAATTATGTATGAATTGTTTTCATTTTGCTTCATCCAAATCCTTTCATTGTAATACGCGCCTACCTATAAACGAGTACATGTTTCATCTTCGTTTCGGCAATATAGCACGTAGTTTAATATTAAAGGGTCAATGTTATTTCTATCTGTGTTACGTTTCAAGTGTAGTATAAATAATAAAAAGTTAACTTTAACTGACCACGTAATTGCGGAAAGTTATGGTTATACAAAAAAAAAACATTTTTTGTGGATTCATGATTCCTTAAATATGAAATGTAATAAAAAAAATATTTCAAGAGAAATGTGCTGACTAAATATCAATTATTTGGAGCGTTTTAGTAAAACCCTTATTCTGCATTCAAACTTGGGGCTTTGCAGAATCCAATTCACCGAAAATTCTTCGGAAAATAATTCTTCGTAAGTTAATTCTTCGGATATAAGAAGCTTTTATAAGGTTGTTCAGAGCCCTCTTTTTCTCTTTAATTTCTCCGCAGGATACAAAAAAATCATTCCAGCGCGGAATAAAATCTAAAAAATTGTAATGACTAGGATGTGCCTACGCTTACGCCAATCTTTCTTTCATATAAATGAAATTAATGTAAGTTAACAATCCAGCAGGGATGGACGATTGTCTAATGTACATGATTGTCGACTACGTTGTCCACGTCGACAACCAATGAAATGACATTATAAACTCAATTTTCTGATTATTTTCTTTTTATTTTACGGTAGCCGGCCGGATAATGTTGCTATTTGGTAATTGTCTAATGATCCTAAGGGCTAAAAAAATTATATTTAGATACTAAATCAAATAAAATATTCGTTAGTAGATGGATCGACTTATATTTATTAATTTATTTATTTCTAAATGCTGCCTACAGTGACTACAATCGGCACAACAAAAGAATTGGTAAAAAAATTACTCGACTATAAAAGATTATATAAAGCTTTCTTGAATGAATTTCTCGACAAGTGATAATCGAAAGCTCCTTAGTCCTTGTTGAATACAAGTTTATACGTGCTAGCAACTCGATACAATTGACATGGGAATTGGTGATATCAAACACACACAGCGCGGAAGCTACATCTCGGCGATTATCTAGACGTTGCAGTTTCAAATATTACATCGATTCTGATAAGGCGGAAGAACGTAGTCCACAGCACGCATAGTAGCGCGGACAAAATAAACTGTTTCTGGATACTCTCAATCCTCTCAGAATGACAGTGGTAGGAGCGTGACCAAACAGGAGATGCTTACTCCAAGATGAACCGAACAGAGCATACGTATAATTCTGGTAAAAGTAGCATCAGATTCGAAGATCACATCAAGATCCGAAATGAACTCAACCCGTTCAATGGTTTCGTTGTACAGTTGATATTGATAAAAAACAGGCGAGCGAATATGGAAGAAAGAAATGGTTTTGCATTTACTCACGTTTAAAGCCAGTAAGTTGTTAATTGACCAGCTGCAAAAGCGGGTTAAGTCGACTTGTAAGATTTCGCAGTCTAACACGCTAGAGACCCGGGCGAAATCTTCATGTCATCTGCGAAGAGGAGGCAGTTGGTAAACTAAAACTTTTTACAACGTCGTTAATATATAATGAAAATAAAAGTGGGCCGATATGGCTCCAGAATCCAAACGGATTGCCAACGATCTGAGAGATAAGAACGCAACCAGTCGATGGGCATGAAATCACAGTATAGACTCTCCAACTTGCTAATAAGAATGGAATGATCTGTGTAGACTACGTCAGCTTGGAGTTTAGACTGTCAAATAGACGACCACAAAATGAGGACAAGGATGGATGACTGGTGGTGGAGGTCTGGTAAGACATATTCGACGGAAAACCAGATACCTTTTCTTGCTGTTAATGAAGTTTCAAAATTTTGTGGGATTGGATGTCAAACACCTTCTAGATTTGTTCTACGTAATTATTGAAAAGGAACCAATTAAGAGTATTAAATTCGTTGTGGGCGTTAACGAAATCGAGATAGTATTCTACGCCGTAAAACTCGGTATTATACCATGGAATGCCGGATTTATGATTGATAACCCGCGGAACGTGTCTTTTGATACCACTCCCGAGAAACTTATTGAATCTGTGCACGGTATCATTCAAATCCGCACCACGCTGTAAAAAGTCCCAATCGGCAGTGCTGAGAAATTCATTCAAGGATGCGTAGTCGGCCATTCTAAAATTAAAGTGAAAATCGTTAGAAAAATAATTAGTTGTGTATTTAGTATAAAAAATATTTATCATAATTGGTCTGTGATAAATGCTCTCACGTCCAGTGAAGTCCAAGCATGGAGCAACATCGAGGAGGTCCAGGAATTTCCCTCGACTGTTGCTGAAGCGGATAAGCTACGTTGTTGTCAATGCTTTTTCGTCGGTTGAGGATGAAGAGAACACATCGTCGACATCGTTCAAAGATATACCGAGTAGGTTAAAGTCACCCACAATGATAATTTGATCACAAGGGTCAACTGAAGGTATAGCGGCTGAGTCGATGTAGTTGGTAAACATCCCGGTCGGATCCGTAACGAATATAAATGGTGAGGGCAACAATTGAGGTATTGTAAGCTATCCCAGCGATCTAATCAAGGTATACAAACTCAACACCGCTATATTTGGTACAACGTGTGCTTCTTATACATAATATTTATTTAGCAGTAAGAACGCTTCATAAATCAACTAAAGATTTTCAAGATTTGCGTCTAAAGTCAAGTTAATCAATCTGTAAGGATTTTTATATTGAAAATCTTGTGATGCATTAGAAAAGACACTCGAAATATATGATAACATTTCTACAGTTTTAAGCGGGACTGATTTTAACTTGCGGAAACGGAAATCAATCTCGACCGACTTTATGTAATCATTTTCACAATAGCAGATAGAAACCACTCCAAAATGAATAGACGATGATGTGCTCGTAAAGACATTAAGTATCATATGACATACCGAATCCGATCTATTTGCATTCACAATCAAAATTCTGCTTCTGACATAAATTGGACAAAACGACGTACGCCAACGACAGTAATATTTAAAATTATTGGACAGAAACCGTGTCTGGTTAATGTTGATTGGGACAAAAACATAATTAAATTGTTAAAATTTTGGGCTATGCGCCTTATGTGAAATTTTTGGTCAACATAATCGAGTTGACTATTCGTAATGTAAGAAAAAGAATCCCAAAAATCCACATGCTGGAAATGAAACACGTTTATATCCACTAAAATTAACAGAGATTGGTGTGGTTTATGGTCTGGAGGGGCGGTATTTGTTTGAAAATGAAAATGGCATTGCAGTTGCCGCTACGTCACAAAACATCAGTAATCATGTGCCTGATTACTAATTTTTTGTGGCGTGAGTTAGACGATTTTAACTTGAACGATATGTGGTTTCAACAAGATGATGTTGGACTTAAATGGAGATTTAAGTGAAAAAGTGACCAAAAATTTGGTACTCAAGAATCGAATGTATAAAAAAATTATATTGATATCTGTATTTCAAATTAAAAATATATAGTTCTTATTTGAACACCCTTTATATCACTTCGCAGAAATCAAAATCCCAAGATGCTTGTCTACCTTGAAAAATTCTAGATACATGCATTCTGTGATGCTTCCAAAGCTGCCTACGGTAGTGTAATCTATTTGATTTCAATTGATGAAAATGTAAATTTACTCCTTCAAATTTCGTTACCAAGGTAGGAGCTGCATGGTACTGTGGTGTTATGCATGTTGGTGAAATTTTGTATCTAAGCATTAAACTATAAAAATATGGATGTCTTCTAACGGAATTATTTATACCAGAAGACAAGGTGACTAAAACTACTGAAAATTGCTCTTCCTGGTTTAAATTGAGAAAAATTATGGGGTACGTTTTACGATTTGGCAGTTCAAAAATATCCAGAAATCATGAGCAAATTAAAAGACATTACACCATCACTTCACAAGAAATAACTACTGCTGAAATCGTAATACTTCCTTTTATCCAGAAACTAGTTTTAAAATTGAATTGTAATCGATCATCAAGGTGGCTTGTTTATCCATAACACATTTCCTTTCATATCTTCAATTCACATCATTTATGGTTTGTTACGTGTTGGAGGACGACTAAGAAACTCTCCACTTAACTTCGCAGCCACACAATATAAAATATTTCCAAAAAATAACCGATTCAATGAATTTATAATTAGTGAGACGCATATTGGTAATATGCATACCGGCAACTCACTAGTATTAAGTCTCATATAAGACAAAGTTAGTGAATGACAGAAGCCCGCCATATTATCCAAAAATATATCAAAGCGTGCACTATATGCTAGCGATATCGCAACATGAATACCGAACAAAAATGGGAGATTTGCCGCTCGTTGTAGTACGACGGGTCGTATATTTCTAACGATTGGTCTAGATTACACCGGGCCAATAGCTGTGAAGACCAGTAAACGTATGCACCGATAATAAAGGGGTGTATTGCGACGCTGTTATGTTTAGCAATAAGAGCTGTTCATTTGGAAGTTGTTAGCAGTCTCAATACTGATAAATATTTAGCAGCTGTAAAGCGATTTGTATCGAGTCGTAGAATGTTAGAGGAGATCTGGGGTGATAATGATTCAAATTTGTTTGGTGGGCATATAAAACTATATGCAAACTCAAACAGTAGGTAATAGCACAACGAAAACAGGTGGGATATATGAGACAATGGTGAATTCAATCAAATTTCATCTCACACGAGTCATTAATACCTGAAATTTTACATATGAGGAGATGGCTACAACCACTTTGCAAAATTGACGGTGACCCGTCAAACCTTCAAATATTAACACCACAAATAAATTATCTCGGTGGCTAGATGTACAACGTTGGATACAAGGATTTTTCAAATGCTGGTCTCGAGATTACATATCTATACTGCAACAGGAGTTGTAAAATTAAAAACAGCTCATAATGAAGTAAAACGCTCCGGTAATAAGCTAAATAAATTACCAGTTCGAAAAGGCTAAGATCCAAATATTCACATAAATTACAATAACATCAACGACCACCTTCCAGCAAACCAGCAATCAACAATTACACTAAGTTAGATAATTCTGTTTACTCATGGAAGTTTCTTAAGATCCACGGCGGTTTATTATTGGGTTGGACTGTGCAATTGTGGCTGGCGGTGATTACTAAGCGAGTGCAAAGTAGCAATAAATTCCGACTAAAGAATTTTTATCGCCATTTTTTATACCTTTGTAGGTAATTGCATCAAATAATAATTGATTGGCCAACCCTAGTGCTGCCATCTTGTAACTGACATCTCTATCGTTGACATTTTTGACGGCAAATTTACTCAGAACGTTTTTAGGCCGCCGTTTATTTTTATGTTACTATAGGTTCCCAACTAACATGATGCCAAATATTCACAAAGGATAATTTTTGAATCGTGTAGTTGTATTTGTGTATTTTCATTTCAAATCTCGTAATAACAACATAAATAAACATATTTACAAGAGGTTTTCGGTTAATGGCCACAATACAATTTCCAAATAACGACAGCAAAAATTTAGGTCCACAATTTTTAGACCTACGCAGCGACGAAACATAAGCATTTCTTTCCCGCCATTTTTAATCAAAAATTTAACATTTATTGTGAAAGAAAGGTAGGTTATGTTTTATTCGAGCAGCATACGAATTCCCCGTCGGATGAACTCTTCGTCTTTTGAGGCTATCTATGAATCATCCCAATTTTTTGGATCTTCATATGATGTGCGGTGTCATCATCGATCGAAACTAGTGATAATCGGACGAGGCAATGTCTGGTGTATACGCCGGATGGGGTAAAACTTTTCAATTGAGTGTTTTCAAGTAGGTTTTGACCGGCGCCGCAACATGTAGACGAACATTATTATGCAGGAGAATAATGTTGTCGTATCTGTAGTAGTAGTGGGTGCATTTTTCCTTAATTGCTCGGCTCAATCTCATTAATTGTGTTTGGTAGAGAGCCAAATATACAAAACATGTTTCCATGAATATTCGGTGGTTCTCATGATTTATTCTTTTTGGGGTTATCGTAGTGGATACATTTCACATCACCAGTGACTATGCGATGCAAAAAAAAAACCTTTCGTTTATGCATGGGAAGCAGCATTTCACATGAAAAATATCGGCGTTCGACAACTCTCGAATTATATGGAACCTAATTCCCTTGCTTTTGAACCATTCCCACTGGTTTTAAACGATGTGAAATTGCTTGTTTAGTCACTTCTAATGTAAGTACAAGCTTTATTGCGTTTGGCACGAATTTTCATCCTATACTGCTGTCAATTCTGAGCCTTCGTACACTTTCGGCCTTCCACTACGTTCTTTGTCTTCGACATAAAATTCACCATTCCTAAATTTTTTAAACCACTTTCGACAAACTCCCTCACTTAAAGGAACCTTACCATATGCTTCTACAAGCAATCAATGCGCCGTAGTCGCATATTTCTTCAAACTAAAGAAGTTACCGGGTGACTGACACGAAGTGCTACCAACTTCAGACTGACATTGCTGCCAAACCAGTGATGACAGAATGCTCAAATTTACACTAATGACAGTTCATTTCATTGTTTATAAGCGTACAAAAGTATTTTAGTGGGAAATATTCAGAAAAAAGTTATCCGCAATGGAATTCAAGCGTAATAGTGTGATTGCTCTATATTTGGCTGCAAAACCACAGCCGCATATTGTTCACCAGTTAAAACATCTGCATGTGAATAAAATGTTTGTGTATCGCACCATAAATCGTTATAACGATACTGGCAGCATTGCAAAACGCCATGGTGGTGGACCGAAACGCACTGCAACATTGCCGGATATCATTCGGAAGGTGAAGGCCAAATTGGCTCGGAATCCGCGCCGTAGCGACAGAAAAATTACTCGTGAGGCGAACATTTCGTTCGAATGGATGCAGCACATATTGAAAGATTATCTCGGACTAAAGGTCTTGGAATTCCATAAAACGCATGGTCTCACCGATATTCAAAAAAAAGTTAGAGTGGAAAGGGCAAAGGAGTTGTTACGGTTGCACGAAAGTGGCGATTTGCCGAATTTGGTTTTCTCCGATGAGTCAACGTTCGTTATTGAGCAATATGTGAACAAGCTAAGCGACCGGATTTATTTGCCCGGCCGTTCTACTGAAAATTTGGACCAACGGATTGCTACTCGAAACCAAGCGCCGCCGATGGTGATGATTTGGGCAGCCGTAACGGGCGAAAGCCGTTCACCGCTCGTTTTTTTGAACCGTGGCATCAAGATAAATGCTCAAATTTATCGGAATCATGTGTTGGAGAGAGCGTTGAAGTCTTGGATATAAAAATATTTCGGCCGCAGAGCCTGGACATTTCAACAGGCTGAGAAACAACGTTCCGCGGTTCATTTCCACTGCCCAATGGCCACCAAATTCATCGGATTCAAATCCGCTAGATTTCTCGGTTTTGGGTATTTTGAAGAGCAAGGTTGGGACAAAAAATACCAAAGTGTCGATCATGTCAAGCAAGCGCTTCGTCGGGAATGGGCCAAAATACCGCAGAGCCACTTTCGTGCTGCATGCAATAGCTTTGTCTGCTAATGAATTCGAAAATTTAAATATTTGTGAACATTTTTTACCTTGATTCAAGAAAATTCATCAAACAATAAAAATTCTGTGACGTTTTGTTTTGGTAACACTTCGTGTCAGCCACCCTGTATAATCAAAAGTTCCCGCAGATTGTTGACAATCCACCAATTTTAACCATAACTGACCGGTGGTACCATTTTATGTCGAATGGCGGGAAAGATTGAATTATAAAATTTTATAATGTCTGTCGAAAGTAGTAATTTAGCATTCAATTTTAGGAAATCTCCGGATGCATATGAAATAATATTTTTTTTGTAGGTACTGAGTAAAAGACCAGTAATTGGTCCTCCAGTCCAATCCGTCAATGAATAAATAATTTACAAGGTGAAAATATCAATCGGGAATGGGTATGTTATTTGTCAAACAATGATGCCAAATTGAATTTATAAACAAAGATATTCGTGTTTGGGGTTCATAAACAGCTGTCAAAGTCCATACATAATCTAAAAGCATAATTAGCATGATTAATTATAACCGAAATTAAATTTCCATTAAAAATATTCGCTTCCTAGTCGGAATCCAACTGAGTCTCAAACAAAAAAATCTCTAAACCAAATCAAACTGCGTTCCTGGAATTCGAAAATATTTTTTCACCAAGTCTGTTCGAACATGAACACAGCCCAACTCGAATATATATGTATATATTCGGAATTTCCTAAGAAACTAAAATTCAAATTAACTTTTAATCAATCAAAAAAATGTTTGTACATAAGATTATATGTACGAGTATGTACTATTATGTCGAATAGCCCCAACATAAAAATTAACAAACTTTATTTTTTGTAAATAGTGCTTTTAAGGATATTTAGCCATTCAACGATACACTGTATAAACATAAAAATAAATTATTATGATTGATGTTCTCTCGGAAAACATAAAAAATTTATCCAGAATGTAATTTACAATTTTAATTAATTGAAACGAGACGAAAAACTTGCTTTTTGTGTGCACACGCAAGACGCTGTGATTTATTAAATATACATACACAACACAATCGTGGGAGAATAAACCTAACCATTATGTATTTTGGGAAAATTAATTAATTGTATATAATTACCAAGCTAATAACGTTGTTCCCATGTTGATTTGGTCGTCTATCAATATTTTTAGTAGCAGACATCTCTAAACCACAAAAAATATCGTTTATATAATTTAACTGTCTTATTTTTTACATAAAAAGTCTGCAACCAAAAACTCATCAACGATGCTGTCGAGCAAGCTCATTAAACCATTAAAAACATTATTTTGTGTCGACACATTAAATTGTAAAATGACACAAAGCAAATAACCTCATTATGAGAACAACAAGCAAAAAAAAAAATTTAATAAAAGTTAATTAGTGAAGAACCAAACCAAATAAGAAAATTAGTCTTCCATTGACGAAATAAATTGCGAGAGAAAAACTAAGAAAATATTTGTTGTTGTTTTCCTTCCATGGGCGAAAAATAAAATAATATAACCAACCAAATGAAATTGATTAATGAAGTTTATTGTTTTGTTTATTTAATTAATTTAACCAAACAAAACAAAACTGAGTAAGTAACTAAGTATACAAGAAAATCATAAGGCTGCCCTTAATAGAATTAAGACGAAACGATTTTTTCGTAACGGAAGTGTAATTTGTGTAGAGGTAGATAGACTGTAGATTTTGTTGACGGATGAAAGTTAATTTTAGTTCATTTATTTTGGTATAGATACTCGCGTACGAATGGGTAGTAAACGTGTAAATAAGACAAAACTAGCGAACTGCGAACGTTTTATATTTTCATAGAATCACGTTCAGCAACAAGGGTGAAACACAGAATAGCGAAATACGTGACCAAAAAATTTAAACTTTTCTCGAATTTTGCTAGATTTTTCAATTTGGATTGGTCCCTGAAAATATAAAAATTCACTTTGCTCTTACATATGTAGTTTGTTCAACGAACAACTAATTTTGTAGAAGCTTTGAATATATTTCGATAGAAGCTTACTACTAAAAATATTGTTAAGTAGTTTATTTATATTACCTTTACCGGTATTTTCGTTTATACATTCCGAACATTCCGAACGTTTTAAAAATGCATGACTTAGTAAATAATGATATACAATTGTAATGTTTGCGTTTGTTTTAGTTGCAGACAATTTAAAGTTGAGTTCGGGAGATATTAAATGCTTCATAAATTTATATGCGGAAAACTCTATAATATTCGACCTCCGGCCGAAAAAAGCTGGAAGGAAATCGCAGGTATGTAAAGGTTTAGCGGATGCGCTAAAAGGGCAAATCTTCTTAAAAAGCCAAAAACGTCTCAAAATTTTTCTTGGACTGAAGAGTGTCAAAACGAATTACTTCAGCTCAAGAACAGCTTGGAAAATGTTGCCCTTTTAGCGCATTATTGCCAAGGTTGGAATTATGCGGTGCAGTATTATTGGCAAAATTATTAAAAACAGTTCAGGATGCCATGGAATTGGAACACGCTACTACCTATGCGTTCACCGACTCAATGATAACGCTTGGATGGATAAAAGCCGATCCCAGTAACTACACAACTTTTGTGGGTAACAGAATAGCTGAGATCCAGTCGCTTATGCAACCTAGTCAATGGCATTGTGTAAAGTCCAGTTATAACCCCGCGGATGTAGCTTCACTTGGAATGAACGTGCGGCAATTGCAAAACTACAGGCTTTGGTAGGAAGGACCAAGTTGGTTAAAAAACTCAAATTACCCACTAACTCTTGAACCAACTGAAGAAGCAGCCAATAAAGAACTAAAAACAAATTGCTTATTTATCAATGCACCTCCTCAACCAGAGTTCATATATTTTTCACGTTTTTCCTCGGCTCTTAAAATCAAAAGAACTTTAGCGTACTGCTACAGATTTATTACTCTCCTTAAAAATCGAATACATCAAGTTCCTGGAGAGATACCAAGTTTTCTAACAGTAGACGAATTGGCCAGATCACACAATGTAATCATAAGAACAATTCAAGATTCGGAATTCGCCGTAGACATTAAACTCCTCAAAACAACAAATAAAGTCAAAATTAATAGCAAACTATCATCACTTAAGCCATTCATAGACGAAAATGGTTTGTTGAGGGTCGGCGGTAGATTACAAAGATCTCATCTTAAGTATGATCAAAAGCATCAACTGATTTTACCAAAAAACCATACTTACTCTAGGCTCATCACAACTGAAGCACACCATCTTGTATTACACGGAGGCGTACAAGCAACTCTAGCCCAATTACGTTTAAAATATTGGGTTTTGAGTGGTAAACGTCTAGTGCGCACAACAATTCACAACTGTGTAAAATGTTTTCGATACAGAAGAGCAGCATCAGAACAGTTAATGGGTATGTTACCAGATGCCAGGGTTACTCCAGATGCAATCCGAGTATCCAAAGGACGAGGAAACAAGTCCTACAAGGGATATATCGCGTTATTCATATGTTTTTCTACTAAAGCAATCCACTTGGAACTGGTGAGTGATCTAACAACAGTATCGTTCCTGGCAGCTTTTAGACGATTTACCTCAAGAAGGGGAACACCTTTAAACATATACAGTGACAACGGTACCAACTTCGTTGGAGCTCGGAACGCGCTGAGTAAGGAGCTACAGGTGGCTATACAAGAAGCAAACAGCAACGCAGCTCAGGAAGCAGCTAACCATGGAACAAACTGGCATTTCATCCCGCCCGGTAGTCCCCACTTCGGGGGCATTTGGGAATCTGGAGTCAAATCAACGAAAGGCCACTTAAAGAAAGTTATCGGTGAAGCAACACTAACCTACGAGGACTTCAGCACCGTGCTAGTACAAATTGAAGCATGTTTAAACTCCAGACCGATTCTTTCACTGTCAAGCGATGTAGATGATTTTGATGCTTTGACACCTGGGCATTTTTTGATCGGAAGACCACTGATTTCACCCCCTGAGTCAGACAAGACCAACATAAGTGCAATACAGAGGTGGACCCTGCTTTCAAGGATGGCTCAAGGATTTTGGAAAGTATGGTCAAAGGAATACTTAAATCATCTACAGCAAAGATACAAATGGAAAGAGCCCAAGGCAAACTACAGGATTGGTCAGCTAGTTCTAATTAAGGATGAACAACTACCACCTACAAGATGGGCAATGGGAAGGATAACAGATACACATCCAGGGTCAGATGGTCTAACCAGAGTAGTACCAATAAAAGGTCCAAAAAATACTACCTTCAAGAGACCTATTACAAAGATAAGTCCCCTTCCAATTAAGGATAATCAAGATGCAACAAGCGACTCAAATGAAGTTGCAACAACAGACGACAACAAAGTAGAAAAACCCAAGGTCTGCAGGCCTCGAGTTGCCACGCTCACAAAGATGATCTATGCACCACTGCTCATACTACTAATTACGTTCAGTTTTTGCAATTCGAGCTCACTACCATACAATATCACAACGTTCGAAAATCAACCAGGTATCTATTTTGAACCCATTGGAGAACTCAAACTTACAAACAACGACTGGAACATAATAGTGTATTATAATCTAACCAACTATTATGCAGAACTAACTGCCTATAAGCGCTCCATAGATAGGCTAGCTAGATATTGTTTATATCCTATCAACTTCACAAACTCCAGTATCACTAAAAGATCAAGAGGAAATACATGTGAACTAATAGAACCAGCGTTCGAACAATCCTTACAAGAAATGGAGCACAATGATGAATTGCTTCACCACCATAAGGTGAGTTTTGGAAGAAGCAAACGAGGACTTTTTAACTTAGGAGGAAACATAGCCAACGAGCTATTCGGAGTGCTAGACGACAGAGCGGCGGCTCGTTATGAGCAGGAAATAGAAAATCTCAAGCTGAACAACAACCATTTCACGGAGCTATTAAGGAATCAAACGTCAATCATAGACGCGACTAAACGTTTTCAAAACTAGCGAAGAAGACATTAACAAGCATTGGCTGGTATTTAAGAATCAGTTAGAGGAGGCTTTGGAGAACAACGATAAAAAAAACGATTTTCTAGTTCTATCAGTACATACAAAGTTACGCATGATTGCATTCAAGGAAATTCAAGATACACTGATAGAAGCGGTATTGGATACGCACAATAGAGTAATTACCATGAGGCTTTTGACGATCTAACAACTTAAAAATGAAATAGATTTCATGACGAGAAATCTACCACCTGAGCTCATGCTTCCCAATATCGATGACACTGATGACATATTGGCGCTATACCAGCTCATGACAGCCAAGACAAGGCTGCAAGGAAAATATTTGATATTTGAAGTGAAGCTGCCATTACTATATAAGGAAATATATCAGATATATAAGCCCATACCGCTGCGTACCCCCAGCATTCCATCTATATTTATACAGCCACAAATGGAACTTCTGGTGACAGATTTACATCGGCACACATATTCCACAATGACAACTTCGGAATGGCAGAACTGTATTAGTACCAACGATTTTAGCATATGCCAATTAACCCAGGCTACACATCAGAATCAAGAAGATGACGTTTTATGTGAACTGCTCCTATTACGACAAGAAAGAGTCAATAACCAACATGCCCGATACGTGGATCCAACTAAGAGGTTACAGATGGTTTTATTCAGTACCAACTGAATGTACGATCAGTATCGTTTGTCAACAAGAGCCATTTTCCACAAAGATATCAAGAATCGGGATAATAAGCTTAGGTCCTGTCCTGTTGCATCCTGTTGTACACTGAAGGGAAGAACCATAACCATACCAGCAAAGCAGTCGTATTATCACAAGGCATACTCCTCAATAGTACCAACATTTAATCTCTCAACAGAAATGGCCAAGCAACCACAAGATTACTCCTATCACTTTCAAGGCTTGTCAAAAATTCAAGGAATGGAAGAACTACAGACCAGAATAAGAGCAGTAACGATGAATACAGGAGAAACCACCTTATCTCACCACCACGTGCACCACTATGCACTCACGTATGGACTCCTGGCACTCGCACTCATAGGCATCATATTTGTGATGATCAGAAGGAAAATTGATGCAAACAAAAATAAACCAGCCAGAGTCACACCTCTAGAGGCGCTGGTGTAAAGCACGTTAATCTTCACAATTAGGCCGGGGAGAATGTTATAACAACAACATCAATAAAATAAACGTTCAATATGAATAGAGTCATTTACTTACAACATTATATGCAGTTTTGCATAATTTTAATTTAGTTATAAATAGAATAATTAATTTTGTGCAATTCTGCACTTTTATTTATAACTAAATTAAAATTATGCAAAACTGCATATAATGTTGTAAGTAAATGACTCTATTCATATTGAACGTTTATTTTATTGATGTTGTTGTTATAGCATTAATTAAATGCAACTAAATGCTGCTAAATGCAACTAAATATAGCATTACCACTGATACATCCAACACAGCAATGGGCGCGGTCTTACAACAACTCAATAATAAGACCTGGGAGCCTCTTGGATTTATCTCCAAGAAATTATCAGATGCAGAAAGAAAATATTCTGCATTTGATCGCGAATTGCTTGCAATTTTCCATGCAATTAATCATTTTCGATACTTTGTCGAAGGTAGGGAATTCACAATATTCACCGACCACAAACCGCTTACTAGAGCAATTACCTCTAAAGCGGAACGAAACCCACGGCAAGCACGCCACTTAGATTTTATCTCTCAATTCACGACAGACATCCAACACATTCAAGGCAAAGACAATGTGGTCGCCGACACACTATCTCGGACTTCCGACCACGAACTTGCCTCCGCAGCAACACGCTACGACATCACAACAATCGCAAAGGCACAAGCTAGCGATCAAGAACTACAAGACTTACTCTCTAGTTCTACAAACCGGCGAAAATCCAATTGAAAAATAGAAAAATTTCCACCAGCCGATTTGTCAATCTACTGTGAAATATCTACGGGTCATAATCGCTCGTACATTCCAGAGCCACTGCGTCGAACTATTTTCGACACTCTTCATAGTATTTCCCACCCAAGTGTACGAGCGACTCGCAAACTCATCACTTCAAAATACTTTTAAAAGTAATACAATTTTTAAATATTTTCCGAAAATAAGTAGTGCAATGTTTTAACAGTTCAAATAGTGCCCTAATTAGTTATTTAGTCTCAAAATCTTTGTATGGTTAATGAGTTTAGCTCGTCAGCCCTTTTTCGGAATTAACTTTTTAGAGTGAGTGGCATTTATAAAATGAGCGGCACAAATAGAAAAAAGTTCTACCATTCGTTTGTGCTGTTTATTATAAAAAACATTTTGCATGTCGTATCCATGTATTCATATTAGTGGTATCAACATGTTCATCCAGTTTGTACTCAACCAGGCCTCGTTCACAGGAACTAAACATTTCACGAACCACGTTACTACACATTTTGCATGTTGATCTTCATTTGCAGCCATACAAAATTCAACTAACTCAAATTTTGAAGCCACCAACTTACCAGTTTTGTTTCATTTTAATCTTACTGGGCAAAATTGTCGAATTTGGGGATCGGAGAATCCTCATGTTATTCAGGAAGCAGACGTTCATCCTCCAAGAGTCTCTGTTTGGTGTGGGTTATGGGCTGGTAGCATCATTGGGCCGTTTTTCTTTGAAAACGAACAGGAAAATGTTAACTGTTTTTGTGGCCCAAATTGATTGAATTGCGTGTCAACGACCTTTGGTTTCAACAAGACGGAGTGACATGCCACGCATGTTATGGAATAATACATTTAATGTCAACAAAATTTGCTGGGGTTATTTGAAAGGTAAGGTGTATGTTAATCATCCACAAAAATTTCAACAACTTAAACCAACATTCCAGCTGAAATTGAGTACATTGATCCGATGTTCGAGTGCAATCCTGTAGACGAAGCCATGGTGGGCATATGATCGATATTTTTGTTCATATACATAAATAAATGGCATAGAACCACTTTTTCTTAGCAATAAAAAATTTTGGCGTTTCATCCCAAAACGTGTTTTTTATTTACAAATGAAAAAAGGGCCAAGAGATGGCCCACCCTGTATTTATTTTAAACAGAAGCATTATATTTCATATAACTCAAGTCATTTCAAATTACAAAGACAACATTATTATTTTGAAACAATTAACTTTGTTATAGCAAAAATGTCTATCTGGATTAACAAAAGCTTCTAAAATGATTAGGATGCTGTACCTCGTGTAATGGTAAATATAACCATTAACATATACCATTTCTCAAAGTCATTCTACTATTTTTATATTAACCACTACCCGAATACACGGGTGTGAAGTACTCGTATGTCCTAACTTTGTCCTAATCTTCAGAAACGTGTATGTATGGGTTAAACTCTCGTTATAACGAATTTTAAAATTTAAAATTATTTTATATGTAAATTGGGTAGAAACGAATTGTTATAAAATCTTATATTACCTATTTAATTACCGAGCAATATTTAATGCACCAAGGGATGATATTGTACGTAAAATTAAAATAAAATCCAAATAAATTTCGCGAATCAATTAATATAGAAAACTTGATATAGACGAAAGAATAAGAACCTTTTAAAAATGAAATTTATAGCATTGCCAAAGGTTTTAAGCGAAATTCTAAGCCGTAATCTTTCCAGCACACAGAAAAATTTCACAACACTATTTATCGAAAATATCTGGCACCGTGACGTATATCTTTAGATTCGATGGAGTGTCTTCTATCACCCGACCAAAAATTCTATGACCTTTTACGGAAATATCTCATTTTCCGTATTACCTTCCATGCGATTTACGAGTATAGATTGAACTGCTTACAGTTTTTTTTTGTTTCACTCGTCAATTATTCTTTATTTGTTTATTTATTTAACCTGGAAATTCCATTCCTAGTACTTTTCAACAATTTTTTATCGAAAACGTTGGGACTTAGAAAAAATTTAAAAACGTAACCTAGGCCCCAACAAGGGACCCTGTAAACAAAATTTCCTTAAGCTGAGACCCAACCCAATCTATCTCTGGTACTCGGAAACATCCTTTCTGCAATTTTTATTGAAACCGTCTAAACTAAAAAAAAGTGGAACCTGGGTCGCTACGGAGGACCCTGTACATTTTGTTACCCGAAATTTATACCCAGCACACTCGATTCCTGGAACTTGAAAACCCCCTTTCAATACTTTTTACCAAAATTGTTCGGACTTAGAAAATAATTTAAAACGGAATCTGGGCTTCGACAGAGGACCCTGTCAACAAAATTTCCTTAAGCCCTACAAACAAAATTCCGTTCCGGCATTCGCTTCCAATAAAGGTCAGTCTCATCGACGTTAAACACTGGTTCGGGAACATATCCGACGGCTTCTATGATACTTTTTCATGTATTCAGGTTTTCAATAGCAGCATTTTCATCAGCAGTAGCTGCTTCTTTTTTCATTTTAATATTATATAGGTTATGTCTACATTTAAATTTGTCGAACCAACATCGACTTGCCAGGAAGGAAACATCCCCGTCTGTTTCATTCGTATATGTAGTCTTGGATTGTCATTTGACTAATGGGCACTCTGCGATTCATCTTTTCAAAGTTATTGCTTCTCTGGTAGTTAGCCTTGAGGTAGTTGATGCTGTCAATTGTGAACGCTCCTTGATTTTATCGGCGTTATCACGGATTGTTGTTGGCAAGTCCCATTGCGTTACAAATATGCACGATTTTCTCACCAGATTCAATACGGCACAAAACTTTTGTAGATTTACAGACACACAGCATCTCTTTGGATTCCCCTTCTTTTCTTCATTAGAAATGTGCTAAATAAATTAACCAAAAATACATTGTTAATTAGTTTGTTACGGTTATTAACATAAATTAGTCCAGATTAATTAGTTACTTAAGCGCAAGCCGTTCAATCTATACTCGTAAATCGCATGGAAGGTAATACGGAAAATGAGATATTTCAGTAAAATGTCATACAATTTTTCTGTATGTTGGTCGGGTGATAGAAGACACTCCAACGAATCTAACGATATTCATCACGGTATCATTAATCGCATTCAACATTAATATCAGCACCAAGTGCAAGCCGTTCAATCTAAAAATCGGGATTTATCTACAAATCTGAAATTTATGTTTAGCCTTCGTTAGTTTTTCCTTCCTACCATGGCCATATTTCAGAACTTCTTCAAAACCCTGTTTATGAATCTCAGTTCCATCTAACAACCAAAATCCCATCATAGTCGGTTGAGAATTGGTCGGGTTCCGTTTGAGTAGTTTAAGTCCAGAACTTCTTCCAAAAATCAATTGAGAATCTTATTTACAACCAGCACACCTAATCCCATCATAATCGGTTAAGAAATGGCTGCATTCCGTCCCAGATGACCATATTAAAGAACTTCATCCCAAAATCAATTAAAAATCCCATTTCCATCTAGCATACCCAATCCGATCATAATCGGTTAAGAATTGATTGGGTTCTGTCCCTAGCGGTCATATTTAAGAATTCCTTCCACAAATAATTTAAGAATCCCATTTCTATCCAACATACCCAATCCGATCATAATCGGTTAAGAAATGGCTGAGTTCCGTCCAAGGTGGCTATATTTCAGAATTTTTTCTCAAAATCAATTAAGAATCCTATTTCCATCCAGCATATCCAATCCCATCATAGTGGCCATATTCCAGAATTCCTTCTCAAAAAATTTAAGAATCCCATTTCCATCCAGCATATCCAATCCCATCATACTTGATTAAGAATTGATCGAGTTCCGTCCCAAGTGGCCATATTCCAGAGCTCCTTCCCAAAATCAAATAAGAAACCCATTTCCATCCAACGTACCCAATCCCATCATAATCGGTTAAGAAATGGCTGAGTTCCGTCCCAGGTGGCCATATTTCAGAATTTCTTCTCAAAATCAATTAAGAATCCCATTTTCATCCAGCTTTTCGAATCCCATCATAATCGGTTAAGAATTGATCGAGTTCGGTCAAAAGTGGCCATATTTCAGAACTCCTTCCACAAATAATTTAAGAATCTCATTTCCATCCAGTATATCCAATTCGATCATAATCGGTTAAGTAATGGCTGAGTTCCGTCCCAGATGGCCATATTCCAGAATTCCTTCTCAAAATCAATTAAGAATCCCATTTTCATCCAACATATACCCAATCCCATCATAATCGGTTAATAAATGGCTGAGTTCCGTCGCAGGTGGCCATATTCCAGAATTTCTTCCAAAAATAATTTAAGAATCCCATTTTTAACCAACATTCCCAATCCCATCATAATCGGCTAAGAATTGGCTGAGCTCCGTCCCAGATTAAATTCGATCGAATCGATTAAATTAAAAAACATTCGGATTTAACGGACACCCCCAATTAGTCCATTAAATCGAGCGTTGAAAAAATAGTCAGGACAATTTTAGGACAAACTTCACGCTCGTGGACACATGCGTGAAGTTAGTCCTAAATTTGTCCTAAATTTTGTTTTTGCAATTTTAGGCCAAAGTTGGGACAAACTTCACGGGAATCCGAATACTTCATAGAATAAACTTAGAGTATTATATGGCACGCTCTCCAACAATAAGCCACAAAGGCGTTGGCTCCTATATTTTATTGAAATAATTACTAATTTTTTCCGTGTATACTGATTCTCGTTAGAATTCCGCGACAAGCCAAGATATATAACCAGAATCATTAATTTAAAATCACAAAAATGTTTTCCATGTTTTGTGTGTCGAACAAAAGCCTCCAAAAGCCCCCAAACAATTGGATGTATAATAAAATAAACTCACCAAACTGAGTGGGAAAAATAATAAAAAAAAATTACGAAAAACATGGAAATTGTTTATCTAATAAATTTATGAAAATTGTTTGAATAAAATTAATTCATTTTCCCAAACTTTAAAATGAGCAACACAAGCAAAATATTATTTAGGCGAATTGTTTTAAAGGCGAGACGTAATGTTGTGAAAAGTGCGAGCTTTCTTCTAAAATGGCGTTCATACATAATATCTTGTATTTGTATGTTTGAGGGAGCCGAACAAAAAATTTGATTTATTGTTTGATATTGGATGGCGGTGCGGTGCGACGCGGCGGGATCATTATAAAGTTTCGGGTATCTAGCAAAATGATTCATGTGTGTGTGCGGGTGTGTGTTTCGCGAAGGTTATATTATACCACCCCATTCGTATAACGCTAAAATATATGCGAATAATAAAACATAAAATAAATACAGCATGATGTTTAGAATAAAATATGAATTAGCAAAAAGTTGTTGTGTTGTGTGTAATGAAATCATTGTTCTGAATGTTATTTGATGTGATATTCTGTTTACGTGATGTGTTGAACGAGGGAGAATAGAACACAGATGTTAAGCTTTTTTTGCGTTGCTTGCTTAACATTTACATGATATCTGTTGCTTGTTTCGTTCCTACGAGTATGTATACGAATTTATTTATTTTTATGTTTTAAATTATTCAAAAGCATATTTATTTATGTACGTATTTTAGTTTTAATATTTTTAAGCTACATTATAATGTGACTTGCGAGTTTTTGCCCCTCGCTGTTTTGTATTTTTAGGGTTGAAACCTAATTTAGATATTTGTTGTTCAGCGTATACTTCAAGGTGAATAAATATTTACATACATGAAATATTTATTAAATTATAAAAGAAGCTTTCGAGTGTAATTTATAAATTACATATGTGTACCCCAAAAACAAATCTTCCCTACCGTCTAATATAATCATTGAGTTTTGTAACAATTTTAAGAAATTAGGCAAAAGTTTCTTGATTGTGAAAGATATTTGAAAGATTTAGTTTAATCTGAAATAACATTATGAATACTTTATAAAACCGGCAATCACAAATATCGACCTTGCCTATCGAACACGGACACAAAATCGGAAATTGAAACATCAGAACTCTAACAGAAGCATCAAGGCTAGACAATTAGAGCAAGAAGTGTGAAGTGAGATGGAAAAATAATGGTGAAGTATATCATAAGCGAAGGAAATTACCTGATATTCTCTGGACGGCAACTGATGTTATGCCACAAGAGAAGACGCACATGAAACAGCCAAGTATGAGTTCTGTGAACATCTACAAGCCACAATAGCAAGGACACACAAAAATGTTGTCTAGATTGTATCTCTAGGAAATTTCAATGCAAAAATTGGATCAGGTAACACTAGTCTGAAATAACCATCATCCAAGAACGACTGATCGACTTCTACGCCACAAACTACCTATTGACAAGAGGCAATACATTTCAACGCAGAAATGTACACAAACACATATGAACATCATTTGATGGCATCAACAAAAAATTTCTCTGGTCATTACCACTTTGACTATCAAGTGGTAATATCACAGTTTCAAATTAAGCCTGTCGCTGTAAAACGCATCAAGACAAATCAGCAAAAATTTAAAAACAACAAATTGAAAGATGCCGACTCAAAAAACTCATTCGACGAAGTCCTCAAGCTCACCTCCAAACCAATGAAGAACCAAGTAGTGTAAAACAACAGTGGAAACAAATCGAAGAAGCTTATATCGTAATAACTACCAACACACTCGAGTTCCTAGATTATAGACGCAAACCCTGGATCAGAGATAATATTTGAAAAAAAATTGAAACTCGCCGACAAGTCAAGTTGCCAATGGAATAAAAAAAATGTCAAGGAACATCCGTAGTCAATACAGTGGAAACATTTTTAAGGCCGCAAAAGAAACATGGGCGTACTACAACGATGCGTGCGATGGACAAGTGGAAAATTCACCAATATACCATCAATAAGGGATGTATTTGGTCAAATCTTAACAACAGATAAAGTACAATTGAAGTGATGGAACACAAATCCTCGAATTAACAATTCGCGCTAATAACAAAATTTTCAACACCCACCTACCAACTGAGCGGAGAGTTAGCGGTGTTATTGCTAAAATGACGAACAACAAGGCCTCTGGAACGAACAATATACCACCACCAACACAACACGCATAATCATCATTGAGAGGTCGAACGAATAGAATTCACTGGTTCACACCTACTGTACGGGCAATCGAGTTCAATACAAAGGCAAACAAAGTGAATCATGTTGTAATAGTCACAAAATAAAACAAGGATGCGTGATCTCACCACTTCTTTTCCTAGTAGAATTAGAAAGTATCATTAGACAATTAGATAGTACGTCACCTAACGGTATCCAGAGGGCATTCACGAAGAAACTCGACTATTTGGATTACGCAGATGGCATATGCCTGTTAACATACAAACTCGCCGACTTGAAACAGAAAGTATAGATGCTATCAAATGCAAAGGAGGTTGGCTTCCAAATTAATATCAGGAACACTAAGACGACGAGGCTAAACGCGCCAATATACATACTGACATTCAGATTCCGAAACCTGAAAGCGTACATACGCACAAGATCAACAATAAGGTACAGGTTTTAGAAATAAATGCCTTATGAGAAGTCACCAGTTATAATAGTTGCACGACCAGGTGTAACGTTGAAACAAACGATGCTAGCAGAAAACAACTCGGGAAGTCATGGGTGGAAATCAAAGCAATAGCACCAAACATTTAAATGGTCCAGCCTAGTAGTGGCCCTATGCTCCTAAGTTAGAGATAAAAAACGATCACTTTCTAATTGATGATTATTTTTAGGTGAAAAATTCAGCGTCAACATTCTCGAGCCCATTACTATAAAATCTTCTGCTGTGACACACTTGTCTCTTTATTTCTTTAATTCATTCCATATCTTCTGTTTCGTTAGCCGATATCGGCCTCGAATTTATCATGACCTCTATTTTTGTCATAATCGTACCAAATTCTTTCGTGGTTATTATATTCTCGCCAACCATCTTCGGCAGTTGTATTTTCGCCTGCTTTTCTACTGCCTCCCATATACTATAGATGTGAACCTAGTTGATTAAATTTTCGGTTTATTTTGTGTTGTATCAGCCCTGCGGCTAAGTAGTACCTCGGTGTCTTCTACAAATATGTTCAGGTTGATAGGTTTAGATCTCCTTGGAAACTAGTTATTACCATCGGTATACTCGGCCTGTTGTATGTGTTGTATCAACATCATTTCCATACCTACCATTTCTTCTTGATTGGTTTCCGTTGAATTTTGAATACTCTTATAGTTTGTGATGAAACGCCTCATAAATGCCTTGGAAACCTATATTAATTCAATCATCGAACATATCAGTCGTTGATATAGCATACACCTAAATATTTGAGGAATTGTGATCTTCCTCTATCGTCACACTCTGGTCCAGCAAGATGTTTGAATGAACGGTTTGGTCCTTTCAACATAAATTAGACGAGAGTGACCCATGCCGCCACCTAATTCATTTTAATACATCCCAATTTAAGATAATTAAGACAATTTTTAGAGAATTTTGATTAGCGATGGTTGTACTGTAAGTCCAACTAATAAAATGGTGGCCAATGATATCAGAGATGACAAATCTGTGGACACGTACTTCTCGGCTACTATTCTACCTTCCAGAAGTTTCTCAATTAAAATATTAAAATTCTCTGCTGTTTTTATCATACGGCCTTGCGTCACACTTCACCAGGCCACTACTAGCCTGAGCATTCCATCACCTAAATACCAGGATATTGAGGCCACGCTTGTTTAATACTTGATTCGCCAGTATACTAACCTATTTATTCTTTGCACCTCCTGCTCTGCCAGCTTGAATTCATTGTGCACACCGGACACCTAATGAACTATGAAAGCCTGTGTTGTTCAGTAGGTCCTCGTGTTATGTCAATAACTATTTCGCCAATAAGTCCCTTCTCTATGACCTTTGCATTGGTGTGTCTAAGCCGCAAATCTTTCAAACACTTCTCTGAAATAAACGACGCCTGTGACGTGGATTCGCTCGATATGTCTGATGCTGAGAGTTTATACCTTCGGCTCAAAATTGGTTTGTTTTCCTTCTTTTGTTGGTGGAAGGCTAACCTCATGCACCGCGTTCGGATTCGGTCGGTGTTCATTTTCGATTTATTTTTCTTGTACTTTATGTATGTTGACACCGTACCCAAGATCTGTAATCTTGTACTCGATGGCTACAAGATGGCTTAATCAATGAATACAACTTTTACTCTTTTGTATGGCTCCCGCCTTCTGTGTTGATGTCATATGGCTTCATAAGCACATATTGAACAAGTTATTAGCATAGATGTAACTATTCCACATGATTGTGTGATTTAATGGACTGGACCACCCGTTTAGCGTAGCCGCTAATTGATTCAATCATGTCTATTATTCGCCCAAGTAATACCAGTAGACCTCCTTCTTTAGAAAAATCATCTGACACCTCCCGCGCCCAGAGAGATCTAGTTTCATTACCCATCTTGTTTACTGCTACGAATATTAACGAAGGATCTCTTCTTTCGGCCTCAAGACTTGGTGTCTTTAGCACACTGATCGATTCGTCTAATGCATCCGCAAGCCTTTTCATATTAAACACATTTGGTTGCGAAATGCTTTGCTGTTCTATGTACGGTTTGAGTAAGGCATTAACCACGTGTCGGTTCCGATCTATGAAATAACTTCCCCATTATAACTGGCATCTGTTTTTGGCTTGTGACGGCTGAGTGAGCTGGTTTCCCGTTTAATAACTTCTTTAAGTACCGGAACTTTAGTGCCTCTGTTAAGTTGCCTTCTTCGTGAATAGTGGACCTATAAATGCCAAAGATGGACTGCCACGCTATATAATTACCATAAACTACGGGAATATTGATTTTAGGTAGTCGTACTTCTTAGGGAATGGTGTTGTGATACATTCATTTTGGTTCGGTAGGACTTCTTTTCTACGCATGGTAGCATTCAGCCTGGTGACAATCAAATAGGGTTGGCCATGGAACCCTTTATTGTGGTTCTTTACATCTTGACGCTATACATATTGATCGTATGCGCTTATTGTTATTTGAATTAATGGGACCAACTCTATTTTCTTTTTAAATTCACTACACTCATTTGGAACCGTGTTAAAGGGTAAAGATTGTTCGGGATACAGCGTGTTTGGGATACGCTGTGACCATTGCGATTTTGAGTGAAATTGGCAACACACTTCACTTGTTAAATGTGCAGAATTATTTAATCTTTAAATTTAGTCTTTAAATTGACTACCGACCGACAATTACATCGAATTTAATTTTTTAATAAATTTAATTAATTGGCAACACCAGCAGTTACGTAACTAAATATCGTTTCACGTCAGACCCATATTATTAGTTAGCTGTAATTGGTTGTTACGTAGCACATGAAAAAGTCGGCTCCAAGCAGAAAATCTATTTCCTTGTGTTTATGAGAGATTTGATCGGCGAGTGGCAATTCTGCAAATTGATTGTTGGGCTACTAGTAGTTTCAATACATTTCGATAATATCGTAAGGATAGAAAGCTCCAGAACCTTAAATGTTAAACAATTTGTTACATATCAGATATTTCCAGTGTGGTACAATTGTGGTCAATTTTCCAGGTTTACGTCAAATTCCTAACTGATTCATCCATCTTTGTGAAACGAACGAAACTTGAAACTCAGAATCTAGCAGTAGGTAATATAGTAACACCAAACTTACTAGCAGTGGACAATACATCATTTAATGATGATTAACTTGCTCCGATTTCGTCGCTACTGGTAAATAAACCAAATCTGGAGACATAGTATAGAGTGTTTAACCATAGTACCTACTTTGATGTGTGCGTGTGATGCTTTCGACCACACTTAATGCAACCGCATTGCTAAATGATTGGATGCTAAGCAATTGAAGCATACGTGTAATTTAGCCGTCTGTTTTCTTCGTTCATTAGTATTCGATATATAGTCCATTAAATTCGGTATCTAATGGCCATAGTAGGATCGATGGTAAAGTGGGTAACCGAGAAAATACAGAACCTTTTATTAATTTTATTTCGATACTTTTTAAATTTGTTTTAATTATTATTTCATAGGATTTGGACAACTTTTGTAAAACTATTTATTTCCAGACAGATTTTTACTGTATTCTGGTTCTTTGGAGCTGATAGTAGAACTAGCAAAGACACAACCTGCATTACCATCTTTCGGCTGGAAAATTTCGCCTAACTTTAATAGGGTGAAGTCTGAGCTCACGGAAAAGTGGAACTGTGCTGGTCCTTACAGAATGGTTATAAATTAATTTAACAATCCGTGTCTATACAATAGATCTTCAATATGAGAAAAATTAATCCCACCCCAACAAGATATGCCATACATAATTGTCGATTCAACCAGGACATGATATAGTTTTCTTAACGTGGCTTGAGAGCAGAACGGTTTCAGATTGTAAACAGCAGCCATAACGCTTTTCCTGACTTTATAATGGTGAGAATCCCAATTTAACTGCGAGTCAACAATTAGGCCCAAGTATTTAAACTCATTCACACCTAGAAGTTGAAAGCACTGTAGAGAGGAGGGATTTCTGTTGCATAAGTAGCTATGAAACGTCAATGTATTTGGGACAATTTCTACGTTAGATCGCGTGAAATTCGTAACTCTAGATTTATCGCTTACAGCCAACCGATGGTAGTAGAACCATTTACTAAGTTTTGATAAATCACTTTGCAATGCAAGTTGACATTCTGATGAATTGCAATGAAATGGATAACTCAACGCAAGGTCGTCGGAGATCGATATCGAAAATGGAATTAATGTAAATAAAAAAGAGCAGAGGCCCAAGCACAGGGCCCTGGGCAACACCACAACGCAAGTTGCATGCGTCACCAACAAACCTATGACGCCTCTCACCCCTATGAACTAACTCACCCCAATTTTGTAAGCAGAATGTCGTGATCAACGCTATCGAATGCTTTAGATATATCTAGAAATAAAGCAGTAGGCTTTTGAGACTTGTTCAGCCAAATATATATTACTTAGAAAGTGTAACAATGCCTTAATAGGCTTACCAATCTACTGAGGAGTAGATTTCCCCGCTGTGAAACCGAATTATTTCTCGTTTAGAAATTTAATCTTATCGAGATAATTGAGTAGTCTGCGCTACACGATTTTCTCAAATAGTTTAGAAAATAGTTAAAATAGGCCTATAGTTATTAAGCTCCAACTCATGTCCATTTTTAAAAAGCGGTATTACCAGAGCTAGTTTAAATACATCTGGAAAGATTCCCCTATCCAGGCTTAAATTAAACAGATACTTCAAAATATCTAACAAATACCAAGAACAATTTTTCACTAAAAACTGTCAATTTCATCAATACCTTTGGATGGTTTGTTTTTTAATTTTTTAATTTCGGATTTAAGTTCAACCGATTGGATTGGTTCAAAAACGCATGATGTCATATAACCAGTGGAAGGACCCGTTGTATATCTTGAGAATTCACGGAGATCGGTGGATAATGTGGAATTGTTAAACATTGAGAATGTGCCGGATGTAACATTTATAAAAAAGTTATTAAATTCATTGGAAATGGCTAACGAACCAGAAACAAGCAAATCTGTGTTTAATTTTCTAATGCGCCTTATTGGGCTTTGGGCTAAGTTTTTTCGTAGAATCTCATCAATTAGTTTCCAAGTTTTCCAAGAGTTATTGCCTACTGAGGAAAATTTATTTTTGTAATTATTATTCTTTGTAGCCTTGACACTGCTCTTCCCATTATTTGACAGTTTTTAACTAATTTTTGTAGTCTACCATTGAATGGATTACACTTTAGTTTCTTCACTTTGGCACTTAAATGGCTACTGTATAACGTGACGTATAACTGTTCGAAGGCCAAGTAGCAGTCAGCTTCGCAATAAACTGAATCCCAAGTTTCGAATAGCAAATAATTTTCAATAATCATAATTTACTCTAGGATAATCCGCATTACTGCCTAACGTAATCTTGCGACAAGTAAAGCTTGCTATTTTTAATTTAATTAAGCTGTGATCGGTAATACCCAAAGGTAGATTATCGATTTAACAAATACATGAATACATTCAGCTCTAGTTGACGTATTTATTAAACCAAGGAAACCGTGAGCCGCTAGTATTGTTTGATATGTGTAACTTTCTGAAAGGTTGACTAAATTGATCTACGTTATCTGTATATATGGCGCTACCTGTCAATGTAACTTTCGACAAACCACGTCATCGGTGCCATTATTTTTTTTTTTACTTCTGTTAACAACATCTAATTCATAACCATACAAGTTTCATAGAATAACGCATGTTTTTACGTGTTAAAAATGTCGAGTTTTGTGCCTACATACGACGATTTGCGGACATCGTTGATTTTTTGTTATCATTTGAAGGAAACTGATCATGCTCTTGGCAAATCACAATACTATGAGTGGTTTATTTAATTCCAAAGTGGCCATTTTGACTTGAGAAACAAAGAACGTGAAAGACCATCAAAAAAGTCTAAAGACAGTGAATTGAAAGCATTGTTGGATGAGGATGTCGCTCAAATGCAAAAATAACTCACAGATCAATTAAGTGCGTAACGAGAAGCCTTCTCCATACGCTTAAAAGCCATGGGGAAGATCCAATAGCTGGGAAAATCGGTTCCGCATAAACAGAATGAAAGGCAACAGGAAAATAGAAAAACCACTTGCTAAATGTTGCTCGTCTGTGATGGAACATGGATCTATTTTGAGAAACCATAGCGCAAAATGTCTTGAGTTGATCCAGGACAACCATCGACATTGACTGCAAGGCCAAATTGCTTCGAACCGAAGACAATGCTCTGTATTTCGTGGGATCAGAAGAGTGTGATTTATTTTGAGCTTCTAAAGCCTGGACAATCCGTAAATACTAAACGCTACCAACAACAAATGATGAAAGGCAACACAAAGTGATTTTGCTTCATGATAATGTACCATCATACCCACTTAATTGGGAAATACTTTCACATGCGGCTTACTCGCCAGACTTGGCTCCGTCCGATACTCACTTATTTGCATCGACGGGGTACGGGCTTCCTGTTGAGCACCTCACTTCCTACCAAAATGTACGGAAATGACTCGATAACTGGTTTGCCTCAAAAGAAGAACATTTTTTGGGCCAGAAAGATGGGAAAAATGTACTAAAATACTCTTAATCATTATCTTATCATCGTTATCAACGTGAACTTGTTACTAAAAAATTCTGGTGTCATATTTACACATCTGGTAGATTACATATCGAGATGTAAATTAATCGGGAGTTTATTACCCTAACTAATACCATTTTCTTACCTACAGAACCACATATAATCCTTAAACTTTCAACTAACAAGTGCATTTACACTCAAAATGCTTTAATCGGATTAAAAATTAAATTATAGAATATTTAATTTAAGGTACACATGTTTTTATAATTACCGGTCAATTTAAGCTTGAAAAATACGCTTATTTACAATAATTTGTATATTCGAGGGTGCTAGCTACTCGTAGATGGTGAATTTGTAACGAGAAACGAAGAAAGCATTAGAAATTTAGATGAAAAACATGAATAATATTTTCTCAAAAAGCTTGGTAATTATAAAAATAATAATTCAAAGAAAAAGTTTCTGTTTTGTGCTTTTATAATGTAGTCGGTATTTTGCGTATACAAAACAAGCATGAGAATAAATTTAATGAACTTTAATGACGATATTGTGTTTTAAGCAAAAATTAAAATTTTAATTTATTTATATTTGTGTCACAGAATTTATGTGAGCATTTTTTTGTTTGTTTGTGCTTTTTTGATATAAAAATAAGAAATCCTTAAATATAAATAAAATACACAGCAAAAAAAAATCTAGGACCTTTTTCTGTATATATTTTCCGTTGTTTGAGAAGGTTTTACGTTTGTGTTCGGTTTTTAAATAAAAAATATAAATATTTAATTTTTATTACAAATTTTGTTATTTATTCTACATGTATATCAAAGAACTTTACAGTAAAGGACAAAGTGTTATCTACCGATCCTTTTACATTATATATTTATTATATGTATATACAAGTTTCTCAATTTCAGGTATTTTAGCAATGAAGCGCTTTAGCGATGGAAGCATTATTTTAATTATGTACTTTACTTGGAATATTTATAAGAATATCGTTTTTATAAATAAGATCAAACAGGTTGATGTACAGCTGTGTAAATAATATATGAATGCTTTCAAATTTAATCCAGATAAATCGTACGTTTTCATTATGAGAATGGATTCATTGTGACATACAAATTATGAAATTTTATCTACCCAAAATGGTCTCGAGGTACGAGTAGTTCATTTTGAAAGTCAAATAATTCTGAAAACTCGGAATGTAGAAAATCCTTTTACCATATTTTATAAAAAGTACGTCATTTCTAGGAACCAGATTAATGTTGTTTCCTTTACGTTTTTGTACTCTTATTTAGTCCGTTGTCTTATTTCAGTGTCATTAATGTGATTGACTACCTCACTATTTAACGGATGTGAAGTTTTTAACAAAACAACAAAATTAACAAAAACCAACAGTCGGTAAAAGGAATGTTAATAATGGGAACCTAACAACAGACAAATTTCATTTAATTAAAAACTATTTTCAAAACTTAATTTTGATTGATATAAAGAAGCTAAAATTACAACGGATGTGAAGATTTTAATTAACAAAAAAATGTAAATGTTTTTGTAAAACAGTAGGTAAAGCAATTTGTAACATTACAAAATTCAATAGAAGGTAGTTTGTCCGTCGATACGTACCATATAAAATATTAAAACGTTTTGTTGCAAAAAAGACCATCACAATTTCGCTGATTGGCATTAATTGCACTGGAGATTGGCCGAATCATAGACATGTTTTGGGGTCTCACCTACATGGTTAGCTAATGACCTGTGCCTTTATTTAAAGTTAGTGGCATGTAAATACGGACACAAGAAAGCTTTGTTATTGGCCTCAAACGACAAACATGTTTATGAATCCTACGTAATTTAGAGGTTTACTGTACTGAAGACTGGCCAAATCACATAGATGTTCTGGGGTCTCACCTACACGGTAAGTTAGATAATGATCTGTGTCTTTATTAAAAGTTAGTGGCATGTCAATACGGACACAAGAAAGCTTTTGTTATTGGCTATGAATGACAAACTTTTGTACTGGAGATTGGCCAAATCACAGAGATGTTCTGGGGTGCCTCACCTACACGGTAAGTTAGATAATGACCTGTGCCCTTATTTAAAGTTAGTGGCATGTCAATACGGACACAAGAAAGCTTTTGTTATTAGCCTCGAATGACAAACATTTTTATGAATTTAAACGTAATTTAGAGGCTTACGGTACTGGAGATTGGCCAAATCACAGAGATATTCTGGGGGTCTCACCTACACGGTTAGTTAGATAATGACCTGTGTCCTTATTAAAAGTTAGTGGCATGTCAATACGGACACAATAACGCTTTTGTTATTGGCTATGAATGACAAACTTTTGTACTGGAGATTGGCCAAATCACAGAGATGTTCTGGGGGTCTCACCTACACCGTTAGTTAGATAATGACCTGTGCCCTTATTTAAAGTTAATGGACACAAAAATCAGGACACAAGAAAGCTTCTGTTATTGGCCTCGAATGACAAACATTTTTATGAATTCATCCGTAATTTAGAGGTTTACTGTACTGGAGATTAGCCAAATCACAGAGATGTTCTGGGGGTCTCACCTACACGGTTAGTAAGAGAATGTCCTGTGTTTTTGTTGAAAGTTAGTGGCATGTCAATAAAGACACAATAAAGCTTTTGTTATTGGCCTCGAATGACAAACATTTTTATGAACTTAAACGTAATTTAGAGGCTTACTGTACTGAAAATTGGCCAAATAACAGAGATGTTCTGAGGGTCTCACCTACACGGTTAGTTAGATAATGACCTGTGCCCTTATTTAAATTTAGTGGCATGCCAATACGGACACGAGAAAGCTTTTGTTATTAACGGATGAATCGCAACTTTAATTCAACAATCGGTAGGAGCGCAGAAACTTCATCACGTATTGGTCAATCAAAAACCAACTAGCAATGACAAAATAGACAAAAAATATATTTTTTAAACACTTTATAGTTGTCTTTGACGAGTTTGAGCAAAGTTTTGTGCTATCTCACATATGATTTTCATTTTGTTGATTTGCTTAATCCGACCTACACCATCTGCATCGGAGTCAAATCTGTAGCGGCTGATTTTTACTTTATTATGATTATTTTTAACAAAATAAATTAACTTCAAAGTTATTCTAATCATGGAGCTAGGAGGAAAGCTGTTAGGAGTCGCTTGGTAGTAGATTGTATAACACTCTGTATTAATAGAATACCGTATTTTTCGGACCATAAAACGCACCATTTTACTCTGTCCTAAAATTGGGATGCGTCTAATAGTGCGATCGGACAACTCCACCAAAATAAATCGGGAATTCACATAAAATGAATCGGAGACTTCCGCAAATTTTAGCAACTGAAAATGAATCGGGATACCCTCAGGAATTCCAAGATTAGTTAGTCCATAGTAGCGTGATTTCGCATGGTTTAATAATGTATTTTTGATAATTTGAATTATCAGAAGCATCTATTGGTCCACCACCTACAGCAAAAATGATTCGTGAATGGAAAAAACAAGAAGAGTATTTGAAAGTGCTCAGTAAACATAAGAAAACACTTCGTTGATACTTACCAAAATGGCCGGAACTTGTATACAAATAACAAATTAGATAACAGATCACGGATGCAATGGAATATTGGTTTAAACGAATATGATAATTTTTGAAGCGAAGCAATGGGCGTCTGCAAATGGTATTGGTGATTTCACAGCATCAACCTCCCAGCCTTGAACTTCCTTTAACTAGTTCAAAAAAATGCCGATTGACTATGAAGCTAAAATTGTCTCAGCTAGAAGGTATTTTGACTTTGTTCTTAGCCGAATTGCTAATTTTGATGGATTGCCTCTAACATTGCATTTTACTTCAAATCGTACTGTAGCTTCAAAATGTACCAGATCAGTAACAATAAAAATAACAGGTTACGAAATGCACTACACTGTAGTTTTAGGATGTTGTGCGGATCGTGGATAGCTAGAAAACATTACCGAAAGATGAAATCCCCCGTGGAATTATAACCCACGTTTAAGTTAAAGGATGGATATGGGCAAAACGTCCAGGTGTATTGTGAAAACAGCGCGCGTTGTTAGTATGGGATCAATTCTGAATGCATACAACAGATTCAACTAAAAAACCTTTTAAGAAAAATTAGCACATCAATAGCGGTCAATTAATATGCCATTTAAACATTTGATGCGGGAGGAGTGGAATAAACGGATGACAAAGCAAAATCAAGTTATGACAGTAACAGGAAGAATGAAACGATCTATATTTATTGAAGTGTGTACCTGGGTGAAAACTTCTTGGGGAAAAGTAAAACAAGAACAATTATGTAGTTTTTCAAAAAATGTGAAGTTAGTAACGCGATGAACGGTACAGAAGATGATTTTGAGAATGTGAGGACGACGACTGCATTTCAGAATACATTTTAATAAGCGACAGTAACGAGTCGAATGAAGATGAGTTGAATAATGCAGAAAAATAAATTTGTACAAATATGTAAAGGGTGTTCAAATTTGAGGTATCTTTTTAAATTTTAAATAAAAGACATAAATCGTGTGAAATCTTTATATATTTTTATTGTAAATTAACGTACATTGGTCCCGCTTAATAATAAAAAAGAATGTCGTTCAAGTGACCTCATCTGAATTTTGAATAACTTTTTCGCATAATGATGACTCAATTAGTAATATTTGCTCGATGATGTTGTCTTTGAGGTGTTGAACAGTTTTAGGATTATCAGCATAAGCTTTACTCTTCAAGAAACCACATAAGAATGGGGTTCTCTTTCAAAAGATCGATTGATTCCAATATCTTCCAATTAGAAGTCCAATTGGACTCCACAAAAAGTATCTAATTATCTCTCGATATCGAGCTCCATTCAAAGTAATTGCATTGCCATTTTGATTTACGGAGAAATATTGGCCAATTACGCCACCATACCAAAACCCACACCATACAGTAACTTTTTTGGTTTCATTGTCTTTTCAAAAATTTTCTAGGATCTTCTTCAGCCCAAATGCGACAGTTTTGTTTGTTGACATAGCCACCAATTTAAAAATGACCTTCATCGGTGAAGATAATTTGGTTGAAAAAATTCTCATTTTTTTTCTCGGTTTTCTATGACCCAATTAACGAATTACCGACGTAATGCGTGGATATTTGTCCACCAAGTTGTTGTTTTGAGGTTTAATTGCTGTGACCACGACAAATTGATGTCCTTGGCTCTTCAGCAACACTTATGCTAACAGCTGCAATATTTTCACTTAAACGACCAATACGCTGATAAATTTTGCTTCTCTGATCTGGAACTGAACCAGTTTCTTCAATTTTATCAATGATGACCGTGCTATTACGGTTTGTCGTATTTTGAATGAAATTTGCTTCCAACTTCTGAATAACTTTCACCTTTAAATATGGTTAAGATTTAATAATGAAAACAAGTTGTTCAATCGTGTGTCTCTTCGTTTTAACTACCGGATTGTTTGTACTTGTCATCTGTCAATTAACATATGATACTCTAGTACAAAAAATATATACGGCGGAATATTTTAAAAAATACCTCAAATTTGAACACCTTTTATTATAGAAAAAAATTCGTTAATTTTTTTTGTTAAAATTGTCTGTACGTCTTATCGCCCAAAACAAATTTTTCCCTAAAAATTGGTTGATACATTTTGGGTGTATCTTATGGTCCGATGCTTCTTATCGTCCGCAAAATACGGTAATTGTTTTAAGTTTTTATAAAGTTAAATTATAAGTCTCAAATTAAGAAAATGTTATTCGAGCAGATGTCTAAATACGAATAACAAAACTAAGCAAGTGACAAGTGTTAATACACTTTGAGTACGGCTACAGCTGGCTTAATAACACATTTAAACACCCTCAAATTGGATGTGGTTCGCAGTTATTTAAAAACAACTCTCAATTATATTATTGTTAGGTGGTTCATTATCCTTATTTCTATTGAGACGGCCCTGTAATGTTAGTTTAAACTGCGTACATGACATCGGGAGTTACTTAGGAAAAACTACCAAGGTATCGCACAAAATGTATTAAAACAATAACAAAGTTAAAAATATTTCAGCTCGAGTGCGGAACTAGAAGGCGAGGCAAAAAGCATTTCTCGAAATTTGATTGGTTTTGAGTGTGGGAGCGAGTGTGATGCTTTTTAATTCCTATGTCATATACGCACAGTTAGTCCTACGTTTTACACTTCAAAACAAAAGTAAAGATGTTTTTAAAGGGGTTCACAATTTTAAATTAAAATAGAACAAAGAAAAATATTTTGAATATCAGTGAAACTACCTTAATTGGATATATAATTTTATGCCATTAATGCTTGAATATGATTTCGGTCATGCGGCTGAAGGGTGCATGACGTAATCTGGAGGTCCAGTTTTCGATCACTCTCCACAGCAATTGCGGCCGTATCTCGCTAATAACTGTGTTGTGTTCCAAGCGTTCGATCGTCTTTGGTTTATCGACGTAGACAAGTGACTTTACATATCCCCAAAGAAAATAATATAACGCACTTAGATCACACGATCTCGGTGGTCAATTAACAGGACCGTTACGTGAAATTAGTCTTTCATCAATCCCGCGCTGTGTGCTATATGGCCATTTGGGGTACACAAATTTTAAACTTAAATGTAACATTCCGCCCATCATTGTTGTCCTGAAGACAGACCAATGATTCCGCCGGCCCATAAAGCGCACCAAACAGTGATTTTCTCTAGATAATGGGGTTTCGGCGGATGTGGATTATCTTCACTCCAAATCGGACAATTCTGTTTAGTTACGTACCCATTCAACCGAAAGAGAGCTTCATTGCTGAACAAAAAATTGGTTGGAAAATCAACATCAATATCAATTTGTGCTTCAGCCCATTGGCCGAATTGGCGGCGTGTGCGACGTATGTGAAGTTATCCCACGATTCCATCCCAGAAAATAAAAATACAATCATCAGGCAACACTATAATCAATAAAACCCCATTTACTCTTGTGTGAAGTTAGCCGACCCCAGAAATTCGTTAAATTGATTCAAAATAAAACGTAATTGGTGAAGTTAGCGCAGCCCAGAATTTATTAAAAATCACGTTAAATACAAAACCTAAATTTGTTATATTTAAATTAAGAGAATTTTTAATCAATAGAACATGTACCACCAAAAATTACATTAGACAGAATAAAGATAATTAGCACGTTAAAAGTATAAATTTGTCGGATTGAGGCTCTGTGGTTTTGAGATCGTTACACTCCTGCCTTACTTTAAGAAAAGCTAGAAAAAAATCGTTCCATGCCAACTTTGCGAAATTGGATCATGGGTCAGATATACCCATACAACACTAAGTATATCTGGTCCAGGGCCAATTTTTCTAAAAGTAATGCAGGAGTATGACGATATCAAAACCATATAGCCTTAATCCGACAAATTTATACTTTTAACGTGCGAAATTTAATTTTAATTTTTGTTCAAATACGTGTTGTATGGGTACATCTGTCCCATGGTCCAATTTCGCAAAGTTGCCATGGAACGGTTTTTTTCTAACTTTTCTAAAAGTAAGACAGCAGTAATCCGACAAGTTTATACTTTTAACGCGCGAAATTTAAATTTAATTTTTGTTTATATACGTGTTGTATGGGTATATCTGACCCAGGTCCCAATTTCGCAGAGTTGCCAAGGAACGATTTTTTTCTAACTTTTCTAAAAGTAAGGCAGGAGTAATCCGACAAGTTTATACTTTTAACGCGCGAAATTTAAATCTAATTTTTGTTCATATACGTGTCGTATGGGTATATCTGACCCAGGTCCCAATTTCGCAAAGTTGCCATGGAACGATTTTTTTCTAACTTTTCTAAAAGTAAGGCAGGAGTAATCCGACAAGTTTATACTTTTAACGCGCGAAATTTAAATCTAATTTTTGTTCATATACGTGTCGTATGGGTATATCTGGTCCAGGGCCCAATTTCGCAAAGTTGCCAAGGAACGATTTTTTTCTAACTTTTCTTAAATTAAGGCAGGAGTAATCCGACAAATTTATACTTTTAACGTGCCACTTACCTTTATCGTGTCTAATCTAATTTTAGTTCGTAGTTGTTCTATTGATATAAATATTCTGGGCTGAATAGAAATTCTGGGCTGGGCTAACTTCACACAAGAGCAAATGGGTTTTTATTGATTAGTGTTGCCTGATGATTTTACGGGGATAACTTCACATACGTGCGTGTGCGATCATCGGATGGCTTTAATTCCTGCATAAGTTGAATTTTGTAAGCACGTAAACCTAGATCCTTAGATAAAAACTTCCATAAAGTGGATGAACACATATCCAGTTGCTGAGAACGACGACGAATTGATTGATTTTGGTCTTGCTACGCTGTAAAATGGGCGTAGTGTACGATGAGTTTGGCGAACAGAACCATTACATTGATAGAAAATTTCAACAATTTGTAAGCGTTGCTCTGGCGTGGGTTCATTGCCAATAAAGTTGAGATGTTTCGTCCAAATATTTTTCTCCCTAAACTTCAATTGTCATTCAATTGAAATTTTGACTACTGCAAAGTGTAAGCAACTCAGAAATTTCAAAGAATCCCTTTATTTCCATTTCAGTTTATAATGGATTATTAATACGTTTGGTAAAATTTAATTCTTTTCAGAAACTAAATTAAATTTTTAAATTCAGATATCATTAAAAAATCATTAAAAGTCCAATTATAAGAGGAACGACCTTGTTTTAATTAAATCATTAAACGGAATCAGCTGTCTGTTAAAATCGTATCAGAACATCAAACAAAAAACGATTTAATTATTTAATTAATAAATGACATTAAATTAAGATCATTAAAATTGCTGTACGTACCATGCTAGTAGACTGATATTAATTATTTAAAACCTAATTTATTATTAATTAAATTGAAAATTAGTTCAGAATATTTAGAAATGAAAATCAATTTCATTATATTCTTAAGTAATTACGTATTATTACTTAGTACCTACTTAAACAAAAAAATTGTTTTTGCTATTTTTGGAAAAATGGAAAATCAATATTTTTCCATTTTTCATCGTTCCACAAGGGTTCAATCGAATAAATGTTACGGTTTATTTGTACACGCTCGTCTCGTCTACCGTGAATGCCATATTTATTTTATGTGAGTAGGTTTCGACCCAATTATAGTGATTCGGTCTCCGCCGTAAAAAACATTCTAGAGCGATGATGACCAAGGGCCGTTACTCTTACAATAAATCGTTTACATTCAGTGTATTTTTGTCGAAACCGATATATGGCACAATATTGCGGATGCAATAAAATTTAAAACAAATATTTCAAATCGAATGTGGTTTGAGGTTAATATACGACTATACAGTATGTTATGTTGCAATTTTGAGGTACATATATACATATGGTGCCGTGGGAAAATAATTATTTATACTTTTACTGATCTTCACAAAATAAAATCAGAATCAACATAATAATTCCTTATAGCGTTTGCATGAAATACCCACCGAATAGACAATAGAGCTTTACAAATATATAATTCAGCTTTGTATATAATCGTTATGTGCTCTATTTTACATATTATCTGTTGTATAGTAACACACAGACTAGGTGTACGTACCATAATAGAACAAAAGAGGTTCATGCAACTTTTGTATGTTGCATACCAGGTAAATGAAACAATACAATTCCGATTAGCTTGGGAAATGCCGATTCATAAAATAAAAACTGGAACCCAAGAGCTTATAAAAGTATTACAAATTTTTAAACTTAATCGATAATTGATTTCTCTATACATATCTTATCATTGAACAGGTGTATTACCTGACTTACGGATGTTTATAAATACTCGTTGCTTTGTATTGGCAAGTTGTGTCAGGGATTAAAATATTTTATACGATTTAAGTTACATTTGTTAGTTAAAAGTTTGTTTAATCTCCAGGCCAAAATCTGTAGACGATAAAATGGCAACTTCAAGTATGAATCTATACTTGAAGTTACCATTTTGGTGTTCGCGGCTGTTTTTTTGGAATTGGAATTAAAAAAAATTCAATTCATTCAAACAAAATGCTCCTTATCTAGAGCATAAAACATGCATCAAATATATGAAATATAAATTCATTGTTGAGGGTCTTAACTCCTCCCTTCATTAAAATCCACGACCCGTGGATCAAAAATTTAACTGGATAGGTTAAATCCCTGGTTGATCTGTGGGAGTGTTGGAAGAAACATCATTTCCCGTTGATTCGCGCGTCTCGCTTTGTGGATCAGAAAAATGAGGACCAAGCCACAAATTACGACTTCATAGTCGATGTCACCAATGTCAATGACGGCCGCTTCCTCGTGCTCGTTGAACAGCTTCGTTGTAATTGCGCAATATTATGTAGATACAGATTGTGTAAGTATCCAAAATCCACTTTAACGCCCTTGTTTGTGATCGTTGTGTGTAATATTGAGGGTAGAACTTGGAATGTTTTCACCTCTTTGCTTGTTAAGGTCGAATTGTGTTGGTTGTTATCGCCTCATTAGTGACAAAAAACTTCCCTTCAAATGTTGACTCGTATTGTTGTGTGGTCGTTGAGGGTTGATTCTAAACAATGATTCTTCTGTAATTTCTTGAGTCCATTTAGGTCGCAGATATTCGTTTCTCCGAATATTTTGCATTTATGTATGATTCCAAATACTTCACCTTGGTTGAGAAGAAGTTCGTTGAACACGAGGTAGATATACGCTTGGTGTGACTGGAAGTTCATCGTAGGATGATGTAGTTAAGGATGATTTATTCCTTCACACGCATGATCGGTTCAACATATTCGAGTGCTTCTATTTTGTTGGTATATAAGCAGGGTTTCCATTTCCGTCAATAAACGACTAACTTCACCTCTATTTAACAAATTAGTGTTGACGATTTTTCCTTTGGGTATAGTTGAGCAGCTCAGACGATCTCTTGTATATCGTCTTTTAGGATTTTGAGTCGATTGAATAGTACTTGGTGAAGTTTTTCTTCTGACTCTTCGTGTAAATGACCCATAATTTTGTTATACCATACTCCGTTAGCATTGGTTGAGCGGTGCTCGTTAAAGCATTGTTGGTCTTTTATTGCTGATTGTTGTTACGGATTATCTCGTTTTGACTCTTCATCATCTGGTCCGAATCAGTAGCATCCAGCGATCCAGCTATCCATTTCCAGGCGCAACCGATCCAGTTGATCGATCTTCGTTTTCGCGAGTGACCCTTCAATGCCCTTGATGGATTAATTGCGGTTGTAGGGTATTGTCTTGATGAATGTGGGTAGTCGTAGATGTAATCCGATCAATGATTTCCTCATAATCGGTTAAGTTGGTCATGTGTTTCAGCCTAAAATTCTCATAAATTATTCTTCCAGTTCCTTGCTTTAGAGTTACGAGGTGTAGTATACTCAGCTAGCGTAACTGCAAAGCCAGAAGCTAAAAAGTATTTTGTGGTAGTATGACGACTTGATGCTAAAAAATTTTACAAGTTTGAAAATGTATCCACACAAGAAATAACTCTCCATGATATCCACATGAAGAATTCCCGCCGGGTATGGTGGAATTGGCATTCCCTGGAGTGCAATACGATTAGGATGCCGATTTTGAGTGTTTGAGTGTACTTTTTTTATCAAGCTGGCCATCCGTGAAAAATAAAAAGTGATAAAAGTAACTCACCGCGGGCCGATTTCGGTCAAAACTCACTGGGATCTCCTAATTTGTGGAACTTAGCTTTTTATATGAATTTTCACTCCAATCGATCAATCCAAATGGGCTGAATAGGGCCGAATTTTTGTTATAAACTTTATTTTTTTAGTCGTCTTTTCCGATTAAATTTTGTGATTGATGGATCTATGGATCGGTATTGCTGCAAATTTAATTCAGAATTTTGTGATATATTGGAAGAGCACGTATGAAAACTGAAACATCTTCCGATAGACCATTTTAGCCCAAAAACTCCCAAGTTATGAAAAACTTGGCTTTATTATGAAGTATTATTACGATTAGTCGATCCGTCGGGGCTTTGGAGAAGCTACGTACATTTAGTCTGCACGGTACTACACATAGACAAAACAAAATCACTCGACTAGAAAACTAAAGGCCCCAAAATAGGTATGGAATTGGAAACAAACCCTGTCCTAAAATTTAGCCATTCATTTTTTTGAATTTCTCTTTCTCTAGGACGCCAAATTAGATCAATATCACTATTGTTACAATGGTTGCAATGTGCAGGCGGTATACTGTAATTGAGTAGTAATTGATTTTAAAGGACGTTAAAATTGTTGGTAATTTTTTCTTAAAAAAGTTTCTCAAAATTTATGTTGTCATTCGAGAAATTGAAGTAGGACACCAATATGACTACTCAAATTCGATGGCTGGTGAAGATTAAATTTCACATGGAGTGAGTTTGCTCGAATTACGGCATGTTATTTGGAATATTCCAATATTGTTTCAATAAAATGTTTACAACTTCAATTGTGTTGGTTATTATCTTGAGAAATGAAGATTCGAAATAGTAATAGTGCTATGTGATACTTGAAAGATAAAAAGCAAGCCGTGTTTGACCCGTTTGGCGGGCTCTCTGCAATATTAATAAGACTAAAACTCATCCTACAAAATTTGCGGCGCAGCAAGGGAATACCACATTACCAAAGGTGGTATGCAATGAATGGATCAACTTGCGACAAGATGGCTGAAGTACTGGAACTACACGGAGTTAACGGCGTGTATTAAAACTAACAAAATTACATGTTGGATTATCAGCTCCAAAACAAAGGACTCACAGCTGAGGTGCATATTTTTAAAAAAAGGCCAGAAAGGCTTCTGGATGCTAAACTTCTTGCTATTCATATACAGTCGACTAATAACGAAAGTAGGATTAAACCAACAAGTACTACACTTTTAACTGACACCAAAATAGTAGTGGACAGTCCACTAAGGATATGAAAATTCTTTGGCATAACATTGCCTCGCATGGTGTACCAATGGCGTACTGTTGGGTGGATTGAAAAATCACTCGTTATGATAGAATGGAATGGACTTAGCTTTCCAAGTCAACCTCAACACATTAAAGAAAACCCAACTAAGGTTGCCGGTAAAATCGCAAATCATGGCAAAAAGGACAGACATAGATGGGAAACCACGTCGTATTCTTCGCGTTTTTAGTCAAGCTTAATTTAATACAGTGATGTTGAGCGTTGACCAAATTCATCAGTTAAAAGAGGATAGAGCTAGAGGATAGTCTAATTTCAAAAGCAGACAATATACAGGCAGACAAATAAAAGCAGATTCCTTCAGTATGCCCCATTCTTAGATGAAGGCATAGCCACGGGAGAGGGTGGTCGAATCAAGAATATTTTTGCACCATATAGCACGAAACACCCGATCATATTGTCGTCAAATTGAATAATAAGTCAACGTATCGTATACCAAATCCACAAGAATGATTGCCACCGTGGGCGTTTGTTGCTAATATCAATGGTAAAAGTACTGCATCATCAAAGCACGCAATTTGATACGCCTTATATTTCAAAGTTGTATTGAATGCATCAAACAATGCCCACATATTAAGAAGCAAATGTTAGAAAACTTGCCTATGAAATAACAATTGTCAATAAATTGATGGACGAAATACTAATTCAACCCACCTGGTGCTCCTCATTTGAGGAGATTATGGGAATCTGCTAATCAACAGTCAAAATTCATTTCATTCGTATCATTGGAGAACAAATTCGCACAATCCAAGAATTTACCACGTTACTGGTTGAAGCTGAGTCAACTTTGAATACTCGCCCTGCGTGGTCATCATTATCACCAACAAAACTGGAACTCACATAGCACAACATGTACCTAATATAATTGATGACAAGGATTTCTCACCAAATCATCGTTTGGTTATTGTTCACAAAACCATTTTATATTTCTGGTATCGTTGGCAGCGGAGGTCGTTTAGTCAAATAACAAACTCTGTCGAAGTGGCATCAACCGCATCAAAATTTGGAACAAAATTATATCGTATTTATTTGTGAACCAAATGTACCACCTGGTAAGTGGATGCTGGGATGTGTTATTATCGTATATCCCGGCATAGATGGTAAAATGATCAAGCTGAAAATGTCAAATGGTACGATAAAGCGGAACATCCAATATCCAAGGTATGTAAGTTTTCAGTAAATGTATCAATTGGTTCATGTTCGGGATCAAAGGCAATTTAGGTAAATTTGTAATTGTTTGTATCTAAATTGTATATCTACTTACCGATAATATTTAGATGGGGTTTTCACTTTTTGTTCATTTACAAGAACAACCCAGTTATTTTTTTCGATTCTTCTTATCAAACTCGAACCTTATATTTATATTTATCCCAAGCTGGCCGCATTGATTAAAGTCAAAACTAACTCGCGCCATCTATATGTAACCACACCAGGTTCGAAATGTTATATATGTATTTCTTATATGAGGGTTGCTGTAGTATTATGATAGAAAATTTGAAAGTGTAGCTGTGATGCCTCCTTAAACAGGAAACGAGTGCATAGTCGCCACAAGTAGCTTGCGATACTGTAACAAGAGGCCACTAACAAGACAATATATCCATAAAAAATCCCGGACCTTTGTACTACCATGTGAAATAAAAATGTTCATACCAATCAAATAATTTATGTAACACACTAAACCTTTTTAAGGGGACGAGGGGATCGGATTGAGTAAATTAATTAAACAAAAACGTGTATTATGTCTTGTAAATTTATTTATTTTTGCTAAATATCACGAACAGTTGTTTGGACAGTTGTTAACTATAACCAGATGTAATACCAGCACATATCGCAACGCAAAAATATTTTTTCTAAGAACAAAAATGTTGAGTTTTGTGCCAAACAAACAGCATTTGCGGGAAGCTTTGCTTTTCTGCTTCAACTTGAAAAACAATGCAGCTGAAGCACGTCATTTGCTTGAAGCTTGGTGCAAGCATTATTGAATGAAGATGATACGCAAACTCAAGATCAACTTGCGGAGGCATTGAACACGACTTGCCAAGGTGTGTCCAAACGTTTACGTGCTATAGGAAAATTTAAACAGGAAGGAAAATGGGTGCGAAATTTTTCTTTCACGGCATGAAAGAAAAAGCTTCCTGCATCGAATTGTAACGGAAGATGAGAAGTGGATCTTTTTTAAGAATCCTAAACACAAAAAGACGTGGGTTGCACCTGGCGAAACATCAACATCGACGGGACGGCCAAACCGCTCGGAAAGAAGACAATGCTCTGTGTTTAGTGAGACTAGAAAGGAATCGTGTACTATGAGTACCGTAACTTGTCTATCGACAACAGCTTATCAATCTAAACCATGCATTGCTCAAAAACGGCCAGAATGGGACACGAGACAACGCTACATGCCATCGCACTTCCATCGTCCAGAACACAATCAAAACGATGAGTTGGGATCTCCTATCGCAACCGCCTTATTCGCCAGACGTGGCCTCATCGGATTATCACTTATTCCGGTTGATGTGAAAAATGAGTTGGATGAATGGTTTCGGTTCAAATACGCGCCTTTTTATCATCGTGGTATTCATGTATTGCCAGAGAACAACTCTTTGAATGAAGTTTTTTTTTTTCTACTGAACTTTTCCTTGAACCAACAAATATTTAGCCTGAACGGCACCACACCCACTGAGATTTTTTTAAAAACGAATTTTTTCTACTTCGTCGAAAGTTTTCATGATTACGATATTTTGGTTTGCTTCGTAGAAGAGATTTATATTCACAAAGCCTACCTTAGAAAATATAGGTACATCTATTATCAAAATAGTTCAAATTCATTAGATGCGATCGATTGATCAAGCCTAGTAAAAGATCACAGGAGAAGGCGTCATCTTAGCGATACCACGATCACGGTTAAAGGATTTCTCAATACAACATGGTTCGAAATGATAGTCTTTGCAAGCCTACATATTTGTAAGAATTGTCTGATCCAAATAAAATATTTTTTATTTGATCGGGACATTAAATATACCGCCATTTTGGCCTCACATATTCGCGAGCGGATTTTAATCTACATGACTTCGTAGAGGGTGTCAGAAAGCAAATGATCCGACTCATATAATGAAGATGATAAATTGTGTTTTAGGAAAATAATATTCATGCTATGTAAATGCCAGCTCCCAAAATCCTTTGGGGTGTATGAAGAGTCAACCGTGTTCCTTCCAAAATTAAGTGAATTATGAAAGTAGGAACTTAAGTGGTAACAAATTAGGATTGCGACAAATGTCAATTCTGTGTTTTTGACAATAAAAAATAATCTAAAATATAAAATTTAACGAAGCTTCGTTAAAGTATTATCATTGGTCAACAATAAAAAAATTTTTTAAAGGAATATTTCTCGTTCAAATTTAAAAACAAAAAATTAAAAATTGTGATATCTGAAAATAATTTACAATGTTTCCATGTACCGGGTTAAAATAGGTTTAAGTTTCGTTGAGTTATAATTTGTTGGTGTTAACTCTTACCGTTTCCATGAAACCGAGTTAAGCTGACAGCAATGCTAAAATTTATTTCGATAGAAATAAACAGATAGAACCTAACCCAACCGAACTAGTTTCGTTGAGTTAAAACAGATTTAACGAAACTCAACCTTAGTCTACGTTTCCATGCACATAAATCAGAGTTAACACAGGTAACAAGAAAAATTTTAAAAATTTATGTTTGTAGGATTGTGTATCTATGGTTTTAAGGAGGCGCAAGCCAAAAATTTCGAAAAAATCACCACATTTCCAGATAATCTTAACCCCCAACTTTGTAGATTCGGTATCGAAAAATTAAATCTTGAATGCTTTCAAATTAAAAATGCAAGTGCTAAGATTAGAAATGTTTTTCAAACACGTTTGTCTTTTCATGTAGGTATATGCTATACTAAAATTGGGAACCCCTCAAATCCGCTAAGCATTCATCTCCGCCACCAAGGAAAACAGTAGAATACCAGAAACAGATTTGATATAACTCGTTGCATCAATCGTTGTCAATTTCAGTATTCTCCATAAACTATTGCTGCCGTCTACACTTGTTTTCCGTATTCTGGTATTCCTCCTTCTTGAAAAGAAATTGTTGAACCCAAATTTCAAAATTAAAAGTAATACCTAATTTGGTGATATTGTCGAATACTTAGAATAATAATCGCCTAATATAATTATGAACGAGAAACCACGACCGTGTAGACGATAATACTTGGTGATGATAACCGTATGAGGAAGGTTAATATGATAACCTTCATTAAAATTTTGTTAAGTGCATTTTTTAATAAACACGATTTACTTTGAGAAACAAATTGAAAAAAGACAACGTTCTGCTGTGACTCGCCTCGTGTGTGATATCATTTTCGAATCTACTATTCTCCATATAATAAAAGCAATCACTTGGGGTATCCTAATTTAGTCACAAAAGTTTGTTTACACTTAATAAAAAACGCATTTATGCTAAAGCAATATTAAGATTACATTATTATTCAAAAATACCTAAAAACTAATTTTCAACGTCAATTTTAACGTGGCTCAAATTTAACCATCAAATCTCCGTCAATGTAACGAAAGATCCCAGTTAAATTTTTACTCTCATCATTAAACGGCACCGTTGCTGATTTTTTCACTGTGAAATTTTGAAAAATTGCCGATGCACACAAAAACAACATATTTCGGGCGAAAGTCTCGCCAGCACAAAGTCGTTTTCCAGCGCCAAATGGTAAACTGACATCTAATTTTAAAGACAATTTTCCATTTTCATCTAGAAACCGATCTGGCCTGAAAGCTTGCGCATCACCCCAAACATCATCGCTCATGTGGAAGGCATGCAAACCGGTCATTAAAACTGTGCCCTTGGGGATATGATACCCCATGTATTCGGCTGACTCCAATGCTAAGTGAGGAAGACTCGAAGGCACGAGCGTTTCGTGTCGCAAAATTTCTCGAATCGTTGCCTCGGTATAATCTAAATTTATGCGATCATCTAGTGTAGGTAGGCGCCCTGTACCTACATATTTATTAATTTCATCGTGAATTCGTTTCTGAATTTCGGGATAGTTTACTATTCGTTGGAATAGAAACGTCAATTGTTGATTAATAGCTCCTACTACTGGTACCAAAAAATCGGTAATCAACATAACCATATTGTCATCTAAAATATTTTAAAAATATTAATTGCAAATTATGATCTATACAATAAGTTGTATCTGAATCTATTTACATAAAAAGTTGTTAATCTCATCCTTTTGACGATTTGGATCATTCATTTCTTTGTAATACATGTCGATTATATGCCGCATATTATTCTCATCGTAGGTTTTTAATTCGCGGTCTACAACCGCTTTCATATAACGGTGCATTCCGAGAGTTCCTTCACGCACATCAGTATATCCGCAAAACTTTGGAGCAATATGTCGAATAAATGGTAAAAGGCTCATCAATCGACCATAATCATCAGAATTTTTAGCAAACCTCATGCCAGATCGACCGACTTCAAACAAAACTGATTGTTCAGACCTAGGAAGACGCTCACCACAAACTGTTTGTATAAAAGAATTGCCAAGAGCAGCGAAAAATACATCCGGACAATGAACAGCATCGTCTTTAAATAGGTACTGTTCATGCTCGTATTTAGGGCCATTTCGTAGTAAGTCTATAAAACTAGACAGTTCATCATTGATTTCTAATTCAAAATCCTTATCACGTCGGCCAAATCCGGAATCACGTAAATGACGTAACATAAACCGTCGTTGATCTTTCCATTTATGACTGTCGGTAAAAAATATCCCTTTCGATTCAAAATTTGGTACTCGGATCCGAGCCATCAATAAATCAGGACGACCATCAAATTCCTGCTTATTTAATAGCTCTTTAACGGATTTATAATCATTTGCAACTACGGTATAAAATGGACCAATGTACATTCCAAGCACATTAGTCTTGTAAACTTTGCATAAAAATTGTGCCGCCTTTTGTAAATGTTTGTAGTTTATCATCAGCAAGAACAGATAACTTCCAACGAACGGTAAGCGAGGTGGACCTGACAAAAATAAATATTTTTTAGATGATAATTACTATTACTGATAATTACTAAGCTAATATTGAGCATTTTGATGCACAAACACGTATTTTAATATTGTCTGTGACATTGAAAATTTGATACAGCTTAGGTACCTGGTGGAAATTTCTCCGGTTTCCATGTCATCCATTGATAGCACTTATATAAAATCACTGCGAAATATATTCCAACAAGAATGGCCGACACCATTTTTCCGTTTACAACTTTTGGGACTCGATTATCAAGCACCTGATTGTGCTTAATTTTAAAGTCAAACTAAACTTTCATTAAATCAAAACCCGTATATTTATGGGCTCGCCTGTTGAATAATTTTACTAATCTTGGAGATAATAATATAAGAAAACAAATTTGAATTATACCAAACTACGCCGAGGTTGCTAAAAAAAACTCATTGCATCGCTATTCTGTCGCAGTATTTATAGAATGCTGATTACAATGTTCAAGTAAATTAATATTCTGACATGGTACGCCAAGCTTGCACTGTGATAAGAGTTGCGTACGTAAGGCGCGGGGTGAAAGATAGGCGACGAGCAATTAGCATTTTATTTTTGTTTATGTCTGTATTAAGTCTTAATCGTGACTTGCTTATTTAAAAAGTGATTTAATACTAAAAATAAATCGGAACAAATAACATCTTTATCGTAAATTATTGTTGATTGCTGTACACATTTTGACGTGTACGTCCAAATCTAACACAGAATTTAAATTAGACACAATGACATCATCTTTGGCACTTTGATCACATATTGATAATGTGCAAAATCAATAAATTCGGTAGCTTCCCAAAAATGATTGACTGGTGGCGCGCCGCCAATGATGTTTCAATTAAATTTTGTTTTGTTCTCAGACAATTTCATTGTTCGTCAATTCCCTCATTGGGAATCATTACGAATGTTTTTAATTTAACCTGGGCATGATATATTTTTGATTCAATGCAATTACCACCGCTCATAACATGTTTTACTATCTTATCTGTTTAATAACCGACAATTATTTAATTGGTTGTTTTGAATTACATTTTTTATATGAAGGTTAAATACAGGGTGGGTCATTTACTGGTTCGCTTTGAAATCATAGGCTATAGCAATACTCTATTGAAAGATTTGATTGAAATTTTGGCAGCTGGTCATTCTGATATTCCGAGCCACGAAACAACAATGTTTTCGCTTGAGGAGCGTTTTGAAATATTGAAAATTTATTTTCTAAGTCAGGGTTGTGTAAGTGTGTAAAAGAGCGCCAAGCGGAAACGCTGTAGTGAAAATTAAACAGATTTCAAAATTACCAAAACCTGAAACCATATTACAACTTCAGAAAAGCAAGTTCGAGAAACTTACAACAATATTTTGAGCAAATAAATTGGAATGCCGAGTTTAACAGCAATGACATAGATGTAGATGTGGACAATTTTTACACACATTTATTTAAAGGAATTGATTTATTCATTCCTGGTATGACGACCAACTGATTAGTCTTAAAAACAAAACAGACGACCTAAAAAAGGCGACCTCCGACACTTTTGGGCATTTTTAAAAACCAAATGCGAAACTGAAGGTTGCCCAGCCTGGATAGAATTTAATGATCGAAAGTCTTGTGATCCACAGATCATAATCAGCTGAGTTTTTGCAATTTGTTTATAAAGCAGAGGACATTGATAATTATAAAGATCCAACCACTAGTGAATAAAGTGCATTCATATTTACACCACACATCGAGCCAGAAGACATGCAGCGAGGATTGTTAGGATTCGGAGAAGGATATGGCGCTGATGGTATTCCGGCTTCATTTTTAAAAAATTCTAAAATTTGGCAATTCCTCTAATCATTTTGTTTATTTAGTCATTAAAATTGGCAACTTTTTCACAAAAGTGGAAAATAACTAGAGTGACGCCTATTTTCAAAACTGGATCTAGAAATGATGTTTCTTGCTACAGAGGTATTACATCTACATCTGCTATACCTAAATTATTTGAACTGCTTCCGCGGTACTTATCACAATATCAACATGGTTTTATATCTAAAAGATCAGTATCTACAAATCTCATAGAATTTGTTAGCGATTCTATCAAAGGAATTGAGAAGAGCAAATAAGTTGACGTAATATACACCGACTTTGCAAAAGCTTTCGACTCCATTAGCCATTGTAAAACTTTGGAACACATTTTCAAGTTCGGATTTTCCAGCCAGTTTGTGGCCTGGTTCAAATTTGAGTAATCGATTCCAATATATTGAAATAGGAGGTAAAACGTCGAACAGAATACAAGCAACCTTTAGTGTACCACAAGGCTCTCACGTTGGCCCATGGATTTTCACAACCTTCATTAATGGCATGATGTTCTCAGATGACCTCAAAATCTACAAAGCCATCGAGTCAGTCGACGATGCCAATAAACTACAGGAAGATATTGACAACCTAGCGTTATGGTGCGAGTTTAATTCTCTGAGTCTCAATATTGGAAAGTGCAAATCTCTTTCCAGAAATGATACACCGAAAAGCCAACCCTGGTACACAAGGCTACGAGATAAATGGTGTACTCCTTCAGGTAGTAGTTGAAAGTGAGCTACATGAGCTTTACTAAGCACGCTAGAGCGAACTCCATGCTTGGTTTTGTCAAACGTTGGGCGGGCAACATTTTTGATGTGGAAACAATTTAGATCCTGTATTATGCTTACATTGGATCCCAGCTGGAATATGCTGTAAATGTATGGCGTCCGTTCTACGAAGATCATATCCAAAGTATTGAGAAAATTTATAAAAAAAGTATTGAGAAGTTTATGCGCTACTGGACTGGAGAGACGGATGGGTTTATGATCATGATCTACCATACCACGTAAACATACAGCGACAACCACCATATTTAACCGGATGCGAAACATACAACTTGACAACTCTAGAAAATAGACGTGAATTGCTAAAAAGTACATTTATTGGAAATCTCCACTTAGATAGCCACAGAATTAACTATGGCGATAATGAACCAGTGCAGATGATGTGTAAGAGTTTCATTCGAATTAACTGTTTATTTGATTTTTGTTTAACTAAAGATAATTTAAAAGTAGGTTAAGGCAATTTTATACCCCTCGGTGATTTTTCTAGTTTATTTCAAATGTTCAAATCCAACTCGCATTTATTTTATTTTGTATTTTTTCAAGTCAAATTTGTTTCAAGTCAATATAAATAGATTCCTTGTCAGATTACCTAGAATGTAATTTAGTTATAATGGTACAAATAAGTATTATCTAATCTATGGTAAAACGTGTTTTTGTGTATTCCTTGGAAAATGTACCTCTGGGCCGAGATAAAAAGATTCCACTGGTTGACTGGGGAAGTTGAATGAATAAGCAAATTAAAATACATCGATACAATTCTTGAACCAATTAAGCAATTTAAGGAAGCACGCATACGTCAAAAACGAAGCTCTAGAAGTGCAATTTTTGACGAAAAACAGACGAGAAGTTTAAGATGAGGCTATCGCTTTTGGCTCTGTCATGAAAAGCTTAAGATTTTGAGCTTTCTAAGCAAACAAATATTTCTTAATCGCGCCTTGAATAGCCTTCCGTTTTATTTCCCTTTTCTGGGTAAATAGGTAATCTCACAATGCGTTTAGCTCCAAATGTTGTTCCGTTCAAAGTCGTAGGGAAAGAGGAAGAATATTTTTTATTTTTTTTAGCGAATTCACTCCTAAACAATATGGGTTGCCATAGGTAGCTTCTATTTTTAGCTCCGCATCTTTAATATAATCCCCCCCCCCCCCCCCCCCCTTGACGAATATATTAATATTTTGTCAACAAAAATTACTCCAACGGAAGTTTGCAGACCTTGACTATGGGTCGTTTAATAATTGTTGATGTAGTTTTAATGGTGACGACTCGAACGATACCATGCTCATCTGGATAAACCTTTAAAATGCGACCCATGGCCCATTTCAATGAAGGTAAATTGTCCTCTTTAATTAAAACAAAGCTCCAATCCTGATATTTTCTTCTTGGTTTTTCGTGTTTTGTTGCAGGTTGTTAAGGTAGTCTTTATGGAAGCTCTTCCAGAAACATTAAGTTCGTTGTTCTACTTGCTGCCATCTCAACAATCGCGAAGTTGCTATACGATCTAGGTCAGTTTCCGGCACGGTTGCTATTGTGAAACCCACCAAAAAATTAGCGGGTGTCAACGGTTCGAACGAATCATCATCTTCCGAGATTGGACATAGAGGTCTAGAGTTTAATATGCCTTCGATTTGACAGTTTCCTGTAAATCTGTTGAGGTGGGTTTTAACGAATTTTATAGCTGATTCCCACAATCCCCCAAAATGTAGTGCGCCTGGAGGAATGTGGTTCCAATTTATTTGATTCAAAGTACAAAATTCTGAAATGACATTATCATTAATTTTTGAGTTATTGAATTGATAAACCTCTTTAAGTCTTCTGCTTGCTCCAATAAAATTTGTACCATTGTCTGCGTATATATTACTAAGAACATTTCTTCTTGAAGAAAATCGTTTCAACGCTGCAATATAACGCTTAACCGGTACGCTCCACGATCTCTTTTGCTGGCTAGGAGAATAGGCCCCGCATAATTGATCCCACAGTTTGAAAATGGTCTCGCAGGTGTTATTGGAACAGTTTGTAGATTACCCATAAGCTGCCTGGCCGCCTTTGGTTTATTTTTGAAGCATTGAATACACTTCCTGACTTCATCCTTCACGGTTGCTTTGCCCTAGACGATCCAGTACGTCTGCCGCATTAAATGGGATGTATGGGATGGGCCGGGATGGAGACATTTTTTGTGGAAAAAGGAAATAATCATTCTACTAAGGATGTGGGATTTAGGTAGGATGTTTGAGTGTTTGACATCATACGCAAGTAAAGAATTTTCCAGCCCTCCACCAACACGCAAAAGGCCATTTTTACCTAGAAGCGGTAGATAACATCTGACCTTTCTCTAATATTTTTATTTCGTTTGGGCATTCTTTGCACTGTACTGTGGCCTGATTTATCTCTCTCATCTTATCTCATTTATCTCTCTTCCTTTCTTATATTTTCTATAAATCTGTAGATGTAGCTTAGAATTCGTATAGTCTTCGCATTTCGTAGTAAATAATGATAATATGCGGAGGAGGTTCGTTTTTTTTCTCGCAAATGGTATCATCGTAAAAAACCTGTTGTTTTATAGTTGGCCGTAAGTGTTCTGGTGGATGCCACCACTGACTGATTGTTAATAATTTCGCTGACTTTACATGATTCCAATTGCTTCTCGGCAGTAATCGCTGAATCTATGATACACGGTTGGCTACGAATGTTTTCCATTTAGTTGGATGGTCGGATAACCAAGCTAAAATAATAAAGGAATCTGTCCATTTGTACACCGATACATCTTCGGATTCAGTTTTCTTTACTTCAGTTAATAATTTTGCTAGCAAATGCGCGCCGCACAATTCTAATCTTGGGAGCGATATCTGCTTTATAGCCGCAACTTTCGTTTTGGAGGTGACTATTTCTATTTGAATTTCTCCCTTTTCATTTGAAAATCGATTGTAGACTACTGCTGAATACGCCCTTTCAATCGCATCGCAAAAACCATGAAGCTGTATCCGTTTCTTGTGCATATATCTCCTAATTTTGAGCTGCTCGAATTGTGGAAGTTCTGTTTTGAGTCTATTCCATACCATCGCGATGTCATCAGGTAGCTCATCGTCCCATTCTAGTTTTCTCAACCACAATTTTTGATAAATAATTTTGGTCAAAATTATTGATGGAGAAAGCAAACCAACAGGATCAAAAACCTTGTATGCATTAGATATTAAAGACCGCTTGGTTGGGATGATTTACTTTGGAAGATTAACTTTAAATTATAACACATCCTCCTTTGAATTCCATTGAAGTCCTAGTATCTTAATAGTCGAATTATTTTCCTCGAACGGAACTATCGATTTGTATTCGTCTAATGGCTGGTAATTCAGAAGCGTTAGATTTCCATTTTCGCAAGTTGAAATCTTTTAGAGAAAATATTTTTGTTAGCTGTTTTTTCAGGTATTTGGCTTCCTCTAAAGCGTCCGCACTGAATCTCATTAGCAACGATCGAATATTCTTCTTTAAAATCATATGCAGCTTGTTGAAGTGAACGAATCGCTAAGAACGCTGAACTAGCCACCCCAAAGGTAACAGTGTTCAATTTATAATGCTTCAGCGGCTCACTAATCTGTTATCTCCACAGAATCCGTTGGAAATTTTGATATTCATCAGCTACTAAAACTTGACGATACCGATATCGGCTGTAAGTGCAATTTTATCGGACCGAAAGTTGACCAGCGTTGTCCACAAAGTGGGTAGAATTGTAGGGCCTATCATCAGAAGATAGTTGTATCTCTTTTATATGACCCAAGTTGATGTACTCACGACTAATTTTGGCGTATTCAGTTTTTAACAAAGCATCTCGGTTTAGTCTTTGCTCCAAATAAAAAAAATCTCCTTCTGGCACTGTCTAATGAAACCCCTAAAGTTAAAGGAGAAGTTTTAAAGGGCAACTGTACTATAAATTTACCATTGGCGTGTCTCTGAAACTTTGTTTTATAATCTTTTTCACAGTCATTTTCTTCTATCGACCAGGGATTACAAGCAGGAATCTCCTCCATTTCCCAAAATTGTTTAAAGGTTTCATCTATATTTAGGCCATTGTGGAGATTGAGACTCGTTTGACTGTACTCACTTGCTTTTCTGGTTACTTCTCCTGACAAGATCCAACCAAACATTGAATTTTGAGCGATTAGCCTCTCTTCTAAAATAGCAACACGACCATCTCGAAGTACATTAAAAAATCGGTAGGATCCAATTATTATTTCTATTGTCCCGGGTGTATGGAAATATGGATCTGCCAATTTTATGTTTTTGAATTGCTCTAAATTGGTAAGATTTACCTTGCATGATGGAAGACAGCTAGTTAATTTTTGTAAAATAAGAACATCAATTTGTATTGCACGGCATATACCACATCTACATTTTGAACGGCATCTTTGCGATTGATGATTTGGAAACATGCATATAAAACACAGCTTCTTCTCAGCCAAGAAACTTCTTCTATCATTCACGGAAAGCCCTAAAAATTGTTCGCAATTCCTTAGGAAGTGATTTTCACCGCATTTCATTCAACTTACTGGTTTCATATCTACATGCATTACTTTCAAATTCGAGTGTGTAGCTGTCGGCTGTGCAATTTGTCTCGAAGGTTGGCAACTTTCTTAAGTGTCACTCTGTTTATTTAAAAAATCGTAGACATTAGTTATGGTAGAAAAATCAATCTCATAACTGTGCTGAACCCAATCATGTTTAGTTACTTGACCCAGTTTGTTCACTAAAATATGAAGTAACCATGGATCGCGTAATTCAGCTTGGGCACCTAAAATCTTTAGCCCTCGTAATACCTCATCGGAAACATCGCGCATATGTTGCAGAGATTTGGCGGAAGCTTGTTTGACCGTAGGTTGATCCATAAATTGTTTCAATAGCATCGCTGTCACATGTTTCCTTTTATCATATCGCTTATTTATTATATCCCACGCTTCTACGTAATTTGCTTCAGTTATTGTGATATGTCTGACTAACGCCGCCGCTTCACCTCTCAGATATCCCTTCAAGCACTGCAATTTACGTACCTTCGGAATTTTTGGATTACTATTTATGGACGCCTCAAATAAATCACGAAAGGAAGCAAACTCAGAATAAGTCCTGGAAAATGTAGGTACATTCATTCGTGCCAATCGATCGACGGATTCTGTCTTTAAATTCAAGGTTGTTACTTTATTCAGAAAGGATTGTTGGTTAGTCACAAGTTTATGTAAGCTCTGATCGCGATTTCCAGGGTGCTCAACTTTATCCAATATCAGCTCGGCTTGTATTAATTTTCCGTTGATTGCAAAATATTTGGTCTTGATGGTATCTTGTAAATCGGCATTCTCAGGTAAATCTCTAAAATTATTTTCGTTTGATTTGTAGTCCTCCCATTCCTCAGTTAAAAGTTTTACTTGCGCCTTGATACGTTCTACTGGTTCTTGAAGAAGATTGCCTTTGGTGAAATTTTCTATTTGAGACAACCGATTAACTTTTCGTTGAAGTGATCGCGTGTCTGCCATTGAGTTGAGCAGTCCAGTTTTAAAGAGCGGATCACAGACAAAATAGTGACACTCTCCTAGCGAAAACACATATTAAAAATATATCAAATTGGCATTTTATGCATTACTTACACTACGTGGATTGTGCGCGATGTGGCAAAAAGTCCAATATCCGGTCTCTACGAAGCCTGGATCTTCTGGTACCAGAAGATGGTGTCTGGCGGGGTGGCCTTGGTTCTATGGATGGTGAGGGTTGTGAAAGATGTTGCAGTCCTAGTTGTGGTGATGTAAATTGTTGTGAAGAGGATTGAGCTGTTAGTGAATGTGATGATATAATTGAAAGTGATTGGGATAATGAAATTAGAGATTGTGATTGGTTGTTGGGATACTGATAAAGAGGAGTTATTTGGGGTTAGATTTTGCAAAGGCGTTGGTTGTGCTGGGGTAAGTTTTTGGCAAGTAGATAGGTTTTACCACACATTCAATTACTCAATTGTCAGCTCCATGATGTCCAGTAATTCGCCACCTCCGGTTTTATTTCTGTTATGACAGTTAGAAATAAATCATTTTAAACATAGGAATAACTGTCACATAAATAAGAACGCAATGCTTACCCGTTTCCATTGTTCTACTCTTCGTGGACTCAACGGGAATGCGTTTAATTTGCTCGTGATTTCCTCCCACAATTCTGTCCGGCGTTGGCTGCCACAGGCTGCAGCAAAACCAAATAGGCTCCCATAGTTTTCAGATATATATATATATATATATATATATATATATATATATATATATATATATATATATATATATATATATATATATATATATATATATATATAAATATATATAAATTTGAGTATTATACGTCGTGTACGCATGCAGGGGGTCAAAAAGGGTTGAGAGCTGGTCAATATGAACGACAGCACTTGTGAATAAAGCCAATTGATATACACAGCTTCTATTGTCAAAAATACTTAAACCCTACGAGACTAAACCATTTCTGTCTATAACGACTGGATTGATTATAAGGATGATTAGGAGTTATACAGAAGATAAAGTTAAACTAAGAAATTGCAATGAATCAATTATGTCACAGCTTGTAATGAAATTGGTTCTCAAGCAAAATCAATTGTTTAATACTTGGTAACGATTTTTCTTTAAAAGACATTGACGTTTATTTATGTTATTTATTTATTTAAAGAAATTTATTCTGTGATTTACATGTATGATTTCAGATAATTTAATTTAAAACAAAAATATTAAAAAAATAAAATAAAGAAAATTAAAACATAAAAATAAAAATCAAATTTTGATTTAACAATTAAAAATTTAAAAAATAATTCTTAAGGATATTTTTGAACTTGCCCTTTGATAAATTAAAGTCAAATAGGTGGTAACGATTTAGACGACCTATTAATGGGGTTATTTTCTCCATAGTTTGTGGAATGGCGTTCTAGTGATAAAAACTCATGATTTCGAAATGTTCTGCAAGGCACATGAATTGATATGTTTTCCAAAATGTATGCTGAATCAATGTGACCAAGCAAAACGTTACCAATGAAAGCCGCGCCTAAGAGAAGTCGTCTATTTTCAAGCGTGCATATTTTGTAATCCGTACATCTTGTTGAGTACGGAGGTAATCGAGCCCCATTTTCACGGAATGGTAAATTGTGGTCGTAATTCCAGTCGCTTTTCTTTAACAAGAAAATCAAAAACTTCTTTTGAATGCTTTTAATTCTTTTAATTCTCTCAACGTACGTTCTTTTAACGTGCATTGAACTTAACAGGTATTTCTAAAGCAGGATTAAATTGTTAACGTTTACAATTTTATACCTTAGGTAATACAAAAGCCAATTTTTAACCCCTTGCTGAATAGCTTTTTGTTTATCATTTAGTATTAAAGATTAATTTGTCAAGTAAAACAGAAAGATTAATTTTACAGCGACTATTCCATCATTCAAATGGGAAAATAATAAAACGAAATTTTCATTTTATTTTCTGGTTTTCCTCCATGATGATTTATGAAACGTATACGAGAGCATTCCGGTACTGCTAGGCATTTTATGCTATAGGTATATAAAGACAGATATAGTTACAGCATATATTCAAAAAGGTACACAGAATACTCATGTAGGAAGAAGTTATGATTTTTTTTATTTACTTTAATGCGGATGTAATAAAATGAATTTCCAAATCCTTAATGTAAATTTTAATTTATTTTTTGTGCCGGTAGATTTTATAATATACTCACAGTAGTAACATATGCACACATGAATCCAATTATATTCCACTAGAGATTGGGTGATTACTTAAACGTAATATGTTTAATCCACTTATCCACCGGCAAGTGGGTATAGAGTTATATAAAATTTCTAAAGTGTTAGTGACCATCCATAAAAATCATTTCATGTAGAAGTGTACAGTGTATCACATATATTTGGATGTACGTACATATATGTGTAGATTTGTAACAGAAAGTCATAATTCTCCTTACTGGATTTTATACATGGATACACGGACGTATGTAGCATAAACTGGAATAAAATATGTAGATTTTTACTTTTATTCGGGTATCATCTCTGTATACGTTATATATGGTACATATGTACAGTCGATAACATAAATCATATGCAAAATTTATTTACAACATAAATAAAATTTGGTTACGATCATAATAAAAGTGTTTTACGTTAATAAATTTTATAGATCATTCCCAACCCTCTAGGTGACGTTATGGCCGTTTTAATTACCGTATACTCGTAAATGGAACATATTTTGCAACCTAAGCCATTTCATAATATCTTTATATGGATATTTTATGGCAATTTTGATTATGTTTATGCCGGAAATCAGGCTTTTATTGCGTCATGATTGAAAAATTAAATTTCTCTATGCGATCAACCTCGAGTCATGACATATGTACGAGACAGCAGGTTGGGAGAAAAAATAATGTTTATTGAATTACCCGACTGATTTTATTTGATAGATTTTATTTTATTTGGTAGGATTCCATTTCACATATAAAACTAAAATACTTTATTACCTTTCGAACATGGACGTTAGTTTGATCAAAGCAGCAATCAGCACATATGTTTCTTTCTTCAGCTCTGAATATTTCAAAAACAAAGTCGATAAAGAGATTATTATTAGTTGCAATTATTACATTGCTTTTTAGAATTTTGAAAGATTACAGAAAATATTATAAAAATTGAAACCTGGAATTTTAATTAATTAGCATTATTTCAGAAAAATTGAAGTCTTGAAATACTTGGAAGCTTATTTGAATAGCTGTTGGACACAACATCACATTCTGCATTTCCGTGGGGGAAGACACGTTTTCGAGAATCGAAAACCATGAAGATACGTGATAAGTAAAGACGTAAACGAAGAGTCGAAGACAAAGACAGGCAGACAAAGATACGTAGGCGAAGACACGAAATACAATGTCATGAAAACGTGGCTCCGTCTTGGCTTGGTGTTTTCGTCTTCATTTCTCCATCAACGTGTTTTCGTCTACGTGTCTTCGTATACGTCGAAGAGACACTTTCGCGAAAACGAAGGCAATGACACGAACACGTGTATTGGTCATTCTCTTGATGTCTTCGTCATTGTGTCTTCGTGTTTACGTCTTCGTGGTTACATCATTGTATCTTCGACATCGTGTCTTCGTTATCATATTTTCATCTTCGTGTGTTTGTTATTATGTCTTCTTCTCAGTCTATTCTTCTTCGTGTCTTTGTATACGAGTTTTCATGACTACGCCTTCGTGTCCTCATCATCTTGTATTCGTGACTTTGTTTATGTCTTCGTCTACGCGACTTCATGTGTTCTTTTATATATTGTCGTGTCTTCGTGACTTCGTCTTCACCTAAGTTCCTTCATCATTGTGTCTGCGTGTTTACATCTTCGCATCTTCGTCATTGTGTCTTGGTCATTGTGTCTTCGTCTTCGTGTCATGACTTCGACTTAATCGTCGTGACTTCGTCTTTGTATCTTCATCATTGTGTCGTTGTGTTTACATCGTCTTCGTGTCTTAGTATATCTTGTCTTCGTCCAAAGGTCCCAAATATTTACTTTTACTTTACCTTATTTTTTTACTTTACCTTATTGATTATCGTTAAACTCATCGCTTATCGTATGGCAAGCCGATGGCTATCCCCAATAGCCTTATACTTTTTGCCATACAGTCACAAGTTTTGTATGCAGCTCTACTAACTTATACGACAATTTTGCTTTTTTACATTTCTGTCCACATTTCTGTTTATTTATGTATCTTAAGCTCTCAATAAAACGCCCAACTTTTGGTACAATTCTTGGCGGATTGGTGGATCTTTGGATTCAAGTAGCTTGTAACTTAAGTTTTCATTTCGTTGGTAGAGCATTCTCTGAACAGCGCCATATGTATTAAACAGTTGTACAATCCGCATAATGATCCACCGACTGGGCGTATCCCGTTTTGATTGAGTTCTAAAAGCTCACATAGTTCATAATAGAGTTGCACCACTCGTATATGCCTATCTGCGTTTTTAGTCTAAAGTCTAAAAATAGAATAAATAGGAAATTTAAATTAACAGAAATATTCGCATTTGGTTTTGAACCAACACTTGAGCCCTACCCTGTATTTTTATATTGTTATTATCACCTTATAATGAAATTTTTAATTTTGTTATTTTCTTTGATCGAATTCATATTTCTTTGTGATTTTGTTTTTTAACTATGCAAATCTTTTCTGGGGCCGGAGCATTTCCAACGTTTTCGCGGTTCGCTTTTAAGGTCATACCTTACGCAGTAGGGAAAGTAGCCAAATCGATGACGTGTGGCTATAGGCCCGATCTACGTAGAGCCATCTGCACCGTACTGGCATGGAAGATGGGTCACAAGTAATACCTTCTGTGCGATTTACGAGTTAAGAATGAAAGGCTTGCAGTTGGTGCTAGAGATTATTGTTACAAGCGATTAATGGTATTAATGGTACCATAACATATCCATTGAAGTTTGAGGATTTAGATGCATACGATCAATGTGCGAGAGTGTAAGATTTTTAGAGACCATTCATCTGGTGGTTTTCTTAACGCCTTGCTTCTCCGAATTTTGGAATCAATCGGAACATTATTTTCAATTACTTTACCGCTTATTGTACAGGGTTATGCAATAAAAGTGCTTTAACTTTAAAATGAAATAACACAAAACGTAAATATGATATCAATGAAAATTTCTTTGTGCTTCAAAGATTAATTCATGACATTAATGATGGAATGTAATTTATTTTAAATGTGCGTACCACGACTACGTTTAACAAAGCGCGTTCTTTCAACTCAATTTTGGGCCACTTTTTCCTTCCTGATTCATTGCACTGTATGAATCTCACCAATAAAACGAATAATGTTTTTTTGTAATTGGTCAATTGATTTCGGTTTATTAGCATGAATAATTCATTTCAAATATCCCCACAAGAAATAATCCAATGGGGTGATATGGCAAGATCTAGGAGGCCAATTTCTTCAGATAATTTTTTGATTAAATTTTGTTTTCTGAGTTTTCGTACAAATAATCACTAATTATGCTCATTTCGGACAAAATAAGGACCGATGATACCACCACCATGCAAAGCACATCATACAGTTAATTTTCCTGGATGCAATGAACTTTGATGAATTTGACTTTTGGATTGTTTTCGCTTCATATTCTGCAATTTTGTTTGTTGACATAGCCGTTTGCCCGTTTAACCAAACAAAATTGTCCGGTAAAAATCTTTACGTAAAATACGCCATGTTGTGCCATATGACAGTCCGAATTTTTGTCATCGTCGTGGAATTGCTAAATTTCGATCCTCTCGTACACTCTCTTCTACGGCAACAATATTTTCTTCACTTTGTGCATTTCTTTGTCATATTGGTACTATTACATCATGCAAAGAATAATTATTTCCAAATCTATCAACAATTCGAAAATTTATATGTCAAATATTTTCAAGAAACGTATATGAAAACAAAATTCGATAAATTTAAATTTTACAGGTGCTCTGATGCTACCAGGAATATAGTGTAAAGCAAAATCAGTTGTTCATTTGGCCTTTATACTAAGTCATGCCTTTCGAAAAGCAAGATACGATTATGTAACTTTACGACAGCAATTTTGTCTCTGTGAACCACAAAGCATATACGTAGTTTGCGTTCCTTGCATCGACTTACATTTGATGAATACCATTTTATGGTTAGTTCGGGAGTTTGTCAATTAGACTCTAAATGTTTGAGGTCCAGACCGAGTGATTGAGTGATCAAATTAAAACTTTTAGCTTAGGGTTTTCCATAACGTGGAGGTTCCAGCTATTATTAATCGAAATTGGTTGACGATTCAGAAAACAATTAAGAACAAGAAAGTTTGATATTAGCCACAACATTGTCACCCGTTCATATTTTCGCTGAATTGGAAATAATAAGTAAATTTTTTTCAATATACCTGTATTTAAAATTTGATTATATATACCTTTAAATAATGGGTTGGGGAAAAAGAAATCCATTATTTTTTCGCCAAATGGCTTTAGTGACATATATCTCGTGATGTATTTGTCGCAGTGGGCGATTCTTATACTCGTTGGAAAGGGGGGATTCATATACTAAAAAAATATTTTGTCATTGTTTTGATTGATTGATTCAGTTGTGAGTTATAGCTTGTCAAGGATAAAAGTAAATAAAAAGAAAATCTGCTATATTTTAGAATTTTGCTTCAATAAAGGTGAAAACGCAAATCAGGCGGCTGAAATTGTGATTGGTGTCTATGGTCCCGATACCGTCACAGCGAATCACGCTCAATTTTAGTTTCGTCGATTCCGTTCTGGTCATTTCGATATCAAAGATGTACCACGCACTGGAAAGCCTATCATCGGAAATGTCGATAAAATGCTAGAAATTATCGAAGTAGACCGGTAAGCGAGCTGTCGTAATTCATCGTCATTTTTAAACCATTTGCGTAAAGCTGGCCTCGAACGAAATCGAGCCACTTTTGAAACGGATGGTGACTGGCGACGAGAAATTGGTTACATATGACAAATGTCAAGCGGAAACGATCATGGTCGAAGTCTGGCGAAGCGGTCAAAATGGTGGCCAAACCAAGATTGACGGCCTACTATGAGCTGCTACCCAATGGCCAAACTCTCAATTCGGACCTCTACTGCCAGTAATTGGACCGACTGAAGGCAGCAATCAACAAGACGCTTCTAGAATTAGCTAATAAGAGAGGCGTCGGGTTCCACCAAGTCAACTCCAGGGCTCACACGTCCATGATGACCAGCAAGAAAATCCAGGAGCTTGCTTGAGAGGTTAGTGTGTATCCGTGTTATAGTCCGGACCTAGCATCAAATGATTATCATCTCTTTTCGTCCATGATAAATGCTCTAGGATGTGTAAACATGAGCTGGCTCTCTCAGCTAATAAGGACAAGTTGTTTTAGAGAAACGGTTTAATGTAATTTCCTTCTAAATTGCAACGAGTTATCGAAAAAAAACGGAGCATACTTGATCCAAAACAAATGATTGTAGCGATGTTTAATAAAGTCCCGAAAAACGTAAAAATAATGAATTTAGTTGTCAGCCTTATATTACAAATTTGACAATTCACTGTCCCTTTCGAGTTCAGAAAAATAATAAATTTGACATTTTTCACAAACAATTTTCGTTTTAATTTGTGTCATGGATTGAATGGAGCTAAAGTTTCTTTATCGAAATTTTTTTTTCGTTCTTAGGGTTTGTTTTGGGAGTACTAAAGTAATAAACTTTCCAAAAATGTAAATTTTGGTTTACAGGAAATATAGTTCCTATCATATTTCTAACCTCGAAAAGAGTTCAAATTTTGCAATGAGTGTGCCATATCAAAGTAAGTACAAATTAAACTAAATAGATAACATTAAATTGGTTATTTTTATTAATTGTTAATGAAAAAAACAATAAATATTCTGTAAACAACAATAAATTAAGAAATTAGTTTTAAAAATTAACATACACGATTGCGTATACTGAACCTGAACTACATTATCTTTTTATTTTTAGTTTTGTATAAACACTCCCATGTCGCAAATTAGTGATGAATAGTTACAAAATCTTTTAGATGTATCTGGATCTGATTCGAGTGATGAATGTTATCAGCTTGATGACTGTATTGTGCACGAGGATCAAGTAGATTCGGATGAAGCCTCAGTCGAAAATGTCAGTGAAAATATCACTGGAGACGAACCAGACAACGAAAATACTAATGCTATAAATGCTAAGGTATCCTTGATCATGAATCATCTCATCAAAAACATTGTTAAGTCGCCTTATGGATATTTTCAGTCTTATTTTCCAGACCTGATGGATCTGAGCTGAAAAAGTCCGCTCGCAAGATTAAAAAATTGGATGGCTTCTTCCTTCTTTCTTCTCTTCAAACTTTCTTTGACATGTGTGAAAAGGGGCTTCTGCATCGACTCAGTGGCAAATTCAATTATACGAAAACGTGTTTTAAAGTTGTACGATCCTCCTTAGATTACATAAATGTTTATTTAATTTATAAAATCTTTGTATTTTGTTTTAATTAATTGTGTGGGCTAAGTTCAAGGCGCACAATTGAGTGAGCCAGATTTTTTCACGTTTTTTCATCCAGCATGCAAAAGGCTCTTCAGCAAACATAGTACTAGAGCAGCAGCTAATAGCAAATGGAATTTTACCATGGAATGCAGTTCCACAATCAGCGTAAAGAAGTATGATACATCCGACCAAATGCATCCGACCAAACAGTATCAACCATTGCAAAATTCGACGAAATTTATAAATCGTTCAATGAACAATTTAAGGCCTTGCATCAAAGAATAGATGAAGTGTTCAAAAGTCAAGAATACTTATCATCAAAATTTGATAAAATTCAGCAAGGCATCACCGAGCTGACAGGTATCAATAAAGAGCTGTCCAATGAAATCGAAATTCAAAAAACACGATTGCACCACTTGAACTATTTTATATAATTAGGGTGACTTTTTTATATCAGACATAAATCAATTGTTGACATTTGCTTTGTCGTACTCGTATTTTACCTACGCAATTCTGTGGTTCGGACTCGAGAAGTACGTATGTGAAACGAGAGTTTAACTAATCCATACTCATGAAAAATAGTGAGGACAATTTTAGCACAAACTTCAGATTCAAGGATACACGCGTGAAGTAAGTCCTAAAGTTTCGCTTCACAGCTCGCACATTTTATATTTTGCAACCCGTCATACCATTCTTTCTTTCTTTACGTCAGCCACAAGACAATCAAAAAATGTAAAAATACAAAATGGTTTATAAAATTGTTCAAAACTAACCAGTTCTTTTTATCGCGGTACCTTCCCGTATAACCACAAGCATAGATCTCCAAAAATTTGCGCAGTACCTTTAATTGCTTACCTCTATAGAAAAATAAAACTTGTCTTTTGGTAGTCCCAGAAAATATATTCCTGTAAATTAATTTTTATACACTACCTATCTGGTTTCTGATCTCAATTTCTTTATTGCTAATAGAAGTTTAAAGTTTACGAAGGAAATTGTGACATGACCCACAAATTAAGTAATCAATGGCAAAGTGTGCAAATATAAGATTTTAAGATTTTATTGGTGTTGTTGTAAAGAAATATTATTTTCAGGTGCGATTCTGTAATCGGCAGTTTTATAAAAAAGTGGCTTCTATATCAGGTAAAGCCATCAGATGACAAATCATTTGGTAAGTAGAGTATTTATATTAGTATTTCGAGTTCAAAATTAATAAAAGTTGTTGATCTCAGCTACTTACAGAGAAGCTTTATTGGCCAAAGTAATATTATCAAATAAAACCGATTTGGATACTACGGAATCTAGCACCGATGATGATGATATTTTACCGGCAGTGCGTGTTGTGCGACAAAATGCATTTTGTTTAAATGAAATAAATTATCCAAGCGCACAAAGTTGTGTTGCTCAGCTCAGCTTATTATTACACTGGGTTCCGATTGGTGCCATGTATTGTGGCGATCGTGGGCCCGTTAAATTCATTTGCACTAGCTGGTCCCCTATATCTGAAATATTGAATCCATTAGCTAAAACGCAAAAATTGTTATTGTAGTATCGACTATCGAATAGAAATTTATTCGCTAAAATTTACATACTGATACTTGGTCAAAATCCACTTGCAAAAATTGGAAACTACGCTATTAAACATTTTAATATTTACAATTTGATTAAGCAACTAGAATTTATCTTATGCTATAATATTAAATCTATTCCACAAAGCACTATTTTTAATTAAACACAGACAAACTAAACATGCACACCTCGAAGATGTGCCTGCACCATATTTTGTTTACACTTTGTGGCGACCAAAAATCAGCAATCCCTCAATTAGTCCATTTTTATCTCCATTTTGAATTGTTTTCAATTTTTTTCCCGTCTCCGAGTTGGCCGTCGTCGAGTTGCCCGTCGCCGAGTTGGTCGTCGTCGAGTTGACCGTCGCCGAGTTTACCGGCGCCGAGTTGACCATCGCCGAGTTGTCCGTCGCCGAGTTGTCGCGTACCGATAATTAACGGAGAAACATTTCCCGACGAATCGCTAAAAATTGATGTTCTGAACTTATTTGTGACATTTATACGACGTGTTAATTTTGGACTTTGATTGTTTGATATTTGATAATTTTCTGTATTTAGTTGAATCATATCACATAGTCGATTGTGACACTGTTCGAGTGGACGATTAAATGACTGTGACATTTTTTATATTGTATGTTTAATGTTGGCTTCAAATTTGTAACAACTATTTTCATCTAAGGAACCTACAGCCCTAAAATCATTTGCCAGATGTACTAGTCTATGTATATTGAATGTCAAGTTGTTTTCTCCATACAATTTTATAAAATATTTCAGTAATTCACCAGCACATTCATTGTATATTAAATATTACATTGAAGATATCAGAATACGAATTGCCAATCTCAAGCATAAAAAATGTATACGCATCTTTTGGCAAAATACCTTTCAATATTGTGGGGCCACTGTATATAAGAATGCCCTACATTGTGATGCTTTCAATAATCTGGCGTATTGAAATGACCTCGATTTCCGCTGAAATTTCATACAGTAAAATTTGGCACGTTCCTGTAACTTGCTGTTGATTTGTTGTATTTGTAGCGGATTTAGTTTTTGGTGGTTCGGTTTGCCAAGCTCACTCCGAATTTCTTTATGATGATCTTTATCAACCTCACCAGACGGAGTAAGTCTTGCTCTAAAGTTTGAATCCGTCATCGATGAAACATTTATTTGAGGAAAAACTACTTTAGTTGTTTTTCCAGTTCTAACAATTTGTCCTCTTGTCACATATTTTGAGCAGGATGAATAGCCAGAGTACTATTTATTTGATTTTATTTCAGCCGTTGCTAGCATATCACAAATAAATACCTTAAGTTTTGGTTTATACCTTTTATGATCAATAAAACGAATTCTTTAAGAAGATTGCTAAAAGATTTGGGCTTGCTAGGTCCAGTATATATGCCAACGGGAAACATAATATATCGTTTTAAAATATTATTTGCGCTACCTAAAATTGCCCAAAAGCTGTTGCTTCCACTGTCAGAAATTGGAGTTCCATCTACGTACACGACATTTGAATTTCAACTAAATCTGTATTTATTTTATCCGTATTTGAAGTAATAATAGGTCGCAAGGTCTTTCAACACCAAAATGTATGTATTGGCCACGTCGTATGGTAGCTAGAAACGATCTAGTATCAGTTGGCAATTGGGGATGTTGACAAGTCGCTACCAATATTTTTAGTAACTTTGAAAGCGTAATTTGCTCAATTTGGCAATTAATTGCTCACTCTCGCAATTTGTTTGAAAATTCATTGCTGTTAATCTCATCCAAACCTGAATTTGAATTACCTTGGATCAAATTCCATCAAAATATTACTATTAGCTACGATCTGAGTACAAGAGTACTTGTGATCATGATGAACATTAAACCCAACGCTTCTATTATTATTTTTGTTATATAGTCGTCTATATGCAATATAGACTACATATATTTTGATCCCGGTGCCTACATTTGACATTTGACTTAACCATGAATTCTCTGTAACGATAACTCAATCTAGAGCCTGTATATAATCTACACTTAAGGTACTTAATTTAAATAAGGTAACTGAGATGTTATGAAGAGCGTCGTGGCGTAGCGGATAGAGCTATGGAAAATGGAGAAATAAATCCGGGTTCGCGCCTCACAAAAGCAGTTTACAGTAAGTGAAATTTCGAAAATTCTGTGACCTAATGTAATGAACTAACGTAATTATAAGTGAGTCCCGATATCAGGATTATATCAAAAATATGGATATATTTTTAGTTTTTCTGGTTTAATATATTAACCATACAACATAATATCTACTGTGGTTTTTTAAAAATCTATATAGAGACTAAATAGAAACTGTAGTAAAGTCTATAGAGAGACTAAATATAACCTGCGTCGCAAAGCGGGAAATGAGGTAAAGATATATTTACTTTAAATCTATAGCATCTGTGCCATTGCATCTAAAGTAACTATGGCATGTGAATCTATAGTTCATATGCCATGTACATACAGAATGTTTGTTTATCTAGATAAAAATGTCGTTATAGGTGATATACATGTGCATTAAATCTTGGTTTTACGGGTTTCAAGAGCGCTCATGGCCGGCTACATCTTTGGAATGTACTGTTTTCTATATTAAATTTTTTATATTTTGCACTACCTCTTCTCTGGGCTAAGATATTACTTTTGTTAGTAACTCGAAATATTTGCACTAAATACATTCACTAAAATTTAAGATAAACTAATTATTTTAAAAAATTAGAAATATTTTTTATGAGAACAATACAAACATAAAATAATTTTTATCCCACCCCATCTCCCAATGGGGCTTTTAAGAGCTGCCAAATCTTTGTTAGAATTTTTTTTCCAGACGTGTGAAATAAGAGGCAAGCGCCGCTAAATAAACAGAGAACAGAAATAAGCAAAGCAAGAAAGCAAAACTGCCCAATCGAAACAACAAAATACGCTGTGTTTGCTTACCTTTTTATGTAAACAATAAGTTGGTTTGTTGTTTCAAATCCAGTAAAATAGCTGGATATTTTTTTTTTTTGGTAAGACATTATACCGGGTGATTTTTTTAAGCTGAAACTTTCAAACATCTCGGAAAAAAGCACTCTACGAAACTTTCAAATTAAAATAGGTACCCCTATTTTGATTGCAGATTCGGATTCTACGGCTTAAAGTACGTAGGATTCTTTTAAAACGTTTTTTTCGATTCATGATAGATGGCGCTGTTAAATTAAATTGGCATGCGCGTGAACTTTTTCCTAAATCTATCCTAGAAACAAAAAATTAGGAAAAGTTTAGGAAATACTTCACAAGCCTATATAGTAAAGTGAACTTTTTCCTAAAACTGATAATATGTCTACTGCACGTTCAAATAATTTATTCAAGGTTGATCAATAAAACATTATCAACGCGATTTCTTTTCTCTTTCTAATCTAAGATGTTTTTATGTTTTGTATTTGAGTTTTGAAAACCACTCGAACGATTTTCTGGCAAACAATTGGTCAAAATGGGTCATCGAGCAACAGGAATCGATTGCGATTGTATATTTGTTTCCGCCGGAAATATTTTAACTGAAAATTAGAGAGAAGTGAGTACAATGAGTCCTAATTTTTTGAAAAATTTCTTGACGGATTTTTCAGTGGTGCGCGGTTCCCTTTTATAAACATATTTTTCGACTTACACGCTTTTGATGAAAAACGTGTGAAGGGTTTACCATATTGCAATGGTTTGCGTAATACTTAATCGTCAATTAAATCCTTGTTGCGCTAGTTATTATTACTTGCAGCGCTCCAATTTGATTATAGTCAAAATTATATTCCAATATTATTTTGGGTGCAACGACGAGGTAATATATCATGAGTAAAACCAAACAGTAAACGATAATGTATTCACTAAAGCGCGATCAATACTTCCATTCTATAAATCTTAATCCAGCACAGGTCATCCATGTGGCTAATATTTTTAGCAAGAGCTAGGTCTAGTTAACCCTTTGAAACGTTCGTCTTCTAAGATACAGGTTGACGGTGAGATGTTTGATGATATGTTATTAGAACCACATATACGTTGTTTGGATTTGGATCGTAACGTCATTTGTGATGCTAGTGGCGATGGTCTAGTGCTATCTATACTTAGCACTCTCCGATAATCATCTGTTACATCCGTGTGTTTCGGTAATGATCTTTCTGGTGTTATTTTATCCGAACTATATACATCGACCGAATGAGGTATTCGTGGTGCTGGCGGTGAAACCACTATTGGTTCGTTTGGCAAGCATAGCTTCTTGTGCAACTTTCACAATAACCTGTGATGTTGTTGCTGCACGCGCCCATTTGTATAATACGCACATGATGCATACTCATCTGTTGATCTTGTGCTTCGTCACTAATTCCCAGGAGGACCCTGGTTTCGTGTGACACTACCACTACCACTTTTTTTTTCTACCACTGATTATCGGCCTCTCGCAGTGTAATATCGTATTCTATTAAGGATCGCCCGGTATACCTTAGTTTATACAAGCTTCGTTTCATCTCGTCAATTGTATCAAAACCAGTGCTTCGGTAGATTCGACCTAGGTTCTCAGGTTCTCAGCAATTTTCTAACCTCCTCCAACTTCTTAAAACACGTTATCGCCCCTTGGAGTGGACATTCTTGAGCTACCTTATGTGGAAATAGCACGGCACGAAAAGGGTAGTCTTCTCGCTCTTGTTTAAAAGCTTCCTCAAGGATGATTATTGCTTGCTGATGATCCTCCGTGTGAATTCCTCTTAATTCACATTCTACCAGCAATTCATCTCTACTTAATTGACTAGGATATATCATTATTAAAAAAAAAAATTCTAACCTAAACAAACCTAATCTAAACGAAAAAATTAATTTTAAATCTAAATAAAACAAAAACAACCACAGTCAATTCCACCCTCGCTACGGGGTGACGGTCAAGATATCCACTACTTGGATCAAACAAGAATAGGAAAAAGGGAAATGAAATTGATTTGGATGAAATACGAAATGCCAACCAAACCAGCAATGGCTTTCATAACTTCGATTTCTCGCAAGTGAAACACATTGCCTTGATGAAGCCATTTTGGTATTTCATTATTTTACCTAGTTGACTGAAACAATCTTCTTGCCCTCATATCTCACAGTCATCATTCTAAATCCCCTTGGGTGAGTATGACTGTGTGAGTGGCAGGCCGAATCGTTCACTCAAATAGGAACAACAACACGCCGGTTGCTGTTGTGAATTTCCATAACTTTGCGATACTAACTCGACTGGTTTAAGGCCAACTTGTATTCGATGCACATCCACTTGCAGACTCCTAAGTATGACCAACTAATCAAGTTGTACCCTGGATGCAACTATTGCCTACACGAGTAGACTGGCGACCCCATTCCGAAGGATGATAATTTAAAATTTTAAAAACAGAAGTGAAGAAAACGCGACTCTTAAATATAAAGTTATAGATGGGAAATTACATTTTTATCTTATTTTAAAAATGACAAAATTTAACATGTGGTAAATTCTAGCCACAAGCTAAATTGTTGCCAATAAACGGAGGATGGTGAGGGGTTCAAATTTTACAATTCCAGCTGGGATGCCGAGAATTATGTGCCAACTTGCCTGCAAATGAGCAGCCCTTTATACCATCCAAAGTTGTCGCTTGGCAGGAAAGGGATATGCTCATTACTTCAGGGATCGCATCACTCACCCTTGACAGTGTACAATTGCAAAATTGTACGTAAACCGCACAACATTTTTGTTGGTGCATATAATGAACCGTTGTAAAAAGGATGGATCGCCGAGTTCCAAATACCACCACAAATACCAGTTCACCCCCCAGAGTGCGGGTTGGGACTTGCCACAATCGAACTGAATATTCGGAGATCCGGTACAGGAAAATGACAATTTAAGGAAGTCATCTGTGTGTGTACGACCCACCCAGAATTAGGTCAGGCACACCGAAAAGGCATGACCGCAGCCATACTCACACAAAAAAATTTCTTATTCTATTCACTAAGCAGTTATTACACTGTTTAACACTTAAATCACTTTTTTCACTTTAAAAAAAATTTAATTTGGCCGAATTTCCTGAAATGCTGTCTTGAAATGGTGAAATTTAATTCAAATTTATTTCACTTGTAGATTTAAATTCTCAAGCAGAATTTAAATTTCTTAATTTAACTAATAAATTTAAATATTTGGGGTATTGCTGAATTTGGGCGCCACTTGAAACGGGTTAGAACTTTAGCTACCGCTAAAGTCAACCCAGTTTCACAGATTTGCCTCTCTCTGTTCAGTACCCCACGCGGCATTGATTCCCGCAGCTCAGTCGGATAGAGGGATCGGTGTGGGTTTAGAGGTACCGCAGAATGTGCCCTAGATTACCGCATTAAATAAAGATAACAAAAGGAGACTGGGGAAGGTAGGAATTGGGGTATCGGACTCCGAAGTAGTAGGTTAGCTTATCAGCCCATAGCTTGGGCAAAACTGACCGCGGTTGTATTTCGTAAAATGGTTATCTAAACATTTTACCCTACTCTACCTAACCTAATTAAAACTATCTTGCCCATAGGCCCTATTGGGGGGGGGGGGATATGTTAGTAAAGTTGATGATAGTGGTATGCTATCTAGGTCCGTGACAACAATTTCTTTTTCACAGGCTGTCGGCAGCAACACACTATCATTATTTAGTTTGTTAGTTAAACTTCGAAGAATAAAATCTGTCCGCAAAAAAACACAAAAATAAAAATTCAAAAAACCAAAAACAACAAACACGGTTTATTAAGTTTACTAACGGTATTTTATTTTACTTAAAACCACCAAAAAAAAACACAAAGAAAACACAATTTTACTCGATCACTCACAAAAAAAAAACTAAAAACAAATTGCTTGACCACACGTTGGTCTATCTAGACACTGACTGTCTCCAAACAAGAAAATTGTTGTACCTCTTTTTGAGTTTCGTATGAAACTTTTTGCGATCTCATCACAAAAATTCCTACGAAAATTGTACACCAACGTGACATCGATTTTGCTGAATCGATCCACGCGAAAATATTTTTTCTCTAATACATCCGTTGAGGAAGTTCGAACAACAGAACCACAATGCTGTTCAATATTTGCATCGGTCATTGTCATTTACCTAGTAAATAAAGCAAATACATTTGTTAGGTACATAGGCAACATATCAAATTACGTTCATGTACATATTTGCGTTTACTTAACTGTGGCACATATGAAAAATTCTAAGGTGAATGAATCATATGATACCACTATAAATAAATGCAAAGGAGAAATGTAGAAAGCCGGCATGAAGGGGGCATGAATGAGATGTAGTTGAAGATATTATCTTCGAGGTCATGTCGATGAGGAAGTAGATTTTGATGGGATGGGTTGATAACAGAATTAGGTTTAATTCCGTTACACCTTAGCAAAAGTATGAGCGAGTTCTATTGGGGATATCGGGGATATATATGACGAGGAAAATCATACATAGAACGTTTATTTATTCACATGAGCGCGGTCAATACTTCGATTCCATAAATCTTAATCCAGCACTGGATTACTGATATCGATGCGAATACAATTTTTACGTTAACATTTTTTGTTCGTAATTTTTTATTTATTTAGATTTTTGCAACTGACATTTATCTGTTGTCATGTTTCTATTATTATCAAATCATTATTGATGTTTATTTTCAATCATTTGATTGACTACCTATTTAAAATCAATTGTTGAATGATTTACTAATACTAACAAAGGTTTTAGTTTTGCAATGTTTTAGGAAATTCTTCACCACCGCTAAATTGACACGCTTCTTGGTTGTGTACATTCATTTGAAATGCGGGTTAATAAGTGCAATGAAGTCGAAGGCTGTAGTCGTTTTGAGCACTTAATTTAATTAAAGGATGATGAGGCGAGGGGACCCATGTAAATCAAGCACCATGGCATGTTGATCAAGTACTCCGAAGGGAACGGAAAACTACTACGTCCACGTCGTTGTTCCTGGGTTACGGGGGAAGTACTTTATTCACCAGCCAAATACATATCTACAGGTAACAATTTCCCAGTTATTCAGATATTTTTAAAACAAAATACAACAAAAAAATCATTTATTTGAAAAATTTAATATCGTTATTACAGCGCCATCTATCATGAATCGAAAAAAATGTTCCAAAGAAATCCTACGTACCATAAGCAGTAGACTCCGAATCTTCAATAAAAAATATGGGTTCCTATTTTAATTATAAAGTTATCCCCCGCCCCACTTACAAGAAGGGGAGGAGGTGTACTAATTTTAGCACTAATGTATGCCCCCTCCAGAATGATTAAATTTTAATAATGGACTTATTTTCCGAGATATTTGAAAGTTTCATCTTAAAAAAATCACCCGGTATAATTAACGTACTATAAACAACGAAAATAATTAGATATTGTTGCTGTTTTAATCGCTAGTACTCATCCGAATCCCAACAAAATAATGAATATAATAATCTTGCATTGCACAAACACAACGACCTTGGACCTTTGGTAGATGGCAAAAACTCAAACCTCTTGTTTCGAGATTACGACTCTTTCAAAGATAAAAACTTTCGATATTATTTGTGGTGGTCGTCCACCACCATTTAATCAGAGCATTAAAGTAATATTAACAGTATAAGCAATAACGAACCATTACAAAGCATTTAGCATGTTGTGGTCATCTTTAAATAGAATACAAAATCAAAATTTCTAAATACATTTTCTTTGGTCTAGCAACTTGTGGACTTAAATATTATTATTTTTTGTAAATCTAATGAATTAATTACCATATTTTACCTTGATGTGTATCAGAATATATATTCCAATATCTAATTCGGAAAATGCGATAACAATCTAAATGCAAACACAAAATAATTTATCAATTTTCATGTTAGCCTACGTTTTTTGTGAACTTCCGGTTCCTGGGCGCGGAACAAATATACCTACCTAATGTAATTTATTTTATATTAATCACCATTACCACCCTTTCTTTTGTAACTACAAAATGAGTGAGTATATGAGCGTATAAACAGCAAAAAAAAATGTCAAACTCATTAATAATATTTTATACAAAAGTTAATTTAATAGAAAATTGAAAATCAATGTCAGAATGATTTTGCTGAAAATATATACTCTATTCTGGAAATTTATTTATTTTTCGACACACAAAATAGCAAAAAAGTGAATACCGTTTTTCCTTTTATTTTCTATGTGCCATAGTATTGAAAGAAAAATGGATTTACTGACCACTGATTTTCTACACAAAAAATACCCCACAAAAAAAAACCGAATTTCCACAAAACCATGAAAATCCGAAATCATGAGAATAAAAATTGAATCTACACAGTACATCGATTATATATTTATATAATTTTGGCAGCTTTTATTGACAGTATCATTTATCAACATTTTCTTTTAGCGGATGGGTGGGTGGGTACGGCATCTCCATATGCGATTAAATTACGGGAATGAGAAAAGTGTTATGTTAATAAGAAAATTGATTTTCATCATGTACGTATGTGTGTTTACATCCATCTCTGTATTATATGTAAATAGAGAGGGAGAGTAGATATATACGAAAAATTTAAATTGTTTTTTTTTGGGTTATAAATACAAGATTTGTTGAACTGTATAAATAAACACATAGCCCTAATTTTTCCTTATCTCTATATCCGTAATTGATTACGATTTTAAATAGCAATACATTTACATTTTATTTTCGAGACAATTTATAGGATTATCGTTTATCTGGTATTGATTAAAATTGTAATTAAATATTAATCTCTATTGCCCGAAAAATTAATTTGTTTCAAGTTTCTATCATCCTTAATTATTGTAATTATCCCATTATATTTTAAGGGTGTGTATTTTGCATTTAAAGTAATATTTTTATTCGTGGTCTGGTCGATGGCACATATAAGGTTGACTTCAACAAACAATTAATCTCAGATATGTCACATTCGATTCGTCTATGACATCACATGCGACTCATCTCAGACATATCGTAAACGATTCATCTCAGACGTGTCACAAACGAAAGTTAGCCCCATTTGCTGATAAATTTCTATATACATGTCATGCTTGACTGTCGCTGATGTGTCATTAGTGTGTCGTCAATGAATTTCCTGCCGTTAAGTGTAGTTTTATTTTTGGAATGAGTGAAGTGATTCTTTTTTACATAATAAGTAAGCCCCGATTTTGAGAAGAATCGAAATTTTTTATAAGAAATTTTTTGCATTATTCTTGTCTAATGTTGAGATTCCGAATTAGCATGACTGTAGTTTCAACTTTAAGATTCAACGTATATAAAGTTAACACAGCAGGGTAGATAGAATTCAAATATTCTAGTGGAAAATTGATAAGCTCACTTTCATGCAACTAGATTGTTTGTTGATCTTGTCTACATGTTCTCTGGGTATAAACTTACTTTTCTCGACAATTCGAAGAAATTATTTTTCCAAACAATTTTGCCACCAAATCATCGTCACAAATTAAGTGAACTGGAATTTCAGTAGTGTCAGGTCGTAAATTACCACCAGTTTACCAACCAGAATATTCGGAAAACCTTTTTTGGTGCTTTAAAAAGGTCAGGAAAATTACTAGGAGATTAAAAAGACATAGCAAAACGAACAAACCTTCAGGTATATTGGACATCTTACCAGTGTTGTGCGTCTAAGAGTTGGTAGAAAATGTGGCCAATTCGTAGACAATGTAGATTATTGATTTTTTTGTTGTTTCTATAGTTTTTCCGCGCCAGGTCGTCATATTATAGTTTTCCAGTTTAAACTGGGGTTTTCCTATATTTTGGCAGTTAAAAATCAATTTTTATAAAACAAATGGGTGAGATTGACATACATACGAGTATCTTGTTCAATCGATGGGTTCGATATTGGTACAACTATAGGCGATTTCATTTTCGTTCGAGGAATAAAATTAAACTATCTTCTGCTTGTATCAATTCTATATTGGTGTGGATGTAATCCTTCGAAAAGGAATCCGGAAAATTGGGGAAAATGTCTAAGGTTTTAGGATCCGTATAGGGAATACAGAAATCCAGCGGGCAATAGAAATTCATACTTTGCATTCTGGTTCAAATCGAGCTTAATACCAATCCGGAAATTCGAAGGATAAGCTTAGGTAATGCAAACGTTTTAAAATCATCATTGATCCTGCTCGGTCAAAATCACAAATTTTTCAACGAAATTGTTTCGATTTGTGCAACCGGAAATACTCGATAATTATAATGACGAGATCGATGTTCGTTTCAGCTTGTTGAAGGTGCACAATCATTAGATGTAATTAAATTTTAATACTCAGTGGTCCGGGAAGATGAAGAATAAAGTTAAACATCTGGTAAGAGAAAAAAGTTAAACATTTGTCCTAAGGCTAAAATAGATGGCATTGCAAAAAAAAATTGAATGAAAAATTGATTCCGTTTTGTGAAACTGAATGGTAATTTCAAAAATGAAAACGCTAATTTGAACTGGTAAAAGTTAAGAATGGGAATTATCTACGTACGACACAAACATGTAGATAATTCCGGAATTCGCGTAGACGCAAAACACTTTCAATGTGCGCACTTTTAATACGCGCTTTTAATTCTTTGGCTTTTCTTGTAAATACTATATTGTTCAACATTACAAAAATTCAAAAAGCTCCCAATGAAGCTGGCACTTGCGGAACACAGATGTCGACCAAATTTCGCAAGCATTTTCCAATTGATGGAGAAACTTTAAGTATGACGTATTTTTCCGAATAATCCGAACTTTGGTGAAATACAGATATTTTTTATCAAAACTCGTCATTTCCGGTCAAAAAATGATCTGAACTAATTTTGTTTGAAATTTAATTTAAAATCTTTTTGTTTTTTATCGTTGTTTTCGTAAATCCGTAAATTTAGCAAATCTTTTAGTTCTAAGTCGTGTTTCTCGTAAATGTATACTTTTCAACATATTTGCAAAACAAAAAAACCTCTATGAAAGCTGCCACTTGCGGTGAACCGATTTCGATCAAAAATCACTGGGTCTTCTCAAATTTTTGAAAAAGCTTAAGTGTGATGTTTAATCCCGATCAATCAATCAATCTGAGCCGAATTTTTGTTGAGAACCTGGTTTTTTCTCAAGAATCGTCATTTCCGCTATAATTTTAGAAAACTGAACTGGACAGGTATTGTTGCAAATTTAATTTAGAATCATTTAGTGTTTAATCGTGTTTCTTGTAAATCATTCACTTCAAGAAAAAAGCTACTATGGAAGCTTCCACTTCCGGTAGACCGATTTGAAACAAAATCACTGGGGTTTCCCAAATTGAGGAAAAATTTAAATATGAGGTTTAGTCTGCACGATACCACAGCAATCACACACACCCGTACACATACAGAGAGCTTTTTGAATGTCACTTTTTCGGACTTCGCCGATGTCGCGAATTGTAAATCTGCAAAAATCGTAAAATTTAAAATAAATTTCCATTTGTTCGTTTATACGATGTTTTACGTATGCATTGAAATAAAAATGGCAGATTTCCATTTTTAGGGAAGTTAAGTTAACAAACCACCAATCGAAACTCGCGGTTTGCTTTTTCCATCCTTACTTTTACGCCAGTGTCAGCCAATTCGAGGACGTAAAGTTACAGGTCCGATTTTACCACCATCTACACCTTGCATAGCTCCATGCCAGCCTATACTGGCATGGTAGATGGCTCGGTCCATTTAAATTATCATAATTCTGAAAAATTTAAAACGGGCTTAGTACAAAAATTTTTTTTTATTTAAATATATTTATTAAATTAGATGTATAAGTTATTTGGTATTAGTCGGATTACTATAAAACTATATAAAAGTTATAAATAACACCTGTTACCGTGGTTCAAATTTAACAAACAAATCGCCACCAATGTAACGAAATAATCCTGTTAAATTTTGGCACTCGTCATTAAACGGCTCTGTGGCCGATTTTTTAATCGTAAAATTTTGTAAAATGCTCGACGCGTACAAAAACATTAAATTCCGAGCAAAGGTTTCGCCCGCACACAGTCGCTTTCCAGCACCAAAGGGCAAACTAATATCTAATTTCAATGACAATTTTCCATGTTCATCTAGAAATCGATCTGGCCGGAAAGCATATGCATCACCCCAAGCCTCATCACTTCTGTGGAACGCGTCTAGTCCAGCCATCATAACAGTTCCTTTTGGAATGTGATATCCCATGTATTCTGCCGATTCCAAGGCTACGTGTGGAACAGCAGATGGTACAAGCGTTTCATGCCGCAATATTTCTCGAATCGATGCCTCGGTATAATCGAGATTAATGCGATCGTCTAGTGTAGGAAGTCGACCAGTTCCAACATTTCTATCAATTTCGTCTTGGATACGTTTTTGAACTTCAGGATACTTTACCAGCCGCTGGAAAAGGAAAGTTAGTTGTTGACTTATAGCTCCTTGTGCTGGTAGTAAAAGATCGGTAAGCAACATAACCAAATTATCATCTAAAATAATAAAAAATACAAGAATATTGTACAACCTGCTGCAAATTAAATTAGAATTTTCATATTTACACAAAAAGTTGTTAGATTCATCGCCTTGCCGCTTCTCATCTCTCATTTCTTTGATGTACATATCAATAATGTGACGGGTATTATTCTCATCATATGTATTAATTTCACGGTCCACGACCGATTTAATATAATTATAAACTCCAAGATTACCTTCACGCACTGATGTAAATCCACTCAAATTTGGTGCAAAGTGTCGAATAAATGGTAATTGACTCATTAAACGCCCGTAATCATCAGCATTTTGTTGAAATTTCATTACTGATCGTCCTACTTGGAACAGTACTGCTTGTTCAGATCTGGGCACACGATCATCGCTTGCTGTTTTCATAAATGCATTACCAATACCACCAAAAAACACGTCCGGACAATAAACTGCATCACCTTTAAAGAGATATTTCTCATGATCGTGTTTAGGGCCATTTCGTACCAAATCTATAAAACTAGTCATTTCATCGTTGAGCTCCAATTCGAATTCCTTGTCGCGTCGACCAAATCCAGAATCACGTAAATGACGTAACATAAATCGACGTTGATCTTTCCAGTTCACACTGTCGGTAAAAAATATTCCTTTTAATTTATAGTCTGGCTCTCGAATCCGGGCAATAAATAAATCGGGGCGTCCATCAAATTCTTGGCGATTTAATAGCTCCTTAACGGATTTATGATCATTTGCAACTATTGTGAAGAAAGGACCAATGTACATTCCAAGCACATTAGTCTTGTAAAATTTGCACAAAAATTGCGCTGCCTTTTGTAAATGCCTGTAATTTATCATTAGCATGAACAGGTAACTTCCAACCAAAGGTATACGGGGTGGACCTGAAAATAACGAACAGATAAATGTAGTAACATTGTGAACACAATATACATAATAACGTATGTACGGTCGGTCGATGATAGATACCTGGTGGAAATTTATCTGGTTTCCATGTCATCCACTGATAACATTTGTATAAAAACACTGCAAAGTATATTCCCACAAGAACGGCTGAAACCATTGCACCTCACAAATAGCTTACCGGTTTTTTTTAATGTAAGCGATTAATATAGAAAATTCAAAGCCAAACTAAACCGGTGCCGAACCAAAACTCTTGTATTTATATCTTCGGTGCATCTCATTGTTTTTAAAAATTGTTTGATTATTTCTTGGGCATAATAAAGAATAATAAGAACACACATTCAAATGCTGAAATTACAACTAGATTGCCAAATTATTCATTGGCGCCGAACTTTTAGGGGAGTATGTGAGAAAATGTTGATTTAAAGCAGCGGGATGAGTAACAGACCTAAAATTCGTAAATATGATTTGCATACAAAACGAGAAAGAATCAGTCGGACTAACTAACAAGTCATTGTCTTAAATATTACTTAAGTGGACATGTTTGGCACGGTACGGTATAGCACAGAATTTAAATTAGTTCAAATGATATCATTACCTTGCGTGTTAGATGAATATATTGAGGTCAATAAATTTGATTATTTTCAAATATGGACAAATTGCGTTTTGTGTTATTTTTGACTCATCGCACGCCGCCAATGGTTCATAAATAAATCTTTTTTTTCTCAGGTTTGTTGGTTGTTCTTGCAATTTAGAGGTCACAATTGGCAGCTATTCAAGCAGATTCTTCAAATGTTGTTGCTTTCAGTCGATAAATTGGTTATATTAAATTTAATTGCATAATTGGGAATGACTTGCTAAAACTTGTGTCTCTTAAGAAATATAAAATGCTGTGCTAAAGGATTGATTTAATATCCAGGGTCAATTTGAAATTAGCATCTTCAAATTTCACAAAGTTCAAATAATCGTCTGAGGAATAATATATATTTTTAAAATATTAATTTGAGCTAAGACGAAGCCGGACGAGGTAATAACAAAGCTCTTAAAATTGTCAGCATTTAATTTAAAATTTAAAACTATGAGAGTTCTGGGACTCGCGGGATTGATGTGAAACATAATATATTATTTAGTACCATCATCGTTTTCAACACAAACCTATTTTACAATTGGTTAAGAAATGACATAAATTATTAAAACAAGGCCGTTCCTATGAATACGATTTTTGGGTTAATAAAGTAGGTAAAACAGTATTAGAAATAATAATCTGCCTAGTACAACTGCGTGTACGGCAGTACGAACCGAAAGTACCGACGTATTACCAAAATGTTGAAACTGCGAATACACAACATGAAATTAAGCCCGGATAGAATAAAATTCCTGTTCATTGTCAAACGATTTAACATAAATTCCAAATTAATTTAGATTTACCTAGTTCATAGTCGTTTTTTGTCATAAATGATAAATTTTTAAAATATTTCCAAACTTATGAGAAAAGCTTAACCATGTAGTTTCATCCCGATCAATCAATCCGTTTGGGCTGTAGAGAGTGCACAGGCATTTAGTCTACAGGTAATCACACACAGCCACTCAAACTTAACTTAACTGACTGCCCAAATTTTACTGCACTCAAAATAATTATCCGTTTATATTCTAAGTCTAAATTATATGTCGATTTTTTAAATGACCCTAATGCTGCACCAGCATTTGTAGCACAATCCAATGAAAATGGTACTAGCATTTTTTACAAACTAATTACAAATTTGTTACACAGTTAGAAATTTTTTTACAATTCCCGTTATCCTGCAATTGGTGTGTGGGCTGGCATTAGATAAAGCTACACCACACTTTTCGTATTTTTGTTAATATTTATTGTATCGTGTGGGGGTTGTACTTCAATTTTTTACAATTAAATACATTAAATTTAATTCCAACATATCGGCATAGTTCAACCCCCAAAAAACTACCCCAAAGGGGTGCGATTCGTCAAAAACCACATTTTTCGGTATACCATGCTTTTGGAATTTCAATGAATATTTATTGTATCGTACTAGGGGTAGTAGTGTAATTTTTTACAAATTAATTACAACACATTGGCATAGCTCAACCCCCAAAAACTATCTCTAAGGAGTGTAATTTTAAAAAAAATATATTTTTCATCACACCACGCTTTCTGTATCTCTGTGAATTTTTGTTTTATAGTGTGGGTGGTACTAGAATTTTTTTTACAAATTAATTACAATAAAATGGAATAATTAATCCCCTAGACAACCACCCTGAATGGGAGCAACAGTTTAAAATCATTGTATCGTACTGAGGGTGATACTAGAAGCTTTCACAAAGTTAATTACAATATAGTGGAATAGTTCAATTGCCAGAATCTGCTTCTAAAAAGTGAAGCTCCTTAAAATAAAGTTTCTCTGTAAAGGTCATACCTCTTAAATTTATCACAAAAGCCCACACCCATAAAAATATATCAAAAAGTATCGAACTTCCTTCCTTTGCAAGAAACAATAACTCCTGAATTTAGTACAATAGCCCACACCCACAAAAATCGATCAGAATATATCAAAATTCTTTTCTATGCAAGAAATAGGTACCTCTGAATTTATTACAACAGCCCACACCCACAAAAATCGATCAAAATGTATCAAACTTCCTTCCTCTGTAAGAAATAGGCACCACTAGATTTATTCCAACAGCCCACACCCACAAAAATAATGGATAATAATGGATCTGTTGTATTAAATTCAAGGGTGCCTATTTCTTCCATATGAAGGAAGTGCGATCCAATATTATCGATTTTTGTGGGTGTGGGCTGTTGTAATAAATTCAGAGATACCTATTTCTTGCATAGGAAGGACTTTCGATATATTTTGATCGATTTTTGTTGGTGTGGGCTGTTGTAATAAATTCAGTGACACCTATTTCTTAGATTGGAAGGAAGCTCGATACATATGATCATTTTTTGTGGGTGTGGACAGTTGTAATAAATTAAGGTGTAAGTGTTTCTTTTGTGATAAATTTAAGAGGTATGACCTTTACAGAGAAACTTTATTTTAAAGAGCTTCACTTTTCAGAGCCAGATTCTGGCAATTGAACTATTCCAATATATTGTAATTAACTTTGTGAAAGCTTCTAGTATCACCCTCAGTACGATACAATGATTTTAAACTGTTGCTCCCATTCAGGGTGGTTGTCTAGGGGATTAATTATTCCATTTTATTGTAATTAATTTGTAAAAAAAAATCTAGTACCACCCACACTATAAAACAAAAATTCACAGAAATGCAGAAAGCGTAGTGTGATGAGAAACATATTTTTTAAAAATTACACCCCTTAGCGGTAATGTTTGGGGGTTGAGCTATGCCAATATGTTGTAATTAATTTGTAAAAAATTACAGTACCACCACCAGCAGACGTATGTAAAGCTGGCCCGAAAACCATCCTGAAAAACGCCTTTAAAATTTAGGTGCATTTCTCCGCTAAATCCATTAAAAGGCTTTTCAGCCCGAAAAATTAAAAAAAATATGGAGAAAATCAAATTCCATCCCGAGAAAATAAAACAAGCTCACGCACACACAACAAATTTTAAGTATAAAATTACCTTACAGCGGGATAAGGGACCTCCCTCAGCTGATCTAATATTCGCTTCTGTTAGATTAGGTTTCGGAAATATGCTCATATGTCACCATAAATTTCTCCGTTCACAGAGTTTGGCAGATTTTACGGTATATAACTAATTAATGCACTGACTGTCAGCATTAGCACACAAATGCTCATTACCGTACAGCGAGGTATATCAGCATAATTCCGATACCTAATCTAACAGAAGCGAATATTAAATCAGCTGGAGAGGTCCCTTATACCCACTGTAAGGTAATTTTATACTTAAAATTTACTGTGTGTACGTGAGATTGTTTTTATTTTTTCGGGATGGAATTTGATTTTCTCCATATTTTTTTTATTTTTCGGGCTGAACAGACTTTTAATGAATTTAGCGGAGAAATACACCTACATTTTAAAGGCGTTTTTCGGGATGGTTTTCGGGCCAGCTTCACATACGTCACCAGCAGTACGACACAACAAATATTAATTGAAATTTGAAATGCCAAAAGCATGGTTTACCGAGAAATATGGTTTTTAAGAATTGCACCCGTTAGAGGTAGTTTTTGGGGGCTGAACTATGACGATATGTTGTAATTAATTTGTAAAAAATTCAAGTACCACCCCCAGCACGATACAATAAATATTAACAAAAATACGAGAAGTGTGGTTTAGCTTTGTCTAATGCCAGCCCACACACGAATTGCAGGATATTTTCGAACTGTGTAAGAAATTTGTAATTAATTTATGGCATATATGGCACAATGAACTCATTTCATATTCTAGCAGACTATATGCTTTTGATGTCTTAACTCTTCCCCTCTAAAAGTTTCTCGTCTCGTGGATGTTCCTCAAAAATTTAGATGTATGGGTTGAGGTTCGATTGGCTCCGGGTTGCTTGTTTTTCTGATGGGAACACAATCAACTGTTTTCTTCTCCTTCGTAGTGTTCGAATGAGCGTCAGAGTTAGGATAATAATAATAGTTGTTATAATTCCAGTGTCTATGATGTAACTAGTGATATAGCTAGTTTGCTGATTTTTAGCCATTTTTCGCAGGTGTCCAATATTCTGAGTGTGTAGATTATGCAGGTATTCTAAATTCAATTTAATCTTTTGTTCGGTGATATTTGTTTGAAGTACTGGTGGTAAAATTTGATTTGTTTTGATTTCCTTGTTCGTAAATACCCAATCTTTGATTTCTACTGTTTTATTCTGATATTGAATCTAGATCTAGGTGAGATTACGAAGGGGTTGACAATTGCGTAGCGAATCATAATAATTCGCTAAGGCATTGTGATTATACTTTATACGTAAGTGCAAAGTATTTTCAATATTTTTGTAGTTTCTAGTTTGGTCACTGCAGTCTGATGAGAAATTTCGGATAACTTCCTTTTAAATGTTTGTTTGATTTATTGCAGGCCTAAATTCCGTCGAAGTTACTTAAGAAAATGGTTTTTTCGTTTAACGGTTCAATAATTTCGTTCTCATTGAAGGAAAATTCACCTCCAGCATGTAAACGTTTCATCAGTTGGCTAATGCAGTGGTTCTCTCTTATCTCCTGTAGATGATTTTGTTCACATAAGATGATCTCTCTTATTTCGTGACATTTTTTAATTATGCCAAAGATTTTATTTTGATTTATTAGGATATCGTCATATTCTAAATAAACCTGCTTGTTATCCTTGATGGTTGATTTTATCTGGATATGGTGGAACTCTTCCTTGCTGGTCTTCGGCATTGAAATGATGATGGCGATTGTTGAGTTATTTATTAGCATGACCGGTTCAGCTTCTATCGCGTTTGTGTAAGGTAATGTTTCTATTTCAGTTATCATTCGGTTAATCTCTTTGTCTAGCAGATATTAATTTATTATTCCTGCTTTAGCAAACTACTGTTGCAAATTGTTTGTTGGATGACCTCGTTAGTGCCATTTTCTAGTTGTAATAGAATCTCATTGTATTGACTTATCATTTGTTGTATTTTTGTGCAACTGCTGTGTTCAATTTTCAATTATCCTATCTTGACTTCTTAGGATTTCGTTCCAATCGGTAGCGTCTGGTGACCCAGCGATCCATTTCCAAGCTGAACCTATCCAGTCGATTGAACGTTTAGCTTTCGATGGCCGTCCCTTGAGTTCCTCTAGAAGTTTGCTCACCTCCCTGATCTGGTATTTAAGCTGAGGTTTTAAGATCCTTGACAAGTGTATTCTTCAAATGTGCAGAGTAAATTATTTCGCCTACTTCGTTAGGTTTTGGTTCATTCCTCTTACATTTCCACGTTGATTCTTATTCTTTTGGCTATTTCTAATTCGTTCTGATAAATCCTCTTTCACTTTATCTCTGAAGTTTAACAAATTCTAATAATTAATACAATGGGTTCGTACAAAGAATATGCCGCATGGTTTTTTCTCTGTGACTGAGTGGATGGTGTTGTTGTATCTGTTGGTTGAAATATTGACTATTTCTTTTGTAGTGAGATCCTTATTTTCGATCTGTAAGCATCTTGTTTTTTCGATTCTAGTTGAATAAACCCTTTCGATAGCTCCATTTACTTCGCTTTTGCTGGATGGTGTTAAATAAATTTGTATTCGAATAGTTTTTTAATAGTCTGTTATAATTAGATTTTTTTATTATCTTGTTCCTTAGATGTAATACTGAATGATCCTTGATGCGGAAGAACTTTGTGAACTTAGAGAATTTCTCCACGCAAGTGATAAATTTTTCCTTGTTTATTTTCACCAAACCTATATGGAGAATTTCGGACAGGTATGTTGGAACTGGTGTTTCTTGAAGCGTTGGTTTGTTGGGTTGCCGATCGTATTTGCAGGTATTACATATCTCGCAGGTTTCAGTATATTTCTTAGTTAACTAGCCATTTGTGGGAAGTAATAGCTCTCAAGGATCAGCCCTTTATTTTCCTTCCAATTCCTGTGTGCTCGTAGATGTTCTTTTTCGATGATTCTAAATTTATTATCCTCATTATTGATATCATTGACCACTCTCTGTGTTATTCTTATTTTGTAGTTTGTCGAGGTCCGTTTGGTAGATTTCTTGAAGGATTTGAATATGTTCTTCGGGAATTTTGAATCCATTGATCAATGTTGGAGGTAGTCTCTCCATTAAATGATGCAATAGTTGATCTTTAGTTATCTTTATCAATGAAATGTAATGTCTGTAAAAGTTGCTGTAAGGTTCCTCAAAGCAATAAACTCCATTTCCTTCTGAAATTATCTGTTGATTTCTGAACACGTTTAGTGGTGCTTTGCAGTGTCGTATCATTTGTGTATTGCCTTCATTCGCACTGTGTAGAGTTCCGCTGCTGGACGACGAAAGATTATTAACTTCCAATTTTAGTATTGATAAGGCATCCGCTACCTTGTTGGTGATTCCAGGTCTGCAAATTATCTCGTAATTATATTCTTCGATTCTGGACTTCCATCTTTTTAGCTTGCTATTGTGTTTTCTGTTGCTAAGAGCTAACATCAGTGGTTGATGATCCGTAACAATTTTGATTTTTCCGGCTCCATAGAGATAATTTCGGAAGTCGTCCAAAGCCCAAACAATCGCTAGCATCTCTTTTTCGTTCGTAGCGTAGTTTTCTTCGGTTTTGTTTAATGAACGTGAGATGTATGTTATAGGCCGATCTATACCTATCTCTCCCTGTAAGAGTACTGCGCCAATGCTCTGATTGGATGCCTCCGTGATCAGTATATAAGGTTTCCGAAAATCGGGAAATACTAGTAGCTCTGCTGAAGCTAATAAGGTACTTTAGATGTTGATGAGCTTTCATTTCTGTCCCGGTCAATTTATTTTTACTAGCTTTGATTTGTGCATTCTCTCCTCTTGTCAGGTTGGTCAAGGGTTTAACGATACTTACAGCACTTGTTATTAGGTATCCAAAAAACTCTGTTTCTTCTTTCAAAAATTCAGTTTTGTCAAGATTGACTCGTAGATTTGCTTTGGCCAATTTATCGAATAATTTTTCGACATTACATAAGTGTTCTTCTTCGTGGTACCTCCAAAAACGATGACGTCGTCAATGTATACATAGTCTATGTATGATTTCAGAACGTCGTCGATCATTCTCTGGAAAATAGCGGGGGCGTTCTTTAGACCAAATGGCAGCCTGGTGAACTCGTATTTTCCGTTCATGGTTGAGAATGCTGTTTTCGGGATATCGGATTCCTTCATTCTGATGTTATGGAATACTGACGTCAGATCTATAGTAGTGAAATATTTTGAGTTGCCCAGACTAGCGATTGTGTTAGTGAAATCCGGAATTGGATATGTGTCTGACGTTGTTATGTCGTTTAATTTTTTATAGTGGATCACCATACGATATTTCTTTATCCCTGAGGCGTCCATTTTCTTTTTATAGCCCAAATTGGTAATTTTTAGAGGCTTTTGGATGGCCTTATGATGCCATCGTTTAGCTTTTCTATTTGAGTTTCTACTTCTTTCCGCATATTGAAGGAGTAAGGGTAGGTTTTATTATACATAGGTTCATCTGTGGTTGTTTTAATCTCCGCACGTGCGGTGGTTTAGATGCTTTGCGTATCATCAATGTGCGATTTTGGTGATCATTGATCGCAGGTTAGCCTTGCTTGTTTCTTCCAAATGTTGGTCACGTATTTCAATATTATTTACTAGAACAGATGTGTTTGCTTTTAGAGGGATCCTTATGTCCGGTTATATGGTTAGGATATTATTCTTCCAGTCTATTAATGCTTCTAGTCTCTTTAAGGTGTCACCTCCTATTATTCCGTAGAATGTATTTAGCCTAGGTAGAACATACAAATCCAGCAGAATGTCAGTGCTAAGTTTCTTGAAGAATTGAGTTGATAGTTTTTGTTGTTGATAGTTTTTGTTGAATTCTGACATCACCTTCCGCTGATCGAATGTTGAATGGTTTGTCAATCAGCTTGGCATTTCGGGCCACACAACTTTTTCAAAAGTTCATCCTTCGTAATAAATGCTCACTGCACTCATCATAAGCCATCGGAAAGTAATGTCATACTACTACGGGTACTCATAAAATAAGAGTACATGTGTTTAATTGTACTTTATCTCCACGGAAGTACCCTTAATAAGTACAAATCCACTAAACTAGATGTGTTCTCGCAGATACGTATGCACGGCAAAACGACCTTCTGGGCGTTTTTCAACTATAAGATTGTTAATTTTTTAGTTATGTTGACTTGCAATGTCTCATTTTTATCATTATTCATTGCTCTATAGACACAAATTGTGAAATTTAGTCAAACATGAGTCAGACTCACAAGTCTTAATTTCTTTGAAAGAAACAGCCCGAAATCAAATTGTCTACAACGCCAACCACCTTTTTTTATCATTTCATTGGATTCAGCACACTCAAAAATACCTAGAAAATATTAAACCAGCAGCACTTGAACGAGCTGAAGTGAAAGTGAGGACAAAACGTTACTAAGGGTCGTTTTAGTGTTTTGTTCTACCTACCGGATTTGAGATAACAACTTGCTTTATAATCAAAAATAACTATTCCTGCTTAAATTTGGGAAAACCAACAAGGTCACCCTTGAAAAAAATGTAAGCTTCATTGCAATAATTGAAAATGCTGCTACGGAAGCTGCCGCTTTTGGTACACAGATGTCCACCATATTTCGCATTGATCTCTCAATTTATAGAAATAGCATTAGTATAAAGTTTTATTCCGAATAGTCAATCCGCCTGGACTATAGGCGCACCAAATTTTAGTGAAACGAGGTTTTGTTTTATCAAAACTCGTCATTTATGGTAAATTTATATAAATTATCTGAATTAATTTTGTTGGAAATTTAATTTACAGTCTTTTTATTTTAAATCGTTTTTTCGTAAATGCTACATACTTTACAAGATATTTGCAAAAACGAAAAAGGTTTTGTAGAAATTTTCACTTCCGATGGACCGATCTCGGCCAAAGTTTTCGGGACCCCAAAATTTAATGAAAATGCTTAAGTATGAAGTTTCTTCCCGATAAATCAATTCATATGGGCTATACTGGGTCCAAATAAATAATTTAGTGACAAAAATCGCCATTCCGCAAAAAATTTGGAAAACTGCTTTTGTCTGGTAGTGTTACAAATTTAATTTAGAATCTGTAAGTTCATAATTGTTTTTTTCCTAAATAATAAACTTTTTAAAGTGAAAAGGTTCTAATTAAGCTGTTACTTCCACGAAACGAAAAAGTTCTTACCATAAATTTCACTTTCGGTGGGCCGATCAGTCAAAATTTACTGGAATCTCCCAATTTGTAGAAATAGATCAGGTCTGTACAGGGGCCGTATTTTTGTTCAAGCCCCGTTTTTTTGTCAAAAATTGTCACTTCCGCTTAAATTTGGGAAACTAACCTTGAACGGTTCCGTAGCAAGTTTAATTTAGAATCTTATAGTTCAAATAATTTTCCTTGTAAATGATATACTTTTCAAAATATTTCCAAGAAACCAAAAAGCTCCTATGGAACCTGCCACTTTTGGTGGCGCACTGTACCACGCACGTACACACACATATATTTTTTTAAACCCACTTTATTGCCGAAGTAATAGCTAATGGTAAATCTACAAAAAACAGTTTTTTTTGTCGAAAACATCATTTCCGCTTAAATGTTGGCAAAATGATCTTCACCGGCATTGCTGCATGATGTTGAAACGACTTTGGCTTAAACTTACAGGGATTTGACCGATATTGTTGCAAATTTAATTATCAGTTTATAACCGTTTTTCTCGTAAATAATATTCTGTTCAAAATATTTGAAAACAAAAGCTCCTACGGAAGCTGCCACATTCGGTGAACCGACTTCGGCAGAAAACTACTGGGACCTTCAAATTGAAAAACAAAATTTCATCTTAATTCTTTCATCGAAATTTTTCATGATGTCTACACTTTGTTTTACAGCGTAAAAGAAAGTAAAATACTTGAACCTTAGGAAATTTCGAAAAACTACCTCAGTAAATTGTCTCCATTGGAAAAGTTCGATTGTTTGGTTCGATAAAAATCCTCATACTAAAGGAACTGTGATGTTGGCTAATTATCGTCGGAAAACTTTGGTATCTTTTAATTCTTAGGATTTGGTAAAGGAACCTGCGTGATATTATGAAAAAAAATAAGTTAAATTCAATAAAATATAAGTGATAGATTTTTAATTTAGGCACAGTCGTTATTAGTGGATAAAAAATAATATTTTTGCTAACTACCCTGTGGTATTAAAAACGCCACGTCAAGTAAAAACTTTGTTTTTAATGTACCTATTTTAAAAGTTCTTTTATTCAGTTTTGTTACAAATTATTATTTGTCGTGGTTCAGAAAATCCAAGGGCAGTTTTTAAACAGCCATTGCCTTCTACTCGTGTTACTGTATGGTGCGCTCTTTGAAGCTGGTAACGCTGTTTTGTCAGTGGTGCTCGCTACAGAGACAATAAAAAAATTTGTCTGGTCCATGAATATAACCGTGGTTAACATCCAATGAAGCAATCGGTTTATTGAGAAATAGATTTGATAATTTTTTTGTCTCTGTTCCCGATCACCACGTTTCATTAAATTATTTATATTATTATCATTATGTTGTATATAGAATTGTCCATTATCATAGTCACGAGTCCATTATTATTATTTTTTACATTACAGACGCGCACCATACAAACAGAGATTTTTTTAAACTACCTTCTTGATTTCGGCGATATAGCGAATGGTAAATCTCATTTGACTACGTGAAAGAAAGTTAAAGCTGTTATTTTTATTTTTTCCTGTGTATTCCGAAATGGCCCGAATTAGGTACAATTTAAGCTGGTGTTGCGTTCAAGCAATCATTTATTCATAGAGCATTACACAAACAGGAATCCGATAAATAAGTCATATACAAGTTTATTAGTTGTACCAAGTTTTGTAATTATAAAACTGCGCATAAAATCGGTTTGAGTAATTTTTAACGCTGTTCAAATTTTACAAACAAATCATCGCTAATATATCGAAATAATCCTGTCAAAATTTGGCCCTCATCAATAAACTTTTCGGTCGCCGATTTTTTAATCGTAAAATTTTGCAAAATACTCGCTGTATACAAAAACAATAAACTTCGTGCAAAGGTCTCGCCGGCGCAAAGTCGCTTTCCAGCACCAAAAGGTAAACTGATATCTAATTTTAACGAGAATTTTTCATTTTCATCCAAAAACCGATTTGGTCGGAAAGCGTATGCATCCCCCCATATCTCATCGCTTCTATGAAACGCCTCTAATCCGGGTAGCATTATTGTTCCTTTTGGAATGTGATACCCCATGTATTCAGCTGATTCTAATGAAACATGGGGAATGGCTGAAGGGACCAGGGTTTCGTGGCGCAATATTTCGCGAACCGTTGCTTCGGTATAATGAAGATTAACGCGATCATCTAGGGTGGGTAGTCGTCCATTTCCGACATTTATGTCGATTTCATCTTGAATTTGTTTTTGAATTTCAGGATACTTTGCCAGTCTTTGGATAAGGAAAGCTAATTGTTGACTAATGGCTCCTTGAGCAGCTACCATAAAATCGGTGAGCAGCATCACCAGGTTGTCATCTAAAAAAGTACAATGATTTAAAAAAAGCTCAATACATTATTTTTGCTAGTCTATGTTTACACATAAAGTTGTTGTTCTCGTCCTCTTGCCGTTTTGTGTCTCTCACTTCGTTAATGTACAGATCGATTATGTGCCGCATATTGTTTTCATCGAATGACTTAATTTCACGATCTACGACCGATTTAATATAACTATGAATTCCAAGATTACCTTCACGCACTGGTGTGTATCCACTCATGTTTGGTGCAAAATGTCGAATAAATGGCAATTGGCTCAGCAAACGTCCGTAATCATCAGAATTCTGTTGAAATTTCTTTGCAGATCGACCTACATGAAATAATAGAGCTTGTTCAGATCTGGGTAAGCGATCCCCACAAACTGTCTTCATGAACGCATTACCAAGGCCACCAAAAAATACGTCCGGGCAAAAAACGGCATCACCTTTAAAGAGATACTGTTCGTGCTCGTAGTTCGGGCCATCGCGTATAAACTCTATAAAACTAGTCATTTCAGCGTTGAGCTCCAATTCGAATTGCTTGTCACGCCGACCAAATCCAGAATCCCGCAAATGACGTAACATGAATCGTCGCTGATCTTTCCATTTATGACCGTCGGTAAAAAAAATTCCTTTTAATTTGAAATCTGGTTCTCGAATCCGGGCAATAAATAAATCGGGACGACCATCAAACTCCGGTCGAGTTAATAATTCCTTAACGGATTTATGATCGTTTGCGACTACTGCATAAAATGGACCAATATACATTCCAAGCACATTGGTCTTATAAAATTTGCATAAAAATTGCGCCGCCCTTTGCAAATGTTTATAATTTATGATTAGCATGAACAGATAACTTCCAACAAATGGTATACGAGGTGGACCTGTTAATAGGAATCGCCGTGCTTTTGAGATAATGTCCTTAAATATTTTGTAATATATAAAATACACACCTGGTGGGAATTTTTCAGGTTTCCACGTCATCCACTGATAGCATTTGTATAAAAACACTACAAAGTATATTCCAACAAGAATGGCTGAAACCATTTTGCACAACAAATTCGTGGATATTTACGAACCAACCAATTATTATAGATTGTCAAGTAAAACTAAACCTGAGCTGAAGAAGTGCTCTGGTTTTATAGACTGCGGTTGGTTTCAAAATTATTCGAATAATCTTTGAGATAATAAAATATATTCAAAATGGCATTGTCGCCCAAATTTATAGAAGTGTTTGTATGCCCATTATAACTTTGAAATAAATTAGCAGACATGCACACTGATAAGCGCTGATTATTGTTCGCGGCTAGTTTTTGATAATTTCAAGTTGCATTTCAAGAGGTTTAATCCACTAGGGTTAAAATATTAGTGAGTACGCGAATCATATTTTTTTGATAGTATTTTTTATCTTTGTTGCTGTTTATAATGATAAGCAATGTTATTATCATGCCGAAGTTCCGGTTCGATACTCGATGTTGATCGATGTTATCAGTTTATAATATATAGGCAGCATCATCGACTGGATGTTAGTTCTGTCCTTTATAAAAAAAATATATATTAGTATTCTTTGATTCTCGGTCACCATTTTCTAGATTACTTTAAATTAGATTTATTTTAATTACCAAAGAATGGTTCCCCTTAATATAAGTTCACTCCACTCGTAATAATCCACGGAACATCAATGAATGTGTCGCAGAGTATAAATAGCATTTACTTTACATAATTATTCGTAGAACGTCAAAATTCAAATCAAATACTTACAGATAAGTACGAAAATGATAAGCGATAAAGGAATGGTGCATTTATATACTTTGCACAAATGACGTTGAAGTATATTTGATAATGGAATGATTATAGAAATTATTTTTATGTATTACTTTGCCAAATTTATGATAAAATTGATATCAATTCATCTCATTAATACCAGCTCTATTATGTACAAGGTGTCCCAGTACCTTTAGTCCAAGCGAATAGGGGAAGTAACCTCAAATATACTCTACTACGCATATCTCCGATGAACCGTAGTTCCAATTTATTTTGCATTATGGCGGTAAGTAATTTAAAATCATTGCCAACGCCTTGATTGCGTTCAATCTAACATCGCTGTCACACCTCAAAATTTCTGCCTATTTGTTTACCTATTTAATAGGCCGGCTTTCAAGCTGATCTCTGCAATTTGAATTGCAAATCATCGCTTCCGATGACCATTGCTGCCCTAACAGTCACAACTAGCGGACCATCTGAAATTCTAACTCATCTTGGCCGATATCTCCTCCAGATGCATTTTAATGTTCAATCCAACGGAACTTCATCCGATTCAAAAATGTCCGCTCCCATAATATTATATTGATCTCGCCAGAATTCATTCAAGTTATGTTTCTCCATCCTGTCTAAATGCAGCTGCCACAATTGCTCCTCGATATCATCCGAGAGCCTTGCCGCACTTGCAACGAGTTTCTCATTTTTCTGTAAGTCACACTTACCGACATCAACCTTGCGTTGCAATCCGTGCTTGTTTTTACGTTAAACTCAACACCTCCACAATCCTGGATTACTGTCATTTTCCATTACATAAGTAATTCTTATACCAAAATCGTCGAAACCATCCCTACCAGGTGATGCGCTGTTTACCTCATTCACTATGGACACTAACTCTCCTGATTCTGGTTGACTAATAAATGGCCCACTATGAGACGTTGATTCTACATCCGGTTGAGCAACCCAAATCCTGCATATAATTTGGTATTTTCTTGACCAATCGGACCTATGGGACCTCCTCCATGTTCTTCATCCGGTCCCGTCTTATTACCAACAGTTATTTTCAACATTTGCACCATATCGCTTACGTCATCATCCTTTTTGCTAAATATTAAGTCTCTCTTTATTTCTTTCATGCGAGTAGCGTTAAATTTTTACTTTGTTGATGAAATTTTTGATTAATATTTGTTTACCTGATGAGATATAACAGCCAATAATTGGGAACGGTCTCCACCATCTCACGTTTATCATTTAGTTTTTCTATTACCTCTTCGAACTCATAATTATCTGTATCTAATTCTTGCACAACCCCACAATTCCATCTTCTAATTCCACCGCTGTCACCAATTGTTACGAATTTGCCCTGCCAAATTCGGTTCGTATCACTGGAGTGTGAATAACGTTATAGAATTTGACGATTTACAATAATACTAGTAATTTACACCGCTTCTGGAATATTAGCGAAAATGCCGAAAACAATCTCTCTGTAATTTCCTTATAATTACCTAATATGTACGCCCCTACTGGAATAATCCCAAAATATTATGATAGTAATTTTAAAATTTTTAATTTCACCACTATTTTTACTTTTACTTTACCGAATCTCCCAAATGTCACACCAAGGCTGACTCATTGTGTTTGTTGCACTCGTATACACCCTACACCCATCGAATATTCTAGATTCTTCTAGATTTATTGTATAGGTTATGTTCTATACGACTATAATCAACTAAAAATCAAAACTGTTATAAAACCTTATTTAGTGCTACTACTGAATCCCAGATGTCACTACTCTCACAAAGAAAATATTAGTAAATTTCTAACCCTTAAATGAGAAATTTTGTTGAATAAATGTCTCTCAATCGCCGAATTGATTGCCCATCAAGCCAATAGACTGGATCGTAACAATATTATAATAATTAAATAATCACTTAGCTTGAATACATTTTTGATTGTGTCATTTGCCATCTAGGGACAGTAAATATTAACAAAAATAATCGTCTTTGCGGCGTATAAACAAATAAATTGTTTTTTTAATATTTTTAAACTAAATTTAACATTTTTTATGTAATTTCAAGATTAATTTTGATAATCGTGTATTATTACCTCTGTTATACATTTAACTTCATCCTTAAACACGAATTAAGGCAATTGGCAATTTTTCGTGTTCAAAAACTATTTTTTGGTTTGCACATCGTTTTTGACAATTTGAGTACCATACAGTACGATGACGTGACTGAAATTGCAATTTAAAGCCCATTTACAAACAAAAAAATTTGTAGTTGATTTCTGATTCCCATATTTGCTGCTAGATGGCCACAATAATAATACCCGGGGACCTTACGCAAGATTATATTATTTTGGCAATAATTTCACATTCATTTTACTGCTGATGATGCCATCTTTTACGTAGTAGATGAATTTGGAGATTCCCCAAGTATTGTTACTTTGATTTTTAATCAGTTTTCGTCAGTATTGTCTATACCGCGTAGTTAATAATTATTCTGGAAAAAACATAATGTTATCGAACTGTTAAGACTGTACGATGAAATTCTAAACGAACTGTCTTCAGCATCGAGCTACTTAATATCATCAGCCTACGAAAATTATTCAGGACGATAAACGACGGTTTTATCTGCCATGTTTGTGCAAAACTGTAATTATAACAGTGGCTAGATCGACACTTTCGATGTACTGGGTTTTAAACTGGATCTCGGAGTTTCTTTAAGACTGGAATAAATAAAAAGCTTGTACGAGAATATCCATACTGCTGCTAGTGCAACAACGAATAAACTAATAATGATAATGCACTGCCTAAAAGATTTAATAAAAAATTCTCTAAGACTCGGAATACGAGTTATAAGATTTCGCACTAGAATGAATTGTGAATTTGAAATTGATTGCAGAAAACTCGGAGGGTTGAGTGTTCAGATTTGCAGATAATAAATTGTTACTTTTGCACCATGGAATATAATACTATTATTTTCAATCATTTTACGATTGTAAGCTTCTTTTAGAGCTCTAGGCCAACCTTCGTCGTTTCGGTCATTTGATAGGGAATAACGGTAAAAAATTCCAATCCGAATAAGAAAAAATTCTGATTGGACATACAATTGGGAATACTCAGTATTAATCTGGTGGTCTACGCTAGTCTGTTATCGCCGTATAACCACTATGACCATTTGATAGATCCTGGTGATAGTTAACAAGAGTGTCAAGAATTTTGACCATCACAGAAAACTGAACTATGTTCGATAAATTTTAGTTAGCTTAAGATATTATATAAAAAAAATAAAAGATATTCCAATTTCGGATGTCAAAAATATTTGTATGCCAGTTATCAGTATTTACCGTATCCTTTGGGAATTTCTGTGAGATGGCGGACCACGTCAGAACAGTAACATTCTAATTTAAATTTATATTAATTGTATGTATATTGCTTAATAACTTGGTCAATGACGGATAGGACCACTTCGTCGCAAGAATTGATATTAATTTTAGAGAGAAGAGGCCGCTAGGCAATCTTCCTTGCACATCTGATCGAATGTAAATGTCATTATTGTTGATGACGAAGAATTGCATTTTACTAAAACTCAAAAGACTTGAAATTTATAAATTTTATTGCAGCTACATTTATTAATAAAAACTATTCTCAATACAATAAAAGCGATTGGTTTGGGCATTGTAACTTCATCGAACAAAATATTAGTGCTGAAACTTTCAGGTGGATGAAGTTTTGTGTAAAACGTTCTATAAGCATTTTACTTAAATTACGCTACTAATAATTTTTAACGTGGCTCAAATTTAACAAACAAATCTCCGTCAATATAACGAGAGAGTCCAGTCAAATTTTTACTCTCATCGTTAAACTTCTCTGTCGCTGATTTTTTTATTGTAAAATTTTGAAAAATTGCCGATGTACACAAAAATAATAAATTCCGGGCAAATGTCTCGCCAGCACAAAGTCGTTTCCCGACACCAAATGGCAAACTAACATCTAATTTTAAAGACAATTTTCCATTTTCATCTAAAAATCGATCTGGCCGGAAAGCTTGTGCATCACCCCAAACGTCATCGCTCATGTGGAAGGAATGCAGAGCGGCCATTAAAACTGTGCCTTTGGGGATATGATACCCCATGTATTCGGCTGATTCCAATGCTAAATGGGGAAGACTCGAAGGCACGAGCGTTTCGTGTCGCAAAATTTCTCGAATCGTTGCCTCAGTATAATCTAAATTTATGCGATCATCTAGTGTAGGTAGTCGTCCCGTGCCTACATATTTATCAATTTCATCATGGATTCGTTTCTGTATTTCGGGATAGTTTACTATTCGTTGGAATAGAAACGTCAATTGTTGATTAATAGATCCTAGTACTGGTACCGAAAAATCGGTAATCAACATAACCATATTGTCGTCTAAAATATGTTAAAAATAATTATTGTAAATATTGATCTATAAAATAAGTTGTATCTGAATCTATTTACACAAAAAGTTGTTGATCTCATCCTTTTGACGATTTGCATCGTTCATTTCTTTGTAATACATGTCGATTATATGCCGCATATTGTTCTCATCGTAGGTTTTTAGTTCGCGATCTACAACTGATTTCATGTAACGATAAATTCCGAGAGTTCCGTCACGACAATCAGTATATCCACAAAACTTTGGAGCAATATGTCGAATAAATGGTAAAAGGCTCATTAGACGGCCGTAATCATCAGCTTTATTAAGAAATCTCGTACCAGATCGACCAACCTCAAACAAAACCGATTGTTCAGATCTAGGAAGGCGCTCGCCACAAACTGTTTGCATAAAACAATTTCCAAATGCTCCATAAAATACATCCGGACAATGGACAGCATCTCCTTTAAATAGGTACTGTTCATGTTCATATTTAGGGCCATTTCGTAGCAAGTCTATAAAAGTAGACATTTCATCATTCAGCTCCAATTCCAATGCTTTATCACGTCGCCCAAATCCGGAATCACGTAAATGACGTAACATAAATCGTCGTTGGTCTTTCCATTTATGACTGTCGGTAAAGAATATCCCTTTTGATTCAAAATTTGGCACTCGGATCCGCGCCATTAATAAATCAGGACGACCATCAAATTCCTGCTTATTTAATAGCTCTTTAACGGATTTATGATCATTTGCCACTACGGTATAAAATGGACCAATATACATTCCAAGTACGTTGGTCTTGTAAACTGTGCATAAAAATTGTACCGCCTTTTGTAGATGTTTGTAGTTTATCAGCAGCAAGAACAGATAGCTTCCAACGAATGGCAAGCGAGGTGGACCTGATAAAAATAAATATTTTTTAGATGATGTACCAATTTGATAATTACTAAGCTAATATTGAACATTTTGATGCACAAACACGTATATTGTCTATGACATTGAAAACTTGATACAGCTAAGGTACCTGGTGGAAATTTTTCCGGTTTCCATATCATCCATTGATAGCACTTATATAAAATCACTGCAAGGGATATTCCAAAAAGAATGGCCGACACCATTTCTCCGTTTACAACTTTTAGGACACGATTATCAAGCCACTGGTTTTACTTAATGTTCAATTTAAACTGAATATGCACTAAACCAAACGCCGTATATTTATGTGCCCGATATCTGCTAATTAGTTTTACTAATCTTGGTGCTAATAATATAAGAAAACAGTTTCAAATACGCCGAGATTGATAAGAAAAAATCGTTACCGTGCAGTTTTTCGCAATATTTGTCTAACGACGCTTACAGTTTTGAGGTAGATTAATATTTAGACTTGGTATAACAAGCTTGTATTGTGTTAAGAGTGGAGACCTTCAAATATGAAATTTAATTTTTACCTCACCAGATTAGGCTATTTTCTGGATTAGGAGACGGTGGGGTGACAGATAGTGGTTTTCCTAGTGAATTCATCACAATAATGTTATCTGTGCAATGACAATATTTTAGTCCAATACAAGAAAATTAATCAAACATCAAACATCCACTGCATAAGTGCAATAAAAGGTCATAGTTGAAAACATCATTGAAGTTGAATTCAGCCGACAGGATTTTTTGAGGTATTTTTCTTGTGAAAGAAGACTAGTTTAACGAATCAGTTACCAGAACCACCAGCGATCAAGCAACACGCGCATACAAGTGCACGGGAAGGAGCAATTTATCAAAATCTCTGTTACATTGCCAATAGAGGACAATGGATTTTGAAGATGGCTCTCTAGGTAAATTTCGAAAAATAGTTATAATTCAAGATAACTCTCAGGTGCTTTATATTGTCTGATTTTCTGGCGAGAATTAAGCATCGTCTGTTTGACTATAGGTGCAGTCGAAATTTCGTCTTTCGTGAGCGAACACTTTTTTGCGGAGACTGACTTATTTGAAAGTAAAGTTATTGTAAACTTTCAATTTAAACTATTCTACAATAAGTATTTTCGACAGAAGATTTATTGTAGATTTTCAAATAAGTCAGTCGCCACTGACAATTCTTCAGACAATTTTTATCGAGATCTAGTGGTGTCCAGTGAGACCAGTCTGTCGTTTTTTATTTTATATTCGTACCATCCGTTTTATTGTCGTTTACACTTTTCTAAAGTTTAGGAAGAAAAATACCATTATAAGACTACCAGATTTGAGTAGAGCAAAACCCAACCTGGAGTATTAAATGAGATTTCATTAAACATGGTCTCTTCAATATCCGAATTGACAATGTTGGGCCCAGGGAAGTGAACGAAAGTATGAAATGGCCTACTTCCTTCCAGACAGCCGGAAACATTAGGTCCAAAGTTTTGTCAGGTCTAGAGACCGCACATAAGCCATCATTTTCTGTATACAAGTTATTCCACGATTTTGAATTTTTTGAACGACTAGAAACCTATCTCAATCTGTCCCTAGTGGTACAGTTCTTAGACGATTAAGATCTCAGAAAAGTTTATTATGAATTGAGTTAGCGTTAAGACGTCAGGAAAATTCGATAGCAGGTGTGATTGAAATTTTGTAAAGTTCAAGCACTACAATGCCAATAGCGTTATGGAATTACTTAAAAGAAGAAGTATGGAAACTATTTCGGTTAAGAATATTTTACTGCAGTCAGTTATTTCCATTTATGGTGCGGATTAGAAGTTCTTTTGAGGATGTTGTTCTTGTTATAAAAGAGAAACATTCTATTCTATCTTACAAACTTTAACAAGGTATATACTTCAACTAAATTTATGACATTATTTGAAACCTTTAGAACAAACGAATAATTTGCTACCAATGCCAACCATGAATGAATGGTAACAAAATGTTTGCTTCGTCCAACACCTTTTAAAAGATATTGTTTTGAGTACTACGAAGCTTCAGGTTAATTTACCGTTAATTTTTTTAAACCTTTCACATAATATGCCTCTGATTATAAGGGAATAAGCAAAAATGTAGCTGCTCCCAGCGCGCAGCGGTAGTTTTTATTGAGAATGAAACAAATTGTAACTGCGTTCAATGCTACAACGGAAGTTTTACATTCTAAGATGCTTCAGCCAAATTTGCAGAATTGTTCAATTTGTTGTGAATGATAAACAACAAGTATATATTTTATAAGAAACCAATAATTTGCCAACCGCGCCATAACGTTGGATTTATGAACTAAACTACTAGTGCCAATATTGTTATCTGGTTCAGGACCTTTCACCTGATCTACTCCACGAGGGTTTCGGAATAATGTTAAGCAATATGTACTTTTCCGTACTTTAAAATGGAAGAAGAATGACGAACAAAAATTCAAATTGCAAGACCCATTTTTCAGGTATCAGTGCTATAGCACCCATTCAAACAGATGTACATATATTTTTTTAAAAATCTGATAAAATAATGAAAAATTACTCTGGTCCAAAACCATTGTTCTCGACATTTTGATGGTCCCTGATCCAAAAAATGCAAAAAACTAGTCCGTGCATTTGGATGTCTGGATATCTGTAATGACATCTCAAGAACGATTAGTGTTTTTTGCAAAACACGTCATTCTTCTTTGGTTTATAATTCAGAAATTTGAAATTTGGGACCTCTTATTCAAGGTAGTGGAATATTTGCCATAGAAAATCAACCAAATAAAATACCCAATACCACGATTTTGCCCCAATACCACGAAGGACTTAAATCAGACAACAATTTCAACGAAAAATATCGTCGTGGCGATGGAAACAGATACAATTTTTTTTTTTCATTTTCTCTAATGCTGTGGCATATAATTTTAAAGTTCTTGAGAAGGCAACAATTTCATAATCAGCGCTGTTGTTCGCAAATCCACCGTTGCAATTCCACAAAATATTTGTTGAAAAAACGATTTTGGAAAACTCTTCTGGCCCGGAATTTTTGCAAATTTTATTAAGAATCGTTCAAATTGGATTTCTCATAAACGGTATGCTTTTCAAAATATGTGCAAAAAGCTCCTATGTAAGCTTTGACTTATGGTGAGCCGATTTCGATCAAAACTCACTGGGATATCCTAATTTGTGCAAAAGCTTAGGTATTTTCACCGAAATCAATCAATTTGTAAGGGATGCACAGGGTCGAATTTTTGTTAAAAACTTTATTTTTTATATTTACAACCGCCATTTCCGATTACATTTTGGAAAACTGAGCTGGATCGGTATTGCTGAAAATTTAATTTAGAATTTTGTGATATACGAGTATTGGAAGAGCACCTATGAAAACTGAAACATCTTCCGACGGACCTGAAAACGTGGCTTTATTATGAAGTATCAGTTTGATTAGTCGATCCGTCGGGGCTTTGGAGTAGTTATGTACATTTAGTGTGCACGGTACTACACATAGCCTGTGTGGTAAGACACATATAAACACACAGGCAGGAGGAAAAATAGGATTGGAATTGGAAACAAATCCTATCGTAAAATTTAGCCATTAATTTTTTTGAATTTCTCTTTTTCTAGAACGTCAAATTAGATCAATATCACTATTGGTACAATGATTGCAATGTGCAGGCGGTATACTGTAATTGAGTAGTAGTTGATTTTAAAGAACGTTAACTTTATTGGTAGTTTTTTCTTAACAAACAAACTAGTTCAAGCCTAAGTTATCTTAAATATTCATTCGGAAGGCTTATATGATACAAAGGCAAGCTGCCGCTTATGACTTGCAAAGTTTCCCAAAATTTATGCTGCCATTCGAGAATTTACCAGTATTCAACAATATGACTACCCAAACTCGATGGCTGGTGAAGCTAGATTAAATTTCACATGGAGTGAGTTTGCTCGAACTACGGGATGTTATTTGGACTGTACCAATATTTTTTCAATAAAATATTTACAAAATCAATTGTGTTGGTTACTATCTTGAGAAATGAAGATTCGAAATAGTAATAGAGCTGGATGGCTTTCACCTGGCAAAGCATCAACATCGACGGCATGGCCAAATCGCTTCGGAAAGAAGACAATACTCTGTATTTGGTGAGACCACAAAGGAATCGTTTAATACGAGCTGCTGAAACTGGGCGAAACTGTCAATGGGTAACGCTGCCGAAAACAACTCTTCAATCTGAACCATGCATTGCTTGAAAAACGGTAAGAATGGGACACGAGACACAAACGAGTGATTTTGCAGCACGGCAACGCTCCATGCCATCGCACTCCTTTCGTCCAGGACACCATCAAAACTCTGATATGGGGTCTGTTACCGTAATCGCCTTATTCGCCAGATCTGGCCCCTTTGGATTATCACTTATTCTGGTCGATGGCACATGGCTTGACAGGGCTACATTTTGCTCGCACAAATTCACGAGCGGATTTTAATTGGAGCACGTTCAACTTTAATTCTGCATTACTTCGCAGAGGGTTTCAGAAGGAAGATAATCCGACGCATATGGTGAAGGTGATAAATTGTGTAAAATCATTTGGGTGGATTAAGAGTCAATTGGGTTCCTTCCAAAATTAAGTGAATTATGGAAGTAGGAACTTAAGTGGTAACCATACAGAACGTAGAAAAATTAAGATTGCGACAAATTCTGTGTTTGGTCACAACATAGAAAAATTAATCTAGAATATAAAATTTAACGAATCTTCGTTAAATATTATTGGTCAATAATAAAAAAATTATTGAAAGAAATATTTCTCGTTCAAATTATAAAACAAAAAATTAAAAATCGTGATATCTGAAAATAATTTACAATCTTTCCATGTACCGGGTTAAAACAGGTTTAGGTTTCGTTGAGTTAAAAAATTGTTGGTGTTAAATTAACCGTTTCCATGAAACCGAGTTAAGTTGATAGCTACCCATTTTCCATTTTCAAGGTTAATTTTAAAATATTTTTACTCAAGATCTGTATTTTAATAGTTTATGAGCGTCATTTTAAAATACACGTGGAAAACGTTGACAGATAGAAGCTAACTCAACCGAACTAGTTTCGTTGAGTTAAAATAGATTTAACGAAACTCAACCTTAATCTACGTGTCCATGCACATAAATCAGAGTTAACCTAGGTAAGAAGAAATTTATGGTTTTAAGGAGGCGCAAGTCAAAAATTTCGGAAAAATCATCACATTTCCCGGGACAATTTTCAGTTTTTCCAAAAATCATTTTTGTTTCTTTTTTTTGCACAGTTTTAATTTATTAAATCTTCTACGTATATCCAGGTAGCTTTAGAGAAAATCCTAAAGATGATCTCAATTCAAATAGTGCCGATAGTGATAATGAAAATGTAGATGATGATAGCGATGATGAAAAAATTGAGGTTTTTGAATAAATATCAAATTATTAAATTGCTTCAGTTCAATTATTTGAGTTTATCTTATAAAGGGTGATTTTTTTGTGGTTAGGATTTTCATGCATTAGTATTTGACAGATCACGCGGGATTTCAGACAAGGTGTCAAAGAGAAAGATGCTCAGTATGCTTTGACATTTCATAATGAATAGACTTACTAACGAGCAACGCTTGCAAATAATTGAATTATATTACAAAAATCAGTGTTCGGTTCGAAAAGTGTTTCGCGATTTACGTCCGATTTATGGTCTACATAATCGACCAAGTGAGCAAACAATTAATGCGATTGTGACCAAGTTTCGCACTCAGTTTACTTTATTGGACATTAAACCAACCACACGAATGCGTACAGTGCGTACAGAAGAGAATATTGCGTCTGTTTCTGAGAGTGTTGCTGAATACCGTGAAATGTCGATTCGTCGCCGTTCGCAGCAATTGGGTTTGTGTTATTCGACGACATGGAAGATTTTACGCAAAGATCTTGGTGTAAAACCGTATAAAATACAGCTCCTGCAAGAACTGAAGCCGAACGATCTGCCACAACGTCGAATTTTCAGTGAATGGGCCCTAGAAAAGTTGGCAGAAAATCCGCTTTTTTATCGACAAATTTTGTTCAGCGATGAGGCTCATTTCTGGTTGAATGGCTACGTAAATAAGCAAAATTGCCGCATTTGGAGTGAAGAGCAACCAGAAGCCGTTCAATAACTGCCCATGCATCCCGAAAAATGCACTGTTTGGTGTGGTTTGTACGCTGGTGGAATCATTGGACCGTATTTTTTCAAAGATGCTGTTGGACGCAACGTTACGGTGAATGGCGATCGCTATCGTTCGATGCTAACAAACTTTTTGTTGCCAAAAATGGAAGAACTGAACTTAGTTGACATGTGGTTTCAACAAGATGGCGCTACATGCCACACAGCTCGCGATTCTATGGCCATTTTGAGGGAAAACTTCGGAGAACAATTCATCTCAAGAAATGGCCCGGTAAGTTGGGCACCAAGATCATGCGATTTGACGCCTTTAGACTATTTTTTGTGGGGCTACGTCAAGTCTAAAGTCTACAGAAATAAGCCAGCAACTATTCCAGTTTTGGAAGACAACATTTCCGAAGAAATTCGGGCTATTCCGGCCGAAATGCTCGAAAAAGTTGCCCAAAATTGGACTTTCCGAATGGACCACCTAAGACGCAGCCGCGGTCAACATTTAAATGAAATTATCTTCAAAAAGTAAATGTCATGGACCAATCTAACGTTTCAAATAAAGAACCGATGAGATTTTGCAAATTTTATGCGTTTTTTTTTAAAAAAAAGTTCTCAAGCTCTTAAAAAATCACCCGTTACATTAGAAAAAGGAGGCCGCCGCACATAAACGCCCAACTAGATTCGGTATAGAAAAATTAAACTCGAATGCTCTCAAATTAAAAATACAAATGCTAAAATTAGAAATGTTTTTCAAAAATGTATGTGTTTTCATGTTGGTATATGATATACTAAAATTGGGAACCCCTCAAATTCGTTTAGCATTCATTTACCACGCACTGGGATAACACCTAAGCGCCTAATTTTTCGAAATTTGTTTGGTTACTCACGCATACTAAATTGGGAACTCCTCAAAGTCGCTTAGGATTTATCTCTTCCACCAAGGAAACCAGTAGAATACCAGAAACAGATTTGCTATAACTACGAATCGGGAAAGTTTATACATATTACTATAGAAAAATTAATTCACAAAATGACCACTAAATCGAATTATAAATTTTAAAAAATTTTGAAACCTTGAAAATTTTCAAAATTTTTGTGGCAAATATGGCAATTTTACCATAAATTTCAATCAATATTAAAAGTAATACCTAATTTGGTGATATTGTCGAATACTTAAAATAATATTTGCCCAATAAAATTATGGACGTGAAACTGCGACCATGTAGACGATAATACTTGGTGATAATAATCGTAGGAGGTAGGTTAAAATGATAACCTTCAACAACCATCAAGTGCTATATTTGTGTATACAGGGTGTCCCAGAATTGGACGAACAAACGGAGCAGAGTGATAGGGGAACTCATTTCCAACAAAAACAGCCAAGTAAAGTTTTCTCGAATTGTTGATGGTGCAAAAGTTCCACTTATAGTGTTTTTTAGTGAAATTGCAAGCCAAGAGATCTTTTGTTTAACGTCAGCGGGAAAACAATCTACTACAAAAAGTTGACTCATTATCAGAAAAATATGCGACACTAATGCAGATTTTGAAATGGTATCACACTGAGCTATTCGTAACAGAATGTTTTTTATCAATTTTTTTCTCAAACTAAATCGTGTTTATTAATTAATTCACTTAACAAAATTTCGATTTCTAAAATCGATGCTTTGTCAGAATTAAAACAAAATGATGAACACAATGGTAAACTAAAGTATAACAATTTTTTTAGGCAAATCTAGTAGCCCGAGCTAAACAAAATTTGTGGTGTAAAAAGAAAAACATTTTGTAAGTCATGTCAGTAGTTCCTTACATACATACTTGGCTTATTCCCACCGCGAATGTGCACATTTCATTTATGGCTTATGTAATGGCAATGCCCGAGCAACAAGAGAACACCAGATACGTGTTCGTTGTTTATCAAGACGTAAATCCAAAAAAATGTGGCGTAGTCGGTTTCGGTTTTCTACAAAATGACTTGGATGCATTACTTGATGACGTTTTTCTACAAACACGTGGACATGTATTGCTGCAGCATGATGGAGCTCCCCTCACTTTGCACAAGTAGTGAGACAACATCTGAACGTTAATTATCCAAGCCGCTGGATTGGAAAGGGAGGGTCTATTGCATGGCCACCGGAGTCTGTTTCAAAAAATTGAAAAAAAATACATTCTGCTGTGATTTGCCCCATGTGTGATGTCATTTTCAAATCTACATTAGTGTCGCATAATTTTCTGGTAGTACGTCAACTTTCTGTAGTACATTATTTCCCCGCTGGCGTCACTTACACATCAAAACAATTTTTTTGAGAAACAAAGAGACTACATTACCATTGTTTTTATTTAACACAGATAATACAGCTTATCAAATTGATTTTACTGGGAAGGCATACTCTTCTAGATCTTAAACAAACAAAAATTTAATAAAAGATCTCTTCGTTTTAGCTTAAATAAATTTTTTGGTGGGTATGCGATTTTTCTAAAAAAACACTAAAGAGGAATAACTTTTGCACCAACAACAATTCGAAAAAACTGTACTTGGCTGCTTTTGTTGGAAATGAGCTCCTCTATCACCCTGCATCATTAGTTCGTCCCAATTCTGGGACACCCTGTATATGTATATGGTCATTGTTATTGAGAAAATTTCGTATTACATTTATTAAATATTAGAAGAACTAACGAGACTATTCTCCATATTATAAAATCAATCCATTAGGGTATCTTAATTTAGTCAGACAGCAAACTAATGTTCAAATGTTAATGTGAGTTCACAAAAGATTTTTTACACTTAATAAAAACGCATTTATGCTAAAGCAATATTAAGATTACATTATTATTATACCTAAAAACTAATTTTCAACGTTAATTTTAACGTGGCTCAAACTTAACCATCAAATCTCCGTCAATGTAACTAAAGACTCCGGTCAAAATTTTACTCTCATCATTAAATGGCACCGTTGGTGATTTTTTCACTGTGAAATTTTGAAAAATTGCCGATGTACACAAAAACAACATATTTCGGGCGAAAGTCTCGCCAGCACAAAGTCGTTTTCCAGCGCCAAATGGTAAACTGACATCCAATTTTAAAGACAATTTTCCATTTTCATCTAAAAACCGATCTGGCCTGAAAGCTTGCGCATCACCCCAAACATCATCGCTCATGTGGAAGGCATGCAGAGCGGTCATTAAAACTGTGCCCTTGGGGATATGATAGCCCATGTATTCGGCTGATTCCAATGCTAAGTGAGGAATACTCGAAGGCACAAGCGTCTCGTGTCGCATAATTTCTCGAATCGTTGCCTCAGTATAATCTAAATTTATGCGATCATCTAGTGTAGGTAGGCGCCCTGTACCTACATATTTATCAATTTCATCATGAATTCGTTTCTGAATTTCGGGATAGTTTACTATTCTTTGGAATAGAAACGTCAATTGTTGATTAATAGCTCCTACTACTGGTACCGAAAAATCGGTAATCAACATAACCATATTGTCATCTAAAATATTTTAAAAATATTAATTGCAAATTATGATCTATAAAATAAGTTGTATCTGAATCTATTTACATAAAAAGTTGTTAATCTCATCCTTTTGACGATTTGGATCGTTCATTTCTTTGTAATACATGTCGATTATATGCCGCATATTATTCTCATCGTAGGTTTTTAATTCGCGGTCTACAACCGCTTTCATATAACGGTGCATTCCGAGAGTTCCTTCACGCACATCAGTATATCCACAAAACTTTGGAGCAATATGTCGAATAAATGGTAACATGTTCATCAATCGACCATAATCATCATTACCTCTAGCAGCCGTCATGCCAGATCGACCAACTTCAAACCAAACCGATTGTTCAGATCTAGGAAGACGCTCACCACAAACTGTTTGCATAAAGGAATTGCCAAGAGCGCCAAAAAATACATCCGGACAATGAACAGCATCGTCTTTAAAAAGATATCGCTCATGCTCGTATTTAGGGCCATTTCGTAGCAAGTCTATAAAACTAGCCAGTTCATCATTGATTTCTAATTCAAAATCCTTATCACGTCGGCCAAACCCGGAATCACGTAAATTACGTAATATAAATCGACGTTGATCTTTCCATTTATGGCTGTCGGTAAAAAATATCCCTTTCAGTTCAAAATTTGGTTCTCGGATCCGAGCCATGAATAAATCAGGACGACCATCAAATTCTTGCTTACTTAATAGCTCTTTAACGGACTCATGATCATTTGCAACTACGGCATAAGATCCACCAATGTACATTCCAAGTACGTTAGTTTTGTAAACTTTGCATAAAAATTCTACCGCCTTTTGTAAATGTTTGTAGTTTATCATCAGCAAGAACAGATAACTTCCAACGAACGGTAAGCGAGGTGGACCTGACAAAAATAAATATTTTTTGGATGATAATTACTATTACTGATAATTACTAAGCTAATATTGAGCATTTTGAGGCACAAACACGTATTATAATGTTGTCTATGACATTGAAAATTTGATACAGCTAAGGTACCTGGTGGAAATTTCTCCGGTTTCCATGTCATCCATTGATAGCACTTATATAAAATCACTGCGAAATATATTCCAACTAGAATGGCCGACACCATTTTTCCGTTTACAACTTTTGGGACTCGATTATCAAGAAACTGATTTTGCTTAATTTTAAAGTCAAACTAAACTTTCATTAAATCAAAACCCGTTTATTTATGGGCTCGCCTGTTGAATAATTTTACTAATCGTGGAGATACGAATATAAGAAAACAAATTTGAATTATACCAAATTACGCCGAGATTGCTAAAAAAAATCATTGCTGCACTATCCTTTCGCAGTATCTGTAAAATGCTGATTACAATGTTGAAGTGAATTAGTATTTTGACACCGACCTTGTACTGTGATAAGAGTTGCGTACTGATTAGAATAAAATTTAAATTTTACCACATTCAATTGCATTTTTGTGGATTAGGGCGCGGGGTGAAAGATAAGCAACGAGCAATTAGCATTTTATTTTAGTTTATGTCTGAATTAATACGTGACCTAATCGTAACTTGATTATTTAAAGACTGATTTAATACAAAAAAAAAATCGGAACAAATAACATCTTTATCGTAAATTATTGTTGATTGCTGTACAAAATTCGACGTGTACGTCCAAATCTTATACGGAATTTAAATTAGACACTATGACATCATCAATGGCGCTTTGGTCACATATTGATAACATGCAAAATCAATAAATTCGTTGGCTTCCCGTCAAATGATTGACTGGTGGCACGCCGCTTATGATGTTTCAATTAAATTTTGTTTTGTTCTCAGACAATTTCATTGTTCTTATAAATTGGGAATCATTACGAATGTTTTTAATTTAACCTGGACATGATATATTGTTGATCCAATGTAATTATCAACGCACAAAACATGTTTTACTATCTTATCAGTTTAATAACTCTAAACATGTTTGTAAAAAATAATTTGCGGACTATTTCCTGTTTTTTGAATTACATTTCTTATATGAAGGTTAAATACAGGGCGGACCATCTACTGGTTTGTTTTTAAATCATAGACTATGGCAACACATTACCATTCATATCATCATGTCATTCTAATATTCCGTGTCACGAAACAATCATGTTCTCACTTGAGGAGCGTTCTGAAATATTGAAAATGTATTTTCTAAGTCAGTGTTGTGTACGGCGTAAATGAGCGCCAAGCGGAACCGTTGTGGTACATAGTGTTGGTCAAATTCATCGACCTCACCTCAACGTCGATTGCAGCAACTGACCATTAGTCGCACTAGCCTGAGGAGAATACTACACTAAGACCTCAGATTATTCGGCTACAAGGTCCAGATGACTCTGCAGTTAAAAACAAATGACTATACGCTTCGTTATCAGTTCGCCGCGTGGACCAGCATCATAATGACATCGATTTTGGTCGATAAATCATCTTTTCAGACGAAGCGCATTTTCATCTCGGGGGATATGTAAACAGAACTGCTTGATTGGAGGTTAGGAACAGCCATACGTAATCGTAGAGAAGCCAGTGTATCTACCAAGAGTGTTTGGTGTTGATTTTGGAATGGTGGCATAGGGTAAATGATACAATAATGGACACTTATAAGAAAATTTAAAACACAAACCGATTTGTCTACATTATATAAAATTATTTAATATTTAAAAACTATTGTTCTTTCACTAGTAATGGTCACTCAAAAACAATACTTGGCGCTCTCTAGATGTACAATAATTGGCATGCTACCACAATAAAGGACACCCACCTCAATCACAATAATGGACACAAAAGTATAGTTTTTGGACATCTTAATTTTCACAATTATCAGCACTCATACAAAATAAAATAAGACTAGAAGACCTTTGACGGTATTGTAACCACCGCGTTATCATGTAACGACCCCAAACTTTTTTGGTTGTCTGATAAATGTTGCAGAGGAACAAACTCGTTAAAGGTAAATTTTTTAATTGGCATAATTTTTTTAGGTAGAATCTTAGGTTTTATTTTTCGCATCGGTTTTTTATTTATTTTTCCTATTCAATTTCCATTTCTAATTTTTGCTTTGCGTATCCAGATGATGTGATAACAAAAGGTAATTTTTCCTTCATTGTTTCTCTCTGGAGTTTTAGGCCACGTCACATATTGATCGATCGTTTTAACACAAAGATCCGCACAATTTTCAGGTTCAATCCGCAATTTTTAAATTTCTGAAACTTTTTCTTGTTCCGTATTTTCTATCAGTGTCATATTGTCTGTATTGACCTCCCTTTCTTATTGTTCCATACATTCTGCCCGTTCCGTAATTTCTATATCTTCAATGTTGAATTCTTCGGGTAAAAAATAAATTCATTGATGTCCATAATATTCGGCGGCATTCCTAAATTGGCGGAGCGTGCAAGTGTTTTATAAATTTTGTGAAGACACCGAAACTTCTCAGTTTTCAAAATTATTTCACTCTCTTTTATCGATCGAAGTTCCAAAAGTTTCGGGCCAACAATATCATAAAATTGTTCCGTGTCAATTGTATTTCCATTAGTATCACACACTGGATTGAACGACTCTTGGACTGTCTTATGTATACCCTCATATAAGCCTGATTTGCCTGATTTTGAATAGTCAACAGCATATTTGTTGAAAGGATAAATCTCACATGCCTTAAAACCATTTTTAATGGTCATCGGGTTGACTGTTTTGTTTACAGCTTGCTGCAATAGTGGAGCAAATGTTTCTCTATGTAGTAAGGATGTTATCAACATTTTCGCGTTTCCAATTTAGAACTACCTTTTGCCACGCTAATTTTAAAGGCTTAAACGCTGCTACATCGCGTGGCCGTAGTATCCGTGTGGCATTAGGATACAATGCAATTAAAATTATTTGCAATTTATTACATAAATTGTAAAATATATTAGAAATGTATTCAAGGAACACTACTTTTGTCATCCAACCACTCTCGCTTCTTCCAACGCCCCAATGTTTCGGAACTGAGTTTCGTATGCTTTCTGGTATTCTTTTATATAGATTTTTTATCGTCGCAGGTATCATGTCTCCCACGGCTGAGAAGCTAAACATTACCGTCAAGCACGACTTAGAGATACCCTGCTCAACTTCGTCGACATTTTACTGCCAACTTTTGCTAACACGCTTTTTGATTTGAGGCATAGCATAAAATTAGTCTCGTCTCCATTGAAAATAAGATTTAGTTCGGATAATATGGAACAAGATTCATTTGTGTAAGTTTTCAGGACTTACTTTAGAGCTGGCAGCCGTCACCTATGGTATAAATAAATAAAAATTTCTAATAACTACCTAGGTACGCATTTTAAAATTAACCTAGAAAATAATTAACGCTTCTGGGACTCTGGTAGCTATGCATGGATGTTTTTTTAAAAAAAGATTGTACTATCCTTTTCCAGGTCGGTTTTCTTCCCCAAAAGGATGATCTCTGGGACAATCATCCAAGAACCGCTACATCGACATGCGCGTGAAATATTTCCTAATTTTATCCTAAGTTAAAAAGAATTAAAAAAAGGTTTAGTAAATATTGCACACCTCTGTATACCGGAATGAAATAATCCCTAAATAGATCCTAAGTAAAAATCGTGTTTGTGTAACAGAAAATATACACCAAAAAACAAACATTTAGGCGAAGCTAGTTAAATATGTATGCAATTTTGAATAATTGGTTTTACTGATAAATTTAAAATTTCAAAAATTCGGTGTTTTCACTTTGTCCTAGACCCAATCCAACTAGAAAACACGAGTTTTCTGGTAAAAATTAGGGGAACACTGGGTTTAATATTCAAAAGTTGTAGAGACAAAAATTGAAGTAAAACCCTCTATCCTAAAAACCAAAAAAAAAAAAAAAAAACAAAAAAAATTAAAAATTCAAAAAAAACTAAAAAATACAAAAAACAAAAAATAATTCAAAAAGGAAAAAACCCAAAAACTAGAACCTTCTACGATTACAGCCTTGACGTGGCAGAACGGCTTAATCAGTGCATCTAAAGATAAACCAACACAATCTTTAGCTTGAAACTAATGTAACCAGTCACAGCAATAATAATAACCTTCTGGGATATGTTTGGTCTTTCCAGAACTATGACAAAAAATTTAATTCTGAAAATCTAACATAAAAACATAGTGAGATCGATGACCACCTCCTAAAATGTTCCGACTTGTATTCCGTGGTAGTCCGAAAATCGTTTTTCCGTAAATATCGTGGTTTATAGTCGGTTAGGATTTATTACAAAGTAAAATACCTATCATAAGCACCTTAGGACAAACGATTTTTAAATCGCATTTTACCTCTAAATCTTTTGAATATTAAACAAAGCGTTTCACTAGTTTTTCGGGAAAGACAAACTGAGTTGTTGCATTGGGTTTAGCACAAAGTGAAAATACTTATCCCAAGAGTTGTAACATCTTAGAAGTATCTTAGGAGAGGGGGTTACAGAGGGGGTTTACTTCAGTTTTTGCCTCTACAATTTTTGAATATTAAACCCAGTGTTCCCCTAATTTTTCCAAAACACTCATGTTTTCTAGTTGGATTGGGTCTAGTACAAAGTGAAAACACACCCTAAGAGTTGTAACCACTTAGAAGTATCTTAGGATAGAGGGTTTTTACAAATACAACTTTTGAATATTAAACCCAGTGTTCCCCTAATTTTTTCCGGAAAACTCATGTTTTCTAGTTGGATTGGGTCTAGTACAAAGTGAAAACACATATCTCAAAAATTGTAACTTCTTAGAAATATCTTAGGATAGAGGGTTTTTACAACTACAACTTTTGAATGTTAAACCCAGTGTTCCCCTAACTTTTCCAGAAAACTCATGTTTTCTAGTTGGATTGGGTCTAGTACAAAGTGAAAACACCTATACCAGGAGTTGTATAACTTCTTAGAAGTATCTTAGGACAGAGGGTTTTTACTTCGATTTGTATCTGTACAACTTTTGAATATAAAACCCAGTGTTCCCCTAATTTTTCCAAAAAAAACTCATGTTTTCTAGTTGGATTGGGTCAAGTACAAAGTGAAACACTTATCCCAAAAATTGTAACTTCTTAGAAATATCTTAGGATAGAGGGTTTTTACAACTACAACTTTTGAATATTAAACCCAGTGTTCTCCTAATTCTTCCAGAAAACTCATGTTTCTAGTTTGATTGGGTCTAGTACAAAGTGAAAACACTTATCCCAAGAGTTGTAACATCTTAGAAGTATCTTAGGACAGAGGGGGTTTACTTCAGTTTTTGCCTCTATAATTTTTGAATATTAAACCCAGTGTTCCCCTAATTTTTCCAAAAAAACTCATGTTTTCTAGTTTGATTGGGTCTAGTACAAAGTGAAAACACATATCCCAAAAATTGTAACTTCTTAGAAGTATCTTAGGATAGAGGGTTTTTACAACTACAACTTTTGAATATTACACCCAGTGTTCCCCTAATTTATCCTAATTCATGAACGAAATTATTTTTCGTTCTTAAATCGGAGACGCCAACTACTCATTTTGTCTAGTAAACTTATGGCGTTTTAAGAACATAAATTTAAATGGCCCATCCTATATTAATGGTTCAATAAAATTGTATTTCTTGATCTTTTAAATCGCAAACATGAAACGATAATCAATTGATAGCAACATTTTTCGATATCATTGACCTGATATTTACCTGCTTATCAAAGTTAGAATCACAATCGGAAAAATTTCTATTTTTAAGGTTATATTTGTGTTTCTTTTCAAATGTAACGGGAATTGGTCATTTAAAAAGTTCGCTTAAAGGAATTGTAATTTTTTGTGTCGCTAAGTTGGCAGAACTGTCCCTCTATCTTAACGTGAAATTTGCTCTATTATGTCTCAAGATTTTGTCTCAAATTTTGTATTGCAAATAGAATTTCGTGTGCCAATCGCTGAAAATGTTACAGAAGGCTTACGGAAGCCTTGCATTGAAAAATGTTGTATGTTGGGGACAAGATAACGGTCAGAAATTATAGCAGCGTTAGGAATTCTGTAGTCTCCACGTAGTATCCAGCCGTTATCCTTCTTCTTCACCTTGTGTAATGGACATGCTATTGCTCAAGAAGGTCGGCTGATTCTTAGCGCCACTATATGTTCGAATTCTAGGTAAGCTGTTTTGTGGTGAATTGGATCAAGTTTTCTTGGTCTTGAACGTGGTAAATGGCCTGCTGTCACGATGTGGTGTACTAGGTGGAGCTATTAAAAAAGGAAATTATTTTAACAATGCTTCATAGCTAATGTTGATTATATAAAACAAAGATGGTGGTTTATCAACGCGTGCTGATGTTACGTGGATTGAGAGCTTAGTGGATAACAAACCGAATTTCGTTAGGAAATTCGCGCCAATGATGGTTCGGCTGACATTGGCAAGCATGAATGCGTGATTGAAAGAACATCTTAATCCAATTTCAACGTTGAGTAATTTGGTACCAACAGTGTTTATTGTATTTGTGGTACGGGATTACTCTTAGATCTGTAGTATCAATCAATGGCTGGTATTAATCGGAAATGTGATGTTGTTTTCCGAATCCCGAATAAATAAGCGAATATGCTGCGATTGTCTTAGGTCAGTCGCTGCAATCCCGTTTGTTGCGTAGCAAAAGTGGATGGTTGATCGCATTTTGATGTTGCGTTGACAAATTTTGCGTGAGTTGAGTGGAAATCGGTATCTTGGCGTTTGTCGATGAATATTGTGTTGATGAAGATTGCAATTTATAAGAGGGAGTTGTTCGTCTTTAGGACGATTATGAACGTTGCTGTGCGTGTAAAATATTTTTTTGCCTAATTAACATATCGTTAATTGTCGTGATGGATATTGCTTGAAGTTAACGTGTGACGATTTATGAAAGTAGTGCTCTTACCACGAGTGGGGGCTTGAGCTACTATTTCACAAAACTGGTTGTTGTATTTTGAATTTAATGAATAAATAAAACACTTACTTTTGTAAAACAATTTTTATCCAGATGATAGATTTTATTTAGTTTAAAGAAATTTAAATAATTAAATATAACTATGACCAAACAATTTGTTCAATCCATTTAACAAATGGATAGACCTTTGTATATATTCCGGGTGAATTAGGAAAACCACATGTCACTCCAAATGAAACAATTCCAAAAATCTCAAATAACCTTCGATTAGTTGGATGTGAATCTAGTAGCGGGCCGCCTGAATCCCCATCACAAGTACTTTGAATGTTATGTTTTGAGCCAGCGCAAATTTGTGTTTCATTAAAAATTCCATTTTTAATTTTGCGACTGAAATTATTTTCGTAAAATTCATGACATCGTTCGTGCGAAAACAATGTTTGAGTTATATACAAAAGTTTAACAGTTTGTTCATCGACTGGTCCTGTAGCTCCCCAGCCCATCGATAGGAAGTATTCCGGAAGATCCGAACGTGATGGTAAACATATCGGACGAATGTTGAAATTGAATTTTATTATAACGTCTAGTTGAATTATACCGATATCGTTATACGAAAGTTTAGGGTTGTACATTGGATGGGCAATTTACTTAATCACATCGTATTCTTCTGGGCAATCTGCTTCCGCCACATCATTTATCTGACTTACAGCTCCCAATCGTACTTTTTTCACTGGCCCAATTTGGTTTGTTAAACAATGAGCTGCTGTCAAAACATATTGATTACTGATTAATGATCCTCCACATTTCCATAATATTTGTTGGCCTACATCGTAACCGAGTGCGGCCATATGGGGAAATTCACCAGGCTTCGCTACATTTCCACCAGCCGGTTTCGGTACAGCAAAAGTTCGGCATTTTTTAAATGAATCCCATTTAATTTGAATTACTTCCTTTTGTAAATAATTGGTGTATGTGCGGCATGATTGAGCGGAAGCCGATAAATTAGTGAGCTCATCATCGTCATCATCATCTGGACAGCAATAGTAATCAACACAACAAAGTTGTCCACACTTATCAAATACTAATGTTTCACCTTCTAGGAGATATTTGTCATCGCCACAACGCCGCTTACAAGTTCCGGCACGGCCCGATTTTGAATCCACACATTTCGGTCCAGCCAGTGTCGCAATTGGTGGTGTAATGTACTGTGGCGCGCAGTAAACTGGATCGTTATCATCGATTGGGCAGCAATACCACCTGTCGCATAAATAATCGTTACACACGTTGTTTAGTAATGGTGCTAAATGTGGATGTCGTTCACCATAAGCACAAGGAAACTCTTGGATTACTCCCGTAATATTTAATTCGTTGATTGTACATTCCTGATTCAGCTCTAAACGTAACCTTAACGTATCAAACGGATGATCAACATTCCAACATACCGGTTTTAATCGTTTTTTGCTTGCAACCGGACAACAAACCAGATCTGAACAAATCTCATAATCACTACATATTTTTTTTGTATGACTGGTACCATTATCATAGTTCTGATTTAGCTTGGACATTCAGACAAAAATTTAATGACACCCATTTCACTTGAGTTTACAACTGTGCAGTTCAAATCATTACGTAAATCTAATTTTTTTAAATATTGTCGTTGAATTCCATCATTTGGGCAGCAAATAATCTGAATCGTACCATCATATCCGCACACGGTGTGATTATACGTCTTATTTCTGACGTTAGACAAAACTGTTGGACAGTTTTGAATTGATAAACAAGTCCCATTCACTTTAGCACCACGCTGCATTGAAATACAAGCGTCTCCAAGAAATAAATCACGATGCACTTGATTATGTTGATCGAAAAAATTTTGAGCTGTTATGATTGAGATGATCGAGTGTAATAAAATTAATGCAATCGGATAAGACATCACAGGTCTTAATAGTGTGGCTGCTAATTATAAACTAAGTTTAAGATTTTTAATTTAGAGATGTGATAGTAATCGACGGTTAGTTAGTGGATTTCGCGGAACCGACTACTATTACAAATCTAAATTACATATTTTCATCGAATTAACACATTGAACCTGTTTGTTAATTCATTATGACATAAAGAGTTAATCGTATAATGCAAAGAACAAGGTCGTTTAGTTTGATTGCCAACAAATTTGTTCTATCATTTTTCATTTCTCATTTACTGTTTTTTAAACAAAACGAAGTTGTATCAAGGCGGGGTAATGAGAATTTCTAACTTTTAATTTAAAACATTCGGCCATCTCATCGGACTGCAGTGTTCAACATGAAAAATATTTTGGACGTATATTCAAAGCATAAACGTAATACCTTAGCGAATTAGTATATTCGACATGCATTTGTCAATCCACTTGTAACCTTGAATGATATTGTATTTTACGCATACATGCGTCTGCTTTATGAAATATTGGGTTTAAGAAACCTGGACCTCATAATTAGACTTAGAAAATTTCGCTTTTAATAAAAAAATAATAAAAATTTAAATTGCATAGACCAAATCTGGTTTTAGCTGGTTAAAAATTTGTTTGAATTGTATACGTACGCTACTGAACACTATTGCAATGATAAGTTTATTGATAACAATTATCACGTCATCACAATTATGTCTTTATAACTGTGTCTTAGTTATCACAATTATTTAATGATGATGGGGCATCTATGATGGATGATATGTAACGGTTTTGTTTGTTATGCAAATCTGCACGATAATCGGTACTGTTGTTGTATATATATCTTTAGGAATATGGTTTTTATACAAAAAATTGTCCGTTTTTAATTAACTATATTGTGTCGTGCTGTGTTTCCTGTCGTTGAAGGAATAGGCCGCTACAGCACAATCGTTTTATATGGTTCCAGCACCGGTGTGAAGTTTTCAACATTTATCAAAACTGTAGCTACATAAATTAACAAAAAACAAAAATGTGGATACACAATTTAACAAAAAGTGTAGAACTACATAAAAAAATCGTGGCAGGGTTGAGGGCCAATTTTTTGTTGGAAAAGAGTTTTTGGACAAAAATCGTCATTTCCGCATACATTTTTGAAAACTGATATAACTGTGTCGGTATTGCTACAAATTTCAGTTAGAATTTTTTCATTTTAGTGTGTCTCGTAAATGATAGACTGTTCAAAATATTTGCAAGAAATGAAAAGGCGCCTATGACTGCTTTACCAGCCAAAATTTACTGATATCTTCCAATTTGCGAAAGAAGCTTTAGTATGAAGTTTCATCCCAGAACTGCCTGGGCTGTACAGAGCCGATATTTAGTTGAAAACAGTTTTTGGTCAAAATCGTCATTTCCACTTAAGTTTTGGAAATTGTTCTGGAGCGGTATTATTGCATATTTAATTTGGAATCGTCAAAGCTTGAAAGCTCCTATGGAGGTTGTCACTTCTGATGGACCAATTTTAAAAATCACTGGGATCGGGACTGTACAGGGGCCAAATTTTTGTTAAATTTAAACGCCTTTTCCGCTCAAATTTTTGAAACTGATTTGGACCGATTTCGTTCCAAATTTAATTTAGAATCATTTAATCTATCATCGTTTTTCTCATAAATTGATTTTTTTTTCAAAATATTTGCAAAAATCGAAAAACTCAAATGGAAGCTGAAACTTCATGTGAACTTGATGTCACCCAAAAATCACTGAATCTCCCAATTTCTGAAAAAAACTAACTATAAAGTTTCTCCCAAATCAGTCGCTCCATCTGGGCTGTAGAGAAACCTCAAACTTTTAATTTGTGATCACTCTTCTACACTCACACACACTTACACAGATTTTTTAAAAACGACATTTTTTGACTACGGTGATATAGCGCACGAAACTGTTCAAACATCCCATGGTCCCGTTTTTCTTGATTATTATACAATATTTGACTACGTATACAAGAATGTAATACCCCAGGTCATTCATGGTACAGCAGCGGAGATGTTGACAAATCCAGACTCTTCTGAGGCTGGCCAAATAATTCTGTGGTATTCCAATTAGACGAAACTCTAAATTATCAAGATCTTTAACTAAAAATATTTTTCAGCATGAGACGGAAAACGTTGAACTCCGTGAACAGTTAAGAGGAATAATGAAATTTATAGCGTAGCTGAAACAAGAATTTACAATTTTAAAGAAAGAAAATGAAGTTCTGAAAAAATCAATTCAGCCGCGTTCAGCACTTGGGATGACACCCACTCCTGCAAACAATTTTGACATTAATTCATTCTAAACGGATAAAAAAAATTAGAAGGAGAAACAAATTGGAAAGTCCAAGGAAGAAGAGGAAAACTCAACAATCACCACAAATGGCAGAATCTTTAACATCAACTTCGGTTGAATAAAGAGGTTTCTAGAAGCCGAGTATTAAGAAATAACTAGCTCTAACACAACAACCAGCTAAACCAACAGAGAAATCACAGAGGTTTTCATCTATAACCTACGCAAAATAGGAAATTATTGAGGATCTCAAGTAAGTAGTGTCACATGGCCAACTTTTTATGTTCTATATGCCGCCAATAGAGGAGACAAACATAGCAACGTTTGCGGATGCTACGGCCACCTTAGCAGTCCCTGATAACGTAGAAGAATCCAAAAGCAATTTGCAAAGAGCTACTGATATTATCGGTACCTGGACGAGGAGAGGACGAATACAACTTAATGTTGGAGCAAACACGGTAAAATATCTAAGCGTTTCGAAACGCGAACTAAAATGGAATGAGCATGTCAAAAAGAAAAAAGTGTAGTTGAACATTAAATACAGAAAGATAAATTGGTCTAATTGAACAACACAGGTGTAAGTACATCTTCCTGTCGAACACCAAATGTTATTTCAAAGGAGTCTGATACAGCTTTTTTAATTACGATTCTACATACGGACTCAGTCGTTGTTAATTTACACAGAGACACGAGTTTCTCCAGAATTCCTAGACATATAAGCGCGGCGAATAAGTTATTGCGGTTGATACTGCCATATGCCTGCCGGAAGTTAACATACATATAGTTCAGATATGGTTATATTGTACTCCAAACATTTTTGCAAAATCATCCTCATCATTGGGACGAAGACCTCACTGATAATCGCCGATGATTTTCCGGCGAGACGGATAAGTCTGACAATTTATTTATGTTGGTACAATTTGTAATTCCGCGAAACTTTCACCCCATTTTAAGCATAGAGCTAATTTATAATGAGGTGGGCAGTTCGAATTTTGCTCAACTTTTTTCAACGGTATTCTTTAATTTCAGAGTGTAACTTTTGTTTCATTCTCAGCCTTTTGATAACTTTTGAAATATTGTGACTACTCAGATATTGGTAGTGGTGTAATAGTAAAACGAAATTGCAAACCAACTTAAAATTTAAAACGTCTCCCAAGCATAGCAACCTGTTCTTAGGCAGGCAGCGGACAAATGACCGTGGTCTTCTAACTCTCCCGCAGGTCTCCTTGGTCTTAAATATAGACGATGAGATCGTAAAGATTTGATGCAAAGAGTAGCGCGTCCAAGTTGAATCAATTTTGCAGAGATTCCGACGAGACCCAGTTTCCATTCTGAAATATTTTTATAGCTGCGTCTACTACTTCCTCTGGTGTGGAGTATTCGACAAAAACCATTTCACCTGGTAAAGCAATTGCACTCATGAGGGTCGATTTTGGATGTAGGTTTGCCATACTGAGAGAGCGTCAGCTACGTTTGTTTGCAGCTCTCCATTGGGGTGCAAGTCTTTGAATTTTTAATTTTGCTGGGATCTCATTTGGCTGAGACTGTTTAGCTAGTCATTGCTCGAGGATGTTAAGAGGGTTGTGTAGGGCTAGATAGTCAGAGACAGCTGATTGATAAGCAGTAATGCTTGATTTTTAAAGTATCGACATTCCTTCGAACGATCGTTTGTTTTTGTTTATTGAATGGAAATGACAGTTTGCATTTATACTTGAATTTACAAGCAAGTGATCGTTGTCTGCACCACTGTAATATCTTAGGTCGGGTTTTACATTATTCCATACGTCGATCTCCATATTACTTTATAAATTCTCTTATGTGGAAAAAGTACTTGATTCAACTAAATTGTACGTAATTGCCAGGTAAGTGGTGTGTTGGTTGTTTGTTACTAGTGAGATGAAATTATTGTTGACTACCTCCAACTCGACAAAGAATAAACTTTTGGAGTGTTTTATCGTGTTATGGAGTGTTTTTGAGTAAAAGTTGAGTGACGATCGTGATGTTAGTTTTCTTAGTGACCGTATAGATAGTCGCATATTGTCAGGGTAGAAGTCGATGAAATGTAATGGCCGCTATAATGAAAAATGTAACCATTGGTGTTATAATGGATCCACACTCCAAGTACCATCTAACGTGTTGCAGTACGTAAGCCGAATGTGTAACTCTTTATCTGGTTCGAAAGGTTTTGGAGTTCTGCAGGCCTAAATATGCTAGGCATGTTCCATGTTTCCTTTTTTAAAGCGTTGTTCATCTACAATTTTAGCGATTGTGTTTATGATGAAGCCGATATAGTAGTCCGAGTACTTTGTGTAGGATTCATAACTGAGTTGTTTTTATGATAAAAAAAATTGTGGGCCTATAATGCACAAACCTTAAAGACGCCTACTTCAGCTGCAGTAAATCTAAATAACAAACACTGATTTGGTATTGGTTTTAGGGTGTCAATGACCGACCGTTGACATGTAGTTTCCATGACTATAAACATAATTTCGTTTGCTATGAATTACGCATGAATCAAAGACTTCGTTCTCCTCGCATAAAGTCTTACTTAAGGAAAATATTTACTAATTGACTCAACATCACTTCGATAGTTCCGCCTAACCGTTTAGAATTTTGTAAAGGGTTTGCGGCAAATCATTTAGTAAATTCGTTTTTAAAGGTATATTATGAAATGATCGACGGTAATGATATAACAAATTATTGCAATGTTCACACAAAAATTATAAAATATATAAAATTCGTGTTTAGAATAAAATTTCACTGAGAAATCCGAGCGAAATTTGGCGGAAATAGGCCCACCAGATACGGCGGCTTCCATAGAAGCTTTTCCGTTTGCAGCATAATTTAAAAAGTATACCATTTACGATAAACTTGATTGCAACCACCGTTTGTCTGGTTCTATATTAAATTTACAACAAACAAAAAGAAACTTTTTTTTTGGCAAAATTTAATCTCTCTACAGCTCACAGAGATACAACAAAAGTTACGGTTCAAATAAACAAAAACTCTAACAGACATGCATATTTGTATTCCGTCTAAGCGACCCTGACATATAAACTCGAAGTTGTCGAAAATTAAATTGGTTTTTAGTGTCGTTTTGTACATAACGGTCCCTGACCTATGCCTATGAATTCAATTCATTTCGAATTTAAAATTTAAAAGAAAAATTTCAAACCTGAAAAATTCTCAAATATCAAATTCAATTGAAATTCAATAAAGCAGAGTAAAACAACTTTATTCGCCCCTCCTATCAATAATTGTATGAATCTGTGGTATGAGTAATTTTGCCGAGCGAATAATTCATATTCAGTACATTTAATTCTAATTCATTTTGCTCAAATCAATTGTAAAATCAATTTGTATATAAACATTCTCTCTATTCAAATTAATCAAACGAAACATGAACAAACCGCACAGAAAAGCTTTTGTATGTCGTATACATATAAATCCTTGTCGGGACAACTTTTTGTGACCATTGAGCAATATATTACTCAGTTAGTAAACCAACAAACCAACAATTTTCTTTTATTCAATTGCCTGATTTTCGCTTTAACCGTACAATACTCGTTGGGTTTATATAAGAAAACCAACAAAACGAAGAAGAACATCTATACAATTTATGATGTTGTATATTTTCTTAAAGAATAATAATAATTTTCTTCTTACGAGAGATTTGGTCCTTGTTGAATATACGCAGATACGATATAAAGACTGAATGGCGACGATCATAAAAATAATAACTAAATAATTTATTTTATGAAGCTTTTCTCCACCATCCATATATTAAGCTTTTGACTGTGCGCTTAACTGTATTTCATTTTAAATGGCAACAAAAATATTAAAATTGTTTAGAAAAATTTAAATATTTTTTTCATATTTGGTGCTGGTATGAAGGAGCAGGGGCATTTACAATCCACATATGAAATGATTTTTATTTGGGAAATATAAATATTCCAAAATATGGAAACCCCAAACAAAGCATTAAATCGCTCTAGTGGTTTTGGTGATCTAAATATGAAATGGAAGCTTGACACGATATATCTGATAGGAGGATGCTAGAAGGAAATGGATTTTTTTTCTACTTCTCGTCTTAAGTAAATATGTCGTACTTAGACATTCATCTTCTGTTGTGTTATACTCGTACTATGTTATTGTTATTTTAGGCTCATAGCGTATACACATACTAGTATTTATATCACATACATAACATAATTTGTATGCCACAATAGTGCCAAATTGAATTAAAGGAAATAATTTAAATAAAAGCAGAACAATCGTTCTAGATTTCTATTTTTATCGTATGGATTTTATTTTCGCCAAAATTGAGGTTATTTCCGCTTTTGCTAGAGCTTTTTATGAGACAAATAAAATTTTACGAATTTCGGGTGGTCAATCGATATCACGATTCAGAACGATTTTTAATGTTGGTTAAACTTTCAATGTTTTTATAAGAAATTATTGTGCGAGCTTTAAGGTTTGATTTGGAATATTGCTAAAACGAAAGCTTTTGTACTGCCATTCGTTACAAATATTATTAAGTTTAAAAATCTTTTTGTTGTGCGTCTGAATAAAGTTGATGATTAGCGCACCGAATCGTTTCCGTCGAAATCGGTTACAGTTAAGAAACTACTTGAAGAATTATTGACATTTGAAACTTTTTGACCTATTATTGGATATTTATTGACACATATTCAATTAGAATTATTTGTTAATTTGGTTATATATAGATCTTACAAATATTTTACTACACATTTATTTTTCCTTCTTACTTTAACAGAGGCCAAACTAAAACTAAACTTCCAAATAATATCTTAATTAATTCTCTAAAAGTAAAATGTTTTCGAAGCAAAAAGGTTCCAACTACTTATACTTTCGGATCATTGTTGTTCGTATTGATCATTGTTGTGTTGGTCCGTAAATCCTCTTCCGATTATTTTTAGTCCAGGCGGCACAGCACTGGTCTCTAATATTAATAAATAACCAAATCAATGCGTTCGCCCCTTAATTTCTTCTTTATAGTAACAATATTTGAATTTTATTTTTGAATATCGATTTCGAAAAATACTTTCATCATCAGTTCAAAATTACAGCCAACTTGTAAGCGTAACTTGTTTTCTCCAAAACCAACCTCATATCATCACAGAACCAGCTCCTTGCTTAACAATGGGCATGCGACAGTCTGGAATCATTTTCTATCCGGGACGACGTCGAACATATACTCGAAAAATTTCAAATTTCCACTCATCTGATCAAAGCACTTTTATCCATTGAGAAATTTGCCATTTCTCCTAATACTTTGCCCAATTGCGCCGTTTTTGGTCGAAAAAATGTTTTCTTCACGCAAATTCCCACAATTATTCCTTGATCCATCCTTTTAACGGTTGTCAATGATTGATTGATTGGACTGTAGGACCAATCACTGGAGAAGTGTACCGGATAACGTCCTAAAACCTTGGTTATTTGAATAAAAATTATATTACTTATTGTATTTAACCCTTGAATTGGGCAACCACGAAATAGAAAATTACCGGATTGGATATTTCAAATAAATTTAGCTTATTTCGCAAACATTTTAAATGTTTTATTAATTTGGCCAAAAAATATTCGTTTAATTACCAAGTATAATTATACTGCACAGGACATATTTATGCCATGGTCAATTTAACTTTACCATTCCTCCACCAATTACTGTCAAATATGGCATACAGAATTGGATTGGCACTCTAACATAATGTTCAATGGAACTAGGCTGCCATTTCATGATTGTCAAATTCGGTGTACAAACCAGAATTTGACGATATTTTGGAATTCGGCCACAATGGACATCACAATTAGGATTCTAATAAACTTAGAAGAACTTGTATTGCGATTTGAACGTGACTTTTGATAAAATTCTACAATTCGACCATTCTGAATGGGACCTGGCCATATCCAAACCAACCATTGACAAATCAGGTATGCAAAATTCGGCGAAGATTTAAAAATGGATTTTAGAGAAGTTTTGGTGTTTGGCCATGCTAGGCAATTTCTCAACTAATTATGTTCGAATCTGGCATGCTGACCTGAACTAGGATTCCAACATAATGGATCCAATACTGGATGGAGTTCTAGATTTTTCTACAAAATAAATTTGAAAATAATGGGGCAAGGAATTATCCAGTTGATCAACCCATCATAACCGAACTAAACTTCGCCTTAACCCGTTAAGAGATGACTCAGTCAAGTTCAGCCTCACCAAAATTAAAAATTTGCTAGAATTTCAATTCAGCTCAATTCGTACCCAACAATTATTTTATGCATCTTCTACAGTATATTGTCTATAGGAACAGATTACTGAGACAATTCTGCACATCTCAATCAATCAAAAAAGATCAAGGTTTCCGTGAAGTGACGGCACACCTCATTTTAACGGTTGTCAATGACAATTTATTTTCCCAAGTTAGGTTTACTTCCCCTTATATTTGCGGGGCCGTAAATTTTCTGATGCGCTGCGATAAGATACCTATATAGCCATCCTCGTTCGCGGAAGTGATTTGTCCAGTTTGCTCAAACTGCTTAAGGGTGTCTTGCACTGTAGACTTCGGAAATTTGATTTTTTTTTCAAAATTTCAGAGTGTGAGTACCAAAAATAGTTTGAATTTTTAACACTGGAACGTAGTTTCGTTTCGACCTAATGAACGTTACAAATTCAAACTATTTTTGGTACTCACACTCTGATATTTTGAAAAGAAAATCAAAATTCCTAAGACTTCAGTACACTGGACAAAACAAAGCTTGAATTACTTCCGCGAACGAGGATGACTATACCTATAGGTATCTTATCGCAGCGCATCAGAAAACTTAAGGCCCCGCAAATATTAGGGGAAGTAAACCTACCTCGGCTGTTACTCAGAGTAACCCTAAACTTCATTTCGAAATCGTTTAAACTATGGTTGTACTGACCACACCTAATTTCAAAATCTGATTTTTGAAAAATGTTGTGTTGGTGATTTCTGGAATTCCTTACTTTAATTTAGAAATCAATAATAATTGTGAACTGAACATACTGAAAGTTTTGTCATTGTACTTACTCCCTATCGGCCAAAATCACAGTAGAAAACTTCAGCCCTAATTTCAATTCACATGATTTTTGATCAATTTTTATTGTTTTTTTGAAATTTTTTATTAATTTAGTCACTTAAACTGGTTTCACTAAACATTCCGATCAAGTTTCATGATTGTGCTCATTCCCTTATCTCCTAGAACGGCCCTTACAAAGGCCATACTCCAACCATAATTTAAAAAGGTCATTTGTGAAAAATTCATCAAACTTGATCAACATACATCAATATGATTAACATACTAAGTACTCGTACAACCAGATTACGAAATTCCATTAATGAAAGGTGGGAATTCCAGAAATCACCCATACGAAATTTAAAAGAAAATGTTCTTTTGAAATTAGGGTTGAAACGGGTGAAGATAGGGTTGAAATAACAATTTTATATGTGCAAATCTCTTCTGGTCGTTCACATAAACTTGGCCTTTCTGCGACTTCGAACTTTGCAAATTTTGTGAAGGGACATGGATTTGCGCCCGTATAAAATCCAACTGACCGAGCAGTTGGAATTTGAGATAAAATTTCTCCAAAACAATCATCTTTTGCGACAAGGCCCATTTTTGGATGAATGGATATGTATTCAAGCAAAATTGTTGACTTTAGGGCAATACTAATCCACACGAGATACACTAGTACCAAATGCATTTGTGGAAAGTCACTTATTGGTGCGGATTTAGGTCTTGCGGAATCATCGATTCGTACTTCTTTCAAAACGAGACTAAATGCCAGTCATAACCGTCAACGGTGAGTACTACCGATCGATTATAAGTAACTTCTTGTATTCTAAACTGGATGATATAGATACCGTGGACATCTGGATCCAACAGTATGGCGCTACGAGCCACAAAGCGCATGCCACGATGGTCGTTCTGCGCGTTGGACATGATCTTGCACGGTGGCGATGTGAAAGAGGCATACTTCCATTTCGCATGTTTTAGCCAAACGGCACCATTTTATACTGGCAAACAGAACTGGTATATGGTAGCGTGAAGCTGGCTTGGTTCTGTTATATTCAAAGTAAACTAGCGTGTATCTATGCAAATTCGATTTTTACAATTATCTTTGCGAACTACCGCCACTGGCGAATTTTGGACACTACTCTTTTGTGGTTTAAACATCAATTTTTGCTTGGCCGTTGCCCGGTCTGTCTCTACCGACGGTAGTTTTAAATGGCTTGTGTGATTTTTCTATGCCAATCTTCTATTTTTAGAAATAAAATCACCCAACATTATGAATAAGACTAAAAAGTGTTTTAAACCAGGCAACAATTATTTGAATATTACCCTTTTAATTTACAAATCCACCGTTATCACGCTGTTGCCCAATTATTACTGTATTGTAATACATTCGTGCCGCATATATCATTGAAAACCCCTTGAGGAATGCAACAATTTTACCAGAAACACCCTAATAGTCAAAACAGTATTTGTGGCGCTGAAAACAGTTAAATTGTTTCTTGTTTAAATATAAATCATTTGGCTCGTCGTTTGAAAAGTTAGTTCCCAAATCTACCGTTTTGGCACTTGGGGCAAAGTATTTGTTCATTATAAAATAATTGGGCGTCGCATATAATTGAAAAAGTCTAAAAGAATGTCACAAATTTAACTGCAGCACCTTATATGTACTATTAAAACTACCGTCATGGGCTGTCATTCAAATATCATTCAACGATATGCCACGTTTGAAAAATATTAAATACAAATTTGTCTTCTTAATTTTTTAACAAAAATATGAAAAACTATTAACGTTAGGTTAAGTTGATTAGATTCTAACCAAGAGCTTGGACAGTTGTTAATTTTTACAAAATAATTTATTAAACCGAAGTAAAATTTCTACCAAATAACAAAAACTATACATTTGTGCGAATATATAAATAGTAAACATTTGGGCGGAATACTGGCAACAATTGTTGCTTGATTAAAATAAATTAATAATTAAAATTAATTAGCTCAATAGTCCCATATATAAAGACATTTTTTATGATGGATGGCCTTGGTATGTACTTTAATTCAAAAATGCCAAATAATACCCAGGGACCGGGTTAGGTTATATGAATAACAAGCAATATCTTCAACAGGTGTTGCACGAAACTTCAATGAAAAATTTTGTGAATATAACCTAACCCAGGGACCGACCATTTGGAATTTTTGTATTAAAGTACATACCTAGGCCATCATACAAAATCCTGTCTATATGGGGACTTTTGACTTCTGTAGAACAAAATTTTTCATTGAAGTTTCGTGCAACACGTGTTGAAGATATTGGTTGTTATTCCTATGACCGAACCCAGGGACCGACCATTTGGTATTTTTGTATTAAAGTACATACCTAGGCCATCATAAAAAACCACGTCTATATGTGGGACTTTTGACTTCTGTAGAACAAAAGTTTTCAGTGAAGTTTCGCGCAACACCTGTTGACGATATTAGTTGTTATTCATATGACCGAACCCAGAGACCAACCATTTGGCATTTTTGTATTAAAGAGCATACCAAGGCCATCATAAAATACCATGTATATATGTGGAACTTTTGACTTCTGTAGAACAAAATTTTTCATTGAAGTTTCGTGCAACACGTGTTGCAGATATTGCTTGTTATTCATATGACCGAACCCAGGGACCGATCATTTGGCATTTTTGTATTAAAGTACATACCAAGTCCATCATAAAAAACCATGTCTATATGTGGGACTTTTGACTTCTGTAGAACAAAAATTTTCATTGAAATTCCGTGCAACAACTTCTGCAGTTATTGCTTGTTATTCATATGGATCGACCATGCAGCATTTTTGCACTTTATTATATGGAACCGATTATTTACCATTTTTATACATTACACTTATACGGCATCTTACAATTGTTTTAAACACATTTTCATTTTTACAGTGGCCATATTCAGCACATTAATGCCTCACTTTCAAATGAATGTTTCGATTGTGTTACACGATTTTATTCGTATTCGCCTAACTGTTCTCTAATCTTTGATTACAATGTTTCGATTGCTATGCACATTTTTCTTTTAATACGCCTAACTGTACTCTAATTTTTATTATTTTACATAAGAGCAACATTTAGAGAAATAATTAACCAATACATATTTATAGCGTATACGTATATAAGAAAATTTGTTATTTCTTTGTTAAGTATTTGATAGGCATTTTATTAGCTGTTTGAAATAGATCTGAAAATTTGCAGGGCTCAGTAAATCCTCCTCATTTTTTGTGTATCATAATCATTTTCTCTAGAGTTCGGGTTTTAATTACACTTTTGGATACAATTTGCCAGAAGCGTTGCATTACTTGACGGATGGCACTCATAAGTGAAAAATCAAACTGTTTAGCTTACGCGTAGAATAATAATCGAAATAAAAGAAACTACATAAACAAAACTTGAATCTCTTAAAACTTAAGGGATCGCATGTAACATTTAGAATCGCCATGAAGAATGCCCACACTCTAAGAAAACTTACCGCTTTGGAAGGTGTAATCATTTCCATGAAGTGGTATCGATCGTATTAAGATTTTTTTTATTAATTATGAATTTACGTATTCCGAATATAATTTGAATTGATGCTAGTCAAATGTATCTAAACTAATCCAAAAACTACAACAACAACAAATTTATTGTAATAGGATTGGTGTAAGTAAACATTCAGGCGAATTTATATTGAGTAATTTAGAGGAGACGTGATTTTTTAATTGGCCTTAGGTACATTCCAAAGTCATTCTAAGTATTTTCTAAGCAGTTAGCATGAACTTCAGTGACATTGGTAGGAACACTCCTTTGTATTTCAGTAGTCCACCTGTATCACTGAAGTTCATGCCAAATGCTTAGAAAAAACTTAGAATGACTTTGGAATGTACTTGAGGTTCATTAAAAACATCACATTTTTAAATTTCATGGAACACCCTGTCAGACCCATTGGAAAGTCATATAATTTACTAGGGACACTCTTCTGGATTTAAACAGTCTACCAATGTCACTGAAATGTTTAGAATAACTTTGGATTGTACCTAAGGCCAATTAAAAAATCACATCTCCTCTAAATTACTTAATATAAATTCGCCTGAATGTTTATTTACACCAATACTATTACAATAACTTCGTTGTTGTTGTATTTTTTGGATAAGTTTGGATAAATTTCACTAGCATTTTGTTTTGGAAATCTCTAGGTATATTATTCGAATTTTTCGCCGACTACTTTAACCATTTGCAATATTTGGAATGAATGAACAGAATCACCTGTTGAATCAGTAAATTAATAAATACAAATTTGATAAGTTTCCTGGACAATTTTAAATTTTGTTTTGCAAGTGTCCAGTTAGTATTCAGTAAAGCAGAAAATTTTGTCTAATCCTCAAGTTTATTTATACGGAAGGTCCTAAAATAGACATAGAGCTTTAAAAATTGATGATAAATTTATAGTGTCACGGAAAACATCTAAACTATATTTTCGACCGTAATGAAAGCCATTACTAAATATAAAACAATATAAAATATATATGGTGAAGATGAGTGAAATATCCCAAATTTTTGACAATTTATTAAATTTGTTCAATAAAATAAAATAAAAAATTTAAGTCATAAAAATGTTGAGCTTTATAAAATTTTTTATTGTTTCAACTTTTCTTTATGTCATATACTTTTTTATTAGAAGCAATAAAATTTCAAAAAGCACAATGACAAAAAAGTGGAAAATTCCTAAATTATTAATTTTGTCTTTTTCAATTATCCAACAACAACGACAACACAAATTTACAAACGTATAGCCTACCTAATTTTTTTTTTTTTGTAAAGTGTCTTCGTCGTGACTGTTATTCTACTATGCTGTGCTTTTCCAACCAGCCTTATTAATTTTATTTATTATTTTTTTACAGTTACGGATTGAGTAAAGTATTATTTCGTGAGGAAAATCAATGTTGACTTTATGCCGTTTTAGTTCTAGCGGAATATTGTGGAAACGGGCCTATTGATAATATCGAACAGATAAATCATTGCAAATTTGTCGTAGGTTTTAGCAAAAATAATGCAAGCAAATTGATTTGGCATCAGGAACTTTGGCTTTATAGTTTGACTGGAATGATTAATTGTAGTTTATGCTTGTTGAGATTTTTAATTTTATTTTATTACCTTTGTAGAAATGAGCGAGGAAGATGCGCCTGGCAAATTAAGAAGTAGCCTGCATAATGTTGTAATATTTAAAATTTGAGTTCTTTTGTTAGAAGGGTTTGTTGAAATTTTCCAGGTGTAATTATTCTAAGGGCTAGGATCATCAGGTATTTCTCAGGCATGAAATAGTATGTATTGATATGCATTTCTTGACTTTATTTCATTCTAATTGAGAAGCCGAGAATTATGTTTAGTTCTCTTGGAAATTCTAAAAAATAATTAAATATTTAAAACAAATATATTTTATTACTTCGAAACATACGTAAAGTGATTCTTGCACTAATTTGAGAAACATATTTTTCCTGATTTCATTTAAGAGATTCCTGAGATTAATATTTACTGTATTACAGAGAGCTAAGGAATAGTAGTTCGAGACGGGACTACTTATTTCAGTATTATTGATGTATGTCACAATTGACTAAACTAAATGAAGACACAAAGCTCATGAAATATAAAAGCGTGTGTTACTAAAATCTTTGAAAATCATAAACTTTAATTAAATAAGAGTTATCTTAATGTAAATTAACTTTTCAAATGGAAGCGGAAGCTTCAACTTTAATTTTTAGTGAGTTTATTTAATTTAGTCGATTACGACACACAACATTAACTATTGTTGGCAAGAAAGCTGATCATTCGAAATTTAGGAAAACCACTGTCAATCCGAATAAAATATAGCTGTAACGCCTACTAGAATTGTTCTCCAGGGCTTAAAATTGCTTGAATCGACAATATATTTGATCATTCTAAATTAATTAGCGCAAATTGAGAGAGATCAATGTTGGGCCATGCCGCTACATAGTGTAGTTTATCAAAATTCTACACGTGTAGATAATGTATGTATAAAATTTAAAAAATGGCGTCGATAATGTCGAAAATTATTGTTTCTGTTAGCAATCATCAAATGAGTATGACACTTTGTTAATGGAAATATTTCAAAATTGAGAATCTCATTCTTGCCTCACATTAAGACCAAAGAAACTACAGGCCTCATTGTACACAAATATAAAATCATCGAGCTTTCAATAAGGGTACCTAAACGAATTATTATTGGTTAATGTTTGGCCGGGCTATGTTATATTTGAGTATTGTCTGTGCTCAACTGATTAAAGTGCCATTTTGATTGTGTTCATTTAAATGAAATTGTAGATGGGTCGGGATGTAGCGGTTTGAGTAGCTTAACCGAAGCCAAATAATCTACTATTTAAGAACCCAGACGGCTTTAACGGGGGCACCCCGGTACAATTAGTAAAATTGTATGTATGTGTTTTAATTGTATGTTTGTGTTGTTTTATGTTTCATTCAGCAGATCTGGGAACACAATGACAGTTCAAAAGTGTCATGAAAATAATGTGAAATTAAAATCAGATGGCGTTAAACATATTTGCTGTATTTATAAATATTCAAATTGTAAAATAATTTCACTCTCATAAATGATCCGTTTCAAAATGAAGCAGCCATTTCGGTACGCTTATCGAAAGTTTTGGTTTTTATACAATCAGGCCCGTTAAATATATACGGCCCTGCTCAAATTTGAAAAATGTTAACCAAAGTTTTTATATGGCAGTGGCGCGTACATAATAAGTACTCTAAGCCCGCCAGAGGCAACATGACCCTGTTGAAAAAGAAACATGACAAACACTCGATTAACTGTCAATTAATGAATCGCTAGAACCAAATGTAATTCTAACATTAGCAGAAAAAAAATTTAAATCACTCACATTAAAAAATCCCTCCCGGTTAACCACTAGTCACAGCTCTCACATCTAAATAAACCGTACATTTACCCCAATGTTTATATAACGCTGAATTTACAGCGAGCAAAATAATTTACGGAATCTCGTCATATAGCCCGTGTCTATATATCATGTCCTTGTTGTACAAGACGGACTTTAAATTTGAGAATGAAGGTGAATACAATATTCGATTCAGTGATATACGTGACAGGTGGCACATTGCATAGGAAATTTCTTTGCGATATGATTTTCGATTAAGGGAATTAAAGGATATTACATTCGCCCAGAATTAAAATAATTAACTAGCCATATTCGAAAAAATGATTATCTGCTGTTTTCCGGATAGCTTTTCGAAGGTCCTGATGTGTTTGGTATCATCTACCAAACTATCCTACGCTAATTTACCAAGTGATATGCGAAACAATCGTTTTTGGCCCAATTCCACCCAATACGCAAAAATCTAGTTTGCTAGCCCAAATATTGAAGAAATAATATATTAACATAATATAATTTAATTTATTAAGCATGGATTTGTAAAATAAAATTAATTCACTTCACGAACGGGCGCGGAAATTCTTAAAGTTGCACCAATATTGAAAGCATCGGGTAACCGAATGACCAAAGGATACAAAGGATTCTAAACATGAATTGAATGATAATACACTTCAGGATATTCAACTAATAACTGGCAATGCGCTCACTTAGAGATATTGAGAATAATTGTATAATTGACTTCTGACAATTCTTGTAAATATTCTACACGAAAGTTTTAATGTCAATTGCCTCGAGTAGGTGGGGCTGGTGATTTTTAATAAGCCGGTATTTCTTGTAGGTGGCAATTGACACTATACCATTTTCAGAAATAACTTTTGAACAGTTTAGTTTAGTTTGAATATTTTTTTGAAATTTAATTTCTAAAAATTTATATTTAATTAAAATTTTAATTTTTATGGTAAGAAAAAAACGTTACCCATTTGTTCAGTAATACTGGAAATATGCAACGGATACCGAGTAACCGTAAAAAACCCATATTTAAAATAATTTTAATAGTTCTTCAAAGTACTCATTTCAATTACATATTATTATTACATAATATTGCGAATTAAATTTCAGAATCAGAGCGCTGTAAACGCAAGATCTAATGTTAGTGCAGATCCTTCTTGAGCCCGAAACGTATTTCCTTCAACAGTTAAATTCTTATGTTAAACTGCTTGCAACGATCGAACCAATCATCGCATTTCAAATGTAATTCTGAAGTGAACGTTAAATTCACTCTGGTAATATTTGAACCCAGCTTCAGAGTATTTATCTTTATCAACTTCAGAATGTCGCTCAGTCTCATCATTAATTCATGAGTTTCGTAGCTAAAGACAAAACTGATTTTGTTAGAGTAAAATGCTTGAATCAACAAGAGTCAACAACTTAAATTATTTTAAACTTACAAATTTTACTTTGAAAATTATTGAAAACCCTCAATTTGAACTGGAACTGTGATAGATGATAACCTCTTGTTAAACACCCAACGCGTAAAACCAACAAAACATGTACATATACGAGTATACACCATTGTTTACACGCTCTATCAATTTTCGACATTATCTAAACACAAACCAATTATCTACGCCATTTGCGACAATAACATGTAGAGATTTATGAAATACGCGTTGACGCACAACACTGAGAGATAATGAACAAAACATTGAAATGTACATAGCATAATAATCGAAAGATGTTGCCTACATTTGTTGTTTTTTGCCTACCAAAACAGTAGTTTTTGAGTTAACCATTTCAAAAATATTGGATTCTCGGAATTTCCGAGAAATCGAGAAAAACTCAAGGAACTAATCTCTAACGGTATGTGAACCAGTTATATCGCCAGCACTTACCTTCGTTTACAAAAAATTACACTAGGGTAGCGTTGCCTTCTACTATTTTACAAACGGATAATTGACAAGTTATGTGCTGTTTTTCAAAAGAATTGTTTTGTTCGGTAGGTACTGTACTGGTTATGTACCAAGCAACATTAAATATAAATATTTTAGAAAACGTAAAAGGGTTTTTCTGTTAGCAAAACAAAATAAATAAATAACCCTACGTAGAAATTTATATTTTTTAATTGTATTTATTTATTTTTTAATATTTTTTTTTGTCCTGTGGTAAATAACATAAAGTATATAAAAAATTTATTAGCAGTTAAAAAAGTTGGTATCTAGTACACAAAAAATAATAATTTCCGGTATTTACTTGTGAATATAAAAATATTTTGTTTTATCGTTAAAAATAGAAATAATGAGTTTAATTAGATTTTAGTATTAAAATAATTACGGTGTGAAATTTTTGTTGGTAAACTTTTCGTTCACTATAAATTCGTAAACGCAAACCCACAAATTTTATATTTTTTGTTGTTGTTCTTATATTTTTAGTTGGTTTTGACTTTTGAATGGCTTGTTTGTTAAATGCATAAAATAATTATCCAACTATAAAGAAATTTTGGAGGGTATGCGCAAGTGGTTGGATTTTAATAATAAATTTAAACTACTTATGGGATTGGTCGAATTGTTTAGTTTACCACTGTGAATTATGCAAAGTTTCTCTTTCTGCTATGAGTATATTTACAAAGCTATATAGGACGACTAGATAATTGATTTGATCCAGTCGGGGATAAGTTTACGACAGTTTCACTACATAAAAACCCTCTATGGGAATAAATCATTTACCAGTATTGAAAACGCCTTATTGACAATCTTATTACCTACTACCAAAATTGCTCTCGGTAGCTGGGTCAGCTTGCTTTGTATTTTCGGGCTCGAGGTTTGATTAGCTGCGCTGTTAATATGAAATATTACTACTGGGGTGTTTTAATATGTCAGTGTGTTTCATGTGTGGTTCTGAAAATCTCATTGTTATCGACTTTTCTCTGTAATTATTTATTATTGTTAAGGTCAATATCCTTAAACAAAAGAAAATTTAATCTCGCTGTTCATCCTCACATTCAACAAAAGGAAAAAATTGAAAGTATCTTTAGTATCAAACCAATACTCTCAACATATAAGGGTTAAAATAGAACTACTGAAAATGTACTCGAGATTAATATCTTAATACAGTAAATAACCAAGGTTTTTTTGCGTAAAATATGTCGGTAAACAAAACACGAAACACCGCTCAGTTAACCGAAACGACCCTGCAAAATGTTGAAACGGGTTAGCTTAACTAACGTTAAAGTCAACCCAGTTTCAAAGATTTGTTCGGTAACCAACGCGGCATTGATTCCCGTAGCTCAGCCGGGTAGAGGGATCAGTGTGAATTTAGAGGCGCCACAGATTGTGGCCTAGATTACCGCATTAAATAAAGATAACAAATCGGAGACTGGGAAGGTAGGAATTGGGGTATCGGACTCCGAAGTAGAAGGTTAGCTTATCAGCCCATCGCTTGGGCAAAACTAACCGCGGTTGTATTTCGTAAAATGTTAATCTAAACATTTTAACCTTCTCTACCTAACCTAATTAAAAATATCTGGCCCATAGGCCCTAATTAAGAAGAGCCGCTGGGCGTCAGCAATTCCTTATTACCTTCTGTCGGTAGCAACCTCACTATTATTATTTAGTTATTAGTAAACGCCTTCCACTCTGTTTAACTTACCAGTACCACCAGCAAATAAAATCTGCACGCAGAAAAAACACAAATACATTTGTTATGTACATAGGCAACGTAGTTGAAGATATTATCTTCGAGGTCATGCCGATGAGGAAGTAGATTTTGTTGGGATGGGTTGATAACGAAATTAGGTTTAATTCCGTTACAATGTATAGAGGTATAAGTGCAAAGATTAAAAAATAAAATGCGCCATTCGCTTTAAAACTATATGCTTGCAAGAGTAAGAATTTAACTTCAACTGTAGTGCCGCCACAACAAAATCCCAGTGATATTCCGAACGACAGAAACCAAAAATGCACGCCTCCGAAAAAAGGAGCATGGTCTAGAAGTTATATATATATATATATATATATATATATATATATATATATATATATATATATATATATATATATATATATATATATATATATATATATATATATATATATATATATATATATATATTTCCTAAACTATCCTGTTTTTCCCTTATAAGCCGCACCACTCTAATAAGCCGCGGCTTGCCTGACTGAAAATTACTTAAAACCTTTACGAAAACCTCTAATTAGCCGCATTCCGTTAACAAGCCGCACCTATTAGAAGCCGCACCTATTAGAAGCCGCACACTAATAATGAGCCGCATCCTACTAAAAAGCTTTTAAAAGTTTTACGTTTTATATCAACGTAAAATGATCAAGTAACAAAAACGCAACCATTTGTTTATTGGGTTTCTTATGTTATTTTTATTGTTCTCTATTTGGTCAATGCACATAGGGAAACTTTTTGACAGATAATTGATTGTTTTGATATTATTTAATATCTAACGTTTTTTGGCAACGTAAAATACCATAACATTGAATTTTGGTGAATAGTTTTAATTTGGGTAGGTAGTTTTATTGTAACGTACAAACTGTGTTTGCGTACTTTTGGTAGTACCTATATCTTATGAATCATAATATTGTGATAGTAAATCAAGCCAAAGTTGATGTAGAAATTCTAACCTAAAAATGGGAAAAACACGACAGAGCTACACATTACATTTTAAATTAGAAGCTATATTAAATTTGCGTTAGCAAATGGAAATAGAGCAGCCGGCGATCATTTTACTGTTAACGAATCTATGGTTAGACGTTGGTGGGCGTGTGAAAATGAATTAAAAATAGTTGCAGACAAAGTGGCCTTCATTAGAAATGGTTGTAAAAAATGGGGTTTGATTGAACGAGCTAAGGGGCGGCAAATAACTGGTAAACGAATTTTGCAAGAAGCACGTTCACGTACTATAGCAATGATAATCGCATTTAATGGATCACCGAAATGGGTACACATAAGTTTATGGAGAGGCATAACTTAGTTGTAAGACTGGTGACATAAACAAGACAACATTTGCCAGAAAATTGGGAACATAAAGTGTGTGGCTTTAAAATATTTGTCGAACAATCCAAATTGGGAGTAAATTTGAGTTAAATTGCAAACATGGATGAGGTCTCAGTGAGTTTTGATTTACCATCAAAGTTTACTATAACTGATCCGGGATCATCGGATGTCAAAATTACCACAACGGGGAATGAAAAATGTAATTTTACTGTTATACATTGGCTGTTACCGCTGATGGTAAAAAACTGCCAGTATATATTATTTTTAAGCGAAAAACCATTCCCAAAGGAAATTTTCCAACTAACATAATTATATCGGTTAATGAAAAAGGGTGGATGTCATCCGCAGAGATGATATTGTGATTGGAAAAAGTGTGGCGAAAACGACCACAATCATTTTTTAACAAAAAATCTATTTTAATATTAGACGCAGCACCAGGTCATAAAACAGAAGAAATTAAATTGTTCTGCAACAAAATCCAGACAATTCCTGATATGATTCCAGGTGGGTTGACGAGTAAATTGCAGCCAATTGATATATCTGTCAACAAATGATTTAAATCGAAATTAAAAAATCTTTGGGAAGAATGGATGTTGACTGGCTACAAAGAGTACACAAAAATAGGGGCCATGAAACGAGCGGGATATGAAGAAATCGTTGGATAGCATCGGCTTGGGACAGTGTCACTGACAATACAATAAAAACCGGGTTTAAAAAAACCGGTATAATGTTTTACTCTGAACAAGACACTGTGTCGCAAATTTCGTCAGATGAAGAGTCAGATGCCTTTATTTAAAAAAAAAACTGTTTTTGAGCGACAAGACGCGGCTTATAAGGGAAAAACAGGGTAATAAAAAATATGTTTATGTCTGGTATTTAAAACTCATTTAACACAAACTTCATTTATTGAAATACCTGACTAATACTACCATGATATTCAGCAAGAACTGATATAGAGATGGATCTACCATATAACAGTTCAGAAAAATTGGAAACATTACGAAGAGCCCGGTATCGAAACAGAAATAATGCACATTAAAACCATAAAAGACGAATCAATCAATAATGTTGGTGTGAATATCTCCTCTGTTTAATGTCTCTCACGTCATTTTAAATCGCTAAGACCAAATTTTATTATAGGTGGTTATTTTAATGCAAATAATATCTATTGGGGAACTAGAGTTACTATTTCTAATAAAAAAGAGTTATTGGTTTCGAAAACAACTGTGAATTTCACTCGGGCAATGAACCAACATAATGAACTACTGGCATACATAAAATACTACATCTTCATGACTTCTTTGTAACAAAAGCAGTTTTAGAACACAAGCAACAGAGACAGTGAAGAACTATCATCTGACTACTCACCTGTGATCATGACTCCGAGTCCAATGATAATAAAATAGAAAACTTGCATAAATTAACAACAATAAATCTCCGAGTACAAATTAGAACAGCGATGCTGCTTGTAGATGAACTAGAAAGATTCAAAAATTCTATACAACAATCAGCCTGGAAAGTTCATCTACTCTTCATACCAACTCCTCAAGGAAACATGCTCTTAAGGTCAGAGAACTAATTAGAGATAAACGGACCGCTCGTAAAATCGGCCAGCAATCTCGCGCTCTGCAGAAAAAAATATTCATTATTTTATGTTCAACAGATTACAACCACTAATGGATGGTTTAATAGTGTTTCGTGAATGGCTTCACGTTACTCGCTTGACCAAATTCGACATTTTTATCAACTAACGAAGCCGTTGAGAAAACAAAGAGCTTCCTCGCTCAATGATTTTAAGAATATTCGTCAAATTTGCTTAGAGCCTAATCAGAGAAGATATACATCGAATTATTTGGTCTTGCGGCTTCAGTTCTTGGGTTAAGGGAATTTTATGCGCACATAGCTTTAGAGATGGTCACTTTCTGCGAGCGACGCAGAGTTGACTAATTTGGGATATTGAACTTGGTGGTAAACAACTTTCATCGCTTCTCAACGAAATGCGATTGAGTAGAAAGAAAATTGCAGATTATTTACTAAAGCAAATGTGCTAACAGCGATTCTCATTGCAAATTCCTATGATTAGCAGTCAAAATTCTTTGTCAAACGCTACGTCACTATAGAACAAAAAACAAAATTCAAATATTGACGCACGGGGTCAATAAAATCGTATACAAAAGTCGCTCGCGATCTTCGTCTAAAGATGCTGCATTCGATGGCGGAAATTTGTCAGCGGAAAATAAGAGATTACGCTACTCGCCGCTCGGCCACAGAAAATCAAAAAAATTTAATGAAAATTCTAATCAATAAATTTTCCCCAAATCTTCCTTGTAACCTCAGTATGACCTAAGCTATTAGAAAAACAACCGAAAGTATTGGTTACTAGTAGAAGTTTTTGAGATATTGGTCAAAACTGAAAATAAATTGATAAAAAAATTTAAATTTTCAAAAGGATTGGTTATGAAATGGCCAAGTTTAGTCCAGCATGAACAGATCCTAGAATTTTGTCTAAAACTTACTCTAAAATCCGTACTCTAAGATCCTTTAATATTTTATTCCGCTGGGATTTTTTTATTTACTGAAAAAAGAGATACAAAATGAATAAAAAATTCCGCTGGTAATTATATAACAAACTAAATTCTATTTTGTGATGGTGCTACTCCACGCCATTACCACCATTACCCCTAGCCATTATACCTATAACCATTATCTCCTTACAACCACCTATAAACATTAGCCCCAGGCATTACCTTTCTAGGATATTGACCCCCGGAAATTACCCCACCATCGGAAATTACTCCAGCGACATTACCCTGACCATTGCCTCCCGAAGGGGTGGGCTAATGCCTGATACGACAATGATCGAAGGAGGTAATGGCTGGGGGTAATGGACTAGGAGATAATTGGCCGGGAGTATATTCCCTGGAGGAGGGGGTGGGGAATCCTAAATCTATTTGTGGCATATCCATTAAATACGGAGATGTAGCAGGAAAATATCTTTCACCATGCCTTTCTAGAATACAACAGACTAAATGATCAATCACTAGGAGAGACACAAGTGTTTCAACAAATGCAAAAATCGCTTGTACGTTTTCTGCCTCCTAACAAGCAAGAAAAGCTTCACTTGAAGGTCTCAAAATGTTGTTTGTTGCAAACGGTTTATAAATTATTAGGTATGATGAAAAACGGCTATCTTTGAACTACGGCCTTCGCAGGCAATTTATATGGAATTTCCATACCTGACAGGTCCATTCTATACCTATTATTCAGAATTTGTTTAAGTTGATTTCATGGCAAAACAGTTTTCTCGACAATTGATTTACAAAGAGCGTTTCATCAGATTCTAATTGAGCCTGCTAATATAACAAAGACGTCCATCATAGCGTCTTTTGGCATTTTTGACTTTGTATATGTGCCATTTGAACTGCGAAACCCAGCAGAATACCTGTAGAGGAACACGAACAGAATTTACAAATCGTATTTCAACTACTTCGAGAATAGCAACATAATATAATCTTTTAAAAGTGTAATTTCGTTAAAACAGAGTTAAAATATCTAGGCCATCTTCTCGCAGCAAAAGGAATCGTACTGTTGCCAGAAATAGTTGGGGCAGTCCGAAATAATGATCAACCAAATGTAGTTCAAGATATAAGTAGATTTGAGGCGACGATAAATTGTCTATCGTAGTTTTAACTCACCTTCCAAATGAATCTCCAGGATTTAGTGAAAGGAACTATAAAACGTGACTAAACACCAATCAAATAGCCTAATCAATAGAATGTGGATAATTAACGCCACCATTCTAGCACATCCAGCAAGAATGTGGAACAGAGCAGTAATTAATAAAATAACGGAAAATGGTGAGCCGGAGCCGCTTGTTTTTTTTTTTTTTGCGAAAGCTCTTTCACCAACAAAACAACGTTACAACTCATATGATGAAGAGCTGGAACCTATTTATAGAGCGGTAGTTTATTTCCGATCTTTGCTGGAAGGTCTACAATTTTGAATTTATTTTAGTTTGTATTTATAAGAGCGACAATTCAGCTCCTCGTCGAGTTAAATATTTTGACTACATCAGTTGGGCTAGAGAACAATGTATAGCAAATTTTTATCCAGATTCTATTACCGTTGGGATAACAACAGGGATCACCATCCCACACAGTTTATTTGAAATACCGTGTTTAGCGCACACATCTATTGTGACATTTCGAATAATCGAATCCTACCCTTCATCACTGCTGGTCATAGACGTGATTATAAAAAAATCATAATTCATAATTTTACACATCTGGGTATTTGTGGAGCCACAGAGTTGGTTACTGTATGATTTAGTGTGGCCAGCTATGAATCGAGCTATGAAAAAATCGCCAGCATTATAGAACACGGATTTATTCGTACGCCAGTCCAAACGAGCGTTTTCATATATTGAATTAATTGGACCAGTGCCTTCATCAGATAATAATCTCTATTATTTAATAATAAGAGACAGATTCACTCCAAGGCTTGCTTCGATTCTAATTGTTGACATGGCGGCAGAAATTATTGTTGACCAAGATGGACCCAAATCTTGAAGTTCCTGAAAATTTTTTAAGTGATCTCGGTAGACAGAGTTTCATATATTTAAGGAATTGAGCCAAATATTAGGAATTAAGTATTTAAGAATGACACCATTCCACCCTCAGTCTACTGGAATAATAGAGATGGCATAGAATGCTTAAGGCTGCAATAAATTGTCTGCAATAAATTGTTTAACTTTTCGAATACCTGGTAAATATGTCTGAAATTTATCCAACAGTTACAGCTGATCATAATACCAGTACAACTTAAGAGATTGAAAATAGGTGAACATGGGAGTAAACAGCGGACGAACACTATTCGAATGTCCAAATAATGAATCATTTAAAGTAATGGACCGAAAGCACAAATAGCTCGTGGTAAAAATCAACGCCAAAACTTCAAAGACTTTCATTAGCAGACTAGAGGCTGCATTAGCTAGCCAATGCTAGCCTTCTGTTCTGGGAGCAACTAATTAAAACATCACGTCACAAGCAGCAACGAAGATGGTTACTAGAACAGACAGAAGGATTACTGTCCCTACACGTTTCCTCTAAAGGCGGAGTGGGGTAAAGACAGCGTGTTTTATTAGGATTTAAATTCGGTTAAGCACAAAATAATAAAAATTAAAATGCCATTAAGCACAAAGGAAGACTTTATAATTCAATTGAATGTTTTCTCAGGAAAAGTTCCATCTTAGTAATGATAATAATTTGCTCCTTAGAAATATGAGAAAATGAAAAATAAACTTTAAGCATTATCGAAGCAACATAATCATCAAGTCGCTATTGTTAAAAATAAAGAACAATTTGAAAATTGGCAATAAATTACTTTCAACCATTGTACAACAATATCCAGTTGGCTATTTTTTGCTTCAATTATTTTTCCATTTTCTTTGAAATAAGATGCCGAACTGTAAACGGAGACGAGTGGAACTGAAAATATATTTTAAACTAATAAAGGTTAATTCTAAGTATTGGGGCATAAATAAATAAATAAATGTCTTATTAGACAAATGTATCAATGGTTTTATAGGTGAATGAGGAAAGAATAAGCATTTGCTATCCATACCGGTAAAATGTAATGCACTTAGCTTAGATGCGATGCTACAGAACAAATAATAACAAAGGTCAATACTTGATGGAAAATATTTAATTGATTATATAAACACTCTCATGCAGATATAAAATTATATTTGGCATGAATACATTACCACGCGCGACACCTAAGTAAAACAGCTCTACCTATCCTGATAAGATAAACGCAAAAAACATAAAAGAAAATATTACTCGTATTTTTATTACATCACATTTTTACTTTTCATAATCCAGATGGTGTTCAAGCCATTTCTAAAAGACCCGCATACACACACACACACATACATAAAATTGTTTAGTATAAGACAATATCTAATAATTTTTTTATGATGATACAAAAAAGCATAAAAATAAAGTTGAAAGTGGAAGCTTTTTTCATTTCTCTTGTTATTCATTTACTACCTTGGAAAATTTATTTAAATTATGTTGAGTTTTTCGTTTTTTGGGTACCTAATACTCTTGTAATTCAAATTTTTGTTTTGTGTGTGTGTGTGTGTTTGTCCTCTTGCCTATTTTTATGTCAATTTACATTACAAAATATTTCGGTTTTATGACAAAAAAATTTATTTATTATGTGTCACAGTGAAATGAATACCAACACCGAAAAGGGCGCGCCAATTCTCTTGGATGATTTGAAGACGTGGCGGCGACGGTACATAGAAAAATTAAATTATAATTATTATGTAGCAACGACCAGCAAAAAAAGAAAGCTCTCATTATATTTTCCATTTTTCCTTTCGGTAGAATTATAATGTAACGGAAACATTTTCACAGGTAGTAATTTATTTGGTCATGCATAATTCATATACATAATTATGTATACGCCATGTAATATTCGAACCGCACGAGAATATAACACAAGCGTTTTTAGAATCTGTTAATTTCCATTTCCAAAGTTAATGACCGTACCGAAACCACGACAAACATATTTCGAATTTCGAGTTTTATTATGCCGGACTCGGATGAACGATTTCTATCCAACTAGCTCATCTAAAGCTTATACAAATACGTGTACGTACATAAAAATCAATAACTTTGCTTCCCTCTAAAAAAAAGCCTCGAATAAACAATTACCATAAACAGTAAATAAATATATTTAATTATTTTCTTAAACATTAAACTTAACGACAATTTAACTTCCATCAAATTATTATTTAAATTTACTCGTAAATATATAAATTTTAATTTTGTTGACGCAAATTATTTCGAGTATTTTTAGCATCACACCATATCTAGGCGAAATGACAGAAGCTGTCTAGGGTACATACACAATAATGACGATGTACAGACAGTTCGTAAAAAAGTTATTAACGAATTAAGTTGAAAACAATAATAATAATAATAATAAAAGCTCGTTTTAATAAAAACGGGGAAAATATGAAAAATTTTCATTTTTTTATTGGCGGTGACGATTTTTTTTGAAAACGGAAGCACAACCACACAAACAAAATCGCAATGGAAACATAAAATTGGATTATGTATTCTGAAAAGGATATGCTAATAGTATCCGATTATTTTTGGTTAATAATATACACATTTATATGTGCGAGTATATACACAATAAAATGTGTGAAAAACTAGAAACAGGTACTGAAAGTTAAATTTCATTTCCGGATACAATTTCCGTTGTGTTTTTTACAGTTTAATTTTATTATCTCATTTGTTTGCCAATTTGAAAGTGTTAATTTTATTTTACTGATAATTTTTAATTTGTGAATTTTATTATTGTACGAGTATATATTAGAATTAACACATCGCCTGAAAAGTTCCCGGTCTAACAAAGAAAACACAATTTCCTTCTAGGGCGATACAATTAGTCCAACGATGCCTTTTTAGTAGAACTATTTATCTTTATCTTCAAAATCGGCTTAAGTTTCGGCAATCAGTTTAAATTCAGCATACTAGTCAATGATGCGGTTTTCCTGGTGCAGAGTTCGGATAACACTTATCAAGCCACAGCTTTGCTTGAACGGTATTTTAACCCATCAAAACACGAAATTCTTCTATTTCCATTGTTTTGAAATTAACAAAAGTGGCGTCACTACAACAACTGTACCTTGTAAACTAATGGTCGAAATGTAATGCAATTTGACACATATCGTCTCAAGGTTGATAGAATTTAAAATTCACATCAGTTTTAAATTTGTGGCACTATCTATGTGTCAGACGGGGATTGTTCAATTAGGGCTGTTCAATATGTATTTGGTGATGTGGGAATGTAAAAGTACAAATATTTATATGCTGTATAAGATAGCGGAAATTTCTCAGCGGAAAATAAAAGATTTCGCTACTCGCCGCAAGTGGCAGCACAATCGCAAAAGAGAATTTATTTTGTTATATAATTACCAGCGGAAATTTATTATTCATTTTGTATCTTTTTTTCACTAAATAGAACATCCCAGCGGAATAAAATATTAAAAGTGATCCTTAAAATGACAAATTGATTGATCTCCGAAATGAAGGAACTCGGTAAATCAAATCTTGAAATTTAACAATATTCCGTCTTTCCGCCATACTAAAAGAATGACGATAAAATTGGGACAAACGTATTGCTCAGGGGTCCAAAACTTAGGAAAAAATTCTAGGATCTGTTCATGCTGGACTAAACTAGGCCATTTCATAACCAATCCTTTTGAAAATTTAATTTTTTTTATCAATTTCATATCAGTTTTTGGCCAATATCTCAAAAACTTCTACTAGTAACCAATACTTTCGGTTGTTTTTCTAATAGCTTAGGTCATACTGAGACTACGAGGAAAATTTGGGGAAAATTGATGTATTAGAATTTTCACAATAATTTTTTGATTTTCTGCGGCCTTTCTATTGGCAATATTGTTTTGTCTGCCAACCGATTTGACCGCTGACATTTGCTTTGTCACTAGTTTGATTTGCCATTTCAAAATGAATAGACTCACGCTAGAGCAACGGTTGCACTTGATTTTTTATCAAAATAATGGTTCTGTTCGCCAAACTAATCGTGCATTACGTCCATTTTACGGTCATCATAATCGTCCATCAGAGCGGGTAATTCGGTTAACGATGGATCGTTTTTGCACCACGTATACTCTAAATGAAAATACGCCTTACTGGATAGGCTTCAAGCAGTGTGTACCGAACAAGCGATAGCATTGAGGAAGACCCAAATCAATCGATTCGACGTCATTCTCAGCAACTAGAGATGTCTCCATCCACTTTATTTGTATCTAAGGATCTTGGTTTACGTGCTTAGAAAATTCAACTTGAGTAGTAATTTTAACCATCCAACCATTGTATACGCCGCCAATTCGGCTGATTGACAAACTGTTATTGATGTTGATTTTCCAAACAAAATTTTGTTCAGCGATAAACCTCACTTTTGGTTGAATGGGTACGTTAATAAATAGAATTGTCGGATTTGGAGTGTAGGTAATCGACAAGCCTTTGCCGAAACACCATCCAAAGAAAATCACTGTTTGGTGCGCTTTATGGGCCGGCGGAATCATTGGTCCATATGTCTTCAAAAACGATGATGGGCAGAATGTTACAGTCAACGGTGAAAGGTATAGAGACATGATTTCTAACGTTTATGCACCCCAATTGGTTGGCATAAATCTTGCTGATAAGAAGTTCTAACAAGACGGTGCCACATGCCACACAGCGCGGATACAATTAATTTACTTATAGAAACTTTTAATGAAAGACTAATTTCACGTAATGGTCCTGTTAATTGGCCACCGAGCTCGTGTGATCTAACTCAATTAGATTATTTTCTTTGGTGATATGTTAAATCACTTAACGCCTCTACGCCGATAAACGCCGAGACGGTTGAACACTTGGAACACAACATTCGGCGAGTTATTAGCTAGATACGGCCGCAATTGCTTCGAAGTGTGATCGAAAATTGGACCTCCATAGATGCCAGCCATGGCGGCCAAATGGCCGAAATCATATTTAAGCATTAATGGCAGAAAATTATCTATCCAATAAAGCTAGTTTCACTGAAATTCAGAACGTTTCTCTTTATTCTATTTTAATTTAAAATTGTGAACCTCTAAAAAATCACTCTTTTTTAATGACGTTTCTTATGTAAGTTTAATAGACAGCAGGACATCTATAAGCCGGTTCTTATGTAGGGTTAATAGCCGGTTGGAGGACACCAAATAAATCTTAAGTTTCGATTTGAAGGATCCTTTTTGAAAGATTCCGCTAGATCAAGAGACTCGAGAAAAGACAGCGATAACTATACTTGGTCGTCCGTTATACCAAATCGCAGTTATGCCATTTGGCATTTGGAACGCGCCGTCAATTACGTACCAGTTAATGGATCAAGTGGTACAAACATTTAATGAAAATCTTGAATTACTTTAGATTGTGACAAATAAACTAGCTTCTGCTGGTTTAACTGCCACCATTGAGAGTCATTTAAAAAGTCCTTTCTGGACAAATCCAGAAAAAATTACACCCATTCATGAGTACCCTGTGACATCCACTCTCAAACAACTACGTTGATTCTTGGGATAGGCTGGGCGGTATTGAATCTTTATTCCCTACGTCAGTATCGCCTCTTAAAGATTTGACTAGCAAACAAAGCAAATTTACTTCGACTAATAGGGCTCAGTAAGCCTTTGAAAAGGTCAAACTGGCTTTGAATTATGCTCCTGTACTTGTTCATCCTAATTTTAGAAAATCTTTTGTGATCCAGTGTGATGCTAGTACTACTGGAGGCGGAAGTGTGTTGCATCAAAAAGGAGATCCTACAGCATCGCTGTGGATCATTTAATGAATAATTCATGTACTTTGTCAAGACAAGCATATTTGATAATATGATTAACAGAGCAAACAATCTCCGCGTTTGGCTTATTTAAGCACTGGTCTAAGAAGGAGTTCCTTGATCAATCTGTTACGAAGGTGCTCTACATCACCATAGTTCGGCCTCTGCTCGAGGATGCCAGTCAGGTTTGATCTCCGTACCGAAATATACGGGCAACATCGAATCTCGAGCTCGTATAAATATCAATTTAAAACATTGAGCGTTAAGAAGGTTGCATTTCCTGCATTTGGAATTGCACCTCACGGAACTCTTTACGGGCAGAAGAATGTTGGGTGAAGTAATGATGGTGATGGTGTGCCCGCATGCGGTCAGGAAGCAGTAATTGGTCGTTGGAAATAATTATTATTATTAATTTATGGAAAAAATTTTCCGTTGATATGTCGATGGATTTTTTACACAACCATTTGGAATCAGAAGCTCTAAATTTATTGCGAAGCTCTAAGTTTATCAATGCGACACTGCCACAACATGGTTCATTCACAATTCCAGTTTACAATAAAAATGATGAAAGCTTAGAAACACAAAGGTGAATTTCAAGTTTAAATGACGATCCCTTTTATTCGCGGAAAAGGACAAATTGCACTTTGTTTTGCGACCACTAGAATTGTTTCGACGTTGATGAAAGGTAGTCGAACTGTTCACAACGGTTTTAAATTACCACTTCCAATTGTTGAAAGGTCAGTCACAAGCATCTTCGGAAACAAAAATACTTCACCAAACATTTCCAGTTATTCCAAGAGGTACTCGCAACGAAATAATCGAAAATTGCATAAAATGAAGCCCCCTTTGGCATAAATTTACTTCAATGACAATCTTTAAAAAAATATGTCAATGTCTGTGAAGTTAGCCCAGAATTTCATCCCAGAAAAAAAAATGTCATCAGGCAACACTAAAACTGCATTATAATGCCAGCCCAGGATTTGCTTATAATTTATGTTAAATTTTTTGTGGTTTTTTTATTATCTGGGATAAATATCCATGTAATTTTATTTTTTGGGATGATCTACATAATTTACCATATTTAACATAAATTATAAGCAAATCCTGACATAATTATTTTTTTCTGGGATGAAATCCTGGGTTAACTTCACAGACATCAAATTCCAGGCCTACCTTCAGATTTATTTGAAATCCCTGATCGTATGGTAACATAAAAGGATCTGGTTGAATCAATTTATAACTACAGTTGAATTGAAAAGTCGTGTAATTTTAGCTTCAATTAATCAAAACCATTGCTTTTTGCCGAAATAATAGCAAAAATATCAGGTGAGTCGCATTTATGATATCTGAAGATCCAAATGATCAAATTAATTATCCTTCCAAATTATGGCACCATTTAGTCCCATCGGGCACGTCTCCACATAAGCTGTCTCTTAAAAAAGGTGTCATTGTCATGCTTCTTAGAAACTTAAATCCAAAGAGGCCTTTGCAATGGAACTAGTTTGAGTGTAACAAAATTGCACGATAATTGTATTGAAGCAGAAATACTTTCTGAAGGTCCTCCTGCTTCAGGTCCTCAGAAGAAGACAATTTCCGATAATTGCAGCGTTTGACAAACTTTCGAAAATGTTAGAATTTATCTTGATGAGCCTGTTTCTCATATGGAGAACTATATATTGCTTTGGCAAGATGTAGAGATCCCGAGTACTCTAAACCTGCACCGACCAAATTAGCCCGTCTCAATGAAACCTGTACTATAATTTGTTACACATTTATTACAACAAATTCCGATTTTATTACAGTTACCGTTTTCGTGGAACGAGTTGTCGGTTTAGCTTACAATTAAACCTGCGCCGCCAAAATTGTAACTTTTGATGTAGCTATGATTCTTGGACCAGGATTTATTACAAATTAATTACATTAAATAAGTAAGTTCAAGACCACCCCTATAACTTGCTTAAGAGTGAATTTCACCACAAAACGATTATATATTTCAAAAACGTCAATTTAACCAACTTTAATAAAAAAATTGACACCAGAAAGGTGGCGGTCTAGTGTAATAAATTATTAAAATTGGTAAAATCGACCTTTAAATTACATATTTGACGCTTCTATCGTTGGGAGCAAATTCCGCGTATCCTGACACAAAAATAATTTATTACACACCTACTGTTGACAAGACTTCATGCAACATTTTTCCCAAAATCTGGTGTAATTTGTTTTATTAAAGTTGGTTAAACTGACATTTTTGAAATATATAATCGTTTTGTGGTGAAATTCACCCTTAGGCAAGTTATAGCGGTGGTCTTGAATTAACTTATTCAATGTAATTAATTTGTAATAAATTTTGGTCCAAGAACAATCCCGATATCATAGCTATATCAAAAGTTACGATTTTGGAGGTGCAGGTTTAATTGTAAGCTAAACCGACCACTCGTTCCTCGAAAACGGTAACTGTAATAAAATCAGGATTTGTTGTAATAAATTGTAATAAATCTGTAATTTGTTCGGTGCAGGTTTAGAGCACTGAGATCGATAAGCTGAAAGTTTCTATTCAGTCAAAAAACCGGCAGAAAAATGTTACTCAACATATTTTTTATCAAGCTGTGTGTCAATTTTCAAGGAACGTCAATATTTTTTGCTACGTTAATGTTGAAATTTGAGTACGTCATTTCAACAACATAAAATCTCCGTCATTTTTGACAGGTAACCTAGGTATTTAACACATATAAACACGTATTACCTTTCATACGTAATTTAACTGTGATTTATGAAGACGTGTCAAAATGTATCAATCGTTATAAAAATCGCCAAGCAATTCTAGATTGCTTTCCCAATTAATTGCCAATGCCAAAAATTGATTGTTAATTAAGCCATAATATGGTATTGGTGTATCGTAATATTTGCATTTCATCGCAATTGCCAAGAATAAAATACTCATTAAGTTTTATACCCCTAACCGCATTATCTTAATGATGATCACCAACCACCGTGAACCAAAAATCTAATACTTGGATTTTTTTAGTGGTCACGAAATCAATAAATTTATTTATATTGCCCCAACATCAATCCATTTTTATTGTGTTCCATTAAAACTGATAATAACAGTAATAATGTAAGTATGAGAATATAAAAAGCCGAGATGAAAATTATACGTCTACTTATTTCTTCTTGATTTCAATTTTGTTTACTTTTTTTAATCTTTTCTGCAAAAAATATATTCTATACCAAAAAAAAGTCCGATTATTACGTACATAGCAACAATAAATTTTATAACAAAAGCTCCACACAAAAAACCCCCATCATTTCGTTCGTAATACATTTATATATGCGGATAGAGAAAAGCAGCATAGTGTCGGGAAAATCATTCTAATAATTAATCATTTTTTTTATTAAACATTCAACATAAAATATTCACAAATAACATATACAACACAATGAATATACGAGATACGAGTACGTTCGAAGAAAGGCCTGACTGATGTAAACGGTTAAAATGATTATGAATTTTATTAATATTCCTTCGGTTTTATGTGTATAGCACGGCATTTAAGGCCGCAGTGAAACATGATTTTCATTCAACGTTTTTCGTTTATAATACATAAATTATTAATGGGATACAGATTTTACGTATGTAAGATTTAACGATTTCGAAGTTTGTATTAGTTTGCTATGTAATTTAGGGTGAACATATTTATTATTGACTTGGTTAAATAAACAGTGAAAACTACTTGTTTGCCAATCTTTTGTGTTCTGGTAGATATTAAAGGAAAGAGAAAAAACGCTTCTATCCTAACTAAGAACAATCTTGAAAAACAGGGAGAAGACCGCTCTATATAATTAAACTTAAAAAACGGGCAAAATTTCGAAATTAAATTAGAAATGTACCCAACAAATTTACAAACAAACTGGGTCAAAATCCTATAAAACTAAATTGGATGAACCGCAATACATTTGATAGGGCATTGCTATGAGAAAACCTGGCTCAAACCAAACGTAATATTGCCGATGTCATATAAATATTTTCGACAAATTTTATTTCAATAAAGTGCACGACCACGTCATGCGGGTATTTATTTCACTAAATAATTTTAGCTAAGACAAAAATTTGCATGACATATAGTTACTGTTGATGAAACAAATTTTACGATTTTATTATCTGTTTAGATGACGCTCCATGTCAAAGTTTGAAATTTGTTGCGCAGTTTTATAATTTCGCCGTGTTGCATTGCACTTTCAAATTGTTTAACCTATTAAGGCGTTGTTAACGGTAATAAAAATTGAACCATTAATTAACCGACAAAGATCAAGTTCTGTTTGTTTGAGGATTTAATATTGATTATGGCTCAAGATTTTTGACAGCCCAGACGGACTGTTCATTTTTTGAAAAGTATACCATTTATGGGAAAAGCGACTACTACTATGGGAAAAACTAAAAGATTCTAAATAAAATTTAGAATACAGTAAAACCTCGATTTAACGGGCTAATCAGAAGTGCCCGTTAAATCCGAATGTCCGTTAAATCCGAATGCTTTTTAATTTAATCGATTCGATCGAATTTAGTATGGGTCGGAAGTCAGCCATTTCTTAGTCGATTATGGTCGGATTGGGTATGTTGGATGGAAATGAGATTCTTAAATAATTTTGGGAAGAAGTTCTGGAATATGGAACTCAAAGGATCCAAGAAATTCTGGAATATGATTTTTTTAGTTTGTTACAATTTTTTATACTTCATTGTCCATTTTTTTAAATCAATCACAATTGTATGCAAAGCAAATTCGTGTTTTGTTAAAGTAACTTCAATAAATTCAAATATTTTTATAATTTTAAATCAACTTTTTGCAAAATAAATTTAGTGCTCCGAATTTTTAACCGAATATGATAGTATCGAGTATGTTGTATGGAAATAGGATACTTAAATGTTTTTTTTAAGAAATTCTGGAATATGGCCACGAAATTCGGTATTAAGCAGGCGTTTTTCTTGAAGCAAGCGGCTCGTAATGCTAACAAGAGTCTGGTAATGCTGAACATCCATCACCAGTACGTAACCACTCAAACACCCACCACTCATAGAGTTGGTAGGTTGAGCGGCAGGCCAACTTCATACTCTCACATAAAATTGCGTTATAAACCCTACACAAAGGGCTCGGATAAATTTATAGTATTTTTTATCAACAACGACCTCGAAAACTGTTCACGGAAACATGGAATATAATGCCTTCTAAGACCATGAAATCTTCAAAACCTTTCGACCCAAACGGAAATGTACACCTTTGAGGTATCTGCAATACAAGAACTTAATCCATATGACCATTTTCCGGAATTTTTTCCAAAAATTAGTTAGTATTCTCATTTCACCCACAATGTTCAATTTCTGCCCTAGTTTGTCATATTCCAGAACTTCTTCCAAAAAACATTCAAAATCTCATTTCCATCCAGTATACCCAATCCCATCATAATCGGTTGAGAAATGGCTGAGTTCCGTCCCAGGTGGACATATTCCAGAACTTCTTCCCAAAATTATTTAAGAATCTCATTTCCATCCAACCTACCCAATCCGATCATAATCGGTAAGAAATGGCTGAGTTCCGTCCCAGGTGGCCATATTCCAGAACTTATCCCAAAATCATTTAAGAATCTCATCATAATCGGTAACCGAAAAATGGAAAATAAAAAATTGTCTGTTAAATCGAGGGTCCGTTAAATCGAGGTCCGTTAAATCGAGGGTTTACAGTATTCTCGATCCAGATTAGCTCTCCCGAAAATTATGAGGAAATGATGATTTTTGACGAAAAACTAATTTTCAGCACAGATGGATTGACTGATGGTGGTAAAATTTCATACTTAAGCTTTTTTCATAATTTGGGTGACCCCAGTAATGTTTGGCCAAAATCGGTTCACCGGAAGTGCCAGCTTCCACACGAGCGTTTTCATTTTTTGCAAATATTTTGAACAGTATATCATTTACGAGAAGTAGGTTTTCACGAGTCTTAATTTTTTTTAAGAATATACCCAACCCCCTCCACCCAAACTGGGACAAGAGCGTGTCCGGTACAAATATGTGTACCGGAAGTGGCAGCTTTCATGGGAGCTTTTTCCATTTTTACTATGATATTGAAAAGTTATTAAATTTAATGATTCAAATAAATTTAAAGATTGAAAGCGATTTTTTCGCTTTTGGAGTCGATGATGTAATCGAGATCCATGTTTCGTGGTAAAAGAGAGTCGCGCGTGGACCACAACACATTCACTGTTCCATTTTTTAACCGACTATGATTAACAAATCCAGGATCAATAGATTAAATTATGTTATCAGTGGTTAATGAATTATTTCCGCAGAATTTGACTAACATAAGTTTTCGCGCAGTGAAGTTAGATCAAAAATTATTCCTCGCATATAGAGTAGATAGAATCAGCGGCTAACGTGATTTGTATAGCACGCGAATGATCGGTGTAGAATAGATCAGCTCCTTTGTGGTACCGATACTAAACACAGGCGCCGATGTAATCAAGTTCGCGTAACCCTTCGTCAAGCAATCCGATTCCGGTATTTTTCTTTAGCACTAAAATATTTCAATTCAGGTTGAAACCGTACATCATCCTTAATCGGACCAAATAAATTGTCGCAATGTAATATTCTTTAATTTCCTTAAACGAAAATCATTTCGCATTAGGCACGTACAGGCTAAATCAAATTATGAAAAATTACTCTTACCCACCGTCATTCCCAAATTTAAAAACTGTCTTGTGTAATGAGGGCGTGATGGCATTATAGTGTGATAGTTGTGATAAGTCGTTGTTAATTAATTTACAATCAATCCGCGACCAATTTTCCCCAAATATATAGCGGACTGCAATAGTTATTATATACGTGGTTAATTATAACTTTGGTTAAAATTTTTCAAATGTGAGGTAAGAAAGAAGTGGCTAATTTTGAAATATTTCCATTAGCGATCCATTGAAATTTAGCAGAAATAAACTAAAGTACAATTTGGTCTATTATTTCAAAAACCGATCGTGATGGGCCCGGATTTTGGGAATATTCATGCGGTTTGGCGGGGAGGTTCCGTATCTTTCTTCTCGTACGATTTTGATAAAAATTGGAAAAGATGAATTTTCAATTGTCAGAATCGATTGCGCTTGGTCCAGACTTCAAGATAATGAGTTCAGATGGTCGAACGGCGCGGGTCCAAAAAAAATAGTGAGGGAGGATCCTCGAGTGCCAGAAGTTGGTTGCAATGGGTGTGTATTTTGAAAAAATTCGTTTAGAGAATTGTCCTGTGGGTCACATATTTTTCGACTAGCACGATTATTGTCAAAATTGTTTTACGATTACCAAAAACCGATTGTGATGGGTTCATATTTCGGGAAAATTCATTTATCTGGTCATCCGGGGTAAGCCGGGAACGTTGGAGCCTTCCCTGGTTTGGCAGATTTTGATAAAATTTAGCGGAACAGAGTTTTTGAATGCAATGAAACGATTACCAGAAGTTCTCATTTCTGGATAATTCATTTAGGATATTGCACCACACCATGTTGCGTGATGTTGCGCCATGTTGCGTCAAGTTGTATGATGTATCACCATGTCGCATGATGTTGCCTGTGGCCGGCTGCACCATGCTGTTTGATGTTGCATCTTGTTGGGAGATGTTGTTTGATGTTTCACAAGGAGTTCTCATTTCAGTATAATTAATTTACGAGCCCTCCGAATGGGCCGTCTTGTTGCTTCATATTGCGTAGTGTTTCACCATATTGCACCATGCTGCGGGAGTGTTGCATCATGTTGCGCCATGATAATTGATTAATTGATTGACCGGTCGAGGTCCTGTTATTATTGTTTGTTTACTCGTACGATTTTAATAAAAATTGCTGAAGGTGCGTTTTAAATTACCAGGAATCGATTGCGATTGATCCAGATTTCGGAAAAGTTTGTTGAGAGTGTCGAATGATTGTCCCGAATTCCATTTTTAATTTTTCTTTGGTTCGCTTGGATTTTATTAAAAATTGATAAGGGGCGGCTTTCGAGTACCAGAAGTTGTTTGTGAAGGGTGCTTTACAGATCGCATGATTTTTGTAAAAATTTCTGAAGGAGCGTTTTCGATTACCAAAATCCGATTGTGATGGATTGTTATTTCGGGAAAGTTCATTTAGGAGTTCATCAGGTGGAGGGAGGCCAGAAAAGGTAGAAAATTATTTTAAGATTTAATTTGGCATAATAGATTTTGGTACAATTTAGCGGGACATGGTTTTCGAATGTTACATGCACCATGTCTTATTTCAGGATAATTCATTTAGAAGTCATCCGGATGGGCTGTCTTGTTGCACCATTTTACGTAATGTTGCACTATATGATGCACCATGTTGCATGACGTTGCACCATATAGCGCGATACTCCAATATGTTGCGTGATGTGCGTTTTTTGATGTCGCCTCACATTTCCTGGTGTTGCTTAATGTTATATCATGTTGTGGGTTGTTGCTAGATAGTGCACCATGTTACGTCATGTGTACCATATTGTACAATGCTGCGTGATATTGCACCATATTGATTATATTAATTTTGAAAACATTGGTTGTTTTGACTGAGTAACAATATTGCATTTTGTTTCTTCTCAAACAATTTTGATGTAGTTTTGTGCGGCCCGGATCTCTAAATTAAATTTTTTTTCGGCTAGCACGATTTTGATAATAATTGATGAAGGGAATGCCCGGTTATCAGATGCCAGAAACGATTTCGACGAGTGTTAATTTCGGGAAAATTCGTTTAGGAGGTTCTTTGGTGGGGCCTCGAATATTTTCTAAATTTTTTCGGCTCGAACGATTTAGAAAAAAATTGCGGAAATAAAGGTGCCAGAAATGGATTACGATTCTAAAAACCCCAAAGAACTTAATTGGAACTGAAAGATGGAACGAATTACCTTCCTCCCAAACGTAGTCAGCATCCTACAGCACTGTCTTAAAGAGAGCTTTATAAAGTGCGAGCCTACATGACTGTGAAAGTTATGTTAAGGTCGCAGTAATCTTGATTGGGCGTCGATCGTGATTTTATTTCTGCCTTTGTATCATTTGAAGATGTTTTTACTGACCCGAGGTATTTAAAATTCTCCACGCTAACAAAATTATGGCCATCGATTTCGAGATATGCTATAGAGGGGGTGTTGATAAGTATTTAGTTTTGTTGCTGCTCACCTCCAAACTTAGTCTGCTTGCGTATCGATCGAGCGGTATGAAACTGTCTTTGATATCACTAGGTCTTCGGCCAAGAAGCCCAATATTATCTATGTATCTAAGAATTTGGCCTTATTTTTTAAATATACAGCGCGAAGTTTGAGTGTTGCTTCTTCTTACTAAGTTCTCGAGCGCCAAATTGAACTGTACGGGCGCGATTGCATCTCACTGTCAAACATCAGATGATATTTCAAAGTAGTCTGATACGGATCCTTCGATTACGATTCGATATGCAGAGCCAAACGTTGCTAATTTACACGGAGAAATGAGTTTCTCCTGTATTAAAGACTTATGAGCGGCACCCAGATGTTCTCGTGGTTGGTACTGTTGTATGGTATGGCGGTAATTGATATATGGTTGTATTACTATTGTTTTTCCAAAGTCATCCACATGATGAACTACTGGACAGTGGTTGATCGGTTGGGACGAAAACCATTCATTTGTTTCGACTTTGTGTAATGTATAGCCTAAATTTTTTCACTGAAATACAATTAAAAATTAATGTACCAATTTTGAAATATTTATACTTAATGTCACAAAAAACTTAAAATTCCAACTTTGACCGAGCAAGGCTCGGTGCTCCAGGCACTTTTCATAATGGGCTGAGAAAAGGCATAGTTCTATAAACTTAGTTTAATTCAGGGGCCGACTCATCTTGCCTATAAACGCAGGCGGTTGCCAAGTTGCGATGGTGGATTATATTTTAATGAAGTACCATTAATTTTAATTTTGTTGCTACACAAATAAACGATTCAGCACTGGAAACGGAAAATTTAAATAAACTTCTAAAGTTAACAAAGACGAATTTTGCATATAGTTGAAATGGTTAAAAAGCAATTTCGACAACGTTTACAAGTTGTATAAGGTAACATTCGACAAAAAGCAAAATAATAAAATTCTGCTACCATATTTTGTTGATTTTTTTTTATATCCTTAAACACTTACAATAAGGAACTACCACTATGTAAAAAACTAAAATCAGGATAATATTTTGCATGCAAAGCAGCATGAATCTTCTACAAATAATGCGATATAAAAATATGAAAATTTGTGGAAATTTAAAATTCACTTAGTTCGCTCAGCATTTTACATATATTCACTTTTCTGCGTCAGGGTTGTCAGCATAATATAATTTTTCGAAATCTTTACGATATATATGGAAACGGAACCGACTGCCACATTTATATCGTCTATTTGCTCATTGTTATATGTTTTGCATATTGGTGTATACCAAAATCTTATATATGCGATAATCTTAATGGATTACATAAAAAAAATCGTCGTAGAATTATCATGAGGCTTCAAAATGAAATATATTCGAAATAGATTTTTATCGATCCGACATAAAAAGCTAAAAAAATTAAATTCGTTTTATACATTTTAAATTACTTTCAATTTTTTGTGCTTTTCTCTGTGCTTTCTTTTATATGAGGATGGATTAGATGCTGAGTAAATTTTTTTGTGCTTGCTTATAATTTATTTTCCTAGAGTTGATTTTATTTTCCATCTCGTATTGCCGAAATATTATTTTATGTGCACGGATATATATTCCTCAAAGAATTCTTGTATATGGGATACGAGTATGTAACGAAATTCACATTTTTCATTTCCACCCTGGCGCAAATAAGAAAAGCTCTCGTCGTCGAAATTATGTACAAATATTGATGTTATTATGTTTTCCGCGATATTTTATTTAATTTATAACGATTTAGAATATAAATAATGGCGAACGCCAATCATATGTAGATTGAATGTGACGTCGATGTGAGCAATTTTGTTTTGTGTTATCAGTTAAATTGACGCTTTTTTATTAGCTACAATTTAACAAAGTGTTTCGAGATGTTTTCAACTAATTTCTAGTCACCAAATTGAATTTTGGTTGCGTATCATATTTTGCTATATGTAAGTTTTAATTTGAAATGTTAAAGAATATTATACCTACCAGTATATTTCTGTTAAAAATGAGTTTTTAATTTCAGTGATTACCTCACTTGTGAACTTCTTCTTTAAGGCAAACAACAAAAAACTTTTAACCTAATTTTTTTAAAACTGCCTAAAACTTTATTAGTTTGACCCAAAAATAAGATGATGGACTTACAATCAACCATTATGATAACAATAACTCATAAACATTTACAACTTTTGTGAGTTTTCTGGCTAATCAGATCTTGGATTTATGATTTCTTTGCCCCACAACAAACATAAATGATTACCACCCCTTTAAAAATACCATCACATCTTCAACATACAAAAACCTATAACTTTCATTCATCATATATTTTAATCTTTTGAAGATGAACATAAGATGGTACAAAGAGAAAAATCTGTGAAAAGAATCCAATAAAGGGTATTATGTATCGACAATTTCTTAGTACTATTATGCCCTAAATATAACGAAATCCTTCAGAAAACTGTATTTAAAATGCTATTAAAATCTTGAATATTTGAATACATAAATATGAGAACCGGCCATAAATATCCATTTTGATCCTCTTCTCAACTTAATAACGCATAATGGCCATTGTTCAAATCGATTTCCAATTTTTTATGTGTATTCGAAGTTTTTTTCCAAAGATAAATAAAATGAGATAAGCTTTTCATATTGGGTTATTGAAAATTTGCGAAATCAAAAAAATACGCAACTGATTACTAAATAAGGATAAGCTCCTTTACTTGGAATCCGATGCATTATTTAATTAATAATTACCGAAGAATTTACATCAGGATAACAATATTTAATGATTACGATTTTTTGTTATAACGAAAAGTATTTAAGAAAACTGGATTAGGATTAATTTTTTGCTTTTGTTTGGATAAAAAAAATTACAAGTATTTTAGGAATAAGTTAAAATTTTTGCTGTCTGAATTTCTGGGAAAAAGCATATTGAAGTATTTAAACTTATTGAATCAATTAGGCATAAAATTATTTCGAGTTGATTTTATTTTTGCAAACCACCTCGTGAGACCCTTGATTCATTGAAAAGTGGATCTAGTCTAAAATATAATTTTCAATCCGTGGGATTCCTCGTAACAAGAATATTAAGACACCATTTTGTTATTTACTGGCTATCGATGAATATCAAAAAAAAAATCCAGTAGATCAAAATTTGGAATTAACACTCAGACAGTAGGGTTTTAGTAGTGCAAGAGACGCGCTCTTAATGATTGTTGGAACCTAGAACGATTTCGCAGCCAATGTCACAATGGGCCTATGGTGCACATGGTGGACCTTAACCCAACTCGCAAGAATACTCTGACGCCCTAGCAAACTGCAAGAACTTGAACCAAGGCGGGGATGACAGTTGACCAACCATTTGAAAGCCGGACAACGTATTGAATGCAGTCATCGCTCTCTTCGCGACAGTCTTCCCAAAGGGAGTCGCGAACTAATCCCATTCATTGCAAATGGTGATTGAAGCGACCATGACCTGTGAGAATAGCGATCAGCATTCTAAGCTAGATCTATTTTAAGAGATGGGGCGTACTTTTTTAACCTCAGGTTAGGTTCGCTGATAAAATGCTTAACAGTCTAGTAGTTAGGATTAGTAAGCCATTTGAGCTTTGCTTGCACGAATTTTATGATCGCCTTTTTGCCGTTAATGAAGTTCAAGACTAAATAACTCCAATCGAGAACCTGCTTTTGCTGAGGGGTTATCAATAATAGTAATCTTAATACCACAATGAGCTGGAACCCATAAGACCCTAACGTTATTGTTAGGGCAGAGAAGTGTACTAAGTGTTAAAAAGAACTTTACTATCTGTACATAGAATAATATTTTTGTTCGAGACTTACAAGAATCAATTACATAATGTGTAAAAAAAACACCAAGGACTCCGATACCAGCTTGTTAAAATTCTGGTATAATCATAAGTCCTTCAATAGGTAAACTACCAAAGGATCTATCGAAGCAAAATTTAATGGAATTAATGCTAATCAGAGCTGGAAACTTGAAAATGAAACACGGATAATTCTAAATTAATTTAATTATAAAACTTCCTTTATGATGGTTCGTACAGAAGTAAAGTTAGCTACAAAAGTCAAATACAATAAACATATGCAATGATTCTAAACAGCCATACTCCTCCTCATTTGAATCATCAGTCAACTCCACATGCATCCCGCAGAACATTGACACGAGGTCCCGCCAATGGTTTTGTCAATAAATCTGCCACCATAGTTTCCGTATAGCACAATATTGGCATGTAACAATACATTTGTCGATGTAATCCTTGACAAATGCCTCTCGAACATCAATATGTTTGGTACACGACGACAGTTTCTCCTCCTTAATGAATTCCAAACAACTTTGATTGTCTTCAAAAATTGTCGTCGGTTTCCTGTTGCGCTGATCGAAATCGTTGATTAAACGACGATTCCAATTCGCCTCTTGACATGTTTCAGACAACGCAATAAATTCTGCTTCCGTTGATGATAATGCAATGCAATCCTGTCTTCGACTGCACCAACTGTGAATACCGTTACAATATACTTGAATATGTAACCAGATTGTGACTTTCGACTTGCGCGATCCGGCAGTACTCTTGAGATACTTTAATACTCGTTTCAATTCGTTCTCATTCTCCTGGTTTGGACTGGACATCTTTTGTGCGAGAATTGAAACCACTGCCGATATGTCAGGTCTCGTGTTGACTGATATGTACAGTAAGCAACCAAGCAACTTTTGATATTTTCCGTTGCCCAACAACAAATCCGTATCTCCTCCTTTACCATATCCAACTAATAATGGAATGGAGGACTCCTTTGCATCAGACATTTGGAAATCATTTAGTACTTTTCCAATGAAAGCAGTCTGATTCAACGTGGCCATCTGCTTCCTTCTTGACTTTCTTAAATTTCGAACTTAAAAATGTTTCGCACTTGGAAATTATCTCGTTGTTTTCACCAGCAATGACCACATTGTCAACGTAGATTAATACGTAGCATATTTTTCCATCATGTTTGTAGGAGTACAAGCATGGATCATTCTTGCTTTGAACAAAACCGAAATCGATGAGAATTTGATGAACTGTTTGTTCCAATTGCGCGCTGATTGCTTTAGACCATATAAACTCCTTTTTAGTAGACACACTAAATCTTCGCCGCCTTCAACTTTGAATCCTGGTGGTTGTCTCATGTAAATTGTTTCAGACAATTCACTATTGAGAAAAGCCGCTTTCGCATCTAGATGATAATCCTTCATGTCCTTGTTTGCTGCCACTGGAGCAAACACCTGATCATAATCAGCACCGAATTTCTGCGAAAAACCTTGAGCGACAAGCCTTACCTTGTGTCTGACTACTCATCCATCTGCATTGCACTTTAGCTTGTAAATCCACTTGCAGCCAAATAGATTTGCACCGGAATTTTCACAAGCTCCCATATTTGATTCTCCATCAATGACTTTATCTCATCTGTCATTGCTTGAATCCACAGCCTCTTTTGGTCACACTTGATAGCATCTTCGTAGCACTTTGGTTCTTTAATGACTGAATTCACCACGTTCATTTCTTCAATAAGTATTGTATTGGATTCTCTTCCTGAACTTCCTCATCGACTAATTCCTCTTGTACTCGATCGTTTTCTGCATCTTCAAAGTTGTTCAACCCTGAATTGTCGATAATTTGTTCCTGTTGGTAATTTTTGCTGGACTTGATAGGTAACAAATGGCCCCTTTCAACGAACTGAACATCTCGACTAGCTGTGACTCGATCGGTTTCCAGAATGTAACAACGATATGCCTTTGATTCGTAATCATAACCGACTAGCAATGCTTTCACACCCTTTGAATCGAATTTGCGCCTTGTTTGCTTTGGTACATGCGCATAACATTCTGATCCGAATTTACTGAAGTGAAGATTCTGAACATAGTTAGCCATCATTACAGCTTCGCCCGAAAACCTTTTCTCTAGAGCTGCATCAATTAGCATGCAGCGTTCTGTTTTTGCGTTCGGCTGTTCCGTTTTGTTGAGGTGTGTACGCAGTAGTTCTCTGGATTTGAATTCCGCTGGACTTTAGATAATTCACGAATTCGATCTGTACGGATGCACTTAGGTTTCTTTCCGAATTAAACCTTTACCATCGCAATATATTCCTTGAATTTACTGATTTATTTACGGTTAGGTAGCTGACTGTAAATTTTGAGTAATCGTCTATGAATGTCACAATATAACGGTTACCTGATGGTGTGGTCATTTGCATCGGACTACAAACATCCGAATGAACCAAATCCATGACTGCAACTGCTTTATTACTCGACTTGACCGGACTTGGAGTTGATTTCGCAATCCGCTGTACACTCGCTGAAGTTGATGCCTTTAACCAAATTTCGTTTCACCAATGATTTCACAACTTCGATGTCTCTATGGCCTAGAACCATATGCCAATAATGTATGCATCCATTAGATTCCTTTTCGACCGAGTAAACTTTGTGAGGTTCCTTTAGTCTGTAAAGTTTACCGCTGATTTCGCCAACTGCAATTTTCCGACTGTTTTCCCTTATGTCACACTGTTTGCCCTTGAAATTTACTTGAAAACCTTTTTCCCTTAGCTTTATGACTGAAAGCAAATTTTCCTTGATATCTGGCATTAGCAACACGTCTGTGATTCTTACTGGAACACTTTGATTTTCCTCGTTCAAAAAATCGACCTTCTGCATCTGACCACTTACAACGCTTACTTTATCACTACAATTCATGTCGATATTGACGAAAGTATCCTTAGAACTGGCAATGTGACACGTGGCTCCTGAATCGACAATCCAGCCATCACCTACTTGATGTGTCAGAAACAGTTTTTCTGTTTCATCTTTCGCTATATTCGCCTTCTGATCACTTCCTTCCTTTTTGTTGAGCCAGGCTTTGTATTTTCGACAATCCTTTTTGATGTGACCGCTTCTTTTCCGCAACGCAAATTCCGGACCAAAATCTGCACTAAGCGCCACTAACCTTCGAAACAGCTCGTTCATGGAATTTACGTGTTTTTCCGCATCTCTGATTTCATCAAGCCGCTGTTGGATGATTTATTTCAAAATGTGCACACGATTGCTTGACGTGTTTGATTCATACGTTTCCTTAAGAATTCTCCATGCACTTCTTGCTGAATTTGCACCGAAGATGTGATGAATTTGATCGTCTTCTACATTCAATGCGATTGTTGATGTGCCTTTGCATCATTTGTCTACGCTGCTGTAACTGGTGATGGTTGTACCTCATTGATGACTGTCCATAAACCATTTTCCTTAAGAAGCAATTCCATTTTGTATTTCCACACAAAATAATTGGTTCCGTTTAGCTTTGAAATGCTGTATTTTGCCTATAATCTGCCTTAATTTTTCCGAAATATCCGAATTCTTCATCCACAGAGCCCAAAACTTAATGGAATTATTGCTAATCAGAGCTGGAAACTTAAGAATGAAACACGGATAATTCCAAATTAATTTAATTATAAAACTTCCTTGATTGATGGTTCGTACATAGGATAAACATAGGATAAACATAGGAAAAGATTCAATAACTATTTCCAATAAAATTCAGGCAACAATTTGTCATTAACCAAGTCGATTTCTGGTATAGATGAGATGTACTATGACAAAGTTTGTCTATGCCCCACAATCGAGCTGAGTGTGTTCCCAGCTCGAATGCACCTCAGACGAAAAGCAGTGGAACCGGATGTTTCTAGAATGAAAGACTAATAGACAGTTAAGTTTCGCTATAGCCGAATTTAAGTTGACCACAGGCGACCAAAGAACAGAAGCGTAAGATTGCATAGGTGAAACCAGCAAGTTGATATTAATTTATAAATTAATATCAACGTTTTGCGACTCAGTCCTTGTAGCTTTGTGCAGTTTGCTTGTTAGGTGAAATTTCCAGGAAATTAAACTATCTAAAATAACATGAAGATGTTTGACGACATCCACTCTAGTAATCGTCTCGTGCATTTTGGAAGTCGCCCATTCACTAAAATTTAAACATACGGCTGGTGCTGGCGACTTGGTTAGCGCTCACCCTACCATGTGCTCTTCGATTTCTGCCAAAATCATAGGAATTTATTTATATTTTCCAATTTATGAGAAAAGCTTAAGGATGAAGTTTCACTCCCATCAGTCAATCCGTCTGGGCTGTAGAAAAGCAACAGACGTTTTGTCTGCCCGAAACCAAACACACTGAGATTTTTAAGAACTACTTCTAGCACTCTTAATCGTAGTATCTTACAAAATGAATCACTATTAAAGTTAATAAGTGACTTAAGGTATGTACGTCGGCTTTGGATCCTTAGGGTAGTTACTACTCATCCCGAAACGAAGATTATTTTATAAGTAATCATAAATTTCTTACAACCGAATTCTAATTTTTGCGTAATTTCCAGTTCACTAAAATAATATTTCATACATTCTATTGGGGGGTATACAAATAAGTCTTCGTCGGCTTTATCAAAATCTAGGGCATTATTGCGAAAGGACGGTAGGTTATGTTTTATTCAAAGTATTGTTCATCGCTAGACTATCCATGAATCAACTCAATTTTTGGTATCTTCATATGATGTGAAGTGCAGCTCAGATAGGCCATTCATCGAGCGAAACAATTGGTAATCAGACGGGAAAATATCTGGTGAATACGGGGGTAAAACTTCCCAATTGATTGTTTCCAAGTAGGTTTTGACCGGCACCGCAACAAGTGGACGAGGATTATCATGAAGAATAATTTTGTCGTGCCTTTAGTAGTGGGCGCATTTGTCTACCATTGGGCGCGTTTTCCCTTGAGTGCTCGACTTAATCTAATCAATTGTGTTTGGTAGAGAAGTAACAATACGATGCACATGAATTCATATGTAAAAAATCGGCGTTCATGTTTCTCGGCTCCAGTTCATATGGAACCCAAATTCCTTGCTTTTGAATCATTCCTAATGATTTTAAACGATGTGAAATTGCTTGTTTAGTCACGCTTAATGTAAGTGCAAGTTCTTCTTGCATGTGGTAGGAATCTTCATCCAATAATTCTTCTAATTCCGCGTCTTCGTACACTTTCGACATCACATCCAACTTTCTTGTACTTTTGAAACTCTACTCTCGCTTAAGGCAGCCTCACCCTATGCTTCTATAAGCAATTGATGCGCCCTACTGCAGATTTCTTCAAATTAAAGAAGCAAATCAAAAGTTCGGACAAATATGTCGCTTATTCGGCTCAAAATTCGACATTTTAACAGAATTATATGATTCTGATAACTTACTGGTGGCACCATCTTTTGTCGAACGGCGGAAACTTATTTTATACCTAATATTTTTTATTAACATCCAAATACAACTGAGCCACACAACAGTAGTACGCTTAAATTTGAAATTGATGTTCATTCAATTCTAGTAAAACAAGTTTCGTTTCGGAATACATAAAAAAACTATAAACTTATAGAGCTTTGGCTACAAAGCTTAATTTCGAGGGGCATCAGTGGTTTATCTATGAGGATAAGAATATTTATGGATAGAGGTCTTCACCCAACCTGTGCAAAAGTGGAAATTATTAAGGATCTCAAGCAAAAGATTGATAACCCTAGAAGAATGCCGTAAACATTATTAAGAAAGAAAAAATCGAAATTGAACAAGGAGTTCAAGTTAACAAAACAGGGCTTCCACTATTTATGCTCACTTTTAATAACAAACAAAAAGTGGAATATGTGTGTAATATCAAGGCAATACTTAGCATGAGAGTTAAAATAGAGCCAATGGCTCTATTTTAGAAGAATAACGAATTAATACCGCAGTGCAAAAAATGTCAAGGTTTTAATCATACGCAGAAATATTGCCAAAGAGAGATCAGATGCGTGAAATGTGTCAATTGCAATAAGTCATATCCCGCAAACTACCAGGGATGTGTAATAGCTAAGGAGCTACAAAGAATAAAAAATAAAACGCGAAAACAAAGTCCAGGAATATCGGTAAAAAATTATCAAACATCCACCAAAGAGGAACCTAAACCTCATGCTAGTAAAACGGGAGAACCAAAACCCAAACTGTACTCGGAAGTAGTCATGACAAAACCAGTTATTTCGGAGGACACTACTACGGGTAGTACAAACAGTGGGAAGGTACAGCAGTGCGCCAAAAGATACTAAGAAGCTTGGAAGCTCTTAACATTCGTCTAGCTAAACAAGAGAAATGCCTTCAAGCTCTAAGCAACAGGTTAGATAAGCAAGACTCTCTAAATGAAATGAAATCCATGCGCTATTAAAATGATGCAAACAACAACAAATAAAACATTCAGAATAGTAACCTGTAATGCAAATGGGCTAATGCAACATATTCCAGAATTAGACATTTTCCCAAATACTGAAAAAATAGATACATGCCTAGTATCGGAAACCCATTTTACTTCAACTTCATATCTTCAAATACTCGTATATGGATACAATTGTAACCACGCCATTCATCCAGCAGGAAGGGCAAGGAGAGGATCATCGGTATTAGATCTTAAAATTGAAGAGGAATTTATGCAAGTAGTCCCCTTAAAAGTATTTATAAATAACAACAAAGAATATAGTGTGTCGTCAATATATTGACCCCCCCCCCCCCCTCCCCCAAGATTTAATTTAATTAAAAAAAGACTATTACACGTTAGTTAAATCACTTGGAACAACTTTCACAATCGGAGCTGATTTTAATGCAAAAAACCTACTAATCAAGAGTAACCTCTAAAAAAGCAAGAGAGCTGTTTGCAGCAGGAAGACTATGCAATAGCGAGGTTTCATTCTAGAGATCAACCAACTTATTGGCCTAAGGATAGAAACAAAATACACGATATCGTTGACTTCTTTATCCAGAAACTTGTTGAGGATAATATTGATCTTCAGGTGCCAATTAAAAACCCGATAGAGCTAGAAGAAGAACTAAAACAACTCAACAACAGTATACCAAGAAGCGGCGAGGAGTAGTACCCACTCTAGTTCAAAGGAAATGCGCCGAAATGCTATTTATCCTCTAGACGTTAGAGTTGCTAATTAAAGAAATCAAAAACGAATTCATTAATAAATACCTGAGTGGCCTTACTGGGGAAAAAGATACAGAGTACTCCCTTTGGAAAGCGACAAAAAGTTTAAAACGACCTAAACTACAAATTCCACCAGTTAAAAATGAAGATGGCACATGGGCTATAAGTGCAAAGCAAAAAGCTTCGTTGTTTGCAACCCACCTCGAGAACACGTTTCAGCCTCTACCTAGACAAACTGCAGAGGAAAACATACCACCGATATATAAAATGGATAACGCCAATATATTTCCTGTCACATTACAAGAATTAAAAGAGGAAATCAATCTCAACCTAAATACAAAGAAATCTCCAGGATATGACTTAATTACAGGACAAATAGTGAAAGCTCTTCCTGAAAAAGGTCTACGTAAACTACTCCAAATAATTAATGCAGTGTTCAGACTTAAACACGTTCCAAGTCAATGGAAAGTAGCAGAAGTAATTATGATACCAAAACCAAACAAACCACTTAATGACAAAACTTCGTATAGGCCGATTTCCTTACTCCCAATAATTTCAAAATTATTCGAGAAACTACTCCTAAAGAGACTCAAACCAATAATAAAAGAAAGAAATCTTGTTCCTCCACATTAATTTGGCTTCAGAGAAAACCATTCAACAATAGAACAAGTACACCGCATTACAAACATAATTGAAGACGTTTTAGAAAAAAAGAAAGTATGTTCAAGCGTCTTCTTGGATGTAGCAGAGGCCTTTAACAGAGTATATCATAAAGGCTTCGAATATAAATTACAAAGAGACTTACCAAAGGAATTTTATGAAATTCTAAAATCTTACATATCTAACCGACACTTTCGAGTTAAATTAGATGGCGAATACTTAGAAATAAAGGAACTATCAGCAGGAGTGCCACAAGGTAGCGTTCTGGGACCAACTTTATATGTTCTATACACCTCGGACCTGCCAACGAAAGAGGAGACTAACATAGCGACGTTTGCGGATGGTACGGCCATCTTAGAAGTTGTTGATTGTATAGAAGAATCCACAAGCAAATTGCAAAGAGCTACTAATATTGTCAGTACCTGGACCAACAAATGGCGAATAAAACTTAATGAAACAAAATCTGTTCACGTAAACATTACCAACAAGAAGGTCAACTGGATACCAGTAGAACTGAACTCCCAGCAAATTTCGTATGCAAATACGGCAAAATATATAGGCATGACACTAGACGCGAAACTAAAATGGGAAGAAATTCTGAGCTAACTCTACATAATAAATTGCTACTATACCGGCAAATCCTAAAACCTGTCTGGACTTACGGTATTCAGCTCTGGGGCTGTACAAAGAAAACCAATGTCAATATCATCCAGTCATTCCAAAGCAAAGTCCTTCGTGGAATAGTTACTGCACTGTGCACTGTGGTACATAATAAATGACAACCTCCATAGGGATCTGCAGAAGGGTTTCGTTAGTGAAGAAATAAGCAAACACGTTAGAAAACACATGCAACGTATTAGTCTACACCAAAAAGCTGAGATACGTCGTATGTTGGATGATTCAAACCCAGTAAGATGGCTGCGAAGGAAGAAACCGCATGATCTACGAGATCCAATCACGGTCCACTAAAAATATAATGAAATTGTAAAGGAGAGTAGCCTAAGGGCTACAACCCTCCATACAAGAATATAAATTTTGAAAGATAAATTACTAGATGATTTGTAAATCAGTTGTAATGAATAAATATATAAAAAAAAAACGTTTGTGTCAAATATTTATCACACAATTCGGTCACAGTCTAAATCAATAAAGTGAAGTTGTTGAAAACACAAATTAAAGAAAGGATTCTTGTAAATTAATTGTGCGAAGTGTAATAGTACATTACAGAAATTTAACCTCCCACCTTGCGTAATTTGGTGTAAATCGGTGTACTGGAAGTGGCAGCTTCAACGAGAACTCTTAAAATTTTAACGATGATGTTGAAAAGTTTAGCATTTACAAAAAACAACACAGAATTTAAATAGTTACATAAATTTAAAAATTACATTTTCAACCAGCAAGGGCTAACCATGTTGGTTTTCTGAAATTTAAGCCGTCTAGCCGTCCTTTTATTTGTATTAATAAATATAACCAAAAATATTCAGGAAATCCATAAACTCCCTTAGATACTAGGTGGAAGCGATAATAATTTAAAGCTAGTATCTAAATTTCAGGTAAAATACAATGTTGCAACGGTTATATGGTAAGTTGGAAAAAATACTGTAAAACACTGTGAGGTATAAAATTTATCATACTGAACTAACAAACTTAATATCCATCAAGAAGACAGCTTTTAGAAATATACAGCAAATTCAATATTCTAAAGTTTAAGTTTTTTTATGTACGAGTAGTAGTATACTAGTAAAGAACACTTCAAAAATAAAATAAAACTTTAAAAGTTTAAATAACCAAGTTGTAAAAGTTTATCTTTTATCTATCGATATCGAATTTTGTAATTAAATAAAAAAAAAGACTCAGTTCAGTTTACGCTAAAACATTTTGTAATTACAACACATAACACGAGTATGCATGCAACGTAACGATGTGATAAAATCGAGGAAACAATATCTTCTTGTTGTGAGTACACATGTACCCCGTAAAAGTAGTTTAACATTCAAGAGCATACAAAACAGTGCTAATACCATTGTTTTCCACTAAAGAGGAAAATGCAATGGAAAATTGAAACATAAACTTATTTTAGTTTTCGTGCTTATGCTTCTGTTATTTAAACTTCTTATAACAACTTTATATTCAATCCATTATTAAAATATTATTATAATAGTACAGCTATTATAATAGTTTGGCTGTTCAAACGAGAGTATTATTACACAAAATGTGTTTTTGTTCCATCGTCGTCTTCCTATGTCTCACTACACCGAGATAAATTTAATTTTCGTTTCATGAATTTGAGACGACGGATATCATATTGCACATGAAAATTGTCTCGAACAAAATTGAAATAAATAGCGTAAGTGTGAAAAATGAATAAGAAGGGAAGAGCTTTTCATAGTTTTAAATAGTAATTGAAACAATTTGTTTTCGTTCTACTATTTAATGTTTTTTCATATCCATTTTATCTTGATAAGAGCTTTCAGCACACAGTTAAGCGCCTTTTTCTACGTATATCGCGTCTATTTGAAATTCATTTAACATGTGAGAGTGTGGAAATCATCTAATTCCCTTTCGTTGATAAACGTATTACAGCTCTGTGCTCACGGAGTAAAAAGAAAATCCTCTTAGCTACTTTTATTTAAAAAAGAAAAACATTTTGCTCTATTGAAGGTGTATCATTCGCTTTCTTGCCTTGTATAGTGCGATGACTTTATTGTATGTAATACAGAATGAATGCTGCCCTGAAGCGTATGCATGAACGAAGTTTCCTGGAATGTATACTTGAACAATTCTATATATTTTGTGATGCTAAGCTTGCGAGCAGTTTCACTTTTGCGTGATTTACATAATTATGATATTTGTGTTTAAAGGTTATTGAACTCCAATTATGTGAAAAAGTTACATTTTATTTCAACCAATTTGTATTACGTCTAGATTACAAACGCTCATATCTGTTGTTGATACGTGACGAATATGACAATGCATTTGTGTCTTGAGCTGTCCTTTGATGTTGCCGGTTGAGATGTTTTATTTTGAATTCTCAGTTCCTTTCCTTGATTTAATATTATGGGGCTGGTATTCTGAACTTTACTCCGTGAGTTTTGTTGATAATTCGCAGGTTTTTATGTTTGTTGCACATCAATCTTGGTGAAAACTGCTATATCAATAATGATAAATATTAACAATGATCCCCAACTCGTGAGTTGCTGTGTAATTTCGTTCGCATTTGACTAGTTTAACTTTCATGATGGCATTTCCTAATGTTTTACAGACTAGAGTCGCTTGGCAATTTCCGTTTATTCAAGGGGCCCTAGAGAGTTATTATTTATTTTGATATCTTTCATCATTTGTAATGAAAGTATTTCTTCGTCAGTTTTAGAATGCCTGAAAGCATTTGGATGATAGATATCTCATTAGAAATAAAAATACTGATACCGACTGATAAGATTATATTACTGAACTTGATCAGACACGTTCCATTCTGGGTTCCTTCTGGGCTTCGTTGTTTATTTTAATATCCCCATCGAATTGATTCAATAGAACTGGGCTCTCCAAAAGTTCACTGGCTTGAATAACACTCTAAATTTGTTGACCAATAATTTATCGTAAAGTGCCTGAGTTGTTAAAGGGATGCAAACGATGTAATCGAAACACGATTTACTAATAATAAAAAATGTTTGCGAAGTCTAATCTTTCCTTAAGTGTTCTGAATGGTAAAATTTCAGTTTCCAGTGTGGCGATAGCTGATTTAATTTCTTCGATAAAACGAGAGAATTTGTTCAATAGTGCTCTGTAGTTGCAAAATTTCATGCTTTAAATATAAGCTTTCAGTCATAACCATAACAAGGCCAAAGCCACTACAGCCAACTCTTTCACAGGTAGCACGATGCATTGTGCATCTTTGTACAAAATATGATTGTTTAGCCGGAACCATACAAACCCAGCTGGATCAATACACTTTAGAACCAAGGTAACTATGGCACAAAAAACACAACCAATTGTGAATGTGATCACAATGAATGAATTGTGTCTCCAAAAGATACTAAGAAGCATGGAATCTTAACATTCGTCTAGCTAAACAAGAGAAATGCCTTCAAGCTCTAAGCAATAGGTTAGATAAGCAAGACTCTCTTAATGAAATGAAATCCATGCTCTATTAAAATGATGCAAACAACAACAAATAAAACATTAAGAATAGTAACCTGGAATGCAAATGGGCTAATGCAACATATTCCAGAATTTGAAATTTTCCTAAATACTGAAAAAATAGATATAGGCCTAGTATCGGAAACCCATTTTACTTCAAATTCATATTTTCAAATATATGGATACAGCTGCCATTCATCTAGCAGGAAGGGCAAGGGGAGGATACTGATACAGTTAGCCGAAAGTTTCCAGCCGAAAGATGGTACTGCAAATAGTGCATTTGATACCCAACCGAAAAATGGTAATGCAGACATTAAATGTCGGCCCTACGCGGAAATACCATAATATGCCGATAATGCAGATTGCGTCGTTACAGAAGTTAAACTTCAATACTAAATCGAAAAAGCGCCGGCAATCCAGATTTAAAACTAACAAATAATTCATCAATTTTCTAAAAGAAAAATGTCAATAACAGGCATGTATAGAAAGTTAGCGGAAAGTTGCCAGCCGAAAATGAAAAATCGATAATACAAATAATGTCTTGACTTGCCTGAAGTACGAAAGTTAAACAAACCACATATTAAATTGAAATATCCTAGCAAAAAGTGACACACCTACAAAAAATATGTATCATAACAAACAACAAATACAATTTACAATTTAACCGATATTAATTTATTGTTTTATGTGAACAGATCAGCAAACGGCCAACTTCAAAGTTTATTATAACTTAACTAGATTTTGTTTATAGGTTAGGGATAAGTCTGATGGGGTTATAGGGGTGAAATTTTTATTTTTCCCTTCTTCTGACGATAAAGTCGTCCATCACTCGAGATACTGCAAGATGGACACCAATCTGACTATGCTGATTCGATAGCCCATGACCATAGGTAGATTTTGATTATAGGTTAGAGGTAAGTCTGATGGGGTTGTAGGGGTGAAATTTTTATTTTTCCCTTCTTCTGACGATAAAATCGTCCATCATTCGAGATTTTGGCACATGGACACCAATTTGACTATGCTGATTCGATAGCCCATGACTATAGGAAGATTTTGATTATAAGTTAGGGGTAAGTCTGATGGGGTTATAGAGGTGAAATTTTTATTTTTCCCTTATTCTGACGATAAAATCGTCCATCATTCGAAATTATGCAACATGGACACCAATCTGACTAGGCCAATTCGATAGCCTATGACCATATGAGCCGACCGATAGCCTATGAGCCGTAAGTTACCCCTAACCTATATGTCAAAAACTACCTATGGTCATGAGCTATCGAATCAGCAAAGTCAGATTGGTGTCCATGTTGCAAAATCGCGAATGACGGACGATTTTGCTTGTTAACCAATAAACTTCTTTATCTTTTTACAAAGAATATAGTGTATCGTCAATATATTTCCCCCATGATATAATTTAATTAAAGAAGACTATTGTATATTATTTAAATCACTTGGATCAAGTTTCATAATCGGAGGTGATTTTAATGCAAAAACACCTACTTGGGATCAAGAGTAACCTCTAAAATAGGAAAAGACCTGTTTGCAGCAGGAATACTATGCAATTGCGATTTTCATTTTGAAGATCAACCAACTTAATGGTCTACGGATAGAAACAAAATACCCGATATCATTGACTTCTTTATCACCAAAGGTACAGACGAAAGCTACATATACCTAGAAAGCAGCGATGGGTTTGTGTCGGATCACACGCCTGTTATTAGCTGCGTTTTTTTGAAATATGGTGTTCGAGACCGGGGATATAGGGAAAATTCAGGGAAATTTAAACAAAAAAATTTAGAACAACAACTTTAACTAACTTCAAGTCAATCATTTTGACATTTAATTTTTGATTTATAATTAAACACAAGATTATCCAATATTAATATAAATTAATTAATTTCACCAGCAAACATTAAGATATCCATTTTTTCTTATTAAAAATACAATTCAGTCATTTTATTTCCATTCTTTCAAATTTCCAGTTGTTAATGAAGTAAGGAACAATCAAAAAATTGTGTACTAAAAAAATTTCCCTGTTCCGTCAGTTCAGGAATTATTAAGTTTTTTGATGAACTCGGTTGGACTCTACATAATATCAAGTGTTGTTCAGAGTTGTTGAGAACAAGCATAAATAAACTTTATTCGAAAATATAATGCAAGATATTGACTTAGTATAACCTATTTAGGATCCGATTGAATAAATCCAAAGCACAAATATTTTAATAATATGTGAATTGTTTAAAAAATCAAAATATAATTTATCGCGGTCTAGAGCAGCTGTTTCAAAAAACGCAGCTATTATGACAATCAGTGCGACTATTGTTAAAAAAAACTAGTCCACTTTCACTTACTAACAAAAAAACCTGCTTGGGAGAAATTCCAGAAACTTGTTGAGGATAGTATTGACCTTCAGGTGCCAATTAAAAACCCGATACAGCTAGAAGAAGAACTAGAACAACTCACCAGCAGTATGCAAGAAGCGGCGTGGAGTAGTACTCCCTCAAGTTCAAAAGAAATGCACCAAAATGAGATTTATCCTCTGGAAGTAAAGGAACTTTTTACAGCAAAACGAAAAGCAAGGAAGGCCTGGCAAAGAAGTCGAGCGTCAGAATATAAAACAACTCTAAATTTTTTATCCAAAAAACTAAAGTTGCTAATTAAAGAAATCAAAAACGTATCCATCAACAAATACTTGGATGGCCTTACTGGGGAAAAAGATACCGAGTACCTAAACTACAAATTCCACCAGTAAAAAATGAAGATGGCACATGGGCTATAAGTGCAAAGCAAAAAGCTTCGTTGTTTGCAACCCACCTCGAGAACACGTTCCAGCCTCTACCTAGACAAACTGCAGAGGAAAACATACCACCAGTATATAAAATGGATAACTGCAATATATCTCCTGTCACATTACAAGAATTAAAAGAGGAAATCAACCTTAACCTAAATACAAAGAAATCTCCAGGATATGACTTAGTTACAGGACAAATAGTAAAAGCTCTTCCTGGAAAAGGTCTACGTAAACTACTCCAAATACTAAATTCACGTTCCAAGTCAATGGAAAGTAGCAGAAGTAATTATGATACCTAAACCCAACAAACCACTAAATGACAAAAATTCGTATACGCCGATTTCTTTACTCCCAATAATTTCAAAATTATTCGAGAAACTACTCCTAAAGAGACTTAAACCAAAAAAAGCAGAACGTAATCTTATTTTTTCATATCAATTTGGCTTCAGAGAAAACCATTCAACAATAGAACAAGTACACCGAATTACAAATATAATTGAAGACGAACTTGAAAAAAAGAAAGTATGTTCAAGCGTCTTTTTGGATGTAACACAGGCCTTTGAGCATGGCATAAAGGCTTGGAATATAAATTACAAAGAGACTTACCAAAGCAGTTTTATGAAATTCTAAAATCTTACATATCTAACCGACACTTTCGAGGTAAATTACACGGCGAATACTCAGAAAATAAGAAAATATCAGCAGGAGTACCACAAGGTAGCGTTCTGGGACCAACTTTATATGTTCTATACACTTCGGACCTGCCAACGACAGAGGAGATTAACATAGCGACGTTTGTGGTTGATACAGCCATCTTAGCAGTTGCTGATAGTATAGAAGAATCCACAAGCAAATTGCAAAGAGCTACTAATATTGTCAGTACCTGGACCAAGAGATCGCGAAGAAAACTTAATGAAACAAAATCTGTTCACGTAAACTTTACCAACAAGAAAATCAACTGCATGCCTTTAGGACTCTCTCTGTAAATTCCCTATGCAAACACTGCAAAATATCTAGGCATTCCCCTAGATATGCAACTAAAATGGAAAGAGCATGTAAAAAAGAAAAAAAGAGTTAAACATTAAATATATAAAGATGGATTGGCTCTTAGGAAGAAATTCTCATCCAACCCTACATAATAAATTGCTACTACACCGGCAAATCCCTAAACCTGTGTGGACTTACGGTATTCAGCTATGGGAATGTACAAATAAAACCAATGTTAATATCATCTAGTCCTTCCAAATCAAAGTCCTACGTGAAATAGTTAATGCACCGTGGTACATAAGAAATGACAGCCTCCATAGAGATCTGAAGATGGATTTCGTCAGTGAAGAATGTGAAAACACATGCAACGTATTAGTCTACACCAAAATGCTGAGATACGTCGTATGTTAAATGATTCAAACCCAGTAAGACGGCTGCGAAGGAAGAAACCGCATGATCTACAAGATCGAATCAGGATCGACTAAAAATATAATGAAATTTTAAAGGGGACTAGCCAAAGGGCTACAACCTTCCAAACAAGAATATAAATTATGAAAGATAAATTACTAGATGATTTGTAAATCAGTTGTAGTTAATAAATAAATATAAAACAAAAACTATTTGCGAAAGAATCAATAAATTTCGAACCACTTTTTTATTATTGGGTATTCATCAACCGACTAGAGTGCGTACAATTCGATCTTTTGTGAATATTGCTGCTGTAGCTGAAAGTTTACGTGAAGACCGCAATCAATCAATTCGTCGCCGTTCTTAAGTTCTGGGTATCCCGTATGCCACAGTGTGGCGTATTTTCAAGAGAGATCTTAGTTAGAAGGCATACAAAATACAGCTTGTTCAAGAATTGAAACCTGGAACAGCTCCAAATTGAAATGGATCCATAAATTGGCCTCCAAGATTTTGTGATCTAACGTCGTTAGATTACTTTATATAGGGGTATCTGAAATCACTTGTTTATATCGATGAACCACAATTGATTCCTGCATTAGAAGCGAACATAACACGCGTAATTAACGAAATGTCGGCCGAAATGCTCGAAAGAGTGCTCGAAAATTGGACAGTCATTCGCGGACAACATTTAAAAGAAATTATTTTCAAACATTAAATGTCATAAACCGAACTTACGTCACAAATACAGTTTTTGATTATTTTAATGCGTTTCATTTGAAAAAAAAATCCGGAAGCTCTTACTGGATCACCCTTTATTCATAATTTGTTTAAACTGAACCGTGACCTCGTCGTATGATACACAAATTAAAAAATTATATTTGCCAGATTAGTGTAAGCATAAATAAAAATGTAGCAAAATCTTAATCTAAGTAATATTCAACAAACATAAAATGTGTCTAACATGGGAAATTATCATCATCGTAATTTTTTTTGCCGACCATATAAAATCCAATTGTCATGGTACTCCTCGTCCATTCGTACACAACATTGTTTAATGTGAGTGGCATGATTTTATTTAATTCTCGTAAAACATTATGGATACACGTTAGCCATGTCCAGCCAAATATATATTTATACATACGGAGACAGCACAAAAGGTGATTGAATCGTAGTTTAACGACAGCAAATACGTACTCGAACGGCTGTAGAGATACAGACGATTTATGATCAAATTATACATATTACATAATACATGTACATAATATATTTGTATGTAAATAATAATTTCATTTAATTTATTGAGATGAAACAATGAATGACATGTCGAGTACTCGTATATATGTGGCAGAAACAATCGAATACAATTAAAATTTATTACCTCGTATGAACATGACAAATGAAATTTTTTTGTTGATACACCGATGGTCCCGTATCTATTTAATGAGCACCTAAAATAAATTTTACGTAGTTTTTGTGTATCGATCAAAAACAATTAAACTTTTATGTGCAGCATAAAATATAACAAAATATGTTGGTTCATATGTATATACTCGTATCCAGTACATAGGGTGGTATAAAATGTATATAAATCTGGGTATAGAAAATATATTTGCGTATATGAAACACTCGGTCATTACATAGAGTTTACTATAATTCAATCATTTTGTCAGGTTTTATTTATTTAGCTCTATGGCGTGTACACTATGAATGTACAAATTTCATTTTCGATATATCATAAGATAATTGTATATCATTTAATTGATTGATTTTAATTTTAAACAAAAACTCATTTAATAACAACAACGCAGACATTTATTTATGTAGTCCAACTTGAATGATGTCTGTAAATAAGTGAATTAGTAAATCATGCATCTTTGTAAAAATGTGATTTAAAGTTAACAGTTTGTGGAGGTGCCTTATTAATGCGCAGTCTTGATTGATGCTTGAGCCTTGATTGATTGATTGATTAGAATGTACAGCCAAGATTATGTCTATGAGCAATCCAGATCTTAAAAAATTTTTATTGGTAAATTTCCTGAAATAAAACTTCATTATTATGAGTGATTAACCATTTCCTCCTCTTTAACCAAGCTAACCAAAACCTTTACCAATTTACAGTCTCCCGAACAACCTAGAAAATAATTTAATTAAAGAAGTGCCATGAACCGCGAAAATACAAAAACTATCTAAGTACAGCAATATTTGTCGGCATTTAAATTTTATTCTGTAGTCTCCTAGCCAAATATAGTTTCAAAAATTCAAACATCCGCTGAAATATCAAATTTATTAGCAAACTCGGTTATAGCCATTGTGATTCCTAGCTTGTCTGCCTCCATAAAAAATCATGAAAATTTAAATAAAATAAACATTTAATTTAAACAGGAATCAGGCAGCACCGCTGTTATGCGACTCCCTCCTCCGATACTTCAATTTTCCATACAATCATATTCGTTTGATCAATTAAAATAATTTTATTAAACCCATTGACGTAATTCGAATTAAATCCTAAATATACAATTAAATTATATTAAATTAAAATAAGGAAATTTAGAATTAAAACAAAAATTAAATTGTTTATGTGCAAATTATAATTTATCAGTTTCTAATAAAAAAAACTCAGTATTGTTAACTGTCCAATCAACATCTCGAATTTGAATAGTAATTATCAACTAGTTAAAATAATTAAATGAATTATTACTACTAATTACAACCAATTGCGCCCGCTTTCATTGACTTTAAAATTAAAATTTTATTTTTAATTAAAAAGTAGTACGGCTTCAAAAATATTCTATAATCAAAAAACTTCATTAGAACTAAATAAATTAGTTTAGTCAGGAATTGCAATGAATAATAATATCAATAATGCACGCCCGATAAACCACGATAACTCTAAACTAAAATCCAATAAATATAATAATTTATTACTCAGAAGCTGAATAATTGAATACAGGAACATCACTAAAATCAGCCAATCTCTGAAGAAGAAGATTTTCTCCGACCCTATCCATCCATATCTCGCACATGCGGCGAGCACATAAACTCTGCCCATCCATCCTTAATCGCAACAAACTATACCTTTCACTTCCAAGTCATTCCTCATTCAGAATTACATCATTCTCCGCTAGGACGTCTCTACTCCGACGATCACCCTACAATATACTGAGCAAAAATTTGTGTGTATGCAGGTAGAGTGGGTGACGAACGAAATTATCACTCTTCTAGCATACACCCCAACCACGATCTACACATTTTATACGACGATCATCAAATCAAAGACAGCACCACGGAAAATGGTAAATTTCTTAACGAAAACAACCCTAGAAATAAAAAATAATAATTCAGCAAAACCAAAGTTAAACAAAGTTCATGCTCAGACAAATGAAAATTAATTTCTCCACCGCATCTACAAGATACACCCAAGTAAAGCGAGAAAAACTCTTCAAAACAAAATTCCATAGCATTTGTATGAAAGTTTCTTCTCAAGTTTACGTTTTACGTACTAACATATAAAGTCGATTGCGAGACGGCCGTATACACATATAGGCCCTGGTTTATCAATTATTACAGTGCTGGAAAAAAAATTGGGCAAATATATTTTGTTGCCAATTGGAGTCTTTTTTGCTAAAATTACAAAACTTTTGAAAGCAATTGGCTTATTGTTTCATTTTAAATACATGTATGACGTAATTTTTTGAAAAAAAAAAATGTACCTGCAATTTAGGGGCAAAACCCCGAAAAATGCCAAAATATTCAAAATACGTTGATTGGAGTTAAAGTAATGGGATAAATTAAACACCTATTTTCTATTTTTTTTTGTTTTTTATTGATTTATAGAAGTTCTATCTTTAATATTAATATTTTGTTGGACTGCCTTTTGTTTTTATTACACGCCTACCGTCCTTGGCCGTCATTAGGGTGCAGATGTTTTATTTGTTAAAAAAACATTTGCTATGGGCCCAGAAGCACGTTTCTTAGACTCCAGAGATGTAGAATGATTTGATTTTCTCTGATTAATCAAAATTCAAGCTGCATGTTGGCTTAGCAACGAATGTCTTTTAAGACTTCCACCGAAAAATGAGGGAGTTATGATCTGGGGATACTTTTCTGGAAATGAAACCGGTCGATTGGGCTTCCTTAGTTCCAGCATTAAGCAGCTGTTTATTTGCAGATCTTACACAACGAATTTGAGTATTCTGTGTTAAAGCTTTTTAGCGAGACTTGCAACTTTATTTTTAATTTTGAAGATGGAAAAATTGCCTTTCACATAAACATAAATAATTTGTTAAAAACGTGTTTTTTTCTTATCTCTTCATTTAAAGGTAAAAAAATACTTCGAAGAAAGAAGTATCGATGTGTAGAGCTGGCCCCCGTATAGTCAAGACTTAAATTCCATTGAAAACATTTGGTCTATAATAAAGCTAGAACTAGAAAAAAGCGACCAGAATCGATTCAAGCTTTGAAAAATCTTGTTCTTACGACTTTGAAACATTTATCAAACTCACTGAATCGGAGGTGTATCGCTGAAAGCAAATGACAGTCCAACAAAATATTAATATTAAAGATAGAACTTCTATAAATCAAACGTCCGACTTTAAGTTGCTGTCCTTAACAATGCCTACATTTGACGGAGATGTAAAGGATTGGCAGTCATTTTACGATATATTTACATCGACTGTGCATGAAAATGTGTCTCTATCGCCTGCACAAAAATAAAAATATCTAAAAGGCTTATTGAAAGGTAACGCATACAAGCTGGTTAGCCATGTACGAGTGGACGATGGTAACTACATCGAGGCGATCCAGCGAATTTCCAAAAGATACGATAAGAATAAACCTTTCGTTGAAGCCCACATTAAGTCATTTATCGACCAACCAAAGATCACTAAATCAACTGCGTCGCAACTTGTTTCATTCCACGCCAATATAGACGAGATAGTGAGAGGCCTAAAATCGTTAGGCAAGGAGGCTCAAGCTCGCAATCCGTGGATCATTTATATGGCAGTGGATCGTCTTGATGATGAAACAAGGAAGGCATGGAGATATCATACCGCTGATGTTGACTTTCCGACATTGCAAGGATTTTTAGATTTTTTACTAAATCGCGTTGACGCTCTAACCGAAATCAAGTCAACAAGCCGCAAAGCAGACAACAAAACCGCACCAGTCTTCAAAAGTTTTACATGTTGAGACCACACCATTGCCTTGTATTGTATGTAACGTGGTGCGTCATTGCCTATTTGAATGTTGTCGTTTTAAATAAATGAAAAACAATGATGTTTTAACTGATCCAGGAGAACATGTCAACTTTGTAAACGTAGGCATCACGTTCTCGTTTATCTCCATCATGATGAAACGAAAATCGACCATCGACCAGCTACAATCAATAACAAGGGTAATAAGGTCTCTACCGGAGAAATCTATACATCAGCTATGGTCAGCCATGTCGGAAATGCAAACGCCATTTTACCTACCATGTTGGTCGAATTGCAAGATAACCACAACAATTTTCATGTCATTCGAGGTTTATTGGATTCAGGTTCCACCAGATCGTTCATAAAGGAATCATTTGTGAACAAGCCTAAGTTGACCAAGACAAATGCCAGAGTTCTTGTTACGAGCCTTGGCGGCGTAAATGCAGGCACTTCTAAGGGCCGCACAACCCTCACAATCAGATCAAGGGTAAATCATCAATTCACCTGTTATATTGACGCTTTGATTGTGACTAAACTCACATCAAATTTACCCTCAACTGCTGTGAATGTTGCCGTACCAATCAACGGTGACATCAGGTTGGCCAATCCTACATTCGCCAACCGGGATCAATTGATCTGTTGATTGGCAGTGATCATTTTTTCGAAATAATGGAGGATGGTAAATTCCTATTATACCAACAGAATCTAGTAGCACAGAACACTAGTTTAGGACGGATATTTGCTGGAGGAAACTCATCTCAATGTAATGAATCCAATTCCGCTCAACAGATGTACCTCATTGAGCAGCAAGAGGTAGATATTGATAAGACGCTTAGGCAATTCTGGGAGACGGAAAGCATCCGATCAGCCAACAAATACAGACCAGAAGAAGCTGATTGCATTCAACGTTATGAAGGCACGCTAAACGAAAATGGGAGAATAACAATTGCTCTAAAATTCAAAAGAACTCCTCTGTTGCTAGGACAATCGGTCAACGTCTCTTTACGTCAATTTTACGCCCAGAAAATACTACTGTCAAATAACTACAGTCGGAGTACACCCAATTTATGAGAGAATACCAACAACAAGGCCACATGGCTCCTATACTACACGACGAAATCGAACAACCAGCTGGTCAGACGTTTTATTTGCCTCACTATGGGGTATTAAAAAGCTCAGGTGCTTCAAAATTGCGGCTTGTTTTTAATGGGTCGAGAAGACAAGCACGTGATAATCCCTAAACGACGAACTACTTGTTGGTCCAACAGTTCAACAAGGCCTGTTCGACATTTTATTGAGATACAGAAGGCATCAATTTGTGTTCAGTACAGACAATGTATCGCCAAGTGATGGTTCGTAATGAAGACACCGACTATCAGCGAATACTTTGGAGAGAATCTCCAAATCATCAATTAAAACACTACCGATTGCTCACTGTAACATACGGAACTTCGTCCGCACCTTTTTTGGCAACTTATTCGGTAACGTATATCGCCAGTAAGTTCCAACACAAATATCCATCCACGGCGGCAGTACTAAAATCGGATGTTTATGTGGATGATATAATTACGGGTGCAAACACACACAACGAAGCATTAACATTGCGAGATGAATTGATCGAGGTATTGAGCGCTGCGGGAGTTAAACTCAAAAAATGGTCAGCAAATCATGTCCACCTATTGCATGAGATCTACGACACAGATCTACAACAAACGCCAAGATAATTCAGAACCAGTGGATCGTTAATATCGTTATTAGGTCTGTACTACCAGCCATCCCGAGACGTCTTTAAATTCAAGGAGTCAATCCTTGAAAGCACGGCTTAAACTAAACGCAGTTTACGCTCCAAGTCACCTAGGATTTTTGATCCGCTGGGATGGCTGTCCTCTATCATGATACCTATTAAGATCATGTTCCAGCAATTATGGCTAGAGAAGCTTAGTTTGGATGATGAGTTGCCTGATTCATGCAGAATGAACTGGGTGAAGATGAGAAATGATTTGGGTGCAATTGAGGAGTTGGAAATCCCAAGGTGGTTACATTCATCTGACACGCTAGAAATCCATGGATTCTCTTATGCGTCTAGGACGCCTATGCTGCAGCCCTGTATTCCAGAGTAGTAACATCATCACCGAAAGTCAACATTAATATCATCACAGCGAGGACTAAGATAGCGCCCATTAAGACACTGCCAACGTCACTAAAACACTGCGTATTTTGGAGGTCTCAAATATTCCTGAGTCAAAGCCAAAAATATTGTTTATACAAGATGTCAGTGAATTTGAACGACCGTGGAACAGGATGATGGCAAGGTTGTCAAAATACTCATTAATACTGAGAATCGTAGCACGTATACAAAGATTCATGCAAAACGCACGTCAATCAACCATGCCAAAAGTACTCGGAACCATCACGGTAGACGAATTAAACAATGCTGAACACATTTTACTCAACTTTGTGCAGTCCCAAGAATTTCGTGCTGACATCGGATCATTACGTTCAGGTACTTATTCCAATAAAAATAAGTTATCGAATTTGTATCCAATTTTAGACAGCAATAAAATACTGCGGGCTAGTGGAAGAGTAACCAACTCACCATTGAATTAAAACACGCAACACCCAACCTTATAGTCTTTCTCAGTAACCGATTTCATCAGTAACTGAATTTTTGAGTATTTATTGGTGGGGGTTGATTTTTCTTTCGGTTACACTAAATTTGGTGTAATCTTCTCGGTAGATTTACTACCATTTGGCTGATTGGCTTCGAGTAGAACTTTTTTTGGATCTGGACTAGATTGTCCCCTACCATTTAATTGCTCAACCTCAGGTGAGATTCAACGACGATTCAACTTTTCTTTTCTTACTCTTCCTGGACTGTTTTTTCTTCTCTAGGATCCAGTCCGTCTGTCTTTGAAATTCATCTTCATCTGCTTTTGAATCCCGATTCATTTTTAGGTTTTCATTTTCTTGCATTAGATACTCAATTTCGTCGGTTAGCTTGGCAAATAATTGTTCCATATGCTCTAGCCTCGCCAAGAGATTCATATTCTCCTTTTCTAGGTCAATAGTTGTGTTTTACTAGATTCGGCTATTTGCAAAGTAAAATTTTCGATTGATTAGATTATTTCCCTCCGAAACATTTTTCCCCTTTAAATGACAAAGTTTTATCCGAATGCGCACGATAAAATAAACCTGCTTTAAACCTTTATTATGTCTTTTAGCTTGGTGTGGCAAGTATTTATGTTTTCAGGGTCGATGCCCCTAGCTTTCACTAAAATTTGTTGGGAAGTAATTCCATGCTAATGTTTAAAACTATCAAGCCGTCCTGAAGACGCTTTAAGTTCAGTGACAGGCGAATTCAATTTTTTGCAGTCCCAAAAATCTTAGACCTATAATTTTAGCCTCTTTCCTACTAAATATTTTGGATGGCAGATAGAAGCCCACATTAGGAGTTCCAGTTAGCCAAATAGGGTTCGAAATCTCAACATCCATATTGCAAGGGGAAATCTGTGGAAAATGTTCTCCCCTCCATTATTGCTTCTATCAAGAAATTCATTGAAGATAAGCAAGACTTCATGTCTTTTCTGGATATAGAGGGGCCTTAAATAACGCCAGACCTGGGGCGATCACGCAGTCACCGTCCTTTCTGTGTGTGAACGAGTCACTCAGGGGCTAGGTAAATCAAATGCTAAAAAGCACGGTCGTGATGGTCAGCTTGGAGGGTCATTTGATAGCAGATTTGTGAGTAGAGGCACTCCACAAGGCGGATTTTATCACCTGTTATTAAACCTGAAATAGTGCGGCTTTCAGGTGGTTGATTGAGGCGGATGTAAATATCCTTGTACCTTAAGTGAACGCTTGCAAATTGCGCTAGGCATTCATTCTCTCCAATTTGGCTAACAGTTGCGGTTTGAATGTAAATTATGAGAGAAAACTTTACTGGAGACCTAACATATTAAGAATAGTAAAGAAACCTACAATAGCGCTTTACTCTTGTAAATCTGCCTTAGGAAAAAGATGGGGTTTGGAGCCCCTAAATGTACATTGGCTATATATTTATACTATTAGCCCAATTTTATCATATGGGGTTACTGTTTGGTGGCCAGCTTTAAATATTCTGAAAAATCATTGTGCATTTTTAGTACACCTAAGAGCTCCATATGGAACTGTAACAATACAGGACACCCATCTATTCCAAGCAACAGGAACATCCCAAATACTACCGGCGATAGCATTCCGTCATCATGTTCTGATCAGAGGTTTAGACCTGATATTCCTACTAGAAAGGACTGGGTGGAAGAGCATTTCTAAATACTGAAGATGATAATTTCTTCACTGGTGCTTCAAAAATAGATAGAAGTTTGGGATGGAGTTTTCTGTGAAGAATTAAATGTAAACCACCCTTTTTATCTTCCGGACTACTGCTAATCGCGATAAGGGAAGCCGTTGACTGGTTGAAGTATAATATAATTCCTTCAAGGGATATTCGCATTTTTACGAACAGTCAGGCTTCAATTAGGACGCACAAAACACATTTTCTTACGTCGAACGTAGCCTAGAATTGTCTGTCATCTCTTAACTAGAAGGCAGATTATATCGACAACCACCTGACATGTTTGCCAGCGAATAAACTCGCTCAACAAGGCACAACCTGGGTTATTTCACCAAGCAGGACGGATTTTGTTACACCACTCGCTATGTTCAAATTACTGCTTCAAGAAGAAGCTAGAAGAACAACAAACGACAGATGGGCCAACAGTATCTTATGCGTAATAACTCGGCAGATCTAGCCCAAACTATTCCTATCAAGATACACATGGGTAGTATCGCTGCGGGGGAGGCATATGTTGATGGGTACTATGGGAGTTTCATTTCATCAGTCATTTGCATTGCAATTGATCCCATCTAGCGTTTAGCAGACTTATATTCCTAGGAGCTTTCCTTTTAAATGACTTGATGAACCTCAATAAAATGTACATTAAGGAATATCTTACGCTTCGCTGAGAGCCCGAGGCGGTTCGATGAGTAGGTGAGGAGAGACAACAATTTGTCTCCGATATGGATCTGACTGTGTTTATGCCAGTCGTTTTGGACAACCACCTATTTTTACCTCGGTAAATCATGACGGGCACCTGGATCTGATAAAAGCAGTTGCTTTCTTATCGTACCCTCGAAATTGTGTCAGCAAAGTAACTAGAAGGAAGATTAGTTCAACATCCACCTGATATGTTTGCCAGCGAATGAACTCGCTCAACAAAGCACAACCTGCCTCATTTCACGAAGCAGGACGGATTTTGTTATACCGCTCGCTAATTACGCTAATTACTGCTTTAAGAAGAAGCTAGAAGAACAATAAATGACAGATGGTTCAATAGTATCTTATGCGTATTAACTTGGCAGATCTGGCCCAATGGGAGTTTCATTTCATCAGTCATTTGCGTTGCAATTGACCCAGTCTAGCGCTTAGCAGACTCATATTCCTAGGAACTTTCCTTTTAAATGACTTGACGGACCTCAATAAAATGTTCATTAAGGAATGTCTTACGCTTCGTTGAGAGGCCGAGGCGGTTCGATGAGGAGGTAAGGAGAGACAAGAATTTGGCTCCGATACGGATCTGAGTATGTTTATGCCAGTCGTTTTGGATAACCACTTATCCTTATCTCGGTAAAGCATGACGAGCACCTGGATCTGTTGAAAATAGTAGCTATCTTATCATACCCTCGAAATTGTGTCAGCAAAGTATTTTCTGGACCCGAAATCTAAAACTTATTCGTATGAACTTTAAGCTAGTATCGGCAGTTCATGTTGAACTACACGCACGTAACCACATTGGATCACTAGATCTGTTTCGTAAATGTAGAAAATTCGGATAATCCTAGACGGAGTCTTACATTTCGATAGTCCATGAAAAAGGACAATGTAATTGTGAACTGTCCAAAGTATATTGGAAGGATAAAGAATAAGAAATACATGGTAGTGTAAAAACATTGGACATGATCGAACTTCGAATTAAAAATCGTTCATTCCGGTTAAAAGGAGCGGTACAAAATGAGTAATTTCCCTTACCCGGTGTGTCTTCATCCATTGAAAATTTTTGAGATTCTCTGACGGCGCTCATGACGGAATAAAGAATAGCAAACTAAACAAATCACACAATCGGTGATTAAGCACCTTTTCAATTATCTGATTGGCCCTGGCAGACTAATTTTTTTCGATTTTCTTGGACCCAGTCCGAGAACATCATCAGCTAGGGAAAACGGTTATATTTATTGTTCCGGATAAAATTACGAAAATCGTATAAAAGCAACTTATGAGCCTCCAAAATTAACAGTTTCCTTCTCAAAGAACTTCTTCTCTATACTTAGGATGAATATGATGTTAGCTACTCGGCGTCAGAACGCGTTAATCACTGAATTGTTGCTGCCATAAGAGCGTATATAATCATACAACTTAGGAGAAATTTTTGCCGAAAGTAGGAAGCACCCAGCTGACTAAGGGGGTCCCTTAAAATTAATTATTACTGGAAAGCACAATGAGCCTACTCGATCGCAAAGCAATCATTCATGAGGTTATAAACAAAAAATTTATCCACCATTAACATAACTACTTTAAGAATTATAATTTACGTAAATATATTTAGCAACACCGCCAACCCTGAAAATTTTATTTTCCATTAGCAAAAGTCCTAGAACTCTGTAATGGTAATTAACAACGATATAGCTTTTACCAAAGTCACGCATTCGTAACGACAACCAGTTTCGCTAAGAGATGACCGACGCTCGTGAGTGTGTGCCAGTGGAAGTTGCTTGTCTTGTGATCCCCTTAAGTCCCGACTAATGCCACCCCAAACTAAATAGTAAAATGTTGCAGGTAATTGGTAATGTACGGTTGAGTCCAAATATGTAGTTAATTCGATTAAGGTCGTGAACTTACTCATTGGTTTTTCATTTAACGTAGGCATAAATGCAGCTAAACCAAAGTTCGAATAGGATATCGCTATGCACATTAATCTATCCCGAAGCCATTCAATGAAACACAATATTTCGTATTTTTGTAAACTGAAAATGTCACAGCCAGAACCATTCACAAGTAAATAAAGTTCACATAATATTTTTTCTAATTTGCAGATGATGCGAGAGAGAAAAACGAAACTGGAAAATATTGAAAAAATCAAAACGATATAAATACGTAAATGTCAACATACAGTTGTACATATAATTTTCTGAGACTGAAAATATCTCGACAAAACTATATACAATTTAAACAACAACAAAAACATTTTTTTGTTCAATTTACTGTCGATGTAACATTTTTGTATAAACTCGCTATTCCTTTCGACATATCACGATTTTGGTACAGCAAACAAGTCATACACATACAAATTTTCCTCTTGTCTAGATTTGAGATAAATGAATGAGGTTAGGACTTGTATATGTCAACGGTGGATTTGACTGTTTTTATATTTAGGTTTCGTTTATCAAATAACGTATAGAATATATTTTCCTGTCACATTGCACGCTCAAATGAATCAGCTGCTGGGTTATTTTGATACAGTTTTCAATGGTTTAGGATAGCACGCAACCAAAAGCTCAGGAAAAGTTTTGAGCACTTTATACCTACAAAAACATGTAATAAATTTTTAATTGGATCCGTTATTTCGTGGAAATCGCAATACCTGTATGTTGTTATTCAGATTTTATTTAAAACTTGCCAAGAAACGCCAAACTTTCAAGTATTTTTATTTGTGATCGTTGACTGAAACTATTTTACTTTACTAATGCAAATGTAAAAAGTTGAAAAGCTACCTTACATTTTGCAATTTAATGTTCGACTATGAAATTGCTTGTAGTGCTGTGCTGTTGCAAACTATTTTACATTCCAATTTTCAATTATTCAACATTAAAATTTTCTTTGTGCCTTATAAAATGAATGAAATAAGAAATAATTCTTGCCAAAACTTGGGTAAGGAATATTTCATTCCTTACAAGCAATAATATTGATTATCTTGAGTAATTTCGTTTTCAAATTTTTCTAAATTTAATTATTTAAACATTTTCTAGATTGTTTCTTCACCAAAAGTGAATGAATTTTTCAGATTGTGCGCAACACACGAATTCGAGCAGCAAACCTCAAAATATGTGAACTTGTTAAATGGCCCCCGAGAGGCATCGCCGTATATTTATTATTAAAGCTTTTTGTTACATCAATACATCAAAGTTTGATCAATGTTTCAATTAAACCGGTTTTGCTTTTTGTCATTCGTTCGACTATTTCCAACGTTGTGGTGGGAAATTTTAAACGTGTATACTCCTACACAGTACCCAAACTTGTTCGATGACTGGTTAGGGTTTTGTCCATTTATGTTGGTGAAAAGAATAATGGATGGAAATTAGAAAAGAAGCACCAGAATAAGAATCGAGACGGAGATAATGTTTGTCACATTAATTAGGTGATTAACAAACCTTGTGTTTTTATTTATTTCATTAGATTCTTTTGGGGAATATATCGTTTCGTTATTTTAATTTATCTTTAAGGTAATCAAGGTTTTATTGCTGTCATAAATCTATGTTAACACAACTGTTGTGTGGATGTACGAAATGAACATATTATTGTTCCGGGGCAACTTTGTTACTTATATTAGACTTCACATTTCAATGTTTTGTTTTATTTATTTGGTTAGGGCTGCTGTAATAAGTTGTTTGTGTTATGGGTGCTGAAGCTTTTAATTGGAATTGTTTTCAATATGTCACTGATCTTATATGGATTGGTTCTTGACATTAGTCATCTATATGTTGCGAGTGACTGTTTTAACCATAAAATTAGGACAGCAGGTTTACGTTGCACAATATATCATTAGTGACGCCGCCACCAAGCGTACCTCAAAATTGTCTCTTCCATTAGCAATAATACTAGAATGTTTTAATATTGATTACCAACGATGATCTTCTTCCTAACTTGTAATTTATTGTCCGTACCATAATATCAAAGTACTCATAAGTAATAATTGTTTATTGAGTCTTCTTCATTAACCTCTGTTGGCAACTGTGGCTTTAATTCAAAAGTTACCGATTGTTCAAAACAGAGTGCGTTTTAATGTCTGATTCAAACTTTTAGTAAAATATTGTAATTGGGAAGCTACCGGCTTCCTGCAAATTAAGTTAACAAACGATCGAGCAAGAACATGAATATACGATGCTGATTTTGCTTAAGAATGAAGCGAAATCGAGGTGGAAGATGTGTATGCCGATTTTGTAATTTTTCCTATTGGATAAAATCCTATTGGATTATTTATTTTCGAATCAGATTTTGAGTACACTGTTATGAGATGAGAGTACACTGTTATGCATTTACAATTAATTTTAATAAAAATTTCCAGAGTGTCACAATTGATAAACATAAATTTGCATCAAATTTGCTTTTTTCGTCAGGAAATTTTTATTATGATGGCTGAATGAACAATTTAACAACCTATTTGAAGCGCTAACGGAACTTGAGTTTAAATCACTGAAAAGGCGTGATTTATTGCGAAAATGGTAAACGACTACTTACGACTGATTACTTTACCATTTTCGTTCAAAATCAAAATATAAAAATTCGTGAGAAATTTGTTGTCCTGGTTTGAAAGTTTTAAAAAGGCTAGTTATAGTTGAGCAATTTAACAAGCAATCTGAGGTGTTCACGGGCCTGAGACCAAATCTCTTGAAAGGAGTGTATATGGCCGTTCACCATTTTCGCTCAAACTCAAAATAGAAGTATAAAATGCTTTAACTAAATTCCTGTCCTGGTTAGGAAATTCTAATCAGGTTCTCTGAATGAGCAATTTAGCAACTATTTGAGGTGCTAACGGAACCTGAGTCGAAATCTCTTGGGAGGCATGATTACGGCCGTTTACCGTTTTCACTCAAACTAAAAATAGAAATTCAAAATTGTTTAACAAATTTCCTGTCCTGGTAAGGATACTCCAATCAGGTTGGCTGGGTGAGGAATTAAGCAACCTATTTGAGGTTTTCATAGTTATTGGCGAGATAACAACTGTTTACTATTTTCGCTCAAACTTAAAATTCAAATATAAAAATCTGTAGGAAATTTGCTGTCCTGGTAAAGTAATTCCAATCATGCTTTCTGGATGAGCAATTTAGAAACCTATTTGAGGTGCTCACGGAATCTGAGTCCAAATCTCTGCAAAGGCGTGTTAATGGCCGTTTAGCATTATCGCGCAAACACAAAATAGAAATATACAAATTCGTAACAAATTTGCTGTCATTAAGCTTAAGAAACTTCAAATAGGTTGGCTAGATGGGCAACCTGAACCTGAACCGATCGACCTAACAAATTTGATGTCCTTGTCAGGTAGTTCCAATCAGGGTCTTTGAATGAGAGATTTAACAACCTGTCTAAGGTGCTCACGGAACCTGAGTCTAAATCTAAGGGACCGAGTGATAATGGCCGTTTACCATTTTCACTCAAACTGAAAATAAAAATACAAAAATTTGTAGACAAATTTGCTGTCCTGGTTAGAAACTTCCAATTAAGGCTAGATGAGCAAGTTTTCAACCTATTTCATGTGCTAACAGATCTTGAGTCCAAATATCTGAAAAGAGATGTTAAAGACCGTTTAACATTTTCACTCAAACTTTTAATCGAATTTCAAAAATTCTTTACTAATTTTCTGTCCTGTCAGAATTGGAAAACGGTAAACGGCCATTAACGCGCCTTACCAGAGATTTGGACTCAATAACCGTAAACACCTGAAATAGGTTACTTCATTGCACATCCAGCCAACCTGATTAGAGTTTCTTCCCGGTGCAGGAAATTTCTTAAACTTATTTTGAATTTCTCTTTTGAGTTTGAGCGAAAATAGAGATTTGGAATCAGGTTCTGTTAGCACTTCATGTATTGTTAAATTGCTCATTCATAAAGCTTGTTTGGAACTATCTTAACCAAAACAGCAAATTTTCGACGAATTTTTTAATTTGAATTTTGAGTTTGAGCAAAAACGGTAGACAGCCATTAAGATGCCCTCCCAGAGATTTGAACTCAGGTTCTTTGAGCACCTTACTTCTAAATTACTCATTCAACCAGCTTGATTGGAATCTACTAACAAGGAAAGTAAATTTTCTACGAATTTTTGTATTTCAAATATGAGTTTGAGCAAAAATGTTAATCGGCCATTAACACGTCCTTGCAGAGATTTGGATTCAAGTTCCGTGAGTGTCTCAAATAGGTTTCTAAATAGCCCAGCCAGCCAGTCTGATTGGATCTTCGTAACCAGGACAGCAAATTTATTAACAATTGTTGAATTTATATTTTCAGTTTGAGCAAAAATGTTAAACGGCCATTTCACGTATTTCCGGAGATTTGGACTAAGGTTCGTAAGTGTCTCAAATCGGTTTCTTAATTGCCCATCCAACCAGGTTAATTGAAAATTCTTTACCTGGACAGCAAATCTCCAAAGAATTTTTGTATTTCAATTATGAGTTTGAGCGAAAATGGTGAACGGCCATTAACACGCTTTTCCAGAGATCTGGATGGATCCAATCTGGATCCAAACAGCCAGCTTAATTGGATCGTCTTAACCAGGACAGCAAATTTATTAACAATTGTTGAATTTATATTTTCAGTTTGAGCAAAAATGTTAAACGGCCATTTCACGAATTTCCAGAGATTTGGACTAAGGTTCGTAAGTGTCTCAAATCAGTTGCCCATCCAACCAGGGTAATTGGAACTTCCTAACCTGGACAGCAAATCTCCTAAGTATTTTTGTACTTCAATTATGAGTTTGAGCGAAAATGGTAAACGGCCATTAACACGCTTTTCCAGAGATCTGGACTCAGGTTTCGATAGCTTGTGAGATAGAATGTCTATTATTGGATTTCCATGAATCGTTATTCAATGCGGATTTAAGTACATAAATATTCAGTAGCAGTCAATGGGAGATTTGTCAAAGCCAAAGGTTGAATGCACTAACCCATTCCATTGTGTCGGCATCGATTATGCTCGGCTATTCAAAGTGCAAATTATGAGGAAGAGGGAGCAAATTCATGTAAAGGTAAACGTTTGCATTTCGGTATGTCGCGGAATTTGCAGCGCGGAATTTATCGTGATAATGGCATTAATTTTGTTGGAACAAATCGTCAGCTATCCGGTTTATACAAATTCATCAAAAAAAATCGAATGCAATCTCTTATTCTCTTTTAAGGTAAAATATAAGGATAGGACTATGGGAAGCGGCCGTGAAAGCAGTTAGACAGCATCTCCGTCTTGACTATGAAAAAGTATAAAGCATTGCTGCCCGGTATTGAAGATATACACACTCAAGGCCGTTACGCGTGTCCATCTCTGCTGATGGAGTCCTTACTCTAAGACACTTTTTGATTGGTCGACGTACGCTTATATTACCAGAGAAAGAGGTTCGACTAAACTACACACACAAAACAAATGGAAAATTAAGTCAGGGAACTTAAAGCTAGCTGATATCGTATTAATTAAATATGAGCGATAACCTGCGGCTCAGTGGTCCATGGGCAAAATTATCGGCGATATTCCTGGTGCAGATGGATTGGTTCGAGTTGTCACGGTTAGAATGTTCAACGGAACTACAAACAAGTGCATATCAAAAATATGTAAAATTTCAATTTATGAATGAAGAAGCAGCATTTACGAGTAGATCCAGCGATCGAGATGATTCTAAAATAGAAAATAACAACAAAAATAATCATTTTATTTCGACTCATTAATAACAACAAACTCATCTGAATAAATCAATCAGCTGGTTCACCGCACAACAACATTACGGCATTTTGCATAGAGTTGGATTATGATCCAATAGCAGTAACACAGCAACAATTTCTATAAAATTACATTAAAATTGATTAATAACGGGTGATTTTTTAAGAGCTTGAGAACTTTTTTTTAAAAAAAAACGCATAAAATTTGCAAAATCTCATCGGTTCTTTATTTGAAACGTTAGATTGGTCCATGACATTTACTTTTTGAAGATAATTTCATTTAAATGTTGACCGCGGCTGCGTCTTAGGTGGTCCATTCGGAAAGTCCAATTTTGGGCAACTTTTTCGAGCATTTCGGCCGGAATAGCCCGAATTTCTTCGGAAATGTTGTCTTCCAAAACTGGAATAGTTGCTGGCTTATTTCTGTAGACTTTAGACTTGACGTAGCCCCACAAAAAATAGTCTAAAGGCGTCAAATCGCATGATCTTGGTGCCCAACTTACCGGGCCATTTCTTGAGATGAATTGTTCTCCGAAGTTTTCCCTCAAAATGGCCATAGAATCGCGAGCTGTGTGGCATGTAGCGCCATCTTGTTGAAACCACATGTCAACTAAGTTCAGTTCTTCCATTTTTGGCAACAAAAAGTTTGTTAGCATCGAACGATAGCGATCGCCATTCACCGTAACGTTGCGTCCAACAGCATCTTTGAAAAAATACGGTCCAATGATTCCACCAGCGTACAAACCACACCAAACAGTGCATTTTTCGGGATGCATGGGCAGTTCTTGAACGGCTTCTGGTTGCTCTTCACTCCAAATGCGGCAATTTTGCTTATTTACGTAGCCATTCAACCAGAAATGAGCCTCATCGCTGAACAAAATTTGTCGATAAAAAAGCGGATTTTCTGCCAACTTTTCTAGGGCCCATTCACTGAAAATTCGACGTTGTGGCAGATCGTTCGGCTTCAGTTCTTGCAGGAGCTGTATTTTATACGGTTTTACACCAAGATCTTTGCGTAAAATCTTCCATGTCGTCGAATAACACAAACCCAATTGCTGCGAACGGCGACGAATCGACATTTCACGGTCTTCAGCAACACTCTCAGAAACAGACGCAATATTCTCTTCTGTACGCACTGTACGCATTCGTGTGGTTGGTTTAATGTCCAATAAAGTAAACTGAGTGCGAAACTTGGTCACAATCGCATTAATTGTTTGCTCACTTGGTCGATTATGTAGACCATAAATCGAACGTAAATCGCGAAACACTTTTCGAACCGAACACTGATTTTTGTAATATAATTCAATTATTTGCAAGCGTTGCTCGTAGTAAGTCTATTCATTATGAAATGTCAAAGCATACTGAGCATCTTTCTCTTTGACACCTTGTCTGAAATCTCGCGTGATCTGTCAAATACTAATGCATGAAAATCCTAACCACAAAAAAATCACCCTTTATTTATTTTATTAGATTAGAATTTTATAATAATATTATTGCACTTACATTTAACCTTGATCTTGAATTTATAATTCTGCTAATCCATATTTTGAGGTTTATATGTTCACTCAATCCAATCAATCTAATTATATGCGTCCACACGGGATATCATGATACAGGTATCAAACTTCGTTTATTTCCCCTTTACCTATAAAACCTGTTTTATGCGCAGCAATAAAATCAGATTTATAGGTAAACGGGAAAGAAACAAAGTTTAATACCGGCATCCCATCGCATAGATTAGCACGGATTGTAAAACTTTCATTACTATAAATATATAATTTAAATGTCAATTAATAGATGGCACTAGCAATCGCATAGGCGTGGGCATTGCTTACAAGATAAACAGATTTAGCGTTAAGTAAAAGTTTTTGTCAATAAACTTTGATGGTTGAGAAGATTCTAAATTCGAATTGCAAACTGCCAGAAACAGCTTTTACTATTATTACTAATGTCATCTATTAATGACAGGTGTTTACTAACAAACAATTTAGAAAACTCGACAATTAATTCCGAATTCCGAGAGAATCTTTATGTTTAGCGAACAAAATTTTTAAATTTAAATACAATTTCATGCGATAATTTTCATCACTGTGAAATAATTTTTCACATTACCTGATATACATAAATCCGCCTTAGAATCAGAAATTAAACTCGCTTGATAGTAATAATAAATCTATATGGACCGTATATGAATTTTTTTTATTCACTTAAATAATCAGACGCCGCTCGAGTTATTCCGTAAACGATTAATTGCAAGTTTCATAAAATTGTTTTGTTAAATAATTTGGACCCGAGTTGAATGTTTGATTAATACGCAATTATCTATCGTGTTAGCATTTCTCATTTAATACAAAATATAGTCTGTTTACAACTTCATTATCACAAATCTTGCAGAAACCACTGATAAAGCATGCTAAATGCTTAGTAAATAAATAGCGAAGTCGTAACTAAATCTGCAATATATTCCCATTGTATATTTCGTCATAGTTACGAATTACCAATCGCATCATCATCATCGTCATTAGCATCATCGAATAAAGACAAACAATTTTACGTCTATTCCACTTTCAACGAATCCATCCATGGGGGTCTGAATTTATTAAAATTTATTACGAATATTATTAAGGTGCGCTATTGGGAAAACCCCATTTGCAAATAAATGCTCGCTTATTGTTTGAGTAATACTCAACTGCAACACAACATGGATTTCGAAAACCTTATGCTCTATGAAAACCAAGTACTATAATAATAGAGCCCTGTAATTGAGTGTTGCCCATGCCTGATTTTATATTATCTCTTTACATTTATTTTGCTGCTACTTCTTGGGAGTGTGGTGAGCAATCAACTTTCGATAGTTCTTCTCTGTTTATAACTTTATATAGTGTTATTAAGTTTTGTTGTTGCCATTTTATTTTATACTTTAGTATTTCGTATTTATAAACATTAAAAGCGATCAAACCAGAAGTATTTCAAGTTTTGCGTTCAAAGAGAACGCGTGTGATTATCGTTTTATTTTTGAAGTATTTTATTTTGTAATTAACTGTAAAATTTATAAAGTCAATATGGTAAGTTGGTGTGAAGTGAAACGAAATTTCTTCGTACATTGTGAAAGTAATTTATTCATAACGTTACTACTTTAATAGATTTGCACAAAAATTGTAATATTTTTTGGGATACTTGCTGCGTCTAATGCACAGCGGTCACCGTATGCCGGGTCACGGCCAGGAGGTGGATATAAAGATAAATTCACACCAAATTCGAATGCAATCAATAATGATCCACTAGCAAATCGATTTGGTGCTGCTGATGGCACAACACAGAGATTACCTTACGATGCGTATGGCGATGCACCCGCAGTAAACTATTTAAATAGTTTACCGGTAGACCAACGACCATTCTGGTTAGTGAATTATCAAGCAATTGAAGCAATTCGTAATGCATCCGGTGGTCCAGCTTCTGTGACCACATTAGGAAATCGTTTCGGGGCCAATAATGTAAACCGAGTACCATCAACACCTAATAATGTAGTTCTTGCTGAACCAGGTTTCTTTGGTTTAATGCCAGTACCTCAAACTAATTTTGTGCCCCAACGAGTACAGCAACTTGCCATACCGCAAGGAAGTATTGTTGCCGGTAATCCATTATCCAATCGAGGTTCGTTTGCACCTAATCCAGATATTGTAGCCGAACCACAACGCAATCCAGGTGGACTAACTTTAGGTGGTCCAACCGGAACGCGGGGCCACTTCCAGGGATAAAAATCCGTTTGTACTTACATCGAAATTCTTTAGTATCAAAATCTGTGATTGAATATTTACGCACCCAATCCCTTCAAAATAATATAAATGTTACAAGTTTACTAATAAAAAAAAACTATTTATCAGTTAAAATAAAATTATCTTCTCGTTTTATTACATCCCAAGTTAAAGGTTATCAAAATTCTTGTTTACATACCTATAGCCAAGTTTAGATGTGCGCAAATCAAATTGGTGATTTTTCGGGTTATAGATACTAAATTATAAAATGAAAAGTCAACAAACTGGTTTCGTACATGCCCATCTTACGCAATTAATTTTCTATAAATAAACATTGCTATGCGCATTGATTTTGTGGTTTCTTCTCGCTTAACACAAACAAGTCTTTTATATACAGACATATGAAGCGTTGTGAAAGATGCAGATTACATTTAATGTATTTTTAAGTATCATGGCCTTGCACAGTATTTAACATAGCTGTTTATTTCTAACTAATAAGTAAATCGAGAATGGCCTCTAGAACATGGTTCCTAAATTTATATTACAAGGATGATTTTTATGAAAGGGTGCATCGGCGATCAATCAGAATGCCGACCGGAAATAATATTGTAATTACCAACCAAATAATTATCGTTAAGCAAACTACTGTTTAACACATTGGAGTAAAAAATCTTATTGTTGTTACAATTTACTTTATGGTTTGGTAACGAGGTCATTAACATATTTGTTGCTTTTGTTGGTTTTTAAATATCATTTAGTATTTATCAACCTTTACTAACTACGACCATGGGTGGTTCGAAAATTCGTCTTTCACATTTTAGAGTCGAAAGCGGCATTTGCTTAATGAACTATACATATTTTTTATCAAATTAGAAGTTTTACCAGTAACAATCGCTGCTTCACAAAGCTATGTCCAATTGCCCAATTTTGTTAAATGAAAATTACTGAGATGTATTATTGGTGAACCCTCTTTAAAAAAAAGTGTATCCAGATGGCTTCAAAGAACTAAACAACTCTATTGGATAATTGATAACTTGATCCTCAAGTTGGATTGATGGAGGTGCGATTGAATTTCATTATTTATTTTATTGACGCCGTCATTCTTAGGAGCTAAGATTACAAGTTCGCATGCCAATCATGATTTTAGAAGTTATTTGGAATCTTACATTAAAGCGTCCAGATTGACGGCTGAATTTGTCAAAAATTATGCGGGCACGATATCTCACATGTTATAGGGTCAATTGGAAATATTCCGCTGCCCATGTCCAATCTAATCGACAAATGATGTGGTATTAACATGATGAAGCAAATTCGGACGCATGACATTGAGTTCGCCAGTGTGTGTTGAATTCCTGAATTCAACCTATGATACATGAAAACTTATCTGCTTGAGTCAAATTCAATGGTAGTTTGAGAGTTGAACCAATGCCTCCGGGTTCATCAAAAAAATTAATTCCTTCGCTACCTGTATGCCGCAGTCTTTGATCATCCAGCTTCAATTAAAATTCTGGATTCAACTGGGTGCTTATGCATCGATCGAACCAGAAATAAAAATTAAACCAATTGTACTACCCAAAATTACCCCACACCTACCGCGGTACCGGCTCCAGTCAACTTTCGTCAATTGGCTTTTAATCGGTGCTGGTTATTTTTTCTACTTGTTTGGACCTGCAGAACTTCAAATTAAAAATAATGAAGATAAGCTTATTCTCCAAAGGACGGTACTATGTTGGGTTATCTCCGGTTGTTTTCATAATAAAACATGATTTTATTGGTTTTGGGAATTAGAGAGTTATTTTTGCAATGTGAACATTGTTCAACGATTGTTTAGCAATAGGCCCCACCATTCAGAGTACACTGTACTCAATCATCCTCTGATTTCGATAAGCCAAATTTGTTCTAATCCCCGACGTCGAAAAAATATATAGGCAATTGAAGTGACTAGCATCATCCTCGTTCCTGGCGAAAAGCCTCGCGTTTCGCACGCAATTCAGCATGAATGCATATTATAAAAGCAAGTATCAGTGGGTTCCAATTACGACAAGGTTTCAAACTTCGAAAGCGGAAGTTAAATTTAACAACCATTTGTATTGATGATGATGATAAACTGCGGGTAGCTAACTGGTAGTATGAACTGTATAAATGACAGCCCTCCAGATGAGCCACAATCAATTAAGATATTAGGTCTTAATTGGAATCCCACAAATGAATAGTGGTATCCGAAGCTAGTAGTCTTTTCGATCTTCTTGGCTGTTTGGGATGTTTCCCATCATTATCATTGCCAAAATATCCGTCCAGAAACTGTGGGTTTTTAACCTGAACTGGAACGAATCTTTTCCAAAAGATGCCTCAAATAAATGGCAACAAATCCGATGTCAGTTGGAAGACATCAATCTAATCTCAATACCTCGTTTCTTACAGGCAGACTAATAATATAACATCGACATAAATGGATATGCCGACGCGAGCCAAAACTCACGCTGCAGTGGTATATGAAAGAATAACAACACGTAGCTCCAATTAGAGTTAGTTATAGTCATGAATGAAATTCAAATACAAATAAGACAAACCTACGCATGTTTCTCGAATTGTTTTAGGTTGGCTTTCCAGTCACTCGAAGCGTTGGTCGACGTTCGTGGGTATCCGAACCCCCAAAATTGCATCTAAGTTAATGCGCAAGCAGTGGCATCACATTTCTGCGCTTCACGGGGCTTATTACCGAATAAAATATTCATCAATAAGACAGCTTAAGTTCGTCTTAGAACACCTGGCAACATAACTAAGGAACAAGATGACACATAATGCAGGCTGTTTGAATCGAGAAAAGCTATTCTACGCAAATTATGCAATTATGAACAATCTAAATTCTATGTGGAGGAAATGAAACAGCCTAGAGCCAGCAAGTTAGATAAACAGTCGTATTAAGTTAATGAATCCGATGTATCATTTTCTACCAAGCATGCGATAAACTTACACCCCAAATCGCAGCTCAGCAGTTTGATATTCTATACTATTCATATCGACAATAAGTATGCCGACCATCTTTGACGTTATCCATTTCAAGGGCAGATTATTGGATCCAAAAGTACCGAAATTTAGTTCGGCAGGTTGTCAGCTAATGCGTCGTTTGTGCTAAAAGCAAGCAAGAACCTAGCTAATGAGATAAATGGTGTTTCATTTCGAGGTACAGAACTTTGGGTTGTCAACACTTTTTTCAGGGACAGCCGATGTGACAGCTGGCAGTTCATTTTTGGTTAGTTTGGTTTGTCTCCCTTTCATTTTTGGTTTGTCAATGAATAAAATCACGCCAGAGTAACGTTTGCAAAATGGTTTTAATTTACTTTGAAAGTAATAGTTTGTAACCGAATTGCCTCCGTTGCTAACAACTGCGTTGCTAACCTATCCCAATAAATAGATAAGTTCCTTACAGAATCTTATCAGCATGACCGTGATGGTAAATCATCACCTACATTTCACCCAGTCGACTAATTTGGTATAAAGACTGGAAAAAAGCAGTGGATGGGGCAGCTAATTGTGCCGACTAGATAATTAAGTTAGCAAATTAATTTGGTTTTTTTTGTTTGCTTAAAGTAGATTCAAGTTTTTTATTTTCCCTGAGAAAGGCGAGGCGGGACCATACATAAAAAGTTGGTAAGTATAGTGATTCAAGATACTAACATAAAACGGCCCAAGTAACAGGGTGCACTCTGGGACCCAAAATACTTACTGACATATCCATGGGCCTAAGACCAATATCTTTTGTTCTTGTTTGTAATTAAGATGATAGTTTAAAACTATCATTATACAACTTCGGTTGATTCAACCTGCATAATGGGTTGACAACTGCATCACTACTTAGGGGTTCGGCACTCCACTCTATCTCCCCTCCATCTATGTTTTGTTTTATTGCGGTTAACAAGGCACCATGCACTTCAATACCCACGCCGTATTCTCTCTATAAGACTGAGCTGCGGGAATAAATGCCGCAAGGGGTGCACAAATGGATAATGGCAATTTCTATGAAACTGGGTCAGCCATTGATTATGTATAAGACAAACCCGTTTCAAGTTCGGTTCATGAAACTCATCGCACGCTACGTCCACTTTATGATCGGCATAATCGTTCATCAGAGCAGTTAATTCTATGGATCGCGGCATGTTTACTCTAAATGATAGTACGCGTTCCTTAACACTCATTCCTCAAGACTCAACAGAGTCCAAATGAATCAGTACGTCATCGAGTACAACAATTGGGCTTGATTCAACACCTTTATGGAAGATTTTGCATAGGAATCTCGGTTTACATGCTTACAAGATTCAACTTGTGCAGGAATTAAAACCATCTACCATCGTTCGCGCCGCTAATTCGATGAATGGGCACGGAGTCACATGGCATACGACGCGTAATACAATTAATTTACTGAAAGAAACATGTGATGAATGATTAATCTCGAGAAATGGACCTGTCAAATGGAGACTATCGGACACTTGGAATCCAACATTCGACGCGTATTGCCGAAATAAGACCAGAAATGCTGCTGAGAGATTAGAATTCTTGAAATCTAAGTATGTGTTAGTTTTTACACTGTTAATTATAAAGTTGAACGAGACAAATAGTAATGTTAGAAAGAGATAAACAGGACGCCATGTTTTTTTATCTTATTAGACTTATGTACGTATAGAAATTATATTAAATAATTATGTTATACACAATAATTAATAAATATATTTATCATTGTGTATAAATATAATTATTTAATATAATTTGAAATGAATGAATTGAATAAGACATCACAGAGATTGCACCACAATGAAACCATATACGAATCACTCCTACGGGTTCAACTTATTAAACGAAACATGTTTCGTTCCACTGTAGATTGGCTCAGTACGTTTTTTTGAGCAAACTGAAAATGACAGGTTTTTTTAGTAAAACTCTCGTTCATTGGTTTGTTTGTTCGGAATCTTATTATGGCTAAAATCAAAACTTCACACAGATTGTACTCAAATTCCGTTATACAGGAATAGGCTTTATAAAAAGACCAAACGGACAGTGGGAATTACATGACGATTTAACAAATTTTATTTCCCTAACTAAAGCTGACCGCGTAGTAAACCCATCGTTACTAATTTACACTAGAAACTAAAAGAATCCGGTAAATTTTCATATCCGAATATTATTAATTTAGCATCCATCGCTAATCAGCGACTTATAAATAAATTATATCTGAAACAACTTATGTCTCTTTGTATATTTTCTATAAATACGGATCGCCGAGCTGTTAACCAAACTCTTTGAACTTATCGCCAAAACAAAATGAATTAGAGTTGAGAGACGAAGCCCTATATTCATACATCCTCGCACTGCTCACTGGGTAACTCTAAATGAATCACACAATGTAGTGGAGACGAGGAGAGGAAATTATGTTTATACTCATGCACTGTACATGTCACGGTGAATCATGGCCGCCCGAAAACCAAAACCAAATCAGCCTGCGTTCCCCAAGTTAGGCGCGGCTGAAGCGGGCCTCTGTAATGTATGTAAACGGCTCACTATATAAACATACTCAAAATAGGTTTGAATTCCTCAAGATTATTCACCAGTATGTGACCCGGTAAGGATATGGTAATGCAAAAGGAGCCGTGGCGGCCATTTGGCTGGTATTGTTTTCAAATGTTAATGGCATACCTTCCTCTTTACAATGAAATAAACATTCATTGATTTCTCTTAAAAAATACTCGTTTTTTTAATATCAAAATGAAACCTCTTATTGGAAAACCCTTTATTATAACATGAGTTGGAGAAACACTTATAGTCACAACCGAAACCCTTATAAGTATTTAAACGCGGAGGCACTATTCATGCATTCGATCCACAGAAGAACTGCATAAAGGACAGAAGATCGCCATCATATGTCAACTGCATAAAAAACGTGATCAACTGAAAATAATAAGTTTCCTCTGCGTCGAGTTGTTAAACTCGCAAGACGAGAATTACTCTAAAATCAATAGAAGCCAATGAGAGTTTTGCTCAAAAAAGCAAAATCTTACTGAGCAAGTCCATATTAACATGGACATATAATGTGTGATAGGCCCAATTAGTAGTAGTAGTAAATGTTACATGATTGAATTATGGTGCAATTTCTGCTCCAGCTTCGTTTGATAGGTTAAACCCGTTGGTAAGATTCGTATATGGTTTCATTGTGGTGCAATCTCCGTGATGTCTTGTTATTGTGAGAATAAATGAGATTCACTCAAAAATCATAAGGAGCCAATGAGAAGTTTGCTCAAAAAAACGTACTAAGCCAATCTATATTGGAAGAAACCATGCTTTGTTTGATAAGTTAAGCCCGTAGGAGTGATTCGTATATGGTTTCATTGTGGTGCAATCTCCGTGATGTCTTGTTATTGTGAGAATAAATGAGATTCACTCAAAAATCATAAGGAGCCAATGAGAAGTTTGCTCAAAAAAACGTACTAAGCCAATCTATATTGGAAGAAACCATGCTTTGTTTGATAAGTTAAGCCCGTAGGAGTGATTCGTATATGGTTTCATTGTGGTGCAATCTCCGTGATGTCTTGTTATTGTGAGAATAAATGAGATTCACTCAAAAATCATAAGGAGCCAATGAGAAGTTTGCTCAAAAAAACGTACTAAGCCAATCCATATTGGAAGGAACCATGCTTTGTTTGATAAGTTAAACCCGTAGGAGTGATTCATATATGGTTTCATTGTGGTGCAATCTCTGTGTTGTCTTGTTATTGTGAGAATAAATGAGATTCACTCAAAAATCATAAGGAGCCAATGAGAAGTTTGCTCAAAAAAACGTACTAAGCCAATCCATATTGGAAGGAACCATGCTTTGTTTGATAAGTTAAACCCGTAGGAGTGATTCATATATGGTTTCATTGTGGTGCAATCTCCGTGATGTCTTGTTATTGTGAGAATAAATGACATTCACTCAAAAATCATAAGGAGCCAATGAGAAGTTTGCTCAAAAAAACGTACTAAGCCAATCTATATTGGAAGAAACCATGCTTCGTTTGATAAGTTAAGCCCGTAGGAGTGATTCGTATATGGTTTCATTGTGGTGCAATCTCCGTGATGTCTTGTTATTGTGAGAATAAATGAGATTCACTCAAAAATCATAAGGAGCCAATGAGAAGTTTGCTCAAAAAAACGTACTAAGCCAATCCATATTGGAAGGAACCATGCTTTGTTTGATAAGTTAAACCCGTAGGAGTGATTCATATATGGTTTCATTGTGGTGCAATCTCTGTGATGTCTTGTTATTGTGAGAATAATTGAGATTCACTCAAAAACCATAAGGAGCCAATGAGAAAATTGCTCAAAAAAACGTACTAAGCCAATCCATATTGGAAGGAACCATGCTTTGTTTGATAAGTTAAACCCGTAGGAGTGATTCGTATATTGTTTCATTGTGGTGCAATCTCCGTGATGTCTTGTTATTGTGAGAATAAATGACATTCACTCAAAAATCATAAGGAGCCAATGAGAAGTTTGCTCAGAAAAACGTACTAAGCCAATCCATATTGGAAGGAACCATACTTTGTTTGATAAGTTAAACCCGTAGGAGTGATTCGTATATGGTTTCATTGTGGTGCAATCTCCGTGATGTCTTGTTATTGTGAGAATAAATGAGATTCACTCAAAAATCATAAGGAGCCAATGAGAAGTTTGCTCAAAAAAACGTACTAAGCCAATCCATATTGGAAGGAACCATGCTTTGTTTGATAAGTTAAACCCGTAGGAGTGATTCATATATGGTTTCATTGTGGTGCAATCTCTGTGATGTCTTGTTATTGTGAGAATAAATGAGATTCACTCAAAAACCATAAGGAGCCAATGAGAAAATTGCTCAAAAAAACGTACTAAGCCAATCCATATTGGAAGGAACCATGCTTTGTTTGATAAGTTAAACCCGTAGGAGTGATTCGTATATGGTTTCATTGTGGTGCAATTTCTGTGATGTCTTGTTATTGTGAGAATAAATGAGATTCACTCAAAAATAAATAATCCAGAAATACCAAGACCGAAACTTATCAGACGGCAATATTTTTACGGCACACGTAAAATAAAGATAAAATATTGAGAAATTTGAGATGTGTCTACAATGTTGACGTCAGGGACACTAAATATTGATATGGGTATATTGCATTGCGTAATCTACCTCGCACATTCCTGGGAATAGCTTAAATCTTGTCATACAAATATTTTTTTTTATTCGGAAGGCTACGAATTGTATACACATATGTAGCTCCGGCACATGAGGTGGCAGTGGTTCTGAATTCTGTACAAAAATGTATTATTCCAAAAATAAAAATTTGTTTGCCGTCTTCCAATATTTTATTTCCATTAGCGTTCCGCAGAACATCGCTTTACTAGCGCTGCGGTCTAAATATACGATACACATAATAGTAAAAGAAACCGTGCGATAAGAAATTACCCAGCGTAAATTAGACAACAAAGTCGTTAACAATAAAATCGTAAACAATAACCATAGAGAATGTTTCTACTCTTCTAAATTGCAACCTTAGCCTTGATTATATTTAACGATTTTTTGTATAGTTTTAATGTTTTAGTTTTGGTATGCTTTGAAACTATTCTCTATATGTACGAGTATTCTACACACATAAAAGCTACACCACCACCATAATATAAATTAGAAGAATGTAATTCTGTATTATAACAGCTTCAAGGTTCTTCCATATTATCGAGAAACGTAATGTAAAACCAACCATATTAGGAGAACTTTTTTTTGTGTTCGTCTTCTTCTAAATGATCTGCAATTTGTGGTTAAGTATTTAAAGTTTTCTATAGTTTTTTGTGTGCTGTATCTGTTCCCCGGGTTGGGTTTTTGTGTTTTAAGAAGAAATTTAATTAATTTAATATTTTATATATTTTTTGTGCTGACTGTGCTCAACGTGTTTCCATTGTGTACCGAAAAATTTATTACCATATGAGGTAAAGATATTATCGTTATAAATGTTTGAATATTATAATTGCAGCAATTTTATTAATTCTTGGCAAATTTAATATTTATGCATTGCAAATTTCACGAACCGTAATAGTTTTACTTTTTGGTCAATGTACTCTAAATAATAACTATACCACAACGGATTCGGGGGCCCATCCGTTATTAAATAATGCGGTGCCAATGATTTATCTTGCTTGCACAATCTAATTAAAAATGTTAACAACTACATATAGTACAGTACATTTTCCCTTTGTTGGGTGTGCAAAAGTTATGTCGAGAAGAAAATTTTGTGTTCTTTGTTTCATCAAATCTTGATAGCTTGACAGCACATTTCAAACAATAAAAATATTAATAATAACACTTCCTTTCTTAAGATTTCTTGAGTTTAATTTTTAACTTTCGTCTGATTATATACAGGGTGTCCCGGATTGAGATACTTTTTTGTAAGGGGATATTTTTCGTAATTTTCAACTTTATCTTGAAGGACCGTATTTGGAAACACTTTATTGTTAACCCATTTGGGCCCAGAACTATTGTTTCTCCCTAGGAATCTGATATTTACATGTTTGCCCCACATGGGGCAGGCTGAAAATCATCATATTACTTTTAAATTTTGCCAAAAAATGGCTTATATTTTGGCTGAAATATGGGAGTAACCGAAAATGGCATTCTTGGTGCAAAGGAATATCGCAGGTTATACACACTAATGTTGCTGGGTATGAAACTGAGCACATTTCCTCCCACATTGATTTTGGTAATTAAGTGGCGGCCTGTCTCTAAAACTTGATTAGTTTTAGTCTTCCTTAAGGTACATAAAGCTCGGGCGATCGGTCTCTAATTGATCTAAGCAACCACCAAACGACGATCGAATTCCTATTCGATAATTCGATATGTTGTTATCAAGTAGGTCCACAACGCCCATTCGCTGGTCGTACGCCCAAGCTACGTGAGGCTGGAGTGTCTCAATTTATTTCTCTGGCTGGCAGAGTATCGTAGCTTGCTTTACGGGTAAAATACCATATTGATTTGATAATAGTGTGTCTATCAAAAGCTTTGTTCATATGTTCAATCAATGGTCTAATCTTTACCATTTTATCATGTTAAGTTGCTATTGTCGCACGCATGTAAATTATACCAACTCATTGGACCAATACATCCTTAATCTCAATACTAGTGACTATTCCACTTATCATTTCCAAATTTCCTCAACGGATGATCAAAATGGTCAATTTTTAAAAGCAGCATAACTAACACTGTTCTTTACTAAGTCTTCCATAAGTTATTTTCAGAATAAAGCATAAAAACTCTAGGAGATGTGATTCATTCGATAATGCAAACCGCGGTGCTCGAATTTCCCATTCGATCAATTTCTTTTATAATTTCATTCTGCCTCTATTGTAGTAGTAGCACTTTCCCGGCTATTATTATCGCCTCTCTCGATTATAAATGCATCTACTGGTGGGCTTGTAAAAAAGGTATGGGCGTCGCTCCAGCGTTCACTGTCGTCTAAAATAATTTGAGGCGTCAATGGTTTTCACCTATAAGGAACAAATTTTGTTGTAAAACACAAAGACCCAAAGTACCAAATTTCGGTTGCACGAGCACTCGCCTTCACAGATAATTTTTGACTAAATTAAATTTATCGTGTGTTCCTCTTTGTGTTTACTTTATAGTAATTTTATTTTGAGAGAAATATAGTCGATTTATAGGAAGAAAACATCATTTTTATTGAGGAGCCATTTTTGTTATTTTGGCCATAAATGGATTAACGATCAACAGCAACAACCAGTATGCCAATTCTGCATATACGAGTATGTGTAAGCTACAATATTACGTAATTCCAAATATGTTAAACTATTTTGTTTTACTTACCACTTCGAAATAATCCAAACACTATAAATTATGTATTGACAATTAATAAACATCTGTCAAATTATAATTAGCGTAACAGATTATACTTAGTAACATACTACAATGGGTGCGATTTGTAATTGATTTAAATTTAGAGTACTTTTTAACTATTGGGTTGTTCGGAAAACAATTTCGTTTTTAAATTTTATGATTATTTTTTAGTTGTGTTCCAAAGCGGCAAAGTGGAATATTAGTGAAGCAGAATTGCAAGATCTGTTAGAGAATTCTGCAACAGATTCGGAAGATGATGTGGAACTTGATGCAAATATTGTTCAAAATGGTGAAGAGTAACCAGACGCGGACTCAATTGACGATCAATCAAATTACGATCAACCCACAAATGCTATAAATGTATGGGCTCCAGGCGAATTTGAGGAGAATGTCTTACCAACTGACCGTCAGCCGTTTTCGTTTCAGCAAAGAAAAGCTAAATCACGGAATGTCTGCTATGTACAACTGTTATACCGGTTGAATTGTGGTTGCGCCTGCGAGATTGGCATGTTTTTGGTTGTGTCTTTGCATATTGGTGCACCATACACAGGCCGCAATAAAAATCGCACGATACATTTTTTTTGTAATTGATCTGTTTTTTTGCATATAAATACCGGATTCTTTTTATTGCTAGGTGGGAACACAAAGATAATTTTTTGGTCAATCTATTGTTTAACTTGATTGTAGCAGTCGATTTTGAGTTATAATTATGTAGCTAATTGAAATTCGACATACAACAAGAATAAAAAATATGATAAATTCTTGTATGCAGTGTAAACGAACCAAGTAGAAATTGGTATACGTAAAATAGTTAGACTATTAAAACACACCTAGTGAAACAAAACAAAAACGCATATATAAACTCGAATACGAAGTGCACAGTGGTGTACTTAACTTTTTATTCGACATACAGTTTAATAAGTGAATGCTTGTCAAATTAAGATTATTAAATCGAGTGTGTGTAACGGAAAATTGCGTGAACTACAATAAAGTATTCGGCATTCCTACCTACAGTATCGTCTACCGTTGGTGATTGCGTTGGGATAGAAAACAAAATTGTGTTCGATGACGCGGGACTAACGGTTGCAGAGCACGGTTGAGCTTAAAAATTAGTATTGGCCGTGAGAAGTTTATATAGAGGGGTTGCGGCATCAATGGACGAATTGTCGTTAGTGGTGTCGGTCGTCCAACGGAGTTTGATGCGATGGGTTCTAGCATGGTGTAGTTGCAATATTGGTGGCGGTGATTCTGCGGTTTTGGCGCCGAGAGTGTCGATGTATACCAGCTGATCAAGGACACCGTTGATCCTAATATACGGTAGTTGGTGAAGGCGGGGCAGGCGCCACATGGAGCAAGGGCAGTGTACTTCGGCAGTTAACTACTTCAATTTTTCTTTCATTTAAATTTATTACATTAATTTACTTTGGTTTGAATTTTTCTGTTCAGTTTTCTTAATATATTTTCTTAATTTTTTTGAGTATTCTTATTATACCATATGGTCGGATTCTTAACATTGAAAAATTTTCCACGACCAATCTTACCACCACTCTGAGCTAGCGGCGGAAAGCATGGCGTGCACTGGTGTAACCCAGTTTCTCTTTCAAAATACGTCATTATTTGTTTTGTTAACGGCAATCAACCAAAAGCCTGTCATAACACCGGAACAACTCTTGATGCAGCAACTATGACCAACATTTATAATCTAAATAATTGTAGCACAGAGCTGAAACTTCGACTTCCACAGGAGTCGTAATGAATTTTGAAATTCATTAAGGAGAAAAGACGGTGCTCAGCCCAGCAGTTGTATTGCATCTTATCAGCACAATTCCTCAGGGTAGTTTCATTTTTGAACCGATATTTCACTCCCGCTCCACTTTTATTCAAGCTTTATGGATTAAAACACAGTTCCTCTGGTAAAGTCTCTTTATAAATTTATAATAATTGAAATATTAATTATGAAAATGTAATAATTAATTATATTTTATTTATTTTAGGGACTATAGCGACAACGGCTACAAAACATACCATTAAAAAATGACAGACTTATGGCAAGAAGCGAGAGCCAAGGGTTTTTGCTTAACAGTGGACGGTTTATAAAGATCAAAAAATGACCGTTTAAAGTAATAAATCGCTTCATTGACTTCAGCTGTTCTACATGCGACGTATCAATAAAACAAACCTTACAATTTTACTGACAGTGAAGAAGAAGATACTGATCCATGGCTTCAAACAATGTGCTCACCTCTTCCATCTCTTGGTAAGTGGAATGAATACGAACACTGGCCAATATGGAACTCTCTCAAACAATGTCGCTAGGTGCTGCCGTAAATCAAAAACATCTTGCCGTTGCTATCTTTCGCGTTGATATTGGAGTGGAATAAAAGTACAACAGTTGTTATTTTTTTATTTAAATGTTGTATACATTTTATTAACATAAAGAGCATTTACTTAGGTCACGTTCAAATGAGTGGGTCTCATTTTTTCTATTAAAATACTTTTTTTTAAATAAGACTAACAGATTTTCTTTTTTTTACTAAATCCTTAATTACTTGTTAAAATTGTATGGAAATTCGCGAACATCTAAATTCCCTGAACTTCATGATACCTCGCAACGATCCCACACATTTGTGTTAGTTGGGCTTTAACTACCATGATTTTTTAGAAGCAATACAATTTTATTTAATAAACACAAAAGTGTGGGTTGGACTTAAATTGATGCACAAATCATCTTTTGACGTATGTATCCGATGTTAAAATATTTTACCCGGACTGAACAGCAAAGGGATATAAATTAAGTTAACATTATTTAACATCAAGAAAACAAAGGAAACGATCTCCATTTTGTTCTACGGAAGCCGTCACTGTCTAGGATAATAAATTATCTATCACCATCAATTACTTCGCTAAATAATGAGATGGCTGTTAAATTGGAGCACTTTTACAAAACCATGAAGTTGAAACCGCAGGACCGTTCCCTAAGATCTAATCAAAGATGAGATTAATATATTCTTGAATATGATTTTCGGTTATCGATCATGATCAATAAATCAACGAAAGTAATAGTTCTCATCATATTCACTCATCAGCTGCCTAAGCATTGCAACAGCAACTGTCCATAGATATTTCAAGAAGAAGAAGCATGACAAGAAACACTCGACAAAATATGAACCTATGCTAGCTGCATCTCAAAAGTTCTTAAAACAATTGGTACGTGGTATGTGGATAAAACGGGTTGGGCTCATTTACCCGCATTTCAAAATCCCGAAATCAAAATCCCGACTTTCAAAATCCCGACTTTTAAAATCCCGACTTTTAAAATCCCGACTTTCAAAATCCCGACTTTTAAAATTCCGACTTTCAAAATCCCGACTTTCAAAATCCAAATTTTCAAAAGCCCGATTTTTAATTTTTTTTTATGAATTCGGGCGCCCGCGGACCGGCCATGCTATAAAGTTACATTAATAGCGCTTAATTTTATTTATTTATATATTTTATCATTAAATATTTCATCAAAAACCCAAACGTTCTTTTCAGGACGACCAAAAATAAATTTTATTAAAAGAAGATATTTATACAAATCCAATTTTGTAAATTAAATTTTACAATTATTGGTTGAGGAATAGTTAAGTTCAATTGAGCAGGCCTAATTCCAAAAATTCTAGAAAAATTCACATTAAAATGCAAATTGTATCCGATAATCTAAATTTGACCAAAATCGGTCAAAAACTAACAAAAAAGACAGAGTTCTTAATAAAAATGAAGATAATAAAAGTAAATTTAATATTTAATATTTTTTTAAAAAAATCCCGACTTTTGTCGGGATTTTTTAAAATTTCTGCAAAATCGGGATTTCGAAAGTCGGGATTTTGAAAGTCGGGATTTTAAAATTCGGGATTTTGAAAGTCGGGATTTTTTTGTCGGAATTTTGATAATTTAGTCTTTTGTAATTCGGGATTTCGTACCGACGCCGGATAAAGCTGAACAATTACCAGTAGGAAACACGATAACATGTTCTAGTAGCAATTTATGCTCTTCTAAAACATGTAAAACCTAAACTAAAAGTTCTTTATATCATAGGGTATCAATAATTGACCTTTCTGCCACATCATTTCTGCTGCGGAATGAACCCATAATGGAAAGCATCCTAAACTGGAACACCCTGTACAGTACAAGACAGAATACAACGCGAACACAAAACAGTGTAATGAGTTTTTTTTCGTTCGTTCCTTTTGATTCCTTATCATAATCTTTGATTAAAAAAACAACAACAAAATACAAAATATTCTTACATCAAAAAATATCCTTTTTCACGTTCCTTCAACTTTTTGCTCTTTTGTTGTACCAAATTTTACATAATAAAATTAATTTAAAAAAAAAAACAAAAAATCGCATAATCCACCCAGTTTCAACAACCAACGAAGCACAAACAAAATTTATTAATGAATTGTTATCGTTTAACAAAATTAAGGATCAAATTAATTAAATTAAATTTTCAAAGTGGTTATGTGTGGAGCGGAGTTGTTGTTTCTATTTAAATTAGTTTTGATGACACAAAAGAGTGAAATAATTTTTCAAACTAAGAACGTCTGGGTAAGCAGGGAAGCATAAACCAGTAGATTGATTTAAAATTGTTTGCAATCGAAAACTGGGTTAAATTTTACGAATGGTAGCACACAATGAACATTGGTTTGGTGCTGACGTCATGGTTTGTTATTAGTAATTCATTGTTCAGTTTTAATTAATTCATTTTATGACATTTTTATGTTTCAATGAAATTTATTTATTTTACTAAATTGTTCATGGCCCAATATTAAGCGTTAAATGTGCGTACGTACACAATAAATTGAATATGGTAGGCTTAAACGTTAGAGTAGCTTTTAATTTTATTATAGCGTCTTAATGTCGTATTTCACTCTAAAGAAATTTTTCGAAAGATTTAAAAGTTGATATTACAGCATCTATACCGTCTTAAATCCTACGTTGTATAGATATTTTATACACAATGCAACAAGTTTGTTAAATTAATTGTGATTTATTATCTAAAGAATCTTAAGCAAAAATACAAAGAACGTTTTGGCATTTCATCTCACAACAATTATCTTGTTTATCATGATACAAAAGAATTTTACACCTGTTTCATGCTACATCTTTCTAAGGGTAGGGCAGGTCGGTAAACAACAAATTATGGAAATTACCGAAATTATTTTTAAAATTCCAGAATTTGTTTCGTAAGCTAAAGAGTTATGTAACAGTTCTAACTTATAATAGTTGGTCACTTTTCTACGAATTGCTATTCTACGGGTGACACTCGCGTCGCCACACCAACCAATATTAAAGTTAACATACGATGGCCCAGCTCAACACGCCTACTCAATTTATTATGTAAAATTTGGATTACATATTGTCGATTGGTAAATCACATTTTGTTGTTTACCAAGTGCAATTGTCGATATTGGTCGCTTGGGCTAATCGAATAAAATTGCCATTTTAGCTTAAAACACTTTGGTACGGGGTCTGCGCTAAATTTAAATTGAACTAATATTTTTATATTATGTAGTTCCAGTACTATCTTTTAATACAGGGTGATCAAATTAGTATAAAATATGTTCAACTCAGCAACAATCGTAAAACCACATGTTCATCAAGGTCATTTTGCTGATTATTTACACCATAAAAAATGTAATTTTTATTCATGAAGCCAAATTTTCTTCAAAAAGACAATTTATGAATAAAATAAGATAGAATTCGAGACGGTTGTACGCACCTCCAGCAACTACAACGGATGAAAACCAACTACAACAAGGATGGTGAAAGTAGAAGAACAGTCGGCTACTTGGAAGATAAAGTACAAAAGCTGGATGACTGGTGGTTCAATTACACCGAATGGGAAAACGAGATGAAGAACAATCATTTCGATAACGATCCAACTCACACTTACTGATCCGAGGGGGGATACGATCTACGCAAATTTCAAAAAAATCACTTTTTTGATATTCAACAATGAAACTACAAATATGAACACAAGAGCAAAATATATCGGAGTCATCAATACAGGGGCAAGAAAAACAAAGAACAACCGACCACAGGTAGTGCAAGTCAAGGCATTACCACTAACCACGGTAGTGCCAAGGGCAATCACAGTGCCACGAACGACATCGTGCTAGACGCAGAGCAAGCACACGAATACATGACCCAAGATGTTAACGTGCATCTTAGTTATAAGGTTTATAGCTAACACAAACGAACTACTAGAGAACGGAAGCAGTCGCGTACAACTACAACATAAGATACAGCAGCTGTTAAATTCAAGTATGCCACAGATCGAACAACTTCACGAGGATATATTAGTGCAGGCTAATTCAAGTGAAGAAACACAGTGAAACCTTAGACTTTAAATTGCCCAAAATTCTACGCAATCAACAACCACGCGATAGTGAAAAAAGCAAAATCCAATTAAAACGGATTGAAACACCGCAGTTCTACGGAGACACTCTGAATGGGTAACCTTATCTACGACTTGTTTAGAAAGTTGGTACACGAAACTGACCATATAAGTGATACTCTCTTAAGAAGGATCATAAGCCATGTTGAGGCAACAGGTGTGAATTACCTAGGCGATTGGAAGCTATTGGTAAGTCGGCACCAAAACAAGCGCAACTACATGATACAGTAACGGAGAGCGCATATATGCCATATTTTTATTATGGGCGTACTAACTGTATTTTGGAACCACATTCGATTGGAAATTCCGATCGTCATTAAAAAACTAAATAACCAAAGTTTAAGTCTGTTCGAGATGACCATTCCGGATCCTCGTGAGATGCCACAATATATGAACATCTGGTATTTTTGGAACGCAGATTTCAAGACTTGGAGGCCACTAGATCAAAACCACTCATGATTCGCAATACTGGACCAACCGTTCTACAACCAAGCACTATATACTCTACCACTACCAAAGATCAAAAATCTACATGGAAAAACCCAACAAACATGTACCATTTGTAAGCAGACACATGCACTTTAAGACTGCTTGAAGTTCCAACAAATGTCTACATTGGAACGTAGCAGATTAATGAACACAATCTGTGTAAAATCTATTTGGAGAAATTCCATTAACCGGGTTTAAAGTCAACACGAATTTTAGTATGTTGTGGAGCCCACCACATACTACTGCACTCCTATAATTACCCACAGCGCACAATGCTTATCACAGTGGTCTACGACAATCCAAAAATCGAAGCGGCCGAAAAGTTCATTGTGACAAATCATTTATTAAATCAGTACGAGTAAACAACAGGCTCGCTATTGGCCACTGCAATGGTACAAGTGTAAACGAATTCAGTCGCAAATTTCATATATCACTGAGGAAGCGTCGAAATCAAATAAGCACCGAGGAAAACAAGCGTGGGAATTGGTGGCATAAACGAGAGTAAATTCACCAAATCAATCAACTTCCGTATAGCAGCACAATTATAGGTTAGGTTTGGTTTCAGTGGTTGTTATCGCTCATTTAGCCCAATTTTGGGCTATACCATTGTGATACCACAGGATCCAACATCATTAAACTCCCTTTAAAACCACCTAGTGATATTCACATAACGTAAGAGATCTCGCACATTACAGCTTTCGATATCAGAGAGGCTGTCCATAGTGTGTTTGCCCAAGTGATCATATCTTCTGCTAACTAGCGCAGGACATGAGCATTGGACGTGAACAAAAGTTTCTTTCTCCCCCTCCTCCTCGTCCTTGTAGCTTCTGCAGAAGTCATTTGCATCCAGATCCAGCTTACCTAAACCACACTTCCTTAGTGTGATCCAAATCTTAAATCGCTTCAAGCTCAGCTCAGGCCATACTTGCTTCGCTACTCTGCCAGTTGCCAAGGCAACTGCTTTCCTATGACTCGCTGCTTTCAGCACAGACTTATGCCTGCCAACACATTATCTCTCTGCTTTCAGTCGGAGAGTCGTATCGTACCTTGCTAATTCGTCTGACTGCAATTTTCCTCAACGTCAGAGTGGCCCGAAACCCAGACCAACTGGATATTGAAGTGTTCACTCATCTCGTTAAGAGATGTGTGGCAATCCAACGCCACTCTTGACGCCGGGGAAACTGAATCCAGTGAAAGAATGGCCACCCGACAATCCACACAGATAGTGATACCAATCTACGATAATACACTGTGCTTCAACCAGTTCATGACCTCTTCAATCGCTATAACTTCAGACTGGTACACGCTGCAGGTAATCAGGTACACGAAAAGATAGACCCACATTTAATTCCCCACAGAACACACCAGCTCTCCCACTGTACTATCAAGCTTGGAGCTGTGAAGAATTTAACTACTCCGGTCTCCATAATAGACCATTCGTCTAATCCTCCATAGAGGAAAGAATCACCTTAAAACGCTTGCAAAACACAAAATGGGTGTTATATAATCCAAATTCACCAGGTCATCCCTCACAGATTTGACTATAGTTGAGTGTCCTTTTTGCAGGGACTTCCACCCCGAAATCGCTGATAGCCAGCAAGCTGTCCTTTGAACCTTTCCCATCAAGTTCCCACCATTCACTCACACCATATAGCAGTACAATTACAATTTCCGGGCATTACATTTTCCGTTTAAAGCCAGTGCATCATCTCCGGTTTCAAGCCCCATTTCCTTCCGATGACATTTTTACAAGAGTAGAGTGCCACAATGGCCTTTTTCAATATTTCTATCGTGTTTTCTTCGAGATTTACCTCAGCTTCAGACATCCTTTGAAGATAACCTTCAGCCAGGGAAGTAAGACCTCCGAACTTTTCTGAATCTACTGGTATAATCCCATCCGGGCCAACTGATTTAAAGGGATTACAACTTTTAATAACCCATTTTATTTTCCGTATATTCAGAATAATCTCTGTACACAACAGTTGGACCCCGTAGTCATCCGTGGACCACCAAATAGGTTTTCGCTTTCTCATCAGCTTTGATAATTGGCAAGCTTCCCTCATTGAGGTATTGCAAGTCCTAGTAATAGTATCCACCATTGAATCCAGATCACTACCCATGTCGGGGAGTCCTGGGACTCTAGATGGAATACTGCCCTCCAGTATGTCCCTATATACGCACCATACTGTCGTCCTGGGATTTCTGAACAGAGATCCCATCAGGATAGTATGGCGTCAGAGGAGGAATGCTCCTTCTACACCCTCCATTCCCTGATTATAAGTGAAATAAAATCGAACGCCAGAGTAACATCCAGAACCTTCGGCCTTTTACTAATAATGAGGTTAGTTCTTAAAGCAATTTCGAAAAGTAACTCATCCCAGTCATTGACGTCCGTGCGCGTTCGCATTGCACCCTAGGATAACTCCCACGTTCCTCCTTTCCGCGTCAGAAACTAGTGCCCCAGTAAATTTGGCAGCAGTGGCTTCTCCCGGTCCATCTATGCGGCTGCAACCCAGAATCTCCTCCCCCCGTCTCAATACAGACCGCAGTGATGCCTCCATTGCAATACTGCGGGCGGAAGTAGAATAACATTTATATTATTTTCCACCGGGATACATGATTTGCTCTTTTCCGTCCCACAAGTGTAAAAAAGAGTGTACTCAAATACAATGAACCAATCAAAATTGACAACTTATTGGGAGCCGATTACTATTCAAATATATTAATGAATCTGGTGGTTAAACGAAATCAAGGAGAACCAATTGCATAACAGACAGAGCTAGGATGGATTATATGTAGAAGTACTTCAGACAACAAACCATCCAGAATCGAGTAATTGGTTAAATTAAGTGACATCGATAAGCAATTAAAAAAGTTCTAGAAGTTCTAGAAGATCATGACGGAAGAGGAAGTTTTTTATGACAAACATTATCAACAGAATTGCCGGCGAGGTACCGAACCAAAATTAATCAACTACAGGGTCATCCAAGCAGAGAGCATGGGCAATATTCACTCAACTTGACTAAGATTATTAAGAATATCAGCTTAAATCTAATATAGCTCGTGGGTCCCAAATTACAAGAGGATCTAATGCCAATTCTACTTCGGTAGAGGAAATACCAATTACTCCTATCATATACGGTGGACATAGATTAGATGTACAATGCAAATCAAAGTACATCCGGATGATCAAAAATATGAAAAAATATTATGGAGGGTGTCTCCTGACAAAATGATAAAATCATACCAGCTGACAACCGCAACCCATCAGGACAGTGTAGCAGCTATCAATCGATGAGGAGACAAACTTGCCAATTGCGTCAAAGTAATTAGAAGCGATTTCTCTGTATACTACGTACTATCAGGAAGTCATATCTTAAAGGAGTCTCAGACAGCGCAAAATCAACTGATCTGTTTACTACGAAGCGGTGGGGTTAGCCTGAGAAAATGGGCCTCGAACTATTCACAACTCCTATAAGATGTCGACTCTAGCTCGAGAGTATTCGAATCGGTCATATGAAACGACGAATCAGTAAAGAAATTAGGACTAATTTGGAATCCAGGTACCTATATATTTTTGACTCTCAATAACAAAACTAAAAATGTTGTCTGAAATATCCAAATTATTTGATCCACTAATGCAAACCCTATGAATCTCTGGCGTGACCTGGGATACCAAAAGACATCGAAAACAAATGTCGGCAATATTATGTATCCCTTCCCAAATATTCATTTTCTTTTATTTGAACGCATTGTTGCAGTTGGTGGCTACTGAAAGGAACATAACGGTCTACACGCTTATCGAGTATCGGGCTGACCTTTATTTCGGGATTGGAATGATGTTAAATAATTCGTACGTGTCTGAGTATTCCAAAGGCATTTGAATAAGAAAAAGACATGATTTCCTGTAACCCTTGCTTCTACCTTCCTTGTCCTTCAAGAATCATCATTGATGATGGAACTTAATCTTGAATTCGGTAAATTCCATTTTTTAATTGTTCTGGCGTCAATAATACAGGATGGATATGGCCGTGGTGAGCGTTGAGAATAACATCAATAAAGACTTGTTGTTGATCTGCGATACGCCTCATAAGAAATATGATTTGGATTGTATACGTCGTGACGGCTTGTACCCGGTGTTGGTGGTCGGCCTCGGGAAATTTTGATATTCTCGGTGTACTGATTTCATTTTTACTCAAATTTAGATGGCGAGTAATAAAAAACATCAATTGTGAGCATTCGTCCATTGTTACAAGCTCTGTAGAATCTGATTCAGTAAAGGATGAAAACTGGTCGTTCAAAAGGAAATATTATTGCTGCAATTGCTAGTGTTAATGACAGTCTAATCCACCAACCACTTTATTCAGATAATTCAAAAAATAAAGTCTTCGGGTTTTGAATTTCGTCAATTCGAATTTTTTCAACATAGTCATCTTTTGCCATGAAGCAAATTTTAAACTGGGTGGATGTGCAAGTAAACTAAATTGTTGAATCTGGGGTTAAGAAAATCAACGAGAAATAATGATAAATCCGATGCATCCGCGGACAGTGATTGTTTGGTGTGGTTTTTAGGCTGGTGGAGAAGAAATGTCACTGAAAATTTTAGTTTAAGAAAGCCAACATGCCGTACAGCAGCAGGACACTATACCAAAACCTGTAGTATCATTTGAAACAAAAATTTAGATACTTATCAAATAGTTTATGTGTTTTATAAAAAACTAGCCGATATTACCCGGCGTTGCCCGGCTCGTTTTTTGATATGTAAATACAATCGATTTATATGAACTTGGGGGGAACACATTTTTTTCTCACTTTTGTATTTACTTTAAAAAAAATTTAGGCACTACAGTTGTATAAAAAAAATTAAAGTTTTATTATAATATAGCAGAACCTGTCCCACTTCGTTAGGAAGCTAGTTTTTTTGTACCTGATTTAAAATTTTGCTTGTGTTCTGTGTTACAATAATGGAGAAAAATTGAGAAGGGAAGCAGTGGAAACTATTGAGTTAAAAAATAATTATTACGTTTTAATTGTGCACGATGAACAACGTTCATAAATTTGCCATTTTCAGCAAAAACGTATAATCCAGATGGCTTTCCGACTCGAGAACATGCGACATAAAGTTGGCCATGGGGGAAGCATGGTTATTCCAAATCAGTACCGCATATGTTGAATGTTTGGCCTTGTGACTTATTTATTGTAATTAAAAATGCCAATCGAATTGGGAATTGAAGTCGCTTGAATGGAATTGGCGAATCTGTTGGTATCATAGGAATACATGTTCTCCTACGAATTTTCCTGTTATAATTGTCGCTTCTATAACATTGCCATATATTTTTTTAATTACCAAGCGAGTTTCGTTATACAATTTGGGCGATTGAATATTGCGCAATAAAATAATTGGAGAACCAATTTTTAATCGCAAATGATGTGGTGCTAAACCTGCTATATTTATGGAGTTTAAAATTCCATTGGATAATTAACTGCTTCACTTTCTTCAGTGACAGTATCGATTGATTTAAAAGACATTGTTTCTGTATCCAACATATCTTGAATTTTTAGATTCAAAAATTTTACTTCAATATTTTTGGGCGCTAAAATTTGTAACCATTGAATTTGCTTATAGTTTTGTAGAGTATTTGGCTATACATTTGTTATTAGTTCTTCCCGAGACTTTACAATTGTACCGAAATTTTCTGGAAATTCGATTTCTTTGGTTATTTGATCAGCAGCAATTATTCCATTTCCAATGTCAAGCAATTGTTCTGAAAAAAATTCAGCTGAAGGATCGTTTTGGATAAGGGTACGCATATTTGTGGTTAATTTCATTTGTATGTAGATTTAAGGTTGATTGTGGCATAACGGGTAGTGTTTGTCTGAAATCCCCAGAAAGTAAAATTATGGCTCCACCAAAAATATTTGTGTTGTTCGTGAAACCTTTTAATGTTCGATCCAATGCCTCCAATGAATGTTTATGAGCCATTGTGCATTCGTCCCAAATTATAATGCGACATGTTTGCAGTACTTTGGCCATGTTTGATTTTTTTATATTACATTTAATGGTAGTTTAAATGCTGAATGCGCTGTTCCCCCTCCATCTAATAAAGTTGCAGCAATTCCTGACGAAGCAACGGCTAATGCAATGTTACCTTGGGAACGAATTTCTGCTAATAAAAGGGAAATCATGAAAGTTTTTCCAGTTCCGCATGATGGCAATCCTAAAGTTTGAAGATTTTGATTTGAAACAGTGATTGGTAAGAAATCAATTGTGTTGTCGTTGTGAATACTGCGAAATGTGTGAAGAATATCCTCAGTCATTGCATTTTTGAATTTTTCCCATAGTTCATTTGGATTGGAAGGACTGCAAATTGTAATGATAATGGCGAATACTTGGCGTATTTGATTTGGAGATGAGGTAATGACTGCATTATTTAATGTAGAATCCCAATGTAAATCTGCTTCTAATAAATTCAAACTCAATTCAAACTCACAATCAAACTCATTCTTCAATTCAACTGTTTTTAAATTATTAAATTATGTAGGTCCTCGAACATTAATTAATAACAAACGTAAATAGAAACATTATTTTTGATTTGGATGAATGGTGTAAATTCTGCCTAAAACATTTGACTTAAAAATGCCAGGATGTCCTTCGTCAGGTGTACCTCGTTTTCGAAGTTCTCATTTTTGTTTATCCCACGTATAGTAGGAAGGCATTTCTGAATACAGCAAATTACGTGTAAATGAATTTTGTTGTTGACATCTATTGAAAAATTCTGTTAAAGTAGTTGTTGGTGGAGAATTTTGAAGATGTACCGCTAGATGAATTACTGCTGGATCTCTTTCGTGCATTGAAAATGAAAAAATACGCCAAATAGCCTCGCTGGTGCTTATATATCTTCCAGTTTGATATCTTGAAATTTCGTCATTTAAATTGTCTTGTCGCTCAATATTGAAAACTGGCATGTCAGTTCCTTTGTTGATATATTTGCAAATATATTTTTTGGATTTTACGGATGAGCATAGTTCAACATTAATGTGTACTTTAAATGTTTTTGAGCCATCAGTTCCAGTAATCGTATGCATTGTAAAATCTTTAGGAAAACTTTTGGAACATTTACCAATAATCATACATGGTGAATTCATATTAAGTGCTCCACATGGGCCATGAACCAAATTTAATTTAACAATTTCAAACAATTCTGGATTCGTGTCTTCATCAGGAATTTCAGCGCTTATTACGTTGTCGATAATGATTGATCTTATTTTATTTGTGAGCCAAATTAATATATGAGCATGAGGAAGTCCTCGTTTTTGCCATTCGATCGATTGATATGCTCTTCGAGTAGTAACTAGCTCTTTCGTATCAATAATTGAAAATGTTTGCACTTTTAAACGTCCTGCGATCAATGTTTTCGCGTACTCTTTTATTTTTAATCGTAGGGGTAGATACTCGATCGGCTAGCAAGCAAGCAATTTGCAATCCGAAATCCTGGCTACTCAATCAATTTTGCCAAGAAAATTTTAATTTCAAATTATATTTTTCCTAAAATTTTCGTTTATTTTTGCAATTGCATAGTAAATTTGTGGTGCCGAAAAATATCCGGCATATATTACCACCTACTATCTTAAAAATAGCGCCACCTATCGAGTCCAAATTTCACAAAAACCTAAATAGCAACGAAACTAACCTATGGTTAAAATCAGAAGGTCCTAAGATGCTTCGTTGTTGAGAAACAAAAAAAAACGTTATATTTTGACAACAGCGCCACCTAGTGAGTTCAAACAAAAACCCGAACCGCTAAAATCCTAATCTATGGTGAAAATTTCAGCTTCCTGTTATGTCTGGTTCCCGAGAAAGGCTGTTACAATCATTAAAGACACCATTTTTATATATTAGATTGAAAAATTATTCTAAAATTGGAACACGCTTTAAATAAAAACTGTCATAATTGAAACAACTTTTTGAACTACATTTAATTTTTTTACCGCCCGTAAAATTAATTTTATTTTAACGGAGACGCATAAATAAAATTTGTGCTGAATCAGCATAAAAATTAGCACCATGAACTATCGCACTATATCGCATTACATAATATGCAGAATAATTTATATACTTTGTGGTATTTTCCCAAAATTTTATAAATAAATAAGCAGACATAATATCATATGCCGGTAATGATACCAACAACGCTAGATACGAGCACTATAGTAGACACTATGCTATGTACAGTATGTATGTGGAGCATTGAATTTACATTCCGAATAACTATTACTGATATCATTTTGAAATTTAATTAGATTTTTCCCTCATTTAATTTACATTTTTAGCAATCTCTACGTACACTACATGGGTACATGGTTATGTGAATATGTATGTATGTATACGAGTAATATGACAAAGCAGTACAGCACCAAACTTTTTTGGAGCACAAACAATTGTTAATAATAATTATTATTATTATTGCGAAAAATGAAAAGAACAATGAATTTTAAGTATTAATTTGTGGTTTGTAATTTAGATGGAAAAATAAAATTAATGTCGCGATAAAATTTTTATTTTTTGTTATTTGTAATTTAATTTGTTTTTAACGATAGAAACATGGAATTTATCGGTTTTTAATTTTATTGTTATTTTGTTATAATCATTTTGTCGAATTTTTTGTTTTTCCACAATACGATAATACTTTCTTAGCCGAGTGTTATTTGACTACAACAATTTGAAATGTTTAAGTGTTATACGAGAATTATATTCTCGAAATTTCTTTCTTCGAAGATGAAATTTTAAGAGTTGTTTTAGAAATATTTCCATTTCAAACCGCAAACGTGCGTGTGGGTGTATCCAATATTTAATGTATATTTGGGGTAACCCAAATTTGTTGTGGTGTGAGAACAAACAGTTAAATATTTAACCCTTTTCTACACCAAATACGAGTAGAATTTAAAAGTAATAATGTAAAATTCGACTCGCTAGTGTTAATAATGTGTACCAGTAAAAGTGTAAATTATGTGGTTACGATTTGATAATAAACAAATTCAGTTCCTTAATTCTGGGAAAAATATTTAGCTGTCTATTGTGGTATATGTAAATTTTAAGCTAGTTAAAAAGGCACGATAATGTCAATAAATTTTAATAACCTACACAAAAACTACGGTTGAAAAGCTATTCTAAATTACAAACTTTATAGGTTTCCAATTTTGAAGACTCAGTCACGTATTGTATGTAGGTACACACTTGTAGGTATAAACTACAAATTCGTTTGAATGTGTAAAAATTAAATACTTAATTATTTAAGTATTGTAAGTAGTTGGATATCATGTACGGATATCACCAATTTCTCAAAAAACGCCAAATCCTTTTAAAATTGGAAAAACTACATATTTCAATGCTGGTTTTACCGATGTATGATGCACCGATTTATGAGCTAGCACGAATACTGCCGGGAAATTCTGTTGAAATTGAAAAGTTAAACATTTCAATGTTGAATATGAAGTACCGATTTAGAGCTCACGAAATTCGTGCTGGTTGAATTTTGAGCTGCTACACCTAGCATGAAAACCACTCTCAACTTATCAAGTACAATCGGTAAATTCTTTTAAAATTGCAAAAATTAAATATTTCAATGTTTGATATGATATGAGCTCACTACTAAGTACGTGTGGTTTAAATTTTGAGCAGCTACCCTTTAGCACGAATAATGTCCTAATTTCTAAAGAACAAACGAGTTTTTTTTTTTAAATTCCAATAATTGATCATTTCAATTGCGTAATATGAGCTCACTACACGATATAAGTGCAGTTCGATTTTTGAGTTGCTATACCTATCAAACATCACTATTCCTGCTGCTCCTGCAGAAAATCAACAAGGTTTACCCTTGTTAAAAACTTAATCTTCATTGGAAACTTTCAAAAAGCTCCTATGAACGCTGCCGCTTCAAGTACACGGATTTCCACCACATTTCGCATGGAACGCCCAAAGTATAGAAAAAGCTTTATAACGAAGTTATATTCCGAATAGTCAATTCGTCTGGTCCGCAGCGATGACGAATTTTGGGAAAATAAAGTTTTTTTTATCAAACTCGTCATTTCCGGTAAAATTTAAAACATAATCTGCTATATACAGGGATCCAATACAATAGGTAACTATTAAAAAACCTGTAAATTTGTAATTTTTTTTATTTCAACACTTCACAGCATTCGTAAAAACATTTCAAATTTAACAAAAAATATGTTATTGTTCGATGTAGCCACCTTTAGCACGAATAAAAGCATCGAGTCTGTCCGAGAAGGCTTCACGCTGTACGAATGTGGTCTTACGGTATTTTGTTCCAAACTCGGCGAAGAGCAATCTTTAAGTCGTCGACCGTCTAATATTTTTTAGTTAATACTTTGGCATCCAGAGTGGACCATATGGGTTTAAGTCCGGGTAATGTGGTGGCCATTGTTGTGAAGAAATGATGCTCGGAACTTTTTCTGGGATGGGCACCATCGGCACGAGTCTTATTGAAAAGTTCAATGATTTCTAACGAATTGTTTACGTGTGATCTGTTGATTTACCTTTGCGCTCTGTTCTATGAAAACGAGTGGAGAGCGTCCTGTGATAGTTTCTACGCAGCGGCCCAAACCATCACTGATGCAGGTGCTTGCTTTCGCAGAGCAATCCGGTGGACAATTTGTCTTTTATTTTGCACTCGAACCAAAGACGATCGTTTTGTATGTCTACATATTGCTGAACCGTAAAATTGTTATCATCTGAAAAGACCAAATTCTCAAGCTCGGCACCAACATGCAAGAGTTTTAACACCGTTGCTCTTACTAGGCGAAATGCCTTTTGCATGCTTCCCATGCTACACGAGCAGGCACGTTGTGATTTTTCGCCAACTGAATTCTAGCCTTCATCTTTCGGACCATTGCTGGACGTTCGGACCAATGTTGCTGTTTTTGTATGTCCACCTCCATGGCGTTTTTTGATGCTACCAGTATCATTGTAACGTGTAATAGTCCGATACATTTTGTTCACATGTCGTACCTCATTAACAATGACTGGTTGCGATTTTCCAGCTAAATACAAAGCAATAACACTGTTGCGTTTGAATTTCATTTCGATAAATTGTTTGAACTGCGACGTAAAACGATATGGTTCCGTAGACTTGTAAACAACATAACACACTGACGCTGGTAACACTTCGAGCGCCGACCCCTGTACTTTTCAAAATATTTGCAAAAAACGAAAAAGCACCTATGGAAACTGTCACTTCCAATGGACTAATTTCGGCCACAAATCACTGGGATTTCCCAATTTATGTAAGAAGCTTAATTATGAAATTTCATCCCGCTCAATAAATCCACATGGGATGTACAGGTACCCAATTTTTACAGGAAATCAGTATTTTTGACAAAAAACGTAATTTCTGCTTAAATTTTGGAAAAACTGATCTGGACCGGTATTGCTATAAAATTAATTTAGAATGTGTAAAAAAACAAACGCTTCTATTGAAGCTTGGAAAAAACAAACCGCCGTCACTTCCGTTGGGCCTATTTCGGCCAAAATTTACTAGGATCTCCCACTTTGTGGAAAAAGTTTAGGTGGGAAGTTTTATCCCAATTTATCAGTTCAATGGATCTGTACAGGTGGTTTTGATGAAACCCACTTTTTTGCCAAGACACGTCATTTCCGCTTAAATTTTGAAAAACAAACTGGACCCGGTATGGTTGCAATTTTAATTTAGAATCTTTTAGTTCATAATTGTTTTTCTCGTAAATGATAGACTTTTCAAAATTTTTACAAAATAAGAAAATGCTCATATGGAAAATGCCATTTCCGGTGGACTTACGCCAAAAATCTCCGGGATCTCTCAATTTGTTAAAAAAGCTTAAAAATCCTGTTTCATTTCTGCATGACACCACAAAGTCTGGCAATAAAGCTCGGCGATAAATACTTAGAGGACAAAATTTTTCATGATTGCATTACTTTATTTTACTCTACGTAAGAGAAAGTAAAATTCGTCTGAAGCTTCAAAGATAATATTCAATGTTTGATGTTATGTACCGTTGTATGACCTCACAAAATACGTGCAGCTCGATTTTAGTACTGCTACAACTACTAAAGCATTGACATTCCATTGAACGGTCTTTTGTGCATGTTTACATGCTTGAACTTAATATGGACAATCAAACGATCACTGTCCATGTCAGTACTTCTTTAAGATCTAACGTCGGATATACTGGTGGTGTCTCTTAGAGATAATGACGTGTGGAAAAAACGTACGTGATATAACTAAATTGTATAAATTGTTGCCAGGTCGGGTACGCTTTAACCGCAGTTGGTACTGGTTAGATGCAAGATGTTATCATGGATCTCACCCCCAGACCATATATGCCCTTGTGTAACCCTTTCCCTAGTTCAAGAGGTCTTAGAGATCTGCCACGCATGTTCCGTGTTCCTATTTTTAAGCGTTATTTACAATTTTCAATAGAAAGTGTGTGTTATGGCTCCGATATGGTTATCCGAGGCTTTTGTGTGGGGTTCATAACTTAGTCCTTTTCAGGAGAAAAGATTGTTATACTGTCGCTCAATCTGCTTGTTATGTGGTTCATCACTTACTAATGAAAACTCTTAGGGTAACCAGTTCTTGAACACTTTTATATAGCCAGCCACTGATACGCCGAATATCCACTATTCAAAATAAAATTCACTAGAGAGAATTCCGTTTCAGGAATTTTGATGAACCGCCAGTTCTCGAGCCTATCGAAGATTAGTGGAAGATTATTAAAGAATATACGAATGCTATTTGGTAGAAAACCTTGCTATTTGTCAACGAAATCTATCTCAAAGTACAAGAGGCCCTCAACAAGACTATACTTGACCGATTATATCAACCGAAAAAGCGAGAATGGTATAAACCACGAGTGCTTAACATAAAAGTGAACATTAGTGATGGTTGTGTGTTGTAAATAAAAATGACTCAGGAGAACTACAAATGAATAGTAAAACTCGCCCACTTAATAACGTCATAGAGATAACTCCATCACCTGTCCCATCGAATGACTAAGTGCGCAATCTGCCCAAACGCGACCAACTATTTTACCGCAAATAGCTTTGTCGAATACAAGCTACAAGGCTATGGCCAGCGTAGTTTCTTATGGCCAGCGTAGTTTCTGCGAAGTAATCAATCTATAGTGAAAAATTGTATGGTAATCAATGAGCTTTCGTCCAAATAGATCTACCAAAGGTTTAATTTCTCGTTAATTCCATGTAGTTCGTTTTGGTTTAGCATAGTTTCTTTGAATTCCAAGTATATGTATCTGTTTGTTTTGATTAGCTGTTCACCTTATGATATGATGTGGTTGTACTTCTGTTTACTTGTCTTAGGTATCGATATGACTACAGGATGAAAGACTTACGAGTACATAATTATTTACCATATTTTCGCTTTCTTTTTGCTAATTGCGCAGCTCGAAATATCTACTTTATTTTCTCTTTGATAAGCATAAGTCGATTGAACAGTATTTGTTGTATTTTATCATCCTCATCTTCCTTTAAATGCTCTACAATTGATCTTGTATATTGTCGTCTGCGGCATTCGTTGATCCTGTGATCAATTTTTTAGAGCTGCCGATGACAGTGAAAGATATTGCAGACTTTGCACCAAAATGCAACTTTTATCCGACGGTTTCTACAGGCTTAAATTTTCAATGATGAATTCGTTGAATGGCACACTTTGACTGGCCAGATAGGTCAGGGTGATTTCTTTATCTTCTATTTCTACTATTTAGCAAAGGCTTCTGCTGTTTGTTCATTGCTTCTGGTCCTATTTCCATTGCTTGTTCTGGGTGGAATCTGAGTTATTGCGCTTTTCATTCGTTTTGTTGTCTTCTACAAACGACAGTCAATATCTTGTCCATATGTTAATGTTCGCAAGTACGGTTTCGTTACTTCATGTTTCTTTATTTCTCCTTCAAATTATCTCGCCAAGTTTTACCCGTGGGAACCTCAATGCTGAAATTTCTTCCAGGTTTTTCATTTTTCTGGAACGAGGTCTTTAATTTCTTTGGGCTAATTTGAACCATTTATTCTGATGCTGATGTTGATGCTGGTTGATAGCATTTCCATTCTAGAGCTTCTTCGTTGTCTGGGTGTATTGCGTGGTATACTTGATATCCTGAGTTTTACAATATATGTTATCGGTTTGTGAAGTGTGTTTCGGATATGAGATAAATATACTTTTTCGGATGTCCAAGAGTGCAAATGCTCTTCCCTGCTGGTGTTGCAATAACCCATTGGAGTTCCATACTAATATTCAAATGTCATTGTTTTATTTTTATGACAGCAACTATCCTGGCGCTGTGTTCTAGTTTTCTGGTCTTCTTCATCCACTCGGTCTAAAACTGTTTCCAACATTTGACTATAATAGTCAGAGCCGTTATTTATTTAATTTCCAGTTTTAGCAACTTCGAAATATTGTAAACCAGCACTTTGACGTCTTTGGTATGTAGGTCTGGTTTCCCTCCTTTTTCTGCAACTTCTGAAATTTTTGGCAACTATTCAGCCTCTGTAGCTTGCGGGGTGTGGTTCGCCACAGTTCATAGATTTTGCTGGACTTTCTAGGGATGTTTTACATTCATTTATAAGATGTTAAGCTGCACGCTTAATGCATCTGTGGCCTCTGTTGCAATAGTTACGAGTGTGTTCATATCAACGTTGATTTTCTTAGGGCTTGATTCTATATCTCGATATTAAAGATTTAACTAGTTTCATAAAAAAAATGTATACCTTCTTCTTTACCGACTGTTATCATAAACAAAGCGTTTTACCTGTTCTCTTCACAATTTGAGTAATTTCTTGAAACTTTAAATTTTTCATAGGTAATTCTTCTTTTATTTCGTGTGGCTAGCAAAATGGATGGAAATAGATTCAAATGAAAGGTTTTATTGATGTTCGCACCTGAAAAAAATTGCAGGCCAATTTTCATGCGGATAGTTCGGGAAAACTCAATTGAATATATCGCACACACAAAATTTGAAAAATTCTAAATATTGAACGTTTAAAGTGTCATGGTTGGCAATATATTCAAATGAAAGGTCTTAATTATACTCGCACCTGGTAAAAATTGGACGTCGATTTTCATGTGGGGAGTTCGAGAAAACTTGATTCAATATATAACAATATCCTTTCATTTGAAACTATTTCCAACCACGACACTTTAAATGGTCAATTTTTTAAAAAATTTCAAATTTTGTATTCATATACGTACGAGTATTTATTTGCAATTTACCAATAGTAAAATGATTTTTTCCGAACAACGAAAAATATTATTTAGTATTTTATTTTTAACGGTTTAATTTGATTTTTTTAAACAAATATTTTTGGTATAAAAAACACTTTCGACTGAAAACAATCGGCTAACTTAGTCAATTTTTCAGGTATGATAATTGCTAAGTAAATGCTGTGCATAAAATCTAAGTCATCGATAATCTCATTCAATTTGTAATTATCTAAAATTTCATTACAAATTGTTGTTTTTGACGGATAAGGAAAATGGTCGAGTACACAGTCAATTTTCCGATTATTTATAAACTGGGTAAAAGATGGCGCAATTGTAACGAAAAAGTGGTATTTATTTATTGTTTACTTTACAGTATGTAAAAATTAAGTGTGTATATTTACATTACATTTCGTAATTTTCGTGACCAACCGTGATTATTTAAGAAAGTCTACTATTAGTCTATATCGATATGTTTATATCTACTGGAGCTTTAAGCATTTCTTGAATTGAGACTGTATATTAACATTTATGTAAATACTCGTATCCAGATTTTCTTTTTTTCGTGTAACCAGAATACAGAAATAAAGAAGTCCTGATAATAATAATTAAATATTTAGATTGGGTTAATGAGGAAGTGTTTCTAAATTTTTGTCTGCAAAACTAACCCCAATTATAGCATCCAAACACCGTATGATAGGCACGGGTGGCTTTTGGAAAATAATGTTCCGTTACCAGGACCTGTTCCTGAAACCCGACTAGCAAATTATTCGAACACATTCAAATTTTGCTTATTGACCGCCAGATTTTCTTACATACACATCAACTTTTAAATTACTTATATTGTCCAAAAAGCACGTGCTCACAATTTTAAGTGTTGCTGTTCTCATAAATTACCATTTTTAATCATCTTAAAAATTGTATTACTAAGATAATGTCTTATCTAAATTACTCTTTACAGAATAATTCATTAAGTATGTTTACGTAATATTTTTTTCTGTTCTTAAAAATTCGATTAATATTTGAAGAAAACAAAATTTACGTAAAAAACCAGGAGCAGGGTTTGGTGGATTAGAAAAGAGTACACAGTAATTAGTATCAAGCTGAACCAGATTCTGGTATATATGCTAATCTGTACTTAAATACCAGATTAATTTTTAATGTAATCTCGAAAAAATGTAATTAGAAAAAAATTATTGACCTAATTATATTTATGTCGGTGTAGATTTTATGTTTATAACAGGCAAGAGGCAACAAATGGTATATTTTCCATCATTTCCACATAAGAGGTGTATATACTCGTAGTTTATGGTAATAATGCTGGCTATAACAGGTACATCATATTCTGAGTATTTTAAATTTTTTGTGATGGAGATTCAATGTTGTATTATGTAGTAGATACGAGTATATAGCTATTCTCATAAAACTTGTTAAATTTATTTAAAATTTATTCATAAAATTAGGGGATTTTATGTGTTCGAAAAATTCCAACAGTATCACCAAGGTGTGTAAATACTAATAAATTATAGAAAGTGTATTTTAACTCAAATGTGGGTCATGATAATACTTCGACGTACTACGTAAAGTGATCATTCACTTTTAAGGTGGGATAAGCTAATTTTATACATCAACATAAAACACATTTTAATTTTTTTTTATAAAATTATTATTAAGAGCAATGAACTTCTGATTATCTGGTCCAAGCAAGTTTAGTTTGGTACGACCAACAAATATGATACAAATAAACAATAATTATAAATCCACATTAAACAATTAGTTGGGATGGGCAATAAGAGACTTCAGGCTCACAGTAAAAAGTGTCTCATCACAATTAATTCAAAAATCGGCAGCAAAATTTCTCAAAATTGTTGAGCTGGAGTAAGAAATATTTTGATGATCTAATATGACGCTATGCGAAATGAAAATTTAGACACCGTTGGGAATACTGTTCCGCCCATTAATTTTTGATAATTAAATGCGTGGTTTACTAACCGCATTGGACAGCCCACACATTATTAGGTTTTAAAGAAATTAGTATGATTGTAAATAATATCACCGAAAACTAACTACTATAACTCCCTCATATGTAATTGAAAATACTGATGTTAAGGTACATTTTGGTTTATAAACCATCAATTTAGTTAGTCGGAAATCGGAGTGAACTTTAAAATTTTTTTAAATCGTAACGTTTAAAGTGTATAAATCTGGAAAAGGTCTCATTTGAAAAATAAATACAATTTTCCAGGTCAAGTTTCTTGTTGGGAGTTCGGTAAATTGGGGGAAGTGAAATTCACATGTAAAAAGGCGGAGTGAATTACACGAAATTTCAAAGATTTGTAAATGAGTATTGATGCAAAAATTTTTCGATAACAGATTTGTTGGCAGAAGTTTGGAAAAATTGGGAGGAATAAAATGAGCGTACAAACTAATTTGGATGGACTCGTCGATGGTGTTGTACAATTTTCCAGGTCACGTTACTGTTGGAAATTCGGGTAAATTATGGAGAGAGAAATTCGTGCAAATTTTAAAATCTTAACATTAATGCTTATCACTTTTTCAGGTCAAATTTCATGATGGGAGTTCAGGAAAACAAGGATGAATGAAATACACGTGCAAATTTCAAAAATTTATAAAAAATCAACTTTTAAAGTGTAATATCTGTTAAAGATCTCGTTTGAATCAGTTCGTCAATGGTTGTCGCTGGAACGTTTTACTTATTGTGTAAGAATTATTTCTGGAATAGGTTTTATTTCAATCAGTTTGTTGAGGGCTATCGCTGGAAATTTTTCCTTGTCGAGTTCCTTAAAAAATTAGGGTCCAGTGTATTGGAGGAGCAAATTATTAGGAAAAATTTCAAAAATTTGTAAAAACCTAACGTTTAAAGTATTTTGTCTGAAAATGGTTTCGTTTGAATCGGTTCATTGATGTTTATCGCCGGTCAAGTTTTATGTTGGGAGTTTGGGAAAACTGAGTGAAGCGACATAAACGTTCAATCTTGATAAATTTAATAAACTTATCGTTGAAAGTGTTATATCTGAAAAAGGTCTCTTTGTAGCCGTTTGTTGATGGTCATCACTGTTTTCCAGGTCAGGTTATTGTTGGGATTCGGGAAAATTTTGGTGACTAAACGTGCAAATTTCGAAAATTTTTAAAAACTGACTGGAGTGATGTACACTCAGTGTTGTTTTGAAAAGATCTCATTTGAATCGATTCGTCGAAGGTTATTGCCGAAAAATTGTTCACGGGCCTGACTATTGAATTCGATGTTGATTTTCGACGGCTATCGTTTTTTTGTAATGGAGAAACGCGAAAAGCGAAAAATATTTATGAATTTTTCCATTTTTTTGTTTCTACACTTACGTTGGGAAAACGATCGCCGTCGCAAATTGACGTCGAATTCTATAGTCACTCCCCTGGTCAAGTTTCGTATTGGGAAATTTGGGGAAGTGATATTTGCATGTACAAATTCCTAAAATTTGTGCAAACTTGACGGTTAAAATATTATGTCTGGAAAAGGGAATTAAAATACATGTGTAAATTGATTTGGTTCGTCGAGGGTTATAGCTGGAAAATTTTGCAGGTCAAGTTTCATACTGGAGGTTATATCTGGAAAAGTTGGTATTTGAATCGATTTGTCGATAGTTATCACAGGAAAGTATTTCAGGACAAGTTTCATGTTGGGAATCCGGGAAAAGTGGGCCAAATGAAATACGTGTGCAAATTTCCAAAATTTATAATAATTTAATTTAAACGTTAAATTATTATGTGTCATGTCTGAAAAAGGTCTCATTTAGCTTGGTTCGGCGAAGGTTTTCCTGGAAAATTTTTGTTTCATATTGGGAATTCAATAAAATTAGGGGGAATGAAACACTGTTTTGTCTGGAAAATGTCTTTCAAAGGTCAAATTTCATGTTGGGAGTTCGAGAAAATTTGGGGAGTGGAATATACGTGCGAATTTCACAAATTTCTAAAAGTTTAATGTTACAAGTGGTGTGACTGAAAAAAATCTCATTTGATTTGGTTCATCGATGGTTGTAGCTGACCAACATGTTCCAGATCATGTTTCATGTTGAGGGATTGAAATACACGTACAAACTTCAACTGTTTGTGTAAATTTAACGTTTAAAACGGTAACCTGGAAAAGGTATCATTTGAAACGGTTCGTCGATGGTTATCGCTGGAAAATTTTCTATGTCAAATTTCTTGTTTTGTCCGGAAAAATTCGGGCGAGCGAAATATGCATGCAAACTTTAAAAATTTGTAAATTTTAATTGTCGATGGGTAACGCTTGTTAATTTTCTAGATCAAGTTTCATGTTGGGATTTCGGTAAAATACTATAGAATTTTCAAAACTTATGTTTAAAATTAATCGAGTATAGATATTTCGTAACTGGTACGTTATACGCTTAAGTAACGCAAAACAATTAAATTACGTTATGTTGTAATGTTCTGTATGTCAAATTACACTTTATCACGTCAATAAAACAGCACTGAAGCTAACTACCAAAAATACATTATTTTGCAAAATTCGACTTTATTTATCAACATATACTCGAAATTTTCTTCAAGATTAATACATTTATTTTGACGCTGCCTATGACTTCGCCTAAGATGAGGAAGTAATTTGAACGTGAACAAATTTCAATTCGTGAAATTTTGCCATCGTAGCAACAACTTGTGATGCAGTGCTCTGTCTTGGCAGCGAGCATAATTTTATTTTGCATTTGGGCCCTTTTTTTCGCTATTCCTTTCTACAATCGCACCAAAAAATTACCGGTCGACATTTGCGTTTAAGGTCAGTTCGGACGGCTTCCACTGGCTACTATCTACTCAGCTGACTGCCGTTAACATTCCGGAGTGTAGTGGTGGATGCATGTATAATTCATTATCACACACGTCACGACTCAAAAAATCCTGTTTAATACGGTTAATTTTTGATTAATTCTAATTTTGGCCCAATGCGAGCAAACACGGCATCCACTTTGAATGAAGCTTTTTAATGCACAAAAGTTGATGCAAAATAGTGTATGTTTAGCTATGCCAGAACGATTATGTACACTTTTTCTTATTTTTTCTTTATCTATGTGTCAACTTGGCGACTTATTGAATGACATAATAAATTTCATATGCTGAAAATTCATGGACATAACGCCGCACTTAGCAGCTACACCGTTCCAAAATTTTCAAAATTGTTTGGGATCGCTCTCAACCGGTCTAAATTTTTTTAAACTTCTAAATCGATTATTCCTCTTAAAATCGCTCTAAATCAACCCTCTAAGCTGCTCAAAAGTGCTATAAACTACTATACATCACTCTTAATCTCTCTAAAAGTCTCCAAACATATTTAATTTATACTAAACATCTTTTATCTGCTCTAAATTGCTGTAGACCGCTTTGATTGCTTCATACTGCGGAACACCGTCTACATCACTCCAAATTGCTCTTAACTACTTCAGATTTCTCTCAACTGCTCCCAACAAATCTAAATCGCTCCAAGTTATACAAAATCGCTCCAAAACGCAGTCGATCGATCTGTATCGCTCTACACACCGACTGTTGGCCTCACGATTAGTTAAATCATCGCCGATTTGGTTTCAATATTTCAAAGTCAAAATGTTTATAACGTTGGCCGTTATTTTACTCAACATGTTGCCAACTGTTGTTGTGACCTGAAAGTGCCCAATGTTTTTAATTGTCTTCTTTGAGTACATTACAAAATTTTAACAATTTAAGATTTGTTTGCCTAGGATAACTTCTTTACCAAACCACTTATTTGAATACGAATATATAACTTAGGTCAAGACAAGCTAGTATGTTGGTTTGGAAAGAGCCTAAACCGCTCTGAAGCTTAGTCGCCCTTATCTTCCCTAAATGGATTTAAACCGCTCTGATCTACACTAAATCACCATAAATGGATCTTGATTATTATAAAATTGTCTTAATCCCTTTATATCGCCCTAAACATTGTAAATCAGATGTCGTCCTCTATAAACAGCTTTAATTCGCTCTAAACCATGCTAGGTCGCTCTAGATAATCCGATTTAATTAGCTTTAAACAATTCTAAACCGTCCTATAAAGCACTTTGAATAGCTCCTACTCGATCTAAATCACTTTAAATAGCTAAAGACCGCTATAAACCTCTATAAAGCGCTCCAAGCCGTTCTAAACCTTCTCAAATCGATCTATACAGCTCTGGTTTGTCATAAATCGCTCTAAATCGCCATTAACCTCTCGTGATCATTTTAAACCATTCTAAATCGCTACGTAGAAGCGTAAATCATTCTAACTCTCCTTGTTCTAAATCGCAATCAAAAGTGCGCAAGTACCCAGTCTAAATATTACTTACCTCGCCGAATCACTTCAAACATTAAATGAACTCTAAGCAACCTAAAATCTTTATGGGCCACTTAGAAACGCTGTGTGCTGGCAAAACCGCATCTAAACCGCCTTTAAACCGACCCTTACTGATATTAATAGCTTTAAATAGCTTTAAGTCACTTTAAACCGCTACCTCTTAATCACTGTGAACTACTTGAAATCGCTTTAAACTGGTCTCAAAACCGGCCAAAATATATCTCAAAAGGCTCTAAACAATCTTAAATCTTTCTGAACCGTTCTGAATCCCCCTAAACCACTCAAACCTACTCTAAATCGCTAGAAACCACTTCAATTCGCTCTTAACAGATTTAAATAACTATAAATGGCTCTAAAACTCTGTAATTTGTCTTAACTTCTGTGAATCACTCTAACCGGATCTTGATCGATTCTCGACGATTCAAAACCGCCAAAATCGAACTTGATCACCGTAAATCTCCCAGCGTCGCTGTTAAAAACTCTAGATCACTATAACCACTTTGCATCGCTCTGAATCGCTCTAAATTCGGTCTACGTAGAAGCGAACCGTAAGAAGTGGCAGTGCTGCGGCCCCAAAACAGTTCACAAAAAAGTTTAAGCAAACGAACGAAATTTTGCCTTTGAGTTTATCTAGGCGTCGTGTTCAGGAAGCAAGACCACCATTTATTAGAAAAATATTGTGGTAATATAAAATGACTCATTTAATGATCACTTCTCGACCCACCGTCCATGTCAGTGTACAGGTTGACATGGAGCTTGCAATCTGCAGATGGTATACTGTAATTGTGTGATTGGGTAGTGTGTGCGTGAATGAAAGGTGGGATATTAATTGACCTTCAAAGGAGATTAAATCTACTGGACAATTAATACTTTCTACTGGACAATTAAATCTTCTGTTACGTTTTGCTAAATACGATCGAAATAGAAAACTAATTTTTTATAGATTTTCCGCAAATGTACAGTGACTGCGTTATGATTCCCAAGAAAGTTAAAAATTGCTAAAACTTAAGTCACAACATCTAAATAGCAAATACAATTTTTTTTTTATCCTCGTGGTATAATTTGGCAATAACGATGACTAAAAACTAAATTAAAATTATTTACCAGTACCGCAACAACCCAAACGTAAAGTATACAAAAAATTTAATTAGAAACATTTAAAAGGTTTGAAACCTAAACCGCTATGCACTAAACAAAATAAGGGTGTGATTCAAATTACAATCTAAAATATCAAAACCACCAGACAAAATTTTAATTCCGTGTCACATTATGACAAGACGGCCGGACACCATAATAATAACCGTAATTTATTTTCCCGTGTAATTCGTTGGCCAATTAGTATTTATTTTCGTTTCTTTGCATAACATAATTTTTCACTTGATTTCCTGGAATGAATAGTATTACGTATACCTGACATAATTTTGGTTTTCCCTTTTGCGATGGATCCAATTTCAACAACGGAAAAACCATTTGTATGGTGAATTATAAGAAATTGGTCCACATTTCCACCATTGATCTTTTATTTTACGCTGGTACGTACCTAATTTTCCTTCCACCTACAGAAATATAACAACAATGCACAAAAAATACATTCGACTCTGAAGATGGACATTTGATAAAATATTTATCCAATTATATACATTACGAGTGTATATAATAAAGTCTGAGAAAATAGTCTTAATATATTTTGAAGAGGCAAAATTAAGGAAATTGAATACCACTTGAGTAGTCACACTTCACAAATTACGATGAAGACAAGAAAATAAAAAGCTTGAGATAAAAAAAAATATTTTTCGTCCATCCCCCCCAAGTTTCTGTTGTTTGTTTTTTCCTTTCCCGAAACGTTGAGGATTTTATATCTTTATACCCAAACACATAGACACAAACACACAGTTAAATTAAATTTAATGGAAAAATAAGAAAATATTTTTTGCAAAAGTCCCCTTTCTCCCCCTCCCACTTTGTACGTATGTAAGTATAAATTGGGTTAGGTTATTTTAAACACTAAATATATCTCTATAAATGGAAAAATAAATAGAAAAATTCCCATCGAGGCGGGAGAAACGAAGGATAAACATTCGAAATAAATATTTGTGTATTGAATTGGTAAAGGACGAGCGACCGAAATGAAAGGTTAGGATTCATTTAGAGACGAAAAGGACGATTTTATTTTTATTTCGAATCAATTTTATTCAAATTGTAAACAATAAATAGGAAAATTCCCTTTTCAATATATTTTTGCTTAGTTTCGGGGAAAGTTTACGAAAATGTACATGTGAAATGTATTACGTAATTTTGAGAAAATTTATTGAGGATAAATATGTTCGTACCGAATAGATATACGGTACCAAAACTAACCAAAGGATCTAAAATAAAATAAATTACAACCCACTATGTATGTTTGTCGCATATATCGCACGCATTACAAACAGCTTGATATTCGATATAAAACACACGATGTGCAACCCCACCTCCCGCTAACCTTTTGTTCTATTGGATTTCGATTTTTTTGCCATTTTTCGTTTGTGTGTGCGATGAGCCTAAACGAGTTAGAAATGATACCGCATTGGAAATATAATGGATTTTCTTTTTACAATTTCACTTTGTGTTTTTTGGATGTTCCTAAATTGACGACATAAATATAAAATTACTGTCACTGTTTGATATGCGAAAGTTTTCAATTCAAATCGGTTTGACGTATCCAATTTAATTTCGATTGAGGACCGTGATGTGGAACTATGTGTATCTAACATGGAAATCGATATTTTCGTATTCAAATGAAAAAAAACTGTAATGTAGGTGTATTTGAGACCAAATATTGTTTTACAATTTACACCGATTCTGTTTTTACCAGTATTTGGTAATCAATTTGACACGAAATTTATTCAATCGGAACATCTACGTTTTTTGCACTTTGATACTCCAATATACATTTTGAATATATCCTTCAAAAGCTTCCCTCGAAAACCAAATTATCTAAAACATTGGTTTAAATAAACTTTATTTGAACTGTTTTCGGCCTCTTTTCGGCCAATTAGCAAAAGGTTGTGATCTCTCGAAATTCTCGAACAAAAATATATTTCTGTTTTTAATTTTTTTTGTCCAGTTAACCAAATTTTTAGTATAAAAACATCATTTGTACTTTTAAAGTTAAGTCAGGTTTACTTTCTTCCATGAAGCATTTTGGTCTCGAGATTCTTGCAGATTTACCATTCGCTATATCGCTGAAGTCAAAAAAAATATTGTAGTTAAAAAATCTTTGTGTGTTCGTGACAGACGGATTGACCGGTCGCGGTTGAAGCTTCATATTTAAGCGTGTTCCATAAATTTCAAGATCCCAGTAATTTTTGGCCGAAACCGGTCCACCGGAAGTGGCAGCAGGCCAATATTTTGAAAAGTTACGAAAAAACGACTATAAAATAAAATTCTAAATTAAATTTATAATGTTCCGGTCCAGATCATGTTTTCAAAATTGAAGCGGAAATGACGTTTTATGACAAAAACAGATTTTTAACAAACAGTCAGCCCTGTACAGCCTGAACGAATTGTTTAATTGGGATTCGTTTTTCCACAAATAGAAAAAATCCAGTTAAAATTGGCCGAACTCGGTTCACCGGAAGTGCTTGCTTCCATAGAAGCTTTCCGTGAAAAACGATTAAAAACTAAAAGATTCTAATTAAAATTTGCAACAATACCATTCTAAATTATTTACAAAAATTGACGATTTTTGACAAAAAAAAAACAATTTTCAACATAAATTCGGCCTCTTAACAGTATGGTGGACTGAATGATCGGGATGGATCTTCATACCTAAGCTTTCTTCACAAATTAGATGATTCCAGTGAATTTTGGCCGAATTTGGTAAACAGAAGTGACAGCGCTTTTACAATATATTGGGGAAATCCATTGGTTTTTGGTCGAGATCCACTGGAAGTGGTAGCTTCCATAGGAACTTCTTCGATTTTGTACAGATCTTGAAAAGTAGATAGCACTTACGAAAAAACGGTTAAAATAAAAAGACTGTTAATTAAACTTCAAATAAAATTAGATTAGATCATATTTTAAATTTTACCGGAAATGACGAGTTTTGTATCTGGCGACAGACAAATATATCGTTCAATTCTGCAGAAAATAACACAAAGGAGTAGAGGGAACGTCGATTCCGCATTATTCTCGTGCAACATCTTCGATTACAAATAGATTATGAAGTGTCTGTAATTCCACTACGCTGATAAGAGAGAATTGAGGACTCTTAGTCATTAGTTCAGTAACCTGAATATAAAAGAACATGATATGGGCAATTTAAGGCGAGTTAATACGGTAAGATACTCAAAGGATATCATAACCGTCACAGACGCTACGAGTAGCTTAAACTTGTTGTTCGGAGAACTAAAACTTAAATTTTTAGTAGATCAACTTCGCGATACATAAAAGTTGACAATACAGTAACAGCTTCAATAAAGCAGATTTAACTAACAAACAACAATTTGTCGGACTCTCAGAGAAATCATTACCAATACCAGAATATCAATGCACCACCCAGAAAAACGAATCCCAAACCACCAGTACAAGTGGCGATTGATTCATCATTGAGCAGTTATGTTAATTACATAAATCGGCCAATCCATCAAATTCAAGAAGGCCAACAACCATGTTCAAGAGACAGAGTTCCTTTGAACTACTACAATGAACCACGGAAGCAGCAGGAAGTTGACCATATCGAAACTCAGGAAGTGGATGATAAATACCTGGCAACTCCTTCAAGTTCCTGATCGATACGGTCCATAAGAATTTCGTTAAACCCGAATTAGTCAAAAAGGAGTTTTGCTCAGCTGGAAAACTGGTCGAATTTTTTTTTAAAAACATCGGTATGAAACAGCCACATAATTATTTTTCTACCGGGACTGAAAAAGTTCGACGGCATAATCGGTGAAGACACATTGAATGAACTTGGTGCCATTATTGATCGAAAAAACAACATCCGGACACTTGACTCACATATTAAAACAGTTTTTGCCTGTTATAAGTAAACCACTCAAAGTCTAGGTGCACTGAAAAAGATCTACTCAAAAATTCCATTATAAATAAATGACCTCTATGGACTTAACCTTCCAAATGACGTCGTTAGTTATTCGAATAAGCATGCTGCCGGACGATTTTCGACGGCCAATAATAAGACATCGTAGAGTTTGTACCAAAATTCCACTATTATTGGATAATTTCTATTGAGTGGCACACTTTTTCTGGGCAATAACAGGACATCGTAGAGTTTCTACCTTTATATACAGATGACACTTATGGACTAAGCCTTTCAAATGGCATTGGTGGCATTCTTGATTGATACCAAACGATATTTGAGTAAAACTTATTCAGTGCACTGATAGCGTTCTTACGACATCAATCTGTTTTGGAATATAACTGATGTCAATTGAAAGGTTAACTTCATAGGTACCATGTTTATGTGATGGAATTTTGGTACACATTCTACGATATCCTGTTATAGGCCATTCAAAACGTGCCTCCTCAGCCAATTCAATGAACGAGTTTTATTCAAAAAAATTAATCGCTACCAACCCTATTGGAAATCAACATTGTGTCATAGGAAAGGCTAAGCTAGATAGAAATAATTGGTAGAAATCGAACGATTAGTAGCATTTTGGTCAAAACTGTTTTGTCTTGTGATTGGTTGTTAAAAGTAAACCACACAAACGCTATAAGTGCACTGAATAAGGTCTACTAAAAAATCTTCCGGTTTTGAAATGCCAAAATATGTCATTGGATTGGGATATCATTGGCCTTTCCTAAATAGTAGAAACAGAAGCTAATGAAATCTCCGTGATCTATCTGGCCATTCAAAGTGTGTCAATCAATGAATGAGTTTTACTGAAAAAAAATTATCACTAACAATCCGTTTGGAAGCCAAACCTATGCCATATGAAAAATTAAGCTTATAGAAATCATCCGATAATAGTGGAATTTTCATCGGTACAACCCTGAATAAATTCGCTACTCAGAAAACGATTGGCGTAAACCCGAACATACTACTTAAAAATCGTTCGGTATCAATCAGGGAATGTCACTCTTACCTTTAGATAAATTAGGCTCATTGGTTAAAATAAATCTGGCGAGACAAAATTTAATTGTTTTATCAAAATTTTATTTACTGCTCGATGAAATATTTTTAGAAGAGTTCATTTGAATAATCAAATATTAGAGATTTATTTTTTAATTTAAATTCTATAATTAAAATTTTATTCATTCGCTTTATGATGCCACTCATCATTTAAATTGGAATCCAGCGCGTTAGAAAGAAACGAAATGAATTTTTGAGTTAATTCTTAGTTGAAAAACTACAGTGTTAAAGCTAGCCGTTTCCGACCGAGAAATGGTAATACAGTTAGTGTCTTTGTAATCCCAGCCGAAAGAAATATTACTTGATACACTTAGAGTTCTACTATGACCTCCAAACAATCAGAATACATGAAACACCTGTCAGGAGCTTATATTATACCAGATTGATCCAAATCCAATGACATGTAAATTACAATAAATTTAGAAATATTTCAAAGTAAATTAATAAAATGTTTTGTAACGTATGAATTACCCACTTTCCCATAGATTCTACTATGGCCATTAGATAGGTCATATTTCTTGGTAAACCCCGGTAAGTCCTATACTACTTTGATCGATAGTTTAGATAGAATTTTCTAAAATTTCTAAATTTATTGACTTATTAAAGTTAGCTGAAAGTTTCCAGCCGAAAGCAAAAAATTTATTTATTTATTTATATTGAAATAATTCTACAAATTTGGCTTGAAATACAAAATAAAATAAATCCGCGTCGGATTTGAGAATTTAAAATATAAAAGTAAAGTAACAAGAAAACTCACTGACGGGCATAAAACTGCCTTAACCTATAACCTACATTTAAAATTATCTTTAGATAAACAAAATCAAATATTTAATTCTATTGAGACTCTTACACATCATCTTCACTGGTTCATTACCGCCATAGTTGGTTCTGTGTCTATCTAAGTGGAGGAAGCCATGATCTCTTGTCGATAATTGTCGATAATGTAGTTTTATCAGCCGAAAGTAATCAATTCCGATTCGTTGATTAATGCTCATCAAACGATACATATCCGCCGAAATTTTTCAGAAGAAACACTAATCGATTTTAATATTTTGCTAAAATTGAATCTAGTCCATACTCGGTTCGATCAAAATTTAAATTTAATGTGATGTGAATAAGCTGACTGAAAAAATTAATTTTTCGAATCTACATACTAGGCCGTTTATGTGGTTAGTAGGAGCCAGTTGAAACTATCTAATAGGTTATAATGTGATAAATATTAATCAATAATCCTGTAATTCGGCATAGCTTGTTATATATAGGTACTAAAATTGCAATGAATGACTTGGAGTTCCAGATTATCATACTTTGTAATTTATGTCACTATAAGGTCATTTGATAGGCCACTATAAGGAAATTCATATTCAGATGCAGGGGCTTAGTTGAGAAAAAATTTGCTAATTCCATATATTGAAAACACATTGAATCATCGGGCGTTCCAGATTCACATGCTTTATAAATGATGACACTAGAGTCATTTCATAGGCCATAACCGGAAACGTCAAGTTCTGCTCAATTACACCCTTGTATCTCCAACATAATTGCTCCACAATTTGGCCGAAGTGAACCAACATTATGACCTATCAAATGACACTAGTGGCATCAATGATAAAGCATGTGAATCTGGAACGCGAGGGCATTCAATGAATTTTCAATAAATTGAATTAACGTAATTTTGTGTAATTACACCCCTGTATCCCCATAAAAATTTCTCTAAAATTAGGCCGAAGTTGATAAACATTATAGCCGATCAAATGACCATAGTAATATCAATGATAAAGCATATTAATCTGGAATGCCAGGCAATTCAATGCATTTTCAATATATTAAATTAGCAAAAGTTAGCTAAATTATACCCCTCCATCTCCATAAGAATTTCTGTAAAATTCCATACTAACGTTAACGTTCTTCCATACTAACGTTAACGAGTTGACTAACATTATGGCCTAAAGCATGTTAATCTGGAACGCAAGGCCATTTAATGCATTTTCAATTTATTGAATTAGCGAGATTTTGTCAAATTAGACCTCGGTCCATCATAATTTCAGAATTACACCCCTTTATCTCTAACAGGGATTTATAACGCGAAGCCATTTAATGCATTTTCAATATATTGATTTACCGCATTTTTACTAAATTACACGCCTGCATCCCCACCAAAATTTCTCCACAATTAGGCTGCAGTTGACCAATATTATGGCCGATCAAATGACTATAGTGGCATCAATGGTAAATCATGTTATTCTGGAACTACAGGCCAATCAATGCATTTTCAATTTATTGAATTAGCGAGATTTTGCCAAATTATACCTCTGTATCGCCATCAGAATTTCTCCACAATTAGGCAGAAGTTTACTAACATTATGACCTATCAAATGATAGTGGCATTCTCACCCAACTTTGTGTTCTCTCGAAGTGAAGTTAACAATATGGCTGATAAAATGGTGATTATGGTGTAAACGGGTCTCTTTTTCTAATTTAAACATTTGCATTTTACAAGTTTAAATATAATTAGGTTTTTACCCAAACTCTGCCTGATAAAATATTCAAGTTGATATCTGTTGATGTGCTGTTGAAATAACTTTATCGGTTGATAACTCCCGGCTGAAGAATGTTGATCAACGGTGTCATATTTATTCACTTTCGGCTGAGAAAGCGAAGACTCTATCTGCATTATCGATATTTTTATCTTTCGGCTGACATAGGAGTTGGACCAATCTGGTAAAATTATATAGCTCCTCACAGATTTTTGCTGTAGTCTGATTATTTGGAGGTGACAGTTGAACTAGGTATATTGAATGCTACTGAAGTTAGCCGAAAACACCTGCATTATCGACATATTTCGTATCAGGTGGTAGTAAAAATTCTGTTAATATTAGCCGAAAATTACATGTTATTGAAGTTAACAGTAAATTTTCGCCGATAAAAATTTGTTAAAAATCGAATGTTTAAAGGTCATATGAACTGGTTGAAGTTAGACAGACTCGTAATTAGCTGGATCCCATATTTATAATTTGTCGCGCACTAACAATGGACACCTGTAAACAAATTAAAAACTGGACGCATGTTTTGTGGATATATGAACTAGGTGAAGTTATTCATATGTAGATTTAGATGCATGTATACATGCTTAATTATTCATGAAAGATGTTTGTTTAGTGAGCCACTTGACACAAACAAACGTCGCTCTCAACCGCTCAAATTCCTGAACATATGCAGTGATCTGTGATTTATAATGTCAGTGATTTATGGGGACTGTTTTGTCACTGCACGCTAATTACGAGTCTGCCTAACTTCACTCAGCACAAATTATAACTAAACATTCGTCCAGTTTTTAATTTATTTCACTACGATGCTACTTAAAATATAGCCAGATTTTTGGCACAGGTGTTCACTGTTAGTGCCACAACTCAAATTCATTGGCCCCTAACACGACAAACTATAAATATGGGATACAGCTGTTTATGAATTGGTCTAACTTCACCCAGTTCTTATGACCTTTAAACATTCGATTTTTCAAAAAAATTTTCGGCGAAAATTTACTGTTAACGTCAATAACATGTAATTTTAAGCTAATATCAACAGAATTTTGTACTACCACCTGATACGAAATATGTCGATAATGCAGGTTTCGGCTGAAAATTTTCGGCTAACTTTAATATGGTGAAAAACTTGGCATCCTTTTCTTCTCTTATTAATATCGTACAACTGTCTCTTTAAACACTGTATTTAACAGTGTAAAGCCTAACACATACAATTATCTGGAATATTCTTACTGGATGGCATATACATATTGCTGTTATTTTTTTGTTAGAAACCACACTTTCATAAAATTGTGAAGATTCTATCATCTATAAAACATAGAATTCATCATAATTATATTCCATTCGCTATACGAGTAGAACCGGTAGATTGGATGATCTATTCGAAAATGTTGTGGAGACCCGTGGCCATCTCCTGAATATCTAAATATTATTTGTAAAGTAAAGAGGTAGAGAGCCTAAAAATATCAGCTCAAATCTATAGGCTTTTTTAGATTCGACGGCACCACATAGAATTAGAAACGTCTTCAGTTTTATAATTTGTTCTTAAGAAGCCCCAAACCAGTAACACTTTACATGAAAATTCGGTGTACTCAATATTACACAACTTTTAAGATAAACTGACTTATATATTTATTTTGTACAAGTTCAATTTATTTTTAGTTGAATAATCGATGTCCCTTAATCACCGCCGCGCTAAATAAACAGAAACACAAACAGCTCAATCACTCAACAGTAATTTTGATGAAATATAAGTCGCGATTAGCCCAACTAGAATTTATTACCTACGATAAATTGATCAAAACCATTTGAAATGTATTGCGGAATATCTACAATAAATGAAAAGATTGATGACGTAATCTTGATTAAAAGAAAAATAAGTTCGTGAAAATTTATATAAATTTCTGGTGTCAGTAGATTCATTCATCTAAGCTTTAAATACATTTGTGTATTTTAGTATGGCGTTAGATGATTCGAACAATGAAAAATTATACTGATTGAATTATTCGTACAGCTTAATTTAAATTTTTTACTTCGTGCGTGTAAAACAGAAAAAATATGAAGATATAAAAAATAATATGAACGATGAAATTTTTTTGTTGACACATGAAAGGATTATAAAAATTTACTGACCTTTCTCTCACCATTTAGCCACAAAAACACTAATCTTTTAAATATTTGTAAATTTACGTCCAGGATTATTTTTTGTCTACACATCAACGCTATTATAAACCATATACATATGATGACATGTGACATGATTGTTATTCAGAATACATAAACCATTTTTTGCTACTATTAAGGAGCATTTATCTTTTTTTGATGGAAACAAGAATTTTACATTAGGGTCGATAAGACATTTTATGTATAATCACCGTGAACGCAATTCCACACGATGTGCGTATACATTTTGTATAAACAAAACGTCTAATGATCTTGAAATGTAATTTTATATCATGTATATATGTAAATAATGTACATATGTAATATGTAATGTAAGTAGGAGTATCATTTTTTTGATTGATGTATGAACACTTGTTAACATATAGAAGTCATTATAAAAGCTTGTTTCGGGTATACTTTAAGGGTTAGACGATTACATTTTGAATTCAGCGAACCCAGAAACACATTTTATGATTATGTTGTTTGAGATAAAATCTTGATAAACCCTAACGTACATATTCGTTATATAAAGCACGAGAGATATAAATAAATTCAATCAAAGTATGATCCCTAAACACATCTAAAGTCTATAAAATTACGACGATATTTTAATTCATGAATATGTTTTTGATATCAGATTATATGCTTTTCGTATATACGACAATGAAAATTACATTTTCTCATTTAATTTTTTACCTGGAAAATTTTCATCATCACAAAACAAATGTCTATAAAATGTTTAGCATGCAAATATGCTTTGTGTTGTCATATTCGAAATAATGTCCTTTCATTGAAAATCTAATCTTTTCACTTGTGGTTTATCATATTGATTTTTTGTTCGGTTTGTCAGTACCCGGTAATCAAAAGTATTATGTAAATTTACCTACCTTTTGATAGTTTACTTTATTACAACAAACTGTACTCGATTTATCTTTGTTAGGATTTAATTACATTTTTTCTAACTCTTTGATTAAAGATTCATGTGCATTTTATTAAGCCAACAGTTAATGACTTAACATTGCTGCAGATTGCAATGCAGTAACCAAAAATATTAGATCAAATTTTTCATCTGATCCGGTTATGGTAAGTGCCATGGCTGTGGAGTTTAGCGACATCAATTCTGTAATTCACAAGTTTGAGTCGATACAAATCGACAAAGAAGCGAGCATAATGTTGTTACGCAATAAAAATTATTATAACAATAAAAACCCCAATAACTATAGGAAGTTTAATAGCAATAAACCTAATTATAACGATAAAAATTGGTCCAATAATAATTATAATAGTAGGAATAGGAACAACTACAGACCAGTATAAATATTGGTCCGAGGAATACAAGAGCTATAACTGTCTCGGGAAACGAGCAAGGCCCGGAAGAGTCGGTCGCATGTCAAACTTAACAAAGCCAATCTCATCCAATGAGCGATTAAGGGCTAATATTAAAAACAATGACGCCTGAATTTTTAGTTTCAATTTAAATTTATCAAATTTCGTACAATTCGATATTAATAACAAGCCGCACACATTTTTAATAGATACAGGAGCGGAAATGCCAGTAATAAAATACAAATATATAACAAAAATATATAATTCTGATCCAATTAAAATAACCGGGATAACTTCAGGTACTGACAGTACTCTAGGAACTACTAAGATAAAATTGTTCCATAATTACAATGATTTCGAAATGTTATTTCACGTAGTGTCGGATGATTTTCCCATACCGACCGAAGGATTGTTGGGTGTAGACTTTTCCCAAAAATGTTCTGCTGTAAAAAATTACGGAAATTTCACATTATCATTAAATAAATATAATCAAAAATCCTTTTTTTTTAGAATTAGTAACCATATGGGTTGAAATACAATTATTATACCTGCACGGTCTGAGGTGTATAGGGTAATACCAAATTTAATATTAAAAGAGGATGCAGTAATTTTTAATGAAGAAATTGAACAAGGTCCATTTATAGCCATTTGAAATCATTGAATATTTATTTCATAGTAAAGAGGAAGGTGGCATCATTAACATTTGAAAACGATATCAGCCAAATGGCCAACACGGCTACGCTTGCAGCACCATATCCTTTACATGAAATTTTCCATTATCAATTCGCACATTTGCGACTGTATGCCCTCGATAACTTCACGAATTCCATCTTTAAGGTCTTGAATCGATTGTGGAGCATCGGTATAGACCTTAATTTTCACGTGGCCCCAAAGCAAAATGTCTAAAGGTGTTAAGTCACAAGATCTTGGTGACCAATTGTGATTACCTCTTCGAGAAATAACACGGTCAGGAAACTTTTCTTGCAAAATTGCGATTGTTTCGTTGCTTGTGTGGCACGTAGCGCCGTTTTGCTCAAAATAAACGTCGTCCACATCCATTTCTTCCAATTCTGGCCATAAAAAACCATTAATTATAGCTCGGTAGCGCAATCCATTCACCGTAACAATTGCACCAGCCACATTTTCGAATAAGTAAGGTCCATTCACACCGCCAGCCCAAAAACCGCACCAAACGGTGACACGTTGAGGATGGAGAGGTGAAAATGAACCTCATTACTGAAGATGATTTTTCGATTAAAATCCGGATCATTTTGATGCATTTGAAGGACCCAATCAGCGAAGATGCGACGTTTATGCACCATAATCGACCGGCTTGAGTTCTTGTGTTAACTGAACTTTAAAAGTTTAAGTCCTAAGTCTTTATGCAAAATACAGTGTAATGTCGCTTGTGGAATGGCTAAATCCAAAGATCGACGAGGAATCGACAAGCCTGAGTTTTTGTCAGCACTACGGGCTACAGCAGCCATATTCTCAGTTGTTCTTGAGCGACGCACAAGGTTTCGATTATTCACATCACTAACTTGTCCCAACAGCTCAAATGTTTCCACCAGCTTCACTCTTGCCGGCCGAGAAGGTGCTTCACGACGACCCAAAAGTGCTTTAGTTTTGCGAACTGTGACTGCAAAATTTTCACCATTTTTTGTAGTGAATTTTAACAATTTCAGTGCGTCAAATGTCAAAAGATGACAGCTTCAAATTTGACTGCTGCCAAAATAGCAGGCTATTGAAAATGAAACCTCTTATTGAAAAACCCTATGGATAGAAATTTTCCAGTAATTCGTGTGTTAAATACGAGGGCGGAGTGAGAAGTCTCGTAAAAATGAAGCAAGGAATAATATTTTCGGCCAAAAAAAATTGTTTTTGAACGTAGTTCAATTTTAGCTTGATACACTTAGTCCAACGTTTTTCCAAATTTTCGATCCCTTCCGTTTGGCGTTTGTTGCATCAATGATCTCTTCATTAGAGCCGAGTCTCTTTCCGCCGAGCCATTCCTTCAAGTTCGGAAACAGGAAATAACCGCAGGGGCTAAGTCTGGAGAATATGGCGGAAGCAATTCGAAGCGTAATTCATGGATTTTGGCCATATCAACTACACACGTGTGCCCCGGTGCATTATCTTGATGGAAGAGAACTTTTTTCTTCGCCCATTGCGGTCGTTTTTCTTTCAAAACTTCGTTGAAACGTTCCAATAAGTTGCAGTAATATTCGCCGTTGACTGTTCTTCTCTTTTGAAGGTAATCGATGTGGATTATGCCATGTGCATCACAAAAAACTGTGGCCATGGCCTTGTTGGCCGATAAAACCGCCTTAGCCTTCTTCGGCGCATATTCGCCAGTAGAAATCCACTGTTTAGACTGGTATTTGGTCTCCGGTGTATAGTGATGGATTGATGTTTCATCCATAGTTATGAAATGACGCAGAAACTCCTGTCACACGTTTGGTCGATTGTAAGCAAACGCGGCACCCAACGCACGGATAGCTTTTTTATATTCAAATGTTCGTGTAATATATTGCGCACACGTTCATTATCATACGCACTTTCACTCTGCGGTCTTGCAAAACCGTACCATGGATTTTATCAACCATATTTGGTGTGGTGACTTCATTTGGGCGTCCTGAACATTTGGCAACAGTTGTGCTTGTACGACCGACGTACGATCGATTTTAATCGATGGTGAAGAGTCCCCAATATTTATCAAGCTTTGTTTTGGTTTGCGTAGTTGTTTTTCCACGCAAAAAATACTGTTTAATTAACACACGAAATTCATTTTTTTCCATGTTTGCAAAAAACAATGGGTTGCCTGTTTTGAATGGCTGCAAAAGCTGAACTAAATAACAGATCTGTCTGAAAATTTTAATTTGGTCTAGTGACAGATGGTATTGACACATGACATCTAGGATTTGCGATTGTGGCGCCTTCTGTTGCAATTTACCAGACTTCTCACTACGCCCTCGTATAAATAATGACACAATAACTATTAAAAATGTCAACATAAAACACCAACCCTTAAGTAATTTTAACGAACTATCTAGGAATAGTTCCATTAAAATAAAAGGAACTAGTAAATTAATAAAAAATAATAATTCACATTTATCTGATAATATGAATTCAATAAATGAATATTCAGACGTCTTTTCATATTCAGGAGACAAACTTACCACAAATAATGTTTACAAATAAACATTACGGTTGATTCTACACCAGTGTATGTCAGAAATTATAAACTTCCACATGCACACAAACAAGAAATACAACTCCCTTACTACCTTAGTTGGAAAAAAACGTTACCGGGTTCTGTAGAAAAAAGATGGCGATTAGTAATAGACTTTCGCCAATTAAATACAAAATTAATGAGTGATGTGTTTACAATACCAAGAGTAGATGATATACTTGATCAATTGGGTTGAACAAAGTGGTTCTTAATTTTAGATCTTCAAATTCAGGAAGCTACAGATTTATTAGAGTTCCTTTGGCCTTAAAGTTGCGCCTAACTCATTTGCACGTATGATGCAAATGCCATCCCTGCTTCTTGGTTACCCCCGTAAACAGCTTTTCTGTACGAGTATATGGATGATATTATTGTCATAGGATGTTCAGAGAAATATCACCTAGTAAATTTAAAGAGTGTGTTTGAAGTAGCTAGGAAAAGAAACCTTACGTTACTTATCTAGGTCATAAATGTACGGATAAAGGTATCCAGGTGGACGACATTAAATTTAAAATAATAAAGGGGTATCCAATCCCGAGGGATGCAAACGAAATAAAACGATTTGTAGCATTCTGTATCTATTACAGACGTTTTGTCAATAATTTCGGATAAATTACCACCTATCTAAATCAGCTAACAAAGAAAAACCAACCTTTCATAAGGACAACTCAATGTCAAGAAGCTTTTGATTCTTCAAATATTTTATCTTCACAATCAGTACTCCGTTCGAGAAAAATTCGAGTTGACTATTAGACATTTGATGGCCAAATTTAACCCGTTCGATAAATAATCACCAACACCCGTACGGAACCGAAACAAATGGTCTGTTGAAAACGTTGCAGCTGCGCATGAGAATGAACGGGAAAACCCAAGGCAGTAAATTTCTTGTCGTTCACAAGAACTAGGCCTTTCTGCCACTTCAACTTGGCGAGTACTAACGCGTATAACATCCAACTGACCCAGGAAAGTAAGGTAAACGGCCTCCGAAATGTCACAAAAAAACATCTTTAGCAACGAAGTCAATTATTGAATGAATCGATATGTGAACAAGCAGAAGGCGGTTTTGGGGCGATACCAATTCACAAGAGATACACCAGAACCAACTGCATCCCGAGAAAGGCAGTGTTTGTTGCAGATTTTGGTCTGGAGGAGTTAGTACTTCTTCTAAAACAAAACTAACATTGCCATAACCGTCAACGGTGAGCACTACAGATCGATGATAAGCAATTCTTTTTGGCCTTAATTGGATGATATGGATACCAACGACATGTGGTTCCAACAAGACAGTGCTATATGGCACACAGCACATTTAACGGTGGGAATTCTGAACTAGCGATTTAAGGGCAGACAAGCATCTCCACGACAAAACCCTGCTATAAAAACAGGAGGAAACGCGACTGGGGTATGTTTAGAACTATTCTAAGTAATTCATTACCGGTATTGGATCCAAAGCCCCCCTGATTCAACACAAGAGCTTAATGCCTTATTCGACCAGCTATCCGACACCTTTAATAAAGCCCCATTAGATGTGAGTCATCCTAGAAGATCTCTGGGTAAATCTCAACCACTATGTCGCTCGAAAGGGTTTCAAAACGCCTGTAAAAATACAAGAGACACTGTAGAAGAGCCACGGAAATAAAAGCTGCTAAGATCTGGGACTGCTGCAAGGAAGTCCTCAAAACATGCAAATACGAATTAAGAAATGCAAAAAAATAGTTGGAGGCTTTCTTGTACTAAAATACTAAGTGTGTAGGACAATTAATACCTTCTTAAAAAAATTAATGGTTGCCAGGAACCATTTATTTAAAGTAATAATTCATGCATAAACTGAACATGCCAACAGATATGGGTGTGTTGCACCAATTTCAACATACTCTTGATCTTGGGTTCTTTTTTATAGATTTAGTTCTTCATGTTGTATCGAAACCAGAAGAGATCGATGACGATACTTTAGGGTCCTGAGAACCATTTATTTAAATCCCAATTGTGTTTTAAAAATAATTATATGACAACGCGAATCCTAACATACAAATGGTCTTGGAATTTTATTTTAGGTAGTACATCTTCTGTTCAATAGATATCAAATGAGATCAGTTACGACACTTTAGGTTCCAGACAACCATTCCATTACGCCAACCTCAACATACGGATCGTGAATTTAATTTTGATTAAAGGGCATGGTGCCTTGCCGAAAACTGAAGAAATCAGGCACGCCACTTGTGGTTCCAGCAAACCAGTAACTTACATCAATATTTCATTCATAAACTGCATGCCATGAACATACGGATGATCTCGGAATTGTTTTTCTAGATAGAGACCACCATGTTGTATTGAAATCAGAAGAGATCGATGACAACATTTTAGGTTCCTGGGAAGGAACCATTAGTTTGAATCCAAATTGTGTTCTTAAAAATGGTTCGGCCATTTACATATATTACCCCATAGCGCAAATTTTAACATACTGATGGTCTTGGACTTTTAGTCGTAGGTAGTACATCTTATGTCCAATAGATATCAGTTGTTAAGACACTGTTAAGACACTTTAGGTTCCAGGAAACCATTTCTTTAAATCTTAAATGTATACTTTATATAAAATGGACCATCCCAGGTTGCTATGCCAATCACAACATTGCAATGGTCAGGTAAATTTACTTTTTGATAGTATGGATATGACCCCGAGTTGAGGTCAGAAGAGATCGGTTGCGACACTAGCGGTTCCTGAGGACCATTAACTTAAATTAATAATTCATATATTTACTGAGTGGGCCTTAAAGAGATGGGCCTTAGATAGTTGAAGAATAAACACTTTAGGTCAATTATTGTCATATTTCGGGTCATTTGCTGGGATGATTTTAAAAATCCTGGGATGGGCATAATTATTATTGCAAGAAGAACATTTTTTTCTGGAACGAAATACTGGAATAACTTCAGACACTTCTCTATTCAATGTGGTTTTTCCATCTGAATGTGGTGGGAAGGTGAAAGTTTTGCCTGGTTGTTGTTCGCTTCGAGTGCTTCTCGACTCGAAGTTTTGAATAATTAGTCGTTGATCTGTATTATTGTATTAGATACTAACCCTTTAATACAGCAGCTTCTGTTTTTTAGTATCTTATAGTTTTTCGTTTTTCTTCATCATTTTTATAATTGGTAAAAAGTTGCTGTATTTTCTTTGCTACCGCGTCTTGTGGTGTTAATAGCGTGTCCAAATCCATCCTTTTCGACAAAAGCCTGTTGTTTTTCGTCGTTGAAATAATATCTTCTTGTTGTTGTTGTATACGACAGCTGTCGTTTGTGGTCGCTGGAGATATCTATGTCTAAAGGCTTTAACATTTCTGTTTATTAAAATTTCTGCTGTCTAAGAAATAGAAAAAATTCAAAAATGGGTAAATCTAATATTTACTGTTGTAGGGTGTCTGTTAATATTTTAGACTGATTTCTCTGCATATTATATTCTGAACAAAGCCATATAAGTTATTTTCAGATAAGGTCATCTGAGTCTACATGGGGAATTTGGGGAAATTTATCGGTTACAATATTTTTTACAGTTTCATAACTTTTTTTTTACTATACCTTGTAAGTTCGTTACGGTTTCAGGCCAATATCTCAGAAACTTCCACTGGTAACCAACGAATTATTTACTCGTAAATTCCCCATGTAGACTTATTATGCCCTGAGCTATTTGAAACACAACCGCACGTATTGGTTAACTGTGGATATTTTTGAGATACGAGTATTAGCCATCTGAAATTTTATTATTTGGCACCAAAAAATAAAAACCTTCCTTAACGAATTCTAATCGATAATCCCCAATTAATCTTTCATTTTTATTCGGAAGTTCCCAATTGAATTTTAATCAGATGCAACACTGTACAACTATTTTTGGATTTACTTGTAAAGAAGTATCCATAATTGAGTCATACCTTCAGAACATTGTTCAAAATCCATATTAGAACTAGACCCACAATGCAAATTTAGGAATAAGAATTAGCTGGGTTCTATCCAGTATAGCCACATATAACAATTTCCTCCAAAATGCATTTTAGAATTTATTTTAATCCTGTGGATTGGACAGACCAGAACTTCAAAATCTTTTCTGGAAACAAAATTTCGTAATGATTGGTTATGAAGTAGCGTAGTTTAATCAAGCATGACATATCCCAGAACTGTGTACTTCTAATCAAATTTGATAATAATGTGTCAAGGAATGGCGGAGATAAACACGTCATTGTACAATTTCAAAATTCCATATATAGAGTTTCTTTACATCGAAATTTAGGGACCACTTTTTGGCTTTATTCCGATGGAATGCTGTCTTTTGTGAAAAATAGGTACACAAATGAATAAAAAATTACCGCTGGTTATCAAATGACAACGTACATTCTTGTCTGTAGTAGTGCTGCCACTTGTGGCGAGTAGCGTAATCTCGTATTTTCTGCTGGCAAATTTTTAGAAAATGGAAGAAATCAAAAACCTGTGCTATTGAATAGCTGAGATATTAAACTCCTTGCCCAGAAATAAACATTTTAAAGTGTGAACTATCATTTTTTTATAAACCTTCCACCGAAATAATTTCGAAGAGAAAAGCCTCCATATTCATAAATCAAAAGAGCCACTTGTGAGTTGATGATGTTTAAAATTACAGAGACAAATAAGAAATAAGTTTAGCTTTAATAAACAAATTGATGAATTACTAGTAAAATTAGGCGATGATTTTTTACCTTGTGGAGATGCTTTTTGGACACTGCAATGAAATGCAAAAAGTTGTACGAAAAGTAATTCAAATTCGGTCAACATGATGCTTAAGTTTGGGAAGTATTATAGATATCACAATCCGATACTTAATTCAGTCATTTAATTAGAAGAAATGTGGGAGATAAAATCATGCCAGAGACAGACGCACGACCATGTAATATAAATATACTCGTACTCGTACAGTCTCAAATGATTTTGAACTGCAAATTATAATTTTAAAACATTTATTTCAAAATGTTATATTTGGTCAACCATATTTTACCATTACTACTATATAAATTAATAATATTGACAATACAAAACACATATATAGAAAACAGAAAATCGATATAAACCCCAATTTGAAAATTAGTTTTCCTATTGAAAAACCAATAAAAACAATTTTCCAAGCTAAATAAAATATTTACAATTTTCATTTATGGTTTTTGCATAAATTTCATTTCTGTACATAGTTGGTTGGGTAGATGTTATAATTCTTAATTTAATTAATTTTTATAAACAAACAAAAAATATTAGTTACGTCTTTATAAAAAATAATAAAAAAGTTTAAATATAAAAATAAAATTAAAACATGACACTTTCCAGAAATAAAAATAATTTAATAATTGGATAAATATTGATTGTAACTATAACGAAACACAATATTTTAATTACTGGCACTATTTATGGAAGTTTTGGAACATTTGGATTTTATTACGGAAATAACATTCTACTCGCATTTATTTTAATTAAATTACAACAATTGAGGTAGATAAGGAAATAGCTCGATTGTATTTAATTGCCGTGCAATATGGAGCGACCGTATTTCAATACATTGTACGAGTTCTTAGTTGCCCTAAATGTTACAACGTTACAGACATTTGGACCAATAACTCACATTCTGTTAAGACAAAAATCTCATTAATATTTTACCAACCCCTTGTAGGTTACAATAACGTAATTGAAAATTGTATTGTGTTGTGTTATATAGACTTTGGTAAAATATGTCTAGACCAGGCTTTTATAAAATGAATTAGTTTTTGTGTAGACTCATTCCTTAACCACAAACTGCATTATGGCTGCTGGAAACTTGATTATGAACAAATATCTGCATTGCTATAAAAAAAATAATTAAGTTTTCTTAAAATGGGTCAAAATATGTAAACTTTTTCTTTACTTTTTCTAGCCATTCAGCTGTTCCTATGCAAGTTGATTGTTGTTTCTGCTCCAATATTATTCTAAATTTAGTCGAAATAGATTGTCGATCGGCCTCAAGATTTTTGTAAATTTACCATTTGCTATTTTGCGGAAGTAAAAAAATGTGTCCTTTAAAAAATCAATGTGTGTGTGTGTGTGATTTGTGCAGACAAACGACCCTCTGCATCTGATTGACAGATCCCAGTGATTTTTGGTGTAAATCGGGCCACCGAAAGTGGCAGCCCCATCGGAACTTCTTCGTTTTGAACTGAAAGGTTCGAAATTATAGTTGCAAAAATATCGGTTCAGATCAGTTTTCCAGAATTTACGCGGAAATTACGATTTGTGGAAAAAGAACTGTTTTCACCAAATATCAGTGGCCGAAAAACAGTTTTTTCTTCAATAATCGTAATTTCCACTGAAGTTTCGGAAAGCTGATCTGGAGCGATATTATTGCAAATTTAATTTAGAATCTTTCAGTTCATTTAGCTTTCACAGCCTCGACGGATTGACTGATCGGATAAAACTTCATAGTTAAGCTTTTCCGTAAATTGGGATGTGTAAATGATGTTTGATACAATTTTGTCCACTGGAAGTGGAATTTTTCGATTTTAATAAAATTGGGCATACCTACAATCCAGGCAGATTGTCTAATCGGAATCAAACTTCATAACTAAACTTTCTCTTTAAATTGGGAGATTGTTGCGAAATGTTATGGAAATCTATGTACCAGAAGTGAAAGCTTCCGGAGAAACTTTTTCAATTTTTGCAATGTTGTTAAGAAGTATACCATTTAAAAAAAACGACAAATAATTAAAAGGTTCAATTACATTTTAACATAGAACGACCTTGTTGGTTTTCTAAAATTTAAGCGAGATTAATGATTTCTGACTATACAAGGCAGTTTCATCAAGAATTCGATATAAGCTTATTTTGTCAGAAATTAATCACCTATCCATATTTTTTAATTTTGAGAATGGGGGCTGCTGTATTCAAAGTACCTCTCCCTTAACTTGCATGGCTTTAAGAATCATTCATGAAATTGTTTTAAAATGTCAATATTATTTTGACATCGTATGCATAAATGTTCAATTATCCTTATACAGTTTTCATTTCAACTCATCTAAGCGGCTTAGGAATTTGGCTGCCTCAACGAAATTTCTCCAGATATTGTGGTTCACAACAAGGCGACGCCAGACACGTTGACAGCGTCTTGTAGATTCTAACTTTTGCTTGGCGCGAAAGCTTGCGCGATTTGAAGATTTTAATGGTTGCGTAAATTGGTCGATTTTCAGTCAAGATTCTTGATGTCATGTCTACAAAAAAACTGAATATTGTTTCGTTACTACCGATCCTAAATATTTAAACTTTTCCATTTTCTCATGGACTTCGTTTAAGGAAACGATGTTGCAACCCAAAATGCACATGTCATCAGCTTATGCTAATAGCTGGGCTACTATGCTAATAGCTGAACAACGTATTCTAGAGATAAGTTGCAAATAATTTGAGCGATACGGTCACCATGCAGTACTCCTGATGTCATTACAAAGACTTTCGAGAGTTTCTTTTCAATTTTCACCTTGGAATTTTCCAAGTGCAAATATATTTTTCAAATTGCAATCATGAAAATTTTTGGCTTTGAGATTATATCAGCTATACCGCCGCATATAAAAAAAGTAGTTTTAAAAAGTGCATAGTGTCGTGCAGACTAAATATTGTTGGTTCTCTACAGCCCAGATGGATTTATTTTTGGCTGAAATCGGTTCACCGGAAGTCCATAGGACTTTTATGTTTCTTGCAAATGTTTTAAAAAGTATTTTCGGTCAATAATAGTCCAGATCGATTTTCAGAATTTAAATCTGTTTTTCAGCAAATATTCGTTACCTTGTCAGCCCAAACAGATGATCAACTATCATGAAACTACATTCTTAACACAATTGTTTCTTTCCAACATGAGTTGACCGGAAATTTCAGCTTCCATAAAGGCTTTATTTCATCAAAATTCGGCGACTATATTCGTACAGTCCTGGCGAATTGACAATTCGGAATAAAACTTTAAAATTAAACCTTTTCTATTATATGTCCAATATATGTACCGGAAGTTGCATCTTACATGGAAGCCTTTTCAATTTTTGCTATGATATTGAAAAGTTTATCAATTGTCAAAAACATCAAGAAATTTGAAGATTTAAATAAATTTAAAGGATTAATTTTTCACCAACAAGGGTGGAGCGTGTACTAACAGTTTAAGCAGGGATAAAGTTTTTTGATAATTCAAGACAATTGTACCAAATGTCTGGTAAGTTTATTTTCTCGCTTTAGAAATCAAGTGTGGTGTATTTGAAATCAATGTATAAAGTGGTAGTACAAGAAAACCGGGTGTGAGACACATATGTCCACTCCAACATTTTCTTATTTCGCGCCGTAGCAGTAGTGATAGTCCAATGAAAGCTTTACTTTATAGATGTTGTAATAATTACGTTCAAAGCTCAAAGTGTCTATTATAATACTTTCATTTACGTAGTAACAAAATGGAGTTGTGAATATGTTGTTACCAACACCCAACTTTCTGGTACCATTCTAAAGAACAATTGAACTTACCGAAATTTTGGTCAACACTCGATTTTCTTTTATGAATGAACATTAATCTCGAATACAGGCTTAACGACGCACTTTACGCACTATACCACAAACTCACAGGATACTCCTATGTGGGTTGTGTGAATAGTGCATGAATGAACATGTTTGAAATGATCGTTGTAACTTTGTAAGTAAGTGCAGTGGAAGAAGTCGTGGAAACTTTGCGAAACCTAACTAGAAACGAAGCAGATTTATAACGCCGCTTAATATTATAGCCACCTGGTGTCACAGCCTAAGAATCAAACTTGTCTTTCGATAGGGGCGAGGTAGCATCTAGAACACTCGTTTTGTTTTGAAGTGTGCTTACGGAAATATGGAAAATATTATTTTATACTGTAAAAGCTCCAATAAACATTTAGAGTTGTTGTCTTATATGTATGATGGACTTACTTTTACGTCATATGACATATTTTAAAGTATAATAAAATCCTTCTTTACTCTGGGTGGTAAGATAAACGATTTTTGTTTGAAAGCTGAATAAAAATTAATAAGTTGTATAACAAGATGTAGTAAAATTTGAACTTTACAACTTAGAAAAATGAAAAATCTCAGAAACTTAAATAATTACGAGAGATTACTTTAGATAAAATCTCACAATTTTCACGAATATTTTATAGTCGCAACTCGTAACAATTTTTATTCCTGCGAATTAAACATTTACATAAAGTATTAAATCAAATTTGTACGCAGCTTTGCAAAATGGTTAACGCAATTTATTTCGTCTAGACAAATTTTAACCCATCACAATTTACGGTTTTTATATAGCACATGACTATATCTTTGATTTGCCCTTTATATCGTGCAGCTCAAAATGTTGTAAACAATTTGAGGTGAATTGGTGGATTATATTGCGTTCGTCACAAATAATTCTTCAACACAAAGCTCTATCTCGGTATAAAATTGCCTAAAATTCAACCACAAAATATTATAGTTGCTATGTGTGTCAATTAGTTTTAATAATTTGAAAAAAGCTCTTCTAATCGTGTTTATGACCCAAAAATAGGCTATTCTGGAGCTTTTCACTTCAATTAAGCAAACATTATTTATTGTTTATATATGTGCGTGTGTGTATACTTCCCAGATGACTATCCACAAATGCTCAAAAGAGATTTACTTATTTTTTGCAACTATCATTCAACCCTAATTTAAATTCAATTTATCAACCTTTTTTCTGGAAAAACCTTTCAATTAAATTATAACAGTTTTCCATTTAAATAATTTACAATTTTTTCTGTTATGTTTTTCCTCTTATGGTCAATCAAAAAATACAAGATGAAAGTTAAACCCTTAAAACCTATTTAATGTTGTTTATAAAAAAATATGTTAAATCATTAAAAAAAGTAGGAAAAAATCTAGAAAGGTTACAGTACTCTAACATTAATATTCTAAATTGGAACTAATTAGTCGGTCTATTATAAGAAACACCAAAATGGAAATTCATTCTCAGCCAAGTCGAAATTTGATTCCTTACACATGGGCCAACGTTCTACGACGAACTTTTATTTTTAAATACTTAAGACAAGTGGTTTAAATTATATATCGTTACTATGCTTACTCTCTTCTTCAGTGTTTTGCAGATTATGATTTATTTCTAAACGGTAATTAAAAATTAATTACAATTAACGAATTCTTTATAAAAAGCAGGTGTTTCTATGGAATTTTCTTGATGATGCTCGCTCGAGGAAATGGTTCACATTAAATATTTTAAGAACATATATCCATTTTCACCTGAAATGGGCGCTAATTAAATAATTAATTACCTATCAATTATATATATATGTTTATCTAGTAATTAACAGTTCGTCCAATTAAAATTAAAATCACGTTCATTTTCCAAAAAAAAAACAACAAATTAAATCTCTAACTAAACGAATGACCAAACCTCATACTACACACATGCGAGCGAAGACTACACCCGGAAAATGTATTTTTAGAAACGAGGGCTCTAAATTAATTTTTTAAATGACACAATAAATAACGAGAAAATTTATTTGTGGAAAATATCACTTTTTGAAAACATAAAATACTGCGGAATTGAAATAGAGATAAAATTTATTTATTTTGACCAAATTTATTTATGGGACGTTGTGTGTGATTTTTTGATTGAATTATTGTGTGACGTTTGTGTATTGTACGTCCCAAAAAGTTAAATAATTTTCTGGAATATCCACACTACACACGATTAAGACGTACAACAATTTGTTGATTTGTGTTGAGTCATTTTACAATGATTATGAGTTTTTTTTTGAGATAATTAAATTTACTAATGGATACGTAAAATATTTTGTTTGGGTAACAAAGTTAGTGCTAAGTGCGCATTTTATCCTTCTTTTTAGCTCAATTAACCTTTCCATATATCTGTGCAAATATAAAATCAAAACTTATCGATAACTTAATTTGTTTTTTTGTTATAAGTTGTAACCTACTTAAATTGTTATTTAAGCAACTTAAATTTATTTTTTAAGCTAAAACAGTGCTTTAAACATTCACCGACCTAATTAGCAAATCTGTCGCGAATTTATAAGAGTGAAACGAGTGGTCGGTTTAGCTTATAATTAAACCTGCACCGCCAAAATTGTATCTTTTGATGTAGCTATGATATCATGATGGTTCTTGGACCAGAATTTATTACAAATTAATTACATGTTAGTGGTTAGTTCAAAAACACTTCTGTAATTTGTTTAAGGGTAAAGTTCACTCCCAAAACTATTACTATAATTAAGCACTTATTAAAATCAGTAAAGAAACCACTTCACCATAAAGGTGAATTAATATTTTTATGGAGTTTTATTAAAGTTAAATTTTATAAATTATTACACTAGACCGCAATCAAAGTTTGAGCAAAATGTTGCTCTAGGACTCATCTAGATGACAGGTAAACCTTACCCAGGTGTGTAATAAATGTCAATTTGTATCGGGTTAGACGGAATTGGCTTTAGGCGATGTAGGCTTCAGATAGTAATTTAAAGGTCGATTATAACACCTTTAATAATTTACTACCCCAAACCGCTCCCAGAAATTAGGTCAAATATTAAGCCATGATTTGCAGCAAATTTCACTAATGTAACAACAAAGAGGTTCCAACGACTGGCATAGGTATACTCAATTTGTACCACTTTGTTGACCCAATCCAATTAATAAACATGCAATTTCTGGAAAATGTAAGGAAGGGTGGAAGTAGTAATATTTAAATAGCGAAGACCTTAAATTTGCTTTGTCCATTAAAGTGCTTTGTCCTAAGATATTTTAAAACGTTACTACGGCTGGAATGAGTGTTTTCACTTTAAACTAGACACAAACCAGTTAAAACTAAGAATTTGTACCGTAGATTTTCCAGACAAATCACGTATTTTACTTGGATTGGATCTAGTAGTACAACGTGAAAACACTTACTCCAGTCGTAGAAACCTCTTAAAAATATCTTAGGGCAAATCATATTTAATACGATTTTGCGGTATCCGCCTTTCCTTAGATTTTTCTAAACTACACAACTTTTAAATATTACACCCCGTGTTTCTCTAATTTTTCCAGAAACTTCATGTTTTTTATTAGACTGGATCTAGTTCAAAGTGAAAACTGTCATTTCAGCCGTAGTAAACTCTTCTTAGACAAAGCAGTTTTCACGCGATTTTGAGGTGAACAACTTTGAACATCACATCCATTGTTCACCTACATTTTCCAAAAAATCCATGTTTTTTACCGTTTCTAACAAAAAGTTAACAAGTATTCGTATATGATTCCAACTGGATTAATAATCTTCTTTTGGGTATTAGTGTTACCCTGTAAAAACATATTTTTTAATGAGACAGTATACAAAATTAGAAAGAGATAAGAAGTGCTATCCCTTTCTAAACAATTATCCGTTTTCGATATTTTTCAGATTGGAATTTCATATAAAAAAATAAAAAATGTAAAAAATCGTCGTAAGACAAAATTTATATTACAATGAGTAATTCCTCGTACAGGCATGTATTCTTTTAACAACTAGTAACTTGCATTATCTTCAGGTTACAGCTGTTTGGCTAATTTAAATTTTAACTATTAACATAAAGATACCAACGATTGTTCTAAGATGTGACAAACAAGAAACAGAAACAATAGTTTTAAACTGTCTATTTGCCATATCCCTGTGGTCTCCCCAATTTTAAATTTTTTAAGTAATTTATATTTGGACTAATTTCAAAAGGAGGTTGCAATAGCTCTATGTACTAAGTACAGTAAAACCTCGATTTAACGGACCCCGATTTAACGGACCCTCGATTTAACGGACTATTTTTATATTTTCCATTTTTCGGTTACCGATTATGATGGGGTTGGGTATGTTGGATGGAAATGGGATTCTTAAATGATTTTGGGAATAAATTCTGGAATATGGCCCCTTGGGACGGAACTCAATCAATTCTTATCCGATTATAATGGGATTGATTGGGATTGATTGATCTTAAATGAATTTTGGAAGAAGTTCTGGGATTAGGCCACCTGGAACGGAACTCGACAATTCTTAACCGATTATAACGGGATTGGATATGCTGGATCAAAATGGAATTGTTAAATGGTTTTTGGAGAAGTTCTGGAATATGGCCACCTGAGACGAAATTCGATAATTTAAACTAAGACGGAACTAGGTAATAAGCAGACGTGTTTCTTGAAGTAAGCGGCTCGTGATGTTAACATGTTTCTGGTTAGACTGGATGACTTAACATCTATCACCAGTACGTGCCCCTTTCATAGAATTAAGGCTAAAAACAACGACCTCGAAAACTGTTCACGGGAACATGGAATATGACGTGTTCTAAGACCTTGAAATCTTCAGAACCTTTAGATCCAAGCGGAAATACATTACACTTTTGAGGTACTTGCAATGCAAGAGCATAAAAGGTATGGGAGTTAATTCCATAAAAACACCAATAATTACACTCTACACTACATCAATAATCGGAAAAGAGGAAAATTACAATTCGGTCTCTCATCCTCTGGCGAGTACAGCATTTTATCGTTTTATAATCCCATATTTATCCGACGTGCTGAATTCCATCATTATCGGTTTAGTAATATTCGTGTCGCGTTCTAGGTTGCCATATTAAAAAACGTTTTGTAGAAATCATTAATGAATTTAATTTCCATTAAACAAATATAATCCCATCGTAATCGGTTAAAAACTGCCTGCGTTGCGTCGAAGGTAGCCATATTCCAAAATTTATTCCATAAATCATTTAAGAATCCCATTTTCATCCAACAAACTCAATTACATTATAATCGGTTAAGAATGGCTGAGTTCGGGGTGGCCTTTTCCAAAACTACTTCCAATAACATTTTAGAATCTAAATCTCAATTCAGTATATTAAACCCCATCAAAATCGGTTAAAACTAGACCAACTTCCGCCCAGATAGTCATATTTCAGAAAATTCCCCCAAAGTTATTTAATAATATCATTTTATCCACAATGTATAATTTCATCATAATTGGGCATGAAATGGTCGAGTACTGTTCTAGGTGGTCATATTCCAGAACTTTTCCAAAAACCATTTAAAAATTCCATTTCCATCCAGCATATCCAATCCCATCATAAACGGTTAATAATTGATCGAGTTCCGTCCAAGGTGGCCATATTCCAGTATTACTTCCAAAAATCGTTTAATAATCTCATTTCCATCGAACATACCAAATCCCAATATAATCGGCTAAGAACAGATCGAGTTCCGTCCCAGGTGGCCATACTCCAGAACTGCGTCCAGAAATCTTTAAAGAATTCCATTTCCATCCAGCATATCCAATCCCGTCATAATCGGTTCAAAATTAGTCGAGTTCTGTTCCAGGTGTCCAATTTTCAGAACTTCTTCCAAAAATCATTTAAGAATCCCATTTCCACCCAACATACCCAATCCCATCATAATCGGTTAAGAATTGGGCGAGTTTTGTCCTAGGTGCCCATATTCCAGAAATTCTTCCAAAATCATTTAAGAATGACATTTCCATCCGGCAGATCCAATCCCATCATAATCGGTTAAGATTAGTCGAGTTCCATTCCAGGTGGCCTGATTCCAGAACTTCTTCCAAAAATCATTTAAGAACCCCATTTCCATCCAACATACCCAATCCCATAATCGACTTAGAAATGCCTGAGTTCCGTCCCAGATGGCCATATTCGAAAACTTCTTCCAACAACTGTTTATTAATCTCATTTCCATCCAACACATAAAATCCCATCATAATCGGTTAAGAAATGAACGAGTTCTCTCCTATGTGGCTATATTCCAGAACAAGTGCAAAACCTATAGACGATTACATTTAAAAACATTTGGATTTAACGGACATAACGGAAATGGTCCGTTAAATTGAGGTTTTACTATATTTCAACTAATATTAGGATCATCACAGGGATTTTTTGTAAGACTGCATCAGGAGGTAACAATAGCTCTCTGTAACTCAATCAAGTCAAATCGGCATGTCATACAAATTAAGTAAAAAAATTTATAATTGAGGAGACAGCCGGGATATGGCATATAGACAGTTTATTACTTAGTACATAGAGCTATTGTTACCTCCTGAAACGACGAGAAATGAAAATGGGTTGTGGGGAAACTTGTGCATATGACTGCCAAGAAGAGTTCAATTTGTCAGAGAGAAAAATCATATTTGATAATTTCTGGCAATTAAGTTCAAAATCTAAAGACGAATTTTTCGGAAAGCTAGTGTTTAAGGTGCTAGTAGAGCGATCAAGAACCACTAAAAAGAACTCTCTCAGAAAGAATACGTGCATCTACCATTTCCTAAAGGCCGGTAAATTAAAGAGACTGCCAATTATTTTTTACCAGTTCATTAGATATACATAAAACGCGAATTCATCACTATTTCGCTCATTTAATAGATCCAAATACCACACTGTCAAAGTCCCCAGCTAAAGGCAGATACAAGAAGAACGAACTACCACAAAATAAACTGGATGAAGTTGCTAGTCATATCAGTGGATTTGCAACAATGGATTCTCATTTTTGTCGTTCCAATTTGGATGTTGTTCGTATTTGGAACCACATCTTAGTATAAGGAAAATTTGGCTTACTTTGTTCCAAAAAGGACTTGTGCAACAAATGTGAAGAACATAAGATGAAGGTGAACAACGGAGAAATATTAAGTGAAGCAGAACAAAATGATTGTTCGATACATATGCAAAACAAGTTGGCCGCAAAAGCGGAAAAAGACTTCGGCAGAACAAATTGTGAGCCAAATACTCGAATCCTTGTCATTGATTTGCAAAACGTTTATGCATTACCGAAAGCAAATATCAAGTGTTTTTATTACGTTTATAAGCTGCTCTGTTTCAATCTCACTGGATACTGTCAGGATAATAGAACTACATATTGTAGTTTCTGGAATGAAACAATGCAAGGACGAGGTGGAAACGAATTAGCGAGTGCTTTTGTGAAAATTTTGCAAGCAGTGATATCAGATTTTCCACAAACGGAAAGAATTATTATTTGGACGGATTCATGCGTTCCGCAGAATCGCAATTCAATTGTATCTCTAAGTTTTATGAAATTCATGAAGGAAAATCCTCATGTGAAGATAATTGAGCAGTAATTTTCAGAACCCGGGCACTCTATGTTGCAAAAAGTTGACGCAGTTCATAGTGCGTTAGACAAGTATTTGAGAACTATAAAAATCTTGAGCTCAATTGTATTAGTACGGTTACTTTCTAATGCTAAGTTTCCCAAAGTAAAGTTGAAAATAATGCAAATGCAAGCTAGCGATTTCAAGTACTACAGCCAAAAACTTTATTTGCCATTTTTCTTTTGTTGTTTAATGATAATTCATATAAAAAAATAAAAATTAAAAAAATTAGTACAATTAATCAAAAAACAAAGAAAATTAAAATGCCAAAATTGTTTGTAAAATGGGCGAAAAACAAGAGGGATGTCATTTTAATCTAAAACTTGTTTTAATCAATATGAAGTATTTCCTCCTTTATTAGAAATAATTTCGGCAAAACCAAAAGCTTCGTTGAACTGTCTCCCAATAACAGTGGACATCTTTTGCTTTAGGTAATGCCATAGATTCTCTAATGGATTTAAATCTGAACTTTGAGGCGGCCAATCGATGGTTTAGCACCTGGAAACAAGAGCATTATCGTTGAGTACGCGTATATATGTGCTGGATGTTACTTTCTCCGGCAGAAAAATCATATCGCCGACGCCATTATAAGAAAAGCAGCCCCATACTATCACTTTTCTTCCTTCACTATGGCGAGTGGGCATGATAACACTGCTCTTTTGCAGTAGAATAGTAAAATTTTTTGCCGTATACCGTCTAAACAGAAGCTAGACTCGACGGTCCATAATACATTGCGCTAAAACTCCGCGGGCTTAATTAGGTAACTGCGCGCAAACTTAAGTCGTTTTTCTTTATTTCGTGCGTTTACAAAGGGCTTCTTTTTTATTACGTATGCTTTAAGATTAGCTTCACGAAGCCGTCTTCGAACAGTAGTTAGGCTGATTTTGGTTTGGCGGAGGATATTTAGGTCGTTTTGATATTTAATATTTTAACGATTCTATTATCCTCTTTGGTAGTTGTAATTCGTTTTCTACCCATTCCTTTAGGCATATGAAGTTAGCCCTGTTTCCATCCCAGACAAAAATAAAATTTCCTTAAACAATACATTTCATCTCACCCCAGTTTTTTCTATTTAAACTTGTATAAGACGGAATTTTTTTTAAGTTGAGTAAAAACCAACAAAATATCCATCCCAGATTATTCCATTTAATTGATGTTTTTGTACTCTACGTATGAATAATGAATGATTATAAATAGTTTTTCTAAGTGATATGATTTATAATTAATAATTGTTTAGGACTAAGAGGGCAGTATCAGCCGTATGGTAGTATTGGCGCCAATGGCCAAGTTCCACATGGAGCCATACATGAATATGAGAATATCGTGCCATTTTCCTAGAAATATGATTTGCCGGAAATGATTCTCTATATTTTAAATAACTTATAAGACGGACTAACTGTGGCCAGTTGGACAGTACTAGGTAAGGGCTTAAAATGACTAAGAGGGCAGTACCAGGTTGATATTGTTTTGAGTTGGTTAACTTAATGTTCCTCCTTCCTTTAACATTTTTCAAACTATTTTGGAACTTTGATTTTTTGATTTAGTATGGTACCGAATTCTTCTGGCAGTTGTGCATTTTGGCTAGTTCTTTAATTGCTGCTCGCACCTCCAATGAAATTTCCGTTTTTTGCCATTATTTAAAATATGGATTACACTATTGTAGATGAAAATTATGACTAAATCAACACATGCAATATTCATGAAAAAAATGTGAAAAAATCTAGTATTCCTGGTACGATAGCCGTTGTTTTACGTAGGTACAAACAATTTTGGCGCAAAAACATGAGGTACAAACAATTTTGGCATTTTGTTTATCTTCTTTTTAGAATTACATAGTCACTTTTTTGTAATTTCATTTTTTTACTTGAATTATCATTAAATAACAAGAAAAATGGCAAATGGGCAAGTTTTTGGATTAAATAGAATTTTTCAACTAAATTTTTACTTTTTGCTTAGATTCTGAAATTTTTGTGAAGTACAAACAATTGTGGCGTTGACTGTATGTTAAATAGTGGAAATACGTGCGTTGTTATTCCATTTTTGTGACATAGCCGGTTCCACAGAAAGCGTGTTTCAATGTTTCCTTCAAATTTGCTGGGCTGTCGATTAAACCGATTTTAGAATTTAAGCAGGGGTTTAGGGTACATGGGATGACCGGTATCATGAAATAAATGTGTTTTAACACTAATTAGTATTTAGCAGAGAACGTAAACATTTTTTGTAGATTACCACCACCAAATTATATCCTTTAATATTTTCTTTAAACGCCTGTGGGCACATACAAAAGTCCTGAGAGAAGTTAAACTCGATTTGCTTCATATCTTCAGCGCCTGCCTTTTTGGCATCGTAGTGTGTCATTAATGATGTTAGTTTATATTACGTAGAGTTAATACTCTGTCCTTTTAACAAATTAAAGTATATCCACTGGCACTCCAATCGATTCAAGAATTGCTTTGACCACAGCCTCATAAAATTTGTCACGAAGGATGGATAGGATAGTAACCTTAAATGATAAAAAAATTAAGTGAAAGGATGAGAAACACATGCAATCGTTTATTGTCTGTTCTAATCTCACATCCTACAATGAGGAAATCGCCAATCTTACGCATGGTCACAAAATTACCTATGTGTGGCTTCGCTGTGGTGGCAGTGCCCGAATATATGATAATTACTCACTCTTTGAGGACTACACTGAGTTTATCTTCGTTAAGCAATTGGCGGCAGTCTGGTGTAATAAATTATTAAAGCTGGTAAAATCGACCTTTTAATTAAATATTTGAAGCCATTACCGTACGAATACAATTCCGTCTAAACTGTAACAAAAATGTTTTAATGTTCACCTGGGTATATATTTGACCAATATTTGACCCAATATATAGCGGCGGACTGGTGTAATAAATTTTTAAACTGTCGTTGGATGCCAATTCCATCTAACCTGACACAAAAATGTTTTATTACATACCTGGATAAGGTTGACTGCCCTTCTCAAGGCCTAGGTAATATCATTTGATGTTACATCTGGTGACAGTCAGGTGTAATAAATTATATAAGATGATTAAATCGGACTTTAAATTACATAAGACTTCAACTTTACCGTCAGAAACCTGACACATAAAAAATTTATTTTATACCTGACATACTAAACAGTTTAAGAATTTGCATCGTGGTTTCATCAAGGAACGTTTTAAGCGATTATGACGCAAATAAAAGAGGTGCTATGTTTCTATTATTGCCTCGGTGAGTGTCGTCAAGATCTGCGATTGTATATTAAAGTCGGTTTAAATACCGGTTAAATTATAATGGACTCTGTCGATATAGGCTGGCCAGTTGATGTGTTTAGATGTTCTTAATAAAGGGTTTTCCAATAAGAGGTTTCATTTTGATATTAAAAATCGAGTATTTTTTAAGATAAATCAATGAATGTTATTTCATTGTAAAGAGGAAGGGATGCCATTTGAAAACAATATCAGACAAATGGCCGCCACAGCTACGCTTGCAACACCATATCCTTTTCATGAAATTTTCTATGACATTACATAGGTCTTATTTTTCACGTGCCCCCAAACTAAAAAGTCTAAAGGTGTTAAATCACAAGATCTCACCTCTTCGAGAAAAAACACGGTCAGAAAACTTTTCTTTCAAAATTGCGATTGTTTCGTTGCTTGTATGGCACGAAGCGCCGTCTTGCTGAAAATAAACGTCGTCCACATCAATATCTTCTAATTCCGGCCATAAAAAATGATTAATCATAGCTCGGTAGCGCAATCCATTCACCGTAACAGTTGCAATCACACCGCGAGCCCAAAAACCGCACCAAACAGTGACACATTGAGAATGTAAAAGACTTTCAACAAGCATTCTTGGATTTTCTAAGCTCCAAATGCGATAATTCTGCTTATTAACGTAGCCTCCGACGTGAAAATAGACCTCATCACTGAAGATGATTTCTCGATGAAAATCCGGATCATTTTGATGCATTTGAAGGACAAAATCAGCGCAGATACGACGTTAATGGTGATCGAATGGCTTGAGTTCTTGTGCTGAGAACTGAACTTTAAAAGCCTTAAGACCTAAGTCTTTATGCAAAATACGGTGTAATGTTGTTTGTGGAATGTCTAATTCCAAAGATCGACGAGGAATCGATAAACCTGAGTTTTCGTTAACACTACGGGCTGCAGCAGCAATATTCTCAGTTGTTCTTGAGCGACGCAAACGGGTTTAAATCTTCACATCACTAACTTGTCCCAACAGCTTAAATTTTTCCATCAGTTTCACTATTGCCGATCGGGAAGGTGCTTCACGACAACTCAAAAGTGCTTAAGTTTTGCGAACTGTGTTGTTGAAGCGTGTATCGTACCATTTTTAGTAATGGCGTAGTTTTTCAACTACGTCAAAATGTCGAAAGATGACAGGTTTATTTAACTACTTCATAAACTTATTAGAAATTTATTTTCCAAACCGATGAAAGGCTCTTTAGAGCTTTCACAGCAGCAAAACTTTCTCCCTATATATCTGGACTGAACACCATTGTCCTTACATAAAATAACACATTAATTACTTAAATTTTATCATCAAACTTTTTCTACATAAACAATGTTAAAGTTTTAAATTTGTTACCGCATTTTTTTTAACAACTAAATTACTCACTCCTTACCATATACGGGTAGAATTATACGATTACCAGCAACAATAGAAATCCATTTTGTGATACAAGCACAAAATGTAAAAATCGATTAACTTAATTATTTAATTACAATAATATTTTGTAACCATACGAGCAACATTTATAAGGTTCTAGACCATAAATGTGTATGTAAGTAGATTCGACACCATACGAAGGAAATTTATAAAGCTGTATTTAGTTGCTTAAGTAGATTTCTGTTTTTGATATCAGTCATCAATTCAACATAATAACTAGGTTATAAAAATAAGAGAAAGGATGTGTTATTTATACTTTTTTGCTGGCAAGTAAGCTGAAAATTTACCTTTTGAAGGGTAAAATTTATTCCAAAACCAATATTTATAACGTCTCGATAACGTATTTAATGTGAATTATTTAGCACATTGGCAACGTTAGGATGGGTTACTTTTATAAGTTTTCAACTTTTGAACAAAGACTAAAATATTAAAAGCTCTCTGCTGTGTGTTTATTTTATATAAAAATATTCGTTCGTTCATCCTTATTATGACTGTGAGTCTAATAGGATTTTCTATAGAAATTTAACGAAATTATTACGTTTAAAAACGGTTAGTAACGTAAATTCCAGTTTTCATGTACGTTCGATAAAGAAAATTTTATGTATGCAGAATGGTTATTACTGCGAATGTGGATATGTGGCTTGGCAAATTTAATTTCAAGTTATATGGATTCTATTATTTTCCAATTTAACAATACAAGATGTTATAGGTTTTCGAAAACACTTTGATGCTAAGCCAGATTCATTGCAAAATATAACTTACTTACAATTGTTCATAACACATTATTGTAAAATATCGTTAAGCTAAAAAACTCATACCACCATACTACCAAAATTGTAATTTTCAACTCGCGGTAATCTCATAACTTGAATGGCTCATCATTCCGCTGGTCAACATACGCCTTTATGGATTCATATAGTGATACTTCCTCGTGTGGTAGTCTACAATGTAAATAGGTGTTCGCTTTAGATGTTCATAAAATATTTTTTAGCTGTTGCTTAAATTAAAATTTACAAGGAGCGAAAGCTCGACATTTGAAATTATTATCCACACTCCATGGGAGCCAGCTCTGGGCTGAGTGTAGTTGAACTTCCATTCAATCAATATATTCGCACTAATAAATTTTAAATTGAGAAAATCCCTCAACCAATGTTCAAACTTGAGGTGGAACATGAAGCAGCAAAAACCAGCGGGACAAACGAATTCTACAACATGAGGTATCTGTCGTAGTGGAAGAATTTACACAAACGTAAATCTGATGTAAAGAAGTGCAGTAATTGTGGGGAAAATCATGCCGTAGTTAAGGGGAAAAATGACTCCAAGGCAACGGATTGAGCAACGAGTAAATAACCAAATTCATAAACATACAAACAATGAGAAAATTATGTCTGCAACCATTAACTCAGAAACATCATTCGCAGGGGTGGGCTGCGGGCATAACTGTTCATCAGCAAACTGCAATTATTGCAATGATTCTTTTTCTAATGGTTCATATTTCAATTTCAGGAGTGCTGATTGAATTACTGAACCATTTCCTGGTCAAGCCAGATTGGAGTATTTTTCATCGGAGTGGCAGCTTAAACGATATTGTTATTCAATTTAATGGACGCATCGGGGTTGGTATTAGTAACCATATGCCTCTCGTAAAAACATCAACTTAGGAAACCGCGAAATTGCCTGACTTTTTGCTGAAAAATCATTTCTTACACTCGGCTGAAAAATCATTTTTTCTTCTAGAGGTGATTGTTAAACCAACTAAATTAAATTAACTTTTTCGAATGCCAATTGGCTTGCGCAACATAAATTAGACGTACAACATTTTCTAATTGAGCACAACATTAACGTCTCTGAGACACATTTTAAACAAATGCACTCTTTAAATTAATTGGTTACATTTTATGACACCTAACCTCCTCTCGTGGAGGATTAACAATTATTATTAGAAAAAAAACATCATGAATTGGAAAAATATCACTAAGCATAGACAAGAAGCATCTGGTTAGAATATTGGCCTGGTAAATGCACCAGATCCGCAGTCTATACTGTCCACAGAAACATTTGATTAGAAAGAGACAATTTACAACGCCAAAAGGCAAGCAACTGTGGATATGTATGCAGAAATATAAACTTGATGACATATTTGGCAACAAGATCGATAGACGAAAAATTTCCAATTTAATCGACTTCTATATGTGACAACGAGTAATGCTATATATTCTTAACGAGCAAGCAGCAAAGGATGCTACATGCAATGCCTCTACTAACGTACAAATTCACCATTCGTCATAGAATATTCGGCATGGGTACCAGGCAAGGAGCAATGCAGATAAAGTAAATAGATTCGCTCAACATTTAGTTGAGGTATTTACTCCGAACGAGAATCATGAGTACTCGGAATTGCGGAATTGTCGAAAATGGCGTAAATGGCGTGAAGTAAAAACAATGATCAGCGAACATTCAAACCCCGAAAAGGCACCTGATCATTTAATTAGTGGAACAATACTTATAGAACTTCCCGATATATATGCATCAAATTAAAACTGGCTTTTTACCAGAAACTTGGAAAATTTCACAGATCATAATGATCCATAAACCTAGTAAAGATGAAACAAAAGTAGACTCGTATCCAATTAGTTTACTACCAAATATGTCAAAACTCTTTCAAAAAATTGCTTCTTAAAAAACGTAACCCAATTCTGCAAGAGCAAAATATTACCCCGGATCACCAGTTGGGATTTAGAGAAGATCATTAAACTTGGAGATTTTTAAACAAATTATTGTGAAATTTGGTATGCACCAAGAACAAGGCCAATTTTAAAAAATGACGGTAAAATTTGGTATGCAAAGCAGGACGAGAGGAGTTTTTGAGATTCGACTTTCAAAAATTGAACATAAAAAGCCGTTTCTTAACCAGTTAATTTCAAAATTAGTTTGTACAGCTGGACTGATATTCTAACATAAATATTCGCGAAGTTCTGGAATTTACCCATTCCGAATGGAACTAGATCATTTCTCAACCAATTCTACTCAAATTTTGTTTGAAGAGCTAAATTGGGATTTCAGTCATTTAGATTGCGGGTGTATTTTATTTAACATGCTGACGGCTTTTTATTTGATAGATTTCGATAATTTATTTAAGTAAACGTGATAAAAGTACAAAAAACTAAAAAATAATTAATCATGAAACAAATGAATATAATGAATAGAGTGACCAGACCAAAATTCCCAAATTGGGGTACCCTTAAATTAAGATTTTATTTTCAAAATTAATCCAAAAAATTGGTTAAAAATCCCAGAAATGGTGGCATGGTGGATAATTGTTGCATTAGTTTTAATAAGAAGTTCTTTCTTTCATATAGGGTAGGAGTAAGTGTGGAAATTTCGCGGTTCTCGATGTGGTGTCTGTCTATGTGTCGCTGTGTCCTCTCTGCAGCCCAAGTGGATTGACTTATTTTAATGAAGCTTCATACTAGGGCGGAGGTCGGGCCACCGGATGTGGTAGCTTATCTTATCTTATCTTGGCTTACGCTTTCTCGTTTTTTGATGTTTTTTTCAATTATTTTGGAAGGTTGCATCTGCGATGGTATCGTTTGAGAGCGAAGGGAATTTCGATTGGTTGTGTAATAGGGCTGGTCGGGATCGTTTTACAAAATTTAGGAGGAAGTGACGATTTTGGTAGTAAACTGTTATTTTGCCTTAGTTCAGCCGCTCTGCGTCCCACGTGGGTTGACCGCTCAGCATGGAACTTCATACTTGGAGGTTTTTATTATGTTGGGGGAGATGGCAACTTCCTTGTGAGCTTTTCCGTTTTTGGCAGTATTTTGTTATAGCATTTGCGCGGGAGTTGGTTAGGAATAGGTCTAGTCTGGGTTGGGGTTATAGCAAGGCTGGACCTGATCATTTTCCGTAAATGACTAATTTTGATAGAAACCGATTTTTGTTTTCTTGATCTTGTTTGCATATGGTTTGGGAAATGCAGGATTTGCAAAAGGCAAGAGCGGGAATATTCTGGATTGAATTTAGAAGAGGAATGGTTCCTTGTTGATTTTCTGTTGGTTGGGCGGATGTGCCGGTTTTTGTTGTGATACTTTTGCGCAGGAACTTTCTTGTTTTTTGCTAGTGTTTTGTATTCTATGGGATTTACGATACGGATTCTAAATTGACTTGACATTTTAATTGGTCCATACATTTTTCTGGAATTTGATCGGCAGTGAAGAATTTCTATAAAAAAATGTTTTTCACCAAAATGCAACAAATTTGGAATGATTTGTTTCCAAAATAAACTTTTTTTGTTTTTTGTTATTTTGGAGACTTGAAATTTTTTCCTTAGCTGATATCAGGGCTTAACAGGTGTGGTGACCACATGCTGATCATACCGTACGGTTGGTGCCAGGGGTCCGACTGGATCAGCATTATATAGGTGTTCAACCAACAAATAAACTCACGTACGGAAATATTGTTTCGAATTTACTGAACAACAAGAACCATCGTTTCACGTTTCACACCTCACCTCCTCTTAATTTATAACGCCTCAATTAATTTTCAATTAATACATTTATTTAAAATATCTATCATTTAAGCATAACAGAAAGGTTCGACACAGCTGAAACCCAAAAAAAAGATAATAATAATTTTAACACTTTAATTGTTTAAACTAATATAATAAAATTGCAAATTCGTTGGACAAATTTAATTTTTATGTAAAAAAGGTTTTTCAATAACAGGTTTCATTTTGAATAGCCTGCTATTTGGGCAGCTGTCAATTTTGAAGTTGTCATCTTTTGCCATTTGACAAGTAAAAACTACGCCATTACTAAAAATGGTACGATACACGCTTCAACAACGCAAATTCACTACAAAAATTGTGAAAATTTTGCAGTCACAGTTCGTAAAACTAAAGCACTTTAAGGCCGTCGTGAAGCACCTTCTCGGGCGGCAATAGTGAAACTGGTCGAAAAATTTGAGCTGTTGGGACAAGTTAGTGATGTGAAGAATCGAAACCGTGTGCATAGCTAAAGAAAAACTGAGAATATTGCTGCTCTAGCCCGTAGTGTTGACGAAAACCCAGGTTTATCGATTGCTCGTCGATCTTTGGAATTAGACAATCCACAAACGACATTACACCGTATTAAAGATCAGTTAACACAAGAACTCAAGCCGGTCGATCACCATAAATGTCGTATCTTCAGTGATGAAAAATCATCTTCAGTGATGAGGCCCATTTTCACCTCGGAGGCTACGTTAATAAGTAGAATTGTCGCATTTGGGGCTCAGAAAATCCAAGAATCATTGTTGAAAAGCCTCTCCATCTTCAACGTGTCACTGTTTGGTGCGGTTTTTGGGCTGGCGGTGTGATTGGACCTTACTTATTCGAAAATGAGGCTGGTGCAACTGTTACGGTGAATGGATAGATATTGATGTGAACGACGTTTATTTTCAGCAAGACGGCATTACGTGCCACACAAGCAACGAAACAATCGCAATTTTGCAAGAAAAGGTTCCTGACCGTGTTATTTCTCGAGGAGGTGATCATAATTGGCCATCGAGATCTTGTGATTTAACATCTTTAGACTTTTTCTTTGGAGCCAAGTGAAAGTTATGGTCGATGCCAATGCTCCACAATCGATGCAAGACCTTAAAGGTGGAATTCGTAAAGTTATCGAGGACATACAGCGGCAAATGTGCGAATTGATCATGGACAATTTCATAAAAAGGATATGGTGCTGCAAGCGTAGCCGTGACGACCATTTGGCTGATATCGTTTTCAAATGTTAATGATGCCACCTTCCTCTTTACAATGAAATAACCATTCATTGATTTCTCTTAAAAACGACTCGTTTTTTTAATGTCAAAATGAAATCTCTTATTGGATTGAGCACTCAATCGTTATTACACCAAGCACCATTGATCGGGATAATTCATAATGAAATATATATAACACCCGGCACGCCTGGATTGCCAACCAGGTTCTATGAACAAAATCATCTCAAAAAATTTATATTATTTATATTGAGACTAATTAGGATTACCCACAAAAAGCACTTAATTAGAGCACTTGGCTTACCGCGCATTCTAATTTAAAGCGCGCACAATCAATATAATGTGAATTTTATCTTTTCTCAGATTCACTTTCGAATTAATTGGTTGAGCCAAGTGGGCAGTAAACTGCTTGGCCCTTACAATATTACAGTTCACTTAACTATTTAGGTTACTCGTATTTTAATCATGTGGAACACAACCACTCAAACAAAACAATTTTTATTTGTGTTTCACTAACATGAACTTCGTACTCGATGTGATTTGCTCGATTTCAGATGGATTAATGATTTGTCAAATAATGATCCGCAATCGATACAATTAAGAATTTACGTAGGTAAGAGGAGGAAAAGGAAAGCGTTATGCTATTTTTCCTTTTCTAATAATTTCTATATTACACCATTATTGTTTTTTATTTTTGGGTGTAATAGAAAATTAGGTTGACCATAACAACTTTAGGTTGACCATAACAACCATGGTTATCCAATGCTATAAGATATCGGCGTTGTTCGACTTCACTCTACAGAGGTCGGTATGAAAATGTAGCAGCATCGAGAGTCAGATGGTGAGAATCTTAAAATTCTGTGGCCGCCGTAGTATTCAACTTTTGTGATTAGCGTATATTCGAGGTGGGGGAGGGTCGGTTGTTGGCCAGAACATCAATGAACAATTGTTTTTAGAAAGTGACAAAAGATACGTTTTGGCTTGTTGGACATTTTAAACTGTCGTTCATTAGCTAAAAGCAATGTCAAGCTTAAATCATAACGTTACGTAACAAATCTTTGTATTGCGGGTAACAAAGTGGCCAAGAGAACTATTGAACATTTGTAAATGCTTCCTAAATTTAAATGTACAAAAGCATAAAATGTAAATATTGATCATTTTGGGGTATTTTTCCGTACCCTATTTCATATTTTTGAATAAGGGTATTTTGGAAATTGGTTGTGAGAAAAAGGGTATAATACCCCAGAAAGAGGTACGTCTGGCCACCCTAATAATGAACGTAATGAATAAAATGAATATAATGAATGTAATGAATATAATGCAAATAATGAATATAATTAATATAAGTAATGGAATAAATGTAATGAATATAGTGAATGTAATGAATGTAATGAAGATAATGAAAGTAATGAATATAACGAATATAATAAATGTAACGAATGTAACGAATATCATGCATATAATGAAAATATAAATAATGTTAAGAATATAATTAATATAATAAATGTAGCGAATGTAATGAATGTAATGAAAGTAATTAATATAATAAATGTAATGAATGTAAAGCACATAATGAATATAATTAATATAATTAATGGAATAAATGTAATGAATGTAATAAAGATAATGAAAGTAATAAATATAACGAATATAATAAATGTAACGAATGTAATGAATATCATGCGTATAATGAAAATATAAATAATGTAATGAATATATTTAAGATAATAAATGTAACGAATTGTAATGAATATAATGAAAGTAATGAATATAATGCATAAAATAAATGTAATTAATATAATAAATATATTGAATGTAATGCATAAAATAAATATAATTAATATAATGAATATAATTAATATAATAAATGTAATAAATGTAAAGAATGTAATGCATATAATGAATGTAATAAATATGATGAATATAATGAATGTAATAAATGTAATAAATATATTGAATGTAATGCATAAAATAAATATAATTAATATAATAAATGAATGAATGTAAAGCACATAATGAATATAATGAATATAATGAATGTAATGAATATAATGCATACAATAAATATAATTAATATAATAAATTTAATGAATGTAAAGCACATAATGAATATAATGGATGTATTGAATGTAATAAAGATAATGAAAGTAATGAATATAACGAATATATTAAATGCAATAAATATAATGAATATAATTAATATAATGCATATAATTAATATAATAAATGTAATGAATGTAATGAATATCATGAATATAATGATTATAATTGATGTAATATAATGTATTGAATATAATGAATGAAGTGAATATAACGAATATAACAAATGTAATGAATATAATGGATTTAATGAATTCTAATCTCATGAATGTAATGCATATAATGAATATAACTAAAATAATGCATATAATTAATATAATAAATGTAATAAATGTAATGAATGTAATGAATATCATGCATATAATGAATACTCGTATAATGGATGTAATGAATGAAATGAAGATAATGAAAGTAATGAATATAACGAATATAATAAATGTAATGAATGTAATGCATATAATTAATATAACAAATGTAATGAATGTAATGAATATAATGGATGTAATGTATATAATGGATATAACGAATATAATAAATAAATAAAGGGTGATATTTAGAGATTATTAATTTTAAATTAAAATATAACAAAGAAAATACTTTGAATCCCTGGCGCGTACATGGCATAATCTGGAAGTCCAATTCTCGATCACTAATCGCAGTAATTGCCGCCGTATCTTGATAATAACTCGCCGAATGTTGTGTTCCAAGTTTTCAATCGTCTCTGGTTTATCGTCGTAGACAAGTGACTTAACATATCCCCAAAGAAAATAATTTAATGGAGTTAGATCACACGATCTCGGTGGCCAATTAACAGGACCATTACGTGAAATTAGTCTTTCATCAAATGTTTCTTTGAGTAAATTAATTGTATCCTGCGCTGTGTCGCATGTAGCACTGTCCTGTTGGAACCCCATATCAGCAAGATTTATACCATCCAATTGGGCTACAAAAAGTTTGAAATCATGTCTCTATACTTTTCACCGTTGACAGTAACATTCCGCCCATCATCGTTTTTAAAGACATATGGGCCAATGATTTCGCCGGTTCATAAAGCGCACCAAACAGTGATTTCTGAACCTCTGGATGTATCGGTGTATCAGCGCTTGTAGATTATTTTCACTCCAAATCCTACAATTATATTTATTAATGTACCCATTCAACCAAAAGTGAGCTTCTTCGCTGAACAAAATTTTGTTGGGAAAATTCAGGTTCAGGCTATTGGTCGAATTGGCGGCGTGTGCGATGATCGGATGACTTTAACTCCTGCACAAGTTGAATTTTGTAAGCACGTAAACCAATATCCTTAGATAAAATCTTCCATAAAGTGGGTGGACACATCTCCAGTTTCTGGGAACGACGTTGAATTGATTGATTTAGGTCTTCCTCAATGCTACGTTGTAAAGCGTCTATCACTTGTTCGGTACGCACTGTTTGACGTCTTACTGGATGCGTATTATCATTTAGAGTATACGTGGTGCAAAAACCATTCATAATCAACCGAATTACCCGCTCTGGCGTAATACACGATTAGTTTGGCGAACAGAACCATTATTTTGATAAAAAAATTTGAACAATTTACAAGCGTTGCTCTGGCGTGAGGCTATTCATTATGAAATGGCAAATCAAACAAATAACAAAGTAAATGCCTGCTGTCAATTCGGTTGTCAAACAAAACAGTGTTGCCAACTCAAAGGTGTGAACCTCTAAAAACACCCTTTTAATATAACGAATATAATGAATCTTAGATATTGTGTTTACATCAAGGTGAGGTTTTCAAGAACTTAGAATTCGAACTTATGAAACATTGAATTCTTTAAACTGAAATAATCGTTCGACTCATCAGAATGCAGTGACCAGAACTACAAAAATTTTGAATAAATACTTTGAACTTAAATTCAAAATATAATCACAATGCCTTAGCGAATTATTATGTTTCCCTACGCATTTGTTATCTCATTCGTAGCTTCGAATTTTATTTTATTTTACACACAGCTACATGTGATTTCTATATGAAACTATTGTTTTTTCTGGGTGACAGCCAGGTACTATTTTTGTAGTTTTGTCAATGCTTTCTGACGAGACAACCGAATTTTATAATTTAAAGAATTAAATGTCTACAAGTTTGAAACCAAATTTCCAAACGTCTTGGTCACCTCGAGATGAGTAATAAGGAATATAATTAAAGGTATATCTAGCTCTAAACAAAAATCAGAATTTTTATCATTTTAAGTGTCTTAAAACTTATGTTTGGCTGACACATTACCATTTTCCAGCTAACAATGGTAATTAGTTACGAGTAAAAATCCAAGTAATTTTTGTTGTGTAATTTACATTTTCAACGACTGAAAAAAAAAGTTTGTGGGTTGATTCCACATCTAGTTGACAGGGGTAAACACAATACAACCATGATTAAGTAATTGTGTCCTTCGTTATTCGAATCCGGTTTACTTAGATAAGCCGATGTCTAAAAAAATGTACGCACGTCATAGACAGTGGAATACACATTTCTACGCGATAAAATATTTATTTTATTCAATTTCATTCACTTCCGTTTCCCCATATAATATTTTACTGTACGGTAGTGCTGGAAGGTAGATTAAAGGGGAGAGATGACTGAGGAAAAATTTATACACAAAATTAAAGCTTCGCGTATTTATATGTAAAAAAAAAATGTTTGTGACAAATCGCAATTGTAAAAAAATAAATAAAACGATCATAATAATCATAAATAAATAAACAAAACATGTTATTTATTTTACGTTATGCTTCATGTTTTTATGCGAACGAATCTTTTGTATCAAATTATGTTTTTAAATTGAATTGTTATGCTTTATAAATTATATTGCAAACATGATGTAAATGTTTATTAAAAAATATGTCGGTGTGTATAGGTATCGGGTGGAAACTCTTTTTGTTTATAGCCAACAACAAGTAACTATGTACTCGTGTATACGGAGGGAAATTTGGAACAATTCAATTTATTTACGTGATAAATAATGAAAAACAAAAATAGAAGAGGGATAAGTCTTATTTACCTACTTGTTGAATAAATTCAAGGTTGGAAAATTATTTTAATTTTTATCTTAAATACAAATAAGTCGACGAGGGTTGGTATAGCTCTTATAATTTTACGGCATGATATTATAAGTGTTCGTTTACCGAAAATACACATTTTTCTGAAGAATATCTCGTAACCATATTAAAATGGAAAATCTATCATGTTGGAAAATATAATAACTTTTCGTCTTATGTGTCTTCGGTGCTAATAATATATACACGTATGCTAAGTACTGCACCTCAGTTAATAAAAATACAAACATTCTTAGGTAGGTACCTATATGTAGATAACCAAGTGAAGACGAGTTATCTTACATACCTTTTCTACTTTGTTTAACGAAAACTGAATACGTAATGTACAAACAAAAAGCATATAACTCAACATAAAAACTACCTTTTATAAACCTTTTTTGTTCCCATTTAAAATGATGATGCGATGATGATGATGGTTGAGTACATTTTTATGTATGGATTTTTTTAACGATATATATATCTACAAGTACGTACTCTGTATTGAAAACCAAACACAATATATGTATATTTCCATTCTTATGAGGATTATCTACTTGTGTGCTGGATGTTTGTATTATTTATTTACGTTAGGCAGATTGATGGTGATATACACCTATATATGGTATAGTGGAATACACCTTCGCAATATCTCGTATAATATATACATAATTCAAATTATGTATGTACATACTCGTATATGCTGCTCGTATGTAAAATTCCTTAAGGCAATATATTTTGTATCCAATTAACATATATCATTAAAATTTATTATTGATTAATAATTAAGGGATAAGAATTTTTCATTTATGTGGGATAAGAAAATTTATGAGGATGACACACAGAGAATGAAATTCTAATTACAAAATGGTAAACAGAAATGTTTAAATATTCATAATAATGAATGGTTTCGTATTTATTTATGTAAATATTTTTCACTTTTATGATTACAAGAAAATTACAATAAATGAAACACCAAAGAATTTTAATATCAAAAGCTCGTGACAGTTGTAAAATTATTTGATTGAGATTTATTCAAGTATTTCACGATAGTAACTCTTATTTATTACAAGATGTAAAACGATCATAAATTGTAATTGTAATTTGATAACAGCTTCCCGATCGGTTTACTCGAAATTCAGATTTTCGTCTATTAGGCTGTTTTCCAAACACAGACTTATTTGTGGACACCGACTTATTCAAGTAAGTGACCTCGCGAGGAGTCTACACACAAATGTCTCCAAAATTGTATCTTGACTAAATATCATGTTTTTATTTTTAAATCTAGTGACAACGGCCAACAGGTGTTTTGTCCATATACTCGTAATAGAAATTGTGTTCAACTTATGATTGAACAGTATTAAGTCATTTCCGGATTTTCCTTACATCGCGTTAAAATTAAATTTACATAGATGTAACCCAAAACAAATCGACACATGATTTTGCTAGCGTTGCATTTTATCTTTTATGTGAACATAATTAAGTCACTAACACATTAAGTATTATCTAGTTTTTCTCTTACACCGCGTTTTAATTAAATCTAGATATAATATAAACTCACATATTTTTTCCTAGCGTTGCACTTTATTTGAATATAGTTAAATACAAATTTTTGTTATTAGTGTAATGAATGTAACTTGTTGTTAGTATATTCAACGACAAAATTGTATAAAAACGAGAAAGTTTTGCCGAATTAAGTGATTTTGTTCAGTTTAGTTAAAGTGTGCAGTTCATTTTTAGAGTATTTTGAGGCCTCACCCGTGGTAACCTCAAACACTCTCAACAATTAAGACCAATTAAATAATTTGGAATTAACATTGGTCCTTCGAGGCCATTAAAAGTACTGGCACATAATACAGTCCACGCCAATCAACAACAGGCACATAGTATAGACCACGCCGAGCACTCGTTTTGAATTTATCACCAACGTTTAAAAAATCAGCGAGCGGTAAATTTACCCGTGCTATCTTAGCTGCAGAACCAAAATGGAGAGCCTATTGCAGAGTCAATTGGCTAAGGCAGGTGAGTCACACAATTTTTCTCCAACTATAAAAAGGACAGTGCAGACAGAAAAACGAACAGATACCTTGAGGCCAGAATAGTGGCTTTAAAAAACTTGTACAATGAGTACGTCGACGGTGACAACGAAGTGGGAAATTTCAAACCTTCATTGGAAGCAACTCACCAATATTACAAGGATAGACAGACAGTATGGAACACCTATACAAAGTATATTGATGATATGCGGCAACGTCTCAATCAATCATCCTTGCCATCAACACCAACTCCAGAATTAAATCCAAGTTTTAACTTCGACAAGCCTAAGGGGTCAAATAAGAATGACCAGGGCAATGAGGTTCCATCATTCGGAAAATCCACTCATGTCCAATCCTCCGAAACATCAAAAGATGAATCAAACACTAAATTTCAACCAAATCAACCCACGAAATTGATCCAGCAATTAAAACAGCAGAACATCAAAATGCGAAGTTTATATCGGGAAATTCGTGCGACTAGGATTTACTGGCAAGCAACAACAAGTCCATAGCAGCCCTCAATCATAAAATAAAAACGACGGAAAGGGTAATGATGCAGATCATGAATCTACATGAACAGATCTGTATGGAAGCTTCTGAAGAACAAGAAGCTAACTTAGATTACTTCGTAGACCAACACTACGAAAATCTAAACAACAAATACGAAGATATCATAATAACAATAACAACGTTGTTAGAGGATGATCAACAACCGTCCACGGCGAAACCTATGGAAATCCGTTTACCACGAATAGAAACCCCACACTTCCATGGGGAGTGCATGAAGTGGGCAGATTTTGCAGATACATTTAAACGTCTAGTTCATGACAACAATCAACTTACCAACACACACAAAATGAACTACCTTAAAGGTCATGTGCAAGGATCAGCTGGAAGACTACTAAGCTGTCTGGAAACCGCTGGAGAGAACTACGATGCAGCTTGGGCAATTTTAGAAAATCGATATAACAACAGAAGATTGCTCATTTCTAACCTGCTGAACAGTTTGCTGAACCAACAAGCTTGCACCACGGAATCGGCTTCGGCAATAAAAAGCTTATACGACATAATAACTGAGTGTTTATACGCAATAAGGAATACGGGGATCAAAATTGAAACGTGGAGCCCTTTCATCATTTTCACCTTACTGAAGAAATTAGAAAGAGAATTTCAAGAAACAAGCCAATTCTTGAAGTTCCTAGAGAGACGTTTTCAATCTCTAGAATCAGTTGGTCCCGTCAAACAAACACCACCTCAACAAACAAAGTTTCAAGCTCAACCATTAAAACGCGCCTTCTTAGCTGCTACACAACCGAATCATATTTGCACATGCTGCCAGAAAAACCACAGAATCGACATATGTCTGCGATTTAAAACCAACTCCGAAAGAAATCAAAGGAACATACAAACCAATGCCTTGGTTTTGAGAACTATAACAAAACCACTTCCTGACAAGAACATTTTGGGTTTGGATGGATATCTACAAAGGGAATAATTCTAGCCGATCCTACCTTCGACAGGTGCTTCGATAGGTGCTGATATTTGTGGAGAGATAATGTTAGAAGGCATAAAAAGGGATCCACAACACAAGTGTATTGCTCAAAAATCACAAATAGGATGGATAATATCCGGCCGTCTCACTCAGGCGAGCAACATACCAACCACTCGACTAAATAGCTATGTTACATTAGCAGATATTGATAATCAACTCAAGCGCTTTTGGGAATACGAAGAACTACATCCAAAACGAACCCTAACTGCGGATGAAGTGGAATGTGAAGAACATTACAAAACCACACACAAGAGGTTGACAAATGGGCATTATGAGGTTCATATACCACTTAAAAATGACAAACTCAAAGAAGTGGGATTAGGAGAATCTAAAGGCAAAGCAGCAGCAAGATTGATTCAAATCGAAAAAAGATTCCTGAAAGATGACAGCTTTAAAAGGGAATCCCACAAGTTCATCAATGAGTACATCCAGCTCAACCATATGGAACTAAATAAAAATGATTCTGAAACGAAGCTTTCCCGAGTATACTACATGCCACATCATGCCGTTTCAAAATAACATAGCACAACGACGAAATTAAGAGTAGTATTCGATGCTTCCTCCAAAACAACAACGGGTACTTTTATAAACGAAATGATGCATGGCCCAACCCTACAAGACAATTTAACAACAATATTGATCAGATGGAAGAAACATCGTTATGTTATTGCATCGGACATTGAGAAAATGTTTAGGCAAATACAAGTAATCAGCAAAGATCAAGACTTTTAACGAATTCTATGGCGAGCAAATCCAAATATGCCAATGAGAGTCTATAGATTAAAAACAGTTACCTACGAAACAGCCTCTGCAACCTATCTGGGGCCACAAAAACTCTACAACAATTGGCCATAGACGAAGCATCAAAATATCCGATTGGGTCCAAACTCGCATTAAACGATTTCTATGTGGATCGGGCCAACACAATAAGAAAATGGACCAGCAACAACAAAACAATATTAGAAGAACTTCCAGAGAAACTTAAAGAAACTGGTCTACACACGATAGAATTTGACGATACAATAAAAACTCTAGGACTCCTCTGGAACTCTGCAACAGATACATTTCAATTTAAAGTCTCTTTGCAGGGAACTAAACCAGTGATATCCAAACGAACAATTCTATCGGTAGCATCTAGGCTTTTTGATCCGCTGGGATGGTTAGCACCCGTGGTAGTTCAGGCGAAAATCTTGCTACAAGATTTATGGGCATCTGGCGTAGGATGGGATGAAAAACTTAATTCAAAATTTGATGACAGATGTTTGATCATCTAGAACTACCACAGCTAGAGAAAATTAGAATTAATCGATGGGCACACTACACCAGCGAAGCCAAACTTGAATTTCACGATTTCTGTGACGCATCTAATCAAGCGTATGCTGCAGTGGTATACAGCAAAGTAAATAATAAAATAACACTAATTGCTGCTGAGTGATTCTACAGCAGTACTAGGTTGGATAAAAGGAAAACCCCAAAATCATAAAACCTTTGTGGCAAACAGAATTACAGAAATTCAATCCAATACCAATCCTAGCCAATGGTATCACGTAGTATCCAATGAGAATCCTGTGGACTGTGCATCTCGTGGATTAAACCCAGTCCAATTATTAACCCACATGATTTGGTGGGAAGGGCCGACATGGCTAAACTGGTTTAGCTATCCAACAACCAACGGGGATAGTCAAGAGATGGAACAAGCAAGTAGCATAGAATGCAAGTCCATAAGAACATTAACAACAGTGGAAACCCAAGTGATTGAGCTTAATCGATTCTCGTCAATACAACGGCTTGTTTACACTGTTGCATACTGTCTACGATTTCCATCTAATATAAGGCCAAACACCAGAAACGTCTCACATTTCACACCAGAAGAACTAAACATATCGTTAAGGGTCATAATCAGAATCGCCCAACGAGAAGCCTTCGAAACGGAATTAAAACGACTAAACACAAATCAAAACTTATAAAAGGGAAGCGCAATCATAACTCTAACTCCGTTCATCGACGGAAACGATATACTTAGAGTCGGAGGAAGACTATCAAATTCGGACCTTTCATATGAAGAAAAGCATCCAATAATACTGCCGAGAAGTCACAAATTATCAAAATTAATCATCAAGGATGCTCACTTAAAAACATTACATGGTGTCAATCAAGCAACATTAGCACACCTGAGAGCGCGGTATTGGATAATAAATGCTAAAAACACAATTCGCCAATACATACACGAATGTATAATCTGCATTAGGTCAAGAAAGTTGGCATCGAACCAACTAATGGGAATACTACCAAAGGAAAGGGTAAACCCACCACCACCGTTTACAAATAGCGGAGTAGACTATGCAGATCCAATCAGCATACAATTGTGTGAAAGGCCACTGTAACAAAACAACAAAGGGTTACATTGCTATATTCATATGTCTAGCCACAAAGGCAATTCACCTCGAACTCGTCAGTGACTTATCAACAGATGCCTTCCTAGCCGCATACAAACGATTCATATCAAGGCGAGGGATTTGTCTGAAAATATTCAGTGATTGTGGCACGAACTTCGTCGGAGCAGACAAACAACTACAAAAGTAGGCTAAACAACAAGAAAACGAAATTAAATGCAAAGCAGCACAAATGGGCACTGCTTGGCATTTTGTGTCCCCGGGAAGTCCTCACTTCGGAGGATTATGGGAAGCCGGAGTAAAATCGATGAAACAACGTCTCCGCAAAATAATCGGAACTCACACTTTAACCTTTGAGGAACTTGCAACACTTCTAGCACAAATAGAAGCGTGCTTGCATTCTAGGCCACTTGCTCCTGTCTCAAACGACCCAGAAGGTGATGGGTTTTTAAGTCCAGCGCATTTTCTAACAAGGAGATCAATCATAGCAATGCCACAGCCTGACATCGAAGGTACTCAGATCACAACAAGATGGAATCTGCTAACCAAACTCAGTCAAGGGTTTTGAAAGAAACGGCACACGGATTAACTTTCGCGATTACAATACAGGGCAAAATGGTTACTTGAACAACCTAACCTTCGAGTGGGAGAATTGGTGATTCTGAAGGACAAACATTTACCCCCCACACACTGGCCACTGGCAAGGGTCGTCGAACTACATCCTGGACAAGATGGACTCGTCAGAGTAGTCTCCCTTAAATACAAAGATAACACGTTTAAACGAAATATCACAAAGGTATGTCGCCTACCCATAACTAACAACTGGGAGGATCATATGAACATGAATCACCAACATAGTGATTGTGTCCATTCAACAACCATTAAGGATGAAAACAAAGCACAGCAGCAACCAACAAAGGCACTTCAGATACAACAATTGCACCAGAGAGTAATGCACAGTCTATTGATAACACACAGCGCCATGCTGGGAAGGACAACCAAACCCTGAGACGGCAGCCCCATAGACATGCAAAAGGTACAACCAAAGCAAATTATTTAGTCCTAACAGTATTTTCAATTTGCTGCGTACTAGGTTTGGCACAGGCTCAGATCGATGTTACATCATTCAACCATTCGACAGGGATATATTTCTAGGATATAGGCAAACTTGAAGTGGTAGCCATGAAGTGGACGTTAGTAATTTACTACCAAAAAATATATTTTGGACAAAACGAAGTTTGTCGGGCCAGCTAGTCTCTATTATACAAGTGGCTGAACGAGTTTACCGTTATATTAGTAAAGAGCACATGTCATGTTTAAACAAAAATCATTATTCCTGCTTAAATTTCAGAAAATCTTCAATGATAACCCTTCCCGGAAAATTAATCTTAACATTTATTATAATCTAATAATTCTTGGTCGATTTTCGTAGATTCTTTACTATCAACAATAAATATTAAAACAATTAAAAAACTTCGCCACTACTGGTACACTGATTTTCGCCAAATTTCACAGGAACCACCTAAATTATGGAAAAGACTAACGTATAAAGTTTAGTTCCGATCAGTGGACCGTCATAATCCAGATTCATATAATGGACCGTGCCTTTGCTTTGAAGCATTACTTCTGCCGATATTTGCGAAGAACTCTATATTTTGACATAACGTGCAGTGATTAAATTTAATTTTGGAATTTTCTTCGAGTATTATTATATTGGAAGTACAAATTAATTCGCTCCGTTTTCAAAAGGTGGCTCTGACTATAATAAATTATAGTGACAGCTGATTTCCGTTGTTTCAGACAGATTAGACGTCGGAAATTGTGATAACTACCGTTTGCGGGAAGTGTTAATTTTCTGTTTTAATTGGAAAAAAGTGCAGCTGAAGCATATCGAATGCTTGTGGAAGTTTACGGTGACAATGCTCCAACCGATAAATCGTGTAGATCGGACAGCCAAAAAAATTCGTAGACGATGAATTAGAGGTATTGCTCAATGACTGAATCTGACTCAAATGCAAGAGGGGCCGGTAGCCGGTACATTGGGATGATCCATGATTCAAAAGTAAGGCAATTGAGTCCCTTATGAATGGAAACCAAGAGGATAGTGACTGGTGACGAGAAGTGGATCTTATACGATAACCCCAAGAGCAAAAAATAATACGCCTTGCCCGGCCAATCGTTACCATCGACCTCAATATCAACACCAAAGACAAACATTCATGGTTCGAGGGTTATGCTGTGTATCTGATGGAACGACCTGCTAAAGCGAGCGGTACAGACTACAATTAATTCATTTCATCCGTGCTTTACGAGAAAAACGACCGAAATATGAAGAAAGGCATGATAAAATTATTATTCTGCAAATTATTTGAAAACGCTCAAGTGGGATATTTTAACACACCCGCCATTCTCCGGACATTGCTCCTTCTGATTACTCATTGTTCCGACTAAAGCAACACGATTTGTTTGGCAGGTCACCTACATGGTTAACTTCTTTCGAAGAAACTGTATATTGGCTTCAAACTTGGATCGCCTCAAAAGACAAAACGTTTTTCCGAAATCGGGTTCGAAAATTACCTGAGAGGCGGGAAAAAGTCGTAAGCAGGCAGTTCATTCATTTTATTTTAAAATAAATGCATTTTCAAAATTAAAAAAGCGGACCGAATTAATTTGTACTCCCAATCGTAAATTTACATTTTTATTGTAATCCACACTTTTTTAAATTTAGAAACTTCACAAAGGTTCGGTTAAGAAATATCCCAGGTGATCATATTCCAGAACTTCTTCTTCTGAGAATGATACTTAGGAGTAAATATGTGTCGTATACCATATTTTCGAATTAAATCAGCAAAACAGTTAGATTTGAATTGTTTTCCGTTATCGCTTAGCAATATTTCTGGAACAGAGAACACAGAAAAAAATCGATTTTCGAAAAAGCAAGCATTTTTTGCAGTGACATCGCGCATTGGTTAAAACATAACAAATCTTGATAAATAGTGCATAACTATAGAAATATAGCAATGACCATTTTTAGAATGGGGGTGCGGTCCCTAAAACCCAACGTATAGCTTCTGCAAAGTCTTTTGTGTTTCGTAATGATTACCCATAGAAGGTTGCAGAGCTATATTGGTTGCTTTGCATTGTTTACAAGTTGTGCAAGCCATAATCAATTCATGAGAGTTTTCCGAATACCTAAGTGCGATGCAGAAGGCGGACAATGAGCCGCCTCAATTAGAGTTTGAGTTAAGGTTTTTGGAATATACAATTTCCACAATGGCGCTATGTAATCAGAATTATTGAACTGTGAATCATTAACATCGATGTGTAAAAGAAAACATGTTGTACCAACAGACTTTAATGCATCACAATACAGCCGAGAAAGGACATCTGGTACACAACTCTCCTTTCCTTTTCTATACTCGATAGTGAAATTGAACCCCTATAACTGAAGACTCCAGCAAGCGAGGAGTCCATAAAGATCCCTCTGCCCCATTAACCGCTTCAACTTGCGTGGTCAGTGGTAATGGTAAAGGGATGCCTAAATTTCATGACACTCAATACAAAAGCATGACATTTTAGCTCGGCCACGCTGTAATTTTGCCATGCCACATTTAGTTTCTTAGAATAAGACGCCCCACCTCAGTTCTGGAGGTGAGTAACCAGCGTTGCAAAGAACTAGGGATGTGCATAACGCTGATTTTAGGGGATCAAACGATTTTTCGTTTTCAACGGCCCAAATAAATATTTTGTTTCTCTTTAGGAGGTTTGTGAGGGACTCGCCATTTCTGCGTATCGCGATATAAAGTATATCTGTTCCAGCTTGTGACACCTAAAAGTCTGCATACTTGACGATCCGTTTTTGAACTAGGGTATTCCTTAACCGTATGCTACTTGCCAAAATATTTGACTTCTTTGAGGAGGAAGGGCTTTAATTGTCAAAAAGATCAGCGACAGTGTTTAAAAGCTAGATCTGTCCCTCAAAAGTAGTGCTAATATCAGCAGGCCATCCAGATAGACGAAGATTTGAGAGTCTACAGCCCATGGAGTATCACGCGATGCATCAACCGACAGCCAGGGCTGTTTATCCCTCGACCCCTCAACGAGTGGAATTTGCCAGAAGGCGTCTTTCAAAAGTTATTTCTAACTACATTTTCTCATTCTTTTCATCCCTAAGTGGTTTAGAAAGCATCTGGAGATCTCTATCACCCGCCCTTGACCAAACTCTGAGTTCTTGGACGTCAAATTATTGCCACGTTGCAGCACCAGCAGATGGAGTTTTAAACCCGGCACCGAGAGGAGTTCAAATAATTTATAAAATACACTATTTCCACTTACGCTGAGGAAATTCTTTTCAAATCTTCTCGGTTTATTCTAAGTGGGCTGCCTTGGAGTGAATTTAAAATTTGTGTTGCAGTTTCCCGAGTTGTTCTTAACAGAAGTGCTATCTTTCAAGAAAATTTATTATCTCTTCTGGTTGGTCATTATTAATTATAATTATTTCCTGAGATTATCTGACTTTATTTTTACATTAGAAAATATTTATAGTTGTATTTGCTTAATGTTTAAAGTTTGTTCTAATATGCGTTACAGAACAACATCGATGTTGCTAAGAATTTCAGGCAAGAAGAACTTCTTCAACAAATTCACTTTTTCACTATTTATCACTTTGTACTACTTTTCACTAATACAGTTTTACTGTTCACTTTTATTTCCCACTTTTCACAATTTACTACTCGACTGGTACTGCTCACAATTAAACTACAAATCACTTGCATGTATTGGTATTCGCGAACATTCCACGTCATCAATTCTCATGTCTTGATGATTAACGCCGTCGTTAATTCCACTATTTACTATGATGACTTTTGCTGGACTCGAACCAGCGATTTTTTGATTGATAGAAAAAGAAGAATTCGTAACACTATCACGACCATAAATCAGTTCGTTGTGAACAGACACTTCCAATGTCGTATTGCTTCAGTTTATCACATTCGACGACTTGCCGTTCACCTTCGATTGTTTCTTTTATTCGAAATAGATAATTGATTATCCTCTTAACCAGTTCTTCGGTTTGAACAGTCTCACTAAAGCACCTCGACGAAATTTGCTATATTTCTCAGGCTCGTCGTGGTGCATCTTCAATTTATCCTAAGCACTCGTGCTGTTGTTCCCTTCTGCGGATCGATCGTCATGCATTATGAATAGCTCTCTCTTCAGCGAACATAAAACAGGTGACACAAAAATTAAAATTACAGTGATAACACTTGTGCAGCTCGAGATTTTATATTAAACATTTTCATTCATTAATTATAAAATACAACATACAAATTAAGTTAAATTAATTCACATTTAATTAAAATAACCATGTGATCATCAATATGATCAAACAAGAATATTCTTATTCAATCACTTTTTACTGAATTATTTCCCATTGGTAAGGCTAAAATTATTAAATCTGGTCGCAATAGAAAAAACGAACAGACAAATTTGCCCCACAACAAAAATGTTTCCTAGAAAATTAGGTGGTCTTAAATCATCATGATACTTCAAAAACGCAACTAAGAAGTGCTTTCTAGTTCAAATGTCTGGATTAGTCATACTCCTGGACCTAAGAGATCTTAATCTTTTATATGACCAATATGCCTAGAACTTCAAGATTAAGAGATGACCAAATCTTAACCCTTTTTACGGCATGACATTGGAAATAAATATCATCATACTCGCTCCCGAACTCAAAACCAATCAAATATCGTGAAATGCTTCCATACTCTTGAGTTGAAATATTTTTTACTTTGTATTGAGCAAAAGCAATTGTAACTTACTTCAGTACGATACTATAAGCACCATAAGCATCGAGTAGCCAATCGTTTACGATAAAACCATTGTTTACATTATTGAAACGTAGGAATGCGTAGAAGTCAGCAGAACAAAGAAAAAAATCTTAAACAAACAAATCTATTTTAAAGATCTTCCATTCCACTATTTCGTTTTATGTAAACATCACAATATTTATGTCTTATGAATTATTACGTTTATGTTATCCTTAACGTTATTTATCTCGCTTATCCACATTCATTGCTAAATCATGACAAATTGCCCATTGTTACAAATTTTTTGCTGTGCTTTATGTGGTTAAATGAAAATAATAAACGTTTTCGTAAAATTGACCACAACATTAATTTTCATAAAAGCTCTATGTTTTCGGTTTACCACAATTCGTAAAGACTTCCTTCCTTTCCTGCTGTATTCAAACCGTTGTGTTTAGAAATATAAAATTCTAAATACATTTTTGCTATGTACTTTATAATTATTTTTAAATCGTCTGCGTATAAATTTTTGTGCAAACAAATCACAATATTTTTTATTTATATTTATTTAATGAATAATGATTTATCTCAATTAACATTTTCATTTTCCGTAAAAGCTTTAAATAATATAAATCGTAGAATAGAGCAAAACAGATTAATTAAAAAGTGAAAGGAAGTTATTTTTAATACAAATCTAGATCGAAATAAAAATTAAATTAATTAACAATTAATTAAATCAGGAAGTTGGAAAAATTACGTTTTATTTTGTATTGTGATTAACTTCATTGTTAATCAAGTATTTTTATGTTAGACAGCAGATAAAATTTAATTATATCGAGATTGATCCGTACACGAAAAATGTCGTACACAATATCCACTAAACTACAAGGATGTACACTAGACCTACGCAGATTGTGAACAATTTTTGTGTTACTTCTATATTATTGTACAACGGGGAGAAGGGGCAAAATATTTTCGTTTTTCATTTATATTTTTCCTTTCTGATTTTTATCATTGTTATTTCAATTAGAGGATTTCTATTACAGTAAATATAAAAAATCATGATGGAAAATACTCTCGAGGGATATGGCTGCTACACCAAAAACCGTTCATTGCGCGTTGTATTCAAAATTTAATTTATTCAAATCAAATTTTATGGGTTTAAATTAAATTTAAACAGAAGCCTTACTCGTTTTGTTGCGGTTGTTGTTCTATTCTGTAGAAGTAGAAACACTGGGGAAACCAATCATTGCATTTTTCAATCCTAAACATGGATCTTTATATACCTACAAAATACTTATATATAAGCGTATACTACGTAAATAATTTATGAATTCAATCAAGAAATTTTCTAACTCGTTCGCTAATTAAAAATTCAAAATAAATTAACATTTTGTTGTTGGTAGTATACAATTTTTTTTTTTTTGTAAAATGGGCTAAACGGTTTTGATATTTTTAATTATCGTCTGGAGGAATACGTATATTTTAATTTTCCGGTAAACGGGGAAAAAATATAAGAAACGGAACCAAATGGCATTTACATTTCCACACTTAAATGATTTTGGTGGTATATATTGTTACAGTCGAGGTTGCAAGAATCCACGTGTCAAATCGAACAGTATATAGCTCTGAAAGCTCTCATCCCAAAAAGTTGTGTTTCTTTACTGGTTTAACAAAGAGCCATCATAAACAGTTTTTCCACGAATTCCATACTTTAAAAAGACACTTTTTGTGGACGACCTTTTATTTGATACTCACATAAATAATGAAACATATAATGTTCATAAAACGCTCTTAAACCGGTTTCAAAGAAATTCAAATGCCTTTTTGATGATACACATGGACACTGGCCTTCGTATCGAGCTGGGTATATAAAATAAACTGCCAACGCAAATATCCACACAGATAATAAAATTATAATTCATTTCGATTTTCATTTATTTTGTTCACTTAGATTTTCCGCTTTTCTTTATCTTTGTACAATAACAACCAGAAAGCTGTACGTATTTCCTTTAATTTGATTTTATTTAATTTAAAAAATATAAAATGAAATGAAAAGATAAATTTATTCTTGTGTAGTACAATAAAATGTTGGATTGTCCCAGACAAGATGAATATCTAATAAAAACCTTAGGCGGAAAGCGAAAAGTTGCTTGTGTGCGCGCCGATTGTTAGCTTGCGAGTCTGCGACAGTAGAAATTGTTCCCAATAAACAGCGAACGAAACGAAAAATATGATAAACGGAGGCAATTAAGTAAAAAAAAATATTCTTAAACATTATTTTTTTTTATTGTGAAAAAGGCTAATTTTCCAGTTAAAATTGATTTTTATTTTTATTATTTCTGTTAAAAAAACTAAAAAACTTTTGTTTTGACATTTTCATTTCAATTTGGATACGTAATCTTAAGGAAAACGAAATTGTAAATTTTCTAAAACAATTTGTTAAATAAATAAAAATGATTTATGGTTGAATTTGTTTATTCGGATTCAATCAAACACAAGCTGGTGACATATTTAATTTAGTTTACCAAATTTGTTTATTTAAAACAAAAAAGTTGTGATTAATTGTAAATAGACTTGAACTTATACAATTAACAGGCCAGTGGAATTGGTTCTATATCATTTGTCAAAATATAAATGAGAAAATTCATTCGTGCTCTACGAATTAAGCTTTCAATTTTGACAAATTTTTAGAAACTTTTCAAAACAACTGTTTGCGACATAATTAATATTGTTATTGTAAATAACTCTTGCATATACATATTTTTGTAAATGTAGCCTAATGTCTGTCTGTTTCTTTAAATGTAGAATTGCGGCACAGTTTTACTATCTTGTGATGATTTTATGAGCCAGCGAAAATGCCCAAAGATATAAGTTTGGGTTTATTTGCAAACGAATTCCTTTCGTCTTTGGCATAATTGTGGTTGTCGGGACTAAATTAAAATTGAAACAACTACGTTATTAACGCAATGTGCTACTCATGAGCCAATGTCCGAAATCACAAAAAGATACAGCGTGGTGAAAAACGGTATTGGAAGTGCCATGACTCACCATAAATAGTTTGATTCCAATTTTATATTCGGCATTTGCACCTACCATTTACTATCGTTATTTACTCTTCTGCGGTCGAACCTGCACGCGCAGATAATGCGTCGCAACAACGATGTGATTAGCACGCAAATTGACAAAAATACTCAGTCTAAGCCGAATACTAGTAAGTTCTGAAAAGTCTTCTACGAACACAAATCAATTTCCACATTTCGCTGATATGCCTGATCCTCGTTATATCGGAATGTAAACTCTCATAAGTCTTTGACCAAAAGAAAATGTCACTATATTGTTTAGTCTCGGACCTACAATTTCATTTTGAAAACGAATGTTATTGGAATTAGATAGATCGTAATCCCAATAATACTACCTGGGATAAGTTAAAAGCCGAACTAAAAAAATCTAGGTCTCCGAACCGATGGTGATATACCGGTGTGAAGTTTCTGGACACTTTTAAATTATTGGACACTTATAATTTGGACAGCAGTTTACGCAAGTGTCTAAAAATAATTTTCTAGACAAAATATAGATTTTAGACATATATTTGCACAACTGTACATTTCTAAAAAGTGTAAATACAAAAAAAAAATTTCTTGTAAAATAGAATAAATTTTTGTATTTCATATCAATATTTTCAGAAATTATTTTAATCATCAGGAATATAGTATATGCATATAAAAGGACGTCATTGTAGCGGATAATACACGAATCTCAGAGATGGGCTCCCATAGTGGCTATATAGGTTTGAAAAGGCATTCCTTAAGGAATTAAAATCACCATCGCGATTAAAGGTTGCGGGAGCCCAACGGCTAATTTCGGACTTGCATTAGGTGATTTAAATTCCGCAATGTATGCCATTTTAAACCTAAACAGCCCTATCTTCATAAATGGCATTAGCCCTATAGGAGCCATTCTCACAGATTCGTGTAATTTACCATAAGCTAAAACGATATCCTTCGAAAAATTGTATGTGAGAGCCCTACGAGTAATTTCAAAATGGCATTAGGTGATTTTAGCTCCACAATGTTTGCCCTTCCAAACCTGTATAACCACTATGGGAGCAATCTCTGAGATTTTTGTAATTTACCATAAGCTACAACGACATCCTGTCATATAAAAATCGCGAAAAGCGTGAATGTTCAAAAATTTTATGAGTGAGCCCTACGGGTAGTTTCGAAATGGTATTAGGTGATTTTAATTATCGGTTCGTATTATCTACACTGCGTAGATAATTAATATTTTACACGTATGTAGAAAATTAAAATAATGGCATCGTCAATGTAGAAAATGTAGACAATGTCGAAAATTTTTAGTTACCTTAGCAATCATCAAAATTCAATGATTTTTTTTAATCGTTTTAACCGTTTCAATATGGACAACACAATAAAAACTTGTAAGACATTTAAGAACTTGACCTCAAGATTTGTTAAACTTGAACCCAAAATTTTCACATCTAAAAACTTGAACCCAAAAACTCAACCAATATCTGCTGCCGGCTGACTTTTTTCCTTTTCTCTTACTCTTTTCTTTCTTCGATTGAGATGAACTGACAAAATAGTGCACTGTGAACAAACTAAATGACAGGTGGCGCTCAAACTTCACGTCAAGATAGAGGACAGTTGTGCCAACTTTGCTAAATTGACAAATTTTACTAAAGGTATTGTAAAGGCATTTTAAATGACCAATTCCCGTTATTTTCTTGAGAGTGAATATGTTACGGTTAAAGAGCGAATTCATTAAATCGTTAAACGATTAAAAATTGATCGTAAATAGGGTCTATGCTACCGACAAGTTTACTGATCCCTGACTTAAACACCCGTAATATTATTTATTCACATTGAAGGGATTAAATGATAGAAAGGAGATGCATCAATTTCCTGCATGCCTGTGACAGTTAGGTTAGTTTACAAATTCGACTTGGAAAGTAATTATTGTCAAAATAACATAAATCCTCTTTGGATTTGAAAATTAACAAGTAATTAGTTAACTATTGGAAAGTTTTATTTTAGAGCTACAAGTACTTCCGGTCTGTCGATTAGGCCCAGCAAGAGATTACTAATAAAAGTGATTTTTTTCTAGCGTTACCAAGTTCTAAGTCTTACATCCAGTAAGACATTGTGGTTGTTGCTGTATATTTACGTGGATCATGGTCATATATACCCATCCAGATTTCCAGGTCAAGTAGTGTATAAAGTATAAAGTTCGAACGTAAGCACCATATTGGTAGATCGTAATACCATGGGACATGGTAATACCGTGGACATTTAATTTAAAACCAAAATATTTGACAAAAAACGAAAAAGCATCAATGGAAGTTGTCACTCGCTTGGTACACAAGTTTCGACCAAAAATCATTGCAATCTTTCATTTTGTGGAAAAAGCGTAAGTTCTTTCCGGTCAATCAATGGGGCTCTAGCGAAGCTACAGACATTTAGTCTGCACGACACGACACACGCACGCACGCACACCAGTTTTGACATTTTACATGTAAAAAACGTTATCTACATTTTTATGTAAATAACGTAAATTACATAAAAATATGTAAAAAACGTGAAAACTCGGAAAAATAACTGAAAATATTGTAGAAGTGTAAGAAATGTTTATTTATAAGGGTTATACGCATCATAAGTATCATCAAACAGTTCATTTAGACGGTCAATCATAATTATTTTTCACTTTAAGTTATCTACAATCACAAGAAGAAATTCATTTATGTAGCTACACTGCCATCTGTTTGCCTTAAACAAGCTCTAAAAAACGATTACAGGCATCTTTAGGTTTAGTTTAGCTACTTATGAGAAAGATAATAATTTTTATAGTGTAATACGTGCATTGTAGCATTTTACACGGTTTCTTCGTTAATGTCAAACAGTCGAGTAAATGTCATCAACATATCAGTAAGATAATTTTTTCCCACCACCAAAAAAACCATACAGTGATTCGTTTAATATATCGAATGATGTTTATTAAATGCCGAAATTATGATGATTTCTGGTGATTTTCAGTAATAACAATACTCTGTAATGCAAACGTTTGCAAAACAAAGTTAATTGGGAAACTGTTGTTACACAAATTTTTTATAGGGAATAATATTTTGTTTCGAAAATATTTACACCAAACCAATTTTATTTCCTCAATAGGCCAAAGAAATACAATTTAGACAAAAATGACATGAAAATATTTTTCGCAACTCCATTTTCCCAGGGAAAGCTAGAATAGTGCCACTGATTCAGACTTTACAAAAGCCAATACGGTTAAATATGGCTAATTTAGTAGGCTTTTTAGATTAAATAAAAAAAATTTAAATAAAATTAGATTAAATAAGTATCCCCAAAAAGGAGCATGTGTGAACAAACGCAACCTTACCATATTTAAACTCTGGAGGACCCGAATCTTTTCCCGGTGTTCGTTTAAAATAATTTTTAATTTTCGCACACATTCCTATTTGGTTCATTAAAAGGGGATGTGCTTCACAAAACTCAACAAAAATTATTTCACCGTGCCGGCCAGACAGATCTCATAAAGAACACATCTCCACCACCAGACACAATTCTTTATAACTTTCGTGGCTTTTCTACTTTTGAATGTGTTTTGGCAGCGGTAATACAGGATGAAGTTGAATGAATGCTAATAGCTCATGTAAATATTTCGTCACTGGTGGATGGAATGCTTCGAATTTCATGGGTTTCATGGGTGTGGGAATAAACGGGGCTCACTTTTCAACTACCGGAATTGAATGTTGAGTTAAATTTCTTCATCCGAGTGTGAGTCTCGATGTATTAACCGGATCACGGTACGGATGAACGTTACAAAGTCAATTTATAATAAGTAAATAGTTCTTAAATTATGTAATAGATAGCGCGCTTGTCCTGAAAAGTCATTATTTACTTTACATAATGTAAAAAAACCTTATGTAATTTACATGTAAATTACATGTAAATCACCATGTAAATTACATCGTGTAACTTAAGCGCCCAACAGTGACGGACACAGAGATCTTTTAAACATTACATTTTTTGTCTTCGGCGATATTTGGCGTATTTTAAAATAGCAGCCTCCATAGGAACTCTTCCGTTTTTCGCAAATATTTTGAAAGGTATTCAACATTTACGAAGAAACGATTAAAAACAAAAGATTGTAAATTAAATGTTGCTCTGATTTTTTTTTATTCAAGTTCTACCGGAAATGACGAGTCTTAATAAATAAAACTTTATTTAATCAAAAGTCGGCATCTCTATAGTCCAAGGGCATAGACGATTCGGAACAAAATTTCGTACTTGAACTTTTTTCCTTAATTGACAGGCCCTGGCGAAATTTGAAGGAAATCTTAAACAAAAAAATTAAGATTTAAATTAATTTAAAAATAAAACTTTCAGTTAACAAGGCTTGCCATTGTTGGTTTTCTGAAATTTAAGATGAGATCATGTTTTTTGATTACAAAGAATCCGTTTTACCAAAAGTCCGGTAAGTTAAATATTGCGCTATAGAAATCAAGTGTTGTATATTTGAAAACTATGTGTAGGAAAAATAAATTTTTACTTCGTAAAAGAAAGTAAACTTGGGGAAATTCGAAATTACATCGTCTAAACCACCTCAAACCTCCTCCAGCCGTACTACTAAATTATATTTATATCCATCCATATAAACCCTACATCACCTTACAGCTGTGCCTTATTGTCTACACCATGTAGATAATTAATATTTTAAATGTGCAGAGAATGTATGTAAATAATTAAAAATTTGACGTCGACAATGTAGATAATGTAGACGATGTCAAAAATTATTGTTCTGTTATCAATCGGTAAAATTTTATGATTTCTTTGTTTATTTAAAAATTTGACTTCATGGAGTTTATTCCTACCCCAAATTTGAAAAATTTGAGCCCTAGTTTTTGTGTTAGTACAATTTTGTACAAATGTGAAATAGGTCAGAAACCTATGTTTAAAATTAGAACTTCAAACAGTTATATTTTTAAACCAAACCAAATACAGAGCTGTCAGAATCAACAGTTTGAGCAACGGTTCTGCAATGATAAAAATCATCATTAATTCAGGAAGAATTAATAACAGCTATCACATAGTGTAAATTTTATTCTCCACTCAAATATCTCAATATTTATATGAAGATTATAAATCTAGCGTCCATTTATATATTTATCAAGCTTGTAAATTTTCATGTGCCACCATATTTGTGTACCACTCTTTTGCTGAAGATATGCGGATGTTAAACTTAGATAATGAAGGTCGATACTCTATTTGTTTCGAAGATCTACATGACAGCACTGTGAATTTCTATCATACCCGCGAATTTATTATAGATTAAATACTAGAAGGCAGATTACGAATTATTTTAACGACCATTAACCTTGATCCAGAAAAAGCATCAAAAGTAACCATGACATGTTGCTACTTACATAACTAATTACGGAGGAAGAAGGACGCCTATTTGGAACAAGGATTAGATGTGGAAGATTTTTCTGACCAAATTGAACAAGGCAGATGTAGCTTAAGAACACAATTTTGTGGTTTGAAACGTTCAACAAACCGAAAATGTTTATTTTCTGCTAAATTAGCACGGGATAGATTCTGCGGATATTTCATTACTGAATTTTAACTATTATGGCATATTTTTATAATCGATATAAAAAGAATACATACATCGAACATTGTAGGAATGCTCTTTTGCTGTATTTCATGGTCTTAAAGAAACGAAACATCTTCAAAATTCCAAAAACTGGGGATATAAATGTCATCTGTGCCACTTTTTTACTTTGCGTTACCTTCTTTAATTCGCACCTATGATTTGTGCGAAACTGATTTAAATTTTTGAGCCACATATCACGGTCTGCGCCTGATTAAATCGCTTTTAATTTTTCGACGAAAGCGGAATAACATTCGTATTTTTTATTCTTATTTACTTCCAACAATACTGGAAAACTTCTATATTCATGCAATAACTCAAAATAAAATTCACTATTATAGCCGGCTATCGCCACTGTATGAATTTAAATAATGCAGCTGCCAAATAAGATTGGCAAGCACAACAATACACTCTCAATCATGATTGCGGAAAACAAACATGTTTGATATTTAGTGAATCATTTTTACAGAATTGCGAAAGCGCTGAATCATCACCATACATGCTCAAAGTGATTGCGCAAACACGATTATTGTCAAGCAAGCTGGCAAGTGTGTGGGCACCTTTATGCTTTACTTCTAACTAACAATTTTGCGTTCCATTGCACATCTACTCACAAGTACTAGATATAGCTTGCTAACACCATGGAACTCCGCTATCGTGTGCAATTGATCATTATCAAAAGTACATGAATAGCGTACCAAAACAATTGAAACATTAGATAAACAAGAAAATGCCGAAAATTTAAGAAAGGTCTACGCCAAACAGTCTTTTAAATTTTGGTAGATGAATCTGGCGTTTTTTATCTGCCAGTATTTCTGTTTTTTGCATGTGACAATTGACACATTGAAAATTTCAAAATAAACTTTTATCCTGCTTAGTTTAGTTCGACTATTTTTCCGAAATTCTAATATTTTCGAAAACAAATTACCAAAATCGAAAATTGGCATCATTAGTTACCCATTTGCTAGTAATGCAGGTAATATGGGGCTTAGATGAATGTAAGAGGGCTCTGAATGTTTTAGCAGTAGCTAGGATGGTTTGAAATGGTGAACTTGATGAGCAGACAGCAGAATACGTTGGTATCAATATTGATTCTAGGTATGTTTGTTGAATCGATGATTTACTGCGTTTGTGGCGAACCGTAGCAACATTTCGTCTATAATTCGGTATATATCATGAATTGGTCGGTTGAGTCGTCGCCTCGTCGCCTTGGTCATTGCTGTGGAATAAGCTATGATGCGTACGTTTGCAATGTTGCCAGCGTCGTTGAGATGTACATTTAAACACTTAATGTATCAGACTCAGACAATTAAAACATCGATGACTTGTTCTCGCCCACTCTCTTCGTTTGTTATTCTTCGTGGTATTGAACTCTGGACACTGAAAGAAGCAAGTCTACACAATGCACATTTGAAGACTGGATTGTTAGTTGCAATGTGATCCGGTACAGTGGGTTTGGAGTTAGATCGCTTCGTTGGAACAGTGAATCACTCGAATGCGTCGATCCGTTGAGCCAGGAACTTCAAGAAATCCACGAATGTAGAATTTTCCAAGTCTGTCGTTATTTCTGCCCATTGTGATTTCCATTTCTCGTCTAATTTATTCAATAATAAATAGACAAGCCACGGGTCATTGCCTTTAGACCACCAATAACTTCACCGGATATATCCATTAAACGTTATAATATTGGTTAAGTTGCCGTTTGAATCACGGGTTGTTTGATAAACGTCCATATAAATGTATAGATGATTGGTCTCTTGCGGTTATGTCGTTCCTTTAATCCAGTTAAAGCTCCCATATAGCTGCCTCGGTAACACTGATGCAACGCAGTGGTTTTTCAGCTTCTCCACGCAACTAACCCCTGAGGTATGTCGGTATGTTAAACTTAGGCAGTCTAATTTCTACCACCTGTGTGAGTCATATTTATTAAAGCATCTAGTCCTGTACACGTGTCTATAATTGTGGATTTTGAGCGAATTAGTGTATTCAACCCTGGAGTCTTCATCTGGGTTGACCTTGAAAACTAATGATTCACACGTGAAGATCCCACGTGTATTCAACTCCTCGATTGGCGTTTGATCATTGCATTGGTTCACAAAGTTTATGATTTGCGCCACTGTATGAATTTAAATAATGCAGCTGCCAAATAAGATTGGCAAGCACAACAATACACTCTCAATCATGATTGCGGAAAACAAACATGTTTGATATTTAGTGAATCATTTTTACAGAATTGCGAAAGCGCTGAATCATCACCATACATGCTCAAAGTGATTGCGCAAACACGATTATTGTCAAGCAAGCTGGCAAGTGTGTGGGCACCTTTATGCTTTACTTCTAACTAACAATTTTGCGTTCCATTGCACATCTACTCACAAGTACTAGATATAGCTTGCTAACACCATGGAACTCCGCTATCGTGTGCAATTGATCATTATCAAAAGTACATGAATAGCGTACCAAAACAATTGAAACATTAGATAAACAAGAAAATGCCGAAAATTTAAGAAAGGTCTACGCCAAACAGTCTTTTAAATTTTGGTAGATGAATCTGGCGTTTTTTATCTGCCAGTATTTCTGTTTTTTGCATGTGACAATTGACACATTGAAAATTTCAAAATAAACTTTTATCCTGCTTAGTTTAGTTCGACTATTTTTCCGAAATTCTAATATTTTCGAAAACAAATTACCAAAATCGAAAATTGGCATCATTAGTTACCCATTTGCTAGTAATGCAGGTAATATGGGGCTTAGATGAATGTAAGAGGGCTCTGAATGTTTTAGCAGTAGCTAGGATGGTTTGAAATGGTGAACTTGATGAGCAGACAGCAGAATACGTTGGTATCAATATTGATTCTAGGTATGTTTGTTGAATCGATGATTTACTGCGTTTGTGGCGAACCGTAGCAACATTTCGTCTATAATTCGGTATATATCATGAATTGGTCGGTTGAGTCGTCGCCTCGTCGCCTTGGTCATTGCTGTGGAATAAGCTATGATGCGTACGTTTGCAATGTTGCCAGCGTCGTTGAGATGTACATTTAAACACTTAATGTATCAGACTCAGACAATTAAAACATCGATGACTTGTTCTCGCCCACTCTCTTCGTTTGTTATTCTTCGTGGTATTGAACTCTGGACACTGAAAGAAGCAAGTCTACACAATGCACATTTGAAGACTGGATTGTTAGTTGCAATGTGATCCGGTACAGTGGGTTTGGAGTTAGATCGCTTCGTTGGAACAGTGAATCACTCGAATGCGTCGATCCGTTGAGCCAGGAACTTCAAGAAATCCACGAATGTAGAATTTTCCAAGTCTGTCGTTATTTCTGCCCATTGTGATTTCCATTTCTCGTCTAATTTATTCAATAATAAATAGACAAGCCACGGGTCATTGCCTTTAGACCACCAATAACTTCACCGGATATATCCATTAAACGTTATAATATTGGTTAAGTTGCCGTTTGAATCACGGGTTGTTTGATAAACGTCCATATAAATGTATAGATGATTGGTCTCTTGCGGTTATGTCGTTCCTTTAATCCAGTTAAAGCTCCCATATAGCTGCCTCGGTAACACTGATGCAACGCAGTGGTTTTTCAGCTTCTCCACGCAACTAACCCCTGAGGTATGTCGGTATGTTAAACTTAGGCAGTCTAATTTCTACCACCTGTGTGAGTCATATTTATTAAAGCATCTAGTCCTGTACACGTGTCTATAATTGTGGATTTTGAGCGAATCAGTGTATTCAACCCTGGAGTCTTCATCTGGGTTGACCTTGAAAACTAATGATTCACAAGTGATGATCCCACGTGTATTCAACTCCTCGATTGGCGTTTGATCATTGCATTGGTTCACAAAGTTTATGATTTGCGCCATTCGTCCCTTATTGCAAACTGGTTTTGCACACTTCACGGTTTAAAGTGACCGGTGATGTGCATCGATCTTGGATTGCAGTGCTTGAAATGAAAATACAACGTTAGTAAATATTTAAAATTGTAACGTGCAATAACCCACAAGGACCACTATTTATAACCAAAAACTTGGTACAGACAAATTTTAAACTAATTAAATTTGCTTAAATTGAATTGTAAATCTTGTCTAAATTACTCTAAACTAAGATTATTTTTAAACTCGACAACATAAACAATCACACCTAATAAATTATTTTCAGAAAGCTCTGGTTCGAATTTATAAATATTTTGTATAGTATTATATGTTTTGCTAGCACATAATTTAAGATATTTATTATGGTACAGAACCAATAACAACACGTTCTAATTGTGTACACATCCCTATACCACGAACCCCAATTATTTTTGCTTTTCCATTTTAAGTGATAAGACTGTGTTTCATTCGATTATAATGACTCTATTTTTCTTATCTTGTACGCGTGTGTGTAAACATTTTATAGTTTACTTTGTAAATACATAACAGAGAGTGTTTAGGAAAAGGGTTTTATGCTTTGTTATCTCTACAATACCATCGTTCGCAATATAAAATTAATTATGCTTTCTCGTAATGGTATCAGAACTTTACGCACTCGTGTTACAAAATGAAATACTTACATCTTGAATATTTTGTTTGAATGGTAAATTTTGGTCGCAACATATTTCAAAGATAATTTTGATCAATATGTATCCCATCAATATGTAGCTTTGTAAAAGTTTTATTTATAAATTAGAATAAGATGTATGTGTTACATACATCTAAAATTGTTCAAATTTCAACACCACATGCAAATTTTGTGCAACCAAACTTTGATGATGATTACCTGAGTATACGAATATAATGAAAAATAGTACCAAACTTGCGAATATTTCTATAAAAGAACCAAACCATATTTGGCTACAATCACAAATAAATTCATCTTCACACAAACTGGCTAGATTGGAGTTAGACAAACACAAACATTGCAGTTAGAGATGATCAAAACGTGGAAAAAGGAAACAAAAAACTTTGGAATTGGAAATCTTTTGAAGGAAATGCATGTGAAGTGCGAGAAAGTAAGATTTGTAAGAATTACATAAGCCTTCGAAAAAGTGGAAATTTCTGCTCATAAAACGCGGCAATAAAATTAAAAATTTAAACAAACAAATACAACAACTCATAACCAATATGGTACTAAACCGTACATCAAAACAACTTAATGAACAGAAAACCCAAATTCTAGACCGAGGTTTACATTTCGTAAACAAGCCCAATAAGATACCCAAGAAATAGTGGCAGATATAGAGAGCGGTATAAGATATTTACCACAAAACTTAAAACATGACCCACGGGTTGACACAAAAAAGCTACAACAGTCAATCGACAAAACCAGTAGATTAAGTAAAAGTGAGAAACAAAATCGGCAAACATTAGAAAATTTAAAGCGCATACTATTAGTGTACATAAAAACCGATAAAAATAACGGAACAGTAGTAATAGACAGAAACGGATACGACAAAAAAAGTTTATGGTCAAATCGAAAACAAGACATCCAAACAACTACATAAAAGCATATTCAAAGAAACACTAAAAATGATGACCAAAACGACCAAGCGAAATGAGACCGACACTTTCAAACGCGAGAGCACCAAACAGTTACTTCGCTAAATGTCTGATAAATGAATTCAGAATAAAAAGAAACAAAAGGATGGTATCGTTTGATGATTAGATAAAGGTTTACAGTATCTCGAACGATGGTTATTAAAAACAAACAGTGCCCCAGAAGTGATAAAGCTTTGCACGAATATGACGGAATTATGTGTGAAAGATAATGCTGTATAAGATAGCACAAATTTCCATCAGAAAAAATGTGTTTTTCCTATTCGCCGCTAGAGGTATCACTATCACAAAAAGGAAATTTTTTCTGCTGATATTTTTTGAAACCAGTAGAAATTTTTTGAAATTTTTAAGCAAATCAATAATTCTCAGCAGAAAGTTTTATAAAAAATCAAAGCATTTAAGCTACCACAAAACATATACCTAGAGTGCTATATTCTATAAGTTTAGTATATTTTGAAAGCCTTTCTTTTTTCTAAAGAAAATTTCACTGGTTTCGTTTCAAAACGTTTAAACATATATTTTCTCTTCTGTTTCATAAACGTTTTGAATTTTCATAAAACTTTCTGCTGAGAATTACTAAAAATTTCAAAAAATTTCTGCTGGTTTCTAAAAATATCAGCAGAAAAAATTTCCTTTTTGTGATAGTGATACCTCTAGCGGTGAATAGCAAAAACACATTTTTCTGATGGAAATTTTCTTCTATCTTATACAGCATTGAACGATACCTCTTTCCAATTTAGAGACGATTTCTGTCTTGCCAAATAGAGGGTTTATCAATGGGAAACGAATATGGTTTCCACGAATATGGCGGAGATGCGTTAAAACAATAAGTTACCGTTCTTAGAATTATTAATGGAAAACAACAATGAACATATCGAGTTTGATTTATATCGAGAACCGTCCCTTTCACGTTACATAATTGGATCATCGTACCAAAGTAAAAAAGTGAATATGGCCGCTTTTAACTCAATGGTCCATAGACTGCTATACTCGTACATTCCTATTCACAGAGGATACAATTAAAAGAATCCAAATAAATCCAAAAGAATTAGAAAACAAATGGATATACAAAAAGCTTCATAACAAACATCATAAGAAACGCAAAGGAAAAGAAATGACACCAATTAATACAAAACCAAAACCATTAAAGAGATTATGAACTTGCTATCTGGAAATCGGAAAAAAACTATAACGTATCGTTTGCAAACACAACATAGAATTGTCACAAGATCAAGCCACAAGGCAAAGGACATCTTAAACAATATCAAAGACAATCTAGATTAGAAACCGAAATCAGGAAATCACCAAGTTACATGCCAGAGCTGTGAGTATATTTATTTAACACCGAACATGTACCAGAGAATATTGTGGAGGGATGATCCCACCAAATTTATGGCTACCTACAGATTGAACAAGTTACTTATGGAACCACAGCAGCCAGTTTCTTAGACATAAGAATCTTATTAAAACTGACACAAGATGGTAGCAGCGCTTACAAAGCAGCAGCTAGAATCCTGTCATCAGATCTTAAGGGCCCGCTCGAAGAAAGGTGGTTTGAAACACCATCTCAAGCGAGATACATCATAGGGAAAAGGTATACATCAGACTAAATTATAGTGTAAAACTTTCAGGAATCTGTATCATCTCTCTGCAGATACATTTGAGTTTGATGTCCCATGATTGCAACTATTATACAAGATCAACTAACCGAGCGATCATTGTTGTCGGATTCAACCAAATTCTTCTACCCTGTGGCTGTCACGAATAACCAACTACACTTGTTATGGCTATCTAATAATCAATATCGATTCAAAGAATGCTGACCAAATTTAATTATGACAATACCTTTGTCAATAGTCTTGCATTTTATGATTTACGCAAAAATCGGTTCTATGATGTTTTCTGTATATCAGTCAACAAACTTTATATACCTCGTATATACATGACTACCTAAACATTAAATGTATTGTCTATACACAACAATGATACGGTTATATACTTGGCTATGACGACAGAATGGGACGGTATAGTAACACCAGTATAATGAAATAAGGTTTGTGGAAGTATACGAGTAGTTTTTTTTGAATAAAACACATATAAAATTATGAAATGACCAAAACTTTTTTTTATTTGGTAGATAATTTTTTGGCATTTAACATTTAAACACAATTTCTGGCATATGGCTACCACGACAATTTTTCACAAATGTCATTCTGGAGGTCCAATTTTCCAGCACTTTTTCAAGCATTTGAGGGCGTATGTCAGCAATGACACGTTGAATATTGGTTTCCAAAGCGTCAATCGATTGAGGTTTATCCACATAAACCAATGACTTCACGTATCCCCACAAAAAGTAATCGAGTGGCGTCAAATCGCACGAACGCGGAGGCCAATTCACCGGACCATTTCTCGAAATAATGTTGTCGTTGAAAGTTTCTTTCAATAAGTCGATTGTTTCACGTGCTGTATGGCAAGTGGCACCATCTTGTTGAAACCACATTTCATTCATATCCATATCTTCAAGATTTGACAACAAAAACTCATTTAACATGGTTCTGTATCGATTTCCATTCACGGTAACGCGTCGTCCTTCCTCATTTTTAAAGAAATATGGACCGATGATCCCACCAGCCCATAGACCGCACCAAACAGTACATTTATCAGGATGCATTGGTAATTCTAGAACGGCGTGTGGATTATCTTTGCTCCAAATGCGACAATTTTGTTTGTTGACGTATCCATTTAACCAAAAATGCGCCTCATCACTGAAGAGAATTTTACGGTAAAAAAATGGATCTTCGTTCAATTGATTTAACGACCAATCACTGAATTCACGGCGCAAACGATGGTCGTGTGGCTTTAATTCTTGCACCAATTGAATTTTGTATGGCACCAAACCCAAATCTTTACGTAAAATTTTCCATAAAGTCGATGGACAAAGTCCAATTTGCTGAGCACGACGACGAATCGATAAATTGTCGTTTTCTTCGACACTGGCCTCAACGACAGCAATATTTTCTTCTGTACGAACTCTTCTCATTCTTGTCGGTGGCTTGGCATCCAAAAGAGTGAATGTAGACCGAAATTTGGTAATTACGTTCTTTATGGTGGTCTCTGACGGACGATTATGTGCACCATAAAATTCACGAAGTGCTCTATAAACATTTTTAATTGAACACTGATTTTGAAAATAAATTTCCACGATTTGAAAACGTTGTTCTGGAGTTAACCTATTCATAATGATTTGCCAAACAATACTGAGTAGAAATGCCACTTTGAGCTGTCAAAACAACTGTCATAAAATAAAACGACATCTATCGGAAAAACAAACCTCCTAAAAAAACACCCGTTATATATATATATATATATATATATATATATGTATATTTAAATCGTTGGGTTTCAAATAAATGACTAATGCTAATAATTTTAATCCAGAATTTCGTACCATCATCATATAAATATTTTTGAATCCTCATAAATAGGATACATTTCATAAATAATCATAACATTCAAATTAAAATATGAGCATTAATATATTCATAATATAAAGCTAGAAGAGTACTCGCACTCGGCATGTATGTACGAAAATCACAAACTACTGTCATGCCATACCATGTATATGTAGATAAATTTAAATTATGATTATTTTGATAATAATTAAAATATTATTATTATTGTTAGTATTATTGTATGGAAAACAATTAGCATATTATTTATCCAACTTATAATCTTTGGAATAATATTTATGAATAGATTTATACACAAAACATAAATAATAGCAATAATAATAATAAATTTAAAAATAGTAATTATATACGTACTGAGTGTACTCCCTATAAACTATACTATTATTATTGTTTAATCGTACTATTGATAATAATAATATTATTATATTTTTCGTACATTTTCATTTTCGAGTAAGTGATAAGATAAAAATTAATTTCGATGGTGCGGGAAATAATTTAAATTATTTTGTAAACAAATAGTGTTATTAAGGAGGTATTATTATAATTCGATTTTTGTTTTTCAATTTAAACCATGTATACATTAAATATAATTAATTAATATTTATTATTTATTAACGAGCATTAAAAGGTGTTAAAGTGTACTGCCTTTATTGTGTCGGCGCCAAAATTTATATATTACAGTGAAGGAAATATTAGATGGGGTTCTTGTGTCGTTCATTTTTTGGATGTGGAGGGATTTTTCAAAAATTGTTAATTTATGACCAAGGACAAGTAAACTGAGAACCTGATTGTGTACGAAACAAAAATTATCTAGCTTTCAAAGGTAACCCTTTGTTCAACATCATTGCAAAAAACGGAAAAGCTCCCATTGATGCTGTAGTAATGTTTGTAGTTTTTCGCCGAATAGTCAATCCGACTGAACTGTTGTGCCTAATTTTGGTGTAATGAAGATTATCAAAATTCGTTATTTTCGGTAAAATATAATAATTAATTAAACAAAATATGCTTGTAATTGTATTTACAATCTTTTTGTAAAATCAAAATATTTGCAAGAAACTTAAAAGCTTGCCACTTCCGGTAGACCCAAGAACATTGGGTCCTAATTTATAGAAAAAGCTTAATTATGAAGTTTCATGGTGTACAGGACCAAATTTTTGTTGAATACTGTGTTTTTTCAAAATTTTTACTTAAATTTTGGAAAGCTAATCTGTCCAGTATTGTTGCAAATGTAAATGATATACTTCTCAAAATACTTGCAAAACACGAAAAGGCTCCTATAGAAGTTGCCAATTCCGGTTGACCGATTTCGGACAAAAATAACTAGGATCACAAAATCTGTGAAAAAAGCTTAAATATGAAGTTTGATCCCCATCAATTTAAATTTTTAAATATCTTTACCTACTACAAGTCATATAGTTTTAAAATTGGTTCCTACTTTGTTCAGTTGCTATCAACACGACTAGGAAACAATTAATCAATTCATTTACATATTTTTTCTCATGTGCTTTATTGGATGTGTCGTCGTTTTCTTCTTACATGATGTCTTATTAGGATCAGTAATTACGATTTTGCGCGCATTTACGATTGAATTGAGAGTGGTTGGCGTTTTGGCTTTTGGTAAGTTATCCAACTCTATGAACGACTATAATCTGCTATTTTTCTCAGGATTACGCTACTGGGATTCTAGAAACATGCATTACTACATTTTATCGTTGCTACAATAGTAAAATCTTACAAAGTCAGTGCTAATCGTTTTCATTTTTTCTTCTGGGACATTTTTCCGCACAGTTATTATCGGTTAAGTTAATTCCATTGCATTATCCAAATGAATTTTATGGAATTTGCAACTTGGATATTTGTTCCAAAGGGATATCAATTTCCCTGTTTATTGCATTGGGGTGTGCCGCTGTAACTATGTGGCAGTATTTTTTTACTGGGTGCCTATATAGTTTATAATAACAACAACTGGCTATCACTCAAAAAAAAAAAATTACCTCGATATCAGAATCTTTGAGTTGTTGGTCGTCTTTCTCGTAAATGACAAAATTTTCAAAATTTTTGCAAAAAGCGGAATAGCACCTATGAAAGCTACCACTTCAGGTGGATTAATTTCTGCCAAAAACACTGGGATCTCTCAATTTATGGAAAACGCTTAAGTATGAAGTTTCACCCCGATCAGTAAATCCGTCGGGCGGTAGAGAAGCAAGAATATTTAGTCTGCAAGTCGCCAAGCACACACACAGTCGGTCAGAAAGTAAAAGACGGGCTTTGATCCTAAAAATATGATATCTGTTAGCGCATTGCATACAAATTAATTTAAATGCACCATCATGAATGAATATCATTTAAACTTTTAAATTTACAATTCGCACCCCGCATTTAAGGCTGTTGTATATCGAAATGCATCAGTTTTCAACTATTCCTGTGGTACATCAGAATATGCAATATTTAACAACTGACAAAATAGCACACCTCTTAGTCACCTCCCTCAAAAGTTAATTGTTAGAATGTAAAATCAACATTAAGACAATTAGATACCTAAAATTTTTCTAATATTTTTACAATTCATAAATAAAGTAATTAACTTCAGAACGTTCTCCTGAAAATCGACTTTTTGACTTACCATAGTCTTGAATGGGCGGTGCGCATTATAATTTTGATAAAATATTGAACATTTGATGAGCCGCCTGTGGCATTATTCTGGCTATCCCTGGGTGTAGGAGATTGGGAAAACTTTCTTCGCATTATGAGCTTATGTCAAAATTTTATTTTACTGTTGGTGTTTACCGTTTGGTGTAAATATTTTCGAAACAAAGGTGAATTAGAAATTATTTTTTCCTATATAAATTTCGAGGAACAAAAGTTTCCCAATCAATTTTGCATCGTGAATATTTACACCAAACTAATCCCACTAGTAGGCCAGAAGAATACATTTTGGACAAAAATGCTATGAAAATATTTTTCCCAATTCCCTAGATTTAAACCGTGACCATAAATTCAGAACATTTTCGTCATCGTTTTGTTTGACATTTCGAATCGCAATGAAAATGACGATGAAAAAAGCGAGAACAATACGACAGGGAAAAATATACTGAGGAAAATGATAAGAGAGAGTGAAAGGGAATCGAGATGAATGAGGGCTTTGATTCAACTCTGCAGGATTTCGAAAAAGGAAATAAAAAGGACGGCGACGATGATGAATTGAATAATTCGAAGGATAAAATTAGGTAAAAATGTATTTGGGACCACCAAATTTGTGGCGAGGATGTGAACGATAACGATGAAAATGATGAACTATGGAACGAGAAGGGGTAAAGGTTCTAATGAAACGGGCCATAAACACAACCACTTGGTTTCGCAAAGAAACGCAAGATAAAAGTAGTATACGGTTGGGGGAAAAAGAAATTTATTATTTTTACGTTTATTTCGGAGCTTTATTTCAAAGCCGAGTTTCTACTTGCACACCTAATAGTATGTGGGGAGGGGGAGATCACAAACATGGCCGATCCTAGAGATTTGTTCTAGGCTGCTCCTTGAAATTTGAAGCTTGTTAATTCATATTGTATTCACTACCCCTAAATTATAGCATGATATGTTGAGTCTTGTGATCTCCCCCTCCACACCTACTATTAGATATGCAAGTAGAAACTCGACTCTGAAGTTGGTTGCATTAAAATTGGTATACTTGAACACATCCAAATCGTCCGTCATTTTATTCATTGCTGTTTTTATGACATCAGTTTCCGTCATTTACAAACTGTCGTTCCATGTACATCTATTGCATTCTATTCTGTTTTGAGATGAAAAAAAATGCTGCTCAAGCTATGGAATTGACAATTTGAAGATAATAACTTAAAGTTTTACTGGATGAAAATCCGTGTCAAACTCAAAAAGTGCTTGCAGAACAGTTAGGAATTACTCGCCAAGCAATATCACTTCGATTGCACTCAATGGGAAAAATACAGAAGGAAGGAAAATGGTTTCCTCATACACTGACCGAAGGAAACCATGTGTTGATCCAGCCCAGCCATCAACATCCGTTGCAAAAATGAATATGCATGCCAAGAAAGTGCTACTGTGTGTCTGGTGGGATTGGCAAGGAGTCATTTACTACGAGCTTCTGGAATCTGGTCAAATTTTTACAACCGAACGTTACCAGGCCCAATTGATCAAATTACGTGATGCTCTGGAAGATAAAATATCATTTACGGGCCAAGGAAGGCGGAAAGTAATAGCGTTGCATGACAACGCTCATCCGCATACAGCACAATCAACGAAGGAACTCATCTTCTCATTAGGCTGGGAAGTTATACAACATGCGGCATATTCTACAGACTCTATTCTTGCCTCCCTCTGATTACCACTTATTTAGATCGATGTCATCATATTTGAAGAAGACGTAGAAAAATGGCTCGATGACTATTTTGCTTCAAAATTAACAAGTTGCTACCAGTCGCGACGGCATTCATCATCTACCTGGCACATGGCAAAAGACAATAGTTGGTAATGATGAATATTTCGATTTCAAATCTTTGTAGCAATTATATTTTCAATACAGTTGAATTTGACCAAAAAAGCAGAATTTCTATTTGCACACCTAATACATAATGATCCCAATACAAAAAATTGAATAAATTAAGATTTCCCATTGAAAGCTTGTTATTTCATTGTGCATTTCACTAGTCCTAAGGCTTATTGTGGTATTTTGGAAGCCTATTAGTTAGGCAATTTATCGGTCGTAAAACGTATTGACAGTGTTGTGCCGTACTATATACATCGCGTAGATAATGAATATTCTACACGTATAGACAATTAATGTCGAAAATTAAAAAACTGGCATCGACAATGTAGACAATGGCGAAAATTATTGTTTCTTTTAGCAAGCATCAAAATTTGATTATTTCTTTGTAAATGGATCCATTTCAAGATGGAATACATTCTTTCCTCCCAATTAAAAATTCGAGTGTTACCGTGAAAGTGCGAATTTGTTAAATGTGTGAAATTAAAAATTTTTAAAATCGTTTACACGAATAAAAATCGGTTGTAAATAGGGAATGCTACCGACATGTTTACTGATCCCTTCACCTACCTCCCTTCCTGATTCTTCCCTTGGTAGGAAGGAGGTGCAGCAACTTGCCGCGTACCCGTAACAGTTGTGTCGGCCGTTAACCAATACAGTTGACTAAGTAGTAAGACCATACCAAATAGTCACTTTAAACGTAGCATAGTTAATTAATATGTATAATGAGGCTTGGAAAATGTAGTGAGTCGAAATATTAGCTGTTTCAGTTTAATTTTAAAAAAAATTATAGATTCTTTACGTCAAAAGTAGAATACTTTATACATGTTAATTGTACCTAATACAATGTTCTTCAAGCTGAATATAGGCATTTGTCATCTACGTAATCCATAATATTGAGTTTCCACGTTAATCCCCACTGGATGTCGTTTGGGACGCGCTACCCAATTTTATCATGCCACTATCTAATACTACTAGGAACAGAAGTGACCAGAGTACGCATCATTGTCTTATTCCTTGGCTGTTACGGTATTATTCACTTTGCTTCCCTTTGTATTGAACTCGATTACCTGCTCGAATATATGTATGTGAAGTTCGCCCAAATGTCAGCCCAAAAAAACGCGCTGGCGACACGAAAACTATAATTTCTGTCACATATGAACTGTCAGCCCAAAAAACATCGTATGTCACGACATTTTAATGATGTCAGCCCAAAAAACAAATGTGTTTTTCATTATAGATTTAAGATGCATATGAAGTTGGCGCAAATTCTAAGACAAAAAAAATCTATGGCAATACTGAAATATACAAAATTTGACTATAGGCAAGTGACAGCCAACAAATGTTAAAAAATACTCTATTTTAAATAGATCAAACCAATAATTATTCTGTCAACGAAAGAAAAAACCGCCATGATTTAATGTCAGCCCAAAAATAAATCTGTCGTGATACTACATATCATTAAAGAAAAATATTACTGGAAACCCAAAAAAGTAAAATAAATCAAAATATTTAGTTGATTATAATTCTGTATCGGATTTCGAGTATGGCCCCTGAATATGAATAACGGCATAAACATTTATTGGGGAATCGGGGGATTAAGGGCTCCAATCCATACTCGAATTAGTCCGATACAGAATTATAATCAACTAAATATTTTGATTTATTTTACTTTTTTGGGTTGCCAGTAATATTTTTCTTTAATGCTAGTATCACGACAGATTTATTTTTGGGCTGACATTAAATCATGGCGGTTTTTTCTTTCGTTGGCAGAATAATTATTGGTTTGGTATATATAAAATGGAGTATTTTTTAACGGTTGTATCTTAATATTTTTTATCCGATAGTTCATTTTTTCACGTCACTTGCATTAGTGTTGCCAGCTTTTAAATACGTAATTTTTTGGGCTAGAATTTTGGGCCAACTTCATATAGGTCTCGAATATGAGTTCGTTTAATTTCTTGCGTTCCTGCGTATTGTGTCGAATGAACGTTCGAAGATTACAAAGAGTAGGTACAGTAGCGAATTCCATTCGTTAGACTGCTTAATGATGATGCGTGTTGTGTTTTATAGGTGCAACCTCACCCTGTTCTGAAGCAAGTTTGTCCCACTCTTAATTTCGGGTCACGGTCGGGGAAATTTTATCTAGGATGACCATTGCTAATATCTTTATGTTTAAATTGAGGAGGGATAAATCCTGCCAATTTTTACATTCTCTGAGGTCACGTTTCTTGGGAATCATTACAGTTAAGCCTTCTTTCTAATTTCGCGGTATTCTACCAGAATTTCACATTTCTGTTATTGTTGGTGTCAGAGCTCTAGTATAGCTGTCGATATGTCTCCTTTGAATACTTCAACTTGTATATTGTCCCGTTCCTTGTCTTGTTATTCATTTTAGCAATGACACCACTAACTTCCGCATTGCTGGGCTTCCCGCTCCAATGGGTGTTAACAGTTTCGATATTAGCGCCAGATATTCTCTTCAATTGTGATTAAATTTAAGATTTGAAGAGATGCATTCCTTATTGGTAGGATATCGGTGAATTTGTGTAGTTGCCTCGTACCTATTTTGAACGCATTGTTTGCGAGAATGTTGTCAGTGTATTCTCTATGGTAATTTTCTTGATTTATCGTGCGGTGTATCTTCGTACTGACATTTCAGGTCCGACGTATTTTGTTGGCACATTTGCAACTTCAGTTACCGGCGTTCATCCAAATTTTATCATAAATCCAGAGTTTACATCTAAATTTTTGATACCTAAGAGTATTGGTAGCTGTTACGAATCAGTCGTCTTCGATTTATTTCCATTGTTGATCTGCATCTGATGGCTGCTTCTTCATCGGATTGGAGACTAAGCTTGAGTGCTTCACAGAATGTCTTCATCTTTTAATAATCTGTCGGTGTTAAAATTCTTCCGATTTGTCTTTATGCGTTTTAACGCATAAAGAAACAACAAACTTATCAACAAACTTAATTTTGAATTGTGATATTACCTGTTGGTGGTCACTGTGAATATCTGCACCACTCATTGCCCCGATTTCTTGTAATGACGTGAGAAATTTCTTGTTGATCATTACGTGATGAACCAAATTCTTTGTTCTGCATCAGATGATGTCCATGTGCATTTGTGTAAATTTTTGTGTTGAATTTTTTTTTGTGTGGAAATTTACTGTCTCCGGGGAATGGCTGATTTATGACGCAGAAGTAGATGAGTGGTTCTTCATTATTATTACGCACGGGGTCTATAAGTTTATAATGCTTGTTTACTCATTGGTGCTGGTTTCTATTTTGCTAGTGCCTTCTTTGATTTAGCTGTTGTTAATATGGTACATGCCTTATTCATCGCGTCCAGGGAATATACAGGTTATTCCCTTGATTATGAAGATTTCACCACAAGTTTTACTTCACTAAGGCCGAGAATCTCGATTGTGTAATGTTTTATTTCTTTCTCTAACTGCGCTAGCTGTCATGCTTGCTTCTGTTAGAGTTCTGATGTTTCAGTTTCCGTTTCGTGTTCGTGCAAGATAGCCGAGATAGCAGTTTACTATATCATCATTTTGATTTTGGATTAATGAATGATTGGTCCATTGAATCCTTGCCAGCTCCCAGAGCTTCTGATTATGCCCATCGCCCCTCCTCTCCCCCTCCCCTCCATATTTCAAGCAAGATAACTCCAGTGGAAAAAACCGGGAAAAACAAATGTCGATTGATAATAAATTGGTACAGGTAAGCTAACCTGAACAAAATGGATATCACTTGCACTAAAAAGTCCCTACCTTGGTATTCTTGTTCAAGACAAGATTAGTCACAGTTATCAGATAATTTTACTCTGAAAAAACCAGATGAAATATTCGGTTGTGCCTAAACCCCTCGTGGCCACCATATCTGCATGCCACATTTTTTTGTTTCGGTCAAAACACAACCACAACACTTATTTATTCTATAAGTTGTGTAGTAACCCCAACTATGTTGCTCAAGAAACCGGCGCTAAAGTCAATAGTCAAGTATTCGTTTTAAAAATATTCATGACAGAAAGCACATTTGGCACAGCGAATTTCTTTTCATCAGTCATAGTCGAATATAGCCAGGTACCGCGATATGATAAACGACAGGATCGGGTAAACGCCTGATATGAAAGTTACGGGAGCTATTACTATTTACAATATAATTTATTTTATTAAACCTGGATTTATAACTTAATTTAATTTTATTCCATGAATGAAAATGAAATCGCTTATGGTTGTTCCAATATCAAAGTCTTCGATTGACCAAGATATTTCAATCCTATACCTATTTGTTTTATAAAAATTGAATTTGGACTTCTAAAATATAGATAAGCCCCAATTTAAACTGGAACACTATATCAAATTCCGACTTTGTACAGAAAACAATGAAAAAACAACAAAATAGCAATAATCTACATTGTCTACGTACTCTACCAATTCTCGACATTGTCTACCCAAAAATCAATTGTCTACGTTATTTTCAACACCAACACTGCATATTGAGCAACACAAAAAATTGAATGAGTTTCCTTTTAACTATTTAAATGCGATTTTCAATCATTTCTGTTTAGCTTTTTGGTGAGTTACACTTTTTAAATATTGAATGCACTTTACACCGGTCCTTTTGTAGCTTTTTGGTCCAGTGTATTAAAAATGTATTTATTCATGAGATGCTTAAAACGATTGCGAAATTGCGCGCGAAAACAATTAACCGAAGAAGAAATATGGGAATTGCTTTATGATTCCGATTTCGGCAATAATTCGGGCGATGAAATGAAAAAATATCGAGGCTGATGATGTGAATACAGACGTTCCAGCACCCATAGATTGCTATGACGTAATAGTGATTGACGTTCCCGTACAACAACAAATCGACCATTTGGTACAAGAGGATGACGAAAACAACGATGAGGAAGATATTGATGTACAGTTAGTCAATCGATCCATAGTTGTTGGTTACCTAATTTACACCTAAATGTAACATTCAGTGGAGGGGAAAACAATTTCAGCCAGAAGAAACACCTTTCGTACCAGCCCAAAACACTACATTAGAAGTATTAACTCCACTGGCGTATTTCATGAGGTACATTCCGAATAGCATATTGCACTACATTCAAACCCACATGCCCTATTGAAATTAAAAACGTTACACTTATTGATGGGCTGATGGAAATTCCCAAGATTGCGGATGAATTGGTCGCCGATTCTAAATATAGAAATATTTCGGAATGCCATGAGTACTAAGCGCAATGAATTGATCGAATCAATTCGTTCACATGGCTTAACTATACCAGTCGAAAAAAATATTTCAATCGATGAGCAAATAATTCCTTTCAAGGGGCACTTATCAATTAAGCAATAAATGATAGGTAAGGCGAATCCGTGGAACATCAAGGTTTTTGTTATGTCTGGCAAGAGTGGAATACCGTACGACTTTTTTGTACCAGGGTAATACTACAGGTTTATCATCAATAAACCTCAACTGTGTTGGGTTTGGTGCTAGTGCTGTATTGCGATTAGTAGAAAGATTATTTGAGTTATTTGAAATTTTAAAATATAAAGAAATTAATGCAGCTGATACCTTACGCGTTAATATATTTGTCAATCCACCAACCACGACTGATAAAGAAATTAAAAAAAAAACATCGGAGCTTTTCAGATTCGGTCACAAGTCGTGACGGAAAAATTACTGTAGTTAAATGGAATTGTAATAAGCCAATCAACCTTGGATCAAACTTTGTACGTGTTGGGAGTACTGATACGGTTCATAGGTGAGAAAAGGAATTAAATAAGTTTATCGAAGTTGAGAGAGTGTAGATTTGTTGGACCAGCTAATTAGCTATACTACCATATTTTCATACATTCTAAAAAATGAACTTCACGGATTTCGGGGTTTGTTCTAGTTGGCTAGAATACAAACGAGATTGTGATTTACACAATATACCGAAAAGGAACGTTATGGATATACTGGAGTTTCGGATGGAGGTTGGAAATTGTTTGGCTATTGTGGGCCATACAAGCAATATGAACAAGCGTGGACGCCCCCATACTTCATCAACCAAATCCAGATGTGAAAAGAGACCATTCAGGGATATCCAATATGACGAAATTGACCATATGTCAGCTGGTAGAACGTTTTTTATATGCAAGAAATGTAAGGTGCATCTTTGCATTAGCAAGGCAAGAAACTGCTTTGAAAAGTTTCATTTAAAAAATTGAAGTATGTACTTGTTTATGAAATATGTGATATCTTATATGAAGAGAATTAAAATGTAATTTATGAATTTATGACTATAATGTGTTATATGTTCCATATATAAGTTTAGAATCAACTATTTTAATTTTATTTAACAAACCTGAACTAACTTCTGAGACTCTCTGTACAATATATTGTACATTTTGGAAGGTCTCTGAAATAGCCGACCCAGTGAAATAAAAATTGAACCAAACACCATACACAATGTCTTAATATAGCCTCATAATCACTAATACAACCAAATAATAATTTTACCTCTTCTAACATTAAATGGCTTTCGAAAGGGTTAGATTACTAATCCACTTAAACAAGTTATAAAATTTATAAAATTTTTAAACAATTACTTGTTCACAAAACGATATTTATAGGATGCTTGCCACTCAATTTAACTTTAAAAAAATTCTAATTCATAATTTAATAAAAACCAAAAGGAGAAAATATACGAAGTTCAGCTATAAACACATTTATTCTAAAACTATTAAAGCTCATCATTTCTCATAAATCAAATAAAATATAAAATAATAACGATTGAAAATCAAAAGTTTATTTAACGGAAAGCACATCTAGGACCGGCCCATTATTCGGTTAACCAAGAAAACTATAGATTTACAACTTGTTTACTATGTATTAGCAGCCCATAACTAAACTAACTATTGAAGTAAATACGACGACATTCAGACTGACCATTTCTTTCCCCAAAATAAACAATGGATTTCCGAAAGAAGTTCCGAACAAAAACAGACGGGATATATAAATAACCAAACGGATGTTTACACAAAAACAAAAATATTCAACTTTATTCGTACACTGTACACAACAGAATTTATTGTACGTATAATTAAATATTTGATTGTACTTAAAATATGCTTTGTTTGACCAATAATAAAACATTTATTTAAAACTATAATTGTATCGTAGTTATAATTATAGCAATTAAAACATTAATTTGCAAATATTTATAATATTGGCCGAAGCTATAGTATGAAATATGATTTTAATTTTATTAGGGAGCTTTAAGCAAGTAAAATTGAATGTTTTGTATAAACGCTATCTGTATAGCTTTCGTCGAACTTTAGATTAATGACTCATTGTGATTCTGGAAAAGATGAAAATATGCTTTGGAAATATTATATACAAGATCATTGTCAAAAATAAATTTGTTCGTATTACAGTGTGCATTTCAAAAACATTTGCGGCTAATCAAATTGACTTATTGTGCTTATAGTGTAAGATAAAATGAAATGGAGTCTTGTGGAAAATGTAAAACATGCAGCGGTGTCTGCAAATTAAGGTTTCACCTCAAATGTGCGGGGATAAATACTTCTACGTACAACCAGTTAATGAAATCAAAGCAACTGCGTTTGTTCTGTACATGGTGTAGTGGAATTACCATATTTCCTGTCTTTCCTGGTTAAAATGTTTGAATCATTCACTGTGATGAATGATTTTATGAAAGCATCAATTGACGTGCAGCGATTGTCAGCCCGGTCATTGCAAATTGCAAATTACTGCTAACACCTCAATCAACTTGCATGCATAACCAATTTGGCCATATTATTGCTACAGTAGATGTCATTGGAATTGGTGTCGCGTCCATTGCATTACAATCCGTTGAAGTCCCAGACAACGATGACTTATATGGAAGCAGGCTGAATCCACACACTGAAGTGGCAGCATTAGTTGAATATTTAAAATCTGGAAAATTTAGACGTGGCTCACTATCATCCACTGTTCCCCAGTGCTGGGCATTTTACATGTAAAAGCGTTATCTACATTTTTATGTAAATAACGTAAATTGTGTAAATAGCTGAAAATATTATATAAAGTGTTTGTTCATGTTGTTATTTTAGACTTTTAGTTATCTACGATCACAAGACGAAATTCATTTATGTATCTACACTGCCATCTGTGTTTGTCTTAAACAAGCTCTAAAAGAAGATTACTGACATCTTTAGGTTTAGTTTAGTTACATATGAGAATGACAAAAAAATCTTATAGTGTAATACGTAATTATCAAATTGTAGCATTTTACACGGTTTCTTCGCGAATGTCAAACAGTCGAGTAAATTTCATCAACATATCAGTAAGTAAATTTTTTTCCACCACCAAAAAATCATACAACGATCCGTTTAGTATATCGAATGATGTTTATTACATGCCGAAATTATGACGATTTCTGGTGATTTTCAGTAAAAACGATACTTTATAGGAATAAAGACACAATTAACTCGTAATAAAAACAGTTACGGTAATGCTATGAAAATACTTTTCCCAATTCCCTTTTCCCAGGGAAAGCCAGAATAGTGACACTGGTTTAGGCTTTACACAAGCCAATACGGTTAGATATGGCTCATTTAGTAGGCTATTTGTATGTTCATATTACGGAACGTTAATTTCGTTCGTTTGTGGGAAAGGATGTTCATGCAATTTATTTTTAACTGATCTGTTAAACTTCCTGTTTCGTCACTTCTACGTTAGCACTCTTCTTGTGTTTACTAAAGCGAGCATTTAAATTGCATATGTAAATACGGCCATAACGCAATATATGGTCTTTGTACTTTGTGTGTATGCAGGCCCAAAAAACAACGAAAAATTCTTTCAAAAAAACGCTTTGGGTTATTTTTTGTAAATTTTATTATTTATTTATATCTCGTAAATGCGACAGAATTTGGTGATCGTCGTATAAAATATATAGAGCACAGTTTGTGTGTATGCATAATAGGGATCTAGCTAAGTTCGTATAATTGTACCATAGCTTCAACCCTTGCTGGCTAAAATCGACGCCGGATACAATGAGAACTAAAAATAATGTTGGTTAGCACGTTAGATAAGTAAATCGGTCTAAAAATATTTACCAATAGGTGCAGTCGACGTAGGTGGTTGTTGTTGAACGACCGTTGTTTATTTACTAATCTTTCACCATGACCAACTGTGATTTCCTGTAAAACTTGCAAAAAATCTCGAACAAAATTATTGGCTTGTTTTGAATTTGGTCCTGGAACTTCTTATAGAGGCCATTCTCTTACAAAATCTGACTAAAAAATTACATGCGGATAAATAGGTACTCGATTCGTTATTTTCAACAGCTTGTATATTGTTCAGGATGAAGTATTCGCAAAAAGGAGCTTATGTGAACAAACGCAACTTCACCAGATTTAAACTGTGGAGGACCCGAACCTTTTTCCGGTTTTCGTTTATAATGATTTTTAATTTTCGAACACATTCCTACTTGGTTCATTGAAAGGGGATGTTCTTCACAAAACTCAACCAAAATTATCTCACCATGAGTTAGATCTCATAAAGAACACATCTCCACCACCAGACGCAATTCTTTCTAACTTTCGTGGCTTTTTTTCTTTTGAATGTGATCTTTCAAGGATGAGGTTGAGTAAATGCTAATAGCCCATGCGAATATTTTGTCATTGGTGGACGATGGAATGCTCTCAATTTCATGGGTTTCATGTGTGTTGGAATAAACTGGGCTCGCTTTTCAACTACCGGAGTTGAATGTTGAATTAAACTTCTTCCTCCTAGTTTGAGTCTCATGGTTGTTTCTGATGATTTCGGTAGCTAATAAAAATCATTTGATATTAAACGGATCACGATACGGATTTACGCTACACAGACCATTTTTATGATAATTAAATAGTTATTAAATTATATAATAGATAGCGCGCTTGTCATTAAAAAGTCATTATTTACTTTACATAATGTAAAAAATAGCTTATGTAATTTTCAGGTAAATGACCATGTAAATTACATCGTTTACACGCCCAACAGTGCTGCTTCCTAAGGGCCGGGATAAAACCAAGCTCGCATTTGTTTCGTTTAAGCTTACTTTGAAGATAAGTTTCGCAATACAAGTTTTGTCACCTTCTTTTTGGCCAAAGGATGTCTTAGTTACACGTTTTTGCGTCAACCCGGAGGCTCAAAAACGGTAGAGGAATTTCTCTACGAAAAGATCCATAGCTACACAAATACTGCCGTCACACTAAATTTTAAAGTGATAATCATAATTCTTTCACCACTTCAAGCCTTTATAAAATCAGTCATGTATTAAATCGTCAATTTCATAATTTGTATACATACCTTGCTATCTAATATTTTTTTTTATTTGAGGTCATTCACCAATTCAATTCTCAATCTGGACTCCTCGCGGGAATATTTATTTTTAAATAAGAATGTTACGATTGTAAATCGGGATAGCACATGTGCTAGTTTTGAATTTATTAATGTCCGTAGTCTGTTTTGCCATATCGATAAACTGAGAATATCTATCGATTCCAAAGATTCCGACGTATTTTGTGTCGTGGAAACATGGCTTACAAATGATATTAATAACGAATCTGCCTCGCTGAATGAGTGCAGCATCTTGAGATTTCACAGCACACATGCATTAACTATAAAAAATGCCTTAAACTTAAGGCTATTCATTCATTTATTTATGGTAAAACTGAAGTTTTGATGGCAAAATGATGTTACCATCTATGACTGTACTGATTGTTGTTTGCTGTAATCCATCAACCCCCTATCCTCGCATATTTTAAATTATAATCATTTTATAATTGCTTGCGATATAAACTGTAATATGCTTGATAAGTCCCATAAATTTCATAATCTTTTAAAAGCCAACCATTTAGTTCAGTCCCGTTGACGTGTTAAAATCGTGTTAAACTAGACTACAAGCTTATCCATGACAATGGAGCAATTGGAGCCATTTTAACCATATTGGATTGGGGACTAGTAGGTCTGGTGTTTCTACTGACGTTGACCCTTCAATTATAAACACTTATTGTTGCAATGTACCCCACTCATAGGTAGTTATTCCTTTGCAGGGGATGGAGTACAATGGCGCGCCTATTTCTCTCTTTTTTGCAGAATAAGTGAATTAGATGTTTCCAAAGCCGTGTATCTTATTAAATCAAATCCATCCGGTCGCGATAAAATAAACTTAAAATTTCTAAAGAATATTTTACCATATATTGTATCATCTTTGACATACCTGATTGTTGTATCATGAGTTCTGAATTTCCTGAAATCTGGAAAATGGACACTGTGATTCCGATTGTAAAAAAGATGGGCATCGATTCTTAAAATAATCTTAGAGATCATTCTTCATGATCAAATCAACCAGCATTTGGCTAATTGTAATTATCTAAATAAATTTCAATCCGGATTCCGTAATAACCACAGTACAACGACTACCCTGCTTCATGTTGTAGACGATCTGGCTTGTCATCTTGACGGAAAAAACTCATTTGTTGTTCTAATACTTTTGGATTACTCCAAAGCATTCGACTCTTTGAACCATGTTTTGTTACTACAGAAGTTGATGCTTTTCTTTAATTTTGACAATAGTCATTGTAAATGGAAAGGAATCAGTTCCTGAGGATCTGAGAATTTCTTTTTTAAGATGTGGTTCTACCTCAAGTGACATGCTGCAAATTAGTTTGAATAATACCGTTGGATATGTTAATGGACTGAGAAATTTTGACCACATATCAGCTAAGTTTAAAGATTTTTTTAGTTGCACTGTGATTCACCCGGCAAAACCCGGGCAACGTTCTTAAACAACAGCTTAATACTAGAGGCGAGTGGATTACACTATAAATATACAATATGCAATGAGTAAAACAGAAGGAAGAAATACCCCAGGTGATACACCGATCCTTGCCTACGAGGGCCTATCCTTGCCTACGCAAAATAACAAGAATATTCAAATAATAAGCAGCCCGTTCCAGAAGAGTTACTAAATATCGTGAGAAAACTTTCAATTTCTCATTTGAAAATCTTAACACGGAGGAATTCCAAAATGATATGGGTGGAACAACGGCACCCAACAAGCAGGTATAACAACCTCATATAGTTATGGTGAACATCTGTTCTTGAAAGATATGCCACAGAAAAGGAGCGAATGTTATACAAACAAGCAACAAAGCATTATTGTTCTCAATCTACAACAACAAATTGACAAACTAAAAAATCAATGATGCAATTAAAGTAGCATAAAACGCAAGCTAAGCCATCAATGAAGCAGAACCAGAATACCAAATTTAATGCCAACAATAGTAAATGTCAAGTCGAATCTCCAATGGTACAGAACCAAAACACCAATTATAATGGTAATGAAAACGTTGAATATCAAATCGACGAGGAAGGCTTAGCTAAAGAAACAAAATGGATTCGTGCTAAGACCAGGAAAAATAAAAAGAGAAGGTTAAATGATATACCGTCACCACCATAAAAACCACAAACATTGGATCAAGATACTCAGCCTGAAAAGGTTGATACAAGCGTCTAACCACCTATCATAATAGATGATGTTAAAAATTTCCACGCGTTCTATGATATAATTAAAGCGGATGCTTCGGAAGATTCATTTATCACTAAATTGATGAATCAAAATAAAATAAGCGTCAACGTAAATAGCGGAGATGCATATAGAAATAGCTCATTTAACTTTCACACGTATGAAAACAGACAAGAATGGCCAATCAGAGCCGTGGCAAGAAACTCTCAGCATGCATGTAGCCCAGAACAAATAAAAGGCGATGTACCATCAAACCAATTTAAAATAATTAGCATAATGGACAAAATTAGCTGGAGAAATAAAAAGAAGAGAGGCATGTTAGTACTAACATTCAGCCGTGACGAAAATATAACTGAAATTTATATGATCACTAGTTTATTGGGTTGCAAAGTGGAAATTCAACCACATCGAAAGTCTAAACTAATTCAAACTGGCAAACTTCCAAAGTGTGTTAAATGTGCCGAGCGCCACCTAACTGGAGAATGCGACAATCCGCAATCACATCTAAAGTGTGTACACTGTAGACAAGGCCATCCTGGTAATTATAGAACATTTGAGAGCTAAACCCAAATCCACAGAAAAATGGACAGCATAATGAAAATCATGTCATGGAATGCTAATGGTCTGCTCCGGCATCAACAAGAACTACAAGCAGTCCTCGATATTGAGAATATAAATGTGTGTTTTATTTCAGAAACATATTTTACTAAGTAATCCAGCCAGAGGAGGAAGTGCAGTCATCATAAGAAAAATATCCAACATTTTGAAAAAACATAGTATGAAAAATAAGGAATTCAGGCCACAGTGGTTTATATAAAAACCAACAACTTTCTTGTTGTTGTGGCTGGATTGTATTATCCACCAAGACATTCCATTAAAACAAACAATACTCAGAGATCTTCAAGTGTTTGGGAAAAAGGTGCATAATAGGTGGTGACTTCAATGCGAAGAACTCTGGGGTTCTTCGAACTCTCTCACTGGGGTTCTAGATTAACTACAACTAAAGGAAAATAATTACTGATTGCCATTAAAGAAAATGGATATGAATCCATTTCAACAGGAAAACCCACATATTGACCAAATAGCCCAGGAAAAATACCTAACCTGATCGATTTTTTATAAAAAAAAATATTTCTAATAATTTTATGCAAGTCGAAGCAAGCCAAGATATGAGCTCAAATCATTATCCGATAGTCCTAACTCTAAGCAAGTATTACATCCACAAAGGGAATAATCCAGTATTAACCAACAAACATACGGACTGGGAAAGTTTCAAAGTTCACCTTGAACAAAGAATACTTTTGAAAGTTCCTGGAAAAAGAAGTAGAAAAGTTCATTATGGATATTCAACAATCAGGATCGGAAAGTACTCCAGAAATCAAATCAAAGCTAAAAGGAAATAACTATCCAATATAATTTAAAAATCTCCTTAGGGATAAACGAAAATCCAGAAAAAGGGAGCACCAAGCTAGAGCTCCACAGGGCAAAAAAAAACAAAAGAACTAAACAATCTTACTCAACAATTAACAAGAGAAATTCAGAAACTAAAAAATGAGTCAGTTAATTTCTACTTATGTAAGTTGGCGAACGATAATAATACGGATTATTCGCTCTGGAAAGCAACTAAAACTCTGAAATGGCCAATAATGCCGATTCATCCTATCAGGAAAATAGATGAAATATGGGCAAGGAAAAACAAAGAAAAAGCTGAAGCAATTGCTAATCATCTTGAATATATATTTCAACCTCATGAATGTCAATTACGAGAAACTTTGATACAAATTCTCGATTCTCGAAGATGTCACACAAAACAATTTAAACTTAAATAAAGCACCAGGGTTTGATCTGATTACTGGAAAATATGTGCCAACACTTTGGAAAGTGGCTGAGGTTATCATGATTCCCAAACCAGGAAAACTGCCACATCTAATAACGTCATTAGGCCTATATCGTTGCCGCCAACAATGTCTATACTCTTTGAAAAGTTACTATTAAAAAGACTCAAACTAATAATTGACAAAAATTACCTAATTCCGAATCAACAATTTCGTTTTCGCAGTGACCACTCAACTATTGATCGCAAGAGCATAGAATAGCCTATATCATTGAGAAAACTTTAGAAGAAAAAAGATTGTTTCGCATTATTCCTTGACGTAGCGCACGCCTTTGACAAGATTTGGCACGAAGGTTTAATCTACAAACTTAAATTAATCCTACCTAAACAGTACAGCATAATACTGGAATCGTATATAATGGAAAGATATACCAGACTTAAGCAAGAAGATGAATATTCTGAGCTTAAGGAAATAAGAGCAGGAGTTCCACAAGAAAGTGTACTCGGGCCACTTCTGTATTTACTATATACATCCGAGATATTTCAACCCCGCAAAACAACACAATAGCCGCTTTCGCCGATGACACAGCCATCATGGCAGTAGGTGATAACAACTCAGATACAACAGAGAAATTACAAGCCGCCATAGAGGAAGTACACAACTGGACAAAAAATGGCGCATAAAATTAAATGAAACCAAATCTGTACATGTCGACTTTACAGACAAGAGATTAGTACACAAACCAGTATAGTTAAATAATCAAGAAATATCACATGCGAACACTGCCAATTATATTGGTATGACATTAGACGCTACGCTTCGCAGGAAAGCTCATGTATATAGAAGAAAAGAGACGAGTTGCGATTAAAATACAATAAAATGTATTGGTTACTGGGAAGCAACTCCCACCTACCAACCCCTAGTAGGCTTCTGCTTTATAAGCAAGTTTTGAAGCCTATCTGGACTTATGGTATACAGCTGTGGGGAAGTTCCAAGCAGAGCAACATGGATATTAGCCAACGATTCCATCTATCCACAAAGATCTGAACATAGAATCCATATAAACCGAAATTATGAAATTTGCTAGAAATCATAAACAACGCGGCTACTCCACCATGTCAACATAGAGAGTACCGGATAATATGGATTTAGTTAGAAGGCTCAAAAGAGTAAAGCCTTTTGAGTTAGTGTAAATAAAGAAAATTAAACAAAAGAAGAGGAAATAAAATTTGGGTCCAATCGAAATGGTAAAATACTACTGCCTTTTAACCGTTCAAATATTTACAACAAGTCGCCCCTGTTTATGTCTTTTACAATATGGAATGAGGTTCCGATTGACATTAGACTTGTGAAGACTTTTACTAAATTTAAAAAATTATTATTTGATTTTATTAGAAATACATTTTAATTTATGATTTAGTTTATTTTTTGAATACAGTCTTGGCCAAAAGTATTAAGCACCCATGATATCTTACAATTTTTTTGGATGTATCAATTTGAAATAAACTGAAACAATTTTTATAGCTTTACCTTACTATTTATTTATATCAAATTGATATTTTGTGGGTCCACCCTTTGTCTTGGTTACGGTAGAAATTATTTTGCGGAGAGAGCTTACAAGTTTTTTACATTCTGCAAGACGCATGTGGAACGCCATTCTCTTTATGCAGATAGCGTTTTCAAACTCCACAATTGTTTTATGGGGTTCAGTTCCGAGGACTGGGTAGGCCACTCCAGAACCTCATTCATATTTTCTCGAAACCACGCCATTGTGCGGGCAGATTTATGACATGGCGCGTTATCCTGTTGTAATTTAACGCCATCCATGTTTGTGCACCGAAAAGTGTTAAAAATCAGGACGTTTATGTATTTTAAAGAATAAATATGACTCTCATACACGAACATTTCGCCAACTCCATAATTAGTCAAGCAGCCCCAGACCATTATGCTGCCTCCACCGTGTTTTACGGTTGGTACCAACCACACCAGGTGTACTAAAAATCTGAAATAAAGAAAATGTAGTTCGGAAAACTAAAATATTTGTACCAATGAATTTTATTTTAAAATCATGTTATTTAATATTGTTTTTGCATAGAATTTTCAACTTACTTCAAAGTTTGATTCGTGTGACCACACGATATTCGACCAATTTTCTTCGCTGAAACTTTGGTATTTTAGGACCCATTTATACGGAGCCTTCTTGTTGTTCTTGAGAGCCATGGTGTCTTCCTAGATTTACAGCCTTTCAGACCAGCTTCCTGAACCTTCGTTCAGCTTCGCCTTTCGGTCCTCAAGTTATGTGGAGATGCGTTTGCGCCCGGTTTTGTACCTAATACCGTGTGATCCACTAGTGGAGAATCGCCCAATATCATACAGATCGTGAACATTTCACAGTTTTAGAAATCTCTACTTGGAATTTCCCTTGCTTATGCAGAAGCTGTATCTGCACACGTTGTTCTAAACTTAACTCTGTTTGCTTCGGCATGTTGAAATAATATCACTAAATTTAACAAATCAAAACACCAAAAGCGCACAAAATCACTGGATGTGTCAGCAATGAGCGAAAGTAGCGAACTATGGATAGAAAAGCTATGCTTTATCTTTTATGCTGAATAAATAAATAAAAAAAAAAATATGGATGTGTATACGAGTTACAAGAAAAGTCAATTTAAAATTAAACTCTAACAAATTATAGCATATGCGGTTTGTATGTATGCTGCAGTAGCGTAAAAAACTTAAAAATAACTAAATATATCTTCATTGGGTTTTCACACCACCATTTGTTGAAATGAAAACATTTTGTGCAGAGTTTTTTATATTTTTCATTTCGTGATTCTTTTTGTTATTTAATTTGGATCCATTTTGCCGAGCATTTTTGTATTGTTGCTGTTGTTGATGTGAGCTTTCACCACCAAAAACACATACGTGGTATTAACACGAAATTCATCTCTTATGCTACCACATACAGTGCTTTTCATTTTATTTTATTTAAATTAAGTTTATGATGCTTTTTGCATAAATAAATTAAATTAAAAAGTTGTTTTTGTTTCTTTTATTATTTAAACCGACCAAAAATTTTACAAAATATACGAATTAACTAGCTGTGAATAATGAACGTATGCGTTCGCATATTTCTGAAAAATAAAATTTCCTAAAATTAATTTCCCAAAATGTTATATTTCAAGTGTAAGGAATATAATTAACTATACAGGCTTAAATGTTTCAAAAAACATTTTTTAAGAAAATAAAAATATTTTTTTTAAACAGAACAATTAAGTAACGTATAACTGGTGCTTTGTTTGGCAATTTGTAAACATTTTTGATGCCTGCACAGAATAATCTCTAGATACGTGCTCTAAAAATAGCAATTCATAGTTGTAACTCAGCTAAAGCATTTTCTCTACACACTTCTTAATTTTTAAAACAGCAAACTGGTTCATGATCTGATCGAAAATTAAATGTGGAGAGGCACGCTGAAATCCAAATAAGGTAAGATAAGATGTATACAACGCAGGGAAGCTGTTAGGCTGGTTACCTATAACATACTACATGCTAAGTATGACCATGTCAAGATGATCACAGATTTATTCGAGCAACGAAGCAACTGAATTACTTGAGCACATGCACTACTGCTGCTTCATTTGATTATCACCCAAATATTCGACGAAATCTATTACATAAGACACGATTCGGTGTCCGAACTGACTAGGAATCCTGAATCTGCGAGGGTCTCTACTTGAACAAACTGTCGTTTTTTCACATTACAGTTCGGTGTTTTGTTCTCACAAGTGCACCATAACCCTTTCGAAAGATCCTTGTTAGTAAAGAATTATATTATTAAGGTTAGTCGGTTAGTTGTTACAGTTCAATTGACTATATTCCTTCTACTCATCATAAAGATGAGGAGGGTACCTCGCCAAATAGATGTTTATGATTTGTTGCATGCATTTTCTGGTTTCGCTTTTAGAATTAAAGAATTTCACGAACAACATTTTTAAGAACTCGAACAATTACCTCTTGATCATCTTCCTCAAACAATGTTTTATACTTACGTGTCACTTTCTTTGCGTCTGTAGCCGGCTTCATTTTCATCTTTCTCAGATTTGTCTAATCCATTGATTTTTAGTTTGTTATAAAAGTGGCGTGGTACGCTGAAATCCATTATATTAAATATTTTAGTAACGTTAAAATTAATTTTGTATTATTAAGACAATGTCTGAAACCCTTGAAAAATACTTTTGGTACAAATTTTTGACATTTTACTCCTATTATCATTCTCGCTTTCGAGTGATCAGGCGAATTGAACTCACTGATATGAAGGTTTAGAAGGTATGGTTCTCGCAGTGAGCGAGTGATCGTCACATGCACGTCGCTTGGCGACATTATGAATCTCGCAGTGAGCGAGTTCAGAAAAATTGAAATGTCTTATGTGCCTGCCAGCAAATGAAATGGATGGCACCATGTCCATTAAACAAAAACAACAGAAGCTAATAACAAATTAATTGTAATTTTTACGAAATAAAACAGACACAAACATTTTTTTACAAATTTATTTATTTATTGAATCGTTTAACTCGAAAATTACAATAACTTGTCAAATCTTAATCACTAAAGTAATTATGTAAATCTGCGGGAGCAGAATTTACTTGTTATATTTTATAATTTATGCTATTAATCGTAGTCATAGGTATATCTTTTAGATTTTCCGCCAGCAAATTCGGATGAGATGGTAGTTTTCCTACTTCCGCATTTCTAATAATCCACCTTGGACAATGTCAGTATTCGAATTTGAGGTTGATTGCCATAATTAACACCCATACGACTAAATAGGTTTCATCATTGCGTTATACGAGAGAAGCTTGTATTCTAGGTCAATGGTTGAATATATCCCCATCAACCATCTGACCTTATTTCTATAGCTACTCGGGGCACTTGCTGAATGGTTCCGTGCTCCGCTCGTAAACCAAATTGATGACTAACGATGATATTTCGTAGCTCCGGTTTAATATTTTCAATAGTTGCTTTTTAAATACCTTCGAGATGATTGGTAGTAGGCTTATAGGCCTCCTTATATGAGGAGACTTTGGTTCGGGATTATTTTTATAGATGGCAGTTTCTGGCACATATTTCAGTTAGTCGTCCAAAGGCACACTTAGGCAGTTATTTCAGCATTTCACCTGTAATTCGATCATAACCAGGGGCGTTCGGTAGTTTAATTTGATATGCAATAATAAACTTTACTATAGTGGTTTCTTTACCTTGAATTTACTACCCGTCTGATTGCTACATTTTCTGTTTGAACCATCGATAATCCAAAGTTTTGAGTGAATACGCTTTTAAGGTGATCATCAAAATTTTGGTTGCTGAGGCCATTTAAGGCATTTAGTAATACTTAATCGGCGTTTCTCTGTTAACATTTTTTCTATTTCAACCAGTAAATCACTAAAATTTTCCATAGCAATGTTTATATCGTTAGCCGTATGCAGAGTAGACGTTAAGCCGATATGCAAACTGATGTATATCTTGAGTTTCGACTAGTTCGTGAAGGTGTCCGTTAGATGGTTGTTTGTGGAACACGGCTATTGGTCAGCCCAGTAATATAATAAGACCGGAGAGTGGTCAGAAGATAATTCTAAAAGTAGTTTAGTCTGGATTATTTCTCGGTTTATTTTACCTGTGACTGCAAAATCAAAAACGTCTGGAATTTTTCGACGATCAGTAGAAAAATAAGTTGGATTGCCACACGATGCGTCATCGTAGTGGTTTTCTTGAGTAATGTTCATTAATTGGCATCCCTTTGGAGTAGTCAATCTTAAACCTCAGTAGGTATATTTGGAATTAAAGTCACTGGCGAGCGGTGACCATAAGGGCTTCGGTTGATTTAGAGTTATTGCAAACAACTTTTGTAGATATCTACCGAAACGTTATTATTTGGAGGGTAATATATTGAAGCGATGACTAAACTTTCTTAATCGAGGTTAACACATACAGGGATTGTCTGAAATTCCTCAGTGCCACATTAATTGAGAACATAATGGCAAATCCACTTTTTTAAAATAATATAGCAGTTCCTCCTCGACTTCTGTCCAAGGGAAATTTTGTGTCATAGACTTCGTAACCATTTATTTTGAAATTGTGTTTATGGGTTAAATCGGTTAAATTGGTGTAAATACCAGTGTACGATAATTTATAGAGCGATAACTCCACCGAGTGTGTGAGAGTTTACTGTAATCCAATTATTGCTAAAGCATGGATTTATAAAATAAATAAATAATTTTATTTTTCGAACGTAAATTAAATCGCTTATGATTGTACCAATATCGATTGCATCCGAACGGTTCAGTCGAGCCGGTAGGAAAATCTGGCAAATGTCTTAGGTCGTGTACTACTGAACCTGCAAATAAACGGGAGGAAAATGCAAGTTCAGAAATAAAACAGATACACTTTGGCAAGGCAATACACTCACTTTAAAATCATAGGGTGCACACCATATATTACAGCTAACTAACCTAATCGGAAGAACGAATAAAAATATTCTGAAAGTTACGCATTCCAGAAAATTTAATCGGATTTAAAAGAATTTTCAAGCAAACTTGAAAATTTACTGTGCTGGATTTGAACTGAGATATAGTTGTCGAATACAATGTTGCCGTTAAAGTTTGATTTATTTTGTTTCCATATAACATGTAAATGCCAACTTTGGCCATTTTTCGAACTTTTCTGCGTTTGTCCGTTGAAATGTTTTGAAACAATTGATTTTCGCGGTAGGATGTCTTGATCTCACCCCCAGGGGCGAGATGTTGTAACCCATCACAATTTTCGACTTTCCACTTATTTTCTGTTTCACATTTTTAGAGTTAAATGAACTGTTTCAACGTTCCAATTATTATTTTTCTATTGAGGTTTCAACAAGTTCGAATAAAACATCAAGCTATTTCTATTTTTCGATGTCTATGGTTACTCGATTTGTTTATTTATACATCACTTGAAATTTTTGTTGGTGATACGTTTGTCGAAGTGTAGAAAACCAACCAAATTCTATAATGTATTACACTACTATGTGTATTTTAATTTGTGCGTTGACGACAGATGTATATTCAATTATCAAGGAGGTGGAGCTGCTAGTTTTTTATATACCGGTATTTCTATTTGTGGCTCGTGACAACTGACACTAACAATTTCAAAAATAAGTTTAGTTTAGTTAAAATAATTGCTCAAAATTATCATTATTTCGAAAACAAATAAACGAATTGTGACTTCTGAGGCAAGCGCTAAATATTACTAATTTATCCATTCACCATCTATTTGTTTGCAAAATTTGATTTCTTCTAAATTATAGATAAAAGCCAATTTAAACTGGAAAACTACAAGATGACGACTTCGTACCAAAAAAAATATAGAATAAACAACACAGAGAAGCAATAATCCACATTTTCTACGAATTATCGACATTGTCTACTGAAAAATCAAGTGTCTACGCTATTTTCGACACCAAAATGTAGACAATTCAAAAAATTGCGTAGTCCCGCAACACTGATCTAAATAGTAAACAATATTTTTTTAATATTTTAAATTTCGAAACCGGATTAAATTTGAACATACTTCCGCATATGACAGTAGACACGTCGTGGCCGTAAATCCCCCAATTTGAAGCTTTATTACCAAAAATTTAGCATTTTACATAAAGGATATGTGTATGAAATGACGTAGTAATTAAATTTTAATATTTTTCCGTTTAATAAAGCTTCGTTGGGTTTGTAGTCGATAAATAAAATAGTTGGGATAAACATATACTCGTACAGTTACTGTCGCTAAATTGAATCACAATAAAATGGAACACTATAAATTGCACAAACGCTATCTGATAATTCAGACAACAATATTACAAATTTTTTATAATTCGTTTTGTAATGTAATCACTGAAATAAAAATAAAATAACAACTTTATGTTTTCTGTACATTTATTTATACACAGAACATCATTTTGTAACTGAATATAAGAAAAAAAGCTTCTTTTGTGCTTTGTTAGTAATCTTGATAAAGCAAAAAAAAAAAACAGAAAATTGGAGAATAAAATCGTTATAAACGAATATTAGTTTTGGAAAATAACAAACTCTAAACACAAAATAACAACAAAAAGTTTTTTTGTACCGCGGAGCTTTTTTATATTTGTGAAAAAACGACAAAGTTTATATGCTTGTTAGATTGTTAATTTTTTTTGTGTATTTCTGGGTGTTATAAAAAAGTTGAAATATTGAAATATACAACTTAAAATTACTTTGTTCTGTGTGTTTGTAGGTACTCGTACCAAACCAACAGAATTTTGAAACGATGTGTGGTAGATATACAGAACTGAATAAAACGAATAAAAAGTTTGAGCTTTTAAAAAATATTTTTTTTTATATATATTTCGCTTTTATTGCTGAATAAAGCATTTATTCGAGATTTTCAGCGGGTGGTTTTATATTTATTTTTATCAGTCATCATACGAGTATATTTAAAACGAATACGAATATACATTTATCTGTATGTATGTATATAGATTTGTTCCAATTTGTAATGTACAAAATGTCTAATAATTTCTCGGTAATGGATCATATAGCTGTCAGGCATAAATATGAAATGTTTTTTGAGATATAAACTTTACAATTAAAAATGCTATAAATTAATGCTCGTTGTTGTTGGTTTTTGTTCGGTTGTTTATCTTCCACTTAAAACGATAAATATAATAATAATCTCATGTGAATTGATTTATCTTATCTTATGAAATAATAAATGGATAAAATATTACAGAGTTTTTGTTTTATTCTTTCTACGAGTATAAAAGATAGACAACATCTTTGTGGTTCGACTTATTGTCTATACTTACAAAAGTGTGGTTTGGGACTGTGGAATATACTTTAATTGTTGATGCTAAGACGACAATTAAAATCTTAATTCTCTTGGAATAGTTTAGCACGTTGAGAATACAACTTTTCATACTACATATGTATATAAATTTTTTGGTGACAGATTGTGTCATAACATATTTTGTAAACCAAAGTATAATAATTCAGTCCTTTCAGCACTGAACTGACTATTTGTATAGTTAATACAAGGTGCTATAAAACTACATGTCTTGAATACCCAAAAAGATAATTTTTTTACATAAACTTTTCCATACTTATGAATAAATTGTAGTTTAGCAGTTTGGTTTCATTTTTTGATTAATTAGCCTATCACGGGCCGCATTCAAAATTTATAAATGAAGATTAAAAAACATTAAAATAGAAATAGCTCAATCAGTTCCATTTGGGCATTTACTGGTACGGAGTTCACTTCCATATTAAATGGAGTACCGAAGAGTTTTATATCGATAGCTGCTTGGTGTTCTGGAGAGTTGGAAAAGGGCGTAGTTGGGTTTTTCAAGTTGACTTTCCCACAGTTGAAGTTTGGTTTCAAATGCGAGTATGCATCTCCACATGTCGTGTACTAGCTGATTTTTGCCTTGAAGCTGCATATTCAAATTGTTTAAATGCGATGTTGATGAAACTTTCCAGCCTAAGTAGAAGATGAGTTCCTGGATTGATTTTACTGTATGTTGTCATGTCATGCAGCAATATCACTTTCCGCCTTCATTGTCCCGTAAATGATCTTTTATCCTCCAGAATATCAATCAATTTCATCAGACACACAATAACACTTTCTTGACAAGAATATTAATTTTTGCAACTAATGGCTGGCCTGGATCAACCATGCTTCTCTGCGTTTAGGATTAACGTACAAAATCCACTTTACATCACCCGTAATGAGTTTGAGCAAAAATTATTTCTTTTGTACCGAGAAAGCAAATTTATTCAGATGTCAATTCTTCAGATTTTATTTTTTCAGTCAGTTTATGACAAACCCATTTTTCTTCCTTCTGTATTTTTCCCATTGCATGCAATCAACGTAATATGCTGGGTGAGTAACTCCTAACTATTCCGCAAGCTTATATACAAAACGACACAAAAATGCATGGCACATACAACGCACACGATCTTAGCACTACTTGTCAGTTTAAACATTTGCGACGAAAATATTTTGTTTTGCGTTCGTCATAAATTTTTGTAAATGTGCACCCACCTTAAGAAATATTCAGTTTTTCCTATCATTCCGTTTTCCGAGCATAGCATCGTGTTATATACATAAAAATACCAAATGTGATAAACCATAAAACCATAGAATTTTAGTGAATGATAACAGAAACATTGTCGACGTCAAATTTTTAATTGTCTACATTCATTCTCTACACTTGAAGAATATTAATCATCTACGCGGTGTAGCCAACACGGCACAACACTGGGCCTGGGTTTCTTTACTTAATTTTTTCGGCCCGATCGAGTTTTATAACATTGCTGGAGGAGCGTTTTCGATTACCAAAAATCTATTTTGATGGGTTCTTATTTCAGAAACATTAGTTTACGGGGTTATTCGGTGGGGGCCTGGAAGCTTACAGGCCTCTTTTAAAGTTTTATTTTGTTTGGACGATTTTGGCAAAGGTTAGCGAGACCTTGGGCGTTCTTTCACCATGTTGGGTTGGCGCCTTCTTGGAAAGCCTTATTAGTTCTTTTACAGCCTATACTAGTCTAATCGTTTGTCGATCCAAGCGACTATAAAATATATTATTTGTTCGAAAAATTAGTCAGTGATATGCCAATAAATGACTTGAGGTGAAAGAAAAAATTAAAACTGCAATTTTCTACTTAAAATGACTCGACTAGCAGAACGATTTTGATAAAATTTGGCGAGACAGATTTCTGTTGCACCATATTGCATTACGTTGGTTAATGGTGCATCATATTGCGTTAAATTGCACCATATGTTGCGCGATTTTGGACTATGTTGCGTTATGTTCGTGTTGTGTCTTGTGTTTTCGTTAATTAGAAATCTGGAGTTATGCTTCATCATATAGCGGAATGTTGCACCATCTTATGTAGATAGCGATACGGTGACATTATATGGTTGCACTAATCCGCGTCCTTTTGAAAATCAAAGGAATGGATTCCGATGAGTCGTAATTTTGAGAAAATTCATTTAAGTGCTTTTCTCAAATGGGATGCGGGTACCTATTTAAATAAGATCAGCTTGTTTATGATGTCTCGTTAATGGTGCTGGATCTTAACTGCACCTCTTTTAGCTTATTTGGAAGAGTTTACTTTGAAACGAGTAATCCAGTAACAAAGGAAAGATCGGGTTTTTCGTTAAGTGTAGTTTAAAACCGATTTCGAAGAGCTTGAAGTTTTAAAAATTTGTCATTATGTGTACTCATGACTCTTTGAAGACCTTGTCCGGACGTCTAGTGACACGACCAGTCTCTATATGCCGCGTCCACAGCTTGCAGTCCACAGATTGTGAAACCTCTAAGGAATGCACAACGTGGCGCTGTGTATGCTTTTCATCTAGCAGAGTGATAGCCCGTACTTTGATGAGTGTATTTTGGCCAGAAAGGTTCTAGTTGTTGGAGATTAAAATGCATGTTAAAATAAATTTCGAGATGTTCTCTACACCAAATAATGGCCAAATACCATCAATTGTTACCAGATATACAGGCTGGTTGAATAGTATTGAAAGCGACACCTATTAACCAGTAGTCGAATCAAAATTTTTAAGCCAATTTAATACTTCTTTCATTTGAACACATGGAAATTTTTTTCCGAGCTGACAATTCATTTTTTGTTTACAAGCAATTAGAAGTTGACGTGTAAGTGTATTCGTTTACAATGAAAAAAAACCGAATATCGTGTAGTGACAAAATTCTTTGTTTTGGAAGGTTTATCAGCAACAGAAATTCATACAAAAATGGTAAAAGTGTTTGAGGAATCTGCTCCTTCATTTTCAACTGTGCATCGATGTGGTTTAGAGTTTAAACGTGATCGTTCAAGCGTTAAAGATAGACCACGTAGTGGACGTTCAAAAAGTGCAATAGCACCAGAAATCATTGACCAAGTGTATAATATTGTTTGAGAAGATCCAAGTTTAACTAAGCGTGAAATTGCTGATACCATAGGCATCTCAGACGAACGAGTACTCCATATTTTACATGAAGAATTACGTATGGAAAATGTGCTTGGAAAATTGGTGCCGTATTCGTTAATAATTCAACAAAAACTGGACCGAAAACAAATTTCTCAGGGTGATTTGAAGCGCTCTAAGCAGAATAAAACCGATTTTGTGCATAAATTTATAACTATGGATGAGATTTGGATCTACCACCATGATCCTAAACTGAAACAATTACAGTGGACTGAAGCTGATTGTTCAGCTCCAAAACAGGTGAAGTCAGAACGATCGGCAAAAAAGGTAATTTGTTGGTTGATTGTCTTTAAAAAGGTAAAACAGTTAATTCTGAATATTATTGCAACCTTTTGGAACAGTTGGATAAAAAAATTCGTTAAAAAAGACCCGGTTTACAGAAGGAGAAAAATATTTTTCATTACGACAATGCACGTGTTCACACGAGCCTTTTGACGACGGTTGAATTGAACGAATTAAAGTACGAATTGCCTGAACACCCACCGTATTCACCAGATTTGGCTCCCAGCGATTACTATCTCTTCAGAAACCTGAAACAATTCCATCGTGGAAAGCATTTTTAATCGAATGGAGAAGCTATTGCTGCCGTGGAACAGTATTTTGCAGAGCTTCCGGGAAATCATTACAGAGATGGTATACAATTGTTGGAGTGGAGGACCATTGGAATAAGTGTATTGAAGTTGAGGGAGATTATATTGAATAAAAAAACTAATTTCATTAAAAAATTCACATTCTTTCATTTTTGCTTACAATATACTTTTCAACCTACCTGTAGTACACGAGTTTTGTTCAAAAAGTAACGCAATTTTAATTTTTTGGAAAGAATTATATTCATTCGGCTACTTCAATTATACACCTATGCCACCGCTATATGTAACAGGCACATTTGTTCGACAAATAAATAATCGCCAATCCGACCACAATACATATAACCTATTTTAGAGCAGACTGCGGCTGGTTAAGACTGCGCAAAAGCTTTTAAGACATTTTTACCAACACAACAATGAAACAGTCGTGATACTTTTTGAAAACACATCGTATGTGAGTAGTTTACCTTACGAGAGGGTTTTCGAATGGTACGAATGTCTAGTCGTGGGCTAACTATACACACATTCATAATTATTTAGATATAATTTGACCCCAGCAAGTAGGTGCTGGTCATCGTATTGATACGAATTTGGTTTCAATCGAAACCATTGGTTTAAAACGCATTGTCGTGATTCCGTCGTTAGTTTTGTATTTGCATTTTTAGTTTTTCGCTAGTCATTTCGGAAATTTAGATTTTACTTGTGCTATTATGCGATTCTGTTGATTGGTGACCTAAGGGTTATCAAATTCGAAAGTAAGGGAAGTAAGTAGTTTACAGATTATAACTTTTGCATTTTGTCCCAGTCTTTGCTGAAATATTTCTTTCTATGAAAGACTTGATCCACTATTTTTCGACTGGGGTGCGTGGAACATTCCATTGGAGGATTTGGAAAAGTTTGGATTTCCGGTTTGATTGAAAGCTATAGAAAAACTTGCAGAGAAAAACTTGAGAAAAACTTGCCGATTTATTTAGTCCGAGCATATCAAAAATCAAAATGGTTACAAGTTAATGATAATTTGTCTTTTCCACAATTGATCCACATTCACTTTTAGGCTAACCACAACTGGCCTGTTGTTGGCCATTCTTATTGGTTTTAAAGAGACTCTAGACTACAGTTATTTTATTCAGTTTGCCAAAGCAGCGGAGCGGGGATGGGAAGAAAACCCTCGGTTTGAACCAAGGGCTCGGAGAAGCTTGTGCACTAAAATAATACAAAAATAAAAAATTTATTGGTCATTTACAACGCAAATTACATAAACTTCTGGTTTTACGCGTAATTAAAAATTAATTTTAAAAATTTATTAAAATGTAAGCAAGATTTTATTTTTCATAACATGTATTCGGTAATTATATAAAAGTTCGAATGAAGTTAGTAACAACGAAATAGTTACAAAAAATCGCAGGACCGAAACGTCAAAAATATGTACAAAAAAATCAATCATTTTTTAAATTGAAATTTTATTTTGATTGATTTTAAATATTCTGCAAACTCATCTCATCAATCGAATATGTGAAGCGCAACAGCATGCGCTACTCTTATATTTTAAATATTAGTAAAAAATATTTTTATAATTAAATATTTATAAAAATAACGAAAAGTTATATAATTTTATATTTTATTATTTAAATTGAATTTACAATAAAATTACGATGCATGAAAAAAAATGTTATTATTTATTTCAATTAAATTATACTTACTCGTCTGTATATGCATTTTGTGACAGTGACAAATTAAATATAATTAAAATTCCATTTGTGAGTCTAATCTGTGTGCATCGAATAGCTGCTGCTGCAGTAAATTTGTGGCAAAGGATTTTTTATATTTTGCTATTAATTGGCCTTTTTATTAAATTTAATTTAAAATACAAATTATTTTAGATGCTTGATTAATATTGGTTTTCCGTTCATATAGAACAAAAATTTTAAACCATTTGCAAATGATTTGTCGGAAAAGCAAAATTATTTAATTTTCCCTAGTGAAACTAACGTCGCTTATTTATTTATTTATTTATACATACATGTATTACCATTTTGTTTAGAAGTTGCACCGCATTTTGACCTTAAAGCTCATTTATAATGTGATGCGAACTCTATAAAAGTTTCCAGTAAATCGTTTCAAAAGCCATATCATATTTCTTATCTGCATCTTGCCGATGAAAACACAACTTTACAAGATTATTTATCCTTAATTAATTTTTGATGGTCCCGCATTAACTTTATTTTGATCCCGGGAGGCAGCAACCAGAACTCCAAATTGAGATTATTCTGCGATTCGCTTTATACCTTATGGCCATTTTTGATATCTTGTCATCATGGTACAACTCAAAAACCAAACAAGCTGTACTCCGAATAATTTTAAAAATTATGAAAATAAAAAATTTCGAGAAAATACAAACAAAAATAATTAGGACTATTTGACACGAAATACAAAGGCAATTGGATTGAAAAATTTTTTTGCCATTAAGAATAAACATTTCAATAGTGGTACGTTAATTTTTCATTGTAATATCATGAGAAGATTGAGACTACATTATACAAAGTCGAAACTAAAATCAGTTGCTTCTTTAATTTTGAATACAAAACAATTAAATAAAATTATGATAAAATAGCATATCGCCAAATAATTAAACATGTTTTTTTTAATCCCATTAAGCAAGGTTTTCTATGTACATTATAGAGGCGTCATTCCTTTTCGAACTACAGTAAAACCTGTAATTGACGGAAATTACGAAATCCGGTTCTATTTGTAATATAATATCAACCTCCTTACGCGGAAAACTGTGAGACGTGGACAGAAACCTTTTTTCCGTAATTTTTAATGTAAATTTAATGAACTTTAATTTGCGAAAAACGGAAAGCAAGATTTATGTAATTTTTTTATTTGCTTGTTACATTTTTAAACGCGGAAAATGTTGAGGGTAGAAGGTTAGATTTTAAAAAACTTGTTTGTTGGATTTTTTGAGGTTGTTTGAGGTTATGAATTTAGTGTACAGAAGATTTTCAAATGATAAGTTGTGTAGAACGAACGACAGGTATGTAATTTTTAAATTTGTTGAGTTTGCTACTACATATTTTGAGTTTATTGCAGAAAAATGAGTAAACTACCGCATTGCCTATCGTTAAAAGAAAAATGGGATGTAATTAGACTCATAGATTCCGAAAAATAAGTTTCAAATATGTTACCGAGAGATTTAAATGCGGTAAAACGCAAATTTATAACAAAGTCAAGATACCGATTTACCAATTTCTGGACCAATTTTACAAGAAGCAGCCCTAAAAGTTGGAAGATAATTGAAAATTGCCGAGTTTAAGGGGTCGAATGGATGGTTATCTAGTTTTCGGTCGAGGTATAACATTACATTCAACATTGCGTGTGGAGCATCAAACGAAGTAATAAATAGCCGTACGGTTGAGGAGTGGAAAGGAATATTAGGGCGAATTATCGAAAACTATAATATTAAAGATATCGCCAATGCTGATGAAACATTGCACATAAAAGGACAGAAATTCCTACACGACAAATTATCAAAGGAACGATTAACGTTGGTTCTGATCGTATTCGCAGATGGAACAATCGAAAAGTCGGCCGTAATAGGTAAAAGCCTTAATCCAAGGTGCTTCAAAAATTTAAAAAAATCCTCTCTTCCCATTTCTTACTACAATAATCCAACGGCATGGGTGTCTTCAGAAATTTTTTGTTCTCTACACTTCACCCAAATAGATTTTCAAAATATCTAAAGTCCAAAAATAACCCTGAGAAGCGGAAATTTGTCTATGGTGGAAGATTATATCGGTCCCTTGATATACCGGCTTATGCAGTTTTTACTGCAGTAGTTTGCTGGATCTAAATCTCGCGCAAAATGGTCTCACGAACAATTTTGACAAGAAAATTTTTACAGATTTACCATTCGCTATAACCGAAACCAAAAAATGATTTTTTTTAAATCTGTGTGTGTGTGTGTGTTTCTGTGTTTGGCACTATGCAAACTAATTATTGTTGGTTCTTTACAGCCCAGACCGATTGACTAATTGACAACTTCCGCAAGAGCTATTTGGTTTTTTGCAAGTATTTTAAAAAGTATATCATTTACAAGTAACACGACAATGGACTAAAAAGTTCTAAATTAAGTTTGCAACAACACTTTCGCAAAATTTGAGCGAAAACTACGTTTTCGGCAAATTTGTTTTTCAACAAATATTCGGCCCTGTACTACCCAGACGAATTTATTATTTGAGATAAAACTGATATTTAAGCCTGTTCCACAAATTGTCAGATTTCAGTGAATTTCTGGGTCGAAATCAGTCCATCGGAAGTGACAGCTTCCATATGAGCTTTTTCGTTAGCTGCAAATATTTTGAAAAATATATCATTTACGAGAAAAACGATTAAGAACTAAAAGATTCTAAATTAAATTTTCAACAATATAAGCTCAAATCAGATTTCCAAAATTTAAGCGGAAATGACGATTTTTTGCAAAACCTATTTTTTTATAGTTATGAAAAATTGTTGTTGGTTCCACTGGAAGTAATAGCTCCTAGAGGACTTTCTTCTGGTCTTTGTAAGATCATATTTTGAAAAGTACATAGCATTTACAAAAAGGGATAAAACAAAAAAAAATTGTAGTTTAAGTTACAAATAAAATTTGTAATTACGAGTTTTGATATAAAAAAAACTTTATTTCACCAAAATTCAGCATCCCTACAGTCTATGTGGATTGTCTATTCTACCACAAGCTTCATACTAAAGCTTTATCCATAAATTGGGAGATCCATGTGAAATGTGGTGGAGATCTGTGTACCGGATTCCGTTGAAGCTTTTCTAATTTTTGCAGTGAAGATTAAATTTGCAATTAGAACTTGGTTTTCTGAAAATGTAAGCAGGAGTAATGATTTTTGATTATACAAAACTGTTTACCAAAGTTCGTTAAGTTTAATCTTTCTCTTTAAAATTCAAGTGTGGTGTATTCGAGTTCTATGTATACATTGTGGTAAAAGAAAATCGGGTGTTGGCCACAACATATTCATTCCTCCATTTTTTCTACAAAATAAAACGAAAACAGCGGAATTTTGATAAAAAAAAATAATTTTGATCTGTGGAGTGGCCCGATTATGGTGTAATAGAGACCAGTTTTGAATAATTTAATAATTTTAATGAACTTATCGCAGATGCTGTACTTTTTAAAATAATTGCATAAACCATCAAAACTACGAAAATCTCCTACGGAAGCTGTCATTTTCGTTCGCCAAATTTTATTGAGCATTAGAAAAAGTATTTTTCTAAAAAAAATTAATTTTAACTGTTTCTAAACAACAGTTTATGGAAATTTTGCAGTGTTATACTCGATTTGTTCCAAACAGGAACAAGTAACTAAGTAACAAGGAACTCATAAGAGCTTTTGTGTTTTAGGTGTAAGACAAGAGAGCGATGGTTGGCAGGGCTTATGAGCAATGCAGTTCTATTGTAAATGACGTCATCAAAAAATCAGTCATTCCATCTGGGCAATAGAGGGGACACAGCCAGACAAGCACTGCCTTGAAACCCAAATTTTTCAGACTTCGGTTATAAAGCAAATCGGTGATCAGGTAAATCTGCAAAAACCTCAAGGTCGAAAATTTTGATGATTAGTATATTTACTATTACTTTATAAAAGATATCAATAGTTACGCTTTACTTGGTTAGGCAAGGGCTTGGTGAATATCGTATTGGTTCCTTTATAGTACCCACCGAGTTCCGCACTAATCGTTTGAGAAAGGTTTTCGTCCCATCCAATTTACTCATATTTCAAAATCACATGTGAAACTCATTTTTCAAGCCTATTCTATGATTAAAATACTGAAATTAAAATATGAATTGAATCACAATTGGTTAAAAAAATGGTTTTTGTTCATTAAAATTAACAACTTTCTAAATACAGTAGTAAATTTATATTAGATTCCCATTTACATCATTAATCTGAGTCCCATTCCCTTCGATTGAGAAAAGACATATAGTTCTATATTGGAACAAGACGCAATATATTGGTTAAACTGCCAGTTTTTTTTTAAATATAGACCCGGATCCCATTTGAGAACTCCTTAAATAAATTTTCCGAGTTTAGAACTCATCACAATCAATTCTTAACACTTGAAAATCCTTCTGACCCAATTTTATACAAATCGTGGAACCTGAAAAACGATAAATGAATTTTCCCAAAACTAGGACTCATCGCAATCCATTCATGACGTTGGAAACGTTTTATCAACACAATGCTTGTCTAAACCATTGAAATCGATTCCTGGTATTTGAAATCTTCCCTTAACCAATTTTAATCTAAATCGTGCAAGCCCAAAATAAACCAACATAGTACAACATGGTAAACATCCCGGAATGTGTAACATCTGTTGATAGTTCCAACAACATGGCTAACATTCTGCAACTTTGTGCAACATCACGAAACATACTGAAACAACAGTTCTATCAAAATGGATCAAGCCAAATAAAATGTTAAGGCAATGCTCTATGCCTCACTAGAAAGAACCCAAGACAAATGTTTATCAAAATTATTCGAGTACATTTTTTTTAAATGGGAACCGTATCTCACCATAGGATCTTTCAAAATATATTGAGCCGACAAAAATTCAAAATAAAGCTAGACCTGACGAATTTTCCCGTAACTGAAACTCATCGAAATCGATTCTAAAATCTTGCGTGCCCAAAATATATTAACTAATGAATCCCGGCCCCACAAGAAGAACCCTTAAATAAATGTTTCCCCAACCTGGACCCATCACACCGGTTTCTGGTACTTGAATGCGCTCCATCAGCAGTTTATATAAAAATCATGCAAGGTGGAAAAAAACTTATTTAACCGGATCACACCGGACGACTCTCTGAAAGGATTTTCGCGAAAATACCACCCATCCCACTCGACTCGTGACACTCGAAAACTCTCCCTCACCAATTTTTACAAAAATTGTGATAGACGAAATTTTTTTTAGAAAGCGAACATGACCACATCCGATGATCACTAAACGATTTTCCAGAAAGCAGGACCCAACGCAATCGCCTGCTGACAATTGAAAACTCCTTCAAAACTTTTTATGAAAATCGCGCGAGCCAAATAAACACAAAAATCGTGCGAACTGAACAAAATAAATAGTAGGATCCGGGATTAAAATTCACTGCAATCTATTGCAAACTGGTGCCTATTAATAGTACATCGGGAGAACTCTTAAATAAATAATCCAGAAATCTGAAGTTCTTGTATTCGTTTCTTTGGATTAGCAAAACCTATTCCACCGGATTTTTTCAAAATCGGTTAAACTATACGAAACGATACTTAACACCCGGAAACCCCCCTCCGGCCACTTCCATTGATCCGATGTTGACCATAAATCACTGATCTCTTAATTAATGAAAAAAGCTTAAGCATGTATTTTTATCCCGAACAATCAATCCGTATGGGCTGTAAATGGACCGAATATTTTCGGAAAAACAGTTTTAGTCAAAAATCGTAATTTAAGCCAATCTGGCTAAAGCTCTGTTGCTTTTCTGCAGCTCAGACGGATTGACTGATCGGAATGAAACTTCATTCGTAAGCTTTTCTCATAAATTAGCATATCCCAATGATTTTTGGCTGAAATCGGTTTACCGGAAGTGGTAGCCTCCATTGCGGTTTTTTCGTTTTTTGCAAATATTTTGAAAAGTATATGGCATTTGCGAAAAGACGACACCCTTTTAATAAACCGAAACCACGTTCTATCATAATTCTATATTTTGAATGGATAGTACCCTGGGTATTGTACACCAAGCAAAGGTTGTGCGGGGCCAGATAATTTAGTGTGCATAGAGTAATTTTTTAATATTGCACACTTTTCGAACACTGACTTTCATTTCAAAATAGCATTTGAAGAATTGAGTATACACGGTGTAAGCACAGTAAAAAATAAATGCGCAGTGTGCAGAGCAAAATTACTCTGGTTGGACAAAGAAACACAGGGTAATTGTTGAAAGTGCACTGCCGGCTCGGGTTGAAATATGAAATAGACCTCCGAATTTGCGCTTCTGCATAAAGTAACGTATGATGTTCTGTTCCTTTCTTACTGAGGTGGCCAACGAAACATTCCGTCTAAGCGATTCAATTATAAAAGTTGCAGCAAATTTTTTGATTATGATCCATGCTGTGGAATTTGCGCACCCAAACCATCCTGCTATCGATCTGTCATTAAAGCTTGTTTAGTAATATTATAATTATTGGTATGTTGAAATTTGCATTCGAAATTTATCTAAATTGACGATTAGAAAATGTGGGTACGATTTCCTCACAAAACCCTACCGAATTATTCAACAAAATATTTTATACAGTATCAGACGTTCTGTAACACAAGAAACTGATGACATTTGAAATTAAATATCGCAAACTATTTTGATAAAAACAGACCATCATGTAAACTTTTATTTTTACAAAAACAGATTATACGAGTAATAACACACTATACTCTGGACACACCAACGCCGGACACTAACGGGTAACTTTGCTCGCCCAGACTGGAGTGTGGCTCCCCAACCAAATGTCATTAATGACCAAAGATAAAAACAAAACCACAGAAATTCCTTTATTCCGCAACTCCAACACGACTAGAAATCCCTTTTATGGTTCTAGTCTGGTTATAACAGTCCTTATATTTCTTTCCTTTCATATTGGCGGTATTCCAATTTTTATTTTACGTAGTACGAGTATTATTAATAAAACTTAAAGAAATAAAAAATAACCAAAAAATAACAGAAATTTATAAATTTCTGTACAACACAAAGAACTTAAGATGATAAAAATATACACAAAAAAAACGTTTCTTGTGTTTTAGAGTCATACCGAGAAGCAAAAAATATACAAGAAATGAAACGAAACGTAAAAAAAGTTCAAAGATTAAAGATAAATAACTTTAATGAAAAGAAGAAGAAAATTTTTATTTGTGATATGAAAATCAAATATTTAAGTGATGCTGAAGTTTACAGTTGTTAGCTAGCTTCGAGTATGTAGTATATAATACATGTTTGTGCTTCTTTTCTAATCTATGGATTTTTTATAATCCGGTGTTAGTTTTATGGTATTTTCTTCTAGATTTTTTTTGCTCGGTTGTACAAAAATGGCAAGAAAATATTTTCCTTTCCAAAGACTTAGGAGCTGAATCATATATTTATATACCTTTTCGATATATATCCTTTTATAAATATAATGTGTGTGTGTGTAAAGAACGAGTATTATTTAAATGGTTTTTAGCAGGATGTATAACACGAATAGTTTGCTTTTCTCACTTCTGGGAATCGGGGTATATATACGTTTCCAGATATTATATTCAATTCCTTTGGCCTGTTATCTTATTGTGAAGCCGCCTGCAAAAAATCAATATATCAGCACTCTAGTATAATATATATATTATCAGTTAAAAATATATGTATATATATATATTGTTGGTATTTTCTAGTTAACAGCCCTATCAACATATTGTGTCACTATTAAAATAGGGATTATACAATAAAACTCATTTTTATGGCATGTTTATGGCATGGTATGCCAGCATGTTTGAATATTTTATTGATTACTCGTTGTGGATATAAAAAAAACGTGGAAAATTGATAATAATCTTTATGGTACCCAGTGAGGAAAATAAAAATCATTGTATGAAGAAAATGGACTATAAAGATGAAATTTGTGCGGCTATAAACCGAGGGCAATAAATCAAAATGCATTTAAAAAAAATATTTTTATTAAAGTATATATTACCGTTTCGTGTATTGCTACAAAAAGTAGCAATACCCGAAAATCTAATTTTATCTATATTAACTTTTCCATCTTAATCAAACAACCAAGATAATTATTATTATTGGTTTTACCATTTTCAAAATTTTGCTCGAGTCATGAAAATTACTTTATTATGTTTTAAATTAAATTTTCTACTTTTGGAGAGATTTCTTCACATTTCAAGTGTTAAGTGCTTTTTTTATTTTTTTTGTTCATTCCATCAAAACTTTCAATCACGATTAATTTTACTAAGACTAGCAGCAAAATTAAATTAGACAGTTCAGGATTTTTCTAGTTTACTCAGTGTGATTGGTGGCACTGTACGTATACCGTATAGTGTCAACAAATAAATTAAATCATTTGCCACAAGTTTTGTGTATCTATCGATGTGTGATCACGTTTAAATTAACTAGAATTGATTTTCAAGCTCTTATCCCTAAAACTCTTTGGTTCGTTTCGATGTGTTTTGTATGTAATACTCCCTATTTTCATGTGTATAGTGGAACAAGACTAACTAATCGACATAAATAAAATAACAACCAAAATAACAAGGAGGATACAGCTGTATACGAGATGGTACAAAAAAAAACGTACGTAGAATAAAAATCATCGACGTTCAAGTTGAAACTGATGAAAGCTTAAAATAAATTGGATTATGTATGTATTCGATTTTTGCTCATATTATATGGTTTTCTATGTGTTGAAAGCTACAATATATGAAACTTCTCCGAGTGTACATTTGTAACAGGCGAACTGTTTCCGTTTGTGTATAGACCACATACATATTTTTTATTGTCCATCGAATACAATTTCTGAATCAATTGAAATGATAATTTAATATTGAACATTGCACAACACTATTATGTTGAAGCAGTGGTTTTTTGTGTAATAACCACATTTTTGTTCGCTTCATCAAACAAGATAATTTAATTCTCCCTTCGACATATAACAACCCCAAACATCAAATTCAACAATAACGATAGTAATAATTCGGTCAAAACAAAGAGAAGAAAAACCAATTGTGGTACCCGACCATATACCAGCCACACCAGTATATTAAAGCAGTTCAATATTTTTAACGATTTCCTTAAGAATATAAAATTTAATACTAACTACTAAAGTCTTCAAGTAAAAGGTGTATCATCTTAATTTATAATCAAAACAAACTAATAAACATTCGAGTCAGATTGGTTACGCAACTTCAAACTGATTTGTGCATCCAATAATCGAAACTTCAAAACTAAAATTCAAAATTCCCGATAAAAATTTACTGAACAAAACTAGATAGTTTTTAACTAAATTGTAGTTTTCTGGCCTACTGACGGAATTAATTTCGTGTAAATATTTTCAAATTATTTTGGAACAAAAGTTTTCCAATTTACGTTGTATCGTAAATATTTACACTAAACGAATTCCAATAGTAGGCCAGAAAAATACCGTTTAGTCAGGGAAAGCCAGTCAGGGGTTCACCATTTGTGAACCTTATAAATGTCGTATATGGACAATTGATAAATATGTTCATTGTACTAAAATGATAACGTTTTATGTTAGGTATAAATAATATAATTTTTGCCATCTGTAGGAAATTTATATAAGTTAGTATAAGGTTTTTTGTCAATCGAAATAAAATTAGACAAATTTCTTTTTAAGCTGATTGGCAAAGCGCACACAACAAATAGTTTTTTATTGCAACATCACTGTACCAAATAATTTGTTCGAGGCACCCGAATTAGTACAAAGCATTGGTCCTTCGAGCCGGATGGAAAGCAACTGCAATTACCTGGGATAAGCACATGGAACATATCGCAACGAACAAAAACCGCAACTCGCAAACATAAACCTATATCGCTCTAATATATAACGATAAATGCTCATTAAATAATTAAATTGAAAGTGTTTTGTATAAAATAATTTTTCCACTGTGCCTATAAATATTTGCTGCATCTTAGTAGTGTGCATAATGGCTGATATCATTTCCTTAAATAAGAGGCGTGCATACATAAAAGGGAACATCACCAAATTGCTCAATTTTATTAACAACATAAGCATCTCTACGACTGTAGAAGACAAATTATCGCGCTGAGTTCAATGAAATCGAGGATAAAATCGTTTCGCTGAATAATGAAGAAGAACTGGATACCGATTTCGAAGACAATTATTATAAAGCCGTGGCTGGATTGAACCGTGCATTAAGAACAACAACGGAACCCACGGTATCTATGAACGATACAATCATCGATACCTCAACAGTAGGAATGCATATGGATGTCAAACTGCCTAAATTATTTAGACAACATATTTTTGGCAAGTACACAGAATGGCAGTCTAATCACGACTTATTCTGCTCCACGGTTCATGACAACCCACGACTATTTCCGTCACAGAAACTGCAATACCTCAAAGGAATGCAAACTATATCGAAGGGCTAAAAAGTTACGAGATCGATACGACAAAAAGAAGCACACCATTCACGCCTTTATAAACAATTTCATAAAGCAGTTTTTTGATTTTCTTGCCAGAAGAGTTGATGCACTCGATTCTTTAAAATGTTCCGAAAAACGTTACTCGCCGCAATACAACAATGCACAAGCAACAATTAGAAGACATGTAATCGCTAAACCTTCAGAAGTACCTGCATGTTCGTTATGGCCGAAAGATCACCATAGGCTTTTTGAATGTATCAGTTTTAAGGATATGCCGATTTAGAGCAGAAAAAACGCTTTTAAAACCCAGAATCGTTGCTTCAAGTCAAAATTTCAATGTAGGCTATGTAATAGAAAACACCATACAATGTTACACGAGAATTCAATCAACCAGGAAGAAATAACTGTAGCTGCCGCAAAAATTCCGAAAGAAGATGCTGCATCATATTACGACACACAAATTGCCATTCCAACAATCAATCAACTGGGCAGTGCATTATTACCAACAGCTCTAGTAAAGGTGGCAGATGAAAATAACCAATACCACATATGTCGAGTCTTATTGAATTCTCGATTGCAAGCTTCGTTCGTCACAGAGAGATGTGTACAGAGGCTAGACCTGAGAAGTAACGCTAAATTGGCTATTTCAGGCATCGGAGCCATAACAAATAGATATACGAGAGGCGCAATATCGTTAGCTATAACTCCATGGAATAGAACGAAACCGATATTCCTAATTGATGCATTAGTTTTCCCGAAGTTAACTACCAAACAACAATAGACATTATAATAGGGGCAGACAGTTTCTTCGAATTACTCTGCGATGGAAAAATAATTACCTATAGATAACCAATTGATACTACAAAATACTCTGCTTGGATGGGTAATTTCAGGAAACCAAGGAACTCGCCACCATTTGAATCGATCACTATCAACGTCGATAAATCAAAGGACTCTTTACTATAGAGTTATTGCAAAAATTCTGAGAGATTGAAGCCGTAGACATCTCTAGACCCCCGTTATCCGCCGAAGAAGAGCTGTGTGAAAGCCATTTCCAGAATACCAAAACTACAGATGTTTCTGACCGTTTTATAATACGATTGCCTTTCAAAATCACACCATCTCGGCTGGGCAATTCTTGTCCAAAAGCGGTACAGAGAATGCATTCGATAGAGAGAAGGTTTAAAAGAGCTCCCAAATTTGCTTCGTTATATAAGTCCTTTATGGTAGAATATCTAAAACTGGGACATATGAAAAGAGTAAACAAGAAACCAGCACTGGCGAATGAGAATGGATTTTACCTACCACATCACGGTGTCCTAAAAAACATGAGTAGTTCAACTAAGCTGAGAGTGGTCTTTGATGGATCAGCAAAAACGACAACTAATAAATCATTAAATGATTGTCTGGCAGCTTCACCGCGTACATTGAAAAAATGTACCGCGGCAGGTCCATATAGCCGAGAAGAAGCGAATATGCCGTTTGACACATATGAATTGCAGACCATTAACTACGGTACGTCTAGTGCTAGCTTCCTGGCTACTCGAACAGTGATTGAAACGGCAAATAAATATGCAGAAGAGTTCCCCGAAGCAGCTAATCGTATTAAAACCGATATGTACGACGATGACTTGATGGCCGGAGCTGCATCCAAAGAAGAAGCCGTCAACCTCAAGAACGGGATAAATAAAATACTTTCCGGTGCAGACTTCCAACTTCGAAAATGGTTATCTAATGAAGAGACGTTGAATGACAATGCTGAACGTGACATCTCCTCGAGAATGCTAGAAATCGAGGACTCATCGAGTAATTTTGTAAAAGTGTTGGGCTTATATTGGGATCCAGACAAAGATTGTTTTCGACTCAAAGTCAGTTTAAATGAAGAACCAATTACCACTAAACGAGAAATTCTTTCCGAAGCAAGTCGACTGTTTGACCCCTTAGGATGGCTGGCTCCTGTAACAGTCAGTATAAAGGTATTTTTCCAAACATTATGGGCAGAAAATTTAGGTTGTGACGATCAGTTACCATCTACTAAGTTGAGCGAATGGTTAAAACCACGGAACAATCTATTAAAAATTGAAAGTATCGAGTTGGCGCTATATCTGAATACAGATCCTGGAAGTGAAATTGCATCGCATGGTTTTTCAGATGCCTGCAAACAAGCCTACTCAGCAGTAGTGTACGACATAGTAACGAGTACGAACGGAGACTCGTATGTAAAACTCTTGTCTGCAAAAACCAAAGTGGCATCGGTAAAACAGCTGTCAATCCCGCGATTGGAACTTTGTGGCGCGACCCTTCTTACGAAACTACTCCTAAGCGTTAAACATTCACGGAAACCCAGAATTACTCAAATAATGGGTTGGACCGATTACACTATAGTGCTGGGTTGGTTGAATGCATACTCGAATAAATGGAACGCATTCGTGGGAAATAGAACGAGCGATATACTATCCCACTTCAACAGGTCGCAATGGAAACTCGAATGTGCTTGCAGAGGACTCGATCCAGAGAAATTACAACATTTTGAATTATGGTGGAGCGGACCAACTTGGTTAATGAATTCCGCTAATAGGCCACTACGAGAACTCAATCAAATACTTTAGAATAATTGCACAGTCAGTCGTTAATGGTGCAAATGCCACAATTAAACATAATTGATGATTTAATTGAAAGAATGTCAAGTTTTTCCACCGTCGTTCATGTAGTCGCTTATGTACACAGATTTATTAATTTCACATTAAAACGCACTATAAAGGATGCTGCATTGACTTATCTGGCTGTCCATGAAATAAAATTAATCGAAACTCGTTATTTTTCGTCATATTCAATCCAAACACTTTGCAATAGAGATCAAATTAATAGAATCCAATAGAGAGTTACCTGCATCTAGCAGTATCAAATATTTCAAATCATTCCTGGATGAATCGGGTTTACTGCGGGTTATTGGAAGAATCGTAAACGCTGTCATGACCTATAACATAAAGCACCCAATAATACGTACTGCAAAGGACAAGTTGACAGATTTACTGGTTCGAGAGCATCACATCCGCTACCTCCATGCTCGACCTATATTAATGATGGCGTCTTTGAGGCATAAATAATATGATAATATGAGCTCGAAGTCCAAGCTCCAATCCAAGAGTTGAGCTGATTAGACCGTTTCATAAAGCCGGGGTCGGTTATGCCGGTCCGCTTCAAACTTACTTCACCAGAGGCAGAGGGCAGAAATCTCATAAGACGTATGTGTGCATCTGTATGTGTCTTGCCACCAAGGCGGTACATATCGAGCTAGTATTCGATCTCACTACCGAGGCCTACCTAGCAGCCCTTAGACGCTCTGTATCTCGCGCAGGGGAATTTCTAATGAAATATACAGCGATAATGGAATCAACTTCGTCGGCGCTAGCAATCACCTTCATCAATTTTTGCAATTTTTGAAACAAAATGTAAATAATTTTTCTAAATTGTTATTCACAGATGAAATATCCATTAAGTTCATTCCACCAAGCGCACCACATTTTGGAGGTTTATGGGAGGCTGCAGTAAATAACATTAAATATCATTTGAGACGAGTTACAAATGGCCACATCCTCACAATAGACGAAATGACAACTTTACTCACCGAAATTGAGACCTTGTTAAATTTGTGACCTATCTGCGTACTCTCCGAAGAAGATATGAATTGCTTAACTCCATCTCACTTTTTAATAGGTCACCAATGGAACACTAAAACGTCCTATTATGTTTGATTCTAAATTATAATATTTAATTACTGTGTAAAATTGATCTAGTTCAGCAACCTCTGAAATGATTATAAATGTATTTAATTTATTTGTAAATCAAAACAATATTTTACTTACCGTTGTATTTGTTTTAGAATGACAGCTAACCATTTGTAAACCTTATAAATGTCGTTTTTGATTGATAAATATGTACATTGTACTAAAATGATAACGTTTTATGCTTGGTATAAATAATAGAATTATTGCAACCTGTAGGAAATTTATATAAGTTAGCACTTTAAAGTGTTTTGTCAATCGAAATAAAATTAGAAAAATTTATTTTAAGCTGACCGGCAAAGCGTACTCAACTTTTTTATTGCAACATCACTGTACCAATTAATTTGTTCGAGGCACCCGAGTTGGTACAAAGCAGCAACAATTATAACTTAATTATTAAAAGGAGCAATAATGATAAATAAGAAAAACAAAATATTACGATTTAACCTCGAGTATCATAATAGTAAGTTAACATTGAGTATTTTTAATTCAACAGGTTATTCTTCTGTTTAACTAACACCAAATGTTTACCCGTTCACAAACAAATGAGTTTTGATGAGAGCGATGGCCAACTGATCTAATAGATAAGTATAAGCACTTTTTCATACTTGTGGCCTGACATATAGGGGTGGTTTTGATTGATGCTCAAATTGTTTAGACCTGAACTATTTAATCGCTTAGTAAAGTGCTATAAACTATTTCGCCGCGAGACAGCTGAAGAAAGCCAAGCAAATAATTAACGTTTATATTAGGAATGGAGCTTTGATGATAAAAAAAAATGAAGGGTGGCAATCTCACCATTGTGAACTCCATGGAAATCCTGGATAAGTTTAGATAAATTAATTGATTTGCGTTCTTGCAATTTCTTGCTCTGTGTGTTTATCATTTATTATTTGTTATTTTTTATTATTATTTTTATTACTTTTTTAACTACTGTTGTGTGGTAGAATATATTATTCTTTATTTAAATTTTGTATTCAGGTAATTCAGGTAATTTTAACTTCAATCTTTTCCATTTGCCAGTTTTTGTTTTTATGATGTGCTTATTTCTTATTACTATTGTTTTCATTTGTGTATTCCGCTAGAAATTGTATTTCAAATAGGCGTAGCCTCGACTTGAAGCTTTGTCATTTAAATGTAAATTCCATTCCAGCTAAACTTGGGAAGTTGCAAGTGCTTTTCCGTAATTGCTCGTATCACATTATTGGTATTTCCGAAAGTTGGCTGAAATCTCATCATACCAACAAATCGTGGTGGCGGTGGGGTAGCTTTTTATGTCCGAAATGATTTATCTAAGTCTGCAAAAAATCTATTGTTGATAGAGGGACTTGCTTTAATCTTGATCATCTTGTTTTCGAGTGTTGTCTAGGTTGTTATAAACTGGCTATTATGGGGTTGGATATATTCAGCATAAGGGATTTCGTTGGATGAGCTGGATTTGGTATTGTATTATCCTTATGAGAAATATCATAATATAGTATTGATGGGGGATTTTAATACTGGCCTGTTTAAATCATCATCAGAAAGTAGAAGATTTAAATCCCTGATTGCCCAATACAATCTCTCTACACCTCAAATAAAGCCTACCAGAGTTACTGAAACTGGTGGTTCTCTCATTGATTTAATTGTGGTCAATTTGTATGTCATATTATTGATTTTTTCCAGATGATTGGGTCTCTGATCACGAAATGGTGGCGGTCAAATTGAATTTTAAAGTAAATTATAAACAGGAGTTTAACATATTTAGAGATTATAGGCATCGTTACTTCGAATAATGAATTGCTCTTTCTTATGGATAAACACGTACCGTTTGTAAGACGTATGATTAATTATAGTAAACCACCGTAGATGAATAGTTATGTCTTAAATATAATTCAGATTCGCTCATTAGCCTATAAAATTTGGAAGTTGGATCCTATTATTGAGAACAAAGGTGTTCTTAAATATTATGATAAAAAGATTAAAGGTTTGATTAAAGGTGTCAGAAAAAGTTTTTATTTGAATAAATTTGAGCTTGGACTTGACTCTAAAGCACTCTGAAAAAATCTTAAGGATGAAGGTTTGGGTAACTCTAGGGATGAAAGTTGTTCGGACTTGTTCGATTCTGAATGCTTAAATACATTTTTTGTACCATCAATTCATAATGATCCATTTTTTAATTCACATCTAACGGAGTTAGTAACAAATTTAAGTTTGTTCAATGTAATGAAGATCAAGTGCTTAAATCACTTATTGCCTTGAAATCGGATGCTATGGGTCCTGATGGTATCCCGCTTAAATTTATAAAAGTATCTATACCTGCTATTCTTCCGTATTTGGTAAATATATTTAATCATATTATTCAAACAAAAATGCTTATCCAATTGCGTGGAAAATCAGCAAGGTGATTGCCATACCCAAAATTAATGATCCAAAATCTGTTTCTGTTATGCGTCCAATATCGTTGTTATCCCTTATCTCAAAGATATTCGAAATTTTAGCGGAACAGATTAAATTTTATATTCAATCAAACAATTTGCTTTCGGCATTTCAATCTGGTTTTCGTAGTTCCCATAGTACAATGTCATTATTTAGTAGTGTTACAGATTTTATAAGATCATGCATTGATCGTGGAAATTATGCTGCTCTTGTTCTATTGGACTTTTCTAAAGCGTTCAACTCAATCAACTTTGAAGTACTGGGAAGAAAATTAACCTGTCAGGTCGATCACAATTTGTTGTTACATCTAGTTCATTTAATAGATCATCTGAACTTCCTTTACAATTTTGAGTACCCTAGGGTTCTATTCTCGGCCCAATTATTTTCTCGCAGTATGTTAACGGCATTTTTAGGTTACCTTTGTATTGTTTCCATCATATGTTTGCTGATGACGTCCAAGTTTTCTAGGAACTGACTCGTTCTGATGTTGGAACAACTAATGAGGGAATTGAGACGATTAATGATGACCTAAGATTGATCAATCAATGGGCTTGTACCAATCTATTATCTCTTAACGCATCCAAGTCACAAGTCATTGTTTTTGGTAAAAATATTAACTACGGGTTGTTCAACAAAATCATAATTGATGGCAATACTATTCCCTACGTTCAGTTTGTTAAGAATTTAGGTCTTTTAATGTCATGTGATCTAAATTGGGATAAGCATATTGATAGAATTTGTCTTAACATGTTTTGTACTTTGCAGCTACTTAGAAGCAAACAAAATGGCACTCCTCGGTCTACCAGGTTATTTTTAGTTCGTTCACTGGTCTTGAGTCAGTTACTCTATTGCGATATTGCGTCTATTGCGATATAGTGTTCTCGTAGATGAATACTTTTTTAAAGAGTATAGTTGTTAGAGTCTTTAATAGCTGTGTGAGATATATTTATGGCATTGGACGCTACGATCATATTTCTCACGTAAAGGATGGTATTTTTGGGATACCTCTTCAGAATTACCTAGATTACAGGGTCCTTGAATTGTCCTTTGAATTGTTCAGATTCTTCCAGATACATCAAGTCTAAATTTAAGTTTTCTATTTCCGATAGAACCAGATTGCTAATTATACTACCATCACACAATACTGGCTTTATGAGTGGTGCGCTTTCTGTAAGAGGTGCTATATTGTTGAATAGGTTATCTTTGGAAATAAGAACCGCTGGGTCTGTTAAACAATTTTATAGGATGTGTATGGAGTCTTACGCATCATAGGATGCTAATGAAGTTTATCCTAAATTAATCCTAAATTATAATAATGGCGGTTAGCACGATTTTAGCAAAAAATTCAAACTTCTACTGAGAAATATGGAGTTTATACTATAATTCAAAATAAAAGAAAATGTATAAATGTGTTAGTGATTTGCAAAGATTTAGGCGATTTTACAACATTGTTAGGTTAACGATCGGCAAACTTGCCACTATAATATTTTGGCAGAAGCATATGTGCACTCTACTTGTGCCAACCCGGTTAAAGTTCTGATGGAGCTCGCATACCTAAAATGACATTTTTGTGAAGAACGGAATTTCTTAGAAATGTTGATTCCAAGAAAATTAATATTTCAAAATTTTCACCGATCGGAAAACTTGCTACTATAATATTTTGGTAGACCCATATGTGCACTCTACTTGTGCCAACCCGGTTAAAATTCTAATGGAGCTCGCATACCTAAAATGACATTCTTGTGAAGAACGGAATTTCGTAGAAATTTGATTCCAAGAAAATTAATATTTCAAAATTTTCAATGATCGGCAAACTTGCCACTATAATATTTTGGCAGAAGCATATGTGCACTCTACTTGTGCCAACCCGGTTAAAGTTCTAATGGAGCTCGCATACCTAAAATGACATTCTTGTGAAGAACGGAATTTCGTAGAAATTTGATTCCAAGAAAATTAATATTTGAAAATTTTCACCGAAATAAATAAAATAAATCAAATTTATTTACTCAACAAATTAATAACAAACGACCAATAAGAAGACGTGCATGTCAATCAAAATAAAAATAAAATAAAAAATTTGGCTGATAATTACGTAGAAGAGTGGTAGTTACACTCTAAAATTAAATAGAACGCACGGACACTGCTACCTAACCAGCGCTGATCAAACTGAAAAAGGAATAACAAACGTAAAGCGCACAACTTCCCGAAAAAGCTCGATTTGTTAAGTGTTCCAAATTTATCTTAAGATATTTTCTATTTAATAAAATAGCAACAACAAAATTATATAACAAAGTTTTCTTCCGTTTTATGGATATTCGTATTTTTTGCTGCCGTATACACGTCTGTAGCTGTGTCTGTAAATTTTCGGATGATTGAAATGTTTTGATATAAAACTTGGAAAAAGAACACACAGTGAAAATATTTACAACAATTTTGTTTTGGAGAAATGCGCATTATTTTAGGGGAAAATCGGTTCGTACACATTGAGCTACACACAAAAATTATTGCCAGAGTAGAAAATGAGAGAATATGTACATTCTCGCGTAACGTACAGTAATGAAAATTTTTTTTGTGTTTTGTATTATATGATCCCGAATTTTCACGCATTAGATTCGAACTCGATGAAAATCTCTAATCAGTCTTGTTTGTGCCAAACGGTGGTCTACAACGTGAATTCTATGTGAGCTGTGCATTAATTTCGAAGTTTTATATGGTTTGGTTTTGGAAAAAAAAAATCTACAAAAAAAAGGCAACGCCAAATGAGGTTTAAACCATATATAGCACGTAGTAATACAAAACCAAATTAAAATTTATTACGTTCTTATTGCTAAATTTTGTGTGCTGTTCGTGGTGTATGTCTCGGTCTAAACCAAAAAAAAAAAATCGTACACAAAAGTAAATAAATTTTAATGTTTCGACCATAAATTTTTGGTACCGCGAAGTGTGTTGTTGTATTAAAAAAAGTAAAAAAAAGAAATTTATGGTGTTTTGAATATAAAAAAATTAAATTATGATAATTTATAATTTAATTACTGAATTTTAGTGCACACAAAAAATATAAAAATAAAATGTAAATCAAGTGGAATAATTTCGTTCGGCAGACAAATGTGGATTATTTAATACAGTGTGTGGGAGGGTTGTGTATTTGTGCATGAGTGGAAAATCGTGAAAAAATTAAAATTAAGTGATTTAAATTATTACGATATTACACAGCAAAATAATTTTTAAAATAATGTGAAAAAAATTAAAATTTTAGTGAGCGGAAAATACGATTCTTCCCAAATATATTGTTAATGCAATATATATTTACGCCTGCAGGACAATCAAAATACAGGATATTTATTCTGGATAAAATGTAAATTTATGAGTTTTTATTTATAACAATTTTAAAAATAAATATTATAAAAGCACACACGTACACAACGATATGTACCAAAAAAATTTAATTTTGATTAAATTATATGCACGCAACAGGTTTTATATTTTGGTGAGGATTTGCCTCAAAAATCATTGGCGCACTCATATAGATTAAATCTGTCGGTACTTAATAATAATAATAATAATTTATTTATATAAATATATTTATTTATCCCTAGCACTCTAAACAATAGACGTATAGTGAATTACAAATCGGATATTTCTGCTTATCATCTCTATGTGGATATAAACTAAATTACATTTATCTTGGCTACATATACATTTCACCAAAAATATCCAAGCATAATTGATGAACAGGAATTCTCAGCATGAAACTAAAATATATTATTATTATCTTGTGTGCCTTATCTATACACCGCATACATACCTAACGCATACACCGTGCCAATATTCATCCTATATGATTTTCCTTTTGTATACAATTTTCCCATTGGTTGGTGCGGATACAAAATCAATATCTAAAATTGGTTTCTAATAAAAACAATAAACTAAACCTAACACAAATAAATATTGGTTCAATTTAATAAATTAATCGAAAAAGAAAAAATTAAGCGAACAAATTTCGTGCACAAAATTTTTTGGTATACACATGAATTTTAAATTATGTTTTGGAAAATTGCTGGAAAATGAACACGGCATTTTGCCGTTATTTTCCATTTCGTCGTGCGAAGCTATTTTTGTTTAATTTTCTTTTATTGAACTATTGAAACGTGACAACTACCTAGATGGGATATAATCTGTGTGTATGTGTACACAATTTATTGTGTAATCGATATTCAATGGAAAAGCTCTCCTTTCAGCAAATTGAAAATAAAATAAAATGAAATAAAAATACAAATTTCAAGCAAAAAAAAAAAAAAAATTTAAAGTTAAATGTTCTGTCGAAATATACAGAATCGATGCTGAGTAGATAAGATTTTGGGGATTTTGAATAAATCCGATTTTTTTTTATTGTTGAAGTATGTTTTTGGTGTATAGCTATATAACCATAAAACTTCCAAACATCGGTTTAGATTTATTGTGGCAAGAGAACAGATTGTTCGATCAAACCCAGAAATTCAGGCAAAAAATTGTTTATTTTAAATTATTTCAAGTTTTATTGTAGATTTCATTGGAAATTAATTTACCATACCAAGAAAATATTTCAATCTGTAGATTGGATTTGGTTTTATAGAGTTTGACATTTTTCTCCTTAAAAGTGTTACATATTTAATTTACCCATGTCAAAAGTTCAAGCTTGAAAACGATCTAACAGATTTGTGTAAGCTATAAACACTTAATCTGGTTATCTTAATTTATCTACCAATGATTCACATTCTATGGTTTATGTTAACTTTTAATTCCGCACATAAAACAAAAAAGTTATCTTGAGATTTACAGTTCAAATTAGTTTAATCACCATTGACAAATAAATTTGTTTCACTGTAATCATGTTGTTCTCGGTAATCAATCTAAAATCTCTTTTGTAAGGTGTTAGTAAGCATGGTAATGCTTTAAGAATAAATTAACTATGAAAGGTAACATTTGTATGGTTTCAAGGAATTGAAGTCAAAAGCTTTTCGGGCCAAAAGTAAAAGGTACACCATCCGTAATAGTTTTAGACAAAAATACCTTTATAAAAGGTTCAATCAATCTTCAAACAAAAAACAAAACAATTTCTGTACAAACTGCTTGAACATGGGTTCTTTTTGATGCGCTTAAAGTTTATGGCAAACTGCTCCGAAACCTTACAAATTCCTTTCACTTTCAAGTAATATATATGTTACGGTAAAAGTCCAAAATCGGTAAATGTCCGAAATTGTAATTTTTTAAATTCGTTTACACGATTAAAAATCAGTTGCCCAGAGGTCAGATGCTTACGAAATGTTTGTTGATTTCTCCCCCTACATCGACGTATTTTCATTTATTCCCCATCAAAGGGCTAACCGGCATGGGAGGCACAATTAGTTCCCGCGAGCTCAAGAGTTAGTAAAGCCGTCAGTCCTTACTATTCCAAATTCCAATTTGCGCGAATGCCATAAAAAATACTCCGTCGGGTGAAGGGTGAACCATTTCCGAAGCAATAAAACAGTTTTTTCAAATTTTTATTCGGATATTTACCGATTTAGGGGTTTTACCGTAACATATACATCGTTCAACAAAATGTCTAGAAGTAGTTCGAATACAACTATCTTCTAACTTATTTTGAATTAGTTGATATATCTGAGCACCTGAATCGGAGGATAAGGGCTTCAACTATACCGTCGTTCATAGTTGTATCATTCAACGAAATTTCTTATTCAATTTATTCCAACTTCGTAGTGAATTGACTACTACTATCCTTCGGTATCCTATAACACTCAGTCATGGAATCAATTCGGATTTCTTAGTAGCACTTGTAAACACCATTAATCATCAAGATTGAAAAAGTTAACCAAGAGAATTGATAGCTTTCGTACAGCGACACACGAACAGATAAACTGAAATAATCGGTTCGTGATTAGCGATGAACCGGTCCCTTGAATCAAATTACAATTTCCCCGTACACACAGGGAAATTTACAGTTCATAATTTAAGCCGTAGATAGGAACCAAGAGTCTTGGAATTTTCTCAAACTCTTCTAGGATCAAGAAATGTATATGGCAATATATTAAGACTCTAAAATAGCCCCTCCATTTTGAGACGGTTTAAAGGGACGAATAACTCAACAAATCCGAGATGTATCTGCTTAGCAGAAGTTCGTAAATCTATCAAAAATAAATGGAATAAAAAAGTTTGTTGACCAGTGTACTATTTGCTAACATCATCAGTATAGAAGATTTCCTGAACATTTGATTCAATAAAATTTGATGGTTGGGTTGCTGTTGAAACCGTGTCATTAATTATTTTGGATAATACTCTAACGCAATGGGTTTTACTATTTTCAGTCTTCTAATTAAATTTGTGTTGTCCATGAGTTGAACAGCCTCGACGTTCACATATTACAGTAGTCAAGACATTTAAGACATTTTACGAATTTTATAATTTCATTTTTAGTAGGATCTACGATTTGGCCAAATCCCTAACAGAAGTTAGTTTTGCACAGATAAATGAGAATACCTTCCCGGGAACAAATACATTTTCTTGTATTTTAATTCCAATCTTATGTTTCTCTTTTGTTCTCTCTCCTGTCTAATGTCATATTTTGATTGTTCATATACACTGGTTTACATACTAATCTCTCGCTTGAAAAGGAACGTGTACTGATTACGTTTCATTAAGTTTTATGCGCCATATTTTGTTCCAGTTCTGTACTTGTTCCGAGGTCGAAGCTCCCCCTAGTCTTTCGCGGTTCGCCGTTGCCAGCCAATTCGCGGATGTACGACAATAGCTCCGATTATCGTAGAACCATATGTATACTGCATAGCTCCATGCCAGCTTATTGTACTGGCATGGAAGATGGGTAAGCCCATGAGTTCTACACTCCGACAGGGGATTATAAAGGGTGTCTCAGCAAGAGCGCCGGATTTAATTTTAAAGAAAAACACATTTATTTTTGAATTAAGCAAAATATTACTTTCAACATAAAGAAAAATAGTTCCGATTAAACGTGAAATAGAACATCAGGGAAATGACCACCACGAAACCTATGGCACAGGATTATTCTTTTGTCGAAATTTTGAATAACGTTTTAGCATAAATGTGGCTGTATTTCACCAATAACGCACCGTATTACCTCTTTAAGATGTTCAACTGTTTCAGGCTTATTCGAAAACACCTTTTCCTTCACATAGCTCCAAAGAAAAAGGTCTATCGGTGTTAGATCGCACGATCTTGATGGCCAATGTTGATCGCCAAATCGAGACGTTAACATTACGCGATACCGCACTCCATTAACAGTTAGCGCATTTCCAAAGGCACACCAAACAGTAACTCGAGGTGGATGCATTGGTTATTTGAGTATCACACGAGGATTTTCAGCACCCTAAATCCGACTGCTTATTTACGTATCCGTCGAGTTGGAAATGTGCCTCATCTCAAAAAATGATTTTTTTCGAAAAATCCGCACTAATTTGATGATGTTCCAACAACCAATCAGCAAATTCACGGCACTGTGCATGGTCCCTTGACTTGATTTCTTGTACCAATTGAACCTTGGAAATGTTTAATTCTTGACCACGATGCCGAATGGAAGTTCCTGGATTCTCGGCCACAGATTTCCTTACTGTGGCTATATTTTCGAGTGACCGACAAGGACGACGACAAACAATTATCTTCTGATCCATCAGCCTAAATTTAATCTCAAATTTTGTAATTAAACGCCTCACTGTCGATTCATTTAGCGCATTATTGCGACCGAAAACTTGGCGTAATTGGCGATCTAATGTGTTTGTACAATAATTTAACGTTGTTGATTTGAAATACTTTTCCATATTCTTAAATCGCTTGGTCTGTACGTGACAACTGTCAAAAAAATCACCGTACAACTCGTATTAACAAAATGACGGCCAATTTAAATCCGGCGTTCTTGCTGAGACACCCTTTAGTTGTGTTACTGCCATAATAACTGTGTCATCGGCGAAGATGGTTATTGTGATATTCTCAGGGATTGAAAGAACCTGGGTATAAAGTAGACAGAAACTTCTGTGTTGATTTAACTTCTTTTTTAACTTCAGAGTATTAATTATCTTTCTTAACCCTGTCGTACCTTTATTTTATGTAAGATTCCAGTATTTGACTAAACTATTCAGAACCTTCTAGTGTTAGTGTATAGGTTAGTGTATAGTTATACATTGTTGGTACCAGGGAAATGATGCTGGTGCTTTATGCGATTTGAGGTTGTTCTTGTTTTCGTTTACTATTTCAGTTGGAAATATAGGCGTAACATCGTTAAGCTCCTGCATTGCTGGGCATCTGAAAAATATATTTAATTCACATGAACATCAACGTGTGAATGAAATATATATTCGAGGTGCTCAGTAAATCTTCCGTTTTTTTTTATTCCTTGCCCAAGTCCCTTCCACTTTTCTGACAGGATGCAGCTGCAATGTTGATCTTTTTAACTGTTTAGTTGCTTTCTAAAGTAAATAGTCAGTACTTCGTTGATTTGTTAGCTAACTCAAGCAGGGTTTAATTGTCTCATTTTCTGAATTCGGAATTTCTCTTGACAATTGTTGAGTGAGGTGGTTTAAACTTTTCTTATTTTGTGGAACTCTGGATTGAAGCCAAGTTTTTCGTTTTTTTTCTTTTGGGTTCTTCTTATGTTTGGAGAACTTTACAATGCCGATTGTTGTATCTCTGTGATAAGATTTTTACTTCCACGTCAAGTTGATACTTATTTAACAATAATACTGCTAGGTTTATTTTTTCTTCGAGGTATATTTTGAAATATTACCAATCGGTATGTTTATTCTCCTCTCTCCAGAATTATTCTCCTTTTAGATGGACATATTTACTTATCGTTAGGATTATTTCAGAATGATTAGAACAGAAATCCTCGACTTTCAAAACTTTCTAAAAATATTTTAAATTCCAAAGAAATCCAATAAATCAGGTTGATTTTCCTGTTGAAATAGATTCACTGTTGCTTTCTATAATTGCGTTTAGTAATTATGTTTCCTCTTGTCCAGAGTATTGATTTTTATGCTAGCTGCATTTCCCCTCTATATATAGTGTTGGATGGGTTGATGGTACGGTACACACGATAGCCGCCTCTAAATTTAATGTTGGGAAGCATAGTAAAGTGAATTTCTGAGATAAAACACTAGTTTTTACATCTAGCACTGCTTCCAGTTCTTGTTGGTGTCTTAGCAGACCATTAGCCATCCTTAACAGTAGTTTTAGTGTACTAGAAATTTCTAATTTTGCTTAGATTTGAATTTTGCACCAAGAGCTCTATTTTCCAACTGTGCACTCTTTCGACGAATGTATACTTAATTTCACGAGTATTCCCAGCAAGGTTTGAATGATGCCAACATCCTTCATCTTTTTTTCTGATATATTATTTGCATCTTCCAATTTACGGGCATTCGTTATCCCTCCGGTTCTTAATTGCAACGGTTGTTGATTATATTATATCCACTATGGCTAGAGGGGTGAAAACATTTCACGAGGTTATCTTTTGAGTTAAGGCATTCCGCAGTTAGGTAACTGCTTTACTGCAATATCGGTGCGTGTGCCCTTATGCTTGTGGCATATTTTGCATTGCGGTATTAATTTAAATTTTCTTAGTGGATTTATTTCCATTTTGTAGCCTAATAAATTAATTATGGCATTGGCGATTACCTACAGCAAATTTTGTTGATTACTTGGTTTATTTTAAGGTATTTGATAATAATTCATTCTTAATTCTTTCTGTATTACAAGTATGGCGTTGATAGATTTTTATTGTTTATTCTCGTAACTGTGAAACACAAAAGAGCCTCCACTCAATGTTTTCATCAGGATTCTATGAGTGTATCCATCAATAATAACACTTTGTTAGCTGTTTTTATCTAATATCTATGTTATTATCTTTTGGAGTCGCTAAAATACGTTTTTGTTGCGGAACTGTTCTTGCGTTCTTGTCTTGTATCGTGTTTTGTGCTAATCTGTTGAGGTCTAATAATAAGTGGCTTCTAGTTTTTTTTAGGAGATCTGTTGATTTTTCCGTAGCGTTCGAATGGATTTTGGGTATGGTTTGTTTTTGGTGCAATGGAAAGGACTCCTCAGAATCCGAAGGGCTAACCACAATAGAAAATGAATTGTTCAGTGAGTCATTGCAGTACCACACGCGGCTTTGGGGTATTTCTTCCTTTACAGTTCATTACATGTTAACTTGTTGGTCCGCGAGAGGTATATCCCATTCTATTCGGCGATGTGCTCAATTGTGGTTACAAGTTCCAATCATGAGGTATGAATAGTTAAGAAGAACGATAAGATAAAATAATAGATCTCTTACTCTGAGATTCCTCATAATTTGATGATTGAGTCAGATGCTCAAAAATATTTTTCAATAAAAAATCATAAATAAGAACTTGAACTTCGACCAGCTGCTCAAATAAATTTTCTGAAAAAAATTCAAGAACCAAAAAATGTCAAAATCAATTTACTTCGAGACGGAGATAAAATAATTATTAAATTTCGTTTATGGATAACGGATACAGGAAAACCGTTGTCCTCCGATTCCCTAAAATTATAAGATTGAGCCAAATGCTCAGATATGTCATAATAGAAAATAACAAATTAGGACATGGTATAGTACTCCAACTGCTTCGAGACAGAGATTATGAAATTTTGTTGATCGGTGTATCATTTACGAAAACCAGTCGACTTACTTCGAAGCAGAGGTAAATAAATTAAGAAGTTTAGTTCAATAATTCAATTATGAATAACAGACCCTATGTCCCTCGATTCCCCCAAGTTTATAATTAGGCCACATGCTCAGATATATCATCTAATAGAAATTCACAAATCAGGACTTGGTGGTATTCGAACTACTTCGAGACATAGGTAAATTGAACAAGAAATGTTGCTGATAGGTGTATCGTTTTCCAGAACCGGCTAAATATTTTTAGATTTTGAATGAAAAATTAAACAATGTAAGGAATTTGTAAGATTTAGTAACAGATTGCCATACGCTTCACGCGCTAAAACTTCTACATTCAAAATATTGTAGGAGTTTCAAAAAAAACTTGAGAAAAATATTATTACATGCCCAATTTATCGGAAATTATCGGAAATTAATTAAAATTTGGAGTCAAAATTTTTTCTGACCGGAATCTTGGGTATTCCCGGAGCCATTTGTATCAATAATTTTTTTAAGATGAGCCGATCATCTATGGATTATCTATGGACTTCAAATAACTTATTCGCACTTCGGTTTCTGGAGATTAAGGATTTTAGATTAGTCCGAATTCAAAACTCCGCTCAGATTTGATTTTTTCACATTTCGGATGTCATGATTTCTGTCTTCGTATGGTCAACATTTTATTAGAAATGAAGAAGCTAAATATTGCATAAAATGATTTATTTGCTTCAGTATCTTGATTCAATGAAGTAGACATCAGAACTCTCATGCATTGCTATTATGAACGTACATTTTATATTCAAGTGGATACATCATCCACAGTTGTTGCGTATTATTACCGAATTATTCCGAAGGAGAGACCAGGGACATGGATATCCTACTATTTGAATCATGAATTCATATAAGGATATGCTACTCATTATTGTAAGAAAGGTTCAATAGTATGTCGGAGAATTTTTGTGGCAATTACGGTGGATATAAGTTTTCCGAAGTTAATGTCTCAGTAGGATTTATCAGTACAGATGACCCGATTTAGTTGGAAGTTAGAGATTTCAAATTCAAATTATATCAAAAAGGCACTCAAAATGTGGTTCCTGGTAACTATCCCGGTTTTCTGCGAAGGTGTTTATCCAACAAAATCCGCACAGGTAAACGGAATCTAGGTTAATGTTATGATGAGTTAGATGATAAATGTCAAAATTATTATGACTCATGTGGCGCCAGCAAAATAAAAATAAATCTTAGCTCCCCATTATCTAAACATCATCTGTAAATCCGCGTTTATTGGTGGATCATGTAGAAGCATTTGGACAATTTTATGCGGCCTAATTTTCACTCTGGTAGTTTTTAAATGTAGGCGAATATAAACTTCTTGCTAACTTGATGATAAAATATGTGACATATGATAATCTTAAGGGACGAATTCTTCCAAAATTCGAAATAAAATCACAGCTTTTTAAATAAAAATTTAAAAACTTTTCGAGTACTAAAAAGAATTCACCTCGCGATAATTATTTTGATAACATGAATTTTCCCAAAAAGGATTTGTACGTTTGGAGTCGGAAATAAACGTCTATGGTTAGTTTCGACTATTAAATTTTTAATTTCGCGCGATAGTCGTCCTAATCGATATCCTGCCACGACTGTGGCAGTCAAGAGTCCTAATTAAAATATCGGCCTGACCATAATTTAAATTTCGGTTTTATATGACACCAATCGGCACTCAAACTTCCCTTTTCATAACGTATCACTACAACATTTAGAAACGGTAAAACGATTATCAATTTAATTTCACAAAGATCTGTAGAAATCTATAGAAGAAAATGGGTTCAATAGAAGATCCTTTCAACACTTCGGTTCAACATATTCCATTAAGAGGTTCGCCATGATTGAACTTTTCAGAGAATTAAAAATTTGCTAACAGCATCTTCCATTTAAACCAAAGTCAGTATGACCTAATACAAATTTTAAGGCTTCTGCAACAAAGGTTAAGTCCAATTTTGTATCGTAATTTTGTAATTTTTTGCCGTTCCAAAACTGTTTTACCAAATTAATCACTAAAGAGGAGTCTACATTGGTATAAACAGTAAGACCACGCCTAACGATACTAATGTGTAATCTGTTGGTAGAATTACATTTTTAATTTTATTTTAAAAAACCACGTTTTTATGACCGAAAAATTATTAACGTCGACACAATTTAAAATTTTATACAGAAATTTTGATTGCTAACATACGGTTGGTCTACGGAATAAACGGGATTCCAATTGTGTGTTAAACCTGTTGCACTATAAATTTTATCGAGAACTATCCAAGAACCAATCATTCTATTTAAATTGGTTCGAATAGACGACATCCTAACTTTCCGAATCCCGATACAATTCGGGATTTTCATTTAAAAAATGTTTCGGTTTTTATGCATCTCGAATTTGTCTACTTCTCTAAATTTAAAATGATCATTTTAATATAATAATCTTAATCTTAATGATTATTTGACTTAAAATTTGTTAAAATGTTCACTAATCATAATTCACACTTTGTCCATTTTATGGTCGTCATAATCGACCTACTATTGGACATCAATCCACCAAATAGTATGCGTAAAGTGAGTACAGAGGAAAATATTGCTGCTATTGGAGCAAATGTTGATGAAGTCTGTCGTTTTGAACGTGAAATTTTGTCACAATGGCTTGAAATGTATATCCTTTGCAAGGCACAGCAATTGGGATTGTGTTATTCGACTACAAATACCGCTCTAGCCGAACGACTTGCACAGCGTCGAAGATTTGGTGAGTGGGCCTTAGAACATTTGAGGAAAATCTTTTTTTTTACCGAAAATTTGTATTCCTCAACGAAGCTTATTTTTGGTTAAATAGGTATAAGTTAATAAGGAGAATTGCCGCATTTGATGTAATGACCAGCCACAGGGAATGTAATAACTGTCATTGTCACCAGAAAAATCCACTATTTCGTATGGTTTATGGGTCGGTGGAATAATCAGTTAACAATGCTCGCAATCTTTCGATGGTTTGGGACTTTTCGAAGTCACGCAGTACGCGAAACCTTGGACTTATTGAGAAATGAGTTCGGTGAGTAATTTTTCTCATGCTTCGGTCTGGTTAATTGGCCGCTCATATGGTGCGATTTGACAAACTAATCATTAAAACGCAAATGACGAACATCGATTTATCGATTCTTTTTGTTTCAATTTTACTGATTTTTTTTTTTAATTATAAACAAAACGATTAAAAAATCGTCCATTATTTCTAATTTCGTTATGTAACTTTCGGAAATGATACTCTCTATCCGCAATAATTCTGTGATAAGGATCAAAATCTTTTTAAACGGTAAAAAAATGTATTGCCTAATTTTAGGATTTCGACGATCTCTAAAGAAATTTCCAAATCCGTTAAATTCATGATCCAATTTTTTCCGTTTTCTTCTCTTGGATAGGCTTCAAAATCTCTTAATTGCAACGGACTGACATCTGCAACTGGTTTCTGCGCTTATCCCAATAATTCCCGTACTAGGTTATTTGGGTTAAATTCATGTGAATTATACACAAGGGCATCGAACTGCTTAACCCAGTGAAATTCAAAAAAACAAATTTGGAAGTTACACAAGCAGCAACATAAGTATTTGTAAAAAAAACAAATATTGATTACAAGAAGGCAAACTAAATGGATAACTATGCAAAACGATCCATTGCGGACGGAAGGAAAACGGACTAAGGTTCTGTGCTTCCGTGCCTAGTACAAACAGATTTAAATAAAATTAAAATAGATAATCGATACCGCCGGTTAGTAATTGATGAATGAAAACCACGTCTGCAACAACTCGGCAATTACTAAGTGGTTGTAAATCATTTAGTTTGGGCCGATGGTATGGAGGCAGGTTCAACACCCACGGTAGCCCCCCGGATCTAGGATCATTAGAGGAATAATCTTTATACTTCAGAGTGGAAGGGTACCCGTCGGATTTTATCTTCAAATTAATAAATCGGCAGAAACTCTTACGATCAATGATTAAATTAGATTGCATGAGTTTGAATCATATATCTGTTTAAATAGTTAGAGTAATCAGAGTCCGATTTAGCTTTTAAGAATTTTGCCAACGTTTGTTTCTACGGTTACGTATAGTTCGTAATTCACTATTATACCAAGGAGATGATGGCGACACAGTTTTTTGGCGAGTATGCGGTATCGAGTATCGATCGGTATTATCATTTAAAATGATGTCAAAGTCGATGGTTGCCAATAAGTTACTAAGCTTCACCAAGTCGGCATTACTAAAATTAAATCGTGGTGGAGTTTCAGAGTCGATATTAAAACTTCCTTGTTCCAGACAAAAGGTGATTAAAATTGGAGGATGGTATATACCCCATATCGTCCAGCAGATTAAATAGGTTTCAGAGGCGACGCTAAAAACACCAAATCGAGCTGTTCTCGACGTTGCTTATCTGAAATAGTCCAGAGTTCAATATATTGTCAGTGAATAAAGTTTCTTTGGCGATTAGTGCATTCAAAGCAACATAATGAGTGTTATTATCTGAACAATCTCATTTAGACCCCCAGACAGGGGAGATTGAAATCACCTACAACAAAGATATCATCTTTTAATATTTTTAATTTTGACACATATTAGCTCGATATTATCAGTGTTGGGAGTTATAAAAATGTGGCTATCAAAATTGATGCGCACTGTAATAAGAACCCGCTCTGTACTGGTTAAATTTGTGTCTGGATAGTAAAAATCATCTTTTCGGAAGACGTTGAAATCCGAATTAAAAAGTCGTTACTGTTAAAATCAATATTCAAATTAGCCTCAGTGAGCGCAAAAGTATCAAATGGAAGTCTTTGAATTGCTGAGAATAGCATGCCATATTATCATTATTATTTCGGAAATCGACAAATTCTTTAAGATAATTTGTTTCGCGCCATGATTCTGGGGAAAGTAATAGGTTGACGAATCCTCAATTTAAATGACGCGACTTTTCCATTGAAGCGCGATATATGGTTGGTTTGGTTTAGAAACTACTGCTGCTGCTGCTGTGTTGAGAGTTGCTGGAGCTGGTATCAATATTAGCAGGAATTAATTGAGATGAAGGGGTAAGGCTGTTATTTGAATAATGGATAGCTGTGGCAGGAGAAAGTTCCCGATAAAGATTCACAAGATTAGAGCGATCTGTAATTACAGCTGGTTTGTGAATTAAGAAGGAATTCATTAGACTATGGTAAACATCACTGCAAGAGTACATGCTGATTCGATGCAAAATTTTCATTGATGGGTGTATTGTTGATAATGTTGTCAGTTGTAAGTTGATTGTTGGGTTGGATGTTGGTCAGGTTGTTCTAATAAATTTGCAATATCTCAATAAAAATGATTTCTTATTTAGGGTTTTAGCTAGAGCTAAATTTTTTCGTAACGCGTATTTCATAATCTGGACTTTCACACTGCTAAAATCTCTTTTTAAGTTTAGGAAAAACGAGAACATTATTTTATAGATATAAAATTGTCGTTTTTAGGTAACATTCTGAACTTTTGATTTTTGAATCAATTTACTTCGAAATTTTCATTTGAAATCAAGTTTGAATAATTTTTTATGTCCCTTGAGTTTGACGGAATATACCGTCGAAACGTCGGGGTTTTATTAATAAAATTATAATAAAACTGTGTTCAGCTTAAAGTCTAAAAAGTTTAATTTTTCCAGCTTCCAGAAGTGCCAGCTTTCATAGGAGCCCTTTCATCTGCGTTGCAAATATTTTGAAAAGTATATCATTTACGAGAAAAAGAGTGAAAATTAATTTTGCATTAATACTGGACCAGATCAGTTTTCCAAAATTTAAACGGATTTACGATTTTTGACAAACAATTGTTTTTCCTTGAAAATTCGGTCTCTGTACGGCCCAAATGTATTGATTGATCGGGATGAAAGTTCATACTGAAGCTTTTCCCATAAATTGGGAGATCCCAGTGATTTTTGGGCGACATCGGTCCTCCGGAAGAGGCAGTTTTCATAGGAATGTTTTCATTTTTTTGCAACTATTTTGAAAAGTCAATAGCGTTTACGAGAAAATGATTAAAAGTAAAAATATTCTAAACAAAATTAGTTGAGATCATTTTTCAAATCTTACAAAATTTGACTAATGAATACACGCACTATAGTGAAGTTTACGACAAACTAAAAATGACAAAAAACTTTATAACAGCCCACAAAGTGTAAACCTACACTTTCAAAAAAACACTTGTTTTGTAAAACGAAATAAGATGCTAATAAAAATAAGTTCACAATGGCAAGGTAATTTAGCCAAAACAATGAGCCATAACCTTTCAATATATTTTCTAGAAACCAACATATTTATGCGGTGGGGCAGTCACAGATATTTTTCAATTTTAAAATTAGAATTAAGAATTATTTGAACTCAATTTATTTTTTAACAAATCTAGTTTTGGTAAAAGAACAGTAATTCAGCAAAATACCATCGGTCTCACTCTATTTCTATGTTAGGAAATTAGTAAAACCATCAAAATTTTCAAAACAATTCCTTGATTTTCAGGCCTACGGCCTAAATTACTTAAAAAGCGATTATTTATTAACTATCAGTGCAGACCCACCTAATACACGCAGCCTTGATCAGGAACTTTTACTCGATATATACCGTTAAGCGTAGACATCTTTACGATGCCTTGTCATTGACCTTCGAACCGCCACTACACTTTTTACTATACCAACAATTTTAAAATTAAAAAAAAACTATGACTGCCCCAGCGCTTATATATGATGACTTCTAGAAAACATTAAAAATTATCTACATATCTACGATGCCTGTCATTAACTATTGATCCTTACTACACATAAAATTTAACCAGAATATTTGTGTATATACACTTTTAAGCTTTTGTAAGGTTTTTGTCAATTTGTCGGAAACTTCACGCTACGATACACGCTACATGTCAGAATTCAGAGTTTCAATCAAAAACCACAATCGATGAATGAATTGTTTACATAAAAAAAACACCACCAATTTACAGGCACAAAAAATTAAGTAAACAAATTAACGGATTGTTCGTGTGTAATTATTTACATTAAAATTTGTAAATAATACATTTACCAATCACCAATGTAGCTAAACAATTACGTTGCGTTCAGTTAAGTATTGAAATATTAAAATACACAAAAACATTTATTGAATTATGCTTTGTTTACAAGTTAATTATTGTTAACTAGTTAAACAGCTAACATTTGTTGACAAATAACTCCTCGTCAAATTGGATATTACATTACTGAATGTTTCTTGAACTGCTGTACTTGGTTATATTGCAACCATTTTTCAAAGTGTTTATCCACGCAAATCAATGCCGCAACAAATCTGTTCTACATATGCGTTGTTCGACAAGCGATACCAAGGTTTTGAAATGCCATTGAACGAACCAAATATCACGACACGCTAAAAAAATCGATAGCCGATCAAAATACTAAATTACGGTCCAATAAATCAATTTTGATTTATACTCCAAATCGTATATATTTTATATGTGCACACGATACAACTTTACGATGTAGAATACTCGTGTGTGTATGCGATTTTATGAACTTTCCAACGAACTTATTTTTTGTCGATATTTTACATCCAACTTATATTTGGTAGAAGCGAAATGATGAAAACCAACATTGGAGCGCGCACAGCGTGGGCTTAATTTAATTGAGTTTGAACAAGACGACTGATATAGAAAATGGATGGAATGTAGGCTTTGTTCGGTTGTCGTTTTAATAATCTAAAATTGTACTTTAATTTATCATTTTCAATTTCATCCTAAATAATATTGCTGATGTTCGACATAATAATATTTAGAATTCAATTTATATAAGAATCCTTATATACATGCATGCGTACGTACATACAACAACAACGTGTAATCCGCCTAAAAAAGCTCAAGCACAAATATTATTATAAGGGTTGATTGATAAAATTAATTATTGTTGTACGTTGAATTCTAATAACAACATTATAATGATAATAGAAATTAATGATATGGGATCTGGGATGGTTTCTTATTTTTTTTTTTGTATTCGATGTGTATTGTGTACATTTTCTCGACATATTTCTAACCCATTTAACCTGCTTCCTATATCTGTGTACGGACGAGAACAGTACAATTTTCCATTACGATGGCTATTAGTTTCTGTTCGACATAGCAATAAAATTTTATTTTATCGACGAAATATGGAATACACTGATCTCCTAGCAATGACAATTCTTGTAATCCGTGTACGTGCCCTATGTAGGTAGGTACATTAAAACGAGTGTATAAAAGGTAACTACTATAATTGAAAGCTATTTAGCTATGTAGTGGGACGAAGCAGATTTTTTGTTTATTATAAAATTATCCACTATTCTCAAAATAAACCCTAAGACGACTGACTCGTTTTCATATTTATATAAAAATTTTGGAAAATATTAATAATAATTTCATCACACCTGGGGGTCGAACATCTATTTCGCTGCAAAGTGATATAAACATAAACGAGCGAAAATTTAAAGCTATTTTTCATTACACATTTCATCAACATTTGGTTGGATGTTGATATAATAAATGATGTTATGGAAATTTATGAATTTTAAAAATCATTTATCTCGTGTATATAACGAAATGAAATTGAATTAATTATCACGAAAATCGTATACCCGAAAAAAAAATCTCGACTGCCGCAACACTACGCACCGGGGAAACAAAAATCTTGTTATGCTTAATCAAATCCGTATACTTCTACTCGTATATAGCACATGATTTAACATAATATACGGTTGACAGTATTTGGGGGTGCGGGGGAATTTTATACAAATATAATTATTTTAATTTCTATATACAATTTAAGATTATAATTTTTAACTAACACAATATTTGCGTTTGCAGCAGAGCAGCGCTTTTAAGAGATCCGTAATTTTGTGTTTATTTTCAGTTCAACAATCAAATGTTTCTAAGCACATATTTTTTATATCTTAGAAAAATAAACACTTTTAACATTTTGCGTTATTTTCTAATTTAAAGATAATAAATTATAAAGCTTGATATTTTGTTGCGTATGTTTGTGAATACAAAGAACTGTATACATGATATAGGAAAGAACTCGTTTTTCGCGGAAATCCAAAAATTTAAATAGCTTCCGCTGCTTATAATATTTTTATTTTATTTGCCCGGAAGTAGTATGTTTACGAGAGAATCTCATTTCTACGATATCGGATATTGTAAATTATATCACAACACGAAGTAAATTTAGACTAAAATATGAAATATTATTTCAAGAGGTTTTCTTATTTCTGAACATAAACTACCTGCCTCTTATACGAACCTATCTACGTATACCATTTTTCTCTTCAGTGATTTGACTCTTGGCTCAATATTATTTTAGTTTGGATTTTTGATACTCCTTCTGTTTATCATTTTCTTTTTAAATTTTGATAACGCTTTGGAAGAATTTACTAAATCTCACTTTACGTATTATGGTTGTAAACTTTCAGCCAGTGTTTTAATTTGACTGATTAATATTCTCTAACCGATGTAATTTACACGGTTCTTTACAAGTAAATTACATGTAAACTACGTAAGCTTATTTTTGCATTATACACCGAAAACATGAAAAAATTAATAAAAATTGTCTTTTCCATGACAAGCGCGCTATCTCTTGCGTAATGGAATAATCATTAAAATTGACTGTGTACTGAAACCCGTAAGAATTATGATTAGTTTAGCATTGGTAGTATCGGAATTTATATAATTTAAATTTGCATCAAAAGAACAAACACTTACAGAAATTATGAGACTAAGAAAATTGTCTAACTTGAAACAAAATTTAATCAAGTTTTACAAGAGTCATCGGTGATGCAGCACAAGCGAACCTCACACTTATTCTCGTTGTCACAACGATAATCTTCTGAAAAACGCCAGTAATCGTTTTTAATTCTTGGTTTACATTTTTCCCAATTTCGAAAATTGGTACCCTGGTTCGTATTTCGGGGTAAGTGGTTGACACTCATCCTGGACATCTATAACTTGTTTACGGTGTATTTGTGAGTCTTGCTTGTCAAACAGAAATTAGAGATGTACAACAACAGTTTAACTTGCGACTAGGTAGAAATTTTTTTGGTGGCTAAAATTGTCCAAGCCGAAGTGGGGCGATTCAATTTTCGGGGACCAAAGCAGAAATTGGTACGATACAACACGGTGATTGAGCGGCTACCGAAGGTGTTCGAGGATTAAAAACGCTTGGTGTGCATGACTTAAACTACAGAACAATTCATTTCTGACTTGTAGTATTCAAGTACTACAAGATTCAGTGAAACTGATCTACCAATAAGTAAAGCAGCCGCGGAAGATACGAAAGAACAGATGGCTGATGCTGAAGGGAATAAACTATTTTGTTTTAAATTACTATTTTATTTTTATTCCTTGTTAGTGAAGTTACTCTTTGGCTAAAACTGATTCCTAATCTTCGTAATTAAGATAAGTAACAAGCAAGTGAACTCCATTTTTCGTGTCACCTCGAATCCGTGAAAATAATACATGTTTAGTATCTGTTGACTAAATCGATTTTGGAATCTTCTTCAGGCAAAGAAATTGCGATTCATATAATAGACATTTAGGTCGGCACAAAGGATAGTAACCTTAACTGATAATTTTTTTTAGTGAAAATAGGTTTCACATGCCATCGTTCATTGTCTGATCTAACCTCATATCCTACATTGAGAAAATCGGTGGCTTTACTCATCGGTATAAACTCTCAAAATAAGCTACTTAGGGCTTCTCTGTGATGGCAGTGCCTCAGTATAAACTAATATCTCGCTCTTTGGAGGCTGCATTCACTTTATCCTCGTTAAGCATAAGCATTTTCTGCAAATTCCGAGATATCAAAGATTTTTTTTCTTCAAAAGCTATTTGTTCGATTGTTTGACAGTTACGACCGAACCGTGTAAAATGCTACAAATTCGATAATAGATAATAGCACGTAATTATTCCACTACAAAAAATAATTTTCACTTTTAAATATTTTTTTCTCAAATATACCTAGATGTCAGTGAACGTTTATTTACAGCTTGTTCAAAACAAAAACAGATGGCAGTGTAGATGCATAAAATAATTTTCCTTGTGATAAGATAATTAAAAGTTAAAAATAATTATGATTGACTGTCTATGTCTATAATGTATATTAACTTTATAGCCAAATATTTGTATCAATTATACAATATTTTCAGTTATTTTTCAGAGCTTTCACGGTTTTTACGTTATACATGCCCAACAGTGCTGTCAAATAATAACAAAAATTTACTCTACTGGTTGCCAATATCAATGCATATAATACAAAACCCTCGGTTATATTTTTGAGTGAAATTTGAATTCACACTAATGAATTGTCTTCATATGATATAAATGGTTATGAGTTGTTTGGTGCGTGCAAAGATTCTTATAGGGCTGGTGGAGTTGCCGTCTATTTTGATCCGAATTTAACTTTGCATTAAGAGCCCATAATTTATCATCAACTGATATCATTAACGTTGAATGAAAATTTGCTAATGATATATTTTGTACGCGCCGGCCGGTAACGCCATCTAGAGCTGTAAATATTTTTGTTGAATGTTTGTTTTTGTTTGTTGCCAAAAATCTGTTTGTTGTTGGAGACATGAACATAGATATTCTAAATTTTCCAAATAGCAGCATTGAGTTTATAAAAATTATGTCATTATTTGGACTTGACTCTGTGATTAATATTCCCACTACTATTTTTTGCTAGCCTTAGGACTAATGGTCTTTCATATATAACAGCGTTGGCTTGGAACCTAAAAATTTCTGACCACCAATTGATTGAAATATTGTTTAAGGTTCCACAGGTAATGTTATCAGGCATTAATTTGGATCATATTTTCACGAGAAGAAGAACGAAGCTCAATCTGTTATTGTTAAATCTAGATCAATTGCCTGGTAGTCTATTTTTAACATGAACAATCCATCGCTAGCTCTTGATGTATTTTTGGATTCGATTATTTTAGAAAGCTGCTACACATACTGCTCGTCTAAAATTAAACGCCTGTAACCTTGGATTTCCGTTTACCTTGCGCGACGTTAGTGAACGAAATTCCTACTCGTAAACCTAAAACTTCACTAATCAAATCTATTTTAGCTGAGAACGGGGAACTTTTTACGAGTGAAATGGTTTTCATTTCAAATAAATCTATCAAATACCGAAAACTCACAAAAAGGGTGTTATTGTCACAAGCAGCTAAAATTTTTGACCGTTGGGATGGCTTTCAGCTTTCACCATTTCCATCAAAATACTTTTCAAATTTTGTGGCTACAAGAACTTATGTGGGATGATGAAGTACTTCAAAACATATCTGAAAAATGGAACAAAAATTAGAGGAAGCCTGAAGCAAATTGAAAATATCTAGACTCCCCGCCAACAGAAAATAACTAAAACAACGAACGCAATCAATTACATGCATTTCCAGATGCATCTGAATTGGCGTACAGTGCTGTGGGTTATTCACGCTTAAAAGATGACAACGGTGAAATTAAAATGCATCTGTTAGCAGCAAAAATTATGGTGGCTTCGATAAAACAGGTATCTTTGCCAAGGTTGGAGCTATGCGCTGCTTTGCTATTATGCCGATTGGTAAATTACATTAATCAGCACTTAACGGTTGAGATTACCAGCGTAATTACCAGTCGAATGACCAGATATTGCCAATCGAACCTGGGAGAAATTTTGGAACACATTTCTAAGGAACATTGGTCACATATTCCGTCAACACAAAATCCTGCCGTTTCAGCATCTCGTGGTTTAATTAGTGATGAATTAATATGTAGTATTTTATGGTGGAATAGCCCTGACTGACTGTCAAACAAGAGAGAACAATTTCCAAACTTAAACTTATTCGTAAATGCCAGAATGAAGTATGATCCTGATGACATTGATGTAGTATCAATATTATTCACAAGGTTTTCCGCGCTCAAGACGATCTACAAAATCATAGCATATGTGTGTAGATTTGTAACCAATTCTAAGGGACAGAAATCCAGTATAAAATAAATAAAAAGACGATACAATTCACGAAATGAATCAAGTCGAAATTATTTGCATCAGATTCTTAGACGACAACGGAATTCTGAAAGTTGAAGGGAGATTAGAAAATTTGATCTGTACTCTCGACATATATTAAGCAAGTTAGTTATTGACGACTGCTATAAGCAAAATCTAGACCCAGCAGCATTATACCAGCTTATTACGACAAAGATTTTAGATTATTGGTTGCAGAAACATGGCTAGACATTATGTAGCTATAGATATCTGATCTGCTTTAAAAAAATAAGTAATGAGCAATTGATGGGTAACTTGCCTAGAGTTACAGTTCACTCTGGTTTTATGTTTATCTACACCGGCGTCGACCATGCCGCGCCTTTATATCTGCGAGAATGCGGCGATCGTGGACAAATTCGTACAAAAAGGTGAGCGATATGAACATATAGGCTTTTTAGCAGCGCTCAATCATGTCTCGCAGGGGTATACTCATTAAAATCCACTCTGGTATTGGTTGCAACTTTCTCGATAGTCGCACAGAATTAAATCAATTAGAACTTTTTAAAAATGAAAAACACTTTAAACTAATATTTAATCTTCCTACACCACAGAAAATCCATTTTGTATTTAACCCTGCTAGCACCACCTAAAAAGGGTCACTGAAAATACTCCTTTCACCTTTGACATTCGAAGAAATGGCGAATTCCAATTGCGAATTCCATTGCAAACTGTTCTGGGGCCAAGGCTCTCCCAACTTTGCGGCTTTTCCCGCCCTTATTTTTACACCACCAGCCAATTCGAACAATCTGCACATTACATAGTTCCATGCCAGCCTGCACATTACATGGCATTGAAGATGGGTCGGCTCATGAGTTTTGCACTCCGTTAGGGGGTCATAGTTGTGTCCCTTCGTCCCTTGTTTTCGCGATTGTCTCTTTTGAATATTTCAGCTATTGTCCATTTCAGATTTCTCGAAATTCTTCATTTTAGCAACGATACCGCTAACTTCACTCTCCGTTGGCAGATGGCTAACAGGATCGTATTGCTATACGTCAGTTGTTAATTGTTGTGTTGTTTCTGAAATATTCCTTCCATCTCTTCTCAATTGTGTCTCTTCTGTTATATTGTTAATATTGGGCCCAGATGCATCCATTATTGTTCGGATGTAATTTACTTTTGTAGTTGCCGATGCGCGCATTGATATTTTTTTTTATTATCCCTGCAATCTATTTTGGGGTCAAGGCTCTCCCAACTCTTTCGCGGTTTGCCTTTTCCATCCTTAATTTTACGCCAGTGTCAGCCAATTCGAGGACATACGAGTATAGGTCCGATTTTAACACCATCTGCACATTGCATAGCTCCATGCCAAGGTATACTGGCATGGAAGATGGGTCGGATTTTGAGTTTTGCACTCCGACAGGGGTCATAGATGTATTCCATTTCATCACAGATCGTAATTTGTTGATGAAAATGCCTTTTGCATCCTACCCCTATCGGGATTCAAACCCGGTACCTCCCGGTCCAAACGAAAAAGCTTTTATCACTGCGCCATTTGGTCGGTCATTGATATTTTTGTTAAATACGCGCATGATTCGGGTTGCTGTAGCCTCTTCTCCTGCCTTGATATGTTTTCAGTGTATTGTCTATGATCTCTCCTTGCTATTTTTTTTTTGGTTTCTCGTACCGTATTTTCTTCGTATTGACGGACGTTGGAAAGTTGCGGCTTTCTTCAATTTTCTTTCAAATTTTATCACTGCACTAGGGTTTGCGTCTAAATCGGTTTGCGTCTGAATCGAATGTGTTGGTAGCACTCTCGATACAGGCTTCTTCGATTTGTTTCCACTGTTGCTCTTCTACACTGATTGCTGCTTCTTCATTGGTTTAGAGACTGAGCTTGAGCACTTCACTGGATGTATTTCGGCGTCTTTTAAGCTGTTGATGTAAAATTTGTTTTCTTAATCCGTTCTACAGCGTCAGGCTTAATTTTGAATTGTGGTATTAGCAGTTGGTGATCACTTTAACTCACCTGCCCTGATATCTTGCAATATCATGGGAAATTTGCTTTGTTCATATTACGTGATCTATTTGGATTCTGCCTACGTTTTTCATAAATTTCCATTCATAAATCAAGGAAAAACAAACTTGCCCCTAAATGATACTTTATTAAATAAACAAAACACAGAGGTTAGCGTTCAATAATATTTGTGTTGAACAACAAATTAAACAATAGAAATAAAATGTTCTAAAATCCAAGTCATAAGAATTCAGGTAGCATGTTCCTGTCAAGCATGTTGAATGCGATCCGAAAATCATAGTGGCTGAATTTATGCTAATCCAGAATTGGCCCAATTCCATTGAACAAAAACGACTGTTGAATGAACAATTTTCTGACATCAAGTGTTCTAGAAACCAATGAAGTTCGCACTTATGATTGCATATTCCTGGATTATCACAAATTCAGTCACTATATTTTTCGGATGGCAATCAACATACCTGATAGGAATATGCAATCAGAATTGCCAACTTCATTGGTTTCTAGAACACCTTTTATCAGAAAATTGTTCATCCAACGGTCATTGTTGTTCAATGGAATTGGGCCAATTCCGGATTAGCACAAATTCAGCCACTACGTTTCTCGGATGACAATGAACATACCTGACAGGAATCTGCTATCTGAATTGGTTATGACTTGGATTTTAGAACATTTTATTTCTATTGTTTAATTTGTTGTTCAACACAAATATTATTGAACGCTAACCTCTGTGTTTTGTTTATTTAATAAAGTATCATTTAGGGGCAAGTTTGTTTTTCCTTGATTTATGAATGAAAATTTATGAAAATCATATTTCCATGATAAGCACAAATTTCATCAGTTTAGTGGCCTTTTGAAGTTTTAAAATTAGGCTTAAATTATTACTGGTTTTCTAGAAATCAGGTTTATTTGTTTCGTCTTTCAGGCGAAATTTGAAATTTTATTTTCTCGTTTTTTAGGCTCCTGGACTAGAACTAATTTTTTCCCGTGAGCACTATTTAGCACAAATTGGGCTTAATCGGTATGCAAAGTTTCATTTTGAAATTGGAAGGTTTCCCTGCTGCATCACCCACACTTTTGGGGCTATGTGTAACTCTAGATGGCTTTGATGGATATGCAAGTATTTACGGTTTTAGAGATTGGATTTTTTGAGTTATTAAGGATATAAAATAATATAAATTGCGTTTTGACGTTTAATGTGATCTTGTTCACATGATGTCAATAGTTTTATCTTGGGTTAACAAAAAGTAGAAGAAGTAGAAAAAGTTTAATGAACACGATTTAAAACTGCCATGATAATTTATTGTATAAAATTTTTACATGTAAAATTATTAGCCATACCACAACCCAAAACAATTTAAACTATTGTTTGTGAATATATGCTATTTAGAATAACTTGTATCCATAAAATTAATGTTGAAATGTAAATGGGAACGGTAGTTATGGGCCCTCAAAGTCTAAATATGAATCTATATAAAACATAAGAGTATCTTAAGTTTTGACAAATATTTAACGTAATCCAACTATGCCTTATTTATTTTATAAAAATTGAATTTCAACTGCCAAAATATACAATAGGTAACCCCCAATTTTAACAGGACAAATTTAAGATGACGGAAAAACAACGGAAACAACAACAAAAAAGCAATAATCTACATTGTCTACGAATGGTCTACATATTCTACCAATTCTCGACATTATCTACTCAAAAATCAATCGACACCAAAGTGTAGACAATTCGGAAAAACGCGTAGACGCACAACACTGAATCGAAATCATGTTTTCACCATCAAATTATCCTCTCATGTTTAATTGGCCAATTAAAATGTATGCACGCATTCTAGTCTACTGTAGGCTTTTCCAAATCTTATTATAACTTGAATTAATTTGAAAATTGATAATTATTTTCATTTAGCAGCAAAATAAAATTTATTTCCCTTATTTACTCTGCTATGAAAATGTAATATGTATAACATAAATTAAAATACAAACATCCTTTTCGAGGATCTTACATACACAGTATGTATATAAAGCACATACGAGTACACAAATACTTTAGATACACATGAACTAGAAAATTACATATTGAACATTATTATTATTATACGAGTACATGCTCGAATAATTTATGTTTAACTACACAACATTTATGTTCCCATCTACGAATAATTTTTATTTTTCAGTTTTAAAGAAAAGCGCAAAATAAACTTACTTATTTTGTAATGAGTTTGTCTGTTGATTCAACAGCTACAATACTAAGCTATAGAAGAACAGAAATGCTCAGTGAAAACTTATCTCGCAATGTTTACGAGTTTGTTAATCTGCCACTAGTTACGATATAAATTATGGTTAACATTAAGAGAAGTAGATTTTTGTGTAGGTGTGTAGGTGTACGTGTGTGCTTTTATACCAACCCACTATAACATCGTAACATAACCTATTTCTTAATAATGTGTACAAATTATAACAAAAGCTTTTCTTTTCTTTTTTCCTTTTCTATTTAGCCGAGACCAGCAAATATTTCCAACAAATTCGTGTTTTCTTATGCTTTTCAACAACAGAAGAACAATGAGAAATAATATAAGCGGATTTTATAATACTTAAGCAAGTGTAATTAATGTAATTGCTAAAAATTATATAAATTATATACGTTAAACAATAGTTTCGTTATAATACTCGAATACAACACTGTAAAGTGAGCAAAACAACAAAACTAAAAAAATGTCTTAGAAATAAATTAAATACAAAACAAAATAATTATTATTTGTTATTTATTTAATTTACGTGAAATAAGTTACAAAAAAAAACAAATAAATAAAAAATATGGCATTAAATACTAATCATAAAAATATTACGGCAACAATTAATAATTTAATGAGTGTTCTTAAATATTTTATTATAAAAATTTATAGTAAAAATATTATGAAAATTGTGTGAATAAATATAACATTTTCGTAGAATAATAAAGTGGAATTAATTTTAAATAATATACATTATTAAAAAATAAAAATAAAAGAAAATTAAAATTTTATTAATTACGAGTAATCATAATAAAAATTAATAATAATGATAATGCAATTTATTTATGGAATATTATTTTTATTTATTATAATGATAAATCTACAAAAATCAATAGGTGAGTGTTTAAAGCAATTTACGCCCGTAATTATATTTAATTATTTTTAATAATGACTTTTAATTATTTCGTACTTAAATTAATTCATTTTCAAATGGTTTTATATTGATATAGTGGCACGTACCAACACCGCACCACAAATTGTTTACGTATCTAAAAGTGTTAAAAATTATAAATTGTTTTGTATCAATTCTCGGGTATATAAATCTTATAAATAAGGGTGAAATAAACTTGAGTACATTACATAGGTAGAGGTATACATATATATCAATGCTCTCTACACATTAGAACGCTTGATTTATTTTAAACCTGGGGCTAAAATTATTTTTCACTTTACCAAAAAAGAATTTAAGGTTCACATGTACTCGTATACGTACGATTATGTTACTGATGATTTGGAATAATTCAAACGAAAGCTTTATTTCCACATTTATGAATCATTTATGTTTGCTGTCGAGCTATGTAATCAATGATGTTGTTAATTAATGTAATTATACACATTAAAGATATTTTAGGAAATTTTATTTTCGGTTTTACGTCTAGTTTTGTAAATCGGGTAATCGGATTACATGTTTTATCGGGTTTTAGCGAATACATGTTTTATCGGGAGGTTATGTACCGGATCAAATAGGAAAGCATATCAACATTTTTGTACTACATTGATCTCGTTCTTTATTTATTTATGAAATGTTTGATTAAATCAAAAAAAAAATAACCAGTGAATATTTGTAACGAAGAAAAAAGCTTAAGTATAGTTAAATTGTTGAATTTTTGTTTCTATACACTAGGGGTTATCTGTGTATCTAGAGCGCAAAATAGAATTTGCTTCCTCCAGCGAAGCGTTTGTTGGCCGAGGGTTGCAAGTTGGGCAAGTAGGCAATATTTTGTTTTGTACGAATCTCTTCGTTCGAGCAACAAAATACTTTGTGCGTTTTGTACATACTGCCAGTGCCATCTAGATTAATAGAGCCTCCCTGTTCGAGCTTTTTTGAAATAAACTTAAAATATTGGGTAAACAAATTTCTATTTCCCATTGAAAATAGTAATAAAAATGTTATTTGTTAGTTTATGTCTATTTGAACGATGAGCTTTTTTAATGCTTTTATACAGAAAAATAAATAAAAGCTCAAACTTTAATTAGTTCAAATTAGACTCAAGAAAACTTTTAAAACTGTATGAAAATCATCTTGGAAAATAAATAAATAATGAGCTTTTATATTTGTTGTTGTTGTATTACGTCATAGTTTCAAATCGCAATATCGGTTTCTTTTGTTTTTGCACTGGAAACAAAAACACTATAATTTTTTTTATTATTTACAGAGCCTATATATACTGGGCATGACACGTTATTTTAACACAGTATTAGTTTTGCCTGTTGTATGCGAACGACTTAAAAATTTTACTTGTATTTCGTTTTTTTTTTTGCTTTTATAAATTCGTTTTCCGAAATGAAACGAACCAACTAAATTGTTTGATTTTCTTTTTGTTTTGCTTGCTTGTTACAGGGTGGTGATGATTTATTTTGATGTTTATAGTCGATGACGTTTCGTTCTCTCTAACTGTTTTTCACTCATTATTTGTGTTGTGCAGTACAAGTAAATAATAATATAGCCAAAGAGCTATTAAATTGAAACAGTTTGATGAAATGATAGAATTACAGTTTAATCAAAATAAAATTCAGATATTCTTAGTTAAAATATATTCCGACAGGTTGGGCATGTCGAATTTTTGCTGCTGCTGGTATTAAACCATTTGTACTGAAAATACAAACAACAATTTGGACGTCGTATACGCAAAAAAAGTTTACAAGAGATACTTACTAAACAGGGCCCATGATATTTCTTTTTGCACGTCTTACACGATAATTTTGGTAGTTGGCACGTATCCTGATGAATAACACTGTAGCAAACATAACATTCTTCAACACCTTCGATTCGTGTTGTTTAACTACATCTCGACTTTGTAATAGCCCACCACCTTTCGATTACAGTGTATCGTCACTTGACCGAGAGGATGATTGATGGACAATTTAATCATTCGTTCCATTTTCGTTTCATCGACGTTACGTCGATAAAAATTCCATAAAAGCTTTGTACAGCTTGAATACGGCAAGCGTAAAAATATGTTAACTTTCATGTCGTTGAAATGGTCAACTGATTGGGACGCCGATAATACCCATGAGCTAAGCGATATTCGTATCTATAGCACGCTATAAGCGAACTAATCATAAAATCGAATTACGCGAATTAATCACAAAATTTATAATTCTACTGAGAAATAATAGACCGTCAAGGGACTCTGAGGCGACATTTCTGAAATCAAATCCTAAATCTATTGAAAAACGAAACAAATTACACATTATACGCCAGTTCAGTTTTGCTTTGTCGTACTATTGCATCGTATATGTTCATCGCATTGCATTACGTTGTTTAACAACATCCTGAGACATTAAATCTCCAGCGTATGCCTCATTTCAATTCGGATGGCTAAGTATAAGGGATATGGTCCAGTATGTAAAAATTACCTCATTGAATATTAGCAACTTGTTAATAATGGCAATCTTATCATTATCGCTCTGCATATAGTTGACCACATTTAGGCCCTTTGCACACTTGAGCTATATTTTTTACCGATGTGAGCTGTGTTTTCATTTTACAGCTTCCCGTTTTGGTTTCCAAAACTCAAATAAGCGAGACATTCTAGATAAATAGCAAGATCAACCCAATCTGTAAGGCAATATATTTAGATATTCTATTTTCGTCTTGGAGATAAATAATTAGCTCACATCGTTCCCAAAATGAATTTATGTGAAGACAGCCCAAATTCCGTCCCCGAAAAATACGATGGCAACACTAATTATTGCTATCATGACATTTTTTCCTCTCAGCCCAAAAAATCTCCACATTTTTACTCTCAGCCCCGAAAATACTTACTATCACGATAGTAAAAACTGTCATGACAGTCAAAATTTTCGGGGCTGAGAGTATAAATAATACTTATAAAAACATGTTCGAGTAGTAATTTTATGTATGTGGAAATAACCCAATTTCCATACCAGAAAAATGAGGTGGCAAAACTAATTATTAATATCATGAGTCAAAAATCTATCAGCCCCGAAAATATTTACTGTCACAGCAACTAAATCTATCACGACACAAAAAGGTTTCGGGGCTCAGAGTAAAAGTTATACATTTCCATGATAATATGAAGATAGAAACATTTTTGGGGCTGAGGCAAATAAATAATATCAATTATTTGCCAACTCACGAGATTTTTTTTAGAAATTTTACGTAATATATTTTACGGACGACCTATCGACTTGTGTCTGGCGATGAAGGAAGGTTTAAAGTAATTTAGCGATTTTTTTAGAACTTGTCTATGAGGTAGTGTTGAGGTATAAATCGTCAGATATAAATCGATAGTGCGGCCAACTAATATTTGCTGAGTCTTAAGGATTATATCTCAACTCTACCACGTAGAAAAATTCTACCAAAATTACTTTAAATCTTCCTTAATTTCCAGACATAAGCCGATAGTCCGGCTAACGAATATTTGCTGAGTTTGAAGGACTATATCTCTTCAGGATTATATGTCAAAGTTCTAAAAAATTCACTGAAATTACCTTAAACCTTCCTTAATCGCCAGACGTAAGCCGATAGTCCGGCCAACAAATATCTGCAATTACTTTAAATGTTCCTCCATTGTCAGATGTAAGCTGATAGTCCGTCCAACGAGTTGTTTCTGATTTCGAGGAACTATACGTCTACACGAAAACATAATAAAAAATGTCGGATAAATAGGATAAAGATTTAGAAAATAATGAAATTCTGAAATAAAAGTTTTTAAATTTGGATTTAAAATAGTCTGAAACTGTACTTGGATAAATTATGATTATGTCATTGAAAAATTATAATAACAACTTAATTATTTAAGGAAATACAAGCGTACAAGCGAAATAAACCTTGGCTGACCGACAAAATGGCATAGTGGTTAAACCTTTGGCGTTTGGATCGGGAGGTACCGGGTTCGAATCCTGGGATAGGCTGGCATGGAGCTATGCAATGTGCAGATGGTAATAAAATCGGACCTATATCCATACGTCCTCGAATTGGCCAATACAGGCGTAAAGGTAAGGACGTAAATAAGCGAACCGCGAAAGAGTAGGGAGAGCTTCGGCCCCAGAATAGATCAGGGAAAAAGAACCTTTGCTGTCAAAAAATCCCATGTAATCGAATTTTTTTACTATGGAGAAGTATGAGCGCACTTGCCTGTCGTCACTAACCCGGCGAATAATTGCGCTGTCAAATTTGATGATTTCAGAGCAATATAGAGGTTTCAAATACGTTTAGCACAATGGATCACCTAAAATTATATATTGGCGAAGCAAAATATAAAAGTTTTATAATTTAAGTTTTTATAAGTTTAAAATAAGAATATTAAACAAACGCTGGAACAAACAAAATACGTATAGTGACGCAGTTACATGGCAGGTTTAACTCAACAATGGCTAAACCAAGGTTATATGGAAGATAAAACATTGGATATTATTATTTTGCGAATATTTATCAACGTTTTTGTGGTGACATTGAGTTTTAAAACTAAATATTTTGAGGAAGTTCTAGAATATAATCGATTTTACTACTTTGCGTTTCAGCTAATTATGAAACGACTGTTTACAAAAGAGTCTTTCGATATTCTTAGACAAAATTTTCGTTTAAGCTTGGAGTAACAATCGTTCAAAAGATCGCTTGTTATTTATATGACCGACCACAGGGATCGATCTCTTGGCTCTCTCTGTAGCAAGCTGTCAACAAGCCCGTCCCAAAACCAATTATATTTATTAGGTGGTCACAATTGGCGTCTGTTACTAAGTGGTGACTGATACTAAAGGTAGTGATAAAAAATTAAATAATTACTTTAAAAAAATCTCATTGGAGCTCAATTAAACTTAATTAAGGTTGGTAAATGATAAAAATAATATCCTTAGAGTCGAAGCGCAAGATAAAGATTATCATAAATACAAGTGATTTGGACCACTATTTATCAAATTCTGGCATTTAATAGATCTTCCTAGAAAACATAACGGGATCGATCAGAATCGGCCAAAATCTCCATTAGTAATCGTTTCAATAACGAAATATTTTAAATCACAACTCATACGTTTCGGGGCCATAAAATTCTAAAAATCCTCGTTTAATATTGCCAATCAGTGGTAAGTTATGATTTAGAGGAATAGTGTGAATTCTGTCTAAAGTACAATCGAATCTTATATGTGGGAGGACTTTTACTTCAGATCCTCTCTTTGAGGGGTAGCCGAGAACATAGTGGAATTGATGAGTGGATGGTTTTTATGTTTGACTTCAATTTAAATATTTTAATTCGTCTGTAACTGCTAATTTCCATATTTTGGTTTAGATAGGAGTTTCGTTAAAATATCGTTTCGCCTAAATGTTTGCTTTTATTTTGATATTACTAACGCTAGCATAGAATTTTTTTAGGAAATATTTCACGACTGTGTGCAGGAGTGTGAAATATTTCCTAAACCTTTCCTAAAAATATTTTACACTTAGGATAGGTTTAGGAAATATTTCGCGCGCATTTATACTAGTCCATGTTCAACGTGCCCACAAATTATGAGTTAAACAATTTAAATTAAAAAAATTAATTTCTTTGCAAACTTATATTAGCAGAATGATCCACAACTATAAATATAGCGAGACTTCATCCGGGAAACTGAATGAGAGTTCCGTCCCAGGTGGCCATTCCAGAACTTCTTTCAAAACTCAGTTTAGAATCCCATTACCACCCAACATACCAAATCTCATCTCAATCGACTAATCCATGGTCGCGTTTAATAAAATTTCGTGAACCAAAGTCACTTAAATATTTTATTTAAAACAAGTTTAAATGAACAGTGAACAATTCCGAAATCAGTCAATTTTTATCTTAAGTTTTTTTAATTTTTTCCCCGTCGCCGAGTTCACCGTCGCCTATAGTTGACCGTCGCCGAGTTAGCAAAAATCAATTTATGTAAAATATTTCAATAGGCAGAAAAACGCTCGAAAAATGATTAAAGGTGATTTCGATATTTTGTATGAAAATACAATGAAAGTTTAACGACAAAATTGTATTCGATAATCATTGCAGTAACGAGCAATTTTGAAGGAAAACTACAACCGGTGGAAATTTAATTTCGAAAATCTTACAGCAGATTACTGATGGCTCTGCCGTGAGAAACTGTCCCAACATCCACTAAGGATAATTTTAATAAATTTAATCGAGTATGTTCGAAAATAGCTTTCAATCCGTTTCAATTTCCCGGTCGTATTTGACGATTCCACCCCAGTGGCACTATTCCGGTAATTTCCCGAGAATAGGGAATTGGGGAAAGAATTTATATGTTTTATCTATTTAAATTTTTTCGAAGAGAAAATTTTGGTGTAAATATTTATAAAATGGGAATAATTTTTTCATATCTAAATCGGCAGCGAAAATTAACACTAGCTTTTACCTCAGTATGCAAAAAAAATTTAAACAGTATTTCATATAAATTCTTTCCCAATTCCCTATTCCCAGGGACCATTACCAGAATAGCTTCACAGGTCTCAGCCGAACGGTATTAAATTTTACCGTAAAAATTATAAACTAAGGTTTTCAGTTGATATACCGGAGGCAGGTGAAGCCATCATCATAGACCCATTTGTCCAGTAATGCATGCTATATATGTAACGTTAGAGGTTGCTAACGAAAAAACATATCGCATTGCAAACAGCAAAACAGTAAACATCTTGATTTATTTTAAACATACACTCTCATCACCTATTGGTTTGGTTCACATTAAATTCGTACTTTACACAATATTCGAAATTCGTAATTTGAACTGGAAAACCTTAAGATGGCAAATTGAAAACCAATGGGGAAAACAAAAAAAATGCAATTATCAAGCCAAAATGAATATCTATCTTATTTTTGACACCAGCATGTCGAAAATTTTAAATTACGCGTAGACGCACGACAATGTAAAAAATGTAATTTTTGTAGCAAATCGTTTTAATGCCATTCAATTAATTAAGAGCTTCTGGCATCTGATGGGCATTATGGATTCATTAACCACCAACCAATCAGGCAGCTTAAACCGTCGTGAGTATCCATTCACAAATACCGACAGCTATATTTCAACCTCAGCAAACAAAAAAAACTGTTTCCATGCCAATGAACTAATTTGTAATCCAATATCAATAACCACTTAACATGTTTAACCATTTCAATAAAAACCCGTATAATTATAGATTATCTTAACCATAAATTAGGCACAAAATAAAAATTGGCCAATAAGCGATCAATAATTTAACCATAAGAAAGAAGAAACTGGAAGTTATCTATCTCTTCAACGAGTTCGCAGAGAGAACCAAACCCAAATTTTTTTTTAATGAAATTGTTAAGAAATCCGATTAAAAAATCAAATAAATTCTTATTAAAAATTTTTTGCTTAAATTTTTTCCATTTGCTTTAAATAAAATATCAAGATAAATGATAACGCAGATAAAAAACGCTTTTTCGGTTTACTTTAAAATGGGAGAAAAATTAAATATTGTTGAAGTTAATGATGATATTATAAAAGAAACTAATTAACAAAAAAAAAAAAAATCTTAAAGTGTTTTTTATACACAGACCCAATTTTTATTTTAGAATATTTTAATTAGATTTTTCTTCCTTATTACATCGTCATTATCTATATACGAATGGAAAATTTTCAGATGGATGGAGTAACGAACGAACGAATGAACGTAATTAAAGTATTTAAGAAAGTTATATACAATTACAAGGCAAAATTATATATGACACCTCAACAACAACAACAACAACAAATATCTAATTAATGGAGCCCCTTTACTTAGAAAATCTTATATTTTAGAACACGGCGTTGTGTAATGATGTGATAACGGATTTAATACAAACGGAAATATTATTTTTATCGATTTTCAAATTTAATTAAATGTGATATACAACATTTAGATTTCAGGCGTCTTTCTTCGATACACAATAGAAAGCAGAAATTTTTGTGTTTCCTTTGAGTTTGAGATGAAACAAGAACACATTATTGTTATTATCATTATTTGAGACATGTACCAAATAAAAACATCTTTGCGCTGAATTTATGTGCGCTGTGTTTGTTCGTATATGCTGTGTATTTACTTTACACACCAGACAAATTCAATTGAAACGGAATATTGAATTAAGTTTCAATGATAACATCAAATTTGTATTTCTTCGGTTTATGTCGAGGAATCGGCTGTGTGCTCGCTCAATAAACGGGATGAATTTATTATTACGATATTCCAAAAAAAAAAATATTTATTCTGTTTCTTACAAGCTCGCGTCTTCCTTTCATTATTATATCGTATACACCTCGATATGGCATTTATACATTTTTTCATAAATATGCTTGTTGTTATCATAAAATCGATAACAAGGCATATTTTTGGTATGAAATTTATGAAGTGATTTTCCAATTATTTCGGCAAAATTATGTTTCTCTCGCTTCACGTAATTGAGTGCATAATTTCGTTTCTTATATTATCTGTTGGTTGTTATTTCCAGAATTACAGGTACATATTTGGTATATTTTGTAACCGGTAAAATTATAGAAATTATGTATATAGGTTTTCAGTAGAATGTCAAAACACGAGGGTGGAAAATCTCTTTATACGCGTATATAGAGCCTGCCTCAGTTGTCACAGAGACAGAATCATTAATTAAATTACCTACATCATGTTTTCGGATTTAATAATCGTTAGTCTTGGCTTGATGCGCACATGTCTATATCGTAAAAAGGTAACCTTATACTGTTTTTGTAATAGCAATTTGCAGACAAGCTGTATCCATCCCCAACAACAATTCTTAAAGCTGAGCCGCTTTAATAAAAAAATACCCAAAAATCAACAGGACGTTTAGAAATCAAATCGTGTATTTTGTAAGATCATCAAATCAATTTTAGTATTCAATACATTTTATATTTATACACAATTTAGAAAATTTCTATAATCATTCCAAAATAAATTACCCATCATTCAATTGGTGTTCTGCTATAATAATGAGATGCTGTGCCGTTGTTGCTATATGCTAAACTAGGTCAACTCCATTTAGATTTTGCCTTTTTCGAAATTTAATTTTAAGAATTGATCATTTTTATTAATATAACATTTAGATATAAAAAGAGATTACATTCAATTTATGGTAATCGATTGTGGCCTTCGTTTAGCATGATGTAGGGCTAAAATCACGAGATTAGAATATTATTGGGTTGGTCATATTATACAAACACATACACACATATATATCCATATATAGATTTGAGTAACCAATAAAAATTAATTTCTTGCTTTATAAAACACAGACTAATTCCACATATTGATTTTGCTACACTAGTTGTGTTAACAAAGCAAACAAAAATCTTGGGTTTACCAAAATCATCTGAATTTTTAATAAATTTCTGCAGAGCAACACAAAATTCAAATTTACATAAAACAATAAATTTTAGTGTTTTCCAATGTAGATTAGAATAATAATATTCTCGTCCAACTGAAGAAGTTTGATATGTACGTAGATGTGAAATCTTGTAAACAAAACGATTTGAAAATTCAACACAAAATATGTTGTGCTGTCTACTTTCTCTACTAAGAAGGATCAAGGAACGAGTCTCTCACTAATTTAATCAAATCTATTTGTGTGCATTGTTTTGAATACGTAATTTTTAGTAGGGCTTGAACTCAATGTTTGTCAGAAATGTGAATTTAATATTTAAAACCGCATACCACCTTTTAATAACTGGAAATTTTATAAATTTTTAAAATTTTTGGGTCATGCGAGGTGAATTTTTCATTTGTGTTATTAAAACTGAAAAACTATATCAAAAGTTTAAATCACAAAACTAGTAAGTTAACTAGATGCAATCAAACATGAAGAGCCTCAAAATATCGGTTTAGAAAATGAGTTACGTCGATGTTTTACCCATGTTTATCCACCCATTAATTATTTTTGCTCATCTCCAGAAAAGCAATACAACTTTAAAATGGGTTGGCCTCTACATGCGGCAAACCCAGTTTCATACAATTGCCACTCTATGTATGGCAGCCCTCGCGGCATTTGTTCCCGCAGCTCAGTCGGTGTAGAGGGAACGGCGTGGGGATGAGGCTACCCAGATAGCAGCCTGGTTAACCGCGATAAGTTTATTCCTTTTGAGGGAAACTAATTAGGAAGGAAAGAATTTTAACGGGGGGATTTGGGCGGGTCTCGGACCCTGAAGTGGCAAAAGAAATAACAAAAAAAAATATGTCAACCCATCCCGCTGATGAATTGACTATGGGTGTGTACATTTTATGACTCTTAGTGAGTCATCTCCTACCTGGCCTTCCTTAGTGTCAATAATTCAGCCACTTTGATGTTGTTAGGTTAGGTTTGGTTTCAGTGGTTGCTTACTGCACACTTAGGCCAATTTTAGGCCCAAGTGATACCACTCATTCACTCCACATCATTAACCCACATACTTCATCTACTCACACAACTACAGTATACCACCTGCACATTGCAAGCTCCATGTCAACCTGTACATTGACATGGAAGGTGGGTCGGCGCGTGACACGGAATTCTGCACTCCATCAGAGGGTCTTAGTTGTATTTATTAGCATCACCGATCGTAATCGATGATGAAAATTCGATTTGCATCTAGCCTCTGATGGGATTCGAACCAGCACCTCCCGGTCCAAGTGCCGAAGCTTTAACCACTGCACCACTTGTCCGGTCCTGATGTTGTTAGTTAGCTTAGGTTAATAGATCGGCTCTAACAGAGATTAAAGGGACAGCCTAGGCCGTATCAGTTCCTGTCTTAAGAAGACCGTTAGAGGAACGAGCTGTTACTAATTTTATTTGGTTATTAGTAAAGCTTTAACCTAATACTTACTTGTATATACTCACGAAAAAAAAAATCTTCTGGCCGCCTGTTGGATCCAAAGCACTGATCTCACTAAGTCTATCAAAAAAAAACTACGAACACTATTTGATTTCAATAAAAATGTTTATTAATTTATTCTTACACAAACAACTTTACAACACCAAATTCACAAAAAATTTCACTACCAAAATAAAAAAACTATGACCACACGTTGGTCTCACTACTCTAAAACTCACTACACTAAAAAGACTATGACCACTCGTTGGTCTGGTCACCCTAAAATAACTCACCCCTTAAGAAAAATTTGTACCGCATTTATAGATATCTTCGCTGGCCGATTTTTGTGCTTTCATCACAAAAAATGTATAAAAACCATGTAGGACAACGTGATATCGATTTTGCTAAACCGATGCACGCGAAAACTTTTTTTTAATTTTCTTGTAAAATAAATGAATTGCACGATACTTGCAATTTTTGATTACTTTCAATAGCAGAGTTCATTACTCATGCCATATATACCTCAAAAGCATTTGCCTTTGTTGAATCAAAACAAGTGATCTTGATACATTGATTTCAGGTACACATTCAATCAACCACTGCACGGTTATATTTAGTAATTGGAGTAATTTACACACACAAAAAATGTGAACATCCGGCCTGGTAATTATTTACGATATAATTTTGAGGTGTTACCTCGAAAATTATGCCGATAGGTAATTTTATTATATTTAGATTTAAGTTGGTAACTTAATTGGATGGAATTCCGTTACAACTTGGCAGGGCTCCCAAATTCAAATCTTACTTCTTAAAAAATAAATGTGTCTTGGCTACGTCAGATTTGTGTGGGCAAATTGCTGGAAAAACAAAATAATCCGATAATGTTTTGTAGGTTGCTAGTTTTTCCGCTTCAAAAATACTCACCATTCAAGCAAGCATTGCGTATGTGTTTAAAGTAATTCAAACCAACCAATTGAATATGGAGATACAACAATTGAAATCCGGAGGACCCATTTATCGAAAATTTTGGGATGCTACGAGTGGTAGTCCAAATCGAAAATGCACCAATTTTTTATGAACATGTGCTACATCCGATTATGGTTCCAACGCATGATTCATTGTCCAATTGTCATTGTGGTCTATCTTACCCATACCTACTACATCTATTGAGCTCAAAATATTAGATATTGGGGATTCGAAGTACAATAAGAGGAATTTTCAGAACTGTGTAAGATCCATAAATCAAAACCAACAACCGGTTGGTTAGAAGATGAGTGAGTGTGCTATTTATGGAAAGAGTAGAGTTGACCGATCACGGACAATGAACTAGAAACACCATACATATAGACGCCACCACGAATTTCACAGCTGTATTTTATTTGTGACCGCCTTTGATCGATTTATCGCAAGACGTCGACAATGCACCGATGGGTTTTCCGACAATAGCTCCAATTTTCGAGGAGCTAAGCGTGTACTCGAATATTTGAATCAATTTGTAATCGAGACTCAAGAAAAAATAGTGTTTCCGGTGATGATGAAGCATCAAACCAATTTTCACTTCCTTCTAGTGCAGGCACTTCACTTCGATGGCCTTTGGAAGTCCAAAGTAAGGTACATTGAAACACAGTACAAAGGGTAACTGGTGAAGTTTTTTTATCAACAATGAGTGTCGGTAATCTATCCAAATGTTACAAAGTTGATGTATAATCGCTGGAGTCACTGGCAAGCGGTTCTCGAAAATGATACAAATAATAATGAAACGATGTTACCAACAGTATATTCACTGTATATTCGAAAATCTGCAAGTGGGTCAAGTCTTCAGAGAGAGCAATCCGATGGAAACGTCGGTTTAGCGACATTGAAAACAGTAGTAAGCGATTTTCAGCGGGTAATACATATACTTTGTCCCTTACCCACACAATAATATACACATACTTGTCTCAAATTGACGCCTGAACTTCATTGGTTCTTAAACCACGATTAACAATTGTGGGTGTAATCGATCACTAAAATTTCAGCTAGTTCGATGACACGGAACTAGTTGTCATACCTACCCCATATTCAAAGGATTTACCTACCCGGATGTATCAGAGGAGAATTACCTACCAAGAAGACTCCAATTGCAAACATTAACCTGCGGAGCGAAACCATGAAGAATTAAAAACCAATTGTTGCAATTGATGACAAACAGACATAGATACCATAGACATTGTACCAAGCCAGTAATCGAACCAAATCATTGCAGATCAATAAATCCATCGAGGTAGTGAGCGCAACACGATAGAAAACGTCAGGGCCCGCAAATGGAAGGTGATTCATCATAAATTTCTAATCTAATCTGCGACAATCAATTGTGTATATTTACCTCCTTGTGATATTATGTCTATGTAGACACAGATTGATGCGGCCAAGGAGGCCCATTACCATTAGTGATTAAAAAAATAATAATAAACTTAAGTTAACAAAGATGTTCTTGCGAGGATGATCTTATTTTTGTTTAAGCTGTGCCGGTAAAGAAATATATCTATGCTTCGAGGTCTTCGAATTCGACGACTGCTCATGCTGTAAACTACAATTTCCTGAAAACGAAATGGAGTGTCGTTCACTTGCGGAACCACAAGAAGATATCAGCAAAATTAGTTTTATCTGTTTTAAAATTGGAGGTAGCCCAATCATATTTGAGAAGCTGGTGAAACCTGAATTTTGGCCATTGGGTGTTTTGATTTGGAAGTTCGCTGATAGGCCAAAAAGCCGTATGCCTTCTATGTTAGATACATTAAATTCAACACAAAACATTGCTGTTTCAACAAGTAATATTTGTAACTCTTTCAGCCTAAGAAAACTAATAAGAGCCATTCCTTGGAGAATCAAATTGATGGTATTGTTTTAACCGAGGGCCTTGTTCGGATAAATTGAATTTTGAATTAATCAGTTCCGATTTTGTAGTTTATAGAAGAGATCGCAAACATTCACTATGGATTTTGATAACTGTGAAGCCGAGGCAGTGCATTATAACACTCCTAATTCCTACTTAAGCCGCTACATGGAGCAGTGCAATGTAATCACTTGAATTGCTGAAGGTTTTCGGTAATTCTAATTTACCGCATATCTCTTGAATACAACATCATTCGAACTATATGGTGTCTAACCGTGCCTTGTCAATTATTGAAAATCATGTTTTTAACAATATGACATCTCTCGAGCTTACCAAACCAATAATGTGTGTAATTCTCGAAGTCGTTTATCAAATTTATTTTTTGTATTCGGCAATTTATTTGAATCTCGCTTTCATTTTAACGAAATCCATGAGTTTTTAATGAAGAATGATGAACATCGTAAATCGCTTCTCCTATATTCAGGAGTTAACTCAATTGGTTAACAATATTAGAAGCACATTTCTGGACTTCAGTAAGGTTGATTTTCTAGGTTCAAACTAATTTTTTCTTAATATTGATTGGTGGCATGTTTTGATTACTGTGATTTGAACCATGCTTTTTACTGCACGGTTCAAACCACAGTAATCAAAACATGCCAGCGTTTATAGCTACAAACTTTATATACACTTTACTTTTTAAGAAATCCATTATTTTCCAGTTTATTTCGAGGCTCTTTTTAGCATAGCTACAATCATTTGTTTTGATATGAGCCGTTTTTTCGACAACTCGTTGCCATTTAGAGCGCAATTTCATTATGCCGCTTTCCAAAATGACCTGTGAATATTAGCAAGAGGGTCAGTTTTCACAAGCCTCTTTTAAGGCCATGTTTACGCTTCAATAGACATGATAATCGCTTGGTGCCAGGTCCGGACTATAAGATGTATGCATAATAACCTCCCAACCAAGCCCCCGGAACTTTTGGTGAGTCATCATGGACGTGTTAGGCCTGGCCTTGTCCTGGTGGAACATGACGCATATCTTATTGGCTAATTTTGGCAGCGCCTGATCGATTGCTTCTTTCAGTCGGTTCAACTGCTGGCAGTAGAGGTCCGAATTGAGCATTTGGCTGTTGGACAGCAGCTCATGGTCGTCAATCCAGGTTTGGCCATCGTTTGGGCCGCTTTGCTGGCTTTAAACCATGATCGTTTCCACTTGATATTGTCGTATGTAAACCATTTTTCGTCGCTAGTCGCCGTCCGCTCTAGAAATGGCTCGATTTCGTTCCGTTTGCGGGACCCAAACATCGAACTTCTTTTTGAAGTTTAAAACTGTTTTGTGGTCGCCCTTCAGCCCTTATGCGATGCTACGACATCTCGCATGTCGGTCTACTTCGAAAATTTCCAGGATTTTTTCGATATTTTCAACGATAGGCCTTCCAGTGCGCAGTGCATCTTTGATATCGAAATTACCGGAACGTAATCGACGAAACTAGCATTGCGCATGATTGGCTGTGACAGTATCGAGACCGTAGCCGCCATTCACAATTTCAAAAGCCTGTCTTGCCTTTTTCCTTTATCGAAGTAAAATTGTAAAATGTAACGAATTTTCTCTTTGTTTACCTTCATCCTTGACACGCTATAACTCACAGCAGAATCGATCAATCAATCAAATCAATAACAATTCTTAGTGGGCCATACTTATACTCGTTGCAAAGGGGGATTCATTAGAACATGAATCCCCCTTTGCAACGAGTATAAGTATGGCCCACTAAGACAAATACATCACGAGATATACTCGTATGTTCCTAAAGCCATCTAGCGAAGAAGAAGACATTGGTTCTTAACATTTTTATTTTGTATATTTTTATTACTTCTTGTTCGAGGGAACAACATTCTACCATCAATATGGATAACTGCGCGTATTACAGAGGCTCATCCTGAGCAAGACTGTATTGTTCGGATGGCAGAGCGAGAAGGAACGGGGTACGGAGTCAGCTATTAAAACAACTACGGCATTATCAATCTACGCCCTTGTGAAAAACAAACGTCCAATTCGATTTAATTTAATTATAGACTCATTTATTTGACCTAAATCTGATCTGCACGTAAAATTCAGTTTGGTTTCTGATGAATGTTCACATTTGCTTTAATGCGAAAATCAAAAATAAAATTAAGGTTTAAACGTTGAATTTGTTGTTGATTCGTTTAAGGCAGGTAATTTTATAGTAACAAAACACCTGTTGAAGACGAAAAACGCTGTTTTAATGCCAGAACGCATTTGATACGTTTGACGTGAATCAATGTGAAATATTTTCTAAAACCGAATAAAAAATTATTATGTTTTTGGAAAAATCTCTTATGTATGTAGGAAGAATTATTAAAATTTTTCTATTTCTAAATATATTTGATGTACGAGTAAATATTGTAGTGTAAAATTATACAAAATTGACCGGTGTGAAGTTTTCAACATTTATCAAAAGTAACAGATAAAAAAATTGTGGCAGGGTTGAATTTGTTATAATTTTCACTAAATATAATCTAATCTAGGTAGTCCGCGGCAAATCACTGCGCCCTTTGGGGAATGTTTTTTGTTTAGTGTAAATGGAAATAATAATATAAAAAGTGTAAACCAGGTTTTGTGGGTGTTTAAGGGGCGCTTACACTTTTTATATTATTATTTCCATTTACACTAAACAAAAAACATTCCCCGAAGGTCGCAGAGATATGCCGCATATCACTAAAGGTTGAAGAGAGTGTCCCTGAAATGTCAGTATACTCAGATTTGTTGTGTCATCTCTAGAATTTAGTGTTGATGGCCCTTAAACACCCACAAGACTCGGTTTACACTTTTTTTATTATTATTTCCATTTACACTAAACAAAAAACATTCCCCAAAGGGCGCAGTGATTTGCCGCGGACTACCTAGATTAGATTATATTTAGTGAAAATTATAACAACTTTAACCCTGGCACAAATTTGTTTAAGTAGTTCTACACTTTTTGTTTGTGTATCAACATTTTTGTTTTTTGTTAATTTGTGTAGCTACACTTTTGACAAATGTTGAAAACTTCACACCGGTCAAAATTGATATTAAATAGAAATTTTATTTTTGGTAGTAAAGAACAACCAGTATGAAAGAAGGTAAGCCACTTAGCAATTTGGATGGGGCAAATAATCCGAATAATCCTAAATCAAGACAATCCTAACTACCAATTGAAACACTTTCCGAAAATTGTGTATGGTCATGCAAATTGTTTTGAGTGGTTGCTCAAAACAATTTTTCGTTAGTGACAAATTTAAATTTAGGAACAGGTTCTGAAACATAAGTTCTTGCTCCTATTGAAATGAAATTAACTTTATAACTTGAAACCGTTTAATTTAGTTTAGGTACCTAAATATTCAATGTAAATTAAAAATTTATTTAATATTTCCAAAAATTTGGCAACGCACGCACTATAAAAATTTGTCCAATTAGAGAAAGAAAAATCCCAAACCGAGACACCATGTATGTGTATATAATGTTTCTGTGCTCCTCGCTATCGCTGCCACTGTGTTGCTACCCCGTAAACCGTAACATATAAATAACGAAAGGATGATAACACAAGTTAATTTGGGCTGATTGACGTGCACCAAGTAAACGAATTAAAGAAAACAATCCATTCCTTTTGAACATGTACAAAAAATATGCCTCAAAGCTATATAACCTAAGCTTTTCCTTGTGTATTTATTTTTTATATCTTTCACCAACATTATTTAATTCATCACAAGCAGTATGTAAGTAATTTAAATTTCCAGTCTCGATACACAACAAAAAACGACAAAAGTTTTCCCATTGTCACAATTCAATTCTCTTCTCACTTCTTAAGGAAAAAAGGAAAACATAAAGCTATTTGGCAAACACAAGAAAATGGAAAATAAATTATAGAAGATTGAGTTTCCTTATTTTTTTTCCAGATACAAAAAAATTACATAAACACAGAAACAAATCCTTAATATAAAAAAAAAATCTTTATTCTATTAAAGGACCTTTCTGAGGATTATATACGTTTGGAAAAGTCGGGAATATATTTTCTCGTTGAAATACAATTTTTTGAATATTGTTGTACAGTGCTGGCTCGAGTCATGTGGAAGAGCACCACCACACAAAAAACTTGTTAACTTCCCAAAGTTTCCCAAAGAAAATGCGAAATAAAAAAAATTCCGGGAAAAATTGTATTTTGTTTTATTTTTTGCTACGATTTGAAAGGAAATGAAAAGGAAAATATACACACAGTACAAAATGTCGAAAAGTGTTAGAGTCGGAAAATAGGAAAAAAATAAAAATAAACTGACAACGACACAAGGAATGTCAACTTTTTCTTGCGTTGATTGAATAAAGTATTTTTGTTGAATTCTGGAATTTTTTGTTTATTGTGATTCAATTGATTGTGAATATTTCATCAATGTTTGTTCGTGCACTTATCAGAAAATTGAATGATTAAATTTTCTTTCTTTTGCTATAATATTGATTTGGATTCGTGTAACTTTAAATGAAGCCAGGAAACGCACACACGAGCACAGGCACACACGCACGCACAACACAAAAAATGTATGGTTTAGGTCTCGATAAGGTTAAGATTTAGTATTTTGTTCAGTAAATTTATGTAGATTTCATTATGGGGTTGAACAATAAAATAAAATCCGGTGAAATGATGAAATAGCTTTTTGGGCAGTTCAAACTTGTATATCTGCTTATCAATTGATAACAATATGTAATTGTATCAATGTCGGATAAAGGGTAACATTGACGTGCTATAAAGAATGAAAATCGTGTTAGGAAATTGAGTAAAATATTTATTAAATGTTATGGTATGAGTTTTATAGCAAATAAATTTTACTGTTCGACATTAAAACTTCAGAAGAATTCAACAAGGTCCAAAATAAGCAGAGATAGGCGTTAACGCGTCACCGAATCCATATATAATTTAGTCGCAAACGTTAGTATCAACAGTGCACCTAGATTACTAGAGGCTACACTGCTTTAAAAATTTTGCTATATGACGTCATTTTATGTCGTTAGTTCCATTTTTTGACTATAGGCAGCACTAAGTATGTTTAAGCTGTCATATTGATAAAGAAAACTGTAAACAAACAACAAGAAAATTATTTTAATATATGTATTTTTTACAATTTAATAAAAAGCTCTTGGTAAGTATTAATTCATAATTGTGTAAAATATGTAAACACGTATAAAATGTGTAATTTCGTGTAATTTACGGGAAGGCATAACCTTACGTTTAGCACTCGTATAAAGATTTTTTTTCCTGCTGAATATGCCGATTAGCGAGTATCCAATCATTAGATTATCCTAGTTTGTCAGATCCAAATTACCATCATATTCCGGTTGGTTGTGAAAATTATCAATTTATCATCATGTATTACCATCACGATTCGAACAAATATCACCGTACACCAATTCAAATCGTGAAAGTTCACCGTAGCCACCAACACAGTATAATCATCATCATCATCATCCTCAGAGCAACTTTTTGTGGAATGGTCCGCGGAACAACAGTCTATCACCACCAATGCCATCACCATACTCACGGCATAGCAGTGTAATTAAATCAGATTTACACTATCAAAATACACAACATCGTTACTTGCCGTATCAATTAAGCCATCATCATCATCATCACCAGCCACAATTTATAATTCAAATTAATCCCTCAAATTTATCACCAACATCAAGCCATAGCCGTTCGTTATTACAACTGTAGATGTCAACATCAACAACACCTGAAGATTTATCAAGATTTATCAAAAGAGTCCGACGACATGACAGTGAATAGTGGAAATAATAATAGTGCTCCGCGGTATCAGTGTCTGGATTGTGCTAAATCATGTATGGGCCTATCAAAACATCAGTAATTCCATTGCCCATCCGCTGTAGGCAACCAAGTGAAAAAATCGTTTAGCTGTAAATATTGGGAAAAAGTGTACGTGCGCATGTACATGCGGTAAAGCATTTTCACTCCAGGGCCATATACGTACTCATACGGGCGAGAAACCACTCAGTTCGACCGTTTTGAATGATCATGAATATCGTTTTAGAATTTGGCGGTTCCATTAATAATTCTAGCAATTTACACCCTTCTACCTAATTATACGCCACCTCTGGAATATTCCCGAAATATTCTGACAACAATTCTCCCACTCATACCTTATCAACACCAAATCACAACAAAAAATAATCTCCACAATTATCCATCAAACCACGATTTACACCACTTACAATTTTCAATTGCACTTTTATTATTTTTCCGCTACCAACCCTGGCCTCAATCCATCGCGTACCGAATCTCCAAAATTTCCCACAAAACTTACTCATTGTGTTTGTTGCACTCGTATTTATACATTGATCTCGAGTATTCTGTGTTACTACTACTAAACCGCAGATGTCAGTAATCTCGCAAAAAATAATAGTTCGTGAACCCAATAGGCGAGATCGTAACAATACTATTTTTGTTCTTAATATTTTTTCTGTCATTTCGCTAAAATAAACTGTACACATAAATTTGATGACATAGCAAGCAGTGTGGCCTGTAGTATACTAGGTGCATTGGTATTAGGCACACAGTAGCAGAGTTTTTAAACGAAAATTTCGGACTAAATAGAAATGTTTCCTATACATAGCCGTTATACAAAATAAATGTTCGTTTGAAAACCATAATTATGAACTCACAGTTGCCATAAAAATGGTAAAACAAAATTGAACCCTATTTATTTTACTGACATCTACTGACACTTGACCAAATTAAAATAATATTAAATTGGACAAGCTGTAAATATGTTGCTCACTGAACTGACAAATATTTCTTTCAATCACAAATTAATTTAACAGTTAATATGTTAAAATATTCCCAGAAAAATATAGGTAAATATTGTCAAGCTGATACTAGGTCAGCTGAAATCGTTTTTCTTCAAATATGGTGAGCTAATTAAATGTGAACCAAGTAAATTAGAGATGAGACTGAATTGGATGATGAACATGGATGAGCCTGAAATATGTGATTGGTTTTTATTTCTGATGGAAGTTTAAGTGTGATACTATCCATGAACCAAGTCATCATACCAACTTTCATGTACTCAGTATAATGACAAGTTTTACCGAATGAAAATAATATTTTGTGGCCTGAATAATTGAAAACCGCCGTTTCTTTGAATGTCTATTATCTTCATAGGACGAGGTAGGGATTACCATATACCACCGGAGTTCGAGACCAAAACGGACGATTATATTTCAAACTCTCGATAAGATTTTAATGTCGTTATATTATTTTACAGATAAACCTTATAAATTAACTTTTAAGCCCAATAGTTCTTATTTACAATTATTAAATCTGTGCTTTTGCTCGAGCTCTAGGCTAATAGCAGTGCGGAGGAACAAATTACTTCTCATCCAGCTTGTAAAAAGAATTAATCTACATATCCAGAGTATTCATGATAAAACAGAACTATCATTGATTCATTTCACTATGATGAGTCACTTTCGTGACTAATTGGCATCTTAAGGATAAGTACAAAAATCTATGTACGGAACTATTACAAAAGTTTTACAATAAATAATGTGGATGGCAGTGACTACTTAAGTTGCATGTCCGTCGGTATGTCGGTAACCGATATTATTGCCCGATCTGTCCTGATAATCCTGTATGTATTGGACTTTGTTACAAATCCTATCATGAAGATAATTATGTGAATAGTTGCTATAAAATGACAAAGTTGATTTTTGCTTGAAGTATAAGCATGAAGTATGAAGTATAAGTGTGAAGTATAATTTTCGTAATAAATTTTATTTGTAGTACTTTTTCAAGTTTTTTACATTTGTATATTTATGTTTGTAGCCACAAAAAATTTGCTAATTCAAAAGCCTGTATGTTATAACATAATGAAAGTAGGACGAATGTACTCGTCTTGGCAATGCATAACAGCCTGTCAAAGACAAGTATACTGGTCCTTAACAGCGAATGGATTAAGCTTGATCAAGAACGAATGGAGCCCAAATAATTTTTATGGGACATTTGATTAGACCATCATGGGTCTAAAATTATTTGTGTTTCGATTTTTGTTGTCCGTTCTAATTTCGTCGATTTGTGTTCTGCTAGCTTTGAAGTGGAAAAAGTCTAAAGCTTTTTCTAGAACGAACGGACAAAAAAAATTATTAGGGCGTTTAATTAGTCTCAAATTAGACTTTAATTTTTCAATTGTTTTTAAATCATTTTTTGATATGTGTTCTGTTAACTTTTTCGAAAGCTACTAGGATGCGATGGTGCTCAAAATTTGTTAATAGAGCGAATGTTCTACTGGATGGGTTCTACTAGCTTTAGCAACGTTAAAATCACACATTTTATAATAACGAACAGCTCACGTTCGCTTCGCTCTATAGTTGAGATAATACCAAAGAATATATACAACTAGAAAGTGATTTTGTTCGACAGAAATATACCAACAAAAAATCGTTTCTGATTTTCTGAGTTTTTGTTTGTTTCATTTTATAAACACAACTTCGGTGATTTCAAAATGAAACAAATCAATAAAAAATTTAAAATATTGGTAAAAGGGGAAACATATTGCGAAGGCACAAGCACACAAGCAACACATTTTAAAATTATCTCGCACGTAATTTATTAGTAACGCTTTATCCTTCAAAGGCTGCGTTTCGCTTAAACTTATTCGAAATTCATTTACGTATTATTTTTCAGCCTGGATTTGTTTATATACGTAGCTACACATTTTTAATGGCAGTTGTGACATTAAGAACTCAGTTTTTTTACTTCCGAATCTAACGCTACTGTTAGTTTCGTTTATTCTCCTCTCTACCGCATAAAGCAATTGATTTTGATGGGGGTTTCATAATTTTATCATACATTCCGATTATAACCAATTGCTAGAGAACTAATTAATTCCTAATTGACCATAAAATTCGTTAATTTGGTGAAAATATGATTCTTAACTACGGCATTTTAACCAATTCTGAAATTAAGGTTAGAGGCGAAAAATAGAAGGAAAGTATTGATCGATGGGCTAATGGCGGGTGGGTATGATATAGGATAGTCGCCCGCGGTAATTGTCACGCAGAAATATTTTCCATACTTTAATAAAAGTTTTAAATATACCAATTCTCTTAAGATCAAAACTTTATAGTTTAAACAAAGTGAAAAATATTCCACAAGACACATCAAAAATGACATTCCCGGTTTCCGTTTCATTCAATATACCAAATAATGTCATAATCGATTTAAAACTAGCCCATTCTAAACAGCATAACCATGGTCGTTAAAGAAGGTTTCCCATTTTCTTTTCAATGTGATATTATTACCATATCAAAGCTTTGTAAAGAAATTACGTTAAAATACTATTTCTATCCAATATGTCGGTATAATCAAAATTAATTAAGAGATGCCAAGTTGGCCATATATTTAATTTGTGGCCGCAGTTCACTAACATTTAGAATTTCATCTGAAAACCAGCTTTAAAACCCAATTTTCATTTATCTATGATTAGTATGAAATATATGACCCTCTGTTGGTCCTTTTTTCAAACGATGAAGTTTAGTACTTAATGTTATCTGTTCTAAAAAATTCTTTGACATACGAAAAGTCAAAAATATGCCCTTTATCCTAACAACACAACAACGCATTTTGATCCTCCAAATTTATTATGAAAATAATCGTTCAAAAACAACAACATTTCGTAAATTACGTGACAGTGTTGGTCAACATAGTGGAAGGTCGTAGACCAAATCAACATATTCATCTAGTTCATACTCCTGATGCAGTGGCAACGGTTAATGAAAGTGTTCGTAACGACTGACATACAAAATTCAACTAAGTAAAAAAAATTGAAGCCGCCAAACTATTAACCATTAACCAAACGAAGACGATTTAGTCGTTTTGTTAATTGGATGCTTGAACGAAATGAAGGTTTTTCATCAAAAATCATCTTTAGCGATTGAGCACAGTTTCATCTTAATGGATACGTCAATTAGCAAAATTGTTGAATTTGGGGAGCGAAGAATCCTTATGTTATTCACGAAGCAGAAGTTTATCCTCCAAAGGCCACTATTTGGTGTGGTTTATGGGCTGATGGTGATGGTGGTTGTGGTGGTACATTGGGTTGTTTTCCCTTGAAAACGAACAGGAAAATGCCCTTACATTGAATGGAAAATGTTATTGCGACATGTTAACTGGTTTTTTGTGGCCCAAATTGAATGACCTTAGGTTTCAAAAAGACGGAGCGACATGCCACGCACGTCGTGCAACAATCTATTTATTGTCAACAAAATTTGCTGATAGCATAATTTCAAGAAGTTATGAAGTTCCTTGGCCACAAAGTAGCCCGGTTTTAACACCACTTGATTATTTTTTGTGGGGATATTTGAAAGGTAAGGTGTATGCTAATCATCCACGAACAATTCAGCAATTTAAAAACTACATTCGAGCTGAAATTGAGGTCATTGATCCGCTTTTATTGGAAAATGACATTTTTGATGTTCGGATGCAGGCCTGTAAACGAAGCCGGTGGGCATATGAACGATATTATTTTTCATATCTACATAAATGGCATAGAACCTTTCCTTATCAATAAAAAATTTTGACTTTTCATCCCAAAATGTTTGTTTTATTTACAAATGAAAAAAGGACTAACAGATGACCCACCCTGTATTTAAACTGAACGGACCTTTTTTCTATGGTAGTGTAATATTTCGATAAACTGAGAATATTTATCGATTCCAAAGACCTCGACTTATTTTGTGTCGTGGAAACATGGCTTACAAATAAGATTAATAACGAATCTGTCTCGCTGAATGAGTACCTGTGTTTGCATTTACTTTATAAAAAAAGCCTTAAACTTAAGGCTATTCATTCGTCCATTTATGGTAAAACTGAAGTGTTGATGGCATAAATGATATTACCATCTATGACTGTACAGATTGCTACAATCCATCAACCCCCGTGCTATCCGATTTAGATGATTTTCACGAATTCCTATCCTCGCATATTTTAAATTATAATCATTTTATAATCGCTTCTGCTTGCGGTATAAACTGTAATATGCTTGATAAGTCCAATAAATTTCCTAAGCTTTTAAAAGCCAACCATTTAGTTTCAGTCCCGTTCAGACCCGAACACACTTTTCCTGGTATCTTCGACCAAAATTTTCTGAACATTTCCTATAAAGTTAGATCAAAACGTGTTAAACTGGACTACAAGCTTATCCATGACTATAGTCGCAGTTAGATTCTTAAAAGATAATTAATTACTTTTCTGTCATTAACCGGAGCTTTCTGCATGCGTCTGATAATGTCAATTGCCTCTTCAAATCTTTTTATGATTGCCTGTATTATATTCATGGCAATTGTGTGCCAATTAAAAAAATAGTTATTTACCAATCGGCTGCCCCATGGTTTAATTGTGATATTGCTAAAAATATGCTAGCGGGGGATCGTGCTTATGCAAAGTACAAAAGAACAGGCCATTTTTGTGCTCTACATACCTACCAGGATTGACATCATGGATAAGGTGCACGCGTTTATCACATCATAACATCATATTACCACCTGATCCCGTAGTGTTTTCTAGTTATCTAATTATTAGGTTCATGATAACAAAATCTTGTATTCCAACGAGATTTTTTAAAAACTCTGATTAAAATAAGATTTAAATAGGTTTATAGCCTGGACAGACTGAGGGGTTAGTTAAACTGGTTTAGCAAAATTCAATCAAGCACCCTATGAAAAAACTTGAATTTGCTAGGAGATTTTTTAATTTTTCGTAGTGTATCGGACTGAATTGAATTTCATTTCCTAGAGTACTTGACCGAATTTTGCTAAACCAGTTTAACTAATCTTCCAGTCTGTCCAGGCTATTAGGCTGTTTCGCAAAAGCCTTTCAATAAGATTTATGTTGGCATAAAATTAAAAATTAGAAGCTCTAAAATAAAAAATGCCTTATTCGCTCATTTGAGGAAGTTTTCGAATTCCATGAAAATGAATATTTCATGTCACCGTTTTCACTTCGAATGTTAAAGTAGTCTTCCTAATTCCTAATTTTTAAACAACGTGATCACATATATAGGATTTTTATGTGTCGAGATATCTCAATTTCAAAATTTTAATTAAAACGCACAAAATTAGGAAAAAAAACCATTAACTAACCCTTCTATACAGATTCAAAATATTTAGGTTACACATAAATGAAAATGATGCAGTTAGTTGCGTTTATTGGCTTGAGCTAGGCATAAAACGTGAACTCGCAGATATTCCGCTTTCACGCATTTGAAAATTTTCTTTACATTACAAATTTTTGAATGCAGAAGGAAAATAGTCCAAATGAACAATAAAACGATCGTAAATAAAAATAATCATTTATATGTATATGTTCATTTGTGTAGAACAAATACTTATCCATTTCCATAATTTTTATTTGAGTTGATATTTTGTTTTCCATTTAATAATATTTCCATTCATAAAATAATTCCTTCGTGAGTAGCTATATGTATCACATTTTAATTTTTTCTAAAATCAAATTTTTTGCTAAATACGAGTACATACATAGAAATGAACAAACATTTTCAAATAAATTATTTCCGTATGTATTTATAGGGTTTTCCAATAGGAATGATATGATTTTAAGTGACGTTTCGGCCATTTGTAATATGTCATGATCTGTCATTTTCTGTTTCATTGTATTCAGTAATGTTTACAATTTTATCATGGTGAGATATACGCAAGAACAACGTTTACAAATTATTTAGTTTTATTATCACAATAATCATTCTCCGATTGCAACTTTTCGTGCGCTTTTGCCATTTTATAGTCGTAATAATCGTCCAAGTGTGCTCGCTATTCGTCGAATTGTTGAAAATTTTGAGCGTACATTTTCTTTACATAATGTTGAAGTGCCAATAAGACAAAGATTCGCTCGAAGTAATGCAAATATTGCTGCCCTTCAGGCAAGTGTTGCTGAAGACCGCAATTTGTCGATTCCAAGACGTTCTCAAGAATCGGGACTGTCTCAAAGCACAACCTGGCGGATTTTGGGAAAGGATTTGGGTTTGCATCCTTTTAAAATTGTTCTCACTCAAGAACTGAAGCCATTGGACCACCGTAAACGTCATAAATTTGCTGATTTTGCCTTGGAACAACTTGAAAACGATAACGATTTTTTAAGAAAATCATCTTCTCCGATGAGGCACACTTTCATCTGAGTGGTGCTGTAAATAAACAAAACTGTCGATTCTGGTGCGAAGAAAATCCACAAATTATTCATGAAAAACCATTACATTCAACTAAATTGACAGTTTGGTGTGGTTTTTGGTCTGGTGGAATCATCGGTCCGTATTTTTGTCGAAATGAAGCTGGTAACACCGTTACTGTCAATGGAGATCGGTATAGATCGATGATAACCAACTTTTTATGGCCGAAATTGGAAGAAGTTGATCTTGACAACATTTGGTTCCAACAAGACGGGGCTACGTGCCACACAGCAAGTGCAACAATTTTTTTTAAAGAAATCATATCACTCTTATTGGAAAACCCTATATATGTATAATATGTATCCAAAACCAAAAAATGGTTGGTTTCATGTGCTATTTTGACTAAAAATGTGTAGCTACGTACATAAACAAATCCAAGCTGAAAAATAATACGTAAATGAATTTCGAATAAATTCAAGCGAAACGCAGCCTTTGAAGGATAAAGCGTTACTAATAAATTACGTGCGAGATAATTAAAAATGTTTTGCTTTTGCCTTCGCAATATGTTTCCCCTTTTCCAATATTTTTGATTTTTTACTGATTTGTTTCATTTTGAAATCACCGAAGTTGTGTTTATAAAATGAATGTTAGAGTGAGAAATGGATGATTATAGCATCTCGTTCTTCGAAAGTTACAAACAAAAACTCAGAAAATCAGAAACGATTTTTTGTTGGTATATTTCTGTCGAACAAAATCACCTTCTAGTTGTATATATTCTTTGATAATACTAAATAACAAAACAAAAAGAAAACTTTCTGTCACCAACATAAATGTATAGTAGCGACATTTTCTTCTTATCTCATAGCCTACCTACCAAGTTATTTTATATTTATTACTGTATCATTATTAGGAGGCGGAGGTTAAACATGCAAATATTTTTAAAATTCAATGTAACAATACAATCCAAAGCACAACTAAATATTCTGCAATGCTTAATTGTATTTAATTAAATTCGTTTTACGACGCATTTGACTGTCGCATTTGACAGGTGAAATTATAACCCGAACTTTATGTATATCTTAAATCTATTAGGCTTAATAACAGATTACGTCATTATTGTTTTTCAAGAAAATTTGGGAAAATAAAAATGTTTTTTGTAACATGAAATCAAACGCGGTGAAATGACATTTCGAAGTTTATTTCATTAAAAATAATATCATAACGAGCTTTACGCTAAAGTTTTGCGTTCAAAAATGATTTTACAATAACAGTTTATTATTTTTTATTTTTTTAACAAACAACATTAATTTAGCAAAATTGGTTTATCAAAATATGTTTCTGTGCCGATAAACTTTTAAATTTTTCTAACGAATTTCTGTATTATTCAAAAGTTTTAGATAAGAAATTGAATTTTGATCCAACTTTTTTGCTGTGTATATTTTTCTACTCAGTCTGAAGTAGTTCACAAAATTTTTTTTGTTGATCATTGCAATGAAAATGAGCTGAAATACGTGTAAATATTGGGTTAAGTGTTAAATAAAATATTTTCCTACACTTCATTTCATGCTCCTCCTACAATAATATAAATAATTTTTAATTGCTTTTTCACACTAAGCCTTTTTATGAACTTTTTTGTTTTATTTAATTTGTTGTTGTTCCAAAAAGCAAAAATATAATAACCGAGCACAAAAACAGTCATAATTATTATTATAATCCCAATTTACTTGAATTTAAAATATTAATTTAAAATTCTTTTTATCGTATTTATTTAATTTTTGTTCCTTTTCCAGAACAGAAAGAGAGAGAAAGAGAGAGAGAGAGCTTTTAAAAACATCCATTTTCACTTCGAAAAATTAAAAAATGAAATGAAACCGAGAAAGGAAAAATTGTTGATGCCAAATAGCAATTTTATTTGCACTTCATTAAAATGATTAAAATAAATTTATTTTCAATAAAGCCAAGCATAACTGAAATTTATGTTGCGACGAGAGAGATATGGATGGGTTTGGTTAGAAATTTTGCTGCAGTAAAAATCAAATAAAAACCCAATTTTTCATTTTGTGTTGTTGTTGTTGTTGTTGTATTTTTAATGTTGATTGAATCCTAATGGAATAAAACTGTACAAAAATGCTTCGTACAACAACTAAAATAAACAGGAGTTTGGATTAATTTTTTTTTATGCTTATAAAATATTAAATAAAATAAATTTCTAAAAGCTCTATGTACGGTACGAAAAAGATAAATAAAAATCATTTTCTAAAAAATTTTTATGACTTTCATATTGAACGTAAATATTACAAATATATATGGGGGAGGAGCTTTTCTCCATAAATCCACATAAAATGTATGAAATATAGAAAAGGAATTTTAATAGACGAATAAATATATTTAATAAATACTTCGTTTCTGATAAAATCAATTAGATTTAAATTAGATGAAATACTTTGAAGTACATACATATATACATATGCATGTGTACGAGAACATACTTTAGACATTTTTTTTGTAGACGAAAAGAATTTTTAATTTAATGTATCTTGCATATATTTATTGTTATATACACACACTTAGTATTTATAGGAATGAAATGCCTCTAAGGTATGTTGAAATATTTAAGGAAAATATTATTATTTATTTCAATTTTATGATATGTTAAAAGAGACATCATACTCAAAATTATCGTAATAAATCATTTGAGCGTATCGTCTTCCGAAAGAAAACATAATTTTGAGAATTATAACCAAAATATGCAGAGGTAGAAATATCAAAGATTTTTATGTCACAAAATATTCAGATACATTTGTTTGCTCAAGCGTCCGGGTAAGCTTGGAGCGAAATTTTCTGATATCCATTTCTCTGTGATTATTTCAAAACACTATAAACAGAATTAAAAGCTAGAAAAAAGTAGTATGAACCAACAAAATTAATAAAAAAATAGAAGGGTTGAATATGCTGTGGCCTACACACGACTTTTTTTACGACGAATGTACTTAAATCTCGAATACATTACACATGATTTCTAGGGCTTAGTTTATCAGAATTTTGATGAAACTGTTTTTTATAATAAAAAACCATTATCTCTGCTTAAATTTCCAAAGCCCATCAAGGTCAATTTGTAGTTTGAACATTTAATTTTTTAACTTTTGTAAACGCTAAACTTCTCAATATCTTTGCAAAAATTTAAAACATTTCCATCAAATTTCGCAAGGATCTCCCAATTAAGGAACAAATTTTAAGTATGAAGTTTAATTCCTGAATATTCGGATTGATCTGCATAGACTGTAAAAATGCGAAATTTTGGTGAAACAAACTTTTTTATCAAACTCGTCATTTTCGGTAAAAATTATTGTTAAACAGTTATGAACTAGTCTCCTTCTTAAAACCACAGACTAAAAAACACAATTTATAATGAATTATAATTAGTTTTATTTCTTACAATGAACGTTTCGAGCACTGAGTGATCATCATCGGATATACTTTGCAACTGGGGTACAGATGGACTAGTTCATAATTGTTTGATATTTCCAGTAAAACTTAATTTCAAAATTTAATTTATAATATTGTTGGTTTTATTCGCTTTTCTGTAAATTCTTATACCTGTCGAAATATTTGTAAAATCGAAAAAGCTTCTTCGAAAGCTGCCAATTCTGGTGTCAACGAAAAATCATTGGGGAATCCCCCAAACTTATGGAAATTTATGGAAGTTTAAGTATAAAGTTTCATCCCGATCAATCAATCCGTATGAGCTTTACATGAACCGAATTTAAGAAAAAAAGTTGTTTGTATTGTCACTTCCGATTAAATCTTGCAAAATTGATCTGAACCGGTCCGCCGTGATGCCATCTGTTATACCTTGTTTCATTTGTAAATAAAACACAAATTATGGGATGAAAAGTCAAAATTTTTTATTGATAAGGAAAGGTGGTTCTGTGCCATTTATGTATGAAAAGCAAAATCGTTCATATGCCCACCACGCCTTCGTATAATTGAAAACGACATTTTGCCGAAAACAATAATCCACCGAAATCAAGAATTCATCAAGACAATCCACCGAAAATGACAATTCACCGAAAACGACAATTCATCGAAAACGACAATTCACGGAATAATCAATTCGTTGAAATCGATAATTTACCGAAAACGACTATTCCTTTAGACAATTTTCCGAATGTTCCTTTAAAAGGCGGAATTTAACTGATTTGTAATAATAAATTCAAACAGAAAAAATAATTTTTATTATTGGAAATTATTCTCTTTATAAAGCACATTATTTTTTAATAAAATTTTAATATAACTGACTGAACCTTCCAATTAGTGAATTGGTGTTCCTTTTAAAATTGGCCACAGCACAGCGCCAGTTCTACATTCCTATTTATTTATTGATCCCTGCGCCTATCACCCCGAAATATTAAAAAGCCCATCGCGTGCACGTGAGGAATATCTAAGCCATTGGCCAATTCGACACGAACTCGTGTTTAGTTTAAGCGAATTGCAATTTAGAAAACTATATCAATTCTTTTCTGGTGTATTGAACGATTTCTTTTTACCTTAGTCGAAGGGTAAACTGTTTTTATGTGTTTCAGTTCATAACTCATTATTTTGTCCATTTTTAATTGTAATATCGTTAACAATATTTCTCATTTCAGAATTTCAAAGTTTCGCGATTTATTTTACCAGTAATTTTTCGGAATTTTAAATTATCGTTTTCGGTGAATTGTCGTTTTCGGTGAATTATTTTTCCAGTGAATTGTTGTTTTCGGTGAATGGTCGTTTTCGAATATTGTGAAGAAACTGCTAAAGTTTTACTAGTAAAAAATTTAGCAAAATCTTCACATGTTTATGTGTTGGTGCATATCAAAATGATACCTGTACAAAGCAGAACATAACGTAACTTTTAATTTATTAACAATATTTTAATTATTTTGCAGTTATCTTTAAAACAACCCAAACGAAATTATAATACATTTACCTTTTCATTATTCAATATTCACTAACAGCCTGGAAGGCTGACTATTTGATGGAAAGGGACATAATTCGAGATCTAATTGACTGTACATCGGATAAAGAATGAGCTGGAAAGCTCAAAATGAGGTGTGCAATTTCAATATAAATTTTATTGTGACAAATAAATAACACGAATATTGCGGTTAATAAAAGTTTTGCAAAAATAACTATAAAATCAGTATCCGAGGCAGATTAGTAACAAACACTACACACTGAACTACATAAGGAAGAATTATTGAAATCAAATGAGATAACCGGAGAAATTTTAAATTATACTCGGGTTAACTGGGTGAGGCAATACACTTGGGTGCAAAAAATACGCACATTGATCAATTTTCAGCAAAAGTTCAAAAATATCAAAAATCCAATGTTTGTTTAATTATCTAGAATGCAGGTTCAATGCCTGTTTTAACACCTATCCAGTGGTACTTTTTTATACTTATACCATGCGAACAAAGTGAATTTTGAGGTCAACGCTGAAGTACACGTTTTTTGTGAATTTGTTAGCTTGAAAATTATTGGTAAAAATTGAATTAAAATAAGGAAATCAGCAAAAATAATATTTTTATTAATAAGATGCATTCTCTCCCCAACCCGAATAACAGCTTCCATTCAATGATTCATTGATTTAACTAAAGTTTTCACCAAATCGGCCGATCGCCTGTTGTAGCTCCTGGAGACTTGTTGGAGCAATAACTTTGGCTCGAACTCATTTTTTCAGTTCGTCCCATAAAAGTTCAATGGGATTAAGGTCCAAGCTTCGAGCTGACCCCTCCATTATAGGAACATCCACTTCTTGAAGGTACTGGTACACTAGACCAGCCATAGGCAGTCTCGGATTATCTTGCATGAACAGGAAGTCTTCACCAATAAACCCGGCAAAAGGTACGTCGTAGTCCTCTAGTATTTCCTCAAAGTACCGTTGAGAAGTCAATTTACTTGATCGGCGGCCAGTATTCGGAGATGAACACAAGATATGTCTTCGCCTCCAGTGACATACCTCCTCAGAACATGCATGATCCACCACCATACGAGAAAAGTTATTCAATACAACATTGTGAAAATTGCTCTCCTGATCTTTTGAACACTCTTCTTCGTCCATCGTTGCCATGTAAACACATCCTGCACTCGTCAGAGAAGTCTTGTTCTCCATTGTTCTTCTATAAAATCCAAATGCTCTCGAGCGAGCTGAAGGCGGCCTAGCCGGTGGTCTGGGATAATTTCGTATTCTCAATATCAATCTCGTGTCTCTGCTACACTCGACGAACGGAGAATCGGCTCAAATTTGGTTGTCGAGCCACTTCACGTTGGTTCTACTCCGCATCAGTTAGTGCAACCACTTGAGCAGCTACCTCTGGTGTGGCATTCATTTTCTAGTTCCGGATGAAGAAACAAAATTGCAACTTTGTGAATTTTTTGTACCCAAGTGTAGAAAAATTAGAAAAATAATATCAGGCTCCAAAGCAGGGAACTCCTATTTTTGGAAATGGTATCAAATATACTGAGATTTCCCTAGAGATCTTAACACAACCTCAGGTATATGGGGTTTTAGTTGGAGACAATGTCAGTTAAAAAATATATTCAGTTGCTCCCCATCCTGAGGACCATAGTTATTAGAAGAAATATTCAGAAGCTCCCCATCCAGAGATGGAAACAATTCATACAATTTAGTATTATGACCAAATATAATAAAAATTGATAGGCCAACTGAGATATCCCCAGAGAGCTTAACACAACCCCAGGTATATGGGGTGTTAGTTGGGAATGATATCAGTTAGAAAAAATTATCAGGAGAATCCCATCCAGGGGTGGGAACAATTTATAGGATTTTGTATTATGACCAAATACAACAAAAATTCTTAAACCACTTAAACCACTTCTTAATTCTTCACCTACCCTGGGTGGGGAGCAACTGAATATATTTTTTAACTGACATGGTCTCCAAGGGATATCTCAGTTGGTTTAAGAATTTTTGTTATATTTGGTCATAATACAAAAGCCTCTAAACTATTCCCACCCCTGGATTGAAGGCTCCTGATAATTTTTTATAACTGACATGATTCCCAACTAATACCCCATATAGCTGAGGTTGCGTTAAGATCTCTGGGTATATCTCAGTTGGCCTATCAGTTTGTATTATATTTGGTCATAATACTCTGGATGGGTAGCTCCTGAGTATTTCTTCTAATAACTATGGTCCTCTTCTAACACCTCATACACATGAGGTTGTGTTAAGATCTCTAAGGATATCTCAGTTGGCCTAATCGTTTTTATTATATTTGGTCATAATACAAACATTTATTAAATGTTCCCTCCCCTGGATGGGCAGCAACTGAATATATTTTTTGACTGACATGATCTCCAACTAACACCCCATATACCTGAGGTTGTGTTAAGATCTCTAGGGGTATTCCGGTTGGTTTAAGAATTTTTATTATATTTAGTCATAATACAAAATCATCTAAACTGTTCCCACCCCCGGATGGAAGGCTCATGATAATTTTTTCTAACTGATATGATTCCCAACTAACACCCCATATTTCTGAGGTTGTGTTAAGGTCTCTGGGGATATCTCAGTTGGCCTATCAATTTTTATTATATTTGGTCATAATACTAAATTGTATGAATTGTTTCCACCCCTGGATGGGGAGCTCCTGAATATTTCTTCTAATAACTATGGTTCGCTTATAACACCTCATACACATGAGGTTGTGTTAAAATCTCTAGGGATATCTCATGTGGTTTAAAAATTTTTGTTATATTTGGTCATAATACAAATTTCGTCTAAACTGTTCCCACCCCTGGATGGGAGATTCCTGATAATTTTTTCCAACTGACATGATTGACCCTTATGATCATGTTGTATCATACCATGACTGTTTGCGTAAAATGGTGTTTAACAAGCTGTTAGTAATGTTAAAGAAAATCAACAAAAAGGAATAGCCGGAGACTAGAACATTTCTCAGTAATCTGCAACCTATATTTTGTAAAAATATTTATCGTTACAACCTTACAAAAAACAAAAAATTCACGAAGTTTCAACAAGCTGCACAGAAAAACGGTATGAAAGAGTATCTAAAATATTTAACTGGCACACGGACATTGAATTTACATTTTTTCGGTTGATCGGGTTTAACCAGTAAGAATAGAAGCTATTTCACAAGATATCTAGCCTACAGTATAATCTCGGTTCTTGCAGCATCCTCTGTAACAAGTGAACTTCAGCTCAATATGAGATTTTTAGGATTTTTTGTTGTTGTTGTTCATTTATAATGCCTCCATATGCTCTTTTCCTAAAAAAATGGTTTAGGGCACCATAAACTCGTCAACAAAATTGTATTTAAAATTTATAGCAAAGATGGACTGGAACTGTATCCTGCATTAGGTTAAATATTTAACTGATCAAAATAGGCCAGATTAACCTCCTCCCCTAAACGGTATACATACCAACGGGCTGCTTATTTCAATAACTACAGTACAGTAAATTTGGTTGCTGGCGTCTTAGACAACAAGTAAAAAAATTAAAACTACATGGATAATAATAAAATACAAACCAACTTTTTTTTTCATTAATGACAACTTATATTTTAATTATAATTCTCTTAAATTTACTTTTGGGTTTATAATAATTACAACAAAAACCAGAAAAAAAACTTTAATTTTATTTTTATCATTGATTAAACAATTAAGATGATCATTAATCAAAAACAAAGTTAAGTTCGAACACAAAAAAAAACAACAAGAAGTAATTTTGGTTTTTTGTCTGGTAGTTTTATGGTGAAGAGCCAAGAAAACAATTTAATTAAAAATGGAAATTATCAAAAATTGTTTATGGTTCTTCTTTCTTATCAATGGGCAAACAGTTGTGTATAGACTTAATGTGCTCAGAAAATTGTTTTCTGTGTGTTTTTATTAACGCTATTTGATGTTTGATAATAATTAATCTGGCTTAATTATTTTATCAATTGATACTGTTGTGTGCTGAGATTGGGCGTATGTATGTTTGTACGGTGACAGATTTGATGCTAGAAAAATATATTTTAAACATGAAAGGACATAAATTCATGTGGCGAATATATAGGATATTTTTTGGGATAAGAGAAAATAAATTATTACTGTGGTAATATTTCACTTCAAATATAATATATCCACACACTGTACTCATGTATATATGTTTATCGACAAATGGATTATTACGGATTTCTCTGTGTGATCAATGGCGGAAATACTTTTATTTATATATGACAAAATTTTTGGAAAAATTAATAAATATTTGTGTGAGAGTGATTAAGCGTGTTTGGTCGACTAGTTAAATTTTTGGATCGATTCCAAATGCTATTATTCTTTTAAGTCACAAGTTGATAAGTAATCCGTTGTTTAATACTATAAGCTGCGGCTCGCGGCTGTTTCCCATTGTTGTATGATTATAATATCGAGCCGACCTTGTTTTAGCCACTTGCCTTGAATTGGTTTTATCTTAATACAACGGAGTCCGCATTTTATTATAGCATAAAAATTAATATTTGATAATATTTTGACGAAACCAAAACAACTGTAAAATATGTGTGTGTGTATTTTACCTTTAAAAAGAATGAAATCTCAAGTTAATGTTGGTAACGTTTCATATAAATTTTCTGTTACGTGATAAAGTTGTGTCGGATATCATGGTTAGAACTGCTGCTTAAATTCACTTTAACCTTGTGTCTAATCGCTTCAGCGCTTGCAGCATGCATTTTTGTAGGTAAAATACATAGAGGAATAAAAACACAAAATTAAAAATTTCTATTATCGTTATTTCTTATATATTTAGCGAACTTTTTGAACCACCCTCGTATTCTACTAATGCTGTGCAAGACGCTATTGCACACCATGAGGAAGTTAATGCTGAATGCTGATGTTCAGCATCAAAATTATATAAGTTAATATTAAAATTTAAATTAAATTTTGTATATTTCGGCTCCACGACAATTTACTGAAAAATAATTCTTCTCAAAATGACAATTCGCCGAAAACGATAATTTGCCGAAAATATTTATTTGGGTTCTTATTAAGAATTAAAATACTGAAATACGAAATACTGATAAAATAAATCCCGATACTTTAATAAATATCAATATCTTTAAAAAAAATCATAAAACAGAAAAATATTGTTAACGATATGACAACAATAAATGGTTAAAGTAATTGGTTATAAACTGTAACACATAAAAACAGTGGGTCCCGGTCGAAATTGCATATTTTAAAACGGCATAAGGATTGATGCAATTGTAGTAACTAACTAGAACTCCGAAGCTTTATATAAAAATTAAGTGAAGGAGAATATTATAAGCTTACTAAATCTTCAAATAATTTGTAATTTCAATGAAGATAAATACCTTTCTTATGACATACCTACCTACCTTTATATAAAACATTTAGAAAAAATTTGTCATAATCAATTTCATAAATTGTATTCAAAATCATTTGTAAATTCAACTCTACCACAGGAACATGTGAAATTTGATCTTAATCGACCAAGAAATTATCCTAGAATTGCATCCAAGAATCGTTCAAAAATTTCATTCATGTCAAATTTCATCGTGTTCCGTTAATAAATAACCGTACCTGTTGGTCATATTCCAGAAATTAATGAAAAAATATTTGTGGATTCATAATCGATTATGCAGTTCTGAACGGATCTTCAAAAACTGTTTATCTTTCGGCTAAGGCGAAAAATATCGTTCAATACAATAGAAGGAATTTGATACAGTTTCTGAAATTGCAATTCGCTTAAACTAAAAATGAGTGCTCGTAGACGCATATCAAATTTTGTCAGAGAAAGCCAACCCTTTTTATATGTACGGGCTTAACTAATTTGAATCGGCTCGAATATCTGCTATTCGAAACTAGTAGTGGCTATATTGCGGAATCTCTAGAATGGACTGCTAATTGGGTCTCTATGATCAGCTCTCATATAATATTTTTGTCGACATATCAAATTTTGACAGAGGAGCAGTGTTGTGCCGTATTATCTACACCGCGTAGAGAATTAATATTTTACTCGTGTAGACAATGTATGTAGAAGATTAAGAAAATGACGTCGTTAATGTAGAGAATGTAGACAATGTCGAAAATTAATATTTCTGTTAGCAAACCACTTCAAGATGGAATGAACTTCACATTGAAAGATTTGACCCAAAGCTTTTATATGGTAATAAAATGTTCATTCATGTTTTTGTTACGGTTAAAGGGCAAAATTGTTAAATGTGTAAAGTTAATTTTTTTTAAATCCTTTACACGATAAAAAATTTGGTTGTAAATAAGGCCTGTCTTGGGCGGATTAAATGGTGGAATAGAGGTGCTGAAACTTGCCGCATGCTCGTGAAACTTATGTCGGTCGATACAGAATACAATTCCTGTTGGCTAGACAACGCTATAACTTTCCATGGTAATTTACCAAACATTACTGAACAATTCACAACAGATTTGACAACATCTAACAACTTGGCTGCTATAACCTAACAAATTTCTAGTAACCCCATTAAAAGATCTTTTACAATGTCCGACATCATTAACACGCAATAAAATGGTAAAGCATAAAAAAATTTTGAGGTAAATAATGACCATACGAGTACAAGTTTCTTGAGTTCACAATCCAAACAAATGCCAAAATATAACCGAAGTTTCACTTGCTATTTTAAGTAATATTTGTTCCCATTATCTCCAATTTAGGAGTACAGGGAGTCCATTGAGCTGAACCATCAAACACTGTTGGGTTCTATGCTAGTATCGTTCGTTTGCATGTTAGAGCTGATCGTCCGACTTTCCTTCTCTCTTGTGGGTTCCATTTTAGAGACCTGCTTATCATTTAATTATGCGACTTCCTCAATGTGAGCAATCTCAAGGAAGTCAATATTTGTTATTTTGTTGGGCCAGGAGCACCTCAGTATTCTCCTAAGACATTTATTTACAAACACCTGTGGCTTATTGTTGATCGTATGTGTACGCTTCCAGGTTTCGCAACCGTACAGCAACACTGATTTCACATACGAATTAAATATTCTTAGTTTGGTGTTTGCCGAATAGGACAGATGTGTTCCAGAATTTGTGTAACATGTCCAATATTGTTCTGGCTTTGTTGATTTATTTATAACTTCATCTGTGCCACCCGTTTTCGCTAAAGTACAGGCAACGTATACGATTTCATTAGTTAAACACATCTCATTGTTTGGCTCTCCTGATATTTACTTTGGCGCCAACTTCTTTTGCTAGATTTGAGTAGATGCAGTTGTGAATTACATTGATTAGATTACATATGATATATAATATGATAACATTGGTGTAAGTTGGTCCTGGTCTAAAGTCAGCTTGTTTCTTTCTCTATTTCGGGTTGACTATCGGTTAAATTCTATAAAAGATGGTCATTGCATATATCTCTATGGTTATGTTGACGAGAGATATATAGCCTACCAATTTATACATTCTCTTAGGTCACCTTTCTTGAAAATCGTTATAGATTATTGCAAACGCCTTGATTGAAGTAGTACGCGCATGTTTTGATCCAGGGGGTTTGCATCTGAATTCTTGGTACCCGACCCGAGTGTGTTGATAGCTGTTTCGATATAAATTTCTTAGATTTTTTTTCCACTGTTGGTCTACACTGATGGCTGCTTCTTCATTGGCTTCGCAGAATGTGTTTCTTGTGTTTAGTTTTTTCCGATTTGTCTTCCGATTTTACCAGTAGGTGGTTTCACCTGTAAAAATTGAAATTTTCTCCATTTAAAATCTAGACCATACCTTGCAGCCACTCCCATAACCTTTTGAAATTTGGTCAGTGCCTCTTCTTCAGTGACAGCGGGAATTACTATGTCATCCATAGACACACACTACTTTCTATCGATAAAGCTTCTAAAAAATTCGATTTATCTATCTTTGAAATGTGGCTGGTGAATTGCACAGCCCAAATGGTACGAGTAGGAATTCGAACTGTCCAGGAACATGGAAAAATCCATTGCAAAGATCTAGGGTGGTAAAAATTCGTGCAGCTTCTAACCTGTTAATTTGTTCTTCAATTAAAGGTAACGGATACCCATCTTTCACAATCTTTTGATTCAGTTTCCTATAATCGACGCACAGTGCCACTTCGGTTTTTATTTTAAAACTATCCAAGTGATTGAGTACATCCAGCAGTTCATCATTATCATCAACAGCAATACTAAAAATTTCTGGGTTAAGTTTCTTAATGAAAATATTATCGGGCGTCAAAACGGTTACAGTGTCTTTAAAAAACACTTTGCTAAAAAATTACCTCATACGGAAGGATACTATCAGCAACTATGTGGAATACCGTATAGCAATTGTCACCATCAACACTAATATTTGTGTTAAAACGACCAAGCGTGGAAATATTTTTAGCACCAGCACCGCTGAACATTGTAGTCTTCAACAAAACGAGGTTCACCTATTTCCTTATACTTACTCGCTGACAAAAAATTTAAATCACTTCCGTTATCAATGAGGGCTTGTAGTTCTCTATCCTTAATAATGACTCGTCTGTAATCTCTAGCTATATAATCCATTGTGTTCATCGCGGCACACGATTTTGGATTATTGTTTTCAGTTACTGTAACTGGTTTAGTATGAAATTTGAAGACAAATGGCCAAATTCCTGACACCTATAACATTTAGGTTCCTTGTCTTTATTTCGGCAGTGTTTACCCACGTGACCTCGTCCACAAATATAACATCTGACTTCTCGATTTTTGATTGGTAATTGTTTAGGGTTTGAAGTCGATTGCAGTGGTACCTTCTTAAGTTTAGTCTTTATTTCGTCATATATTTGAAGTTTGACCTTGACCTCCTTCATATCCGCTGTTCCATAAAGTATAGCTTTATTAAACTCATCATCTGCAATTCCATTTATACAATGTTGAATAAGTGCCATTTCCTCACCTTCAGCTAAGGCAGTAATTTCTGCAAGAGCGTATAAATAACTTTTGCAAGTCTCTAATGGTAGCTACTTCCAGTTGTTTAACTTTTCATGGATAACCACAACGTTAAGTTTAACCTCAAATTCCGCAAAAAGAAACTGTTTAAGCTTGCCCCATGTGTCTATTTGTCAAACTGATTTAAGGTTAAGTTTTGCGGTTCCCTTTAAAAGCCGTTTTCCAAATATCATCTTTTGTACGTCGGTCCACCCGGCAACATGAGCGACCTCTTTCACATCCTTAATCCATTTTGTAACTGGAAAATTGTCATCGCCGCTAAAATGCTGCAGAGATTCGACTACATCCTTGAACAAAAAGCTAGATCCACCAACCCACACTGTACAATCAGTATTTACAGCAGCTTCGAGATCTTTAAGATGATGTTGACGCTTAAACAGTTTTATTTCTTTATCTCGTTTAAGAATATTTTCTTCGATTGACACTCCTTGATCAGTAGATACTACTTGATCATCACTTGCAGCTCCATTAACTGGAGTATTAATTGTAGAACTATTGCAGAAGCTTATTCCATATATATATATATATATATATATATATATATATATATATATATATATATATATATATATATATATATATATATATATATATATATATATATATATATATATATATATATATATATATATAGTTATATATATATATATATATTTATATATATATATATATATATATATATACTTATATATATATATACTATATATACTATATATATATATATATATACTATATACTATACTATATATATATATATATGCATGACGAGATGCATGATTTCCTTTACGAGAAATATCTCACTTAACAAATTTACAAGAGCACTACTACGTCGTTTACTGTTAAGTATTAACTAAGTAAAGTAAAACATTTATTAATCTATTTATATTGAACACCTGTAAAAGTTTTAAATGTGTCATCTTTTATTGCCGTCAGATCCACTTATAGTTGACAATAGCAAACATTCGAAGAGATCGAACCATATGCTTCGATACAAAAATTCTATATTCTAGTAGAGACCTTAAATCACGAAAACTACCTAAACTACCATTATACCAGAGATATATAAAACAATGAGATACGTATCTTAGAAAGTAAAATAAAATGACTTACATAATATAACGAACATAATAAACAATAAACTTAACCCATAGGGCTATTAAATTACGTCATGCTAGTGCAATTTTGATGATACGGGCGCTGTGTTTTAGGGTACCTTAGTCATAACTCATCCGGTACAATAAACTTTCTAACAAACAAAGTTGGCTTCCCTAGATATAACAGCCCACTCGCTGTTATAATTAGACCAAAGTTATTTGCTATAAAACGCCGATAAAATTCCCTTATTATCAAGCACCCTCTCCAAATCTCATTTAAAATTGCGATTAAGTTACACATTTGTTTTACTAAAAGAGAAAATTAAATGCGAATTTTTAATTTGAAATCCTCTGGTGCTCAAATTATGTAAAGTTTTGCTTTTAGACTCATTTGAAGCTCTACTTAATTGGGATCAAAGTTATTCCTAGGAATAGCATATATGTCGCCCTTTTCCCTAAATTTGATTCACATTCACAACGAAAAAAATTAAAATTTTGTAATTTTTCAACTTTAAAGTCATGTAGTAACCAAATTAGATGCAGTGCAGTAAATGATTTATAGTTTGTTTAAAAGGCT